>JARWLC010000003.1:131246685-137094185 GCA_033318265.1 Phyllotis vaccarum | reverse complement strand
CCACTGGATCTCTGCCTCCCCAGTGCTGGGATTAAGGGCATGGGCCACCATCCCTGACCTTCATGGCTTAGCTCTGTGAGTGGCTTGTCCTCTGATATTTCAGGCTATTTATATTAAATATACAATATGTCACCACAGCCTTGCTGCCTTCGACCTTGCTATGTAGGCAGGATGACCTTGAACTCACAGAGATCCTCCTCCCTCTGCTTCCAGAGTGTTGGGATTAAAGATTGTGACACTATATCCCACTGGGCTACCTTTTTTTACACCTCCTATGAACTGCAGACATACCTGATAGAGTCATTTTTCACCTAGTTTGTATCCCAATTAACAACAACAAAAACTGTCACAGAGACCACTGGTGGCAGGAGTGACTGACAGTAGGGACACTGGTGGCTTGAAGAGGGATGGGAGGGTTATGTGGATAAAGTGGTGAGAAGGTAGAGTGGAGCAGGGGGTGGGGGAGGGTAACGAACACTGAGGATTTGAAAAAGCCACATGGAAACCTATTTTATAACACACACACACACACACACACACACACACACACACACACACAGGTGGTGTGTCACTGCTAGGAGCCCTATGATGTCAAATACATAACCCAGGACTAAAGAACCCCCCCCCACACACACACACACAACAATATAGGCTATTGACATAGCTTGTGTACAAACATCAGAACTTGAGGGTAAGACACCACTGCGGAAGACACACACTTTGTACACAGGATGTGAAGAATCAACTTGGTACAAATCTGCTGTGCTGGCTAGATGTCATGTACTGAAAGGCAGTCTGCAGGTGGCTGGTGGGAAAAAGCCATCAATAGTCATAACCAGTTGTGTGTGTTGAGAGGTACAATAACAACCAGCAGGGCAACATATGCCCATGGGTACAACAGTAGCAATGTGATTGGGAATAGCCAGGCACTTTCTGATTGGATTTAAGGCATGCTCCAGACAGAAAACATAGGCTCAATGCTATCAGTCTGGCCAAGGACCCATGGTAGGGAAGTTCACAGGTTCTGGGGTTGAACTGCTATCGTTGTTAACTGTGCATAGTAAACTGCTCTCTAGATTAGTATCTCCAACCCAGAGACTAGGACTAGTGCAACCTGTAGACATAAGCAGAAAGGCTTCTTCATGGAGAGGCCAGAGGTTAATGTAGAAATCACAACCTGCCAAAGGGCAAAGGGTAAGTGTCTGTGGTGTGTCCAGCACCAAAGGGACCAACATGTCATACTCCTTCCCTCCAAAGCTCAGGACCATTGAGGAATAATAAGAGCCCAAGGTCATGGAGGACAGGGGTGAACGGGTGTCTTCTGGACCTTGCAGGACTGCAGCAATCACAGACTCACAATAATTATGGTTGTCTGCATATGGCCCACTCAAGAGCAAACCAGACAGGTCAAGCTATTGGTAGTTCATGGCTTCTGAGAGAAGGGGAGTCAGCTTTCTTTAAAGGTGTGACCCCCCCTAGTAAGTGGGTCATGCTCGTAAATATATATATGCATGAGTATATGTATGTGGGTATATGTATGTGTATATATATCACATCTATTCAGTAATTTTTAAATTATTAGGATTATGCATTTATTATCTAATTACTGAAAACTTATGACAGACTTTGCTAGAGTGTTGAATCTAATGATTTTAAGTCAGTGGTTCTCAGCCTGTCGGCCACAATTCCTTTGATAAACCGCTATCTCCAAAAATACTTACATTACGATTCATAACAGTAGGAAGATTACCGTTATGACGAAGCAATGAAAATAACGTTACGGTTGGGGGTCACCACCACATGAGGAACTGTATTAAAGGTGGCAGCATTGGGAAGGTCGGGAACCACTGCCCTAAGGGACTAAGTGAGGCAATGAAGGGAAGAAACAAAGATTTAGACTCATCTTTTAAGAGTTTAGGAAGCAGAAGAGAAAAATGGGGATTAAGGAAATGGAGGGTAGGAGGGCCTCACATTAGCATCTGCTGGCTTTTTATTTTTATTTTAGGTGGTAAATCTCAATCATGTTTGTAAGCAGAACAGGCAGAGAGGAGGGAAGAGGTCCCACAGACAGAACAGAGTTTGATGTAGGGCGAGGGATGGGTCCTACCTTAGGATGGAAGAGGCCTGGAGAAGATTAATGACCGAGTTTTTCTTTCTCTTTCTTTCCCCATCCCCTTGTGGGGAAGAAATCATTACATGCCAAGAACAAGAGGCTATTAGCGGGGTAGAGGAACAACAAAGCTCTATAATCAACTCTTAATTATCAGCATTTTGGTTTATCAGCTTCACATCTTGCTTTCAAGCAAGTTAGCCCTCACTCAGCTTAATTACTTGCTTTGTTAGCATCTCAGACTCAACGGAATATAACTTTGTATGTGGCCTGCAGCCCAGCGGGGTGACATCCTGACACCTGAGCACTTAACTGCTTCCGTGGTTAGGGAAGGATTTACAGTAAGACAGTTTGGAGGCTGCTCAGCAGCCTGAGACACAAGCGGTTAAACTCTCCCAGGTGTTGCCAAGTGGCTTTCTATTGTGTGGTACTTTGGTCACACTGATTCCTCACATCAGATATGTTCGTTAGTTCCTTATTCAACTAGCAATTATTGAACCCCAGCTACATGCCCAAAACTGTGCTCCTGTGTGTGAATGCTAAGATGGTCCCAGAAGTCTACACAGGATACTGGCAGGGACAGGAAGCAGATTCTAGTTATAAAAGAAGGCAGTTTGTAATGTCCAAATACATTTGCAGATAGCCAAGTGTAAGTTGTGATGGGTTGAGGTCCATCTTTGGTGGTCACGTTTTTCTTTCTCTGATATCTGAGACAAGAATTCTTCGTAATCTGGTTCATTTACATACAGTAGAATGAAGTGAGGAGGTATGTATCTCTCCAGAACCCAGAGAGCCCTGCCAGACAAGGCAAGGTTCTGCACAGGTTTCCATTTCTGGGATGAAGAGGTACTTTCTTTTATATTTCAAGTTTGCTAGAAGCCTTGGTGCATGAGGCAGCACACAAGACTCAAACTTTTAGCTGGGCAGTGGTGGCACAGGCTTTTAATCCCAGAACCTGGAAGGCAGAGGCAAGTATATCTCTGAATGTGAGGCCAACCTGGTCCAGGGCTCCACAGAGAAACCCTCTCTTGAAAAAAAGTACTATAAGGGATTTACTGTGAAATAGTTGGTACTATTAAGCTGGTATAATGGGAAGAGCCTGGAATCAAGCAGCCTTGGCATCCCCAGGGCTGTCAGTCCTAAAAAGCTGCTCAGTGAGACAGGGCTCACTATCCTCTCTTCCAGTGTAACCCAAACCCTCATTTCCTCACAAGAGCATTTCTATTGTTACTGTTTCTCGAATGACCTTTGCCCTCCAGCCTCTGCACTGTTCCCATCTTCCTTTGTTCTCAATCTGCCTCCTTCATTTGTCTCTTCTTCTAGAGAAAGAGTTTGTAGGTTTTTGCAGCAAATGCCTCACTTTATATGCCTTCTATTAACAAAGTCAAAACAGGTCTTTTTCCTATTGAGTAGCAAACAAGTCAATCACAATGGCCTGGGATGTGTTGAAGGTTTTACATGTATAAATTAAATATATACATTTTATTTACTTATTTTGAATACGTGTGTAGTGGTATGTGTATGAGCATGTGCGGGGAGGGGGATGCAGCTCCATACTGGTGCCCGAGCATGTGTGTATGTGTCTGTATGAGGCCAAAGGCTGATGTCTGGTGTTTCCCTCAACTGTTTCACACTGGAGCTCAGAGTCTCTGAGCTCACCGATCTACTGGAGGGGATTGCCCCTGTGCTCCTCAATGCTTGTGTTATAGCTGTGTACACTTGGCTTGGATGCTCAGGATCTAATAATTTATTACCCGAGCCATCTGTCCAGCTCCCTATTTTTAACTATTCCTGTCTCAGGGCTATTTCTTTGCCTACAATAGAAATTTCCAATATAAAAAAATCTCATATATATATACACGTTTATACATATATGTATTCTGAAACCTGCTAAGCATGCAATTGATTGAGATTTTATTACTCCTTGTTTCAGAACTATTTCAGGGTCTAAAGTTGCTCTAGGAGAAAATTACACATAACCAAGGCATTGATTGTTTTTTGATTAGTGGTTATGAAATATCTATTTACGAGAACTGTTACTAAAAGAAGTTGGGGGAGGCCACAAATAGAATCCACCTAACCATCAAACTCCACAAGAATGCCAGTACCACTGAGCTGTAGGAGCCCTCACAGTGTTTCAGACTTGTTACTACCTACACAACTCAGGTAACATGGTCAGAAAGTCTCTGATGACCCAGAACTAAGCTGATAGAAAAGCTTCACTGTTTCTGAACTGGGATAAGAGACACAGCCCTTTCTACACCCCAAAGCCCAGGCTCCCACCATGTCATGCTGGTCCCTTCAAATGACAGATCCTCTGCTCATGTAGAAATACATCAAATTAAAGAAGGTCCCAACATTTAGCCAAAACGGGGCAGTGGCCTAACGGTCCAAATGCTTATGTGATTCTATGAAAAGAAACTCAAGAGGGGCCCAGTGAAATCTGAAACAAAACAAAACAAAAAAACCCTTAAACCTATAAAAAAAAATTGGACCGTGTTAGCTGTAAACCATAAACATGGCATTTCAACATCAAAACTATAAAAAGCTTTCTCCGCTCCGCTTGGGAGAGGCACTCAGGCGGGCGAGCTGTTCTGAGAGTGGGCTGCCTTCTTCCCAGTGAGTGTGTATTGCTGCCAGTCAGCAGACCTCCTTGCTAGCCTGCAAGCAGCTATCTCGCCATTATACATCCAAAGAGTAATCAGGGGTGAAAAGGACAGTCAGAGTGAGAGGAAATAATTGCGGCTTAAACTACTCTTACTCATTAAGAAGCAAGACTATTTGGGGAGCGCGGGGGTGGGGAGGGTCAGGGGGAATGGTACTGAGTTTTCATCATCCTGTCAGGGAGGGTCAAGTCTTAGCTCTAGCAATTTTGGCATGATTTTCCTATAATCGCATTATGGTTAAAAATATATTAATCACAGTAAGTACCACCATCCTATGGTGAGAGAGGGACACTTGCAGAAGGGCAGGGACAGAATCTGAAGTCTGTCCCCCGGTCTGCCTTTGTGCCTTTGGTGGCAACTGCCTTTTGTCATGGTAAAGTGATTGAGGATCAGACACACACACACACACACACACACACACACACACACGCACGCACGCGCACATGATGTGGAATATCTTTCTGTATGTTGTGAATAATAAAGAAACTGTCTTGGCCTATGGCTGACATCTTAAAAGTAGGTGGAGAAATCAAAGCATAGATAGGGGAAGGAGGGTGGAGTCAAAGAGAGACACCATCCAGCCGCCAAAGAATCAACATGTAAAAGTAACACAGGTAAGCCACAGGCCAGAGATGAATAGAAATAGGTTGAATTAAGATGAAAGAGCTAGCTAGCAATATACCTGAGCTATAGGCCAAGTAGAATGAAATTAATATAAGCGTCTGAGTCATTCTGGGGGACCTAAGCAGGTCCTGACCTTGGGACCCGGCCAGCCAGGAACTCATTTTACACACACACACACACACACAAGTTCTGAAAATGCAATCCCTCCCTTGAGTGGAAAACAAAAGCAAATATATGACAAGAAAGGAAGGAAAGGGAAATGATTGAAACAGTTGGGACTCGAGATTTACAAAGGTCAAACACTTGGCAGTGTTTCACACGACTTAGGAGAAGCATCGGTTAAACATGAGGGGAATTCAGCGGTTTTTAGTTTTGCCTCCAGGGAACATAGGGCACTGTCTGGGGACATCTTGGTTGACCACATTGGGTAGGCAGCAGAGAGCTGCTGGCATGGTGAGCAGAAGCCACCAAAAAGTCAACAGTGTCACTGTCTGGAAGCTTGCTTGGCTCTCAATAACTGAGGGGGGAGATTTAAATATGTTAATTTAATTTTTGCACAGTATTCCTATTACTCTATTATTAAGATGTCTTATTACTATCATTATTGCTATTCATGTCCCAGAAGAACACATGGTTATCCACAAACAGGGCCAGATATGTGGGGAACTAACTGATGTCAGGAAATGGTCCTGATTTTAAGTGAAAATTTGATCAAACACAGTAGAATTCTTTGCTGCTGGAACAGGACAAGAAGATGAGTTTGGCTTGTTATTTAAAATTGTGTCAAAATAAATTCATCACACAATATACTATAAAGGAGACAGTTAATCAATCCCACTGGGCATTTAAGAGCTTACTGTTAACTGTGAACAGAAGGCAGGGCTTATTAATACTGCAAGCATTTTCTAGACAGCTGACTGCCCCTGGCCTTGGGAAGGTGGTGAAGGCTGGGCTCTGGTGACCCAGACCAAGCTGAGATGAGCAAAGGAGCCGGGCTATGTTTTAGGCATTGGCATAATCCCTGAGAGCCACATGGAGAGGACAGTGCAGAGAGACAGAAGGGCTAGGGCAGAGTCTTAAAACATGGCCCCTGAGAACCTACTGGAATTGCAAATGACCAAGGATCTGCCCTAGACTCAGAATATATACAGCTCTAGAGGTGAACAACAGCAATCTGTGTTTTAATGAACACTCTAGAAGTACATGGAACTTTTTTTTTTTTTTAAGCCAAAACTTCAGCTTAGTAGCTGAACATTAGATGCATCTGTGCATTACGTCACTGGGACATGGTTAAGAAAAGCTGAAAGTCTGGACAGCTACAGCACCTTCACTGACAAGGGTAGTAAAGGACATTTGCCTCTAAGCCACCAAGGAGGCTCAAAAGTAAGCAGGCTAGTATTGCCTGTCAGTGAATTGTTAAATTAAAAGCAGACTCCTCAATCTGAAATGTCGGCTTCACGGTACAGCCTTAACATACTGTTGTTGCCTGGCTTTAAAACTCTACCCTAGAATCACCCTACCTTAGCAGTTCTCAGCTATGGCTACACATTAAAAATGTTGCCAGTGCTTAGGCCCCATGCTAGAACCACTAACTCAGAATCCCTGGAGGTCAGCTTGGACATCAGCATTTCCTAGGGGCACCCTACAGTTATGGTTGGGGATCACCGCAACGTTAGCTGCCTGCCTCTAAGTTCCAACGGCCATTGTCCATCTAAGTGTCTGCACATGTTCTGCTCCTTCCTTTGAAACATCCACTAGGAATTCAGGGCACATCCCCACATTGTCGCCAGAACTCTCTTCCTCTGAGGCGCAGTCTTTGAGTGCCAGTAACAGTCTGTGTTCCTCTTTGTCTAGTTCAGTTAGTGGATATGTCTTCATTTCTTTGGGAATCATCAACACCATAGTGTCATAATGATATTCAAAACACCTTACGTGTAATATGTGAGGAGTAAACATCATATAAATAAATAAATAAAAATTAAAATTAAATCAATAGAGAACAGTGATGAATCCACACGTTTATTACATATCTAGTCTACGCCTGGCACCGAGTTAGTACCCACAGGTTGGGAGCAAAGTGTTGTCCACACAGAAGGATTGCTACATTTGTGAATAACTTATAAGCCCAGCAAAGTAAGATGCTTCTCATTTACCATTTCATCGAATCCTTTCAACACTGAAGTATTATGAGCCTCATTCTACACAACACTGAATTTAAAGACCTTACATAATCTATCCAAGTTCACTAAGCAACTAAATCTATATTCAAAATTACATGTAATTTCCAAGAGACTTCTAATTTTAATAAGCAGATTATTATGAAAGAAGTAAAAGCTAGGTGTTTAATTAAAATAAAGCTCGTACAGGCTGAAGTGGAGGATGAGGCTTTGGTGTAATAACTACAGTGTAATGGCCCACTACGGGGTTTCCTTGTCAGCCCACAAACTGCACCTCCCCCATCACTCTCCATCTCTCTTGCAGGCCCCCCCCCCCCCGGAGTCGCTACCACATAACTCTCTTTAAATTTTATCTTCTTTATTGCCTATCTTCTTTCACTACAATGTGAGTTTGTTTGCTCAGTAGCTCTAGCACCTGAGAACATCTGCCACACAGGTGATCAACACACATTTCTTACACCAATGTAGAGAAGGAGCATGAACAAGGTGGCATCTTGAAGAATGGACTCCAGGTGGCTGAGACACTGTAATGGTCGATCATCGACCGGACTCAGAATCACCTAGGAGACACACTTCCAAGTGTGTCTGTGATGATGCTCCCGAATGTGGCAGCCCCTGGACTTGGACCTTGCACTGAATGAAAGGGAAAAACCCGGAAGTGAACTGAGCCCCTTATTCCTCTTTGCCTGCTTTCTGATTGTGGATTAATCCCTTGTGATATCAACACCATGCCTTCCCTGCCATGCTGCATAAATATAGAGAATCATATGTATGTAGCTATATTAATCCATGTGCCTGTCTAGAGATTGATAAACCAAATAATATATGAGAATTCGTATATTACTCATGAAACCTTACTGTACATTTCAAAGTGCATTCAAACAAATAGTTACTTTCCTGCTAGGAGAATTAGTGTTCCCAGGAATGATCCCTCGCTGAATGGTTATCTAATATCAAAGGACCAGCTCTAGAAACATATACATGAAGGCAACACAGCACAGATTCAGCAGGTTGTATTTATTAATATATTATTTTATATGAATATGTGAAAGCAATGGCTAAAGGCAAAGAGGATGTGAACTTGGGAGGGAGTGTGGGGGCAGACATGGGAAAAATAAGTAGGAAGGGAAATCATAATTAATTTAAATTACATTTTAAAAACCTTTCCCTTTCAAATTCCTTTAAACTTGAAGAGACTGAGGTTTTTGTTTGTTTTCCTTGGTTTTGAGACACTCACCATACAGCCAAAGCTGGCATCAGAATTGTAATCCTCCTGCCTCTGCTCATAAGTAGGGCAATAATAGGTTAGTCCCACCACAGTCAGCTTGGATTGAGGATGTAATGCTCATGTTTGTTTGTTTCTTTTTTTTTTTCCAATACAAGAAAAGGAAAGTATATTGTAACAGAATTCTACATGTCTAAGCTACAATTACCATTAGTAGTAAGTACAGTGCACAGTCATGTACCATAATTGCCACAGAAGCCAGAATATCATCAGCCCCATGGCAGACTGTAGAGAGCAGGCATCTGTGGTACCATGTTCCCCTGTAATGGCTGTTTAGCAAGGGAAGCATGCTGTGTTCTTCTGGGTATCACACTTTTCAGATGGAACCAAAAGCAGAGAAAACACACAGCACAAGAGAGAAAGAAGAGCTGAAAAGCCCTCCAGATTAAACAGAAGATGTAAGGAGCCATGAGTGAGCCATGGGGGTGGGGGAAGGGAACTGTCTCTGAATGCACAATAGTGTGGAAAACATATTGCTTTTGATTTAAGTTCAAACTGGAGGAAGAAAAAAAAGAGAACTTCTCTAGTAATCAGAGATTCCTATGAAAGCATTCAAGCAAAAAAAAGGGAGCCAGTGGGGGGGGGGGCACTCAATCATCTTTGTAAGTCCTTTCTAATTTTAGAAGCCTATGCTACTTAATCTCTGAAAATTCTTGGCAAAGTACAAAAAGACAGGTACATACAGCAAAATATATATATATATATATATATATATATAATAGGACACACATACATATAAAAAGCTATTATATATATATCGCTTATATATATGATACTTTTTAAAAGGTGTGTGTGTGTGTGTGTGTGTGTGTGTGTGTGTGTGTGTGCGCGCGCGCGCGCGCGCGCGCGACTTTTTTGGGAAAGGCACAATCTTATCTATGGAGAGTATAATGATATGATGTAAAGAAGACCCAAGGAGCTTATTTACTTTACCATCACCCACCTGAAACTTAAAAAAAAAAAAAAAAAAGAATGTTCCTCATTAAACAAATATAGCTGTTTCTTATCCCCAATACTTCAAAATCTCCTAAATATAACTTTAACAATGCAACTGGACAAGTTGTATATTGGAAGCCTCAATTTTCTTCCTTTTAAATGTCTGAATCTGCGATTGTTCTTTCACAGAAAAAGAAATATTGTTCTTTTCTTAAATATTTATTATTTTATGTAGGCGGAAGTTTCTGTCCCACCAGCAACTCACAAATACCCGGCAGCCACCTCTTAAATAACTATACAGAGATTTATATTAATTATAAATGCTTGACTGCTATCTCAGGCTTATTACTAGTTAGCTGTTACACTTAAATTAATCCATAATTTTTACTTCTGGTTAGCTATGTGGCTCATCTCAGTATGGCATTCTCATCTTGCTTCCTCTGTGTCTGGCTAATGACTTTGACTTTGCTTTTCCTCTTCCCATTATCTTTAGTTTGGTCTCCCCGCATATACTTCCTGTTTAACTACTGGCCAATCAGCATTGTAGTAAACCAATTTAAGTGACAAATCTTTACAGTGCACAAGAGGATTGTTACACAACAATTTTATTTTTGAGTGTGTGTGTGTGCGTGCATGTGCATGTGTAGGAGGGGGCATGTATGTGTGTAGGTGCCATGGAGGCCAGAAGAGGGCATTGGGTTCCCTGAAGCTAGAGACATCGGAAGTTGTGAGCCACCAGACATGGGTGGGAACCAGACTTGGGTCCTCTGCAAGAGCAGCAAATGTTCTTATGTACTTGAACAAGCAGAGTTACCGTAAGATGGAGAGTCCATCACACTGATATCTTTGTCACAGTTTAATAGAACACTAAGCTCAAAGGTTCTCATACCACTGTTGTTAGTACTTAAGGAAAAATACAGGAAAATAAACTCATTCTCAACCTCACATCACTCTGTAAATTATACAGGCCATCTACCTGTCCCTCACAGCAGGAATGAGAGAGCAATTTGCTCTCCTTTCATTTTTGAATGGTAGATGATACAAGAAGCCACATATCCAAATAAACACAATGTCTTATTAAAATTCCCATGATAGATTGGAAGCTTTGGAAAAGCTCTATGTCACATTAAAATGATCATCTTTTCAAACACACACCAAAACCAGCACTGACTTATATATCCCCAGTAGCTTTAAAAATACACTGCCCTTGGCATTAAAGAACAACACAAATTTAAACCTGCCTGTTAATGAGAGTTTGACTTTAACTGGGAGAATGGTTGAGAAGAATAATTTTAGAAAATAGTAGCTCATTGAAGTCACTAAAAATTTCAATGTGGGGAAAATAATATTTCTATTTCTTATGTTGCTATTTGCGTTGACAGCAATTCTCAAAGTAAGGTCCCGGAACACTCCTAAGGCCTTTTGTGAGGTCCGTGGGAGCTGGCACAATTTAATAAATAATAATAATGACAATACATATTTCAGTCTCATTTTCTCCTGTGACTACACTTTCTATGATATAGTGACAGACCGGATGCAGAAGCAGATATGAGACTCTAATTATCTTCTTTTAATGACATTAAGTCACCAAAAAAAAAAAAAAAAAAAGAAAAAAAAAGAAAAAAAAGAAGAAAAAAAAAGAAAAAGACTAAAAAAACATTATCATCTCTTCTCACTAAAATGTGTTATATTGCCACTGTTTGGAACTACCACAGAAATCCTTACGTTTCTGTGTTTATTGCTACAATGACTCAGAAGTGGAACTAGGCTTGGTGGCCATCAATATTCAATAAATGACAAAGAAAATGCAGTACCCAGCTGGACAATGAGCAGAACAGTGAGGCCAACATGTTTACCACAGCTGGGAAAGTGGATGAAGGAGCAGGGCACACGGCCCAGTGGAGGCGAGCACAGGCCTTAGCTCTGGTTTTGCTAACAGTCAGACTGAAGAAAACAGTGGCTTTAATCAAATGGCTCCCAGGGTCTGGAAGGAAGCAGACTTGCAGCATCCTTCTGGAGAATGAGCTCAGAAAACAGTCCGTCATGGGACTCCTCACTGAGAGCCCACAGTAACCTCACTGAAGGAATTTCACAACTTATTTTCTTTTATAACTGAGGAAACAGAGTCTGATGGATGGCAAACAGACTGCTCAAGGTCGAACAGCAAGCTCCGAGTATGGAAGCTAAGAGGGGAATGAGAAGTGTGTGTCTCAGCCACTTTGCTAATTCTGTCAAGGTCTTCACATTAAATTGTATTTTTGAAAAAAAAAAAAATCTCTGGAAGGTCAGCAAGCAACTTTACAAGGAGAAGCTAACTAGGCACCACAGCATTGCACAGCCACAGTCATCTGCCCCATCATGCCCAGTGCTTTTCCTTTGAGGCATTCAAATATGAAAATAATTCACAATAAAAAATATACTGTATAAATGTGTAAAAACCCAATTTCAAAAGATATGAAAACAGAATCACTCAGGACACGGTAATAACAATTACAAAATAATGTCACTGTGTTCATCCTAAAGGCTCGAGAGGCAGTACCAACTAGGAACACAATTTTCTAGAAAGCAAAGTTCAAAACAAAATACAGTCTTCCCTTCTTTTGTAAGTTGTTCTGTTCCAGAGCTAGAGAGATGGCCCAGTGACTAAGAGCACTGACTGCTCTTCCAAGGACCAAGGTTCAATTCCCAGCACCCAGGCTGGGGGCTCAGAACTGTCTCTGATGCCACTTTCAGGGATCTGGTGCCCTCTTCTGGCCTTTGTGGGCACTTCAAATAAAGACAAAACACACAAAATAAAAATAAATCTTTAAAACCCTTTTTAGTGTAGTTATGTCTCTGGAAAAGTCCATAGAGTAAACTGTGAGGAGAGCTGGAGAAGATACCAATATTTTCTATAAAACAGTACAGGGGAACTGAGATCTTATAAAGATGTTGAGTACATTGTACTATTTTGGACTCAGATTTTAAGAAATCCACTTCATCTAGCATCAGTTATTCTATGGTACTAAAATATATTTTTATCCTAAAAATCTATAAAGGAGAAAGCGTGCATCTGTCAAGGATATACTTTATAACGGCCTCACCTTGTTTCCCTGTTTGCATGAAATGGTGACCTCTTTTCAGAAGTTGTCTCTTGGCACCTGTAGTGCCCCAAAAACATGGGAGGCAGGACCTTGGCTTGAAATACCTTGATGGTACATGGAGACCAATTTCTGGTCTGCCACATCCTTTCGTGGGAAGAAGAATCAGTTTTTCCTCAACTTCAAAGTTACGATATTCTTGAGCAGTCTCAATTTTAAGATTTTTTAAAGCCTTACAAATGAGTCAGATTAGACATAAGTCATCATATTTAGTGTGCCTAAGTTTCAATCATTCATCAAATCTAAATCTACAAAAGCAAGCCAATAACTTTACTCTACTCTAGTTCTTTCATATACCAGAAACTTCAAAACATAGATTAAAAATTTTTTTTCTAAAGTTCCATTTTTGGGACTTTCACACGTCCCCCACAAACTGGATTGGGGGAAGGGCACTTTAATACACTTATCAGAATGCTAGAACAAATTAGCCCCAAATATCAGAAACATATCTAAAAGAGTTAACCAGTTAGGCACATTATGGACCCATCTGCGTGTCATATGTCCCGTCAGAAGTCAATCTGTGCTGTGACTCTTAGTGAAAAGAACTGGCCAAAAGGTCTCATAAGCTTCTCAAGAAGGCACAGGCCTGGTATGTAAGAGGATGCTCGCCATCCTGCGTCCTGGGACAGAAAAGTATCCACTGCCTATGCAAGTGGATTCAATCATTTGAATGTAAGTGTGCTGCATCAATTAAAATGGGTTTTTCTGTCAGAAGTTCATCTCTCCCCACTTGAATTCTTAAAATTTTCTTTGTTAGATTTATTCTTTTTACTTTATATATGAGTGCTTTGCCCGCAGGTCTGTATGCATGTGTTCCACCTCTGTGCTTGGTGCCCACAGAGCTCAGAAGAGACCACCAGATCCCCCTGGAACTGGGGTTATGGATGGCTGTGAACCACCAAGGTGAGTGCTGGAGATTGAACCCAGGGCCTTCACACAAGCAACAAGTGTTCTTAACCACTGAGCCAACTCTCTGGTATCCATTTTTTTTCTTATTATTATTTCGAGTGTAATAGTGGTGAGGGTATGTCACACACACACCAAAAGTCACTAACCAAATGAGGACTTCTAGACATGTCCTTCCGTGTAATAAATAAAGGGCATCCCAGCATCCCAGGCTTCATGGTTCTCAGTGAAACTCAGACACTGCCATAGTAGAGAGGAGACAGGAGAAGCTTTCCAAATGTTTCCACAGCTGTGTTCCTGTCACTTGCTGCAGGCATGAACCCATGGTCTTAGCTGGTTCTGTGCTAACTTTAACAAATCTCTAGAGGCAGGCACTTCACAAATGAAAGGGGTTGTTTAGGCTACAATCCTGGACATCCAGGAGCACTTACATCTAAGACACTGACATCTACTTGGCTCTGGTGAGGTCCTTCTGGCTACATCACAGTATGGCAAATGACAACATTATGGGTGGGACTTAAAGGGTGAGTAAAAATCAAGATACAAAATTTTTTAAATCCACCCTTATAGGACTAGCTTTAGGTTCTTTCTGAGGGCAGGACCCCCTTGACCCGGCCAGCTTCTGCTAGGTCCACATCAACACCGGCACATGCATGATAAAATTTCCATTTCAGGCCACTCTGAGGGATAAACTGAAACCGCATTCAACCCACAGAAGGTGGGCAACAATGTCCCAAGGTCCCAGTTACTGACCAATCCCCTAGTCAAGCACAAGCCTTAAAGAGAAGCTATTGATTTTGTTTAGCTTATATCACCTCCCCAGAAAATAAATTATTTCCTTTTTTCCTTCTTTCTTTCCTTCTTCCTTTCTTTCTTTCTTTCTTTCTTTCTTTCTTTTTCTCTCTTTCTCTTTCTTTCTTTCTTTTCTTTTTTTTTGAGAAAAGTTGCAATTTCTCAAGTAATCCACTCTTCCTGTTGAGTCAGGGCCTTCTAAAGAATTCTTCTGGAAGAATCCCATTCATCTTTGTTCTTCTATTTTGTTTTTTAAAGAAAAAAAAATCCACCTAAGACAGATTCTCATAGGGCTTAAGTTATTGTCTTACAAATGACAACTCACACATTCCTCTGTCTATGACCGGCCTTATATAAACACAACAGGCCTGTCTAAATAACAGCACTCTCCTATTCCAAGAAAAACCCACTTGTCCGTAACTTGAAATTATCTTGCTAATTTAATACTTCTCTGGTGGTTTAGAAAGAACTCGCCTGAGGAGACTAGCTCCCAGGATTCGAGTCTCTCTGTCGCGCCCTGACCAAGACGTCTCTCTCAGCCAGAGCTGGGGTGAGAAGCTTTCTGGTCTATTTTGAATTTTGTCTCTTTCAGTTAGTATAAAAATTACATGGGAAGAGGCTGAGGTTTGCTTCCTGACAAATGGGATTCTGTTTGCATCTCCATTGAGTTCAACACAAAAGGTAGAGGTTGCTGGTGACTTCACTGTGAGAACCATGTTTTCAGTATGATCTTTAAGCAGATCTCTCTCCCGGCACCCGTCCTCCTTCCTCCCAGCTGGACGGAATTTCTCTAAAGTATATCCTGTCATATGCAAAGCTTGAGAGGACTCTGGACCCCATGTGTTAAATATTCCTCTAGCAAGGTCTCACTGGAATAATCCTGCTCTCACTTGGGTAGAGATAATGTGACATCTATTTGGGAGGTTCAGATGATGGGAAAGTACCTGTAATGAGTCTCTCCCATTTAATTGAAGAGACAATATCTTATTGTTTGAATAATTGGGACGAAATGGGCAAAACCAGGGGTTGGGGGAAGATTATCACACAGTCTAGTGGCATTTTGCCTCCAGCAAGAAATTGCCTCATGTTAAGCACCACCATTGAACAGATTTAGATATCGAAAGTCCATCTAAAACAATGCATTTTGAAGTTCATTATTGTCGACTATAATTGTATTAATATTTAATAAGGAAGTGTTTGTTTCTGCCATAAAAAACAGGTACTAGGACTCATAACTAACAGCTCAAACTCTCCAAGAAATTAGTATCTCTGACTGAAATATTCACACTTTATAGAGCCTTAAATTATCTGTATTTTCAGCACAGTGCTGGTGCACGTCAGAAGGCATTCTAGGACTACCACTGGATATTGTCTATGATAATGACGGTGTGGGAAAAAAATCATGGACAGGAGTTAGGCAAGTTATGATAATAGCTCCACAAACCGCTGCAGTCACTGAAAATGGTTTTCAGAAATTTCTATCAAGTAATGTTCGTGACATATTCCGAAAGTTGTGCTAACTTGTGTGCCACGTGAACAGAGGAGTCATACACAAGTAAGTCAGAGACAAACGTTGGTAGCCGCTGTCTCCCAGAGCCCAACAGCTTCATTCTTCTTAATTATTGCCTTTCCTCTTCAGTTTCCCTGTAATGGGCAGGCATTATTTGAGGCGTCTTAAAAAAAAAAAAATCAAGTTTAAAGAAAGCAATATAATAAAAATTTTGTTTTCATGTAAGGTCTGTAAATTAGAGAATTTAAGACTCAAATTCTATGTAAAGCTACACGAGCTCCCCCGCCCACACACACCTCCTATGGACATTTGGTCAATGGACATTTTCCTTGTAAGTGACAGAGTACTAACTTCTTCTCTGGTAACTTCGGACATTCTCAAGCAGGAAATGAATGCATTCATTGTAACTTGTGGCTAGAGCCCATTAAAACCTAGGGAAAAAGTTGTTTCAAAAGTGGGTTTTATTGCACCAGGACTAGAGAGTCCTCCCAGTCCCTAGAAATGGGAAAACACTGCATTTGCCCCTTTATTCACGAGTTGCTGACTGGTCCCTACTCTATGTCAGTTGTGTTCTAGACAGTGGGCCAAATATTTCCAGATCTTGCCTTAGATCCATCCTTAAATAAATAAAGATAACTCTAAGTAATTGCTATTCTATCTATAACCGTAAAATGTAACAGAGATGGTCACAGAGAAATGAATTCTAGTCCTGACTCGGCTACAGACTCCTGTATGATCAAAGACAAGGGACTTTAATTGACAGATGAAAATTTTCTATCTTAACTTCTTTATTAATATTGTAAAATCAAAATTATCATTCCAGTGTTCCTTCTAATTCTAAATGTCTGGCATTTTCTTTTTCATATGTATACTTTAAATATATATAAATGGCATTTCATCTTGTTGCTCCTTATGGCTGTGACTTCATCATGAAATATGTGTCTGAAATAAGTATGGATGGTACTTAGCCCGCGATACTTGTCCTACACTGGCCTTGTGAAGAAGAGCTCTCTGGGCCAGTTAAGAGGGTATTAAAGGCAGAGGAGATGGCCGTTGCTTTAAAGGAGCTCACTAGCTAGGTGAAGTGATAAATAACAAACAAGAGATAGGAAAGGACTCTTACTAAGCTAGGTTCAACAAGCAGAGACATGTGTTCTAGAGACTCACCCATGAGTCCTGTGATGAATCTGAATGTGCCAAGTGACCAGGCTCGGCCAGGAGGTTCAGTGAGGAAGCTTAAGAGAGAAGAGAATAAGGTAATAGAGATGGCTTGGCAGGCTCGAACTAAGGTATTATGAGTATTACTGTTAACGCGAAGAGAAGCAGGCAACCAGCCAGATGCAAAGGAAGAGAAGCATGTGGCCCGGATAATCTACACCCTGGATGATCTGGTCCCTGAAGAATGAAGGGTGGGCTGCATTTCACTAGGGAGTCAGTGGATGGCAATTGTCCACTGATGCTTTGCATGGATCCCCATTCTCCAGTCTTTATTTGGGAGACACGGATTAATGCCTTTCCACCGTGACTCTCACATCCACCCCATCAGACCCCTCTTTTGTCTTAAAAGGCATACGCCGTTTAAGCCACAGTAAGTCTGCATGAAGAATACTGCGTGTACATGTGTGCATGAGTGCATGAATTTGGGAGCTGGAGGGTGGTGAGATGTACTACCATCCAAATTTAGTCTTCAGGTAGCTATCTAGACTAGTGAATTCAAAGTCTAGTCAACCACAAGGCATAATCTAATCAAGCCTTAGCAGCAGAGAGCCTAGAGGGCTGTCATTCCCAGTTACTTCTCACACCCTAAAAAGAGTCAGCACCTGTGTTCCCTCAGGGACACCGAGCTGTCCAACAGTCCGAGGGAAACTTTGCCAGGAATAAACAGCAGGCCAAAGGGATATGGTTCTGAGTTCTTACACTCTGTCTGAGAAGGGTGGGGGGCGAGCAAGTCTTCTTTATAACAGCATAAATGAAGAGATCACTATGATGCTCAACAGCACTGATTGTCTTACAAAACCCACACTGTCATTACTACAAAGTCAGAAGGAGATAATTTGCCATGGTGCAAGGGAGCCCAAAACTTTCAAGTCCAAGTCACAAGCCCAAACTCAAGTGAATGATGAGGCGGGATTAAAATAATTGCTTTGCCAGTCAAAGACATAACCATTAATTATATAATGCACATATACCATTCTGAAATGCTTTCATCAAACGTCACTTTTTCAGATCAGGATAATCTGACCACTTAGTACAAGACTTATTTATGAAGGAAAGAGCCTGGTAGGATTTAAACTACTACTGTAAGCAAATATTTTTTTCCCAAAAGTTCACAAGATTGCCCCAAAAGTTTTACTCATGTGCAAGAAACACAGGAGGATTTAAGTCCATGGAAAGTTGAGTATGTTGAGGCTTTCTAAATGACAAGAAACTTTCAAAAATGATGGGAAGATGAGTCATAATCATATCATTTTAAAACAATTTCATGTTCCCGACAACTTTTACTCAGCCTGTCTCATTGCTACTGAAATTTTTCCATAGGCATACTTTAGAAGTTTACACAACTGCAAACATATATACTACTCTTAAAGTCATTCTGCTTGTTACATGAAAGGATGAGCTCCTGAGTTTGGATCCTTGGCACAAGCGTAAAAACCCAAGCATGGCTATACTTCATGTAATCTTAGCGTTGGGAAGAAGGAGACAGGCAAATCCCTGGAGTTTACTGGTTAGGCAGCATAGCCAAATTGGAGAGCCCCAAGTTCAGTGAGAGACTTGGCTTCAGGAAAAAAATGTGGAGAGAATTGAGGACACCCAGTGATGACCTCTGGCCTCCATGCAGACACACATGCCCATGTGCACCCACTAGTGAGCACCCACATGCATGAAAATGTGTGGGTACACACAAACCACACAAGCTCAGAGAATAAGTGTTTCTTCGTGTTCCCACAAGTCTTCATAATTACACCTTTCGATGGCTGCATATCCCAGCAAAAGCATGACGCACCATAATCCTGCCAACTATTCCTTTAACCATTAGTCTAGACTCCCCGCAATTTCTCATTATTACAAACGGTTCTGCAATTAGCAGCTTCAGGGACACAGTTCTTTTTCTCACTTAGCCTATCTGTTGAGAATAAAAGTTTCTAGAGATATTAACTGCACTTTTTTTATTTTTCAAATTATTAAAATTATAGCATAATTATCATTTCATTTATCTCTTTTATGTACTCTCTTCATTCCCTCCCATACATTTCTTTCTCTCCTTCAAATTCATGGCCTCTTTTTTATTGTCTTTCCATGCATATATGCATATGTGATTACATATATATTTGTAAATATAACCCACTCTGTCTGTAGAGTCTTACTTGTGGCTATATGTTTCCAGGAATAAACATTAGATGTTGGGAAAGCAGTTTAGAGGCTCTTCCCTGGGGGGGGGTGGCGCAACTAGTTATTCCATTCTGAGCGTTTCTAAGTTGTCTGTAGTTTTATACAGGGCTGAGGCCTGGTGGGTTTTCCCCAGATCACTTGGGCATGTCTATAGCTGGGTCCTTGTTTAGCTCCCGTTTGGGCAGTCATGGTGACAAGACTTGATGGGTGTAGCTTCTGACATTTCTAGGAGAAGCAACCTCACAGCAAATTCTCTGTCAGCCTTTTGGTCCTATAGCTCCAGACAGATTTGTCAAATGCTCTTCCAGAGGATTGATCAGTTTATATCAGCCTAAACAAAGTCATCATCTATCTGTCCTTTACTTTGCAATTTGTGTCTTTAATGATTACTGAGCATTTCCCCCATAAACCCACTGAACAGAGAACTCTTGATACTGGAGGGAATGATGGTTGCCTGAATTGTTTTTGTTTTTTTATAGTTTTTATTGTTTTTAATTACTGGAAAACTATCCAGAGGAGCAGGTGCCTTCCAGATGTTTTATGAAATCTTCAGCCCTTCATATTTGCACTTTTTTTTTTTTTTGGTGTAAAAAATGGAACAGAGCTCCCCTCATACTTGAAACAAAAATCTCATAGTCTTTCTTTTTCTGTCACAGTTTTGTAATTGAAACAACTGTTTCTCAAAGTAGAACTATAATAAGGCTTTTAAAAACTTATTCAAAACCTAACAAAGAAAGGCAGGTGTTACACGAATCCTAATTGGTATTATAACAAAAACCCCGGAGAAAAGAGATGATCCTGTCTCTATCAATCCTCAGATTGAATGCCTCTGCTTCCTCAGCTGAAAGAGGATGGAAGCACAGTGCCAAATTCCGGTCTCCTCCCACCTTGCATTCCTTTCTCTGCCCAGCCATATCACTTCCTGTCTCACCCTTCCTAGTGCTGGGATTAAAGACATGTGCTTCCCAAGTACTGGGAGCAGAGGCTTGGGATCCCAAGCGCTGGGATTAAAGGTGTGTGCCACCAGTAACTAGCTCTGTTTCTCTTTTAGACTGGGATTAATCGCATGTAGCCCAGTGTGGTCTTGAACTCACAGAGATCCACATGGATCTCTGCCTCTGCCTCCCGAGTGCTAGGGTTAAAGGTGTGTGTCACCACTGCCTGACCTCTATGGCTAACTCTGTAGCTGGTTCTGTCCTCTGATTTCAGGCAAATTTATTTCTTAGATTATACACAATATATCACAACAGGCAGAGTGGAAGCATACCATTCCTTATTTTCACACTAAGTGTGAAGAAGTGATAATATGAGAATGTTTTTCTGTATGCTGTGAATATCATTCTTTAAATAAAGGACTGTTTTTGGCCCATGACAGGCATCGTAGGTAGGAGTAGGCAGGGAAATTGAAGCATAGGTAGAAGAAGGAGGGCGAAGTCAGAAGAGATCCGATCCAGCTGGCCAAAGAAGCAACATGTAAGGAAATACATGACGATGAGCCACGGGCCACGTGGCAGACAGATTAATGGGAATGGGGTGAGTTAAGCTGAAGGAGCTAGCTAGCAATGTGCCTGAGCCATAGGCCAAACAGTATGAAATTAACATAAGCATCTGAGTCATTTGGTGGGGCCTAAGCAACGGCAAGCGGCAGGTGGCTAGGCGCAGGTCTGTGGTCTGCACTCCCAGCTGGACAGGCCAGAAATATCCTGTTACAAAGTGAAGCTATGAATACACGGTAGCTCCACCCTTCCCTGCAGCAACTGGATGCTGAGGGTATATTTAGGTCACAATGAGGTCACACTGTGGCGGTCCCCATCCAGAATGCCTTGCCATGTTAAGACAGACAGATACAGGGGTGGGCACAGTGATGACATATGCAGAGACAGTAACAAGCCAAGCAGAGCAAAAGCAGCTACAAAAAGCCAAGGGAGAGGCTCCACCGAGGTGGGTCAGGAGCACCCAGCCTCTAGAACCACCGCTGGATAAACATGCCTATTGTCTTCCGTTCCTTGCTTTGTGGGATTTTATTACAGAAGCTCTAAGAATCTAACCCGAATGGTTACACAGAAGTGGAATTACTATGGTTCCTGCTACTGCAGTCGCTAGAGCTCGAATGAACGCCATCCACAGACATCTTTTCTTTACCTTCTATCAGGGGAATGTTTCATTTCCCTCACAGCTCAGGAGGACTGTAGGACAGCATTCTGTCCAGTGAATGAGATATGTTTGATTTTGAAGAAGGATTTCTCCTTTGTGATAAAATCACAAAAGCTGACAGGGGAGGGGGAAGGCCTTGGCTGAAGGCGTGGTAGCCCATTGGTCCTGAGAACGAGAGCCAGGCGGTAAGGTGAGGGGGTGGGCGGCTTGTACTCTGTAACATCAGATGCTGAGCACGCCCCTTTAACTTGGACCATCACTTGTTGGATTTTCTGTCACTAGAGTCAAATGTTGGGGGCAAAAAAGAAAGAAAGAACCCAAATTTCTTGTCCTCTCAGGCTGGTAAACAGTCCTGGGAAATTTCATACCAAATATGAAACTGCAATACCTGCTTATGTCCCGCGACAGGGGATTTCTACTGAGCAGAGTAGATGCTCCCTCCATCACAAAACTTTTGCAGGCTCTGACCCTCCCAGACTTCTGTACAATTTTATGCTTGCTCTATTTATATTATTTAGACACCTGAATCACATCATATTGCAATTACCTGAACTCCTTTATAACGCCCCCTTGCGCTGCCCTGAGTGCTCCGCACACCTTAGTACTGAACCCGGAACTCATTGGGGGTTCAGTAAATGGTTGTGGAATGAACAGAGTGATGAGAAAGGCCACTGAACCTGAAAGACGAAAGAAGATAGAGTCCAAGAACGCAAGAGTGTGGGAGGCTTTGATTTTACCAAGTCATTCTACACACACACCCTCATTGAAGGGAAAACTTGACAAATGTCATCACTTTAAATAAAATTATGACTCACAGGGATTTGTGTGCATGCACAAATTTTGTTTATCAAGTGCTAGGAATTGTGGTAAATGTCTCTCGGTAATTATTTTCTTTAGTCTCAATGACCTCTGCCATCAAACTCACTGTGGCTAGCGCTGGACACTCACTCTTCCTGCCCCACCTCCCAAGTGCTAGCATTTCAGTATTTGCCACATCTCTGGCTCTTCCTGATGACTCTAAAGAAAAGATTTACAGTATTAATTTGGTTAGAAGCAGACAACTGAAATGTGTGTCTGAAACTGGATTTGTCTAGCTGACCCACATTTTTAAACCTAGATGTTATGTCTGTTTGGGGTGCAGAGAGAAACAAGCTGATGGATGTATGGAAAGGGATGGTATGAAGGCAGTCATGCCATCTCCAAGGTGCCACTGCTCTCAAAGGTATTAATTAGTTTGATTGTGCCATTTTACTGATATAAAAGCTGAGGACTGCAAAGTACTTGCTAGTACATCTTATGTACTAGTAAGATGGTGTACAGATTAGACCAACTCAGAATCTTGTTTCTAAATCCTACACAGACAGAAGTAGTTGACTTCAAACTCTTATAAGTAAGGTTAAACTATACATTCTCCATAGAGGGACTGAATCATTGGCATCTGCACTCTCTCTATCTCTCTCAAACACACACACACAACACACACACATGTGCACACAGTTAAAAATATTTTGAACCAAGTGTTTCATAAAGTGATTCCACGCCTGCTGTATCTAATCTCTATAACAATTTTAAGATTTTAAAAACTCCTCCTTGTACCAATTCCTATTTCTTCAGTTCAGTGTCTCTCAGGACAAATGTAGTTACCCTTCCCATGGAGGCCCTGCAAACGCTTAAGGAAGTCCACCCTACTGCTCATGGCACATCTGTGAGTCATTCGTGCACAGATAGCAAAGTGTAATTGTGCTGCTCCTCTGTCTCTCTAAAGTGTAACAAAGAAACAAAAAGCGGTAATAGATGTGAAACTTCAATCGAGTGCCAAGGGAGTTATCAAGAAGTATCTGATGGTGGGAACATAAACAGTTGCTGCCTAAGAGAGGCTCTGGGTGGGTATGTGGCTCGGGGAATCTGTACAGGCATATTGACATAAATGAGGAAGGTAGCATCATTACGAATGAAAATGCCCCAGAGGAAATAACGTCTGCCAAAAACTTCACATTAAAAGAATTTTCGAAGATATTTTACAACATTGAAAGTGCAAAGAACAAAATGTTGGAAGCTTATGCAAACTTAGAAACGAATATGACAATTTGTCAGTTGTAGAGAGGAGATGCTTGCTTCAGATGGTAAGTTATCTGATGAGACTATGAAAGTTCTGATCAAATTACTCTTGATAAGCTATTTGCAAAGAAATAAAACTTAGTTTTGAATGTTTCTCGTGTGTCAGGTCATGATGAACTATTGCATTAGCTTTACAGCTCTCTCCTTCTCATATATTTGAAGCCAGTAGAAAAAGTTTTAAATGTCTTGACAATATTTTTTAAAGTTCAAGGAACAATCATATTTTTCTGTGGCTTAGTAACACTGTTTTTATACTGTAGTTTTTACAGTCCCACACCACTGTGGAAGATGAAGACCACTTATATTTATATCAACCCCTACTTAATGTGAATAGTTCAGTTGTACAGATTCATAAAGGGGGAATGTTGAGCCAAAGAGTTCATAAATTATGATTATTTTGATAAGTACTGGGAGTTTTTTTTTTTAAAGTCATAATCCCACCCAAGGGGAATACAAGTAATCATTTCTTCACATCATTAAGAATTAAAACTGGACACATGTAATCCCAGCACGGAGGAGGCCGAGACAGAAAGATGGCAAGGTTAAGGCCAATGAGATCTATGCTGTAAGATCCTAGCCACAAAAATAAAACAATAAAAGCAAAACCCTAAAAACTATAGATCAAAAACCACAGGTAGCTAGGAAGAATGCATTGCGGTGTTTTGCTCTAGCAGATGGGGCTCGTGACACTCAGAAGACAAAGCTCTTCACATGGCTGGGAAAGGTGAAATTTACCGGGTTCAAAAGGCCTCTCCTCAAGGTTACAGTAAACAACTGCTGAGGAAAGTGACAGTGACCCGCCTACTTGCTGACCAATAGACAATGACCTGCCCACTTGCTGACCAATAGACAATGACCCGCCCACTTGCTGACCAGTAGACAATGACCTGCCCACTTGCTGACCAGTAGACAATGACCTGCCTACTTGCTGACCAATAGACAATGACCCGCCCACTTGCTGACCAATAGACAATGACCTGCCCACTTGCTGACCAATAGACAATGACCTGCCCACTTGCTGACCAATAGACAATGACCCACCCACTGCCTTTTTTCCACCTTTCTGCCTTCCATTCAGAGTGCTCCAAGGCACAGTGATTTTCTTGATTGAGTGTTGACTGGGCTTTTCAGTGATATGGCTGCTTCTGAGTCTTCCCTGTTCCTGTGGGTGGCCCTGTGCCCACACCCCTATTCATAACTCCAATAAAAACCCATTATTCATCAAGAAGTTGGACTCTGGTGCAATAATTATTTTGGCTTGTTACAGGTTCTCTTTCTGGGGTGAGTAGACATGTGTGTACTGTGTCTTTCCAGGAAAAGTCCCCCACACAACAGCTGTGACTAGAGCTAAAAATACACGTGCAGGTACAACAGACTTTGAATGATATTTGGTGTGATGAACACACTATTGATCTAATCATACTTCACGTATCAAACATGATACACTCTACAAAGACACAATTATTATGTTGATTGAAAATGAAACTAAATGATAAATACTACCAACAAAAGAGATCTTCTGTCATTGTCTCATTTTTACCAGATTGCATAGAATTGAGTCAGTTTACTGCCATGGTCAAGCAACTTGAAAGTAATCCTCTATCTCCCTTAAGACATGGCCCTTAGAGGGAAGGCAGGCTATGCCCTGAGAACGAGCTAGCCAGGGCAAACAGCAAAGAAGAACCTCTTTTCCCCTTCTCATCCATCGTTGTCTACCTTTTCCTCTTCTCTTTTTAACGCTGAGCTTTTAAAGCAGGGCCGGCAAGGTCAGATAAATGCTCTCCAGTGGAGCCACATTCTCAGCAACAAAGGAAGGCTTTGACAGATATTTCTATTAGTACAGTAAGAATAGTATTACTTTCTGTCTTGTTATGCCCAGCCTCTCACTTTTTCCATGTGTATGAGTGTGATATGCATGCACACACACATGCATGCATATATGTACATATATGCATGTTCACACTGGTGTGCCTCACATGTGGAGGCATGACATTGGCATTAATTATCTTCCTTAATTTCAGCCTTTCTTTACTGTGTGGCCAATAGAACCTAGGAAAGAATAGCTTTTCTCTGACATGGTGCCCCCTTACCAAATCCTCTTCCCCTATGGCCTGAATTCCAGCAGGCTGAATTGGATATGGGAAGTTAGGAGAAAATGACAACTTGGAGCCTTTTGGCTGTGCCTGGGGCCATGAAGATGGGACAAGGAAGCAGCTCATTTCTCCACCCCTTCTGCTTTTACTCCAGGCCTCCAGATCACCATCGCCTACCACCTTCCACTCCCAGTCTTCCAGCCTCTCCCCAGGGAAATCTGAATGGGCTTTGGCTCTTTGCTTAGACTCCTACTAGGAATCTACAAGATGCAAAACAACACTCACTGTTCCTATTGATGGAGCAGAAATGCTGGGGAAACGCAAGCTTTTCATATCTTTAATACAAGTGTTTGCAAGAACGACAGAAGGTCTTGCTTCTCTACCTCAAGGTTGAGCTGGTAATTATATATTTCCAGAAGAATACTGCATAAAGTCTAAAAAATAATAATAATAAACCCCACCAGCATTAAAAATATGACATGGCACGAAGCTCCATGTAAAGTTGTTCAATGCACATACACAAGTAATTGCACCAATTACATTTAAAATATTTATTTGCTCACCCCAAACCCCAAGATATAAAAGGCTAATTATAAAAAATGACATCAGTGAACAGATTTTTACCCAAGCTAACCAAAAAAAAAACAGAATAATATTAATAATGCAAAGAAATGAAAAGAAACTTCAGTTTACTACTTGAATTAAAATGTCAACTAAATAAAACGGCAAATTCATCAGCTTTGTTGCTCACATACGTGGCTGTATCATTTGAAGAAAACACAAAAGCCCTTTCAAACTCAATAATCACTTTTGACTCTTTGGAACTGACTGAGAGATGAACTATATAAAAACTTGCATGTGTTGAGCTATGTTAAATGCGTAATTTGAAAATGTGATTTTTTTTTTTGAAGAGTACACAGGCCTAGTTAATGGTTACCATCCCACCTAAACATGTTGATAAAATCGACTTACAGGTATATGTCTTGTGGGCTCTGTTTTTATTTCTACATACAATATAAAATGTACCAGACAGGGCAGTTCTTTGGGGTACACTTCACACAGTGTTTCTTGCATTGGTTTTCTGGCCTAAAATTAAGGAAGTATGCAGGATGATGGTAAAGAGGCAATTTGGTAAGATGACTGACATTCTACTATGCTGACAGCTCAGTCGGGTTCAGATTCCTGTGCTCTCGAACAATTTGATCTCTACAAACAAACCAAAGCACAGAGATCGCAGACATGTTAGCTAAAACATCTCTGCCTTTTTTATGCTTGAAATGAAAAAAAAAAAAATGAAGATGGTGTCTTCTGTCACAAACAGGTAGTCCGTACTATGAGAAGATTGCTGTACCTCTCCTGCAGGGGGCAGAGATAACAGCGCATCGATACCTCCATCTCAACACTTCATCAGTATCTCTGCTTAGTCTACGTTATCACACGCACTAACATCAATCATGCCTGTACACTAAGGAAGTGCTGACGGATCCCATTTCACCCTGGCTCACAGTGGGGAGGGAAGGGTGGTAGTCCTCAACACAGAAGCACTTCGGAATCATAACAAAGAGTTAAAGGTTAATTTTAGTTTTCCCCTTCTTTTCTCAGCACTGGGGATTGAATTTAGAAACAGCCTCGTGCATGAGAAGCAGTAGCCTAGTACTCGGTTGCAGCCCCGGCCCAAATACTACTTTTTTGTTCTTTGTGTGTTCTTTTGACACAGGGTCTCACGAATAGCCCAGGCTGGCCTGGAACTTGCTTTGTAAACCAGGTTGGCCTCAAGCTCACAAGAGATCTGACTGCATCTGTCTCCCAAGTGCTAGGATTAAAAGCGTGTGCCACCACACCTGGATGCAAGGATTACTTTTAATAAATGGATTTTTTCCCCCTGAGAAAAATATAGAACATTTCTGTGATTTAAAAATTGCTAAATTCATTTGGAAATACTTTTTTTTTTCTTCCCGGCAAGAAAAGTTTAAAAAAAGTATGTTTCTTATTTTTTTTTTTTGTAAAAATATATATATATATATATGTATGACTGTTTTGCCTGCATCTATGTACCACACATGTGCCTGGTACCTGAAGAAGTCAGAGGAGGCTGTGGAAGCTCCTGGAACTAAAGTTACAGATGGTTATGGACCAAGTGGTTCTGGGAATCAAAACCCTCTTCAAGAGTAGCCACTGCTCTTAACCACTACACCATTTCTCCAGCCTTGGTTTGGGTTTTAGTTTTAAACCTTCTCCCAACCCTGTGTCTCTCCTCCTCCTCCTCCTCCTCCTCCTCCTCCTCCTCCTCCTCCTCCTCCTCCTCCTTTCTCCCATGAGAGTGTGTGGGAGTGTGTGGGGGAGGGGGTGCGTGCTTTTACTAAAGCTCACACAGGGAGGTTGCAGGATAAACACTGGAAACTGGTTTTCTCCTTCACTAAGTGTGTTCTAAAAACCAAACTCAGGTTAATGTGCTTGCAGCAAAAGAGCCTTTACCCACCAAGCTATATCACTAACCCCACGAATATGGCTCTCTCTCTCTCTCTCTCTCTCTCTCTCTCTCTCTCTCTCTCTCTCTCTCTCTCTCTCTCTCTCTCTCTCTCTGTCTCTGCTTATTTTCAAAATAGGGTTTCTTGCTGTCCTAGAATCTCTGTAGACTGTATCTCTGTAGACCAGGCTGGCCCCAAACTTACAGAGATCTGCTGCCTCTGCCTCCTGAGTGCTGGTGTGCATCTCCACCACCAACTCCCTCCCCTTGTTCGTTTGTTTTATTTTTATTTTTACATTCCAATCAATGCCCCCCCCTTCTCCCAGTTCTTCCTCTCACCCTACCCCAATCCACTGCTCTTCCTGTTTCTCCTTAGATATCTCCCATGGGTATTGGCTGGCCATGGTAGATGAAGTTGCAGAGAGACTAGGCACCTCTTCTATTCAGACTGAACAAGACAAACACATAGTAGAAAAGGGCCCCCAAAGCAGGCAACGAGTCAGAGACAGGCCCCATTTTCATTACGACTATGGTTCTTAACTACTAACTTTTCAACAGTTTTGCAGCTTAATCATTGCTATCTTCCTCCAGACAGTCTCTAGTATCCATCAGCTCTTTTTAATCTGTTGATTTTTAAAAAAGATTTATTTACTTAATTAAGAATATAGTGGTCTGGCTGCACATATGCCTGCAGGCCAGAAGAGGGCGCCAGATCTCATTATAGATGGTTGTGAACCACCATGTGGGTGCTGTGAATTGAAGTCCCCGGAGCCTCTGGAAGATGAGCCAGTGTTCTTAACCTCTGAGCCATCTCACCAGCCTCTTTTTATCCATCTTCTTTTATCTGCTTTTCAAGGCCCTTTCCTTCGTCCTACCTTTCTTCATCTCTCCAAGACATCATCTTACTCCTCTCCTTCAAATAACTACGATACAGTCCATTCATACTGATAATTGTATACCTCTCACATTCCCTGGCTGCTTTATAATGTATCACTGACATTACGGTACCAAATCTATTTGTCTGACTAAAATACATTCACCAGTAGTCTTTAAGGAATGTGAAATAGCATCAATTTTGCAAATGAAACTGAATATACTCAAAGAAAATAATTGAATTGGAAGTCTTTGAAAAGTATTGTGGGTACTGAACAAAGGAAGTAAGACATGTTGCTGACATTTATACCCATTTATAGGGCTCAGTGTACGTGTCTTCTGCCTGCCCATCCCCCCACCCATTTTACTACGAGTAAAATGTGTCCTCAGAGTAAAGATCAGGCATCCCATTATGCTTACAACCACACCACATGCACAGCAGACACTTGACAGGAGTCTTTTGCTTAAGAGTCATCTATGGATAATTGTATGCACTCTGTTTATTCGGACAAAGAGAGATTAACTGTTGCATAAGGGCAAAGCCCCTCATGAAGCTCTCCCAGAGCTTCAATACCGCTGGGTCCTGAGTATTATTTCCTTTTGTGCTCGGGAAAGATGGGGCCCAAAGGCACCTCTCCCCACCCCACAGTTCTCCCCCAAAAGCCCTTCAGACACATTCATCAGGCTTGCCAACACCCTGGCCAGGTGGCAACTTCGCCTATCTCTAGTAAGGCCCCAACAGAGGGGAAGGTCAGAGATTGTCACAAAGTCACACATAGTCACCCTCACAGTGCAGGGAAGCAGGAGGAATATTTGCGGACTGTAGCCTCGGTCACAGCATTCCCCAAGTCAGAATAAATGTACGTGAAGGACCTGAGCACCCGTTCAGCTCCTGGAAACAGTGGAGCTCAGAAGACCCTCACAGAGACTCCACACAGCTGCCTTACTGCACCAGTGCAAGGAGGAGGCACTTGAGACACTTTCCCGGGGCACTTCAGTCCCTTCCTCCAGATGAGCCTCTGCCTCCCTTCCCCTCTTGTTTCCTCTTTGCTCATTCTTCCTTCTCCTTCAGGCTTGTTCCGGCTCATCCCAAGGCCCTCCCATACCAACTGCAGCTTTATTCAGATGGCAATGAAAAGGAGTTTTAGCCAACAAAGGTAAAAGTGTCTTCCCCACCAACATTTTCCATTAATATTGTTGAAAGGAGGCAGCAAAGGCACACAGGAGCATGTCATGACTGTGACATGCGTCTGTATGAGAGAGCACAAACTATTAAAGTCAGCAGTCTAGAAAGAGCACAGTCTTCAGGAGAATAATGTCAGAGAAGCCTTCCTTTCGGCCAGGTTGCAAGAAAAGTGAGGTGTAGCTCAGAGGACGCTGGAAAAGGTTGATTGTCAACATTAATCTGAATTCCCGGCTTGTGTTTGGAATCAGAAACAAACATACTAACCCAACTATTCCCCACAATAGGACTTGCTCCTGTACCTGCCACGACAAGTGACTATCTGGTATGTGAGTCTATTGGCTTGGGTCTGGGATTGTTCGGGTACCCCATCGCCTCAGCTGGGAAAATTGCTACTCCTTCCTCATACAGAAAAAGGTGCATTTGCCCAAGTGAGGGACCTGTCTGAATGAACTCCAGAGATCTCCGTGACTGTCTGGAAAGACCATAGGAGAGGAACATTAGACAAAGAACAGGCAACGGGAGTTGCCTGAAAAGTCCAAAAGGACCACAGGGAACCCCCCCCCCCCCCCAAACACACACATACACCTTACTCTTGAAATGTGGCTCACCAGGAGCAACACTGGCATTTAATTTTTATATGACTTTGAAGACTCTTTAGGCTCAAAGATAGCATATTAGATAAGTGGGGTACAAGGATTCGTTTCTTAAAAAAGAAAACTATCTGGAGATCTGTAGTGATGTATTTACCAAATCTAAAACAAACACACAAACAAACAAAAAGGAGAGAGTCCTCTCTGGAACTAGAAGAGGCAGCTCCACTAGTCACTCAGGTCCACACAGGACAGGGTGACATAGAATGCATTGCCTATCACATGACACTGGCTGGACATGTTCACAAATTCAAAGAGGCTTTGGGAAAATTCATGGCTGGTGAGTCAACAAAGGGATTTTAAAGAAAATTTGGGACTACCTCAAGCTTTCCAATATTAACATACTGCAGGACCAGCACTCCCAATACAGCCATTTCCCGGTGACTCTATTAAAAACAAAACCTTGGGTTGAGTAAGGGCATTAGCAATAGTGACACGAGCAGCAGCAGCGGTGGCAGCAGCGTTTAACTTCTGCTCAGATGGAGGCAGCGTGTGGTATGCTGCATTTACGATGTTGGTTCATTTATCCCTCTGTAACATCTGTATGAGGTAAACATCCCTGCTTATGTATAAGGAAATCCAGGTTTACTGAGGTTAGGTAATCACCCAGATCATAGAGCTCCTGAAGAGCAGAGCCAGGGTATGAAGTTGGTAGCAGAATCCTATAGTCTCTGCTTTGATATGTGCAGCCCAGGACACAGAAACCCACATCTCCAGGCTTGGCAGCTGAAGGCAAACAGGCTGCAGACTTCAGGCTCACCGACACTCAAATGTTATCTTAACAAACAAAGCTCCCCATAGAAAGGGAGCAAAATCGTGGGTAGTGTTTCTTTTACTGCATTGTTAAAAGTGGTGCTTTTTAAACTATTAAGGACTACTGCTCACTTAGGATGTTTCTATCTAAAATATTCTATTCCAGTTTTACCAAAAGGCAGATTATTGTTAATCATGTTCCTGTTTAATGAGATATCAATAGTAAAATGACTTGAGCGTTCTGTTGCTCAGTGTGAATATTTAGAACTCAGGTATTAGGTAGAGGGTGCATGCTGCACAAGAAAGGTTTGGTTTTCCCAACAGGAAGCAAATGGTGCTTATAGTGCTTATTAGATGCCTGCAAAAAGGGAGGGAAGGGTGGGCAACAAATTCACTTGTGTTTCCTCAGTCAATCAAGAAGCAACTCATATCAAGTGAGGTGCTCTGGGAAACATTAAAACACAACAAAACATCCCATGGTTGGAGTGCCTTTGAACGGTGCCCAAAATGTGTATTATCAAACATCCAACCACAGGAGCCAGGGGCTGATACTGAAAGCTGTCCTGATGTCGTACACACCATGCATAAACAATTCTACCACTCCAGGTGCCTATGTGTGGTATTTAGCAAGACTATTCTATATACTTTTACATCTGTCCGGTCATTTACGGATCAAGTACAAAATCTCGAAAAGACATACCATGATCATCAGTGCTTATAGATGAGGAAGCTGTAGCATGGATTAAGTAATTTCTCCGAGTTCATTAGGAAAAGGCAGCATTGCAATCTAATATATGCAGCATGTCTCTGGCATCTCTACTTCTAACCACTATGATCATCTTTCCAAGAACAGAACCTTCTGGGAAACCTGAAAGGGAGACTTTGCATTGGTACAGCAGACAAGCCATGAGAGAGCTGTATCTATTACCTTGCCTCGAGCCCACTAATGCTCAGAGAAAAACAATATGCCAATAGCTTTCCCACCAATTCATTATTCCAATGGCATGTCCTAATCTGCACTACCTTTGTGAATTCCACATGAACCTTCTTAATATACCTAGGCAATCTTGATTTGAGTACTTCTTATACACTAAAGAGCACATTTTCATTTTCTTATGCACAGATGACCCCCAACTTACAATGTTTAGACTTCTGATCTCTCAACTTTATGCTATTGTTAAGTGAACTACATTCATCAGAAACTGTACCTCAAAGTTGGAATGTTGACACACACACACACATAGTCTCTTGGGCTATTAAAACACAGTATAATTCTCTCTTAAGATTGTGGGCGGTGGCAGCAAGCAACAGCTCACCATCAGCTACTCAATCCTGACAAGAAACCACAGTTTTTGTCCTTAGCACATCGTGCTGCTGAGTTAGGATGCTTGGAAGTATTACATATCTTTGGGAGAAGAGAATTGGAGGGAGGCTCAGCGGTTAAGAACACTTACAAAATCTCTTTTAAAAGTGTCCCCCACTCCATGGTACAGGTGTCAAACCCAGGGTCTTGTACACACCAGGCTAGTTCTCTGTGACTAAGCTACATCCTTAGACCTTAAACAGATTTTTGTGTTACACTATTTTCAACCTACCATTGGTTTTAGCAAAACACAGCTCCATAGCAAATCAAGAAATATTTATGTTGTCTCCATATCAAAGAGCCAAAGGAAATCAATGTAACGCAGAATGCACTCAAGGGATCCACATTGCTGAGAAGAAAGCATGGGCACTAAGCTGGCAGTTCAGACAACCCTGAGAAAATCTCTCCACTCCTTGAGGGCTTGGTCTTGCCAGTGGCTGTGAATATGTCTGTTCGACCTATGAAGAGCAGAGCTAGCAGTCCGTGGCCTCTGTCACTGACCACATGTGCCGGAGCAGGCAAAGGTCAGACGCTGTTCCAGGCAATTCGTCAGATGAAATCTCACCTACGTGTCTGTTTTCTGTGTGGACCAAACGACAGCCGTCATGGAGGGGACTATATGGATAACGGGCAGGAGGACTAGATGCCATGTGATTTCTTCTCCATAAAAGAGCACAAACCTCAAGTCTGATTATGCCCTACTTCAGTGAATCTCCCTTCTCTCTGAGTAGGCTTGGTTCCATGCCAAAGGTGATGGATGTTTGCATGGTCTGAGGCAAGACACTCAGTTTGCATGCCCCTTGGATATCTTCTGAGGATTTCATAGTTCCCAGTCCTTTTCCTGAATTAGAAGTATCTTCCTTTTTTTTTTTTTCCTCCTGTTTTTAACCTGCCCTGGTGGCTGCCACAGGGAAACAGTGGCTTTCAGTTTTTGTGGGAGGGAGGTGGCTCTGTATATTCCCCTCAGATCTGGGGGAAAACATCCCAATTCCCAATACAAATGAAGCATCATTGATGACTTTAACGACTCTACATTCTAGACTTGAAAGCAACAAAAAAGAGACAGCCGGAGGGTCACTGACATGGTTTCTCTCTTCTTAGGGATAAAGTCATAGTTGAAAAGAAAGTATTAATAACTTCAACAGTAAATCATGAACATGGAACTCACTGGAAGAACTCATTGAGCACGTGGCTTTTCAAATGCAAAAGACACCATGAGTACACAGGAGACATTATTTCCAATAAACATGGCCAAATTGTCTTATGTTACTATGATAAATACCATAACCAAAGGCAAGATTGGGCAGAGAGGGTTTGTTTAGCTTACAAGTGGCAGCCTATCACAGAGGGAAGCCAGGACAGGAGTGCAAAGCAGGAACAGAAGCAGTTCATGGAGGGGAGCTGCTTATTGGCTTGCCAGGCTTCCTCTCACAGATAGCCCAGACCCGTTTGTCCAGGGACAGCACCACCCACAGGGAGCTGGTCTCTTCTACAATTATCAATCAAGAAAATGCCTCCGACGGGCATGCCCACAGACCAATCTAATGGAGACAATCCCTCAGTTTAGATTCCCTCTTCCAAGACATGTCTAGGTTCCTGCCATGTTGACAGAAACCTTTGACACTGCATTTAGTATTACTAAGACTTCCTAATACTACAGTCAAATCAGAAAGAATGGGTTTGTCTTTTTGAATGCAGGCCTTTTGGTGGCTCTGTGTGTGTGTGTGTGTGTGTGTGTGTGTGTGTGTGTGTGTGTGTGTGTAAGTAATATATGTTTTTAAAAATTAAAAGGGAAATTTGTTATTTGGGGCTGAGGTAATATGGAGGGAGGAGGAAAGTATAGGTCCCTGACAAAATGTAGGTGTGAACAATTTCTCAAACTAAAGTAACATTGAGATATTTCCTAAATTTTTCTTTAAAAATAACAAAAAGCATTCAGTACAAAAAAAAATGTCCACAACATTCTCTGACAGACTAATAAGAACTTTAAATTAATATGATAATCTGGTGTTTATCTTAGCTTTGCCTGTGCAGAGCCAGCATTTTCAACTATTATTCAAGGGCTGCAAAGTGAAGAATACCTAATTGCCTCCTGGAGAAAAATATTGCTGTCCAAAAGACTTAAGCAAACATTCTGAAGTAACAAAGTATTTTACAATCATTTGAACTGAAGGGTGAGTGACAGGTAAATGGCGGCCATTAACGGTTTTCCAGGTGCCCCTGGCCATGGCCCATTTCAGTCTTATGGAACACCTACCAGCCTCCAGACAGCTTCCAGCAGCCCTGTGTCAGGTGCCTCTGTAACAACTTCCTCCTCTTCCTACCTGCTACAACGCCTGTCATCTTAGAGTACTGCTCTAGCTACCGCTTGGTGAACTCAAAATGGAGAATGTTCTAGGCCTTTCCATGGGATGCTATCTCAGCCATTTGTAAGAGATATTCACTGGCAATTGATTATATAAATGGACTAATATTTATTAAGGGATTTATATGAAACACTCACTGATACAAGATTGAACCTTAGAGCAATTCCTTGAGGGCTGAAATGTCCCACCCGTGGTGGGAATCCTCCCTCTGAGAACTGGGGGAGAACTGGGGGAGAGGGGGCGACAAAACAAGGCAGGTAGGCTGCTTGCAACAAGTCTTCAACCTGGCTTCAACTTCTACAAAAAGCTGGGAAAGCCAGCTGAACTACCTGACAGAAGTGTTCTTGGCATCAGAGAAACCCCATTGGCAAAATATATGTAAATATACAGTTACTACTTCTTCACATAATTTGAGGAGTTTCCAACTTACTCCTTTGAAACAAATATTTTTAAAACCATAAACAAACCTGGTGAGAGTTCAGAAATACATGATTGCAATGTTTCCCTAAGAGGATAAATTGGGGACACGCTGACTACTTGTAAACGATCCTTCACTCAGCTTCTTTATGCCCCATTTCAGTCAGGTTTTGCACCCAAGTTACCCTGGTAAGTTCTTAGCTGCACCTAAGTTACCCTGGTAACGGCCTCAGTGTTTGCAGAGAATGCTGAGCTGAAGCAGCCGCCTCTTCAATCTCTGAGGTTTTCCTCTGAGCTGTTTCTTTAGATCCACTCCCTAGGCATCTGCACATCTGGATCCTAAGTCTCCTCGTTGCTAGCCTTCTACACATCTGGCTCCACACCTGTCTGGTATCTCCAGCTGGCCCACAGTGGCTTGTCTGTTAATTGGTACCACTGATTTCCAGGGCTTTCGACACTATGACATTCTGAATCCTTGGTTCATTTCCTTGTGCATTGGGCTTGGCTTCTCTTTTTCCACCTCAGGACAATACACACACAATGAAACAAAGAGCAATTAGTCCAAGTTTACTTAGGAAAAGACAGTGTTCAGGTTCTTCTCGCCACTTTTGCTTGTGAAGTGGTGACATGCGATTTCTCATCTGGGTGTCTTGATATATCCCACCCAAGTTCTTGCACAGGAAACGTCAGCTAGCTTGCTTGTGTCTGCTCTAACTCTTGCTAGGGAATGGCAGTTTGTATGTAACACAGTCATCTTCGCTACAGGGAATGCTGGCTTGGCACTGGACGATCTACTGCTTTGAGCCATGTGGTCAGTCTAATGTATTGTATCTTAATAATGTGATGAACGACAATACTAGGTTAGATTTCCAAGCGCTTCTAAGGAGCAGCCCCTGCTACTTAACCCTGGAACTGGAGGGAAGCGTATTAGTGCAGCTTCTCCTGGATGTTTAAAAGCATTATTGTGCCCGACTAGAATGGAAGTCATGTTCAGAATCCAAGACAGAATTCTCATCAATTCCTCTCCCTACGCAAGACTCTCTACTGCCTAATAGTCTACAAAGGAAGAATAAGCCTGAGATACACAGAACTCAAGGAGGTTAGAAGAAGAGCATGTTAAATCAAAGAAAGTATAAAAAAGGTAAAGAAGGCGTGGAAATATAAAACCAGTACTAGAAAAAAATGTCAATAAAATCAAAAGTCAGTTCTTCAAAAGGATCAATGAAATCAGTAAACCCCTAGCCCAATGAATGCAAGATGAGAGGTTTTAGAATTATATTGCACAATTTGGTGGAAAATACATTTTATAGTATGTCTTAACCTAGCAGTATAATTACATAGTTTAATAATAAAAATGTATGTACATCGTAAGTATGAAATAAAGTCCCAGGTGGGATTTCTATCAAACTAGTTAGGAAGCCAGTGGCTTTTGGCACAATCAATAGTAACCCCTTAGCAATGCAGTGTTCAAGGAAGTTCATCCCTGCTACCTTGCTCACAACCTTATGCAGGCATCCCATTTTCCATTCATATCACAATGAACCACTAAATTATATGCTGTCTAAAGGTAAGAAGCCTTGACTCTTACCTTCTGCGAGTATAATATTCAATGGATCACATAGCATACAGCAGATACTAAATATATATTATTAAATAAGTGGCAAACTAATGAAGCTAGTTTTATAAAGATGCTATTTCATATCTCTATAGAAATCTACTTACCAATCTCTCTGATTGGAATTCCCTTTTTACCACCCCCAATCCTGGAGAAACCTAAAAACTAGGTGACTTCATCTGTACCCCCACATTACACCATAGAGTTACTTGTACATTCTTGTGTTTTCTGTTTTTAAAAATGTATTCAGTTTTAAAATCTTACATATGGATGTTTTACCTGCTTACATTTATGTGCCCCATGTTCATGTTTGGTTACCACAAGGGTCAGGAGGGGGTCATCAGATGTTCTGGAACTGGAACTATGAATGGTTGTGAGCCAGGATGCATGTGGTGGGACTTGAACCCATGTTCTCTGCAAGAACAACATGTGCTCTTAACTACTGAGCCGCCTCTCCATCCCCTCTTCTGGGTTCATCTGCAATTTCTTACATGGTATGTTTGTTTTCTTCAGTGGACCGAGCTGCTTAGAGACAGGAAGCAAGAAGTCACACTGAGATAGAGTATAGCTGAACTTGCAGATAACAAGTTATTAATCCGAAGACATTAGAATGCTTCTGATTTTACCAACAACTAACAACTAATACCTAAACCAAAAGAGTGAACAAAATACTGCAAGCCCATTGCCAACAGGCAGTGCAGGGCTAAGCTCTATGAGCAAAGGGACCAAAGGAGGCGAGTTTGAAGCACCCTAGGAAGAGATGGCTAGGACATGAAGAGGGGCTCAGGGGTTCTGGCAGGCTGGAATTTGTGGCCAGACTAGCAGAGAGGAAAGAATTTACACTGTATATACAGAAGCAGAGCTCCAGAACTTGGGGAAGGTTTCCTCTGAGTCTTCCTTGCCTACTCAGTTCTCCATCTGTGGGTTAGACTCCACCAGGCTTGAGGCTAGCCGGGGTCACACTGAGAGAAACATCTTCACATCTCAAAAGGGAGAAAGCTTTTTTTGTAGCAATCTTACCTCCAAGGAAGGAGGACTTGAATTTCAGATCCATCCCCACAAACAACAACACAAAACCAGGCATAAAAAGAATCCCAGGTGAGTGGTTGTTAAAATACAGCCTATCAAAATGTGTTGAGTCTGTACTGTCAAGGCAGGGAACTGTTATTTTTGAATGAGTATATAACAGAAGCAAAATCTGGCTTCAACTTTGAGAGGTTAGAAGAAGAAGAGCAAGTTAAATCAAAGAAAGTAGGAAAAAGGTGTAGTAGTGGGGTTTCTCGGGTCCCGGGCAGCCAGAGGTCCGAGACCCACAGACCTGCCACCCGGCCGCCTGCCGCTCAGACCCCCAGAACAGGGTGGAGTCAGAGGCAGATGAGCTGAAGCTGCCCAAGGAGAAACATGTAAGGAGCATGGGTGAGCCACGGGCCACGTGGCCAACAAAAAGGTAAAGAAGGCGTGGAAATATAAAACCAGTACTAGAAAAATATCAATTAAAATAGAAAGTCAGTTCTTCGAAAAGATCATTGAAATCAGTAAACCCTTAGCTCGATGCTTAAGATAAAACAAAGAGTTGAAACAATTCTCACCAGGGTTCTAAGTGACACAGAGGGACCGTAGTGCTACAATCCTACAGGTGTTGAAGGATAATAAGGTCTGTTGTAAATAAGTGCATGCTAGTAATTTTGGAAAGGTACCAGAAAGAAACAGATTCTTTGAAAGCCATAACTTTCAAAAATGGACACAATATAAACAAAAGTTTGAAGCACTCTATCTATATTTTATTGACCCCATAAATAGAGATTTTTCCATAAAAAAATTTCAGGATCAGATGACCAACAAGGATACCTGCCAATTTACTCTATAAATCTAACAGTATCCCAATACCCAAACTAGACAAATACCTTACCACAATTCAAGAAAAACACATGTGGTTATGACTAATATTAACATAGATAACAAATGCTTAAAATAATAGCAAATCAAACATAGCAACATGTATAATAATAATGACCTATGACAAAATAGGAAATATTTCCTTTCCAAGGTTAAGTTAATTTTGAAAATCAATGTAACCTACTATATCAAAAATAAGAGAATTGGGCTAAGGGTATAGAGGCTCAGTGGTAGATGGCTTATCTAGCATGTGGGAGTTCCTGTGTTCAATCTCCAGAGAATAAGTAAAATAAAAAAGAAAATGATATAATCATCTCAGAAGATGTAGGAATGTAATTCAGCAAAGTTCAAAATACTCATGACAGAGATGATCAGTGATCCAGCAATTCAACCTTGGGTGTATGAGCAGAGGAACTCAATCAATACGTCAAATGGTATCTGTGCTTCCAGTTTGATGGCCTCCATTATTCACAACAGCTAAGACATGGAAAGAGCTGAAGTGGTCACCAACAGATGAATCCCTAAGAGCATGCACTGAGAAGCGATGATGAGGATCGGGTTTTTGATACACTGAATCTGTTGGTACCATGATCTTAGATTTTCCAGCCTCCAGGACTAAGAAATATATTCCTATTTTTTAAGCTACCCAGTTTATAGTATTTTGATACAGCAACTCAATGAGTGAAGACGTTCTTACATATTAAAAAATCTTATGAAATCCTTAAAAGGGCTACTAGATTTATCAAGAGAAATTAGCAGTGTTACGACATGCAAGGCAGATATACAAAATCAATATTATGTTCTATCATCAAGCAGGTAGAAAATGAGATGAAAATATAGTACTACCAACAATGGCATTTTTTCAGTGACAGAAACATGATACAACTTGAGTATGTCAGACAAGTAGTAGTTAGTTAAGCTACACCTTTGTTAAAATTCCTGAAATGAATTTAAAATGGCAGTATTGATATCAAGCAGATGATACCTCCAAAAATTAATTTTTGGTTAAAAATTTTTATTTTACTTTTTTATATGTATGGGTGTTTTGCACATATGCAAAACCAGAGTAACAGCTGGCTCTGAGCCACTATGTGGGCATTCAGAATTGAACCTGAACCGGGCACGGTGGCGCATGCCTGTAGTCCCAGCTACTGGGGAGGCTGGGACAGGAGGATCGCTTGAATCCGGGTATGCCAGTCGGATGTCCACACTAAGTTCAATACGGTGACCTCCCAGGAGCAGGGGACTACCAGGTTGCCTAAGGAGGGGTGCCCAGGTCAGAAACGGAGCAGGTCAAAACTCCCATGCTGATCAGAATTGAACCTGAGTCCTCTGGAAAAGCAGCCAGTGCTCCTAATAAGTAGGCCATCTCTTTAGCCCCATTTATTCCATATATCTATTCATCCATCCATCCATCCATCCATCCATCCATCCATCCATCCATCCATATATCTTGAGACAGGGCCTCACTATGTAGCTCTTGCTGGCATTAAACTTGCTATGTAGACTAGGCTGGCCTCACACTCAGAGATCCCATTGTCTCTAACTCCTAAAAAGGTGACTTTGTTTAAAAAGTCACCAGACCCAATTAAAAGGCTGTTTCCTTTACCATACTAAGAAACAAGAAATCAAAGACACCCAAGGTACAAGCGAATAGCTTTGTACCTTCTTTCATTTGGATCCCAGTTCTCTACAAATGCTCTACTTAAGACTCCATCACTGGTCCCTGCCGAGTGGGAAGTGATGGAGCCTTTGGGAGGTAGAGGAGGAAGTTAAGTCACTTGAGATATGGCCTTGAAGGGGACATTGGGAACTTGTTCCCATATTTTTGCTTCTCATAGACCACCAGGTAAACAATTTCCCCCACTCTCTGCTCCCATAATAACAGTACCATACCATGAAGGACTCAAAGACAACAAGGTCAAGGGACTACGGATCGAAACCACTGAATCCGGGAGCCTAAATCATTCTTATTTTTAAGTTGATTGCCTCATGTATTTTGTCATAGTGGGTGCAAAGGTGAGTACCACGTACTTGGATTATTTCTTTACCTTTGTTTGCCAGAGGTTTTTTGACACTACCGGAGAATGACAAGAATTAACCCACCATCCACCTTATTGTTCCAACCAAACCTAGAAGTCATGTTTGATGTTTGATTCTTACTTGAATTTTTCTGCTTTTATCTGTTACTATTGATAGCGACTCTTCAAAAGGGACTGAGCACTGTAGGTCACCCAAGACCTAGTTATAAAATATTGAGTATAGATCAGCGAAAGTATGTTCTAAAGTACTTTTGCATATATACTTAAAGTATACTCTTTCTGTGTGGATTAATTAATTACTGCTTTTGAGGTGTTGGCAATTGTCGAGTAATAGCACCAGACAGTAACTATAGAAAACACACAACCTGGATATCAAACATGACTATCCACTCCCTAGACATCTGCATAAACATATATGTTTATATATGTATATCTCCTACCTGCACAAGTTATTCCCATGAAAGTTTAAGGGAGTTAAGAGCAGTAAATTACAAGTCATATTAAATGAATTATATACTAGGTAGTCTGCTATAAATTAGAAACTAGGGTTGGGGATGAGGCTCAGTTAGTAGAGCCCTCCTAGCGTGCCTGAGGCCTGGGGTTCAATTCAGTGCTCTTTAAAAAAGTGAATGACTATGAAAAACTTTAAATTGTGTCATTATTGCCAGGTGTGGTAGTAATCCAAGCACTCAGTGACAGAGGAAGGAGAATCTCTGTGAGTTGGAGGCCAGCCAGGGTTACATAGTGAGATACTATTTTAAATACACACTTAAATGAACAAAAACACATCTTCTATTATTCACATAAAGTAGAAGTACACTTGTAATAATTTTCTGAGGCTAATTGATGTGAGGAATTGTAAGTATAAAGATAGCAATATTTTTAAATGTATTTAATATTTACTTATATACACATGTAAGTGAGAGCAGATGTGTAGGTGTCTGTGTATGCAGATGCCAAAGGAGGTCAGAAGAAAGTCTCAGATCTCCGGGAGACAGAGGTACGGGAAATTGTTAGCTGCCTGATGCGGGTGCTGGGAACTTAACTCTGGTCCTCTGAAGAAGCAGCAAGTGCTCTTAGTCACTGAGCTATCTCTCCAGGTCCAGCAATAATATTTCCAACACACTGGATAAGTATCTTGAAAAAGTTTTGTAAAGTCAAAAATAAAATTTCTTAAAGATACCCTTTTTGCATCATTTAATCTTAATGGCACTAATACAACATCCATGCTTCTCACCTTCTGCTTCCATCTCTTCTACTAAATGCTGCCTTGGTGTTCCAGGATCCCAGGATGAAAACAGGGTCCTTTCTATCCCCAATGGGTCCCAAACTATTATGAGACGTAAATTCAGCATCACAATATTAAGGAGAAGGATGACTTCATCACAAATGTAGCTATCAAGAACTATGTGAAACAATGCCATCAATTAAACATGAAATAGAATAAAATGCAGTTGTACAAAATAACTGCTCAGAGAAACAAAAAAAAAAAAAAAAAAAAAAGAAAGGAAGGAAAAAAACCCCAGAAAGGATGTAGAAACACGGGGAACCTTACTGCTGAACTCTGCAGAAGGCGCCTTCAAATAAATATTTCAAACCTCCATATGAATATTTTAAGCATGACAACTACACATAAACACACAGCCAAAGTGCTCAACTCCACTCAAGAAAGACTATTAAGTCATCAACTTGCTCCTGACAGGATCCACTGAATATGGCAACAGTGAGAAGTCAGGAGACAGTTGGAATCATTTCAAGACTGCTAATTTAACTTGTCTTAAAACCAACCAATGCTCCATGTGTCATCATCAATGTCATCTCATCGCAGTCTGAAAAGCCTTACGACCTAAAGCAAAAAGGTCCCCAAGTGCCACCCTTCTTGTCTCCTGGTTGAAAATCTAATTGGTTCTGCTGACAGGCTTGGGAATTGGTAGGAAGGCTGTTCAGTTAATCTCCGAGGGCCAGCAAAGAGCTCAGTATCCATCTCTGAGCTTTGCTCCCTGGCTGTCGTAAAATGACTCTGATGGCTGTGCTGGTTCTTATGCTTCGGCTGTCTCCTGACTTCTGTTAAGTCAAATTCAATAAAGTTTGTCACTCAATAATCTGAGAGCTACCCAACAAAACCTCTTTGATCAATAACAGCTTGCTGCGTGCACCGGGGAAGGTGACCTAGTAAAGATTAAAAACACACCTGCTGCTTGAATCGGGCGCCATCGTTTTTTCACTTTTAAATGAAAATTTATCCATTAAAAATCAGGCTAGCTATGAGAAATGTACTTAGAGCATTGCATAGGGAAGATGGGGATGAGATAGAAGCAAAGTCTCAGATGTGATGCTCTCTTGATGCTTGAATTCAGTTTGATGGTTGTAGGTGTCCACTGCGTTCCGTTCTTACATCTGCTGTATTTATCCCATGCTTGCACTTCAGTACCATACGCTCCTGCCCTTGCTGCCTCTGTGTACACTCAAAGCCTTGGTACTGCAACATCAATTCAACTCTCAATCAAAACAAAGCAATCTGCTGTCTTATGTCATTACTTACCTGCATAAAATGGCTAGTGCTCATTTGCAGAGAAAGTACTGTCTTGATTAAAGCCATTTATTCCTTATTTAAGTGGTTCTCCTGAACAGACTGTTTACATCAGGTAAGGCTACAACCAGGTGGAACACCAGGTAACTTCACCAGCCACTAAACGAAGCTTAGTAAATGCAGGGGACTAGTGTAAACAATGAGGCAATTAGAGAACCATTTATTTCCATCTCGCATTAAAGCCTCCCATCTTGAAGATTATAATATAGTAATAAAGAATTCAAAAATAACTTCAAATTGAATCAATATGAGAGTCTTGGGTGTTTTCTTTTTTTTTCTTTATATTTTTTTTCCTTTGTGCCCCTAAGAAAAAGAACGTTGGAAAGAGCAGAGCTCCCTTGACTTTTTGCCAGCAGCAGAGGCTGACATCCCTAGGACCCTTCCCTCACCTATTGAGGATGTGTTGAGGACAAATTGTGTTGAAATTCAACTTGTACAGTGTATTGTCATGTGACAAAGGGCATTACATAAGCAGAATGAGATAAAACCTTGCAGAGTGTAACACTCATGGGTCAGCATGTTCCTAGAGGGGTGGCCTTCCTGACGGCTTTCACTGTCATGAAGCACCCGGATCCCCTCAGAGGGACAAACATGTCTACCTCAAAATGCACGTGTTTCTGCCCCGTGCGCAGGCTTTTCCCATGCACGTTAAGCATGTTTATTTTCTAAGGCATTAATTTCTTCCCATGACATTCCGGGCAGTATCACATAGGACGTGTGTGACAAGGAGATATGGATTACATCGCCAGCAGCCCCTAATAACTTCATCATCGTCTCTTTGAACTCCGAAGCTTTTCCTGATCTGAATTAATCACTTCTCCCCTTCGTTGGCTATTATCTCCTTAGTTTCGTGGCTTCTGGGTTCTATTTGAAATGCCTTCATCAAAGCAGCTGCATACTGAAGCGTAAGGTCACTGCTGCATCCCTCGTTTTTCCCTCTGTTGGTGTGATGCACACAGATCAAGGTTTTTAACTCCTGGATGTAGCGACACATGAAGTTCAGAAAGGCCAACCTAATCTAATTAAGGCTTTCTGACAAAAAAAAATAATAATAATTCTTCATGTCGGTTGAGCGCTGGGGATGAAGTGACTCATTTCAGAGGACAGCTGAGTGCTCAAATATACAGTTATAATGAGGTTGAGCTAAGGACAAGAGATGGGCACCTTTTCTGGCGAATTGAAAACTTTATGAAAGTTGTTCAGTTGTATGTATATGACTTGACTTGTAATAAAAGGCTTTAAAGATCATCTAAACCAAACACTGTCTAAAAAAAACCAAACGCATGTGTTATGAAATATCAGAATTAAAGTCAACCAAGTGAGCAGGGTTGCTACCCATTGTCTATGGAGGACAATTAGCTAGCAGATAAATGCAAAAAACCTTCAAGGTCTAAAATTAGTTACGATGTAAGTAAGTATCTTAGAGCATCTTTATAAAAGTACACTGGGTGGGGCAAGTCTGCATTTTTTTTCCAAGGCCACTTAGTTAGATACAGAGATTGGCTTGGGAGGATACAAGGGGGCAGGGGGTGGGGATAAGGGTGGGGACGGGGGGGGGGGGGGGGTAGTGGTCTTACTGCTGCATGACTCATGGACAACAGGGCAAGATGGCAATGCAGTAGTAGGTGTACTGCAGTGGCCTCCACAGGACTGGAGACTAAAGATCAGAGAAGAAAGGATGTGCTGGTCCATAGTGGCTAGCTGATGGTCCCCTCGTTGGTCTGGCATCCTTTAGGGGGCCTCAGGGGAAGAGCACAGCTCTACATTCAGATGTGAGCACTGGACTCTTTGGAGACAAGGGTGAATGAGTGCTGGGTCTACCCTGCCTAAAGTCCTTCCTAACCACACAGTGGGGCTGCTCCTCTTTGCCTGGCCCTGTTTTCATGACTTCCTTCTAAATCTCTGTCCCCTCAGCTAAAACCCCATGTTCAGATGCAAATCTTCTCTTGCCTTGAATGCTGTTCGTCCACTGTTCCAAACTGTCTCTCCAACTTTGGGCCAGCTTTTCCCAACTCCCTCTTTATATGGCGCCCAAATCTGTCACTTCAAGTTCTTCTCTGGTTCCCCAGTGCCATAGAGATGATAGATAAGGTCCTTAAAAAGGACCTTTGAGGCCTGGTCTCTGGATCCTCAGAATGCTGCTCCAGAATGCCTCTCAGAGAGCAACAGTTTGCTCCCCTTTCTTTCACACCCCCAATCTGCACAATTGACCCCCAACTCACTTCAGTCTGCCCTTCTGTCTCCTTCCTGTTGCTGGAACGTTCAGGTGACTTTCACCTCCAGAAATTTGCTTTCAGTGTTTTTTTCTGCTCTGAACATTAGGGTCAGATCCTTATGGCTTTCTACACTTTGTGTCTCTTCAATAAGAGACTTCTACATACTGAAAACTGCAGCCCCCTCCTCTCAGCCCTACACACCTCATCCCTGTCCTCCTCCCAGCCTCACACACCTCCTCCCTGCCCTCCCAGCCCCACAACCTCATCCCTGTCCTCCTCCCAGCCCCACAACCTCATCCCTGTCCTCCTCCCAGCCCCACAACCTCATCCCTGCCCTCCTCCCAGCCCCACAACCTCATCCCTGTCCTCCTCCCAGCCCCATACACCTCATCCCTGCCCTCCCAGCCCCACACACCTCATCCCTGCCCTCCCAGCCCCACAACCTCATCCCTGTCCTCCTCCCAGCCCCACAACCTCATCCCTGTCCTCCTCCCAGCCCCACAACCTCATCCCTGTCCTCCTCCCAGCCCCACAACCTCATCCCTGCCCTCCCAGCCCCACACACCTCATCCCTGCCCTCCCAGCCCCACAACCTCATCCCTGTCCTCCTCCCAGCCCCACAACCTCATCCCTGTCCTCCTCCCAGCCCCATACACCTCATCCCTGCCCTCCCAGCCCCACACACCTCATCCCTGCCCTCCCAGCCCCACAACCTCATCCCTGTCCTCTTTTCTTTGTGCTCCCATAGATATGGAGAATGCAATGGCCCTTCCCCCAGTCACAATGTCACTACTGCTGACTTTTCTGCTTCCCTCAGTAGACAGGAAGTGGATTTAAGCAGCTTTACCTCTCTTAGCACTAACACACCCCAGGCAAAAAGAAGACACACAAATCCCCATGACAAACCTCACCTTCCTCAGTGAAACACTGGTTCATTTGGTCCCTCAGCTCCACGAGTGTACTCTCCCCCCATTTTTACACCTTCAAATGCCACCTTCCTTCTCTCGGGGAATTGTTTTGCTCCAACAGGAGGTCTGGGAGAAAGAGGAGCTTAACAGGAAATAAAATATGTATAACCCCTACCATAATCCACACTCACCACTTGACAGGGTTTTCAGTATCCTTCCTTGAACTGTGATTGTTTATATTTACTTAATCCTTCTATGCAACCATAGATTTTCCAGGCTGTTCAACAGCTGTAACCTGCCCCCCTCATCCCACAGATGATGGACCAAAAAAAAAAAAAAAAGAAATCAGGCATTATCCAACAGGTGCCAAGTCAGAACACGCATGCACCTGACACTGCCCTTGATGGAGTCTGTTTGCTCAGTATGTATTGTAACCATTCCAAATATTGCTTAGATGACCTTAAAAACAGGACTCGGTCTCTACAGCTCAGCTTTGTCATCTATGAAAAAGGAAAAGCCACTGGTCAGGCTCTCATGAGAGTTAATGAAATGAGGCAGGACAAGAGCTGGACATGGTGGTGCACACCTTAATCTTGGCACTTAGGAGGCAGAGGCAAGTGGATCTGAGTTCGAGGTCAGTCTGGTCTACGGAGCAAGTTCCAAGGACTACACAGAGAAACCCTGTCTTGAAAAACCAAACCAAACCAAGCCAAACAAACAAAAGTGGCTGAAAAATAATGTCAGCTTCTAGTATGTACCAGATAATAGCTACTGATCCAGCTGTGAGCGCCTTAAGAGGTAGGACTGGATTTAGAAGTTTTGATTCCCCAACGAGATAAACAAAGCTGTGCACTCGGTCAAAAGCAATACCAAACATTAAATAATTTGAGCCAGGGATACAGCACAGAGGCATTGACCAGTGAGCAGGATGCCAGCATCTGGAGACCCTGCACTATGCTGTCCATTTTCCTCTCGTTTATTGGATTATAGAGAGAATCTTGGGATTTGGAGGAGGATCTGGATCCAGAGGTGGACAGCTAGAACAGAGGAGCCAGGAGATGGCATCCAGTGGAGTTTACTGCCCAATTGTTAAGGGTCTAGTTCACAATTTAAAACCTAGCCCTGCTTGCTGCATTTTCTGCTGTGAACCCACTGGCAGTGCTAACAGTGGATGCTCCAATGCCAATTAAGTAAAAACCAATTGCATGAGTTAAAATTGTGTGCCAATGATAGCTCCACGCTACCAAAATAATGTCAAAGATAGAAATCTTACTTGGTTCCCAAAAAGAAGTCATTAAGAGCTGGGGAGGTGGTTAAGAGCACTTGCTGCTTTTCCAGAGGACCTGGCTTCAATTCTCAAAACCTACGTGGCAGCTCATAGCTAGCTGTTAACTCCAATTCAAAGGACCCAATACTTTTTTCTACAGACACTCGTGTGATATGGGAATGTCTTTCTGCATGTTGTATATATTAATTTTTAAATAAAGGACTGTTTGTCCACAGTAGGTACTGTAGAATTAGGTGGGGAATTAGAATAGTTAGGAAAAGAAGGGCGGAGTCAGAGTCAAATAGAGCCAGCCTCCCAAAGGAGCAACATGTAAGAAACACAGGTGAGCCACGGGCCATGTGGCAGGACAGATTAATGGAAATGGGTTGAGTTAAGATGAAAGAGCTAGCTAGCAATATGCCTGAGCCATAGGCCAGACAGCATGAAGTTAATATAAGCGTCTGAATCATTTTTGGGAGACTAAGCAGCAGTGGGCAGCTAAGGGGTCTGGCACTGCAAGTCTGTGGGTCTGGACCTCTGGCTGCCCGGGACCAGGAAACATTATTTTAACACTCGTGTAGTGCACAGACATACTTGCAGGCAAAATATTCACATACATAAAAATATAAAAATATTACAAAGAAATCTTTAAGTGCTATGTAAATATAAAAGGAGAGCTATAGGTTTTTAAATATTCTTATATCTACCCATCTTTTCTTTTTCATCATGATCTTTATTTGCCAAATATGTGTCTGGGAGAACTGTTTTATGCAGATATCAGACACAGTAGCTTATCTATACAGATATAGAAAATCTTGATTTTGGTTTTAAAATTCAGTGACATGAATAGAGGGGTAGGGATGAAAAGTGAGGGCAGAAACAGGCAATCTTGCTCACTGTCACTTAAATGGGCTTAAGGACCACTGTTGGGTCTGTGTATGACTTTGGTAAGCAGGCTCTGATAAATTCATTTGAACTGCAGAATGTGCCTCTTACTGGCACTTGGCATGAGTGTGTGTGTGTGTGTGTCCACTTCCAAAGCTGGGTAACAGTTAAACACACATTTATTCTGCAATATGAAGTTTCTGGCCAGGACTAACCCCAAGATCTGGACCCCAAGATCTGGACCCCAAGATCTGGACCCGCCCATAGCTCTGAAGAGCCCTGCGGTCTGAACCAGCAGTCCCAAAGATACACACAGAAGCTTACATTAATTTCATGCTGATCAGCCTGTGGTGATCTGTTATATATTTAATAAAATTAGTCTGGAATAGCAGAGAAGAGATCTACCCACACTCAATCCAGGAGAATCAGAGAGTTGTAACTCACACCTTTAATCCCAGCATGGGGAAGACCAGGAGTGGTGACCTATGCCTTAATCCCAGCAGATCTGAATTTGAGGTCGGCTTGGTTTACAGAGGAAGTTCCAGGCTCCCAGGAAGGTAGTGGTGGTGCCAGGCCTTTAATCCCATAACTCAAAGACAGAGATTTTTCTGTGTTTCTGTAAGTTCAAAGCTACCTATCAAATAGTAGTAGCTCACACTTCTAATCTTAATCTGGATGTGAAACAACTAGGCAAAGAAGGTATTTAAAGCAGGTATAGGAAGACAGAGAGGCAGTAGAAGCCACAAGGAGTGAGGCTGAGGAAGCTGGAAGACAGTTGGGTGAGATCTGACTGTGGTGTTTCCTCTCTGATATCTCAGCCTTTCCCAGAGATCTGGCTCTGAGTTTCCTTTAATACAACCAGAATTCAAGCAACATTGGCTTATGGCTCAGTCATAACTTGCTAACTCTTACTCTTAAACTAACCCATGATTAGCCATGTGGCTTGGTGCCTTTTCTCAGAGCAGCAGCCTCATCTTCTTTCCTCTGTATCTGTCTGGCATCTCTGACTCTTCCTCTTCCCAGAGCTATCTTGGTCTGGTAGCCCCACCCACACTTCCTGTCTTCCTTCTGGCCAATAAGTGTTTAAAAGGTAAGAGGGACAAATATTTACAATGTACCAGAACATAAACCCACAATATTAGTACTAAGAGTGGGGATGTATTCACAACCAGAATGTTACTCAGTGAAAAATACTACAAACAAAGTTCCATTATCAATACTTTCTTAAAATTAACTCTTTGTTTTGCTCTTCAAAGTACTGAATTTAGTGACTGGGGATATGGCTCAGTGGATAAAGCACTCTCCACTCATCAGGAGGACCAGAGTTCAGATTCCCCAGAAACCACATCAAAAAGTTGGGCTGACATAAAGGCGTCTGTACTCCCAGTTTTCAGCAGGTAGAAATGGAATTCATGGGGCAAGTTGGCTGGCTAGACTATCTGGAATCACCGGGTTCTAGGCTCAGCAGGAGAATTTGCCTCAAGAGAACTGAGAACGACCTTCAACATCAACCTCTGGCCTACACGTGAATACACACCCACACACGTGAACATGCACACACACACCTTCCCACACATACCACAGCCTACAAGTAAAAAAAAAAAAAAAAAAGAAATCAAAGTACTGAATTTCATCAGTAATACACCTTTCTGTCTGGATTTTTCTTTGCTGTTTTGGTGTTTGAGACACGGCTTCTGGGTGTAACAGGCCTAGCTATACTGGAACTCACTCTGTAGACCAGGCTGGCCTTGAACTCACAGAGACCCACCTGCCTCTGCCTCCTGAGTTCTGAGATCAAAAGTGTGAGCCACTATGCTTGGATATATATCATTTTTTCTGAACAGCTAAAGCTACAGTGAGGGATATGATACTATCCTTATTACTTAGCAGAGTTATATTAGAAATTTATAAGATATTGCTATGGATGACATCCTTACAACCATTCACCTTGAAGACAACAATGTTATACACAACGGTTATTCTGTTTCCTGAATAAATTAATATGAAGCTCTACCTTTTTGTTATAAGCATGAGGTTTTGATTATCTTAATGAAAACCATTTCTGTTAGATTTAAGTTGCAACTGCAGGGAACAAAAGTTGAGTACAGGGCTTTTAGATTGATGCATGATGGCATTGAAACACCGAGACACCATATCACAGTTCATTTGAGTGTTATCCAGGCACTGTGGGCTACAGAAGGGAATGATTTAAACCTTCCCCTCTGTGAGTTCTTCAGGGATACTGTTTGCAGTTTCCTCGTTTTTCACTATTGGAGTAAAAATGCTCTATATTCTCTTTAAAGCACCCAAATATATACCCTTTATATGTGTCCAATCTGCCACAGAGGTGCCTTTAAGACCTTCTTTTTCTTAAGTTATTATTTTGTTTTATGCGTGTGGGAATCTGTCTGTGTGACACATGCATAACTGCTGGCCCTCCCGGAGGCCAGAAGAAGGCACCAGATCCCCTGGAAGTGGAGTTATAGGTGGTTGTGAGCTGCCACTTGGGTGTTGGGAATCAAATCAGGCCCTTTACCATGAAGCCATCTCTCCAGGCGTCTCAAGAACTTTTGAAATCTGTTTGAAATAACATCCTGGGGCCATCCATCTCCCTGGATCTCCCTCTCTTTTGTCCTGTTGCTTGTCTACACCTGACTCACCCCTGTCTTCCCACTGGCATAGCCCACTTCTACCATCGCTCTCTACTTAAAGGGACTGGAAACCTTCCTTCTGTTTTATTCTTCTATCTGAAAAGACTCAAAAACACTCTCGATGTTCCTTCTGGAATAACTATTTTTTTCTAGGGTGGGGTTCTATGGCTCCCATCAGTTCTCCCAACACAAAAACGTTCGGAACGATCAAGTGCCTCTTCCACCCTCACACAGGTAACAGAACACAATTGAAGCTAACAAGGCACACCCTATTTTTACTCCGAGATATTTCATTTTCACTTATTTTTAGCAAATATATTGCAAATGTAGCTTGTCAGTTTAATTGAAAGAGTTACATTATTTTGGTTGTACTGACAGTTTTTGTTCATTGGAACTGTAGATTTTAGTAATTTGGGTAATTTTCTAGTGTGAATCACAAATATGGAAGAAACTTAGAAGCTGGGAATTATCAATTTCACTTTATATGATAAAATTACCATTTTTTCCAATAATAGAGACCCAGAACTTTCTCAGGGGCCTGGGGCTCTCACTTCCACCCTGGACCTTACCATCCTAAGTACTCATGCTTCCTCATCTATTGTCCCTTCATCTTAGATTATTTTGTTTTTATGTCTTTCCTTTCAACTGAACTATATGCTCTCTGGGAATCGAGTATTTATTTCCTTCAGTCCTCAGATACTTACACAATTTCCTAGCAAGAAGATGCTCAATAAACCCCAATGACTGAACAGACATACTTCCCTAGGCAGCAATGTGCCAGTACCTCTAATCTACATACATAAAATAGGCTTGTTTTATTAGCGAGAAGGGAAAAGTCATTATTTCTGGGGATATTTCTGTTTTCCTGATAACTAATGTCTTAGGATAGGATGCCGTCCAGTCTACTAGCTCATCTGCAGCTTTACATGGCTGCTTTCTCAAAGTCACTGATGACAGTGGTTTTCAACATTTCCATCTCCAGCACATCAGAAGGACATGAAGATTCTAACCGTAGCGATGGGTTATGCGTCAGTACCTCTCAGCTCAATAGAGACCATTAGTGTGAAATATGGTGGCAAGCAAGAAGGAATTTTTAGGCCTGTAGATAGATATTCTGCTCCATTCTTTTGGAAATATGCCCTTGTCCCCCTTCCTTATAACAGAAGATAATTAACCTACCAGGACAAATCTATAACTTCAGAAACTGAACCCTGGGGAAAAAAAAAAAAAAAAGCCCCACAATGCCCACATAACAATCTTAGTAGTAGGAATTTTGTTATCACATTTAAGATGTTATTGCACAAATTCTATTTGGTATTATAATAAAAACATGGAACTGGATATTGGGGAAAAGCTGAGATATCAGAGAGACAGGGAACAAAGCACAGCCAGTTTTCACCCAGCCAACTCCTCGGCCTTCAAGCTTCTTTGTCCTCAGGAGACCAAGGAAGTGTCTGGGGAAGCTGACTCCTCCCTTCTCCCCCTCCACTATCTCACTTCCTCAGTCAACCTTCCTAGAGCTAGGATTAAAGGTGTGAGCTACTACTGCCTGGCTGTTAGGCCTTGAGATCTCTGTCTCCCCAAGATGGGATGAAAGGCATTAGTCATCACTCCTTGACTTTCATGGCTTGGCTATGGATGACTCTGTCCTTTGATATTCCAGGCTATTTTTATTAAATGTACAATATATCACAACAGGGCTCCTTTGAAGATACTCACCCAATGGTTTAAATGGCTCTTGTACTCTGTGCCACACAAAGGTGTATGTAGATTTGTACGCTAGTGTTTCTCATTGGTTAGTCTCCTTTTGAGGTCTAGGGCTAAGTGGGAAAAGATTATTTTTATATAAGATTTTTTCTCTTATAAGTGCATGCATAGGTGACCGATAAGAAAAAGTTTAGACTGAGCTTGATCTCAATAGACAAGTGAGGACAGGTTGAGAACTATATTCAAAGCAAAAGCTAGAAAACACTCTTAGAACAAGACATGAAAACTAACTACAAACTTTAGAGGCCCTGAAACAAAGGAATTTAGGAACATTCCAGCTATGGGAGTTTTGTATGAGAAGTGCCTCAATCTTATTCTCAAATGACTGGCAAGAAAATAAAGAAGGGGGAAGAAATTTAAACTTAAGTGATTAATTAGCTAAGTACAATGTGTGGATTCTGGATGTCGTGACAACAGATTGTAAAAGTGATATCATAAGATAATCAAAAGGTAGAGACTTGAATTTCCTGTATTCAGTATGATTAAGAAAACACATAATTTATGAATGAAAGTGTTCAAGAATGAAATAATATCTGGCATTTGGCCTTTTTTTTTGTTTTAAATAAACCAATGACGAGACAAGAGGAACTATATGGAGACATAAAATAAGACTGACCATGCTTAGATTATTGAGGTAATTAATGAATTCATTACTTTATTGACTTTAAAATTTCATAATAAAAAGTTAAAATTCTCATTTCTATAGTTCATTTGGAAAATGCATTTGGAAAATAGATGATTAAACAGTCAGAATATTTTCAAATTATAACTACATATGCACAAATACGAAATTCTTTTAAAATGCCAATGAGATTCTAATTACATCAGCCTCACGTCTCTTCACGTAGGCCACGTCAAATGCTCACTTGTGTTGATTCTCACAAAATCCTAGCTTTCAGTAAGCGTGTATCAATAATTTATAACATTTTCTATTCTTTTACTTCATTGGTGGTCAAATTTAAAATAAATCAAACTCTTGTTTGTGTGTTGTGCTGTGTTAATCGCAGGTGGCTTTGAATGTTCATGCACAGTACCCACGGTGTATGCAAATATGTACATGCAAGAGCAGCTGAGTGTTCAGTTAAGAAATAAACATAGATGCTGCTAAATTGTAAAAAAGAAAATTAAAAGTTCATATATAAATCTTCCTCCCCCAAATTAGCTTCCCAGTGAGAAAAGGAAGAGAATTCTTTGCCATCTCCACTCTTAGTTAAGCCTTTGTACAATATTGGAAATGATGGAAATGCCAGCAAAAATATTTTTTAAGACTTAGAATGATCTCATCAGCATTACTGGGGCATTCTGAATATAATCAAAGAAGTAAATGAGAATAAAAATGTTCTTTCACAGATGAGCCTGCCCTGCCATGGGAATTTACAGCCTGTGTGCACAGAATGAATTTCCTACCCAGGCAAAATGTTGTTCTGATCATAAAGGAAAACCTCACCAGCAAGATGTTTGAGACCACAGCACTGCACAAGGAAGAGGTGCTGCACAGCACATCAATTCGCTACGAGCCAGTAATGCTGACAGGCAGTTGAATCTACAGAAGCAGCTAAGACTTGAAAGGAGGCCTCAGGATGCTCACTGAAGAAATGGAAGGAGGGGAGAAAGCCACTGTTTGGGAACAGACAGTGGCAAACTTTTAAAGATAAACGGTTAGAAGACCAGACTCTCAGAGTAATCATGAGGGGTTATAAGAACGGAAAAAAGAAAAGCCTACAAAATTTTATCACACTTCAATAAAATCATTCAGATTCTGTAATGAGTACTTTGTATTTGAAAAGTACGGAGCACTGAACTGAGTGATTTTTAAAGCCTGGGAACTAGAGTTTGCTATAAAGGCAGTGCTAAAACAACAGTGAAACTCTATTATCACTACTACAAGGACGGCATTTTACATGGGGTGGAGAGATGGCCCTGTGCTTAACGGTATATACTGCTCTAGCATTCATGTCAGGCAGCTCACAACTACCTCTGAGGGCATCTGCATTTACACACACACACACACACACACACACACACACACAGAGAGAGAGAGAGAGAGAGAGAGAGAGAGAGAGAGAGAGAGAGAGAGAGAGAGAATTCTTAATAGACTTAGCTCACTGCCTGTCCCAGGCTGCTACAGTGCAGGAACTACCATTTGGATAGCATTACTCCATCATCTCAATACTGAATGAAAACCAATGGCAGACTTTTACTCTCTGTTAGATCTTAGGTCATTTAACTGGAAAAAGGCATTTGCAATTCAGCCTCTCAGCCCCCATTCAGTCTGGTTCTCCAAATGATCAACTGCTACTTAATTTCCTCACCTGTGGATTTTCTTTTCTAAATACTTTATAGAATATGTATCTTAGGTTCACTATTTATGATAGCAACAAGGTATGCTTATTACTAATACTTTTGTAACTTCTTGAAAGTTCAGATTTGGGAAAGGAGTAGACAGGTGATTTCACAAAGGAAATGTGCTTGAAAGGTATACTCAAGCATGAAGGATGAGCACATCTGCCTGGTGCTTGCACAGTCCTCCATCTTAGACATATTCTCATGAACTACTGAGTGTGACCTCAATGGTCCAAATGGCTCAAAAGGTGTGTCAATTTTCTCCTTCTTTTTAATGTATTTCTGACTAGGAAAAAAAATTAGCCTATAGACATAATTCACTAATAAAATTTAGTGATCAAATCTTAAATCAAGGATTTAAGAAGTGCTATGTGTGAAAAAGTTTTCTCATGCACCGATCTGGAGCACTCAGACGAGTCATTTCATCCTTCTGTGTCCTCACTTGGCCAGGGTAATGCTTTTTCATAAAAGGTCAAGGCTTCTCAGCTGTTTTATTTTCATTCACTAATCTAAAAATATTCTTCCTCTAAACACTTAAGGAAGTTACATTTGTTCAGTGATTGTGTGTTGTGTGAGGTTTCTGGCCTGGACTTTCTGGCCTCGCCTCATGGCCTGGACCCACAGACTCACAGTCCCATAGTCCTACTGAAACACATAGATGCTTGTGTTAATTGTACGTTGATTGACCTGGGGCCCAGGCATATAATTTGCTAGCTTTTTACCCATAAACTAATCCATGAATCTTATTCTGTTCATCTATGTAGCTCGGTACCTTTTCTCAGAGCAGCATTTCAACTTCTTTCCTCTACATCTGCTGGTATCTCTTTGCAATGTCTCCATGGCTTCTCTGTGGCATCTCTGTTCTGTTCTTCCTGTTCCCAGAGTTTTCTTAGTCTTGTAGCCCCACCCACACTTCCTGTCTGCCTTTGGCCAATCAGCATTTTTATTAAACCAGTAGGCAGGGATAATTATATACAATATAACAACGTAATCCCACTACATTTGTGTGTGTGTGTGTGTGTGTGTGTGTGTGTGTGTGTGTGTGTGTGTGTGTAAAACAAGGGATTGAAGTCAGAGGTACTCACATAATAGGCAAGTGCTCTACCACTGAGCTACAGCTCTAATCCCAAATCACAATTATTCTCAGTATATGCATATTGCTGTACATCTGTGTCTAGGTGAGTAAGTATATTAAGGTATGTTGCTTGGCATAATTTTATCATAGAAATCATCAAAATCGGTTGCAAATAACCTGAACTTATTCCCCAAAATAAACCTACAACTAAAAAAGATGCACTGCCACCAAATGTAATCAGGACAAAATGTTACAATTTGGAAAGACCACCACCACCATAACAAAAATGCTGTAGCTGTAACAATAGAGCTGGGCTAATGTTAATAATGTGAACAGTACAAAAGTCACTTGTAAAGATAAGTGCTCTTATAGACTGAAAATCATTTCCTAATACGGAGTTCACTTCAATGGAATTCTCTTTTAATTATGAAGTCTTCATCTTGAGAAGTTTTTGTCTTCCTATCCTAGAAACAATTAAGAAGGGAAGAACTGTAGAAAAAGGAGGGGGAACACAGGGGAGGGTGGGGAGCACGGGAGAGGGTGAGGTGATTGTAGCCATTTTCTTGGGAGAGGGACGAGAAGGTGAGAAAAGGTCTGAGGGCCTTGGAATTGCATTTTCTCAACACTCCGCTGTGTCTGTTAGTGGCTGAAGAACTCACACCGGGACCCACGCAATATAACATTGACACTGAGGTGAAGGGAAAGAAAGACACTTGTTCAGCTGGTTAAATAGAGCCAGCCTCAAATACACTTGTCAGTTTTCTCTAAGACCACAATGGATCAGAGAATGAAAGTTAATGACTCTACCATAAAGCCTACCGGAGAACTAGCATTTATACTTAGGAGAAAAACCAAATCAGAACAGGCCCCCTCAGCCACACAGCACATTTAATTTAGAAGACTATTTGGAAACCAAGGGAGACACAGGACTTGAGAGGCTTCTGGTAATCAAAGGATAGGAAATGCATAGTAAGACGTCCGACTGTCTTTATCACTATTGTAATACACACCAGACTACATTGCATTATTTTGACTCCTAAAATTTAAATTGGGGATATAACAGAATCCCGATAACTGGAAGCAGAAAAGAATATTACAGAAGGATTGTACTAAGGAACTCTAACCAGCACCAGCTAACTCATTAGCTGAACCTTATGGAAATCTGAGTTTATTAAAAGCCACATTATAAATCAAGTTCATTCCACCACTATTTGACTATTTGATAGAAATATCCCCAAAATACTTGGATGTCTCCCACCCAAAGTAGAAATACCACTTCCACCCAACAGTTTGTGTATACCTGCCAACTCTCTCTACCCCTCCGTGTGTGTGTGTGTGTGTGTGTGTGTGTGTGTGTGTGTGTGTGTGTGTGTGTGTGTCTGCCTCCGGTATGCTATTAAGAAGCAAGAACAACAACATACTCAAGTCAAAATTTCTAAACACAAAAGGTCAATCATTTAGGGAAAGGAAGTTTCTGTGAAAAACCTGGTCTCGTGATGGTAGTTGGTGAAGCTAGGGACTGGTGGACAGCTTTAAATTGCAAGTTTAAAAGGATCAATAGTTTTTGACATTTTAACCTGACAGTAAGAGTGGACTTCACAGTATGAAAGGAACATCAGGCTTCTTCACAAAATTCCCCGACCACAGTGGGCTCACCCTGAAGTAAAAGAGGTTAAAGTGAGAACATGATTATTTCACAACTTGCAAAATGAAACACTTGACACCACTAGTTCATAAAGTATCAATTTCTTTAAAAGAACATTTACAAAACCCTCCACCTCAGAATAAATCTCCTTCTAGCTTCTCAAATCAAAACCCAAGGGAAACCCCGAGTTAGCCTTGTTGGGGTGTCAATTGTAGTATTAGCTTAAACTCTCCCTCAACCCTATGATGGCCCAACCCATGCTTGGTCATTGCACAATTTCAGAGTCCAAATTGGAAAATAATTTCTAAATGGTATGTGAAACTCAAATCTCAAATTCCCATTTTTGAGATTCCTAATGAGTATCCTTGGAAAAAAAGGGGGGGGCATGGTTCTTTCATTTTAAAAAATTACATGGATTAATCTTCAGTATTTTAAGAAATGATTCTGACAAATTACTTTCCTTCCCCCACAGAAGATAATTTCCCTATTAAACAAAATAAAAAAGGGCATGGATTAAATGGTATCTAAAAGAATATGATAAGGATGTATTTACCCCTTCCACCCACTCATTCAAAGCATTAGCTGTAACCAGTGCTGTAGCTATGAAACTTTGAGAGAGATTGGCTCCCAAGAACTGCCAGATGGCCAGGAGAAAGCATCTTACTTACAAAGCCCTTCAGACAAGGACAGATATAATCTACTCTTGAAAGCTGCCAGGTATTATGAAGTGTTACTTTCCATGTGTAAATAAGCTGTGGGTTACTGTCACAATTTCTGAGAAACGGAACAACAGACTTCCTAACAAAGTCCCAAAGCTCTCCCCACCCACTCTTCTGTATTTCTCTCTAGAATGTTGAAATTATTTTCCCACTTTACACTAAGGATTAAAGCCGACTTTTAGTAAACAATGAGGGGAAACTCACATGTGTCAGGATCTTCAGGAAATACAGCGTTTCATTCTCCAAGATGCTAATAGATTTATAATTGATCAAAATCTAAAAGACATACTAAATGGAGGATCCCTACACAGATAAAATGCATACATTTTTTCTTAGGTAATTACAGCTTTTTACCGACATGTGCAATTACTCAATCTAATCATGCATTCCAGTTAGCAACCCTCAGATATGAGGTTTTGGCATATGTACTGAACACCTGTGATGGGCACAGCGCTCTTAAACCTTTCGTTTTAAGAATCTGACTTTCTTCCTTGTTTCCTTTTTCTTATATCTTGCCACCACTCAGTCTTTGACAAGTTAAGATAACTCAAAGGGGACTTGATGGGAAGTATCCAAGAATAGCCACGCCTCTAAGTCGCCCTCGATAATGCCTGAACCCACCACATTCAAGCATGCTATGACTAGGCCCTTACGGATGGGATTTCATTGTGGCATAGAATTGTCTCCTCATATTTCTGCCTTTCTGCTGGGGTTGCTGTTGTTAACATTGAAAATGGGTTTCATGAGTTTGGGGCCATGTGGTCAATTCATGTTTCTCTTCCTCACAGATGGCTCTCTGAAGAGATCAGTGATAACTCAGCAGAGAGGAAGACCCATATCATAATGCTTTGCAAAGCCTCTCACCTAGCACCATGAGAAAATGGGACCTTCGTCTTCTCTCAGATTCCTCCAAATTTTATTTTTGCCTAGTTTACTCTTCTGTGATTTGGAACCTAGCTCTCACTGAAAGTCACAGAAAGTTGGAAATGTTCTTAGAAATCATGGAGGTATTCATGGAGTCCATAAGTTTCTCTCTCTCTCTCTCTCTCTCTCTCTCTCTCTCTCTCTCTCTCTCTCTCTCTCTCTCTCTCTCTCTCTCTCTGTGTGTGTGTGTGTGTGTGTGTGTGTACATGTGTGTTCATGCCTGTGCACTGTAGGTCATAGACAGAGGTCTGCTGTCTCTGTTTCATGCTTGCAGCCCAAGATGTGAGCTCTTGTTTCCCCCTTTGCCTCTTCCGCCTGCTGCGCCTCCTGTGTGTGATGGTGAAAAATTCTTATGCCCCTGGACCCATAAACCCTTCTTTCCATAAATTCTCTTGGTTATAGTGTTTTATTACAGCAACAGAAGATAAACTAATTTAGGAGACTGCATAACTATTAGAAAGAATTTAATCATTCTAAACTTTAGCAGATAAGATCTGATGGCTAACAGACAAGCCCATGTTCCTTATAAAAATGTAATTAAAAAAAAAGTTTTATTCTATGGCAGACTAAAGCAAATGCTCCATTTTCTATTGGTTATAAAAATAGAATAGGTGCAATATGTATAATTCAAATTACCACTTAGACATTAGAATTTCAGAACTATGGTCCAGCTGGTAAAGTGCATACCATGCAAGCATGGGAAGCTGAGCTCCGGAGCCCAGCACCCTGTGAAAGCCAGGTGGAAGAGCACCTGTCTGTAACCTCAGCACTGGGAGGGGACAGAGGCAGGAGGATCCTTACAGCTTATTGGCCAGCTAGCCAAACTGAAAATAATTCACATTCAATGAAGTGTATGGTGCAGGCCTTTCTAAACAAACAACCAACCAAACAAAAAACAACAACAAAAAAACAACTCTGGCACTTGTGAGGTAAGAGTCAGTCGAAGCTCTATGAGTTCAAAGCTACTATGGTCTACATAGCAAGTTTCAGATCAGTCAGAGCTGCACAGTGATAGGGAGGAAGATAAGAGGAAGGGGGAGAGAGGGAGGCAGGAGAGGAGAGGCAGAGGCAGAGATAGACAGAGAAAGCAACTGAATAAGACATCTGAAAGGATCTTCTGGCCACAACACTCCCAAGCACACATATACACGTGTACCGTCATGCTCATGTGTACACACACATTGGCACATAACAATAGAATCAGTAGCTTCCTGCCAGCGTGCTTGGCATGAGATGTTCCACAGTACAGTTATGCACGTATGGAATGATGTTAAAAAAAATTTAAAACAGCCTCACAGACTGATAGTGATATCCTCAGTTCTTGAGATATGTTGTGGTCCTGGCTTCTCAATGATTAGGCAGAATTTAAGAAATCCTATTTTATCAACTGCAGTCATAAAGACTGGATGGACTACAGAATCAAATGGCAATCGCATTACAACCAATTACTGTTGAACTGTATGCAGAGCAGACAGAGAACTAGGAACTATTTGTTTCTGCTAGCTGTGTAGACACATCGTCACAATTCAGTGAGTATTGAGTTGAGTATACACAAGATTTTGTCAGGAGTTTGAAAACAAAAGCTTTGTATAAACACTTCACTGCTCCAACCACAACGAATCTAAAAAGCACCATCTAAAAGGGTCTGACTGTGTCTAATGACCTAGGACCTCTCACCTCACTAATCTCTTAAAGGTGCCGGCACCTTTACTATCATTACACTGGGGACCAAGCTTCTAACACTGAGAATTGGAAGAACACACTAAATCATAGCCAAAGCAAAGCAAATACAGAGGCTCAACAACACTACCATATAATTTTAATTGATATTTATTAAAGATAACATTCAGCTAGAGATGAATTGCATACAGTCTTTTGAAATAACAACAGAAGCCTTACCATGCCGGACCATATTCTGGAACATAAAGCAAGTCTTGTCACTGTTAAAAAGAGTTCCATCACACAAAGCGTTTTCTCTGACTGCAAAGTAATTAATTTAAAATACAAGAAAAGATATCTATAAAGCCCAAATACTTAAGAGACTAAATCATCTTTTTAAAATGTCCTATGGGTCAAATAAGAAACAAAAACAAAATTCAAATTATGAAAATGAATATATATGAAAATACAACATATAAAAACATGTAGGATGCTTTTGGATCTGGATCTAAGATAACATTTATGGCATTAACTTCTAACAGTAACAACAAAAGCCAGATGAGGCAGTGGACATTTGGTAATCTGAGCCCTGGGAGACTGAAGCAGGACTGTGAGCATGTGGCCTGGACAATATAGTAAGACTTTACCCACTTCCTTTCCCAGAAGGAGACAGACATTGGCTTCATTAAAAACAAACAAATAAACAAAAACCCCAAACAAACAAATGAAACTCAAATAGAGATCAAAACCTAAAGGTTACAGCAGAAATAAATGAAAATTTTAATGGCTGAATTAAAAGAAATTAAGCTGAAATTAAAATAAAACTAAAAGCTGATTGTTTGCGAAAATAAATAAGAGTAATAATATCTAGCCAGGTTGATGAGAAGATAAAAGTGAGCAATTGTAAGAATAAAAATGGAGACATCACTATAGACTCTTCAGATATTTATGGATTTATCTTACTTAAGAGAAACTATATATAGCTTCAACTTAGTACCTTTATAATTTAGATGACTTAGATACATCCCTTGGAAGACACAGATACCAAAGGTTGCTAAATGGACATGGATTAACTAAGCCACAATATCTGTTAAAGGAAGAAAAAACTATGTAACTAAAAACTTCTACACAAGGAAATTCTGGATCAAGCCCGCTTAATGGTAACTTCTACAAGTGAAGCAGAAATAAGCCAATTCTTCTCAGACTTTTACAGAAAACTAATCGGAAGGAATTTTACCCAATTTCATAAAGACACTATTAGACAGACATAAACTCCATGAAAAGATATGAGAAAAGCACTGTTTGTCAAGATCAAATTCAGTTGTCACTTCTGATAGACACTCTACTAGAGGTCTTAACCATACTGTAGTATGAGAAAGAGGAAGAGGAAGAGAAGGAGGAGGAGGAAGAAATAAATGATATCTAAATGGGAAAGTAAACTGTCATAAAAGTTAAATAAGCAAACAAGAGTAAAACTACACTACTAGAAAAGAAGTAAGTTTAGTTAAGGCTTCAGAATTTAAAAAAAAGTTAAGTATAAAAAAACCAGTTGTTTCAAAATACTAGAAACAAACCATTGGAAAATAAAATTTATACTATCATAAAAATTTTGGTCACTAAGTTGACAAGATATATGTACAATCTTATAAAAATATTGCTGCAAATATTAGTCAGGCCAGTTTAGAAGTAAAGCCAATCGAGAACTATGTCATTTCCAGTTCTAGAAGACTAGGTGTCAAGATAGCAAGTCTTTACAAGTTGATCTACTGGCTTAGTCAATCAGAATCAGAATCCTGGCAGCCGGGGGAAAACATATAAGCTGATTCTAAAAGTTGTACAATGCAAAAGAAATGAAAAAGAGCTAGCAGAGCCAAACCATCCTTGAAAGTGAAGGTCAGAACTGGAGAATTAATAAAACCAGATTTTAGGTCTTCCTTGTATACTATCATAATTAAGAAAGTAATGTTTCAGTGCAAACTGTTAAAATAAACAGAACTGAATTCAGAATGCCACCACACACACACACACACACACACACACACACACACACATACACACACACACATACACACACATACATACACACACACACACACACACACACACACACACACACACACACACATGGATTTTCAACACAGGTTCAATGAGAAGTCAATGGAAAAAGAACAGCTTTTCAACAGAGAATACTGAAACAATCAGAAATCAATATATAAAAATAAGATCTTAGATCTATACCTTGCATCACCTACAAAATAAAACTATTCAAAATGTATCCTAGGCCTAACTATAAAACTTAAAGTACAAACTATGCAAGAAAATAAGAAAACATTCATGACCTTGAATTAAATAATGAAACATGTGTAAACATGAAATCAAAAGTATAATCTTTTTAAAAAAAAATGACTTGGACTTCATTAATTTAAAACCTTAAAAAAGAAAAAAAGACTTAATAGAATCTACCATACCACTACACACCCAGTGGAATCTAACTCACAGCTCTAGGCTCTGAAGTGGCATCTATCCCTAGCTGAGACCACTTCTAACACTCCACTAACATGTCAGCACATCCCCAAGACTGAACACCAAGTATCATTCAGATGGTCCACAGCCTAGAAAGTTAGATAGTAGCATGCAAAGAATCAAACACCCACAAAACAAAGGTGAGACTAGACTCAAAAATGCTTCAAAAAAGCATTACCTAATTCCAGATGCCTTGTCTCATAGGAAAAACACAACAAGAATAACCCAGACATGTGTCTTCTCTAGAAATTAGCAAGTACTCCATTGTAATGTTTTCTGTGAAAAATAACTTAGTTAATATAAGAGACAATGATTTCAAAACTGTAACTATAAATATGTTCACAACCAAGAGAAAGACAAAGAGGACCCAAACTAATAAAATAAGATATGAAAGGAAACCTTACAACAGAAATCAAGGAAATTCAGAGAATTATAAGGACACATTGTAAAAAAAAAAAATCTATATTTAGCAAACTTGAAAATCTAAAAGAATTGGATAAATTTATAGATTTATAAGACCTACAAAAATTGAATCAAGATGAATTAAACAATTTTAAACAGCTCCATAACAACCAATGAAATAGAAGAGGCAGTAATTAAAAATACCCAACTGGGGAAAAAAAAAAAAAAAAAAACCCACCAACCTCAAGACCAGATGGATATGGCACAGAATTCTACCACTTCAAAGAATATCATTATACCTCAAACTATTCCATACAATAGAAAAGGAACACTTCTAAAGTCTACTTATCAAGCCAGTACTGTTTTGATATCAAAGCCGGACACAAACCTAACCTGAAAAACAAAAATTGCAGACCAATCTCTCTGATGAACATAGATGCATTTTTAATAAGATATTTGCAAAACCGAATTCAAGAACACATCAAAAGGATGATCCACCATGATCAAGTTGGCTTTATCCCAGAAATGCAGGGATGGTTCACATATAAATCAATAAATGTAATTCACAACATAAGCAGAACATAAACATGAACAAAGGCAGATGTCACATGAGCATCTCATTGGATACAAAAAAGGTCTTTAGCAAAAGTCAACATCTCTTCATAATAAAAGTCTCATAGAAATTAGGGATATAGGAACATATCTCAACAAAACACATGTGATGTGGGACGTCTTTCTGTTTGCTGTAAATACCACTGGCTAATAAAGATTCTGTTTTGGCCTATGGCAAGCCAGCTTAGAGGCAGGCGAGAAATCCAAGCATAGATAAAGGGAAAGAAGGGAGAAGTCACAAAGAGATGCTGCTAGCTGCTGCCCAGAGAAGGCAAGATGTAAAAGTGCAGGTAAACCATGAGCCACATGGCGAAACATAGATTAATAAAAATGGATTGAGTTAAGTTGTAAGAGTTAGCAAGCGATAAGCCTGAACCATAGGCTGACAGTTTGTAATTAATATAAGCCTTTGTGTGATTATTTGGGAATAAGCATCTTAGGGACTACAGGTCTGGACCTCGGGCCCCAGATGGGCCAGAAACTTTTGGCTACACAGCAAGCCCACAGTCAACATTCTGCTAAACAGAAAAACTAGAAGTGTTTCCACTATTCAGTGTAGTTCTTCACTTCTTAGGTAGAGCCATCAGACAAATAAAGGAAATCACAGGAATACAAATACAAAAGAAGTCAAAGTATCCTTATTTGAAGATGGTATGATTCTACACCATACCACTCTAAATAGTCTTCCAGAAAACTCATAAAGTTGATAAATACATTCAGCAAAGTAGAAGGATCCAAAATTGACACAAATCAGTGGCCTTCTTATACTCAAGTGACAAACATACTAAGAAATCAGTGTCAGGCTCATTCACAACAATCATACACACACACACACACACACACACACACACACACACACACACCTTAAAATAAATTTAAGAAGTGAAAGATTTGTATAACAAAAATCTTAAGATTTTGAATTAGATACAGGAAGATGGAAATATCTCCCATGCTTATGGACTGCTATTTTGAAAATGACCAAAAGCAATTTACAGATCAATGCAATTCCCATCAAAATTCCAAAGCAACTCTTCACAAAAATGGAAAAACAAAGCTTTAATTTCATATGAAAATACAGAGATCCAGAACAGCCCAAACAATTCTGAATGATACAAGAGCTGCTGGAGATATCATCATCCCTGATTTTTTAAGTTATACTACTGCTGCTATTCGGTTTTCCTCTTTGGGGGAGGATATAACTCAGCTCCCAAATAAATCAGATATAGAGGCTTATTCTTGATTATAAATGCCCGACTTTAGCGTGGCTTGTTTCTTGCCAGTTTTTCTTAACTTAAATTATCCCATCTGTCTTTAGCCTCTGTGGCTGGCTGCGTAGCTGGGTGGCTGCCCCTGGATTCCTCCTCCTCCTCTGGCCACATCTTCTCTGGCTACTTTTCCTCCCAGATTTCTCCTTCTACATATTTCCTCTGCCTGCAAGCCCCACCTATTTCTCTCTTCTGCCTCACTATCGGCCGTTCAGTTCTTTATTAGACCATCAGGTGTTTTAGGCAGACAAAGTGATGCAGCTTCACAGAGTTAAACAAACGCAGCATGAACAAAAGCAGCACATCTTTACATTAAACAGATGTTTCCCAGGATAACACTACAGAGCTAAAATAATAGAAACAACACAGTATTGGCACAAAGACAGACATGGTGAAAAGTGGAATGGAACTGAGGACTTAGTTGTAGGCTCACACATGTATGGCCACCTGACTTTTGACAAAGAGGCCAGAAATACACATTGGAGTAAAGACAGGATCTTCAGCAAATAGTGTTGGCCAAACTGCATAATTACATGTGGAAGAATAAAAGGCTAGAACCTTCTCTCTCACCTTGCAGAAGACTCGCTCCGAATGGATCAAGGAGCTCAACCTTGGACCTGATACTTAGAATTTGACAGGGGAGGAAATAGTGAGCACACTGGAATTCATAGGCACAAAAAAAGACTTTCTCAATAGGACCTCAGTAGCATAGGTATTAAGACTAATAAGTGACAAATGGAACACAAAACTAAAAGCTTCTGGGCATCAAAAGACACCATCAGTTAAGACACAGACTACAGAATGGAAACAAAAACCAAAAAAAAAAAAAATCTTTACAAACTACACAAAAGCATCTGGAATAGACAAAGAACTCAGGGCCTGGATGTTAGTTTCGCATGTGAGAGGCAGACGTTCACACTACCAGATGCCACAGGAGAGTTTATTCAGAGGAGGGAAAGAGAGGGGGTAGAGAGGGAGGGAAAGGGAGAGAGAGACTTGCACGTGTGGCGGGCAGGTTCTTTTAAGAGAGCTGGTAGGCACAGATTTACGTAGCCACGCCCAGGGGCGTGCCCTCCGGGTTCTGCCAGCGCCATGTTGGGTTCGCCATGTTGGGTTCACCACGTGGCTACTATGTGCCCGGAATCCTTATACTGAAGAGATGGCGCATCAGTTATAAACGCTGGCTGCTCTTCCAAGAGGACTCTGTTCAATTCCTAGCAGCCTCACAGAGACTCACAATCACCTGTAACTCCAGTTCCAGCAGATCCAGTGCCCTTTTCTGTCCTCCAAAGATACCAGGCATGCAAGTTGTTCGTGCACAGATAAACCAGCAAAACACTCCTCATACACATAAAATTTTCTTAAACAAACAAAACCCCTCAACATTAAGTAAACAATTCAATTTTAAGCTGGGGCATGGACCTAAACAGAGGGTTCTCAAAAGATGAAACACAGATGTTGAGAAACAACTGTAAAATATCCAACAGCCTTAGTTGTCAGGAAAGTGCAAATTAAACATACTTTGGGATTTCATCTTACCCTTGAGAATCCCAGGGATTGAACTCAGGCTGTCAGGGTTGGAGGCAGCCCAATTTACTTGATGAGATATCTCTCTGGTCCTACACTGGGTTTTGACAGATACGGAGCCAATGCTTTGGAAAAACCACTTAACCCCCCCCCCTTTTTTTTTAAAGTTAAGCATATATTCGCTGTTACTTGAGCAGTCTGCATCTAAGTATTTACTCCAGAGAAATGAGAGCACATGTCTATATACATATCACTATAGCTTTATTTGTAATGAATGGAACATGGAAAGACAACAAAGCTATATTAACAGATAAATGGAGAAACACATACATACACGCACGCGCACACACACATCTCCAAACAATGGAACACTATTTGGCAAAAAAAAAAAAAGAAAGGAAGGAAGGAAGGAAGGAAGGAAGGAAGGAAGGAAGGAAGGAAGGAAGGAAGGAAGGAAGGAAGGAAGGAAGGAAGGAAGAAAGAAAGAAAGAAAGAAAGAAAGAAAGAAAGAAAGAAAGAAAGAAAGAAAGAAAGAAAGAAAGAAAGAAAGAAAGAAAGAAAGAAAGAAAGAAAGAAAAGAAAGAAAGAAAGAGAAAAGAGAAACAGAGCACTGAACACACAATATGATGTCAGGTGAAGATCTCACAGAGTGGTCTACTTAGATAAAGTTTTAGAAATACACATGTATTTCTAAATGTATACTGACAGGAAGCTGAGGATATTTGCCTAGACACTGGTGAAAAGGAATTCTATAAAGGTGTGAAATATTTGGGGTGATGACAAAGTTACTTAGTGTCACTATGCTGATAATTGTGGGGGCACACACAGGGCAGACAGCACTATGTCTTTTAAGACGTGTCTTTACATTTAACCAAATGTGCTGGTGGTGGTGAGCTGTCCAAATGACCCGGCCACTGTCAGATTTTGGATCCACCAGACAAACCAGCAGCTTCAACATGTATGCCACTTTGGACCGAGGGTGCCATGCTGTTTTCAAAAAGCCTCTGAGAAGAAGACATTTCAGAAACCCTTTGATGACAGGTTTCAGTGTTTTGTGTGAGAGTTCTGCCTTTATTTAACTAAATCTTTCTTATTTATTTGGTATTCTTCATGAGAATTAAAACAAAACAGTTATTCTGTAAACTATTTATGAGGAGATGACCCCCAAGCATTCCATAAGGTGACATTCAAGATTTCCATGGTGAGATGACACTCAAGCTTCCCATGGTGATAGGATATTAAAGATTTCCATAGTGAGGTGACATTTAAGCCTTCCATGGTAAGGTGACAATCAAGATTTCCATGACAAGGTGACACCCAAGCTTTCTACAGTTAGGTGACATGAAAGTTTTCCATAGTGAGGTGACATGAAAGCTTTCTATGGTGAGGTGACACTCAAGATTTCCATGGTGAGGTCACACTCAAGCTTTCCACGGCGAGGTGACAATCAAGCTTTCCATGGTGAGGTGACACTCAGGCTTTCCACAATGAGATGACACTCAGGCTTTCCACGGTGAGGTGACACTCAGGCTTTCCACGGTGAGGTGACACCCAAGCTTTCCACGGTGAGGTGGTATAAACCTGATTGGTCAATAAATTACTATAAAATACAATAGCGCCCCCACTTAAAGAGTGAAATTCTGTTCTCTAGGTTCAACTTTAAAGATCTATTCATCTTCTTCGTGCTTTGAACATTTCCTCTAGACCCTCTAGTTTCCCCAAAGTGTGAAAGCTAAAGAATATGTTGTGAATGACCAAATATGACAGTTATTACTTCTCTGCTTCCTGTGCTCACGAATCATACTCCTCTTTGCATGTCTAGAGTTATGTGTTGTTCCTAACAATCAACAGGTTTGCTCTGTGATGTGCATATGAAGTCCCACGATGGCTCTTGGCCTTTCAACATCAAAGGCATGGCCCAGCATCTTCCATCTTTGACTCTTCCTGCAACTGCTGATGATAACCACAGCATGTTATTTTGACTGTGGGCCTCTTGACCTTTACAAAGTACACAATGGCCTATTTCTATAGTTTAAAGCTCATTCAATCTAACAGTTGAACAGCCTCCCAACATCAGATGTCCTTCTCAATCACTCTCCAGTGTATCTTTTGAGACAGGCTTTCTCACTAAATCTAGAGCTCATTGATTCGGCTACACTGATAGACCAACAAGCTCCAGTGATCTGCCTGTCTCCATCCCACGCACTACTGTGTCTGGCCTTTACATGGGTGCTAAGGACTGAACTCAGGGCTTCATACATGGCTACCACTTTACAGAGGTCTGCCCAGCTCCATGGGAGTTCGTTTTTAATTATTTATCTGTGACACAAAGAAACACACAGAGTTGGAACATACACTCTGACAGAACGAGAATCACTGTTGATATTGGATAATGCTTTTAAAATGTGACTGCCTGGCGAAGTGGGCCCCTTGCTGCAGGATGGCCTGGACAGCACCAGATCATTTGAGCACCTGCTAAAATGTGTGTGGCTGAGGCAAAAATCTTTTCTGAAGTTCAGATAAATTACATATCCTGCTTCCTAAATGTCTCTATAAACTGTCAATCTCTTGAAGAGGAAATTAAATCGATCTGGTACAATTTGCTCTTTGCAAAGCCAAGATAGTGAGTACTCAATGCTGCGTGCTCTCCTATGTGGTGACTAATTGATTGTTCAATGATTTCATCTAGTGCAGAATCTTTAAAAGTATCAAAATTAACCCGACTACCTTACAGGAGGTAAAATTTGCTTGCTTTAGAAGGCTGGACATCACCACTGTTCTCTGGCTTAGCCATCAAGCCTTTTTACTGTTTTATATCCTTTCACGTAGAGGCCGGATTTCCTAAACCACAGTACCTCCAAGGAGAGGGACGCTGTCTTGCTTACCTTTATTGTACAGAATGGACCACTGTGCTCTGTATGTAACAAAGATATTTTTTCTTCACACTGAACCCAACACAATGCTGCTATATTTCTTAACTAACACATAACATAGGGTCATAATAACAATCCTAGTGTCTGCATTTTTCATGAACAACTTAAAGAGCATTTAATGCTATCCATAAGCTATCAAGAAAGCAGTTTCTATAGGTGAGGCATGTCTTTCTAACAGACTTCAATTTGAGAATAAAAATTTTTTTAATGTAGGCCAACATTCTTCATGTAAATGTCAGTGTAAGGAGATGTCCCTGATACTTTGGTGCATTTCCACAGTCAAAAAAAAGACATGGCACAATGTCCACCTCATCAACAATAGGCTGAGGAAATAAAAAAGCTTTTGCTCTATCCATAAAGGAAAATGTGAATCAGTAGCAATAAGGAACATGCCACCAACACACACACACACACACACACACACACACTGCAGATGAGCCTTAAAAACAGCAGGTTGGAAAAAAAGAAGTAGATACAAAGAGTGAATGCTGCATGATTTCATCTGGAACTTAGGGCAAGGCAAATCGGGAAGTCTGGAAAAGAGCACAAGAGTCTTGCTTCAGTGACACTTATTATATCTTGACGGAAGTGATGTTGAGTATGTACATAGTATCTATGTAGATTTATATAATCATAAGTACTTAACTGCACTAATATGTAGATGATGCATTTTATATGCTTGAATAAATTCATTGGAATATGTACTTATAATGTGTGTATTTTCTTTTAAAGATAAATTCAGTCCTACAAACTGATTTTCAAAGTTTTTTTGTCTGGAGGAAGTATAAAGTAGATTCTTATTCTCCTACGTGTGTGTGTGCAAGTGTGTGTGCATACTGGCATGTGTGCTGGTACCCAAACCCAGGGACTAGTGCATGCAAGCATCCCTATCACTTGATCTGATTTATTATTAGAAAAAGTCTTTTAAGCATTCAGCATTATAATGAAAACGGCATTAAAAATAATTATTTAATTAGCCACTGTTTGACTCTTTTCCCATTGTAAGAATTTGAGAGAAAGAGCTGGCATGTGATGCTTACCAGCTATCCTTACATCTTGGAGGCACTCAAATGTGTTAAATGAATGCCCATCCCACTGTGATTAATATTTAAGTTCCTTCTGGACACAAAGGATAATATGCAATGTAGAAAATGCTAAAATAGGTCAAACACAAAAAGCTAACAGCACACGAGGACTGGAGCGCAATAATGAGTATATGTAAACTGTCTGTGTGCTGATTTAGGGAGAATGTATCAGCATAGTTAGAACTTCTGAAACAGATAACCGTTTTCTTTAGAAGCAAACAAAAAAGTCACTAAGGTTGGAGAGATGGCTGAGCAGTTAAGAGCACTAGCTGCTCTTCCAGAGGACCTGGGTTCAATTCCCAGCACCCACTTGGCAGCTCACAACTGTCTGTAACACCCCTCCAGAGGATCCAATATCCTCACACAGACATACATGCAGGCAAAACACCAATGTAAATAAATGAAAAGAAAACTACTGATAATATTTCGGCAGTAAGCTAAAGGAAAGGAATGTGCACACACATTTAGTATTTTTTAGAAGACCTTGTCAAAAATAATCTTATGATTTCAGATAAAGGTTCAGTTGGTTTTTGTATGTAATCACTACATCGGAGAAATTTCCACCCTACAAAAGACAGTGAGAGCACTCTCTGGGCTAACGGCAGAACTGAGGATTTAAATTTTAATTTGTTTTTATTTTATGGACATGAAGCTTCACCAGCATTTATGTCTGTGCACCATGTGTGTGTCTTGTGCCAGCAGAGGCAGAAGAGGCCACCAGATGCCCTAGAATTGGAGTTACTTTACAGACAGTTGTGAGCTACCATGCGGGGGCTGGAAACTGAATCCAGGTCCTGTGTAAGAGCAACCGATGATCTTAACCACCCACCGAGCCATCTCTCTAGCCCCAGAGGGGTAGATATTTTAAAGGTGGGGAAAAGACAACAGAACAAGAGGAGGAGGAAGAGGAGGAGAGAAAGGGAAAGAAAGAAAGAAAGAAAGAAAGAAAGAAAGAAAGAAAGAAAGAAAGAAAGAAAGAAAGAAAGAAAGAAAGAAAGAAAGAAAGAAAGAAAGGAAGGAAGGAAGGAAGGAAGGAAGGAAGGAAGGAAGGAAGGAAGGAAGGAAGGAAGGAAGGAAGGAAGGAAGGAAGGAAGGAAGGAAGGAAGGAAGGAAGAGGAGGAGGAGGTGGGAGGGAGGGAGGGAGATTCCAAACCTCTGACTGTTAACATTTGTTTTGTTGTTTTGTTTTGTTTTTTGATTTTTTTTTTTAAAGTTAAAGCAGGGGCTCCTTCACTGTTACATGGACTCAGATATCTGGAATCTTCTATCCATAAAGATAAAGGTATATTAAGAAAACCATCTGCTTTCTTAAAGTTTCTGCTTGATTAGGTAACATTTAGCATGAGTGACTCCATTTTGGTTTGGTCTAGTCCACCAGGGCCTTTGGCAAGAACTCACTTCAAAACAATTGTCTCCCATAATTTATTTTAACAGCTTGAAATTCAAGCAACTAGGAGGGTTTTTTTTTTTTTTCTTCTTATCTGTCTGATATACATTAGCAGTGTGTTGAAGCAGAACTCAGTCATTTTCTCTGGTGCACACAGAGATGAAGCACTATATATGGCCTGTGATTGGTCAGCTCTGCATATGGCTTCCACATTCCTCAGCCATCTTCTTCTCCACTATTTGGGATCAGAATTCAGGTATGTGCTTTTAAAAATCAAGAATATGAAATGCTTTTCAGGGAATAAAAAATAAATCATTGCCCAATCACAATTCAAAAGCTGCAAATTTTAAGCTCAAAGAGGAATGCAGTGCCTCTAGACTTGCTTATAAGACCACTTGCTGTGAGTGTGCCTTTAAAATACAATGAGCAGGTAACCACTGACCTTTATGAAACAATGGGACTGGGGTTGGCAGGAAGAATGAGACCAGGAACGACCAAGTGCATTTAGGAACACGGGACTGTGTGCGACTGGCCCTTCATCTTTATTGCTATTTGGAAAGCCAAATGATCGTTTTTTCAAAACATTAAGAGTGTCATGGCATTGCGCTGTTGGTGAGGTATGCCCCTTTCTTTCCACAGGGAAAGGATGACTAGCTATTGTGAACAATGTCAGGTTTAAAAATTGTATTGGTGGAGTGATTTGAATACCAAAAATAGGCTACCGATTTATGTCGCTGTTTGACGGCTAAAAAGTCAGCCCATAGAAACCTACTCAGGGTAGAATGACCACATGTGTGAGAAAAGACAACACCAGGAAGATAGAACATGGCTAAAGGAAGAAAATTCACACGGACCTTTACATAAATGCAATTCAAGTTGTAAATAAAATTTGCAAGCTTTCTCTATAAAACGATTTTGTTTATCCATATAGTCCCATGCTAGACTTTTGGAATGTTACATTTAATAACTCAAATGGTCTCAAAATTATCTTACACAGTCATTTAAATAACATTGGGGTCTTTTTTAAATCAATGAATAAAATCTTAGAACTTTGGGGCAGTTATATTTAATGGTTTGGCTAGATAACCCCATAAGGCAGGATAAATAAAATAAAATAGAGGACACAGACTTAATTCTTAGTCTTAGTACTAAGTCAACCATGACCTTAACCCACTTGCTTAGCTTAATCTATATCTTGGGGGCATTCTTAATGGTAAAAATAAAATTAATAAATGATACGTTGTCGTGACCCCTACTGAGCACGTGATACAGTATTAGGTCTAGGAAATCTCATTGTTATCATGGGAGACATACAAACAGAATTTTAGTCACTAAATACATAGGGAGAGACAAATCCAGGAAAGGGGGGGTACTTAGAAGCATTTCGTTCTGTTCTCTTCTGAGACATCCTTGCAGTCTGAGCTTCCAGGACAGCTGCCTTCTGACATTTGTGTGGACAGCCACACGCAGGATGGCATTTATCTTTTATAATAATACCAAGTGTTCTGTCATAAAGTAGGGTCACTGAAATGAGTAATAATCCCGCCAGCCTCCAAGGTATAACCAGCAGGGTCCAGGTCAACAGGCAAGCAGCCAATAATTTGCCCAACAACACTGAATTTCATCTGCCCACAGCCTCTATCTACTGATTATACAATCAATACCCCTCAGATGAGAGGAGCTAACAACTGACCGGGGCGGATCAATGCTGGCAAATAAGCGCTTCATGACAAAAAGTTTGATAATTACCATTCTGAAGCCGTGTAAATGTTGTTTCTATTGTAACAACATTCATGATGATACTGCTATGATTGCGCAGTTATTATAGGTTTAATGTTAGGCAATCAAGCTACAGTGGTCTAGATATCAACAAACAGCATCAAAAGAAAACATCAAATTGTCTCTATTCTTTTGACACTGTCGCTGAGAAATTTTTCTATGTTAGTGGCCCTAAATGAACAATAGCAAAGTGACAATTTAGTGAAAAACACTATTTTCACATCTTACAAAAGTCATGCAGTATAGATTGATACAAGTATGATTATTTCTAGGGCCACTTGAACCAGGGGATTAAAATAAATTCAGTCCTGTGGCCATGGTTTTCCTTTCTTTCTTTTCCCCCCACATACATCATTTAAAGAGGATTTATGTAAATTTTCTACATACTCATAATTTTTTAAGCATTAGTGCAACTGTAAGTATAGAGCACCTTAGCTTGATTTAATTATTATCGCTTCTAATACAGCACACTTTGCTTTGTTTTATTTTATTTTTGAGCTCTGATTGCTAGTTCATTCTCAATCATTAGCATTTAGAAGAACTAGTCATTACTGGTTTTCAATAGCTGCTTGGGTTCTTATAAGCACTTTGAGTCTTGAAACACAGAAATGGAAAACAGACATTTTCAAAGGTAGAACAAATCACGACTCTTAGAGGTAGGGAACAAGAACCCAGATGCGTGGGTACTGAAGCACACAAATTCTTAACTTTCCTGCTTGCTTTAAAAAAAAAAAAAAAAACCCACAAGGAATTGGTCAAAAAAAAGAAGAGAAGAAGAATGAGGGGAAAAAAGGTATTTCATTTCTGAAGATGCTTGCTCATATAGAAGAGTGGGAACCTATCCCAACTGAAAGACTTTTCCAAAGAATGGCAGTCACTTGGGAGCCATCATTTCCAGAAGAACATGTCTGACTTTTGTGTGATGCCCATTTTTAATTGTCACCTCCATAAACAATGTCCCTCAGCTACATCCTGACAGGAACAAAGTTTCCTGTCTAAACCTCGATCTTCACATCCCCGAGTGGACAAATCTCCCACTGTCTGAGGTAAATCATCACCTTTTCATAGAGATAAGAGATACAGACCTGAGGAAGGCAGCAAGGCTGAGGTTTGTCAATAGCTCAAGGGAGAAAGGGCAAACCAGAAACCTTTTGTGGGCATCAGTGCGAGCAAGATTTGGAGCACACTCGGGGGTTGCTGTTAAATGTCTTTTCCAGAGGCATCCTCTCTCTTTCTATGCAGCTTCTCCCTCGCAACCGAGTCGAAGAATGGGATGTATATTAAAATGCTCTGCCTCTCCGGTGGGGTTCATTTTTATTCAGGGACAATTTTGCTGACTGACAGGTAAGCGTTCGGTGCTGAAATCGGACCTGTTCAAGAGCTATACGTTTCATTTGCTCCATTACACCAGTGCATGAATTACTGGGCTGCCACACTGCCATCGTTCCATTACTTTCAAAGATCTGACATGAGCCAAATGACTCATCTGACATTTCATGTAACAAATTTGTTCCAAAAAGAATAGAACATTATTATACTATTTTATGTACGTAGGTACCACAACCTTCCACCCTAATCGGACCAGAAATTGCAAGTGTATAAATAGTAGTGGATATCCGTTTAAGGAAACACTACCAGCGACAGCTGGAAAATATTATGGCAGGAAATACATCTGCTTCTATGTCCTACACACATAATGCCAATCAAAGATGAATCTTTACATTTGGCTTCATTTCTATCTAACTGTAAACTTTAAGCCATTATTTATTCCAACATACAGTAAATCAACTCACACACACACCTCCCACACACACACACACCTTTTTCGGTACTAAGGACTGAACCTAGGGCCTCCGGTGAGCTAGGGAAATGCTCTACCACACAGCTCTATCCCCGTTCTAACCTTTTTACTTTTAATCATTTCCTTTAATAGGAGAGCATATTTTCTTTATGCAAACATACTTCTTACAGCAGTATAGGAAAATGATAGAACCAGGGAGCTAAGAGGTGTGTGTCACACAGCTCTTCACAGCCCTAATACGACTGCTCGCTGAGTAGAATGGAATTAAACCTTGACAACCTTTAACTCTTGCCCTCCCCACCCCTCCACCCCCCCAACACTTGCTTGTTTAAGTGATAACTACAAAGCCCATGCATTTCAGTCTGCCTTGTCCTCCCTAACACCCTGACCAAAGGGCTCTTCTGATTTGTGGAACTAGAGGATGTCTTCACTCTCTGCTGAAGGCCAGTGTGATCCCACAAAGCCTTGCCCTGGCAGATCAAGAAGAAATAATTCTCAGCTCATGACTCAGCCAGGATCGTCTCCCACCTCTTCACTTAAAAATACCTCAGTAGCACATTACAACCTGCCAGCTAAAGCTAAAGATCACGGATCTTCACTCAAAGAAGGGTTTTGTAGGTGACAGTATAACATTTCACAAAGTAGCAGCATAATTATGTGACAGCCAAATTTTAAATATCATGTTCACTGTTAGTATGAATACATCAAATTAATACAGTATTATTTCCATAAGAAATTATGAGCCTCATTATTACATAATGGTATTTTCTTTAATAAATGGTCTCTTGCATTATAAATGTTAAATTACTTTATATTATGGTATATCCTTTCTTCCTGATGTTAATTTAACTTCAAGCATTATTCATATGCTGAATTTATATGAAGCTATAATAAAAATGAGGCATTCCAAAAATGTCATTATTTTGTCATTATAGTCCCTCTGTATTTAAGACGCATTTGGGAATCCATGGCCTTTCCCTGGGGTGATCTGCTCCCCTCCGCATACACACCCAGAATCATATGACTAGAAATAAGGAAAGAAGCATTGAAAGCTCGAATACCACACACGGAGGGAGAAATGACCCAGGAAAGCACATGTTTGGGGAACAAACTCCTTGAAATCAGGCCCAGCATTAACCATGGTGCGTTTCCCCAGAAACTGTGTGGTGGGGCCTTCTTTACACTAGTTTTAATAAGCACTGAGGCTGTAGGACCATTTCGGTGTCGGTGACTCCCATCAGAGCCACATTACCTGCTGAGGACTCTCTGGCCTCAGTAGTACACTTAAGATGGGTTTTGAGGCCCCCTCTCTCACCAATCCTACCCCTGAGCTTTAGAGAATGTCACCAACCACATTCTCTTTACCACAGTTACTAAGTGCCATCAAGGTTAGTCAAAGAAGCCACACTGACTGACTCAATCAAATACTTCATGGTGGACTCTCAGGTACTCCAATAAACGTCCTAACTTTTTAACCCTAACTTTTAAGGATTTGTTACTATTATTATTATTATTATTATTATTATTATTATTACTGGTGTGTGTGTGTGTGTGTGTGTGTGTGTGTGTGTGTGTGTGTGTGTGTGTGTGCACTTGTGTATGACCATATATGTATGATAGTATGAGCAGAGACCAGAAGAGGGTAGCAAATCTCCTGAAGTTAGAGTTACAATTGTTTCCATGTGGGTGCTGAGAACCAAATTCCAGTTCTCTATAAGAACAAACAACTTCTGAGATCTCTCCAGCCTGAAGCTTTCTATTTTGATGAAAATGAATTTTCCTTTTTCACCATTCAGACACACTAACCCCTGCCCCTTACTTTTATCTGATGGCTGCATATTGAACTACTGAAATACACTGAAGTCATGCCTCAGAACCTCTGCCTTCTTCAGAGCCTGGATTCCTCTGCTTCCATCCCCCTTTTTTCTATCCCTAACCTTCCTTTACATTGTACTTTACCTTAAAGACTCTTAATGGGATTTATGTTTAATGGATACACGAAAGCATAAAAATACACATACTGGAGTACCATGTGATATTCTGATATACATGTACATTATATAATTTTTAAATCAAGTTAAACATGTCCTCAAACACTTGTTTATTTTTATTTATGGTAAAAAAAATATTCTCTTGTACACTGTGAAGTGTATCGCTGTGATTGGTGTAATAAGAGGCTGAACAGCCAATAGCTAGGCAGGAGGTATAGAGGGGCGTGTCCAGGGAGGGAAAGGAAGAGGAGGGGAAATGTAGGTGCTTGGGAGATGCCAGGAGAACTGGGTAGGAAACAGGAGGTACAAGATGGAAGAGAGTAATGAGGAATAATATAAATAGGTTAACCTAAGTTATAAGAGCTAGTTAAAAAGAAGCCTAAGCTATAGGCTAAGGCTTTATAATTACTAAGTCTCCATGTTGTTTTTTGTGAGCTGGTGGCCCAGAAAAACTACTTCTACAACATTCAAAACCACTTCTTCTAATTTTTTAAGTATTCGCCCTTACTGTAAGATAGCTACCAGAAATTATTCTCTAAACTCAAACTTTATACTCATTGATCAACTTTTTCCCTGTCCCCTCTTCTCTTGGCCTCTGGTAACTACCATTCTACTTTCCATTTCTATTAGACTAACTTTTAAATATTCCACATCTTAGTGACATTAGGTAGTGCCTATTTCTTCTGCACCTGGCCCACCTTACTTAACATAATGATCGCCATTCCATCCTTGTCATGAGTGACAGGATTTTGTTCTTTTTTGTGTGTGAAAAGCTTACGTTGCTGCCACGTCTTGGCAATTGTGAACAGCTCTAAAATGGACATAGGAGTGTACACTCCATATTTATTTCATTTTATTTGGGTATATATATATTAGATGTTAAAAGACTGAGGTTATTATGATTTAAAGATAGTAAAGACCAACTATTTAGTGTGTTTTATTTGTGCAAGTGAATAACCACACAGAAAAATAAATTTTGGATTAATCACACTGTATATCATGTGCTTATGAGCACACCTGAAATATGGACCAGAGATCAACCTTGAATGTCAATCCTCAGGAGCCATCCATCCTAATTTTTGAGTTAGCAACTTTTGTTGGCCTAGAACTCAGTAATTAGGCTAAGCTGGTAGCAAGCCCAGTGACCCCTCCCACCTTCCTCCCATCATTAGGATAACAAATATTAGCCATGACACCTATCTGAGGGTCTAACACAGTCCCCACGCTTGTATCCCAAGTACTTTACTAGCTAAGCCACCTCCACAGCACTCAGGAAAACAACATATATTTTAATTTTTAAAAAACGATTATTTTATTTTATGCACATGTGTTTTGTTTACTTGGGTGTCTGTGTACCACATGTGTGCCTGTTGCCTGCAGAAGCCAGAGAGGACATCAGACCTCCTGGAACTGCAGTTGTGAGTCATCATGTGGTGCTGGAAACTAAACCTGGATCCCCTGCCAGAGCAAAACATGCTCTTAACTGCTAAGCCATCTCTCCAGGCCATAGGGGAAACAAAGTTTTTAAAAGGCCAACGGCTGTGTTAGAATAATGTTCTAATCAATTACTTCATTTATTACTCTGAATGAGAAGTTCTAGAGTTCAGAGCTTCTATTTCTTTTTGTTTATACTCCAAACCTCACACAAAAGAGTTTCCTAAAACAATGCTAGATATAATTCTGGCCATGAATATTTTGCAAATAAAAAATTCCACCGTACATATGAGTATATCAAGTGCCAGTTTGGGCAGCAGATGAGGGCAGAGGAAGAAGCAGTCCAGCCGGTCACTCCCTGGGGCTGAGCAGGATGGTGAGTGTCCATGGCCCAGACCTCCCCTATCCACGGGGAGAAGCACACTGAGCCAGGAGTCATGGGTGAGAGAAGATATATGGGGGTTTGGTGCCAGTGAGACTGTGTTATGACAGCAGTAATTCGGCAGAGGTAGTATTTGGGTGGGCTATGCTGAGTCACTCACATGTGGGAATCATGGCCAGAGACAGGTAGTCAAACTTGAGCCAGGCTCTGGAAATTGCACCAGGCTCCAGGACCAAAGTGAGAGGCCCAATAGAGTACTCATTTATTATTCAGTCTTAGAAGCAAGACAGTATATAATCACACACACGCACACACACACACACACGCTTATGACACCCAGCTACTCAGAATGAACATAACAGACTAGATTTAAGCTAAAATAATGTTTTAGGTTTAGTCTTCTTAGTCTGGTAGCCCCGCCCACACTTCCTGTCTGCCTTTGGCCAATCAGCACTTTTTATTAAACTCATAGGCGGGGACAATTATTTACAATGGAACAACCCCCTACACATACTTGAACATATTAAAACTTGAATTCAAATTCCTTTTTACAAAGTGTGTGTGTGTGTTTAAAGGGACATCTATTTATCCTTCCTATGTAGCACTATAAATCATTTCTTCTAGTATCTGAAAAGACACAAACCAAATAAAATCCTCTGCTGAAGACCACATTTTTATAATCACTATGCACACTGACCTTTTTATTCTGATCTTATTGTGTAAGTCCCTTAACACTGGTTTAAAAAGGGAAGAGAACTGGTTTTAAAATATCAGCTCTAGTTCCCTCAAAATGAAAGAAAAAAATACATTATCCATGGCGTTGTCACTGGGTCCAAAGTCTCTGGTAGCCACACTTGTGCCCTGATCTAAGTATTCATAACCTTCCGATGATCCAACCCTCAAATCAGAACATGTAAAATTTAAGGGAAGGATATTTTCAAATCAATAAATACATACCTTTCTAAAAGTATAACGAGAAAATGCAAGCAAGCTATCTTTGGAGACTTCAAGACAAAAGCTGCAGCATTTTGGTGTCCTTTGATGTCAGTGACATCAACACATGGCCTCCAGTGCATGTTCAAAACTAGTGCGGGGGCCATGTTGTTCAGACTGTCTTCAAAATAGCATCAAGGGTGACTTTGTGGTTTGCTGCCCACCTTTCTTAAAAAGTGAAATTAGTCACAACAATCTAAGAACATAGGTGGCTTGGCTAGAGTTTGAAGGGAGAGGTGCAGACCAGGCAGCAGTTCTGGCACACACCACTCTGGCTGTGGCTTGCACTGGTAACAACAAACATTTAAGTGTGACTACACAGAAGTAAATGAACAGATAGATATCTCTCTGAGCTGTGATAAGATTCGAGTAATGGTATTTTTGTTAGGTTCCTAGAAAGCAATTGTTTGAAAGATGATAAATCTATTCTTCTAACAGATTTAATATACACAGAGATCTCATCATAACTCAGTCATAGATTAATTGCGTAGTAGATTTATTTATCTGTCGCTTGGCCATAACAAGTCTGATCATGATTGCTTTGTGTGCCTCCATTTGGCACACTGGGCTTTATTCATTTAACAGGATTATTTATTAATCAGGCATTTATTAAACAGGGGTTAGACCTCAATAGATCCAATGCAAAGTGCATTAGAACTGCCACGGGGATTATTTTTATTTCAGGTATTCATTTAAGTGGACCTCATTATATTTGGAGAAAGTATTACACACAAAATGGATATTTTCTCTTAAATACATTTATCCTGGCTTTATAAAATACCTGATATGGGGATAATCTAGCTAAAAAGAAAAAATTAACCATGTATCATCTCCATGACTTTGATATGTAAAGGAAAAATACTTCCAAATTAATATCCGATAAAAAAAATAATCCTAGTTAAGAAATAAAATCCCTCTTGATCCTAATGGGAATTTTCTAAAAAACAAATAAATAAATAAATAAAAGGTAACCAACTACTGTAAAAATTCCCCCACACAAATAAATCTGCCAATGCCAGACTGAGCGGCCGTTTTGCTTTATCCTAGAGAAAGAAATGTCACTGTAACAAAGAGCATTTTATTTGAGGACTAAATGGGTAATGACTGCATTTGAAGTGAATGCCCAGAGGAAGCTGCAGAATGAAGCCTCCATGTCAGGGGCCGGCTCCCCATGATGGCTACAGTCCTAAACATTCTCATTCTTATCCATCAAGGCAGCCCCCACAGAAAGAGAGGGAGCCCCGGAGCCAAAACAAGAGGAGGGATCTTAAAAATGAAGGGGGGTGTCAAATAAAGGGAAGTCATGGAATTTGAAAGAACCCCCTCAGAACCTTGACCTGCTGAGGCAGGTAGCAACAGTTAACAGTACATGGATAGGGAACACCCACCAGGTCATTAAACAAAACTCATCAAGAAGGAGAAAGGGTTAAAAAATCACCCTTCCTCTGAGTCATCTGAAATGAATATATTCTAGTGGATCGCACATGCAAATTTATCAAAAATAATTCCAAGAAAATAGCCATTCCTAGAAGAAGCTGTAAGAAGCCTAAGATATTTGCATCTTGATTTTATAGAACTTTACCACAGGGAAGCAGAAATATTGCAAGTGACTGAACTTAGAACTTTTGAAAATGAAAAACATTTATTTTGAAGCAGTGAGATGATATTATCACCGGTTATTAATAGTTTTCCTATTGAGTTCTCTCTAGGTTCAATTGTTCCATGAATAAAAAAATCACAGGAGAGTGATTTTTATTCATGAGGTAGTGTCTCTCTGAGCACACACTTAGTTTGGGGCTCCATCTATCTAGCATTAACTCAAACAATCCAGAAATGGAGATAAGATGAAATTCTGAGCCGGTTTAGAGATGAGCATTTCAACCACCACCATAGCAGCTGAGCCAGGCTGTACATCACACCTGGTCAACGAGCCTTCTCACACTCTGTTCTTTCCAATCACTGCTCTCTCTCTAGTCCAGGCCTCTGCCTCAGCCTCGTCCAAGGAGTTTCCACCTGGACTGTCTGAACCCACACCTCACCCTGGCCTGTTGTGGTTTTGTTTCATTTCCTATCATAAAATACTTTGGCAAAATAGACAAATAAGCCAAAAACTCTGAATTTACTTGGCTTAAAATTCCTAGCGACAGCTCATCAGTTTGGGGACGTCAAGGCAAGAGCTCAATCAGTCACACACATCCTCCATCAAGAACTGAGAGGAACAAAGCATCCATGCTGCCTACCTGCTTCTCTCAGACTAGCTTGCTTCACTCACTCCAAGCCGGGGAAACAGAGCTGCGGCTATTTATGAATGTCTTTCCTGTCAATGAGAGTCATCAAGACAACCCCTACAGACATGCCCACAGATGAATCTGATCTGGATAATTCTTTGGTAAGACCATCTTTTTAGATGATCCTAGGTTGTGTCAAATTGGCGCCTAACATGGCTGCACTCCTACTGTACGATCTGTATCCACGGGATTTTTCAAGCTGTGCATATCACTTCATAGCTTTGTCTTTTCAGGGGCTTTTCATGCTTTTAAGATTAAAGGCCCAAACTTCAGCCATGGCCCAGTTTAGAAACCTTCTCTACTGTTCTGCTGATACACACACACCCTACCCCACCCCCACCTTTCCCATCCCCCACCTCCCCCACTCCCAGCAGAGTAATTTCCTTTAACACCAGCCTCCTTGCTGCCTCAAACACATTTGCACATGCTCCTTCCCTTGTCTTGAGTACTATGTCCACCCCGCTCTACACTGAACCCTTTAACATTTAACTCCAGCCCTAGACAGCCAAGTGAGGGCTCCTCATTTTAATATCATCATGCACCTTTATCCAACTGAACATATTAACAGCAGCCTGCTGGACTTACTTGGAAACTACACAGTGGGAACAGTACTCTGTCTGCTTCAGAAGCTTTCCTGGTGCTGAGTAAACACAATAAAGCCCTTCTGAACAGAGTAGTCCAGAGCTGCAGAGAGAGGAAACTGTCAGCCGTGACATCAGCTTCTATGGTCACGCTGTCGAGGGGATATTGGATTGGTTGTGTTGTCCATACATTAGGATGGTATTAATTGCTTCTCCATCGCTGTTGACAAAGCATCATGACTAAGGCAACTTACAAAAGAAAGCATTTAGCTGAGCTTATGACTTCAGAAGATCTGAGTCGATGATGGCGGAGCAAAGGTGTGGTGACAGAGATAGCTGAGAGCCTACATCTTGATCTGTACAGGGAAGGCAGAGTGGTGGGATGCTTTTGAAATCTTAAGCCCATGCCCAGTTAATACACCTTCCTCAACAAGGGTGTACCTCCTAAGCCACCAACTAGAGACCAAGTATTCAAATGCCCAAGACTTATGGGGAACACCTATTTAATCCACCACATAGAGATAACTGCAGAAGAAACCCAATGTTAAAGAAAAACCAGATCTTCATCTTTTTCTTTGAGCTCTCTCATCCCCATGTCTGTCTCGGACAGCAACCATTTGCTTCTAGAACAACGAACTGTATTCTAACTTTTCCTATATGTGGAAACTGCCATACAAAAATGTAGGTGTGCTACCATTATTGCCCTGGTTTGCATAGGCAAGGAGGAAGAGGTGTAACACTCTCCTCCATGAATATACCCATCTGTGGTTGGTAGCATCTGTGGTGGGCTCATGTCAGAACTGACTGTTGCAACTTGGCAAACATCCTGTCTGTGGAGAGGTCACCCACAGGTCTGTGGTCCTGTGGAAAGCATTTTCATATGCACTTCATGAGGGTTGGGAGGTATGTGTCTCAGAAGCTAACATAGGGTTGTTCATGAGACAACTGACCAGCTGACAGCTGGTGTTCATGAGAACAATCTGAGGCTTCTCTAGAAACAGCATTGCTAAAACAGCAGCAGGAAAATGCCTGTTCTTCCGTATTATCTTAGGGATTCCTCATAGAGAACGGAGCTTGACACTCTTCACTAACTCCAGTGGGCACCTGGAGGTCAACCAGCCAATCTCTTAAGCACAATCTGCCCTGGAATATGTCATTATGAATGAGTAAGTATGCGTCCTTTTTTTAGGTATGACACTCTGCTTCTTCCTCAAGTGGTTGGCTAGTTGGTCCACAAGGATGGGGGGAACAGAAGTGGGGGGCGGTGTTCAGATAGATGTGGGTACAATGAAGGAAGCCCTCCAGGAGATGACTTCCATGATCAGCTCAGCTTTATTCCAGAGTATATGAAATATATAGGACTGGGAAGCCTAGGTACAAACCCTAATTTGCACTAAGTGGCATGTTCCTATCATAAGGTTTCCTATGGGGCAGCAGAGTTCTAGAACAGAGCTCTTAGTACAAGTCTTAGTTACCATATGTGCAGTATGGTAAAGGCTTCTAACAGGACATTGTGCCAAGGGCCACCCTAGAGATAAATCAGGCATCTAGACTTAGAAACAGCTTTCAGATAAGGTCATGTGTCTAAGCCTAGGAACATTCTCTAGACAAGAGCAGGTAAAGAGCAGGAAGTCTCGCTGTGGGGGAGAGAGTCCCCATGTCATCAGGCTTTGGAAAAGCTGCCAAGTCATAATAGACTGAAACCTCTGACCAGCAAGGTCTTCCAACACAGGTAGACAATGGACCCCAATTCTGCTTTCCACAGTCATGAGGTATTTTGCCCTATAATCTTACTTCTCCAAACAATATTTCCAGACCAGAGCCCAAGTCTTAAACACACATTTTCATTAATCCTTGGTACAGGCACAAGACAATGTCTACTGAGATGTTTCTACATGGTTATCTTCAGTTTATCTTTTTTTTAAAAAAATTAAAACATCCTGAGTGGATTAGTCTAACACAGTTTTCAAAGCACATTCACTCCTAAATGACATGTGAAGTTCTCAGATCAGTAGCTGAAGACTGACTTGTCTCAAGCTTGCCACATCTTCTAGATCTCCCATTCCATGCAGCCATGGCTTGTTGGTTTTCTTGGTGATGTTAATGTCCCTGTTTTGCTGATACTGTGAAGATGGTTTCTGATCCCTCTAGCATCAACTAGAAGCCCCTACGGTGGCCTTGTGACTCATTGGCCCTTACAGCTATCCCTACATGTGTCAAACAGTAGCTCACATTAGATCCAACAGCTGGACTGAAAAGCAATTCCAAATTCTTCCCAATGGACTAATCGAAAGGAACATTTTGTTCCCCTGAATAAAAATAAAAATACGTGGAGTACCTTTTGAAACACAACAATAAGCTGCCGTGTAGATTGCTGCAGAACTCTGGAACACAGCCCAAGCAACAATAGCTCCTTTTCTTTAGGAATATGATGCACATGTCAAAATGTATCCAGAAGCTCAATTTGGCTTGCTGCTTCACCATGCCAGGAGAATAACTACAAAATTATATTACTGTTCATTATGTCCCGGGAGACCCCAGCTCACTGGGGTTTACAACCCAGTAGTACAGCAGGCCCAGTGATGCCCACTGCTTTGTGGAAACATGTCAGTCTTTCAACAGTTAGGAGTGCAGCCAAATACTATACTTGGCTTTTACAAGTGTTTTTTCAATATTTATGAAATATTCAACAGCTAGTAGAGACAATTTGTAATCTTCAATTGTCCTTTACCACCATTTAATCTTTGCAACAAGTTTAAAAGACACACACACATGCATATAAACACAAACACAGGTTGTGGTAGTTTGAATGTAATTGTCTCCCATAATTTCACAGGGAGTGGCACTAATAGGAAGTGTGGCTTTGTTGGAGTGGGTGTGGCCTTGCTGGAGGAAGTGTCATTGTGGGGGTGGTCTTTGAGGTCCCCTATGCTCAGGAGTGCATTTGTCCACTTCCTGTTGTCTGCAAGATGTAGGACCCTCAGCTACTCCTCCAGCACCATGTCAGTGTCTGCCTGCACACTGCCATGCTCCCCACCGTGGTGATAATGGACTAAACCTCTGAAACGGTAGGCAAGCCGCCTCAACTAACTGTTTGCCTTTTAAGACTTGCCATGGTCATGATGTCTGTCTTCACAGCAATAAAAAGCCCTAAGACACAGGTTGTCATGTTACAGAGCACTTTTGTATGGCAGACAGAGCCAAATGGTGTCACCATCTTTGGAGAACTCAGCCTTCTCAATTGTTTTTAGGGTCAGAATAGTATCTCCTGGGCATGACCAGAAATTGATCACTTACATGTCAGTAAGAAACACTTGTAAACAGTGTTACAGTGTTTTGGGCTGTGCTCAGAGTCACTGATGAGTTAAAATATAAACTTCCAGGCTTGGGTCACATGCTAGGTCACTTGAACTAAATTCCCTGATGTGAGATCTCAACATCAATTTTGGTTTACTAAGACTTTCCAGGGGTACTCCTAGTACAACCAATTTAGAACTGCTTTAGAATATGCCAGTTCTCGGGGTCTTAAAAAGAGGCAGAGGACAAGTTCAAGCCATATTAAACTAGAGAGGTCCCACAGAACCCTTTGGAAGGGATCTAAAGTTATCTTAGGGGAACTTCTCTGTACTAGAAGAGAAATGGAAAATAGGCCCGTCAAAAGGCTGGGATCTCAGTGAGTTGGTACCAAAGCTGTGCAGGCACACTTGTCCCAATTCACTGCTGTCCAAGGTGACACACGGCTTCAGTACTTTCCTGTCACTGTGATTGATAGAATCCTCTGACAAACGCAACTTAAGAGAGAAAGGGCCCATGGCTCACAGTTTGCAAATACAGACCGGCAGGGCAAGAAAGAGAAAGCAACAAGAGCGTGGAGCAGCTGGTCACATGACATCCACAATCGAGAGGCAAAAAGGGATGGATGCAGCCACTTCTTAGCTTCCTTTTACCACATCACAGTCTAGGATCCCAGCCAGAGATCAGTGCCATGCATAGTAAGCTGCTGCTCTTTATGCTTCAATTAATCCAGTCAAGATGATTTCTTCTAGACATGCCCAGAAGTCCATTTCCTACGTGATTCTGGAATCTTTAGAGCTGACAATGAACACCACCATCTTCATGTAATTTTTAAAGTCTTATTTTTCTAAGCATTCTTGGTGTACTTGTGTACATTTGTGTGTGCATGTGTGTGTAAAGGTAGACACTGGGTGCTTTCTTCAGTCACTCTCTACCTTATTTTTTAAAACAGGGTCTCTCTCTGAAATGAAGCTTGCCAATTCAGCAAGACTGGCTGGCCAGTGAGCCCCTGGGATCCTCCTGTCTCCTCCATCCCAGTGTTGCAATTCCAGGTGTGTCCAACCACGGCCATCTTTTCAAACATGAGTTCTAGAGGATTGTTCTCTGGCCCCCATGCTTGGACAGCAAGCACTGCATCAACTGAGCCAGATCCCTGGCCTTTTTTTTTCCTGGATATTCTTGATCCAACTTATGGATAAAGACATTTACAGGTAAAAGTATTTGGAAAGGCTTCCACTAGGCCATATGAAGTGCATATGAGTTAAGGTTAGACCACATGGAGGAGAAACCCTTTCACCAACACTGTGCTAGGAAATAGGACAGATGTAAAAATGTGAACAATGTCTTTTCTAAAGAATTTTCAACCTACCATAAAAAAAAATTTAAAAAAGACTGCAAATGATGGACTCCAAGCCCAAGTGAGGAATCCAGGGAGCCCTGATGAGTGCCGGGACTGACTGTGCATTTCACAGCCCTAATGGGTGAGGCAGTCTAGTGTCTGAGCTTCCTTTGCAGATAATGGTGGAAACCTACAGAGGTACTGATCCTACAAAGTGCAACGAAAGACTGAACTGTTAGCAGTCTGGGCCTTTGTTCAGTCTGAAGAAAGCGTTAATCAGCTTTGAATCTCAACTCTGGGAATAATGTGAAACTACTGAATCTGTACTCTGCATTTGGATTATCTTCAGTATCCTGCCCCATCCCCAAGAAAGTATCAAGAGTACAGTACATATCTATATGACGAAACCAATACAACAAACATTATGAGAAAGTAGAAGAATATTCCATTGCACTGAAATGTTCACAGTATATTCCGAAGTTAAGAACTTGCATTATGAGGCTGGAAAGACGACTTAAGTGTTAAGAGTACTTCTCTCTCTTTCAGAGGATCTACACTTGGTTCTTAAAACCTATACTGTGCAGTTCACAATCACCTGCAACTCCAGATCCAGGGGATCTGACGCCCTCTTCTGGCCTCCTCAACTATCTTCATACATGTGCTATGTGATACACACACACACACACACACACACACACACACACACACACACACACACGAATAAAAGGAGATATAAATCTTCAACAAGTAAGTTACATTTTAGAATTAATAAACTTATACATCCCTTTAGGGAAGAATTCTAAAAATCATCTCATATAATGATTTCATAGTCTGAAACAGTTTATAAAGTATACTGCTTATTTTAAATACACATTTTATACAGACCTATAGGAAATATGTCTCCAAGTGTTAGAAATGGATACCTCTTAAGAGTAGGATTATAGGATTATTTTTATTGACACATAATGACTATACATATTTATAGAGTACAAGGTGGATTTTTCATACATGCATACATTGTGCAATAATCAAATCAGGGTAATTAGCATATCCATCACCTCATGCAGTTAACATTTCTTTGTAGTGAGATAAAAAAAAAACTCTCTTCTGGTGATTTAGAACTATATAATACATTATTGTTAATTATAGTCACACTGCTGGGCAATAGGACACCAAAGGGTTTTTTTTTTTTTATAGGAAAAAAATGTAATTCAGTAGCAGTAGGGTTTAAGTTAATACTTCAATCCTACTTTTTCTTCTGTAAAATAAGAATAGCACCATTTACAAAGCTTATACTTCTTTAGATCAAATGATGTTCAAAAGACACATGTATGTTCTACAACATCCCCTTGATCCTGCTGCCAACATCTTGCCATCACCCCTTGCTCTTCCAGGACCATTTGGTTCAGATTCTCTTACACAGGTTGGCGTGGTGGCAGTATTTATAGTATGGGTTTGGCTACCGGTGAAATGTCTGACTTACTGGCTATGTGCCCTTGAGCAAACTACTAAGCCTTTCTATACTTCAGTTTCCTCCTCTGTCAAATGAGAAAAACAATACCTAGCTGAGAGCCACTGTGAGGGTAAAATGTAAAAAATACACTAGCTCAACATGTTGGGGGTATCTACCCAATGGATATAGTAGGTGACAAGCTAAAAAGCCCTTGACACAACACCCCAGGAAGCTTCCTGTCCAGACCCCAAGCATCAGAGTGACCTTGCATATAGCCGCAATGTCACCACCATGAGCAACTCTGAAGAGGAGCCTAGCTTTTCACAGTTTTAGTATCCAGCCTTGCCCAGCATTCACGGCCCTGCTGTCCACTATCTTCTGATTTGCCAGATTGTTTTCACCAGTCCGTGCACTAACACCTCTCACAAATATGCCTATGTTCTTGTTTAGTCAACAGTATCAACTTTAGTTTCTCTGCCACAAATGGGAAGGAAATCCAAAGAAACTTACAGTTCACCATCAGTGTCTCGGCAGTCACAGCATCGCTTCCAGCATGTAACTTAAGTTTTAAGTTCATGGGGGCACAAGAGAGTGTGTGTGACACACACACACACACACACACACACACACAGGAAAGCAGTGGTCTGAGGAAGTGTGCCCTCTAAATCGAAAGCCTACTAGAGAATTGAAATATCTATTTCTAAGATATTTCTCTTTTCTTAAACAAGGGTTTAGATAGCTCAGGGTGGCTTAGAGATTGCTTTTGCAGCTGAGGACGATACTTGAATTTTTCTAAAAAATATTTTTCACATTTATTTTGTGCATTGTGTGTGTGTGTGTGCGTGCGCGCACATATGGAAGTGAAAGGACACCTTTGCAGGAACTGGTTCTCTGTCTTCACCACAGGGGTTCCAGAGATTCAACTTAGGTCCTCAGGCTTGGTACCAAGTAGCTTTATCCGCTGAGTCACCTCACCTGACCTGACATTGAATTTCTGATTCTTCTGACCCTATTTCCTAAGTGCTGGGGATTTCAGGCATGTGCTACCATACCCAGTGGCGCTGGGGCTTGAACTCAGGGCTCTGTGCATGTTATGTAGGCATTCTACACAACTGAGCTACTTGCTCAGTCCCAGAATGGTCCATTTCTAAGTCTATATACAAAATTCACATTCTGGTGGTGGTGGTGGTGGTGGTGGTGGTGGTGTGTGTGTACAGATATATCTGGGAAGAGCTCTGCTTCACAAAGCTGGCACTGCAAAGAAGGGTGTCAGAAAGGCCAGTTTCCAGAATGCTGAGCACAGCATAAAAGAACTAAAACGATGACTATTATAAGTAGGCTGTTTGGACAAGCAGATAATGGTGCTACAGAGGCCTGTGATGTAATAATGAAGGATGACAGGAAGAAAGCAGTACTCATCATCCCCTTTTTTTGCTCTGATATAATTTTCTCTTAGGAAAGGTTGGAAAAAGAATCAGAGAGGACTCAAAGCCCCATCTATGACATAACATGATAAGGAAGCAGCAAGAAGTCACTTCAAGTGAACTCAAGTTTGCAAGCTTAGACAAATTACATCCTAGGGTACTGAACTTGAGAGCGGTGGCACAATCAATATTAGTAACCTTGAGACCGACATCCACAAGAACAGGATTTGCCAAGAGAATGGAGGTGAGCATAGGCTTTGCTGAGGTTTTTTTTTTTTTTTTTTTTTTTTTTTAAGATTAAGTGGCCAGGTGTGTGGCATACACCTGTAGTCCTAGCCATAAGGAGGGCATAGACAGGCAAATGGCTTGAGGTTGGGAACTGGGAATCAGACTAAGACATTCCGTGAAGCTCCACCTCAAGCAAACGAACATATTAAAAGTAAATTAGATATACCCATGTCCCAGAGGGCTTGATAATCCCACCCTCTCAGCTACAGATACTAACACAAAAGTACATTAACTTACTGTATTTTTAATTCTCATTTCTGTTTGTAAGCACACATTTGCACGTCGTAGTGTGTGCAGAGAGGCCAGAAGGCATTCTGTGGGAGTCAGCTTTCTTTTACCATGTAAGGTCCAGGGACAGACCTCAGGTTGGTGACAAGCACCTTCACCTATTGAGCCACATTATCACCATGCAAAGTTATTGTCGTTGTGTTTAAGACCGATCAAACAATATTATTAGAAAAATAGTATCGACTCCTTTCAAAAAGACATTTGTCTAAAGCTCAGGAAAACCACTAAGAACAAGATCAGAAACAGCAGCCAGGTCAGACCATAGCTGTCTGCTTGTCTTTGCAGAAATTTATTGCACGTTTCAAAACTGTCATCTATAACCTGGAAAGAGACTTCAAAGGCAAACATCACATTTTCCGGCAGCCAAAGCAAATAGGCTACTTAATAATCTTCAACTTGCATGGTTTTGACTAGCACACACTCACACAAAATGAGTTTGAAGCTAGGTTTATTCAAATTCTAATGAAATTTATCAGACAAAATTATAGCTTATTTCCTGTTGCTGTAACAAAAAAGCCTTACAAATGTAGGAGAGCAAGAGTTTATTTTAGGTTATAATTCCAGGTAGTTACAGTCCATCATAGCAAGTAAATCAAGGCAGCAGGAATTTGAAGCATGAAGTCATATCCATGATCAAAAGCAGAGAAAGAATGGGTTATGAATGAGTTATGAGCATATGAAAGTAGGTTCATACTCAGCTTGTTTGATCCCAGTGTAGGGAATGGTGTTGCCCACAGTGGCTTGATCTTCAGACCTCAATACAGTCTAACTTTTAAAAGTCTTCAAAGGTCCTAAAAATTCCAACAATTGATGAGTCTACTTTATGAGCTCTCTTAACTGTGAACTTCTATACAGTCAAAAACAAGTTACATACTTCAATATCCCATGACTAGAGTAAACATTCTTATTCCAAAACAGAAGAATAGGGGCATGGCAAATGAACAACCACACTAAAGTAAATCCAAATCCTGCAGCCAGCTCCATATCCAGTAATGGGCAGCTCATAACATAATCAGCTGGATCCCAAAAGGCTTGGTCAACATCCCCTCCAACTCAACCAAATGCAGCATATACAGCTTCTTACTTAGGCGTAGATTGTCTCCACTCCATACCTGCTACTCTTAGTATATATCTCCAATATCCGAGAGTTTCCATTGCAACTGAATCATCCCAATCATAGTTTCAAGCAGTGACCTCCCATAGCCTCTTTGCAGAGACTCTACCTTGCCACACAATGTCTTGCCTCAGTTGCTCTCCATGACTCTCTCGTTCCTGTACCGTCTTCAAAACTAATACCATTTGAACAACATTCATGACACTACCAAATTCTGTTGTCAGCTTGGGATGTAGCCCAGCCTCCTTGGACCATGGCTGCATTCTTCTCTGTGCTTCAGAAGATGCCTTCTTAGGCAGCTGTAGTGGAGGAACCAGAATCCCCTTTAGCTTAAGCTGTTTTCCTTTAACTCAGTTTGGATCTTCACAAGATGGAGTTATCTCCAAGGGTAGAGCTTTGCCACTAGGGTACCTCTCCCAAATGCAGTGTCAGACTTTTCTCTATAATGGTACTGGTTCCTTTATTAGTTACAGTTTCTTTTTTGCATAGTTTGAATACCATCCTGTCACGAAATTTTCTCTACTAAATCAATCAGTCCATCCCTTTCAAACTAAATCCGTCCAAGCTCTCAGGACACAGGTAGAATGTATGGGAAATTCTGGCCAAAATGTCACACAATGTCTGTCTTCTAGTTCCTGATAGAGTCCTTGATACCCTCTGAAACTTCAGGAGTGTAAAAATTAAATAGTCTGAAGAAATGAAGATTTTTTTAAAGCCACAGTAATATCACCATATCCTCAAGGAACTCTCAAGAAAATAGAGAAGTACTCTGCACATCAGAACAAAGGGTATAGCTTTTACTCACACCTCAACATCTGACTGTGCATTACCTCAGAAATAATGCACTTCCTGTTGGTGAAAATGCTCACAATTCTGCCAGAGATGCTACCAGAGAGGTTGAGATAGTGCAAGTAATCTAAATGATGGCACATCACCTTCCAACATCACCACCCCTGCTTCTGGGAACACATATTCCAATTAAAACAACACCACCATTAGGCCTCTAATCCAACAGTGCTCAAACGGACGGTTTTAGTGCCCTAAAGATGAAGACTCATCTATGGTAGATTCTGAGAATTAATTAATGAATCTCTCTGAACCCTGTCTATTGAAGAGGGACGTCTGCCTTCGGAAACATCCTTTGAGGCTAATAGAAGATGAAAGTGCTCTCTGTATCCTTCGTATATGTAAATGGGCCCATCCCAAGATCTAAACTTAGCAAGCACCAAGGAAGCTGTGATCGTGCAACGGAGCCCGTTAAGGAGCTGACAGAAGTACTGCAGTTGATCACCCCAAGGGAAATGCATTACCTAAGTTTTCCTTTAATGCTCGCCGACATTTCTAATTGACTGACATGTAGGGTGGCAAGGGGGAGCAACCTAAATTAATAGAGAGCTTCCGTCTCTATATCATTTTTCTCCAGCAACGGCTAATCTAATTCTTAAAGTTCTTCCTTTGTCTATCTCTTAGGTCCTAAAAATAGCACCATGAAGTGGAAGAATCTACAAAACTGTTTAAAGTGCTTTTGAGAAAATTTTCTCTCTAACATGATCACATGTTGGTAACAAGCAAAGAGATGGGGACTCAGATGTAATGGAGGGTACTTGTGCTTGGTCCACATGCAGGGGGCTCTGAGTGCTGGATCCAGCATCCTTTTCCCCCAAGGAAGGAAAGTAATACCACCATTTAATTTTTAAAAAGCCTTTCTCCTCACACTTCTCTGAAAAGAGATTATTGCTAATGTTCTTAGTTCTGTGTAATACATGGAAATAAGAAGAGGGAGCAGAGGGAAGGGGAGAGAGAAGGTGAGGAGAGCAAGAGGAAAAGGGAAAAACAGGAGTTGATGTCTTCAATATATTTTAACAAGTCAGGAAGGAAAGAGGGAAGGAAGGAGGGAGGGAGGAAGGAAGGAGGGAGGGAGGGAGGGAGGAAGGAAGGAGAGAAGGAAAGAGGGAAGGAAGGAAGGAAGGAAGAGAGGGAGGAAGGAAGGGAAGGAGGGAGGAAGGAGGGAGGGAGGAAGGAAGGAAGGAGTGAGGGAGGGAGGGAGGGAGGGAAGGAGGGAGGAAGGAAGGGAAGGAGGGAGGAAGGAGGGAGGGAGGAAGGAAGGAAGGAGTGAGGGAGGGAGGGAGGGAGGGAAGGAGGGAGGGGGGAGGGAGGGAGGGAGGGAGGGAGGGAGGGAGGGAGGGAGGGAGGAAGGAAGGAAGGAAGGAAGGAACGAAGGAAGGAAGGAAGGAAGGAAGGAAGGAAGGAAGGAAGGAGAGCCTTATAGAGGGAGGGAGGGAGGGAGGGAGGGAGGGAGAGAGGGAGGGAGAGAGAGAGAACAGGAGAGAGAGAGAGCTACAAACCCGAGGCAATGCTTCCAGTGCCTACCTTTCAATGCTGGCCTCCCATAGACTTAGAGACAAGATTAAATTTATGTCAGAAAGAGGACAGGTTATATATTACCGCTCTCATTTGTTCTGGGCCTTTCTGTGGTAGATGATGCTTGCACAACAGATTGTTGTCAATTATGAGGGAACTGTCATCTACACAAACCAGTAACAATCAGTGAAAAGGCTGAAGGTCAATATAGGAGAGCCAGAACTTTTCTAGCTGTCAGACTCCTGAAAAGTGACTCGTGCTGTAAGATTTCTCCCAGCAAACCTCAGCCCTTCCCAATTTGCCTGTGTTTCCTGGAGGCCTTTTGCAACAAAGATGCCACCAGCGACACAGGGCAGGTGCCACCCTGCAGTCCCCTTCTGCGGCAGACAGACCTCCTTGCTCTCCCCTCTTAGAGAAGCCCCGCTTGGCCCCTCCCACTCCCCATTCCCCTGGAAGCCTCTCCCGCCAAAATCAATAATGACCTCATTGTTGCTACATTCAATGGACACTTTTCTGTCCTCATCATACCCAACAGCTCTGCAGGATTTGACATGGTTGACCACTCTTTTGCTCTTGAAAGTTTTTCCTCTCTCAGTTTCTATGACAACATCTTCTGGTTTTCCTCCTCCCTGGGCAATGCTTTTCAGTCTGTTTGTTGTAGCGTCCTCCCCACCCCACCCCACCCCTGCTTCCCGCCCCTGCCCTGCGCTCCAGCCCTCACCCTCCACCCCCCCCCCATGCGCCACCACTACTGTCCACCTTAGAAATCCCTGATCACTAGGAATCCGACTGAATATCTATTCTTTATTCCTTCCTCTTAAAGTCTTACCTACTTTCTCAGCTTTTACTTGGCATTCATCAGGAGAGAATCAAATCCGTCAGGGAAGGGTCCTGAGGCCTGAGATCTTCCCACAGCCAGAACCCTGTGAGGAGGGCAGCTGGACTCCGTCATATTCAAAATATCCAGAGCCAATCTCCCCCTTCTCCACCTCTTTAATTTTGTTTTCTCTGCTGTTTCTGCTTCCTCGTAGGCTGGGAAAGAACCAGAGGTCTTCAAATCTCATCTGATTCCTGCGTGTCCCTCAGCCTGTCCTTTCCGTTCCAAATCCTAACAACTCTACTTCTGTGTAACAGATGTCTAATACAGAGGTTCTCAACCTGTGAGTCATGACCCACTTGGGTCAATGGACTCTTTCATAGAGGTTGCCTGAGGCCATCTACCTATCAGCAATTTACACTATGATTTGTAACAGTTGCAAATTACAGTTATGAAGTAGCAACAAAAATAATTTTATGGTTGGGGGGCGATCACCACAACATGAGGGACTGTATTAAAGGGTTGCAGTGTTAGGAAGGTTGAGAACCTGTTAACACTGCCCTGTTAAATTTCCTTCTTCTTTAGCTCTACTATGCATACCTCCATTTTTTTTTAAAATCTGAACTGCACCAACAGCTTCTGAACTGCCTTCCTATGTCTTCCAACCCATCTTCCCAATATCAATGTCAAAATAAGAATCTGGGCATGTAAATCATTGCAATGCTTTCATTCAAGACTGTATAAGATGGCTCCTGCTTACATCCAAAGTCTCTTTCTCAGGACTTCTCCCTTCCCGCTCTTTCCTGTGCCTCCAAGATCCTTCTCTATCTGTCTCCTCTGTTGGAACTGTCTACCTTCCTTCTACCCATCTTTAACTGGCTGATTCCCACTCTTCCACTCTGTTTGAGTATCCACATTTAACAGTCCCCAAGGCAGCATTTACTTGTGCTATGTATTTTAATGGCTCTATAACTAATAACTCATTGGGTCACATAACAACCCACCACGTAGGTATTATTTCCTTCATCTTATAGATTGAAAACAAGAAAAGGAAGCACCAAAAAGTCATGGGACTCATCCAAGGCCACAGCAGAGGAGCAAGCACAAAGCCTGGGCTGCAACTTAGGGAGTGTGGTCCACTCCATCAATAGGAATTTGGGAGTTTTCATGTATCCAGTGCACACTTCTAGTCTCACACTGAACGGCTGGACTTTCTTATATGCACCCCAGCTTCCCCATGACGTGGTCAGCTTCTTGAAGACAGAAAATGTATTCTAGTAAATGCCTAATACTTACTCCAGTCATGGCTCCTGAGAAGATGGACATTAAAAGAAGAAATTAACGAGGTAACAAAGAAAGGTCAAGAGGAATAACAGTTCTAAATTATGCCATTGGGAGAAATAAACAAGCATTCATTTCCGGAGGTTCTCTATAATTACTTACCAACAACTTAATATTAATGGTGAGTACTTTAAAAAGAATGGGGTTTTAGAATCAGAATACTCAATCAGACACCAACAGTAACCTATATGCACTTAAATCAAGAAGCTTTATGAGAGTGCATGCTAAATTTTAAACTTATTAATATATGCCTTTGGTAAACTAGTAGAGAACACAGTTAGAAATTGTACTTTAGCCACGAGAATAACTGTAACATTTAGGAGAAGAAATGGAGGAGGATCTGACTGCCTATCACAGTCACTGAGAAGCCACAGAGAGGAACGGCCATTCTCAAAGCACATTTCTAACTTTTCAGGGGAGGGGGGAGGGGGGGAGGGGGGGAGGGGGAGGGGGCATCATGTCTCCTCTGAACAAAAGGATGGTACATCTTTTCAGTGAAAGGATCTGCACATCACAGAGATTAAAAGTCAATTTATCTTTTCTTATAGGTAGTGTGGTATATGAATGGGAAAGGCCCCCAAATGCTTATACATTTGAAAGTTTGGTTTCCAGTTAGGAGATGTGTCACTGGGGGCAGGTTCTGAGGTCTCAAGAGCCCACACCATTCCATTAGCGCTCTCTCTCTCTCTCTCTCTCTCTCTCTCTCTCTCTCTCTCTCTCTCTCTCTCTCCTCCTCTCTCTCTCTCTCTCTCTCTCTCTGCCTCCTGACTGTCTCCCATGCAAACTCTCATCTACTTCTCCAGTCTCATGCCTGCCTGTCTGCAGCCAGGCTTCCTGCCATGATGATAATGTGCAAAGCCCTGGGTTCAATCCTCAGCACAGCACAGGACTGTGAGTGATGAGCCACACCTGTCACCCCAGGCTTTGGTAAATATAGGCAAGGGAATTGGAAGTTCAAGGTCATCTACGGCTATACAGAAAGGTGGAGGCCAGCAGGGGCTACATGAGTGTCTGTCTCAAAGAGGTAACAATAAAAAGTACACAGAAAAGTATACACCAGTTATAAACAAATACTTAATCTTGCATAAGAGACTGGAACACCTGTAGATTTTGGAATGTATATAGCTCCTAGAGTCAACTCCTCACAGTTACCAAGACAAATTCTGCTTTGGGTAAAAGGAAAAGCTCCCAAATTTTGGAGTTAAAAATTATAAATACTAACAAGTAGGAGCTGGGGGAGGGGGGGGGTGATCAAACCCTAAACCGGAAAGTGATGTGGCTCAATTTACATGGCTTATTTACAAAGCAGTCAGAATAAAGAAGGCTTAATTTTTTCTTCTCTTCCAAATTTTATTGACAAGATTCAGAAGCAGCAATGACCCTAAACAAAATATCATCATTTAACCACTATGATTGTGTTTCCAAAGGCTGTCTTGAGAACCCACAATTACACTTTGCCCCGAGGAACCTAAGCTGATTCTTCAACATCAGGGAAAGTTCTTCCTGGACACATTGTACAGAGGCAGGTCATTTTAGGCCTCAATTTTCTCTAGTGTAAAATGGAAATAATATGTGATTCCCAGGGCTGGTGTGATTCAAATAAGAAATGCACATAAAAACCCTCAGCCAGAGCCTCACTGTGATGTCCCAAAGTTTACTGAACTGATAATTATCTCTATTCTTCCATGTAAATTCATGTATAGTGACATGCATTTTCACTAATCTTTCCACCGCTCTTCTTTAAAAAGCATTCTTTGGTTTTGAGCCCAGCCAGGATATTTTGAAGAAAGCATGGTCTCGATGCTAATGGACTGGCTGAGTTCCAAAAACTTTTTGTTGGAAACTCTCTCTTGCAACTGAATGCTAAATACAGATCTCAGGTGACCCTGATAAAACTGCTCAAGAAGACAAATTTGACATCTGTCTTTCTTATGCATAAAACTCCAGGGAGTTTCAAGGCCCATTGGTAATGCCCCACAGAACACAAAGGACAGCGGCACAGTCCCCTTCAGGACTTCCAACCTTTCCAATATTATGCACAAGCCATCTGCTGAGAGTCACCTGGACAATGAGAATTTAAGTTCTTCAGGCTCTGGTTTTTTGGAGTAAATTTGTGAATTCGATGAATGTAATCTATAAGGCATGCCCACCCATTGCATGGAAACTTGCTAAGCCCTGCCTGCTTCCAGACCTTTGTCTCAGTCATGCAAGAGAGAGAATAAAGCTCTTACAAATGTGGGTTTCTGCCACAACTAAATAAGATTACATAATCTTGTGGCTACATTTATTTTCATATGCTTTACCCTGATCCTGAAGAACCACCTGGAATCATGTACATAAATGAGTGTGGGATTTTACTAGACTATAAAAAAATGTTTTATAAGCTACTGGCTTTCAGATCTTTAAAGTTGTTATATATAGTGTATAGGATCTAGACAGATATTTGTGGACAGATGGTTTAGAACTTTAGCCTCAAGTCATATCCTTGGCTGTCTCTGCTAGTGTACAGAGAAGATATATGCAATACCTACATTTCCTTTGATAACTGGTAACAGCCCTCATTTTAATAGGGGGTTGGGTGTCTCTCAATCAGTGTAAACATTATTAGCCTGATCCAAAATTATATAACCACTAGAAAAGACGGAACAATAAAATCTGATTCACCCAGATAATTACAGGCCCTCAAGAATTCCTTAGGCCTAGGCTATTGAGCAAATTATCAACATATATGTGGTAACTTTTTGCTCACATCTAACAGACAGAGTAACATGAAGAGCCTATGAACTCCCATGGTCAGTGTCACCTAAGAACTTAGTATTAACTTTATGGGAGACACTCCATAATTAACTCCCCATCACCTCCACACAGGCATTTCACGTGTATAATCTTACAAAGTTCTTAGTGCTGGTACTGGAGTCAGATGTTTCTCTGACTATGTCCCCCTGACCAGGCCCCCCTACCTCCATATTCCCTTTCTTCTTCTTTCCTACCCACTGTCTAAAGTTACTTCTGATTCAGATCACAATGAATCACTTGTATTTTAAAAGTTCTAAAGATAATGAGAACAATATGCTAAGTGACAGAGGATAGAATAAACGTGTTTCCCATAAACATCATGACTTTTAACATGACAGAGCACACCTGGGATAAAAATATAAGCCATAGTTCAAGCATTATCTGTATTAGTCACCATCTAGAGCAAAAAGAAGCTTCTCTGGTGGGGGATGTGTCAGGTCCAAAGAGGACTCTAATTCCCCAACCTGGAGGATTTCTGGTGGTTAGAAAAAAGCCAACATTCCTCAGGAACTCTAGAACTTTGCTCTCCTCTACCAAAAGGAGTCATCTTCCTTGTCAGTGGCTGGCAGAAGAGAAAAATGGCTACCCGTGGTGCCTATTAGCATATCACAGCTCAAGCTGGCCCCAGCCTCCTTGAGTATTTCAGGTACTTACAGGCTTCAAAATCAGGGCTAGCATCTTAGCTCTTCCCACTTCCTTCCCTACCTTAAACTCTAGCTCACAGGCTTCCCGGCCATGTTCAACCTACTTTTTCTCTCTCTGCTCAGGATTCTTCCAGATGCCACTGGCTATTCTCTCTTTCATATCTACAATAAAAATAAAGAAAAATCCTTCCCCTTAACCATACTAAGGAGCAGTTATGTCAGTTTATACAAAGCAAAACACGTACCAATCTATGGGTATAAAAATAAGAATTTAAGGAGCAGTTTAACATGATGGCCATTTTGCAGAATAATGGTATTATGTTCTCCCCCTCAGGCCTATGACATAGCTAGTCCCAGGGGTTTGGTTCAGTTACCAGTATCAGGCATGAGTTCTGTCCAGTAGGGTAGTTTTAAACCCAATTTAAAAAAAAAAAAAAAAATCTGTTGGTTACTCCCTTAACATCTGTGCCATCATTGCACCAGTGATTATATTTTGCCAGACCAGTCATTATTGTAGTTTTCAGGGTTCCCAGCTAGATAAGTAGCATGCACAGTACATCCTAGCCCAGTGAAAGCCAGCTAGTAGATTAAGACTCTAGGCCAGTACCAGTTAGATTTCCTCATGTTCTATGATTCCAATATATAACACCCTCAATAATAGAATCTTGTCGTCAAGTTCTAGATCGTAACCAACGTAATGGCAATAGTCTGTGTTGTTTGTTGGAGGGTCGATAAAACCCCACTGACCAACAACTCAAAACTAAACAAAAAGGTAATCCACACCCAGCATTGGGTTTTAAACTTAATAGTATTGGAACCTACCTCCATTATAGGATAATTCTAACCAGCCATTATACAGAGAATAAGAGACTTTGGAGTACTCAGCACTAAATGGGACATATCACAACTCCTCTCACCAAGGTGCAAGAATCATCACTGAAAAGGAGGCAGAAAGTCATGGATGTTGGCAGTGAACCAGTATTTGCTGAGTGTGACAGGGCTGTTGCTCACATCAGCTCACAGTGACTAGGAGCACATGCAGAAGTCCTGTGGAAGATGAAGCCACACAAAACCTAGCATGGATGAGGAGGAGGCTCATGAGTCCCACTCTAGTTGAGAAGCTATTTGGCAATTGATGGCTTCTGTGGAAAGGAGAGTAGGTCTTCTCCAGGGATGTGGCCCTGGGTTGAGGGCATTTTCAAAACATACTCAGTGTGAGAAGAGGAAGAAAGACGGCTAACACATAAAGTTAGGAGGGAAAAGCGATGGGGTAATGTATATGTCCTTCAGAGGATGGAGCCGGCAGCAGGACAGAAAAAGACTGAGCCTTCCTGTCCTGAGAGAAAGGTTCTTCTCTTTCCTTGGGGCAAATTATGTTCACCTCTCAGTGTTCATTATCAGACATCTTAGGGTTATAAAACTATAATCACAGTACCCTGGCAAAGAATTCCCCCAAGATGGGGGATTTGTATCCTTGAGAATTAGTTCCAAAGAGAGTAGGCAGATCTACTTAACTAGAGAAAAAGTCACATTCATCTAAAGATGGTAATCGTGTCTCACGTCCAGAAAAGGAAGTGAAAACAGGAAAAGAGATCACAGCGGGTTTTGTTTGTTTGACCTGCTTTCTCTAACACGAAACAGGCAAGATTCAAATTAAAGCTACATACTATTTCCGCTGATAACAAATTACCACAAATTCAGCAGCATAAGCCATTATCAACTTGAGCTCATGGTTTACTAAGTCAGAAGTCTGGCCCTGGCCTGGCTAGTGCTTCCTTTTTGGAATCATAAGGCTGATAACCAAGATTGTGGACAGCCTGAGTTTTCTTTCACCTGGAGACTTCAGAGAAAAACCTACAACCTACTTCCACCCTTGCTGGCAGAATCTGGCTCCTCTCAGCTGTAGGATCGGGCTACAATGCCTTGCTACCATCCAGAGGCCATGCTCGGTTCTTAGAGGCACCTCCACTGCTTGCTACAAGGCTCCTTCCATCTTTAAGACAACAAGTCCTTCCCTGCTTCTAAGCTCTAATCTCATCCATGTCTGATCTCTTACCAAGTTTAAAGAGTTCACAGTGTTAGGTCAGGCAGATCCACCTGGGTAATTTCCATCTCAAGCCAACTGATGCGGAAACTTCTGCATCTGAAAAATCCTTCCACAGAACACAGGTAGCGTTTGACTGAATACCTGGGAGAAAATATATATTCAGAACCTAGGTTTCCATTTGGATTTCTATTTACGAGGAAAACTTGTAACCAGCGCATGTGGTCTCATCCACAGCCGGGGCTTTTTACCTCAGAAACACAGGTACAAAGAACCAAAGCACTTACAGAGAAATGGGTCTTGGGCTAAGGTAGAACTCTAAAGCTCTGGATTCACAGGAAAAAGAAAGAGGGGTATACCTTTGCCTTCCTCCCCAAATCATATCCAAGAATCAGCGGGAGTTGATTGTCCCCATAAACTACACCAATATATAGAAAGCATACAGTAAAGATGTCCCCTATATATAGTCTCAGGAATTTGAATACTTGGTCCCCAGTTCGTGGCAGTGTTTGGGGAGGCTCAGGAGGTCTGGCGTTGTTGAAGGAGGCTTTGAGAGTTAAGAGATTCACACCATTTTGAGTTCATTCCACCTGCTCTGTGTTTTTGGTTGTGTGTGAACACTTCCTGTTCCTGCTGCCATGGCTTTGCTCTATCCTCGTGGGCTCTAATGATTTGGAGCTCTGAGTTCAAACAAACTCTTTCTTCCTTAAATGTCTTTGGTCATGGTGCTCTGTTCCAGCAATGGAAAGGTAGCTAATACAGAGGCTAAGTAGGTGACTGTTGAATAAAGGGATTGTCTAAGTAAATATTAGTTAAGTATAAGAACTACGGCCATTTCAAGGCAAGCATTAATAAGTGCTGGGTTTGCAAATCTCCAGTCAGCATAGTCTATGTGTTTGCCTTTCTTCTGCTTTCCTAAACTATCGGGAAAGTGTCTTCTGAGGCTCTTGCTTCCTGTCTCTCATCACAACACACAGTTCCCACTCACTGTGTTTCAACGAGCTGTTTGCAGCCTGTAGCCGAGATGCTAACACAGACTCTGGGGAACGGCTGCTGGCTACTGTAATGATCACCTTCTGCCTGGGCTTCAGCTCAGAATCACCTTCCCTATTACACTGTAATCAACCAGGTTGAGGCCCTCAGAAATAAGGACAATAAGGCCAGGGGCATAGCATGTGAGCATCTCCCATGTGCCAGATCTGATGTCAAAGCTCTTACTTAATTCTCATAATAAACCTAGGAAATGAACATTATGTCAGAGGAGGGGCACCTCAGTACAAGATGGGATTTGACTCTGAATATTTCTCATTGCAAACCCTTGGCTCTAAATGAATCCCATTCCATCTATTGCTAATTGTTAAGCGGGAATGATTTCACTCACAGCCTTTAACGTTTTAGGTTCATCTTTCATGTACTGTTTCTTAACAGGCTCTGTTGGAATCCAGAGTTACAGCTTCACCAGTCCCCGCTAGGACACCATGCCACCAGCCTAGAACGGTTTTATTCTTCTGTTGTCAAATTAATTTCCATCCACAGAATAAAGGTCCAGTAAGACTATAGATGGTGTTCTGGGGTGGCTTTTGTATGCCCTCTGAATTTCAAGTTATTTCCTTTCCTTTGAGAAAACCTTGGCTGGGGCCTCTCCTGCCCAGTCTTATCTCTCTCTACCCCCAGCCTCCTCAATGTCAGCAAGAGATTTCAGAGCCAGGCAGACCAACCCCATGGGTTCATCCTCACTTACCCTTGGGTGTTTATGGCCTATTGTTTAAAAGGGGGAAATCCATAAAGAAGACAACTTTGCTGAGAGAGAAATGACACCAACACAAGTCATATGTCACTTCGTTGTAGGGTCTGTGTTTGGCATGCGCTACACTGTTACGGGCATTAGGGAAAATTAAGTGCGAAAAACATTACAACAGCCCAGGGACACTTCTACCTAAATTTTGTGATTACATTTTAAGTGCTCTCTGTCACAGATATCATAAACTGATTAAATCATTTCATGCCTGACCCCTACTGACTATGCTAAGTGAAGAGAGAGGGCTATTAATAACTCCCCATTTCTGACAGCTGCCCAGGGGCAATGCAGCCTTTTGCAGCGGCGGAATGACTCCCCAGCTCACTTACTGAATGCTGAATATTGATTCATATTATGAGTGTTGTCAAACACAGAGTGCAGTGCTGCAGATCCGTAGTGGCAGGTCATCAGGAATAGCATTAGCGAATGTCAGGTCAGGAATCAAAGGCCTGCTGGACTCTTTAGGGATGAGATTTATCGATTCTATAAAACGTGAAAGGGATCAAGAATGCGCGGTGACGAGAGTGGTCATGGCAGAATGAGGCTGAGCCTGCTCTGATGTGGACCTCTGCAGAGATGCATCACACAGGTAACCGCTCAGGACAAGGACAACCGCAGCTTTGGGCTAGGACAGAGCTTCGGGCTAAATATCACATCTTAGATGTGCAGGTGGTCAAAAGGTAGAGAGTATGTACATACGTACGTGTGGCTGGCAGCCTACAGTTTTTCACATATCTAATGCAAAAGGATAGGGCCAGATGCTGACAAATGTTACAGACAAAAGAGAACTCTAGAGAAGATGCAAAGGGTCATCTTACTGACACTTCCTTGGGAGGCCACCGGAATTATATCTTGTCTCTGGATTTTGTGATTTGAATTAACTTTTGAATCAAATATAATCACTCCAGCCATTAAAAGTGTGCCTTCATAAGCTCCTCTTCCTCTGCCTGCTCCTGACACAGGTAACAGTGACAGCTCTAGGCAAGAATGGGGCTCTGGTCCCCTCCAATCCTTCTGTCACTTACCTATCCTATGACCTTTAGACGAGTCACAACCTCCCCAAACTATGCATGTGCACTAACTCTGCACACGGGTTTCACATGGAGAATCAATAAGAGATGACAGGTTCCAAGAGACATATATATTATGATTCATTTTGATGCTTTTAATATCTAATAAAACACAGCAGAGCTGCTGGCTTTCTTTTTAACCGAGTAAGAGATGAAATATACTTCTTTGAGGCTGTAAAATGATTACAAATTAGATAACGGTTTTAGTACTAGGTGATATTTGTGAAGTTCCCATACCCAGCTCAGCTGGGAATGTTTTGGGACCCGCCCTGCTAAGGAAAGATTACAGCAGCCACTTCCTTCTTCGTTTCTTTCAGAGCAGGCCTTCACGCCTTCTTTAATTTTGTCCATATTGTGATGGAGCCTTGCATACTTCACAAGGGAAAGCCAGTAGGCACTAAGTCCTAATTCTGTTTATTATGTGTGGATAGGTAAATGTGAGCTGGCTGTTATTGAACACTTGAGTTTTTACTTTCTATAGAAATTCACTCTTTGCCCATGGCAGCATGTCCCCATTGATTGGCTTTTAGTCACAGAGCGAATCACAGAAAATGAAACAAACTATCCATTAAAACAAAAACAAAACCACCGCTCTCATTACAAAGTCCAGGCAGGTTTAAAACTTCCTATGTAGACCAGGCCGGCCTTGAACTCACAGAGATCTTCCTGCCTCTACCTCCCAAGACATGAGCCACCACATCCAGCACACAACTATTCTTTTAAAATTCATGCATAACGTTCAGATCCTCCTACTCTTTAAATAAAAATTTTAAGGGAAACAACCCCCCCTTTTCTTCAATCTTCCTCTAATTTCCCTTTGTGGAGCAGAGAACTGGTACCAGGAACTTGCAGCATGCCCATCAAAGGTCTTTGCAGTCTTGCTCTAAATGGGCTGATGAGAGAAAATGAACAGGTGCTACAGGTTACTCAGCTGTTCTAAAATTAAAGATTGATATTTTTCCTCTCCTTCTATTAGCAGACCTTTAGGGACACGTTAGCACTGGATAATGGTTGCAGCAGTTTAAGCCCTCATGCTGTGATTTTTAACAGCAGCAAGCAGCAAACAATGGCATCTCCCCATAGCCAGTAACCTAATAAGGAAGCCGTAGCAGCCTTAGGCAGTTTTTGACTAAGCAGCAAGAGAAATCTGACTTCCAATGTACTGACTCCACTTTAAAGACAATGGCCTGGCTTAATTAACACTGTATTCATTTGTAACTCAATCAATTCAGAATTTCGCCCTTTAAGCATTGGCTCTACCAGCTTAAAAAGAAAAGGCAAAAGGAGGCTAGAGCAGCTGGAAATCCCCTTTGGTTTGTATAAACAGGCACCTGGGAGCCAGCAACAGAACAAATAACCCTTGACATTAATGGCTGAGTTGCCCAAACATTCAGGTAACCATTAAAACAAGCATATGAGATCATTTCATCGACCATTTTTAGGCATAAGCATGGGATGTATTTAGTGTAATACCAAATTTAAGATTTTTCCTCATATTCCTCTTTTTTTGGAGGATGCACTGAGCTGAAAACATTAGCTCGGTTACTAACATATCTATTCCAAATGATTGCTTCCATCAGCGGCCGGGCAGACTGTCTGAGATGCTTAGGGGATACCATAAGCATCATTTGACATTCTTGCTCCCCTTAATCTCTGCTTTGCCCAATACACATCATCTTCTGAACAGAAATGACAATATTGTATATTCTAACTCAATTCCACATGCATTTTTATTTTTAAGTATAAGTCAACAAATAATGAAAATTAACCCAGGTGGTAGTGGTGCATGCACACCTTTAGTCCCTGTGCTTGGGAGGCAGAGGCAGGTGGAATTCAGAGAGGCAAGCCTGGTCTACAGAGCGAGTTCTAGGACAGCCAAAGCTACACGGAGAAACTTCTCTCAAAAAAAAAAAAAAAAAAAAATTCTAAACAAATAATGAAAATTAATGTGACAAGGAACTACACTAAAGCACTACTCCGAATTCTCAAAAAGGATGTCATAACTTCATGAGAAATACACAATCCTGCATTTAACCAAATATGTTGTATAAATATTTTTATTTCTATGACATATTTAACCCAATACAGTCTGGCCTGAAATTGTTCTATATTCTGAAATTTTATATAGCAAAAATAACATATATAAGAAAATAACAAATAACATATAAGAAAAGCAGGATTGGGTCAGGCCATCCAAAAGTTTCTCATCACTGAGAATAGAGAGGTGGCTCAGTAGTTAGGGGCACTTGTTGGTCTTGCAGAGGAGCCAGGTTCTAGTCCTAGCTCCTACATGCGGGCTCACAACCACCTGTGATTGCAATTCACCCTCTTCTGGACTCCATAGGCACTGCACACACATGCTGCACAGACATTCATGCAGGCAAAGGCATCCATACTCATGAAATAATAATTAAATAAAGCTTTCGGGAAATGTTTTTCAACAGACCACTAATGGAAACTCTAGCATAAGCATCTCTACATTGGGCCTCACATCTCTGCTGCTACCTCCCCTGAGCCTTGAATCTCTACTGGCACCTACACTGGACCTTACATCTCTACTGGCACCTATGCTAAGCCTCTCATCTCTGCTGGACTAAGTATCACATTTCCACTGGTACTTACATCTGGACCTGAGTCTGTCAACCTTTGGACCCTGAGCTCATTGCTCCTCCTGGACAGGTGCAAGTCCTGAAAAGCCTTTGAGTCTTTGCTAAAGCCACAAACATAGCTCATCAGAGCACAGCCTTCTTCATTAATTTATTGTTTTGATTCAGAAGAATGTTTTTTGCAGCCTCTTCACTGCACTCTCGCATACACAAGAGGACTTATGCTACAAGGAACAGAGGCTCTTAAAGTCATTAAATGAGCCACTGCTTCCAGTAAAATATACTTGAACAAACATTCACCTTTTCCCTCAGACTCTTCATAAATTTGAAGGTTTAACTGGGAAACGTTTGCCCCAGTTGCTTCTGAGTATTTATTGGAAAATCACTTGTAAGCAGAAAGGATTTCTACATGTTAGGACAGACAAGGTAGTATGTACCTATAGTCCCAGTTACCCAGAGGCCATAGCAGGAGGATTGCTTGAGCCCGGGAGTTCCAGAACATCCTGGACAACAGTGAGACGTTAATCTTACATATGTGCACACATACATATGTATAAGCCACACATGTCATCCTTATTTGCTCACAAATCATTTACTAATAATAACTGGCTTCTCTGTGGCAGACAGCAAACTTGCTTTTGAAGTGCTGGATGAGGTTGGGGAATGCAGGAGGAAGGTCTAAAGTTTCATCAGCTGACGATGCTTTTCAGACACAGTCATGCTGGGATTCCTTCTGGTCCTTATCTGACATCTCTCCTAACTGCTCCTTAGGCCATGTGAACACCAACCCTGTCTCCAGGCCCCATGACTGATCCTTCCTCATCCAGAGACTTCTTCCTTTCTTGCTCCCTCCTCTGACCTTGACATACAACTATATATGAGTTTTTATGAAAATCTTTCACTGCTAACCTAGATTGTATGTGCTCATGAAAGTGTCGGGGGGGGGGGGGGGGGGGGAGAGAAGGGACCTTAACAATCTGAAGGGAAGTCTTTGTTGCCATTTTATTTATTTATTTATTTTACTCTATAACCTACAAATACCTCGGAGTATTTATGCATGGCAATAGTTCTATAAGTATCAGTTTGATATTTTTTTAGTTGTTTTTTGAAACTAAATTTGGTTTTTTAACTACTACCTAAAATATTAAGTTGTACCTAATCATAAGGCACCATATGATGTTTTGATACATGTATGTGCTGTATAATATTTTTCTCTTTTTAAGATTAAAAATCTTTTATACTTACACACATGCACATGTCTGGCTGTGGCAAAGCATGTGAATGCTGGTATCTGCAGACTTGTTAGATCTCCCTGGACCTGTAGTTATGGGCAGCCGTGAGCTACCTGACTCAGATCCTCTGGAGAACTATGTGCCCTCTCTCCAGCTCCCGACCCCCCCTGTCTCTGTCTCCCTTCCTTCCTCCAGTTTTTACTTTTGTTTTTAGTGGTGTTAAGGATGAAACCCAGGGCCTTGGGACTGGTAGGCAAGCACTCTACTTCTGAGCTAAATTCCTAGCCATTGTATAATATTTTAATCAGCTTGAATGTACCTGTTTCTTCATCACATCTTTATGGTAAAAACATTTAAACTCTATTCTTATAGCTTTTGAAACACATATTACGTTACCATAATGTATAATTATTCTACTGTCCAATAGTACACAGAACTTATTTTGCTCAAGCTATAACTTAGTCATAATATAGTATTGATTAACCCCCAAGTCACTCTTCCCTAGCCACAAATATTTGTATTTTATATTTTCCCGTTGATTTTTAAGAGACTTATATGAAAAACTAATGTTCATAATGACCACACTGTACTTGATGAATAATTCCAAACAATTTGAAAGAACTCAAGGGCCTCCTTAAGTATGGCAGAGTGACTAAAAAGACCTCTGCACTCAGAAGAGACAGGTGTGGACTGGTTATATTTATATGTCTACTTTGCATAGCCTTTTTGAAGCAAGAGTTTTGGTTTGAAAATACAGATTTGAAATTTACAGTACATTATCATTATAGTACATTATGGTTAAACAGTAAAAATTTAGTTGTGTAGCAAGGTATTAAATTACATACAGAGGTTGGTAATATTCAAATGGCCAGTTCAAGGATATAATGACAGAGAAAAACCTTTTAATAGTAAGAAAGGAGGAAAAAAATATGGATAGACTTTATAAGAAATGTGCAAAACCTGTATGGGGAATTTGTCTGCTGTTCCATTGCCACCTCCTGAGTGGAACAGGGCAAATGGAAAGGCGTTTCTATCCACAGTAAAATGGTTCCACGTCATAGCAATGACCGTTCTAATTAATTTACAAATCCAGTCCAATCCCATAAATAGTTCCTTTAAAAAACATAGTTTTTATTTTTTGAGATTATAACCACATCATTTGTCCCTTCTGTTTCCTTGATCAGAATTCTCCCATGTACCTCCCTGCCCCTTGCTCTCTTGGTTATCATGTTGTTGGTCATTGTTCTAGTTTGTATAAGTAGGGCTATTGGTTGCCCCTAATTTTTGGAAGTGTGCATGTTGCCTCTGGTACTGTGAGAGTTAATCCTCAAGGAAGATCCAACTTGGGTCCTCTGGGCCCTGTGTCCAAAGTGCCATCATCAAATTGACCATAGTTAATATCACCAATAACAAAATAAAACCAATATGATAAATCTCCTGATGTCATGCACTGATGAAGATCATCACTCCTGCTAAACCTGCCAACAGGGCATAAGTTGAATCCAATCATGAAGAAAGAGAAGACAAACCCAGTCTAAAGATCATTCAAAAATACCAAGGTCAAGTTCAATATAGGGCTAGAGAGATGGCTCAGCTGGAAAAGTGCTTGCAAGACCAGGACCTGAGTTTGGAGTTGACAGCAGCACAATAAGAAGTTGGGCACAGCAGTGTGCTTCTCCAACCCCACTGTTGGGGAGGTGGGGGCAGGAGGATCCCTGGGTTTGCTGTGTCTGGCCACTTAGTGACCTTTAGGCTCCATGAAAAAGATCTGTGTCAAAATAATAGTAATAATAATAACAACAACATGAAGATCAATAGAGAAAGACCCAACATCAGCTGCTCTGGTTTTCATATTCACAGACACACACACACACACACACACACACACACACACACACACACACACACACACACACACACACACTTTAAGAAATTTCAACAGAGCCAGGGGATGAGCAAAGTGGTTAAAAAGTTAAGGAACTATTTTAGAGCAATGTAGTCTAAATCAAAGTGATTAATGAAATGCACAATTGTGAGGTAGGGGTGTGTGTGTATATAAATGCTAGCCATTACTTCCTGGAAGGAGAGTACCACAGGCAATGATCATTTTCCAAGGAAAAGACTCAGGATTGACTTGCAGATAATTACAACTCCGGACCAATCTAATCCCAGGAAAAGGAAAGCTATCAGAATATGCTGACGATATTGGCCACGTTAGCACAGAAACGAAAGCAAAGAGAGGGAGGGAGGGAGGGATAGAAAGGAAGGGGGAAGGAAGGAAGGAAGGAAGAAAGGAAGGAAGGAAGGAAGGAAGGAAGGAAGGAAGGAGGAAGGAAGGAGGAAGGAAGGAAGGAGGAAGGAAGGAAGGAAGGAAGGAAGGAAGGAAGGGGGAAGGAAGGAAGGAAGGAAGGAAGGAAGGAAGGAAGGAAGGAAGGAAGGAAGGGGGAAGGAAGGAAGGAAGGAAGGGGGAAGGAAGGAAGGAAGGAAGGAAGGGGGAAGGAAGGAAGGAAGGAAGGAAGGAAGGAAGGAAGGAAGGAAGGGGGAAGGAAGGAAGGGGAAGGAAGGAAGGAGGAAGAAAGGAAGGAAGGGAGGAAGGAAGGAAGGAAGGAAGGAAGGAAGGAAGGAAGGGGGAAGGAAGGAAGGAAGGAAGGAAGGAAGGAAGGGGGAAGGAAGGAAGGAAGGAAGGAAGGGGGAAGGAAGGAAGGAAGGAAGGAAGGAAGGAAGGAAGGAAGGGGGAAGGAAGGAAGGAAGGAAGGAAGGGGGAAGGAAGGAAGGGGGAAGGAAGGAAGGAGGAAGAAAGGAAGGAAGGAAGGAAGGAGGAAGAAAGGAAGGAAGGGAGGAAGGAAGGAAGGAAGGAAGGAAGGAAGGAAGGAGGAAGGAAGGAAGGAGGAAGGAAGGAAGGAGGAAGGAAGGAAGAAGGAGGAGGGAGGGAGGAAGGAAGGAAGGAAGGAAGGAAGGAAGGAAGGAAGGAAGGAAGGAAGGAAGGAAGGAAGGAAGGAAGGAAAATGTGGACTCAAGAGACCAATGAAGCTGGGAATTTGTGGTGCATGACTTTAATCCCAGCACTCGGGGAGCAGAGACAGGTGAATTTCTGTAAGATCAAGTCCAGCCTGGTCTACAGAGTGAGTTCTAGTACAGCCAGAGAAACCCTGTCTTGAAACTGAGAGAGAGAGAGGGAGAGGGAGGGAGAGAGGGAGGGAGGGAGCCTCTTTGCAGAATAAACCAGGTTATCAGTAAGACACTAAAGCAGCCCCATATAATCTAAAATGCAATAAACTGAGTCACCCACAGGCCCACTTTGCCCAGGAAGTTCCAACTTTCATCTGTAGGCTTAGCTTGCTATCTACCGAATTAAACCGTCCAGTTTGCAGTTATTCTGTGGTCCTTCCATGTCTGACACGGAGGGAGATGTGCCTGCTTTCATTTTTGCACTGGTTTTTACCTCTTTATTTCTTCTGAAGTTTTCCCATCTCGTGCTTCATTTCCTTCATTTGAATTATCACAACTTCCCTGGTTTTTAATTTTTTTAAAAATTGACTCCACTTTAAATTATTTATTTACTATTTATTTATTTATTGTGCTGCTGAGAATGAAGCTCAGAGCCCTCTAAACTAGTCAAGCCCTGTGGGGTACTGAACACTTGTGAAATTTGGTGGCTTTGGTTGGTTGGCTGTTGATTTATATTTTGAATTAGTAACTAAACCCTTTTTCCTCTTTTGTCCCTTCATTTTCATGTAAGTCTGAAGCTAAATCATCTCCCCAAGTTGACTCTGTTAACTTAAAAAAAAACCAAAACAAAACAAAAAACAATCCCTCTTTAAGGAAGTTGTACTATTCTAAGACCAGATTTATTTGGGATTCATATTGTGGAGGACCAAAGCAGAATTCAGTTACTAGGATTTCTAGCAGGGCATAAATTGGTGGTGTTCTCTGGGCCTTTCCTTCTCTCTCAGCCAAGTGAGCTTAGCATGGCAGGGCTCTCCCTGACATAGTCTCCCCTTGACTATGGCTTTCTGAGAGCCAGCTTGCCACAGCCCACTGAACCAGACTTTTCAGACTTGGTAAGGGCAACAATAATGATCTCTTAGGCGCTTATCCATTTCAACTTCAGTCAATAAACACCTTTTTAGTTTATTTCTTTAAATAAAAAAAAATCATCTTTATTGATGTGCATGTGTCTGTATGTGCAGCAGGAATCTGCAGGTACCTGCAGAGGACAAAAGAAGGTGCTAGATCCCCTGGAACCAAAGGTGTGAGCCAACTGATGTGTGCTCGACACTAAATCCAGGCCCTCTGCAAGAGCAGCAAATACCTTTCACTGTTGAGTCATTTCTCCAGCCAGCTCCACATTATTTTCAATTAATTTATTAATTATTAAATATTATTATGTGTACACAATTACAGTTTTATCGGTTTTCATGTACGCACATCACTATATTTTGTACTTTTACCATCTACCCTGGCTCCCCATCCTTATAAGTTACCCCTCATGATTTGATGTTTCACGTACACACCCCTAGATTCAACAATTCTCTTCTGTTCCCCACCCCTTCCTTTAAACCCTTTCTTCTTCTCACATTTCCTGTTACTTTCATATCATGTATGTATACAAACACAATTCTGTCTTAAGTCTTGACTTCACATATGCTGAGAAAATTTGATATTTATCATTCGAAGTTGGGCTTCTTTCACTTAACATGATAATCTCCAGTTCTATCCAGTTTTCTGCAAATGACATGTTTTATTTTATTTTTGCAATGGAATAAAACTCCATTACGCATATGCATCAAATTTTCTTTATTTTCATCTATTAGCCCTATGAATAACACTGCAATAAATATGGATGTTCAAACATTTCTGTCCAATTCTTTTGAGCACGTACATGGAGTATATTTACTTGTATTTTTCCTTGTCCTGGGAATCTCTGCGCTGATTTTTATAGTGTCTGAATGGGTTTACATTTCTATCTGCACTGGGAATGTAAACAACTTTGCCAGCAGTTCATCAAAACATCTTATTATTCCAGGATGTTGACAATGAAAAATAAAATAGTCTGTCTCCATATTATAAGCACTACCTTGAAATAACTAATTAATCAAAACGTTGTTTAAATGGCATTACATCAGCAGAGAGTTGTAGTCAGAAGACACATGAGCATACACAGTGTCCACAGGCCAGTAAAATAGCTGTATAAGGAACAGAAAGATTAAATGTTCTACATACAGGACATTTAACTTGGTTGGATAGTTCCTAAAAATTCTTTATACTCCTGTCCCAGTTTCCTTTCCAGTTGCTTGGCAAAATCCCCTGACAAGAGCAACCTCAGGGAGAAAGGATTTGTTTGGCTGACAGTACCAAGTCACAGTCCATTATAGCAGGGAAGTCACAGTTGGTCACATGACAGACACAATCAGAAGCATCAATGGGCACAGAGTGCACATGGTGCCAGCTCAGCTCAGCTCACTTTCTCCTTTGCATTCAAGGCAGGGCCGAGCCCATGAAATGGGACTACCCACATTTAGGTTGGACGGGTCTTTTCACCTCACAAGCAGCTCCCAGCCACCCTAATCTAGCCAACACCTCTGAGAACCATTCCCAGGTGATTCTGTCCTGTGCCCAGTCATTTCTAATGCTTAACTTCCTATAGAAGATAATTTAGAACTATACCATGGCATTAGACACGATGACAAGGCAAACCCATGAGGCTGTTAGGATTGTTTTTTTGCATGTAATAATGTTCCTAAAAATAACCTCCATGTAACATAGGAAACATAAAGGTAGATAGCACCACAAAACTCAAAGGCTTCTCAAAATTGCTACAAAATACGGTATCTGAAATAAAAGATTTGGATTTCACTAAAGGGTTTTGCAATGCTACTGTTTTATTTCATATCAAGTCATGACGAAGGGAAGCCCTGTGGAAAGAGGGAGAGAGCTCTAGAACCAAAATAATGGCTCATGTGAGCAATAGGCTACAGGCTCTGACAAAGCTCCAAATACCACATCGTCTGTCTTCCTCACTCAAATGATGTTCCCCAAATCCACATCAAAACAGCAGCAGGAGCTGTGGGCTGCCAGCCAGGACACTTAAAGATCCTGGGAACAGCTAGATTTTACAAGAACCCTTTCTAGCTGAGTGTGCAGTCTCAAATTATTCCATGGCACATTAAGGGAGCCAATTTTTATAAAAGGAAAACCACATAAAACACTGTGTAAGTAGAGACATCCACCTCTAGCTTTATAGGATATTTCTGCTCAGACTCCCATGATTCTTTTGGATTGGAACCAATTATTTAGAAGAGATGTTAAGAGTTGGGCTTAATTCTTAACTTTATAGACAGAGTGGGACAAAAATTATTAAAATTCCTTGAAATAATTTTCAGAAGAACAAACCTGTTCTAAGAGTATCCTCCAGAGAAAAAGAGTTCTCATTAGATTTTCTTGTCATGAGAAAATGAGATTTTCATAGGACATATACTTTAAAAAAAAAAAATCAGTCTCTCTTCTTCATACTAATACAGAAAGATGTATTTGGTTCCCAGCAAGTTCACACGCACTTCCTGTCCTACAGCTGCCACACTAATGTCACCAATAAGAATTCTTTTTAAAATTAATTTACATTTTGTTCATTTGTTGTGCACGTGTGTATGGCAAGTGTGGAAGACAGAGCATCTCACCAAACGGGTGCTGCAGCAAACCACTTCTCAGCCTTGCTGGCAAGCACCTACCCTAGCAAAGCTTTCTCACTAACCCAACGATAATCATCAAAAAGAACCTTGGAAAAATGGAGCAATTATTATAGGTTATTATTATAGGTTAATAAATAATGGCATGTTCAATACTTTTCACTCATTAAAATATAATACAAATTATATTTTAGATAATATATTATATTTCTTAAAATGCACTAGATATTTTTTTTTCTTTCCCTTTTCCTAATATTTAAGGAAGGAGCCTGGAAGAGACATGCCCATCATTACCATAAAAAATATTAAGTCATTTGTCAAGTGTTTTGCCTTAGCAGTTATGGTACTGTATGTGCTCTGTCCCTTTAAGAACTTTAACAACTATACCTAGCTGGAGAAACCACGAGACTGAATGTAGACAAGGTACAGTGTTGTTGGAATTGCTCACATCAACACATCATCTGTGATTTTTTTTCAGATAAGACGGCGACAATGCAGCTAATCTTTGCAGTTAAACAATTCTTTTAGATGTGCTTTAAGAGCTAAAAAGAATATCTAAAAATTATTCCAAATGCTGAGGCCATTAGTAGACTAACACATTTGTCAACAATATAATTAAATATTTCTAAGTCGTCTCAAAGTCACATAGTGGTAGATTTTATTTTGTTTTGTTTTCAAAGCATCTGGCTTGTTACTGATATGCTATCTAACAGATAATACATTCTGGATTTTTCTTTGTTTATTAACAAGCCCTTGTAATTAACTGCTTTTAAATCATAAGTATGATACTATTTTAATTTCCCTCACACTCTCTACCCTATCATTTGAAATCACATTAAGCTGACTCGGAGAAGGCCACCTGGTGTAATACTATGACATTGAAGTGAGCTGTTCTGGTATGCAGGAAATACTGACAGTCCTCTATGCTAAAATCCATTTCTCCAACTGATGACAGAGTTAGGGGAAATTAATTTTTGCTATTCATAAATAGCTGACAGGTTTAATGTAAATGTTTTGAAAAAGGCCTCAGCCTATGCTGCACATACATTACACATGCTGTACTGCACTGGATTCTCACATATGAAGCCCATTCAGATTTCTAGATCGCTACAGCTCAAACAGTTGAAAATCTCAAATTACTCACAGATTGCAATTTTTAATATATACATGTAAATAACAACAGAAGTCCCCATGAAACCTTTCAGTCACTGGGGGAAAATAAATCAGAAATTTGACACTTAGAATGGATTTCTGGATAAGAAGGATATGAAAAGCCTGGTAAACCTGACAAGTCACTAGCCAGTTGCCTCCTATGGTCAGAGCTGAAGAGTTTATTCCATGAAGGCCATGTAAGGCCAGGAGGCTGCTGCAGAATGGCTGACACCTCAGCCTCTTACAAATAACTAGGGTTCTTATCAAAGGTAATGGATTCATCCTTAGAACAACATTCACTGTCTTGGGAGTGCACACGAACATATTCGTTTAGGTAAATGTGAGTAAACTAAGCCCCTACCCAGGCTCAACCCACTTTATGCAATAGATACATGAATAAAATATGGGGAACTTTCCATTTAAACCAATTCTATAAAGAAATCATTTGTTAGAGAGTCACCATGAACTGATTCAGCTTTTAAATTTTTGTTCATTTTTAAGTATAAGCATTAACAAGATTATTAGTGTAACAGTTTGAAACACTGGATATATATAGAAAACTCTTTGGGTTTGTAATGATACTAAAAAACAGAAACCAAACAATCTCTAAAGGATTTATCTAATTATTCTTTTAAAAGATTTATTTATTTATTTATTTAGCTATTTATCTATCTATCCATTCATTCATCCATTCATTCATTCATTCATTCATTCATTTATTATGTATATAGTGCTCTGCCTCCACATATGCCTACACCCCAGAAGGGGGCACCAGATCTCAGTATAGTTGGTTATGAGCCAGCATGTAGGTGTTGAGAATTGGACTCAGGTCCTCTGGAAGAACAGCCAGTGCTCTTAACCTCTGAGCCATCTTCACAGTTCCCATCTCATAAGAACCCATGAGTCAAATATGGGGTAGGCCAAGAAAGCTTATTACAGATAGCTTTAGTATGTAAGGTGCAAGCTTTAGGACTGCAGTTCAGTTCCCTACATGAATACCAGAGTGCTGGCTCCCACTTGAAATTTCAGCTCTGGGGAGAGAGGTAAAGACAGACAGATCTCTGGGGTTCGTTGGTCAGCCAGCCTAGATTAACCAGGGTGCCTCAGGTCCCAGTGAGAGATTCTGTCTCAAAAAATGAAGTGGACAGTTCTGGGGAATAGCACCCAAGGTTGACCTCTGCCCTCCACAGATGAACCCTCATACATGTGCATGCACACCCAGATGAACCCTCATACATGTGCATGCACACCCAGATGAACCCTCATACATGTGCATGCACACCGTCATATACATAAATACACAGTGATGAAAAGAAGAAATAGAAACAAGACAAGAAGGCTATCAGAAAGGCAACTGGACACTGGGGACATGGCCCAGAGGATAAAGTACTTGCAAGAGCACAGATCCCAGGACCCACATAAAAAGAGGAGTATAATCCCAGAAGTGGGAGGCAGAGAAAGGACCTAATGCAAGCTGGATAGCTAGGCTAGCAGGAATTGGCAAGCTCCAGGTGCAGCAAGAGACTCTGCCATTATAAACAAAGTGGAAACCAAGTGAGAAGCCCCCCCCCATCATATCAACATGCATTCATGAACACCCACATGCACAAACATGTATCTCTACACATATGAAGACATACATACACACACACACACATACCAAATATCCTCACAAAACATGGAAGTACACAGTACATTTTTTATATCTGTTTTCATAAACTGAGAGCTTATGACAACATGAGTTCATTCTTTATGATTTGTCTTCCTAGAAAGGGCACATGCGTGCAAGAAGAAGATATGTGGAGATGGTTCAGCTGTGATCCAAACAAACTGACAGGTTGTTTTTAAGCTCTAACACACTGGAGAATTTAAATAGGGAGCAGATAGTTAATAGTATTAAGGGGTTGTTGGCAACTTTTAAGGCATGATAATGGTGCTATATTAATGAGATTTTTATTTTAAGAAATATCTTTCAAAATACTGAATTGTTATGAGATGAAAAGATAGGATGGCTACAACTCATTTTAAAATAATTCAGTCAGTGATAGAACAGCAGTGGAGTGGGGCGATGGAGTTTGACTAAGTGTTAATAACTGGGGAAGGAGCTCAACTTAATATACATTACATTATATACTATGTGTATATATTTTTAAACTTTGTAATAGACAAACAATGAACCATAAAATAAGGAGTACAGAAATGCTATTTTCCTGTTAAATTAGAAAATCATTACCTAGCTCATTACAAACTGGGAAATAGCCATTTGTAGTGATAGAGGACAAACATTAGAATCCTTACATGTAGAACATTCAACAAGAAAGTTTGGGACAATGTCGGTGAGGAGACGATGAGTTATCAGCAGTACCTGCCGAGTAGTTGTTAGCACCAGTAGACTGAAAAACTCTTTCCACGTGACTTTTTATAATTCTACAGTTTTGGAAGGAATTAGACAGAATGAATAAATAAAGCCCAGTTTCCAGGACAGGGTGATACAGTGATGCTAGATGCACATCCTTTATACATATGTCAAAACTCACATGAAGGGTGAGCCTGAGGTAAGCTATGGACTTGGGATGATAATGTGTCAGCATGGTGGTGATGGGAAGTGAGCACCCAATGGGGCAGGTCAAACAAGGATGGTAAATCTTGCACTCAGTTTTGCTGAGAACCTAAAACTAGTCTAAAGAAAAGATCATTAGGAAAACCTCTAAGGCACTGTGCTGACTCCTGATTCCAAGACACCCTGAACTTCTGCTTCTTAACACTCCGATCATCTCTGACCATAATCTTAAAATATTTTGGAACATTAAGATATGAAGCTGATTGCCTGGGACTGAGGCATTTGAGGGAAATGGGCAGGGTATAACAGGTAGGAAGATCCTTCTTGAGCAATAAAATGTTCCAAAATTGCTTCTAAAACTGTTCTGAAATGGGTTGTGCCATGCCATATGCACACATTAAGAATGAATGAATTATAGACTCTAAAGAGATGACTTGCATGGCTTATGAATTATACTTTAACAATATTTTCTTTTTAAAAAGAAAATAAGGGAACATTCAAGATGATCAATTTTCCACATCAGCTTCTTTGGGTTAAGGGATGTCCAGACAAATAGTAAGATTTTATTTCTGGGTATGTCTGTGACACTGTTTCCAAAAGAACCCAACATTTGAACTGGAGGACTGAGAAAGGGCGTCCTCACATATGTGGATGGGCATCATCCAATCCCACCTGAACAACGACAAAAACCATGGAGAAAGGGAACAGTTGTTCATGCTTTGAGCTGGGACACCCATCTTCTCTATCCCGCCACCATCAGGGCTCCCATTTTTCAGACCTTCATGTTCAGCTGGACTTAGAGCACTTGCTCTAAGATCTGGGACCTAAGAGAGGAAACTGAAACTGAAGTGCTGGATTTCCTGAGCCTCCAGCTCATAGACAACATACCTCAACAGCATTAACCAAGCCTTTGTAACAAACCTCTTTCTGTACCTATATCAATATTCATATTATATGCTACATAGAGATAGGTAGAGAGACAGACAGACAGACAGACAGATAGATACATAGATAGATAGATAGATAGATAGATAGATAGATAGACAGACAGACAGACAGACAGACAGACAGACAGACAGACAGACAGACAGACAGACAGATAGATAGATAGATAGATAGATAGATAGATAGAAAGATAGATAGATAGATAGGCAGGCAAACAGACAAATGCCTCATTCCTTCTGGCTCTCTGGAGAACCCAAATTAATACAGCTTTTCTATCTATATACATTAGAAAAATAGAATTCTACTGGCGAGTGGACTTAGATTATACATCTTCAAAAGCAGTAGTTATTAAAGTGATAAGACTACTTGCATTTATAGTTAATGTGCTGAGTCAAAATTTCACTTTGAAATGCTGGGGTGAGACATATTGTTTCCACGGAGGTCTGAAGAATACAGGCTTGAATTTGAACTCTGTTCACCTCAGACAAGTGAATTATCCTTTCTCAACCTTACTGTGTCATTCATAAAATGAATGAAATTATTCTCACCTACTAAGATGACAATAATTGCCTGACACAGGATGGGCAAAAACACCTTGTCCTCAAAAAATGGAACAATCAGAATTTTTTCTATGAACATACGTAGCAATCTTACCAAAAGAAAAGAATTATTCTGTTTATTTGGGAAAATTCTCTCATGGTTGCAATTGGATTTCCATCATCAGCAAGCTAAATACAGACAGTTTTAAAATAATAATCTTTTGGGTCATCTAGCCTGAAATCTAACCATTTGAATAAATATCTAAAAATGCTTCTTCCAACATTACTAGTATTTCTATATTAAGGTATGTTAAATATCTTAATCTCACTTATACTCACATAAAGTAAAAGGGTTTAAATGAATATTTAATGAAAATAATACAAAGGGATTCTTAATATGCTTAATTGGTTATTTTATTATGATACTCTGTACTCATGCAGAGGCTCTTAAACTGCTTAAATTAAAAATATCTCAGGAGACATAATGTCTTTTGTTTAAAAGGCAGGTGTGAAAAAATCATTCACTCATTGAACCACTGCAGACATTGCTGGATTCCAAGCATTGTGTTGACCCTAGGGACGGGTGATGATTAAGACATGGTCTTTGCCCATCAGGGGTCCCAGTCTGTTACAACACACATGTAAGGAGGCAAATGATTCCAAAACAAGATGAGGAAAGAATTAATGGGGATATACACAGTATTCCTGGAGCATAAAGTAAAGCAGGGCGAATGGAAAAGCAAAAAATTCTTTTGTTCTACAGAAAGTCAATGACAGAAAAGCAGAATTCTAAGTCCTGGTGTCTAACTCATTTCTTTACACACACACACACACACACACACACACACACACACACACACACACACACACACACACACACACATTTACTATGTAGAGGCAAATAAGGCAGGCTGGCCCTAGTCCCTTTGAGTTTCCAATAGAACAAGGAAGACAGACTAGGCACATGGTAGGAGTTCTTGAGAGTACACACCAGAAAAACTCAAGACATCAAGTTTGCATCAATATTTTAAGCTAATGTAAATTTCTATGTACAAATTTGAAACAAGCTATTGAATTGATAAGAAGTACCATTTTTTAAATTCCTCTTATAGGGAGATGAGATAGAAAGTTAAGAAAAGCTGACAAGAAACAAGCCAAGCTAAGGCTGAGCCTTCGTAAAATAGAATAAGTCTCTGTGTGGTTTACTTGGGAGCTGGGTGGGTGAGTCTCCAATAGCAAAGAGCCAAGGGAGTGAAGAAACATCACACCTCTCTGTCTTTTAAATCCTCACGCTCATCCACCTTATAAACCACTTTAATAGGATCCTCAATTTGCCTTCATAAACTGCCTAGTCTTGAACTACATACAAACCCTGGTTTGGCCTGAGCCACTGTCCCTGTCTTAACATCTTTCTCATGTTAAGAAAACATTTAATTTGGAGCTCATAATTGCAGGGGGTTAGAGCCCATGACCATCATGGTAGGGAGCATGGTAGCAGACAGACATAATGCTGGAGCAGTAGCTGAGAACTTAAATCAAAGAACCAGAAGTTCCTCCATCTTAGAGTCAGCAGCCATATTAGCAAACAGGTCAAGGAAAATTGAGGCTAAATTCTTCAGTTCCAAGAAACTTGCAAAAGATGTTATCCAAAAGGACATCTGGGCTGGTGGCCCTAGCCTAACTGCAGAATGCTCCAACTCTGCCCTGAGGCCAGTCAATAGAAACCCAATCCTCACCCACCCTGACCATAGGCAAGTTAGTTATCAGCCTGCACCCATTTCCTCCTTTTACCCCCGTTCACAGTTTTTGCCTATAAAAGATACATGTATTCTCAACTTGGGAACTCCTCCTGGCCTTGCTGTGCAGAGTGTGTGGACTGAGTTCCCTGCCTGGCTTGTATTGTGCACTCAATAAACCTCGCAGTTTGCATTTTGGATTCCTCAGACTCCAGTGATCTCTCTGGGGGTCGCTTTCTGTGCAGAACAAAATCTTGATCCACAAGCATGAGGCAGAGAGAGAGAGAGAGAGAGAGAGAGAGAGAGAGAGAGAGAGAGAGAGAGAGAGAGAGAGAGAGAGAAACTGGGTATGGTTGGGACTTTTGAAACCTCAAAGCCCACCCCCAGTGACACACCTGTTACAACAGGGTCACACTTTCTAATGGTTTCCAAATCATTCCACCAACTGGGGACCAAGTATTCAACATATGAGCTGGTGGGAGCTGTTCTCAATTAGACCACCAGTGTCTAAAAGTCTAGGATGAGTCCTCAGCTTACTGAGATTTGTGTATCCTTCCTCTGCCTCCTCAAAACACTGACAAGTCCACACATAGACACTTACTCTATAGTCCCAATTAAGCTACCTTTAAGTTATTTCATTTCGGTACCAGAGATACGAATGGAACAAGAGAGCCATCCTAGGCCTAGATCTATTGGCAGAAGCTCCAATAATCACATCATTTGGTAGTGAAGAGTCATCCGTGCATGGCTTATTTCACATTCTGGACTACAGAACCTGTGAGCCAAAGGCAATCTTTGAGCTTTTGTACCTACCTCTCTATCTTGATGTGGCTTGTATTAATTACAGCATACTTAACAAGAACAGATTTCACTACCAAAGGTGGTATTGGAGTAGGGACGGGACATCAAGGGCTTAACTCAAGAAGATGGGATTGTGGATATCGCACTGTGGATATAACTGCTAGGGGTACTGTCTTGTATGGGGCTCTGAGTTCAATCCCCACTACTGCAAAGTGACGTGCAGATGTTCTGTGGTACCTGAAAATGTGACAGTACTGCAGCCTGTCTGTGATAGAATAGAGAACCAGAAACTTGCTTAACAGATCTGTGATCTACCTAAGGAAATGCCCAGGCACAACACTGGAAGTGTGCGGCGGAGGGCTGGGAAGAGAGCCAAGCAAGCTTGAGACCTGAGTTTGAACCCTAGAAACCACGTGAAAAGGCCGCGCCTGCGCATCGTAGACCAAGCTTGTCATGGCAGCAATGCAGAGGCAGAGAAGGGCGTGCCCTATAAACCCAGGCCAGCGAGGATAAGCTACTGAGCAAGTGCCACACCTTCACTCAAAATACAATGTGGATGGTGCCTGACAAAACAACACCTAAGGCTGACCTCTGGCCTCCACATACACACAGCTACAGTTGCGCCCGCAGACATGCGCACAGGCACACAAACACATGTAAGAGAGAGGACTGAAGAACGAACTGTTAGGTCTCCAGATAAAATGCAGAGCAATTATAAAGACTCTAGAACTTGGTGGGTTGAAAAACTGCTTCTTATTCTCAGAACCTCTTGACAGGAAATACTTTTCAAATTAAGACATGCCTTCACGGTAGAGATTAAATCTAAGGCTGTCAAGAAGGCATCTCATAACAAAGGCATCTCCTCTGAATGTGAATGAAAACCCTTTAAGAATTCAGAATGACTTAATGATCATAAACCCTCTCAGGCTGACAAACTTCTGAAGGTTTAAGACCATGCCTAGAATAACTTTCCCTATAAAGAAGCTTCCGGGTACTTGAAATATCTTGTCCCACTGTAGCATCACAATAAGCCAGGGAAAGGCTCATCCACCTCATGTAAGCCTGCAGGTTGTTGTTGTTGACTTTTGTTTTTTAATGAACTGTATCAGCTCAGTTGGAAAGAGACCAAGTACAACAGGAGAGAAGTTGTACAACAATGTGAAGACTACCTGCTGCTGAAGAGGAGTCAGTTATGGTGACAGGTTTCCCTACTGTATTTACCACACATTCTCTTTTAGAATGAAGACACCCTTAGACCCCTACATTTTTCCAAGTAGAAAGCAAGAAAGTTATTGTTAACACAGACATTCCATAGGAGAAAGTAAGAGACAACTTTGCCAGTAGAACTCTGAAGGTACCACCAGCCTCAAGAGGCAACTCCGTGTGAGCAGAACCAACAACTCCAAAGGTCCCGACAGCCACAAGAGGCAACTCGGAGCAGAATCAGGCTCTATATTAGATCCCTCAACATGGACCAGATTAACTAGCTACAGGGACCTGGGATCCATCATATGGTTTCTTGCTGATGTCATTTTTTGAATAGGACCATCATTAGCAATTATCCAGTGCTTACTCCACCATCATACATATATGTGTGCATGCATACCTGTGTAAGTTCTCCTGACTGGTTCATGGCTTTTCCCACTGGGAGAACCCATACTCAGAGAGCCTACAGTTAAGGAGTCACAGCTGTCTCTGGATCTGATTTGAATGATGAGTTCCTAGTATTAAAGTAGAGGTTCTTCTAAGCAGTTGGAATACCTGAAGAGATGCGTATCAAGGTTCTCCAGAATGTGGGAAGAAACTAGGAATTCAACCACACCTTTAGGCCTGTGGGAGTGTGAATGCATTTGTCCCATAAGTCACACAGGGAGTGACTCTATTTGGAGGTGTGGCTTTGTTGCAGTGGGTGTGGCCTAGTTAGAGGAAGTGTGTCACTGTAGGGGTGGGCTTTGAGGTTCCTTATGCTCAGGATACTGCCCAGTGTGCTGGCTTGACTTTCTGTACCTGCAAGACATAGGATGCTCAGCTCCTCCAGAACCACATCTGCCTACACAACGCCATGCTCCTGATCATGATGGTAATGGACTGAACATCTAAAACTGTAAGCAAGTACTGTCAACTGAATGTTTTTCTTGTAAGAGTTGTCATGGTCATGGTGTCTCCTCATAGCAATAAAACCTAACTAAGACAGGCCTCCTCTAGTTCTCCTACTCCACTTCCAAGCTCACTGAGGGTCATTGGCCTATACCAACTGAGGAGAATGCGACTGCAGATTCCCTGAGTTGGCTTTTTCTCACTCTCCCCCTTCCCGTGATGCTGACCTTCTTCCATCCAGAGACACAGCCCCACATTCCTTCACATACTCCCATAAACACAAGCAGTCTTCCTACACAATGCGTCCTTATGGAAAGATGGAAGTAGATCTACTGCATTCAAATCAAGAAGCTTTGCCACTTATTATGAAATCCTAGGCAAAATCCAAGTGCCCTATGCCTTAGCATTCCCATCTACAAGGCCGGGACAACAATGGTAACCTGCAGTAGAAAGCACAAGAGATAAAGTGTAAAGCGCTCTTTTATAGTATCTGCCTTGGAGAAACATTTAACAAATGCAGGTTCATATGGTTTACCACAATGCACATTCACTACATTATTTCTCAAAGAACTTCACAAAGCTAGAAGGTATTTCTATTCCTGTGGCGCACACTACAGACAGAAACAAGTTTACAAGTACCATATGCATAACCTGGACTCATATAACAAAGAGAATCAGTCTGTAAATCCACATTCAGAATCCTTTTTCTGTACTCTTTCCATAGGAAATCGTTCTTTGCATATGAAATAAGAGGAGCAGTATGGTCGCCGCCATATGAACGGAGAAAGTGCTTCTTCAAATCTCCAAGTGTGTCAGGGTGTAAGCAGCTACAGATACTTGGGAAGCTGGGGAAGGAAGATCACTTGAGAATTTGAGAGTCGACCTGGGCAACACAGACCGATTCCTGTCTACACAGTCCATGTGTGCCTCATCCATGATGATATCACTACTTGAGAGTAATGAGGGAGACACAATGTATAATGACTAAAATATGAAGATCACTTATCATCACTGTCTTATTTGGGGCTCATGCTGGACTCTATAGGCACAGTGTCAGCACCATCAAAAAAAAAAAAAGATTAAGTAAACATGCTTCTCCTGTGCCTGATGTCAAGTTTTGGTTGGTTTGTTGCTATTATAGTTTTAACACCCATTTCATTTCTGAAATGTTTGTGATAAAAGGAAATCACTCAAGGCTTACATTTAATTATCTTCATGAAAGTATATTTAATCCTTTGCTATGCATGAGTTCAGACATCTTCAGGCACAGAGAGATGGGGTACTTAATAAAAATGGATATAGGCCTAGGGATGGAGTTCAGAGGCGGGGGAAGGCAAAAAATCATTATGAAAACTGTACAGGTTCAAAATTACTAGGTGGAAACCAGTTCTAGAAAAAGAAGCTTCTACATGATATACATCAAACACTCCAAAAACATACACCTTCGCTTCAAAATATGTGCCAAAGGGATGGTTTGTGTCCTCGCATATTTACAAACATACATCCGGGGGGAAACGTTCAATTTCCATCAGAGGAAGGAAGCAATCTCTTTCACCACGGGTCCAGGACAGCTTTAACCAATCTGAGCCACACAATAGCAGCAATTTCAACTTTGCTAGCTCTCTATTATGCTCAAGCATCTTGCAGCGCTTTGTGATAGCATTAAAAAATGTATCCATTCTAGAGGCTTAATAGTGAAATTTGGCTTCATATCATTTTCATCATTGTTTGTCCCTAAAATGGCACAGAAAATCAGTGGTACCTGTTTTATATCTTCGATGCCATTATAAAATATGATCGCACAATAAGGGAGGTGGTGTCATCTGGGAGATTTACAGTGGTCTGTGCTTCTCAACGCTGGGACCTGTACTTCCCTTTTAAAATCCACCTTGACCACTTGGAGTTGTAAGACATTCTTCCCAGTCCTGTTTGTCACAACCCCACACTCAACTGACTCCACCTGCGAATTAATGTCTGTCTACCTAACTACTCTCCATCTGTCTCCAGTCAGACAGTTAACGGGCGAGGATTCTGGAATGCACAAGGTACCATCCATCCTCACAGCCCACAGGCTGATGATCTTCCACGTGTCTATGGTTATTTAACAATCACTCTGCAAAGGGGAACGATGTCAGGTAGGAGACTAGGGGGTTTGTATAGAGCAATGAAGAGTAAATAATTTAATTTAATTGATGAAATTTAAGAGTCTGTTTCTGACAGAGTAGAGTCCTGCTTTCTATGGTCATGTTGGATTATTCCACCTACCTTCGTGGCAGCTGTTTAGAAGTGACCTTCAGCGATCATTATGTGTTGTATTTTCAAAACTAGCACGGCCTATATCACATTAATACAAAACCTCACTTGAAGGTTTAGGGAAAACGCTAAAATGGTGATGTCTGAAAATTAGTCCATATAATTACATCACGTAACAGGCATGAGCGCACATAATGGCCCTTGAAGATCCCCCAAAACTTGGGTGGCCAGGCATGCAATGCTTGTAATTTGGTTTGATAATAAGAACAAAAAGCATTGCATTTCTAAAACAAAGCAAAACTCTATCGCCCCTTTCCTACGCTATGCTCTTTCACTGGCTCTCTTCAAAGAGCCAAGAGAGAGGGACAGGACCTGCTACGTGAACAAGGGAAATGAAACAGCAACCCCCAAGAAAAGCCAAAGAAAAACAACTCGAGGATGGAGCGAGGGCGTACTGAACATCCACGGTGTAAAACATCATTCATTTTGGGAAACAAATTAATTAAACTGTTAAATGTCAAACAAGACCCCTTATTACTCATGTCAGACAAATTTCAAATCAGTAATAGGTGTGAAAGAGATGGCATGTAATTGTTGATGATCTTTCTAACTGAATTGTTCTCACACAGCAGCAGCAGGGCCTTGTGAGATGAAGCATTTATGGCTGTCAAGCTCTCTCTCTTAGGGGTTACCCATCCGGCCTGCAACTTCAGCCGTGTTCTACTTTATTCTAACTACACTTTCCCATACTTCCTGATTATCTGGGGATTTCAAAAGGGCTGGGCAAGCTTCCCTGCAGGTCTCAAGTTAAAATGAGGAGCATCTCTCCCATTGAGATAACAACAGAGGTATCAGAGAGTTCTAGACAAAGAGGAAATCCTCTCTCCTTTTTTCCTTCCCCTCCACTAGAACAAACTCCCAGGCTTTTATGAAGCACATCACTGAAAAATCACAAGACCCTGCAGAATAATTTGGCTATGCAAAAGTCTTGCTGTAATGTACCTAGCTTTGTAGCTTGTTAATTCTTAAGTTTCTAAGAGAATGAGTTAATCAAAACATAAAATTTTCCCCAACTAGATTGTTCTGGTCACAATGCATCTTCTCTGCTCTTATGCATTGCTTTTGCTCAAAAATTATCTTTTTTTTTAAAAAAAATTATTATTGGTGTCTTTTGAAGGCCAGGGTTATTGTTTTTGTTTTGTTTTTAAAAGTAATCTATTAATACCCCCAAATCTCAGTTAACAAATACCAATGCATCTTTGTGATACAATCATTTAATTCTCTAAGTGGCCTCAAAACCCTCTAAGATTGCAAGTTACCCTCTTAATTATAATGATCAAATTATGTTTAATTTTAAAATACTTTAAGATAATTTTCTTATAAAGCAAGATAATTAAAAAAAAAAAACATATTGGCTTTTTTCAAGCATTCGGGATTAAGAGTTAACACGACATCTCTTCTGTTCTCCCAGAATCAGTTCCTCTGCTGTTGAGAGACAATTCCCAAGTAAACTTTGTAACCTTTGGGAAAAGAGTTTCCCTTGGTTACACACACTAGACATCAAAACCAAATCTCTCCTGTCCCCTGAACCATACTATCAAGCTAAGACTCCAACACAGATTGAAAGAAACCAACAAAAATTAAACTGGAAATGTATGCTAAAAATAATCCAGTAGCACGGCTCCCCTCTGGCTTAAGACTGTGGCATTTACTTCATTAAGTGTTTCTAAAAAAACTCCCAGTGGGAAAGGTACTTAATTTATTTACTGCATGAGTCTAGGGAGAACTGTGAAAGAAATTTGAGGTAAATTGGCTTGGTTTGGAACAGGATTACCGGAACATTGGGGATCTCGCATGAGGCCCTCTTGCTTGACATAAACAATGAAACATCATTGGGTTTGAGCATACATTTTTCTGATAGAACCTCAGTAACAAAAAGAAGTTTTCAAGGGGGAAGGAAAAAGCAAAGAAAATTGCCTATTGCGACTCTTGCTCTTTCTAATAAATGGAAGCCACTGCTTTCTACTGTCTCCCTCACTGTCATTTGTCACCGCAACACTGGCGTGCTCTGAGACTACAAACAGCTGAAACCCAAGTGGCCACAGGCTACAGCACTGTTTTCCTAAAGAGCTGGACAATGAAGAAAAATCAGAGCAAGCCCTACCCCCCAACACCTGTATTCTCGCCTAAGCTTCTCGGGGCTCTTCTTCACTAGCTGCTCAACACTCTGAGATGTGTTTCTAAACCCAAATACCCCCTTTTCCTGCCCATTGCCCTTCCCAAATCAGGGACTCGCTCAGAGGTGCCATGATCACACCACCTTCTCAGAGACATAGCTTTGACTTAGGTAATACAGTAAGTCCTTCATTTCGGATGTCCCCTAGGCATGGGTAGATGGGTCTGTGGGTGACAAGTGAATGAGTTTCCTATTTCTTTGACAACTTATGCCCCCCCCCCCGTCCTTCCGGGACATTCTGTTGAAGTTGTAGGTTTCTCACTGCAGCCTACAGCCTCTCCAGAACACCCTGATCTAGTGTCATGGGTGTATTCGGGTCTTCGATGCCTTTCTCACCATCTCAACATCCTTTGCTGTGGAGTCAGACAACAGGGTTTACTCTGCACAGCATTCTCTGCTTTCAGACCTAGAACATACTATCAACTATAAACAAATGCTGCCTGGTGTCAGAGTAGTACAGCACAAGTCTTGGTTCATCCTTAGAAGAGACGCTTTGGATTGAGTACAAATGGACATTCTGGGTCACCCATGGCATACTATCCTGAAAGGTCCTCACTGCCATCTGGCCCACCTCTCCGCTAACCTATCTAGCCATTCACCTGATTCTGGATGAAGGAATTTTGGTAGGTTACCTGATACTAATATTAAGCGAAATTTTTCTCCCCCCAAACACACTTTTCCTTCTTGGATAATGATGTTCGCCCGTGCAGTATCTAAGTTCAGGTTTCTATAGCTGTGACTAAACACTGTGAACAAAAGCAAGTTAGGAAAGGTTTCCCTGGGCTCACAACTCTCAGGCCATACTCCATCACTGAGGGAAGTCAGGCCAGGAGCAACAGGCAGGAACTGAAGCAGAGGCTGTGGAAGAATGCTGCTTATTAGCTTCCTCAGCCAGCTTCCCTAGGCAGCTCAAGACCACAGTGGGCTGGCCTCTTTCACATCAATCATCAGTCAAGAAAACGCACTATAGACTGGCCTGTAGCCATTTTCTTAACCGAGAGTCCCTCTTCCCAAAAGATTCTAGCTTGTGTTGAGCTGCCAAAAAAAAAAAAAAAAAAAAAAAAAAAAACAAAACCTAACCAGGATAGTAGCCCACTCAGCATCTTCTCTGTGGGTATTTTCCCTCTTCCTCTACGTAATTACTCACTACAGTTCTACTGAGGGGCTGTGTTATCAAGCCTATGTATTGGATTGAAGGTGCCGTCTACAGTAGCTTTTGATGGTGCTCTGCTCTACATTGTTAGAGAAAGACCAAGACAGTCAGGAGTCCTTTCACATGCTCCCACCCTAGAAAGGAAAGGGGATGAGATGCCTTGGCCTATGGCCTTGGCCTATGACCAAAGGAAGACAATTTGCACTGGCCTGTAGTCCAGAGAGGGACTCCACTTAAACGTGTGTAACACACACTTGAAATCAGTACTTCTGAAGTCTTGTATTCTAAAAGTCTGAGGGTGCTTCTCTGGCCTCACCGAACTCTGTGTGGAAAGACAAAGGGTCTATAGAGTATAGGCATAGCTTGGAAGCTGCATGGGCTGGCTATCTACACTGGGCTCTTGAAAAGGGCTGCTCAAGAGCATCTCTTCCACTGTAGGGCCTGCAAGTTATAATAAATGGCCAGCACCAATCTTGAGTATAAGTACAGCAAGCTACTAAAGCTCTCACTTAAATTCTACCTCTCCAAAAAAAAAAAACAAAACAAAACCCCCAAAACATGAGTTCTTGTGAAGAACTGACCAACACCCAAAGTAAATCAATAATTTTTTTTGCTTGTTTTGCTTTGTTTGATTTTATAGCAGCTTCTCACACAGAGATAGAGAAAAACATGCCACAGAATAGGCCCAGGCCCTCAGGTAGTGCTAGTAATACTACCGTTTATTTTTTGTGTTCATCTTATTTTCAGAGAAAAAAAGATTAAGTTATAAATCAATAAAATTTACTTTTAAGTTGGGCAGTCATGGCAAATGCCTATAATGTCAGCCCTAGGGAGGCAGAGGCAGGCAGATTTCTGAGTTTGAGGCCAACCTGATCTACAGAGTTCCAGGACAGCCAGGGATACACAGAGAAACCTGTCTCAAAAACAACAACCCAAAATGCTTTTAAGTTTGCTATAGATCAGGCCTTTCAAAAATGTGTACCGATAAAGAGGTTGGTTGGAAAACTCCAGTGTTGCCCTTAACTAGTTGGTCTTCCAATACAGAAGAAGGACTACCTTTATTTTATTGTAGTGTACATTTAGTGGCATCATGTTCCAGGAATTGAGGTAGTGCAAAAAGGTAGGAGATTTTTGAAAGGTGAGCAATAATAAAAGGGTCAGGAGAGCATTCTTGAAATTTAGGTTCATGTAGGTCAGAAGATGAGGCATACTGTCAAAATGCGACGGATGAAAGTACAATTTGTGCCATGTTTAAAATCCTTCCATAAAAGCTACATAACAATAGTAACAGCTGCCACTCACTGGAGGCTTACAACACGCTAGTGCCTTGCTAAGTGGTTTATGTGTGGTTTCTTCTATTTTATCCTTACAGAAAACCTATGATTTATTAGTCTCAGTTTATAAAGAAAGTGAGTCACAGAAAGGTGAAGCTATTAGTCCAAAGTCAAAATGTTGACTATGAGGAGGTACTAACTTTATGCTAACATACTACACTGTAACTCCCCAGTGAGAAATAATAACAAAATTCAGAAAAAGGTGACAGAAAAGAGCTGTTTGGTGTACAGAATTACAGAAAAGCAAACATCAGGTGATTTTTGTTCTGATCAACTTGGTAAGTGGTAGAAGTCATAACTGAAAGCTACAGCTAGTTAGCTCAGGAGATATGGACCAAGAATGCCTTCACCAGGTTCCTTCCTCTACCCACCAGCAGAGGAAGTTCTTGAAATGCTGCTGCCCAAAATGTTATCATTCTAAAGTCAAAATCACAGGAGCTAAAGAAGATGCTACCCGGAGGAGCAAACTGTGTTAGAAGACAGGAAAGATGTGATAAGAAAAGGGAAAAAAAAAAAAAAACAGAAACAAACAAACAAACAAAAAACCCCAAAAGGCAAGGCAAAGAAGACCACTGGAAAAGAAGGCTGAGGAAGCAGGATGCTGGAGATGCTGGTTTAGAGTAGTGTTAAATAGGGTGGCCAAAATGGCCTCACTGAAAAGTCAAGCTGTGGCAAAGAGGAGATGAGGGAAAGCCAGAAAGAGCCACAGTCTAGAACAAAGGCAATTCAAGAGAAGAAAAGAAACAACCATAGCAGGATCTTGGTTGTTTTTCTTTCTTGTCAGGCCTGCAGTTCAGACAAATCTCTCCCACCCAAGGTCCCACAGCCACTTATAATTTTTCAGAGGCTTACATTAATTGCAAACTTTTTGGCTATGGCTCAGGCTCATTACCAACTAGTTAACTTAACCCATTCCTGTTACATCTTACTTCTTCGGTGACTAGATGGTGTCTCTCAGACTCTACCCTTCTCCTGTATCTCTGTTTGGATTTCCTGTCTACCTATAAGCTGCCTTGCAATAGGCCAACATGGCTTCTTTATTAATCAATGGTAATAAAGCATATTCACAGTGTACAGAAAGACATCCCACATCAGGAGTCCTCAGCTAAAGTCCTTCTTAAATTCAGACAATTTACAGAAATACAATTTCCACAGTGAGTAAGAATATATATATATATAGGCCCTAGAATTGGTGGATGATTGAATTTGACACTGAAAGGAGATGAGAAACAGAATATTTACATAATCTCGAGTTATCTCCCAACAAAACATCTCTTCATTGAAAAGGAAAATGAGAGATGACTCAGTGGATAGAGCACTGACTGCTCTTCTGAGGACATGGGTTTAATTCCCAGACCCACATGGCAGCTCACAACTGTCTGTAACTTCAATTACAGAGGATCTGGTACCCTTATACAGACATACATACAGGCAAAACACCACTTAAAAATAAAAACAAAACAAAATTTTAAAGTTAAAAAGACCATATGAAAAGGGAAATGATAACGCTACGATAAATAATTCTAGTTAGTCACCTTCCTTCATATGAGCCCCAGGGATTCTATTGTAGGTCCTCCTGTTTACATGGTAAGCACTTCCAACTGAGCCATTTCCCCATTTCCAGAGACTTTTGACATTACTATGTTCCACTAGGTTTTATAAAAGTTTCGGTCCATAAGTGTTGAACATTTAAAAAGAAACACATGCACTGTGGTGGTCTGAATAAAAATGGCCCATAGGGAGTTGGCGCTATTAGGAGGTGTGGCCTTTTGAGGGGAAGTATATCACTGAGGGTGGGCTTTGGGGCTTCAGATGCTCAGGCCAGGCCCAGTGTCACTCTCTCTTTCTGCTGCCTGAGGATCTGGATGTAGAGCTCTCAGCTCCTTCTCTAGCACCATGTCTGCCTGTATGCTGCCATGATGACAATAGACTAAACCTCGGAAACTGTACCCAGCCCCAATTAAATGTTTTTCTTTATAAGTGTTGCCATGGTTATGGTCTCTCTTCACAACAATAGAAACCCTGTCTAAAATATGCACTAAGGTCCTTCCCTTGACTAACCTGTGTAGCACTCTGGAGTGCTACTCAAAGTCTGATCCAGACTGGCAACTAACTCCTGCTACCAGTTTGTGATTGGTTAAGTTTCTTACATCAGAAAAACCAGCAACTATGTAATTAAACATTGGCTGCTTGGGCCATCTGACCATTTCTTCATAGCAGAGCTTCCTAGATGAAGAAGGCAGTAATGTGGTTTAGTTCTGGAACAAAGTCCACATTTACTGTGCATAGTCTTGAACTTAATAGCTCTGCCAAATATTTCATCAGTAAAATGGGCAAATGGAGAACCTATCTCCATGGGATGTCAAGCTTTAAAGACGATGTAATCTGTAGAGACCATAAAGAGGACTAAACCTATGTAAGGAATATCATCACAAAATTCCTAGAGTTTGGCAGGAAATCAGAACAAAGAAAATAAGAAGAAAAATTAGATGATATCAGGCCTGGTACCGAAAGACATACTCTATCTTGCTTCAAATGAGACAAGCTATTTCATTTTTTCTCCAGTCAATAAAAAAAGAAACTGTGACATGTGTGATCCACAATAGTGCAAACATCTAAAAAGACAATGTGAGCCAAAGAAATGTAACCAGTCTGGGGTGTGAGTGAAGGTCACTGAGAATCTCCCATCTGGATTTCAAAATTGAGATTAAAACTCCTTTGCTTTTAGTCTTCAATTCGTAATGACAAAAAGAATTTACTGATGCAAGCTAGAAGTTTCAACAGATGTGGGGTAGAGGAAAATTCAGCCATTAATCTGTCACTTCAGTTAAAGCTAAGCTCGTTAATAACTTCTATTCCGCTCCATGCTGCCTTCAGTTTTTCTATTCCTTTCTCATGATAAGGACTTACATATTCAAATGCCCCCCCCCAAAAAAAGAGAACTTTTAAGAATTCCAAAATGAACAGGTAAATAACGCTGATGACAACGTGCTTCTTGGAGGCAGCGCCTTATTGGGAGCCTGTGCGCTTTCAGAATTACAGCCTTAAAGAACGTGCTTGCCGCTCCTGTCACGCAGTCATCCTTATAAACATTTCAAATTTGAAGATTTTTCGAGCAGCATAAATTTGCAAGATAAAAATGATACCTTGATTACTGAAGGTAGTATTAGCTAACACATTTTGAAATATGACAAAAAGAAAGGGTAGCTTAAACAGAATTAATTTGGGGAGAATATCTATCAGTCAGTACGCACACTCATTACAGAACCTCCATTTGGTATGCACACTTAAACTATGAAAAATACCTACAGTTAGCAGTAAAATTCTTGACTTACAAGTATTTTAATTTAGAGGCCACTCTAAATAAAATTAGAATTACAATGAGAACTACAGTTTATTTGTTATAAGCAAGATTATTTTTAAAAGCCTTCATGCTTTGTGAATTTCATATCATGCATCCCGATCCCACTCATCTCCCAGTCCATCTATATCCATTCTCTGCCCTTGCAACCCCCCAAAAAACCAAAAAAGTAAATATAATAATAAAAAAATTTAAAAATTAAACATAAAAATGCAACATAAAGAAAATAAACAAAACATCTCCCAGTGCAAGCCGTGATATGTCACTGTGTGTCCCTCAGTGTCCCCTCTTGCCCAAACAGCATAAGCAAGATTTTTACATACTATTCAATCCGAGAGAAAAACAAAGAATAAGTTATCCAGATGTTAACAAAAACCATGCATAACCATCTCTGAGGTTATAAGCAAACATAACAATAATAATAATAATAATAATAATAATAATAATAATAATAATAATAATAATAATAATAAAGAAACACCATCTACTATGTTTCAGTGAAAATCAGAATCCTTATATACACAAGGAAAACATTTGTTGCTTTATATTATAAAATTTGGGAGGAAAAAAAAATTTCGACTGGCTAGAGTTGGAAATCAATCCCAGGACCTTGTACATGCAAAGCATAGGCTCTGCCCTGAGCTATAGCTTAGCAGGAAACACTTTCAAACAGAATATGTTGGGCGGAAGAGCTGAGGTATACACATCATCAGTTCTTTCCCTTCTAATCCAAGCTTTTCTCTTCCAGGCTCTTACTTTTACAGCCCTATCTCTTGGTGATTAGACAACTCATGCTTCCTGTTTGCTTGGAAGGACACAGAGAGAAACTTGGCTTCTCCTTAATTGAACCAAGATAAGCTAACATCTTAAATAGTAACTCTATTTAAAACTTAAACATAGAGGAGTTGGACATCCATCAGCAGAAAGATGAATCTCACTAAGACCTTACATAAAATTAGCTCAAGCTGGATAACAGACTCAATGGAAAACATGAATCTATAATTGTTAGGCAAGAAAATGAGGTGGGGAACAACTACAGTATTTCAGGCTAATATCTAAGTATCTAGTGGCTAAGAACTAGAAAAATTCTCAGCATAATCCAAAATCATAGTCCACAGATTTTACATTTTAATTTAGAGTTATCAAAATTAAATTTCTGGCTCAGCAAAACAAAAGACCTTACAAAAAAGATGAGCTGTGGCCGAAGAGAATGTATTTGTAAACTATATATCCAGCAATGAAGGCAGACTTGAAGGTACAATATATGGAAAAATTGCAAACAGTTATTTTGAAAAAGGCAATCCAATTAGAGTGGGCAAAAGACATGAAAACAGAAGCTAAAAAGATATACAGCTAATAAAAAGAAAAAGAATGTGAAAAAGATTCTCATTATTAGCCATCAAGGGAAAGCAGATTTAAAGCATAAAAAAGGCTCGCGACACACCTGTCACAAAGGCTACAACGCAAGCAGCAGCAACAGCCAATGCCACAAGGCTCTGGGAACATACAATGGCAGTCGCACACACAGCTCAACACTTTGTCACATTCTAACAATTGCAGCATACCACATTTATCTCTGAGAAATAAAAGCTCGTGTTAAGGGAATATTATAACAATATTCACAGTAGCCTTATTTCAAAAAGCCCTAAACTAGAAAATGATCCATGTCTTCAATAGGTAACCTGACTAAACAAACTGAGCTCCATCCATAACACAGTACAATAATCAGTGAGAAAATAACAGTGTTGATCCACACTACAGAGTGGATGGACCAAAAAACTATACTGAATGGAAAAAGCCAATACTAGGTTCTATAATGACACATAATTCTCTCTCTCTCTCTCTCTCTCTCTCTCTCTCTCTCTCTCTCTCTCTCTCTTTCCCCCCCCCTCTCTCATACACACACACACACACACACACACACACACACACACACTTAGAGACAGTTTCTCTGTGTAGCTCTGGCTGTCCTGGAACTTACTCTGTAGACCAGGCTGGCCTGAAACTCAGAGATCCTCCTGCCTCTGCCTCCCAAGTGCTGGGGTTAAAGATGTGAACCGCTGCCAACTAGCCTGCATAATTTCATAATTTCTATAGCATCTTTGAAATATTAGAAAGATTATATATATGAAAAACTAGTAAATTTGTGCAGGGGAGGAGAAGGCTCAGGTTGTAGGAGAACACCAGGAGGGACCCTGTGGTGGTAGAACTTTCTGTATCTTAACATTCTACTCAATACATATGCCTCCAAGCTAAGTTTGCACACACCCAGCTCTTTCTCATATGCAGTTCTTAAGAATAACGGTTTTTATGTGAAGGGAATACAACATTGTGAGAGGAGACTGACCAGAGGAGCCCAGGCTCTGCTCTATTCTCCACAGAAATGAGATGCCTTTTACTGCTTTAGCTCAGTTGGTCATGTGGCCCCAGCATCAGTCAAAGTGGTAGACCCACCAGCAATATACATCGTGGGCTTCTTCTGTTCCTTGCTGCCCAGCTGGAGGTGATATGAGACTTAAACTTTAGTATTTAGTAGTGTTTTGTTTTTTTTTTTTTACAAATGTAGGTGCCCTTGTGTTTGGGGCATAAATATTTAGGATTGAAACTTCATCTTGATGGATTTTTCCTGAGATGAATAAGTAATGTCTGTCATGGCCTCTTTTAATTGATTTTAGTTTGAAGTCTTTTTTGTTAGATATTAGGATGACTACACCAGCTTGTTTCTTAGGACCATTTGATAGGAAAATCTTTTCCCAACCGTTTACCCTGAGCCTGTGTCTGTCTTGAAATTGAGGTGTGTCTCTTGTATGCGACAGAAGGATGGCTTCTGTTTTTGTATCCATCGTGTTAGAGTGTGTCTTTTTATGGGTGAATTGAGACCATTGATATTAAGGGATATTAATGACCAGTGATTGTTATTTCCTTTTATTTTAGGTGATAGCTTGTGTGTATTTCCCTTCTTTGGGGTTTTCTTCTGTGTGATTATCGATTGTTTGTGGTTTGGTGTATCTGGTTTCCCTAAGTTGAAGTTTTCCCTCTATTGCTTTCTAGAGGGCTGAATGTGTGGATAAGTATTGTTTGAATCTGGTTTTGTCGTGAAACATCTTGTTTACTCCGCTTATAGTGACTGACAGTTTTGCTGGGTATAGTAGTCTGGGTTGGCAGCCATGCTCCTTTAGTGTCTGTATAACATCTGACCAGAACTTTCTTGCTTTATTTGTTTCCATTGAATAGTCTGGTGTTATTCTGATTGGTCTGCCTTCATAGGTAATTTGGCCTTTAAATCTACTTTATTTAACTTGCTCAGTAGAGTGTTCCATCTCACTGGACTCACCCAAATGGAAGACCAGAGTATGGAGAACATGATTTACTGCAACCACAATTGAAAAAGTCATAAAGAATGAATGCACACATGCATGGGCCCATAAGATGGGGCTTTCCCCGTTTCTATTTTCTGACTGTGATTCCACGTTACTAGTGTTTCCCAAGGGTCACACTAAGGGAAATTCAGAACAAAGCCTTTTTGTATTATTTCTTATGATCTGTGTGAATCTATAATTCTCTCAAAAGTTGAATGATAACAAGTGAAAAGAACTAGTTTCTTTAAGTTAAATTAATTGAATAAGATTTTTTTAAAAAAAATCTTAATAACTTAGCAAAAGCAGGGAAATACCATGCTATTAAAATCTAGAATAACCACCATAAACTAAGTATGATAACATATTAAAGATAGCTTCAAATTCTTTGGCATTGATTCCATCAAGAAGTGAGATCTATATTCCTTAGTCAAGAATCTCTGTGGGTTCTGGGATTCCTTTGACAAGTAGAAAATATGGAGAAGAAATTACACTGGAAATTTCTGGATCCTAACATACCAGCAGCTTCCATTTCCCAGTTTTTAAAACATTCCCTATTGGTAGCTAAATGCCACATAACCCATGAAATGACCTAAAAGTCATCATGCTCTAAGAAGAAAATAACCAAGTCACATGAAGCGATCCTGGAGATGACAGAGATGTAACTGCAGGATGAGGACCTGGGCCTTGACTGACCAGCTGGGGTCTTCTAATTCTTGACACATACACACACACAAAAACGTCACAAGCATGATGAAATGTTGGCTTTGTTTCACTAAGTTTTCAAACAGTTCATTGCACAAGTAGAAAGCAGCAAACTCCTTTGCCTACATGCCCTCTCTCAGATAGGCTGGCCTCCAGGTAGCTCGGACTAATAGTCTAAGAAACTCATATCCTTGGATCCTAGCAACCCATTAATGTTTTTTCAGTCTTTGTTAGTGGATGGCTCACATTCAAAAAAAAAAAAAGTGTTATGTGTAACAAACATTTAAAAATATATTACTTTGATGGGTTGATGACATCCTTGGAGATTATACATTTAAGCCTGTTTGGCAATCTAAATTATCAATCCCCTAAGAAAATTTAATCCAGTAGTTGCCTCCCATAATCTCAGCAGAAAACATATCTTCATTTGAGCAGAAAGACAATGCTTGCTTCATCTTCCTTCTGCTCACAAAATTCATTCTTTGTGTAACAAAAAAGGTTCACAGAAGAAAAGCAGAGGCACTTGAACAGAAAAAATTATTTGGAAAGATGAAATGCCCCAGAGTTCCCTCTAAATAAAAAGGAAATCACAGTTTCCCATTTGAAGACAGGAGTAGCTCCAGAGATATTAGTGTTGCCCTGACATGGACATCCCCACATTCCCAGACATATGCTCCAGAAATGAGCTTCTCTGATGTCGTGGTTCCGCCCACTGCTTGTCATCATTTTTACTCCAGCCTCGCCACATTCTGGCCTCGCTGGTGTTCAGATTGTACCATGTAACTAAGCAGTTTCAGGCAGTCCAGGCCAAGGCAGTAAAGAACCGGCTGTCCCTTACTCTTCTTACTCGCCTCCGCCAGTGTGGCCACAGCAAACTTGAACCCTCTAAATCCAGACGCTTTGAAGAACGGATGAGCCAGGCCCTTTTTCTCCCCACTAAGGTCTCACTGCATTGGACTTGTGATCTCTGTTCTGTCACCACCCTCACTGAGCTGGGACCACCGCTCTTGGCTTTCATCAGCATCCCCCACTAATCCTCTTCCCTTTCTCATTTCTCCTTGGGCCTGCCCCTTCCTCCCCGTCTCTGGACCATGGTGATATATACTAGTTTATGAACTGTCTACAGCTAGTTTAATACTACAGTGGCAGAGCTGTGTAAGTCCAACAAAGAGCTTATGGCCCACAAAGCCTAAGATATTTACCTTCTGTTCTTGGAAGGAAGTTTGTAAACCCCTAACCTTACACAATACTTTGCATGTAATATCCGCACAATAAAAAAATTGGAAAGGATAAAAAGTATAGAAAATCCTTTGAAAATATCCATCAGTCGTAATTGTAACTATTCCACAGCTAAGTGCTTTTATGCTCCACTTCAATTCTGCCCTTGTAAGAAGTACAGGGACAGAAAACAACAAATACCTGGGCCAGAATCAGAAAGCAGCACATAATAGACATCCATTAAGTATTTGTTAATAAGTAAACTACATTTATCTAAAGCCAAATATTCACTATTACAGAGTCATAAGGTGAGCCAATTTCAAAGAAGCTAATTTCGAGAAAACAGTCAAAATAAAAATCCAAAAAACATTTCTAAATACCCGAAAGCTGAAGGAATACAACTCTGCAGCACTCAAGAAAGGGTGTATGATTAAGATCACACTGAGTCCTGTAGGCCTCTAAGCAATGCCTCTCCTCCCCCAGGGAGTCCATGCCAGGATGGGACCCATCTAACACGAGTAATGCTAACTGTTGAGTTGCCAGCTGATAAGCTTTGTCTCCCAAGGGTGTGTGTGTGTTTAAATCCTAACCCTTGACGTAATGGTATTACCTGACCCTGATGGTAACTCTCAGGGTCCCTGGGAACTGATAAGGTTTACGTGGGGTCTTGAGGCTTCATGAGGGGACCAAGAAAGGCCCCTAGGGAGAAAAAGACCCCTTAGATGTCTTTCTTTCCAGGCACCTGCATCAAGGTACAAGAAGACAGAATCCAGAAGCTGAGCCCCTGCCAGAAACTGAGCCTGCTGACACCTTAACCTTAGATGTCTGGTGTTGAAGCCGCAAGAGCTGACCACCTTAAAAATGGGTATGGACAGGTTTCCAATTAAAATAGGTGTTAATCTTTTTCTCTGCTTCTCAGTTTGTTGTGTTAACTTTGAGAGACTCTCTCTCTCTCTCTCTCTCTCTCTCTCTCTCTCTCTCTCTCTCTCTCTCTCTCTCTCTCCCTCTCTCTCTCTCTCTCTCTCCCTCCCCCCTCTCTCCCTCCTGCCCTATTCCTGTATGAGATGTGGTCAGGCTCTTATTATGTTTCCAAGGTGGGCCCAAATTCCTAAGTTCAAGCGATCCCCCTGCCTCAGAGCCCCCAAAGAACTGAGGCTACAGACACATACCAGTGTGCTGTGGATCTGAGAATTCTGATGAAAGCTTTGTTAATATTTCCACAGGAAGGTCTCTTACCTTTTATCTGTCCATCAAAATTTAGCCTAAAACTTCTCTGACATCTCTAGCATGCCATAATTTTTCTTTTCTCCCTAAAGCCTTTGACTTCTGGTGTTTTCCCATTATCTGAGAACTTAAAATTAGCCTTGCATACTAACAGGTTGTATATATATATGTGTGTGTGTGTGTGTGAGTGTGTGTGTGTGTGTGCATACTTGATTTGTCAATAGGTCATAAAGTCCTCTATCAAATTTGTTTTTCTTCCCTTTTCTTGTTTTCCACCGTCTCCCATAAGAGCTGAGTTTGATATGTAGAACTTCTAACAAGAATAAGCTAAAAGTACTTCCATGGTTTGTCTGCCTTGTACTAAACTTGAATGGCACATAGTTTGGGGATAACTTTAAAAAAAAAACAAACAAAAAACCGGAGGTCAATATAACAACAAAAGAAATATGGAACGCGAGGAAGATATTTTTAAATAATTAAATCATAGTTTTGAATAGACTTTTGTTCTTTCTTTGTTGCATTATTTTGCAAGAAAAATAATGTGAAGAGAATAAAAAGGTTGCTCTAAAACTTAGCAAATCAAAGTTTACCTATAATATATGCTTTAAAAACCTGTCAGAATTATAGCATCCAACAGTCATCTCAAAAATACTGAAAGGAATTACTAAAGTAAAAACAGAAATTCCCACTACCCCTGAAAATGATTTCTATTAATACATATTATTCTCATTTAAATATTTTCATTTATCAGTAGGTATATGAAGGTTAAATACATCTTGTCAGCTGAAATGTCATATTTAGAGCACTGAATCTTGGGTAGGAATGCTTGCCCTTCGGTTTTCATTTTCCTTCTCAAGAGTAGCTGTGTACATCTATACTCTAATCACTCCAGACGCTAAGGCAGAAAGATTACCACAAGTTGGAGGCCAGCCTGTGCTATGTCATGAGACCCTATTTGAAAACAAACAAGAAAAATTGAGAAAATCCTTTAGTGAACATGTCTTGAGGCATTGTGCTCTGTGCAACAGAGCTGGGTAGGTCAATGTTGCAACTGAAATAGCCAACCAGAAAGGGCAACACACCATCAGCTGAATGGGATTAACGTACCTACTTAGACACTTTTATATTTCTAGATCTATTTCTAGAATGGCCTACAGAGGGATTGGAATAAGGTAATGACGTGTGCGTGCGTGCGTGCGTGCGTGCGTGCGTGCGTGCGTGCGTGCGTGTGTGTGTGTGTGTGTGTGTGTGTGTGTGTGTGTGTGTGTGTGTGTGTGTGTTAAGAGGGTAGTGGTTCTGGGAATTAAACTTGGGTTGTTGGGCATGCACAGCAAGCACCCCTTTCTACTGAGCCATCTTCCCAACCCAGGACTAACAGGTTTTAAAGGAAATGGAGAAGGTGCAACAGAATGGGAGGTGAGTAAGCTTGTAGAACAGAAAAGAACAGGAAGTGGAGGGCAGGTCACGCGGTATAACAGAGTGGAGGATACGGAGAACAGGGCATATGACAGATAGCTCAAATGATGCTTCTGCCTGATAAGCTAGACAACACCAAAGACCAAGGCTGCTATCTATTTTAAAAGCTTGGCCTCAAGAAAGGCCTAAATAGCCTCTACATTTTCTGTTGTATGATGTAATTCAAACACATGAACTGAACTACAGAACAGTAAAAATACTCCCCCAACACTGGCGTTCCACCTTGGCACCACCTTTGATGGAGCTGAAGAACAAGTGGAGCTTACTCTGCCTGTGGAGAAAATACCAAGAAAATGAAGTAACGTTGTAGGAGGAGGTTTCTGGCCCGGACTTTCTCGGGCCTAGCTTCAAGGTTTTAGACCTACAGATCCGCAGTCCTGCAGGCCCGCAAACCCGCAGAGACATTCAGACACTTTCAATAGTTTCAGCTGATCAGCCTAAGGCCCAGGCATATAACTTTGCTAACTCTCTACCCTTCATCTAACTCATGACTTATCCTGCTCTGCCATGCGGCTGGGTACCTTTTCTTAGAGCAGCATAGTTGTCCTCTGCTTCTTCTGGCTTCTCTCTGGCATTCTGCTCTGTTTCCTGTTCTCAGAGTTTTCTTAGTCTGGTAGCCCCACCCACACTTCCTGCCTGCCTTTGGCCAATCAGCGCTTTTTATTAAACCAATGGGTGGGACAATTATTTACCATGTAACAATATAATCTCCCACATAATGTGGGTCATACAGACCAGAGAATAGACATTTAGACTGTACAAGTCCCTTTTTCCTCCCTTCCACTTGACATTACAGTCCTGGATTCCAGCATCATGCAGCATTTTAAGCAGACTCTTTCAACCCTATGATGGAATGCTCGCTTGTGTTCCTCTACATTCTGCGAAGCAGGCACCACTCAAGCTCACAGTTCTCTCAACAATGAGAGTATCTAACAAGAGAATGCCAAAGCTTTCTGAAAAGATGGCAAAACAGACAAAATGGTAACAAAATGTCTCCATAACAGAAAGAAGAAACATGGAAAGCTAAGGTTTGTGGCAACGTATACTTTAAAAGTCATGGGATACAGAATGGTCACTGACTATACAGAAATTTATTGAGAAAATTAAAATTTAGACCTAATTACAGGGCTGGAGAGATGGCGCAGAGGTTAAGAACACTGGCTTCTTTTCTAGAGGTCCTGAGCTCCCAGCAACCACATGGTGGTTCACAATGGTCAATAATGAGATCTTCTGCCCTCTTCTGGCCTGCAAGCATACATGCAGGCAGAACATTACATACAGAATAGATTTTTTTAAATCTAAACAACAACAAAAAAGAACTAATTACAAATTCTCAGGTGAAAGCAAGAATATATATATAAGTGGGAAGATGACTGGGTAGTAAAACTCAGTTCAAATTCCCCAGCACTCACGTAAGCTCTAGAAGAGGGCTGAAGCCCACCAACAACCCCAGTGTTCAGGAGCAGAGAAAGAGGGCTGCCAGAGCAACCTGGCTAGCTATACTAGCCAACATGGCAGGCTCCACTTCAAGTGAGAGAGCTTCTTTCAATGGTGAAACGGGATAGAAGAAAACACCTGGCATGAACCTCTGCCCTCCATAGGTACATACATGTACCTACACACACATGTGCCCACACATGTACAGTAGAAACCACACACACACACACACACACACACACACACACACACACACACACACATGTGCCCACACATGAACACTAGAAACCACACACACACACACACACATACACATGTGCCCACACATGTACACTAGAAACCACACACACACACACACACACACACATACACATGTGCCCACACATGTACACTAGAAACCACACACACACACACACATACACATGTGCCCACACATGTACACTAGAAACCACACACACACACACATGTGCCCACACATGTACACCAGAAACCACACACATACACACACACACATGTGCCCACACATATACACTAGAAACCACACACACACACACAAGAATGAGAGACAGCAAACATAGTTAAAAATAAATAAAACACTGGCCAAAAAAATTAACTAGGTTTAAACTAGAAAAGAAATCTTCATCACAGAAAGAGTATTGTCATATAAGTTTGTATAAAGATAAGATTTGCATTATATTTAAAAATACACTAAGTATGTAACAGTTGTTGAAATGTATCATGAAAATTAAAAATTAGCACTAAGTACTGGTCTTCAGAAAAAATTGTATGTTAAGAAACATGCTAACCAATGTCTTCTCTACATCTCTGATTTTTCAATGAATCTGAGAAAATGGTGCCTTATACTTTTGTTTCAAAATGTTCATGTTACAAACAGAGCTTTAAATGCACAGAACTTAGCATTTCAATTTTATTATCTAAAAAATACGGAAATGAATTCTGATTGTATGTTTTCTTGAGTGTTCTGCTACTGAGCTGTGTCCCCGACCTTATATACCACACAATCTTCTAAAAAGTTAGCTCTTACGACAATAGTCAGGGAAGAGGGGATCTCATATACTGGACTGCTGACACCAAACCTCTGGAATATTTCTAAGTACAAAATTGAAAAAGAACTCGAAGACATTTCTCACAAAGCAATGATAGGTCTGCCCTCGTCGTATTTTAAATAAGATCTAAGGTCCACAGAACTGTTTAAAAAGAGACGAACTTAAAGTGTATCACACTCTTGACTTCACAGTCGGAGATAGAGGAACTTCAGCAGACACTGAAAACACTCTCTTTAAAGAAAAAAGAAGAAACATAGATGAAAATCCACCATGGAGACTAGGTTGATGATACTGAAGAGACACCAGGGCAACGCCACCTTGAGCTCCATCTTGGGGCTTCCACTTCTGCTTTAATCAACAGTGTGGCAGGCTATTGTCCCCGATCATGTATTTGAATATTTTCATCAAGTGAATCTTATCTGTATTTACTTCTTCAAGCTATTTAAAATGAAAAGTGAAATTCCACAAGTCTAAAATAGATAAGAAATATATATATGAATCAAACTCAAGTGTTCCAATAGATAATACAAAGCTTTGTATATTCAATTTAACCCAAGGTGTAAAGCCAATGTCATCCCCATGAGTGAAACATGGAACGACTAATCCCGAGGAGGCATCTTAACTGCCCAAAAGGATTACAGAACACACTACACAGAACTATGGGGACCAAACCTCTTGTGTGAAACTCCTGAAAACCACATGCTTCCACAGCACAGATACCACGGCGTCACCTTCTGAGACCTTGTGGTCACTCCCTTGGAAGATGTGAGATACCCTGGGTAACACTAGAAGAATTTCATCATGTTTTAACTGGTCAGAGGATAAGGACCAAAGAACAAAAGTCCCCATTTTGTTGTGAGAACCGGGGATAACATGTGCTCGCTCTGACTCACATTAAATATTTTACTGTTAAAATAAAATTATAAAGACAAACTCCTGTTTTCTCAGAATTGTGCTAGTGTCTTAGTATGCCCTTCACACTAAAGGAGAATGGTGAGGCATGAGGTATGATATGAATGCACTAGAACTTGAACTTGGCTACACTAAAGCTTCAATTAATTTTAAATGATCAAACAGCTACACTGACAAGAGACAAGAAACCATAGGTCTTTTACATGATCCTACAAAGCAATAGGCAGCGAGAGGTCACTCTCCACAGGTCAGCATATGCACCAGGAAAACCAGTTAAGAAGAGAATTTCACACAAATGGCTGCAGACAGCTCTGAAGACCGTCCTTGTTAGCATAATTACTCAAATAGTACTTACAAACGCGTAATATCAGCCTATTCCTGAGGATAAAAGACCGATTAGACATATTATATTTTCTTACAGATATCAAAGAATTCAATTTAAAAAAAAAAAAAGATTGAGCGTAGGTCATTCATCTGCGCACCGCAGCTGATCTTAAGTAGTAGGGTCCCTTACAATGAAGGAGATTTTGCAAATACCATGTGCTTTACCCATATGTTTGCTTCCACAAGCAATGCTGCCTTCACTATGCCAGCAGAAACAAAAGGTATCTGATTATAGATTTGAAATAAATTCTCTTCACATTCCCCGCCATCACACTGAATTCAAGACTTGAAAAATGTTCAGGATAATTTGGTTATTTCCAACTATCAAAAGAGACCAATCTCATATGGGAATATTGGCCAATAATTAAGGAGATATCAGTTGCCTTAGCAACAGATTCCTTCCCAAATAAGCACTGTTTTCACCCAGCTGCCTTTAGCCAAAAGGGGAATTAAATCACTGAAATCAACAATTCCTTTGTTTAGCAAACAGAACAGCTTTCCAGGTCTCAAGAAAACAGACCCTTCACAGTTGGTCCAGCGCTGCCCAAGGTAGCAGTTTGGTTGAATAAGCCAACCTCTTGAATTACGGGATTTCATCATCAAAACCACTGCTAACAGAATGGCTATAGCCCTTGCCAGAGAAACGGAACAAAAGAGAAGCATCTCCTAAGTGATGCTAATGGCTAAATTTAGCTGCACAGATCTTAACCCTACACCGAAAACATATGGATATGTGTATACTGCGCTCATTCTGGAAGTCTGACAGGACAAAGGACTAATTAACCTACTCGGTTAATTAACGGATAGCTTCTTCTTCTGGCTTTTTGGTATAAGAGACTAAGTTTACATGACACAATTTAAAAAATTATCTTACATGGTCCATCACCCCAACTAAGGAATAAAGAACTGTTTGTAACTGTTAGCACAGGCTGGCCCCTCCACAAGCTGAGACCCTGTCAATGTATTGAAGCTATCTACAGGGGCCAAATTCTTTCCCATAAGTAATCATAACAGAAGCTCACTGTGATGTCTCTCTCAGTAGACACATACCTGAATTGCAAGAGGTTCCTCAGAATCAGAATTGACTTTAAAAAGCCAAGCATGAACCTCTTGTCACAAGAAACTCCTGGTCTAACTATACTCTATGGTCATTGGCATCTTTATTGCATCATGGCAAAGACTGACCTTAGGTTTTCAACCGCTCTGTAGTCCTACACCTTTGCTAGCCAGAGTCCAACCTTACAGCTAGCCTGGGCTCTAGATTCCTCTTCTGGCATGAAGTTTCCATCCATGTAGCCACTGTAGACAAGCATCTGAATGGATGCGGATCGAAGCCCGATGCCCACAGTCTACCTTCTCATCCTCTGTGGTAGCGTATAGTCTTTCACATCTGCCCTTCCTGCTCTCCTAACTTTTTTCTATATAGGGATAATGCAGGGCCCTCAAAATAAATGCAATGCTCGGAAGTAAAATGGAGACATACAAAATAAAATCAGAGCATGCCATAAACTGATACACAATTTCTTTGTGTCTACAAGTACGTTTCTCCCCTTGAATGGGATTTTTAAAAAAGTTCTGTCTGTCTTTGTCATATCTATATGAAGAAAAATTACTCTTAAGAAGTAAAAAATGGTTGGGGTACAGTGGCACAGACACCTCGACACATTAGGGAGTGAAAGCAAATGGATCTCGAGGCCAACCTCAGTTACACAGTTCAAGGCCAGCTTGAGATAGGAGAGACTATGTCTCAAAACAAAATAACCTCAAAGTAAATAAGTGGGTGAATAAATAATACAATTTAAAACCCAAATCCTTCCCACCTGTCCTGGTGCACTTTTGCTGCTGTGATAAGTCCCTTATCACACCAACTTGGGGGAGAAGGGGCTCATTTGATTTACGGTACATAGTCTGTCATCAGTCAAGGCAGGAACTTAAGAAGATGACATGGACCAGTGCTACCTACCAGCTCCTCCTCCGTGGCTTGCTCAGATTCCTTTCTTCTACAGCCCAGAACCACTTGCCCAGGGGTAGCACTGCCTACAGTGAGCAGGGCTCTCCCACACTGACCAATCACTAATCTAACCTCAACCATGCTCACAGGCCAATCTAATGGCAGCAATTCTTCAACTGAGGCTCTCTCTGAGGTGACCCTAGCTTGTGGCAACCTGACAGAAACTGCCTACACCCATCCACCGAGCTATCTGCATCCATTTTTGTTTCACATTCTAAGTACTTCGTCCCACTTTGGCTAATTCTATTATTCCTTCTTTGTTTACGAAAAATAAGCATTGTCTAGTGTTATATTATTAATTTTTCTAAAATAGAAAACCAAAGCATCTTCAGTGAAACTAAGCATGCTATTATCTTCCAGAATTTTTGGCACCAGCTGGAGTGAGATGATCAGCTAACAAAGTTTAGAATCATAATAATGAGAGATGTATAAAACCAATATCACAATTTCTGCTGGAGTCCTTGCTGCTGTATTTAGCTTTCATTTCTATTTCTTCTCATTCTCACCAAAGCAACTGATGATAATAAATATACTCCAAATATGAATATTAAATGAGAACATTCCCCCCTTTCCTATGCTGGAAATAGGCTAAGGTCTAACTGCAGATAATTTCAGCCAAAGGCTAATACTTCTAAGTCCACTATTGAACTAATAATGTAACAACTGGTGCTAACAAATAATATACCACTGGGCCTTAGAGCAAAGCATTTTACATTAGGAGGGGTATACTATCACTGACGCAAATGTCATTTTCAAAGCGCCAATCTGAAAGTCTATTCAAATGTACCTGTGATGAAGAGAGATAATTCAAAGACATATCCCCTTGGGGATGTAGAAGACCGCCCATTACTAGCTCTCCCAGAAGCTTGTTTATCTCATACACAGAACCCAGAAGGATGACTCACTCATCTCTGCAGCTGCTAATCTTTATCGTGCGTCTCCTGGCCTGTGGTGGAAGTCAGGTAGAAGGTGGTGCCAATGGATATTGCTTTATAAAATATGCACGAAGCCCAACCATATTTTGTACCGAGCCACACTTACTCACACATAAACCAAGTAGGGTAGCCGTGCCTCTCAGAGTCGATGTGGAGTATTTACCTTTCACCCCGCTCACTAGACAACAGCTGTTCTTCTCTGCAAGTATTGACGATACTGCGCGATGGTATCTGAAAACTATGGCTGTTGAATATGCTGTATTGTTATAGGACAGTAAGGGATCAATTCACTCTAAAAGCCTCGATTTAGTCTACAGGAAAAGTGTAATAATGCTGGTTAAATTAATAGTTAAATCTTTAGCTCAGTCGATACAAGGGACAGCGTAAAATTGTACTGGGGACTCTTGCAACAGAAATCTGGAAAACCTCAAATGTTTTGGTATTAAAAAGCAATTAGAGCTCAGTGATGGTTCTGTGTGATCACAGCCTTCCCTGAACACAGGAGAAGAAAACTTGGATGAATTTAAGGGCAGGGACACTTACTGTCCTCTACTTTGAGTTACTAGATATTAAATTTCACAGGAAAAAGAGCTATACCTAAGACAGACAGTGGTGTGTGCAAGGACACTAACTTCATTATTGGCAGAAATAAAACAAGCCCCACTGAAGGGCAGCTCAATAGAAAGAGAGCAAAACTCTAGGCAGGTGCTATCTGGTGGTTTTCTTTGTGGCATCACAGTTAATGGGGACAATAATGTACACACCCCTGCTTGAAGAACCCTGTGGCGGCTGCAAAAGAGAAGAGATGGCTAGATATTAGCTCCAAATCCCTTTTGTTCGTGTAACTGACCAATAATTAACAGCTAGTATGAACTGCTTCTGACCGAATTCCTTGCATACCAGTTAAGGACAAATATTGAAATTAACACAAAGCTTTTAAAAATAAAAACTCAAGTTACATGAACAAGGGACAATATGCTAATATATTTTACAACTTTTTACATATTCTAAAACTATTTTTATTCTAAAACTTTATATTACACATACTTTCCTAATCAGTCTTCCAAAATAACAAACATCAATTCTTTTCATCTGTATGCATGAGTGTGTGTGTCTGTGTATGTGTGTGTTTACATGCACACTATAGCATCTGTATGAAAGTTAGAGAATAACCCAAAGAAATTGGTTCTCTCCTACCAAGTGGGATTCTGGGACTGAATGCTGGTCTGGGTGACAGCGCCTTTACCCTCTAAGCTATACCCATGAAGATATCATAGGAGTGAGTAAGGAGACAGTGATAACATCTTCAAGGCTAAACTGTTGGCTTTGATTCTACATGGCATGGCCACAATCAGAATCTATCCACAGTGATTCAACACCTATCATTCTTTTAATGGGTTATCTCTTGGGCACTGACTCCAGTGTGAATGGATAAAAAAAGCAAATAAAATAAGACAGCTCTCCCCCCATCCCCGGCCCCAATTTCAAAAACCCAAGGCCTAGTGATGACATGCTAAATACAATAGGAGCTACGAGTTCTGATTATAAGAACCTGAGAGCTGAAGGTAGCCCTGCCCAGGTGAGGTAATGTCTCCTGCAGAAGTTTTTCAGTTTTTCTACTACACTAATTATAATTTGCTATAAATTTTCCTTACACAATGGAGCCTCATTTTCTTTAAGCAACTAATACTATGTTTTAAGTAACCTAGAGTTCTCATCTTTCAAATAACACACTCTCTTGTACAACTTCAAAGGCTACAGGACACAGACTTCTCAAAATACTTCTTTTTCAAGGAGTGATCCTTCCTAAGCTTTTTAGGGGTATACTGTTGTCGTAGGCTATAAAGATGCTCCAGGAGAATTCTCTGTTACGTCACTGTGTTGTCCTGTGATTCAGGCATCTTAATATAAAAGAGAAGCAGACAGGCAGTGTGGACCATGAACTCGCTGACTAACCACTGAGATGGCAGAGCATCTCCACCTTGCCAAAGGGAAGTCTCATCTACAGACTCTAGGAAAAAAGCCTTAATCATTTAATCATTCCTCAACAAAACTTCCAAAGTAGAGGAAAATAAACTACCATTAAAAAAAAATATAGTGGCATATCTGTAAAGATTCCTGGCACGTAGCAGTTACATGGTAAATGTGTTAGTCTGATAACCCAGCAGGGCACCGGGTGAGAATTTGTGGCACGGAGCAGCCAGGTGGTAAACTCAACAGGGCAGAACACGCCATGTATGGAGGGCATGCCCCTCAGCGTGACTATGCAAATCAGTTCCCACCTGCCTTCTTAAAAGGAGCTGCCTTGTGAAAGTCTGTCTCTTTTTTCTTCTGCTTCTCTCCCTTGTACTTGCCCGGCAACTCTCCTGAATAAACTCTAGTGTGGCGCTGGTAGTGTGTGTCTGATCTCATGTGTGAAATCAACAATAGCCACTAGTAAAACAGATGTTTTTTGTTGGGGAAAATTATTAACCAACCTTTTATTGATGGTTATAACATTGACCTTATAGTTCAATGTGAAAAAAGATGAAGCATCCATACTATTATCTATTTTTCATAACTGGAGTTGGTACTTTCAGATGCCCCCACCCCCCAGTGTCCTGTGCTTACACACACCACCCTGGCCCTGGACTACAGTCACTGTCTACCTGTCACATCTGAACTGAAACTTTGTGGCTGTAGAAAAGCTGAGGCTCAGATAATCAATCATTCGCCCAAGGTTACATGGTTAATTAGAGACATAGTTCCCTTGTCTGCTGAGTACTTTACTCCTCACAGGAGTCAGTCCAACAGAACTGTCCCTGTGCCCCAAGAGAATAAACAAACATATTCTACTGCTTTGAAATTCTCTAATATGTTTATTGATTCAAAACAATCTATAACCGTGAATTGCATCTTAACATTGAAAAGTGTCCATTTTTCTGTTCTGGTCTTTAACATAATTGACATTTCACATTCTACATGGCCACTACCCTGTAGTAAGGCGTGATTTAAAATTTTGAAGGGGGGGAGTTCATGTGACTTCACAATTAAGAACCCCAGAGGACTGGGGTTCAAGTCCCAGCACCCATTTGTAACTCCAGCCCCATAGATGTGACAACCGCTTTTGTCCTCTTCGGGTGCTACACATACAAGGGTTAGATACATACATACAAAACCCTTGAATACAAAGAAATAGAGATTTTAGAAGAAGGAAAAATGATCCATGGGCAGGTAATGGCCCAGCAGATAAGGCACTTGCCACAAAAGCTCAGAAAACTGAGTTCAATTCCCAGAACTTTCATGAAGGTAAAAACGAATCTACAAAGTTATCCCCTGATCACACATGTCTATATGTACATATCTCACACACACCAATAATATATACATTTTTAATTTGGACCAAATCCTAGAGACTGGGTATGCTTACAATTTTATATAAAAGAGGAAAGAAAAAAAGTGTTGTCTCTCTCCCTCTCCCCCACCCTCACCTCTCCCTCTCTTCCCCCCACCCCCACACCAGCTAAGAATAAAAAAAATATATTAAAATAGTCCTCGAAGAATTTCAGGCGGACATAATTCAAAGGACAAAACTAAATGCAAGTCACCAAGACTTGGCATTTCCATGACCTAAGCCTGTGGTGTACTGCACCTCCCCCTCTTGCCTACTGACATCCAGAAGTAAACCCTAAGGGAGTTGTTTTGAGTGAGGGTTTCTGTATGTCTCTTTGAATAGGAATACAAAGTGACAGAGAAATAACTCAAAATTGCTACAAAATGAATGGTATTTCCAAATGCGCAAGCAAACAACATGCACTTTAATGTAACACATTTCTTCTTATTTGGCAGTAAGTTAAAACATATGTTGTTTGAAGTTTATATAAAATGGATGAAAAGGTGTTATTTGTGTTAAAAAATGAAACCAAATTACTAAGTGGTTTAAAATCCGTGGCTTTTATTATCCAAATGTAGCCAGTTAAAAGTAATGTCGCCTGAAGAGTAAAAATAAATTAGGGTTAAAAGTTACTGGTTTGCTTGATTTTTTTTTTTGTTGTTGTTGTTGTTGGGGTTTTTTGTTTTGTTTTGTTGTTTATATGAAGGAAATAAACAAAGTAAAAACCTTCAAAAACATGCACTTAGTCATTACAGTTTCACAATTTTCTTTAATACAGGTCCAAAAAACAAACAGCAAAGAAATTTAGTTGCCTCTTAACATCAAGCACATTTTTTTTTTCCCTCCCTGAAGCCTTTTTCTTCTGTGAATTAGCAAAAGAAGAACTGTCAAAAGCTTAGTCATACTTCAAAAGCACAAAGTCAATGAGAGAAGGTAAAACAAGTGGTCAAAAATGTCCTCATCAACACTTGGGGGAGCTGGAGGGGGTCACCAAGAGAACAATCAGAAACAGCCGCAATTACCCACAAACTCCCTTCCATCCACCATTGCACTGCAGAGCAGAGAGAACAAGCCTTCCAAACTGTCAAGGTGTTTAGACAGTTTTTCCTTTGAGCTGAGAAAGTAGATGTTTAGAACTAAAATTTAAGAACAAAAGTTTTGAAGAGTATTTCCAAGGTATTTGTTTCATAGTCATGAAGAGCCTGGCAGAGAAGCTTTTCTACTAAGAGAATTATAAATTATTAGGACTCAAAACAAAATCTCTCTTTTTTTTTTTCTTGTTGACCATTGCTTAAAGGGCAAAACTGCAAAGCTGTCTTCTGATCTCCACAAGGCCGTGCATACATATCCTGGAACCATTTTTTTTTTTTTTTGAAATTTGGACCAAACCCTAGAATATGGGTATGCCTCAGTTTTTATATAAAAGGAGGAAAGAAATGAAAAAAGGTTTTAATTGTTTTGTTTGTATTTTTTGAGAACTAGGTTATTCTTTGTAGCCCAGGCTGCCCAGACTTGCCATCTCTATAAGACCAATCACTTAACCATAAGAAATCAAATCAACAAATCATGCTCTGACACAATAAATTACTAATAAATTACTAATCCTTGTCACCTATTGCAAAATTACTAATGCCTTGAAGCAAAGCTTCTCTCTTGATGTACTCTTTAGAAGACTGTACTCCCAGTCCTGAGCAGTAATTATATTTTTCACAAATTGCATTCTTATCAATGGTGCAGACGATGAACTGACCCGTGAAGAAACAACATCAGAGACAGGAAGTCCTGGAAAGATTCAGGAAGGCAAGTCACCACAGTGGTGGTGTTCAAGGAGGTTTGCCAAATACACTCTATACACAACACCTTATTCACATCATTCTCGTAATTGTTAAAAGAGTTCTTGAACATACTCATTATCTAGAAGTGAGAATAGCTTAAGAACTTGGAATTAGAAGTTCTATAGTTTAATAGTGTCCAAGTTGGAACAATTATTAGCCATCAAGAAACAGAAAAGCCAATATGATTTATGTTTATGGAAGTTGGTAACAGTTTTAACAGTAGATAAGCTACTAATCATGGGCTGAATGTCATTTTCAAATATGATTTGCCTCTGTAAATTTTACATTTCTCACACGTCCGCACCTACATTGGAATGAAACTTAAATGCTCCATAAGCAACAGAATTTCATCTGCAAACAGCCGCTCTAAAGTCATGTTCATCTCTCTCTCTCTCTTTCCTTCTGTCCTTCAAAATTAAATAAACAATAAGTCATATTCAAGATCTAGATGGAGCAGCCACTAAATCCAAACTAATATAGTACATTTCAAAACTCCATGAATCTGGATTTAAAGTAGATTGATAATGTTACTAGAACTCTAGCCACTTAAAAGATAGAGAATTTCTAAATGTCATGCTGTAAAAATTTACAGCAAGCTTTTGTTATAAATTTAGTAATGATCTCAAGAAATGTTTTCTTCTCACGCAAAGTCTAAGACAATTGTCTACCAATTAAACAGGGTAAAATCGCAAGGGTGGGCAAGCACTGAGTGTGCAGGAGATAAAATAAAAGTGGGAGGCGGGGTGATTGGTCCAAGCCTTATAGTGCAAAGGACATCAAAAAGAGTTTGCAGTCACAAAGGAAACACTGACAAGTTTGCAATCCTTGTCACCTATTGCAGAGTTCTGTGAATTAATAGTTTTATAAATTGCAATTATGCTATTAATAGCACAATCAAATCACTTTTTGGACTAAAAGAAATAATGTATTAAACTTTTTATTCAGTGCTGAGTATAGTAATACAAGACTGTAATCTTAGCATGTGCAGTGAGGAATGGTGAGTCTGAAGCCACTCTGTGCTACAGAGAGTAATTAAGTTCACAAAAATACAAAATAATTAAGGCATTCAAAATATTTTTAAAAACTTTTGTAGCTCTGTTTTTTTTTGTTTTGTTTTGTTTTGGTTTTTTTTTTTTTTTTTACATCTTTTCCACTTAAAAAATACATAAGAAATTAAATGGAACATCAAAACACAAGGCATGGTAGGAGTGTCCTACTGGTCTACCCCATTAGGACAGACAATTTTACCATTCGCATTTAAAAGTTTCTAGCACATGATGATAACTTAAAAACAGATCAATTTTCAACTCTAGTGGTTTCACTTGGTTTGGATTTTACCTGATTCTCTAACATACCTCATATGACCCAGACTGTTCTACTCTCCGAAATTTCCACCAGTGGTCAGCATGTTCCTTCCAAAATATGGCAACAGTCAAAGGCCTTGTCCCAATTGCTGCATACTCCTTATTTACTTAGCATTCTTAGCAGCAGCATCACTGCTCCACTGTTTGCTTGTATTCATTTACTCTTTGTGACTGTCCCTTCTAAATACTTGATAAAGAAGACAGGGCAGGGGTGTGGCCCCAAGCACTGCACAAACTGCTGTGGTGCTGCATGTCTGTGAGCCCAGTACATCAGAGGAAGAGGAATCAGAAGTTCAAAGTCACCCTTGGCTCCATACCAAGTTCAAGGACAGCCTTGGATAATGAAACCCTGTCTCAAAGGGGGAGAGAAGAGGAAGGAGAGAAAAAAGGAGGATGTGGGAAGAAGAGAAGAAGAGGAGGGCAAGACAGAGGGAGGGAAGAGGAAGAAGGAAGAGGAAAAGAAAGTGGAAATAGGAGAAGGAAAAGAGAAAAGGGAAGAGGAGCAGATGGAAGAGGAAGAGGAGGAGATGGAGGAGGAAGAGGAAGAGATGGAGGAGGAAGAGGAGCAGATGGAGGAGGAAGAGGAGAAGGATGAGGAGGAAGAGGAGGAGATGGAGGAGGAAGAGGAGAAGGATGAGGAGGAGATGGGGGAGGAAGAGGAGGAGATGGAGGAGGAAGAGGAGCAGATGGAGGAGGAAGAGGAGAAGGATGAGGAGGAAGAGGAGGAGATGGAGGAGGAAGAGGAGAAGGATGAGGAGGAGATGGGGGAGGAAGAGGAGGAGATGGGGGAGGAAGAGGAGGAGATGGGGAGGAAGAGGAGGAGATGGGGAGGAAGAGGAGGAGATGGGGGAGGAAGAGGAGGAGATGGGGGAGGAAGAGGAGGAGATGGGGGAGGAAGAGGAGGAGATGGGGGAGGAAGAGGAGGAGATGGGGGAGGAAGAGGAGGAGATGGGGGAGGAAGAGGAAAAGAAAGTGGAAATAGGAGAAGGAAAAGAGAAAAGGGAAGAGGAGCAGATGGAAGAGGAAGAGGAGGAGATGGGGGAGGAAGAGGAGGAGATGGGGGAGGAAGAGGAGGAGATGGGAAATCAAGACAATGACAAGAACAGTGAGAACAGTGAAGCCAAATTTGAATTTCACTGGATTTAGACTAATGTGGGGAGAGATTATATTAAAATACTACAAAGCAAAATGATGGGATCAGAACACGGGCTGCAACACTTAGGTGCTCAAAATTAAAAGGACTTCAACATGAAGATAAATTTTCAGAGATTTTTGAGTTTTAGAGAAAGCAGGAAGCTATTAATGTCAAACAGAAAGAAAGAAAGAGAGTGGGGGAGGGAGGGAGGAAGAAAGGATGGGATGAAGGAAGGAAGGAAGCTGCAGGGATAGCTCGGTGATTAAGAGCACCAACTGCTTTCCAGAGGACCTGAGTTCAATTCCCAGCACCCGCGTGGCAGCTCACTGCTGTTGTGAGGGGCCCACCACCCACCCTCACAAAAACACACGTGAAGGCAAAACACTAATGCTCATAGAATAGAGATAAATATTTTTCAAAAAACTAAAGAAATGGTTTTGAGACAGTCTGACCAAGACTACCAGCCTGAAGACTTCGCATTTTCACTCAACATTATTTGCATGAAGAGAAATCTCCACATTTCTCTGCACGGAAAACGAACTGTAATATTACAACTGGATGTTGTAACTAGGATGAAGATCTAACTATGAAATACTGACCCGGTGTAGTGGACATGCAGTGAGACATAAATCCACCATTAGCCTTGAAAGGCTTTTGAAACTTCATTTTAAATTGGGATTTTTCTTGCTCTTTTCACAGCAATCAATTTGTCTATTATCTTCCCTTTCTATCCTATTGTGTTATTCAGTTTTCAAAGCATAGACGCCACAATTGCAGCTTTTCATACTGAGTAGTTTTTAAAGTTTTCTTCCCCTGTCAGTTTTAATCAGAGTATTATAACCCGCTATTGCATCTCATGAATTCATTTTGGAGGTCTGCCACAATGTCATAAAGGTATTCCATTGATTAATAAATCTGAAAACTCGAAGACTAGAGGAAGAATAAAACACTCCCGGGCCTGGGAAGATGACTCAGTCAAGAAGGAGCTTGTACTGTGAGAAACTGAGTTCAATTCCCCCAAATCTAGATCTCCCCCGCAAAAAAAAACCCTGATGTGGTGATGCTCAGTGTAGTTCCAGCTCTGAGGAGACACAGACAGAAAGGTGGATCCCTGGGGCTCACTGGCCAGCCAGTCTAGCCACTTTGAAGGCTCTATGTCAGGGAGAGACCCATCTCAAAAACCAGGGTGAACGGCTCCTAAGTAATGACATTCAAGGTTGTCTTCCAGCCTTTACAAATGCATGTATACCTGCACATAGAAACACACATGTGTGTATGCATGTGCACACACAACCTTTCAAAAATTCAATAGTACAGAAAAAGGCATGCCTGTCCACAGCTGTTTAAATTTGGAAAAATAAACCCAAATTATGTGACTTTAAAGATATTTAAAGTATATTAAAATTTGCTTAATAAAACCAATAACTTTCTAATGTATATCTTGAGTTGAAAAAATGAGTCTAGATTTTATAACAACACAAATGTTACACATAAGTCATTAATAATATACTCAAATATGACTGAATGACATACTGGCAATTTACACACTTTACATCCCTTAAGGCAGACATTAGTACATGACTTATGGGCTGGGGAGACCTGTTACCAGTAAGATTGGTCTGAGAGCTCTGTTTGTGCCATTCTTCTATGTGTGTAAGATACTTCTGACACAATTATATATGAAAAGCTCAGTCTTAGGACTCTCTTACGTGCTAAAGACACTCTACAGACCTGAAGGACTATGATGCAGAACTGAAGAAGCCAAGAGTGTTTGGACTCTGGCCTGTAGGCAGAGAAGCTCTTTGCTGAGGAAGACTGGCACCCGAGCCTTTAGGAAAAGGGACAACTGAATCCAGGAGTGTTTCTGTCCTGGGAACAGAGAGGTTCCCAGATTAAGGGGCCTTGTGGTAACTGCCCAACCCACTGGAAAGCATCGGGTGGTGAAATCTGAGGATCACATCTATTTTACATATTCTGTTCCAGGACAAAGATTGTATCTGTGACTGCCTTCACAAAACAGTCAAGACAACAGAAAGAAGGGCATTTGTCTCTGCTTTGGCCATCTGGGTTGGGCACTGCCATTAAATTAAACACCTATCTGTGGCAGGATAGAGATGTCGCTTCATATAAATCCAATGTCCAACTTTCTTTTTTGAAAACAGTTAATTTGACAGAAGACATACTGATGTACAAATGGGACATCCAAGCCTGGCTTCTCTATTTGATTATAATTATTGCTATCGTCCAGATTCAACTTTGTATAATAAGGAAATATCAAAAGCTCAAAACATTTGATAAACTATTATCTATAATGACTTTGCTCTAAAGTTCTTTCTTAGTTGTAAATGACTCAAGAGCAATTTCAAATTACCGCTAAGCCCCACGCTCTCAGGAGAGAGAGCAGCTTTCAAATTTCCATATGGTAACCTCAAGACAAGCACACCTTGCTTTGATAAGTGACTAATTCTGTTCTCAGGGATGTCGGACCTTTCACACGGCCACTGTTAACTGCAGCAGTGGAAGGCATCACACAGGCCTCATCCTCACCCCCAGGACAAACAAGAACTCTATAATTTTGAAAAGACTAAACACCATGTGTGACTTAGGAACATCTATCTCCTTATTTCATTCAGTCCTAAACATTATTCTAGATGTTGGAGTTTGAATTCTAAAACAATGGCTCCCTGTTATGAATTTATAGTATCAAGGATCCCTAATAAAAGCTCCTGGTCCAAACCGATGGTTCAGAAACGGCTTTCTGGAAGAAGCTCTATCAGCAAAATTAGCTCAATAGCCATCAGCCCCCTGACCAAAACTCCCACCCAACCTTGATCAGGTTCATACATACTAGCCCACATAATGCAGAACCGCAGTCCACAGACCAGCAAGCATGAAGGCATTCTACAATGTCAGGAACTCTGACAGTTTGTATCTAAGTTACAAATACAAATATCAATCTCATCTGTGAGCCACTTTCTCTAAATCAGAAACAAAAACCAAAACCCACTGCCTCTTCCCATGTTCTGACCTGCTTTCTCCTGGTCTACCTGCCTTGGGAGCTAGGGTAGGGAGTGTTCAATAACCTTTCTTTTTAAAAATCGTTTTACATTATTTATTACGTTGTATGTGTATGGGTGTTTTGCCTACATTTTGTATATGCACCCCATGTTGTATGCAAAGCCTTCAGAGGCCTGAAGAGAGAGGCAGGCTGTCAGATCACCTCGGAACTGGGGTTCTAGACAGTTGTGGGCTGTTCTGTAAGTACTGGGGAACTAGTCTGGATCCTTTGCAAGGGCAATCAGTGCTCTTCACCACGGAGCCATCTCTGTAGGCCCCACCTTTGTTTCCTGTTGTGGTAGTGGCAGCAGCAATGGGGGTACGTATACAGGTGTGCCCATACAGGGCACAGTATGCAGAGGTCAGAGGTTAACTCGTGGGAGTTGATTCACCACCCCCATCACGGAAGTCCGGTTGTGGAATATTATTTTAACCAGGTAAGTATGTGTTACATTTGTTCATGCTGTGGAATATTACTTAAACTCTGTAAAGGTGTGTTGCATTTGTTTCTGCTGCCTTTGTTAATGATGTAAAGATGCGTTGCTGTTTCACCTTGCCTGCCTAAGGCACCTGATTGGTCTAATAAAAAGCTGAATGGCCAACAGGTAGACAGGAGAGGGACAGGCAGGGTTGGGAGGCAGAGAGAATAGATGGAAGGAGAAATCTAAGCTTGAGAGAGAAGAAAGGAAAGAGAACAAGGGAGAGAGGGAGATGCCTGGGACCAGCAACCAGGCAGCCGCCAGCCAGACATGGAAACAGAAAGGAAGAAATACAGAAAAAGGAAGGAAGAAAGGAGGGAGGGAGGGAGGGAGGGAGGGATGGAGGGAGGAAGGGAGGGAGGGAGGGAGGGAGGGAGGGATGGAGGGAGGAAGGGAGGGAGGGAGGGAGGGATGGAGGGAGGAAGGGAGGGAGGGAGGGAGGGAGGAACAAACAAACCCTGAGGCAATATGTAGATATAGAGAAACATTTAAAAAGAACTAAACTAGGCCGAGCATTCAAAACTGATAATAAGTCTCCATGTCATGATTTGGAAGCTGGTTGGTGGTCTGAAAGAAAGCCTGGTACAAAGTCCCAGGCTTGAAACCCAGGTAGCCATGCCTGTGGCAAACACCTTTGCCTGCTCGAGCTATCTTATCAGTCGTCCATCATCATCATCATCATCATCACCATCAACATCATCATCACCATCATCATCACCATCATCATCACCATCATCATCACCATCAACATCATCATCACCATCATCATCACCATCATCATCACCATCATCATCATCACCATCATCCTTTTTGTTTTTTTGTTTTGATTAAGTTTTTTGCTGAAGTACAACATGGAAAAGCGAAGGAATAAAATCGTGGCTGAGTACAACATCACACAATAAACCTTAACACAGTCCAGCTTAGGAAATGAAATGTGAGCCAGGCAGTGATGATGCACGCCTTTAATCCCAGCACTGGGGAGGCAGAGGCAGGCGGCCTTCTGTGAGTTGGAAGCCAACCTGATCTATAAACCTAGTTCCAGGACAGCCAGGGCTGTTATACAGAGAAACCCTGTCTTGAAAAACCAACAACCAAAACCAAAATAATAATAATAATAATAATAATAATAATAATAATAATAATAATAATAATAGTACTCAGGAGGATCAGGAAAGTGGATCACAGCTTCAGGACCAACTTGGGCTACATAGTGAGACATTGTCTCAAAAAAAAAAAAAAAGTAAAATAAAACAAAGGAAACAAAAACCAGTGTCTTGTTGCAAATCTCTCTCAACTTATTGCTCTACAGTGAAGCCTGCATTACAAAATAAGTTTGCAAATACATATAACTCTGTTTGGGGGACCCCATACTATGTTTTTAGAGTCTCAACAACTCTCCTAATTACTGTAGCTCTGCCATAAACCTTGAGGTCTGATAGTGCAAATACTCTAAGCTCCTTCAAGATTAATTTGACTATTTTTGGTCCTCAACATTTTCCTGTAATTTTTAGGATCATTAACCAATTTTCAGACATTAAAAAACCCCCTCGATCCATTTCTGCTTTCCTGTGGCACATCCATTCATCTCCTTTCCAATGCCCACAGACCATATACAATGGTTCTCCATTTAGAATCAGTTCTCAGAGGAAACAAGGCGTTCTGAGTCTCACAGAGCTGTGGCAGGAGCAACTTCTTGATTCTTAGAAACTTACCTCAAATCCCTAGAAAATTTGAAAGGAAACTTTTGTGAATGTATGTGTGCAATTAGGGATTGGACCTAAGGCCTCACACAGGCTGAGCAGGTGCTCAATGCTGAATAATAAACCCTGGCCCTCAAAATATATACTTTTTTTTCAAGACAGAGTTTCTCTGTGTAGCCCTGACTGTCCTGGAACTTACTTTGTTGACCAGGTTGATCTTGAACTCAGATATCCACCTGCCTCTGCCTCTCAAGTGCTGAGACTAAAGGTGAAAATCTACTTTTTAAAAAACAGTTAGTACCCAGATTTCTGAAAAACATTATTGTAATTATGAATATCATATTCCCAAAATAACAAGGTCTACTAACAAATTCTGTTCATATCATCGTTTAAAATCAATGAGACAGCAGGTAAGATGGGGGGGATAGGGAATGCTTACCACCAAACCCAATAACCCGACATTCACAAGTTATGCTCTGATAACTTATAACATGGTACACATACATACTAAATCAATCGATCATCAATTTAATTAAAATCAGTGGGAATCACGGCATTGCTAAAATTTAGTGATACAAAGTTTTTAAGGGTTAACTCCTGTTTTGATTAAGCCCAGCATCTACAGAACAGAGACATTTCTAATGACATTGGCTTGACTCACAGTTCTACAGGCTGAAGAACCCAGAAACAAGAGGCTGCATCCAGTGAAGGACCTTCTTGCTGCTTCCTAACACAGCAGAGGGACCACATGGAAGAGAGAGCAGGAGGTGGGAAAAGGGACAGCCTACAGCCCCTTTAGAATAGACATTAGTCCATTTGTGGGGTTAGCACCCTCAGACCTAAACCCCTCCCATTAGGTACAACCTCCTGCAGTTGAGCTAAAATGAAGTTGCTAACACGTGAGGCTGGGGGAAATATATCAAACCTTTACATAAGTATCACTTTAAGTGAATCACTTATCATATGACTTTTGTTGTTAGAGTATGAAAATGGCCTTTGACCTTAGAATTTCAGGCACATATACAACAGCTTTCATATACGTTCGTATGCTCCGAGTCTCCAACTTACAACCAAATTTTAGATTGTAGTAATAAATTAGAAGTCAAAAATTAGGGGTTCCAGCTGAACTACACCATCAAGAATTTATAGTCACTCCTAAGTGAACTTTCTAAATATAAGTAATAATGTTGCCTATGTTTAATATAGAGCATTAATTAATTAGACCATGAGTTAAGGCAAATATAGCTCATTCAGAACAGAAGTTGCTGAATCCTTAATATCTTAAAAATAATAATGCTGGGCATTCAAGATGGCAAGCCTGAGTGCCTGGGCTCAGAACCCATGGTGCAAGAGCAAGAGAAGAACAAGCTGTCTGCTCAGCTGCACCTGTGTCTATAGCAGAAGCACACCCACAGCACAGTAATAACAACATTTAAACACAATTTAGAAGACAGGAATGTTTAGGACTTGGGAAATGGCTCAGTCGGTTGAGTGCCAACTGCCCAAGCATGAAGACATGAGTTCAATCCCCAAACCTACATAAAAGCCATGCATGGTGACACACATTATAACCCAAGCACTGGGATCCATGGCGCTCACTGGCCAGCCAGTGTAGACAATGGATGAGCTCAGACTCAGTGAGAGAACCTGTCTCAATAATAATAATAATAATAATAATAATAATAATAATAATAATAATAGCTATAGAAAAAGACACTAGAGAAGGATCTCTGGTCTCCACATTCATGTGCACAATGATAAAAATACTCTCGCACATACATGTATGTACACACAAACACATGCATGCACTTTACAACTTGAACACACAAAGAAAGATAACGCTCCGAAGCAACTGGTTGGATTTATAAGTAATCAATACATTTTGATTTTGTCTTTGTTTCTTCTGAAAGTAGTCAGGCATGGTGACATATTCCTTTAGTCAGGGCCTGGGAGATGTGGACAGGGCTCACTTGAGCCCAGAAATCTGAGACTAATGTAGACAACATAGCAAGACTTCAAAAGAAAGAAACTGGAAAGGAGAAGGGAAAATCTATCATTTCTCTGAGAGGCCAGAAGAGAGATTATAAAGAAAAACACTTGAGCCCACTGGGAAACTGACCTTAAGAGCTAGCCAAAAAATCCAGGAATTTCATATCGGCTTTCTTCTCTCCACACTAGCAGGGTGACACGGCAGTTTGGGTAAGCGAGTAAACACAGCAGGTCGGGGCCTTAGCCATGTCCTCACGCTGCCCTCCCTACCACACGTCTTGCCAGCATTACATGCTCGCACCTGGCTGGAGGGTACAATGCTACAGCATTGGCAACCACAGTTCTTTCTGACACAGTTGATGATTTTGTTGGAAAAGCTAACTTGAAACAAACCTGGATTTATGGGCCCAGGCTCAAAAGGCCACTTTGATGGGCCATCTGAGCAGATGACCAGAAAGCGAAAAAATAATGCCAGGTGGGGATTCCTAACATGCGGTGATATGAATTAATCTTTCCAGTCTTCCCTCCCCTTTCTAAAGAAAGACACATCTCATTAGCAGCCCCCAATGTGGACTCTACAGAGTTCCGGGTTTGTGCAATGAGGGCTCTCTTATGATGAACTATTTTCAGGGCTCAAAATTGTGTAGAAGGCCATTCAGAGTAAAGCACAGCTGAGAAATTATGTTTTACATTATACCACTCAGAATGGAAATATGTTTATAAAATAATATTTTGGCGAAATGTTTGTAAATACGCTTGCTTAAATATGCACAACACAAATATACAGAATTAATATTTGTAAAGACTTATTTATTCATGCATTTTGTGTATATGAGGGCTCTATTTGCAAGTATGTCTGCGTGACAGAATGAGGCATCAGAGAGAAGAGGGGTCAGATCCCATTACAGATGGTTATGAGCCACCATGTGGGTGCTGGGAACTGAACTCAGGACCTCTGGAAGAGCAGCCAGGGCTCTTAACACCTGAGTCATCTCTCCAGCCCCAGAATTAATACTAACAAACTCTCACTTATCTGGAACTCCAATAATCTGAAAGCTAAATCATTACTGAGTCCATTATCCATAAGTAGGCCTCTAAAACAGCAATAGAAGCTTTTGGTGATGGCCATTTGGATTCCAGACTCAACAAGGCAACTAAGTAGTGTTTTGAAGCAATTATTTTTAGTGTACTGTCGTCTGTATCTTTGTATTCCACGTTAAAAATATTCAGAGAAAACACTGTCTATGTTGAGTACACAGACTATTTTTCTTGTCATTATTCCCTAAACAATATTATCTAACAAATATATTAGGCAAGATTGAGCTCATTCAGGGTAGGATAGTCACAGTCAACTCATACTTACTATCATAAGCAATCCAAATGACTTAGGGTATATGACAGGATGTTGTGTGCAAATACTGTACTGTCAATCAGGGACTTGAGCATCTAGGGATTGAAGTGGAGGGGGTGGGGTGGGACTCAGAACCAATCCCCCACCAATCCCCAGGGATCACTGTACACTCAAAACACCTATCTTCCTACACTCTAAGTCTCAAAAAGCTGTTCAGATGCACAAAATACATATATACATATGGATAACGTCAAACAGAAAAATTCAATTAACAAGAAAGTTCCATTCACCACCCATTCCATGGAATCACAGGCTTATTAAGTCTGCTGCTTGCTCGGGCTCAGGATCTCTGATACTATGCTTCCCCCTCACTCTCTTCCTAATCTGCTACATATTTTCTCAGCTTCCTGGTCTCCTCAGAACAGCTCATCCTAACCGGCCTCACAAACACCAGCCGCCTCTGTGAACATTGTTTATATCATACTTTACTAAGGCTAAGGTTTGGGATTGTTAAATTTGAGGAAATTAAATGCAAACTCACTTTTCAATAGATCAGCAGAAATTTTAATGACAAAGAACTGCAATTTCTAAAATGGGTTTAAATAAGGCCAAATTAGTCAAATATCTCATTTCTTTTCCTATCTTTATATGTTGTACTGTAATTTCTAAATGTCTGTACAGTGTGGAGATCAGCTCCAAGCTTTCAGAGGTTATGTGTCTCATTAAAAGCCTTTCATTCATCAAAATAATTTTTACTTTCCAAATAAACATTAACCTAACCATTAGGGAATAGCTGTTAAAAAGTTATATAAGTTGACCGAAGGACATTTAGCATTTTGCTAAAATAATTTCTAAAATGTACATAGTAGAACAAGATGATCACCTGAATATGTTCACAATTTAACATAAGCTAAAATTACTTTAACATAATGTTCTACAAGAGTGATGGAAAAAGAAATCATGGGGTTTATAGTGTGGTATGTTGGCATTCAGTTGATTGAAATATTTTCAAGTGGAGATGCATAGTTGCAGTTAACCTAAAGAGCCCTGTTTCAGGGGATGAGCTTGGTGTTTACTATTCAAATATGCCAAAAAAAAAAAAAAGCCAGAAAGGACAAAAAAATTGCATATTATTAAATTGTCATTATTCCCTCAAAAACATTTTATGAATATTTAACATGAAAAGTATTCAAAAAGAAATTCACTTGTATTTTTTGCTCACAGCAGTTACTTTGAAAACACTATTTTAAAGTAACATACGGTGCTACCTAATAACTATTTATGTATAACTGCTTAGAGCATACAAAATTCTTAGAAACCATCTCTGCTTTTATTACCCTGCTTCCTTTCATATACACCAGACAGACAGGGAAGTATACGGGATTAATTAAGCCATTGCTAATTAATTAGGTACGAGCCATTCTGACCAGTTGCTGTGGTCAATAGATAGGCAAGTTTAGGCCTGTATCTTGTACTTAAGGGATGCGAATGTTTTACAACCTAAAAACCTACATATCCTTTATCTACAAGAACTATTCATATGCATCTCTGTGTATCATATGCATAGTGCACATGGAAATGTATGCTTTCATTTGAAACAGTTCAATGCTACATTTACTTAAATAGAAATAGACTAATTCTAAAACCTAAAATTTGATAAGGTTCAAAATACGTATGTGAGTGGTAAAACAGATGAGCTCCAAAGAATAACAGTGTAAGATATCTCCTTCAAAATATATAAGAATGCTCATGTATTTCAACCACGTTGCTACTTCTGCTTTCCCAACGTGAAAAATAAATAAATAAATAAAAGTCTAGTCTTTCCTAAATTAAAAAAATAGGATTCTAGGATTTTCATATTAATTTGAATAAATTATCACGTTAAGGTTTCTGGATGATTAATTTGAATAATAAGGCAGTGGCTGCCACTGAATTTCAGGAAAAAAAAATGTTCCAAGGTTTTTTGTTTTTTTTTTTTTTATAAAAAAAGGCTCACTTAACAATGCAACTTTCTGGATTAAAAAAAAATTATCAGAAAATGCATTTTAGATGATCACCTTTAGCATTAAAATGAACAACCACCCCACACTCCCTACACCTACAATATATTTTGAGTAGGGGAAGGGTTTGTGTGCACACACACGGGAGAGACCAAAAGGTACACTGCCCGGCCTCAGTTCTAAATCCACGATCAGAAGTCACAGCATTATTCCAAACCCCTTCTTACTAAAGACAGTTGCAAAATTACTCTTTTATAGGCGCTACAATGTGGTTCAAAGCCTCCTAGAAGGTGAATGGCGCTGTTAAACCATTAACCACTCAGCTACTGAGCATGAGGGGAAATTAGGCTGTACAGACGGCAGCAGCAGTCAAAATTAACAATGGATTATTCTTGTAATTAGGGCACCGGGAGGGGGGAAGAAAGGGAGAGAAAGAAGTTAGCAGCATAGCTTTCCCTCAGATAACCCAAAGGCTCGACTTTACAATATACCACCACAAAATGATGGCTGTTAACACTTGTTTGGGGTACCATTTCAAACACAAAATGGAACTTACCAAAAAAAAAAAAAAAAAATTTAAAAGCTACTTAAATCTTAAAAAGGAAACCAAAAACTAATGGTAATTTTCTCATGTATCACATTTCAAAGAAGAGCCCTTACTGTATAAAGATCCCATGAGTTCATGACAGCTTTATTCTTAGAGCCACAGACCCAGCTATTGTTAGGCTCCGAAACTGTGGGAACTGCTGCCACCTATCGGACAGGAGCCGCAAAGGCAGTGTTTTACTCAGCAATCTATTGAGGACAGAAATGTCCTGAATGTGTAAGCACTTTTCTTAACAGCAGGTGGCCTCACTTTGGCTACAGATTTACCTCAAAGACGTTGGTTTAAAAGCTTTTTCGTGTTTTGTAAAATAAACTCCACCTTCTGCTTGAATCTAGCTGCTAGGTGATTTGTGATGGGGGGGGGGAGGGACTCCTTGAACTCTGCAAAATTCATGACCATAAACAGTTTCACAAAGTCTATCCCAAGTTGCTAATCTGATCTCACTTAGAGCCATTCTGTGCCAACCCGACCAGAAAAGACAGATGTATTCTGCTGAGACTCGCTACACGGGGGAAGACAGCAGGGTTACAGTGGGGGAGGGGCGGGAGTTAGGGAAGTGTGTTTATTGGGTGTAAAATGCCAGTTATCACGAGTACTCCCTTTCTCTCGAATTCACTTTTCTGTGGTAGACAGAACTGACCTATTCATGAGGCTTCCTTAGCTAACATAAAGCAAGTTTACACATTCTAAGAACAAAGTATTTAATATTATATATGTGTGTATATATTACTGCAAGGAACCGTAAACTCGAACTTTTAATGGTAGCAACACGTGTTGAAGACGCCGGCCTAATTTTCTTTAAAAAGAAAAGCTGTTCACGTTTTTATCTTTTAATTGTAACCACCAAAGAACAAATGACACTTTCCCTGCAACTGCCTCCTGTGTCTATTAAAATAGCCATCAGTCCTGTAATTGTCAAAGATATAAAGCATTTCAAATGTTAGCTGTGTGCTTCTGTGAGCGAGTACAGAAATGAAGGGTTTCACCATCTCCAGAGGACAATATAATAAAGCCTGTAAACAAAGTAGGAGCCCTTGGAACGGGTGGCCATTCAGTTCGAATTGGAAATGAATATTGTCCATTGTGTGGTTATGAACACACCATCCACACTGAATCCTAAGTCACTACCCAATGGCAAAAGCAAGTGACAGGCAACCCCCCCCCCCCACACACACACACACAAGAAACTATAGATTTAGGACAGATCCAGGAAAGGAAATAATATCGCATCCTAATTATGAAAAGGCAAATACAATTCTTCTGAAATGGTCACTATTCCTGAAAAAGTTTGCTGGACATGTGCTTACATCTACGCTAGCACTCAGAGGAGGCTGAGGCAGGAGGACAGATGTGGGTTTGAGGCCAGCAGGGTTACATAATCAGTTGCAAGGTAGCCAGGCTAATGTATGAGGCACTGTTTTGGTGGAGTTGGGGGTAAGAGATTTATCCAACAATCCAAATGTTTATTATCTTTCTATAAAAGAATATAGGGTATGTTTTTCAAATAGTATTTAGATTTTTGAGGAATCACAGATTTGTTCCTAGAAAATATTTAACCGTAGTTTTTAAATTTTACATGTTAAATTTATTGTGTATGTATCTATAATTTTAAGGCCACTGTCACTTAAATAAGTTGTCACTGGAACCTTATATAGGTTGTTTGCTATCAAGGATGGTATATAGAGGAAATACCATTGGCCTCTACATGTGAGGTAACTGTTGTGACCAGGCTTAGCCCATACCCGATTCCAAGATGGTAATAATCTTTAGGTCTTTCATCTTGAATTTTTGTCTTTACATGTCTGGTCCAGTACCCATCTTCAGTGACTATTCTGTACTCGAGTGGCCTTGAAACACCTTTTATTGTTAAAAGATGGCAGCTAGGGGTCAGCATGGATCAGTGGGTAAAGGAGCTCCCTGCCAAGGCATTTCCCAGAACCCACATGGTAGAGGAAGAGAACCATGTCCTGCAAGTTGTCCCCTGACCTCCACACATGTGCTGTGGTGCATACACACCCCACTCACAGAATAATTAATTAATTAACTGGTTAATTAATTAAAGGCAGCTAGGCAAGGTAGAAGCCAAAGGCGCTCAACCAGAAATCCAGCAGCACCTGAAACACCTGGCCTTCCGCTTGCAACTCCGCCTGTGCAGTTTTAGGCTTTACCCAGCTATTACCTATACAAGCTGTTTCTAGATGGCTTACTGGATCACTGAAGGTCAGGGGTTTCAGCTTTAACTTATTTGTATCAATTTCCAAACCAAGGTGAAGAAATCCAATGTTAAAATTTTTACCAATGGGCTAAGCACACTTATTGGGTGTATCTATGTAAATGGGTTACTGTACAGGCACTGGTGCACCAGCACATGTCTACATGGAAATGCTGGGTGTCACCACACTTCACAGTGACATCATGGGATTGCCTGTGCTCTGTTAGATCAAATCTTCAAGCTGCTATTAATAATCACATTACAGCAGACTCAACTTCCCTTAAGTGTTTTAATGGGATTGTATCTTTTCTCAGGTTTTGCTTCTCATAGATTCTCCATATACTCACTCTATGATTTCTGAGTCTCCTTAGACTCCCCTTGATATAACTGCATAAAATAAACATGCTTTCATTCCTTCAGGTAGTAGGTCTCCTGAACCATAATCATTATGCTACTGTTAGTTCCCATCCTACGTCACATACTAGGTGCTTTTGATTCATAAGCATTGATCCTTTATACACTGTGAAACATTCCCTCCATTTTGCAGATGAAGGAAAGGTCAGGGAAATGACATGTCTTTCCCAAAGCCACCAGTTCTGCACATTACAAATTGAGAGTTCCTGTAAGCAAGCATGGAAATAATTGAATTTAAAAGAAAGCATTGGATCAGTGAGATGACTCAGTGGGAATAGGTGCCTGCTGCCAAGCCAGATGACCTCAATTCAATCCCTGGGACCCACACAGTAGGAAAGAGAACTGATTCCCTCAAGTATCCCTCAGACTTTCATGAACCTTCTGCGGGGCACGTGCGCACATGCATGCGTGCACACACACACACATACAAAATAAATAAAAAATGTTTAGAAATTAAAGGAGCTATTGATGAACTACATGGAACACATGCTTCTGAGCATCTTTTCACAAAATAAACTTTTTAAAATTAGGTTACTCAAAATCTCTGAAATGGACTAGGTGCTTTTAAAACTTGAATGAAACACGATTTAACATTTCATTTATAGTCTTTGTATGCATTCATATTATCATAATAAAATGAACATATTTCACAGCAAGAAAGGGATTCAGCAGCTAGGAAATATAAATAGTTGATCTACAAAGTCATTATGTATCCCATTTTAAGAACATATTATAATATGCAAACCTGTAGAGGGACCCCATGTTGATAATAAGTGGGATCATTTGAATTTACAATATTCTTGATCTTTAAAGAATTAATAATCTTCTACTTCATTTTTTTTCAACAGCACACTTTTACGACTTTTGTAGTGTCTTCATTTTGAAAGCACTTAGAATAAACAGTTTAAAAACTGTAATTTTCTTTGTAGGTGCAGTATTAAATTGCAATATCGACTCGAGCACCAAAGAACTTACAGAGCTACCCTGAGGACAAAAGGCATCTTAGATGTCTTAAATATATCATGAGGAAGTCTTTTCTTTAGAGCATCAGACAAGGGAACCCCATTCTTTTCTTTTAAATAGTCTCAGTTTTGTTTCACATCAAAACCCAAAGCAGTGACATTGCATGGTATGTAGTAAGAAACAAAGAAGGGTTTCCAAGGACATGCTAGTTTTGATTTGAAGGGACACACAGGAAATGCGCAGGTAGATCTCTAGTGACAGACGGACATTATCTTTCTCTAGAACACTCCTAAGTGATGAGCCAATGAGATCAGACATTGGGTTTTTAATGAAGTTCCCTTTATCATGGTGCTTGGCTGTTCTCTTCTCTTGGGGGAGGCATGCCTATAATATATGCTATTACTAGCTGTGCTTTGGGTATACCGGTTGTTCCTTTCAAATGTCTACCTACTCTTACCTATATGTAAAAACCGCTACTTGTTCAAATAGGAACCACTCTGTACTTTTCCCCTCAGGATAGTATGTTCTCATATTTACTAAGATTTACCTTTTAAGCCTTCATTTACTTTAAAATTTAAATAATATATTAATTAAATGTTCAAATGACTGCAACACAAGTGTTAAGCTAATGTCTTATGCTATAAAAAGGTTACATTTTTGCTCAACTATAATATTTTGGTCAATTTTTAAAATCACAGTTATATATTTCTGAAGGACATCTCTTTCATCCTACCTCAAACTAGCATTCACAATGTGAGGTTTCATTCTGCATTCCCAAAAGAAGTACACTCTGGTTGGTTCTTCTCCGACCTCTTCTCCATCCCCAGATCTACCACACTCCTCCCCGGGCCCCAGAAGCTCCTTCTGTTTTCATGTGATATGCATCCTATTGCCCTAGCTCCTCGGTGCCTCTTCCTCCTCTGCGCTGACCTCCCTTCTAATTTCATACTCTGAGCTTTTCCTATTATTCTTGTGCCTCCCCAGTCTTTTCATGTGGGATAGTGGAAGCCTGACTCGTTACTAAAGGTGTGATGTCACAGGCTCTGAATAAGGAAGTTATTGGTGTGAGGCCCTTACGCTTTAGTGGAGTAGGGTGCAAACAGAAAAGGATCACACTTTAACATAGAGCATTTCAGCACTTTCACAGCAAATACTGACCAATGTTGTTTGGACTTAGACGATAATAACTTGATCCAGCATGGGGGGGGGGGTCGTGGTTTGAATAAAAAATTGCCCTCCCATAGCCTCATAGGGAGTGCTATTATTATAAGGTGTAGCCTTGTTGGAACAGATGTAGCTTTGATGGATGAAGAATGTCATCTATCAAAAGGGGAAGGCTCTGAGGTCTCAAATGTTCAAACCAGGTCTAGACTGACAGTCTCTTCCTGCTGATCAGGATGTAGGACTCTCAGCTCCTTCTCCAGCACCATGTCTGTCTGCACACCATCATGCTTCCCGCCATGATGATAATGGATTCAATAAACCCCTGAAACTGTAAGCCAGCTCTAATTAAATGTTTTTCTTTATAAGAGTTGCCATGGCCATGGTGTCTCTTCACAGCAACAAAAACCCTAAGACAGGGTGTGTCAAGAAAGACATCAGAATAGTTGTTTGCAGAATATATTAATATCAAAGAAAGCAGTCACTGCTTCAGAGGGCTGAGACAAACACATGGGTTATTATTTAAATAGCAACAATGCCCCCCCCTTTGATCTAGTTATATTTTCTTGAAACCACTCTAGCCTGTGACTCCCTCCCCTGAGTTTTAAAGTCAAGGGCTAATCTCAACTCTAAAGCCCTCAGCTACTTACTTGCACATCTGTACCACATTTGTGAAGAGTCCCCCCCTTACTCTTTTCTGCAGTTTGTGCTGTAAGAAGCAGATGGACTGTGCTAGAACTGACGGAGCTGCTGTGTAACACGCTGCCCAGATGGATCATGGGTGATTTCTAAGGAGTCCTCAAGGACAGAAGACTCTTCCGTATCTTTCACAAGCCTTGGGTACCTACTAAAAGGCTTCCACAAAAAGCAGACAAAATTGCTAATGTTTATATAATGTACATAGGGTCTATATAATTTTGCTAAATCTATACTTAAAAATCTCAAACAGTTTAAAGAGATTAAAATATACTATGTACAGTGATCTGTTAGAAAATTTTCTGGACCAGATGGGTGCAGTGCCTAAAACTGTGGTCTAGCTGCCTGGGCTAGTGAGGAGGAGGACCAGATTCTTGAGCCCAGGGGTCTGATATCAACAGGTGTAAAACAAAAACTCCATATCAAAAGCATTAGAAGTTATAGTAATAATCTACCACCATGATCCTTCACCAACAACACCATGCATGTCACACACGTGGAAGCCAGAGGACAGCTTGAGGGAATCAATTCTCTTTTCCATCATATGTTTTCCGGGAATTGAACTCAAGCTGTCTGGCTTTGCAGCAGGCACTTGCTAAGCCATCTTGCTGGCCCAATGATAGAATTATTTACACATAATTTGTCAGTGTTTTGATGTTTAAGTTTCAAAATATGAATTACTCACATTTTGGTAAATAAAATAGTAATAAAGTTTTAATTATTTATCATTACTATTTCTTGTCTTAATACAGTGTCTATCATTTTCATAAAACATACAAGAAATGAAATGCCCACCCAAAACATGAGTTGACCAATAATAATCAATGTCTCTGGGGTTGGGGGGGTGGGCGGGGGGTGTAGCACTTGGCAGTTCATCCATTTCATCACAAAAACATCCCCCCGCCCCCTCTTCAAATGCAGGAGTAATGAAAGGAAGACACAGCATGGCTACCCACACCACTCACACTCACGGTACTGGAAGAGGACAATAAACAGCTACTTTGCCCATTTCTCCATTGCTAATGGGAATCTCAGCAGAATTAGGAACTCTGATTTAACTGTATCTTCAAAAAGAATGCAACTTGAAAATTGCTTCTACTGTTAAATTCACATAAATACATTTTATAATTGAACTTGAGCATCTGGTTTCATCAATACAGAACCTCTCTTTTACTATCTGAAGAATAAGTCTTTTTTTTTTTTTTAAGACTTTCAATGCCATTTCTGCCTAATGTAAGCTCAAGAATACAATGTCTTCCTTCTTAAACTGTCTACGCTCTCTCCCAACTGGGGGCTCTTACAAGGCAGGAACTCAGACTTTTTCATATCCTCACAGCCTGGCTAACACTGTGTGGTCTCTAATTACAATGATGATCATAGAATTGTCATTAGAATAAAAAAAGCTCCAAGTCAAATTGTTGCATGAAAGCTGTGGGACACCCGATGATAATGTCTACCATAAGCTGGTACATTAAATCATAAACATGCCTGTATATAGAGAGTCGCCTGTAAGATCTTTATCAAAACATTCATTTAAAATGTATGCTTCTAAGTGAAAAGAACATCACTTACTTGGGGAGATAAAAGTTGTTTATTTTTATTAACCTCTTTTGAGTAAATTTTTCAAACAAATTTGTATATGCATCTATTTAGAAAGTCAGTTTAAAATTGTTTTACTGAATTTTACTGGGGCACACGGGTAGGCAAGCCACCATGTGCAAACGGCGCTCACAGAACAACTTGCCGGTGTTTGTCCCCTTCTCCTCAGCATGTGGGGCCTAGAGATGGACCTCAGGTCATCAGGCTTGGCTGCCAGCATCTTTAACAACAGAGCCATCTTGTCAAGCCAGAAAATTTAGTTTTTACAGTTTTACTTTCTAGGGCTAAACCAGACGAAGGAGGAATTTTCCCTCCACCCAATCAACCACTTAATATCGAGTCAACAGTTCTAAAACAGTGGAATAATTTTACCCAAAGACACCGACAAAAGAAAGGATTGTGGAAGTAAAATCATGTATGTCCTCGTTACTCCATACCAGGGCTTCTTCTTCAACTTTTCCCACTTATAACGCCTTTGACAAAGTGTGTGTGTGTGTGTGTGTGTGTGTGTGTGTGTGTGTGTGTGTGTGTGTTGCGTGCATGCATGTGTATGTGTGCATGCATCTGTGTGCATGCGTGTGTATTTGTGTGCGTGTGTGCATTGCATGTGTGTGCGTGCATGTGTGCGTGTGTGTGTGTGCGTGTGTGCTGGGATTCAAACTCAAGTCCTCATACTAGCACAGCAAGTGCTTTCCGTAGAGCAGAGAGTCATCTTCCCAGCCCTGCCAAATAGACCAAGATAGACGTACTCTGACACCTTCCTAACCGACTGATGGCATTGCTACTCTACTTGCTGCTGAGTGTCACACAGCAGGCATGTGCTGGCTTAGGACACCAGGGAAAGCAGAAGAGCATTAGATTTCAAAAGGAACTTTTCATAGTGTGTCACTCTGAATTAGCATAGATAATATTGTTTTATACTTATTCAACAAACATTGGCCACACACTCTGTATAGTCCTGGTTCAGTATTTAATGCAGAGATGGATGTGAACAAGACAGGTGGGTCTCTTGACCTCCCACATTTATATCTTCAAGTAGTAAGCCATCTTTCAACTATCCAAGTTTCTTCACATTACCATAAAGTCAGTGGCCCTGGTACCAATCAGTCAAGTTCTAGTCCCGCCTCACTCAGTCACTAGCTACATAACTCTGAACATCACTTACCACACTTTTCTTACTTCCTGTAGAGAATTTTTTTAAAGGACCTGTTAAATAAATAATGGCCAAGAGGAGAGCTGGCATTTAATACATATCCAGAAACCTTTGCACACAAAACTTTTATTGGATCTTCTTTTATAGAGACATCAACATGGATTCCAACAAGATACACAAAAGCACTTAACACTTAATTTTTCTTCAACAAAAAAAGTAAAGGGCTGGGTAAGTGGCTCAGTGGGTAAGGGTGCTCACTTTGCAGCTGTTAAGAACTGGGTCCAAATCCCCAGCACCGATGTGAAAAAGACCTTGCCTGTAAATCCAGTGTTATTGAGTAGAAACTGACAGATTCCAGTTTTCCAGGTAGCCAATGGCAAGTTTAAGATCAGTCAGTGAGTGACCCTGTCCCAAGGCAACAAGGTAGAAAACAATACAGGAAGACCTCCAACATGCTGCTCTGGGAGAGGTGAGTCCAGTGTAGTCACACAAGTTTACCACACACACAAAACATTCTCACACAAAAATATAATTTTCTTTATAATTAGACTTTCACACAAAAGTCTTGCTATGAAGCTCAGGCTGATCTCAAACCTGTTATCACTTGCCCTGAATTAATGTGCATGACCATATACAACTGCCCTTAAGACCTATCAGTCACTCCAGGAACTCCTTATACATGAGTAAGAAGTAACAATGCCATCAGCCATGCTCAAGACCATGCTAGAAATAGAGCACTCAAGAGAGGCCTGTGTAAGAGTGGATAAAAAGAGTTCACAAAATACGAATTAAATATAGCAGTTGGATAAGCTTGGAGAAGCCAAGTAAAAAGTTTGAAAATTTGAAAATTACATAAGGAAGTACGTAGTCTGACAGGGTCCCAACCACAGTTATAGTGTTTTTAAATACAAGTGAAAGGGGTGACAGGAGGAATACACAGCCACTCAGAGGCCCGAGGCCTAGGTGTTTGAGTTCTGTGAAGGTCAATCTTATTCCTGAGTTGTTAATTTTAATTTCACTGTGAGCTAAATTATTTCCATTTCTCTGCTTTGGGAGAAAACAATCGGACTCTTCGGCATTTTGATCACGTTATTAACTTACATCTTTTCTTCAAAACCCATACACAAAAAGAAGCCTGGCTTACCCCAGCAAAGTTTTGCATTTCAGTCAAATCACTAAAAACACACTTCAAAAAAAAAAGGAAGAAGAAAAACTTAGTTCCATTTCATATCCTTCAAGATTCTTATTACCTGACCCCTATAACTATATCTACAATTTAATTCCAAAGAGACAACACAGAAAAAAAAATCTTTCAATTATACTTTCTTTTGAACAAGTTATTTACATTTTTATGAAAATTATTTGCTGCGATTCAAGATTAACAACGAAATGGAAGTTGCCACTGTGGCTCCCCCCCTCCTATGTCATCTATAGGTGGAAAAATGAGACGCTTTGATTATGCAAATTAAAGCCGAATCTATTATCTTCTTCCTGATCTATGTCCTGATCATGGAGAATTTTTAAGCAGCATTATTCTTGTACATTAGGAATCACAGTCGGTTAACCACTACTGCTAAATGATGAGCTGTATTTGCCGATTCCATCAGTTTGACCCAGCTTCCAAGGCTTAATGGTCCTCCAGGCTAAAAGAGAAAGCTGATCCATCAGGCCTGCATTAACATAGAATCACACTCGGCTTATTGATGTTTGTTCGGTGTAACTACCATGCCCAGCACCCAACTCAGTCCATTATTTTCATTTTATCTAAACTCTGGTTGTCTGCCCCAGTTAGAGCTTCAGCAAGACTAGTACTTAAATGAATTTACCAGAAAGGAAACACATGCTCTCTGAACTTTCAGCACTTTGCATGGAGGCTTTGCTAACATAAAATATACTAGCACACTCAGACCCACTTAGTGGGCATATCAAGAATAGCCTATTGCAAGAGAAAAAAGTCACTTACTACCCTATTAGCCAACAAGAAGTGTGATGATTAAATGATTTTTTTACTGTAATTTTAAAGCACTGCCCTGATTTTTGCTGAAAGCTATTTATAAAAAATAAATTTCATAACAGCTATGTCTTTGCTGCTTAAATACCTTTCTCTTTTAAAATACAGAATGCACACTCAAATAAATGTTCCCAATAATAACACTTTTCATCACCTAGGAAAATGTTACATTTAATGGTAACATGAAAAACAACAATCTACAACAACCAGGCATTTAATGTGCACAAAACCCCATAATAAGAAGGGATTTAATGTGTGCATAAACCCTGTAATGGGTTTGTATATAATCAAGCATTTGAGGTATACCTAAATCACCTTAATTGTAAATCTTTAAAATGAAAATAGAGTGCTTCTGTGGCTGTTTTGAATATACAATAACTATTGAAATTCTAAAGCGAGGCTCAAAACTAGTTTTCTGAATTTACATAGTGCTTACACTATGATGCCAAGGGAATCTGAGGAGTGCAGCGCTCAGAAGCCTGGTATGGATTTTTATTTCCTCTCCCTTCAAAGAAATCTAAGGCATGCATGCAAAGCATAGCAACTATCCAGACACTACAGAGTAACTAAACCTCAAAAAGCTGAGGGTGAATCTTTGATTGTTTATCTATCGTTGAACCTTTGGAAGGAGACCTTTTTGCCTGTCTTGTTTTTATGCTGAGAAAATTAGGATTCAACCTAGGCCATTGTCTGCCAGAGACTTTCTCTCTGTTCCACTTTGAGAAAACTCAGATGGAAACTTTGGGGGTGGTGCTAGAAACTGAGCCCAATACTTCACAAAGCTCCACACACAGCAAGTGTTCTATGGCTGAGCCATACCCCCAGCCTTAGCGACACGTTTAAATAATTTCATCTAGCAATATTGTTTCAGAAGTATTCATCTCTAATTACCACTTTATCATCTCCCTTGCAGAGGGAATGGAAAGTTATCTTCTGTATATTGTGAGAGCACACTGCACTGTATCCTCACAAGGTGAATGATTCATGAAAAATCTCCAAATGCTGCTTTCTATTTGAACAGCACATGGAGACCCGAGACACCACAACCCTAGACAGGTAAAGGAGGAAGCTAATGTTCACTGAGGATCTGTTTTGTGCTAGAGATTATCCACTTATGTGAATTCATTTCATCCTCTGAATAGGCCATAAGGTTTGGTTTGGTTTGGTTTCTACTTGACCGACTCTCACCAAGTGACTTATGACAGTTGCTAAAAGTCACAAGGCTGGTCTCTAAACCCAGATCACTCTGACCCCAAACGAAGCATACTTTCTTTACATCACTGTGACACACTGTCTAAGCTTCCAGGAGATCCTGGGATGCATGGAAAATTTCCAGAAAGATGTGGGAGGCTTCAGTCAGCTCCAGAGGAACTCAGTAGCACAGCTCTGTTAGCATCTGTGATATGCCTAAGAAGAGTATCTTCAAAATAGGAAGAGAGGTGTTGGCTTTCTAATGAATCTTTCTTTTCTCTCCTTATTTTTATTTCCAAAAATCCTTATGCAGCAAGAACTTTTAAAAGGCATAACTGAGGCCAGGCAGTACCTTCAGGAGCTTATCACCCATTTCCTTCTAGAAAGAGATACAAGAGGCAAGTTATCTCCATTATCTAAGTACACAGAAATGCATCTAATCATATGTGGTTTTGCTTGTGTGCACAAATGACTCTGGAAAGAAACTCATCACTGTGGCTACCTACAGAGTGGAGGACTGAGTAATGAAAAATGGGGGTTCATAGTCTTACGTCATGAGAACTTTGAACATGTGAGTAAACCATCAATGTCAAGCATACAGACATACAAATAGACGTGAGTCATAATGTCCTTATAATTGATGCATATGGATCAATGACTCTGCCACCACAATGTGAGCGAGCCAGTGCTGCCTCTGAATATCAAATGTCACTGTTTTAAATATAGAATCTATTCCACCAATAGAGCAGAGAAGCTTGCTGGAATGCACTTGAGTTAGTATCCCAGATGCCAGCTTTGTAGAAAATATGCTTCTTAAAAAGAAGAAGGCAGGCTAACAGACTACTGATCTCATAGAGGAGGTAAAAAGAAAACCATTCAGTATGAGATTCTTACTGTGATGGCACCACACAAAGGCATACAGAGGTAGGCCGCCTTGGCCGGCACACTGTCCCTTCTATGTACTGTCTCCCCGGGCACATTTACCACTTAAGCTCAGAAGGATGGAGGTGGTGGTGGCGGCGGTGGCGGCATCGTCCATTTCCCCTAATTGCTTCTCCCTCCTCAGGGCTAGCACAATGCAAGGTCAACTGGGCTCTTGCTAAATCTCTCCCTTCTGCTATCTTTTTTGGTTTCTTCTTTCATATGAATGTATATATTGCAAAATACATTTCCGAGCTAGAAGGACAGAATGCTGAAAAATATCTCAATTTACAGCAAATAAAAACAGTGAAATATCAACTGATAACACATTTTTTACAATTTATGGACTCTGGTTTGTCTGTTTGTTTGATGTGTGTGTGTGTGTGTATGTGTGTGCATGTGTATGTATGTGTATGTGTGTGTATGTATGTGTGTCTATGTGTGTGTGTGCATATGTATGTGTGTGCATGTGTATGTGTGTGTGTTTGTGTGTATGTGTGTGTATATGTGTGTGCATGTGTGTGTATGTGTGTGCATGTGTATGTGTGTGTATGTATGTGTGTATGTGTGTATGTATGTGTGTGTATGTGTGTGTATGTGTGTGCATGTGTATGTGTGTATGTGTGTGCATGTGTATGTGTGTGTATGTGTGTATGTATGTGTGTGTATGTGTGTGTATATGTGTGTGTATGTGTGTGTATGTGTGTATGTATGTGTGTGTATGTGTGTGTATATGTGTGTGTATGTGTGTGCATGTGTATGTGTGTGTATGCATGTGTGTGTATGTGTGTATGTATGTGTGTGTGTGTCCACGCGTGTGTATGTGTGTGTGTGCGTGTGTGTGTTTCCTAGTAAAGTTTCTGGCACTGTAGTCAGGATACTTCTAATGATAACTTCGGAGCATGTTTGGAGAAATATTATCCACCTATTTAAGTTACACTTATGGGCCAGGTGTGCTGGCACATAGCAGCACTCGGGAGACTGAGGCTGGAAGATCATAGAAAGTTCTAAGCCAGCCCAAACTACATGGTTAGTTCAAGACCAGCCTTGACTACATAGGGAGGCCCTGTCTCAAAATCAAAACAGGGATTACTATTAACAACAACAAAATAGAGGGGTGCCGTTAGGAGGAGAGAGGGTAGGGGCACTCGGGGGAGAAGTGACGATGCATGGCTATGATCAAAATACATTATTATACATGCACAGTTTTTTTCAGAGAATAAATCAAAGCATTATTAAGCTGGGGAGATGGCACAGCTGATAAAGCACTCACTAGACAGGCATGAAGACCTGACTCCAGTTCCAAGCATCTACATAAAATGCTGAATGCAGTAATTCCAGAACTACACAGGCTTTACAGGGAGGCAGAGAAGAGAAGGTCCCTGTGGTTTGCTGACCACCCAGCCTAGCCTAATCATTAGTGAGCCCAGGTCCCACTGAGACACTCTGTCTCAAGAAACAAGGTAGATATCTACTGCATCATGACACCCCAGGTTGACCTCCCATCTTCACGCCTACACACGTGCACCTCTGCACACAAAAAAATGCGTACAGACACAACAAAACCCCCACAAGTCTGTGCTGTCAGGTGTCTATTAAGTACCAGCAGTATCAATATTCCTACTGATCTTGACTTTCATTGAGAAAATATTTTAATTATTTGAGACACCATTTAGGTTATAAAGTTAAGAGCATATACAATAGCGTGTACTCTATTCTCAGATGCCATGATTTCAATATTTTATAAGTATCATCTCATGAAATTTGTTTAATTGATAAACACTAATCAAATTAAACTGTTCTCATTACGATTTTTTTTCAAAGTCAAGATTTTTGGTAACTTTAGCCTTAAACTAAGTAAGTATGAAGAGCTTTTTAATAAACATACATAAAATATATTGTGCTTAGCATGTCTGTATGAACGTGGGGATAATTTTTCACTTTTTAGCATGCACTTTTTATTGCTTTAGAATTTAATATAATGTGTAAAATTTGTTTTTGATCAATCCTATGCCTCTTCCCTCCCCTCCAAGCCCTTCCCATCCCCAACCACCAAGTTCCCCTCCCAACTTACCTACTGTTTCCAAACCCAGAATTCATTTAGTGCTTCCTGCATGTGATGCATCTAGGGTCATGTACTGGAAGATGGGCAGCCTCTCAGAAGTTGCATCCCTGATGAAAACTGTCTCTCCTCACACTGCAGGCATCAACTGCTAATAGTTCCTCGGCTTGGCTGCGACTTCCTGAGTCCCTCTTTCTTCCATGCTGGGATCCTGGCTGGCTTGATCACAAGCACATCTTGTGCAGGTAATCATAGCACTGAGACTTCATACATGCAATGGCTGTGTCGTGTCTAGCAAAGAATTGTTTGCAGCAATCATCCACTAGCTCAGGATTCTACAATCTTCCCAGCCACCTCCCTTCCATAATGATCCTTGAAGGGGGAAAAAAAATCCTTTGACACAAAGCATTACAGTTCTGGTGAGTTCTGATACTATTTTTTTAATTAAAGAAATGTAAGTTAAGTAGAAAATTAATTGAGAAGCAATATTAATAGATTGTATTACTTAGTTCATTTTGTATGCCAGGCATTATTCTAGTAATATGAAATGTTTAACTCACTTGATCCTGTATTAATCCTGGCAATTGATGTAATTTGAGGGATCCTTTTGTAAACAAAGAAATTAAATAACAAAAATGGTTACAAGTGGTCACGAGGCATAGCTAGTAAGTGATAAGGATCAAGCCCAAGCAGTCAGGCTCAGGTACCAGGGGTCTTATCCATGCATCACACAACACAAGCCTCTAAGATGCTAGATTAAGGACTTTGAATGAGTGTGTCCTGGACCACATCCCTTTGAGTTATCCCACCTGCCACAGATGACACTCAATATTTTGCAATCCATGCCCACATTTCATTTTCCTCAGGCTCATTATAGCATATCATGGAAAGACCATTTTCTCTCCTCAAAGTACAGTTTTCCAAGTAAAAAGAAAAAAATGAAGCCAACGTGTATAAAGAGCCCCCAGTGCAACCACCAGCGACTTCCCCTAGCTGTTCATCTTCACAACTAAACCCTAAAACACATCCCTCGCCTTGTTTTGGCACCCTGGGTCCTGCCTCTCACTTTGCCAATGATTTCTCTCTCCACGAGAATACCACCTAATGCTATTATCTTATTAAAGGAGTTCCTTTATACCGGAAACTCCTTCTCAATGCTTTCAGAATTCAAAATAGTGAAAAGACCTTAGGAATTCACCTCAACACTCCATGATGTACAGAGAAGCAGTTAGAAGCAGCTCGAGACCCTTCTGACACATACAAGGTCTTCTATCAGTGGATAAATCAAGGTTAAAGAGGGTTACAACACAACAAAGCCAAGACCTTACAGATCGCGTTACAAACTCACAGCTGTTGGAAGAAATAGTTTAGACTGCGTCAGGTGAACAATAGCCTCTCTAGGTTTAAATAAAATCCTTATAGAGGCACAACAATTCTTTCATGTCAAGAAATTCCTTTGATGCAGAGATAAAACACAAGTCTAAAGAGTACAGGATTGACCTAACATGACAGCCTCTCCCCAAACCCTTGACTTCTATATGGTTTCATTGCTAGGTTATGTTCAGGGCCATTATGTCTTCCGAGAGACAAGTAAAATATAGAAGGAGATCAGGAGCAGAAACCCCTCCTAGTAAATATGACTTGCTCTGCAGTCCTACTTTTAGAGTATCAACTTTAAGCAAAGCTATCACTCAACTGGCCAGTCCGTAGGGAGCTCAGAGAAGGTACCCTGGAAAGAAGGTGGTGTGCTGATGACCCTGGGATGGAGGTCTGGCAAGGAATTTGGAAGGGTAACTTTGATGCCATTTCCATCCCTAGCTCTGCAGCTGGATAGGAGGAATAATTTCAACTGTTCCACAGCACAGAGGGGTAATATGATTGACAAAAGCTGACTGGAGACTGCAAAAAAAGCTAATAGGACACAAACAAATGATAGGTGTCTGATAGAAATGACAGCTGATGACCAGGCATTACATACTGTATCTATGCATCAAAATGTCAGACAGTAATTACATACTTATCCCCCATTAGTGTGCACCGACTAGGCACTGTCGGTATATGCCCTTAATCCCAGCACTTGAGATGCAAACATAGGCAGTCTCTGTAATGAGTTATGAGTTCCAGGCCAGTCTGGTCTAAGTAGTTCTGAGCCAGCCTGGGATACTCATAGTGAGACCCTGTCTTAAAACAAAACCAAACAAACACAACTAATGAACTTTCTTCCTCCAGGTGTCTCAGGAACATGCTTAGACATTGAGTAAGACACTCAAAGTCTTCAATAATTTACTTGCGTGCCTCGTCCACATATCACTTAGAAAATTAATTGCATGACTGCTTTTTCAAACCACATAAGCAAAACCCTCAGTGATGATTTTAAAATCTCTCTAAAGCTCTTGAATCTAACCTAGCCTAGGAAAAAAGAACAAAGTTCTTACACAATTCATAATATAAACACAACGTTCACTCTGACTACACTATTATTTTTGTTATGGTCTAACATACATTTCATTTTTTATTAGGAATTATGAAACATGTTTTTCCTAAGCTGACAAAATCAGATGCTATTATCTCCTTATTCCCAAAGGACTTATAATAGAGCCGGGCACAAGCTTGCATGCAGTTCTAATTCATACTTTCATTAAGACAATATGTCTCAAACTTACCTCCATATCCAATGGTTTTGTCAAAACCCCCTTAAACTCTGAAAACCTTTATGGGATACCACCTCTAGTAATTATGTTCACCTCTAGTAGTTAAATTTTTCTCATTGCCATTTTATTAGATTATCTCACTTATAGAAGAAGCAAAAAAATAAGGAATTCCATTCTAAACTTGAATATTAGAGAAATTTCAGTCATGCATTAAGAGCTGATTCATGCTGTCCCTTGCCGGTAACACCCGCCCCTCAAAATGGACAACAAAATTTTCACTTAATAAAAATGTTTTCCATATAAACTACGGGATATAAATTTCCTTCAACCAAACTGAATCCATTCTCTATACTAAAGATGACAAAAATTATCCCACTAGCTGGATTTCACTGCCAAGCTGTCAACTTGAATTTCTTGTGTTTAAAAATAGCTGTTCATTACATTCTGTAATGGGCTGTCAAAGCGCCGCAGCAATGATCCTGTATCATACACAGAAGCAACTGGGCATGTGCATCGTTATGTTTAGTTAGATTGTTGGCATTCTTTATGAGACCCTGGGATAATTTTCAATGAGATGGTTAACTTGAAATAAATCAAAGCCCATTTTGTTTTATCTTAAAAGTAATCGCTGTTTTCCATTTATGTCTCACTACTGCAAAGCATTAATGACAAATTAAAACCCACTGAATATATACAGAGCAAATATGCATGTCTACGCTATATGTGTGGGATTGCTCCCTATAGTCTTAGCTATTGTTAATGGCTGACTGAATTATACAGGGCACAGCAAATTAGATAATACTGCCAATATGTGAGAAAGCACTGCTGTAGTCATGAATACATATGTTGTTGACTGAAAGCATCACTCCAGAAGCATATAACCTTTAATGGTTAATCATACTAGTCAGTTAGGTACTTTTACCTACCTACTGCATGATTCACCATATACTTAAGTATGGAATATTGGGAGCAATGATTTTTTTAAGAAGTGTCAGGGACCTACCTGCATCTGAGCCCCTTGTGCCCACCCACTTTTCTTCACTTACTGTTTTCTTTACTGTTTTAATAGTAGAGTAACATGAGAGGGCATAACACTAAGGTTAAAATAAATTCTACTTGAAGAATTCCTACCTGAGACCGTCAACTGTAAGATGATTTGTAAATTCATGGATTCTGGTGATGCTAGCACATGAAATACATGTCAGTCATATAGTCAGGCTGCGCCTCAGCCAAAGGTGCCAAGAAATGTTTCAGGATGGAGACAATAGTTACAGCAAATCTGTAGCTGTTTAAAGTGTATCTCAAAAATGAGACGTGAGCATACATACATTAGTTATCAATATCATATCTGAGTCGACAACACATTAGATGAACAAGTGAAAGTAATAAGAAAAACATTCTAAAGGCAGCTGTTGTCTTAAGAACAAAGAAATTCCTCTCTGATATATAAGATCAGCAGCGGTGTGCTTTAGCTTGATAAATAAGCATTCTTTCCAGATGTTTATCACATCCACGGTACACCAAGTACAACTGGAAAGAAAACGTGCTCTGTGCTACATGAGCTCAGGTCTTTATATACACATACATTTTACTCCCAAAACTTACCAAACACTTCGTCACAACCCCTTCAAAAACACTGAAAAGGAGTCTGTCTTAAAATTAATTCCTATAGCCAGGCAGTGGTGGCCCACGCCTCTAATCCCAGCACAAGGGAGGCAGGCAGGCAGATCTGGGTTTGAGACCAGCCTGGTCTACAGAACTAGTTCCAGGACAATTAGAGCTACACAAAGAAACCCCGCCTTGAAAAACAAAACAACAGCTAGTTGCCTTGGTCGGATCTTTTAAAATAACTACACTAGCTTTTAGAATCACCACCAACCAAATAATGAATGGTTAAACAGTATACGAATTTGCAATTTAAAATTAGTTTTGTCTTTTACTAACTGGTTGAGTATCAATATAAGTATTATATATAATAAGTGTTATCAATATACAAATTTCATTATATCTACATATTATGATTAAATAATTTTTAAAAATCTATTTTGCTTTTTCAAAAGCCAACTAGGTTCTTTTGTTCAAATATATAGTCATTCTAAAAGAATTTTATGGAGATGATCCATACATACCCACCACCCCAATTCTATCATTAACGTTTTATCATGCTTGTTTTATCACATATCTATTCATCAAAAATAGAAAGTTTTAATGAAAGATAAACACATTTCATAAGAACAAATGAAATAAAGAACAGTACAAACATGATAATGCTTTCCTTAATAACTAACCTACAATGCTAATAGATACGCTTCTGATTGCAGTCAGCGTCTCATAAATGATCATTTCCATCTTTAAAAACCATGATACCTCTTTGTCTTAATAGAGATAATTGACTCTAAATTAACTCTATATTAGATTCTGAGTGATTATTATATCTTAATTTCAAAGCCAAGATTATGGCGGCAACAATAGGGCATATTTTATCAGCCACGTGGAAAAAACAGACTTGTGAGTTACAAAAAAAACACTCGGTTTTGTATTAGAGGCACTCAACAGGATTTTTCTAATCATTAATGTATCAGACAGTTTGACTATCCTAATTCGATACTGTATCTACTGTAATACCTATACATTATGAAAAATAACTGTCCCATTTCAAATCTGTATTTCAACAAAAGGAGCACATCCATGTTACCCTCCCTAGGACTGAATTATTTGCTTTCGTACAGTGTCAAATTTAATGGGTACAAATATTATTCTCTGAGACTTAGGGAGTTTACATCCTTTCTGCTTTTCATTTTATTTAAAGGAGGAATGAATTTTGAAATCTGTGTCATAAGAAGTTCACATCCCTAACTCCCATCTCAGATGAACACCATAGGAGTTCTCCCACCCTTTGACTGGGTACTTTCTGCAGAACTTCAACAGAGCACAAGCTGCAAACAATAGGCAAAGCACATTTTAAACACTCAGGGAACCTTCGAGCAGTTAAAGGCCCAAGTGAGAAAAATCTTCAAATTTCAAGTCCACTATATACTTGAATAATTTTCGAAGTACTTCTAAGAGCTATCCATTACACTTGTTTTGTTGAAATGCTTTTCACATCACTCTGGCTTCCACAGAGAAATAATGAATTGCACTTTTTATTCTTCCTAATTCAACTGATAAGAAAGCACATGTTAATTAAAAGTAAGCTTTTTAATACTCCAAAATAGAAATGAGCTTTTAATGTGAACTTTCCATTTTGAAACAATGCATGAAAATCCATGAGTAACAATGTACCTCAAAAATGTTAGTGTATACAAGACATTCTTAATTACCCCAAAGTATGTTTAAGCAGGTCTGGAATTGCCTAGTACCCCTTTTTAACATTTTTATTTGCTGATGAACCAACAGTGTTTGGCATAATTAACATTAAGATCTTCAAAATTCAATGACTGAAAATAATTGTCGCTCTCTTTTCTTTCCTGAGTACCCAGAAGCCCAACTTAAAGATTTAGAGCTGACTGGGCAAACATAAAGGATGTCAGAGGCAGTGACCACTGACATGCCATTCAGGGTCCAGGGGAGAGAGTTCAGGCTTGAATGCCTCTAAACTGCTCATTGGTAAGATCAGCTATCAGCCAGATGCAGTGCTAAGTCAGCATTATCGCTGAGCCTGCTATGACCTTAACATCACTGCTCCTGGGGCATGTTCAACCACCAATTAGTTTCTACGTTCACTGGACATCCACTGCTCAGTAAATACACTGGTCCTTCATTCCACAGTGTTGATGAACTGTGTGTGATGGCTTTCTCTTCAGAGCTTCCCTCCTGAAGTTGCCCGTCTTGAGCTAATGCATTCAGGTCACTTGAACACCCACCCCTCAGTTATCACAGAATTTGATACTTTAAAACTACCAAAATTTAATTTGATCATCATAAATGTTATTGCATATATAGACCAAAGTTAAAAAAAATCAGAATTCAATTTTCTAGTATATTAACTATATTTTAAGATAGTTAAATATAAAAGATCAGATTCCCTTTTACTCAAAATGATTATTTTATTAGCTATTTTTTTAACCATTCTTGGGGGAGAAAATTTCTTTGCTGTTTTTAAGCAATCATTAATTGGCACAAATGTACTGATCCTACTTGTTTTTAATAAGTTTTTTAAAAAAGAATTTTCTCCTTTGGACAGAAAAAAAGTATTGCATATAAGGAAGCATACTTGAAAAAAATAACTTTAAGATAATATCTCACCATCATAAAAGAATTAAAAAAAAAAAAAAGGTGTCCACAGTTTCTACTTGATAAGATATAAAAAGCCAAGGGCAGAGCCAACACTGGATATTTCAGAGGGAAATTGCTGTTATGTAAGTAAAACTATTCTGAAGATAATGTAAAGAGAGGATTTGGAGACCGGGTAGAGGTATGTGGGCTGAGACTGTTAGCTGAAATTATCTGCATGGCTTCTCTCCAGATAACTAGAGGACAGAGCTTGAGGCTGGCACGCTGAGTCTTTTCTCTCCAGTGATTGTGAAGGTAGAACACCCCCCCACACACTCAGCAGAGGGGTCAGCCTTTACCTCATTCCAAGCCTCCCTGCAAAATGATCTGATGAAGGTTTGGTCTGGCCTTTTAAGACGCGTGGTCTTAAGATGGAATCACCATCCTGTAAGTTTCACCCATTTCAATAGAACAGCAAGTTTTTCCCATTTTTAGACTTCTGCAGCAACAATTGCAATCCAGTTTTGAACAATCTCACATGGGGGCAGTCCTCACTCTCTTCATCCTCTGTAGCTCCCTTCCTAGAGTAACTGCTTGTCTACTGTCTGTCTCTGCAGATTTATCTGCTCTGGACATTCACACAGATGGGATTTTTAAATGTTCTTTGTGTCTGATTCCTGATATTTAATATAATGTCTTAGGAGGTACATTGATGTTTTAGTGAGTATTAGTAACTCATTCTTTCTTACTGGTAAAATGTTACTGGATGAATTAGTGTTGTTTATCCATGCCCTGACTTTCACAACACAAAATAATGTCTGGGAACAACAGTTAATAGCCTCTGCTTAGACACACTGATAAAAAAAAAAAAATCTTCCAGATGTGAATTATATACCACATTAGTTACAAATGTGCTTTGTAAATAGGGTGAATGTGGTGGTTTCAATGAGAATATGTTTGAATGCTTGGTCCCCAGTTGGTAAACTATTTGGAAAAGATTAGGAGGTGTGGCCTTATGGAGGAGGTATGATAGTAGGGGTGGGCTTTGAAGTTCAGCCTTTCTCTTTTTCTGTCTGCTACCTGTGGATCAGGAAGCAAGGTCTCAGTTACTGCTCCAGCACCATGCCTGCCTGCTACCACTATGCTTCCTGCCATGAAGATCATGGATCAACCCTCTGAAACTGTAAGCAAGCCCCCAATTAAATACTTCCTTTCATAAACTGTTTTGGTCACAATGTGTCTTCACAGCAATAGAACAGTAACTAAGACAGTGTACTTAACTGATCTGCAGAGTCTATAACTTGTATTTATAAAATACTAATTACTAAATTTGGAAACACCAAGAATCAATAGTCATGTAGTGATAACAAAATTCATAGAAGAGTACTTGAATATATTTTGATAATCTGTAGGGAGATTAAGTTGTTCCATTGTAAATAATTGTCTCCACCTATGAGTTTAATAAAAAGACAGACAGGAAGTGTGGGCGGGGCTTCCAGACTAAGAAAATTCTAGGAACAGGCAGAACAGAGCAGAATGCCAAAGAGAAGCCAGAAGAAGCAGAGGACAACTATGCTGCTCTGAGAAAAGGTACCGAGCAACATGGCTGAACAGGATAAGAATCATGGGTTAGTTCAAGGGTTTTTTTAACCTGGAGAGAGATTATACTTTGTTGCCCTGCTGGCAACCACCTAAGACTGCTCTGGCCAATAAGAAGCTACACCCTGGCACTAATGTTATAATATATATTTAGGGGAACAACTCCTACCTTACCAGTAAAAAAATCACACAAAATGAAAGAATAAGAAGAATCAGTTGCTCCAGTAGAATGCTCATGTCATGGTGAGCAGCAAAATGCACTCTAGTCCTGTTCTTCTTAATTATTAGCTCAATGTCCTCAACTCTCTTAACCATTATGCATCTCCATTTCTGCATCTGAAAATGAGTGAAGGGGATGTTCTCTCAGCTCTAAGCTCTTCTAATTCTGAAATCTCTTGCATTTATAACAAAGTAGCATGTTGAAGTGTCATATATATATATATATGTATATACACAGAGTATATGCTATGTGTCACATATACACAAAATAGCCAGTTGATATGTCATATATATACATGAAATAACATGCTGAGGTGTCATATACATACAAAGTAGCATATTGATGTGTCATATATACAAAGCAGCAGGTTGATGTGTCTTATATATATACAAAGTAGCATATTATGTGTCATATATATACAAAACATGTTGATATATCATATATATACATATATAATAAAAACATGATTCTAAATGAAGATAAAATATACTTGTCTTAAATAAGCATACCAAATTTTATTCACATAAAAATGTCAGAAATGTGTTATATTAAATAAAGAACTTCTGGGTAATTGAGTACAGAATGTCTTCACTAACACTAAAGTGGAAAAGGAATCAGTAGAATGTGTTGCTATGAATAGCAATGAAGGCAAAGAGTGATATGCCCATAACTGTGGTTATAACAAAGCCTGATAGGAAACAGATTTTAGATAGAGTGTTGATGGAAGTCATCAGTGCTGGACTTGATGCTGTATATATGACCTGGTAAATATGGTGGGTGCCGAAAGATAGGCAGTAAGAGGCTGCCTAACTCCGTTTGAATTACTAAAGTCAATGACAATGGGAGAGGTGACTTGCAAGGTGGCTCAGAAGGTAAAGGCAGTTCCTGCCAAGCCTGAAAACCTGAGTCTTTATCCTTGGGACGCACTCGATAGAAGGAGAGAACTGGCCCCCATGGACTGGCCTCTCACCTCAGTGGATGTACCATGGTGTAAGTGTATATGTACACATATATACAAATACACAATTAAAAAAAAAAAACAGATGAGAAAGACCACATCTAGAAAACCCTAATAATTAATTACTGACAGTGCAAAGTCAGGTACTTACTGGCATTTAACAAATACCTACTGAGATATACTTGAACTTGTTTCAACTGGGACATTTATTTCTTCCAAATATTCACAAGCCAATCATGGAGATGAACTTATCATTGAACCACATGGCCCAAACTGTTTCTTCAGGTAAACAGCTCACATGAGATGAAGAACTCCAAGGTTGTTTGGTCTTAAGCCTTTCTTTCCCACCAGCTGACAAATAGAATGTACTCGGAAATAACATGACAGGTGGGACTGCATGTGCCTCTGCACTCCCTTGCTGATGACACACATCATCTTCAACTATAGTCCATTGCCGGTGGCCATGTCACAGGAGGAGCAGGTGGCAATTGACTTCAGGAAATTGGCCTACCAGAATGCAAGACACTGATGGGTGAATCTCGGATAGGCAAGGCCCCCAAGGGCTTTAGCTCCACTTGCTTCTGCTGTGCCTTTACATGTTTGCCCCTGCCATTTTTCTCTGGCATCTGGCATGGTGTGAATGGGGCGGGGGATCCCCACTGCCTGTAATATAGTATGATTATCTCATGGAAATATCCTATTCTACTGTGGTTTATTAGAAAGATGATTTCCTCTTAAACTGTGCTGTTTAACTGAAGCAATGATTTTTATACGATGAGAGTATTAGTTTAAATAGAATTTTCATGAGTAAAGATTTTTAATAAATATAGTAAGAGATTATGATAGAGGTTAGTTTAGTAGGAAAATTAATATAAGTAATGGTAGGAGAGTGTGCTGTCCCCACCACTGATAAAGCAGGGGCTTCAGAGGATAGAAAATAAAAACAAGAAAGCATAATACAGCTAGAACTTAGGATTTTCTCTTGAGGAGCTGTATAGACTGTGGTTTGGATTAATAATTAAGTAAAACAAGTAAGTCCCAGAAGCTCAAGTTCTTTTCATCTTAATATGGGGAGATGTGTTTATTAGTTTTGCTGTGTAAAACAGCTAAGGCAATGGGGAGATGTGTTTATTAGTTTTGCTGTGCAAAACAGCTAAGGCAAAGCTTTAAATAATGACTTCGGGCTAGGTTAAGATGTTTTTGTTAATGGTAGAAAATCTTGTGGAACCATTTAAAGCTTAGAAAGACACCCTTTCAATAGTTAAGTGAGGGACTAATTGAGGTCAGAGAACAAAACGACAGCCTGGCTATTGCCGGCTGACGTACCTTTTTTTGCTAGGATGGTTTGGTGATCAAGGGTGCTGATTAATTCCTTGTACCATGTCTGCCCTCAGCTTCCTGTATAAAAGGCTAGTGGTGAATGGGTATGCATCCTGCAGATTTAAAGGAGAGCTGACTAATTGTTTTTCATATATAAAAGTTTAGATTTGTGTTTCTTTTAAAGATTTATTTAATTACCTTTTGAGATAAATAACAAAGTAATTGTTCCTTTCTTTGTAACCACAAAATGCAGCCCACCAGTAAAAGAACTGGCTGAGAAAAATACCTTGTTTGCTTACACTCTGTTAACCTATAACAAGTCATTTGAACATGAATGTATATGGGTTCTTGGGGATAATTTGTTTTATACCTGTAATATAAAAAAATGTTTAAATCATGTAAGGGACATGTAAAACTTGTTCATTTTACTTGTATTCATTCACTTAAAAAATAGAATGTAACCACATTACAATTTTTATATTGCTTGAAAGATTCTGCTGGGGTATATAAGCTGTATGGGGGGAAATAGACCCATGAAAGAGATACATCTGGATAGAGGTAAGGAAAGAAATAAGGGGGGGGAGAGAGATGATCAAAAGACTCTAAAGGTGTGTGCACGTGTGTGTTTCCCTCTTTGCCAGCCATAGAGAATTAAGCTTTATTCCCTCAGACAGAAAGGGTAAATTGAGTGATTAGTTCACCAACTCTGTGGCTTCTCAATTCCTGAGGTGCTGAAGACCAGTCCTTACAGTGTCAGTCCATAGTTTAAAGCTGACTACACTCATGGTTAGTGTCCTCTTGGAGGCTTTATTTTTTTTAGACATGTGAGTAAGGGGGAAATACTGTTTGAATGAGAAGAAATTTATGATATTAAAGAACTTATTTATAAATCAGCAACATGAATTCTTCACTCAAAGCTGCATACTAGTACACACTCTGATACCTTCAATTCTTTATGATCCAACTGCTGTCTCTTGTTTGAGGGCAAGCTACATTTTTTGAATCAAGGCTAATGATTCTTTTATTTCTCTTAAACAATGTGTCCCTCCCCTCCTCTGGCACTGACTTTTTCATTCTCGTCCTTTGCAATCTTTGCCTAGATGGTTTTATATGTGACGCTCAGTGTAGAATTTATTTTTGCATTGCCTGTACTGTTGTGCTTTTTGTGATTTTTTAAAATGTATATGTGTGTGTTTTGTATGCATATGCAAGGCCCGTGGAGGCCAGAAGAGAGCATGAGATCCTCTGGAACTGTAATTACAGGCAGTGCTTAGCTGCCATGTCAGCGATGGGAATCCAACCCTGGTCCTCCGGAAGACCAGGCTGTTTGGTCAGGGATTAGATTGTTTTCTCAGGCAGACCACACACACACACGTGTTTTTATCCATTCTTTATGAATTTTATAGATGACAGTGTATTTGAAAATTATTAAACTCCTACATTTACTACAGCTCCTCCAAGACTCCCCTACTGTGTCTCCATGCTAATTCTATGTCCTTTTTTCAAAACCCGCCCCCTCCCCGAGTCCAGAGCTGTCTCATTGTGCACAGGTGTAGGGCTATCCATCAGAGCACAGATAACCTCTCAAAGGACACACCAGGAAAGAAAACTATCTTTCAATCCCAGAAGCCTTCAACACCCTGCTCCTCAGCTAGGGGTGCAGCTTTGTGAGCCCCTCCCCATCTGTGCTGGAATTCTGGCTGGCTTCTTAGGCATCTCTCCGGCAGCCACTCTTAGGTCATTAGTGCGACCGTCTTGTTTCACAGCAGTGTCCCCAATCCATCCCTTACACTCTCTCCATCCCTTCTTCAGGAATATTCCCTTAGTCGTGGGGTAAAGGGTAATAACAGCCACTATATAAGAGAGAGCAAGTTATAACCGTGATGAGAAATTCAAAGTCTCCCAACATTCTTTTTTCATGGAGAAACAAATGAATAATACTATGAATGTGAACTAAATTCTAGCCAGCTTCTTGAAGTTCACAGTAGCAGAAGCCCTGTAATAGTGTTCTGCGCACAACAGCTGTACCTTCTCAGGAAACCTGTTACTACCATGACACTTATTAGAGGGTGACAAAAGCAGGTCACATTTAAGAGATTATCCTCGTGAATCCTTAAGGCCTCCTAATATCTTCATGGTGACCCCATGAGAGAGCCAGAGCCCCAAACCACACAGTTCAGTTTGAGCTGCTAACCCGAAACTGTGTGAAGTGATGTTTATTGTTTTAAGACTCTAGATTTTGTGATATTTTATTATATATCAGCTGATAACTGAGCGACTCTAGCTAGAAACTTTCCCTAATACCTCATTGTCCAAAATGAGTCATGAGGCCACCCAAAGCTACAAGAGAGTCTGGAGAGTATTTTCACTGGGTGTGTTCTTACTGTAAATAAAACCTGAGTTCTGGTTCTTCCATTAAGGAAGAGCCATGAGGAAATGGTTGGCAGATACATAACTGCTCCATTCTATTTCAATTCAACTTTTCATCAGAAAGAAAAGAGGTCCTGATATAAAGAGCATGCAGCCCACAGTGAGTAAGGAAACAACCTAGGATCCAGTAGCAGCTCTAAGAGGGTTTCACTCTGTAGAAGAGGCAATTTGCAGCCCACCATACCAGGGAAATTTGATGTGTTTCTACCGTCTCCTGTCAGTGGTCACACTAAGAAATCATGACAAACAGAGAAAAGAGAAACAAGAATATGGGAATGCTTGCTTGATGTTTTAGAAAAAAGGAAATAAGTATACAAAAAGCTTGAATAGTAACATCCATGATAAAGCTGTGTGACAGGCCACGAGGTGGTTAATCCCCATCTAGAAAATGAGGCAGTGTTCAAGAACAGACAAAATGCAGTATGGGAAGTGTCGGGAGGCTCCTTCGTGCCTTTAACCTTGGCCTTGTCTTGTCAATGTCTTTAGCAGTGACTTAAAGACATCAAAGGTATGCCTACCAAATGCTCAAGTGACACATTGGGAATGATACATATAATAACAGAATCCGATTTTAAATGATCTTGACAGCTTACACGACTGTCATTCACACAGCTAACAGTTCGAAGGAACCATCTCATAGATTTTATTTCTGTCTCTACTAGAATGCTGAGTTTCTCAGGTGGGTTCTCCAAAGCACTTCCTCTCATCCCTTTAAAATCTCCAAGAGTATCTAACCAAGTACTGGGAACATCAAGGGCATTTCATTAATATTCAAAGAACTGAACTAAACCATATTAAGTGCAGAGGAGTTTTGAATAAATCCCTCACCTATGCATCGCAATATCTTTTAACTTTCCCATTCGGCCATATGACTTGTTTCCTTCCAAGAAGCTCTAAATGAAATTTCCTAGCATATGAAGCTTCCTGAACTAGAGGCCCTTTGAAGACAGATAACAGTAAGTAAAATTTTAGAGGGTGCTTAGAAGCCTTCGTACTCTGTATTTACGTATCTCGTTTCAGTATTATGCCCAGTTCGGTGACTTTAGACTGAGCCCAAAGGCAGCTTACAGTGTGTTTTAGGGCTCCTGTCATCCTCACAGGGTGAGAACAGCCCACACAGGGCTGCACAACGTCACCTCTTCGTGTTACAATTCACTATCATTGCAGGAAGATAAGCGCACCCCACAGTCTAACTGAATAGACACGAAGAAGTCAAGCTCTATTGTTCAGAGTCGCAGCCAGCCACCCCACATGATCAACCTTTATTCTTTTGGGGCTTCATTGTGAGGATGATGCCTTTCAACGGTGGTGACTAAACCCAGTTAAGCCACAAAGCAAGAAATGTATAGAACCTTTACAAGACTAATACTGAACAGCTTACATGTAAAACCTACAATTAAATTCTAAAACTATGCACTTCACCCTCAAGAAAATGCTAAATAGTTCCTCAGCAACATCCCTGATTTACATACCCCAAAGATGACAAGACTTATATACACATGTGCCGTGGTGGTATAATAGGAATTTTTCAGGTACTGTCCGAGAGAAAACATGGGCATATTAACCCATGCATTTCAAAACTAACAAATTTCACCTTGGCACACCGGGAACAGGAGCTCTGCTCAGCATGCCAGGGGAAGGAGCTTTTTCATTTTCAAAAAGCCGTCTTTTGTCAGATGAAAAGCCCCGAGAGTAAAATATTTCAGTATAGCTCAGTGTTAACAATGGATATGCCATTAGATTACCGTACAAGTGAATAAAGAGCCAAATGATACGAACCTTTTTTCACACTTTAGATTTTGATGTGAAATGAGTCTAATTATTTATTCATAGGCTTTTCCTCTAAGGAGTTCAAAGCACTATATTTTAAATCTTCAAACGCAGATTTCCTGAGCGCTAACGTCTACCAGAGAGGACAGAAGAACCTAACTCAAGAAAAAAGATAAAGCAGACAAAAGAAAAGGTTGGCTGCAGGAACTCAAGCACAGTTCAGACATGAGGTGGGATATTTAATTCATTCGTTATTTCAGCCGTCCAAGCATTTGCTAGTCATCTGTGCCAGATGTTAGTGATGTAAAACCCTGGTTCCGGCGGCTCTTCAAACAGAGGCATGGCAGATAAAGAGAACGATAATTACATGTGCCAAGTGCTATGATACAAGGAACCACTGGATCTGGGAAGACGTCAGCGGGAAGGGAGGATTCGGTTATATTTAGAAACACTAGCAGAAATTCACCAGAGATCCGAAGACAACATGGAGACTGAGGTTACCCTTATGCCGCAATGCAAGGAACTGTGGGAAGCTTTGGCCGCCCAAGGAGTAGAAGGTCAACATGGCTTCAGAGCAAGAGGTTATAATTGGTGTCCAGAAACCAGGGGTTTTTCAGTCTGTTTTCTGAAAAAACTTCAAAGTTGTCAAAAATCATGAAAACCTTAGACTAATCAATACACAATAAGCAGATATAAAAATAATACATATAATTTTGTTTTATATGTACATAATTTTTTTGTATATGTAGTTAAGCTTTACACACACAGAGAGAGAGATAGAGAGTGCTCCATGGGAAATTACAACTACCCTCTTATAGGGCCTCTGATGATTTTTAGAAGTCAGGTGGCAGGGTTCAGCCACACACAATTTTCCCCTTCTCACTTTACCTGTACATCCCCTTCTTTCGGGTGGAGTCTCACTGAGGTAAAGTTAAACACTTGGGCCAGATTGCTTGACGCTATTTATCCCCAAGCTGTGACCAGCACACCAACTCAGCAAGGGAGCAGATATTTCTCCTAAGGACTACGTGTGGGGCAGTCTCTTTGGCATCAATCCTGTATGTAGCTGCATATAACATGCCAAAAGAAAGAAAATATATAGTTTAAATCTCAGAAGCGCAGATGGAAGAGAATATTTTCCTTGCTTTTATATTATTTCAAGTGTAAAAGTTCCTATGTCAAAATACTCAGAAAATTGTGGCTCAAAATAGAAAAGGCAAAATCTGATCATCAGACTGATTTGTAGCTCTAAGTCTTCAAATCACCTTCTACAGAGGTACTAATTGGTACTGACAGAATTGATATGGCTGAAAACCAAAACCTTTCTCACTTTGATACAGACGGGGTAAGGGGGAGAGTAATTCACCAAATTAAAAGGTTTTGCTTATTCTGTGGTGGGTTACAGAAATTACAGCTGCTGTTTAGATATAGCTAAACATGTGTGTTTATCAACTACATAAAAATGCTATGCTTGATACTCTGCCCTAGTACATGCTGGAACACCGCATGTGCTGAGTACATCAAGATCCACAGTCCTTGATGATAATGGTGAGGATTCAGAGCCAAGAGTCAGAGTTCTGATCTCATAGCTCCATTTTGATTTAGCCTGGATCTTATCATCTACCAGCACTGATTTCAGCAGATTATGTGTCATAATTTAAAGGTCAAAGAGTTTTATAACCCTGAAAACACAGGATGGGAGGAGAGGATAACTATTTTCTAGCAAGTCAAATCAAAAGGCACGAAACAGTATGAAGACACCTCACACAGAAAAAGAGACTTGAATATAAATACGTACTGAGTCACAGGGAAAGTGTTCTGACATTTAAACAGAGAGCAAGTGAGTAGGAAAAAGTCACTAAGGAAGTAGAACCTAGGGACAAATGACGGGGCAGAATGCAACCTGGGTGGTGATTAAGCACAGCATTAAACACTAGCATCCCTCTCATGGTATGGAATTCACGAAGCTAGGCTGATGCAGCATGAGCCATTTTGAGAAAAATAAAATAAAAGGAGAATTCTGACTACTCAACTTAAAAGAAAAAAAAAAGAGTTCACTGGGGAAAATAATGCCAATTTTTAAAAAATGGTTAATGAGGAAAAAAAATAAGAAGCAAAGTTCTACAATTAGGACCCACAGCATAGACCTGTGATAGTACAGGGTAATTCTGTCAAAAATGAATGTGTTGGCAGAACTTAGGAAGTCGAGGCCAGAGGCTCAAGAATCTGAGGACAGTGTCTACTATGTAGCAAGTTCAAAGCCAGCCTGGGCTAGAATGCATCCTGCCTCAAAAAACAATAAAGAGAGGAGTGGAGAGAAGTGAACTGATTCGGAGATAATGGCATACAGCTACAGTCTCAGCTATTCAGGAGGTTGGAACAGAGGGATCACGTGACTCCATGAGTTTGAGACCAGTTAGACAGACATGATGAAACTGTACCTCAAGAAAAAAGCAAATGTGCACTGTTTCAATGTCCCTCTCTGATAGAGATTCCCTATGCCCAAAGGATAGGGTACTGACATCCAAAGAAAGACCCAAAAGATGGCAAAGGTAGAAAGGAGAAGTAGTGATGTGGAATATTATTTTAACCAGGCGAAGATGTATTACATTTGTTTATGCTGAGGAATATTACATTAACTGTGCATGTGAAGATGTGTTTTTGCTGCCTTTGCTAACGAAGTGAAGATGTGTTACATTTGTTTGTGATACACGTGTTTAATTGTGTAAAGATGTGTTGCTATTTCACCTTGCCTGCCTAAGGCACCTGATTGGTCTAACAAAAAGCTGAATGGCCAATAGCTGGGCAGGAGAGGGATAAGCAAGACTGTCATGCAGAGAGAATAAGTAGGAGGGAAGAAAATGGAAAGAACAGGGAGAAAGAGAAAGACACGCCCAGGCAGCCACAGGACAGACAGAAGCGACGCCATGTAAGTAAGATAAACAAGAGAGTAAGGGTGAAAAGCCCTGAGGTAAAACATCGATGAAGAGGGAAAGGTTAAGTTTTGAGCGCTAGTGGGACAAGCATAAAGCTGAGCATTCATAACTACTACAGTCTCTGCGTCATGATCTGGGAGCTGGTTGTCAGCCCAAAAGAAAAAGCCTGGTCCAGAGAAGGTACAGCTCTCCGAGTCTGGCCATGGGATAGTGGGAAAATCCTAGAGCTGATTTAAGTAAGCCCTTCTTTAGGGCTGTGGGTCATGTGCTGAGCTACATTCACACTGTCATCGTTTGTACTGTTCCAATCATCATGTCCTAGAGAAGCAAAACGCACAGACCAGGAACAATCTTTAAAATCCCAAACGGGAGTCTATTCTTGGAAATGTTTTAAATAACTGGTACATACAAGCTATAAAATAAATGTTAAAATGTTCCAAAAGATCAAAACCGTTTTCAAAAGACTCCAACACCGGAAAACTTAATTGGGTTCCACAAGACGATGAAAAAAAACAGTCAGTGAGTGGACGCTATGACAGCAAACACAGACCTGTGACAGCCCATACGGAGTTAAAGCACTACCCTTCAATCGATCTCTCCTGTCTACCTACCTATCATCTACTTATCTGCCAATCTATCTATCAATCTACCTATTCTCTCTCTCTCTCTCCCCACCCTCTCTTCCCTTTTGCAGTGTTGGCCATTGAACCCCTGGCCTTACAGGTGTTGGGAAGCACCTCGCCGCTGAGTTGCAGCCCCAACCCCTACACAACTGAAGTGTGCTGCGGAGTCTTTTGGTCCTTCTTTTGGTCCCACCTCCATGTCCCAGGCTGCCAGCTGCTGGGATGACAATTGCGTTCGACTCTTCTTCACCCTGCAGCTAGAGGAAAAGCATTTCTAAAGACAGATCTGATCATATTCCATTAGCTCCTACTGCTCTGGGGAGTGGGTGAAAAGGCCTTTCACAGCCTGGGCCTTCTGACCCCTGCAGCCTGGCCCACCACATTTTCTGCCCCAAAGGCTCTACTCTAGGGCGAGCCTCACTGAACAGCAGATTTAGGGTCAGCCTGGAGATTTAGCTCAGTAGAACATGCACGATAACTCGGGTTCAGTCTCTAATACTGCCAAAAAAAAAACCAAAAAAAAAAAAAAAACCAAAAAACAAAAATCCCAAACTGAGGACAGAACAGAACAGTAGGTTCTGGAACATGAAGGAGGGAAGAGATTTAAAGCAGTGCTCACCAAGTTCTCTTCTTCCCAGGCTTTGAGTGGTGATGCTGCCTCCAAGTGAGCCACACCTTGCCCATCCTTGGGTTAACTTCTGCTTTAACAGATTTAGATTACTTTTCTTTACAGTGCCTTCTCTGGGTTCTGTGAGTGGCTTAGAAGACAGGAAGGAAGGTTGGTAATGACACTTTCCAGCCTGGAATCCCATAGAGAGGTAAGAGAGAATAAATCCCAGGTGTTTCCTGATCTCCACACATATATGCAAACACACAGAGAGACAGAGAGAGAGAGAGAGACAGAGAGACTGCTCACAATCATCTCTAGCTCCTGTTCCAGGGGATCTGCTGCCCTCTCCTGGCCTCCTCCAACACCAGCAAGCATGCAGAACATATTCATGCAGATGAAACATCCGTACAAATAAAATAATTTTTTTTTTTCAATTACAGTTAGTGTGGAGATCTGGTTCAGTGAAACAACGTGTGCTTGAGATGTGCAAGGTCTCGGGTTCACTCCTCAGCACTATCAACAAACTAGACACAGAAAGTAAGCACTAATACAGCAAAAAGACAAGAATCTTTAAAAACAATAATAGCATTAAACAGATATAAAAATAAAATGACTTATAAATTTTGTTACTGTCCAAATCCACTGATAATATAAAAATGAAAATTTTATCTATTATGAAACAGTGTTACAAAAATTGAATCTTACATGTGTCTAAAACAAAACATCACTAAATCTCAATTTTTTATTTTGATTTATTTATTAAAAACCCAAGACCATGATATTTTTATGTCTTCTAAATATAACATCATTTTTTTCTGTATGCTTAAAGGTCATTATTATGGGAGTTGGGTGTGGTGGTGCACACCTTTAATCCCAGCACTCAAGATGCAGAGGCAGGCAGATCTCTGTGAGTTCAAAGCCAGCCTGGTCTACAGAGCTGAGTTCCAGGACAGCCAGGACTGTTACACAGAGAAGCCCTGTCTCAAGATACAAAACAAACAAATAAAAAGTCATTATTATGAGTGTAAATTATTTTAATTGTTTATTACAATGACATAGTTCAGAGACTGACTGGCAATGTCCACCCCTCAGCCTGTTCTTAATATCATGCTCGGAAGGGTTTTTTATACCTTTTAAGATCTGTTAAAACTCAGATTGCATAGTGGCACATGTCTATACCTCCAGCATTTGAGAGACAGAGGAAGGAAAATAACTTCAAGTTCAAGGCCAGCCTAGTCTATGTTATCAAATCCAGGCCAGCCAGGGATACATGATGACACTAATATCCGAAAAACTAAATTTTTAATTAGAAACAAGACTATGAAGTAAATATTTTATGTGGTCCTTGGAGCCTTTAACATTTATTCTCTGACCTTTTATAGCAAAACATTGCCACTTCCTCTCCAAAATGACCCTGAGCTTGGAGGCAGAGGTTTTGAGGTAAGAACTCAGTTTGCTTACTAGACTGAACAGCTACCTACCCTCTCTGAGTCTCTAGTTACCTATCAAGTCGGAATAAATCACTCTCACAGAACAGGTGAATGACTTAGGTGCCATTGCAGACATACAGTAAAGAAAAGCATTATGGGATCCCACTTCATTGACAAAATCCAGCTCTGTGAACTGTGAACTATGTAGGCAGAATTCAGAGGGTTCTGTTTCAACGTTTATTTAAAAGGTCAATAAAACATTTCTTTAACTTTAATACTTAATATTTTTAGTTCATAAGTAGTAAGTCTGTCTAAAAGCTAAAGACATAGCAAATAATAACCACTACAGTAAAGCAGTTTGGGAATGGTGGTTGTCACCATCAAGTTATGATGGCAAAGCTGAAAGAAATCTCCTTTGGCTTCCCTTGAAGCACCTGTATTCCATCACACACCTATAAGATCAAAACACAACGTGGCATAATTTCAGGCACTGTACCATCATCAGACTGAGCTGTAATTAAGGGTGAGTGATGTGCCATGTCTTTCTGTATGTTGTGAATGTCATTGGTTAATAAATGGACTGTTTTGGCCTATGTCAGGGCATCGTGGAAGTGGGTGGGAAATCCAAGCATAGATACAGGAGGAGGATAGAGTCATGAGAGACGTGATCCAGCTGCCCAAGAAGCAAGATAGCCATGTGGCAAGATAGATGAATAGAAATGGGTTAAGATGTGGGAGCTAGCTAGCAATAAGCCCTAGCCATAGGTCAAGTAGCATGTAATTAATATTAGTGTCTGAGTCATTTTTGAGGAGCTAAGCAGCAGTGGGCAGTCTGAACTGCAGGACTAGGTCAGACCAGAAACTCATACTACAGGTGAGGGCATCATTAAGTTTGGGGTGATGCTTGCAAGTGTAGGTAAGCAGGGCCTTTCTGCTCCTCTGGGAGACGTCATGGATGTTTCAACTATTCTCCAAAACCCAGATTCTAGGCCGTGCTTGAATTTTTTTTGGATGTATGCCCAACAATAAATGATCCACAATGATCTGAGGACAGCACTCCCATCCAAGAACTTAATCAGATTAATGATGTATTTGTTTTATAAAAATGAAGTACATTAAGCCTGAGAATGCCTAATTTACATACTAAATGGTTGCTAGGGACCAGATATACTAGTGGTTTTACGAAATGGAGGTTACAAAATTGACTATTGTCTTGAAATCTGGTAGTAAATAGCAGTGAAATGCAAAATAATAAACAAATGTTAATTATAAGTATTTATGTATGTAAATTCATTAGACGGTGTACAGTTGTTCAAAAGAATGTAACGATGCTCACATCCCAAACACATGAGCCCTGGAGACAACATGGTGTTACTGTTGTAGTCGGAAATGACAGTAAACTTATTTATCATGTTTTCTAGTTGGGTTAACCTCAAATCATGGCTCACATTTGACTGCTCTATTTTTGCAGGGAATCCTAGTTTAACATATACAAACAAAAACAGAAAATTAGCAGTTTAGGTAACTGCTATTTTCACTGGAAACAGCTTCAAGTCAAAAGAGAAGAGAGAGTTTTCACAGAGCAGCTTAATTTTATCACATCTTTCAAGGAGAACTAACAGTGTTTCTGGCTATCCCCTTGACTTGGCCTCCACACCCACGCCTGCTATACTCATTCAACAAACTTGTGTTTCTTGATCTCTCTGAGGCAAAAATAGAAAACACAAAGTCTCTGCTAAGGACACTGGCGAGCAAGTAGACAATCACAATTCAAAGGAACAGCTTCACAATCCGAAGTATTACAAATAAGCTCTGAAAACAAAGAAAGCAGCCACCACCTTAGCTAAGTGTATAGGGGCTAGCCTTAAATCTCGCAGAGGAAGAGGGGTGCAGTCCCCATTACCTGATAGAACGGAATGACACCCGCAAGGGACAATAATGGAGAGGACTGGGAGAGATTGAGATTTGGGTCTGTCTATAGATACTTATGTATTCCTCTGGCTTGAAAAGATGGAGTCAATTTCATTTAAATAAGACAGAACTTAAGGGTGCCTTGAATTGGTGAAGTATTTTTCCACGGTTCAGTTTCATTCCATAGCACTTGTATTCAGTGACTAGAAGACCAAGAGTTTTTAAAAATTGAATAAAAATAACTAAATGAAAATTTTCTTTTATTAAAAATGGAATTTTACACTTTTAAAATAACTGAGTTTGGGATACAAACATACACACAGGCCTTGAAAATATGTATGGAAAGCAAAATTTTGGATATCTTTAGTCAAACATGACTGAATCCAGAAATGTCAAATAAAGAACGTCAGCATGATGTTTCTGGTTTGAAATTTTTGAGAAATGTCTATACATGCAAATCTATAAATGTCTATACATATAAATCTTTACATTCTATGTCATGAAATATATGCTAATCAAAAATGATTTAAATTTTTACTTAAAACAAGACACACTATAATGGGAATAAATAAGGACTAGGAAGAATTAAACTATACATTTAAAACTTTGTCCACCAAGCCCAGAAACAGTGACTCAGAATGACATACCCATCGAAAGGCAGAGTTCACTGACCATCCATCCAGCTAGGTGCATGGGAGGCTGTAGAAAGGGCTTACACGTTGTCACAGTGTTTGAAATGCTTACCACAGAGCATGAGGTCCAACATTGTAGGTGAAAATGTTCCCATGTCTGGGCTTGAAACTAGTCATTGCAAGAAAAGAGTCTCTTTATCCCAATGCAGTGGGTCACATGACCCTCAGTCAGCCATAAGCCTTCTCTCTTTCTAATGCCTTAGATGAGATTGTTTCAGACGAGGAAGTAGATTCCGAGCCATTCTGGTATCTTTCTCTTCTTATGTATATCATAAATTCTATCTCGTATGTATTTATTTCTACAATAGTAATAAGGGCACTCTTTAGGACAAGCAACAGTTGGCTTCTACACCCTAAACCCATAAAGACTGTGACTCACCATACGGGGTTAACAATGTGAGTTATGGCTGTTCCTTGTTCTTTAAGATCAGGAGAGAAAAATCCCAGCAGGTGCAGAATAATGCAAAAAGTCTCCAGAGATAACCTGGATGCTAATCTGATATTACCTGGGAAAATCTCCTTAAAGCAACTAGCAAACCCAAAACCAAAGCAAACACACACACACACACACACACACACACACACACACACACACACACACACAAACCCACCTGTTCTTTAGCAGTAGACAGGCCGCCTGAATTTCCCACAATCCAATGCTGTCTTATTTCCTAACAACCCCCCCTCTTTTTTCACCCACGAAAGCTTTATTTCTATAACCACTGTGGTGAGCTCTTAGGTGCCTATCTTAAATATAAACAATAGAGTTAAATCTCTTTACGGTAAAAAGGGGACAAGCAGGGCACCAGCGTTAGGGTCCTAGCTTCACGAGAATGAAATCAACTGAAAGTACTCATACTATGGAAAATTTAAGAAAATTGGTGTAGGCCAGCTTTCATACACAATAATAAATTACAATAATCTCTCTATCGTTTTTTGTTTGGGTTTTGTGTGTGTGTGTGTGTGTGTGTGTGTGTGTGTGTGTGTGTGTTGTTGTTGTTATTGTTGTTTGGATGGTTTGGTTTTTAGACAAGGTCTCATTGAGAAACCCTAGCCAGTTTCAAGCTCATAGAGATCCACTTTTGCTTCATAAGTGCTGAGATTAAAGGTGTGCGCTACTGCATCCAGGAAATAACTTCACTTCAACCATCCACATAATCATGAAGACAGAGAGTCAACAAATACAGCCAACGTTCAGATTTGAGAGAGTCTGGCAAATATTGTTTTTTAAAGAATTTATTGTTTTCTAAGAAAAGACTGGGGCTGGGCAAATCGCTCCTGAGGAAAGTGCTCTCCAAGGGAGCTTAAGGAATTGGTTTGAATCCCCAGAATGTTGTGAAAGTTGGGTGTGCTCCAGCACCTCTAGGTAGGGGATGGAAACAAGGAGATCCTAGGGGCTTATTGACCAGTCAGCACAGCTCAAACAGGAAGGTCCAGGTCCAAGCAGAGACCCTGTCTCAAAAAGTAGGAGTTGGGAGGAGACACTCCTCATTAACCTCTGGCTTCAACACACACATAGATAAACACACCCACATATACATATATACATACACATGAACACACACATAGATAAACACACCCACATATACATTTATACACACACATGAACACACACATAAACACACCCACATATACATATACACACACACATGAACACACACATAGATAAACACACCCACATATACATATATACATACACATGAACACACACATAGATAAACACACCCACATATACATATATACATACACATGAACACACACATAGATGAACACACCCACATATACATATATACACACACATGAACATACACATAGAGAAGGCACACCCACACACACATGCGTGTACACACACACACACACACACACACACACACACACACACACACACATGAATACACCCACATAAAACTGGAGTCTGAGAAAGAGGAGCCAGTGACTCAAGGCCACTGAAACAGAGGTTTAGTAAGCTACTGAAAGATCTGTCCATCAGATTGCCATGGGGAACATTAGTTTAGAATAAGATTAAACCTCACTCAAAATGTCTTAAGAATGTGTAAATATTGAAAGACAAGGGCTTGTTAATTTTAGAAGCAACAAATTCCTACAGAAGGGTAAACGTATTACTAAAGCCATCTGCTGTTTACAACCACACATAATACAGTCAACAGATGAGTGTGCCCTGTGCTCCTATAAACAGATGGGATTGTTTTTAAGTCTAAAATATCCTATCAATCAATGGAGACCTCAACCAAGATGAGGAGGGAGGAAAAAAAAGTCCTTCCTACCACGCAACCTATGGCTGAGTACTCGGTTTTTGTTAATTCGGCGTCCACATAATAAACACGGCCACCACTACAAAACTAAACTACCATCCTTCTGTTACCATGAGAGAAACTTCTTTTTCTTCGTAAAGCATGTGTAGAGACAAAGGGGGACTATTCAGTTCAGCCAGTTAAACATCTTTTGTGTCTTGAATGCTGATGATATAGATAGTTGACAGGCAGAGCAGCACCATAGATAAATAGCTTGCCTAGCTGGTTTATTTACAAGCCTCCTGTTTGACTGTGTCTGGGAGGGTTACTTTGAATTCTGCTGCTCCTTTTAGGGGCTTGAGTTCAGTCCCTGGTCACCATATGGAGGTCTGTCCTCAGGATGGTGCTGGTTCTGCTCTTACATCCTTAACCTTAAGAAAACTGATACTTTTGAATTAGACGACACTTTCAAACTTTTAAAATAAAAGTCCTGCCTGGAAGCAGCTAGAGTTATAAACTTTTTTTTAAAGTAAGCCAATATATTTTTTAATATTTTAAATATTAGTAATTATGCAATACTAAGTTCATCATATAACATTCTCAAGTTTAACAGAACAGTATTTTTGTTTTGGGGGCCGTACAGATCCTATTTTTGTTTGTTTGTTTGTTTGAATGAATGCCCTGAAACAAACAAATGGAGATAATTTTATATCTTATAACAATTTTTTAAATTATTTTATAAACAAAACCAAAAAGGAAACCTAAGATCTTTTTTGTTCTATTTAGATTAAATACAGAACGTCCTCAGTTCTCTTTTGTTTTTCTTAAAGGAAATATCCTGTCTAAAAAACATCTTTTAGTATAAAATTCAATGAAAGCCATTAAGAGCATCAAGTACTTTCATGTCATCAGCCATTTTGATGTGAAAGAAAAATACATTTAAAATTTATAAACTTGGTAAAACAATGAAGGTTCCAAATGTGTTTGTTACTGTGTCAATTAATCTTTCTTAGCTTCTATTTAACCAGTAATGAGTGTTCAGATCTTGGCTTACCTGAACAAATTATTTGCTTAGAACCAATGAATATAGACATATATTTATATATAAGATATGCCCCCAAACAATATATAAGTAGAAGTTTATTTTAAATGCCATATACCTAAATATCCCCAGCCATTTTAAATTCAACTAAAATTAATTTAAAAAGATACATGAGCCAACAGTTGGCAAGTTTGAAGAAAATACAAATACTGTAGCAAACAAGCAGGGTAGGAGATTCCTCCGTGCCAACTGGACAGCAGCATTAGTGAGACTGTATAAAAGGAAGTAAACACCCTTCCCAAGTTTAATGACTACTGTTACGCTTCAATGTGGCTGCCATTTATCATTTGCCAACTATTAGCACTTTTCATGATTTAACTCATTTAATCCTCACAACAGTAGTGAAATTAACAGAAACATCTTAGAATTAGATATTTTTGGAAAGCACATAATTTTTCCCCGTTTGGATCTACTTGAAAGGGGCTGCCCAGACACAGCCTCTACTAGCCACCAGAATACTCACGTAGGAAATCATCCGTTACAAAGGAAGAAATGAGGTTAAAATTTGAGGCAAATTTGCTCAGCTCATCTAAATAAAAACTTAGTCTGACCTCTAGCTAAAGTATCAAAGTTTCTGAGAGCCATAAAATAATACACATCAATTAATCATCATCATCTGCTGAGCCAAACACTGGAAAATAATGTCAAGAAGTTACCCTGTAATTACTTTGTGGCTCCTTGAAAACCCATTTGACATAATCACTCTTGGACAGCCGCAAGAGGGAAAATGTTCCATTTCTTCTCCCACCAGTACCCTCTTCTGAGAGCCAGGGGCATCACTTTTCAGCTCTTCCTGATCTGCCAAATGTTTACAAGGAAGTGTGTGGGGTGCCCTCCTAATCAGCGCTCTGGAGACCTGTCAGGGCTTGAGAGTTTCAAATCAAAGCCGGGGATTCAGGAGAGTCACAGTCAGGGGACGGGCAATGGGCTTATTATTACCAGTGTGCTGGGTGGAAAATTACTCCAGTACAAGAGAAGAGTACCTGGTTTTATCTAAAAGACCACTGGAGCATCTCCCTCCCTTCTGCCTGACATAACATTTCCATTTACAAGAGAAGCCCTCAGTGTTCGCCACATTATAATATGTTCAGCATTCTCTTTCACCTGCATGTGAGGAAAGGGTTATTTTCACCTGACTCCTCCACATAAGCAGGGCATGGTGTTAAAATCTTACAGAACCCTAAGGACAAACAAAGCATCTCATTTCCATCCAAGGTTTTCCCTGACCAGGACCACAGCCTACACATAGGCTGCCTGAGACTAACCACAGTTTCCTCCGACCATGAAGTGAAGTGCAGCCTTTTAATAGCTCATTTCCAAGATGAGAATTTGGTACTCAAATTTCTCCTGAATACTTACCATGGACCTGACATCCTAGAGCAGCCTCCCCCTTCGCAAGAGGAGGTTTTCTAGCTTTATACTTGCCCTCTTAATGTTTCTCAGGGGCATCCTCCAGAAGTAAGGCCCAACAGACAGCAAAATGTGAGCCCCAAACCCCAGGGCCTCAGCAACAGAGTGTGGGGACTGCCTAGACAAAATTTCTGAAAAATGATCCTATTGTGTGGAATTGAAGCTTTATATTGCACAGAGAATAGCTGTGTCCATATCACGGATTTTTCATTTTTCTCATAAGAAAAGATCTGAATGGAGCCTGTGATTTAGGATGACTTGGAAAGTCCATGGCATTAATGAAGGTGTCACTGATGCAGCATCTTATACCCTAGAGGAAAAAAATAGAGCCAGCGAGAGAGTATTGTAATAAATAAGACCCTGAGAAGCTGTTTAGTCCTTCCCTCTGACAAGGACAAAAAGAGGAAAGAGCTATCCATCTTGTGTTTTGAGGCAGGGTCTCTCACTGGCCTGAAGAGAGACTTCTTTAAGTAAAGTTAGCTGACCAGCAAGCCTCAGAAAATGAGCCCTCTCCATCACCCCCAGGACCAGCATCACAACTGGGTAGCACCAGACCTGGCCTTTAGATGTGTCTTCTGGGGATTGTACTCAGGTCCTCAATATGACTTTTATAAGCATTGAATTATAAATTATATATACGTATATATTACTTCTAATTTATTATATATATTCATTAGAAAGGAATGAGTAGCTGTGCTGACTTAATTTAAGGTGACATCATTCTCATTCTTGTCCCCAACAACTCCTCTACATTATTGAAAAGTAATTTGCAGAGTATTTCTAATCCAGTATCTTAAAGCAACATTTCAGTAAAATTATTCTACAGCATCGATGACATCATTAAACCTTATTCTTTTACCTTACTTTTGCTAATCTTCACTAAATTAGTTTACAACTTCCTGTCTTCTCCTAATAATCTTGCGTAATTCATCCAATTTAATCCCTTGCTTCTGGATATGCTACATTTGCCACCCAATCAGTTTATTTCACTGGCTGTTTACTTTTAATAGCAGAGCCAACGTATTTGAAGAAAATAATCTCCCAGCAAATCCAGCACAGGAGGGGGGGAAAAAAAAGATGTATTTATCCAGCATTTTGAACCATGAATTGAAGCTTTATGGCAAAGAGTAAGCAATAAACAAAAACACCTCAGGGGCCTGGGAGGAGCAATGTAACCAATTACGTTTAATTAAATCAAAGGATGGGAGCCCCAGGGTTGAATGAGCTGAAGAACAAATTTGCATTAACACCTAGCAGCCAAACAAGTAGCTCTGGGTCTAGTCGGCAAGTCCAATTGTTCCCCTCTATTCTCTGCACTGAAGGGGGGCCATTAGCTAAATTCTTAGGCATTGTTTGTCCACTGATGAGAGGCTGCCTTCTCAACATTTCACTCCATCACACATGAAAATTGCCCACTAAAGTAAACAGCTCCTCTGAAAGCTGGGAAACAAACATTATTACCTGACTCCAGTTGGCAATTGGGGAAAACTTCATGGCCTCCAAAGGAGACTAAGAGAAAATGAATGGTGTGATTCCAGGTCCAAACGACATTTGATGGGGACCCTGTGTTTGCCCCAACTCTATGGTAGCCTCAGAGAGTACACACAGGCTATTCCCTATGAAGTTCCTGTTCTGGATGGAATTTGCTGATTTGATCTTCATGAAGATTCACTACATAGTGTCTTCTCTTAGTGTCCTCAATGTCTAGAGCTTTCCTTGGTATGAAGCTATTTTATTATTTAGATAGTTTGCCTTAATATGTCTACACATAAACATATTTCATATAGGATACCTATTATAAAACCTATGCAAAACCTTAATAACAAGAGGCTACCTAATTAGGATAAACTAATGCTTACTCTAATATTGATCATTGAAAGACCTGAGTCTTTGGTCTTGGGCATTCTTTTTTCATTCTTGTTAAATCACAGTCAAAATAAAAACAAAGAAACCTTTGAAAGAGAGAGCCAATAAAGCATATACAATGATAAATAATGGGCAACTAACTCCATGTTATAAATTATAGACCAAGAAAGGGACAAATATGCTAGGCTAGCTAAGACTCCTTCAGATCAAAAATTTAAAACTATTTGTAGACAATCACATGTAACTAGAATTTTTATCGTTAATCTGAATTAGCACTCTATGATCATTAAGGTATTGAAGAATCTTTCTTTAGTCTTGTTCTCATAATTAAATCTCCTCTTTAAAGTAGGCATCATGAAATACTCCTCTATTCTCAGAGTCTGGGAGTCTAAGCCAAGAGGGCCTTGAGTATGAATTCAACCCAAGCAATCCAGTGTGAACACAAAAATCACAGCTCTCATCTTAAAGGGATTAGATAGTTTATTCTAAGTGCCCTAGCCTTGGGATACAGACACAAGTGGTTGCGCACATTTTTTAGAGTTTCACAGAAAAGACAAAGTCATAAACCGGGGCAAGTTTAAAATACACTGGTGGGTGCTTCAGAGAGACAGGGACAATGAGATGAGGAAGCTGTTCAGGTGCTACCTGATGGCGTCCTTGGCTTTGGAATCCATAGAAGCTAGTTGCCTGCTAAGCCAATACATTCTAAAATAAATAAATTAAATAAATAAAAATTTTAAAGTATATAGTGTCACAGGATGTTAGTTCTGATATATAGATGGGCAAGTAATGGCTGTTCAGGGGACTCAGAACTTATTTTAGGATGAGGCAGTTGGCCTCTTGACCTGCAACATCCCAGTCTCCAGTCTGACATTCTAATCAGCCAATCTGCCTTTGTAGACAGATTCCCTCAGGAGTGTCCCTTCATGGCTAGAGGGAGCCTCTTTTCAGAAGCTGTCGGTCACACCAGCCAGTTTTGGGCCAGCTTCTGCAACATAGTTAATCCCCTACCTCAACACACACACCTCCAGAGCCACCAAGCTAAGACAATCCTACAATGCCTCAAAGTCAGCCACAGAAGTTACAGGCGAGGGCTATCAGCTTGTGTCTAAGTGGAACCAGTCATCGGTGGACTGGATACACACCATCTTGGTGTCAGGGTACGGCTTTTAGGACGAGTTCTCTCTAACTTGACTTTCCCAATGGAAGAGAGTCCAAAGAGTTAGAGTAAGGATGCACCCAACACTTTCCTGGTGGGAACTGACCATGCGGCCATATCCTGCTAACGAAGGAAACTGAAACCGGTGGTCTCAGAAAAGAAAATAAGCATTCCTGCATTTAACTACTGCCGCACTAAACATGGACAACATCAGGATGTTTTTTTTTTTTTTAAAAAAAAAAAAAAAAAAAAAAAAAAAAAAAGGTCATAGGATGAGGCCAAGAAACTAGGGCATCTGAGATCACATACAAAACGGGAAACATAACTCTTCGTAGTGTTTTAACTTTTATTGTGTTCACACAGAAAAGGGGGAGGGCAACAAAGCAGTCTAAGACACTTAACAACGATTAACAGGAACTCCAAAAGCCAGAATTGAGCAAAGGGAAAGTGAGGACATTAGAATAACACAGATTCTCACACTGAAAAACATACTCCATCAAGTTAGACAAGGCCATCTATGCACAGGCGACTCGTTTATATATATATATATATATATATATATTTTTTTTTTAAAAAAAGCATAACACCACTTATCATTGAGACAGCGAAAGACCACCAACAAAAAGAATTCTAAAGGTTTCTCACAAATACTAAGATTTTTCACCAATTATACTGGACTCTAGAGGGTAACATACAGGACCTTCATGTATTAAAGGGCAACACATTTCCAAATAGAATTATACTCAAATAATAAAGTTTAAGAATAGACTTCTTCAAATATATGAAGTCTCAGAACATCTCTTTTTCTTAGCGAGTTACTTAAAGATATTTTTCATAAGACAAGGAATATAGATATGGGTTCAAAAGAGAAAGCCAAAGGACTTGACCCAGAATAGGAAAAGGAGGTTCTCGCTGTGTTGTAAATGTTAAGAAAAAAAAATCCAGTCAGGACTAGACAGGAAGTTCATGGGGTAAAGTCATTAAGGAACCAGTAACAGGAACTAAAGAGAGAGCTCAGTGGTTAAGAGCACACACTGCCCCTGCAGACCGCTGAGTCTGGGAGTCCAGCATCACACCCAACTGCTACACAGTGACCAACTGCTACACAGTTACTAACTGCTACACAGTGACCAACTGCTACACAGTTACTAACTGCTACACAGCCACCTGCAACGACTCCCAGGGAATTGGATGCCTCGGACTCTGCTAGCCACTGCATTCCCAGTGTGTGCATACAAGCACCCCTACACACACATACACATTTCAATTTTCTTAATCTTTAAAAAACTTATCATAATGGAGACTTGAAAAAAATTAATATGTAAAGTTTAGAAATGGTAAGAAAAACAAGTCATATAAGAAAGAAAATATAATTATAAAGGCACATATATATGCTTGTTCTTGTGGATATGCACATGTAGAGAGTACAGGTTGACACAGATGTCTTTGTAAATTGCTCCCTACATTAAGAGACAGGGCCTCTTACTGAAGGCGGAGTTCACTGATTGGTTAGTCTCACTAGCCAATGAATTCCATGGATCCACTTGTCTCCACCCCCAAAGACAAGGTTATAGACACATCACTTAGCCTGCCGTTTTTACATGCCTGCTGGGATCTAAACTGAGGTCCTCACATTTGCACTGCAGATACAAATTTTTACTGACCGAGCATCTCCATCTCCCAGCTCCTTAATGTGTAGGTGTGTGTTTGTGTGTGTATGATTACTTGTGGTGATATATTTTATATTTAATAAAACAGCCCGGAATATCAAAGAACAAAATCACCCACAGTCAAGCCATGAGGGTCAGAGATCTTTCTGTTTTTCTGTGAGTTCAAAGCCTAACAACCAAACAGTAGTAGCTCACACCTTTAATCCTAACTCTAGGATTATAATACAGAGTTGAACCCAGAAGTGAAAAAACTGGGCAGAGAAAATATTTAAGGCAGGCGTAGGCAGACATTCAGGTATTCTGTAGGAGCAACAGCCGAGGTGAGAATTGACTGTTGTCTGTTTCCTCTCTGATAATCCAGCTTTTCCTCAATATTTGGCTCTGAGTTTCCATTAAATACCAACCAGAATTTGTGCTTTAATTGCTTGTCCCCAATTACAGGTTTACTTTTAGAGTAATTGTGTTTAAGCTAGAACAGGCTCCTCTTGTGGAATACCCCAAAAGTGTCACTATGGCATCTGTATGATTGCTGAAGGTCGGGGATATAGAGTAAGGAGGGAAAGGAGGCAAAGGCTAACACTGAGAGTATAATGGACATTTGCACACCACTGCACACTGAGGGAAAACAATGAGTTCACTTCACCATGGGGAGAAAAAAAAAGCAAGCCATGGACTAATAATAGCTCAGGAAATGTAAGATCCTATGTATTCTCTCATCAAAAAGCAGCTGGCCACTTAGAGAGGCTGAACTGAAGACTCCATTAGAGTGTCAGCTGGGAAATAACTCTTTGTGAGAGTAAATTACTACTAGATAAAATGTTTGCTTCTAACCAATATAGCACTTGTTTCTCCCGTGGCATATATATATATGTATGGTAACCAAAAGATGGATGGTAGGGTAGCTTTCTATGGTGTGTTTAGGGATACTACCTTCCCACTGCCTAACACCATGTTAGAAATCCATGTGCTCTGCCAGTACCTTCTACCAAACAAATTGGAATTGAGGACCTTGAATTTTGAGAAAGTCTAAGCAGAGACACAGTAACGGGAGCAAGGGACGCAAGCATCTAACAGTGATGACAGCACAGAGGAGCAGCTTAATTGTACTTATTCTGCAGCTAGACTAGGGCAGAAGTTCCAGAACCCAATTCCCTTAGTTCCCGTTCATGTCCTAGCCCTGCGTCTCCTTTCCCTGTAGATTTGGGGACTATCTGATAACCAGTACATTCTATTTTGGCTGAAGTTAGTATCAGTTTCTGTCATTTTGTAATCAAAAACTTTACAAGGAATAGAAATTTGAGAAGTCAGAGATAAAGACCTTCAAGTCTAGAAAACTTTCTTACCCTCTGTTCTATAAACTGGGTCAGGTACGTTATGTTTTAGTTGGTTTTGGTAGAGAAAGAAAATAAGAATGAATGTCTTCAAAACAAAACAAATGAGTATTTTACTTTCCATACTAAGAATTCTCTGCATCTGTTATGAACACTAAGGTAAAAAACTTTAATTATAACAACAGGGTGATTTTCATCCATCTTTAGCACCCCTGGTCTATGTTTCAATTGTCTCTTTTGCTTTATAATGTTTGTTGAGTAGCAATGTCATCTTTTAATTTTTTAAACACGTTCCAAAAAGATGAAGTTAGAGTTATTATAAGATAATTACATTTACATACTTCTACAAAATAATTCTTAACTGAGATGGCATTACTATCTCATAACTGTAATTTTCCCTTTTAAAGGTTTTTTTGTTTATCTCTGAAAAAAAATCCCTAGATGTTCTTAGCAAACAGGTAAACACAGGGCTGGGGCTGCAGCATCATGTGCTGCTTGAGTTAAGAGTGGTGATATGTGGACATGTGTATTAGATTGCTTGTTCTCTCTAGTGGCTTTAATCTTAGGATATTATCATTCAAACCAGAGCAACCAAGACAGGAGGTGCCCTTCCTGTTGAAACACATGCATAGCAACAGAGAAGGATACATCAGTTATCAGTGCAACTTGAAGAGAAATAACAAAGCTGAGGGGGCTGGATAGATGGCTCAGAGGTTAAGAGCCCTGGCTGCTCTTCCAGATGACCTGAGTTCAAATCCAGCAACCACACAGTGGCTCACAACCATCTATAATGAGATCTGGTGCCCCCTTCTGGCCTGCAGGGCAGAACACTGTATATGTAATAAATAAATTGAAGGAGGAGGAGGAGGAGGAGGAGGAGGAGGAGGAGGAGGAGGAGGAGGAGGAGGCTGCACTTGTCTGGCCTATGTGACATCCTGAGTGTGTAACCTTTAGCATTGCAAAACCTTAAAGTCAACCCAGAAAAATAAGTATAATTTCTTCACATTGTCATACATTTCACAAATAACATCATGAAGAAGAGGTTGTAAATTATTCTGTGAAGAATTAGCTGTAGGTCATGATCGTTTCTGTTCTGTTTCCTCTGGTTTTATTTCTTTCAGAGCCTCTCACAGTGAGGGCAGATCTACTCCCACACTCTTCAAAAAATATTTCCTTAGGTCATTAGTGCCGTGCAAGTGTTCATGGAGACACACAGCAGATAAAAGCAGTTGACAACTTCCTTTGTGAATAAAGGGCTTAACACTGCCTTTGTGGTCCTTTGGGCCACTGCAATGGCTAGTAGCCAAAACCTCTGAAAGTGATTAACGAAGATAATGAGTTGACAGTTAATCTCTTGGACAACCAAAAGAGAGAATGGAAGGGGGAAACTTTACACAAGAAGTAGAAAGAGGTAGAGAAAGCTGACCCCAGCGGAAAGCTATACAGTAAGCTAAACTCTATCCTGAATGAGAGGCCAAAGCATGGCCCCATTAAAGCAATGTTATTAAATACATCATTAAATGATTTCAGGTCCAAATTATGCACATTACTCTCAAGGACCTCCAGGGAATATGCTCCATGTACCCAACAGCTCTTGGGTTTTATATATCCTTTCTACATAGCCCCTCTCTTAAAAGCAGGAAGAAGGGTCCTAAGCCTTAAAAAAATAAAAAAATTATGACAGCAATAATAAATATTAAGTAGAAAATCATCTAGGGCTTTACTATATAACTTACACAAAAATACGTAAATTATACACAGGTCAACATGTCATCACCAATAATAAAACTGGATATGGTCTTCAGAGATTTTCAAAACAGAAGCCAGATACTTAAGTAAAAGTCTATCATTATCAAATTCATCTTAGACATCACATTAATAAATCTTTATAGAGGTGCCAACATGGTGGTACACATCTTTAATTCTAACTTTCAGGAGACAGAGACAGGAGGATCTCTGTGAGTTCAAGGCCAACCTGGTCTACATAGCAAGTTCCAGGACAGCCAGGGCTACATAGAGGAGTAGGGAAAAATAAATTTAAAAAAATCTTTATATGTAACTCCTTAAAATAATTGTGTAGTTTCTTCTCCTGAGTATTCTTCTAAATTTGAGTGAATAGTGGCTTTGACTATTTTCCACACAGAAAAAAGAGGCACTAAAATACCACATTCTGAGGATTGTAGGACACAGTTAATACCAAGGATGGAGGTGGGGAGCTTAAGCTATTTCTTGAAGGTCATAAAACATGGATTTGGTAAGAAAATTAGAACACACACTACAAGTTGTGTCTATCCACAAAAGTACTGATATATTTCATCATCAGATGGGCACAAAGCTAAGTGTTAATGAGACTGTCATAGTAGATGCACAGGACAAAGTACAGTCATGGAGTATAATAACTCTGTAGCCCTTGCTATCTATTTAGAAAGCCATCTGTTGACTTGACTCTGTGATATACGAACATTTCACATATTTAGACACTTTCTCTTTTGTGGAATATTACATTTTAACCTCCCAGCTATGAAAAAAGTTACAACTTCTAAACAAACCTTGGCAAAAGTTAACCAGCTCTATGCTCTTATGTGAATGCAGTATGTGTGCAGGTAAATGCCAGTCCTGTTCCGGTCTCCTCCACCTGGGCAGGGGATCTGATCACTCATTTAACACTGTGGACACGACATGGTCTTGGTGGAAGAAGCGACTGATCTCTAGCCCTTGTTTTAAATCTGGACAACATATCATTTTTATGACAAACGGCATTAAAGTTGTTCGATGCGTCAGGTGATATATATCACCTGTGCTATAAAAATATTTGAGAACCAAATAAGGTACCAACATACAAAATAAAACAGTAGACCAGAAATACACCACAAAATGTGGCATGTTTGCACTTCTAATGGTTATACTTAAATTGCACTTAATGTGGGATGCAGATTCACTTTAATTACTTCGATAGTATATGTCTCCAGAAGTAAGACAGGCCTGCACCACCCATCTGAGAAAGGCTGGAATGTTGAAAAACAGATCCCATAAAAACGTTAGGGCACCAAAGAGGATTAATGTAAGACCATTTTGTTCAGTTTACAAAACAAGCTTATATGGTTCCAATTCCTTGCTCACTGTATGAACATCTCCCCATTCCGGGGCTACAGGCATCATCAGAGCACTCTTCATCAAGCCTGGGACATGGCCCACATTGTGAATTCCTTCTTTCCAGAATGAAATCAAGAGCACGCAGTCTCAGCCAATCAAATACCTATATGTGAGGAATTTACTAGCTGTTTAATTGAGTGGAAGTGAAGGGCTTCATTCTTTCAGAGGCACCTGTGTTAGAGTTTTAGTATTGAGCACAGACCCTGGGGTTCAGTGCCAAATGGTGACTTCAATGAGGCCTTCATCAGATGCTTCAGGCATTGTACCTGATTCATCTTCCCAAAGTCTAACTTTCTGGCTCAGCGAAGATTCCATGAGTCTTAAGACTGTAATGCATTTCCTTCTGTTAAACCAACTAGAATAGGTTCAGTTGATTACAGTAGGGAACCCTATAGCCTCTTATACAAAAGACTCTTCGCTGGCTACGGGCAACATCTATGAACCAGGCATGTATTACCACCCAACTCTCAGCACACAACCATGCTAGACACTATGAAATAGAAATCCCCAGCATGCGTTTCCACTTCCTATAGGATGGGTGTCTTCCTGTGCTCTAGAAGCATGAAACCTACAACTATTTTCCCAGGTTGTGTGGCACTGCACCTAAAATTCTACGTGTGAATTACATTGTATCACTCAGATGTGCACACGTGAGCTCTGAGGTGTGAATAAAAACCAATGCTGTCTCCTAGAGAACAACGTGATGGATGCGCATGTTGAGGAATTCTGGGATAGCATTCCGTGTGAGACAGGAAGATACAATAGCAGCTTCCTGATCCTGATGCCAACATCTTCAGCAGTATCCTCCTGATTTTTATTAAGAAGATGAAGGGGATTGCCAGGAGCCAATGGGTGAATGTAGGGAGCAGCTGGAAGCTGAATAGGGATGAAAACCATCCTTCTCTAGAGCTCCAGAACTGATGGAAGGCTGTGTACATCTTTGTTCCTTGTAACCTGTGCCAGATTTCTGACTTAAAGGATTATAATAATGATAAAATTGTCATTTAAAAACACTGCCTGTGACGTTTATGTCACCAATAAAAAAGTTGTACAACTGCACCAATGTTTAAAATATCAAAAAGTCAAAAAGAAAAGTTAAAAGTCTACCAAAAGGAAGTAAGAAATAGTTGTACACTATGCAGCCATTAAAAAGATGAACATGAGGTCTGGGGAGATGGCTCAGTGGTTAGAGGCACTGGCTGCTCTTCCAGAGGTCCTGAATTCAATTCCCAGCATCCACATGGCAGCTCACAATCTGATGCCCTCTTCTAATCTGCAGGCATACATGCAGACAAAATACCTGTATACATTAATAACAGTAATAATAATAATAATAATAATAATAATATGAACACAAAGTATGACAGGTTGACATGTCAAGATCTTTTAATATGTCAAAGAAAATGTGAGCACAGGCTAATAAGTATATGGTATGAACCACCAAGATTTTTAATGTTACATTTATATGTTTCTATATGTATTTTAAAAATCTACAAAGGGGCTGGCAAGATGGCTCAGTGAATAAAGACAGCTGCTACCAAGCCTGATGAGTTGAGTTCCATCCCCAGGACCTAGTGGTGGAGAGAACTGACTCTCACAAATTGTCCTCTTGACTCCCACGTGCCTACTGTGGCATGACCCCATGTCTGAACCCATATGGACACACACACACAGTAAGTAAATGTACATTTTTAACTTAAAAGACAAATGTGTGAGTCTCGAAGGAGATCTGGGGAGATAGCTGAGCAGAGAAGGTGTTTGCCACACAAGTGGGGGAGGGGAACTTGAGTTCTACTACTGTCAAGCTGGCATTTGAAAACAGGTGCACCAGCACTCAGTGTGAAATCCCAGTGCTGCTGGGTGAAGCCTGTGGATCAGGAGGATCCAGAGATGGGGTGGAGACAGTAGAATCCCCAGAAGCCTACAGACCAGCTTAGCATATGCAGCAGTGAACGAAAGAGACAAAGTGGGAAGTGAGAACCGATGCCTGAGGATGCATCTATCCTCCACACACATGACATGGTACACCACACCCTCCCTACACACACATTTACAAATGTGCATACAGACATTCGCATAGCACGCACATACACAAACTGCACAAGCATTTTCCTATCAATTTTTTCCAAAATAGCACAATGCATATTGAACACGAGTGTCTTCTGATAGATAACTGGGTAAGCAAAAAGGATATATCTGTGCTGAGTGTTTTACTCAAGAAGTATGGGAACAGCAGATACGTACAACATGCAAGTGTGTCAAGACTACTATATAAGAAGGAGACAGTAAAGGTAAAAGCTGTGCTTGCAAAACACTAGAAAATTTCAACCAAATCTAATAACTCAGCAAAAATGGAGATTGACTTGGAAAACAATGCAAAGAAATTTTAAGGACATGATGGACTGTTATAGCAAAATACCCAAAGATACAACAATGTTCAAAACTCTTCATATTGGCACATTTTATTTATGCCATTATATATCAAGTTAACCCAAAACAAATAACATTTACAGCATCTTTTAAAGGCTATATCAGATATTGCATGTGTAATTTTTAATGATTTATAATTTGCTCTATTAAGACAGTAAAGTCCCTCTTTCTTCAAACACATGGGCACTCAAAAGATACCCATTAGCATTTAATTGTGCAGATACATGCTTATTATGTTTTAAATAATAAGTGAACTAAACTCAACTATACCTCATGAATTGATATTATTTGGTAAAGCATTTAGTTAACTGAAACAATTATTCAATGTCTTTAAAAGATTTTTGAATACTATTAGTTCACATTTGGACTGACAGGAGAAGAATCGAGCGTACAACCATTTACTAAACTATTATGTGCAGCTTAGCCAACATTAGTAGCAATTTCCCTTTAAAAACAATATTTGAATTTAAAACATAAAACAGTATTATGAGACTCAGCATGATTCAATGTGTAGGGGTTAGAAATGAAGTACTGAATATATGTATAAGGAGATGCAAAATACTTTGAAAAGGAATACTATGGTTTCCAACATACTTCCCACCCAGCGATTTCAATTTCCATTCTCCTGCAGCCACTTGAAGAAATGTGGAATCATTGTTTTCACAAAATTGAAGACTTTAAACATATAATTCCTCCTGTAAACTGTGATTTCATACATATGCATACACACACAATTTGCTCTTTCTGTTTACATTAAAAATTCATAAAAGTCAGACAAAGTTACCAATTTAAAAGGCAAAGAAGAAGACTCAAAGGAAGTACAGCTATTAATTTATTCATGTGATGCTCTAATCTCTACTAACATCATAATCTAGAGATGGGAAATTAATATAAGACTGGGAAGATTCATTTGTTGGTGCAAATTACTATTTTTTTAAAAAAAATACAGTGTTTAGTCTGAGTTTCTTTCGAAACAAAAGAAAAATCTTCTTTATAGAGAATTAAATGTAAAACTATAGAGAAGAAAATATAAAATAAAAAGCTTAGGGGCTGAGTAGATAATTCAGCAGTCAAAAGCACTTGCTGCCCTTGCAGAGAACCCAGGTTCAATTCCCACCACTCACATGGCGGTTCACAACCAGTTCCAGAGAATTGGATGCCCTCTTCCGGCCCAGCATGCACATAATGCACATACATGCATGCAGGTATACACATAAAGTAAAAATAGATCTTCAAAAAATGTTGGGGAGCGGCTGGAGTTTTAAGCACACGTTTAATTTCTTTTTGTCTTATAAAGCATGAACTAGGCATAAGATGTATATTTCCTTAGATTCTAAGTTTTCAGAAGCTTAATTAATAAAATTAATTAAATGAAATTTTTAAGACTGGATTATGCCCATTCCATTTTTATTCTTTGCATAAAGAAATCACTCAAGCATGTACTAAATAAAGGAATAAGTGCACTCTCAGCCAAAATATTGCAAATAAATATACCTTAACCATATGGATGCCTGGGAATGTTACTTACAAAATATATTGTCTTCAGACCTCAAATTCTATTTTTCAAATGAAAGAAATATTTTATAAAAATTAAACCATCTGTTTTCATGCTTTTAAAACTAATTAGTGAGTATAACCATAAAGGGCATCTCTGGTCATGTATCAAGGTCATGTATTCAAAATATTACATTTCTCTACGTTCTATGAGTACAGCAGGAAAATCTCAATCAAATTCTTACTATTTTAAAATTATCGATTCTTTTTAAAATTGTTTAATATTATAAGGAGCCGAAGAGGCAGCTCAATAACTAAGAACACATACTGTTCTTGCAAAAGGACTCAAGTTCAGTTTCCAGGACCCACACCTGGTGGCTCACAATGGCCTACAACTCAAGTTCCAGGGAATTCTATGTCCTAATCTGGCCTCTGTGGGCACCTGCGCTGACATGCACACACCTACACACAGATACACACATACAGATGCATAATTTAAAACAAAATAAATTCTTACTAAAATTAATATTATGCAGAATTAGTATAGTTACTTTTCTGTTCAATAAAACACCATGACCAAATGTGACTTCTAAGAGAAAGAGTTTATTTTGGCTTACAGTTTGGGAGGGATAAGAGTCCATCATGGCAGGAACATGGCAGTAAGCAGCAGGCACAGAACCAGGATGGGAAGCTGGGAAGCTGAGATATCGCATCTTCAACCACATGCATAAAGCAGCTCTCTGATAGCTGAGAGAGGGGTGAGGCTAAGCAGTCTCAAAGCTGGCTCTAGGGATGTACTCTCTCTAGCAAGCCTGCCCTCCTAACCTCCCCCAAACAATATCACCAGCTGGGAACCACATATTCAAATATGAAGCATACGGGAGGCGTTTCTCATTCAAACTACAAGAAGGTTAACATTTAGGTTTAAAAAGTAAGTTTCATTTTCTGAAAATAAACTAAAATTTACCAGTCCTTAAATATAACACATCTTTGGGGTTTATAGGTTTTTTGGTTTGTTTTGTTTTACATTTGGAATACAACACACACACACACACACACACACACACACACACACACACACACACACACACACACACACACCATGCATGATTGCTCTAGTATCCCTATGAAAGCCAGGGGAACAACTTATGGGAGTTGGTTCTTGCCTCCCACCATGGGATTTCAGGGATTGAACTCATGAAGTAAGGCTTGCTAACAAGCACCTTTACTGACTGATGACCTTGCTTGGGATGTGTCTAACAGTTATGTTGCTTTTTAGACAAGGCTTCCTGTAGGCCAACTGGAGCTCACTATCTGACCTTGTGTTCTTGATAGGCCCTCCTCTACCTACCAAGTGCTGGGAAGACAGGCATGTACAATTATTGTTTATAACCCTGTAAAACTCTCCTAAGTCCTGTGCTTTACCATTACTCATTAGCAATTTGTCCTCGGCTCCCCAATCCTTTTTCAGTCATAAATTAATTTCTCCAAAATTCTGCCCTAGTCTTTTGGCATATTAAAGAATGTATAACTGATAGATTGCTTTGAATAAAATAGAATATTTCATTTAAATGAAATGACAGACATCTAATTATACCTGTGAACAAACTTGGAACTTTGGGGTTGATTTTAATTCTCAATTTCAAGAACTTCCATGTTTCACCTTGGCTTAAAAGTATCGTTATATCACTTTTTGAAACAGCCTTTCAAATTCCAAGCACATACACCAACATTAGCTGGTGCTCAAGAAGCCATCTTAAAATGGCAATAAGGTGAAAAGATGTGTGTTCCAAAGGACTGAGTCATTGAGGTTTTTACATTTTTAATTGCCATGGTGTTTCCTTTACATTGCTTAAGTAACTCCACCTTTAAAAAAAAATGCAATATGCCCACATTAAAGACAAATGTATGCTCTTGGTCAGATAAACAGCAAATTTGCAGCTTTTTTTTTTTTTTTTTTAAGCCTCAGTTCTCAGTGTTGAAAGAATGACTAAGAATTGAGTCGCCCCTTACTTCAGGCCGGAAAGGACGGTAACTTGGGTCAGAATCATTCCACATTAGCCATCCTATCCTTTCATTTGAGGTGAATGTGTTTCCCTTCCACTTATTAATGGGATTTAAAACTATTTACAGCCTTAAAAGTCAAGCCAGCTGGCACTGAAAGCAGACTGAGTCGGGTCCCAATTTATTCAGTAATAATTCAATGGTTGGGCTAAATAAGTCCTGAAGGAGCTGTACCATTCCAAGTCTTAGGCACATCCAAGCAATCCTGTGAGCTGTTTTAGGGTATATTACACTATTCCATTCTCACTTACCCCTTTTTCTCTCCCTTCATACTTTCTATTCTTCGCCCTAATGATTGTGTTCATCTCCTTTTCTTCTTAGATACTGATTTCCACAAAATTTAGCGACTGCCTTCTGGCCCATCTCAGCATGTCCAAACTGTTTATGTGATACAACAGGTTAATAGACATGGGAACTGATACGGAATCAAATTTTTACTGGGCATCAGGTGCCATCGGAGACACTGTTTTAAGACTCGGGCTGCAGCACTTCCTTTAAGTTTTCTTTAAGGAAAGGAACCCAGGTATGAAACAAAAAAGTAACTAAAAGTAATAACGTAATTAAATAGGATCACCCATCTAAAGAACTGAAAAGAAAAAGATATGGCAAATTAAGTATCCTGAGCTGGCGATGCACTTGAAAAATGGCTTGTTGGTTTGTTTTAAGACTTCTACATAACTATGGTTTAATTATGAAAATTTGGAAATAAACAATGAATCAGTATTACCATCTAATCCACAAATTCCATTCAAACTTCTGATGTTCAGGATACATGACATCTTGGTTATTGTGTCTCTTTTCTACAACCTGGGACAGTTCATTTTTTTCCCCTGCCTTCCAAGATCATGACAAATTTGAAGTTCCTAGCCCCAGCTTGAGCTTCCTTGTGATTTATGCTTTGGGGCAGGAATATTACAAAGGCAGTGTTGCGTCCTTGGGACAGCATATATAGAAAGCACAAGATGCTAATTTGAACTACTTTGGGAGGTGCCAGCTACTGTGTTTTTCTGTTACAGAGTTAGCAATAAGCAGATTGGACTTAACCAGTACAGAGTTGGGAACTGGCATTTTGAAATTAAGACAATATCCTGTTTTTTTACTCAATTTTTACCTACTGCTTTAGTATCCATTGATGGTTCATTCCTCAATCAGCCATTACTAGGAAGGTTAGCAAATGTGCTTTTCTCATTCCATAATTCCTTCTAGACCAAACAGTTCTCAAATGGAGGACAGGCCATTCTATACCCACTCCTCTCCCCCAAGGACATCTGGGAGTATCTTAAAATACCTCTGCTTCTCACAAATAGAAGTGGGATGGGAGATGGAGATAGGAAGACACGCTACTGGTATTTGGTAGGTAGCAGCCAGGATGTTACTACAGTCTATACTATAGGCTAGGTCCAGGAAAACACACACACTTAACAACTATCCTTCCCAAAATATCACTAGTACTGAGGTTTTATTACATAGAATCTGCTCTTAATTAGAATGACAGCCTAAAATACGAAGAGTTTTATGTGTTCCAACATTTATATATGTGCTAATATTGGTATAGATTGCAGAGCATTATTTTACCCAAAAGACTGCCATTTTTTCCTATCATTTATTTCAACACACATTTTTTGTCTCAAATTTAGTCAAGAGTAACATCTTCAAGCTAGTTTCCCCTATCTTTTGGGTATATATCAACCACGTGGAGTACTTTCCTTATTTCAAGACATATAATGTCATACGATGCCCAGTCCTAGAGTAAGCCATTTCTTATCAAAGTTCTTCTGGTTTTTTTATTTTTAGTAAAAATAAGGTTTAGAATCCAATACCCAGGTATTAGTGTATTCACCATAAAGTGACCAAGACAGCAATAGCAAATATTCCATTACCATACCATCTACAATCAGTCTCTCTGAGTATCTATCTATCTAAAGTGGCATATTGATATCTTCATTTCCAATCCAACATTCCAGGGCTTATTGAAGCCTTTCCCCATTTCTATGTAGGTAAATTCTGGTTGACACTAAAATCCACTACTCCAGTTTTCCTCAACACATTCATTTATTTACTGGATCTCCCAATTTCTCAATACCTTGCCAAATTTCCAACTGCAAAACAGAAAATGAAGCACTGAATACACATCCTTAGAAGTTTCGGCCCAAGGCCAGGCCTACACCTTGTTGCAGTAAAAGAGAGAGGAAGGCAGCTAGTGAGAAAACTGGGGGTGGACACACAGTATTGCTTAGACTGTGAGAAGGGCCTTCAGCTGGATCCCCAGCACAAGAGAAGAAAAGTCTGTTCACCATGGATACGCCACTTACACCTGGCCTCACCCCTACTGCAACTAAAGACTTTGCCTCAAAGCAGGAAGGGAGGGAATGAGCCAGATTCTATCTTGCTCTGTATCCCATATGAGTGTTGGTTTTCTTTAATCCATAAGGAAAAGGTATAAAGTCTTAAATGAAAGTCTTATAACCTAGTTTTTGGTTAAAAACAATTTATATATTAAATTCCAGTGGACGTGGTTCAATTCCCAGCAACCACATGGTGGCTCACAACCATCTAGAATGAGATCTGGTGCCCTCTTTTGGCCTGCAGGCATACATACAGGCAGAACACTGTATATATAATAAATAAATAAAACTTTAAAAAAATTGAAAACATATATATGTGTGTTTTATATATAAATATATAAAATATATATTTAATATGTGTAAGTATATATATATATATATATATACACACTTAAAATTGGATTCTGCTTCTTAAGTCTACCATAAAACATGGGTTACTATTTATTGAAATGTGTTCAAAGCTGTCAACTTTCATACATCTTTGAGTTGCAGGACATGGAGAAATCAGGCTAGAACTGAGGTAGATGGTTCCTCCCAGTTGACTAACATGGGAATGTGCTATGCAGGCTGATGAGTGAGAAAAAATCAATAGTCTCACCCAGCGACAGGCTACAATAATGGCCTGCCTGATGTGCAGCAATGGCTGGCTCCTAAGGGGCTAATTGCGAGTGGCTAACCATGCTGGTCAACTTGGCTACATTTGGAATCAGGAATAGCCCATGCTTCTGGGCAAGCCTGGGAGGGACTTTCCTGTTCAGATTATTAGAGGTGTAAAAAGCCACCCTAAATCTGGGCCACACCGGCTAGTAGCAGCCCACATAAGAAAGGCATGCAAGAAGGAAGCTTTTGCTTTTTGCCCTCACTGTCACTGGCAAGTTCATCTTTCCTGTTACAGAGGCACCCTTCAATGGACTTCTTTGGAGTTCTAACATAGACTAAAGATCGGCAGCTCGCCAAGAGTCCTCTAGACTCCAGCACCAGCTTGGGACTGCTGAGACATCCAGCCTTGTGGACTGAACCATCACTGGATTCTTAACCTTTCCATATGAAATTGCCACTGCCGGTTCACCCTAACCACACCACAAGCCTGTAGACCACACACACACACACACACACACACACACACACACACACACACACACACACACAATCAGCTCTGATCCTTTACAAAACCCTGACTACTAGAGTAATCAAACAGTTTCTGATTAGATTCCTGACTTCACAGGAGAGAACTCATGTCAGATTCTATAGACCTGGTCAAGAACCCACAACTGGGAGATCAGTGGCTGTATGTAGGGGCTTCAACGACTACTTTTGTTAATAAATGAACATGCTTCAAACTACCTTCTAAATATGTACATATATCTCATAGACTGGTGCTTCTCTCCGCTGTCATCAAAAAAGATTCTTTTTGCAATGATTAATAGAAAACCAAGTTATTTCTTCTAATCTTCAACAAGTAATTTCTACTCGAAATTTGGGAACAACCACAGTTTCCAGAAGCATGAAATCCTAGTTCATTTACTTTTCTTTCTGAAGAGAAATGATTTAATTCATCACTTGGTTCACTATGCATATCTACTTCTCTTGAAATTTTTAGCAGAAAGCTTTGTTTTTATCACAGATGAACTAACACTTGCTTTGTAAATAGTTTATTCTTACACTTAAAAAATTCTTATTTACATTTTCCCCAAAGCAACACATATTTGGAAAATCAAACAAAACAAAAATTAATAAATAGGAATGTAATATTTCTTCTACTTCATCTTGTCAGGTGCCACTTTTTGAAATAACTCATAATTTGATAAATATACATATTCACTTTTTCTTATTTACAGCATCTTTTTATAAAAAATAAAATTACACTGATCACCTCATTACTCACCTCATCTAACAATAATATCTTAGTGTCTCTCAGAATACAATGCAAATTCAATTCATGCTTTTAATTACTACCTAATAACCCACTGGTATAGACATATCCTAAGTTATTCCCATTGGGGATGGAAAGAGAGCAGTTTCCAGCATCAGTGAATATTATGTGCTCAAGGACAGATGCAGGACAGTGAGACTGCTGGGCTAGCAGGAATGAAAATGATAGCTAGATCTTTCTAAGCCTCGCACTGGAAAAATATTTTAGAATATACAAAAATAACCAAGATAAAAAATAATGAGCCCTAATTTCCTTATCATTCAATTTAACAGCTGCCAATCTTCAATGCTCCCCTTTTCCTCCTATTTAGGAAATTTAAACAAATCTCGTTTTCTGTCTCTATTAAAGCCTCTATAAAAGTTTATCAAAATCCCTTTTGGAAAACTAGTTATGTAGTAACTGTCTTCATTTATATGCTTTTAATACTTTATAAAAAAAAAAACTTTTAAAGTCACCCATAATATTCACTTCCACATCTCACTAAGCTCTTTGCAACAGAGGAAAAGAATCAACACATCCAAAACAGAAGAGAAAAAGAGACCAGGATTTAAAAAAAAATCACCCTAAAAGCTTAAAAACGTTGAGAAGAACAATATCAGGCAGGCACAGAGGCAACAAGGAGAAGAAAGAGGAACATTAAGTAGATGGTTAAAAGCTAGCATTAGCAGGTAGGAGAAGTACTTAAGGGATTGCTAGTGGTCTGAGTGGGAAATTTAAGAAAAGAAAGCAATTCGTGAGGAACAGGGTGTGCCATCTGAATGTATCTTAGAACCAGTGGCTTAAAATACACCGGACTGATCAAATCCTAGATGAATCACCCCTTGGGGTTTGTCCAGCAAGAGAGACTGGAGGGAAAATAATACCAATATATAAGAAAAGGACAATTATTTCTTTTTAAATATGAGTAAACTGCCACTTGAAGAATATAGAATATGTGTAATGTACACATACATGCATAAGTGACATGCATATGAATGTTCCGGGAAAAGGAACACTCTGAAATGAAGCTTCAAATTCACTACAGACAAAGGCTATTTAAAGGAATTATAAAATAAACTATGATATTTGAACATGTTAGAGGTATGTTAAAGAACTATGGCAATTTAACTAATATCATGTAAAATAATCATATATTTTTTAAATTGTGGTTTTCTCTTTTGGATATTTATTTCATTAACTTACAAAATACTTAATAAGAATTCTCTATATGCTAAACAGGAATAAATACATACACAAGACTACAAGACCACAGAGATTTACAATCTCTTTACTCTTCCATGGTTACAACACATTTTGATGAATTTTAACTTATTTACATTTGTTTACTTATTTTGCATGTATGTCTCTGTGTGTGCACACACATGTGCATGCCCTGAGGCATATGAGGATATCAGAGTATCCCCTGACAACTTGCTAGAGTTGGTTCTCTCCTATCATGTGGGTACTGGGAACGGAAAATTAAGTCATGGGTGCCTGTACTCCCTCACTTGGCTGACCAGCCCCTATCTTTAAACTTTAGAAGGTCGACAGGTAGACACAGAACTGGTGAACCTCTAATCAGTGGAGTCAGAAAAGGCTTCCTAGAGGAAGTCAATGACACTTGAATCTAAAGAACTACAGAATTCAGAAGAAACAATTTTAAAGCGTATATAAAACTTGGTTAAGACATTAAAATTGAAAGTATTTTTCTAATATAGACTGGACAGGAATATTATATAGTCTACTTAAAAGTAAATTTAAATTGTCCACTAAATAGCTAATGAAGTGTTTGAAAATAGAATCATGTCAAATTATGTTACACAATTTTAGAACACCAGGAAGGAGACCATCAGGTCCCACAGGGGAATTAACGGATTTTATTTAAAACAAAAGGTGGGGAAGAGAAAGATTAAAATAGCATTCAGCTTATTTTTTTGCATTCAGCTTATTAATTTCTAGAAAATACAGTGTATTGTTGTGCATTTCTGATGAGAGTCATTTCAAATTTGATCATTTTATATCAGAACAAAGTATCAACAAGCCTAAAAAAATAATTGCTTCCCCTGCTTTCTCATGAAGCTGCTCAAATGTGTAATTGTACAAGCTGACAGAGTAAACATAGGAGAATAATTTATGATTGACACTTAGCACAAGAGAGGTGTAATGAATCCTGATAAGACCATAAAGAACTCAAGACAAAAGGTATATAGCAGAGCTAGAGACCAACCTCAGGACTGACTGAGAAATTGATGCTCCACATGGAGATATTTTAACAGAAACTGTAGCCTTAAAAATATACAAATAAAAGCATGACCTAAGATAATATATACATGTCACTGAAGTTCATACTGTCACAAGAGTCAATGGACCGACTTTGGCCAGTATTACCAGGATGAATTCTTCACTGATGAAGCAATGTGATTATTTTACATTGTTTTCTAAAAGATGTTCGCTGGTGAGATTTAAAACATACTGTACAGAAATCATCCCAACACCTGGATACATCAGACACTGAAATTGATCCAGATTTTAATACGGTAGTTTCTTCAATATATGTAGAGAAAATGTTTTATTCCTTTGAAGCAGTTCAGTCAAAGTTGAGAGATCATTTGAGAATTGAGAATGCAGGACAGCACATAAGAGGTATTTAACAAACATTTGTTGAGATTGCTCTTTCTTTTCCAATCTATAAATAAGATAAGAAAAGGTAAATGTGAAGACCAAGTTAACTATTTGATGAATTACACATGAAATATTTATATAATCACATATATGTGAACATGCACACACATATACTCACCAATACTTCAATTTTCTTTTGTTGCTCTCCTGTAGTTCTATATTATTTTTCAATTTTATTTTTAAAATGTAGTTCACAAATTTGGCTCAATCAAACAAGTTTTAAAACACATTTTGGTTTTCTTTAAAACACCTGGCTGTTGAAAATATTTAGAAGAATATTAGCTTAGATTTTTGTTAAATAGAATAACATAAATATTTGCTGATAGCTCTTGCTATTTTCAGATAATATGAGGTAGGAATACTTTCAAAGAATTAGATATTAACCTGCTGAGTTTTAAAAGGTATCATCAAAACTATCTGCAAATATTTTATTTCATTGACTTTAATTAACAAAATAACTAATGAAGGTTGACTACTTTCAGGTAGATAATTAAATAATCTCAAAAATATACAAAACAGATGTCTGTTAAATGCTTCCAAACCTATAGAGGATAGTGAGGCTGCAAACTTAAATGTCTGCTGGTTAGGGAAAGAGTAAAATCAAAAACATGGATCTGTCCAGATAACGATTACCATGCATGTGAGCTCAGACTTGGGCCACTAGATTATATACTCCCTCTTACAAACCGGAAAACCTATGAGTTCTCCCCACTTTAACATCTTGGTCATAATTTTTTAATTATTGCATTAGTTATAAAAAATATCTATGTGTTCTAAATCCAGTTTTTAATTATTTAGGTGCCTACAGTGTATTTTCTACAAAACTTATACTATAAGAATAATAAATCAAGTACAAAAAGAACGTACAGATTTATGAATGATTTATTTAATGAGTAGATTTATTTAAATGTGATTTGAGATTCAGATAAATCAATATGTACTGAATATTCCTTGGGCCAGGTCCTATTCAGAGCACTATGGTGAAATAAAGAGGTATGCCTAGATATAAATAATAGATGTAATCTTTTAATGTTTCCTCCCTCGCTCTCTAAACACACACACAAAATTAATTGTCCACAGTGAGCCCCCTTTTTAGGATGAGGTACCATTCATGGTATGCTAAGCACAATTATGACAGTGATGGACGAACAGGCTCTGTAATCACCCTTCTTTAAAGAACCTGGTTGCTTTATCGCCCCCCCTCTCCAGGTTTACACACTCCATGGCAGAGCTCCCTTGGCAGGTCTGTCCCATATATTATGTTAGAAAATCAGAGAGAAGGAAAGTAAAATGGAAGAATTGGGATTGTCTAGGGCTTTTCTGGGTGGTCATTTTACATTTAGTAGGTCCAGAACCAATAGCAATGTGAGATGGCAGGAGATGGGAGGGCAGAAAGAGAGCTGGGTATGGCCTCTGTCACTTCATCAAGAAAAGTAAAATACACAATCTTTTCACTGAGTGGACACCCTCTGAGACCAAACCGGACGTTTTATAAACATTGCATAACCTCCCTGCAATCAAGGAGGTTAAATTTGATTTTGAAAGAAAAATGAGAACTATAGATATGAGTGCTGATCTGTAATTGCAAACTACAAATCTGTATGATATAAAAACAGAAAGATCAAGATGGGTAACACGAATCAAGGCCTTGCTTCTCTCTCTACACTTCTCATCGTTCTAATTTCTTTTGAAGGAAGCTGGAGGAAAAGAGAACTTGGGGCTTTACTAACTATTTTGCATTTCTTAGTTGTACATATGAGAGTCCACCTACCCTCCACTGTGTTCTAAATAGTCAAATGAAAATAACAAAGTCCAAGATTAGGAAAAATGCTGTGGGTCTCAGTTCTGAGTCTGAGCTCCATACCTTTCAGTCAAAAATTAAATCATGACAACTGTCAGAGATTCCAGGAAATAGCAATGACAAAAATCTAGCCTTCGACACCCCAGAAGGACAAAGGCTTCAAAAACACCCTGTATTTACTGCCTACCGGGAACATTCCAACTACTCCAGCGTCCTCAAACAAACCGATGAGAAGGAGCATGCAGACTGTCTACAATATGCATAATTCATCCAGTTTTCAGACTCATGCACATGAACAGGATGATTTGAATCTTGTCTTCATTCCTTCCCACCTCCCCAGGACTCAACTCAAATATTCAGATTAAAGGTTGGCAGTGGACGGAAGAAAGAGAGGCACATATAACACAAACAATCAATGCATTCAACCATTAACTACTTTCTTCACATCAAGAATTCATGACATAGTACAATGCTCCCAGGCCATACAAATGTCCACATAACTACAACAATGCTCTGCGGAATGGCTGCCTGTGGCCAAAATAACTTTGCTGAAGATGTGAGCATTCTTTTGCTTGAGCTTTTGGTGTGCTGCTTATGCATGCATTTTTAAAATATCACTATGGCCATAAACTTGAGGAGTACCTTGGAGGAAAGTCTATGTCAGACCACAATCATGATCACTGCTGTATTCTATTATCACAAAGAGCAGCACTTCTCAGGAAAAAGAAATAAAACAAAGTGGACATTTGGCTGAAGACTGTTCAAAGAAACTGTACTCTCTCCTTACTGGCCTCACTCTCCAGATCCCCGTTCCATTAGGATGTCAGCTACATCTCGGAAACCCCAGAGAGCCCATTTTCCAGTGACCTTTAATCAGGCTCCTCAGAGACAATCCACAGCTCACATTCTTTTTCCTTGGCCAAGTTACTTTCTCTCAAGTTAGTACTATGGTTTTCAGTTCTCATCATGAACTTTAAAATCCATTTTCCACCACTGCTGGGAGATGAAACTTTTAAGAAAAAGCAGAAGGGTTTTAAATTCCTGGGTGGTCATCACTCACTAAGCCTTTAAGCAACTTGCCTTATTCTGCATATCTACTCTTTGCCTCTTAAGAAATTAAGTTTATCCACTGGGGTAATGTTTACAATGGGACTGATAAACACCATATGGAATGAAAAAAAAAAAATCACTGGACACTATTTAACAGAGGAGGAAGAACAGAATACTACTCAGCATTGGGGGTGGGGGGGGTGACTCACCGAGCATATCCTGGCACAGAGCATGACAAGACACTTAAAGCAGAGAGATGACAGTCACAGGCTACCTTTCTGTACTGGCTCACTGACCAAAGCACCTGGATCTAGACAGCATCACAGCTTCATTGCAGCCGTTTCTATAACAGCATTGTCAAAGAGGAACCTAACAACTCCTTGTTTCAAATAAAAATATAAAAACTGCATTATAAAGAGACATCTAAATTCGTCTTTAACTCCTTGGCATTTCAAATGAAAATGTAAAACATGTATTTAAAAAGAGGTATCGTTTCAATGTTCCTTGCCTAGTGAATCCTAGCATAAAATGTGAAGGATTCTACATGACTTGAGCCACATTTACCCAACACTGAGCCAAAAGAGAAGCATCCTCCCCAACTGTGGTCCTGGATGGGAACCAGATAGTGAAGCACTCACCCCACCTAGCATGACCTTATCTTTTTAATGGGTTACAACCAAAGACTATATGTTTTATGACTCAAAGGGTCAGGAGCCAAGACTGGTGGCACCACTGTATACCACCAGCTCTCCCTGAGAGTCCCTCACATTTCACAGCTGCTGCCTACTCATACATCCTAAACAGAGACAATCTTAATTACTCACTTTACCAAAGAACCTACAAAGTTTTCCCAAAACTTATCACTGAGTGACTCTAATCCTTCGTACCCCCCAGCCCTAATATAAGAATATTTCATTGATTTGACTTTTGTGTTCTTGAAAATGTATTGGGCCACACTAACATCTGACACACTGTGAACCCCTCAGAGAGAAGCCCTATTGGAAAACTAAAGAATTTTCTGGTTTTTGACTGGTAAAATGCATTGCTTCCTTATTCCTTAAGGATTTGAGATTTATATCACAGCTTTCAAAACTACATACTCCACTTGGAAGTTAGAAAATACTTTTTAAATTTTTATTTAATTTTATTTTATGTGCATTGGTGTTTTGCCATGAGTGTCCAGTAACCTGGAACAGGAGTTACAGCTGTGAGCTGCCAAGGGGGCGCTGGGAATTGAACCCGGTCCTCTGTAAGAGCAGCCAGTGCTCTTAACCGCTGAGCCATCTCTCCAGCACCATATAGAATACTTCTAAAAAATGAAAGCAGCAGGTTTTTTTTACAAAGTTGTAAAAATAATATATGGCATAAAATTCAAACAATCCTGGAAAGTATAATGAAGAAAATTCAAATTATTCATAATCCCAACAAAGCGCACCCGGCACTGAAACACAGCTCTGTGCATAATCATAGTCATTCACATACTCTGTAGGTGTATATATTTATAGAAATAAGACCACATTTGGGCTAGGGAGATGCCTCCCAAGCATGAGTACATGAGTTTGATGTAGTGGTGCATATTTGTGTCTTAGCAATGAAAAGGAGGAGACAGGAGGGTCAGACCCTAACCAGCCTGTCTAGCCTCACAGGTGAGCTCCAAGCCAATGAGATATACTGTTTCAAAAGATGTGGATGATTTTCCTGAGAGCAAGGATGCCATCCAAAAATGGTCCTCTGTCCTTCTCTGCTTGCTTTGTCTCTCTCCCTGTCTTCCGTCTCTGTCTCCCTACACACACACACACACACACACACACACACACACACACACACACACACACACACACGCACGTATGCACACCACCACTGCATGTGTACCTAAACACACAAACTGCACACACAGGTATAAGTGAATAAAAAGACCACATTTACTGTATGAATCGTTTCAAAAGATCTATTTTAAAGATTTTATTTTTATGAGTGTTTTGTCTGCACACCAGAATAGGGCATCGAATCTCATAGGACTATAGTTGAAGACAGTTGTAAGCTGCCATGTATGTGCTGGGAATTGAACTCAGGACCTCTGTAACAGCAGCCAGTGCTCTTAGCTGCTGATCCATCTTTCCAGCCCCTACTGTACTGATTTTTAACTCAGTATATTTTATAGATTGCCCACAGCTATACAGTACTCCATTGCATGAAGTATACATAATTAACAAGGCACCTAAAATTAAATATCTACATTCATTGTACTGCAGTGTATCCCTTTACTTATAGCTTTATATAAGTTTCATTATTTTTCAGAAATAATTAAAAAAAAACTAGATACTTAAAGTTTTTAAACAAACTGTCTGACTGCCTCTGTAACAAACCACTGTTTGCCAGTCAGTTTGCAGCTGGCTGTCTTTCTGATACTGATCCTGAAAGCTCTCTCTAGAGAATATACACTTTTGCCGACATATACATCATGCCATCAAATGCCAGCATGTACTGATGCCAGTACATTGTTTACATTCCAATGCTTTGATGCTTCCACATTTCTCCTCTCCCTCCCCACAAGAGAGGGTTTCTCTGTGTAGCCCTGGCTGTCCTGGAATTCTCTACTTAGACAAGGCTGGCCTTGAACTCAGAAATCCAAAAGGCTCTGCCTGCCCAGTGCTAGGATTAAAGGTGTGTGCCACCATTGCCTTTCAGTCAAGCTATTTATTATTTTAAATCCGAGGGATCTGGATTACATTTAGAAGGGCATCTCTGTCTCACTATAATAAACACATTCATCTGAAATCAAAGGAATGTCAGTTTCCAATTAAGCACTTTATCTGACTTAAATTTATTTTGACATAGAATAAAGGAGGGAGTTGGCTTTGCTATTTTTAATTTCTACTTAAATGTTCTCAAAAGCATTGATTAAAAAAAAATATTTTCCTATCACTGATATTCCATCTTGGTCACAAGAGTGCCAGATGCTAAGGTCTGTGAGAATCGTCTACACTGTTCTAAAACATTGATTTGTACCATTGATCCATGAGTGCCACACTGATTTAGTTATGGGTCATTCAGCATTGTGTACACACATAACAAAGTAATGTGAAACCTTTAGACAGGAAAAGTACTTACTATCTTTTTTTTTTAATAATCAAAGAACTAAAAAAAAGTTCAAGAACGAAGCAGATGATATCAACACTACTAGTAAAAAATTCAGTATTTACAATTACATAGACCTTAACATCTGGGATGGTCATCCCAATACAGAGTAGTTAGTGTTTCTTAGGGGTGAGAATTTGTTCAGACTTCCTGGAAATTGCAGAACAAATGACTGGCACAGAGAAACCTTAATTTCACATGTACTTCCCAAGAGGACACTTATTTTAAAATAAGCCCAAATTTTCTCATTTCTTAATCTACTTTGCCAAAATATATGTGTGTATGTTCATAGAAATATAAAGCACGGATGGATATAGGTCATAAGACATGTGTGTGTGTGTGTAAATAGATATATAATAGCCATGTAATTCATACAGAAGTTATATGTGTTTACATATTGTTCATATAGAGAACAATGCACCATAGCTGTACCCTCGGTTTTGAATGGGTGAGTTTCCTGAATGAGTGAGTTTCTTAGGAATACAGCAAGCAGAAGGAAGAGAATACAAGAGCAGATCACAGTCCTTCCTTCATGCCACACAAACTAGGAAAGTCCAGAAAAGTCAGTCAGCTAGTTTCCAATTGAGCTTTTAAATTTTTCATTGATGAGCTTCCCATGCTGAACTTCCGGCTTCTGGATTCCACGGTAGGCAGCTTACATGGTGGGGTAAACAGAAACTTCTGTGGGAAACAGATCACATCCTAGCTCCCCTCAAGGGCATAGTGTGTTCACTTAAGCTCTTCTTCCCATCCCTTCCCTCAGGAATCCATCCCAAGACAAGGGGCTTGGTTTGAAGCAGAGGATCAACTCAACACATGACAATTTACCAATATAATGTACATTACACATGGATGTTTTATAATATGTTATAGGTATACAATGCATGTTTATGTCACATATGCATTATATACCTCTATAGATGTCATGTGTGCATATATATACATATATATGTATAATATAACTGAAAGAGAAAACATTTTTAAATTCAACCTGGCATTCTGAAGCTTTGGTAATCCTGCAAAGAGTATACACTCTATATAACAAAATAATAATGCAATAGGAAAAGTAAAAATTTAGACTGTATTTCTATATTGCTCCCCTTGGTTTCTTATAGCCAGGTAAAAATGAATAAATAAAAATCTTAATAAGAATCTTTCCTCTGGGAATATTGATTACTAATGAAACACTCTAAAACAGATCCTGCCAGACAAGTAGAAAGAAAGCAGGAAAAGACTAGAGTTGCATGCATTGAAAGTCTAGGTGTGCCTGTGAGGAAGAGAGTCTACAGACAGGTTCAGGAAGCCAGGAGACATTTACCAATCCCAGGTCCTCCCCTAGCCTAAAAAGAAGAGAGAAAAAAACTGAAAGAACAGCAGAATGGGTTTTTCTATCCATTCTCCAAAAAGAAGCTGCCACATTTTAATTGTTGCAAAAATTCTGACAGGAAAATATTACAATAATATATTACAACTATTGGCCTCTATCCATTACATACAATATACATGTGATAATGTACATACTACATAAAGTCTACATTTGTAGGATTATTTCTAAATTCTCATCATTTCTCTATTTCTGCATTAGTGTCATATGATTATTAAACTCGACCCATTACTCACGTGTATGCTATGTGAACATGCAACAAATGGTATGAGAAATATTGATTCATCTGTTCAAGCTATCAAAAGACAGTACACTTTAAGAATATGCAAGTGAGCCAGGTGGTGGTGGTGCAGGTAATCCCAGCAGAGGGAGACAGATCTCTGTGAATCTGAGGCCAACCTGGTCTACAGCGTGAGTTCCGGGACAGCCCAGACTACAGAGAAAGACCCTACCTCAGAAAAGAGAAAAGAGGCAAGTCTAGAGAAAAAGGCTTTTGAAGAAACGGAATGGTGGGGTTTCTCTGATTCGCAGGGGTGGGCAGGAAAGAAGATTCTGCCCACAGGGAAACAAGCAGCAAACTGACAGATACTCTGTCACGGAGGTATCTGAGTAAGCCTGGAAGCGGCCCTCACTGCTCCGCAAGCCTTTCCCGAGCTCATGCCATGGGTCAGTACTAAGCACATACTCTGCAGAACAGCTTGAGTGTCTTAGGAAGGATGTTCTTGAGTACTGGGACCCAAAGAATGAAACATAAATGCCTGTCCTTAGGGAGGTCGGCTAACATGGTTAGCTTTCCACAAAAGCAAAAGGAAACACACACAGTGTTGGGGGCAGTGTGCAGAAATGATTAATTCAGCATGACATTCCTGTTTCCTTCTGGAACAAAGTCAAACCCAGGTACTTGTGAATGGTGGGCAAACTCAGCATACCACATGCAACCCACCAAATCCATCTTCATTTCTGCTTACATCATTGAGCAAAAGTCAACTAGTGAAAACATATCTCAAGATTATAAACCATTTTAAGGTTGGATGTTTGCAAACAAAAACTAAATAACAAAAACAAGTAAAAGAATATTTTCCTTTCTAACATATCAGGAAATAAAAAATTAGATATTCCAATTATTTCCCAAAATCAAGAAGATTTTTCCATATTGTTCTGAAAATTCTAGATATAATATTCATTTTATCTCTAAGCACATACAATGAGCATAACCAAATACGTTTATTTTTAGATCTGAGATGGATGGTTCTACTAGATGATAAGTGTGCTGTGTTCACTGGGCATAAACATCAGATTTTTATGATCCTAAAATATTTAATTGGTTTTCTATTATTAAGTAACATTAACCTGCAGAACCTAAGTAACCGTGCCCATAGCATTAGAGGCTAATTTTCTCATTGTAATATCCCTTGGCAGACTTTCACCATGGTTTTATACAAACTGGTATTCCTGTGTATAACTTCAAGGCCTTATCAGGGTTAAAAGATCAGAACTATTCCTTTACTGTAAAGCTAAAAGTATAAAAACTGACATTTCAAACAAAAGCAAAATAAATTCAAAGATAAGGAAAGCTTTTATATTAATGATTAGCCAATGTATTAAATATATTAGAAATAAGTCAAGTAACGTGTATATAAGCACATTTTCAATGTTTATACAGTGAAATCTTGGTTATTATTCATGATGCACTAATTATACTGTGATCTAAAACAGAATTATGCTTGTGGCGCCCTCTGCTGGGCTTTCTGCTCACAAACTCATCATAGCAACACTAATAAAATAAAATCAAACTTATGAATCAAATGAAAGATTACTTTTTGTCCATGAGCACTTTATGATGAAGATTATATGAAAGTTATACTTACTTTGCTAAAATAAGACTTCACCTATTTATCCATTAAGTGAAATTTCAAAAGCTGTTTCTCTCGAAGTGTAAATGCATAGTCACATAAATGTCACATATGTATATGACACGGAAATAGAACTGTCCAGGGGAAAAAAGGAGCAAACAGCAGAGAAGAGGGGCAGGAAGAACCTGGGAGGGAAGCATGAGGGACAAGACGCTTAACATAACGAACACTAAAAAGTTAAATACTGCATAAGGCCTGGGAGATGGCTCAGTGGAGAAAGCACTTGCCACGCGCTCACAAGGACCTCAGTTCCATGCCCAGGACCCAGGTAAACGGCAGGTGGGCAGAGCGGCCAGCCCACCTCTAACTCTGCCACTAGCACTCGGGGCAGGGGAGAGCCCTGAAAAGCTGGGAAGCTAGGATGACTGCATGGACAAGCTCTGGGTTGGTTAAAGCCCTTGTGTCAGTGGATAAAAAGACAATGACAGCGGGAGGCTACTGATCCCAACCTCAGCCTACACACACACACACACACACACACACACACACACACACACACACACTCCCATGAACATACACACACCCCACACCTACCACACAAGCACTCACATGCCAGAAAAGTCACTACATCTGTCACTTGACAATATTTCCAGGTTCTTAACACTCTCTTATGATAAAAATTGTAATAGGCTATTTTGTCACTTTCATCTAATTTTTCTGACTTTTTAGTTCAGTCGGACTAGTTTGTTTTATAACATCAAAATAATTATTAGTGTCTCTTGTCAATTTAAAGTTATCTTAAATTAATCCTTAACAACATAAATGCATACACTGGGAAACCCCTTAAGCAAGTTTGGAAAACACCAACACCGGGAGCAATAAACAAACAAACAAACATCTTCCTTGCTGGGTTCCGACTGTGAGGGAGAGGGCTCTAAGGTGTCTATGAATTACATGGAGTCTCTAAAAGTGAGTAAAATACGAGTTCACAGAGACTATATTAAGCATTTAAGGTGAATTTCCAAGTTAGGATTCAATTGTACATGTGTCTCACTCATTCCGAACTACCTAATAACAGACAGCAAGAAAAAAATCCTCAACACACCTTTTTATCAGTGCAACAACAAGGGGTGTGGTGATGGAAAAATGGTAAGAGGAATAAGACACAATTTATATGCGAAATAATAATTTGGATCATTAGAAAACTAATTTTCTTGTATTAGTGCTGCCAGCTAGTGGCCCTATTTTCGTACTGGGTCAGGAAAACTACACATTTTAGGCTACTGAACTAAAATTTCTATATTTTACATTCCAGGATCATGTCCAAAACCTGCATGTGCACAGGGCTGACTTACTGATACTTAACATTACTCCCGTATAAAGAAGAATGTGTCCTCAAGCACCATAGCATCCCCAGACCAGTCCTTGCCTAGCTTCCAATAAAACTACAAGATACACTTAAGTCAGAATTCAGTAAAGGCCAATACATATAAACTAACCTATTATCCATGCAAAAGAAACCTACTTTATTTAAATATTCTAGGGTAATTTTAGAACATTTACAGACTCCTTAGTGACAAAATGTAACTTTTCTATACAAGTAAGAGCTAGCCAAAATGTGGACACAGAACAAAATTAATGTCTATTACTATATATTACTCAAATCCATCCATTTAATAAAATAGTTCTGTTAGCAAAGCTTATCCTTTAAGTGTAGATAAGAAGCAATTATATATTTTCTCTGAGGAAAAACTTAAGATGTTTTTAAATTTGAAATGATCATATTTTACTATTGATTCATAGTTTTGATAAGTATCCTATGCAGTAAGTTAGAGGACAGACACAGCTCGTATCATGATATGCCATTTATCTGTGACATGATATAGTCTTAGCTGATTTCTATCATCATATGACAATATTTTTAAAATTGCTTAAATGAGGTTCTCAGCCAAGAAATAGATCACCAATTAGTCAGAGGTTTAGAGAAAAAATAATCCTATAACATTATATAAACAAACATTTGGGTTTTAAGTATGAGAACACCATGCAGAACGTGTTCTGTATGAAGTCTGTACTACAAGAGCAAAGCACCCAAACAGCAAAAGGAGAAGCAGACCCACAACTGGATTCACGGAAAAAGTCACAAAGGAAACAAGACACAAAAGGAACGTCCTGGAGAATCAAGACTTCCTTCTGATCTACGTTCTGTCACACACAGCACCATTATGTTTTAGTTTTTGTAAAGACTGCCATACCTCATTTAGTGTGTATCTCCTATGAGGCATATTTAACAGCTAACAGCACCAAGGGTTTCTAATATGTAGTATATGTGTATACACATATGTAGGAATATGTGTATATGTGAGTGTGCACATATACATATAAATATATACACACAGTAAGCATAATAAACAGTAGGGAAAACTAAAATTTGTTTTTTAAAGCACTGAACGTATTTTATAGTTAGCATATAACTTACAAACATTTCCTGTATTGTCAAAGCTGGTAAGAACATCTTCAATATTCAAGGGTCCACTATTATACCTGCAAAGGAATAGAGCATTTTATTTAAAACTTCTAAAATAACAGCATTTCTAATTCTTTTTTAAATCTGAGAGTAAATTGTGATATACCCAATAATGAGCCCTACCATGCTATAATTTTAAAATAGTTTCTGCCCACTAAAGAGAGAAGGGGTTAAAAACTCAAATCACAGTCTTCAGAGTATTCGATGCAATAGCATGTCCTGATTATAATCAACATCTTAAATTCATGATTTTTAAAATCACTGTTTAACAGAAAATAATTTATAATTACATACAAGCAAGTTATTAAAGGCACAACTTTAAAAAAAAAAGAAACACATTACACAGAGAATTTTAGAATAAAAGAAAAATAAATCACCTACAGAACCACCCTCAGTAACACAAAAAGTTCTGCAGAAGCAGGGCACCGATTTGAAAACCAGTCACGAGGAGCCAATCCCAGGTTTGCACAGCCCATGTACGGACAGTTCTTAACTTTGGGGGGGGGGGGGAAGACAACGGACGACTCAGAGCATTGACCCCTAATCTCAAGTCTATTCTGTTAGCTCCAATCTCTCTTCACTCAGCCCTTCAAATAGTGCATCTGATGTTTGAATGTTAGTAAGGAATCCAACTGGCGATAGTTTAAACTAGAGAGCCATGATCATCTAATTTGCCCTCAGAATTATAGCTGTAAGCTACTCTAGGTATTTTGACTGTTTATAGTATAAACATTAGTAAGTCACTGGGAATGCATTTCATCAATATTATTTTAACTTTGTCATTAAAACAGTACAGACGGGGGCTAGAAAACGTGTGCACATGTGTATAAATTTATATCAATATATATGTATTAGTCTGCTAGAATAGATATAACTATATGTATATATACATATCAAGAGAATACTAATCATATTGCTCTTTCAGAAAACAATCTTTTGCTTCTAGAAGCTGTGACTTCTTGAGCACAACGAAAGAGCCTGCACAGAGCATCTGCAGTCATAGCCAGTCAAATAAACAGAGCTCAAAATTATCATAATCCAAAGAAATGAAGTCACAGCCACAAGTTAAAGCTTGCTTCCCATATAACGATTCTATATAACCTCTGTGGACATGAGCATCACTAACATAACTAAAAACTATAAAAAATGAGGCTTCAACATCCAAGATGCAGGACGGGGCATGACATGGTACAGAACTCAGCATGCTCCAAAGTATGCAAGCAATCTAGGATTCCTTTGAAGATAACAAAACATCAAAATCCTAACATGCAGAGATAATCAGTTAATATTTTGGCACACACTCTTCAAATCTGTTACTTTGATAGATTGTTTTGTACTTCATGTTTTTTATGATGTACTATAAACAGTTTCAACATCCAGTAATCTCCTGTAACATGATCTTAATGACTGTTCAGAAGTTCAAAGAGCAATTGTGAATGACTCTGTCTCCACCACAATTACCGAACACTAGCTTCATGTTGGATTTTATCATTGCACCCAGTGTGGAGCTATTACACATACTACTGTAGTGGAAATAACTGTGGATTATCATCAACGGTTTGTGATAACTCCCTTTAAGAATGTTCCCAAATAAAGCTTGTAACCCAGCATTAAAAAAGTAAGATTCAAGGGCCTTCTTGGCTACATGGAGAAATTAAATCCAGCCTGGGATACAGATTCTGTATTTTTTTTTTTTAAGATTTATTTATTTACAGATCTGCATATGTTTCTGCATGCCAGAAGAGGCACCAGATTTCATTATAGATGGTTGTGAGCCACCATGTAGTTGCTGGGAATTGAACTCGGGACCTCAGGAAAAGCTGATCGGTCTCCTAATCTCTGAGCCATCTCTCCAGCCCAAGATCCTGACTTAAAAAAGAAGAAATAGTCCTAAAAGCAGAATTCCTGAATTTCCTTATGGCCTGATAAATACATTCTGATTCCCTTATTCCTTCTCTCCTGATTTTCTTCCCTCTCCTTTACTTCCCCATCCCTTCAAACAGCACAATCAGGACAAGGTATGCAAGATTAAATCTGAGGTAAGAGGATGCTCTGTTTGGTGGTTTGAATGAGAATGTCCCCCTAGGCCTTTAGGGAGGGGCACTATTAGGAGGTGTGGCCTTGTTGGAGGAAGTCTGTCACTGGGGGTGGACTTTGAGATTTCAGATGTCCAAGCCTGGCCTGGTGTCACTCTTTCTTCCTGCTGCCTACTGATCCAAATGTCTCAGACACCTCTCCAGCATCATGTCTGTATGCATGCGCCATGCTTCTCACATGCTGACAACAGACCTATAAACTCTGAACTGTAAACCAGTCCCAACTAGATGCCTTCCTTCATATGAGTTGCCATGGTCATGGTCTCTCATCACAGCAACAAACCCTAAGACATTGTGTAATAGTTTCCTCCAAGATTGACCATTCATGTATGTCTTACATTCCTTAAACAGGAAGGTAAACAACTTAGAACAGCTTCAGGAAGTCCTGGAAACTGACCAGAATCCCTAGGTCTCTACCTGCTGGGGTTGGTGGGGCTTGGAGGTGTGGGGGAGGATTGGGGGGGGGGGAGCTGAGCTTTAGACAAAATAAGTTGCTAAGAAATCTTGAGACTAGCTGCCTTGAAGAGGTTTAGACCAATCGAGGCTTCTGGAAAGAACACTCTCCATCTGTTGAGCTTCCTGCAGCCTGGGTTCTCAGCTTTTGTGAGCTGTCACCCATGCTGGAATAGGTCTTGGTGATACATCTGTCTTTGGGTCATTTCTACTCCTGTGAGTAGCTCCAATAAAACTCATTGGTTCACCAAGTTGGACCTTTGCAGTATCTGTACTTTGGTCTATCATGGGTTCCCTATCTTGGGTGAGTAGATGTATGTAACATCTCCCAGAAAAAAAAAAAAAAAAAAATTGTCACACAAAATAATTGGCATGTGATCAAGGACACCAGAGAACCAAAGATGAGTTGGAAAAAAGTGAACACATGGTCCTTGCCGTCAGGATTAGGAGGCCTATGGGAGGAATCCCAGAATGGCAGTTGTCATCTATGTGGTGTGGGGTAGCATGCCTGCCTGATGAGTGGGGGCCACCACGTGACTCCAGAGTTGCCCTGAAAACAGTTAGTTTAGAGGAAATCTCACAGTCTTTAAGATTAGCACATAAGGGACAAGATTATCGGTAAGCAGAGGTGGAGGTTGCCTGGCTGCTGTTATGTATAGTTAGAGATGGATGTTTGTGTGAAGGAATAATAGCAACAAAAAGGTGAGATGCTCCAGCATCCTCCATGTTAGCCTCTGTTTGGGCAAGGAAATTAGAAAGACAGGATAAGATGGGCTTTTGGCTTGCTGCTTCTTAAGGCTTGAGGTTGGAAGGGAAAGAGAAGATAAGTTAGGCCCGTACTCAAAAGCCCTTCCTGGGATCTAAGAACTCGGAACCCATGGGAAGAGTTAGAGAGTGAGAAGAACATGGTAAAAGCAACCAAACATATTCCACAGGTCCAACTTTAATAAATTTAAAAAAAGGAAGGAATCTATAATCAGTCATGCAGATGCATCAACAATGGTCCAGTGCAAAAAACTAGGGTGATGGGATATTCAGCATCTGAGCTGCTGGAATTAGGGAAGACTTTTTTTTTTTTTTTTTTAAAGTCTGCCAGGCTTGTGACGACATGGGAGCAGATAGAACCAGTGTGACTGCTTAAAAGCAGAAAGCCTACCTCCTCCTTAATGTAAAGGCTCCATAATCTGAGACAGTATAGAGGAAACAGTCCCTAGCAGACTGGTCTATCAGAACCACTAGAATACTTGGTTACCTCCATCTGAAGTTTCCATAAATAGACAGGAATGGGAAGCAACCGAGGAGGAACCAGCAATGTTGAGGGACCTAGGAATGGATCTCAGTTTGCTGGGCCAGACACAACTGTGTTCATAGAACTAAGGAAAAAGTTAATTCAAGAGGGACCTCAAGATTGGAATAGGGCCTCAGTGGCTTTGCTGAGCCCATGATGGAACACTGGAATCTTCAGGAAGTAGTAGTAACTTAGACCAGCAAGTAAGGAGTGTCTATAAAGTGAGAAAGCCACCTAGAGGAGACAGAAAATGGTAAAGAAGAGGAAGAGGCCTGTCGGTGTCACCCAAAGACAAATGTGACTAGACTTGTGTCAAGATGGAGTTCTTAGTGAAAATATTTATAGAAAGCCAACCTTTTTTGCTTGTGAGTCTTTGGAAGGCCTTAAAGCTTGACCAGCAGTTTACCAAACAGTTAAAAGAAACAAAGACAAGGAGACAGAGTGTCCCCACAGAACTTCTTATGAAAGAAGAATGTTGTCCCGTAGTGGAAACAGCCCAAGACGCTCCTCTGATGGGATGGCTAAGGTTGCCTTCAAGTGAAGGGCATATGTGGCTACAGAGACCCCATACTGAGTTACGCATTTACTGGTCCCCCACTAACATTTGAAATACTTGGACTTTGGCAGACACTGCTGTACCTTAATTCACGCCAATCCCCATAAGAATCCCTGGGAGGCTAAAGCAGAGAACAAAAGCACTGGTGCTGTGCGGGGCAGAAGCAAAGCTCTCTTTGAGGCACAAAGAGAAACCGCTGCTATCAAAAGTTCTCTGTGAGGTTACTTCCGGTCACCATGATCAGGGTACTGTAGACAGCTCAGCTGATCTGCTGAGGTAAGGAGCTGGTTCCCACATGGGTCAGTCATCCATCTTGGTGTCTTAGGTGACTCCATCTTGGCCCAAACTAACATTCTCTATCTGGGGTGAGTAGACGTGTGTGTAGCATTTCTCCAGGAAAAGTTTTGTCATACAACAGAGCAGAATAGAAAAATGGTGTAGATATTACATAATGTTAGATGTCTAAAGCCAGGAGCTAGGATAACAGGAGAAAAAGGCCTATGATAGAAGTCCACACTATTCTAAGTTACTACTACAACTTTGTGTCATTGTTAAAAGTACTATCGCAGATTGCACACTGTGACATTCTTAAATTGTATAAGGGTGGAGAAGCAGGAAACTAAATCTCATAATTCTACCTACAAAAACATGAACAATTAATTAGCCTGGCAGTGGTGGTACATGCCTTTAATCTCAGCACTTAGGAGGCAGAGGAAAGTGGATCTCTAAATTTGAGGCCAGCCTGGTCTACAGAGCAAGTTCCAAGACATCTAGGGCTGTTATACAGAGAAACCCTGTCTCAATAACCCAAAATAAATACAATTCTCTCAAAAGAACTGAGAGGATACTCAATGCTGGCTAAGCTAACTTCCCTGGCCTGACCATTACACACTGCACAAAGACATTAAAACATCACACTTTACTACATAAATATACATAGTTATTTATTAAGTTTGAGTAAAAAATCATTATAACTTAAAAACTAAAATATAAACAATTTAACTTATAATGGGTAAAGCATTTGAATGCAAAGAAGATATATGATAAATACATAAATAAGCTTTCATTTTCAACTGGGAAATGACAAAATCGTATCATTTCATATCACTTAGGCATTATAACTTTTACCATAAAAAAAGAAATGGAGTTGGAGAGGTGGCTCAGTGGTTAAGGGCGGTGGATGCTCATCCAGAGTTCAGGGTGGCTCCCAAGCATTTGTAGTCTCAGGGGATCCAATGCCTTCTTCTGGCCTCTGTGGGCACCGGGCACATATGTAGTGCACAGACACATGCAAGCAAACTGCCATACACAAAATAACCAACTTTAAAACACCACCAACAAAAACAAACATGAAGAGAATTTTGGATTCTCATTCATTCCTAGTAAGAATGTAAAAAGAAAAGGATACTATGGAAGAGTCTGGCCACTGCAAAAATTGGTGCACGTAGCAACCACATTCTCTAGTCATTTCATCCCCAGCTACATGCTAAAAAATTTTAAAAGAATATGCTCAAAGACACACAAAAAGTGCACATGAAAGTCCACAGTGGCAGTTCATAGAATAGCCAAACAGTAGAAACACCTCAAATTGTCCGCTAGCTCATGAATGAATATTAAAATGCATTACTAACCATATAGTGATACATTAGTTCAACCAAAAGAAAATGAATGACTTCTCTGAAACATGGTAGAATGTGGAGAAATGTTAAAAGAAAATAATTTAAGCACTTTACTATGTGAAAAAAGCCAAACATCAGCACAGTATTCCATCTACAGGAAATGTCTAGAACAGACAAGCCCCCCCCCCAAATAAAAGCAAATCAGAGGCTGCCAGAGAGTAGGGGGAGAGAAGCTAATGATTATGGATGGGTGTGGTCTTAATTGGGGGACTAATGATGGAGCTGTGTAAGGGTGGGAGCCACACAACACTGGATATACTAAGAAGGGACAGAGAACTGCGTTACAATTCTTTTTTATGGTGGTAAACAGATATTAAACTGTATCTTGATTAACAGGAATATTGGCTTTAAAAGGCAGAAAAAGTAAATAACTGAATAGAATATGCCCTAAAAGACTATAAAAGAGTAACCAAAAAAAAAAAAAAAAAACAGATTTTCGGAAGGAAAACGTCTAACAACAAACTGTACGTGCAACTCACTTTGAAGCTTTTTTCTTCTGGTAACAGATGGTTTTCTCTTACATGTATTATAAGAAATTAGTAGATATCTACATGGAATGTAGACAAATTTGAAGAAACAGGCACCATTTCAGTTTGCTGAAACTGAGTATACTTCTTTGTAAGCAAACTACGTAATCAATCATGAATGGAATTTAAGATAAAGTAGAAAAATCAGTCACAATTAGCCAACATCTAAACATGTTACATGAAAATATAACTCAATGGACTTGAGTTTTACATACACAGTGGATATTTTAAAGGTCCTATAAAGACTTCTTAAAATAAGAAACTAAAAGCTGTTTAATATTTCTTATTAATTCCATTCTTAATATTAAAACTGCATATCTAAATAAATTCAGCAATCATATTTGTTCAGAAGCCTTGTCTTTTTTATTTTTCTTTTTTTTTTAAAGATTTATTTGTTTACGTTATGGGTATATGGGTGCCTTGTTTGTGTATATGGGTGCCTTGTTTGTGTATATGGGTGCCTTGTTTGCATGTATGTCTGCACACCAGAAGAGGGCATCAGATGCCATTATAGAAGTGGGTGCTGGGAATTGAACCCAAGTCCTCTGGAAGAGCAGCCAGTGCTCTTAACTGCTGACCCATCTCTCCAGCTCCTGTGACTAATTTAATTTTTAATTTGTGCACAAAATGATGGGTTTCACTATGACAGTGCCACACTTGTATATTGATACATTCTGTTCATATTCACCACCACCCCAACTTACTGCCTGCTCTTGCTCTGCTCTCAGCACTGGGTATTACCCCCAGAATCTTCATTAGGAAATACACATTATAACCACATTGAGATGCCACTTCACTTCCATCAAAATACAAATGTTGAAAGGAAATGTTTATTGAAATGGGCACCTATCATACACCAGGTAGGTCAGGATAATGGATCAGACATCTGTTGGCATGAAGCAATCACTCCTGTCCCTGGTGCTGACTCAGACACACACTGATGTCAGTAATGTAATGGTTTTACTCGTCCTCTCCTTTCCCTGAGAGCAATGGATGACTTCATGGTGGTGCATTTAATGTACTAAAAAAGCAGCACAGTCAAAGTCACATTCTTGACTTCCTGCCCACCCTACACTTCTAGGGCAAGCCAAAAGTTAAGTGCTGGCCTTCTAATTCAGCAATTACCATGGCAACAGTGGTCATATTCAAAGAAAGAAGGACGAACAGGCCTGTTCCCAAGAAGGGCAACAAATGGATGGGAAAGTAGCAAAGCTTGAATTTCACATGACTACTACTTGAAGCATAGTTTGGAAAGTTTCTGCATTTCCTTTTGGTTTTCTTCATCCCAAAGAACTTGGCTTTGTTGTCATAATCAAATGCTCAGAGACCAGTTCAAGGAACCCCTTGCTTGGAACCCACTTAATCCTTAAATGAATTATATCTCCTGTCTGACAGCACAGTAAGACCTAGTAAAGGTAGCAAATGTCCTTTTCGAGTTTTTTTTTTAATGTTTCTAAAAGGACTGAGTTTATTTTAAAGCATGGTATGAAGTAGTCTCAGTTAAATGTGGTGATTTGAATGAACATGGCAGCCATAGGCTCACAGATTGAAATGCTTGGTCCTGGGTTGGTGGAACTGTTTGAGAAGAACTAGAAATTAGGACCCAGTTGGTGTGTGGCTTTGTTGGAGAGGGTGTATTATTAGAGGTGGGCTTTGAGGCTTCAAAAGCCCATGCCCAGCCTCCCTCTCTTCCCTCCCTCCATCTCTCCTCTCTCTTCCTCCCTTCCTCCCTCTCTCCCTCCTCTTTCTCTCTCTCCCTCCCTCCCTCCCCCTCTCTCTCCCCTTCCCTCCCTCCCTCTCCTCCCTCCTCCTTCTCCCCCTCTCTCCTCCCTCCCTTCTCCTTCTCTTCCTCTCTCCTCTCTCTCTCTCTCTCTCTCCCTCCCTTCCTCTCTCTGCCTGCTGCCTGTGGCTCAGGATACAAAGCTCTCAGCTACTGCTCCAGTCTGCTTCCCACCATGATAATAAACTAACCCTCTGAAACTCTAAGCAAGCCCCCAATTAAGTGCTTTCTTTTGTAAGAGTTGCCTTGGTCATGGCAGCAACAGAACACTAACCTCATTAAATGTTAATTTTTACAATAGTATAGACTTACAAAAATATGTTAAGTGATATTTATGCATGATGACGATAAAAGGTGTTTTCAGAAAAGAAGTAGGCAACAAGCTAATATCTACAGTCAAGAGATCTGGGCCAAACTGCTTGTCTTTTTAGAAGGAAGATGTTGCTTACTTTTGACACTCTTAATCTTTTGGTTTGTGGGGTTTTATGCAATAGAAGCGTAAGAGATTCTGTCTAAGGCAGCAGGATTTCCTAACATCAAGTTGCAAAGCTGAGTTCTAATAAAAATTGCTGCAAACTCACAGCAGACTCCAGGGGCTGCTTAGTGTACAGGTTTCCTTCTACAAACCTGAACTACAACAGCGCTCACCTTAAAGAGATACTGTACTGGGGATAAAGGATGCTTGTGTACTGGACCCACACACCAGCCTCTTCCTCAGTTTCCTTTTTTTTGGCTTCAGTGACTGAGAACAGATTAAATGATTCAAATCTTCTCACAGATACATGTTTCAGAGAGTCATCCAGCTGTTTCTGCTTCAGAACCTTTGAAATAAAATCAAATACTGGGTTATATTATACACATAGTTAAAGTTTCCAATTATACAAATTATTCAGACTAATGTCCTACTGAACATAAGGAGGAAGATGGGCAAAACACAGGGGCAGTGAAGTTTAACAGTTTGATACCTTAAAAAGGAAACAAATCCAGAGTTAACAAGGTTTTTATAACTACTTTTCTCCTAAGTATTTTTAATTGGAGAAACTGAAGACAAGAAGTATATTTAATAGCCAGAACCAGAGCAGGTTTTATTTTATCGCTGTGTGTATGTACATGTATTGCATGGCATCATAGTTATGTGTGCCTGTGCGTGCATGTACAGCATATGCACACTCATGTGTGTATGTACATGTGTGTACATGTGTTTGTTTATTTTAGGATAAATCAAATAACTAGTTTTACTGATGTTAGTATTCCTTGTGTGGAGAAAGGAGAGAGAACTGTAAGATTAATGAGTTTTAGCAAAAACCCTACAGCTCCAAATCCAAATACAAGTATTATATAATCTAGCAAAGCCTTATATTTTCTGACTTACATTTTAAAAATATATATATGACAACCACTACAAAGTTCAATGATCAAACTTGTAGCAATTAGCATACTTGGTACCCAAACTGTTGTCTCTAAATATTATTTTCTACTAAAACAATGTAAAACCTCTTGGAGAAATGGCAAGAATTGTACAAGATGAGCCTGGAATATATGTGTGTGAGGGGGAAGAGTATAGGACCCAGCAGCCAAACTGAATGTGAGACAATGTATTAACAGATGTAATAACTTCAATAATATAACCAAGTGCATATAACCAAGAGCCTACAGGTTCAAGTGACCACCCACTCTGCAACTGACCATTCTGGTACATTCCCAGCGTATATAACCAAGAGCCTAGAAGTTCTGACTGACACTATTACCCTCTGGATCCCTCATCTCTGTGGATGCAACCAGAAGTCTCCAAATTCTGCAGGACCCAAAAGGAAGATGCTCCAGCTTCCTTTTCCTCCTTTTGCACCTGTACCTCACTTTCCATTACATTCCTTGGCAACATTTTTACAGTGAGGCTTCACTTCTTACTGTGCTTCATACAGTCATCTATTTTTTTCATTTCAAGATTTTTTTCTAATTTTTATTTTATGTCTATGCACCAGGTGTGTGCCTAAGGCCTGTGGAGGTCAGGAGAGGGCAAAAGAGCTCCTGGAACTAGAGTTGCAGAAGGCAGTGAGCAGTGAGGTAGGTACCGGGAATCGAGCCTGACTTTCTGCAAGAACAGACAGTTCTTCTGTATTCACATCTCATCAACCTCTCCTTTACCCTCTTAAGGACTTTAGTATTTTAGCTTATGCCTTTTTTTTCCAAATAGAGAAAACTTCTCAAATGTGTGCATCATCCTTATTCAGAGGCCATGCTAGTACTGCTGTATCAGTCCAATGATCTACATGCTGCTGACTCCAGCCAAAGGAATTTTTAAAGTGCTTGGTTTTTAAATCCGTGTTTTTTATCCCCCTTTTTAAATTTTATTTTCCAGTTTTCCCTGCATTGGGAATCTTCTTTAATCTTTCCTAATACTTATCCTTTTCTCTTCCGTAACTTTCTGCACACCCCTTTCCTTTCTTTCTGTTCACTGAACTTGGCTTCTGTTTTCCTCTTTCCCTGCCCCCTCCTCGTCCCTTGTCCCGTCTACATCTACACTAACTGTATAGCTCCATAGTAGCTGTCTTAGTCATTGTCAATGAATTGGTAGGCTCTTCATCAATTTTTATATCCTTTGCAGTTTTATTCTGTAGCTGTTTTCTCCTCATTGGACAGAGTGACGACGGACCCTCAGGAGGATGCTGATCACTGAGATCTCCAAACACAACTGGGAGAGACATCCAAAGCAATGTTCTGCAAATTACATCACAGAAACATCAAAAATATCAAAAGGCCAGGCAACATGACTTTTTCAAAAGATCGTAATTCTTCACTGAATTCAAAGATACTGAAGTAGATAAAATGCTGGGTGAATAGTTCAAAAGTTTACTAGAAGAAATTATAGCGATATCAAAGAAGACACAGCAGAATAATTTAATCCAGAATCTGGAGAAGAATGTCAGCAACTCAAAAGGAAATGGGCAATAAAAATCAGCAATATGATGAAAAAGTTACCAACATAGAAGACAAATTCTTCAGTAATACATACGTATTGTATATATTTGTGAGTGTATGTCTATATATTTCAAATATATATATTTCAGGTGTATGTGAGTGTGGCACTCACTATTGTAAAACCAGGTTGACCTCAAAACTCAGAGATCTGCCTCTGCCTCCTAAGCCCTTTGATTAAAGGTGTGAGCCACCACTATTGGCTTGCTAATGAGTATTTTTTTAAAAAATAGAAATGTTGGACATTAGAAATTCAATGAACCAAGTGAAAAAAAAGTTACTAATGACTTAAACAGTCTTAAAAGAACAAAAAAATACCTTTGAATGACCAGAGAGTCATTGAAGATGTCACAGTAGAAATTAAAATATTCCTAGAGTTAAATAAAAATGAAAGTGTAAGTTCTAGAACCTAGGGATAACAGCTAAGCAGTATGGGTACTTATATTAAAAAATAGACCTCAGAAATAAAAAACTATAATTATGCATGCCTTTAATCCTAGCACTCAGGAAGCAGAGGCTGGAGGATTTTTTTATTTTTTTTTGAGACCAACCTGGTCTACAGAGTGACCTCCAGGACAGCCAGAGCTACATAATGAAACTCTGTCTCAAAATTAAATTAAATTTAAAAATTAATTTAGATAAATTAATAATGCATCTTAAGGTCTTGTGTGTTTCTGTTCATATTTTTATGTTTATATTTTAGTTATAAATGATGTAATTAATGTGATCATAATGATTTTCCAGATCTATGATAACTACTGAGTTTTGAGTATGTACAGTTCAATAACTTTTTAAAGACCCGAGATAAGTATACATTGTTTTTTGAGGATTTCTTTCTCTTCAAATTTTTTTATTTAAATTTTTTTCATAATTATATTTTGATCACACTCATTTCTGTCTCCAGACTCCCCCCAGATCCTCCCACCCTCCCACCCACTCAATTTCATGTTCTTTCTCTCAAGAAAAAAAAAATGTCAAAACAAATAACAAAACAAAAGCACACTGGAAAAACAGGGAGTGCACACTGTGTTGGCCCAACTACTCATGGGTAGGTCTGTGTGCTGGATATACCCAGTGACACTCCATTGGAGAAAACTGATTTTTTTCTCTTTTCCCAGCAGGCTATTAACTGCAAGTAGCTTCCTGGTTAGGGTGGGGCTTCTGTCCACTTCTCCTTCTTCATACTGGATTTTTGCAACTCAAGGTCTTAAATGAGTAGTAGTAATCCAAGAGCTGGAGAGCTGGCCCAATGTGATAAAAACCAGGAGGACCTGTGTTCAGTTCTTAAATCTTAAAAAAAAAAAAAAAAAAAAAAAAAAGCCCATGCCTTTAATCTTTGGTCTAGGGAGGCAGAGGGAGACACATATGTGTTGTGAGTTCTAAGCCAGCCTGGTCCACAGAGCTACTTACAGGGCAGCTAAGAAACTGATGTTCAATAAAGTGTCCATCGAAGTCAAGGGCAGAACTGAGCCTATAATTAAGGGCCTGAATCAAACACGGGCAGTCTAATCCTGCTTCAAATTTCTCTGTGAGACATTCTATTAGTCAGATTCTTCAGCCATCCAGCCAGTCAGTCCTCTAGGTAGACATTTCTGTAACTGTGCATTTGTATGCACATTCCTTCCTTTATGTAATTCTGGTGGGATTGTCTGGTAGGCTGATGAGCCAGATGAGCCTGAAAAGTTCCATTCTAATTGGGCACGTAATTGGCCAGAATGTGGCCTACCAGAGTCATTTGGAAGAAATTATTTGTTAGGGAAAATGGATTGTTTCTTCAGGATCCCTAACTGGATGGGCACTGAAAGCCTGAAGCTGCAAGTAATCATCACTGTCATCACATGAGCCTTGAAAAGGAAGACCAAATACCTGTAACTTTAGCTATTTATCACATACAGACAGGTATCTAGATACCACCTAATTAGGGCAGGCACTAGAATCAAGAGTCAGCAACTTATTACAACACCTAGAAGCAATAATGTATTAGTCAAATAAGCTTTCTCCCAAAAATGTGAATTCCAAAGTAAGGATTGAAGAGCTAATATAAAGGGCCAAAAGACACCATCAGAATCCTGAGGAGTCCCAAAAGACAAAATTGTGTGTGTGTGGAGGGGTAACAAGCAAAAATAAACCCACACAACAAAAGTGTGCCACAAAAGAAAGAATTCCCTCCCTGCCATGGTAGAGGTTAAAACTAGGGGCCTTGCTCACGCAAAGTGTTCTATCGCTGAGTTACACTCCAACTTTAGAGTCATATATTTGGAATCCTGATCAGATGAGAAATGAATGGTTTAGTCACTTTAAACACTTTCTAAAAGCCCATAAGTGTTTAGCCTACTGTGGTAGACGGAATTACAACAGAAAAAATAATTCCCTTCTTCCAAGCCACTTCAAACCAGAATGTGACTTTTGTTTCAGTTAATGAATCTTCCTTTAGCTAAAACTCATGGGATGGGATGGGATGGGATTTGATGGGATGGGATGGGATGTCTTATAGTGATTATCCTATCCGATTGACAAGAACTAGGGGAACCTAAGAAGTGTCTGAGCATGTCAAGGAGGGGTTATCTATATGAGGTTAATCTCTTGGCATGATTGTAAAGGATTGTCTTGATTATGTTCTCTAAGGTGGGGAGACACACTCTAATTGTGGTATCATCACTTCATGGGTTGGGTCTTGAAAAGAAAGAAAGAGAGAGAGAGAGAGAGAGAGAGAGAGAGAGAGAGAGAGAGAGAGAGAGAGGGAGGGAGGGAGGGAGGGAGGGAGGAAGGAAGGAAGGAAGGAAGGAAGGAAGGAAGGAAAGAAGGAAAGAGAGAGAGAAAGAAAGAAAGAGAGAGAGAAAGAAAGAGAAAGAAAGAAAGAAAGAAGGAAGGAAAGAAAGAAAGAGAGAGAAAGAAAGAAAGAGAGAAGGAAGGAAGGAAGGAAGGAAGGAAGGAAGGAAGGAAGGAAGGAAGAAAGGAGCTGTGGTGTAAAGAAAAGTATTCACCCATCACTTTCTCCTGCCTGGGTGTTAACACACTGTGACTAGCTGTTTCAAGCTCCTGCTGTCCTAATTGGTCCTGCTGAAATAGACTACGCCATCAACTGTGCACCAGAATAAACTCTTCCTTTTCAAATTGCCTTGACTGGTATTTGGCCACACAAATAATACAAGCATATTAATACAGCGTGTTAAGAGACATCATGTAAGCAGGAACTGTATTTTAATTTTTTCCCTTTTAGTTGTATTGATTTTCTGGGAATTTCATATCATGCACCCCAATCCTGCTCATCTCCCAGTCCCTCTGTATCTGCCTCACCCTTGTAGTGCCCCCCAAGGAAAAGTTAAAAAAATCAGATTTAAAAAAAACAATAATTAAAATACAAAAAGGGAAAACCAGCCCTTCCCTCTTCTGTATTGCCTCTTCATTATCTTAGAGGTGTTGGGAGCTGCTGGGTATCACACAATATATGTCCTGTCCAAAGAGTATTACTTGCAAATGTTCATTGAGTAATGAGTTGTAGGTCAGGTTCAAGGTGTCTGGCTTTGGTTCACCATTAATACTGGACCTCCACTGACACTCCTCTCTAACAACCTGCTGTTGCCGGAGTCATGGAGATCCTGCAGCTATGGTTCCCTGGGATCAGCCCCTTCAAACACTCCTGCAGATCACATACAGGGTAGATGCTGGGGTGTGCCAACACCGAGCCTTGGATGTATAAGAGAGGGTTTTTAATGCGCCACTTGCTCTCTTATACTTCCACTTTCTCTGTGAGAACACGCCAGACAAATGATCTAAGAATTGAACATTAAACAAACCACCCGGGTGATCACAGCCTATATCCATAAACTACCAGGTGGCTCAAAGAAGGTGTATGACATTGTGGTTGTCGGTTAATAGCCATAGCTAAGTTAACGACACAGTAGGGACTCAGTGCTCTGAGCCTTAGCTACTTTTCTAACGCTCTGACACAGTGAGCGAGGAAACTTATAAACACAACAGCCTTTACAGGAAGACACGAGCCATCGCACTTGGATTCGTGTGTCTATCTTGAGCAGTGAGTATCCCCACTGATTACTTCAAACTTAGAAGACAAACGCCTGACTTTCACAGGGCAGGAAGAGAGAAAGTAATAGCTTTTCCTATCCTCTTTACTCTCATACACATAGGGAAACGCGTGCAGGGTCACGATTCCATCCGTCAACCGCGCGGATCTCCAAAGATGTAGGACCAAAAGGTGCACGGTGGAAGTCGGTGACGACGAGGCGGGGAGTTCAACCGAACTGAAAAAAGGGGCAGGAAATAAGGGGCAGCACGCGGTGAGGAGAGGCGCTCCCACTCATCAGGCACGCATGCAAAAGGGTTTTCTACTTGGATCTGAGTTTCCCGGGACCTCAGCTATATGACTGCCCTGCTCCCTCAGCCCAACTCCGCCAGATCCCCCCTTTTTCCGCGAGACAGTGGAGATATAGCCAGGGGCCACTTCTCGATAGGCTCCCGGCAAACTGAGAAGTCAGCGAGCCCGCTGCCCGGGAGTGGAGTGGCCAGAGGCAAAGGTGGCGAGGGCTCGCCCTTACCTGTCGCAGGAGCTTCCACCGGGCGGTCCCCTTGGGCGCCGACACCACCGAGCCCTGGCTGGCACCTCCACTCATGGATCCCTCGCCCGCATCTGCTTCGGCGCCCCCGACCCCAGCGGCCGCGACCTGCGACTCCATCACCGGAGCCCACTGGACACGGAGGTGCCGCCACCACAACTCTTCCCCAGTCAGGACCTGCCAACTTCTTCCCTGTCAGGACCTGTGACGCCCGGCCTCTCGCCTACAGTCCGTGCGTGCGCCCTCCCCGAATTCCGCATTTCCGGTATTCGCGTCTCCTTGGCAACCAGGACAGCGGCGTTACGTCATTGCACCAGTTTTCTGGTAGCCATCTTTAGTGAGGGCGAGCCGGACGGCAGGGAACTGTTAAACAGTTTCAGGGAGGGGTTTCCTCCTTCTTTTCTTCTTTCTCGCTTAGTCAATTGCTCATAAGAATACTAAATAAAACAAAAAGACAGGTGTCTCTTAAGACTAGTGAATCCAGGAAAGGAAAATCCCACCCCTTGACCATACGAAAGATGGTGAAATGTGCTTCACTCTCTGGCTGGATTAGTTTTACGTACACCGGCGTGCTGTAAACTAGCTCTGGGCGGCGCGAGATAGGTTGTCTCCCTTGCTGGGTGCTGAACGCAGACTTCAGGTGGACGAGGCTGAGGTGACTGCAGCTCCTTGAGAGCTTCGGGTTCTCGTATTTGTTTTCTCTGCCTTCGCTCGTCTGTATCCAGAGCCGGACTGTCTTTCAATCTGCGTACGTATGGGAGGTTTGCTGGAGGGTCCCCTTTCCTAATTCTCTCCCCACCACCTTCCTGCCATTGCTCAGTTCTCTGGTCCCCTTTTTGATCCCTGTCTCTTCTCTGCGTGGTAAGTGGTACCATCCCCTCATGCCCTGAGACTACCACATCCCTGGGAGGTACAGTTGCACAGGGAAACGAATAGGTTCTCCTGGGAACACCCCACCTTTATTCCTATCCTTGCACGCAGTCTCTTCCATGCAGATGGTGGATAAATGGATTTAGGATAGTGGGACAAAATAAGCGATTTAGGGGCATTTTCTTCTGGGCTGCTGCTCCACTGGTCTGTTATTTTGCTGCGACATAAAAGATGAAGGGGGGGAGGGGCGATTCTGGGGGGGGGACTAATCATGGTGTTTCTGTGCTACCAAGGACCGTGTTACAGAAGAATTCTCTAATTACGCTCAACAGTGTTCAACATACCTAAATTATTCCTATGCTAGTATATGAAAAACCTTTTATTGAGTGGTTGCTATGTGCCAGGCACTTGTACAAATCGTCTGATTTTGTTACAAAACAACCCCACAAAGTACGTGGTGTAGTTATTTTTTCTTCTACATGTGAAGAAATTGAGACCCAGATGCAAGGCCCAAAGCCTGAACCTGGGTCCCTGGCTATGGACCTCCCAGCTTAAACCAAAGATGACTCTACATTTTATTTGTGTATCTTGCAGAGTTTATTTATTTTTTTAAATCCTTTTATGGTTAAGTGCAATAGCTCATGTATAAAATGAGGCACCAGATCAATTGGATTGTAACGGGTGATTTGGGAAAATTTAAGTTTTTCAGAGCCACAGTTGGGTCACCTGTAAAGTGAACAGCGTCATAGCTTCATCATCAAGAATATATGAAGCTTAAATTAGGCGAATAGATGAAAAGTATCTGGCACCTGGCCAACACTCAACAAATATTAATTACCCCCTTTATGAAGTAATTCAGGCTTTTCCCATTTGTCTAGATATGTCCACATTATGTAAGATAAAAATCATCTTTACTTTTGAACACCCTCAAGAGTTTCTGAGCTTCTCATTAAGTCCATTTACTTATTTGCAAATTTTTATTTTATTTCTTGTTTTCTGTTTTTTGCTTTTAGTTTGTCCATTTGTGCACCAGAATCCCTGCTGCTTAGCCTGAACCTAGTAAAACTGACCTTACAAATGACGTGTTTAAGTCAAACCTTCCAAGAAGTATGATTTGAATGAACTTTAACTCATACAAGTGTTTCAGTTTATTTAACCTAAGTTACCACATGTCTACAATTATTTGTAACCTAGGGGGCTCATGACCCCCAAAGGGAAGGAATAAGATGTGGTGATCTCAAAATGCCCTGAGGTCCCGTTACTGTACAATTATACATATGAAATCATTCACATGAAGGGACAAAAAAAACAGGGACTTTGCTACCATGCAGCAGACGGCCAAATTATTTCTCCGAGCTTTGAAGTATAGTAACCCTCACCTTGGGAAGTACATGCAGAAACAGAATTACTGTAACTTCGCTGATCATTATTACAATAGAATAAGATGGGAAAAGTATCACCTGCAAAATAAACCCAAGATAGCAGAATTAGCAAGAAACATCCCAAGTCGGAGCTTCTCATGTAAGGTATGGATTATTTAAATTAACGTATTTCTAGGTCATTAATATTAATTTTTGTTCATAAATAAGGGGAATGGTATCCATTACTAGTTTTCTCTGTAATTCTAATTTGATTTTAAGATTTTTCAGGCTCAAATATCTGTAGCCAATGAGTACAAAACAATGTATGTAAATCTATAGAGCCATAATGAAGTATATAAAAATGTAGATCCATGAAAACTGATTGATCTCGGGACTTAGTGTACCTGCAGATGTGTTTTAAAATATAGCTTTCTAAAATTACTACAAATTGTACCTCTTAAAAAAACCTAGTAATATGCTAATTGGTGTATGATTTGTAAACTTCGATAAATGCCCTGTAGTTCTATATTATTTCCCTGTAAAAGGGATGAATAACTCTCGTGCGTTTTTTGTTTTGTTTTGTTTTGTTTTTTACGATTTGTGTTTCTCAAGAAGCCAGACCCCAGACTGTGGACTTGAATTCAACCTTGAACTGATTGCACTTATATAGAGAACAGCATCCTGTTTCAGTCCTCCTGAGACAGGCCCACTGTACACCTGTTGTCCCTGTGTAATTATTTATAGTTCTCTATTTTCTCAGAAGTGTACTTAAGATGTCGCCTTACATGATCATCATGCTTAACCTGAAATTAGGCTTTTACCCTGCTGCTCCTTTGGCAGGTATCCTCTTCTTTTTAATCATGTTCCTGAGCTTCCCTACACTACACTTGAGAGTGCCAACCTTACATTATTCTGGCATTACTTTAGCATTTTCTTACGAAGTGATTTTTCTCGTAGTCTGTCTTTGGTTCCTACAATTATGGTAAATTATGTATTTTAAAAGTTGCCATTTTAGGCATTTCAGGTATGGAACCCCATGGCATTAGATAGAGTCACAGTTACGGTGTTGTAACACAACTATAACCACGTTTTCCAAAACCCTATCATATGACCTCCCCCAAAATATCCTCCAACAGTTTCTATTTCCCTCAGCCCTGGAGCATCTAATCTACTTCCTATATCTATGAATTTGCCTATTTTGCTTTTTGGATGAGTGAAGTACTCAATACTTACCTTTTCTTTATTTGATATATTTGATTTTGCTAATGTTTTTAGGGTTGCTCAGTGTAACATAATTTCATCCCTTCCTATAAAGATAATTATTTCATTTATATATTCTACATTCTGTTTATCCATCTGTTTATACTCAGTGTATTGTCTTCTGAATTAATCTTATTACCTAATTTTTTCTTTCAGTGTCTACTCAGTTTTTGTTCTTAGTTTATAACATAAACGTCTCTTGCCTTTAATGCCAGCCTTCCCCCCTTCTCTTACATTTCAGCCTTTCAAATTGCCTTCCTTTGGAAAGTTAGCTTGAATTCTATGGTTCTTCACTACACCCTTGGAAACTACACTTTCCTTTTGTGTTCTGTTTGGTTTTTAGTGTAGACGGACCATACTTTAGACTCATAAAGCTTAAAGTTTTACCTACTGCACCAAGCCTTTGAGGTGCTTCATTGTGCACCATGCTTAGAACATTTTGTCATTGTGAATGGGTTTATAAATAGTAAGCAGGAGTTACCACCAGAGGGGCAGCTGTGAGATTAGCTCATACACTAAGCCAGGATGTTGTCTATGAAGCCATTTGTCTCTGAGGCAATTTTTAATTTGGTCGTACATTCCCACTCCTAGAGACTGGCCTGGCTGACAGCAGCTTTGCAAAAAGTAAATAATTACTGACAGAGTTGCTCTGCTTTCTTGCATTTTTTTTTATTTCAACCATTTCTTTTATGACTAATGAAGTGATCAAAATGCTGAGCTGTTTATTCATTATGCTCCCTGAGACCCGAGGAAGCTCTTTAAAGATCACTCCATGCTCTGGGGACAAAAATACACATTTTTTTTTCTTTTGGCTGGTTTCTCTGAGTTCCAAATTTGTCCACCCTTACAGGTTATAGTAAAGTAGAAGGCCTTTAATGGGTCTATTTAAAGACCTGCTTCTATGGAAGCCACCAGAAGAACAAGAGGAGACCGCAGGTGTAATAGAAATAATGGGAAGGGAAAGAAAGAGCCAGGACTGTTGTGACTATAGACCAGTCAGGGCTCCTAATTTTCTTCACTCAAAAACAAGCAGAATCAACAAACTCAAACCTCACGATGCCGTGTTACCTTGGCAACGAATTATCATACAACTTTGGGATTCTTCAGTACCAGCCTGCAACTTAGTGTGTGTTACCAGTCCTGGGAGCTTTGTGAAAATGCAGATTCCTAGATCTTAGCCATTTCTGTTGGATTGGAATGTCTGTTGCTTGAGGTTTAAGGATCTGGTTTCTTCTGTATTTTTGAGGAAAGATGTGTGTTCACTACAACTCCTGTACATGCAATCCTTTTGCCTCAGCCTCTCAGGTAACTGGGATCATAGGCCTCCCTCCAGCCAGATGTCTGTTTTGTTATTAAGTTCCTTGGGCAACTGAAATGCAATGCCTGTCCATCACTGGCCCTGTCTCTATATTTAGACACTGAAGGTCCCTGGTGATCAAGGGTTGATCCTCTAACCCTAGTTCATTCAGTTGTAATTTTCTTTTCTGGCCAGTACCGAAGTTTCCATAGTGCAATAACCAGATGGTAAGATTTACTCCATTCCACTCACATTGGCCAGGGATGCTCAAAGGACAGTGTCAGAGCAGAGACCAGGTGTCTTTATCCTCCATATCTTATAGCACTATTCTTCCCACAAATAAACAGCTTCAAAAATGACTGAACAGGACAATTTAAACAAGATATAAAAGCTAAGAAAATAACTTAGCTGGGCCTGCTGGCAAATGCCTTTAAACCCAGAGACAGGCAGATCTCTGAGTTCCAGGAATTAAATGTGTCATTTGCCTGTCTTTTGATTTAAAGATTCTAGGGATGGGGGCAGAGTGTGACTTCCTAAGGCTTGAGGTGGAGGCCAGCACCTCACCATTCATTAACAAATACTGTATTCTATCACTGAGCCACGCCTCCTGCGCTGGCCTCTTGAGTAAGTTAACAGAAAGCTTCTCCACTGAAACTATGATTTGCGGTTCCTAAGAATCAGTAGTGACAACTTACAGGTTCAAATCATCAGAAAAGTGGAGAAATGGAAATGGTCAAGGAAACCTCAGTGTAGGGGAAAATTAATCTGGCAATGTTGTGAGGATTGAGGGTGGGGCTGCATTACAGGTGGAGTTTCCCTTGGTCTTCTCCATGTGTTCATTTCCTTCGCAGTCCGTTTCTCTGTCTACTGAGGTGATCCAGTATCTGTCTGGATTCTAAATCCTGAAGACCTTGCAAATGTTTTCTTAAAACACAACTTGAACTAAATGGACACAAAGCTACTAGGACCCTTTTTTAGGCCAAATGATAAATGGTTCCATCTAAAATAGTGGTTCTCACCTTCCTGATGCTGCGACCCTTAAATACAGCTCCTCAGGTTGTGCCGACCCCCAACCATAAAGTTGTTTCATTGCTGCTTCATAACTGATTTTTTTGCTGTTATGAATCTTAATGCAGTAGCCTAGCGGTGGTGGCACAAGCCTTTAATCCCACTCGGGAGGCAGAGGCAGGCAGATCTCTGATCTGTCCATGAGGCCAGATGAGGGTATGAAATCCCCTGGAACTGGGTTTGCAAACAGTTGTGAGCTGTCATGTGGGTGCTAGTAATTGAACCCAGGTCTTCTGGAAGAGTAGGGAGTATTCTTAATCACTGAGTCATCTCTTCAGCCCCTATAATTAGAATTTTAAAGCTAGATAATATTTCACAAGTGATAAATATGTTATGTTCTGACTTATGAGTATATTTCAAGTATGTTAATTACATATTTCATGTACTGTTTGAGACAACTACCAGAAACACTCTGGAGGAAGTTTCTTTGTTTCCAAATTTAAGGTTTGCACACAATTTTCAAATTTATAAGTTATCTTCTGTTTATTCAGAGGGCCTCGAGATTTATCTTCTGGGGCAAGTGAGGTGGCTTGGCAGCTCAGGGCACCCACTGCCAAGCCTAAGGGCAAGAGCATAATCCCACAGCAGGCACTGGTGGCACACATCTTTAATCCCAGCACTCAGGAGGCAGAGGCAGGCTGGTCTAGTCTACAGAATGAGTTCCAGGACAGCCAGGGCTACATAGGTAGACCTGTCTCCAAAAACCAAAAAGAAAAAAAAAGTTCCTTCAAGGTTCTTTTTCCCTTTTAATTTTTTTTAGATCCAAGGATTTGCTTTTCATTTGCTTGTTTGGGGAGTTTGCTCTTTCAGTGTATTCTAACCACTTAGTTCTTCAGGATGTTCAAATTATCCCACATGTGGCTAGCACACACCCCTTCACACTGTCCCTTGTGTCTGTTGACATGCCTCTGTTGTCCTTCGGGGCACAAGGTGTGCCAACCCTGCTGTGTGCTTTCCTTACCCAGATCTGGAGCTGGCCATTTATTAATGATCTCATCTTCAACTCTGTTTTTCTACTGCACAATTTCTTGTCTTCAGAGTTTAACAGTTTTGCCATAATAAAGTTGCATATTTGATTGTTACTACCAATCCTTGTTAGAGTGGGTTTAATGTTGGGACCTTTTAGAAAGTGGTAAAAGGTGCTTTTGGCTTCTGATGGAAGGGCAGTGTACACGAGACCTTCTTAAGATGTTAGTAGGCATAGGAATGAAGATAGGGCTCCTTTGATAGAGTACTTACTGAGTGTTCACAGGGCCCTGGCTCAGACTCCCCAACCACGAACTGGGAGTGATGGCCTTCAGCTGTAACCCCAGAACTCTAGAGGTATAGGATCAGACTACTTAGGTCACCTTCTAATACACAGCCAGTGTAATCCCAGCCTGAAATTCATGAGACTCAGCCTTAAAAAAAAAAAAAAAAGAAAGAAAGAAAAAAAAAAGAAAAGAAAAGAAAAGAAAAACCTTTCTGTATTCTCTGGATTCAGGTAAGCTCAGGTGGATTTCTAGGATATTCTCACTTATAATTTAATGTTCTGGACAATAGTATAAGACTATTGATTGATTTTTGCCTTATTCTAAATACCAGGAATAGATATTATAAAAACACAAAACTACAAATGAAAATAAATGTGGCAAACCTTTTATTATTTTGATTGCAAACAATTATTCAAAAGTCATCTACATGAGCCAGGTAGTGATGATCTGTGCCTTTAACCCGGGCACTGGGGAGGCAGAGGCAGGTGGATCTCTGTGAGTTTGAGGCCTGGTCTACAGAGTGAGTTTCAGGACAGCCAGGGCTACACACAGAGAAACCCTGGCTTTTGAAAGAAAGAGAGAGACAGAAAAAGAGACAGAGAGAAAGAAGAACCTTTGTCTTATAAACTGTTATTTGCTTTCTGATCTGATAAACAGTTTTATTAATATTTGTAGAGTTACTTACCCAACAACATGGGAAAAATATGGTAATAAAGTAGAGTAGATTTTGTAACTGCTCTATGAATGAATGACAGCCAACATCTGTTAGTTAAGAAATGTCTTCCTCTCTGGTACTTCCCTCTTTTTAGGATGTATTTCAGTACTTAGGAAACTCAACAGGGTTTTTCCCCACCTCATCTCGATTAAATATGAAAGAGTTCAAAGCATTTTCTTTCCTCCTTAACTACGTAGTGTTTCTGACATTGCCAGGGCCTCTTGGTGCTTCCAGAAGTATCTTAAAGACTCTCATATACTTACTAGACTGCATCAAGTGTCTGTTTTCTTTTGATGAGCTTAAGAAGGAACAGGATTTGTAAAAACACATTTCATAAATACCTATGTGAAAAGTACAATTATAAGAAGCAAAGACTTAAAAAATGTTGATCATACCACCAAAAATGTCCCTAGGATCTTCTGCCTATTAAACCAGAAAACGAAAAAACCCTTTCTGAAAACATGGATGCATTTGAGAAAGTGAGAACAAGATTAGAAACACAGCCACAAGAAGAATATGAAGTCATCAATGCTGAGGTAAGCTGCACTGCATCTTCTGCGGAAACCCTCTGTGTTGTCAGTTGAGATGCTAATGAGCTACCTTATAATTCATAGGCAAAGCATGACATCACAGCCTATTCATAGGCAAAGCATGACATCACAGTCTATTCATAGACATAGCATGACATCACAGCCTATTCATAGACAAAGCATGACATCACAGTCTACTCATAGACAAAGCATGACATCACAGCCTATTCATAGACAAAGCATGACATCACAGTCTACTCATAGACAAAGCATGACATCACAGCCTATTCATAGACATAGCATGACATCACAGTCTACTCATAGACAAAGCATGACATCACGGTCTATTCATACACAAAGCACAGTTGATGACAGACATTTTAAAAGAAAGAATATGGGAACGTTGATTGGCATTTCAAGCTAGCCACATTCTTGTCATCTGTATCATTTTGGATCACCTTAAAAATACCACTTAACCATTAATTGAAATTCATTGTATAGACATTAGATGAATGAGCATAGATTTTGTTCTGCCTTTGCGTTTGTGTATTAGATATCGCCAACAATCCTGAATGTAGGAAAGCTATGTGTTATAAAAATGGTTCATTTCATATTTCAATCATGTAGTTCAGCAGATGTGACTCTGATGTTATGGTAGGTCTCATCCCTGCATCTGAAGTAGACAAACTGTTAAATAGTCAAGTTATTAGAAGTAACACACATTTCTTCTCATTGTCAGATTAAGCATGGCAGTTTTGTTTATTATCAAGAAGGTTGCTGCTTGGTTCGTTCCAAAGACGACGAAGGTAATTCATGGTAAACCACAATTACTCTTTAATGATGGCCCAGGTTTTCAGGTTTGACGTCTTTAACAGAAAGCTTCATAGTCATTGCTTTAAAGCTATTGGACTAAATTTCTTAAAGATTATTTCTAATGTTTTCAAATGATTGGTTCTTAATATCTAAGCTGACTTAAGATAGCATTTAGAACCATACTCAGAGGCATTAATGGGGGGAGTAGAGATGAAATCCAGCATGTAGTGACTATGTTCTGTGTCTCAGAGCTTTGCTAGGTACTTCACATGCGTTATGTGAGTCATTTATATTCTTTGTAAATTTTGTGGCTTGTAAATACTAGACCAGCGGTTTTTAACCTGTGGGCTTTGACCCCTTGGCAAACTTTTGTCTCCAAAAGTATTTACAATTACAATATGATTTTAACAGTAACAAACTGACAGTTATAAAGTAGCAATGAAATGATTTTATGGTTGGGAGTCAGCGTGATATGAGGAACTGTAGTAAAGGGTCACAGCATGAGGAAGGTTGAGAACCACTCTAGACTATCACAGTATCTCCTAAGTTAGCACATAGAAGATTATTGAGTAAAGTATTTTTAAATAATGACTGTAGAAGGACATCGGTGTATGACCTGAGAATGTATATGTTGTGGAGTTTCCTTTTCCCACCTTTCTTTATGCAGCAGACAGCGATAATTATGAAGTTTTATTCAACCTGGAAGAGCTTAAATTGGACCAGCCCTTCATTGATTCTATCAGAGTTGCTCCTGATGAGAAATACGTGGCTGCCAAGATAAGAACTGAGGATTCTGAAACATCCGTCTGCATAGTCGTGAAGCTCAGTGATCAGCCTGTAATGGAAGCTTCTTTCCCAAATGTGTCCAGTTTTGGTAAGCCACCAAGTCAAGTCCCTTGAAAAGGAAGCCATAGCGAGCTACTCACACTTCGGAAACTCCTAGCCCACAGTAGGGAAGAAGGTGGTGATCAGAGCCTGGTCCATTTCTCTCTGGACTTTATGTATTCCTAGGGGCTTCATATTATGAAATACTCCTTCTCTAGTTATCTACCTAAGTGGGTCACTTTACAATTGTGCTCATGAGGGACTGGAGAGATGGCTCAGTGGCTAAGAGCATGTATTACTCTTGTAGAGGACACTTTTCAGTGTTCAGTGCCCACGTTGGCCAACCCATAGATCCAACCGAGTCACACATGGACACACACATATACATAAACAAAAATTATAAAATAAATATTTCATGAGCTGATGAGGCTTTGTGGATAAAAGCACTCACCACACAACCTGACCTGTATCCCGTTCCAGAACTCATGGTGAAAGGAGACAGCCTGCTCCTAAAAGTGTCTTCTGACCTTCACACCTGCACCATGACCCACACACACTTCATACACTCACAGATAAAACAGTCTAAATAAACTGCTCTTCATGTTTTCAAGACTCCTGTAATCTAAGTCCCACATGTGTATTCTGTTATATAGTAATTCTTGGCCAGTTTATTATGAAGACTAAAGTATTGGAGATGTTACTTCTTGATACTTTAATCAACTTTAAACTTTATTTTTTATTATCATTATAGCACAGTTCCCAGAGTCCTAGAAACTGGAACATGTTGGGCTGACATCAATGGAAACTGATATATTTAGTAGTAATTTTATCATTTACCATCCTAACATGTCCACTTTCATTGCTATCACCTTCTGGGTTGTTAAATTAGAAGCTAATTAGCTGTACTGAATTGAAAGCTGAAATGATATTCTACCTAATGTGAGGGTCATCCTCTGTTTCCATCTCCCTCTTTCTCTGCATATGTCTGTGTGTCCATGTTGTAAGCATGTGAGTATGCAGGTGTAGGTGGCCATGCTTACACATTTGAGAGCCAGAATAGGACACTGGCATCATCCTCCATTATCCCCTGCCTTAGCACTTTGAGACACTATCTGTCACTGAGCCAGAAGCTCCCAATCTTGGCTAAGCTGACTGGCTAGCCAGGAAGCCCTTGTGATCCATCTCTCAGCCCCCAATTCCTGGGGTTACAGGCATGCACGGACGGCCATGCACAGCTTTTTATGTGAGTGCTAGAGAGACAGACTCCAGTGTCCATGTTTCTCTCTAGCCCCTGCATAGTGAAGTCTAAGAATTCACTTGTGCATCAAACCTCTAAGATCAGAGTTCATACAATATAGTAATGACTTGCAGTGACTGTCAGCCAGGTGGCAGTCGTGATGTAACTGTGTGCAAATCTCCATTGACAGGTTCTGGGGAAAAGAAGGACCCTGTTAAAATGCATTTGGTACCTTGATCTGTTCTATTCTCTGGAAGCAGACACTGAACACAGTGGGAGAGAAAGTGATTGTGTTTCTTCAGTTAAACAGCTGGCTCCCCAAATGTGACTCTGCCAATATCTTTAACACTGAATATGAGTTCTTATTTAGATGCCCAAGTAGACTAAAAAGTGGAAACTGTGGAACAGTCAGTGGTGTTTTACTTACGTTCTCTGGCTTGACCACTCAGGTTTAACTATATGCAAGTGTCCAGGGATGAACTCATGCATCTCTTCTCTGGGCATTCACCATTTGCGTACCACACCTTTTTAAAAACAACGTGCAGATAGCTGGGTCTACTCCCTTTCATTCCTTTCTTTCAGAATGGGTGAAGGATGAAGAAGATGAAGATGTCTTATTCTACACCTTCCAGAGGAACCTTCGCTGCCATGATGTGTATCGAGCCACATTTGGTGACAACAGACGTAATGAGCGTTTCTACACAGAAAAAGACCCAAGGTGCCAGGATCCTGCAGCTACGCCCTTCTCTCCAAAATGACTCCCTTTGTCTAAAGAGCCGATCTTACCTTTATTATTCCACCTTCTAGAACTATAGTTTGCCAAATTTTATTAATTTGGGATACCTGATTATGTAAAGTGATCAGTATGCCCATGAAAAGCTCCCATCAGCCAAGACTGCATCCTGTTTGTTTATAGCACTTCAGTCGTTGGTTTACTTAAAAACAATTTTTTTATTTTGATGAGAGAATGTCTCTTCAGTCATGTCAGGGAGGTGCCTGCTAATATATTCTTAAAGTTCAATGCATTTTAAATTTTAACTCTTCGTTTTTAAATATTTTTTATTTTTTAGAGCATAAAATCCGTATATTCTAATGAAAACTATATTATGTAGATTCTGAAGGGATAACTTATGCTGAATTTAAAAAAAAATATGATTTTTAAATCACCAAATAGTCAACATCCATCCCTTCCACGCACCCCTACACACCCCTACACACCCCATTATATACTTTTTTTTTCCTGGCAGAAATACTATTCCCCAAGAACAGGACTGAATTTTTACAAGCAAAAAAAAATCCAAACTCAAAGATCCCCTGAAGCAGACTCAGCGTTACCTTGATTATATTAATTATATATATATATATATATATATATATATATATATATATATATTTTATGTTGCTCATACCAGTCACTTGACATCTTAGAAATTTGCAGAGGAACTTTAGTTGTACATCTGTAATGTTTTACAAATTAATCCAGACAGTTAAATATTCATAGGAATTAAGCAGCAAGTAAACAGCTCTTTAGCTGCTCACTTGTTGCTTTCTGTATGTTGGACCCCAACTCTCCCATAAGAAAGAATGAGAGCCTGGTGTGCTGACGCACACCTTCAATCCCAGCACTCAGGAGGCAGAAGGGTGTGGATCTCTATGAGTTCAAGGCCATCCTGGTCTACAGGACCAGCAGAGAAAATAACCCTGTCTCAAAAGCCCAAGAGAAAACAAAAAGAAGAAAGAAAAAGAGTTAGCTAGGAGTAGCCCCTATCTCCTTGCAGGGGCTTAGCCGGTAGTAACTCCTGTTCTGTCTACAAGAGGTCTCTAGTATTGCTTCACAGGCACTTATAAGGTTGACCTTGAATAAACTATTTCTTTCTCTTTTAAATTTTATTTTATATTATTGTATGTGTATTTGACCGGCATGTGTGTCTTTGTAGCACGTGCATAGCTCTTGCCCACAGAGGCCAAGAGAGGACAATTGATCCCCTAGAACTGCAGTTAGAGATAGTTGTGATCTGGGAATTGAACCCAAGTCCTCTGGGAGAGTGGTCAGTGTTCTTGACTGCTGAGTCAACCATCTAGCCCCCCCAAAATATTTCTTGTTCAGTTTTTAGTATATTGAACACATTTCACCTGAGATGTTTAAGGCTTGGACAGTGACCTCTATTCCTAATGACGCCATTGATTTCAAGTGTCCTCCAGGGTTTATGGTTCAGCTCCAGCTCTCATCCCCACTTCTGAACATACTCCCTATTAAATACATGCTTGTATGGAAGTATAATGGAGTCAGGTCATCTTAGGCTCACCTCTCCCACAGCTAATAATAGTTCAGAGTGGGAAAGTTGAGTTTCCTACCCAAGCCCAGGTCTGCAGCCAGTACGGTGATAACTTAATGAAGTCCTGTGCATCTTTTCCTTCCTAGCTATTTTGTTTTCCTGTATCTTACAAAAGACAGCCGCTTCCTCACTCTTAACATTATGAACAAGACAACCTCCGAGGTGTGGTTGATAGATGGCCTGAGCCCGTGGGACCCACCAGTACTGATTCAGAAGAGAATACATGGGGTCCTTTACTATGTTGAACATCGAGATGATGAACTCTACATCCTCACTAATGTCGGAGAACCAACGGAATTCAAGGTAGTTCTGGATTCTGCTTGTTTCCATTTGGGATGGGCTGTTAGGTGTCTGCTTTCCCTCACCAGCCTTCCTTGTTACAAGAGAGAGTAGGGGAGGGGAGCAGCTTAACGTGTGTGATTGACGTGGGCTTCCTGTACATTACCAGTCCCATTTTCCCTCCATTAGCTCTCTTCCCTGAGAGATAGCATATCTACCTACTCTAACATTGGGAAATGAAACATCTGTACAGATTGTGTTGTAAAATCTAAACTTGCTTACTTTCAAGGAGCAATATAAGTCCTCATTGACAGTTGGCAGCTGGATTAGTCTCAGGCAGGCATACCAAAGCATCCCTTGTCCACTGGTTGACTATTGGCTAAGCATGGCACCGCACTGTCTCACCAGCAAGCTAACCTGGCCTAAAATGGTGACATGTATACTTTGTCCCGGATACAGTCTAAAATGACAGCTAGTGTGGTCCCTTTTCCATGATTTCATCCCTGAATGCTGCGGCCTTAGTGTTTTGGCTCCTAGATCTCTTCTAACCTTGTTCATACAGCTGATGCGAACGGCGGCCGATGCCCCTGCTATCATGAATTGGGATTTATTCTTCACAATGAAGAGAAATACCAAGGTTGTGGACTTGGACATGTTTAAGGACCACTGTGTTCTGTTTCTGAAGCACAGCAACCTCCTCTATGTTAATGTGATTGGTCTGGCTGATGACTCTGTTCGCTCTCTTAAGGTATGTCTACTCTCATCAGAAACACAGCTCAGCGTAAGAGAGCATCAGAATTTTAATGCCATGTACTTATCTTAAAAGAAATTTAATTTAAATAGATTTTAGACACTGGGTTTTTTTTATCATGTCTAGGTGTTTATTTGAATGACTTGAGAGACCTGGTTTTTAATGCACTCTTACTTAAACCAGTGGACTTCTGAAATAGAGTTGGGGGTCCCTATGTTTTTCTTTCTCTATAGCTCTGTGTCAGATATCTTAATAGTCTGTGGAGCAGCAATAACCGAGACTTACTTGGTAGCTAATACCCAGCCACTGACTGCTGCTTGCCCAGGCCACATCCCAGAACAGTAGTCATAGCCTTGTACTTCCGTGAGGTATACACCTGCTCCCTTTATCAACATGGATGTCAGTGGTCGGGACATAGGGATGATAATGGCATGTCTAACTAGCTAACACTGTCTATGACTGCCAAGTCAAGATCAAATGACTTCAGAAATGTACCTGACTCATTAGTGAATGGCAACCTTCCTGTCCATTTTCAAAGTAACATTAAGTGAATTAAGGTTGTGAGCCATGAAGAGAAGGGGCTGCCCTCATTCTACCTAATAGGAAGAGAATTATTGAGTGAATTGTCCAGAAAGCAGCTTAAGCCTTTATAAATAACACTCCAGTATTGTCAGAATTCTTATTAAAATACAATCCTGCCAATTCTGTGGCCATTTATTGAACTCCTATGTACAAAATGTCATATACAACATTATAGTATGGTAAAACAGTAGAGTAAATATCTGGCCTTAATGAATTAAGTGTTTTATGATCTTAGACAAATATCAAAACACAAAGCATAGGAGTAAGTTAGTTTTAAATAAATGGTTTCAAAAAGAAATGTAGAACTTAAAGGAAGGGGAAAGTTTGTGGCTCAGAAAAGCTTTTGTAGATATAGAGATAGGCTGCAGTGGATAGATAGGAATTTAATATTTAATTTAATATGCCTGACCTATTCAAGAGTGAGAAAGCCCTTCAAACACAGCTCTAAGCTGAAGTCCACATATCTTCAAGGAACTAGTTTTTAAATATTTTGCTAAAGCAGAATACATTTCTGGAGGATGAAGTTATGACGTGATACTTTGAACTGTTGTGAGCAGTCTTATAAATTATAATGAAAGGAATATTTAGTGCTTAGTATGAGGTGTTGGAGCTACACTTCATGAGATTATTAGACAACTATATTGGTAAAGATAGGAACCAGGGAGATGAATTTCAAGATTGTTATAGGGTTACAAATAAATAATGGGAGCCTAGAACAATTAGAATCCTTGAGGAGCTCCCTCAAATCAAATTGCTAAGTTTAACATTGAGTCTCTTAGATGTCTGTGTAGGTGTCCTGAAATAGAAATGATTATTGCATCAAGATTTTCTGACTGTTTCCATCTGCTATCAATATATCCTCTCTCTACCTATATGTCTATATCAATAGGACTATGTAAATAGGGATGGGAAAAATATGTGATTTCTAGCAATGTGTTTATTACAATTATATATTTCAAGGAAATTGGGAATGCCACGTAGAGATTTTCTGCTCTCAGATTAGATTTACGGGGCTGGTGTAGCCCAGGCTGGCCTTGGACTTCTGATCCTCCTGCTTCCACCTCCTGCATGTTGGGTACAGAAATGGACCAACACACCTGGTTTTACACGGTGCTGGGCTTTGAGCCCAAGGCTTTTGACTGCTAAGCAAGCACTCTACCATTGCGCTATATCCCAGCCCCTAAGACTAAGACTTCTAAGTAAATATGACCTTTTCTTATTTTTAATAAGCATTCTTATTATTTAAAGGTCTCCTCCCTCCCCCACTTGCTATTTCACAACCAACGCTGTCTTTAGTTTCTACTGTATTGTTTATCTCATCACTCTCTGGCCTGTTCCAGACTGTAGGTACCGGTTATGCCCTGAATGTTGTTCTAGATTCTCATCAGAGAGAACCAAATGCTTCAGTACATACCATGTGCTACTTAAAAGTAATCTTATAATTGCACGATGCTGGATAACACTGATAAATACCCATAGACCATGCTTTACATAAATGGCAATTCTTTAGCCCCAATGTGAGTAGATAATAACATTTCCATGAATAACATCTATACCTAGTGGACACTTGACCAAAGATCTTTCTAAACACAGTCTCCATCAGGGAAATGTTAAACTTTTCATGTATTTATTTATCATTGGTGATCATGTCATCAGTATTTTCTGGGTTTTTTTTTTTTTCAAAAAAAGAAAAATATTTAATTATAATACCCAGAAGGTAAATTGAGGATATTATATTGTAATATTTGGGGGCAGAGCCAGGGCTTTGAACCTACTGGACAAACTGAGCCACAAAACCTTACATCACTCCCTCCCCCAAGCCCAAGAAATGCCTTGCTGTATGCTGTCATCAGCTTTATTTGTGGGTGAGTCTATTTCCAGGCCAAGTTTCTTTCAGTACATTACAGCTCAGTGGGAAACATGGCTTAAGATGGCCTTGATACAGCTAATACTTCTGTATCAGCTGGACAAATGTCTCAGAGTCCATAGCCTTGCAACCGTTCTTGTTATGATTAAATTTTAACCTTGGTCCCTTGGTTTTGGAAAAATCCAGACTTTGGTTTATTGGTACCAGTTATCCTGAAGCAAAAACAATGTATTCCGTGGTTGTAGTTAAGTTTTACTGAAAGGCAGAAAAAACTTTGAAAAACTTTGCGCTCCTGTGGGCCAAGGAATCTTGTACTTACACTGACAGTTTTGAGGCTTGAAGTTAGATTTCTGTCTTACAAGTAGCGTGTCCTTGTTAGTTTCCCTGGAAATGGACCCTGGGGGCCTGAGCACTGTGCTCCGCCTGTGGTTCTGCAGGTGAAAGTCTGGACTCTGGATGCACACAGCCCTCCTCCTCCTTTTGAGTAGAGCCCGCCAGTGAGTGAGGTTGCTGTGCCAAGACCTCTGATTTTCTAAGGAATTTGCTCTTTCTACAATTACTCCAAAAGAGAAAGGCACCTTTCTTTTCACATTCTTACTCTTAGTACCTTTGGAGCATGCTGTCAGCCTGCTTACCAGGCTTGTTTAAAAGGTGTAAGTGGGATGTTAGTGGAAGGCTTGACGCTGGACCCTGCTGCTCCAAGAGAATAAATTTTGATTCCTTTCCTTTTTTCTTAAACTTAAGAATCTTGAGCATAATAGCCCTGAGTCTCTCTGAGTCATTGTGCCTGGAAAGGTTTTGTTCTGCACAATGGTTAGCCTGGAAGCTAAAGTTAGAAACAAATTGTAGCCGCTTTAGTGCCGCTGAGCCGTTTGGAGCCTGGAATAATAACGCTCATCACTGGCTGTCCAGGCAGCAGGAGAAGGTCTGGTGGGAAAATCACTCAAAACATTCACGCGAGGGTCTCATGTTCTGTCAGAACAGGACTGGAGCGCTGGTGCTCGGATAGGATTATTATTTCATTTGCTCCTATTCTTAGCCATTTGGTTATTTTATCGTGCAAGTTTATATCCCCAAATAAACTTGATACTAAAAGCAATTTCATTTAAATCTAGAATCATGATAAACCCCTTTCTACATTTTTTTTCTTTGTTGGTAATTTCTATAAGATCATATTTGTTTACCTGAAGTCTATTTTGTCACAATGATGTCATTCTTAAGTGATATATCATGTGATAACAGAAAGTAGATATCCACGTCATGTTCTTTGGAGCAGACTCAGAAACTTTATTAGTGAAAATATTTTGTTTTTTCAGCTCCCTCCTTGGGCCTGTGGATTCATAATGGATACAAATTCTGATCCAAAGAACTGCCCCTTCCAACTCTGCTCTCCAATAAGACCTCCAAAATATTACACATATAAATTTGCAGAAGGCAAACTGTTTGAGGAGACCGGACATGAAGATCCCATTACAAAGACCAGTCGTGTTTTACGCATAGAAGCCAAGAGCAAGGTAGGTGTTGTCATCTCTGCTGACTGCTCCCAGATGCCACCAGTGCGCTGTGCCAGGGACGTCAGTGTGAGGGCCGCGTCAGACTACTGTTAGAAAATGCCTTGTACCATCCAAGGGCCACGGGTTTTAGAATACACAGATTTTTCCTCTTAATTTCAATGCGCCTCTTTTGTTTTAACATGAACTTAAAAATCTCTGGCTTGTATGTGAAGCCCTTCATTTCACTCGCTTATGTTTGAACTGTAAAGTTGAATTAATAAGTAGTAAATAGTCAAAGTCGGTGTGCTGTCATGGTAATAACTCTGAGAGTCCGGTAAGTAGCTGACTAGAGTAAACTAGACTGATTCAGTCCTAGCCTTAATGAGGCCTCACTACAGCAGGGATCATGTCGGAGGCTGAAGAAATTGTCACCAACACACTGACAGCTATCACGGGAAGCAGATTGGTCAAGGGACCTTACCGAGTCCAGTGAGATCCAAGGGGTCTTCTCTGAGCAAGTGCTATTTCAGGTAGCGCATCTGTCTTAGTTAGGGCTTCTGTTGCTGTGATAAGACACTGTGACCAAAAACAAGTTAGAGAAGACAGGAGTTATTTCAGGTAGAAAACCCATATCTCTTCCTATACCCACATGTTGGCTCAGAATCATCCACAACTCCAGCCCCAGGAAACCCCAGGGGATAGGACGCCGTCTGCCAGTCTCTGTGGGCACTGTCTGCATGTGATGCAGGCCTCTGAAGGATGCAGATGGCCATCGGTGTGATGGTGGGAGTGAGACTTCAGGTCCTAATGCTGAGCAAGCACTCGGACATTTTCTGCCCCAAATGAAGCCGACAGGACTTTTTAAGCAACATATTTGTAAATATTCAAAGATAAGACTTGTCAATATCTATGCATGTGCCCTAAACATAGAGAGTGTCTTACACTAAAATTTCCAACCTAAATAGGCATTTTGGCTTGGCCTGCAAGAAATAAATGAATACTAGGTGATGAAGTGCTCTTCAGAATTCTTTTCATCTGTGAGGAACTGTACCAGTGCCCAAGCCAGCCCACTGATCTTTCCTGGATAATGATAGATCAGCATGTAGCTGAAGTCCAGAGCTGTGTGGGGATGTAACCTCACAAAGCCAATGTCCATTTCAGAAAGTAGCATCCCTGAGAGTGTGCTTCATGGTATTTTAAACTGAGGTCAAGCCATATTAAAACTCTTTGCCTAGCAGACGCCCTGATCCCAAGCACTGTGAAGAAATGAACAGCAAAGATGTCTCCTTACACTCTAGCCATTCTTCATTTCCAGGATGGAAAGTTAGTGCCAATGACGGTTTTTCACAAGATGGATTCTGAGGACTTGCAGAAGAAGCCTCTCTTGGTACATGTATATGGAGCTTATGGGATGGATTTGAAAATGAATTTCAGGCCTGAGAGGCGAGTCTTGGTGGACGATGGATGGATCTTAGCGTACTGCCATGTTAGGTGAGTCAGCACATTTTTCCTGGCACATGAGTGCTAGAACACTATAAAGACAACTCCAATAACAATGTGTTAGGGGGTCAGGCCTGGTGGCACGTGCCTTTAGTCCCAGCGCTCTGGATGCAGGGACAGGCAGAGTGTAGAAGGCTAGCTTAAAAACCACATCAAAAAACCAAGATAGTAAGGAGCAAAAGCTGACTTTCTTTGGTGGATTTCGGATTTATGTATCCCTAAGCCTGGTAGCTCTTGATTCATATAGTAGATTAGTTTGGTTCAAAGAACAAAAGAATAGTTTTCAGGACCTCTGAGTAAATATAGCAGTGTTTGTACTTGATTAGGTACATTATTATTTCCACATATTCTCCTAAATTCAAGTTTCTTTCAAGTTTTTGAGACAGGGTCTGTCTTTGTAGCTGCAAACTCATTCATTGCCTCTCAAGTGCTGTGACTCAGGTCTGTGCATCAATGCAGTTAATGTACTTTTGTGTGGTTTTTTTTACAGGGCCTCTTTAAGCAGAACTTTTTTCCATCCAATCCCCACTTTAGCTGTTTTCAGAACAGCATTATCATTTTATTTCTGCTTCAAGCCTTCTTCATCTCCCTATCTCCAGCACAGAGCCCAGACTTCTCAGTGACATTCTCATGATCTGGCTCCTCTCAGGAGGGTATCAACTGCTGTGCCTTCAGATGACATGTCCCGCCCCTCCGTGTCCTGTGTTTTCGCTGGGTCTTAGTTCCCCCTTCCTTACCCTTCCAGAAACCTCCTTCCCTCACAGCTCAGCTCAGTTTCTTTCCTAGTGCATTTGTGCTCTGACATGTAAGCTCTAACCTCTTTGCTCTGCTCGGGTAAAACATGAACACTTGTGTTACAATGGCAGCCATTGTGCCTGGTGACCGTGGTTTGCATTCTCAGGCCATTCTGAGCATCTCCATGGCAAGTCTGCTTGTGTGTATTTTTAAGGTCTGCCCTCAGTCAGTCAGTAGTAGTCAATAGGCACTCAGACATGGTTGGTGGGTCCGTTTTTGATGATTTTGACAGTTTCCAGCTTTTGTATCCTATGATGGACTACACAGCACTGGTTTTAGGCTTGGCGAGCCAGAGGATCACTGTTGCATATTCCTTCTGGCTGTTTTCTCCCGGCCCCTAAAACAATTCTGAGCTCAAATACACCACACCAGCCTGTGGAATAGTTTGCTGACCTCTACTGTATCATTTTGTTTTCTTCCACTCCAGGGGTGGTGGCGAGTTGGGCCTCCAGTGGCATGCTGATGGCCGGCTAACTAAAAAACTCAATGGCCTTGCTGACTTAGAGGCTTGCATTAAGACGCTTCATAGCCAAGGCTTTTCCCAGCCGAATCTAACCACTCTGAGCGCTTTCAGTGCTGGAGGGGTGCTAGTGGGAGCGCTGTGCAATTCCAAGCCAGAGCTCCTGAGAGCCGTGACGCTGGAGGTGAGTGCTCATGGTTTACAGCGTGGCAAAGAGGGGAAAGCCACTGGCTTAAAGGTACAGCAAAGCTTTTACGTTTAAACAGATCTAACCCCACTGTTTAGTCTTCCCTGACAATGATCTGTACTGATTTTACAGGATTTCCACTGAGGAACTCCTGGCTATCCCCAGTGAGTCTTTCAAAGTTATATATGTGCTGTGGTTCCAGAAGTCCAGTAGAGGGTCTTATGAGTGTGGATGTAGTGTGTCCTCTCTGTGACAGTCACTGCCCAGACAATTTTATTCCTGAACTTAGAGACTATTTTTAAATAACACATTGTTTCTCTTTTTTGAAATTTATTTTGCGTTTTGCTATGTAGCTAGTCAGTGTGCTCTCATACTCACAGCCTTCCTGACTCGGCCTCCTGCACAGCAGCACATCTGGCTTCCATACTCATTCTCGGTGCTCTTTTGGGTGTGGTCCTGTCCTTTGATTGAACCATCAGTTCAGAAAGCAGTCTTCTCCCAGTCTCCAAATTGTGAAGCTATTACAGCATCAGGCTTCACATCCATCCTCTCCCATTTCTTACTCTCTCCAGGGTGTGTGTGTGTGTGTTTGGAGCAAGAAGTACTAACTTAAAGAAGTATTATGTAATTTGACGTGGAAATCTGTTTTTTAAAAAATATTCATTATGGAAGAAATAAACCTGGCAATAAAAACAGTAACAGCAGAATTACTTACAATATAAAATGCAGCTAACCTTGAATTTTAGAAATTAAAAATGCATATGTAAGAATATTTATTTTCAGGTGCTTATTACAGTGAAGAATTAGGGACGGCCTAAATATTCAACACAAAGTGTTCATAGATGAGTCAACGTCGTTTATTACCAGCACCCAAAATTATAGCTCATTGGAGCGGAAAGAGTTTGCTGGGTATTAGGTCAGAAGCAGTGCTATAGGCTGCTCAGCCATGAACAGAACTGGTCCAGGGAAGCACCTCCCACGGCCATTGCTGCTTCTGAAAACTGGACAGACATCACACATCGCCTGTTAGATTCTCCATGAGTCCGTCTGTGCAGTAGAGCTGGGGCCTCCTGATAGGCTGGTAGCTTTGCGGGTGCAGGAGAGTCATCCTGCTGAACAGCCAAAAGGGATTAATGTCACTGAGAAAAAGCTGGAAAGCATGTGCTCTGAAGAAGAGCTCTAGAAGAAAAAAGCAGTCTTCCTTTAATTAAATGGTTTTTATTTACATCACATGCATTCCTGGAAACCTCAGTAGACAAAAAGAATTTTGAGTCCCCAGAAACTGAGTTATGGACAGTTGTAAGCCACCTGTAGGTGCTGGGAATTGAACCCAGGTTCTCTAGAAGACTGTCCAGTGCTCTTAACTGCTGAGCCATCTCAGTAATAATTAAGGCCAGTAGACATTTTTTGTCTTTTATCTTGGATATTTTCCAGATCTTAATAGTACTGTGTAGGAGCTTTATTGTAAATTCCAACAGATGGAGCAGAGTCTGTGTGCTGTGGGTGCTTTCTCACCTTTAAAACGCCCTAGTCATCACCAAATCTACTATCATAACTATTTTTAGTGTATGGTTCAGTAAACGTTCAGGCAGTCAGTCTCCAGATCTCAATGTTTATCTTTCAAAACTGAGACATTTCATTGAACAGCTCTCCCCTCCCTCCCAGCCCCTGGAAGCTACCCCTCTGCCCTGCATCTGCACAGTCACCTCTTGTAAGTGGCATCATGCCGTATTTACGCTTTGACACTGCCTACCCCACTGAGCTGAGCTGAGGTTCTGGGACTCTAGCCTGTGCGCTTGCACCATGTCTCAGGAGGAGTTCCCAGGTCAAGCAGCCATGTCGTTTTTCACTCTTTGGGAGAATTCACATGGTTTTTGCCACAGTGGCCACAGCCACACACGCTAGCCCACGGTGTGAAAGTGGAGCCGCTTCTCTGTGGCACCGCCAACCTGAAGTGCTCTGGTTATTGTGGGATTGTTTTTAAGAGAGTAGCCATCCTAATGAGTGCAGAGCTCTATTTGTTACTCTTGTGTAAGTAAAAATAGGAAAGGCACCAAGCTAAAGACAAGCTAGTGAAGTTGGAAGGTAATTTCTTTCTCGTTCTGTAAATGTTTGTTGTGGAGTTAGGATGCTCTCTGGCAGCTGTGAGTTACCAGCTGTAGTTCAGACTAAGCTTCTTCACACCCAGGTATGTGTTCATTATGCAGTAGACCATTGTGACATTCATTTTAGCAACGGTGGTGTCAGTGTATATATAGGTCTGGCTTCTTTCTCTTTGACTAGGCACCCTTCTTAGATGTCCTCAACACCATGATGGACACCACACTTCCTCTGACACTAGAAGAGATAGAAGAATGGGGGAATCCTTCATCTGATGAAAGACACAAGAACTACATCAAACGCTACTGTCCCTGTCAAAACATCAAACCCCAGGTAGGGAGCCCCAGTGGCCATCCACTGTCCTCAGGTAGGGAGCCCCAGTGGCCATTCACTGTCCTCAGGTAGGGAGCCCCAGTGGCCATCCACTGTCCTCAGGTAGGGAGCCCCAGTGGCCATTCACTGTCCTCAGGTAGGGAACCCCGGTGGCCATCCACTGTACTGAGGTAGGGAGCTGTGGAGGCCATCCACTGTCCTAAGGTAGGGAACCCCAGTGGCCATCCACTGTCCTGAGGTAGGGAACCCCGGTGGCCATCCACTGTCCTGAGGTAGGGAGCCGTGGTGGCCATCCACTGTCCTGAGGTAGGGAACCCCAGTGGCCATCCACTGTCCTGAGGTAGGGAACCCCGGTGGCCATCCACTGTCCTGAGGTAGGGAATCCCGGTGGCCATCCACTGTCCTGAGGTAGGGAACCCCGGTGGCCATCCACTGTCCTGAGGTAGGGAGCCGTGGTGGCCATCCACTGTCCTGAGGTAGGGAGCCGTGGTGGCCATCCACTGTCCTGAGGTAGGGAGTCGCGGTGACCATCCACTGTCCTGAGGTAGGGAGTCGCGGTGACCATCCACTGTCCTGAGGTAGGGAGCCCCGGTGGCCATCCACTGTCCTGAGGTAGGGAGCCCCAGTGGCCATTCACTGTCCTGAAGCAGTCTAAACAATTGAAAGGCACTCACTGAGCTGAGTCAAGAATTAAGAGGACCCTCAGAGCTGTTTCTGCTTCTGATACCTAAACATCTTCGGTGTCATGTCTGCTCATACTCTACATTTGCCTCAGTTTAATATCTCAGGAGAATAGCATTCTCATCCCCTGATCCAATCTAACACAATTAGATGAAGTCATGATCTCTCTGGGCAGAAAATGGCTGTCCCAGATAACAGGTAGCCTGGCACATAGGGCTGATGCCTCCTTGTGAGTTTCAGATGAGCAAACTCTCCTAGCCCTTGGGAGCAAAAACCATGGTATAGGATAGAAGGATCCATGAGGTAATGTGAACTCTGTATCTGTTCTCTTTTAGCATTATCCCTCAATTCATATCACGGCTTATGAAAACGATGAGCGAGTTCCTCTGAAAGGAATTGTAAACTACACTGAGAAGCTTAAGGAAGCCATTGCAGAGCATACTAAGGAAGCAGGTGAAGGTAGGATGCTACCTGGTCAGGGAAGCTGGCTGACAGGACTGCCCTCAGCCAGCAGCATACTTCATGTACAGACCAAACCATCTGCCTGTAATGCAGGACAGACTTTCCTGTGCTGACCACCTAGCCAACCTCCATGTAGCCATAACCACCTCAGTTCTTCAGGAGCAATGTTAAAATAAAGCAGGCAGGTCTCAAAGCAAAAAAGTAAATGTCCAGTGTAACTTAGAGATCCACACACAGATTCATTCATGTAACAGTTACTAAGACAGTCTCTCATTGCTCCTAGGTCATTCATTTTCATTAGATAAGAATTCTTCGGGTCTGGAGAAATAGCTCAGTGGTTAAGGGCACTCACTGTCTGATCTTCTAGAGGACCCAGGTTCAATTCTCAGCACCCACATGACAGCTCACAGTCTTTTTCTGCTCCAAAGGATTCTACATGCGGTGGGGCACAAGCTCACACATTCACATACAAATAAAAATAATAGATAAAAGAGCTATTTAAAAACAACACTTCTTTTTGCCTTAAAAGTGCCTATTAAGATATTCTGGGTTTAGAATTGGGAGGGACCCACCTACATCTCCCTGTACCCAGCGCCAGTTCTCACTCTATTGATATAGCTGGAGTTTCCAGGGTCCCAAACTCAGGCTGCATGGACCAATGGCTTCCCTCCTAGGCTACAGCCACTGACCCCTCCTAGGTTACAGCCATTGACCCCACCACCTAGGTCACAGCTGACCCCTCCTAGGTCACAGCCATTGACCCCCCCGCCTCCTAGGTCACAGCCATTGACCCCCCTTCCTAGGTCACAGCCATTGACCCCCTTTCCTAGGTCACAGCCATTGACCCCCCTTCCTAGGTCACAGCCATTGAGCACCCACCCCCTTTAGGCCTTCTGTGTGCCAGTCCAGGTACTCAGCTTCCCCGGCCATTAGGTATCGTGCTTCCCCTGGTGTAGAAATCGCCCTTCTGTTACTTGCCATCATCTCTTTGGTGGTAGTGATGGTGGCTTTGTTCTTTGTCCCTTTGCTATTTGAATAAAATGCTCAAAAGGAGAAGGCAAAATGGGTCTCCATTTTCTGACGATCTGATTGCTTTATGTTAACTCTTTCAGGCTACCAGCCCCCCAACATTATTTTAGATATTCAGCCTGGAGGGAACCACGTGATTGAGGATTCTCACAAAAAGGTATGCTATCAATTCCCTGTGCACTGGAAGAGTCCTCACCTGTAGATCTATTGCATTCACGGGTTTCAGTGGTCAAGGCAGAGTCTCTGGCAGAACTTCTGCACAAATGTCAGGCCAGGAGTCTGGAAGAGCGGGAAGGGCCCTGCTCAAAGGCTGCTGGAACCAGTAAGGAAGCTTTGCTAAGGAATAACTGGGTCTTTATTGTTAGCTCAGGTTAGCTTGGAGAAAGTATGGGCTCTGGAATTCTAACACCATAGCCTTCTGTCTAACCTCAGGTGTGTTTCTTTTAGATTACAGCTCAGATGAAATTCCTGTATGAGGAACTTGGACTTGACAGCACCAATGCTTTTGAGGATCTTAAGAAGTACCTAAAACTCTGAAATGGGACATTCGCCTGGGAACTGGAAACACGTGGAAATAATAATTAGCCTTATTTCCAATTGGTTTAGCAAAAGTGAGGTTTTTTTTTTTAAGTTATTACATACTTTTTTAAAAGTTGTTTCTTCATGTAAATTTTGCTTTATGTACTTCTGACTTGTTCTGTTCACACCAGCAAATACCCTTTAGCCTGGGGAAGTTTTCGGACGTGCATCTTAGGATGTAGAGAAGGAGCCAGGAGGACTGGGCAGAGAGCACCAGGCCTCCCTTCCAAACAGAACAGCTTCATGCCTATAAATAGACATTTCTTTGGCCAGTTTACAGATCAGTGTCCTTCCTCTTTGCTCATAACTATTTTTAGACACTGTGGCAGTGAGTCGCCTTGCAGTTACCACAACTCCACTTTAAAGAAAAGAATAGCATTCTTCATATTTAAATGCTTAAGAGTTTTGGAATAATCTTTTAAACACTTTATTGTTCTTTCAAACATTTGAGAATCTTCCCTAAAACAGGTGCATTCATGCTACAGAAATTAAGAATTGGATGGCCATTCATGAGACTTACTCAGCAGCATGCTGTACGTAATGTTAAGACATACTGGACCACAGAGCAGCCATCCCGTAAACGGATATTCCTAACACAGGCTATAGAGAATGTCCAGTGCACTGGAATAACAGGCACGATTAGAAATAAAGCATTTGTCTCTGAAAGCTGCTTGGTGATGGAGGAGAGTCTTCGTGCTGTGTTCCAGGATGAGCCCTTCTCCCTTCTCCAGAGAAATGGCGTGTGTATCAACTTCACCGCCTTTGGAGGCCGAATCGGTACTCAATCTTATTCTGAGTTTTGTAGGAAGACCTGAGATGATTTCCTGTAGATTTAGCAGAGTTAATGATTCTCCAAAATTCAGAACCATGATGAAGACTTTATCTATGCCATCCAGCTCTCTTGTATACACAACAGAGTGACTGTCGTCCCTCAAAAGGCAAAACCAGCCCCTGTTGAGAAGCAACTCCTCAGCATGTAGTAGACTTAAGTCCTGATACAACCGCAACGCTGAACTTGGCTGGGTCTTTTGGATCTGTTTTTTAAAAAAGAATATTCACATAAGTATTTTATTTTCAGAATTATTCCCCTCCCCCCCCAAAATAACCTGTTACCATTTGCCCTTTAAAATAACGGCCCAAGTAAATAAATGACTGCCAAATTATAAAGCATTTTCATAAATAGTTTATCCTTCAGTCATAGGAATTACAGATTCATACTTTCTGCTTGTCTGGGAGTCATTTCAGTATGAACAGTCTCCTAATTCCTAGAATTGTTACAGAAGACTAATGTGACTCCCTTCAGGACGGTAACTTGCAGGAATGAAGTCATGTGCCATGCTGTAACTGCCAGATGCCTGGAAGCTGAGGGAGTCTAGTGCACTTGGACTCAGCTGTTCCCGTCAGTGGGATAACGTGAAGGACAGACCCCACGATCGCAGAGATCATGGGTCCAGCAGACATGGACTCTTAGAGCGCTGCTAATGGAAAAACACTGAAAACCTGTGCAGAGCCTGAGATGCAAGAAATCACCCCAACCCCGGCTATAAAAGGTAGTTTTGGGTATTAAAGGTTTGAGTTTATTTTACAGCTACATAAAACATACCTAAATGAATGCTCTCTCATAAACATGGCTCTGTTACCTCGTCTCAACAGATGTCATTGTAATGGCAGTTTATATTCTGTTGGATGGTTTTACTATACTCCCATCCCTTCCTTCTAAACATTTGGACTTCTAGAACTTTCTTACCTTTTCAACCCCTCCCTTCTCCTGTGTTTTATATTATTTATTTAAGGTAGGTTATCAGACAGAGAATTGCTGTATCTAAGAGTGTGGACATTCAATACATAATGCCAAATTATTTGGAGCTATTGGCCAAATCCACAATAATGTTCGCTCATTACTCTGGCCAGCCATATTTCCTGGGTGGTGGTTGTCATTGTTATGGCCCTCGTTTTCAGGGAAATGCTTACCAATATGTATTTAATGAATATCATGGATGTTTGAAAATTCATTCTGTTTATCAGGTACAAAATAATTGTGGTAAGTGTATGCGACACTAGTGTTCCTCATTCTCCATTGCTGTAGATGATGCATGAGAATCGGAGTTTAGCGCACTCACACTAGGTACCCAGTGGGCTAGTCTTCATCTGCTCCCATTTGAACCCTGTACTTGTGCACTTGTCTGTTTCTCTTTATATCTCAAAGTACTTGCTTCTGTTAACATGCATAAAGACTGGGTTTTACTGGACTATTTGCTGTCTGAAAATTACCATTTCTCTCCTATAAGGCTTTTCATATTGAATTCTATTTTGTCTGCTATTAAATATTTCCAAGCCTGCCTTTTGCAAGTCGGTTTTTGTCTAGGAGATGCATACACATAGTATACAGTTGAGCTTCAGGAAGAATATACACAAGGCAAAGGTTTCTTCAGCCACCCCAGCTCCCTCCCAAGGACAGGGCATGATGGAGGTTTGCATCCTTTCCTTTTTAGGGATGATGAAGTGGTAGCCCTGTGCCTAAGCAAGCATTGTAGGTCTTTCCACAGATGATGACATAACACCATCCTGTGCTGTTATCTAACGTGTTCAAAGTGTGCTAACCAGTGCAGCGTTGTGTCTTAAGAGCTACATCTTCGCCCCGTGATCTGATGACCCGGCTTTCTTTTGGATAAATGCATCATTTCTAACCCTTCTGCTCTGGCAAACAGTGCTTCAGACAAGACCCTTGCATAGTTATCATGTATCCATATCTGTATCTATATGTTCATAGATACAGATATCTTAGGAGGAAAACTACTAGGCCAGGAAGCGTAAACACTCTTGATAGCTAAACTACAAGATTCCTGGCCATTACAGTCGCCTGCGCCTGCAGTTCTATCAATTATTTGTGTCATGTAGCTGTCTCTCATAGTTGGATTTTTGCCTTTTCTAATCTGAATATTTTGGTTTTTAACATAAATTCAACCCATTCATATATGTGACTACTTTTCAACATCCTTCAGAAACTTCATTTTATCTTTTATTCATAATTACATTATTTTTTGCTTAGGGATTTCTCCTTTTTAAGAGATTTAGTCCCCATGGTATTTTAGAAAATACAAATTTATATTTGTCTCCTAGTCCCTTAAAACTTAGTGACCATTTTAAAATAAGTTTCAGGGAAGGGTAGCTAGGCTTGCTGTAAAGCCTGTTGAATTTCTGTCCTAGCTGGGACCTCTCAGAGATAGGCATTTCTGTGAAGATCTAAACACTGTGAATGACTCTTCATATGGGGCACTGTGTACTAGGTCATATTTTACCAAAAAACATAATTTCCAAACTCCTCACTAATTGAAAACTGCAAGACAGTCTGTGATAGGCTCAAGGTCTTAGTGAAGGGTTTACAATGCCCAGGATGTTGGTAATCCTTGTGTAAACCCACTCCTTATTTCTAGAACCAACGAAACATTTTCATTGATACTCACCTCCACATTCACAGTGTGGTAATCAGAGTTTGTAGGTAGCCAGGTATGGTTGCCCTCAGAAAACCCAGCATTTGAGCTATTGTCCCATTGCATCGGTGACTTTGACAGAAGAGTATTCTGTGTCCAAAGACCAAAAGGAGAAAGCAAGATCAGCTCATTACAGGATATCTGCCTGGACCCCTCCTGACTACCTCTGATTAGTCCTTTAATTCTGAACTGATGTCCGCACACTCTGGCCTTCATGATGAGAAAGCCTTAAACATACACTGTGGGGGAGCTTCCTGCTTTCAGCTTGAAAATAGTGAATAACCTCCTTGATTAGAAATACACTTTTCCTAGCGGAACTTTAACATATTTAGAATCTGCTGCCTTTTTTTTTTTTTTAAGAAAATAAAAAAAGGAATTTAGAATATTCTACTAGCAGTTCACGACACCCCATCCTGCTGTAAACACTGCCAGCCTCAGCTGGCCCTGATGCCTGTGTGCTCCTCACTCACCCTGATTGCTGCATGTGAGTACCCACAGAGTGAGCTGCCGGAGGAAAAGTTTAGATTATCCAAAGATTAAGGAAATGGTCTCTCACACAAGTGAAATTGAATGCACAATTCAGTTGACCCAGCAACTCAATCCTGAGAGCCATAGCCTCAAACAAAAACCAAGACACCCACTGGTCCTGTCACTAGCAGTTCAAGAACTGGGGGTGGATTCCTGCCTGGGGGAGAAAGGACAGAGAATAATATACAAAGCCACTTTTCTTCAGATGTCAGCATGTCTCAGGATCTTCAGGGTCCTTGGTGCTATCCAAGAAGCTCAGTTGTGTGGCTCAGAAGGCACCGCTTTCACGAGCTCTTGAACCACCTTCTCAGTAAGGAAGCCAATAACCCTGACTGTCAACAGTAAAGAAAAAAATAAAAAGTGGCCATGGTACTGGAAAGACAGCTCAGAGGGTAAGAGCACTGGCTGCTCTTCCAAAGGTCCTGAGTTCAGTTCCCAGCAACCACGGGGTGGCTCACAGCCATCTATAATGAAATTTTGGTGCCTTTTCTGGCCTGCAGTATAGGCATATATGCAGACAGAACATTTATTATGCAAATAATTTTTTTAAATATTTGAAACTATTTTTTAAAGTGACCCTGACATTCAAGGTATGCAGTCTGACATTGTAGCTATGTAATTAAAAACGTATCATACTTACAGCATCATAGCTTTCGTTAAAATTGGTAATAGAAATATCTCTCATCCCTATTTCTTCTCCATAGTAAGTTATGGGTGTGCCTGGGAGCGTGAGAAGCAGCATATTCATGGAGTTGATGTACTGGGTCCCCAAGCGAGAGGTCAGCCGGGTAGTCTCCGGTCCACCAGTCTGAAAGGCAGATAGTTTTAGGAGCACAGCTCCACACACAGTTTCATGAAAGTTACATGTAAGATGGAAGATCACTGTGAAAATACTATCAGCAAACACAGAAATGGGTCCGGAGCCCACTACCTGCTGTGTAACTGCCATTGGTCACATGGCTCCTGTGCTGGCTGGTTTCTGTCAACATAAGCCAAGGTCATTAGAGAGGAGGGGACCTCAACTAAGAAAATGCCTCCCTAAGATCAGGCTGTAGGACAATGTCCTAATGAGTGATGGATGGGGGAGGGTTCACACCATGGTGGGTGGTGCTGTCCCTGAGCTGGAGGTCTTGGGTTCTATAAGAAAGGTTGAATAAGCCACAGGGAGCAAGCCAGTGAGCAGCATCCTCTCTGGACTCTGCATCAACTCCTGCCTCCAGGATCCTGGCCTGCTTGAGGTCCTGTCCTGACTTCCTTTGATGATCAACTGTGAAGTGGAAACTTAAGAAGAATAAACTCTTCCCTCCACAAGTTGCTCTGCTCATGGTTTGTCATGTTGGTGGTGGTTGTTTGCCTGCTTTTATCACCACAGCAATAGTAATCCTAACTGAGACAGTTGTGACCAACAGCGGTGGTGACAGTTCTCAGAGTGCTCCTTGCAAATAGTACTGAAAATCAGAGGTAGTCCAAAGGATGAGCTTTTGTGGTGCTCACATGTGGATAATAAATGTCAACAGCAAAGGAAACAAGTTTGGTTTTTTTTCCATAAAATAGAAGGCAAAGGGCCAATGAGAAGGCTCAGTTGTAAAGGGCCCTGCAAGCAAACCTGGTAACCTAAATTCAATCCCCAGATTCCACCCAAAGGTAGAAGGAGAAAACCAACTCCACAAAATTGTCCTCTGGCCTCCACGCATGCACCAAGGCATGCGCACGTGCACACACACACACACACACACACACATGCATTGTGTACATATAACACATTATAAAAGATGTAAGATCAGGAGAACAAGGTAGGAAGAACAGATGGGGCACGTCTAATGGTTTAGCACCCAAACTATCCAAAATCAATTTCCAGAGGTAAACCAAATAAACCAACTCAAACCCCAGAAGAAGCCTGGGGAAATAGCTCTGGTGATCAAGTGCTTGCTGCACAAGTGCCAAGATGTGAGTTTAATTCCCAACACCCATGTAAAAAGCAGGGTCGGTGGCACATCTTAGTAATCACATCACTGGAGGGGTAGAGGAGAGGACAGATCTACAGGGCACTGACCAGACAACCAGCCTAGTAAGAGAGCCAGGTCCCAGTGAGAGACCTCAAAAATAAGGTGGACAAGTTTGAGCAGCATCCAAGGTTGACCTCTGACCTCCTTATACATACAAACATATACACACAAAGCCAAAAGGAAGTCAGTTCTTACAAAGAAATTTACAGAAGTGGTTGTGGTGACCTGTGCTTGTAATCACAGTGCATGGGAGGTGGCCCAGTGGGAAGGTCATGAATTTGACATCAGTCTGGGCTGCATAACAAGACTCTGTCTCTAAATAAATAAAGTACATGGTCTAAGTAGAAATTTTCTGTGTCCTCTAACTGTGTGTGGTTTCCACATGACAAACACAATGGTTGCATAGCAGAATGTGTGCTGCTCATGTAAGGGCCTGAAAAACACTGAAGCTGGATCCAGTAGGCAGATGCCAGTCACGGCAGTGCAGCACTGGACATGCTGATGCAATGCTAGTCATGGCTGGTCATGGCGGTGCAGTGCTGGTCATGGCTGGTCATGGCCGGTCATGGCCAGTCATGGCAGTGCAGTGCTGGTCATATCTGTGTCAGATCCTGTCCCCGAACACAAATGGTGTACCACCAACTATCCATTTCACAGTAGAAGAAAGGAACTTTGAGAAAGGGCAGCATTCAAGTTACAGCATGACAGACAACCAGCCTTTGACTGTGGACTTGATTGCTACGATCCTGGAAAGGAGGCACCTTTCTTTTCTTTGAGACATGCTAAAGTAACCCCCATAACTGTATTTTTGTGAGTCATTATAAAGTGCTTTTCTAGTTTGTTTGTTTGTTTGTTTGTTTGTTTTCAAGACGGGGTTTCTCTGTGTAACCCCCGGCCATCTTGGAACTCACTTTTTAAGCCAGGCTAACCTGGAACTCAGAGATCACCTGCCTCTGCCTCCTGAGTGCTGAAATTAAAGGGGTGGGTGAGGCTCGACCCCATGGCTCTGCTTTTCTAGTTTTATGGCCAAAACTTTCAGCCATATGTTATTCTTTTCAGTACTGTAAGCTATTTGGCAAACTTTCTCAGGTCACCTGGACACCAGTTCTTCCTTTGCAGAGTTGAGCACAGAACATCTTTCCCTGAGTGGTTCAAAGCCATGGACACAGATCACCCTGATCCCACAGACTGAGGACAATCCCAGTCACCCACGACACTAGGAGCTATCAAAATATTTTCTGTAAACCGCTCAAATGACATCATAAAAGCTGTGACATCAGGGCACATCCAGCTGGCAGAATAAGGATCGCAAAATAGCTCCTAAGGGCTGGAGCTATGGTTCAGTGGGAGAACATGTGCCTAGCATACATAAGGCCCTGGGTTCAATCTCCAGCACTGACAAATCATTTTTTTAAATCTCCCAAACAAGGAAAATATTAGCAAAATTAAAAATGCACATTTTTCAGAGCACTTAAAGTTAATGAAAGGCAGCAGCAATTCCAGATTAATTAATTCTGCAAAAAGCACTTTATATCTCTAGTGTTTTAACTCTAATTCCTGTCTCTTCAAGTCCATGATATTGTCAGCAGCCCTACCAACAACAGCTAAAAAACAGTAGCCTAACAGGGATGAATGAATTTAAAAATGCATCAGTGCATGTCTGGAACCAGCTACTGTGTAAACTGCCTCAACTCACTTTTGGTTGAGAGTTATCCTAATTTGATTCAGGACCATACAAAAACAATAGTCTATTTCCATAACATCTGTGATAACATATTGCCTCCCAGTGGCCATATGTTACACCAAATGAGCCAACTCAAGTCCCAGAAGAAGAAGCAACAGATACAACTAGAGAATGAGATGCCAAAGAGAGGCATGTGAACATTCCTCTGTAATCCTGGGGCTCTGGAAAGTTCTTTATGGACGGGCCTGTTTATAAAGAGCTTCTACAACTGTTCAGAGAAGCCCTGGGAAGGCATTATCTAACCCCTCATTAGTTTACCTAAGGCTCTGTCCAGGTGGGTGAACTGTGACAACTAAGGCAGGGTTGTGAAGTGGCTGCTAAGACACTTGTCTCCGCACATAGAGAACCCCTCAGCAGTGGCAGAAAGACTCATCAGATCAAGGCATCAAAAGACACACACACACACACACACACACACACACACACACACACAGCTAGAGAAATAGCCCCATGGTTAAAAGCAATATTGCTCTTGAGAAGACCAGAATTTGGGTCTCAGGATCCACATCAGGTAGCTCATGTCTAACTGTAACATCAACTCCATGGGATCTAACACCCTCTTCTGGTCTCCAAAGGCAATGTATTCATATGCACGTACAACAGACATATATACATACACACAAATATTAAAAGAAAAATAAAGATCTTTTTCGAAAGAATCTCCAGGGAATAACTAACAAAGCAGAAGTGTCCCGGGCCACACAAAGCAGAGAGCAAGCTTTGCAGAATTCATCTAAGGAAGGGACCAAAGAACAAGACAGCAGACACTCTGGAAATAAAACAGCGTCCCTAGAATTACCTTGCCTCCTACCTACTCCAGGACTCCAGAACAATAATAATTTCTTTTAAAAAGAAGACAACATGCAAAGAGACATAAATAAGGGAAAGTTGATGGAAAATGTTCCTGAGATTAAGAAAAATTAAGCTGAGCCAGGCAGTGGTGACACATGTCTTTAATCCCAGCACACAGGAGGCTCAGGTGGATCTCTGAGTTTGAGGCCAGCCTGGTCTACATAGTGAGTTCCATGATAGCCCAGGCTAACCCTGTCATGGAAAAAAAAGAAAAAAGAAAATCTAAACCACCATCAACTGTTATTTTAAAGAATGTTAATGTCTTTAGTTTTATATGTGAAATTTATAAGACACCAAACATTTTGGTTTACTAAACAAAGTCTTTAAATCAGTGTTTTATGTGTGTGTGTGTGAGAGAGAGATATCTGAAAACTGGAAATCATGAGAATCATACCTCATGAATATCAATATGGATAATTATGAAAAGAACCGAATAGGAAGTTTGGAGCCGAAAAGCACAGTAATAAAAGCTGAACATCCCTTGATGAGCGTGACAGATTTGAACTGTCAGAGATAGCGTTAAGTTTGTGGACAGCTCAACTGAGTGTGTCTAATCTGAGAAGGAGAAACCTCTGTGAGACCTGTGGGACACATTGTGCACAACACGTGTGTGAAAGAAGTCTCCAGAGGAAAAAGATACGACCTGGTGATCCTGTTTGAAAACAGGAATCAGGGCCGTGGCTGCACCTGCTGGTTGAGTGCTTGCTGGCAGGCAGCGTGGGAGCTCTGTGCTCCTTCCCCGGAGTCATGGAAAGCAAGGCGTGGCGGTACACTCCTACACCCACCTACATGGGGAGTGGAAGCAGAAGAATACGAAGTTCAAAGTCATCTTAGCAACAGAAAACTTGGGGCCAGCCAGGGTTACCTGACAGAAAAGGTGGCTGGGCCTCAGGCAGGTCCTTCACAAGTCACCCCTATAAAAGGGAATAGTTCTATACATTTCTTTGTCCCTGAAGACCCTTCAATTGAACAAGACATGGAAGGTGGAAGGTGGTGACCCTATGTAGTGCAGGTTTTCTGGCTCTTGATTGATTGATTGTGATAGGGTCTTACTATGTAACCTTGCTGGACCTAGAAGTCTCTGCATAAATCAAACTAGCCAGGAATTCATAGAGATCTACTTGCATCAGAGTTCAGGGATTCAAGGTGTGTGCCTCCATGGCTAGCTGAGTCCTCACCCCCAGGATAAAGTGTGATGCTATGGGATGGTCTTTTTGTACACTGTGAAGATGTGTTGTTCTTACTGGTTTAATAAAGAGCTAAATGTCCAGTAGCTAAACAGGAAGAGGTGAGGCAGAAACTAAAAAGAGCAGAGCCATCCAAGGCAAAGTCACTAAAGGACAAAGACACACCTCATTTTAGAGGCGACTGTCCAGTAATTACAACAGATTGCTGCATGCTGTGCGTGAAGGCTTACCATCCAATTGGGCCATTTTCCTGCCGGCAAGTTTTCCATCCAGGATGTGATAACTTCATGTACAATATGCCCAGAAAGACTGTCTAGTGTGGTGAAGTAATTGTTAAAAGGGAAATCAGCTTCCTGGATAAACGGCAAACCATAGTACATCATGGTCCTCTCAATGCTCTCTGCTGATGCCTCAGTGCCCATGAACCTGGAAGAGTTAGCAAACTTTGTTTTCCTCGGTCAGTTGCAGTTTCTAGCTTTCCCTGACTGATCCAGGAAGTTCCAGTCTCTCTCTCCTCAAACCCCGCCTGCTCAGAGAGTCTCTGAACAAAAGAAAGGCGCCCCAAAAATCCAGTTCTGTAATCTTGGTAGCTTCCCTTCAGTTGCCAGCTGCCCAAGTCTCCGTCTAAGGCACTCAGCTTTTCACCATACTTGGGCACAAAACATCATCACCCCTTGCCTACAACCTAAATGACCTTCCTGCTAAAGTTCCGGTGTACAGCTTCTCTGGCCTTGATCTGTGGGACTGGAGAACCCACCCGGGAGTTGCTTTGCTCAAATAAACGTGTTGTTACTTTTTCAATTCAGCTAGATCTGGTGTACCACATTGGCAGAGAAACCTATTATGAGGTGAGGGAGGAGACCCATTAGTCCTCAGCTTCTGCAGCTGTGTAGAGCTCGCCATGATTACAGGTCACTGCAATCTCAGAGCTCGTCAGAATTCAGCTTCTTCCAGTGGCAGTCAGCACAGAGACAACTAGTCATTGTAGAGAACCAGTGTCTGTGAAGGTTCAGACATCTATATCACACCCATCAGTAAGGCTCAGGAGCCACAGTGGCAGAGGGGATGGGAAGACTGGAAGAGCCAGAGGCCTTGGAGGACTGAAGGGAAACGGCACCTTCTGGATGTGACTGCTTCATTAATGAATCCTAGCAGCACGGTCACTTACACAAGATCACACTAGCCAACATTCCAGCCTAGAGAGCTAAAGGACTCATCATAGCCCCCCTACCCCTAGCTGAGAAGCCAGTGACAGAGAAAGAGTCCATTTTCTTTAAGGGTGTAGTCCCTGGTAGGTTATCCACACTCCAGTAGATGATCCCAAACACCTGACTATATGAGCAGCATACACTGGACTCAGTGGGTTAATTTTCCTTAAAGGGGATATAAACTTGGAACGGGGTGGGGCATAGAGGGTAGCTGGGGGTGGGGTTAAGAGGAAGAGGGAAAGGGAATATAATTATCCATCATTAGGGCTCTCCGTGGAGCAGAACACTAGCACAGAACTTAGCTGGCCATCAATACCACTCTCTGCTTTCTAAACCTGACCTTCTTTGGAGATTTCCACTCACCCACTTAAAATTTCCAGTCTATAGCTTCATATATAAAGGGTCTCCCCTTTTATTGATGTGCACCCTGAAAACCCCTCAGGATGGCACCGAAAATGGTCCCGTTGGTGCTGTTCTTAGGTGTTTGGGATGGTATATTAATGGGAAGAAAGGTCTTAACATGTTTCAATGCATTTCCCACCTCTGCCATCACTCTGTGAGGCCATCACCTCCTCCAAGGGTGGGGAGGGGGGAGTTTCTTACCTCTTCTCAATGACTCTGTTTCATGAGCTACTTAGTAACACAAAGCATCCTTTATCCATGATTCTTAGGACCAGATAAGGTATAGCTCACATTTTGTAGGATTTTTACATTCTTAGAAGATGTCTATACAACTTTACTCACTGAGAGTTCCCAGTCCTAACTTAGAAATTCAAACTGTGCCTGGGTGGTAGTGATGCAGGTCTTTAATTCCGGCACTTGGGAGGTAGCGACAGACTGATTTCTGAGTTTAAGGTCAGGCTGGTCTACAAGGAAGACAGCCAGGGTTTCATAAACTGTTTTTCTTTTTTTTTAAAAAAAAAAAAAAAAAAAAAGGAAAAAGAAGAAGAAAAGAAAAAGAAACCCAAATGCTCCAGAATCAGAATCTTTAGATTTCCATGTTAAAATGCACAACTTATAACTTAGCGGTGTTTCTTACAGGCCAGACACTATTTTAAGTGATTTATATATACTTTGTCTCATCTAATCTCACAATGGCTTTCTAAAGGTTATGATTATAACTCTTCTTTAAAAAAAAAGATGTATTTATTATGCATACAGTGTTCTGCCTGCATAGAAAAAGGCACCAGACCTCATTACAGATGGTTATGAATTGCCATGTGGTTGCTGGGAATTGAACTCAGGACCTCTGGAAAAGTAGCCACTGTTCTGAACCTCTGAGCCATCTCTCCAGCCCCTCTCTTACTCTTCTTTTGATGAGAAGACCTATTTCTGCCAACTGAAACCCACCCCCAACGTCACCAAACCTGAGCAGGACCCCACCTCAGGCCCTTGACCTCACAGCTGTGCTAAATACTGCAATCTATTGACAATTTAGTTGGAATATTTGGGTTCACATTATTCAAGAAACATAGCCCCAGTAATAAGGATAAAAGTAACAGTTCATAGGCTGGAGAAGTGACTCAGCAGTCACACATGTGTACTCCTCTTGAAGAGAATCTGAGTTCAGTTTCCAGTACCCATGCCAGATTGACACTGCCACCTGTAACTCCACCTCCACGGGGATGAGTGCCCTCTGCTGGCCTACTAAGACACCTGCAGCCACTCACATAGACACACCTACAAAAGCCACATACACTGTATGAAATTCCCAAAGAATTAATAAAAACGTCTTAAAGCTCACATCTAAAACCTAACCAATATATTCTTTCAAATTGGCTTCATCTTTAACACACTATAAAAGAGGAAACTGAAAATCAGCAAAAATGAGCTACAGGAGATACTATTTTATACACTGGCACAATCAAGGTGTAAATTATGACATAGGTTAAAATTTATTTTTTTTAATTTAAAATATGGGAGTGCAACATGGCTCAGAAAGTATCATGAAAGCCTGGTGACCTAAGTTCAATCCCTGTAACTCATATAAATGTAGAGAGAACCATAAGATTACTCTATGACTTCCATTTGTATTCATGACACCTATGCCCTTATACACACACACACACACACACACACACACACACACACACACACACACCAATAACAACAATAATAAATACGGTTATATTTATGCAGGGTTTTTTAGAATATAACTTGGGCCTATGGTTACCTGTATCTGCCAGGCTCTCTACTATACTGGTCCATGATATGTCGGAAGCTCCGGATAATGTCATGCAGTCCCACTTGAGTAGTGGTGAAGTCGTGGTAAAGCTCTGAGTAGTGTGTGACGGTGTCCTTGGGAAAATAGAACAGCATGGTTAGGGCCATTTCCCCACCTACATAGACTCCGTGTAAGTGCAGACGGTCTTATCAGATGGCTTGACCTAAAGAGATGTTTGCTCAATGGTGGTCCCAGAAACTGGTGCACGAGAGGCTTGTGGGTGGCAAATATAACACTTAGTATTGCATGAGCTAAATCAGTAACTTTAAAAATCTAGTGAACAGTAAGCATTTCTCTCTCACCCATTTTAGTAAGATAATTACAAAACACCCTTAAATATAATTGCCCAGAATGCTTTAGACATCTTGATGAAGATAAAACTTGTAAACCAGGCAGTGGTGGAACATGCCTTAAATCCCAGCATGTGGAAGGCAAAGGCAGGCAGATCTCTGAATTTGAGGCCAGCCTAGTCTACAGAATGATTCCAGGAAAGCCAGGGCTACACAGAGAAGCCCTATCTGAGGGGGAGGTGGGGATACTATACTGTATCTGCTTACAAAATATCAACATTTAACTTCGGTTTTGTGGTGTCTCCGTTCTTCATGATTTCTGTTAACCTGTTACAGTTTCAGTGATGGTTCCCCACGGTCATCCCTATGCCTCCCTCCGAAAGGCTACAGCTCGCATGCACTACGGTCCTGGGTTGAACACGGACTGGCTGAGCCCTCCCAACCTGATGTGCTGCCTGTCAGTGAATTCTCTTTATGTAGGACAACTTCTTCCATAAAAGTGAAAGGGTTTGACTTAGGGGGAGGAGCTTATCCTGGGTGTCTTCTCCAGATTGTGGATTCGAAGACATGTGCCTTATCATATCACATTACCATCAGCAAGGTGACTTCAAGATTTCCTCTCCAAGCAGAAGCTAATATTCTTTGAGAAAACAGGCTAACACTGCCCATTGTCTTCCTTTTCTGTCTTACCAGAAGTTATGAACAAAAAAATAGTAGTAGTAATAATTTAATAATAAAAATTAGCTTAATTATAACCTTGGATTCATGACCTCTCACAATCAACTGCTCTTTAATTAGGTAAGTAGGTGAGTAACTAGGTAGGAAAGTGAGTTATTAGGTAGTTCAGTAGTTAGGTAACTAGGTAAATAGTAAATTAGGTGGGTGAGTAGTTTGATAGGTAGATGAGTAGTTATGTAGGTAGGTGAGTAGTTAATTAGGTAGGTGACTAGTTAGGTAGGTAGGTGACTAGTTATATAAATAGGTAAATAATTAATTAGGTAGGCAGGTGAGTAATTAGGTAAGTAGGTGACTAATTAGATAAGTATTAAGTAGTTAATTAGGTAGGTAAGTAGGTGAGTAATTAGGTAAGTAGGTGACTAGTTAGGTAAGTAAACAAGAAATTAATTAGGTAAATAGGTAGGTGAGGAGGTAGATAGTTGATTTATTTGATGAAGTGATAAGAATGCATAAACTGGCCTAGAACAAAAGGTAGAAACCTGAGAACAAAATACCTCAGTGGAATTCATTTCATATAATTGTTTCATTAAGAGCATCATACTATACATAAAACTTTAGATTTTCTTTCAACCGCACCAAGTACTGCTAAGATTCATCTGGACTGCTGCCTGTTGCTGTAATTTGATATTTGGTTCATATAACATCCTATCTTATAAAACACAATACTCTAATATTTTTAACATACCCACCATTGTTTCCCCTCTCTCCCTCTTCCCAGTCATTCCCCAGCTCCCCCCCCCACAACCCTTTAACCTCAGAGAGGATAAAATCCAGGGTGAGTCAATGCATATCCAGAGAACGCCAATATTTTGCAGTATGTGTTGGAACTACCGTCTGTTTGACCATAAAAACTGGGGAGACTGTAGAAGAGCAGTCAACCAGAGGAATAAGGGAGTGTGCGAACTCCGTATGTCATGGGGTTGAGGTGACAATCAGTGAATGGTGTAGAGCCTCAAAGACTTCAGATTCTGTAATGAGGTAGGCTTTATTGGGGATTCTGTTTTCAGCCTCTGTAATTCTAAATCAAGAGGCTTCACTAAGTAGAAATCATGAAGCCTCTCTCATTCGAATATTGAGACTTAGATGTAACACTCAGGTCATCCTCTCCTGTTCTGACTGTGACCTTGATCAATAGGAAAGTCCCAGGAAGCTGAGGCCTCTACCTTTGAGTCTAAGTAAAATAACAAATAAATAAACTTCAGTGAGCAAACCATTTTTCATTCAGTAGACCTTTGTTACTCTGTATTGTGTCCTCAACACCCTCACCAAAGAAGGATTTTTAAGCAACCCCTTGCTCTGTAAAAAAAAAAAAAAAAAAAAAAAAAAACTAGTGGAAAGAGCCAGCGAAGTGCATGCAGTAAAAAGAAAATACTTTAAAGCTCAAGGGACTGCTCACTGACCTTGCTGAGGGCATGCTTACTTCCTCTCACCCATTCAGTTAGCCCTAGGGGGATCCAACACCCTCTTCTAGCTTTTGTGGGCACCTGCACCCATGTGCACACACCCACACACAAACACATACACACATAGTTTTTTTTTAAAATATCAAACATTTTAAATGTTAGAAAACATCCTAATAACATTTTCAGACGAGGCAAAGAGAGAAGTTTAAATGAGACTTTACCGGAATTTGGGATGTATTTACTTGGATTTCATTTCTCAGGCTTTTCGCTTCCAGAAGAAATTTAACCGCATCAAAACTAAAGCCATCAACACCTTTGGAGAGCCAGAACTGCATTATTTCCTGAACATGGAAAAGCAAAGGCCTTGGTTACATCGACTACAGACTCTATCCAGAACATTAACAGAGGCTCTGTGTACGGGCGGCCATTAAATGGTTTCTCCATACAAAACGTATCATCACACACAGAACTTCATCCTCATTCCGTAACTGGTACTCTCTACCAGGTGCACAGAACAGGCACAGAACAGCTATGGAAATGCTGTTGAGTTTTCTGGGCAATTAAAAAGGAGGGGGAAGGGGTTAGCTGCCAGGCAGCAGCGGTGCTCGCCTTTAATCCCAGCACTCTAGAGGCAGAGGCAGACAGATCTCTTTGAATTTGAGGCCAGCCTGGTCTACGGAAGGAGTTCCAGAACAGCCAGGACTACACAGAGAAATCCTGTCAATAAAAAATCTAAATAAATAAATGGTAAAAATAAAAATAAAATAGAAAGGATAGAATGTCCAGAGGTGTGGAGACAAGAAGTGAGTAGCAGAAGTTGGCCTTGACATGTCTAGTTTACAGGCAACTGGCAAAAAACTGGAACTAAGGAAGGATGGGCAGAAAGTTCTGGAAGGTTTCAAGTAGAAAATGCTGGGATCTGATTTAAAAAGCTGAACATAAATTTGACCTAAACTATCAATTACACACTGAGTTACATACCCCAAAGAAGTGAAAACATCTATCAAAACAAAATCTTCAATGTCCATGGTAGCAGGGTTCTTAAGTTGGAACTATCCCAGATGGTAAATGCATCCACAGGATAAATATTATCTCATCACAGAATAAAAGTACTAGTGCATGCTAGGACATACCTTAATTTTAGAGGCATTTTTTTTTTGCAAATACAAAGAATAAATATTGAATTATTTCCTTTCTATGACATGTTCACAATAGCCAAATCCATAGAGAGAGAATGGGGGTCTGGCTCAAAGATGATGTGACAGGATGAATATGGAGAGCAAAGTAGACAAAGCTTCATGGGGTGTGAGCAAGTCAAATGATGAAGCAGTCCCAGGTGTGCTGTGGCTTCATGGAGCCTACAGATGAGGAGGATACACAGAAAAGCTGGGGGTGCAGTCTGTTAGCCCGGGTTGAGGAACTCAACAGAGAAACGCCAAGCACACAAAACCTGCTGGGCACACAAAGTCCCCTGGTTTGTGGAAAGGGCTCTCAGAAGGTTCTGGACCAATCCACGAGGACTCAGCCTAAACTTCAGACCTTGTTCCTGTGGCACGATTGCCCTGGACCCACTGGACCTCCACTTTCTCATTTTTAATGTACTCACTAAGAAAGCCCCGATTTTTGCAAATGCCAGATGCCACACCACCTAGGTTCAGCCCCACATGGTGCTTGGTCTTACAACCATGAACACTGGTCAAGTCAGAGCACAGATATCTGCAAGCTACTCAAGCAACTTTTGATACGGTATGGGTAAGCATTATCCTGCATGCTACTGTAAATATTAAACATGTGAGTGCTGATATTAGAGGCTATAGCTACTTACTTTCTTCATGGGCCTGTCATCCACTTCAGCATCTCGGCATGACTAAATTTTAACTCCCATTAAAGAATGAAGAATGTGGACTGGAAAGATGGCTCAGTGGTTAAAAGCACACTCTGTTCTTGCCGAGTTTGGTTTCTAGCGCCCATGTCAGGAGGGTCACAACTGCCTTTAACTCTAGCTCCAAAAGCCCTGGCGCCTCTTGGCTTCCGGGGCAACTACCCTCCAGTGCGTATACTCACAGAGGTCTAAGTAAAAAATCAAGTCTTTTTTTAAAAAAAGACAGAATGAGAAACAAGTGCCCTGGAACCCCTGGAAGTACCATCAGACTTTGGGCCCTTGTTTCATGAGATGTTTTGATGTGTTTATTTGGAGTGCTGAAGATGAAGCCCAGGACTCCAGGGTAGGAAAGTGCTCAGCTACTGAGCTACGCACCCAGCCCAGAAGACACATTTTAAAAGCTAAAGTTTTAACCCATATAATCCAAAGTTTGATCTTCAGAGGCATCTCCTTCATGTTACTTATTCTCTCACCCAGATGTGAGAAGAGAGCCCCAGATTTTTAATTGTTAACCTCCTCTCCCCCCAGTTAAGTTCTCCCAGGCTATTGGATATAAAAATGGCACAGTGCCTGGTGCTGGCCGGTCAGGTGACCCAGACTTGGGGACTCTGGGGACAGTCCACTGTGTCCTCAACTCTTAGTTGCCATGATACCACACTGTCCTGATGGGCACAGGGAGGCTTTTCTAACACACCACCAGTCTGAGCAATTGAGTAGACATTCACGACATCCAGATCAAGGGGGCTGACCCATGGTGGGGTATTCGCTTATTTGTTTCATTATTGGTTGGCTGGTTGGCTGGTTGGCTGGTTGGCTGGTTTGGGGAATAGGGTCTCTGTATTCCAGGCCCTCTTAGAACACATGATGTTCCTTTAACTAACCTTGAAGGGCTGTTTGTTTGTTTCTTACGATGTCTGAAGTCACTGGGACCATTTACCTAAATAGTCAAATGTGAGAAACACAGCAGCCCTGCTCTTTTTTTTTAAGATTTATTTATGTATTTTGCACATGGGTGTTTTGTCTGAACATGTCTACACACCAGAAAAAGGCATCAGATCCCATGGAACTATTAATAGACGGTTACGAGTTCCCATGTGGGTGCTGGGAATTGAACTTAGGACCTTTAGAAGTGCTCCTAAGCACTGAGCCATCTCTCTGGTCCTGTGGCTCTGCTTTTCTATATGATGATACATAACATCCCCTTGAAATGACATTAAACTCCGGAATCTATCTCAGGAAGGTTTGATGAAGTAGACTTTTCACAAGTACAGGAAAAACAATACCCTCTGGTTAGAGGCAAGAGAAAGAAAAGCTGCCCAGAAATATGGGGCAAATCTTGGCTGACTCTGCAGGGAGCAGAAAGAGGGGGAAGATGGAGGCTCCAAAAACTGACCATTTGGAAATGAGTCCTGCAGCTCTGCAGTCCAAATACCTGCATTACAGCCTCTACAGGACTCTGCTAAGCCTTCCTCATCATTAGAAGAGCACCTTCCTTCCAGGGGCTCTGGGAGAACACACAGTCAATCTATATATGCATGTGCAGTCTGTATATGTACCCTGAACCTTCCTGCAGCGTGAATACTGGTGACCAATCTCTAGTTAGGTCTTTTTTAAAATGTTATCTTATATGCATTGATGTCTGGCCTGCATATATGTCTGTGTGAGTTATTACAGACAGTTGTGAGCTGCCATGTGGGCGCTGAGAACTGAACCCGGATCCTCTGGAAGAGCAGCCATCTTTGAGCCATCTTTCCAGCCCCTCTACTTAGCTCTTAATACCGCACTTGGGTTGTGGTTCCTTCTACAGATCTTTAAGAGGTTCTATGATTGCAACTGGTCATTTATTTCCCAACAATATCTTGACTATCTTAAAAGGCACATATAAATGAAGTTCCATGGTTCTAAATGCTTTACAGAGATGATCTCATTTAACATTCAAATCCCACGAGCAAGGCACCATGATTGCTCCTAGTCTATGAGTGACGAAATGGGCTGAGGGAGAGGGAGTACCTAGGCCAAGGTTGTAAGCTTAGAAAGTAGTAGAAAGGAACTGGACCCCATGCCATAATGGGGAGCGTATATACATGCCACATCTTGGGAGTGGAGGTCAGCGGAGCCAGCTCTGTCCTTTCATCCTTACATGGGTTCTGGGGATAGAAACAAGCATTCTAGTTTCCTAGCAAGCACTTTCACCTGCTGAGACATCTCACCAACGGTCTCATTTGTTTGTCTTTTGTTTTGCTTTTCAGGACAGGGTTTCTCTGTGTAGCCTTGGCTGACCTGGAACTCACTCTGTAGCCCAGGCTGGCCTTGAACTCACAGAGAGCCAAATGCCTATGCCTCCCAAGCTCTGAGACTAAAGATGTGTGCCCCCACAGCCCAGCTTATTGTTTTTCTTTTTAATTGGAGGGTCTGCCTCGCTCCTACACTACTCAAACAATCCTGTCCCCTGTTCTCTGCTGACCTGCTTCTGTTACTGATACTTGCCTGAGTTCTGGATGCACCATTCCTATGTCAACAAATCCTACACTTTTATCACACCTTTCCCTGATGCCCATGTCCTTAGGAATCTAAGTATCCACTGGACACTTGTGCGTCTCCCAGAGAGCTCTGATGTGCTCCCCCTTTTTAATCTCCCATTTCAGAATGTGGGAGCTGCACCCCCCCAACCCATTGTACTAGTCTGCAATGTGGGTCCTACTAGACTCCTCTCAAAATCCTGGTGAGTTCTCTGACCACCTCCATCCCCCTTTGCACGAATCACGTACTTTTGAGATGGTGGCAGTTTTGCTTCTGTCAGGACAATCAGCGTGTTGGCTACAGCGTCTCCTCTGTTGCCTGCCTCTCCTCTAGAATACAAACACCTTAACAGCTGTAACACGAGTCTATCTTCCAACTACCACCACCATCTCCTAGCCCATAGCCCACACATAAAGCATAAGAAGGCACACAGGAGTACAGTATTCTGCAATTAGTATTGATAAGCCACGGGGCTGCCATTTAAAGCAGTAGGGAGTGACCTGTATTTTGAATTGCGGTGCTCACTAAGTGCAGAGCAGAGTTCCACATTTAGCTTCTTGTCCCCAACTAGGGGCTATTTCCTCCCCAGGAGTCCTTACTCCAGGGCTCAGCCTTCTCACATCACTGACCCAAGATCACTCTGAGCCCAGACAGAGAGGGGCAAGATGACCAGGAGTCTCTTGCTCAATGCTCTGGCTATCCCACTGGGTCACTGTACCCTACCGTGGTTCCTCGTCCGTTAAAAGGGGGAGGGGGCTGATTTGAAGAAATAAAACAGAGTGATTGGAAATGTACAAAATACCATTATCTAATATAAGTCACTATTATCTCTGGGATCTTCCAACTTCACCATGGAAAAATACTCAGACACAGAGTTCCCAGCAGCCACTGGGAAGGCAACAGACTGAGTAGGAAGACCCACCCCTGTGTACCAATTTTCTATGCAGGAGAAGGCTGAAAGCTGATGCTAGCCAAGGGGAGAAGGCTCAGGCTCCAGAAGTTCAAGTTGCTAACTGAACAGAAGTCCATCCAAGTGCCTCCTTCCTGCTAATTAAGTTGCAAATTATTAACCCCCTCAACTTCACCAAGCAGATAAGCAATGCGGGTGGGGGAGCAGGAGAGTGTCGGAAGAACCTTCTGAGAAAGGTCAGTCCAGGAACCTGCCTCATCTCAGCCTCCCGGCATTTCTTACTCCTCCTATTCACTCTTGACTCCCCTTTTAAATAATGTTTAACCTCTGGATAGGGTAGTAAAGGCCCAGACCAGGGTGGGGGAGCTTTCATTCTAGGGAACTAGCTAGTAAAAATTTTATTTCACAGATCCCACTACCTGAATGCCTGCAATAGAACAGCCAAGTTACTCAAAGAATCATTAATACATCCACCAGCACATTGTATCAAAATATTTAACACTTGTTTAAATATCTCCAGGCAATCCATCACTGTCACTACAAGGGTATGGAGAGTCTCGTACCTGTTAAACTGACTGCTTAGCATATTTATGAATTTTTAACTGAAAACTGCAAATAAAGAGAAGCATATGGGGAGAAATGGTGCCTCCGAGACACAGGACCCGGGATGGGGTTGGGATGGCAAAATCCAGTCCCCAAACCTAGGTTTGAATCCTCCCGTCTCCCAAGAAACACTTTACGTCCTAGAAACTCCTTCTCTGTAATATGAACAGAGCTCGGTAAATTACTTGTCACATAGTAAGTGACTAATAAGTACAGGCAGGGGCGAGGGATTTATCAGTGAACTTTGGTAATGGTGGAGAGTTTATAACACCAAGATTAAAGCTAACCCTTAGTCTGCTGACTGTACCTACTTCTACCAACCTCACTGAAATAAGAACGCCATGACTCAAAAAGCCTGCTTCAAATGGTCTTCCGCTTAAGGACTCCACAGGAGTAAATATCCAAAAAGGGATGAAGAAGAATGTGGATGGGAAGATAGCTCCGTGGAAAAGGACTTGTTTAGAATGAGAACAACTAGGAGGAATGAAGAGACAAAGAGAAAACAACGGAGGGAGTGAGGAAGGAGGGAGGTACAGGAGGAGGAAAACAGAAGCTTTTTTCTGAATCTATAACACATCATAGAAATAAACAGGAGAAATGTAAGTAGATGGAAAAGCACGCCACACTCATAGATTGGAAGGTTTCCTATGAAGGTGTCAATATTTCTACAGATTAGGTGGAGCTTTGATTAAAATGTCAGCAGGCTTCTTTGTACAACTGAAGCACTGCTTCAAAAGTTCACGGGGAAATGCAAAGGACCCAGAACAGCCACACCATGTCCAAGACAGAGGTGAACTCCCGCTCTTCATGCTGTTTCTTTGTTTGCTAATTAGGCGGTGTCATTGTGTAGCTCTTGCTATCCTGGCACTCACTATATGGGTCAGGCTGACTTCGAATTCACAGAGCTCCTCCTGCCTCTGTCTCCCGAGTGCTGGGATGGATGGCAGCGGGTCACCATGCGGGACTCCAGGTCTGGCAGAATCACACTTCCTGATTTCAAAACAAAGCTACAGTAACCAGACAGGGGTCCCGACAGAGAAACCGATATATAGAAGAATGGAGCAGAACAGGGTGTCCAGAAATAAACCCAAGCTTTTCTCCTACAGTTGCCTACGGCTCTCTCTCTATTCTGTCCTGTTTCCTCCCTACCTGCTGCCCCCTAGTTCTCCCAACTCCCCTAAATTCCCACCCACTCCACACACAGCAGTATGGAGGGTGAGAACACAGCTCTATTCCCTGAGCTGAGAATAAGGACCACTCTGATGGGAGTTCACTGAGGTGGCAACAGGAACCTGCTCATCCCAAAGCATAGTGACTCATCATGTACCTTGTAGATGTGACTAGCCTGCATATCTTACTTGTAGCTCTCTGCCTCTCACCCTTTCATCTTGCCAGCTTACAAGTGGAGCTGCCAATTAACATACAGCACACCCAGTTACATTTTAATTTCAAGTAAGCTGTTGCTGAGTGGGTACTTTTTTAGACAACGTTACCTCCCCCCAATTACATTATATATTATCTGAAATTTAAAACTGAACTTGAGGTTTTTGCCTGCCCCTCCCCATCTGCCACCCCCCCCCCCCAGGCCTGGATCCTCATCCCCTAGACTCCATTTAAATATTTCCATTTCTTCTCTTGGCAGCATCTGTCCCAAGGGCTCTCCCTTCTTTGGAAGAGCAAGCTCTCCCTGATACACCAAGGAACACTATTTGAAGTGTTAGGCATGCATTGATGTCATTGTTCCCTTGGTGTTCAGGATCCCTGGCTGAGGGGATGGGTTTTTTAATCATTGCATTCTCAGTGCTCAGGACAGGGCAGGGTACAGAGCAAACAATATGCCAGTATTGACTGAGTGAACACAGAAGTGCTACGCATGGATTATCTCAACCCATCCTGTGAACAAAAATATCACTACCAACTGTGCTTCACAGGTTGAGGATCTGAGACCAGAAAAAGGCAAACAATTAACCCAGAGGCCCGCTGCACATGTAGAAACCAGTCTCCAAAGCCTGCGATCTCATCCTTCCATTCCACCCAAACACACCAGTCAATTGTCTCAGGCCAAAGATCACCTCCAGCTTAGGTCTCCCGTGTCCTCTGTTATTTATATTATTCTGGCTTAGATGAAGAAAAGAGCCACCAACACATGTAAATATTTGCACTTGACACTTTGACTTGAGAATTTAATGGCTCACCTTGATTTTGCCTACACAGATGTTCATTCAACACAGAGTGTTTCAAATAACCATTTAGGTTTCACTAGTGGGGAATCCATGTGGGTGTCCATACTCACCTTTATTTCTTCTTGAACATCGGGATTTCGGAAATTTAAATCAGGTTGCTCTTTCAGAAACTGGTGGAAATAACATTGCTTCCGTACCTCGTCAAAGTGCCAGCTGGAGTTCCCATACACACTGAGCTAGCAAAAGGGGAAAGAGCGACTCATTATCGTACTTGTTCCTACACTGGCCTTGTCCACAAAGATGTGACCTTGCCATCCCTGCCTCATCCCTGCCTCATCCCTGCCTCAGGAGGCGATACATAAATCTTAGGTGCTGTCTATCCAGGGATAGCGCTAAGTTAAGTCAACAACCCCAGATTTTACCCCAATGCTCCAAAAAAGTAGTACTCAAGGAGACACTGTTCCTAACAACCGCAACACCAGCTGATGCTCTCAAGTTCAGGACAAGAACAACTTAAAGAACAGCCATTCTTAACATGTTTTCCTAAATCTGCAGCTCGGGCTCAAGACTCCTGTATGTGAAGCAGATTATAGAGAAAGACAGCCTACAACTGTGTCTTGGAGCATGAAGCCAGAGGTGCAAAATGACTCTTCCCAAAGAGTTTGCATTAGACACAGTCGCTTAAGACTCTCCTAGTTTTCTGGAATAATAGTCTAGTGACTTCAGGCACCAGTACTCAGATGTTTTTGACAAGTATGACTAATGCCCTCTCTCTCGAAGGCATCAGAGGCACGATCACATGTCCAGATTCTCTGGTTAATCTGCTTCAGTCGACCCTTAAGCGCTCCACACCTCAGGTATTTTGTTCATGTTTTGATAAGAGCAACTGGAAAACACAGGGGTGTGGGGTGTATTTACCCCACCTAGTCCTTTTCTTTCTAATTTGGAAGACACAGTCACATGGGGCCTGTATTTCCATGGCAACTGGCCACAGTGAGTAGCAGCTGCTGTCTCTCAAGGAAACATGCCATCATCAGTTTGCTGTGTGGCTCACCTGGACATGACTCAGATGATGTATTTATAGCATGTCTAACCAATAAAATATTACAAATAAGTGACCCAAAAGAGAACTTTAAAAAAAACAGAAATAACTGCTTCACAGAAAGACCCAAGGGAATAAATATATAAGATGTTTAACGTCATTAACATTATATAATTATTACATTTGTTACATAATCACTAGTAATTAGATAAATGTAAAAATTAAAAACATAAGATTTTTATATTTGCCTGAATGGCAAAAAATAAAGTTTGTCCAATAGAGTAACACAGCATGGTGACATCACACCTATTTAACTAAAGAAAACTTTGCTTGTGAGCCTCAAAAGCAGTTAATAAACATGCATATGACATGATTAATGATAAAGTTGGAAACAGGCAAACTACTTGTTAACAGAAGAGTGATTAAATTAACCATGGAATATTTACATATAAATATACACACACACACACACACACACACACACACACACACACACACACACACACACACATATATATATATATATAATGGAAGCTGATGGAAACATGGAGGCAGAGGCTGTCGTGGGCTGTTGTCAAGAGAGTCTGTGAGTTTTAACTACGGACTGGAGAGTTGCACTGAATGTCCTCACTTTTTTCATTTACCAGCTCTTTGACCTCACTTTGCCTATGTGCAAGACAAGATCAAAATCTAATTTGAAGACTTAGAAGGGTAGACTGGAAGAATTAATGAATTCAAGACCCTTAATGGACAACCTGCACACAGTAGGCTTAATAGATGTTTGCTGATGGCCTTTTAACAAGGGGTTAATTTGGAGGTGGGTTAGTTAAGGCAAGAAACATGCCAGGGTGAGCTTGGTGGATGGGCAGTTCCAGAGAGGTCCCACAGTTGTTCATGAAGCATGCAGACTCTTGAGTGTCCAAGGACCACCAGAGAAGGTCAGGGTGAGAACAGAGGGGATTCCAGTGGGAAAAGAGAATCTAAAATAAATGGCTTGGAAGAAGGCAAGAGAGAAACAGACCTGACCAGGAGGATCATGCCTGAGACATGAGCTTGCCCACTGGACTATAGAGTACCTAGCAAACTTTAACTTCAGGAACAGCACATAGTATCCTATTAAAGGACTCTTCGGGATCACTGGGAAGGGTGGACCCAGGACCCTGTCACACATCAAATCAGCAGGTGCTCAAGTCTCTTGTGTAAAAATGGAGAATGTACATACAACTCTCACATATCGTCTTTTATATTTCGTGAAATCTCTGTATGAATCTTCCCACTTAATACAATGTGTTAAGCTGTAGCTATGCTACTGTGTTTTCAGGAACAATGATCAGCTAATGGTCTGTAGCTAATTCAGTTCCTCTGCAATCTTGTATTCAAATAAACACACACATACACACACACACCTTATTTGCAGTAGGTTGAATATGCAGATGCAGATCTAGAACCCGGCCTGTACAATATTTTATGCCAAAAGTTCATGTACTACTTGTCTAAAACTATGATTCAAATACATGTTTGGGGCTTTTATTTGCTAAATCTGGCCACCTAGACAGAAAGGACCTAGTCTCTTGCAGAAAGAGCCAATAAGATAATGACTTCTATGCTTTCTGAGTAGCATTGCTAAGAAGCTAAGGTGGGAAGGAGGCAGCAGGGAGTTGGGAGACAATGAGACCATGCTGATCCCCTGAACTTAGTCAACATCCCCAGACAAGGTGATGTCTCAGGTGCAGACTACAAAAGGATGTGTCCAGAGGCTCAGTCCCAAGGTTCAGAAAAGGAGAAAGTGTTTGCTTCTGATGTTGTTCTGAGTGTGTGTGTGTGTGAGTGTGTGTGTGTGTGTGTGTGTGTGTGTGAGAGAGAGAGAGAGAGAGAGAGAGAGAGAGAGAGAGAGAGAGAGAGAGAGAGAGAGAGAGAGAGAAAGTCAGAGGCAAAGGACCCTGGAGGTTAGTCAAAGACAGTATAAGAATATGTTATTTTCCTATCTCCATCCAGATCCCCAGAACCTATGCTGGACCAGGTGGGAAGTAAGAGCAAAAGAGAAAAAAAATTGCTGGTGATGAGAGAACCACTTAGCAGAATCCATCAGCTCAGCAGCCAAGTCAGAACCCTGAAGACCATCTGGGAAACGTTTTCTATTTCTAAACTACATCCTTCGATGTTTTTCCTTAGAGGGCTCCACACATCTGCCACTTAGTTAGTCTAGAGCTGCCCAATTTCCGTCTTCTCATTGGCTGTCCTTACCCAATTGTTGGGAGGGATGGTTACACCATTTTCATGAGTACAGTTGTGCCAGATGTAATAATCAGTGTATTTCCCACTCCGGGTCCTGCTCGACTGAAACCAGGGATGTTTGTCACTGGTGTGGTTTGGTATGAAATCAATTATTAATTTTAAACCTAATGAGTAAAAATATTTCAAATGTTAGGAACAGACTGGGTTGGAAGAACAAACAGTTAAGGGGAAGATGGGCAGGCGTGAACCAAGATGCTCTCCACCTTCATCCCTACCCCACCCCATTTCCTTTACCTTTGTCGTGTATGGCTGCAACCAAATTCTCAAAATCTTTCATTGTTCCATAAATAGGGTCAATTTCTTGGAAATCTTCGACACCATATCTGAAATCTTTCAAAGATGATTTATAAAAGGAACTAATCCAAACAGTCTTTACGTGTAAATTGGCGATATAGTCCAGCTTCTCTTGGATACCTGGGGAAGAGCCACGGATGTGAGCAACCACTGCTTTGGTTTTTTGTTTGAAGCATTAAAAATAAAATAAGGCTGTGATTAAAAATAAATGTCTAATGGTCAGTGACATCAAAAAGGGAGCCTACCTCTCATAATCATTGTCCCAAAAGAATAACACATTAGGTGTTTTGGTGGGGTTTTTTTTTTAATTGAAAAAAGGGTTCTTGCTATTTTCATTGCCCAGAAAGCTGAATTCATATCCCTTCCATGAAGAGAAAGAGGGATCGTGGAGTTGAAGCTAGAGAAACAAGTAGCTTTAGTTCTTCATGGCCCTTTCTCGTTCTATTCTTCCATGCCACCGAACATTGCTTTTTCTTGGTCTTCTTCCTTCCACCTTCCTTCCTTCTTTCCTCCTTCCTTTCTCTGTATCTTTCTTCCTTTCTTTCTGCCTCCTTCCCTCCCTCCCTCCTTCTTTCTCTTTCTTCTCTTCCTCCTTTTTTGTGTGGTACAGGGTCTCACTGTGTAGCCCTGGCTGGACCGGAACTTTTCCATCTCGTAGAGATCCACCTGCTTCTGCCTCCAGTGCTGGGGTTAGTACTAAAGGTGGGTGCTGCCACTCTACAGCCGGTCTAAGTTTTAGGCTATCCCATAGTGCACCTGTCTAAATATATAGCTAGAAACTAGACATTAAACTGGGTGGCTCACACCTTTAATCCCAGCGCTTGGAGACAGAGGCAGATGGATCTCTGTGAGTTCAAGGCCAGTCTGGTCTACAGAGAGAGTTCCAGGACTACACAGAGAAACCCTGTCTTAAAAAACCAAAACAAACAAACAAATAAAAAGCAAAAAAAAAAAAAGGAAAAAATAGACATTACTAGACACTGAACATATTTGTATAAATGACTCACTTAGAAAAAGTAAATTTTTAAAATATTTGTTTTGGAGGAAGAAATTGTTTTAAGTTGAAATTTTCCCCTTTTTTCTTCTGTTTAATACCATATCAAATCATCCTATTATAGTGTTATTTAATATGTAAACTGTATTGTTATACATAAATTAAAATGTCTAAAGTGCCTTTTAAAATAAAAAATTTTATACCAAAGGCCAAAAATGTTTGCAATTTTATTGAATTTGAGTAAAATTCAGACAGAAATCTAGTCCTATGAATAACATCAAGCTTCTAGCATAACTTTTAATCTTTAATACAAATACATATATTAAAATGTGTTAATATATCACATATTATCTGTAATTTAATCACATATATATGTAGTTAGTTAGTATACACACACAGAGAGAGACATACATACTTACTTACTCACTTATTTGAGACAGGATCTCAAGTATCCAGGCTGGCTTCGAACTTACTATGTAGCCTAGGACAACCTTAAACTTCTTTTTTATAATTTATTTTTATTTTATGTGTATTGGTGTTTTGTCTGCATGATGGTGTCGGATCTTAGAGTTGCAGACAGTTGTGAGCTGCCACTTGGGTGCTGGGAATTGAACCCAGGTCCTGTGCAAGAGCAATCAGTGCTCTTAATCACACACACACACACACACACACACACACACACACACACACACACACACACACACACACACACACACACACACACACACGATGCTCAGACGCTCAGCACACACAGTGCTGGGATTACATATAAATATGCAACATCATGCCTACTTATGCATTGATGGAGATCAAATCCAGAGCTAGGCAAGCACTCTATAACTGAGCTACAGCCATTTTTAGTTTTTGATTTTTGTCTTTAAAACCACTGTAGGGGGTTTCCAACAGGTGTTGAGCTAGGTGCCAAAGAACTAAGTAACATTTGGTACTAGATAGTCTGGAAAGCACGAGCTTATACCAGAGTAATTTGCCACATGTAACTATTGAACAGCTGCACTGCGGCTCATCTGGGCTGAGATGTGCTGGAGGGGAAGGGCACCCAACAGATTTTTAAGACATTGCACAAAAAGAAAAAAAATTTAAATATGTCAATTATATTTTATGTTAATATATTGATACAGAAAATTCATTGGATTAAACAAAACATATTATTTCAATTTCACCGAGGGGGGGGCAAAACAAAACAAACAAACAAACAAAAAAAACCCTTCCAGAGTGCTGCTATAGCAATGTAAGGAGGTCAGAATGGGATGATGCCACTAGAGAAGGAATGAGATATGTAAGTGCTTTATGGACCAGGAGGATGTCAGTCCTGACTATCTGGAGCAGAGGAGATGATGAGGAAAGTCATGGGCTGGGATGTCACAGAGCAAGTCTGGGTTTCGGCACAATAAATGAGTAAGGAACTGAGCAAACAGTGAGGTCTGCTACGTGGAAAAGAGGGATTGGGCAAAAATATAATGGAGACAGGTATATGCCACAGTTCATACACAAGAGCCTAGGCTTGGCAGGGGAGCTGGATCTCACTAGCTGCTGTGGCTTTTAGCTCATGGTCCTAAATGCAGATTATATCATAGATTTGAAAGGTAGTTTTCTCTGTGTTTCCCATGAACTTTCCTAACGTATGTCAGAGGCCACACCTAAGCAAGCAGGAGGTGGAAGAGACCAAAGCAGAGTCCCCAGGACCCTGGCAGAAGTGAAGACATTCTAGACACACCTTTTGTTTAGCAGACTACTGAACAAAGCTCCCTAAGGAATTAGAATATCCCCCTGAAATCTCCTTCTAGGAGAAGGAAAAGCCTGGAATCCTGGTGGCCAGAGGAGGGCTTGCATCCTGGGGAGAGAGTTCTTATAGCTCTGAGCATTTGCCAGAGCACCAGGAAGGATGATAGAGCTGTAAATCAGACCACACCTTCGGCTAGCAGTGCTTAGCTGGGCATACCCTTTGCCTTCTATTGGAGCATAAGCTTCGTGTCACGAACCTTGGACATGGACTTCTTCCTGGCGTGGTCTATTGCATCAGTTCCTTCTCTGCTGTTCTCTATCATTCTTTAATTGGCCTGTTGAGAGTGGTGGCTGGGCTTGTTAGGACTGCCCAGGTCCAGGCTCTGACTCCAGTAAAGGGGATGTAGTTTGCTCACTATAGCAGGCTGTGTAATTGTGCCACCTTTAAAGGTGGCTGTCGAATTTCAGAGTATCAACAGGCAACAGAAATACTTCCATTGAAACCAAAAGCAAGAACAGGGCTTAGTACACAGACGTGGGGGTGGGGGTGGGTGGGGGGAGGCAGAGTATATGCTCCAGCTCAAGGAGGGGGAAGGAAAAAGAGAGAAAAACACAGGGACGTGGGGACAGCAAGGGACCACACTTGGGGACACAGAAGCACTAAAAGCAACCGTGGGGTGGTTTCTTCAGAATCACAGGATCCTTGACCCTGAGGATCAGAACCTACTGGATAACAGGAAGCAGGTGTTCCCCCAAGGAAAAAGCAGAAACGAACACACAAGAATTGACTAGAAACTGCCTGTTTGTGGGAAGTTGGGAACTACCTAGAAGCAGACTAAGGAGGCAGGGACAGGAGGTAGAAAGTGGCTCTGCACTGTCAGCACTTGCTAAAAGGCAGCTGACGTTCACAGGCCAGTGCCAAGGAGGCCATAAATGTCCAAAGCATCAGGTGAACGATGTAAGCTAAAGACAGACATCGATGGCTCAGAGCTGCACCTTTGAGGATAGACTGTTCTCCAAACAGTGACTATAGACAAAGATTATTATTATCTGCCTCTGCTCCCCCTCCCTTCCCTCCTCCCAGTCCCTCCCAGTCCTCCCTCAATCTACCCCTCCCAGCCCCCATCCATTCCCCAAGGAGGGCAAGGAATCCCAAGGTGGGTCAGTTCAGTCTGGCATATCCAGTATTAAGGCTGGGTTAGGTCTTCCTCTGTAGGGAATGGGCTCCAAGATGAAAGATTATTTTAAGGATGGAAAGGCTGTCAAAATAGGCCACTAGTAGAATGCTTGCCTCACAGGGCAAAGCCCTGGGGTTCACCCCCAGTACTGAGGGTGTGGGGAAAGAGACAGGGAAGGAGCGGACAAACCAGAGGGAGCACAGTGAATGCACAAAACAAAAGTCATTGATTAGTTATTAAGAAAAGTTGGGGGTTTAGAATATGAAACACTGTAAAGGTAGATTAGATCATCCCATCTCACCTTTACCATATTGCTATTTTCTTTTATATGAAACATTAACTTTAAAAAAATTTTTTTGAGACAGTATTTCTTTGTGTAGCCTTGGCTATCCTAAAACTCACTCTGTAGACCATGCTGGCCTCAAACTCGCAGAAGTCCATCTGACTCTGCTGGGGCTAAAGGTGTGTGCCACCACCATCCAGCTACTAGCTTAATTTATAAAACAGGAATTTTGGGTTTTATTTTCCTACTAACATGGGTATTGCTTTAGAGAACCCCTTATTTAGGTAACAGCTAACACAGTTCTTTTAGCCTTCTCTCAGGGTTGAAACTTGAAGACAGTTTTTTCTTCCTGCAGACATCACATAAATAATAAACTCCCAGCCACACAACAAGGTATGTCATATACCAGGAAAGCCATTCTCAGCTGAAACATGTAGCCTTAATTTTAGGAGAATTAAGAGCAAATGAATATGTGCATTGGCTTAATGTGCAAGAGATTAAACCTTTAGCTCCAAGGACTTCAGCAAATAGCTTTACATCCAGGACAAGATTTGCCGGTTTGAGTGGAGCTAGGCTAACAGGGGTACGGGTACCAGCTGTCTTGGAATGCGCTTACTGCATAACTCAGGCACTAAAACATTTCAAGAAAGCTAGGTGTGAGAGGCACGAATCACCCTCCCCTAGTTGGTCCTGAGCTCCGAACACGCACCTTTCAGATCTCCATTCCCATCTTTGTCGCTGTCCTTAAAAGATCTCGGGTAGATATGATACATGGGACCTGCCTGCCACCAGTCAAGGCATTTTGGAGAAATGGCAATGATGGCTATAGTGGCCCCAATGAGCAGGAACACGGAAACCACAGTAAGCCAGAAGAGGATCTCCCGGGGCAGCCGGTAGCGAGCCTGGCCGGAGAACTGGAACAGCACCTCCTTGGGCATCCCCGCATAGGGCCGCACAACCTTGAGGTCAGGCTCCTCAGGAACAGGGATATTCGCGGCATTGGGTTGTGGAGTGTCCCTGGAGTCTGGGTCCGGTTCTGGGATGTCTTCATTCTGGACAAACCCATTATTTGTCCGGCATCCCTTCATACACATCTCCACTGAGTCTCTCTTGCCTTTGTCCTCATCCATGTTTACCCTGTGCCCTCTTCAGGTGCTTTCCAGCAGGGACAGAGCTGGAAAGATAGCTGGCTGAGTTCTGTGGTCTGTTAACGGGCTTTGAATGGTTTATAAATAAACCTGGCTGGACTTTGCCCAGACAAGGAAGAAGGGGCAAAGGGGGTCAGGAGTAAAAATTATCTTTACACCAGATAGCTGACTCAGCTACAGTAACAATACAGGGCTGTCAGAGACGGGAGAAGCAGGGATCCAAGCACTGTGAGATACTTGTGAGTACCAACTGCCCACAGCAATACTATTCACAAAACTGCAGAGGGCGGAGGCAGCTCAGAGATGGGACAACAAAGCATGAAAAGGACCTACAGAAAAATACTATCCAATCAGAAAGGGGAACCTTAAGTCTGACTCTGACACATACTACAGGATGGATGGACCTTGCAGGGGACATTAGCTAAGGGAAATGACCACATCAGAAATGACCACATGAATCCCAGAGGATTCATGGGAAGCTGTGGGTCAATGGGAACAGAATTTCACCTGGGGATTTTGATGAGTTTTGGAGTTTGAACAAAGGTGGTTGTACAAGGCTGGTGGCCTTTATCACTGAGCCAGATACTAAAAAATGATTTTGAATTTTGCAAGGGAGAAACTGGCTGTTCTTTGTGTTTGTTTGAAGGTCGCTCTTCCTACATTTCCACATAGAAGGGGCTCTGGAGGCAGGGGACCGCCTCACTTTGTTGTTGAAGTACATTTTATCTCAGCTCAGGCTGTCTCCAGACAGCCCATGTGTATGCTAAACTCCATGGGTGTGCTCAGATCAACCTTGGGTCCTTTGATCCTGTGAGTTAGAACTCTTGTAAGCACTTGCAGTCTGTGGAGGAGAAAGGTTTTTGAGCCTTGCAAGTTCAAGTGTATTACTTCGGCAAACAGTCCTTAATACTAGCACCAAACAGTTGATTAATCATTGACAAGGGTAGAATATATTCACATTCAGCTGAAAGGCTGAAGTGCTGGATTCCCTAAGCCTCAAAAAAATGAGATTATCAGCAGCACTTGATTAGACAGAGACACCTTTTTCTTCTACATTTATTTTAAAATAATATTATTATGTGCATATTGTGTGTGTGGAGGAGTGTATGCTCCCACAAGGAGGTCAGAAGACATCACTGTGGAGCCTTACCTGGGTTCTGGATTGAACAGCCAACCCCCCATTCCCTCTACTGTTTCCTCTTAAATGAAGGAAGTTGCCTGGGCGCCTAACATTACAGGATTTTCTGTAGAATGACTTGATGCAGAGTAACAAAGTACTAATTGTCTAACATTTTTTATGTTTTGTTTTTCATGACAGTTTTTCACTGTGTAACAGCCTTAGTTGTTCTAGAACTTGCTCTGTAGACCAGGATGGCCTCGAACTCAGAAATCTGTCTGCCTCTGGCTCCCGAGTACTGGAATTAAAGATGTATGCCACCATCACCTTGATAAATATGTTCTTTAGAATATGCAAATGCCAATCACTTCTCATAAACTACATCTAACGAATGTTGTTTCTCGTTGTTATGCATGAAACTTCTTTGTAATGAAAGTAGGTTTTTTTGTGTTGGTGTTTTGACTAGGTGGGCAGGCTGGCCTTGAAACGCACAGAAAAGGCTAATGAGTTTAACATTCATATTTTTGTGCTGCTTTATCTTGTCAAATACGTAATGACCATTTTCAACACAAATTAACCTTTTCTTAAAGGTATATTTGGGCACACCTACCTCACTTCGACTACGCCTGTAAGCCCAGGTCCACAGGAGGACCTCAGGTGGCCTGCTCTTATCACTTACTGCCTAGTCCTTTAAGTTTTCACTAAAGCTGGAGACAACCTGGTAACCAGTGTCTAAGTAATCCCTGTCTCTGCATTGCCATGGTGCTGAGGTTAATGGCACATTTAACCACACCAAGCCTCTTAAAAGGGTGCTGGGTTAAGAGCTCAGGCCCTCGTGCTTGCTCAGCATTCTGACCCACTGAGTCATCTCTCCAGGCCCTCGACACAATTTTAAAGGTTCCATTGTGTTCGATTTGACACAAACTAGTCATTTGTGAAGAGGCAGTACTACCTGATAAAATGTTCTCACCAGATTGGCCTGTAGTGCATCTTCTTGATGATTGGATGTAGGAAAGCTCAGACCATTGTGGGTGGTACCATCTCTGGTCCTGGGTTCTGTAAAGAGCTGAGCAAGCCAGTAATCAGCAATTCTCCATGGCCTCTGAATCCGATTCTGCCTCCAGGTTACCGCCCTGAGACCGTGCTTGGATGTTCTCAGGAATGGAATGTGACCTGAGAGTCATAGGCTGAAATAAACCCTTTCTTCCCCGCTTGTTTATGGTCACTGTGTTTTATCACAGCAATAGAAACTCTTAAGACACAGTATGGAGCCAATCAACTCCTGTGTTTGAGCCTCTAAAGGAGTACACCATCACTGAAGGAGACTTTGGCAGGAGACTGTCAACCTCAGGGTCAGAAGCAAGAGATGTGAGGGACCAGAACACAGTATCTCCAGAATGCAATGCTTGAAATCCATATACCAATGAGGGACAGATGGGACTGTGAAGAAATATGACACTTAGCCTCCTGCCTCTACCTCATGAGTAGTAAGATTACAGGCATACATCCCACACACATCTTAAAATAATTTAAATGATGAAAAACTGTTAATGGTAAAATCTCAGTGTATAAACAGACAAAACTTTGTCACAGCATTTGCTTCCACAACAGAAACCCTGTTCACTCCCTCTGCTTTGTGACAGATACAAGCAGCTCATTTCTTGAACCTGCAGAATGGATACTTGTAATAGTAAGTCAGGAGCACATTGACTGAAGTGAGCAATGCCTTTGAATTTACTATATTATAAGGCATATTCACTGAGTGCAAACAACAATTGAGGGGTATATTTGCAATAAATACACCAAAGCACCTACCTTTAAACGTGAAAGGCATGTATATGCTGGTAATTTTTATGTATATGTACATATCACAGAACTTTATACCATCAGCTTAACCGTTAAATGTCAGCAGAAAGCTTAGTATAATTTGAATGGACATTTCACCCAGAATGGTTCATTATATCAAAAAATAAAAAAGCATTTTCAATTACATTGCAATTATTTTTAAGTTGTTCAGACGGGTACAATGTAATTTGACAAAGTCTACAAAGTAATCTGGCAATGTGTGTCAAGAGCTGTGACATTTTTCAGGGTAACTGAGGTTAATTCTATATTTTGAAACAAACTACACAAAAACAGAGGTGAGACTGAGACAAAAGAGGTAACAAAATGGAGTCATGATTACTTGCGATGCATGTATATGTGCATATATAAATGTAAATATATAAAAACCAAAGAGAGCTTAAAGTATACAAAGGCAACATTCAAATCAGAGACAGAAATTGTTTAATAAGTAATGTTGGACCATTGCCTAGTTGGAAAAAACAATAAAGCTATGTAGCTTAACTTATTTCTTAGACCAAATAAGTTCTAAGTACATCATTAAAAATAAAAATATAAAATTTATGTATTTTTAAAAATATACAAAAATAATCCTGGAGTTGAAAACCTTTCCTAAGTATAATGCAAAATAAAAATCCTACAGCCTACAAAAGGGGAAAATCCAGTAAGTTAAAAGGGGAAAATCCAGTAAGTTTTACTTCTTCAGAAGAAACAGAAAAGCATACACACAGCTAGAGAAAACATGTTTATACTTCTAACATGTGATGCTTCATAGAAATCAAATTAACACAGCAAGTGAAAAAAAGGAACAAAGGAATATGCAGACAATACAGGGAAAAATTTACACGTAGTTAAAAATTGCAGTCTAACTGGAAAGAAGTTAAAAGGTCACGTCACTGACAAGCTGCAGAGACCTGCCAGTAACATAGCAGGTGAGCACAAGGACCAGAGCCCAATTCCCAGCACTCACATTTTATAATGGTTTTTATTCTCTTTATGTGTATGGACATTTTGTCTGTGTCTAAGTCGGTGCAGTGTACACGTCTTCTGGAACTGGAGTTACAGATGATTGTAAGCCACCATGTGGGTACTGGGAATCAAACCCTGGACCGCTAGAACAAGAAGCAACGGGTGTTTGTAAGCATCTTGTTGGCTCTAATAATTTAAAAATTCTATCTGTATTTGTGTGTTGGGTGTGTGTGTACATGTGTACCACAGGATGCACTTACAAGGTCAGAGGACAACTTAACGGAACCAAGTTTTTTCCTTCCACCAAGTGGGTCCCAGGGATCACACAGATCATCCGAATTGGTGACCAGCAACTTTGTGACCCAACTTGCTGACCCTAAAATTAATTGACACATGGCATAGATACAAACCAGGCATGATGTCTGACAGCCACAGCCCTGCTGGTTCCCTTCTCTTCTCGCTGGTATTTGAGTCCTGGTAGCTGAAGTAAATCATGAGTTTTCTGTGAGGAATCTTTTTAAAAAATTATTGTATAAAGTCAAATTGTCTGCATTTGGGTGGTAGACTTGTGGTTTTTGTTAGCTCTTCCATTCTGAAACATGAAGAGTAGCTAATTCCAATTCTGCTTTATTTAAAAGATGCCTGGGCACACAAAACCTAGCTAAGAACATCATCACTGTAGTATTATCATGAATGTTATTTCAACATGCACAGCCATGCGCATTAAATATGCAGAAATAAATCTGCCACACCAAGTGTAAATAAAGTACCCAGAGATCTGAAACCCCAGGAACCTTTCCCAAGGTTCTTCCTAAAGAGGACGTCCACCCTCACCAAGTCGATTCCACCGTCCTGGAAAGAGCAACAGGAATCCTGGTGCAGCTTTTTGCTCATAGACTAGAGAATTTCACTGCTGAGAAACAGGAATCCTGGTGCAGCTTTTTGCTCATAGACTAGAGAATTTCACTGCTGAGAAAGGGACGTTTCTGTTGCGGGTCCAATTGTTTGCCACTCCCTAACTATAAAACACACTGATTATTAATCAGTTGCGCCAAACAAAACAAGAGAGTATGGGTGTGCCAAGGGGCAGTGCTTGTCCAGGTCTGAACCCTGGTATTATTTTAAAGAGAAGAGAAAGCGTGCCCAGGTGATATGCTATGTCCATGACCATTTTAGTCCACTGGCAGTTGTATCTACCAGCAAATAATTTGCCTGAACAAGCAAATCTCTATTTCTTGCATTCCTCAATACAGGTCTTAGAAGTGACCTGTACAAATAGGGTCTTCAAGTGAACATTTGTATCTGTGTACAAACCTCGTGCTTTCACATTAAATACAAACACTAGCTGCTTTCAAGAGAGATCTAGAAATGTTAAAAACTAGCTACAAGGTATTTCCACAACACATAGAAATCTATTAACTCCTGGATTGAATGGTGCATGCAGTGGGAGGTGAGGGAAGGAAATGGTAACAGATTAAAGCTTCTACCGCAGTAGTCCTTTTGGAATAAAACCACAAGCGCTACCAAGAAGCCACAGATGTTTATTTGTATGAACATGGAAAAGCAAGATGTTAAAAGGCAAGGTGGGGCTCTTCTCCGACTTCTCTGATGGCTGAAGATTACAGCTCACGGTAGAACAGATACTGTAACGTTGTACTGCTGGACTCACTTGTTCTTTCACGTTTACAAAAACAAAACAGAACTTTTTGCTCTTCCCTGTACTTCTGGGCTCTTGGTAGGTCCATCAGCCACTGCTTTATCACCAGAGTGCTCAGCTGGGTTTACAAAAGGACGTGCCCAAGACTGCCATCTGGTGGAAACGATAGACATTGAAACCATTTGCTTTTAGGTGACTAATGGCTAAGCCCTACTTTGGGGGTAGAGGAACAATTCATTCATAACAGTACTAAGAAACATGAAATAAGAAATTAAGAAAGGAGCCCATATAAAGAAAAATGAAACTGTAGTAGGGACATTACAAACACTTCTGTAATTAAAAAGTTGTAGCATCTTCCAGAAGCGGACTTAATCCCTGCTCAAAATATCTATGCATTTAAAAACACAGCCAACAGGGAAATACTGCCCACATTATCCAAAACTTATTCCAAGGAGTAGACACATTCAACTTATTTTATTTTGTAGAATTAGAATGAGGGGCACAGATTATCAAGTATATAATGAAGCTGACTCAAGACGACATGATACTACTATAGTAGAGTGACACAGAATGTCCACTCTCTACAACCAAAATGGAACAGTGAATATAAAGAATGAGGGAAGGCTGGCTTCTGCAGCAGCTGAACCAGGGGTAATGTAGAGTTATAGGAAGATGCTGTATTAGATTTTGACCCTTAAGTTCCAGTTGCATTAAATGTTTGTACCTGTATTTACTAAAAAAAAAAAAAAAAAAAAAAAAAAAAAAGAAAGTCATAAAGGGAAAATTGCATTTACTTACTCATAATATGAAAACATTGTCAGTGTATGAAATTGAAGGTTGGTAAAACTGTTGAAGAAAATGATAATATTCTAAAATTTTGTACATGACTCCATAAAATTAATCAAAGTTAACATGTAAAGTTTTTGCACTTTATTTGCACTCTATTTCAAGAGCTTTAGAGTGGAACCAAAGAAACGTCACCAAATTTGAGTTAAAAATGGTACCTCAAGGGCACAGGTGTTCTGATCTGCTCACACGGAGCCTCTTGGCCCTCTGAGGTACACATCCCATCACAACGAGAGCCCTTCTGCTGAGGGAAAGCCATCGCAATAGAGAAGGGGCCAATGCATGACCTCAGACTTAGGAAATGCTGTGACACTATACTCATTTTAGGAATTCAGCTGTTCCTACCCTCAGTACTCTGCACCACCAGCAAACCACTACAATGAGGTGGAAGAAATAATTCATAAATATTTAAGACTAATGGTTAGTTTGCTAAAGGTAAAGAAAATGACTTTAACAGAAAATATGAACAAATCTGAATAAAAGATAAACAAATATAAAAACCTAAAACTTCACATATTATGTAATAGAATAATTGGGAATTAAACCAGAAAAAAATGCTGTATTATATTCACTCACCAAACTGGAAAGGAGCAAAATGAGAAAGGGGAAAAAAAAAAAAAAAGAGCATTCTTGTACACTACAGGTATATGAATTAACACCATCATTGAAAGACAATTAAGAACTATCTTATTGCTTTTGAGTCTGTATTTTGTTTCCATTCATTTATTTAAAAAATCCCAGTACATAATCAGAAAATTTTATCAATTTTAATTTCCTAGGAGCTTGGAACCAGCAAAACAGAACTCCTATTGATGAGCTTCCCAAGGGTTTATTAGTACTTCATTAAAACAGACACCTGGCAACACTTTAACACATTGTCCCTTAAGTATAAAACCATGTAACAAGCAACTGGGTTTTAGTAAAATGGAAATGAGTTTGAACTGAAAAAAAAAAAATTACAGAAAGCAACATTTCCTCACTTTTTAACTTTTACATAAATTTCACAGGTGTTGATATTTCGATGTCTTTTCTGTAAATGAAAAATTAAAACCTCAATTTCCCCAATGGCGCTCAATGAGTAATCATTCTTCTAGCTGGGTCCCCAAACACTGGAGGCTGAGCCAAGGGCTGAAGATACACCTCAAGTACAAGTCTCAACAAAGTAGCCAGTCTGCTTAGTTCGAATGCATCATTTTCATACTTGACCCACATGACATACCCCACAGGCTGTACACACAACACGTCAAGCTAAGACTGCAGGCATTCTTTTGTTGTGCATCATAAAGAAAACAGAGTCTAACTTCGGAACAGGCTCTACTAAAATACATTACATACTACTTTAAGGAGTGTCTAAGAGACTTTCACGTGTATGCATCAGGGTGCTCCCCTGGAAATAGTTTCAAACAGCATTTGAATGTAACAAATGGAGCCCTACAGAACACAATACCTGGTCAGGAACTAAACTAGTAACAAGTCTGACCAAGTGGGCGTGGTGCCACTAAGCCATCGTGGCTTTGCCAATGACAGTTAAGGCACTACTGACCAAGAAAGCCTTACAATTCTGATTGTAGAACAAAGCAGTTTGTAATCAATTTAAGCTTTAAAAAGGACACCACTTAATAAAATATTTCTCTCATGGGGTTATTCTTGCTTGGTAACAGCTGCCTTAAATTCGGTAAGTCTAGAGACAGTCATTGCAGAGAAACACTGGCATGTATCAGTTGGGATTAATTAGGGTAGAACACTTGACTCTAAGACAATTTAGGAGTGGGAATTCAGTATCTTAAATAAGATAGCTTCTAAAATATAAGAATAAAAGGTCAAAATACAAAACCATACAAATACCCAAACTTTTATTTTCCTTCTGCCCCAGGTTGTAACATAGCCTGGCAATGGCATGATTACTGGGCCTGCATCATAGAGGAAAAGAAGGGATCCATGGGGTAGGTGAAATTGAATGAGCAACACAGCTCAGCAGGTAAAAGGTCTGCTGTCAAGACTAACAGGAGTTTGATCTGTGGGATCCACACAGTAAAAGGAGGCAATACAGGCTGCCATGGTGTCCCAATTTCTATGTGTACTTTGTGGCATGCACACTTACACAGACATACAAACAACATATATAACAGAAATCTATAAAGTAATTATGAGAAGGTACAAAATTGAGATTCCAAAACGAGATAATATAAATTAATTCTATTTTTACTAAAAAGAACTAAATACAGGTATAATGGTAATACATGCCCACCAGGAATTGGTATTTGAGGCCATAGTAACTAACAGTTACTTGTATGAGTTTAGACAAAAGGCATGAAAATCTAGGTCATAGAAATTAACTGTGCATGGCTGGGTAACCAGTATTTAACAAGAGGCACGACATTAACCTAAGTGCCATGTGAAAAGGAATCATCACTACTATGGATCAAAAACAATTTAGAGACATACAGAAATATAAAAGTTTCAAAACTGCAGGAGGAGGGCATCTTCCTGTCTGCTATTCAGATTTCCTTTACAGATCCAAGAGGGAAGGCCCTCCACTTTCTTGAAGGCATGGTGGCAGCTGAGTGGGGGAAATGTGGACCTATCTGAGCTGTGAATGACCTTGTCAACAGTGAGAGTTTGCATCAAGTTTCCATGGAGGACTGATGGAATAACCCTCCCACTCTCATCATGATTGTATCTCTCAAAGCTTACATGTTAAAACTCAGCAAAAGGAAAAGACAAAACAGAAAACCTAAAGAGCTGGGCAGGCAGCTCAACATGTCCACCTGACAAGTGGAAGGCTCACAAAGATCTCTCAAGAGCTTGAGGCCCTCCTGAACTACAAAACCGAGTTCTAGACCCACAAAGTATGCTTCAACAACAAAACCCAACCAATTAAAAACTAAGATTACATATGGGATGATTTCATGAAAACCATAAAGGAAAATATTAAATAAAATGAGGCCCAGGACAGGGAGAGTTTGAGCTCAGAGACAAACGGAAGAGACTGACTCAAAAGAACAAAGGGACGAAGGATGTGAGAACTGAATTTGGAGAAAAAACTCAGAAGGCCAAACACATTTCCACATGTTAATAAGAAATCCACACTGTGTCAGATACTGGAGAATTGCTTGCCTCACCGGCAAAACTCAAGGTGGACAGACAATATGGAATACTGAAGATGGATGGGGTAGGGTAGAAACATTCTGGACTGTGGTACCTCTCTGTGCATCTTTGGTACAATGCTTGGCAGCACCGACTCATCTTACTTCTAGAAACACTGGTCTAGAGCAGTATTAGTACACACCAACAGCATGCGCAAGTTGCCTGGTACTGTTTTGGGACATTGGAAATAACTAATACTAGAATGCTACAGCCACAAAACTGATTATTATGCCTGTTTTTATTACTTAACAACTCTTTCTTGAAGAGGGAGATATAAAATAAAATTAAAGGTTAAATTTAAACTTGATGCTAGGAAATATGCTTTCTTCTCCACAATACACCCAAAACAAAACATGGTGGTAGACCTGTGGAGAAGGGGAGATGGTTGTGTTTGAGACAGGGTTTCAACTATGTTGCTTAAGCTGCTTCAAATTTACAATTCTGAACACTAGTGTGTGCTCCCAAGCCCAGCAATGAGGATTTCTTAATGAATCCCACTTTTGCTGGGCAGTGGTGACATGTTCCTATAATCCCAGCACTCAGGGAGTCAGAGGCAGGCAGATCTCTGAATTCGAGGCCAGCCAGGCTACAGAGTTCCAAGACAGCAAGGCTACACAGAGAACCTCAAAAAAAAAAAAAAAAAAAAAAAAAAAAAAAAAAAAAAAAAAAAAAAAAAAAGCAAGCAGCCCACTTTTGTTTTTCCACCTTCCATGTACAAGTAGATCCCAATGCCAGACAGCTGGCCAAAGCAGGTGGGCAACACCACTCACAACGCAGTCAAGTGCTTTTTCCTAAACTACTTACAGCTAGCTGACTTTCTAATCCATCTTCTCAAAGTTAGTCTTTCCTCACATTTAATCCACCTTTCAAGAGACAGAAAAAAAGCCTGCCAGGGCTATATAGGGACTGGAGTTGAGAACAGTACAGTAGTCATGAACAGTTTGTGAGTAACACATTAAGGAGAGCTTAAACTTTATTTCTAGGTCACACTGACACAAATCACCACAAAAGGGGGAGGGGGACGACAAAAACAGACCCCCTAGGCTGCAGGAGCAACCAAGCAGCACAACTTTTTACTGTTATATTGAAGACCCTAGATTCGGTTCCTGGCAAAAAAAGGAAATAAACACACCAAACCCAAACATGTACCTAGTCTTGTCTTTTGGGCTCAAAGAAATACTCCCAAAGTTGAACGGGGGAAATAAAATTACTCAGATTCCAGTGCTAATACAATGGATTTTCTGCACACCTACTGGTGCTTTTGCTTATGTATAAATTACAATGTAATTTTCAGTGAACACTGTTTAGCTGCCTCCAATAAATTAGGTGATCATAAATATGAGGCCACTCTAGGCTTATATCTATCAAGCCTATATATCACCTTGAAACAAAAGTAACTTCAAGCATATTATCTTTTTATAAAATCCTTTGTGATTAAATGATTAGTACTGGTTCTAAGAGCATATTTGAGCTGTGCCCTGAACTAGGCACTTTTCATGAAAAAACATTGTTAATGCCAAAGATTGACTGACACAGGCTATGCTTACTCTGGAGACATTTCCTCCATAATAAATGAATCTATCATGTCACTCTAGAAAACAACTCATGTTTGTTGCAGTGGGATTTCACCTTTCAAAAGAAAATTAAAATGTCTGAAAAATCTCTTTCCAACACCACGAGCTTCACATTTTCTCAATACTTAAAAGATTTTTTAAAAATAGCAAATAAAATTTAATGATTACATAACACAAATGTTAGCATTCAAAAGAATTACACAAAGCATTTTACAAATGGTCAACATGTACAGGTAGAAATTTGACCCAAAGACTTCTCATTAACAGCACAGTCTTCTCAAAGGCAGGCAGCCTCATGGTTCTCTTTTGAGCTAGGGATCTGTGCAAGAGCAGATTTCAACAACCATCACGAGACTCCACACACAAAAGGAAAAAGGCTTTGGAAGTAGAGGAAGAATGCAGCCCAATGCTGAAAAGTGACAACTGGCACCACATTGTCATTTTCTTTGTTCAGATTTGTAAAATTATTTTTTGGAAACTAGTTATTTTTACTAAAATGGCACTTCATAGTTACATATAAAAATGTCTGATTCAAATTCCGATACAATAAACACCTTGAGAATCCACAAAGCAAAAAGTTCTTTGAGACATTTAGAATTTAAGATCACAAATGGATCCAGTTTGCAAATCACTGTACTACAGATTATACAAGGCAAACATTAAACAGAGTCCTCTCACGGGGTCACACACATTAAACATGGAGTCCTCTCATGGGGTTACACACACAACATTAACATGGAGACCTCTCACGGGGTCACACACACAACATTAACATGGAGTCCTCTGACAGGGTCACACACACAACATTAACATGGAGTCCTCTCACAGGGTCACACACACAACATTAACATGGAGTCCTCTCATGGGGTCACACACAACATTAAATATGGAGTCCTCTCACAGGGTCACACACAACATTAAACATGGAGTCCTCTCACAGGGTTGTATATACACACTGTATTCACACCATGAGGATCATTAACTCTTAACAGCTGTTTTTCTCAAGTAGCATTAACAGGTGATTTGGAGCCAAGAACTTAACTAGTCTGCCGAACTTGGTCTGGCTGATGTCTCTTCAGAGTTAGAATTCATCTACATTCATATTGGTATTTTCACAAGTATGCAATGATACATATTTAAAACCACAACCAAAGTTTCATTTTTATTTTTGAAAATCACACCAAAGAGTAGTATGTCACATTGTTTTAAAACTGATTCTTTATTTAGGTAACAAGTTGGTTATGTTCACTGCATCGTATGAAACATCACAATACCATACTGGAAAGGACCTATTAGTACAGGGTCAGATCAGAGTGGACAGGTCAAAACAATAAACCCTTTTATATTCATTCCCCACCTTTTAACAGCCTCCAAACCCCAGGATAGGGACAACAAGTAGCTTTTAACACCATCATGAAAAGCACTTTAACTTACAAGGCTAAAATCTAAAGAATAAATAAAATATATCGTGCCAGTAATTTCTTTTAGAGCAAAAGTCAGGTGCACAAGAAATCAAGTGATCAGGAAAGCTGTTTGTATTCAAACGTGTGGCTCCCAGAAACAGCTTCAGGAAAATGATACAGAAATACCAAGAATTCCATTTCACACAGGACCAGATGATGACTCAATTTTTAACTACACACAAAGGCAACTACAACGTGCTGAAACACAATTAAACCAGAGAGGAAAATGTTTACAAAGCATCCACAACATGTAAACCATGTACAAATGGATACATTCATTACTTCTCTGAACTTCAGTAATTTCTTTTCCATAAATATTTCACTCTTCATGTTCAGCATTGAATTTAATACATGCAAAACTAAGGGAAAAAATCCCAAGAATTTGAAGTTATTGTAAAAATAGAACTAAATACTTTCAGTACCTTATGTGACAGCCACTCTGTACCGTGCCCAACCTTATAAAATGAAAGATTACTGAACCCATGAAAATATCTCTGTAGATTTCTTTAGATCTAAAATAGATACTTTTAAATGTATTTATAGTATTTCAATGGGATATTCTGAGATTTAAAAATAACATAAACAGTTAAAAATTATACCAAATTACATAAAACTTTTATCTCAAAAGCCAAAAAATTAAAACTATAGAAACCTACATGTAAAACAAAAATCACAATTTACATTATAAAGGCAAATCTCATCAATTAAAAGAATTCAAAGTCGTAAGATGACAAAGCAAATTATAAATAGCCATAAATTAATTCATTTGGTTTCAGAAGATCTTCTAGTAAGAGTTGAAGGATGTAGTAGACACATGCATAAATTTGTAAGGGATTATATTATTGCCAAACACTGTATCTTGAAGCAAGGCAACGTTACAAAGTGAACATTATTGGAAAACCCAGTTTGGTAATACAAGAAAATTGGAAAAAATTTAAATAACAATTAATAATAAATACATATCCTATAGTAAATTGTTCAAATGAAATTCCAAGCCACAGAACTACAAAAGGCTTCCAACTTGGTGAACTGAAAAACTGGAACTTTCCTTACAATTCTTTTCTTTACATGCTTTATGTTGTGTTTTGTTTTGTTTTAAAAAACAAAAACAAAAACAAAAAACCCTATAATGTATCTTCAGAGTATAGCTAACTATATTCCCATGCACCTCAGGGCACATTTGTTGATTTGTGGTAAAAACAATTCCTTTTTTTTCCCTAGGGACAAATCAACGGGGTTGTCACTAGAAGCCGAGATTGCTAAAGAGTACTGTAGAGCACAGGCAGTGCTCTGAGCACTGGTTAGTGAGAAATACAGATGTGAGCAAACGGTGGGTGGGAAGTGCTAACGGTTTTCGGCTCATGTCCCAACAGTGGGAATCCACAAGAATATTTTCCCTTGGACTGAAGAAAATGTGATTAAGCTTTTCCCCCAATTTTCAGAACCAAAAGCATTTTAGAAGGTTTATAGGGCTGGCTATCATGAGTCTTCTAGATCTCCAGCGCCCTACAAGAAGAGAAAAGGGAGAATATTGTTATTATGAGCCTGCACCACTTGGGGCTGACTTTCAAAAGAAGACAAATTAGGTCAACAAATTACCTTCCTGTCTTTGTTTGAACAGAGAGGTGTATGTAATGTATAGTGTGTGTGCACGTGTATCTAGCACAGATGTAATACATTACACCCCCCTTCCCCTCTTCACCTAATGGCCTTCCCTTTCCCAATGGCTTGGAAAAAAAATGCATCAAAACACGAGTTAGAACATCTGAAGCTTCCAAACTTTTAAATTATGGTACCTTAAGCAACTTTAAACACAAAACATAGAATATAAAGATAAGCTAATGAATAACTGAATAAATGTTTAAAATATTTTGAGCACTTACAGCATTTAAAATACGTATTCGAGTAAGGCAAAACTCAATTCTATTTTTAAAATAGCTTGAATCTTATATTTGTTAGTTAATGCCTGATGGATGCTTATAATGAAACTAAAAAATGTTGCAAACTTTGAAAGGTTCATGGAACAACTTTCTTAAAAAGCTACATGTGCCAAACTATTAGAAGATAAGTGTTCCATACCACAACAAATGGCAGAACTGAGTTACTTTTGAGTAAGAAAGACATATTTTTTCTTTTGTTGATAAAAAGCAGATAAGCCAAAGTGTGTCAAATTTAATATTTATAAATGAACTTTAATGCGTTTTCCAGTATCCCGAACCTAATTGTTAAATAAATAAAAACTAAAAAAAGTACAACATGCATAGATTATTCAACATCACATGCTTTATTTGGACTTAAACACTGATAATTTCATTCTAAACACTTGGTTGACATACATTTTATATGTATAGTAAGCTATACAGAATATACAAATGAAAGCTTTATGGGTAATACACAATTCTTTAAAAATTGTCTCAAAAAGAATACAGAGAAAGGAAAAATAACCACACATCCAGTATCTCAACAACTTCTAAAAATAAAACTACAGAGATGTAAAATATAAACAAATCAAACAGCACATAATCGACTCTGAAAGAAAAGTTACAGGCCAGAAGCAGCCGTTCTTGAAGAACTAAACTAGTAAGTAAACACAAAGTATCACAAAGCTAACTGCACATGTGTGAGTATAGAAAACCAGCAGTGGGATTCTATATGGACAAGTGTTCTCATAATCGGTAATTTCTAATCCTAGCTATTAAGAACTAACTACTGACTTTAATAACAGCAACCTAATTTCTGGCATACAATGAGAAATGACATATAGCTTCATTAAATTCAAAATACTATAAAGTCAATTTTAAACTATTATAAAGGTGTATGCAAAGGCCTTAAAAAAAACAAGGCTATAGTAATATAAGAAAACTAGTTTTCCAAGATTCAAATAACAAAATGGTTATATAAATCCACACATTATACTTCCTAAAGAAACTGTCAAATCAAGATCACAAAAGTTTTCCCCAGAAAGGTCAATTTTTCAGCACTCATCTTTGCCCTGCATCTTCGGTACAGCTGTCTAATCCGGCAAGCCCACTTTCTGATTCAGTGGGTCTTTCCTGCATTGCCACTGGGTTTCCAGCGTCACTGTTGGAAGAAGCAGCTGCAGCAGCTGGGCCAGCCGGGCTTTCTTCTCCCTCTACTTTAGCTAGCCTGTAACTAGTCAGCATCTCCTCCAGAAGTTGTCGGTAGTTTCCCCTATGATTAATTCTCATTTGCCTGAGAGCTTCCACCAACTTCCCCTGGGATCCACTTTCCTCTGCTTCATCGGAGGCCTTTTTTTAAGATTTAAGACCCCAGTGTCAGTAGACAAACTAGGATATCACATGTATTTTATACACATCACACAAAACACTATTTTCTACCATAAGCAACATAATTAAGAGAACATTTTTATTAAGTATCAGTTCTTACCTGTGCAGGTTAATAAAAACGTGTACCATCAGGTTATTTTTAGCCAATTACCATGAACTAGTTTATGTCTTATTCCAATTAGCATGAGGTTTAATCTGAAACAGACTTTGCTTTTAGAATTCTTACACAAACATTTTCTAAAATAACTTATGTAAGAAAATGCTATGGAGGATGATTTAAAGGGCAACAGTGATTTAAAGCGAGGCAAAGGGCAGGAGAGCAGTCATCATTGTTAGTTTCCTTGGGAAATGGTGAGTAGGAAAAAGATGTAAATGAAAACTACAAAAACTTAAGATGGGTTCTTTTAGAGATTTAAAGACTTCTGAAAATAATTGTTTTTATTTTTGCCACACAATATATATTTTAATAAAGCCACCTCTAGACAAAATACATTATTTTAAACACTAACCACTGAAAATTCCATGAATTTCTAAAATTATGTCTACTTAAGCTTCTTAGCAGAGAAGGATCTCATTATCTGTGCTGATGATTAATTAGAGCTGACAAAGAACTTAAGAGCCTGACACACGTGCCCCTCATGTGCACAACACAGCCTTACATACATGCCCTCTAATGGGCACCATGATAGCCTTACACACATATCCCTCACGTACACAACCACCTTACACATATGCCCCCTCATGTACATACCATGATAGCCTTAAACATATGCCCCTCACATGGGCCATTGTGAAAGCTTTACACACATGCCTCCTTTCTGTATACCATCATGAATGAGCCCTAGCATGCATCCTTTCCAAAGTGTGAAATAGGAATGCGATAGTGCTGGCTCCCTATGTACCAGAAAACAGGATGGAAGGGTAAGATAAAAGAACCGGGAGTGTAAATCCACAAAGTAGGTTGGGCAACAGGTAAGCTGGCTAAGGCTCATCCAAGTTATCAAGCACCAAAAAAAAAAAAAAAAGCAAGCAAGACAGATTACAGTCAGGACTTGTTTATTTGAAAATAACTTAATATTATTTCAGAAACAAGTAAGAAAATTTAAATTTGGCATTTCATGGGATTATAAAGTTTCATTTCCCTAGATATGATAATGGTATTATTGCCATATTAAAAAAAAACGTTCTAATTCTAAAATAAGTTATTCTCTGAACTGCCAAACAGATAAAATATTGTGATGTCTTTAACTAGTCACAAAAAGTTGATATATACTATATATATACATAGATATCACAAAACCAGAGCAATTGAACTGGAACAACTCAAGTCTGTCATAGTCACTGTCATTTCAAGTTCTAACCTATCTGCAAGTTTTCACCATCAAATGTTAGGAAAATGAAAAAATAGGTTACTGATGGAACATTAATAAATCCACATAGAGAAAGAACCCAAGTGCTTAAAAAAAATTGTCCTCATGGCAAAAAGCAAAGAGTAAGTGTGTATTTCTTATGTGTTTTAGGTTATTTTTATATATTTCAAGTGCTGGAAAAAGAGGTGAGAAATGGTTCAGTGGTTAAGAACACTAGCTGCTCATTCGAAGGACCCAGGTCAATTCCCAGAACCAACAGGCTACTTACAACTGCTCTAACTCCAACCCCAGGAGATTCGAAAACCTCTTCAGCTCCTTGGGCATCAAGAACATAAGTGATGTAGAGACATATTTGCAGCCAAAGCACCCATTCACAGGAAAAAAAAAAATAATAACTTAAGATGTTCCTAAAATGCTTGGAAAGATAAGAAATATGATGATGCAATGATACAGGATAACGGGTAGTGGGTTATGGTTTCTTTCTATTTTCCTATTTTCTACGAGCATATTATTAACTGTCAAATTAGTTATTTCTGCAGAATGAGCTCTCTCCTAAGGTTTTCTTACATACTTTTTTCCCTTTCCCCTTGTATTAATAAAAAGTGTACTCCCCTCAGGTTCCTCATCTGACCCTGTTCAGGAAGAGCTATGATTGAAAGAGGGAACTACATTTCCAATCACTGTCAGTCTTTAATCAGCTCTTCAAAAAAGGAATGTTCTATTTAATAGTGCATCACACAGACTTCATGAGAGCCCCCTTTCCAGACCCTAATAAACATAAGGCTTCCCATTCTATTTTAAAATGAATTGTAGGACATCAATACCTGTTTTGAATGGGCAACTGACGTACATGCAGAGTAGCTACCCAGACTTCACAGTACATTCATTCACTAAACTTTTAAATTATAGACACCAAGCTACACTTCAAGATCCAGAGACTCAGAAGCTCTGGGTATTTTATAACCTATTTTGTAACTCTGATAAACAGTCATGGCTTACTAAACTTTTATCAAATTGGACTAGATCCACTGCAGTGGATTATAATGTGTTCTTCATCCTGAAAGCATTTGTCTGCTGCTACAGCAGTGGCAGCTTTGCAAGACTAGTTTTCATTTCTTTTCTTTCTTTTTTTTATGGGAGACAGTATTTTTGTGTAACCTTGGCTGTCTTGGAACTCACTCTGTACACATTAGGTTGGCCTTGAACTCAGAGATCCACCTGCCTCTGCCTCCTGAGTGTTAGAATTAAATACTCACACTAACTCTACCCAGGGAAAGAGTATTCATCTTTAAAAAATGCACTGAACTGCTGGGTGGTGGTGACACTCTCTTTGAATCCCAGCACTCAAAGAGGCAGAGACAGGTGGATTTCTGCAAGGCCAGTCTAGTCTACAGAGGGAGTTCCAGTATAGTCAGGGCAACACAGGAAAACCCTGTCTCAAAAAACAAAACAAAATTAAATCACTAAACCCAAACAATAAATTAAAAAATAATGGTAATGCTTATGGTGTTTGGCAGTCTCTACACTAAAATATTAACCACTTAACAATCATTTTACTTTATAGGAAACTGCATTTTCCCATTGTTCTGATTAGATGATGGGCAGCTAAAACATCTTCCCCAGTCACAGCTCTTAACTGTTATTAACGCTCTTGCAGCCTTTGCTCCTATCACAAGAAGCTACTATCTAGGTTGTGCTAGATTGTGCTTCCTTTATGTGAACATTTTTTTAAAGGTTTATTTATTTATGTATACAGTTTTCTGTCTGCATGCTGAAAGAGGACACCAGATCTTACTACAGATGATTGTGAGCCACCATGTTGCTGGGAATTGAACTCAGGAGGAGTAGCCAGTGATCTTAACCTCTAAGCCATCTCTCCAGATCCCCTTTTACATGAACTTTAAACAGGTCACACAGTACACCTATAATGTACCTTGCAGGCTTCCTAAGTCTTCCTAATTAGAATGTATTTTTGTTTCCATACTTTGTTTATATCCTTTATACCACTCAGGAGGGAAAACCAACAGCTATGCTAAGAACCTCAGGAGGTCATTTAGTCTTCACAGGTACTCTATGAACTAATACTGCCAACGGTCACTCTAAGAATGAAGAGATTTGTCCCTTGTGTTAATGAGGGCAGAAATGGCTCAGCGGTTAGAAGTGGCTGCTCTTCCAAAGGCCTGGGTTCAAGTCTAGCATCTACATGGTGGCTCATAACTACCTATATCCAGTCCCAGGTAATCCTTCTCAGGCACCAGCCATGCACATGGGCAAAGACATGCATACAGATAAAACACCCATGATTGAAGGAGAGAAAGAGGAGAATATGAGAATATTTAAAAGCATTGTTTACAAGAATCTGAAAGGATGGGTTGGCAGTTAAAAGTGATTGCTGCTTCCGCAGAAGGCTGGGGTTAAGTTCCAGCACCCACATGACAGCTCACAACCATCTGTAGCACCAGTTTCAGAGGCTCTGAAAGTGTCTTCAGGAAGTGCATCTACTTGGTGCACTTAACATACATGCAAACAAAACACTTATATGAGAGTAAATTAATCTTTATAAAAACTTTATTTTATGCAAAATTTTTAAGACACAGTGAGACCAGAAATAACGTTCCTTAATGTCTGTGTCATCTAGAGCAATAGTTTAACAATCAAATAACTTATATAGAAAGCCATCCACGGCACTGGAGAGGGCTCAGTGAGGAAGAACACTAGCTGCTCAAGCCTGACGACCTGAATTCAGACCTCAGTATCCACAGAATAAGCTGGTGTGACATGAGCATGCCTGTAACCCCATTGCTGGGAGACAGGAGGATCACTGGGGTTTGCTACCTGTCAACCTAGTGCTGGATTCAAGACACCTTGTTTCAAAGGAATAAATTGGGAAGTGAGAGCAAGCCACCAGACAGCCTCCTCTAGAAATCCACACGCATAATATGCTCATATACAAGCCTCCATTACCAACACCCTTTTCATACCAATAAAACATAAGAGCATGAGTAAATTAGGTAGAGCAAACAGAGCAACGAAAGCAAAGCACACAGAAGAGAGAAACTAGCAGGCTCCAGAGATGGTTCAGGGTTCCATAAAGGTACTTGCTGCAGAACCTGTCACCGTGAATTAGGATCTCCAGAAAACCACATAAAAGCCTATAATATTAGTGTACCCAGATAGATAGAAGGCCAAGGCAGGAGAACTGCTGGATAGGTCACCTAGCCTGGCAGAAAAACAAAAAGCCTTGTCTCAAACACGGAAGGCAAGTTGTCCTCTACATCTACATGCCTACATTCTCATTCATTCATATGCATCCCCCCCCCCACCACACACACACACACACACACACACACACACACACACACACACACACACACACACACACACACACACACACACACACACACACACACACACACACACACACACACAACACCAAGACAAGTAAATCCCTTAAGTTCACTGACCAGCCAATCTAACCAAATGAACAAACTTCAGATTCAGTGAGGGTAGAGAGCAACTGAGGAAAGGTACCTAACCTGCAAGCATGTACATATAAGCACATACTCACATTAACAAGTATACACACCACACATCAATATACAAAAACACACACTATCATGTAATTAGCAATCTTCTTGACATTTTGAGTGTAAGCCTCACCTTTAACAGCTGAACTATCTCTCTCCAGTCCAGCAATCTTTTGTAACAGGTATATGTAGGTCAGAGGTCAACTTCTAGGGTCTCCTCACATGATATCACTTTATTTGAGGAAGTATCTGTTACTTGGACCTGAGGCTCATGATCATTCTAGGCTGGTTGACCAGTGAGCCCCAGACATCTTATCTCCAGCTCCCTGTTGCTGGGATTACAAGCAAGAACCACATGCCTGGATTTTTACCTGGATGCTGGAGGTTGTACTCAGGTCCTCATGCTTCTGTGACAATCACTTTACCAAGTAAGCTACCCATCTACCACCTATTATCTCATTATTTTGTGCTTTTTATCTGTACATGCATGTGCTTGAGGAAGGCACCAGACCCTGACCTCCAACTGTATGCATGCCTTTTCATCTCTCAGTGAACATGAAGCTCACTGACTGGCTACCAAGCTCTAAAAATCCTCAGGTCTCCACCTTTACTTCATTAATGTACATCCCATGGAAAACACTTAGATCCTCAGACTCTTGTGGCAAACTGATTAAGCCATTTATCCAGACTCACTTTTTAAGGTTATTTTAAAGAATACTAGACCAACTATTCAAAATGAACAACTCTGCTCTATTCAAGAAGTTTTGCTGATATTTATTTCACTAGAGACAGCACTTAGGTGTTTGTATCCTAAGGCTGAGCTACATCCATGCCTCCCAACAAGCTTGTACCAAGCTTTCTTTTCTGACTGCTGTAGGTGCTGGGGTTAGAGTCAAAATAAACCAGATTCCATATCTCACAATATTTTAGAAAAAGGAAAAGGGTGTAATTACAGGCCCTTGACTACTTTAGGAACAACTTGTGCTAAAATGTAGTTTTACTTCCAGATGTTATGGTATGTGACTGAATCTTTCAGGCAATTTATTCTTAGGGGGTGGGAATACTGGCTTCTTTAGGAAACTGATAAAAATCACAGATGTACCTGTTATTAAAGAATGTACACATGTACATTTAAAAAACTGTCTGGATATTTGTGAACCCCTTGATCAAGAGTCCCTAAAAGACTCTTCCACAGATTTTGTCTTTCAGTGAAAAACTTGCCAATATTGCTTGCACTAAGTAAGACTGAACATGCTCCAAAATGCTGAACTGAAAGAACCCTATTAGCAAACTAACTGCAAACTAAGCCTTAATTTTAAGCCTTTCTTAAGAGTTACAAATATCTTAAATTATTAAATATCTGGTTGATATTCAACTGGACTTTTGGAGAAGCACTTATTATCTCAATTTTATACTTATCTCAATTTTTTTTTTAAGGCAGAAAACATATGGCTACATATACCTATACTCCTAGCACTTGGGGAGGGAGCATGTAGAAAGATCAGGAGTTCAAAGACAGCCTCAACTAAACATTTGAGGCCAGCCTAGGCTATACAAGGCTCTGTCGCAAATAAAAAAGCTGGCCCTTTAATATAATTTTGAACACACTCTTTTGTATTTCTACCACATTCTTGCTCCTCTGCTTCCTGACCACATTTTCTATACCTGTGCAAGTCTCAGAAACATTCATGAGATACAACTGTGCCTATCTGCTGACTGTATTTTATCAATTGCAGGACTAAGGAGTAATTAAATGCTTAAGTTTTCATCATTCATTTACTCTTCTGGTTTTCCAGTACTTTCTCTCAGTGGCTACTTGCTCAACATAGATGTGAACTATTCTGAAAAAGTATTCTGAAAGAGTATGGTAATGAATCCCCAAATAGGACTCTAGTCTACAAAGTCAGTTTTTAATAGTGAATACGTTTCTCTAATCTAGTATCTTCTAATAATAAATTTAGACTAATTATTTTATCTGTACAATTATTTTACAACTATATGACTTCTAGAATCTACCATTTACTACTACAGTTTTTAAAATTACAAAACCATTACAGATGTGCCAAGGATATAGCTCAGGGCTAAAATATGTGCCCAGCATTCATAAAGTCCTAAGTTCAAGCCCCAGGAGGGGAATTAAGTATTTGCAGGTAATGGATTTCTTGAGGAATTAAGAAATTCAGAAGAGTATCATAATTTTTTTTTTTTTTTTTTTAAAGAATTACCCATCAAAGTTACATTCTGAAATCCCTGAAGAAATGGGAGTGTGCTCATAGCTAACAGTCCATGACTACATTCTGAAGGCTTATTTCTGACCATGGTAAATGCACCAGGGGGCATCTATAACATAGCTGTCAACTCTCAGGTGTAATAATTAAGTTGTCAACATCCTTTACATATTTGTTTGAAGTTTCTCTGAATTTCTCACATCTGCATTTTTATATTACAGCTCAAAGTTTTAGATATGATTCTTTAATACTTTGAAGTAGGAATGAGTCACAAAAGATTAAGAATAACTACAACAGAATAAGTATGCATTCTGAAAGCAATGTCATTTTTATCCAACTCACTAAAACTTCATTAATAGTGGAATATTCTATTATTATTTGTTTTGTTTTTGTTTGGATACAGAATCTCACTATGTGATATACCTCTGGCTGGTTTTGAACTCAGAGATCCACCTGCCTCTGACTCCTGAGTGATGTCTACTACACTAGACATTATACTTATTAAGAAATTATATTTATGCAATAATGAATCCTAGGAAAGCAATGTAATGAAAACAATAAAAAAAATTTCTATGTACTGGCTACTATATCTACCAAGTGAAGTGAGCCTTCAGATTTGGAGGTGGCCCTTTCTCAAGAAATATTATTACCAAGTATGGCTCCCTTAAAAGCTTTGAAATATATATATTAACACATTATTTGTTTTTAGATACCTCCAAACTTGAAAAACCCATCACAAAGTATTTATAGCTGATTAGCTTTAAAACTGAGGTCAAGTCAAAGCAGGGACAATGCTTTTCCTCTACTGCTCTAAGTATTAAAGCAAAATTGGGGGGGGGGAGCTAGAAAAAAGACAGAGAAAAAACAGAAGAGGAGGAGGAAGAACTGTGGATGTAAAATAAATAAAAGCTATACAAAGGGGCAAACCGCAGCTTATCATTTCTAGGGCCAGCAGGTAAGAGGTAAAGGAGTGGAGCTCAGTCTCCATTCCCACAATGCATCACTATTAGACCAAATACCCTCAAGCATCTCACCTGGGTACACGGGGCACCGAGAGTGTAACTTACTAACCTCTGCTGCTGGTAGCAGAAAAAAGTTAGTTTTTTGAAAGCACATTCTTTCCTCAAAACGAAGATATGAGGGAAGAAGAAGAAAGGCAGAGACATGGGGAGAAAAACAGAGACAGCCCAAACAAAAAGGTTCTATGCAAAGATAAAGGAACAACAAAGCTATCCATAAAATAGCATTTTATGTCTCTAATACACTTTTTAGAACTTCAAGTGACCCATTAAATGTCAGTGGTGAGTTATTATACAGACATCACTATGTAAATTATTCATACTAGTATTTGTATTATAGTACTACTTTAAATTGTTAAGAAATAAACCACAACTTACCCCATCACTGTCTCTGTGTGGATTCAGTCTACTATAAACAGCTTCAATAACATTGCGCCTAAAAAGATACGTTTTTATTATGTACAAGTTTAAGCTCATATTTCAAATATGTTGCCCTGACTACAGAAAAACTCTCTCACTAAATATTTGCAGAAAATAATTTCCACATTCCTGTTGTGTGTGTGCCTGTGTGTGTGTCAGGATTTCTCTGTGTAGCCTTAACTGTTCTGGAACTCTCTGTAAACGGGGCTGCTCTTGAAATCAGAGATCTGCCTGCCTCTGCCTGCCTCTGGGATTAAGAATGTACCACCACTCAACAACTCAATTTTTTTAATCTTGTAAAATCTACTTGTTCTTACTTTAAAAAACAAACAAAACTTATCTTCAAAGATTATATTTCTCAAAAACTTAATAAATCTTGGGCTGGTGAGATGGCTTAGTGTTCTCTGCCAAGCCTGATGATGTGAGTTCAAATACCTAGAACTCTCATGTCAGAGGAGAACCGATTCTGCCAAGCTTATGCTGACACATGCCCACATCCACCTCTGCACACAATCCATCTTTTTAAATGAAGTGTTTCATCTTTAGATAAATGATCTACTCCTGATTTATTTTTTACTCAAAATGACTTAATTACTAATTTAAAATGAATTCAAAGTTGTCTCTTTTTGTTCTACTTACTTGCCAGCGAGCCCTCCCCCAGGAGGTAAATTTGGGATATTTTCTGCAGACAGAATGCGCATGACATGGGCAAGATCAGGCATTCCTTCCTCCCCAGACTTCTCCATAATTTCTGTAAATTTAGAACAGGACATAAAAAGTCATTGACATACATGTGTTCACTCTAACATATTTTCATAAAATATAAACTAGAATTAAATGTCCAATGATAAGAGGACAGTGAAGAAAAATGTCAGCAACTAGGTGGTGGTGCTGCATGCCTCTACTCTCAGTATTTGGGAGGCAGAGGCAGAGAGATCTCTGAGTTTGAGGCCAGCCTGATCCAGAGCTAGCTCCAGGACAGCCAGGGCTACAGGGAGAAACTGTCGGGGGAGGGGAGGAAGAAAAATGTCAATAAATGAAATGGTTTGTACCCAATAAAAATGGTTCTCAGAAGCACAGTAACTCATGGGTGAACCCTGCAGTATATGTGCACTAAGGGTCGGTGTCCATTTCCTCAATTGTTCTTTACCTACTTTGTAAGCCAGGGTCTCTCACTGGCCCTATAGTTTATCTACATTTCCTTGCCCTTTTTCCCTCTACTGCTGGGGATGACCACCACATTTGGCTTTTATATGAGTGCTGGCGATCTGAACTCATATCCTTATGCTTTTGTGATAGGCACTTAACCAAATAAAAAAATTTTCCAGCTGAGAATTTTTTAATTTTATGTAAAAATAATATAATGCAATAATGTAAGTTGAGCAATGTGGTATACTCCTGGAACTCCAGCAGCCAGGAGGCAGAGGCAAGAGAATCAGAATGGCTTAGACTAAAAATGAGGTCAAGGCCACAAAGGTTAATTATGACAATTACAGTGAGACTGACTACAGTCATTACAGAAAAGCAGAAACAATGGTTGCATAACAATCATTAAAAAAAAGAAATTTTAAATCATTTTTATACAATGACAAATACTTATGTCCTATAACAATTTAAAGAAAATACATCATGGAACTTGTAAAATAAAAACTTTACATTCTTCATTTTTATATGTAACTTACAAAAAGAAAACACTTACATGTTTATATGTATGCTTTATGGTGCATTGTTTATGTGTGTGGAGGCATATATCTAAAATAAAGATTTTTGTAGTTTGGGAGGGGTGAGGGGGTGCAGAGACGCAAACATCATAGCAGGGACTCTCAACTGTGCCCAGAGCCAGCTGACAGGTGAGATCTCTGTTCCTGTCCTCCTTCTGGTTGCTGGTATCACTGATAGGCTGTCACCCCTTCCCAGCCACCCAGCTTTCACTGAACTCCATCCTCAGCGCTGCTTGAACTGTTGACGCCATTTTCTCAATCCTACTTCTATCCCACCCAAGACAGTCAGTCTTGCTTATAGCCCAATCTGTCCTCAAACTCTAAATAAATCCTTCTGTCACTGCTTCCCAGACTCTTAGACGGAATCCCAGTCTAAGAGTCTCCTTTTTCAGAGACAGTAATCTAACCAGGCCACACCTCCAGCCCCAGTAACTCACTGGAAAAAAAAATCTTCAAATTTCACTTATAAAGATTTTTATTGCACATGTGTGAGAGTACCTTGCTTGCATCTGCATGTATGTCTGAGCACCACGTTTGCCTACTGGCCACAGGCCAGAAGAGAGTGCCAGATTCCCTGCAACTGGAGTTACTAGAAGTTGTGAGCTGCCATATGGGTACAGGAAGCTAAACCCAGGTCTTCTGCAGGAGCAGCAAGTGCTCTTAATTGCTGGCCCATTTCTCCAGCCTATTTTATTTAATTATATGTATCTGTATATAGGTACTACTTTTAACACAAGAAACCCGTGTCCTAAGCAGCCTCTCAAGAAGCAAAAATACCAACCTTTACCACGTCTTACATTCTGGCTTTAACCTTAGAATCCATCACTTCCAACTCCCATCATGACTTCCTTACTTCTAAGTTTCAATCAAAAAAATTCTCTGCAACCAGGTCTTCACATGTACTCTCCTGGAGTCTGAAATGCTTTTCCTGCCAATCCTAGTCATCCTTTAGTTGTAATATCAATTTTTATATTATTTTTATAATACTATATTTTATAATTTTATATCATATTTTTATAATTTTTTATTGACACATACATTGCTTTATACTCCTATCTACAAGATGTTTACTGGTACATCTGAAGGCTTGGTTGGTCCCTAGATGGTGACACTATGAACTGTGAAATCCAACCACCTCACAGCTCATCATAAAGGGATGAGAGCATGCTTTTGAAGGATCAATCTTCCCATTGGTATAGCAACATCTCTGGCCCCTGGCTTATAGTCCATGAAACTTGTTTCTGCTTAATGGATATTCTGCCTTGCCTTGCTTCATTCAAGTCTGATGGAGCCAATAAACCATAGGTCAAAACTCTTGAAACTGAACTAAAATATATCTTTTCTTCTTTAAATTGTTATCTCAGGCATATTTAGTGAAACAAACAAATAAATAAATGCCACTGCTTATGTTTTGAGCTAGACAGTTTTTGTTGTGGGACAGTGCTGGGTGCTAAGATAAAGTGGCGTCCCTAATCTCTCAACTGCCTGTTATTTCTAACACTGCTCCTTGTCACGTGCAGAGACTATCTCCCTAAATGAAAGCCACTGCAGTCTGGTACATCATCAGTTTTCATACTTCCCTTTACCACTACCATCTGGCAACGGCATTAAGGAACTACACTGGTCTCCACCTACAAACATCTTTAAAGGGGGGAAAACTCATTTTCCTCACATTGCTACTAATCTGAAGATCGCATATCTTAGGCAGATGGAAATTTATTTTTGAAGCCTCTGTTTTAATATAATTGCTTAAAGAGTCATCTGAGAAGGTAGAATTTTTTTTCCTTTCCTTCCTGAACTGGAGAAAAAGAAAACAAAAACTGCCTTACCTTCCACCCGTGATTCCAAGTGCTTATCCAACTCTGAATCTTTTTTCACTGCTTCATCTGAGACCTTGGGGGCATTTGAAAAGCAAACTAATACAATACTCATGTTATCTCGACTTCCCTGTATATTAAAAAAAGAAGAGGGAAAATTTTTTCTATGTTTAAACAATTGGCTATAATTTAGGTTCAGTTATTTTAAGCAATTAAAATTCATTTAGCCACCCAGAATGCATACCTTATTTCACTTAAAATATAATCATAAAGAACAATGTATCTAGGTATGACTATAAATGTAGTTATTCTTGGATTTTAATTCTGTGTAATTATTTTTACCCACCAGCTCACAGCCTGAGAAATGAAGACAACTTCACACCTATTAAATCTTCTACACTATTTTTCATTCAAAATTGCATAATCCTAAAAGTATCTTAAGCCTAAAACATCCTTTTAAACATTTGGAAATTTTTCATGCAAATCAACACAGCACAACTCTCAACTTTGCTGAAAATTTGATTATCATGAACTCAAGAAGTAACATGATAGAAAGAATCAACTCCCCAAAATCGTCCTTTGACCTTACACATGCACCACACACTCATGCATACACACGTTCTATAAATCAATAAAAATGTAAAAATTTGATGGGCATCATGTGAGAAATTTTTAAAAAAATGATTCTGAAGTTACATCAAACAATGGGATATGCTTGGGTTACCAAGTTATAAACACCTAGGCAACAGGTTTTTTGCTTTTATTCTGTTTTAGAGACAGGGTCTCAAATCTTGCCTTGAATTTGCAATCCTCCTGTCTCAGCCTAGAAAATGCTAAGGTTGCAGGCATGTGCCACTTGAGTAAATATGGGTAACTTTTTAATTCCTGGGTATTTAGAGAGCAGTTAAAACAGTGTTTTATAAGAAAAAAATTTTACTCCAACTTTTAATTATTACCTTACAAATACATTAAAAAGGAAGTACAGAATACATTCTTAAAGTGCCAATGTCTGAGCAACAAATTAAAAATCTTCTACCTGTTCTTTAGGTACATAAGTGAGTATCTGATCATTAAAATTGTTGTTAGAATTTTCCCATCGATGACAATGTCAAGTTCTCTATTTTTGAAATGGTGTCATTATGTTATATAGTCTAAGCAGGCCATGAAACTCATGATTCACCTGCATCTCCTCTACTGAGGTAAGAGGAAGGGACTATAAGCTCCTCTTCAGAATTAAAAGACAGAAACAATGAAAGAGGTGGTAATCGGTTTTCTCTGATAATGAGGTTTGCCCAGGGAAGCGGAAGAAGTCTTTCAAGTCACCCTGGCCAGAATCTACACCAGCATGACTTGACTAAGACCTGCCACCTTTTAAGAATCCACATGACATGGCCAAACAGACAGGAAGCCTTAAAGAGTAACTGCTTCTACCTTCCAAGGTAATGGGAGCAAGTCTGAAAGGGTCTTCTCTAGCCTTCACAGTCTCTCTATAGACTAAGCTTTGGTAGAAAGAATCATCAGAAATAAATAACCAGGCACTAAAGTGTCTGGAAAACCAGGACTCTTAACACTGTCCAAAGTAACTTCACTACTCAAAAAATGTTTATGACTCACTACCAACTTTTATGACTTACTATTAGAAACACTGCATTTGGTTATATGACTATACATACAAGTATACCCTATGAGTATAGTTAAAGCAAAAAAAAACAAAAAAAAAACAAAAAATTAAATCATGTAGTAGATATTGAAAACATTAAACATTTAAGGCAATTATATGGAGACAGAAGGGTTGGCAAACACTTAGCAATAGTATCTTCTAACCATTTCCTATTATGTAACACCAAGAACATTATTAAATAATTCCTAATCAATATCCATCTATAAAAGCTCCACTAGATCTTTATAAATTATAAAATATAGGCTCTATCATTTATAAAAACTAATTTACACTTAGTCCCCTGTCATATGTGATTTCAATGCTGCTTCTATTTCCACGGAAAGATGACTCTTTCTAAACACAAGCACGAGTGTTTGACAGCAACTGAAAAAGATTCTTCCTGTTTCTCCTGCTCATAAAAGACAAACCATAACCATTTGGTTGCAGTCTAGTTTTCATTAAGCCCAATGCTGAACAAAGAGAAGCTACTTTAAAACTTTATCTCAATATCCTTTCTTTCATACTTCTTCAGTAGATAGCTGCAATACACTGAAGAGGAGTTTGAGTACCAATACCTAATAGATTAAATCAAAGAAGGCATTGTCCTGCCATAAGTGCATCTAGATTTAGACAATGAGATTTTGATGCAGTTGGTTCTAAAGCTGAATGTTGCATGATTACAAAGGAGAATCCAGAAGTATGTCTCCACTCAGCATATGTGATAGTTTGGAAGGCTGTTACAATAAAAACAAGTCTTCATAATGATAATAACCAGTGTGATCTAGGAGATGAGGCTGCTATGTTCAACGTTCCCAAGGTTTGAGAGGCTGTATAGTATACAACAGGAACACATCTCAGTAGTAAGTGCATTTTCAAAAGAATAAAGTAAAAATACATTGTAGTATGTAATTACTGGGACATGTAGATTCATTAAGTTTAAATGTATTCACATAATACCTGAAAATGGTAACAATCAATTTGGACTAAGGTGCACTGTGAAAAAAAAAAAACTCAAAGATACTAGAGCAAGATGACCAAGAAAGTACTAAAATCTCTCCACTGAGCTGTACTGGATTTATGTACACTGTACTTTGATCAACAACTCTCTACTTAAAATAGCCAACCAAAGCCAGTGAGACAACTTAGCAGATAAAGGTGCTGGCTGCCAAGTCTGACATCTTAGTTCAAAGCCTAGACCAAATGATGGAAGGAGAGAACCAATCAGTATAAGGTTCCCCTAAAGTTCCATCTGCAGTGGTACATGGGCAAATACACACACAAAGTAAATGTAAAAAAACATTTTTAAAAAGAAATAGCTAATCACACCCCACTCAAATATTCTATGTTTACTTTTGCCTTTTTAAATGAAGGTATTTTCCACAAATTACATTGGAATAATACTAAAGTTAAACTGAGTTGAGAACTAAAATTATCTTGAGGATGAAGTACATTTTCCATGTTGTAGGAATAAATCAGAAAGATGCTTCCTTCCTCTATTTTATCCAGTGACTAGATTTACTGTTTTAAATGAAAAAGTTTCTGATTCATATAAGCTTCAGTATATAACTGAATTTAAGGAAATCAACTATATTTAAGAATATCAAGAAAAATAATATAATTTAAGAAAAAGCAATAAGCATATCTCAATCCATTTCTGTAAAATTCAGTAAAGGTCCTATTTTTACGCTTGTACATGTGTACTGGTAAACAGAACTACACTGAAATATACAGCTAGCTGTCAGTAGTGATAAGCACCACATGCACAGAGTCTGAAAAGAGATGGCCCTAGGTGAGCAACCTAACTTTCAAACACCTGTGTATTACAAAAAATTTACTAACTTTATAACAACTGGGGTAAAGGGTGAAAATCCCTCACCATGTCAGACAACAAATTTTCAGACACAAAGCACCAAAATGCACATATGTATAATCAAGCCTTTCTGATAAATCACTTCAACTATCATTTAATGTCAACTGCCATCTCTTTTCTTGTAAACTAGAAATTAATTTTCCTTGTCCAATTACTGTAAAGATAAAATATATATGACCTACAAATCATTAAATGTCATACAAATAGCAATTACACACTTTATGAAATCTGAATTAGTTGGCAATAAAACACCAGGAAAAGCAATACAATAGTAAGCCCTTGTTTTTTGTTGTTCTTCTAGAGAGTTTCTCTGTGTTGCCTGGCCATCCTGAAACTTGCTCTTTAGACCAGGCTGGCCTAGAACTCGGATTTGCCCACCTCTGCCACTGACCAGCTGAGGCATGTTTTCTTAGGAAGTAATTTAACTAGAATGATATCTGACCAGAGTCATCATCTAACACCAGCCACCTCACATTGTTAATGGCAACCTGAAAAATGACTTCTCATTAACAACTCTAATGCTAACTACTATCATATGGCTGTTGTAAAACTTACCTGGGCTAACATACTTGTTCGGTGCTAAGAATAGCACAAACTCACAGAAAGCAGTAATTGTATGTGACTCTGACAAAGATGGTTAAAATTTTCCAAGGTTTATGAGTTAATATACACAAGTGTGTGTGCTATTAAAAGGCATAGTCAAAGTAGAAAACACTGACTTCATCTTAAATCTCTTGGGGGGGACAACTCTACTTAATTAAATCTTCTTTGGCTCTCCTCTTAAAGCGGGAAACACCCACTAAATATCTGTTTTCCATGAAATTAAACATATGCATGCAATTTTCCCTTCTAAATTTCAAGTAATCATATTCTATTTTACAGTACAGTTAACTCTTGATTTTATAATACAAGCAAGTAGAACAGCAAAATTATAGAATTAAAATTGAAAATGGAGGCTTAATTCCACAAATAACATTCAGTCATTAGGGAAAAAAAAAAGCAAACCTATATTTCCCCCAACCGAGTTTTTCAAAATTAACTTCAATCTGAATGCAGATTCTTTCAAGAGAACTAAGATTAACAATCACTAAAGTGAAATGAACTACTTGCTCCAAGCTCTTATATGTTACTGTTCTGAGATTCTAGGGCAGCACATAATCTTTAACACTATTGTTAGTCTGGCCAGATAAACTTCTGGCTATTCTCGCATGCCCAACTTCTTCAAATATTAGTATGATGTGCAATCATGACAGAGCATGCAACTCTCTAAGACAGAGATCTCTCTACAACACACTGCTGGAAAAAACAGGCTGAATAAAAGCACATATAATAAATATATGCCTTCAGGCAGGTTAAAAAACAAAACTGCAAAACTGGCCACTGAGATGGCTCAGACAATAAAGGTACCCAGCTGCCAAGTCTGATGCCCTGAGTTTGATTCCCAGGACCCACGTCCTCTGATTGCCACTTGTGCAACGGAGGAGGAGGGACCAGCGGCTAAATTACACCCAAGCACAGACTTGATGAAATTAATACATTTAATAAAATTTTAAAATATACACTGTTAAGTGTTTGTGTGTATTAACACACATCTATACTACCATTGAGGCGGCAGGAAGAGGGAGGAAGGGAAGGAGATGGAAGGAGAAGAGAGGGAAGGAGGGAGGGAGAGAGAGAATGGTGATTTAGTTTCAAAAAGTCCATTAAAAAAAAAAACCAAAAACAAAAAACAGATACAAAGGTACAAAATGGGAAGTACCTGATTTGGGTGAGAAGAAAAATTTTGACTGTTTTTTGTTTTTTTGAATTTCCCATTTTTATCTAGATGTTTTCCATTAACAACGAACATGTTTTTAAAATTTGGGGAAATACTTTTACTTACTAGTCAAGCAGAAGTCTGCTTTACTCCCAAAAGGCCCCAAGGAAGCTCTCCCTATGTAAGAGCCTAAGGACTATTTTAAGAGCAGTTGCCTATCTGAGCAACGACGGACATTCACTGATGGCTTTTGTACTAAATTCACCCTGAGAAGTTAAAAAGACACGGTAAGCTGGAAAAGAAAAAGTCAGAGAAGCCCTAATTATTGCCATTCAAATCCTTTAAGCTGCACGACCCAAACGCCAGGCCTTAACATCTCTTCTGGAAGCTGGTTCTTTTCATTTTATGGTAAAGGGGATTTTCATCCATATGGGATATTTTCAGGGATCCTCCTCTTTTAATTTTTCTCTATATCTTGATCAAGATGCATCTTAAAAAAATGTTTACTGGAGGTGGGGGAGCACACTGAGATCAGAGAACAATTTGTGGGAGTTAGTTTTCTCCTGGAATGTACCCACTGCATCATCTCATGCTGTGGGATATTATTTGAAGATGTGTTACATTTGTTTATGCTGGGGATCATTTGTTTAATGATGCAAAGCTGTGTTGCATTCTTTTATGTTGTGTTTAACTCTGTGAAGCTGTTACTTAGCCAGTCAGGAGAAAGGATGGGCGGGGCTGGAAGGCAGAGAGGATGAATAGGAGGAGAACTCTGAGAGGAAAAGATCAAGGGTGGAGAAAGAAGGGTCAGCCACTCAGCTACAGTCAGAGAGGGAATAAAAAGGAAAGAAAAGGAAAGAAGTACAGAAAGAGAGAAAGATAAAAGCCTAGAGGCAAAAGGTAGATGGGTAAGTTAAGAAAAGCTTGGCTTTGTTAAATCTGTCAGTATTTTCTGTAGCTCTAAGCTGAACAAAATTCTATCACATACCTGTTTTAAGCTGTTTCAAAACTTGAGTAAGATGACTGCTGCCAACATTAAGAACAATCCTTCTAAATGTCAACAAATCATAAAACACTAAGCTTAATACATTTGAGATATTTGTCATCAATTAAATTCCAAATTAGAAGGTTGGGGCAGATAAAGTTGGCAAAAGGTTTAATTTTCTTTAAGAAAATATATGAAAATATTCTCTTTCTACAGAAAATAGTAAAAGTTATAAATTAAGCTTGCTTAAATTTACTTACCATGTCTCTTCAAAATCAATAGTGTGTTAGCTCAAATAAAAAAGCTTACATACCTTATGTAAACAAGTGTCCACTACCCAATTGCACACATTCTCCAGGTCGTCAGAGACCTCGAGCCTAGACTTAACATATTCACAGAGCTCCTCATTACTCATCACATCCCAGATCCCATCACAGGCCAGGACGACAAATTCATCCTCTTCTGCCCTCAAAACCTCATAAACCTCAGGCTCTGGAGACACAAGCTGCTCTGTTGGGCCCTTGCCATCAACACACTTGTAATCATAGTCCCCCAGAGCACGAGACACAGCTAAGGAACCGTTCACACGCTGTATCATTACACTGCCTCCTGCATTTTGGATTCGTTCCTTTTCCATTGGATTACAAGGTTTGTGATCCTGGGTAGAAAAGCAGACTTCTCCATTTCTACACAGAACAGCTCGTGAGTCACCACAGTTGATAAAGTAGATATGTGTAGGTGAAATCAAAACTCCCACTGCCGTTGAACCACTCCTGTCCATCCCATTTCTGAGGTCTGAAAAGTTACGCATATATTCATCAATTTTCAAAAAGCCTGTTCTGATACCAGTCTTAACATTTTCCACTGAAGGCTCAAGATCAGAGCCTGGTTTGCCAGCTGCCCTGAAGTCTTCATTAGTAGTGATGTGTTCCAATAAATGTGCCGAGCAGTAATTTGCCACTCGGGATCCAGCATGACCATCATAAACTGCAAAAAACGACCAGTTTTCCAAGCCGTGCGGAATACCCACAACAGCTGTATGTGCATCCTCCATTTCCACTCTCCATCCTTGCATGCTGCTCAGGCCATAGCGCAAACCATTCCCAGCACCATGAGCATTGTGTTTTTCAGTTTTGGGTTTATCCAAAAATGCACCCATGTTTAGTAATGAATCTGAAAGAGAAAAAATAAATGGTGTTAGACGTTTAAATGTGGCATAGCTTATGTACAGTGCTCCATTTCCTCTATATTTTCTACAGATCCTGACCTATTAGGATGACAACATAAGTTCCCTGATGCTTTTTATAACACATTCATTATTTTTATTTGATGTACAATGTCTTCATGTATGTCTGTGTGAGGGATCAGACCCTGTGGAACTGGAGTTACAGGGAGATATAAGTTGCCAAGTGGATGCTGGGAACTGAACCCAGGGTCCTCTGGAAGAACAGCCAAATGTTCTTAACATCTAAGCAATCTGTTTAGCTCCTAAGACACTGATTATTTTTTTTCTTCCTTTTTGTCTGTTTGTGGGTTTTGTTTTTTCAAGACAGGGTTTCTCTGTGTAACAGCTCTGGCTGTCTTTGAACTTGCTCTGTAGACCAGTCTAACCTCAAACTCATAGAGATCCACCTGCCTCTGCCTTCTGGGTGCTGAACTTAAAGGCATGTGCCGCCACCACCTGGCTAATACACTGATTTTTAAACCAGTACATAAGACAGAATCCAACCAATTAAATCAGAATTCCTGCAGGCAGACCAACATATCAGTGGTTTGTTTACTTTTTTGACTGTCACCTGCTGTCCTGAAACTCACTATGTAGACCAGACAGGAATACAACTCACAGAGAAGAACCCACTTGCCCCTGCCTTCCAACTGCTAGAAATAAAAGCATGCACAAGCACACATAGCCTGTGATCTCTGCACTGGTGACGGAAGCTATCGAGTTAAGAGCTCAAGTCAGCAAAAGGACTTCCTGGACAGCAGGGTTGTTACACAGAAAACCACATCTGAAAAAACAAAGTTCAAGGCCAGCTTGGGCTACAAGTCTCAAAAAACTGAAGAATGCAGCAGCCAAGCTCAGAATTTTTAACAGAAAACTGAGAAATACAACTCAGTGAAGATTTTTTTTTAAATTCAGCTGGACACAGTAGCAGGCTCCTGAAATCCCAGATTACCAGATACTTACTTTAAAGAGGATGAGGCACCAAGATCAAGAGTTGTCTTAAAACCAACCAGCCAGGCCCTAAGCAAGTCAGCTACTTTTCTTCACTGCACTACTGATGCCTCTTTTCTCTCTTCAGTCCCTTAAATTCAAAATTCTCAATGAGCCTAACTGAGTTTAAAGCACCCACAACCTTGAGTGTATTTATTCATTCAAAAATTAACCTTTTTATAAAGTTCCGAACTGATCATATTTTAAAGCTACTATAAAAATTTGCTTTTAAAAAGCACTATAAAGTTCCACTATCACTTTCTATATAGTGTGCACAAATGTATCTAAAGAATAACAAAGTACCATCCATGCACTTAGCACAAAGTTTATCCAGGCCAGGAAAGCTTCCTTCCTCCTCCCTAGACTCTATTCAGAATGGGTAAGACCTCAAGTTTGCATTAGTGTTCCTTATAGTTTAACTATATTCCTGTACAACTTAGCTTTACACACTTAGCAAGTTGCACTTTAGCATTTCTGAATCCAGCTCAACAAAACAGTATACCTCTGGGTAAGAACTTGTTATTTTTCTGGCCGTAATAGTGACCAAACCAATACTTGAATGTACTGTAAGAAGTTAAGATACACTTCTGAAATGTGTACTAGTCATCAATACTTTAAGTGACAATTAGAACACATAAAGAATTACAGATTTTCTTTAAGATTGATGACTTTTGTTAACTGTTGCATAATAAATAAATAAATATAATGAGTGGAGAGATAGCTCAGCAGAGTTGTGTTCCTAGCAACCATAACTTCAGTTCCAAGGAATCCAATATCCTTCCTTTTCTGGACCCTGTCAGCACCAGGCACCCACAAAGCACACTTATATCACTTGCATACATGTAGACAAGACACTCCTACACATAAAAGTATAAAAGTGAATCAATCCTTTACTCCCCCGACTCCCCTCCCCAAAAGAATACAGGTTAGAACTGGGAGGCAGAGGCAAGTGGATTCTGAGAGTCCCATACCAGCTAGGACTGCATAAAGAGATGGGGGAGGGAGAGTGGGCAGAGATACAAAGTTTAAGCCTCATGTCTGGTTGACACATTTTGGCTTATCTTATCAGTCATTCAATTTATAATCACACCCAATTATGATTATATAAAATATATGATTATATAAACATTTATATAAAACTAACAATGTATTAAACAATAAAACAAAGATAGGTTATTCTTTCCCAAAGAGTGATTTAAAACATAAAAACTAAAACAGTGGTACACTAAACATTTATGTAACTGAGTCTTGAAAACTCAAAATCAAGAACGGATTTTTTTATCTGCCACAATTTGGACCTCAATATTTTTTGTTTTTCTTTCTTTGGTAGCCTTGGCTGTCCTAGAACTCACTCTTTAGACCAGACTGGCTGAAAACTCAAGCAATCCTCCTGCCTGGCCGCCTCCAGGGTACTTGGATTAAAGGAGTTCACAACCACTGCCCAGCTACCAACCTCACTCTTTGAACTCATGTCTTTCCTCTTTCCTCAAGCTCTGTAAAGCCAGGGTTCCTGAAAGACCACATCTGGAGCTTCTGAACACCTTTTCCCAAACCATTTTACTAAATTCCATTAACACTTTACCATCAAGGGAAGAAAAGGCAAATGGACCTTTGTGAGCTCAAGGCCATTCTGGTCTACAAAGCAAGTTCCAATCTAGCCAGGGTTACCCTGTAATACCCTACTTCAAACAAACAAACAAAAATAAAGAATGCAAGCCCTTACCAACACTTAAAACATACCACTTTACATGCTTAATTATCTTATTATCTTCTATCACTCTCACCTTCCAAATAATCACATACTCACATTCATTCATTCTCCCTCTCCTCCCTCCCCAGCCAAAACAAGTACTGAATAAAATGTTAGAAAACAAAGTCTTTCTTGTTTTGTTTGTTTTTGAGACAAGCAGGTAGTGTTAGTTAGCTCAGGATGGTCTCAAATCTACCACAATCCTTCCTCAGATGCCAAAAGGGTGAGATTACATACCTGTGCCTTTTTTTTTTTAATTAGTTTAAATGGAGTGGCTTGAAATGGTGGTGTACTCCCATAGGAGTCCCAGGCTGCAGAGGCAGAATATAAAAATAATTTTAAAAGGTGGTTTAAGCAACAAATACTCCACTTTTAATAAATCCAATACAATTTTCTATGGGCATATTCTCTCAAGTTGAAGTAAACAAAATTCCTAATATTAACTTGCAAAAAGAAAAGGCCTTAGGAGGGAAGGAATAACTTGTATAGACCAAGAATCTCATTCTCTCAGATAAACAAGTCTAGAGAATGGGATCTGGAATAATAGATGCTAAAAAAACATCTCCCACAAGAAGGTAAGCCAAGAATCATATTACACAATAAACTGTATATCCCCAGAAGATAAGCATATAGTAGATTATGTATTTGACTGTGTTCTGTATTTATTTCCTTTTAGGTATTTTCTACTTTTACTAAAGTTTTAAAGGCCTTATTTTATCTCAGTTACCTTGAGTCAAACTAAAGACGTCTTACTAGATCACTACCTCCCTTAAAAGTAAAACAGTAGGGGCTGGAGAGGTGGCTCAAAAGTTAAGAGGCTGCTCTTCCAGAGGTCCAGAGTTCAATTCCCAGCAACCACATGATGGCTCACATCCATCTGTGATGAGATCTGGTAAACATGAGGGCATACATGCAGGAAGAACACAGCATACTCAATAAATAAATCTTTTTAAAAAAAGAAAAAAGAAAAGAAAAGAGAAAAGAAAGAGTAAGCAGTAGGGTCTCCACAGGTAAATCAAGTTGGCTTACTTTAGAAAGTGGGGAAAGAGAAGTCTGGACTTGTACCTGCTTACAGCTGTACTCTTTACTGTTTGTTTTCTGACAAGTCTCCCTGCATTGTCCACATTGGCTTCAAACTCCTAATCCTCCTGCCTTAGCCTCCCCTGAGTAGTTATGACACCTGTTTGGTTTTTAGGTACATAATAAGCTTTGGTCATGTATTAGAGTCATAAAGTCATTTTAACCACTGACAGTTTCATTTCATAATATCTCTTAAGTTTTGACTATAAAAATTTATATAGATGACTTTTTATAAAGATTAGTGCCAGTGTTATATGATGAAATGACATCATATAAGAGAATCCAGAAAAAAGTATATACACACATTTAAACTTCAAAGAATTGAAGAGAAGTTTTAAAGCCTTAAGAAACTTAACAGTAGTGCTTTTAAAAACTAACAGAGGTCTGCTTACTTGTGCCCATAGTACATACGTGTAATAAGCACATGGTCTCACAGGAACTGTGAGAAGTAAGGACAAGAATGCCTGCACACTACATTTGTTTCCTAGCTGTTTTCCTAGAAAAGACACCTCTTCCTATTGTGAAATTCTGGGTTAGAGTCTGAATGATAACTGTCCCCAACGGTTACAACACTACACAACAAGAAAACAGACACATCAACCGACATGTACTTCCTAAGTAAAGTACTTCTTGTAAATAAATCATTTAGCATTTTGCCCAGGTGTCTCTATTGCTTGCTCTGTGTTTTTTAGAGATTGGGTCTCTATCTACAGCCCAAGGTAGCCTTAACCTGAAGCAACCCTCCTGTCTCATCTTCCCTAGTGCTAGGATTCTAAGTGTGAGCAATGATGCCCAGCTTCTCTAGTTTGGGAGGAAAATTACACGAGTTCCTACAATGACACCAACAATACATCCTCTTCTCCAACCAAAAACCCTGTTCTGGTTTGTTAACTTGCCACAAGCTGAGTTATCTGAGAAGAGGGAACCACACTGGAGAAAATGCCTCCCTAAGAATGGCCAGCAAGCCTGTGGGGCCTTTTCTTTCTTTCCTTTTCTGAGACAAGGTCTTTCTATGCAGCCCTGACTGTCCTAGACCTTACTCCGCAGGATAGACCAGCCTCAAATCCACAGAGATCTGCCTGGTTCTGCCTCCTGGCTGCTGTGATTAAGGGATTTCTGGATATGGGGGGATGCAGCTCACTGTGAACTGGAGGTAGGTTTTCAATGGCATAAGAGAGCAGGCTGAGCAAGCCATGAGGAACCAGCCAGTAAGCAACACTCCTTGATGGTCTCTGCTTCAGTTCCTGCCCTAGCTTCCTTTGACTGTTAAGCTAAGATAACCCTTTCCTCCTCAAATTGTTTTAGGTGATGGTGGTTTATCACAGCACTAGAAACCTGGAGACAAATACCTATGTTTCCAGACAAATACACCCTATTGCACCAACTCTAAGAAGCCCTTCCAACCACATGCACTAATCATTGTACTACACTTACGCTGCTTTATTAAACTGAGCTTGATTATTAGACCTCAATTATTTATCAGATTTAGGTTTTATATCTTTTGGAGAAGGAGCCATCAAATTTTTTTTTTTTTAATTTTTAATTTGAGGAGAATTTTTAAATTTGTTTTTTAGACAGGATCTTGCCATATAGCCTACTGGCCTCAGACTCACAATCCCTCTTCTCTAGCTTCTGAGTGCTGAGAATAAAGGTACATATAAAAATGCAAACCAGCTGCATGTACACTGCTGTCCCCTTGTACAGTGGGCACTACTTTAAAAAAAGCTTCAACAGGGTATTCAGATACTGCAAAACGCTCTTGGCTGTAGTTGGCATACTTTAGGTAGAGAGCATGTGGAGGCTGGCAGGCTATGCATAAGAATAGCACAATCTGTCAATCCCATCCCATCAAACGGATGAAGTAGTGTCAGAGATCCCTCTGGCTCACAGAAAAACTTCTTCCAAGGTTCCTGTTTTGTTTTGTTTTTTAACTTAAAAAACAAGTACCAATTGGTATCTTTTAATGAATTCTACATGCCAGACATGCTATCATTTAATCCTAGTAACAATCCAGTAAGATTAGCAATTTTTGAAATAACATTTATCTCCTGTTTTTAATTAATGTGTCATTGTGTGGGTATGTGTCCATGAGTGCCAGTGCCCTCCAAGGCAAGGCCAGAAGCATCAGATTCCCCCAGGAGCTGGACTACAGTTTTAAGTTACCCAATGTGAATGCTGGAGCTCAAACTCAGGTCCTCTAGAAGAGCAGCAAGCACTCTTAACTGAGCCTTATCTCCAAACACTCTTAGCAGTTTCACTTTACAACTGAAAAAAGAAATATAAAAGGAGCTAACTAGGACCCTATAAAGTTCAAATAAAGTCTCCAGTTTAGCTAACAGATTGATAACAATAGGATTTTTAGTTTGGATAGATTACCACGATAATATATGGTTAACATTATACAAACATGTTAAGAGGTCTGAGGGTATTCTCTGAATTATCTTCATACGTTTCCTATTATGTCTAAAATTACTTCAACATTGCAAGTTTCCTTTTTTTCGATGGTAAGTAAAGAGCTGGGGGATATAGTTCAGTTGACAAAGTGCTTGCTTAGCATGCGGAAGCCCTGGCTGATTTCTAGCAGGACATAAACTGGACACAGTGGCCCACACCTGTACTCTCAGCACTTTGGAGATGGAGAGAGGGAGATCAGAAGTCCAAGGTCACCCTTGGATACAGAGAGTTTGAGGTCAGCCCACACCTTCAAACCCCCCCCCCCCACACACACACCAAGTGTAAAGCTAAGGCAAGCCACAGTTAAGTCTTTTCCACCAATGCACAAGATAAGATTAGGTTAACAGGAAATTCTTTCCACTTCTGGTCATACTACAGTGCTTAGAAATGTATCCTTAGAAAAGGAAGGGAAAGGAGAGGAGGGGAGGGGAGAAGAGGGGAAAGGAAGAGAAGAGAGGAGGGGAGGGGGAGGGAGAAGGGAGGGAAGGGGAGACTAGGGGAAAGGATGAGGGGAGGGGAGGAGGGAGGGGAGAGGGAGGGAGAAGGGAGGGAAGGGGAGACTAGGGGAAAGGATGAGGGGAGGGGAGGAGGGAGGGGAGGAGAGGAAGGAAGGAAAGGAGAAGGGGAGTGGAGAAAGCCAAGATTATGTAACTGTAAACTCTGATTTGATTCTCTATTTCTAGGGTGTATGAAATACAATTTACTTTTTGAAATAAACAAGCTGAGAAACATTTGGATTATGTCCCTAAGACTAAAACAAGTATCCAAACTGATAAAAAAATAAATAATTGAGCTGGGTTTGGTAACACACACCTTTAATCCCAGCACTCGGGTGGCAGAGGCAGGCAAAGTTTGAGGCCAGCCTGGTCTACAGAGCCAGTTCTAGGGCTATCACACTGAGAAAACTGTCTCGAAAAGCAAATAAGTAAATAAATTAATTAATTAATAGGTGGGACAAAGAGTAATTTCACCCTTCAGATAAGTATTATCATCAGCCAAGTGATAAGGCCAGCATCAATGGGCATAAATCACATTCATATCAAGTTCATCACTTGACACAGGATGATCTGTCTGTGGTCTTTTCCCCAAATAAACCTTTAGCCTCTAATCATAAGAAAAGCAGTAGAAAAATCACAGTTTAGGGACATTTTACAATATCCAACCAGTACTCTTCAAAACTGTCAAGGTCATAAAAAGGAGGAAAAGTCTGAGAAACTGTCATAGGTAAAAGGGGCTTAAAGAAACATGATGACTAAAATATCATGTGGAACATTTATGTAATTTGGTACATTTACATAATGTGGAATATTTACATAATGTAGCACATGTAATAGGATCCTGGAACAGAAAAGGAGTTAGGTAAAAATAATAAAATATGAATAAATTACAGGTTTCATTTAATGAGTCAAGAGGCTAAAGAGATAGCTCAGCAGTTAAGAGCACTTACTACTCCTGCACAGTATCTGGATTCACTTCCCAAACACCATATCAGGCAGCTCACAGCTACCTATGAACTCCAATTCCATGGATTTAACCCTCTGACCTCCACAGCTACCTGCCCTCGAGGTGTACATTAACTTGCAAGGCACATATACACATAAAAAATTGAAAAATAAATTTAAAAAAATGTGTCAACAACTGCTCATTAATAAGTGCAACTCAACAGTCCTGAATTTTCCTACTATCAGAATCAGCCTCTGGCAGGAGAAACAATGACCTGGAGCTCATGCTCATAACAGGTAACAGACCAGTGATATTAGCTGCCTACATGTGGGGTCTACTGCATTCTGTTGATTACAAGAAGTTACTAAGGCCCAATGAGATGCAACAGGAGGGGGTAAATCCCATTAATTAAAGGAAAAGATTAAAAATTTACAGGTACACGTAGCTTGTTGAGAACATGCAGGAGGCCCTATGCTCAACCCACACCAAGATTTTTTCTTCTCTCTCTCTCTCTCTCTTTTTTTTTTTTTTTTTTTTTTTGAGACAGGAATTCTCTGTGTAGTTCTGGCTGTCTTGGTACTCTGTAGACCAGACTAGGCTCGAACTCACAAAGATCTGCCTACCTCAGCCTCTCAAGCACTGGGATTAAAGACATGTGCTGCCACCATCTAATACCAATATGATTTTTAAAAAGAAATGGAAGTTTGTGTGTAAGTGTGTGTGCTTATCAAAAGAAGCTTGCTTTGAAAAGATGAGTCTGGATTCATTTGAAAAGAGGGTCTGGATTTAGACGTTACAAGTTTCACTATGGACCAAGGCAGAAAACCTTCTAAAAATCTAGTTAAGTTTGCAGTCAGGCACAGAAGCAGGAATGTACAATCCCACCACAGGGCTTGTAGAGGCAAGAGATCAAGGTAATCCTAAATTTCAAAATGAATTCAAGACTAGCCTGAGCAACATGAGATACTGCCTCAAGATAATGGATGGATGGATGGATGGATGGATGGATGGATGGATGGATGGATGGATGGATGGACAGGTGGGTGGGAGAGATGGATAGGTAGGTAGGTAGGTAGGTAGACAGACAGACAGATAGCTGCAAATCTGAGTAAGTAACACTGCAATGCTTTTGATAACTCAACTTCCAGGAGTCTTGCAAACCTGAGACATGTAACCAACCACTCTCTGAGGATATTCAGTAATTTCATATGACTGATTTATAGATTGCTTAAATAAATATAAGAACACTCCATGAAAAGCTTAGAGCTTGGACAATCACTCTATACACCCTCGCTCATCCTATTATTGTGAGTTTGCATCATGAACGACAGAAACGTGAATGGAATATGGACACATGGATATGAACACACTGAATACTATCCAACTTTAAAAAAACTGTCATTATGTAGACACGGATAAACTTTATTTCAAATGAAATATGCCAGGCATAAATAACATGCAGAAGTTAATAATTTAATAGTATATAATTCTTATGCTGCGCTGAGCAGAGAATGCCAAGAAAAAAAAATCTGGACACATTCAAATATAACCACTATAGGCCAAATAGTGTAGTAACAAGGAACAAAACACACACCACTCATACTTACAGTGCTGGAAACTGGGGAACCTATGTCAACTGGAGAGAGACTCCAGCAGCATGCCTACACATCACTGCTGTTAATACCATATAAAGAGCTTGGTAAGTAGCAAATCTAAGTTCTGATTTTGGAACTCTCTGGCATTTTTCCCCCTCCAAATTATTTCCAATTCAGGATTGGCTGACTGCACAGATGAAGAACCTGCAGATACAGAGGGCCAACCCTGTAAAGCACCATACTTGGAAGGAGAGTAGATGGTGGATGGGGAGGGGGACAGACAGAGCACAGGTGCTGCTGAAGGGATAGAACATGTGGTCAGACAAGTGTAAACCACTGTGTACTGTGGCTATGGTGGGTATGCACCTATAATCCCAGCACTTGGAAGGCAAAGGGAAAACACAAATTTGAGGCTATTCTGAGCTCCACACAGACTCTACCTCACAAAAGCAAATAGAGGAGCTAGAGAGCTGACTCATGGATGGGAACACATACTACTCTTAGTACCCAAGTTCAGTTCACAGCACTCATGCTGGATAGTTTACAACTACATGTTAAATCCAGCTCAGGAAGAGCCAAAGCTTCCTATCTTTTCAACACTCAATCATGTGCACACAGCCAGACACAGCAATAATAAAAATTTTTAAAAATCTTTTAAAAAATAAAAATGTTTAAGATTTTTAGAAGTATTTTTTATGTAAGAGATATTAACTATTCCATGTCATACACATAATATTATGGGAATGAAAGAACAGAACATAGCACACAATTTGCACCTCTTAACTCATAAATATATACTTTGGGGGAGGTTGTTTCTTTTTTCTTTTTTTTTCTTTTCTTTCCCCAAGACAGGGATCCTCTGTGTGGCTCAGGTCATCCAGGAACTCTGTAGACCAGGCTGGCCTCCAAATTCAGGGACTGGCCTGCCTCTGCCTCCCAAATGCTAGGAACTAAAAGCATGCGCTACTACCACCAGGTAACATATAATTTTAAATGTGTAAGTGGGGGGGGGGGGGCCTAAGGGATAGAAATTGTCTTAAAATAAGAGAAATTAAACAGTGGGAGGGGGAGGGAGGGAGGAGGCAGGCTAAGAAAACCATCCCCAAAGTGCAATTCCCCATACTCTCTCAGAAAGAGACTCAAGAAAGGAGAATAAAAGTAAGAAAGCTGTCAATCAGGAGGGTACAATACCTAACACAGAAAGGGAAGAAAGAAATTTAAGAAATGGTTGACAAATTTCCCAGGGCTAACCAGCACTTCATATAGAGACTGAAAGGTCGAACCACAACCAAAAACCAACTCAAGTTTCAAAACACTAGTGTTAAAGATGAAATCCTAAAAATTCCCAGAGAAGGGGAAAAACTAGGTCACACTATTTACCAGAAACCAAACAGCACCATCAGTCTTCAGAATATTATCTGGTAAAGTAAACATGTAATTTCCCGCAGAACTATTGGTAGAATATTCTCTCCAAAGAAATTCTTGGGCACAAGAAAATGCATACCTTACACATAATGTAACACTCTACAGAAGTTAAAAGTATGGCTAATATTCACATGTATCACTATGAATAAATCTTAAAAAGCAAAGCTAGGAAGAATGTGATACTATTTAATTTTTAAAATTTAGGAAACTTATAACCAACTAGGTTAGAAGTATGAATATGTAGCAAAAACATGCAAAACATGTTTAAATAGTGTAAAAAATAAAATTAACAAGATAATCTAGTTACTTCTAGAAACGAAAAGTGACTGAGAACTTGGATGCAAATAGCAAAATGTTATTGTCTATCATTTTGGTGATGGGATCATAGATCATTAATCAACTTAAAATTGCGCTGTAAAACTATTCAAATTGCTTGCATACCGCAACATAAAGACTCTTCTCTTGGCAAAGCATCATTTTAGCACACTATTTGATGACCATTAATACCCAGATCTTTGACAAATATGTAATACGGCCCCAAAAGGGTATTAGTTCTGTTCAACTGTAGAGTATAAAAATGCTATGTAAACACATATGTAGAACAGAAACTGTTTAGCCAAAACAAATGTCACTGCTATTTTGACAGACATCTGGTCTAACACTTACAAATAAAAGATCAACTGGTTTAAATTTATCTGCTTAGCCAATTTTCTGAATACTCTTTAACTACTTTCAAGAAATGAGAAGAGGCAGTCTAGTGGCATGTACCTATAATCTCAGCAAGCAGAAGGCCAAAGCAAAATGAGGGTGTTCTGAGCCTGCCTGGGGTATACAGTGGAACTCTATAGTGGGGTGAAGAAGGTTTTATAAATAATTTTAGTATTTTCTCAAAATGCAAATATACACAAATTTACAAATGGTAAATCATCACATACAAAAAGATATTGTAACCTCTACCTTCTGAGTGCTGGAATTAAAGGCATGCACCAGCATACCCAGCCTTTCTTCATTCTGTATCTAAACACAATTTAAAAATTTTCAAAAATGTTTTTGGGGATAAAAATGGGTTACAATGTCCCCTGCACAAAAGCAGAATTCAAATCGCATAGGAAGATTTCTCACAGAAAAAGTAAAATCCCTTTGATATTTCACAGCAGAAAACCAAATAATGTTTAACTGAAAAATTACTCAACAGTTACGTAAACATTTTACTTAAAATAATGAAGAGTCAGGCTGGGTGGCACAGTTTAGTCCTAAACCAGGAGCTAACTACAATATATATAGTATATATATATGACTCTGGAAACTGATCCTCAATTCTCACTCCAGAACAGTATCAGTTCTAAGTAATACATAACACTTAGAATAAAGAAAAGTAATGCAAAATGTAAAAGAAGAATGCTTATAAACAGTAATTACAGAATTAATGGTCAAACTACTTAGAATATTAAAGCTGCACGGATCAATAGAAACATTTTTCTTCTGTGTATGTCTGTGCACACAGAGGCCAGGATTCACACCACAGATAGCTAGCTAGAGAACTTTAAAAACTCTAACAAAAAGCGACTAAGAATAGTGCCTTTCAGATTTCCAGTTTTAACTGAGGACACAGTGTGTGACGGATTATCAAAATTCCTGTGATCGAGTCCAGTCCTCCACTCCCAGCCTGTTGTTAGATCAATGGCTCACGAGTACTACTACAGTGTTCACACACCCTCTCCCACTAGTAAACACACAAAAACTAAAACTTCTCCAACTTTTAAACTCTGGTTTTATTTATGTGTGTGTATGAATGAGGTCCCAAGTCATGTGTGCTTGTAGAGGTCAGAGGACAAGTAGAGAGAGCAGATTCTCTCCTACCATGTGGGGCCCAGGGGTTAAGTTCAGGAAGTCAGGATTAGTAGCACAGCTGGCACTCTACCCAATGAGTCATCTCCTCAGCCCTGTCCGTTTTTTGTTTACTTTTTACTATTGTTTTCTGAGGAAGGTCAATCTAAAGGTTGCCTTTGAACTTCTAAGGATCACAACAGGAGTAAAGTACCATAGTGAGTCAGAGCAGGCATACTGACCTAGAGGTGTGGTCCTGAGATCTGAGGACCTGTACAGAGTATGGCCAAGCTTTTCAATTCATAACGTTTTAGTATGAAAAACTAAGTGATTTCTTCTTCCAGGTATCAGTAGCATTACTTGAGATTTTTTAAATAATGAAAGTTCAAAAGGATTTAAATTACCAGGCAATTAATAAATTGATTTTACCATTTTCATTGTATTAATTAGGTAAGCAGACATTAACTATACCAGATCTAATAGCCAGTAGATGTTACTCACAAATATACATGTAGACTTTGAATTTTTAAGAATTCCTCAAGTAAAATTTGGTAGTGAAAAAAAATCAATTAAGTCACAAATTTTATGAAATTAACTTACATGTGAGAGAGACATCATAAGAATGACTCCTACTTTCTGCTCCTAGTTTGAAAGCACAGCCAGAATTACTTCTTCCTGTGCTGGGAATTAGATTCAAGGTATCACATGCTAGGCCAAGCAAGAATCTACATAGAGCTACACCAAGTCCAGGGCTTTCAAACTCAGGGCAAGAATAATCCCTTTTTAACCCCTTCTAAGTAGCATCTGTCAGTTAAACTATAACAGACAAGTACAGTGTTGCTAACAGTTGCATTTTACTTTGCTAAAAGTTTTACTTGAGGAAGAGTAGTCCCATCATTCTGCTATAAACAGTGTGTCCTAAAACTCAAACTACATGTGAAAAATAAAACATACAGGCTACAGCAAAACAAAAAACACCAAACCATGGTACCGTCTGGTAAACTTTAAATTAGAACTTCTCAACACAGGTCAATGAAGCATATAAAAGAGGAATTAGGTAGTTGGTATTTGCTCTTGCTTATAATCCCAGGATTTGGGAGACCTTGAGGCAGAAGAATTGATCAGAGAGTAAAGCTAAACTGGGTTATATATAGAGAGAATTTCCCTCCAAAAGAATTAACATCACTTGTGGTATTTTTTCCAGACGGTTTGTCCTTATCTTTTAATTATGGGAATGATCCTAAAGTCATAAAGTATACCTAACAGGCAGTAATATGCATCTTATTAACCACAATGAAAGGAAACATATCTAAATTATATACTGGAGGCTGGAGAGAAGGTTCAGTTAAAGACTGACTGCTCTTCCTGAGTACCAGTGTTTTGACTCCTGACTCCTACATAGTGGCTTACTATCATTTCTAACTGCAGTCCCAGGGGATCCAACTCCCTCTTCTGGTCTTCACAAGTAACGCACACACATGATGCACATATATAGACGCACTAAAACACCCACACACATAAAAATAAATTAGTTTTTAAAACCTTTAGTATACACTGTATGATTTAAGTGGCAGGTAAAAATAGGCTAAACTGTTACACAATATATGGGATCAGAAGTTAGGATACAACAAAACACATATGGTAATCTGCATAACTACAGACCTAACTAACAAAACAAACTAACATTAACATGTCTTCTTCACTAACAGTGACAGGACCTAGTGGCTGTCTTAACTCCTCTGAAATGGTAGCAATGAGTTTGGCAATATTTTCAGATTCCTGCAGTGACTATAGTATCATAGAGATATATTTTCTAAAGATGTCAAGTCAAAAAGTAGTCTTCTACTACTGGGACTTGGACCTATACTGACTTGAAGAAAATACTAAATTTCAGTTAGAGATTAATGAAAATGAAACCCACCCCTTTATAGGCCCTAGTTTTCCATCCAACAGCAACTTGAAATAACAGAGATGTACAACTCAGGTGGTGGCTAGTCCTCATCCAGGCAGCTGGATACAAGAATATGAGAAGAACCAACCATAGCTGAAGAAACAAGTTCTGGGGCAGAGGTCCTCAACCTTCCCAATGCTATGAACCCAACCATACAATTAGTTCATTGCTACTTCATAACTATAAGTCCATTACTGTTATGACTGTAATACAGGTTACCTGATTCATGACCCCATCACAACTCACAGGCTGAGAAGTGTTAGGGTGAACCCCAGTGGCACCCCTGAAGGCAAGAAAATGTTTACAGAAGTAACCAGTAATCAGCTGTCAAATGTTGCTCTAGAACTTGATCAGAGAGAAACCAGAGAACGAAAAGCATTTACTCAATGCCCACAAACACTACACAGAGAGGGGAAAGAAATTAGCCAAACACAAGCTATCAAGATATGGGTTCAGGCCAAAGTCCTCTTGGTCTCCCCTCACACTCTCTGGATAATTATCTCCCTTATCCCAGGTCTAGGAAAGGTGTCATCTTGTAGTTTAATGATAATGAAGCAGTAGTTATGAGCCAGGCACGCCTGGAATTCCAACACCAGGGAGGGAGATAAGGGGCTGATTCAACAAGTGATAGTTCGCAAGAGAAAACCAATGCAATGTAACAGAGGAAACGCTAAACACAAATCAAGAAAATTTTCCTAAAATAAAAACCTCAAAACAACATACTGAATTGGTGAACCATGTTATCTTGTGAAAACCAATCCAGGAAAACATAATATCAAGTAAGACATGCTCTATGACTGGAGAGGTGGCTCAGTGGTTAAGAGCACCAGCTACTCTTCCAGAAAATCTGAATTCAATTCCCAACACCCACGTGGTGGCTCACAACCATCTATATAGTACCTAATGCCCTCTTCTGGCAAGCAGAGGAAATGCAGACAGAGCACATACATACATACCCACATACATACATCTTTAAAAATAAAAAATGGTCTAGCTAAATGACTATATTTTAAAAAGGAAAAATCCTTTCCACCTTCAGGCAAAAAGACCAAGCTGGATATATAGGAAAGAGAATAAAACTTCAATCAACTTTGACAGCAATGCTCCATGCCATATTAAAAATGATAGGATAAGCAATGAAAAAATGTCACAAATTTTATACCCAGAAAAATTATTTAAGTATAAAAGGATATAAAGTATTATGAATATGCAAAAACTCAAGAAATACTGTTCCCAAGTAATCTCAAGGTGACTTGAGATGATATAACATGATGACTTAGGATGTTAGGAATGAAGCGTCTACCAAGGACAAAAAACTAACAGTCCTGCTAGAGGGTCACTACTGCCATCAGCTGTAAATCCATGTCTGCCCTGTTACTTGCTGTCAAAAGCCAAAACTGCCAGCTTCTTTGGCACCAAAGTCCATTTAAAACTTGCGGAAATGCCCAATTTCATTTCTGTCTTTCAGATTATCACCCTTTCCTCCCTTGAGCAGGAAATAGACCAATTCAATTACCAGCTCAACCACTTACTGTGACTCTTAACTCTGACCCAATTATTTAAATCCTCAAAAGTTTGGTATTGCCTTAAAGATGGGATGTGGGTGGGGGAGGGCAGAGCAAACCTACAGGCATGGTGACTCACATCTATAATCCCAGCACTTAGGAGGCTGAGGCAAGAGGAGTGCCATAAGGTCTAGGTCAGTCTGGGCTATGGAGACCATCTTGAAAAATAAAATATAAAAACAAAATGCCTTTGTAGTGTAGGCAGAAAGACAAGAGATGCTGTAGGATAACTGATTAAATCAGTACTCGATGCAAAATGTACAAATCACAACCTATTGTTACAACCAATCAAGACTTAAGACCAGATCTATTCATCTACTATCCTCATACAACTGACAAATGAGTAAATACCTGATATTTAAAATGACTATCCTTTCATATATCATTTATTAAACTCTCAAGTGTTTCAAATTAGGTTCTACTGTATTTAAATATTCCTTCAAATTATTTTAAAATCTTTTCAATGACTTCTGAAACCAGCAAATGGGGGGGGGGGCAAATAAAACAATACATCTGGGCAGACTTTATAAGAACATTATGGAGAACATGTGTATACCTGCATTTATCTGAATTTCCTTCTCCTCCATGTAATTCTCTCACACATAATGGAGATATTAGCATTTAACAGCTTTCCTGTCAAAGGGCAACGGTGAGTTCCTATGAAGTCTCAAGTATTAGACACGAATATCTGTACAGTTCTACTCCACTATCCAAATTTACCCCTGCTGCTGAAGGTCTTGGTTGTGCTTTGACTTCTGACATAGAAGACGAATCCATTTTGCGCATATTTTCATGAGTCTTTACAAGTGTCTGTGCTGTTCCCACCCCTCTCTGAAGTACCTGCACTCCCCTGTCAAGTACACCCTCATTCAGATTTAGGTTAGTCAACAATCTGCTCAATCTAAGTAGTTCTACTTCTTAAGAGAATTTCATGTAAAAAAAAAACCAAAAAACAAAAAACAACAACAACAAAAAACCCAACTCCTTTGTGCCTGGTTTCTTTCACTTCACAATATGTCTGAGATCTGTGCATGCTCAGAATCATGTTACGTCCATGTCTCCATGCCCCCCATCCCTACTCCCAGCTAGTAGGCTGAACTCAGTCATGTTTGCACTGTCCTTAACTACCTGGATGATAGGAACAGAGGCTAGCACTACTTTGGACTTTGCCATGATTTCATGCTTGACTTCAAACAGTGACAGATCACCTTTGTAATTTCACCAAATGACTTTTCTTCTCCCTGCCTCAACAGTTTTTAATTAGGAATGCCAGTGAAGCAAGTTTGGGTGCACTGGTTTGACTTCTAGCTCTTTGTCACCTTTCCCTCCCAGAAAAACAGATCCAAATTAGAGAAAAAAGTTACTTATAGGTCTAGCTGTCCATTTTAGTGTTGTGAAGAGGAATAGAACAAGAATCTATGTACACAGTCACAGCCCTAATACTACAAAAGAATTTTACCTGAAACACAGCTGTACAAGGTCCAACTGTCTAAAGTATTTGGTACAGTGAAGTTCCTCATGAAAAAAAACAACAAAAAAACAACAGTAACAACAAACAGCCATTTCAGCCACCAAATCAGCAATTTAACCCAGGAAGGTAACTCAGGCATTGATGTCCTACTTGGCTGAATTAGCCTATTTTTCAGTGTGGTCCCAGAGGGAGGCTTGAAGCCCAGGTACAGTACAGCACGGCACAACACAACACTCTTACTAATTCTTCCTTCTGGAAACTAACACGAAACTAACACTTGTATTAATTCATTTTTACTCATTTTATTTAGCCTCCTAAGCTAAACTGAAAGGTGGGCCCTCAAACAATATTTCATTTTCAGCCCTAAATTGCCTTCTGCAACCACACTGAATAGGACATCACTGACTTCAAAGATGAACTTTAAATTTTACTCATTAGGTTCAAATATGCTACCTGTTCAGCTGCAATGTAATACATACAAATCTTACCCAAATAACCTGCTATTCCAGCCTACCTACTAGTATTAATGACAAACACACTTTTTGTACCCCAAAGCAGAAATCATTTTGTATACAAACCCAACCACTATTCTTGAAGTCACCATGTTCCATTTGTGTTTAAGTGTTACCATTCCAATCTTCAGCAACATCCCTAATGTAGCTGTCTGCTACTGGTCTAACTTGACTGCCATCATCTACCCTTTCTCTAACCTCTAATCTTGTCACAACTTGTCTGTTGTTTTGTTTTTTAACACACTCTAAATATCTCAAGAAAGATGTGATGGCTTCTCATTCAAAAAACAAAAAACAAAAAACCTCACTAAATACTAAAATACCCAGTCTAGGTTAATCAGAACTTTAGCCTCTAAAGTGCCCTGCCTAACTCCACACAGACCAGGAACACTGTACATAAACCCACCATAGTCTACTTACCCTATTAAATCCTCTATTAGCTAACCAATCCTTCAAGGTACCTCAAAAACAGTACAACCCCAAACTCTTTACCCTACTCTCTCACTACTTCCCTTTAGAGATTCACATCTAAAGCACCCACTTACTGCAAACAGAGGACACACTCATAAATCCCCACCACCTGCTGTCTTCCCTGATGCATATAAAGCAGCCCCTCCTAGTCCTTATTAGTCTAGTCTGACAGCTGTTTTGAGAACGCTCTGGCTCTAAACCAGAGTCCATTCAGCCTGGTTCTTAAGGATCCTTAGGTTTTTAGGGCCAAGGAAAGACGAAGATGAAGAACAAATGAAACTTTTTTTTACAATATTCTTAAATATCCTTAAATCATCAACAAACTGTTGTATAGACACCTGTGTATCCAGTTGTTAAGAACACTGGCTACTCTCACAGAGGACCTGGGTTCAAATCTCAGCACCCACAGAGAGAACAGTCATTCATAACTTCAGTTCCCGATGATCCAACACCCTCTCCTGGCCTCCAGAGGCACCGCATGCATCTGATACACACAAACATGCAGACAAAACACCCACACACAAAATAAAAAATTAAATAAAAGACATCAGCAAAACAAACAAATCTATCTCTCACTCTCTCTCACACACACAAAACAAAAAACAAAAAACCCTACACTACAGCCTAAGTGTGGATGAACAAATAACTCCTCTGAAGTACCTGCACTACATACAAACCTATTTTGGAAAGGACTCAAGATATAGATTAAGAGCAATGATGTAATCTAAGTCATTACTGACCCTTGCAAACCTATACTATCCTAACAAACTAGATGTTTATAAAGAAGAACTATTATATATTAAGCTAGAATTTGTTCTTACACTTTACAATTTGATTCAAGACACTCAGGACCTGTTAAAAGGCAATTTTCCCAAGTTTAGGAGCATCAACCATTAAAACTTTACATTAATGAAGCACACTGTAAGAGGCTAGATGTGCAGCTCAGCACTGGAGTGCAAGCTCAGAACCCTCAGCATGAACTTCATCACCTCCTCCACAAAAAAGGAAATGTAAAGGCTGACACGGATATAATTAACATGGTTTCTTAGGTCCTAAGTGAGCCTAATGTTTATTTTTATACTGTAAATAAATACAACTGAATGGTGGTGGCACACACCTATAAACCCAGCACTTGGGAGGCAGTGGCAGGCAGATCTCTGAGTTCGAGGCCAGCTTGGTCTAGAAATGGAGTTCCAGGACAACCAGAGTTACAGAGAAACCCTGTCTCAAAAAACTAAAAAGTAAATACAAGTTAGTTCCCATTTAAGTCAAAGTCTAATCCTGATTCACTCCAAGGAGGACACAAATCTCACTGACTCATAAATGTAAAGATCACCATGAATCAAAATTTACAGACTCAGCTCTTTCAAGCTTAATGTGGAATGCTTGTGTAACCTCAAGACCTCTTTCCCAAACAGCATCATCACACAGAAAGCTACAGAGCTTTTCTGACTACACAGTTGGCTACAGAGGCAGAAAGCAAGCATCTGCTTTCCAGGCAGGAGTAGGGAACCCGCATGCAGAAATGAACAGTTCAGAAAAAGCAACAGCACTGCAGATAAGAATTAAGAGAGCAGGGATTAACAATCTGAGCACACAACACTAACAAACAAATTGGCCTTGTCAGTCTTCCTTTAGCTGAACTGTCAAATAACCAGAGAACCAAAGCAGAAGCCACCAGTCAGTGACAGTATTGGCAGACACTACTGGTCAGCCATTAACCATTCAGCTATGTTCAACTAAGAACAGAAACAGACAAGGTCTTTTTCCAACACAAATAACAAGAATTTTACAGATATTTCCAAGCCACTGGTTTCCTTTTCATGGTGGTGCAGATCAAGCCAGGGCCCTACTACCTATCCATACCACTTTCCCCACCTGTCATTTTTGTCAGCAGTCCCAGTGAAAGTGCAGTCCTTCCCACGACCCTATCCCTCCCCCTTTCTTCCCCCTAGAAATTCACCTCTCTCAAATTTGACAGTAAGTGGAAACACCCAAGTCCCTAATTCAAGGACTGCTTTGCTCTCTCCCATTCTAAACTGAAATCATGTCTCTCATAAGTACAATTTCCTCTTTCTTAACACACTCCAATTTCCATCCAATTACACAAAAACACCTTTTTTAAGACCAATGAAGCTCAGGAAGACTGGGAACACACACCTGTGGTTGCAGCTACTTGAAACACTGAGGCAGGGGGTCAGTGGAGTTCTGAGGCAGCCTAGGCAACAGAGTGACAACAAACAGCAATAGATCAAGCTCTAATCAGTTTCCAAATGCACACACGTCCTGAAAGGTTCTCCCAATGTCTGAAGCAAGCCTGAAAGGAAGTTTGGCTGTACAGGGAACACAGGAGTTGCTGGCAATCTTGAATATACGATCTACTGGGGGAAGAGATTTGTCTTTTTTGTTCATTCCTGCCTGAAAGACATCTTGCACACACAAAGCACTCAGGAAACCCAAGAATAACAAAAAGCCACATAATACTTTACCACTATGAACTTTTTACTTCTCTGTAGAGTGTAGCATAGAGTAAATAAAAACAGAAAGCATCCTAAATATTAAATGTATCATTTTGAGTTACAGCCTTTTTCATTTGTAGGAAACTATAAGGAACTACACGTTCAGTAGAAGTATCAGGGCCTTACCTCAGAGATGTTTGTTTTATTTGGGGTGGGGGGACTCAGTGGGTTAGATATTGTTAAGTAACAGATTAGCTTCTATTTCCCAACTCATAAGAACATCTATTAACGCTCCCTTTTGAAGCACATCAAACCTAATCAAAAATAAATAAATAAATAAAATGCAATTCCATTTAAGAGCCAGTAATGGTACCCTCAAGCCTAAAACTACTTTAAATTTTTATTTATTTACTTATTTTTTTAGACCGAGATAGGGTTTCTCCTTGTAGCCCTGGCTGTCCCGGAACTAGCTCTGCAGACAAGGCTGGACTCAGAGACCCACCCGACTCTACTGGGTTTAAAAGTGTGCCATCACAACACCTGACATCCTTCAAATGTTTAAATTTATCCACATATCCTGCTTCTTCTTGAGTACTCACCACCTACCTATCAAGTACAAACTACCCACTTGCTTCACTTTTATACTGCAAATCTTACTTTATAAACTTGTTTATTTAACCACCTTGTTTGTTCTTCACTATAAAAAAGTAGGCTTCCATGTTTCTATGATACACCGTGAAGGTCATTCTAAATAAACAAAAATCACAACACTCCTAGAGACAGATATTCACTCCCTTTCTCAGTAATTGGTGTCATCCCTAGAAGCAGCTCCTGCAGTAATAGACAACTTCCGAAAAGCAGAGGCTCTGAGCCTGTGTCCTGTTCTGCACACAATGAGTTTTCGAAGAAGAAAAAGTTTCTAGAGATTTTTAATTTTCAAGAAGTTAGTGTAAAGTCAAACACCACAACCTTGATGATATTCCTTTTTGTTCATTTGGGGGTTTTTTGAAACAGTTACGTAGCCAAACTGGCCTGAAAACCTAACATTTAAAAATTCTCCAAAAGAAAACATTGAATCTATTTTAGTCTTAACAAATTAATACTACACACACAGATACAATCTATTTGGCAAGTCATAAAAGCTTCAAATGGGTAAACTGCTTTAAATATCACAAGCCTTAGTATTTAAGTCTAGTGTGTGAACTACAAGTATCCAGCTACTTATTGAGCTCTTAAAGTTAAATTATTCAAAGTAACATTTTAAAATATCTATTGTTGCAGGGTTTGATAATCCACATTCTTTAATCCAGTTCTTACTTAGCAGATGGATGTAGAGACAGGAAGTTTCTGAGTCTGAGGCCAGACTAGTCTAGAGACCGCGAAAGAGGCAGTTACAGTGAGGATCCTTGAAGGAAAAAAATTTCCATCTGTTATATCAGCATACTGTAGATATGGTCACATACTACCTAATAAAAGTAACTTTACTTCATAAGTGTTTTGGTGTCATGACCATATTTCAGAAGCAAAATTTTTCTATTAAAATTAAACTTGGGAAATACAGCGCTCGGAACTATGAAGGGGAAAAAAAAGGTAGTCTAGCACGTATGAGACCCCTGGGTTCAATCCCACCTCAAGCAAAACAACAAAAAGTGAGCTATCATAATACTCATGCTTTATAGGACACTAAGTATTACTAAAGCTTACTAAATCTCCAACATAACATGACAAGAAATCTGGAACTGTTAATATAAATCAAGAGTTAGTAAAAGGTGAAAGTTAATCTAAGGGGTGACTCCAGGGTGGACTAGAGATGGCAGCTGCAAAGATAATTTCTCAACTCAAGCTACAGAAAGACACTGACTCAAATTAGAAACGTTTTATTTGTAAAAAGACTTGAAAACAAGCTGGAGCTGTATGTAGGTCAGTAATAGAGTACTTTCAAGCATGTCTGGGATCCGAGGTTCCATACCATGGGCACAGGGAAGGTGGTCAGAGGGCATGAACATAGTGATTTCAAAACAACTACTTAAACTAGTACGTGGGAAGAGAACACTAACAGCATGCAGCAGCCTTTACAAACACAGACCGATACAGCTGGGAAGACCTCTCATGCTAGCACTCACAACCACAAAGCTCCTGTTCTGTCTCCCGCACCTACACAGACAGGCCTGTGCACTCCAGCACTCCTAGCTCCCAGGAGATGGAGGCAGAGGGTAATAAGTTCGAGGCTAACCTGAGATTTAAGGCCAGGCTGAAAAAAGACCTGTCTAAAAGGGGTGGGGAGTAAAGTACAGATTACAGAGCTTTTAGAATTTTGTACTCATTAAATTAACTGCTAGAACTCGATATATTTCTGTTAAATAAAGATGTATTACACTTGCCAAGTAAAAACTCCAAAATCCAACGAGTCCCCAATTTTATTCTACTGAGTTTACAGAGCAGTAAGATTGGAAATAATCTAACATATCTGGGGTCTGCCCAAATTTCCAAGAACCTTACTGCATATCCTTAGCTAATAAATTCAATTCGCTAACAGGCTATCTTGGCTATATTCTAAAAACAAAACTTTAATTGGCAGTATTTGGGTCACTCTACTTCTCTGGGGTTTTTTGTTGTTGTTTTGTTTGTTTGTTTGTTTTGGTATTGGAGACAGGGTTTCTCCAGCCTTGGTTGTCCAGGAACTCCCTCTGTAGACCAGGCTGGCCTCAAACTCACAAAGATCAGCCTGCCTCTGCCTCCTGGACAGAGGCTAGGATTAAAGGACCAACACCCAGCTGGGCCATTCTAATTCTAAAATTTACAGTTAAGAGCCGAGGAGATGCCTGTGGGACTAGAGGTGCCTTCCCATCAATTGGATCCTCACAACCCACAGGGTAGGGAGAACTAGGTCGTACATATACCTATGGACCTTGGCCAGTGAGTGGGTATCACTGTGCACGCTCACTCTCTCATAAACTAAAAATCAAATAGGAATAGGAATCACTGGAAATCTAAAGCTATCACACTCTTCTAAATGTCTTTTCTTTATTCATATCTGAAACTATTGTTATGAATTAACTTCAGTAAATTCTGAAGTTGGAAAAAAAAAAACCAACCAAAAAAACCTTGTATTAGTCTTATACCATAGTTTTCCTTTCTCTTTAAAAAAAAAAGATAAATTATCAAGATTGCATTTTGCAAAAAATAGTTAATTGTATTCACTGTACTGATACTTTTAAGGCAGCCTTGCTCTGCACCCTCTGAAACTTGCCATCACCTTGCCTCGACTTCCTGAGTGCCAGAAGAATACAAACCACCAGAGGGTTATTGTACTGCTTTCTATGCAAGGCAAGGTTACAATATACTTTTAAATAATTACATATAATGCATAAATACCCATGGAACATAGATTACCTGCTACAACATCAATGGTAGGAGGGGAAGGGCATTCACTCCCAATGGAGTAAATATACTATAAAAGATACATTTACCAACTCATGTTGGTAAAGTAGGACACAGACCTTTCCACTCTTGGCTCCAATAGTTTTTAATAAATCTCCATATCTAGGTGACTGCTGCAGACTGCCAAGAGACTGACACCTGGAATTACAGTTGAACTCAAAGGTTTCCACTAAGAACTATACATCATAGGAAACACTAACTTTTGTGAGCTACTTTTTTGGACCATATCAACTTATAAATCAACTGTTCTTAGAAGCACAGCTATTTAGGAACAATCCCATTCCTTTTGGTGATATAATCTTAGGGGATTTAGTAAGTATGTGACTTAACATAAAACACTGTTTACTGGAAGGACCATAACAGAAACTAAAATGGCACTTATTCCTGTGGTCTTCATAGAAACAAGATACCCAACATTAAAACACAGTGTTCAAAAGCTCTACCCATTTATTACTTTTAAGATGAAAGTCAAGGTAACAAGTTCAAGAGCCACAGTGAAGAAGGGAGAGATACTAATAAAAATAAGAAAGCTAAAATGAAAACCTACAATGACACATGAACACAAGGTACCAGGCAGAAACCATGTTAAGACTGTATGAGGAAAAACAATGATGAGAAACACAACTAAAACCTGACATGAGAGAGAAGAGAAAGAGAGAGAGAGAGAGAGAGAGAGAGAGAGAGAGAGAGAGAGAGAGAGAGAGAGAGGTTAGGGAGCAAACAGAGCACTTGCTGCTCTTGCAGGGGATATGGAAATGGAAGATCACAGTAGCCTGTAACTCCGGTTCCAAGAGACCTTCCGCCCTCTCACACATAGCCCTCTCACACACACGTGGTGTGTGTGTGGAGCATTTACACACAAGCAAGCACTCATAATACAAACAACATAAAAATGAAGAAACAGAATGGTGACACACTGTAATTCCAAGAATCTGAGGCAGGAGGATCACTTTGAGACCAGCATAGGTTACACAGTGAGCCCAAGGATGTTACATTTTGAGATCTTGTCTCAAAGGAAAAAAACCAAAGAACAAAAAGCTAACAACTTGCAGGGGTTGGGGGCTGCACTAATAGTAAACTAAACAGTAAAAAACAAAAACAAAACAAAAAAAAAAAAACAAAGCTCTTGTAACAGCACACTCACTGTCTATTTGAAAGGCCTACAAAAGCATTTCTTAAAAAAAAAAAAAAAAAAAAAAAATCTAGCTGGGTGTGGTGGTGCAGGAGTTCAAGCTCAGCACTTGGGAGACAGAGGCAGGTGTAGTTCAAGGCCAGTCTGCTCTACACAGTGAGTTCCACACCAGCCAAGAGTAGTTACGTAATGAGCCCCTGCATGCCCCGTCTTAAAATAAATAAAAATTATCACCTAAGTATTATTGCGAGTGTTTTTTAAAGCCTATATTCTTGAAAAATTCTGTAATTATCAGAATAACCTCATACTTATTTAGAAGTGGTGTATTTCACAGCAGGCCTACAAAAGGGACTTTGTGATCGCACAACAGGGATGGCAAATGAAATAATATCTATTAACATTCGGTGGCCATGGCATGTTTCTGCCAGAACATACTGTGACTTACCCTTCACTGCACTTCTCCATCCATGGAGTCGCTCAAATATAAAGAGTTCCTGTGCTAATCCCACAATAAGCCTCAGTAATTCTCACATCACAGTAGCTGTAAACCTTTGTTAACAGAAAAAGAATGTTTTTCCCAAAATAGCCACAAAACACGAAGACAACTCAAATTCTCTAATAATCCCTTCACAAGGTTCCTGCCAGCTTCATTTTGATACATTGAACATGTGGAGCCTATTTTAAAAGTTCTCTGTGACTTATCAAGACAGCTTCGTAGTTGTTTTTGAGTTTCTAAGTTGTTTTTAGAAGCGCTTGAATACTGATGAATCTGGGCTGCTATTAAATGCTTAAGAAGCATTTGTTGACAAATAAGATCAGCAAATTTAAGACTGCCAAAGTTCCTAGGGGTACCAAAACTGGTACTAGAGGTCATTCAACTTTTTTTAAAATGAAGAAATAGTTCCAACATTCATCAGGCCCTTCATTTGGAAAATTATGTCAGAATTATCTGCACTCAATTCTTTTTCCCCCTAAAGGCTTTTAAAGTTAAAAGTACATAAAATGTGATCCGCCATATAATACTGGTCGGTTTATTCTTAATAAACTTCCAACAGACTTGGGATAGAGTTCGAGGCAATTCATTTTAGAAGTCCACTGTTAAGCAAGACACCCTAAAATTTCGGACGGTGTCGGGGGTGAGAGGGGGGGCACACACTCAGACACAAGCCGAGTCTGGTTTAGAAGGAGCAAAAGAAACGGTTTAAAGCACTTGAGGAAGAAGGAGCCACAGACAAAAAAGCCAGAAAGACTTCACAAGGAAGTGAAGGGGAGCGCAGGGGAGGGCAGAAAGCGACCCGGAGAGCAAAGCGGAAAGGTGGTGTTCTCAAACGCGGCTCGCAGGACTGGGTGTGCGCCCATGGGCGCTGCCTACACGCCGCAGCGCTACGGGGTGCAGCCGACTTCCAGGCGAGCCGGCAAACTACTCGCTCGCTCCCCCCCCCCCCAGCCTCGAGCACGAGCGGAGGCGGCGTCCCGGGCCGGGGCCTAGCCCGGCACTCGGAGCGCAGGCTGGACAGACGGCCGTTCCCCACTCCGCTGGGCGCCGAGCGGCCTTACCTGAGGCGAAGGGAGGAGGCGAGGTCTCGCGGGCTCGCCCGCCGCACAGCCGCCCGCGGCCCCCGGCTTCCTCCCGAGACGCGACCCTGCCTCCGCCGCCGCTTCGCCCTCGTGGGCTCGGCCACCGCCACCGCCCGGGCTGTTTACACCGTTCGGCCCCTCACGCCGCCGCCACCGCCTTCTCTCCACCCCAGCGCCGCTGCCGACTCGGCCGCCGCCACCTCCTCCGCCGCAACCTGGTCTCTCTGGAGCATCTTCCAGCCACCGGACACGGAGAAACAGAGACTCCAGCCGCGCCGGCAGGAAACTCCCCCGCAACTGCCTGGGGGGGGAACAGGCGGTCAGAGCACCAGCGGCTTTTCCGCCATTGAGCAGCGGCCGCACCGCTCCTTCTGCAACCCCCCTCCCAGCACCGCCGTCTTTCTCCGCCCCTCCTCAGGCTCCGTCCCCCGCGGCCGCTCATTGGGACGCCGCGCCTGTCGCCGCGGATCACGATTTGCTGAAAGGCATGTCAATCTCCCTTCTCCCTCCCAGCCCGGCCCCCGGTACCCTCTGTGCTTCGCTTTCCCCGCCCACGCGGTCCCGCCTCTACGTCTTTAATTTCCCATTGGGCGTCATTGCACACCTTTGATTGGCAAGGTCAACTATCCATCAAACACCGCCCACCAGTGAGACCCAACCCTTTATTACCATTTACTTTATTCAGCCCCGCCTCCGCTTTGCTCTACCTCCCGACGTCATCGGCCTGCCCACCCTAGCAGCCATAGGTAGAGTCCTCCGTCTGTCAAATTACTCCCACTTGGAGACCGGTTCCCTTGTCTGATTGGTCCGAATGGAGGCCTGACCCTCCGGTCATTGGCTTTCTCTGCTTGTCCGTCACTAAACCAATTTCCAAGTCCGTCACTCCGGCTTTTTTTTAAATGAACGCGCAAAAGTATCCTAAAAGTGATTGGCTAGTCTTCAGAAGCGGCCAAGCCCCGAGTCTGTGGACTCTGCAGTTCTGTGACCTCTAATCCTTGAGAAAAATGAATACCATAAAGGAATCAACGGGCAGTCCAGTTATAGGTGGAGGTTGGTCCCGCCCAGAGTGGAGAGAGCCGGCTCCTGATTGGCTAGAAGAGTGTCCCTGGGTCCTCATTGGAAGAGACAGACGCCTGTCCTCGGCGTAGAGCCTTGAAGGGAAAGCACAGAGAGGGTCGAGAAAGGCCTGGAGAAAGGCGTTTGTTTTGTTTCAGCCACGGGTGGGGCGCGCGCGAGAGTGGAAAACTGGGCGCGTAGGGCGCTGGGGAGGTGTTCCAGAGAGGGAAAAGGGCCCGGATGTTCCCGAACAATGAAATCATCTCTGGCCAATCAGTGCCTTATTGTTGGGGATACCTGCATGACCTGTCTCCAACAAGGGAGAGTGGGCGGGAAGTTGAGAGGCTGAAAAGCCAGAGAAAGTGAACAGGTAATCCCTTCAGGAGGATATTATGATGGTTCAGATCGTCTTTATGTCTCTTTACTAAGACCGCCTATCGTTCAGCCCTTGGCACTTGTGTTTTGTTTTTAGCGCTGATTTTTAAAACTACTGTCTCTTGACATTGACTAGATCATTCCCTTCTAAACAGAGCACCTGCTGTTCGCTAGGCATGGCGGGCAGAATTAAAGATAAAAAAGTAAACTGGCAGCTAGATGGGATGGTAGGTGAACACTGAAACATGTGTTTAGGGTAGTGATGACTTGAAGGATTCTCCCTGTGAGTATGATTACAAGGAATGCTTCACAAAGACCGGGGTGAATCCAGAATAAATTACAGGAGTTCTATAAGGCAGTTCTATAAGGCAGATTTAAAAAAAAAATGTCATCTAACAATCAGATTTGGCTAGAAAGTGAACCCGGTAAATTCCTCCAGATGAAAGTGTAATGGGGCATTTAAAACGTTTACCTTAAGAGTTTTTAAACACGGAAGAGTTGATATATGCACAAGACTCTGAAATCCATTTTAAACCTCATACATACTTAAGTATAAATTAGTCGGGACAACGTATTTGGCTTTGGAAAGAAGGGCATATTTCTGAAGTTGTTGCCACGGTGAAACTGGCAGAAATAAACACTTGATTGCAATTCAGATTTTTTTTCTGGGACCTCAAGAATAAGAATGGGTTTCTATTGCTATGGTGAAACACTGTGACCCAAAAGAAAGTTGGGGAGAAAAGGGTTTATTGGGTTTACGCATTCACATTGTAGTCCATCATTGAAGGAAGCTAGGACAGGAACTCGAAACAGGGCAGGAACCAGGTGACAGGAGTTGATACAGAGGGCATGGAGAAGTGCTGCTCACTGGCTTGCTCTCCAAGGCTTGCTCAGCCTGTTTTCTCATAGAACCCAGGACCAGCAGCCTTGGAGTGGCACCACCCACCATGGGCTGAGCCTTTCTCCTTGAATCACTAATAAGAAAATGCTCTACAAGCTCCCCCAAAGCTGGATCTTAGAGAGTCATTTCCTCATTCAAGGTTTCTTCTTCTGAAAGGTCTATAGCTTGTGTCAAAGTGACAGAAACGTAGCCCACACAGATGGTGTTTTTACAGCACTGGGGGCAAACAGCCAGTTAGCATCGGAATCACCAGAAACTCTGAGGTTCATTCATGCCTACAAAAATCTGGAACTCTGGAGATAAAACTCAGATAGGGACATTTTTATTTTATCCATTGTGAATCTGGGGATTGAACTTGAAAAGGTAATTTTTAAAATAATTCGTCGGGTTTTTTGTTTGCTTGCTTTTGTTTGTTCTGGGTTTGGTTTCTTGATTTCGTTTTGTTTTGCACACCAACTCTTAGACCCAATGGCACTGAGAATTGGAGACAGCCATAAAAAATTTCTTTTCTCTATTTTTGCATGCTGTAGGATGAGCAGTGAAGAAAAGAAAGTGGCCCCAGTTTAGTTCTTTCCCTTCAAATATTCACACTATGGGATCAAAAAGGCTTTAATTTGTTTAGTTGGGGGAGGGGGGTGGAAGTCCAAGGACAATGGAGTCAGTTCTCACCATCATACAGGTCCCAGAGATGGAAACTCAGGTTATCAAGCCTGATGGCAGACTCCTTTACCAAAGTCTTTGCCAGTCTAGAAAGTGTTATATAAATATAACATAGATTTTCTGAAATCACACCTATGCTTGGCATATCTTAAATAAGGAGACTGGAGTCTGCAACCTTACCTTCCAAAATAGAGACCATGTCAAAAAAAAAAAAAAAAAAAAAACTGTTGAATACCCTTGTCTTGAGGACCCAGGCAACCACAGATAGGCATCAGAGAACGTTCTTACCCTACTTCATTCACTCTCACTTTTCTTTGGTGGATCCTAAAATGTAATATAGGCTCAGTCATGTAACTGGGCTGGTGATTGCATATCACTCAGTCTTTAATCGCTAACATCATTTTTTTTTTTTTTTAGGTCTAAAAACACAATGAGATCACAGACAAAAACAATTAGACTAACTCTCTTGTATAAGTTATTCAAGTTTAACACTAAGCCCTTCAAGAAGGCCCGGAAGGATTCATAAGTTTAAACAGCAGTGTGTGTCATGGTAGATATTTAATGAGTCATACACAATGAGTACTGTCATAATGGGTCCCGCAGCTACTTAGTACTGTGATGATGTGGTGACTGCACTCTGCGCCTTGCTTTAGAATCATAAAACTTTCTCTAGAACCAGATGAGCTCTTAGCACTCCTAGTAATGGACTCCCCAATATGTCTTTTAAAATTGAAATAATACTTAGTGTAAAATAGAAAATCATTCAGATTTAGAAGCTCTTCTAATTTTGGGAGGGTTTCACTTTTTGTTTGTCTTGAAACAGGGTCTCCTTAGATATCCCTGGCTGTCCTGGAACTATGTAGACCAGGCTGGCCCCAAATTTACAAAGATCCTCATGTCTCTGCCTCCTGGATGCTAGGATTAAAGGTGTACAATCACTACTCCAGCTCTAAGGTTCTGGGGTTCAAAATAAGACATCAAGCCTAGGAAGATGGTGTCAATCCTAAAGAGCCTGCCTTGCAGGCACCACAATCTGACTTCTGTCCTCAGAATTTATATAAAATGTAGTGGGAGTGTGTTACATTCTAAATAATTGCCCTGCCTACTGGTTTAATAAAAATGTTGCTTGGCTGAAAGCAGACAGGAAGTGTGGACGGGGCTACCATACTAAGAAAACTCTGGGAACAGGAAAAGCAGAGCAGAGATGCCCGAGAGACCAGTGGAGAAGCAAGCAGATGCAGAGGACAACTATGTTGCTCTGAGAATAGGTACCAAACTGCATGGCTGAATAGGATAAGAATCATGGGTTAGTTTAAGAGTAAAGGGTTAGCAAGTTATATGCCTGGGTCCTAGGTCAATCAGCATAAAATTAATGTAAAGGTCTGTGTGTTTCTGTGGGACTGCAGGTCTGCAGGTCTGGATCACAGGCTAGACAGGCCAGAAACTTATTATTACAATAAAAAGTTCAAGTTTGGTGACATAGGATTGTAATCCATGCACTGTGGGGACAGAGACAGACTTACTGGTCAACCAGCCTAGTCTAATTGGGGCTAATTAGGAAACAAAACTCTCCTTATTGGGAGATGTTTGATTACATTGTGTCAAGATATGTCACTGTGATTGGTTTAATAAAAAACCAAAAGGCCTATAGCTAGCTAGGCAGGAGGTATAGCAGGGGCTTCTGGAAAGAGAGCTCTGGGAGGAAGAAAGGTGGAATCACTAGCCAGACTCAGAGAATTAAGATGGGCAAAGTGAAGATAAGGTGCATGAAAGAACATAGATTAAAAACACGTGTCAAGTTGTAAGCACTAGGTAAAAATGAGCCTAAGCTAAGGCCCAGATTTCATAATTAATAATAATCTCTGTGTCATTTTCTGTGAGCTGGCAGTCCAAAGGAAGTCCAACTACACCCCATACATGCGCTTTAGCATGCACTTACACACACAAATACAATATCAAGTAATCACTTATTTCCAGCTAATTCAGATGGTCCCTAAGTCTATCCTAGACACAGTGCTTCCAACACCACACAGTTATCTCAGAGTTTCACTAGAGAATGGTTCATAGCAGTACCTAATGACAATCTTCTTTGCATTGGAAAGTCTTATCTGTTTCACACAAATTACTGAGTTTTCTTGGGGCACTTTGGTGTCAAACTTCAAGTACCCTGTGCTGTGGAATAACCCTCTGTACACCATGAGTATGCATTACTCTCATTGGCTACTAAAGAAGCTGATTGGCTTGTAGCAAGGCAGGATATAGTTAGGTGGGACAATCAAACTGAGGCTACAGGGATGAAGAGGGATGGAGTCAGGGGAGACAACAGCCAGATTCCAAGGAAGCAGAACATATAGAAAATGAGGTGACAAGCCATGAGCAATGTGGCAGAGTGTAAGAAATAGGGGTTAGTAACAAGCCTAAGCTATTGGCTGAGCTTTTGTAATGAATGTTAAGCCTCGTTGTGGTTCTTCTGTGAGACTGGTAAACAGTACCTATAACCCAGAGTTCATTGAAATACTGGGGTAGGCCAGCACGCTACCACAGTGGTGCCTGAGCCCTCCCATATGGTAGGCCAGCATTCCACCACAGTGGTACATACCTGAAGAATCCACAGAGTCGGGTAGTATGACAGGCACTTCTGGCCTTCCGATGGGTCTTATTGTGTAACTTAGGTTGGAACTTACTATGTAGCTAAGGCTGGCCTCATACTCAATGCAGCTCTGCCTTTTGATCTTCCCTAGTTCTGGGCTTGCATACATGATCCACCGTGACTGACTGGTGAGCTATTCTATTTTCGTAGAAATGTTTAACCTTCATTTTCCTAAAACCACATTTTTTTCCCTTAAAAATGTTTCAGTTTTTCTAGAGGGGAACCACATAGCATTGGAGGATGTATGCCTAGGAACATGGGCATTGGGTAAGAAGTGAACTATACATGTCAAAAAACAAGTCTAAAAATACCCACGAATAAGCTGGGAAATGGTTCTTCCAGTGGGTTGGGTTTCTAGCACATAAGACAATTCACATCTCCAGTTGCCAGATATACAATACTCTCTTCTGTCTTCTGAGGACAGAACACACAGGCAAAACACCCATACACATAAACTAAATTTGAATCTTTTTTTTCAAACCACAAGAAGCTGGCTTCTGCCCCGCATATGTCAGAGTTTATTATAATACTAAAATCATATTTAAATTCTTGTCATCATGAGGAGAAATGTCTTAAACTTTTTAACCATTCTATATTAGTCAGAAATATTTTGAGTATTGCTCAAAATATTCATATTTAACTACGAATAACAGAAAACCTGAACCATGGCTAAAAGCTCTAGAGGATAGGAACTCATATAGGTGGCCAGCGATGTTCCCAGCAGTAAAGGCACTGCAGGATGCCTACTGCTGACTTGGTTAAGATGCCCATATTGAGGCAATCCAGTGAGAAAGTCACATGACTTTCCCTGACTGCAAGGTAAATCAGGAATTATGCTTAAGGCAGAGATTCACGGGGATTGCTGAGCTTCAGAATCACCTGAAGGATACCCCAATGCCTAGACTGCTAAAGTCCACCTCTGGAGTTTCTGATTCTATAGCTCTCAGTTGGGGATCCAAGGGCTCAGGTTCCCCAGGTGATTCTGGTGTTCTGATCTGGCGTGATGGCCGTCCTTGGTTGTCAGCCTGATTACATCTAGAATTAATTAAAAGCCAAGCGGCTCAGCACACTTCTATCTTTTGAGTTGGGAAGATCCACCTTTAATCCAGATCTTCTGAGGTGAGAAGAGCCATATTTATCCTAGGCCACACTTCCTGCTGGCAGCCTATAAAAGGAAGAGGAAGAAGGAAGCTGCTGCTCTTTGCCTGCTTTCTCTCTCTCTTGCTGGCAAGTCCATTTCTTTATTGGCATTAGAACCCTACTTCCTTGGGATTCTGGTGCACTACTGAAGACCAGCCTTATGGACTGAACAACTACTGGGTTTGGACCTTCTATAGGTAGACAGCCATTGTTGGACCAGCTGCACAGTCATTCTAATAAATGACATACATATAAAGATATACACACACACACATATATATATATACTGTAAGTTCTGTTTCTCTAGAGAATCCTGAGTAGTACATCTGGAGCCACATTTTAGGAACTTCTGATTTGGGTTAAGAAGGTAGTTCAGTGGTAGAGAATGTGTCTAGTATGCATGAGGCCATGGGTTCATCTCCAACACCACCCCGGCTTAGGCTGCTCAGGATCCATGGCCTGCTATTGATACCAGGAACATGGCCCCATTGGCATTTGTAAGCACTTTTACCAGTGTCTTCTGTTTTATGTATGCATAGATGAAAATAAACCCATACAGAGGCAAAGTCAAGGTGATTGACTATATAGACATCTTCAATATACCCAGCGCTTTCTTCCCAGAGCCATTAGAACCTTAGACCCTGAGATACTCAGGCTTCATGCTTTCTAGCTTCCATGAAAATCAAGTGGATCGCTGGAGATAATGCTTTTACTAAACGGCATGTAATTCTTCCCCTCACCAAACGCATTGAGCCCAGCAGAAAATGAGCAGTACAGTCAAATTTGGAATTTTAAGCAGGTTTTAATGAAGGACTATGTCCAAGCTAAGTAAAGGTCAGTCATCCAGTCTGATCCTAGTGTCAGTTGCAGAGCTACATGTGAGCATTCATTTAAATGTCCAAAGGGACAAGAAGGAGGAAGAGACTATTGAAACATATAGACAGCAGGGACTTGTGTAGCCAGCAGCGCATGCTCATGTCTCCCAGCATTTTATTTGGGAGGCCAAGGTGGGAGGTTCATCAAGTGGTCAAAGAGTAAACTTGGGAGAGGAAAGGGAAGGGGAAGAGATGTACAGATGGTCTCCTCACAAGAACTCAGATGTGTGAGGAAAGCAAAATCGTGCCTTCCTTCATTATCATCTCCTGCTAGAATTACCCATGGGCCCAAACTACCGGAATCCAGAAGACCAGTTGGATGGCTTATATTGACTGCCAACTTGACAGGATCAGGAGATCTCTGGGCACTTCTGTGAGAGATTATCTAGATCAGGTCAAGAGAGGTGGGAAAACCCACCCGAAATGTGGGCAACCCCATCCTTTGGGCTGAGGTCCTCGACTGTATAGAGAGGCGGTGAGTGAGCAGTAGTGTTTACTGCTCTCTGACTGCCTGCTGTGGACTCAGTGGGACCAGTTGCCTCCTGTTCAGACATCACACCTTCCCTGCCACAATGGATCTGTGAGACAAAATGTACACATCCTATGTCACTTTCGCCAGATGTTTTGCCACAGCAATGAAGTAACTAATACAACCAGGAAAATTCATGAATCACAGAGCAAAATAGGAGGGATGTGGGGCATCCAAAGGAGACAAGACATAGACACACATTAAACTATTTATTTCGAACTATCAAACTGGTGCTTTTCCACCAGTTAAAGAATATACCTGTTGTGACAGTAACAAATATTTGGGGAAAACATCTCATTCAAAAGTCGCAGAAAATGGTCTGATGGCCTGGGACCACGGGTTTCCAAACTCACACAGCACGCTCTACAAAAGTCTAATACCCTAGGGCCTCCATGGTTCTTGTAACATAATCAATGCTGAAACATACCCAAGTGTTTTCTATTAGGCCAGCTGTCATAGTGATTTTCAAGATTTGAAATGTCTCTTTCCTCACCCTTTTCTATCTCAGAAAGTACAGTTCTGAGCCAAGGGGATCTAATTCTCCATAGACACCAAGTTCTCATCAGTTGATCAACCTTCAAAAGTTTCTACCAAAGGTTCCCCACCCCTCCCAGAACTTCAGTTCAAACTGATGTTAAACTGGAGGATTTGTTAGATCCTATTGACTGTGTTAGTAGAGAAGGGTGGGCTGGGGACTGTGACTCGGTGCTAGACCGTGTGCCTGGCATGTCCAAGGCCATGGATTTCATTCCCAACTCTGGAGAAAAGTACCTCCACATCACCAGATGGTCAGGCATATATATTGCTCTATTATAAATGTGTTTGTTTAATTCACAGACATTAGTTCCCCTGGTAATCTTACACCATATTTAACAACATTTCTGAGAAGGAATCCACTGTGACTCTGTAGCAAAACAAAACCCAAGAGACCTGCAGTGCACAGTATTGTCCGGTTCAGTTACCACGCAGCTTCTTGTGCAAGGTACTCAGTAACTGTGGACCCAGTTGCATTTGGAGGATTTCAAGGAGCTTGCTAGAATGTTTTCCCTGTCCTCAAAGCCACCATCCAAGCCTGGGTGTGCCTCCCTTTACACCATCCCACTTCCTCCTGAGACAGGAAGTTGATCAAGCTATCTTCATCCTGCATGCAATCCACAGAGCCTGAGAGGCAAAAACTGGTTGCCCCAGAGCCATCCCCTCTTTATGCTTTAAAGTTCATGTCACCCACATGAGATAATGATTACAACACTGTGGGTGGTATCAGGTGCCCAATGTAAATGCTGCAAACTAAGTGTGCTTGGCAGGGGAAGACTCTAACAGCCATCCATGTAAACAGTTTAACATTTCGGCCCAAGTTCGTTTACATTATTCATTCTCTTTGTGATGTGTTGTTTTCTTGTACAATAAATGCTTTCTCTCTGCTGGCTCTCAATCCGTTCTTTCTTAGCTCTAAAACCAAAAAGGAACACCAAAACTTACTTCCTCTTTTCCTTTATTTTCATCTGCAACCTCTCTTTCCCTGCTACTTTGTCCTTTTCTCCCAAGGTCGAAGCTGGATTTGAGTCCTAATTTTGAGAATCTAAGCAGATGGGGACCAGACTGTGAACACGGACATTAGGTCCCAGGAGATCCTTCTACGAACAAGCACGAAGGGAAAGGTCTGTAAGGAAATTCACCAATAGAAAATTCACGACGAAAAGAAAAATGTGGGACTTGAATGCTATTAGTCTAAATAAACTTAGTCTAAACTTCTTAATAAGGACCACATCTCCAATCCGTTAGATTAAAGCCTCATGTTTCCGGCAGGCAGCAGTTAACTGATGCATCAAAAGGTAGTGTCTCAGCAGGACCTGGCCACAAGAAGGCTGTATGTACATCACAGGTGACAAATTCAGACTCTGGGAGAAGGAGATCTGTTGGAAGATTCTAGGATCAACAGCCAGAGAAAACAAGAGCTAAGCATCGCTGAAAAATGAACCTGTGGCAGCTAAGAAGTCTCACATCCTCCCTACCACAGACCATAATGGGCCATACTGGGGGATGGGGGTGAATTCGTGTTTTTATATGTTTGGTTGGTTTTGTTTTTTTTGAGGCAGGATTTCACTGTGTAGCCCTGGCTGTCCTTGAACTCAATCAGTAGACCAAGGCTGGCTTCAAACTCCACAGAGATCCGCCTGTTCTGCCTCCTGAGGGCATGTCTGGGGTGTTGGGATGTGGTCTTGATTACATTAATTGAGGCCTAAAAAGAGCAGCCACACTCCCTAGATTTGGATCATGACAGGTATAAAAGATTGGAAAGTGGGCTAAGTCCAGCATGCATGCACTGCTCTCTCTCTCTCCTCTCTCTCTCCTCTCCCCCTCCCTCCCCCTCCCTCTATCCTTTCTTCTTTCTCTACCTTCCTCTCTCCCTACCCCCTCCCCGACCCCCTCTGCTTTGGTCTGAGGGTGTGTTACTTACTACCCATTTCAGTTCCTGCTACCTTGGCCCCCTCACAGCGGTAGACTGTAACTTGAAATCATGAGCTAAAATGAACACTCTTGCCCCTGAGCTGCTTTGTCAGGGTTGTTTTTATCAGTTACAGAAAAGTGGGAACAAGTAAGGAACCAAAGACTTTTCTTGGTGAGATTTTCCAAAGGCTTTGGGAGGTTGTTGTCGGTTTGTTTGAAACTCCCTCTTATTTTTGAGGTGAGCAGTTTCTATGTTACCCAACAAGTCTAAAACTTGGGAAGGACATCCTCCTGCCCCAGTCTGCGTAGCTGAAATGGTTACATTCGCACCTCTGTGCAGGCCTCAAACTTCTTTATTAGAAAAACTTTAAATACACAAAAATAGACACAGTGATATCATATAATGGACCCCAGGCTTCTGTCACATGGCATACACACTCCTTGGCATGTCTGCTATATCAGTCCAATCCTCTCCAAACCAGGCTTTTCAAGCTTACATTTCTTTCTAGCCCTCTGGTCTTTCTCAGACATATGCTCTGTATTAGCCTGGTCTATATAATGAGTTCCAGACCTGCCGGGGATACAGAATGAAACCCTTTCTCAAATAATAAATAAGAAGATGTACTTGGAACAAACTTTACTATCTGGTGTTCCTATTAACTAATAATAAGTCTCTGGAATGGTTTATTCTTAAATTCTTAAATTGAAGCGATACATAACAATTTTACATTCTAATTTCTGAAAAAGTAATTAAAAGCTAATTGATTATCTTTGAAGTGAAAAGATCAAAGTCCTAAAGATTAGAAGAAAATTATCCGTTTGGAGCGCCACTTTAAAAGGCATGTAAAATTGATATGAAATGTGTGAAAATCCTCCAGTCAGCCTTCTTTTATTCTTCACTACACTTTAAGCCTGAATTTGGCACAGGGAGTGGCTGAATCGGGGAAAAGGATAAGAAATCCTTTAAAAGCATCATTTTCTTTTTAACACAATTGATGATCAAACTCTGTTAAAGTGATCATGAATCCACAAAGAACAAGCATTCCATGGTTTCTGATAAAAGTTTGTAGGATCCATGGTATGGCAACACCAAATAAAGGTCCTTGCTAATAATTATACAGATCAAGTCTACATTTACAATAATTGCAGAATAATAAGCTGTAAAAGAATACACATTTTTGCCAGGTAGTGGCGGCACATACCTTTAATCCCAGCACTCAGGGGGCAGAGGGAGATGAATCTCTCAGTTCAAGGCCAGGCTGGTCTACAGAGCAAGTGCCAGGACAGCCAGGGTAACACAGAGAAACTCTGCCCTTTTTTCCCTCTTGGCTGTATGCGTGTGTGTGTGTGTGTGTGTGTGTGTGTGTGTGTGTGTGTGTGTGTGTGTGTGTGTGTGTGTGTGTGTATGTGTGTATGTGTGTGTCTGTGTGTGTGTCTGTGTCTGTGTGTCTGTGTGTCTGTGTGTGTGTCTGTGTGTGTGTCTGTGTGTGTATTTTAGAGGATTATGTGCAATGACTATGATTGTGTCTTTTACTATAACTTTAGATTACCTCTGCTTGCTTCCTTTAAAGTAGCTAAGGTAAAAGGCAAGCACACGTGCAAACTTCATTGTATACAAATTTGCATGTTTGTTCATATTCTAGCAAGTGTGTTGCTTTTGCTATCAACAAGGACACTTTGCAGGGCAGCCTAGAATATTCAACATGAGGTATCCGATGTGATTATTAATGTTGGCTTCACAGCGCTTTGTTAAGTAGGACAAATAGCTGATTGGACCCAGGACATCCTAATCTCCTAACATCAAGCTGCTACTCAGAAAGTAGACTTTCATAAGATTACACAGAGGAACACTGTCAATTAAAACATTTCTCATTTCTCTCCATTACAACAGGACCCACCACTATCTAGAGACGGAGTCAGAACAAAAGAACCATTTAACCATTTTTAAGGAAATTCCTACCAACCAGCAACTGAACTTTCTTCGTCTGCATGCATTTCTCTTCTTTCCGTCCATTTCTTCCACCACCCCCCAGCTTCTCTCTATGTAGCCCTGACTATCCTGATATGTAGACCAGGCTGGCCCCTAATTCGCAGAGATCCTCCGGCCTCCCAAGTCTCTCTGCTCATTGTAGCTTCCAGGATCTAATGCTCTTCCCAGAAACACCGTGATAATGATTCTGTGCTGTGCAATTAGTAAAAGTTTGCTTTGGCTTTAATGCGTACTGCCTGGATGGCAATTGCTCATGTCTTCATGTGGGCATTTGTGTGTAGAGACCCCCCTGAGGTTGACATCAGGTATCTTTCTCCATAAGTCTCTGTCTTAACAATTAAGGCAAGGGCTCTCCCTGGCCCTGGAGCTTACTGTTTTGCATAGTCTTTCAAGCCAGTTTCTTTCAAGGACTCCCTGGCTCTGCCCTCCTTCAGCTGGGCTCACAGGCCAGTGCCAACTGGCTCTTGTGTGGGCTCTGGGAATTCAAACTCCATTGCAGAAAGTGCTTTACCCATTGAGCCAGCATCCCAGGCTCTTTTTTCTGTGCACTTCAGTACATTTTTATACGCTGTTTTATACTGGTTTTTTAATGGTTTTAGGTATGTGACATTTTTCTTCTCAACAGGACTACAGTCCCAGAGGCTAAACCCATGTGTAATAGAGCTGTTGTTATTTTTATGTTAAACATGAAGGCAGTGTCGTATCCTCTTGGTTATTTATAGGCGAATCCAAAAAGAACAGCTTTTTTTTTTTTTTTTTTTTTTTTTAAACTGTGGCCAGGACTCAAGGGCAATGGCTTCACATAGTGGGAGGAGGGTGAGAGGGACTCTCACCATGTTTTTTAATTCACTCTGATCCTCTGGCTACAGTGAATATAAATCCACTTAAGTCGGTTTATCTAGATGGGCATTCGTAATCAGCAAACAGGAGACATCCCTGGCTCCCAAATGCACATTTGCAGTTAAAACCACATGAGGGGGAGGGAACTGGGAACTGGAGGGTTAGAAGCCATCTAGTGTCCCTTCAAAGGTGATGTGGTCTTTTCTTTTTACTCCTGCTTCATTTTCATTGTGCTGATGGAGGTGAGCGTCTCTTAGCTGTTCATCCTCCTCATGGCCAGTCCAGCATCAACCTTCCATGGCCTAGGATACACCCCCATGGGAAACTGACCCAGCCTTTACCTCCCCCCTTCCGAATTTCGGGAAGAAACATGGTTGGTCTATAATGGGTCACCTATCAACCCCTGGCTCAGGTGGCTGTCACTTGGGCAGCAAGAATGATGTGCTGTGGCACCATCCTGCGTAGGGTTGTAGACACAGAAGGAAACCACTGGGCTGATAGCTCCTCTGTAATCCTAGAGAAACAAAAGCAGGAAGGCAACTAAAGTCCAAGGACACCTTGGTATGCCTCGTGAGTTCTAGGCTAGCCTCAGCTACATAGTTAAGACTCTATCTTATTATTACTTCGTATCCCCCACTATCCACCCTCACAAAACTATGATAACAATAATTATAAATAATGTTGAGATCCATGCCTGTAGTACCAGCTACATGGGAAGCTGAGACAGAAATATCATGTGAGCTCAAGAGTTCTGGCTTAACCTGGGCTACATGGAGAAGCTGTCTCAAAAAGAAGGGAAAGGGTGTGTGTGGCTCAGTTGGGAAAGTGCTTGGCTGATGGGCAGGAAGCCCTGGGTTTGCCCTGAGCACCTCATAAACTTGGTGCAGTGATGCTCACCTCTAATCCCAAACAGTCAGAGAGGGGGATCAAGATCTTGAGATCATCGTAAACTACAAATCAAACTCAAGACCAGTAGACCTTATCTTAAAAAAAAGAAGGAGAAAAGAAAGAATAATTTAAGATTAAAATATAGGTGTGTAAACTGAAATAATGGCATTTATGAGTGTCCTGATTATTTTTCTTGAGCCAGAGACTGAACTCATCATAACCCACTTTCTCATTCTACCGCTTCGACCAGGCCAATGTGGCATTCTTCCCAAGACAGGCCAAATTGTTTTGCTCCTTGAGTATTTGATTCAAAGCAGAGAAAAATACCCATCAGAGTGGGCTAGTCTTTAGAGAGGAACAGCTACAAGTTGGGTCTGTTTCAGAGCCGCCAGTTCCCATACTGTGCCAGGGAAAGGGGGAAGATGCAGTATGAGAAAGTGGCAGATGTGTTGGGAGGATCCAGAGAGAGGGACGGGTGTGCTGGATTCTTCAGGGCTGAGCTGGCTCTGATTCCTAGAGCCCAGCCACTTTACTGCCTTGAATCCTGTGAGCCATTCCCACTTTTTTTTTTTTTTTTTTTTTTTTTTTTTGCCTAAATTAGTTTGTGTTGGTTTCTATTTGCAACGAAAATAGTTGCAAGTGAGACATCCAGATTAAAAGTAAGAAAAGAACCTCTCTATAATTGTCCATTGAGACACGGTGGTGGTACGGAGATGCCGATATTTTATTGCCATGAAAGGCTTCTAAATTTATCTTGTAGACTCACATATCTGTGTGGCTATAGAGTACATCTGTTGGTGACTCATGAGGATTAAATAGTATCAGAGGCTTCTGTTTCCTGACTATCACTTGTAAGTTGGTACCCTCTCTAGACTCTACTCCTCCCCCTCCTCCCCCTCCTCCCCCTCCTCCCCCTCCCCCTCCTCCCACTCCTCCCCCTACCCCCTTCTTCCCTTCCTCATCCTCCTCCTCCCCCTCCTCCCCCTCCTCCCCTTCCTCCCCCTCCTCATCCTCCTCATCCTCCTCCTCCCCTTCCTCCCCCTCCTCATCCTCCTCCTCCTCCTCCCCTTCCTCCTCCTACTTCTTTTCTATAGAACTAGGGATTAAACCCAGGGCCTCATGAATGCTAGGTAAGGGATCTACCACTGAGCTGTATCCTCATCTAAAAAATTATTTCCTGAAAAATAATTTATGTAATGAAATCAACTTTGGCTTTTTGTCATCTAGTATATTTGTCATTGTACCTTACGTTTTCAAAGCATTTATAGATATTCCTACATTTAAAACTGTTAGGTAGTATTCCAATATGTTTGTTCGTTAACTTAAACTTCTACCCCACTGAGATAGAAAGTTCTAGCCTCTCTATATCATATCAGTTTTAGCCAGTCTTCTATGTGAGCAATGGATATCGCTGGCGTTAGCCAGCGTGTACAGTGTATATCTCCTGGCAGTCTTAATGTGCTTTTTCCTGATTAAAAAAAATGAACTTCAACACATTTTCATTTTCATGTATCATTTGAACATCTTCTATGAGAGGCCTAAGACTCCCTCCACATTTTTCTAATTTTTATAGACTCCTTACAGATTCTGAACATAAGCCCACTCCACCGTCCATTTTGAGTTTTGTCTTTCCCTGTACACATGTGTTGCATTTTTAATCTTCAAATTTTTCACGCAGAAGAAACTGTAATATATTATTCCCACCTCCCTGCTTCTCTTAAAAACATAATGATTTCAGTTATTCTGGATAAAATCCCATCAGTCAAAACCCTGGAAATGGCATGTCTCTTTGTCTGTTTTAGAGGGAATTCTCAAAGTGAAGCTGATACAGTGGTCAGCCAATCCCTCTGGATCTAGCAAGGGCTTGTAAATGCTTGTAGCATCTATTAACCCCAGACTGAAATTTAGGGAGCTTGTGGGAGGAAAGATAAGGAGTGGGGATTTTCAGGGAAAGTGCATTCCCCAAGCTTCACATTTAGTGGAACCAAGAGAGCATCCCTCATTGCTTCAAGCCAAGTGAAAGTATCTTGAGATATAGCTCAAGTGGCTGGGTACTCCCCTACCACGCCCATGGCACTGCATTGGATTCCTGAGAGGCAGGAGAGATCCTAAAAAATGTCCCCAGGAGCTTGAGGAATGCCTTGAGTCTCAAGTGTAGACTTTGGCTAAAGCTTCACCTCTGCATGCCCAGGAGTGCTGAGCAGGAACCGGACTTTCCTGACAATAGGTAAAGGTGACCTTGTCCAAAGGAATGATGTAGATAATCCATACAAACTATTGCCAAGGGTCACCTGGAAGGGAATCTTGTGGGTGAAAGGGACCAGCAGAAACTCGGGGTGGAAGAACCATAAAGAGCAAGCAGATAGCCAGAGAAGCATGATCCTCATGACAGCTATCATCAGAGCAGGCTGGGTGAGAAAGCCAACCTCCGAGAAACAGTCAGCTCTGGACTTTCTCCATGCCCAGGGCACACTCATGTCCGATGATCTGGAAGCAGGCACACACAGCTGCTTGCCAATCTCTCTGGTCATCTTTTGCTACGGTGCATGGGGCAGTTCGGATCACAAGTCAGGGAACAGAGAGCAGTATGGGAGGAGAGAAGCTGACATGGCACACTTCCACTTTGGGCTCCTAGATCAAAGCAGGCCTGATCTGGGAGAAGAGAGCTGGGCTCCAGATACATGTGGAAATTAGAAATTACCTTAATAAAACGGTAGCTATGCGGTTAGAAAGGATAGGACCCTTCCTCGGCTTTATCTGTTTTGGTGCTTGAGCAAACTATTAAGTTTTCAAGTACTGTGTTTAATATTTTCATCTCTAGAAGTGGATTTGGCTTTTCATATTTTGTTGTTATGTAAGAAGTGTGTGTGTGTGTGTGTGTGTGTGTGTGTGTGTGTGTGTGTGTGTGTGTGTGTGTGTGTGTGTGTTGGTACACCGGGCAAGTGAACCTTCATGCATGTGGGGCCCTGAGGTCAACCTTGGGTGCCTTCCTGGATCACTTTTCTATTTTATGTTTTAAGGTAGGCCCTCTCACTGAATCTGGAACTATTTGGCTAGACCAATTGGCCAGTAGGCCCCCAGGATCCTCCAGTCTCTACCCCCCAAGTACCTCAGCTGGCTTTTACATGGGTGCTAGCAACCCAAGCTCAAGACCTCATGTTTGCAAGAGCAGTAGCCAATGAGCTCTCTCCCAACATCTCATTATCATATTGTAACACATTTTTATAGCCTTTTGGTCCTTTGCTCCTACTTTAAAGCCTGGGGTTTTTGTTTTTGTTTGTTTTTTCTTTCAGTGTGTCAAACATAGCAAGTTTTTTCCTCCTCCTTCCCTCCTCCCACCCCTCACAGTGGTGGGTTTGGACAACTAGGTTTAAACACATGACAGGCGAGCTTTCTGCCAGGAGCTATTGCGCTAGCCCTGAATTTAGATAATTCTGACAACCGCAGTGTCTGTGGTCTTTGCTGATCTGATTATGCACTATTTTTATTTTTGCTGCTCCTTGCCCTAAGGGCCTCACTTAGGGTTGTTAGTTTTTTGTTCTCTCTCCCTTTCTCTCTCTCTGTGTGTGTGTGTGTGAGAGAGAGAGAGATAGAGAGAGACAGACAGACAGACAGACACACAGACAGACAGACAGACAGAGCTTAAAGGATAGTCTTGGTATTTGACTCATGGGATTTCCTTGAGGTCCAGGTTGACGTTGTGATCCCTCGCCTGTTGCCTAAGGGAGTTGCTAATTTGGGAGGGACTTCAAGTTCTCTGTTTAGCTGAGGTTTCAGACCCACAGGGAGCATGCTTTCCAGCCAGTGTGTGTAACAACCCTTAAGGGAGATTTATTTTTTTTTAAATCTAATTCTCGTTACTCCAGGTCACATTCCAGACAATGTAAGTTTTGGCTGCTGCTCTTTCATTGTTTTTCTGTCTGTTCCTGAGTGATGAGTTTCTCTCTGGGGACTTTGGCAGCCTCGAGTCAGTGGGAGCTTCTAGGGGATTCTACTTGGGTGGGCCCTAGGCATTATTTCCTCTCCCTTCATCCTGCCTTCAGATCGGAAGCTTGAGGTGTCCCGAGTTCTTGAGCCCCTAAAGGGGTGTGCCACCACTGTCTGGCAGCAAATGATTTTGATAAATTAAATCTGTTTAGACAGACATGAACTTCAATTAAATTCTAAGTTAGAGAGAAACTAGATTTAAAGGTCACGTAAGGAACAATTTTTAAAGTTTGAGTGTGTGTTTGACAATTCGAACAGTCATTTTAATGTTGTTTCTTGTGTAGGAGATTGATTTTTGTGGTTTTAGAATGTCCTTGGTCTTAGGAGACGCATATTAAGTGTTGAAGGATAAAGTTATAGAAGTTGCTTTATAAGGTTTTAGATTTAGTTTAAAAAATAACATAGAAGCAGACAAGATAAAGAAGCAGTTGTAGAAGTTAAGGACAGGAAATTAGGTAGAGTGTAGCTTTGTTGTGCTACTTGTTCAAGGTTTTGTAGGTTCGATCCCCATCCCAACCCACACTTTGAGGCAAGGTTTCATGTAGCCCAGGTTGGCCTCAGAACTTACTACATAAGTAAGGATGACCTTGAACTCATGACCCTCCTCCCTCTGCCTCCTAAGCATTGGGACTACAGATGTGTCACACCATGCCCACTTAAGTTGGATGATTTTCAAAGTATAAGTTTTAGAAAAAGTTGGAACAAGGGAGATTGTCGCTCAGCAGTAGAACACTTGGCATGAGAAGGCTCTGAGTTCAATCTCCAACATTACAAAAAATCTTCTGGAAAAAGTTTTAGAAATCTGTAAGAGTTCTCAAGAGTGCCTGGGAATTCACGCCACATACACAGGCAATAAATGATGGGGCTGGAGAGATGCCTCAGCAACTTAGAGTACTTGTTGCTTTTACAGATGGCCTGCTTTCCATTATCAGCTTTCATATGGGAACATCCCATAACTCCAGTTCCAGGGGATCCAACACCCTCTGATGGTCTCCTGGGGCACTGGGCACACACCTCATACACATATATAGATATCGGCAAAATCATCATATATTTGAAATAAAATAACTAAACCTAAAAAATATTATTATACTGCAGTAGGTCTGTGAGTAATCTCTATGCTAAATGTCCATGTTAATCTCTGACAAAATTCAGGTGGTCTTTTTGTAAATGTTGTATAATTATTCTAGAGGAGTATTTTATTCTTGAGTTACATCCCTAGCCCAAACTAAAAAATAAATGAGTATATATATATATAGGAAAAGGTCTCACAGCTTACTAGTTAGTGATGGAGAGGAGACTAAAGCTTTCAGATACACATTCCTTTCTTCTGTGGAGAGAAAAACAGCCACAGGCTTACTGTGCTCTGAAATCCAATAACCTACTTCCTGATTTCACAGAGGGCCGACCTTGCTAATAATTTCTAAATAATTCCAAGGTGCTGGAGGTTGTCTCAAGAAGAAAGAGAAAGAACGTTCCAGAAATTCTGTTCTCTGGAGTCACGTTTGAGAATGTGTTTGGGATTTGTAGGACTTACAGATTTGATGAAGCAGCAATTTAAAAACAAGAGAATAAGCATGTCTTTGATAGGGATTTATTGAGCGTTTAAGCAGTTAGGGAAGACTTTGCAGTGTTCTGGTTAATAGGATGGATCTGGGAAAAAAAATCGATGTCTAAAATGTGGGAATACTCTGAAAAATCATATGATGTTTACAAAAGTCACTGTCTAGAGAGGCAGGCCGTTGGTTTCTCTTCCAGCCTATGAAAATTCTCCCAGTTCTCCCCTGCCCTTCTTTTGTGCCCTCATGAGCCTGTCACTCAATGCAAAGGTCCCCGTACTTTCTCTCTTGCCAGCCTCTACAAGCATATTATTTTTACATATTATTTATTTTTCAATGCAGAATTCGTAGCCCAGGAACCAACTCACATTTCCTTCTTCAATTCTTGAGTGCTTAGGTTAAGGACACACACACACACACACCTATCGGCCCATTTTCACTTACTTGTACTGAGGTATCCAGTTCACACTTCAAACTCACTTCCCACCCTCTGACATCTCTGCTCTTTTTCCTGACACTTTAGAATGGTTCCATTAGAAGCCCTATCTTGTGTACTTCCCCTGGGCTGTGCTGTCTGACTATCTATCCTGCTTCTGATCCTTTCTCATTACTTCAAACCCAAGGTTGCTCCACCAGCTCCACTGGCATTTCAAATGAGATAATTCCTTGTGACGGGGCTGCCCTGTACATTGTAAGGTATTCTCCTAAGGTCTTTGGCCTCTACCCACTATCCTAATTTCATTACTTATTTTTGTGTTCTGGCCAAATACCATACAGAGGCAACTTAAGGGAAGAAGGGCTTATTTTTATTCTCAGAATTTGAGAGGCGACAGTTCTTCATGTCAGAGAAGGCATGGTAGAGTTCTTGGTGGTTGGAGTATATGTCTAATATATATCACACCTAATAGATCTGGAAGATCAGGAACACCAAGACCCACCCTCCAGTGACCCACTCCTTCAGGCTAGTCCCTATGTCCCAGAACAGCAACACCAGGTAGGCATCAGGAGTTCAAACACACGAGTCTGTGAGGGACATTTATAAGCAAACCATAACGCAATCCTTCAGTTGTGAAAGTCAAGTGTGTCCAGGCATTACCAATTGTTGCCAGAGGGCAAACTCATCTGTGTCACAGAGTTCTGCTCTCTCTCTCTCTCTCTCTCTCTCTCTCTCTCTCTCTCTCTCTCTCTCTCTCTCCAGTACTAGAGAATCCATGCATGCCAAGAAAGTGTAACATTGAGCTGCTCCCCGCCCCATAGCTTTTGATTAGAAAGAGTTTTCACATTCAACATGGCTCAATACTCTAATAAGGTTAGAATCATCATAAATACAAGACCTCTAGAAAATGGTGAAGAAATTTGAATCAGTCAGCCTTCCAAGTATACCTGCTCCTTCTTTGGCAAAACCAAGCTGAAGAATGGGCCGCTGGCGTCTGACACTGTGAGCCCTGTGTGTAAACAGTAGCTGGTGGGGCCTGGACCTACAATATCACATTTTCTGTGAAAGGCAGTGTGTCACAGAAGACATAAGGAATCCAAAGACCAGGAGAAGCACTGCCGGTGGAGACATTCTTACCCTACAATGAATGGGTTAATTTATGAGACAATAAAAACTTTCCATTTATTGGTGGGCCTACCGGATATTCTACTAGGTGAATCTTCTTAAAGTTTTTCTCTGGCCTTATTGCATACATCATAAACTTATGGGCTTGTGGTAGAGTCTCCGTTTATTTCTCATTTAAGTTTTCTCACTACGAGAGCCTTGTCTTAGTTAGAATTTCTATGCTAAAACAGAACAAAAAACCACCATGACAAAAAGCAAGTTGAGGAGGAAAGGGTTTAGTTCGGTTTATGCTTCCACATCACTGAAGGACGTCAGGACAGGACCTCAAGCCGTGCAGGATCTGGAGGCAGGAGCTGATGCAGAAGCCATGGAGGGGTGCTGCTTACTGGCTTGCTCCCCATGGCTTGCTCAGCCTGCTTTTCAATAGATCTCAGGACCACGGGCAAGATGCAAAATAGAACTTGAACCAAAGCTGTAAAGACTTGAGACATAAACTGGACGTGGTAATACACGCCTTTAATTCCAGTAGCCATCCGGGGCTGATACACAGAGAAACCTTGTCTCAAAAAACCAAATTAGATTTTAAATTGGAAGGAGGGAAAAAAAACAGATGCTGAATAAACCAGTGTTTGTATCTACCATCGCCTACAGAATCCCCTGGGGGGGGGGGCTCTTATCTTTCAGGTTCCCCCCTCCACTTTTTCCCACTCTACCTCACCTTAGACTCCTCACCATTCCTTGAAATGGTCACAGCCACTCTCTTGTGTCCTGATTGTTATTTATTTTCTTAGCCTAGAAGGCTCTTCCTGACGCTTTCTCTCAGATGAAGCTTATGTCCCGGTTTTCTCACAGATAGTCCATTAAACATCACATTGTGGTAACTCAGTGTTTCCTTTCAGCCCTTTTCGTTGCTGGAAGTACGTATTATCTGTGAGCTGTCTTCCGCCCTCCACGAGGGTGTAATCCCCCACAGACTTTGGTTGGCTATGTTAGTCATTGACTATGGCCCCACCATTGATCACAGCATCCACAAGAGGCTTACCGGTGCCCTGAATCACAGCTATGATGGTGCTTTCATGGGATCATCAGCTTCCTCATTTCAGTCTCCTAAGTTGTCTATCATTGAGGTAATACAGACTCTGTAGCTACAAGCTGCGGGAAATAGGCTTTTCTCAACATCATCTCTGAGTTGATTTTCAATAAGTATCTGCCGAGATAGTAAATCAATGGCTTTTCTACATTCCTCTAGAATTTTCTTAGCTTCTCTCCATCTATAGTCTTTTTCAAAATTAAGGTTTATATTTACCTAGGGGCTCAAAGTATGATTCATTAGTTGAACTCTTGCCTAGCATGCGTAGGGCCCTGGGTTTGGTCCTCAGAAAAAAAAAAATTCAAGGGGACAGAAACGCAGAAATTGGTAAAGAGTATCCCAAATAGGCTAAGAGATGAAGGTCAGGGAACCAGACATGGCTATACAGATATGGAGCGAACAGCTCCCACCTTGGAGAAGCAGAAGAGTCCATGAACAGAGCTGAAGTATAGAGAAAATATGAATGATAATCTATGGTATAAATGATAACAAATGGATAAATAAGCCAACTACGGTGGCGCAAACACTAGCGCTCTGGAACCTGAGGATGATGAGCTGAAAGCCAGGCTTGGCTACAAAGAGAATCTTAACTTAGCTTTGGAGACTGTAGTATCTCCAAAAAGAAAAAGACAAGGAGAAGAAAGAGGAACAGAAAAAGAGAGGTGTGGAGAGGAGGAAGAAGAGGACATAAGTGAAAGGGTGTAAATAGACAAGTAACAAGATAAATGCAGATGTTCACAAAACACGAAAAGATTCCAAGTCATGAATACAAATTTAAAAAACAGCAGAGCACTGGCCTCTCCAATCGGTGACAATTACTTTGAGTGATGCTGATTACCGGTAATGTTATAAGAAAACCAGTGGCTGTCCAGACCCTCTTTGTGGGTGTGGGAATTAGGCAACCGTTCTCAAGTGCTTCGCCAAGGGCAAGAAGCAGCGTGGTGTAAAGGAGGTCAAGTGTGGAAATGACGCAGTTATTACTGGAAAGTGGTTAAATAAATCAGGGGAGCGTTTGTGTTCCTAGATACTACATAACCATAAAAAAAAAATCAGAAATGAAATCATATCATCTGACATGATGTGTCTTGTTAGCTGATGAAATGTGATTAATGGAAGAAAAACTGAGCTCATTTCAGGAGGATATAGGTTAGAGCGCTAGGTTAGCAAAAGGGGTTCTCTGCTTTAACAATAGGGCAGAAAGGAAAGAAAAGCAAGAAGTTGTTTCTACTTCTGATTAGAATTGTTTCGATAAAATGATTACACTTCTTGTTGCTGGTTTTTGAGACGGGGTCTCAGGTGGAGCAGGCTAGCATCAAATTTTGTATATATACCTAGGAGTGATCTCCAACTCCTGATCTCCTTGCTTCCACCTCCCAAGTGCTGGCTTCTAGGTGGGCACCACCAAGACCACTGTGATCAATATACCTTTTTATGAAACTCAATGTTATAAACTAATGTGAAGGCATAGATTTACCTCTTAAAAACTTTATTTCAGGGAAAGACTATTTGGGATCTGAGGGCAGGACCCAGGTCTAAGAAGAATCTAGGAAAAAATCTCAGGAATGTGTCTGACAGCCAATAGATTCAAAACTAGGGTTTGCGAGAAAGCTTAACCAATAGTTTCCAAGAATTACTCTACCTCATACCCCTTTACCCAATCCTGAAGTGCCAAGATGTGTATCACCCCACTTATGTATTTTTTTCTTTAAAAACCCTCTTACCCCTGAGCTTGGGGCTGGATTCCTTTCAATGTGCAGGAACATAGGATTTCGGCTCAGGCTTGTTTGAAACTGTCCAAAAGAATAAACTGACCCTCATGTGTTTCATCAGAATCCAGATTCCTGATGGGTCTCTGGGGAGAGTCCCTCGACATGGGTACAACACTACAATGTTTCCCAATGATGAAAGTTTAAATCTCAAAGGAATAAACTGAAGTTTAAACACTTTCTTATGAGTAAAAATAATGTTCTTTTCTGAACAATCTAGTCAGTTACTTCTTATTAGCTTTATCACATTTAAAATACAGATTTTTTTTTTAAGTTTTTGTTTTATGGTAAGGTTACACTATGTAACCCAGGATGGTGCTTGGGAGGGGGGCGGTAGCTCAGAAATAAAGAGCAATAAACTGCTCTTTCAGAGACCACTAACTCAGTTCCCAGCATGCACTTCAGTTGGCTCCAACCCCCTATAACTCCAGCTCCAGGCCACCCGACACTCTTTCTTCTGGCCTCTGTTGAGTACAGTACTCAAATTCACAAACCATTCATATATACACATACAAACATGATTTAAAAATTAAAATTGTAGTGATACAGACCTTTAATTTCAGCACAGAGGAGGAAGAAGCAGGCAGATCTCTGAGTCTGAGGCCGACCTTGTCTACAGAGCAAATTCCAGAATAGCCAGAGCTACAGAGACCCTATTTCCACACACACACACAAAGTAAATAAATAAAAGAAAAATTAAAAAAAGAAAAGTAACCCAGGCTGGTCTTGATTTCAAGATTCCCCCTTGTCTCAGCTTCCTGATATATAATATTTAAAAGCATTCACTGAGTACTAAGTGCTCAAATATGAAAATCATTTGATTTTGGACAACTCTATAGTGAATATTATTTATAACTCACCATTTTAGAGTTGAGAAAACTGAAGACAGGAAAAGCTGCTGAGAACATTTAGACTGAAGATAACTCTTGAGCCACTGCCCAGATTCCAAGGCAGGAGTTTAAACTGTGAGTTCACATGCTTGACCAGGTATGGTGGTTTGAGTAAGAATGGCCCCCATTGGCTTATATATTTGAATGCTTAGTCATCGGGGCATGGCTCTGCTTGAGAAGTGTAACCTTGTTGAGGGAAGTGTGTCACTGAGGGTGGGCTTTGAGGTTTCAAAAGCCCAAGCCAGGCCCAGTGTTTCTCTCTTCCTACTGTTGTGGTTCTGAGGGTAAAACTCTCAGCTCCTTCTCCAATACTATGTTTGCCTCTGTACTTGTGGGGATACGTTTCAAATTTAATAAAAACAGTCTGAGATATCAGAGGACAGATCCACCTCTTCCAGTCTTTGTTTTGTTTTGTTTATTTCCAGACAGAGTTCTTCGTGTAACAGCCCTGGCTGTCCTGGAACTTGCTTTGAAGACCAGGCTGGCTTTTAACTGACAGAGATTCTCTTGCTTCTGTTTCACAAGTGCTGGGACTAATGGTGTGCACCACCACTGCCTTCCTGGGAGCCTGGAACTCCCTCTGTAAACTAAGATGACCTCAAATTCAGATTTGCTGGAATTAAGGGCATAGGTCACCACTCCCAGATACTCCCTGTGCTGAGATTAAAGGTGTGAGTTACCACTGTCTGATCCTCCTATACTGACTGTGGGTAGATCTCTCTGATATCTCAGACTGTTTTTATTAAATTTGAAACATATCCCCACGTGTACTGTCACACTCCCCATCATGGTACTAATGTACTGAGCCAGCCCCAATTAAATGCTTTCTTTTATAGGAGTTGTGGTCATTGTGTCTCTTCACAACAACAGAACACTGATGAAGACTACCACACCAAACACATTCTGTTATTACTTGAAGCAGAGAGGATTAATGGTTTTTGTTGAAAACTGTCCAGTGAGGATGTGTCAGCTGTAAAAAAAAGTCATCTCATAGTAGTGTTGGAAAAACTGAATTCAAAACAAAATTTTTCCAACCCAGAAATATGACTACCCAAAGAGAAAGAAAAAGAAAATTATTTCAGAATGAGCATTAAACCAGAATGTAAGAGAAAATGGCAACTCACTGGGAAGTTTGCAAAGACAAAAAGGAATCTGATGCTTCTTAAGGCTAAGTGGCTCCAAGCCAAGACCAGTCCTGCAGTTTAGAGTCATATGGCAAAGCAGGCAGCCCCAAGCACCCCTAGGGATCTGGTGAGCAGGATGAAGAGTCATCGTCCTTGGTGATTACATTTCAGAGAGCGCTTCCAGGTCCTCAGAAAACATTCCTGAGGCATGAGGGGCCATTAAAAAGATTTACAGCCTTTCAAAAAGGACAGAGCAATAAATCACCTAAGAAGGGAGAGAAGTGAAGTGTTTTCTGTCCTTTGTAATTGGTGGAAGGTTTATACTTGCTTTTACACTAGCTGTGGCCTTAAGATCACTCAGCAGTCTCAGACTTACATCATTCATTTCTCCCTTTGTTATTTATTTTGAATGTGAGCACTGGGTGTAGCTCTCTGATAGAATGCTCGCTCATTGGTGTGTGCAGAGCTCCGGGTTTCATTCTCTCTCCCCATATGTTTATATTTTTTACATAGATAAATCCAACTATTTGCTTTTTCCACTGGTCATGACAGTGCATTCCTTTAGTTTCAGTATTCATGAAGCAGAGACAGGCAGCTCTCTGTGACTTCTAAGCCAACATAGTCTATCTATAGTTCCCATGCCAGCCAAGGCCACATAGTGAGACTCATAAAATAAAGCAAAACAACCCTTCCAAACCCAATATATATTTTTATATTTAATGATACAGCTATTGCATTTTTTTTAAACATTGTATTGTAGTAATTAGTTTCTGACTAGCTTCAGACTAGCCCCAAGGTCTGGATGTACCAGCAGCTTCTTAGCTCTGACTAGCCATGAGGTCTAGACCAACAAAGTCTCAAAGAAACACACAGAAGCTTATATTAATCTCATGCTGTTTGGCCTATGGCTCAAGCATATTGCTAGCTAGCTTTCACATCTTAACCCATTGCTATTAATCTATATCTTGCCACATGGCTCATGGCTTACTGACTTCCTTTACATCTTCCTATCTCAGCTGTAGCTCTCAGTGTCTCCCTGTGACTCCGCCCTCCTTCCCCTTTATCTATGCTTGGATTTCCCGCCTGCCTGTAAACTGGCTTACCTTTATTATTTAATGGTATTTCACAGCATACAGAAAGACATTACACATAATTTTTGTATTTATTTGTGCGTGTACACATGCGTATATGTGTATAGGTGTGTGAGCGTGTGTATGTGTGTGTGAGCATGTCTGTGTTGTCATGTAAAGGACAACTTGCAGGAAGGAGTCCTCTACTCCAATCATGTGGAGCTCAGCAGGAACCGAACACAAGCTTGGCAGCAAAAGTCTTAACCAACTGAGCCACCTTGCCAGCTCTGGTACTGTTTCTGTGGCTTTAAATTGTCTCTCAGAGTGATATGTGAGAGCTTACTCTTAATGTCTCAGTGCTGAGAGGGGGACCCTTCGTTTGTTTGTTTGTTTGGTTGGTTGGTTGGCTAGTTGGTTTTTATTTTGAGACAGGATCTCATGATGTAGCCCTGATTGGCTGTGGACTCACTATCCTCCTGCCTCAAGCTCTTCAAATGCTGAGTTTGGCAGGTGTGGCCAAGACCAGAGGTTAAGCAATTATAAGGTCAAAATCAAAGCTGAATTCCAGCCGCTGCCCATCCTGCTGCCTTGTGCAATGCGTTCCTAAGGTTTCCCCCCTCACAGCAGTAACAGAGAAATCATGGCAATCACGAGTACCAGTCTCAAACTCTTAAAGTCTCACCACATGCCAGGGTTGCCACCCTGAGCACCGAGCTCTCAAGATGCAAACCCTGGAAAAACATGCTCAAACCATCCCCAAGCTCCAGCAGAGGCCTGAGGCAGAGCCTAAGGATAACTTACAGGTTAATCAGCATCAGATGTCAGCTTGAGGTGGCAGTGTTCTCGTATACACAGCCTGTGAGCCTTTCAGACTCCTGTGTCCACATGGGACAGTGAGGTGGGCTGAGAAGAGCAGAAACACAAACTACATAGCACCTTGGGGCTCATGCACCACAGAGCTGTCCTACAGCAGGATGTCATGTGACCATTCCAACCATAAAGACTCAAGGCCTCTCAAACACTAGTAGCTAAGTGCCCTTTGCGACGTGGTAACCGCATGGCCTCTCAATAGCCTTGCCAAGCTGCACGCTCCCATCATGCATCTGCTATCACATCTGGAAAAAAACAACCACCCTATATTAAGATAGAAAACCTTGTTCTAAGGAAAAACCCTGACTCAGTCTGGAGCTTCCTGCCTTTTCCTCCCATGCTACACTCATGAATAATCTTCCCATCATTAAAGTCTGCCTGTTCAGTGAACTGTCCTAAATCCCAGCCCTGAATCACTCTCTTGAGAAGCCCACACTCACCCTTGAGTACCCAGTGGTTAACTTCCTCCAAGTTCTTTACTTTGTCTTTGTCTTACCTCTAAATTATTTCTTTGATAGTGACAAGAACCTAGAAACCCAGGTAGATGTATCAGCGTGGTCTAACTGTGACACCTTCCCAACCTAGACAAGCAACAGTGGGAATTCATTGTAAGCTTTTTGTTGTTATTGTTCTAGCTATGTATTTAATTATTTATTGCATCAGGGTTTCACTACTTAGCTCTGGCTGGGTTGGAACTCATTGTATAGAGTAGTTTGGGCTCAATCTAATAGCCATATATATGCCTATCTCTGCCTCCAGAGTGATGGAATTAAAAGCCTGTGCCTGGCTATAAGCCTTTATTAGTTAAATCTTCATAACTCTTTGCTATAACTAATGAGAGGTCCCCATGTGACAGGAAATTGAGAGAGGCTGTGGTAAATTGAGATAATTTTAAAGGAAAGGAGCCACCGTAAGTGAAAATGGGCTATCTGTCAAAGGGTAATTCTAACGACCTTCATTTAGTTAAAGGCCTGGCTTAAGAAGTGTTTCCCAGGCTACCTGTAGAAGTATAGGGAGCAAGTGAGGTCCTGGGTGAATGTATGTTGTTTGACATAGGCACAGCCATGTCGAGGACGCCATGCTCAGATACATGGGATGGCAAAGCCTTCATCTGGTCTATGTGCATATGTTTAATAGCATGTGAAGAAAGTGTCTACAGCAGCTTTTCCCACCTAGATATTTACAACCTGAAGTCTGCTCCGATACAGATCAGCTCCCACCAAGGTTAGCTAAACCACCTCCTTATTCAACCGTATGCAATAACCACAGCTCCCGTTCAATTACATGTAATAAACACGCTGAGATTCCAGAGTACTGAAGCTTCTCCACAGAGAGCCAGAGCACCCTAACCCAGCTTTTCTGAACACACGTCTGTGTGTCTGTCCTTTCTCCATCTCCTCATTGCCCAGTTAGGTCGGTCCCCGGAACCCTGCAGAGTAAGGCAGTAGGGTGAGTCCTACAATAAAGGAACTTGTGTTTTCTGTACATCTCAGGCCCACTGAGCATCTTTTCCCTTCCTTCAGAGCCCTACATCTTGCTTTCTTCCAGCCATTCCTTCTTCTAGACCCACACAGAATGGCTATTTCAGGACTATCTATGACCTGTATTTTATCACTTTTCCCCCCTTTTGTTATAACTTACTCTCCTACTGGCGTAGGAATCTGGTAAGCTAGAGGCTTGGAGGCCAGACCCATTTTCATTTCTCTTTGGCTCTTTAGCACTTAACTTGGAGTCTGCAAGAGGCTGATATTAGATGGGTGTGCTGGTGCACTAACATTGATGGAAGATAGTGGTATAGAAATGCACCTGCGCAGTGAGAGATCACTCACTGCACACACAGAGAAGACAAAGCACTTTACCAGAGCCCCTGGCTGACTGTGGCTAACACCCAAGAGAGAGTCAAACCCTAATACAAGACGTTCCTAATGTATACACATTTTAGGCTTGTGTATTCCACAAACACCATCACCCTTAAATCTCCTTCCACTCCCAACCCCAGGCTACACTTCCAGCAATTAAAAGAGAGAAGAGATTGCAAGTCTGACCATTTAGGCAACTAGATTTGCATAGCAGAGTCATTGAATATTGCCAGGATTCTTTTAAATACACCAGTGTTCCCCACCTTGTAATAGTTATTACCCAAGGCTTCATGCCTACATGGCAAAAGTATGTTTTTCCTGATGAGCAAAGGGACCAGATGGGTAACCAGAACTTGATATTGATTGTGACCCTATACCTCTGCCCTTGAGCTGCCATTAGGGGTCTCTGAGAACAGGACTTAAAGACTGGTAGTAAGTTGGTGCTGTCTCTTGCTGAAGGAATGGAGCCTGGTGGCTGGACAATCCTAGAGAGCAAATATTTACATTCTCGCATCCCACATTTTGCTGACCTCTAATAGGCCTAGTTAGCACAATAATTTTATAGGCAGTGCTCCCTGTGCTAAATTCCACTTGCATGCCCTGATAGCAGAGTTATTAAGAAATCCTCCATAACACCAGTTGCATTACTATGTCAAGAGTAGCTTTAAGTATTTCCCTATTGGTATGCAATACTTTAGAGAGAGATGTTTCAGAGGGAAAATGTTAGCCCAAGTTAGTCTGTTTATGTCAAATACTGATGAGTTTATAAGGGAAAGACATATATGTGATTGAAGTCCAAGAGCATCTTGCTGGTGCCTGGTAAGGACTCTTGTGATACATGACTCCTCAGTGAGCTATGGAAGGAACAGTAAGACAGTGAGCAAGAGGACATAACCCACTCCTGAAACTCTTTGGGGGATACATCCAAACCAGAATGGCTGCCAATCCTCATGCCCTCTTTCAGAATTGTGACTATTTATATATGAGGCCATCCCTGATTGTTCTGAGGATAAGGGCCACTTTTCTGGGTTATTATGCCTGAATGTATAGGGAGAAAGACAAACCTTTTTCTGTGCCCTTGGGTTCTTTCCTTGGGAATGTGCGAAGGAAAATGATCAAAGACATTGTTAGGAGAAAAACGGTTCCTAGAAAGAGTCATGGTGCTTCCGTTGATGTGGTAAAACATCATGACCAAAAGCAACTCTGGGAGAAAGGGGTTTCTTTCAGTTTACAGTTCTCAAGTCACATTCCATTACTAATGGAAACCTGGGCAGGAACCAGGAGTAGAGAACCTGGAGGCAGGAACTGAGGCAGACACTGTAGAAAAACACTGCTTATTGGCTCGATCCTTGTGACACGTGCTCAGCCTGCTTGATTTTACTCCCCAGGATCACCTGCCCAAAGGTAGCACCACCCACAGTGAACTGGGCTCTCACACAGGCCAATCCAGTGAGACCTTTTCTCAATTGAGGTTCCTTCTTCCCAGATGGGTCTGATTTAAGTCAAGTTTACTAACTTATGTCTATATACCATCTACGGGTTGTTTAGTCTGGGAACTGACTAAACCATGGGGAGGGGAATTCAAGCAATAAGGAGGTGAACTTCAGGAGGGTGACTTTGTATGGCAGGGTTGTTAGAAGACTCGGTTTGTCAGCGTCTCGCTGTGAGAGTCAGACACTTTTACAAGTGGAAAGTTATGTCCCCAGTTCTCCAGTGAGCTTTGCAGTATAGCGGAGAAAGTCACGTAGAGAAAACAGCACAGGCGTTGGTCTAGAAATCAGAGCTCAGGTCTCTCTGTAACCTGATTCCTCAGTTCACTTTCAATTTAAGCACAGTGCCATTGCCAACGGACTGAAAGAGGCCAATCATTATTTTGAATATTAATTACACTTCTACCCAAATTTGACACAAAATCTCCTCGGAGGAAAAAGCTCAGTTAGGGATGTTGAATGCATGTTTACGTATACCTAACTAGGATCTGACCCATAATGGTCTCAGTGTCCTCACATTTCACAGAATGCCCTAGATATACTGTGATCTTATTTCTAGTAGCCAAATGAGCTAATCCCCACAAAGCCACACTCCTCTGATGTAGCTCAAGGAAGAATTAGGATGTTCTCCGCAGGCTCTGGCAACAAGCTACCTGCTGAGTCACTAAGCCGATCTATTTTTAATTCGGTGAGCCAAACTTTTATTTGGTGTGACCTTATCTGAGTGATTTCTTCTGAGAGCTTCTAAAAATGACACCCCTCCCGCAAATGGAGAAACCATTCGTTTTTATTACTCTGACAAAAATAATTATGCTGCTTATTCAGCTCGATGTGAGCCTTTTATTTTTGCCAGATAGCAACTAAATATAATCTTAACAAAGATGTACAGGTAACTAAATTGTTAGAAAATGGGGCAAAAAAAACCTTAGGACAACTAAGTATTTTTGCTTATTTTTCTGCATAGTAATGGCACTAGAAACATTCATGATGAAATTATATTCTTATTTTACATAGTTCTTCGTCAGTATAGGAAAACAATGAAACAGGTAAAGGTCACCACATGACACTGTAGCCGGAAGTTTTCCTGTGTCCCTCAGTAAACACACAGAGGCTTATATTACTAGCTAACTCTTACATCTTAAATTAACCCATTTCTATTAAATCTACATGTCTCATGGCTTCACCTGTGTTCTAGTACATCCTGCTCAATTCGGTGGCTCAAAGCATCTCCCCGACTCTGCCTTTCCTCCCCTGAATCTCCACTTGGATTTCCTGACTCATCTTGTCCTGTCTCTCAATAGGCCATAGCAGCTTATTTATTAACCAATGGTAGCAACACATATTCACAGCATACAGAAAGACTATCCCACAGCATGACACTACTTTTGATGATGCTAGGTTCAATGAACAGAGCTGGAGGATGGCTCAGTTGGTAAAGTGCCTGCCTTGCAAGTATGAGAACCCAAGTTCAATTCTCAGAACCCTTATAAAACAAAAATAAAAACAAAACACGGGACAGAGGTACATGCTTCAAAACCCCTGGCTGGGGACATAAGGACAGACAGATCTCTAGATCATTGACTACTTGGCGAAGCAAGTGCCAAGCCAGTGAGAGGTCTTTTCATAAAAACAAAAGTAGACAATTTCCTAAGGATGACATCTGAGGTTATCTGACTCCTACAAGCACATTCACATTCATAGACATCAGTGCACATAAACATAGCACACACACATACACACATACATACACATGCTTACACACATGCTAACAAACATATAAACATATATATAACATATACACACGCACTCACATATACACTGACACACATATACACATACATTCATGCAATATATACGCATTTATACACAAACACCCTCATGTACATATACACACACTTACACATATACAACAAACACACACATTCACATATATATGAACACAAACATACACTCATACACACATATTCACACTCACATCCCTGTGTACCACACATATAAGAAGCACAGGGATTTTGGTTTTGCTAGAAAAGGCTTCATCAAAATTGTGACACCCCTATTGGCTTAGTCAGGAAAGAAAAATTGTTAGTATTCATAAAACTACCATTACATAGAAAAAAAGTCATGTAATTGCATACCACATGTTAGAGATTTCTTATTAATTCCTTACTTATTTGCAGTACTGGGTGTTGGGGATTGGTTCCAAGGCCTCCTGCATGCCAGGCAACCAACCACTTTCTACTAAGTTTGTCCCAAGTGAATTTCTTCCTTTTACAATTTTCATAAAAGTGAATAACTGGGGGCTCATTGTTTGAAGAGGTTGAGAGATGGGCTGACATCCTGTGTTAGTTCATTGTCTCTTGTAAGAAGAAATGGTGTCTCATACTTCTGTCTTGGAGACAAAACCACACTGTAAAGTGTGCTGAGTCTGAGGACATTTGTTTTCCCATGCCTATGAGGTTTTAGTCATGGAGATGAGATTCCCACAAACTGATATTTTAGCTGACTCCCCCTCACAGATCTGAACAATTTAACAGTCATGAATCTCCCAACTGAGACTCACATTTTTCTCAAGACGAGTTAACGAGTTTGTCTCTAGAGACCCTGTTTCTACCTTTTGGGTATACCTACAATTACCAAAATCTTTAGATTTCTTCAAACTTATCTAGGATCAAAGATACCCTAAAAACTATGGGCAACCAAGCCATCAAGACTGGCCATGTAGGTAAAGGAGCTTTCTGCCATGCCTGATGACCATGGCATGTACACCTGCACATACACAGATAAAAATAAAAGTCACTGAGGAATGTAAAACTATGAGGAATAACACCTCAGGAGTTTAAGTGGCCTCCAGGTGATTAAGGCAAGTGTCTGACATCCCTCTTGGGTGCTTTTTTTCGCCTTTCAGATTTTCAGTGCGTGTTAGAGAGACAACTAGGCTGCTCAAGATAGACCCTGAACTACTGCAGCCAGTCTTTATTCTTCTTGATGCGAGTGAACCCAATTTGCTCAGGGTGGGAGAGCACCCAATTTAATGATTCATTTCCTGAACACCTTTGCAGCTGGGATGTCTGTGTCCAGTTCTGGCAGAGAGGAAGCCACGTAGGTCAGATGAAGCTGGCTTAGGTCTACTGTTCTTTCCCAGTCATCTGGCTTACAACATGAATTTGAGGCTAGGGGTAGAACATCCCTCCTTCAAGGGTGCAGACAACCCTTACAAAAAACTGCCTGCTAGGTTGGCAGGATTGAAAGAGGAGCTTGCAAACATCTCAGAGCAGCTAGCTCCACAGCCCCAGTACCTCCGTGACTGACAGATAAAAATACAGCTTGCTCACTTCAGTTTGTGTATACAACATGCTTACGTTAAAGTCGCATGCATGCCAGGTACAGTGGCAATCGCCTTTAATTTCAGCACTTGAGAAGCAGAGGCAGGTGGATCTCTGTGAGTCTGAGGCCAGCCTGTTCTACAGATAGAGTTCCAGAGTTACACAGAGAAACTCTGCCTCAAAAAACAAATCAAAACAGTATTCATTGTCTTTATGACCTCTAAGTTTAACTGTATTTTATATTTTCATCCATTATAACTGGCAAAACCGTCTGTCTACACAATGGGGCTAAGGATGTAGACTGGCTGGTAGACTGCTTGTTTAGCAGGCATGAAGCCCTGAGTTTGATCCCTAGCACCATGTAAACTCCAAATATCCCTGCCTATAATCCCAGCACTGGAGAGATGGAAGAATGACCAGAGTTCAAGCATTTTCTCAGCTACATAGGAACTTTGTAGCCTGAGTGGAAAACATAAAACCCTGTCAGAGGAAGGAAAGCTGAGAGGTGGGGGTGGGGGAAATAAGTAAATTAGTAAAATTAAAAGGAAGAATAGCTAATATTTCTAGAAGTTTTTAGGGTCTTTATATTTATAACAATTGACTCCAATTTTTTTTTTTTTTTTTTTTGTGGATCTCTCTATGTCGCCCTGGCTGTCCTTGGACTTGCTATGTAGATCAGGCTGGCCTCAAACTTAACAGAGATCCACCTGCCTCTGCCTCCTGAGTGCTGGGGTTAAGGGCCTGTGCTATCACACCCAGCTAAATGACTCCAATTTTTGAAGGCAAGCTCAAATTGAATTTTAACTACTGTGCTTATCATTAAGGCCAGGAAAGTCTGAAGCATGAAGATGTAGGAATGGTTTCTGTTCCCAGAGTTACAGTCTTTGCAAGGATATAAAAGTCAGCCAAACTTCAAAGGTGAAACATAGAAGACAAATGTAGAAAAGTAATCTCTAAGACCAGGCACGGCACTAAGAAGGCTGAGGCAGGAGGATCACTGGGAGTTCAAGACCAGCGAGACCCTATCTTAAAAGAAAATAGAAAGACACAGTTAAAATAGAATATAAATACATATCAAAATTTATGATGCACAGAAAGGGTGATTAAGACAAAAGTTATCACAGAAAATGACAGTTGACATGGGTGAAGAGAACTGGCGACAAAGCCCGAGATCTATGTGACTCATGTCTCCAATATCTCCGTAGCACCTCTGATTTAGGGTCAAGACTCTGTCAAGTCTAAGGGACACCTGCCACTCTTAACCAATGCTATGGGAGTGACGTCATCTCCACGTGAATGATGTCTCCCGGAGCTGTGTAAGCGTCAGTCAGTCCTGTCAATCATTCACTTACAAACCAAGGCCGAAGGCTAGCGTCTCAGTAGCCTAAAAAAAGTTTATGAGAGTGTGGTAAATATAAAGCAGCGATAAGCTTGCCATCTCCACGGACATCCCAGCTATATACTGTGGTTTTTTGTTTTCCAGTTTTAACCATTTTTTAATTTCTGTGTACCTTCTACAGGTCTACATCCCCCCCCCCCCCCCCCCCGCTATTCATAGCGCACTGCTTGTATAAAATGAGTCTCCTCATTCATAAAATGAGGATGGCAATGATACTTTGTCCTACTTACCTAAAAATAGTTTCCTATCTGCAGAATGGGGCTAATAATATCAACCCTATTGGTTTCACAGGGTTGTTTTGAGAATCCGACTTGACGCTGTCAGATCAGGTTGACGCCGAAAGTATGACGCAAATCGGAGCTCTTACCAGAGTTCCGTCCAGCCAGCACTGGAACTAAACAGCACACTGTCCACTACGGTATCTTTGACCATGAATGGGTGTGATGATGCTTGCTCTTCTAAAGCTATTCAAGTGTTTGTGCTGGGTTCCACCTACTATGACTATGGATGGCTGTTTTAAAAGGAATGGGCAAAAGCACACCCAGCTGGTGTGGTACATTCATGGGCCTGCGCTGGTAAAGAAAGAAGGTGGATTCCATTTCGGATCTTTTATTCTGCTCAGCTTTTCCACCGTTTCCCGTTTCTTTCCACAAAGGGTGACACTGTTCTGAGCAGAATGGGAGAGGACTCTTTGAGAAACTTAGCTTTCGCCTTTCAGGCTACTCCAGCTTGAATATATTTCGGATTGGAGTTTGCGCAGCAGATGTGAAAGGGACATTGTCTCGCCGTGCAGTGATGAGGGGTGAGAATCAGCTCTGCAGAAGGAGGAGGCTGAGTAGTCGCCCCAGCTTAGGGTGGCTGACTTTTACATGGTTCTCTGGGCCTTTAGTCTTCTCCAAATTTCCACCTTTTTGTTTTGTTTAAAATTGGCAAAAGCCACACTCTCCTCCAAAAAGACTGAGGTACACACCACACATCACCTTTGTATTCTTGGGAGAATTTGGAACCCAGGACAGCTTCACTTTCCTCAGCAGTGGATATTGATATCATCAATTAATAATATTCATATTTGAGGATACAATGACTTAACACATTTAATCACCTAGTGTTTTATGAGTTGGATCTATATAATTGTTAATTTATTAACTGGTTTGCTTGGTTTTGTTGTTTGTTGCTATGGGTTGTTTTTATTTGTTTGTTTTGCTTATTTGTTTTTGTTTTTCAAGACAAGGTGTCTCTGTGTACCCTTGGCTGTCCTGAAACTTACCCTGTAAACCTGGCTGGCCTCTAAGCTGGAGATCTGCCTATTTCTGCCTCCCAAACGCTAGGATTAAAGGCTGGCATCACCACTGACCACTTTGGTTTGCTTGTTTTGAGACAGGACCTTTCTATATAATCCAGGCTGGTCTTAAGCTCAGAATTCTGCTTCAGCCTCCCAAATTTTAGGATTATACATGTATACTTCTCTGCTCAGCCTTCAGCATAGCATTTACAGCACTGCTTCACATTTAAATTCTTAACAAATTTTTCCTGTATTCCATAAAATGAAAGAAATTGATTATATAAATAATAATAATAAATATAATTAAGGATATATACGTATGTTACCTATAAATGATATATCTATATACCATATACACATATGTGTGCATATAGTGCACATATGCATTATATATGTATATATGATACAATTTGACAAAAGTATTCATGGTCTCAACACAATGAGACAATGAGGGAAATGTGTAGGACATCAATTGACATTATCGATTTTTATCATAAACGTGAATAACTTTTGAATCTGCCTAAGATAAATAGTGGTAGTTCCACAATTCTCCAGATTGTCTCCTAATGAGAATAGTCCAGATATATTTATCCTTTTATGGAAATTGTGACTTTATTTGCATTTAATTAAAAAACAAAAAAATTATTCTTGTCCTTAAAAATTATACTTTTAGCTCTCTTGGTGAGTTTTATCTACATCATAAGCATGTATGACTTTATATGTTGCCTGTTAATTTTTTTTAACTTAACATTTTAGAAATTTGTTATTTATTATGGTTGTGTGAATGACATTGTGTGCTTGTGGTGGTCGGAGGACAACATTGTGGGGTTAGATCTCTCATTCCATTTTTACATGGGTTCCAGGGGTCAAACTCAAGTCATCTGACTTGTGAGTCAAGCACTTTACCCCAGAGCCATCTTCCAGTCCTAAGTTACAATTTTCAATGAAAATAAGCTCTTGACCATCCTTAGGAGAAACTAGGAATAAAACTGTGAAGAGTATATTGCCAGAATTCATACTTCATCCACCCCCCACTTCTACCTAATTCCAATTATTTAGATTACTGCTTGAAAGACCCCTCCTTCAATAATCTCCCCTAGCCCTCTGTTACTCACACAGAAAAGCTACCAACGAAAAACTGAGAGCCCAAATATATTTTTAGGAGCGAAAAGCAAGCAAGCTACAAAATACTGTCTCAAAAAAAAAAAAAAAAGGTGAGGGAAAAATATATATGTATATGTGTTACTCAAGTATTGGGAAGAAATAAACATGAAACATTAAAACATAAAAATATTTATCTAGGACCCTAGATGGTGGCGCACACCTTTAATTAATCCCAGCACTTAGGAGGCAGAGGCAGGAGATCTCTGTGAGTTCAAGGGCAGCCTGGTCTACAGAGAGAGTTCCTGGACAGCTAGGGCTACATATTGAGACCCTGTTTGGAAACAAAACAGAACAAACCTATCTATAAGTCTGTCATCCTAAAGGAATAAGCTGAGGCTTGATGTATCTTCTTCCTATACGTCTTCTGTGTGGCTTTGCATATTTAATTTGTCTCTTCCACTGTTTTCACTTCTCAGGACGTAAACCTCTCTCCAATTAAAGCTCAAAGACAGCTGGGCTTTTGTATATGTTTGTACTAGTTAGGATTAACTTCATCTGTGGGTAATGACGACCCCTAACCCCAACAAAGAAGATTAATGTTTATTTGACTCCAAAATAAACATAAGCAATTAAAGTTTTTTTGAAGGTGTCTGGGATTGTCAGGGATCAACATCCTTGAATTTTCGTGCTTCAGCATCCTCAGTACTGTGTCCCCAAATGATTTCTCTGGCTGTAGTTGCATCCACAGCCAACCAGCTCGACAAAAAAATACAAGTAAGGAGCATCCTTTTTTTTCTGGGTGGAATTTTCTCCTTTTATCTTTATATCTCAATAGTCGGGGGGCAGGGGGAGGATATGGTCACTTGGGACTGTGAAAGAGGCCAGACATGTAAATATGATTCCATGTGACCATATACTTTGTTTAAAATTAGGGATTCCAGAGGTGGGGAGATAGCTAAGCAGTTAAGAGCACTTGATGCAAAGCTGTGAGGACCCGATTCAAATCCCAGCACCCATGTAATAAGCTAAGCATTGCATGTATGCCTGTCAACTGCAACTCTGAAAGGGGAGGAGACTGGAGGATCACTGGGGTCTACTAGCTGAAAAAAAAAAAAAAATGCAAACTCCAGGTTCAGGGAGAGACCTTGCCTTCAAGGAGGCCAGAGAATGGTAGTGGAGGACACAGGATGTCCTCTTCTGGCCACACTCACACAGACAGGCACACAAACTTGTACATATACTCACAAATAAATAGTGCTAAAAAATTTTAAGGGTTTTACTTCTGTAGAATACAGGAAGAATAGAATTTGGAAAGCAAATCGTGGTCTTCAAGCTCAAATTGTGTTGATGTTTTGAGACTGCGTGTTGCTCTGTTGTCTAGGATGGTCTCCAGCTCCTGGGCTTGAGTGATCTTTTTGCTTCTGCCTCTCACTTTGGGATCCCAAGCATTCACCATGGTGCCTGGTTGCATTTTGGGTTTTTATTTTGTTTTTGAAACAGGTTCTCATAAACCCCAGGCCGGCTTTGAGCTTGCTACACAGCTGAAGATGACTTTGAACTTCTGATCCCCCTTCCCCCACTTTCCAATGTGTGTACCTCCACACTAGAGTCAGTAAGGTTCTAGGGATCAAACCTAGGGCGTGTGTGTAATCAGAAGTTTTCCTGTGTCCTGCAGCCGCTCGCCTCCAAATAAACACACAGAGGCTTATATTAATTACAAACTGTTTGGTCTGTGGCCCAGGCTTCTTGCTAGCTAGCTCTTACATCCTAACTCAACCCATTTCTATTAATCTATGTTTTCCGTGTGGCTTGTGGCTCACCAGTGTCCCCCTGGCAACTGGCATTGTCTGACTGATTCTACCTTTCTTCCCCTCCCCCTACTTGCCTCCCCCCCCCCAAGCTGTCTTACTCTAGGTCAAAACAACTTTTTGATTAATCAATGGAAGCAATACATATTCACAGCATACAGAAGGACATCCCACATCTCTTCCCCCTTTTCTGTCTACCCAAAAAGGAAGGTTTCAACTTTAACATAGTACAATTATGTGTAACAAAACAGTTATCAAGCAAGAATTACCGTTACAATATCTAGTTTGTTTATATTTAGAAAAATACAAACTGAGTTACATCACCAGCCTGCTACATTATTAGCCCAGAAAGTATCTTAAAAAATATTTCCATCCCTCCTCCCTGCTAAGGGGTGTCTGTGTGTGTGTGTGTGTGTCTGTGTGTGTGTGTTTGTGTCTGTGAGAGTGTGTGTGTGTGTGCATGCATATTCACAGGCCTGCCACGGAATTCATGTTGAACTTGGACATCAGTTCTCTGCTTCCACTTCTCGGGTTCTGAGGCTCAGATGCAGGACTCCAGGCTTGGTGGCAAGTGCCTTTACTAGCTTAGTCATCTTGCTGGCCTCTCTGCATGATTTTTTTTTTTTAAATAAAATTAAGCAACAAAGCTGGTTGTTAGTTATTTTTGTACCATTCAGTGCTTTATAGACTCTTTAAAATGCTACCTCTTGAATGAGAGAGCATCTTTACCTTTCTCTCTCTCTCTCTCTCTGAATATGGTTTGCATGCCTCCGTTTTCAATATCGTTTGACACCTGAGGGAAACAATAACAGTAACAATACCAAAGCCTTTATTGGAGTGGTTCTCAACCTATGGGTTGTGACCCCTTCCAGGCCCTGAATGCTTCTTTACACAAGTGCTACTAAACCATGTGTAATACATACATATTTACGTTACTATTCATAACAGTAGCGAAATTACAGTTATGAATTTACAACAAAAATAATTTTACAGCCGGGGTTCAGCACAAGAGGCCCTGAAATTTGTCCTCAGCACTGGGTGTGGGGAGTGGGCAACACATTAGAAGTAACAAGAGATGATATATGGAATTATACATTTATGTTACATTGGATATGATATATTTCCCCAAAGGCTTTCTGAGTAATGCTCCAAGGTATACTTTGGGGGAAGTGAGGGCTTTGACATTATCAGTGAAACAATTCAAATTCATAATTTGTGGCAATATGGTGGAAATGAGGCCAGGGGCTTTACGGAGAAAGTAGGTCATATAGGGAGTGTTGTAAAGGGTACATATTGTCTGTGGTTTTCTCTCCCCCATTCGGTTCTCCCTATCTCTGTTTCCTGCTACCAGGATATGAACAGCCATTGCCACCCATCATAATGTGCTGTCTCACCTCAGGCCCATAGCAATGGAGCCAACCAACCACGGACTGAAATCTTTGCAACCATGAGCCAAAATAAAACTTTCCTTTTTTTAATGGTTTGTGTCTGGGAATTTGTCACAACAACAGAAAACTGATTACAGCTATATATATCACGGATCACCACAAACTTAGTGTTTTAAGATGACCTTTATTTCTGTGGACCAGAGTCTGAGCTCATCTAGGCTCTCTGCTAAGAATCTTGAAAGCTTAAAAGCGAAGTATGGACCACTGAGTTATTATTTGGAAGCATTCAGAAAAAAAAAAAAAATCCCCATTAGCTGAGTGCCATTTGAAGATCTCTCATCTGCAAGCCACTAATATCATCAGATGTTCTCCATCCACAAAGCTAACAGGAGTCCACAGAGACCTACCTGCCTCTGCCTCCCAAGTGCTGGGATTAAAGGCACGTGCCACCACCTATAAACAAAAACAAAATCACTAGCTAAGCATGGCGGCACAAGGCTGTAACGCTAGCACTCGGGAGGCTGAGGTTAACCTGGGTGGTCCAGTGAAACTCCGGCTCAGGTGGAAAAATAAAAATAGGTTTTCTTAATGAGTAGGTCATGATTGTCCTCCTGGTTGTGGGCCCTTTAGAGCTGGGCTTTGGTTCAAAGCTTGTATCCTCTCCACTCAGGTATTTTTAAAATAAGTTTTCGAGGTTTCCCTGACATATGTTCATGTATTGTATGTGTGGGCGCACGGAAGTGTGGCTCCTGTGTGGGGCGGTAGGACAACATGTAAGAGCCCAGTGCTCTCTCTTTTGACTCACGTCCTAAGGTTCTAGTTAAATGTTACCACTCCCACTTAGCTACAAAGGCATTGTTACAATGAAACCACCTAAGTTTAAAATTTCATTGACTCTCCAAAAAAAACCCCAAAACGAAAAACAAACAAAACCAACCTTTTTCCTCTGTTTCTGTGACAAAAATGTTAGTGATTTAGTAAAAATTCTCCTGTCCGCAGCAAAACATACGACCAGCAGCCATGGCCAAGCCACTGTGTTTCTCAGCAGCTCTTACAGCCATATGGGGTCATATGACTAATTCCTGCCAATAAAATATGAGCGGAGATGCTGTGAGCTAGTACTAAGGATAGCCCTTTAGGAAACCATCCACATTGTCATTAGTCTCTGCTGTGCTAGAGGCAGAAAAAAATCAACGGCCAAGGGACGCCAAGGGACGCCGAGCCTCATGTGGAGGCTCATGGGCCCATGGGTCTCCTTGAGGAAAGAACTGAGGGTTATGGGATAGTGAAACATTTCAAGAGCGGCAAACTTGAATTGGGCTTAAGCCGCCATGCTGACAGAGTCCATTTGTTTCAGCAGCTTCGTGTCTCATAACTCATTTAGATATTCTCTCGAGCACACAGCACATGGATGGTGTGGTTACCACAGCAAAGGCTTATTCAGCGATGGTGCAACGGAAGCCAATAATCATCAGCGACCAAAAAGCCTCCAAGCTCCGGTCCTGAGGAGCAGCTGGCTTTATTTCTGAGAGAAGAAACAACCTCAAGACGCTATGTATAGTTGTTGAAAGCAGAGCCTCCAGCTGTCAGGAGCCCTGAGTCAATGGGGTGGGGTGGGTTTTAGTCAGTTCCAGGCTTATGGTGGAGGAGTCTTGCTGAATTACCCATCTCAGCCTCAGTACCAGAAAAGATAGGAAGAAATAGAACAAGGCCATTCTTCTCTGACAGTCTCCTGTAGTCTAGAATCCTCCCCTGTCAGTCTCCTGTAATCTAGAAACACCACCACCACCATCCCCAGTCTCCTGTAGTCTAGAATCCTCCCCTGTCAGACTCCTATAGCCTAGAATCCTCCCCCGTCAGTCTCCTGTAATCTAGAAACACCACCACCACCATCCCTAGTCTCCGGTAATCTAAAATTCCCTCAGGTGTTACCAGCCTCCATGAAGATTTTCTGACCTCCATCCCTCCTTCACCTCACCCCCAAAAGGCTGGCTGAGATGGTCCCTCTCTGAGTACTCAGGATCCTAAGTCTTCGTTATGCCTGAGAGACATTCTGTTTCTCAGTTTCTTCCACGAATCAGAGCAAGAACATTCTTATTCACTTCCTCAGTCTAATACAGCACTGGGCATACGTTAAGTATTTCACAAATGATCAAGGGCTGGGCTTCATTGAACGGTGCATTCTGTTTATTACCACAGGAGATAACTTTCCAATGGTCATGTTTTGCTCTTATTTCCTGAGAGTTTAGCAGACAGAGAGAGGAAGGAGGACCCTGACTAGCTTGAAGTACTGATGACTTCCCTCAAAGGAAAAACAACAGCAAACTTTCTTCTTAAGTTTGTCTCATTCGTCTCTCTGCCTTTGTGTGCTCAGCAGGGCCTGCTCCCCTTCCTAAGATATTTCTTTAAAAATGTTCTTCTTCTCTGGGCAGCGGCAGAACACACCTTTAATACCAGCACTGGGAGGCAGAGGCAGGCAGATCTGTGTGACTTTGAGGCCAGCCGGGTCTACAGAGTGACTTTCAGGATAGTCAGAGCTAGACAGTGAACCCCCGTCTCAAAAACAAAAACAAAACAAAACAACAAAACAAAAAAACTCCACCACCAACAGCAACAAAAAGAAAATGCCCTTCTTGATTATTAGCATTTAATAATTCTTCTTTGTTGTATTGTAGTCACTGAGCCGAGGCAGGTCTGAGGAGAGAGCTGCAGTCAAGAGCCCTAAGTCTCTTGTCTCTGGATTGACAGTGAAAGGCCACCAGAGCAGGGCTAAGTCACATCAAATGAGCACATTAAAAGAAAGTTCACTCCCCAGCCAGATGAAAGCAGAGTTTGGGGTGAGGCCTCTGAGAAGCAAAGTCTAGCAAAACCTAGTTCCCCTCAAAGTTCCTTTTGCCTAGAAAGTGTTGCAGTTCTGTGCAGATTGATTGTCCAGAGTTTTTTTTTAATCTGTAAATTATGATCCTTGGTGCATTCTACTCCATCTAATAATGGGGCACTATGCTTTAGTCTGAGTCTGATGGGGCTCTGTTCTGTTGACACACAGTTTTCAGAGAAGCTGCATTCATAGAGACACCGTGAATGCCAGCTCTTGGCAAGTGAGAGAGGGCTGAATTACACACCCATGAACAGTCTGTGTGTCTCCAGAAAGCGACACGTGTTCTTAGTCTGTTTCCTCACAACACACAGGGATGCGGATGCCCGCCTTCCCAGCTGGTCCATAGAGCATTCAGCACAGCATCTGCGTGTGTTGTGCCCCCAATCCAATGAGCTATAGTTCATTCATGAGTATTGTCTCTTGTCTTCTTCGCTAGTATCATTGCTGTGGATTATTGAGACTCCAAGTAATGAAATAGACTGGGTGTGGTAGCACATACACGTAATCCTAGCTCTTGGGAGGTGGAGTCAGGAGGACCAGACCTCAACTACGCAGTGTATGACCAACCTGGGCAGCCTGAGACATTGTCTCAAACCCTACTCACCCACCCCCACAAACAAAAATGACTCCTCACAATTATGCCATAGGGAGCAATGTTCTTTTCTATTACCCCAGGCGGAATTTAAATGGGAGAAGGAACTGAAAATGCTGAAGGCCAAGTGCAGCTGGGGAGCGAGCAGGACCACCAGGGATGCCCTCTAGAGAGGCAAGGAGGGTCCCAGAGACAGATTTCAGTTGTCTGTGCTATCAGATGCCATGGAAACATTGCCTCAGCATGCTATGGGCCAGGGGGCCGCTGTTCCCTCAGCATCCATACATACACCTGCCTCAGTCACTTCTGCAGGTTCCAAGCTTCCCCGCATGCTCATGGAATGCTTTCCTTTTCTTCTGTATGTATCACTCTTCCACAGTGGAAGGTTTCTCCTTGTCCTTAAAATGTCAGGGAATAAAGGTCGCAGCTTCTTCCTCACTCTAGGTGAGAGGAAGAAGCCTCATATTAACATACCGGTTCATCCCACACGCCACTTACTGTACTTTCAACAGAGACTCCAGCCTCCGTCCTTCTCTCCCTCCTTCCCTCCCTCCCTCCCTCCCCTCCTCCCTCCCTCCCTTCTTCCCTCCCTCCCTCCTTCCTTGTTCCAACTCTAGAGTCATAGTGCCTAATTTAGGTCACTGTCATAATGTCTACCCACAGCAAGATGATGTCTCCTGGAGCAAGTACAGCTCTAGGCAATTCCTGAGGCAGCGTCAAGGGCGCAGGAAAGAAAACCAGAGCCTGCAGCACACTTTCTTCCTCCTAATCCCCGCCCTGGCTCTTGTTATTGTCCTAATGCATTGTAATTCTTTATTTCTTCCTTTCTTTTTAATAGCCCAGGTTTCAGAAGCCCAGGCAACAACGCTGTTAAAAAAATCCTCTGTTTGCAGGCGATTATCAGCACTGTCTTTGCTGTTGACATGATGGTGGGAACTGAATTTTAGGGCCTTATGCAAGTTACTGCTCAAGCACCCCGCCCCCAAGCCATCATGTGTTTAAGATACAGGGGGGAGTATGGAAGTTGGTCTCTCTCTCCCCCTATTTTCCTCTAATTTTCCATGTAGTGGGGCTGCTACTGTTTAGAGAAAGCTAATAAAAGAGAAGACTGCCAGGGTTAAATAATTGTGGGACATCCTGTCCTCATCTTGTGCGAAAGCCCCATGGAATCGCAGGGTTGGGGTGTTAAATCAGTAGAGACATGAACTGTTAATTTCCAAGGAAGGGATGATTGAATTAAGATAGTTGTCACTTCTTAGTCCAGAGGGGATGGAAGTCCCTTTGGTCTCTAGTCTTCTTACAATTAGATAATTTCCAGGAAGATTATGAACCACTTTATAAGATTTCCCAGTTTTATTTTATGTCCCTGAAAATATTCCATTGATGCAAAACTTTCTTTGCTTTTCTGTTTTAGTTTTATTTTTATATTTATGGATGCTCTGCCTGCATGTATGTCTGTGCACCACATGTATATGTAGGGCTCACACAAGGCCAGGAGAGAGCGTTAGATCTTTTGGAACAGGAGTAACAGACAGCTGTGAACTGCTGTGTGGGTACTGGGAATTGAACCCAGATCCTCTGAAAGAGCAACAAGTGTTTTTAACCTCTGGGCCATTTCTCTAGCTCCAAAGTATACATTTTTGTAAAGAACTGTTTTTGCTGGAATATGGCAAGAAGGTATGTGCATAGGAGAAACACAATGGCCATAGATTTCTGTCTTGCTTTTTGTTGGTGTTGGTTTATCATTTAACCTGCCAGGCCTCTACACTAGTGGCATTAAGAACATACTTTTTTAGACTCATGGTTACCGCGTCTGGTTTCTTGGGGAGTTCGAGTCTTGTCCAGGCGAGGGGCGTCAAGGTTAAATAATCTGCACTCAGGAGTCGTTTGGGTTCCATCATTCAGGATCACAATGAGAGACCCGAGCTTTATTCAGTACATCTTATATCTTAGACCTGTTTCTCCCCCTGCCATACTTCTCTCCTGCCATGCATCTCGCCTAGCCTTTTTCCCTCTAGCTTCCTGCCATGTTGGTTTCCTTCTGCCCATTCCACTCACACTGTCTCTACTAACTCTATTACATGCTTGTCTCCCGCTTCTGCCTTGTGTCTCTCCTCTCCTCTCCTCCTGTGTCCCAGCTCTCTACTACCTTCTTAACTCTCTCACACCCTGCCCCCTCATCCGGGCACACCCAAGGTCTTGGAAGATCCCAAAAGACTAGCACTCAGCAAGTGGCATCGATAAAGAGACTTGTAGCGCAGGAAAGCATGTTTTTCCCTTTCCCCCCTATTAACATAAGGTTTTAGTCCTTTGGGGAGGAGGATGGGCCATAAGGGCCAGAATGGCACTTATTGGGAGACAACACATGGTCATTATTTAAAAAAAAATTCCTGCACTAGACAGATGGCTCAGTAGGTAAGAACACTGACTGCTCATCCAGGGGTGTGGCGGGATTAAGGTGTCAGCTGATAAGGTCAGAAGACACTTCTGGGACCCTGGAGGGGGTGTGGCCAAGCCCATTGATAAGTGGCTGCTGGGACACTAGGAGCTCTCTCTTCCTGGTTCCTGGCTGCTGGCTGCTGGACAGACAGAATCAGAATCCATCGTGCTTCCATTGTGCTTCCATCGCTCGTCCATCGCTTGGATACGCCAGTCCTTGTTCAGGTGCCACCATAAGCTGTTACTAATATTGTGAGTGTTAATTTATATTCTAATAAATATTAATTTTGGACTGGCACCTTGAAAGTAAAACTCCGTCTACATCTGGCGCCCAACGTGGGGCAAAAATACCCACATAAGCCACAGAAAGCTTAAAAAATGTTCTAGAGCCCAAAATAGCTGCTGAATTGTGTCTCCCATGTGAGCCGTGGTACACATAGGCTTGAACTACAATGGCGGGCTTTTGGAGTGCAGCTTAAGGTGTAAAATGGCTGGCTCCTCAAGTCTCACAGGAGCCTCAATATAAGCAAAAGGTTATAAATGATTTATTTAAGGTTTACCTTCATAAGGAGAAAAAGGGAACAGAATCAAAGATGGCTTTCTAGTGTTGATGTTTTCATGGATCAGCTCTGTTTGCCTGAGGCAAACTAAAGCTTGACATTTTTAAGAGAAGCTTCCTGATTCAGCCTTAAAGGCAAAATACTTGTGAGTCTTTTAAAAGGCCCTGCTGCCTAATACTTTATTTGAGTTAATGAGCAGCAGATGGCAGTTTGAGTTGGTCATTATTTGGACCCTAAAATTCCCCAGAGTACCTGGGTTAGAAAGATAAATTCTATGAAGTTAGACTAGGAGCTGGGTGGAGCAGTCCACCCATCCTACAAACCTTGAATCCAGGCAGATTAAAGGTGTGTTCAGAAACTGAAAGAAATAGAAGAATCTGAGTAGAGTTAATCTCTCTAGCCAAGCAAAGGTGTGGTCAGAAACAGAAAAGGTTAAGAAATAAATATACAGTAAAAACAGTTTTTTTTAAAAAAAAAAAGCCTAAATGATTTAGAGTGTGTTGAAATATAGATACATAGGCTTAGAAAAAGAAAAGGAAAGGTATAGAAAGCCTTTAAAAAAAGAAATAGAGTAAAATAAATAAATAAAAAATAAGCCACATAAAGATGGAAAATACAAGGAATGTCTGGATACTGTATGTTATTGTCTTATCTTTAAGCTTCTTGACTGAAAATGACTTAGTAAAAGCTGCAAAAAGACAGCTGATTATAAATGTTGTTGGAGTAATTCAACCTATATATTTTGTAAACGAGTTTACTTTAAAATTGAAATGCAAAGATACGCTACTTTGGAGAAGAGTTTTTTATTTTCACAGAAAATGAAAGACTGTGGATTTATTCCTGGATAAAGAACATAAAGTTTGATAGAGGAAGACCCCCTGAAAAATCTCCAAAGGAAATGGATGGACCAGATGATTCAGCATTTCAGAGCACCTCTGTTGAAGTTCCAGAGCTCTGAATCCAAAAAATTTCAAGGAGACTGGCTGAGATGACCCAGCCTTAGAGACTACTTCACTAAAGACTTGTCCATAATCCTACATTTTTCTCTGGATTCCCATGAGATTGTCTGTCGGCATCCCCATTCAGCAGGAAGTAGCCTAGAGAACTACGCCCACAATCCCAAAACATGGATTATGGATGTTTGTGTTTATTTACAGTGTTGCTTATAAGCTGTTATAGATAAGGGGGGAAAAGAATTTTAGAATTGGAGTTCTTTTTGTTTTAAGAAGAGAAAAGGGGATATGTGGGAGGTTGTGTTGTTTCATTTTAAATAATTGTCCCACCCACTGATTTAATAAAAAGAGCTGATTGGCCAAAGGCAGGCAGGAAGTGTAGGCGGGACTACCAGACTAGGAAAAATCTCTGAGAGCAGAGTGCCAGACAGAGCACCAGAGAGAAGCCACAGGAAGCAGAGGACAACTATGCTGCTCTAAAGAAAGGTACCGAGCCACATGGCTGAACAAGAGACATGGGTTAAATGAAGGGTAGAGAGCTAGCAAGTTATATGCCTGGGCCTGAGGCTGATCAGCCAAAAACTAATGAAAGCGTCTGTGTGTCTCTGTAGGACTGCGGGTCTGCGGGTCTGCGGGACTGCAGACCTAAACTTTGAGGTTAGGCCCGGAAAGTCCAGGCCAGAAACCTCGTACTACACAGGGGTCCTGAGTTCAATTTCCAGTAACCATATGGTGGCTCACAACCCTCTGTAATGAGATCTGCTTCCCTCTTCTGGCCTGCAATCATACATGCAGGCAGAACACTGTATACATAATAAATCTTTTTTTATATATAAAGATATTTTTAAGAAATTGAAAAATAAATTCCTTTCTAGGCTGGAGCTTGCATTATAGAGACTCACCATCAATAACTCTTTCCGTTGTAATTTTATTTTTAGAAACAAGGTCTCTTGCAGCCCAGGATGGCCACAAACTCACTACGTAGACAAAGATTACCTTTGACTTACCTACTCCTGCTTCCACACTCCGGATGACAAGATCACAGGCATATACCACCATGCAGTTTTATGTGTATTGAGAATTGAACCCATGCAGGAGTCCCTGCATGCTAGGCAAGCACTCTCCCAACTCAGCCACACCTCCAGTCCTTCATAATCAATCATTTTTTATCATGTTTACATAAGAAGAAATTTCAGGACCAAGTGAGAACCCAAGACATAGGGGGGGAAATGTCAGCTTTCACTGAGAGCCACATCATAAGGTCACTCTTTGGAGGGCTTGCTCTTTGTGAAATTATTATTAATGAACAGATATGTGGTTGTAGAAATCCACAGAGTATATGATAAAACAAGAAGTAATGTAGGGGGAATATGATTAAGGTACATTTATGAGCATGTATGGAAAGGTCATAATGAGATCCCTTTGCTCAGTTGATATACATTAGCACATTTTTTAAAATAGGAAATCCACAGAGTAGAGGATAAGTTTTCACATGTCCCCTGATTTGTTATTAGTTTTTTGTGGATGGAACCACATACCAGAGAGTACTGAGATACATGCCCAGGTTTTCTTTTCCTGTATTATGGTTATTACTAGACATTTTTAAGTTTGTTATTGTCTCAGGGATCTCATTGCTGCGATAAAATATCATGACTAAAAGTAACTGGAGAGGGAAAGGGTTTATTTCACTTTTCATATCCCAGTCATAATCTATCATGGAGGGAAGTTAGGGTAGGAACAAGGAGACAGAAACTGAAGCCAAGGTCATGAAGGGACACTGCTTGCTGGCTTACACTCCAGGCTTACTTGCTCAGCCTGCTTTCTTACAGCACCAAGGACCACTAGCCAGGGTGGCCCCGCCCACAGTGAGCTGGGCCCTCTCATATCAATCATCAATCAAAACTTGAGTGAGAGTGAGAATGTGCTTCCCAGTGATCAATCGTAGCTTAGGACACTTGGCAAGCCTGTCACAGGAAAGGCTTGCCATAGCTAAATGCCGTACACTGTCTCACTGACACCACCTATATTCCTGTTTAGTCTTCCTTACCTGGCTCCTGCTCAGAGAGAGCATTTCATTTCTAGAGCAACAATTTGACCTTATCTCCACCTAGCCTTTGTCATCCACTCTGCTAAGGCCATGGTGGCCCAAATCACCTCCCCTCTCATGATTGACCACAAGCCCATAAGCCTATTTGGGCCTTTCTTCCTGATTTTTCTTTATTCAACATTATTATGCATCAAAAACCTATCAGGTTCAGTACTGGATGTTTTAGACTACGACTCACAATAGCTTATGAGGAAGTGTGAACTATTTTATAGTTGATGAGGCAGAGATATTGGGACAAGGATCTTGCACAAATGTGTCCCCCTAGGTTTGGCTTTTAGACACAGGTTTGGTGAATTGAAAGCCCATTTTCACCCCATTGCAAGGTCACTTCTTAGCATAAAGGTGCTGTTTTCTATTTTAAAGATGTCAATCTTTGTTAGGAAGACAGATGTGAGAGGTAAGTTAAGGACCAGAAAAAAAAAAACAAAAAAAAAAAAAACATGCAGGCACTTGGGAGCAGTTAAAAAGAATACCTACATAGGGAAGGATTCCTGGGAAAGGTATTCCATGCTGATTTGAATGAGAATGTCTCCTATAGGTTCATATATTTATTTGAATGCTTAATCACCAGATGGTGGACTATTTAGGATTAGGAGGTGTGGTATTGTTGGAGGAGGTGTGTCACTGGGGGTGGGCTTTATGGTTTCAAAACCTTCTCCAGGCCAACCAAGTCTCTCTCTCCCTCTCCCTCTCCCTCTCCCTCTCTCCCTCTCTCTCCCTCTCTCTCTCCCTCCCTCCCTCCCTCCCTCTCTCTCTCTCTCTCTCTCCCTCTCCCTCTCCCTCTCCCTCTCCCTCCCCCCCCCCTCTCTCCCCATGGGTCAGAATGTAGCACTCAGCTACTTATCCAGTCCTACATTTGCCTGCTGTGATTCTTCCTGCCCTGAGGATAACGCACTAACCCTCTGAAACTGTAAGCAAGTCCTCAGTTAAATGCTTTCTTTTATAAGAGTTTCTGTGGTCATGATGTCTCTTCACAGCAGTGTCTGAGATTAATAAACAAAAAGAAAATAGTAAAAACTACCTTACAGATACATATGTAGATGTGGATAGACAGAAGCAAGCATGTCTCTTCACAGCAAGTGAACAGTAGCTGAGACACAGTTGCTACCAGGGTCTGGGGGATCAGCTGTGACAGGCCTGTTGCTCTTTGGAAGAATATGGAAGACTTAGAATTTTGGACTTTAGAAAAGCAGTTGAACATTTTAAGTGGGGCTTAATGGGCCATTCTTAATAGGAACAAGAAAAATGTGGGGCTGGGGGAGACTGGGCTTATGGAGGTCCTGCTCAGAAGTCTCACCGGGGAAGATATCAGCCAGAAAGCTAGAGACCATTCTTAAGATATTTTGGCAAAGAATGTTGCTGGTTTTGCCCTTGACCTCAGAATCTGCCTGGGGCTAAATAAAAGGGTTTTGGGTTCATGTCATTGGCAGAGACAATTTCAAGACAGTCTACTATTGCCTGTCCCGTGGTCATTAGTAGTCACTCTTTTGCAGAACTACAGTGTAAAGGAGAAAGGGAGGCAAGGAGAAATACAACGTGTACAATTTGAGGGGGAAAAAAGAACAACAGGGGATGTAATGTTGGAGCCAAATTCTGTGCCCAAGCAGATGAGAAACATAAAGGCCTAATTCAAAATGGAATAAAGGAAGCAGTCACTTCAGGCAATACCCCACCTAGCTAATCTTTCAACCTAGAAAGCAAAAAGTCTGAGGGATTTCCTGGGCCCAAACAATAGAAATTTACGCAGACATAATTCAGTGTGGAGGTTAGTTTCCAGCCCCAGCAAACAGAAAAACCTGCCAGCTTCAGCCACGTGGTTCTGGCATTAGAGTCAAGAGATGGGAGGAACGGAGCTGAGGAATCTTCCTCACAGTTAAGGTGGGAAAGCTCAAGTCTTCCAGAGCCATAGCGCCATATCTTACGTCATTGCTGCTGCTGGGAATCTCTTCCTCCCAGAATGCCTAGTCCCAACTTGCTTTGTATTGTTTGCTTTTTAGTTTTTCTCCTGACTTCTGGTTTTGAATAAACTGAGCTCTCCTGTGGGGACAGCTTCTAGGATTGGTTAGTTCTTTCTAGCCTGAAATCCTGAAGTGGGCACTATGCCCTCAGCTCCCTTCCTCCCCATGTATCTCTTCCGGTTGCTCCTCTTGCCTAACGTCACAGCTCCCAGGGCAGGATGGCAGCCCCCATGCAGATGCTGGTGGGGCTGGGGTGGGGGGGGCAGAAGGTGGGAGGCTTCCCTGTCCGTCCAGCTACACGGAGCACAGAGAACAAAGAGGTATTAGAGCCCAGACGAACTGAATGAGAACGTGGGACTCTGGAATCCACTCCCAAGGAAGACAGTGGCAGGATACCTTAAATTAGAAGCCTTAAAAATGGGTTAGGAATCCCTCTTGTTTTGGTTGGCTTTGGGTGTGGTCTTTACAATCGAAGCTCATTGGTGGGGTTCTCCTAGCCCTGAAATCCCACTTGTGATGAACTAGAATTAAAGCTGTAATGTAAGTTCATAAATCTCCCACTCGGTGAATAATAGAGTTTAAATCTCCTTAAAAATTTAAATATGAAATCACATTAAAATTCATAGCCATCTGCCTACAAAAATCTAATTTGAAAACTGAGCACAATTAATTTTTAATCCTAGGTCAGCTTTCCCCATGCTACCTGCCTGTCTTCTCTCCCCCCCTCCACCTCCCCTACCTCTACCCCACCACCAGTCTCTGTGCTCAGAGAACAAGAGACCATTTTAAATATTAACATGAGACACGCATTCCTGGAAAGACGGGTCCTATTATCACTGTGATCCATGTGCTTATAACTGTAAAACTAAATATTGTTGTTGCAGAACGTGGGGTGTTTCCGTGTCACAAAACCCCCTTGTTCCAAATTGAGAAGTGGTCAGAGATGCCCAGAAAATTAAGGCTGAATTTGAGAAAATAGTACCAAGGGAGTTTCGGTATCTGCAGATACCCCAATGGTTTGCTGAGAGAAGCGTCCTTAGGTTTGGGGAAGGATCTGAGTGTTGAGTTTCACGATTTTACACAAGTAGACGGCTTAGCTTCCAGCCTTAATGCCTCAGTTTTCAACGAGGAGGAATTCAATCCTCCCCAGCCCAAAAGTGGGCGAGTGGGTAGATAGGCACAGGCTTGACAGGCTAATACCAGTTACCACCAGAAAGTTTCTGGGATTAAACACCCTCCCCAGGGCACAGAGTGTGAACAGAGCAGGCACAGCCAGAGTGTTCCTATCAGCACCTTAGGAGTCAGCGTGCTTTGAGAGAGGAGCCCTTCTGTGGGACCCTCTGCTGACTGTGTACATGTTTTGTTTTGTTTTTCATAAGTGTGATTTGGTTTTTCTAGTTGTGTTGCCCAATCTGGCACTGACCTCCCCGAGTCAAGCAATCCTTCTGCCTCAACCTTGCAAATAGCTGGGACTATAGTGTATAGCAACATACCTGAGTGCAGTATTCAAGTGACATGAAGCCCCTGACTGAATTAATGACCCATTTGGGGGAAATACAGCTAATCATGGGAAATGGGCCATGCCTCTAGGCTACAGCATTTTCAGTGAGTCGAAAGGTAGATGGCATCTAGGGGCTGAAATCTCAGAATGTCAGCTAAATTTGGCCTTTGCAACGAGAAATTAGGTCACAAGTACAGTATTTTTGGCCAAATATGCCTACAAAGGAAGACATTTAAAGTAGTCGCTAATGAAAAACAAGCCGATTATTAGCTTCAGGGAACACAAGAATTAACAAATTTAATCACAGTACCCTACAAACGATCTATGCAGTTTACACATGTCAACACCAGATGCTGATTTAGCAAAAACTATGGATTTTTATTGAAAGAAATATAGAGAAAAATCAGACGGATGGCTGACAAGTACTGAATTCTTTTTCACTGTTCTAGGAAAATAATCCATCTGTCTTTAAATTGTGTATTTGTTATTGTGCATTATGGAGGAGCACGGAGGGCATGTACCAATTGTGCAAGTGTGGAGGTCAGAGGTCAGAGGTCAACTTTGTGGAGCTCTTACCCTTCCTTACCTTTACATGTGCTCTAAAGATTTAAAAGAGGGATGATGCAGGAAATAATTTGTATGCACATAATGTTTAAATTATGACAATGTATAAAGCAGAAATAACGAAGTTGGACTGCTGAATTCCCCTCTCCTCTCTCTCCTAAAGAGAAGGTCTGTTATGTAACCCCACACTGACTTCACACTCATTCCTCTGCTTTGCTTCCTGAGTGCTCGGAACTCCAGTTTGGCTTCTCTCTCCCTGTCTTCAGCTTCATTAACCTTTCAATACTATTATGGGGTTTTTGAAATTATGTGCATGTATTCATAAAAAAAAAACTTGAAAAATGATCTTTCCTCCAAAATGAAACAGTCTTTACAGTTGTTACAGGAGTGTTGAAAAGGCAAAATTAACTTCCAATTCCAAATACGTCAGAGTACATGAGAGTCAAAGCCGAGGACTTGGCAGTGAACTTAAATATACAGTATTGGGAGGTGGCCCAGTGGTTAAGAGCCCTGGCTGTTCTTCCAGGAGAACTGGGTTCAATTCCTACTACTAACATGGCAGCTCATAACTGCTTGTAACTCCAGTTCTAGGAACCCAACGTCATCACATAATCATACATGCAGAAAAACAATAATGTCCATAAAATAAGTTATTTTTAAAAATAAAAATAATAGGCTGGAGAGATGGCTCAGAGGTTAAGAGCACTGACTGTTCTCCCAGAAGTCCTGAGTTCAGGTCCCAGCAACCACGTGGTGGCTCACAACCCTCTGTAATGAGATCTGGCGCCCTCTTCTGGCCTGCAGGCAGAACATTGTATACATAAAATATAAAGAGTATTTAATTTGCACCTGTGTATTGAATGGTTTTATATAAGGATTAAAACTGGGAATGTTGCTCACTGGCAAATCACTTTCTAGTATTGTGACACCCTGGATTCAATATCTAACACCAAAAATTAAAATTGAAAAAAAAATTATTCTAACCAGACCAGGCATGCTTGCAATTGGTGGTAGTCCCTGCTCTTGGGAGGCAGAGGCAGAGGGATCAGGAATTCAATGTCAGTTTTACCTATAAGAGGCTTTATCTCACAAACAAGTAGGAAAAATTTAAAAAATTAGACAAAACTTCTTCAATAAATAGGGACCAAAACATTCCTAGTTAATCATGTTCTGCAAATCTCTCTCTCTCTCTCTCTCTCTCTCTCTCTCTCTCTCTCTCTCTCTCTCTCTCTCTCTCTCTCTCTGTGTGTGTGTGTGTGTGTGTGTGTGTGAGTGTGTGTGTGAGTGAGTGTGTGTGTGTGTGTGTGTGTGTTGGTTCTATTGCAGAGATTAATACCATAACAGAAAGCAATCTGGTTTATTTCTCTTCAAGTCCCAGGTCACAGTCCACCACTGAGGATTTAAAGGCAGAAACTCAAAAGAGGCAGGATCAGGACCCCAAAGGCAGGAACTGAAGCAGAGGCTGCCCCCGCTTGGCTGCCCTCACTTGCTTCCCTTTGGCAGCTCAGCTTGTTTTGTTTGCTTGCTTGTTTTATAATACCCGGAACCATGTTCCCAGGGATGATGCCATACATGGTGGGCTCATTTCAGGGACCTCTGAACCCACCACAGCTGCAGAGTTAGTTCAGGGAAGGCAGGAAGGCAATTCAGTTGAACATGACTACATAGCTCATGTAGGTTGGCTCAAACTTCAGGAGTCTGACCCCAAACAGTTTATTTTAGGCGTATTTAGTACAGCACAGTTTGGTGAAAACTTTCCTGGTGATAATGAACCCAATCCCATGGGCACAGCAAAGGATACTTAAGTCTCCATAAGAGCAAAGTAAGATAAATACATGTCAGACAGGACTCCATGAAAACTCTCTGTAAAGTACATGTGACACCTTCCGTAAAGATAGGTTCTATAGATTGACTGAAAAGACAAGCTCATGGGATCCATGTGGCTTCGGCCACACTTACAGCACAGAAGTCACCAGGCTGTTAACCACATCTGTTCCCAGCCTTCTGGGTGGATAACAGATCATGCATCCCTTCCTTTGAAGGAACAACCCTGTGTGTTTAATATTCACGTTTCCCCCAGTGTGTAGTGAGTACAAGAACCTCTGTACCTCCTAAAGGCTAAAACCCTCCTACCTCAGTCATCCATGAAAAAAAAAAAAAAATGCACCACCAGACCGACCTACAGGTCAGTCTGATGGAGGCATTTTCTCAGTTGAGGGTCCCTCTTCTCAGATGACCTTGGCTTGTGTCAAGTGGACAGAAACAAAAAACAAAAATCAATAATGACCAAAAAGATCCTAAATATTATGTGATGTATGTACTTATTCACATGAGTATGTGCAAACACATGCACACAAGTGTGTGTGGCCCAGAGGTTGACACCAGCTCTCTCCCTTACCCCTTTATTTGTATTTATTTATTCATTCACTTCTTTTTTCTTTTTAAAGACAGGGTCTCTCACTAGACTGGAGCTTGCTGATTTGGTGAGGCCAGCTGCCAAATGAGCTCCATGGATCCACAGGTCCCCCTCTGTCCACGCCACCCCCCCAATGCTGGAAATACAGCCGCTGGACCTGGCCTTTGTATGGGTTCTGAAGACCCCAACTAAAGTCCCCATGCTTGCTACCTGGGCCATCTCCCCAGCCTACTTCTTCAGTAGTCCCCAGTGAGAATGGTTCACCAGTTAGCTCTTACATTTGTAATCAGAAGTCATCATATTCAAGTGTCAAGGACCCCAAAAGCAAGCATATTGAGGAAGAAGAATTGATCATCCTTCATAAGACTTGAGACTAGGATTTGACTTATGTTCAAACCACTTCTTACTGCTAGCGTTCCTTCAGAAGCGCTAAGGTAAGGCAGTCTGGACGCATGAATATGGGTCTTGGTGGCAGGTAACACCTTTGAGGTGATGATGCTGTCATTTTGAATACATGTGAATAGAAACAGAATATACATATTAGTATAGATGAAAGCCCTCCCCCTTTTACATGACTCTGGTGACTTGAATGAGATCTTTCCTCATATTCCCAAACATTTGAATTATTGGTCTGGAGTTGGAGGCCCTGTGTGGGGAAGATCTGGAGGTATAGTTTTGCTGCAGAAAATGTGTCACTGAGGGCTGGTGTGAAGCTTCAAGGCTTTTTGCCACCTGAGATTATGGTCTCTCCTGCTTGTGGTTTGGGATGTGAGTTCTCAGCTGCTCCAGTCTCTAGGCCTGCATGCTGCCTTGTTTCCTCATGGTGATGGGTTCCTGTCCTTCTGCAACCATAAGCCTCAAATAAAGCTCCACTCTATAAGCTGCCTTGACCATACTGTTTTATTGTCACAGTGGGAAGGTGGTTAACACAGCAGGGAATCTCAGCCTTGACATCAGCAATATTTGGGTCAGATAATTCTTTGTCATTATTGATTGTTTTGTTTTGTGAGACAGAGTCTTACTATGTAGCTCAGGCTAGCCTTGAAGTCAAAGCAATGCCCAGGCTTCAGCCTTCTGATTGGGGAGATGTCAGGTATATGAATACCACACCCTGCTTTGCTGTGGGAATGTGAACTGTGTGTTGCAAGATGTTCAGTAGCAAACAACAGGTTGCCAGTAATGCTTGCCTCCACCCCTACCTAGAGTTATGATAACTAAAAATATCTTCAGACATGACAAATGTCCCTGGCAGGGCAAGAGGAGGTGTGCCTCAACACATCATTTTTCTTGGTACTCAATTGGTATTCAGAACGAATGATTCTTTCTTGAAAAAGCTTTCTTATATCTAGAATTCATCATGCTAGCTCATTAAATATTTAGGCTTCGTCTATATCACTAGCTCTTCAGCAAGGAACATCTAAGCTGTGATTAAAATTTATTATCGCACTCTGTATCTGATAACTAAGACATAGTAAGAGAGAAGGGCTCTCCCTGAAGTATAATTAGGCTATGGAAATTTACCTAAGTATTTGAAAATCGGGAATAAAATTGAAAATGACAAAGCCACCATGACATCCTGATGTGCTAGTTAGTTATTTCCCCAAGGAAGGGGAATTTTTGCTCTCAGCATCTTTATAACCCCTGCCTCCACGGAGCTTGCCTTAGTTTTCAAGAAATTAGGGCTGAATCCATGAGGGTGTTTGAGCGGGCAAAAGGCACCCCATGGAGGAATCCCTGGCCAGAATGAGGAGAATTGGGTCTAGGACATAAATAGCTGCTACACCATCAAAGCTTCCTGCTCAAGAAAAGGCTTTCATGAGAACTCAGCTCATTGTGTGAAAATTCAGATGACTGAACTATAATTAGCTCGATTAGTCAACCTTCATAGGAGCCTGGCTTTGATGTGTTCCTTTCTCACAGAATCAAAGCTAATAATTCTGGAATAGTAATTGGGGGCTGAATGCCAGCGAGACGTGTGGGGAGTTCCTCACCTCTGTCAAGCCCAGCTTCTAAGATCGTTGCTTCCTGACCATACATGCTTGTGAACCTGGCCCAGGCATCTCCATCACGCTCCCAAGTCCTAGCTTTGGAGAACAGTTCCTGGATGTCTATTTTCTCTGTGTCAGAGTCATCCATATTCAGTTTCTATATATGCAGTGTTGGACAAGAAACCCCCCCCCCCTGGCTTGAGTATGGGTGCTGAATATTTGTTTTGAGGAAGTTGTTAAAGAAACAGTGATAACAGTCTCCCCTCATTTCGGGAATTACACCTAATTGAAATAATGAATTTAAGTGATTACATTTCTCCTTCTCAAACACAGGCACATGAAGTAGTTCTGGTTAATGAGGTAAGAAGTCTGCTGTGAAATTCTCAAAAACATCTCTTGTTTAAGAAGGTAAACATGCAGGCTGGAGAGAGATGGCTCAGCAGTTAAGAGCACAGGCTGCAGTCCCAACATCCACATAGCCAACCACAACCATCTATAACTCCAGTTCCAGGGGATCTCCTGCCCTTTTCTGTCCTCCAGGGGCACCAGACACACACGGGGTACACATACCCACATGCAGACCAAACACTCACACACACGGAATAAAATAAATAAATATCAAAGGGAGGGGGGAAAGGTGAGTGTGGAAGCAACCTTCTGCAACTGGATGTTGCTGCGTTTCCACGTGACATTAGAGCTGTGTCCAGCATGAAACCATGACTATTGGGGGATGGAATAGACAGACTGAAGATATGGAACAGGAAGGTAGAATAACGGGTCGCTCCTGTGACAGATTTCTTACAAAGTAAGTGAGGCCATCTGCCGGTGTCCCGGATGCTTTCTTACGGCTAAGGCGGCCTCAGTACAATTTTCTTTCTTATTTTGTTCATTTACTGTGTGTTTATTTTTACAGGTTGTTTTGGTTTGTTGACCCTTCTCTTTTGTCTCTTACGGCTTTTGAGAGAAGGGGTTTCACTACATAGTTCCGGCTGGCCTTGAGTTCACGATCCTTTGCCTCTGACTCCCAAATGCTGGAATCAGAGCTGTATGCCACTCCAGCCCACTGTATTCTCTCTATCTCACACCTGAGGCATTCTGATGGACAGAAGTGACTTGTGTACAGGAGGGGTTTGTGTGGAAATCCTTTCTACTGGGAACTATAGTGTAACAGTGTTTACTAGGCATCTGTCGTGTGTACCAGGAGTCTAGAAATATTGACTTTCAGACGTTTAATAAAAGCTGGGCATTGGTGGCAGGCACCTTAAATTGCAGCACCCGGGAGGCAGAAGCAGACAGATCTCTGTGAGTTCAAGACCAGCCTGGTCTACAAGAGTAAATTCCAGAATAGCCAGAGCTACACAGAGAAACCCTATCTCAAAAACAAAACCCCAAACATTTAATAAAATGATGCTTATCGCTTGTATTTTACAGTTGTGGAAATTAAGGCTCTACGAGCACAAATACATCTGTCTAAATCCCTGAGCTGTGTAGTGTGACACAGAGCAAACTCAGTTTCATCTTTCTGTAGGCTAATGATATGCAGTGTGACAACCCCCCCCCCCCCCGCCCGCCTCTCTCTCTATCCCACAGTGATAGTGAGATCCCATATAGTAACATGATTGTGAGTGGTAACTGTCACTTATTCTGCAGGGCACCATGTCGCCAAGGAAGGACACTTACCTGGTTAGATAAATTGAGTGCATTTCCACTGTATAATAGTTTCAGCTTACAGTGAACTTCTCAGGACCTATAGCATTAAAGTTGCACCTGTAGTTGGTTGATGGCATGGGGTAGGAGGAATAAATATACAGAATTTCCGTTGCCTGGATGGGTAGTGAAGGTGCCCTCCTCCTCCAGAGTGGTCTTCAGGCAAGGTCCCCGATGCTGCTTCAGGGAACAGGAAGAGGGGATAAATGTTTTTACTTTGGGACTCATCAGGGTGGTGTCACAGCATGTGGGATTCTTAAATTCAAAGATAATACAAGCACTGCCTGGGAAATCCTGATTCTCCCTTGCAATGTGAAGCCTCTGCAAACAAGATCAGAAATAGCTTTGCTTCCTTCGTTTGACTGTCTCTTCCCTTGCCCCTGACATTTCTCCTCCAAAGACAAAGCATGGTGTCCAGTAGAAACAGGGAGAGACAGTGATGTAGACCTCTTGGAGCAAATCTCTGGTCCCATTCTGATACTGAGCTGATCAAGAGGGTTTGATCCAAGTGAAGACATTGGAAAGTGTTGGGTGTTGTGTGAGGTTTCTGGCCTGGACTTTCCTGCAGAGTCTTGTGGCCCCAACTTTCAGACCCACAATCCCATAGTCCCACTGAAACACACAGATGCTTGTATTAATTGTACGCTGATTGACCTGGGCCCAGGCATATAACTTGCTAGCTCTTGCTCTTAAACTAACCCATGATTCTTATCCTGTTCAGCCATGAGGCTCGGTACCTTTTCTCAGAGCAGCATTTCAACTTCTTTCCTCTGCATCTGCTGGAATCTCATCATGGTGTCTCCACGGCTTCTCTGTGGCATTTCTGCTCTGTTCTTCCTGTTCCCAGAGTTTTCTTAGTCTGGTAGCCCCGCCAACACTTCCTATCTGCCTTTGGCCAAGCAGCTTTTTCATTAAACCAATAGGCAGGACAATTATTTACAATGTAACAACATAATTCCACTACAGTTGGGGTTTCCAGAGACTCTTTAGTACACTTGGGGGGAAGGTGTCCATTGGGATGTCACCTTGTGCTTCTGTGCTCCTGTCTGGGAAATTCATGAATCTTATACTGTTCACAATACTGTTAAAATATTAAGTGTTGTTGGCCATAAAAGCCTGGAAGTGAATGTTGCCATCTGGTTATTGTGAGATCCTGAGGCTGCTGACCACCCAGGAACAGTCCTAGTGTTTCTCCACCACATATGCCCATCTTCTCACCCACTTCCCCTGGCCTCATATAATGACTGGTCACCTAACAGCTGAAGTTTCTTCACATTTTCTGAGGCACTGTAAAAGACAAGTGAGATGATCTCTCTGACAGAAAACCCCACAGGAGTGAGAGAAGATCCAAGGATGGAGATTCAGACAGTCCACAAGATTCTTAGTCCTGGAGATCTACTGAAGCCAAAGAAAGAAGATATGTCAACTTGAAGAGTGTCCCTGTGGGGATATTTTCAAATATAATAAAAACAATCGGAGCTATCAGAGGACAGATCCACCTCTTCCAGTTTTTGTTGGTTTTTGTTTGTTTGTTTGGTTTTTGTTTTGAGTTTTCTATGTAACAGTCCTGGCTGTCCTGGAACTGGCATTGAACTCACAGAGATTCTCTTGCCTCTGCTTCCTGAGTGCTGAGACTAACAGTGTGAGCCATGGCTTCTTTTGCCTCTCTGTCTTCCTATGCCTGCCTTAAATACTCTTTGCTCAGTTAAGGCGAGGCACTACCACTGCCTGCCTGGGAGCCTGGAACAACTTCTGTAAACTAAAATGACCTGAACTCAGATTGGATTAAGGGCATAGGTCACCACTCCTGGGATATTCCCTGTGCTGGGACTAAAGTTGTGAGTTACCACTGTCTGATCCTCCTAGACTGACTGTGGGTAGATCCCTCTGATATCTCCAAATGTTTTTTATTATATTTGAAACATGTCCCCACATGTCCCACTTTGCCAAAGGTGGCTGAGAAGTTGGCACAGATAGGATGGAGACCATTAGATAATGCCACGTGTGGGGCATATCAGAGATGAGAAGCCCAGATTGAGGGAGTGGCCAGGACTGACACAGTAATGAATCATGTTGAGGCGATATCAACAGCTGCTGATGGTTTTGAAAAGAAGTTCAGCTGTGAAGGGAACCACAGAAATAAAAGAGGTGTCCCAGTGTGGGCCAAATACCCACATAAAGCCTGAGAAATATTAGAAAGGGCTCTAGATCACAGAAACAGAGCCAAAGCAGCTTTTAAATTGAGTATCTGAAGTGGGTCATTGTACAGAGATAGGGCGGCGTCTGGGCCACATTCAAAATGGCACCTGTGGACTGGTGGCAGGAGCGTAAACTGCTACCAGGGCGGTTCCTGAAGTCTCACAGAAGACTCGGTAGCATGTGATTGATTTAAGGTTTCTGTTTATATTGAACAAAAGGGAGACGGAGTCAAAGATGGCTTTTTAGTAGCAGCATTTCTTAGGTCTGCTCTCTTTGCTAGTGGTGAACAGAAATGTGGCCCCTTCAAGAGAACTTCCTGACTCAGCTTTTTCTGCAAAACCTAAGAGTGCTAGTATTTTAAAAGCTCTTCTGGTTGGAAAATGACTAAGGATTCACAATAAAACAGATTCAGATTAAAAAGAAACCTGTAAGTGGGTTACAATGTGTGTAAAGGGTACATAGGCTTCAGAGAGAAAAGAAAGTAGAGAAAGTCCATAAAAAAGAGAAATAGAGTAATAAAAATATAATAAGCCACGTAAAGATGGAAAATAGACACAGAATCTAGATTCTGGTTATTATTGTGTTTTTTAATTTTTTAACTGTTAGTAAGCTAACTGCAGAAAGACAATGGATTGCAAATGCAAAGGCTACTAAGTTAAACAAGAATATATGTTTTAAAGGTATTTTGATTTTGAAATTTGTGTCTAAGGATTTATTGCTTTGGAAGAGTTCTGCTTTTGTTTCCACAGAAGATGAGAACCTGTAGATTGCTTCCAGGCAAATATGGTTTCATCAACCAAGACCCCCTGAAAAAACCTCTGATGGGAAGAGATGTCCGTATCAGCTTCAGGGCTGCAGACCAAGATGGTTCAGTCTTAAGAACCTGTAAGATTAACAGTACTCCGCAATTAGCAGAAAGTAGTAATGGAAATCTATGCTCAAATTCCAAAATATGTTTATAAATGTTTGTTTTCATTATAAACAGTTAATGGTCATAGTTAATCTCTTTCTAAGAAGAAAACGGGGGTATAGTATATGAGTGATTTTAAAAAATTAGATTATTAAATTTACTTTGATCAGAAAATCAACTGTTAATCTCAAAATGTTTTACATTGGTATGGATTTTGGTTTATTGATACAAGTTTAAGGTCAATTCTCTTATGCTGTGTGTATTTTTCTACTCTTGTATAAGGTATGATGTTTATGTAACTCATTTAAAATTGTAATGTATAATTAAGAAATGCAGGTTAATAGTCATCTGTGATAACCAAACTTATAGTTATGTTAGCTAGATTTTTTTAGGTATATAAAGATATATTTCAACTAGGTAGGTAATCTTCAAATACTTCTAAGACCTACAGAAATGGCATTTAAAATAATTTTAAAACTTAGACTTTTCTGTACAGTGAGACAGATCTATTCCTGGCTGCACCAATCTACTTAAAGAGAAAAATGGGCAGTGAAGAAACTCCATATGGAGTTTATTTTCTTTGTGGCAAGAATCTGTTCTTGTATTGACTGCTTGACAATATGTTGTTTAAACTGGACACGCAGGTTCCATAGGAAGGTGACCTCTGAACTTTGGCAGAACAATCTGAGATGGTTATTCAGGTTCCTGCTTTGCAGAGAAAACTGTCAGACATTCTTAAGGACTCAAGGAGAAGTGACTGATGAATTATACCAGAATGGGCTGAGCAGATTTCCTACTTCACTGAAATGAAAAGAGACTCTGGGCCTATAGGCTGAAGATAGATGCCCCAACTTTGTAAAGGAACTTTGGGGTGATTGTCCAGGCAGATAGGTGTCATCTCTGTCATTTCTATATTTTGGAAGTTGCTTATACTTCCAGTTTACTTGGATAAATATTATATCCTTCTGTGATCTTTGATGTAGTTGAAGATTAGATAGTTATAGGTATAGTTTTTCTTAGCTATTTTAAAAGGCATATTGGATATGAAACTTTAGGTTCACAAGGATAAGATAGATGATAGTATTTTCTTTAATTTTGCTAAATACAAATAAACTAGATATTGTCATTTTAATTCTTGCTTGATAGCTGTTTTATTATATGTAATTTTGTTATGTTAAAATTGAAACCTTCCTTTTTGATTAGACAGAAATGGGGAGATGATGTGAGAATGTCTTTCTGTATGCTGTGCATATCAATCTTTAAATAAAGGACTGTTTTGGCCCTTGGTGAGCACTGTAGAAGAAGTAGGTGGGGAATCAGAATAGTTAGGAGAAGGAGGGCGGAGTCAGGACAGATCGAGCCAGCTGCCAAAGAAGAAACATGTAAGGAACACAGGTGAGCCACAGGCCTCGTGGCAGGACAGATTAATGGAAATGGGTTGAGTTAAGATGAAAGAGCTAGCTAGCAAGGTGCCTAAGCCATAGGCCAAACAGCATGAACTTAGTATAAGTGTCTGAGTCATTTTTAGGGGGGCCTAAGCAGTGGCGGGCAGCTAAGCGGTCTAGATGGCAGGTCTGTGGGTCTGGACCTCTGGCCTCCGGGGGCCAAGGAAACCTTATTGTAACAGATAATGAGCAGAGAAATTAAAATACTGGAGCATTCTTGAATACTGATGAGAATATTTCCATAGAGAATAAGTCAGTGACTAATACAGAAGACAATCATAATACCTAATAATACCTACAAAGGGAAGGGGAGGGGACACAGGAGAACATTATCATTGTTTTTGTCCTGTTTCATGTGTCCTTATCAAAATTCTTACTTATTGGGGGGGGGGATTACACATATGGCTGCTGTGTGCTAAGCAAAGTATCCTACCATTGAGTCCCATCCCGGTCTTTTGTGTGAGCTCTTACATAGCCTTATTTGTTCTGTTCCTCTGACTGACATCTAGTCCAAGTGCCCTTGGATAGGTGTCTGGTACAAGATGAGGTCTCAGAAGAATTCCTTTCTCTCATGCTTTGAGCCTTCCTCTTTGGACCAGCAAGCTCTGATAATTCACTCCAGGATACACTCAATATCTGACTTTCCAATGCCTCCTGGTTGGGTATGGTTCATCTGCTTCTTCATCTTCAATACTTAAAATTTTAAGTCAGATGTCCCTTAACAATAGAGGGACACACTCTAGGCACTCCAAATGCTGGAATCATCCCTCCTTAGGAGTCAGGAGACTGGGGCAAAAAAAAAAAAAAAAATGTTAAATAGCCTACCAAAGGCTAAGAAACTCTCCAGGTTCATGCAGCACATGTAAACAGTCCTTCTGAATGCTGGGTAAGTGGAAGTGTTGCCTTTGGATGCAGGCAATTTGATTGTAGAGGCTGTACATTCTGCTTCCTTCGTTCAATCCTTCTTGGGATCAACAAAGATCTGTTAAGTGATAGACTCACTCGTGGATTGTCTTGACCCAGGATGCCCCAGATTTAAGGGATAACCTCATTCAGCAGTGACTTACACACACCGCAACTATCCTGACATTCTTCAAACGAGAGGTCACCTTGATTCACGTGGGATTAGTTCTGTACCCACAAGGAATGCCTCTAACCTCCTGCTCTCCTAATTTCCTATTTATACCAAGTCAGAGTTGGGCAGGAAACAGATGGGACACTCAAATTGGGTAATTTGAAGAGAGTTGAATAAAGAAGCCATTTACAAAGGTGTGGGCAGGATGTGGGGGAAACCACAGCTACTTGACCACCCTTGGGCCTGCAGGGATGAGAGGAGGCGGAGATGCAGTCATCAGAACCGTCAGAATGTGTCCTGAATGTTTAAGGCCACCCACAACAGCTGTGACCACAAGCCACAGAGGCAGCCTGAGGCAGTAACAGCCCAGGTCTGCTTCTGTCCTTTCCCCTGAGCTAGGATTCCCACTGAGTACACCCAATCAGAAGCCAGACTCACCGGACTCCAAGGCCTCAACTGGAACGGAAAAAAAAAGTGAGTGGATCTCAAGGAGGAAACAGAAATAGCCAACAGACTACCCACCTTGCAGTTTTTATTTCTTTATTTTATTGTTATTGATTTGTATTTGTCTGTTTGTTTGTAGCTAGAGTCTCTTGTAGCCCAGATTGACCCGGCTGGCCTCAGATTTGCAATCCAGTTGAAGATGATCTTAATCCTCCTGCCCCCACATTCCAAACCCTGGGATTACAGCTGCTGTGTGCCACCATATTTGGCTGCCTGGGCTCAAGAGCCTGTCTCTCACGTGCAATGTTACTCTGGGAGAATTAATTAACCTCTCCGTGAATGTTTTCTGTGTGTGTAAAGTGGGAACAATAAATTGATTGAGCATGTGTTGTAGAAAAGCTTGCCTAGTATGCTCAGGGTTCTAGGTTCAACTCCTAGCTCTGTAAAAATAAAATAAAATATAATAATAATAAACTAATAAATAAATGGGATAATAACAATCTTACAGTGATAATGATGTTTCACTTATTTTTTTATTCTGTATGGGCATTTGCATATGTATTTGTATATATATATGGTATATTTGTATATATATACATACACATACATATATACATACATATATATATACACACACACACCATATTTACCACCATGTGAGTGCTGGGACCTGAACCTGGGTCTCTTACAAGAGCAACTAGTACTCTTCACTGCTAAGCCACCTCTCCAGCCCCCAATAGGTGCTGGTTTTGTATTTTACAGTTCACACAAAATAACCCACAGAGCATACGGTACTTGGTAAATGCTAAATTCTTTTCTTCCTTTCCTATCTCTTTCGGGTAAATGTTGGGGTTAGGGCCCCACACTTTGTACATGACCATATGTGCTCAACAAATATTGCTTGGTTGGTAGCTAAAGTGCCTTTGACTTCCTCAAAGGCCTCAAAGCATCCGGTAAATGGTTCCTGACTTGTTACTGGAGACTGTAACTGTTCCTGTGACTTTAAACATTCTCGCTGAGTGGTGGACCCTGCTCATGACAGCTAGCGAGCAACGTTACAAGAGTGTCTGCCCTAAGCTTTATGCACATTTGGCCCATGTTTTTGTTTATATTCATTTTTTATTAAACAATTAAACAGCTTTTCTTTCAAACCCAGGGCCTTGCACCTAGTTAAGCATACGCATGCTCTATCTACCACAGAGTGCAAACAAAACAGTCTTTCCAAAGTATTTTTAAACGTCAGGTAGCCATAATAAAACAAGCTTTCATTGTTAGTTTTCTCTTCTTGGGAGGAGCCTGAATTGCTGCCAGGCTCTTCTTGTCAGCAGGCATTAGAAAAGGTGATGGTGGGGCTCAGTGGTTAAGAACACTGGCTGCTCTTTCCAGAGGACCTGGGGTCTAATTCCCAGTACCCACATGGCAGCTCACAGGAGATACACACACAGAGAGGGATAGGAGAGGGAGGGAGGGAGGGAGGGAGGGAGGGAGGGAGGGAGGGAGGGAGGGAGGGAGGGAGGGAGGGAGGGAGGGAGGGAGGGAGGGAGGGAGGGAGGGAGACCCAGGCTTAAGAAACTCCCATGGAGTCTAAATGCTTTTCTGTACCTTGGACAAGCAGAGATTCTTAGCATCTCTTTGCAGAGTCCACATGATTCCCGCTGACCAGCTCCAAATTCAGTTTGGCCTCTGAGCAAGAAGCGTCTCCTTTCAGCATCTCTTAATCTTTGAGCTCCAGAGCACTGACAGGGTTCCACTGTTGTTCCCAGGATCCCTGTCCCTAAACCGCTTTTCCAAGCCATTTGCTTCACAGTATGCCCTTCTATTATATACCGTCTCTCTCAGCCCTTCTTTTATCCTATGTATTAAAAAGAAGAGAAAAAAATGGCCCGTGTCTATAAATTCCTATAGGCTCTAAGTTCTATGGTGGCGGAAACCATGGTCTCATATTTTTATAAGCTGTATTGTTGGCCAAGGAGTTGTGTCGGGTTTGGAGCTCAATAAACGGGGTTGCAGCAAACCAAGTTAAGTAATTTTCTTCCTGACTTCGTGAAAGTCATCCATCTCTTCAGGATGATGTGAACCCTCCAATGGATTGCAGACTCCTTTGGGGGTGGGGGACTTTGAATTCTTTGGGAGGTGTTTTTTTGTGTGGCCACAACTTGTCAAATGGCAAAAATAGAAAGATCAGACACTTAAAAAACTTTGGAGGCTCATTTTTTTTGGTGAGATGAGTTTCACTGTGTTACCCTGGCTGTCCTGGAACACACTTGCTCTGTAGACCAGACCGGTCTCAAACTGAGAGACTCGCCTGTCTCTAGACCTCCGAAATTACTAGGACTAAAGATGTGCCACCACTGCCCAACTCCACCTTATTTTTTTTTTTTTTCAACTTTTGATTTTCAGACAGTCCTGCTAAGTTGACCTGGCAAGTTCTGAATTCCTCTTGTTGCCCAGATAAGCTTTGATTTTTGGGGCTTGGCCTCTAAACTGGCTGGCACCCCATACCCAGCATCTCTAAAGATCTTTTGTGTGTGTATGTGTGTGTGTCTTGAACAGTCACAGATGAATTTTCCACCACTTTTGACTCCTGTGCACCAGTTGACACTGGAAGAGGAAAATCCTTCTCTGCTTCTGATAATTTCATTTTGTTACAGCCAGGAGAGGCTGGAAGATGAGCCAATGAGCTGGACCATCTTGCCTCTCAGGAGCTGGCTAGCTCAGGAATTAGAAATAAGGGAGAGTCTGTGAGTGCTGTTGTTAGGATTAAAGGCTCCTCTGTAGGATATGGATGGTTTGAGGCTCCTGGGTGCCACATGCGAGGTGGACCCCTGAACTCCAGGCTGTCTCCCAGGCAATCAGGACATAGCTAGACTAAGTTGGCTCCTTTCTTTTTCCCTCCAAGTCCCAAAGTCCAGATGCTTTCTTGCTGATTGGAAGACGAAGCAAAAAGACATCCGAGCCTCTTAGAAGGTTCGCCACTGCAACATATAGTTTTCCTGCTCTTCAGTTAAGGCCACTCACATTCGGCTGCAAAATGAAAATGACCCCTAGTTTTCCGGACTCCTAAAAATGAAATTCCAAGTGTTTGCAAATATGTACTCCCCGCAGCAAAATTTCTGTCAAAAAAGACACCATACTTGTCCTGATGCCCATGAGAAGGGCCTTTGGCCAAACGAATAGGAAATCATTGGCCCGATTAACATTAACTAAAAATGACCCGGAACCGGGTAAACAAGGTGACGTCAGCGAGATGGGCGGGCAGCGGCTCTCTACTCCCACCTGGAGGACAGTGTGAGCAACGTCGCATAAACTCTTCCCTAGAGAACATTTGGGTTTAAATGCCTGGGGACAGGATCTTTATGGCTGAGCAATCCTGACAAAATAAATAAATGAATAAATAAACACAAATTAAAATTCTCAGACTCTACAGGAAGTAGAGCTGTCTGGATTGTCTCATGACAAAGCCCACCCGATTTTCTGTGTAGCTTCAGGCTTCCCTGGGCCTTCATGGGGGAAGGAGTGTCATGGTCCTAATTTACTTTCCTGTCAGGCTAATGTGAGAAAGAGGCTGCCCAGCTTTCTGCATTACACAACTGACATGCTGGGAGATGCCCCAGAAATGTTCTGGGAGTGGAGAAGGTCAGAGGCACATTACTGTTTACCCTAGAAGACCATCCACAAAAAGATGAAGGACGAATTTTAACTTAATAAAAACAAAAGAAAGACCTGCTTTATTTTCTAATTAGTTCATTTGCTTGAAGAGTTGCCAGCCACCTTAAAATCTCAGTGGCTGAGGACAACAAATATCTATGCTTTTCTTGCTAGTGGCTATGAAAGTCAGCCAGACAAGACTCCAGGCTCAAGGTCCTACTCAGGTCAACTTGAAATGGTTCCATTCCTGCAAAGGAATCAGAAAGGAAGCCCATCCCATTTCACAGGGTTCAGTGTTCAAAGCCCAAGTCAACCCAGGCAACAATTGAAGTTCCTAGCCTCATATCATTAAATACTCTATAGGCCACAGCAAGTTCCAAGTCAGACAATACCGTGTGTGTGTGTGTGTGTGTGTGTGTGTGTGTGTGTGTGTGTGTGTGTGTGTGTGTGTGTGGTGTGTTGGGAGGCACACTAAGATAGATGCTGCTTCCTTCAAAGGAAGCCCTGGGAAGTCCCAAATCTAAATATGGCCTTGCATAATTCTGCAGGGAGGGAGCAAGGAATTGTAAATAACTTTATGTGTTGTTAAAATACTAAACATAACATTAGGAAGGGCTTTATTCTTCTCTCCCTCCCTTCCTCCTTCCCTCTCTCTTCCCTTCCTTCTGTTTTTGAGAGTTTTACTCTGTTGCCTAGGCTAACCTGGAACACATTATGTACATAGCCCAACTTGGCCTTAAACACTTACCCCAACCCCCTCTCCTAAAGGCTGGGATTGCAGGCTCCAGCCACTACACTCAGCTTTTATTTATTTTCCCCTTTCATTTTCAAAGAAAGACCTTAAGCTAGATATGATACTGCATGCTTTTAATTCCCAGCCACTTAGGCTAGCCTGAGCAACTTGGTGAGTTCTTCTAGAGTGAAACAAATCGATCTGGTGATGTGAGTTCATAGTAGACTATGTGTGCGGCATTCTCAACTCCTCAAATTCCTGCTCCAGCACCCCAAATAAGCAACTTTAATCCCCCCAACTCCCCGCTGTAAAAAGTTTTCCTTCCAGGCTTGAATAGATCGTGTGATTATACAGTTACATCATTATTTTCATAGGACACACAAATATGCATGTTAGCATCTAAATTATACCTTCTAGTTTCGGTGCCTTAGTTTACCGGTGAATAATTTGTAGCCAAACCAAAGTCTGATATGCACTGTTGTCCTGGACTCAGGGTCAGAATTAACAAAGGAACCACCATTTTGTAACTGTTCCATCCGGAGCAAGAGTGGGGTGCTGTGGATGGAACAATCCAGAATGGGGCATGTGTCTCTCTTCTCACAGCCCTTCCTTCAGAGCTGGGGGATACAAGGAGACTAGAAGGAAGCAATGAGAGCTTTTATGTCGATCGTATTACTAGAGAGGCACAGACAGTTGGCAATCCATCTAACCGGCTATGATGGTGCATACCTGTCATCCCAGAACTCAGGAGGCTGAGCAAGATTATGAGGTGAGGGCTAGCCTGGGCTAAAAGAGAGTCTCTAAGTCCAACAAATAAAAGAAGGTAATTGGTAATATTTATTGATGTTTGCCAGTGTTTATGTTTGCTTTGAAGGTGCCCCACCCCCATTTCCTCTTGCTTCCTCACTAGAAGACTGAAGGTCATATATAAAGGTTGGAAGGTCTGATGTTGCCGGTTAAACGCAGGTCATGGGGAGATTCAACTTGAAAAGCACAAGATTTCTAAAACGAAGCAGTTTCTTATTTCAAAAATGTACTTTTTCCCTGCTTGAAACTCCTCAATGACCTCATTGTCCTAAAAACACTTTATCTTCTCTGAAAAATATCTCCTTATTCCCTTTCGCAAAGCCCCATTCCTCTACCTCAAAAAGAAATCCAGAAGAAATGTAGATAGAATCCTTTGCTCATTCATTTGGCTACTGAACAGATATTCCACATGCCAAGCCCCACCTGAGCCAGGTATAAAATACAGGACGGTTAGCAAAGCTGCCCTCACCTCCTGAAGCAGATGGAGAATTCAGATAGGAATTCGAATTCAAATTGGGATTAGAGAGATACTTGGAGTTTAAGTGTGCTTAATTGCTCTTCCAGAAGACCGGGGCTCAGTTTCCATCACCCACAATCAGGCAGATCAAAGTGCCCCAAACCAGTTTCTGCATGCACATAGTGTACACAAACTAATAACCGCATATAGACATATACATAAGTGAAAATAAATCTGAAAAAAAAAAAACCCCAAATAACAGACAAAAACAAACAAAAAACTTCCAAATAGAGGCTGCAGATGGAGCTCAGCTGGCAAAGTGATTACCCAGCATGCTTGAAGTTCTAGGTTTGACACATGAGCTAGGTGCGGTGGTGAACATGTGTGATCCTGGCACATGAGAGATGGAGACCAAAGAATCAGAAACGTAAACTCATCCTCAGTGACACAGTGTGAGGACAACCTGAGCTACATGAAACCATGTACATATTTAAAAGTATAGGAAACAGACTCAGCTGTCTTGCTCACTGGTATATCTCTGCATATCTGAAATTAATTGAGTGCCTAGAATGTAGGATTAAAAGGTTCTGACCAGAAATACCCAGGATCAGGACCCCAGGATTTGTCCCGTGGAGAAGGTTAAACTGGAAGTGACAGGTCATCTAGATCCGATCCAGACAGGAGTTGATGAGTCACCAGCTCCTCCCCAGAGTCACCTGCTTCTTGCCAAAGAACCAAAGTGAAGACAGCAAAGGCCATGGCTGTGTGGTGTTGGTGCCTAGTAAACACTGTCTTTTTTTATATTTTTTATTTTTTATTCCCTGGCTCAAGCTAAGGCCTCCTGCATCATGTGTTCAAGAACACAAGATTCTGACCATGTCTAGTCTAACTGATGACATTCTGTGTCCTTGGGAGTCACAGCCTGTGTTCCAACAAGTCCAGTTCAGTCAACCACCCTCCATAAGCCAGTTGAAACAGCCAAATTAATAGGAAAAAAAAAAAGAGAGAGAGAGAGATCTTGTCTATGTGGCCGTGTTTGGAAGTGGGACAAAGGCTGTCCAGTGACCTCACTCAATTCCATCTTTGAGGTTCTGAAGTAAAGGTAAGGTTTAAGTAGATGCTCAGGTTACATGTACCTAACTAGTCCTGGTCAAGGGGTGAACCTTCCTACTATTGGCCCATCTAAAAAGTTGTAAATCCCTTTGTGTGGAATTGTCCTTTTTGACAAGCATCAAGCTTTTCTTCTTCCATCATGAGCCTTCAGGAGGATTCCTGTTTCTTGGGGTCCTTTGTTCCAACTGTCTAATCGCCAAACTGAGGGACGTAAGTATCTCTAAAATATCTTCAAGGAGTTACATCCTGAGGTGCTTTATTCAAAATTCACATGCTGGAGAGGTGAGAATCGGTCTTCAGGCACCATATGTGGGCTGAAAACTCCTATGCAGAGGCAGCGGGATGCCTGAAAAGGACCCCAGGCTTGAGAAATAAGACTCCTTCCTGCCTCCTGACTCTGCCAGGGATTGAGTTTGGAAACTTTAACACAGACCAGCTGCCAAATGCCTTTGGAGTCCTGTCGAGTGTCTTGGACTTTATCCTGTGTGCCGGGGCATGGCAGGGTCAGACCGGAGTGTTTGGCAGTTGTGTGAGGGTGGATTGGAAGCGAGAGGACGTATTAGGATTGGGTCCAGGTGAAAGGTGATGGAGGCAGAGGTGCTGGGGATGGTAAGAAGACAAAGGATCTTTAGAAGCATGGCTGACAGGAAGGATTCAGAGGTGACTAAATAAATAGAAAAGGGGAAGAAAGGAAAAAGGAAGGAGTGACTGGTGAGGGGAGACCCAGAGTGCCTCGTATAAGTGAAAGTAAAGCTCTGTGTCATGGCTGCTAAGAGAGTGTATGTGTGGAAGGCAGGCATAATAAACACCTCTGCCCAGGCCTGGTTAGGAAACATACAAATGGACTCTGTCAGTACTTCCCAAACTTAGATCATTTCATACTGAAAAGAAGTCGTTCATTGTCTTTGTTATCAGTTAGTTCAGTTAGTACTTTCAATGTTCACTATTTAATATTGCTTTTCTGCCTGTCTGGAGCTTGTCTTGAGACAGGGTTCAAGCTCAAGATGTAGCTAAAGATCTGAACTCCTGACCCTCCTGCCTCCACCTCCCAAATGCCGGGGTCACAGGCATGCACTGCTGTGTTCTGTTGGTCTTACTATTGTTTTGTTTTGTGTTTTACGTGTTTGTTTATTTTATTTGTGGGTGGCAGGCATACCATAGCATGCATGTGGAGGTCAGAGGACAATTTACAGGTGTCTGCTTGCTCCTACTGTTTTTAGCTCAAGTCCTTGGGCTTTGAGGCAAGAGTCTCATCATCTGAACCATCCCTCGGCCCCCTTAATACTACTTTTAAATGAAGTCACTTTTTTAAATCTAAATACTTACTGCAGGTTTCCCTGCAAACCAAACACCGATATGTGTGATAAATATTGAAACAGATGCAGAAGAATTCGGCCCTGAGCTCAGGGGTGAGAGGGTTTTAAAAGAAAAGAATACGTAAGTGGAGTGTTACACATCTTGGCACTTCAGGATTGGGTAAAGGGGTATGAGGTAGAGTAATTCTTGGAAACTATTGGTTAAACTTTCAGCCTTAAACCAAGTTTTGAATCTACTGGCTGTCAGGCACATTCCTGAGATATTTTTCCTAGATTCTTCTTACATCTGGGCCCTGCCCCCAGGCACTAAATGGTCTTTCCCTGAGATAAAGTAAGGGTAAATCTATGCCTTCACACTATGTTTTCGGTTGTAGGTAGAGAATATTTGGGGAGCCCCTGACCTGAGTGATTGATAAGGCCTTTAGCATCCCACATATCAGGCTTTCCTCTTGATTCCCATTCAGATCGCATTAGTATCCAGACCTGAAGATAAGCCAGGTCTCTGCATCCATTGGAAATAAATTTTTCTCTGCAGATTTTTCTCTGCAGGTAAGATTTTAACAGAACTGGGCTGGGGATTATTTTGTCCAACCCCAATCCCTGGGAGCCCCTGAGCACAAGGGCCTGAGGATCTCCCCTTTTCTCCTGTTTCCCTCCCCTCATCCCAAGGCATACTCAGGTACAAGGAGAGCACAACCTCACCTTCTCTTGTTGACATCTGACGTAGGTGGGTGACTTGAGGCACATTACTAAACACCTCTCCACCTGTTTCCTCCTGTGACTTCATGTCACTTTGTGGTAGAATGTTCACCTAGCTTCCGTCCTCAGAATTGCCAGTAGAGACAGAGATTCAGATTTATTTTGTCAGACGGGTACACCATTTAATGAGTAGAGTGTCATTTCCATATATATTTGAAACACATCATCTTTATGAAAAAATATTGTTTTGAAGATTTGGAGTGAATTCAAGGAGGCACAGTTAAAAAAAAACAAAAACCTGCCAACATGACCATTCCATTATTAGAAAGAAGGTTTTTATTGTGGCTGAGAGAGAGAGAGAGAGAAAGCGCATATCCAGAAGCATCAGGAAGGGTCCAGAGCAGAGAGAATAGAGAGCAGGCTAGACACGGCCGGACTATATGTAAATGAAAGAATATCAGGGCTGGAGGAGGGACCTTGCCTTTAGGAAGAGAACAGACAGGTAACAGGAGGGAGGGAAGCCTGGGGATGTGAGAAGGGCCAGGATGTTCCTCGCTGGCATGAGAAGTACTGGTGAGTAGGGACTGAAAGAGCCTGGAGGTCTGAATGGGCTTTGCTGTGCACCCATATGTCCCTTCAGCCAAGGTAAGGGGACAGCCTCCTCTGGCAAATGGGAACTCAGTTTCACAAGAAGAATGCTGGCTTTTATCTAGACTCCAGATTGAATTCATTTTTAGATGTATGGATTCCTTGTGAAACCTAACATATAGTAGTAAAAACTACTGAGAATTATCATTATATATATGCATTATTTGTGTGTGTGTGTGTGTGTGTGTATGTTATATTTTTGAGACAGGGTTTTCCCGTGTAGCCCTGGCTATCCCAGAGCTCACTTTGTAGACCAGGCTGTTCTTGAACTCATAGAGATCCACTGCCCTCTGCCTATCAGGTGCTGGGATTAAAGGCATGAGCTACAACTGTTATAGAATAGTCTCTCTCTCTCTCTCTCTCTCTCTCTCTCTCTCTCTCTCTCTCTCTCTCTCTCTCTCTCTCTCTCTCACACACACACACACACACACACACACACATCCATTTTTTTAAGACTATAGCACACACCTGCCAATTCCACTCTGACTCTTTTCATGGTGACTGTAGAGACTGCTGTGTATGAATTTGGAAGGAAATCACTTCTCTTTCCTGCCATGATAATTAGTGGCACCAATCCTAGCAGCCGGATAAAGTAAAATCTGATTCACAGTTTAAAAAAAAAAAAAAAAAAAACTTGGCTTCTGTGATTTTTTTTCGAAGCGAGTGGAATTAGAATCTATGGGACTTTCTCTTTTCCCCGAGAGAGGTGTCCTTGTGCAGAGCTGGACCTCTAGCCACATCCTCTCCCCAGGATGCCCACTCCTTGCTCCAAAGGCCTACTGTTCTGCCTTCTCTGTCTCTGAGAATCTCCTCCCGCCTCTCTGTTCACACTGAGGTGTTGATGATCGGTAACCAGCCAGCACAGCCAGTCTCATTAGATGGTGGGGTATGTGGAAATTAACTTGTTACTAATAATAAGTGCTCAAGTTTGAAATAATTGAATCAGTCTGAGCTAACTCACTGCTTCTGTAAAATTAGTTCACCACGCTTTCCTTTGCACACTTCTTTTATTTAAAAGATGCATTCATTTTATTACTTATTTATTCTCTGTGTATGAAGGGGGGTGCTGTGCATGCCAGGACACACATGCGGAGGGCAGAGGAATAACTCTCAGAAGTTGGTTTTCACCTTTTACCATGTGGGTCTCAGGGATGGAATTCAGATATCAGACCATCTCAGCTGTGCTGGTAATTGTCCGTAGGTCATGGTCATGTCTTTCTAAGTGACAGCCTATACCCAGGATATAATGAAGCATCATTAAGGCCAAGACCATCTTGGATTACTTTGCACACTGAGTTCTTCTGTTTTCATTTCCTCTTTCCTTCTTCTTTACCATTCTCTTCCTCATCCTCCTCCTTCTTTTTCCAGACAGGGTCTCACTATGTAGCCCTGGCTAGCCTAGACCTTGTTATGTAGACCAGGCTGGCCTCCGATTCACAGAGCTCTGCTTGCCATCTGCCTCCTGAGTACTGGGATTATAGACTAATGCCACCATACTCAGCCTTATATCCTTTCTCATGTTGCCCAAAGGAAAAAAAAATAGTGAAAATCTATATTGCAACTGAAGTAAAATGATACTCTAAACCTATTTTGATAAAACTACAAAAACTCTGATTAGCTCATAATTTCTAGATCATATTTAAGTGCTCTTTGAACAAAAATATTTGAAGTAATAAACATATTATATAGTTTGCTTAATTATCCCACTGTATTTGTAAATTTAAATTTACTGTGTACTCTGTAAGTATATATAACAAAAACTTGGAAAAATAAAGTAAAATATGAACATGAATAAGTAATAATCATTTAATAAAAGAAAGTGATAGCAAACAAAAAAAACCCACTAATATTATTTACACCGAGCACTCAATAAATATTGAACGAATGAGTACGTGGGAATTTAAAACTTATAAGTTCTATATTTATAAAATTAATAAAATCAGGTTTATGCTTTCCTGAACTGCTTATTCATTTTTATGTACTCTTTACTGTAAAACATCAGTTTGAAAAATATTTTTGAAACAAGTAGCCCATTGGTGTCCATGGGATTTCCTGGAAAGAGGCTTTGTCTATAAAGAATGAATGATGGACAGAACTACAGTGATGTGAAGAGGTTGGAATGTTGCAGGTAGGTCCAGAGGTAATAACCTCATCTCAGGCTAGCTTTAGCCTGATGAATAGCTACTCCTTATGCACCTGTGTGTTCAGCTAACATTCTATGACCAATAGAGAAAAGTCTTGGGAATCTACCTTACAGATTTACAGGCTTCCAACAAACCCCAAAGATAAGAATGTTATTAGAAAGCATCTTAGGTCTCCATCTTTCTGTGATTGCCTCTCTGCTGTACTCATCAACGTATTTTAAACTTACTTTGATTTTTGATTTATAGCTTCCTTTGTTCTACCAAAATTATAAAACTTCATGACATCACTGCCAGGTTGGAATGTGGAATTTGGGGTAAATTTTAAACTTGCGTTCCCTGGCCACGGTCACTTAACTACGGCTCCAGTATAAACTCTCTTATTCCCTTTAAGATAGGAGCTGTGCTTTTTACAACACTAGTCTCAGACTTTCTATGTAGCTGAGCTTGACCTTGAACTTCTGACCATCCTGCCTCTTCCTCCAAAGTACTGAGATTATAAGCACTTACTGCCAGCCAGTTTTATGAAGGGCAAGAGGTTCTGTACATACCAGGGAAACACTCTACTGAGCTACATTCCTAACCTCCAATTTTTTTTCCTAATTAAAAGTCAGTATCCCTTAAAAAAATTATCTGTATCATAATTTATTGTTAAGAGCAGAAAGAAAAAAAAAATCTCCAAATGACAGATGGGGTATAGAGAAGCCTCCAAAGCACAGTGATGTCTCCTGGCCTCTCTGAAGTTTGCATCGAATTGCAGGCTTCAGGTCAAAATAATGACCTTTAATAGTGCCACCTTCTTTCACTGAGCCTAACCTTGAAGGTATTTGTTTGCGAAGCCAGACACAATGGGACTCTTGGGTAAGTTTCAGTCTTTCCTGTGATCCAAAGCGAGGAACAAAAAGCTGGGAATTAAGACTGCAAAACGCAGATAGCTGAGTGTGGTCAGAGTATACCTTTAATCCCAGTACTCTGGAGGCTGAGGTGGAGAGGTATCTGTGAGTTGGAAGTTAGCCTGGTTTACATATCAAGTTCCAGACCAGGGCTACATAGCTGAGGCACTGTCTCAAAAAAAAAAAGACTTGTATTGTTAACACCTACACCTTACACACTCGCGCGCACACACACACACACACACACACACACACACACACACACACACACACAGAGAGAGAGAGAGAGAGAGAGAGAGAGAGAGAGAGAGAGAGAGAGAGAGCACTCTTCAAGTTAAATAAAGTAGACTACAAGACTCAATGGACAAACAGCTATGGAACCTCTGAAGCCAGGTGAACAGCGCCCCTCCCTGGCCCCTGTCCAGTTTATCTACCTGCCTGGCTGCACTGTGTTTCTGGGCCTGCATGTCACTACAGGTTGCTAGAAAAGCAGAGTTGAAACCACAGTTGGGAAACACAGATATCTTGCTGGTTGAAAGGGGAATATGTGCAGTGCCTTCTTTTCCAGCATGCCTTCTCAGGGCATCTTTACCTGAGAAGAAAATAATCAAGGTCTCTCCCTGGTGGCAGAGACATCAAAGATCCATTTTAGGGTCCTCTCCAGGGGACTCTTGATTTAGGGTTTCAATTATTACTCACCAAGGACAGCTTTCCTAGTAACAAAAGATTTTCAGTCCCCTTAAATTCATTTAAGGACATACCCCATGTAGAGCAGGCAGAGGGCATCAGCCATGTGAGCCAAAAAACAAAGCAATGGTTGCATGGAACAGGCTTAGGATTGCGGTGACTTCATGTTGGCTAAATATAGGAAACACTTGGTGTGCTGTTTGTGCCAGGGAGAACCATGATGCAATTTTGCTCTCCCGTTCATGGTGGGGGAAGGACCCGGGGCAGACGGCAAGAATCGGATTACTTAACAAATGATCACTTGTAATGGTCCCCAACTCCACTCCAACCTAGAGTTTGTAAGTATATAGTTGTTGGGGGAAGGATAGATAACACTAAGGATGTTTGAATATGAATATGAACATATATTTATATGAATGCATGTATATTTACTAATGTAGTTAATATGAATATATACTAATATATAGAGAGAGAACTTTATTGGAATTACCTTACACTGAGGATATGGCTCTCCCAGAAGCCATAGGGAAATAAATATTTTGCCAAATAAAAAGCCTATTACCAAGTGTGAGATTCTACCCCTTGTGTTGTTAGAGTTATCTTGAAGACCCCCAAAACAAGGCAGGCTATTGGCTGGCTGTCCACCAGAACTTTAGGGTAACACCGTCATGTTGACAACACCACATACGTTTGTCACAGGACATGAAGAAATAAAGTTGGTACCAAGAGATTTTTCTTCACTAATGCTGTCATCAATCATACTGAGTGTTGCTATGTTGGCTGCTGGCCCAGATGAGGCATGGTGAACATCAGCAGTCTTATCCAGCTCTAAACCCAAAGTATGCCCATTGGTATAGTAACGGCACAAATATAGCGCAGGTGGTACTGATCACCTTCTAATGGATTTAAGGCCCACTCACGTGAGGAAACACACATTTGATGCTGTGAATCTGGCCGAGAACCCATGGTTAGGAAGATCACAGGCCTCAAAGGTGAACATACTTCTGCTATTTTAAATGGACATGTTATCAAACTGTCCTGTAAGTCTATACTCTTCTATATCTACAGTGGCTTGCAGTGCCCAAACCTCATCAGAGACTTCCTTTGTGCAAGGGACCAAGGGTTAAGGTGCAAACTGGCCAAAGTGCAGAGAAAAGTGTCAGTGGAATGCCCAGCCCTAAATGGTACGTCCATAGCATCACCCCGCATCCCAGCCTCATGGACCACGCATGACAGAGAGGGGCTAAGTGTAAGAACCACAGGCTGGAGAGGACCTGAGCAAAACAGTGTCTTCTGGATTTGACTGGACTGCCACACTTGCTCCAGCAAGACCTGCAAACATTCAAACCATTAACATTCTAACGAAAAGAGGGGAGAGGTTGATGAGCTCCACCCCTAAATGAGGAGTTATGGATAAGCTCGTGGTTTCTGGGAGAGAGAGGGTCAATTTTTTAAAGGATGTGGCTTCCTGGTCACATAGGTCAACTATGCTCCAATAGATAATCCCACATCCAAGATTGCATGAGCAGCTCACATTATAACTGGATTGTTTCTCTCTCTCTCTCTCTTTCTTTCTTTTAATTTTTTGAGACAGGGTTTCTCTGTGTAGCCCTGGCTGTCCTGTAACTCACTCTGTAGACCAGGTAGCCTTGAACTCACAGAGATCCGCTTGCCTCTGCCTCCCAAGTACTGGAATTAAAGGTGTGTGCCACCACTGCCCACTAGGCTAGGCACATTTCTTAAGAGAACCAGAAGTTGTGGGGTAGGGAGGTGGGGTGGATCTAGGAGTTGGTTAGACAGGAGTGGGTGAGTATGATCAAGTTATAGTATATGAAATTCTCAGGAATAATTTAAAACATTTCAATTCCCCACCCCCCCCAAAAAAAACCCAGTGGTAAGATGTCACAAAATAAGCGCCCTGTGTGTGTTGTTAGAGCCAATGGGCGACATGACATAACAAAGCAAATATTACATACAATCTTAAAACAACATCAGTATTGAGCTTCTGAGGTTAGTCAAAAATAGAGTGTTTTTATTTTTTAGTTAAATGGCTCCAAAGTTCTCTTAATCTTCTCTGCATAAGATATTCGCATTCATCTTAGAGCATTTACAAGACAAAAATTACCACCATGGGTTTAAAATTACCACCATGGGTTTTTTTTTTTCTTCTTTTTTTCCTTTTTTCTTGAGAAGGGGTTTCTGTAACTCAGGCTAGTTCAGAACTAACTCAATGTGTAATTTAGGATGGTCTTGAGTTCCTAATACTCCTGCATTTACCTCCCAAGCGCTAGGGTTACAGGCAGGCACCTCCATGCCCTACTTGTGACTACTAATCCTTTACCGAGCAGTGTGGTCAGGTCCTCTGTGCAGCAAAGGTGTTACAACCTTTTAATTCTCATAGCCATGAGCTGAGTTGGCACAATTACCCTTGGTTTACAACTGAAAACTAGTAAGTGATGGATTAAGTCACTTGTTCAAGAACAGCTTGTTGGAAACATGACCACTAGGAGTTTTGGCAGGCTTCTCTTTGGGCCACCAACCCGAAAACCATGACACGGAGGCTTATTATTAGTTATGAATGCTTGCCTCCTTGTGTCCTAAACTCTTACAACTTAATTTAACTTGGTTCTCTTCATCTATGTTTTTCCTCTTCTTACCTTTCTTTCATACTGTATGTCCTACTCTGTGTCGGGCTGCCTGGTTAGCTGTCAGCTGGTTGGCCTGGGCATCTCCCTTTCTTTTCTTCTTATTTTCTCTCTCTCTCTCTCTCTCTCTCTCTCTCTCTCTCTCTCTCTCTCTCTCTCTCTCTCTCTCTCTCTCTCTCTCTCTCTCTCTCTCTCCTCTCCCCTAGATTCCTCCTCCGACTTATTCTCTCTGCCCACCGGTACCACCTATCCCCCTACTACTTAACTCCTGGCCATCCAGCTTTTTTATTGGACCAATCAGGCGCCTCAGGCAGGCAAAGCAATATTCCACAACAGGAAGTTATGGGCTCCTTGTGTATAGTATGTGTGCAATGAATGCCTATGTGTGTGTCTATGTGCATCTGTATGTAGTATCTATATTCATGTATGTGTGTCTCTCTCTGTATATATGTCTGTGCACATGAAGTATGTGTGTGTCTATGTGTATATGTCGGTATATGTATGTATGTGTGTATGTTTGTGTGTGTTTGTATATGTCTGTATGTGTGTCTGTGTATGTCTCTGTGTATACATATATTTGTGCCTATGTATGTGTGTCTCTATATGTCTCTTTGTGTGTATCTGTGTGCATGTGCCAAAGAGTGCATGGAGGTCACAGAATAGCCTTGGGTGTCGGGGTCACTTCCCACCTTCTTGAGGTAGGATCTTCTTCCTTGTTCACTTCTGGGCTGTATGCTCCAGGCTACCTGGCCTCTTGAGCTTCCAGTTAATTCTCCTGTCTCCACCTCCCATGTCACCATAGGAATGCTGGGATTATAGACAAATACCTCCTATTCCAACCTTAAAAAATAAATAAATAAAATAAAGATTCTGGGGATTGAACTCAGGTCACCAAGTAGCAAGGGTTCTTATCTGCTGAATCATTTTACTGGTAAGCCAGTCGACTATTTTATACTCTTCTTCTCATGCCAAGTCTAAAAATCCCACTTTGGGATCTGAGATGGCTCAGTCAGTATAGTGTTCACCACATGAGCATGAGGACCCGAATTAAATTCCCAGGGTCAATATCAAAAGCTGGGGTGATGGGCTGGAGAGATGGCTCAGTGCTTAAGAGTACTGTCTACACCTCCAGAGGATCTGTCCCAGCAACCACATGGTGGATCACAACTGTCAAACTCCAGTTCCAGGGGATTCAACACACAGACACACATGAGGGCACACACACACACACACACACACACACACACACACACACACACACACACACACACGCAAAGCTGGGTGATAAGTACTTGTAATCGCAACACTGAGGAAGAGGAAAAAGACAACCCCTGAAATTCATTGCAGCCGGTCTAGTCTACTAGTCTAATTGGTGAGGCTCAGTTTGGGTCTCATGAGACCCTGTCTCAGAAAGAAAAGGAAACTATGAAAATCTGTATTTGCCTTAAGTCCAGTGACGTGTGCTGTTAGAGCAATAAAGCCGTGCTAGCTTTCATTCCTTGTCTTGATTGTTTGTGGAAAGGTTCCTGCTGTATAGCTCTAGTTGATCTTGAACTCATTGTGTAGCCCAGGCTAGACCTCTACTACTTTGCCTGCCTCTGACTTTACAAGTGGACAAACTACCATAACATCAGAGGTAGATTCTCAGCAAAATAACCAAGTCAAATACTGATTTATAAAAAATGAGAAAATTCTAAAACAGTGGCCTGGTAGCCCCTGGGTATAGAAATGACCTGTCTTGTCATACTGTGTCCTCTGACAAGCTTGGTATCTCCCTCTCTGGGCTCTCTTCTGCACAGGGCATCATCCTCTGCACTCATGTCTAAGAAAAAGGACACAGCTAGCTTTATCATTCTCTCAAGGCCCCATTTCTATCATGGCCTGGGTAAAGTGACAATTTAAACTTCCTAATTAAAAGTAATTAGGTCCCATCTGGCTTTGAAAAATTGGCAGGGCAAGGGGGTGGGAAGTCAATAACCCAGATTCAGTTGAGAAATTCTTCTTCAAATGCAAATTTCTTAGTCTTCTAAACCCTCCCTGGCAAATCTGTTTCTTCTATCTCATGAGGGCTGGCCTCCCCCTCTTTTGTCCCCAAAGGACAGGTGAGTATGGTAAAGTGGGTCAGAGCCCCATGGCATGTGTGAGGGGTCCCAGCTGTTCACCCCCTATTCCCCCTTCCATGTCTCCTTGGGGATGACCCTCACTGTCCCCTGTGCTCACCGTTCCTGTCACCTCTGCTGCTGCACCACGGCTGGTGTAAAGGAAGGTACATCCCCTGGGTTGGGGCCATTACCCAAGAAGCCCTGACACCTCCTCCTAACAATTGGATTATACCTCTATTTGCACTGGTTCTGCAGACATTCTCAAGTCAGGTCGCTGTGAAGGGATAGATTTACCCTTACAAAACTTTCTCTCAGGGAAAGACCATTTAGTGCCTGAGGGCAGGGCCCAGGTCTAAGTAGAATCTAGGAAAAATCTCAGGAACAGGCCTGACTGCCAACAGATTCAAAACTTGGTTTTGTACCAAAAGTTTAACCAACAGTTTCCAAGAATGACTCTACCTCATGCCCCTTTGCCCAATCCTAAAATGCCAAGACATCTAACACCCCACTTATGTATTTTTTCTTTAAAAACTCTATGACACCTAGCTCAGAGCTGAATTCACTCCATTGTGTTGGAACATAGGGTTTTGGCTCAGGTTTGAATTTCAAACTTGGTGGTCTTTTGGGGGGGGGGCCTCAACACCAGTACAACAATCGCAACTCCCAACTGATTCCTAACTTGCACGTCTGCGTGTGATCACGTATCCCTTCCCTGGTGGCCCTCATATAGATACGGCACCACAACTTCTTGATTGCCCCAGGAATACTGGCTGTTGGTGGCTCACAGCTTAGTTCTGTTAGGTAAACGCCACCCGGTAGCTAAAGGAAGTTACAGGGTCTGAAATTGTGGGGGTGTATCCAATGAGCAGTCAAAAGAGGGCTTCAAAGGTCTATACAAAACAACTGAGCAAAACAGCCCGGCTTCATAGGCCCCCTTTTATGACAAGGACACCACTCGACCTTCTCCTCCTGACTCCTGCTTTCTGTCTCCCTTTAAAGACAGTCCCTAATAATCCAGGCTAGCTTGTAGGTTCTTCCATGCTACAGGGTAGCTGGTTGATTGATCTATAGGTACATTTCTCTGGTTGAGCAGTGTGTGTGTGTGTGTGTGTGTGTGTGTGTGTGTGTGTGTGTGTGTGTGTGTGTGTGTGTGTGTACATTTCTCTGGTTGAGCAGCGTGTATGTGAGATGTGTGTGTGTGTGTGTACATTTCTCTGGTTGAGCAGTGTGTATGTGAGATGTGTGTGTGTGTGATGTGTGTGTGTGTACATTTCTCTGGTTGAGCAGTGTGTGTGTGTGTGTGTGTACATTTCTCTGGTTGAGCAGTGTGTGTGTGTGTGTGTGTGTGTACATTTCTCTGGTTGAGCAGTGTGTGTGAGAGAGATGTGTGTGTGATGTGCACATGCACACACTTTCGGGTCTCCTCAATCACTTTCTGATGTGTTTATCTAATTATTCTTTATCAATAAAAACTCAGGAATCAGATATCAGGTTAAGAATCTGAACGACAGACGCAGAAATGCCACCAGCCACTCCCTCTTCTCTGTTCCTGCATCCAAAAGGACAAACATCCTCTCTCAGCTCCGCCTTACTACTTACCTGACTCTCTATCTGTCCTCAGTCCTCCAAAACCTCTATGGTTAGTTCTGTCAACTAGTAGCTCCACCCTCTGGTTCAAAGCAAACTTTATTGTCAGAATGCGACGAAAATATCATACAACAACTCTCCACGTTGGTTTTTGAGACAGGCTCTCTCACTGAACCTGGAGGCTGCAGATCAGGCTAGAGGGGTTGACCAGCTGCTTCCAGGGATCCTCCTGCCTCTGCCTCCACCGTACCGCGATTACAGATAAACACTTCTGCACTCAGTTTTTATGTGGATGCTGACGATCCAAACTTAAATTCTGGTGTTTGTACAGCAGGTGCTTCACCTAGTGAGCCGTCCCCTCCAGCCTCAAGCACACCGATTTAGCACAGGCTCAGTGACGTGTGCCTCCAATCTCCCAACACTCAAAATGGACATTTGGCCTGCCGCCCTCCTCATCCTCGTTCCCAGTGAACTTGTCCCAGCTCTAGCCAGGTGTCAGCGGTCCTCGGAGGCCAATGTAAGACATTCTAGAGCAGGGTGTTGCACTCTCCTTTCTGGTGTGGACTTCGATTTCGAAGTCAGCCGGGCCCTGGTGTGTTGCTGAGTGCATGACTGTCTTGAAAAAGATCCCATCTCTTTCTCTCTTCCGTCTTGCCGGGCTCGGTCCGGGGCTGCGCAAACTAATTTCTTTCTTGTCAGCAGGCTTCCCATTACACACTACAGTGGGGAGCGCGGGAGGAGGTTGGAAGACTGGAGGAGGAAGACAGTGCTTCCTGTTTGCTCGTTCTTTGAAGGGTCCTCCCGTGTGGGAGGTGATGCTTTCTGCAGTGCTAGGGGCGGTTCTCCAGCCCCAACCTCTGGGTGCTCACAGCAGCATGCCTTCTCACAGCTCTGCAGGGGCCCTTTGTTGAGACCCAAGTTCAAAGAGCCAGGCGATGTTCCTTTGTTTTTATGGGGGTGGGGCAGTGCCACCTACTGTCCTTATCTGGGTTACTCCGGTGTTCCTTCTCTCAGTCCTCACGAGCCCTGGCAACAGTTCCAGTCACCAAAGGATACGGTGTGGTATCTGTACTCGTCTCAACTGGACCTCCTAGAACAGAGTAATAAAGAGAAACTTTGGGAGCTTTGAAAAATCTCCAACACGATTTCAAGGGTGCTCCCAACTGTGTTCTAAAAGCAAACCAAAAAAAGCTCGTGAAAGGTTGCTCCTGACTGGTTGTAGGAGACTGAGAAGAGAAACGTGTTTTCGCACACAGGGTATTCCTTCCTACCGCTCTTGTTAGGGAATCAGCACACTGTTCAAGCTGGGCTAGGTCCATGACTAGGATAGAGAGGAAGGCATGCCTAGGAGCTGAAAGTCAAAGCCACCTCGGTTATGGGTGACTGACCAGTCAGGAGCTAGGGCTGTTCCCTTCCCCCAGCGCTCAGGAGACTAGCTCATCAGAATGGACAGTCATGCTGAAGAATGTTCCACATCCAGGAAGTCCAAGATCCCTCTGTTAAGACTGTAGAGTTTGGACGCTGGCAGGCTGGATCACGTAGCTGTGAAAAGTCACTTAAGTGCCCATTACTTTGTCCTTTTGTCTTTTGGGGAGACTCTGGGTTCTTCATCGGTGCTAGGCACACACCCCATCAGTGAGCTCCGCTCTCAGCTTTGTGGTTTTTCATTTTAGAAATAAGGAACTGAAGGGGGATGGCGCCAGACTCAAGGTCTGGCTTTTCTCTGCATTCTCACGAGACATTCATAAGTATTTATAACATTTGTATTTTATTTTACTTTATTTGAGTTTTTGAAATAGAGTCTCTTTATAGCCCAAGGTATCCCGCTATCCCTGAACTGGTGATTTTCATGTCTCAGCTTCAGCCTCTGGAGTGCTGGGATTTCAGTGTGCACCATTATATCTGGCTTTAGAAATACTGGTATGCCTTTCCTAGAACCTTTTGGATCTTTTGCTGATCAATACACAGTAACAAGGAAACCCATTCTTTGTCTCTCTTTCTTGTGTGTGTGTGTGTGCTTGTGCACATGCACGGAAAAGACAATAATTTTCAAGACACTGGCTATCACATAAACTGCAAAAAATGATTCTTGAGAGGTTAAAAATAAAGGCAGTTGGTCTCGGCTAATGGTTAGAGGGCAGGGAGGTGATAGCACATGCCTTTAATCCCAGCACTCCCGAGGCAGAAGTGGGCAGATTTCTATGAGTTCAAGGCCAGCCTGATCTACAGAGCGAGTTCCAGTACAACTAGGGCTACACAGAGAAACTGTGTCTCACAGAACCAAAAGAAAAAAAAAAGAAAAGAAATGGAAGAAAGGATTTAGGGAAAGGCAGCTTCACAATGATGCAATCTAAATATGACATTCATAAAATTATTTGACTGAGACCCCTGCCATGTAACCCACTGCCTATTGTGACTAACCCCTTAACCCCTCTTAAACTATCCCCGGATGCCTGAACAGATGGCTAGCACTTTGTATTTAATTTCGCTAGCCCAGGATCTGTCTCTATTATCCATTTGGGATGCATTCAACTTCTAGAAGAAAACAGGGGAAAGAAAAAATCCTTTCTTCACTCAGTGGTTCTCAACGTTCCTAATGCTGCAACCTGTAATATAGTTTTCTGGCCTGGCCTGGTCCCGAGGTCTGGACCTGCCCACCACTGCTTAGGTCCTCAAATTGACTCAGACGCTTATATTAATTACATGCTGCTTGGCCTATGGTTCAGGCATATTGCTAGCTGGCTCTTACATCTTAATTTAACCCATTTCCATTAATCTGTCTTGCCACATGGCCCATGGCTTACCTATTTCTTTACATCTTGCTTCTTGGGTGTCTGGAAGGCATCTCTCTCTGACTCTGCCCTCCTTCCCCTTTATCTATGCTCAGATTTCCTGCCTACTTTTAAGATGCTTTGCCAAAGGCCGAAACAGTCCCTTTATTAATGAATGATATTCATAGCATACAGAAAGGCATTGCACATCAGCAACCCTTCAATACAGTTCCTCGTGTTGTGCTAACCCCCAACCATATAATTATTTTTGTTGCTACTTCATAACTGTAACTTTGTTATGGTTATGAATCGTAATGCAAATATCTGATATGTGCCTCCTGTGATAAGGTCATTCAACCACAGGTTGAAAACCCCAGTTCTAGAGACAACTATTTTAACTGTGGCTTCAGAACCCCATGCAGGTTCAGATGGGTAGAAGTCTCACCTTGAATGACAACAGTAAGTTTTCTGAATGCAGAAGGACCAAAAATTAATTCAAAATAAAATGCATAACTGAGCCTGAAGTGTTTTCTGGTGGCTCTTTCTCTCTTGCCATGTACATGGCCTCACTACATCTTTGGCTCTAACACACAGTGTGGGAGATTATGTTGTTACATTGTAAATACAATTGTAAAAAGCACTGATTGGCTAAAGGCAGGCAGGAAATGTGGGCAGGGCTACCAGACTAAGAAAACTCTGAGAACAGGAAGCACAGAGCAGAATGCCAGAGAGAAGCCGGAAGAAGCAGAGGACAACTATGCTGCTGTGAGAAAGGGTACCGAGCCCCATGGCTGAATAAGTTAAGAGTCATGGGTTAGATTAAGGATTAGCAAGTTATATGCCTGGGTCTTAGGCCAATCAGCCTAAAATTATAGTAAGCCTCTGTGTGTCTCTGTGGGTCTGTGAGTCTGAGATCCTAAAACTTGAGGCTAGGCCTGAAAGTCCAGGCCAGAAACCTCATACTACAACATGTGTGCTTGCAGCATTGCCCACACTAGCAAGCAATACCAGTAAACACTGTCTGAAACAATAGACTCAGACTCAAGACTGTTAGGTATTGTGAGCTGCAGTGTTTTTACTGCATATACAGTTTTCTGGTATTATACAAGCATAATGATTTAATTGTAGAAAACACAGACGATATTCTCTTCCTGTCATTTCTCAGCATGTAAATATTAAGTTGGTATATCTTTGAAGTGTAATGTGTTGGAATGCTTTATTTTTTTAAGTTGTTCTTTTTGTTTTGTGTTATATACAGGATCTCACTATGTGTCCTAGAACTCACTATATAGAGGATGCTGGCCTTGAACTTACAAATACTCACCTGCTTCTGCATCCCTAGTGCTGGGATTAAAGGTGCATGCCACCATGCCTAGAAGAATGTTTGCTTTTAAGAATTGCTCTTTGAGGGATGTGGGGAAATGGCTCAGAAGTTGAGAAGAGGCTGTTTTTGTAGAGACCTGGGGTCAGCTCCCAGCAACCACATGGTGGCTCACAGCCATCCCTAACTCAAGTTCCAGGAGATCTCTCTTCTGAACTCGTGGAGCATCAGGCATGGACATGGTGTGCATCCATTCGTATAGGTAAACCACTCATACAGATAAAATAGACCAAAATATTATGTGTAAAAATTAAATCAATAAAAATGACCGTATGAGTTGTTCACTTGAGTTTCATAAGAAACTGTTACTTAAATTTTGGCTTAGGCTTAGCACAAGATTTCCAAAAACTTGTAAAATGGCTTTAAACACTCTTGTGCCATTTTATACTCACATACATGTGAAGTGGCATTCTCAGTATTGATAATTATAAAATAAAAAAATTATCAACTCTGAAAAACATTGAAGATACTCTACATCCTGCAGTATCAAATATTCAGTCAAGACTTAGTTTTATAAAGACAAATAAGCACACCAATTTCACTAAGGAAATTTGCTTTTGTCTTTTATAAATGGTGAAATGGTGTGTATAGCAAAGAACTCTTTTAGAGAAAATTTCTTCGTGAATCATCAGGAATGTTTGTTGCACATCCTATTTTATATACTTAAATAGCTGAGATCACATAAGGGCTCCTTAGTCACAAAGAGGTTGTAAGTGAAAAAAAAAAAAAAGCTTGAGAAATCCTTCTTGAAAGGGACAGAGTCAACAGAATCTATGTGTAACTCTAAGAGGGACTTGTTATGTTAGGCTGGTTTATGCAATCAAGAACTGGACAGTCTCACACGGCTGTCCCCAGGCCACCAGAGAAACGAAACCAGTAGCTGTTGGAATTAGTTGTCCAAGAGGCTGGAAGCTTTAGATCAAGAGAAACCAATGATGCAGGCCATGACCGAAGCTGGAGAGTTGCTGGAATGAGTTTATGGTCAAAGACTCAAGAAGCTGGATTCTGAAGGCCCCCAAGGCCTTGCCCGAGGCGAAACCCACATCTGTTCAAGAGAAGTAGAGCTGCACGCCCAGGACTTGCTCTTTGTTTTTCTGGGTTTTTATCCCACCCAGACCTATTAGATGGTACCACCCATATTTAGGATGTACCTTCCCCCATTTGCTTACCCACATGCCATTCATCTCCATCAGCATTAGTTCAAAAACTCAGAAGTAAGCTTGGCCAGTCAAATTGATCACCAAGCTCCACCGTCACCACCACGCTGGCCTCTGTTGGCTCCGAGAGGCTCTCCACTGCTTGAGAGCCGACTCTATGTTTCTCAGCCCGCCCTTTTTTCCCTCATGAGAGAACAGATGTGTGTGCAGCCAAGATTTGTGGATAACTCAACTGAAACATTCAGTCTAGAATTTGTCACTGAGCCTGATGACACCCGTCTCCCTCTGGAGGGAGATGTTCTCTCTGTTTTGACTCTCCAATCCTGACCTCCTTTGTGTGTTGGGCCCTTGCTTCGTCCAATTATTGGCAACAGAACAGAGACGCAATGGGTGTTGGTGCTGAACTTCTGAACACTTGTTGAGGTTCCATGGCTCTGTAAATCAATCAATCAATCAATCAATCAATCAATCACGTTTGTCGTATGTGTCTGCCTTCCCCCAGGAGAGTGTGAAAACTGGGTAAGACATTAGCTCATTAGAAGGGACTCACCAATTAAAAATGTAAGGTAAATGCAAAAAACTATCTTAAAGGAAGAGGTTTTTCTCAGGAAGGAGGGGAAACCTGATAGCAGGAGAAATAACAGAAGCTTGAATGAGTAGCCTCGGGAGCAGTGTACAGCCAGGAGAAAGCCAAGCAGGGCCTGAGCCCTGATGGCCCATGTTTTCCATTTCCTATATGACAGCCCCTCTCTAACTTAGAGACAGATCTGATGCAACCCCCTAGGCAACAGAACATGTTTCTGCTTTCAAATTTTCTTTTTATGATCTTTGCCCCAGGAGGCAACACAAAATTCAAGGAGGCTGCTCTACATCAAGGAGCAGCCTCGTGATGAGAAGCATGGGTCAATTCTTCTGCACTTTGATCCAGTCAGACTTTCCGCTAGAGAACAATATTGATTTCTCATCCCCTCCAGGTCAACACGCCTTTATGAATCTGATGAGAGACCTCTCTTTTCTCGTCCCTTTCATGAGACTCTACCCAGCCACATCTATGCATGCATGCATCCCCTCTCCACCCAGTTCACTACAGCAATCTCCTCTGTGCCTCTGAGAAGCACGGGGAGCCATCACATGACAACCCGGGGGCTGTGTCTTACTGCGATGTCTCCACTCGACAACAAGGAAAAATAGAAGTGCCTGCCTCACCTCTTAATAATTTTGTCTTTACCTCATACAGCTTTGCAATTACAGACCAAATTCTTTATTCTTTTCCAGACAAAAGATGGCCCCTATCCACTTGCCCTGTGAGTGTTAAATCCTATTCAAAGACATCAGAACTGGGAACCAGGAACAATGGAGCAAATCTTTGGGGTTCAGGAATAAAACCCATCTCTCCAGGATGACTCTGTAGCATGGCCCCTGTCTGCTTCCCCCGCCTTTACATCTAGGTACCACTGTAATGCTGTAAGGCATATGCCTCTCCTGTTCTTTCCCTGTGTTCATCTACTTACTGGTCTTCGGACATACAATGACCTCTCTTGTCTGCCTAACTCCTAATCCTTCAAATTTCAGGTCAGTTTACTGCCTCTGTCAGGCACCCCGTTTCTAACCCTCACTGTAGCTCCTAACGTAGTAGCCTATGATCTATTTATTCCCAGCATTCTCTAGTTGATTGTGTCTTTTCTTTTTCTTTCTCTTTATTCCTTCCTTTTTGGTTTTTTTTAAATATTCATTTATGTATTACATATTTAGTGTTCTGCCTGAATGTATGCTGTACACCAGAAAAAGACGCCAGATCTCATTATAGATGGTTGTGAGCCACCATGTGGTTGTTGGGAATTGAACTCATGACCTATGGAAGAGCAACCAGTGCTCTTAATCACTGAGCCATCTCTCCAGCCCCTTTTTTGGTTTTTTATTTGTTTTGTTTTGGGAGGGGGCAAGGTCTCTCTACATAACTGTCTGACCTAGAACTCACTATGTACACTGTAGGCTGACCTGGAACCCTGAGATCCACCTATCTCTGCCTCCTGAGTGCTAGGATTAAAGTTGTATGCTACCACACCTGGCCCATGTTTGACTTAAAAACAAAATATTTTTTGCTATGTATAGGTTGTATTTGTGTAAGGTATTAGTGCATTATCTGCATGTCACGTATGTACAGGTCACAGCCATGTATGTGCATAGACTTGAAACTGTCTGTTCCTGAACCTCACCAACTCCATTTTACTTACTGAGGCTCTCTGACTGTTCCTGAACCTCACCAACTCCATTTAGTTTAATTCTCTAGCTTGTCCCAGGAGCCTGGAGTCTCCACTTACTTAGCACTGGGCTTACTTACAGGTGGCTCAATTGGAGGATCCAAATTCCAGTGCTTACACTCCTATGCCGTCTCCTTGGCTCATTTTTTATATTCCCATCTCAGCCCTGGGTACCAGCAGGCATATTGTCCCTACTTAACTAATGTGAATAAATCAATAAAGGGGGCCTGAGGAGACAAGCAGTTCTTGGGAGAAACATCACCTTATTTGTATGCTGGCAGTGCCTACATTCAGACCACACACTGTTGTAGGTTGCATGCTTGCAAGAGGTTTCCAGAAACCCTAGCCTCCAGGTAGCAGTTTTGGCCATATATGATCTTATCAGCCACGCAGGTCACTTTCCAGATACCATAGTGATTTTCTGTGTAGCCCTGGCTGTCCTAGGGCTTTGTGGGCCAGGCTGGCCTCAAACTCAGAGATCTTCTCACCTCTGCCTCCTGAGTACTGGGATTAAAGGTATGAACCACTGCCTAATCTAAGTGATTCTTAATGTGAGACCCAGAGCCTAGTTCTGTGACCCAAGGGACCCTGAAAGGATTGAAATTCCTTTGTTTAAACAAATAAAAAACCAAAAATTATCCCTACTCTCCACCCTGTGCTGGGGACTGCACCCAGGGCCTCATGAATGAAAGGCAGTTCTACCAACACAGGACACAGCTCTTACCTTAAAGGGAATAGGTGATGGTTAGTTGGAGCCAAACATGAGTAACTATAACCTGGGAACACAAATTCAGGTGCCCCAAAAAAGACAAGTTCTAGCAGCAAAATGATTACATGAGATTGTATTGGTTATACACCAAAACCAAAGCAGTAATAAATGAAGACATTTGACAAATATCCACAGGTAGGGGCCACTGTAGGGAAAACCCTGTTGTTAGATCCTATTTGAGACTGTGCTTACCTTTGAGAGTGCTGAACCCTAGTGTCTGCCGAGAATGCATTTTGACTATCTTACCTGATGGTCAAAAGGATATTGTGTTAAACAGCTGTGAAACCAAGGAAGCTTGATTTTGGATCCAAAACATTCTAACTCTCCACAATCGTGATCTTTATTTTCCTAGACAGGGTCTCACTATGTTGCTATGGCTATCCTGGAACCTATGTAGACCAGGCTGACCTTGAATCTCGAACTCACAGAGATCCACCTGCCTCTGTTTTCTGAGAGCTGGGATTCAACTTCTAATCCCTTGGTCAGCCTTTTAGAATCTTCAATAGAGGTATTGCCCCCTCCCCCCAACTCTACAGCACTCTACCACTGAATTAAAGAAAAATTAAGCCCAGATCAGCCCACAAGCAAAACAAAATAAAACAATACCTGAAAAAGGCTAGCTCAAGCAATAAAGAGCTTGGTTCGAAAGCAAGAGAACCTGAGTTTGGGTCCCCAGCTGGCCATGGCTGCTCCTGCCTGTAACTCCAGCCATGGTGAGATGGGAAGAGATGGAAGTGCAGATCCCTAGAACGTGTTACTTCCTTAATATTTCAGGACCATGAGAGATCCTGTCTCAAACAAAAGGTGGAAGCTACCTGAAAAATGACACCCAAAGTTGGCCTCTCATCTCCATACCGATGTATACATGAGCCTGGTACCCTGGACATGCACACAAATGCAGATGTATACACATGCACATACATGTACACTTTCACATATCTCCCCATACACACACACAAAAGCTTTAAGCATCTGATAAACAATTGTTAGTTAAATATCAGGGTTGGAGAAGATGGTTCAGTGGTCAAGAGTGTGAACTGCTCTTGCGGAGACCTGAGTTTGGTTCCCAACAACCACATGACAGCTCACAACTGAACTTAACACCAGTACTGGCGGATCTGATGCCCTCTTCTGACTTCCAAAGGCACACGTGCACTCACACACATACACAATGTATACATATTATTTGGTTTTTCATGACAGCATTTCTTTGTGTAATAGCTCTGGCTGTCCTGGAACTCATTTTATATATGAAGCTGGCTTCAAACATACAGAGATCTACTTGTCTCTGCCTCCCAGGCACTGGGATTAAAGGATAAATAAATATTTCTTAAAAATATTAACTAAGGGGCTGGAGAGATGGCTCAGCAGTTAAGAGCACTGGCTATTCTTCCAGAGGACCTGGGTTCAATTCCCAGCACCCGCATGGCAGCTCACAACCATCTGTAACTAAAGTTAATGTCTTCCGTTCCTCATCATACACATGGTACCTGATAGCCATGTACTCAGGCACATACACATAAAAAAATAAAATAGAAAACTAAAAAATTTAGTTAAGTTACAATGTGCCCATTCAATGGGATATTTTGTATTTATATAGGGTTACTTCAACAGATATCTGAGATTAATAAATGAAAAAAAGTAGTGAAAACCAATTTATAGATACATGTGTAGGTGTGGATAGACAGAAACAAATGGGAAGTTACTCAGTAACACGTTCAGTGGCTATTTCTAGGTTGTAGATAATTTTATTTTTCTTCTGATTTGCACACAATGAACAATCAAGCCACAATCATGAAAGGTCTGTCTGAGTAAACCTTTTGGATGATTTTAAAAGCAAAGGGCCTGACCCTGAGGTTTTATCACACCCTCCCTGCTTCGAGAATCATCTGAAAGGCCCAAAGGTGATCTGCAGCCGGTGCTGAGTCCCTGCCAGGTCACAGGTGGCTGATTGGTAGCTGGAGCGACCATTTAAGACTGTGTTTGGGTAACAAATTTAGCTGTGATTGCTGACATGGCCCATGTCCTCCATTCTGCTCTGGCATTCCCCAATCAGAGCTGTCCATAAAAGTGAGATTAGCAGCTCTGTCTTCAGATTAGGTGATCTGATTACTTTGTGGTTTGTTGGATCGGAATGTCTCCTCCATTCCTGAAACTCAAGTGTTTAATCCCAGAAGGCTTTGGAAGGTAACTTCATAAATGGGTTAATTCATCTGCAGATGACTCAATGAGGCTGGGGGTGGGTTTGTTAAGGTGTAAGGCTTGCACCCTGGCTTTTAAGAAGTGAGCAACTTTCCTGCACCTCCTCTTGCTCTACCTCACCAAAGGTCTTCAAACAATGCGTTCCTATAACTCTGGACAGAAATCTCTGAGGTTGTTCTTTTCCTTCTTCAGATAGATTCCCCAGATATTCTGTTAAAGAAAAAGGAAGATGAACTCTGATAGTCTACCGCTGTTTCTACCCTTCCTAGCTGGATCTCCATCCCATCAGGGGAAAGTCTGGGCTGGAAGCCCCATCACTTTGCTTACTATATTTCATTGCCTGCATTTGCCTCCTGCCGGAGTCTGGCTCACTTTCCTGATGCAGATTATTATACCCAAAGGCTCAGGAAGGGACTGGAAAGGTGGCTCAGTGGTTAAGAGCACTTGCTGCTCTTTCAGAGACTGAAGTTCAGGTCCTAGCAGCAGAGTCAGGCAGCTTGTTCCAGGGGCTCCAACACCTTCTGCTGGACTCCATGGACACTTGCACACACACACACACACACACACACACACACACACACACACACACACGAACATATACACACATACACACATGAGAGAGACAGAGAGAGAGAGAATTAAAAATAAAATAAATCTTAACAGTTGGGCAGGGTGGTTTAATCCAGCTCTTGGGAAGTAAAATCAGGAGGGTATCTGTGAGTTCAAGGCCAGCCTGGTCTACATTGTGAGACCCTGTCTCAAAATAAACAAAAGTGAAAACTAAACCAAATTTAAAAAAAAAAAAATCTAAAAATTAAAAAAAAAAAGTTTAGGAAAAAAGTCCCCTGTGCTCTCCCAATTTCTCCAGGATCTCACCTACAGCGTCCCTCCCCACTCTGTTGTCCCCAGACTCTAGCTCTGGAGTCTTCCTGCTACATTTAGGACTGGATTTGGGAGGAGTGGTGACCGAGGGAAGGGTATCTCTCCTGGAAGGATCAGAATTTCAGACTGTTCAACAAGATCGGGGCTCCTCCCTCTGGCCAGGATCTCAGTAGCCAAGCTGAGCAGCTCCCTCGAAGAGGATAGGGGATTTCATTTCCACACATGTTTCTTCATATCCATGCACAGGTACAGAGGAAAATACCACACTTAGAAATGGCTCTCACTCAGCTATGTGCTGTGTGCACACATGTTGCATAGAGATACCCTAAAATACACGCAAACACACACCAACATCTAAGTATAACAAGTGTATGCACATAGATAACTCATAGGTCACAGGCTTGAAACTGCCATTAACATGCAGTCACACAGAGACATTCACACCTATCGTGTATTGATACTTCTACACATATTAAACCACACACTCCAGGAGCATGCCCAAGTCTGACAGCCGACACAGGTCATCTATCGCCAGCAGAGACTAATGCCACCCACACTGATGCTACCAGGATGGCTTTGTTCTCTAGGAAGTTTTTGTAGAAAGTTGCCTGTGCCTTTGACAATGAGTTCATCTTCTTCTTCTTCCTGTCCCCTCAGAGCCCCACTCTTTCAGCCATCACCGAGCCTGCCCAAGGAGAATGCTAATCGCTATGACAGGAACTGTTTCCACCTGTTTACATTCAGGCTCACCTCCCCCTAATGCCATTTCAGACTCTGCCAAGCAGCAGGGGAGACCTGCTGTGCCAGCCTTGTGCAAGAGGAAAGGAATGAACAGGAGGACATTGGGGTGTGAAAAGGACCAGTCGCTAAGTGACTCCCTATTCCAGCAGCCACACACAAGATGCACATAATTGCTTTTAGCACAGTGGGATGAATAGGCATACAAAAGGTCAAATCAAGGATTTGTCCCATAATATCTTTGCTAAGCAGCGGCGTCAGACGTTGGAAAAGCATATTCATGAACTGAGCTGCCTGAGTGTGGGGCAGGCTTTTCAGAGGCGGCTGTGTGTTCCCTTTTTGAGGTGTGCCTGCCGTGGTGATTGGATTCACACGGAGCAAGTGACTTCTCAATGCTCAACAAAGCTCTGCCTGTGAATTGGACTAAATAGACTACTTGGCAGGCAGCTGAGATAACTATGCTAAGTGAATTGCAGACTTATCCCCATCCCTGGACGTCCAAGTTTTCTGAAAAAATGCCCGATAAAGACCAAAGTCCCGAACATGGCAGGCAAGAACCTCCACCATCTGACCCTCATCCATCTTTCCAAGTACTCTTACTATGAAGGGCCCCTTCTCCAATAGATCCAAACCATTATGAGACTCACTGCCTTGGAGATGGTCCCTATGGCATTTCCATGATGCAGTGCTCATATAATCCTACCTGCTACTTCAGTCCTGATTCCAAGGACTCTTCCCTTTCTCTCTCCTGCTACTGCACCTGGAGAGGAGTATGCCCTTCTTAGAGGCCACCGGACTGAGGAAGGAGAGACTAGTAATTTTCTGACACCGTAGATCAGAGTAGCCAATGGCCAGAGTGACGTGACCAAGTGTTATTGTAACTACCATCTGTGAGGAAGACACATCAGTGAGAGGAATCATGGAGGGATGTTGGGAGCCGCTGGCCCCAGCTCCTCTAGGTGGTGCCAATATCCGGTGCTGGCCAACCCGCCTGAGTCAGTAAAGAGCGCATGCGTTTGATACTCTCGCGAGATTAGTCTCTCCGCCTCTCCCGTGGCATCATGTGGGATAACGAGCTACAGCCTATAGAAAGGTGACACGTCCAAGGCAGAGGCCTTTGGTCGGTATAAAGGTTGGGCTTCCTACCTCGTGGCTCTCTCTCTGCCCTCCCCTCCATTTTCCGTAAGCTGAATGCTCTCCCTCAAGATGCATTAAAGCTGTACTGCAGAAGGATCCTACGTGTGTCGCGTCTTTTCTTGCGGGCGAGAAGCGGGCGCAGGACAGAGGGAATTTAGGGACTATCAGAAGTGGATGGAAGAGCAGCTTCAGAGCCAGGTTGACAATACAGTGGAGACATTTCAAGGAAGAAGGGTACCACTGGCTCTAGTCTCTACCCTTCCTCCTGAAGACAACATGATCCTGTCCTTCCCCACCTCCCTACTCTCAGCCTCCCTCACCTTGGAATGATGTCAGCACTCCCTGTGGAAGGCCTCCATGATGCCAACAGTGGACCTTCCTCCTGAGCCTGTGGACCTGGTGCGAAGCCATCCGTGGGAGACTCCACACTGCCCATGCCCACACCCACAGTGGTGAGACCTCTTTTTCATCTTATTGATAGTGCCAGTCAGAGAAGCACAGAGGAGAGAGAGGTCTCTTTCTAACAAATTTATGCTATCTGCTTTGTTCACCAGGAGAGCATGGGGTTGTGACTCGGTTTTCTTACAGGGTAACAAGGAAGATTTCCTCCCCTTGCTTTTTAAGGAGAACAGGTTTGGAGGGTCAAAGTGGTACCCAAAAAAGTGGGTTTGTTTTTGTATTGTAAAATGTGAAAAATAAAACGCCATTTCTTATAGTTAATTTTTTTTTTTTAATCAGAACCCCTACTTTGAATCCTGTGATCTGACTCAAGCTGTGACAGGTACACTCTGCCCAAGGTAGGGAACAAGAGTATAAGCAGAAGGTCGTTTGGGGCTGCTGGAATCACACAGGGGAGATGTGGATGATTCCAGCCAGGGCAGTGTCAGCAGATGTGCTGAGCAAAGACTGGGTTCTGATACTAGATAGTATTATTATTGTTGTTGTTGTTGTTGGGGGAGACAGAGTATGTATCACAGTGGGGAGATCAGAGGACAGCATCAGGAAATTACTTCTTTCCTCCATCTGTGAGTTCTAGAGGCCAAACTCTGTCTCCAGACTTGTACAGCAGGCATGTTTACCTGTATCTCTCTGGCCCCTGATACTCAAATTTGAAAATAGTATTGAAAGGATTTGATCAAAAATTGATTATAGGGGCTGGAGAGATGGGTGCTGAATAAGAACAGTTGGTACTTTTGCAGATGGTCCAGGTTTGTATCCTCACACTCACACAGCTCACAATGGCCTGTACATCCAGTTCTAGAGGAGCCAGTGCCCTCTTTTGGCTTCCATAGGTACTACACACATAGTACACATAGAGAAATGCTGGTGCACACATACATATAAATAATAATAATGATAGTTGTTGTTAGAGTTTCTAATGTTGTGAAGAGACATCATGTCCAAAGCAACTCTAATAAAGGAAAACATTTAATTAGGGCTGGTTTATAGTTTCAGAGGTTAGTCCACTAATGTCATGGCGGGAAGCATGCAGACATGGTGCTGGAGAAGGAGCTGAGTGTCCTACATCTAGATCTGCAGGCAACAGAAATAGAGAGTTAGTGTAGCCTGAGCATATATGAGACCTCAAAACTTGCCTCCACAATGACACACTTCCTCCAGCAAGACCACACCTTCCAATAGAGCCATTCCCTATGGACCAAGCTGAAGTGTTAATCTCATTAATCTTTATCAGTTATATATATATAAAAAAAAATCAGGATTCAGACATCTGGGCTCTTCCCCTACTTCTCTGTTCCTCCAAAAGAGCCAAAATCCTCTCTCAGCCCCGCCTTACCACTTCCTGTCTCCTTTCTCTACAGTCCTCCCAATCTCTATGGTCAGCTAGTGGCTAGTGCCGCCCTCTGAGAAAGCTTTATTTGTCAGAACACAATCCGAATATTACACACCAAATACTCGCACACACGGGTCTATGGGGGCCATACCTGTTCAAACCACCACAATAAGGACCATCTTTTAAAAGAATTTATTGCAGACCGTGACAAAAGGGATTAAAGATGAAAATGTTTGGGGCCTGAACATTCACTTATACAGGGAAATCAAAATTGCTTTTGCAAGGTAAGTGCTGAGTCCAGTTTGGACTGTATTCAAATGCTTGTTAGGCATCTATATAAAGAGACCATGCAGAAGGACAAGGGTCAGGACACAAGAAATCCGGGAGACAGTGAGTGGTATTACAGAGGCTGACCTGGGCGAGCATGACTCCTCAGAAGCAGCAGAATTGGGATGACTTCAGAAGAAAACACCAAAGGGTTTTTGGCTGATGCCTTGTTTTGAGATGTGGTTTGTAGCCCAGGCTGGCCTCAGCATTACTGAGGATGACCTGAACCTCTTCTTTCTACCTCTCCAGTATTGGAATCACAAGTCTGCACTATGATGACCTGTGGAGATACTAAGGACTGAACTCGGGACTTTCTGCATGCTAGGCCAGTACTCTACCAACTGACCTACAGTGGGAATAGTGACCTTCTGAGGTTTTGTAACTAGGGGAAGAAGGGCAATTGTTGACTCAAAGAGTTCTTGGTTTTAGTGTTGAGTCCAGAACACAACATGCTGGATGCACGGTCACTCTCTGGACTGTACACTTAATCCCTAAAAGGGACAGGAGATATTGCCTTCAAAACACATTCATCCACAGTGACTAACTGAACCCACTACTCTCACCCATCGGCAGGAAGAATGCCAGGATTGTATGAAAATCAAGTCCCCTGATGAGGCTCATGGTTTTCAACAATGGTTCTCAGCCTTCCTGGAGCTTCAATCCTTTAATTCAGCTCCTCATATTGTGGTGACCCCCCCCCCCATCATCAAGAATTATTTTATTGCTACCTCATAACTGTAATGAGCTAGAATGCAAATAGCTTATATGCAGGATGGTTTTAAGCGATCTCTGTGGAAAGGTCATTTAAACCACAGGGGGTTGTGACTCACAGGTTGAGAACCAGTGGTTTAGACGCAAGTTTCTCAGAAAAATAGGCCAGCTCTCCTTTCTGCTGATCCCAGCCATCGGCCCCAACCGCATTAACCCCCTTCATTCTCACTATCAAAGCCAAGCTATTATTCTGTTTTCCGAACATCTTACTAGCCCGGAGAGAAAGATGACCTCTCAGGAGAACTGTTCATTCTTTGCTAGGGAGCCCTGGCACATTCTTTTCCTACCCAGCACGTTAAAAAGATACAGCAAATACATTTTTAAAATGTAATGGTCTTCACCATAGGGGCAAAAATGCCTGGCTCATCAACTGCCAGGATGTTAAGTGAGTTTTCAGTTTCCAGAAAATACGCTGTGTAGCAGGTACATGATTTCATTAGCCTATTGCACGGTGTGGCTACTGTGAGGTCTGCGGTGTCTCCACTCTTCCCAAATCCCCACTGGGGTTTAATCACCCTCGTTTTCTTATGGCAAATCTTGTTAGGCTAAAATTAATCTGATAGCTTAGACTTTGGGATGCAAGCACTCACTATTTTCCACCCGTGCCTTATCCTAGCTAAGCTGTCTCAGAATAATGTAAAAATAGAATGAAATGCTATAGAATTTAAAAAAAAAAAAAAAAAAAAAAAGCAAGTGTAAGAATTTGAGAGCTGAGGGCATTGCCCTGAAAACCTGACCAATGCAGAATTGGGGGGGGGGGTGTGCAGTGGGCGGGGCAGGGGCAGGGCACTCCTCTTTGACCAGCTAGGCTGAGTCCTGGCCTTTTCAAGGCAGTGTGGTGAGAAACTCTGGCTCCTCTCAGAAATCCCTGCCTTCCTGCTAAACCCACCAGAGTTCCGCGTGTTGTATCCGATGCTTCTGGAGGTGATGGAAGATACAGCAGCCCTGCTCCAGAGTGTGACGAGTTGAGTAAAAAGAACATCCGCGGGCAAATATTTGGTGTTCCCCCCACCACTAACTGTGACCTTTCCACAGTAGCCACGGACGCCTTCCTCCCACGCTATGCCACTGAAAATGGACGAGACCACAAAGTGTGTCAGCGCCAGCACCATTACCATTGGCGTTTTAAATGGAACTAGCATGTATCTCAGGGGGCGGGGGACAGTGTTTGCTTAGCAGGTATTGACCAACCAGGATGTCCTTGAAGCTTGTAGCCATCTCCTTGCTTTCTGAATGCTGGGTTTACAAGTGAGCATCACCATACCTGGCTGAGAAGTGTTCTGTTTTGAGATTGGGTCTTAGGCATCCCAGGCTGGATTTGAACCTAGTACACAGACAAAGATGACTCTGAATTGACCCTCCTGTATCTACTTTCTGAGTCCTGATGAATGCCATTATGCCAGTGGGTGTTTTTTTTTTTTTTTTTTTTAAGCAGTTTTGAAAATTAAACTGAGGGCTTCGTGCATGCTAGATAAGAACTATACCAACTGAACTTTGTTCCCAATTTTGGGAAATATTTCAAAATGCCCTTCATGGCTTTGATATATTTAATAAGACCTCTAGGGAATTTAATCATATCATTCATTTGTAGGAGGCAGTTCCCCCAGTTTGCTCCCAACATCCTCATCATAAATATAAGGATGTAAATTAGATGCTCTTTGAGCTGTTTATGATTGGTTGGTGTCACAGGTATTGTCCAATACAAAAGGACAACCTCCTAGCTCACTGCCCATAGATACATGTTTGGCGGTCCAAGGCTAGAACTTCCTCCCCCTGTACACAGCTGAGAAACTGGTGAGGCAGTGAGGTAAGATTTTGGGGTGGAAAGAAGACGACATCATGAATGGTTTAGACTATTCCCAGTTCCCTCATCCAAGTCAAGCTAACTGGGAAATTAGGGATAGCAGAAAAGGTCCAGATAGAGGAAAGATTCTGAACCAAATTGTCTTTCCCTCACTTCCATTTTGGATATTTGTGCAGAGATGGGAGACACTCTTCATGGAGAGCGACCTCTTCCCATTGTGCCCATGTTGGAGAAAATCTCTTTTATCTACTAATGGGCGTTATGGGAGAGGGGACAAATCTCTGTCGCGTGAGGAAGGGGAGGGCCAGGTTGTGCCGTGAAAATGACCTGTGGCCTCACTCCCAGGAGTGCCGGATCTGGCTCAGATTTCTCCATTTATCATGGCCCCTCTGCCCACACCATGATCTAGAAAGTCCACCCCAAAGTACATACATTGCTTTTGGTCCACTTTCCGAAGACTGCTTCCTGCTTTTTAACACAACACAGAAAGCAGACACATTGCTTGGTCCTGGCCTCCCCTCAAGAGTCCACTCCCAGAGAGGATGTATGTATTCCCTAAGGAGTGATTTTGCTTTCAACGTCTCTGTCATCCCCACAGCCAACTCTGTCCCTTGCTCCTCCCCCCCCACCCCCCCACCTCCCCACCCCCGCCAGTAATCCCCAGTCACACTGGCTCTTATTAATCTCTGAAGCAGACTCTGCTGTTGCCGTCTCTCTCAGACAAGCTGGATTTATGTTGATGGGCTGACCTTTAGGCCGACAAGGGCCTGCTAACCTCTTGGGAAGGTTAGCCTTTGCAGCCCTCTGGAGCCCTGTCTCCTGGGGCCTGTATCAGCCTGTTGTCCATCATATTTGAGCTCATTTTATAGGAAGCGACATGAAGGGCAGCTCAAACCACAACCGTGAACATGTCTCTGTTTCCTGCCCTTCCTATCCACCTGGGAAGAGCAGGGACAAGAGACGCGAGTGCAAACCCTAACACTACTATCAGTTAAAGAAATTTCTAGAGACAATAGATGTGTGCACTGGCCAAAGAGTAAAATATCCTATAGCATATCATGCTTATGTGTTAGACATATGCATATAATTATCATATCATATTCATGAGCATTAGCTAGAGATGCCACAGATAGGGTGCCTTAACCAATAGTCTGCCTCCGTTCTGGAGGCCAGAAGTCCAAGATCATGATATCAATAGGTTTGGTTTCTTCTGGGTCTCTTCCTCTGACTGTTAATCTTGACTGTCAACTTGACTGGATCTGAAATCAACTAAATGACCCCCCACCCCCGCCAGGCAAGCTTGCAGGAAAGAGGGGCACTGAGGTGGTAAGCCCCAACCCCAGAGGGGGAAGCATCTTCTGGAAGCACTCCAGGAAGTGGTCGGAGGGAAAAGCCAGGCTGTTTGCTGGTCTGTCGCGTCTTCTCACTGATGCTGCTCTGGTCCTCATCAGAATGCAGCCTTTTCAGCTGATGGGACCTGAAGGATCCCTCAGGCCTTCAGCAGGAGCCTAGGACTGCTGAGGCATCAGTCTGCAGACTGAGGAGCTACTGGGTTCTCAGCCTCTCTCTCCAGTGTATGGAATACCACGATTAGAGCACCCAGACCACATCATGCCAGTCTCATAAATCTTTTGTAGTATATATTCATCCACCACTTCTGTCTAAAGAACTCTATTACATAGTCATCTTATCGCTCCATTCACACATCATCAATGTGTGCCCATCCCCGATGGATTTTTGTTTTGGGGAGTATGTGTGTGTTCATATATGTCTGCACATGTGTGAGCACTCCCCCCCCCCCCCCCCGCCCCGTGTGGATGTTAGGTATCTTCTCTAATCTCTCTCTATTGTATATATGGTGGCAGGGTCTGTTGCTGTACCCAGAGCTGATTATTTAAGCTAGTCTGCCTGGTCAGATTGTTGGAGGGGACACAGGAGATAGGGACTCCCAGTCTCCATGTCCTGTGCTGGGATTACAGTGGGCTGCTATGTATGCCCTGTGGATTGTACATGCTTTACTTTAGCCCCTGAGGCATCTCCCCGGACCTCTGGTGTCTTTCCTTGGTGTCTCAATCTCCGCCTTATGTAAGAAGGTAGATTGGACCACCTCGATGCCTTCCTTCATCAACTAAAAGCTCTATCTTCAAATGTAATCACATCCCAAAGAACATCTGAGCAGCTCAAATTCCTTAGGATGAACTTCGGGGGGGAAACAGTCCCACCCTCAGCTTCCACTGAAGCCAGAACAAAGGAGGTCTGTGTGACTGCGGGGTGTGTACACTGGACTGGGGTTCATGAACTCCCAAAATGAGATCTTGACCGGCGATAGCATACAGGAGTGGGGAAGAAGTGTGTGAATGAAAGCAGGCATCCCACAAAATATAATCCCTAGCTTTCCAGAATGAGAACAAGACTCTGCAATCTCAGCATTGATGTGCTGGGCCACCCCCTCATTTAGCGAATTTAGCGAGCTTTCAAGGAACCCTCACTGAGCGCCCGCATTAGGAATGGAGAGCTAATCAGTGAAGGGTCTCCCTCCCCCCCCCCGGGGGGGGGGAAGGGGGAACTAAACTGAAAATCTACATCTGGAAGTTTGTGGCGGGTGGAAGCAGCAGGTGAGAGGGCTTGCAGGAGGCTTGAGTGTTCACAGACTCACGCACCTCTGTTGCAGACAGCACAAGTTTATCTCTTTCCTTCCTGACACCTAGCCACCAGGCTACCCCACCACCCCTCACCCTCGGATAGGATCCTCCATCAATTTGCTAGACATTCGTATAAAGTGTAAATGCCCTAGGTTGGGGGAGGTCTTGCAACTAGAGCCAACCCCTGGGAAGCTGCAGGTACTTAAGAGTTAAGGGCCAACACTTAGGAAAGGCAGGTGGGAAGGGTGCATGGCTGCGGTCCAATGGTTGGCCACTTGCCAGAAATCCTGAGGGCTGGGCTGCAATAGGCCCGAATCCCGATCCTACTGTAGCTGCAAAGGACAGGCAAAGGTTCTTAAAGCAGACCCCTCCAGGGACCCGTCACCAAGGATCAATCACACCTTTGGGAACCTGTTGGGACTTGAGGAATACTGAAGCCGAGGGGCTCCAAGATAGAACAGATAGAGCACCCTCATTCAGAAGACAAGGCTGCCATCTAGTGTTTAAATAAGGCCCATACAGGCACCACCTCTGTCATGGAGGTGGTCTCTCCCTGACTTCAGGTTGGGCTTGCTTTTAAGAAATGACTAAAAAAAGACTCAGTGGTTATAGATGGAAATACAGAGAAGTAAAATCAATAAACAGACATAGATTTACCCCAAAGATCTCTAGCAGTTTAAAGAGAAATGATTACGTTGAAATAAACAAATCATAAACACACACACCTCATTTGTGTGTGCACATATGTGTTCTATTCTATTTATGGACATATACTTCTTGTTATTTTATTTTTAATAAAAGGTTCCATGGAACTTGACATAAGTGCATTTTTACACAGATTTTAAAGTTGTCTTCTCCCTAGGAATGAGAATTTCTGGTTCTCTCTTTCTCTCTCTCTCTCTCCTCTCTCTCTCTCTCTCACTTGCTCGATTTCTCTCTCTCTGGGCTTTTGAGACAGGTTTTCTCTGTGTAGACCCAACTGTCCTGGAACTCATTCTGTAGATAGACAAGGATGGCCTTGAACTCATAGATCTCTGACTACTGGGTGCTGGGATTAAAAGCATGTGCCTCCTTCCACCCCTCATCCCCCACACCTGGCTTCATGTTTGTCTCTTATGAGAAAAAAAATGGTTTGTGTGGTTTGCCAGCCAATTCATGGACAGTTATCCACACGACTCAGTATCTTCTCAAACTGTATCTTTCAGAACCAAGTGGTAAATCCAGAAAGTTGATGCTGGCCCCCGGGTCTCTCCTGGAGCTTTTCAAATGCTCCAGAGTTGGCAAGAGCATATAGTAAGAGGGGCCCTTAGCATCCTTCCCTGGAAGTCTACAAGAGTACCTGCCAGCAGGAAGCAGGCCAGTGCTTACCCCTGAGCAACTTAGAGGTCAGCTAGCATAGGGATGCACAGGAAGACAGGACAAAACAAAGGGGCAGAGATGTAGAAATTTGGTCCTTTGATCTAGTCTACAGATGGCCTCTGCCTCTAGGAAGAAAACCATGAGAGATTTTGGACAAAGCAGAGCCCAAGGCCAAAGTGTCTTGAAGGTAGGAGTTTGGTGAGAATAAGGGCCGGCAAGACCCCAGTTCCTGAGCCTGAGGCCTCACATGAGGCTCCCCCTCCCCATCCAAAAGCAGATTACACTCCTAAAATGCTCACTACCCTCACCTTGATCTGAACTTGCAACCCCTGTTGTGAGCTCTGGGAATCAAATGCCCTTTTCTGGCTTCCTTGGGCACCAGCACCTATACATTCACATAAACACACACATACGTGTATATAATTTTTTTTAATCTTTTAAAAAATACAGTTTTCAACGTGAACCGTTGGCAATTCTAGGGCCTGCCATTTTAAAAATTATTGTCATAATATTTTATATTTTATTTATTTTTGTCCAATCAGTTTTACTAACAAAAGTCCATTGAAGTGAGTCACTGGTCTGGGTCAGGGCCTCTGGTTTTCTGCGCCATTATTGCTGAATCTTCATAGGAACTCTTCTGGGATATCCCAAGTCAAGGAGCGCCACAGGACCAGTCGGGGACTGCCTATTAAGTAAGCAAAATGATTAGCATTGCCCATAATATACACACCAAGACACACATCAACAGAACACTGATGAAAAGATATACCTATGTGCTTCTAAGTGAAAATACGTTTTTTAAAAAATCACACATGTAGGGGCCAGAAATGCATGCATGAAGGCCTGGGTTCAGTCTCAAGTGTTGCATAAACTAAGCTTGTAGATCATGCCTATAATCTCAGCATGGTGGAGGCAGCAGCATCAGAAGTCCGAAGTTCAAGCTCATCCTCACTACATAGAGCACTGGCTGGCAAGATCCCATGAGCCAGAAATAATATTTTATTGTGAGCATGTCCCAAATGTCACATGAATTTTTATTTGCATGCATGCCTGTGTGTAAAGATCAGAGGACAACCTACAGACTACTACATGCGTGTCTCGGGATGAAACTCTAGTGATCAAGGTTGGCAACACCCGCCTTTACCCTCTGAGCCATCTTGCTGACTCTACTTACTCCTTCGTGCTAGACAACTGAGTCATACCCCCAACCCCACAGAAGTCTTTTTAAAGGACAAATGTGACCTCATTCCTCCTCTGCTCAAATTTTCTCATTGCTCCCCTCAATTTTCAGAATAAACATGAGACTTTTAAAAATTATCTATTATTTCCTTGAGAATTTAAACATAAGATTTTTAGAGGTGAAAGTCCTCTATCATTCAGTGCTGCCCCCTCCTGCTGCCCTGTCTAGCCTCTGGCTCTAAGGCCTGTCCAATACCTATTCCAGCCTTGGGACACTGTGTTTTCCTGTTCCCCGCCATCTCCAAGCCTACCTTCTCCTGTTGCTTTGCCAGGCAAAATCCCATCCATCCTGAAAATGCTTACGCTGATCTCCAAACAGTCTTTCTAAATTATTTGAAGAGAGCTCTGGACAAGAGTTGTCAAATAGCTCCATCTGCACATTTTCCCAATTGTGTTTCAAGTTGCTTCGGGCAAGGACTATGTCTTAACTTAATGTACACAGCAATGGATACAACAATGGCCCTAGTGAGCAGTGCTATGGGACAGAGAGGGTGGGCTCTTTGCCTTCTCTGGCTGGTCTAGCCAACTGAGGCATATCCAACTATTTACTGGAGGGGGAACTGATCTGTTCTTTGGTCAGAAACTTCTCTCTGTTTTGGGATGCTGACCTTCCTCCATCTGTCTTCTGCCTGCTGCATCTCAGTCCTCAGTGAAATTCTGGCCCTTGATTTCCATGTCTCAGTTTGATGGAGAGCTGCTTGCCCTGCGGTCCATGGATGCTGAAAAGAAGAAATGACACCTCATTGATGGAGGCCCAGCCAGCTCCCCTTCCAGGCTTAGCTTTAGACTCTGATTCCAGCTGACACTGGGCAGCTGTTAGAAGAGTTCTCGCCCACCCTGCCCATCCTCATGATTTGCCCCTAGCCTGTCTCAGCCCCTGGGGAATAATTTCTCTCCTGTTTTCCCTTTTTGCTCTCTCTCTCTCTCTCTCTCTCTCTCTCTCTCCCCCTCTTTCTGGTCACAGCAATATTTAAGCAGGAGCGGCGAGCCATGCCTTGTTTAAGCTATGATCTAATACCAACTGACAGGTGGGTTTCGGGGGTGTCTCTGGGGCCATGGCCTGTTTAGTAGATTTCCCACTCTAAACTCAATTACAGGAGGCTTTCACACTCCAGAAGCAACTCTAGGCCCCTGTTGATAAAAACTCTGGTGAGTAAATAAGTCATAATGGTGATAGGGGCCTGCCATTTAATATTCATTGAAATACACGTGTTTGGAAATTGGAAGCACAGTTTAATCCATTTTCATATTTATACCAACATGCAGCTTCTAAAAGAACCCCCTCTTTTCTCTAGCATCTTGTCAATTTCTTGCTTGCAAAAATAAATGTATGAAGGATACATTTTACTTTTAAAAGTTAGAAAGTTTGAGAGTTCTAGCGGTAAACTTACTAACCCTTGAGTTCCAGGTCTGTTGACTTATGGAAGAACTCATTCATTCATTCATTCACTCTCTCTGTTCCTTTCCTTCCCTTCTTTCTTTCATACACACAACATGCACACATACATACACACACACACACAACACACACTTACATACACACACACACACACACACACGACACACACATATACACACACAACACACACAGAGACACACACAACATACACAGACACACACATACACACATATACACACACAACACACACATACACACACTACACACACATACACACACTACACACACAGACACACACACACAGAGACACTCACGCACGCACACACACACACACACACACACAGGCAATCAAAGCCACTGTTATTTCTTCCAGCCATATACTCAGAGTTAACCGTGCAAAGGGAACTCAAGAAGAAGAGCCAGTGGGACCTCAGGCCCTTGACCTTCCAAGATAAGGGGAAGTTGCCAGACACTCATAGCCACGAGAAGCAGCCTTTTCTGCATAAAGACCATTTAAAACGAGCAAGTAAATACTTTTAAATGCTTCCCTGAGAAAGTTCCAAAGCTCTCCAGTGAGTATGGAAAAAGGCAAGAAACCTGTAGAGAAAGGGTTAACAGGGTGAAAGGTTGGGGCGCAGCTCTGTTGTTGCTCGCCAGTCTGTTCATTTTTTCTCTCTCTCTTAAATGTAAATGAATGCTTAAGTAGGGTGCTGTGGTTGAAGGTATCTCTTTTAATAATGCAACACAGGGCTTCCTGAGGGGACAGCAGTTGATTTGGAAACCGAATATGGTGCACTCTAAATTCTGGTCCCCAAGGAAGGCTGACTAACGGATAAGTGCCATGAGCTAGCATGGGGACTCATTCTGTCAAACCAACTCTCCAGAAAGGCCCCATGCGGAATCTTCTCCAGTCTCCGGGACTTAATGTGAGCAGACATTTGTGACATTAGACAGAGCAGCAGGCCTGGCATGAAGGAAAAATTCACCATCCGCCAACAAGGCGGTCTTTAGATGACAAGGATCAGGAGCCCAGTGCAAATTTGTTAATGTAACAACTTGGAAAAGTATGCTTCAAAAAAAAAAAAAAAAAAGTGCCATTTTGTAGCAAAAGAAGGTCAAAGGAAAGTGGTCACCAGGGGTCCTTGAAAGCTTTCACGGGGTTTCTGCAGCTTCAGGACATTGCATCTCTCCGAGTCCCTTTTCTAGGCGGCAGCATCTGCAGTTAAATGAATGAGTACCAAACTTGGTCACCCCACCAACCACTTCCCCTGTGAACACTGCACAGGCACACATAGCCATAGCAAATGCAGAAATTAAGGACAATCAGGAGGAAATGGCTGCCCTTTTGCCTTGCCGGAGAAGAAAGCCTCTCCCCTGCGCTTCTTCCTTCCCTTCCTGTCTGTCTGTCTGGTTTTCTAAGGTTTATTTTATGTGTGCATGCACATGGGTACCAGCCCCCCGTGGGGGTGGCTGCAGAGGCCCAAGGAAGGTGTTGGATCCCATAGAGCTGGAGTTATAGGCAGTTATGAGCCACCTGAGGTGGATGCTGGGAATTGAACTCGGGTCCTCTGGAAGAGCGGTATATATTTTTAACCTGAGTCACCTCTCCAGCATTCTTTCTGAGTGAAAATTCTTATTTATCTGATCCTGGTCCACATGGCTTAGAAGAAAAACTAAAGCAGTTATTTCTTGAGAAAAGAGATGGCGGGAAGTAACCTCATGTCTGTTGTCTGTTGCTATAGCAGCATGCCTGACACTGGGTAACACAAAAGAGGAACTCTATAGGTGTAGAGGTTTCCAAGTCCAAGAGAATGGCACTAGAATCCTCTTAGCTTTGGGTGAGGGCCTCAGGCCACTTCAACTTATAACAACAAAAAGCTGACAGGCAAGTGGAGTCACTTCAAAGAAAGACATGCCAAATTGCCACAGTGGATAACTCATTCCCACAAGAAAAGCATTAATGTATCTTTGAGCTCCACACCTTCCACGCTGAAACCTCTTACCAGATTGTCCCACTGAGAAATTAGGGAAGGAGCACAGACGGAAACCATAGCAGCCTGGGATACAGAATACAAGTAGATGTCTATAACTAGGAAAATGAAAGTATCTAAGGATTACATCACATTTTTTTTTGAGATCAGACAGACTAGTCTGGTTGTTTTAAATATGACTGGTTATTTCCTCTTAGCTGTAACCAAACAATTTGATGTGGCGTATTTGTCCCGGGTTTAAATCAGGGGGAAAATATGACACTTCATTGAACATGACATGTTGAACTAGATCTTCCATGTAGTCCAGGCTCTGGGGAGACTGCTTCAGATCCTAGCTCTATCTATCAGCCTGTGATCTGTGAAAGCATCTACCTCAAGAGATTATCTACAGACACCTGCCTCATAAGATTATTAGAACAGGAGATAATCCATGTGAAGTTCTGAGTCTAGTTCCAGGGATGGTCAAAACACTAACTAAATTTGGCTTTGGTAGGGATTTAATGAGTCTAAATGGCTTCTTAATGACCATAACTAAAAAGAACTTTCTGTGGTTAAAAAGAAGTTAAGGAAATAGGCTTTCCCCTCAGAGCCTTCTTTCTACAAATGTGTATTGTGAACACCCAGGGGAGAGTTTACTAAGATCTGACCATGGAAAACTGTTTCTCCATGGTCAGTGATCACACATGTACAGTGATGCCTGGGGGCCCAACCTTTCGCTCTGCAGGCAAAGGAACTTTTGAGCTGTGCATCTGAGCCATGGCGGCCATACTACGATTGCCATCGGTTACCATATGAAGCTCACAGGTTTCACTAAAACTGCTTTCTTTATTTCATTTTATTATTACTCTTACGCTTTGTTGGGTAGCCTAGAAGCCGCTACTAAGACCAGGCTGGCCTCAAACTGATTGTAATCCTTCTGTCTCCATCTCCCAGGTCCTGGAATCACAGGTCTGTGTTACCATCTCTGGCAACTGTCCTTTTTCTAAAACGGTCTTTTGTCTGAATACCATATGATTAAAACACAGATCCTGGAATCAGGCACACCTGGGGTTGCTTCTAAAACAAATTGTTTAGAATTTGTTGGCTTGTGTGTCTTCAGCTGTAGATGGGGACAGTGAGATAATTGGGTTATTACTGTCATAGGTTTGTCCTTCAAATTAAATCTACTTAGCTGGTGGTGGGCACCAACATCGTCATTAGTGATACCCGTCCCCCAGTAATGAAGCTAATGTTCATCAACAAATAATGATATTGTTACTGTGTTCCCACATCCCCTGTGCCCAATTTGTTGTTTGAAAACAACACACAGGGCAAACCTTCCCTACTAGTCGAGGAGTGATAAAGACAATTCCAGTGCTGAGGTATATACAACTTTTTGGTCTGTCTGTCTGTCTGTCTGTCTGTCTGTCTGTCTGTCTGTCTGTCTGATTAGCCTGAAATGATGATCCTATTACCTCTGTCTCCCAAGTTCTGAGATCACAGATGAGAGCTTGTTACACCCGTGTTGAGGGAAGGCCAAAGATCCCCAGGGAGTTGAATTCTGATGCAAACACATGAGGGTCAGTTTATTCCTTTGGACAGGTTCAAACAAACCAGGGACAAAAACCTATGTTCTGAGGGAATTCGACCCTGAGCTCAGGGGTGAGAGGGTTTTTAAAGAAAAAAAAAAAAGAGTAATTCTTGGAAAGTATTGGTTAAACTTCAGTGAGAACCCAAGTTTTGAATCTATTGACTGCCAGGCACATTCCTGAGATTTTTTCCTAGATTTTTCTTAGACCTGGGCCCTGCCCTCAGGCACTAAATGGTCTTTTCCTGAGAGAAAGTTTTGTAAGGATAAATCTATGCCTTTACAAGCTACCAGTTCCTCCTTGGGATGTCCTCTTTGGGTGTGTATGTGCCTGTACATGCCCATATAAATAGGCGGAAAGGCTCATGTGTGGTCATCTGATAATCTCAAGTATTGCTCCTTATTCACCTTCTGCCTTTCTAGGGAAAAGGCTGGCAGTCCCTCCAGCTTACAGGGAGCTCCACCTCCCATCTCACCTTTGCTGGAATTACTGTCCACTTTACCATGCCCAGCCTTTCCAAGGAGTTCTGTGGCTCTAAACTCAATCCCTCATACTTACAAGACTAGTGCTTTCCTGAGCCATCTCTCCAGCTCTGACTTACTTGCTTTTTTGCAAATATGCATATATGTAAGCACAAGTGAATGTGGATGCATGTACATGTGTGTGCTTGTGGAAGCCACAGATTGACATCATGTGTCTTCCTCCATAGCTCGTCACCTCTCTGAGTGTCTCTGTCCCTGAACCTGGAGCTCACCAAATCAATTATTGTGATGGTTACTTTTGGTTGTTCACTTGGCTTCATCTAGAATTAACCAAAAAGCAAGCGGCTGGGAATATCAGAGGACAGAATCACCCACAGCCAAACCATAAAGGCCCGGGAGTGGTAACCCATGCCTTTAATCCTATCACTTGGGAGACAGAGATCCATCTGGACCTCTGTGAGTTCAAGGTATAACAGCCAGGCAGTGGTGGCTCACACCTTTAATCCTAGGTCTAGGAGAGTTGAAAGATGAATTAGCTGGGCAGAGAGAGAGAAGGGAAGAGTTCTTTTTCCCTCTTTGGCTGAAGAATAAGAAGCTGGGGTAAGGATGGGGGTCATCAGATTCCAGGAGACAGGCTTGAGGAGTTGGCTGAGTGAAAAGTGTCTGTGGTTTGTTTCTCTACCTCTCTGACATTCCAGCTTTTCCTCAATATCTGGATCCAGGTTTTTAATTATACCAAATAGAATTCATGCAATAACTCTGTTCCACACCTTCTGCTGACAGCCTATACAACAGACATGAAAGAAGGAAGCTTACTTTTGCTTGCTTGCCCTTGCTAGTAAGTCCATCTCTTCACTGGCATTAGAACTTACTTCTTCAGAACTCTGGCATGTACTGAAAACCAGTTGAGATATCCAACCTCATGGACTGAACAATAACTGTATTTTTGAACCTTCTGTTGGTAGATAGCCACTCTTGAACTAGCTGGACTTTAGCCTCCATCCTTTACTGAAGTCAGAACCCAGCTCCAGCAGCTCTCCAAGAATCAACTGTGCCTTCCACGCTAAACTGGGGTGGTTGAGGCATCTAGCTATAGGGACTGAGCAGATACCAGCTTCTTGACATCTCCAGTGTTGAGATGACCACTGTTTGACTACCCAGCCCCTGTCATGGAGTAACTACTGCACACCTGAAAGTGACAGCTAGCTAGCTTGCCTTAAGAATACCATGTCCTCACTGCTTGAGGGCTGAAGTTAGACTGCCTATAGGTCCAGCTTTTATGTGGATGCTGGAGAACTGAACTTTGGTCTTCACACTTGTTTTGCAAGGTACTTTATGCATTGAGTGATCTCTCCAGGCCATGACTTTCTTACATATGAAGGCCTATGGTTTCTCTAAAAGCTAATCTATACTTTCTATAGACCAAACAACACCGTCTCACAATCAACAGCTCATTTAAATCCTGTCTGTGAATTGAATCTTTTTTAGACCTGATTCCCAGATGGAAAAAATAAGGCTCAGGGATGGGACATGTCACTATCTTCCCACAATAACTCATAGCTAATTAATAGGAAAGTCAAGAATCAATTCCACCTTTATCTGATGCCAAAATTTTTAGAAACATCATAACTTAAAAATAAGATTAAACCACATTTTAAATGAAAATTAGCTCATAGAACTTGTCTCTGGCCGAATTTCTACAAACATCTTTTAACATAAAAAAGTCCTTAGCTTACATAGTTAGGAACTGATGGATGAAGATGTGGTATTATGTAGAAAATTGAATAAACAACACAGGAGCCAGTCTCTTAATTGGATGATTATTTATGGACTCTGGCTGATAGACTGACTTTCTGTGCTATCTGTGTGTATCTGCCATGGCTATTACTGTCTCTAGCAGGTATTTGAAGATGCTGATGGGAGAAACACTAGTCACCTGTATTAATTGATCTCTCCACTCCGATGTTTCTGGACGGAAAATTGACTGCACAGCAAGCAGCTTCATGGACTACGGCAGAACAAGTTCTGTCAGGAAGAGAAAAAAAAATCCATATTAATGATATGCTATAAAACACTTTCTGTTAGGTACATATATTCCTTTACTTTCGTTCCCCAAGAATAGCTCAGCTGTCAAAGCATTTCCAAGATTTCCATGGATTCGGCAAATACTGTGCGATCGAATTATTGCTCTGAGAGAAGGTACAATTAAAACACATTAATCACTGTAACAAAAGATCCTTATTGAGGCTGACAAAGACAGTGAAATCTGATGAATAATTAGTCTGGTTAATCTTTTTAAAGTGAATTAAACTGCTAACAAGTTAAATCACTGTGATTTTTCAAAATAAGCCTCTAGGGTGAGCAGAGACTGGGATATTATCCCCATTTTACAATGATGTTTTATTTCTTTTTCATCTCTGGTGCATTGGAGGGCCTGCGGTTAGAGCAGTGGGGTTCTGAGAGCCAGCTGGGAGAATATGGCCGGGCAAGGGGTGAGGATAAGCTCTATCCCTTTCCACTATAATTTTCCAATATGTCTAAGAGACTCATACAGTATCTGGAAGAGGAATTAGGAATGACCTCTATATCTGTCCCAAAACTAATGTGGTACCTTCTAACCAGCCATTGCTTATAACCCCAGATTCATCATGGGGTTCTGATGTCTTTCCCAATCAACCATAACTCTTGAGTCAGTCTCAATTTCCTCTTATTTTTATCCTTTTTTCCAGTTGGGTGCTTTATTTTTCCAGACCACACCCCTCCTTTTACTTGTCAACTGCTGAGAAGGAGATTTTCCATGTTTCAATAAAACAAGAGGCAGAAACGGATGGACCACAGAAACAGACAGGAAGGGATGACAGCCATTTGGGCTGACCTTGTTTTGCTTGGGTTGTTTTTTGTTGTTGTTGTTGTTTTAAGATTCATTTTATTTTTCCCTATTGTTACATGTGTGGATTTGGCTGTGTGTGCGTGAGTCCAGGTGCCAGTAAGGCCAGAAGAGGAAGTTGGATGCTCTCACACTGCTGTTACAGGAATTGTGAGCTGCATGATGTGGGTGCTGGAAGCTGATCTGCAAGAGCAGTAATTGTGCTTAACCACTGAGCCATCCCTCCAGTCCCACTTCACCTGAACCTCTACAGTGTCGGGGAGCCATAAGGGGTATTGTGATGGATTGTCTAGGTCCTCCTTCAGTACTGAAGTGTTTATTCACCCAGCTGCTGGAGACGGCTGTTAGTCACTAGTGGAGTTGCCCCAATGAAGAAAACTCTCCCACTTAAGATCATATCTCCTCTAGGAGTAATTAGTGATACAAGAGCGTGAAGACTGGCCTAATTTGGGGCAACTTTGTTAGGCTGATACTGCAGGGTCACTCTGGTGACCAGACCCTTCTGTGGTGTCAGAGAGGCCTTTATTGGGAGGATGTTACAAATCCACTTCCCCCATCTACCCAACCTGAACAACTTCTTCTACCTTCCATAGATGGTGATCATGGGCACAATGCCCAGTAGACCCACTGACTGCTTTGCTTAAGCTTAGAACCTACTTCTGGTGGCCCCGATCTGTGACAGGAGAGGTGTCACATCTGAAGAAATGTCTGATGGCTACGGGGTCCCATATCAGCAGGTGGGAAAAGATTTCCATCTCAACTGTTTCTGCCTCCTAGCCCTACACTGTTCTAACAGCAAGTGTGGCCCTATCCTCAGAGGCCATGGGAAACATATAGAGTCATTTTGTTGCTTTGTCTTTCGAGATGATGTGATATGAATAGGAAAGGCCCCCATAGACTCATTCACATGTTTCAATACTAGGTCCATAAGGAGTGTCACTAGGATGTGTGACCTTGTTGGAGGGGGTGTGTCACTAGGGATGGGCTTTGAAGTCTCAGAAGCTTAAGCCCAGCCAGTGTTTCACTGTCAGTTCCTGTAGCCTGAGAGTATAGGACTCTCAGATCTTTTCCAGCACCACGCTGAAACTGTAAGTCAGCCCCAATTAAATATTTTCCTTTATGAGAGTTGCCATGGTCATGGTGTCTCTTCACAGCAATAAAAACCTAACTAAGATGGGGTCTTACTTTTGAGCCCTAATTGTTGTGAAACGTTCTGTGTAGACCAGCCTGGTCTCAAACTCAAGGAGATCTGCATGCCCCTGCCTCCGGGAGTGCTGGGATCAAAGGTGTGTCCCCAACCATAGACTTAGGAGAGGGGAAGAGGTATCAGTTTGCAGTGACACTGAGTCCTGGATAAGAGAGGTTAATACCACCCTGCCTCCCACATTCCTTTCCTGATCATCATTTATAACTGACAGTTTACTAAGGACTAAATGTGTTTGAAACCCTAGTATCTTTGTGATGGAATTAGGAGGTAGGGATGAAAGAAATAACTAGAAAGCTTGAAGGAAAGTTATAAGCAGAGGAATGGAGGAAGTTGAAGGATTGGAAGAAGGTAGGGTTTGGGCTGAGGTGGAAGAAATGATGAGTTCAGTCTTGGCTCTGCCATGAGGCATTTAAGCAAAAATATCTACCAGGCTAGCCCAGATCTTAGAGTGGATCTTTCCATCAGAGAAACATTAATACATTGACTCAATGACAATTACTTTTGCACTGACTGTATTATAAATTCCCCATTACCCTACAGCTGATGCAACAGAAAATAAAAAAGGTTCTGACTCCATTGACAAACAAGCAAATGTTATGAGATGATGATAGAAACATACAACACAGTGGATAGGGAGAGTTAACAAAAGACAGATCTGAGATTTAAATTTAGATTGAGTGCTGTGGTAGCTTCAATGTAACTGGCCTCCATAATCTCATAGGGAGTGACACTATTAGGAGGTGTGGCCTAATAGTCGAAGTGGGTGTGGGCTTGTTAGAGGAAGTGTGCCACTGTGGGGGAGGGTTTTGAGGTTTCCTATGCTCAGGATATAACCCAGTGAGTCAGTCGGACTTCCTGTTGCCTGCAAGATGTAAGACTCTCAGCTACTCCTCCAGCACCATGTCTTCCTGTATACCGCCTCCATGCTCCCCACTGTAACAATAATGGACTTAACTTCTGAAACTATAAGCAAGCCACCCAATTAAATGTTTTCTTTATAAGAGTTACTGTGGTATAGTGTCTCTTCACAGCAACAGAAATCCTAACTAAGACAAGTGCCATGGCTGCAGGGATTATGGATAAACTCAGCTTCACAGTCCTCTCAAGCAATATCAGGATCTAGTCTCTAACAACATGGTTCACACTATCTACATTCATCTCTCTACTCCAGTGAATACTCACCCCCATACTCCCCAAGACCTTAAGAATTGCATGGTTCTTACTAAACATATGTCACTTCCTGGGTTCCTCCCTCTGCTTAATCAGCCTCTGGGGAGAATGTTAGGCATCACATGTCAGTGTGTGTCTTATGGGATTCTTGTCAAAGGGAGGTTCAGGAACGATGGTTCTTTTCTTTGCCTTAAAAAAGCAGCTATACATTAGATCAATTATGTATTTGTGTATGTATGCATTGATTTTTGAGACAGTGTCTCATAGATCCCAGACTGGCTTCTAACTTATTATCTAGTCAAATATGGCCTTGAACTTTTGATCCGCCTGACTACTCCCAAGGGCTGAGATTACAGTTTAAGAACATGTGACTTGTATTAGGGGAAAGACCTCACCCTATGTGTCAACATTAGTTTTGAATGAGCCAAAAGTTTAATATAAAACAAAAATTCATAAAAGGCCAGAGAAGAAAATGCAAGTGAATTTAAGAATGATAATCTTCTACAAGGAAAGTGTTTTCTAAGATGAAGACCATAACAACAGAAGATATTGGGAAGTGTGATATGTACTTGAGTACAGCAAATTTCACATTAGCCTAATTTTATCACTAATCTCTTAATAAATAGATGTCTCATGACAACTAGTTTGCAATGTTCAATTATATAGCATGCTACTCAGTTACATGTTAGTATGTATGAGGACTCAGTTATTTAGTATATATGTATTCACTTATATAGTGTGTATATGGATTTAATTATATTACATGCATGCATATTCAACTACATAGCATGCATGTGGGTTCAACTGTATGCATTTATCTCAAGAGGAAGTGTAAGAGTTTGGAACCCATCTCTATGGCCTCCTCCTATACAATGCTTTGTGGCTTTGTATGTTTTTTTTTTTTTTTTTTTTTTTTTTTTTTTGCTTACCCTAATGGAAGGACTAGTCATCCAGAAGTACCAATAATGCACGAATTCTATTTGGTATAATAAAAACCTGGAGCCAGATACTGGGAAAAAGCTGGACTATCAGATAGAGAAACAAACCACAGCCAGTTCTCACCAGGCCAGTTTCTCAGCCTGTCTTCAGGAAACTGACTCTAATCTCTCTCCTCAGTTTATCAGGTAAGTGTCCTAGAAAGCTGAATTCCTCCTAGCCCTCCATCAGAGATATCTTACTTTCTCTTTCAACATTCCTAGCTAGGACTAAAGGTGTGGCTCACCACTCCCTGACCTTCACTGTCTGGATCTGTCCTCTCATATTTCAAGCTATTTTTATTAACTATATATCACTATATACAAAGTACATTGTTTGCTAATAGACCTAAAATAATAATAAAAGCATGTGACCATAAATTTAGTCTAGGGGATACAATTTTACTATTGCATTCGTTTATTTGTTTGCATGTGTGTGCAAGTGTGTGGATGTATGTGTGTGTGAGTGTGTGAGTGTGTGTGTATACACTTTTATTAGCTATGAGAGAGAGAGTAGGGTACACAGATCAAAGGGGAGACATGCAAACACCCCACATCACATATGTTGGATGTTAAAGAGCAATTTTTATGAGTCAGTTCTCACCTTCTACCATCCCAGGGATTGAACACATGCTGTGAGGCTTGGTGGCAAGTGAATTCACCTGCTGAGCCATTTTACTAATCTAAGAAATGTAATTTTAGACACAAAAGCTTCAAACAAGAAATACTTGAGCCAGATGCATGCGGTAGCACATACTTTTAATCCCCAGCACTTGGTAGGCAAAGGTAGAAGGATTTGTGTGAGTTCTAGGCCAGTCTGTTCCACATAGCGAGTTCCATGACAGTCAAGACTACACACATACCTTATCTCAAAAAATAAACAAAAGGCATGTTTGGAAGTTTCTAGCAGTATTCACGGTAGGGAGGAGCACATAAAAAGTTTCTGGAATTGATGATCATGTAGAATTCTTGTGAGTCTCTATTAAATTTATCCTTGTTTTAAATTTTTATATTTGTTTGTTTATTTGTGTATGTGAGTAATGTATGCCACATGAATGCAGTGCCCGTGGAGGCCAGAAGAGGGCACTGGATTTGGAGCTGGAGTTAAAAACAGCTGTGAACTGCCTAACATGGAGCTGAGATCCAAATTCTAGTGTCTGGAAGAGCAGGAAGCGCACTTGATTGCTGAACCATCTCTCTGTTCCCTTATCCTTGGCTTAAAGACCTTTTCTCGTTGCCTACTTATTGCTTCTTAAGAAAAAAGAGCTTTTCAAAATAGAGATGAATATAAGTCCACTTTCATTAGCTATGAGTGGTGGCAGATCTGGAAACGCGGCGATCCTGATTGTTGGGTGGACCTTTGCAAAGACAACCCTCTTTTGTTCTGTTCCTGACAGTATGTAGGAATTACATCTTATCAGTGGCTGAGATATCACTGTGGATCTAGGAACAGATCACAAAGGAGACATTTTTCATCCTTTAAAAAAAAACAAACATTTATTCGGGCTGGTGAGATGGTTCAGTGGGCAAGGCTCTTGCTTGCCTCCAAGCTTGACAACAGTAGTTTGATTCCATGTGTACCAGGTGTTCACCCTCCCTGCATATGCAAATAATAAATGTAAACTTTTAAAATACATTTATGGCTTTATGCATCTGATTGCTTTTTTTCATGTTGTAATACAAGTTCTCTGTGTGTGTGTGTGTTGTGTGTGTGTTTTGTTTTACGAGACAGGGTTTCTTTGTGTAGCCTTGGTTGTTCTGGAACTTGCTATGTAGACCAGGCTAGTTTCACATTCAGAGATCTGTCTGCCTCTGCCTCTTGAGTGCTGGAATTAAAGGTGTGAGCCACCCCCAACCTGGCTGTAATACATATTTTTATTTATGCCTTTCTTGGGGCATAGCTATTGAATCCTAATAGTCATTGACCATGCTAAGCACATGCTTCACCCTGGAGCTACACTCCAAACTCCTATTTATTTACATTTCCATGAGCGTTATTACGTATGATGCTAAATCTGACAAAATTCAGTATGAATTTTTCTGGCCATCATGTTCTCATTTTATCCCATGACTGTTTCTTAATGATTTTGCTAAAGGAGGAATGCTCAGAAAGCATCCCTCTGGGCTAGGTACAGCCTTTGGTACACCACTTCCAACGATACTCTCAGCCTCAGGGACCCTCTTAGCATTGCTCTCCCCCATTTCCTTGCCAAGTCACTCCTACTCAGCCTCGTGGCTTAGCTCAAACCGAGGTTCCTCTGGCAAATCACTTTTGACCCTCTCCTGGTCCAAATTCTCGTCATATTTCTCTTTGAACAGCACTTTTTTTCCCTACTGTCTGTGATTAACTATCTCTTACTATAAGGCCAGGGCCTGTATCTGGCTTGCTCACTCAAAAAGTGTTTGCTGACCTCATGAAATAGTAACCTTTTCCTTGACACCCGAGCAAGTAAGTAATTGGTCTAAGCTACACCAGTAGTTTTGATGAATTCCCAAACTCATCATCATCTCCTCCTCCGTCTCCTCCTCATCCTTCTTTTATTTTTTTGAGACAGGTTTTCTCTGTGTAGCGCTAGCTATCCTGGAACTCACTCTGGAGACGAGGATGGCCTTGAACTCACAGAGATCCACCTGCCTCTGCCTCCCGAGCGCGTGGGCCACCACACCTAGATAGCAGGAAGTTTCTAAATGGAATTTTTTCTATTGGATGTCCCTGAAAGACACTTGTAAAAGCTGAACATCAACTTGAATTGTCCCTTCTCTGGATTCTTCCCGGCCCCACCCTTTCTCAACTCTCTGGTATCAAAGAGGTCCCAATGGAGATACCTAAAAACAAACTATTAGAAGAGAAGAAGGCTTGCAGCAAAAGAGAACAGGTGTGGGTGGGCGATGGCCTCGGTCCTGAAAAACATCCACGTGGGGCAGCCATTCCCATGGCACTCACAGCCCTGCCAGATGAGAAGCTTCTAAAACAGGAGAAGTGAGTCGGCAGCAAACTTGAGACTCAAAGGTTAAAGAAAATCCAGAGGAAAGCAAGTAAACTATTTGCTCTTAGCGAGGAAAACAGCCTTCAGTTCCAAGGACTCATGGCTTCCAAGGTAAGCAGGTAACAGAATAGGCTAGGCATCCCTCTTGTATTAAGTTTCTGGCCTGTTCGGCCCGTGGTCCAGACCTGCAGACCCACAGAGACACACAGATGCTTGTATTAATTTTATGCTGATCAGTCTATGGCTCTGGCATATTGCTAGCTAGTTCTTGCTCTTAAACTAATTCTTACCCTGTTCAGCCATGCACCTCGGTACCTTTTCTCAGGACAGCATAGTTGTCCTTTGCATCTGCTGGCTTCTCTGTGGCATTTCTTTTCTGTTCCTCCTGTTGCTTAGAGTGTTCTTAGTCTGGCAGCCCTGCCCACACTTCCTGTCTGCCTTTGGCCAATCAGCATTTTTATTAAACCAGTAGGCAGGACAATTATTTATGATGTAACAGAACATAGTCCCCACTACACATCCTACCTGAGAGATGTCCAACAAGTTTGTCCCTAGCTCTTTCCCAGAAGGTTCAGGCAAAGTCACAGTATTTGTGCTCCTGAGAGCCCTTGAGCTATTTCTGTTCTAGGATAATATCTCAAGGCTCACAGGGGAGCCTGAACAATACCACAGCCTAAACTCCCAGAATCTCCTGTGGGATGGAATATGGCATGACACAAATGTCCTAGGAGTGTTCATCACAGGCTGGGTTGGCTTTCCCAGCAGAGAAACACCGCCTTCCACACACAGAATCACTGTACTGATTAAAATGTATGTACAAAGGCAGACAAAGATTCCCTACATTGTAGCAGGACTGAGAACTTGCTGAAGCCTGATACAAATTAAACAAATGGGAAACAAATCCTTCTGGAGGGAGCTTATAATGGAAACACTGACGGGTATAATTAGGATTCGGATTTTGATCACTACCTTCTATTGAAGACACCTCCGGTCTACAGCAGTTATGTAAAATACCTGTACACTATTGTCAAGGCACGTTAGAAAGGCAATGGGGTAAAGTTAATTTTTAAGAGCCTCAAAAACCATAGTGATGATTAAATGGGGGGAGCCAGCCTCAGCATCCTCTTTGCTACAAAGGAATTCACAAATGGAAGGGAGAAGAGGGCTCTCCCTGCTTCTCCATCACTTGAGAGAAGTTCTCAGCCTTCAAGGTCTGTGTTAAAGGTCTCATTGAAGGGTTGGTGTGCAGGTGGAGACTCATACCTGAAATGTTTTCTTTACAAACAAAGTGGGTCACAGAGCTTCTCGGGAGGAGTTTGCCATCTATAGCAAACAAGATAAGCCAAACTCAAAGCAAGGCTGTGCATGGGAGACAACCGCCAAGCCTCTCCTTGCATTGGCAAGTTAGAAAAACAAAGGCCTAAAATATGGGTAAAATCTTCAGGAAGAAACAAATATATAGTGTGTTTAGAGCTTCCCAAGGTAGAGGGGTGTGTGATGCACAACAAGAAAGCCCCTGATGCCTGATGGGAACAAACCACTAGTTGAAAGATTTCCAATGAGCAAGAAGTCAGTCTGGGAAGTGGACTAGGGAAGTATTTAAAGACTGCCTCATTAGAGATGCAGAAAGCTCAAAGCCTGCCTAAGAACTGAGAGCCCAATCAGAAAGAGGTCTCCAAGAACTGTGTGAACTTCCTTGGTGACAGCAAAGCTGATGAAGTCCCCATAGCAGAACACCCCACCGCCACTTTAAGGAGATGTGCTACAAATCTAAAACCATTTACAGACTTAATTGTGTTTTTTCCTCTGACCCCTTCTGAAAATACTCTACCCTGGTTCTAGCCCTGAGCTGTCACTTAAGCTGAAATTTAAGACTTTTATTCTATTTTGTTTAAAAATGTTATAAAGGGGGCTGGAGAGATATATTAGTGGTTAAGAGCACTGGCTGCTCTTGCAGAGGACCCAGGCTCAATTCCTAGAACCTACATGGCAGCTCACATCATTCTGTATAACTCTAGTTCTAAGACATCTGACATGGCCTTCTGGTCTTCGCTAGGCACAGGCACAAAAGTAGTACACAGACATACATGCAGGCAAAACGCCTGTATACATAAAATATAATAAAAATTTTAAAGTTAAGATATTTATTTTATTTTGTAAGTGTGTTTGTGTATGACTCTCTGTGAGAGTGTATGTGCACATTGTATGTGAGTATATGTGAGTGTGTGCTTGTGTGTTTGTGTGTGTGAGAGCATGTTTGTATTTGTGACTGTGTGTGTGTGTGTACGTGTGTGCGTGTATGTGTGTGTGTGTGTGTGTGTGTGTGCCATAGCATGAAAGTCAGAGGACAACTTAGGGGGAGTTGCTTCCCTCCTTCTACCATGTGGGTCCCCGAATTGAACTCAGGCTCACCAGCAGGCACTACTGAGCTATCTCACCAGTCCTAAGTTAATCTTCTAAAAGATGTTTACAGATGAGAAATGACAAGCAAGCGAATAGACCAACCAAACTTTTCTTTGGGGGGGGGGGGGGTCCTTTAACATTTTTGGCCTAAGCAGGAAGTAAGCTTTGGGTTTCAGGTCAGTGAAAACTGCCTGGTCTTCAGAGGTCTTGACTCCACATCTTGGTACTTTCTTGTGGAAGGCTGAGTTCAGGAGGGCAGAGTACACTTTAAAACCTCCACACCTTCCCCCCAGCATCCTCAATTTCTGTAAGCAGATTAGTTTGACTTTTCAGAAAGCTTTGAGGCATGTGCGCACGCGTGTACACCAAGTCTCCAGAGGGAGCAAAGGTGAAGCTCTCTCCCCAGTGGGGCTCTAAATGAGAAGGGACCTAGTAGAGAGAATAGTCTCTAAGTTTCTCGGAAAATTCCATTGCTCTGGCTAAGTGCCGCCCAGCATGTGGGCGGGCAGTGCTGTCCGTGGTCCTGACACAACCCGCTCTGCAGACTTCGATGTTTCTAACTCTGGGACCATCGTAGAAAACTGAAGGTTCGTCCAGCCCAGCACCAAAGCTGGGAATGTTTTGATTCTTAAGACTAACCTTTTGTTTTGTTCTCAGATCAGAACAAAGTGTTATTTGAGCATCTCTGTGCAGCGAGGATTTATAAAGACTAGAAATTCTCAGTTAATAATAGAATTCTCCCCTGCAGACACTGTCTTACCCACCTTGGTCAGTTTGGGGTGTTGTAACAAAATGCTAGAGACCAGGTAGCTTATAAACAACAGAATCTAGTGCTTCCTTTCTTTCCTTTTCCTCCCCCTTCTCTATAATTCTCTTTTTCTTTCTTTCTTTTTGGTATGGTGCATTACTTAAGTACCCTAGGATGGCCTCAAATTCATAATTCTCCTATCTCAGCCTGAGTGTCATGATTAAATACTGTTACACCTTGTGAAAAAAATTTCTCTCACAGATCTGGAGACTAAAACCAGAGATTAGAGTGCTAGCTAAGCCAGGGTCCAGGGAAGTTCCTCATCTGGGCTGCAGATCTTCTTACAAATTGTCATATACTAGAACAGAAGGCAAACCAGCTCCCTGGGCTCTTCTTGCAAGGACACCATTTCATGTCTTTGGGCTCCACTATCAGGGCATAGTTGCCTCCCTTACAGCCCTACCTAGATTCTATCACAATGAGAATACATTTTAATATGTCTCCAGCCGAGGTCTGACTAATGGTGTACAACGTCACAGCCTTGGGCACTGGCAAGTGACACGTAAATGTGGAAACATGATTGCTATACAATCTGTGTCCCAAACCCTTTAAAATTCAAAGTGCTGTGTGAGGAAATTTCCACTTCTCTCAGCAATACTGAATGTTGACACATTTTTCATGACATTCTTTATTTCCTATTATCAGAAAGGGCAGGATTTCTTAAGGAAAAGAAGATACACAGAATATCGGTTTTAAACGTTATTTTTATTCTTGAAAGGGCTTCTTGTAGTCTTTCAAAGAGAGCTTTTTCCCTCCAGAGATTTATTTTGATAGAATTAGCTGAGCCTTGTCAGGGAGAACAAAATTTTTGTGAGCTTACCATACTAGTAAAATGCCAAATTATATGCTGTAAGTTTCTTGTTTTATTATATCTGGGTCCAGTCAAAGAGAGAAAAGATTTTGAATCCAGAACTATTAGCGTTTGGAGACAAAAGAGAGACTTCACTGCAGCTCTTTGCTGGGAGCTGGTTTTCTCAGACCCACGGTCCCTGTCACTCTGGTAACAGGATTCTATGTACCCTTCACATTGCTCTTCAGGACCAGGAAGTTTCACACAGGGTAAAGCTCCTCAGCTTCAGACATTGGCCCAGTACCCCCGCCCCCTCACAGAAACCATTCTATTTAAAAGAGGTAATATGGCCTAGTCATGCAGCTTTAATCTTAGCACTTGGGCGGCAGAGGAAGGTGGATCTCTGCATTTGAGGACAGTTTTTCTAAATAGTGAATTCTAGGCAACCAGGGGCCACATAGAAATATTCTTTGTTTCAAAAGAATGAAGTAATAAAATAATAAAAATAAATAAAAGAGGGGATATAATGTCAAGAAAGCAAATTATGTTTAAAAGCATAAACAAAACATGTGGATTCCAGCAGTGCTATTGCCTAGTTTGGGTACTTTGAACAAAATACCCCAAACTCAATATTTTGGAGAGATGACTCAGCATTTAAGAGCACCGACTGCTCTTACAGAGGACCCTGGTTCAATTCCCAGCACCTACAAGGCAGTTTTCAACTGTATGTAACTAGAGTTCCAGAGGATCCAAAGCCCTCACACAGACTCACATGTAGACCAAACACCAATGCACTATTAAAAAAAAAACCCTGAAACTCAATGAACCTCAGTTTCCTTATTTCTAAGGAGAAGACAGACATCTGCATGTAGGCTGTGGCTATTTTGACTAAACATTATCTATATTGGAGCTGGGGTGATACTTTAGTTGATAAAATGTCTGCTGTACAAGCATGAGGATCTGAGTTCAAATCCCCAGCACCCATTGAAAAAGCCAGGTATATACACCTGTAATATATATACCTCAGAGCTGAGGGTTCCTGAGGCTTTCTGGCTAATCAGTCTAGGCAATTAGTAAACCTCAAACTCAATGAGAGATCCTGTCCCCAAAAAGAAGGTAGAAGAATTGAGGGAAACATAGGGCACCAACTCTGGAAATGTGTGCAGGACACACACACACACCACAGATGAGTGGGTGCATGTACACAAATTATCTATGCTAAGTGCCTAATGTATTAGCTCACAAGAACAAGCTCAATAAAAGGTATGAAGCCATAATGAATGACAAATGGGATTATATGATCTGAATGATCAACTTGAGATGCTCAGAGAAGGCTATTTTGAATAGAATGAGGTACCCCGAGCTAGCAGGTTGTTGAGATGAAGAAATGGGCAAGGATCACAGCAGGCTGAATCTCACACAACCATGATGTGGTGGTTTGGATAAGATTAGCCTCCATGGGCTTATAGATCAGTTTTGAATGTTTGGTCACCAGAGAGAGGCACCATTTGAAAGGATTAGAAGGTCTGACCTTGTTGGGGTATGTGTGGTCTTGTTGGAGGAAGTGTTTCACTGTGTGTGTGTGTGGGGGGGGCTTTGAGACTTCAGAAGCCCAAGCCAGGTTTAGTGACTCTCTCTTCTTGCTGTCTACAGAACCAGATGTAGAACTCTCAGCTCCTTCTCCAGCCACCATGCTTCTTACCCTGATGATAATGGACTAAACCTCTGAACTGTAAGCTAGTCCCAGTTAAATATTTTCCTTTATGAGAACTGTCATGGTCATGGTGTCTCTTCACCAATAAGAGACTAGGACACCAAGGTAACCAAGAATTTTTAAGTGTGATGGCAAAACTATTGCACACTTTGACCAGGGGAATACATTAATTAGGTTTATATTTTAAAATATTACTTAGAAACAGAACACGGTAGTATACAGCCATCATCCTAGCACTTGAAAGGTAGAGGCAAGAAGATAAAGAGTTCAAGAGCATCCTCAGCTACAAAACAAGTTCAAAAACCAGTCTGGCTACATGATAACTTCTCAACGCTTCTTCCACCTCCATAAAGGAAAGAAAATATGACTTTGACTCATGTGTGCCAAAAGAGACTACAGATGAGCATTTAGGAGGCTCTCCATTTGTCCAGGTAAGAGCTGACGGGGTGGTAAGAGGTATTTTGTTGTGCACTACATGTCTTCCTGGTGGAGTTGACAGAGTGCTGTATTAGATTCATTGTATGTTCCAGAGAGGAGACAATAGGTGGCTGTTTGGGCTTTGGATTGGGGCAATTGGGAGACAGAAAGAACCAAGAGGAGACCATCCAGGCAGGACTTCCAGCCAAGGAGGTTAGAAGTGAGGTAGAAACTTCATCACCACCAGCATTAATTGTATAAAATCACAAAAGTATAGTAGATGGGCCAAGAGAATGTGTAGAGAAAAAAGAAGCCCAGTGTTCAGAGGTTAGAAAAAGTGGAGAACCCAATAAAAGGAACTCAGAAAGGATGTTCACTCCTGGGTCTGGTTGGCTACATGAAGTATATTGGTAAACAGAATGGTGGAATCAAATGGCCCTTATAATAAGCTCAAGAGTGAACAGCAAATTAAAAAAACTTGTTCTAAAGTGTTTTATTGTAAAACTGGTTGGGCATTTTGCTGGAAAGAGAAGTAGAATTTGGGAACCTTGCCTGATTTCATTTCTCAAACTAGAAAGCACATACCAATGCATGCTGATTGGGGTTCTTTTGGCAGAGAGGGGCAACTTAACACGCAAAAGGATGAAGAGGAGCATTTGGTCCCAGAGCAGGCAAGCAGTGAAGGAGGTGGGATCTGAATGTAAATGCAAGGGTCAGCCTCAGACACAGTGGCTTGTAAGAGAAAGGAGGGCTGAGCCCAGATGCAAGGGAGGGTGGAATCATCAGCTCACATGTCAGTACATTATTGGAGCGTTCCCTGTACCTGGGAGAAGGCTAGCTGGTCAGTGCAAGATGTTACGGCACAGTGTAGGGAAAGTTGCATTGTTTTCCTTGTGACTCCCTTCCCAGGCACTCTTCCTGTAGTCTCCCTGGTTTCTCCAACCAGAATCCAGCATGGACATTGCATGCTAATGAGACAGTGCTTGGTCCAAGCTCAGGCACTTGTTTTTGAATAATCAATCTGGCACTTTCCCAGCAACCATGAGCTTTGGATTTGCTGACAATTAACTAAAAGGCCAAGGCTATTAGCAGTCATCTATTAGCTCTACTGTTCAGTTTGGCTTCATGTCATGTTAACAAATGGAAAGGATGAGGGAGCTGAGAAAGAACTGATGAACCTCCCCCACCCCCCATGACTACCAAACCATGGCTCAGATAGCAAGACTTGTGGGGCTCAGCATGGTGGAAAATGGACAAGGTAAAAAATCATGACGATTCCTACATTGCATCCACCACGTGTGCACATGTGTGTGTGTGCTATGTGTATGTATATGTATGTATGTGTGTATGCATGGTGTGTGTATGTATATGTATGTGTGTGTGTGGTATGTGTGCTACATGTCTTGGCCATAGGACAACCTTGGTTGTTGGTCTTTGGGTATGGTCTACACTTTTTCTGAGGCTAGGTCTCTTATTGCCCAGAACTTGTAAATTAGCCTGGCTGGCTGGCCAACCAACCCCAGGGATCCACTGTCTCTGCCTCCCCAGTGCTAGGATTACACGCACACTACCACCCCTGACTTTTTTCACATCTGTTGTTTTTTAAATTTATTTATTATATATACAGTGTTCTGTCTATATCTACATGCCAAAAGAGGGCACCAGATCTCATTACAGATGGTTGTGACACTATGTGGTTGCTGGGAATTGAACTCAGGACATCTAGAAGAGCAGCCAGTGCTCTCAACCGCTGAGCCATTTATGTCTTCAGCCCCCACACCTGGTTTTTAAAATGTGGGTTTTGGGGATCAAACTTAGGTCCTCATGCCTGCGTAGCAAGTGCCTTACTGTCTGAGGTATCTTCACAGAGTCCTGCATGCCCTCCCCTTTTTTTAAGAAGTAGAGATTGAACCCAGAGTCTTAATCCCATCAAGCACCAAACCATAGGTTGCTAGCTTTCTCACACCATTTCAAGTGTTACCGGGACCATTCTGGACCCCTGGCAACCATCCACTTAACTTGGATGGCAACCTCATATCTTTTTTCTCTAGTATTTATTTCTCTTTAATATGATGACTATCAGTCTGTCTCAGACTATATTCCAAAAGCCCTAAATTCAGAATATGACATTTTTTCTGTGATTTTTTTTTTTTTTAAAAAGCAATAACAGTTTGTCTTAGCTCAGATGTGAAAGCTCCCTTTGAATGAAGCTTCAGGGCTTTGGTTGACATTGAAGGATGAAAGGAGAAGAAAACCAGTTAGCAATCAGTTTTTGTGACATCCTGCCGGCACCGAGGAGCTTCGCGAATTCACCGGGGACGTCGGAGGCACTGAGATGGCAGAGATTGTTGTGGCAGAAGCAACTGGAAAATGTCCTGAGACTGAAACACAGACAGATTAACATCACTGGGGCGGACACTAATGACTAGTACTTGGAAACGCCAGAGGCTTATTCTGCCAGTTAGACAAGGAAAAAACACATTTCCAGTCTCTTAAGACCTTAAATATTTCCAGACTCTGCATCAAGGTGGGTCAGTGCCCCTGTAGTGAGAAAGGAAGTGTTGCCAGATCTGCTACAGGCAGCACAGCCAGAAAGGCTGATCCCAACAATCATGGGACACCTCCTGAAAGTTGCTAGTGATGACTTGGTATATAATTCAGAGCAATCAGTGTCTCCTGGTACCTGGTTTATTTTAATAGTACCAGATAAAAGACTTTTTTTTTTTCTTCTGAATGTTCAGAAGCGCAACAAATGGGTTTTGAAACATGTTTTATGATTTACCCTTGAAAGATAATTAGAATGACATTTCAATCACTGGCATCTGGATTAAGTAATTTTGTCCAAGCCTGTTTATTTCTAGGAAATAAACAAAAGCTTTGGCAAAAGAAAAATCTCTGAAGGACTGCTCTCTTCCTCAGGAATGGCTTGTACCTTCCCCACACCAATCTGATGAGCAAAAATAAGTGTGGACCTTCAAGTCATGGAGATCAGTGAAAAGATTTCTGGTCCAGCTGAAGGGAGGAAGGGGGAAGCACATAAGCTCCTGCGAAAGGGTAGGAGCTGACCAAATGTAATGTAAGCCACATAACTTTAGGCCTCAGTAAATCTAAAACCCAGAAGGGGTCTAGAGTTTAGTTAGCCCATTTAAATCTGGTCAACAATGAACACTCAAGTGTTCCAGGTCTCATAACTAAGGAGATGTAAAGCTGGACCTTTGCTCTCTGTACATCCTGATTTGTACAGCTGAGGTGTGATGAACAGAATAAAGGGGCATGATGAAATGCTTGAGTGTAAAATATAGATCTACACTGAGCTTCGGAGATTTGGTTGGAAGAGTTCCTGGGGGGAATATATATCAAACTTATCTTCGCTGACCTTTGTGAAACTGTCATCATTCTTGCTGCGCCTTTGTAGGAAGGCCATTTTTTAAGACAGTATACAGAAGTAGTTAAACACATTGGCCTGGGACCAGCCTACTTGGTCTTCAGACCTGCCTTGGCCATTTGCTAGAAGGATGATCGTTAGTGATTTGTCTCTTCTGTGTCTTCATTTCTTATAAAATGGGGTTAATAGTGGAATCACTTTATAACATTCTTTACTTCCTTGGTAAAGCTGGTGACATCATCATTTTAAATGCAGTACAATCTAGACAATCTAGTACGTGACAAGATATACTCTATTACAGTCATGATCAGTGTCTTCATTTCCATTTTGTATGTCGGTGAAAACCTGACTAATCATTTATCTATTCAAACACACACACACAAACACACACATACACACGCACATATACACACACACATACACATGCACACACACAGATACACACACATACACACACACATACACACACATACACATGCACATACACACACAAACACACACATACACATGCACACACACATACACACACAAACACACACATACACATGCACATACACACACAAACACACAATACACAAACATGCACATACACATACACACACAAACACACACATATACACATGCACATACACACACACAAACACACACTTGGAAATCTAACAGCTAATTCTAAATAATAGTGGGTTTTTTCTTTAGTAGTCAAGTCAGCCTCTGCTGATGGGAAGTTAAATGCAAACCCCACAGTGACATTCATTTACAAGACTAATTTTAAATTAACTTTTTTCAACATAGTATTTGGGAATTTCACATCATCTACCCTGGCCACACCCACTTCCCAGTCTTCTCAGCCTCCGCCCCCAATTCTGTGACATCCTTCCTCCTCAAAAAAGAAGAAATAGAAAAAATTTCAAGGTGTGCAGCCCATATACTCACTGGAGCATGTCAAACTCCCAATGGCCAGCCCCTTTGGGAAAAGAAAAAATGACTTCTTCCCCTTCTGCATCCCTGCTAGAAGCCATCTTTCATGGAGGGCTATGCTTCAGCATCCTTATCACAATTTTTAAGAGTTCTCTCAGTGGCTTCCTGTCTAGAGAGTTATTTTTTAGTGTGGAGTGGAGCTTGTCACAGAAGCCTTCTATGTTCCCATTTCTCAACTGTGAGTCTGCAGTCATCAATGCCACTGCAAAAGTAGCTTCCTTGTCCTGTAAAGTCAGTGACAGCATGGACCATGGACTTCCACATGGTTTCTGGTGACAGCATGGACCAGAGGCAACCAGATGATCTCTGACATCAGCAAGTGCCCCAGACCTCAGCGTGGTCTCTGGTGGTGGAACAGACATCACCATAGACATCAATATGGCACTCTGCTGAAGCATGGGGTGTAGACATCTGTGGTGGTATATTGTATATTTAATAAAATTTAATAAAACACCATCATAGATCTTGGCAGCAGCACAGGCCAAGATATCAAATGGCCTCTGAAGTAGCACAGGCCACAAATACTAATATGGTCACCAGTAACATGGCTTCAGGTGGCAGCACAGACCACAGGCACTCATGTGGTCTTTAGCGGCATTCAAGGCCACAAACAACAATATGGCCTCCAGCTGTAGTAGGTCCGGGCTACCAACATGGCCCTCAGATGTAGCATGGACCACAAACATCAACATGGCCTCAGGTGGCTGCCAAAATTATCTCTGAAAGGCACAAAATCTGTCTTGACTATTAGCCATCAAGCGTTCAAGTTGAAGAAAGCAATAACACAATGGAAATAACACCTTTTTGTAGAATTTAGCTCAATGCATATGAGCAAGGACCAAGACATGGTAAGGTTGCATTGTTTCTCTGAGGGCCTGGTCCCAAAGGGGATGTACCAGGTTGCCTCTCTATTGCTTCTGTAATGCCTGCTTTCCACTGGCCATGCTTACTCTGGTCCTTTATAGCTCCACGGCAGGCTGGGTTATACTCATCAGAGAATCTTGGCTGAACTCAAGGATAGCATCCTATCTGAAAACATGTTCTCAGGTTGTGGAGGTCATTCCCATTGGTTGCATTATATAATGACTCATGTAGGAGATCCTTCCTCTATAGCAAGGGCATTCTGTACTTGATGATGCTACACTACCACTCTGGATACCTCTTTTTCTGGAGAGACCTCATGTGTGTAGCAATTGAGCCAGTCTTCTCCATGTCTGAACCAAAATAATCTAGGAACTGGCCATTTGGTCCAATCAAATCCATTACTACTGTATAATCCTCATCTTCATCTTTAGGGTCAGGGCTATAATAGACCCTATGTGCCCCTGACCACTCTGTTGACCTCTTTTTTTGTGTTAGTCAAATCAGTCAATAACATAGTCATGTCTACTGGCCCACCTGATACCTCACCAAGGTGACCAGAGGGCCAGGCTCCCCAGATAATCAGCTCACAAGCCCTGAGACAGGGCCAGAGCAGCTTCTCAGCCAAGTTCTTGCTGTGGAATAATCCTTTGTACACTGTGAAGGTATGTTGCTCTCACTGTTACTAAAGAGTTAACTGGCCAATAGCTAGGCAGGAAAAGGTTAGGCAGGGAAGAAGGAGGGCAGAGTCACCAGCCAGATGGCAGAGGATTCAGGAAATGAACATGCTGTGCTGAAAAAAGGTATCACCATGTGTGGAGCATAGATAAGAAATATGGGTTAAAACTGAAAGAGCTACTTAGTAACAAGCCTAAGCTATTGGCCAAGAATTTATAATTAGTAAGCCTCTGTGTGGTTATTTAGGGGGCCAGTGGCCCCAAAGAAAAACTCTGCCTACAGGTTTTAGCATCTGAGACACTCACAGTGGGTTATATGGGTGTTCCAGTGCTGTGGCAAACCTGTAGTGCTCTTAGGAAAACTGAATAACATATATAATGTAGTCAGTGGAACTTCCCTTTAGTGTAAAGCAGTTTCTCCTGAGGATGTCATCTTAAGTATATGTCACAGGATCTGCATAAGTTGAAGACGGTCAGTCCTCTAGAGTATGTCTCTATCTGGGGAGACAGTGGTAGTAGGGAGCATAGAAGTTAATTGAAAGTTTTGTTTTTAAGTCTCTTATCTATGAGATTTAGTTGGCAGGCCATGTTACTTTGGCTATACTGAGTCTTAACTTTAAACACTATTTTAATGTGAAATATTTTTGGAATGTTAACCTCAACTTAATTATTTTATGTGTGCACACAGGTTCACGTGGGTGCACATGTGTGTGCAAGTGTAGATGTGTGTGTGTGTGTGTGTGTGTGTGTGTGTGTGTGTGTGTGTGTGTGTGTGTGTGCATGAAGGGGCTAGAGGACAGTCCAGAGTATTGTCTTGTTTTTTTGAGACAAGTTTCTCTCAGTGGCATGGAGCTCACCAAGCAGCTTAGGCTAGACGGCCAATGAGTACCAGAGACGTCTACCTATCTCTGCCTCCCTAGAGCTGTCTATACTAGCCAGGGTTCTCTAAAGAAAACATATGGACTATATTAGTTTGGTTTAAATGATATGGTCTGGTAGTCCACCAATGGCTGCCTAACTCTGGAGGAGAACTTTGTTACCTTATAATCTTTCACTATTTTTTAAGAAGTTTTTCTGAGGTAAGGTCTCTCTGTATTGTCTTGGCTGTCCTGAAACTCAATCTGTAGAACAGCTTGGCTTCCAACTCACAGAGATCTGCCTGCCGCTGCCTCCCAAGTGCTGGGATTAAAGGGGTATGCCACTGCTGCCCAGCTCACAATTTTCAATATGTAATGTTTTTCATTTACTATTATTATTGTGTATGTGTGGTGCACATGTCACAGTGCACATGTGAAGTCAGAGGGTAACTGAGTAGACTTGGTTCTCTCTTTCCACCTTTACGTGGATGTCAGTTCTTGGGATGGAACTCACATCAGCAGACCACCAGTTTCCACATTAAGTGTCTTTACCAACTGAACCATCTCAGCAGCTCTCAGTGTATCATTTTAAAAATGTGATGAAGTTATAACCAACCAAATGATTTTAAAATATCATATGAGAATGCAGAGGATTAATGGAAAGATCTACATAACAATGAAGAATGGATGCATATGCCCATGCTTAGAATAAGAAATAAGGAAGGGGTGATGGTTCTGGGCCAAACTCAACATGTATTAAGTCAGACCCTTCTCTATTATGAACTGCCAGTCTCTTAAACCAAAGTAATTTATGAGTGCCGGTAACCTGGATGGTGTCATCAGCCCTCTCTCTCCATGGCTCTGATTGAGGTGTGTTCTCATTCTCTTAGTACAGCAGGGTTTGAAGGGCAGGGGAAGGTCATCGCCAGCATTTGCTGTTTGTTGTTAGACATCTCCCCTTCCCTGCTAGCTTCAGGTAGAAACTTCAGATGGATTAGCCTCATCGGTTTGTTTGGGCTCCTGAAACAGTGCTCTAGCCAAAAGTTAAAAATTCTCAGAGGGTGGGCCTGTACCACAGAGTGATCTCAGCAACATTGGAAATCAAAAGTACGTCTAAACCAGCCATAGTGATGCACACCTTTAATTCCAGCACCCAGGAGGCAGAGGCAGGGGGATCTCTGAGTCTGAGGCCAGTCCTGTCTACAAAGCAAATTCTGGGACAGTGACACAGAGAAATCCTGTCTCAGGGAGAGGGAGCGTATATTCACAATTTGGGGAAATGGCTCATTCAGTAAAGTGCTTGTATCAAAAGCACGACGCCAAACACCTACTTAAAATTTCTGTCAGGGCAGCACATATCCGTAATCCCAGTGCTAGAGAGGCAGAGACAGGCAGATCTGTGGGCCTACTTGCCAGTCAATATAGCAGAACCAGTGAGAATTAGGTTCAGTGAGAGACCGTCTCAAAAAAGAAAATAGAGAGTGACCAAGATGTGTATCACATATGTATGTACAGTAGACACATACAAATACATACATATATATGTTCCACACACAGTATGTCTACAGAAAAATCATTGTACAACATCAATCATTAAATACTTCCAAATGTGCAACAATAACTGCTTATCTTTCTTACATAATTATTCCCAACGTGTTTTTTTTTTAACATAATTCTACTAAATCACATTCAATTAGAAAAATACCACTTACCCTTCAGTGAGTGGGAGACAGCCTAAAGATAGAAACCTCTTTTACATCCTACTGTGCTCTATAATTACAGGTGGCTTGCAGCCTCCCCGTTCAAGCCTGGATGAGGCTCATCAGGACCTAATAGCCTACGTCTAAATTATATATTGTTCCTACCAAACATGCTTAAGGCATAAAAGTGGGAAGAAAATCAGGTAATCACAAATTAAATCACCTTAGGAATGGCAAAGGCAGAAAATAACCAACTGACCTGAGTATTTCCTGTTGGTGGGTCATAGGGTCCTTTCCAAGTCACCCAGGAGAGTCTCTCTCTCTCTCTCTCTCTCTCTCTCTCTCTCTCTCTCTGAGACAGGATTTCTCTCTATGCAGTCCTAGCTCATCCTGGAATTTACCATGTAGAAATATGTACTGGCTGGCCTTGAACTCAGAGATCTGCCTGCATCTGCCTGGGAGTAAAGGCATGCACCATCACTGCCCTGCCCAGCAGGAGGGACTCTCTTGATTGGCAGTCTGGCTGTAATGGTTTAACCCGATGAAATGATTTCCTTGTACCTTATTCTCCATGGCCACATCTGAAACTGATGGCGGGAAGATTGTTTTTTGTGCCTCCAGAGGGCTCAAGGATTTTGAGCTTGATAGAATCTCAAGTACCTGTTTACAAGGGCCAGAGCTTCTCTGGCAGAACATTTGACTAAGGTGATATATTAGTTAGACCTAGGATCTTGAAACATGTTTCAATGAAAAACAATTTCCCTCCTAGTTTTGAGGATTGGACCCAGGGCCTCAGCCATGTCGGGCAAGTGTTCTACCACTGAGCAACACCCCCTTCCTTTTATACTTACTAAGACCAAACACAATTTTTTGGTCTTCCTTCCCTTAGCCTAACTGAAATTATCAGGAGGAAATTTACATAGAAATATTCAAGGAAAATTATATTTTTAATACATAGAGAGAATAACAAAAACCCATGTTATATATGCTCAGAGAAAACTAAACATATTTTCTAGCTAAAAAAAAAAAAACCAAAAAACAAAAACCATCAAATACCCAGGACATTAAGAAACATCACATTTTAGTAATTAGTAGTTTTTCTTAATAAAGACTTCCTAAAGTGTCTTGACACCAGTTCCTGTCTTGAAGGGAGTCAGTTGTGTCTGTCAGTCAGGACACTGAAAATGCCCATTATGTTTGAGCAGCATCTTATATTGATTTACCCAGACACTATCTGCCCTATGGGAAACACATAGACTTGCCAGCCTTCACACTTGGAGATATCAGGAAAATATCAGCAACAACTCCTTGTTGCCAGCATGGGTTATTTTCTTATAGTAAATGACCCTGCATCTGTCTTCCTGCTTTGTGCACTTCTGGAAGAATCTATTTGACAGAAGAGTAGCTGAAGGCTGTAACTATGGTGGCGTGGATCTCTGCTCTTGAAGAGAATCCTGGGGCTGTATGCAAACAAGGGGCTGAGCAGAATATTTTTTGGAATAATTGAGAATTACATACATGAATAAACTTGGATATGAAAAATGTTGTCACAGATGGGAGAAGACCTTGACTCATCAGCTAAGTTGCCTGAAGAGAAAGCCTAGGCCTGGCTAAACATGACATCTGCAGCTTAAAATATGCTAAAGCTTTCTAAGCAAATAAGCATTTAAACTGCGGGCAATCACTTGCGTCTGTGCTCACACTATTTTGGATGTGTTTGTGTGAAGATTGAAGGAGACTCCAAAAGGGCCAACACAAAACTAGGAACGGTCAGTGCTATTTTCTGATTCTTTGGATATTGCAAGGCAAGAAACAAGATTAATATCTTCTGTTCTGCAGATTTCTCATGTAGAGCGTCAAGCACCCTTTCTCAATTCAGAATCTTGAAGGTGTTTCTCCCTTTTGAAGCTTCAGTCTTCAGGCTGGAGAGATGGTTCAGAGACTAGGAGCACTGGCTGTTCTTCCAGAGGTTCTGAGTTCAATTTCCAGCACCCACATGGTGGCTCACAACCATCTATTATGAGATTTGGTGCCTTTTGGCATGCAGGGAGAACACTGTATATATAATAATTTTAAAAAGAAACTCCAGTCTTCAACGAAAATTATCTTAGATAATGAAGACTAAAATCTCAGGTCTTGAATATTTTGCATAAAATGATTTAACAGCAAGGGCAGTGAGTTTTGAAGTTTGGGAAAGCTCTCTTGGAAAAGTCAACTCTAGCTATGTGGTTCCTGGGTATGGTGAGGTACATCTGTCTGCCTCGTGCCTCTGTCTACTTGCATTTACACTAACTTGCTTGAGTATGGTGTTTCTAAAACTACAACTTATGCTTCAACCACAAGCAGAGAAATAAAAGTACAGTCAACATTTAAATTCTATATGAACCATTTTTCTCTTAGAACTAGTAGCTGAACCCAGGGCCTTTGTATGCTAGGCCAGTGCTCTACCTCTGAGCTACATTGTAGTGGGATTATGTTACATTATAAATAATTGTCCTACCTACTAGTTTAATAAAAACACTGATTGCCTGAAGGCAGACAGGAAGTGTGGGCAGAGCTACCAGAACAGGAAAACTCTGGGAACATGAAAAACAGAGCAAGATGCCACAGAGACACCAGAGAAGCCAGCAAATGCAGAGGACAACTATGCTGCTCTGAGAAAAGGTACCAAGCCGCATGGCTGAACAGGATAAGAATCATGGGTTAGTTTAAGGGTAAAGAGTTAGCAAGTTATGTACCTGGGCCCCAGGTCAACCAGCGTACAATTAATATAAGCATCTATGTGTTTCAGTGGGACTATGGGACTGTGGGTCTACAGGTCCCAGCCACGAGGCTAGGCTGGAAAGTCCGGGTAAGAAACCTAATACAACACTACATCATGGTCCTTGTAAACATTTTAAGCACATTAAATTACAAAGAGTAAAATGACCTCCCAAATGCCCATATTTTGTTATATTTGTCCCCCCCCCCTTGAGACAGGATCTCATGTAGCCTAGGCTGGCCTCAGACACTCACGATACAGCCAAGGATGTCTTTAAACTTATGATCCTCGTGCCTCAGCCTCCCAGAGTTCTGGGAGTATAGGCATGTGCCACCACATCTGTTTTAGGTAGTGCTAAAGATTGCACCCAGACTTTTTGTAACCCAGGCAAAGACTCTACCAACTAAGATACATCACCATCCCATTTGGGGTAATTCTCTGGGGAAGTATCTTAAAGACAACTCCAAATGTCATGTTAATATAATTCACAAACAGGTCAGTGACAATCGCTTTCCCTTAAAAAAAAATGTATTTTCTTCTTTAATTACAAATCCATCATCATATATGTAAAACTTATCAACAATTCTTGGTATTACACAGTATAAACTCCAAAGTCAATGTTTTAGTTGCGGTTTCCAGTCCTGTGATAAAACACCATGACGAAAGGACAAGTTGCGAGGAGGGTTTATTTGGCTTACACTTCCACATCATAGTCCATTATTAAAGAAAGTCAGGAGGAACTCAAACAGGGCAGGAACCTGGAAGCAGGAGCTGATGCCCAAACTACGGAGGGATGCTTACTGGCTTGCTCCTCATGGCTTGCTCAGCCTGCTTTCTTATAGACCCCAGGACCACCAGCCCAGGGACGGCACCACCCACAATGGGCTAGGTCCTCCCCCATCAATCACTTGCTAAGAAAATGCCTTACAGAAGGATCTTATGAGGCATTTTCTCCATCTTTTTCAGATAACTCTAACTTATGTAAAGCTGACATAAGACCATGCATGACAGTCACATTTCCTTGAATGTCTTAAGAATGTCTTCTACCTAAGCGTGGTATCATTCCAGAGCTCTGGATGCAGTCACATCTGTCAGATATAAGGAGTTCCAGGACAGCCAGGGCTACATAGTGAGACTGTCTGAAACTAAATGTTTCACTACAATTAGTTTGTTCATACATTTAACTTAATATATGAGTTAAAAAATACCCTTAAGAGGTTATTAGGTAATGAAGACATTAATATCAAGATGCAGATCCCCAAGGGTAGATTGATAAATAACTCAAATTGGTGAGGTTTTATGCTGGATCATGAAAAGCAACAATAACACAGGTTGGAAAATGACCATCAATATTTTGGGGACCAGAAGAAATGTCTCAGATGTTGGCACCTTGGCGATTTTGGAATATTTGTCTGCATCTTACCAGTTGAGTATCCTCACCTCCCAAATTTAAACTGTTCTAATTTTTAAGACTTCTTGAGCATTATGCCACTGCTCGAAATGTTCTGGGCTTTAGCATATTTTATACTTTAAATTTGGGGTTTAGAGACGCTTGACCCCTAACAGCTACAATATTTTCAGAAACCCCTAACTGCATGGCACTGTAAGTACCTCCCCCATTTACCTCATATTTCTCCAAATCTTGGGAGGAAGGCATACAGCCCTAGAGTGCTTTCTGTTGCTGTGGTAAACACCATGCCCTTTAAAAGCAGCCCAAGGAGGAAAGGGCTTATTTGGTGTCTTCTTTCAGGCCACAGTCTATCATTAATGGACGTCAGGGCAGGAACTGCAATAGAAATTGTGAAGGATGTTTCATATTGGTGTGCTCACTCTTGATGTTCTGATCATTTTCATGAGATTTATGAGCCCTGCCCAGGCATTACCACAATGGCCTAGGCCCTTCCATATCAACCAAGAGTCAAGACAATTCCCAACGGACATTGCCATAAGCCAGTCTATTCTCAGAGGTGGGATACTGCTCTTGTATACTCTAAAGATATGTTATTTGTACTGGTTTAATAAAACACGGGTTGGCTGGGAGTATCAGGAAGTAGAGGTGGGGGAACGAGACTAGGAGAATTCTGGGAAGTGGAAGAGCAGAGTGGCACACACCAGCAAGACACAGAGGAAGGAGGGCAAGAATGCTGCACCGAGGAAAAGGTACCAAGTCACATGGCTAAACATGGATAAGAATCATGGGCTACTTTAAGAGTAAGAGTTAGCAAGTAATAAGCCTGGGCCATAGGCCAAATAGTTTATAATTGATATAAGCTTTTGTGTGATCATTTGGGACTAAATGGCTGTGGGACTGGTTGAGTGGGACGGAAAAACATCTGACTACAGATCTTGGCAATTCTTCAGTTGAAACTATGTTGGAAGTCATGTGGCCTAGTTTTGGATGAGCATATGGGTCTCCAAGAGGCAAGACCCATGAAGATGGTCATTCACTTGGCAAGGACCAGTGGACCTCAGGACAGTAAAAGATACTGCTGAGACCACAAAGCCTGCACACTCTCTTCTCTTTCATAATTTTGATAATTCTCTTGATGGATTTTAGTTTCACTTTGTAAGTCATGGATGGGACAGAGGTAATCATTCCTCAACCCCATCTTTTTCCTCCAACATTTCCCCACAAAATTCTTTGGGAGGTTTATATAGAGAGGGTTTTATAGAGAGGTTTAGGCATGCAGGAACTTTTGTAGCAGAAGGGAACAGAAAAATAGAAGCTAAATGTATGCAAATCACCCTTATCTTTGGAAATGTACTTTGTTAAGTTTTGAACAGTACTGTTGATCTTGAGAATGTATGCCTATGTAAGGACAGGATGTCTTTACCCAAGCTAAAAAAATGCTGAGTACTGTTTTCGGTTTAAAAGTTGTTTTGATGCAAAAGCTGGGGAAAAACATGTTTTTTGTTTGTTTGTTTGTTTTTTAAACTGGATTTTTGTTTGTTTGTTTGTTTTTTAAACTGGAGGTTAATGCTGGAGGGTGAGAAAACAATGTTAGCTTTTGAAGTATAAATGAAGATAGCTTGAGCTATGCCCCTTCCCTGTCTAGACTCCCTCTTGGGTGTGTCAAGTTGACAATCCAAACTAACCAGGACAACTAGTTTTACACAACCACAAATTTAGAAAACCATGTTGTTCAGACTTTTTGCAAAGTTGTTCTTCTTGTAAGAACTCTATCAAACTACTTCATTCACTACGCTAGCTAACTAATGTCTGAGTCTTTTACATCATTCAGAAGAAGCCAAAGAGAAGCCAAGGACAAGAGGTACCTCTCTAGTCACATCTAGCTTCTGGAGTATGTCTAAGTTATTCTTTGAAGACACTGGCAGGGTCTGAACTGAAAATGGACAAATAATGATCTACCATGCTTCTCCCTAGCTCTCTCTTTTTCTCCTTCCCTCCCCTCCCTTTGCCTTCTTCCTCTCTCTTTCCCGCCCTACTCTCCTCACAGACACACATCTCTACTGAACTTGTAAATGGCAAGGTCAAAAGTTGGGGCTGCCCAAGACTTCCATTATAAAATCCCATGCCTTGACGCTGGATGGGGAGTTATAGCATTTAGGGTTTATCCTGCTGAATTTTGGTCTTGCTGGGTCCCATCTTTTTTTTCCTGTGCCCCCATTGCTTCATTTAGGAATGAAAATGTTTACTCTGTCACTGTACATTTCAAGTATGTCATTTTTTTGTTTTTAATTTTTTGTTTGGTTTTTGGAGAAAGGACTGGCATTTCTGTGTAACAGTCCTGGCTGTCCTGGAATTCTCTGTGACCAAGCTGGCCTTGAACTCACAGACCGCCTGCCTCTGCTACCAGTGTGCTGGGATCAAAAACATGTACCACCACCACCAAGCTTATTTTTAATTTTTTTTTTTTTTAAACAGGGGCTCACATATTAGTTTGTACATTGAGCTTCAGTAGTGACTTTAAATTTGGATTTCTGACACAATGTTTTAACTGTTATGGCTCTGAGAACTCTTGGGCTGGATTATAGGCATCTTGCATTACCAGATGGCCTTGGCCATTCCAGTCTAAGGGTAGCATGCTATGGTTTACTTATGGAATGTATGTTCCTTACAAACTTATGTTGAACACTTTGTCCCGGGTTGGTGCTGCTATTTTGGGAGAGAGTAGGAACTTTGGGAGACAGGGTTTAGAGTTCTCAACCTATGGGCTGTGACCCCTTGGGTTGTATAGGCCCTTTCACAGGAGTAAAATATTAGACAGTTATCCTGCACAGCAGGTATTTGCACTGATTCATAACAGTAGCAAAATTACAGCTATGAAGTAGAAACAAAAATAATTTTAGCGTTGAAGGTCATCATAACATGAGCAATTAAGGATCATGGCACTAGGACGGTTGAGAACCACAAGCTTAGAGGGAAGAAGTAGGCCGCTAAGTCATGCCTTGGAAGTTATACCTGGTCTCCAGACCCTTCCCTTTTCTCTATCCATCCAACATGAAGTAAAGAACCTCCTCTCCTCCACATTCCTATCACTATGGTGTTCTGCCCAAGGGAGGCAGGCAAGGAAAACATTCGACTGAGACCTTTGAAGCTGTGAACCAAAGTCTGCTTTTCCTTGGAAGCTGTTCGTGTGTGACATTGTGTCACAGTCTGGTGCAGCGATGGTGTCAGCATTCAGGCATTTACACAGGCCTGCCCTTGGAACTGAGTGACGGCAGGACATTTCATCATCAGTTGCCAGGATGTGACACTGTGGCTACTGCAGACAGGCAGACAGGAGTCATGTACTCTCACTGCGCACATGTGCTCTCTCTCTCTCCTCTCCACATAGCAAGCGAGTTCTCTCCCTGCTCTTCTTCATTTTTACTCAGAGACCGCCTCTGCACCTCCTCCAAGAAACCTCTGGCGTGAGTTCTGTGGCTCTGTTACATAGTGTGACTTTGTGGTGCTTCTTGGCTCCAGCCCGCCAAGGTTCCTGTGAAATCCTTACAGAGGGGGTGCTGCTGGTTGTTGTGACATAACACCCGAAACAATGAAAGGAAGGAAGGATTTATTTTTGGCTCATGGTTTATGATGGCACACAATCATGAAGGGGAAGTTGTGATTGCATAAACATGAGGCTGCTGGTCACACTGCATCAGTAGTCAGGAGAGTTGAAATACTGGTGTTTTATTCACTTTGCCTTTTTTATTCACTCTGGGACCCCAGCTCATGGAATGTACACAAACACACACACACACACTCTCTCTCTCCAGTGCACTTAGGATGGGTCTTCTCATTTAACGCCCTAACACCATGGAGGCTTCACAAAGTTTTGCCTCCAAGGTGATTGATTCTAAGTTCCATCAGGTTGACAATTAAGACCAACCATCCATCACCAAGTGAATGTATGAAAAGAAATGAACAAAATTAAAGAAAGAAAGAAAGAAAGAAAGAAAAGAAAGAGAGAGAGAGAGAGAGAGAGAAAGAAAGAAAGAAAGAAAGAAAGAAAGAAAGAAAGAAAGAAAGAAAGAAAGAAAGAAAGAAAGAAAGAAAGAAAGAAAGAAAGATGTGACTGCCCCTAGCTATGGTGGAGGAGAAAGTTTATTATGATATGTGGGAGAGCACAGTCGGAGGCAGGGACATCTGGGAGAGTCCAGAGTGATGACCAGGTTGAGTTGGGCCCTATTGGTATCAGGGAGGGGAAGAAAGAGAGAGGAGAGGGGAATCAGAAGCAGCAGCCAGGAGGCCAAAGGTACAAAAGAGGTGAGTAACCAAAATGTATGCACTATATGGGAAGAGCCTCTGGAGGAAGGGCATTCCCTTGGGCTGGAGACTTCAGGGTAGAGGGCAGGGTATGCCAGCCATACCCTGTAACAGGTAGCAAATGAGGAATGCTGGGAGAACCTGGTGGCCAGGTCCACTCTGATATGTAATAGGAAGCTCAGCCATTTGTCCTAGGGTTTGAAACTTAACACCAAGGAGAAGAGTTTTCAGGAGTAAACACTTGAAAATCCATTATAGTTAATTTGTCTAGCCTTCTTCCATATTTGTATTCAAACCCTTAGTCTTTCTTGGATGTGATATATGCTTAGACTGTCTGCATCCTTCATGAAAGGTGTATATACTGGTTGGCTCAGCACCCACCCAGCAGCTTGCAACTTGTCTGTTAACTCCAGTCCCAGGGGATCTGAAGCCCTGTTCTGACCCTTGAGGGCACTAGGCATGCTTGTGGGCACATGCATACATGAGGCCAAAACACTCATGCACATAAAATAGTAATTTTAAAAACCATTTTAAAAAATGCAAGTGGATTAGTTTCACAGAAAGACACCAAATTTTCCAGTGCTTTTCCCATCTCATCTATATTAAAGTCTGAGTCCTGACAGTCAGCTCCCTGTGTGCATGCAAAGGTAACCTTGAATGATCTGACTCCACATACCTCTGTGATGTCCCTGTCCAACCCCACTTTCTGCTCATTTTTATCCAATCATTTCAGTTTTCTCCAGTTTAGGGTGCTGAATTTGTTGTTGTCAGAAACTGGAGCAAGAGCTGGCTCTCCTTCCCCTCCAGGCAACCCTGACTTTCTCCCTCCCTCCAGTTTTTTGTTCAGATGGTAGGTAAGTTCCTTGTTCTGTTGGGGCAACCCAATCCCCGAGAAAAGAAATGTAAGGGAGAAACTTTGACTTTGGATATAGGCCATTATGGTGACGTGGTAACAGGAGCTTGGTCAGGAAACAGAGATGATGCACAGCGTGGTGTTTGTTTTTGCTCTTTTGAGGGGCCCACCACCCACCTCCCAAATAAATCACACACAGGGATTCTTATTCTTATATATAAATGCCCGGCCTTAGCTTGGCTTGTTTCTTGTCAGCTTTTCTCAACTTTAAACTATCAACGACCTTTTGCCTTTGGGCTTTTTCCTTTTCTATCCCTGTACACCTTTCTTTGTTTCTTACTCTGTGGCTTGCTGTGTAGTTGGGTGGCTGGCCCCTATGTCCTCCTCTTGCTCTGGCTACTTCTTTCTCCTCCCAGATTTCTCCTTCTATTTATCCTCTCTGCCTGCCAGCCCCACCTATCCTTTCTCCTGCCTTGCTATTGGCCAGTTCAGTTTTTTTTTAATTAGACCATCAGGTGGTTTAGACGGGCAAAGTAACACAGCTCCAGAGTTAAACAAACGCAACATAAAGAAAAGTAACAGCCATGAAATAACCCACAACAGTGGTGCCCAGCGCTTTCTCCTTGAGATTCAGCCCTACCAGCTCACCCAATGGTGCCATTCACATTTAGGGTGGTTCTTTCCATTTCAATTAAGCCAGCCTGGAAACTCCCTCACAGACGTATCCAAAGGCTAGGTTCTGTGGTGACTCTAAATCCTATCAAAATTAATCACCACAGATGGCAACTTACTATCAATCCTGTGACAATTATCACAATTCTTATGTAACTTTTTAAATATATGTAGTTTCAAACGAGTTGAGATTTGTTCTGTTATTCTCTGCTGTAGCCTCAGGATCCCGAATAGTGAGTGCCCCGAACAAACTACGTGCTCAAGAAATAGAACTGATAATGAGAGAATAAATCGTATTCTATCATAGTGCTCAAGAGTGTAACTCGGAGTAAATTAATCTTTCTGGGGGTACAGCTTCCTCTTCTCCAAAAGAAACGTAAGCCAAATGATCTCTAATCCGTTCAATAAATCCTTACTGAACGGAGGGTGTCTCAACCTCAACAGGACCTTCCTCTATACACGAGGTCGCAGTCTGTGCTCTCAGTTTGTTGTCCAGCAGGAGAAATGGCCAAATAGGAAACTTCCAGAGGGAGAATGTTCACCTGGCGGCAGTCAATGAACAGGGTGCAAGCCTGTTCCCGAGTCATGCCAGCGCTCTGGGTATCCTTTCAGTCTGCAAGCCCCAGGAACTTGTTTTTACTAAACCCAGACCTAATTACCTTAATAGCTGTATAGGTGTTATTAACTGACAGGAGGCGCGGGGCAGAGAGAAAGTTCAATTTTAACTTTTAAGAACTATATGATCTTTGCTAAAATCCATTTATTTCATAAAACGGGGCACTGCCCTATGCACTTCGGACGAGGTCTGTATATTTGTTTACATTATCCCCAGCCCCGATCACACAAACCGCATATATTTACCTTGGGGGCCCACAGCCCCAGCCCCCAATTTCCTTCGTCAAGGTTTGCTCTAGCCGCGTTTCTGAGAGCTACTGCAGGAACTACGTCACCGAGCAACTAGGGCAGCGGCTCAAAGGCAACTTAGGCGCGGGAAAGGAACGTAGTCGCAACTCCGGGATCTGCACCGTCGGCCTTTCCCGGCAACCCTCGGTTTTGCTCCTAGTTGGCCCCCACAAGCCCTTGCGCGAGCATGGGCGGAGTCGACCTTTAGGGGCGGAACCGACTGCAAAGCATGGGGGGGGGGGGTGATCTGACCGAGCTCTCTGAGAGTAGGGGGCAAGATATATGGAAATAGGGACATTAAGCAGAGAGAACAAAATAATACGTTGTAAAGCAAATAAAAGATCTAGATGTCTTATGGATCTCGGCTTTTCTCTCGTGTGCGCCTCAGAGAGGCTCCATTCTCCCTCTCATCTCGGCTATTGGTCCGTTCCACTAGGGGAGACCGGGTCATCACGTGTTCCTCCAGGTCCTCTGCAGGAGCGTGCATCCTTGGTTGTGCACGTTGTGCCATGGCAGCCCTGCTGAGACCCGCCCGTTGGCTGCTCGGGGTCACGGCGGCCCCGCGCCTCCCGCTATCCTTGCGCCTCTATGCGGGGGGCCCGGGACGGCTGTTCTCCGTCACCCCGGTGGCGGCCGCTGCTGGCAGGCGGCCTGCAGGGTGAGTACCGGACCCTTCCTCCTACTGGCGGACCGGCCAATGTCGGGCCCGCGCGCTCTGCCTGCGTAGCCCCGGCAGCTCAGGCGTGAGCCTCTCATGCTTCGGCCAATGCTTTCGGGGCTACAAGCTGAGAGTCTTGAGAAGGTCATGGTCGAGGACATAGCTGGCTTCCGGTTTGCTGCTTGAGGTTGCCACTTGCTCTCAGGCTGGTGATGGTCGGGGAAACTAAGGGCTTTAGGGGGAGGGTGCCGTTGCGGTGGGTGCAGGTGCTGTGTCTTTCCTTAAGGGTACTTTTCTTGGGTTGCTCAATAACCTGCTAGTATTTAGTCTTAGGAGGCTTCGGGTTTTCCCTCTCTCTCCCTCCCTCTTGTGGGCTGGGTTTGAAGATTTAAGTGACCCAGGGATAGTTTAGTGCATGACGTTTGCTTATGGCCAGTTCGAGTTTTCGCCTGCGTTTTGTTGAATGGAGTTTTCCTTCAGCGTTTACACTTATGTTAAGAGTTGGACATTGTCTCGGAAGAATAGGTTGGTGAACACATGCAAGGTACAGTGTTAGATTCTATCTAGGTATTCAAAAACAAGTTAAATACTCAACCAGTGTTGAGGTTACAGGGAGGCAAGAAAGATCATTTGATTGCTATTCTGATCACCAGAAAAAGGAAGATGGGCACTTTGGTTTTAGCATGAGAAAGAAATTGACAATTGAATGACCCACAAAAGAACCAAAGTTTAGGAAGAATATTTAGAACTAATCTGGAATGGGGTGCCATGGACTCCTCGAGGGTGCTTTAGTTTATTTGCCCTATGCCATTGGACAAACCACTCAAGAAGCCTTAACTTATTTGGGTACACAGGTGGGCACACTGCTAAGGTGGGGAGTAGTTCGTGAGATGCAAGGCTTGACATGCAGTAATCATAACTGTAACTATCTTCACGGGTTAGCCTGGCACTGCATATAATTAGATGAAGAAAATGCTTATGGTTTCTCAACAGCATCTTGGGAGTGATGCTTCTTGTACTTTGGGGCCTGGCCTGTGTTTTTGTGTTAGACCTGAACAGTGAACCTTCCTTCAGCAAGTATGCCTCTGGTTTCAGTACATCATCTCTTCATCCTTTATCCCCAATCCCTTTTATGTTCCTTTAGTTCAGAGGTCCTCATCCTGTGGGCAGTGACCTCTTTGGGGGCTGCATATATCAGATATGCTGCATATCAGATTGCGATTAGAACGCTATGGTTCATAACAGTAACAAAATTACAGTTATGAAGTAGTAATGAAATAATTTTATGGTTGGGGGTCGCCATAGGATAAGGTTGCAGCATCAGGAAGGTTGAGGACCACTATTGTAGATGTTAACGAGAGGCCAGAGCCCAGTGCTGCAGAGCTGCTACTGTTCTTCTCTAGTGTGTTTGGGAAACACTGAACACAGTTTAGTGGCAGCTCTGTGTTTCGTTTCCTTGCTGCATAATCGTAGGCCTTCTAACTTGCTTCACTGAGCCCCCTTGGCCGTGTCTGTGAGGGAGAGTTGCGCGATGTCTTTGTGAACCTGACTTCTGCCATTCAGGGCTCGGGTGTCTCTACAAGAAGCTTTGTCATAACTTGTTTCAAAAAGCGACCTTGTGGGCCAGCAAGGAGGCTCATCCAGGAAAGGCACTTTCCCTGCAAACCTGATGACCTCAGTTTGATCCCCAGGATCCACATGGCAGGAGAGAAAGGCTCCTGCAGCTTGTCCTCCTGACGGTGCACAAAAGATAAAGGAAGAATGGAAACAGGGACTGTCCGAGTCTTGTCTGTGGGGTGGCCCACCCATGTTGTTAGACCACAGCCCTTGGTCTCATTTCCAACACTGTGTGCTCAGGTCTCCGGAGGCAGTAAAGTCATATTTGTTTACTCTCTCTGGACTTTGAACACTTTTCCCACAACTGTCGTAGGCTTTATGAGACAGGGTTTCTCTGTGTAGCCCTGGCTGTCCTGCAGATCACTCTGTAGACCAGGCTGGCCTTGAACTCACAGAGAACCTCCTGCCTCTGCCTTCTGGGTGCTGAAATTAAAGGTGTATGCTGTATGCCCATAGTCTTTACTGGTTTTTGTCTTGTGTGTTTGTGTGTGTGGTGCCTTCGGAGGCGAGAAGAGCATGTCAAATCCCCCGGAGTTTTGTGGTTACGTGTCATCCTGAGCTGTGTGGCGTGGGTGCTACAAACTGAACTTGGGTCCTCTGGAAGCTTCTTAACTGCTGAGCCACCTCTCCAGCCCCATTTATTTTTCTTAGACCATAAAACTCAAGTTCCTTGAAGAATAAATTACAGAGGGAAAACACCAAACATTTTTCTTAACTTCACCCAGAGAGAGCCATTGGTATACCGTTAGCATATATTATCCCAGTCCCTTTTGAATATGTGGCTGTATATTGGCTTTACATCATTTTTACAGGAGACGTCATGATTACTTACCGTTCTGGGCCTGAATCTCTGGCATCTCTTTCCACGAAGGCCCTTTCCTGGCTCCAGGACGACACAACACTGTCAGTTTCTGTGTTTCAGGATTGTTTTGCCCCTGCCTCCTTGGTGCTTGTGCCTGCTCATATATTAGATGCTCAGGTGTTGTAGCATGTTAAATGCTCAAGGGCTCGGAGATTTTGATGTCATAGTTAGATGCTCACACGCTGGAGGCATTGCTGCGGGCGGCTTCTCGCTTTGTACCTTCTCCTTGCAGAGACCCCTTTGATTTTTCAGTGTCTTGGTCACGCCTTGCCTCTCTATCTAGCTTTGGTAGCTGTATTGTTTGGCCTGGACGTAGACTGGCAGTTGGACAGCTCCCTCTGGCTGAGCTACACAGGTCCTTCAAACCCAGCACATCTTGAATGGAAACTCCGCTTTTCTCCCAAGTTTGTGCTGTTCCTTAGGAAGAGCCCGCACATGTTTATGCTTGTCTTTGCCCCCCCCCCATCTCATTGCCCCTTTCATCAATAAATGATAAAATCCTGGAGTTCTGCTTCATTTGGAATGGATATCCCATCTCTCCTGCCCCCACCATCCTTTCTCTAGAGTTCCTGATAAACTTGATTGAGACACTTCAGGTTCACAGTTAAGCATCTGGTGGCTCCTGCTATCTCCGGGGTAAGGTCCTACCTGGTGTTTTTCTGGGTGCTTTGGAAATGAGATGCCTCACCCTCTTCTATCTTTCCATGGCCAACTGTAAAAACTACAGTGAGGGTTGCTTCCCTAGGAATCTTGTGATTATAGTCTGATTATAAAGTTCTGCTCAGAGACTGAGACTGAATGTCTTAAGCCTCCAGATAATAGAGGTACTTTGGGGCTGAGTCAGAAGGACCACTGGGCCAAGGTGCATGTCTTCCTGCCTTTGAATGTGATGCTCATTCTCCCCATATTGGGAAGTCCACGTCCTTGTCCAGGCCTTTTAAGCCCCTGCTTCCATGAGAGTTGCTTTGGTGCCCTCAGCTCCTGTATAGGTGAAATGCCCTTAGCCCTGTTAACATGTGTAACCACCCAACGCCCTTACTGCGACACTGTAGACCTGTTGTTAGTTCTTTAAAGGCAAGAACTTTATTTTTTCTATCCCCCACCATGTCTACTTTGTTCATGGAGTAGGTGTCAAACATTTGTTGACTAAATTGAGGAACATCACAGACATTGAGAGGGGGACAGTATGCCAAGAAGATGGGGGGCACCTGGCCCACCTCTGCTGTAGTGCAGTCTGTTCACCTGCTCGTGCTTTCCAGCTGTGCTGTTGCAGAGGCATGATAAACTCAAAGCAAAGTCTATGTGAAAGTGGGTCTAGGTGAATGATTGTGCCTAAAGGTGACATGTCGCTGAGAGTTGTCACTGAAAGAAAAGAAAACTTCTCCTTTTTACCTGGCATTTTGGAAAGCCCTTAGAGTTTCAATCCTTTGGGCTCCTGCTCTCTGTATATAAGTTTGTGAGTAGTAGACAGGTATGGCAGTCCTATTTATTGATATCACATACTCAGATGATACTTGATTGGTATTTCACAGAGAAGGACTGTTGCCATTTGTTTTCAGGAAGGACGCCAACAGACCAGCCAACTATACATGCATGCGTGCCTGTATGTAGGTGCATGTGCTACAGTGTGAATATAAGTCAGAACTTTCCAGAGCTAGTTCTTTTCCTCGTGTAGATCCAGGGATAGAACTCAAGTCAGACTTTAGCCGCTGGGCACCTGCCAGGCCCAAAGAGGGAGCCACATCTTAAGAGGACACGTGCTGTGTAGTCAGTGTTGAAAAGCTAAATAAAGAAGTCCATGGAAAACACACCTGGATCCTGTGCAGTCTGGTGAGATCTGGTACTACAGGTTGATTGCTGTACTAGCTCCATGATCGACTGTGGTAAGGTCTTGACCCAGAGGAGGATTTCGAATGTGATGGATCTTGACAATTTATTTAGGTTATGATGAAAAGCCAGCATGGCCAGTTAGGAACAACACTGGTACTGCAGATGGGGGCCTCAACTGGTGGTGCAGAACTGAAGCTCTTCCTTTCTTGGAGAGAGAAAGAGGTTGGTGAGCATGTTAGAACTGGGGATCAGGACAGACAAGGGTCCCATTGCTACAAACCCTTATCCACACCAGCTCGTTCTCTGGGCAAGCTGGAAAATGGAAGCTTCTCAGATTCTGAGATGGTTTGAATGTGTTGTAGATGCTCAAGGGGATGACTGAGAGATAGGAAATTCATTTTAAAAAGGATTTTATTTTTAATAATGTGTATCTGTGTACACACATGAGTACAGGTGCCTTCATAGGCCAGAAGAAGGTGTCAGATGACCTGGAGTTGAAGTCACAAGTGGTTGTGAACCTTCTGACAAGAGTGCTGGGAACCAAATGTGGGTGCCCTGCAAGAGTAGTTTGTGGCTCTTTGTGACTGAGCTATCTTTTTAGCGCCATAAAAAATGTTTTGTGAATGTTGTGAATTTAAGAACCAAAGGCCATTATAAGTGCATAATGCCTATAAGACCTGGATGAGATCTTTACAGTCTAGTCCATGTCATTCTAGTGGTACAGATTCTGAAGACTATCTTGCATCATTTCATACCATGGGACCAAAACCATGACAACTATTTTTAAAATCTATAGTTAGAGGATATAGACCCAGGCTATAATTGGGCAGACATTACTAGAGAAGACAAAGTCTTCACATAAGTGTGAGAAACACGTAAGGGTTCATAGGTCATTAGCACTGATGAGCGGCCAAAGCCCTGAAAACTAAATGCTTCAAGTGATGTAGAGAAACAGCACTCACTTGCTGCTGTAGGAATGCACACTGCAAAGCTATTTGGAAGCTTAGTTTTGTGGCCACTTCCACAATTAAAAGTAGACCTCACGCCAAGTATGTCCCCAAATGAGAACAGTGCTTAGGTCCTTACAAAAATTCCATATGTTTGTATGGCAAAAAAAGAGAAAGATTTCAACAGCTGAGTTAAGATTAATTTACCTACACTATGAGATATTATGCATCCATACAAAGAAGTGAACTGCCATACTGTGAAAAGACATGGAAGAACTTGCGATGTTTGCTTGCAAGATGAAGGAAACCTCTCTGAAATGTCCGCGTGTTACTGTACACCTGTATGACAGCCTGGAAAAGACACACTGGAGTGTAGAATGACCTGCACTTGTCATAGGCTAGGAGGACGCCCAGAACAATGTTAGGGTGGGATACAGGACACAGTGACCTAATTCTGTAAGGTCCTGGAACAGTGGCTGCATACTGTATCTGTATACAGTGTAACTGCCATTGTCAGCTAGAGTACCTTTCTCAGGGTTTCTAGTGCCACAGTGGAACACTATGACACAAGGAAGTTAGGGAAGAAAGGGTTTATTCAGCTGACATTTCCACATTGTAGTCCCTTCACTGAAGGATGTCAGGACAGGACCTCAGGCGGGGCAGGAACCTGGAGGCAGGAGTTGATGCAGAGGCCATGGAGGTGAGCTGCTCAGTGGCTTGCTCCCCATGGCTTGCTCGACCTGCTTCCTTGACACAGGAACTATCACCAGCCCAGGAGTGGACCCATCCACAATGGGCTGAACCCACGAACTTCAGTTACTGATTTAAAAAATGCCCTACAGGATTGTCTATAGCTGGATCTTATGGAGGCATCTTCTCCGTCGAAGCTCCCTCTCTCTGACTCTTGCTTATGTCAAGCTGACATAAAACTGGCCAGGACGAAGGGTCACCGGCTAACACTGGTAGTTTGTCATCCGAGCAAGTGTAGGACACTAATGTGTCTTGGTGGCTGGGGAAACTGGAGAGGGAGGTGTATGTGCGTGAGCTGTACTTTTCTGTTTTTTTGTTTTTGTTTTTGTTTTTTTTTCCCTTAAAAAGTGGCACAGGCTTTGAAGTGATTGAGTGGCTCAAGTTTTATCACCGGGTCTTCAAAATGTTGATGTTCTGACACTATTATTTTTTAAGAATAAAAAGGCAGCAACTTTAAAATGTCAGGTTTTACCAGAGAAAAAGCCATGGGTAACTGAAGTGTGAATGGGGTACTAGACTCAGGGTGGAGTGAGGTGTTTAACTGTTATTAGTGTTTCTTTCTCTGGTTCTATCATTTGGGGCATTAGAATTTGGAGGCACAATGCTCCATCTTGTACAAGCCTGTTTGGTGTGCTCCTAACTTGTGTTGGCCCAGCTTGACTAACCATGGGCATGACCCTCTCCTTTCTGTCACAGGCCCATTGCTTGGGACCCAAAGTTCCTGTCTTTAGTTACGTACGAGTTGACCTCGCTGGAGTTAGGTCAGGATAGAGAGCATTTGCTGTCCATGTATGTGTGTGTGTGGGGGGGGGGGGGGCTGGCTGGCCTAGTCTCCAGCCCTATAAAGTGAAATGAGGGGCAGAACAATTCTGGCCTGTATTACTGTACACTAGCATTTAAATCCACTTAAAAAGTGTGTGTGTGCCTTTTAGTAGTCATCAGATTTGTGTTGTGTAGAAGCCAGCAGGTTCACATCCACTGCTCAAAAACTCTGCATGGATATGAATTATTGTCCATGTTATTCTGAGTTAAACATGGCTGCTCTCTTTACCTCACATTAGCAAGGGCATAGTTTTTGATAATTACTATGGTAACAAAAAAATAACCATTGAGGCCTTTGATTAGGGAGAACTAGGCAGTTTCTCTAGTTTGCGGATGATTGGTTACCCACCATTTAAGTAATTCTGCTCACTTAACAGACAGCTGTCTATAAGTGCACTAGTGTGCACACATAGGTACACAGAGGACATCATCTTACTTGGTAGTATCCCTCCCCCCCATAGTTTCTGACTTATTTGTTTATATATGATGGCCAAGTAGTTTTTGTCTCCAGTTACCATGGTATAATTTCTAACTCAGTATCAGTTACAAACTCTGATTTACATGTGACAGAGCTTTTGATGCTGTGTCACATCACTTTGTGACTGGCTAATAACATAGGAAAACAATGGCTTTTGAGATCAAATCCAGGACCTTTTGCGTGCTAAATACATGTTCTACCACTCAGTAGACGCTCCACCACTTAGCTACTACAGTTTTATTTAAACTCGCCACTGACTGGTGTAAAGATCTATGTGCCAGAAAATGTGATTAAAATCCTGAAGGCATTTTCTGAATTAATATTTTTAGACATAGTGGTTAGTATAACTTAATGTCAACTAAAATTAAGATATTTGGAGTAGATCCCCAAGAATTGGGTATGTTAAAAGTGAGATATTTAAATTTAGAGAAAGCCTTTCAAAATTAATGATTTATGACAGTATTCTTTACATTCTTTAGGGTCTGATATTTGTAAACTAAGTACAGCATTTATTTTATAGTATGAAATACCTGTGATTGCACAGTTTAGAAATTTAGTTGTATATTAAACTGTAGTATTAAAATATTGATTTAAAGAGTTGCTTGTTCTGAGGTTTCAGTAGGTTAGCTCATAGGGTGCTTAATGACATGGGTCCCATCCCTGCACTTCATAACCCCTGGGAAGGCTGGGCCAGAAACTTCACATTACATTACTTAGTTTATTACTAATTGTATTTGATTTTACAGAGAGCTACTGAGCGAAGCCAGGTCCTATTCCATTGTTGCTGAGAAGAGCCGTCTTCAGGAGGAGCCTGCTCCTATGAGTAACAATCAGTTCAGTTGGGCTCTAATGAGACTGGATAGTTCTGTTCGAAGAACGGGCCGCATCACAAAGACAGTTCTGCAGAAGGCCTTTCAGAGCGCGTGTAGCTCAGGTATTTCCCAGGTTCTCTGTAGGAAGTGTCTGGAAGCTCATTGTGGAGCTTCACTTGATCCTACGTGTAGCTGTGACTATGGCCCTGCTGTCCTGGATTCCAGTTCACCTAGGCAGAGTGAAATGGAAGTGTTTCCTTTAGAGTTTGGTTCAGGGTCCGCTTCCCTTGGTTTCTAGGGTTGCTTTAGGTGGTAAACTGCATGGTAAAAGGCACTGGTTTCCCCCTGGTGACCAGTGAAGACTGATAGCTGTTCCCTTCCTTCCCAGTCAGCCTCTGCTCAGGCACATCACTGAGATCTTGGATAACCCAACAAGAGCTTCAGGTTCTCACTCCCAGGCTCCTCCCTCTTCTCCTCACAGACACAAAAGCCAGCGTACTAACAGCTACAGTTTTGTGTGCATTCTGAGAAGAGTCTCCCGGAGCCTGTTTGTGGGCATCTATTCTGTTAGGGAGCAGAGCTTCCAATGAACAAAGAGATTCCAGGACACTTGAAAAACCATAACTTCCTGCCTACTCACACTTGCTTGGCCATCACCACAACTAATTTTGGAACTCCCTAATCACCCTTCCAGCCTTTTCTTCACACTTATTTCTGCCCCTTGAGTTACTTGCTCTGGCTGTACTGACAGGTGAAGTTCTTGTGTTGTCTTAAAGGCCGCTTTAAGAGACATGGAGATGAAGCTTCAATGTGATAATATGAGCATCATCTGCTCTGGGTTGTTTCCCTGAGGTACTGAGAGGCAGCATAGCCTTTGAATTATAGCAAGCACTGCCTAGGACTTAGATTTTCCTTGGATGCCTTAGCCTTACAGAGTATATAGGTTTCACAGCCTTAGATTTCCTAAAGCAGACTGCTGCTAAGGATTTCATTTGTGACTGGTGGTGTGTGGGTACCCTCTCGCTGTCTGGTGAGCCGTGGAGAGAGGCTTGTGGGTAATTAATAGCTATTTTTCTTGATCTCTTTGAAAAGCCTGAAGACTAACTTTGAGATGAAGCCTTGAGATTTGTGCCTATATTATTGGTCCTGTTACCTGTAATCTATTAACTGTTTTTTCGCAGGTATTCCCGCTAGTAACCACGCCTTGCTTCTGCTGCGCAGCTGTGGGTCCCTCTTGCCTGAGCTGAGTCTTGCAGAAAGGACAGAATTTGCTCATGAGATATGGGACAAACTTCAGAAATTAGGTATGATTGGTTTAGTACCTGACATACACAAAGGTATAATAGTTATTTTTTGTTTCTGTCCTACTGAAAGTGTTAGTCATAAGAATTATCTTGTTTTATCACAGGACTTCTTGATTTAATACTATTTTTGGCAATATGTTTATTTGGTGAGTTATAATAACATCTTGAGGTATTAAGAGTAAAATAGTTTTCATAAGTGAAAAAATAGACAATTGGGCTGTGGGTTGTAACTCAACCTGCAGTGTTAAGGTGTTGTTAGAATTCAGTACAGATATACTCACACATAAAAGAGTACTCTACTGTAGCTTATTATAGTATTAGAGACTAGACTCAATCCTAGTGCCTGGGGATCTGGTCAATAAATTATGGAGATTCTCTGATATAGTGTCATGCATCTTCACATATTGATGAAATAGACTAAAAATTAAGATGTTGAACAGTATACACCATGTACCAACATCCAGAAGCAGTGTGTTTTCCTATCTACTCTGTTGAAATATTTCTGCTCTGGAAGGATGACAAACATTGGGTATAATTTTTACTCAATACATCTGATATGTTACTGTTGTTAAGACAGGTTTCTACCTTGTTGCCCTGGCTAGCATGGAATTTGCTCACAGACAGGGCCTCCCTAGAGTTAGGATTAAAGGTGTGTGCCACCACACCTGGCTAAGTGCCTTTTTAAAATGCTTTAAAAGTTTGAACCAGCTGGGACATGGGGGCACATGTCCTTAATCCCAGCACTTGGGAAACAGAGGCGGACAGCATTCTTTTAAGTTTGAAGACAGTCTGGTCGACATAGTGAGACTCTGTCTAAAAGAAAAAAAATAAAATTACAAAATAAAAATCCAACACTAAAATTTTTGAATATAACCCAGTACCTAGCCTAGGGCATGGCACAGTCTTCTGTCTCAGTTAATCTAATTAAAGTCACTCCCTTCTAGATAGCCCCAGACATTTGTCCCCAGGTAAAGGTTTTCCCACCTCAATTAGCTTAATGTAATCCCTCACAAATGTCCAGAAGCTTGTCTCTCAAGTGAGTCTAGAGCCTATCAGGTTCATTCTCGAGATTGGCCATCATGCCTGGCTTTTCCATGGGTGCTTGAGATCAAACCCAGGTCTTCATGCTTCGGTGGCAAAAATTTGACTGACCATTGAGTTGATTTTTTTTTTTTAATGAAGTGTTGATGCTTCTAAAAATACATTTTAAGACATTCTTTGGTAAACTTGTGACTAGCACATAATTCTCCATAAAGCCTTATCTAAAATATTCTAATAATTATAGGTTGTGATGCCTATAATCCCAGCATTTGGACGACAGGGCTAGAAGGATTGCCATAGGATTTGATGCTAGTTCGAGCTGGCAAATCCTAAAACAGTCAGAGGATATATATACCAATCAGGACCCCCCCCCCAAAAAAAAAAAGACCAGCAGAAAAAGAGATTAACCTCAGTGTATGCCTGCTGAGATTTAAATCTCTTATCATTTATTTGCCCTTAGGCAGTTGGAAGGAGCAATCTCCTCATCTGTAAAGTGAGAATAATAAAAGTATTTGCCTGAAAGCTGTTAATAATAACAACCAAGCATTTATGTGTGGACCCCTTAGCATGGCTCCTGAAAAATAGTATTTTATGTGTATATTATGAAGGAAACAATATGGATTCTAGATAATAACCACCACTCTGCCACATACAATTAATTGACTAAGGATAAAAAAATTTCATGCAATATAGTATTCATTCAATACTATATTCAAGTGAGCCCAGTCTGTGACCCTCGGGTCTGTGCATCCATGTATCCAAGGCTAGCAGTGACTGCAGCCCAACACACTTACAGGTGAGAGAGTCCTGCTGCACTGTCAAAAATAATGTCATCTGAGAGTAGAGCAGGCTGCATGGCAGGCAGTCCTAACATGTGTGGCCTTGGGTAGTATCCACATAAGAAGAAAGGAGAATTAGAATATGGGTAAATAATGTTAGCAGACTAGAAATGGTGTTCAGCCTGAAGGAGGAACAGGGTCCTTCAGGCAAAGGCTTTGTGTGACCTGGTAAAGATTAAGAAAAGTTGCTAAAAGGCCTGTTTTATGAAGGAACTGTAGTCATACTTCCTCTGCAGCATGGCAAGGCCTTTGCCACCTTTAAATCCAGAGATATTATCAGCGTATTCGCACAGGAAGACAATTCTGTTACAGTCAGCAGCCATTAGTATCTGCAGTTTAGTTGTATTAAAGATGTGATGATAAATGCTTTTCTAAACATTTGATTTAAATTTCACTTATAGGTACCGTGTATGATGTCAGTCATTACAATGCTTTACTTAAAGTGTATCTTCAAAATGAATATAAGTTCTCACCTACTGATTTCCTGGCAAAGATGGAGAGAGCAAACATTCAACCGAATCGAGTAGGTAGCTGCTGTTGTGGATGCTGAGCCGCCATATCCACCTGTGCAGCTTCCCAGGAAAACGGTGATGTATGAAAATGTTAACCGGCCCATCTCCTTGGCAGGTGACATACCAGAGGCTGATTGCTGCCTACTGTGATATGGGAGATATCGAAGGTGCCAGGTACGTATTTCTTATAAGTGAGGGTTATTTTTTTAGTTTGATTTTCTTCTATGTAGTTTGTGTTTTGTGTCTATGTGTTGAGTGTGGAAATCTAGAGGACAGTTTGCAGAGTTGGCTCTATTCATCATGTGGATCTTGGGGTTCAGTTCAAGGGACGAAAGTCCAGTTAGGCTTGGCCACCAGCTCCTTTGGCTGCAAAGTATCTCGTCATTATTAAATAAAGGTCTGTAGAAGTAGATTTGCACATTGTATAATCCTAAAACGTATCTACTTTTTTGAAAATGTATTCTTTATAAAAGGAATTATTTCAGGAATATTTTAATATAGCAAACTTAGTAATATGAAATTATTAACTTCTACTTCTAAAGAAATATAAGTTGCTATCTTAACTAAAACAGAAGCAGAAATTGTTGAGATGCAAAGCCTGATTTGCTTTCTTAAAACACTATTTTCTAAGGGAGTTATCTTTACCCATTTAAACTGATCATTTGTAAAAGTAGAAATATTTTCTTTGCCCACTAATTGGTACAATCAACTGCAATATTTCTCTGCTTATAAAAAATGTCTTGCCATTTTTAGCTAAAGCTTAGGGGATAAGGAGTGAGTTGAAATACATACCTGTTTTTAACCCAGTGTACCGACTTTTTTCCTCCCAAATTAGTCGCCATTTCCTTCCTGTCTCCATGGTAGGAATCAAAGCTGGGGACTCTCACATGTGCTAGGCTTTACCTCCAAGCCACAGTCCCGGCTTACTTAGTAGTTTAGAAGAGTACTCAAAATTAGTGATATTTCAAGGAATAAAATTTGATCAGAAAGGGATTATGTTTCACTTTGTTGGTTTTTGCTTTTTTAACAAGGACATGTTATTATACTAGACAAAAAATAACTTAAGGCCTAGTCGGCAGACACATTAGCAAATGTCCTTGATAACCGTGACTCCATCTTTTATTGCAGCAAGATTCTTGGATTTATGAAAACGAAGGATCTTCCGATCACAGAGACCGTGTTCAGTGCTCTTGTCACAGGCCATGCAAGAGCTGGGTATACCTTTCATCGAGATTTTGCTTTGTGGGCAAGGTTTCAGTCCTAGAAGATTACTATAGAGGACACATAGATCATATTTATTTATTCCTCCAAAAGTCTGGTATGAGGTGGAGCACACTGTTATTTTTATAACTTCCTCTGAAATTTGTCACACGTAGTTTACAATTACTCGTTGTTAAAATTTGGGCTTGGTTGAAGGTAATTTTAAAATTTACTAGGAGATATTTTTATTTTTTTATAAGTGGTTAACCTACTGTGTTGTTCTCAGATAAACCTGTGCCCTTACACTTACAGTGTAAGAGGTTCCTTACCTAGTTTGTATGTAGTTATTACATGTGGGGGTGAAGTTACCTGTAAATATGGCTCCTGCTATTTTAGAAATATGTAACCAATTTCATGAGTAGTTGTCCTTTTTGGGGTATAATTCCAAGTAGTATTTTAAAGTTAGTCATTTTAATAAGTTTAGGCATATGTTTAGATTGAATAATTATAATCTTATGTTTTCCTTGAAATAATTTGTAGAGATATGGAAAACTCAGAAAATATTCTCACAGTGATGAAGGAGGCTGGCATTGAACCTGGGCCAGACACATATCTGTCTTTGTTGAACGCATATGCTGAGAAAGGTGACATTGACCATATAAGGCAGGTAAGGTTTATGCTGTGTGAGTCAAGACGGAAGTTGTTGTGTAAACTTGGGTTACACATTATATGAAGCAAAAAACATAGGTATGTCTATTTTAAAGATGTCTTTTTGTAAGGAACAATATTCAAAGAAAATTTTTGTTGGATACTTTAATGTTAATGTGATGATCACTGTTGGATTAGGATATTGTGAGTCATTTTTTTTTTTAGCGTTAGTACTTCTAATTTTTCATTTAAATTACTATGATTATCTTTAGACTTTGGAGAGAGTGAAGAAGTCGGATCATTATCTTATGGACTGTGATTTCTTTCAAATTATTGCTACCCTTAGTAAAGCTGGATATCCTCAGTATATCTCAGAAATTCTGGAAAAAATTACCTATGAAAGAAGATATATTCCAGGTACTTAAAAATTTTTATTTACATGATTTTTATGAATACCTAGATTACTATTTTTTTCAAAGGGTACTTCTTAACAATAGAGAATTGTGGGAGGCAAACATAGGATTCTTGGTCAGTGTAATAAGCTAAATATTCATGAGTTAATTGAGTGCTCTAGGATATATAGTATTAAGTATTTTTTCTTGTGATATATATATCTCTATCTAGATAGAGATATATCTTTTTGGTATTTGCAGTTCTTAATTTTTCTTTAAAAGTTTCAAAACTTTCTGTTTGTGTTTGGTTGTATGTATACTGCAGGGTGTGTGTGTAGGTCAGTGAGGGCAACTTGCAAGAGTCAGATCTTTCCTGGTGATCGAACTCAGGTCATAAAAACTTGGCAGCAAGTGTCTTTATCTGCAGAGCCATGTTGCTGGCCCTGTTTTTTCATTAGTATTAATTGCAATTTAAACAGATCGCCGGGTTTAGTAACAACAGATGTCTTTATTTTTTTTCCAGATGCAGTGAACCTTATTTTGCTTTTAGTCACTGAAAAATTGGAAGACACTGCATTCCAGATTTTATTAGCGTTGCCCATATCAAACGAAGAGACCCCAATAGAATCTGGCAGTTTCTTTTTGCGACACTGTGTGACTATGAATACGGTATTTTGCCTGTTCTCACAGTATATAGTTGGTTGGGACATAGGAGGCTTTAAGATAAGGGAAAATTCATGAGATGAGACTGGTTATAAACAACCCAAAACTTTAAATGTTGAAGACTTTGGATAGAAAGGGAGAAACTGGGAGAGAATGCCAAAGAGATGGACGTATAGAAAGTGACGTGGCCGGGCTCTGACTGTCTGCTGACTCCCTGTCTTTCCCCTCAGCCTGCGGAGAAGCTCATCGGTTACTGTAAGAAGCTGAAGGAAGCCAAGCTACACAGCTCTTCATTACTGTTCACTCTCCACTGTGCTCTACTAACCAATAAAACTGGTACTGTATCCTTTAGCTTAGACCAGTGTCAAGAAGTTTCTCTGCTGGAGCATGTGATGTATCATGCTTGTGTTTTTTTTTGTTTTGTTTTGTTTTGTTTTGTTTTCAGCTTTGGCAATAGCGATGTTGGAGGCTCTGAAGGAGGAAGGGTTTCCTATCCGAGCTCACTATTTCTGGCCATTGCTAGTTGGACATCAGAAAACAAAGAACGTTCAAGGTGAGGCTTGCCTTTTATGGAATCACAGCTGGTCAGGGAGATTGCACGCAAGCATACATCTGTTTGAATTCTTCAGAAGCACACTAATTTCTGAGACTAGATCTCCTGAGAACTGGAATTGTGTGAAATAATACTAAAGTGGATATTTTTCACTGTAATTTCGTTTCTTAGTTCACCTCTTAAATGAGTATTCAAACTTATGAGTGTAGTTGTAAACAGTTTGTCTAGCCATAGTGAAGTTATATATAATGGTGTTCATAGAACAGAAAGTGTGGCCGTTTCCTCTGAGAGCCAGCCCGTTCCTCCCAAACTCCAGCTCCAGGAGGGAAGGCAGAGAAACTTGTGTTTATTGTAAAGTAGTACTTGTGACCTGACAGCCTGCTGATTGAAGGACAGAAATGTTCAGCCTTGCAGCTTCTTAAGTACATTAAGCATTTAGCATACTTTTCCCTGTACACATGGGATGTCTATAGGATATGAATAAAATGGAACAAATATTAAATTTTAGAGCACAGTATCTTAATTCTTCAGTTTGCATTACTAGTAATCAGAAAGAGTAGTCTCATAAAAAGATGCTTTTAGCAGAAGTACCTCCCCCTTGGGGAAACAAAAATGGTCTTTTTTCATTTTATCTCACAGTATAATGTGCTTTGGAATGAGATGCAGAGTTGTTAGTGTGACACTGGGTGACAAACAGAATGCACAAACAGCAGAAAGGGTGCTTTTAACAGACTTTCACGTTGCAATTTTATCTTAAATATATAGTTTTCTTCTGGTTTAAAGGAAATAGGGAAACAAGTATTCCCTAATTGTTTCAGGTTATAAAAGTCTCTAAATCCTTTTTAGAAAAGTCTTTGTGAAAACAATATGAGTTGATTAACTCTTTGTACATCCTCGAGTTCAGAAAGTGTGAAGGAACCTTTAACCCTGTATTTCTGCATCACAGAACCTTTACAGCATTCCCTCAAACTCTGGGGCATGTTTGTGTTCTTTGTCTTGGTGCCTTTTGAAATGTCTATGTATCAGGTAAGTTTCCTAGTTGCACCATATTGTAATGCTACCCTTTGAGTTGGCTCCTACATTAATGGAAAATAAAAGGACAGTGCTGTGTCCGGCTAGAGTAGGCTGACCTTGTGAGGATGGGCTTGCCACAAATCCACCTTTCCTTAAGATTTCAGAATGGAGACTGTGAGCATGCTTTGTTGAAAGCTCACATTATATTATTGAGGGAACTGAGAACCAACAGGATCAGGGCCTGACCCACAGACGCTCTCAGTTTGCCAGGATTCAAAATGATTTCTGCACTTGGTAATACTGCTTCCTGTCACCTCCACACAGTAACTGTTACACTGTTTTAGTAACACTTTAGTTGTCCTTTGGAAATTAGACACCAGGTCTCTATCAAGGACATCTTAAAATCAGGAACAAGATTTTTAAACCAACCCAAGTTTTACTTTGGAAAACCACAGACAGATGCTTTATTGGAGGTTCTGACTTGATAGCACGAGAGAGGATCAGTTGTCCTTCGGTTTTTAAAAACTGTGCTCTTTAGATCCCTTGTGGAGGTCCTGAAGGTGGGAAAAGTGTATTGTGTAGTCTTGTGTGTAGCAGTCAAGGGGCTATCTGTTTTGTGTAGTTTCTGTCACGGCATGCAAGGCTACTTTCTCATTATTGGGATGAACCTGCTCTTTGTCCAGTCAGCATCCAGTATAAACCTCGGGACGACGTTGCGTTGAGTGACTTGCAGCTGGGTTGCAGCTGCTCAGAGCTCTTACTTAGGAATGAGACGGGCCTCTGCAAGCAGGGCTCAGATAAACCTGAAGAACTGAGTTCCCAATAATAAGACAATTTTATTTTTGTCGAATTGGAAGCAGGAATTTTACACCAGCCCTCACCAAGATGACCTGAGTCTTCTTACTATCTTCTTTGGCCTGAACAGAAAAGTCACCATTTAGAATATTTTCAATAAGCGGCATAAATGAGAAGAAAAGCTGGGAATGAGATCAGACTTCCTTTGATATAGTTAGGAAACAAGAAGACTGGAAAGGTTTGGACTGCACAGAGTGGCACTTGCTTTTAATCCCAACTCTCTGAAAGTAGAGGCAGGCAAATCTCTGAATCTGAGGCTAGCCTAGACTACAGAGTTCTAGGGCTACATCCTGAGACCCTCTCTCAACAACAAACCAGATAGGCTCTAAAGGGGTTCTTTGTGTGGGATACAGCCCTGAAAATAAACGTACTAGTTGAGTCGAGGGACAGGATAAAGGGGCCTCCTAATAGGTGAGCACATTTGATTGATTATGGCAGACAGTATTAGTCGATAAGAGTAGTTCAGGAAAATCATGTCTATTTCTCTTGAGTTTGGATTAATTTAATTGCTACAATTTTTTTTTTCTTTTAAAGTGCTGAGGAAATGTCCTTACTGATAACAGAAAGTAACCAGGTTAAACTTCATGACTTCCCTGACTGAGTTCTTCATCTCTGCTCTGCTTCATCCCATAGAGATAGTGGATATCCTCCAAACAATGAAAAAATTGGGAGTAGACCCTGATTATGCCACATATGCCAATTATGTATTTCCAAACTTTGACAGTATACAATCAGCTCGGGCTGCTTTGCAGGTGGGTACAGTGTGTTTTAATGGCATAATCGAAGAAAATGCTCTTTCTCCCAAATATTTTATTATTATTTAAAAATGAAAAGCACCATTGAGTAGAGAAATGAAAATAGTCTTGCGTATAGTGTTTAAGGCTTTATAAATACACTGATTAGTATATGTAATATGTTTAACTTAACATAAAAAGACTAAACAGTATCTTTCTTATGTGTTAAGACTGGCCTGATAACAGAAACGTACAGATCTACTCCTTGGTCTCATCCTGGAAACTGTAATCTTCATTTTTTTATTATAAATCATCCTGAATACATTATTAATAGTGTATTTGTTATTGTGTATTTGAAAATAATCTTTGTTGGGCTTTGAAAATTTGTTTTCTTGTTATGCTACCAGAAGAGGCAAGGTATTTTGAGTGTCATTTGAAGTGTTGACTTTGGGAGCTGTAGAGATGGCTCAGCAGCTAAGAGCAAGGACCGTTCTTTCACAGGATCCAGATTTGTTTCCCAGTATCCAAGTGGTAGCTCATCTGTCTCTAACTGCAGTTGTAGGAGATCTGACACTTTCTTCTGGCCTCCAGAGGCACTAGGCACGTGCGCTACACAGACCTGAATGCTGTCAAGTATTCATACACATAAAATAGTAAAATGAAAAAAATTAAAAAGATTAACTTGAACCATACAAGAATTGCATTTCTAAGCCAGGCGTTGGTGACACACACCTTTAATCTCAGTGTTGGAGCCAGAGGCAGGCAGATCTCTGAGTTTGAGGCCAGCCTGGTCTACAGAGCAAGTTCCAGGACAGCCAGGGATACACACAGAGAGAAACCCTGCCTCGAAAAACACACAACACAATTGCTTTTTCTAATTTCAAAGCAAAATGTTAATATGTACAGGTAGGAACAGCAGGTTCAAGCTCCAAATTAATAATGTATTTTTCCAGGAAGAGCTATAGAGCCGAAGTTACTTACATGCTGTCTGGGTTTTTGTGAGAATGTTCCTTTCGTTGGAATAACTTCATAATTATAATCATCTTAAAATTGGGAGTTATATCTTCAGTGTCTTTCCTAGCACCTCAATCCCTTCTTCAGAGATGGGACCTTAGGGACACTGGCTAACTCCTGACCTTTTGTCCCCACTTCCTGTGTGCTGGCACAGAAGGCATATGTTAGTTTTGAGCTGTGTTAGGGCCCAGGTCCAGGCCTTGGTGTCTGCAGGAAATCACTCAGTGAGCAATGAGCTCATTCCCCAGCTCTCTTCTTTAGCTCTCAAAAGAACTACAGACTTCCTGCTGTCTTGTGACTACTCTTATTTTTTCAGAATTGCTTTGCTCTTAGGAGGAAATTAGCCCTAAATTGTAAACTTGCCTGAATTTTGATTATGCTCATTCTTATTTCAGTTACCTTTTGTTTTCATTGTTCAAATTTCAGTGTTAAGTATTGAATCAAATCCCTCCATACTGTTAAATGCTTAATAAACCTTATAGTTTTACTGTGCTTTTTAATACTAAGATTATGACAGTGTTATATGTCATTAATACATGCAGACTACTAGTCAGTTGGTGAGTCTAAGTCTGTCTAACTCTCCCACGGGTGATTCCTTGAGATAGTCTTATATTTTAGATAATAATTTTTTCTTAACATTTTCCTTTTATATGTGAGTGTGCTTAAGAAATCTCTTTGAAAAAGTGGATATCCTATAGTACTATGTAATTCTACAAACCATTTTAATGCTTGTGTGATATTTTATTTTGTAGATAAGTCATGATTTATTTTTATTCTTTGCCTTTTGTCTTTGCTGTTTGTAATATTGTAGTATATAAAAAACATTTGGACTAAATTTTGATTCATACACTTCCATTATGATATTGAGACAAGTGACAAACCATTCAGAGTTCTATAAATTTGATCTTTACCATGTGTGTCAAAGGCCATTTTAGTGGGACTGGAGAGGCGGCTTGGTGGTTAAGAGCATTAAGGGGCCAGGTTTGATTCTCTGCTCCACAATCACCTGTAACTCCAGTTTCAGCAGGTCTGACACCTCTCCTGGGACTCCACAGGCAACAGGCACACCTGTTATGCACAGGCATTCATGCAAGGAAAAAAACAATCCATAAACATAAGTAAAAATACGAATTTCTCTTAAACTACCATTTTAGGTTTTTTGCTGACGTTTTGTAAATGAGAGGATTGTCATGTCTTGAGTAGCAAACGTGAACGGATCAGCTGTCTTGATGGTGTTTATTTAGGTTGTTGGCATTCTAGCATAAAGTTTCTTTTTGCCAAGGTTTGGTTACTCAGCTATGTGTAGTTTTAGAAGATTATTTTTTAAAGGATAACAGATTATCTTGGTACATGGTGATAAAAATATTTAAAGGATAGAAAATTATAATGGCGTATCAAAATACTGTTAGCTGAAGAACATCACCATTGATGTACATTACCATGTGTCCTTTCTCCAGGAAAACGACTGTCTACTGAGAAATGATCTAGTTGCTCAAATTGAAGTAAAGAAAGAAGCAGTAGCCGGGAACTTGGAGAACATTTTGTCACTTTGTAAGTGTTCCGCACAGGAAATGGATTTGGTATTGATCTCAGTTGCTATCGAGAGTATACGTACAAGGTGGTTCTGTACAGTGTGAGCAGGAACAGTTCCAGCTTGTGTTACGGTCCTGCTGAGAAACTCATGCCTTGAATTTGTGACTACTTTAAGATTGGCTAATTGTAACATTGGAAGGAGCTTGAAGGTGCCATGCTGTTAGAGTTGTGGTTGGGCATGAGGTACACCAAGGGGTGGGGTCCTGTTTGTCATTCGTGAGCATCTAGGTGACATGGAACAAATTTGTTAACATCTACTTGTCAGTTTTCTGAAATTGAGGTGAGCCTGTTTTGTAGAGATGGCGGAGGAGGTCTAGTGAGGCATGGGGTAAGCAATTTGAAGCTGCTCCTAGATTTGACTAACAAAAGCACAGCTGATGCTTGCCGAGGACTTAAAAGTAACAGTTGCTCATACATGCAGCTGTTCATACACATAGTCAATTCCATTAACAGAAAGGTACAGTGAGGATTAAGGATTTGATGTAGGTGATCTTTGAGCCAGAAGCAAAATCTGGTTTTAACTTTGTTGTTTTGGGCATTTTTTTAGAATGATTTAATTTATTTTTATTTTTTATCTACATTAGTGCCTTGTTGCATGTATGTTTGAATGAAGGTGTTAGATCTTTTGGAACTGAAGTTACAGACAGTTGTAAGCCACCATGTCGTTGCTGTGAGTAGAACTCAGGTCATCTGGAAGAGCAGCCAATGCTCGTAACTGCTGAGTCATCTCTTCAGGCCCTAATAAATTACATTTTTTTTTTTTCTTTTTTCAAGACAAGGTTTCTCTTTGTAGCCCAGGCTACCCTGGAACTCACTCTGTAGACAAAGGATGGTCTCAAATCCAGAGATCTTGCCTCTGCCTCCCAAATGGCTTTTTTTAATTGATAAATGTTTCTTAAAGGTTTTTTCGTTTTGTTTTGTTTTGAAAACACGTCCATGATATTTGTCAATCGTTCAGTTTGTGGAAAAACACTTGAAACTAAATAGTAGCAGAATTTTGTTAGTTTATTTTGGGAGTTTTGTGAGACAGGGTCTCACTGTGTAGCTCTGGCTCACTTAGAACTTGCTGTGTCTTGAACTCACAGATTTGCCTCCTAAATGCTGGGACAGAGAGCTTTGATCTTAAAGTGTTAAAGTTTGATTGGGTGGAAACTTTGTAAAAGCAGATTATTAGCACGCTGCCTGTTCTGGCATTTACAGTATTCCATCAGTTAAACAAGCTAGTGTTGGTAGTGTGAGGGAGGCCCAGTGTCCACTGTGAAGTGGTAGTCAGAGGGTGATTTCTAAAGCCCGCTGTTCTGAGTATACTGATTGGACCTTCTACTGTCTACATAATGTCTGGATTTTCAACACTGAGAAGGTGAAATGGGAGCATTAGCACATGTGTGTAGGCGGTGCAGTATATACCTGAGGCCTCATTCCCTCACCAGATGTCTGTCTCTAGACTCTTCTTCAGACTTGGTTGTTGCTAAGGGAACAAGATGCTTCTTGCCAGCAGCCATCCAGCCTGCTTGGATGTTTCTGGCCACCTTTTTAAGGAAAAAACTTGACAGTGTTTGAAATACTATTTAAATAGCATCAAAAAAGTTTTAAGATTTATTTTTTATTCTGTGTGCATTGGTGTTTTGCTGCACATATGTCTGAAGGTGTCAGATCTTCTGGGATTGGAGCTGTAGACAGTGGTGAGCTGCCATGTTGAACTCAGGTCCTCTGGAAGAGCAGCTAGTGCTCTTAACCACGGAGTAAGCTCTCCAGCCCTCCAAATAAGAAGTTGTTTATTAAATTTTAAAAGGAAAGATGCCAGAAAGTTAAAGCTAAGGCCAGAGAGTGCTTGGACTCAGGGGTCTTGGTCCTCAGCAGCTCTCAGGTATACACAGAGAATATCACGTTGTGAGAAGGTTTGTGTAGACCCAGAGTTATTTGTAGGCATGACAAAATCCACGGTTGTTTAGAGGCATGTGCTGTGTCCATTTGCAACTTTCTTGAGTAATTCCTTGGAGATCACATTGTGAATGATTTTTAAATATTTTGATGAACTATCTAAATGCAATGAAATTGATGGAAAACTTAAAGCTCTGTCCCAGGGTTTTGAAATTGGTTTAAAACATTTCTTGTGTAAAAGTAAAATTTTTATGTATAGTTGAGTGAGTTTAAAACCAACAATGATTTTCTCTCCATGTTTTTTAAAAATTAAGCCAGATATCTTACGTTTTATGAGTTGTATCTACCATCTTCAGGATTTGCCTCTACTATCAATGTCTTTCATTACACTCATTCTGTCACTCAAAAGCCACTTTCCATGTAGTGTAAAGATTCAGTTAACTTCAAAAAGTGCCAACTGCAGCCCTATGTAGCATTTAAAACTAAAACCATACTTCTCTTTTTCTTTTCTTTTTGTTCTTTTTGGTTTTTGAGACAGGATTTTTCTGAGTTGCCCTAGTTGTCCTGAAACTCCCTCTGTAGACCAGGCTGACCTTGAACTCACAGAGATTAGCCGGGATTAAAGGTGGCACCGCCACTACCTGACCAAAAAGTAGTTTTATGGCAAGGTTGACATTCGAAATGTCAGCAAAGGAACATTTTAGGTTGTGACCATTAAATGCCAAATGTGTAGTGGAGCAGCACACACTCAGAAGTTACGTGCGCTGGGTCTAGGGATATAGCAGGAGTCCTGTCGTGGGAAAGGTGGATGGAAGAGTGAGTGGTTCTCCAGGACCCCTAGCAGATCTTAGAAAAGAACTTTAGAAGTTGTCTTTCTAATTTCCTTACCCCGCCACAGTGCCCAGTAACGTACAGTTCCAGTTATGTAGCAAGGTGATTGTTTATATATTGAGGTGTAATTATGTATTAGCTACTTGATGAAAACAAAGCAGAGGCTTTAAAGGATATTTGGTTAAAATATATGTTTTGAGTCATCAAGTAACTTTCTGTGAGGCATTTTTTAAGTGACATTTCCCAAAAGAAGTGAAAAGGTAAGTAACTGTGTCACTAGGTCATTTGGAGCTCAAGGTGGGTTTGCTACCTTGGCCTGAGATGTTTTGACAATTGTTTTCCTTTGCAGTGAAATCGGACACATCGCCTTTATCATTTAGTTCTTTGAAAAACAGCCTAATTACAGGCTTTAAGAGGTAAGACCACCCTAACTGTTGTCTGTCAGTCCTTGTGACCTATTGATGATGGAAACTACTTTTGAGACAAGCTCTTAGTTGAATTACGTTTGGACAGCTTTTCTATTACCTTTTCTAAGAAATACAGATCCAGTTCTGTTCACAGAAAGAAAGAAGCGATTTGCATGCATATTCAGATTCCTCTGTGAGCATTCGCTTATAATGACTCTATTCTGTATGTGCCACACGTGTTCAGGGGGAGACCCTAATGAACTTTCCTGCATGCGTTAACTGTTTTCTGTTAGTCCATTGAGAGACACAAGCGAACCTTACAGGGAAGAGCCTTTGTTCCTGTGTTATTTGGGTCTGGTAGGGTTTTCTTGGCTAAAGCACATGATGAGACATTGCGTCATTATGAAGACAAGTGAGAGAGAGTGTGTCACACAACAGAAAGCCAGGGCACAGCTTAGGGTTGAGGCTTACTCACTTCTTAACGACTTGTTGGGGTAAAAAGCTCCGGTGTCCAGAAGAACAGCTGTAATCTCTTCCTAGGACAGCTGCCCACTGATGCAAGGCCACAGTGAGAACCAGGTTTTCTTCAAGTAGCTTTTTCCTTGGGAAAAAAAAAAAACTTAAGCCATATTTTAGTACCCTCAAATTTTGTTATTTCTTTAAATAGTCACAAAAAATTAAAAGAACAATAATTATTTTTGCCTGCCTATTCCATATTTTCATGTTACTAATTTTGTGCTGTTTACTTCTAGTCTTGCTGTACACATAGATGCACAATTTTCCTTTTTTCTGGACTACTCTGAGTTACAGATATAATAGCACTGGATGCTCAAATGTCCCCATTTTAATTTGATCTGTGCAGTGACTCAGTGTGCAGAGGCACTTGCTGCCAGGCCTGGTTATGAGTTCAGTCTCTAGATCCCCATGGGAGGGAAGAGCCCCAGCTGTCCTGACTTCCCCAGGCTTGTGTTCATGTGCAAAGCTGGCTGTCATGGTTGCCAGTGGTTGCTCCTGGACTCCCAGTGCCTCAGACAAATCCCCAAGGCTCATTGGTCACCAGCCTAGCCTAATTAATGAGCTCTGGGTTCCATGAGAGACCCTTCCTCACAAAAAAAGGTAGAAGGGGGATTGAAGAAGATTCCAGAGGCCACTACATGTAAACACTCTGCATTTGTACCCATTTGCACTGGTACAGATGGGTACGTACCTACCACACACGCACACACACTTTTAAAAAAGATAAAATCTGAGAATGTGAGGTGGCTCAGTGGGTAAAAACAAGGCAGATGGTCTGAGTTCAGTCCCTGGAACCATAACTCCAGAGGAGTTGTCCTTTGACCTCTATATAATGCCCACCCTCCTACACGTCTACACCATGATGCATTTTAGGAACTCCTTTAGCGCCTAGCCTGTAATCCGAAAGGTAGAAGCACACACAGTAGAATGGGGTTCTGAGGAAGTTACACTGTGTTAATATTGTCCTTGATGAAAGACTTAAACTTCCATGTAATATTTTTTTTAGTCAGTTTATACTTCAAAATTCCAGACTTGTGGAATTACTTGGATCATAAAGCTAAGGCAGTCTGGTGAGGACAGAATCCCAAAGGGGCTAGGACAGTGGTTGAGCTGAATGAAGGCCTGGAGTTACCTGCTCCAGCTTTTAGTATTTTGCCCCAGTCTTTGCTATCAGTGCCTTGGGAGAGAGTAAAATTTTAGGTTGGAGTAACAGAGAATATGGGTATAGTTAGGAGGCATTTGTAACCTGAGGTCATTTTTTTTTCCTTCCACTTTATCCCAGAGCAAATTTAAAGTAGAAAAATCTCGCTAAATCATTTAAGTTTAGTACTGCTTTGTGATCGTTATAACAAGATTTTCTCCTTTCAATTTTCTTAAAAATGAAACTACATAAAATATACTTTGGGGCCTCATGATGTAGCTCAGTTGGTAGATTGCATGCCTAGCATGCATATTTCCCTGGGTTCAGTTCCCAGTGTCACGTGAAATGGAGCAAGATGGTCTGTGCCTGTGATCTCGGCACTCTGGAGGTGGACGCAGGAAAATCAGGAGTTCAACACATCCTCAGCTCCAGCATGAACTTAAAGCCAATGTGGGCTACCTGGAATCCTGTCTCCAAATGAGTAAATAAATCACGTTTGGAAGTTGAATTCTCGGTCAAATCTAGGATGAGATTGTGTGTAGAATGAGCAAGATATTGCTTCCTTTATCCGCAGCAGAACAAAAGTTAAGTGAAATAGAAAGGCCTCCCCTGAGTGTATGACTGAAGATGCTCGGAAGTGTGGAACCATTGCGGGGAGACAGATGGGACCAAAGCCAGCACAGGCATGGCTGGGGACAGTGACACATTGAGATGTTGGAGAGCTGGTCAGGTGGCAGGGCCAGGGTTTCTTAAAGAAGAGCGCTGTGGTCAGGATGGATTTTCTGCCTTGTTGGCAACAATCTGTAGTTGGCAGATAGGACCCCGTGTTGTTAAGGAGTGCCCCTGCCATATGTTAAACAGAAAGATCAGGTTTTTGAACCTAAAGTGTTTAAGACCGACTTGAGCCCTACAGCCATCACGTCAATGCTAGGTCTTCGAGTCCTTTTTGTAAATAGTGGGTGTTGATGTCCTGACCTCACCAGAACTGAGGTGGAATGAGGTGTTTGCCCCTCACCTTTAGACCCCATGGCCATCAGGAAGGCTGTTTCTGTTTTTCCTCCCTTTCTGTTTTTTACCATACAAATTCTGAAGGAAGAACTCGTAGGTAACTGTTAGCAGCACTGACTGAAACACAGGGCAGCACTACCGCTGACACCCAGACATTTTTGACCCCTTTAACTCCATTAAAAGAATAAAAAATGTTAATGTTTCATTCAAGTTTTCCTCCCAAATTCCTTTATCCCACTAGAAAAAGCTTAAAACCTGTAGTCATTCCAACTGGTGCCAGTGTGGTTTTCTAACCCACTCTCTTTTAGAGAAAACTTATCTTTTACAAATTCTACCTTCTCGGAAGCTCTTTTTTTTTGGTGGGAAGAAAAGAAGCGAAAATTATTAATTTATTAAGCAGCGAGTTTCAAGGTATATAGCCATTCTGTCTGGGTTCAGAATGGGTCCATTGTTTTATTAGTTGTAAGGACTTGGGAAGTTTCTATTGCACTTTTTAATTGTGATTGCATTATACCTTTAGAGGAGTATCTCAAAGCTGAATGCACCATATAACACATACCTGTCACCCGCGTGAGTGTCACGGGTCTGTAAGGTCCCTTCTGTGTCCTTCCTCACTCAGCTTTCTGCTGTCCTGACATTGATGTAAATTCTTCACCTGTGTTTCTCTATAATTGTACCACTTTTATGTATTTTCAGCATTATGTAATTAATTTTGAATGACTGAACAGAAGTCTGGCCTTAAGGACAAAGCAATAGTCTCCCTGGAGACTCATGTGCACAGTATCTGGGCAGGTCAGGCTTCAGCTTTCCTAAAAGCCTATAAAAGCCTCTTCCAGGGAAGTCAGTAGGAAAAGTCAAAGGTTAGTCCTGAGAAGCATAGGGTTCAATATGTTGGAAATATAGACCACTACGGCCTTCCTCAAACATTTAAGGAAGTGTTTCCATGGATATTGTCACCAGCTTCAAGTGCAGGGCATGGAGAGGGAAGGAAGTATTCTACCAGTTCATTCATAACGGACGAATCATTGGGCATGTTGGTACCTCATGCTAAAAGGATGTATAGGTGCCTGGTGCTGGTGGCCCGTGACATAGACCCTTCTGTGCTGTGCACAATAGTCTATCCCTGCCCCTGGCTTCTATGTGACCTTGATCCTGGAGGTTCTTTGTCAGCCAGTCCATGTTGGCTCTCTGCATCCACACCCGATGCCTTTCTTCTTTATTCATGTTTAGTACCTTCCTGCAAAGCAGACATTCTTAACACTGTCAACTCCCTGCAAAAGGACTGTCCCCTTCCATCTGAACTGGGTATGTACCACTTCTGGGCTCTTGAGGACAAAAGTCAGCAGCCCCGGGAAGCCAGCACTCATTGCGGGCCTTTCTTGAAAATGGAATCTCACTATATTTGACTGTAACTTTTTTTTTCTTTCATGACTGGATTTCAGATTTTATACATTTAATACAAAGAATCCACATATATTATACTTCGTCTCACCATTTTTACTGCTCTCTATGTGTGTGTTTATATGAGAAATGGATTTTTCAGAATTATTTTAGCTTAATTAGCATTATGATCCTCTGCCGTTCCATATTTTAGGGTGTAACCCAAAAGGACAGTCTTAAGTAACATCAGCACAGTTAATAAATTTAGGAAGTTAAACATAGCTGAGCTATTTTTAGCTATCAGTTTATGTTTCCATTATGCCCTTTTTCATATTTTAACTTCTTTTGTACAAAGTCCAGTTCAGGGATGTTAGTTGCCATTTGTTTTAAATTTTCTCTATTTTGGACCAACTTTGTCTTTTATGACTCCAGCAGCTTTTTACAGAATGGACTGCACAGTGCTTAGTGGTTCTACCCGTTGAGCTGGATTGCTCTTCGAGTGAGTTAATCCAAAGGAGAATTGTCACTAGCAGCTAGTAGTGATGTCCTTGTTGGTCACCCCATCAAGGCAGCCACCTTCTCTAGTACAAACCACTGTTTACCCCTTTACAAGTGAACCAAACACATGGGAGCACATGCAATCAAACCTGTTGTTTCAGACCTGGACCCCAGTATGAGGTGGCTTTTTAATGTTCCTATATCCAAGTCAAAGTTTATTTAAAATTGCTTTCCTTGACTAGTTCAGTTTGGTATTTATTTACTTGTTAAAGCATTACATTTTTACATATTATATAATTATGGATACCTTTTGATTTAAAAATTTTTTTTGAACCTCCAAGCTTATTTTTAATCCTTTGCTGCCCTCTGCAGGTCTGAGAATATAGATCTTTGGAGCAAGGTAAGTATTCCTAATACTGCAAACCATAATGTGATACATGAAAAGCCATCAAGTGCAGGTTTTAATAAATAGCTTTACACATTTCTGGTGTTTTATTACAAAATAATGAATTGAAGTCTTGGTAATGGTAGTTTTAAAACAAAAGGAAAATGTTATTCAAGTAGTCTTTGATTTAATCTTAAATTCTTACCAAGATTTTTATCTTCAAGACATAGATCTTACAGGCTTAGTAATGTTTTTAGTGATGCTTCCCATTTCCTGAGTGAGGATGTAGACCAGTGCCCTTGTTACACCCATGTGTATCTGTTTGTATGTATTTCTGTATGTAAGTGGTACATAGACCAGTCCAATACCTTTGAAAGAAGTCAGCTGGTTTTTAATGCCAGAAGAACGTTAATGATTGCATGAATAATTGTAAATCAAGATCAGAGTACACACTAAAGTCCACAGTTTAAATCGCTTGTGGTATGTTTGGTGCCAAGGTTGAATTCGGGGGCCTTATGTATGCTAGGCAAATAAGGCCCAAGTATTTATTTATTTTTTTAATGTAGTGTCATTCAGTATCTCTAGTATTACTACAGCTGCCATTCAGACTTTATACTTAATCTTAATATATAGTTGGGTTTATATAAAGTTCATTGACGAAGGAGGCATTCATTATTTATTCATTAACTGTGTCTGTTCAAATGTGTTACTGAACACTACAGTTTTCTTACAGCCTTTGTGCAACTACAGATTCTGTAGAATTTACTAGCAGTCTTTATGTGAATGGCTTAACAGACAGCCTATAGAAAGCTGTTTCTCATTTTAATCTTCCCTATCCTTTGGATTGCCATTAAGTGAAGTATTTCATGGTGGCTGATCAGTTTTGGTCACTGTATTAGCCAACAAATGATTTAAGTGTGACTTCTATTAACACTAATTATATATGCCAGGCTAAGCTCAGCTAGCCTCCACGTGGTAGTCCTGACTCTTATTGTTTTGGACAACTACTGTTCGCTTCTATTGTGACTTCAGCCTGAGGATCTATAGGGTCAAATGCTCGCTGTTCATGGTTACAAGTCAGGGCCATAGGTGCATGTTAATTTTGATGATAAAGTGTATACTTGGGTCATTAAGTTAAAAATCTGTCATGGAGTTAATGCTGAGAAATAAATTTGTGTATAATTTTAGTGTTATTGATAAGAATCATTTTAAACTTATTTAAGTGAATGAAAACATATCACAGAGAAAAAGTACATATTTTTTTGTCCAGCACATTTTTACTTACTGTTTTTCTAGTACTTTATTCAAAAGTAGGACATTTGATCCATTTTGAGTGGACACTGAAGAGAAATAATGCTTTGCCATTCTGGAGGAGATTTTCTGGTTATCAGAACTAGTTTTGAGTATTTAAATTTAAACATCACTTTGGAAACTTTCTTTGTGATGTTTCATAAAACAGTTTTCCTTCCTGCGTGCGTGCGTGCGTGCGTGTGCGTGTGCGTGTGTGTGTGTGTGTGTGTGTGTGTGTGTTTATTTAGAAGACAAATCACTAAAAGCCAAATGATCTCTGTGGTGGGTGAGGTGGAATTACTCTGACACAGAATAGTGCCTCATTGGGGAGAGGTTTATTATTTCAAGAATCAGTTTCACATTGTATTTGGGGTTTTTTGTTTTTGTTTTTTTTTGCTCCTCCTGCTGTGATGCGATGCACGGATTTTCTGTCTTAACAGATAACAGAATTTTTGTACAAGGATGAACGTTATTGCCAAGAGGATCCAGGTAGCATTTCTATTTCAATGATTGTAATTTACCCACAAACCCATTCTGTGTAATGATGGGCTAGAAGGATTACAGCAGTAAACACTCTGATTTTGAAAATGAAATTTGGAAACATTTAATTCTAATAATCTGTATCAATACCTACATTTTGAGATATGTGGTATGTGATTTTTTTTAAGACAGAATGTGGAGGTACAAAGCAGTGTTCCTGAAGCATCTGTGGAGATAGATCTAGAAATCAGTGGGTCTCGGGGTCTGTATGATTTCAGTATTTTGCAGGTGTGGTTAGCTATATGCTTAAAGTAGGAAAGGCCTTAGATTTTTCACTGAAATTTAACTTATTACCTAAAAGACATAATTCAGGCATTTAATAGAGTCAGGACAACATAGTTTTCTACAAGAAAATATCCTTCTTGAAAGTTCAAACATCCTCTTCTAGGCATTAACACATGGCCCTATGAATTTTATGCTTGAATGCATAAGAAAATTACTGTTGTTACAAAACATCTTTGTTAATCTTAGTTTTTCATTGACTAATAGGCAGCTCTCCATGGGATTATTGTATCTGCTCATTAACAGTATTTTAACTTTCTATGCTCGCTATTTATCAGTCATTTCTAATTTTCAAAATATTATTCACAAAAAATTAGTATAGAAATATGTGAAGACATTTATTTACACTCACTACCTATGCTTTGGACAGGAGAGAGGTGAGGCCTTGGGCAGGACTTCTGTCACAGAGCGGTGGAAAAATAGATTGAAGTAAGGTTCTGTACTGAAAAGCTGTCACTCGGCCTGAAAATAATTAATATTCCTTTCACTCACCAGTTAGATATGTGCTCCCAAACCACATAATCTCTATGCCTCAGTGATCATTGTTACCATTTCAGAGCCTCTCATCAGGGTGACATCTCACACCAAAATGATTTCTTATAAATTAATCTTGATAACATGACAGTCTCAGTAATTTTAGTCGAATGCTTTCTCTTGTTTTTTTCCACAGAAGCTGTTGGCTATTTTCTTTATCACTTGATTGACAACATGAGTGAGCCAGAGATACAGGCCAAGGAGAAGCATTTGAGACAATACTTCCATCAGCTGGAAGAGATGGTACCATTTCATTTTTGCTATATAATGCCTGTCCTGCCTGACATGTATCTATTAGATTTGAAATTGCTGCTTTTAAGTACAACCAGACCACTTCTCAATGGCATGCAAGACTTAGAGACTTAGATTATGTCTGAGGTCATTTTTCTTAGACAAATTTCCGTTTGGTTGTCTAAAACTCAATGTTTCCTTTACCCCTCCCTTTCCTCTTCACAGAATGTTAAAATTTCTGAAAATATCTACAAAGGCATCCGTAATCTGCTGAATAAGTACCACACTCCTGAACTGATTAAGGTTTGTCAGTCTGAGCAGCTAACCTTGTTAAATGCTTCTATATATCTATCTATCTATCTATCTATATATATATATATATATATATATATATATATATATATATATATATATATATTTTTTTTTTTTTTTTTTTTTTTAAACAAAAATTTTGTTTGAATTTAATTTGGAGGTGCGAATTTTTTTGTCCCAATAACAACAATGAAAATAAAGCTTTTATTTATTGTTAGCAGAAACTGTTGACATATTAAAGGGAACGTCTGAGATATTACTTACAATGGTGAATGCAGCATGAGTAGAATTCCCGTAGAATTTTAAAGAGATAGAATTAGAATGGTGTGGGGCTTGCCAGATTTGCCTTTGACATTCGCTAACATGTTTTCCCTGTGTTTTCTAATTCTATACTAATTTCAATTCCAATTTTAGGATGTTAAGATTCTGCTTGACACAAAGAAGGTAGATTCAGAAAAAGTAAGTAGTGTTTTATCTTGGTTTTTAACTGTATCTAATGAGAATTCCAAAGAATGTCCCTGTAAAGTCTCCTTGTATTCCTCTTAGTTGGTAAAGCTACTCCCCTCTCAGAAAAACCAACAGGTCTATGAAGTTTGTATATAATCTCGGGAGTCATAAATCCCCGGAGTTCAACCCATGTGCTGACCCCAAGATTAATATCCTTTGCAGTATTTATGACAGTTAAGAAAGCCAACGCAGAGAGAGAAGAGTGCCCAGGGCTGTATTTTCTTTTTATAGTAAATTTGTTTTTCCTGTGTAAACTTCGCAGCTTACCTCATCGGATTTGGAATTAGTACTTGAAAAGAAAAAAGCTGAAAATCAGTGTGTAGAAGGTACCCTCAAGCAGCTTCTTGTGCTGCTCTGTTCAGAAGAGGTAATATCAACACTCTCTCCTTTTCACATATGCTCTTAGAGGAAAATGTTCTGTAGACCACAGAAGTAAAACCCAATAGAATGTTTATGATTTTTACACTTTATCATTATGTCTCATGCTTGAGAACAATGCAATTAAATGAAAGGTTAACTAATTTCAGCGACACCTTGAATGGCATGTTTTCGGGTTGCTGTAGTTTGTTTATGATAATCTGCAAAGTGAATGATAGTAACAGCCGTGATAGGTTTATCATACATGCCAAATGTCCTTTCAAGCCATGGCTCCGGTCTCTCATATCCAGATTGTCAAGCAACTGATCCATGCAGTAGTCATTTGCAAGTCAAATATAATGAGGTTGTTAATGCAGGGATTGAAATTCCATTTTCCTGCTTAGAAAAAGCTTTCTGAGATAAAGGTCCCTTGCCTTCTCCAGCAGGCCTGCAGCTGTACTTTGTGTTCCTGTTAGTGTATCTGCAGTCTGTGGGGTATCACTGTACTTTTTAAAACTTTCTGGTTCAATATTATTATTCATAGGCCTGTGATTTTCGGGGAAAAATTCTGTGACTAACATGACTCTGTTACATTCCAAAACAGATTTTATCACATTACTTTTATACTGAACTATTCTGAGGAATTTTTCAATTATACTTATTTCTAAATCTGGAAAGTAGACTGTTAGGGGAGACTTGGGAAATATTGTAATATTCTAATTTTTAGTTATAAACAAGAAATCTTTTAAGCCTTGCATATTTATAATTGGCTTACATACATGCACGTACCTAGGGCCCTTAAGGGTATGAAACCATTTATTTTTAAAGTACTGTTAACTGTTCCTAAATTCTCAACACCTCAACAAAAACCATGATATTTTTACCTTTATAGTATTTTCTAATTTTTTACTTAATTCATTTCTCTTAGAATATGCAAAAGGCCCTTGAAGTGAAAGCAAAATATGAATCAGACATGGTTGCTGGTGGCTATGCAATTTTAATCAATTTGTGCTGTCGACATGATAATGCAGAGGATGCTTTGACCTTGAAACAAGACTTGTAAGTTTCAGTAGTAAAATAAGTCAGTGGCATCTAAAACGCCCCAAATGGATTGAATATTACTGACTTTATAGTTTATAAAAGTTCTTTTGTTGTCAGTGATTTTTTTGTTTGTTTGTCTGTCTTAATTTTGTGCTAGAAAGTCTCTGTAGTTAGCGATCATTCTTTCTTCAGGGTGTTTTCAGTGTAGTAAACCTAGTTCTTCAAGCCAAGGAGGTGCAATGAGAACTTTCTTAGAAGCTGGAGTATCTTTTCATTTCTATATAATGTGCACAAAATTTTGTCAGTTCCCAAGAATCCTTTGTTTTTCTCACCAAAGTAAAGATTTATAACACAGAAACAAGTCATTTCCTGTATTTGAATGTTTGCAGTGACGGCTAGAAGGGCTTGTATTAAGGCAGAGTGTGTCTTCATCAGTATTTTCCTGTGCAGTGGGCAGTGTATGTGGTTCTGCATTTGTACTTCCACAGTCATGTGGTTGCAATTAACTTTAAATTGAAACACAGTTCCAAGCATGCTATGTGTCAAGGATAGTAACAATTCAGATTGTTTGGTTAGCTTTTGGAAAGTAATGAAATGACAATGGCTATTCCTTATTTTTGTTACCTGACTTAACATAACTGTGGCTTATTTTATAGTGACCGCCTAGATCCTTCTGCTGTTCTGAGCACTGCCAAATATGTAGACCTTGTAAACGTACTAGGAAAGCATGGCAGGCTCAAAGGTAAGCCTCGGGACATGGAGGAAAGATGTGATGCCAGTTCTTACCGCTGGAATATGGCGTCAATTGATATTAATGGTATATCATGTTCTACAAAGAGCTTGAACACTTTGCATACAAATTTGCATGTGAATCCAACCGAAGCTGCATGGGCAGTGTAGGCCATTAGTTCTAATGGGCTGCAAGCTTGTCATTTACATTTGCACAGCTCAGTGCCTCTTGCATTTCTGCAGCTAGTTTTTTTTATTAGCATTGCTGTTTGGATTGAGTTTGAAGATCATGACGAACAGCACAATTTGCTTAGATGCCTGCACTAATGGCTTTGTTTTTGCTTAAGGAGATCTGAAGGCTGAACATAAAACCTGTAAACATAACCTGATAGACGAGAATCTGAACTGTGCAGTTTTGTCTTACCCTTAGTAACACAATGTGTGTTTTAGTTGAAAAAGCAAATTTGATTACATGGATGATTTGCATGCTCTAATTTCCTTGTGGAAAAATTGCTAAGCCTAATAGTATGACCTGCACTTAATAATCCAGCCTTCCTTTTGCAGGTTCTTGGTGTTCCTATCAGCTCTGTATTGGAACTGCCTCCTTCGATTTCCTCTCTTTGATTTTTGGAAGAGATGGAAGGGGGGATTACTAGATTTGAATACTGATATTTTTCCTAGGAAGCCTTTCCAACACAAATTTGCCTGCTTTTTTTTTTTTTTTTTAGAAAAAAATCACTTTTTGTAAAGCGGTCAAAACATTTTGTCTGTAATAATTAAGAGCCAACATTATAAAAATGCACTTATTCCATAGCCTAAAATGTTTGTTTCTGCCTTCCTAATGAAGCTTAATGAATGTAATGTTATTAACATGCAGTCTTTTGGAAGGCTTTCATTGGCTCTGCTTGGCTAATTAGTATCGACATAGCAAACAGGCCCTATCGGTATCAGACCATTAGTCTGGCTGTATATACAGTGTAAACACATCTTTATTATCTGGCCTCCTGACAAGCCATCTGCCGAAGAAACAATGGTGTGATTTAGCAGATGTTAGCTCCGAACGATAAAAGCATCCATTTATGAGGATCTTAGAGCGACAGGGCAGACCATGCAGGGCTATGTAGTGCAGAGTGGGCACATGGGCCCTATCTGTAATTTGTAGTCAAAGTTGCAGGGAAATGATAAAACCATGCTATTGTGGATTTATAATTGTAGTCTCGTTTAGAAATGTAAGTAGTAATTAGCTTGCAATCGGCATTATACACTAGAATTTACATTCCTGCCGGGCTTGAAATGCTGTTTTAATAGCAGTTTGTTTTCTCTACATGAAATTACCTAAGGGTCTTTTGTGTTACTTCATTGTAGATGCTATTAACATTCTAAAGGAGATGAAAGAGAAGAACATTCTTATCAAAGATGCCTCAGTCCTGTCCATTTTCCGAGTTCTAAATGGCGCAGCTTTAAGAGGTGATGTTGAAATGGTAAACCAGTTGCACGAAGCCATCATGACTCTTGGTTTAGTAGAGCCGGCCTCCGCGATAAGCGGCCCATTGGTCACGGTGCACCTGGCTAAGTAAGTTAATTGAGTTTTGGATGTTGGATGTTGGAATTGCAAGAGTGAGCCTGATCGTTCTGGGATTATGCTCTGCAAGTACTCTGGTGATGTGGGAGCCTTGATGCAAGCCATTTGCTGGTGAACTGGTGGCAGACTAGGTACCCCTCAGACACCTGTACTCCATGGCTGTGGCAGCAGAGGTCTCAGGTGCTCTCACATGAAATGGTTTCTGTGGTTGGGTGTAGTGGCAGACACCTATAATCCCAACATTATGGAGGTTGAAGCTTGAAGCTTTTAGCAAGTTGAGACCAGTCTGGGCTAGATAATCGGTTCTTAGGCCATCCTTAGCTACACAGCAACACCCAAACTCCAAAACCTAAAAACAAGTCAGGTGTGGTGGCAAATACCTTTAGTCCCAGCACATGGAAGGTGTAGGATAGCATATTTCTCTGAGTTCTGGGCCAGCCTGGTCTACACATTGAGAACCCTGTGTCTAAAGAAATAAATAGAACATTTTCTCTAAGTTTTGGGTCTAATAAGTGCTGATTCTTAGTGACTCTAAGAAAGGAGGATCCTCTGAATTTTTCTCTGTACCCCATGATAATTTTCCAGATAACAAACAGAGATGTCACCCAGTGTTCCTCCTCTGTTTGATATTCAACCACATGCACCAAAGCAGTCATTCCATTTGAGAGTGTTTCTCTGTATGGGGAAAATCAGTTTTGTGTAATAAGGCAAGGTTTTCTGCGATTGAAATTTTCCCCTTTGTGATGACTTTTTTGGTGCCCAGTTTAAGGTGTTTTTTAATGAGGAATTTCTTGTGAGAGTGACTAAGGGCACCTTACCTTCTTTTTCTTTTAGAATTGTTTCAATTTCCCGCACCTGACTTGCTTGTCATCTAGTCCATGGCTTAATGTAGTTTGCAATGTGCTTGTTTTGTGATTAGGATTTTCTGATTTTCCTGTGGTGTTATCCTAAGAATATTGGAAGAAAACTGACTTTATATTTTAATTGTTCTCATGGTCTCTCACAATTTCTGGTAGTTTTAGTTTTATTAGGTAGTATAGTGGCTGTGTATATGAATGATAGTGTTTTGGATTTAAAATATAGAATTGAAAATAACTCTTCTAAATAGCTTTCTATTAGGAAATGTTTATTTGTACATTTGGATGTACACATACCCAAAATAATTGCTTGGCCATCCAATTATAAACAGCTACCAAGTTAGATGATTGCACAGATCTTCACTTTCACAATCTCAGCATTACATTCTTTTCAAGAAATAGTGATCCAAATAGTTGCTGTGTTACTGAGTTCTCATACTCAAAGCCAACTTTAAATAGAAATCCTATAATTAATATGCTTTCTAGTGGATTTTTTGATTGTTTAAAAGGCCCATCTCTGCAAATTGCATGTGGAACTCTACACAGGGATTTGAAAGAAATGGGCCCAGTGCCCAGAAGAATTAGGCCCTCCTACACTACTGGGCAAAACTAAATAACTAACAAAGAAAAACGAGGTCATTGCAGAAGCATATTTTACAAACAGGAGTGCTTTGAAGACTAGAGAGACGTGAAAAGTTTCCAAAAGAAGTCTGCAGATGGGCAAGTGGTCGTAGCGTGGCTGTCTCACCAGGAGCACACATTGAGTTTCGGGCTGTTTTAAAACAGTAGATATTTGTCTCCGGTCACATTTGGCTGTCTTTTTTAACTGGGCTGAGGAAATCTAAGTCAGTATCATTTTTTTAGAGCATGTCATTGTATCCAGATACTTAGAGAAATTATTGCCTTTTCTTGTACTTGTGAGAGTTTTCTGTTTTGGTTTGGTTTTGCATTATTCTGGTTTTTTTGTCTTTTCAGAGACAGCCTCCATGATAAGGTCTTTCTGCTTGATCTGTCTTACAAAAAACATTATTTTGACTGCCCTAGATTTATGAGAATAATAAAAATGAAACAAAAGAAACTTCATATTTATAAAACTACCAAGAAACCAGCAACAGAAACAGCCCTCTGGCAGCATTTCATTAGTAAAAGCTGAAAGAAAATGCCTACTTTGAAACTTTTATTCAATTATGTTTTGTCTGACTGATAGATAACTAATTAATTCACAATTATGACAAGTACCAGGATTAACTATACCAGGCTGCCCAAATGGCCACTAGTATTTGATTTAATTCAATAACATTGACTTTTCAATAATGTCAAATAATTGACTCCAGCAGGTTATGAGCTCATCTGCAAAATGAGCCTTATTTTTTTTAAATCTGAGATAAAATTATGAAAACAATTTCAGAACATCATTTTAAAGATTTTTATACTTAAAGATTCATTTGTTTTCGGCATGCCACTGCAGAGGACTCTAAAGAGGATATCATTTTTGTATTATGGCTGCCATGCTGCAAGTCTTCAAGATTCTGTCCACTTTCATTTGAGCAGCTGACTTTTCAGTATCTGAATAGAACAGAGGAAATAATACTGTTAATTTATGCTCTTGTTTACAGAAAAATGTTTGTGAGTTTGGAAATAATGCACTTTGTTTATATCCATTCGACAAGCTAGTCATAGGTTTATATAATTATAAAGTTTGGTAAATAACCTGGTTTTATATGATGCACGTGATAATATTTAGCATAGAACTACAAGTTGAATTTTTGTGAGCTTTCTGATGTTACAGTCTTTAAGCCCCTTATTTAGATGTAGTCCAATCAAATGTTCCTTTAAATATTTTGTTTTGTTGTAAATGTTCTCTATTTTAGTCAGTTCCTGATTGATTCGGGGAGATGACAGAAGTCCTCTGTTGTTAAAGCAAAAGGACTTGTTTAAAATTAGTATAGAGTGCTTTTGAGTAGTCTTCACACTATAGTAAAGGAAATGAAAAGTGTGTGATGCCGTTTCAGAGTCACGTGTCTCCTGTGATCCATTTGGTTTTGTTGCGTGTGGAAAGTATCTGATGCTGCTTAACTGGATTGTGTTAAGTACAGATGGTCAAAGCTCTATAATTTCTGCCTTTGTATTTGCTGGTTGTGCTTATAATGTAAAGATGCACGGATATTATTCATTGCTCTTTCCAGAACTGCTGCTAAATTAATGCCGAGTTCTTCATAAACGTCCTAATTTCCATAAGGTGCACTTGTAAAAATTTAAATTTTGAAGCAGCATAGCCTAGCTACATATATGTTACATAAATGAGGGGCACACTTCTAAAATGCTGGTTATTCTGTGGTAAACACTCCCCTTCAATTTGAGCGGCGTCATTTGTACTGGATACTTTTATTATATGTGGGAATTGCTTGCCTTCCAGAGTAAAACTCTTTATATGTTGAAAGGAAATTAAGGAGGGTTTGGCTCTTTTACTCCATTATTGCAATTAAGAATTTAGCATCATCAGTGCCAAAGGACAAAAAGTGTTTCATTTGCCCTAGGGGGACAGGACAGTGATAAGATGATTTTTCGTCAAGGATCATTGGGTCGTAATTAAGTTACATTCATGGCTATTGCTTTTTGAAGGATGATTGGTAAATGACAGGCTTCATGCACGTCTTACGGACAGTGTGCAGTAAGGTTTTTTTTTTTCTCCCTCTGTCAGAAAATCCTGTTGAGCCTGATAATGTAAATGTGGCATTTTATTCTGAACAAAAGAGGAGGGAAATGAGCTATCTTGTCTAATCATTCAGTTGTTTAACACCGACTTCCAGTTTAGACTCAATTGGCTGGAAAGCACTTGACATGTGAAGTTAGTGCTGCTCGGAGCGCGTGTTTGAGTAAATTTTAAAGTAAGTGACAGCTAAATTGTACCTAGGGAAATTACAAAGCCTTCAACACAGTTAATTTTTGGGGAGGATTAGTTGTAATTGCAACACCAGTCTCCTTGAAGATTTCTCATTTATAGATGATGAACTGAGGGAAAAACAAAAGAAAACCCTTTGGCTTTTTCAGGGTGTTGGTCTTCTGGACAGAGCGGCATCTGTGCAGGCGTGGTTCCTTCTGGACCCATTTCACCCCGTTCTAAGCAGAGTTTGTTTTTAGGCTGTGTGACCTTTACTTGTTTACTTTTGTAAATGCTACCCACCTCCACTTTTATCTACTTGTCTCTGGTGGTTTCAGATTTGAGGGCTGCTCAGTCAGGAAGCCCCTTCAGTAAATTGCTACTTCATTAATACTCTATGATAATATTGAAGTACTTTATTCCAATTAGAAGCCAATATTTGTCATAGATTTTGCTGCTTAAATTATGTATCCACCTTGGACTCAAAAGTTATTTTCTACAGTTGTATGAGGAGATTTAAGTCAAAAGCTACAGATGGCAGTAGACAGCTGTCACAGATCTTCTAGCTGTAGAAGACCCGCATGGTGTGGAGCACACGCATGACAGTCTCCTGGGACCTCATGGAGACATTTGTGGACTGGGCAGCAAGCTCGCACCTGTCTTAGTGTATGTTCTCTTGGTGACAGAGCACACGCTAATTTCCTATTGAAGACCAACATAATGGGTAACAGTAGATTTGCCATGTAAGCAAGCTCCACAAGTGTTGTTTTAGTTTTGCGCATTCATACAGATATATAGTTTATATGTAGAGTCATATTTTCTTTAGTTATTAAAATACAAACTCTAAGATGAATATTGAATAGGCCACTGATTAATAAATGCAACTATTCTTTAAGTTTTCAAATTACTTCCTAAAGTGCGCTCTTAGGAATGTGTATGTGTCCTTAAAATTTAGAGTGGCCGACACGTCTTTTCTCTAATTTTATCTTTATTTCACATGGTTTGGTAACTCTTGTAAGTTTGCGTTAGTCAAAATACTACTTTTCAAAATTGGCTGGTTTTTATTAACATAACATTTTAGTTATGAGAAGTATTTTCTATGATTTCCTCAATATATATTTTTAACAGTTTCTGGTCTCTAAAGGCAGTGCAAATATATTTTTGTCTTAGAAGTGATGGTATGTTATATAGTGTGTTTGTGTCTATGTGGAGGGGAAACGAGGAGGGAGGTTTGATTTGATTTGTGAAAACTGGCTGGAATTTGGTTTTTGTGGATAGACTTTACAATTGTGTACAAAACCTCAGGGACAGAATAGGCTTGAAATAATAAAAGGAAAAACTTTTGAATATCAATTTAACATATTAAAAGATTTTTCCAAAGGACTATATTGTTCAATCATTTCTGGTCTGCTAGGTGTATAAAGAAATCGCAGAGCACCTTAGGCCACAGAGGCTGCCATGTGTTGGCCCACGTTGTCAGGAAGTGGTTTCTTTTGCCTTTTCTTTGAGTATTTTGCTACTCTAAGTGTATTTTACCTAACATCAATGGTCTTGTAGTGACATGCACATGACATGTGACCCTTATCAGTAAAAATTAGAACTGTCTGGGAACCCAAAGGACCTACATTCAGTGGAAGGTTAAAATCTGGAGTCCTACAGATGTTCAAGTTTTTATTTCCACCACCTGTTTCCAGGTTCTACCAGGAAGGTCAGAATGATGTACAGGGCACAAGGGTGTTTTCCTTTATGTGACACCATCATCCACAAGGTGCATGTGGAGAATAAAGACAGCAGAGGCGCCGACTGGTCATTTACTTCTGTCTTCAATCCAATTTGTAGGGAGTTTTTTGTACATTGAATTTATCCTGCCGTCAGCCTGGGGAGTGGTAATGTTGGTGTCTAAAATGACTAACTTATATGAATTCTTTGCATTTTCCCAGCCCTGTGTTTTTTGTTGTTGTTCTGGGCGTGTATAATCTTCAGAAGCATATATTTGGAGACCGAGGCCTATTACCATGTCGCTTTGATTGACAGAACAATTATTCACTCATTTATTGATAGTTTTGACCTAATGTAGGGGAAATACAGTTGAGACAGTGCTGTTCTGATTTGGAAGTTGACCTGGAAAAGCAGACCTTGCCATGTAAAAACATGTGTTAGTTTTCCTCCTCATGGCTGTGTTCGAAGTTTCCCAGGAAGGGGAAATATCTGAGCCTGTGGCTGAAGCAAAGCAAAATACTGATTACATGAAGCTTTATAGCATATGTGGTAGCTACCTTAGCATTTCTTTCCTGAGGCAGTAATCTAGCCTGCAACATGTACTTTCGGTTTTGAAATTAACCTGTAATTTAGTCTTCACCCCCCATGACAAAAATTCAATGGCTCAGTGGGTGCCGGGAGATGTAAACAGGACGAGGCTTTATCGTGTCAGCTCATCACACTGAACACGACTGCCTCCACTTCCTTAGCACAGTTTTAAAATCCTAATCTCGATACAGTAGTAATCTAATCTAGGACAACATAACATTTGTCTAATGGGCAGGATGTGACTGTTAACGGACATTGTGACAGCTGTCTTCTGTGCAGACTGTTGGCCCATGTAAGAAGGAATGCACTCCCCAGAAGGAGGCTCTCGCCACCAAAAGTACTTCTGGTCTGTATCTCAAACTGTACTTTAGAATTTTTCTTGTGCTCTCTCTCTCTCTTTTTAATGTGTAGCCTCTTATAACAAATAATTGCCCTGGAAGGAGGTGTTTTCACAGCTTAGTATGTAGCAAAGTGCTTGGGTTGGGGGTTCAGGGACCTTCTTCAGGCAGAGCCGTGATTCTAAAAGCCTCATCCCTCATTGGTTCTTCTCTTTAAAAAAAAAAAAAAAGAAAAAAAAGCAGAAGGGCATTGGCTAGGAGAATTGAGTCTGAGCTCTCCCTGGCTCTTCTGGGGCCTTGTGAATTCTCCACACTCACTTGTCCTTTCAAAGGGAAAAAGTACTTTCGAAGACCCACAAAAATACCACATTTTAAAAGATGTTATAACTTACAAGGAAGCAGTTTTCAAGGTTACCTTCTAGAGACGAAGGTTAGAACTGAACTGTGCAGTTCATGGATCAAAAAGAATGTTCTGGCTTTAGGAAGAACTGTTTCTGAGCTTCTGAAATCTGGGGCTATTCCTTACTCATCCAGTAAGTAAGGCCTTAGGCTGAAAACCTCTACAGTGGTGTTGCTAAGTGGTACCAATACATGATGCACACTCAGACTGTATATATAACAAAATTAGAGAGTACGTTCATCCCCCTCCCCCAACACTCTGTAAGAAGTAAAGTAATAAAGGCAAAGCCAAGAAAGCAGCTGATGTATCTGAATGTGAATTTCAGGGAAATGGTTGTCCCGGCTTCTCCATGTGGGCTTCGTGGTTTTGTCTTAAGTAAAGTTGACATAGTTCCCTTCTTGTTTATTAAATATCTGCCTACATTGTTGCTGAGAGCCTGAACTGCATTTAGATACACCATTTTCTTCATTGTCAATTTATTTTTCCAAGGGATGACTTACCTGCTGCTCTTGAAGCCATCTTTGACTGCCAAAGAAAATATAAAGTATTTCCCAAGATTCATGATGTCTTGTGTGAGCTAATAGAGAAAGGGAAGACCGATTTAATCCAGAAAGGTCAGTAATTGTCCACCCTTTTCGTGTGTCCTCAGTGTGAATGTAGAAGTGTGAGAGGAAAAATGTAAGGGCAGAGAAACCATCGCACTTGTAAAAGGAAGTGATTCTAAGTATTTGAACCCCTCTGCTTTTTGATGCCTGTTCCTTTGGGAGTATTGCCGTCTGTTATTTCCAGTGGGCTCTCTATGTGTTGGTGATCTGCCTTGGCGAGAATACACTTTTTAGCATTGAATACCATCAGTATGTGCTGTCAGCTAAGGGCTGTGATGATCAATGAGATACAGCTGTAATCCTTTCAGTCTCCATGTTTGCCCTTTTTCCTTATCTAGAGTTCCATGATACTGATTCTTGTGTTGTTTCCCTCTCTGCCGCCAGCAATGGAATTTGTGAGCCAAGAACAGGGTGAAATGGTAATGCTATACAACCTCTTCTTTGCCTTCCTCAAGACAGGAAACTACAAAGAGGCTAAGAAGATCATTGAGGTAGGATTTTTAACTTGGCTACTCTAACGTACGGCTATTTAGGCTCTTAATTAGAATACATTTAAAATTTTAACCTTTAATTATCCTTGTTCTGATTCATGATAATAGAATTCAGTCCCAATAATAATGGGGGGAGGTGGCTCGGCCAGCTTTATTGTATATAATTACAGTTCAGAAAAGGCTGTCTGGCTGTATATTGAATTTGTTGCTAAATTCACTGTTATATATCAAAATGATATTTGCATATTACATCTTGAATTGTGAAACAATTAAATTAAACGGGTATTCCTGGGTGTAAAGTTGCTAATCCTCTTTGCCAAAGAATTCTTTGTTCTTAAAGGCAGTAAAATTTAATTTACTGCACGCCAGCCTCACATTTATTTGTAATGCTTGTCTACAAGTTAATCAGCCAAACAAGTACTGTCTGCAGTGGTTTGGCATTTAATTTAAATTTTCTTTCCTTTTGTCCCCACTGTAGTAAAAGCAGCTTACAGGAAATAGGTGACAAACCCAGCCCTCTGGGATTAGTATATTTTATCCAGGCTTTACTGAATTTTTTTCTTACTGGAATTGATAAGGCAACGGCTAACATTAAGTCTGTCCACGTGGTGATTAATTTTATTATCAAACAATTCTACAGTAAGGAAACAGTCCACAGAGAGTCGACATGGTGCATTAAAACAAATGATTCCATGTTACTGAAACCACTGTTTTATGAACACCTAAGAAATCACATTGCTCTAAGACAGACTTTGCTGGTCCCCCATCTTTTCTTCTAAAAGTGTACAGGGTCCCAGGTTGGGTCTCGGTCTCCTTGTCTTCATATAAATTGTCCCTGGTTATGAGGACTGAAATCGTAGGCACGTGACCAGACTGTCAACATTGCATCTTCAAGACAGGGTCTCAGAATGTAGAGCAGGCTATCCTGGAATTTAGAAACCCACCTGCCTCTGCCTCCCAAGTGCTGAGATTAAAGGCATGGTCTTCCACGCCTGGCTTGTATCTTCAAATGTTTTTAAAGAAGAAAAAATTGTAGCATAGGAGATTGTGAGATTCAGAACTTTCTTTAGTTTTTCTCTGTCTTGTCTACATATCTGTCAGTGTCATAAATAGCACTTCTAAAACTCAAATAGTTAATTCGTATTGTCTAGAAAATGGTTTTGGTAGATCTGAGGGTGGAAGCACTGCCTGGGCCTTCTGCTCTGTGTGGCATTGTTCTCGGGCCAGTGACTGAAGCAGAATACCACACACCTCACTCTGTAGTGTAAGCAGCTCCCAGTTTAAAAAACAAAGCAAACGCTAGAGGCATTTATTAAAGTTTCCTAAGGCTTCTTAGCTGCCTTATTTAACAAGAGAGAATGGAATATCTGTCTTTAAGGCTCAAATCACATCGTGTGTGTAAAGCAGCTTGCACATTTCCTGGATTGTGGTAAGTGATCAAAAGTATTAATTCTCTTTGCCCCTCAAAGGTAGGGATTGTTTTGTCTCCTTTGTTCTACATGATGTCAGGGTTATGATCAATCAAAGGGTATGTGAATGTTATTTAGGTGGGCAAGAGAAGTCTGGCTTTACAGCTTTACAGCGTTGCCCCATATGAATCAGTTAGGAGTGACTTAAAAACCAGTGGATGTGTAGAAAACTGTTGAGTGGATGAAGAATTCTGTGTAAGGGTTGAAGAGATGGCTCAGTAGCAAAGGTGCTTTCTGAGCTCACATCTCCAGCACCCCCAGAAAAAGCTTGGTACAGCACTATTTGCCTGTAACCCCAGCATTAGGATGCTGAGGCAGGAGGATTGAGGGTTACTGGCCAGCCAGTCTAGCTAGTCAGTAAGCTCCAGGTTCCCTGAGGGACACTGTCTCAGGAAATGAGGAAAACAGCTAAGAGATACCTGGAGTAAACCTCTGGCTTCCACGCATACAAGGATAGGCGTGCACACTTTCCTGGAACACGCACACAGGTGTACACACACAGAAAAATAAAAAAAATCATAGAACCGCAGCGTTGGCACAGGACAAGAGGACAAGGGGGAGTGTGGAACATGAGACCATGTTACAGAGGTTCATCTCATTGACAGGGTGCAGGGCAGCTTTCTTTCACACCTGTTAATTGTCTCAGCTTCTGGAGCTTAGCTATGGTGAGGATTTGTGACACTTGGTTATCAAAGACCTAATGTTTCAAGTGACAGAAGATATATGCAAGATTGAGCTCATGACTGACATGACCTGTTTTGTTTTTAAAATGAATTGTTGCATATACATATACTATGTGCTATGTTGTATTTTATTTCTGTACATAAATTATCACAGGAGGGTGAATTGTAGTTGATCTTAAAAACATATTTAGGTAATTATTGGATTCATACAGTGAGTAGCTTATACTTGAGAAAAGAATTGTTCTCTTCAAGGGGGAATAGAATGAGAAGACATTAAAATGGAGCCAAGGTGAGTCTTCAGGAGCTGAAATGACTCCCCGAGCAAGGAGTTGGTGTGAAAAGGAGTCTATCTACAGCCAGCGAATGTTGACAGCTGGACGAACTTATGGTTTCTGAGCATTTAGGAGAATCATTCCTCCCTGTGTAGAAATTTGAGAGGCTCTCAGGAGGAAATGGGTGTGGAGCAGACAGTGGCATTTAAGTAATCATCCATTAGGATGTAGACAGATGGCAAAGATGGCCTCTGGAGGGCACTGAGAACTCTTAGGAAGCGTGTCAGAAATCCTCAGGGCCAGAATAAGGAGATGGAGTAAGTTAAAGAGTAAGATTCTGGCTACACACAGGAGGATTCTGGTTGCACAGGAGAATTCTGGGAGATTAAGGTGGGCAGTGAGGATGAGATCTCAGGGTCAAAGGCACGGGGCTCTTTTGTGATAATACTGGTTGAAATGGCATTAGTCAGCAGAAGGTTGGGTGAGAGCACCTCCTCCCATGAGTGGTGGACATGTGCTGCCTGTCATCCAAAACCTCCTGCAAAGGTGGCTGATGGCATCTAAGCAGCTTCCCATTTTGACCAATTTTTCTCTCTCCTTCCTTAACAAATGTTGATTATGTCTTAGTCTTGACAGTGAGGTAGACCTTTACATTTTTTATTGAGTGGAGGAGTTGCTATCAGAGAGAGCTCTGTCGGACAGGACTATTTCAGAATAGGTATTTCTAAGGAAATAATACCTAGGGGAAAAATTAAGTGGTGGATTGGGAGCTGACAACATGAAAGTGCCCCAGCAGGGAAGCGGACAGTACCTATGAGTGTCAGTGTGTTCTGGGTGACATCCTTCCCTGTGCTCTTTCTTGCCCATCTTACCAACTCATCCCCTGTAGACTCCACTTCCGGCATTCTTACAGCCCATTCTTACAAACCATTGAGAACATGTTACAATGACTTGGTTATGTCAGGAAAATAAAGTTTGTGAAGTATATTCAGTACCTTGCAAGTAACGATCAGTCATGTTCTCCACCCCAACCTGCCCCGTATGTAAGAACCAGCTATCAATTACAGGTCTTATTTTAATATATGTCAAGTATAAAGACTCAATTTGAATACTTGGTCGTCTAGTGTCATGTTTGTGACCTTTCTGTCCTTTTATTTCAGTGACTGGCTTCATTTATGTAATTAAATGAATGTGCTCCCCTTTCTTACTTGATTATTTTTACTTTACAGTAAAATCAACCAGTCCTTCATTTTCCTGCATGAAATTCATTAATGGCTTCTCTAAGCATTTTAGTGATTACCCTGGTCCATTGTATACACGAAATACAGTTGATTTGTTTCTTCCTCCTAAAAAAGCTTTTGCTTCTGGTCAAGTCACCACCTTCCACATCTTCACATCTGCCTTCTTTGGATTTCAGGCCATTTTCTCCAGATGGTTTCTTGACAGTGAGTTAGTTAATCAAGACAGAAATGGCTCTATGGGTGAAGACCCTCCTGGTTCTTCATGCTAGAGACTTGAGTAGAAGGCAAGCCTTCCAAATTTTAGTAAGGCATTCCTTTTTAGAAATTATGGTCAAATAAGATAATATTTCTCCGTGAAGATAAAAAACAAAACGTTACCTCATTCCTTTGGCTTCAGTGTAAGTATTTTACTTACCTCCTAGCATTGGCCTGTCACAGAGCATGAAACAAAATGTGTTTTGTCTGATCCGCTCAGGTTTCGAGACATTTAAATCCAGGAAGAGATGACATTTATCCAATCAGGGAAGGTTAAGTCATGGTATGAAATTTTACATAGCTCTTAAAGGTGTCCATGAACAAGTGTGCCATTTAACTTCATCCTTAGCCATCTGTGTGCCTCACTAGTCACTTGCTGCTGGCGGTGGGCCAGGCGCTGCACAGCATCTGTCACAGATGAGTGTTCACTGTGTCTCTAACCTCTCCTTCCCTGGGACTCAAACTTGCATCTCCAGCAAGGCAGTGTAATGACAGCTGGGACCCAGCCATCCATGAGCCTCATAGAACCACCCCGAGACACCACTAGGGCCAGGAAAGTCATTGGGAGAGATTCATGTTCTGTGGCTTCTCCAGCACTGCTCCTGTCTGTCTCCAAGCTCTCCGAACACGCCACCCCAAACTTTTGAATTATCAAAACTTTCTCTAGAGTTTTGTTCTCCCTCTGCTTATCCCGTTTTCTTCTGGTTTCTGAAACTGAGGTCAGTTTACTGTCCTCTGCAGGGAGACCCTGATTTTGGTGGCTTCAGGCTTTAGCACTAGAAATTTGGATTCTAGTGTAGCCTTCGCTACTCTTTGCTCTTTTATCCCAATTTGCTTTTCTTAATAGGGTCAGATTGGACCCTATGTACACTGTGCTGGCTTTAAAGCTAGTGTTCTCTCTAGCTTCCAGAATCTCAAGATCTGCCAGTTCTCCTGATATGTCAGTTGGGAGTTTTCTTTCTTGCTGTCTCCCAGAACACCTAGTGAAGATGGTGGTGGCTGTTGAGTAAGAGAATATCTGAAATCTTTAGAGAAAGGGACAAAGGCTGGAAGACGCACTGATGCTGCGGTGCCCATTGTCCTCTCGTGTCCAGCCGTGTCTCTCCTGGCTGCAGGGGTTCAGAGTTGAGTCTGCTTCTGGGGAGCTCGTGCACGTGATTTTGCTTTTCTGCTGTACTGGCTAGAGGGAGTGGCCATGGAGTATGCTTCATTGAAGTCAGTTTCCTTTTGCCTTTATTACTATTGGCAAGAAAAACCGAAGCAAGTAAAAATTTACTGTCAGTCAAGTTTAAGTTTATATGACATAAAGGTTGAAATGCAGCAGAAAAATTTCCGTGTCCTTTCACTTGAAAATTATTTGATATTTATCTTTCGTAACTGCATAGACATTGTGCCCATGGAGTAATGTAATGAAATTATCAAGTAATGAAAACATTTGGTTTCACATTCTGCCTATGCAGTGGAGCTCAGTGTTGCATTAGAACTAGAAAGATATGCTTTATGGCACAAGAACTTAGGTAGAAACAGACATGGCCGTCTGTCTACTAGAGTACCTATTTAGTTTTGCTGTCCATTAGATAAATTATATGGATGGAAAATCAGAAAAAGCTAGAGGTTACCTCATTATTTCAATGTGCATTAGCTGGCCTTTGATGTTATATTTAGCATCCCACTTAGAATTCAGTTCTTCTGTGTTTCATTGCGTTTGCTGCCTGCTGCTTTAAACTTCAGTAAGATGCTCAGAGATAAGCCAGAAGCATCGGCTGTTCCCTCGGCCTAGGAGATTTAGTTAATCTGACCTAGATGTTCTTTTGATGATTGAGGTTTGTATTTGAAAACAGTTCTCAATTTCAAAATGAAACATGGGGGGAGATGTAGCATATAAGTCAAGCTGTCCTGCCGGCAGCAGGGATTAATCAGCCCCAAACAGGAAGAGTTAGTTCAGTGTTGTACTGTTCAGATCTTGTGGATTTGGATCAGTAAGTTGTAAGTGAATATAACCCTTGCATTTTCCATGTTTTAAAGAGGATTATTTGTTCTTTTTCAAGGGCTTTCTATGTACACTGATGTTAATTTCATACTTGCTAAGATGTACATGGCAAAGTAGATATGAGGGAATTCTTGAATACAGCCCGTGTCTGGATATAGAGGTTAATATTTGAAAGTGTGTTCCAGTGGTCAGTATACTCAGCATGGAATTTATATCCCAGAATACAAATAACTTAGGTGGTTATAGTTAGAACACCCAACTTACACTCTACCCGTCTCTCAGTCCTGCAGCCCAGGCTACAGAGTGGCACTCTCTAATCAGCTCTTTGACTGGCATCCTGAAGAGTATTTGTTTTGAACTAGAACTACTGAGGTGCAGAGTGCTGATGTGCTGCTGTAGCAGGAGGCTCAGGAGGAGGTCAACCAGGGCAACAGCGATACCTCAGCCTGAAAATATCAGTAGCCCTGGGTTTATAAATAAGCCCTGGCATTCTGGGGACACCTGGCTTCAACAACCACACAGTAGGGAGAGCAGGCACCGTACCTTCTCTAGGTTGGCACGAAGCCAGGGCAGATGAGTATGTAGTTGTGTTATCTTAACACTGATTGAAATGCAGTGTTCCGTGGTGAAACCCTCTTACAGATGATGCAAATGCTATCATTCCAGGTACAAATCCTTGGAATTATGTTGAAATGGTTTGTCTTTTATTCCAGTATCCAACATTGTGAAATATGTGCTTGAAGCCAGGGTTACTGACTAAACCTTCAGAATTTCTATTTGAGTGTATGACTAACATACATCTCAGTTAGTAAAATATCCCAAGACTACACTAGTGTTAAGTACTTGCTACTTTTAGATGCTAGCAGCACATCCAGTGGCTAGTAGAGTATCTTTCTTCTAACATTGAAAGCTGCTGGCTTTTTGGGGGTTTTTTTATTACTAAAATTAAGGTTGTTTATGATTGTACATAACAAATTAGTAAGTTTGGTTTGTTAAATCTGTTGAGATGTTGAAGAGAGTGGATGGTGGGGTACAAGATTATGTGTTGTGGGGGTGAGCATGCATGTGTGTGTATGTGTTTTATCTTTATATATTCTTGAGTTGATTTAGTTAATTACTTCTTCCTGAACTAAATAAAATGTAATCATTTTAGTATTTAAGAATTTTTGGAATGATTTGCAAGGCCCTGGGTTTAAATCCCAGTACCAAAACAAACAAAAAACCATAAAGCAAGATTGTAGAATGAATATTGAGCTGGGAAGGAACATCTTGAAATAACCGGATTCTTCCAGATATCTGTTAAACATGGATTCAATTATATACTTAAAGGTCTGTGGTAACTGAGATCCGTTTCCTTTAGCACATATGTGGCCTCGAGTTCATTAAAGGGAAAACTGTCTTCTAGGGAGAGTTATACCAAGTCTTAAGTGTTGTGTGCTGGTTCTGTTTTTCAGACTCCAGGCCTTAGAGCTCGGCCTGCAAGACTTCGTTGGTTCTGTGAGAAATGTATTTCCAATAATCAGGTTGGTGTTTGATTTCTGGTATCTAAAGCACTTAAAACTCAGGAGTGAGTGAATTTCAGCATCTGGGAATTCATGAGATGTCCGTGTGGACACGGTGTTCCCTCGGTGCTTCTCCAAATAAATAGCAGCATATCTTGTGTACCTGAAGTACTTTAGAAGGCCCGAGAGTGTTGGTCTGGGCCCTGGAGGTTTTCACCTACTTTCTTCTACTTGGCCTGCACAACCTGGCAGTGTACAGTGTGTTGTGGCAGAAGGTGCCTTCTGCCCAAACTCACTACATTTTTCCATGTTGTGCGGAGGCAAAGCCATTGTGTCCCCACTGTTACCTGCCTCAGGTTCTGTATATCACCAAGATGCTCTCTGGAGAGTCTTGTAACTTAGTTACTGGTGTTGTGTTGTTTGATTTCAAAGGTCTTTAAGCTTTAAAACACTTGTTTACTGTAATAAAATCTTCACAACATAAATGATTTGGTTTTTGAGCTACATTTCCATGCACAGCTCTGGTGTTTGGTAGGTGCACCCTTGATGTTATGCTTGGCCCTTAGTCTTTGGTAGAGTTATCCCGTGGAGAACACTGGCTTAAAGGGTCGTTTCTGCTGCTCCATACACTTTTTACACAGTGCAAATCTACCTGTTTGTCTTTTTAAGGTTGAAGCTCTTGAAAAGTTAGTGGAGCTGACCCAGAAGCTGTTTGAATGTGATAGAGACGAGATGTACTACAATTTACTAAAACTGTACAGTAAGTGATGGTACTCCTTCTGTGGGCCTTCCAGTCTGCTCCAGCCTGCAGAGGCCACAGTGGGGAGGGATCTGGGCCCTGAAACAGTCTGAGGGATTGTCAGATGTGAGTCTTGGACACAAGAGCCAAAGTGAAGGCATCACTAGGTGGTGTGTAATGTTTATAAATCTGAAATCCTTGCTGCAGTCATGAGAAGGTGAAAGTCCTCTGCTTAGTGATTTTTCTTTTTCTTGTGCTCCTGGAGCCCAGACTCCCTGCCTCAAAGATGTTCTTGTCAGTTGTCCATTTTGGTGACCTCCATTCAGTGTCTATTTTGACTTCATTCTGGTTTGTTTCAAACTCTACATTGCATTGAATATCCTGCACTCAGTGCCTTCCTCATCCTCCTCTTCCTCCTTCTTAACTAATGATAGATACATTTATTGGAAAACGCAAATATTTATGTTTTATTTTCAGTTTGTAAAAGTTTGGTTTTGTTTCAGTTATTTTTGGTATTCAAATTACCCAATCTTTGGACAGAAACAGCCTCCTCCCTTTGGCTTTGTGCCATTCAACATCCCCAGTTAGGCCTTGCCGCCTGTTGTCAGGGTCTGGCTGGCAGTGATTTCTGCCCCAGACCTAAGGTCTTCATTTGATAGAGGAGCGCAGATGTGGGACTTGGCTGGTTCTGACAGCTGCTCTTCATCTCTCTGTTGGGTGACTTAGAAATACCCCAGGTCCCCGGGAATGTTGTCCCACAGTCTTGTCTATTTCCATAAGGCCCACTGGCTTCTCAAAGCTTTGTCTAGACAAATTTCTTTGTCTAGTCATTTAAAGTAGCCTGTGCCCTTGTTCTTTATAGAAAGGTCTATGAAACCCAGGCCACGCATCCATCCCCTGGTCCCGCTCTGGATTTGTAGCTGTTTAAAAAGATTTAAAATCTTTAAATTTACAAATGTGATCTTTAATGTCTTGGTAGGAGGCCACGGGAAATATTATCAAGAAAGGCATGTTCTTTTGACATTCTTGTTAGATTTTGCACACACACAACAACAGGTTTTGATAGTCTGATTTTTTTTTTTTTTTTTCTTTTTCCCCAGTAGATTATTTGGGGTTGTGAGGACTTATCCCTAGTACATGAGCTGACTTTTTGGAGTCTATTCCCTAAGAGGAACACCTTGCTCAGCCTTGACTGGGGGGTGGAGGGCTTGATCCTGCCTCAGCTTGCTTCCCGTGGGAGGCCACATCCGGTTTTAGAATTGGGGTTGGGGGGGGGGTGAAAGGGAGAAGGGAAGGGGGACCATGGTTGGTATGTTTTTTTAAAAAAAGCTTTAAATTTAAAAAAGCTGAAAAAGAGAATTTGGGGTTGTATTTTGTCATTTTGTTAAACTTCCAGGATTTTTTTCTTTTAGAAAATGTTGGGCTGTTTCATATTCTGTTATATATATATTATATTAATTATCTGTATTTTGAAATGCTTTGATTTTGCATATTATAGCCCATTTTCACAGATGCAATGTCTGTCCTCACAATGTGGGAGGTTTTTTTATATAATTTTGTGTCCGTTTTTTAAAAAGTTATCTTTTTTACTCTGTGTGTGTGTGTGTGTGTGTGTGTGTGTGTGTGTGTGTCTTTGTGCACGTCAATTGTGTATGGCCCCATCCTAGAGTTAAAGTTAGAGTCTGGCTCTGGTCTCTGAACCTGCTTGCAGTCAGTGTCAGTCAGAGCAATCTCTCCATTACCCTTCCCTTTTTTGCGGGGTGGGGGGGTTGTTTGTTTTTTGAGACAGAGTTTCTCTGTGTAGCCCAGGCTGTCCTGGAACTCTTTCTGTTGACCAGCCTAGCCTCAAACTCAGAGATCTGCCTGTCTCTGTTTTCCATGTGCTGGGATTAAAGCTATAAACCACCACACCCAAATTTTTTAAAAGAAGAAAATTATCTTCTTATGGTTCTTAGTCTATATGGCATATAGCTGAAAATAGTCCACCCATCTTTTATTCATTGCTTAGAATACATACTTGTGTTGTCTTAAATGAACCCTGTTCCAAACACACAGCTCTGCTATTTTGGCCCTCATAGCCTCCTTTCTTTTGAAGAAAGAACTACATCATAAGAACTACATCATGTGTTTCCACACAGTAAAGGTTCTTGGGTTTAGGGGTTTTTTTTTTTTTTGTTTGTTTGTTTTGTTTTGTTTTTAAGTTAAATTTTATACCTTTAAATATTTATAATACTTAGGTTTTATATTATGAGAGGGGATTTTAATAGAGAGAAGGCATAATTATAAGAATATTGTATTAAAAGCTAATTATGCGGAATGTTTATGTTAGTTAGATTGACTTTATAAGCAAGTGTGTATAAAACCACTCTGAACTTGAGGTTAATTTCCACTACTCAGAAACATGGTTGTGGGCTGGAGAGATGGCTCTTCCAGAGGACCTGAGTTAAATTCCCAGCAACCACATGGTGGCTCACAACCATCTATAATGAGAATCTGGCGCCCTCTTCTGGCCTGCAGGGACACATGCAGGCAGACTGCTATATACCCAATAAATAAATAAATCTTTTTTTTTTTAAGACAGAATTTTAAAAAGTAAAGTAGCACAGTTGTAGCCAGTTTGTAACCTATGAAGATAGTCCTGCTCACCTTTTATCTTTCTCTTCTTTGCCGATTTCTAGTTGAGTATGTTAATGTTTGTCCTCCTAGTAATCACTAGCTGTTAAAAACTTGGATTTTATACACATTTGCAAATTCAAACAAAAGCCGTCTAAAGCAGGACTGTTGTTCTTGGTGTAAACAGGATGTCACAAACAGAGACATACAGAATTAGCTTTATTAGTCCATTACAAGAGACTTCTCGCCATCCTGAGACTTGGTCATAATTGTTAGCCGTTGCCGTACAAGTGACATGCAGACAGTCAAAGCACCTGGGCATTTGTTACTTTGCATCAGAGCATTCCTAATTATTCTGGAGCCATGGGTGTGCACAGGGCAGTACACATGTGTTCATCATCTTTGCAGAATGGTTTCTAATTTTGATTTCACATTGAACAAATTTTTCAGGTACTTTAAAAACAAACTTTTTATCAATATGATTTTCAAAGCTTTGGCTAAAAGCCTCAGGGTGGTTTGTTGCTGTTTTTTTGTTTTTGTTTAGTTTCTGTTTGTTTTGGCAGAGAAAGTATTTCTGTGGCTCATAAATAGAAAGATACACAGAATAGTCTCCTTTCATTTGGGCTACTGTCAACCCATGTTTCCTCTCCTTGACAGCCGCAATGAAATAATGCCTTCTTGAACATAAATTAAGAGTGTCCTAAAGCCTTCACTAGGTCTACTTAGCATAGTCATTAATTTCAATTAATCAAATTCTACAGAAATTAACGGTGACTGGCAGCAAGCTGATTCTGTCTGGAATAAAATTCAGGAAGAAAACCTTATCCCCCGTGAAAGGACACTGCGTCTATTAGCAGAGATCCTGAAAACCGCCAACCAGGAAGTCCCCTTCGATGCCCATGAGGTAACTGGTGTTTAGCATAAGCCCAACAGATTTTGTGTAGCCTGGTTTTATAGTATAAAGTTTGCTGGATTTAACCATTTTTGTTGAACTGAATAATTTTGTTTTAAAGTTGTATGCATATAAAGAATCTTCGGAGAGCTCATCTCCATCGTCCAGACAAACTCTCGAGAATTCTCTGTTGAAGGCCTTCAGCTTGCAAAAAAGCAAAGGTAAATGCCACAGGGTCTTGCGTCTGATAGCAAGCACCACTTGGACTGAGTTTCACACACTAGAGATGCTGTTGGATAGAGAGACGCCACAGGCAAGAGCACACTCGCATTGTATATTTAGATTCTTAGCAAAGATATTGGCACATTTGGGAATTTTTTTCTTATCAGCATAGTACAGGTGATACTCAGTAACTTCTTAGCTATGATAATATTATAATTTATAAGCCAGTGTCAATTTAAATCTGTGTAAACTATTTAGCGATGAAAACAAGAACAAAGTAGGTAGATCTGGCCAATAGTCATTCTTAGGAATAGGTTATGGGCATATGAGAGGTTGAGCTAATGAGAATACTTTTGGCTGGCCTCAAACTCATGACTCTTTCCTTAGTTTATGTAAGTGCTAGGATTATAGAGGTGCATCGTCACGCCTAGCTCATAATTACCTTTTTAAAGGTTGTTTTTATTTAAATGAAAATATTTGACTGATTAAATATTATGCAGTTATTCTGCTGATTGTTTTAGCCCATAATTCGAGTGTGTAGACTGGTTTTGTATGTCTCAAGATTCAAACACTTTGCAAATATAAATGCTTTGAAAATTTAGTGCCTTGAAATGCTTTGAAAACTCAGTGGCTCATAGCATTGGCTGTTCTTCCAGAGGATCTGGGTTCATTTCCTAGCACCCACATGGCAGCTCCCATCTGCCTGTAACTACACCCTCACACATACATACATATAGGCAAAACACCAACGAATATTAAATGAAAGTAAATTACACACTAAAAAAAAAAGAAAGTTCAGTGCTCGTCATAGTACTTTGGGATAGTGGTGGTTAAGGGGTTTGGTACCTTGAAATACAGTTGCTAGCTAACAGCAAACTCGGCTTCCCTGGTATCAGAATACAGCTAATAATATTTTCTAGTTTTATTTTTTTAATTTTGAATATTCAAAGAGTCTTTAGCCCTCATTTATCAACAAACTGTGTGTACTGAGGTCAGTAACAGCATGACATCTTGAGTGTGTGGGACCTTTAGAAGCAAGCGTGCATCGTGCTGAGTAATAGATTCTTTGTGGCTTCGTTCTTGTGAACCGTGATTTTTAAATGGTTTCCTTTTAGTGAGGGTTGTGGTATTTTCTCAAGCTGTGTTTTAAAGTCTGTGGAGGATACTGATACTAGCATTGAAAAGATGACTCACTGGGGGAGAGACTCCTGAGCCCCGTATTTCCCAGAGGATACAGGCAGCTGTGTCACCACAGAAGTCATTATTGCTCCAGTTGATAAGAACATGCCCATGCTGGGGCTAGCATCCCCAGTTAAAGGCAGCAAGTGGGTGCATGTAAGCACTAAAAAAATCTGATAGGAGGCACTTAGTAATATAATCACTAAAAGGGATTGTGCTGTGGAAAGCATATTTAAAATCTGATTAATTTGCACAACTGTGACTTCTATTCACACAAACTTAATCTTCACTAAGACACCACTAAATACATATTCTCCGACCTTCCTTTTCCCTCCCAATTTAATTTTCAGTTTTAGATAAGATTTGGACATGGCCACTTCAGTTTTACTGAGGGGCTAATCCACACTTCCCTAACTTGTACACACAATCCTAGCCTTTTTTGCCTGTTCTTGTGGTCACGTGTCTATACCTAAGTGCATTGCATTTCCTTCCGGCCGGCTGAGTTTTCTGTTCCTAGAGGGCCGTCAGTGGTGGATCAGTCTTACTGGCTCTCTGTTGTGATGTGTTTATATCCACAAGAGGGGATTGTAGTTTCAGTTGGCTCTTTAGAGCCAAGCAATTTCATTTCAGAAAAGTAAGTGACTGAAAAGTGTAGATACTTCTCTTTGGTAACATCTTTTCACTCGCTGACAGTTATTGTGAGTAAGTGAAATAAAACTGTTAATCAGTCAAACAAATGTTGCCTAGTTTACCTGTTAGATATCTGTATATTTGAAAATTGTATGTTTTTGTATAAGTCCTGTCGTAGCCAAATAATTTGATCTTCTAATTTTAGAATTATAGGCTATATTCACTTTAATGCTATTGTGCTGAGATATGAACCATTGTAACCACCCACTTATAGATTAAACATAGCTTGAAAGTGAATCTTTTGCGCCCCTCAATCTAAATTATACCTCTGCTTTATTTGGACTTTAAAACATATTTTTGCAATTTATTTTGAAACGGTTATCATCTTTTGAAGTCAGGAAAGCTGATTTTCATTTTTATTAGCAAGAACATAATTTTTGACCCAAGGAAAGCATAAAAATAATTTGGAAAAGAACCTCTTTCCAACACCCTCGTACATCCTACGGTTGGCACTTACCCTGACAGTTGGAGGGTGACCGCATGGTCAGGGCCCATGCTGGGGGTTGTGTTTTGTTTCTTGTGTTTTTGCTAGTTTAGAATAATATTCTCTTTCTTTTAAAATCTTGTTTCTCTCTTATAGATGCATATAATATCTTCAAAAAAGCTGAAAGGCAAAAAGTTGTATTTAGCAGTGAAAGTTACCACACTCTGATTCATTTGCTGCTGAGGATGAACAGTTTTATAGAAGCAATAGAAGTGAAAAATATGTAAGTATGAGTTTGTTTGTTAGAACCCTGCACTTGACATACTGCTTTAAATGCCTCAGCTGTCTACAGAAATTACATCAAAGGGTAATCAAGTTTTCGAGTGTTTTGTTTGAAGCAGGGTCTCACTGTTTTCAGGCTGGCCTCACTTGAGCAATTCTTCTGCCCCCTCCCCCTTAGATTAATTCTTTTATTTATTTTTATTTTATGTGCTTTGGTGTGAAGGCATCAGATTCTCTAGAACTGGAATTACTACAGGCAGGTGTGAGCTGCCATGTGATTGCTGGGAATTGAGCCCAGGTCTCCTGGAAGAGCAGCCAGTGCTCTTAACCTCTGAGCCATCTCTCCAGCCCCCATCCCTCTGCCTCTTGAGTGCTGGGATAATAGGCATGTTTGCCACCATGCCCAGTCCATCTATGTCTTGATTACAACAGTCACATTCAGACCCCAAACCTAATGTATGTACTCCATCTGACTTGTGCACTTATTCAGTTGTGAATTGAATAATCTACCTCTAGACCTTATCTCCACCTTAATTAATGGCTTAAAACATTTTTTTGAATGATGTTCTGTCAGCTGTAACCACAGGGTTTAGGATGTGTGTGAATTATCTTATTTTTCAGAAAATCATTATGGAACTCCATCTTAGAAGAACCGAAGGTGTTTTAAAAGGATTAATTTGGAAAGACAAGGCAGAAAGCAGAAAATAATTTTGTGTTAATAAACACAAGTAGAAACCTTAAACTTTTAAGAAAGAGAGCTTAAAAAGTCAAAAACTAATCCTGAGAGTTGCTTACAAATCCTCTAAAGACTTCGCACAAGTAAAAAGTAGCTATCTTTGTCTGGGGCTGTGGAGATGACTCGATGGGTAAAACTTTACCCTGGCAGTGTAAACATGAAGGCTTCGGATCCCCAGAACTCACAGGGACACTGGGCAAGAGAGGTTAGCTGTAGTGGATGAACTGGGGTTTAATAGGAACCTCTGCATCGGGAAATGAAGTCAGTTTGCCTTTCCCCCTGTATGCACATGTGCGTGCCTCTCTATACACATGCTTACCAAATAACACATACACACACCTCACACACCTTTTTAAAGATTTATTTATTATGTATGCAGTGCTCTGTCTGCATGTGTGCCTGCAGGCCAGAAAAGGGCACCAGATCCCACTGCAGATGGTTATGAGCCACCATGTGGTTGCTACGCATTAAACTCAGGACCTTTGCAAGAAGAGTCAGTGCTCTTAACTTTTAAGTTGTCTCTTCAGCCCCACAAGTGACCTCTCTTGGTAGCATCAATTGAGGCCTCTTTCCAGAGCCCACTGCTAAGGTTCTGATTTTGAGTGACCAAGGTTGTGCATTTTACAAAGATCCCAGATAATTGACTCATGTGCCTAAAACATTTTTTCATACACTTGCTGGTGGACTGTACTATGCATCATGCATATTTCATGACACTGCCTCCTAGAGTGTTCAATGCTGCGTGTACCTCTCAAGGAAGACCACCAACCTGGCATGGTTCCATACTGCAGTTGCTGCTTTAGTGGGGGGCAGAATGAACATTTTTCACTGAAATAGACTGGAAAATCCCAAAGCACTTCAAGTAGTAAGGATCATTTTGTGGGCTATTGATTTTCATTGATGTGCATTTTGTATGTGTTTTCTTGGGTGTGGTTACTATAAGACATGGCTGCAGTTGTGCTATGGTCTTGATCTTAGAGGGACTGGCTGAAAGGTAGGAAGAATGGCTCCTGCCTTCCTCTCTCCCAGCCTCTAAAATACAGGCACATAGTCCTTTTCCTCTAGGTTTTTATGAAGCCTTTCCACAACATGATTGACACATTAACAGATATACATATTTAATGTATACATCTCATTAACTTTGGGATAAGTATATACCAATGAAACTACCCCCAGCTTCCGGGCCATAAACATATCCATCACCATCTGGAGCGCCTCCCACCACCTTTATCCTCATACCCAGTCTGTGTAATTACACTGAAGATCCTACCCCTCAGTGTTGTTAACTGTAGGCGCAGCTGTGTGTAGGATCTAGAGCTCACCTTTCCTTGCTGGGATTTGTTAGTCACCCTCCTCCTTCTCCTCCTCCCTCCCTGGCAACTTCCATTCGGCTCCCTGTTGCTGAATTGGCTGTTTTAGGTTCCACATATGGGTAAGACTTTGTGCGTCTATTTCAGCTGTGATACCTACAGGCACATTCCATAGCTGCTTTCTCGTGTAGCTATGTGGACTCGAGAGAATCCAAGGTCCAGATTGGTCAACAGGGGTTGGTTATACGGCCTTCGCCTTGAACCAATAAAATGTTATTTTTCATTATGTAGAACTGTGGCCTGGGTTAAGCCTGTTGGGTACCTATTCTGAAAAGAGCCCGGTGGTGGCACACACCTTTAATTCCAAGCGCTTGGGAGGCAGAAGCAGGTGGATCTCTGTGAGTTTAAGGGCAGCCTCATCTATATCGAGTTTCAGGACAGCCCCTGGACTGGGAATATTTGAATTATCCAGTTAATCAAGTTGCTGGAAGTATGTCGTGTTAACTTCATTTCCTGGCTGTCTCTTCCTCTCCAAGCTCTGTATCAGCAGCTGTGAGAGTGAGAAACAATTGTTGGTGAGCTAGCAAGATGGCTCAGCGGCTAAAGGCCGACCACCTCAGACCCTCTCGGTGGATGGAAAGAGCTGGCTCCAGTGGCAAACTGTCCTTTGACCTCCATGTGTTCTGTGCGTCCACATACATGCACCCACGCACGCCGGCGCACGCGCACACAAATAAGTATACAAGTGTTTTGTTTTGTTTTGTTTTTTCTTAAATAATGGTTCTTGTGTGCAGGTCACTTGATTTTATTGCGGTAACCACCATATAGACTGCCATAGACGCGTTTACTCTTTTCAGAGTGTCTCTTAAGCTATTCTGAGTCTCAGTCAACAAAGTATAAATGTTTTCTTAGGGAGCTGAGACTCATTTCCCAACAGCCCTGCTTTACCCCTCAGAACAGGGCTCATTTTCTGTTGTCTTCACTGGACTTTTTGTTTGTCCGTCCAGAAATGCTGCCGAATCTAGCACTGTTTTCAGTGGGCTGGCCGGTTTATGTCATTTTGAGAGGCATAGTTTAGAAGCATAGTCCAGTCATTGCTCTGAAAAATAGAGATTTTCCTTGAAATACTGTCATTTTTAGTTGAGAGACATTAATAGTTGCAGTTGGTGGTAAGCTTTATTATGCATAGCTTCCCTTCTTCTCCTTTTTGACAGTGTGAAAAATACAATGTCGGAAACTATGCAGCCCACTCCAGTAGCCACCAGCCTGAATGTGACTGTTTAAATGTGTAAAATTAAATATAATTAAATTACAGATTTCTGTAGCTCGTGCCTAACCCCCCTGAACAGCATAGATAAGAAAATTCCCTTCTGGAAGAAGGGGATGGTTTTTTTAACTGGAAGTTGGGTTTGGCAGCTGAGAAATAAAATTAAAGATTAGGGTCCAAAATTAAATTTCTTTGTGTTGTCTGATCCCAGCGTAGAGGCTTCTGAGAGTGACTGTGCTTTTTCTCTTTGCCAGACTAGAACATACTCCTTGGGATTGGTCCTTTTCTGCTATACGATAGACAGGGGGAACTTTCTTCTTCTGATAATAATTTCCACTTTTCTCCTGTGTTTGCTTCGTATTTGAAACAAATACCGGGAAATTCTCAAAGAGTATTAAGCGGTGTTCTGTGTTTTCAGAAGGCTTGGTGCATCTTGTCCTTGGTTAAGAGAGAGTTATTACTTTGCTTTAGATGGCTTTTTGTGGGCGGTTTGTTTTGGTTCTGACAGTTTCTCATACTGTGTTGCCTTTGCTGGCCTGCTGCTCTCTTTATAGACCAGGCTGGTCTTGACCTCTCAGTGATCTGCCTGCCTCTGCCTCCTGAGTGCTAGGATTAAAGTCTTGAGTTACATGCCAGGCTGCCTTTAAACTGTTATTAATACTCTTTTTTTGTTTGGTTGGGTTTGTTGTTGTTATGTTTGTTTGTTTATTTATTTATGTTTGCTGCTCCAAGTGTGCAGGTGGGCACAGCATGGTGTCTGGCTGACTCTCTTGGATTGTTAGGCAGAGCTGTCGGTTTTTTGTACTAGGTATTCTCTGGACTTTTTAGGCCTGTGTCAGCAAGCCATAGAGGATTGACAACAAGGTCCCTGCTGACCCAGTCAGGCAAATGGCAGCGATTACTCTTGCCCCTCGTTTGTGACCTGTGAATATTTCCTAATCTGGAGTTCAACTCCGAGACATTAAAGATGCTAAAAATTCATCACGAGATGTCTGAACACTACAGGAAACAAGCCGCTTCTGGGTAGATTTTAGGGTTTTGTTTGTTCTTACTTGGGTTTAGTTAATCCTGTAGGATTTGGTACTGATTAAAGCTCTTTTTGTTCCTGAGTTTTGAAATATTAGGAAGTTTGCTTTTTAGTCTGGTTATGTGGAATTTTAAATTTTAGTATAGCAATGGTTGTGGTTCTGTGCTCTGTTTAAGCTTTAAAAACTATCTAGATGACAGAAATTTGAAAATTAATCAACCAAATGATAGGGTGTTGGTTAGTAATATGCTTTAGTTTATATTTAAAGTATACAGTGCTGAAAATAAAATGTTCATTTTTGTTGCTGGAAGAATAGTTTTACATTTTATAATGAGAGAGAGAGAGGGGAAAAAGTATCCATCTTGGATGCAGCGAACAATGCAGGGCATGTGGATATTTTAGTCACCTAATATGTCAGCACTCAAGAATCTGAACCGATTGTTTAAAAAAAATCTTGTACGTTGTTCCTTTTGTTTCTCTTTTCCAACTTTGTCATCTGTCAGAATGCAAAAAAAAAATTATCCTTCTATAACCATTGACAGGATAACACAAAAGCTGTCTCCAGGTCGATATTTTGCAGCAATATTTTTAACATACGAACAGTAGTTTTTATAATTTCACCTTGGCGCTCAACCGTTTATTATCGTATCAGAAGCATGTCAGTAATTCCTTTCTGAATGTCTGCTGCTTTCAGCGCCGAGACCCACATCAAGGGCTTCACACTGAACGATGCTGCCAGCAGCCTCCTCATCATCACGCAAGTTAGGCGGGATTATTTGAAAGGTATGTCACAATGCTTGACCTTTACGTCACATTAATGCCTCTGCAGATTTTTCTTGTAACGCCCTTCGAATACTTGGATAAAGGAGTCCATTTAGCAAATTACCTGCTTATCAAGAGCCTTTTGTGGTAGCTGAGAGACGTAAATTACTGTACATGCATTTATAATACAGCTTGAATATGAATGTGCTTGTCATTTGACCACTTAGTCCAGTTTCCATCCCATTTAACACAAGATGGGTTTTCTTAAGATGAATCACAGCTCTTCAGACATGCAAAATTTGTGTTCAGAAGAAGAGAAAGTACAGGCTTTCAAGCACGTTCAAATGCACAGCCCAAGTCATTTTGCTTTGGAAATTAACATACTTTGGAGGTCTGAAACAATTCCCAGCAGTTATTTCTTGCGTGTTGTGTTGGTTGTATATGAGATAGCAAATGAGTTAAATTGAGTGTTAAGTGTGTGGGATTGTGCACCAAATGGTTGTAATATTGATTTTTTTTAAAAAAAACCTAATCCAATACTTTTTTAATAGTTCATAATACCACCAGCAGTACGATGCAGTGCTTGTTTGGGGTCAAGAGTCTTGAAATGAACGTAAAGAGGGTAAAACACTAGGAAGTGTGCAGGTGGCTTGATGTGGGAGCTGGTGGTCCCATGGATGCTGCTTGTGGGTTTACAGAGGGGTAGATTAGCAGGGATGACTCTTGAAGTTAGGGAGGTAGCCTTTCAAATAACGTCCACATTTGAATTTTAGTCGGTATAGCAACACATTGCTACAACACACCACACTTAGGAGACTTGAGGTTAGAAGTTGGGCTCCTCAGCTCTCCTGTGACTGTCCCTCAGGCTTCAGTGATTGTGCTGTGTAAATTGCTCAGCCTCACTGTGGCTCAGTACCTAAACTTGCTGTGCCTCCGCTGTTCCTGATGGTAGCCGAATACCTAAGTGTCTATGTCACCCTTTCCAAAGTTTCGATAGGCACTCTGTATACGTCAACAGTGTTGGACAGCCTTCAGTTGGAATTGGGAGGTACAATAAATAAGGTTTGTTTTTAAAATCTTAAAAGGTTTTTATTTTCAATAGAAACGAATTCTTGAGGTTTATTTTTTATGTAAATTTTGAGACATTAACAATTTTAACTGGGCATGGTGGTGCACAAGAAGATTGTTGAGGCTTCAGGCCAGCCTGGGCTGCCAAGACTCTGGGCTACAGAGGTAGACAGCCTCAGGGAAACAAAGAGGGAATTAAAATCTGCTCCTTGTAAAAACTTTAAATAGCTGGTGTTTGTGTAGGCACAAAGAAAAAGACATTTTTATTTTGACTCGAGTTCAGTTTGTAGCTACTATGACCTAAAGCCTTCACTGAGTCTCAGCTTTCCTGGGTGCCCCAAGAAAACCACAAGGCCGGATTTGGTGTGGTATCTTGTCTGTGCTCATGTGTGTTTTCATGAGCGCACTGACCCCTCATTCCACTTCCAGCCCTCGGTGGTCCAACCTCAGCAGACTCGGTGCCCACCTGCGAGGCACCTGATTTTCTTCTGGACTGCCCCCTCTTTCAACTTTAAACTTACGTATGGTAATAAAGTAGCCGAGTAAATTTTACAGTCATTTATAAACTAATAGTTTTGTGGACTGTTACTATCTGCTAAGTAGCAACATACCCAGTATTACTAGAGGATAACTGAGAAAAATGTTGGTGTTGAGTGGCAATCAGAGCAGACTTGAGAGGGATATGAATCCGGAATCGGTTTTGGTGTTCTAAGGTCATTCCTGGCACAGATGGCAAGCTCTGTGGCATGGTTTAGATCATAAGCTCATATTTCCCTTGGATAGACACAAACTGCTAGCCCCTTCCGCCCCCCACACTCTACCTGTAGGTGCAACACTGGGGAATGGGTGGTCCAACACTGGGACTTTAACCTTGGCCTCAATGGTTTGTCTGTACTGTTGGTGCAGGAGCGTTCTTAGAACACAGTTTATAATCCCATGTACCTGCCTTCTAGTAGAGACCACCCTCCATCTAATCTCTATTAACTTTACTCACTAAAGTTAATGAGTATCTACTTCATACCAAGAATATTTGAGTGTAATTGTCTATATGTCCATCCACCCTTTAACAGGATAAGACCCAGCTGATTTTCTGTGGATCATACTTTTTAAACAGAATATAGATTTTTTTTTTTTCTGGTGTGTGCATTCATACCTGTAACATCTTGGCCCTTTTTAAACTGTTTTCTCTTTTCTGTACTTGGCAGTCAATGGTGTGGATCATGTATAAATTTGACATTATAATAGTTTATTCAGTAAAGAATACTCATTTGATCATGTCTTTTACTGTATTGTTTTTAATAGACTGTTTACTTACTACCATTTCCTTCCCATATGAAGATAAGCTGCTCTCCTTCTGGGAGCTGCCTGGAGGAGAGAGCCTTAGCTTTGTCTAGGTTACTGTGCTTTCATTGCCACAAAGCTGGGAAGTTTCTTCCAAGGTGGTAAAGGTGATTGTTATGCTAAGGACGAGTGCAACCCCTCCCATCTACCACCTTATTTAATATAAGAATTTCAGAACACTTGCATGTGAGTCTGTCTGTTAGAAAGGACTTCCATGTTTATCCATAATCAAGCACTTGTAACTAGGAGCATTTTTGCAAACAACCCCCTTGGCGCTAGCCTTAGGAATTGAATGAGCTTTATTTTCTTTGAAAACTGAATGTAGTAAATGTCTGCAAGGATCCTAATTGTGTGAAATCAATCTGTTCATGTGGGATTTGAGTGACAGCTCCAGCCCAGCTGGTTTGAGTGATTCTGTCCTTTCTGGACTCTTTTCAAGAAAGAATATGAGATGTTAAACTTTTTTGATAATTACCTTTGCTCTGAGTTAGTAAAGTCCAGGACATTATTAGTGTAAGTAGAAGAGACTTACATAGTTTTAAAAAGTTCTTATACCTTGTCTCTTTTCTTGATCAGTCACAAAATAGTATCCCTGATGTGGGACTTCTGTTGTGATGACATTTCCTTCTTTTTGACATGAAGTTTACTCCTCTCTCATGCCTTACAGTCAGATGCGTCATTTTAATAAAGGTTTTTCATGTAGTGTTAATATTTTCTATACTCTAGAATGAATCATTCATATATTTTTGTATTTAGCCATTTGATGCTCATGTTTGAAAGGTGGTTTTCAAGATGTGTAAAAATATGGGCCATTTAAAAAAAACACAAAAACAAAAACAAAAAAACAAAAATAACTCAGTCTTCTGCCCTCCATTTTAGAGGCTCTGGGAACTCTGAAAGAAGTTTTGGACCAGGGGAGGATTCCTTCTCAATTAGCTGTTACCCGCCTCATCCAGGCGTGTGCCTTGAAGGGTGACGTGGAAAGCATAGAGACTATTCAGAAGATGGTAAATGGCCTTGACATACTAGAACTCTCAAAGATGGTTTTCATCAATAACATTGCTTTGGCACAGATGAAAAAGTGAGTATTTTCAAGCTTTCCTGACTGAGGATTATCTCCAATAACCACCTTTAAAATGTTTTGTTGTTCTTTGTACTTTTGGAAGCCATGTCAGCCATAGGATATTTTCAATCCTAATTTTGTTGATTATTTACTATTAAAATTAATTATATGTTAAAGTGTATTTTATCTTTAATTAAATCTTTGACGAAACATTTTGTTTTTAACCTTTAAAACTATTTCCCAAAGTAGAGTTTCAGATTTTCTTTTTAATAAGAAAATGTGATGTTTTAAAGTTAGATCTATGTGACAGTAGATGAACATTGATTTAAAAATTTTTTTATGATATGGAAAACATGTTTTTGTTCAGTTTAAAATTTTTTTTTTTTGCCTAAACTCCTAAGAAACATTTAAGAGATACTCATTTTTAGTTAGAGTTTTTATTTTTAATGTCATATTTCAACATGGATTTAATTTCTGGCACCACTTTATAACCACAGAACACCAACTATAGGTCAGCTTATTGAAATGGCAGTCAGAAGCATCTTTTTTCTTTCTTTGTTCAGGAAGGATACAGGATTTCTTTTTTTCCAAAAGTACGATACCTAACACGGAGAAGCTGCTGCTTGTCAGCCATGAAGAAAGACTTTTTGACTGTGGCCCTTGATCTTATTTTTTTCATCTCCAAATTATCTTTGCCTCACACAATAGTGCTCATGGTTTATAAAGCCAAAATAATAGCATTTTATATCCAGTGAACTGCAAGATCAAATATTCAAGATGAATCTAGTTTGATCTTGTCTCTCAAACATTGTTTTGAAACAAGTATGAGCCACTCGGTGGTTGCTTATATCACACGATATGCTTTAAAACTATTATTGTTATGAATCTGGTTGCTTATAAATATAGTTCCTTTTTTCTGACCTATTTGCGTAGTACCCACCCACATTAATTAATATCTGACTAAAATTAGCTGCAATTTTTGTAGAAGCAAATGTTTCATTTTTTTTCTTTTACAGTAATAACATAGATGTTGCCATAAAAAATATTGAACACATGCTTACTTCAGAGAATCCAACCATAGAACCTCAGTTCTTTGGCTTGTCATATTTATTCAGAAAAGTAATGGAAGAGCAGATGGAGCTGGCATTAGAAAAATGTAAGTTGTCTGCTTGCTGAAGAACGTAGAAGCCATTCCTTTGCTTTGGGAGGTTGGGCTGGATTTCTTTTGCCAGTGGGTCATAGCCCTTTTTCAATGAAAGCTTTTCCTCCTCTATTTCCTTTGCAGTGAGCATCATGTCTGAGAGGCTGGCCAATCAGTTTGCACTTTACAAGCCAGTGACTGATCTCTTCCTGACGTTTGTGGAGTCAGGCAAGATGGATGAGGCCAGAGCTCTCTTAGAGGTAATGACTATAAGAAGTAAACAGAATGACTACAGGGGTGTGAGGGAGGGCCAGCCTGGGGATGGAGGCACTCCTGCTAGAACACTGGAATTCGGTGTAAATCAGCATTGCATGGCAAGACTGGGCAGTAGGTGACCAGTTTTAAGGATGTTGGGTAGAACTGGAAGTATCCTGATAAGTAAGTTAGGCATCGAGTGGAAAAATAAGACAAATGTTTCTGTGAAGACAGATGATGCAAAGCAACAGTTCCCTTGCTTTCCTAATTTCTTTATGGCTCTAAATACTGTGCATCACCATGGCAACACAGTTTGCAAACAAGAAGTAGGAAATGTTTGCTTTCCACATACAGCTTCTCACTTGAACACTCAAACATTCTCAGCGCCTTATTCAAGGTTTATTAAGAGTTGAATTTGCCTTCTATTCACTTACGTGTCACCGACACATTAAGTGACAAATGCAGGTCTCTGTGGCCCGCACTCTCAGTTAAATTAATAATCTCAAGGAAAAGGAGACAACTGTATTCATGCCATTTTAACATCTCTAAATATAAAGCTGCGCCAAGTGTGCTGGAGCGGTGGGTGATCAAGCTGCTGCTGGCAGTGTACACAAACAGGCGCCGCCGGGGAGCCCCTTCCCAGCAGGTGGCAGTCAAACAGTCCTGGTGATCCCTGCCAGCACTGTGTTTGTGTAGGCTCCCAGTGTCAAATTGAGGCCTGGGACCAATTTTTGATAGTAAATAGTGTTAGATTCACTTACATTCCTACCAGCTGTGACATATCTTAAGTCAGCGATGCTGAGGGTGATGCTATGCCCATTGGCCTGGGCTCAAGGTTGGATCCAAGTTCATCTCACTTGGCCTCAGAGCCCAGGGCACTTTTCAAAGGCGTGTCTGAAAATTTCCTCTGAGTTAAACAGTTACTTAAAACTACAAATTGCTTCTGCTTTGTGAAATTTTACTCTCTAGTGTGGTTTGTTTACATCTCCTCTTTGTAGGCCATTTACGATAGGAGTATGGGAGTCGCCATTGAGCACCATTACCGGGTCACACGTGGGGTGGTATTTTCACCTGGAACACACACACTCTTGTTCATTCTCCAGAGGGGGCATTTGCTTCCTCTCCCAGCTTGTACTAAGCTGCCTCCTCCTTCACCCATTCCATAGAAGCAGAATTGCCAGCAGGCTCCTGGCAGTGGAGCACAGAGCTCAGAGCACAGCCTCCTGCCGTGGTGGCTGAGTGCTGATGACAGCAGCCTCCTCCTTTACCTGCTTGCCAAACACTCGAGTGTTGTTCTTTCCCGATTCTGTGGGGAACATTTGATTTCTAGATGTCGAAAGAAAGCATCAGTTTATGATGTAAATGTTCTGCGAGTCCGCAAAAGTTCTTTTTATGCCATTCATCTGAGCATTGACAGTGTTTTAAAGCTTTGAATGAACAATGTGCTTTTAGAAACTTAGAGGATGACATCCGCAATGAGTATAAACTAAAATATTGTCTTGCCATATTTGATTTGACTAAAGCGTCTAAGATTGGATAGACACTTGATTTATCTGGTCTGTCATAGAAACTTTTTTAGTCTAACTTTTGTCTCCCTCTCAAGCTCTGGCTGTCTATTGCGATGAAAGCCTTTTATAAAACGGAGAGATTGAAATCGGTCCTTTTGTATGCATAAGTGTAGGTAATTATACTTTAAAGAGAACGTTCTTTGTACATTTTAATTTTTATAAAGAAATGAGCAGTTATCTCCCTGACACCTTATTAAATGTAGAATTAACCTTATGATCCCGAGCTCACTTGTGAATGCTTGGCAGAATAATTGGAGAGGGATCGTGTTTCCTTCTCCCTCGTTCTTCACAGTCCTGAGCCTTGTTCTGGGGTTGTTGAAGTGTTAGCTTAATTTTTCCCTTTTCTTTTTAAACAAACTTCATCCTTGGATGCAAAGAACCACACTCGGCTGTGCTCGGCACAGCTCTCACCTGTTCCCCTTCATGCCTAAATAAACCCCGCTGGCTGGCAGGCTCTCCTGTGGTAATGATGTAGTGCTTGTTACCGTGAACTTCCCTCATTGGGAATATTCACATTGACCAGCTTGGTTAAAACCTCCATTGACTGAATAATGTTTCACTTTTTAGAGATGTGGTGCCATTGCCGAGCAAGACACAGTTCTGTTCCCTTTCTGTGTTAAGATTTCTAACACACAGAGTAAGGTACTGTGCACTGTGCTTCGTTATAGCGGGGTCTGTGAGAGTGTCCAGTTCATGCCTTAGCTCCAGCTTGATGGCTCAGCACCTGACCTGGAAACACCAGAAGTGGGGTGTGTGTGTGTGTGTGTGTGTGTGTGTGTGTGTGTGTGTGTGTGTAATAACTAGGTTTGTTTGTTTGGGAGGGTGCCCCCTTTTTGTGGTACTGAAGGATAGTTCAGTGGTAGAGCCTGCTACCCAGTGCTGGCTCGATCCTCAGGAGATGGGAGATGGGAGCCTCAGGAGATGGGAGTTCAGGAAAGAAGTGCAGTCTTCATGGGCCAAAAAGGAACACTACAGAATTGTCGAATCTTCACATTTTATCCTTTTTTTAAAAAAAAAAACAAAAAAAAACCACACAATAAAATTCAGCTGTTGCCAGGCGGTGATGGCACATTCATTTTATTCCCAGCACTGGGATGCAGAGGCAGGCGGATCTCTGACTTTGAAGCTAGCCAAAAATACAGCTGTTAATCTCTGTCCTTGAGATCTTAAAGCTTTCTGATAAGTTAACAGTTGATAAAAGAAGCAATGTTTAATGCTTTGATTTTATTTATATCTATTTTTCAAAGCACTGAGAAATTAAATGAAATGCCATTAATTACAGAAAAGTGATTTTTTTTTATCTGGCTAATTTATTGGACTAACTGAGATGCATGGAAGTTGAAGCAGTCAACTGGATGGTGGATTGTGTTGTAGTCATTGTAGTGAGGTTGTTAAAGTGGTCTGTATCACTCTTCCTTGTCTCCTTTGTTTATATTCCCAGGCACCAGTTCTGAAGGCTCTGTTAGAATTGATTCCTGAGTTACGTGAAAAGACAAAAACAAATTCTTGCCTCATGAAAAGCTTTGGTAATATATTTAACCATACCGTATCAGTTGGTGATATTTTAAATGTAGTCAACTGTGAGTTTAGCGCAAAAGAGTAATCCTAAATTTCAGATACTCATTCATTTAGCTCTAGAATGTTCTTTATGTATATGACTCTTCTGTCTCCATACACACCAGAAGAGGGCGCCAGATCCCATTACAGATGGCTGTGAGCCATTGTGTGGTTGCTGGGACTTGAACTCGGGATCTCTTAATCAGTGCTCTTAACCTCTGAGCCATCTCTCAGCCCCCCAGACCCATGTTTTTAAACTATAAGAAAAGGATAGTTATTTATTCCTAGAGCTTTAATGTTAAAAAATAACCCTGAGCATCTTTGGAGCAGTCCAGATGAGTCAGCTCCTAGGCTCCCAAACAGACCTGGAAGTTCCCTTGGACTCCTATTAGGGACCAGCTCCTTTGATGCCCCCTCCCCCCCCCAATACACCTCCACCAAGATCAAGGGTCATCTCACATCCCATTTGGAGATCTGTCTTTTTCTTTCTTGTCTTTTTATCAGACCACCACATGAAAAAGGGAGTCAGTGTCAGATTTCTCACTAGGAAGATATAACGCTATCATTTCCAAGCCATGGTGGCCTCTCCGTGTGCCATCCCAGACTTGCTCGCTGCAGTAAATAATAATCTATGGTAGAACAGTTGACTACCATAGTCATAGTCAGGCCTGGTGAATAGATCCTCCTTGTTTCCACATGGAGTCTGCAGTATCAAAACTGTAGAAACCCTAGACCTTCTGTAAGTAACATAAAACAGGTCCCTGCTGTGGTAGTCAGAAGTGGAGAAGAAATGGGACCAGATGGCAGGGCAGGGAAGGAGCCCTAGACAGGAGTAGGCAAAGGCCTTGGGGTCAGGGATGCTGACCAAAGATTTCTACAGAGAAACTGGCTGAGTTTCAGCAGCCTCCAACTCCTGTGGAGGTCACCTCCTTCCCAGAGCACCAGGTTTATCCCCACTCTCCTTCCAGCCTCACACTCCATGGTTGAGAATTTGAGATTATCTAATCTACCTTGACACTTCAGATAGATATATTTGGAATCGTTAGTGTCCCTTAGGCTTTCAGCACATGCCCTTTCTCTTTCTCTTTCCCTCTGGGTGGTTTTGGAGGAAGGGTATGGAGGTGTGGGCAGTCTGTAGATTCTGAATGGCTTCCCACTGGAGCATCAGATCCTTTGTCTTGGATCCTGGAGAGCCTGAGCAGCAAGGGTGCTAGTGAAAAGATGGTTCTCTTCACCTGCACTTTTTATCTCTCTCCTGCAACTCCTTCAGCCATGAGCAAAGATGTGGCCTCCGCCAAAGCATTGTATGAGCACTTGACAGCAAAGGGCGTGGAGCTAGATCAGCTGTTTCTGAAGCGCTATGCAACTTTGCTCAAGGATGTTGGCGAGCCTGTCCCCTTCACAGAGCCCCCTGTGAGTATTCTTAATTAAGAGAGAAAATACCTTTACAGATCTCTATATGGGTAAGGACATCAGGGTGTGATGAGGGCTGGGAGCTGAACTGCAATAGCCTCAGTAAATGCAAGCTGTCTGTGTTCAGCCAGGTGGGGATTTAGCAGACTCTGAGGCAGCTCGCTTATTTCTTCTTGACCTAGGACTTTGCTCTGAGCTGCTCCAGGTTTAGCTCAGACCTGGAGGCTTTCGAACTTGGCATTCCACAAACCACGAAAGCTTTCAGAGATAGTGACCAGCTGTGGACCAAGCACCAAGTATATTCAAAAAGTATGCACTGATTTGTGGTTTCAGAGTCTGCGATACGTGTTTGTAACAATCTGTAATTTCTGTTTTCTCCTTACAGGAAAGCTTTAAATTTTATGTGAATCAGTTAAAGAAATCCAGGGAAAATGCTTCATGAAAAAAGCATCAGAGAGAGAGAAAGAAAGAGTGTGTGTGTTTGCGTCTAAATGTTATTTCTAAAATGTACTTGAGAGGAACAGTAAACAAATAAAAATAAATGTGTTTGTCTTTTTTGTGTGTAAATATACTTACCAGTAAGTTCTTAACACTTAATCACTGGTCTCCTTGCTCCTTCTAAAATGGCTCTTTGAAGTAGCATTGCTTTCCAGGGAGGTGCTAAGAGCGGAGCCATGCTGTTGCCTTGCGGCCTTTCCACAGCCTCTCCCGCTTTCTATCACAGTACTTCTCATAGCTGTTTGTTGAAGCTTCTTCTAACATGGAGTCTTGGTCTTACTTCCTTTGACTTGGGGATTTTGTGAGTACAAGTTATACCTTACACCAGGCGTGTGACTAAACTGTAAACCTAGAAGCTGTGCATATGTGATTCATATAGGAATAAGTAAAATACTGGTTTGTAATCAAATTTTAAAATGAGCAGTGGCCCCTGGATTGTCCCTTATGTCTATTAGACTCTACACCTAAGTCATTACATTAAAGTAAATTTTAAATAGTTGAGACAGTTGTCATTTCTCAGCTGATATGCAACATTCCCACATTTGGGGGGAAATGATTATCAAAATCTGAAATGGACCTAGACTCAGTTCCCAGCCCTGTATGATTGTTCACATTTATCTGTGTGTGATGCTTCCTCCAGAGCCCCCTTCCAGCCTCCTTGGATATTACATGTACATAGTATGTTTAAATGTAGGCAGAACAAATGTAAGAAAAACTTTTTAAGTCATATCCACCGGGCATGGTTATGCATGCCTTTAATCCTAGCGTTTGGGAGGCAGGGGCAGGTATTGGGTTTACAGACCCTGTCTCAAAAAAATTACCTATAAGAATACAAAAATGAGGCAGTCTGACTAAAAGAGTGGACTCTTTAAACAACAAAACATAATACAGTGTTCACAATAATACAGTGTTCCTACATTCTAGACACCTTACTGTAAAAAAAGAAAAACAAAAACCCTCTATTTAGTCCAATACCCAGTGCCTGGTATAATCAAGTTTATGAGTCCTAGCAAATTATAAGCAAGCTTTATGTTGCAAATCACTCTTCTTGGTATAATTCATGTCTCCTGTCTGCAGTGTGTACATTCTGCATGCTTTTCCTCCTGGCTTTCAGCACAATTTTCATTTAATATTTGCCTTTCTAAAAAAAATATATTTGTAGAATTTCTAAGCAAAAGCAACATTCCCTCAAGTGTGGTAGAACTGATAACCACAGGAGGTCCAAAATCATGGTAATTTATCGTTTTACTGTTGTACAATCATGCGTGGGAGTGTTTCCATTAGAAATGTACCCTGCTTTCAGGCCAGCAGACTTACAAAGCCCACATTATGCAGCCTTAGTACAAATAAAGAAAATGGCTACATTAGCAAATTCAAAGCGAGCAGACACTTCATTTTTGCATAAAGAATAGAAACATCAGAGCCAGGTAAGCCAGCCTAGACTCTAGACTTCCTGCTTACTCGAGCAAGGGTTTTTTGGACAGTGCCTGGGGCTGAGATCAGTCCTTAGCACCTTCACTGACCCCACCCTGGGCAGCCATTCTTGGCCTGGATTCTTTCCAAGGCCTTGGGTTCTAGTGCTCTGTAGACCTACCTCATGAATTCACAGTAGGTCTCTTGGAATGAGACACCTGGATTCAAGGCTGTGCTTCCCTCTTGACAGTTCTGTTAATGAGGTGCCTGGTTAGTGCACACTGGACAATTCCTTCCCATGTGCAATTCTTTGGTTTCCACATAAGGCTCAGCTGGGAGAGGTACCCGAGGCCCAAAGAGTCCTCCAAAATGCAAGTGACCACAAAAAGCATTGTCAGTGAGGCAGACGGGTCATGGTTTGAATTCTCCAATAAGATGATGACCTCAAAAACTTTGTTATTGTGTGAGGAGGAGGCCACCTAGAAATTGTTCTTAAGTCAGCTGTCACAGTAGGGATTCGGCGCTGCAGCAGGGGTGTTTACAGAAACAATGACTTATTTTTTTTATCAAGAAGCAGTAGAGCTAGGCTTTTGTTTTGTGGTTTTTTTTTTTTTTTTTTTTTTTTTTTTTTTTTTTTTTTTTTTTTTTTTTAAGGTGTTGACCTTACAAACAGTCAAGACTGCCGTATAAACAGTAAACAAGCATGTCACCTAGCCAGTTGGCAGCTGGCATGTGCTGGATGGGAAAGTTCAATTCACTTCTTAGATGTGACTTTTAATTACAAGCTGGAAACTCCATCCCACCTGCCTGCCCACCTTAATGAACACACAGAAGGCTGCTTTGGACCATGACCATGAATTGTCCTTTGATTTAGGTTTGGGTGTTGAGACTTGAGTCTAAGGCTTCTATCTTGTAATTACTTTCTCTGCTACCAAGCTATTTATTGGCAATATATCAAATGCAGGTGACATCTGATTGGAGCAGACTGTTTGCAAATAGTATTTCAAAAATGCACACAAGTTATCCAAATACATTAATGTCAACAGCAAAATCCCATCCTATGCCTCATGGTGGGTCTGTCCGATAGAAGATGATCCCCTGTGCTGGGCTAAGCATTGCTGCTAAGTGACTGATTGGAATGTTGGAAGGACCCTTGGCCACAGATCTGCTACCTCTTGGGTTTGACATGATTTTCAATATCTCTGCTGTGTGTGAGGGCTTAATCTGAGATCAAGAGATTTTTAAGAATGAGTAGGAAAAGAAAGGCAAGCAACAGATCTACCTCTGTGGACTGCCTCAACCCAGAGAAAGATTAAGTAATCTTTTTAAGAACAAGAGCGGTTTAAAAAATAAATCACAAGAAGAACTATTTGAGTCAACACAGGTGATTAATTTCAGTTTGTTATATCCCCCATCAACAGAGTAACTTAAAATCTAAATTTGAAAACCTTTATCTTCAGATCAAGAGTCTGCAAGCTGCAGCCTCAGACCAAATCTAGCAGCTGTGTCTGTAAGCTTTCTTTTTTATTGGAACACATCCACAGCCTCCAGACTCTACTGTGGCTGAGACAGCTTTCACCCCTGAACAGCATAGTGACAGATTGTGACAGGCTATATGGCTCTCGAAGCCTAAAATATGTATTCATAACAGAGAAAATTCGCAACCCACAAGAAAATTCTGGTTCTTTGCAATGCAGGAGAAAGGGTCACTGGAGGAAATTTGAAGTCCCGAGGGCCCAGGCCCTTCTCTTCCCAAGCCTTATGTTCCCTGGAGAACACTTTCAACAAAAAGCCATGAAGTCTGAGTACTGTGGTGGAAACTGGCCTATATGTGAGCAGACACGATGCAGGAATACTACTCTGTGGACAGGCTCCAAAGAGCCAGCAACTGCCTGAGTTTTAGCCTCTCTTGTGCTCTGAGTTCTGGGTACCACGGCACATTGAATGGCAAACTCAGAAAGTCAGATGACATTTTTCAGTGGCTGCCAATTTTCCTCCACCCAGGCTTACTTATTAGCAGCAGGTTACCTAGCCAAAACAGAGCTGGGACTTGGGGAGGGATGAACCCACTGACAGAGCTCTGTGGCTGCAGAGTGAGCGGGATCTCCACCCAGGACAAACAGGAGATAACAGTATAAGTGGGATTCTGCAGATCAGGGTTACAGACATCAAAGCCAAGGGTCTCCCAGAGATTGAGGAGGGACAGAACTCTAAGAACTGGCACTGGGTGGCAGTTACAGAGTATGAGCAGTAACAGTGGTGACCACACACGGGCACATAGGCACATATACATATATACATGAAGGCACCACACACAGGTGTGTTCACTCATTCTGCCCACTAAGATGCCTGAAGCAGCAGCAGAACAGATTGATCACTCAGATCTAGGCTTTGAACTATCATTTCCCACCAAAAAGAGTCAAGTGTCTAGAGAGAAACCAGGGCTGAGCTGGGGACATTCAAGATGTTCTCCAAATAGTTTATTTTATCAGGATCTTCAGTGAACGGCAGGAACATGGTCAAGGAACTGCAGAAGCCAGCTTGAGAATTCCACTGGCCAAGTCAGGAACAATTTACACATCAGAATTAATGATAGCAATGGATTATAGCTTGCTAAATTAAAAATGGGATTCCACAAGTATATGATTGTTAGCAATAACTCAGTAAGTAAATGGAAAGCTTGATGAGGGATGAGCAATGAACAGTTTCAAGGCCGTGGCATTCAGATGGTTTATTCATTATGAAAGGAGGAAACAGTGGATGCTTAGGAGATGACAGACACGGCTCCCATCAAGCCATCAAGGAGAGCATCAGTATGCGACAGGTGTAAACTATGTGCCGCTTGATGGGACACATTGGGGTGGTGGTGGGGGACAATGTTATTTCTGGATATTCTCACCAAAGGTTCCCAGCCTAGATTTAATGCACCAGATAAACCCAAATTAAAAGCTACCCTCCAGTCAGGGGCATTGAGGAGCTTTCCAAATGGGAAGAAACCAAAGAGACATTGACAAACTGCTCTGGATGAGGAGGGCACTGGATTGCTTTCTGGATCTTAAGTGACATCGGTACACCAGGACTGTGTGAACTCCCTGAGTCTATCAGCTGCTGGGAAGGATAAGTGCTGTTCACATGGGGGACTGCACTTAACTCAGGGTACTCTCACCACACAGGTGCTATGTCCATAGGTCTGGGCCCCCCTGGGATTCTGCCTACCTCATTTCCTCAGTAATGTCCTAATGCTGGCCAGGGACCCCACCAGGCATAGGACCTGGGGACTCTTGGTCCTGAACATGTGTGTCTTTCAATACAGACTCTAGTCTTCTTCTGGAACAATCACCTTCCATCTCTGAACTTTGAGTCATATAGACCTCAACCCAGAATGAAGCCTGTAACCTGGGTGTGCAAGCAATCCATCCTCCAGCTAGTAGGCAAGGTTCAAGGCTAATCCTGAAACCCAGACAGTGGGGTGCGACTCAGGCCTGGCTGAACTGGCACAACCTCTATAATCTGTTTCTAGAAGCTTCTTGAACTCCAAAGCCATATCTCAGGCCTGGTCTTTGGTTCTCTAACAGCCAAAGGCCTCAAGATCTTTTTTGATTCCACCACAAAGCAACCATGTAAGCGAAGACACCTGAATTGTCTTTGCCACTGTGACCTCACCTTTAATAAAACAGGATGCTGCATACATCAGTGAGTTGTTCTGAGAGCAAATAACAATAGCCACCCATCATGCTTTATACTGTACCCATCATGGGGTAGATGCTCAATAAATTACTAGTTGTTCAACTTTGGGGTTTGGATTCTAAGAGATGACATGCTGCTAGTCTGTTTTAGGTCACCTTCTGTATAGGGAATGGCTTAACACAGGATGTGAGGATGGTGGGAGATAAAGCTGACTATTTTGCTATTAAACCACATTCTCTTTGGGTTCCAGAAATTTCTGCTTAGCCTGGCTACTCAATTTATATCTAATCGGTTCCCTTTATATCCTGGGTTGTATAAAGATATAACCAGCGGGAATAAATGAGCAACACTGCAGGTGCCACCAAGTCTCTGGTTTTTTCTTCCATCACCAGCCCAGCCCAGTGATAAGAAATCTCTTTCAACTGTCTTTATTCTACTGCCATCCTGTGGCTGACCTGTGCCACTGCAGCATCCATGGGCGGATGCTACTGAGATCGGTGTGATCTTTGTCCTCGGTGGTTTCAGGAGGGCTCCGCAGGAGGCAGCCAGCGTTGGGAAAAGGGTCCCACCAGTGGGAACAAGTCCGAGTGAGCATCACCAGTCTTGAACTGACTTCTGTTTGATGAATTTCAAAGACAAATAGTACAGGAACAGGAAGCCACAGCTGATGCCAATGACGATGAGGTAGATAGCATAGAGCGGGTGCGAGTTCAGGTCCATGGCATCGACCATCTGCAGACACGGATACTTGGTGAGCTCCCAAGGATGCCGGCCCCTCAGGAGTCCTTGAATTGGGAATTCCCAGCCTCCACTACTTACGCTGTCTCCCGAGACTGAGAAGGTGAAGTTGCCGACCTGCACTGTGTAAGGGTATCCGTTAAACTGAATCTGCATTAGCCCCGAGAAACACCAGCGGAGGAAGGAGAGCTTGGAAATCCACGCAGGTACTGAAGACGACAAGAGCTTGGTTATTCACACAGTCTCTGCTGCCATGTCTGGCTGCCCTGCCTACTTTTCCAACCTCTCCTGAAGAGAGGAATCATGCTGGCCTGGGCCAAGAGAGTCATCTGAGGAGCCGGAGATAAAAGAGACCAGAGGGAGCAAAGGAGTAATGTCTGTGGCTGGGGACATCGCGCTGAGGAGGCCAAGGAGGGGTGACTCTATCCCTACCAATTCTAGACAATCATTTCATTATGGCGCATATGCTCACCAGCCCCACGCCAGAGACCCAGAGTGGGAAACATTTTGCTGGGAGAGAAGGACCCCAGCCCTGGGGAACACTCTGCGGGGAGAGAAGAATTCCAGCCCTGGGGAGCACTCTGCGGGGAGAGAAGGATTCCAGCCCTGGGGAGCACTCTGCGGGGAGAGAAGGATTCTAGCCCTGGGGAGCACTCTGCGGGGAGAGAAGGATTCTAGCCCTGGGGAGCACTCTGCTGGGAGAGAAGGAAGCTGCAAGCCCTACCCAGATGTCAGGAAAGGTTGGCTGAGGAGGCAGTGGTGGTAGGCAATGGTGAATGCAGAAAAGAGGCCCTCTAGGATACCCCGTGAAAAGGTAGAGGTGCTGGAGGCTTCACAAGAGCTGTGGGGAGAGGCAATGGGACCAGGGACATCAGAGAGCCAGCAACTCTGAGAGGCTTTGAACAAAAGGACAGAAACTTGTTCCTCAGAAAATTCACTCTGCCTAGCTGAACACAGAGAAAGCTACCAAGAGACCAGAGTATCATGGTGGCCCAGGGTTCAGTGATGAGTGAGGGCCAGAGCCATGATAAAACCAAGGGGATGTTTCCAGTCTGGATCACTGGTGAATGTGGTAAGGGAAGGAGTCAGGGTGACTTCTGGGTATGTGTGAGGGCTGTGATTCCACAGGCTGTAGAACAGCTGGCTGAAGAGATACCTAACTGACGAACTTCCACTTCTAGATGAGGATTTAACCAGTCGTAGATGCTTGGCCAAGCAAAGGGTAGCAGGCCTTACCTATCCACAGGTTGTCCAAGTTTATCATGAAGCCCGCGGTCAGGTAGAAGGAGTTGTATAGGGCGTTGCAGAAGAAGGAAGACATGTGGAAGGTGGGCAGCATGGCGGAGGCAACCAGGGCCATGGTCCTGCAGCAGAACACTACCAACCACAGGAGCACGAAGTGCAAAAAGAAGAGTTCAGGCACTGGCCGCAGGTTGGCCAGCCAGTAGATGGGCATCCCATAGATGATGACGTAGGCACAGTGCTCAGGTAGTTCACCTAGGACCTGCAAAGCACAGCCTTTGCTGGGATACAGAGCCAACAACTGTGTCTGTTATTATTTGAAGATGTTTTATGTAGTGGTAGCTCCAAGGATGCCAGTGTTCCTTCTCGGTAAAGGAGGGGATGATGGGTAAGATCCATGAACCTGACCTCTCCCTGGGTTCTTACTGCAGGGGCATTTCAGAGCTGTGTTCTATGGAGGCAGCTGGTATGTGCTCTGCTAAGACCTGCCCAGACCTAGTAGCTATGAGTCATATAACCTCTCTGGGTCTCTTCCTGGAAACACCTGCCTGGATTGCTTAGGGGCTCTAGAGATGTAAAATTCCACTTGGTGTGGCACACTACTTTCTTGGTTAGAGCTGCCTCCAAAAACATCATTTTGGTTTCCAGTCCTGGCCTTTTTGCAGACCATTTAATGACTAGCAAGTCTCCGAAACTCTCCTAGAGAATTCGGTATCTGCAGCCATGGAGAATGCATGGCCGAGCGTTTCCACAAAGCCCTCCCTGGCATTATCTGTACAATGCCCTGTAGCACTTGCTTTCAGCCCCGACCTTGGCAAAGAAATATGGACCAGCGGTGTACAGCCCATCTTCCAGCTCATGGTACAGCATCGATCTCTCCGAATGACCTAAAGATGGGGAAGGAGACAGAAATGATTGAGTGACAGTCCTCTACGGTACAGCTGATGTTGCATCTCTTGTAATACCATTGAAAGCCATGGTACGAAGCCGGTGTGTTATTCAGTGGTTGAACACTTGCCCAGCAAACACAAAGCTATAGGTTCAAACCCCAGCACTAGGGAGAGGAGGAAGTAGTTATGTTTTCTGAATTTGTTCATGTACTTTGCTCATTATAGGCCTGATGAAGCAACTCTACTCCAGGTGCTCCTCAGGCTCTCCAAGTACTGCAGCATGTCACTACCAATCATAAATCCTGTTTGAATGGGAACAACTAAGCTGATTTGCTTTCATTCCATGCTAATATTAATGTGAAAACTTTTTAAACAATTGCCGTACTTGCTACACAAGCATGATGAAATGATTTCATAGAGACACCGTCTCAAGATACTGGGAGAATTACTAGGGTTGGCCTCAGACCCACACAGGAGGAGGCTGAAGTCTCCTATCCAGCTACTCATGTCCTCTGTTTGGCTGCCCCACAGTCTGGCTGAGGAAAGCGGGTGACACTCACATTTGGAGACGACATCCAGAATGACATTGAAAGGAATGAGTGCGCCTATCATGAACAGGAGGGCTGCTGTGTCCATGAACAGGAGGGGCTTGACATCATGGCCGTAGTAAAGGAACCCAATGATGAGAGACATCAGGAAAGCTTCCGCCCCGTGGATGAGCAGGGTGGGCAGGTCTCGGAAGTCATTGGAAATCTGACGACTTTTTAAAGAGAAAGAAAACAGAAGTGTCAAAGGTACAACATACAAAGCTCTCTGACCTTAGCAACGTCATCTTAGTGCCAGGAATCTTATTTCCTTGTGTGTAAATGTGGACTGTAATACCCACTGTAGAGTACCTATAGCAGCTAATTATGGACATTAGGACTGGAGAGATGGCTGGGAGGCTAGGAGCACTGGCTGCTCTTCCAGAGGGCCTGAGCAACCACATGGGGGCTCACAACCATCTGTAATGAGATCTGATGCCCTCTTCTGGTGTGTCGGCAGAACGTGGTATACATATTACATAAATAAAAATCTTAAAAAGAAAGGAAGGAGGAAACTGACAAAGTGGCTTCTGAATATATGATTATTATTTAGGGATGTCCTTCTTGTTTTGGTTCTGAGACAAGGTCTATAGTGATATAACCCAGGGTGGCCTTGAACTTGAGATCCCCTTGCCTCATCTTCTCCTCAGCACTGACATTTCAGACATGCATCACACACAGTGAATGATTACTTTGTATCATCAGTAATCGGTTTATGATCCTTTACAGGGAAGAATTATAAAGATGTTAGCTACAGTGTGTCTCCTAATGGTGAGAGTCCTCCAATAAAGAGACCATCCAAACAGAATGGATTGATAGAGTGGCTAAGCCACAGAGACAAGAAGAACACAATTCTAGGTTTGAATAGCTGACTCCTAAACAACCACGAGCCTGCTCTCATGTCTCTGTACGTGCAGATCCCCCAGAAAGACAGGTGTGGTAGGTACACCCAGCTTTCACTGAGTGTGGCTGGTACAATAAGGACCCTTCCCAGGTCTGAGTCTCTTACATGGCTGCTTCCATAATGATTGCCACTAAGACGATTTTATTTTTGTTTAGAGAGTAAGATTATCAGGCATGCTCTGTGTCACAGGAGGCTGGTCCCGGGGATGCTGGCTTTCAAACAATTTCCTTCCCACCTGAATCTCCCTTAGGAATGTTTTACTTTGATACTCAAGAGATATGGGGGGGGGGGACACAAAAAAAAAGAGAGAGAGAAAGAGAGACATTCACCGGATCAGAGTGGTAAACTGTTGTACCATCCCAGGCAGCTTGGCGACTGTCCCCAAGTCCGTGTCCTGTGGGAGGGTCTGGCTGTTGGGAAACAGTGTGCGGTCAGGTTAGGAGGACCCACCACATGGGGCTTCCCACTCAGGCAGTTAACCCACTGTACCTGGATGCGTAGGCACCGGTGTCGAGTTCCTTTGTTTCTGCTTTCCACAGAAAGTCATCGAAGCCTCGCACTTTTTCAAGAAACAGGGCTGCAAGTGACCGAGCCTTTTCCATGGTGGCCATTTCCTGTTCTTTGCTGCGCCTGTCAATGCTAGTCAAGTCCACTGTAGGCAGAAGATGTAGGGCCATAGGCAATCTGGTCCCTAGCAGCACTCCCCTCCCTCTGAGAAGAAACTATGATGCAATGGTCAGAGCATAGAGGCAGAGAGACATGGCTCCCTTGATCTACCTGATCTGACCACATCAACAGATACCTCAGGTGGGCCAGAGATCAGAAGTGGCCAGTATCAGAGGCCCTGGCCTCAGTTCCATCCCCCGGCTCATCCCGGGAACATTCCTAGAGGTGCCCTCAGGGCCAACTGCATTATCATAGGTATATGATGGTTCATATATATATATATATGTTTTTCAAGACAGGGTTTCTCTGTGTAGACCCAACTGTCCTGAAACTCACTTTGTAGACCAGGCTGATCTCAAACTCACAGAGATTCACTTGCCTCTGCCTCCCGAGTGCTGGGATTAAAGGTATGCACTGCCATTGCCCAGTGGTATATGATAACTCTAACTCCAGCTGTATATATATTTATCAGACATTGTGAATTCGTAATTTGACCTCCCAAGTGGTCAGGGTTCTGGGGACCAGCCAATACAGTGCTCACACTGCCCATGCTAAGCTTTGCCCCGGGGGAGTCTGGGGCAGCACATCCAGTTTGAGAACCGGGTCATTGGGAGAGCTACCTTTGGAATCTGAGAAGATGCCACCCTGCATATGGCACTTCCACCCTGCAGCCCTCCTCTCACGAGGTTCTGTCCCCCACCCCCACCCCCAAGGTCCCTGCAATGCCAGAAAGAGCCAGACAGAGGTCCACCAATCACAGCCAGGACCATCCTATTCCCTGGGGGACTCTGGAGCTGTGCATGGCTAGGCTCTGCATTGATTTCTTTTTTCTGAATTCATTGCCCATCACAAGGAAAGATCACTTGTGGGAAGGACACTGTGAGCCACATAGGTTCCCTCGGTGCAGACTGTAGCTCAAATGTCACATTTGCAGAGCGCTCCAGGCTCTGTAAGTCATTAATCTTTCTAAATAATAGAGAATAAAAACAAAAGAAGACATTTCCTAGTCTTCCATGGGCACTAGGTTTTAGGCAATCCTTCCCTGGTATCCAGGTTGGCAACTGTCCTCTGACTCCTTATCTGAGGACATTGGTCAGAGCGTGACACATGGGCAGGAAGTCAGGATGGTACCCAGAGCATGGGGAGGAGAGGTAACCTCTATGGAAGTTCACTGAGAGCAATGAGTTCAAAGGGAAGAGCGGGGAGCCAGAACGGTATTTCCCCCTGGGTAGCTGAGAATGCCCGGATGACCGCGTGGGTGGCATGGCCAGGAGTCAAGGCTGAGGGCCAGATATCCCTGTGGGAGCTGTGGCTCTGTCTTTACAGCCATGCTAGAGCACAGCAGGCTGGGGGGTGAGGCTCTCAGGTAATACGCAAAGACAGAGATGACCTTGGAGGCACCATGAAGATGGGACTTTGTCATTCTAGGAAGAACCTGGGGTTCTTGGTCACCTAGGGAACTGGCTATAGCTGCAACTTGCCCAGGCCCTGGTACAACTGGTCAGCACCCAGGTTATCCCTCAGCACTCTTGGGGGATCCTGAAAAGGCTATTGCTCCCATGAGTGATGTGCTTCATGGTGTTCATCGTAGTGCGTGGGACCCAAAGAAACCTAAGGTGGTGACCAATTTAGCCATCTGTCCTCAGAGACTCTCTGGCCCTGTCCTGGGTGCCTCTTCCTACATTACCTGCCTCTGTCTCTGTGGAACACAGGGAGTGTGTGTGTGTGTGTGTGTGTGTGTGTGTGTGTGTGTGTGTGTGTCTGTGTATATATATGTATACTGTTCTCTGCAGATTGCATAAAGGCTACACTGTACAAACTGACCTAAGGCTTTCTGGATTATGCCCCCCCCCCCGCACCCCACCCATCTGCAAACTGCTACCTGTCTTGCACAGAGCAGCAATTTGTCAGAAGACTGCTGTACCCATGCCTTGCATTTGACCCTGGCAAGCTGCCAGTTTCCCCTTTGCACACTATCGCTCTGCCCTGGCTCCCCCTCATCTGAGGCATGTATAACAGTGTCTCCGCTACATCTTTCCAATAAGAATTTTGTGTTTGTTTTATTTTGTTTCTTTGTTTCATTTTCTTTTGTTTTGCTTGGGGGAGGGCGTTCAGCCAATGGCTGTGCACCAGGTTACAGGCCCCTGCCTGGCCTTGCTCACTCACCATAGAAGTCAGCAGGGTTGCTATATCGAGGACAAGGGTAGCCGATTTCTGTGAAGTACTGCACCATGTGCTGCGCAGCCCCCAGGTAGATAGGGGTACCAGATGTCATCAGAAGGACCAGGTCAAACAGCCTGAATATGTCCGAGCGAGGCTGATGGAGGGAGATGAGTACCAGTCTGTTGCCTTTGGCCAGACGGGACAAGGTTCTCACCAGATTGTGGGCAGTGAAGCTGTCAAGGCCGGAAGTGGGTTCATCCACAATGAGGATTCCTGGAGACATCACAAGGTGAGCCTGTTGACAGTCAGGATGCTGTCTCAGGCCCCCCTCCCCTCAGTCTTCCAGCCCTCACCTGGGTTCCACAAAAGCTGCACCCCGATGCTCACTCTCCGGCGCTCGCCCCCAGACACCCCGCGAACATATGTGTTACCCACTCGGGTGTTGGCACACTGCCTCAGCCGCAGCTCCGCAATCACGTCCTCTACCTGAGGGCGACAGGCTTAGCATACAGGCTTCCAGGGGCTGCACTTTATTTCCCCGAAGCAGTATTCCCCCCTTTTACATGACTAGGTTCTGAGCAGATTCACCTGCAGAGCACAGGTTGTGGATTGGTAACCAGACTGGGAACTAGAGGCCAGATAATTGCACCCCCCCCACACACACATGAACCCCAAAAACCTTACACAAATAAACAGCAGTTATCACCAATTTGACAAGATCTGAGAAGGGAACCCACGGGGCTAAGTACATTGGCATGTAAGGTGGGTTGATTTAATTCCAGCTGGGCTGGGTCTTCTGGCAAAGCAGGGCAGTCTCAGACACCAGGGATCACCAAAGAGCCAACTGGTTACCCTTTTGTCACGCTGGGCTTGAGAGAAGCTTCTGGGCAGGCGCATCTGGGCAACAAAAGCCAGGGTCTCTCTGACAGTCAGGTTGGGGAGCAGCTGGTCATGTTGGCGCACATGTGCCACACTCTTTCTTATCAGCTGGGGCGTGCTGGGTTGCCCATTGATCCAGATTTGTCCCGATTTCATCTTGCCGCCATGGTCTCTGCCTGTGATCACGTCTAGTAGTGAGTCTCTCCCACAGCCTGCAAAGCCAGAGACACCCCTTAAGGCCAGCCTGCTAGCTACCACTCCCCACATACTCTCCAAGCACCAGGACTGCTCTACAGGAGCCACCAAGCTCCAGGGAAACGGGCATTGTTACTAGATTGCATGGGACAATCCAGCAGGTGCACATTCAGGCTTTTCTTCTAACGCTGACTTGAGTGGGCAGGGACATGTTGTGGGTGGGGACACGTTGTGGGGGGGGCACACTGACAATGAGGTTTCAAATTGAAGACTATAGTCCCAACCGCTCCTAGCCTGTTGCTATGCCTGTGACACATTCCCCCACCCACTGCTAACCAGTGTTGGGGCTAATTACACTGCAAAGTGTAGCTTTTTTTTTTTTTTTTTTTTTTTTTTTGGCTGAAAAACACTTGGCGACATCTCATCATTCATCATCATTTGGCTCCAAAGTGGCTTTGTGGAAATGACTAATTTAGAACACTGATAGCCTGTCTTTGAGGAATTCCACAAACCACAATGTACCATGGCGGTGGTGGTGCATGCTTTTAATTCCAGCACTTTGGGAGGCAGGTGGATCTTTTGAGTTGGAGGCCAGCCTGGCCTACAGAGCAAACTCCAGGACAATCAGGATTACACAGAGAAACCCTGCCTCAAAAAACAGACAACAATAAAACAAAAACAAAAACAAAAAACCCAAATTACAACCTACTTTGAGAAAGATAAAAAAATAATAGGTAAGTATTGGGACTTCATTTTCAAGCATAGCCTAATGTAGCCTCCAAATGTATCTCTAGCCTTTCTTCATTTAAAAAATCAGTCTTTTCTTCCCTGCCTTAAAAAATTATCCCTTCAATCATTTATGAACAATGTATTAATGTGTATTAATTTGGAGAAGAGGGCATCATATTGAGTCTAGTCTCCAAAAGAATTTGATGAGATTTTCACTCCTACAACTAATTACATGATTGTTTTGTGACAGGGTCTCACTGTGTAGCCCTGGCTGTCCTGAAACTCCCTCTATAGATCAGGCTGGCTCAGATGCATTCTCCCAAGTGCTGAGACACCACCACCTGGCTCTCCTGTCACTATTTAAGCTGTGACTTAACCCACCTCACGCTTGGAGAACATCCTCCTATCATGGGGCTGGAGAATTCTGCCTGGGTCTCCAGGAAAGCTTTGAATTTCCTCACTTTTATGGAATTAATAGCTGTTTTTCTTTTGTAAACAAAGTAAATGCCTATGTCCTTCTAGGCACATGTCACATGCTACCTGCAAAATCCAAGAGCCTAGAGGCCTTTGTATGTAATCCTCTTGCTTATTGCCCAGGAGTTTAGAGTGGAGTCAGCTTGTCAGCCACCTGCTGGCTGTGCCTTATTTAGGATTCCTGAAAAGTTAGGTTGAACAAAACATCCCCAAGAGGAACCAGAGAGGAAGGCCTCAGCCTTAGTTCCTGTTCAGCCTCAGACATTGACTCCAGGCTCTGCAAGTGCAGGGGCCTGTGCCTGCATTCACAGGGGATCCCCAGTCAGAGGGCAGGAAGATCACATTTCCTAAGCAAAACTGAAGCAAATGACAGAGGCAGCCTTTCCAGTAGAGGGTGCCTGGTGCATTAGAGCAAATGTTCCCTGAAGAGCCTAACAATGTGGCTGCCATCGCCATACTAATAACCTCCTTAACTGGAAAATCCCTTTGTATGGTTCATTCTGCAGAACAAGGTAAATGTTTAGAGCTTTTTTTTTAAGATTAAAAAAAATCATTATGGCTTGTATATATATATATATATATATATATATATATATATATTCATACTATCTGTGATATTAAAGTACTTAAAGTCACAGGAAGTATAATGAATAAATCCTTCTAAGAAAGATCCAACAATTTCAGCCAAGTGATTGAGAAGCCAAGCGCTGGTAATTATTCAACATAATTCCTGCTCAGCCTCTTACTAAAAATCAGGATGCTGCTGGCTTGAGTGTCCTATGGACCAGGGGTTCTGCTGACTAGAGCACCATATAGACCAAGTATCTACCAGTATTCACCAACATGGCTGAGTAAACGGCCCAAAATGGATACCCTGGATACCCCAAAATGACAGGTATAACAAGAAAAGCTACCTGACATGATAGGTCGAAATACCTTCCTCTTGTTTAGATCAGCATCACAGGGTCAGGGCCAGGGTGAGTGGGTCTGAATGAGTGTGCATGTTGCTTCAGTTACAAAGTGCGTTTACATATTGTAGCTTATTTGATCTTTGGTTAGACAGCAAACAACCCTATCAGAAGAGTGTAAAACTTTGGAACAGATGTTCAAGGCGTTGAGCAACCTTTCCTTCTGGAAATGATTAATTAAAAAGTATAAAGTGCTTTCTCTAATACCGTGTAAAGGAGTCCCAGGAAGATCCAAGTGCAAGACGATCCAACTCTAGTTATATTTGTGTCTTTAGGAAACTCACTTAGCTTTTTGGGCTTAGTGTCCTCACCTGTCAAATGAATGCTCGTGTGTGTGTGTGTGTGTGTGTGTGTGTGTGTGTGTGTGTGTGTGTGTGCACATATGCATACAAAGAACATTCTAGAGTAAAGAAGTAAAGAAGACTAGGTGATTTGAAAATCTTCCTAAAATGCTTCCAGACAGGCAAAATATAGTAAGGAAAACAAACTGTTTTCCAAATCCTTCACACTTGTGAGGTTATGTAATTTCAGATTTGACCTGACAACCCAAGGATCTGGCTCTTTGCAGGTGGTTGAAGGTTATGCTAGGACTGTGGAGGGGTGCCGGGGCTGAGTCACTGTCTGCCCATGACCTGAGCTGGCTGTGAAGGAACATCATGTTCTGAAGCTGCCTATGTATTGTCTTATTTCAGTGTTAACAGGAGACAGGCACTATGGCTGTAGCTTCAGGTGGATTAGAGTCACACTCAGGGTCCCAATAGCAGCAATGACCAGGAGTAGTGGATGCGCGAGGTGACATCTAAGCCCAAGTCTGTCTGACACAGAACCTGTGCTCTCAGACACTCTGCTGTATTACTCTGTCCCAGAGTTCTGCAAACAGGACCCACAATGGAAGACTCTTATGTGTCCCAGGGAAGAAAAGCCATTGCCCAGGACTGCCTCTGTTGATACCTGAGCTTCCTATGATGGCCAGCATCTGCCCACTCCTCACTTTGAAGCTCAGATTCTGGATGCCCAGTTCACAGGAGTCTTGGTTGCTGTGAGACCTCCAAGGTATCTTGAACTGAGCCAGCTGCTCAAACCAAGGTACCTGAGAGGACATGTCCACCTGTGGGGAAATGTTAGAAGGGTCCTTGGGAAGTTGAATGATTCAAAGGGCTTCAACAGTGTCTCTTCAGCTCTCCTGTGTCTTGCTGCTCAGGAGATATTATGCTCCCCAGACATAATAGATCTTGAGGTACCCAGAACCTACTAAACATGACAGTGAGACCCTACCATCTTGCTCAAGTCTAGAGTTAAGGGGACCAGAAAGCATGTGAAATAGAAAATAGCAAATGTTTATCTGCAAGGCAATACAATGATCACTTTCCATCATTGATCTCATCTACTATTCATTGCAAGTAGGTGGCGTGGGTACTTCATCATCTATTTTACAACAGAGGTCCAAAGCAATTGAGGGATTTACTCAAGCTCACACAGTTCACACAGTGCATGGCAGAGCAGAGAAGCGTTACAAAGTGGCTAGTTCCTTTGTTCTAACTCACACCCACAAAAAGGTCAGTTTGGTACTCTGAAGTTCACCATTCCACTTGGGCAGCCAGTAGTCTACCCCTAGGGATCTGGGGGGATGGGAGACCTTGAATTCTGACAAGGGCATTCCTGAGAACTTCCCATGGTTGCGTTTTTATTTGGGATGTTTTACCTGCAATAGGACAACATATTTTGTAAAAATAGACCACAGGTAGATAGATAGACAGACAGACAGACAGACAGACAGATGTTCAAGGATGAAATTTCAATAAACCCAGTCGTTTAGTTAAGAGCCTGCTGTTAATTTCTTAGTTTTGATAATTACAACGTAGTTTGCAAGATGTTGACTTCCTTCAAGGGGTATGTGAAAACACTATGTGTGCTTTCTACAGGTATGTGCATGTACATGTGGATTCGAACGCACCTTGTACATATGCGTGTGGAGGCCAGAGATGAATGGCACGGTCTTCCTAATCGTTTTCTACCTTACTTTTGAGATCTGGTCTATTGCTGACCATGAAACAACTGAATGAGAACTATGGGTCCAGCTGGCTCTGGGACGGCAGACATGTGTCACCCAGGCCAGATTTTTTTCTGTGGGTTCTGGAGATCTGAGTTCAGGTCCTCATACTTGAGCCTTAGGCACTTTACTGACTGGGCCCTCATCCCAGCCCCTTTGATTATCTGTCTGTCTGTCTGTCTGTCTGTCTGTCCATCTATCAGTCTGTCTGTCATCTGTTTATCTATCTGTCTGTCTGTCACCTGTCTATCTATAATATATTTACATAGATCATATAATAGCACATATACAATATAGGTATATGACATATTATTTCCAAACACACAGATATTATGTATATATGATAAACACACATGCTCAGAGTGATTTTAAATTTTAAAGTTTCCCACAGGCCTTCCCAAGGAACCTTAACATCTTCCCAGGGACTCCATTGCTTCCCACACCTCTAGCTGAAGGTGGCCTTGCATCAGGGTAGACAGAAATTTGTCCTTGGGTTAGGGAACCTACTGGGTGGACTCCCCTGCTTCTCCCTGAATACCCTTCTCACTCTTTCCCTCGGCACCTACCTGGTAGGTGAGATCTCTGACCTCCAGAGTGTTGGACTGGCCACTGTAGGTGAAATACAGGCTGTTGTCACTTTCTGAGGAGAACAAGCTGTCCTGGAGGCCCTGCAGGGAGAGACGACAGGTGAGGACAGAGAAGACAGAGGAGGGAACCTGAGCAACATAGCAGCCAGCTTTTGACAGTGTGGTCGAGATCCCACACTGACCGGAGGTGGGATCAAACAGGTGATACCTCAGGGCTCTGAGAATAAGAGGAACGGCAATGGAGATACATCTCCTTTCGGGAGACCCTGGGCTTTTCCAGGACAACTGTAGCCTCAGAGACCCTTAACCTCGGGTTGGGGCCCCTGAATCCATGTGGTTTAAGATGAAAGCCACTCCAGACTCCAGAGGGCAGACCAGTAAGCTGGGAGCCACCTGCCAAAACCATCTTTGACTTCTGCTGCCTGTACCTGGCCTAATATTGCACACTGCCAAATAGACACACTACGAGAGAATAGACAGACAACAGGAAGATTGACCCTGAGCATCTACAGTTGACAAAGGATGTTGTGACACAAAACCCTTGAAAATCCTTCAAATTACATTTCAGAGGAAGCCCCTACATTGCCGTCATTATTGCCCTCATCATCACAAACTGTGCTGTTGTTACTGTTGAAGTGAAGGTGTATTTGAATTTTCTGTGTGATTATTTGAGGCATGTATTCAATGTGTAATGGTCAAATGGGGTGCTTTGCACCTCCAATTCCTTCACCACTTATCATGTCTTCCTGTTGGAAGCCACCAAATTCTTCTCTTCTGGTTATCTATTTTGAAACTTTTTAAAAATTTAATTCATTTTGGGTGGGTGAGTGTTTGCCTGTGTGTATATATGTGCATCACATATGTGCCTGATACCCTCAGAGGTCAAAAAAGGTTATTGGGTCCTCTGGACTTGGAGTTATGAATGGTTATAAATCATTCTATGTGTGATGGGACCTGAACCCAGGTACTAGAGCTTGGTTTCCCATCTCATTTTAATGCCCACCATCCCCTTGCCTGCCCCTTTCAGCTCTATATTCTGCTTTCTGCAGGAGACCTCTAGTGAGATTGCTTTTCGGTTTTTCTGTGTTGGGAAATCAAACCATGGCATTAAGCTCCTTTAGGCCAAGCACTACACAGACAGAGCCACACGCCTCCAGTCCCTAGGTTTTCTAGTTCTTAAATCAATTTTCTTCCGAGGAAGTCTTAGTTGATTTACATAAAATAGGAATTACTTTCTAAGATGCTTCTGTGGACACAGTTTCCCTTGGATGGGGGTGGGGGCTGCTGAGGAAGGAGCGCTAGATATTTTTTGTCTGGTGTGATGGTGGCGAGCTCTCAAGTTACTGTGCTACTGTGATGTGAGAGGTAAATGAAGATCCTGGGATTTCCACGGACAGAGGGATAGGGATGTAGTTGAACAGTGAGTGTCCAGCTTGCTATTCTGATTCACCCAAGCCCTTGGACCCCGGCCACCATGGAGAGATTGGCTTTCTAGGAGCCATACAGACAACTCAGCTTCCAGAAAAAAAAAAAAAAAAAGTCTGGCTTGTGGATGACTTCTGTTCCATTTTAAAATATTTTCCTTGGCACCTAGGAAGGATTTATTAGACTCTTCCTGAGGTTTTGACAAATTCTCTGTATTTTTCAAATATTTAAATATCTATTCAGTTGACACTTTAATCAGTATGACTGTCAGAACATCATTTGAATTTGTGACAGGTGACACCCTAAAAAGTGAAAGCGGGTTTATTTGTAGGTAACCAGTGCGGCTCCTTCAGGGCTACAGTGTAATGCCTCCTCATATTAACTTCTGGTTAAATTCCTGAGTCAGAAGCTCAGAGAAATGAGAAAACTCACAAAGAGAGAAATGTGCAGAGGCTTGTGCTTGGCGGGGACATATGCCTGGCCCTCTCTTGACACCCCTAAATATGATACCCGCCTCCACTAAGACCCAGGCTCTCCTGTCCCTGTTCCTGTGGATCACTGGCCCTGCCACCCTGATAGACAATTCTGGAATTCCCTGCATACACAGCCCTGATCTCATCTCTCCTCCCAGGCCATCTTTCTGATTATGGGTAATGGTGCTCAGAGGCCAGAGGAGCAAGTGTCTGTAGGAGGCCTCACTGGGATGTGAGTGAAAAGAATGTCTGCTCCCTGTCCGAGTTCCTTGTAAACTGAGATGCTGGGTGGGCAGAAAGGGGGATGGGTATGGCATGGACCAGAAGCTAGTTCCTCAAGAGGCCCTCAGTTTTCTAAATTTGCATGCAGAGGCGAGATGGTGGAAACAAGTGGACAGTTTTTAGCTTCACTGGACAGCTTTTAAGTATGGGGGCACAAGGCATCTCAATCTTGTTTTTATCTATTAGATTACACGGTTGTCAGGTCACCACAGGCACCTACAATAACAGGACCAATGAGAAGAAACTTGTGAATGGAATGACCTGGGCACACTTTGGGATATAAGATTCTGACAGGTCTTTGCCTCTTTAGCTGTGGTGGAACAAAAGACTCCAAAGGCACTACTGACTTTATATCCTATTTGGGAAGTGATCATTGACGTCCCAAGCGACAGAGGGAGTTATTTCTTTATGGGTGTCTGCCTCACCGGGAATTCAGACAGCACAGCTGGCCTGTAGCACTAAAATTGTCTAGAGAGTTGTGTCTGGATTAGTCAATCCCAGGCAACTCTACCTCAGCCAGAACGGGGGACTGTGGCCTTCCTGCCGGATGTGGACATTCCATTCTTATCTTTCTCTCTAGAAAAGTGGGCGGGATGTGGAAACTGGGGGTGGGGCTTCAAAGCTAGCCCACAACCCCAGTTGGAGGCCTTTTCTCTGGTTTGATGAGCAAAGAAGCCTTGGATCTTCACTTCCTAGCCACCTGGCTGCTGTCTGTTCATTTCAGCTCATAAGATTGTGAATGTAAAATTCTGGTGCTCCCGTAAAAGCCACCTACTGTTCCCTTCTGTGTCTCCCTCCACTACCGCTGAGATTCTTGGCCTGACAGCCACACGGGCCAACACTCTCTCAGAAAAAACCCTAGTTTTTCTGCATGTGGAGTTTCTGTGGTGGGATGTCATTAGGAAAACGACATCAATCCCAGTCACCCACAAGAACACAGGGGAAGTGACCTCAGAGGTCTCCTGGCTCCTGAACCTGCTCCCCTTAGCCACTCAACACTGAGGAAGCAGGGACCTGCTGCCCCATTTCCACACTGCTTGAGGTCTAGGTGGTGAATTAGGACTAAGACTCTTGAGGTAGAACAGAAAGGCCAGTTCCACCCTGTCCCCACCCCAGGAGCAGGGAGGCTAAACCTACTCACCGAGGCATCCTGAAGTACAGCCTCATTCCACAGCCAGGTCTCCTCTGTGGTCTTCTCAGCCATGACCCTTGGTGTTTGTAATCCTCTGAGGGGCTCTCGTGGGCTTTCCCGGATACTGGCCAGGCCAGTACTCTCTGTCTTTGTTCCTCAGAGCCGGGCCACCTGAGTCCTTCTATGTGCCAGACTCTCTCCCAGCATTCCTCTCTGGCAAGCCCTCCTACAAACACACTGTGTATTCTGCTTATTGTGGAGATAAGGACACTCTGGCTAAAGGTACATCAGATAATGGCATTGGTGGCCAAATAGGTGTCCTGTTGTCTCATGAGAGACTCCAGGGCTGGGCAAGATCAGACAGGGCACTCCCCACTGGTTCCTCAGTTGAGGCTACTCTGGAGAGGGACAGATCACTAGAAAACTCACTTCATTTATCTCCTGTTGGCCATGAGTGAATTGCCATTTCTGAGTCCAGAAAGGGCCGGAGGACCTCACATCAACAGAAGTTCTCAGAGCTCCCTGGAGGAGGGGTCGATCACTGGCTCGGAGGCTCAACACAGCTTAGCTGTCCTTCATGTCTCATTCAGCGTCAGGTAAGCATGCCCAGCAGAAAACTGGGCTTCCCACCCTCTCTGCTGCCTTTTTCCACCAAGTAGGTGGGTGAGTCCGGGGGCTTTGGGCTGCCTGTTTAGCAGATCGGGGTGGAAGTTGGAATGGCTGCCAGCAGGCAATGAGCAACAGTGACTAGCTCCTCCCCTGCCCGTTTGCTTAGCACCAATTTCTGTTACTCATACCCCTTCCTTGGCTTGTCCACTGCCTGCCCTACATACATGGAGAAAGCTTGGAAGGTGGGGGTGCTGGGAGCACGAGGAGAAATGAAGCCTGCTGAAGGAATGCAGGGTTCACCTCGGGAATAACCGTGCAGGTTACCATCTGGCAGCCAGACAGTGAGACCCAGTATTCAGAGCAACTGTTGGGAGGCACGTTTCTTGGATGGTGGCCAATCGGCAGCCACTTCACCTTCAAGGGCCGAAGCATAGGGCATAGAGATTAAAAATTGTCAAACTGTCCAGGAACAACTGGAGTGTTGAGATGATGGGCTAGAGTTAGGCTGGGAAGCAGGGGTCTGGTCCCTTCCAGGACCCTACACTGATCTTGCCCTTTTGGGATTTGTTTTAAAGCAACCGTGTCGGGCCCTGGTGGAACATCAAATCTTTCTGGCAGCGGTGGGACAGGAAAATTCTCAAAGATGTCTCCTTGTACATGGAGAGTGGACAGATAATGTGCATTTTAGGCAGCTCAGGTAAGCAATCGGCGGGGGGGGGGCGCCTTTGATTTGATTTAGCATTATGTTGAAGAAATGAGTTTAAGTTTGTAGAGAGAAGGCTCACATTTGGCATTGGGATAAAATCTAATGACATGTCTGTGAATGGGATCTGCTACCAAAGTTGAGAAAAGTCCCAGGGGAGAGTTGGAAAGTTCGGCCAAACAGGTAAGTGGTTTGTTTGATGGATTTGGAGATCAAATCCAGAGCCTTGGGTGTGCTAAGCAAGTCAGTCCTACTCCCACCAAGCCCCAGCCCTGGCTCTGTTGTCAATTTGTATTCCCACTTCTGGAAAGTTCTTGTTGAGGTGCTCAAAAGGTGGAACTTAACTCCTATTCTGGATCCCTCTGGTCTTTTCCATCATGATGGTCATCAGACACACATCAAGCATACTAAAGAAAAATTTATGATGACATCAAGTCTTATCAGGACATCATGGTTTTGTTTGAGCCTCACTCTTAAGGAGGTGGGCTTTACAGATGGGGACCACCTGTGTGTACCCCCGTTGTCTTCTTTCCAGGGGAGAGCTTAGTGTTAGAACATGACTTTCATGTTTGTTTATGTATTCCATTAACAAGTCAATATCCTTGGAGGGATTTCCTCTCCAGGCACTGAAAAGCGGATAGCTGTAAATCCTTAGATTTCCAGCAGCTGGGGAGGGGCTATACTGGCCCAGAATAGTATGGGTTACTCCTCATATATTAATTTAAAGATTCTAACATATTAGATTCATAAACCCCTCTTGAGTGAGCAGCTTGCAAACTGTTGGCATTTAACCCACTGTTCACTGGTTCTGCTCTTTCCTAGAAGTAGTCTGTGTTAAGTCTGTGGTGAGAGTCAGGTGTGGCATCATTTGAATACAGCTGAGTGTGTCTCCCAAAGGTCTGCCACACAAGCTTGCCCCCTATTGTAGAAATGATAAGAAACCGCCTAGGTAGGCCATGGGAGTGTAACTCTCTGAGGAGATTGATGTGGGTCTGGTACTGTACACATTAGCTCTCACTAGACAAAGCTGAAGTAAAGAAGGCCTGAAGCCTGAAACCCTCAGGCTTCCTGGCTCATCACTCTGCCATGTCATCTCACAATGGTGCCATTTATTATGTAGTGTAGCCTGTCCGTGGAGCTGAACAGATGAGGCTATCCCATTTTGAACTCTATGTCTCCAAGACTGTGGGCGGGCACACACACACACACACACACACACACACACACACACACACACACACAGCCTCAGGTGTCAGGCTCAGTCATTTTTCAATAGCAACATAGAATGGATTATCTCAATCCATTCTCTGAGTCCATGAGCATTTATATAAGCACAGCTATATGGCAATAGATTAAATGAAATAATATGAAGAAGATTAAGTGAGACCCGATTCACTGACTGTTTTAATCTAATTGGGTTACTGTAGGAAAGTATCATATACTGGGTGATTTATGAGTAAGAGCATGTATTCTTCACACTTCAAGAGGCGTCTGACACACAAGGGCCTGACAGATTTGATATGTGGTGAGGGCTGTGGTATTAGCTGTTTGTCGCTGTGGGCAAAATACTTGGCAGAAATGATTTAAAGAAGGAAGGATTTATTTGGCTCAAAGTTTCTAAGGTTTCAGCCTATCATGATGAGAGTCATGGTAGAACAGCTTATATTAATGAGAGACAGGAAGCAGAGAGAGGGGACAGGAAAGGACCAGGACAAGACACATCCAAGGAGCACTTACAGGGACCTACTTCTTCCAGCTAGTCTCCACTTTCTAAAGTTTTCAGAACCGCCCCCCCCCCAAAGGCACTGCCAAGTGGAGATACAAGAGGCATTTTGTATTCAAGCCACAAAAACTGGCTTCTTCAGAAATTATTTTCTGTTCTATTTGCATATTGGAAGGGTTATGTGATCTCTCCCGAGATTTTTGTATCTTAATTAGCTAACTGATTAAATTACTTTGTGTGTGTATGTGCAGGTGCATGTGTTTATAAAGGCAAGAAACCAACCCTGATTATCTTCTATCTTGTGTATGTATTTTGTTTAGAGGTGGGTTTTTGTTTTGTTGAAATAGGTCCTGGTTAGCCTAGAACTTGCTATGTAGACCCAGCTGCTCCCAGTCTCCCAGAGATCTGCCTGCTTCTGCTCCCAGAGTGCTAGGATTAAAGTTATGTGCTACCACACCTGGTTCTCCTTATTGTCTTCTGAGACAAGGTCTCTCACTTTTACCTGGAACTTACTGATGCATCAGGGCTGACTGGCAAGCCAGCAAGCCCCAGGGACCCTCGTGCGGCAGGATTACAAGCATGCCTTGCCATATTGACTTTGTTTACATTCAAGTCTTCATGCTTGCATAGTGAGCAGTTTTTCAACTGACCCGTCTCCCTGACTCTCAACCTCTTTTCAAGCACAGTGACCCCGTTCAGCTTCCAATACACTTCCTAATACCCTTCGGTCACCTGGAGGCCTGTGTGCGACTAAGAATCTCTCTCCAGAGTGACTGCATCCTTCTATGCAGAGTAAGTTAGCGCTTAAAGTCGATTAGTGAGAAGACTGGGGGAGAACTCGGAAAGTCTCTGTGTGAGCTGAGAAGCAGCAGCCTTCTCAGTGGCTATAAACAGCTGCAGTGACGGGCAGAGAGAATGGGCAGGTACAGTGAACACCACTGAGGGGCCAGGCACCACACAAGAGGTCTTTAAGGGAAAAATCACACAGAAAGGGCAGGGATCATGTCTGGGAAGTCCTCATCCCTTTCTCCTGCTCTGTGTGTCTTCATCAGGAGGTTGAATCAATTGCTCTATAACTAAGCCACCCCCCTCGCCCAGGATTCATTTTTTATTTTAATACAAGGAAATGGTTTTCTTCCTACCCTTTAGTTTCAGACAGTTTACAAATCCCCCGACTGTGATAATGAGGCTTTGTAACTAGCAAAGTCGTTGAGCTAACACCCATAAATGCAGGTGGAGAGACAACTGATGAGTTTCCCCACACAAACTATTCTTTTAATGTCATGAGAAAGACAGTTGCAACAGACTCCACAATACCCGTGGGCAGAGAGGCAACTGAGTGTGTTTCGTGAACGCTGAAGTGTAATAAACAGCTTATTATCAACATTTACAGGATTTACATTAAAACGATGACATCCAAAAGCACATTCCCTTGAAAGGATATGACCATTTCCCTTTCTGGACCACTCTGGACATGCTTGCTAAGCCTGAGTTTGGTCAGGAATGCTTTAGGATGTCTACCATGGAACTTATCTTTGGACTGCTTGTGGTAAAAATGGCTCCCACAAGGGCCTTGAGTTGAATATCTTGTATCTGGTCCTGTGTGAGCTCTTCCAGCCTGGCAGAATGCCTTTGCTCTCTTGGGTAGTTTAGCGTCTCATGCCTCGGTCCTTTTTAGTCTGTTTAGCAGCCATGGGTAGGAAAGGCTAGGAAAAGTCTGTTCTGTCTCCAGGGGTTCTGGGACCCAGGCTAATTTGTATGTGATGTGACCTTGGGAAAAGAAAATAGGAAACATGTTCCTCTGTCACCTCAAGTACCTGGCTAGAACTCTGCAGGGATGTTCTTGGTAGCCACTGGCTAGCTATATGGCCAAGGTTCTTGTTGTAGGCCGTGGTCAACTTGCTTTCCACAAAGGCCTCTAAACCTGTGTACCTCAAACTCTAACAATCATGGGAACTTATTAAAAAGCAGAGTCACATTCATTAGGTCTGAGAGTCTACATTTCCATGTGTAGATTTCTGACTCACCGAGTCAGAAGGTTCTGGTAAAGTCTTCCAGATTCAGGTAGCATTGGACAGTCCTAAGGGATCACAGAAAGAAATTTAGGCACCAGGGGCCTTCCCTGGCTTTCCTGCTCTGAACCTGAAATATCCTCCTCCTCCTTCTCCAGGGTTTTTCAACACAGACTTCCTCTGTGTAGCCTTGGCTGTCCTGGAATTCACTTTGTAGACCAGGCTGGCATCAAACTCACAGAGATCCATTTGCCTCTGCCTCCCTAATGCGGAGATAAAAGGCGGTGCCACCAAGGCCAGGACTAATTTTTTTGAAGCTGTATTTTTCTTACCCCGATTTTTCACTACATTTATTCATGTATGTGTATGTATGGACGAACGCATGCCATGGTTTGTATGTGGAAGTCAGAAGACAAGTTTTGGTAATTCATTCTCTCCTGCTATGTACCTTTGGGACCGAACTCAAGTCCTTAGGCTTGGCTGCAAGTCCCTTTACTGACATCTTATATGAAGAGCAAATACAAAATATCTTCAGACTCGAATTCCAATCCTATCAATGGCAACAGAGGTACTTTCTTATCACCAAAACCATAAGAATATCTTCTGGTATCTGGCCTCTGTTGCTAGGCTTGTCCTCCTTCACTCAGGGGACAAGAGATTTATTCAGACACTGGAATTTTTACCCAGGGCACCATGGAAAGGCGCAGCCAGGGTTCCTTTGAGGCATAGAGATTGGAGAAGTGTCCCCATTCTCTTGAGGAGGCTCCTCCAGGGCCTTCTCTTTTTGCCGCCAGGCTCGGGGAAAACCACGCTGCTGGACGCCATCTCCGGGAGACTGCGGCGCACTGGGACCCTGGAAGGGGAGGTGTTTGTGAACGGCCGCGTGCTGCGCAGGGACCAGTTCCAAGACTGCTTCTCTTACGTCCTGCAGGTGGGCCTGTCCCCTGCTCCAGCCTGTCCCACCCCGGTCCCTGGCCCCGCCCCCGGGGCTCCGGGGACCCTAACGTCCCCCTTTCCTGCAGAGTGATGTCTTTCTGAGCAGTCTCACTGTGCGTGAAACGCTGCACTACACGGCGATGCTGGCCCTCCGCCGTAGCTCTTCGGATTTTTACAACAAGAAGGTACGTCTAAGTAAAGTGAAGACCACTTCCCAGGCCACAAGGCCCTGTGTCTCACAAGCCAACCCCCTGCCAACTCCTGACCCGCCCACATGAGCTGTTTGAACACTCAAAATATGACCAGTTCAACCCAAGTCAGGTTTGTTATGAGGTCCCTGGTCCTACCATCCTTCCAGCAAGTGGCTTCAGAGGATCGAGTTCAGGTGGACATGCATTGTGACAAGTGCCCTTACCCACTGAGCCATCTCATCTTGAAGGAGCCTCATGAGAAGTAGACTAAATCTCCTCCATGAAGGAAGAAACAATGGGGTCATCACTCAGTATGTTTGTTAGATGTAGTCAGTTTGGAAGTAGCTGTAATCAACCCCCCCTCCCACGCCCCCATATCGACAGGTATGGACCTGCAAAAGGCACGACTTCCTGGGGAATAGATTTATTACCACACCTCTGAGAGAGAGCAGGCTGCTTTCACTTGAAAACCCTGGAGAACTCTGGAAGGGGGTTTTTAACTCTAGAGGAACCCACCCCTCACAGAGTGATTCCACCATCTGTCTTGGTGACGTGGGTTCTGTCTCTCTAGGATATTCTCTGGTCTTGCCTCTGGCTGGCACTCAACAGGCTTGTTCCAATATAATATCTCACTGCTGTCCGATATCAACCAGGGGTGAGGGCTTTAGGGTCACCCTGATACTGCTGCATCCATGCCTTCTAACTCCAGCATACTTTCTGAAGTGCTCTGCAGTCTGAAAAAGACACCTGTATTCTCCTGGGGGATAGGTGAGCAAAACACATGCTCACATGACTTGGTGGTCCTAACCAGTGACAGAGGAAGAAACAAGCCCCACACACCCCTGCCGCTCACTCTCTGTGCTTGCTTTAGTATTTTTTTTTTTAAATTCATCTATTTATTTTACACTTGAGCCACAGCCTCTTCCCGATCCTCTCCTCCCAGTCCTGCCCCCCCCCATCCCCCACCTCCACCTCCCAATCACCCCTTTTCCATTCAGGAAAGGGTAGGTCTCCTACTGCTTTAGTATTTTTAAAAATTGAAATCTTACATAAAGATTTAAGAAGGGAGCTGGAGAGATGGCTCTGTGGTTAAGTGGATAAGAATACCGGCTGCTCTTCCAGAGGACCAGGGTTCGATTCATAGCACCCACGCCAAGCAAAGCTCAATTCTAGGACCCTTCGACCTGATTCCAGGAGGCCGGGGCTCCATTTACACTGACGACTTCCTCTTCTTCTCTGGACCTCCTCTCTACATGTCATCTTCTTCTTTTCCTGCAGTTGTATTGTGGTTATTTTTAAGCCATGTGCCTGTTTCTTTCCTTTTTCATATTGACAGGGGCACAATCTCATTAAAGGAAGCTGGTAACCAATTTCCCCTCTGTTGTTTCAGTCTCCTTTCTGCGCTGCCCCACCCCGTCTCCCGTGGGGGGAGCGCAGAAGGAGAACCGTGGAAGGAGGAGATTTTCCAAAGGTCTCTGGGGGCTGCAATAAACCGAGGAAGGGAAGAGGGAGAGAGGCCAGCCTTCGTAGAAAGTCAACACGGGTTGCTTTTAGATGTTTTCAGTGTGGAAAGTTGAGATGAAGGAGAATGGGGTTACAAGGAGCCCCAGGTGTAAGCGGAAAAAAGAAGGTTGGCGAGGGAATTATAGAAACATGGACAAGAAGCTGTGGAGGGCATGTTAGGTACCCTTTGAAGTTCCTCAAAGAGATCTGGGTGAAGATTGGAATATGGCTTTTAATTACTTTTGGAAGTTGGATTATATTCCTTTGATGTATAAACCTCATCGCGATTGGTCGCTTAAACCTTCAGGACTTATTAGGGTTGCCAAGGAGAGAAGAGGGTTACTTCAAGCCAAACCGAATTTTTTAAAGCACAGAAAATATTTATGATAATGAAATTTCAAAACCCAAACACTTAACATAATTACATATGTTAATTACATATCATAATTATACCTTTGGGCTATTTTTTTCTGATGCAAGAATAAATATTTTGTTGTTCCGAAACTTTAAAACATTTATTTAAATCTAATTTATGTATTATATATTAAACCAAGGTGGATTTTACTGTAATGGACTTTTCTCCCCAGGGTATGATGAATCTGAAAGTGACCCTTGCCCTTAAGGGAATTATTATCTCTCCTGTGTCATCACCTGCCCATAAACTGAAGTATCAGCCATAGTTGCTGGTGGCAGCCCTGGAGTTTTATGTCTCTTATAGGTAGAGGCAGTCATGGAAGAGCTGAGTCTGAGCCACGTGGCAGACCGAATGATTGGCAACTATAATTTTGGAGGAATTTCCAGTGGCGAACGGCGCCGAGTCTCCATCGCAGCCCAACTCCTTCAGGACCCTAGTAAGTGGGACACAGACCCCCTACTAGATGCTACCAGGGTATGCTCCATGTGCTTGAAGTGTCTCCCTATCTTTTAGGTGTTTGAGGTTCCCAGTGAGAAATGGTGTAGGATAGAAATCTTCACAGTTCCCAGTGAGAAATGGTGTAGGATAGAAATCTCTGAGGTTTCCCCAACCAGAGACCCCAACATTGGGAAATGCCATGGACTTTATTTCCTGATGAGAGCCTCTCCTTTGGGGAGACCATCCTCAACTTACCACAGTTCAACCTCACGGTGGAGTGAAACTGATACACGCTCAACAGTACTTTGGAGTTTGACCTTTTCTCAGACTAATGAGAAATGGTAGCATCTTCTCTCATGATGCTTGCTTAGTCAGCAACAGTGAGCCATACTCCTGGTTGGCCATGAGGGGGAACACCTTCTTACCCTACAGTGTGCTGTGTTACCAAGCTATGATGCTCAGTAGTTAGGTGTATTAAATGCATCTTCAACTTATACCATGTTTTCACTTACCTGTGGGGTTATGGGGTTACTATGACATGGACCATTTGCACTGACCATCTCCTAAGAGTATCTCGTTTGTGTATCTGTGTGCCAGAACTTTCCATGACTATGAGATCTGCCCTGTTCACCCTGACTTATGAGGGCAACTTCATTATGCCCTGTAGGGAGAGCCAGTGAGTTCTGATATGACTAGAATTGTTTATGAGTCGGCACAGTGCTTATGCCATGGGGAAGGCTACAAAGTTAGGATGCCAGTCTCCTGCCTCCTACCTGGCTTGGTTATTCGCCCCATTTGACAAACCTCACCATGTAAATGCACCTAGGAGAGGGCATTTTGCACCTGGATTCTATTCAACATGTAGAACAAGCCTGTCTGTTCTAATGGCGCATGGTCACTAGTACTAAGAAGCCTTTGTTGGGTTGACAATAAGCTCATTAAACTTCTAAAGAACAGACCAATGCCTGCCCATCCACCCTCCACCCCAGACCTTGTTTCAGTCTTCTACTGTGCAAAGACCCCATTAGTACTGAAAAGTACCCTGAGAGAAAACAAGGCTGGGCTAGGTCATTGTTAGTTAATCTACAGCCTTTCCAAAGGTTGCCTGCTAGCCCTGGACTCTGTGGGTGACCCCTCCCCCCACAGAGCCCAAGTAATCCAGGGTACAAAGAGGCCTGATCTGGTCACTCTCCTGTCTCCATGTGTGCACCAGAGCTGAGAGCCGGGCCCTCCCAGGACAGGTTCCATCTCTATCCAGTATCTATGCAGTTACTCCTTGCCACATAGTTTGGCTGGGTGTTGACGGCTCAATGGAGGACGGGTTAAGCAGAAAGCATGCCGGGTAGTCGTTCAGATGTCTGGCCCTTCTTTGCTGGCAGAGGTCATGATGTTTGATGAGCCAACCACGGGACTGGACTGTATGACTGCAAATCAGATTGTCGTCCTCCTAACTGAGTTGGCTCGAAGGGACCGCATTGTGATCGTCACCATCCACCAGCCTCGCTCTGAGCTCTTCCATGTAAGGGGACGACATTTCTTGTACTAGTCAACTCAAGAGAAGGGTGTGATGTTTTGAACCACAAATGACAGGGCAGAGTGAGACACCCAGCACCATACAGCAATACCCATCATTCATAGAGGTAACCCAGGCAGGGAAGCAGAAGGGTGTCTCCAATGGACACTCCCCACCCCTCTATCCCCCCACCCCTCTATCCCCCTCACCCTCCACTCCCTCACACACACACACACACACACACACACACACACACACACACACACACACACACACTGATGCATGGTCCAGGTAACAGGATTAACTGACTGCTTGGAACTGTATTTCCCATAAGGCCATGGTTCTCTGATCGCACACTAACTAACCTCTTGTCTAATCAGTACTTTGACAAAATTGCCATCCTGACGTACGGAGAGTTGGTATTCTGTGGCACGCCGGAGGAAATGCTTGATTTCTTCAATAACTGTGGTTACCCTTGTCCTCAACATTCCAACCCATTTGACTTCTACAGTAAGTGTTTTTATTGCTATTTTTTGTTTTTTTTTTGTTTTTTTAACCTTCAGCATTACTTTAGGTTTTTATTATTTATGTATTTCTGTGTGTGCGTGTGTGCTATGGTCTACATATGGAGGTCAGGGGACAGCCCTGAAGAAATCATTTCTCTCCTTCCACCTTGTGGGTTCTAGGGATCAATGTCAGGTCTTTGGGCAAGCCCCCTTCCCTGCTGAGCCATCTTGCCAGCCCTAAACCTTCCTTATCCTTGACTTCCATAATACTGGCTCTTCCAGGTTTTTGGTTTTTTGTTGTTGTTGGGTCTGAACTCTCTCAGGCAGTTGCTATAGGATTCTCATGGATGCCCTGGGTAGCTGTAGACATTGTAATGCAGCTTATGGTCGTGAAGGTAGGATCTCATCTGCTGGGATAGGGCAGAACAATTGATGCGTCAGGAACTGTGATCCATCCCCTGAGTGAGTGTGGGCGTGTGTATTTAGAAATCCACAGGTCTTAACTTTTGTTGCAAACTTTTAGTGGACTTGACATCAGTGGATACCCAGAGCAAAGAGAGAGAAATAGAAACCTACAGGCGAGTCCAGACGCTCGAATCTGCCTTCAAAAAATCAGCAATCTATCACAAAATCCTGGAGAATATTGAAAGAACAAAACACCTGATAACCTTACCCACGGTTCCTTTCAAAACGAAAGATCCTCCTGGAATGTTCTGTAAGCTGGGTGTCCTCTTAAGGTAAGAACCTTGGAAATAGAGCCAACGTCCACTTTAGGTCTTTACAGACATTTACCAATAATGAAATAAAAGGGATTATAACCGGCTCGTTTGGCTTTCAGGAGAGTAACAAGAAACTTAATGAGAAACAAGCAGGCGGTGATTATGCGTCTCGTTCAGAATCTGATCATGGGTCTGTTTCTCATTTTCTACCTTCTCCGGGTCCAGAACAACACACTAAAAGGTGCTATCCAGGACCGTGTGGGTCTACTGTATCAGCTCGTAGGTGCTACCCCGTACACCGGCATGCTCAATGCTGTGAATCTGTGTAAGTGCCTATAAGTACATCTCCCCACCCCAAATCTACCCGTTCCAGTTGTTACCTTCCAAAAGCTCACCATTACTCTAGGTCCTACTTTGGAAGAGGCAGCACCCAATTTTAAAACCCAGTGGGGACCCAGAAGTAGCATTGGACTACCTAGTGTTGCAGTTTGCCTCAGAAAAATAGACTTGGAGGAATTTCCAAAATATAATACCAACCACAGGGAAAACAGAGGGAAGGAAGCAGGTCCTAGACACAGGGAGCAAAGATGAGTCTTTACCAGGCTCTTCTGGCCTCTGGAAAGCAATGCTGAGTGTAGGCTGCTGTGAGGGCCAATATCCTGCGTAGGACACAGAGCCTTAGGTCACTCACTCCTGCCCCTTTCTGTGTGCTTTATTACTTTACAGAGAAGAAAGGAAAGCGTGGGGTCTTTGCTACCACACTGTGTCCCCCCCCCATAGTGTGTAGAATTTTGAGGTAGGAGGATTTATTGTCCCATGATTATGGAACCCCCTGCTGCCTTCTTGATCCAGCCCCAGAGACCTCAAGTACAACTTGGGTAGCCTTTCCTTCATCAGTGGTGTGGGACTGACTGATTTTGAAACATGCCTTCTATGCCAGTTCCCACGCTCAGAGCTGTCAGTGACCAGGAAAGTCAGGATGGCCTGTACCGGAAGTGGCAGATGCTGCTGGCCTACGTACTGCACGCGCTCCCCTTCAGCATCATGGCCACTGTGATTTTCAGCAGTGTGTGTTACTGGTAAGGCAGGGTTTGGGGGCACTGAGTTCACGTGGGCCAGCCTCGCTGTGGAGGGATGATGGGAAATGTGGAAAGACAGCTACAGGCAAATCACTCCATCCATGCCTATTGCAATAACCTGCCCTTCTGGGCAAGTACTTTGTTACAAATAACTCCACTGAGGGCTGCATGGGATCCAAGAGCTGGCCAGTCAGGCTGTGTCAGGGAACAGCATGCCTCATGCTCTGAGGGTCTAGGCTAGAGAGGAGTACTCACAAGGAGCTGGGACACAGGTTCAGGACCCAGGTGGCCCTCCCAGGCTGCAGCAGCCAGGTCAGCCTAAAGTTTTGCTGATGGACTTAGACATCTCAGTTTGGTGACTGACAGGGCTTGAGGAAGCAGAGTGCCTTTTGGGAACCACATCACTTCTGTGAATTTTGACCAACGGCCTTTTACTTTCTTAGAACTTTATAAAGATAAACTCATGGTTGTGGCTGGAGAGGTGGCTCAGAGGTTAAGAGCATGGGTTGCTCTTCCAGAGGTTCTGAGTTCAATTCCCAGCAACCACATGATGGCTCACAACCATCTATAATTCTATCTGGCATGTAGGCAGAACACTGTATACATAATAAATAAATCTTTTTTTAAAAAAAAGATAAACTTAAAACATACAGGCTTTGTTATCTCAAGAGGGCAGATGGTCTCCACCTGCCTCTGCCATGCCTCTTCCTCATGTGGCTCTGCCCACAGGAAGACATGGAGGATACCAGTAAGCTTGTCCTAACTCCAACAGTGTCAAAGCACTCAGCTGTGCCAGGAGAGAACTTGTATTGTAGGTCCTGAGACACTGCCCCTTCTTCACTGACTGATTTCTCTAAAGATGCTTCTAATTGCAACCACCATAATGCCTGTGACAAACAATAAGAATTGTTTTTATAAATTACATGCCATGTAAGAGCAAAATAACCAAGGGCATGTTGGTATACCCTCCAGGATGAAGGGTTTGCAGGCCTTGGTGTATACTTTAGTTTTTTATTTTTATATTTATTTATTCATTTATTTTTGAGACAGGGCTTCTCTGTGTAATGGTCCCAGCTGTCCTGGAACTTGCTTTGTAGACCAGGCTGTTCTCAAACTTACAGAGATACATCTGTCCCTGCCCCCCCCACCACCACCAAGGGGTGGGATTAAAGGCACACGCTGCCACCAGCTCTTAGGAAACATTTTTGCCCACAGAGGTCAGGCTGCTTGCCTTCCAACAGAGACAGGGTCATGGCAGGAACCACACATACTATCCCTGATGGTGCCCCCTCTTCTCTGAGCCTGGAAACAATCTGAGGTGCTGCGAACCACAGGTCTATCCCACTCAGGACAAAGGATTCAGAGTAAAACATTTCCTTCATGTCCTGTGAGCAAATTTTTAAAATGGTATCATTTTCTAGTTAAAACAAGGTTGAGTGTAAATTGAATGCTTTGTTTAGACTCATTCTCCTCAACATGGCCATGGATGATGATGGCCAGTTATTTCATATGTGGAATCCCAGGCTCAGTTCTACTGAATTAGCTCCTGTGTTTAACAAGATCCCCTTGTTGACTCAGCTATGGTTTTAAGACCTATGAAGCAAAACTTTGATTTTAATTTAGACACTGATTTTGAGAAAGAACTGGTTCATCAAGACTTGAGAAAACTGTTTTTTTAAAAACCAGATAGAGCCCAAGCATGCACATCATGACTATTTTTTAGACATAAGAATACCGAATTATTACTAGTAGATGCAAAGCTATTAACCACACAGAAAATGCTTCCATCCGGTTACAGAAAGAGCTGCAGACTGCCCAGTGTGTCAGGCACAGTACTGGATGCTACAGGGGATTCACTGAAAAATGAACCCAAGGATCCTTCCCTGGAGTTCACAATTCTGAAATCTAGACACCTCAGATGTTCTAGAGTACTATGACAACTCTTTTTCAGTATGCCCACCTGAACTCATTCAGTCTCAGAGTATGACTGGAACCAACCTCGGGTCTCGATACTACTCTTGCCTGAACAATCTGTTTAGCAGAAACATTTATAGGCTTGAGAGCCACAGACCCCACTGCAATATGGCCTACTTTTCCAATGTTTCCACATTCAAAAAATACACCTGGCCCAATGCATTTCAGATGAGGGATTGTGGGCAGGAACGAACCTTGGGCAACTTTAATTCAAGGAAGTATAAGATTAGTCTCGGAAGTGCTGTATCAAGGATGCCAAGTAGCAGCTACACATGCAGCTCAGCAGCTCACACATGGTGCAGCAGCTCACGCACAGTCCAATGGCTTGCACACGGCCCAGTAGCTCACAAGCATTGTGGCAGCCTACACCGAGCACTGATCAGCACTACCTGTATTCATTCATGGAAGCCTTGTGACAGCTTTGTGAAGGTGATGAGGAATCATGTAGGGGGTTCCCTGTCTTACATGAAGGGTCTTGGTGAATTACACAGAACGTCATGAATTGCTTGTTTCCATGCTTGCCTTCAGTCTTTAACTTTCTTGGCATGCCATCCACAGCAATGTCTCCTAGTCAGCTGCTTTCCATTCAAGTGGGTCCAGCTGCTGAACCTTGCTCACTCATCTCCCTGACTTATACTCAACAGCACTCAGGATCTTCAATGTTCAAGGGTAGGCAGAGAGTCTGGGGGAGAGGAAGGTTGGAGGTTTTGGTAGAAAGACTGAATAAGCGATGGTTTTATGAGAGAGAGGGAGCAGGGACCACCAGCAGGCAGGGACATGGAATCAGAAGCAAACACATACAAGATCTTTGCAGAGGAAAAGTTCAGGCGTGCGAGAAGATGGCTGAAAGTTGAGACTGAAAGCTTTTGGGGTCGGGTCAGGGAGGCGCCTACTGTCCAGTTGAGTATATCTCGTAACAGGGCAAAAAGGAGGACACTGAAGCAGACAGGGGCTCCCCTGTGTTGGGGCTGGAGAATTCAGAATCTTTTTACTAACAGCCTGCACTTGAGATAGAGAGGCAGGATGGTCCAGCGAGGCTCCATGTCGGGAAAGGCTCAGGAGCCAAAGCAAGAGAAGAACAAGAGAACAGAAGTATTGCTGCCAGGCTGGGGTGTGGCAAAGCACTTGCCTGGCATGCCCAGGGCCCTGGGGTTCAATCCCCAGGACCAAAACTCTCTCTCTCTCCCTCCTCCCCCTCTCTCTGAGTGTGTGTGTGTGTGTGTGTGTGTGTGTGAGAGAGAGAGAGAGAGAGAGAGAGAGAGAGAGAGAGAGAGAGAGAGAGAGAGAGATAAGCCTGTTCAGTATTAGTACAGGTTGAAGGAGGTAAGGTAAGGCACCAGGAGGTCATTGCCAGCTTCCAGAAAAGAGCTTCAGGAGTGTAGTGGGGTGCACTCTAGTTTACAGGGGGAATTGGGCATGTCCTGAAGGAGCAATGGAGATATGAGCTGCTATGGGGTAGTATGAAAAGGAACATTTGCTTAATTTCTGTACTTGCCTTGTATATGTCTCTCATCAAATTGTTCTCACTGGTGGTCCTGTGCCTTAAACACTCAGTATGCTTGGGGGCCATTTGGAGAGCAAGGAAAAGAAATCAGCGAGCCTCATCCCATGCCATTGGCCTTAAAGGATGGTTGCCTTAGAATGTGGTAAGGAAAATCATGAAAAACTATTTGAGGATGTGGGGTGTAGCTCTGTGGTAAAAGGATTTCTTAGAGCCATGAGTTTAGTTCTCCAGCATTGCAAAATCAGCATGTAGCAAAACATTAGATTGGAAGTATATGAAAATACAGCCCAATGTAGTGAGGCTGAGTTGCACATCTCGGGGATTAGAACATCAGGGCATCATGGATGCAAGCAGACTTAACCACACTGGACAAAGATGGAGAGAAACCACACACACTCACACATACACACACATACACACACACTCACACACATACACACACATACACACACTCACACACACCACACACTCACACATACACACACTCTCTCACACACACATACACACACACATTCACACACATACACACACCACACACACATACACACACACTCACACACATACACACACATACACACATATACACACACTCACACACACCACACACTCTCACACATACACACACACTCTCTCACACACATACACACACACTCACACACACTCACACACAATATACTTAGACACACACACACATACACACCCACAGATATTGATTTATAGAAAGGGAGCTGAATTCTTTTTCTGAGAAGGGAGAAGAGAATGAGTAGGGGAACTGGGAGCGGAAGTAACTTAAAGTAGAGGTTATGGTACCTGCCACTGGACCCCAAGAAGTAAAGAGAAAGCTTTAGGGGATCCCAAAGCCAGCTAAGTCACAGTGGCATAGTGAGAAAGTGGATCTAATCGGTACAACAATATGCTGTGCTCACTTCTGGTCCAAGGTGAGCAGATTCCCAGAGGGAGAATGGAACAGAGATGGGCAAGGATCTGAGTCACGGAGGGCTTGGGACACGGGGCACAAGGCCACACCTGAACACTTCAGTCTGGATTTTTGGAATTGGAAGATTCGGAGTACTACGGAATGTAAGACAGAATCAGAGTCTGAGGTTAGGAGGTGGGGAGCAGCTGACTCGGAGACATTTTAAGACACGCTATCATAGGGGAGAACAGTTGGTGCATTTTTCTTGTATATGTCTTTCAGCAGACACAAATTAGCTTGTCACAAGGACATGAAGGTCAGATGGAAACTCTTAGGATAAGAGGGGGTGGAGTGGGAAGGCAAGGCATAGAAGACAAAGCAGTGAGCGCTTTCATGTTGGCAATAATCCTACGGAATGGGGATGAGGCTCTGGGCAGCACAGTGGGTGAGCCTTCCACATCAGGGTAGAAATGGCAGGAAGAACACAGTTATTTATGACCCAGGAGAACTTAACAGCTCTACATCTGCCAGCCTGTGTGACTGCTGTCTAAGCAATTTAATTGTTTGCCATGGGAGTTAAAGAAGTTATAACGGGCAATTCACGCTGCGTTGAAGTCAGTGGAAATAGCTGTGGTAATAAGTGGGCTCAAATGTCGGCTTTGTTCCAAAGAGGGCTGATAAAGGGGAATGAGGCTTGCTCTGCTAATTCCACCCTCACACTAACCAGCGAGGATTTATCCACAGGAGGCAAGCATGGTCTTTTCTTAAATGATAGTGGTTGGAGAGAAAACTAAAGACCTGTGTTTTTCTAGGACTCTGGGCTTGTATCCTGAGGTTGCCAGATTCTGGTACTTCTCTGCTGCTCTCTTGGCCCCCCACTTAATTGGAGAATTTCTAACCCTTGTGATACTTGGGATGGTCCAAAACCCCAATATCGTCAACAGTATAGTGGCTCTGCTGAGCATTTCTGGGCTGCTTATTGGATCTGGATTTATCAGGTAAGAAGAAATGATTCAAAAGATTCAATCTGGCATGATTTGTGGTCAAGGATCATCTAATAATAAATGCTATAAAGCAAACCAGGAAGCTGAGTGATGCCGATCACTTTGTAGTCTGGGCTGTTTCTATTGCCTGCCAGCCACTATTGCTCTAGACCTTGAACTGTTCACTGTTTGTTAGTATGATGTCTTTTTATTGGATGTCAAGACACAACAAAGTAAGCATATTATCGATGTGATTCATATGTAGCAAGCTAATAAAAAAAGAGAAGCAAACCAATCTAGAGTCTCTAAGAAAACTCACAGCCCAATTTATAATGTGCCAGTGTGCACATTAGTTCATATCTCACTGGCACGAGTGAGACTTTATTCCAGCTTCCAATTCTCATTTTAAAATATATTTATTTTTATATTATGTGTTAGTGCTTGCATGTAGGTATGTGTACTATATATGTGCTGGTGCCTATAGAGGCCACAAGAGGGCATAGGGCCCCCTGAATCTGGAGTTATAGATGGTTGTGAGCCACGGTGTGGGTGATGGGAACTGAATCCAGGTCCTCTACAATAGCAGTCAGTGTTCCTGACTGCTAAGCCATCTCTTTAGAACCCCCTGCTCTGATAAAGGGGAGTGGGGCTAATCCCATTCTCTCACTAACCAGCAAGGATTTAATCACAGGAGACAAGTACAGTACTCTAGATTTAAAATCAAATAAGGAAAGAGCCAATAGTGTAAAGTACTATTCAAAAAGAGAATAGAGATTAGTGGACATGTGCCAAACAGTATCTCTGGGTGATATTTATTTTCTCAATCGTATTTTATTTTATAATTTTTTTCATTTATCATTTTGCAACCAAGAACATAAGCCCATGCAAAACACACACACACACACACACACACACACACACACACACACACACACACACACACACACACTTTTTACAATTTGTAGCAAAAAAATTAAAGGGCAAAATTTATCCAGTCAACACTACATCATGTGAGACCCAGTAAGTAACCTGCATTACTAAGGGAAAGAGAATGGCTTCGTGAGGTGGCTCAGTGGGAAAACACTTCCTCTGAAAGCATGATGACCTCCACACCTACATAAAAGTCAGGCACAGCCTGTAGCCCCAGAATGTAGGGTAGGGTATGCAGAGACAGGTGGATTGCAGAACCAGCCTATGCTCCCCCCCCCCCCAATCACAACCTTCAGCTTCAGTGGAAGACCAAGACAAAAACATGTGTTGTCTTCTGGCCTCCCAATGTGGGCTGGGGGGGGGGGTGTACCTGAGCATGCGCGCGCATGCACGCGTGCACACATACACACGCAACAAAATCAAGGGAGAAGCAACAAAAAACCAAGCATCTCTTTAAACGTAATTCCATTTATGTGACCGTTGGAGTAATTTGTTTTCAAGTAAGAAAGCTAGGCTTGGCCTTGACTGTTTGGGCCCATCCCTAGGAGGATGCTCACAGTGCACATGCTTCCTGGAGAAGCCTGGCCCTGGACCAGAAGCTTCCTCTGCTGAACAGCTGCCATCTGATGGTGAACAAGTCCCTTTTTCCCCCCCTACAAAAACTGGTTTTCTCATTTATAAAATCTTGATATAAGAAGATCTCTTCAGATCATGGGGTAAAGGAGACAACTAGCCTGAGCACATGCATTTGAGCTGCCCGTACTAGCTGAAATACAGGTGAGCTACCACTGGGCAAAGTAAGTGAGCGATATTCCTATCCACAAAGGACAGCCTTCCTATTGCATGCTATTTGTCTCAGCTGCTGAAGTGGGTTGGTAATGTCTCTGAAAATGGTGCAAGTCAGCCCAAAGGTTGAGACTCAGGCCATCAAGGTAGAGCTAAGGGCAGGCAACATCTTCTCTTTCATAGAGATCTTTAGAATGCTCGTCAGACTGGCATCATTTCACACACTTGGTTTTGGGGGAAAAGGAGGTGATCACTCTTCAAAGGGGTGTCACGGCCATCACTGGCGAGTGCTCTCATGTTCTTGGCAAAACCCCCACATAGCAAGGCTGTGAAGACAGGCATGTGTCAATAGGCAGCACATGGCTCCTCCCGCTTGGAAGCAATCCAATATTTCAGTGACAGAATCTTATTCTTCTCTTTGTCTCCCTGTCACCTGTGCAGAGCCTGCTTTCTGGCCCCAGGACTGAACACACTGTCTCTGAAGTACCTTCCCCCTTCCACACACACACACACACACACACACACACACACAGAGAGAGAGAGAGAGAGAGACACATACATATAGACAGACAGACACACACACACATACATACATACAGACAGACAGACACACACACATACAGACAGACAGACAGACACACACACACAGACATACATACATACATACAGACAGACAGACACACATACAGACAGACAGACAGACACACACACACGTGCACACACATGCACACACAGAGTCCATTAATGGTCATCTTGAATTGCATCTTTTCTCTGTATTTAGGACTGCTAGTCTTGAGAGCGACAGCATGTCCCGTTTATTACTACAGTCTTTGTCAGTGGCCAGCCCATGACCTAGAGCCAAGCAAGTGTCTAAAAACCATTTGTTGGATCGAGCAGATAAATGCACAACTCTCCTTGGCTGCCACATAAGGCTCAGGGACTGGCAGTGTTGGTTTCCTAGCTGATATAAAATCTAAGTGCAGGTGGAGCATATGTCTTGTGTTTGGCCTGGCACACAGGGAGAGATGAAGGCACGCACTTCTGGTCTCAAAGGAGCAGCACACAGCAGGACAGCCCTCCTCCAGTGGACACCTTCCTCAACTCTTCCCCATCGCATACTTAAACTTTTATCACAGGCTGCTCTCCCTGTTTGGCTGGCCTCCTCTTATTCTGGTCCATTCTACTTGTCAGTGCGACATTAACTTCCTTAAAACAGCGTTTCAACTTGATCTTTTCCATGGTTACTCAATGCCAACGCATTTCAAGACCCTGAACTACTGTTTCTGATGTCATTCCAAGCTCACCTCCCTTGCTTGCACCTCCCATCCTCTGTTCTAGCTTGGCGAACTGTTCAGCACCAGCAGTGGGGCTGGCAGGCTCGTGCTTAGGCTATTTCTGCCTCAGTAAGTGGCCTGTCTCCTAAGGTTTTTCCCTGTTCCTACTGACCCTTTCCAGTCCACAGTCTCTATCTTAGAAAATTGCCAGAAGCTAAAGTCATTGAGCTGGGGACTATCTTGGAATAGGAGAGACACTAAGTAAGAATTGTGAGGGTGTAATGGATACATGGTATTAGCTGTTTATGCATTCTTGACACCGACAGTTCACTTCTGTGTATTTTTGTGGTACTGAGGATATATATTCTATGTCCCTAACTACATATACATTCTTTAGGGATAGACTACTTTAAAAAAAATCCCCAAAGCACCTAGGACTAGAATCCTATAAAGAGAAATTATTTAATATATATTTATGTGTATGAATGTTTTGCTTGTGCATACCACATGTGTGCCTGGTGCCTGTGGAGGTCACAAGAAGGTGTCAGATCCTCAGGAACTGGAGTCACAGATGTAGGTGTAGAATTGAACCCAGGTCCTCTATGAGAGTCAAAAGTGCTCTAAACCACTGAGCTACCTTACCAGTCCCATAACATATTTTTACTGGTAGAAACCATGTAGTGCTCCTAGAGACAATGAATACTGGTAGGATGTTTCTCCTGAGGTAGACTGAAGAGGAACATGTTTCTCACAAGAATAAAGGAGCAAAAGAAAACAACACCAAAAAAATCCAAACAAAAATAACCCCCCTCCCAAGACTCCAAGTCACCACCAACAAAAAAACAGCAGACCAAAGGCCAAGGAAGAACTTCTGCTAGCAGCCTGCAGCGTGTACGCTAGGCTGGTCCTCATGTCACCCAAGGCCCTGAGCTCCACTTAGTCAGATGTCAACGTCTTCCCCCGATACAGTATGAACCAGGTCCATCATTTGCTGCATTGCACGTTTATATGAGGGGGAGGGAGGAGTCAGGGAGAGAGAGATAGTGAGATCTCTTAAGTTTCTATTGAAGTGGGCTGCTAGGTAGAGGTTAAAAATGACGACATACCACACTTACTGACATGCAGGATGGCTGAGATCTGTTTGGGAGAATAAGGACCTCCAACAGCGTGAGGAGCTCTACACAGTATGAGCCTCACAAGCACACACATTTCTACCCTGTCACCACAGTGTCAACAGTTGTTTCTGGGGAGTGGCATTTATTTACAGTTTTCAGTGTTACTTGAAGGCTTCATCATAAGAGCATCATTTTTATAACAGAAATGGAAGATTATATTCAGATTAGAAAACATAAAGGGAACTCTTCTCCACATAGCAAGACTATTTACTAGAACCTATTGCATTTTCTTACTTTTTTCCTTTTTCTTAAGAAACATAGAAGAAATGCCACTACCTTTTAAAATCCTGAGTTATTTCACATTCCAAAAATACTGCTGTGAGATTCTTGTGGTCAATGAGTTCTATGGGCTGAATTTCACTTGTGGTGAGTATTCTATTTCACAGTATTATTTTTACATGTTGTTCTAAATAAGCAATTTCCTAGGAAAATGTATTTTTGCATAAAGTGGAGAGAGAGAGAAAGAGAGAGAGAGAGAGAGAGAGAGAGAGAGAGAGAGAGAGAGAGAGAGAGAGAGAGAAGACAACTTTGGGTTTTCTTGGGTTTTATCTCTTTTATAGCCTCCCACTTTGTTGTTTGAAGCATGCTCACTGGGACCTGGGCTCTCTGATTAGGCTGGGCTGGCTGGCCAGCAAGTCTCAGGGATGCACACCTCCCAGTGCTGGATTACAAGTGTGTGTCACCATGCCCAGTGTTTAATGTGGGTGACTTGGAGTCAGGTCATCCTGCTTCTGTGGCAGTCCATTTACTGAATAGACTATCCCCCCTACACTCTTAGAAATGTGGTATTTGCATAATAAAAATTTTAAGCCTTGACTTAAAATAAAGCCCACAATCTTCTCGGATTTAAAACAAATTTTAAAGAAATTGATTTCATCTGTGAGTGTTTTGCCTACCTGTACATATGTATGCATACTGTGCAAGTACCTGCTTGCTGCTGGAGGCCAGAAGAGGATGTCAGATCCCCTGGGACTGCCATGTAGGTGCTGGGAACAAAACCCATGTCCTCTGCAAGAGCAGCTGATGCTCTTTATTCTGTGTCTTTCTTCCAGCCCCTCCCCATTTGCTCTGATTTTTAAAGGAAAATATTCACCAGTCAAGTTAGTCTCCTGTCAATAGTCAATAGCTTAAGGGCACTTGATATTCTTAGAAAGTTACAGGTCTATGCAATTGCTAGTATATTCTAGATAGGCTCAGTTCCTATATCACTGAGCATGCCAAAGCAAGCTAATGGGGCCTCTTGTTTCCCAAAATGTGTAGAGAATACAGATGGGCAAACCTATTATTCTTCGTCTTTATTATTATTCTTTTTAATGACAAAGGTCAACCTCCGATCCCAAGACAGGGCAGAGGAAATACAAGTGCCCACGGCCTCTGGAAATCCCAGTGTACAGCAGTTTAGTGGTTATTTTTTGGGTGACAATGTCAGTAACTTTTAGGGTATTTAATGGCAGGCAATGGATAGGAATAGAGGAATGTATCTATTCTCAAAATACAATCAAATGCTTTTCCATCTTAAATCCAAGCCAGGACCCCCAGACTCACACTTCCTTCATCATCTCACTGCTAATCTGGGTTCTCCAAAAGTGTTTCATTAAGAAGGCTACTTAGAATGCTGAACACTTTCTAAACGTCAGGGAAATAATTATGCTTAAATAACCTGAAATGCATCATTGATGACCACTGTCAATTTTTCCTTGGCAGGTCTCTCCAATACCTCTATGTTAAATAACCCATTATGTTCCATCACCCAAGGAATCCATTTCATCGAGAAGACCTGCCCAGGTGCCACCTCCAGATTCACAGCAAACTTCCTGATCTTATACGCGTTCATCCCAGTGCTTGTTGCTCTAGGGATACTGGTTTTTAAAGTCCGAGACTACCTTATTAGCAGATAGTTAAGATGGCAGCCAGGAAAAGGTTTGATGAGCCTGCGGAGGAGTGCTGTCTTCTAACCACCACGATGCCGATGCCGTTTGTGACCCTTGTATCTCTCCAGGCCCCCAGTGCCATGGGAAGTGCTCACAGTCCTTTGCTATCCCAGCTTGTGGGGAGATGTGTGGTACCTGGAAAATGGGACTGAACCAGCCCAAGGATGTGAATAATAATAATAATTCATAAACCGATGGGAGATTAGTTTGACTATGTGTTTTTTCTAGACATAGAAAAATAAGCCTGTTTTAAAAATTATGTTTACATTTGATAAAGAATTTGATAAAACAAATGTGTATATGATTACTGATTGACAGCAAGACAGGAAAACGTTCTGGGGTTGCCCGAGAAGGCCTCCTCCACGAGGGGATAAGGAGCTTCTGCTACCATTTAAAAGCCACATGTTGCATGTGCTTGGTCACATGATGGGGCTGGTCACCTGATCGCATCAGGCAGCTGCTGGACAGATGTTGGTGAATATGCCTGATACACAGCAAAGAAATCTCAGGAAGATGCTGAACACTGAACACCACGGATCAGACAGATTTTTTTCAGGGACATGCTTGCTATATTTTCACTTTTAGCATAGTTTACCTTTTAAAATTAAATGTTACCAGACAGAATGTGGCTGAGAAAGTAAGTAAGTCTGGAGAACAGCTGCTATACAACAGCCATCCAGAAAAATAGTCAAATGACATAACAGCTCCCCCAAGAGAGCAGGGTCGCACCCCAGGAATTCATGTCCTTGAGCTGTAGAGATGAAGGGCATTGATAAGTGCAAACACACCCACAGTGCACACTTCCAGGAATGACATGACGGCTGTGGGCTATTAAAAATGGATTCTCTGCTAAGTGACTGATTATCTTTCTCATTGATCTGCAAGTAATTCATGAACAAGTCTGAAATTTAATTCTCAGTGTCACCATGGTAACCGTGAGTGAGGCTCAGAGAGGCCACATGGGCTTGTTCCGTTACTGTGACCTAGCTCGTAAAGAATGATAAATTATAGCACTTGAAATGTCTTCCATTAGAATAGGAAAGGAGACCACAGTGAAAGTCTATTGCTTAGAACTGCATTTAAGGATCTGAGGCCTTGGTGTATTACCGGCATAGTAGTGTCAATTTTTATAAAAGGTCTGTGACTCAGATGATTATGGTATAATAGATACACAATGCCTTACAGATTATATATGTCACATCAGTTATAGGCAGTCCTAGAGACGACAATCCACTCAAGTAGTTCAGAGAGAGTCCCACAGGGAGGAGCCTTCTTGAAATCACTGAAGATACAAGGTGAGTGGAAGCAGCTTCTATTATGCATATGCAGATGAGTTTCATTCTAGTTCAGAAACATTTGGAGAATTGACATCGTGCCTGTGTGACTTCAGGCTGTTAAATGTTAGTGATAGCACCCTAGAATCGGGATGGCTTTTGACACCTGATGGCTTGTTTCTCGAGTCACAAAACGGACAGTGATATAAGAAAATCAACATACAGAATGACTGTTTCTATTACTGCTGTGGCCTGGGCTGTCTGCACTATCAAGGTACTTGCCACAGGACGGCTTTCTCCACTGCACAGAGATGCATCCAATGTCACACGGCATGCAAGAGAAACAGCTGGCAGACCCCTGTCTCACCAAATGACCTGATAGCGGCTGCCACCCACATGACCTCATCTGTTTTCACGTTCTTAGTAAATGTGCTTGTTTGAAGCTGTGCCCACAGCACATGAAGAGTCACACAGATCACAAGAACACACACCTTTCCTCACTACCTATCCAGAACTGGCTTCTTACATGTGATAGCTGCCTGAAAGTCATTCTGGATGGTCACCAACTCATGTTTTAGCCAGCTTAGTGGCAGGCTATTCCCTAAGATAAGCCTGTTCTTTAAAAGGTGATCACTGGGTGAAGGGGGAGAGAGAAGGTTAGAGGTTGCTGCTTTAAAATGGTCCATTCTCGACAGCTGGGAATTTCTGGGTGTGGGGACCAGGAATGTGCATTTTACATAAACACCTGCAGGTGTTTCTTGTGTGATCATGACATCTGACCCAGGTTTATATGGAAATGGCTACCAGGACCGACAAAATGGGTCAGTGGTTAAAGGTACCTGTTGCCAAGCCTGCTGCCCGAGTTCAATACCCAGAACCCAAATGGTAGAAAGAGTCTTGAAAGTGTCCTTTGACCTCCACATATATACCATGGCATGTACACACACACGCACACACACACCATAGCATGTACAACACAATAAATAAATTAACAAATAGACAAATATGTAAATAAATGTGTAATAACAGGAACCAAACACCATTGACTCATACAAACCAGAGCAAATGCTTTTATGTGCCAAAAAAGATTTATACTACTTAGATATTACAGGTAGGTGATAGACAATTCTTTTATTTAAAAATAATTACATATAGTGAATATTTTCTCTCTAAAGACTTCAGAACATTCACAAAGTTGTACCAGAGCAAGAAATAGATTTCCCCTAATATATCATACATCTCAACTTTCTTCACATGTTGCTGTAGAAGGGAAGGAAATATCTTACTTGAACTTGAGAAGGGAGAGATGTAAACCCACAATATTGGACCAGGTTCAAGAGTCCAGTTCAATTTGTTTCCAGGTCTTGGAAGAACTTCTCTTGTACTGCTCCAGTTCCTGAAAGAGAGATCTGCATTACTTTAAGGGGATTTCAAGTAGGCCCTTGCTATCCACAACAGTGAGCCCTTTTCTGCTATGGTTTCAAGGCTTCTTGATAATAACTCTGCAAGTCACTGTGCTAACGGTGAGTTTCAACAAGAGTCCCCGGAGCTCCTGGGCAGCCTAAGCAGCACTCAGAGACGGATTTAGTAAGGTTTCAGATTAGATTATCTACTATAAAGAATGTATAAGTCACTTTCAGTTAGAAAAACAAGGCATTTATACTTCAAGGATTTAAAAGTAACTATATTTGAAAGAAATGCTCAGCTCTTTCCAAAAGTTTGTTTGAAGGTAGTAAATGATCAATATTTGAGATGTAGATATTCTTCCAAACAGTGAGTCTGCTTTTAGAAATGTTAACATACTAGGACTGGAGAGGTGGCTCAGTGGCTGAGAGCATACACCTGGTGTCTCACAAACGTTTATAACTCCAGTTCCAGGGGATCCAATGCCCTCTTCTGCTCTGTGCATACATATAGTGTACAGACATACATGCAGGTAAACAACATAAAATAATATAACAAATAAAATAATAACAAAAATCTTTAAAAGAAATTTGTCATACTGAGCTAGGTGTGGTGGCACACTCTGTATGGCCAGCACTGGGGAGGTCAGCCTGGGCTTCACAGGAAGACCCAATGACTGGGATGTATCTCAGCCATAGTAAGTGTGACAGCATGTTTGCCTAGCAACGGGTTTCATCCCCATCACTGAAAATATAAAATACAGTGTCAGGTATGGCGCCAAATGCTTTTATTTCTGGGAGGCAAAGGCAATGGAGGTGAGCCTCGTCTACATAGTGAACTCCAGGGACACACAGTGAGACCATGGCCAAAAGAAAACAAAAACAAATTCCTCTTTATAACATAAAAAGTTGTTTTTTCTTTTTCTTTTTTTAGTTTTTGAGACAAGGTCTCACTACAAAGCTCTGTAGACCAGGCTGGTCTCAAACTCCTAGAAACCTGCCTGTCTCTGCCTGAGTGCTGAGATTAGAGGTATGCATCACTTTCTCCTTTATAAAAACAGAAACTAACAGACTTGGGCTTTGGAGATAACTCGGTGGGTAAGAGAGCTTGTACCGCAAGCTTAAGACCTGAGTTCAAGACCCAGCACCCATGTCAAATAAAGAAAAGACCTAGAAAACACTGAGAATTGTGCAGGCCGTGGACAGACAGGTGTTCACTCGATGTCTGCACAGCTGGAAACAGCTGTCTGCAGAAGGGACTGACTAGGGAGATGAGTGTTTGTTTACACTCAGCCTGGGGGCAGCTGAGAGAGACTGATGGTGGACGTATGTGCACCGAAGAGAAGCACCAGCGGGAGGAAGGAAGACAGGAAACTTCCACTCTCTCCCTTCTTCCTGTACCTCTACATTGTTAACACAACGAGATAGAGACCATGACAAGAGCCTTCAGGATCACCAAGGGGTCACCTCCGGGCAGACTCCACATTGGCCACTGTCTAAGCAACTGTACAAAGGGTGTCGTTATTCTGGATAAACACAAATTGTGGCTCTGCAGGATAAGTGACACTGCCCGGTGGCTGAGGTTACTAGCGTTCACAGTTGCTATAACAACATCCATTGCTGTGCTCATAAAGAGTGCCGGTTATCTTCCATAGTTATGTAAGTTATTAAAGCTGAACTGTTGAAGAGTTTCAAAACCCTGTCTATACTTTAGGAGGCTTTTATGATGATAACTTCAAAGACATCTTCGCTTTGGTTTGTGTCTCAGTGATAGCAACCCAGTTACACAGTTACTTTCCCCTTATGCCATTAAAGATTGCTAACTAAGAAAAAGTAGGTAACCGGGTGTGGTGGCACCCACCTTTAATCCCAGGTCCCAGGAGGCAGAAGGGGGGATCTCTATGACTTTAAGGCCAGCCTGATCTACACACTGAGTTCAAGGCTATCCAAGACTATACCTTGTCTCAAAACAACAAAAAAGATTCACAAAAGTAAAGTAATAATAAAATATATAATAAATAAATAAAATAATAAAAGCTTTGCCTTTAACCGGAAATGGCCAATCATTTTTACCACGATCCAGATGAGGACACTGCTTTGCAGGTCACGCTGGCTGTGGGATATAATTGCACTCAGCAGACTGAGAAAAGAATGGGCTGGTCACCTGGCCAAGCCAAAAGAAGGTAAAGGGGTAATTAGCGGGTTCATGTCCCTAAAAAAGGCCACGAGATTGTCAATATTGCAATTAGAGGAACTAAGGACAATCAATGTTTGAAAGGTGCTACAAGGTTTTGACACCAATTCCAAGGTGGCCATTAAAAAGCAAGACAAAGACGCTCCCTTCCCCACCCACCATTACCACCACTACCCACCCCAACTCTCTTAAGAAACTCTGAAGGCTCTGTAAACACACAGTCTATGGTCTTATGATAAACTGCATTTATATAATATGATATAATAATATACTGTGATGGCTGACAGAGCATCTTCACGAAGGACAGTGACATCATTTTTCTCTAACCATGAGATTGGTGTGTCAATGTGTTTAATTAAATTACAGCCCTAGGCAGATTGTCTTAAACTGGGGAGTCAAACAAGGTACCTAAACTCCCCTCCCCGCCCTGGACTCCTTTTTTTAGAGACAGGGTCTTGCTGTGTAGCCCTGGCTAGCCTATGACTTCTATGCAGGCCTCGGCCTCTCCGGTGCCGGGATTAAAGTCAGGCATCACCATGACCGCATCGCCCTTCTGTCCTCTTTTAGCAAAAATACTGAGAAGAAGTACAAGAACAGAGAAAGCCCTTCCTAACGTCAGGAACAGAGCTCAATGGACTCTGTGTGAAATCTGATGGAAGAGTCTTTTGAGCAATAAGAGAAAAGAGTGCTAACCAGGAAAGACCTGGTCTGCAGGACACCTCTGCTCTTTTCCCATCCTCTGACCAGTATGAGCTGGTTTCCCAGGTTATAGTACCTCCCTGCATAGGAAAGGAGTAGCATCAACACAGATCCAAAGGCTAAGCTCACTGCTTGTCTCAGCTATGCTGTACACCATGGCCAAAAGAAACATGGGAAAGCCAATGATTTATTTCAGTTTATACATATACCTGTGTTTGTACATCTATCATATCACTGACAGAAGTCAGGACAGGAACCTGGAGGCGGGAGCTCATGCAGAGGCCATGGAGGGATGCTGCTTATTGGCTTGCTCTTCACAGCTTGCTCAGTCTGCTTTCTTGTAGAACCCAGGACCATCAACCTGGAGTGGCACCACCCACCATGGACTGGGCCCTCTCACACCAACCACTAAGAAGAAAATGCCCTCCAGGCTTGGCCTACAGTCTGATCTTACGAAGGTATTTTTTTCTAATGAGTTTTCCTCTTTCACATATCTTTAGCTTCTGTGAGATTTGACATAAAACCAGGCATCACACTGGCATATTCTTGCAATTCCTCTGGAGAGGTGAGTTGTAGGATTGTTTGTTCAAGGCCAGTCTGAGCCACATATTGAGACTGTCAAAAAAAAATATGAATGGAGATCATAAAAGAAGTACTTTATCACAGAGACTCCCGATGAGGCATTGTGGGAGGTGGTGGTGGGCTACCCAGCACTTGGCTGGAGGGATTATTTATAGAGAGGTAATTCCTCAAGGCAGCTGGGCTTTTTTTGGTGCTCCTGAATGGAGGTCATGTGCTCCATACTAAAACAGCTGTGTTTCCAGTCTCGCTATAAATGCTTCACATTTCTGAATGCCACGTTCTGTTCAGACTAATATAATCTAGGATGCTAACAGTGGGGGTTAGGAGCTGGGAAGGAGCCAGAAGATCAAGTCCTGTTCCTCATAGGCTCCACAGGTAACGGCTCTATAATTTAATGACACAGGATGTCAGCTCTTTTCCTCAGAAGAGAAAGGCTGAGCCAGTGCTTGGTCACAAGTATGTCAGACAAAGCCAGTCCACATTTTCTTCAGAGCCTGCAGGTTACTTCTAGTGGAATTACCTGGATGGAATTATGGAAAATTCTAAGCACACATTTAAGTCAGAAGCAGCTAAGCTCTTCTCTTAAACAGATATACTATCATTCAGTGCCAACTTCTGTCTAAAGATTGCAATGGTATTTTCAAGGTGAATACTAGCAATCAATAATTATTAAAACATAAACGAGGCAATATAAACAACCGATTAGATTTTTACATAAAGATTATATATTTTTAAATTTCCTCTATCATTTTTCTATCAGTCAGTTAATCTACCTGTAATCTATCTATCTATCTATCTATCTATCTAGCTAGCTAGCTAGCTCTATCTAGTCTCACTCTATGGCTCAGGTTGGTCTCAAACTTGCAAACCTCCTGCTGAAGGCTCTTGAGTGTGAGATGAACTTTAGTTTTAAACTGTCCCAGTAAAACTTTTCCATATAAAAAATGTAGGTATATATGTAAAATGTTTAGAGAGAGTGTTAAAAATCTCCTAAATTAATTTTGAGAAGATTAGCACTTTGTATATCAGCCCACAGTTGGGAACAACTTAAGTGTCTGAAATTCCTTCATGAAAAGCATAAAAAATATTTAAATTAAATTTTTGTCTGTTTGCTTTGTTTTCGAGACAGGGTCTCACTGTGTAGACGTGGCTGTCCTGGAACTTACTATGTAGACCAGGCTAGCCTTGAACTCACACAGATCCACCTTTCTCTGCTGCCTGGCTTTAATAATAACAATAAGAAGAAGAAGAAGAAGAAGAAGAAGAAGAAGAAGAAGAAGAAGAAGAAGAAGAAGAAGAAGAAGAAGAAGAAGAAGAAGAAGGATACAGGATGTCAAACTTTAGAATCAGCTATCAATTAAATAATTAAGCATCAAATGGTAATCATTATGGTACCTTAATGATTACATGAAGAGTCTATGTGTGCAGTCTGAAATTAATGCAACTTATCTACTAAAACAGCAAAATTAAATTGGCTTTTAGGCAAAACACATATATATATATATTATATATATATAATATATATATATTTAAGTAAGCTAAAAACAAAATCTGTCACTCAAGAGATCTAGCTATCCCAGTGTGTAACTGAATACAAAAGTTGAAGAAGATGCTCCAGGCAGTGGGTTTGTCTTCCACTTTTCCTGAGAGTGAAGTCAGACAAGATATAATTCCAAAGTGTGAATTCAGAGTTCAAAATACGTCAGCACATTACTAACGCCTGTGCATGTGACCTTATTAAAGAAGTCACGATGCAATAGACACAGATAATGACAGTTAATAATTGACTCAACTACTAATTGGGAGATGACCTCCAATAATCTCTACAGTCAAGGTTCATGTACAATAAGGGTTACATCAGTTCATTTGCTTGTCCCTACTTCATGTTCCATACTTTGCTATGGCTACAAGACCGTTAACTATCTGTAGTATATTTTCAAGTTGTCTGGAATATGTTTAAATAAAACACTTGTTTATTTAATTTTAGGATCTCTTAAGGGGAAAGGTGAGTGCTAGGAAAAATGCCCTGGTTACCAGTCCCAGGAGACAGGTGCTTCCGAGTAACCCTTCCAACAGTGTTACTGCCCGAGTAACAAAGTTCTACAAACACGCCCAGATACCCAGATATGTTCATGCTTTCAGTTTGCAGAATGTGCTATACAAACATGTCCTTATCCAAGGACCGATAGTCTGACATCTCATTTTGTCAGTGTGAAAGGATATCTGACAAGTCTCTGCCCAGTGCTGTGTCCTGGTGAATTCACCAATGCTTGTGTTCTTACTTAAGATGTGCAAACTGAAATGGAGCTATCCTGGCATGTCCCCATTAAGTGCCTTCTTCAGAGAGCCTAAAATCTGTCAGGGTTGTCTATGTATCTTGGCCCGAATGGGTCGAATCCTTAACTGGACAAAGTAATTCTAGTACAAGGAAAGTATACTATGTCTGGCAACAGAATAGGAAACGAACACTTCCAGAGACTCTTACAAATAAGAGCATCATGAAAGCATCTGTCCAGCAGCCAGGATGGGAGCCACACCCATCATCAGCATCAAGTAACGGGAAAAGGGCTTGTAGATATTTACATTATCTCTGGGTGGCAGAATGGCAGGTTTCTTTTATAGTCAGATCAGAGCTTTTCTTCTCCAGAGATGTGATACTTAAATAATTTTACAAGTAAAAAACTTAGGAAAACGTATGAATTTCTGAATGTGTACCATATTTTGATGAAAGTAAGTTTTGGGAAATACCTGGTCCTTCTGAATTCTCATCTCATCAACGTCACTCTCCGCGTACTGTGGATCTCGGGCGGGGTCCTGGATTGCCTTCAGTGTGTTGATACTCTGAAATCACAAGTCTCCAAATCACTTCATGCCCATAACCCATATTTCAAAAGTCACCATCCGCCTAAGGGACCAAGCTCTATCAGCCTGGCCACTAAGAGATCTTCACTTCAGCTTTTACCAGACTTTTGGAAATCTACCTTGAATGCCAGCCCCCTCACTTCCCCAGCCCCCCTCCATTAGCCTCTCTTCTAACAGCCAGAGAGCTTTATTTAGAAGCGGGACAGGGGCCATGGCTTACTCAGCTTTTAACCCCCAGTGTTTTCTTTACATTCCATTGTTTAGAGACAGGAGAAACAGAAGCAGAGTTGTCACGATAGAGCCTCTGTGGTCCTCCCTATTACACCTGACTGCAGCTTTCCGGCGAAGAGGAATACACACCTTTGGGGGGAAGAGCTTCTCATACACTTTTTTCCACAGCTCCATTGGTGAATGGGCCTGCAGCTTTCCAATGTCACTATCAGGAACAGGAGGAGACCCTAAAATAGAAAGTTTTACCCCAAATGACTAAAGAGATTAAATTATTGTAAACTATTAATAAAGTAGATGCCATTTATTAAAGTACAAATCTTAGGTCACTCATTTTCCATTTCCATGTTATAGACACCATTAAAATTCAACCAAGGCTGCTGCACTGGCAGAGGCAGAAAGAAGCAATGGGTTCCAACACCCTGCACCAGTATCTATCTGTGTCCCAGTAACAGTAATTCCAGATCTTCATGTTTACACTGGAAACACGCATGTACTTGTGTTTAAGATTTCATCCGGCAGTGCCATTTGTTTTATGGAAAACTGATCACAACATAGAAGTTTATTGCTATTAGATAATGAACTGTCATTATGCATAGCTATGACTTATAATCCTAGGACACAGTCCAAGTATCAATTAGAGCTGTGGGCAGCATCTACACTCATTAAAGTATACCAAGTCCAAGAGAATTCAGACTGGCAAACTTCTAAATGTGTGTAAATGCAGAGTGCTAGAGAAATGTGAGATAAACTTCACACACACACACACACACACACACACACACACACACACATGTGCGCGCACACGCAGAGAATTCAGCTTCTTCTCCCCCTTGTTGTGCTGTGATTGTACCAAGGACCTCACCCATGCTAGGCACTCCATCACTAAGTGAGGGTCACAGTGCTAGCCCACCATTTTATGGGGAAAATGTATTTATATTTTGAATATTTAAATTACTTTGAAAAATTAAAACATTCAGTCACTTTCTGGCAATTTTTAATTTATAACCTGAAATTTTTCATTCTTTCTAACATCTTTATTGTCCCTCTAAACTGTTCAGCTGTTGACATCAAGGGCTTTCTTACCATCTTTGTGAAAAAAGTATTAATTTGCTAGTTTGTGTGTGTGTGTGTGTGTGTGTGTGTGTGTGTGTGTAACACTGATGTTGAGAACTGAGCTTGGGTCCTTTAGAAGAATAGCAAGTGCTTTTAATTGATGAACCATATCTCAGTCCCAGATCTGTGATTTTTAAATTCAACAATTAGCAAGCCATTTTTAGCTAACTATTCTCACAAATGAAAGAATTCCATCAGCATTATCTATCAGTACATTATTCTCACAAATGAAGATATTCAGTCAGCATTATTTATCAGTGCTCTGGAAGGGGGGGCCTCTCCAGTGAAGGTGTTACAGTCCTGCTCTGGTTTCCCAGAGTCTAACAACTCTGCTCCACTAGGGAAGATTCCTTGGTTTGCTCCCCTAAGCTGATCTCCGTCCAGGCTCAGGCTGACCTGCCTAAGGAAGAAGGTTGTTAAAACCTCATTCAAGAGATTTATTGGGAGGGAGGGATCTAGGAGAGTGGCTGCCTCAGCCCTGAGTGAAAGAAAATAGCAGGAGGCAGGAGCAGGCTTTATACAGGGCTTCCTGGGGGCGGAGCTTTCCAGGAAGGAGACATCTCTGCTGGTGATTGGTCAGATTTTTCTACCCTGATTTGGTTTTGATTTCAGGGTCAAAATGTTTCTTTCACTGGCTCTTTGGAGCTTTTGGGCTCTAATTTCAGGGCCAGGGTATATTTATTTCACTGGTTCTGATTCTAGGGACCAAGTGTGTTTCTTTGGTGCTGGTTTCAGAGTCAGGGCACATTTCTTTGGTTCTGGGTTCAGGAATAAAGTGGTTCATTCACGGGCTCAGGTCTCAGATCCAGGGTGGGTTTCTTTCACTGGCCCTGGTTTCGGAGCCAGAGTGGGTTTCTTTGGCTGGCTACTTTTGCCTACACAAACAGCATGTAAAGAATGTAAGACTTTATTTGGGACTGCTGGTCCAGATCTTGGGCTAAACTGGGCCAGAAACTCTTATTACAGTAGTGTGTTAGAGACCAAGGAAACAGGAAGACCAAATCAATAAGCAATCTTAAAAAGATTAAGCAATATTAATAAGTTCACCAACCTATTTGACATAAAGAGTCCAATCCTGCTGTGATAAACAGTGGTTTATTCTGATCCACACATATTGATTTGCTGTATGGCAAAGAAAAAGATTCTAATTTAGTTCACCAATCGAATATGCTGCCATCCTGTACTGTAAACACAAGGGCCAAGTTTGATAGAAGTCACTGATGAGAGCATTGACCTGAATGGGCCAGTGAACACTGACTCTAACAGACACACACCATTCTAAGTCCAAAGGCAAAAGAGATAGAGGCTAAAACTTTCAATCCCATTCAAAATTAATAGAAGAAAATAATAACAAAGAGATGGAAGGAAGATAAAATAGAAATCGGGGAACACAGATAATTGAGAAATATTTCACAGTACCTCTTATCAATACCAAATGCCAACTGGTTGATAACACCGCGCATTTTCAGTAACAGAGCTTCTGATTTGCTGGTAAACTGAGTAACAAACAAGATATTCAATTATAATCTCTGTAACAGGTAAAAATATGGTTCCGAATGAGCACAGATGGCGAGAGACTTACAATTTCTTTGCCTCAAAGCACTTACATTTGGGAAGACAAAGCAGACACAGTATAAGGAAATCCTGCTAAAGTTGCCTCATTACCCAGAGACCATGAGTGCATGATGTGAAAAGGACCCCTGTGAGCACACCAATCATTTCACCTACTCCGATCGTCAGGTCTGGAGTGTGTGTGCTGTGTGTTGACGCTAGCACTCTGGGTTAGACAACTAGAGGCATACATATATCAAAAGCAGCTGTGACATCTGTAGCTGCAGGTGGGGACAGTCACACCAGGGTTCCTTCAAGTAACATTTTAGCTTCTTTTTTGAATTGCCTGAAGAGCCTGAAAAAAGAATTACTGAATGCTCTCATGGGTGAAACATAAGAGGATCAAATCAGAGCATCTCAGGGGAGCAAAAGGATGTGGCTTGTGTTGGTAACTTGTTCTGACATTGAGTGGAACCCAGGACGCAGGGTTCCTACCACTGTTCGGCCAGGGTTTGCCTTCTAAGTACCACACCATTCAAAGGCAAAGGGAACAGCTGAGCTATATAAAGCCAAAGGGGTGGGAGACCTTCAACTGCGATGAAATTTATTTATAAAGCAAAGGTATTAACTCTCTTTAATTAACTCTCTGGTTCCTGTGGCAGATCCACAAGATCACCTTAATTCTGGCATAAGGAAATGCTCACAGAGGAAGGATTCAAGGGGGCATCAGAGGTAAAGATCAGATAAATGTCTCATATTTAAAACCAAAAAAATTTAAAGTAATGCTAATGTTTATCATGTGGTATTTTAAAATAGAAAAAATTTTAATTTAAAAAGTGATTATTCTGCTTAATTTTGCTATGTAACTATATATTTGTTACAATATGATTAATATATTGTTATTGATTTAAACTATATAATTTCGTAATATTTTTCTTATATTATATGAGGGTGGAGAAAACCTAATCACAAATACGTGTCATAGGATGCAGGGGGGAGAGAACATTAGAAGTTTTCTCAGTAACTCCCCTCCAACTGCTACCTCTCAACACCCTCCACACACAGCTGTGCCCCAAGATCCTCTTGAATCAGTGCAGGGTGTTGGGGACCAATCACGTTTTCAAGAATGATCGTGTTAGAAGGTTCCCCTTATTGACTAGTAGAAGGTATTAGGGTTAGAATGGTCCTCCCTGTACTAAGGTGGTAGTGTTAGACTGCACCTCACTACTGATCAGTACTAAGACGTTAGTGTTACAATGTTCCTCGCTATTGGTTATTTTAAAAACTGTAAAAAAGATTTCCAAAGCACTGTGTCAGCCTGGCACACAGGCAGATAGGGGTCAGGCTTAAAAGGCAGTGAAGAAACAGAATGAAATGTATTTGAAATGCTCTAAATTCATAAAAATTGAAAATATAAAGAATACATGTTACTTTCAGCCATAAAGCAAAGCATTTGACCATGCTGCCTCTACATTTCCCTGAGTGCTTTAATTTAGAGGAAAGAAGACTATTAAATATTAAATATTTATTCAAATACTAAGGTAGCTTTGTTCTGGTTTTTTGAGATATAGGCCTGGAAAAGGTGATATTATTTTAAATCCTAAAATTAATATATATTTTTTTCTTTCTTTCTTCTTTTTTATTTTTGCTTATTTTGTTTTGGTCTGGTTTGGTTTTTTTGAGACAAAGTTTCTCTGTGTAACAGCCCTAGCTACTCACTCTGTAGACCAAGCTGCTCACAGATTCACAGAGATCCACCTGCCTCTGCTGCCCAAGTGCTGGGATTAAAGGTATGCGCCACCTGGCATCTTTTAATTGTACATTTTAAGTTTGCTTAGCAAAAGTAAGGCAGTTTTTTTTTTCCAAAATGATTTTATATTTTATCTTTTGTTTAAAGGCTAACCAGCAAAATCTGGCCCTACCAGAGAAGATAATTCTGTCACTTCGGTTCAGTTCATCTTACTATGCAGCTCAGGCTGCCTCCGTCTCCTGGGTGTGTCCAGGCATTTACCGACTAACTCCACGTTTCTGGCTGTTCACTGAGCCCTCCACACAGCCCTTCTACTGCTCCAGATAGGACTCCTCTGAGGAAGGCCCATTTCCACCATTGCCTGAGCGCAGGGGAAGCTTACATGATTTGCTAAAACCATGCTTTTCATAAGCGGTCACACTGACACTGAGCCAAGGCAGCAGGGCTGCAAAACCCATGATTTTAACCTCTACAACACCATTTCTTTTACATAAAAACATCTTATTGACTTTTTTTTTTCTCTATTTCCTTTTGAGGAAAAATAGATTCTAATTCTTCAGAGGAAATTGTCAATAAGTGAATACATCAATACATCAGCTTGCCTGGGCTTACAGATACAAGGACGCAGGGGGAAGGGGGGAGAAGGCACAAGCCATGGGCTCTGTGACACCTCATGGCTGCAGAAACAGAGCTTTGGCGGTGGGGAAGGGAAAGGCACAAAAGGTGACATTTGGTGCAGCTGTCAATTTGCATCTGTGAGCCTGGCTCTCTGCACATCCCCTCCTCTCCAGGCAAGCCCCAAGGACAGGAAAATAACTGACCATCAGCGAGGCTCCGTAGTAATGGGCAACAAACCGAAGCGTTTTGCATATCACCTTTCTCTTCTCAGGATCAAAATCCTGCAGAAAAATAAAGTTATTAATGTGAAAAAAAAATAAGCTGAGAGATCTCAACAGCTCACTCGGGGAGAAATGCATTCTTTATTTTTAAACCCCCACCCTGAGGAGTTGGGCTCAGTCACTTCCACATTCACGTCTAGAGAGACTGAACAAGGCTGCAGACCCCTACAGCCCCAGCTATCAGATCCCTGGAAATGCTTGGCTTAAGAGAATCCAGATATAAGCACACGTTTTTATCCTGCAGAATACCCAAAGGATTCTCTGACAAGCGGAGATAAGAAGCTAATTTTCTACTTTCTTCAATTTAAAGTTGGGAAGTAAGTGGGATCCCTGAGCGGCTGAAAATTTGTTTTCTAGGTCTTCTGTGTCATCCCTGCTCTGACCATTGTACTCACTTTCTTTACTTCTTTGGGATGGCCTTACTATATCTTGCGTTCTAAAATCCTTAAGATGGGTGTCTCTGCGCCTGTGCCTTCCAGAGTTACTGTCATGATCTCATCATTTTCCCCCCTCCCCGAAAAGCATAGCCACGGATGCCCAAGGAATAGCTAGAAATGGGGCGCTTACCTGAAAAACATCATATTTACTTCCAATTATGACCAGGGGTATTGGAAACGGGTCAATTAATTCACGATCCTATTAAGAAATATGTTATTAATTATAAATATTCAATATTGTTTATTGCTATGTCCTCAGGAATTTATATTTACTTAAAAAAACACCAATTTTGGTCCGTTTATGGATGTTGACCATATTTCCTGTCACAGTTTGTTACTATATTAATTTTCATTTTTTTTTTTTAGACCTGTTTCTCTGTGTATCCCTGGCTGCCCTGGAACTCACTTGGTAGGCCAGGTTGGCCTTGAACTCTGAGATCCACCTGCCTCTGTCCTCTGAGTGCACCATCACTGCCTCGTTACGGTTCTGTTTCCTTTTACTGTACACATCTGTATGGAGTTTCCAGCTTGGGTTAGTTGCTTTCTGTATGGCTTTGTTTTGATCTTATACTATGTAAGACACATGCACACAATGGACACCATGAAACGCATCTCTCAGCTTTTTTAGATGATGGAAAGAGCATTGTGACATGTGACAGACACTAAATAAATGGAAAACACACAATGCTGGAGAAGGCAGTTGAAACTCTGCTCTTGCTTCAAACTGCAGCTTCAGCCAGTCTTTGCCAGTTCAGTCGGCATTCTTATCTCCACTCTATAGAGATTATAAAATCAATATCAAAATCCTAGTCTAAAACTCCATTTCTTTTGAGAGTATGATACACCACAATAATCACAGAAGCTGACAGGAAGACACAGCCATCTTTTCCTTGTTTTGCTCTTACTGAGGTCTGATGAAATTGCCACAATTTTCCGGTGAGCAGGTTCATCTACATCAAACAAATTCTAAGTCACACAGAAAACTAAAGAGCTGTGTTGTAATGCCATCTCTCTCTGTGTGGGACTGATGCCAGAGAAAACCACTAACAACTCACCGGATGGTCCTTCTGCATGACACTCCACATCTTCTGTCTCATCTCAGAGGCTGCTTTGGAATCTGTCTTCCCCAGCTTCATTATCACTTTGTCTACATGGCTTTTTGTGGCTTGCAACAGATTTTCCATGGTGGGCCAAAGATCATTAGGTTTGGAAAGATCCAACACAAGAACAATAGAGAATTTCCTAAGGGGATGACAACAGCTTTAAACAAGATATTCCCAATAGTGATGTTTTGAGATGAGAATGTATTGACATTTATCAAGAAAACCCCAGCATATCGTTATCCTAAGACAGGAGTGTGAACAAGAGCTCAGAGCTGCAGCCTTATGTACTTGGATGCTCTTCCTGCTGGAGCTCAGCATCTCAACAACACACAGTCCAGTTCAGACAGAGAAGCTGAAAGCAAATGGGTCCAACAGTGCCACACTTAGCCACCAGTTTCACCTTGTGCTCCAGAAGAGGAGCAAAAATCTCAACGCCAATGACAGCAGCAACATAATATACACAGAAGGAAACGGACGCACTGCCCTGCCAGGAAAGCAGTGGGTTTACTTAGCCTTTATGAGAGTCTTCCCTAGAAGACGTGATGCTGCCCATTTTATCAGCCTGAAACTAGAAGCGCATATTTATACAACTAACCTGAAGAACTGCCTTTGTGTCCAAGCTGTACGTCTTCCAGCTCTACTTCTCAGAAAGCACAGCCTGACTAGCAGAGGACACTGCACTCACCACAGAGACAAAACTCCATTCCCACACATTAAATAGAAATCTAAACTCAACAACAACAAAATAATCCACTTAAACATGGATTCGAATACCTCCAAAGAGGTAAGCTGTTGGCCAAGAAACACACAAAAAGATACTTAAGGACCAGAGGGATGCTTCAGCAGTTAAAGGCAATGGCTGTTCTCTCGGAAAATTAATGTTTAATTCCCAGCACCCGCAAGGTGGCTCGGAACCATATGTGACTCTAGTTTCAGGGATGGGGAGGGTGGGGTGTGACACCCCCTCCCTAGTGGGTGTCACATGCATGCGGCACAGATACACATACATTCAAGCAAAACACCCTCCACACATACAATTTTTAAAAATTAAAAATGCTCAACATCACTAATTACGGTAAAGTGTAAAACAAACCCCATGAGAAGCAATCAGAGCCATTAGGGTAGCTGTTACTGAAGCAAAGAAGACATCCTGAGAATCCTGGAATATTAGAACTCTGCAAGGGAGGTGAGAAAATAAAATGGTGTTGAGGCTGTGGAAAACAGTGTGGTAGTTCCTAAAACATAAAATGAATTATCACATAATTCAGCAATTCTATTTCCAGGTCTATGCTCCAAATTCTGAAGAAGCTAAAATTTTGTTGTTTTTGAGACAGGCTCATCTTGGAGCCTGGCTGTCCTAGAACTTATTATATAGCCAGGTATGGCCTTGAACACACCACTACCTGCTTGCCGTGGCCCTAGACTGCTGAGATTACAGGCATGAGCCATATGCTCAGGAGAAAGCTATGATGGAATAAGTGTGTGAATGTCAAGGTTCATGGCAGCAGCATTCACAACAGTTGGAGCGGGAACAACCCACATGGCCATGGACGGGCTGATGGAAAAACTAACCAGAGTCTATACATATAACCGAGTATTACCCACTTTTACCAAAGAAGAGAGTTTGGCATATGCTACAGTTATAAACCTTGGAGACATTATGCTAAGTTTAAAAAACTACAAAAAGACAAATAATATATGATCTTATCATATAAGGTACCATAGAGTCAAACTGCTAACAGCCTGCAGGAACATCACTGCACAATGATGTAAAAATCCTAGTTATGAATGTGGGGCGTTGGCTGTACAGAGGAAATGGACTTAATGACTTGGAATAACTCATTTATAAATAATGTAAGTGATAAATGTTATGTTATGCATATTTTACCAACAGAAACCCAAATATATATGAACTAGGAATGCTTTAGAAAATGCTAATAATTTGTACACAGACATTTGATCACATTACAGGGTTCCTCTGTGTAGACCTGGCAGCCCTAGAGCTAGCTCTGTAGAGCAGGCTGGCTTGTAGTTCACAGAGAGCTGCTCACCTCTGCCTCCAGAGTGCTCTGGTTGAAGTTGTGCACTATCAAGCTCAGTCACAGACAACATTTTTATGCAATAGATAAATATTTCGCTAGGAGACAAAATGATGCAATTTGGTAATTTTGTTATTTTATGTGAGCCAGTCAAATAAACTGTCTTGTGTAGTTCATACAGAAGTCTACAAATTCTATGCCTGTGGTCTCAATTTAGAAATAATTATTTAGATATTAATTATGAGACATATCTGTAAAATGTCTAGCCAATCGTTTCTACATCACCTCACTAAGCTTATAAACATTCTGCTTCACTACAGAATCATATAACAAATATGTAGTGGGAAAGAAACTAATTTTATGAGGGCTGGAGAAATGACTCAGAGGTTAAAAGCACTGGTTGCTCTTCCAAAGATCCTGAGTTCAATTCCCAGCACCCACATGGTGGCTCACAACCATCTGTAATGAGATCTGGCGCCCTCTTCTGGTTTGGGGTGCATACATGCGGGCAGAACACTGTATACATTAAAAACAAATTTAAAAAAACAAAAAAAACCCCCTAATTTTACTTAGCAATTCAATATATTATTATACTTTGTTTATAGCTGTATTTTTTAAAGACCAGTGCAACATTTTTATTTTGGCCAAGTACATACAACATAAAAATCATTTTTATTATTAAAATTAGGCAGAAGAGAAATGGATTGCCCAACTTCTTCTACTATTAAACATTTTATTTTTAGGACTCATGTTACTCTGTACCTTCTTTGTGGCAAAGGTTAGCCAAGAAAACAGCTTAAAAACTCTTAAAGTGGGATCAGACCACAGGAAATGTTCTATTGCAAATTAAAATGTGGAAACACTCAGTTCTATGGACATTTAAAGGTAAACAATATCTCATTGCATGTGGCAATATATGAGTTTCTCAATTTCCTGGGTTTTGCCCAATACAAGGAAATTATGTGTAAACTAGTTCTAATTTAAAAATTCTCAGTGATTAGCAAGTACATGAAATCCTCACCAACCTCAGTTTTTTGACTACTCAGCAGCCGACTTCGGACACAGACCCGGACCTATGATTCTCTTCTCTATTCATTATAACTGGGATCCTTCCCTACTCCCAAAGCTGGCTCCAGCTGCCCTAGATCCCAGGGACAGGATGACCCAGACCTCACACAGTGAGATATTAAATAAGCAAGTTAAGATTTCACTTCCTGTAGAACTTGAAGTTTGTACGAGTCTGTCTGTCTGGCCCAGTGTCAGAGTAAATGCAGAGGAGTGAGGTCATATAGGAGTCACAGGGATGGGACAGGAGCCAAGGCCCACATCAGGACCTGCTTCTGGCCATACAGAGGGTTCCTCAGCCCCTTCCTGCCCTCTCCCACTCTTCTCAACTGTCAGCTACAGATGATGCCAATTCCCAACAAGCTTTGCTTATCTCCATTAAAGGTCAGACTGCGCGGTGGTGGCGCATACTTTTAATCTCAGCACTTGGGAGGTAGATGCAGGTGGATCTCTGTGAGTTCGAGGCCACCATGGTCTACAGGGAGAGTTCCAAGGTGGCCAAGGCTACACAGAGAAACCCTGTCTTGAAAAACAAAACAAAATCAACAACCACAACAGAAAAGTCAAATGTTAGAGTATGTAGCTGTGAAGCTCCTTAAACCTAATATCACAGGAGAAAGGTGGTTACAAGTAGAAACAGGACCTACATGTATATATAAAACTGTACATCTTGTCACCAAATGAACAGGTTACATCTGAGTTGTTGGCCAAAGGAGTCCGACAGGAATCCCCGAACAACCTAGGCTGTTGCCAACAATAGATTTCTCTCCACAGACTGACAGCAAGACTGTGTTGCTGAAGACAACATCCACTCATCAAACATGGAGAAACCCACGCTGGTGCCTACATAGAACCGTCACCACTACGGGCTAGCATCTTTGGCACAGGAAGGTGCTCTGTACACTACCATAGGAGAAACATGAACACCAACCCAGCTACAAACCCTTCTATCTATAATGCTTTCCTGACTGCAAGATGTGCTAGTGACGCAGTGGCACAAAGCTTGTGGACATAACCAACTACTGTCTGATCTGACTTAAGGCCCACTCCCGGAGATGGAACTCATACCCAGCACTGCGTGGGTGCCCAAGAACTGGAATTATCTCAGTCTAGGGCCTATGATAAAGCCAAGTTCTACTGTTCTACCAAAAGAAGCAGCAATAAAAATGTCTTCTAATGACATTCTGCTCTACTCATAGATCAGTGCCTTGCAATCATCATCAGAGAAGCTTCCTCTTGCAGCAGATGGGAATACAAGGATCCACATCCAGACAATATGCACAGAGGGAGAGACCTTGGGACACTCAGCTCTGAACCCTGAATGGGCTAACTCCATCAAATTCCTCCTTCTTAGAGCTCAGGGGACCCTGCAACAGAGGAGGCAGAAAGAATGTAGAGCCAGAGAGAATGGAGGCTCCCAAGGAAACAAGGCCTTCTAAATAACATGATCTCCACACACAGGAACTCAGGGACTAAGGCAGTATGCACAGGCCTGAACAGGTCTGCACCAGATGGGATCCCTAACCCAGAATCCATTTCCAGTTGATCACCACTTGTAAATGAAAATTTAGTTTTCTCTAAAGGAGCCTGTGATGGTTATTCTTGGCTGTCAATTAACTACAACTGGAGTTAACTAAAATCCAAATTGCTGGATACACCTGTGAGAGATTTCTGTCTTAATTAAATCATTTGAAGTGGGAAGATCTCCTTTTGATCCTGATCTTTTGAGTTGGGAAGATCCACCTTTAAATTGAGCTGTACCTTCTGCTGGCCTCCTATACGGAGGACACAGAATAAGGAAGTTTGCTCTCGCCCTTGCTGGCAAGTCCATTTCTTCACTGGCATTAGAGCCTACTTCTTTGGGATTCCAGCGTGTCCTGAAAAACCAGCCAAGACATCCAGCTGTGTGCATTGAACAACTACTGGATTCTTGGACTTTTCATTATCGGATAGCCATCGACTAGCTGGACCGCAGGTTATCAGCCATTTGAATAAATCACCTTTCTCTCTACATAAGAATCATTCTATTATTCATTCTATTCCTCAGAGAACCCCGACAAACAGAGTCTCATTGGGGAAACAAACTACATATAAGGGTAGACCACACACCCTGCAGTAGATGCTTAACAGAGAAAAAAAGAACAGCATCTTTGGAGGGTCTCCATCTCGTGATGTTGTGGCAAGCCTTCTTATGTATTTATTAATTGTATCTCTTAAGTATTTTTATTTTTAATTTTTCTCCCCCCTTTGCCCCTAATTTGGGTATATATCATGGCTTTCACTTTTGTGGTTTTCTGGGATTCCTGAGTGGGTCTCGGTGTCTCTACCTGTTTCTTAAGCCTTCCCTTGGGCTCTTCTCTCCCCTTGTTTCTGTCATTATATTCTAATGTGGCAGTTTTGTTTTGCATTATATGTTGTTTTACTATTATTCCTTATGAAAATGGAAAGAGGTGAATCTGGATGGGAAGGTGGGGAGGAGGTTAGAGGAACAGAGAAGGGGAGACCCTAACTAGGCTACACAGTATGAAAAAGGAATCTATTTCTAATACAAGGAAAAAAAAATCAAAGCTACTGGCACGGTACAGTAATCTAAGAAGGCTGGAAGATCCAGGTCTCCACCTGGTGGTGGTTACTCCACCTGTGGCTCCAGATGCTCAAGTGTCCCACGTGAGCACAGTCACTTTTGTATTTGGGCAGAGGCTCAGTCGGTGCAGTGCTTACCAAGAAAGCCCGAGGACCGGAAGTTCAGATCCCCACACCCATGTAAAAATCCTGTGCACAGGGGTGTACACCCGTAATACCAGTGCTGGGGAGGCAAAGACAGGAGAATCCTTGGGGCTCACTGGCTAACCCAATTACTATCGATGAGCTCCAGGTTCACCAAGAGACCCTGTCTCAAAAAATTGAATAAGGTAAAGAATGATTAAGAAAACACCATAGTGACCTTTGGCTTCTATGTGCTCACAGACACATATATATGAGTGCGCGCGCGCGCGCACACACACACACACACACACACACACACACACACACACACAGAGAGAGAGAGAGAGAGAGAGAGAGAGAGAGAGAGAGAGAGAGAGAGAGCAATAATAGTTCATGATTTTAATCTCAGTACTCAAAAGACAGAGTTGGATGGACTTCTGTGAGTTCGAAGCTACCTGGAGCTATATTGCTAGACCCTGTCTCAAAATAAAAGAGAATAAGCCATTTTTTACTAAGAAGAAGAAATCATGGGATAAATCTGTGTCTAGTTAGCTCCTGAAGAGCAATTGTCTTGGAACGAAGACACCCATTCCTAAGACTCTTCATCCTGAAGTGTAACAAGTGACTGCCTGGTCCTTGAGTTTGGCTCAGCAACAGCAATAGTTTGGGTTAAATCTCTGACAAGAAGGATACTTCATATTTATTTCATTGTTTTCTTGGCTAAGATCCGTTACACAGAAATGACACAGGTTTCTGCCTCTGATATGGCCAGTGGTGGGAGTGTCTGTGGATTTGGGGTTGAGCCCTCGGTTTTGGTTCTTAAAAGTCAGTAGACAGGACAACAGAAAGCCAGGGGTGGTGGTACACTCCTTAGATCCCAGCACTCGGGAGGCAGAGGCAGGCAGAGCTTTGAGTTCAAAGCCAGCCAGGCTTGTTACGTAGAGAAACCCTGTCTCAGAAAAACAAAAACAAGACAAAGAAACAAACAAAGCCAGTGGAAAGATCCCTCTTCTCCAACACAGTCTTTCTTTGGACAAAGCTCAATAATCTTACTATGCATTAAATTCCATGGGAGGCTGACATCAGCCAGATGAAGAAAAATCCCAGAGCTGAGTTAACTTACACTAAGAGAAAAAAAATTAAGCTTTCCTATTTAATTTTGAAAATGAATTCATCACCCAAATGCTAGTTGACATTTTTTCCTTGCTGGCAAGCTGTAAAGTACATTTCAGGCAGAAATGCACCGCAGCCAGCCCAAGCTGGAACCCTGGGCCTTCCAAGATTTCTTTGGAAGCTCTGCTTTTTGCTCACAGAAAGGAAGAACTGCAAACTTCCAGACAATAGAAAACTGCCTCCAAAATGAAAGCCAGTGAGCATGCATCCCGTGAACGCCAGTGAACTTCCACTCACCTCAAGGTGTCACATGTAATTGGTATGCTTATTAGGTCCAATAAAGAGGTTCCTCCACCCAGTTCCCAGAAGTGAGCAATGTCTTTTGGCTGAAAGAAAATAGAGGGTTTAAAAATATTTAATTTTAAACTTTTGAGTGGTTTTCTTACTTTTTAAAGCACCTATCAGTAATAATTATAGATAGAAAACATTTACCCCTTAACTAATCCTTTCTTTTTACTTGAAATTTTTTCCTTCCCCATCAAATGCATTCCAAGAACAAAGGAGAATCATCTCCTCCCAACTTTATAGATATTAATATCACATGAAATAGTTACTTAAATAAAATTTAAGTATAATTAATTAAACACATTTGGGATTCCAGATAAACACAAAGCAGTGAAATAGAATATTACAATTTAGAAATTAGACGCTCGCCAATGAACAGGTTGTACAGATCAGACCTGAGATGTGGGGACGAGCAAGATGACAGTGTGAGTTTGAGCCAAGGTATTTCCCCAAGGAACAAGTGCAGGCAGGAGACTGGGATAAGGGCAGCCATGCTCTTCAGTCCGACCAGCTCTCAGGACTGCTGTCAACTTTGGGCTGACACTCCAGGGCCTCTATCTGTGCAGGAGCTGACACAGTGCTTCTGACTAGAACTCACTCATGACAAAACATTTAACCCAACAAAGTGTGAAGCTTTGCAAGTGAATATAGAAAGTCTGCATACTACAGTCCAGTCAGAGGAAAAGCAGGTGTAAATCAGTCACATGGTTTTTCAGTTCCTGATATTATGAACCAGAACGGGCAGATGGCAGTCAAGCAGGTTTTAGATAAATAAATACTATTTTCTTTTTAGGGAACAAATTCTTATAATCTCTAAAAATCATTTTACTTTTGTTGATATCTGCATCACTAATGTTTGTGGAATGAATCATTCTTCACTGGAAGATCTTTCTTGTTTCATGATGTGACAAAGAACGGCTTTACAGTCTTCTCCAAAGTCAAGTTTGTGAGAGCTCTTTCAAGTTTCCCATAAAAGGGAAACTCATGCCCTAGACCATGTGAATCATAAAAATGAAATTCTCCTGCTTCTCAGTATATTTTCTCTTTAATTTCTCAGTTTCAATAACTGACTTTCATTGGTGGATCCAGGAAGCAATGATAGGCAGTTCCAATTCTTGACACATTTATCTCTATCATATAATTCTTTCTTTTTTGGGACAGGGTCTCACTATGCAGTCCTGCCTGGAATGATGAGGCTGACTTTGAACTCACAAAGATCCATCTGCTTCCACCTCCTGAGTACTGGGACCATGGGTATGTGCTACCATACTTGGCCACACAATTCTTTAATACATTGTCTAATGAGCAACAGCTGAAATAAGTTGTTCTATACAAATGTGCCTCTCTATGGGAACAGTGGGGTCTTCTGTTCTAGACTGCTCTTCCACACACCGAAATTTAAGAAATGACTCCCTTTTGCGATGAGATTTCCAAAAGCAATTCCACTTAGGAATTTCTGTCCCCAGACCATATGCTACTCTATTTTCGCCCTCAATGCTGAACAGTTTCTGAGCAGACACTATAAAACAGGTGAGAATGGGGTTAGACTCAAGGCCTGTAGTCTCCAACAGCACTACCAACTTTTAGATGCTGTGGGATGGTCCTTCCTAATGCTGGGAATATGTGTTACTCTCATTGGTTGGTAATAAAGCTGTTTGGCCAATGGCAAGGCAGGAGAAGGTTGGGTGGGGCAATCAAACTCAGGACTGGGATGAAGAAGGGCAGAGTTAAGACAGATGCCAGCAGCCGCCCAAGGAGCAAGATGCTAAAGAACTGGTAAGCCATGGGGCCATACATGGATTAGTAGAAATTAGTAAATATAAGAGCTAGTTAGTAATGAGCCCGGACCATTGGCCAAGCATTTATAACTAATATAAGCCTCTGAGTGATTATTTGGAAGTGGCTGTAGGACAGAGCATGACAGAGAAACTCCTAAAATGTTATGGATTGAACTCAAAGGCTAAAGAATGCTAGTAAAATCTTCTAACATTGAACTTACAATCTCAATGCTATATATATTTAAAAAAAAACACGAACAATTTAGATGTTGAACAGTATATTTTCACAAATATTCCACAGTTCAATCTTTAGAAGGCTTTTAGAGAAATCAAAAATAACTCCTAAAATGGATATGGTGATCATTCATACCTGTAATACCACCCCTTGGGAGGTTTGAGGCAGGAGGGTTGTGAGTTCAAGGCCAGCAGGAGTGAATATAGAGCTTCAGATCAACTTGGGTGTATAAGCAGAACCTGTCTGCATAATACAACAGAGCCACCAAGAAGCTGGAGAGGGCAGTGATTAAAGTGCTTGTTGCTCTTAGAGAACCCTGATTCTGTTTCAAGCACCAACATCAGGCAGCCCTCAACTGCCTATAACTGCAGCTCGAAGCAATGCGATCCAAACCTCTTCTCGTTTCTGTGGGCACCTGACTCACGTGCAAACAGCCACACAAAGATACACATGCACATACATCAGTTTTTAAAAACCCACCTTTGAGTTGCCATATAATGTGTGTGTGTGTGTGTGTGTGTGTGTGTGTGTGTGTATACAAATTTCACTAGAGCTCATAAGTAAAGCCTCCAATACCTGGAACGGGTTCCTTTTCATTGTATTATTGGCCAAAAGGGTCCCACAGACCTCCCCGCCCGTCTCAGACACCACAGGCTATTCAATGCTATTGTCTACCCTCCAAAACTGAATGGTAAGGCTCTATTGCTGAAGACATCACTTATGTCATCGAACATGGAGAAGTTGAGCTCATGCACAACTATAAGCTTCCTGTCTACTGATTAGCATTGATACTCTTGAGAGTACCTTGCATGCTACCAGAGGAGAAAAGTAATCATTAATATCACCCAGTTACAAATTCTGCAACAGTGCAAGATACACTGCTGCAAAACTGGCACAAAAGTTATGGGAGCAACCAACCACTTTTTGATTGGATTTAAGGCCCGTTTCATGAGATGGAACCCATATCTGTGTTAATGAGGCTAAGCACCTGAGACTAGACAAGGTATGGGCCTAGAGAAAAACCTACTGTTCTCCTAAATGAACATAGCAATACAATGACTCCTAATGCTCAAATCTCATCAGAGAAGTTCCTTCTGGCAGTGGGTGGTAATTAGCACAGACTCACAACTGGGCAATGTTCAGACAATGAGAGACCTATGTGGATGTCTTTACCAACTCTCTCCTGTCAAGATTCAGGGATCTATGTAAAAGGGGAGGTGAAAGATTGTTAAGAGTCAGAAGTGCTGGATGACCCCAAGGAAATAGCATCTTCCATACACACCAGGGATGATACACATATAAATGCCACAGAATGCATGAGGACTGAATAAATTTAAGCTAGATAAAAATCCCTGCATGGAGAAGGGAAAGCAGGCACCAACTTCCTGACCAGAAAACGACTGCAGCTGATACCTGCTGGGAGAGGAAAAAATATCAGTTTTCCCCAGGAGAATACCGCTGGGTATATCAGCCATACTCCAAGGCAGGCCTCGTGTTCAGAAGTAACTAGTTGACAAATACAAAATGATCCCATGCTTTTCTGTTGTCATTATTGTTTGGTGAGTTATTTGTGTTTTGTCTTTTGTTTTTGTTTTGTGTGGGGTTTTTTGGTTTTCTTTTCTTTGTCTTGTTTGCTTGGATTCCCCCCTCCTTTGAAAGAGAGAAAGAACAAAGGTGGGTGGGTAGGGAGGTGGGAAGGGCTTGGGTTCCCCCTCCTTTGAAAGAGAGAAAGAACAAAGGTGGGTGGGTAGGGAGGTGGGAAGGGTCTAGAAGAACCTAGAGGAGGAAAAAGTGTGTTTAAAATGTACTGCACGATAATACTAAAGAATAATTAAAAATTACAAAAACGGAGAAACAGTAATAATGTTATTTTCATTTGAAAAATACAAAAAGTACCATCTATATAATTTTTATAAGCAGGCAGAGAACCCTATACTGTTAGGTTACAAAGAAGTCTTTTTTCATGCTGGGCCTGGTGTCACATGCTTTTAATTCCAACAATACCCAAAAGGCTGAGACAGGAGGATTCCAAGTTTGGAGCCATCTGGGCTACATAATGAGTTTCAGGCCAGTCTGAGATACTTAAGATCTAGTCTAAAAAAAAAAAAAAAAATCCCAGAGCAAAATAAAAGTATCATATACAAAACAAGGAACTCACAATATTAGATAGGCCAAAGAACTGCACAAAATTGCAAATAAATCTTTTTTTAACACCTTAGGATACAATAGAGAGGATGAAAATGTTTTCACAGACTAGGTGAGCTTCACATCAGTGGACCCGCATGCAACATTTAAAGTGTACATCTATGACATGAATCACTGGAATGTTACTGTTTGCAGATAACACAGCCATCTCAGCCTCAAGGCTTCCTATCTAAGGCATGAGATGGGACTTGGAGATGAACTCACTGTGTTGTGTCCCTTTGTTCTTCTTCCGTATGTATATTCCAAAGCTAAGGTTGGCTTCGCTTGCTCATCCCTGTACAACAAAGGCAGAATGACTATCATGATGGTGGAACTGGTCCCTTACCCTATAATCCTGCCATCTTTATTTTCTCTTAAACACCTGATTAGTAAAGAGGCTACCTGGTATACCAACCCTGAGGTAAAGTTATAAAGATGTTATTCCACAAGACCCAAATAGCCCCTCAAGACCACCTTAGAGGTTTTAGTGGCAGGAGAGGAGTGAGCAGCGGGGCCTACCTAGGAGGGGGCCCTACAGGGGCCAGAGGAAATGCAGGAGGCTGGCAGCGTCAAAGGCCAGGCTGGGTCAGCAGCACTTGAATCCAGGCCATGTGGGAAATACTAACTTGTTTGCTCAGCCTCGATGTGGGAGCTGAAAGCCTAACACCTGTCAACTAGAAAGGACACCAAAGGGAAACCTTTCATGCAGTTTTTATTTGAAACCTCGGCCCAAATATGAGAGTTGAAAAAAATTATATGAACAAGGGCATAAAGCCAACAACTTGGAAAATAGTCAAATGACGCACCTAATCATTCATGCAAGTTTAAGTTGTTCGTTTAGGTAATCATATGCTAAATATTCATGTTTAATGTGGTATGAAATACATGAAATAAACTTTACTGGTATAACCATTTTAAGTGTGCAGTTCACAGTATGAAGTATATTCATTCACATTGCTGGGCAACCAATCCTCACGACTTCTCAACCTGCAGAATCACAACTCCGTTTACATTAAACAACGTCCCACGTCCCTTCCACCCAATCTCTGGCTACTACCCCCTCCCTTCTGCTTCTGTGAGACTAACTGCTCTGAGTACCTCGTACTAAGGGAATCACACAGGTTTGTCTATTTCATGACTGGCTCATCTTACTTAGCACTGTATCCTCAAAGTTCACCTACATTGTAAAATGTGATAGAATTTATTTCCTTCCTTAAATTAAAGATTTACTCATTTTACGTGAATGGGTGTGGGCCTGGATGCATGTATGTGCACCATGTATGTGTCAGGTGCCTGTGGAGTCCAGAGGAGCTGGATTCCTTGGAGCCTCAGAGAGCTGTGAGCCACCAAGTGGTTTCTCTGCAAGGGCAGCCAGTGCTGTCCAGTACTGGATTTCTTTCCTTTTTGAGGCTGAAGAATATTGTATTTACTTTTAACTTGAAGAACAAAACTCACAAGTTTAAAATTTGAGATTGTATACTTCTATGTGTTGAATATTTTGAACTTTATTTTGGCAGATATCATTTCCAAGACATACATCAAGTTTTATTTGACCATATTTCCTTAAAGATACGACTCTTTTAGGAAGCAAGATGCTTCCCTTAAATTAAATGTCTAGCACAGTTAACCCACAATTTGAAAAACCATCCTCTATCTGGGTATACTGCCAGAGAGCTGAAATGAACAATTTTAATTCAATGTTGCAGTATATAGCATTTTATCTTAAACTAATGTTACACTGGATGATTTATTATTAAAAAAAAAAAACACCTACTACAATCATTGTTCATACGGGCATAGATTAGGTACAATAAAAAGAACTTCAGGGCTGGAGAGATGGCTCAGCAGTTAAGAGCACTGACTGCTCTCCCAGAGAACCTGGGTTATAAAAATAAATAAATAATTATTAAAAAAAACTCTTGAATCCCAAAGCAGCATAGCCCAAAAGAACATCAGCACAATGGAGGCTGGATATACTTGTGGTGACATTTCTCTTTGAAACAGGAGATCTAATACTATAGTCTCATTTTTAAAGATGCTCTGAAAGGTTGTGTTCAAGATTGATAATTAAACACTTTGAATCTCAAAATTATTCTCCTTTCCTATCTTCTGGGGCTAGCCTGCTCTGCTGTTGCTGAAGCAAACATAAAGCCTGTCTAAGAGAGGCTGACATAACTCACCTGTCAAGACACCTTAGAATAATAGTAGTCTTTCCCTAGAAATTAAAAAGAAAGAATACTGTGTTAATGTCACCCACATGTAAAATTTTATTAGTGTTCATAACTGTGGCCCAAAATAGCTTTTGAAATCATTTGAGTGATAAATTACCTGGAAACTAAAGTCTAGAAACTTTCAGAATTCCCGGAACGTTTGATAAGCAGGGAAAGAGAGCTGTCAACTTTCTATCACAATGTAACGACACTGCTATTACTGTAATTATAAAGCCCCACAGACGACAAATATTAGCCAATCACATCTCACGTTAGTGGTCACCTGACAGCTGTCTTAAACTTTCTCTTTACTTGGCAATGCTAATTACTGGCTAGGCTGATTAGTGTATTCTAAAATGTTTCCATCCCAATTGTTGGGGTGGGAATAAATGGAAAAGATAACATACAAATAAGAAATGTGTTGTAGATAGGTTCAAAGCGGACAGCGCAAACACTCTGCTAAAGACCTTTGTTTTAATTCTAAAGGATGCATTCATCTCAGCTGGTGCCTGCATCCGTGTATCCAAGTGATGGAGGTATTAGGCATCCCATGTTCCTCAGGATAGCATCACCTCGCTCTCCATCATAAAAAACAGCAATCTACTTCCCTCATTCTCTTTCCTGCTCCCACCCACGACCTGGATCCTCAGGACCTGACCTCCTGCAACTGGACTGGCTGATGCCTTTTCCGTACTTCTTGCCCTTCAAGCATTAGCCCTCATCATCTCATACATGCTGATATGGCTTGAATAGGATATGCTCCTCCTAGCCTGGCATACTGGATGCTTGGTTGCCAACTGACAGAGATCTGGGGGAATGACTGCATCTTGAGAGCCTTGACCTACTGGGTGGATTGATCCCTTGATAGATTCATAATACAATGGCATTATTAAGTAGGAGTCAAGAGCCTCAATGGAGAAATAGACCCTGGCATGTTCCTTTGGCCCCTTTCTTTATTGCTTTACTCTACTTCCTGGATCCCATGACACGTGCTGCTTTGCTCAGTTGTGCCCTCCCACCATGATGATGAACTGTCTCAAATAAATACATCTTTCCTCCCTTAAGCTATTCCTGTTAGGGACTTCATCACAGTGGATTAAAGGAACAGACATAGATGAATTCAAGGTCTCTCTGAGCTGTGTCCTTGGTTTTCACCACTGTATCTGTCTCATGGCACTGCCATGCATGTTGTATAAGTACCACCACCACATCCCTTCACAGGAGAGACTGTGCCTGTCACCCCTGTTGCTACAGGTGCTCAGAAGGATGGCTGGTGCATAAGGGTTGTCAACAGATATCCATTATGTCAAGGAATACAAGGCTGGAAGGAGAAAAAGGGGCAAGCAGGGCAGCCGGCTTCTTTGAGAAACGGTGATCACTGTTAGTCAGACATGCAGCATTGGTTTCTTTGTTTTTAATTTTTCAAAAATCAATTAATACTCTGAATAAATTCCAGAGCCAGGCATTTACTCAGAGAACACTCACTACCTGTAAAAGTTCTGGCTTCTTGACGTGCCCCAAAGTCCTCAAGAGAAAAATCTGGTTTAAATTGACATTTGTGGAAACGAACCAAAACCGGGTTATATAGGCTACTTATTGCTACTGTGAAAAGGAGTGACTTCACAAGCATCAAACCATGAAGCAAAACAGGCTGTCACAGCATAAAGAAGTCACCTGGGGTGATGACTAGAGGACAGTTGGATGTATGTGTTCAGTGTGAGAGCATGCTTGGCTAGAGTCAGCGCCATTAGCAGATTCCCTTAGAGTAGGGATACTCTCTATTCAAAATATACTATGCAACAACAATTTATCTCATCCACAAGACCAGCACCAGCCATCATATATGTGTGTAGCTGTGCATGTCCCTAACAGGAAACTGTTGAAGTATTAGACCCAATATGAAAATCACTCTTCTCTCTGGTGTAGTAAATCCAGCCCTTGGGGAAGTTAAAGCATGTTGAAGGCTAGCCTAGGCTATGTGTAGTGAGACAGTCTCCACAAACATTTTTTTTAAATGAAAAATATATTTAAAAAAAGAAAATTATTCCCAGTGGCAAACCCATATTCATATAATATTGGGTTAAAAACTGTAAACATAAATAATACCTATGGCAATTTTATTTATGTGTCACGCATGTGTGTCTGAAGGTCAGAGGTTGACATTACATGTTTTGCTCAGTCACACTGCACCTTATTTTTTGAGACGCAGCCTCTCGCTGGACCTGGAGCTTATGAACTGAGCTGGGCTGGCCAAGTTTCAGGGACCCATCTTTCTCTCTGTGCTTCAGCCTATTTGACACACACTTTTACATGGGTGCTGGGGATCTGAAATCAGACCAGGCACTCTAAAACTGAGACATCTTCCTAGCTATGCTATTCTATGCTAAAGAGTTAAATTCAGTTCTAAACTAAAAAGGTGCAGTGAGTGAGCTGGTAAGAAAACATTGGGAAGTGCAGAAATTAAAAATAAAATGAATATACAATGGTTAAACATTTAGTGTCCATAAATTATCTATCTTTGCACATTAATATAACATATCAAATTATTTATAAAATTTATATCCAGCATATTCCAATTTACATTTTCCCCCAAACTCCTAACTTGTTCCTTTTAAACTTTTTCATCTATTTAGTTTTTGTGTATAGGAGTTTTGCCTATGTGTAGGTCTGTGCACAGTGTGCATGCTTGATGCCTGAGGAGGCCAGAAGAGGGTTTCTGATCCCCTGGTGCTGGAGTAACAGCCCGTTGTGAGCTGCCACTGGGTGATGGAACTCAAACCCAGGCCCACCTTCTCTGCTGAGCCTTCTCTCCTAACTTTTTTCTTGTTATATAATTATCTATGCCAATAAATATAATCTTAATAATAATGGAGATTTAAAAAAACAACAGTGAGACTATCTAGTGTTCTGGGTATTTCTGAGGAGATGCTGGGACATGAGGGGTACTCAGGCTGTCCACTGAACACACAGCCTCACTGGTTCAGAACAGAATTTCTGTTAGCTTCCGATTTTTCAGTGCCCTTATATGGAAGCATGGAAACACTGAGAATGCATAGTAACAGAAACTCTAAATAGCACAGAGCATGATTCTACACAGATTCCAGCATCTGGCAGCTCTCGAGCCTTGACCTGTCATGGACGGTGTCACTAGCAGCCTTGCCTTGCACACAGGAATTCTGTGTGTGTGGACACGATACATCTGTTCTATGTGGACACAGCCCACATTTTCAGTACACTTGGTCAAGTGAACTTACAGAAAATGGGGAATACCGCCTCATTTCCCTCACATTTTCCAAAACAACGAAGTCTTTGGTAAACATCACCAACAACAATGCAATTCACAGTCTCCTTCAAAAAGTGAAGTCTCTGAGTTCAGAGTATGAGTGTTGTTAAGATAGTGACTTCCTGACTTAGGGGTCAACTCGGTCATGGAGGTGGATCCTGGCCTTTATATGCAATCGAAGTCAAAGACCTGAATGCTTCAAGTTATAAAATAAAAAGAGTTAAGAGTCTTTCTAATACTTCGTTCACAGTTATAACTTTTCCTCTATTGCTGATAAGCCCTTTCTAATTTATGCTAATTCAGAGTTTAGAGATTCGAAAACATGTACACCTTATAGAAGTCTTAAAGTAAAATTTGTTGTGGATTGCTAAATTACTTCAATTACTGAAAAATGTGAAAGCATTACCCCACTTTTGCTGCCAATGAAGAAAACAGATTTTTCTCCAATTTCAGCCTCGTTCCCTTCACTTCTGTGGCTTCTCTTTTTTTCCACTTCGGTTTTTGCAATTTCCCATAGAGTTTCACTGCACACATGGTAGAAAAACAAAAGCCAGAGAAACAGAGTGAATCCTTAGACACAGTTATTTCCAGCAGAAAAACTTCATTTTGGTAAGATCTATAAAAATACTATTCCCAGGGAGTCAATAACTAAGTAAAATCCTGAAGTATTTTCTAAGTAAAATCCTGAAGTATTTTTCAAGCACCCTTCACCTGAAATAGTGAAAAGCGAGGAGCGGAGTAACCTAGCTTCCATTCCACTGTGGTGATAAAACACCCTGGCAAAGCGAGGCTTTATCTGCCTCACAGTTCCAGGAGTCACAGCAAGCAGGTAGCTCAAGGCAGCACAGTGTGCCACAGCTAGTCACACCCACAGTCGAGAGCAGAGACAGTGCATGTATGCATTTCTGTTTGCCTTCTTGGGTAGACTAGCTGGCCAGGAAGCTCCAGCCATCCTTCCCAAAATCCCGAGTTGATAGACATCTACCTATCCTGACCCTTGCTTTTTAGCACCCTCCGGTCCTCAGGTATGAACTGAGGCTATCAATTTATCCACTGAGCCATCTTCCCAGTCCTAAGCAAATATTTGTTGAACAACTAATACAGGCAAGCTTCTGGGTTAATCCTCAGGCTCAAATCTTCGTCTCTGAAATGTGTGTGTGTGTGTGTGTGTGTGTGTGTGTGTGTGTGAGAGAGAGAGAGAGAGAGAGAGAGAGAGAGAGAGAGAGAGAGAGAGAGAGAGAGAGAGAGAGAATCTGCTTTCGGAGGCATATAATTGTTACAATGTTCCTGTTTATTTAGTTTTAGGTGCTGGCCTTTTAAACTAAAAAGTTATTGATGGCCTATAATTATTACTAGACAAGAGCCAGAAACCGGGCTGATGATATAGTTAAGTGGTAACGTGTCTGTCTAACATGCACGAGTCTTAGGGCTCAATTCCCAAAACCCCCTAACAAAGCAAAATGGGAATATTTTTAAAATGTCAAAAGTAAAACAAAGTCAAATGGAAACCCCGAAATGCTGCATCCAACTATTTTATTTCATAGGCCATCCCCTGGGAACTGTCTTCATCTGCTTGCTCTGTTTACACACCATCCCTCCAAAATGTGATTCTGTTTTTCAAGCACCCCATTAAGGAAAGGGTTCTTCCATCTGCCAGGCCTCCCATAAAAACACTGTACCCATAGCTCCACTACGGTAACCAATGAGAATGTGATGCAAGCGACTCCTTTCCAGTTCTAACTTCATAAACTCAACCGTAGTTCACACCTCTGATCCAGAAGGGGGGGGGGGGCGAAAGATTCCTGGCCCTTTCCCGTGCTTCCTTGTTGGCCATTCGGAGGATCAGGGACTTTAAAGGACCTTGTAGAGATGACGAGTTCAGATGTCCTTTACAAGTCACCAATACCCTCAACTCTCTGCCTTCAAGGATCTGCAATTATCTGAAGTAGAGAAGTCCTGCAGCACGAGGCAGGGGGCACTGAGGAGGAGGCTTTGCTGTCTGGTTCACCATCGCCTACCCTCCAGCCTGCAGCCCCAAGGGGCACTCAAGAACGTCTATGCAATCAGGGAATGGATGGAGCTAACTGCTTACTTTTGAACTTCTTTGTGACAGAATCCTCAAGCACTAGGCCTGTGGGGATGTGTGTGTTGGGGGGGGGGGGCAGCCCGATACTACTGCCGTCCGGACCCACAGTCTCCCACCCACAACGCCAAGGCTGGGTACCTCCGCCCCACCCTTCCGTGCTCCTTCCATGTCCAGGAGGGAAAGAGGGAGGTCGAGAGCGCCCCGCGAGCCGGTTCAGCAATACCTGGGCATGGTGGCTGTGCAGTCCCAGATGTCCTGGGCTCCCCTTAGGAAACAACTCTGACCCGGGCTCCTAGTTGGCCCAGAGAAGGCAGCCTCCTCGGTTGTCGTGGCAGCGACGTGGGGGGATGAATTGCGTGCCGAAGAGGGGCCTCATGGGAAATGTAGTTCTCGATCTTCTATTTACATACTACTTTTCAGCATCAACCCCTAGGATGCCAGAGGGAGGGTATGGTAAGTGTTCTTGTACGTCTGGAATTAAAAGGGGAGGGCTTTAAGGTTTTTGAGGGTTTTGCTTGTTTTTGTTCTTTTTTATTTGTACTGAATGCCAACTGTTTGTTCGGGACCTCTGCTCTCGTCTCTTTTATCCTTCCTTTATTGCCATGACTTGGGAATAGAAGGTGAAACAATGTTGAACTATTATTTAATAATTTACTAGAAGAAAATAAATTCAATAATTAATCAAAACAAGGCATTCAACATTCCCCCCAGCTTTCTGAACATTTGATGGTATGACTTTAGGAAGCAGTATACTATTTATTAATAAGTCAATGAAGCATGTGCCTCTCCTATATACTTAATTTACTTTATGAAGGTGGATTATATTTGTTTGAACTTAGTGAGCTCCTTATAGACACCCTTATTTATAGTAATCCCTACAAAAATTATGTAGACTATTTCTAAATACAAAACCCTGTGCTATACAGAGTAAGACATGAGGTAAGAACTCAGTCTTTAAAACAGATGTACATGGGGGGGGGGCTGGAGAGATGGCTCAGTGGTTAAGAGCAATGGTTGCTCTTTCAAAGGTCCTGAGTTCAATTCTCAGCAACTACATGGTGGCTCCTAATAATCTATAATGAGGTTCAATATTCTCTTCTGGCCTGCAGGTATACATACTGGTAGAATATTAAATGATTCTTAAAAAACAGATTTTCACAGATAATTTATAATTCAAGGTGATTCATAATAATCATAATTTAAGGAAAGCAAGCTATTATTGTAGAAGGCCACACCTGAAGAACTTGTCCAAACACTCATGGCAGGTTTGATATCTTATGTGTTCTGAATGTTGAATAGATTCAGGCCTAAAATCCCCATATTTGAAGGAAATTGTCACCAAACCTCTGCCTTTGGACTCAGTTTCTATGGTGTGATGGTTAAAAACATGGGATTTGAATTCAATTCGTAGTACACAGAAGATTAAAATCAAGGCCTCCTGCAAGTCAGGCACCTGCTTTACCCGAGTTACACCTTCAGCCCTGTTGATGGATTTGAATGGAGACATAAGTAGCATATTCTTGGGAATACAACAAAATGTTGGTAAAGGAAATGAGCATTCATTCCAGATACTGTCTTTGGGAACAAAATTTGCCCAACAGTGTGGTATACCATGGAGCTAGAAAAGACTGCATGCCCCACTAGAAGGGGCTTAAATGAAAGTGATTCGGTAGAGAAAGGATTGTTTCAAAGAAGGCTGATAAATCACTGAGTTGGCTTGTTTATTCTGGTGCTAGCCAGTCTATGGCTTGTAAACTACCATTGTTGTAATGAATTGGGTTCTGGGGCTAGAATGCTGTGTGTGCAGTTTAGGGAGTCAGGAGGATATTGATAACAACAATTGACATCTTTTACGAAGTAGCAGTTCTTGCCAGGCACAGCACCTCTAGCATTTCAGCATCGCCATTGTTTGGGATAACCAGGACCGGTGGTTGGAGATGGGAGTCTGGTGAACAGGAAGATCTGGGGTGATCTGTCTGGGCCTTGACCTCTAGCATTAACTCAAGGTGGATCCAATTGACCTGGGTGACTGAGTTCCTTTTCCTTCTTTATTTGTCCTAAGGAGTCACACTTGACCTTCCAGTTTTTAAGAGTACGGCTGTATGTTACACTTTTAGGATAAGATGCCACGACTAAGGTAGCTTACAGAAGAACAAGTTTATTGTGGCTTACAGTCCCAGAGGGTTAGAGTCCATTGTCGGTGCCATGTCGGAGGAGCAGCAGGTAGAGTGGTAGGAAAAGGAAGAGCTCATGTCTTATACGGAAAGCACAAACTAAAAGTCCTGGGACTCCTTAAATCCTCCAAAGCTCATCTCAGAGTCATTTTTTCCTTCGCCGAGCCCGTGCCTCCTAAACTTTCACAACAGCGCTACTTGCCTACTGGTCATCAAGTGTTTAAATGCCGTAGACTATGGAGGACATCTCTTACTCAAACCACCACAATAATTAGATTTGTAGACACTCGACAGAAGCTAGAATCATCTGTAAGGAGGGACCTAGTTGAAGGATTGTCTTCATCAGATTATCATACAGACAGCTCGGGGGGGGGGGGCATTTTCTTGATTAATGATTGATGTGAGAGGACCCAGTCCACCATGGGTACTGCCATCCACGGGCAGGTGGTAACTCAGTGGTACCAGAAAGCAGACTGAAAGGCATAGGGAGTAAGCCAGTAAGCAGCACTCTCCCATAGTCTCTGCTTTATTTCCTGCCTCCAGGTTCCTGCCCTCCTTGAGTTCCTGTCCCAATTTCCATGAGTGAGGAACCGTGACCCAGATGTACAATCCAAATAAACTCTTTCCTTCCCAAGTCGATTTTGGTCTTGGCCATTATCACAGTAATGGAAAGTAAAGTAAGACTAAAAAACTGAGCCCCCTTCCACATCAGTTCGAGGAGGCTCAAGGACTTCAGAGTTGATGGTGGCAGAGAAACAAGTTTCATACTACCTACTGCATAGTATGGGCAGAAGCTCAGAAGGCTACAGGCATACGTGGAAACATTTGGAGAGTTAGGCATCATCCGGAAGCTTAGAAAGTGACTGTGGAGTGAGGTGGAGGTACAAGTTAGGCAGGTAGGCTGAACTGCTGTGAAGGATCTTGCAGCCTGGGTTTGCCCCTACTCGTTATAAGAAGCCAGGCAAGATTTTAAAATGGGCATGCTTTGACTGGTCCTGTGTTTCAGTGAGATAATTTTTTGCAGCTGTGTGGAGGACTGGGGGGGGGGGAACCTAGAAGACCATATGGAGACTATTAACAACAGGCAGGAAAATGACAGAGTTTTTATATCTTTCACTTTGTTTCCAACATTTCTTGCAGGAAAAAAAAAAGCAAAACAAACAAAACCCACCAAACAAACAAAATAACAAAGACCAAATCAGGTGATGTGGCTCAGTGCTAGGATTCTTGCCTAGTCTATGAAAAGACATGTTGAGTTCCTAGCACTTAGCAAAAGAAGAAAGAAAAAAAGACAAAAAAGATAAGCAGGAAAGAAGACAATAGGGAGATGTTTATCTCAGAAGAAATAAACATTCAACATTTTGATGTATTTCATCTAATTCTTTTTCTTGAAGTAAATACTGTATTGTGGTTAAAATCTGGGTTTTAAGCATGCATTTCCATATATCAGTTATTTTATCAGAAGACTTGCTGGCTGCACAGTATTCTACCGTGCGGATTTGTTTACATAATTGTTTTCGCATTGATCCAGTGCTGAGTTGGCATAAACATGAAACATAATCAGAGTCCTTCCCTGGGATTTTTCAAATTCTGGTTGGAAAAAGCAGGTCATTCCCTTTTGGAGAAAATTACCACATGTTCTGCTGAATGTAGTTAAAGAACATGAAGCAGACACATTGGTATGAAGAGACAGTCCTGGTCTTAGTACCCAGGCTTTCCCCAGGACTCCTCGGTGTCTGTTTCTTATGACGTCATTTAGTTTTTGAGGCACCCTAGTGTCTTTGTAATGACCATGAGAGAAGTGAATTTTCTCATTATTTTCTGAATTAGTTTAAGTTAAATTTTAGAAATTTACCCCAAACTTCTCTGCTTTCCCAAGATCGAAGCTTATGCTCTAGTATGTATATTAGGTAGCAGCTGAATGGAAAATCCTATTAACTAGCTGTGCTGACACAGGGGACCAAAAGCAGGTTTAGAGGGGATTGTGAATCTGAGAGCATCCTGATGGACCACCAGGAATGGCTAGATAAGGTCAATAGTTACCTTATGTAGAATAGGGGACACGGCATCCGTGCTGATGATAGCCACCGGCTCCCTAGGAACACCGTCACTATGTTCAATTTAGGTGAAGTTACATTTGGTAAATATGGCAGAGTTTGGAGCAAGTGTTGCCTCATCTCATGCCAGCCTCCTGCACTGGCCTCTCACCTCTTTTTTACTGAGTCCACCTAAGTTAGAATGGTCTAGAACATCTTGATAGCATCTGCAAATGTGGAAGCATTTCATGTCACCTTAAAATCTATGTGTGAACTTAATTTGGAGGTTCTTTTTTGTTTCATTTTTAAATACAGGGTTTCCCTGGGTACCCTGGAACTTTCTGTGTAGGCTGGCCTGGAACTCAGTGACTGGCCTGGCTCTGCCTCCTGAGTACCAGGATTAAAGGCATGCTCTACCACCTCGAGACTTAATTTGGAATTTAAAGGGGATAAAAAGTTTCTCTTCTGACTGTAAATTTCTTTCTTCTTTTAGGGAAGAAGGAACTGAGGGCAATATGAACTTCTGTGCCAACCAGTAGCAGAGAAGTGTCTCCTCATGCTCCTTCCTGGGCCTCACCTTCTCGGTCCCTCACCACCCCCGCCTTAGCCCCACAGAAATCAGCATAGGCTGGGATGGGATGAGAGCAGATTCTGTGCAGCTCAGGAGGAAACTGGCATTCCAAAGACACCGAAAGCATTTACTAGAAAAACTCCGGTAACCACGATGGTTAGTTTATACTGTAGTTCAATGAGCAGTTAAAGGTGAATTGTTTCAGGAAGCTGGTCATACTTTTCTTTAGGGAAAACACTGGCAAACAATTGACTAAGAAACATTTTGGGATTGGAGTATCAAGTTGTGGTTAACATCTCATAACTTGAATTAAATTCATTTGTAAGGAATGGTAGCATTTGACTTTGAGGGCATCCCCTCTCACCGACTGCAGAATACTCTAAACTAGTTAATCCATTGATCTTGCTTAAATGAAATAAAGAGGTCTGTCAGGAAAACATAAATTTCCATTTGCCTCTCCATACAGTCTATATGCGTCCACATGCACAGGAATTAAAATTCCGGTTTGTCTAAACAGCTTCCTTTCCTGTGAATGACAGAGGGCCACGCTGAAGACACAGAGGGAATTTATGGGGAGGCAATAACTGTTAGTCCCGCCACAGCACACCTCAGTTTTGACAATGAAAACATCAGGTCTTTCTTGACGATCATTCAAAAGATAACGTTCAAAATGGGTTTCGTAAATCATTTATTATGATTGAAAGGGAAGAAAAGCATAGGAGAGAAATATTACAATTAAGCACGAAACAGTCTCTTGTAACCAGTCATAATAATATATTTGCATTTTTAAAAAATGGCTAGATAAGTAATTTCCCAGGGAATAAAATTTTCACATCATTAGTTACAGAAATTTGACTTCTTTCCATCAAAATATTTTATTTCTGCTCTGTCAAAAACAAGCATAAAGTCTAAAGCACAGTGGCGTATGCTAAGTGTTCAGTACTTTGAAGACTCAGGATGGGGCAGGTGGATGGGACTGCTTACCAGATGGTGAATGGACGGTCGACCAAGAACAGTGTGCTTAGATGTTAAATAAGAGCTTTGTCCGTCTCTGGCTCCACCACTAATGATTTTATACAGTGGTTTTATAGGCACTCAAAAAAATAATTTTATCCCATTCAAAAACACTCTTGAGAGTGACCCCCCCCCCCCCCAATGGTTAATCACTTATTCTAAAAAAGGAATCAGTTCATTAGGTGAGTGGTTGTGGCTTAAAAAATGGAAGAGCAAATAGCCACTGGAAACCCATTTTTATGGGGTTTTAAAAATATCTTTATGGTTACCAAGATAGTTCAATATGACTCGAGCACCATGTTTCTTGACTTTTTCTGCTAAGGGCAAAACATATTTAAAAGGTTTAGTGTGAGGACAGGATACTGTCACAAGAAGCAAGAAGTGAAGAGAAAAATATAAGGGCTCTGCCAACAAATTCGGGCAGCCAGCACTTTCTCAAATTGGTTTAAAAAAATAATGGCACACACAGTGATAAATATATGTCTAAACATAAATACAAATATTCTACACATAAATAAAATTAGGTAGACTTGTGTTTATTACTATTACAGTTAAACATTTTTATAATAGAAATTTCATATCACAGTTTCACTTTTTTTTATACTATGAATAGTAATTCCATTTCTTTGACACAGCTTTGACTGTATCGGCCACTTATGTCGCTGATATGATTTAACTATGAAATGTTCCTCGATGTCTTGAACGCTTGGCCCCCAGATGGAGGTGCTGATATGAGCAGGGGTAGAGGATCCGGAAGTCACTGGGGACATGCTTTTGAAGTTATATCTATCCCTGCTTGCTCCTCGCTTCCTATCCTTTGAAGAAACCTCTTGTGTCACAAGCTCCTGCCACCATGGGGCTCTTCCCAACTGCACGAGACCAAGCTGCCAGGGACAGATCCTCGGAAACCGCAAAATGAATCCTGTCCCCCTTAGATGGTTTCTGTCAAGCATTTGCCACAGCAGTGGCATAACTAACAAACACGGTCGTCTCAGGACAATTTCAACCAAGAGTCAACTTCCTTTGGTGGAAGTGTTTTCTATTAAAATTTACTTTTAAAACTCTAATCAGAAAAGGCTGGACAAAGGACATAGTTTTAAGAAGCATCTCTGTTTCCAAAGATGCTCTATAACAAAGCAAGTTCAAGGTGGTCCAGCAAGCAGTTGATACAGTGAGATGTGGGGAACTATTCCAGTGATCCTACACTCTGCTGATGGTCAGGAGGGCCGGAACTCGCACCCTCATTTTAAAACCCACACTCCAGTGATCTGCAGAGGCGGCAGGGGCCACACTTTCTAATACCACAGAGGAGGCTCTGGTTAGTGACCTCCTGTGTTCTCCCGTAATGACTCAGACTCAGGAGATTTATTGCACTTATCCCTGCCTATGTTCCCACAGCCGATTCTTACACTGGACCTCACTCTTTTCCAAATACCACTTCATTAGCTAAAGACACATTTAATTACAGTACTTACATTTTTTTTTTCAGTGAATTTTTCCAGATAGTCAACTGGTTTACCAATTGTGAGTTTGGAATCTCCCTTTCGAAAGATTGCCAAAGTATTTAAAAGCAAAAAATGAGAAGCCTTATTGCACAATGTCTGATGGTCAAGAAGGAAGACGGATGGGGTGGGAGACAAATTCTAACCTACTGGTCTGAGGCACAATGGTCGGCACATTATGTTTTTATTGTTGTCTGAATATTTAAGAGTCAGATAAGAGAGTAACCTGTTACTGCTAAAGTCTGGAGAGCTGGTGTGCGCACCACGCTGGCAGCCTGTAAAACATTTGTCTGTAGCAGATGCAGCCACTTGGTGGAGAATGAGGGAAGGTTCAGGCTCAGGAGCTTTCAGAGTAGGGTGGGGCCTTTGGTGGGTCTGCTGTTGGGTAGAAGGGGCTGGCTTCCCATGGCCCTGGTTGGGGATCCCTGGGTCCTGGCTGAGAGCAGAGCCGGAGCAGAGAGGTGGTGGATTGTCGCCTTCTGCTGATAAAAGTTGTTGATGTAACTGGCAATCAGAAGGGTGATTTCAAGAATCTAAAATGAGAAAAACCATCCTGTCAGACTCCTGAGAGGTTCTCTCCACTATCTGTGATGATATCGATTGTATTTACTTAGGCCTACCATCATGCCCTTCTCTTTAGATCAACGGTTCTCAACTGTGGGTTGACACTTCAGTTAGTGTGAGTTCTAATTGGTCTTAATAATAAAAACCTAGAGTCTGGTATTAGGGTAAATGCTGAAAGACCAGAGAGACAAAGGAGTCAGTACCTCCTCTTATCCCACCACCTCCTCAGCTGCCAGCTGCTGTCTCACCCCCTTTATATTCCCCTCTCTGTGCCCAGCCACACCTCCTGTCTCCACCTCTCTAGTGCAGGGATTAAAGGCGTGAGCCTCCACCACCTGGCTCTGTTTCCTGTTCAATCTCATGTAGCCCAGGGTGGTCTTGAACTCCTGATCTTCCTGCTTCCTCTTCCCATGTGCTGAGATTAAAGACACCATCACCATCTAGCCTCCATGGCTAACTAATGACTAGCCTTGCCCTCTGATCTTCAGGCAAGTTTTATTTGTCAGAGCACAAAATATCACCACACTTTTGGGGTTTCATGTCAGCCTGCATATCAGATATTCATTCTGATTCCTCAGTGTAGCAAAATTACAGTTATGAAGTAGCATCGAAATAATATTATGGCTGGGGAGGGGGTCCACCACAACATGAGGAACCGTATTAAAGGGTGGCAGCATCAGGAAGGTTGAGAACCACTGTTGTAGACCACATAATTAAGTTTTAACATGCCTGGCACCATCAAGGTGCACACATTTTCCTATTACTTCCTTTAGCAGCAAGAATGGATCTCAAAGCCTAGTCAAGCTCATTGATAATAATAGTATTAAGAACTATAGTGTCATATCAATCCTATTAAAACTCTGAAGCTGTCATGATCTTTTATACTCCATGTTGACTGCTTTCCCTTAAAGCACAGAACTAGTCAGAAAAGGGATCTTCCGTGAAACAGACAAATGGTGCTTGAGAAATGGCTGGGTAGCTAAAGGTACTTGCTGCTGAACCTGGTACCTAGATTCAGATCCCTGACCGAAATGACTCCCCCCCCCCCCCCCATCTGTCCTGTGACTTCCATACATGTGCTGTGGTATGCACACAGAGACACACATGTAACATAAGTATACGTAATAAAACTTTTTTTTAAGTTGAAAGTTTTACTTATGTATTTTATGCATATGAGTGCTCCGTCTTCCATCAGAAGAAGGAATCTGATCCCATTACAGATGGTTGTGAGCTGCCATGTGGTTGCTGGGAATTGAACTCAGCACCTTTGGAAGAGCAGTCAAGTGCTCTTAACCACTGAGCCATTTCTTCAGCTGAAGCTGAAAGTTTTAGCAAAAGCAATTCCTCATCTATTTTACTAAAAATTAATTTTTTTTCAGTATTGGGGCTTGAACCCCAGGGTCTCACTCACACTAAACAAAGACTCCACCACTGAGCTACAGCCTTGAACCTGAGCTACATGTAAAAATGTAATCTTCTGAACAGTTGCTTTACTTAGAGATATTGAAACTATATAGTTTGTTAACTATAACATATTAGAAAATTTCACTTAGTTCTTTTTTCTTCTCTTCCCTTCCCCTTTTGACATAAGATCTCTCTGTAGTCCTGGCTGTTCTGGAACTCACTTTGTAGACCAGGCTAGCTTTCAACTCACAAAGATCCACCGACCTCTGCCTCCCAAGTGCTGGGATTAAAGGTGTGCTCCAAGATGCCTGGCTTTCACTTAGTCCTTAAGCTAAAAGAAGCAAGTGGTGTCAATGCCACGTTAGCAAAAGAAAGTGGAACTCAGATCAAGTGGGTCAGGACTTGAGCTCAGGGCTGGTTAAGCAGCCATCTGGGACATCCTCTGTGCAAGAACTATCTTTCCATGAGAGCAGCTGAAAGGCTGCCAGAAAGGGTTCCACTCACCTTGGGTTTTGCCATGGCAAAAAGTAACTTCTCTGTTGGCCGGTCTTTTGAGTGAGTATTGATAACTACCATAAAATCGTCTTGACACCCTCCAAAGGTCATCAGGCTCTTGTACACGTAGCTGACCATTAACCTCTTCAAAGAAAAGGAAAAGGAATTGTTAGGCTTTTGACACTCAAAGACGACGAGAAAATGATGGTATTGATTAATTATGGAAAATGAAAAAATAATGTTTCTAAGATCAAAACTATTATGATTCATGTAAATAATGGTTGTATTAAGTTTATTTAGGAATCATTGACCTATACAATCAAGTATACATTTATCCCTGAAAGATTCAAATTAGAAACCATAAACACCTATACTCACAGCATGCAGTAGAAAATTTGGGGTAATATATTTTATATGCCCACTCAGATATCTCTATAAAGCTGACCCATATGAATCCGATCATTTTTAAGGTCCAAATCCTCAAACAACATACTGGCAGATCCATATGGTTCCCCTGCTAGGCAGACTTTGGCACAAACAGAAACAGTATCATTCATATTGTTTAGCATCATGCTTTATAATTCCCACAGATCGGCTTCCTGTGCCAACAGATGGGCATGTGAAATGACCATATCAACAACTGTGTCAAAAGGTATCCCAGACGCTGGAGAGCTAAACCATTTTTATTATCTTGTGTGTGTGTGTGTGTGTGTGTGTGTGTGTGTGTGTGTGTGTGTGTGTGTGTGTGTACAGTGGAGGGGGGATGAAACTAAATTTCAAAAAAAAAAAAAAAAAAAAAAAACCAAGAATTTTTCAGTTCCCTCTCACTATTACTACAGTGAGATCTCCCACCAGACCGAGAAATTTAGGGTTGGGGCGTATAGTTCAATGGTGTAGCACTAGCCAAGCATGTATGAAGTCCCAATACAACAATGAAAATTACCAAATCGCCTGTGAAATATGGCAGAAAGTGTTAAGCTCACGTAGATAAATGAACACACAAAAGGAGTACTTTGATGTTTTGTTTTCTATTTTGAAAAAATTGAGACAGGATCTTGTTATGTGGCCCAGACTGGCCTTGAACCTGCAACCTTCCTGTCTCAGTGTCTTCAGCTCTTGGTACTCCATGTTTTAGTTGATATGTAACCTTAATGTAAATAAAACTGGTGATTTTATGGGAAAACCACACAAGTTATGCTACAGAAACCTCAATGAAACTGAAATTTAAACTTCGTTAAGTTTAAATGTTATTATTTCATATATATGAATTATATATAAATGTTTACATATAAGAATATTATACATATATACATACATATATACATGCTATAGTACTTAAGAAAAATACCATCAGACCCATGATTTTAACTTAATCACACCATCTTAATACTTTTTCATACACAACACATAACCTGACTCATCTTGTTTTAAATCACGAGACTGTAACGTAATTGTACCTGTAAAGTAACTATTAGAGTATCAGGAAGAATGTTTTCTAAGCTCAAGGGAAAACCAAAATACAGCAACTCAGAATATCATAATCTTCTGCTTACTGTACCTTGAGCAACGGAAATAAAAGGTTTAAATTACACACATCAGGGTTTACTCTTACCATGGAGGTGTATTCTAGGATGCTCAATCCATTTTCATGAATAGCCAGCCACACAAAAGTATTGTCAGATGATGAAGGTGCTATGGGCTACGGGGAAGCAAAAAAATGCTGTATTATAGACACCAAGCAAAATCACAGACACACTTTTCAGTCCAAAGGCATGTAAGATCTACCATCACACAACCCAACAAAAAACATTGAAAATCCTGCGACAGAGGAGGCAGTGTGGTACTCTGAAGGGAGCAGTGGATTGCTTTTAGGCTACCTGACTTGCAGGCTCAAATCTTTATTTAGTGACGTGCATTTGGACAAACGCCAAGGCTTAGATCTTCCACGTAGCATGCTAACCTGTACATCTTATTTTGTTTCACAAATTAAGTAGTTGTCAAAAGTTGTAGGGGTTCTCTGGTGACCACACTCCTCAGGAAACAAAACACACGGCTGTGCTTTCTAAGGTGACTAAGAAGAGTGAAGAACTGTGGTGACCTGTGCATTTTTTTTGAAGGCCCAAACAATGAAATTTTATTAATAAAAACAATCTCTTGCCAGCAGTGGTGAGGCACACCTTTAATCCCAGCATTTAGGAAGCAGAGGCAGGTGGATCTCTTTGAGTTTAGAGAAATCCTGTCTTGAAAAACAAAACAAACCAAAAAAACTTCCCACTGCAAAAAATAGGTTAAAATTCAAGTACGCTTTTGAGCATTTTTACAGGGATTTCCCCCTCTGATTAATAACTGAAATTCTAACAAAAACATCCATAAGTCTTAAGAGAAGAGTGCCAAGGTGATAGATGGGGGGGGGGGGGGGGGGGGCTGAATCTCACGTTGTATATTATAAATCTCAAGTTTGAAGCTTCAGAAAATCTCAATCTTATGGTTACCGCCGTCTCTACCGAGGGTGGTTCCGAATGGTAGCTGGCATCAGAAAATACCTGGGCTGGGCTGGGCATGTAGCACAGTGTGGGGTGCTTACCTATGATGCATGAGGCCTTGGGCTCATTCCCCAGCAACGTAAATTTAAAAAGCTGATAGCATATTTTATTGGAGAATGGTGAATTCCTGTCGATTAAGGATCCACCGACAAGTGGATAAACAGTGTGTGGTACGTGAGTGTGGGTATGAGAGAGACTATTATTCAGTTCTTGAAAGGAAAGAGAAATTTGACATATGCTACAGAGCAAATGGGTTTGAAGACATTATGCAAGTACAAATAATGTTGGTATGTGGCTTCTAGAGTTACATAAACTTACAGAAACAAAGGGCAGCCCTCAAGGATAGCAAGGGGGAGCACATGGAAATTTACATGTTCAATATGTCTAAGATTAAAAAAAAAAAAAAAAAGTTCAGGAGATGTGGTGGGCCTGAATCCCACAAGGAGGATGGACAGCTGTGAAGTAGTGTGAACGACTTCATGCCAGAGCATCATCCATTTAAAACTGCTATACTGGCAAACTTCATGTCTCAGATATTTTTCCTATACTCCTCCCTCCCCAAAAAGGCACCATGAAGTGAACAAAGGAAATGCCTCCCTGTTCTAAAGACAAATGCTGGTTCTGTAACATCAAACGCGGTGCCATTAGCTAGTGATGGCCCAGAGGAGTGTGTTAGCATCACTGCCCTGCCGGAGTTGGAATTTAAATTCATTGTAACATGGTCCATATTTCAAGTCTATTGATTAACTAGCCATCTGTTTTTAGACAGAGGTGAGGCTGGTCTCTAATTACTAGGTTCAAGTCATCCTGCCTCAGGCTCTCCAGTAGCTGAGACTCGAGGAGGGACCACCATACCAGGCTTACTCTGTATACTGAAAAACTAATAGCAAACACCTTGATCTCTTTGCAAATACACTGTATAGATGCTATGATATTATAATAGGCATAATCTTTCTCTTATCTCAGTGTGTGGCTTCTAGTTCCAGCAGCAAAAGTAATTTCTAACATAACAGTCAGTGAGCCACACTTACTTCTAACCTAACAGTCAGTGAAGCAGAGATAGAAGATGCCTGGGGTTTGACTTTTCTGGTCCAGGTTGCTCATTAAAAGATGAGAAAACAGAGATCAGTTTGACCAATTGTCCAGAGTGACATGGTTCTTCAACAAGTATTTATTACGTGATAATTGCTTCCAAACCCTGGTGGAGGGCACAAGAGGGGCTTGGTAGAATCACTCCCAAGGAGTGTGCAATGCCCTAGTGAGGAAGACGGAATACAAGACAGGATGGATACATCTTTAAAGCCAAAGAGACTCCCAGGCAGAACCATTTAAGATAATAAATAAAGGGCACAGTGTGGGACTAGCTTAAGGGAAAACCTGTTCTCAGTATTTAGAGGCCCTGGATTCAATGCCCAGTACCAAAACCAAAAATCCAAAATGCTCCCAAAAGAAAAGGCATAGGCTTTCCCTTAGGGGCCAGGGCCTGCCACCTCTCAGGCAGGGGTCTCCCTATCCAGTGTTTCTGTAGCCACCTGTTCTGATCTCTTCAAAGAGTACTTATCAGACAGTGTCCACCTTGTTTACAGGCCTGTCCCAACACAGGGCTATGCTGAGAAAGACCCTGAAATCTGATACAACTCATCGGAGACTGTGCTTTGTGCCCCCAGAGCTTAGCTGAATGAAGAGAAGTTAAGCAGAGTTCAGCTAGCTCTTTCGTCTCCAGATTAATTGGCCTAATGACTCTCAAAATGATTTAGTATGTGTGTATGCATAGGGGTGAGTGAAGAGACGGGAAAGGAGAAGAGATCTTCTCCTATTTTCCCAGAATTCCTCATTGGTTTCTTTAAGTTTCTGGGAATTTCCATATTTTTTTTTTTTTTTTAAAAAAAAGCAGAACGTGCCATATCAGGGGTAAATCTGACCAGCCAAGTTCATAGAGATTTTTATATGTGTCCTTCCCATTCTTCCTTACTTTTGCTAAAAACAACTTGGCACCAAAGAACGGCCACTTCCTGGCTACTGTTAAATAAATGCGCACGCAGTCAGCCGCACTGTGTCCCCGGAGGGCCATCCATCTGGTCGAGAGTCGCTGGTAAAGCTGCCTAGAGAGAGAGAGAGAGAGAGAGAGAGAGAGAGAGAGAGAGAGAGAGAGAGAGAGAGAGAAAAGCAAAAGTATAAAGTATTGTGTCATCATCCTAGACAAAGTCCCCTCAGCCCATCCCAAGTACCTCTGATCCTCCCCTCAACTTTCAGAAACATTTTCGCCAAATTCTCCCATGACATCCAAGTGTACAGCACAACCTACCAATCTTTATCATCTACACAGTTAATGTTAAATCACAGTGTGAGTTAGTTTGCCAGGGAATGTCTCCTGAGAGCATTTTTATTTCTCAAAGTTCAGTGGTGTCCAGATGGTTCAATTTGGAGGAATGTTGACTTCATTTCTTCTCAGACTGAAGCCAGGGGCAGCCACCTCCACCACATAGGCAAAAGCTTCTCCACCATTAGGATTAACCCAGGATTAAGATGGGATGAAATGGTGGTCTAAATTTGGTAATTTTTACTTAAGAAGTTGTTTCAAAACTGGACACGGTAGTACATGCATATAATTTCAGCATTTTTGAGGGGAGAGACAGGAGGATTATCTTCAGCTATGTACTAAGTTTGAGGCTAGCCTGGGCTACATGAAACTGCCTTCAAAAAACAGGTAAGCTTATTTATGTCATCATATGATGAATATATACTTCAAGCATCATGCATAGGTGACAAATAGATTCTAAAGTTTTAAAAGGCATACTAAAATATGTAAAACCCTCTTGGGGGCACTTTGGAATTAAACATTCCGAAAGAAGATTTAAACAGAAAATTTTACTAAAATCCTATTATAACTAACTCTACCCTTCAAAGAGCTGAAAATGCTGACTTACCGTAACTGTTCCTCAGAGCAACCGTCTCTGTACCTTTTAGGGTAAAATTTCTCTATGACTTGTTTGAGGTTTTGGTTTGCTTTGCACTGGTTAGTCACATGCCCAGCTGGAGTTGAGAAAGGTCTCTCAAAATCCCCAATCTCCACCTGGTGGGAAAGCCCCCCAAAGAGAAGACACAAGCCAGTGAGAACAGCTTTCAGTAACAAAATCCCTTTTGTCCTTCAGAAACAGTCTCCACACATGGCACACACAAGCCTGTGTGTCACAATTGTGTGGCTGTAAAACCAATACCCATATGTCTGAAGGTGTTATTTTTAACATAAATTTCACTTGAAATCTAACTTAGGAGAAATTTTGTGACAAATGTTTGGGTCCTACTTCTACTTGGCAAACTCAGAACTCCTGTTATAACTTTCTCTTCGTGATAGAAAATTCTGACTGCAGCAACTTAAGAGATAAAGGGCTTATTTTAGCTCACAATTGGTTCCATTTCACAGTCCATCATAGTAGGGAAGCCACAGCAGCCACATGACATCCATAGTAACCAAAGACAGAGAGCAATGGATGTATGGTTGCATTCTTCTGACTGTGGATGGAATGTGATCAGTGATGTGACCTGTGAGCCAAATGTGTAGTGGGAGTATGTTACATTGTAAATAATTGTCCTGTCTACTGGTTTAATAAAAATGCTGACTGGTCGAAGGCAGACAGGAAGTGTGGGTGGGGCTACCAGACTAAGAAAACTCTGGGAACAGGAGGAGCAGAGCAGAGATGCCACAGACACACCAGAGAAGCAGATGCAGAGGACACCTATGCTGCTCTGAGAAAAGGTACCGAGCTGCATGGCTGAACAGGATAAGAATCATGGGTTAGTTTAAGGGTAAAGAGCTAGCAAGTTATAGGCCTGGGCCCCAGGTCAATTAGAGTTTATATTAAACCAATAGGCAGGACAATTATTTACAATGTAATATAATCCCACTCCACCAGAGAAACCACCTCCCCCATAGCTACTCCATCCCAGCAATAGAGAAGAAACTTAAACAAGCCTTTAGTAGTATTTGCTAAGAGAAAATAGCCTTATTACTGAGTATAGCACGGGATATTCTTTCATTGTAAAGTCCTGTTTTAATCACCAGTAAATAAGGTGAAATGACCGTTAAAAATAAGAAAAGGACTAAGAAATTTGGCAACAGTATTAAGGGTCCCTATTGCATGTAATGGTAGTGAGGGCCACATAGTCTCATGACTGTCCCCCCAGATTTTCCTCTACTGACTCTTTCTAGTAGCTGATGAGAGTATTCAGCTACTACAGGAATACAGCCCTCATATCTACCCTCTCCTGATGAAAGAATCCTTAGTCCTTTACTTATAGACCATGCAGAGGCCATCTGCAACCTACTTCTATGTCCATTACTCTTCCAACTCACCTACCAATCTCTGGACCCAGATTCAGAATCCAGAGCAAGCCAGATGTTAACAGGAACACTATGAGAGAGGCAAAGTTAAGCGTTGCCCCACCTTCAATGAGTTCACCATCTGACAGGGGAGACTGAGGCATAAACAAGTATGATGATAAGCTATAACCAATGCCTTGCATAGGGTACCAAAGGGTGTTCAAGGAGGAAGATGATATGTGGGACATTTGGATGGTGCCCTACTAAGCATATTACTCACAGTACATCCCGATAGGCAGATGTGGTTCATGGAGCCCCAGTGGTCTTATACAAAGTGCTCAGGCTCTATTTTTAAGGTTCCCCTGCTTCAGTTCAGGGTGTGTCATAACCAGCCTATAGGTTCTGAGATTCTGAGCTCACTCAATGCCGCCTCTTTTCTAACTCACAAGCTCATGGGCTGCTGTCTGAACCAAGCTGCGCTTTGCCTTCTAGCCTATATGTGGAACTTTCTAGGCTCTTTGACTACACTTCTGCTTGCAGATTGACTAAGGCTTTGCTAAGGTCTACTCCTCATTGTTCCTAGTTTCTAATAGTTCCTGCCTTCACAGTCAAGTACCCTCTCTCCTGTCATTATAGAATCTAAAAGCTGCCTACCCAACTACACCAAAATACTCCCCTCAGAGCAAGTTCTGCATTGCCTCTGCCTATCACCAGCGAGCACTTACACAGTAACATACAAAACCTAGACCAGCCCATAGCCTCTGAAGGGGTAGACGACAGCTACCAACTGTAGTAGGCCATTCAAGGCAGCCTTCCCCCTCAGAAGCCTGTTGTACCTTGTTCAAGTTTAGTGTCTCCCTACCTAGTACCTAACATACCAGAGAACACAGAATAAACACAATCAGTGATTGGAGACAGTCAAATCAGATAACCCCCAACATGCCCATGTGTTAGAAATACATATCCCTCAGAGGTGGATTTAGGAACTGGAGAGACAACTCAGTATTTAAGAGCATTGGTTGCTCTTCCAGAGAACCCAGATTAGATTCTTAGTACCCACATGGTGAGTCACAACCATCTGTAACTCTAGCCCCAGAAGACCTGACACCCTTTTCTGGCCCCCTAGGATGCAACATGCATGTGGTATATACAGACATAACATTCAGGCAAAACCTTATATGCATAAAATAAAAATAAATAAAATATCAAAAAGGGGGTTTAATTATTATTATTATTAATTTTTTGGTTTTTGTTTTACACGAAATTCAAAACTAAAGCAGACAGATATTAGTAAAGACAGGAGTGATTTTCATGGGGAATTTAGGCCTCTGGAAAGGTGAGCCCTAGGAGGGCACGTGGCAGGAAATCTCTCTGGTTGTCTAGAACATAAGGGTCTCATCCCTTCTTTCAGTCACTGCCATTTGTAGGAAAAAGAACACAAGTACGGCGCACATTCCTTCACATTTGGATGATCTTAAAATACTCTAAAAGTAAACTTAATAACTAAGTGTCCATTCTTCCAAGACCATTAGGGAAAACTGCCCATGGGAAAGACTGCATAAGCAGGAGGCTTAGGAACAGTGGTGGCCCTTGGGGAGGCTCCAGTCAGTGATGCAAAGCAGAGCCACCAAGGTCAGGACTGCAATGCATATGTATAAAACATTGCAGAAACCCCTCCGGGAGCCATTCGAGTCACCAGCAAAGATTCTGAAAGGTTCCCTGGCCTAAACAACACCTACAAAGGAAGCTGAGTGTTGAGATGGAATTAACAAGGGACAGAACAGAGACAGAGACATTCTAGACCCCTGGGACAAACCACTAAGATTAGTAAGGAAGCAGATGCCATACACACGTGAAGGATTTTACACAGACCCAGGCTCCAGGTAGGGAGAATTAAGAATGTTGAAGCTACTGAGGCAGCAGCAGATCATGAATGACCCTGGATATGAATGAGGAGATGGCATCTAGTTCTTGCTGTCTCCCTCATAGGTACTAATGCTGTGTAACAACTCTCCATGGGCAAGTGCTACTGTACCAGGGTCCAGTCTCAGATCTAAGGAAAATGGCAAATTCACCATGTCTTTTTTGGAGTATGACTTTGCCACTCAACCACCATCAGGTTGGAAACCCAAATAGTTCTGTAAAGAGAATCCATGTAGCTATCTGGTGGACAGTCCTTGTAGAAATCCCAACTGAGAGCCAGCATCTCAGGCAGACATGCGAGTGAGCGAATCTCCCAATGATTCCAGCTCCTCACCCATGACATCACAGCTATCCCTCAGGCTAAGCTAACTGAAGCCACAGGAAACAGAAACTAAATGCCTCTGTATATCCGCTCAAATTACTTTTGGAGTTTTTAATTGTTGGTAGGATATGCTTTTCTGTTTTGTTTTTACAATAGGGTCTCAGTAGGTCTCACAGATTAGCCTAGAACTTGCTATGTAGTCCAGGCTTGCCTTGAACTTGTGATCTTTCTGTCTTTGCCTCTCAAGTACTATGGTTATAAATTATAAGCATTCATCACCACAGTGGGTTTTTTGTTTGTTTGTTTTGGTCTTTTGAGACTGAGTTTTCTGTGTAACAGTCCTGGCTGTCCTGGAACTTGGTTTGAAGACCAGGCTGGCTTTGAACTCACAGAGATTCTCTTGTCTCTGCTTCCCAAGTGCTTGGACTAACAGTGTGTGCCACCACTGCCTGCCTGGGAGCCTGTAACTCCATTTGTAAACTAAGATGACCTCAAACTCAGATTGGATTAAGGGCGTAGGTCATCACTCTGGGGATACTCCCTGTGCTGGGATTAAAAGTGTTGAGTTACCACGTCTGATCCTCCTAGACTGACTGTGGGTAGATCCCTCTAATATCTCTGAATGTTTTATTATATCCCCACAGGAGATCATTTGCTAGGCAGCAATGGATAACTGGAAAATCCTTCAGGCAGCTGCATGAAGGATAACTTTGTGGGAGGCGAAACCACATCGGAGAGGCTGATGGCCAGAAGGTGGTTTCAGGGGCAAAGGCTATGAGGCAGGTCTGAAGCACAGGAAAGCACGTCAAAACAGAGGGGGGTGAGCTGAGGACCAAGTATGAGTTTAAAGTCAAAAAACGATGCCATCAGTGGCAAAGGGAAAAGAGAACGGGAAAGGCTGGAAGTTCAGGTGGAGGACCAAGCGGGACATTGGCATGATAAAGATGCACAATGTGGAAAGGAGGGAGGGTAGCTTGTGTGGTTCACAGTGGGCAGGATTTAAGGAGCCCATTAAACAGGCAGATGTCCCGGGATGATGAGTAGGGTGAGAATCCATGGACTAGAAATCGGGTGACTCATGTCTCTGTCCACATGGTACTTCATAGGGTTGCTTTTTTTTTTTTTTTTTTGGCCTTTTCAAGACAGGATTTCTCTGTAACAGGATTTTGTAACAGTGCCCTGGCTGTCCTAGAACTCACTTTGTAGACCATGCTGGCTTCAAACTCATGGAGATCCTGTTGTCTCTGTCTCCCGAGAACTGGGATTAGAGGCCAGTGCCACTACCGACCGGCCCTACAGAAGCTGCTATGCCCTTCCTTGCAGACTTAGTTGTGCATTTTACAAGCTCACTCCTCCTCTTGAGTATGATGACCTTAAGTGACCCAGGCTTGCTACCGCCTGGCTAGGACTACTTTCCAGCCTTCCTACTTCCATAAGTAGGCAAGATGGTGTGTTTAAGTCTAACCAGGGACTTTAAAAGAAAAGGTCTATATAAGTTGTAAAAAGTTTTCCCAAAGCCAGGAAAGGAAGGCACGACTTTGTATCATCCATCTCCCTTCCTGGAACATGCTGGAACTCTAATAGACCTCCAAGACCATGAGGATGACACCCATGGGTAGCAGAATGGGTACAAGGACCAAGTCCTGATGACTCTGCAGAATTATCAGGGTGTAATATTCACCTTGTGAGAATCCAACCTTTTATTTCCCTTTTGGGATAGGCTCTTGCTATTGTAGCCCAGGCTGGCCTTCAACACATGGACCTTCCTGCCTTGGAGATATAGGTGCATATTCACCACACACAAAAGAAAACATACTTCATAACAAGATGGATTTAAAGACTTGCTGAAGGCCTCCTGTCTTGCTGCATTTTACTGAAGGAACCACCATCTTCCCATTTCCTTATGCTATTCTATCCAACACGGAAGTTACCTGAGCTAAAAGCGCTGCCATTTCTAATGCCAAGTCCTTGTTCACGGGAAAAAGGCCGTTTATTATCTGATCATTTGTCTGGTACAGCAAAAGCAGCTTCTCTCGATCAGTCTCTCCACGAGCTTGCATAGAGAAATATAGTCTGGAAAAAAGAGAAAGAAAAATGTCTCATGATACTCTTGTTTTTTTTTTTAAAGACCCTACAATTATTGTGTGTGTGTGTGTGGGGGGGGTGTTCATGCATATGTGTCACCGTAGGTGTGTGGAGGTCAGGGGACAATGTATGTGAGAACTCCTCCTTGGCTCTGGGGATCAAACTCAGGTCTTCAGGCTTTGTGGCAAGTGCCCTTAGCCACTAAGCCATCTCACTGTCCTGCCTTCCTTCCATGACAGAGACTGAACCAAGTACAAGCTAGGTAAGTACTCAGCCACTGAGCTTTACCGCCCTTCACTGATGCTCTCACAAAGGAAGACGGTAAAGATAAATTCACAGGATTCCCTTTAACAGCCTGCTACATGATCCAAAGATAGCACTGCCATCTGGAAATCATGGGCCAAACTGCTTTGAGATGAAAGAACCCTTCTATTTAAATTAAAATTTTAAAATAAACTCTTAATCCAATGAACTGAATAAGCCCAATTTTCAACAATCTTTTTTTCAACATCTTGGGCAGGCTAAATAGGAAATGAGGGCTTCAATTTAAAAGACTCCAACTAACATCAGATGCCAGTGGGGGGGGGGGCTTTTTACTAGACATCCAAAAGAAAATATTTGTACATTCAAGCCTGTTTGGTGTTCTGGGGGGTCACATGCAGATACGTATCTTTAAGATGATCAAAAACCAACATACTCTCTTTCCACAGTTAGTTTTGAGATGGGGGGTCTGTCTCTGTGTTTCCGAAGCTGGTCTTTGGATGGCCTCAAGTCATATCCGAACCTTACCCTGAGTAGCTAGGACAAGTATGCTCCACCATGCCTGGCTCATGACACAGTTACGCCCCTCTCCCCAGGCCAGTGCTCAATGTGCTGTGGGGCATAAGGTTATGGATGGGCAAAGTGCTAACATAATGAGGCAGGTAAGCAATAGCCTCACAAGCCTAAATGTTGCCATGACAACACAGTGATGAAAGAGAGATAGATAGATAGATAGATAGATAGATAGAGAGAGAGAGAGAGACCAGAGGGCTGTGATCTAGAGAAGCACAGTGGGATGGTGGGTGTTCTCTGGGAATCATGTTCTACCCACAGTTCTGATCATCTTCCTGCCAAGCCCAGATGACAACCAGAGATGTTTCTAGAAGTCAACCACAGCCCCATTTCCATCCATGATCATACAAAGATTATTAAACAGAACAGAAGATACTGCTGGACAATAGACACAGACAAATACATGCAAAATGTAAACAGGAAAGTGGTATGAGATGGAGAGAAAGAGGCTGAAGATCAAAGCTTTACAAAGGGCCCATTTCCTCACTTGAAGGAGGAACTACACAGTTCATTCCCGAGACCCACCAGGAGATGAAAAAGTGTCATCACTGGAAGTTCTTAATACAGTGGGAATGGTCATATGCATCTCCCAGCATGCCTCCAGGGTTTAGTCCGGGAAAGAAAAGTGAAATGTTTTAACAAAGCAGGGAATACAGTCCCACACATACACAGTCCTGGAATCCAGTATATAGGAGGGCAGACTCAGATTCCTAAGAGCTAGACAAAGCATCACAAAGATGACCAAGAAAGGAGTCTCCAAGTCAAAGCAGGAAGCCCAGCCAGGCATGGTGGTGCACATTTGCAATCCTTGCATTCAGTAGACTTATGAGTTCAAGGCCAGCCTAGCCTACACGTTAAGATCCTACAATCAACAAAAGGCCGTGATTGTGGACTCTTTAAAATGTGAGGATTGCTAGAGAAAACTGGATAAGCTAGATCTCTCAAGACCGTTTTTGACTTAGGAGCTAATGGATGCTGGCAGGTGCGCTTCCTATAGCCAACTAACTGTGGTGATGGGAATGTTAAACCACATTCCAGAAAACAGCAACCACAAAGTGTTACTGCAAATAATCTTGGATTTAAAGGAGTAGGGGGGTGGGGGTGGGTGGGAAGAGTGTTCCTCGCAGCAGGAACCTTGCCAGTTTGCTTAATGAAAAACCACACCTTGACTTTTGCAATCTCAAGCATGCATCAAGAAATCAAATCAAATAAGAACATTTCCACACGAGTTAGAATTCAAATACTAGTTTCCAAGTGATTGTGTGTGGGAGCATGTTCAAAGCCTGTTCCTTAGACCTTGGATCTCTGAGTCAAAATAATTAAAATTCCATAACTTGCTAAATATAAATTCAAGATTCCATGATGAAGGAAAATCGGCATTTTAGGCATTACAAAGCAAGCTGGCAGAGGAAGAATCAGATCCCTGGCGGCATGACAGGTCACAGCTAGTTCCTCTCAAGATTGTGTCACTGGGAATTAGGGCTCATTGTCTAGGCTATTTATAAATATATGCAAAGTATGGACAACATGTGTCCTTTCTCATAAGCCACGGCTCTCCAGCCTTTCTCTGAATTGTTGCTGTTTAAACAAGGTAGTTTCATCATGCCCTTAAAGGCATTCTTTTTCTTTTTTAATTATGTATACAGTGCTCTGTCTACATGTATTCCTGCAGGCCAGAAGAGGGCACCACATCTCATTACAGATGGTTGTGAGCCACCATTTGGTTGTTGGGAATTGAACTCATGACCTCTGGTAGAGTAGCCAGTGCTCCTAACCTCTGAGCCATCTCTCCAGCCGAAAGGCATTAGGTCTTATCTGTAGGTCTTTCAAACTGTCTTTTCCATTTAACTCAGATGTAATTTTGGTTCCAACTAGAGTCACTGTAACCAGAACTAGTACGTGCTAATCAACCATAAGGTCCTAATTATTAAGAACTGTTTTAGACATGGTGGTCATTCCACTCTATTCCAGCGAAAATCAAAGTTAATTTTGACATAACCACAAAGAGATCAACGGATGGAGACAGCAAAATAAGGACCTTCAGATGGATACTTCTCGGATTTTAGGTCGTATGAACTATCCAGAATGCTGCTGGACAAAACACAGACTTCCAGAGGCCTTAGCAGTCAGTCATCTAGCCTGCTGCTCTTGCTAGTCACCAAACAGCCAGAGACGAAGGCTATCATCCATAGAAACATCGGTATAACTACTGTGATATGACTTAAATATACCCTAAAGTCTCAGTCACCACAGGAAATTCACAGGGGTACTCTTCTTACTCCCAGGAATTTATCAGCCTGTGCTGTGTGGGTGTGTGTGTGTGTGGGGGGGTGTTTGGAGTGGGGGGATCTGAACAGAAGGTGTCTGAGGATCCACTCAAGGGTGGAATCATCTTTCACCCTCAAAGTAGAATCAGTAGCTACTTGCAAGATGAAGTCTCCTAGGACAAGGGACAGTCTGGAAAACCACTGTCTTACCCAATATCATGATGACTAATCTTGGTTAGCAACACACCTGGAAGAGAAAACCTCAGTGGAGGAATTATCTCCACCAGAGCATGGCTGTGGGCCCTTTTTCTTGATTGCTAATTGATGTAGGAGGGGCTCAGCCCACTGTGAATGGTGCCAACTCTGGGCAGATGGGTCTGGGCCCTGTAAGAGATGACTGAGCAACAGCCTGGGAAGGGACCAGTTAGTAAACAGCTTTAAGCTCTGTCACTGAGTTCCCGCTCTGGCTTCCCTTGATGATGGACTATATTCTATAGGATAAAAATAAACTCCTCTTTCCCACGTTGCTTTTGAATGTATTTATCAGAGCCATAGAAAGCAAAGTAGAACACTTCACGGTCACCTTGCTGTTCACAAGATGAACAAAGCCTCATGTTCACAAACTCCTGAATAAAGAGGCTCCAACAGATAACAGCTAGCATTGGTTCATATGAAAGGGGCCTGTTCAAACAGAAAGCGGCCAGCCCTTGGTGGCTGACTGGGTAAGGTACAACCTACAGTATGATTCTTCACCTTAATTAAATCATTTTCTTATTGATGAAGATACAAACCCTTCCATTATTTTTTTTCCTATTCCCAAAATACGGAAAGATAAGGGACCACCCCAGGATATTTTGTCCACTTATGTGGGTATTTCTGTAGGATAAATTATTAGAAAAAGAAATACTGAATTAGATGAAAGACTGTTATGTTCTTTTTATATTATACAATGCCGTCACTTCGAACATTCCAATGTTAGGTCTCTGAAGCTCTTCCAAAAGCAGTTCTGAAAGAATTCAACATTATGCCAGTAATTCCACCAGGTTCTTGGCCTGACATTTTATAGATTAATTTATGAGCTATGAGACTCAAAAAAAACTAGAAAAACATCTTTTTCGGAGGAACATTCAATATGCAGTGGTCAGTTCAATGCAAGATTAAAAAGGTTAAGAAAAAAGTAATTGGAAAAGAAAATTGGGTTTCTGACCATGTGCCAAGATGTGTTATAATTTTATCTATTGGGAAAGCTCACACTACAGCATCACTGGCCATTTTCTGACACGGACTGCATGCCTCCCTCCATAGGCGCCGACGACTCACAGACAGTTTTTAAAATTACCAGTTTCAGCACCTTTCTGAACTTGAATTTAGCCTTAGGATGGACACCATCTCACAAAAACCTCCAGATGGCGCCAGCCTAGGCCAGGCTTATGGTAGGTATATGCTTTCCTAGAGGGAGGCTAGCTTAATGTGTATTTAGTAGAGTGGATACATGCTTAGGCTCTGTCATCTTTACTAATTTGTTAATCCCAAAAGGTCAGAGCCTGGCTCTTTGTTTCTGCCACCATTTTACCCTGAGTATCTACTAGGTGAACAGCTTACAGCTGAAGGGGTGGATGGAAGCGGGGACGACACGCAGAACAGAAAGAGAAGAAAGCGAGACTGCTCAAGGAGAGAATGAGAAACCAAATGCCATGTGGTCGTATCTCCCAGAACGGAGTCACTGTTAATGGTCTACAAGCATACATGTAAATTTTATGACTTCCAAGGCCAGGAAACTGGAGTACAGGCTCACGGTCTGGACCCAGCTGCACGCTCAGCCCAGGCGTTCAGATCCAGATTTCCACACCTGTTTTTGTAAGTCAGACGGACAGTTCTGGTGCCTTCACATTTCCCGGGCTGCTGCTCTTTGGACGCCTGTTCCCATTTTGAAATAATGTCACAGATCTAGAAAGAAAACAGAAAGCAGAGATCCACAGGACTTTTAAAATACTTGTTTTTAAAAGACAAGAGCATCCTGGGACTTCAAACTCCCAGGAGCCTTTGGGTTTTAGTTTCTGTAAAGCTCTAAGTTTAGGATTTAATGATACATTGTTTGCTCTATCCACTTGTGAAATTGGACACACATTAACTTTGGATTGTGGCCATGCATTTCTACTCAGAAAGGAATCTTAATGCAGGATTGGACGGGGCTGCGAACAAGGGGATTCCAGAGGATTTTTTTTTTTTTTCGTGACTTGGTCACTGAAGAAGCAATTTTTTTCCACTTTGTAAATGTATCAAGATTAGAACAAGGTACCCTAAAGAAGTCTTAGACAAAAGGGATGCTCTCCTTTCTGTGCTGGCTGCTTGGTGTAGCCCAGACCTTTTCTCTCCTTATTTTCTCACTGGCAAAATAAGTGGACTGTGTCTCTAAGGTCCCCACAGTACAGTAACTCTATATTCCTAATTGTTGCCATCATTCCATGAAAACTTTTTTTTTTTTTTAAACATGGTCTGGAAGTTTGAAAATATCTTTTTCTTTATTTTCATTGGTTCATTTCCTTACCCACAGCAGTTCAGCTCTCCCCAAGGCCCAGCGCTGAAGTTTCCCTCTATGCAAAGGGTCACAGCCTTCTGAAAACATTTGTCACCTTCAACTATACTTTACAATTATCAGTATATAAATCTGATCTTTTCTAAACAAACTAAAGTTCCCTGTGAGTCAAAGCCTTATCTGCCCCTTAGGCGCAGAATTCCACTTAGTCCTCAGGACACTGGGAATAGTTCTGAAATGATGAATGGAGGCTGTGGGGGTGGGGTTTCCATGGCTGCTTCATTCTTTGTTAGTTTATCTTGCATTCGTGGTGTGTGTGTGTGTGTGTGTGTGTGTGTGTGTGCATGCATGGAGGTTAAAGGGTATCTTGTGGTAGCCAGATCTTTCCTTCCACCATGTGGGTTCGGGGGATGCAACTCAGGCTTGGCAGCAAGCACCTTCACCCGCTGAACCATCTTGCCTGCCCATTATTCTGAGTACCCTAACATTTAGAGCATTGGCACAATTACCACTCCTTTCCCCCTGTTAACAGAGTTTGTGTATGCAGGTTGCACCTTAAGGAAAAAAAGAATCCTCCTAATAAAGTAAGGAAAAAAAAAAAAAGAAAGAATTCTACAGCTCTGCCAAAAATTGGCAAGTAAAAAATGGTATTCATCAGGTTTCTTACATTTTTGGAAAATTCCTGACCTAAACTTTGACAAATTAATGAGTCTTTTGCTATTTTTGTTGCTGCTGTTTAGTTTGGCTCTTTTGAGGACTAAGATTTCACCTTGATATTTCCCTGAAGACAGTGTTCAAGTTCTCTGCCAGAAGGATCGTCGGTGAAGAGTGCGAATCCAGTCTGTGCTGGCTTCCTCATTCCTGTGTCCTGGTTTAAGGTGTTCAAAAATTCTTCAACTGTGGTGGATGCATCAAACCCAACTACCTAGACAGCAAGACAGGTCTCTTAATGAAAAACAGACACACTGAACAGGCCTCAGGGGAAGCGGGGTGCACTCGATGCGTGACTAATGGGAACTTGTTTCTCTGGGCGCTCAAACTTTTTTGTCTGGCGCTCTGCTTCAGAAAAGAATGTGACTTGGGTAGTCAACTTGCTGTAAGAATTCAGAAATTTCAGTTTCAGCCAACAGACAGATAGGAATTCAAAGCCGAAAGGTCACCTGACAGTTTTAGATATAGCATAGAGAGTCATTAGGCTAACCCGTTAGAAGTAAGCTAAGAAATACAGTACACAGTCAATGTGCACACAAAAGAAAATACATTCATTTTAATAAATGAACACCTTTATGTATTTAATGTTTATTCTTAAAAAAAATGTTCTAAAAAAAAAACATTTATTTTATTTGATGTGTGTGGCATGTGTCACTCTGAGTGTATAGAAGTCAGAGGACCACTTTTGAGCATGGGTTCCAGCAATTGAACTCAAGATAAAAGGCTTATATGAACATCAGGTTCAATGTGGGTTTGTTTTTACTGTTACTCTCTGCTTTCCAAGCTTGCCTGTCTCAGAGGTCTGGTCTCCCTGCAGGCAAACCCACCTGATAGATCCCATTCATGAAGTGCACAGGTATGCTGAAGGGCAGAGAATGATGATATGGGTTTCGAAGAAGGGTTGAAAGGATTTCCATCCTGGAGGGTCTGGCCTCGCGATCTCCATTTTGTTGTGTTCTTTCCACGCATCGCTGGCAGTAAATGGCATATTTCCCAAATTCTGTCCTATAACGCAACACTTAAGATTAAAAAATCTAAGAATAAATTTAATTAAGATAACCTAACATATATATCTTTCACTGTAATATCAAAATGTTTATTGGATTCCAGTTTCTTCAGTTTTGCAATAGATTAAAAAAAAAATAGTCTTTTTTTTTTTAAATCTTTCTGCATTGCTATAACCACAAGCTGAATTTTAAATTACCAGTAATTATAGTCAACATATAATCATCACGTTAACAAATTGAAAAAAGATTATACATAAAGAATAATATGCTACAACAAAACTATGGGGTAGAATTCTCCACATTGACCCCAGGGCCTCAGGCATTGTAGGCAAGCACTCTATTTCTACCCCAAATTTCCCAGAGTTCTCTTTTGAAGATCATGCAGATTATTCCAGTGTTAAACAAGGTAAGAAACTGCCTTCAAACAGAAAATATATCCTATAAATGATACACAAAGCAAAACCCATTCAACTACATAAATGATAATTGGGATCAAGATTTTATGTCTCCTTACTTATATACAGCATAAAATTAAACACGAATTTTAGTTTGATGTTAGAAGATAACATTTCTAAGTAGATTTATATTCAAGCGATTTTGAGACTCTATGTGCCACCCACTGTCAGAGGGTCCTTGGACACTATTGTCTCTGAACTGTATTAAAGACTATGGGGTATTTTCCTATTGTCCAAAGTTGCTTTTTGTTCCTTTGTGTATGTTTATTTATGCTATTCACAGGTCTAGTTAGCATCCTAATATGAACCTCTTGGGCTGGGGTGTGCTTCAATAGGTAGAGTGCTTACGGAGCATTCACAAGGCCTTGTGTTTGATCCCTAGCACCATCAAACTGCTGTGGGAGTATGCTCTTGTACACTATAAATATCTGTCACTCCTATTGGTTTAATAAAGCACTGATTGGTCAAGTAGCTAGACAGGAAGTAGAGACGGGGCAACCAGGCAGGAGAATTCTGGGATGGTGAGGAGCCAAGACACACACACATACACAACAGCCAGATGCAGAGGAAGCAGGATGCAAATGCTATATTGAGCAAAAAGGTACCAAACCACGTGGATAAGAAATATGGGTTAACTTAAGGTATAAGAGTTAGCAAGTAACGAGCCTGAGCCATAGGCCAAACAGCTTGTACTTAATAAAGTCTCTGCATGCTTAGGAGACTAAATGGCTGTGGGCGGGTCCAGACCTTGAAGGTAGGCTGGGCCAAGAATTTCTGAACATCTCTCCACTGACAAGACAAATCTGGAAAAACCTTGGCCAACTGCCTTAGCCCCCAATCTAAAACGATCATTCTGATATTTGATTTTAAATATCTTTTTTAAGAGAATAAAAAAAAAATCAGAAGCAATTTGAGCACAATCTTAAAACAAAAGAAGACCATGGGGGATGACCTCCACAGAAAGAATCCAATGTGGATAAAGGTGGTAAAGAGAAACTAAGACAAAAAGTAATTTTGTTGCTTTTACCCACGAATGCCCAGTCATTCACACCTGCAATGTACACGGTCTTTTCACTTAAAAATGTTCTTTACCAAATCATCAAGCTTTCATAGGAATTTTGCATAAGATGTTTAACATAACAAAGGGACTGTTTCCAGGCTCTACATCATGCATGATGACGAGAGGCTTCCTGTCCCAATATTTGGTTTGCACATTCTTTTGAGAGTATACCTGGCAGATTATTAAATACTTATGACTTATTGTAGACTTGCGAAGCCACATAAATGGTCCAGCTGGCTAGCGTTCTGCGCACCTGGAATCTGCATTTCTTTTCAGATGGAGCTGGAGGAGCCACAGGAAAGGATGGTGGGGAAGAAAGAGACCCACGCACAGAGCCAAGAGCTGCCAGCCCTGGGTAAGGAGAAATACCATTCATTAGGAACCATGCCAGCCACACAGACACATCAGGGCAGTGTGCTGGCAGAGGGTAGAAGAACCATGAGCAGCTTGCCTCTTCCACACAGACATACTCTCTTCAGAGCATCTCCCTTAAGAGTGTGACAATTCAAGATGGGGTCAGGCCCATGACCCACCTAGTTGTACCTGCTGTTGACATCTGCAGTACCAGAGCTCACCTCAGTAGCTCCTTTTGACATCACGTGCAAAGATTAGAGACGTCACTCTTTAATTCTTTTATGTTTTTACATATCCATTGAGACATAACTTTGGGAAAAGCAGTAAGAATAAAAATCATGTGCTCAAAACCCCACCTACTCCCTAGACAACACACACAAAGGAAAAATATAACATAGCTACCGAGACTTATTTAAGTAACAGGATCATATGTGATTTTTCTTCCCTTAATTCTCTTTTATATGCCCTTTTCTATGTATTTTTCCCCATTAAACAAGTATACATCAATAATTTTTAAAAATCTTATATAAAAGGTGGGAAGGACAGGTGTTGTCCTTGAGAAGTCTAATCTAGCAGGAAAAACTTATATAAATGCACAGCAAATTATAATAAAACATAATATCATGAATTAATATTTTTAATAGTATAGAAGTAATGGTTAGAGGCACCAAAGAAAGTTTTGCTGAGAGATATAGTTTGGGTTGGATTGTAAAGTTTAGTAACACTGGAAAGGGAAAAAAGAATCCAAGAGAGACAGTGCCAGGCTCACTGCAAGGCACCATGTGTTTGAAAAACTGAGTGTGGTGGTGGTGGGGGGTTTGCTCATCCGCTGTTGAACAGTGAATGTTCATTAATTCACTGTGGAGGAGCAATAGAGAAAAGTTCATGGAGTTCCATTCTGCACCTCAGCTTCCAAACCCATTACAGGTGCTCTCGTGCTGCCTGATGTGGGTGCTGGGAACTGAACTCTACTCCTCTGGAAGAGCAGTACATACTCTTAACCACTGAGCCATCTTTCCAGCCCATAACATGACCATAAAGTTTTGAAGCCTGGTTAGTGACATGGGAGAATGATTATATTCTATGGTTTTAGAAAGCAACATGTACCCTACAACTCTGGTGTGAAAAACAGTGAGAGTGTCTAAGTCTATATACACTTACACACTTATAAACAAGCATATGACAGACAAGTAAGCCAAAGGGATAGACATCAACATATCAATATCTATTTTTCCTTTCACATTATTTGTATTTTCAAATGTCTATACCGGATGTGTATCATTCTTACAAAGAGAAGACATCATTTTAAATTGCATGTATATGCATCAGTGCATACCTGCAATGGTCCTGGCTGATTCTGTGGCTGTCTTTGTCTTGTCTGTTTAATAAGCTGACAACAGATCTCATTCTGTAGCTCAGGATGTGTCAGACAGACCTGCAAAGCACTCTGAGCCAGAGAGATATGGTAGTCGATGGCAGGGGAGTCGACAGCGGCATTTATAAAAAGCTGGCAGGTCTAAATGGAAAAGAATACACTCGAGGTGAGAAATGACTGGGTTTATTTTGCACAAATCATAGCCATTCTATCTTTCAGCAATAGGTTTTTGTTTAAACAATGGGAAAAAAAGATATTATAATAAATGCAATCAAAAGAAATCCGAGTGGCGACTGTAATAACAGACTAAGCAGATCTCGGAGCAGGAGGATTTTGCCAAAGATAAGAGAGAGGGTCAGTTTATAATGGTAAAGGGGTCACTTCATCGGGAAGACACTTTGATTACTGTGTTCTCTAATTACAGAGCTTTAAAAAGCAATGCTTGCTTCACCCAGTCATCCATTCATGTTAGCCATTGCATTTTCATCTCTGAAGTTCAACTTGGGTCTGTTAAACACTTGTCGTTGCCCTCTTTAAAATGCCCCATATTTCCTTTACAATACAAAGCACAGTAGCCTCCTGATGAAGCATCATCCTATATGGTCTTCAAAAGACAGTGAGGCTAAGGGAATATGGCTCAATGGCAGAGAGCTTATTTTCATCATCATCACCACCACCATCATCACAGCTTGAGTTTTCTTAGAGTCAAACCTTATAACATTACAAATAACTGATTTGCCAACATGCAATCATTTTACCTTAAACAGTTTAATGGCCTCTGTCTGTAGAGCTTCTGAAGGCAGTGTGGTCAGAGGGGACAGGATCCCTTCTTTGCTGTGACACAGAGTGGGATGTCTCCATATCTGGGAGGCTGAACACAGAACAACACATGAGCAGAGAGAGACATTCACTTACTGGCTCCCATTAGCCCGGCCTTTTAGAAACCAGCTCATTGGGGTCTGGCTCACTCTCTCCCAAGGGTCAGAAACTAAACCCCAAACACCCCCAGTGATGCTATTTTCCGTCACCTACAGTTCTCACGTTTCTGTTCAAGAGAATGTAAAAGAGTTGAGTCCTAACTGACTAGGCTGCAACAATTCTACACGGCATTGCGTTGCTTGCCATGCCAATATATAGTGACCTGGGTAGCAAGGTCACTTTAACAACAAGGATCTTGGGAGAAAGAAAGATCTAGAGAGATCTAGAGAGAAGCCAAATAGGAGGAGATACGAAGGTAAAGAAGAACATGAAGTCATTCCTGAAATCCATATTTACTAAACTCCTACACTACGGCTGTCCACGTAGCTGAGAGTATTTGCTGAGCATGCATTACCCTGTCACTGCTTATATATAAATGTCATGTGGTCTCTGTTCGTAAGACAGAATGGAATCTAATCTCAATGGAAAACCTTCTCTGGCACCACATCTTGAACTTCAACAGGGCAAGATTTAGGCGTGTCTGTGAGGCCTTTCCAGATGGCTTAAGAGAGAACAGAAGACCCACCCTGAATACTGGGCCTCACTATTCCACAGGCTGGGGTCCTGGAGTGAATAAAAAGGAGAAAGTATGTGATAACATCAGCCACTCCATACCCCGGCCAGAGTACCTTCTCTACTACAATAGACTGTATCCCCTCAAACTGCAGGCCCAAATGGATTCTTCCTGCCTTCCCAACCAACTTCCTTAATGGCTACTCAGGCATTTGATCACAGCAATAGAAAGGTAATAATACACCATAGCTATAGGAACATTAATGTCATTGTAAAGCTACAAACGCTATAGAAGAGTTCAATGGGGAAGCGAACTGGGACTTCATCTCAATTCTGATGAAGCAAGAAGCACCTTTTGAAATTCAGAGCATGGATTAGAATGGGCTGCCTGAGGGATTTTCTAAGGCTAATCAGGATTTCATCATGTTAGGAAGAGGTGTCAAGGCTGGGGCACCCCTGAGCAAAAGGAGCAATGTAAGCAGAGGCAGAGGGTGTGACAGGGGTGGGAGGCATGCTACAGAGAAAGAGGAAGCCACAAAGCGAAAACCACACTGGGTTAAGGGACTGGGGACCTACTTCATGAACTCCAAAGCCTACGTGCTTAGGAACTTACTAGGTTCCCCCTCTATATTTAGGAGTTTGCAAACCAGTTGTTCAAATTCCGATCCAACATTTACATTGTTACTTCCAGCTGCAACAGTGAGATGATAAAGCCAAGTGTCCTTCAAAAGAGAACATGTTAACAGACACATTAGCCAAGATGCCTTTTTGCCTTATGGAAAAAAAAACAAAAAACAAAAAACCAGAACCAGTAACAAAAAATAACAAGAACTTGAAACAGAAAAGAAACCACTTTGTTTAATTTGTAATTTGCACTTTTTAGTGTCTGAATGTGTATGGAAGGGTGCACATGTGGAAGTCAGAGGGACAACTTGAGGGAGTTTGGGTTTCCCCTTCTACCATGTGGGTTCCTGGGATCCAACTCAGGTCTTCAAGCTTGCTGACAAGCCTCCGGGGAGGGGTCGCTCTCTTGAGACATGCTCATGCGATTCTTAATCTTTACAATATTCTATGCATGCTTCTTAGAAAAGCAAGATAAAATTAAGGGGCATAATACATATTGAGAGTCTAGAATAAATACAGCTAGCTAGCTAAAATTCTTTGAAGATGGATAATTTTTTTGTTCTAAGAAATACAGTGCAGTCTATCCAAAGTAATACATACAGAATTCTGAAGAAATAATAATAAAAAAAAAATTAATGAAGAAAGTAAGACCCAGTTTCTCAATTCTTTTTTTCATCTCTAGAAGTACATGCATACACTGGATTTTTATTATTTATTTTTATCTATTTTTTTTTTTTTTAAGACAAGAGTTCTTTGTGTAGCCCCGGCTGTCTTAGAACTCACCCTGTAAGATCAGGCTAGCCTTGAACTCAGACATCTACCTACCTCTGGAGAACTGGGCTAAAGGTGTGTGCCATCACTGCCTGTAGACTTGTAGGCTTGTAGACTGAATTTTTACATAGTTGATATTATACTAAAACATACTCAGTTATGTATGACATTGTCCAATCTAACACTTGCTAAAAAGAGCATGTTATATTTTCTATTTTTAAGTATTTCTGAAATAAAATTGTTTAAAAATAATATAGCCAATTAATTAGTGATAATTTTTCTCAGTATATGTTCCTTTTTAAAGAAAATTCTAGAACTAAACCTAAAGCCTTGCACATGAGTGGTGAGTAGTCTACCGCCAAGCCTTGTCTCCACCCCCTTCGTGTACAATCTTTAAAAGTAACTGGGGTCATGATGAGGACAGGGACTCTAGGAAATGGCTGAAACCCACCAAGTGGACAATGGAGGGGCTTCCCAGAGTGCTCCTGGGCCCTTCTTACCCCCTCCAGTACCATGTGAGTAAATTACATTTACTAATCATTAACTGTCTTAGTAAAAGTTCTTCAGTGGGCCATCTCTCATTTTTCTCTTGCAAATAGTTTTGTTTTCTGTTTTTTAAATCAATCAGGAAGCAGCAGAAGCAATTGTGAGGCTACACCTCAACAAGCAAGCGCTTGTTTTTCTTCTGTTAATGGAATACAACCATCTCCTGCAGTGAGTAAGCTGTAAAGATAAAGAGGTCTAAGGACACTGCCTGATACGTGTGTTCAAATTACAATCAGTAAGAATTTATTGCTTGTGCATTAAAGATACAGTAGCCACAGATGTAATCTTTTGAATTTTTTGTAATGTGGTTAGTTGCATTTATGATTGTATTTATAGAAAGGATTTTAATTATTAAAACATTATTTATGTTGTTTTATGTATATAAGTGTTTTTTGCATGTATATATGCATATATGTGCGGGCATGTGTGCCTCATGCCCTTGGAGCCCAGAAGAGGGCATCAAAGCCCCTGAAGCTGGAGTTACAGAGTGCTGTGAGGGTTGTGACCCTCTGTGTGGGCTCTGAGAACCAAAGGTGGAAGACAGCACACTTTTTGCCCCTGAGCTCTGGATTTTAAGTTTGTCAAATCAGATGTATCAGCCACTGGCACTGTAATTTCTTAGAAAGCACTTCTATTTATTCAGAGATAAAAGGTTTTTAAAGGAAAAAAAAAATCATTAAACTTTTTAAGCTCTTTAAATTCATCTGGAAATTATTTTTTGCTAAATGTGTAAAATAAAAAATCAAGTAAGCATTAATATTAATGCTTTCCTTAATAGTTAATTTCATGGAAATACAACAAAAGTATACTACTACATATAATAAATACAGGATTCATTTTCTTCCCATCAGTTTATGATTCTTCCTTTGTCATATATAATTGTATAATATAGTAAGTGTAATTATTCACTTTTTGTTGTATGTAAACAAAAGTTTTTACTGAAAAAAAAGAATAAAAATGTTAGCGGCCTTAGATTTACCCAGAGAGTCCACTCTGCAAGGGTCACACTTTTATTTTCTTAAAATTTTTATTATTATTATTATTATTTTGTGCATGGGTGTTTTGCCTGTGTGTATGTCTGTGTAAGGGTGGCAGATCTTGGGAGTTCGAGACAGTTGTGAGCTGCCTGGGAATTGAACCCAGGTCCTCCAGAAGAGCAGCCAGTACTCTTAACCACTGAACTATCTCTCCAACCTTGAGAGTCATACTTTTTAAACATAACAGGCTTTTGTCTTCCACCGTCACTATGATTTTTAATCTCGACACAATTTTTATCAACAGATTGAATACTGGCCTAAGATTATTTCCAGATAATCTCATAAAACAGAAACTGAAGGGCTACCCCCCAAATCCATGAAATTGGCTGAAAATAATATCTGAAGTAGAAAGTCCAAATCACTTTAGGTCAGCCCAAAAGACCTTAAATACCTTTTCGTGCTTGGATCCGATCAGCAGGTATGTTGGTCCTTGGTCTTTGGGGTGGATGACAATGGTGTAATGAGTGGATAAGAGACAACGTCCACTGGCTTCATAGTCTTCATCTGAATCACAGGACCTGTCCACCTCCTCTACCTTAGCCTCCCAGAGCTTGATCTGACCTAGAGGAAACTGAAGCGAAGCTTAGCAATGGTAAGGAGGGCACTTTCAATCTTTTCCTACTAGAAGTTATACGTTTTCATTTTTAACTTTTAAAAGGCATGCTTAACAAAAAACAAAAAACGAATGCCTCATTGAAATCTGATTCTCTACTTTGTTACAAATATAGTGGCAATAAGCAGAAACTCCAGCTATAAGATAAAACAAGCAATTGAATACTGGACATTTAGCATTTGAAAAAAAACAAAAAAAACAAAAAAAACCAGAAACAAGAATGGGTGTGTCATATCACCAGACTCAAATGACCAATTCCTTGCTCAAGAAATAGAAATATTTCAGCCAAATAAATACACAGCATATTTGACTCAGTGGATTCAGCGTACCTCACAGAACTGATGAGAGGTTTGGTTAAGCTAGGGGATCAAAACTAGACATAGGCTTCACATTGTTCACAGAATAACTAGGCAGCTGACATGCCCATAAATGTCTCAGACTACTTAACGACGTGTGTAACACATCCCTGAGAAAGATGGTGTTTTTCCCATTGCAGCTTAAAGGTAAGAAAATCTTCCTGTAGCTACTTCTGTTAAAGTTTATCTATTCTTTTACTGACTAACATAAATTTGTCCTCCATGTTAATTATTTAGTACCTGTTTTTAAACTTTTACATTAGTTAAGGACTTTATAGAGCACTCTTCAGTTTTATAGCTTCTATTTGGCCAGATTTGTATTTGTAATTGCAGGATTGCAGGAATTGCTTTTTTTTTTTTTTTTTTTTTTTTTTTTTTTTTTTTTTTTTTTTTTGTGTGGAGAAGGGTGTTGAGGCAATGCCTAACTAGGCACTGCTGTCATGCCCCTGCATCAACTTCCTGGGTACTGGGATTATAATATGCATCCCATGCCTGGCTGCACTTCTTTGAAAAAGCCCACATGTGCTATCATCCATTTTTATGATGCATTCCAGGACTCTGTTCTTGGACTTTTTGTCCTGACCACCTACACACACGGTAGGTGATCTCATTCAAGCTCATTGCTTTAATCCCTGAGGTATTAGCTACTCCCAAATGCCTAACTCCAGACTCATGACCTGGACTCGGATGTCTAACAGCTTCTCAAACTCCCTTCAACAAGTCTGCCTCAATTACCTGCTCCTCCCAGCCTTCTCCACAGCGCTCAGTGACTTCATCTTTCCAAAAGTTGGGGCCAAAAACTTTGACCACGTCACTGACCGCTTTCTTTCTCTGACATAAATTCTGTCAACAAGACTTTCAAAATATATGGTCTCTTCTGAGAGTGCCGGAACCCCTGCTAACCATAGCTGTCCCTGCACTGGATTAGGCTAACAGTCTCCTGATTAGAATCTTCCTTGCTCCAGTTGGTAAATAGAGGCCCCCTATTCTCATGAAACAGGGAAAGACTGTCTACCAACTCTGCTCAAAATCCTCCAGTGTGTCTTGTCTCTGAGTAAAAGCCGGAGGTAGCAGGGCATGGTGAGCCAAAACACCTCTTTGATCTAAAGATTATTTTGAACGATAGCTATTTTTTAAAATAAAACAAATAAAAAGGTGTGGGGGAGGGGCACTCCGATTCCACCTTTTTGTTCTTTCAAGGCAGGAGACAAAAGGCCCATATGGAAGATGCTTTTGGTAACAGGCTTGAAAAGAACATTCTTAGCATCAAGATGGGATGCTTATAGGAAACCCTAAACACCTCCCTCACGCACGCTAGGAACTTCACCCAGTAAGTTACAACAGTCTGTCCCTGGACCGTTTTCCCAAAATACTGTTCACTCAGCTTCAGAGGATCTTCACTTCCTGACAAAGCCTCGTGTCCTATGCAAATTATATTCAATAAGGTTGTACATCTTTTTCCTATAATCTGTCCCATGTCAATTTAATTATGAGGCCTACTAAAAAAATTTTATCTCCCTTAAAGAGCTAGCATTTTATTTTGACCTACTAGGACCCGTGTGGTTCAGGCTCTATCAGAGCCCTTGCTTTACTGCCAGGGGTTCCAGTCTGGTCACATTGACCCCATTTTTTCCTAAACATGGAAGGCATGCTCATGCCTCAGGACTTTTGCTTCTGGAGCTCCCTCTGGCTGAAAAATTGTCACAAATATTCACATGACTGCACTTTAACTTCCTTTAGGATCCAATGAAAAGCAAGATCTTACCTACTTGGATACTTCATAGAAAACAAAATAACATCTACCTGGTGGCTGGTTAATAATAACGATGACTTAGACACATTATCTTTCATGTGGAGTGTATTTTGGCACTTTTTAAATTTATTTTTATTTTATTTGTGTGTCTGTGTGTATGCCATGTGCCAGTACTTGTCAGCAGAGGCCACAAGTCAGTGTCAGATTCCCTGCAACTGGAGTTACAGGTGATTATGAGCTTCTCATATGAGCTTCTCAAAGTGGGTGTTGGGAACCAAACCCAGGTCCATCCATTAACTGCTTTGCTAGCTTTCCAGCCCCAAATGATTCTTTACTCACCAAACGGATTCTAAATCTCCACTGAGTAGTTACTATACTGAGAACTGAATAAAAAATTTTACTTCTAAAAGAAAAATGCAAACTTATGTACACTGTTGGCAAAAAGAAATGTGTGGAAAAAGCAAAATAATAGAGCAAAAGGTCACACTGATAACAAAAAAAAGTAGGTTTTTAAAAAATGTGAAGAAAATGAATTCTGCTATAAGACAGAATAAGCACTCTCCTAATTATGTGCTCCAGGCACAGTAAGTCCATGAATTCTAGTCTTTGTCACCTCAACATTTATACAATTATTACTGTGTCACAGGATTAACCGTATGTTCTGGTTTGGATATGAAGTATTGTCCCTAAGGACTCATCTGTTGGGACGTGGTCCCCAGCTGGTGTGACATTCCTAGAGCTTCTGTAAACTTGAGAAAGTGGGATATATCCAGAAGGAGATGTCACTGGGGACACATCCCTGACCGCTACTCCCTCAACTTCTCTGAAGACAAACTCTTACTGAACTTTCCTAAGCTTCCTCAACCTGTGACATGTGTTACATGTCCCCATATCAAAACTTTAACTTCTTCTTCTTTTTTTTTTTTTTAAATCATTGCCTTTTTGAGACAGGGTTTCTCTGTGAAATAGCCCCAGCTGGAAATCAATTTGTAGATTAGCCTGGTCTCAAACTCAGAGATCCATCTGCCTCTGTCTGCCCGGTGCTGAGATTAAAGGCGTGTACCACCACCGCCTGGCTCACGTCTTTTTTTCCTGACTGTCAGTATGTTGAAGTTGTGCTTAGACATAAAGCTTCAGGCAGCGTGGCTGTGTAAGCACTTACCTTCCTCTTCCGGATGCTTCCTTTCTAATGGCTGCAATGTGAACCCATACCCCCAGAGAACAATGGCCTGTGCTTTAAATGCAGCTGGTAGATCCGAAAGCAAGGCCCGTGAAATAACTGGGAAACAACGGACCCACATGATCAACGGATCAAAACTAGGACCATTAACAAACCAACCAGCACAGGCTGCTGTTCTGTGGAGCTAATACCTCCATTTTAGACAAGTGCTGAGTGGTACTGAGTATCACCTTTGACAGATAACCCATCTTTCTATTTTCAAAGTGAAGACTTCCCAAGTTCCTGGGAGTGAGGGAGGTAGACGGTTTAGAAATGAGTGGACGGAATATACAAGGACAAGTGGATGACCAGTGGTACCGGGGCATCGGCCTGACAGTATGGACTCCTGGCTGTTCACATCTAGTTTTATCTAGTCTGACAGGACACTGGCAAAGTGAAGGTTAGTTAGGAGGAGAATAAAAAAATACTTTGCTCTTCCAGTTCCTAGAAAGTGTGGTGGGTAAAAAATTTACAATCAAGGCCCAAGTTTGTTATTACCCCAGTTATAATAGAAACTTTCCAAAAGTTCTAGAGTTATTCCTAACAACAAAAAAAGTGAGAAGGGAAAGCCTTTAAGCCAGCACGAGCAAAGTTCTTTCTCTCATCGGGGTATTAAGATGCACACATACCTTATCCTCTTGACTGCGAAAATAATACAAGATCTTCCCGACAAGTGTACACCAGACTCTCTTAGAATAGCCATGTTTTACCTGAAATTACAGATCAGTGAATTAAAATGTAGTTCAGAAGTCTGGAAAATTACAGCAAAGTTTACACATTCTCTGTGAAACTCCTCAGGTGTCCAGGTTGCTCAAGATGGACGTGCTTTTCTGAACAGACTGCTCAGTCGCTGCCAAGCCTTGCCTGTGACAGTGGATGACAGCAATCACACAGCCCATTCACTTCCCAGCTCACCACACAACACTCCCTAAGAGTTTGCTGTGTGTCACACGGGATGCTCCAACTAGGACAGATGTTCTCAACATGTGGGTCATGACCCCTTTGGGGGGGGTCAAATGATCCTTTTATATCGGTCACCTAAGACTGGAAAACACAGATATTTATACTGTAATTCATAACAGTAGCAAAATTACAGTTATGAAGTAGCAAAGGAAATAATTTGACAGTTGGGGGTCACCACGGCATGAGGAACCGCACCAAAGGGTCAGAGTGTTGGGAAGATTGAGAACCATCCTGTGACGGGACTGGGTTCAGGAGTCAATTTCATAATTAAGTTTATTTCGAAGTTACCGTCAATGATTTCCAATAACCCAGTCGCTCCCTGGGTTAGCATTTGACTAGTCAAATAAGAAGACTAAAACTTGAAGAATCCTAGTGATTTCCTGAGTAAAAAGAAACAAGAATTTATTGCTTTCTCTAGAAGGAACCACACAGAATGACGCACTGCCACTAGAGGTTTTCACTACGTTAAGGCTGAGAATAGCTCCATTCAGGTCCATGTTAAGTGACAGAATCTGAACCTAGCCTTTGATTGTGTAGAGTCACAGGTCAAACTGGAGAAACTGATGTGAACATGACTCAGCCTACTTCAGCAAGAGCTCGAAGTCTTTTTAGTTTAGCTGAGTTTAGCTGAGGGTCAAAGTTGGTGGTTTTGGGAGCTCGGGACTGTGAGTTCCAACCTGCACTAGTCCTGCTCAGGCATAGGCATTTACGATCTATTCCAGACAGACACCACTACATCCTCCATTCTACAAGAACATGAAGAAACCCATTCCCACCAGTGGAAACGCCCTACTACCTCCCACTCTAGAATATCCTGTGTCTGGCTGAACCTGCTCTGCAATTTCACTTTCCTGGCAGTGGTCCTATCAATCTAGCATTGGCAATACACATACACCATACACACACACACACACACACACACACACACACACACACACACACAAACACACACACATACACACACACATACACACACACCATACACACACACCATACACACAAACACACACACCATACACACACACCCCATACACACACACCCCATACACACACACCATACACACAAACACATACACCATATACACACATACACACAGACACACACCACACACACATACACCACACACACACATACTCACACATACACCACACATACACATACACCATACACATACACATATACACATACACCACACACACGCATACACATACATATACACATGCACCACACACACATACACATATACCACACACATATATATGTACACACAAACACATACACACACACAAACACACACATACACACTCTGGTGTCCTCAGGCAAGTGACATACTCAGTTACCCTCCCATAACATAGGATTATTGTACACTTCCCTGGGTTTTAATTTGACCAAATCAGACAATATATAAATAAAAATAATAGCTGCAATAAATGATTTCTTCCTCCTATGTAAATTGTCAAACATGGGGCCTCCTTTAACCCCACAAAGGCAGCTAGCCTTTGGCTTTTGAAGCTATGGTTTAGACAAATTACTTTGCCACTAACGCTTTGATGGATTAAGAATGCTCTTTCAGAAACAACAATAACAACAAAAGTTTTATTTGGCACGGTATGCCTCAGCTAAATTCAACTTGGAAACATATATTTATAGAGGAACATCCTGGGCCTTTAAACAGTGCCCTGCAAGACTGTTTCCTTTTTCTTCAAACGGCTCAGAAAGAAGCTAACTCAAGTATAACTCACGTATTTTGGAACTGATTTATTTTTAAAATAGAACAATGGCTGCATCTAAACCAAGAGTGAGTGGAAAGCTTTACCAACCCCTATAAAAGCTGTGCTTAAAAAATATAGACACAGACCATCTTTATACATCTCTTTTGTGTTGGGATTTCTTCAAATTCCGGTTTTGAAAACATTTTAACAAAGCATATTATATTGGACAAATCCTCATGGAGATGCAAAGGCGACCCCAAAGGTCTGGCACACCAAATAATTAAAAAACTCACTTTTGACCTTGTCTTGATAGCAGACGCCTTCCATATTAGTGGTGTTAAAAGTTGGAGGGCAAACAGTAGTTTGTACTCTAAGCCTTTGTCAACACACAAAACCCAAGCTCCCCTGGTCTCTTGCCGTCATCTCTTCCCTGTGCTGTCACCAGCCTTGCTAACTTCAGTATCTACGAGAAACTCCTGTGACAATACCTAGGATTCTTAAGGCTCTTGACATACCAGGTATTGTCTGCCTCTTGACATGTTGAAATGAAACATTTCATGTCGTAACACCCTTGGGGTTTGTCTTTATGATTATCCCCCATTTCACAGATGAGGACACTGATACGGAGCCTCTAAGTAACTTATTCCAGGTCACACAGGTGGTGAGTATCTGAGGCAGCACTGTGCCTAGGCAGTGTGGCTCACTGGCTTTTCCCCTCTTGCCTCTAAAGCTTCTCTTGAGCTGTGCCTTTTCCATTTCCAATAAACTTTGCTATTTTTTCCTCACATTTCCCACCCACTGTCCTCACACCCTATCTCCTTTTTCTGCACTGGAAAGCACCCACTTCTGTAACTTACATTCTGTACTCCCTGGGACTATCACTCACCACATTGCTATTTTTTGACCTGCTTCCTGCTTCAAGTCCCCTAATTCAACCATCTCCTACTTTCTCCCTCTGGCCTGGCCTCTCTTCCTTCTCTGCCAACCTGGGATCCCATGTTTGATGGTAAAACAATTCTTGCTCCAGGGCCCATGACTAAATCACATTCCTATGCTCCTAACAAATCCATTCAGCAAGACTTCACCTCCACTTGCCTTTAACTAGCCCAATGGAGGATGGGGAAAGGAGAAAGATATTGTAAATGGGTATTCTGGGATGGTATTAGCCATAGTTAACAATTGTTGAGACTGGAAGGTGAATCTGTGAAGGGACATCATATCTTTTACTTTTGGATATTTGAAATTTTATAATAAAATACACACTCCAAACCTTGATAGTCATGAAGTAAAACAAATAAAAAGTTAATTGTGGAATCCAGGTGGTGGAAATATGGATTTTTACTATAAAAAAAATTCTTCCAAATCTATTTCATTTTTGAATTTTATATGATGTTAGAAAAAGTCACTAAATTTCTATCCCCACACTGTAAAGTCTCTTCCTCATAATGTGGGCATTAAAGATATCAGAGAAAAATAATTAACATGAACACTAATTGTTACTCGTCCATAAGCCCTTAGTAACATGAATAAATCCCAAACATCTCTGGCTTCATACATTCTCAGTGATCGGACTCAATCCTTTTCCCAGGCTCAGTAAATACTTTTGTTCTAGGGAGACCAAGAAAACCAAGGTCATTCTAAGTGACTTCACTCTATGTCCCTCAAATGCAGACGTTCATCCACACCCCTCTTCACTTCCCTTCAGGCCAGCCCTTCCATCACGCCTTCCCCCCATTCCCACCCACTCACTTCCATGTCTTTTTTTTTTCTTTTAATTTTTTTTTTCTGGGTCTTATTCTTAATCTTCTATGTCTCCCAGCTTCCTTCCTTGGCTTATAAATACTGGCACATGTTTTTCCCTGCACGTTCACCCAGCTTGATTCTTTCTGGTGTCCTGGAGAGTACAGACAGCCTGGAAACTCACACCCTACACATGCCTCCCATTCACTCATGCTTCTCTGAGCATGACCCCACCCTCCCATTCAAGGGTTCCACTCCTACGCTCCATGACAGCACCTCAAGATTTTACATCCATGCCCCTGCATCCCCTACACTTTGGAGTCTTCCATTCTCCATTACTTGCTCTGAGTATTCACATTATTTTTTTTTTCTGGAAGACTTTTCTCATTTTCATTGATTTAACAGTTATTTAAATGATGCCAAGTCTCCAAGGCCAGCTCTCTCCTCCAGTGTAGATTGTTCTGCTGCTTCCTAGGCTTAAAAAAACAAAACTCAGTTATTATTACCGTGTGTGAGAGTGTGTAGTTGGTGGCTGTGGGTGTACAAGTCATGATGTGCATGTGGAGATCAGAGGATAATTTTGTGAGATAATTTCACCTTTTCCTGGGTTCCAGGGACTGAACTCAGGTTGCCAGGCTTGTGTGGCGAGCACCTTTTCTTGATACGCCATCTTGCTAGCCCGTGATGTTTTTTAGGTAAAATGATTTTACAAACTCAAACGGGTAAAGGGGGCCAGTGAAAGAGCATCCTGGCCCTGAAACCAGAGCCAAGGAAATACACCCTGACCCTAAGCAACTCAGGAATTGAAATCCAACCAACCCAAGAACATGAAATCCAACTAATCTCTGAGCTTGTTCCAAGCTCAGGAACTGAAACCCTACCAATCGACATCTTGAAAATCTCCACCTTGGAAAGCTCTACTCTTAAGAAACTCTATATATTAAACTTGGACCTGTTCAGTTTGGGGCTTTCTTTTAACCCTGGATTTCCCACTCCCAATACATCTGAGTGAGGTTTAAGTTCTTTTGCCACAGCAGAGCAGAGATGTAACAGCTTTTGCCAGAACAGAGCAGAACTGTACCATTATGGTTGAGGAAACTTTCCCTTGCTGGAGCAGAATTGTCACACTTGGGAAGCTGAGAAGAGCTATAATAGTTTGTCAGAGCAGCAGAGTTGTTACACTTGCATTTAGGAAAACCTTTCCCAGAGCAAGGATTATAAAACACTTTGTGAAAGAAACCATCCCACCAGAACCGAACTGTAATACTTTTGTTGGAATACTTTTCCTTCAGAGCTGTAGGTATTCCTTGCCTTCTGACTGCCAGGACACGATACTTTTCCCTTCAGAGCTGTAACACTTACATTGCTATGTTTCCAAATAGCTCATCCATCTGAAAGCATTTTCTTTCCCCCAAGAGTGTTCTTATCTGATCTCATCTTTCATCTGGACACTTAAAACAACAACAACAAAAAAACCTTGTCTACTTCCTAACCCAACCTAAAAAAGACTCCTTTTACTGACAGCCAGTGTTTACACTGGTCGTCCTTTCTCTTGTCTTATGACCAGTTCAGAGCCTCACGGCCATGAGCCAAGACTTTAACTGTTTGCTCTTAGGCTATCTACCAAGCCTCCTGCTAATTCATCTTCCTCAGCAGAACAAGCTGTTAACAGCATCCATATATCCACATCTCTATTACAAACCCCTAGGGCTCTAGACAATCCTTGAGGATACCCAACATACTTAACCTTCCATAAGACGAACTCTTTGGTGTTGTCTCCAAATATTGTTAGCTCAGTAAACTCTGCTTCATGATGTCTCATCCACATTGTCTCCATCCCCATGGGGTGGCTTCGGGGTGACTTCTCTGTCCATTGCCAATTGATAAAACTAACGCTAATTCCTCTCCAATACTCAATACAGGCAATCTCTAAGTGGTCATTGCTCCAACAGCTCAAGTTGTTCCTCTATGATCTTATGATACAGTGGTAATTATACTTTTCATGTTATTATAAATAAGCTCACAAATCTCTCTTTCTCAATAGGTTATTAAGCTATCTTAAGAATGAGACAGTATGCTATTCTTTTCTGATTCACTTTTAAATTAAAATTTTAGTTTATAAAATAATGAGCTTCACTGTGGCATTTTTGAACATGTATCACTGAACCTGGATTGCATACTATTTTAAATTTTATTTTTCCTTTTATTTTATGTGTTGTGTGGGTGTTTTGTCTATGTACCACATGCATGCATTAGTGGTGGAAGCCAGAAGACGACATAGGATCGCCTAGGCCTGCAGTTAAGACAGTTGTGTGTGGCCATATGAGTGCTGGAAATTGAACTCAGGTCCCTGGAAGAGCAGCCAGTGTTCTTAACGACCAAGACATGTTTCTAGCCCATCATAACTTATTTAATGTCCTCTATCTCACTGCATGTTAACTGATTTTTTTTTTTTCCCCAGGCAGAGTCTTACTATGTACCCCTGGGGGGCCTAGAACTCATTATGTAGATTGGCTGGCCTTAGAGCTCACAGAGATCTGCCCATCTCTGTCTTCCAAGTACTGAGATTAGAGGTGTGTAACCACTTCTGACTCCTAAAACTTTTTTTTTTTTTTTTTTTTTTTTTTTTTTTTTTTTTAAGAAACGAATTTGCAGAGGGAATGTTCTTTTTAAGCATTGGAATAAAAATTTCAACAACAAAATCCGGAATTAAAGCAGACAAGTTCTTCATAGCTATCTTCATAGTATGCACATAATATCAACAGTGTGACAGCTTGAGCTTCCCCATCCCTCAGTATACTGTTCCACAGTAACAAATTACACCTTCAATGTGAGCTCAGAGCAATATGCTCAGAGGATGAAAAAGGGGGGAGGGGGGCAGAAAAGCCTTCATAAGCAGGAGAAGAGAAATCTGAGAATCAGTCTGTCTGTAAACGCAAATGGTTTAACTATCTGATAAATGTATTGCTCAAGTTTATTTAAAATGCAGGCATGAGCTGGAGAGATGAATTGATGGTCGGTGCATTGGTGCTCAACCTCCCTAAGGCTGTGACCCCTTAATACGGTTCCTCATGTTGTGGTAACCCCCATCCATAAACTTTTTTTTTTCATTGCTACTTGATAAGCGTAATTTTCTACTGTTGTGAGTCATAATATAATCACCTGTGTTTTCCAGTGGACCTGGTTGATCCCTGTCAAAGGATCATTCTACACCATTTCCGATAAGAGGTAAGGTCGGAGCTACTTCTAGCACCGTGTGCCTGCCTGCCTCCAGCCCATTTCTCTCCAGGATGACCATGGACTAATCTGTCTGGAACTATAAGCCCTAACTAATTGCTTTCTGTTTTAAGTTTCCTTGGTTATGTTTCTTGCCACAGCAATAGAACCATAGCTAAGATACCATCTGACTCCCACAAGCTTCCGGTGACATGTGTATGCCTAAATTCACACACACACACACACACACACACACACACACACACTACACAAACAAAATGCTAGTTGTGGAAAGGAAAGTGGCAATCACAGACGTGTTGTATAAGCAGAAGATGACAGTACCATCCTGATAATATGAGCAACAAGCGACCAAACATAAGCTCACAATGGGAGAAAAGAAGTTGTTGGCCATGACCTTTCATTAAGTTCAGAGTTTGCTACACAAGCTCACTGAAATGAGGGGAAGCTCATGGTTATGAATTATAGAGAAAATAGGAATTAGTCTACCACTGTATTCCATATTCATTTTTTAAAGTATATTCTCCATAGTGTCAGGAAGGTCCTGATAAATGTTTAAATGGTAATGTTTGGGGTATTTTACCAAAAACAACCAAACAAAAAACCAAGACTGAGATGACTCATTCAGTAAAGTGTTTGTCACAACAAGCATGAAGATATAGTTCAGTCCCTGGGAACCCACGAGAAAAGCCAGGGAAGCATATTTGCCTATAATCTCAATGCTGGGGAGGCAGAGATAGGAAGATTCCCCAAAGTTTGCTGATCAGCCAATCTAGCAAATATGTCAGCTCCAGGCTCAGCGAGAGACCAAAACTCAATAAACAAATAAATAAGGTAAAGAGTGATTGAGGAAGACCCTTGACATGAACTTCCAACTTACACACACACACACACACACACAGAGAGAGAGAGAGAGAGAGAGAGAGAGAGAGAGAGAGAGAGAGAGAGAGAGAGAGAGCAGTCACTGTTGAATACACTGGTGAATTCTTTCTTAATTTTTTGGTGCTCAATGTCACTCAGTTGGTCAGATTTTGTAAATATTAGTGAATACTGCCCACCCACACTCCCACATTATCATTAGATATAAATGACAGCATAGTATATATCTCAACTGTAAAATGTCCACCTCTTAACAAACAGAACAAGCACATCATACTGGATGTATAAATTTTACTGTGTACCACAAAAGCCTCCAACACCAACAGGATGTTTTAGACATTTCAAACACTACGTAGCTCTGTCCTTTATAAATCTCTGTAGAGGAGTCAACTTTGCTAAACACAGAGCCAGTGATGTCATGTGACCTTAACAAACACAGTAGACCTGCTGACTGCACTGACATTCTATCTGTGTCTATATACTGTATGGAATTGCCATTGAAGCTGATGTTAGAACAAAACTATTTTTGATTTCACGGGAATGGACAGTCCTAAAAAACTCAGATAATTCGAAACAATCACATAAAAAAGGAAAATGATACTGTTCTCAGTAAATGAGAAGTTAACATATTATAATAATAGTTAACATAATTTCCCAAACAATAAAACGACATGGAAACAACTAACCTGTGTTGGTATGTATCCCACTCATTTTTTTATTAAGTAAAAAGGAGTAATAATACAATGTTACACTGCGCTTGTCACCTAGCAGGACCTCATCACACATTCCAGAAGCATAAAGAACGCTTTTGCAACATTTAAAAGGATCATCACAAGCTATTCCCAGCCCCTCAGCTAATTTGATTGCAATTTTCACTGATTATAAACCATGCTATGCAAAGCTTTTTTTCTGGAGTAATAAGTATGTTTTGTATAGTAATTGGGTGTGGTGGTACATGTCTTTAATGTAATATAATGTAATGTAAGCAGTCAGGCAGCAGAAGCAGGCAGATCTCTGAATTTGGCTACACAGCGAAACCTTGTCTTGAAAAGCACCCTCCCCAAGTTCTGTATCTAAATAGTCACAGTAAATGTATTTCAAAATTCCCTCTACTTTTGACTTGTGCATTTCAGAGTATATCCACTACCCCTCATTTTATTCTTCACACCAAAGTAGAGGCAGAAAAAAAAAAAAACAGAAAAAAAAATGTTGTGTTGAACATCCCTACATTTAAATCTTATGAAAATTCAGATTATCAAAGGTATTTAATCCTAGAGCCCCATGATGGTAGAAGAGACCTGACTCACACAAGTAATCCTTAGTGGCATAGGAAGGAGTATGTGGTGATGTGTTGCCGGGTGACACGTTCATACAATTGCAGTGGCACGTTCCCCCAGCACACACATGCAGGTGCACATAATATAAATAAATGCAAATTTTTTTAAAAAGAAAAAAAAAGATGATGGATGGCTCCTGAGAAAACAAGAATGAGGGTGACCTCTGCTTTCCACACACAGGCACACACACACATGCACACACACAAACAGGTACACACACCTATTCACACACACAAAGAAAGGCGCTATTCATCCATCTGCTCATCTAAAATTACTGAGTTAACATTTGAATCAGGACATCGGTAAACTGTCTTCCAGAGTAATGCTCTGGCCAACTTAAGTGCGTGTCAATACTGGGTTTCTTTTTTATTTTTTAAAGTCTTACCTTTAATCAGATTTTAAAAACGATATTCATTCTATCGATTTGTGCATTATGAATTCTTAGAGACAGCAAGCCGATTTAGGATATATGTGCTGATCTTTACTATTTCTTTCCAGCGCAGCCATATCTACCTCTCTTCCACCGTGTTCTTTGGGTTTTGGGTATCCACTCTTTAGTTACTGATTAGAAAAGGCTTGTTAAATAGTTTTTATTCCATTATTTATTTACCGTGTGTGTGTGTGTGTGTGTGTGTGTGTGTGTGTGTGTGTGTACTCAAGTCATCAGGCTTGACAGCATCTCTTCAACCATCTTTACCAGCCCAAGCTGGTAAAAAATTGTAAGAATATTAACTGGGTTTCACACCCTTCAATGACCTCAAATTTTTTCATTTCTATTTTTGCATGTGGCTAAATTTATCTTCTTTCTCCATCTTTGTGATTTTCCTCCTTGGGCATTATACTTAAAAACACACTCCCCCCCCCCAAATATTAAATGCATATTATCTGAACCCCATTATTCATGATTCACACAGTGTACCAAAGCAGCTGCCTAGGATGCTGTTGTGCATACAAGAGTCCTACCTTGGTGAGCAACCCCTTCGCGGTGGGTTTACCCTCAGGCTGCAGGCAAAGAGGATTAGCAGCTTGCGCTCGGAGAACATTCTGTAACACTTTAATCCATTCTTCCAATATGTTGGGAGAGTCTGCAGTCAGGTAATAAGTGTGTTTCTCTGTGGTCAGCTAGAATGGGATAAGAGACAACCAGAGAGGCGCTAATTATGACTTAGTCCTTGTCCAGTCAAACATCACTACTGACAGGAAAGCAAACAGACCACCTAGAGTCCCTGGTTCCAAGGAAATGTAGAGTTCCTTAGCCACTGTGTGAGAATGATGACCACTGAGTTAAAGTCATTTACACACAGACCTGGCACTGTTCACACTATAAAATCTAGGTCATGGTTTTAATTGTCACACTTTCCTCTTGGCTGTGGAACAGAAAGACTGGATATGATGCTAAACAAACACAAAGTCTTCAAGGCAAGAGGGGATTTTCATGAATAGAAGTGAGATAATGAGTAATCAACTGAGAATTTCCGTACCAATTCCTGGCGCTACACACAGCCAGCTATTTACTAAGAACTCACAATGTTCCCATCTCAAATTAACTGTGTTGCCAATTTCCCAAGTACTTCAGGACTTTACAACTGATTCTTGGCAGTCATATGTTGGAGCTTTTCCTGATTTATCCGATTTATCCTCAGGCATCCCCAGTCGACTGGGGATCAGTCATGAACCTTGCTAGCAAATGTCTTCTATCTCCACAGGAACAAGATAAAAAATAACGGCTATTGAGCCATTTCAGGAGCAAAGTGTTCAAATTTAAATATATCAGACTATGTCAAGAGTCTGTTTATATGTGGGCAAGATGGGCATCAGCCACCTCTGATAGCACTTGGCAGTACAGTGTCTCTGGTCTCCAACAGATTTTCCTTTTTGAAGTCTATGGAGAACTATCGATGTCTAATTCTATACTAAATTACAAACATTCTTGAATTTAATAGTATATTATATTCAGGCAATTCCCTGGGAAGCCAGAGGTGGGCCTGGCTAGAGTCCATCTTCCTGGCTAGTATTTAATTAAAAGCTTGCCTCAAATTTATCTTTTAAAAAAAGATAATTATGTAACAAACATCTCAGAAATTCATTTACTGGATAACCCTACCCTAAAACAGCTTGACATTTTGAGAGCTGAAAATCCCCAGTAGATTATATATGGAAGAACGTAGGAAGAAAAGGTATAGGGATGTGGGTAATATCCATAGTTAGCTCGCGGTATAGTTTTAACTAAAAAGTCTTACATATCTGTGAGCATCATACCGATTCTATGATAAATAAAAAGGCATCAAACAACCTCATCTCAATTGAAAACTGCTTTTCGTTGTACCAAAAGAATAACAAATCCAAAAGACGTGTACCTGGACTGTTTGCTTGTTATCTCCTCTTAAAATATTGCAGGATGCACTCAGTTCTATGTGGCCCTGGGGTTTCCGAATGACATCGCTCTGTATAAAAATCAGGAAAAGCAAACATAGATATTACAGAAATTACAGGAAATGTTTTGTACCATTAACACATAATTAAAATTTTAACCTTTATTTTATGTGTTTGGATATTTTGCTTGTGTCTATGCATCGTGCACATGCAGTGCATGTATAAGCTATAAGAGGGCGTCAGGTCCCCAGGGACAGGAGTTACAGATGGTCATGAGCCTGCCATGTAGGTGCTGGGAATGGAACCAGGTACTTCTGCAAGAGCAGCCAGGGCGGAGACATCTCTCCCAGCCCTGTAATGAATTTTGTATTACAGGGAAGGAATCCATTGGGAGTCTGCTTTGCAGTGTGAGGAGTTCAGGTCTTAACTGCCACTGCCTACTCACTGGAGACTTGTAGTAAAGTAATTCACCGCCTTTTAGGACAAACCACCTCCGCTTCCAAGTCTTGACTTTCCCGCTCATTTTTAATAGGTAGCCAGATTTTTCTAATGGTTCCTAGTGAAAAGAAAATATTTAAAAATGATGTTTTGTTTCCTTTGGGAAGTCAAACAAACGGTTTCATTAATTTTTCAGAGTCTGATTCAGTGTTTACATTTTTCCCATTTTCACTGGAGGATGAACAGGTTTTAGGGAGTTTCTGCTCAGGCTGTGAGCACTCCAAATCTGCACAATAGGCATCGGGTGGAATGGCATAATCGCTTTCAGAAGCCACCGAAGAGACAGAGACACCTAGAAAAATAGAGATATAAATTGAGTCAATATTGTATCTTGGCATGGGCCAACAGCAGCTGTGAATTCTCCTGCAGACGGCAACTCCTACATCATAAACCGCCCTTCACGAGATTTATTCCCATTCATCTCTGGCCATAGAGAAGGTTTAATGCAGGAAATAGAGCTAAGAATTTGGAAGTGTCACAAAAAATTTCCAAGAAAGTCAAAAGTACAAATGATATTTTGGTATGATTAAAACTGTAAGTGTTCACACACATACAAATCATTATGCAAGTGTACTGCTGCATCTTTTAGATTTAAAATACATGTATCTATATATTGATACATAGATAAACAAATGTTGAACCTCAATAATAGTTCTCAACAAAGTCCAATAAACTACTAACCAGCCTTCTGGCTTTAAAAATCTTCCATGAAAGATGAGCAAAAAGAAACACAACTATGAAGTAAAATTCAGTGGAATATTTTCACACTAACTGACTTTTTAGAAAGTGTTCTGTGAGGTACAAGCCATATATAGATGATAAATGCAACTGGAGATTTATAAATAGTAAAGTCCAGAATTTAGACCATTTTAAATGCAATTGTGCGTTAAAAAAAATGTTTGCAAAAGAAGCAATGACGCCACTCTTATAATGCTAGCCTTTACTTATCCTCTCAGACAGCTAAAAGTTGTATGACAGAGATACCAGACATTAAGGACCTCAGAGATCACCCTGGCTAATGTATTCATTGTTTAAGGCTGGATTTGTCCAAAGTCAAATAACTAGACAAGGGTGATTTTGGAGGATAAAGCTCAGATCCAAACCTGGGAACAATGTGCCAAGCTGTGTCCCAGGTGCTCGGGCTATGACATATACAGCTAAGGACACATCTGAGACCTCTTGGGACAGAGTCTAGTGAGGAGAAACAGACGCCCAACAGGCAGTAAGAGCAACAAAGATGAAATATGAGGCAGACTCAAGCACATGGATAGACCTAGAAGGGCCAGGGATACAGTCTGAACAGCGAGGTCAGCATGGATCTCACTGGATAAGGAGCATGATGGAGGTGGGGACTTGGTTACACACACATGTGGGGAGTCAAGCATGACCGTGCACACATGAAGATAGGTAAGTTTAATTTGGGCTACATAGCAAGTTCAACATTAGTCTTGGCTACAAGAAACCCTGTTTCAAAACAAAATAGTTATTATTTTTTTTAATCTGTAAACAAGAGGGCCAGTAAGGCCAGACTTGAGTATAGGAAGGGAAAGGCCAAAGACATAAAAGCGTAGTGTGATAGCTGTTATAAAGAATGCTAGCAGCTGCATCCTCAGCAAAAGTGTGACATCACCTGATTGGCCATAAAGAACCAAGTTAGAACAAGGAAACTGGTGGAAACCCAAACACTGACCCAGAAACAGCTCGATGACTCCAGCTGAAGCCCAGGGCTTTGAAGACCGTGGAGGTTGCACGCAACACAGCTAGAAATTCCACACATCTAAAAGGCCTCATAGACCTTCCTATGGGATCAGACTTCTCTGGGACCTCTGCCTGTGCATACAGCTCACTGAGAGTTGGTTGGAGAGATGGCTCAATGGATCAAGAACTTGTATACATAAGTACGAGAACCTGAGTTCAGATCCCCTAAATCCACATCAAACCAGAAAGAGGTGAGCATCTATCATTGTAGCCCAAGACAGGAAGACAGAGACAGGAGGGACCCTAGAAGTTGGTGGGCCAGCCTGGTGTCTAAAGCCTTGTGGGCTAGCCTGGTGTCTAAAGCCTTGTGGGCTAGCCTGGTGTCTAAAGCCTGAAAAATTGGATACCTTGTCTTAAAGTGGGAAGCAACACTGAGGTTGCCTTCCGAGTTCTGCGTGTGTGTAGTGAACACATATGCACATATATAAGTTCTAAAAATTTATTGAAAGTCATATGTATACATCAAGTCAAGTTAGAGTGTTCTCCACTTTAACATCCGATTAACCATCACAAATTGTTGGTGTGTTTTCTTATGCTTAATAATATAGTAAATACATCTATCCCAAAAATTAGGCAGCAAAGTAACTAAAAAAAAAAAAGAAAGAAACTTCATTTTGGCCAATTATTTTTTTTCTAACAATATACTACTACTAATAACAACAATATGATAATGAAAAATCGGCTTGTGTGAAATTGCGAGAATAAAGTCAAAAATTAGCACTAGAATATCAATGTCTCAGTTCTAAAGTAATGCTCTTTTCATTACAGTTTGGAGAGTGTAGTCTTAGAAATCCTATCAAGTCGAGTCAATATTCGGAACGTGCAGGCTTTTTGCGCATGCGCTTTCCCCTCACCTCGCTTCATGGCTCTGGGGCTGCTGGGCCCACCACGGCTGCGTGTATCCGACTCCGATGTCTGGTAGCTGGACCCGGAGCTGTCCTCTTCCTCCGAGCCCGAGGAATCATCCAGGAAAGGACTGCTACTTATTTGTGTCGCCTTCTAAAGAAAAGCAGGACAGCCCCTTTGTATCCATCTCTAAAGTTACTGTTCTCTTTAACATACAATACTTTTTAGAAAGCGGTCATAGGTCTATTTTTAAAAGAGAGGAAATAGCATATTTTGACATCATAAAAGTCTGTCTTCAAAACATTAGATTTTAATGAGCTAGGAATGTGTCAATTATAAAAGATTCTTGAAAACATAAGGCTGTCAATATCTGAGAGTCCTTGTTTTAATTAGGTTCTTCTGGCAAAGGGGACCCTGGCAGGAACACAAAGACCTTTCTAAATTAGGAGTTTCCATTGCATCATTAATAATATGCTAACAGTCTGGGGCAGGGATAAGGAGGAGCCACATCATAATCATCTTCTCCAGGCCTTTCCATTTCTTTCTTTCTTTTTTTTAACTGACACATTAATGTGAGCTTCTAAAGCTCTACAAAGGGGGAAGCTCTGTAAACTGTTAGGAATGGAATCTGGAACTTGAAGGATGTTTCCCTGCACATCCTGAAGAGACCCATATGTCTATCAGTGGGAGGTGCATTCATTACCCCCTTCAACGTTGTGTACACTGGGGTCGTCATATTCTTGTATATCAGGGATGTATAAAGGCCTGATGCAGAGCAGGAAAGTATGGTTGCAGAATCTGAAACAGAGAACAAACACTTGAGAAAAACCCTCCATCAAGTACACTGGTCTGTTTCTTATGAATATATATTAAAAAGAAATCAGGTTAACAGGTGGCTATTAATACAATTTTATGTGATGACATTTATAAATTTACATCTGCACTTTTTTATTTTTAGAGCCTTACTGTGAAGGCTAGGCTAGCATCAAACTAGCAAGGGATCTTCCTGCCTCAGCCTCCTGATTGCTGTGATTATAAGGCATCATATTCAGCTATGGATACTTTGTTTCTCATGGGCCAATTTCCTCCTGTGTACCGGACTCCTCAGCTCTTTGCAAGCTCTCTGACAGCAAGAACCATGCTTTTATTTCGTTAGCCTCTCCACTCAGGCTCAGCTGTACAGAACTAAGCATCAGTGACCACTGACTGGTTCCGTAAGTGGTCCTTTTGAAGATGTTCTGTGAGAGATGGAGCCTCTCTCTGGCTTGGTGTCGAAACACTATCTTTCTTAATGACATTGGAGACTCCAGTGATGATGGGTAACATATATTTTCCTGAATGTTAACAACAGAACTAACTAGAAGATAGGTGGGTGGCAGAACGAACCACTCGAAGTTTTTCTTTTCTTATTCTAGACACTTCAGTGCAGATTTTTTTTTTTTTGAAACAAAGTCTCATGTAACCCAGGCTTGCCTTGAACTCACTATGTAGATGAGGCTAGCCAGCCTTTAGCTCTAGATTCTCTCCTGCCTCTGCCTACCAAGTGTTGGCCTTATTTATTTTTTCCTAGTGGGAATGATTATTTCTCCAATAATTTTTTGAAGGTAAGAGGGAAAAAGATATAGGAACCAATACTTCTATAATTTTTGTAACTTTAAACAGATAAAATGTCCATGTCTCTACTTTGCCTTCTTCAGGTGAAATTGTAGTAGAGCACGTTTTTTACATCAGGATTGGATATACTTGTGCCTTTCTCCTGAATAAGATAAATGTCAGTTTTAAATCAAATCAGCAGCCATTTCTTAAACACTTACATAATTCCATGATTCTATAATACTAGACATTTAGGAAGGTCTTGCCTAGAGAAACAGCAATACAAAATCATATAGCTTAAAATCCCTTTTATTACAGTTTTCTTAAATGTCACAAACAGTAAAATACACCAGCTTAACCATGTTGGGTGTATAATTTGCTAGGGTGGGTTTTATCCACCTCGTAAAACGGACCTCTAGAACTTTTCCATCTGAAGTGTTAAATCCAAGAACATCTCTCCTTCCCCAATTTCCCATCACCCTGCATTTTGCTTCTGTAATTCTGATTCTCATGCTGTAATTCTCCTCAACCCAGATTATATGCACCTGCTTCTCAGTGGCCACATCCCACATTTGCTCTAACCTGGGACGTGCACATATCTTAAGAGGCTCAGTCTCATGACAGCATGCAAAGCACTTACTTTTCTTGCCATTCTCCATATTGAAGGCCCCAGACATTCGAATGCCTGATTTGGCTACAGCGTATATTCTGCTTTCCTAATATAAAAGAGAGATTGAACCAGGTGCTTACAGCCAAGAAATGACATAATACTTTTCGATTGTTCTTCAGATTATTATCCGAAGAAGTAGAGTATGGTGTTATCACAAAAACTCATCAGTGCCAATAGAACACAGCACTGTGAATAACTTGTAGAGATTCTTCCCCATTCATTTGTTATTCCCTTATTTATTTTTATTCCCAAACATTGACTTGAGATCTTGACCTCTTTAGAAGATATAAAAATGATCACAAGAAAGCTTATTTACAATCACTGACCATAGATAAATACTACCTTTAATATCTTAACATTCTACATGTAGTTAAAGACTTCTTTTTAAAGGGGGGAAACACTGAGTAGCTGTAACACGAAGCCAAAAACTGCTTACAGTCAATGATTACCCTCAGATTTCTTTTTTTCTCTCTAATATCTTAATATCCTACCATGGTTAGAAAGAAAAAAAGAAAGTGCTTGCATCCAGAATCCTAGCAGAGCACTGAATCATATTGTCTTCTTACTTCAATCCATTTTTAAAAAAGTAAAATAGACTTTTGGTCAAATAAGACATGGATTTGGGGATTATATTGGCATTCTTATCTTGTTCCAAAAGTAGCTTAGCATGTTTCTTCTTCTCCAAGAAAGATCTCTGGAGTGGGTACCTGTAAGGTTAGCATCGCTGCCTAATGAGTAAAAGGACCCCAGTGGTTTCTAGTGCATAGATCACCATGCCTTTTATAAAAGATCTACAGTTGAACAGTACCTGGGCCAGAACACAGCAGGCAGCTGACGCCATGCTCTTCTTCCTGGCTGGCCAGTGGCCACAGAAACTGGCATGGGATCACTGATGATGGGGGTGGGGGCAGGTTAGATTGATGAGTGCCAGACGGAGCAGATGAGGTGTGCTTTCTTTGAACATGTGTGGTTTACACAGAGATAATCAGATGGTGTGTACTGCTCAGGCAGTATAAGCAAGACTGTTGGAGGCAAGTGGCGTCCACATGGAGCATGAGACAGTAGAAAGCAAGAAGAAAGAATTCCTATAAAAAGAGGACACGCTGAGCCAAGCCAGGTCACTTGCTTATAAAGAGCAGGCCATCAGAGGTATTTCCCCGACCACAGGTTGGCCTACCGGAGTGACTGTTACATTCTGTATGATACTCCAATCAGGAGAGGCTTGCTTTAAATTAGCCTCTTACTGACGGAGGTAGTTAGGACATCTCCTGGGAACCTGAAAATGCTTATGAACCTTCACCTCTGGTCAGTACACTAGAACATTTGAAAAGCAATACTACTTTTCCAGGACAAAATAGCTTCGAGGGAGGAAGAGAGTGAGATGGTAAAGTTGCCAAATAAAATGAACTTGAAAGTTTAACATCAGTCTTTGAAAAATCTCAACATAACAAAAGCCCAATTTCAACTTACTACTGCCTGAGGCTAACATAAGTAGAATTCCAGAGATTCACATGCCATTTGTTTCTTTCTTCTTTTTTTTTTCTTTTTCTTTTCTTTTCGTGTGTGAAATGCAGAATTTAGCAATAAACAAAAGTCAGTTTCATGTGGATATCAAATGAAAAAAAATGTTCTCTTGAACGTGAATGAAAAGCAGACACATCTCAAAGTCTGGATTTATACTAAGGAAGCCAAGACTGTCTTAATTTTCTTGGAGTTACAGCAGTTATTAAGTAAAATAATCATAATAAAAGCACATGACTCCCAAATCCAAAATACCTGGAAACCCAGATGGTTCTTCTGTAGCTAGGGGTTAAACTGTGTCAATTGGGAAGGAAAACTAAAGTCTATGGAACAGACCAATTCACTTAATTTTAAAAATAGAATATTGAGACCTGGTGAGATGGCTCAGAGCTTGTAGGCAAGTGTGACAAACTGAGTTTGATCCCAGGAACCTGCATGGTGGATGAGAGAACCAACTCCTACACCTTGTCCTAGACCTCTACATGCGTACTATGGCATGCTCACCCTCCTCATTAATAAATAATTGTTAATGTTTAAAGACAGATTTTTTTAAAAAAATCAAGCAATGTAGATATTCCTAAGGAATATCACATAATTGACAGGTTGGTTTTGTCATCATACCAATGTTTCCATAGAAAATTCAGGAGGATGCTAGAGCTGAAGCAGTGGATTCATAAGTTCATGAAGAAAGTAAAACCACTCTTAATAGTAAATGTCAAACCTCATAACAATGACCCATGAGAGTTGAGTTGCTTCAAATCCACTCTAAAGTACCGCATTTAGAGGAAGTACTTCTCTTGACCTGTCACATCTCCTGTGTGGGCCACCAGTCACTGAACAGGACTGCATACCTGATCACTTCCTCTTCCCTGGTTATGTACAGCCTACCGTTTCTCTCTCCCCTCAGAAGTAGCTCCCACAGACGAAAAGTATCTTCACATTGTAAGAGTTAGAGGGGCCCTGGTCTCGCTACCCCCAGGAGGAAGTCGGAATGATCTCGCTTCAGCTTGGGCCTCTATAAACAAATCTAATTCCAAAGTCTAATATTAAAAAGCTCATTTGCCCTCCGATTTCCCTATCTGGAACTAATGTCCTATTTTTGAATTCCCATCTGTCTTGTTTCTCAATTTTTTCTCCCCCCAGAACGCGGTTGGGAAGAAGGGAAATCGTCCTCTGAAAACTGCCAAGTGTCAGAGCAATAAAGAAACGGGTGGGGCATGAAAGCAGAGAGTGAGAGCTGGATGAGCTGCCCACAGGGATGTAATTACCCAGGAAGGGAAGCGGTGCAAAGGAGGCGTGGGAGGTTTGCTGCAGGTTGCCTTCTTGGCAGGCTCGCTGGTTCCCTGCTCATCTACATGTGGAGGAGAATTCAGGGAGTCATAGGAATACGACCCATCATCGCAGCCCGTGTCCATGCTCTCTGCAACTTCCATGCTATCGCCATCGACTACATCAAGATCTGTTTCCTGAGGTCTCAGGGGTCGGATCATGCTTATGGCATTCCTGTTGGTGCCGAACATCCGGTCTGAACATAACTGTGGTTGGCTCAGGTGCCTTTTGGTGAGTGCCACGCTTATACTGAAAACATTGGGAATCCTTAGCTTTGGGGGTGGCAGGTATGCTGAAGGCACTAATTGGGTACCTTTTCCAGGGAGTGAGTTAGGATGTTTTGGGGTTAAAGCTGGGGTCAAAATAGGGCTTGGAGTGTTGGCCTCGCTTGATGAGGATGAATAATCCAGTCTCTGGGACTGAAATTTCTTATTCAGTTCATCCGAGGAACTGTCTGGCTCCTTTATGCCTGGCTGAGGATTCCCCTTTGAAAGACTATTCTGAGTTTTCCACGGTGCCTTCTGTTGCCAAGAATACAGCTTCCTGTGCTCTGGCCTGCTAATGCCAAACGTCTCTTCGAATATAGAACTGCTGTCATCAGATGCAGTGAGATACGTTTCACTGCCTATCCTACCAGACTGGCCGCCCTCCTCAGACGTGTGGCTGGAAAGAGTGGACGTGCACCTCGACTTGGATCTACCCTTGCTTCCGTCTTCCTCATCAGAACTCCAGTCACTCACAGGAGCCCCAGAATTCTGAGATGTACCACCATCCGTTGCAAAGCTCGCCCTCATTTTCCGGTTCTGTTCTGAGTCGCAAGGGGTCTCGTGCAACTTTCTCTGGCTTCTGTTTTCCTGGATTTGGTTATCATCAGGCTTCTCTGCAATTTCCATCTCTAAGAGGAAGATACATCACATTGGCAGGTTGCCTTTAATAATGGTACCTTTATGTAACTACACTGCACACATGCATTACCCTGCCTGATGTAACTACACTGTAGAGACTAGCATTTTCATGTGAATTTATCAGTTAACACTATTCTTTGTTAGCTTTATGCCTTTTTAAACAAGTTTGAAAAATTCGGGCTTTATAAAACATGAATTCTTACACTTCAATTTAACTGTATCAAAAGCAAATTGAGTTTTACAAAAAAAAATACGTTGGGGAATGAAAGTTGACAAGAAGCTAAAAAGAGAAAGAGTAGGGTGTGAAGTGGGGTGAGTTTGACCAAGAAAGAAGCCACCAAAAACCAAACATCATCAATTCCATTTTAGAAGCAAGGAAAATGACTACCCTTCTCCCACTGACCTTCAAAATCATCTTAATGTTAAGTCTAAACATAAACACAAACCCACAATTTAAGAAACAAACTTCGTGCCCAGTGGTGATGGCACATGCCTTTAATCCCAGCACTCAGGAGGCAGAGGCAAGTGGTTCTCTGTGAGTTTGAGGCCAGTCTGGTCTACAGTTCCAGAACAGCTGGAGCTGCACAGAGAAACCCTGTCTTAAAGAACCAAAATAGGGACAAACTTTGCGTTCACAATTTAATACATGAAATGAGTAAATTCACAGAAAAACTTTCCTTTAATTTCCAAGTGTAACTACCGTATGTATTTTAATAAAAAGAATAACCTCTTCCGATGCCATTAGATACGGATTCCATTTGTTAGCACCATGAGAAATGGAATACACCAATAGCTTTATAAATAATGATTTAAAACCTCAGGATGAATAGAAAAGGAACTTTGGAAACATAATATAGACTTCACAATAAAAGAAAGGGGCTTCACAAACATTCCCTCAAGTTACATGGCAGGCATTAGTTACATTTTCAAATGAGCTACAGCTTTGGCAAAGGCAAACTCAGTGGTCTCAGCTGACTAAGGAGATTAAAAAAAAAAGGCTTTGTGTAAAAGTAAATGAAATGTTATTAACAGCAAGAAATGGGTAATAAGGCAGCCTTCTGACTGGAGAAGCATTACGTATTTTTCGGGATGTCGAAACCAAGCTGAGAGGCACCTTTCATCGCTAGCATTTTTCTTATGCATTGGAAGGAAACCAGAACCCATGTAGCTAAGTTGCAAACTCAAGCTTTCCTAGAACAAGAAGGATTGCCCTTGAGGTGTTATGGTTAGGCTGCACCACCGGGCAAAATTTCCACAGGGTAGCTGTGGAAACGAAGATCTTCACACAGGACCTGGGTCAGATTATCTAGGCGATATTTTCTTCTCTGAAGTAACAGAGAAAGTAGTTACCAAAGTACCCTCCCAAGTGTTTATTTCTTTATGTGTCTGGTAGGCCAGTATTAATTTCATGTACAGTATGAATTAAAAATATTTTCCAGCAGCTATGTATACAAATGCAGAGTTCTCATCTGAAACTGGGCTAAAATGTTTACCTTGTAATTAGAATTATAATCTCTTATATTTTAAATATCTTTTCCATCTGCTGCAGGAAAAACCATTAAGATGGGGAAATCAGTTGCTCCTCTGTGCCCCTGGGAAAAACCTACATAAGACACAATATCACTAGACAGAAAGTTCAGTTGTTATACAGTTCTTATTAAATATTTGCTTGAAGTATTGAGGTGTGGCAGAGAATTGAACTTAATTCTAATCAATCTTAGTGAATGATGCTTTAGAAAAAGAAAGTTTGATGTTGAGGTAGATTGCTATAGTCTGTAAGTACCTTCGACACATTTTCCTTCAGTGAACTCAGGTTCTCTAGATGCCATCTTGCTCATTTCCTCCGATCTTACTACGTGAGGGGGACTCTTTGCTCGGGACAAAAAGCATCCAAACGTCAAACCGCTCAGGCGCTGCCCTTCTGAGAGCTTCGGTGTAGAGACACAGGATACCTTTTTCCCTTGGAGCTCTGCATGGTCATTAAGCAAAATGGAGCTGAATTTCTTATAGCTGTTTGTTGGACACGCAATAAAAGCATAGAAGGACTTGAATAAATCACTCAATTCCAGAAAAAAAAAGACTGAATTTCATCTTTTACTTATGTATATAGTAAATAAAAATCCCAACACAGAACATAGAACCCTAAATCTGTGGGGCGTGGGGGCGGGTGTCAATGGGTAAAAGAGCATGCTGCCAAGCCTGTGACCTGAGTTCAGTCATTGGATGGCTATTTATGGGTTTAGTCTAGTGGTTCTCAACCTTCCTAATGCTGCGACCCTTTAATATAATATAGTTCCTCATGTGGTGGTGACCCCCAAGCACTAAATTATTTTTGTTGCTACTTCATAACTGTAATTTTGCTACTGTTATGAATTGTAATGTAAGTTTCTGATATGCAGGATATCTGATGTGCAACCTCCAAGGGGTTACAACCCACAGGTTGAGAAGTTAACTTCAGACTGCTGGGGAAGTAACAGAAGGTGAAGTGTGTTATGCCATATAGCAACTGCTAATAAAGAAACGTATTTCTAGCATATTTCATCAGAAGTATCTTTAAATTTTTTTTATGTCGATCATCTGTCACAGAACTGATTCACAATCATACAGTAATGGTTATGTACAGTTGGTCCTCAATTCCACAGATTCTGCATCTGTGAATTTAACCAGCTGAGAATAAAAAAGTATTTAGAAAAACAAACTGTCTCTTCTGAATCTGGGCAGATATTTTAATAAGAATTCTCTAAAAATACATTTTAACAAAACTTATATAATATTTACCTTTTACTAGGCATTGTAGTAACCTGAAGATGATTTAAAGTTACAGGAGAATATGTGTAACACATTATATGTGAATCCTGGGCTGTTTTATTTAAGGACCTGGAACATCCATGGTATTCATGTAGATCCTAGAATCAGTCTATGGATACTGACAAACAACTATGTGTGATATATACATATATTTTGTATATATAGATAATATGTATAATATATACATATATTTAAATACATTAAATCTAGCACATATATGGTATCTATGCTCCAGTCTGAGCTTGGTTTCCAAGGATCAGAACATCTTAGCATACAAACCCAAGAGACTGTCAATGAAGGCTAGAACTGCAAGCCAAGGATATCAGGAAAATTAACAATCTTTGGGAAATAGAATTGGTACATGCAATCTAAAAGAAGGTGAGTGTCACAAAAACAGGAAATCTTAATTCTCATTATAGACCTTCTGATCAGTTATGACAATGCCTATTTTTTATGACTCAGATGAAGGAAATAAAAGCAAGTATTAATATGCTCTAAACAAATTGTCTTGACAGGTATAGGGGCTGAGACCTATAAGCCCAGCTGATAGTATGTGGGAGAACTGAGTTCTGTGGCATTTGTTACAATCAGAGGAGGTATCTGAAAACCCACAGACACCCCGCCCCGCCCCGCCAGCTGCACCAAATTCAGGGGCATGTTCAGAATGCATGAAGCCCTCACTGCAGGTACAACTAAACTGTACTATATTTCTATTTTGCTAGTTCCACTAAAAGAATCTCTTCTTTTCTAAGACCAAAATAACTTTTAGATACTGAAGTATAAACCTCTAACACAAATGCCATTCAGCTTCATATCACCTTCTTTTCTCAGACAAGGTAACAGAGCAGTGTGTCACTGCTGTGTTTGGAAAGAACAAAATGATTCTGGAGACTGGCACCAGTTGCCTGTGATCCCTGAACTGCAAGGCTGAACATTAACATGTAGTCATTTCAGCAAATTGGATTCTTTGGACCTTAAGTGGACTGTCTTTTAGGAAAGAGAGGCAGAATTACTATGCAACCATGTTTTCCTATATAATTGCCACTTTGATAAGTTGCTGTATAATTATTCATCATTCTTGGCCATTGACTCCTCATCCAACATCCCTCAGGTACAGGACTTCTGATTGGTAGGAGAAATTCTTTCTCATTTTCTGACAAATAACATCTTACATGATATTCATAATTAGATTCTTAAAACATGAGCAAAACAACAGTAAATTCTTATACAGCCAAATAAGTCGGCTGAATTATCGTAATGAAAGACCTACGCACCTTGCAGCTGCGACTGAATTGCTCTTATCTCTTTGGTTTGGTTTTGGTTGATGAAACGAAGATTCTGATTCTCCACTTCCAGCTAAAAGAGCACAATGACATTCTTTTAATCTGGAAATAATATTTTTAAAATACGCTAAAACCATAAAATTAAGAAAATGACAATATATAACTACTCTTGCAAACTAGTACCGGTGATCAACTTTAACAATTACGTCATCAATATTTTTTGTCCAGAGGTAAAGGCTGCCAGCCCTACGCATTTGCCATTGTAAAATAATTTTAAAAACAACTTCTCAGATATTAAACCTTTTAATTTTATGACCTATACATGCAATACTTATAATTACTTAAATTAACCCATTATAATATGGCTGTTTACAGTCATCGTTGTGAGTATCGATATTTTAATTTTAAAAATACAATGGCTATTAAAATTAGTCTATCACAAGTTTATCAAAATATAGGCCCACAATTGATTGGAATTGTATGTCTCACTCAGGATTCTATATTCTAAAGTTCTTAATCAAAAGAAGTAATAATAAAGAAAAAAACAGCAATAAATACCTCATTTAGCTTAACTGTTACCCATTCTTTGATTCTAGCTGCTTTTTCTTCAATTATTTTAGCTTCTTGTATTCTCATTTGTTTCTGAAATAACATCAAAAACTTGTTTAGTTCAAACATAGGATCCATAGCTTGGAGATATCACATTGTAAAATATGGATGGCAAATCCACAGATTCTGTTTCCAGGTTAATATATTTACCTCCCAGTCACCGAATAGATTTTTTTTAACACCCCAAATTTCCAGGCAGAGTGGTCCATACCTGTAATCCTAGCCCTCGGAGGCCGAGGCAGGGGGATCACTAGGTATAGGGCCAGCCTGAACCGGTAGATCTTGTTAACACAGAAAGAGATAGGGGATGGACGGAAGGAAAGAGAAACTGTTGAGTAGAAAGATCAGTCAGAAGGCACGTGCAGATGTGGTGATAAACCTGACAGTCCACACAGGATGTAAGCGCTCCGTGGAAACAGCCTCCGGGCATGTTCGAGGGATTGTCTAGACTGGGTTAATCGATGGGAAAATCGATGGGAAAAGTCCACCATAAATGCAGATGGCACTAATCTATTCCATGGGTTGGGCACTTGTGAGGTGTTTTGCTGAAGCAACAGGAAATCTACCTCGTACCATAAGCGCTGCTAATTTAATCAGTGACTGTCTTTCTTTCTCTTGGGTACTCAAACAATGAAGTGAATCCCCTAAATATATCAACAAAATGAACTATTTCTGGACCGGTAAAATTGGATCCACTAAGGGGTTGGGGAAGACAAATCTGCTTAGGACCAGAGCTATTTTCTCCCTCAAACACAAATTCTTCAAAAAAAAAAAAAAATCCAGAAAAACAAACAAAGAGAAATTCTAGTTGACATTTAACAGCCTGGCTCTGGCCACAAAATTACTGAGAATGTAAATACCATATAAATCACAATGGGTGAGGGGTTGGGCTGCTAGAAATTGAAAAAAAATCTCTAGACAAGTGAAATTTTTAATGCATTTAATGAACATAGCAGTCACGCTTAAATGATACTAAATGGCTAAATAGTCATCTAATCCTGATGCAAATTTGGTTGATTTCTGAGATGAGGTATTACTCTGCAGCCCAGACTGGCCTCAAACTCATGGCAACTCTCCTGCATCAGGCTCTCAAGTGCTGGGATGACAGGGATGAGCCACTACCCCCATCCTAGTGAATTTTCCTCATAAAACTTATAAGTACTCTACATCTCATCTGAGGCAGCTGAAAACTGTACTTTTTTGAGCAGATGGAGGATTAGTGTCAAACATAAATATATACAATGGCATGTAAATATTTTTCCTTTAGGAAGTCTACGTCGTCCGCACTGGCCTCACACTAATGATCCTCCTGCATCGGCCTCTAGGATTCTGCGATTGCCGGCATGCACCACTGTACCCAGTTATGTTGCAAATATTTTATGGACATAAATACCTGTTATACATTAAATATAAATTTAAATGAAAAAGATCATATTTAAACTCTAAAGTGTAAATGTTAAAAAGCACTAACACATCTAAAAAAACTACCAGATCTGGGACTAGAGATGGCCCACGAGGAAGGGCTCTTGCTACCATGCCTGATGATGTGAGTTCCATCACCACATGGTGGGGGGAGAGAACCAACTCCTGTAAGTTGCCCTCTGACCTCTACACATAGCAATACACACACACACATGCACACACGCACACTCGCACACACATGCACGCATACACACATGCGTGCGCACATTGAAGTACAATATTTTGCCTTGAGGTCTTGAGTCACCCAAGACATGAAGGAAATGGCATTTTTACTTGTACCTGTTACCAACGCATGTTATATAATCCTAAGAGTAAGAGTTTCCCTCCAGATAAAGATATATCAGCTAGGTCTTAATTAGGTATTAATGAACACATATTAATATGACTAATGATTCAGTTTCTCTAACCTGCTCTTCGAGCCGCAGCTCCAAGTTCTGAATGATGTCATCCTTCTCCTGCATTACAGACTCCAGATCTTGACACTTCTTATATAGCCGAGTCTCTGACTCACTGGTTTGAATATTAGCTGCTTTTAGTTTTTCTTCCATAACTTGCACCTAAGTTCAGAGGGTAAAGTAGTAACATTATGCCATATTCAACGTATCACAGTTCTATGTTGAAAATTGTACTTTAACGTTAGGTTCTTAAGCAGCATCACAAACTGAAAATATCAAACAGCAGGGTGTAATGTATTATGATGATTTTTAAGATCTGAAAACTATTTTGACAGACGGTGTAACCTTCAGGGTTGGTACCAGAGATCACCAGACTGCTGTGGTTACATAGGGGGTAAGGCACATGTTTACTAGAACAATGTACGCAAAGTGTTCATATAGAAGCAAAAGTTTCTAGCCTCATATTTAGACAAGAAAGAAATATAAAGAAAGATTGTGAGTGGTAAGATTCAAAGTAGATGGCCTGGATAATAACACATTTGGGAGAAAAAACTGTACTTAGGTTAGCAAGGAAGGAGGGAGGGAGGGAGGGGAGGGGGGGGAGGGAGGGAGGGAGGAAGGAAGGAAGGAAAAAAACAGTAGAAACAATGGTCCAGATACAGGCAGAAAAAGGCATTCAGTGAAGGCTCATTAGTTTATTAGCTTAATAAATGTTCTCCAGTTCCAGCAGGAAGGCATCAGTGAACAAAACAGACCCTCAAATCTCTTCCCGCATCCGAATTACAATTCAGTAAACAGAGACAATTAAGTGTAAGCACAGACACTTGCTACTCGACAGTACAGTGTACTGTTAACAGTGTGAGACCAGGGTGAGCCATGTTTTAATGTCTGAAACAAACAGACCCTGCTTGGATTCTTATGTAGAGGCATAGGGAATCTCTGGAGGACTAATGTGCCAAGTCTGCTCATCCACACAGACTGTGTGAATCTACCAAACTCAGTGAGGTCGATTCATTAATACCACCTCTGACTATCCCTTTTCCCTTTCTGCAGATCACAAATCCGACCAAAGCCTTGCCTGAGACTTCCTGGAAAGGTCTAAATAAGGAAGGTGTTTGTGATAGAAAATAGAGAACACCATACAATGTTCTATAAATTAATATCACTTAGGTAAGAATGCAATCCTATCAGAAGCTTGGCAATTACGGGCATAAAGAAGAAAAACGAACCCATTTGAGAAATTAAAGATGATGGTTCAAACAAAGGTAAATTTTTCCATCATTTTAATAACATCATTTAAGGGCAGAAAAATCGTAACGAATCCTTAAAGTCAGCTGAAATTTAGACACGTTTGACCGAAGGATATTTTTAGAAGAAAGCTGTGAAGGTGTGTTTGGTTTGGCTTTTTAACCATAAATAACAGGTTTCATCTGTGGGCTCACTCTGTAAATGTTAACTTGGAGTCACATGCCAAAACTGTTCTCATTAACACACACACACACACACACACACACACACACACACACACACACACACACAGCTGGAAAGTTTGAAAACAAAAGCAGAGTTCCAAAACAGGAGGAAACCATATTCTGATCTTCAAATAATAATTTAAGAGGCCTTAGATTTCCATTCTTTAACATAAAGCAGTGGTTTCATCTCAAATAAAACTTCATACCAACAACAAAGGTTTACCTAAGAGATTTTCCATTAAAAAAAAAATAGCCCAGCAGGAGACAAAACAGACAGTAAATACTCAATCTCCATTTTTTTTTCTGTTATAAACAGGATAGTCTGGAGCCACTGAAGTAGTAGCAAGAAAGCAGAGCCTAACACTAGTATATCAGTTCCTCTCTGAGAAGAAATAGAAGGTGAACCCCAAGAAAGACATAGAGCCTAACACTAGTATGTCAGTTCCTCTCTGAGGAGAAATAGAAGGTGAACCCAAAGAAAGACAAGTGAGGTTAGAGAGGTTCAGTTAGCTGTGCCTGCTGTGTAAGGATGAAGACTTGAGTTCGGATCTCCAGCACCCACATAAAAGCTGGGTGTGGTAGCTTCCAGTGCTTAGGAGGAGGAGAGAGGTAGATTCCTGGAGCTCACAGTCCCCCATTCTGGGCAAATCCATGAGCTCTGGGGTCCATATTTCAAAATATGAGGTGGATCTCATCAAAGAAGCCTCTTTATGCGAGTCAGAGAAAAAGTAACTATAGAATGCACAGCACTAGGTGGGATATCTCTATCTGTCTATCCATCTATCCATCCATTCATCCATCCATATCTCTCTCCCTGTCTCTCTCTATATATATATGCATATTCCTTCCTCTTACCAAGGCTCAGAAGCAGGAGTAGAGTGGGCATTACAGGGCAGAGGTCTGGAGCATGGCTTTGAAAATACATCTTCTGGACATGACAGCCATGGGTTGTTCTTATAACTTTGTCTCTCTCTCTCCTCTACCCTCCCAATCCCCTTTCTTGCTGTCACTATAAAGTAAGCATCTCTTACTCCATCACCAACACTCTCTGCTGTGACATTCTATCTCCCCGTGGGAGCCAGCCAACCACAGACTCAAACTATGAACCAAAGACTGTAAACCAAGTCACAGCAATACAAGATCTGACTCTCCCAAACCATGTGACAGCTAAGACAGGCATTTACCTACAGTCTCCTGTCCTGGGACATTTAGGTTACACTCTAACACTACTGAGACTGACAATAGAGTTTACTTTGAATCAGAGGGAGGCTACTAGCTGACTAGAATTAGCCATAGAGGTTCTGGAGGACTCAGGGCATATAGAGAGATACAGGAAGTAATAGTGTGGGGCTTCCAGAGAGATGAGGCCACCGGTAGCTTCTCCGCTGGTTCTCCAATCAATCATTCAGGTTTTGACCCCCGAGTTTTTATTGATAAAGAATAATTAGATAAGACAGAGCAACCACATTTAGTTGCCACATGAACTGCCCCTTCTGTTACTTAGGAAAGGCCTATATCTCTGGACAGCTAGGGCCTGGAACTATGTCTTTATTTCAAAGAACACATTCTCAGGTTATGCATAAACACCACAGAGATCCTTGGATGTATCACTGTCATCTGAATTATTTTAAAGTGAGTATTACTTTTAGATAAACAATTTTCTGAGGCAAGAAAAATATTGGCCAATGTGCAGAGTCTCAGGGCAAGAATCACAAAATGGTCCTGGACATCTTGCCTGCCAGCTGGTCCTGTTATGACCAACTTCCACAGGACTCCTGGCCTGCCTTGGTAATCACCATGAATAAGATGTCTCCGGAAAAGCTAAGAGCTTACAGAAGAAACAAGCAGCCCTTTTAACATGTCCCACCACAGGCACACGGAAAACAGCCCAGTTCTTTTTCCATTCATTTAACTTTAACCAGACAAGAATTTTAGCTACTCAGAGACTGGACAGTAACAAACCCTGACAGGGGGATGGAAAGGTGGCTCAGTGGTTAAGAACTTTGGCTGCTCTTCCAGAGGACTCAGGTTCAATTACCAGCAAGCACATGGCTGTTCACAACTGTCTGTAACTACAGTTCCAGGGGACCTGACACCCTCACACAGACAGACATACATGTGGACAAAATACCAATGCACATAAAATAAATAAATAGTTTAAAACACACACAGAGGCAGGGAGAGAGCCAGAGAAGTACAATGAATTCAAATTGGCTTAAACAGACACTCGCAAATACAGGTCCTCCAGTGTGGAATACTTTGTACTTTCAAGGAGGTTTTTTTGCCTTCTGGGTAAATTCCTGTTTGCTCCCACTCAGCATACTCTTGAACCATTCCCCCTAAACCTCTTTGATCTTGAAATCCTTAAGCTACTCTGCTCGGATCCCAAAGACAGGACTGGCCACTGAATGGTTTGAGGCAGGCGGGTAACAGCCTCTGAGCCTTTGGAACATCCTTATAAATCAGACTGTCCTGATTTTCCAACATCTTGGAGGACATCAGAACATTGATGTCAACAATGTTGATATATATATTTGTTACTTCTACCATTGTTAAAAAAAACTCTGTATCTAAGGCAGTGTATAGAAAGAGGGGTTTGTTTGGGCTTATGGTTCCAGAGGAATGTGAGTTCATCACCGTAAGTCAGGGAGCCTGGGAGCAGGCTGGTATGGTAGGGCAGCATTGGAGCAGCAAGCCAAGAGCTCACATCTTGAACAGCAAGCACGAAGCAGAGAGAGCAAACTTGGAGTCTTGTGAAGTTTTAAAGTCCCAGCGCCCACTGCCAGTGACATACTTCCTCCAGCAAAGCCACACCTCCTAAGCCTCCCCCCCCCTCTCTCTCTCTCTCTCTCTCACACACACACACACACACACACACACACACACACTCTTAAAATAAAATAAATATTAAAAACCAGAAGCAATTATGCAATGTTTTGGAGAATTTTGAATGCTATCTAGCTCTCTGACATATGATGGAATTTTTGCTAATATTTTTGGCATGACAATGGTGCTGTGGTTGGGATTTTAAGAGTCTATTAGATTAGTTGCTTTGACTTTCCTCAGCTTTACTCCAAATAACCCACGTAGGGTTGAGTGCAGGACCCAGTGACAGGTGATAAGGCAAAGTACTAGTCAGCTGACTCCTGACAGCATGTTTTACGGTTTCCCTACTCTTATATGTGGTTGAAGTTTCATGAAATAAAATTTTAAGATTTCTTTTCAAATTTAAACAAGAAATCAAGGATTAGGTTGGACTGGTATAGCCACTCTAACAATTTGCTATGTAAAATTAAGTCTAGGTTCTAGCCGGAAGACAACAGACCTAAGGTCAGTACAGACAGACCTAAGGACAGTACAGACAGACCTAAGGACAGTACAGACAGACCTAAGGACAGTACAGCTGCTATACAGTGCATTTCTTAGAAGGAGTTTTGTTTTGAAGCTTTTGAAAGCTGTTAGTTTGAATGACTGTGACAAAGAGTTTTTCATAAAATGAGAAGCTATGAATTTGAGATGTCTAAAGAACTTTAAGGCTTGGTGTACCCATTCAAAACATCCACTTTACTGCCCTAAAACCCAGAAAAGCCTAATGACCTACCAAATCATCATCTAAGGAACCAAAGTAGTATTTTTTTAAAAAAAATGAATAAAAATACAGAAAACATATTCTTTTTTTGTGGGGATTTTCTGAATAGCCTTGGCTATCCTATAAATCACTCTAAAGACCAGGCTGGCCTTGAACTCACAGAGGTTTGCCTGGTTCTGCCTCTAATCTGACTTTTCTTACTCATAAATATCAATATATGAAACATACAACTTTGTGCATATTTTCCTAACATAATTCTAAGCATTTTCTCTATTAATTTTCAGTGAATTGATTTGAAATAGTTGTTTAACAGTTCATGGCTTTAAGTTTACTTACTTTTCTTCTACAATATGGAATTCATACAATTTTCAGCTCTTTATTACTATATATAAAGCTGACATGAACATATTTATATGTAAAACTTCATTGCAGTTGGGATTTCTATTAAAAGTCATGTTGACTTTCTAAAACATAAAATATTTGAATAAAAAACCTTTTTTCCCTCTTGGGAAATCTGTAAAGGAATAAAATAAGAGTTGAGCTTATGAACAGTCAAAATGATGAGCTTTTTAGGGAGGCTGGCAGTTATCCTACCATTGTTTAGTGAGCTAAACAATCTTCATATGCATAGAGAGGGGTAAAGATTAAATTATACCTGTTGAAAAGCCTTTTCTGCTTGACGTTCAGCATCAATAACTTGTCTCTCCAACTGTTGCATCTACAGGTGAGAGAGGGTAGAAAATACACAAACATTTATTTCTGCCTTTTGGAAAAAGCCAATTCTAAAAATAAATGAAGTAAACCATTGGATATGAATTATAATTAACACATTAAAAACACTTAATATTTTAAACATTGATGAAATATTAAAAGTCTTGATGCTTCTAACCCATTGCAGCCCACTCATTAGTACATATCTTGGTGACTTTGTAGGGGTCATAGCACTGGTCCCCATTCATGTTCTCATTCTCCAATATGGAGCTTCATATACCACAGGAATGTTCATCAATAGATTAGAAATCACTGGTCAATACATATTACAAACAACAAAAAGCAAGACATCGAATGCTGTATTTGGCATTTTGCCCAAAAGCCACAATGAAATCAGGGAAGTGTCTTCTCACAAACTCACTGGATGGTGTATTCAATCATGGCTGAGATGTCTTACAGATTGATAGAAGGACCTAAGAGACCAATTAGATACAAATACCAAGATAGATATGGAAAGTACAATATACAAAGACCTGATGATAATAAAGGAAAGTTGCTAGGTGTTGAATACACAGCCACGAGGTGAAATTCAAGTCTTTCTCCCAGGCCTGTAGTTGGACCATGTTTAGAGCGGCCTGTGATTGGATCTGAGCTCACTCCTCTCCCGGATGCTGGTTCAGATGCCCAGAACTCATGGTAAACTTCCAACCAAGGCCACCCTGGAGGATGAGAGACAGACAGACAGACAGACAGACTTGTCCAAAAACTGTGACAAAGGAAATATGGAGGAAGCTCCTCCAACACCCAAAGAGATGACAGGATGGTGCAGAAGAGGAAAGTAGACAAATTCATCTTTCAAAAATACGGGCAACTACAGGTCCTAATTTCTTGCACATCCCACTACTCTGTTGATGAAAAATTAAAATAAATTTTGCTGATTCAAAAATACGGGCAACTACAGGTCCTAATTTCTTGCACATCCCACTACTCTGTTGATGAAAAATTAAAATAACTCTTGCTGATGAGGGACGCATTTCAGCCCTTTTATGTGGGCTTTGTCATATATCCAGAAGCTTCCAATAGGTGAGTGGGAAAAGGAATTGTCTTGACTAGAGTCGGCGAGAGGATCCCTGGGCTTCCCGGGAACCACAAATAGTGTAAAGATCAAGATGTAATTTAGAATTTGCCCGTTGATAAGTAGCTGTAGTCTGCCTGAAATATGTGGGTTAAACTCAGAGGATTATGAAGAAAGAAATGTGTTTAATACGAAGTCCATTGGGCACCCCGTGCAAGAGGCAATGCATAAAAACCCGCATTAAGGAATAAAAGGCTGCTGCTCAGATATAGTCATCATGTTAAATGGACTTACTCCCCCCAATTAGGAAGTAATGATGGCATTTGGGCATTGTTTTTAGCTTTGCTGAGTTTTATTTTTATTTTTTTATTTTTTTATTTTTATTTTTTTGCCTCCCAATGATTCAGAAAATGAGGGTTAGTGTATAATACAACTGTGCTGATGAAGGACCACTTGAAATGTGGCAAATCCAATGTAAGGTTAGCATAAGCATCAAATACATACTTCACTCAATAACATCTATTGTTAGAAAACACTATAAAAATGTAGGGTATCTCCAAATGAGTTTTATATTAACTCCATGTTGAATACTTGAGATATGCTTCATTAAGTAAAATATGTCATTAAAATTTACTTTATCTCTTTCTCATCGTATTCATGTACCCATTAGAAAAATTCAAACGACACAGATACTTAAAATATAGTTCTATATGTAACAAAGATATGTAATATCTGTTGTCATTACATGTAGTAATTTAAGGATCCCAATGATATCACATTCTAAAAGGCAGTATGTTACAGGGATTGAGACATCAAGAAGTTTTAAATATTAGGCATGTTTATAGTTATATCCCAAGTGCATCCTCTGGACTTTAGATAATCTTTAACTTCTGTGAAAATGTTTCAAACACTTAATGACCTTAAACACATTTTCCTCAGCTATTGTTTAACTAGACACACACTATGTGGAAGCCATTGGACAAACATATACCTCTTGGATATCTCTGGAAGTTTCTTTACCAAAACACTCCGCTACCAGACACAGGGTAAGTTCCACTGGAACTATGTTGACAGTTGTTAGCTCTATGCTAAATGCAGGCCATTTTCTGAGAAATTTTTGTACCTCTATTGTGTGTGTGTGTGTGTGTGTGTGTGTGTGTGTGTGTGTGTGTTCCTTGAGAGATATTTGGCTTCTGTGCTACGTAGATGGTTCAGGGGGTATTGCCATGCAAGTGTAAAGACTTGAGTTCAGGTCCCCAGTATCCATGTTGGGCACAGTGTTCCTATGGTGAGATAGGAGACAAACAGGAGAATGTCCATAAGCTCATGGGCTGGCTAGCCTGGTGTACCCTGAAGTGAAGAAGAGACTCCACCTCAAACAATATGGGAGACAGGAGCTGACACCTCCACTCACTGTGGCACACATACATCACACACACACACACACACACACACACACACACACACACACACAAACACACACTTCACATACATATATCTGCACCCACAAAAATTTATTTAAAAGCATTTGCTTCCTAGTTGTAACAGGAAAGGCAGAATCCAGTCTCTATTATTATATACCTAGTATAAGTCATCATACATACTAGATATTGAGTCTTACAAATTATGATGAACTGACAAAGATCTGTATCCTGTGTATTTCAAGAATGGCTGTGATGACAAATTCTGATTGTTAATCTGACCGGAATAAGAAATGGCTAGGATAATAGTAAAGCACACTTGTGTCTGTGAAGTTATTTCCAGAGACGGTCAGGTCATAAAGCCTCTGACCTAATAGGCAGATTAAGCCTCTGACGGATTCATGATGACCAGGGCATTATTGGGAGTTGGTAAAAGGAGGCGGAAGAAGTAAACCTAGATGGAGAAGTAGGTCACCGTGGGTGGGGGTGGGGAGGGGGCAAGTCCTGGAAGACAGTATCTCCCCTGGATTACTTCCTACATTCTCTTTCCTATGCTTTCCTGGCCATCATGATAGGAAATGTCAACATTCCCACCCCCCCCCCCCAAAATGGACAAAACCTCTGAAATTGGGCTAAACTAGACCCTTCTTTGAGCTGTTCTCTTGGGAATTTTGTCAACAACAGTAAGAATTATAATTGACAGTATTATTTTTACCATTGCCAAATACATTTATTTCTGCTCCTGTGGCACGACATTATATGTGTTGGAAGGAATAATTCATGTGTGAAATCGTTCATAATACAACACCTTGCATGTGCCAGTTCATCATTAAGTCTAAAAACTTAGTAGTTAGCAGTAACCTTGCAAAAAAAATTCCATTCTAGAAGAGCATTATACACATGCATATACTCCCTAACACACAAAGGCATAGCACTTCAGAGTACTTTGATATACAAGGAGGTAAAATTTGTTGCTAGGCATGAAAAGATAGATGGAGGAATGGATAGATAGATGTATCTTTAAATACAATAAAATTTTAAAAACCATAGTTTCGTGGGTCACTTTTGCTATTTTTATTTAAACACAAAAGTGGTCCCTAAAACATTAAGGGAAAAGTATAAAGCATAAGGGGGAAACCCCTGAATTTGAAAGTAAGGTCTAAATTAGGTCTCAAATTACACTATTTATGAGTGGGGTAAGGATAGGTGATTTCTTTAACAGAGCATTCCTTGTCTGTAAAATGAGGTAACTCTTATTCTAGTATACTTATGTCAAAATTAAGTAGCAAGACATCTAGCATAATACTGAGTATCTTAATAGGTGTTCAACCTTTACACATGACATTTTATAGCAATATATTTCTACCATACACATGTATTGGTTTTATGAATAATTTAAGTTGGGACGGTTTAGTTTTGAATGAACAAACTGCATTTAAGAGGTCTGGGTTTTAGTTCTTACCAGTAGTTATTTATTTATTACTTTACCAATAGATTATTACTAGGTTCTAGAATTCCTTCATGTAAAGTGGGGGTAAGACAACTTTATCACAAAAATGGGAGAGTAAAATAAGAAAGACTAAAAATAAGAGCACAGGTAAATGTAATGGGAAAAGTGTGGTGATGTATTATATATTTAATAAAACCAGCCTGGAATATCAGAGATGAGAATCACCCACAGTCAAGCCAAGAGGGTCAGACAGTGGTAACTCAGACCCGTAATCCAAGCTCCAAGCGGGGGTTAGGGGACACAGGGAGTGGCGACCTATGCCTTTAATCTCACAACTCCAGAGACTGAGATCTTTCTGTGTTTCTGTGAGTTCAAGGCTAACTACCAAATAGTAGTAGCTCACACCTTTAATCTTAACTCTGGAATATGATGCAGAGTTGAACCCAGAAGTGAAACAACTGGGTGAAGAAGGTATTTAAGGCAGACGTAGGAAGACAGAGATTTATTCTGTAGAAGTAATGAGGGGTCAGGCTAAAGAAGTGGAAGATAGCTTTTACCTTGAGAAGTGGGCTGGGTGAGATTTGACTGTGGTCTGTTTCCTCTCTCTGATATTCCAGTTTTTCCCCCCAATATCTGGCTCATTTTCATTAAATACAAACTATAATTGGTGTTACAGAAAAGGATTTATGTATTTCAGGAATTAAAAATGGTGATAGCATTTGCAGTGTTACAAATTGAATGGCAAAGATGAAAGTGTCCATCTTGAGGATATAGCTCAATGAACATTTACCTGGTATACATAGGCTCAAAGTTTAACCTCCAACTCTCTCTCTCTCTCTCTCCCACACATACCTATGGAAAGACGGTCAGAGAGAGGAAGAAAGAGATGTCTGATAGCAAGGGGTTTTTCTAAATATATAAATAGCAACACACAAAGATACCATATATTCATTATAAGTGCGCATAGATGGATGAAATATTATATGTGAGATTTGTTCAAATATAACTCTGGGAGCTATAGATTAATGTATAGATGGATGGATTGGCCCTGAATTGATAAGCATTAGATATAGATGATGCATATATGAGGGCATATTTGCATTTGTTTAAAAAAATCTTTCCAATAAGAACTTTTAAATATATATGTGATTATATATCAACAGCATATTTAAAGACAAAGCAGGGGCTGAGGGTGTGGCTCTGTGGTAGAGTGACCAGCTAGTCTGCAGAAAGGTTTGGGTTTGGTCCTCGGCCACACAAAAAAGAGACAAACAAATTATATATGGGATGATATATAAGTGATGTTAGCAGGAAAATTTATTTTGAAAAGTAGTGACTATCCTAATTTTATTTATATAGGAAAACTTGTATATTTGTTTTTATTGGTTGAGAACACACATACCAAAGAGCTGTCTAGCTCTCTACATCATAGAATTGATGGTCACATATGTGTTAGGTAATGGGGAGAAATAATTCCATTTAAAAAGAGTATAATGGGAGAGTAAAAAGTATCAAACAGTGGAAGCAATAGCCAATGGTAATGGTTATTAATAGTCAAAGGTAATTCCTTCAGAGAAAGTATATGATTAAGAAGATGCTAAAATACTTTGTGGAACTGACGCATAAAAGAATAACGTGCACGGGGGGGGGGGGGGGGGGGGAGATCAAGTGGAGCAGCATCTCACTAGATGGGGGCCAGTGAGATGACGCCATTAATAAGAGGTCACAGTTGTTGGAGGAGATAACTATTTAAAATCACGGACCTGAGCAAACTAGTTAGTGAGAACAAAGTAAACCCTAGAGCCAAGAAAAGGAGAAAGCTGTAATGATTACATGAGAGACAGAAAAGGAAGAAATAATAAAGCTGAGAACTCTTCATTAAAACGAGTCAAAAACAGACTCGCAGAAACCTGGGGGGAACAAACAGAATATTATGAGCAACAATAATTAAACCACGTGTACGGAACATGTCATCTCTTCTAAGGACATAAAATAGCAAAGATTATTCCAAGAGAAATATTATCTTAATGGCTAAGAAATGTATCATATGATTTAAAACCTTACAAAAGGAAAACTCCAAGACTACATAGCTTTGCTAGTGAATTCAACTAAAGATGTTACTACAAACTCAAAAGAAAAAAAAAAAAAAACTTCCAAGATGACAATGGTTCCCAGTACACTTTATAAGGCCACTTAGGGTCACAATCAAAGATCAGACTAATGTCCTTGTGAGTACAATGTCAGAAATCTTTAATTAAAGTACCAGTAGATTAAATCCAAATATACACAATGACGCTAGCATTCTGACTGTTCTGGAATGAGCAAAGGGACATGCAGAATAGAAGTGACTTCTAGGAAACCGACGAGAACAGTATAGGAAAGTTCTCATCCTTACTTGGATTGGATGTATAATCTTACCATACGTATATCAATCTAAGTCCTCCAAACATTTAAGCAAATTCCAAAACATACAGAGAAAACATGAAGCTGGCTAATATATGAGAAAATACGTGAAATCAAATCAAATCAACGGCACCAATTTAGACCAGGTAAACATTGGAATATTGTGTGAGGAATCTCAGACTATGTTTTAACATGATCGGAGGTTAAGTGGGTATAAAATCTATTAGTGGAAGAACAACAATTTTTAAAAGAAATTGGGAGAAATTAAACAAGAAAAAAATGGGTAGGAAAATAATTCACAACTCAGTAGTTAGTGGCCAGCTTTCACGCAGCCCTCAAAAGTCCTCACCTTGTAGGAGTCCAATCTCTTCCTTCACCACACGGGGTTAATCCTTGTGATGACAGGTTACCATGGAATGATGGAGTGTGACTTCTGAGGCTATGTCACAAAAGACACCTTGAACTTCCACCTTGAACCCCCTTGGAGCCCTTTCTCTGTTCTCGGACAGCCCTGCTGAGGAGTCTCCATGCTCAGCAGCTGAGTCTTTCCACCTAACAGCCACCTGAGTGAACTGTTTTGGAAATGGACCCTCCAGCTCATGGCAGCCTAGGCCAACACGCTGACTCAGCAACCCCACAGGGATGCACTAATTGACCCCCCCACCCCCCGAAACTTCTAAGGCTTAGAAACTGCAAGATGTCCATAGTGTTTTTAAGTTTGGGGATGATCTCTTAGCATAAGATAGATAAGTAAAAGCAGACATAATAAACTATTCTGAGACCAGAAAGCATGCAACATAAAAAAGTAAAATTCAGTGTAAAAGATGGGAAAATGGACATTTATGCATATGTGGCTCCAGAGTAATGCGAGTAACAGAAGGAACACAATGAGAAAGAAGTCAGTCACTACCAGAAGCAACAATGCTGACCTGTGACAGCCATGCCCTGCACCATCCATAATAATTTCAAATCACGTTTTACTTTTTAAAGGTGAAATACAAATTCAAGACAATAGTCTACAGAAAGTTTTAAGAGATATTCTATGTGGAGCTGAATACAAAGTCCATTGTTCACGAAGGAGAAAATGATCCTGAATTATTTTAAGTTATCTAAGATAATTCATGTTACGTATGTGTGTTAAACTTTAAAAGTAGAAACAATTGTAGGTATTGGAGGAAGAAGATGATTTAGTGACTAAACTTAACATTTTAAAAATGCATAGATAATATCCACTGTACCCTGGCATTCCCAAGCCACTCTGTCTACTACTTTCATACACACACACACACACACACACACACACACACACATACACTGTAGAGTACCTAGATTGATAAAGCTATGAAGTTTGAAATGGGCTTTTCCCCCCCCATTTTGAGCAGCAGTAGATAACTAAAAGCCATGGTTATACTACTGAGTAGTATGGACCAGAGATCTTTAAAGATAATACCTGAATCCCATGGTTAATCTGTGATCATCATTCTAATGAAAGCTACTTTCATGTTGGCATGTAATTTCTTAGAATGCTATTTTCTCTTAGCTTTCAGTTCTTATGTGTGGTGTAGAGAAACTAAGGTCTCAGCTTCAAGTACAATCACGAAAATCACTGAGCTTTTCCCAACTCTCTAGTCCATAAACTGTACACACACAGGCTCCAAATAAATGTATTAAAAGGAGATGTGTCGCGTTCTCCCCGTACAGGCCACCACTTGTCGCGCACAACCTCGCTAGCAACACCAGGCTCTTCTTTCAGTGGTTTATTCAGGACCTTGAAACTTCTTCTGCCTCTGCTCTGCCTCTGCTCTGCCTCTGCTCTGCCTCTGCTCTGCCTCTGCTACTGCCTCTGCTACTGGGGAAAACCGGCTCCCAGCTATATACCCTCTGGACTGCCAGTCACGGGGCGCCACGTGGGCCATGCCAATAGATCCAGGTGCATGGAAGCAAGCCACACCTGGAAGCAAGCCACGAGCTTAGTCTTAGCCAAATGATGAGTTGTTTATCTCAGAGAGCTCTCACCGTTGGGAAGGTGAAAGGCAGAAGCCAGCACCATCTTTAAGGTGTGGCCACGCGGCTCTCTACAGAGATGCAGTGCTGCTTTCTCCCATTTGGACATTTTTATTTAAAAATTTTGTCATCCAGTTCATTTTTATCATTATCTTTCGCCCATTACCTCCCACAGCCTAACCACCTCCCTACTCAACCAACTTTGTGTTCTCTCTTAAATAGCCAGACACCAAAACAGGCAAAAGACCAAGAAGACAGACTAACTATGTGATAAGCCGTTGATGACTCGATGGCAGGTTAATGTCAAAAGAGTTTTCGTTATTAAGAAGAATTGTATTATTTACTTATTATATGTATGTATGTGTGTGTGTGTGTGTGACTGTGTGAGTTTATATGCAGCACATGCATGTAGTTGTCCACGGTGGCCAGAAGGTGTTGGATCCCATGAACTGGAATCACAAAAGGTTATGAGTTGCTTGATGCGGGTGCTGGGAACCAAACCACAGTCCTCTGCCAGATGAGTTGCGTGTTCTTGGCCACTGAACCATCTCTCCCACCCTGAGGAGCTGTCAAGAGAATCTGTACTGTTACTTCTTATGGATGAGGAGATGATGAGATGACTCGGTGATGAACGTGCTTGGCATGCAAGAGTGAGGAGCCGAGTTCGAATCCCTAGCGCCCACGTAAAAGCTGGGTGTGTCTGTGGACGTCTGTCACTTGAGCACCTGGGGAGGCAGAGACAGGAGGTTGTCTAGACTTTGTTGGCCAGAGAGTAATAGAACTGGGTAAGCTCCAGGCGGAATGAAGAGACCAGTTTAACAAAAAAAAAATGCAAAGTGATAAAGAAACCTGACGTTGATCTCTGTCATCCATAAACGTGAGTGCGCACACACTAACCCACACATACACAGTCTGCTTTTGCAAAGTCATGATGGCCCAGCGACTTGCTGTGGGTGAATCATTCTCCAAAAGAAAAGACTTCAGTTGTATGACTCATCTTACCCAATTGTGGTTCTACCAAACCCCATCCCACCCCACCACAGCCTTTCAGAGTCAGTGGTTTTGTGGTAGCATTGGAAAAACTACTAGTTATCTTTAGGACAAGATAGAACAGCCTAAGTCTTCCGTCGCCTGGCATCTTTCCATTCTATGGTTTTGAATGGGTTTAAGCGTTTAGTATCTTCTTATTTCTAACAGTGTTACCTAAATTCTAAGAGCTAGTCTTTTTCCTGGAAATATATGCAGCTGGCTGCCGACCATCCTAATGGTTTCAGGGGCTCTTCGGATCCTTCCAACTGCACTGGACCCTCTCTCCTCCCCCTCCCAGGTTCTTAGCTCATCATCAGCCAGCTCCCCACGTCTCCTTGTCACACTCCAATTCTTCAACTGATTATTTATGCTGGTAGTTGTTGGAGTCTAATTAAGGAGTTGAGTTTTAAGTAATGCCACTGTCTGGGTCTTAAGTGTCCCCTAAAGGTCCATGTTATGCAAGTTTGTTCTCCAGGATGGCATTAAAGAACTTGATGGTCAAAACTCAGGACATGGGCCTCAAGGGAGGCCGTTTGATAACTGGGGTGTGCCCTTTAGAGATATGAGGGGACCCTGGTTACTTCCTCTTCCTTCCGTTTGCTCTTTGGCCACGAGGTGAGCCGTTTGGTCTACATAATGAGTTTCAGGACATCCAGGATATATAGAGAAAGCCTGTCTCAAACAAACAAAACATTTCAAAGACGTTGAAAATAAAAGGATGGAAAACATACAATGAATATTAAAAGCAATATTAAATGATAGATTTTGTGCCAAAGTTTTATGAGTAATAAATAGGGTCAATTATAAGTGGAATAATTCATGAAGAAATGTAACAATCATAATCCCATGTATGCCAACATCAAAACATATATGGAAGGGCTGGAGTGAAATTTAGTGGTAGAGCAAATGTTTACCAAGTGCAAGGTCATTGCTTCCATCCCTAGACTTGGGATAAAACTCTGTGTGTGTGTTTTGTGGGGTTGGGTGGGAAGGTATGTGTGTGCACATGCACGGAAATGCATGCACTATGTGTGATATGTAAAACTATGCCACATAAAGTTTTATTTTTGTTCAAATATTCTGAGAAGTCAAAACAAATGATTATGTTTAAATTCTAAGGCAGTGATTCTCTGAGGCTGTGACCCTTCAATACAGTTCCTCATGTTGTGGTGACCCCCAACCATAAAATTATTTCATTGCTACTTCATAATTTTGCTACTGTAATGCCTTATAATGTAAATATCTGTGTTTTCCAATGATCTTAGGCAACCCCTGTGAAAAGGTCAGTCTACCCAAAAGAGGTCATGACCCACACAGGTTGAGTACCATTGTTCTAAAGAAGTAATGTGTTCAGATTTTCTATCAAATGATTAAATAAATCCATTTACTTCATAACTTGGCTTTTATGTTTACTTTTATAGTTAACAAAGCTATAAATATACACATCAACTAATTTGAAAAGATTTATTAATACAGTGGACCGTTTTAGCCAATTCTTTGCATATTTGCCTTCATGTCCTAAATAGCATGCTTCTATTTTTGTGGGCCTTCCTTTTTAAAAAAATTATTTCGACTCATTTCCTTAATGGAAAAATGAAAATTAGTGCTTTTGTCCCCCTGACATCAATCTAGATACATTTACATCTCCTATTCCTTCTGTGTCTTCATATCACCCATTATTTAAAACACACTATAGGATTCTTAGTTCTGATGCTGTTTATGAAAACCACAACATGTATCACACATAGGAAGCTCAGCCATATATCAACCACAGGGACAAACCTTTACTACATGACTTTTTTCCCTGGAACTAAATGTCTTGTTTCTTTACATAGTTTTAAAAAAGAACTTTCCAATAGCCACACTCCAAATTCCCACCACTGTCTTAGTTATCACTCATATCCTGGAGTTCTACTCATTTTTCTTGAAGCCACACCCAGTTCCCGCTAGCATGTAAGTGAGAACCAGCGCCCCCTGCCCAGGTCCACCTGTCTTCTTGGGAAGATCCTTCAACTTTCTTTTGCCCTGGATCACCTGCTTCCCACACTGTTTTCCTTAGTTTATTCCTTCCCTTGAATGGAACACATTCTCCTGACATCCCTCAGAAAGGTTACATGGGCTCTTACAAACGTTACGAATATCCTTATTAACTCTCAAACAAAATTCATAATTGGGGGAAGATGGCTCAGTAGATAAATGTACTTGCAGTTAATTCTGTCCCTAGGTCCCACATGGTTGGAAAAAAGTAGTGATTATTGCAAGCAGTCTTTTGACCTCTGTACATATGCCGTGATACATGCACACACACATACATACACATACACACACACAAACACACACACACAATTTTTTAAATTTAAAAATGCATGGTGGGCTTTAGCAGAGAATTCTGTTCCATTATTTTCTAATGCTTGCATTTGAGAACCTGGAAAGGCTTCCAGTTCCTGGACCTCTGTAAGTAATCTGTTTGTTTCTCCCGGAAAGCCTGAAGCACACTGGTAGAGCAAAGGCTTTGAGGGGCCTAAGCTGCTCCTCCTGAAGGTCAATAACTCCTTAGAACCCTGAAAAGACCTGCAGGGGAATTTGTATCGTGCTGAGAAGTAGGGAGTATTAGTGGGAGATATGTGGCTGTTTAGATTTCTCACTTATTCCCATATGCCAAATGTCCATCAACTAAGCATTTATTTCCTGAAAACAAAACAAAGCTAACTAAAACTTGTTTCCCTTAGCAACTTGAATTAATTGTTTAGAGTGTATTCATCCAATAACTGTCTCATTTACAAGCTCCCAACAATCTCCTGCCCACTTACCAGAAAACAAAGCTGATAGTGGACCAGCAACAGCCATGTATACACAGCTGCCAGACAAGTTCACAGATGTCCCGTTGTTAAATGTAAACAGACCACCAAGGAGCAGCCAACATGTGAGAAGAGCCTGCATCTCAGAAAAGGAACATCCACAGAAAGAGGGAAACACTCTCCGAGGAAAGAAAGATAAGGAAGGGGACGTTTTAGAAATGTTAATGATGTCTAAGAACCAAGAAGTTTCAAATACATGATTTCTCAGCCACTGTGTGAAGCAGAAATTATTCCTGCTGAAATATCGGAAATTGTGTATAGAATGAGTTTGCTTTGAGCAGAAGTCTAGCCAGTAATGGCGTTGACCTTCAGTCTTTATATTCCAAATCCCTCGTGTTCTTTTCGCTGCACATAAACTTCCTACACCGTGTAGAGTGATACAGAACCAGAGGAAAACCAGTCCAAACATATAACCACAATGATTGTAACTGGAAAGCATTGGCATCTACCTGTATCCTACATTATTCTTTGAGGCTAGGAACTCCTTGTTGGTAAACTGTGTTGGCTTGAGTGACAAATGTTCCTCAATGTCTTGGACACAAATACTTGGCCCTCAGTTAGTGCTGCTATTTGAGGAGGCTGAGGTATGGCCTTTCTAAAAGACGTCTTTCACTCCGAGCAGGTTTCAAAAGCTTCGAGCTGTTCTCTACTTTATGTCCACTCTCTCATCTTCATGTTTTCCATTCAAGACCTGAGCTCTCGGCTCTCTGTCCCTGCCACCATGCTTGCCGCTTGTTGCTATGACTCCAACCCACCATCGAGTTCTTATACCACTGGAACCATAAGCCAAATAAATTCCCTCTTCCTTAAGTCACCTGTGGTCACCGTGTTTTATCACAGCAGCTAAAAATAATCAATAAACTAACCTCCAATTATGCGACAGTTCTAACAGGAAGAAAGAAATGTGTGTGGTATATGTACTTGTTTGTATATGGGTGTGGAGGGGGGGTCTGTTATTGATATTGGAGTTCACTGATTGGCTAGGCTGGTTGGTCAGTAAGCTTCAGGGATGTGTCTGCCTCTAGTCTCTCCAACCCCAACTTTTAGACGGATGCTGGGGATCCAAATTCCAGTCCTTATACTTGTACAGCAAGTTATTTACTTATAGCCATCCTTCTGATAGGAAGAATTTCAAGTGATATATTTTCAGAGAACTTATCACAGAAAGAATAGAGGGATAGAGTTACAACCCAAAGTGCAGTATTCTATACGGCCGTTTTAGGGCTGGCTTTAATATACATATTTATTTGCTTACAACCCAAATAGAGGAGTTTTAACACTGTCTCCTCTTCCCCCCCCCTGCAAAAAAAACTGGGTATATTTACACAATAATGGCCGACACAAAGGTAATGATGATACCTAACAGAGTCTAAGAAGTGTTTACTGAACACATGTAGTAAACAAAGGGAATGATTGAATTTTCAAAAAGAATTCAGACTGAGGATATACCTTTACGAAAGGAAGTTGCTACTGTTCACAATTTAAACTACTGACCATAAGTACCTAACATTTTACATTGCATTAAATCTATTCAGTAAAATCTAGAGTACTTTAAAGCCAGTTCAAACACACTAGTAAACCAACAGAAAATATTTTCACTTTGAATATTTCTTTTCCATAACTCTTTAGCTGGGAAATAACTTTACAGAATACTTAAGGCTCACAGGATACTCTCACATAATATTTTACTATCATGGTGTAAACTACAATGTAATCCCGAGTCCCAGTCTACCCAACATATACTAAGCCAGAATGAAATGATCATTTGACCCATAGAAAGTTTTACTAAAAATACACATTAAACATTTTATAAACTGGCATCAAATTCTAAGCCTTGTGTTTGATTTATTGCTCAAAAAAATGTTCTCTATATTCCCAGTGAATTTAGCAACAAGCTGAAGACAAAAATTTGCCATTGAACTTGTATCTTGTATCATAACACCACCACACACACATTCAGCGATCCTCTCTGTTATAGGCCCTGTGAACAAGTAAAATTGTCCCACAGATTAATTAAGGCAGAATATTTTAGGACTTCTGCACTCAATGATGTGGACATAATTTCTAAGCAGGGGTTTTTCTGTGTTTTCCCATGGATAGCCCATGAAAGACTATCACTTTAGTTTTTTCTTATAGTATTATCTTTGGCCAACAACCCCCAAAAGTGACATTTCAAAGAACCTTCCAAGGCCTCACCGTTATATGTGGAATTTCCAGTCATCATTTGCATCATTTGGTGAGCTAAAAGAGCGAGTGGATGGATGTCTTATTTAAATAGATTTCTGGAATATTGTCCTGGATTGCTATGTGAAGAAAACACATGTTCTGATGTCCTGACTCTTCAGTCCTAGGAGGAGATCTTAAACTGCCCCCAGAGGAATCACAGTCATAAGGAGAAGGCCAAGAGTCAGGATATCCTAGATGCTAAAGCACCATAAGGTCAGCATAAGAGTCAGTTACCATGGTGATGGCCAGAGGAAAAACTGCTTCATATCTTCCCTTTCCTTTTCACTGAGAAACTAATTCGTGGAAAGTAAAATTTCACTTTAACTTAAAAAGAAACTTGCTCTTCTCTTCCTTGCCTCGGAAAATTAACTTGTAAAGGAGGGGATTACTTACATCCCAGCTTCCCTGAAGAGTTTATATTTGGCATACTAAGGATATTTCCAACACCATTCTTTAAATTCCTTTAAAGACCTCTCCCATTTACAGCAGCACTTGTCCAAGACTTCAATAAGGCCTTTTTTTCTTCACAAGCCTTGATATTCTAAATTACTTGAAAATTGTGATTTTAAAAAATAGGTACAAAAATTGTTTTTTTTAAAAAAACCTCACATATTCTATTCACTTACATATCTGAAATCCAGGTTTAATTATAAAAACACTCTGTCATCTCACACTGTTTCCTTAAAAAATTCAGAACTACATCAGGTGGTGGTGGAGTATGCCTTTAATCTCAACACTCCGGGAGGCAGAGGCAGGCAGATCTCAGTGAATTAGAGGCTAGCATGATCTACAAAGGGGTTTCTGGACAGTCAGAGATGTTACACAGAGAAACACTGCCTCAAAAAATATTCAGAAATATATTTGATATAAATCTGCAATTACCTTCAAGACTCCTGAAATTAAGAAGCATAATCTATCTATTCATAGGAAACAAGAGAGTCTAGGGATTTAGTTCAGTGGTAGAGCTCTTGATTAACAGTGCAAGGCTCTTAACATAACAGGCAAGGAAGATAGAAAAAGATGGGAGAAGACCATAGTGGGTTATCTCTTTGCACCAAATACTCTATTAATTTCGACAAATCTGAAAGGTGCATGATTTGATGCCAGCTCTGCCATTTGTTAGCTGTGTAATAAGAGTGAACACATTAATCATTTATTCTAAGACCTAATGTTACGATCTACAGATTGAAGAAAATGACAGTTACCCCCCATAGAGCTCCATGGGGGGTTAAACTAGCTTAAGGCCATAGTTTTAAAAGCTTGGGAACCACAGTTAGCACGCAGAGTTGGCTGCTTGTGTACCACAGCCAATAAAACAAAGCTAAGAACCAGAACTGTTCCAGGAGAAAGCTGGCTACAGTTTCTGGCAAGGAGCTAAAGAAACAAATTAGTATTCTCTCAAGAATCTTCAGCCTTCGGGCTGTACCCATGTGGGGAGAAGCTGTGGAGCACTAAGGGGAAGAATCTCTGAGCATGCTGGTCCCAACACAGAGCCAAGGCTAGAGGTGGGACCCGACTAGTCTCAGGAATGCAACATTTGACTCAATCTGGCGCTTACCAACAATGCAGCAGGACTTGCTTTGAAAAACATGTAGTTACATAAATGGTTATTAGTGCAAACATATGCGCAACTAACACACAGTGATGCACACACTGGAATAGAAGACAGAAGAGAAGCGTGGGTGAAGCACCATGGGGTGACAAACAAGTCACTTTAGGCTTCAAAGACAGAACATCTGGGTTTAAATGTTGTTTCCGTCACTTTCTTTTTGGAATGAACTCATGCAAGCTAAGTAACTTTTTGTACCTAATTATCCCCTTGTGTCAACATGAGAAATATTAGTATTTACCTCAGAATATTATTGGGAAGATTAAATATATAAATTACTTAGGATACACAGTGGCCATAGTAAGTATCAGTTTCCTAATTCATAAAATGAAAATAAAAATTTATAACTTTAAAAGTTGTTAGATGAATTTAGTACATTATGCCTATAAAATATTTAACATGTGATAGGTCAATAAATACTTGGCATTTTCATTAAAATGTAGATGGGTACCAAAGATATTTTCTCAACCTGAGAATACTTCATAACAGAATGTAACAAAAACACCATGAAAGTCTTTACTCTCGTTTTAGTATTGAAAGTATTTACTAGGAAGCCATGAGTCATTGGCACACAGTCATTTTCCAACATGTAAAATACATCTGAATGACTCCATCTCTTAGATCTTCTAAAGGCCTAAATCCAGAGTTATAGATTAGACAGAAGGAGGGGGGGGAAGAGGAGGAGAAGGAAAGAAAGAAAGAACTAATGCTCCTTTTAATACTCATTCACTGAGGGGGAAGAGGGTAAATATAATAGCATACAGATCGATAATCAAAAAAGGAAAGGTGACAAATGGGAAGTGTCCATGCAAATTAGCCACAAGGAAAAAATAACTGGTACAGCCACATAAAAACCAGTGTCTTGATGGTTAGGTTCATAGAAAATACTAGATGAATCACCTTTCAACGTAAGAAATTATTTTTATATTGAAAGGAGAAAAAAAAAATCACCCCATGAATGACAATTAATCTTGAGCTAAGTTACCTTTAGCTGTAGCTATTCAAACTGGAATCTCTTCAAGCTTTAGTTTTTAATCCTAAAATGAATGGACCACTTTAATATTGAGGAACTCATTCCACAGAGCCTGGCACTGGGTTGTCTGTGAAGCAGACTTGGCAGGCTCACTTTAGCCTCTCTGCCTAAAAGGAGTTAAGGATGAGACATCTGAAGGAAAGGCATCTGAAAGCTCAAACAAAATGTTTTACTAGAATTTATTAGGACACTTCTAAGGGATTCTTGGCCAACAGGAAAGAAGGGTATAAGGTTTTTATGGAGAAGTGACACATGTACCCATTTCTATCCCAAAAGAATGTGAACTAGAGTTTAAAACAACACCTGTAAATTCCTCTTACCTCAGATATACCAGAGATACCACAGATCCATCTGTCTAGATAACATTATCTAGAAACATGAAAACCACCTGTTGATTTTAAATTCTCTAGAACATAAAAATCCTCTAAATTTAAACTTAAATTCTCTACAACACCAAAAAAGCAAAAAGAATCGTATAATATTGCTCATTTAACTCGATATTTAAAATACTATTGGCCCCTATCTTAGGTTTCTACTGCTGTGATGAAACACCAAGACCAGAAAACAAGCTGGAAAGTTTGTTTGCCTTACAATTTCACGTTGCTGTTCATCACTGAAGTCAGGAAGTCAAACAGGGCTGGAACCTGGAGGCAGGAGCTGATGCAGAGGATATGGAAGGGTGCTGCTCACTGGCTTGCTTCCCCTGGCTTGCTCAGCCTGCTTTCTTATAGAACCCAGGACCACCAACCTAGGGATGGCACCACCCACCATGGGCTGGGCCTTCCCTCACTAGTTGAGAAAATGCCTTATAGCTGGGTTGCATGGAAGCATTTCTTCCAGCTGAGGCTCAAGCTGAGACACAAAACCAGCCAGTAGACACAGTCAATATAATTATTGCTGAAGTGTTTTATCTTTTCATACAAAATTTGTGAACTCCATGGTATATTTTGCATTTGCAACATACTTCAGTTTGAACTAGCCTAGTCAAAATGTTTCATAGTTACACATATCACGTAGGTATCATGTCTGATAAGAAGGAATTTCACGTGAAGAAATGCCTCCACCAGACCGGCCTATGGGCATATCTGTGGGGCTATTTTCACACTTTTTGATTAATGTGGGGGCTGACGGTGATTGAGGGCAGTGACACTTTGGCAAGTAGTTCTGAGAAATATAAGAAAGGCAGCTGAACATGAGCCTGAAAGCAAACCAGTGACATACTTCTACCGTTTCTGCCTCTGCTCGAGTTCCTGCCCTGACTTACGTGATCAGGACACATCAGTCAAATAAACCCTCTCCTCTTCAACTTCCTTTTGCTCGTGGTCCTCATCACAGGGTTAGAAAGGGAACCAAGAGGCTGGAGAGATGGCTCAGAGGTGAAGAGCTCTGGCTGCTCTTCCCCAGGACCTGAGTTCAGTTCTCAGCAACCACATGACGGCTAACAGCCATCTATAGTGAGATCTGGTGCCCTCTTCTGGCCTGCAGGCATACAGGCATATATGATAAATCTTTTTTAAAATGAAAACTAAAGGAAACTAATAGTATAGTAGATCAGACGGCAAAGTCTAGAATCCAAGTTCCCTGGAATCAGAGACTGTTTTGTTTACAGAGATAACTGTAATACATACATACATACATATATACATATATATAAACAATATTTGTGACAAAAATTCTATTACTAGAACTATTAATAGATGACTATGACTATACTGAATTCAATTCTAGCCCAAATAACAATTTTAAAACACACTGTTAGTAGGAATTACTAAGCAGGTACATACTTTCAAATATACTATAAAGACATTTAACTGTAAGTAGAGAGTTTTCTTCTATAATTACTTTAAAATTATTTTTTGTTTGTTTTTGTTTTATTGAGACAGAGTCTTGTGTGTAGCCCAGGTTGGCCTTAAGTTTGGGATCCTCTGGCCTCAGTGCTGGGATTACAAGTTTGTGGCATCATACTCGGTTTAAAAGTATATCCATCAACAGAAAGCGATCAAAATGTTATTAAATTCCTTTAATAAGTCAAATAATTTATAGCTTTCTCTCTGCAATAAATGAATGCTGTACTCATCAAATATGGAATGTCCAAACCCTACTAATGATCACAGATGAACCATTTGGGGTTTTTTTGTTTGTTTTTTGTCTCATATTTGGTGAAAGAATGTATATTTCAAATACTTTATAAAAAGAAAGTTAAACTATATTCATTATTTTTAAATTATCAGACTCCCAGGAGCACTGAGATTACTTAATATATATATATGTATATATACTTAATATATATGTTTCATATATATGTAAATGTTTCATATACGTAAATATATGAAATAGGTATCCCGCAACCGACAGTCATGAAGTTAGGAGAAGCTTACTTTCTCTGCTAAGAGCTCTCGGATCTTGCTTGCTTGAACTCGAAACTTCATGAGCTGTGACTCCAGAGCTACACATCGCTCTTTCCAATCGACTGGTCCTTCTGGCTCAGAGAGCTCTGCCATATTTCTTCTAAAAAGAAAGAAAGCGAACAGTTAAACAATGCACACATTAGCATCGAAGAAAGTGCAAGAAATGACCCAATGAACAATTGCATGCAACGCACAGACAAGTTTTAAATTCGAAGATAAGGCACACTTGCTACAGTTTGTAGAATTTAATGACCGACAAGAAGCCAGGGCTGGAGGCCACTCCTGGCTGTTAGTTCTCCGTCTCAGCTTCCCCATGCTAAAAGAAAGACAGACGCTAGCAATCCCGAGCTTCATGAACATGCTATGAGGGATAAATGAAATGATGCCTCTTCCGGTAGAACTTTGAACTACACGACAGCACAGCCCAGAGAGAAGAGACTGTCCTATTTTTAATTCTTCCCAACAGGTAGGACTTTAAAAGCCTATTCACACTCTCAAATTGCAGACAAAGTACCACAATGGGCCAGTATGAAAAGGTAGCCTATGAAAAATACTGTATCCACGCTAAAGATTTGCATTAAAATGATGAAGGTTCTGTGCCACTTTGGATTTGTTTGGGTCCAGGCTAAGTCTCTCAAGCCAGAAAAACCTCTGTCTAACTTAACCAAGGACATTATTAGAAACCTGACAAGTACATTTTCATTGCGGCTAAGAGGAGGAAACAGATAAATATGAAATTTCACGTCATCTACAACTTAGTAAATCTGAACGCTGTTTTCTATATTAACTGCCATTTTGAAGGAGGTTAATGGCAGGGGGAAGGTTGGCTGGTCAGAAGGCAGCGCTAGGTGATGGAGATTGTCTTGCAAGTCTATGGGGCTACTTGACCTCAGAAGCATGGCTCTGGGATTCATGGAAGTAGTTTTAAATGTTTATTAATGTTCTGTTGGCCTAATTGTATTTCTGAATGACCTTTGCCATGAATTGGTGAGATCAGCATTAGGAATGATTTCCCAAAAGAGCCAGGCCCCAGTGCAGGAGAACACACGATAATAAATTCTCAGAACCCTGAAGATTTCGGTGTTGAAGTATATAATAGTATTCTTCTGTTTGCAAGAAAGAAAGAAAGAATACAAGAAAGAGCAAGATTCCACCCCTAAATTTACTGTAATATATATCTCATCCCTTAAATATATGCCCATTTTTTAAAACTGCATGCTACAAGCTTGCTTTAGCCTAGTGCTTGGCAGATGGGGGCAGAAAGACTATTGGTAAATTCAAGACCCTCCTGGGCTACACAGAAGTTCCAGGTTCCAGATCCCCCAAGACATAGTTAGACTGTCTCAGAAGAAAAATAGCCGAGCGAGCCACTGAAGACTCACTTTTCCTTAAACACAAAAATGAGTGATTTGTGCTCAAGATAGTTTTCACTTTAATACTGGGATTATCACTCCATAATTTAGATGCAAAATAAATACAAAATAATTGTTTTACCAAGGCAACAATTTTTTGCTACAATCACCCCTAACCACTGTAAGCCTTTCAGACACCCCAGCATCCTGGCCACAGACAGTGAAAATATCACAGAAGAGCTGGCAAGAATTCGCCTGTTTTTATAAAATCCTGACCTTACTTATTTCTGCTTTTTTTTTTAAAAAAATATTAGCTTTATGAACATTTTCATTTGCCACATTAACATTTACTACTAATGTTCCATCTTGGAATCACAGACTTCTCATCTCATTGCTTCTTCCTAACTATAGTTTTGCTACTGTCATGAATCATAATGTAAATATCTGATATGCAGGATCTGTGACACCCAGAGGGGTCACGGCCCACTGCCGTGGTACTATGAAGATCTTGTAAAAATAGCCTACAAGAAGGCAGAAAAAGATTTGAAAGTCAAGTATGTGATAAGAGATTTGTGTCAGAATGTGTAAATGATTCAAAGAACCCAACAAAAACAACAACCTTCCAGGTTTAATAAATCCTAGCACCCGGGAGGTAAAGGCAGGAGGGTCTCTGTGAGTCTGAGGCCTGCCTGGTCTACAAAGTGAGTTCCAGAGCTACATACCAAGATCCTATCTTGAAAAATAAAACAAACAAACAAAAACAGGACGATCTAATTTAGAATATAGGCAAAATGAGGGTCTGAAAAGATGGCTTATGTGGCAAAGCGCTGGCCAGGGACTTTGAGAATAAGATTCAACCCTCAAATGAGAAAAACGCTTTTTTTTTCTGCAGGCAAGTCTGTAGGGTATTTTCTGGACTGCTGATTGGCAGGGATGGGCCCAGGCCACGGGAGTCAGGCAGAGCCACCCCTGGGTAAGGGGTTCAGAGATATATATAGGGAACCAGCCTGAGCAAACCATGATGAGCAAGCTGGTAAGCAGAATGTCTCAATGCTCTCTACTTGGTCCTGCCTCCAGGCTCCTGCCTTGGGTTCCTGCCCTGACTTCCCTCAGTGATGGACTGTGAGATCTAAGAGTTAGAAGCTGAAACAAACCCCTTCCTCCCCAAAAAGTTTTGGTCATATGGTTTTATCACAGCAACAGAAATAAACCCTAACTAAGAGATTTGTACTAGAGCATGGACCGACCCAGGCACGCTGTTTTTTAAGGACTGTGGAAGAGTTTGGAACTTTAGGCTGGAAAAGCTGTTGAATGCTTAGAGCTCCGTGAGCTGTTTTAGGGAGTGTGGATAAGAATGTTAAAAGTAGTAAGAATCAGTGGAGACCAAGCTTGTGACGTGCCAGGAGGAAGTTTGAAAGTACCTTAAGGATCCTGTTGGGATCCTTCAATACTTTGGATTAAAAATCTGGGCAGCTGGCTGAAGAATTCGTTGTGTCTTAGAAGATACCAGAATCACTAAAGTGAAACCTTCCCTTTACTTAAACCAACAATGACGGTTAGCTGGAGCTGATAAACTATCAGTGACTAAAGACCAGCACCACTGAGGTAAAATTGTCTGGGAATATTTCAAGACAGCACACAGAATCTATTGTCTAGAGAAGGCCAAGGCTACAACTCCTGCTGACATCCAAACTTGGTAACGTGTAACAGTAGTCATCCAGGTGGTCCTGGTTTTGGAAGGTTTTAGAGGGATCGTGGAGAGCTGCTGACCCTCGGCACAGTGAGAGGCCAGGAGAGGCAGCTGTTGAAGGTGCAGCCTCAGTTGTAGTATAAGTTGAGGCTTGTAGCAAGGTCAGAGTCCCTCAAGAGAGCCTAGGCTATTGGCGAAGCTTCTGTCCAAGTTGCAGCAGAATATTGAAGATACCAGTACTTGGAGGCAGCCACCAAGAAACAGCCGCAGCTTTGAAGTGAAGTCAGCCTCAACCCATGAGACATGCTTCAAGTCCGATGAATGGTAGAACCTCAGAGGTGGTGCTGCTGAAGCCCTTTGGAGACCAGAAGATCATGAGTGTCATGCCCGACACCGAGCTTTACAGAGCTGGCCTTTGGTTTTGTTTGAGTGTAATATGACTATGCTCTAGTTCTTCTCTCTTGGGGTAAGAAAGTATACTTTTCCTTTTTCTTTTTATTTTATAGGTACACACAGTTTTAAAAAAACTTTGTATTTTTTGGGAGAGACTTAGAATATTTTAAAGAGACTTTGGAGTTTTAAGTGTTGACATTTTTAAAGACTGTGGGACTTTTAAAAGTTGGGATGGTTTATATTGTTATATTAAAATTAACATGGCACCTTGGGGGACAACAAGAAAGGAAAGGTTATGGTTTCACAGTGATGTATCAAGTTGACAAGGTGTCAATTGTTTTGATTGGTTTTTCTTTTGGTTTTTGTTTGTTTGTTTTTTTGTCAAGTTGACAGAAACTAGAGTTATCTGGAACCTCAAAAGAGGGAGAAAAATGTCTCCATCCAAACTGCCTGTAGGCAAGTCTGTAGGGCATTGTCTTCATGAACAGTTGACGTAAGGAAGAGAGGAAAGGTTATGGTTTAATAGTGGTGTGGTTTGCATCAGCTTGACAAAACCTGTGTGCCTGGCCCATATGGAGCCTTGTCACCTCTGGGCAGTTCCTGAATTGTATAAGAAAGCAGGCTGAGCACAGCTTGAGGAGAAAGCCAATAAGCAGTGCTCCCCCGTGGATTCTGTAGTTCTTGCCCCCCAGATTCCCGCCTTGATTGAGTTCCTGCCCCAGAATTAGCTTCATGATGGACTATTTATTAACTGTAATCTGAAATAAACCTTTTGCTCCTCAAGTTGTTTTGAGTCATGGTAATTATCACAAAAATAGAAAACTAACCAAAACACACACACACACACACACACACACACACACACACACACACACACACACACACGCATGTATACGCTCACATGAGCATGCTTGAAAACACAAGCATGTGTATGTGCCCACACACATAAGAATAGACACTTCTCCAAAGGAAATATATAATGGTCAATAAGCACACAAAAGTTCTCAGCATCATTAACTGCAAGGAAAAAAAATCGAAAAAGTGAAAAATCAAAATCGTGATGACGTTCCACTTCACCCCAAATTAGTTCAATACGATGAGATAAAAAGGATGTGGACTCACAGGGACCAGAGAGACTGTGTAGTCATTGGAACGCCTGCACATCACCAGTGCTGCACAAATGTCAAAACTGCTTTGTAAATAGTTAGATGTTTAAAGTTACCCTACGGGACAAGCTCCAGGTCACATGTATGAAATGTCCAGAACAGATAAATCCAAAGGGACAGAAAACAGGCCAATGGTTGCCAAGGACTGTGAGGAATGGTTATGGAGGCTAAGAAGGCTAGAGGGTTTTTTCAGGGGGAGGGGGGTGAAAATATTCTAGAATTAGATAGTGCTGATAAGTGCACAACCTTGCAAACATACTCAGATTCCCTGAGCTATATACTTTCAAAGGGTCAATTTTATAGTTTGTGAATTGTATCTCAATTTAAAAGTTCATATACAAACAAATTAAGGAAAGAATGGGTATATGCTAAGGCCACATTTGCAGATTTAACCATTCACAGAGTAGTTATCCCTGCCAAGAATCTCACCAACAACTCAAATAAATGAGAATTGTTACCCTCAACTATGAAAAGTATGGTACATATCTCTTACCTAGAACTTTGCTATGAAAACAAAATAAGAAAATTAGAAGTTGAAGACATCTATTTTTTCTTTAGTTGGCATAGTTATAGGTAGAAAAGCTTTAAGATTATCAAATATGCATTTGACATCTTCAGTTCCCAATAACTATCATAATAAAAGAAATTCAAAACTGCAGATTGGTTTTGTGATGGCCCAAGGTCTAGACTCATGATTTTCCTGTGTCCCTTCGTAATCCTGTGACTAGATGGACGGTAGTTGTAATATGAAAGCACCACCCTCAGTAGCTAAGAATGCTAATTCTGAACAGTTTCACCGTCCGTGATGGCAGAACTGGACAGATTGGAGGGGGGGTCGTTATGTCCTATCTAAATTTTGAACTGTAAGGGAATCTACCTTCTCTGCAGGGGGCAGGAAAAAAAGCCTAGGTTTTCCAAAGACCTCCAGTGACTCAAGAAATATTTACTGACACAAAATAAACTGTTTACGATTGTGGAATGAATGCTCTTTTCTCTGAATCGCTGACTTCCTGTTTCTTTCCCAAATCCTAACAAGGACCGGGATGTTAAAAGAAGAGGGAGAGTTGGGGACTGGGAAGGAAGGTCACTACTATCGAGGCTCACGCAGATGAAATTTGGATAAACCCATAAATCCCTCATAGTCTCTAGGAACAGTCCCGGCTGTGAGCTGTGTCGTTTTTCCTTCCTAATGCAGAAAAGCTGTCTTTCTGAACTAGACTGAAGCAAGCCTTGTTTAAAGAACCTTACCACCACCTAGCCCTACTAGGGCCACGCCTGCCCGCGGGCGGCACTGCCCAGTACAGCCTGCTCCTTACTCTACACTCCTCTGGGACACACGCACAGTCTTGAGGTCCCGGCTTGCAAAGACTGGAACTTCCACAAAGAAGCCAGTGACTTGCAGGTAGCCCGGCACTAGGAGAGTTTTTGCAAAGCAAAATGTCTCAACTTCTTCGGGGTGGGGGTGGGGGTGGGCTTCATTTCAGGGTATGTCACCTTAGGACACGGGTGTCGGGCGGTCTGACAAGTGGAGGTGTTAAAATGAAAAGCTGTAGAACTTTGGTCCCTGTGTTCCTTCATAGCACAGATCTCCAGAAGCTCAGGCCGAACTACAGCATCGCCGATGGGATCCACGGTGCGCGGGGACGCCGGGCTGCCCCGCAGCGCGCCCGCCCGACGACCCCCGCCGGTACTACAAGCCGGGGCTCGGCTTTTCTAACAGAACGTCACAGGAGCCCGGCTTACGTAGTGCCGCCCCCGCGAGGCTAGTGCTGGCGACTCCGGGACCCAGGCCGAGCCTGGGCGCGCATCGCGTCCGGGGTTGCATCCCCCTACCGTCCCGCCCGTCCCGCCGCCCCCTTCCTCGCCTGCGACCCCGGACGGCGTGGTCCCCGGCGTGAGGGACCCTGAAAGCTCGGTCCCCGAGGGCACCGGATCCCGCGCCCTGCTCACCTGCTTACCTCTCCCGCGGCACCCGATGTCCCGGCCTCGCCAGCTACCCGGCTCCGCCAGCTTCTCCGGCTCTCAGCCTGCGCCGGCCACACTGGGAGCCCCTGAGCGGCCCGGACGGCGCCGCCTCCTCCGGGATTGGCGGCGGGAGTAGCTAATCGGAGGCTGGAGCCGACCACCTGGCGTCACTGGAGGAGGTGTTTATAACTTGGGCTCCTCCTGGTGCCCCTTAGAGTAAGGAGGTCTGTCTGACCCAAGAGGTGTTCCCTCTGCCTTCCCTAGAGCTAGTCTTCAAGGCCTGTAGCAACGTTTAGTTAGTTACCTTTTTCTTTGCCTCGGTTGTACCTGTGTACCAACCTCTTGTGTGGTCTCTTGGCCTGAACTTTTTTTTTTTTTTTTTTTTTTTTTTTTTTTTTTTTTTTTTTTTTTTGCCAATCCTTCATCTTTCTACCCAGGGACTAGTTTAAGTGTGCAATTTGCCAAAGGCCTTCCTTTACTGTCTTCCTGATACTTAAATAGTCAAGAACAAAGTCCGTGTGCAGCCTGCAAAGCATCCCCCCTACACACACACACACACACACACACACACACACACACACACACACACACACACACACACACACTTGTGCAAGTTTTCACAGCTGCTCCTCACACATCGGGTGACTTGAAGACTCCAGCCAGGAAGGTTGACATGCTGTTTCCTGCCCCTCCTTTCAAAGTTCTGTGGATCCACTCAGACCAATGCCAGTCTCCTGCTCCTATTTTTGCCTTCAGCATATGCAGGTTTTGCCACTCTTGGCATGCATAGTATTTTCCTGACCTTCCCCAGTTGGAAGCGTCGGCCATTGAGCGTTTGAAAGCTAAGATCTGTGGGGGTTTTTGTTTTTGTTATCTTCTCAGCATATCGCGCAAAGCATATTACATGAGCACGTGAATGATACATCTGGTTGGATTTCGCATCCCAAGCTGGGCCTAGAGAGGCCAGTCTAGGGAGAGAGGAGACAGGAGGGGAGCTAAGGGGAGGAGGGAGAAGGCACAGATTCTGATGTTAGATATTCCCTAGGTCATAAAACGAGGTCAGACAAATTATTCTTTGATACACGGTTAACTAATAGAAGCATCAGGTGGGTTTTTCCTATTTCAGCCTTTTTACCAAAAAAAAAAAAAAAAAAACAACCTTATATAGGAAATGATGAAGATTTGCAAAGTTCCTTAGAGGGAAAGCAGTAAGTGAACAAATAAAAGCAACAAATAGACGATCAGCAAGGAAGCATCAGGCATCCATATTTCTTCCAGATGAGCACCAATTTTGGACTGGATCCCAGACAACCCCACACACCAAATTCCTTCTGCCTTCTGTGGGAGCTGATGATGCATATCATATGAAAAATTGTCTCCAAACAGCCTTGGCAAACAAGCAGGCTGAACTGGGCTTATTTTACAGACCACGCAGGAGTTAAATAAACAGAGCTAATGTAACTTGCATAATTTAACACAGCAAGTCAGTAGAGACCCAGCAAGAAAAAAGATAGAGGAAGCCAAAACAGAATCACTTCCGTTTGTGAGTCAGAAATACTAAATAGACTAAGTGAGCTGAGTGAATAAATCCACTCATAAAAGGCAGCTTTCTAAACATGACTGCCATCCTTGCGAGATTCGGCCAACATTTACTCACAGTCACCTTTTTCTAGAAACATGACAATCTGAATTTGTTTGGCTACAAAGGGGGGGGGGAGAGTGCAATAGCATTCTGTTTCTGACTGTGTGTGTATATATATTTTGTTTATATATATATATAAACAAAAACAAACGAACCCCAGACCCTATATGATATAAGGAATATTACTCAGCACTGAAAAAGAAGGGAAGCCTGTTATTTCAGCACTTAGAAGCTCAAGGTAGAAGGATCATTGTCAGCTACATAGTGAATCCGAGGCTAGCCTGGGCTATGTGAGACTGAAGAAAAAGACGGTTTGGGAGAGAGAGCTCAAGCTACGCACTGAATAAACCATTGAAAATACACTGGAATGAAAGATGCAATCACAAAATATGGAATGTCATACAATTAATATAGGATGCTCAGATTGGGTAAATCCACAGAGATGGAAAATGGATTAGTGGTTACCTTGGGCTTAGAAAGATGTGGGTGTTAGTCTAGAGCAGTGGTTCTCAACCTGTGGGTCACAACTCACATGGGTCAAATATCAGATATCCTGCATAATAGATTTTACGTTATGATTCATAACCGTAGCAAAATTGCAGTAATGAAGTAGTAATGAAATAACATGAACTTTATTAAAGGGTCGCAGCATTAGGAAGGTTGAGAATCACTAGTCAGGGAAACGAAGTATTTTGGAAGAGAATGAGGGGCAATAAAAAATGTTTTGAAAAGTGTAATGACTTCATCTCTGCACAAAAAGCCGTGAGCGTGTATCATTTACATGGATGAGTTGAGGGGATAGAGAGACAGTTTAGTGGGAGAGGACCTACCATCCAAGCAGGAGTGCCCGGATTTGGATCCCCAGCTGAGCAGGGTGCTGCTCATCTATAACCCATGCTCTAGGGGCACTGTGGCACATTCCTGCAGCCCATTGACTGGCCAGCCTAGCCAAATCACTGAGCTCCAGGATCAGTGAAAGTCTGTATCAAAAACTGGTGGAAAGCAACCAAGAAAGGTACTTGATGCCCATCTCTGGCCTCTATGCATGCATGGGTACTTTTGTACATGTACTCACAGGCACATGTGAATACATCACACACACACACACACACACACACACACACACACACACACACACACCCCATCACCACCACCAACAACAATAATAACATCCATGAAAGCATTGTAAAAAAAAAAAAAACCGAATGTTTACATTTTAATATTGTATATCAAATAGAAAAAGAAAATCCCTGATCACCCTCTTAAATGCTCATAGCAGTGTGTGCCGTAGCACTCATTTTCCTCAGTAGTCAGTTTTCTGTTACAATGTGATTGCCTACTTTATTATTCTGTAACTGACATGACACTGGTATTCATCTTAGTATATGCCCAGCATTTAGCACAGTGCCCGGTACTTAGATACACAATAAATGTTTACCAAATGACAGGCAAAGATGGGAAAGGATAGGTTTATTGGATATGTGTTTCAGGCCCTGTGTTAAGTTATGAGAAATACAAAGGCGAGCAAACACATGAGTCTAGATTATGTTTATGAAGTTTCAGTCAAGGAAGACAGCTGTGCATTCACTGAACATGTACAACATCAGATGCTGTGAAGATGTGCCCATAGTATTATACAGCTGGATAATAAGCAGATGTTCCAGGCTCAGAAGTCAAGAAGGCCTTTCTGAGATCAGGTCTGAAAAAAATATTAACCAGGAACATTCAAGGAGATGGAAGGAAGGGCATTGTGGGTTGGGAGAACAGCAGTTACCAGGATTTGTGGTGATGAGATTTGCTGGCCATGGAAACAGGAGCCCAGCAAGTAAAATGGCAAGAGGAGGTTGGAAGGAAAGGAAGCCAGTCCCATATGAAGCTGAGAAGAAAGGGCTTCTCCTACTGAGACAGGATTCGGGTTAAAATGTAGATTCAGGATCAGTGGTCTGTGGTGAGGACTAACAAGCTCACAGGATGCACATTGTATGGGAATGTCATTATAGCAATCAGGGTTCTTTAAACCATGAGCTACATCCCCATATGGGGTCATCTAACTGAACGAGGAAGCTGAGAAAAATTGGCAACAGGAGATTTCTGAAAGTGTAGCAACCAAAACTTCAATCAAGATCAAAAGCAGGAGTCCTCTGAGGTGCTTCTGTAAGTACTTCTCTGTGTGGAATTTTCTAGCTTCACTGGAGCTTTGGCACTGAACACACAGCACATGCGTAATTCAGTGCACATGCCACCCTGTTATGTAGCATGAACAAATGCTGCCTCAAACCCTTGTCTCAAAGTCAGGAAGAGTGTGTGTAGTGAACTGTCTTAAAAAAAAAAAAAATGTCTCGGCCTAGCATGGTGGAGCTTGCCTTTAATCTTAGCACTCGGAAAGCAGAGGCAGGCAGATCTCTGTGAGTTCAAGGCCAGCCTGATCTACAGAGTGAGTTCTGGGATAGCCAGAGCTACACAGAGAAACCCTGTCTCGAAAAACTGGAAAAAAAAAGTCAAAGTATCTCTGGAAACAAAGGGAATAGCTTGGTTCCCCCAGGGGAAGCCAAGGAAGACACCTTGCTTGCTTGGTGTGTGTCTTACTCCATTTTGGACTTCTGTGACAAAATGTCTGTCTTGCATAATTTAAACATTTCTGATGGTACTGAAGAAAAGAGATGTCCATATCAAAATTACTGATGTCCATACTGATGGGCAGATGACATCACGGGAGTGTGCGAGACCAGGGAAATGTCAAACTCTTTTAAAGATGCACCTGACAAACCTGCCCCCTCTCTTGAGACCTTACAAATTCACTCATGATGGAAGGGCCTCCATGACCTAGTTCCTTTCCCAGCATGTCCCATCTTTTAAAGATCCCATCACACTAACACCACCTCAGTGAGTACCAAGCTTCCAGCTCATGAACTCTGGGGGACATAGTACCTAAAGTATGGCTGTGTACTCCAGAGCCTGGGGCATGATGGCTTTAGCAGTCCTTTGGGTTTCAGTGGAGACAACATTCTCTCTGACCTTGACCCACTGGTTGAGCTATATCCTATTATTGCTGTTTCTGTGGACAGTACCTTGAGAGAGTGGCAGACTAAGTTCAGAGCTTATGGGAGTTTAAGGGCCATTAGTAAGATCTCTCAGAGAAAATAAATCAGTACAGAGGGCAGAGAAAAGCAGTTAAACTGAGAATCACTTATTTCCAGGAAAGTATTGTAGAGTTTTTTTTAATTATATATGTTTTATCAGAGTGTTTAATCGTATGGAGAAATGGTCTATACTGGTTTGTTCAGAAATTATGAAGGTGCTTTGTTGTTTGTGGGGTTTTGTGTGTTTGTTTTAAGATACCGCATATGAAAGCCACATCAGAAAATAGTGTCCCAGTGGTATAGAAGTGTCTAATGTGGGGCTGGCAAGATGGCTAAACAGGGAAAGGCACCAATACAATCCTAGTGAGCTGAGCTTGATGCCTGGGTCCCACATATAGGCAGAATGAGAGAACCAACTCCACTAAGCTGTCCTTACCCGAGGACACATCATATACACCCAGCTGTCATGTGTACACACACACACACACACACACACACACACACACACTATAATGATATTTTTGATGTGAACCGATGATGTATCACAAGGGTCCAGTACCTAGCTGGGAGACAGCTGTTCTAGAGCAGAATTTTTATCCTAGCTGACAACTACCCTTTGTGTTTTTGTATTGTGTAACATGATGGCTTAAGCCAGAAGAGGAAGGGACAAAAAACACAGCCACACTGACCACAATGTCCCCAAAGACTAACAGAAAGGGACATGTTTTAAGAACATAACCATAAGATAAACATTCTTTAAGAAGCATGGGGGAATGTTGGAGAATGTCATCTTAAGGGGTGTTACTTTTGTTTACACCAGGAATATTTGTTCAATGATGTAAAGATGTATTCCTTTTGTTTATGCTGATCTGCTTAACTCAGAAAAGCTGTGTTACTTGTCTCTCTAAAACACCTGATGGCCTAATAAAGAGCTGAAGGGCCAATAGCGAGGCAGGAGAGAAGAGGAGGTGGAGCTGGCATCCAGGAAGTATAAATAGAGCGGGGAGACCTGGGACTAGAGAGGAAGTAGCCAGACAAGGAGGACACCAGGGACCAGTCATGCAGCCACTCTGCAAGCGCGGGGTGAGAGTAAGACACAGTAGTAGAAAAAGAAAAGCACAGAGGCAAAGGTAGATGGGATACTTTAAAGTTAAGAAACGCTAGCAGGAAATAAGCCAGCTAAGGTCAGGCATTAATAAATTAAGAATAACCCTCCATGTATGATTATTTGGGAGCTCGGTGGCAGGCCTCCCAAGAGGGAAAAAAAAAAAAAAAACTACAGAGAAATGCTAACAAGTGAGGAGATGAAGGAGCAAGATTTAGTCAGAAAGACCTTGTTACTACAGTATTGGAGGCAGAGGCAGACCCATCAGGCATGTACCTGCAGGCATGAGTGAGTGAGAGTGAGTGAGTGAGTGAGTGAGTGAGTGAGTGAGTGAGTGAGTGAGTGAGTGAGTGAGTGATGGTCTTGGTCATGTTTGTAAAGGAGATTGACCCATCCTGGAAGCCATAGGTTCTGAGATGTAGCTTCCACTGAGAATCTCAAACCTAACAGATAATACTGTGGGGGTGTTGATCAAGATCCATCACCATACAACTGGGAATGTCCATCCAAAGCTTCTTTCACACTGTTGCCTGTGGAATATACAATGGAGACTCCTAGGAACTTGGAACATTGAGTGAAAAGGTATTTGGTTCCACGAGTCAACTCTGATACCAGAGTGCTTGATAGATGTTGGATGCTTGCAGGAAAGATTATTTGACAAATAGTAGATACACAGTGGGAAAAGCTTGGCAGCACAACAGATGTGGAAAGGGGAATGGAGATGTAGAAAGGACCATGGAGGAACACAAGAGGCTGGGTTCTCTCTGAAGTGACTTGAGATGACTTGACAACCACATTTTGAAGTAACAGTTGAAATGAAAAAGTTATGATTTGCATCCATTTTAAAAATATTATGTATATAGTGTTCTGCCTGCAGACCAAAAGAGGGCACCGATCTCATTATAGATGATTGTGAACTACCATGTGATTGACGGGAATTGAACTCAGAACCTCTGGAAGAGCCATTTCTCCAGCCCCTTGTATCCTTGTTTTTTTAATTTATTTTTCTTCACCATATTCATAGGGTCACTTTGCATTTGTACCTTCCATGCTGAGACTCTGCCATATACTAAATTGCTATACAAACTTTCACCCTGGCAGTGGTGGTTCACTACTATAATTCCAGCACTCGGGAAACAGAGGCAGAAGAATTTCTATAAATTCGAGGTCAGCCTAATCTACAAATCAAGTTTCAGGACAGCTAGGGTTTTTTCTCATAAAAATTTTATTTTCTGTTTATAAAAACAACATAAATATATTTTCACCGGGATATGTAAAAAGCAAAAAACTGTAACTACTTTAAATCCCTCATTTGTAAATACTGTGTGTGTGCATGTGTATATGTGTGTATATGTGTTATATGTATGTGTGTGTCTATGTGTGTGTATGTGTGTGTGTGACTATTTGCACGTGTTCATGTGTATATATACAAATGTATGTGGAGGCCGAGCATCAATGTCTTCTCCAATCTCCACCTTATTTTTTGAGGCGGTATCCCTGGAGCTAACAAGCACTAGACATGCCCTTGCCTCTGCCTTACCACTTCTGTGGTTAAAGCATGTGCAGCTACATATCTGGATTTTTGATGTGAGTGCCAGGATCAGAACCCAAATTCTCATGACAGCATAGTAAGCGTTTTTTCAATGGCTTCCATCTCTTCAGCCTTGGCCTCTTTTCCACACATATATCATGTTTTCTCTTAATGTGAGATTAGGCTAAATTCACGTTTGCCTTTTATACATTATTGCAAGTATTTCCCTTGTTATGAAATAATATCTGGGAAATATTTTAATGTCTTATTGTCTACTGTAGGGTTCTACACTAATATATTTAAGATTTCTGTTGTTATTTTACACTTAGGTCATTATGTAAAGAAGCTTTTTATTTGCCTTAATATCAGTGTTACTGAAAAAGAAAACCTTTAAATAAAAGAGCATTCATTTTGGTTCTAAATCTAACTGGAAGTTGAAACTCTAGCAGGGAAGTCCAACCTGCAGCAGATGGGCCACAATTCACAACGTGATAATTACAAATGAGCCACAACACAAAACTGTAAACTTAACTAAAATATCATTTTTTAGAATTTTTTTACAGCTGTTTTTTACAATTGTGTGGCGCTTGAGCATGAACCTTGTATATAAAAGCACATTGCGGTGTGAAAAGGCTAGACACATCTGTTATGGGAAAGGATCCTATTTTAACTCTACATCCTTCTCTTCCACACAAGTGTTGGAACTGTAGGTGTGTGCTACCAGTGCAGGCAAAGCCAAATCATAACCCATGAATTCTTTTGGTTTGTGTGCTTGAGACAAAGCCTCATATGGGTCAAGTTGACACAACCTCACTAGGATGACTTTGAACATGACTTCTGTCTACATAAACTTCAGCTATATGCTGTCTTCAATTCTTAACCTTGGTTGCAGGAATGACATTATTTGGCAAGAGCATCCTCAATTAGGAAGGAGAAAGGCAATTCTTGAAATCTGAGAATGATGGCAGACTGTAAGCAGATGTTTCCTGTCCTGACTGACCAGTTCCAAATAACCACACAGTGGCTTATATGAATTACAAATATCTAACCAGTAGCTCAAACTTATCACTAACTAGCGCTTACATTTTAAGTTAACCCTCTGCCATATGGTGGTACCTTCATTAGGATGGCACATTTATCTCCTGCTCCCTCTGTATCTGGCTGGAGATTCCTGACTCTGCCCTTCTCCTTCCCATCATTCTTAGTTTGGTCTCTTAGCCTTTACTTCCTGCCTGCCTTCTAGCCAACCAGCATTTTATTAGACCTATTCAAATGACAAATCTTTACAATGTACAATAGTACTATTCCACAGCAGGGGAGGTCATAAGCTGTTTTGCTAAATGGCCATGCTGTCACACTGCCTTCTAAATATTTATGTTTAACCATATAGATAAGGCTGGTCTTGACCCCAGTCAGAGAAGCTTAATTTTTTGCAGTTGGGTAGAGGTTAATGCAGAGACTCATTACTGGTCCTAGTGAGTGAGTGGGTGTTTACCCACATTCATGTATGTGTGTGTATGTCTGTGTGTTTGTATGTATGCATGTATATGAAAGCCAAGCACCAGTGTTTTCTTGAGTAAGTTCCCTATCAACCCTAAATGTCTGCAGCAAGTCTTCTCAGGAAAGGCTCAGGCAACATCTTGGAAAAGGAGGTGGAAATAACATAAGAGGCAGAGGATGGAACGGGGTAGGGGTGGAATGGTTTCTTCTGTGTGTGATATAGCCATCACACTCCTGAATTTATAGTAATTGTGGCTACTTGCTCAAGACCTGCACAAGATCAATTCCATGAATAGAAGAGAGACTCAGGAAACTTTGCTCCTTAGCTAGGAAATACTGGTTTTGGAGCTCCTGAGAATCATTGTTCCTCGGAAATGCAGTCGCTGGCAAGTTGACGACACTTTTCAGACTTTTATCCACATATTGGACTCAGCGAGCTATTGGGAGGAGGAGGGGAAGAGGAGGAGGGGGAAGAGGAGATAGAACATCGTCAGAGGAATGTCTTGAGGCAGTTCAGGAAGAATTAGGAGGAGGAAGGAAGCTATATATCATGGTTCTCAACCTTCCTAGTGACCCTTTAGTGGTTGTGGTGACAATCGACCATAAAATTATTTTTGTTGCTACTTTATAACTGTAATTTTGCGATGGTTATGAAATATAATATTAACATCTGAGATGCAGGGTATCTGATATGTGACTCTGTGTATATGTGTGAAATGTCCAAAGGAGGGAAATCATTTTCAAGAAGATTGCTGAGTGAATCTACCACAGTTCAATTCCAGTGGCAAGGTGAAGATAGAAGGTGTCACAGGCAGTCCTAAGTGTTCTCAGGACAGTAGCAACCTTACAGAAGAGCTAATACCACACACGATCACTATGCTCCTTGGATAAAAATGAAACCAAAAACAATACAATAAAACAAATGAAAGCATTATTTCACAATTTTGACAAGCACAAATAAAACGAAGATCTCTCTCTCTCTCTCTCTCTCTCTCTCTCTCTCACACACACACACACACACACACACACACACACACACACACACACACACACACACTGCTCACACTTCCATTCTCTTCTGGATACCAGGATTGACTACTGTCTCTTTATCAGTTCCAACTTGGTCAGCCCTCTGGTCTTCTGTCCCTTCTAGTAAGTATCCCTGCCATATCTAATCACGGAGTTATTTGTGCTGTTTTGTCTTGTATTTTTGTTTGAAACAGAATCACAAAATGTTGACCAGGCTAATCTTAAACTTCTGCCTCAACCTCCCCATTGGCTGCGATTCCAGCCCCATGGTATGGTGCCTATCTTTGGTTCTCTTTTTGATGGAAGAGATTCTTTTAAGTGCATACTTTTAGTCAAACAGTGGTGGTGCACGCCTTTAATCCTAGTATTAGGGAGGCAGTGGCTAGTGGAACCCTGAGTTTGAGTCCACCCTGGTCTACAGAGCAAGTTCCAGAACAGCCCCAGCTACACAGAGAAACAAACAAAACATATATTTAAAAAATTAAATATATTAGTTTTTTCTTTCTTTTCTCCAGCTATTCCTTTGTACTCTTCTTGCTGTTTTTCAAATTCATGGGTTCTATTTCTTTGTTTTTACACACACACACACACACACACACACACACACACACACACACACACACACACATACAGACACACTCCTAAATATATCAATATAACCTGCTCAACTGTTGTAAAGTTACCTGTATGCATAAGACTTTAGGGCTAACCACTTGATATTGGCTAACAAATCGGGGGGGGGGGAGCCCTGAGGGAAGACTTTCTTGTGCTCACAGCATTTCTTGGTTAAATATGTTATTTATCTTGTGTTGAGACCCTGTGAAATTTTGCCTTCTCCTGTTAGCATGCCTATTGCTGTTATTCTTGTTTGGATCTTGTTTAAGAAACCATGTTAATTAGACTTCATGTGTGTAGCTTCTCTAATATTTCTGGTAGAGAACATCACATCCTGTTCCTCTGGATTTTACAGTCTCACCACCCCACCTTCTCCTATAATCTCTGAGTTTTAGGATCAGGTGTTGTGTTATAGATTTATCAGTTGGGTCTGGATACCACATGTTCATATGTCCTTCGCATTTTGATTAGTGTGGTTTTCTGTAATGACCTCTGTCACAGGAGATGTGAAGAGGTACTTATTTGTATGTATAAGGATAATCATTTAGAATGTAGTTAGGAATCATTCTGGCTTAATAAAGTGGCAGTAGTAGATTCTCTTTTGTGATCCATGACCTCACTAGCTCTGGTAGCTGGCTTTTCCACTACCAGGCATAATTTTCCTCTTGTTGAAGAGTCCTTAAGTCCACTTAGAATGCCGTTGGATGCTGCCAAGGTATGCATGTCCCTGTAGCACTGTTTGGAATATGGTACTTTGCTTGCCATTTTTTAAAAATTTTTGTGTGCTTAAGCTGGATAGGACTAGTGGTTGCTTTCCATTGTCTCAGGGTTTCTGTTGCTGCAACAAAATCCAAGTTGTGTGCAGAGGGGAAAGGATTTATTTGCCTTACACTTCCACATGACTGTTCATCATTAAAGGAAGTCAGGACAGGAATTCAAAACGGTAGGTGCTGATGCAGAGGCTGGGGGTGGGGGCTGCTCACTGACTTGCTTCCCATGACTTGCTCAGCCTGCTTTCTTACAGAACCCAGGACCACCAACCCAGAGATAGCCACACCCATAATGGGCTGGGCCCTTCCCCATTGTTCACTAATTGTGAAAATGCTTTATAGTCATTTGTAGTCATTTCTTTGACTGAGGCTCCTTCCTCTTTGGTGACTAGCTTGTGTTGAGTTGACACACAAAACCAGCCAGTACATCACTCTTAGAAGCTTGCATCATGCCTTCTGGAACCATGAAAGCTAGGAGGAGGAGGCTTTCAGGTCAGATCTAACTCAGATCCTACTCAGATCCTCTCAGTCCTGTATCCAAAGTGCACGATGTCTTCAGAAATAGGGACTTACCTTCCATCTCTGGGGGGTAACCAAAGGCAACAGAAATAGCCTACATTTTGGGAATCTCTTGGGCAACCCTGACCAGCAATTCACAAAGGGGTTTCTGATGCTTGTATTGCTAGTCTATGTATCTTGGGGGAGCACTGTCAACTCTGAAGGGAAATTTTTATTTAAATCATATATGCATACACTGACTTATATGTATTCTATGCAATTTTAGGTATGTAGATAATTTTATTCCTTATGACTTTTTAGACATACTTACTGTTATTTTATATCCTTTCTTTATATTAATTTCCTCCCCTCTCCCCAGTTAAGCCTCCCTCTCACCCCCGCCTCCATTTTCCCTATTTCTGCGTTAAAATCACCTGTAACCTGCCATGCCCTGTCTTAGTTAGGGTTTCAGTTGCTGTGAAGAGACCATGACCATGGTAACTCTTATAAGGAAAAACATTTATTTGGACTAGCTTACAGTTTCAGAGGTTCAGTCCATTATCATCATGGGGGGGGCATGGTGACTTGCAAGCAGACACGGGGCTGGAGAAGGAGCTGAGAGTGGGGAAGGAGCTACATCTTGGTAGGTGGACAACAGGAAGATGTCTGCTACACTGGGCATGGCTTAGCATATATGAGACCTCAAAGCCTGCCTCCACAGTGACACACTTCCTTTAACAAGACCACACCTACTCCAACAAAGTCACACCTCCTAATAGTGCCACTTCCTGTGAGCTTAAGGGGGCAATTTTGATTCAAACCATCACAACCCCTCTGTATTGTTCCTTTCCCCCACATCCACAGTTCTATTTACTCTTCTGGTTTTTGCAGTTACTCCAGGTTACATACATTTGAAGATTTGGAGCTAGCAACCACAGAGAGAGAACATGCAATGTTTATTTTTCTGGGTTTGGGTGACCTCTCAGTGTGATCTTTCTAGTTTCATCTATTTATCTGGCTACAAATTTTATCTTCACTTCTTCCTTCCCTTCCTTCCTTCTTTCTTTTTTCTTTCCTTTTTTCCCTCCTCCTCCTTTTTTTTTTTTTTTCCAGTTTTTTGAGGCAGGGTTTCTCTGTGTATCCTTGTTTGTCCTGGAACTTGCTCTGTAGACCAGGCTGGCTTCGGACTCACAGAGATCAGCCTTCTTCTGACTACCGAGTGCTGAGATTAAAGATGTGCACCATCACCACCCAGCTATCTTCATATCTTAATGGCATCTGATTCAGAGCGAAACCTCACTTCCCTGAGTACCCCTAGATTGCCGCCAAATCCATCATTTAAGGTTGCTATAATAAATTCATTATTTTTCACATTTGTATTTGGACAAGTTCACACGTTTAAAGTTGAACAACTAAGAATTATATCCTAGAAAACCTGTAGTGATTTTACCTATATCCAGTTCTTGTTAACAACATTCTTTCTCTTCTGGGTGACTAAAGCTTTTATCTTACTGAGACATCGTGGCTCCTCAGCTGCATTCCTCATCACTACAGTGTGCAGCACGTTGAACTTGTTCAGCCTCAAGCCTTTTCCTTTTAGTCATTGCCTACAGGGAATTGACAGATGAGAAGTTCAGGGCTAGCTGGATGGCTCAGTGGGTAAAGGGGCTTGCTGTTCAGCCTAACTCCCAAGATGGATCCCTTGAAACTCACAAAGTTGAAAAACAGTGTTGACTCCTGCAAGGGCCCTTTGACCTCAGAGAGTGCTGCATGCACATACACACATACACACAGAAACCACACACAAAACACAACATCTACACAAAAACCACACACACAACATACAATATACAAAACACACACAACACACATACAAATACGCACAACACACATGCACATACACACGCACACACAAAAAAAACACACACAGGCACACACACAAAACATACAGCACACAAAAACCACACACACAACACACACAAAACACACAACACACATACACACAAAAACTACATACACATACCACAAACACAATACACACATACACAATACAGAGAGAGAAGAAAAAGGAGTAGAAGAGAAATTTTAAAAATAAATGAAAGTTTAACGATACGCATTTGAGTCTTTCTGGCTTTGGTCAGGACCCTCAACTTGCTAACAGTGTACACATCTGACGTTTTTTGTGTCTCCATATGCAGATGTTGAGTTGAACTCTGGCCAGTTTCATTGAAATCTTTCAGGGTTTATGGAATATGGTTCTATAGATTTTTTTTCTTTTTTTTGAGACAATGTTGTTTTATAGCCTATGCTGTTTTCAAACTCCTGTGCTTAAGAGTTTGCCTGGTTTCAGCCTCCATAGAAAAGACGTGTCCTGCCCATACTGGAAGAGAGTCTGCTTACTCTATACAACCAGACTTCCGTTTCTCATAATTTGTATATGAAGCCTGCCACCCTGGGTCATGCTTACATGCTGATGCCATGGTTCCAGTCAGTGAAGCCATTGAGAGGTGATTGAACCCGAAAGTGTTAACCTCATTAGTGGATTAATTCAATGATAAATCATAGCTGAATAATAAAAGGTCCTGTTTGGCAAGAGTTGGTCATGGAGGGGTGGGCGGTATACCTTCCAAAATATATTTTTCCCTCAGATTCTCTCCCTTCCTCCCTCCCTCCCTCCCTCCCTCCCACACCCCTCCCTTCTGACTCTACCAGCCTGGCATGAGCAGCTAGCTTGCCTTCCCCCTTTCCTTCTACCATGATAGATCACCTTACCTCAGGCCCACATGGATGAAGCCAACCTTCCCAAAATCACGAGCCAAAAGAAATCTTCCTTCTTCTAAATCGTTTCAACAGAAAGCTAACAAACGATATTATTATTTGGCAAAATGTTTCTAGCTCTCTCACATCTGTTTCTGGCCAGTAAACATGTTAAGGATTTGTTTATGAGAGCAAGATTTTGTAGGGAGAGAATGACATGGGTCTAGAACAATTTGTATGCAGAGTTTGACTAAAAGTCTCTGAGGTTCGCTTTAAAAGCCCTTACAAGGCTCATCCTCCATCTTTGCCTTTGCTGTACCCAAAACGACTCTTCCATTCCAGCAACTGGAAGATTTTATCCGTCTTTGGATCAGCAACAGTTGGTCTTGGGCCAGACTCCTGAGACACTGAGCCAAAGACCTCCTCCCTTACAGGCTATTTGGATCTCCTGCATCTCAAACAGCCATGCCCATTCCAGGCTAACACCTGCCTCCTTCATGGTTTTATTTTCTGTGTGTGATAACCTATACCCTCAATTTTCCAAATGGCACAACATAACCAGGGAGAATTTGAAATGCTATTGCCAATTTGAGGCAATGACATGAGCAAGATTATTCATTCAGGACATGGATTGGAATGAAGGGATGAAGCAACTCCCACGAGAGCATTGTTGTCTTGCTTGTCTAAAAGAGCAAAAACTTTTGTTTAACCTCAGAAACAAGGCCTGTTCAATTTTTGTACTGGGAGATTAATAAGAACTGACATTGTAATTGTATGGCTTGATAAAATTGTCAAGGACTCAAACAATGTTGAAACCAACCGCACGTCACCTTCTTTTGTGTGTCTATGTGGAATATTTGTTTTTCTATTTCTAAAACTCTTTCCTCTCCTTGCAAAGGGAACATAATTAGCCTTTTTTCAAAACAATTTTGTATTTTTTTTGAACCTGAATGCCTCACATTTTTTTCTTTTCTTACTCTTCTTGTCTTCCTCCACTTGGGAAACTTAGAGATTAATTGCTTGTAAAGAAGTATTTTGTTGCAGGCTCCCTGGAGGAATACGGGCCAGATAAGCAGTCAAAAGTATCCGAAAGAAAGAAAGTAGTTATTAAGCTGTGTTTCTTCTTGTTGACACTAAAAAGTGTATTTGCATAATAGCTACAGATAGAGGGAAAGAAGCTTCTATTCTAAGATAAAAGAATTTTTTTGTCTTGATTGCATGTCTGTAAAAATTACTTTGTTGTATAAAAGTAATGTTGTTATAGTTCTTTAGTTTGTTCAAGGTGGGGTCAAATATCTTATGATTCAAACTTCTTACATTGGTTTTTTGAGTTCAGACCATCCCCACTGTTTCGATAACTTGCTTTAAATCCATGATGATGTAAGAAAGCTAAGCAAAAAGATAAGGGACATCTGCCTAGACAGGGTTCGACTTCATGAACTCTGTACACTGTTACAAAGCATAAGGATTTATGTCTTGTTAAAATGTTCAGACGAATGATTAGGCAACTAGATAATGCTTGGATTCAAAGACAGTTTCCAAGAAGGAAATATAGAACACTTCTACTAAACACACATTTAAGTTACTTCTGTTGCTTACCTCTCCAGGGCTCAGTTTTTTAAGAAACTGCCATACTGATTTTCAAAGTGGCTGTACCAAATATGCTAATGCATTCGGAACGTTTTTCCTATTCATAGCTGTAATATTAGGATATTTCTACCTCACATTTGTTAGATTTATATAAAATAAGCATTGTGGAGAAAAGCAGCTGAGCAGATTTTAATCTTCAATTCTCTAAATGTTCTTTTGTGTCTAGAACAGGGAAAAGTTGATTTCTTTTTAAAAATCTAACAGCTAAGTGTTGGGGTGTGGCTCACAGGTAGAGTGACTGCCCAGCACGCACAAGGCCCTGTATTCACAGAACTGTCTATAGTCAAAAGACAAAAGGAAAACAGAGTGGAAGGCACACAAAAGAGGGGAAAGGAGAAATAATTAGGTTTGTCAAAATTCTCCAAAGGTTAACAAATGTAAAAGGTGTGTAAGGGTTCGTTTGTTCCCCAAACTTAGAATTTAAAAATAAGATGAAGAATAAAGATGGGAGAGTTTTCTTCTTAGGCAGCTTATACTTAGGTAAAATGTGTTACTGCAGACATTACTCTATGGTTGTATACTTTTAAAGTATTATTTTATCTTATGAGTATCTTACCTACACGTATGCCCGTGCATTTGTGCATGCCTGGTACCCAAGGAGGCCAGGAGAGGGCATTACATCCCTTGGAACTGGTGTTATAGCTGGTTGTGAGCAGCTTTGTAAGTGCTGAGGATCAAACCCGGGTTCTCTAGATGAGCAATCAGTGCTCTTAGCTGGTGTTGAGTCATCCCCAGCCTCAGCGATTGTATACTTTTCAAGTTAAAAAAAATTAATACACGTTTATAAGCATGAAAGGGTACATGAACTGTCTACCAAAAGACTTCTTCAGGATCTATCTATCTATCTATCTATCTATCTATCTATCTATCTATCTATCTATCTATCTATCTATGTTTTTGAGGTGCTGAAACTCACACACAGGGCCTTATGCATTCTGGGTAAGTGCTCATCACTAAGCTACATCTCTGTCCCCTTTCCTAGGTTCATATACCTTTTTATTTAGAGGAAGCTTCATTAAGCACTAATAACCCATACTCATGGTCTATTTGTTCACTTTTCTTTACTGTCACACAATACACAGGCTAGATGATGTTTTTTAAAGGTGTATTTAGCTCCTATTTCTAGAGGTTCAGACATTGTGGCAGCTTCAGCGTGGCTGTGGAGAGGGGATTCGTGTTGATAAAATCAGCTTTCAAACTCTTCTGTGAATAGAAGATACTCACCAGTTTGCAGCAAGTCACCTGACCTTTATAAAATGTCACTTCAGCCACTCATCTTCCCCTCCTTTGAAAAATGAGACTCTTGCATTAATCCATCAGAGAACCCTCCATTCCCTGCAGACCTTCTAAGGATTACCTTAAACATTCTTGCTGTAACTTTATCAGAACACAATCTTGGAAAAAAATAAAAATATAAAACTAAAATGTACCAAGCAGGTATGCTGTCACAGACTTGAATCAATCCTTGAAATTTGCTGTGGCATTGGGGATTGAACCCAGGTCTCATACATGCTAGGCAAGCTCTCTACAACTGAGCCACATCCCCAGCCTGATATCCCATCTTTTAAGGTGCCCAAATGAATTGTTCTTCCTTGGCGCTGCTTGTCAACAACATTTAAAAAATATTTGTATTGATAGATTTTATTTCTGTTAGCCCATGATTTCAAAATGCTTTAGAAACAAAAACATTCTTTGAGCATTATCGGAGGCTTTATAAAATGGACAGTTGATCTGTGCATTGTGAGATGTTTTGCCAGACCTAAAGAGATAGCCAACAATAATAGCACTTAGCAAAATTCTTCCGTGACATCACCCAGAATAGCAGTAAGAGAAGAGCCCTGACATGCAATATGGTTAGATTACGAAGTGTCCTTGAAGGTCATATGTTGACTGCTTGGGCCTCAGCTAGTTGGTGCTATTTTGGGAAGTTCTGTAAACTAGGAAATAGGGTCTCAGTGAGGAAATGGGTCACTGGAGGTGTGTCTCTGAAAGTTATACCCAGTCCTTATTGCCACTTTCTTTCTCTTATATCTTGTTCATCATGAGGTGAACAAACTCCTTCACATACTCCCCCTGCCAAAATGTTGGGCTGTAGTGGATTTATGATGTTACATTGTAAATAATTGTCCCACCTATGAGTTTAATAAAAATCACTGATTGGCCAAAGCAGACAGGCAGTGTGGGCGGGGCTACCAGACTAAGAAAGCTCTGGGAACAGGAAGAACAGGGCAGAAATGCCACAGAGACTCCAGAGTTGCCAGACAAGCCAGAAGATGCAGAGGACAGCTATACTGCTCTGAGAAAAGGTACCAAGTCCCATGGACAAACAGGATAAGAATCATGGGTTATTTAAGGGTAAAGAGTTAGCAAGTTATATGCCTGGGCCTTAGGCCAACCAGCCTAAAATTAATGTGTCTGTGTGTCTGCAGGTCTGTGGGTCTGCGGGTCTAAACCTTGAGGCTAGACCTGAAAGTCTGGGCCAGAAACCTCTTACTATATTGGGCCTCATGATGAACACAGTGTAAGCAGTCATGATGTACTAAAATCCCTGTAACCATGAGCTCAAATAAATCTTTCCTTCCTTCAGTAGTTTATGTGAGGCATTTAGCCACAGTATGCAGAAGTACCTAGCACAATGTTGACCCACATAGGCTAAGCTGTTTTTAAAGAATGTTTTTTTGTTGTGTGTGTGTATGTGTGTGTGTGTGTGTGTCTGAGTGGATGCATGAATACCACGTGCAGGTATTTTCTGAGGAAGACGGTATCAGACAGAAACCACTGAAACTGAAATTATAAGCAGTTGTGAGCTGCTATGATGGTGCTGGGAACTGAATTCTGGTCCTTAAGAACAACCAGTGCTCTAACTGCTGAGACATCTCTCCTGCCCGTAGTGGGGCAATTTTTAAAAGAAGTATTTTTCATAATTTTAGCAATATTTTATTATATGTATAGTGAGTCTATCATTTTCCTTGGATCTTTGATCAGATATAACATTCTGAGTAAGGTTTTCTTTGCCCTCCCTCTCTGGTTAGTAAATGTCTTCTTCCCTATCCTCCTGTTTATTTCAATTTAGGAATTTGTCTATCATTACGTTCTCTACTAGAATGTAAACTGTGTGTATAGGCAGGTGGGTGGAGGGGGATTAGGTTGTTTCATTGTAAATAACTGTCCCTGCCTATGAGTTTGATAAAAAGCGCTGATTGGCCAAAGGTAGACAGGAAGTATGGGCGGGGCTACCAGACAGAGGAGACTCTAGGAACAGACAGAACAGAGCAGAAGGCCAGAGAGAAGCCCGGAGAAACAGAGGACAACTATGCTGCTCTGAGAAAAGGTACCGAGCCACATGGCTAAACAGGAAGAGTCATGGGTTAGTTTGAGGGTAAAGAGTTAGCAAGTTATATGCCTGGGTCTTAGGCTGATCAGCCTAAAACTATTGTAAGCATCTGTGTGTCTCTGCAGGTCTGTGGGTCTGCGGGTCTCAACCTTGAGGCTAGGCCCAAAAGTCAGGGCCAGAAACCTAATACAACAGGTGGGATTCATGTAGCCCAAGCTGCCATGTAGTACACAATGACCTTGATCTTCTGATCTTCCTGCTTCTATCTCCCAAGGATGTTAAAAATCAAGGTGTGTGTAGCTATACCTAGTTTATGTGGTCTTTGGATCAGAACTCAGAACCTCATGAATGCTGGAAAAACATTCTACAAAATGAGCCACAAATCCAACCTCCATGACGTTCTGAGTTTCACTTTGTGTTATTCTTGGTACCCAAAAATGGAGAGCACATAATAATACTGAATAAACACGATTTGAGAAGTCTGCTCTCCAAACTCCCTCTGCATTTGAAAACACCTATTCATCCCACAAATCATACTTGCTATGTTCAGTAATAGCTTCTTTTTTCCAGGGCTAGGGATGTAGACCAGGGCCTCACACATGCTAGGCAAATACTCTACCTTTGAGTTAAAACCCCAGGCCTCTGTCTTCTTTAAACATTGTGTTGAAAGCTGGTGACCAACAGTGACTAAGTCCTGCCATTATGGAGGGTATGGTTGAGTCAGGGAAAAACATGAACAAGTGAATTGGCAATTAAAACATATGGTAAGTGATGTTTAAGGCAGAGAAACTACTAGATAATGGGACATCCCCCAAACCCTGTCAGACTCATCAAACTCAGACATGTGAGAATCCAAACTTCCTAAAAGGAGCAGTGTTTCAACAAGGACATGAGACCGGGAGTTAATCTTAGTAAAAAAAGAACATTGAGAGTATTTCAAATGAGAAGGATCTATGGAAAGTCTGAGCAGCAAACCTAAAGGCTCATGTCTCCCCCAACCTGCTGATCTGCTTCCAGTTTGGACCCTCTACTGGGAATTGTAGGGGCAGGACTGAGGGTAGGGGTAGGGATGCAGTTTCAGCCTGTTAATCACTGTGGTAGTTTGAATGTAATTGACCCCCCATAATCCCATAGGGAATGGCACTAATGTGTGGCGTTGTTGGAGTGGGTATATTCTTGTTGGAGGAAGTGTGTCACTGTGGAGGCGGGCTTTGGGGTATCTTATGCTCAAGATACCACCCAGTGTATAAGACTCTCAGCTCCTCCTCCAGCACCACATCTGCCTGCACACCAGCACACTCCCGGTCTGGCGATAATGGACTGAACTGAAACTGTAAGTAACCCACCCCAATTAAATGTTTTCCTTAGAAGAGTTGCTGTGGTCATGGTGTCTCTTCACAGCAATAAAAACCCTAAGACAATTACTTATTTACCTCTGGATTTTGAACCTTGTGAAAGGTGGCTTTCCCGAGTTATCAGAGCCAGAAGGATCTCCTTGCTGTCCCTTCGCTGTAGCCTCAGCTGTAAAACATACACAATTAATGATGCCACCAGTACAGCTTTGATGCTTTTACACACATCTGAAATATACACGTTCAAAACCAAGGCATGGTAGCACACACCTGCAATCCCAACACTTGGGAGGTAAAGGCAGTAGGATCCAGTGTTCAAGGCTGGCCTTGACTACATAGCAAGTTTGAAGCCAGTTTGAGCTACTTTTTCAACAAACCATAAAGGAAGGGAGGGAGGGAGGGAGGGAGGGAGGGAGGGGGGAGGGAGGGAGGCATAGGTGGAGGGAGGGGGGGAGGGAGGGAGGGGGGGAGGGAGGGAGGCATAGGTGGAGGGAGGGAGGGAGGGAGGGAGGGGGGCATAGGTGGAGGGAGGGAGGGAGGGAGGGAGGGAGGGAGGGGGGAGGGAGGGAGGGAGGGAGAGTGGGAGAGAGGGAGGGAGGGAGGCATAGGTGGAGGGAGGAAGGGAGGGAGGGAGGGAGGGAAGGGAGGGAGGGAGGGAGGGAGGGAGGGAGGGAGGGAGGGAGGGAGGGAGGAAGGCATAGGTGTCCTCTTTATTTTCTTCCTAGTGTTGTTTCTTTCGACAGTGGATGAACTTCGTGAGGAAACAGAACCATCTCTTCCATGATTTGTTTCCTAACATGAAAGGCCCCAAATAGACATTTGGTCAGTGTTTGTGGGATGAATGATTAACATGACATATTTCAGTTGATGTTACCTTTGATGTGACAAAATACTTGGCAAATGTCACTCAGAGAAGAACACATTTGTTTTGGTTCCTAGTTTGTGAGTACAGTCCCCTCATGGATGATTGGGAGCAGAGGAGGGAGTGTCTCCGGATGTAGGGATCTTCCTGTATGCTGTGAAATAAAGAAACTGTTTTGGCCCTATTCCTCCTCCATAGAAGTAGGTAGAGGAATCAGAGCATAGGTAGGAGAACGGGGGTGGAGTCAAGAGAGACACAGCCAGCAGCCCAGGAAGAAACATGTAAGGAAATAATAGGCAAACCATGGGCAGATTAATGGAGATGGTTGAATTAAGATGAAAGAACTAGCCAGCAATGTGCCAGAGAAATAAGTCAGGCAGAATGTGATTAATATAAGCATCTGTGTGTTTCTCTGGGACTTTGGAATTGCTGGTCTGGATAAGTGGCGGAGGGAAGATTTGCACTGTGGGCCGGATGGGGTCAGAAACCTCACTGCTACAGTCTCTGGCTGTGGTACGGAGTCAAGAGGTGCTGGTCCAATCACAGTCACTTTCAGGAAGATGGAGGTGATGGCTGTTCTTGGTTGTCAACTATATCTGGAATGAACTAGAATCCAGAAATGGAAGGACACACCCGTGAGAGATTTTTCTGCTTGGTTTGAAGTGGGTGAATCCACTTCTAGTTCTGACCTTTGAGGTAGGAAGACACACCACACACCTTTCATCCAGATCTTGAGGTGAGAAGACACATCTTTAATCTGGGCCACACCTTTGCTGGACACCTGTATAAGGACATGAAAGAAGGAAGGTTTTACTCTTCACCTGCTTGACCTCACCTTGCTAGGACATCCATTCCTTCACTGGCATTTCAGCCTACATCCTCAGGGTTCCAGCGCATACAGAAGACCAGCTGAGCCCCAAAGCCTTGTGGGACTGAACAACTGCAATTTAGACTTTACATCTTTACATTCAGCCCTTGTTGAATTAGCTGGACTAAAGCCTGAAAGTCATCCCAATAAATTCTCTCTCCCTTCCTCCCTCCCTCCCTCCCTCCCTCCCTCCCTCCCTCCCTCCCTCCCTCCCTCTCTCTTTCTCTCTCTCTCTCTGTGTGTGTGTGTGTGTGTGTGTGTGTGTAGACAGACAGAGAAAGAGAGAGAGAGAGAGAGAGAGAGAGAGAGAGAGAGAGAGAGAGAGAGAGAGAGAGAGAGAGAGAGAGAGATTTCTTCCCTAAATTCTGGAGAACGCTGACTAATACAAGAGAGAAATATTGGTGCCCCACTCCATTTCTCTGTGTCTAGAACCACAGCCTATGGAGTAGTATTACCTACATTCAAGATAGATCTTACCTCAGTTAAGCCTCTTGGGAAATACAGACACACCCAGAGGTTTGTCTCCTAGGCAATTCTAGATTTCCTCAATCAAGACTATTATATTCACAATACATTTGAGTGGGATTATGTGGTTCTATTACCTGGAGAAGATGAGAAGGTGCCAGGAAATTTCCTGTATCAAGAAAGAATTTACCAGGGCAAGAGTGGCATATCCCTTTAATAATACACTTGGGAGGCAGAGGCAGATGGATCTCCACAAGTCCAAGGCCAGTCTGGTCTACATATCAAGTTTCAGGCCACCCGGGGCTACATAGTGAGATCCTATCTTAAAACACAAAAGAGTTATAGTATCATTCATCTGCAAAGTAAAACCTAATGTAGATATGGGCATTGTTCTAGAGGTAAGCGAAGTTACTAATATTTATTTGTATTCTAACTTGCTATATTAATAGAGCAGGAAAGAACCACAAGTGAGTCTTTTTCCATACATTTGCTGATCTGTGTCTCAGATTAGTTCTGTGGAATCAAAAGTTGATATGGGGCTGCCAATGCAGAACACTCCAGAACATAGGATCTGCAAGAAATCTATGTTCTGTGATCTTTAAAGCTTCAATCAGTGATTGGGGGACTGTTGTTCATTAAAACATTTTCTCTGTGTAGCTCTGGATGTACTGGAACTCACTCTGTAGACCAGTCTGGCCTTGAACTCAGAGATCCACCAGCCTCTGCTTCCTGAGTGCTGGGATTAAAAGTGTGTGTCACCAAGCCTGACAATTCAAGGAGTCTTAAAAACATATTGGACCTCAGTCAGTGTTGCCCCATAGTGACCCGGAAGAACCAGACCTTTACCCAGGATGCCATGGATGCTTCAGTGTTTAGATGTAGGCATCTCATTATGGGTGTGTATTAGTCATGGCAACAGTTTAGAGAACCCTTAATGAGAGTAACAGCTGGAAGAATCTGGACCCAGCATCCAAGGAGGCCAGAATGACAAGTCCTTCCTTGAAGCATCATCTCTGTATTTACCACAGTCTTTTCCCCCATAAACATAAACATGTAGTTATGATCTTAAATGAATAGGTCATATTCAAATCTCAAACAAGAGAGTGTAGGGGCTGGATAGATGGTTCATTGGTAAAGGGTACTTGTTGCTCTTGCAGAGAGGAGGGGCTGGTTCCCATCATCTGCATGATGGGTCACAATCATCCACAACTTCAGTTCCTGGGAATCTTACGCCTTCTTCAGACCTCTGTGGGCATCAGGCATGTACATGGTACACATCATACATGAAGGCAAAACACTCATACATGTAAATAAAACTTTTTAAACATGCATAATTTATTTTTAAATATTTGTGAGTATCTGGGGTGTATGCAAGAGTGAGTGTGTATGTATATGTGGAACATGCATGCACATGTGTAGGGGAAGGAGTGATGGGCATGCCTGTGCATATGTGGAGACCAGAGGATGACATTGTCCTGTTCTATTACTCTACCTACCCCAATGACTCTTCTGTCTTTGCCTGCTTGGTCCACCCAATGGTGCTGGCTCCCAAGGGAGCCACGCCCAGCTTTTTATATTGGTGCTGGGATTTGAACTTGGATCTTCACGCATTTGTAGCATGTCATTCTACCCACTACTACTATGTCTCCATAGCCCCAAGAACATGCATATTTTTTAAATATGGGAAAGTATACAAGATGTGTGACAGAGATTATTATGCTGAAATATACTAGGGATACATTTCTACTGGGGAACTTGGGATTCAAGTCTGCTGCCATGTGGCTTCCTTTACATTTGATGGGCAATATTCTTATCCCAGAATTTGGGTTTACTTCATCCTGGAAGATGTCTAATATTTTCCATGACTGACTGCAGATCACTCTGTCCTCTGACTTTAATTTTCCATCTCTTTTCCATGACATCAGGAGCCAACTATCCTAACCAATTTTAAACAACTTCATATTATACCCCATGCCCTGACTTTTGGTGCTATTCCTTTATAGTAAAAGTGTTTCTTCAGATGATTTTTAAAGTAGCACACGTAACTGATTTATTGAAATGTTTTCTTTCCATTTAACAGAAATTATGGAAGAATTTTGCTAGGACTGAGAGGGTAAGATTATTATTCGAACTCAGAAGTTTGCATGAGCCTGGGCAACAGTATAGTGAGACTGTCTCAATCGTTTTCTTTATTATTTCACTTACATATTTTTAGTTAAATGGAGATTACTTTTTTAAATGCATGAGCCTTTTACCTGTATATATGTCTATGTACCACATGGTGAGTGCATTGCCTGCAGTGTCTTAGAAGAAAGCATTTGATTCCCTGGAACTGGAGTTACAGATGCTTGTGGACTACACTGTGGGTATGAGGAATCAGACCTGAGTGAGTCCTCTGGAAGAGTAGAGACATCGAAGAAGGCACAAAATAATCATGCACATAAATAAGAATAAATGTATTATATACATGTACAAAAGTGCCATCACGAAACCATTATAGTTAATATATACAAATAAAAGTTTTTAAAGCAAAGATTCCTCCTGGCAGTGCCAGATGATTTGAGTCTCAAACGCTGGAAGCATCAGCTCCAAGTTTTTAATGGATTACATGTTTGTCACAGAGAAGGCTGGGAAGGTAGCCAAGGTCACCAAGAAGCACTGGTACACTGTGGGGATCTGCTAAAGAGGTGTGTTTGTTTGTTTGTTTGTTTGGAGACAGGATTTCTCTGTGTAGCTCTGGTTGTCATGGAACTTGCTCTACTCACAAGGCTGGCCTCGAACTCAGCAATCTGCCAGTCTCTGCTTCCGGAATGCTAGGATTTCAGGCGTACCCCACCAAGCCTGGCTCCGTTAAAGAGTTCTGTACTGTCACGACGGGAGGATGCTCCAAAGCCACAGTTTTATCGCCACTGTCCACGCTTGTCAGAAACACACATTCTTAGGCCGGGGATATAGCCCGCACAGGCGCAAGGTCATGGTTTGATCTCCTGTACCATAACAAAACATAATGAATTAACAAAGTAGACATTAGCAACAACACAATAGCTTCCAGGCTCCATCTTCCCAGAATTCCTAAACAGAACCTGGGAGTGGGCTCAGCATTCGGCTTTAACAAATCCTCCAGAAGTTTCTGAGAGAGGCCAAAGTTTAAGTAAAGACCATTGCTCTAAACCAATAAGGAAGCTGACGATCTCAGTCAGGTTAGGGTAAGGTTAGTAAAGGGCTCCGCTCGGGTGCCAAACTGAGATGGTATTGTAACCCCCAATAATGAAGATCATCATAGCTTAATGCAACATTTAAAAAACAAAATGAATGCCCCTTTCCTGAATGTTTCCGTTAAGCATCTCCTGTTTCAGGAACCCAGGCAATGAGGGTTGGTGTTACTAGCCAGCTTTTAGGTTCCCAAGGCCTGTGGGGCTCTTGGACTACCCAGCAGGCAGACTTATGAGGTTAATGAAGGCAAGTGAACAGATGTAGTAGCTCACAGAGCCTACAGGTACCCCTAAGTTCAGGAGGACCCAGCACTTAGAAGGCCCTGTGGTTATTTAAATGCAGCCATTGTTTGAAATTCTTAATACAGGTTTGCCAAGGGGGCATCTTTATCTTGTGTGAAGCTTTCTTGAACTGCACATGATTTTTTTTCCCCTTCAGATTTTACCTCTGAATAGAGTGTGTGGTGATATATAACAAAATAGTCTGGAATATCAGAGGACAGAGTCACTCACAGCCAAGCCATGAAAGTCAGGGAGTGGTGGCCTTTAATCCAGCAGTCAGAGACTAAGATCCTTCTGGATCTCCGTGAGTTCAAGGCCAAAGAGCCAGGCATTGGTAACACCCACCTTTTCATCCTAGCTCTAGGAGAGTTGATCCAGGAATTAAAATATCTGGGCAGGCGGCAAAAGATAAGAAAGAGAAGGTGGAAGCTCTCTCCTTTGCCTGCCCAGTCAGTCTGAGAACTCAGGGAGACAGAACCTACTCCCGTTTGGCCTGAGGACTTCGCTGCGTGAGACTTGGCTGTGGTTTGGTCCCAGATTCACTGATATTTCAGCTTTTCCCTAATATCTGGCTCCGGGTTTTATTATAATACCAAATAGAATTCATGCAATAAGAGTAAATTCTGTCTTCTTTATTGTTACCATGGAACTTTCCAGAGCTCTTTTGATTCAAAATATGAGAGGACATTTTGGTAAATGAATACTGGGCATACATTTTTTTCCCTTTTGCCTTAGGCTCCAATGTGACTTTGACACAGTACAGGTCTGGAGGGGTGTGTGTTTTAGCATACGCATGTATATATTTACCAATGCTGTAGTACCCATGTCAAGTGATCCCCAAAGACCACCAGGGAGTTGGATTCTGATGCAAACACATGAGAGTCAGTTTATTCTTTTAGACAAGTTTGAACCTTGCTGGAACTTTATGTTTGGACACAGCAGAGGGAATTTGGCCTGGAGCTCGGGATGAGAGTGTTTTTAAAGAAAAAATATGTAAGGGGGGTGTCACATGTCTTTTCAGGATTGGGGGAAGGGGTATGAGGCAGAGTCATTCTTAGAAACTATTGGTTAAATTTTCAGTGCAAAACCAAGTTTTGGCTCTATTGGCTGTCAGGTACATTCCTGAGATTTTTCCTAGATTCCTCTTAGACCTGGGCTGTGCCCTCAGATGCTAGATGTTCTAGAAAAATGGTCTTTCTCTGAGATAAAGTTTTATAAAGGTAAATTTATGCCTTCACACTTTCTTGAGCGTGCGTGTGTCAATAGAGGCCAGAAGCTGATGTCAGGCATCTTCCTTGGTGGCTTTCCACCTTAATTTTTCAGATATAGTTTCTTATTGAACATGGAATTCACCGATGAGTGCACCAGGGAGGTTCCTGTTCCTGTCTCACCTAGGCCAATGCTAATGCTAATATGCCTTTTAAAAACAAAGCACCCCCCCAGCAAACAAACAAACAAATCAACAAGCAAACGCATGCCTCCTGGGGATCCAAACTCAGGTTCTCATGTTTTTGTGGCAAGGACTTCATCAACTGGACCATATTCCCAGCTTTGGTGGCAGCAATTTCTTTTTAAAATATTTATTCATATGAATGTTTGAGATATTTTCTTTTTCTGACTGACATGACTGGTGGGTGCTGTTAATTGGCACCTGGTAGTCAGAGGCCAGAGATACCGCAGAAAACTCCTGTAATTCACAGGACCGCTCCCACAAGCAGGAAGTGTGGTTTCTTGAGTATTTTGGTGTATCTCTGTATTTACGTGCACTTTGGGTGCTTATTCTTTGGCTCCTTTTTCTTGTTTGGTTGTTTTGTTCTATTCTGATTTGTTTGTTTTTAACTTCTTTTATTTCATGATTATTTCTTATACGGCTGTTTGTTTCTAAGGAGAGAAAGTGTGTGGATCCAGATGAGAGGAAAGGTGGGGAGGAACTGGGAGGAGCAGAGGGAGGGGAAACCCTGATTAGAATATATGGTATTAAAAAAAATCTATTTTCAGTAAAAGGAAAGAAAAAAATATCCAATGTACTGAGGCCGAGAAGCTCTAGGTGAGGGGCGTTTCCAGGGTCACAATTTAGGCAGCGATAGCAAATGTGGAGCTAAGACTTGGTGACTCATCAGCCAGATGGAGTAGAGAAAAAAGCCTTTCAGACTTTTCCCTTGCTTATGGCTCACATTAGTACAGAGAATTCAGGAGGAAGCATGGGTTAGAGAGAGCCAACGCTCTGGAAAGCTGTGTAGTAACAGTTTCTGGCCCAGACTAGGCCCAAGGTCTGGACCTGCCTGAAGCTGCTTAGCTCTGCCTAGCCCTGAGGTCTGGACCAGCAGAATCAAAGTCCCAAAGAAACACACAGAAGCTTATATTAATTACAAACTGTAAGGCCTATGGCTCAGGCTTCTTACTAGCTAGCTCTTGCATCTTAACCCATTTCTAACAGTCTATGTCTTGCCATGCTGCTCATGACTTACCTGAGTTCTTTTACATCTTCCTCCCTTGGTGGCTGCTCATGGCATCTCTGGAGTCGGGGAGATGCTGTGAGTTGCAGCTGAGAAAGAAAAATGTAAAGGAATTCAGGTAAGCCACGAGCCACGTGGTAAGACATAGACTGATAGAAATGGGTTAAGATGCAAGAGCTGGTTAGTAACATGCTTGAGCCATAGGTCAAGCAGCATGAAATTAACTGTCTGAGTCATTTGGGGGGGGGGGGCTAAGCAGCTTCAGGTGGGTCCAGACCTTGGGGCTAGGCAGGCCAGAAACTTCTTACTACAGAGTTGTCCTCATGTGGGAGGTCCAGACAAAAAACTCTGAAGACAGGGATTTCAGGATGTCATTGGGTTCCTTTGCCATGCCAAGACCTCAGGACAGTCTGTCTCTCTCACCTTAGAGAATGAAACCTACAGATAAATTAGGAAACAAGACATGCCTTTTTAAATTATTTTCTTTTAATATGGCATCTTATAAGTAGCCTTAGCTGAACTAGAATTTGCTATGTAGACAAGGTTAGCCTGGAACTCATAGAGAGCTACTTGCTTCTGCTTCCTGAGTACTGGAATTAAAGGCATGGGCTACACCTAGCCCTAATGCAGATTTGGGGGAGAGGGGGGCTTTTTAAGTTCTAAAATGTCTTCCTGAAAATCGTCTTGAAGAAATACTTCTGTGCATTTCAAGCATGTACGTTTATATCTAAAACTATGGAGCTCACTGTCATGTTGGGAACAACAGGTGAGAATCTAATTGGTTTTTTCTTGAAAGGAACCAAAGTTTCCATCAGTGAGAGAAGAAGAACAAGGGGGAGCAGGTGAAAGAATGGCTGAGCCCACTGGTCAGGTCAGAGAACACCAAATGGACAGGAACAGAGAAACCGGAAACTTCTCAGGATCCACCTGAGCAGATACAAGGACCCATCTTTCTTGGTGGCACCAAAGTACTACCTACGGGGGTGAAAATCAGTGAGCACCAGTCTCAGGGCCGCAGGAATGATACCTTCCTCTAGGTGACCTTCCCTCCCAACAGTGCACAATTCTTGGAACTGTGAGATACAAGCAATGCAGTGTCAGCTCTTACTGGGTAGAGCCAAAGGAATAAAGGGAGTCAGGCTCACCCAGCACTTGGGAGGCAGAGGCAGGCAGATCTCTGAGTTTGAGGCCAGCCTGGTCTACAGAGTGAGTTACAGAACATCCTAGGCTACACAGAGTCCCTTGTCTCAAAAAACAAAACAAGGCAAAACAATAAAGGAGCCAGACTCTATTGCATATGCAAGTGGATGATAATTCCCAGTGCTTTGGTTGACTATCTCTAGAACTATTTCTGGAAGGTTCTTTGCTTTGCTTTTCATATCAGCAAAGACAAATGTGGAGATATGTTTCAAATTTAATAAAAACCAGTCTGAGATGTCGGAGGGATCTACCCACAGTCAGTCTAGGAGGATCAGACAGTGGTAACTCACACCTTTAATTCCAGTACAGGGAAGATCCGGGAGTGGTAACCTACACCCTTAATCCCAGCAGATCTGAGTTTGAGGCCAGTTTAGTTTACAGAAGGAGTTCCAGGCTCCCAGGCAAGCAGTGGTGGTGCTACGCCTTTAATCTTAACCTGGGTGTGAAACAACTGGGTAAGAGAGTATTTAAGGCAGGCATAGAAAGACAGATTAAGGTAGTAGAAGCCAGGAGGAGCGAGGCTGAGAAAGCTGGAAGACAGCTGGGTGAGATCTGACTGTGGCGTTCGTTCACTCTCTGATATCTCTGCCTTTCCCCGAGATCTGGCTCTTAGTTTCCTTTATTAGCGCACAAACTCGTGTTTCACTTCACCTACGTTCAACATTCTCTATTGTCATCCTGAAAAGAAAGATTCGGTTTTGCCACTAAATCTTACAGAATACATTTTCTGACTGTGGTTGCTTTTTGATTTTTAAAGCCCTGTGTGTGTCTTTTTGTCCTCTGTGCTACTGGATGCCTTTGGAGACAGAGATGTCATGTTGCCCCGTTCTATCCCTCTAGACTTGGTTAGGGTTAGGACTCTGACAAATATAGATGTCTATAGTGGATGCTGCAGTTCTGGCCTACCACCTAGGATCAAGGTGCTTATTCCCCTACAAGCCTTCTTGTTGTCTGTGGTAGCTCATGGCTAGTCTAATGACTACTAGACTCATAAATGTCAAGGCCCAGTCTGCTTGGCCAGCCAACTCCACTGCTCATAACAGGATTGGCCCAGATCTCTATTGCAAGTTCATCCCAGTTCAAGTCTTTTCAGACAGTTCTTTTTTTTTCTCAAGCCCTTACAAGGATTGCCCTCAAGAGTATTCCCCAGCCAACTCTCCCTCACACACATCCCTGCCTGAAGTCCGTTTCCTGGGAAACCAACTAAGACAGTGTTTAATAAATATTTGTTGAGGAAATGAATGAAGGGGCTCTCCCACAGTTCTCATCCTGAGTTGAAATATTGTGGAAAACATTGACCTTTATTTGTATATTTAACATTCTATTTTGCCATCTTAGGCCTTACAAGCCAGATCTCACACTCAAATCATTCACCCGACCCCAGGGTCGTGTATGGCTTACATGATGACAATATCAATGCCAAGATGTTGTAGCTATATTGTCATTTGACTATCAGAGGGCAGAGGTGACACTTGCAAAGCCAATCTTTCTGACCCTGCGTCCTTTATGCCAGGATTTAACATGAAACCCAAATTACCCATTTAGTACCATTAATTCCCAAGCCATTGTAATTATGCTATTGTTTCACGTCACAGGGAAGTGTCACTGCAACAAATGGCTTTGTTTGCATTTAGGAAAAGAAGAGTGTTGAATACAGTAGAAAGAGAACCCTTGTCAGAGGGTCAGCATCCCTGTATGCCAGTCACTTGCTCCATTTAACCCATATTTCTATCAACCAGATGAGAATTCCAGGTCTGTGGGCTTCATGGGTCTATTCTGGGGAAGGAGAGGTGTTTGGCTAAACTCCTTCCCAGCCCCCAGCCGGGAAGGCTCTGGGTGAGCAGAGGTACATGGCCTGAGCTCCTGTGTCTTCCTGAGGCTTCCAGGGTTCTCTAAAAGGGTCCTGATAATATACCCTTCAGTCTAAGGGCTCAGCATTGCTTCCTCCTCTGCGCAGCCATCCCAAATATTTAAAACAGCATCAAGTTCCCCTACATGCTGGGAACAGAGTGTACTTTATTTCTCCCAGGAATCACATCTTGATCTCCTTTGTTTTGTGCCTGCTGTGAGGTGGTGGGTGGTTGAGCTTGGATGAGCTTGTCACAGGTCAGTGTCTGAGTGTCCCTATTCCCACAACCTTGACTGGCCAAGAGTTCTGTCTTATTCCACATTGGAGTATGTGAGTCGTTGAAATGGGCTGAGGGTAGACAGACAGATGAGAACTGTGTGTTGCTCCCTGGTCACAAGACCCCCGAAGAGACCCTCAGATACTGAACTCTCCGAAATGCAATAGCAAGGTTTATTGAAGTACACGCCTCAGCAGGGACCCGAACTGAGCATGCTACCGCCCCTCTGCAAGCTGAATATTTTAAAGGCAAAAACCACGAGGTCACACATCAATTAGGGGTCTCAGTATGGATACAGTTCCGATTAGCTCATTTCTTAGGGGCTTTCCAGAATTCTTCTGTTATCTTAGCCAGCTGCTTGTCAAACCTCTATAGACTATCTCCTGTGCTGGGACATTCCATGGCTAATTAGTGGCTATCAGATGGCCCTAGGCTATCTCCGATATCTCCTGTACTAGGACATTTTGACTTCATACTTTCAAAGTCACCTGAACCTATGTCAACGAAACTCAGGCTTGTTTCAAGTTGGGTTTAGGGACTTCCTCAAAATGGAGGCGCTTCTCTGGTTCTTCACCGTGCTGATTTCCGAAGCCACGCCCTCCCCTGGTGCTGATGTCAAGCCCCATTTAAGAAGAGTCCCACTGACTCTCTTGCTTTTTTGTACTGTCCTTATCCCCCCCTCCTTGTCTTTTCTCTTTCTCTCTCCCTCCCTTCCCTTCTTTCTGTTATAATAAACTTCTATGTAGAAACAGCTTCTAAGTGCCCCCGCATCCCCTATAAGGCCTCTCCATTTATAGACACCAGCCACCAGCTAATTGGGTTAATTTGTTGTCTTATTACATCAGACCACACACGATCCTAGCAAACTGGGAAGTAAGTCTTGGTTAGAAACGGAGGCAGATGGAGTGAGAAGTCTGTTGTTACTTTTCGCCCTATTTGATTGAGACCTAGGGAATGTATGAGTTTCCCGCTGACACTGTAACAAAGACCACATAGTTTTTGGCTTTATACAGCACTCATTTATTGCTCTGCTGGTCAGAAGCATGAAATAGATCCTAATTATCAAGACAGCATCTGAGCTAGTTGGTTGCATTCTGGGGGCTCTAGGGAAATTCCTTTTCTTGGTGTTTAATTTTTTAAATTTCTTTTTGTTATTTTATATGTATATTTTGCCTGCATGTATGTCTCTGTACCACATCCATGCCTGGTGAAGGAGGAGGTGGTGAGCCTCTATATAGGTGCCAGGAATAGAATACTGGTCCTTTGCAACAACAGCCAGGGATCTTAGCCACCAAGCTAAGTCTCCAGTCCTGTTTTTATTTATTCATTTTAATAGAATTAGATATGGCATTTCTACATCCTGGGATTGCTATATAACCACCTTTGGGGTCATGCCATTCTGCCTGCTGAGACAGTTTGTGGGTTAGGGTCAAAGGAGCATGGGGCTACTTATTGACCATTCATTGTGTTTCAGAAACTATGACAAGATGCTGTCGTTTAATTATCACATCAGAGTATTAAAGAAGTGTGTGTGTGTGTGTGTGTGTGTGTTTAGTCAGAGAACTACTTTCAACAATTGTTCTTTCCTTCCAGGCCGTCAGGCATAGCAGCAAGAGCCCTTAGCTCCCAAGCCATCTTGCCAGCCCATTATACTTATTTATGTATCTACTTCCTTACTTGTTGGAGACAGGGTCTCATGTAGCCTATGTTACCTTGGACTCACTATCTACTTGAGAAAAATGATATTGAATTCCTGGTCTTCCTGCTTCTCTCTTAAGTATGTGGACCGCTGTTTGAGGCTTTGCAGGATTTTTTTTTAAATGTAAGAGTAACATTTTACTACTCAGTACTAGAACTTCATGCTAAAGGATTTTGTGTGTATGGTTGTATACATATATGTATGTGCAGGAAGCCAGAGGACAATGTTGGGTATCATTTTCCCCAGGTACCATGCAAAAAATATTTTTGAGACAGGGTCTCTTATTGGCCTGGAATTCTGGCCAGTGAGCCCCAGCAATCCACCTGTCTCTACCTCCCCACCACTGGGATTGCATTACAAATGTCTTATTTTTTTTAATTATTCAATCTTTTCCTTAATACTTAGACAAACACTTTTCTGATTTGCAAAATGAGACAGACAATGGCTAAAGGGCTTGTGTGAGAAATGAGATGGCATCTATAAGGGGCTAAGGGTGGTACTCACGGTAAGTGCTCTGTTGGTTCCAGCCCTTAGTGTTACTGTCTGTTAACCCCGTCTTTCCCTGCGACCTCCATTTCAAATTCCTGCTCACTTTCAGAGTCCCACTCAGTCCAAGCTAAATCCAGCTAAAGTGGCCCAATGTTGTCACAGGGACAGTGTCAGGAGCCACTTAGAGTAAAGCACCCAGTTGCCCAAAGAAGACAGGAGTTTTGTAAAATGCTTGAATATAAAGTAAAATGTGTGGTGATATGTTTTATATCTAATGAAATCACCCTGGAATATCAGTCAAGTCATGGGGGTCAGAGAGTGGTAACTCATGCCTTTAATCCCAGCATGGGAATGACCAAGTGGTGACCTATGTCTTTAATCCCGTAACTCTGTGTTTCTGTTAGTTCAAGGTCTAACTATCAAATAGTAATAGTTCATACCTTTAATCCTAACTCTAAGATAATGATGCAGAGATGAACCCGGAAGTGAAACAACTGGGTGAATAAGAAATTTAAGGATGACATAGGCTGATATTGAGGCATTCTGTAGAAGTGACTAGCCAGGCAGAGGACTCTTGAAGATATCTTTTATCCTGAGAAGTTGGCTGGGTGAGGATACTCAATTGGTAGAGCATGAGACTCTTAATCTCAGGGTCCTGGGTTCATGCCCACATTGGGTTCCATTTGTAATAAATAGTTTCTGACCCATACTAGCCCCAAGATCTGGTCCAGCAGTCCCAAAGTCCCAAAGAAACACACAGAAGCTTCATGCTGGTTGACCTATGGCTCAGGCATATAATTTACTAACTCTTAACTCTTAAACTAACCCATGATTACCCAAATGGCTTAGTACCTCTCTCAGAGCAGCATTTTAACCTTCTTTCCTCTATATCTGCTGGTGTCTTTGCCTGACCCTTCCTCTTCCCAAAGTCTGATAGTCCTGCCCACACTTCCTGTCTGCCTTCTGGCCAATCAGCTTTTATTAAAGCAGTAGGAGGGACAAATATTTACAATGTAACAGAACATAATCCCACAGCAAAAATGGTCCTGCTTTGTAGACTTTCTTCCAGAAGTGTCATGCTCAGAGGGCTCCAGGGATGGCCTTCACTAGGGCAATGAGGAAGTGAAGAAGGGACAAACACACAAAAAAAAACTGGGACCAGGTCACCTGGACTCTCAGATGGAGAACCCTCATCACCCCCATAGCTCAGCAGAATTATTACAGATACCTGAACAGGCAGCTGTGGTTATTGATGAGCTGCTGGATGAGGAGGCAGGCTTAGTTATTGTGGGTAGGAGCAGCCTCTGTCAGGCCATAAACATGCAGGGAGAGAAAGTTATGGGGAAGATATTCTGCACACACTGTCAATATCTGTGCAGGGACCAAAGGAAAGCTTTGCCATCCTCTGAGCTCATCATGGGTCAGGGGGAATTTGCCATTCTCTCATAGTTCTGAAACTATGGTCCTGACATGGCTGGCTCATATCAACAATACTCATCTACTTAGGACTTCACTCAGGGCTTCTACCTCTCACCACAAATGTCCTAAGAGGTGAATTGAATTTTGCCTAGAATCATCAAAGGTGTTAATTAGTTATGCTAGCTGATTCCTTAAAATGCTCCAGTTGTGGGGCAGAGAGATGGCTCAGCAGTGAGGAGCACCGGCTGCTCTTCCAGAGGACCTGAGTTTGATTCCCAGAAACCACATGGTGGGTCACAACTACGCATAGCTCCAGTTCCAGGGGATCTGATTCCCTTTTTTCTCCTCCACAGGTACCAGGCACATATTGGTATATAGACATACATGGAGGCAAAACACCCACACACATTTTTTAAATGTCCTAGAGAGCTGTTTTGTGAGCTCTTCCCCTGGCCCTGCTGGAGGGTAAAGATCACTGGGCCTTTTATTTACCGTTTTTAATTAGTCACTGTACTGTTGGTCTGGGTTTGGATCCATTTGGGAAATCTTGCAAGACTGTATCCCACAAGTAGAACAGTATGTACAAGTCTCTCCTATAGGCAGGATTGAAAATTGTGATTGCATATGGATAGGCAATGTTTTCCACCAATGGGGCAATGCATTTTTAATCTGTGTATGTTTTCATAACCTCTTCCTATCTTTAAGATGACAATAATGCAACCAAAGTTAAAAAAAAAAAGTTACATTTTCTCTCGTTATTTGAAATGTTTCAATTAGCAACTTTATTTAAATAGGTCTCGCTGCTGAGTGGTGGCACAGTCCTTTAATCCCATTACCTAGGTGGCAGAAGCAGGTAGATTTCTGTGAGTTAGAGGCTTGGTCCACAAAGTGAGTTCCAGGCCAGCTGGAGTGAGTCCTTAACAAACAAATAACTGTATATATTAATACACACATACACATATTTAGTTTACGTGTGTGCATGAGTACATTTGTGTGCTAAGTGTATGCGGTGCCAGAGGAGGTCCAAGGATGTCATGGTGTATCTTTTAGGTTATAGAGTTGGCTGACTAGTGTGGATGCTGGAAACCCAACTCTGATTCTGTGAGAGCAACAAGCACTCAGAATGAGTGAGCTGTTTCTCTAGCTCCTGTAAAGGTCTTAAGAGATCAGTTCATTAAAGCAGGTATGGTGGCATGTGTCTGTAAATCCTAGCATTTAGGGGGTGGGGACAGGGGCAGGAAGAGAAGTTCAAGACCATTCTGTTACATAGTGGCTTCAGGGCCAGCCTGGGCTGTATTATGGGACCCTGTGGCTTTTGTTTTTGTTTTAGAAAAGAACAAAGATATGTTTTCTAAGCCAGGGTTACAAATTAAAGCTTTAGAAGAGAAATAATTAAGATTTTACAGTCCAATAAACTGCTGATCCAAACAAATTACTTTCCAAATCTTATTCACAGCATCCATATTTTATGAATTTGTAAGTGACTTGCATATGTAATTTCCTGTTCAAGTAATTTCAGGATATATTATTTCCAAACTATTTGCCTTGTTACCAAGTTTTCTTGTAAGGTTTAAATATTTACTTACATAAAAAGTAAATATATACATGACATAATATTTTTATAAAGAGAAATTCTATTTTATAGTGAATTTTCATAATACATATATTATTTCTCTCTTTTTTCAAGATGTGCTCTATGCAGGCCTGGCTGTCCTGAAAGTCACTCTGTAGACGAGGCTGGTGTCAAAATATGAGATCTGTCTACCTCTTTCTCCTATGTGAATTAAAGGGGTGCACCACCAGGCCAGGCATTCCATATATTATTTAAACAGAGTTGACAAGTTATTCTTACATACTTTCCAGTAGGAGGTGAATGAGCCAAAATATTTATATAAGTATTTGCTTTATAAACCTTATGGCATTGACACTGAATTTCACATTAAAATATATTATTATAGCGGCTGCTCATAATTTCAATATGTGGGAGTCAGGAGGAGGCTAGAACAGGTTATGCAATAAAACGTATTTCTAAAAAACAATATCTTCCCAAACAATGCAGAACTACACAACATTGATAGTGAGACCACACTATACTATCTCTGTCCTAAAACCTAAAACCTAGTATTCTGGAATGTGGGCTCTGAGTGAAGCAGGTGCCATCTTTATCAGATGAGCGGTGTCTGCTTGGAAGAGTCTGTCACAGTCTGGCTTATTGACCTGATATTCTCAGAGGAGGAGGAGGAGGAAGGGGAGGGGAAGGTAGGGTGGCTCACTGGATCCTCATCGTGGAGTTGAGTGGCTCCCCCCAGCCATGTGTCTACTTTCCATTCTACCCTAACTGTGTGGGTCTTAGAAGATGCTACACTATGTAGGCTAGGGGCAGACACCTGAAGGGGACTCGGTCAATGCAGTTCAGTTTGCTCCTCATGACTTCTTTGACCATTTTTTATGCCATCCAAGACCACCTGCCCAGGTATGGCACCTCCCATGTCAATCATCAGTGAAGAAAATGCCTTATAGCCTTGCATATGAGGCCAATCTTAATCTTCGCATGTTTCCTTCTTCCCAGATATGTCTAGGTCTGTGTCAAGGTGACAAACCAGTTCACTGTATATTTTGTAAGTAAGGCCCAGCAAGCTCACTCCTTCCCGAGCGGAACTTGTTTGTTGTTGGGACATTATGAGGAGGGAACAGATGTTATTTATATCTTGTCAGGAAAGGAATTCTCACAACAACCAGCGTTTTCAACTTGAATCTTCATGCTGTCTGAACACCTAACTAAAAAGTGGAAATAATTCTGTAGTTGGCTGCCACACGGTGGTGAAGAATCGGAACTAAAATTGGAGGAACTCACTGGTCTTGTTTAACTTGGCAAACATTTGTGGAGCAAGTTTGCTTGGCATTGCTCAGTCACCAGGGAATTAAAGATGGTGTCAGTATTGGAAAAACCCTAACTCAGTGGTTCTCAACCTTCTTAATGTCACTCTTTAATACAGTCCCTCATGTTGTGGTGACCCCCAACCATAACATTATTTCACTGATGTTTTATAACTGTAATTTTGCTACTTAAGAATTGTAATGTAAATGCCTGATATATGACCCCTCAAGAGGTAGTGACCTACAGATTGAGAACCAGTCAGGACCTCACTTTTCAGGAGGCTTAATGAACATGCAGAACTAAGTGCTATACGTTAACAAAGTTCTCTGAGGAATAACTCAAGAACAAGAGGAGGAGAGCGACCCCTCAGGTTATCTAAGAAGTGAAGTCAAGGGGGTAGAGAGAAGGCTCAGCAGTTCAGAGCACTGGCTGTTCTTTCAGAGGTCCTGAGTTCAATTCTCACCAACCATATGGTGGCTCACAAGTGTCTATAATGAGATCTGGTGCCCTGTTCTGACCTGCAGGTATATGTGCAGGCAGAACACTGTATCCATAATAATTTTTTTTTTTAATGAGTGATGTCAAGGCTTGTCCTCAAGTGTGAGGAAGTTTATAGCAGTGCCTTCAGGAATCTTGAGAAGGTTGTTCAAGTTGGAGACTTGGATATGGGGAAGGAAGCGAGGCTGCCATACAGACTATGGCAATATGTCTTCTTTAAAACGGGATGAGAACTATTGAGAAAGTCTGATGAACATCTGAAACATTTTTTACTCATAAACAACTTAGTTTTGTGTTCAAATTACGCATGTTGTTAAAGTCAAATAAAACTTTGCAGGAAAACATGAACACTTTAAGAGTTACTGGAAGGGCTCTGGACATGGCTCAACAGATAAAGTGCTTGCCTTGCAAGCATGAGGACATGAATTCAGATCCCCCCAAATCTGGCTGGGCAGTGGTGTACATACCTTTAATCCCAATACTCAGGAGTCAGAGGCAGGTGGATCTCTGTGAATTCAAGGCCAGCCTGGTCTACAGAGTGAACAGACTCCAAAAGCTACACAGAGACACCCTGTCTCGAAAAACCAAAAGTAAATAAAAATCAGTCTGGGACATGGCTCGCATTCTCTTGTAATCATAGCAGTGGTGCGATGGGAGGTGGAGAGGAGAGGATTGCTGGTCTGCTGATCTCCATCCTAAGCTCTGCAGTTGTTGTCCCCACCCCACCCCCGATCTCATCTAGCCCCAAGTCTTGAAATTCCAGCAGCCACAGCTCCCCCAGTGTAGACCCATTGAGTATCTGCTGGATGGCTAAGAGGTTCCCAGTGCCTCCTGCCTTCTTCTGCTCAGTCTGTGAACTCTTCAAGGATGCCTCAAACCTAAGCCTATGTCTTCTTTAGCTCCCGAACAAGTTACAAGTTCCAGGCAAATGAGGGACTCTACCTCAAATAAAAGGTGGAAGCCACCTATGAGTGACATTCAAGGTGGAACTGTGACCTTCACCTACACACACACACACACACACACACACACACACACACACACACACACACACATCATTCAAAGCTATATGCAAATATATCTTGAGTAAATCATTATTTAGTTTATAATTAGTGTTCTTTATATGCCAAGGGGTGCCTGTAGATGTTTTATAGTACCATGATAGCCAGCTTCCTACATAACCCTTTCCTGATGCTGGTCACCTGCTACTGTAGACCGTCTTACACAGAATATGGATTGCCTTTTAAACCCATAGGATACATTCAAAATGATGGACTGTGAGAAGGTTACCAGGATTTCTCTTGCTCATTCAGAGAAAAGTCAGCCACTGTGTTTCAAGATTGGTGTCCTGGACAGCCTTGTGTAGTAAGGGAACTGAAGTCTTCTGTGAGCAACAATCAGTAAGCAGGTCCTCTGTCCCACAAAACCCTTCAGGAGACTGCAGCTCTAGCCAACAGTCTGACTGTAATCTAATGAGAAGTCTGAGCCGAAAGTACCCAGCCACCTTGCTCCTAAATTTCTGACACACACAGAAACAAATGTATGTTTTAAGTATTGATAAGTAACAGAAATAATTTTACAGACTTTGGGATAAATTTATATTAAAAACAAAAATCATCTTATATTGGTAGCAAAATATTCATACTCATAGCTTTTAGTACATCACTTTGGACTTCATCTTAGAAATAAAACCATTCAAAATGGCCTTCATAGGGACCTTGAATGTACACTACCTTGCATTGTTAGCATATTACTGTACATTATAATCTTGCGGTCTAGAATGGTGACTACGAAGCTGGAAGGCTTTATTATGATTTCTCTATGGTAAAACTTTGGCTGGATGCTGAACTGGTTCTCAAGGTTGACTTGAGAGACGTAGTAATTGTGCAGGCAGTTAAAGCTTTTCTTGTGGTTTGTAAAGGCAGGATTTTCATAATTAAAATGTCATTATGAATGCAAAAAATTAATTGTACCTGAAAACATGCTACTAATTATTTAAAAGAAAACACTTCCATTCTCTAACTGAAGGGTATTCATCTTCTAGAGATGGCATCCAGGGCCTTAAGCATGTTAGACAGATGCTCCTTAATGAGCTGAAACCCCCAGGTCTCTCTCTGTCTCTCTCCCCTGTCTCATCCTTCCTCCCTCCCTCCCCTCTCTCTGAGACAGAGTCTTTCTAGGTACCTCTGTATAGCCCAGAACTTCCTGTGTAGACCAGGCTGCCCACAGAGACTCGAAGCATCTCTCTTGATTTCGCTTCCTGAGTTATGGGATTTCAAGACATGCCACCTTGCCTGGCAATGCTATTATTTTATATATTAAACTATATATGAAAACAAACACAGTAGAAACTTGGCAGAGAAAACCACTAAAGTAATCTACATATCATATTTTTATATAATATTATAAATACTCCTAAAATAATTTAAAGTTCCTCTAAAATAGTCTTGGAAGTACAATAGTTACCTTTTTATTACAGAGTTAGCCACAGAGGTCAAAAAGTGGTGACACACACCTTCAATCCTAGCCCTCTGGAGACAGAGGCAGAGATCTGTGTGGATCTCTGCGAGTTCAAAGCCAAACAGAACCAGACGGTGGTGGTACAACCTTTATTCTTGGCACTAGGAAAGATGAACCAGGAAGTGATAGGGCAGGAGACAGGGGCACTCAGAGACATTCAGGCTGAGAATCTATGAGGAGTTGGAGGTGAGAAGTGGTGTTCCTCTCTCTGATCTTTCAGCTGTCCCACAATATGGCTCTGGGTTTTTATTATAAGACCAAGTAGAATCCATGCAATAAGGGTTTGTATTAGATATTTGTCCTGTTGCTACAGTAAAAACATCCCATGAAAGGTTTATGTTAGCTTCTAGTCCTTCATTGTGGGAAAGCCTGATGAATCTGGTCACATATACTCATTGCCAGGAAGCAGAGAGCAATGCTCTCTACTGTTCACTCACTTTCTCCTATATAATTCAGTTCAGGACCCTGGACTCTGGACCAGTGCTACCCATGCTAGGGTAGGCTGCCCCCCTCACTTAGTCTAATCTAGGCAATCCCTAACAACCCTGCTAAAGGCTAACCTAATCTAGGACAATCTTTTACTAGAGGTATGCCCTTGTCTCTTACTTGATTCTACATCCTAATTAATCAGCATTAATCGTAATAGGGCCTCATATAGTCCAGGAGAGCCTTAACTCTTCATGTAGCAGAGGCTGACCCTGAACTCTGGTCCTTCTGCCTTTACCTTCTAAGTGATATGATATACTCATACCACTACATTAAGCCTTAGAATGTCTAAACTAATACATGTTAAGCAGAACTGGTGCCACAGACCTGCAATTAGAGCTGTTTGAGAGGTTGAGGCAGCAAGACCACAAGTTCAAAGGCTTCTGGATAGCTTCTGAGACATTGTTTCAAAACACAGAGCGAAAGGTCTGGGGAGGTCACTCAGTGGTAAAGTGCTTGCTTAGGTCTGGGGAGGTCACTCAGTGGTAGAGTGCTTGCTTAGAATGCAGGAAGCATTCTAGGTTCAACCCTCAACACTGCAAAGTAAAGCCATAAAAATATGTTTATCAGAATTGAGAAAACAAAGTCTAAGGGCTCCTGATTAATATTTCCAGAAACGTTTGGCCATATGTGTGTTACAGGAAGTCCACCAAAGATGACCACTCAAACACTTTATAGTATAGCCATCTGGGACTACACTCTGTACTCAGGATTTAAGTGTAGGCCTGAGTGTCCAGAGCACAAAATTTTTTGAAGGCAAAATCCACATCTTGGCATCTTGCTTAGCAGCTGCAGGGGGGCTTCGCTAAGCAGTTTGTTGGAGGAGGTTCTACATAAGCAGGCAGTTTAACAGAAAGCTGAGATAAGCTAGCTGGGGTATCTTAACCCTGGGTTCCTAGAATAGTGTTGGATAATTTTCCATGGGATCCTCCATCAAGGAGATCAAACTGTAGATAAGCCATAAATGGCTTTAGCATGAATACAAGATGGAAGAACCTTTGCACTGCACTGCCCTGTCACATTCTCCACTGGTTCTATGGACACGAGCCAAATGGTTGACTTGTTCTGTTCTAGGCTGGGGGGGGGGAGATAGATGGTCCTAATAATCAATTGTTTAGGTAAACAAAGACTAACACCAATTACACCAATTATCTGACCCCCTCCCCCCGCCTTGTGTCCAGTCTCCTTCAGTTCTGTAGGACTACTATAGTGAGAGTCCAGCCCAGAAAGAGAAGTCTCCAAATGACCTAGGTCTAAGCCTGTCTGGAAGCTGAGTCCCTTAAAGTCTTGGTTCTCTGTCAAGGCTTCAGTGCCTATGGTAATGTACCAGCTATTCTTGCCCTTTCTAGGATCGGACAGAACTGGAACCATTTGGATTCTTGTTAACATTGAGTCAAGGCCAATATAAGCTCTCCCCTCTTCTCTATTATAGGCATATATCTGGAGAACAACATTACAATGTATGATAATCATATACACAGAGAGGTGTGACTTCAGTGAGTCAGAGGAGGCACATTTAGTCATGATACAGGTACCTTGTCTATGGCAGAGCATGCAGAAAGTTGCAATCCTTGAAGGCCTTTTTCTTCTCCACAACCTGATTTATTGACGCCCTGTCCCTCTCCTAAGTCTATATTGTTTCACCCTGGAAGGGACATAAGAGAGCACAGAAGAGTTTCTCATCACCAGTTTTTCTCAATTCCCACATCCAGGTTTGAGGCTGATGGGAATTATATATCTGGGTTAGAAAACTCTGGTCAGCCTTATCTTTAAGAGGTCTGAGGTCCAAATGATGGTCCATCTGTCATAACCTTCGGTGGTATTTTTTTCAAGAGACAACCCTAGGCACTTTGACAGCAGTTAGGGTGGTGAGGATGACTGAGTAGGGTCCCTTCTTGACAGATTCCAGGGACCTGTCACGGATCTTCTTTATTCAAACCAAATCTCCTGGAGGGTGGATTTGGAGGTGGGAGATGGCAGGGTTCCTTTTAGTCTGGTCCATGGCCTGACATGCTTACACTTCCTGCAAAACCTTCAAGGAACTGAGAAGGTAGTGAGCAGACATGGGAATATCTCAGAGTTTGGAGAGGATAGGAGGTGGTTTCCCCAAATAGAACTTCAAAAGGTCTCTGGCCCCAAGCAGGGTCAAGGGGAAGAGGTTGGCATTCTTTGTCAGTTTCCCATGATCATTTTGATCAGTCTCAATTCTATTTGCTTTTTTTTTTTTAAAGCCTAACATGAGCTCTATGGCCTATAAGCACAATGTAATTTTCAACTAATATTTAATATCTTTGTCAGATTTTGAGAAACTTTATCTGGGAAGGCTGGGCCATTGCCAGACCCCAAACCTCAGGACAGTCCAAATCCAGGAATTTCGTCGTAACTATTGGGGTAGGCCCTCATCCATCCTGAGACGGTATCTACAAATGCTAGCAAATATTTATAGTCAAATGAGTAGGCCTGATTTCAGTAAAGTCCAACTCCCAAGTCCCATTTTCTTGAGCCCAGATCCCCAGTAAGATCCTCTTTCTCCATTTGGGGTTTACCTGAGCATAGCGGCACATCGAACAGTGGCTTCTTTAATCAGCCTTTCTAAATCTGAAACATAACTCCTGAGTTGGAGTTCAGCAGTTTCCGTGGCCCCTAGGTGGATGGCTTCATGGAGCTCTGCCACAGCTGCCTTCCTGGCTCTGTCCTGCAACATCCACCAACCTTGTTTATGCCCCTTGACCAGTTCTTGTTTAGCCTGTCCCTGTGGTTCTGTAAGCAGGGCTCTGGCAGGCCCAGGGCTATTAAGACTTGAGTGTTTCTGGCCTCTGGAGAATCTTTTTTGGTGTCTTTTGCCATGAACAACAGATACCCTCTTGGGTAACCTGATAGCTTCCAATAGGGCTAAGGTTTCTTCTTTATTTTTGATTTCTTTTCCTGCTGGGGTTGACAATCCTCTTTCCTTATATAGAGTCCCATGGACAAGGGCCATGGAGAAAGTATTTCTGCTCTCAGTGCTTATGGTGACAGCCTTGTTTTTCCAGAGAAGTGGGAAGTGCTTAAGTCAAAGGTGAAGTTCAGTTTGTTGAGCTGAGGTTCCCCTGCTTATAGACTGTGTCCAGATAGTCTTATCCTAGATCAGCACTGCTGCCCCTGTATACCTGATCCTATCTTGGATGAAACTGCTTCAATCAGTGAACAATACTTTGTTTGGTGTTGCCAATGGTACATCAATTAGATTGCATTATTAACCTCAAGACAGTCGTGCAGGGGCTCCTAGAAGTTGTCTGGTAGGAGACTGGCAGAGTTGATAACTAATGTCTTATGAAACCAAATGTGGGATTGATCAAGACACAGGGCTTGTTATTGGGTCCCCTGGGCATTAGACATGCATCTCTTGGGTGTTCCCCTCAAAAGGGCCTCAACAGAGTGTGTGGCTGCCAGGATCAATTTGTGTCCTGAAGTTAATTTGTCAGATCCTTTTATTAGTAAGGTGGTGGCAGTAATGGCCTTTATAAATGCTGACCATCCAGCTGTGACTAGATCAAGTTTCTTGGAGAGATATGCCACCAGTCTTTTCCAGGGTCCCAGAACCTTCTAGACAATGCCTCTGGCCTCATCCATGCACAAGGGGAATGGCTTAGAAACTTATAGGAAGGCCAGGGCTGGGGCAGACACCAGGGCCTTTTTAAATCTTTGAAGGCCTCTGCTCAATCTCAGTCCATTCCCAGACTGGGTACTCCTGGTTTTGGCATAGACAGGTGTGGCTGTCTCAGAAAACCTCATTATCCATGGCCAGCAGTATCTAACTGGCCCCAGGAATTGCCATACTTATTATTATTGATCAGGGAGTGGGGATTTTCTTCAGTTGCTGACTTGCTCTGCTGTGCTTGAGAGCCCTCTGTGGCTCCCCATTGCACTCCAGATTTCTTCTGCTTTTTCATTCATCTGGTAGAAAAAATAAACACAACCGAAGACCATATCATTTCAGAACTCCTAGACTGTATCAGTAGTTTGTTACTGTTAGAAAAACCCCAGGCACCCAAGAGGGCAGAGCCACTGACTTTGTCCAAAATGAGTCTTGGCTCAGCTTATGCTGGACCAACTATACATTGCTGACTGACATTTTCAGCATTCCTTAGGAACTTCTGAAACCATTTCTGTCTGCCAGGAAGAGCCTTTTCCCCATTTCCCCTGCCTCTGGCAGATGAGACCAAAGCTAATTTTTGTATGCCAAAGCTAATGCTAGCTCCAGAGTCCTCTTTGGTTCTTTTCACACTTACTTGCTGTGTATCTCAGAGTCCAGGCTAGTATCCTGGCCCTTTGCACTTCCTCCTCTACCCTATACTCCAGCTCCTGTTCACAGGCTTCCCTCTCCTCATCCTACTTATAGCTCAGGTGCCTTTTCCATGTCCTGCTTCCCTATCCATGGGCATGTCTACTCCCCTCCCCCGAAGCAAATGTCCAGAGACACTAGCATAAATGTAATAGAAAATGGCATATTATGTTAACAGTGAATCAAAGACTCACCATCATCCATTTTTTTAGGTGGGTGATCCGAAATGTTAAAAGATGCGAATTGGTGGATTATATAGGCAAAATCAAAGACGACACGCTATTATTTAGTGATAGAAACCACAAAGAACTACAAAGCACAGTGATATAAAATTGGGGAAAAAATTAAAGGCTTAAAAATCCACCTGATGAACCTGTCTTTCATTACTTCCCCTAACTGACGCTCCTCAAGATAGCATCTTGCGTGTTCTTAATCTTGTCTCCTGCCCCAGCTCCTACTGCCGTGATACATCTCCAGTTCTTACTCATTTTTAAGGACTGGACTGCGTGAGTTTGTATCCTGCGTATAAGGTAAGATAGCTTTCAAGGCTCGGACGTTGGAGTTCAAGTCGTTGCTTGACGCTTCAGTTCACTCCCCGGCCCAACCGTCCCCGCGGGTCGTTTTTGCCCTGTCTCTGGTTGAGAAAGTCTAGGTTGAGACAGAAATGTCTGGCTGACACCTAGGGGTGTGGAGGCTGCAACCCTGTGACCTAGAAGAAGGTAACGCGTGTATAGGGAACAGCAGCCCAGATCACAGGCACACTGATTCAAAACTCAGCTGTCTATCAGTGGGTTATCCAAAGCCATTCGCAAACGCCCTCTCTGATGACATCACGGTCTTTCCGCACTTCTGATTGGAGGAGCGGCATCCGTTTAGTCTCGCGATATTTCTTGGCCAGATCCGGTCCGCCTCCCCGTACCGGGACTGGCGGTGGATCTCTACCCACGTTAGAAGCTGCCGGGACGCCGTAGACTAGACGGGCTTCCGGGATTTGTCCAGAGGCGGTGACTCTTTGTAGACGTCCCCGGGCACGAGGTTTGGCTCGCGGGCGTGCTGCCTGCCAGGTGCGCGGGCGCGTGGAACCGACTCCACAGCGCTGCCGGGCCAGTTTGCAGGGCCTTACTAGGGTGCCAGACTGTGGCTTTGGTCGCTTAGGTCTCCATGGAGACCGCCCTTTAACCACTTTCTCCGATCATTCTGTCACTCTTCAGACTCCACGTGGGAGTCGGAAAGATGTAGATGGGAGGGAAACAGCAAATGGTGCCTACTAGCAGAAGCTCACTAGGTTGGACGGGATGGATTTACCGCACTGGGGAGGCCCAGTTCACTAGGACACACGTGTATCCAAAGAACACGCAGAATCTTCGAATTTATTTGTGTGTGTATGTGTGTGCAGCCCTCAGGACTCTGGGATCAAATACTGCCACAAACTTGCAAGTTACCAGAATTGTCGCCACAGTTTGCTTGCTCAGTACCTTGCACGCTGGCTGTACCTTTAGGAAATTGTTTCCCAAATTTAACCAAGAACGTCAAAATCTTTCCTTATTGCCTGTCAAACTGTTTATTCTTAACTTTTTGGTCGGCAGCTCACTTGACTTTACTGTAGTGGCTTGCTGCGAAAATAAACTGTAGATTCTTTAGTATTAGGACCAGCCTGACACTTAGTTGTGGCATGCACTTTTAGGTAACAGGTAGCCCACCTTAATGCCATTAAAAGTATTTGCCCCTTCTAGGATATCTCTAACAAATTTTAACTTCTTGGTTTTGTCCAGCAAATGTCTATGAAGCATCTATATGCCTGAATGGTGAAGGAGTTGAGAAGTAAAACACTGAACCCATCATTACAATTGCCACCTTCATAGAGTTTACTATCAGGGAAAACATACAATATACAGATGTACAAATTAATGTAACTTCAGGTAGTAATACATGCTGTAAAAAATGGAACTGGTGTGTGTATTGGAGGGATGACATTTTGGGTAAAGTTACAGAAAGCTTCTCTTAGGTGATATTTAATCAAAACTTGGATAATAAGGAATAGGTCTTGCCATACATGTGAGACAGAGCATTAACTGACAGATTTGAAAGTCTCATAGGTTATTATAAGAGCCTCAGGAACTGTGAGAGCTCTTAAGGTGGCAGAATAGATTGATTGGAAATGAATAGCAGAGGAGTTCTGGACCAGATTGTTTTTAGGTTTTGAATGGCAACACCCAAATTTGAACATTAATAAATAATAAATTGCATTTAGCGCCATTGGAAACCCTTGAGAACTTTATAAGGAAGTGCATAGCTAGGTGTAGTTAGTGTTTTTAAAAGATGGCTTGGATGATTGACCAGAATGGATTCTTCAGAAGAGGGGGAGGGTAGTTAGGAAGCCGTGTCTGGAATATAGTTGAAATCTACTGACTCAGTTTATGCCTGGGAGAAAGTCATTGTACCACAGGAGTCTCCTTTAAGAAAAGAATTCTCCTTCAAAGCCGCAGCTATTTTAGAGACTGCATACTGAGACCCCCCATTTTAAACAACAGCACCAAAGCCCTTAAAAGCAAACAGAAAGCCCATGTTTTTTTTCTTTTGCAAGCCAGATAGCCTCAGCTCAATGAGTCTCAGCCTGTGGCAGTTGTGCCCTCTAATAGTGGCACTGTTAGGAGATTATTGGTTGTCTTAGCATGTTGGTAGTAAGATGCTCCTGGTATCTAGTGGCATAGAGGCTGGGGAAGCTTTAAGCATCCTGTAGTGCACAGGACAACATCCTCAACAAAGAGTCATGTGGTCCCAAGCATCAGTGATGCAGGAGAAACTCCACTGCACCAATGTCTTAGGCTCTTTTTTCTTACAGACACTGTTTGTCCTGTCCAAAATGGGTGTGAAGAAGAAGAGAGAAATGCAGGTTGCTGCATTGACTGTTTGTCATCAGGACCTGGAAACTTTGAAATGTACGGTGATTTTTAAGTTTATTTGTTTAATGAATGAATTTACAAGTTTGCAAGCAAAGTATTTGACTCTCTGGGACCCTGTAGAATATAATACTGACATTCTTTCTGTTTAATATTTCCATTTTTTTAACATTCAGTTTTAGATTTAAAAAAAAGACTTATGTATGTGTGTCCTGAAGCACACAGAGGTCATAAGAAGGCATCAAATCCCATGAACTGTTGTTACGGAGGGTGGAGGGTAGTGAGTTGCCATGTGGATGCTGGGAAATAAACCTAGGTTCTCTGTTAGAGCATCTAGTGCTCTTAATGACAGAGCCTTTATATCAATTTTTACTTATTTAATTATCTTTGTGTGTGTGTGTGTGTGTGTGTGTGTGTGTGTGTGTGACAATTTGACACAAGTTAGAGTCATCTGGGAAGAGGGAAACTCAATTGAGAAAATACTTCCATCACATTGGCCTGCGGCAAGTCTGTGTGTGTGAATTTTCTTGATTAGTAACGGGTGTGAGAAGACCCAGCCCAGTGTAGGCAGATCTACCCTTGGACAGCTGTCCTGGGTCGTATAATAAAAGCAAGTCGAGTAATCCATGTGGAACAGCCAGTAAGCAGTGTTGCTTCCATGGTCTCTCCTTTGGTTCCTACCTCCAGATCCTAGCCTTGAGTTCCTGCGCTGACTTCTGTAGTGGGGGTTGTAAGGTTAAAATACCCCACTGCCCTTGCTTTTCGTCATGGTCTTTATCACAGCAGTAAAAAAGCAAACTAGAACAGTATGTGTAGATGTGGACTTACACATGCTCTGACACAGGTGTAGAGATCAGGGGACAGCTCTCCCCCCTCGCTCCGTGGGTTCTGGGGATCTGACTCAGGTCAGGCTTGGTGACAAGTGCCTTACTTGTTAACTCATCGCACTGGCTCTGGTTTATATCCTTAGCAGTTTTGTAGAATGTATAAGAAAGGTGCTATTAATCCATATGTAGTTCTGTAATTGAATTTTTTGTTTGTGTTCCTTAGCTTTTGCTGATTCAGAAGGGAAAAACCTAGCCTCTTTGCTGTTACATTGTGTACAGCTCACAGATGGAGTGTCTCAAATCCATCATGTTAAGCAGGTAAAGCCGAGTTTTGTTCATGGTTTTGTCTCGAATATTATCATGCTGTTATGGATTTTAAAAACTGATAGATTTTTGCTTCAGCTATTTAATGCCAGTTTATCACCAAATGATAATTTTCCCTTTTTCTGTTCATTGCATATGTCCTTTGATTCAGAGCAGCGATAGAAATAGTGTCTAAGCTTATACCATCCTGGGACTATAAGTAGATAGGAGATAACTATGTGCAAGTTTTTTTTTTTTTTTTTAATTTTTAGTTTTTCTTCTTTTCTGAGACATGGTTTCACCGTGTAGCTCAGGAACTTACTCAGTAGAGTAGAGTGGCCTTGAACTCACAGAGATCCTCTTGCCTCTGTCTCTTTAGTGCTGAGATTAAAGGTATGTGTCACCACTACCTGACAATATTCTTTTAAAAATTATTTTTAATTTTGAATCTTTAAAACTTTTCTGCAGGCATATTTGAAAGTTAATTTAAAATACAGATTGTTTTTTATTTGTATTTTAGCATTTAGATTTTCCACACACGCTCACTTACTTTAAAATAAGTTATATATTACTCACTTTTAAAGAATGCTATAGATTTTCTGTATTGGCGTACATTAGGCATGTGACTCTTAGTGATAGTGGGTCAGGAAGGAAAGAGGGAAAGGCATGTGTTAAAGGTTATAAATGCTGGAATCAGGCTGGAAATGAAGCTCCATTGGTAGAGTGCTTAAGCGCATGTATTAGGCCCAGTTAGCACATCACCACTTAGATCAGAACTGATGGTGATACACGTCTGTAGTCTCAGCTCTCAGGAGGTAGATTAGGAGTATCAGAAGTCCAAGGCCTCTTTCTCTCTTTCCATCAAAAAAGAAAAATGACTTAAAAGAATATTTTTAATCAACTTAGTTTCATGTATTTGATATTAGAAAAAATTGCTTGCTTTTTTTTTTTTTTTTTTTTTTTTTTAAATTACAGATTGTGCCTATCCTGGAGAAAGTAGATAAAAATGGTGTGTGTGATCCTGCTATTCAAAGTTGTTTGGATATTTTAGCAGGCATTTATTTTTCCTTGACTCTGAAGAATCCACTGAAGAAAGTTTTGGCAAGGTAAGGAAAAGAAGGGAGATAAGCTAGCTGAACGCTACAGAAATAGCCAGGGGCTGGGGATCCACTTCAGTGGGAGCGGTCTTGCCTTGGTAGTAGGGAGAAGCCCAGGTTTCATCCCCAGCACTTAAAAAAAAGGAAAGGAAAAGTTCATTCATTGTTCTAGTAAAATTAAAATGTATTACCAAAGTTTTATCTATACTATCTATATATCTGTCGGAGGTCTTTAGAAAATAAAAAGCCTTAGGTTATAGGATTTAAAACAAGTTGTAGATTTATTCTGTGGGCCCAGCTCACTGACAAGCTGGTGTTTTAGATTTCATTATTCCAGCAATGCTTCAGAGATATTCTTTGTCATGTGTAAAGTGTGTGCAATCATCTGCAAGAATTACTGGAGTGGCATTTCTAGACCAAAGGTCTGCTTTGTAGGTGTTGTTGACCAAGCCATTTATTACATGTCTCCAGCTGTGAATGAAATTACTTAATTCTTTGTGTCTCTCCAACACTGGATGATACCTGATACCAGTTTTTACATTTATAAAATCTAAAGCTGAGAAGTGCTGTTGTATTATCTTTGGTTTCTCCCAGATTATTAGTGTTGAACCTTTCCTGGTGCTGGGTTTTGACCCCAGGGAAGTCCTACATGTTAGGCAGATACTCTCCTGCTGAACCACAACCCTAATTCATGGTTGAACATTTTGTAGTTTGTGAGTTTGATTACCCTTTAAATTATTATATATCTTTTCATTGTCTTACAATCTTTGCTTGATTTGTAAGTGCTCTATATAGATTATGTGTCAAATACATTCCTTTTTTTCACTTTCTGCATGATATATTATTAACTTTGTTAAAACAAAAAGACTATGACCTTACTAATACTTTTCATTACATAGATTTCTAAATTTTATGCCTTGCTTGTTTATGCTTTCTCTAATTCAAGATTGTCTATTTGCCTCTCTTAAAATTTTTTGTCCAGTTTTAAATCCATCTAGAATCAAGTTTTGAATAGTGGGTGAAGTAGGGACCTAGTTTAGTTTTCTGTTTGGTGTGGGATCTTGTTATTTTCAGACTGTTGGCTCATGCATTTCTCTTCATATTCGGAAGACTCCATGTCATTATGTGTTTTTGTACAAACATGGATTATTTTAGACTAAACAGTGCGTATGTGTTATCCCAGTACCGCTCTTCTTTTACCCTTTTGATATGATTTAATTACACAGACTTAAGTTACCTTTCTACAAAAATTTCTTTTTTAGAATATTCCAGTTCTTAAATTATTTCTTCTAGAAAAGTAGTGAACTTTTCAAATAAAAAAATGCTTCTTTTGATTTAATTGGACTAAAATTCGCATGAGTTTAACTTTATAATAAGGGATTTTTTTTTTTTTTTGGAGCACTTGCTGTGTTTCAAGCACATTTCCTGCAATTGAGGTTGGGATGAATGAAGCAGCTTAGACTTTTAGAATCTTAGATGCTAAGGGAAAAGAGACAAGCCAGCACCGGGTACAGGATGACAGATGGCATGAGAGTGGAGACAGGGAGTGCCAGCATAGACTGTTGGTTCACATGTGGCTGGTCACATCTCACCTCTTCCTTCACTATGGTAGGTGATAGTTGAGATTGACCTGAAGATTTCAGGTGATAATTTTTTTGGTATTTGAAGAAAGAGTGTTTTGTATGGAGGAAATAAGTGAAAACATTTTGATAAGCTTTCAGAACAAAGAAAATATAGCCAGAGCTAAGTGATGAAGGATTGAGAAGAGGACAGAGGGCTAAAGGTGAGGGAGAAAGGGAGCTTTTGAAAGGCCTTGTGGTTATTCTAGCTATGCTTGTTAGTGCTGTATGTGGAGCTCGTTAGAGGATCACAGGTCAGTGTCTCTGTGGTCAGCATTTGTCAAACTCAGGCCAAGTACTGAACATGTACACACTTGTTTTCTCTATTATTGTTCATTAAACAACAGAGAAAACAATTGTTTATATCCATCCTTATTACATTACAAAGCTCTTACAGATGGTTTAAAACATATAGGAGAATATGCACAGGGTATACTGCAAATGCTCTGTATGTTATACGGGAGGTTGAACATCTCCCAGTTTTTGTACCTGGTTGGTTCTGAAACCATTCTCATGGTAAATGGTGACTGTCTGTTGCTGTTGTCTGGTTACTTTGTTGAGAGAAGCAGTTAAATGGAACCAGGGAGACAGATCAGGGAATGTTGGTGATGGCAGTGTAAGGTTATAACTTTGGGGCTGCATTTTGAAGGTCTGGCTCAGTGTTTAACATCTGTATATTTTCCTCCCTCCATATGTAACCCAGTGATAGAAGGTCTTCATTCTTTGGTTCTTTCTCTGCAGCTCACTGAATGGCCTACCTGAGTGTTTTCTAACTGAAGCTACACACAGTTTTACTTCTCATCTTCAAGAAGAATTAAATACTACCAACTTATATTCTTACAGAAAAGTAATAGACAACATATCTTCCTGCATGGAGAACTTTAGCCTGGGTAAGCCAGCACTCTTCAGTGCCTTCTCCTGGCTAATATCTGTCATTACATTACTTTTCTAAAATGTTCATTTTGGCAAAAAATATTTATTTTCCCACCTGCAGGTAGAGCAAGTGTTGTTAATCTGCTTGAAAATGGTAAGTTTTGAATTTTTTTTTTGCTTTTTTCCCCTCTGAGGGTGACAGTTTCTCTGAGCTTTAGAGATGACTCCTTCAGATTTCTTGGCAGTGGTAGAGTACCCCAGATGACTAAAGTAGGCCATGCTCCTGTGAAGTTTTTGCTCCTCTGTGATGTCCTTTTGGTAGATGCTTTAGGATGTCCCTGGTGCTGAAGCCAGCTGTCTGTTCTGCTTTGTCATGCATCCTTTTTCTTTCAGTGCTTCATTTTCTACACAAGAGCTTAACCGAGATCCTGGACGAAAACAGGCAAGTGCTTATGTGTATGTCTGTGTGCACATTTGCATGCTTATGCGTTTGTCTGTGTGCACATTTGTATGCTTATGCATATTCTGCACATTTGTATGCTTATGCATATTCTGCACATTTGTATGCTTGCGTGTATGTCTGCACATTTGCATGCTTGTGCGTATGTCTGTGTGCACATTTGTATGCTTATGCATTTGTTTGTGTGAACATTGGAGATTGTCTTATACAAAGGAAGCTTTCTTAAAGGTCTCAGAATGTGCTCTTTCCAACATTTGCTGTGATTATTTAAGTTTTTTAGAAGTTATGCACACACACCATATGTACATACATATAATTTTTAATTGATTTTTTTGAGACAGGATCATACTTTCTAAACCAGGCTAGCTCAAACCTGTAATCTTTCCCCACTGTTTCTCAGGTGCTGAGATTATAGGCATCTACCACCATCCTCAAATGATGATTTTAGATCATTATGAGAATTATTGTCAAAGAGAAAGTCCTTACCTCTACCTTTGAGTATTTGATATTTTTATGGGTGAAACTCTTAACTTCCTGAATATATTAATAGTTTTTTTAAAAAAATAGTTTTCTTAGATTTACATAGTCTGGTTTTTCTAAGTTGTCTTTTATCCCCCTGTTTGCTCACAGTATTCTTGGCAGGAAACTTTACTCAGAAGTCTAGTGATATTGGCTGGACAAGTATTGAGAATGGGTCATTAAACATTGATAGGAGTCTGCACATGGGTCGGGTTGACTGCAGGTTTGGACTGTTTTTGGGGAATCCTTTAAGTCATGGTCTTGCTCTTTGGGGAGTGGATTTACAGTAGCATCATCACCCAGAATTTTCTTTAATATTCTTTTTACTGAGTGGAGGTATAAAGTTGAGAACTTGCATTTTGACAGCCATGGTGTACATACCTGCTTCTCCTTTCTACAATATGGCATAGCTGCTTTACCTATGTGCACTGTTTTCCCGACAGACAGTTGCTAGTTGTTACATTTCGTTTCTTACCATGTGGCTCAGGCTGCACTTGAACTTAAATCCTGCTGGGCCACCACTCCCAACTAACATGCATTGCTTTACATTTTCCATAGGTGAAGTTGTCTGCTGGCTTAGAGCTTTGCTTTAGAGAGCTTATTCTTTCTGAGACGTGTAGTTACTTTGCCTATTTTCAGTCCTGTAGTTACTTTTAGCATCAGGCCAGCACTGAAGTGCTGCTGGTTTCTAAATCTTTTGGAGTTATAACCAAGCTTACTTTCAGGTTTTTTCTCTAACTTCGTGTTCAGCTTTCTTTGTTCTGCTAATTCAGTTGCTGGTCTTTCATATGCTTTGCAGCTTCTAAAATATTACTATTACCACCTTGTTTCTTATGTATCTACTTATGCTTTTTCATGTTTTAAATCATGGCTGCTGGTTCTGCAGTGGAGGACAAGCAATAGTTCTGTGCCCACCCTTTAACCTGAAGGGGTTGGGGCATGAGAGGGAAGAGAGAAATGGATGATGATAACTAGATTAGGGAGATGCTATCTAGTCATGTCTAGGAGAAAATTCAGAACAGCATTTTGAAGGCAGGTGAAAAAAAGCATGTGAAGATTGAGTGGTCATGCCAGTTGTCTCATTAGTTCTTCAATCCTTTTTAACAATTTTTTATCTTTAAGGGGTAAGGTTGATGTTGTATAGAAAGAGGAGTCTGTTGCCATAAGAGTACTTAGGACTTTACAGTTAGTGTTCTTGTGACTGGAATGTTTATCCCAAATGGATGCAGGGGTAGAAGTGGTAATGTTTGTATTTGAATTTCCTTTTGAAATCTTCTTTGTAGAAAATTTGCTGGAAATCATATTGTTCAAACACAGCTAATGAATGACTTGTTGGTGGGCATTAGAGTTTCAATGACATTGGTACAGAAAGTACAAAGTCTCCAGGGCGATCTTTGGAAGGACTCCAACTCTCCCCTCTGGCCAACTCTGTGTGGCTTGCTGAGCATTTTCACCAAATTTTTAAATGATGGTAAGTGTGACAGTGTATACAAATGATGGTAAGTGTGACAGTGTATACAAATGATGGTAAGTGTGACAGTGTATACAAAATGATGGTAAGTGTGACAGTGTATACAAAATGATGGTAAGTGTGACAGTGTATACAAATGATGGTAAGTGTGACAGTGTATACAAAATGATGGTAAGTGTGACAGTGTATACAAATGATGGTAAGTGTGACAGTGTATACAAATGATGGTAAGTATGACAGTGTATACAAATGATGGTAAGTGTGACAGTGTATACAAATGATGGTCATAACTGCATGCCAGTCGGCTTGCAGTCAGATGAGTTCTTCATCAGAGAATTGTAAGAGTCAAAGGGTGTCTATAGCGCAAGATTTCTAAAAGACATTTAAACGGTGATATGGCAGCTGTCCTGTATAATACAACCTCATTTGTTAATACTATTGAAGACTAGAAGGAAGTCAGGCTAGCATTTACTCAGCATCTGGAAGGGAATTATGGTTGGAGTGAGGTACATGGGAAGTCTTCTTTTGCTGATGATTAGTCACTTCTATTTTATTTATTTAATAAATATAATAACTATTCTAATTTATTTAACTGTATGTAAAATTTTTTTTTTCTTTAAACAAAGAGTTACAAAGCATTTGAACATTACAGAAACGGTTAAATTCTCTTCATCTGTTATTCTGTGGGGTAATGTATGTATAAATTTAACTTAAATAAAAAACAACAAATGGACAACAGCAAAATAAAACAAGAAAACCAAGGTGCTGTAGAGACAGCTCTGTAGTCAAGAGGACCTGGGTTCATCTGCCAGTGAGTGCATGGCAGCTCACAGTCCTCTATAACTCCAGTCCCAGGGGTCCCACATCATTTTCTTAGACAGTGCAGACACACGTGCAGGCAAAACACACACACATATAACATTTACAGAAATGAAAAATATTGGCTGGACAAAATGTCTCAGTGGGTAGAGACTGCCACCAGACCAGATGACCTGAGTTTAATGCTTGATCCCTGGAACTCCCATGGTGGTGGAGAATGGAGTCCTGCATGTTGTCCTTACACACACACACACACACACACACACACACACACACACACACACACACACACACACACACACACACACACCAAACAAACATACATTATGAGAACTTGTTTAAAACTCTTATATATAAGAAATGGTGATTACTTTGCTTTTGCTGGGGTAGTTGTTTTAACACTGGTAACAAAAGTTACCTTGGACTTTTAGTAATTTAAAGGAAATTAAACTAATTAGTTACTTTAAGAACATAAGAAATTTTGATGTATGTGTTTATGTCTCTAAGTATGTGCGTGTGAGTACCTGAGGAGGCCAGGAGAGGGTGTGTGATGCCCTGGAGTAAGTGGTTGTGCTGAGAACTAAATCTTCTGCAGAGCACTGAGCACCTTAACCTCTGAGCCATCTCTCCAGACCCTAATCAGTTACTTTCATCAAGACAGAATTTATAGATAACTTTTCAGGGGATATCTACCTTTTTAAAAAGGGGGAATGTTGTGATCTGAAAGTGACTTTGGTAAAATACAGAAAAGACCCAATTTAAGTTTTTATTTTTATGTGTATGTGTGTGGTTATATGAGTTTGTGTACACCGTGTGGATTTAGGTACCTGTGGAGGCTAGACTAGGGCAGCAGGTCCTCTGGAACTGGGCTTATAAATGGCTGTGAGCTGCAAAGTGAACCTGGTCCTCTGTAAGAGGAGCAAGTCCTCTAGGCTGCTGAGTCATCCAGTCCAAGACAAGTTTAATGAGAAATTATTTTCTGAAAAGTTGATGGCCCTTCATCAATGCTGTTCTTAAGTAGGTTAAAGCTTTTTGTGTTAGTAAAGTGTTTAGCTGAGAGAAACAGAAAACTGTCAGATGACCCAGAAATATTGCCAGCACTGTAGGACCCAGTCCTGCTTCTCTGCTGTGCAGTTTGATCATTGGTGTCTACCCCTGTGTTTGCTGCCTCCTGTTTGGCTTGTGTCTGCTGTAGCTGCAGACATCGTGTTTGTTCAAGGCGAGAAGAAGGGTCTTGCATCTTTCTGAGTGCTCTGCATGTATACCCGCAGTCCAGAAGACAGCATCCAATCCTAGTACAGGTGGTATGAGCTACCATGTGGTTGCTGGGAATTGAACTCAGGTCCAGTTCCAGAGCAGCCAGTGTTTACTGCTGAGCCATCTCTCCAGTTCCAGGGCCTTGCATTGTAATCAGAAAAACTAATAGAGCCATGGGACTTTTGCCTGTAGCTCATTGGCCTGAACCCTTCTAGTGCTGCCTTAAATTTTAAGGAAGTTGTGGGAGCAAGAATTCTGCTTTTGGTTAAGCGTTTGGCTACCCAGTCCGTTTTGTTTCTTGAGATGGAGGGCAGAGTAGTTATTTAATAGTTAACTCAAGGGGTCAGTCATATTCTTAGTCTGAGTTGAGTATTTTACCCTACTGGAGGCTACTGTAAATATAGACACAAGGAAGATAGCAAATCAAAATTGTCTGGTCACTTTGAGTGCTGTGCCAGTAAGCTTTCTAATTGACATTGGTGGAGACTTTTTCCTCATAGACCTTCAGTGGTCTCTAAGGAAAATTGTTCATGGAGTGGGAATACAAAGGCATGGGGGTGGGGGGGGGCAGGTGTGGGGTGGGGGCAGGTGATGGTGTTACTGAGTCTGCTGTCGGCATAGATGTTGGACAAGAGAGGAAGGAAGCTCAGCTGAGTATGGCTGCCCTTAGCCTTTCTCTCATTTTCTTTTAAACTTTATGATAACTTGTCTGGCATGGGATATAGTCACCTGGGAAATGGTCAGGCTGACCCAAAGCACTTGCTCTTTCTACTGCCCCAGACTCTCCATCCTTTAATCCATGATGACCGATTCTCCCTCCCAATAGATGACCTACTGCAGACTGTTCAGAGCACATCGGGATTGGCTGTTATTCTTTTTGTGAAGACCATGTTCCGTCCATCTGAAAAACTTCCTGAGGTGGTGAGTACATCTCCTTTTCAGAACTTTCCTTCATCGAGAATTGGATGGACATCAGTGTGTTTTAATTTAAACATTTTATTGGTTTTTTTTTTGTTGTTTTTTGTTTTTTTTTTTACAGTCATTAATTTGTGGTGTGTGTGAGCACAATTGTCACAGTGTCTGTGTGGAGGTCAGAGGACAACTTACCATGTGGATCCTGGGGATCAAACTTAGGTTGTTAGACTTGACATGTTTTACCCACTCAGCCATTTTACTAGCCCCTCAGTGTTTAAACTGCATTAGCTGAAATTAAAAAGTTTATCAGGCATAGTTAGGAATTGTCCAGTAGCTTTTTTCTCTTATAATGATAATTCTAAATGTACAAATGAAGTGGTGGTGGGGGTGATTACAGAGTAATAACAGCTATCCATAAATTAGTTTTGTAAAGATAGCCACTATTAACATTTTGTAGACTAATCTATAGCTTTTTGTAGGGCTGTCTTTTTGTTTCTGTGTGTCAGTATGGTGAAAGATATTTATAACATTACAGCTGAGCAGTGATTTGCTTAAACACTTGGTAATAATTTCCTGATAGTGTTTTTATTCAGAATAGACTTGGTAATATACTTAATTGTACTTTATCATGTAATCTAAGAGGCATGTTTGGGTCAGTTTTTAGTGAATTTGGTCCCTAAGAAAGTATAATTTGGTAATGTAGACACAGTCTACATTAGAAGACAGACCATCCTCTTCATATTGGCTGCTGGCATTCTTCCCTCTCAACATATTAACTAGAAACTCACTTTGTCTAATATCTGTGTATTCTGAGATCATGCGAAATAATTATTCTTGTATGCATCTGAATGTTCTTCTCAGAACTCTAACAGCATCCTCTGGTCCATCTGCTGGTGTTGACCCTTAGCCTCCACCAATACTTGGACCTCCAACAAAAGATTCGTGTGTTTATTAGATTTGTTTTTCATTTTAAAGTTAGTATAATTTTAATGTTTGTGGCTGTTTTCGTATTACTTTTCCTATAATGTAGGAAATATTTTGAGAAAAGATTTGTAGGTTTGTATTTGAGATATTTATATATTACTACCTCTGGTTTTCCAGATCAGCAACCTGCTTCTCCAATCAGTTGACTGCAGCAGCATCCCTGAGTGGCTCCTGAGCAGCTGTAGGAGCCTTTGCTGTGCTGACGTGCCATCATCAGCTCTCTTATTTCTGTGTCAGGGAACACTTGCTATGTTGGACTGGCAGGATGGGAGCATGGGGCCAAGCGGGGAGGCTTTGCTCTTGGATACTGTGCGTGTTTTGTTTTCCTTGAGTTCACAGTGAGTTTTGGTTTTGTTATCTCATATTTTGTTTTGCTTATAAGACATTTGAAAGACACAAGTGACTCGGCAAAGTCAGTTCAATTAAATGTGGTTATATGAATCCTAAATTAAAATTGGTAGATGAGAATACAGACAGGCACGAGAGAGAAGAGAGAGCTAACGAGAGAGACAGCCACAGGAGTGCAGTGTAGGCTAACCAAATGGGCCTTTCTAGCCCAGTACTTATGCTAGCTTTTTACTTTGTTGTTTGAATCAGTCTCATGTTGCCTTGAACTTACTTGGTGGCCAAGGCTGGTTTTGATTTCCTAATCTTCCTGCTTCTTCTCCCATAACAGGTGTACAGTACCACACTCAACTTATGCCAGCATTACAAAGGATTTTATTTTTTATTTAATTAGGTGCATATGTGTAGTGGGTATTTGCATGTGCGTGAGTGCCATGGGGCCAGAAGAGGGCAATGGATTCTTTGGTACTAGACTTGTAGGTGGCTGTGATCTGCCTGACATAGGTGTTGGGAACTGAACTTTGGACCTCAGAAAGTACAGTATGTGCTTTTAACTACGGAGCTCTCTCTCTCTCCCATGCTGTGATTTTTTAAAACTTAAAACTTTTAGTTTAGGGATGGTAGAACATATGACCCTATTTTTAGTTCCTAGAGCTGTACCAAACCAAACCAACAACAGAAAATCCTGTAAAAATATCTGAGTGTATAATGCGTTAGGATTCATGAGTTTCATGGATTCTCCATAATCTAGTTGTATGTTTTACACATAGATTGTATAAAAATCTTAATTTATTGGATGAGTAAGGTGAAATTCAGACACTAAGTGCTCACGTCTGAGCATTTTATAGTAAGGTATTCACAGAGCTGAATTTCTTTGGTGTGTTGCCGTTATGGATGAAATGATCAAGTACTTAAAATGTCATAGCAGGCTCTGGTGAGATGGCTTGGCTGTTAAAGGTGCTTGCCACCAAGCCTGATGATCTGAGTTTGATTAATTGAACTTACATTGTAGGAGAGAACTGACTCCTTGCAAGTTTTCTTAACTGACTCCTGCAAGTTTTCTTATGACCTTAACACACATGGATGCACACATACATCATAAATAAATAAATACATTATAAATAAGTAAATGAATAAGTAAATGTAATAACTATGAATTCATAAATACCGACCGTGAATACAGCCTATAAGCATTACTATTAAAATCAGCAAAAAACTCTAAAATGATTTTTACAGTTTGGAGATGTAATTCATGTCCTATAAATTCACAAATGTACAGTGCACAGTTCTGCTTCTTTTGTATATTTATGGAGACGCACAGCCATCAGGACAGTCAGCCTCAGGGCTGTCATCATCCTGGATGGTTATGTAGTCCTCTCAGGAGGAAGAGGCAGCAGAATGAGTTTGAATGTAGCCTAGGTTACCTAGTGAGACCTTGTCTCAAAATTTTCATCACCCTAAAACAGCAGACAGCTAAGACCAAAACATGATTCTCTAGCCTTTCCCAGCTGGGCCCTAAGGCTATTCTAAAATCTCCACAAGAGGCAAGGGAGATGCTCAGTGGGTAGGAACACTTGCTGTGCAAGCATGTAGGCCTGTTTTCAAATTCAAGCACCACATGTGCCTTTAACCTCAGCATTAGTAAGGGCAAGTAAATCTTGGGACCTCTCTGGAGAGCAATCTTAGCTGAAGTTGCCAGCTCATAATTTAATAAGAGACCCTGGTTAATGAAGTAGGATAGAGAGCCACAGGAGACAACTGCCATCTTGTTTTGGCTTCTGTGCGAGCGTTCTCACTCTGACTTGAATACCTGTCTGTTCTCTCTCTGTGTGTCTGTCTGTCTCTCTGCATGTGTTCAAGTACACCCCCCCCCATGAAACCATCATCACAGTAAAGACAGTAAATATTTTATTTATTCTTAAAGATTTTCTTGCTTTCAATTTTTGTAAGGAATAAAGATTCATGTGAAAATTTGACTGTCAACTTGGCCTTATTTGTAATTTTGTTATTGGAAATTCCATTGAATTTTCTGTTCATGCCATTCGTTTTATTTAAAAGTTGTGATGTCTGTCTAATTTCTTTTACTAGGCAGTTTATAATAATATATGTCATGGTTTATTTTTCTCCAGGATTAAGGAGTCAACACTAGAAATGTTCCTGTCGAGAGTCTTGGCATCTTGGACCAATTCAGCCTTACTCATCCTTGAATCAAGTTCCCAAAGCCTAAAGCATTGTCTGAACGGGGCTTCAAGCATAGCTAGGAGACTTTTGGAATATGTCTATACACACTGGGAACATCCATTGGATGCTTTGAGACACCAAACCAAAATCATATTCAGAAATCTTTTGCAAATACACCGGCTAACTATAGAAGGTGCAGATTTAGTCACTGACTCTTTCTTTCTGGAATTGACTAAAAATCTTCTGCAATTAGAATGGCATATTAAAGGGAAGTACTCATGCCTTGGCTGTTTGGTTGAGAGTATTGGAATTGAACATGTTTTGGCAATAGATAAAACTATTCCATCTCAAATTCTAGAGGTGATGGGAGACCAATCATTGGTACCTTATGCAAGTGACCTCTTGGAAACAATGTTTAAAAATCACAAGAGCCATTTGAAGTCCCAAAATGTTACCAATACTTGGCTGGATGAGTGGCATGAGACTTGGGTTTCTCCTCTCCTTTCTGTACTGTGTGGAGGAAACTCGGATCAGAAATCTTACGTGATCGATTATTACTTGCCAAAGTTGCTGAATTACAGCCCCGAAAGCCTGCAGTACATGGTGAAGATTCTTCAGGCATCTATTGACACTGAACCTGGTGAGGAATATTTTGTTGAAGTAGTTTCTATTTAGGAGACTTAAATGTAGGTCCCTGTGCAGATGCTTCTCATCTCCTAGTTTAGTATCTTCCTTCTCTATTAATGATAGCCACTTCAGATTGGAGCAGATTTAACTTCCAGTGGTGGAGCGGTGTTTGGGGTTGAAGTAGATTTGCCAGTGAGCAACACGTGTGTGCCTAGTGCCCTTGGAATAGAATTGAGCTGCCATGTAGCTGCTGGGAATTAAGCCTGGGTACTCTGGGAGAGTAACCAGTGCTTTTAACTACAGAACCATTTGCTCCAGCCCTCACTTACAAGGTTTTAATTTATTATTTTATTCTCAAACTAGAGTAATGGTGTATGTATTTTATGTAATTTTCTTATTGAGGTGATTGAGATAGCAATTGAAAATGTTTGAACAGGCTTAATAAAAACAGATTTTTCACGACTTAAAAAAATAAAAGAACTATGTAGTCATTTAAAATAGGGCGAACATCCCACTGAAACTCAGAAGTGCTGAAGGAATGATGGCTTGTAATGAATGTGTAGCTGTGTATGGTAGTATATGTCTCTAATTCCAACACTTGGAGACAGAAGCAGGAGGATTGTTTCCAGTTCAAGGCCAGTCTAGTATACGTAGTGACTTCCAGGTATGCCATGACTGCATGAAACTCTCTAAATACATAGAGAGCTTAAAAATGAATGTAAAATTATAATCCTGAACATGGAAATATATTTTTTAACTTGGTTCTGAGAGGAAATTTTGATTTCTGTGCACAAGACAATGTTATTTAATAATTGTTAACAGTTGTTTTTGCATTTTTGAGGGACGAGTGAAGCTGTCCTGATGTTAACTTGTGTTTATTCTGTGTATGGTATCCTATGAGCCTCAGCTTCCTGTGCTGTGTCAGAGCACAGCTTTGCTAAAGGATGGTGAAACCAGGAAGTCTTTGTGGTCCACGTTTATGTTCTTTACAAATGAGAACAACTTCAAAATGCATGTTGAGGTCAATGTTTATTTCCAAGGAAATCAAAGTCTTTGAAGTAGTTACTGCTTCTACTGTAATTGTTTTCACTTTTCTCTACTTGGTATTTTTCTTCTAATTCACACAGTGGTGGAGTTTTTAAAGTTTCAAGGCCAAAAGTAAAAGTACTAGAGAATAAGTTTTGATTTGCTTATGTTAAATACTTTCCCTTCTTGAAATTATTGGCATAAACAATCATTTTCATTTTTATTTTAGACTAATCACTTTAATTCATCATAGATTTTAGTTTAAAATTTAATGTTAATAGAAACATGATAGTTGGCATGTCATAATCATTGCATAGTATAGGAATGGTCTTTTCCCCTCTTAGGGTTTTGTAATCGAAGAGGGGCTCTGGGAGCTCTGATGGCTTGTCTACGAACAGCTAGAGCTCATGGACACCTTCAGTCTGCAACCCATGCCTGGGAAAGCCTTGTGTGCAGTGCAAGAATAAAGCAAGGCTTAATTCACCACCACTGCCAAGTAAGGAAACTTCTGTTGCGCGCGTTAGTCCTTGATAAGTGATTCCTTTACGTGTCCTGCTAGCGGCCCCTGAGTTGTAGTAGAGAGTGGCATCCTTGTCCTTAGCCTATGCAGTGTCCAGTTGGAGAGCTAAGACAACTTATGTAAACAACCTGCAGCTCTGAGGGCCAACCTAGAGGTCAGTATGCCCTAGTAAGGGCTTTATCTGGAAGGCTAACAGGAACCTGGTCAGTGTAGGTGCTGGCTGAATAGAAAATGAAGTGTTAGAATATCACACAGGATGGAGACCAAGTTCATGTTTGGGAAACCTCTAGTGCTAGACGGATGATGTCATTGGTTTCTAGTTCCAATTGAGTGGGTTTGTTCGTTGGTTATCAGTGGAATGAGAGATGAAGTTCTAGATTAGAAGTCAGGAGACAGGCTAGTGTGAACTGGACATGAATCGTGAAGGCCTGAAGTGAGGTAGCCCTGAGAAGACAAGAGTGAGATTGGAGCTGAGTGCTATGTCAATAAAAGCTTTGGCTTGTGAATGTACAATAAGCATCAGTTTATACATGTAATGACAGTTTTATAAAAAGTAACTACAAGTTGTTTTAGATTAAGAAACCTTTCTGAGGTATATGTGGGCAACATGAAGTTTATTTTTTGGTAGCTTACACACATTTGAAGTATTTAAGCTTTTCTTATTTCATGGGAAAATTAACATTTTATTGTTTGGTATATTTTAGGTGCGGATAGATACTCTAGGCTTGCTTTGTGAAAGTAACCGGAGCACAGAAGTGGTCTCTACAGAAGAAATGCAATGGGTTCAGTTCTTTATCACATACAATCTTAACAGCCAGTCTCCAGGTGTACGGCAGCAGATTTGCTCCATCCTTAAAAAGGTAGACTTGTGCATCAGAATGGGGAAGTAGTAATTGCTCTACAAATTGCCTTTTGAAAGGGGCCTGGATTTGGGGTGAGTGTGGATTGATTGGTTGTGGTATTGGGCTATTATATGTCTTCACAGCCCCTGACTTGAGCAAGTTTATATGTGCGATTAAAATACTGCACAGGGCTGGGTGGTGTTGGTACACACCTTTAATGCCAGCTCTCAGGAGACAGTGGCAGGCAGATCTCTGTGAGTTCAAGACCAGCCTGGTCTACAAGGATAGCCAGGGCAATGTGGAAAAACCCTTTTTCGAAAAACCAAAAGAAAAAAAAAAGTCTTAAAATCCAGCACAGAAAGTTTTTTCATTTGGGTGTTAAAAAAAAAAAAATCAACTCTGACCTTTTTAACATTTTATTCATTTATTTAGAGGTCAGGCATGTATAGTGGGGTGCAGTTATGGATGCCAGAAGACAGTTTACAGGACTTGGTTCTCTCAATCTGCCTGATGGATCCTGGGAATAAACTTAGGTCATCAGGCTTGGTGGCAGACACGCTCACTCTATCTCACCAGCCCAAGCTCTTTTTTTTTTGAAAGAAAAAAAAGTTGAGCCTTGGGGTTCTTGGAGTGTGGGTGGTTTAAAGAAAGCGTTGGCGACATGTGAGGAAGCACTTGCATTTGTGAGCACCTCGTGATGGTAATTTCATGAGTAACTTGAATCATTTGTATAATACATCTATGATAAGGAATTGGTAAGGTATGGAAATGACTATCACCTTCAGGTTCACACCAACTTAAAGGAAATGGGAAAACTGGTTTGGTTCTACTTGCAGTAATACGTTGGTTTTGGTAAAACTATAAAATGTTAATCCTATGACAGGAAGAAACTGCAGATTTCAAGATTTGAAAACCTAAGTACTTCATTCGCCTTAAATTATCCCTGAAGGCTGATGTTTTACTGTGAAGTTCATATTTTTTTTAAATGTCTTTTTTTCCTTACAAGTTGTTTTGTAGGATACAAGAAAGTTCTCAGGTACTTTATAAGTTGGAGCAAAGGAAATCCCCAGCTGACTCAGAGAACAGGTCCAGCAGAGAGCTGCCTCCTGTCTCTTTACAGCAGTATAAGGTAGGTGATAATGCTGGATGCATTGGGCTGCTGCGGAAACCACACTCTGAGTAAGCACTAGAGGGCAGCAAACAGCCGTCTCTTGGAGAATGGTGGCTTTGTGCCTTTTCCTTGTCATGCTGGGTCCCAGTACTTCACTGGAGGTGACTGGCCTGGGTTGTGGAGCCAATGCAGTACCTGAGGACTGTGACAGAATGACACAGCTGGACTCACCTCATAGCTTACTTCTTGTGGGGCCAGTTTACCTATTTCTTTGACATGTGTTTAGTTGCTGCCTCTAAAGTCCACCTCTTCACAGGGCAGAAGACTCTGCTGAGGCTGTGGCTCAGATTGTGTGTATGTGTGTGTGTGTGTACACAGACAGACAGATAGGTAAAAGGATTTGCTGCTAGGCCTGATATCTTGAGTTCCATAAGAATCCACGTGGAAAAAGCCTACTCCTGAAAATTGTCACCTGACCTCCGCATGGGCATAGTGGCATTTGCTGCTCACCTGTGAATGCATACATAATAAAATAAGAGAAAGTCTCACTAGGAGCCATTAAAGCGGTTTAGAGTGTACTATGGAGCCCTGCTCTGTGTGTGACAGTGATGTGATGTTTATTAGCCTCTCTTAGGTCATTGCTGGATTTGAGGATATATTATCTCCTTTGCCTTTTAATGAAAGGAATGGTATGGCATTTATGAAATGTCACTTAAGCACTTAGGAACATAAAAGCCTATTAGGTAGATTTCAATTCTAAATTTTCAGAGAAGCTTGTGATTTGGTTTTTGCTTAGATATTTCTTTTTCCCTCTCTTGAGACAAGGTCTCACTGTGTAGCCCAGACTGTCCTTAAACCATGGTCCTCTGTCTTAGTTTCCTGAGAGCTCTGAGTGTAGTCATGTGTACCGTGTTCAACAGATAAACAGACTTGAACACGGGAGAGACTTAATCGAAGTCAATCTTGTGGTTATGATCATTTCTTATAACTGTTAACAGTCTGTGGATTTTGGAGATTGTGACCTTTGCCCTATCTTACCATTATCATACTATTGGGTGCTAAGCAGTGTGTGGTAGGCCCAGTGCCAATTACAGACCAAGTGCCAAGGAAGAAGGGGAGGCTGTTACTGATAAGGATGGTAGTCTTTTATGGTAGTAGAGATGATTTCTTACCTAAATAAGCAATCCTAATGTCTAGAGTACTTCCAGACTTACCAAACACCATGTACATACATTCTCATTTGATCTCTTGTAACAAGGCTAAGCACTCTTATCCCCGTGGAGCAAGTGAGAAAACTGAAGCTTAAAAACTAGGTGTAGAGGCAGTACCCGGGTGTAGGTCTGCTCCTGACTGGAAGCACTCGAGGAATGCTCTCCATGGACTTACCTAATGAGGCTGGTAGATGAGAGAGGTCAGGGAGGAGCTGGAGAAGTGAGGTCATGTGTAGGTAAACATGGCAGGTGCAATGCAGAGTTGAGTGACAAGAACTGAGTGTGGGAAGTGGACAGTAGACGGTTCCTGTTGTTGGCGATGGTGCTCTTCACCTGGGAGGTCAACATACGGGTATGTGGGATCCATAAACTGGGGTGGGTGTGGGGGTGGCAGACATACTTTTGTCTCAGCACTTATAAAATGGAAGCAAGAAGATCAGAAATTGAAGGTCACCCTCTGCTACATAGCAAGGTAGATCTTTTTATAAATTGTGTCAGTCCATTAGTGGTCTGCGTTGGCTATTTCTTTGTTTTGTTTAAAACTTTGGAAAGCTGTATTTTTCTGGTAACTGAAGGCTTCTGTCTGGAGAAGTGAGGATTCATAAAGCCTCACACAGAAAGGGCCTGAACAAATCTTGACCTTTTTTTTCTTTCTAAAACTATATTTGTTTTTTAATCGTTGAATATGTAAAGACAGGGTTTATTACGGTCATGATGTAGTGCCTTAAGTATTGTCCATGTTGTGTTGCTGTATCAAATGCCTGAGGGAGGATGCTTTGGAGAGGATAGAGGTTACGAAGAATGTTAGTGGCTGGAAAGATCAAACCGCAGAGGTGAGCGTTTCCTGCCCAGGTCATGAAATAGCAGAGTGGTGGGCAGAGTGTGAAAGGAGCGTGTGTTTAGGGGTGAAGGCAAGAGAGCAAGCTGAGGAAATAAACCTGTAGTGGAACAGCTGTTCCATTGGAAACTCATAGTTTAAAGTAACCTGATTCACTCCTGACAGAATTGATCTATTCCTGGGGGTGGAGTCCCCTAGACCTAATTACTTTCCACCAGGCCTTGCCTCTTAACTTTGATATTGTCCCAATGGGAATCAGACTTGAAGCAGATGAGTCTTTATGGGATAAGTTGTCCAAACTTTAGTAGGTATCAAGGTGAATAATCAAAAAGCTAAGACAGCTTCTGGAGTCTTCACTCTTTAATTAAACATGAGAAAAGCGCTTACTCTTGAAGGCAACCACTTAACTAACTGCCAGTTAACTTAATTATACTTCATTGTAATTTGTTTTTAATTTTAGAATTTCATGTCATCTGTTTGCAACATTCTTTTTGAAGCATTGTTTCCTGGATCTTCCTACTCAACCAGGTTTTCAGCGTTAAGCATTTTAGGATCAGTAGCTGAAGTGTTTCCTGTCTCAGAAGGTAAGCTTCAACAGTGTGAGGGAAGCATACACTTGGTCAGCTTCTTGTCTTTCTATAATTCCTTTTTAAAATATAGCTCTCATTTGTATGTAATTAATGTTGCTATTGAAGAGCAGATGGGAAAGACACTCTCTCCTTTCTCTGTTGGTGACTGTCTGCTCAACACATTGCCACAGTTCATGGACCCTCTCGGCTTACCGCACCAAGACTTCCTGTACTTCAGTGCCACATTTGTTTGTGCTGTTATAGGAAAGGGCTTCACCTGTTTAGTTTAAAATGTAAACATAATGATTTATCTTATATTTAATGAAAACATGAACGAGGCTTTGTGGTTTCAATGTGGTTTCTCATATATGCCATCTCCTTGAAGATTTCTACACTTTCAGAAATCATCACATACTCTAGTGCAGAAAACATTGCATGCCAACAAATTTAATTATCTACACGAAATGTACAAATTGATTCCAGGGGGAAAAACTATGAAAAAAAGAATAATTCTATAGTTAGTAAAGAGATTGAAGCTGTAATCAAAACCTTCTAGCATCTGGGTATGATAATTCGAGCTGAGGCAGAGGGATCTCAGATTAGAAACCAGCCTGCTCTACCTAGCTAAGACCTTGTTGCAAAATGAATAAACAGCCAAAAAATATTCTTACGAGGCAAAGTCCAAGACCAGCGACTACCGGTAAATTCTGTCAGATCTTTACAGTTATCCCTTCTTACAGTCTTCTACAAACTGAAGAGGAGGGATGACCTCTTGACTCGTTCTGTGAAGCTCATTAGGAAAGTAAATAAGGCTTTGTAGGAGGGCCAAGATGATGGCTCAGTGGTGCTGCCAAGCCTGCCTCCCTAAAGTTAATTCCTAACACTTGTGGAAAGGAGAGAAGTGACTCCACAGGTTATTTTCTGACATGTGCACCAGGGCATGTGTGTGCCCAGGCCCCCATAAATAAATAAATGCAAAAAAATAATTAAAAATAAAGGCTCTGTAAGAAAACTGTAGACCAATATCTCTTATTAATACAGATTTAGGAAACCTCAAAAAATACTACGGCAAACAAAACTCAGCAGCTTATTAAAAATATTGAACACAGGGCTGGAGAAAGGGTGATGATGGTTAAGAGTACTTTCTGCTTTTGTAGAAGACACAGGTTCTAGTCCTACTACCCACATGGAAACTCAAAGCCATTCGTAACTCATTCCAGAGAATCTTAGGCTCTCTTTTGAACACTTTAGTTGGCAGTAGGAACATATGTGGTACATATACATTTACGTAGACGAAAAACTAATACCTTATCACATATACACACCTTTAATCTCACCATTTGGTGGGGCGGGCAGAGGGAGGTGATTTGAGACCACCCTAGTCTACAAAGTGAGTTTAAGACAGCTTGGGCTGTTACACAGAGAAACTCTGTCTCAAAAAAACAAAACAAAACAAAACAAAACAAAAAAAAAAACCAAAAAAACAAAAACCCAGAACAACAACAACAAAATTGCAATGAGTAAGTGGAATTTATTCCAAGGATTTGGGATGGATCAAAATAAAAAGATGTGGACTATATCATGCTTGTCATTCTATGTCAGCTGGGTCTAAGACTTTGGATCCTGGGCCAGTAAGTTTTTTTTTTTTTTAAGATTTATTTTAATTATATGTACATGAATGTTCATCTGCATGCATATATATACATCTTTTGTCTGTCTGGTGCTCACTAAGGCCAGAAAATGGCATTGGATTTACTGGGCCTAGAGTTACAGGTGGCTGTGAGATACCACGTGGGTATCTGGGAACCGAACCTTGGTCTATTCTTAACTACTGAAACATCTTCTAGCATCATGAAGATTTTTAAAAACATGTGTTCCTAAATTTACTTGTTATTTTTATCTTAGAAGTAACTCAGATCTTTCATACCTTTTGAAAAGAAATAAAATATTTTTTAAGTCTTAAAAAGTCTATTTCATATTTGTAAAGCTGTATTTTGTCATTTGAAGAGATGCAGTCTATGCTGTTGTGTATGGTATATGCTGTGTAAAGGTTGAAGTGAAATTTTATTGTGTACTGATCTTATATAAATATTTGATCAGATAACTTTGGGCAGTTGGTATTTTTTATTCACACTTAAATGATTTTCTTTTATTTAAAATTTTAAGGTAACATCCAAACAGTATATCAGCTGAGTCATGATATTGATGCTGGCCGTTTCCAGATACTAATGGAATGTTTTACTAGTACTTTTGAAGAAGTGAAAACTTTAGCATTTGACCTTCTGATGAAGCTGTCGTCAGTAACAACTGGACAGTTCCAGGTATTTGAACTTTACCTATGTAAATGTGTGTATATACAGGACTTTTATTTTACCTTAGGTAAAGCAGTTAGGATTGTCCTAACTCTTTGCCTCCTTAGGTCTTTTGAGTATTTCTTTCAGTTTCTATCCATCTTTGGGGTAGCAAGGGTGGGAAATGGCAAAAATCCACATCACTGAACTATGCTTTGTAAAATTGCTTTGATGGAAATGGAGGTGTAGGAGTCAGTAGGTTTTGCTGTTTACAAGATTATTGGTAGATTTCAGTTATGTGATTAGTTCCCTTGGGCTTGTAATATCTGCTCAAAACATATTACTTACAGTAATTTTGAGGTTTTAAAGATAACCTTCCTGTTTAGTAGATTGAGAAGCTGAGTGTAAATGAGGTAGAGAGTATGTCTCTGATCTTCCACTAAGCAATAGCTAAACCGAGACCGAAACCTCAGAGTAGTTGAGGTTAGCAGCAGTTCTGTGCAGAGACACTTGGCCCCAGCCCTATCCCTGCTTTTCCTGCCTTGGGATAGGAAACACAGATAGGATTAGGAGTAAAGGCACGGTGTGGTCTTCAGGGGACATCTAGCCAGGCTGAATCTTTTCTTTAACTTATTCTGGTGATGTGGGATCACTAGGAACATAGTGGGTAGAGAGCTTTACTATAGCCTTCCATTAACACTCTCTGGAGGCCAAGGGGCCTGGGGGGGGGGGGGCTGCAACTCTTGGGTTATATTTAGGGTATGCTGTATAGCCTTATATTGTCTAAGTGTGGGAATCAGAGGAGCGGTGTGAGCCAAGATAGCACTGTGCTGTCCTTTCTGTCTTTGGTGTGGTGTCACAGGGTCTCAGGGTGTCCGGGTTAGAAATAGCTGCCCAGGATCTGTGTATATCTAGTCTTCCCATGCCTTAGTGAGCAGAAGATTCTTTGGTGCCCACTGCTAAACTCTTGTGCCCTATAGAGTTTAAAAACAGACATTTCTTATAATAGCACAATCTCCTTTACTGTCCATCACATGTAGCCTTTTATCATATATATCAGCTCTGTCTCATTTTTTTTTAAATAGTTTTTGAGAGGATATGAAGTAAGAAAGTAAATTATAGAGAGAACTAATTCTTATAGAAGCTGTGAAGGGCCCATAGGTGAGATTTCTGCCTCATGTGGTTTAAGTTAGGATATTGGTTATAATATCTGGTCTTGTTGCATGTTAGTGAAGTGGCTACTGACATAAGTAAGCATTCAAGATTTCAAAATGAGGCAGGCAAGATGGCTCAGTGGGTAAAGGTGCTTGTCACCACGCCTTATGATCTGGGTTTGGCCACTGTTGTCTGCAGGGTAGAGGGAGAGAAACAGTTACTTTAGTTGTCCACTGACCTCACTGTGAGCACCATAGCATGTGCAAGTCCCTCCTGCAAGTGAGTACATGTCAATGAAAGAATCAACTGCTTCCTCTTTAAAGAACTCCGCCTACAGTTATGTATTTCCAAAGTGCTGTTGTCTTCTGTAGTACATCGTTTTTGAACAGTACAAGTTAGCATTTACGCATTCCTTGAGCACTTGCATAACCTCTCTAGTACTTGTGTATAATACATGTTCATGATGGCATGTCTTTCTGATATATGTCTTTACTCTTCATTTGCTTTACTACTCATCTTTCTGTGGAGCTGCAACTCGTATGTATTCATGCTGCGTTAATATTCTAAATGTTTGAATTACATTTTCATTTATCTGTGCATGTACACCACTGGTGTGTGTGTGTGCATATGTGTGTGCCACTGAGGGGGGTGTGTGTAGGTCAGAGGACAACTTGCAGAAATTGTTTCTTTTTTTCCTGTGTGGGTTCCAGGTAGGCTGTTAGGCACTGAGCCATCTCTCGGGTTCCTTCTATTAATATTTTGATCTAATTGGGCTAAAAGTGTTCTCAGTTGGGTTTTGATTTTGTTTGGTTTGGTTTTTTTGTTTGTTTGCTTTTAGTTTTTTGAGACAGAGTTTCTCTGTGTAACAGGCCTAGATATCTTGGAATTCACTTTGTAGACCAGGCTGGCCTTGAACTCACAGAGATCAACCTGCTTCTGCCTCCCAAGTCCTGGAATTAAAAACTTGTGCCTACCACCACTGCCTGGCTAAGTGGTCTGTTTTAAGGCTGTTTATTTTCTTATGATTTATAGGTAGTATAGTTTAAAAATTTTACTCTCAAGTAGAAAAATGACTTAGATATTTACTTAGTACCTTCTGATAACTATTTAGATTTTACTTTTTGGCCACTATTTAGAAGTTTTTTTAGGAAGTAGAAAAGAATTTCGGTAAAAATAAACTGACATACAAATCAGTACATTAGCTATCTACTGTAGTAAGAGGTTTCTGTTCCAGTCTTTTGGGCCTAACCTCAAGGTCTAGGCCCACAGACCCGCTGAGACACACAGATGCATATGATAGTTTTAGGCTGATTGACCTAAGGCCCAGGCATGTAACTTGCTAGCTCTTTACTCTTAAACTAACCCATGTCTCTTATCTTATTCAGCCATGTGGCTGGGTACCTTTTTTAGAGCAGCATAGTTGTCCTCTGCTTCTTCCCGCTTCTCTCTGGCGTTCTGCTCTGTTTCCTGTTCTCAGAGTTCTTTTAGTCTGGTAGCCCTGCCCACACTTCCTGCCTGCCTTTGGCCAATCAGCACTTTTTATTAAACCAGTGGGTGGGACAATTATTTACAAGGGAACAGCATAATCTCCCACATATCCCCTTTTCTCTTTTTAAAACAAAAGGAACTCCAATTCTAATATTCTTTCCCCCCATTATCTATAACAACTTATAAACAACACTGTAAATAAACACAAACATCCATAATCCATGTTTTGGGAATGTGGGCATCGTTCTCTAGGCTACTTCCTGCTGAGTGGGGGCGTTGGCAATCTCATGGGAATCCAAAGAAAAATTTAGGATTATTGACAAGTCTTTAGTGGAGTAGTCTGTAAGGCTGGGTCATCTCAGCCAGTCTCCTTGAAATTGCTCTGGATACAGAGCTCTGGAAACTTCAACAGAGGTGCTCTGAAATGCTGAATCATCTGGGCCATCCATTTCTATTGGAGATTTTTCAGGAGGTCTTCCTCTATAAAACTTTATGTTCTTTATCTGGGAATAAATCCACTGCCTCTCATTTTCTATGAAAATAAAACGAAAACCTCTTCTCCAAAGTAGCATATCTTTGCATTTCAATTTTAAAGTAAACTCATTTACAAAATATATAGGTTGAATTAATCCAACAGCATTTATAAACAACTGTCTTTTAGAAGCTTTTACTAAGTCATTTTCAGTCAGGAAGCTTAAAGATAAGACAATAATATACAGTATCCAGACATTCTTTGTATTTTCCATCTTTATGTGGCTTGCTTATCTATCTATCTATCTATCTATCTATCTATCTATCTATCTATCTATCTATCTATCTATCTATTTAACTATTTCTTTTTTAAGGGCTTTCTCTACCTTTTCTTTTCTTTTTCTAAGCCCTATGTATATATATTTTCAACATGCTCTAAACCACTTAGACTTTTTTTTTTTTTTTTTTTTTTTTTTTTTTTTAAGAAACTGTCTTTACTGTATATTTATTTCTTAACTTTTTCTGTCTCTAACCACACCTTTGCTTGGCTAGGGTGATTCACTCCACCCAGATTCTTCTATTTCTTTCTGTTTCTGAACACACCTTTAATCCACCAAGGTTTAAAGGTTGGTAGGGTGGATGGATGGCTCCACCCAGCTCTTAGTCTAATTTCATAGAATTTATCTTTTTAGTCCAGGTACTCTGGGGAATTTTAGGGTCCACATAATCACCAAGTAAAGTATTGCCATCTGCTGCTCATTAACTCCATTTAAGTATTAGGCAGCAGGTCCTCTTAAAAGACTCACAGTGTTTTGCCTCTAAGGCTGAGTCAGGAAGCTCCTCTTCAAAAAGCCAAGCCTCAGTTTGCCTCTGGCAAACAGAGCTGATCCAAGAAAACATCAACACTAAGAAGCCATCTTTGACTCTATTCTCTTTTTGTCCTTATGAACAGAAACTTTAAATACATCTTTACAACGTTTTGCTTATATTGAGAGTCCTATGAGACTTCAGGAACAAGCCATTTTACACCTTAAGCTGCACTCCAAAAGCCCACCATTGTACTCAAGCCCATATGCCTCACCAGGGCGTCTCTGTACAGCTCACATGGGAGACACAATTCAAAGGCTGCTTTGGGCTCTAGACCATTTTTAACCTTTCTATGACTTTATGTGAGTATATTTGACCCACATTGGGCTGCCATTTGTAGTAAGAGGTTTCTGTTCCGGTCTTTCGTGCCTAACCTCAAGGTCTAGGCCCACAGACCCACAGACCCACAGACCCGCTGAGACACACAGCGGTGTCTATCAGCATACTAGTTTTAGGCTGATTGACCTAAGGCCCAGGCATGCAACTTGCTAGCTCTTTACCCTTAAACTAACCCAATCTACTATTTTGAAATTGCTAGAGATCATTCGCTGTCATGTACTAATCAATCCAGAAATGAGTTTCTAACCCCTCTCATTAGATAGTATTGGAATAATCCACAAAGAATGATAATGTTACTTAACAACTAAACACTCATGTCTAGAGTGGTTTGATGACTACATGGCTTGGGATTGGGACTGGGATCCGTGTCCCCCATTGTGAATTCAGTTCCTTCCCTAGTCCTTACAGTGAATTTCCCCTGTGTGGTGTTCCTTGGCACACCTCCAGTGGAGACCTAACTGAGGTGTGGGTGTACAAGTCTGGAGTCAGAATTCCAAGACTGATCTGGTCCTTCTGCTCTACTCATGTGAAGTTTTGCCATCAGGAACTTTTCTTTGTCTCTGTTATTCATGCAGCTGTTCTATGAGAAGGGAAAGGGAGAAAGAACAAAAATGTGATGTTCAGTTAAATCATCAACCGAGAGAGACAGAGCTAGATGAAAGGTGTGTCGAGTAGACATACTGAAGGTGGTCTGCCTATGTTCATGGAGAATAGCAGTTCATAGTCATTAATGCTCCTGCTGAGTCACATCCGGGTGGTGTGTATGAACCTAGACACTGTTCCTTCAAGATCCTCTATGCCATGATGACCGAGACTGCTCTCTTCTAGGATTCTGAGAAGCTGCAAGACTTGTTCCGGGCATCATTGGAGCTCAGCACCAGCACAAAACCGTATGACTGCGTGACAGCCTCCTACCTGCTGAACTTGCTGATATGGCAGGATGCTCTGCCAGCCGCCCTGTCTACCTCCTCAGCACAGCAGCTCACGAGTGGAGCTGGAGAGAAGGCTGCTGTGCTGGAAAGGAACACGTTAGTGGGTTTGTATTGAGAAAGCAACCGTTCACTGTCACTTATCAACCCTGTTTGATTAGAGTACCCGGTTGTGTTTAAGAGTTTGCCAGCACATAAGACATGAGTATCATTTATGCAAATTAATAGTTTACTCCTCTTTAACACATTTCTTTTCCTTGTTTTTCTTGAGACAGGATTTCTCTGTTTAACAGCCTTAACTGTACTAGAGCTAGCTGTGTAGACCAGGCTGGCCTCAAACTCATAGAGATCCACCTGCCTCTGCCTCCCAAGGGCTGGGATTACAAGTGTGTGCTACCACTGCCCAGCTCAGCCAGAAACTTGCTTTGTAGTCAAGGGTGATCTTGAGCTCATCCTGCCTTCCCCTCCTGAGTGATGAGGTTACTGGCACAAGATTCATGCCCAGTTACACAGTGCAATCCCAGGGATTGAGCCCAGTACTGTATATGCTAGGCAAGTAAACAGCAAGGACAGGAAGCAACACTCCGTACATCAGCCTGTTGGGAAATGCAGACCAAAATCACACAGAGTAATGCAGTCCACGTGGGTTGGCTAAGTAGAAACCCCAATTATCATTGTTGTTGAGGTTATGAAGAAAGCAGAGTATGTACTGCTGGGGTTGGGAGTGTGCACACAGACATTCAACCTGTAAATACCTATAGGAATGAAAAAATAAACCAAACAAGAACTGTACAAGAATGTTCATAGCAGCATTATTCATTCTTGTCTAAAGGTGGAAATAAGTCATGTGCACATCAGCTGCTGAACGGATAAGCAAAAATATGTTATGTCTGTACAGTGGACTGACTCTTATTCATCCATATGAAAGAATGAATTATTAATATAGCTCTGATGAACTTTAAAAACATTATGACAAGTGATTGGAGTCAGTCACGTATTTTATTCTATTTATAGTCTGTCTAGAATAGGCAAATCTTTTTTTTTTTGGAGACAGGATCTCTTATAGCCCAGGTTGGCCTCCAACTTGCTATGCGCCCAGGCTGGTCCTGAACTTCAGATCTCCCCACCTCAGCTTCCCATGTTGTAGGATTACAGACAAGTATATATCACTACACCTGGTAAGAATAGTCAAATCCATAGGGACATAGTACGTCAGTGGTTACCTAGCACCAAGCAGGGGTGAGTTACCATGAGAGGAGTGACTGTTGCTTCTGAGTAAAGGTTTCTGTTTTAGTTTTGTGTGTGTGTATCAGTTGGCAGTAAATATGCTCTAGAACAGTGCTTGTGTTGTATATATCTGTCAATAGAAAAAAATTGATGTTTACACTCTTAATTTTTATTGCATTTGTGTGTACATGTGTTGATGTGCAACAGTGTTGATTTGTCTTCTTCTACCATGTGGGTCCTGGGGATCCAACTCAGGTCACCAGGCCTAACTGAAACCTCCTTTATCCAGTAGATTATCTTACTGGCTCAAGTAGTACACTTGAAATGTATGAACTGCATGGTGGCTGAATTGTATCTTAATTATACTGTTACTAAATATCATTCTTGGCCAAATAGTTCATGCTACATAGTCCCGGAGTTTGATACTCGGTTAGAATATGTCTAAAAGGATTGCTTCAGAGTGAATGTTATTAATCATAGAAATTAAGTGAATGAATTCCATTCTTTACAAGTCTTAACTAGAATTGATACCCCTGAAAAACCTTTGATTGTAAACCCCTTATGTAGGGGTGGGGGAGATGACTCAGTTGATAGAATGCTTGCTCTGTTCATGAGGGATTGTCACCTTTAAAAAGCCTGGTGTAGTAGTGTGCACCTGTCATTCCAGCCTGAGGAGGCAGAGACAGGGAGCATCTTGAAGCTAACTAACCAGCCAGCCTCCCTGAATCAGTGAACCATAGCCTCAGTGAAAGCTCTTTCTTCAGAAAATATGGTGGAGAGTGACCAGGGAAGGTAACATTGGCCTCTGGCTTCTGCCTGCACATCCGTACATGTGTGTATACTCACCAAACCTCTGTTACAGTGTTTCTCAATCTGTGGGTCATGACCTTTTGGGGGGGTCAAATGACCCTTTCACAGGGGTTGCCCAAGACCATTGGAAACACAGAGATTTACATTATGATTTATAACAGCAAAATGATAGTTATGGAGTAGCAGCAAAATGCTTTTATGGTTGGGGCCAGCACAGTGAGGAAGTACAGTAAAGGGTGTCTGTATTGGGAAGGTTGAGAACCACTGCCCTAGAATTACTTTAGTTGAGTTGGGTGTGGTCTTTCCCTAGGAATAAAGTGGGTTTCCTAACTGAGGATGTTTCCGTTTCTGTTTGCTTTTTTCCTAGTTATTAAATGCTTGATGGAAAATCTTGAGAATGAAATATCTCAGGCTGAGGACTCTCTGCTTCAGGCTGCATCCTCATTCCCAATGTATGGGAGAGTCCACTGCATAACAAGATCTTTTCAGAAGCTGCCTCTGAAGTAAGAATGCACATAGCTTTCTTATTTTAGAAATACATTTAGGTCGGCATTTAGCTTCTTAATGGAGTGTGTCCTGGGAAAGGACCGTTATGTTGCTTTAAAAAGAATTGGATATTAGATTTAATTATCTGCTCACTTTGCATATTTTAAGTCCCCAATATTTCATATGCATAGTTTTAAGCCACAAATTCTTTCAGCTTTAAATTTTATTTCTAAGGTGAGTTTTTTGCTTTTGGTGTAATGTCTCTTCTGCGTCTGTCACAGTGACCTGCAGTTGGTGAGTGAGTGGCGGCCAGTGGTGGAGAGGCTTTTGCTGCTGTCCTACAGGCTTTCTGCTGTGGTGTCTCCTGTCATCCAGAGCTCTTCCCCTGAAGGCCTCATCCCTATGGACACTGATCCAGGTCAGCAGACAAGGGCCAGGGCATCCTGTCTCTGTCCTGTCTTGGTATTCCTCTGGAGAGATAAAAAACTAAAGTTAGGGAAAAATTGTTTTCATGCTATGTCTAATTCTTTCAGTAATATTTTTAACTATTAAAGTAGCCCCTAGCAGGAAAGACATTTTACACAGTGGAATAGTCATAAGTGCTGCTGTTCCTGTAAACACACCTGCCCATCTTCCCACAAGCAGACTTAGTGTAATTCACTGAGTTATAGGGAGGGCATGAAGGTAGAAGAGGGGAGAGTGGAGACAGAGAAGGTCAGTGGGAGTGAGGAGGAGAAGGAAGGTCATGTGAGGTGTGTGCTACAAGGTTACATTCGTCACTAGTTCCAGTGTGTAACCTGTATCTGTTAGGATAAAAAAGACAAAAGGAGAGTCGCACACACTGTATAGAAAATGACCCCAACTCCAGAGAACCAGGTAAGAAACATGATAGATTCAGAGCAGGTAGTAGAGATGTGTGAGGTGGGCAAAGAACACAGCGTACAGGGAATCTGAACTGGACAGACTGTGGGAAGGAACAGAAGGAAATCGTTATCCAAACTGAACTCAGGAACTTTCACCTGCTATTGTCCCCCCCCCCCCCCCCCATCCCTGCCTCTTTGCACACAAGACAGAGTTTGGGACTGCTCATACCCGGTGCATTTCCCTTTTCTTTCAGGCCTACCCTTAGAAGCTCATAGATCTCTTTCCTTTTTCTCTGCATCTTCTCACTCTCCAAGTAATTTTCTATTTTCTTAGGTTATCCTTCCTTCCCTATGAATTTGCCTGCATCCTTACCTTTTTTCATTTCCTTCTAATTAGGTCCAAATTACTCTTTCCTGATCATGGAGTTCATCATTTGAATGGCACATGGCCTTTAACCTTTTGTGCTGTCCCACTTGGCTACTTTGTGCTCTCTGACCCTGTCCTACAGTGGTTGGCACCTGCTTGCTGGTGGGACTGTCTCCTAATGCTTTTCCCCCAGGAGCTGTCCTGCGTGGAGCTTATTCTACAGGAATGGCGCCTGTGTGCTCCTGCCTTGGGATGAGCATTAGTTCTGACTCATGATACCAAGACAGTTAATTATTTCAACTCATGTTAATCTAAATTCCAAATCTTGATACTTTAGTTTTCCTACTTAGATAGTTCAGGCAAGAAACTGGTAGGCCCTGAATGAGCAGTCTTGAACGTTTCAGTCTCCTAATTGTAGGGTGTGCATAAGAGGCTTTGTTGTTATTATTTAAGAGCAGGTGGGGAGGGGTGGGGCAGGATTGGGAGAGAGGGAAGAATGCAGTCAAAATTTAATGCATGAAAAAATTTTAAAAGAATGAAATATTTAATTTTAGAAGGTTGGTCTTAGATACTGTTTTTACCTCACAGACTTTTTCTGAATTTTGCCTCCTCAACCCCTGTTGGACTTTATATTTTTTTTTCTGCCACTTTACTGTTTTATAGGCCATATATTCTGAACCCCCTTTAAGAGGGTCTGCCCTGAGAGCCATAGTTAGATAAATGGGATTTCTAAAATTTTGTTCTGATTCTTTCTTTCTTTCTTTCTTTCTTTCTTTCTTTCTTTCTTTCTTTCTTTCTTTCTTTCTTTCTTTCTTTCTTTCTTTCTTTCTTTCTTTCTTTCTTTCTTTCTTTCTTTCTTTCTTTCTTTCTTTCTTTCTTTCTTTCCTTCCTTCCTTCCTTCCTTCCTTCCTTCCTTCCTTCTTTCTTTCTTTCTTTCTCTCTTTCTTTCTCTGTCTCTCTCTCTCTCTTTCTTTCTTTCTTTCTTTCCTTCTTTCTTTTTTTCCTTTATTCTTGGAGCTTTTGGGAATTTTTTTGGGGGGGATAGTGTTTTTTTTTCCTAGTTGTTAAAATTTGCTTTTTTGACAAACTTACAAGGAAGAAACCAATGAGCATGTGTTGGCTGAATGCCTTTGAACACAGTTTGAGCCATTACCACAGTGCTTGAATAGGTGAATGCCATCTATGCCCTTTCTTAGATTTTTCCATTCATTCCATTTTTCCATTCAATTGGTTACTTGTTGGTACTTTTTAAAAATGAGAGTTTGGGTGGCTTCTTCCTACCTGTCCATCATCCTGCTGATACAGTCTGTTTCCCTGCACTGATGACTCTGCTTTCCTGCAGTTTACTAAAAGACACTTCACAAATCCTCTGAGAAGACCGTATCTTTGATTTTCTAAACCAAATGTGGAATTTTTATATGCCTATGTTACAAACAGTTGTGCAGTGTTGATATTTTTTAGATATTACTTTAGTCTTGATAACCTATATTGTAGGTCAGGGAAATGAACGTACTTACTGCGCTGTAACCCTAAGGAGAACAGTGACAGCGGCCTTTGATTGGTGGATGCTGGAACCGCCTTTTGTCGTGTCCTCAGCCGAAACTGTTCTATCTTACGAGCACACGCTAATGTCATGAAGACCCTGTGTGAATAACTTCAGGGTTTGCCGCTGTTGAAGCTACAGTGACTGAGTTAGTTCAAGGAAATGTGCATGAACTTGGCATTCATGCATGCTTATCTTTTTTCCCCCAGAGTCAGCAAGCCGCTTGCAAGTCATTCTCAATGAGATCCAGCCAAGAGATACTAATGCTTACTTCAACCAAGCCAAGATACTGAAAGAGTGTGACAGCTTTGACTTGGAGGACTTGAGTACCAGTGTCTCAAACATTGACATTTCTGCAGAAATCAAAGGTAAGGTACATGAAATTTACATTATAATCACTGGGTTGCTGTGTGTGTGTGGGGGGGGTGTTGGTGCTGGGGCTTGAACCCAAAGCCTTGTAAGACATTCTAGGCAAGTATTGTACCAATGATCCTGTACCACTGTACACTGACCACAAGTATTTCAGAATGGAAAATATATAGACTGTCTTTAAAAAAATTTTTTTTTTATTTTTAAGTGTGTGAGTGCGTGTGTGTATGTACCTAAGTTCAGTGGAGGCCAGAGGTGTCAAATCCTCCTGGAGTTGAAGTTACAGGCAGTTTTGACTTGTCAGATAATGGATGCTTAAACTCAACTTGGGTACTAATGAGTAGTACACACTCTTAACTGCTGAACCGTCTTTCTTGCCCCAGAATGCTTTTTAGATATGATAAAAGAGAGTTCAGATTTGCAGAACATTTCTTGAAAACAAAGGTTTTTCTTTTTAACTTGGGTTTTGGAATGAGGTATGCCTTAGTTCAACATAGACGATGCTACAGCACAAAGCTTTTGAGCACAAAACTGTTAACAGCCCAGTAGGGGCGAGCAGGGTCTGGGTTTAGGTGATCTCACCTTTTCCCTGCTGCATAGTTCATGGTGTCTTCTGTGGGAGTTCTTGACATCAGCATCCTTTTAAAGGAGACCTTCTTACCAAGCAGAATTCCAGTCTACATGACTTGCTTTATTAGTTATTACTGAAAAGAATTATCACAAGAAGTCATTTCTTAGTGATTTACCCTGTGGCTATGTTCTCCACTAGGTGGGGTTATTGTGTTGCAAAAAAATTCTTTTGCAATTATATTATTGCAATTAGAAAAAGAAGTTTTCACTGCAATAGTGAAATATAAATTTAAAACAGAGTAAAGTCATGTTCCGTTTCCTGTCCAGTTCTGCTCAGCTCCCATTTTGTGTATAAGCCATTCTACTCATGCTGTGTGTTTATGTGTATTTACTCTTTTAGCTTAGGGAACTTTTCTTTTAAAAGAGAGACGGAATAAATGCTTTTGTTAACTTCCTTTTTGACCCTAATAGGGATTTTTTTTTAATGTCAGTACTAAAATAACCCAAAACTAGGGTAAGAGAATAAGTAACTTATTTACCATGCTATTTAAACATATTTTGAAAGATAATTGGTATTTTTCTATTGATTTAAAAAAGTTTTGTCTTGGGGCCGGGGAGAGAGCTTAGCAGTTAAGAGTACTGTCTGTTCTTTTGAAGGATCTGGGTGCAATTCCAGCACCCACTTGCTGGCTCACAACTTCCAGGGGATCCATGGCTTTTTTTTTTTTTTTTTGGTCTCTGTGGGCACCAGGCACACATGTGGTGTACAGATCTACAAGCAGGCCAAGCAAAGCACCCATGTGCAGTAAAAATAAAAAAAAAAAAATACTAAAAGTTCTATTGAGCTGTCCAGTGGTGACGCATGTCTTTAATCCCAGCACTAGGAGGCAGAGGCAGGTAGATTTTTGTGAGTTCAAGGCCGGCCTGGTCTACTGAGGGAGTTCCAGGACAGACTCTAAAGCTACACAGAGAAACCCTGTCTCAAAACAACAACAACAACAACCCTAAAAAAGAAAAGAAGGTTCTGCCTTAGGGCTGGAGAGATTGCTAGGTCTTTTATCCACTCTTTAACTGATAAAACAACCATTCTCATTAAAGTAAACAATAAGGACTTCTAAGAAATACTCAATCATGTAGTGCTTTATGGGTACCAGAGAGGTGGAAAATTTGTCTCAGTAACATTCAGATATGAGTCCTAAGATTTGTGGCACTATTGTGTTTCATTTTAAATTTTGAAAGAAACAAATTTAAAATTATCATGCTTCACTGAACCTCATAGCATGTATTCTACAATTGTTAGCATGTTTTATTTTGTCTTGTTTTGTCTGAATAAACAGATCATTCTTGGAGAAATTCTGAGTAAATGTGCTGTAAGAAATCTGGGACGTGAGGAATTGTAGCAAGTGTTGCAATAATTCTTGTTTTGTTCCTTCAGGTAAAGAAGGAAAAATATATGATGTCACTGCCCAGATGGTCCTGGTGTGCTGCTGGAGGAGTATGAAGGAGGTAGCTTTACTTCTAGGCACTCTCTGCCAGCTCCTCCCCACGGGGCCTGTGCTAGAGTCTTCTCACGGCTTATTAACAGTGCAGCAGGTAAGGTGGATGGCCATTCCTCCAGGCCTCGTTTTTGGCTAAGGTATAAGCTATCAATTTGTAGATCAACTTTCAAAAAACAGGTACCTTAAATATTACATAAATGCCAACTGAAAAAGGTTCATGGTAATTAGATACTAGAAATTAGGATATTAGATATTGCATTGTATTTTTAAAATGTGGCATTTTAAGAAATATTTTATATCAATAACTATAGATTTGCCTCACTTTGATTGCAACATTATTATTTGAATTTTTATTTCTCTTTTTAATATACATAAGCTTGAGTTCTAGATGAAATTATCTATTTGGTAAGACTCCACCTGTCTCTTAAAAATGTCAAGGAATAAAAAGTAACATGGTTAATTATACTTTGCTGTTGCCTTCTCCTTCAGTAATAATGTTGCAGACCTTAATGCTTTTGGCTGACTTTCACTTCAGACCACAAGTCAGCTCAGCATCTGGGGCTACTCAGGGACCTAGTGCTGTGTTTACAAGAAGCTAGCTCACCACAGGCATTTCAGTTGGAAATATTGTAGATTTATTAGATTTTTGTTTTTAATTGATTCCGTCTTCCTTGCCATATGGTTTCAACAAATCCATTTCCCAGTTTCCCAGCAAAGATACATAGCATGCACTTTCATTTTTAACCATTTTCAAATAAAGATAATTTCTCCCCGTAGGGTATTACAACGTTCAAGAACAAAACAAATACTGTAGTATGCTAATCCTGACTAGTCCTGCAGTAACCATGTGACTAGTGCCATGGAAACGATGCTGATGTTCTTGTTCTCACACTTTGGCTCATGTGCTTGCATCTGGCTAACAGCTGGACCAGTGATGTTGCAAGGCTGTAGAAGAGCACAGGGCAAAGGCAAGCCCCACACTGTGGGCAGCGTGTTCCTCAGTCTCTTCCAGAGCAAACAGGCCTTGCTGGCCTAGAGTTACATGGAGCCGTTACTCTGGCTGGCAATAGCGCCAAGAAGCTCAGTCGTGATCAGCCATTTTCCTGGTGTGAATCCACCACCCTGTTATGAAGAGAGCATGTGCTAAATCCTTGACTTACCAACTTTACTTTTTCCTGTAACTAAGAAAGGCTTGAAAGCTCTCCATGAAAATTATTTTGCCTTGACACCCTTTCCATTACACACAAAGTTTGTACTGTAATGAATTTATATAGAACAACCATGTTAAAATTGCTGATTAACATGAAAGAGATGTTTAGTTTTTTTAAAAAAGAAACTAAGAATAAGTAAATAGATAAACTAAAGAATTCTTCAGTTGCTATTTCCATGAATAAATAGACTCTAAGCCATTCACAAAAAAGCATTACTCTCCATTCTGATGAAGCACATAGTCTTCCAGTGCGCTTTTTACATGATAACCTCACATGTAGCTGTGAGGAGACATTACTTTTTGATGAAGGATGGGAGGTACATGTAATTGCAGTCAGCTAACAAACTATTCTATGTGGAAAGTTTTATTCTTAACTTTTAAGCAAATGTCTTATCTTAGGAACATTTAGTCCATGAAAGTTCTGTCATTCAGACACTAATGTCATTTACATTACCATAGGGTTTCTTCTTTCTAAACCTAAAATTGCTTTTTTTTTTTTTTTTGAAAAAGAAAGTTTTAAATTTAAATATTTTAGGTTTGTTTATTTTATAAATGTTTGTTGTATAGATGTGCATCAGTTATGTTCTTGATGCCGGTGGATACCAGCAGAGGGCATTAGTTCCCCAGAACTGGAATTACAGGTGGTTGTGACTCATCATGTATATGCTGGGAACTGAACCCGGGATCCTTTTACAAGAATAGTAGCGTTCTTAACTGCTGAGCTTGCTCCTCATTCATCCCATTTACTTTCTTTTGAGACAAGGTCTTGTTATGTAGCCCAGGCTGGCCTTTAAGTTCTGAAACGACAGCCAGTTCTAAATTCTGCTTCTATAAATCAAAAATAGTCCCATGTACTTGATTCTTTTAAGAATTAAAAATGGAAATGGCCAAACAACATATTCCATCATGGTACCTGGTCATACCTAAGGTAAATCCCTAGGGCCAAGGACATAGTTGTCCTGGCAAAACTACATTTGCTGTAGCTGATGACCAAGCTGTAAGTTTGAGAGTTCACTTCTCAGCTGACTATGACTCCATAGACTCACCTCTGAGTAGCTGGGACACTGATACTCAGAGTCTCCTCTCTCAACTTTCTCTCCTGTTCTTTGAAGATCACCCTGATGTTAAGTAGCACACACATGACATGAGTTACAGCAGGCTGGCAGGGGGGAGCAGGGGGACAGTTTGGGGACTTGTGTTGCTATAAGAGAAGGGAGCTGGTGCTTTTCTTAGTTCTGAGTTCTCAGTGCTTGGTTCGTGAAGATCATCCCCATGGTACTCTCCAGCTCCCTTAGATATGAGGAAATGGAAGCCCCTGGTTTGCTTCAGACAGGAACTCCGCTCTCCAGGCTTCACCTGGCACAGTGCTCTCTTTGTTCTGAGCGGCTCGTTTAAGTTTTAAGCTCCCTCTGCAATTACCCAAGGAAGTTTTCTCTACTGAAGGCAAGATCACTTTTTTATTCTTTGGTTTTTGGTACTGAATCCTTCCGTAGAACACTCATGTGGAGTTTTCGGTACCTAACTCTTCCTTTGGAGCATTTCTTAGGAAGCAGTGTTCTCTCCCCAGCTTCTTTACCTGCTGGCATGTCCGACTTTTTTCCTGCTCTCTAATCACACAATGAAAGGTTCTTTCATAAAGTCTGTGTACTAGAGGCAGAGAGAAAGCAGCTTTGAGGGCTGTAAGTCGAGACCCTTCGAGAGTGAGCAGTGCACACAGCCTTATCTCGCTGTTTCCTGACTCAGTGGTGTGTGTCTAGGTCTCTAACCTGGCGCTTTACTGATGACTTTCCTTGATATTTTGTTGGACCTTTTTCCAGTGTGATGGCTGATACTGATTTTTAAAGCAACTTCTATGTTTGAATATCAGTTTCTTTGGAGATTTCACCTAATATTTCTAAAGAGAGGCTTCTGGGTAAATGTTCATATCTGTTTCACCTCACACTGTCTAATAATTATTACCGCAGACATCATATGAGCAAACACATTCCTAACTAAGAGAACACTGCTGCTGTAGATTCTGTCGTAACGTAAGTGATTGGTAGTGCAGCCATGTTGGTGCCCTTTTTCTCTTACTTCATTATTCAATTCTTTTATATTGAATTACAAATGCAGTTACATTTCCTAGTATTCCTAAGCCATAAAGGCATTGCCTTATGTTTATAAATAAGTATACTGAGCTATAATGAGTACAAATTATAACTTTTAAAGAAGATTTATGTATACAGTGTTTATATATAGAGTGCTCTTCCTGCATATATGCTTGCACACCAGAAGAGGGCGCCATATCTCATTCTAGATGGTTGTGAGCCACCATGTGGGTGCTGGGAACTGAAATCAGGACCTCTGGAAGAGTAGCCAGTGTTCTTAACCTCTGGGACATCTCTACAACCTGAGATTTATACCATTTAAGCTTTGCAGTGAACTTCAGATGAGAACACATCATTTCATCACCTATTTATTCACTGCCTTACTACATGGATATTGTGAGAACGTAAAGAGACTCCTGTGTGGTTCTTTGACGTCATAGTAACATACTAATGAGACAAAGCAGTTTTAATTTTGAAAACTCAGGCTGGAAGGGCAACAGTCAAAATGGTTCATGTTGAGAATTTTCTGGAAAGCAAAACTAAACTTTCTGGTAAGACAGAAAACTTGTAATTATAAGGAGAAACAAGATTTGGATTTTGAAGAAATTCTAATTGTTAGAGATCATTAAAATGGAGAAGGAATGGTTTTAAATGTGGTAAATTTTTAAAGTTCTGTTTCTGATTCTTACTGTTTGTTGTTAGCTGTTTTCTGAATAGTTTGAGTCAGCTCTGTTCTCTGTGGTCTGGTTATCCACTAAGAGGGTATCAGTAGGATGTTTCCATCCAGCTGATGCTCACAGAGCCCATTATCCTGCTCACTCTTCCCCCTTTAGAAACTGGGTACATCTTTCCTCTTCATGCCTGTCTTTCCCTGCTGTCTAGTCTAAAGACTCTAGGTTATTTATCTGAGTATGCTAACCTAGCCTGCCTATGTTAGATCTAGATCCATCAATGAGTTTGATTAATAGCAGCTGGTTAGTATATGCTTGTTTGCTTAATATATAGCCTCTTCACATACTCAATATCCTCTTCTCTTGTGGTCTACCTAAGCTCACACTCTGTGGGGATGTGGGCATGACCGCTGTTCTAACATTAGTGCAGATGGGCCTTTTCTTTCTCAGGGCTGTTGTGTAGCTCTCATGACAGCCCAGCACGGCAGCTTTCTCCACCAATCTAACAGCCTGCTGAGGTCGCATGTCCTGTTTTCATCGTTCCTGTCTGCCTCAGTAAGCTCCACAGCATTGGACAGGATGGCAAAAAACACTTGACAATGAGTTTATATCTTTGCAAAGGCAAAATTCACAAGTTTGTAAGGAGATTAAATGAAATAAAATGAAGAAAATTGTCTACAGATTATTCTTGTCCTTAGAGTTTCATTCTGACTCTTAGGTCAGGATTACCTAGGGCTGAGGGTCTACTTGAGGAAGACCACCCACAGGCATACTTCTGAACACTTTAGCTTTATTATGTGCTTTCTAGGGTAGCCCTTTGAAAGAAGTCAGTGGAAGAAGCAATGAAAAGATGACCTCTGCTTAGAGAAGTAGTGAGCTGTCACAGGTCCTCAGGAACCTTCAGGAATGTGTTGTCCCTATTGAAGTATGTCACACGATTGGAAACATTTTAGGGAAGAGAATTAACTGAGAGACTTTTTGTCTTTATTTTCTGTTTTGAAATCGTTTCTTAGTAACCTCTTACTTTTGTGATGTTAGAAAACATAGCACTTTCCCTAAAATAGTGATTTAGAAAAATCCGTCAAGCACTGTTTGTGTGGTTCTTTGTTGCTCCTTGGCTCTCTCTGTGCACACTCTTTGTAACAGGTGCACACTGAATGTACATTCAAACACAACCACCCAGGAGGTAAGTGCCCTGAGTGCCCTTAGCATTCAGAAGAGGCAGCGGAGACCATTGAGTGCTGTTGTTTATTTACTGCTCACTCTTGTGTCTGATGTGCGCAGAACACTAACTATGGCAGTCACTGATGAGGTGAAGCTGTTTCTGGGTAAGCAGACCTGAGGTCTAGTAGGGCAGCTTCTCAGTTCACCATACTGTGGTCTATGCACAGTGAACAGATAGCTGCTTACAGCTTTGGTCCAGAGTTTATAAAGATTGGATTTTCAAAAGTCTACAGCCACCCAATCTGTCACCAAGTGACATAAAGCCCAGTTGGATTAACTTGTTCAGCAGCTCCTTTTGTTCACAAGTGCAACTAATTGTCAGTTCTGTTTTCTTTAAAATTAATTGATGTGCTTTGTGCTTAATCTTACCTAGAGAAAGACATGTTGGGAAATGATGGCATGGCATCCCAGCTGATTCCAGGGTTGACTTAACAAGTGCTGTTTGTTGACTTTTAGGAGGGCATTTACAAAGCCTCATTGGTAGCCTTAGTGTATGTCTAGAATGCTATGGCTTCTCAGTTTAAGATGAGAAGCTTTTTTGCATGGATAATGTTAATAGTTGCTCAGCAGTGTAAACATGCTTCTTATCATTGAAGTGCACACTGAAAAATGGTTGAATGATAAATCTTCTTATGTATATTTTACCACTGTAAATGCAAAATAATTGAAGAACAAATAGAATTGTCTCAGAATGTGTATGTGAGTCTGTTATGAGCTAACAGAGCATACTATGAAGTTTGCAGATTTGGCATAAGGAGACATTTCTAATGTGGCAGTTAGAGATGGGTGACTCCCTGGTCTCCTGTCCTGCTTACTTGCTGAATGACCTTAGACTAAGTTATATAGCCTTTCTGCGTCTAAGTTTCCCTACTGTGGACTACAGATAACAATAGTATTATAAAGAGTTTAAGGCAAGTATGGTAGCACACATTTATAATCCCCCCTGGAATTGTGAAGATTAAGAAGACTTCAGTGTTATCCCTGACTACATAGCGAGCTCAAGGCTAGCCTGAGCTACCTGGTACCCTATCTCAAAAAAATAACATAAAGGTGCTTAAAGCATGATTTATCACATAAGTCAGCGATGGATACCTAGGCACAGGTTCTGAATTACATTACTGATATGTACTAATGCATCTATAAATTAAGCATAAATTAAACTTTTTAAAATTTTTTTTTAAAGGTAAAGGAAATAGGAGATTACTTTAAACAACACCTTTTACAGTCCAGACACAGAGGAGCGTTTGAACTGGCTTATACTGGTTTTGTGAAACTGACTGAAATATTAAACAGGTAAAACAAATATCCTTTTATGTAGGATTTTTAAAGAGCAGACTCTAGACCATGTGCATGGAGTAGATGTTGCTTGTGTTTGTTTTACGTTGGAAAGAATGAAGACTGGCTGGCTTCAGAACCTGTCAGAGATGGCTTTCTAGTTTCTAGTGTGTGATTGACTGCAGATGGCTGAGTGAGATGTGTAGACTACACTGGCTTTCTCACCAGAAGCTGATTCAAGGTGATCTCAAAAGTTTTGCCAGAGATAGGCCTGAGATTACTGCTTCTTTTCATGGGTGAAATGAATGTTTTGTCTGTTTGAAAATAACTTGCTGTTTTGAATCAAATAATTCTGTATTTCTTTGTTTCAGGAAAAAGCAAAACGATTTTGTCTTTTTCTATATAGTTTTATTTTATAGAAAAATCTTAATAATAAATTGACATAATTCATCTTACCTGGAAAAATACATAGAGCTCATGTATTTAACCAAATGTGTATTTTTAACTTTGTAGGTGCTAGAAATCTCATTTATCCCATTCATATAATAGATATCCTCTATTATATAATAGCTTGTATGCGGACCTTCAGTTAGTTACTAAGTGTTTGTGGCAAACATTTTCTAAATAAAAGGTAATATTTTCCAGGGAAATGTTTCTGTTGCCTGGAAACTTGAAATGAAGCAGCATCCTGCCAGTCTGGGAGCTTCAGCAAACATTAACCATATCTGTGTCTGTCTGTCTGTGAATGAGTGAGTCTGTGGGCAGAGTGCAGAGACTGTCGAGGCTAGAGAAGGACTTAGGAATTCCCTCAGTCTGGAGTTACAGGTGATTGCAAACCACCTGACAGGTTCTAGGAAATAAATTCTGGTCCCCTGTAAGATCAGTAAGGTCTCTTAGATGCTGAGCCATCTCTTGACATCTGTAAATTGCTGATCTTGAAAATTCATTTATTTATTTTTTTTATCTTTTCTGGGCTGGGGGCATGGTTCAGTGGTTAAGAGTACAGGCTGCTTTTCCAGAGGTCCTGAGTTCAATTCCCAGCACCTACATAGTCTCTCACAACCATCTATAATGGCATCTGATGCTCTCTTCTGGCGTACAGGCATACATGCAGACAGCACTCATATGCATACATAAATATATTCTAAAAAACAATACCTTTATCTTTTCAAGTCTTTGCTCCTATTTTGGACATTATATTTGTATTTTTTCTAATGACGCAATATCTCTCATTCCTTTGATCAGTTAATAGATGTTAGCTGTGTACTTTGTGTTGTACTTGGCTTGGAGTCACCCTGCGACACCATTTCTGTTCATGAAGAGCTTGTGAGGTATGAGGGCAGTCTGACTCCAGTATTGTCACCCCATTGATAGACAGGATTGGTTTAGTCATTCTGTCTGACTAGACAGTGCCAGCACCCATCTTCCATGCCTGTCCTTCCTGAAGCTGCATCCTCACTTCAAGGGATGACCTCCTTTCTTCTTTAGAGCATAAGGATCGAAGTGTCATTTGTTACAGCCTTCAAACAGGAGCTGGCGTTAGTTAAGGAAGTAAGCAGAGGTAAAATTTAGAATATCAGTAGGCAGTATGTTACAGACACTTGGCATCATAGTGGACTTGTGTTAGCCTAATACCAACTGAGAGAGGAAGATGCATGTATGCGAACAGGACAACTGCCAAATAGCATGTGAACTTGATAAATCTTACAGTGTCTCAGAGAGAAGAAGCAACCAGGAAGCACAGTTAGCTCTTTGTGGAGGAAGTGAACTTATAAGTGTGCATGAGTAAGGTTTAAGGAATAGGAGACTGAAGGTGGGAAGATGAGCAAATTTAGAGATTAGCTTCAGATGACTCTTTGTTGGGCAGACTCTTCCTTATTCCTGCTGTTGCTGAACAAGATGAATTTAGATCAACTTGTTCTGTTCTGTGCAACTAGATTTGCTGTAGTAGGGATGGGAGAGGCACTGGTCTTTTTATCCAAAACAAAACAAAGTACAAGTCTGTGATTCAAGCTCTTTAAAGTTAACCTCCTTAGCCTTCCGTCTCTCTATCGCTAGAGACAGTGTTTATTTTTTTTTATATAGCGGATCTCTCTGTTGTACAAAGCAAATACGTTATTTTGAAGATTCTTTTACAATATGCAGAGGTGAAATACTGTGAGAATGCTGTTTGTGTGGGGCAGTGTGAAGTGCGGTGCAGTGGTCTCTAGCTACAAACATTCGGTTCAATAGATCCAAATGGCTGTTAGGGAGAATCTAGATATTTCACTTAACATTTGGCCTTGTGTGGACAACTTCACATGTGACATTACATGATCAAGAGGAAAGCTATAGGTACTTTATTGTATTTCTTGATTTTATGAGATGGGATTGGGGCTAGGTACTTTTCTTTTGAACATTTACTGATTAATCAGTGCCTTTTAGCCCCTTTTAGCAGATAAGAACCAGTTTCACAAGTTCCTAAGGAATCCTGTTCTTTGTCTAGTAGCCAGAAGCCCTCCTATAGTCTAGACTGAGCTCATTTCTGGATATTTGGACCGCCTTTTATGGGGGCCTCTTTTACTCCCCTGTAGGTGATCAGTCCGAGAGAAGAGAGAGGCAGAAGGGGCAGTAGAAAGCTTTATACACAGCCTGTGAGCATGAAGAGACAGCCGTCCAGGAGACAAATTTCAGTGAATCAGTGCAACTTCCAGAGTATAAGGAATATATAGGATTGGGAATCCTGGGGACAAACCTAATTTGCATTACATGCCACGTTCTATCACAAGGCTTAGTATGTGGCAGTAGGGTCCTATGGCAGAGCTCCTAGAGCAAGTCTCCTCAGCAGGGCTCTGTGTCAAGGGTCAAGCTAAAGATGTATCAGGCATCTGGTTTAGAGACAGCTTTTAGATAAGGTCCTCTAGGCCCAGGGACATTCTCCAGATAAAGGCAGGTTGAGAGCAGGAAGCCTTGGTGGGGAGGGAGAAAGCTGCCCGGCTATAGCAAACTTGTAACCAAAAAGCAATGTATTACAGCACCTTTTGGAGTCTGGGGAATTGGAGTTTACTTCGGACCTGACAGTTGGGGCAACAGTGACCTCTTACCAAGCATGACAATCTCTTGCATAGAAGGAGGCTCCAAGCAGACACTGTATGATCTTTCCTGACCTGGTGCCTGGCCAGTCATACAGCGCTGCCTCAGTCACATTCTTTTGGCTAAAAAGAGTCTTTAGGACAGACTAGATGTAGTGTGCTCTTTGATGGCAACGGCACAGTGGCATTTGAATGAACGTGGTAGAGGTTTCCAGGGAATCTGTGATGGTTCCTCTGGTTTTAGGTCACAGTGACCAGAAAAACGGATTGATGTTATCAACACCAGAGGAAGTTTTGTTTGGTAAAGATAAGTAAGTTAATTTTGCCTGTATTGAGCATGAGAAAATGACTGTTCTGGTAGTTATACTTAATTTAGCAGTTGGAGTAAGGGTAAGGAAAGGGAAGGTAGGTAGCTGAAACAGACATGGTCTGGGAATTGTTTCCATAATCCTCACTGTTGGTAGGAGTGAAGTCTTCAGAGAAGAGCAGGGGTGGAAAGAACAGAGGCTTTGTGTGAGGCTGAGCATGAGATGAAATGCCACACCTTCGTGTCAGTCTCAGAACTGCTGTGTCATAGTACGGAAGCCATTACCAAGAGATGAAATGGGAATGAGGAGAGCCCAGTGCCTGGGTATTGGCCACCCCTAATCAACCCCGAATCAATGGCTGCCATTGTTGGCTCATACCCACGTTAGGCGTTCTGAGCCCAGTACTTTTCAGTCCCTTTGGGGACATTTCAAACCTGTTTTGCACAAAATAACTCTATCATGTGTTACTTTTGTTTATTTGTTTGGTTTTTATTTTTAAAAGAAAATCTGTTTGCTTTGGACTTTTTTAGGGGAAAGGCTAATAAGTGCTTAAGTGATAAAAGGCGTGTTTAAGCATACAGCATTTAAGAAGTTTGCAAGAAAAATCTGGGCGTTCATGCAGATGCATAGACATCAAGACCAGCTGCTGGCTACCTCTTGCCCTACAGCTGTGTTAAGGAGAAAGCTCTTAAAGTGACTAATGGACAAATAACTGAAGAGCAACAGCCTTAAAATTTTACTACTAAACAGTTATCTGAGGATAAACAGGAATGGGAGAAATACCATTTTTTTCCTGGGGAATTTTTTGAAAATAATATTTTTATATCTAACACAAACAAATGTGGAGTTAATTTTCTGTAATCTGATTTTCTCATGTAATGATTTCTATTTGGGGTTTGATGAAATATCAGAGTTCCTTTTTAAAACACCATTACTGCCAAGTATGATTGTGTATGCCTGTAAGTTCAGTATTCTGGAGTCTGAGGCTGGAGGATTTACATAGCAAGACCCTCTACCAAACTAAAATAACAAAATAAGCTGAATCTCTGACTATTTTCCTGTGCATAGTTAGTCCTGAACGTTTCATTGGAGTAAGTACATTTAAATCATGAATAAATTCAAATTTTTCACGAAATTCATGAATGAGACTCTCTATGGCCTTTGTATTTGGAGTTGTTTGTTCTAATGTAAAGACTCCTAGGGTGTTGAGGACTTTGATTTATCCAAGCTGAAAGCTTAAATATATGGGGGGACATTGTTGAGCAGAATTGTAAGTGTAGAAAATACCCTTGTGAGTACTTCATGCTATCTTTCTCTTTGGATGAGAGTTGCTCTGCCTACTGGAGGGTGAGCATTCTACAAACACCTTTTGTAGTAATATAACCATTTTTGTATTTCATATTTAACCCTGACCCCTGAGTGAACTGCTGACAGCAATAGGCTTAATTATGAAACACTAGTGATTCAAATATTTAATCTTTTACCCATTAATTATAGTTTTATGATGCAAATCCAAGTGAAAGCCTCTTTGAGAAATTGGAGTATATTAGTAAAACCTAAACTGTTCTCCTTTTCTGGAGAACAAAAGAGTATGTCTTTACACAGCTGGACAAAAAAAAAAATAGATGCTAAATGTAATATATTGGAGGAGAGGTCTGTTCTACTGAGATTAACATTATATTGTCTAAACCTTTATCCATGTTTCATTTGACAAATATTTCTGAACAAGATACTTATTGCTCACTAAATGTCCTATGAATTTTATTTGAAATGTGAAAAATTAAGAATAAGTTATAGCTGGGTCATGGTGGTGCAGGCCTTTAATCCCAGCACTCAGGAGGCAGAAGCAGGTGATCTTTGTGAGTTGAGCCTGGTCTGCACAGTGAGTTCCAGGACAGCTAGGCCTATATATGAAGGAGGAGGGAGAGGAGGAGGAGGAGGAGGAGGAGGAGGAGGAGGAGGAGGAGGAGGAGGAGGAGGAGCAGCAGGAGGAGGAGGAGGAGGAGGAGGAGGAGCTTATTCTGAGGATTTACAACACCATGGAACCTTACAAGTAGGCATCACATCTGGCTGCCATAAAACTTGAAGTGTAGACAATGCTGGCCCAGGACCCACAGATTGTTGGGATAGGCTGTAGGTCTGTGCTGCCCTGCTGATTCTTTTTTTCCATTTCCCCTAGTAGATTAAAAGGATTTTGTGAAAATTGGACTGTCTTAATGTTGATTTCCTAAGTCATTATGGTTACTGAGTTGTTTGTGACCTTTTCATTTTTCATATCTATTTTACATGTTTTGCCAGCATGTGTTCTTGGTGCATGCAGTACCCACATAGGCCAGAAGAGGGCATCAGGCCTGCTAGAGCTCCTCCTTGTGGGTGCTGTTAATCAAATCCATGCCCTCAGCAAGAGCAACTGGTGATCTTAATCACTTTGAGCCATCCCTCCTGCCCTTGAATTTTTGTTTTAAGTCTATTTCTGTAAGGTCATCCCATACCCTTTTTAAAACACTGTTTTTCAAAGTCTTCATAATATGCTGTCATTTAGATATAAGAACAGAAGGACCTTGCTGTCAGTGAGTATTCCGTAGCCTAGAGTTTTAAAATAACATCTTATAGCTTAATCTCTTTCTCCTTGATCTTAACGAAGCATTAAGTACTCTTTGGGCATGCGTCCTACCACTTCACACGGTCTTTCTTCTTCTCCTGTGGCTTCTGTGCCCATGTGTTTATTTTTGTCTGTCCCCAGCTAAGGCTCAGCGTTAGTCCCTGCATCTCCCCTGTGGTGACCTTGCACATTCCTTGATGTGGGCGACCTAAAGTGGTTTCTCTGATGCCATTTCCTCCGCTCTCCTTTGTGCTAATCTTCAGATTTAGTGTTTCTCCATGCTTCAGAGTTGTGTCCCCTTTAAAGGCTTGCTGCTGTGCATACAGCCTTCTTGCACACATCTGTCATTGTGCAGTTTATTTGAAAGATCAAAACATAATAAACCTTTAAATAATAAACATAAACTGGAAGAAAGAATGAATAGAGAAATTTACTTATGAAATAATTGGAGATTGGAAAAAAGTTTCTAAATGAGGAATAGTGACATACCCAAAGGGTTTCAAGAGAGAAAGAAAGTATCTCAATAAACAACAGCTAACAAGTGATATAACTAAGTCATACTCAGTAAGAAAATAGCCGTGGTGGGTGGAAGAAACACTTGGAAAGCTCCTTTGTACTCAGGGATCTGATGTATTTGGTACAAAATAGCTTAATGACCAATTAGTGGGGTATATGACACATGTAATTTGATCTTGTATGTGTTTTTGTTTCCTTATCTTGAGCTACTTATCCACTGGGGGTGAGATAACTCTGGATAGAAGTTGGACTAATCTGTTTGTGAGCAATAATTTGCTTCAGTGACCTGTCTAAGACAACACAGGGCCCTGAATATCAGCTGCAACTTGCCGTGTGCCTCTCTACTGCTTTTCTGTTTTTAAAACTCAAAAAATTATTATTTTTAGTGCTTTATATAGAATCCAGAGCCTTGGGCGTGCTAGGCAACTAGTGTTCCATTGGAGGGTAGCCCCAGTTCCCTATTGCATCTAGTGTGGGCTCAGGCACACCACTCCAAGAGAACAGCGGTAAAGCTCTTCCTGCGAAGGAGAAAGATCACAGCGGTTCCGGTTTTACCTCCTTGGTTTGAAGTAGAGACAAAAGCCATTAGTGTAAAATTTTGCTAACAATAGTAAAATATCTAGCCTGTCTGAGATGCTGTTTCCCTTCAATAAATGGAAGAATTCAGTTCCTTTCAGCTCTGAGCATTTCACTCACTGTGTATTGATTTCTTGGGGAAGTCTGGGGATCTTATGTGTAAAGGATTGTAGGAAATTGGATACATTTTTAAAATTATTTTTATTTTTGTGAGTGATATGTATGTGTGGATATGCACATGCTAGCGGACACCAGAAGACAGCTTGTGGGAGCTGGTTAATGCCTTTCTGTTTATAGGTCTTTCCTTTGTTTCTAATGTGGTAAGTACCTTTACCTGCTCAGTCATCTCCACAGTCCTGCAATTGGATACGTTTTTATAAGTTCCCTTTAGAACTGGAAAACTGATTTCATAGGTGTATGTGTAGATTAGTAATATGTAGTGTTAAGGAATTCTTTTTTTTTTTTTTTGATGAAACTTGAACCCTTAGTAACTTAGGAATTTAAAATCATATGTTATTCTTGAGGCTAAAGACATACGGAGTATTTTTTTATTAGTTTGACAAGATAGTCAAAGCAAAGGAGTCTTCAGACAAAGATGGTGTGCGTCTACTCTTTAATTGGGAGACATTTGCTGACAGAAGCAGGATACTGGAATTCCCCTAGTCTGTGGTTGGTGACTGCATAGTGTTGGCAAGAGCCAGTTTTTTTATTCAGGATACTTTCCCTTTTCCTTCCTGATCCCTGGATTGTGTGATGAGGAACCAAAACAAACAGAATTTGCTGCATTGTTCTTGGCTTCATTTTTACCTGGCAGTTCCTTCCTGATCACCAATACCAGTAACCCTGGTGTTTTGAAATCACGTCCTTATAAAGTATTCTTTCCTTGCTGGGGAATGGACAGAAGGGTCATTGAAGAGCCAAAACTTTGAGGATGTTTCATTTTATAGTTACTGTGACCTCAAACTGAGAGATCTTAAGGTTACAGCCTTTCCTACACATCCCTTTCAGTTTGGGGCCTACCAGAAGACATAGCTAATGTGCAGTAGCTGCCACCGGTACCGGTTGGTTGATTTGTTTGTATTCAGTTATTCAACAAAAAGTTTCTAGAACATCCTCTTTGTGCCAAATGCTGTATAGGACAAGCTCTTTGGACGACTGAAAATAGAATATTCTAGGCTGGAGTTACTGGGAACCTAGAGAACATTGGTAGGGCCTAATCCAGATGTGAAGGCTTCTGTGAGGTTGTGATGAGGTGTTGGGAGTGGTTCTCATCAGGGCCTTTAGGTACTTTACATATTTAGGGTGATAACTTCTCTATTTGTAACAGTCGCTAAAGGAGTAAAAGAATATTATCTCTTATCAATCTCTCTCTGTAGCGCTGACTGTCCTGAAGCTCTATAGATCTGGCTTGGCTTTAAACTCACTGAGATCCTCATGCCTCTACCTCCTGAGTGCTGGGATTAAAGAGTTTTTGCCACTACACTTGTCTTGATTTTTCAAAGCAATCTCAGTAACAATTTTCTTTTTTAAACACTATGTTCACAGCTACATAACTAGTTGATAGAACTGGCACTAAAATCCAAATGGGGGGGGGGGTGCCACAGGGCAAATATTTCTTAGAGACTAGCAGTTCAGGGGACATTTATTGATCACTTACTGAATGTAGGGAATTGTGACAGGAGGTCCATGTAGAGGATAAAAATAATGGTAACATGGGCTTTGCTGCTAGGGAAGCTTTATTTGAGTGTGTTTTCTGTGGTCCTGTGGGTCCACCTGTATATACATGGTATATGTAGGTTCATGTAGAGGCTACACGGTGTTATTCCTCAGGAGCCATCCACCTTGTTCTCTGAGAAGTTTTTAATGACTTACATCTTACCAGGTAGGCAGTGCTGGAGCCAGCAAGTCCCTAAGATCTTCCTCTCTCTGCATTCCCAGTGCTGGGAATATAAGAGCATCTAGCTATTTTTCTTGGGATCTGGGTGTTGAACTCACAGCATCATGTTCACTTAGTAAGGACATTAGCAACTGATGTCCTCTTCCCACCAGAGTAACAATTCTGAACCTGTGGGTCGTGACCCCTTCAGAGGTCAAACAACTTTCATAAGGGTCACATATTGGATATTTATGATTCATAGTAGCAAAGTTACAGTTATGAAGTAGCAACAGAATAATCTTATGGTTAGGGGTCAGCACAACTGAGGAGCTGTATTAAAGGGCTGTGGTATTAGGAAGGTGAGAACCACTGCTCTGGAGGAACTTTCACCCTAGCAATGTAGTGTTTGGGATTGGTAAGTCAAGTAGTGGATTTACTAGGCAGAAACCAAGATCAGTTTGTTGGGCTGTGTGTCCCAGGTGGTAGGGAGAATCATTGGGAGCAACAATAAAAAGCAAGAGAAATCCTTGATGGGCGACAGCCCATGATGCATGAGGTGGTGTTGGGAACCTGCCTTGAGGGACCCAGGTCCAGAGATCAGGAGAGCAGAGGGGGAGACCCAGGGGCTCGGACTACTCTGAATTCTGCTACTGGAAGCTCAGCATTCTGGGAGAACTCCCAGTGCCGTATGAACAGGGAGAGTTAGAAACTTTGGGTAGAGACATTTATTTAGAAAATTAGATAAATAGGAAACAATTGAAGTCATTGCCTAGAGAAGATCTCCTGGAGAGCCTTAAGAGAAAAGGAAAAGTTATTGTGTTAGCTGTTTAAAATTCAGAAGCACTGGTCTAGAAAAACATAGTTTCTACCCTGTTTTCACATGTACACTTGTCAGTTAGCAATCCAGAAATAAGTACTAATCTTCAGTTTGAACTTCAAATGGTTTTGTTCTTGAATCCTGGGAAAAGTTCATCTTTAGGGCAAGATTTAGGCTTATAGGCTTGCTGATGATAGGCTTCTGTGGGTGCAGAGTTAGTTCAGGTGCTGCTCCCCATCTCTGAGAAACACTTGTGCATTCCTTGTTTAATAGTTATTATATCCTCTTGCTTTGCCAGGCTGGTTTATTAGAATGCCATGCTCACAGAGTTGATCATTTAGTTGCAAATGTTTATTGAGCTCCCAGCTGGGTGCTGGGCCCTGTTGTAGGTACTTGAGAGTACAAAAATGGACAGGAGAGAAAATGTCTATGATAGCATGCAGCTTACATTTTAAAGCACACTGAGAAAATCATAACAGGCTACCAAATAGCAGTGTGTACACACTACTAGCACATGTAGGGATCTGAACACAACTTTTGGGAGTCAGCTCTCTCTACCATGAGGTCTGCGGATCAAACTCAGGTTGTCTGTCAGGCTTGTGCATCCAGCATTTCACCCACTGAGCTACCTGCCTGCCTTGCTCTGATGTTTTGAGACAGAGCCTCATATATATAGCCCAGTCTTGAGCTATATGAGGATAACCTTAAACTTAGGATCATCTCTCCTCCGTTTCCCACATACTGGGATTACAGGTGTGCACCTCCAAGCCCCACTTAGCAGTGTACATTTTGGTTGGTGCAGTTTGGTGATAGAGAAGGGATCTCTTTTCCTCTTAGACTCAAGTAGTATTTGAAAGGACCTGAATGACTAGAAGCAGCACAGTTCTGGGGAAAAGCTGATATGTAAGTCCTTGGCATCTTAGAGCAAAATGGAATAAAATGAAATTTAAGGAGATTGTCCAAATATCTAAGGCTTTGTAAACCCAGTTTACAAATGTATATGGAGATGTGTGTTTTTTAGTTTCCTGTGAAACACATTCAGAGTAGATTTGAAATACAGACAACCAGGAGAGGGTACCTGGCACTGGCCTAAAACATGACTACAACTCTTGTGTCTTTGCAGTGCTTTAGGATCTAAATGTTTGGTATTCTGAATAGCTAGCTTTGTGTGGCTGATAATGCCAAACTGGAACAAATACGTGCCACTCACTTTATATCAAATCCCAGTGTGTCCCCAAGGCTTCTGCTTATATGAATAGAAGGTTATTTGAATGACTGTCAAAAGGAAACGTAGGAAAGAAAAGTAAAGGGATGTGGTAGTGTGAATGTGTCAGCAGTCAGCCAGAGAGAGAGCTTTATTTTCATTGATGCTGATTCTCTTGATGCCATAACTTAACTGAATAAATTATTATTTATAGCTGTTTTTAAGCCTGACAGACAGTCTTTACTTTTGCCTGTCTTGATGAGCAAGGGGAAGGACTTCCTTTCTTAGAGATAGTAGCCTGGTGAGTGAATTATTTGGTAAACAAATGTATGGGTACAAGCCTTGGTCTTGTGCCAGTGAGCTTGTGCATGATTAATTTCTTGGCAGTTGCGTCTTTCTGGGAATTTGCTTCATATATTAGCTTTCATATATTTCACATTTCCATGTGAAAGTAGTTGCTTTATGTTTGTGGGTGAAAGTTTCTTTAGGCCATTGTGAATGATTCAGTTACTATAAGAGAATGGTGTATTAGCAAGAATGAGTTTCCCTGGTTCCCCAGGGGCATTGGAGTACTTCCAGAGTTCAGTTCATGCCAGGCCAAGTGGGTTACCATCAGTGGAATTTTCTGTAGGATATTCCGATTGCCAGAATGCTCTCCTCTACTATCCAGTCCATTTAGTATCACTTTAACTTTTAATTCTGATGATGCATGTTCAGTGACTGAAATCAGTCTGAAAATAATCTGAATAAAACATGAGTAGGAAGATGATTTCTGTCTTGTTATATTTAGGAAGACAATTTCAGTCTCCTTAAAACAGTGTACCCCAATGTGTTTTCTGAATGAACACCTTCTGGAGATTGGCTCCAGGGTACAGCACAGTGTACACCAGTAACTTCTCCTTCCTGGGTTTTGTTCCTTTGGGAGTGAAATCCACTGCAACAAATAACAGAACCTGTTAGTATCTTTATTACTAGCTAAGTCAAGCCCAAAAAATTAGTATGCAACATAAAGTTAGCTCCCTTGAAGTTATGCTTTCTTATTAAGCTGAAGCTTGATTATTTATTTATTTATTTATTCATTCATTCATTCATACCCAATTTACAAAAAGTGCAAAAGTCTGAGAGACAGTAGTTGGCTCACTTAAATTATGGAGCACGAGTAAGCCATGAATCGCTAGTGTGATACAGACAAGCTGGTGACACCAGTGAGGACTTTGCTTGTCCTGGTTGTGAACCTCAGGCTTGACTGAGGATGGTTGAGTACTACTACCTAGCAGGGTAGCCTCAACTCAGTCTCTCAAATGCGATTACGCTGAATGCTGTGCTGAGAACAAATGAGAACAGTAAGGTAGAACCATCATTTGGGAAGTTAGAGCAGGACTTGAGTGGTTTGGAGGACAATGGAGATAGGGAAACCTGACCAGAGTCTGGATCGTTTCAAAGTCAAATACCTGTGGCATTAACAGCTCAGATAGGACATTTTCTAGAAAGGATGATGCAAAAGGCTATTGGCTCAAAGGGGAGCTCTCTGTTACTTCTTTATTAGGGTGTGCAGGTGTGGTAGGGTGTCTACGTCTGGAGCAGACTAGGGTTTAGCATGGATGTGTGTGGTTTGCTTAGTTTTCTGACACCCTGTTGGCACCAATTAGATCTGTTTAACTTTGCTGAAGTACATCTTTCAGGATTTCTTTCATTCAGAGTCCCAGGGAGATGTTATTAAGTGTAACATTTGACTAACCATATGTGCGTGTACTCGTGTGCACACCACTTGAGCATGTGAGGATTAGAGGATTACTTGAGGGAGTCTGCATTTTCTTTGCACCAGTAGGCTTGACTAAGACATCCAGTCCACCCATCAGACATGTTGCTAAGGTGTCTCAAACAATTTAGATTTTGCTTCAGCTTCTGAATATAGTTTAATGTGGTATAGACTTCTAACAAGTTAGTTGTCCCTCAGCATTTTAAATCTACTTTGTCTTTTGTTATTGATAATGAGGACTTCTGTTTGTTTTTCAAGCAAACAGTTACACAGGATTTCTCTGTGTAACTATGGTCGTTCTGGAACTTTCTCTGTAGCCCATGCTGCCCTCCAGCTCATATCTTTCTGGCTCTGCCTCCCCAGTGCTGGTATTAAAGTCATGTGCCACCACTGCCTGGCTGAGAAACTTACTTTTGATATAATAGATGTTTTTAAATTTTTAAGTTTAATTCTTAAGTGTTGATATCATCTTTTTCCACAATTATAATGTGATACAGAAGATTCTAGTGTTTTTATTTTTATCTGTGCCTGTTTTCTTTTTTCAGCTATTTGTTTTTCATAATTTCTTTGGAAAGAACTTGACAGTTTCATGTGTAGCCAAGGATGGGCTCCACCTTACTATGTAGTCAAAGCTGATCTTGAATTCATGACCTTCCTGTCTTTAGCCCGAGTGCTGGGATTACAGTGTGTAGCGTACCTGGCAGGTAAACATTCCTTTTGTGCTTTTCTCCTTTGCAGTACAGGTAGTGATCCAGGGCTTGGCATGTGCTAGGTGAATACTCTACCATTGGGCTACATTCCAACTCTCCTGTTATTCTTAAGAAATCCCTCCTTCATTATTTCTGTAACATACTGAAGCCAAGTTATTTTAAAGTCTTTGTCAGTCTGCCCTATAAAATTTGTTTCATTTAGAGTCAATTCATGTTCTAATTATTTTTAGCTGTTCTTAATATTAAATCCTTTGTGTTGTGAGATTTGGTTTGCTGGCTATAATTAGGAACCTTTTGGTTAATTTCTGTGCTTGTTTGGATTCATTCCTCTGAGGCAGTAGATCAGATGGTGTCATTTTGGTTCATTTCTTTCTAGTCCCCCTGGGATATCACGAATTTAACCACCCAGCCTGGCTCAGTCTCCTGTGCAGTGCCTTTTCTTGGTTGTAGCCCCATTCCAGCTCCGTCTCATGGGAGAGGGAGCCACTGACCCCGCAGAGACTGTGGCCATGTTGGAAGCCTCTTCCCTGTGTCAGCATTTTCACTCCTATAATCTCCTGTGCTTATCCTGTTCTTCACTAGCTGGCTTTAGGGCTTCTGTGATTTGGGGTGTTATTGTAGGAGTGTTGTTTGAGAATGGGAGGATGCCTTTTCAAAATGCAAGCCAACTATTGTTTCTTTATTAGAAATTCATTGAAATCCTTTAAAACTTAAATTTCTCATAATCAGACGATACTTATATAAAATGCTGTAGAGAACGTATTGAACGTGTTCTAAGACTAAACTCAAGAGTGTAACAGCATCGTGTGACAGAAGACAGAGAGGGAAAGTAGAGCATCTGTGAGGTGTCCTAGGTCACATCTAGGTCACATAGCCTTTGCATGGCCCAGAAGGGAGCCGACCCAGTAACTACAGCAACTTAGATGCTTCTCCACCTTGACTTCCTACTTGGTGTCCTTAACCATCATGTTGACGCCTCTGTCAGAGGAGATAATATTTTCTCTTGTATTTGTTTGTTACAATTATGATGCAAAATCAGATGTGTGGAGTGTGGTATTGACTAGATGCCTAGTAGACATGCAATACACATTTTTTTTTTTTATGTAACAGGCAAACAGATTTCCAGTATGGTAATTTACATAAAAACCTTTAAGAGTTATGTTGTTGGACCAAATATTTGTATGTGACTTTGAGGTGGAGGTCTGGTCCAAAAGAGGAGCAGAGCTAGGAAGCAAAGGAATTGAGGAAATACAGTTCAACAGCAAAGCCCAGACTGGAAACCAGCCAATTAAAGAATTCTTCAGAAAAGCTGGTCTGGTGCTGGGGAATTCCAGAGTAGAACACGGTCTGGCCTGGGTGGCAGGATGAATGCCCCAAGCATTTCTCAGAGCTCATCCTGAGGTTGCTGGGTCTTCAGTAGGCACAGAAGGCTCTTTTGAGGATACTTTGCCAACTATAATCTTGTAGAACATTCTTCTGGCCCTGTTTTGGAAATCCCCTAATTAATAAGGAACATTTGGTCCTTAGTGTGCAATACCCAAAGGAATAAATAGATCTGGCTAAGTGTTTACATTTCAGATAGCCAAAATCTAAATGAGAGAATTGCCTTTGGGACCTTGGCTAAAGCTTGTTCCCTGGTGTCTCCTGCTTTCCAGACCCTGCTATGTAGGCTTTCCACCCTGCTTGTGAACAACCTTCACCCAAGACACCACCAGTGTTTCATACCCTGTGCCTCATAATTGCTGCATATAACTTAGGAAGTTTGTCAATTTTGAGGAACAGGAGTTATGTATGGAGAGTATAAAATGATGCTTAGTTGGAAATATGAATGTGCATATTTGGGGTGTGTGTGTTGTATGCTAGTGTAGAATCCAGCAAAGAGAAGAACGTTATTAAAACAGTGAAGAAATTGGTGACATTGAAGTAGGAATGTGTTCGGTCCATGTTGTATATGACCTTTCACACTAAGGAGAATATCACCATTTCAGTCAAGATTTGATTGGTAGTCCAGATCAGATATTAGTTCATACATGAGGGGTGACACTTGCTGAGGCAGCCTACTGATTCCAGACCTGCCTGACTTCTGTGACCTTTTGTTTGCTAGCCCAGGAATGGCCTAGGAGAGGCCGTGTTGAGAAGTCTTGTTGAGCAGCTAGTGTCTAGGAGACCAATATGTCAGCACACTTGATAGGACACAGGTTCCTGTCTTGTCCTTCACTTTATTTCCTGTCTCTCCTGTAGTGAGATCTTATAGGAGACTGCCTTAGACTGCAGCCTGTTCTTTAAGACAGTCCTTCTACAGAGCAGAGAAGCCATGAAAATGAAATTCATGGATAATTCTAGATCAAGTCACTCTAAGTGACTTTAACTTCTTTATGTAATTCCACCATATTCTTGACTCTCACACCCATGCACACAAAATGCCCTGTGCTGTAATTTTTTAATTTCCTTGTCTACTTACTGTGATATATATATATATATATATACATATATATATATATATATATATACACATACATACATACATACATACACACACACATACACACACTCTTCCTATTTTTTATTAGTGAAAAAGGACTCAATGTAGCAATCTAATCTATAACTGTATCATTAGCACTTAAATAATTGCTTTGAACAATCTGAAGTTCAAATTTTGATTGGGAAATGAAAGGTTATAACTAAGTTAGGGTTTTTTTTTTAAATGCTTGTACATGAGTGTAGATGCCTTGGGAAGTCAGAAGGTGTTGGGTCCTCTGGAGCTGGAGGGTTTGGACCACCCATGTACTAGGTACTGCACTTGGGTCCTTATAAGAGCAGTACCTGTTCTTAACTGCTGAGCCAAGTTGGCAATGTTAATGGAAGCTAGAGAAATTACTAGAGAAATTACTATCTGTGGCTGGAATGTAGCTTACTGGAAGACTATTTACTGGGCACTTGCAAGGTCCTGGGTTCTACCCCCATTACAACCAGCATAGGACAGTTACCTTAAAAAGGTAAAAGAGGAAGCAACTTTGGTCCTTAAAACATAAATATGTGTATGTATATACATATATACAAACATGTTTAAAAGTAGAGAATAAAAGATCAAGTTGCCTTTATTCATTGCTAAAATTCAACAGTTATTCGAATTTGCCACACATGCTTTGTGCCTTTGCATGGTAGTGGTTGAAGTATTAAAACGTTAATCTTGGTTTATGAATTTTACTCCCAGGCCTTTCTGTGTGTCTCTAAATATGTGGACACTTTCTCTCATGTCTCAACACCGTGGTTACATCCTTGGTGTCTTCTATATCTAGAACATTCTTGGCAGTATCATTCTTATTGCTCTGATCAGGGTTAATCAAGGCTGTGACATTAGGGTTTGTTGTTAAGGCTTTAGCTGTTATGTAGTCTCCTGGTACAGGTTTTTTTTTTTTTTTTTTTTTTTTTTAAAACCTCAGTACTGGGTTGTAACGAGGTTTCTGGCCCGACTAGCTCCATGGTCTAGACCTTCCCGCTGCTTGTCTGGCCCAGCAATCCCAAAGTCCCAAAGAAACACACACACACACAGATGCTTATGTTTAACTTCATGCTGTTTGGCCTATGGTTGAGACACATCACTAGCTATGTCATCTTAATTCAACCTATTTCTATTAATCTGTCCTGCCACGTGGCCCGTTGTGACTTACCTGTGTTACCTTACATGCTGAATTTTGTTTGGGCGGCTGGCTTGTCTCTCTGTCTGACTCTGCCTTCCTTTTCCTACCTGTGCTCCTATTTCCTGCCTACTGCTATGGTGCCTGTCATGGGCCAAAACAGTCCTTTATTCACAGCATACAGAAAGATACTCCCATATCACTGAGCATTGAACCTAGAGCCTTGAACGTGCCAAGCAAACTCAATGCTTTAAACTTTTGAGAATTAGTTTTGATGGCTGAGGAATGTAGGTGGGAAGAAGCAAGGGTAAGAGATGGATTTCAGTCTTTTTTATGAGGAAATCTTGACAGTCTCGGCCTGCTGAATGAGAGGATTTGACTCTGATATTTAAGACCGAAATGCTTTAATCATGTCAAGGCTTAAAATGGCACAGTTTATAGTAGTTCTTTATTTAAGTCAATATGGAACATTTACCTAAATTTGGGTTGCTGTCTGGAATGTTTAGTCAGAAATGGAAGTTCACTGTTGTACAACAGAATTTAAAAAAAAAAACAAAAACCCAAATGTTTGTCTAAGGTGTAACTCCTGTGTGGTGAATGTTTTCCTCTGCTGAGAATAAAGCATTTTTTCCCCACTTGATTATCTGTTTATTTTAATGTGTTAATTTCAGTAAAGCAGATTCAGGTCTTTAATTCCTACTTGGGAAGGCTGAGTCAGGATTACTAAACTCTAGGTCTGCATGGGCACCTTACTGAGACCTTTTCTCAAAAAGGTCTAAAAACTGGAAAAGGACTGAGGGTCTAACTTAGCAGTAGCACTTCTGCCTGGTGCATCGAGGCCCACCCCTCAGCTCTGTGCTGCTCCCCTGAGGTTGAGGTGTCCTCTTTCCAGGTCTTGTCTCGTTGCCATGGGGTGAGCTGCTGCTTCAGCTTATGCTAACACTGTAGACCAAAAGGGGAATGGCCAGCAAATCTCTTACACATTGACTTGACTGCTGGTCCTCAAATTTCACAAGGAACAGGGGAGAGTAGTGCTCTGTCCACTGTGGTTTGGTGTTCCTGTTTCTGTATGCACATACACAAATACCCAATTTTAAGAGCATCCTCTGATTCAGTGTTCAAATAAACTTTTAATATGTTTTATCTCTTCCCAAGTAAATTTCATTCTTAATACTCTACAGATTTGAAAAAAATATATTATTTGTGAGAAGCCACATTTTAAGTAAGATGAAAATAATTATTAAAATGTAAATTTAAATTTATTCATTTACTTTTATTGTAATCTATATAAATAAAAATAAATTATAGAAAACTATACTCTGTACGGTGTTTTTGTTGGAAACCTTGAGTCTTACAGTATGGATCACTGTATGAACTTTGTGCGCTTTCTTCAGACTGTTGTGAGAATGGAGGCAAGCCTGTTGATCAAGCTTATTCTTACACATAGTAGTTGTAGTAAGTAGAACCTTTAATGGCTTCAAGTCCCATGACACATAGTAAAGAGGGGGTGTTAGTTACTTTTTTGTTACTGGGATGAGACATCCTGAAAAAAAAAAACCACTTAAGGGAGGCGGTTTGTTTTGGTTCACAGTGCGGTCATCATCACAGAGAAGTGCAAGCACTGAGAGCTTGAAGTAGCTGGGTCCATAGTCACAAAGAAGAGGCTGAAAGCCTCTACTGAGCTCACTCTCAGAAAGTACACCCAGACCTGGTGGAGCTCCTTACCTCAGCCACAGACAACCTTACACAGGCATGCCCAGATGCTTGTTCCTTGGTTCATTCCAGTTGTCAGCAGGCTGACATCGAGCGTAACTGTTAGATATATAGCAAAGTTGACTCTGGCTATTAGCAGGCTGACGTCGAGTGTAACTGTAAGGTATATAGTAATAGGTTAAAAAGTATTAAATGTTTATTATTCTTGACAGTGTTAATAGACATTATTATTTGCACTTTTACCCATAATTCCAAACATTGCTTGTTTGTACCTTTTAGGTGCTCTAATGTGTGTCTGCAAAAGCTGCCGGAGCAGTGGTTGTGGAGTGTTTTGGAGGAAATTAAAAGCAGTGATCCCTCTTCCAAACTCTGTGCCACAAGACGCAGTGCTGGGATCCCTTTCTACATACAGGTACTCAGCTGAGAACATTGCACTGGTCTCTTTGTGATTTGAAACTCTTGTCACCTTCATATGTGAATAGACATACTGCACTAGGATGCTTCTGTCTGCTCAGTGCCATAGCATTTGTAGTTTGGTTACTTTTAATTTTGATCTCATGTATTTGATTATGTGTACATATGTACACAGGAGTACACATGCTATGTTCACATGGAGAGAGCAGAAGACGACTTGATGGACTTGGTTCTCTTTTTTCATTCTGTGAATCCCAGGGATTGAATTAGGTTGTTAAGATTTGGTGGCAAGTACCTCTACTGGCTGTGCCATCGCCCTGTCTCCTGTGTGACTTTGTTTTAGTGTGTGGACAGTATGTTCTGTGTCAGTTCTGTTCTTGGATCAGGAGGTCAGTCTTGTAATATAAACAGAAGGTAGTATAGATTTCCATCTGTGTATTCAGTAGTCAGAAATCGCTGTGGCACAGGAAGTATCCATATTTGAGTCCTTCTGTAACATATCCACCATAAAAACCATAATCTTAATAATAGTTCAGTTAGTAGTAATCGTATCTGTTACTTCATTTGAATCCTGTCTAAACTCTATGAGGTAGGTACAGTTATCGTATGGCTATATCCTAAGTGAAGAGACTGGGGACTGAGGAAGTGATTTGCTTAATAAAGCTTAAGCCCAGTCCTCCCGACTCCTGACCACATTTTCATGTGAGACTATATGTGAATACAGTTCCTGAGCGCGGATAAGAACATGCTGGACACAGGCTTTTGAGAACAACCTGCTCATGTCCCCATATACTGTTAGTGCTGTTGATGGACACATCTTTTCTTTCTACAGAGTAGACAATAGGAGACTATCGCTTTATTATCTCAAAGAATAAACACCAGCACCCTGGCAATACTAAATCAGATACATTCTTGTTTATAGTAAGACACAAGGCACAAACTGGGGAGTGTAATAAGCACAGTGGAAATAGATAAAGTAGCCCTCTTTTTTAGTCCCCTGTAGTTTTTCTTTCTCCCCCACCCCCAAGTAATTTATTTATTTTTATCTTATTTGCATTGATGTTTTGCCTGCATGTTTGTCTGTGTGATGGTGTCAGGACTCAGAGTTACAGACAGTTGTGAGCCGCCATGTGGGTGCTGGAATTTGAACCCGGTTCCTCTAGAAGGAGCCAGTGCTCTTAACTGCTGAGCCATCTCTCCAGTTCTATTTCTTTCTTATTCCTGGTCTCTTTATGACTTTTGATGCCCATAGGGCACCAACTGCAGAAGTTATTGGCTAAGCTCACTGGGTAGCCCTGAGAAATGAACTTATTACATGATCCTAGCCACATTTATGTAATGAGTCTTTCTCTGTTCCACCAGATCCCAAATAATAAAGCTTGGCCTTAGCTTAGGCTTATTTCTAACTAGCTCCTCTGAACTAATCTGTTTCTAGTAATCTGTGTGCTGTCACATGGCTTAGGGCTTTTACCTCTCCTCCTGCATGTCCTTTTCCCTCTAGGTCCAGCTGGTGACTCCCCTTTCTTCTCAGAGCTGTAAGTGTCCAAAAGTCCTGCCTATACCTCCTGTTTAGCTAAGCATGGTTTAGTTTCCTATATTTGTGCTATGTGCTTATTCTAGCTGGGATATTCTCCTCACGTTGTAGAGTGACCTCCAAGTCCTTTTCCTAAGGTCAGACTCACCAGGCAACATTGCCATAGTTTTGCATGGTTCTTTGAGGCAAGGCCAGTTGAATCATGTTTCCGGGAAGAGCACCTCTCAGTAATTGAGTGTAGCTTTCTTTCTTATTTTAGTGGAATAAAGTTTTAACCATTAGAAAAATCTGCTCAAAGAGGGTTCTATTGTTCTTAGGATGGTGTACCAATAAAGTAATACTCTTGGTTCTGCTGACAACTTCAGTTTAAACTTAGCTATGGTGAAAAACTACCATTAGTGTATAATTTACTCTTTGTGTAACAATTTTTTTAAACATTTATAAAGCATGTTTTCTTAACATATACTGTGATTAATTTACTTCAAGTCTTTATATGTTTGTCTTCTATATTATTATTACACAGATTGTCATGGATTTAGAAGATGCAAAATAGTTGTAAACTTTGCTTCTAGGGAGCAAGATATAGATGTGGAGGAGGATAGTTCAGGAATGTAATTGAAGTGGTTTTTCTTGACAACTTTGTTGAGATATAATTCACTTGTGGCAACAGTTTTTGCATTTGATTTGTACAATACAGTAATTTTCAATATATTCTCAGAGCTTGATAACCATTAGCACATCTAATTTTTAAATATCTCCTGACCACCACCCTCCCCCATTAGCCCTTACTTCCCTTTCCATCTACCCTGCTGCTCTCAGCCCTAGGCAAACTTTTTGTCTGTTGTGGAGGCTCACGTAAGTGGAATCATAGTGTTCTGTCTTTGCTGTATAGCTTCTTTCACTTAGCAGTGTCTTTTTAGGATTCATTTGTGCTGTCACATGGATCAGTACTTCATTTCCTTTTATTCTGTTGCCGTAAGTGGGCTGATAGCCTGTCGCTTTTGTTTCTTGGATGCTAGGCACAAAGTAAGTGGTTCCTTTGAAACCTTTTGGAGTTTACAGTGCTTCTTTCTATCCTGTGGAGTTTCAAAGGCTGTGGTGTGATTACCCTTTTCTAGCAGACTCTTCTGTGAAGAATTCAGTTTTGATCAATGTCTAGAGGCCTGAAAACCTTTAGAAGAAATCTAATCCACAGTGTTTTTGTAACTGTTTAAATAAAAAAAATGTCTTATTTGATCAATTTGTTTGTGAAAGTGCCCTGTTTATACCTGCCATTTTACCTGATTTTGGTCTTATCAGCCATTCATTCATCAGCTACTATAGCTTATAATTTATATAATCAACAGTCAAGCAGAAGGGTTTGTGTGGAGTTGACATGATTTCACCTTAACCTAATTTTATGCATGAACAAGGAAGAGCAGTTAATCTACCTGGTTAAAGTAGCCTGGCTTCATTAATTTACCCCAGTAGTCGTTCTTTATAGAGGGAATTTGCAGTTTGGGGATTGCTTCCAAAGCTGACAAATAGGTGTTTACAAAATCAAAGCCCATTGATTCTGGTATTTTCCCCCCACAGGCATTGTTGGCATCTGAACCAAAGAAAGGCAAAATGGATTTGTTGAAAATAACAATGAAAGAGCTGATTTCTTTAGCTTTGTCTGGAGATACCTCAAAGGGCACAGTCCCCCAGGTAATGATAGAGATGCATATGTGCTGCTGGAGAGCAGAGAAGTTAAGTTTCTGCTGTATGTTTATGTTTAAAAGTATCTGCTAAAGATGTGGAACTCCTACAGATAGGTTGATGTGCAGTGTTTAGGAAGTTTGGTGTTCATTTTGCTTGTTTTGGACCTTTCCTACCTGCAAAATAAACTTGCTTTGGTTGATATATACTGATGAAGGTGAATGCTTTTTAAGCTCTGTTGATTCCGTGGATACTTCATAATGTTACTATTGCAATTAAAAGTTTGAAAATGAGTATATAGTCACTTGAATTTCCTGTGTGCCTCTTTGAGTTGATGTACATCTTATAGTTGACCAGTTGAATCTTTAAAATGTGATGTGTTATTTTTATTATGTTTATGTGTAAATTTTAAGATATGTTTTAATTTCTTATAGTCACTGTGTATATGCAAGTGGATCAAACACTCCTCACACTTGTACCCCATTACTAGGTAGTAGATAATATGTGTGCCTTGTTTTAGATTTCCTTGGTAAATACTTCTTAGAAGGATGTTACTGTGGAAGGCCCATGCTCCAGTTAGGGAACAAAGCTAAAGTTTATAGAAAAGAAAAGGAAGTTTATTTGGTTTTAAGTCATAGATGGTATCAGGTGCCATGGGCAATAATACGGGCCAGGTAGGAGAAAGCATGATGTTTAACATGTACATAGTGGCTAATTACTAAAAGAGAATTTTTGGGGAAAAGTAACAACTTAATGACTTAATTTTATTTGGTTGCCACTTTGAAAAAGACCTGAGTTGACAGGAACTTTGACAAATAATGAAGTTCTTGGCATCAAGAATATTGCTTATTTGTGGCTTTTTTCTTTTTGCCTTGTTAGGGTTGTATTATTTGAAGCCAGCTTTTGTTCTTGAGGTGTAGCTCAGTGGCTTAGTACTTTATTTACCTGGTGTGTGCAAGGCTTGGGTCTGGTCTTCATCGTCAAAAAGGTTTAATGATCTTAGTTGTAATTTTGATGTCTAAAGCAGCTTTATTTTATTTTTGAGTATTGTTTTACTAACATTTTAAATGAGCACCTAGCATTTGTTTGTTTGTTTGTTTTAATATTTTTTATAGGGTCATGAAGATGTACATCTAAAGTTTTTTTTGGTTTATTGGCTTGAGTCTCAAAGATCTGTCTGCCTCTGCCTCCCAAGTGCTGGAATTGAAGGTGCTGGGCACCACCACCTAGCTTACATTTCTTTTTTAAAAAATCAGTTCAAGTACATTGTAACAGTGTCAGTGTCTAGATGCCTTGGTAGTATTCAAATATGAATATTTAAAATTGCTTATATTTTTTAATAATTATTAATCTTATGTGTATGCATGTTTTGATTGCATGTATGTGTACAATTATGTACCTGGTTCTTATAGAGTTCTGACCAGGTGTCAGGTCCTGTGGAACTGCAGTTACAGATGGTTACGGACCACTTTGTAGATACAGAACCTGGGTGTTCTATAAGAACAGCCAGTGCTCTTAGCCCTTGAGCCGTCTCACCAGCTCGCTGACCAGTGTTTTAAAATAAATTTATTTTAAAGGCATTGAAACGATATTTCTGCCTAATTCCAGTGGATGACAGCACAATCAGCAAGATAGCAATAGTGGATACTTACTGAGATACTGTCTGTGGTTAGGTTTGGGATCATTTTTAAATTAAATAAATGTTCCATATATCTGTTCTTATTTACCAGGTATAGGATTCTGCATATGTTAGTGGGTGAAGCTTTTTTAGTTGTATTGCTTTATTTTATAAACTTTTTACCCAGCTTTTTAGTTCATAAGTGTATTCTCTTAAATGTGCTATTTCATTCAAGAACTGTCCACTGCTGATAATTTGTGAACGGATTTAGAATTACCACAGTTTTAAATCCACCACTGATGTTGAACTTTTCATTCTAGGTTCATGCTTTAAATATCCTCCGAGCCCTCTTCAGAGATACGCGTCTGGGAGAGAACATTATCCCTTATGTTGCTGATGGAGCTAAGGCTGCAGTTCTGGGTTTCACATCACCTGTCTGGGCAGTGAGTGTTCTTGCCATTTGTACCCATTGAGTTAATGGTGCTTTTGATAAGCTGACCTTTCCCTGTGACTAAATATGTATGCTGTGTTTTATCAGCTTGTTTCTTCAGGAGATAAGTCTTTTGATCAGATTACATTTTGTTCCTTTATTTTATGGCTCTGTATTAGTGGGGTTTCTATTGCTGTGAAGAGACTCTATGACCACAGCAACTCTTACAAAGGAAAAATTTTAATTGGAGTGACTTACAGTTTAGAGGTTTAGTCCATTATCATCACGGTGAGAAGCAAGGTAATGTGCAGACAGACACGGTTCTGGAGAAGGAACTGTGGGTTCTACATCTTGATCCACAGGCCGTAGAAGGGGACATTGGGCCACACTGAGCATAGCTTGAGCATGAGACCTCAGAGCCCTCCTCTGCAGTGACACACTTATTTAAACAAGGCTGTACCTATCCCTACAAGACCTTATCTCCTAACAGCGCTACTCCCTATGGGCCTATCTGAGCCATTCTATTCAGTCACCACAAATTCTGTCTCCTTTGTTGAATTAGCATTAATAGCAGTTTTATCTTGTGGTTGCTTTGGTATTTGTGTCTTATGCCTTATAGAGTGTAAGAACCTGTTAATAGTGTGCTTCTGTTGGTCTCAGTCTGTGGGCTGTTACTGGTTCACATTTTTCTTTGCTGTATATAGTGGCGACACTATATCCAGGTTGTTATATATAACATTATATACTAGGTTTTTTTTCTTTTCTTTAAATGGTCAAATATCATTCTTTTCAATGTGCCACTTAAGCCATTTTGAAGTGTGCACAACCCAGTGGTATCAAGTCCACTGGTCTTATCACTGTTGCGTATTTTCTGAACTTTTCATCCCCACTCACCGACTCCTCATCTCTTCTTTCACCCCTTGTACCTGCTGCTGTCCTTTCTTCTCTGTGCCTTGTCTGTCCTAACACATTCAAGGAGCAGAATCATAAATCTTGTATTTGGTGTGTTTCAGGTATGTTGTAACATGGATCAGAGTTTCAGTACTTTCCAAGGTTGAGTAAAACTCCTGTATAGCAGTGTACCATTTTACCTTACTCTGTTGATAAGATGGTAGACTTTCAGACTGTTTCCAAGTTTTAAATTATGAATGATGGCATCAGTAAATACTTGTATTCCAGTTCTGAATCCCTGCTCTCAGTTTGTTTGAGTCTATCACATAGTGATTCTGCCTCACAGTTTAAGGACCTGCTTTCTACAGTGGCAGAGCCTGACTTCAGTTTCCCTGCATCGTCACCAGCATTTATTATTTTCCTTTTATCTAGCGATAGCCCATCATAATAAGTCTGAAATAGAATTTTGTTTTGGTTTGGAAAACAAAATCTTTAGGCTTTCTTGGTTTTTTTATATGTATTAGTATTCTGCCTGCACATGTAGATGTGTACCATGTGACGTTCCTGATACCTGTGGAGGTCAGGATAGGGAATTGGATTAACCCTGGACCTGTCTCTCCAGACCATTCTGTTCTGGTTTTGATTTGCATTTCCAAAATGATTAGTAACACTGACTTAGAAGCAAAAAGTTGTTAGTATCTTAATGCAAATTCCAGAGTCTGTGGGTTCCTTTATCCAAATCTGCTATATCTTTAGTAGTGGTCTTATCATCTAGCTCTGGTGGACAGCCACAAACAGTGGCCCTAGCCTTTGTTGATTTGGAGGCTTCCAGGACCTCCCTGACCAACACCACGTAAGAGGATATCCCATGTCTGGTACTGAGACCTCAGTAACTTGTGTATCTGGGATAAGCGCCGTCTTTCCATGCAGAGTAACTGTACTCAAATTTCTTTTCCAAAATTATCACTATATTTTAAAAACTAGTTTCCAAAATAATGGGTTTCCTGAGGAAAAACATTTTGTCATTAGGTAAACACACATCAAAACCACCCATTAGAAAATATATATATTTTAATAAAGGACATTGCAGATACTGAGAACCCAGATCTGAGCTGGGACAGAGACAGTGCTGGCAGAACAAAATGACAAATGGCTGGTTGCAGGCGTTAAGTAGGGCCATGACAGTCTCCGTTGTTTGCTGACTATTGATTAAATATGGTTAGATCTCGGCCCGGTTTGGGGGTTATACTGTGAATATTCTCATATATCCATAAGGGTAGCGTAGATGAGTTGGCATTTGGGCTTCCAGAGGAGAGGTTGCCGTGGGTGGGTGCTAGGACAGATGCAGTCTACTGCTGTGTTTTATTTGGCTTCCATGATGATTCCTCACTTTAATTTGTTGCCAGCATTTCCAAACAGTGAGATTTCACATCAAAATCAGGGTTTCTGGCTTCTCTTGAAAAAAAGAGAAGATCTGGCAATAGTGGCCTTCTGTTCCCTTGTGGCCGCCAGTCAGCCTAAGCTGGGTCGTAAGTGCCCTAGACACAGTGCACTGATGTTGTCACTGTCTCGGCTGTTGAGTTTGTGACCATTATTACTGCAGTCACTTCAGAAAGCTGTTCTCTAAACTTTTCATTATTATCATTTTTAAAATTTATCACACTCATGTGACAGTCACAAGATAACTTGTGTGAATCAGTTTTTCCTTCTGTCGTATAGGTCCTGGGTCTATAACTCCTCTCGTCAGGCTTGGTGGCCAGTGCCTTTACCTGCTGAGCCATCTTGCTGGCTCACATTTTTGCCTTTGATGACCTTTCAGCTTTAACTACTAGTGCCATATATCTTAATGATGATACCTACCCAGTTAGAATATAGGTGCTGTCATCGCAGTTTTAAATTTCTGATTCTGAATCTTCCCCAGGGTTCTGGTATAATTCAGTGTGCATTGATTTGACAAGATAAGGGAAGAAGGCTGGTAAAGTTAGGATAGTCACGGTTTTTACATGATTCAGAAGCATCTTAACATGCTTTGTTTAGTAAAGATAGGCTCTGTTAGTATCCTGGAGAATTATAGTCTACTCGTTATAAATTTTCTTTATGAAAACGATTTATTTGGTTTACTTTTTCCCATGTGAATGTTTTGCCTGCATGCAGTATGCCTGGGTCTTGAGGAGGTCAGGAGAAGGCATTGGATCTCCGAAAACTGGAGTGGTATATGGTTATGAGCCACCATGTGGATTCTGGGGATGAACATGGATCCTCTGCAGGAAAAACTAGACCTTTTAACTGCTGAGCCATCTCTCTAGCCTGGTCCCCCCCCCCCCTTTCTTTTTGAGACTATCCCATTAGATCGTCCTATTTTGCCTCCCAAATGCTGGGATTACAGGCTTGTGCTGCCGTGACTGGTCATCTTGCTCCATTGTTATTAGTCAGTCATCATAAAATAATTTCATGGTTAAAATTACTTGAGTAGGTTACTGGCATTGTAAGATTAATAAACAACATCTTGAGTATTAACTGATGTCTTGGCTGTCTTGATTACATAGATTTTATAAAGTTAAATCTCACAAGTATTTTCACAGGGAAAAGGAGTGTTCATTGATAGGATGTGGGAAAAGACAAGTGTGTTTTGTTTTTAGAAGTGTACAACTATATAATGAAACAATTGATAACACTAGAAAAAGCTATATTGTCTGCATACAGTTGGATTGTACAATTGGCTCAGTTTAAGAAGAAGTCATTGAGTGAATTATCAAAAGGTTGGGTTTCTTCATTTGCCTTATTTTATGAACACACTTATTTAGCCTCACTCTGCACTTAGGTAATGATTTTTTGACTATCTAGTTAAGACATCGTTAATGCTGGTTTTATGCCATGAGTATTTCTTAACTCCTGTTTTATGCTTATTTTTACAGGTGAGAAATTCATCCACACTTCTCTTTAGTTCCTTGATCACAAGAATTTTTGGAGTTAAAAGGGGAAAAGATGAACTTTCCAAAACCAACCAGTAAGTTCATCCCAGCCTCACCTTTATACAGCACTGTCCAGGCCAAAGGAACTGCTGAGTTCACAGACTCACTAGTGATCTACAACTGTGACATAAGCCATGCCCCAGTCCTAAGGCAGATCAGCATCCCAGGAAGCAGTCTAGAAAGCTGCAGCAACCTGGCAGGCTTGGAAGGCAGAAATGTAGACTGACCTCAGCTCAACAGGCAGAGATTTTTTCTTTCCTTTTTATCTTCCTCAAACATTCCTGAAATATTTCCAGTTACTTTTCCTGGATATATATATATATATATATATATATATATATATATATATATATATATATATATGTATATATATATGTATGTATATATATATGTATATATATATATGTATGTATATATATGTATATATATATATATATATATATATATATATATATATATATATATATATATATATATATATATATACACTGTCCAGCATGTTGTCTTGTTCAGGTGGAAATGTATTCTCATCAGTGCATCTTCCTGATTTCCTTTTCAATGTACTTTGTACATGGAGCAGTTAGAGACTCTTAAAAGAAACAGTACTTTCTGCTTTTTGAAATTTACTATCTGAGATATTTTCTCTCAATAAGATATCTTTGTTGAGCCTAGTAAACCATTTTGATTATGAAGAGTTTCAATGTGATATACATGTTGTGTATGTTTCTGGAGAAGCATTAGAAATTTTAAAGCTAGCCCCGTTGGATTACAGTTGCTAACACTAGATGTCACTGTTGCTACATGCTCAGTTGCTCCCTTAACAGAGAGGATTCAGTTTTGTTGATCTTTCTCTTGAGAGTCTAGATATAAATCCAGGCCAATTTTCCCTCCCACCTTAGAAGGTTGTTATACCCCAATTTTGTTTTAGGCTAATTACCTACAGGATATATTTTCTTGTGATGGAACCAAGTCTTAGGAATTAATGAGTGTACTCACTGGACACTATGATGTTGTGATTCACTCCTGTAACACCAGTGTTAAGAGTGGCCAAGATAGGAACATTGTGAATTGGGGATCATATGATGGGGTTGAGGCTAGTCTGGGCTACAGAATGAACCAGGCATTAAAAAAAAAAAAAAAAAAAAAAAGTCGTGAAATATGCTATGCTATCAGTGAAACAGTATGTTAATTCTGAATTGTAATTTAAATAGCTATTTTTCACCCTGTAAAATTCACCAAATATTTAAAAGAAATGTAACTTGGTATAAGTATGAATTTCCCAAGAATTTGATGAAAATACTAGACTATTATATTTTATTTTTTAAAATTTATTTGTGTTTATCTATCTATGAGTGCATGTGTGTGTATGTGCAGTGCCCATAGAGACCAGAGAGGGCATCAGATCCATTACAGCTGAGTTACTGGTGTTTATGAGCCACTTGATGTGAGTGCTGGAATCTAAACTCTAGTCCACACAATTAAGCTGCAACTGCTTTTAATTGCTGAAACATCTCTCTAGTTCTTATTTCGTTTTAAAAACCGAGTTTTATTTTAAAAATAAAACATTGCTTGTTTAGAAGGTGATTATAATTTTTGTTTTCCATAAGTAATCTGCCCTTTTAGTAATATAAAGTGAGTAATGCTATTTCTCTGGTTTTATGTACTTTAGTAATAATTTATAGTCCTATGTTTTCACATAATTCAGTCTGCTTAAAAACCATGGTTAGCAGTGATAAAAACTGAGCTTGAGGGTACAAACCTGTAACCACAGTACTTAGAATGTAGGTGTAGGAGCATCTGGAGTTGAAAGTCACCCTGGGCTACATAGCTAGTTTGAGGCCAGCCTGGGCTATATGAGACTTTGTCTTAGGAAATTAAAAATAAATTGATTTCTCGTTATAGTTGCTGTGAAGTGATTATTGGATGTTACATATAACTTTTCTGTGTGTAGGAGCAAAAGTTGACTTAGGTTAAAAGAGGGTGGAGGGAGGAATAGGGTAGTGGTACACGTGGTTGTGATCATTGTGCTAAAGTTACCCTGATGGAAGCACCTGCTATACATTCATTCTCTTTGGATTACAACTTTCTTAGAGAGAGGGAAGTGGAGTAGTTTCAGAATGGTTTTGAGTACAGTTGAGAAGTAAAATGAAGAAAGTAGGAAATTGATTATTTATATTGATGGTCACTTTTGGGAAGAGCCTGTCCTTTGGTAATCTGAGGGTTTGTCTGTGCTGTTCTTATACGGGCTTCTGCTTTCTCCTGACTAGAAAGTCTGGGTCAGCTGTCATTTGGACTTCTGCTTTTGTGTTGTATTTAGTTACGTTACTTTTTGTGGAAATGCTAATCTGCCCGTTCTTATGATGCTGTGTCCCTAAGGGCAGGGCCCTTTCCATCCTCCTTTTTTCCCCTTTAAGAATGCTGGAAGTGATTGATGACTTGTACATTGTCTTGTTGTTTTGGAGGGGGCATAAAATAACTAACCTGACCTGATGACATCTCTCAGGATGGTGACATTTGCAGTCACAACTTCACTGTGCTGCCCAGAGACCTGCAGATGTGTGCTATTGGTCAGGCATGAGTTGCCAGGAAAAGAACATCTGCCTTTTCTATCAGCTGTGGAAATCGTGTCTCTTGGAGTAAACAACTTGGTTTCTAGGTATTCTGTTGCCCCTGGAGATGACCTTAATAAACTCCTTTAGTTGATCTGCATTTCAGTTTCTTTACTGTCATGCCAGGAAGAAGACCCAGGCTGGTGTCTCACGGGTTGTTGTCAGCACAGAGCTAACTACTGGGCTTTCTTTCTTTTCTGTGACAGCATTGATAGTCCTGCCCCAGAAGAAAAGTGCAGGCTCGGTACCTTGATGTTCTCTGTGTGTCTGGTGTCCACATAGTGTCTTGCGTGCAGGAGACTCCCAGACACGCTGGCTTAATAAATATACCATTTTTTAATGCTAAACAGAGGAGTAAGAAAACTGGTTTCTCCTGCCTTTATCTCAGATGGCTACAGTAGTTTGCTGAAACAAGTTAGCTGACCTGTGTCTTGAGTTCCTCCTCTGTAAAATGAAGGTTCTTGGAGTATCCCTGAGGCCCTAAAATACTGAGCTTGAGCTTTCCATAAGTTTCTAGAATTGCAACCTTGGTTTAAGTGCTGTGTTCCTGGTGCATAGACCAATACCTGCCACATGCTAGGCTTTAAAAAAAAAAAAAAATGGCTTTCATACATGAAGTGATCAGGGTGTCCATACCTCTCTGTAAATATATTAAAACAAATGATCTTTGGAGCCCATTGGCTTTTTTTTTTTAAAGATGTGTTCACTACATTATGAAGAACTAATAAGTTTTATGTGTCTATGTTTTAAACTATACATCTGAAGGATATCTTGTATTGTTTGACTGTTACAAATAAAGAGGTGAGGAGCCTTCATATGTGTGTCTGTGTTGTGATCATAGAGTTTCATTATCCTGGGATGAATGGCTAGGAGTCTTTAAATTTAAATTTATTTTTGTATTATGTTTATGGACAAAGACCTACATGTATGCCTGTGCAACATGTGCATGCATTACTGATGGAGACCAGAAGAGGGCATCAGGTCCTCTTGAATTGAACTTACAGAGGGTTGTGAGCAGCTGTGTGTGTGCTGGTTATAGAATCCAGGTCCTCTGGATGAACAGCCAGCATTCTTAATCACAGAGCCATTTCTTCAGCCCCCTGCTTGTATGTTCTTAAATAATATTATTATTGATTCTTAAAAACTCTTCCTTTGTGTTTCTTGTTGTCTAACAAACTTGTAATGTGGCTTGACAGACTGAGAGATTCTGTGATCTGCAGGCTGTGCTGTGCTTTCCATCTGCATGGAGGGCTTTGCTGCGATGATTCCTCTCCTTGCAGCAGGGTCAAAATATATGTGGCCTTTGGTTCTTTTACTAATTTAAGCCTATGTGAATTAACATTATAGGCGGCCTCAAGTTCTGTGACCAGTCAATATGTAGCAGTCTGAAGAACTATTTTTCTGGACAGGTGACATCCATGTGCTCAGTGTATAGAAACACTAAATTGGGGTGGCTTTTTCACTTTGCTGTCTTAGTACTGAGTTCATAGCAAACATCTCCTGTGGCTCAGTATTAGCAGGGAGAGGAGTATCAAGGGTCTGGCACCTGCCCATAATCAAGGAGCTCACAGTCAGCTGGGGAGACAAGGATCCATATTTGAGAATCAAGTGAAATAGAAAACACTATACCATAATGGCTTGCACATGACGCAGGTAGTAGACTTCCTAGATGTTCACAAATGGAAAACCGAGTGGAATATTTGAGGGGAGGTACTTTCTTTTAAAGGCATGTGGATGAGTAGACTTGGGGTACACGAGAGAAAGTCAATCTAAAATGGAAAACACTTGCTCTTCTGTTGCTGCTATGTGCAGCCTTTTTCTGTCTCATTGAAGAGAAACTCACAGCCAGAGAAACAGTATAGGAAGATTTTTGTACAATTTAAGAAGAAAATTTGTCTGCAAAAACATTATTAGATTCAAGTAAAATGATTTCCAGTGACTGTGTTTGGAGATGTTACAATGACTTTACTTTCTAGGCTATAAATGACAGAACCGTTTTAGTTATTTGTCTGTCTTCATGCGCAGGCGTGCCAACATCTTCCCCAGCCCAGCGCCCTGCTTACAGGAAGACTCTGAAGCATTTTATAGACAGAATGGCTTTTCTCCTGGTTTTCATGTTTTCTAGGAAAATAAATTCCACAAGCTTCTGTGGTTACCCATTTCATTGTTGAGGAAAGAATTGGATTCTCAAAGCTAAAAATAGAGCTACGGGTGTGGGCTTGTGTTTGAAATGGAACTAGAGCTCAGAGCGGCCGACTTGATCTGAACTCTGTAGTACCTTTTGCAGCAGGTACTTATTCAGCCAAACTGAAAAGCAGATTTCTTTGACGGTGGCCAGGGTTATATCCTCATCTTACAGTCTGAAAGAACCCCTTTTCTCCACTAAGGAGCATTTGTCATGTTTTTACTCTGGGCCAGGTAGTGGGGTGCAGACAGCGGGTCAGAAGTGTTCTATGTCCTAGCTAAAGATGGAGTCAGTCCTTAGAGGGCTTGAGTGGCGTGCTCAGATCCCTGGATCCAGCTGGAGGTAAGATTATGTGTCACATAAGCTTAGAAACTAAAATTCTGTCTCTTGAACCCATAAAGAAGCCAGAAGGAAAGACTGATTACAGAGTTGTCTCCTGAATGTCACACGTGATCCTGCCTCTCCCCATCATGCTTTCACAGGCAAGCAAACAAATATTCCATGCCCTAAAGAACAGGCTATACAGCTGCCATGTTAGAGTGTCTCTGGAAGGGCAGAGGATGTTCTGAGAAGAGATATGGCATTTCCTTGGTGCCCACTCCCATTCCATTTTTGCACACGCTAGGCCTTTCGATATAGGCAATTTAGTGTTAATGAGAGCCTGGTGTTAGGTAGACGATTTCACTTTTTCCAGTTCAGTCATTTGCCTACTGGAGTGCAAGACTCATTCCAGCTGCCTTCCACTAAAATGAGACCTTCACTGATAGAAAGTCACATGTTGTGGTCTGGCTTTAAATTTTACATTGTCAAACTGTGGAAACTCTTTTCCAGCGTCTGATGGTGAACTGGAAATCTTTCATCTCTGAAATGATGCATTTTTTAGGGAAGTGAAAGGAAGCCAAGAAAACGTAGATCTTAAGGTGACTAATAGGAATTTTTCTGTGGAAAGTGGAGTCATGTGGATTGTGTTCTTCTTGGCTTAGTGAATGTTACTTATCCTCTCCAAGCTCCCTGCTGTTTTCACACCTTAGAAGTAAAGGAAGAGCAGGCTTCAAGGATTCCAGTGCTTCAGAAGCCTTGGTTTTCAGTTTAAGTTGCCCCAGTAAGGTGTTAAAGCTTCTATTCAGACATTGTACAGTTACCGCTATAAAACTTTTATGTTTGATAATAGTTTGGTGCTATGGAATGGGAACTTGGGGCTTATAAAAGTTTATTCCTGTAATGTGATTTCTTTTAGTCTTACCTAAATATTTTCAGAGTTAATGCTCATGTTTTTCATTCTTGTCTAATTAAAGTTAGACCAATAACAGTCATCACTGCTTGGCTATATCCCTAAGGAGAACCTAAGAAGGGGTTGGGTCTATTCACATTTGCAGATGGGAAAGTTGAGATACAGAAAAGTGAAGTGGTTCGCTTAACATCACAAGTAGACTGGTAATAAAATTTAGTGGTTATTTTTAGCTCACATTAAATTTGACTACAACATTTTAAAAATTGCAGATTAGTCTATTGGTAACAATAAAATGAAATTGGATTCAGTGATTCTCATGTAGAATATGAATTTTATTCTTCCAAGGAGACACTTGTCATAGGATTTTAAACAGTGATTTAAAATTAAGAGCCCTATGCTTTGATTTGGAGTTATCATTCATTCATTTCCCACAGACATTTCACGTTCATTCAGTTTTTGATCAGAGAAGATAAATGAGTATCTTTAGAGACTGAGAAATAAAACCTTCATCTTGTGTTGCCATTGTTGAGAACTTCTTACAACCAAAGTTAAGTCTACACTCACCCTTTGGCCCATTGAAGTTTCTCTTCACTGGGTTCGTGAATTTTAGGTAAGAAAACCACCTAGATTTTAAAAGAAATGTTCTTGAAAAGTAATATGTTCATGAACTTGAGTGGGAATTAGTCACTGTGTTCTCAAATATTGACTCTTGCATAGACCTAGTAATCTTTGTTCTTCAGCCCCGCTTTAGGCTATTGCCTTCATAGTTAGGCATTGATGGTTTTGTTTGAGCATGATCTGAGGAATTTTGGCATGGCATGCATCTTCCTTCTTCTGCATCCTAGAAAAGCATGAGTAAATACTTTTTCTTAGCTTTGGTATTTTTGTAGCTTAAATTTTATAAGAGCCAGACTAATATAATGTAATACCAAGATTACATAATTTGAGATGTCAGCATTGCTTCCAGGAGTATGAGATAAGCTATTCAGTTATCAAGAGGTTTTACAAGCTGTGCTTGTCCGTTCTCTGCCTGTGGAGAAATACTGCAGAGCTGTTTGTCAAGTGAAAAGATGAAGTAAGAGAGGTTAAAGACAGTGGGAACAGTTTTGTTCAAATATGGATAGTATTTCTTTTTTATTCAAAACTTAGTCCTTGAAATTATTCATTGTAGTACTGAATAGTTTTAAATTCTAGGAATTGTTGTTGGACACTTGTTAGAATCAGTTACACACTGGACTTTTAAAATGTAATTAACAAAAATTTTCATTGAGTGCTCACTATGTACCTTGGCACCCTAGTGTGTATAAAAGGAGTTAATCTTTGGATTTCCAGGGTTTTATTGTTTAGTGAGAAATAAGGCCAATTTTGAACTTGTTCAATAAATAACATTATTCGGCTCTGTAGTGTTGATTGTCAGGGATACAGAGCAAAGAAGATGAGGTCATCAAAGTAGTTGATTTTTGTTCTGGACTTGAGAGAAGGGGTAATGCTTGGATATATAGAGAAGAGGGGATTGCTTGTGCTATTATATGGTATGTAATGGTGTGTCTGAGGACCGAACAAGACAGCGAGGACAGAAAGGGCATGAGGTATGTTTTTCTTCATCCAAATCTAGAAAAGAATTGGTTGGCCACCTGTTTGAGATAGGCTATTTGGCTTATGACCAAGCATATCAAGGTTTATTTGAATTTTAGACATTAGGAATTGTTTAGACCATCCTGTATCTGAGGATTTCATGACAAAAATCTTTTTTTTTTTTTTTAATCATTGAGAAATAAGCGAATTCTGTGCCATTGGCCTGGGAACTGGAGAACACAATGTGAGGCTCCTTAGATGGTTTGCTCATGAGTTTCAAGTCCAGCCAGTTTAGTGTGATATGTATAGCATTCATTCCTTTCTCCATTCTGTACTAATGTGGAACATACATTATATTTGAATGAGGATTCCCCCCAAGAGTTTAAAAGGTGCATAATAAATTTTTTTGGGTTTTTTTTGTTTGTCTTTTCTTTCTTAAATCTTTTTTGCCAAGTAAAAATAATGCATTAAACAAAAGTTTATGATAGGACATTTAAGTGCTGTAACTGTTTTGTGAATCTTCAAGAGTGGGATATAGTATGTAGTATTGCTCTAGGTTATTTATTTGACCTTGGGTTTCTTTCAGTGCTTCAGAGAACATCTACCATCTGTGTGCAGCAGACATGATTTGAGTGATACTGTAAAGAAACTGATGAAAGGGGGTAAAAAGCTTATTTCTGATACAGTGCACATCGCCATATGAAAATACGGTTTTTTGAATGAAAATGGTCTGTAAAGGCACATGTGGAGTGTCACTGGAGGACTGGGCATTGGGTTTCAGAAGCTCAAGCCATGCTGCCCACCATGATAACAATAGACTAAACTTCTGAACTGTAAGCCAGCCCCAATTAAGTGTTTCCCTTTATAAGAATTTCTCCACAGTATCTCTTGAGAGATACTTAATTCAGATTATCCTGGCATCCACTTGGTTTTAGTTGTAGTTAAATGTGCCATAAATTTTCCCAAATTTTGAGGTTAAATTTAACAGTCTTCTAAGTATGGTCAATGGTCAGTAATTGTGAATCATGATTATAGACTTTATAAGCCTCCATAGAAATTAAAGTGCTTCTTAGAAAGAGCGTCATATTTTCTATTAGAATCTTCAGCCATTTTTTATCAGGAGATCCATTACATTTTCCCAGTCTCCATTTTTGGTATGTGGAAAATAGTTCTAATAGCATGGTTGGTGAACTAATCGGGAAGATGAGAAAGAAGAGGATAGACAGGCCCAGCAAGAGAAATGACCAGGTTTGATGTATATGTATACATGCTTTGGGCCTTTCCTTAAAGCATACAACTTCTCTGAGAAGGGTGACTTTCCAACCAAAGTTAAGGAATTAATAGGAATGATAAGGTGAGGAATGAATATTTATTTAGCAATTAAGGATGTCTAGTACTACATTCTTTTAGGCTAATAGTTCTCAACTTTCCTAATGCCATGACTCATTAATACAGTTCCTCATGGTGCTGTGACCCCCAATCATAAAATTATTACCATTGCAATTTCTAAACTATAATTTTGCTATTATTATGAACTGTAATATAAATATCTGATACTTCCTGTGTTCTTAGGCAACCACTTATAAAGGATCATTAGACCCCCAAAGGGATCATGATCCATAGTTGAGAACTGTTCTAGGCCATTTCTAAATCTTTGTAATTGTCTTTATAAAGAATAGTTGTTGGTTTCCGTGCATGAGATCAGACACACACACCAGCTGCCACATTAGAGTTTATTCAGGAGAGTTGACGAGCAGGTACAAGACAGACATTCATATGGCATCTCCTTTTAAGAGGGCAGGTGGGCATAGATTTACATGGCCATGCCTAGGAGCGTGCATTCTGTATGTGGTGTGTTCTGTCAGCACCCTGTTGGTTTACCATGTTGGGAATCCTTACATCAGTGATTTTAGGCCAGGTGGGGGTGGTGCATGCCTTTCGTTCCAGCACTCGGGAGGCAGAGGCAGGCGTTTCTCTGTGAGTCTGAGGCCAGGTCTACAGAGTGGGTTTCAGGACAGCCAAGGCTGTTACACACAGAAACCATGTCTCAAGGGGAAGAAAAAGAATAGTAACTTTAATATTGTAAGATAATATATTCAGTATTTCATTTTAGCCTAATAAAAAGTTTATTTTCTCTTTTTTTTCTACATACAATTATAAAAGGATATGAAGTGATACTACTGTTTTTGTGGTTACTATGGCTTTATATACATCATTTTTGTAATCAGCTTGCATTTAAAAACACTGTCACCTAGTCTTTGTTCATTTTGTGTTGCTCTATTAGACTACCTAATACTAGGTAATATATAAAGTTTGGCTCATGATTCTGGTGGTTGGAAGTGGTCAAAATAATAAGATCTTGGCATCTGGAGATATCCCTCTGGCCGTATTTGCAATGTGGCAGAGAAACAAAGAAAAACAACTACATAGAGCAGGGCCAAGTAAACGGGCATCTTGCTGCGTAACAGCCTGTTGTGGTCCATTCTTCAAGTAAATGAGTGGCCTCGCTGTACAGCAACCTATCCTGCTGAGATGTGCTCCATCCCTCAAGACAGCATAATCTATTTGTGATTGTGCAATCTCCTGCAACCTCCATCATGTCCAAAGTGTTATGTTGAGGGCCAGGATATGTACATTTCAGGGACAAACTATATCTATCCTATATTTGGCTTCCAGAAACAAAGTGTAAATCTTTTCAGATTAACAATGCTTTGAGGAACATTAAAATAAAGATTCTGAGTACAGTGCAATCACTTTCTAAGATTGAACATGCTATTCTGCAAAATGAAATGTCTCCTAACATCATATCTGTGGTGGTTTGAATGAGAAAGACCCTTATAGGCTCATATATTTTAATGTTGTCTCTAATCCATGCAACTGTTTAGGAAGGATGTGGAGGTGTGGCCTTGTTGGAAGAGGTGTGTCACTGGAGATGGACTTTGATATTTCAAAGCCTCATTCCGTTCTTAGGGTTCTCTCTCTGCTTCATGCTTGTCCATCAGGTTGTAACCTCTCAGCTATTGTTCCAATGTCATATCTGCCTTCTGCCATGGTGATGGTGGTGGACTCATCTTCTGTAAGTCTCCATTAAATTGTTTCTTCTATAAGTTCCTTGATTGTGGATCTTAGCATAACAATAGAATAGTAAGGGAGATAATAGCTGATTTGTTAAAGCTAATTGTAAACTCTGATTCTCTTAGGAATTTGTTTATTCTCTTATTTAAAGATAAAACTGAAGTCAAATAATCTAAGTTTATTGGAATTGGTCTTCATTTTGTTTGAATTGAATGTGGTTTGTTCTGAATAATCTCTCTTTCTCTGTCATCCAAGTTCTTCTGTTCTCTAAATGCTGAACTGTTTTGTACTGTACAAACTGATCCTATAGAAGTGGAGCATGAAACTGTCTGGGTCAGGGCAAACCATCTGGACAGGATCAGATTAGCTTCATTGGATGAGTCTGATCTAGTTGCTAAATCTTGGAGGCCTAGAATTTTCCACTCTGAGAGCTCAGTTCTGTGACATCTTCATGTTACTCTTCTTAGGACACCGTCATCTTTGCTAATTTATTTCTGTGACTTCTGAGGTTCTGAACAGACCCAGATACATTGAATTTTTACTCAGTTGAGTCCCTTTACCAACTCCCATCCTAGTTCAGACCCTCCTGTGCTTGTCGCTCTATTTCTGTGGAATTGGTGCCCAATGATCCAATATTTTTTCTCCTTCATTCCTCATTCAAGGCTCTGAGCACAGAAGGAGGTTCAAACCCTTGTAAAATATGATCTGGATCTAAGGAAAGTAGAGGGTAATGTCACTCAGCTTGGACTGACTCCTAACACTAACTATAAACAAACGGCAGGCTAAGGAGTCTGGGCTTTGCTTCCATCGTAGGATCTGTTTGCATTTCCTGTGCCTTGCATTTCCTCTCATTTACCCTATACGAAGAATGCCTACTCAGTCCTGAAGCTTACATTCTTGAGAACCTTTCCTTCCTCATCCCTTCCTCATTTGTGTGCTCCTATGTCCTATGACGTCCTTGTCCTCCAGCATACGGAGTAAGTACTGAGCAGCATCGGTACTGTCTCCTAGACTTAGATTGGAAGTGAAGGGTCATTTTGTACAGGTAGGAAGTACGCTGTTTTCGCCAAAACAAAACCCAGCATCTTTATCTCCTTTGTTTTAAGCTGTTTCTTAAGTGACAGGACTTGAGAGGAGTACAGAAAGGTTTTGAATGGTGCTTTCCCATTTGCTTATTTACGAGTAGGTTTGTGTCCTGGTGTCTTTTCCTGTTGCTGTGATTAAATGCTCTCACAAAAGCAGCTTAAGGGAGAAGTGCTTATTTTACTTCATAGTTCAAGGTATAGCCGATCATGACAGGAGGGTCGTGCCAGCTTAAGTCTGATACAGCTGCTGGTGCTGTTTCCCCAGTCAGAACAGAGTCAGAGTTGTGGTCTTGCTCTGTCTCCCTTCTTCCTTTACACATGCAGGTGCCACCAGGGAATGGAATTAGCACAGTTAAATTGGGTCTTCTCATGTTAATCACCACAACCAACACCACCTTGCCCGTAGGCTTGCCCCAGGGCATGGCCTGGGTCCTCAGTGACTCTAGATCCTGTCCCTGCCACCAGCCATTCTAAAGATATTCTGGTTCAGTGGTGTCTCTGAGTCCACCATTTTATAACATGAATATTCCTGAGAAACATTTTCACTTGTTATGCGGGAAAACCATCACCTTTCCAAAGATGGGCTGACCATACTTCTTTTTGTCCTTCCTGTTTCCCTTGCTGCCTTCAAAACTGTCCTTCCATACTGCCATGCTGTTGGCTTACTCAGGACAATTGAATTCTCCAGAAGCAATTGTGTGGTGTCCTTTCTCTGAAAACTCTTTTTTGCCCTATTCCCATTAAATTGAAATTAAATGATTTTCAGAGCTCTGTGTATATTGTAATGTTCATTATAAATGTTGAAAGGTCACTGCAGCTGTTTGCCTTGATCTGCAGTAACTTTGTGCACATAGTCTGACACTATCAAAGAGTATGTGTGAAGAAGCATCCACTGTGATGAATGTAGTGCTACGCTCAAGGAAAATACCAGAGCAGCCTATTCTTGGGCAACATGAAATGTGCTTGCAATAAAACAAACCCCAACAGAACCTTAGGCAGAGTGACTAAGGAAGAGATAAGCAAGAGGAGATGGTTGCTAATTAGGAATCAAGTTATGTTCTTGTTTTAGGACAACCCAAGAGGCAAGCATATAATGATTCTTAGGTATTCTTTTTATGATGCACATTCTTTTTATGTAACCTGTGTGTAAGAAGTAGTAAGTGTTCAGCCAGCTTTTAAGAGATTTCGCTACTTTTTAGAGGGACCATGAGTTTTGATACATATTTTTTTTAAGGGGAGGTGTGATGAGTGTTGTGGCTGGGGATCCAGTCTAGGGCATGGTGTGTGCAAGGCAATCACTCTAAACTGAACTGTGTTCTTGGGCCTTTGCTTGTGTTTTTATGATCAGAGATCATCTATAATTATTAGTGTCTGTATTCTCTTTTGAGGAGTAAGAGTAACAATATCCTTGTTCCCTGCAAATCTAGAGGAGTTTGTTTCTCTCTTTCCATTGTAGATTCTGAGAATGGAACTCATGGCAAAGAGCTTTTAACCCAAGACATTTTGCCAGTTTAAAAGCATTTTTCACCAGCTTCATGAACTTTATCTTTTCATGAGTGCTGAAGTAAAATCTTTATAATGAGCAAGTTTGGGGGTTTTTTGTCCGGGGGGGGGGGGGGCTTGAGAAGTGGGCTCTGTGGTGATATATTGTATATTTAATAAAATTTGCCTGAAATAACAGAAGACAAAGCCATCTCTTCAGCCATGTTTGTTTTTGGTTTTTTGGGGGGTTTTTTTGGTTTTTTTTTTTTTTTTTTTTTTTTTTTTTTTTTTTTTTGTTCGTTTGTTTGTTTTGGTTTTTCAAGGCAGGGCTTTCTGTGTAACATCCCTGGCTGTCCTGGAACTTGCTCTGTAGACCAGGATGGCCTCAACTCACAGAGATCAGCCTGCCTCTGTCTCCCAAGTGCTGGGACTAATGGTGTTCACCAGCACTGCCCAGCTAGCTCAGTTGGTAGAACATGAGACTCTTGATCTCAGGGTTATAGGTTTGTGTCTCACGTTGGGTGCCAGATATCGCCCAAATTCTATTTGGTTTTATAATAAAAATTTGGAGCCAGATATTGGAGAAAATGTGGAATATCAGAGAGAGGAAACATACCACAGTCAATTCTTACCTAGCCAACTTCTCAGGCCGAAGAGGGTAAGTTTTATCTTCACAGGTCCTCTGCCTGACTGGTCACTCAGGTAGAATGGCCTACCCCTGCTTGTTACAATATGGTTTTCGTACCCATCTGCCCAGAGGTCTAGACCCATAGACCTGCAGTCCCAGACCACTTAGCCACCTGCCACTGTTTTGTTTATTTTTTAAATGACTTAGATGCTTATATTAATTTTATGTTGTTTAGCCTATGGCTTAAGTATAGTTAGTTTTTTTATTTTAACTTAACTTATTTTTATTATTTTGTTTGTCACGTGGCTTATGGCTTATTTGTGTTTTTTATATTTTTTTTAATTTTTTTAATTATTTTTTTTTTTTAGGGAGGGTTGCCTTATATTTTTTTTTCCCTGCCCAACTATTTTACTTCCTGGTTCAACTCTGCTAGTGCTAGGATTAAAGGTGTGAGCTACCACTGCCTGGCTGTTAGGTTTTGAACTCACAGAGATCCAGAGGGATATCTTGTCTCTTGAGTAATGGGACTAAAGGCATGGGTCACCACTCTCTGACCGTCATGGCTTGGCTATAGATGATTCTGTTCTCTGATATTCCAGACAATTGTATTAACTATACAGTATATCACCACAGGGTTTCCGTAGCCTAGGCTGGCTTTAGACTTCCTGTGTAGCCAAGAGTGACCTTTGATTCTTGATGCTCTTCCCTTCCTGAGTCCAGAGACTATAGGCTCGCACCACTATGCCTTGCAAATAGTTCCTCCTAGTTTTAAAAATAATTCAGCATAACCTATATGTAAAGTATTTTAATATATATAACATCTTTCTCTTGCTCACATTACCTGCATTACTACTTGTCCTTGGCTTCTGTTTGTGATTGTCAGATATTTTAAAGAAATGGACCTTGAAAAATAGTTTTCCATATGATCTTCCTATAGGAACTGTTGTTTCTTTAGCTTTCTTTTGCTAACCCTGAGGTTTATGACCCTCTAATTGCTCCCTGCTTCCCCTTTTTAAAAGGCTGTTTCCATTTTGTCTAACCAGGTGCCTATCCTTCATTGAGCATTTACAACCCAGCTAACTTTTCCACATTATGAAAACTGGTGTAATTATAAAGAATATTCTGATGTGAATTGTTTAACTTTGTCCATGTTTTTTTGAGATTTTCTTTTTGAATAAATGAGCATCTCATGAAACTGATAGCCAAGCCTCTTTTAAGTGAAACTGTATCAATTTACACATTCGCCAGCATGTACAATCTTCCCAGTAGTGGCTATAATTATTTTTTATAATGGCATGTGTAAGAGAATGTGGTGGGGGAAAATGACCATGTTGTTTCAATTTCCATTGCTTTTATTAGTAGGGAGGTTGAACATTTGCCCACATTATTTGTTGGCTAATTGTATTTTCTTCGGCTTTGCTTTCAAGACCCTTTATAATTTGCACCGACCTTTTCACCTTATCTCCTATTATTCAAACCCACAAATATTTATTAAACTCCCAGGCTCCCATCTCCTACTTCTAATCAAGCCGAACTCTCACAGGTCCTTTGAATATGCTATGTTTCTCCTTTGACAGCCAACCCCCAGCTTTGGTGGGTTGTTTTTTTCTTCCTACACCTAAAATGCCTGTCCCTTCTTTTCTTTTTTTAATTATTTATTTTTTATGTTGGAGGGTGTTCTGCCTTCAAGTGTGTCTGTGCACCACATTCAAGCAGTGCCTTTAACTCTTGGAGGCCAGAAATGACTGTCAGATCCCCTGTGACTGCAGTTACAGATGGCTGTGAGCTGTCATGTGGGTGCTGGGAATTGAACTCAGATCCTCTGGATGAGCAGCCAGTGCTCTTAGCCAGTGAGCCATCTCTCCAGCCCATCCTTCTTTTCTTCTTAAGCAAAGCTTTCTGTCCTTCAGATTCAGCTCCAATCTTTTAGTCTCTGGAAAATCTTCTCTGACCTGACAGTGACTGCCTCGAGTCCCTTGTAGCCCATAGCTTGGTCAGTATCTGCCTTTTGTCGCAGGTAGAGAGAAGCATGTTGAGATGGACAAATCTAGATTTACTTTCATGTGCATGGTTTTTAGTGCACTTAGCTCTGATTTTTTTTTTCCATCCTAGCATTCTCAGGGAACGGGGTAATACTATCTAGCTCTGCAGTGCATGTAAGGAGTAACGTGCTGGAGCCTGTGGAGGGCCTGTGCTGGAGCCTGTGGAGGGCCTGTACTAGGGCCTGTCCTGGGGCCTGTACTGAGGCCTGTGCTGGAGCCTGTGCTGGGGCCTGTGGAGGGCCTGTACTGGGGCCTGGGTTAGAGCCTGTGCTGGGTCTTGTGCTGGGGCCTGTGGAGGGCCTGTACTGAGGCCTGTACTGGGGCCTGTGGAGGGCCTGTACTGGGGCCTGTGCTGGAATTGGGGCCTGTTCTGGGGCCTGTGCTGGAACTGGGGCCTGTACTGGGGCCTGTGTTAGAACCTGTGCTGGAGCCTGTGCTGAGGCCTGTGCTGGGGCCTGTGCTGGGGCCGAGCCTGTGGAGGACCTGTGCTGGGGCCTGTGCTGGTGCTTGGTGTCTGGAACTTTCATTTTAGTGCTTATGTGTGTTTTTTGTTGATGTTTTCTCATCAAGACCTACACTGGTTCAAGCCAGTTAGGGTCCCAGTACTGAGAGCTGTTGCGTAGACATGGGGTCCCACCCTTAGCAAAGCAGCTGTTTACAATTGATACCCACTGGCAAAGGGAAAAGTCCGTTTTCTCCAGTGTAGTGTCATTGAATATATCAACCACACCATGCACAGGAGCAGTTGGCCAAAGCAAAATGAATTTCATGGGATTTGTTGTTTGCTTGTTTGTTTGTCTCATGTACTTACTTGATGGGGATTTTTTTGTTGTTTGCTTTGCGTTTGTAGTGGGGTGACAGTGGTAAAGAAGTGGTAACTGTGTCTTAAGTTAATTGGACAGATATACCCACAGTCTCTGCATCTGTCTCTTTTGCTCCAACACTTTCCTCTTGTTGTTGACATTTAAGTAGGATGTCACGTAGCTGGGGTTGGCCAGGGGCTGGCTGAGGCCAAAAGTGACCTTAAACTCCTGATCTCCCTAATCACAGACCTGGGTGCCAACACTGTTTATGCAGTCGCCGGCTTCAACCTGGAGCCTCCGGAATGCTTTGCTAGCATTCTCCCATCTGGGCACATCCACAGTAGGACTCCTTTATACCTCATTGTCTCTTGTAAATTAATTCTGTGTTCTCAAAGAGATGGCAGGGAGAGGAATACATTGTGGGTATGTGTGTCCCAGTACCCCATGTAGATGCTGGTTGAGGTTAGTCGCAGAGGAAGGAAGGTACTGCTTCAGGGCTGAGGATCTCATTTCCAGTCTTTAGAAAACCTTACTGTAGTTTACAAGGAGGACCTTCCCTCGGGGCCTTTAGGAAATGGTCTGTTAGTGGCTTGTTCGGCCGAGTGGACTAAGGAAGTCAGTAGAAATAAGCCCCAGATTTCACTCTCCATACAGGGTTGTATTCTCAATATTTGTTGGAAACCTGTGCCTAATAGTAGCATAAGAAGCTGTCTGCCAGACCAGAGCCATGATGCTTTGACTGTCATGTGACTCCCTTCTTCACCTGAGATATCCAAGCCTTCTCAAAAAGCTGAAATGGTGACTCATGTTTAGTCACCACGTGGCAGGCTATTTTCATTTATTTAAAATGTAAACAACAAAAATATCCTGGATAAAGATCTCCACTTATTCTAACTAGTGACAGATGCTATGCTCAGTATTCCTACTAAAGCCTAGAGCACCTTTTACATGTCCCTTAGCCTCACAGGGAAGCTTTATGCCTTTCCAATCATAACAGTTAACCAGTAAACCCAAACACCAGCCTCGTCTGGCTTAGCTCAGCGGCCTTCTCATTTCTTCCAGTCTGTTTGATGTAGAGGCTCATTGCTTTATCTGCTGAGCTGCTCTTAGTCTGTAGGGCTGAGAGCACTGGCTGCATCATAGACGATTCCATCGGTGACAGATACAGACTCTGCTGTGGGGGTACTTTAAATTCTTTGTTCTGATCATTATTTTCTTTTTGAAATTTTTGAAACTATTCTCAAACTTTTAGTAATACTCAATATTTTTTAATTTCCTTATTTTTTGATGAAAGCCATAAAACAGGTATGGTATATTGCTTTGGTCTACTAGAAATTTTTCCAACATTCAGTAGAAACAGCTATGCAAATGTGAAAACTTTTCCAATTATTTGAAAAGGAAAATCACAATAAAAGTATACAGTGACCAGTCATAGTACTTCCTATATGCAGAGGCAAATATCAGCTCAGTATATTTTTCTGGTTGAAATAACATTAGTATGCTCAGCTTTATAAAAAGCCTACAGAGTTTCTTTGCCTTATCTCATGTGTTCCCAGGCATTCCCAATAGGATATATGTATTGCCCCGTTCTAGATGACATACTTGGGAGTTTCCATGATTAATTTGCTGCATGTTTCCTATCTGGTGTGAAGCAGAGCTGATGTTCAGACTCAGCAGTGAGTCCTAACCTAGTTATTTTTCCATTACAGCAAGGCCTTTTTGTTGACTAATACATACTGTTTCTAAAAGCAACAGAGTTTTGCCAGTGGTTTAATCATGCCCTCTCTCCTGAGAGGTAAGGTAAATCACTCATGTTTACTCTGCTGCAGATAAGGACATCAGGTCTTATTAGAGGAATAATGAAGCTCGTCTATTCCTCTTGCTTCAGTAGCCTCATATATCACATGTGGAAAACAGTTCCTAGGGTTTTGTATTTTTGCGTTAATACTGTCCACACAACACTGAGTGTCTGGTGAACATTAGCCTTGGTTAGATTCATTTATTCACTGGACTTATTGGCTTGCTATGTGCCGAGTAATGTATTGAGTACTGGAAGAAAAGGAAGTTTTAACTTCAGGGATCTTCATGTCTGGAGCTGGACAGGCAGCTGATTGGTGAAGAGCACGGGCTCTTCTTGCAGATGGCTTGAGTTTGCTTCCCATAAAAATCTTGATGGCTTCCTCTAGTCCCAGGCAATCCAACCCCTGTCAAAGCCTCTGCAGGCACCAGGCATTGATTTGGTACACAAACATACATTCAGGCACTCTCACATACAAAATGAAAATAAAGAAATCTTAAGGGAAAAAAAAAAAGACCCTCAGTGTCAAATAGATTAGGTGTATAGTGAACTCCAGCCCTCGTGCTCTGTAGGAGGGCTTTGGAAGCCGAGAATAGGGAAGAATCCCGTTAAAGAAGGCTTCCTGTAACAGTCAGGGTCTAAACCTGAGAAAGGAATAGAAGTCTGCAAGTAAAGAAAACATGTGGATCAGGCAGGGTTTTCTCTTGGGTGATTTCTGAGTCTAATGGTGTCATTTATAGAGGTGAATATTGAGGAGCAGAAACAGATCAGTGGGGGATTTTGCCAGCCTGCCTTTCCTCTCTACTTCACACCCCCCACCCCGTGGCTTTATATATCTCAGGCTACCCCCACTGAGCTTCCTGTATTCCTTCCTTTACCACTGAAGTGCTGGGATTACAGGTGCGAGCCTTTTGTTTGGTACTAGGAATTGAATTCAGGACTTTATGCATGCTAGGCAGGCAGTGTAGCAACTGAACTACATCCCTAGCCCTCAAAGTTCACTTTTGACCTAAGTCTTGAGATGCTAGAGGGAGATCCTTTGGAGTGTATCCACTCTGCAGTTGTATACACAGGTCTGGAGCCTAGGAGGAGGTCTGGTCTAGACAAAGGGGTGCTCCATGCATAGATGCGTTTCATGCCCCAGTGAGTAGGATCACCAAAGGACTGAGAACACCATCCAGAGGCATCAGCTAAATGGTGTGTACAGTAAAGTCTCCCTCCCAACAGAGACACTAACTTAGTAATCAGATTTGGAGGCAAGGCATGTTTGCATATGTGTCCATTCATGGAGAACATGTGCTTCTAGACTGCTTGTCCCAAGGCTCTGGGTACTTGTGAGGAGGCATTTAACCTTCTCCCCTAGCCTCACTAGCTAGCTTTTTTTGAGGATTCTGCTGACTTCCCAACCCTTGAAACTCAGTGTGGGAAGGTAGAATTGCTCTGTTAAGTTTGAAGTGTTAAGTCCTTAAATGTAATTGGAGAAATAATTAAAGCATCCTCTGGATTAAACATGTTCAATGGATTTTAATTTTCCTGACAAACTGTTATTAAGAAATTGTTTGAGAGATTTGCTCACAGAGAAGGATTAGCTAACTTAAGTTTTTCATTTGGAAAAGTGTTCTTGAATCAGAAAGCAAGGTTGGAAGAATCATTTCTATTGCTTTATATAGTGCAGAGAAAGTATGTAAAACTGGCAGATGAAAGTTTCCCTTGTGATAGGAGAAACATGGAGACAGAAAATTATAATATGTTAAGGAAAGGACTCTCTTTACTCACTGTACCTGCTTTTGTCTTCCGTGCTGGAAGGCTCTGCCGGCAGGGTGTTTTCACCCCTATTCTTGTCCTGCCAAGAGTTGCATATTTTTGGCAAAATGTTCATTACTGGCTAGGAGTGCACAAGAAAGCAATCCTTTGCCAGAGAATTAAGCAAGCAGAAGTCTGTCAAAACAAATATTCTAGTTTGAAAATATAGTCCTGTAGGGGAGGGAGAGAAGCAGGGGGGGTGGTGCGTGCAGTAGAGGAGCCAGGGCATGCTCTGGTGCTGAGTATTTATTTCATAGGAATTCTGTGTTTGTCAGTGCTGGAGAAGCAGGGCTGTGGTACATGAAGTGTACTGATGGGCAAGGATGGGTTTCCCAGGGATTTGGGGTTGGTTCTTGGGTTTGTATGCTGCTCAGATGATGACAGCCTTGTCTTAAGAGTGAAACATTTGATAACAAATGGCCTTTTAAATTAAATTGAAGAGGTATTTAACAAAATTTATGTTTACATGGAAAAAACTTTGAGGCCTGAAGATATTAAGTACACATAAACAAATCCTCCCAGAAACACAGTCTGTTTCATAAGCAGTTATTTGGCTAGGAAGTGCCAACTTTATGACTCCAGCTCTGAAAGTATTCATTATTGGTTCTAAAAAGCAAAACTTGTTCTTCTTCTTTTTCTTCCTTTTGTTTCTTTGTTATATAAAAATAGTTTATAAATGAAGACAGGAGTAGATTGGATAAATGCAAGGGTTTTTATATTCCCTCACTGTATCACTATATAGATACTCAGGACTACTACCAAAAAGTTACAGACAGCAGACATGTTTGTTAGCAGACATTTTTTGTTGGATCTATTGGGATGGGTATTGGTGTTAACGGTATTAAACTTCAAGAGGAGAAAAAAAATTGCATGTAAAATTGGATTTTGTTCTTGAGGATTTCCTGACCTAACATCTACATTCTGCTCCTGATATCTTCTAAGAATTTAAGAATAAAGCATGAGTAGTATTTCAGTAAATATGCGATAAAGTTTATTAAGAGCAAAGTTTAAATCTTAATGTAATTATTAATAAAATACATATCAATTTATTTTGGCCTTCTGGAAGATCTTGTGTGGACCGGCTGCCTGAGTAATTTAAGGAGAGCATGGCTGTGTCCCCAGAACAAGGGGAAGTCTCTTTACCTTTTGAGACTGTCTTTATCTACTTTAGTTACTGGAAGAGAGGTTAATTAATGTAAAATTTCCTTAGTTTTAGTAATTCAAAAGAATAAAAAATCTCTTCAGGGCTTCAAAAGATCATGGTGCACCATTGGAATTTGCCTTTAGTAAATGTAACATTTGTTTTCTAAAGAATTATAACAACATACTTAAATTCCAGAACAGTAAGCAAAATAGCTTAAGTTCACTGACTTGAAAAAACATTCTTTTATACTGCACAGTTCTAAAATAAATACTTAAAAGAAACAGAGAGCAAGCCATTCTATCTTGGATTTCATTTTCCTTCAGATAGAACAGCTAGAACAAACATTCTTACTAGTTAACATTGCCTGTGTTTTTATGAAGTTAATAACTGACCTGTCAATCACGCCCTATATAAATACGGTAGTTGAATGCTTTCTGCTTTAGAAGCACTTTTATTTACAAGAGCTGCCAGCCAAGATTTCCAAAGCACTCCATGGGCTGTTTGCTTTGATCTGTTTTGAGGACTGGTCCCTTTATACCTGTTGCTTTGCTCTTTATGATACCTCTGTGTGATCAGGTATTGGGAGAGCAGATGTGCAGAATAAACATGTCTGAAGGAAACCAGTGCTCAAGGGAAATCGTGTAATTATGCTCCAACAACTCTAGAACAGAGAATATTTTCCTAGATCAGCTTAGTTGCTGTTTTGACAAGAGAACAGATGTCATGGTATTTACCCCAGAGAAGCCGGAGCTTTTCTTTAACCCCTGACTCTTAATGGAGTGGTGTGTGTCCCACCCTGCTGCTCTGAAACCACAGCTTGATGAGATGTTTCAGCCCTTCCCAGGCTTTGCCTTTGACCTTTTTCATTTGCTCCTTTCTTAGGGAATGCTTACCACATGTCTTCATCCAAATAGTAAGCTCTCTGTGGGAAGAGTCACCTTTACATTTTGAACTGGAAGTGCCTTTTCATATGGAAGGCCAGGCTCCAAACAACAGTTTGTGGTGGGTTGTCTTGTGGCTTTGATCCGGAGTTTCCCCCAGGACTTTGGTCCTCAAGCAGCCCCCAGATGCAAGCGTAGTGTTCAGTGAATGAAAGAAGGGCAGAGAGGAAGCGAAGCTGCAGGCTTGCCTCCAAAATGACCTCCTTTTAATTAAACTTTGCCTTAGCTTGTCCCATGAATTACATTTACACACGACTTTCCTCTAGGAACCTGAATGTTTGAAGTATATAACTTCTGTTTCTGTCTGAAGCTAAAATGGTTTTCCCTCTGTGTTTAGCTGGAGATGCTATCATCACTTACCATTGCCTTAGGAAGAGAGGTGGGTTTTCAGGCACTCAGGGTTTTCCTCATGCTCTTCCGCTGTTCTGGCCATCTGAGTTGTCACTTTGCCTCCTGTGACAGTTGCTAGAACCCGATTTACTATGGAAGGGTTCCTGAGTTTGGAAAGCAGGCCTTTTACTAATCAGTTTTCTCTTGTTTTTTGCCCAGAAAGTTTTCTAAGTCTAGAATCATTAGCTATTTCTATTGGTTTCTAGTTCATAGCTTTTCAATACTGCTGTCTCTGTTGGTCAGCAGATGGTAAGTCATACTCATACACCCTGTTTCAGCATCCTTCTTCACGTACTTACCAGGAAAATTGTTTGCTAAGTGTTAAGGTTGACTAAAGCTTGGTTTTGAACTTTACAGAGCCTGTGGAGAGCAAAGATAGAAAGGCTCTGAGGTGATCTGGAACCAGTACAAACTAGCTCAGCTGTAAGGCTGTGTTGAGGCAGAAGCCATTAAAAGGTAGGAAAAGACTAAAATCTCCTCCAAGCATCTTTAGGCCTTTAGTTGGAAGTAGGGCTACAGGGCAGCCAGAGACTAGGCCAGGGGAAGACAGGCCTAGCTGCAGCTACCAGGGAAGAAACTGTTGTTGCAGATGTGCCTAGGGAGGGCGGGGGGTGGGGACCCTCAAGGCTGCTTAGTTGATAGATCTGCAGAGTCCCCTCCAGTGTTTTTATTTTGCATTCATCCAGGATTCAAGCCTGTAATTAACAAAGATCCTATTACTGTTAACTTATACCATCCAGACTGATGACTAATGTACTTCCTTCGAAGTACAAGCGGAAATCTGTAGTGTAGAAAACAGACTCCAGGGAGGGCTGAGAAGGAAGGCTGAGTAGGTTCCAGTGCTGCTTTAGATGGACCTTTCAGGGCTTCAGCACCTGGTCAGGTACATGGGGTTGACTTTATGATCTAAAAGTCTCTGTGACAGGCCTGATTTAAAGACCCATGAAAACACATGGATTTCTAAATGTGTTTTTTTTCAAAAGCTCTCTCAGGCCAGTAAAATGGCTCAGTGGATAAAGGCACTTGCCACCAAGTCTGGTGCCTTGTTTGATCCCTGTGACCTCCATGGTAGAAAGAGAACCAGCTTCTGCAAGTTTTCCTTTGATTCTCACACATCCTATGATATATGCATGCACATATGCACACACATGCACACCCACCTTTTTTTCTATAAAATTTAATAATATTTTTTGAGATAAAATCTCACTGTATACATCAGGCTGCTTCTGCCCCCTCTCCTCCCAGCATTAAATTAAATGTAATTTAAAAAATTCCCTCCACTTTCTGTAGGCATCAGACACTACTTGAAACATTTTCACCCAAACCCCGTGTATGTTTATTCCTAGGCCAAAAGCTGAAGCAGTTACCCAGAATTTGAGAAATAAGGGTTTGGATTCCTTAGCTTGGCATCTCAGGCCTCCCCCATCCAGCTCACTCTCTCTCTCCACTGTCTCTGAGGCATCTGGCCTCAGCAGTATCCAAGCCTCCCTGCAGTCCTAGAGAGGTAAAGCCTAACTGTCCTTTGAGTGCAGTGAGTGAAGTCTTATCTCTGTCTTTGACCCTGTCAGCCCCTGTCTTCACTCATGTGAAACCCTGTAGAGCTCCCGTTGGGGCTCCTGCCCACTTGTGCTTAAGCCTCCAGAGCAGGACTGTACTGGTCTCTCTCTCAGCTGCTTTTTCTTGTGTTTGTCTTTTTGTTCCTCTTAGCTTTGTTTTCTAAGTGTGCTTTAAAATTCCTTGGGGCCTGTCGTTACCTTCTATGTGAGGATGTCCCCTGAGCTAACGTTGGCATAATAGTTCATACTTGTCAGTTGTTGGATGGTTTTGTGTCTCAGGGCCAGGGTTGGCCGATTTGAAGTCTCTAAGAGTGAACTATTTTCAGAAGCACTGAGCACCTTTGTACCAGCTTTATTTTTTGGCTTGTCAGCACAGTAGTGGAAAAGCTAGACCTAACTCTGCCCAGAACATCTAGTTTCCAAATCTTTACACGGACAGAATGCTGTTACAGTCACAGACTGGAGCACTTTCCCCTGGGCACTGCCAACTCCTCCTTATGCTGACTGGCTGACCCATGGCAAGTGTTTCTCAGATCTTATTTCAGCTTTCTGGGTTATTTTTATTTTTAATTAAAGGAAAGCTTATTTCTAAGACTTTTCTTGGACTAAGGGCAAGTGAATATTCATTAAATGTTTATTTTCTTGGCTTTGATTGACTTCAGCAGGTGATAACTTAGATGGGATTATGTCCCGACAGAGGTCCCACAGGTTCTCGTTCACGGTAGTTATTGACTTTTCCAGGATTAGCCTTTTATAGATAGCATGGAGCCAGCATCCTAGAATCCAAACCATATAAGGAATTGGCTTTCTTTTAATTTTGTGTTTTGAGTTTGAGGAAGATGCACATTTTGCCAAGTTGGGACTTTCAAGGCTGCAATGCTTAACTCATCTGATCTGAAAATTACTGGTAAAGTGACTTTGGCTTGTGGCAGAGGCAAAGCCAGTCTACATAGTGAACGGCCTGGCATGACTGACACAGCACGCTGTTGGCTTCTGAGGAGGGTTTTAATAAGGCATTGTAGCCTGTGCACACTACATAGCAACCTTTTGACACTGCTGTATGTGCTCATTCATTAGTTTTTTCCAGGAGCAGACAATGGGAGGTTCATAGCAAACCGTGATAAGCAGTCATAAGATATTTTAAGTCTGTTGTTTATTGTGGCCCCACTCTCTTGTTGTCCAGGCTGGCTTTGAACTCTTTTATCTTCTTGTCTCTTAATTCTCCATTCTAGTGTTCACCACAGTTCTAACCCTTTTATTTTGGTGTCTGGTCTGGCTTCTCTTAGGCCATCAATCTGGGGGTGGGACTTTGTCTCTATTGTATCTGGCTCATGAAGGCTGTAAGTATTGCTTGAAAACACATGGGATGGATATCTGCTGTCCACTAAGCTTGTGGCAGGGGATCAAGGAGAGATCTCACAGCAAAAAAAGGCAGGGAGGGTTGTGGCATTTGGTTTGGAAAGAAAGTTGGGAATCACACCTTTGCAAAGCTTGGGGTAAAAATAAAGAAGCAGCTTGGGATGAATGGGAGACCTTGACAGCCAGTTTGAGGGTATGGGAACAAGCGTTTTAAAGTGTGGGTTTAAGAGGCTTAGGTTTGTTTTAGATGACCATTTTGGCTGCTGATTGGAAACACTGTAATTGGATTGCTGGATTGGATCTAAAAGCTGAACGCTGGGAGATCAGTTTGTTTACTTGAGTGGTTTTGTTGGTTAGAACAGTACAGACTTTAGGAACTCAGGCTTTGGGATTTCATATTCCAGCAGTTATTTGTTTTTTTTGAGTTTTTTTTTTTTTGTTTGTTTGTTTTATTGAGAACCAGCATAATTGATTTTTTCACAGTAGAACCTTTCATTTTGCTAAATAAGGACACTAAACTACCATAAAGTGAAAGATATTTCATCATCATATATATATTGCAGTCTAAAAAAAAGTTATTTAATTTTTAAACATTTTATTTCCCTCCCCCTCCCCCTCCCCCTCTGTCCTTTCTGATGTCTTGCCTCACTTGAGCTCTCTGTTAACTAGAAAGGATGGATAGCACAGTTATCCCTGTTAAATAGATGAGGAAACTGTATTCAGAAGTTGGGTGACTTACCTACATCACACATCTGATAGCAGAACTGAAACCATCATTGAAGACATGAGCACCCTCACATTGTTTCTGTTTTACTCACAGTCTTTCAGGTCAGCACATACATGACCTGTCTCTGACAGCGGTATCTGGGAATGACGGACTCTTCTGAGACTCTAACAACCCAGGGAGCTTGGGCAGCTGTATTCTCATCTCCTCCTCTGTCCTTCCTGTCTCCTAGGAATAAGCTCTGGCCGTCCTTCTGGGTTTGCTATGAGAAACAAACAAGTGTGTGTGTGTGTGTGTGTGTGTGTGTGGTGTGTGTGTAGGGGGTGACTTATCCTGTCACCACTTCACTTTTAAATTAAAAAATATATTTTCCCTAGTATACTTGTAGGCTAAATTTGGTACATATAAATTCTAGAAAGAATGGGTATAGCAGTCTTTTTTTTTTTAATCTTTTTTGTAGAAAGCAAGTGCATAAGAAGAACAAAATTAGACTTAAGGAAGGGAAGGTGAAGCCATAGTGATTTGAATTAGACAAAAGGAGAAAATATGTAAGAAAATTTCTGTGGGCGCTTCCCTGTGACAGCTCTGTAAACAACGCTGCCTGTGAACCACGGAGTTCTCTGGCCTGTGAACCAACTGAAAATAAAGTAGGCACCATCTGAAAACCTCTTCAGTCTTTATTTATGTCAGTTTTGGTTGTTTTCTGACAAATCTGAGATAGTTTTGGAAACTGTTAAGAGTGATACATTAAATTATTTCAATGTAAATTCAGCCAGTGGTCAGTTCATTATAATTATAAAATAATGTAAGAATAGTTTTCTTTTCCAAGGATGACACTTATTGTGGTGTTTGCATCTTTTTATATGTAAGTTCAGGCATAGAAGTGTGTTTTTACTACTAGAATGGATACATCAAAATGAAACATTGTTCGATGGAAAAGCATGGAGAGAAGTGCATAGACTGCCCTGTGCGAGTGTGTGCGCGTGTGTGTGCATGTGTGTGCGTGTGTGTGTGCGTGTGTGTGTGTGTGTGTGTGTGTGTGTGTGTGTGTGTGTGTGTGTGTGTGTGTGTTTGTATAAATGCTAATTATATATTATCTGATTTCATAGCTTCCCTTTTTTGGCCTTTGGCACTTAATATGCTCAGTATTTAATGAAACAATTTAGTGTTTGATCCCTGAAAATTATAGGTCAGAATGCTTTGTAAATTTTTATGACTAACTTAAATTGTAATCATATTTTCAATGCCTGTATTTTATGTATTTTGAAAAACTATCTGTACCACAAGAACAAGTGCACTGTATTCTCTGGTTTGCTGGACTCCAGTATCGACCTTCATGATAATTCATACTAATATCTGCTTGCTTCCTTTCATCTCCTCTTCAAAGTAGGGAGGGAGGGGAAGAGGGCTGGGAGGTAGGAGCCAAGGCCAAAGAGCAATGCTTTGTAATCTGTGGAGAAGGAACAAAGTTAGATTTGTGGATGTGTCATCTCTGTTCTCACAGTGACTCCTCTGAGCAGGCATGACTGTTATATCTTACAGAAGGCAGACAGGAGGGCGCTCAGAAAGGGTGGATAGAGGAACCTACGCCACACTGCACTGTCAGATTGTCCTCCAAGGCCTGGTGCTCAGGCTTTTCTGCTTTTCCACATTCCGTTTTCTCAATCCCCAACAGAGGATTACCTAAGGGAACATAGGCTCAGATTTTATTAGTAGCAGCCTTTGCTAAAACAAAATGTTCACATTACTTATAAAAATTGCCCTTATAATAGGTTTTAATATGGACAGATGTAATACTTGAACTGCCTTAGTTTTATGGCATGTTATTAGATTTGCCTGAACTCACAGCCTATTGTTTTAAATATAATTATTAATGAGGATGGATGTTTTGCTAATGTTTGTAAGTTTTATAGGTTTTTGAGAATCACTAGAAGTTTTGTGTGTGTGTGTGTGTGTGTGTGTGTTTTTAAGGCAAGATTTCTCTGTAACAGTTCTGGCTGGAGCTCCCTTTGTAGATCAGGCTGGACTCTAATTCATTGCCTGCCTCTGCCTCCCAAGTTCTGAGATTAAAGGCCTGCATCACAACACCCGGCTTCTTTGGAGTATTTCTATTCATAGAGTGTATAGTGGGCAGTGTCTTTGCAAGGCTAGGAAATGACTCACCAAACTCCCGGTGGTCATGAATCTGACGAAAAGGTTAAGTAGACTGCACAGTACTCTTGACAGACATTCAGCTCCTCTGCCAGACTACAGTGAGTGCAAGTGATGGTCTCAGAGATGAGGTCATGAAGTCACAAAGTCACACAGTGTGGTCAGCATTGTGACCATAAGGTGCAGTATGTAAGACTGTTCACTGGAAGGACTTCTTGCCTTCTGTAACTGTTAGGCCTCTGTTTTTTTTTGTTTGTTTGTTTGGTTGGTTGGTTTTTTTTTTTTTTTTTTTTTTTTTGCAGTCCTAGTTCAAATGGTCTGGGGTGAAAAAGAAAGAAAAAATGTAATTTTGTGCTTAGAATCTGTCTTCTTTAAAATCATGTGGTGATACTTTGTGTGGACAAGTCTGAACTAGAGTAGAACTTAGCTTTTAATAAATATCCTTACACCATACTGCTTATTCAGCTGATCTTTGTTTGGGTTCTTCTCTTGTTGGCCTGCTCTTTGACTGTGTCCGATACATTATAGCACTTAGTAGTTCTGTTTAACTGACAGTTATTGTTTGCTTTAGGATGTGGAGAGGAAAGGAAGAGGCCACCTCCATGTTAGATATGCTAGAGAAAAGAAGTACTATAATCATAGCAAGAAATACTGGCACTTAAAATTGACAGTAGTAGAAGAAAAGTAGAAATGAAGAGTGGAATTCATTGGCAGCAGAGATGAGATCAGACCAGAGGAAGCAGAACAAGTCGAGTTGTTCTTTGCATCTCCCTTCCTGTCTTTGTGAGCCAGAACGACCTGACCTCATGTTTCTCTTGCTTTGGCCTCCTGAATGCTAGGGTTACAGGTGCCACCATGTCATGCCCAGGGGAGTTTTAAAAAAATATGATCATCCATGTGAAATTTTGGTAATGCTCACAGAAGCCAAAGTAACTGAGGGGTTGAAGTAGAAAGGGTGGGGGGATGGGAGAAAAGAAAATCATCATTATTTTAATTAACTCAGCATCCAGTTTAAGAGTTCAGAAAGGGGAGAGTAAAGTAAGGACAGGATATTATGATAGACATAGCTTAAGGAAATTGCCTAGGACTGAGGAGTATGAGTGCCAGCACAGTGAATGAAAGGCAGTGCACACCAGGGTCCAGACGTTTAGAGTTGATAATGGTGGTTGGGAAACCACTAATAATTTACACCCTGAGAGTGAAGCATTGCCCAGCAATGGGCTAGAGAGATGGTGGCTTAGCAGTTAGAGTGCTTCCTTTCGCAAAGGATCTGAGCTTGGTTCCTAGAGCCACGTGGTGGCTCACAACCATCCATAACTCCACTTGTATAGGATTCCATGCTCTCATCTGGCCAACGTGGGCATCAGGCATGCACGTGGTGAACAGACATACATACGGAACTCATGAAAAAAATGTTTTTAATGAAAAAGAAATTAATGGAGCAATACCTTTAAATTTTTAAAAATATATAATTTCATTCCTTTTTTTGCATTTGGCTAAAATTATTATTAACCAAACTTGAAGATAAAACTATGTATTTTAATTAAGGACAATGAAGATATAGTACCCTTTTTATTCTGTTACTGAGTGTATAAAAGCCAGTGTACAAAAGCAAGCATAATATCTAAATATCGATTAAAATAATTGGCAAATAGTTTTGTTCAACTGGCCTGTGTTTGTCATTTTTTTTGGAACAACATAGCATAGTATATGTACAGTTTGGCATTGTACATGTATGTATAAAATCTCTATGATGGACAGAATTTAGTACATTTTACTAAGTATTTCTTGCCTTTTTCACATGAGCAAATATTAGTTGTAGTTAAGAGAAAAAAGACCTGACCTATTCTTTCTTTTATTTAAAATCCATAGAAAACACGTGGTTTTCTGGTCTCCTCTCCTGCATGCTGTGGTATGTGGGTGCCTGAAAAGCAAACATTGCCTCAGCCTTTGAGGGACTTGGGTCTGATTGTTGGGGAATCAGGCATGGAATGGGAATGGGAATAGAATGGCTCCGATCAGGTAAAGAATGTTTGGACCCAGGCACTGTGTAGTCTCAATGGGCTGCTTTGCAGCCAAGTGGATGATTTTCTAAGATCCACAGAGATGGCAGCCTGGCTTCAGAGCACTATAAAAACTCACCACTCATGAGAAGAGCAAACACAAGACTCTAATCTCAGAATATCTAATTTAATGCATTTTATTTGCACTTAAAGAGAAACCAACTGCTTCTCTCTTGCCCTGGGGGGCAAGGGGTTAAATTTTTGTTGTTTTGTTTTTAAAATAATAACAATGAACTATACTCATTCCAGATTATTTTTCTGTCTGTTTAAAAAATGGCTAAGATGTCCATAAATGTTCTTTTTCCAAATCTGCCAAACACTGACCTTTTCCCTGTCTAGAGATCTACCAACCTGTGGAAAATTTCCCATGTTTTGAGTACTTGGAGGCAGGTGTCTAGTGGGAATGCACTTAGCAGGTGCCTGAGGTAGACACCACCACACAGGGACTTGCTTGATTCTGTTGCAAAAGAAAATTATGCTGTATGTATAATGAGTATTCTGAATCTTCCTTCACTTTGTTGGGAAAATATGTCAGTGAACATCACCTCCTAATAGTGACAGCATTGAAGTAGAATAGCATTTGCTTGGTGTCCGGTTGGTTTTTAGTTTGTTTTTTCTTTGTAAATAAATCTTTGCCTGAAGTCTAATGAAGAAAATGAAACATTGAGCCTGAGTACGAAGAGCAAATCCATGCTCCCATCCCTTTTCTGATATAATTTGCATGAAAGTTAGAAGTTTGTGGGGCGATAAGGGAGGTGGGAGGTATTTTACCATGTTGGGAAGGTTCTCTTAATTTGAATACAGCAGAGACAGGAGATTCACTGGACCAAATGGAATTATCTTTGATAATGGCCAGTGATCTCTGGGCATGCTTTGTAAGAACAGATGAGTGGGTTTTCACAGATTAGCTTGGATGCTAGTTTCCCTGCTCATGTGCCCTGTTTAGATTCAGTGGGTGATCCTGGCTCAGAATGTAGAAGGAAGAAACTCAGGTGGGGTCCTTTATCTGACTGGGCTGTCTGACCAAACCACAGGGACATCAAGTCCTTTGAAAGCTGACCTGTCTAGGTCACAGTCTGTCCTTGGCTTACTGAGCAGCTGCCTGCCCTGGGGGAGAGGTACTTGCATCCAACTTGTGTCTTCACCTTGGGAGGCTCACTTAATTCCTAATGATTAATAATTCAATTAGATATTCTGTAGGTGCAGTTCTTAGTCCTAGCAAGCAAGCATGGTCATTGAATTCTGGGATTATAGTGGTATCTCACCTTCCTTTGCATGGCTTGAATTGACAAATTAATATTAACCTTCGTAAAAATGTATGCGTAATTTATGATAGGAGCTTAAAGAGCAGCAGTGTTAAGGATGACAAAAAATACTGAGATTTATGCAAATCTACTAATGAAATAGAAATTGCTAGATGATGGCTTAAAAGTATGCTTGATGAAACAGCCAGCAGCAGAAGTACATGTTCAGTGGCTATGTGTGAGTTGGTCTTTTGTGTATAAAGTCAGGGGAATGAGACTGGGACCCTCTGACTGACAAGACAACTCACTCCTACATGGGGCAGGGTTTGTAGAGTAAATTGCCAAGGCAGGATATGACTTGCTAAGTGCCTGCAATATGCTGTATACCATTCTGGGTATTGGGATTAGAGCAGAAACAAGGAAGTTTTGGGTCTCAAGAAGCCAACATCCTGGTGAAGATAAAATTTTCAAATGTTTCACTAAGAGATCATGATGATGATATTATATAAAAGATAAAGCTTTGTGTGGTAAGGAATGGTAGGAATAGGTAGATAGTGTGTCTGTGTAAGCTAGAGAGGCTGGAAATATGGGATGGTGGGAAGTGAAGCGTGGGATGGGGGGCGGGTGGACAGAGATAGTGGAGATAGTGCTTCTTCTTCTCATTTAATCTTACAAATGCCGCAAAGTCTGGACTGTATCTGAAGCTCATGGCGATGTTGCAAAAAGAGTCCAACCTGAGGCTCACCCAACACAATTCTGTTTCCACTAGAACTACTATGGTTTCTTTTAATGTAATAACACCTTTTGTTATGATAATATGCACATAACAAATTTTTACCATTGCTACTGTTTTTAAGTGTACAGCTAAAAAATAGTGTAACATTGTTATATTATTATTGCTACCATTCACCTCCAGAATTCTTTTTTATCCTCTAGAAGGGGAATGCCATTAAACAGTATCCCCCATTCCTGTAACTTCTGGTAGCCCCATTTTATTTATTTTTTTCTTTAAAAATATGTAACAAAGTTTTTTTTTTAAATCTACCATGCTGAGATCCATACCACATCACAAAATTTTCTTAAAATATAAAACAGAATCATGAGTCCTTTAATAACTGAAAATGTTTGCCATCTCCAGGGTTTCAAGTGAAGTGCTTCATGTTTGCTTCGAAAGCACTGTCCTCAATGGCTTCTTCCAAGGGAGACTAGCTCCATGCCTATGATGGTACCATCTTCTTTCAGTACATACATCACAGTTTCATAGGAGAAGCCATCCTTGCGAATGCTGCAGAGCATTGCTTTGGGACGTTTCTAAAGAGGTTTGACTGAGGTGGGATGTTGCATCCTGAATTAGGTGGTACCATTCTTCTAGGTAGAGCCCTCGACCGGGACCTAAAGGGGCACATTTAAACTTTGTGTTGTGGGTAATGTGGGCACAAACATACTTATCTCCCTTCCTCCACCCTCCTCTCTATTTGAGTGTCTTATGGAGTGTGTGTGTATGCGCGCGCGCAACATCCTTGAACTGAAGATCTCCTTCCTCTGTCTTTTTTACCTGTAGTGCAAGTGCAGGCAAAAGTCACCACCCCTAGCTCTCTCTTACTTTTAAGTCATAGTTTTACTAAATAGAAGATTCCTGGTTGATGGTTTTGTTTCAGCTACCACTCTGACTTCCTGTGCATCTGATGAGAAGTCTGCTGGCAGTCTTTCTCAAACTCCTGTGCTTTGATGGCTGCTGCCTTTCGACACTTCCAGTTGTCTCCATGTTGATGATAAAGTGTTTAGGAAATAGCTTTTTTGGATCTCTGTGTAGAGTTTGCTGAGCTTCCTTTATGCTGAGCTTGCTTTTCAAACAAGAATTTGAATAATTTTTTTAGATCCTTTTGTCCCTTCCCTTTAGGAACTGATGGTGTTTAGGGTATTCTCCTTGGTGGTGTCCCACAGGTCCCCTAGGCTCTGCCTCTTAGTTATTATGCATCCACTTTTATTATTCTCCTCGGTTCCCCTCAGTGAACTCAGGTTAGTATTCTCTCCAGCTCTAGAATCTCTTCCCTTACTTATTAGGTTTTTCATAGTCATCTGTTTTTGTTAAAACATTATTTTCTAAAATTTCTTCATGTCTTTCTTTAATTCCTCAAACCTCTTTTTTTAAAAAAAATAATTTATTTTATATGCGTTGGTTGGTGTCCTGCATGTATGTCTATGTGAGAGTGTCTTGGAGTTACAAACAGTTGTAAGCTTATAGGTGCTGGGAATTGAACCAGAGTCCTTCGGAAGAGCAGTCAGTGCTCTTAACCACTGAGCCATCTCTCTAACCTTCCTCAAACATCTTTAAGACAGTTGTTTGAAAGTCTTTGTCTACCAAGTCCACCCACTGAACTTTCCTGGGGGCAGTTTGTTGTAGTTTTTCCCCCTGTGAATGAGTGATTCTTCTTTTTGTTCAAAACTATGTGTTTTAGTCTAGTGTAGGGTCCAGCACTCAGATTCTACCTACCCCCAGGGGTATGGAATTGGCTGGTATTGTTGAAGGCTCTGTCAGTGCTAGGAGTAAGCTTGAGTTTAAACATGAACCACAGTATCTTTATGAATGTGGTTGTTTCCTCATTGACTTTCAAAGGGGGAGGGGGCAGCTGGAGCCAGGTTTCAACACATGATTCTTTGGACAAAGGCACTTAAGACAGAATGCAACCCTAGCAGGTGATCTACTAGGTGAAGTAAGTGAAGTAAGTCACTTACATGCCTAAGAGAGACAGAAAGGAGAAAACAGGGTGGCCACAGAGGCAGAGACTGAAATAATGTAGTAACCACAAGCCAAGAAATGTTGGCCATCATCAGAAGGTGCAAGAGTTGAGGGTGGAATTCTCTCAGAGAGCCTCCAAAGGGACCCTGCTGACACTATCAGTATTCATTTTAGATTTTTAGCCTCAGGATCATCATAATTCGACATGCTAAAGTAACTTGTATGTTCCTTATTACTGTTTTTCCCCCACAGTTTAACTCAAGGTCTTTAATTATAGCACTCTTCTGTACAACAAACCACTCTGAAATTTAGTCTTTAAAATAACAGTTTATAATTTCCCACAATATTAAGCGTTGACTGGATTTCTTTTGTATCATGTAACATTATCCAAAATGATCTCAACTAGGCCCGGACAGGCCAAGACAGCCTTACATTTATATGTCCAGTCCTAGAACCAGGAGCACAGGTGACTGGAGGCTGATGGGACTTCTTCAGCAGGGTAGTCAGAGTAAAAGCCTAAGCTCAGACAAGCACAATGCCACTCCATGGACTCCGGACTCCTTTTTTCAAAGCAAGACACAAGGCATTCTGTAGGCAAGGAGTTGGGTAGTAAACCTACCTCTTGAAAGAAAGGAGAAGCATATCTCTAGAGGAAAAGCCTGCTGTTCATCTCTGTGAACATTTGCACAGATCACTTACACAATGACCAGAGAATCAAACTACTACAGAGTACTTGATTCTGAGACTTCTGAGATGATGGGCTCCAACAAGAAACATTTCCTTTTTTATAAAAGTGTGTGTGTGTGTGTGTGTGTGTGTGTGTGTGTGTGTGTGTGTGTGTGTAGACGTATTTATGTGCTGTTATGTACATGTGGAGATCAGAAGCCAACTCAATGGAAGCTGGTTCTGTCTTTCCATCATGTGAATCCCAGGGATTGAAAGCAAATTTCCAGGCTTGACAAAAGTGCCTTCACCTGCTGAGCCATCTCTCCAGCCCAAGAAACATTTTCTAAGAAACAATTCCTTATGAGAAAAAAACAAGCAAACCCATATAAGCTTTGGAGATGGAGGTTTGCACATAAGAGGACTTGAAGAGAGGCGTGCTGACTCACCTCTTGGCAATGAAATGAGAAATGTATCTCCAGCCCTCTCCTGGACCAGTAGCTTCCCAGAGGAATGACAAGCAGCCAGGACTTCAGAATCCCCCCCACCCCCCAGAGTATTCTAATAGGCAGTTTATCAGCTTGGAAACTGTCTATCACCAGAACAGCTTCTGAAAGGGAAGGGTCAGCAAGCCCAGGAAATGGGCAGCTGTTTCCAGAGGACAAGAAGAGAGGTAAAGAGCAGAGAGAAGGGAAGGAGATGTGATCCACGTTAGCACTTTCATAGTTTGTCCTGTTAGAACTACTGCAGGGACTGCTGAGGCTGGAGATTTTCATTTTGAGGGTGCTGAGGGTCAAACCCAGACCTGTCTGCTCTTGACACGGGTATTCTGTCGGTTATATTTCTGCCCCACACTTGAATTTGGACTGTGACTCTGGAACTGCTGTTAACAGCCTAATTTTTTTTTTCTTGTTGTTTCCAGGAGATGTAGGTAGGCCATGATGGTCTCCAATTTGGTATTCCATCTGCCTCCTGAACACTGTGATTATAGGTGTATCCCAGGCATTACGGCAGGTTTATTTCTTTCTAATCGCTGCACTCATTCCTGCACTGACATTACCACTAGGGTATGTGGGGAGACACTTCCGAGAATAGAGTCAAAGATGGTCTGCTGGGGTTCCTATCCAGATTTCTTTAATGAGTCTTTGTGTTTTATTAGTTTTCACTTGATCATATCCTTGTAATTCATGTGTGTGCTTGGTCTTCTCTGTAGGCCTGTTTCCATTTGGGAACATTGTTTTTCTTCAGATGAGCAATCACTGGGGCAGGGCCCTTAGCTGAATATCTCTCCTCTGGGCTGGTTTTATTGGCCAGAATGTAGAGAACAGCCCTGTTTTAATAGTTTATTGGTTTCCCATTTGAAACACCAACTACAAACCTCCAGGTTTTTGCCTTCAGCATTTATTTCCATGTAACAACAGAGTTTATGGTGTTTGCCCCATGGAGTGTGAATAAGTCCTGGTTTTCAAGGCTGAACACAGCCTCTGCCTTTGCTGTGTTTACTGAGAAGCTCCTCAGGGCCTGCATGCGTCTGCTTGCCTTTGCTTGCTTTTGTTTTTAGTCTTTTGTGCATTGCCCTATTGATCCCTCTTCTGAGGGTTGGAATGCTGTGGTGGGCTGTCTGTATAGGGACTCTTGTGGGATAACATCACTTTCTTGCGCACATTCTTAACTTAAAGCCTTTTTTGCATTGCATTATTGTTTCATAGGGGTGCCTTTATTAAAGCTCCAGTGCATAGACTTCTGGCATTGTAACTTTTCTCCATGTGGCAGATCTTAAGGACAGACTTTCTAAGCTTAATTTGAGTTAAATATCTGTGGAGGACAACTTTAGGGAGTCAGTTCTTACTCTCCACATTCTTTTGAGCCTGGATCTGTCTTATTTCTGCAGTGTATGCTCCAGGCTAACTCACCCACTGGCTTCCAGGTATTTTTCCTACCTCCATCTTCTATCTTCATGATATAAGTGCTGGGATTACAGGTATGCACTTCTACCAGCGTTTTATGTGGATCCTGGGTATCAAAATCAGATCATTGGGCTTGCACAGCAAGTGCTTTTAACCCACTGAGCTCTCTGAGTGTGTGGGGGTGGGGGGTGGGGGAGGCAGTCGCAAAGGTACCCAAGGAAGTCAGAGGCATCTGGGATTTCCTGAAGCTAGAGTTATAGGTGCTTGTGAGTGGTTGATGTAGGTACCGAGAACCAAATTCAAGTCCTCTCTAAGTGTAATACATGTTCTTACTAGGATTTATAACATTTTAGGTTTTTGTCTATGTGTATATGTTTACTTAAGTATATGCTATGTGGTTATGGATGCTTTCTCAGGCTAGCTATTGTTACAGGCAGTTGTAAATTGGGTTCTGGGAACTGATCTCAGGTCCTCTAGGAAAGCGGCAAGAGTGGTTAATAAACCTTAAGCCAAGGTTTTTAAAGCTGTTAAATTAGGCTAGATTCAGAGTATACCAAGTGGTCTAAGCTCAGGTACCTTTCAAGAATTCAAGGGTTAGAGTTGTAGCATTGCCACAGTTAGATATGGAAGGTGCAGACAAACCAAGTAACATGCAGGACATGGCTGGAATTGAAACCACATGTGTTAGCCAAGGGAGATAAGTCCTTTCATGTTGGTCTCCTGGTTAGTGCCCTGAGGAAACATCTGGGGTCTGGAGAGACCCAGAGCATACTACACAGAAGCCTGTGTCAGAAGATGGCCAAAGACAGACATGGAACTGGGTGTGTTTTGTTTGAAACAAGGTTTTACTCTGTAGCCTAGACTATCCTACCTTCATTCTCTAAAACTTGGAATTATACAAATGTGTCAACATACCTAGCTGAAACTATCCTTGATATATGTGTAAGTATGAAAAAGCAAATCACAGAGTATATAAGGAAAAGAGAGCTAATGATGGACAGATAACAGTCAGGACTGGTGACTAAACTTGGAAGGTTAAGTTTATGTTCTAGATTTTTATGTGGTATTTTATTATCTGAGTTTTCTTCCACAAAGAAGGTAGGGCTAGGCAAGAGTATAGTCTGAAGACTTGGGAGGAAGAGGCTGGCAGGTCTCTAAATTTGATGTTAACTTGGTCTACATGATGAATTCCAGGCTAGTCAGGGCTACATAGTGGGGCTGTCTAAACAGACAAAAAGTAAGGCTAGGGGCTATAGAGATGGTTCCCAGGAGTTAAAAGCCCTTGCTGCCTTTACAGAGAATCTGGGTTTAGTTTCCAGCACCCACATGGACGCTCACAACTATCTGCAACTCTAGTTCCAGGGACTCCAACACCCTCTTCTGGCCTCCCTGGGCTACTTTATGTACATGGTGCACATAAACACAAGCATGCAAACACAGATATGCATGAATAAAATAAATATCTCATTCTTTTTTAAAAAAAGAAGTTAGGCTAGCATAATTTTAATAATGCTTTTAAAATCAAATCAATCAGCACCAAACAGACATTTCCATCAGTTTAGTAAACCTCTGCTTGCTACCTTCCTGCTTTGTTCGGTTGGCCAGGCTCTGGAGTCAGCACTGCATAGTGGAGAAGTATGATTCCCTTTGCCATAGAGTTCTGCATGTAACTTCTGTGTTAACACAGGGGCTTACATGTGGGGACAAAATGAATGCCTTACACTTGTACATTTTTTTGCCTAGGTTGTGAAATAAATTGATATACAACAGATAAATAAACATTTAAAGGTTGGAGGGTGGGTTAAGAATTTGTCCATAAAGTTGGTCACAGTAAAGTATATGTATAATCCCAGCACTCTTATGGTAAGATAAGAAGTGGAGACAGGAGAATTGCCTGGAAGATCATGGGCCACCTAGCCCAACATACTGCCTACAAACAATGAAAGCCTCTATCTCCAGCAGGAAGGCAGGACAAACACTTAAGTTGTCTTCTGACCTCCACGTGTGCAGTGGCATGCATACATACAGCACACTCAAACACACACATGCAGATAAATAATAAAAGTTAAAGTTAAAAACATGTTCATTATGTGCATACACAAGAGAGTCCCACCACATTGGACTTGAGGAAGAACCAGATGGTTGAAGCTTCTTTACAAATAAGAACAAAGTAATGGAGTTTTTGAGTTAAAGGGGGCTGAGGGGAATTATTTGTGACGAATAAAGGCAAATCAGATTGTCTCTCAGCAAATCCTCTTTCCTATATTCATATTGTCACCAATGTAGATTTCATTTGTAGAAGGAAATGTTTGGGAACTATTCCTGCTGCTAGTTTCTCAGAATAGCCAGGCCAAAATATCCCATATTTTGGAGTGCCAAATTTTGTGTCCTGTGGTAGTGTTTTGGGGAGGTCTCTTTGGTTGGCTGGCATGCCCTTACCTGTTGAGAAGAAGATCAGCATTCGTCTTGCAGGGCTGTGCTAAAGCTAAGTGTCACTTTCCTTGCTTGTCTATTGTGGCTGCCTGTTTGACCCACCCTACCTGTGAGCAGGCCTTGAGCAGGCAGTCCAGCCTTCCCTTTTTGTCACTACTATTGTCTGAGAAAGTCACTGGACTAGTTTTGAGAACATAGATAAACAAGTTTGAAATGCCCTATCTGTCTCTGAAGAATTTACCCCGAGGACTTAGAGCTGTGGAGGTAACACAGCAACCTGCTTGTTTGTGGATGAACTAGAAGTGAACTGTTTGTAAGCCAATGAGACAAGCCATATCTGTTTGTGTTTAAGAAATGTCAAGTCCTCATCACCTTTTCTGGATTGCCAGTGAGGACTTGGTGAGATTACTTTCTTGCTATTTTGCTCCTAAATCTTTTTTAAAAAAAAAAAAAAAAGTTGGTCTGTCTGTTATTCCTTTGCTTCTTACACTCAGCAACTGTTTCTTACAGTTCTTACTTGTTTTTAGATGATCAGCTCTTCTCTGTTTACTTGGGGTTTTGGTGCTAGAGATGGAACCCAGGGCCTCACAGGCTAGGCAAGTAATGAATTAGAGCTGAGTTCAGTCCCAGCCCCTGCAGCTGTTTATTGGGTACCCCATACTGAGTGTCTGAGATACAGTGGGGAGAAGAAGATAGCTGTAAACTCCGCCTGGGGAAATAGTATATTCTGGCAGGAGAAACAGATGAGTAGGAAGTTGCATGGATGACTTGCTGTAAGTGATATAATGGGAACAGCATGGGTTGTAGTGTAGAACCAAAGAAAGATTGTTTGGTGTGGATATGTTTTCTGTTTGTTTGCTTTAAAGTCTGTATAGCATTTGTGCCATGGAACACCATGCCAGCAAGCAGAGGAGCTTGGTTCTCCTGCTGTATGGGTCCTTACAATTGGACTTAGTCACTACGTTTGCCAGCAGGCATCTTGACTTGATGAACCATCTTGCCAGCCTCACAACAGTTCATGGATGGAGCTGTTGACAGATGAATCTTCTTAGAATGAAAGTCTCATTGGAGACCAGAGGTACACCACCCTCTGAAGGAAATAAATTATGAGTTAATTCTCATAAGAGCAAATTGTTGTAAGAATAACCTTGTTGTGTCTTACTATGGTTTCTATTGCTATAATAAGACACCATGACCAAAAACAACTTGGGGAGAAAAGGATTTATTTCAGCTTACGCTTCCATATCTTAGCCCATCACTGAGGGAAGTCAGGACAGGACCTCAAACGGCAAGATGCTGGAGGCAGGAGCTGATGCAGAGACCACGGAGGATGCTGCTCACTGGCTTGTTCCCCATGGCATGCCCAGCCTGACTTCAGCATGCAGGATCACCAGGCCATGGGTGGCATTGCCCATAACGAGCCCTATATCAATCACCAATCAAGAAAATGTACCACAGACTTGCCTCCAGGCTAGTCTAGTCTCATGGGAACATTTTCTCAGCTGAGGCTCCTTTTCTAAAATGACTGTCGCTTGTGTCAGGTTGACATAAAATTAGCCAGCACACCCTGATTTATGATTTGTCTGATTACATTTTTCCCCTTTACACCCTTAGAGATGTGATACATCTGCCTTAATGTTCTTAACAGAGCCAAGCTGACTGATGCTGGTACCATATCCATGGACCTACTGGATCATGGACAGAAATAAACTTGTTGTCTCTGTTTAGCTATCCAACCTCAGATATTTTGTTGTTGCTAATTTAAAACTGCCTTGGAGTTGACATATCAGGGAACATGCCCTACAAAAGGCTTGCCTCAGTCAAAAACAGAAGATCACCTGGAATTAGCCTGAAAAAGAAACAGAGGATACATTTGTCAGAATATGGAGGCTAGACAGAGCACAGAATGTTGATGGCATTAAAAGACATTCTCTATGACTAATTATAAAGATGGGAAAAGAAATATCTAGAAAAGTAATTCAGCCACTAGGCAAATTAATGTAAAGGTAGCAATTGTTCTTGTATAGTTATTTGCAGCTTTGATGAGAAAAACACAGTGGCATGGTAGTTCTCTGTTACAATGTGGTTTCTTGGTCCCAGGCAGCCAGAGGCCCAGACCCACAGACCTTCCGCACCAGACCCCTTAGCTGCCCACTGCTGCTCAGGCCCCCAGAAATGATTCAGACGCTTATATTAACTTCATGCTGTTTGGCCTATGACTTAGGCACATTGCTAGCTAGCTCTTACATCTGAATCCATTTCTATTAATCTGTCTGCCACATAGCCTGTGGCTCACCTGTGTTCCTTACATGTTGCTCCTTTGGACTTCGGGCCTGGTCTGTCTGACTCCACCCTGCTTCTCCTCCTACTTTTTCTATGGTGCCTGTCATGGGCCAAAACAGCTCCTTTATTTAAAGATTAATATTCACAGCATACAGAAAGACATTCCCACATCAGTTCTCATCATGTGGCAAATGAAAGATGAGCCTCTTATGTTCCAGGATTTAGAGAAGACTCAGATATGCTCTAAAATGGTGCCATGGTTTTGATAAGCTTCTGACACAGATCTATACATCCCAAAGCCTTTGGCCTATCTCCATATAGCGAGGAATGAGTTTGAGTGATGGTTCCTCACTTAGTCTGTCCAGGAAAACTCATATACTCATGGCAAGCATCAGCCACCTGGGATCCAAGATGTTAGGAATTGTTTGGTATACTTGAATCAGAAGTGAGCAAAGTGTGAACTAGGCATCTCAGATTATTGCTTTATCCATCTCATCCCTTCTCTTTTGAGACTCTGTTTTATGTATACCCTTTGGATACACTATGCAAATGCTTAGCACAGTCTTTAGGAACTTTTGGTTTGTGCCAAGTTGTGGGAATACTTACTGGCAAGTATGTAGAGCTCAGGTCTTTTGTGTTGGTAGCCATTGGAACCCTGGCCTTTTAGGTGATCTACATGAGATCTGCATTTTCTTTTCTCAGAGCCAAATATCTCTTTAGAAAATAACTTTTGTTTTATAACACCTAATAAACACACTGATATTTATGGCCTGTAGCATCTAGTATTTAGGATCTTCATCCATGAACCAACAATGGAATGGTAATACTTGGAAGAAACATTGCATATATTCTGAACATGGTCAGACTTCTATTCTACTATTATTCCCTAGACAGTGCAGTAGAATAACATATACAAAGGATTTGTATTATGTGGATATGACAAGTATTATAAAAATGACTTCAAGGATACTGTACCACTGTGTGTGAACATCTATAAATGTTTCTATCTACAGGGGTCCTGGAGCCAGGTCCTCCTCCCATACTGAGAGACAGCTGAGTATTCTCAAAAAGATATAATAAAATAAACTACTCAGCTCCGAGAAACAAAACAATTAGTTACAATGTTCACAAAATGTTTAACTTTGAGGTAATGTACCCTATACCTCCAGGATAGACTGGACAGTAAATATTTTCTAAGATAACTGAATGAAGTGATTTGCTGTTTGGAACAATTAGCTTCAATTCAATTAAAATAATGCCTTTAATCATAGAGTAGTAGTTCAGCAGCCCTTTTATCTGGCAACTTTATGTGCAACAGAGCCCAGTTATCTTTCAGGACAATTTCTAGATCACAGCCATATGGTCTGTATAAGCGAAGCTGCTTGTCTTCCTAACTCACCTAAGAGATATCAGACCACTAGGGAATGACTGATTGCCCTGGGGATTGCTGACTAGCTGTGCTGTTTGTGTGTTAAGTGGAGATGTGCGGGGGCAAATGTCTGGTGTCTCCTGAGATGACTCATTTTGTGCTGACTTTTTCTTTTTACTTATTTGCCCCCTTCATGTTTTATACATTCTAGTTACCAATTATATAGTCCCATTTGTGACCTGTATTCTTGTCTTGAATTTAAAACATTTTCTTATTAAATGTTTCCGTGTATTTAACAGGAATTGTCCCTGACACATCCATTACTCAGCCTTGGCTGTTGTTGGCATTCTGCCTGTCTTAGTTCTTCCATTTTTTACTTTCCTGCAGCAGTAAACACCATGTCATTTTCCTATAGATTCATTTGGTGTACATGACTAAAGGAATCTAAGAAGAAATCCACTGTGCTATTACCACATCTAACAAATGTATCTGATTTATTAGAACTGGGAACCAGGCGACATCTGCACATTGCAGTTGGTCTACCTTGGCTTACTTCTTTGAATGTTTTAGTCTTGAAAGCCCCTTGTTTTGTAACACTTTATGTTCTTTTGCTGCTACTGGCTTATTAGTAGAAGTTGGCTGTTTTCCTGTGCGGTGTCCAAGATTCTGAGTGCTCTTGCAATATTGTTTAGCTTGTTCTATTGGCCCTCCATATTTCTGGTAAAATGGCTTTAGAAGTACAAATCTGGTTACATTTAACCCTCCCTCCCTTCCTTTCTTTTTTGAGACAGAATATTTTCTGGGTAGCTCTGGTTGTCCTGGAACTTCTTTTATAGACCAGGCTGGCCTCTGCCTCCTGAATGCTGGGATTAAATATATGTATCACCACTGCCTAGCTTATATTAACTTTTCTTTAAATAGAGTATGTTATAGGTGATAATATGGATGATTTTGTGTGTGTGTGTTCGTGTTCTCATCCTCTTCATCATTATTGTTTCTTTGTTGTTTGGCTGTTTGTTTGTTGGGACAAGATCTTAACTATGTAGCCCCGGCTGGTCTGGAGCTCTGTGTGATTGTAGCTCAGGCTGGCCTCAAACTCATAGCAATCCCCTTGCTTCAGTTTTCTAAATTCCAGGGTTATAGGTGTGAACCAGCATCACTGCTAATTTTTAATTAGTTGTCTAAGTATTAAATGACTGTCCTAACAAATGCCAGGACAGGAATCAGCAGTTTTGTGTCCATACCCAGAGCCCCAGTGACCACAGGGTAATAAAAAGAGGGATAGATACTTGTGCCTGCTGTGAGTTGCCTCACAGGAGGACGGCTGGGAATTGAGCATGTCTGTTCTTTGTCCAGGGGGAGGCACCATGCCTTCTAAGGCTCTTTGTTGTGTAAGCATCCTCTAATGGAGTTCATACAAAAGTACAGCTGCTGCTTCACTGTACACCGTATTGGTCATTTGAGAACTTCTGGTCAACTGTCTCTGTGACTTCCATCCCTTACTTTAATGGTGGTGGTGTTTTTAAGACAGGATTTCATGAATTCTAAACTGGCCTTGAACTCCCTATGTAGCCAACCATTGCTTGAACTTTTTATCTTTCTGCCTCTACTTTACTGAGTGCTAGGATCACAGGCATGTACCAAGATAAGCAGTTTATGTGGGTGCTGAGTATCAAACCAGGACTTCGAGCAGTCTAGGTAAGGACTTTACAACTGAGCCAAACCCCCAGTTCCAGTCCTTATTTCTGGATTAATACCCAAGGCTAGATGAAAAGGCAATGTAGAAAACCAGATAGCAGATGCTGGAGCTGCATCTAATATCAATACTGAAAGTTACATCCATGTCATGGACAGCAATGTAAATTAATTATAAATGATTTATTAGACAAAACACATGAATTTAGTCCTGGTTTGTCAAGGCTGACAACATGGAGACCTCTTGACTCCAGAAGTCAAGATTATAAAAAAAGTTTGTTTCTTTATTTCACAGTTTTCTTCATGGCTGATTTTAGGCCTTAGATACCATAGAATTTAACTTTGTGTGTAACAGGAGGTGAGACTCAATTTTAATGAATTACCATGTCATTAGTTAGTTAGTTAGTTAGTTAGTTAGTTAGTTAGTTAGTTAGTTAGTAATTTGGTTTCCTGAAATTCGTTTTTGTTTATGGAAGTATCATCTGTAGCACAGGCTGTCCCTGAATTTGCTGTGTAGCTAGGCTGTTCTGTAATGTCTTGAACCTTAGTGGATGGGTTTGTAGCCTGTGTTGCATATACATTTTAGAATCTCTATCTCATCACTCACACGCCCAGGGAGGGAGTGGAGAGACGACAGGGACATGGAGTTTTTATTGGAATTGTATTGCATTTGTACGGATTGGGAGTTTAATGTCTGTGATATTGACTATTGAGCCCTTGTGCAAGTGTGTCTCCATCTTACTATTTAAGGAGCATCTTCTTGTTAAAATGTGATAGGGTAGGTAAGATGACCCAGTGGACAACAGCTCTTCCTGCTAAACCTAAAGACCAGAGTTTAGTGTAAGGAATGATAGGAAGGGAAGGAGAGAAAAACCAGCAGAGAGCGAGCCCTGAGTGCAGAAAAGTATTTGAGATTGATTTAGATCATAGACTTTTGTGTGAAAGGCCAAACTATAAGGCATTCAGGAAAAATTGGTTCTTTGAAGGAGACAGAGATTTTTTTTTAGGTTGTATAATATATGAGTCACAGAAAGGAAAACTGATAAATTACTGGATTTAATCAGATATTTAAATTTTTCTCATATAAAGACATTACTAAGAAAGTAAGCAGACTCAGTACAAAAGTGTATATGTTGTATGTGTGACAAAGGAAAAGCACAGTGTATTTTTAAATGGGTAAAAATATTTGAATAGAATGTCACATGCTGGCTAAAGCATGACAAGATTGTTCAACATCATCAGTCAGTCATCCAGGATATGCAAATCAAAATCACAGATATCACAAGTTTAAGAAAATGGAAAAACAATATAAAAGCCACTGGCAAGCACTGGGAGTGGTGGAGACCCATCATAATTTTTGCCTTTCTGTTGTTGAAGTATAAAGTCATGGGGTTGTTTTGGAAACTGTGTTTCCTAAATAGTCAGCAGATTTCATATTTATTCTCAGATATTACCCCAGATAATGACAAAATATGATGAAGAAAAACCTTGTTTGAGAATGTCAGGATAGCAATTGTATTCAGAACCCCTCACAAATGAAAAGTACCCATGCCTGCCAACAAGAATGAATTATTAACTTCTATATTTGCATGGTGGAATTTTTCTTAGCAGGAAAACAGCCACTCAGCCAGTGTTGTGGACAAATCTCAGCAGCTTTATGCCAAGTGAGCAAAGCCAGACAAAAAAAATTATAAAATGTTCCACTACATTTTTGTGAAAGTTTAAAATAGATGAAATTAACTGTGGCCATAGAAATCAAATCAGTGGTTGCTTGGGGAGGCAGGAGCTTTCTGGGAAGTTATGAATCTTGATGGTAGTCAGTTTGCATGTATGTGTGAGCCGATTGGCAACACAGACCTGAGCAGATTGCTGTCTGCAAAATGCTTCAGTTTAACAAACTGACATGAGCCTTTGCTTTTAGGAGCATATGTCTGGAGTTGAAAAGAGCAGGTTGTGAGTATTTCTTTATAGTTAGGCCTTTTCTTTAATTTCTTTAACAAGCAGGCCTTTTTTTCTAAATGCTTTATTATTTTAAACTTTTTGGCCTACTGTGTGTGCCGTCTGAGTAACTATTTTTAGCACCTTCTCTTGAGTTGAAGAATAAATTGAGAAAGATGATTCTTATAGGTTTTCAGCTGGAATAGATCCTGTAGAAGCTCAGTCACCAGATTCATTCTTCTGGTTGCCATTCTCCAGAGCAGTGTTTCTCAGTTGTTCATCTTTGTGTCTTGCCACATGCATTGGCAGTATCTAGAGACAGTTAGAGAGAAGGATGCTATACTACTGGCATCTAGTGAGTAGAGACCTCAGAGACTATTAAACATCCCGCAGCACAGAGGACATCCCCTACTCCTAAGAATTGCTTGGTCCAAAATCGCATGGCGTCAAGGTTGGGAAACCTTGTTCTAAGCCTCTCCTTATCACTGAAGCCGAGTCAGTCTGTCAGGTGTTGACTGTACTCAGTTCAAATCAGCTGTGCAAACTTGGCATGTTCACATTATGTATCTCTTCCTGACTGAAGTTAATATCAAATATTTGTAAGTATATGTCATCTTTCTTAATTATGGAGATAAGTCCATGCATCAAAAGCACTTCCAACTATGCATCATTTGTGTTTGCTATCAAATGTCAGATGCTGTAGGTTTTCATTAAATAGTCAGACATGCTCTTACTGTTTTCCTGTAAAGGGGGAAGGTCAGGGCTTTCTTATCAAATCACAGGATATCAAGGGTAATCATTTCTCTTTTATTTCTTCCTCCACAGAATGACAGGAAGAGAGTTTTTCTCTCGCTTTCCAGAACTGTATCCCTTTCTTCTCAAACAGTTGGAAACTGTAGCAAATACAGCGGACAGGTAAGGCAAGAACATACTGGATGAAGTATAGTCACAGTGCTTGGAGAGAGTATCTCATGCCTGTAATCCCAGACCTCAAAAGATAAAGGAAGCTTGCCACCAGCTTAAGGCTAGCCTGGGCTACGTAGACAGACCTTTCTCAAGAAAACAAATCCTGGGAGAGGAAGAACTGTGGAGAGAGGGCTCAGCAGTTAAGAGTACTGTTTGATCTTCCAAAAGTCCTAGGTTCATTCCCTCACACCCACATGACAGTTCAAAGCTGTCTGTAAATCCTGGCCCAGGGGATCCAGGGTCGTCTTCTGACCGCTATAGACAGCAGGTACAATGAAGTACACAGACATAACACCCCCATACACATAAAATAAAATAGAAAAATTAAAAACAAGCAAACACTGGAGTAGATGAAATGACTCAGTGGTTAAGGTACTAGTTAGTATTAAGCCTGACAACCTAAGCTTGCTCTCTAAGACGTACATTGTGGAAGTAGAGAACCAGCTCTTGAAAATGGTCTTCTAACTTCGCCAAGTGTGCTTCAGTACATACACATACACATAAATATCACACATATACAGAGAGGGAGGGGGAGAGGAGAAAGAAATGCAATTTTTAAAGTAGTTTTTAAATTTTCAAAAATTATATATAATTACAATATTTCCCCTTTTCTCATTTCAAACCCTCTCATGTACCTCCCCTTGTTCTCTTTCAAATTCCTGGCCTATTTTTTTAAGTGTTGGTGCATTTACGTGTGTGTGTGTTTTCCTGGAGTCATGAGTATAACCTGCTCAGTCCATATGTTACCTGTATACATATGTTTTTAGGGCTGACAGTTGGTATTAGATATCCAGTTGGTGCACTCTTTCCTGGGAAGACTATTTCTCCCACTCCTAACATTTTGTAATTGCCTGTATTTGGAGACTTCTCTGATTCCATATCAGCCTGTCTGTTGGTGACCTTGTTTGGCTGTGTTGAGGCAGCCATGTTGGCAAGACTTCTTGGGTGTAGCTTCTGACATGTCTAGGAGACACAGTCTTACAGCAAATCTAAGTTTAAAAATTAAAAAGCAAAAACCCAAACACCAAGCAAGATGAAGGGGCACACAAGACTCCACCCCTCCCTGAGGGTCTGTAGGTGGTGCAACCACCAGAAAGCACCCATACTTCTCTGAATAACCTTTCACTCAGGCTTCTCTCAGCAGTCACCTAAAAAAGTATGGGAATAGAATAGAAGGGGATCCGCAGGTAGGAGGGCATAAAGGAGGGTCAGAAATTTCATATGCAGTTATCACTATGTATACTTAATATGTTTTAATACATAACATTCTTTAAGATTTTGTTTTCATTTATGTGTCTGTTTGCATGTTGGCATGTATATGCACATGGGTGCCCATGGGGGCTAGAAGAGGGAGTCAGATCACCTAGAGGCTTGGCTTGATGGTTAAGAGTACTTGCTGCTATTTCAGGACCCAGGTTCCCGCACCCACAGCAAGGCAATTCACAAACACCTTTCACTCCCTGGGACTCTGACACCCTCTTCTGCTCTTCAGGGTTATGCATGTGTGTGCGCACACACACACACACACACCATATACATACACACACATATGAATTATTTCTTTCTTTGCTTAGATACTAAATTTATTTAATAGTTTCTTACTATTTTGTATTGGCTTGTGGCAGCTCACCACTGTGGAGCTACAGCTGTTTGCTGTAGTTGAGATGTGGATCTACCTGAGCAAAAATGGCCAGTGGTTTCAGAAACATTAAAACAGTCATGTAAGGCTTTGAGTCTCCTCGGGATGGAAAGAAATGCTTTCGTTTCCTTCTAGTCTCTCTCTAGCTGACAGTGGACTTTGCTGAGGACATCTTAGAACATGTACTTTGTTTCCAGCAGCCCTTTTCTGTCTGGTGTGACTGCATATAGCTTTCTGTAATGGAAAGATGCAATTATATCAGTGAAATTTACTTTTGTTGTGATAAATTTTTCTCTAATTGCTAGTTTGTGCCGGTAGGATTTTCTGGTTCTGGTGAGTAATGGCCGATTCATGCTTTCTCAACCCCATCAGACATGGCAAGGTGCACATTTTCTGCTCTGGACAGAACAGCCTGTTTGGAAAAGATTGGCTTTAAAGAGGATGTGTGCAGAAGCCTTGCTTTGCCAGGGATTTCACATGTGCACAGTAAAATGAAGGAGGAAAAGGTATGCTTGAGTAGTGCCTGATTCTTTAGCCTGAAATCTTATCTGTATAATAACTTCTTTTCAGTGAGACCGGAGAACCTGCTCGCCACCCCAGCATGTTCCTCTTACTCTTGGTGCTGGAGAGACTCTACCCATCTCCGATGGATGGCACATCGTCTACACTCAGCTTGGCACCTTTTGTTCCTCTCATTATCAGGTAGTGTCATGGTGTAGGAAACTTGAGGGAAATGCTTTATCTTGTTTTTATCTGGGGAATTATAATCAGCATATTGTCTTAGGAAGCCCTTGTGTGAAAGTGGGATGGTGAGGCTTTTTGCCATCACTCCAGACTGGTCTCTAGTGCTTCAGAGGAAGGTGCTTATCCTGTGGGTGTGGGAGCTCATTAGAGTCTACTGTATTGGCAGTATTTACTTTGGAGACCTGCTTATGGGTGTGAGATATGTCTTTTGAGAGCACCACCTCAGGTGTGCAAGGTGTGTGTACTCTCCTGGGCCAGTACCTCAGACTTGGTCCTATCCTATATTCCCTGTCCTGTGGTTAAAAGATTATCAGGACATCTGTTCTTTACTCTGGAGGAGGCAGAGCATCCAGTATCTGGCATGCCTTTGGCAATGCCACATAGCCCACAGTTCCACTTAACTTTTCTTTCAAATTTGGGGTGCCTAAAAAAGATGCCAAAGCATAGAGTGCATGTGGACACACACCAGCTACAGGTAGGTGTTCTCGTTGTCACTTTAGAGGGATCTGTCACTTTTTGATCACTTGGTCATTTTGTATGAAACACCTTAACATGATGGTGTCCAGAAAGCATTTGTATTTTCTAGCTATGGTATTATTGACAGTCTTTGCCTTCCTTCGTAACTAATTGGTGTCTCTAATGGATCTACTGAAAAATTGAAATGGACTTGGGCAAACTGTGTAAAAACATGAAACTTGAGAGTGTTTAATTGTTTGTGTATCATTATGGGCTCTGCTTCTTGGAGAAGCAGGAGCTGACTTACGTATTTCCATGTGAGAAACCATTAAACACAAGATTCTGACATGTGATTGCTCTGGCCGTTTGTTTGCTACCAAGCCGGAACTGTGGCCATGTTATCTTTGATCACAGAGATGACTCACTCAGACTGGTTTCTGTTTCCTGATACACAGTTACCAACTGCCTCATCCAGCATTTGGTGATTCATTTTAGAAATTTGGGTGGTAAATTTTACTTTCAAGAGCCTTAACAATATTCTTTTTCATGAGCACTTGGAGGAGGGAGGTGGAGGCTAAGTGGTGTTTTCAGAAAATCGATACAAGGGAAAGGTACAAGCAGAGAATCACAGTGTACATTAGAAACCAAGATATGCCATGGACCCTCATCATCTGTGTTGAGAACATTTGCTTTGCAGAGGCTTTTACTAATCTGTCTGGTCTGCTGCTCCTAGAAGCAGGAAGTTGCTACATTGAAAATATCCTTCCAAATGGCCTTGTTTATATGTTATATGAGTAAATACATGGTATTGAGAAATAGTCAGAGATTACATTAATATAGAAGATTTAAATAGTCTGAAACCAGGCTTATAGGGAAGAGTAAAGTTCTTAGTAAGTGTGTGTTATTGACATGCATGCAGCCATGTCAGTGATCCCAGTAGCTCAGACCCATGGGACTGGCAAAACCTCCCTGGGTGAGGCTAGAGGGATGACAAAGCCGTCTCCTCACTGTTTTGAGGGTGATAGTTCCTGCAAAAATGTTGCCAGCTGCTTCTACCACCCACACTGTGAGCACAGGCCATGGCCTGAAGACTGCTCCTATTGAGGTTAGCTAAGCCTGGCTCCTCCTCCAGCTGGCTGTGTGCAGCACTCTCGTTTTCATGTTCAAGTGTATAATATAAGGTATACATGTATGTGTATAGCTGCATACAGTAAACCCACTGTGCTTCCACTGTGATCTTAGAAAGCCCAGACCACCCAGTCCCAGAATCTCTGTATGTGTGTCCTCATTCCCTCGTTGCCCTAGTTAGGGTCCCAAGACCCGAGCTGTGCAAGGACACGGCACCAGGTTAGAACAGGGTTTGACTAGTTTGGTTGGTTTTGTTTGTGTTACTTGGTTTTACAGTGTTGGGGTCAGACCCAGAGCTTTGCTCATGCTTGACAAGCGCTCCACCATCGAGCTATATCCTGGCCCTACATATGTAAGAACCTACTCAAAAGATCTGGAGAGATGCTCTGGCAGTTAAGAACACTATTCTCAAAACAGACCAAGGTTTGGTTCCCAAAACTCAGCTGATGGCTCACAACTGCCTGTAATCCCAAGTCCCAGGCAATCCTGCACCCTCTCTTGAGTTCAGCAGGCACCAGGCATGCATGTGATGCATACACATACATGCAGCAAAACACCCATATACATAAAACAATAAATGTAAGGAATTTTCTCTGTCAGCATGAATCTTAGAAGTTCCTAGTTTGGGTTTACCATGCTCTGTGTGGTATAATAGGACTGTCATACTGTCTTGGAACAGAAATGCTCACACTAGTTCCAGCTTCTTGTTTACAGGTTTTGAAGTCCTGTGTATTTTTTCCTTCTTTATCCAGATAGACAGCCCGTTCCTACATTAATGTGGTGCCTTTCATTTAAGACCATTCACCTTCAGTTGCAGTAGCACAAAAGAGAATATTCATGTTTTTAAAGAAACTCTAAGTGGCTCTCTGAATGTATTCACCAGTGCCTACTAGTCTGGGCTTTCTAGAGGCCAGAGGTCTTTGATTCCCCTTTCACAGGCAAGTTCAACTTCCACTGGAAAATTACAGGAAGCCACATAGTACTGTCCTAGAACCCGGACTGTAGAGTCCTGAACAGAACAGAGATCCAGACTGAGAACACTTAGTTCTGGGTGTTCTCTGCCACCTCTAGTTGTGAAACTGGCACGGAACACTTTTCCTGCATTGGATCAACATGGTGCTCTCTCCACTAAAAACATGAGAGCCGAGGACCTCCCTAACCTGCAGAGCTCTCCTCACTGCATTTCACTGTTTGGAGGGTCCTTGTAAAACTTCTTCCCCCTCCACCCCGCAGCAGCTCCTTCTTTTAGCTTAATTTAATCTTGATACCGATCTCCCCCAATCTATTTACTCATTGATTTCATTTTTAAAAGTAATATGTGCTTTCTTTTTCTGACAAATATTAAGCACAAATAACAAAACAAATACGTACCTGTAGAAATCATGCATAGAAACCTATGTAAGGGACATTTTACAATAAGATGTGAACATCTAGCCAACAAAGAATAGGGAAGCTTGTGTTTCATGTATTTAAAAATATTTCATGAATCCTTGGGACTATACTAGCTTTACCAAAGAGGAAGGAAGGCGGAAATAGAAAAGCAGAGAGTTGGCCTTTTTAAGCCTGTGACATTTGGAAATAATATTGACTCTGTCTTGTTTCCCTTGAGTAATACAGATGATGATTGTGTTACACCTTCTCCAGGTTATGAAGCAGAGCAGCTTGCCTTCCATGCTGGAGCATTGTGGGTCTTTCAGGAAACAGTAATGAGTTCCCTGAGAATAAGTTATGTCTGAGTCACCTCAGTGTTTGGGTGGCATTAAATGCTGGTGGATGTGATGTGCAGCTTTATTCAGTAGCTGAGTTACTTAAATGGAAATAGACTCGATTGCAACCCATAAAATGTGCATTTAACATAGGCAAAGCAATAAAAGTACAAAAATCTTCAAAAACAAGAGTGGCAAATACAAACCCAGACCTTTTCCTCTGTGGGGCTTGGGGAATGGAGGCAAATAAAGAGCCATGACCTCAGGGCTGGAGTTTATTTATGACGAGTACTTTTTTTAATGCTTGGTACTGAGCAGATGGTTGAGTGTCATATTAGTCTCTGTGCTCTCTCTCTCTCTCTCTCTCTCTCTCTCTCTCTCTCTCTCTCTCTCTCTCTCTCTCTCTCTCTCTCTCTCTCTCTCTCTCATGTCTGATATATTCCTTGATTGAAAGTAGAGGCTGGCAAGCCTAACAGCCGTCCTAAGTTCAAATTTTGAGCCCCTCATAGTAGGAGGAGAAAGCTGACTCCTGCAAGAGGCCCTCTGACTTCCACACAGTAAAGACTTTTTAGATAAATATTCCAAATAACTTTTAGGAAACTGTTTTGGTGGGTTGGAATTAGAGATATGTACCACATTTGGATTTTTTAAAAATCCACATCATATTGGGATAAAATGAGGATGTCTGCTTTCACATCATTTTATGTAAGGTATGGGGAAGGGTTTTCTGGGAGCATTGGGAGCAGTGTGGGGACACTGGACTGTGGGAGAGCAGAGCTTTGCTGCAGTCCTCTTGAGCTCTATGGCTCATTCTGTTTATTATTCTGCTGTGGGATCCCCATTTTAGGAGGGTCATTGATAAGCTAATATTTATCTGGAGCAGCGTGGAGGAAGTGAGACATCTGGGAATGGTTAGACCGGGAAAGGCTGGGCAGAGGCAACATGGTAATGGTCTTTACATTCTCAAGAGGCTGCCGTATGGCAGAAGGTACGTAATTTGTCATTTTCCCTCCCAGTGAGGAAGGAGAAAACGCAGCTCTGAAGACAAGAGTTTTGTGGAAGGCAGCATTGTCCATCAAACACATGACTAGATCTCCTCATCTAGGCTGGACATGCTTCCCGAAGGGCCTCTGGGATGCATCTAGTGTTGGTCAGGATGACAATGAAGGCAGCTGTTTGGGATGTCTTATTTCAGAACACTGAATATGTCAGTCACACCACTCCCAAGTGGAGATGAGTGCAATGATGGGCCTTCTTCCCAATGTCTCACATCTCCCTGCTTGGATACTTTTATGACTTCCCCAGTTTACAAAGAAAAGAGTGGGGAGCCTTTTGGCATGGCCCACAAAGCTGTGATGGTCTATTCGTAAATGATACCCTCCAGGAATTAATCCACTTAAATTTAGCTTCTAAGTGTCTTCTGTAACTTTGTTCTGGATGGTTCTGAGAACATGCTTGGCCCGTGTAATGTTATGTCTGAAAAGCACTTTTTATTGATTTAATTATCTTTGTGTGTGAGTGTGTGTGTGTGACTGTGTGTGTGAGTGTGAGTGTGTGTGTGTATGTGTGTGAGTGTGAGTGAGTGAGTGAGTGAGTGTGTGTGTGTGTGTGTGTGTGTGTGTGTGTGTGTGTGTGTGTGCACGCTGTATTTTCTTCCATTCCAGATATTGGCTTAGGTTGCATTTGTTTTCTGACAAGTATAAGGAACACCTGAGTCTTGAGAAGTCAGAGGTGAGGTGGCTCTTCTGAAGTGACTGAAATAGTAACTGTTTGTTGCTATAGTTCTTGTTTGAACTGAGATACCCAGGGCAGGAATAGTGCAGTTCCGAAGTCTTGCCCTTGCACATGGAAACATCTAAACATTGGGCCTTGTTGGAACTGCAAATGAAGAATTTCCTCTCTTACTCTCCTGTGGTTTCCACTTAATTTCATGTGGTCGTAGAGACAGACATACCTAGCACTCTAATGTGCAGACAGTCGGATTGTCAGGGAATTGTTGCCCTGTCAGTCTAGAACCCTTTGGTTTTACTGATGAGACTGTGGACCCCAGATCAGGTCTTGGTCAAGATGGCAAAGCGCAGAGGTTCACTTCTGCTTAGGGACTTTTTAGCAGCCCTTTTCCATTTTGTCTTTAAGTGAGGCTGGCATCCACTCCTCTAGCTCACTGAGCTAATTGTGATGCAGACAGGTGCACAGGAAATCACTCCCTGAGTATCTAGTGACAGTAGTTTAGGCCTTTTAGAGGTAGGCCTTGGCACAGATGGGAAAGGGTTTCTGGTGCTATGCTGGCCCGTTCTGCTCCTCCTTCCTGTGGCCCCCATTCATCTCTGTGGAGAGCTGTGCCCAGGCTCTTCTGACTTTCCTCTTTCTACCCACTAGCTGAAGTTGAACAGGTGGAATGAAATTACATTTTCTATGTTGTGTGCCCCCCAAGGTTCTGGCATTAAAACAAGCAAACAACTCACTGATTTTCTTTTCTTTTTTCTCTTAGTTCCTAGAGCAGGGCCTGGCTAACTCAGTCTCAGGTGCCAGATCTCCTTAAGAGTCTTTTCTAAGTGTGTTTTTGAGCAACGAGAATGAGAAGTTCACCTCTTCTGGAATGCATTGACAAAGCAAGCTAGAAAAACAAAACGTGTAGGGACCAGCTTTTTTTCGGTGTTATCTGTTACTTCAGCAGGCCAGTTCAGGTCATGTTAGAACAAGTGATTAGATCTGCAAACAGTCTCATTCTGAGGTGAAAATTCTGACAGTGATGATAATCCTGGGCCTATTGCTGTCATTTGCTTGAAAAGCTAGAATCCAACCAGTTGATTGATTAGCCAAGTACTTGCTAAACATTTGTTGTATATCTAGCTTGTGTTGAGTTGTTGGCAAGCTGGGAAGAAAGGGGTCTTCATCCTTGAAAACTTGCTGTAGGGCCAGTGAGATAAAGTGCAGGCTTGTGACCCTGACATCATGTGTACATTAACCACTTTGTTATATGATACATGCCCTAAGGACTGAGGGTAGTGAGTTGCAGGAGTCTAACAGGCTTTCCCAAGTAGCAGGGCAGGAAGAATCTCAGGGAAATTCAGTCTGCCATTTTGGGAACTTCTAGAAATAATCCACGATGATCTCATGCAAGAACAAAGAGAGGCCATACCATTCTGCAAACAGTGGGACCCAACCAGAGGAGAGTTATGATAGCTCTAGATTTATAACTCAGGAGTAATTATAGACCATTGCTTCTACTTGAACTAAGGGTAATCCAGGGAATGCACAAAGACAATGCTTTGCAGTTTTAACAGGAAAAACTGCTGATCACCAATCTCTGGTAACTTTTAGTAAAGAATAGTATTTGCCCCAGAGGCTGCATTTTTAAATTCAGTAACACTACACATTTAAAGATACTTTTTAAAAATCTTTTTTTTCTATAATATTTTCTCAAATATTTTGCCAAGGTGTTCATGGATATTTTTAATGCTAACTTGAAGGGCTGCACAGTACCAAGCCCCATAATAGCTAATGTGCACTCATTTATTCTCTCAGTGATAAACATTTGAGGTCAAAATTGTACTTTTTTTTTCTTCAGATAGAAATTATGAGTTAGGGAACAGAGCTGCAAGTGTGTGTGTGTGTGTGTGTGTGTGTGTGACTTTAGTTATCGGTCTCTCTGTCTCTCCCTTCCTCTTTCCTTCATTTCCCTCTCCCTCTCCCTTTTCCCTTTGCTCCCTTTGGACCTTGACTCTTACTTTACCACAGTGTCTCCTGCTGGTCTTAGGGATATATCCTAGGCCCCCAGCAGACGCCTGAAGCCACAGTGGTGTTCTCGTGAGACATGGACACAAGGTGTGACTTTTGCACTTGTTGCACATTTCTCAGAACCTCTGAGTCCCCAGCCCTAGTCAGCCTCATGGCTAGGAGACTTGTCTATACCATAAGGCTTAGGGTTTGCGACCCAGTTTTTCTCCTTTCATTCAGTGTGTTGCTGCTGTGACTACTCCTTGGCAAATCTGAAGTGGCAGCTTTTATTTATTTACTTTTATGCTTTCGGCCATTCAGTAAAATGTGACTTGAACCCAACCACTGTTTCACTGTAGCAGTCAGTCCAGTAAGTGAGATAGCCAAGTGGCTCACAGCTGGGTAGCGTATGCACTGGGGAAAGGCTGAGCAAAGGCATGGTTCATGTTTTGAGCTGCACAGTATGGGGTGACATGAGATTTCATCACTTTACTTAAAATGATACACATACTAAAATTTATGATTTGTTTATTCCTGGAATTTTCAAAGTAGTACTTCAAGGCCAAGTAACTGAAACATGAAACAGACCTCAGGTAAGCAGGGGGCAACGGTATCTACAATCTAGTTAACTCTGTATTAGTCACGTCAGCGCACCAAGTGCACTGGGTTTCCTTACTCCTCTGCTCAAACCAGGTATAGCACTCCTCACCACCCTTCCACTCATCCACTACTGAATTTGCTTAAGCCTACTGTGCTCTTGTTTAACACAATGCACCCCCCTCCCGCCCCGCCCAAAGCTGCCTTGTGTTCTGTGATCTGGTTCTGAGAAAAAGTTCTGTGGCCACAGTCCTATAGGTCGTTTTCTTGCCCGTTCACTCTTTGCACACCTGCAGCCTAGCCCCTTCCCATCACTGCACTGAAACCATCATCTAGTCTCCAAAGCTTCTGCTTTTGTCCTGAGCCAGTGCTCTTGCAGACTCCTCCTCCACAGCACTACTCACAGTGGTTTTCTTTAGCCATTGTTTCTCTCTCCGCTTCACATTCCTTCCCACTTCACCTTCTGCCTGCTGCTCTTCAAGCACAGTCCACTTCCTTGTCCCACCCCCAGTCTCCTTTTTCATTCCCTTGCACTCCCTGATGTTGCCACATCCTTCACTAAGGAGCCAGTCTTGATCTCTGATTCCATTTTCAGAGACTTTCTTTGCAGGGTCACCTCTTTCTGCCTGTCCCACAGGCATCCAGAGGTCTCTGCTCACTGTGGGCCAAGCAGCCTACCTGTAGAACCCAGTCCAGTATCTGCTGTCACACTTCACCTTCTCCACAAGCAACATAGCAGAATGTAGTCTTAGGGATCTGACTGTGTTCATGCTTGCTCATGGATAGGAGCATTGCTCCAAAGCAAATCTCTGGCTCCTGAAAGCCTTGTAGTAAGTGTGCAATTATTTGCTCCTTTTCATTACATTGATTGTTGGGCCGCATCTGTGAAAGGGCCCAGGAGAAATAAGTGTGATGTATCTATAGTCCATAAGGGCCTGTTTGAGGAGTCCGGGTTGGTTCCTTTATTCTTTCATTCAGCAAGAATTACTGAGAACACCAAGGCACTAAGATTCGATGGAGAGTTGGCCAGAGTTTTTGTCATCGGAAGTGTTCTGTGCTGATGCTTCTTGACTCTTTTTGTTGTGATTTTTTTCCATCCTAATTAGTGATAAATAGTAATTAGCAGATGTTTATGGTAGAGTAGGCACTGTTATAGGTCCTTCTGCATATTAGTCATTTAATCAACAAGACAGCACTGAGTTGCTGTTGCTGTTACAGTTATCTAAAGAGGAGGCCTGGAAACACACCCCAGATCATGTGGCTAGTGTGGGCTAGGTATGGCTTTGAGCCCAGGTGGCCTGGGTTTCCTAAGTCTTCACCCAACAGCAGGCTCTCCCACCTACCTATTCCTGATGCTCTATCTGTGAATCATGACAAATATTCTCAGTGTGCCAAAGGTAACCTACAGTAATCCTAGCAGTTGTTTGGGCTGGCCTTGTTTTCTTGGGTGTTTCTCCTTGGGGTGTGGCATTGACAGTGGTCTGAGTTTCCAATCTGAAATCAACACTGAAGGAAGAAAAGTTTACAGTTGAGCCCACGTGCTTGTGACAGGTTGCTAAATAAAACCACTCATCTGAGGTTCTGAGACTCTTGAGGAACACTAGGCGCTCAGGGTCATTGCACACTTGTACATGATTGATAAATCATAAGTGTGGTTTGGGACTAAGGTGCATAAAATTCTAACAAGACTACTGTGGGCTGCTGTTCATGCATGCTTTCAAAACTATTAAAAAAGTTTCCTCTCTGACTCTAATGTGTCATTTTGAGTCTCCACGATTATATAATTTTGGTATTGGAAAGATTTTGGGGTTGCCAAGATTGAAGGAAAACCAATAGCAATGCTGCATTTACCTAAGGATTTGAAGTTTGCAAAGTACTCTATTTATATATACTAACTTACTTCTACTCTACTGTCTTAGAAAACAGAATCGCATGGTTATCAGTACATATTAAAATGTTTTTAATTGCCTGTGTTTTCTTATCCAACAGTCCTAAACCTACTCAGGAAAAGACTGGAGTTCTATTGCTCCAAAGGGCATCTAGGGACCACAGGGAAAGATCTTGAAGGGCTCTAACAGTAGCAACGGGTAAAATGGGTTAAAATCATATTTTGTCAGTTTTATGCTTTTTATGCACTGAGTCAAATTTCTGTCCTCTACTGGCTGAACATCCAGCAAATAATCACAGATCCACAGTTTGGTGCACTCTGCCCCCAGGGGTCACCTCTTGTTCATTTGCACAACATCCAGAGCATCAGCAGAGGCTATTGTGTGTCTAGAAAGCGCTACCACATCAAGAAGCCTAATCTATTTTGATCACTGCAGATGTACTAGAAAAGGTTGTCTCTTCTGGTCCAAACCATGGAAATATATTCAAATAGCCAAGAAAAAGCTGAGTTGTTACAGAAAGATGTGTCACACGAACAAGAAAATAATCTACAAATAGTGGGCAGAAAATATTTTCAAAACATTAAGAGAGTTCCTTGAGCTGTCCTTTTGGGTGATGGATGAGTGGTATTAGCTTATTATTGGATTGTTTATTCAATTTTTCCCCTATAAGAGTCATTATTTCCTACAAAACCAGAATTTAAGGTATAGCTTCACTTGGGGGTAGACAAGACAATCAAAATGCAAAATTAATATACTAATTATAACTCGTATAACTTTAATTAAGAGAAATAGATACAGAAATGAAATTTTTTGCTGGGGGTGGTGGTGCATGCCTTTAATCCCAGTATTTAGGAGACAGGCAGGTGGATCTCTGTGAGTTTGAGGCCAGCCTGGTCTGTATAGCAGGTTTCAGGCCAGCTAGAGCTACGTAGTGAGACCCTGTCTTCAAGGTGGTTGGAGACTGGCTAGAGAGGTATTTGCATTCTGCTATTTGGTTGAACATGTCCTTAAAGTAGCAGCTTTAGAATGTGCTCACTTGATAGAGTTCTCCACTGTAAAGTAGCCCACAGAGAGCTTCTCCACGCCCTCCTCTCCTAAAGCACTGATGTCACAAGGGAACTGGCTATTCCTTAGGACCTAGAGGATACCATGGGATTGCACAGTCTGACAAGGTAGCTAGTGTTACTGGGCAATTGTGTTCTGCTTCAGAAGTCCTGGGCTGTGGGTTCTAGAATGAGTGGCTGTCCTCACTCAACCTTAGAGAAGTATTCCTGAATTCTAAGTAAGATGGGGAATCTAAACCCCTGGTTTGTTGTTGTGTTTGTTTTTTTCCGAGTCCCACAGCCAGTCTATGGAGTGAACTTAGACAGCAGTAAGAGAACATTCTGCTACTAAGTGCTGTTCCTGTAACCGTCCCTTTTTCTTAGGGCTGCTGCAGACCCTAGCAAGGACCGACTTACTCTGAAGGTCGTGCACACCTATGGGAAATTATGTCAGTGTTCTTACAGTGTCCTTGAGCCACCTCACACTCTTAGTTGCCACCTTCATTTTGAGCTGAGCCTTGAGGGTTCACAGGCAGACCTTCATTCATTTAGCATATCGTTTTCATCCCTTTTAAAACAGGAAGACTACACCTAAGTCATTAGCCACAAGAAGACATTGGTAGAAGATGCAGAAAAGGGAACAAGAAAGCATGCTGTCATCCTCCCACTTGTGGTCTTTAAAGGACCATCGTCACTTTACCCCACCAGAACCGGTTCCCATGCTTTCAGTGACATTCTACTTCCATTCGCCTCTCTCCTGTCAGAGAAATCACTAGAGGCCCCTTTTACAGCTTTGACTCTTCCTTACCCTTCAGAGATGTAGTTCTATTTCCTTTTCAAGATGAAAGCCTGTCTTTGTCCCTCCCCAAATAGTTCCAGGCAGCAGAACACACTGAATCCTTGCAGATAAAAGACCCTGCTGATAAAATGCCAGATTGTTATCAGAGCCGCAAGTGAGGGAGTCAAGTCTCTACAGTTAATTACCTCCTTACAGCTTTGTTTATATCCTGTTCATTCGGGGCATGTTTTTCTTGGACAGTTTCTTGTCTGAGCTCTGAACTGCAGTCTGAAGTTTGCAAAACTCCCAAAGGTCAGGGAATAGTGGGGTTCTTTTCAGAAAGGCTTAATGGCGAGGAAAAGAAGATCAAAATTTCTGTCTTCCATCTGAAGGGATAAATAAATGCTTGATTGGACGGCTAGTTCCTTACCTCAAGCAGACAAACCCCAATGGCTGCCTGACAATAGAATGGTATTTATGTCCAAAGCTGTGATTACCACGCAGTGACAAATTGGATATCCAAACTGAGGCCAGAGGCCAGTTGAATCTAAAATGAAACTACCTAGTAAATATACTTGGCAGCATTGATCCATGCATTTAAAATTGTCTGGGCTGGGTGTAATGACACATGCCTTATGTCCCAGCACTTGGGAACCAAGACAGGTGGATCTCCGAGTTTGATGTCAGCCTAATCTACATAGTAAGTTCCAGGCTAGGTACCTAGTGAGATAGCCTACTGATAAATTTTGTTTTGAGTATTTCACCATAACAAATAAAGCCTGCTTTGGAACATTCTAGTACTTTGGCATAATAGGAAATACAATATGATTTATGGTCTACCTTAATTTGTATGTGACTACTGTTGCATGTAAGAAACTGATTAGCCTTTTAAGAACTATAGGGCTATGGGTATTGAACACTTTAAGGAACCCAAGAATTAACATTTTGCTGCTATCACATTAGGTATATGGAGAAGTTTGGAATTGGAAGAGTCTGTTTTGTCTTTAAAGGGATTGGTCAAACCATGGTAGATACTGTCCCACAGCTAAATCAGGGAGAGAAGTAAATTCTCTCAAGTGTACTCTGTCTTCATGACTGGAAGAACATTGTCCATTGCTCTGATTATGGATTAGTGGCATTCACATGCTTCATGACCAGTATCATTAGTTAAATTAAACATCTGTGGGACCTGGCAACTAATAAGTGGCCAGACACATTTCTTTATTATTAATGAATGAAATTTGAATCTGACCTTATGTTGTCTTGTTAGGTTGTTTGTTGATACCTGCACACTGGGCTCTGCCAGCCCTCTCAGCTTTCCTGGTGCCAAGAGCTGCTGAGCACTAGACTGACTGCCATACTTTTCAGACCAAAAAATTCTCAAACCCTTTAAATATATTATCTGATAATATTGCTACAGTATGAGACAGGGTCTCACTACAGCCTTGGTTCTCCTGGAACTACCCACCCTGCCTGGTGGAAGCCTGGTATTTTAAACTATAACTAAGAGATGTCACTTATATTTTCTGTTCCTGCCATCTTTGAAGGCAGCCACGAGGTGGTCACTGAGTGTCAGAAGTATCTTTTCTGTATTTAAAGTTTGTGGGGTTTTTTTTTTTGAAGAAGAAGAAGAAGAGGAGGCTAGACAGTATAAACCTAGGAATAATTAAGAATATATAAATGCTTTGAATTAAATCCGGTGGAAATAAGTCCTGACCTTCTCATGGGCAAGAATAGAGGAAAAGTGTTTTGTTTTGTTTTGTTTTTAAGTCAGGTTTCTGACCTGAAACTCAGTATGTATTCAAGTAGCCTAAGTGACCTAAAATTTTCAAGCTTCCTGCCTCCACTTATTGAGCACTAGGATTATATACCACTGTATAGACTCAAAGAAAAAGATTCTTCATGAGACAAAGACTTTGCAAGACACAGCATGATTGTTTAAGACAGTCTGTTGTAAATGAGTTTTTAAAAAGTGCATTCCTTTGACCAATAGTTTTGTCAGGATAACTATTGAGATAGTAAATGAAGTGCTTTGAGGTATGTCAGGGAGGAGGAAAGAGCATTGCTGTGCCTTGTATAACTGGGGATGAGGACTGTACCCGAGTGAAGCCAGATTTCCACCAGCCATAGAAGACCATGGAAATAGCGGAAACAATCCAGGTTGTTTTGTTTTCTCTGGAAATGTTATATTTATTAGGCTTTTGTATGCAAAGCTAAGCAGTATTGGGTTTCATACTTATTACTTTATTGAAGAATGACTCATTAATTTTATTTAACTTATTTTTGATAGACAAAGAGGAAAGCTACTATGTTGAGGCTGCCTTTATTGATTGAGCTGAGTAGAAATGACTGATCTTTAAGAACTTTCTTATTTTTTGTTTATATTTATTGCCTTCTTTGAAGACTTATGATACTTATGCTTAGACTAAAAAATATCTTCATATAGAAACTAGCAATGGGAATTAGCAGTGATTTTTTTTTTTTCTAGTGCCTTATGGTCTCAGAAACCTGACTATTTTAGAGATTATGGCCAGTATTTTTTATTGACATGTTCCCATCTTAAAACATAATCACCATGAAATTAATGTATTAAGCCAAGGTTACATCATATTACCAGTTGTGGGTAAGATGATGCCTCTGATAATTAGTAGCATCTCAATTAGATAATAGAACACTTCGGTGATGAAGAGATGTAGCATGCTCCTACAAGAAGATGCCACCACTGAGATTCTATGCTTGTAACTCTAGTATACTGTTTATTGGTGCCAGGCCATGCACATGTGTAATCAGTTTTGTTGTATCTTTGGACTTTATACAGGAATCAGCATTGTGCATTTATTTAGAATGTATTAATAGGATGGTGATCTGAATTCTATTTTCCCAGAATTTAAGATGATTTGCATTGTTAGGAGCTGAAAATTACTTTTTCACAATGGTACAAATTGAGTTTTTGACTGTTCAAGATACTAGAAAGAAGGCTTAATAAACACAAGGTGGGGAGAACCATCTGTTTTATCTTAATAGTCACATGGAACATTATTCTAAATGCATATGAGTTTATTATAGCTGTTCCAACAAAATTGACACCATTTAATTGAATAGTTTATAATGTATATTTAAATGTAGCGATTTAATTGATTTCCAAATGTATGATCATTCTTCAGTGCTGAGGTTGTAAAAATACCTTAAATACTGTAGAGTGACATATAACTGTAATACCAGTATTGGGAGACTAAGACAGGTGGTCCATAAGTTTGAGGCTAAGACAGGCTCTTCAAGTTCAAAACCCTATCTCAGAAATAAGACACAGAGAGCAAATACCTCAGAGCTGAGGCACATTCACTTTGCAGTTGGTATAGGCTACAGAGTAATGTTAGTCTAGATTTGAATCTTAGCCAGTCCACTTCCTTTCTTTGTGAATTTGGATGAGTTGGTCTTGATGAGCTAACATAGTTCTAGTTCTTGTTTAAGTGATCATGAGGAAAAGTTAGTTCTGGTCAGAACGTTGGATTGACTAAGCTTGTTTATCTGGAGGAAAAAAACACTTAAGAGAAGGGAAAGCAAGACAGGATTATGATGTCACTTTTCTAGTGTATATGAGAAGATATCATTTCTTCTTGTTTGTTGTTTTGAGACAGAGTCTCAGTGTAGCCCTGGCTTTCTTGGAACTCACTCTGTAGATGAGGCTGGCCTCCAACACAAAGAGATTCCCTTGCCTCTGCCTCCCGAGTGCTAGGATTAAAGGCCAATGAGAAGATATTCTTTATAAAAGCAACTTAAGACCTGACTCATGTAAACTACACAAGTTCAAAGTGTGCAGTTTGATAAATTTACATGCTTATAAAGCTATCGCTACCATAAAGATAGTGCAGATATCTGTGGTCTTTTGTAACTCCTATCCAACATTCCTCCCGCAAACATCTGGCAGTGTTGCATTGTTCTCAGTCACTGCGGATTAATTTACCTTCTCCAGAACTTTATAAATGGGAATCATCTTGCATACATCCTATTTTATCTGACATTTCACCTGCATATTCTGAGAGTCAGCCCTGTGGTTAAGTAAAATGGAATTTTCTTACACTGATCTACCACAATTGGTTTACTTCTTTAACTGTTGATAGACATTTGTTTTAGATTAAAAAAAACAAAAAAAAACCCCTAAACTATTACAGGTAAGTTGCTAGGAACTTTCATTCATGTGCATGTCTTTGTATGGATATTAGTTTTCTCTAGATTAAGTACATGGGAGTGAAATGAGAGGACTGTATAGAAACTGAAAACTTGTTTTGCACGTCCCCCCAGGTAAGTGTGATAGCGGTCAGGCACACACCTCACACGCTCTGATTCTTGGTTTTTTTTTCTCTTTAAGACTTACTTATTTTTAGTCCATATGTATGAATGTTTTCCCTGTTTGTATTACTACATCACATGTATGCCTAGAGCTCTTGAAGACCAGAAGGAAGAACTGGAGTTACAGATGATTGCAAACTATCATGTTGGTGTTGGAAACCCAACTGGGGTCTTCTGCAAGCACAGACAGTGCTCTTAACCACTGAGCCATCTCTCTAGCCTCAATAAGCTCAGTCATTTTCATTTAGTATTTCTACTGAGTGTGTAGTGGTAGATCATTATTATTATTAATATATTAATAATTCATATTATCGTCACTAGTATCTACTCATCCTGTATGACATTGGGTTACACAGACACATTTTCATAACATTATATAATGCACTTTTGAGTTTCTCAAGTAACTGAGCGTGTTGAGCATCTTCACGTGTTTACTCCCCATCTCCTTTGCTGAAGTGTCTTTTCAGAGCTTTGACTCAGTTTTTTATTAAGTTGTTTGTTTTCTTCTTCTGAATATATGCTGGACACTAGTTCTTCAGGCATAAATTAATTTACTTCCCCAGCTTGTAGAACCAGAGAAACAGAGTTAAATTGCAGCAAGAAGGAATAATTATACCAAAGGAAGTGTTTTTTGACTGTTGAACTACTATAGTCTAAGTGTGGGTTTGGGTACAAACAAAAGCAGTATAGTTTTTCCTGGGATGTTTACAAACAACTCTGTTAACAGTACTGCAGGCCTGTTAGAATGTGATTCAGTTCACTTAATTCAGAAGGAATATTTTCTTGGAGATGGGTCTATTGCTAATATCTCAAAATCCGTTCCTGTTTTGTACTATTTTTCTAGGCCAAAATATGCAACTTTTTGGAACTTTTCAAGGCTTTCTATGTACTTGGTTTTTAAAGTTTCATTCTTCAGGATTTCAGTTTGAATTGTTGCTAGGAAATAAAAGGAAGGTTATCTTGGGGCATTAATTAGCTTTAGCAAAAGGGAGCTACAGTCTCTGCAGGGCAGTAATCATATTAAAAGAAATGTTCTACTTTCTCTCTTCAGCAGGAGCACCAGAGTTGGTGTTGTCAGGCAGATTCATTTAGCTCTCTGTGGAGGCAAAATAATTACTGGATTCTAGAGAATCCAGATGAGTAAAGGTCGTGGGGTGGTGGTTGTCTTGGGAAGAGTGAGGGGGGCTTTAATGACAGGATTCCAATAGTTAATGACGGGCTTTCCTGTGTAGAAAACACTGGTCATTTGTTTCCAACTCTGAGAGAGGCCAAAGCTAAAGAAAACTGGATCTGATTGTAAAAAGGTTGAGTGTGCTTAGTGGTAGGCATAAAAATTTTATTGTCGGCATCAATATTGTTATGAGATTAAGCAATAGAACAAGTTGAGAGATCCCCATTGGTTTATGGAATTTTTTAATTGGAGGGATTAGAAATTACTTCTAGTATCCTTTACAGATGAGGAGATGAGTATTGTGTAGACCACCTGTGGCCACAGCTAGTGCAGATGTTGACGTTTGACTCTGCACGTTTCACTTGTCTTCTTATTTATACCACCAGAGAAGCATTGTAGTTGTTCCCTCACTAAAACAGTCACTTACTGTATGTGTTATCTCTTCCTGAGCTCTTCAGTCCTGCTCGTGGACAACATACATGTCCATACTTGTCAGTATAAAGGGTAAAATTTCCTGTTCTTTAGCATTTTTTAAATTTATGTAAATGAACAAATACAGTACTTGGAGTGGCTAGATGATTTGATTTGTGGTGAGTAATAATGATAAAGGACAGCAGACGTCATTGCCACATCCTTAGTGTAACCCGCCCCATTTTTATTATATATGTTCTTCATAAACCATTGCTTGATCTGGGCTACAAAGTATTCAGCTTGGTAGTGGCTTTGGGTCAAAATCCTGTGACTAATTTGCTTTTCCTAAGGGCAGTACATTAGAAAGCTTTAGACTTTTTTTTTTTTAACATTTGTTTGAACTGGAGGAAATACATTTAGGCTGCCAGTTTATTGTGAATGAGATCTGCAAACATGAGTTCCAACCATTGGAATTAGTGGGATAAATTGCTTCTTAAGGATTCCACGCCCATGATCACAACAGAAGGAAATTGGCACAAGGCATTTTATTTGGTTGTGGTTATATTTATTTGGTAACTCATTGTTCTGTACATGTTCCCACTAATCTGTCTATAGTGAAAAACACACATATTCATATAATGTTGTTTGAAGGCTTATCTGAGTACTAAAAATAGGACAAGGGGCTGGAGAGATAGCTTAGTTAGGAAAGAGCTGGTCATAGAAGCATGATCCTGGGCATTGCTTATGCCCCTGTGATTACAGTGCTGGGAAGACAGAGACAGGAGGATCCCTGGGGATTGCTAGCCCTAGTTGAATTTCTGAGGGGTCTAATGATAGACTCTTTCTCAAAAACCAAAGTAGACAGCACCTGGTTTTGACTTCTGGCGTTTATGTTCACATTCACCCACATGTACATGCATCTACTTTACATGTGCATGCATCCCCTACATACTACACACACACAGAGGTGGGGGAGGGCTGGAGAATGAGATAATATTTGAGAATAGCTAGACTACCTGCCTCCAGCCTTTTTCTTTTTTTGGATTTCCACATAGGTGTTAGACTCTTTCAGAAACATAACACATTTTTGTCATAAGGGAAATTAATCAAGCTGTGTACACTTAAAAATATTAAACTGTCATTGTGTGGACCACTTAACTCACGAGTTTCATTAATTTTATTAGTTTGGTACAAAAGGATTTTTAGTTTCAGACTGAGTTTTAGGTCATTACAACTAAGCTCATTAATCAAATTAAGAACTATTATGGTCAACACACTTTTAGACAATTACTTTGGTTATACTATAGCATAAAATTCTTGGCTTCAGGATTTGATGAACTCTTGGAAAGCACTTTATGCAACTTTCTGGTTGTGGAAGTGTAAAAAGTTGTCAAGATACTGAAGAAATGGTCATTTGTTGGCAAGAAGCCAGGGGAATATGGCAGATGAGACAAAATTTGGTAGCCAATACTTTACTTTCTGCCTTTGGAGCACGGGCTGTATGGTATGTGGTCAGGGATTCCTGAGGAACAATGAGGGCCTTTCTGTTGACCAAGCTGGCTGACTGCCTGTTGTGATCATGATCTTTTCTGTGCTCATTGTACTTGTTGAAGGGCTTAGAGCAGCTCCATGGCCAGCCACAGAGCTGATGTCACCGGTTACCATATGCATCCACTTTTCACTTCATCACAGGTTCATTGTTACCGCCCAAAATAACAGCATTAAGATCTCACTTTTCCAATTTCCTTCAAACAGCAGACAAACATTGAGTGGTCCGTGTTGAGTTCTGGGGTAATATCTGATGTAGTTGTAAATCATCATTCATAATTGCAGTCGACTGGCCATCATCAACTCCTATACCAAGCATATTCCTCATTTTTAAGGCCCTCATTCCTTTGCAGAATTTCCAGAACTGTCACTCAGTGCATGGTCATTAGCAGTTTCTGGGCCAAGTTCACTGTTGACATTGAGAGTCTTTGCTGCCTTACCACTCATTGGGGTTCTAATAAAATCACTCATATTTGCTTTTTGTCTTTAACATTTCTGCATAATATAAAATAAATTTAAATTCATAGGTCGTTAGTTATAAAAATCGAGAAATGTACATTAAAATGTTGTGTAGCTACAGTTATTAGGAATGTATTCCTATATCTCCAGCAAATTATAACAGTGTAAAATCCACAATCGCTTTTGTACTTACCTGATAATATCTTTTCAGATATTAATAATAGTCACTTAAAAAGTGAAGTTAGTCAAAAAAATTTACTTGGCACCCATGATTACTCTAGCTGTTCTTGAACTAGCTTTAGTTCTTCGAGTATCAGAATGGTTTTTAATGTGTTAATTTTCCAATAGAGAGCAATTGGACTTTGGAATATTTAAAATCTTATTTTTTTTTTAATAGAACAAATAAAGTTCTCCCAGGTTAGAAAAGAGAACCTTCTAACATGAGAGGGTTAGAAAGAAGAGGGTAAATTCTTAGTACCTTTTTATAGTTTCTTTAATGAATCACTCAATCCTCTGTGACCTGAAGTCATTCACTATGAACACGGAACCACTCTCTAAGATTGATGGGGCAAGTCCCAAGTGTATTAAATCACTTTGAGAATTAGGACTGGGACAGTAACACACTACAAGGACAGCCAACCTGTTTAGCTGACTCCTTCACCTGTTCACTACCTATAAAAAGAGACACCCTGAGCCCAGGAGCTGTGTTCAGAACCCTCACCAAGAGTCTGAGGGCACCCTTCTTGTAGTCCCCTGGAGAGACAGAGCAGAGTTATGAAAGGCTTTAATTCAGTCTGTAGAATCTGCACCCTCAGCTCCTGCAGAGCTCACCCCCTAACCTGGAAATGCTTTTCCAGCTGTTGTAGGAGGAGACTCCAGACCAAGGTACAGCTCCTTTTCCAGTCAGAGATAAACTCCCAACAGGACTGGCAGGGGAAGGGGTTCATATTTAGATATTCACAGTGCTTCATTTTTATTTTTGGTGAGGGCTGAAATTAGTTTTTTTCCCTTCAAGTCTCTAATCTGGGGTTTCCAGTGTCTTTGTGTGGACATCGTTGTAAAGCCTTCCTCCTAAGCTGGGAAAGTTATTACTAAAGGAAACTGGTTTTCAGTATTCTAAAGAACAATTTCCTTCCCAACTGTCTAAAACACTTTATTGGAATCTCAAAAGCTTTGTTTCAAATTATGTTTATTATTGGCAAAAAGATGATGAACTATTTAAATGAAACGTCAGGTGAATTATATATGTATTTTTATAGGAGCAAGGAATCGGGGATTAACATTTAGAAGTCATGCTTCCCTTTACTATTGAAGAAATAATTGTAGCTCCAAGTAATGAAAGTACACTGTTCTAAGAGCTTTTTGACATAACTACAACATCATTTCCCTTGTAGTCTTATTTAGAGAAATTCACTCACTTCCTGGCAATGAGAGGAATAGTAGGTGTGCACCAGTCACCACTATTACCTCTGTGGTTTCATGGCCACCACATGATGTGGCTGGGTGCTGCTGAAGGGATGTAACTTAAAACTAGCAGCCCAGGGAAAGTGAGGCTGGGTAAAGACTGGTTAGTGAGCACCAGAGTGGAGGGACCACAGGGTCACACATCTTCTAAGGCCAGGCTTGGGCCTATGTTGGCCTGATCCTAAGTGGTCACATTGCAGTATCTAATGTTCTATTGTGGCTTATCTGTGTCAGTGTTTATTCATAAGGTTTTGATCTATTGATCTTAGTTAATTCTCAAAGAGCTGGCCAGTAGATACCACTAAACTGAACATTTTACCTGCAGACACATAATACTTTTTGTTTTGCTCATCAGACCTGGTAATGTGCACTTTTTTGTGTAACAAGTATCTACTGTTCTTACTCCTCTCTCATTAATCCAAAGAAATGATTTTTTTTTTCAATTTTACTTAAAAGCTCTACTTATATTTGATATATTTGAGTGGAGAAACTAATGATGAGCTGAATTGAGGGTGTGAGTAAGTATAGCTGTTAAGTTCTAACTAGCAGTGTGAGTGGGCAAGAAAAAGAGCCAATTCAGGCAGCAGGAGATTCTTTGATGAATTAAAAACAGGTTAGGAGAGTCTAGGAAGAACAAGCAGAGAATCTGGTATCTTGGACCATCACTGAACTCTGAGATTGTGAAGATGCCATTCAGAAATGTGTCTAGATTTTCAAAGTTACTAGATGCTGTATTTCTCTTTGGTGAATGTACACATACCCACACAGGATTATTTTTTTGAAGGCAAGATTTGGAATAGCTTATAAAAACAACTAAGAATACTTGGTATAATAGCAGTAGAGTGAACAGAACATGAATTGGAGCCCTGGACCTGGAGAATAAAGGTGTGAGCAGAGAGTCAGGTGGCCCAAAGAAACTTAAGTGTCCCCTTCTCCTTTACAGCTTATTTGCATGGAGTGTGAAGGGTGGGCCTCTGTCATCACAGAAGTATGAAGTGTGCTTGCTTTTGACAAGGCTCTGTTTCCTGTGGTGAGATAAAGAATACTGGAGAGAACAGAGAATATGCTCATTCATCATGGCTTTAAGTCCTTATGATTCTACCAATCAGATTATAATAGCTAACCACCACCTGTGTGGTAGGCACTATACTTTACATTCATATCTCACTTAAGCTCATAGTAGCCTTAACAGGTAAGTAAAAACTTAGAAAGTGTATTGGCGTATCCTAAGACCTGTACTAGTAAGTGATAGTACTTGTATGTACACTGAGGTATGTTAGATTCCAGAGCATGCTCTTAACCCCAATCTTATATGCTTTCAATGGCATTTCAGTGGAATAGACAAGATAGTTGCCAGGGGTTGCCATGGGAAGGGTAGATGTGCTGCCTTCCCTGTGCTGACACAGAGCTGACTTTGCTCTTGTAGTAACTGCAGAAGGATAAAAGCAAATGGTTCTGACCAGAGATTGAACAGCAAGGTTTGACGAAAGCTCATGTCCTATTAAAATTCAGATGGAGAGAAGATCCCCAAGGGTTCCAGGGTCAAAGCACATTCTAAAACATTACAAATGAAGCAATAGTTTGGTGTGAGATGTCTTTCTCTACACTGAGAATATGCTTTATTATCATTGGTTAAAGAAATTGTTTGGCCTGTGGAAAGGCAATTTAGAGTCAGGCAGGAAATCCAACTAGAGATGAAGAAGGGCCGAATCAGGCAAAAGCTACAGGCTGATGCTCCCCCCCCTCAAAAAACCCAAAATATAATAAAACACAAATCAAGCCACAAAACACGTGACGGTACATAAATTAATAAAAATAAATTAACCTAAATTATAAAAACTAGTTAATAATAAGCCCGAGCCATAGGCCAAACTGTTTATAATTAATATAAACCTCTAAGTAATTATTTATAGACAGCTGTGGGACTGCAGGTGGGAGAGATCTGTTTAAAGTTTAAGTCCAAACAAATTAAAAACAAACTTCCAACAACATAATTGAGTTGACAAAACCTAAGTGCAGAGCAAGCTTTGTTCAACAGTCTAACCGAGAACCTATTGCTCTCCCTAGACATACTCTGGAAGGCAGAATTGTCTTGGTCATAAGTGGGTACCATTTCCTAAGAGCATATAACTGAGCAAACCACAATTTCCCAGTTTTCATGAGCAGGTTTAGTGAGGGGCGGTTTCTGTGACGTTACTGAGTCACAGAATTTAGTGTTCAAGGCAGAACAAAACCTCACCTATGTGATTTTCTATCTTATTAGCCCCTAGGTTCTAAATTTTCCTAACACATTTCATTCTTGTTCCCAACAACTGTCAAAACAAACCTGCAAGTGTATATTTGCTTAGTGTTTGTGTATATGTATATATACAGGTACATTTGTGCGAATCTAACTGTAATCCAGCTTCCTGCTTACATGCTTTCCATTAGAATTGTGGAATTACATTGGTTATTGCTTTATGATGGGTGTCATTTTATTAAATTTTATTTTACAAATTACCATCCTTAGCAATTGCATTGTTTTAAAAAATTTTAAGTTACTGTTTTGTATATGTTGAAGGAGGGTTACGGGTACATTCATGCCTTGGCATGTGTGTTGGGGAGGGTTACGGGTACATTCATGCCTTGGCATATGTGTTGGGGAGGGTTACGGGTATATTCATGCCTTGGCATATGTGTTGGGGAGAGTTACGGGTACATTCATGCCTTGGCATGTATGTTGGGGAGGGTTATGGGTACATTCATGCCTTGGCATGTGTGTTGGGGAGGGTTATGGGTATATTCATGCCTTGGCATATGTGTTGGGGAGAGTTACGGGTACATTCATGCCTTGGCATGTATGTTGGGGAGGGTTATGGGTACATTCATGCCTTGGCATATATATATGTTGAAGTCAGAGGACAAGTTGTGGGAGTTGGTTCACTTCTTCCACCACGCAAATATCAAGGACCAAGTCTTGGACTTGGTATGTAGACCAGGCTGGCTCTACATGATGGTTGGCCTGGCCTCTTTCTTTCAAATTGTTGAGATAAAAGCATGCCCAGTAAACATGTGCTGCCTTCTGGGGATAGTTTTAGTTGTGCTTGTTATCCTGGGTGGATGGGTTTAGTAAGTACCTAAAATGAGGTATGGAAAGTAGAACATTCTGGAACTTTTCCCCCTTTTCATCATTCCCTTGTATAGATGCCAAATTCCTTTGGGAAATGACTATTTGCAAAAGGTCAGGAGCAGAAGGCAGGCCATTCTTTAGTGTCAGGTTTCTGCTAATTGAAAACAACCTTGTTGGTGTTATTTGTATTTGAAAGGAAACATTTGTATGCAAGAGCCCAGCATAAAACCCTATAGCACATAGTGTGAGTTGGGCTGGGTAGGGGATGGACCGAAAAACTTCAGAAAGCAGCTGTGCAGAGTGAAATCATTTGCTAATTAGATTGCAAAGCATTTTCAGAATATTTTCTTTTCTTTGTTGAATAAAGTTTTCTCCCCTCATGGGCCAAAACAAACATTTTACTGTGTTTGCCAATTACAGATTAAACGTTTAATCATTTTTAAAGGAAAAATAAGTGAGAAAATGGGTGAGTTGTCAGAGCCTAGTTAAAGTCCAGCAGGAATTCACTAGCTGCCTGCTGTAGCCCACTGTCGCACCTCTCCAGTCTGATCAGGCCCTAAGGGCCTCTGTGTTCACACTCATCCTCTATTCTCTCCTGTCAGCCTGGGACCAGCACACCAGGATGAAGTCTTAAGTCATTTTGCTTATTCAGAAATAGCACTGTGCGTGTGTGTCTGTGTCTGTGTGTGTGTCTGTGTGTATATGAACATGTGGACAATGTGTGTCTGTGTATATGTGAATGTGTGGACAATGTGTGTGTCTGTGTGTATGTGAACATGTGGACAATGTGTGTGTGTGTCTGTGTATATTAAATGTGTGGACAGTGTGTTTGTGTGTATGTGAACGTGTGGACAATGTGTGTGTGTGTAAACATGTGGACAATGTGTGTGTGTGTCTGTGTATGTGAACGTGTGGGCAATGTGTATGTCTGTGTGTGTGAACGTGTGGACAACGTGTGTGTGTGTGTGTGTGTGTGTGTGTGTGTGTGTGTGTGTGTGTGTGTGTGTGTGTAATAGAGGGCAGCTTTGTGGAGTTGGTTCTCTTCTCTCTTTCCATGAGTTCCGGGTATCAAACTCAGGTTACCAGATATGCATGTACATTAAGTGCCTTAAGTGAACTATCTCTCTGGCCCCCAAAATTTGATTTATTTTTATTCTCATATTAGGTACACTTTGGTGGTACTTCTAAAATACTAGAAACATTTCTTCCTATGACTGCCCCGTGCATCTTATGCCTCCATGACCATGGCCCTAATAGACCTTAAACATTTTTTGATTTGTGGGGCAATTAAGAGGCCATCTCTTTGCCAAGTAAAACCTACTGTCTTCTGGTCTTTTTGCCTTGGCATCTAAGACAGCTCTGAAATTGGGTTGCTTTTGTAAGTGGGTGAAATATTATTAAGTCTAGATTAAATATTAATTCTAACAAAGTACTTACTAAGCTAAGACTTTAATATGTTCAACTTCTCTTACAATCTGTGTTGTGTCTTTGAAAGCTTTCAGCTTCACTGTCTCTCTCAACAAAGGTTGTGGCTTCTCAGAAGCTAAGTGTTTACAAAGTTAAGAGGTCCTTAGATGCCCTGCCTTTCCAGAGCTCTGTTAACATCACAAAACACCATGTATCCATGGCTGGCCCTTGCTTTTATTCCCATTCTTTGAATGTAAGTCAGCCCAATGGTGAGGATTTAGAACTGTGGGGTTTGTGTCTTGCCCTCTTAAAAAGAACATCATACTATATTGCCTACTGGTTGTGATGCTCCTCGATGTGGCCCAACCTTTCAGTTCTTTATAATGTCCAGTTACTCATCAGCACCTAAATCATCCTGACACATCCACCTGTCCCTTGAGCATTTCTGCATGTGCCTTCCATGCTGCTGTTCTTGGCTAGTAGAGCCAACTGCAACCTGACTGACCCTTTCTCTTCTCTCTGCTTGGAACATCAAGGTCACTTGTTTATCTGTCATTCCCTGTACTGCCCTGCTTTTGTTCATCATTTCAGATGTTCACCTCATCTTTCCAACCAGCATATAGGCTGCTCAGAGATAGTCTTGCTGTTCAGGGCATTTATCACAATGCTTTCTACTCTTCACAGATATCCAGTTAATATTTGTTCATCATTGAGTAATATGTCACTTTTCTGCTATCACCTGTTTATTATATTCTTCCCATGATAGAATTATATATGCCAGTGTTATTTTTTTTTTAACAAAAGCAATATGGCCTGTGAAACTAACTAAAGGAAAATATCATTTGAATAAAGAAAGGGTAAGAACAGTCATTTGAAATGAGGTACTGATCCTGTAAATAACAGACACAAAGATACGAGCATGGAAACAAGTAATGATATTATGTTGTTTCTTCCCAGGTGTGGTCACTCACCTATCTACCGCTCCCGTGAAATGGCAGCTCGTGCACTGGTCCCCTTCATTACAATAGACCAGATACCAAGCACCCTCTGTGCTCTGCTAGACTCACTCCCCAACAGCACAGACCAGTGCTTCCGACAAAACCATATTCATGGGACACTTCTACAAGTAAGTAGAGTGACTCTGTATGACTTCCATAGAACGGCACAAGATGAACTTCAGGTTCTCGTGTATTCTTTCTTAGCAGGTGAAGACTCAAGCTTTTAAGTTCACCTGGAGAACTTACTTATTTCTGCCTTTTACTTACAGATGTCTCCCAAATATGATTTCATGCACCTTAAGAATGAATCACTGCCCACTTATTGACAGATCATTCTGTGCATTAACTTCTGCAACATGCTTTGTTACCAAGTATGCCTACAGAACATCCTGGGCCATTTTTTGCTCTAGGTTGTGATGGTTTGAATGAGAAATATCCCCAGAGTCTCAGGTATTAGAATGCCTGCTCCTCAATTGATGGCACTGTTCGGAAGATTTAGAAATTGTAGTCTTATTAGAGATATGTCACTGATTTCAGGCTTGAGAGTTCAAAGACTCATCATTTCTAGTTTGCTCTTTCAGCTTCCTACTCCTGCCACCAAGGTCTCTTCACTCTCCAGGACTGTTGTCCCAGACAGGCTCCTCTGGAAGTTGCCTTGGCCATGGTATTTTATCAAAGCAATGGAAACCTAAGCCATCTTGCTGACTCTTGTTTTAAGTAAATATACAAGTTTGTTGTTCTTTTTACTCAAGTACAACAAATGGATGAGAACTCATTGAAATTTTTCTTTAAAACCTTAACGTGGTAATAGGTAGTATTGATAAATCTTCTATTTGCATGGCTGTTGTGGATACTCACCTGGTCATGAATGGAGACAGATTTAAATGAGGTCATGTTACTGGATTATTAACAGAGCCAGAGCCAGCCTTGAGACCCCAGAGCATACTGTAAACCTACAGTCTGCACTGCTGGTGTGGTAGGCCACGTGTGACGTTTCCAGTGTGAACTGCCTGGTTCTGCATCAGATATCCACCCTTCTCTACCTGCACATTTGCATCTTCAGTTTTGAAATCAAAGGCTAAATCAATTAGTGCATCTTAAGTGCTCATATGCTTGCTCCACATTTAGTTTTACAGATAGTATTATCATAGTTTTAATGAGCCTGCCCTATGGGGAAAACTATCTATAGGTCAAATAAAAGGTAGATATATGTTTTGCTTTTGTTCCTTTGTTGTTTATATGTTCAGCAAAGATTTTCCTGAATGCCTACTATGTACTGTTTTGTCATAGTTAGAACAGTGACTAAGTCATTCCTGGCCTGGACAGCATAAAGAGCAGAAAATAGGCAGTCCCAATGTAGCATGTCAATGCAGGGCCATCTGACTTGAGTTGGAGAAATCAGGACAAGCATCACAGAGCAGGTGGCAGATAAACAGAGGCTGAAAGCAGTTAATCAGCCACGGTGAAGAATCTCTTCTCCAGAGAAAACATCATAGAATAATGAAGATGAGAAGGCAGCATGCCTGGGAACTGCAACTTTGAGCCAGATGCAAACTTCACTTTAGTGGTACTCGGGACAACACACCTGAAATTAAAGAGGGTCTCAAGCACGTTTTACTTTCAGTATTTAACTTGTCAATAAACTGAGGTAATGTCAAGACATAGGAACCCAAAGCACGTGCTCCTTTATGGGCAGGGAAGACACCCTCACATTCATTGTAGACCCTGGCAAACTCACCAGCACATAATGAAGCAAAGTAGAAGATACTGTCCTCTTAGTGTTGTTTGGAAAGTAGTTTGATGCTGTGGGGGTGTGTGCGCACATGCATGGTCTCAACGTGCACCAGAGGTAATCTGCTCCATATTGTGTGCAGTATAGGTATTTGTGGTTTCTTTTGTTGGGAGGGGAGAGGGATTTGAGGACAGGGATCCACAGTACCTATGTGGTGGTTAGGGGATGGCCTCAGATGTCAGTCCTCACCTGCCTCCTTGTTTGAGAAGGATCTCTTGTAAAATAGCAAAACAGAATCTTGAAAGTGTCGCTGTAGGGAGTCAAACAGAATGCCCAAAACATCACAGGTTGTAGCCAGAGGCAGGGTGTTCTTCCAGAAGTAGTGTGTGGAGCCCTTCTCCTTTCCCACTGCACGTGCCCTGGCTGGACTCGAACTGAATATTCTTCCCTCCAGGGCAGTCTCTGGTCTGCCCAGGTCTGCCCAGCAACCAGACATGACCTTCCACTCTGTATGTGGGGTAACTTTCATATTCTCTATGAAACTCTCTGGAAAGACAAATAGCTCCCAATTGTGGGCTTGAATGGCTGTTCCTCTTGTTCCTAAGTATTGACGGAAGTCTTATTGGGGTGGGGGTGGGGTGTGGAGTCATAATTGGATGCTGGGCATTTACTGTGCTTCTCTAATAGACTCCTGTATTTGTCAGGGTTGTTTACTCTGGTTGAAAAGAGGCCGGTGGTGTGTGCTTCCTTCTGGTCTGTCTAGACTATTGTCAGAGTCTCTTCAGGAGGAGGAGTTTTCAGCTCATGGTTCTTCTATACATAAAGCTATCTTTGAAACCAGAAAAGACGTGCGCTTGGAAAAGATGTTAAGGACTGAGAGCAATGATACTCTCCACGGGGCCTTCAGAGACAGCTAAGTAAATACAAAACTGTTAGTTTTTCAAGAGCAGGAAATCATTTTGTAATCAGAAAACAAATTCTTTTGCAGAACATTTTCTTGAATTATACATTTTTACTTCTTTGAAGATGTTTACATAAACATATCAAACCCCAGAGTATTTCTTCAGTATACCTTAAAAACAAAAATGTGCTGATCGCTGAGTTTCTGAGACTGGGAAAGAATCAAATTATAGGGCATGCAGAATAAGAACATGTGTATTCATTTCCTAATCATTTCAAAACCAGAGGTTCACCATGGCAGTGCTGGAGTGGAAGGAAATGGTAGGCATTAGAAAAGGTGAGATTGTACAGCAGGTTCTAAAAAGCCCAGGGCAAATGACATTAAATCTCAATAAAGGCCAGATAGAGCCATGGACATTACCTCATTCGGGAGCAATACTGGCAGGGCCACCCGTCTTTTAAGTAGAATTAACTGTCTGTTTTTATTGCCAAAATTCTTGATGTTAAGAACTTAATGTTATTACTAGGTTACTTATCACCCTTAGAAGTTGTAGCTCAGAAAGTTCTCTTGTTAAGACTGAGTTTGGCCAACAACCCTGAGGAAGGGGTTGTTCTGATTCTTGTGTATTTAACTAACATTTGATGTTCCATAGAGAAGTCTACAGCTTCTGAGGGAAGAATTGGAGTTTTGGGTTTGTTCACTGAACCTGTTTTATATATATATATATATCATGTTTCTGATGGTGTCATATAAAAGAAGAGCTTTGCTCTTATTATTGTAAAGCTCCCTTGTAAAGTAGACAGGCTAGATAATGTAGCTTGTTGGAAAGTGAGAAAACCATTTGTACATTTATCTGAATATTCTAGACAAGATTTCTCTTCTATCTAAATAATCCCCCAAGTGCCACATCCCTTGTTGCAAGAACAAGCTGCACTTCCTACTGTTTTACCAGCAGAACATGTCAAACACTCATTTCTAAAAAATTTTCCCTCCAACTTGAAGACTCAATTTCTCCACTTTGAGAATTCTAAAATAGAAAAAACCCTCTTTCCTGTCTGAGGAGCTCCTCTCCGTGATAGCACTGCCTACTGTGTGTTGCTGCATACTAACCAGAGATAGGCTTCAGGTGGCCTAGGTGGACCGCTCAATCACCAGGAAAGTCAAAGTAACGTTTAGAGCATTCGTGATCTTATTTTTGCTCTTAACAAACCTACAGAGAGTCAAGACAGGTGTCCTTCCTTCATGCCCAGCCTACTCACTCCCTCCTGCCCAGCTGATGTACCCCAAAAAGGGTGACTTATTCAGAGCCACAGAGGTAGTCAGTAGTAGAGATTTGCCTCACTCTAACCCCATGCTCTTTCTCTTTATAACATGCTTCCTGCCTGAGAGTTGACCAGAGTGACAGCTTTTCATGACTAAGAAGTTAAACCAAGAACCAGTCCTCTCTCTCGTTTTATCTCTTACCAGTTGGTTGGTCCTTAAATTCATGTGTTGTGATTCCTCAACATTGGAAACAAAGTAAGACACTTGTTTTGGAGATTGTCAGGGGAAATACTAAAGCCCCAATGAGACACAATGGAAAAGCTGTGCTGTACTTTTTTTCTCTCTCATCTCTTCCCTTTTTCTCTTTGGCTTTTTACCTAAGACTTTGTTCTTAAGGTAACAGGAGCCTCCTATACTGTAGCTGAGTCACAGTAGCCACACCCCCCATCATCCCTAAACCTTGGACTTGAGCAGCAATAGGAATGATGGGACCACAAGGAGGTGATGAAGATTGAGTTTAATTCAGCAAATGCAGCATGCCTACTGTAGTTTAGGTGCTTCTGGAGTATAAAGACTAGTTTGCCCCTGGCACTCTTCCCTCCATGCCCCAAAAAGCTCAGGGATCTCCCCGTGGGCAGGGACTCCGAAATGAGAGAAGCTGAGCAGAGGGCAGATGGAAAGGTGGCCATAGACGCAAAAGGAGACATAAATGAGGCCCTCTCTTCTTGAGTCAGGGTCTCCATGCAGATGGGAGCAGCAGAGTGGGACTTCGGCAGACAGTGTAAGGACTGAGATAGAGGACCGTCTTGGAATCACTGTCTTGAAAAGGAAGGAAGAAGCTAGAAAGGAATAAAGGTGAACTGAGCAGCTTAGCTAGTTGTGTGAAGGAGCTGCTGTTACCAAGCAAGAATCAGACACGCATCCTTCAGTGATTCCCCGTACCCAAGCAGTAACAGGAGGTAGACAGTCCAGAATAGAAACAACCTTTACTGATATTGTTGCATCAGTATTTATAATTAAACATAATTTGAGTTATTCCCATCTTTTAAAAGTATACCCACAGTAGACAGTCCGTACTTTAAGAATTTTAATATCTTTTCCATGTTTCTCAACAGTACAAAATTGTGAAACTTAAAGTGTTCAAGTTGTCCAGAAATGGAATAGTACTTGATGGATTCCATTTGGTGACCTGTGTCCTTGTTTATCTTACATTCAGAAAATAGAACTTGAGATGGAGAAACAAAAGCATGACACGGTGCTGAGCTTGTAAGCTGTAAGTGGGTTACTTGTCAGTCTGTTTCCAGACTCATGCTTATGACTGGTAGTCAGTTTATTCTTCCCTCTTGCACACCTGTGCTCTTGTGCAAGGCAAACACTAAGGTGGCAGAGAAGCTCACAGTCCAGCAAGGGCTGTGGCAGAGTTGCTGCCATGTGGTAGCTCTACATGTGTCAAGATCTCTGCTGAACCGAGTTGTCCGAGAGCGTGAGTGTAGCAGAGGGCCAGAGACACCAAATGGTCACCTGCAGCTGGGAGTGGTGGCATCTCTTTTAACCTGGGTGCAAAAGAACAATTATTGTCTGTTGTCTTGGTGTGAAAAGCACTGGGTGGCACTGGGCTCCTTTTTAAAAGTTAAAGCGTACCTTTGGTAATATATTGCTTTCCAGATATAAGCCTAGAAAAGTCATTTTTAATTAAAATGCCACTTTTGGAGATAAATTAATACTTTCCTTATAAACACTTAAATAAAAAAATTTATTTGGAATGTTACTTAGAGAGCCTTCTCCACACATTGGAGCTATCTCCCAACTTCCAGGTTCCAGGGCACTGGCTGTCATACATGGTCATTGTTCCTCCAATGCCCTCCTGTGGCTTTGTAATGCTCTGAAGGAAGCCAAATATAAGTCAAGGGCATGTTGAATTTACAGGACAGACATTTCATGTTTCCCCAGGTGTTTGCTACTGTTTGGGATTATAATGGGGTCAGGAACAGTGAAAAGTAGAGTGTAGCTATATTTTCCTGTTTACTTTGTGTGATATATCTATTGGCTGGGTTACCACTTACTGAGGACCTTCAGAGGCCTTTCTGGGAGGTGCACAGAATTCCTGTCCTGCTGATGAGAACAATGAGGGTGGAAGACGGAGATGTTCCCAAAGTCATCCCAGTGTTAATGGTAGCACAGAGGCCAGGGGTTCCGTTCTGGCTCATGTGAAGCTTTTAGCTGCACTCATAACTTAGAGCATTAGACTGCACTGTGCCACATACACTACATTCTGTTAGACTGTTTTGTATGTGTGTGCATGCTGTATATATATATATATATAAAACCATTGTCACATTAGACTGCATTATAATGCACTACTTCTGTGGAAAGGAAAAGAATATACCAAAAGAAAAATGAGGCTTTCAAGGTCCCACCATGGGAAACTGACCTGGCTGTTGGGTTGTTCTAGTGCTAGCGCTTGACACCAGCTTTGTCTCAAGTCGGTACAGGGAATACATCAGAGAAAAAGATGGATGCTTGCTCCACATGCACTCTCAGTGATGCTGATGTGGCTGAGTTGGCAGAGTGCTTTACTAGCATACCCAGAGCCCTTGGAGTCAGTCCTCAGTGCCGACTAAACCTATAATCCCAGCACAAGGGAGCTAAAAAAAGGAAGATCAGAAATTCAGGGTTCTCTTAGCTCCATAGTGAGTTCAAAGCCAGCATGACGTGCATAAAGGCCCTGTCTCAAAATCCAACAAACACAAAAAGATCAGCTTCCATGGAGCTAATCTTACAGCAAGGGACTGGGGGAGGAGACAATAACAAACAATTGCATAACACTCACTGTAATTTATAGTCAATAGTAGGCAAATTATGTAGTTCCTTGGAAGCTATTAATCATTGTGGCCCATAAAAGCAGATAGACTAACGGAATCAGAGTGAAGAGGAGAGGAAGGCAGATGGAAGGCAGCATAAAATAAAGAGCCAGAGTAGTCATTGTAGAAATGACAGTGTTTGAGACTGGAGAGGGGTACTAGAAAGTAAACACCTTTTCTCCTTAAATTGCGCTGGTCACATAGATGTGTAAGTAGTTTTGCCAGATGTGTGCCTGAGGCTGTCTTATCCATAGAGAAGGGCCAACAGAGTAGGCATAATAGATGAACAAGGGTAGGAAGAATGCCACATTTTAAAGCCCGTAAACGAATCCCCATGCTCTGGACTCATGGAGCCTCTCTGAAGCCCTGTTTCTCTAGGATCCCAGTGAGTCAGGCCTGTGTGTCTCCATTCCAGAAAGAGAACAGGAACTATTACATCACTTTCTCTGTCCTCCAGTGTAACCTTTCATGTACTTTCTATACCTGGACTTGTGAGATAGATGTAGAGTGAGCTGGAGAATGTCTCTGCTTTTATTTTGTGAATATTTACCGAATGGTTCTTAAGTATAAACAGTTGTGTCAGGTACCATGGAGAACACAAAGAAAAATTTGTTTATAACGTGGTCTCCACCTTCAAGAAGGGACCTTGTGATCATTTCTGAAAAATGAACTGTCTACAGTGCCAGGAGTTACACAGAAGAATGTGGTAGCGTATGATGGATGTGCCAAAGGAATGCCATAGTCATATACCTGAGGTAAGGCCAGAATGGACTTAAGTGGGCGCAGAGGCTTCGTGGACTTCATGGACTTAGGATAAGCCAGCATAAGGAAGTATTTTCATGGGGACCATGTGCCAATGGTTGGTTTTACAGGTGTATTGAAGAAAATAAGATTTGAGGAAAGGTATAGGAAGAAATGTGAAAAACTAAAATGATATAAGAGATTTTTGAGCTAAAATAAGATATTAGGAAAACTAATGTTGCATATTAAAATGACAGCCAGTGTGAATATCCCTATTAGTATGCTGAGCATGTGCACAAGGGTGTGTCAGTTGTGGGTTTGACTGTGCTTCACAGAGGGTCCTTAGTCAGCCACCGTCCTCCCACCCTCCCTCAGGTTCCTCAGCATAGCTCCTGCCCATCAGCATCTTATCCTGCACACCTGGCTTGTTTGGAATTACATCCTTTCCCTCAGACTCTATCAGAAACTCAATGAGTCTGCAGAGGAACACTGTTACACTGTCTCACACAAAGACCGCTTTGACCATTCCAAGGGGGAACTTGAAGTTCATAAAGTGAAGGGAGACATAGGATCCGCCTAGATAGAGTAATCTAGTACTTTCTGAGTTCGTTTTCCATCCTCGTCTTCCCAGCCCCTCCTACTTGTTCATTGTTGCCGTTTTGAGACATTTTATTACTCAGATAATTCTGAGTATACTTCAAAAACCCACCAGAACAAAACAGCACACTATACAATGTGGGGCTCTGTCATTTCCTAGGAGTCCTATCAGATAGCTCATAGTATATGGGCCTGTTCTGTGTTGGAAAATTTGGGGGGGGGGGGTAATTTTCTCATCCAATCAAAATATTATTGTTGTTTATTTTTAGAGGGTGCCAGTCTAACTGGCAGGAACATAATACCTCATGCTTTGTTGGTGTAGTTTTGGGGGTTGCACAGCGTGTGTACTTGTTCTGTAGAACTTGGGTTCTTTTAAGATACCCCACTTTATTTCACTTATCAACTGACCTTTTAAAAAAAAAGCACTGTGGTTGAGGACACTGTGCTAATTGGGCAGTTACCCTAGAGCAGGGGTTCTCAACCTTCCAGTGCGGCAGTCTGTTAATACAGTCCTTCTTGTGCTGACCCCCAACCATAACATTTTGTTGCTACTGTTCTGAATCATAACGTATATCTCTGATATGCAAGATATATCTTATATATATACAGGTTAAGAAGCATTGCCCTAGAGGCTTTTCATAAACTGAGTCTGTGGGCCTAATTAGAACTTATTTCCTGATCTGAAGTACATGGTTATGGAAACACTCTTCTGTGTTTTGCTGCTGTTCTATTCTGTCCTAGAAACAGGCTGTGGCTCAGCAGGCTACAGTGAATGCTGCATAGAGACAAGGAGCAGGGTTCAGGACTCAGACTCTCCCTGCCTCACCCCAGTCCCCACCTATCCTCACACACAAAGTGCTATGAACACATTAGCCTTTTCAATCTCAGCTGTTCAGAGTTAACTTGTGTTCTCTTCCCGCCTGCCTCTGACCCGCTGGCACTGTTTTCTTGATACTCAAGCTCAGGCCATTCCTAGGCTGTTAACCAGGGAGAGCTTTGGGAAAATAACACACAGAATTTTCTCTTTTGCTTGAAGCCTAGATGCATTGCTGGGTGTGATTAGGTCTGTCTCATTGAGCCTCTCCTGGGGTTCTGCTGAAAACATAACAAGACATCAAAATTTGAACTAAACCATCTCCAGAGCCCCAGATTTTGACCCTCAAAAGTAGACTAGTGTATCTAGGTAATGGTGCTTGAAGTCCAGTGAATTTATAACTGTGTTCTTGAAAAATGTTATGTATATGAAAATAAGACTTTAAAATACATTAATACCTCATTTAGAATTTGTCAGATAATTATTTTGCATATTTTGTGTGTGTGTATGTATACATTTAAAGAGTTGGACAGTGCTGGCATGTAACTTGGTGGTTAAGAGCCTGCCTAGCATACTTGTGAATCTATCCCTAACATGCACATGGTGGGAAGGGAAGTGCCCTGTACATAGTACAACAGAGCTTTTATTTTGGATAAACTTGTGTTTTTTGAAAACTTCATGTAAATAGAGCTGCTAATTGAACTAAAAGTCTGTACTTACAAATATTTAGGGAGGCTGTTGTTTTGCAAAATGATACATATTTTCCTGCTTCGCTTTCCACTTTTTGGGGGGTTGGGGCTTGGAAATGGCATGTGTTCCATGCTTGCTTTGGTAGCTGTTAGATATGTGCAGTGTGTGATGGTTTATTACTAGATGACATTCATGATGAAGGAGTAGTTTGGGGTATTGTTCTTACTTGGGATGGTTTTGAAATCTCTCAAATTTCTAATGAAAGAGGACATTCTGCTTGACAGACTAACGAAGTGTTCTAAAATTGTTTTCCTGGAGTCACTTTTATAGTAAGAGGGTTTAAAGTATGTGTGTGACTCTGGAAAGTTTTCAAGTGCCAGAAAATCCTATCACCTCTGCTAATCTTCCAAGAAGTCAGTGTAATTAACATCCTGTTGTACTCCTTGACACGGACCCCAGTGTCCAAGTATTTAAAAAGGCTTTATTGGTTATAGACAGTAATATGTTTACACTCACTTAGGGCAGATAGCCTTTTCTTTCTTCTTGGACAACAGTTTCTGACGTGCAGTATCAATTTCCTGCTTAATAACTGATGCTGATGGCTTTAACTGGAAAGCAGTATTCATTGGGAAGTTTATCTGAGAAAAATTTAAGTCATCATCAGGTCTGATGATCAGAGATATTTAGAGAAGAAAGATCAGGATGGTAATTTATGTTGAAATTTATAATTGAATATGCAAACTTTGTGGGCACATACAGGCTCACATACACTTTAGCGCTAGAAATCAAGCCCATGTTCTTCAACAGAAACTTGAAGTGAATTAGAGATGTAACAACCCACAGCTACTGTTCTGAAGAAAGTCAGCAGCAGCACCCTTTAACCCCAAGCTTATCCTCCCCCACCCCATCCATCCATCCGTCCATCCGTCTGTCTGTTCTCACACATATCCAAGATTTTAGAGTTGCCAACTATGAGCTGTGTGTAATTCACTTTGTTATTCTTCCCTGTCCTTGCTTTTTCTATTCATTGTTTCCTGAATTTTTACTCTTCTTCCAAAGAAAATAAACACAGAGAGTAAACACACACAGTTCTTAGCTGTCTTTCCACTTCAGAAATTAAAACTTAGATATCAGTTGCTTAGTCACAGTCTTGTCATTTCAATCAGGAAAGTAAGAATACCCTGTTTCTGTTTTTGTTTTTCCCCCTCAGTGACTTTTCTAGAGGTAGAAGTTTGCTCTGCACAGTCTAGAGAGTTCTACTTGTCAAGGTTTGGTGGGATCACAGCATTGGGCATCACTGAAGAAGCTATTAGAGTACCGGCCCCTGGGCCACTCTAAATCTTCTAAATCAGAGCCTGTATTTTCACAGGATTTCCAGAACACACTTGCTTGTCTGCAGTGTCAAAAGTGCTGGACCGAGGCTGTTGCTCAGTTTGTAGAGTGTTTGCCTAGCATACACTGGCCCTGGGTGTGGTCCCCAGCCCCACATCAACAGGGAATGGTGGTACTTACCCGATGCCTCAGCATTCTAGACATGGAGGTATGAAGATCAGAAGTTCAAGATCTTTCACAGCTCCGGGTACTGGTAGCGCTCCTTTAAGCTCAGCAGTTGGGAGGCAGAGGCAAGAGAGTCTCTGTGAATTCTAGGCCAGCCTGGTCTACACAGTGAGTTCCAGGACAGCCAGGACTGTTTCACAGAAAACCCTGTCTTGGAAAAGTCAAAAACAAACCAACAAAAACCAAAAAGATCTTTCTCAGCTACACAGTGAGTGCAGGGCCAGCCAGGCCGCAATCTGTTAAAACAACAACCACAGTACTGCTCCACATGACCCTTTCATTATGCTGTGCTCTCCAGCCAGTCCTGAAGCTATAGCTACATGGCCCCTGAAGCCAGCTGCACTACTTGATCTGCCTCTGTTCACATGGCCAACAGAAAGCTGGATTTCCTGCTGTTGCTGCCATCCCCGGCATCATCTCCACTGCCTATGGCATCATTCCACCAGGAAAATAAGGAACTCATTCGAGTTTCACTTTCCTTATATTTTATTTCCCAAACACCTAGCACTCTAAGCACTAGGTTTATTTGATTTCCCCAAGAACCAGTGTTAATACTTGGTCATTTCTATGCAGTGTTTTATTTTATTTTTCTTAGTATATATTTTTATCTTTATTATTTCTCTTTTTAAACTTTTTCTGAGTCCATTCTGTGGTTTCTTCAACTAAGTTCTTAAGTTGGGTGGATACTTTATTTTGATAAGTACATTTATGGGCCTTTCCTTTAATACCATTTTGGTTCTGTCTAACATGGTGCTTTGTGAAACTTTCATTCTTGTCCAGATCTCAATATTTGGGACTTTCTGTTGACATTTTTTTCTTTCATGCATTATTACTTTTTTAGAAGTTTAAACATTTACACAGATACTTTGTTAAGAATTTTTCTTAAAATATGAACTATGATCAGAGGACATCTCTGCTAACATTCATTTTTCTGAGATTGTTGAGGCCAGTTTTTATTATTTGTGTATTATTTATTTTGAAGACTATCCTATAGTTATCTTACATATTCCTTCTTCCTAACCTGCCTGATAGCAATGTGAGTTGAAAATTATAAGCAATATGGATTTTTGTAGTTCCTTAGTTCTGTATACTTTAACAATGTGCATTAAGAAAATTATTTAATATATTAAGCAATGTTCTTAATATCTGGAATTTTCATAATTTTTAGTGCTGTTTTTGGAGAATTGTTCTTTTATCACTGAGTGTTGTCTTTTTTATTCCTATTTATGTGCCTTTTGGGCTTCTATGTTAATATCCTATTTTATTTAAAGTTGATATTGCTAAAGCAACTTTTTTGTATAAGTTTATTAAATAAATACATACATATATACACACATATAATGTCCATTCCTTCTCTCTTATTAAATTACAATTTTAGTTATCCTTTATGAATAGCATAGGTCTGATTTCATTTCTATATTTAATCTAATAGTCACTGTCTCCTTTTTGGCAAATTTTTTGGTTAGGGTAGTTTTAGGTTTATTACAAAGTTGTGAAGACATTATAAAAGGTTTTCATACACCCCTCACCCAGTTTTCTCTAGTGTTACCACCCTAAATTATTGTGGTATTTGTCAAACTAATTGTGTAATTGGCACTTTACTGCAAACTAAGTCAGAAAGAACGGACTCCTTCTCTGTCTTTCGCTGTCTCAGAACTCTACCCAGGTTGCCGCATTACATTTAGTTGTCATACCTTAGCCTCCTCCTGTCTATCACAGTATATTTTCCTTGTTTTTAATGGCCTTAATATAAGCTGTTTGCCAAAAAGTTCCTCCCTTTGAGTTTGTCTGTTTTGGGGGTTTTGGTGGTGTTTTTGTTTTGTGGCTAAGCTAGGGATTAGGGCTTGGGAAGGAGGCCACAAAGATGGCTGCCATTTGCATTATGTCATATGAACAGTTGTAGACGGACACATTCCAGCATGGCTTGTCACTGCTGCTGTCAACCTAATCCTGTGGTTTAGAGGTGATTTTGCCAGGCTTACCAACTGTCTAGTCCCTGTCCTCCCCACCCTTCCACTCTTTACAAAGATGTTCAGAAAGGAAGCCCATCCTTAGTAGTGGAGGGAAAGAAGTTAATGTGGATAACTTCATAAATGTGTAATTCTAAAGTGGAAAATCTGTCTCTTCTCCATTAACTGATATTTTCAACCATGAATTTATGTAAGTATAGACTCATCAGTATTTATCTTTTAGTTTGGGTTTTAATCCAGCATTATCATTTATTTTGTTGCCCAAATGGTTCTGGCATCATCCATTGTAAGCTCAAATTGGTTCTTGCTGCCCTGTAGATGGACTTTTCTTTAGGCCACAAGCTCACAAAAAATGACACCAAGACTCATTAATTATGAAAGCTCATAGCTTAGTCTTGTCCCACTAGCTCTTATAACTTAAATTAACCCATTTCTGTTCATCTATGTGTTGCAATGTGACTCGTGGATTTTACCTCTTCTCCTGCGTGTCTGCTCCCTCTGCGACCTCTGGAGACTACACCTTTCTTCTTCCCAGACGTCTCTATCTAGAAGTCTCTGCTCTACCTCCTGCCTACCTATTAGTCATTTAGCTTTTTACTACACCAGTCACAGTGACACATCTTCACACAGTATAAAGAAATACTCTATAACATGTCTCTCTGGTGTGCTTCTGTACTTTTAATTTGGCTGGTTGCTTTTTCTTTCTGGCATTGCAAGATGTTTTAGGCTGACCTAAATCTAGAATTATTAGTCATCTCTCCAAGGAGCCCACATTCCTTTTATTGGTAAATGATATTAGACACCACAATCACAATGCTTCGTGTACTCATTGCTACTGGAGTGCCATTGTTTCTAGACATGCTCTTGGAACAGAATTATGAAAGCCCACATAAATATATTAACCTATTTATATGCATACAAGCATAACTTTCTATCAGTCTGCATCTGCACTAAGCTACTTGGGGTTCGTTCATGCTGATATCTTTGGTTCTAGTGCAATACTGCATAGCTTATTCTGTTTTACTTTTTAAAATCTGTAACCTCTCACTTAAGGAGTGAGAAACCCAAAATTTATTAATTTTATATAATGAGTTTCATTAGAATGCTACTATATGTGTGTGTGTGTGTGTGTATGTGTATGAAGTTAGTGTGGATATAGATTATACTCACACCTACTAGAGATCAGAGTCTGGCCAACACTACATTCTGGTCCTTGCACTTAGAGAAATGGACTTTCTTTCTCAGAGTAGAAATAGAGATAGATATGATACACATACACATACCTATCTTCTGGGTGTTCATTATTGTCAACATCTGGCTTCATTCTAATGCAGCACTTGGAGCTCATCAGAAAAGAGCCAACAAATACTCCTGACTCCATGCAAGGTTAAGTTGTGCTGTTTCAAAATAATTCTGAATTGGGCTGCACATACTTGACATGTGGCCTTCAGGAATGGAGCTAAATGTTTAGAATATCAGTCTTTATCATATGTTGTCTGAGAACAGCCAGTAAACCTATTTCAATTCTAATTTGGAAAGAGATATTAGTTCTTTATATTTTTAGCTATAAAATCAAAGAGAATTTTGAAAATGACTTGAGTGAACCAGAGACCATTTTTGAAAATTAAGTGATAGTACTTTTTAAATATTTGTTGTTTCAGCTGTCTGGGTAGAGTCTGAGTTTACGACTCTGCACCAGAGTGTGTATACCTCAACTGTTAATGTAGCAAGACAGGAGAGGCAGGCAAAGGCAGCTCTCTCAGTGTTCTCTGCTCATATCATAGGTTTTCTGGCTGTGAAGAGATAGGCAACAGACACAGAGAAGGGCTGCTGTGCCTGCTGCAGGTACAGTTTACACCTAGCTGTACGTGTCAGCTCTGGGGCTGCACCAGTGTTGACTTGGCTTCAGGGGCCAGTGTGCTCTCAAGTGGCTTGCACAGGGGTGGCGTTTTTTGAGTTGAGCTGTGAACACTGACCAGATGTCACAAAATTATCTTCTAAAATGATTTTCTGGCTTTTGCTTTGTTTTCTTCCTCTTTCTGGGCCTTTGCTGGGACAGGCTCTCAGCCTGTTTCCTTGCCATCTTACCCCGTCAGCATTTCTGTAACAGGAATAAAGGGATACCGTGGTTTCCAAAAATAGAAGTTCAAAAGCTTTTCTGCCCAGCAGAGGAAGTCAGAATATTAAGTAGTATGTTCTTTGGGATACAGGTTTTAAGTGGCCTACTTTGAGACTTTGTATGTCAGAAATAAAAATGTTTACAAAATTTTCTTTGCAAAGTGCTATTGTAACTCATTGGAGCTTCACGTGAATAGCCTTTTGTTGTCTTCTAGTAACTGAAAGGAGAAAGAATAAGCCAGGTAGGGAAGCTAAGTGTTTCCACCATCTTAACATTGGGGGACACGCATGCTTTACTGTGATGACTTTCTTCTCTTTGGTTTTAGTTTGATGTAAGCTCTGTCCAGCTGTTCTGTAAGTACTGCTCTATCAGTGCATTGGATTGCCTTGTGAATAGAGAAAGAGGATTTGGGTCTAAGTAGGCCCCGTCTTGACATTGTCTTTCCCCAATATATCACCACATCCCCTCCTTTTTTTCTTTCTTTCTTTCTTCCTTCCTTTCTTTCTTTCTTTCTTTCTTTCTTTCTTTCTTTCTTTCTTTCTTTCTTTCTTTCTTTCTTTCTTTCTCTCTCTCTCTCTCTCTCTCTCTCTCTCTCTCTCTCTCTCTTTCTTCCTCTCTTTCTTTCTTATTTATTTATTTATCTATTTATCTATTTATTTATTTATTTATTATTTATTTATTTATGCATAAGAAGGCTTTCTTTACAGAGAAGCAGGAATTTAATAAAAATCTAATCCCACGTCATCCTGTTGCCCGAACTCCTCCTTTCTCCCTCTGCTGGCGGAATGGTGAGCCGGTCATCATCCTCCTTGATGCCCAGGCTGTCAGATAGCTTCTTAATGTCTTTAGCGCTAGAAGAGGAGTTGTCCCCAAGGGCCGCAAGCAAATAAGAGGCCCAGAGCGCCATGTCTGCTAGTGCAGACAGGCCTCACGCATGGCGTCAGACAGATGTTTAACCCAATGCAGGCCACTTAAACTTTGAACAGTAGGTTATCTTTTGATTAATAAAGGTAACATAACTTACAAGAGATGTTCTGGGAATGGAGAGATGGCTGGGTGGTGAAGAGCACTTTCTGCCCTTCTAGAGGACCTGAGTTGGGTTCCTAGAACCCATCTCACAGAGTTCCCAACTGCCTATTACTTCAGCCCCTTTCTAATCTCCATGAGCACTTGCATGCACATGGCATACACTCACACAAATATATATACACATATATAAAAAAATTAAATAGATATCTTTTAATTAAAAATTAGAGTTATTATATATGTAAACTCCAATACAGTGGCTGGCAACTATTATAATAATGATGATGGTAATGATAGTTAGTTTTAAATGCCACTATAAAAATTATATTATAGGGAATTAAAAAATAAATACATGAGCTGGCATGGTGGCTCATGCCTTTAATCCCAGCACTCAGGAGGCAGAGACAGGCATATCTCTATGAGTTCCAGACCAGCCTGATCTACAGAGTGAGTTCGAGGCTGTCCTGGTCTACAGAATGAGTTCTAGGACAGCCACTGCCTTCTCAGCCTCATTTTTTAGTTGTAGTGATAATGGAGAATTATGTTCTTTTCCAGTGTCAGATCAACCTGTATTGATCTTACTGGTTCCCTTATTAATTTGTAAATTTAATAAAATACTTCATACTTGTTCATTTTACATTTATCTACAAAGAATAAAAGTTTTACCTTTGTGAAAATTGGGCTTTAAAAAGGTTAGCTACCCCTCCCCCTAAATTACTTTATATATTCAATATTAGGCCAGTCAAAAATGTATTATACCCTGTCTTTTAATGTATTATTTACTCTAAGTAATTACTGAATTCAGTTTACTAATATTTTCTTTACGTAATTTATGTCTATAAAGCTTTTTGAAAAGGAAAAATACTGCAATCCTAGACAAGCCCAGGGCCCATATCTCTCTGCCACTCAGATGTGTCTCCAGATCCCAAATCTTCTTATTCTTGTTGTTGTTTGTTTTTCCAGACAAGGTTTCTCTGTGTAGTTCTGGCTGTCCTGAAATGTACTCTGTTAGACCAGGCTGGCCTCGAACTCATAGAGCTCTGCCTGCCTCTGCCTCCGAGTGCTGGGATTGAATAAAGGTGTGCGCCACCGCCCAGCCACTCCAAGTCTTTTTAAATTCATAATTGTTATAGGAATTCTAGAACTCCTTGGCTTTTATTCTTTTTTGTATTTTTTAAACTTTTAAAGGATTTGTTTGTTTATGTATTCATTTATTTACTGTGGGTGAATGTTTTGCTAGTATGTATGCCTGCAAATCACGTATGTGCCCGGGATCTTTGAAAGTTAAAAGAGGGTGTTAAGTGGATATGAGCCATCACTGGGTGCTGGAAATCAGATCCAACCAGGTCCTCTGTAGGAGCAATAAGTGCTCTAAACTGTCACTCCAGCCCAAACTGTATGTTGTCACTCAGGAGATAAGGCCCTGCACTTCACCTGGGCAGCATAGGTATGGGTGAGCCAACCCATAAGTTGTGAGCAAGGCATAGCTGTCCCCATTGCTCATCTGTTTTGAAGAGGTATGGGTGGGGTGGAGAGGAGGAAGCTCCCCACCCATCAACACCTAAGGCCAGGGAAGAGCTGGCCCTAAGGGCATAAGAGCTAGAGACCTGTCCTTGCCCCTCATCAGCTGCAGCACCAGGAGAGTGGCCCCTATGCTCCTACACCTAGTCCGGGCATCACTGTAGAGATAGCCCTAAAATATGTGGAGAATGGTCCCTGAGGATGTGGAAGCCAAAGCTGGAGAACTGGCCCCAACCCTTGTCCATCCTTGTGAGGCTTGAACTAGCTAGGGCAGTGCTGGAGAGCTCTCCCTGGTGGTGAAGACTGGGAGAGTTGTGAACTGATCAACCCTGCAACTACCCAGGCCCAGAACCAGGGTCAGGGGTTGGCCCACCCCAGTAACACTGCATCTGTGATCTGCTAGAACAGGGTGGGGGTCCAGCCCTGTAGACCCAGGGCTACAGGATCTTCACACCACTGGATAGCAATGGGACATCCAGGAAGGGTCCCAGTGAGATCCCAGAGTCCATGGAGCAGCAGAGATCAGGGGCCATAAACCAGACCAATGATTCGTTTCAGTAAACAGCTGCATGTAAAAATGTATGGATGAAGGGGTCTACTGGGTGACTTTGTGTCACACTGAAGCTTCCATGATGAGATTTTTTTTCTCTCTTAAACTTTGTTTTATTTGGGGGGGGGGGGGGAGATGGGTGGGATCAGGAGGCATGATATGAAAGACACAAAAAATAACTATTTTGTCTATTACATTTAAAATGATGTAAACTTATAGTTCTTTTGCATACTCCGATAGCCTTTAGCCTTAAATACTCACACTGGCATAGTATTTTACAAAAGCTATGGAAATTCTTCCTTGACTTTCGGTTGGAGTATTTAGCTATTGGTATTTCCAGACCAACACAGTGAAACATTTAAATGCTTCTTAGACTGCTGCTCTTCTGTACCTTTGGGGTGATCACTGACACCTCCCTTCCTTGAGAACCAGCAGAGCAGAATCTCCAGCTGTGACAGCACTCACCCCACCCTGTGAGTGCTTGCTTTTGGCAGGATAGAGGCTAGGTCTTTACACTGTGCTGCCATCACTTCCAGGTAGAAAATCCAGAACTTGCCGTGTAAACTTCCCTTCAGCCCTCGAGCTTTGCTGCTTAAGGAGTTTGGTTTTATTTTGGTGTTTTGTTTAATTCGTGTGGATGTAGTTCTGATGCTGGAACTTCGTCAAAATTTGCTTTCCTCAGTGGTGGGCATTACAAATGCCTCTACTGATCATCCTCAGCTTCAAGAAAGAAACCCTACCTGATAGTCACTTGAAGGCCTTCTGACTGGGTCTGGGGTTTGGGCTAAGGGTAGACACTGAACTACCCTGACCCCCAGGCTTGTTTGCGTTCTCATTACTGACTGTATGACGCAGTGAGTTAGCAGCTCCTTTGGAACTTATTTGAATAGAGTTCTGTGCATTAGAAATTATTTCCCTACTACTCTGTATTTATGACTTAAAAGTCATAAATATCTGTACTGAAAAACACACACTTTTTAGTTGAGTACTTTCAAGAGATTTTATATTATGAGAAGGTGACCAATAAGCAGCTAGAAGATGGAAAATGTGTTTAGATGGGCAGTAATAAAACTCAGCACTTCCGGTCAGTTATCTCAACCATCTAGAAAAGATGACGGGCTTGGATTTTATACTCTGTCCCTGGCTTGCAGGAGAGAGTAGACATTTAAACAACTCGAAAAATAAACCTATAAACAGCCAGTAATTTCTGAGCACACCGGAAAAGGGAAATGATAGCAAACACCCTGGCAATTAAGTGGCCAAATTGTGTGTGGTGTTTTGGCAAACAGACAGGTAATTCAGTCTGTAGGCAGTAAAGGTTTGAGAATTAGAGAAACCTCAAAAGACTAATTTATATTGTTTATCTAGGAGCTGATACATTCAAGAATGCATGCACAAAAGAATCAAGGAGTCTCTGAAGATTCACCATCTGGGTTTTTATTCTTTGTTCTTGTTTTATAAGAACACTTTCTTCCTGGACCTTATTCACTGTAGAGTAGGCTCCTTGACAGACATATGACAGACACCTGAGCACTGCTGTCTTACGTGCTCTGTCTGAGCAGCCAGGACCTAGTTAAGTCTGATGGGGTTGAGCTCCTGCTCCTCAGCCAGAGGTTCCGACAAGTATGATGGATTATCTTAAATTACGGGGCTGTCAGTACTGTTAGTACAGCTGTCAATTGGGTATGTATGTAAAGACTCATCAGGTTGTGTGCACTTCACACTGGGTAAGCTATATTAGTTTTAAAAAGCTTTATTTAGCAGTAGTGGTCAGGGTTTAGTTTAGTGTGCTCTGTGATTTGGGGGAGGGGGCAACCTACTTTGTAATATATACAGAGGATGTTATTTAAAGCTTTCCTCAAGGAATGAAGCACATGGTGAGTTAAAACAAAGGGATGTTTTTTAAATCTACCTTCAAATCACTGGGTAGATTGTTGGCACAATTGAAGTCACCGTGGCTAAAAAGGAATACGGTGTGGGCGTGATTCTCAGCGTTTACTTCAAAGCAGAAATGTGGTGTTCATTAATCTTGTTCTTTGATGGTAATGTTAGCTTTTTTGTTGCTCTTGGGTTTACCTTGGCCTGAGTGCTGGCAATTAAATAGCACAGTGAAGATTACTGGAAAACATTAACTTGTTATTGTTAGTTGACAGCGTGCTAAGGTTGATGGGAAGTAGAGTTGATAAATAACTTCATCTATGCATTGATTTTGCAATCTGCTAAGTTTCAGAGATGAATCTCATCATGGGAACTATTCATTATTTACAACTGAAGCTTTTTGTTTTATGGAGAATCATTTCATTCATTTGAAAAACGTGTAACACTAAACATAGCAGTGGGGATATACCTGAAATTTTGTTTTCAGTATGCTATAATAAATTTGCTTTCTTATTTTGTTTGTTGTTTGTTTAATTTTATGGTTTTGGATATTATATAAAGATATATTATTTATGACTAATAAAAGGGTCTATAATTTCTTCTATTATATTTAGTTTATTTATAGCTTAATCCAGAATGGACTTTATATTTTTAATAGATAATTTTCAACTAAGCATCTTTGAACATTTGTAGTGCTTAATGTGAAACTTCTGTTCATTTCTGAAGACATCTGTGTATCCTGGTCTAGAAGCAGCTGCTGCTTGGATTTTTTAATGAATTGTCTGATGCCATTCATTAGCTCCGAACTCTTCCCAGCGTGGTTGTGGAGGGAGATTGGGTCAAACAGTCCAGAAGTGACAAGAGGAGATTGATTCTGGGAATCTGGGCAGTTGAACCAAGCAGAAGTTTCTAGAAATCTAGTCAGATTCCTAAGTAGTAGTCCTCTTCTTTCAGGCCAGTATGTAAGCCCTAAACTCTTATTTTCATTCTCATTAATCATTGTTGGGGAACTTTACCATACCGAGCCATAGGTTAAGGGACTGGTCAACAGTAGAGCATTTACTTAGCATTCTAGAGATACTGGCTGAGATCTCCAACACACAATGTTGAATTCTTAGAGCGTTTTTTTTTTTTTTTTTTTTTTCCTTTTAATTGGATGATGCTTTAATTTAATCATTAAAGAATTTTTTTAAGTTTTGTTTTTATTTATGTATATGTATCTGTATAAGTATATGTGTGTGTGTCCATTGAGACCAGAAGTGTATGTTGGATGCTCTGGAGCTTTAGTTATAACTAATTGTGAGTCACTCAAAATGGGTGCTGGAAACAAAAATTTGGGTCCTCTGGAAGAGCAGCTCTGAGCTGCCAAGCGACCTCTGCCACCCCCACAGTCAGTAAGACTGGTATTAGTTGCAAGGATATGCGTAGTACTTTGCTGGTATAGCAGAAGTTGGGTAATAATTCCTGGAGCCTTAAGCATGACTGGATTTAACCAGCAGATTCTCAATAGAAAATTAGATTGTCTAATTTATTGTAATTTAATTACAATATTGCTTTATTATTTCATTATATGGTTAATATTAGTTAATAATGCTATTGCAATAGTAATACTATCTTAAGTCCAAAATATCTGTAATTCCAGACTTAACACAGCTAGAGTAGGCAGAATCTTTGTGGCCTAAGTAATTGAAGCCATTTGGAAAGATATTCCAGACCTCTCTATGATTTTAGAACCCTGTCAAAAGCTGAGAGAGTCTGGCTGTCGGGGTTTCCAGATCCCCTCTTCTGGAGATTTTGATTCTGTCATACTGAAGTCAGACTCGAGTCTACTTTCTGAAGGGACTAACGTGATTCTTGTGAAGGAGGAAATAGAGAGCTCTAAAAACTGAGTTACACTAAGAGGCAGGTGACACTTGTGTTAAGTCCAGTGAACAAGTCTTTCTCCAAAGTGACAGCTGATGCAAAGAAGTCAGCAATGTTCTCTGAGGTGTGTAAGGGCCACAAAGAGCAGTGAGAAAGGCCTGCAGTTCTCACGTGTGAACATGGAGAAAAATTTCCCCGTATTTCATTACTTACTTTCCACCCCAAACCTGCTCCACCTTAGGAGGCTGTTCCTGATCACTCATGTGGAAAGCAGGCAAGGAGCCCTGAGTAAGGAGGAAGCTTTCGAAATAGCTCCTGGTGTTCACTTGGCAGATGCAGAGGAAAGCATAAAGTCTAAAGGGCAGTTGGCAGGAATGCCCAGGGCAGGGTACAGGAAGCAGTTAGCCGCATAGTGTTTCATGGTCAAGATCAAGGGGCATGAAGGAAGAATTGTGGAAATAAGCAGAGATAGCAGTGATAATTATAATGGTGTGTGACACATCTTCCAAGGATCAAGGAGGTCAGTGGTGCATAAATTCTTGATCCAATGACACCCTCATCTTGATGGTATTACTTCCAGTCTAGGGCTGAAGACCTAGAAATGAGTTAGACCGAGGGCTTGAGTGGATGGGTTTTCTGACCTGTAAGCACTGAGAGAGAGGATGGAGAAGAAAGGGGCTGCCTTGATGGTGAGCTGAAGTGGGGAGAGCAGATTTCAGCACAAGTAACTTGAAGAAACATTCGCACCTAAGGAAAACGATGTGGACCAGGAGGAATGGAAGAAGAGGGTTTTGAATTGTGCACAGGGGAAACACACATGACATGCCAAGTGAGGCAGAGGGCCCAGCACAGCATTAGGAAGGCCTCGAACCTCTTTAAGATGATGTACGGATCTGAATCACAGCGATCTCAAGCATGTTTTCTGCAGAAAGCACCAGTATTTTAAAGTCTGCAGTGGGGGAGAATTTCTTTTCTTTTGTAGTTTTCCTAAGATTTTGGTCTATGAGATTTCTCCTTCATGGTTGCAGCAGAACAACTAGGAATGCAGAAGTTTCTGCTTGTGTCCACTTGGACTTCCCAGTGTCTCAGCATCCACATGAAACTTGCTTTCCTACCGATGTCATTCTTTATGGTCATCACCCGGTGCTAGTTGGCTTTTCTTTCTTTCTCTCTCTCTCTCACTTTCTCTCTCTCTTTCTTTCTTTCTCTCTCTCTCTCCCTCCCTCCCTTCCTTCTTTTTTTTTTTTTTTGAGAAATTAAAAGAAGCCAAAATGGGGGTTCTAAGATTATTTTACTAACACAAGCTAACAGGACCACTTAATTGACCATCTAAAATAAATATGTAGTTCACTTATACACTTAAATTATTTAAGCCAGACTTGATGGTGGACACCTTTAGCCATGGCACTTGAGGTGGAACCTAAGTTTGAGGCCATCCTGGTCTACAGAGCAAGACAACCAAGGCTACACAGGGATCTTGAAATGCCTCCTCCTTCTTCCCAATCATTTATGTATATGTATGAGTATGTACCGTGTGTGTGTGTGTGTGTGTGTGTGTGTGTGTGTGTGTGTGTGTTTACAGAGACCAGAGGAGAGTGTTGGGTTCCTTGGAGCTGGAGTTGTAGGCAGTCAAGAGCTGTCTGATGTGGGTTCTGGGAACAGAATTCAGGTCCTTTGGAAGAGTATCAAGAACCTCTCTTCCATGACTTTGAGTAGATGAGAATTTCTATAATCTGGGAATTCAAAGCATATTTGAGGAAATAATACATCTCCCTTAGTATTATAGTACTGAGCACTACTGACTTGAATGTAGGTGATTTTTATTTGCTCTCTGTATGTGTATGTGTTTAAATCACAAAATTTTCTATACAAGAAAATTTACAATTTTCCTGTAATTCAGGAAAATTATTTTCCTCTTGTTTCTATCTGTTGCAATTGATTTATTTAATATTTTCATCCCTTCTCCCTCCCTTCCTCCTAACTTCTCTCTCCTGCTTTTTCCTTTTCCTCAAAGTACAGTTGGCCAGAGATCTCAGAGAGCTCCTTTCAGAGCAGAACGGCCTGTCTTCTGATATTTGTTCTTGCTGGGTGGATAAAAAGCCATACTTTCTCTCTCCTGCCACATGTAGTCCTGAGAGGTTCACTGCTTGGCTCTTGGTTGTACATGACCTGATCGTTCAGAACATGGCTGACTGGTGAATGGACAATAGACATGGGGAGCTCATTCCCATGCTGGGTGGAAGCCATCAGGCTCTTTGTTCTAAACTGTGGAAAAGGGAGTATAGTGTCGGAATTGTGGAGCACTGGCGAAGGAATTCCAGAGGATTTAGTCACCGTAGACACCATCATCATTCCTGGGTCTGGGAAGCAAAGTGCCATGGTGGTGTCATCTGTGGCAGAATTCAGTCACCTGTTATTCTTCCCCATGTCCGCCAACCATCGTAGTCTTTTTGGTTTCCTATAGGCTCCCTGAAGAACCTGTCACTGCAGGCACCCTATTTTGAGCACACCAGGAACATTTTATAATAAAAGAAGTGATAAAGAACACATAAAATTTGTTATCTTAAACACTTGTAAGTGCTCACATCACTTGTATTAAATACATTTACACTGCTGTGCAGCCAGACTTCAGAACATGTTTAGTTTGCAGACTTGAAACTCTTAAATACTTCATACGAATGAAAACAGACAGTGTTACAGGTGTGCATGCATGCAGGTAAATGTGCGTGTGCGTGTGTGTATGACTGACTTCCGGTGCTATAAATCCATGTATATTGTAAATCATAAATACAGAAAAGTTAGCTATAACAGAAACAAAACACACAACCATACTTCCTAAAGCATCTGAGGAGTGACCGTCATCATGTATCTCTGCCTTTGGTGGGATTATGATATAATTATTGGATAGTACACTGTCTGGAAACTTATTAGAGTCCACTACAAAAAGCACTGCCAACAAGCAGTCCTGGGAAAGGCAGGAAGCTCTGGGTAGCAGCGGGGCCAGTGCCCTGGGGTGGCCAGATTCCCTCTATGCCTATTTCAAGAGGAGTCAGAAATAGCCCAGAAAAATTAAAACTGCATGCCATTTGTTGTCTGGGAAGACTCAGTTGTTAAAACATAATCACCAAGCACTTTTTCCTTCAGCTACTTTTTAGACCCCATTTTACTCCATGGCATGAGTTGTCTTACAAGCTCCATTTTACATGTGAGGAAAGTAAAGCTCAAAGAGGTTGCAGTCTTTGTAGGTCACCAGCCTGCCTTTGCCTGGAGCTGGTGATTGGCAGGTCTCCAAAGCATCTCACCTCAATGCCCCCTCCATTTTGGCCTGGATACTTCTTTGTAATGAAACTTTGTTCTGTGCCTTGTAAAACATTTTATCAGCATTCCTGGTTTGGACCTATGGGAACTGGTAGTTTTTAGGTTGTGACAAACAGAAATGCCCTAGACATTGCCAGATCTTCCAGGGGTAACATCATGGCAAATTGAGGACCAGTGATCCAAACGCAAAAGTTTCTCAGTATGAATTTGATGGGAACCAAGGATGTCTTCTTGCCCCATTGTGGTCTGTCTCACTAATGGCTGAGAGGGCTCGTCTGTGTAAAAACCTGTAACAGGAGGTTTCTGGCCTGACTAGCCTTATGGCCTGCACACGCCTGCAACCACTTTTTCCCAAAAAATGACTCAGACACTTATATTAACTTCATGCTGTTTGGCCTATGTCTCAGGCACATTGCTAACTAGCTCCATCTTAATTCAGTCCATTTCCATTAATCTGTCTGCCATGTGGCCCATGGCTCACCTGTGTTACCTTACTTGCTGAATCTTGGGCGGCTGGCTTGTCTCTCTGTCTGACTCTGCCCTCCTTCTCCTACCTATGCTCCAATTCCTGCCTACTGCTACGGTGCCTGTCATGGGCCAAAACAGTCTTTTATTTACAGCATATAGAAAGACATTCCCACATGAAAAACCCTTAGTAACTTGAGACATTTTCTACATTAGTTCTCATAGCCTCTCTCATAGCCTCCCAGGGTACAGTGATGGGGAGGTCAGGACAGCTGATGCTTGGGGAGGGTGACAGCTTCTCAGTCTTTCTTGCTCTGTTAGCTGCTCCTTCAACAAATAAGGCCAGAAAATAGCTCCAGAAGTTGAAGCAGATTAAGGATTGCAAACTTCCTCGGAATGGATCTGATGGGAATGACATGACCGGCCAGGAGGACAGGCTGGTTGCCCATCACACAGGGTATTCTAGGACTGAGGACCCACCTCTCCCATTTGCACATTCTTTGCCTGGGATTACAGACATCTACAGCTGTGTTGCAGACAGTCTTGCCACTTGAACAATTAAGTTAACCTTCTGAGTACTGATTATCTCAGCCCACGTGGAAATTGCCTTAAGTTTAAAAATCAAATTACCAAACTTTCTCACTCCAGGAAGATCCATTGGGCGTGGCTTACATAAAAGAATAAATAGTAAATCAAGGCGACGTTTGTTAGGGACCAAATGAATGGTTCAGATAATAAATTGTATGGCACAGAAGGATGAGAAGGAGAGCTTGACCTGGCAGTGTTAGAGAGAACTTCACACAGGGAGTTGTTAACTGAGCCTTAATGGACAGGTGGGAAAGTAGGAAGTTGTCACACAGCAATGCCACTTGGGGCTTATTGCAGAAGGGACTGAAATCCACCTGCAAGCTCATGCACACTGATCATCCACACTCGATTGTCATCTCAGCCAAATTTGATCACTCGGGGTTAAAGGAAGCTTGCAAGGATCTATTTAACTGGCCCTTTCCTTCAGTAAGATCTCACAGAATCACCATTCAAGGCAGCTGGATCTGAGAACTTACTGTGACCTGCCTGAATGGCTGTAGATAGTGCACAGGCTTGGAGGGGTTGTGGAGAAACAGTTATCACTGAAATAGCTCCAAGGCCACCTGAGACACTGCCTCTTTTATTGCATGGGCTCCAGCCTCTGGCTAGGAATGTAGATGTTCCCTCTGCTGGAGGTGCTGAGTGGCGAAGGAGCAGACAAAGCTAGGGAGGGTGAAGAGAAGCCGCCCACACCTCCATTCCTGGGGACTTAGAGCAAGCATAGGTCACTTTCAACAGTTGTCAGTCACTTTTTGACTTTTAAAGATCCAGCCTCTCCCTCATGTTTACTTCAATGACCTTTGAAATAGGTTGCAACTGACAGTATATAAAAAAGAAATCCCACTTCAGTGTTCAGAAAGAGGAGTCTGCCTGCTACCACAGGACATGGATTCTGCAGCGTCCAGAGGCCGGTCCTGTCTCTGGCCCAGGTGCAGGCTTAAAGGGCCGTAAGGGAGTTCCTGAGGCACTTTGCCCAGGTCCCTATGATGTGGCTTGGATAATATTCACTAATCAAAGTCCAGAGGCTAAATGCCAAACTATTTTCTCTGACTCAAACTCTTTTTACAAGAGAAATGTTATAGCTGCTTTAAAATCCAAAAAGTCTTATATTAACGTGGCAGCTTTACATTTCTGTTAGCCTTGCTAACAGAACTAAAAAGTTGAAGGGTAAGTCTAGGAGCCAGGAAAAATGTACCTTTGCCACCCTGGTACTCAGGATCCTGAGGCAGGAGGATCTCAAGTTCAAGGTCAGCCTGGCTATGTAGTAAGTTTGAGCCGTCTGGAAGATGACAAGGTGAAGAGGAAGGGTGTTGAGAACATCCGAAGAGCCTCTGCTCTGAGTCTCTGAGATGGTTCTTTTTATTTTATTTTATTTTATTTTATTTTATTTTATTTTATTTTATTTTATTTTATTATACTCTGTTGGTGAAAATATCACATGGCTACCTGTGTCATTAACTAACATGCAGGGTTTCATTTTGAGTGTATAGTTGCAGAACACTTAATTTTTTAAAATATATTTTAATTTTCATTGTTTCTGGTCCCATGAGTGATACAGTCTTCCTTTATGGCAATAGGATGTTCCTGTCACTTGATACCTTCAGGCAGAGTGGCTTCAGAGTGGTGTTCTTGTGTGAACACTGGGTTTTGTTTTGTTTGGCTGATTTTTTTTTTTTTTTTTTGAGACAGGCTCTCTAGCCCAGTTACATAGCTGAAGATGCCCTCAGTTCCAGATCCTCCTGCCTCTACATCTGAAGTACCAGGCTTATAAACATGAGCTTGCCCCCACACAAATCTTCTGGGCTTGATGGAAGACAATTATGTAAGTTGTTACTTTTAGGGGAAACTTGACAAAAAGAACACATCACTTTTTTAGTAAACAGAAAGCTTATCATTATTTCAAAAGAAAAGGCTTAAAAATAATGCATTCTTATTATAAAGCTTTATAAATTACAGAATTTATTGAATATGAAACCTCAGCCTCCATTGTTGATGATTTAACAGCAATAAAAACATGATTTTAACATTTGTAGCTTCTTTTTTTTGTTTAACAGTATGACTTGGAAATGTCTCCAGTTAAGTACATGTAAATCCACAGTTCCTTTTTAATGGCTGTACAGTTTGTCTGTGATACTCACATGAATATGCTGTAGTTTTCCCAAATGGTTCTGTATCATAGTTTCTAAGCCTTTTTGTTATGATTAGTATTGCCGAAGATTATTCTTCAGTGTGGGACCTTTATCTATACCTAGAAGTTATGTCTGCAAATAAACACCTAGAAACACATAGGACATGGTAAGACTGGAGAAAGTACATGTTTTCTATTTTGATAGCCACTGGCAAACTTGGGGTGTAAAGTATAAGTCATATGTATAAAAACATGACTTGCTGATCAATTTCTAGCTCATTGATGAACTTATGTTTATTTTTTTAGCTAATTATTAATTGAGTTTTGCCTTTGGGGGGGGGAGGTGTTGAGAGAATGTTTCTCTGTGTAACAGCCCTGGCTGTCCTGGAACTTGCTTTGTAGGACAGGCTGGTCTCAAACTCACTGAGATCCACCTGCCTTCCTCCCAAGTTCTGGGATTAAAGGTTTGTACCACCACAGCCTGGCTGGGTTTTGCCTTTTCAAAACTTTGTTTGTCAAATCACTTTGGTTGGAAAATACATTGTTTGTGGCCTAAGAGTTGGAAGACAGTAAGGTGGATGAATAGGAACAGAGTAAGACATGGGACTTAAAAATGCCACAATGAAGCCCACTCCTTCTGTTAAAAGGAAAACAAAGTAAGACAACAACAAAACATTGTTATTTATTTCTGTAAGCCTTAATGAAATTAAGCATTTTCTCATATATATTTTATTTGTACATTGTTTATATTCTTTGCTAGTATTTACAGCTCCAAGGGATGTGCTAAGGCATAGGATGATACTGGGTATGTCAGACACGTGAACTACTAGCTCAGAACAGGAACAGGAGTTACTGCCACACTGCTGTTGTTGGGCATTATGGGTACCCCTTAGTAAATATTGTGGCTGTTTGAAAGGGGAGTCATTCACAGAAGTCCTTTTAGCCTAAACAGCCAGAGTTATTAATTGGGTCATTTGGACCTACTCCCTTTGTTAATTAAAAGTATTACACATTTCCTTTGGCTTAGAGGGCACCATGAAAAATTATTGTGGTACTAATAGTGTGTAAATTAAGGAAGTTTGGAAATTTAGCCCCATCCCTTTTTTGAGACAAAGTCTCACTATGAAGTCCTGGCTGACCTCGAGCTGAGGATCTGCCTGTCTCTGCCCCCTATGAATTTTCTCTTATTCTCCCCTCTATAAATATTTTAAGCTCTGTACTATAGATTTTTTTTTTCAGATATAAACAAGTAATATAAGAATCTTTGGGTAGCATCACTTGACTTCAACAGTAATTCATTCTTGACTAATTTTGTTTTAATTATATGCCACTACCAACATATCCTCCTTCTGTACTAAATTAACTATGTTCTAACTGAACAAATTATCTGTTGTCTTATTGGTTAGTTGTGTTTGTTTGTTTGCATATTAGTGTTTTGCCTGCGTGTATGTGTGTGCCCAAGGAGACTAGAAGAGGACACAAGATCCTTTGGGTGTGGGGTTACAAGTAGTGAGCTGCTATGTGGGTGCTGAGCTTTGAACCCATGTCCTCTGGAAGAGCAGCCGGTGCTCTTAACCTCTGAGTCATGTCTACAGCCTCTGCTTGATTGGTTTTTGATACATTTCTGTATCACAGACTTTACTATTGATCTCAAGTCTTTAAGGATCCGGTTATACAGAAGATTTAAATGTCCGAGCTAGGCATCATGACTCATGCCCATAATCCCAGCACTAAAGAAACAAAGGAAGAGAATTGCCACAAATTTGAAGCCAGCCTGAGCTACATAGTCAGTACTGTGCTAGCCTGGGCTACAGAGAGACTTTGTCTTAAGAAAGGGAGGACATAAATAGGTAGGTTTGCAAACAAATTATCTGTAATGTTTAAATTTTAACACATAGTTTCTCAGCAATGAAAGCTAGAAGTTGTTTTGTTTTGTTTTTTGGGGTTTTTTGTTTTTGTTTTTTGTTTTTTAACAGACAAAGATAGGCTGGCTTCAGTCTCACTGATTGGGCTTTGCCCTTATCTAGCTCAGGGTTTTTGACACTGCTTCTGGGATCCAGGTTCCTAACGGCATTGTAAAATTTGTAGCACTGCTATGACCTCTTAAAACAAATGGAAGCTCATATTCAGTCCTACTCCTTCCCTGAGTGAGTGTGATAGAGTTCCTAAACAACCCGTCCCTCTGTTTAGAGAGTCTTTTTCCTCCAGACAAAAATCCTACATCTTTGGGGCCCAAAGAGCTGTGGGGAAGAAGGAATAAGACACACTCCTTTGCTTCGAGGATCTCTATTCTAGGCAAGAACATTGCAGATTGATAACTGCTGGCAGATTCAAAGGGCTAGACATGTGGCTTAGTAACAAAGAGCTTGCCTAGCATGGAGATGCTCTGTGTTCAATCCTCAGCAATGCTCCCTTTGAGAATGGCAGTTGGGGGATGCGACCACAGTAAGCAGGACTGTTGAGCACTAAAAAGAATTAAGAGTCTTAGGGAAGGGTATGAGTTGTATGCCGTATGAGAAGTGTTTGAAATTGGCCCTATGGTTTGAGTAGAATTCCTGTAGCCCAGGTGAAGAAAGTAGAAGGAAAAGTGGGAAGAGCCAGGCTAGATCAAGTGGCATTTGTTAGGTTGTCAGAAGTGGGAGCTCATCTCTTGTGGACACAGAGTAGGCTTATGAAATGGAAAGGTAGGTTGAGCTTTCAGGACCCAGCAAGTTCCTTGAAGAGGGTTTTGAACTTGTGAGCATTACCCTCAGGGCTTGTCTTTAGTAAAACCGGCAGCCATGTGTCAAAATAGATATTAGAGAAAAGACATCATTCAGGTGCAAGGTCTGTATGCTCTTGACCAGCATGCTGGGAGAGTTCTAGAGAGGTGGGACATGGTCACTTTCCACATACTCTTTTGGGGGTGGGGTGTGTCTTGAGTTTCAGTCCTTCCGTGTATGTGGTATATTTCCAGTGACACACTCCTCAGGCTACTCAGGCAATAAGTAGCTTGACCTAGGATTAGTGTCCTCCTCCACACAGCAGCACTTCGCGGGGATGTGTTCTCTCATCTCAGAAACAGGCTGCTTAAAATGCTTCCTGTCCTGCTCTCTAATAGAGTCCCTTGTGGGATGATTGTGACTGGCATAAGCCCTTCTAAGGGATGACCCAGCTAAGAAACTCGTGTCATTAAGGTGCTGCCTAGAGCCATACTCCTGTGACAATGTGACAGGCAATAAGAACCACTTCTTTGGGCTCTGTGTATAAGTGATGTAGACAAGTGCATGTGCCCAGCAAGCCCAAAAAGGGTACCTTGGGAGAAGCTTCGATTGGCCTGAAGCAGAGAACAAATCCTGCAGCCCTGGCTGCAGCAATTGGAATTGACAAATGTTGCTGGGATTTTCTCCCTGGAATTCCCAACAAATGCATGTACACACTCATACACACAAATGCATACAAGCACAAGAGCACACACACTTACGCATGCATGCATATACAGGTGCGGGATCTGCCTTTGAAATGCTTGTTATATCCACTTCCAGCTGTTATGTGATGAGACATGTTTCTATGAATTAGAAAGTTCAGATTCTTTCCTCAGCCATCCCCCTCCTAACCACCCTTTTCAGTCTGACTTAAAGCCGTAAAATACTTCTGCCTGCCTGCCTGCCTTTAGCTCTGTTTGTATGAATTAAGTTGACAGGATAAATATTCACATTCCCAGCTACAGGCTGAAACAATGTTTGCCTGTTCTGACCAGTGAGTTGAGAAAAGGGGGTGGGAGGGAACTGACATCACCCTATACAGTACATTCCTGGCATAGATCGTTTATTTAAGTCCCTAAAAAAATACAGATGTTTTACCAGCCGAAATAAAATCCTTTGTAAACATTGAGCTTGGAAAAATGTGGCACTGGCTTAGCTGGGGGTTACAGTGATTCGGGAGGTAGACAGCGGGAAGGCAGCTGCAGGCGGGTGTGCTGGCTGAGAATGGGAATAGGTACTCGCCCTGGTCTGTATGCTGTTAGAGAAAAGACCACATTTATTTTCTTAGCAAAACTGAATTGATTAGCATCTGATCATCGGACTTTAGGACATTGGTGGGTATGATTGATCTACTCACCCCTTTTGGGCTGACCTTTGGAGTATCTTTTTCTACTAGAGTTGTCCTTTTTCAAGGCCTGCCTAAGCCTGCCCTGTGACTGCTGGGCCTGCTGGCTCCTGGGGCTCAGCTGCTGTTGATTTTAAAGGAAGAAAGCTGGCCTGAAAGCCATGCTTGGTGAAGAAGAAAACCTGTCTGAGCACTTCATTCCCAAACAGCCATATATCATCTTCATCTTGCCCCACACAAGTCACTATTTTAGTCCTGCAATATAAACCAGGCATATTTTACTGCTGAGCTGAGAAGTTGGGGTTTTCTCCTCCTCCTCCTCCTCCTCCTCCTCCTCCTCCTCCTCCTCCTCCTCCTCCTCCTCCTCCTCCTCCTCCTCCACCTCCTTAGGGAATCGCCTCATGACTCTTTTTAGACCTGTAACATTTATTCAGAATGCATTACATTTGTGCTATGGAGCTGCACTTTAGATTCTGGGCTGCCCAGATGGGCCCCATGTTTCCTACAGATGCCTATGCCTCTGCCCCCAGTCTCTGTTTAGAGTCTGGGCAAAGAAAGACCCTAACTGCTTCCAAGTTCTCAGTGTGGTGTCTCATTAAGGCTTAATTTTTCAGTGCAAAAAAAATATAGAACCCTCCCCCCTTCACTCAGTGCGTCCCCTTGAGGGAGACCCCCACCTTCACTCAATGCATCCATTCGAGGGAGCACCCCTCCCTGGGCAGGGCTGGCCAGCCCATGCTTGTGATAGTGTGACATGCTGCTGCCAACTTGGGTTAGTTCTGCCTCTTTCTGATTAAGGCATAACTATGCTTTTTTTAAAAAAAAAAAACAAAAAAAAAAAACTGTGATTTGGGGAGTGGGGAGCACCACAACGTTAGTATGATGGTCAGGGAGAGACTGTAAAGTCTCTTTCACTTGGAACTTGAGTCCTGAGCTCATCTTTCTAGGACTGTGTGACAGGGCCTAATTACCTTATAACAACAGAGTGTTCTTTTCTGAATCTACTTTAGGGATGTACTATACCTAGAGGTAAACTGTCTCCTCTGTTCTAAAGTTAATAGACGAGCAGAGTTCTCTTTCATCTCAAAAGAGTTGCTATCTTGTACAACAGCCGACTAATTAGAGGATGCATCACACAGGTGTCCCCCACTCCACATCTCAGTAAATGAGGTGTCAGATCCAAGCTCATCCAGTCCCCCTTCCTCATCCTTCTGATCCTGGCCTTGAATGGTAGCCCAACTTCCCAAGTCAAGAGTGTATTTCCTGTTGTCCAACTCCTTTTCCCAGCTCTTGCCCTGTTTGGCAGCCCAAAGTCTCTTGTGTGTGCATGCTTTCCTCTGTATTCACTATTGCTAGTATTTAGATTTAATTGTTAGATGATACCAAAAACTCAGAATACTGTCCTGAACAGAAACCTAGAGGGATCATTTAAACTCATGACTCTGCCCTTTCCTTTCAGACCTTTGATACAGTCTTGGAATCTGTAAATAGTTCATTTTAATTTTGATTTGCCAAAGTTTAAAAAAAAATGAGCAATGATAAATGACATTAATACTTTCTTAGCAATTAAGATAAGTAAACCCTACCGTTCCCCTGCGGATAGATGACTTGTGACTTGTTGGATCCACTACAAGTGGATCTTTTGAGTTTTCAAAAGAAGTTGAAAATAGGGATGCTACTGATATATCTCCCAGCTCTTAAATGTTTGTATAGAAGCACCGTGTAGACCATGAGGCCTCATAGCCTTCAAGACTACTAGTCTTCAGCCCCTGGTTCCAGCATATCACCTCTAACTAGACTTCTGCTGTGGTCCTGGGCCTCCTGTCTTGTCTATCACAGCCTCCACCTACCCTTGACACGTCTCCCCAAGTTACAGCTCCTATCACTGATGCTTTCACTTTGAAGAGGGCTCTGCTGACCACACAGCAGGACTGCTTCCATCAAGTGGCCTCTGAGGACTTTCTCAGCCTGACTCACACACCCTGCCAGTTCTCTTGTCATACAGAACTATATCTTACTTATTTTCAAACAAGTTCAGATTCATGAAAAACAATACTATGTTAATAGTATAAACGATTTCTATGTACTTTCCTCTCCCGCTAATTTTCTCCTACCATTAATATTTTTCACTTAATGTGATACATTGTTACAGTTAGCCAATATCTTTTAAATTGTTGTATTTATGTGAGTATATGTGTGTTCATGCATGTATCTGAGCATGTCTGCAGCCTGTATAATCCAAAATGGGGTATCAGATCCTCTGGAACTGGAGTCCCATGCACTTGGGAGCCTCCATGTGGGTGGTAGGATGTCCCCACCTTTTTCTTTCAGATTCAGTCTCCCCTGGCTACATACTCTTCCCTTGACTCCAGCTAGTTTCTTTTCATGACAGATAAGAAGATTAGTCCTTCTATAATGACTTCTTTATTTTCAGAATGGAGGTTATAGGAAGGGAACAGACAGTGTGTGTACAAGAGAACCCAATTTTATTTTATCAGGAATGTAATGAATGCCAGATGTGTGTGTGTGTGTACATGCATGTGTGTAGGGTGTGGGTGGGTCGGTGTGAGAGTGTGTGTGAGAGAGAGAGAATAAGCATATCTTTATAGTTAAAAGAGAAACATTACTGCAGTAATCCCTCTGTTCCCGTCAACTCCCTTCTGAAAATACTGAAGTTCCAAGTCGCTCTGTGGTAAGGCACACCTTTAATCCCAACACTTGGGAGGCAGAGGCAGGCAGATCTTGGAGTTCAGACCAGCCTGGTCTACAGAGCAAGTTTCAGGACAGCCAGGACTACACAGGGAAATGGAGGAAAAAGGAAAAGAAAATTTCAGAAATAAACAGTTTATAGGTTTTAAGTAATGTCTATTACAGCATATTGTTTCCTGTTTTATTATTGTTTTTTCTCTTTTGTTATGATTAGTTTGAAAGTTAAACTTTTTGTGTATGGGGGGTCAGGTAGTGGAGAAGGGGAAGTACACTGTTAATTAGGATTTATATTAACCAAGGTTTCAGGTACCCACCAGTGATCTTGGGACATATTTCCAACAGAGGAGCCACTGGGATGGCAGGATGGCTTTAGTTCCATCACTGGAACTGGTTTCCAGAAGATGTCCTCCAACCTCTTCATGTGCCATGACACACACACACGCCTGCACATGTACACACACAGACGCCTGCACATGTACACACACAGACGCCTGCACATGTGTACACACAGACGCCTGCACATGTACACACAAACACGCAAAGTAATAACTGAGAAGAAAGAGGAGACTTCTGTCTACTCTGTTCACTGTTGGGAAACAAAAGTTAAGTTAGTTGACCCGAGGACATAGCTAGTTATTGGTTTACAGCGTGTCTGCCTGCCCTGAGTGTGTGCCAAGTGATGGGAGTCTCACCATTCATTTGCCCTTGCTATCCCATTGCTTCAGGAGTCATGGGGGTATGAGGAACATGGAGTCTTTTAACTCTTGAGTCTACCTACCCTAAACACAGAGTTGGTGCCTGCTGCAGTGTACAGGGGCCATGGGAATACACCCAGAGAGAGTTGATATCAGAAAAGACACTACTGGATCTGCCTGTGCAAGAGGTTCTTGTTGAGCTCCTACCACTCACTGGACTCAGAAAAGCCATGTATGTAATGATAATGTGACTGTGCAGCATCAGGGAGGCTGCTGATTTCATTTCTCTGTGACTAGAACATAAGGTGCAAGAGAGTAAGGCCTTGGGCTCTGCTGCAGCACCCAGTACATGGTCTGGTAGTAACACTTGCTTAATAAGTATTTGTAGCCTGGGTGTTTGGATGCTGATGCAGACTTGGGGCCCCTTGAATCCTGTTGCAGATGTGGGTCCCTACACATTTGCTGCATTTGTCGGTATTCTGGTCTGTTTGATAAGCTCTGCTTCTCCTGTGACTGGCAGGTCTAGTTTCTCTATGCTTGGTTCTTGCTGTTCACAAGTTATCCCAGCCCTGGGCTTAACCATTCTCTACACCAACACTGTAGGCAAAGTGGAGAGAGAGAAAAGTGGCCTTGAGTCCAGTGTTACAAATGGCATGTGAGGATGGTTGTGCATTCAAATATTTTCATTAGTATTTCTCAGAAATACCAATCTCTTCTGTGTTTTTGTGCAAGCCTGTCTTATCCTTTTCCCTCACGACCCATCTCCTCTGCTTCTCTGACATGTGCTCAGTTTGTACTGTGCCGCCTCTTCAGTTGCTTATTTCTACCAGGTTTGCCTACATGCACCTCTGTATCCACTTGTCGGGTGCAGACAGACAGACAGACAGGTCACTCTCTGTCCTTGGTGAGTAACTAGGATCACAATTGTTGTCTGGTTTGTACCCAGGGTGACAGAATTGATGGGCCCATAAGCTGACATTCATAAGCCAGAGCTACCAAGCGTTTCAAAAACAGTCTTGTTTTTGCCAAGCAAGGTGAGCAAATATAGGCCAGAGCTTAAACATCCACAGGGGTTATTTCTGAAGTGATTGCTTCTAAATGAGAAACATTTGAAGCCTCACGGCTCTCTTGACAAGTAAATTCCACAGTCGTGTGTTTTGCTGGTGTCTGCTGATTAATTACAGCGCTGTGACACATGAAAGCCCTGGTGGTTGGTTTAGTGCAGCTGTGTAGAAAAGAAAGCAAGGTCCAGTGACTTTGCCAGCTCTTTCGGGACAGTGGGGATTGAGGCTGAGGGAGGTATTTTTCCCTCTGGCAGTCACCACATAGGAACAGAAGCCCCAGCCAGCCCGGTTCGCCAGGCTCCATGCCGGGTGGTTTGGTTCCTGTAGGCTGTGGTGAGAGAGCAGCATCTGACCTGGTCTGTCTGAAAGAATGGGTCCTTTGTTAAAGGACATGCCTCCATGTCATACAGGGGCTGAGCACACTCCTGTGTACTCCTGCTTCGGAGAAAAGCTACACTGGGCATGGTGACCTACACCTGTAATTTCCATCAGGAGGCAGAGGCAAGGGGATCAGGTTCTGGTCAAGGCCAGCGTCAGCTACATAGGGAGTTTGGGAGCAGCTTGGGCTACTTGTGTTCTTATCTCAAAGGGTGGGGAGAGGGGGATGTCCCCGCTTGTGACTCACACCTGTAATCCCAGTACTTGGAAGACTGGGACTTAGAGTGGGAGATGGCACTGTGGGTAAAGTACTTACAAGTGGATTTATCCCAAGAGCCCACAATAAGCCAAACATGGCAGCTCATATGTCTGTAATCCCAGAATTCATGGCAGAGGATACAACAGAAAAAAAAAAAAAAAAAAACCTAAAATAGATTTTTAAATGTTTAATGTATTTATTGGTACTTTGTCTCCTCTGTCCTCCTCATCTGTTATGTAGATAGCAGAGCCAGTCCAAGGAGTTGTCTACCATGAGTCTTTCAGGTCAGAGAGCCTTATCTCCCCTCTGTCTCAATCATTCTTCCCCAAAGATTTGTGCTCCCCTCAGAGGCGATGCAGGAGTCCACACACATTTGCCAATGGTTTGGTTTGCTTGTGTGGTACAATGGTGCTACTATCCTAAATATAAACACTAAACACTCCAGGGTCTGCCCTGTCAACTTTTAGTTCTGGCATATAATTGCCATGCAAGCATAAGTCTGAGAGATCTACCTCATTAGCCCACTCCATTCTAATGAGCCAGGCCTACATCTTACCACTTTCCTTCCTATATGAACACTTGGAGTTCAGTTTCATGCAAGACTGCTGACGTAACGATAATTGTACTTCACTCAACTCAGTGTGGAGGCTGTTTCTAACGAAGAAGCTCTTGAGGTAGCTGGATATGTGAGCACAGTGATCCCCCATCTGCATTGTGGGAAAGACCAAAGCACAGCTTTGGCCAGGCTCTGAACTCTCACCACTGCTGTGTCCTGCCCACCTTGCAACTTTCCTCATGTTTTCCTGTGCCCACCAGGGCCACATTCTGCAGGTGTCTGTTTCCTTTGAGGGAGCTATTTGAAGAAATCTAAAAGGGAGGACTTGAGCGTTTATAAAAACATTTTCACAGTCAAGTATTGCCTTTTCTCTTTTCTGGTTCAGGTTTTTCATTTGTTACAAGCCTACGTTACAGACTCCAGACACAGAACAAATGCAGAGTTTCAGCAGGAGCTGAGTGATGTCACTGTTTGTACCAAAGCCAAAGTCTGGCTTGCCATGAGGTATGTAAAATCCCACATGAGGAGGTATCATCAGGTTGGCGGTGTATTCAGGAATTGCTGTTTCTAATTGTGAGGGCTTTTAAGTTATTCACATGAATTTTCCAGACTTACTAGAATATTTTTGACCTTTGTGTTACAGTAAAGAAAATACTTTCTTTTTTTCTTTTTTTTTTTTTTTTTTTTTAATTTTCTTTTTGGTTTTTGGAGACAGGGTTTCTCTGTCCTGGCTGGCCTTGAACTGACTGAGATCCACCTGCTTCTGTTTGCCTCCCAAATGCTCTGATTAAAGGCATGAGCCATCACCACCCAGTTAAGAAAATACTTTGTTGGCAATTTTTCTAAAATTGCTGAGTGATGAGGTTGGAGGTGTAGTAGGATTCAACAGTCTGATGTCTCTCTTCATCACCAAGTACCTGTGTAGATACTGTAACTTCACATGACAGCAGTTGACCGGTCTGCATTGTACAAACCCTTAGGAGCCATGGAAGCTTAATGGCTAAAGATCCTTGGGTGGTCTGAGCAGGCCATGAAGGGCAGGGCCTTATGCTAGACAGACTCCAAGCAGTCGGGAACATTGGACAGCAGCTTTTGCTAGACCCTCATCAGACTCCAGGTGGGCTCATAAGGAAGTACATTATGTGCATGCCTTGGCAACTGCTTTGAGCCAATTTCCTTGGCCCTATGGGCCTGTTCTGCTATAAGGGGGGACCTGAAAAGGAAATGAAAGGTGGCATGGTTAGGTGGGTAGAAAGAAGGATAGCATATGTAAGCAGAGCAGCGTGGGCTCTTTCTCTTTCTTCCATGTCATTCCTGCCAGTGTTCTTAGAATATAAAAGTGAACTTAGAATATAAAAGATAAAGGAGTAGAAAGAATCTTTCATTTTGCTATGTGTAGAAAATATTCTTTCTAAAACAGTATTCAAAATCTCTTTTTAGGTCCCTAGATACTGGTAGGTGTCCCTGCCAGAGCCTCTGAGTGAGTTAACTCTGGCAAAGGAAGTTAAGAAGAGGCAAGCGTGTTCCCTTAGCATATCCCATGCCATAGCATGCTACCTCAGATTTTGAATAATTTTGTTGTCTAATGTAGAAGTCACTCTATTTTGTTTGGTAAATGGTGCGCTTCTGTTCACTTTTGTCAGAACCTTTACCCTGTATGGGGAATGAAGTAGTGGGCATTGGTGGGAAACAGGCTGCCATTAGTCAGCCTGTGTATCCACAGACAGATGCAAAGAAAAGAGCTAGACCTGGTTTCTAGGATGAGTAAAACATGTTTCCAGTATTTTAAATGTGGTGACAATGAGTGTGACACAGATGCAAGCAGTACAGGCATGTCCAGAGGAGAGTTGAGGGACAGTCAGCAGCAAGCTCATTCAGAGATGGCAGAGCTTTGCCAAATGGCCAGGGCAGGGAGAATTCCAGGCTTAGGTAATAACAAAGACAGAAAGGTGGCCGTGTGAAATGATGGGATAATCTTCCATGAGGCAGAGAAAGTTGGGCAGGCACACTGAAAGCTCCTGAAGGAAGCTTTTTTGTGAAGGGGGTCAGTCAATGTTTAAAACCGTGGGCAGGGATGTTTAGGGGTTGTTTTCTGTCTGAAGTGCCAATACAGTTTATGGCATACTGTTAAAGCCTGATCCTTTTACCTTCTGTGTAGCTTTGTTGCCCTTAGCCTCTCTTAGGTACACTTCCTGAGAGAACAGAGACTTGTCTCTAGCTTTCCACCAAGTAACAGGTCAGGTCTTTATGGGGTCAGACAGTGGAGGTTCTCCAGAAATCATGCTGTTGTAAAGGAGTTGTACCCTTTTGCTTAGGCTTACTGGAAGTTGTCACCTGCCTCTTCCTTTGTCCATTCCTTCTTGTTGCATGAGGAAGCTGGAGGGACAGGCCTGCCCTGATGGACTTCAGTTTGCTCAGTGACTGAAGACAGCTGGTGAAGTGGTACTTCTACCACCTGCTCTTCAGCTAGAGAAGTCCTTCCTTCCTGCCTTGGGAAACGTCCCCCGTGGTCTCTGTCATTGTACTCCAGTCACCTTTGCATGGTCATCATTCCTTCCACCCCTTCTCTGAGTTCGAGCTCCCATCTCCTTAGCCTGGAAAATGAAGGCATGCACCACACAAGCTGGGTGTCTGCCTCCTTCCCAGACCAGAAGCCACTTTCTGTCTCTAGTATCCATGTGGGAACTGTCCGCCCAGCGGGTGGTCTGTGGGTGGTTCCTAACACCACACCTCCTCTTATTCCTCAACATACTTTCTTACAAGTATTAATCAGGGTGTGTTCAAAGCCTAAAATAGTGTTTGGAAGGAAATCCTGCTGCAAAAGCACAGGACATTCCAGAGCTTTGCACAAGCTGTTCTGTATTATCCACATCATTGAGGAGTGCTCCCAAGCCCTAAGTGGGAGACCATAGAACTCCATGTAGGTAATGAAACCTTCACCTGCCCCATCCCCCCCTCCCCATCTCCAGGGCCCTTGCTGTGGGAGGTATTTGTCTATACCAGTTAACTGCATGCTCAGATGAACCCATTTGGGGTAGTCCTCTCAAAGCAGATCCCTTCTTCCCTGCCTTGCCTGTGGACATTAACAGTGCAGAATAATACTCCAAATCCAAGTGCTGGAGAGACTCCTTTATTCCTGGTCATTTGCACATGAAAGATAAATGTGCCTGTGGCTCACTGAGGCCTCTGTACCTTTCTGGTGTGACATATGAAAGCTCCCTGTTGCTGGGACAAGGAAATGTTGGTTTAAGTTTCAGCAGCAGCACTTTTCCTGAACTTCATTTGATGTTGAGTTCAGCCAGTGCAGGAAGCACGGGAACTTTAGGGGTGTGTCATTTATCCCTTTGTTCCAAAAGTTTCTAAAACAATTTACTGAAGCTATGGATAGGCAATTGAATTTTTAAAATTGGCATCTGAAATTAAGAGCGCATAAAGACTTTTGTTGCACATTCATGTTTAACTTTGCAAGATTAGTAAGAATTTATTTTATGAGCTGGTGCACATGGAGTTGTTGGGTGCATCTTAGGTGATAAATGGCCAGCTGGCGATATAGCTTGAAATAAAGGACTCTTGCTCTTTCGGGCAGCTTTTCATTCCAGGATGTCAGAGCCTTTATGGAAATTAGCTCACTAAGCCTTCGTGTCTCCTTTTTCTCCTTTCTCTTCAGCCTTTCCTCTGTACCTCACTGTCTGTTTCTCGTGTGAAAACTCAACCAACCCAGGTCAGGAACCAACCCAGTCAGCCTTTGGCTTGGAGAGGTGATCTAGAGGTGCCCAAGGGTGGCCCTGCCTGCCGCCCCTGCTGTCTGCAGGCCTAGGAAAAGGAAAAGGCTTATTTACTTTAGTTGTAATTTGGGATTACAATTATACTCGGCTTAAAATTTTTCTGAAGTGGTTTGTTATCTTCCATTTCCAAAAGTTGTAAAAGAGTAACTATATCTTGGATGTTCCTTTTAGAAAACTTGATGAAATAAACCATGTGTGTTGGTGCACATCTGCTAATCCTACAGTTTAGGTGGGGCCTGATACAAGAGGACTGTTGCACATTCAGGCCATTCCGAGCTACACAGTGAAACTTTTTCAAGAATCAAAAGAAAACAAAAGTCAGAAAGGTGAGGAGAACTTGATGAGCTGTTTGCTCTGTTTGACTCAGTAGGACAGAGGCTGTGAGAATCTAAAAGGAAGTAGACTTTCCTTATGCTAAACTTCTCCTGTGTTTCTCCTCAGCTGGCAGTGATATTGAGGAAAAATAGTCCAGCACAAATTTGAAAAAGAAATCTTAGCAGAGTCCAGTGGAACCCACTGGTGTTGGCTAACAGTTTATTAGGTATAAAAGTTACAGCTCCCTTCTTCCACCTGGTGATATGAAAGTATTTGCTATTATTGCTGTCATGTCTGCTGTGAAGTGAGTATAGAGTTAGTATAAAACCTTGCAGTTTTAAGTACACACACACACACAAATCTGACTGAGACATTTGTACAACCATGCTCATAGCAACATTATTCCTGGTAGCTAACATACAGAAGAAAAGTTCCCTGTGCCCAGTGCTAAGGATTGGCCCAGGACTACCAGAGAGCTGTATTCCAGCCAGCAAGGGAGTCTTGCCATATGCTACAACACAGAGGTGACATGAGAAGGTTGAGCTGAGTAGCTGATTTATAGGCAAGGAAAGTAGGATGGCCATTTGCAGCACAGACAGAGCAGAGGACCAGCAGGTTCAATGGGCAGCAGGTTTTAGTTTTACAAGATAACCATTCTGAGGCTAAGATACTAATTTTTCTACTTAAGACGTTTTAAAATACCAAGTGCTTCAAACAAAATTTTTTCTGTACTGATGCTTCTTCAAGGTCATTATTGTTCTAATCTGTGTTGTTGTTATTAAGGTTTTTGGCTTTTCTTCCTGGCTTGACCACCACCCTTTTTTGTTGGTGGTGTAGTTTAGTTCTGGTTTGGTGTTTTGAGACAGGGTTTCTCTGTGTAACAGCCCTGGCCATCCTGGAACTCACTCTGTAGACCAGGCTGGCCTCAAACTCACAGAGACCTGTCTATCTCTGTCTCCCAAGTGCTGGCATTAAAGGTATGTGCCACCAGTGCCTGGCCTATCACCCATCTTTATAAAAATAATAATAATTTTCCCCTTTTTATTTTAGATTAGGAAAAAAGCTCTGAAAATGCCATTTGTTGAAAAGGAGATATAAGCATCTGTGTGTGTGTGTGTATGTATATGTCTGGTTTTTTGGAGACAGGGTCTCATTGTAGTCCTGGCTGACCTGCAACTCACCAAGATTCTCCTGCCTCTGCCTGCCAGGTGTGTTGGGATTAAAGAAGTATGCCATTATGACTGGCTTCATTGCTCCATTTTTTAATGCCATAAATGATGTTTTAGTGAAAAAAAAAATCTGTGTGTGTCTGTCTGTCTGTCTCTAGCCTTAGATTTGATCTCTAGAAGTAGAGTGAGTTTCCTGAGAACTACAGTGTCTAAAGGTTTCAGTGAAGTTGCTATTCAGTGGGTTCTTCCTCCCACCAACAGTGCATGGAGACCTCAACAAAACTCTAAGATTCCTTTAAACTTACTTTTGGAATGCCTACTTGGTGCCAAGCTCTGTATGAAGCAATTAGTATGTATAATTCCATAAATTCGTCTCAAAACTCTCTTGCTGTTAGTAAATCAACTGTTCTTGAAGGCACACCCTGTGTATGACACTAGTTTAGTTGACATAAGTTCAAAAATAAGCAAAACAAGTATAGATGTTTTAAATTTTTTCTTTTAATGTTATAACACAGTAACCGACACACTTTAACCTTTTGCTTAATAAGGAGCTTTTTCTGGGTATCTACGGATGCCACTAGGACCTGGGTGTATTATAGACTGCGCCAGAGGCACCAGGTACCAGAATAACAGCTTGTTCAGACCCTGTTAACAGTCTGTGTGCTTTGTTTCACTCACAGGCTCAACCCTTCTCATTGTCATCCTCTCTCTCTAACTCTCTCTCATTTTCCCTCTCTCTTCCTCTCTTCCTCCCCCCCCCCCCCCCCCCCCCCCCCCCCGGGAGTGGTGATTCTTTTATTTTTGTTTTGAAACCGTCTTGCTCTTTAGCCTAGACTGGCCTCAGACTCACACCCACCTTCTAGCTGCAGGCGTCCCACAGCTAGCATGTAGGATGACAGTGACTCTGGCTCTGGTCACTCTCTTAATAGGCATGCTTTGCATACTTCAAACTGTCTTCAGCTGGCTACTTATCAAATGTCAGGTTGACTGGCATTAAGTTTTTATTCCAAACAGTAGTTCCTAGTGCTCTGACTAGAATGCTGGAATCACCTGGAAAGATTTTAAACCCGCCAATGTCGGCTTTCACCCTCTGTGCACTGTTAGGTATTTCATACCTTTGCCCTCCCTCCTAAGTCCATTGCAGCCTGGTAGCCTTCTGTGGTTGTTGTCCAGAAACTCATGTCACATTTTTGTCTTTTAAAGTGTGACTGAAGAATAGACTATATTTGAATCATTTCATTTACCAGCTTTCCCCTGGCTAGACATATGCCAGACTGTATTCAGCACTGCAATGATTTCTTAAAATCACAGATACAGTGTAACAGGGTAACAAAGCAGTCTTTTCAGACAGACTCATGGGCTTGGAATTTTAGATGGGGAAAACCCCTGAAGTTTGTGTGACTTCACTCCCCAGCCGTATACATGTGGAGAACTGCAGCCCACAGAGGTCAGGGCTTCCATCCATTCACATACCTGACCAGGAGCAGACCCCACCTCATCTACTAACAAGTTTTGAGGACTCAACTTCCAAGTCCTTGTTAGGCTTTTTCGCACCACACTTCCAGGGCAGAAGTACTAGGCTTGAGTCTGACCCTTCCTCACTTTCCCGGCCCTTGCCCAGGCTTCTGTCCCCGTTGCCCTCTGTAGGAAACAGCTTCTTCTTTTGCACTGACCTGAAAACAATGTGCTATCAGCCTCAGCCGGGCTAGGGCTCCCTTCCCCACCTCCATGCCGCTGACTGTTCAGCGGGGTTGTTGTGTTCAGTAATGGTGGGACATTGCAAGGCTATATCATTTGTCATCCCTGCCAAGACTTGAAGGGACACAGGTGTCAACGAGGATGGTTAGTCACCTAGCAAGTGCTGGGCCACAGCTGGCCGTGTCTTTGCTTCTGTGTGTGTGTTGGGGGGAGGGGGTCTTTTCAAGCTTGTTGCCTTCCTTCCCTTCCCTTTTTCTTCTTCTTTTTCTTTCCATTCCTCTCCTTTTTCCTCTCTCCCCTTCCTTCTTTCCTGCATTTGAGAGGCAGAGAGGAGAGATAGGTGAGGACATGATCCCTGCACTCTTGTCAGCTCTGAGAGTTTGTGGGGACAATGGACTGTCATCAGGACCTTCTTCAATATTAGCTGGCAGAAGGCTCCAAAACATCTGTCCTCCACTTGTAACTGTTGGCCCTGAGGGGGTGGGGCTGCTGTTGGTAGGTTTGGACAGTATTGTCATGATCTAATTTGCCTTCCCATAATACTGTGGAGAGCCCTAGTACAGTGGGTTTTTTCCCCTGTTAGCATGTAACATGTTTTGTCTTTTGGATAAAGCACTACCTTCATTGAGCCAGTTCCAGTTCACAGACAGTATAGAACAATATAGTAACATGTTAGAGAATATAAAATGAATGGTATCACTAGGGCACAGTGTTGTGGCCTTGTGATTCCATCACACAGGAGGTTGGGGCAGGAGGATTGCTGCAGGAACAGAGTTAGCCTGGGCTGTGTGGTGAGAGCCTGTCTCAAAAGCCACAATATACACATAAGGTGGAAGATACTGTCTCTGTATCAAAAACCATGTGGGGATGTTGGAGGATGGCTCAGTGGATTTAAGACCACTTACTATTTTTGCAGAGGACATAGATTTGGTTTCCAGCACCTACCTGGCAACTGTTTGTAATGCCAGTCCTGGGGGATCTTATAGGCACCAGGCATACATGTTGCAGACATACATATAGGCAAAGCACGTATGCACGTAAAGTTTTAAAAACTCTTAAAAAAAAAATCTGACCAAGCCAAGAACAGATTAAACATAAGCAAGTGAGAATTTACTAAGTAAATAGTAGAGCTGAGATGGGAGAAATAAATGGTAGCTTGTGGGGTATAGGGGTCGAAGAAGTATTCCAGGAGGAAAGAGGCTTCTGAACAGGCTGGGTGAAGTTTAACTGTTCAGTAGGCTGATTTATTTATTTATTTATTTTTGGATTGGAAAACAAGGCATTATAGGGATACAGACAAGCCTTTGTTGAGTAAGTTAAGAATGTCTCCTGCCCATGTACCAAGCAGTCTTAGTATAAAGCTCAGCATTGTGGTGAGCACTTCAGACATATGGGATAGAGCCTCAGTAGCCTCTGCTGTCATGGTCTAGTTACAGTGCAGTCCAGTATCCATACAAAACAGTTAATAGTGGATCTCGGATCACATCGCAGTGGAGACAGCACAAAAGTCAGTCAGGGAAGGCTTTCTAGGAGAGGCAGGTGTTTAGAACAGGAGTGTGATTTGAAAACAGCAGAGGTGACAGGAAAAGAACATGCCAGGAGGCTGCAGCCATGCTTCGTGAGCACTGGGAGACTGCAAGGCTGGCTAAGAGACCAGATGTGTGCTCTTAAAGGGCAACCAAAGGAGTTTGCACTTGCTCCAGAACTTGGAAAGTTACAACCACTGTCTCAGGCAGACACTGATGATAGGCCTCTGTACACACTTGAAATCCAAAGGGTCACTAGAAATGGACTGGATGTCTTTACCTTCACGCTTTTGTTAAGAGGACCACAGATGCGTGGAATGCATACTAGCAAAGGGCTGTCAAACAGTCTCATCTGGTGAAACTCCTCCTTCAGAAATGCTGAAGCTGGCATAGGAGAGATGGTAAACAAGCTCAGGCCGGCGTAGGGCCTGGAGACCACCTGCATGGCTTCCTCTTATTAGAAGCCCAGAAGGGACTGTGAGATACCCCAACTAACTCCCTGTTTCAAAACAGTGATCTAATCAAAACAAAATTGCAGAGGAGATAATTGTCAAGAAGATGGGGCAGCCTTCCTAACAGACATGTGTGGTCCTCAGAATATGGCTCTGGTTAGGGGTGAATGTAGCAGTTCTGTTTTGCTTCTTGCCTTGCCTGGTGCTGCCTGATCATCCTTATAGGAGATCCTGCAAGCCTCACAGTGGAGTTGCCCGGGACTCTTGCAGAAGCTGCCTTCCCTATATAGGACCCAGCCCTAGACTTTGCCATCAAAGACCACTTCCTAGAGGCCCACTGCTGCAGTCTGCTGTCTCTTCTCTACCAGACAAAGTATACATGCTTGTGGGTAAGGAAGTTAATTCTCCTGGTCACTCAGCTGTTCTGTAGCAGTGATGTTTTAAAGATAGTACCTCTGGAGTCAGTTAGCTCTGACCACAGGTTTTATGGCACTGTATCCTCTCCCTGCCCCAGTATTGAGCTGATTAAACCCTGGTACATTTGCCCAATGTGCCCAGAATTTAGCTGTCTTTCAGGAAAGCTTGACAGGCAGGGGCTGGTCTCTGAGTGTACTGAGGGAGCATTCTGGAAGAGATCCTTCACTGTTTCAGTACTCTCTTTCTCTTTGCTCAACTACCTGTTGTGCCCAGGCCTTTTTAGTGACTACAGCGGCCTACATGTCTCTGGAAACACTGTCCCATGCAGGCTCAAAGACTTATTCTTCTCTAAGCCTAAAGAGCCCCTACCAACCCACAGCCCTGGGTTCTGGGGAGGCCTGATTCTTAAGGCACTAGTTTATCAGGAAGACTTAACCCCCCTACACACACCTTTTTGTGCTGAAGTCAGGAGATGCACTACCACACGTCTCTGAAGTCTACTAGTATGGTGTGTACCATCTAGAGGCTCCATTTCTGTCTTTAGAGTTGAAAACTCCAAAGATGGAGTATGAGCCTGTGAGGTCTCAGGCCTTGAGAGGCAGAGGCAGACCAGTCTCTGTGAGTTTGAGGCCAGATTGATCTACATAGCAAGTTCCAGGTCAGCCAAAACAAACAAGCAAACAAACAAAGGAAAGAAAAAAGGAAGGAAGGGAGGGAAGAAATAAAGTTAGGGCAGAAAATGGACGAGGCATGAGAGGACCTGGTAGAAATGGCTTTTCAGTGTGAAAGCCAAGCACATGAAGGAGATACCTATGATCAGGTAGTTGAGCTCTGTTAGCATTGTCAGCCATTCTGGAAAGAAACCCAACAGCAGTGTGTGGGGGTGCACACCAACATGCCCCTCATGCTTGGCACACTGTCTTTCTTCAGGAGCTGTGCTTGGGACACAAACACTATGTGTCTGGAAAACCTTGACTCTATTCTTAGCTTTGCCCTGATCTTGGGAAGGTCACTTGAGTTCTATGAACGGTGTTGTTGATTCTGAAAAATGGAAAAATAGTGTCTATGTTTCTTAGTAAGAAGATAAATAAGACTATTTTTAAAGATAACCCTTTCGTAAAATACACTGTATTGTTATTCTGTTGCTTGTATACTGAGACTGAGGTCCAAGCATATGTTTTGCCAAGTTCCTATGACCATAGTTTGTCAAGCAATACTACAAGAAATTCTCTCCTTGGTATGTCCAGACTTGTCACTCAGCATCCAGGAGTTTCCATTCTCCTTGCTTATTTATCCTTGCCATACTCCTGGAAAGGAAGTTGGAAGAATAAAAGAGACTCTGTTAGCATTCTATAGCATAATCAATGCTATGTCACCTCCAAGCCCAAACTACAAAAAAGGTTTTCTTAGATACTACTTTTCTCCCATAATTCCCAGCTCATAGCTTATTAAGTTATTAACCAGCAATTTCTCTGGCAGCATATTAAACTTCACTTTTAAACAAGTCACAGAGGGAGGGAAACATGCATCTCTCATAAAAGGAATAAAACACACACTCTAAACACTTTCCCAGGCTTTGAACAAATCCCAAACCCCACACAAGGCCTCCTTTTCATCGTTCTCTGCACACAGCGTGAATAGCAGGGCATTAATAAGAAAAAGATGCCTAGTAGAAAGATGGAAAAACACAACCATCCCTGGGAGTGCAGGGGTCCCCAGGGGCCCACTGAAAAGACCAGGTGAGCCTTCATTCAGGCAGCAGGGGAAGTCTTGGTCTGGGTTTGCAGGATTTCCCTTGAGTGGTGGTAGAAGGGAAGCAGAGCAGGCTGTGATTTCAAACCTGCCCTGAGAGGGGACTCCAGTGCTTTCCATAGACTGTGGGTGGGCCTCATGGAATACCTCACCAAGATCCTGGTCAGAGAGTAAAGGCCTCAGCCCTCATGGATCCTCTCTCTTAGGAACAAAGCTGCTTCTCCAGGAGGAGCCCATGATGGGGGAGCATATGGCTGGAGCCTTATTCCTTTTCCATACATGTCCAACTTACAGTCTTCCTGCAAGTTCTCTGGAAGCTGCTCCATAGCAGAATGGGGTGCTGGGGAAAGACTTCACTTGCAGAGCCAAGAGGGTGGGCTGCCTGGCACTTTCTCCATTTGGGTATACAAGCGCTGGTGGTTTCAGTCTGCCATAACCACTCAGCCCAGCAGTACCCTCCCCCCATGAAGGCAAGGTAATCCCAGGGGCTGGGGGCCTGCCAACCCCACATGTTGCTGCCAGCTGGCTTGCCTGCAGACCTGAATCCTAGCTGGTACAGTGGAGGGAAATAGCTTGTTTAAAATTACATATTCTGCAATTCATGACCATTTGGCATCATGGTTTAAACAAATCTCCATTTGTTTCTCCAAGAATGCCGTATGCTGATTAGTTGGCCAGGCTGTGGTAAAAATGGAAATCAGAATGGGAGACGGGGCTTCTTTATTTAATTTACACTTCCACATTTTCATGGCTTAATGTGGCCTGTATCAAAGGAAGACCTCCTAAGTCCTAGCCACGGGGGCTCTGTAGGCAAACCCTAGGTCTGTGGACAGCCTCCACAACAGTGCCAAGTGCTGGGATTGTAAAGAGGAACCTCTCAAGGAACCCAAGATCTGTAGGCAGAATGCCTTGGTCAAGCCAGCCCTTTAGCTGCTCAGAGGCTGATTAGGAATGACCCAGAGGGCAGGCTTTGAGGTGCATTTTAAATAGAGGACCCAACACAGTAGGCAAAGGCAGGACTAAGAGCCTGGTCACAACAGTGTGTACAGGCATTCTGGACAGTTCCTTCTCTACCGCTCTCTGGCCTTCCCCTTTCCCTGCCACCTGCCCTGCTCCCCTGGCTGCTTCCCTGACTACCCACTACCCCTGTGTGGGCTGCTGGAGGCCACTGCTGCTTCTACTCACTGCTGGCTCCAGTTAGAGGCTTTTTCTCCTTGGGGCTTTCTTTGGAGTCACAGTTTGAAGAACCCTGAGCTTGATGAGCCCCAGCTGAGACTCATGATCCCAGCATACTGACCTGTCTCCAGCGCTCTGAACACAACCACTGGTTCTTCTGGAAGATTTTGCTGTTAAATATCCAGAGTGGATTGTCTCTTTGAGGGAGCCCTTTTAGGTTCTCAGTTTACAGTGGACATCAAACCCTTCAGTGTGGTTGAGCTGAGAGAACTTAGAGGATCTTTGGAGCTCACTCTGGGGTCCCTGTTCTTCCATCCTGCACCACTGTCTTCTGATGGTCTCTCCTTATTTCTCAGCACTGTGTTCTCTATAGCTGCCATCTAACCAACTCTTCAATTGTAACCCTTTCTCTGCTGAAGTCATTGCCATGGCCTGCTGCCCAGGTCTGTCTCCTTTAGTACCTTCGCTTGTCTGCTGATCCCTCTTTCACGACTCTCTCATACTCTAATATGAGGGCTTCAGTTTCTCTCACTAAACTAGTAGATTTTAAGTGTTTGTTTTAAATAATCAAAAATATCTCACACACACACTTTTACATGTGGCCAATGGATATATGTGCATCTGCGTAGGTGTATACACACAGATACACCAGATGTACACTGACTTGTGAGATCTGGTGTGGCTTGAAATTGAAAGTAATAGCTAATTAAGATGTGAATAACTTGTACCTTCACCTCCAAAAACCTGCAGCTGATTCTTGGAGGTGGGATCAGGACTACTATAGCAAGTTCTAGGCCAGCCAGAGTTATAGAGTAAGACCCTATAGGGATAGGGACTTGAATTGAATTTCCTTAAGACTTAGCAGATTGGATTTTAGGAATGTTAGCTTTCTACATACCCATAATCTTGCTGATGGCATTCTTTCTGTGCAATTTAAGGTGTATTATCTAGAAAAGCAATTTAAAAGTTAGAAAAATTTTAATATTTTACTTAAAATTATTACATTTCATTAATTATATCTCATTTAAAGATATAAAAGGCTTTCTGAGAGTTTTGGTTCACACCTTTAATCCCAGCACTTGGGAGGCAGAGGCAGATGGATCTCTGAATTCAAGGCCAGCCTGGTCTACAGAGTAAGTTCCAGAATAGCAGAACTACACAGGGAAACCCTCTCTCAGAAGAAGAAGAAAGGGGGCGGGGAAGTTATATGATTAATCACTCTGGGAAAGAACTTTCCAGAAACCCTGTAACAAACATAGCACCGAGACTCCCGTGATAACCTTGAGGTCTATTTTTCCTTTCTCTCCCTACTCTTTCCTACCTCCATCCTGTCTTCCACTGGATTTACGCCACTAGTTTACTTCATAACTGATGAAGTGGGTCGTATATACTCTGCAGTTTGAAAACCACTGTTCAGGACTCTAAGTTCCTTGAGGGCAGTAACTGTCCTCTTCATCTCCAGACCCTGGCATTCTGCCTGGCTCCATGTAAGTTCTGAGTAAATGTTTTCTGAATGAATAGGCCTCAGTTAAAACAGATCAGCAGCCCCTGGGATTCCGGAAGGGCCAAGAGAGGTAAATAATTTATCACAGGCTTCCCAAGAGCTCCTGCCATCCTCTAGACACTGGAGCCATTGTGGGCATGCCCTGCCCTTTCTCCCCAACCTCCAGCTTCCAGGACAGAGGGCAGAGGGTTTAATGGAGTTCAGAAATTTCCCAAGGCAAAGACATACTCATCAGGTTTTTGGGTGAGTGTTTGTCAAGAGACAAATGATTTTTTTAAAGAGTAGTGGAAGGAAAACAAATTTTTCAAGAGAGCCTTTCATTCCATTTCTTATGTATAAACTTAGTCTTGAGCTTGACTCTGCACCTTCCAACACCACTGCTCTGCTGGTTTTGAGCCCATCTGTTAGACCCTGGCCAGTCTGATTTTATTCAAACACTATAAATCTTCATTAGACCATGCCCGTGCCAGACATAGAAAAAAATCCCCAAGCCCCCCAAAGCCTTGTGGTTTGTTTCCTGTCCAGTCAGCTTCTATCTCTTGGGGTTTTATTCCCATCACCAAAGAGGCCTGACAGACCAAGGACAAACCTTTGGCTCACCCTAAATGCATATGTACTGTCTCTGAGACAGCAAGGGAGAAAGAGAGGCCTAACAGAGAAAGCCCAACTCTCTCCCCCCACATGGGTTTCTTCTGTAGGCTGTCCTGGAGGGTGGAGCAATGAATGGGGCTGCAGGCCAGACGCTGAGTTCCTGAGAGCCAGCATGGGCTCTGTTCTGACCCCAAGTCTCTCTGTTCCTGGGATCTAAAGTGGCAGCATTTGAAAGAGCCTCCATAATTTTGATTGCAACCAGCTGGTCCAGAGCCTCACACCATGGAGTAGCCAGACTGCCATGTCTCTGCAGTGTCCCAGGAAACCAGAACGGTTTTAATAGGATGTTAGCTATAGCATACAACACTGGGAAGCTCAGGCAGGAGGATTCCTGCAAGTTCTAGTTCATCCTGGGCCACATCCTGAACGTGAACCTCAACTTAAAAAAAATAGAAAAAGAAAAGTTCAGAGTAGCACAGGTCTATGATCTCCACATTTAGGAGGCAGAAACAGGAGGATCAGGAGTTAAAGGTTATCCTTTGGTACATAGGAAGCAAGGCCAGCCTGGGCTATCTGACACCCCATCAATAATGATGATGATGTGTTAACTTAGCTGAGAATTCAATTGAAAAAGTCTGGTACTGAGTTTGAGCAAACTAGTTTACCATGTTTGTCGTGAAAACACTGAGGCAAGAGCCTGTGACTGTGCACAGTAACTGGCAGGAACTTAAAACTTCAAGAACCATCAGAAGCAGCTCATCTGCTTTCCCAGCACATGCCAGATTCTCTGCCATCCAAACAAACCCCTTCAACATTTGTAGTCATATCCCATATGCCCCCTGGTCAACTCTGTCCATCTGAATTCTTCCCACTTTACCCTGCCCAAATGTAGCTCAGTGGTAAAGCACTTGACTCTTGTGCTTTGAGGTCCTAGGTTCAATCCCCAGGACTTCTCCAAAAGACAAGACCAAATAAACAAATAGCGAATGCACTGACCTTTTATAGGCCCTGTGGTTTCTCCAGTCCACTGTCCGGTGCTCCTCCTCTTCATTCCTTGGGTCTTAGCCCAGGGTCTCTTTGTTGTCTCTGCATAAGCAGGCAAACTTCTCAGAGGCCTAATGCTGTCCTTTTTGTGTCCTGCCCCCGGGCTAGCCTCGTGCAGGTAGCTTTCTTACTTCCTTCCCTGGATAGCCTTTGGCGGGGTAGATCTCAGCTGTTAAACGGGGACAGTTGGGGACAGAACAACCAGGAATTATGACTGAGAAACCTGAGGAAAACGAGGTAAAGGCAAATGACGAGCAGGATCGGGGTGGGAAACGGGCTAGAGGGAAAGCCCAGCGCCTTGGCGGGCTACTTGTCTTCAGACCCCAGGACTCATGCACAGCCCACACCTGATCTCCATGCCGTGGAAGCAGGAGATGGGAGGATCCCTGCTGATTGCTGGACAGCTGCCCTCACCCAGGTTCAGTGAATAGTGTCTCAAGACACTTGGTGGAGAGCCTCCCTATTGACAAGCCTGATGACCAGAATTCAGTCCCCAGAACCCACAGAGGAGGAGAACGCACTCTAGAGTTGCTTCTGACCTCCATGTGTAATGTGGCATGTGTGCCTGGCACGCACATGAGCACAAACCACACATACACACACACACTGATAACATTTTTAAAAATTAATAATAAGGAGAACTGAGGAGGTGGTTGAGTAGGTATAGGCACTGGCCTGAGTCTGATGTCTGAAACCCATATAGGGGAAGAAGAGAGCTCTGGTCTCCCCCAGTCACACCAACACAATTGAACACAAATTGAAAATGAAAGGATAGGAAGCAGTTGAGAAAGACACCCGACATCAGCCTCTGGCCTCCATGCGGTATGTTACAAGAGTAAGGTGCCATATATGGTGATGGGGCTCTTTCATGTAGTATATGCCAGTTTTAGGGTTTGGGCAGTTCAGGAGGAAGATGGAAGCAGACTATAGGGAATTGGTAAGGCCTCATGTATCTAAGAGCTTGAGAAGGTTAGACTTTGACCAGTCACAACACTGGTGCCTATTTCAACACCATCCCTGATCTCAGCTTAGTAGAAGAGGACAGAGTTAAGCCTGTACCTGTCAGGACTTCTCAGGCACTGTCCTCAAAAGAAAGTGTATGCTGTTTCTTGCTCTTTCTGCTGTTTGAGTCCAAGGTTTAAATGAGCCAGTCCTTAAAAGAAGGGGAAAAAAATCTCATGTATCAGGAGAAGGACAGCAGCTCCAGGATGTGTTAATCTGTGTGTTGTTCAGTGACTGCTGTCAGTTGGTAGGTGTTGTTTTTCGTATGTGAGTGCAGTTCATGTCACCTAAATGTTAAATCCCCGAATTTTATTACCAGTGACCATTCCCCCCCCCCTTTCTCCAGGTAAGAAGAGAATACTAGATTTCCATACCTCCTTCTCCCTGTTTTCAACTCAGCAGGATAGAAGTTGAAATTTTAGTTTACCTGGAGCATGACATAGCTTTATCTGCTTGGTCCTCACCCATGGACTGTGGACTTTGGTGGTTTGAATAAGAATGGCCTATAGGCTCATATATTTGAACAGTCATGCGGGGAGTTGCTCTACTTCGGAAGGATTAGAACAATTACCCTGGCCTTGTTGGAGAAAGTGTGTCACTGCAGGTGGGCTTTGAGGTTTTACAAGCCCATAACCCCCAGTCAGGTCCATCGCTGCCACCCACCCCCATTGGTCAGGAAGTAAAGATCCCATACACTGCCATGACCATAATGAACTGAGCCTCTGACATGTAAGCCAGCCTAGTTAAATATGTTCTTTTATAAGAATGGCCTCAGCATGGTGTCTCTTCACAGCAGTACAACGTTGTCTAAGACACAGACTTAGCCTCTGCCACAGGCTCCTGGACTCATTTTGTTACAAATTGTCAACTTTCTTCTTACCCACAGTAGTTCATCATTGTCAGTGTGAACCAGCGGCCTAAACTTTATAACATGTCTAGTAGAAAACACCTATTTTTCTCTTTCCTATGACCTGGGAAGTTTACTGTTTACTCTTTACCTTGGTAGGCAAAATCCATGCTTGGTGACCAGAGCTGTATACATTGATATTCTTTTCCTGTTGACGAACTGCCTGGACAGACCTACAGAAAGCAAGCAGCCAGGTATGACTCATATCCTCCTTAGAATGTTGCAGGTGAGAATGTTGGGCAGCTCTATCAAACACTAGCCCACAGCTAAGTGTATGAAACTGACCAGCAGAATCCATGTGGCTCCTTCCTAGAATCATCTCAAGGAAATCTTTCCTTGTGTGCTTGGAATTTCACCACTAAATACGTTTTATTCATCCACCCAAAGACTGAACTCTACTCAGATACTCTATGTGTTTGAAGACCTGGGTCTTTGCTGTTTTATGATTTTCTCTGAAAATGTCATAATTTTCAGTAATGGTTCATCCTGTTCTATCCTGTAGATGTAGCTGAACTGGCTTGTTTATTGGTGGATATTTGAGTCCCTGTGTCCAAGCCAGCCACCACAGTTCTGTAAGAGTTATTCCCGCAGGCTCTGACTTCATACATGTCTCTGGGCCATGTGTGTATCTGATTATAGATCCACATACAGTTACTCTCTTTTAATCATGATTCACAAAGTGAGTTAGAGAAGGACATCTCAAATAAAAATAATTTGATCTGTTTATATAAGAGGCCTCGGGAAGTGCAGTACATGAGTTCCAGACCACAGACTGAAACGGATTTTCACCAATCCAAACTGGAATGTAGGATAAAGAGCCTGCAACTGCTTAAAATAAGCCTCTCCTAATTGATTAGGCCTGTTCAAGGCTATTCTGAGTACAAGCAGACCAGGCCTGTCCTCTGTTGGCTTTAGCTTGTCCGTGATTTGTTGCCTTCAGTAAATGTGTTCAGGCTGTCAAAGTCCAGCTATGTCTATATGGAACTCTGCTCCCAAATTCAAATCAATTTCAACTGTTTTGTTAGGAGAAGGGGGTCGAAGCTTCTCACCTAGATTGATGTACATTAGTCCATAAAAGCCCCTGTGGCCATGCAGAGGTAGTCAGAACACAGAATCCTCTACACACCCAGTAGTATAGGATCATACTGGTTTGTGGGGATCACAACCTAGTTTAGCCAGGCATACCTGTAATCCCAGCAGTGGATGAGGAGTTCAAGGCTAGACTCAGCTACTTGAGTTCTAAAAAAACGAGAAGATAAAAGTCCCAGCTTGTGCCTCTCATCACAACATAGTTATGAATATTGTCCCCTTATATTCTTGAGAGTATCCAGGTTTGTACAATATCAGTCATTCTAGCTGTAAGGAAACTTTGTGTTGCATTCTCTTTAGTTTGCATTTGAGTTAACTGGGGCCCAAAGATTATAAAAAGATTATAACTCTGATGCTACCAAATAAGCTATCCTAGGTTTTTGCCATTTTGTGTCTCATTCAAATTCCATATCTGTATCTGCAGATGTGTCTGAGAGTCCTGCTTACTAACCTCTTCACTGGGATACTGGCAAAGTTACGTGCTGGAAGTCATTGGTCTAGCTCTGTCTATATGAAACCCTGTTCTCAAACTCAAACTACCTGAAAGTGCATTGTGGGAGGTGGGGGGAGACGAAGAGCACATGAAACCACCTTACCCAGATGGGCATTGTGTTTAGTCTAGTATGAAAGGGTCAGTCTTTGGTGTTGTAATGCCCCTGTGCTTTCCCAACTTATTTCTCACTCTTTGTTTATGGACTCCATGAAGATGGCTTTGGGTTTGGTTTTTTTTTTTTTTTTTTTTTTTTTTTTTTTAATCTGTCCTCAAACTCTTAGCATTAATTATGACATATACCCCAGTTAAGTGAGGTCTCATTCTATCTTCAGTAACTCAGCAGTATTGTTCTTGCTTACATGTCACTTCTCTTCCTATCCTTTGTTTATGGAGTAAGAGATGGTAGGAGCAAAGCATTCCAGTCTTTCTCTAAATGTGTTGTACTTGTGTTACCCAATGAGGCATTTGACCATTGACATATGTGGCTGTTCCAAATTGAGATGTTCTATTGGCATAAAATGTACAGCAGATTTCAGAGAATCCCAGCATCAATCTGGCATTTGCAGGCAAGAGGACTGCAGATGTAAGGCCAACCTGGGCCACATATCACATCCCTATCTTTGAAATACTTAGGTGATCAGGACTGGTAAATGACCCAGACAGCTTGAGACTGGTCTCCAGAACTCACTCGGTGGAAGGGAAGACTCACCCTCTGAAAGTTGTCTTTTGACCTCCACACACTTGCCATGGCACACTCAAAGCCATACGCACATATACACAATTTATTAATGGCTAAAATAGAGTTCAAATGTTAAAACTGGGCAATTTCTTAAATTTTATACTGATTATTTATTGGAGAGGTATTTTTTCTTTAATACCTTTATTATTTCACATCATTAAAATTTAAATGTATCATTGAAATTAATTTCATGAGTTTTTTTCCACTTTTTAATCAAAAATGTAAGGAGCTGGGATATAGCCAGTGATACATTATTATGTCCAACATGCGCAAAGGCCTGAGCTCAATGCCAGCACCACAAAAAAATTAAGATTCAGTGACCAAGCCAAGTATAATGGCTGACAGCTGTAATCCATTACCTGGGAAACCAAAATTGAAGAATGGCAATGGGTTTGAGGCCAGCCTGGTCTGCATAGCACGTTCAAAGCTAGCCAAGGCTGCATAGTTAAGACCTTGTCTGAAAAAAAAAAAGGTTTACTAATAAAATAAGAAAAAAGAAAGAAAGAAAAACAAAGCTGTCACTGCGTACATGAGTTTAACTTGGTCAGATGGAGTGATGTGTAAAGAGGAAAACGTAGGGAGTGGAAATTTTTGAGTTTCATACATGTTCATATCATGTTGGGCAGCACTGATTTTTCCCAGACCTTTGGGAATTGATCTCATTAGGTACCAAATACATGATATATGTGTGCATATCTATGTATATCTGTATCTATCTGTGAATGCTAGATTCATAGAATGTACCCACAAAGCATAATAGTAAATTTTCCCTCCTGTGAAGAACTGGGTCTCAAGAATTAACCAAATGTCAAGCAAGATAGTGATTAGAATGGATTATGTTCTCCATGTTCAAAACAGTGACTGAGCAATAGTGACGTCTGCATTTATGGTTCCTGAATTATTGCCAGCAGCACCTGAGCACTGGGTAAGCCTGTCACCAAATAAGTGGTCCCTTACTAGACTGTATAGAATCATATGTTTCCAGTTCATATCATATTAGATTCCTGTTGTGAGCTCCCAGAGAGAATGGACCATAGCTTAGGCTCTTTGTTACCTCACAGAGCACTGTAACAGGCCCTCATAGAATGGGTTGATTATTAACTGATTACAGTTACTGAAATACAGTCTTCATCAGTTTTAAAAATAGTCCATTTGTTGTCAGATACAGTCTTAGAGGATGTGGTGGCACACTCTTGTAATCCTACCACTCCTGGAGGTCAATGCAGGAGGATCAGGTCAAGGTTATCCGCAGCTACATAATGAGTATGAGGCCAGCCTAAACTATGCAGACCCTGTACCCTCCTCCCAAAAGGTGCAGTCTTTCTTAACTTAATACATCAACCTAAATTCAAATGTGTTGTTTCTATATGTGTACATGATTATGGTCATGTATATATGATTATTATTAACTTAATAAAACTCATAGTAAGTATACTATTTAGGCTCTGAGGCCTCATCACTGATTTTAAATGTAACATCTGCCTTTTCTCTGTCTTCCCTTCTTTCTTTTTTTCCTTTTGTGACCTTAGCTCAATACTTAGTTTCTTTCAGACATCTTTTCTCAATTGTGAATGAGAATAACAAGTCTGTAAGAACATCACGGTGGCTCAGCCTGGCAACTAGGTTCAGAACTGACACAATGAAAGAGCAGCACTCACTTCCCATGTCCTCTAGCCTCCACACAGGTGCCATGGCAACAGCCTCATCCCTCCATAGACAGTGTAAAACAGTCAAAAATAATAATTAAGTGATTTTGTTTCCTACCAAGGAATCCGTATCTTAGAGTAGTAGGCGCTTATACATGGAAGCCTCATGCAGAGGATATGCTTCATGTAACAGCAAGTGCTCAGTACTCACTGGCTCCTGTAAATTCTGTTATGTCCACCACCATCATCTAGAAACCCACATCCAGCCTGGTCCCTGCAGCCTGGCATAGCTGTACTCTCCCTTGGTTAGCATTTAGAAAAGGAGAAATGCTTACAGACTTGTGCAGGCCGTTAAGAATCTACTTGACCACGGCTGTCTCTACTACTTGACTAGGGTTTTGTTGCTGGTGGGTTTTTTTTTTTTAACTTGTGTTCATGAGAGATGCTAGTGTCAGATTTACATTGAGCACATGTATCCAAAGCTCGTGCAGACTGTGCCTGGGAGGTTGTTTCTTCTTGGGATTGGGGCTTTGTAGGGGATGTCACAGTCAGATTTGAACAAATAGCGGGGATTCGGAAGTTGAACAAAGAGGTGAATGTTACCAAAAAAGAGGGACTCTGCATCATCTTCAAATAACTGGGGTGTTTGAAGTTTGGGGTTCAAAGTTAAGCAAGTGTTACTAAAAGTGAAGCTGGCAAGGCAGAAACAAAGTTATGGAGAGCCCCGTAGGCCTAAATCCCAGGAGCCCTTAGACTGTATGAGCAGAGGAACTTACTGTGTGTTGTAGAACAGAGTAGAACTGTGTGACTTTTGAAATAGCATAGCCTTTCTTTGTCTGCATTCTTGGGTTCTCAGCTCCCTTAAGGAACCAAGTTCTTAAAAAGGATGTAAGTAAGGATTCTTAGTGTGGTGCACCTTTTCCATGTTTTCTTTGTTTGTCTGTGTGTTTGGTGTGTGCTGGCACTCTCCTACCCCAACACACAAAAGGTGAGAGGACAGCCTTCCAGCCTGCTTCTCTCCTTCCACCCACCACAGGGACCCTGGGATCGAACTCAGGGTGTCAGTTTGGTGGAAGGTGCCTCCACCTGCTGAGCCATCTTGTCCTGGCAAACATAGAACTTGAAATGTTGAGCAGGCTGAACTTTAGATCACATAGATCTGCCTGCCTCTGCCTCCTGAGTGCTGGGATTACAAATGCATTTAACAAGTGCAGCGCTACTGAAAACTCACTCATGACTGTCAGGGATGTTTTGCTGAGTCATCCTAAGGACCAGTATTGGGGGTATGGGAGATGGGGATGGAGGAGCAGCCAGACCGAAGGCAGCAGTGCTGAGTAGTTTAGGATGGTAGAGTTAGGGACACTTTTTCCTCTCGTTTCCATTACACTAATGTTACACAACTTAGCTTCATTTCTGTGTACATACATACATTTTTATTACAGTCGTGTGTGTGATGTGTGCACATACATTCACAGACAACTTTCTGGAATTGGTTCCTCTCCTGTCAAGTGGTTCTGGAATTGAACTCAGGTCATCAGGCTTGGCAGCAAGCGCCTTTACCACTGAGCTGTCTGATACAGCTACACAATAAATGTGTTTATAAATGGGACTGATTACCAAAATAATAAAATACTGTTTTCAGGAAGATTCAGGGTTGGGTTTTAAATGGAGAGGCTCTCCCTACCCTGGAACTGGAATTGAAAGGGCATTTCTATCTCTGAAATATCCTAAAACCACCTTGAAGGGCTGGGGACACAATGGGAAAACCCTGGAAGGAGAAAGGCAAAGAGGGTCGTCAGCAAAGCCTGTCATGGTGGTGTGTATTGTGTGCATAAAACATTGTCACCCTTTCGAGGTTTCTTCACCCATTAATTGCATTTTAAAAAGTCAAACCTAGGGTTGTGTTTGGAGTTTAAAGTGATTTAAACCCACATGGCCCCTGTGTCCCTCTATTCTTTTTCTCCTTCACTGTCTTTATTAGCAAACATCATTCTCCTGCAAGAAGAAAACTTAGTTTAGAGGCCTAGAAGCTAGGGTGCAGGCCTGTGCAAGGATATGCAAAGACAGAACTTTAATCCTAAACTTAAATTCAGCCTAAGTACTTGTTCTCAAGTAGGAAAATATCCACTGAAATATTTGCTAAAATATTCTCTGGCACCTGCTAAATAAGTGTCTTAGCAAGGATTTCTATTGTTGTCAAGAGACACCATGACCACAGCAACTCTTATAAAGGAAAACATTTAACTGGGGTGACTCACTTACAGTATTAGAAGTTAGTCCATTATCATCATGGTGGCATGCAGGCAGATGTGGTGATGGAGAAGTAGCTGAGGCAACAGGACACTGGGCTGTATCCTGAGCATAGGGAACTGTGCAGGGACACACTTCATCAAGGTTATAGGAGCTCCAACAAAGCCACACCTCCTAATAGTTGTGCCACTCCCTAGGAGATTATGGGAGCCAACTACATTCAGACTGCCACAATATTTACCCCTTTGCTCTGAGAGATAGACTGTTTACCTGTAAACCCGTCCCTTAATTTTTTTCACAGCTATTGAGTTGAATAGTAATCACATATTTAAATAAATATCATACTAGTGTATTTAGACTCCATTTTGTGCTGTGTGTGTGTCCTTTCTTAGGCTACATTTTATGAATTTTATTGTTGTTGCTGTTCCTTTTGAGACAGGGTTTCATGTAGTCCAGGCTAGCCTCAAAGTAGCCAAGGATTATAGACAGAGGCAGAGCTTTTCTGTCTTGACAACTCAGCCCCAAATAAACACACAAAGCTTATGTTAATTACAAAAATGCTTGGCCAATAGCTCAGGCTTATTGCTAACTAGCTCTTACATGTAATTTAACCCTTTTATATTAATCCATGTTTTGCCATGTGGCCATGGCTTTACTGGTCCTCTGGCATTTTGCTTGGGAGTCTCTCTCTATCCCACTGCCCTTCATCCCAGTCCTCAGTTGGATTGCTCCAGCCAACCTTCTACCTCGCCATTAGCCATCAGCTGTATCATCTACCATTGAGAGCCACACATATCCATAGCACACGGAAGGACCATTCCACAGAAAAGGGTGATTAGGGACTGAACTCAGCCTACTGTGTGCCCTCCCAGCCAGCCCCATTTTACTGACTCTGTAAAGGTTTCGTCATACTTATTAGTATTTGTTCGAGAATATCGTTCTAAGGGGTGTTACTTTTGTTTATGCTGATTTGTTTATCTTGGAGAAGCTGTGTTACTTGCCTTTCTAAAACTCCTAATAAAGAGCTGACCGGCCAGTGGGGAGGCAGGAGAGAGAATATATAGAGGGAGAACTCTGAGAAAGAAAAGATCAAGAAGTGGTCAGAGAAGGAAGACCCACACCAGCCACCCAGCTACAGCCAGTCACCGAGTAAGAAACAAAGAAGAGTTTGCAGGAATAGAAAAGGAAAGCCCAGAGGCATAAGGATGACAGGATAATTTAAGAAAAGCTGGCAAGAACCAAGCCAAGCCAAGGCTGAGCATTTCTAAGAATAAGCCTCCATGTGACTTATTTGGGAGCTGGGTGGCCCCCTAAAAAGAATAAAAGCAAGAAAGAACACATATTCATGTGTATTTCAGTACATTGAAATATGAATCTTGAAGGTGTTTGTTGATAAAGAACTGGCGGCACAGTTTAGCTAGAGAAGAGCATGTTCCTACACTCTTGTGATGCTGGGGACTGAAACCAGGTCCTTACAGTTGCTAGGTCAGCACTCTACCGCTGAGCTGGGGCCTCAGCTCTTGATTCTCATCATTTTCAGACAGGACCTTGCTAAGGGGCCTCGACTGACCTTGAACTTTCCATCTTCCTACCTCAGCTTTCTGAGCAGTGAGCAGTACAGGCCTGTGTCCCCAGGTATTGCACAAATAAAGGAAACTCAGAGCCAGATCTCTGGGAAGGGCTGAGATATCAGAGAATAAACACCACAGTCATATCTCACCCATCTGTCTTCCAGCTTCCTCAACCTTGTTCCTTCCTCAGCCTCACTCCTCCTGGCTTCTTCTGCCTCCTCTGTCTTTCTACACCTGCCTTAAATTCCTTGTCCAGTTGTTTCACATCCAGGTTAAGATTAAAGGTGTGGCACCACTACTGCCTGCCTGGAACTCCCTCTGTAAACTAAAGTGACTCAAACTCAGATTTGATGGTATTAAGGGCTAGGTCACCACTCCCAGATATTCCCTGTGCTGGGATTAAAGGTGTGAGTTACCACTGTCTGATCCTCCTAGACTGACCGTGGGTAGATCCCTCTGATATCTCAGACTGGTTTTTATTAAATTTGAAACATATCCCCACACCCAGGCCTAGCTTCATACCGCTTTGTATATGGCTTCCCTGCCTCTGGAATGTATGCAGGATGCCTCTTCTGCTCTCAGTTTTAGAAGGCAATATTTTGAGTTGCATCCTCTTTCCCATGGGTAATAGTACTAGCAAGCTTTTGTTGACTGCTTCTTAGTTCTTGTGCCAAGCACAGCATTGGTGTGCATGAATGGGAGAGGAGCTGGTGTTTCTTCATTATACATATGAGCATACTAAGGCAGAGTTCATGTGTGTCCTAAGGTGTCAGAGCCTGAGCTCTCTGTCCCCTGAAGGAGCCCTGGAACAGCCTTCATTCCCTATGCTGCAGCCTCTAAATGACAGTTTTTACAGTGTCTTCTCTGCCTAAGAGAGTGTGGAGCCATCTGAGAGCATAGCTGGGACTCACTTAGGTACTAGAAAGAGCACTTGCCACTCTGGGTGGGCCCTGCTCTTTCTGTCTTTGAAAATGGTCATTCTTAGGACCACCACACCAACATTTCCCAGTAGCAAGCTGCTGAGGACTGTTCTGTGGTTTTTTGTTAGTTGAGGTTTATTAGGTCAGATCTCATCACTCTGCCAAGTACAATAAACACTCCTTCAACTGGAATCTTACTTGTTACTATTTTTCTTCTAGATGCCCTAAAAGTGACCGACTCACAAGAGTGAAGTCAGAATCCTAACTATTCTAATTGTCAAACTGTGTGCTTTATAGATGGGTATTATCTCAGGTTTATAGATTAGAAGCTGGGTGCTGCCAACCATCCCCCCAGCAAGCTTAGGTGCTAAGGACAGTCAAATGGTAAAATCTGCAGCATATTCAACAATGCTTGGTGTTTTGATTGCTCAGAACATGAACACTCTATGCATGATGTGAAGAAAAACAGTCCATGATTTTTATGACCTAAGAACTTCCTCTATTCTTGGTTCCTAGGAAATTCAGCTGAACAGTTACAGAGAATAAAAACATTGGCAACCTACAAACACCTGCTTTGGTTCACCAGTCTAATTAGGTTATCTGTAACCAATTCCATCTGAACAAATTGAACATGATTTGCCCTGTCCCTTGGCTGCTAGCTGTATGCTTTTAGTAGGGCTGCATGCAGACCTGTCTAATGTAACACAGCTGGCGGGGGGGGGGGGGGGGGGGGGGGGGGGGGGTTGCAGCTCAGAACAGGTTTTAGTCTTCTGGGAACTTCAGATTTCTGAGCATGCATTTAGGAGATTTCAAGAAAATGTTCAGGTTGTTAGTAGATTAGTTGGTTTTCTCCAGACACTGGACTCTTGTCTGAATTGCTGCTTTTCCCAGGGAACAGTATGCTCTAACTAACTCCCTTGCTCAGGATGAGTAGGTAAAGTGTTGCCTCCAAGTGAGTAGTGTGTAGAGGCCACTCTTAGAACTGCAGCTTCATGTTTTTCTAGTGGGATGGTGGAGCCTTTCCCTGTGGAGTGACTTGTTCAGCCGTGCAGCTGGTCACTGAGAAGGGTCCACTGCCATCTCAGTGATCCAAATTGGATGTTGGTCTTAATGTGACACTTGTCTGCATCTGTGACAGAACCATGTCCCGAAACTTTCCAACTTGCACTCCTACTCCAGAGAAACACCCGTTCACATGTGCTGGATCATCAGAGCTCGGTGGTTTCTGTCCTTTTACGTGTCTCTGCCTCCTCTCTCCAGCTCTTCCATCACCAATCATCAAAAAAAGTCTGTTCTAGGGCAGGAGCGATGGCTCTAAGGTTAAGAGCCCTCTTCTGGCCTGCAGGCACACATGGAGGCAGAACTACTGTATACATAGTAAATAAATAAATCTGTTCTAGGTATTTTGCATAAATGGAAAGCATACCTTTGTAGCCTTTCATGTCTGGGTTATTTTACCTAATATCCTTAAGTTTCACCCATGCTGTGACCTAATACTGCATTTTCTTTCCTTTTTTTAATAGCTAAAGTGTAGGTATCACTTTGTGGGGGGTCATTTATCAACTGATGGACATTTTGTTTGCTTCTACAGTTGGTCTTTTATAAATTATGCTGCCATAAATATTCATGGGCATTTTTTAGTTCTGAATAAATTATACATTGGGAGTACAGTTGTGGGGCTATATACCAACTTCTTGAAGAATTTCTGAATGTCTCCAAGGAGATGGCCCTTCAGCAGCACCTGGGGTTTCCAGTTCCCCCACTCTCTTTAGGACTTGTTCGTGCTCCTGCAGTCGTCCTTGTGCAAGGGTGGGAGGGTGAGGGTGCACTCACTGCAGAGATGTGTCTTTCCTTCTTGATGATACATCATCTTGCCTGTTGCTCTTTGGTCATTTTTTTCCTAGAGAAATGTCTATTCAGACTTTTCGCCCAATTTTACATGTGTCTGTATCTTCATATATGTTCACGGTTCTCCACAGAGACCAAAAGAGGGTGTAAGATTCCCTGGAGCTAGAGTTACAGGTAGTTGGGAGCTGCTGGCTATGGGTGCTGGGGACTGACTTTGGGTCCTCTCTCCAGCCCTCCTTTGTGTACTTTGAAATTGGAATAATTATATTTTGTTCTTGGTGTGAAAGTTCTCTATGATGGTCTTGATTAATCCCTTGTAAATTATATGTGTTTGCAAATTTATTTTCCTGTTCTTCAATATTTTTTGTCATTTTTCATGATGGCATCTTTTGATGGACAAAGGTTTGTGTTTTGATAAAGTCTTCTGAATCTGTGGTTCCCTTTGTTGGTGTGTATTTGACATCATATCTAAGACCTGATGCCTAACATCACAGAGATTCCATCCATGTTTCCTCTGGAAGCTTCATAGGTCTGTGATCTATTTGGGGTTGACTTATTAATTTGGGTTAATTTTTTAATTTGATCTTACATATGATACAACCACATCTTCTGTAAGTGACTGTCCGTATGGGTGTTTAAAAAAACAAAAACTCGTTTCTCTACTAAATCACCTTTGCTTCCTTGTTCAAAGAAATGAACTGATCATAAATTGAGTTTTATTTTGAATTCTAGATTAGAGTGTGTGTGTGTGTGTTCCACACGTGTGTAGGGTGCCCACAGATGCTAGAGGAGTTGATTGGCTGCAGTTTGACTCACAGCAGTTGTGAGCAACCCAGCGTGGGTGCTGGGAATTGAATTCAGCTCTGAACTCCTGCACCATCTCTTCTGCCCTTCTGGGTTTTTAATTCTATCCCCTTGCTCTAAATGCCTGGCCATATGCCAGGAGCACACTGTCCCGATTACCACTGCATGTAGTAACTTTAGAAATGCCAGTGACTATTCCAAATTATTTTTTGAGATTGTTTTGCTGCTCTGATTCCCTGCATTTTCATATGACTTTTAGATTAATTTTATCCAAATACTTAAGAAATGGGAAAGAAAAGGGAGCTGGAACCTGGTAGGGATTGCATTGACTTGAGTGTCATCTTCACAGCAGCAGGATTTTCAGATCCATGAGTTGAGAAGGACTCTCAGCTTAATCAAAGGTCTCCAACCTGGGGGCTCGAGATGGAGCTTCAAGGACATAGAATTGAAGCCCTCCAGGGCTACGTAAGAATCCGTCTCAGAAAAATAAGTCTCCAGTGTTTTGGTTTGTTAGTGATTTTCCGTAGTTTTTAGGGCCCACTCCGTGTGTGTGTCTTTCATTTCTGATCATTTGTCCTGCTGCCTCTCTGAGCTCATGGATTAATAACTTTGATTAGCATGTGGGGGTGTTGGGTGTGGGGGTGGATCCCTTAGGGTTTTCTGTATCCAACATCATGTTATTTGCAGTAGGAATAGTTTTTACTTCTTTATTTCAGCATGGATGTCTGTGTTAATTCTTGCCCAATTCCTCTGGCTAGAATCCCTGGAACCTTGTGAAAACGGGAGTGTCAGAGCAGGCATCCCTGTCATGAATGCCTTTGTCAAACTGATGAAGTCTCTATTTCCAGCTGGTTGGATTTTTAGAAAATACTAAAAGGATGTTAAATCTTGACAAGTGCTTACTCTGTGTCTGTCAAACTGATGATGTCTTTTTTTTTTTTTTTTTTTTTTTAAATTTAAGACAAAAATCTCACTGTATAGCTCAGGCTGGTCTAGAACTTTTTACATGCCCCAGGCTAGCCTCTAACTCACAGAAATCCTCTGCCTTAGCTTCCCAAGTGCTGAGATTGCAAGCATGAGTAGCCATGCATGTCACAGACTCTGAGAAAATGGTTTTTATTCTTGGCTGTGTTCATTTGGTGGGAAGCTAAGTCAGTTTTCCAATGTTTATATAGTTTGTTTATGGATAGCTTATCATCAGTTTATGGACATGCTGGCTGTTTTCTCTGTTTAGAGAATGTTTGTAGATGGAGCTCTGAACATCCACAAAGAATTATTTGGTTAGATACTTTGATTTTTCTTGGATTAAAAAATATCTAAGGAGGAGATTATTAGGCCATAAGGTAGAAAGAAGCAGCCAGAATGTTTATCAGAAGACTGCACACTTTGCACTTCTCTAAGAGGGATGCACTTGTGCGTTTCTCTTGAACACTTGGTGTCCTCATTGGCAGCTTAGCTGTTGTACTGTGTGTTTAACACCTTTCTTAGGCTGAGTGTTTTTCCATGTTTGGTATTTGCCATCTCTTTTGCAAAGTTTCCAACATTTTAACACAATGCTCATGTAAATTGGTATTTGTCTTATTGTTGAGCTGTAAGTTCTTGGAGGAGGTTGTGCGCGCGGTGTGTGTGTGTGTGTGTGTGTGTGTGTGTGTGTGTGTGTGCGCGCGCGCGCGCGCGCGCGCGCGTGCGTGACTTCAGACACATGGTAGGAGAGCCTGTGGGAGTCAGTTCTTTCCTTTCTCCATGTGGATTCTGGGAATGAGTTTGAGTCATTAGTTGGGCAGCAGGAGTTTTCCTCCTAGTCATCCAGTAGGCCTGAGGTTTTGTTTCTTGTTCTGAGATAGACATTTGGGAATAGTTGTTCCTGTCTTTGACTTTCATTTTCATTTCCCTGACAGTGTCTTTGAAGAGCACACATTCTTAATTTTGATGATGACCAATTTTTTCCCCACTCCCTCCCTTTATTTGTTGTTGTTGTTTTTTGAAGGACTAGTTTGGTTTTGGGGTGCTCCTTTTGTTTGGTTAGTTGGTTGATTGGTTTGGTTTGGGTTTGGTTGGAGTCCCTGGTGGGCTGGGGTGAGGTCTGGTCAGGGTCTCCTTGCATTGAATAGGAACACACAGTATAGTCCTGGCTGGCTTTGAACCATCTTCCTGTCTTGTCCAGAATGCTAGGATAATAGGTATGCATCATCATCCCTTTTGGGGTTTTGTTTTGGTTTTGCCCTAGTTAAGAAGTCTTTGTTATCTTGAGGTCACAAAGATATTTTTTCATACTTTCTTCTAAAACCTCGTGGGATTTTGTTTGGGTTGGTCGGCTGACTTGTTTTGCTGGCGATCAGCTCAGAGACTTGTTAGACAAGCACATACACACACAACACTACTGAGCTGTATCCTTAGCTCTAAAGTTTTATGGTTCTAGATTTTACACATATGTTTTATGACCTGTATCTATGTAACCCCTGAATATGATGTAGGTAAATGTCTTCCTATGATTTTCAATTTTTCTTGCATCATTATTCTTTGGCCCTTTTTTCTGCCCCTGGCCACTTGCTTACTTCTTTCCGGGGCTCCTGTCACGGAAGTTGGTCACATGAAGTTGTCTTCTAGATGCCCCATGTTTTAGGCTCTTTTTCTTTGTTCTGTCTTTAATTTGTGTCTCAGTGCTAATAGCTTCTATTTCTGTAGCCCCAGATTAACTCTTTTGTGTCATCTGACCTGCTATGTGTCTTTATTTCAGTCACCGTACTGTTCATCTCGAGCAGTTTCATTTGTATCTTTAGATATTCCGTATTTCTTTTCAAGTTTGGTTTTTTTCTAGAGTCTTTACCATGAGTGACATATTTTATAGGAGTTACTTTAATGACCATGTTTCCCATTCCATATCATTTCTGCATCTGTTTCCTTTTTATTAATCCCCCCCATCTTGGGTCACCCTTTCCCCCTTCTTTTCCTAACGGTTACTATTGGATACAGAAAGTGTTAGCTATATGCTGTACATGTTGGATTTGTGTTGCTGGTTTGATAGTGCTGCTTAGCTCACTTGGGGTCTTTTGAGGCTCTGCTTTAACCTTGTTCTGGGAGGTTCAGTGTAAAGAGGAGACTTTAGTTTAAAGCAGACAGCTCCACTGTATGCCAATGCCCAGTCGTGATATCCCACACCCTACAAGCTCCCCCCCCCCCCACTGCCCCCAGCTCTGGATAGGAAAGCAAAACTAAAGTGAGCCCTTGGGAACATAAGGAATTGGATCATTCAGTCCACTGTGGCTTTGTTGTCCTCACTCTCCCCTCCCTCTGCAGTTTCTCTTCTGCATACAGAGGTGTGGAGCCAAATCCCAAGGCCCCCTGACTTACAACTCCAGAATGTATCCCACCGTCTGAACCTGCTGCCAACCCTGATATCTCATCACTCAGCCTCTGTGTTGGTGCTTTGGTTCTGCCTGTGAGGACATGCCCTGCCCTGTCCAATGTGTAAAACAAGAATTTCATATATTTTCCAGTTTCTGCTTATTTGTGGTGTTGATGATTCTTGCAGTAATCCTTCAAGAATAGTGCTGATACAAAATCACTTCCTCTGGGTCATTTTGACACCTCTTATTTTATTTCTTCAACTATAAGATAAAGTCAGTATCCTCAGGTGGAAATCATAAAAAGATTGTGGAATTTTATGGGAAAATCAGAGAGAGGAAAAAGCCATCACTGAAAACACAGCTGTCTGGGAACTTTGTTGATAGCAAAAGAGGATGTTCATCACACCGGCACAGGGCTGAGCAGATGCTTGCTGCCTTAGACCATTTTCTGTTGCTAGAAACATCAGAGACAGGGTAATTTAAAGAGAAGATGGCTTGTTTTGCTCACAGTTTTAGAAGTGAAAGAACATGGTGTCTGCGTCTGTCAAGACCTACTACACTGTCATCAGAGGGCAAGGCGTCTTGAGAGCTTGCTGGCCCGGATGTCTCTCTTGTTATAAAGTCACTGTCCTTCTATGTCTGGGCCTCTATATTAGAGCTTCTTCTGAGCTTGTTACCACCCAGTTAAGTCTCCACCCTCCTACTGCCTTGTGTGGAGATTTAACTTTCACCAGATTAAATTTGGTGGGGATATTAAACAGTAAGGCTGGACGCACTGCCCCCCAGGCTTACTTCCTGTGGCTCACCTGGCAGAAGTCCCTTAACTTCTTCCTCCACGCCTGCTGCAGTTTGTCTGTGATCCAGGGCTGCCTTCTGTTTTTTAAGGTGCTTACATCAGTGCTCAAGTCTCAGAGGTCGTGTAACACTGACAAGGGACTGAATGGGTGGCCCAGTCCCTTTCACTGGAAGTGAGGGCAACAGCAGTAGGCCCAGGTTCTGAGAGGAGTCTGTCCACCCCACTATAGTCCTTGGAGTGCTTCCATACTGTCTCCTACTGTCTGAAGATGTCAGAGAAGCCTGAACTCCTTAGTGGGAAACAGGCTAAATTAAAGGGGTTGCAAGTGCTAGGGTATTATGATGGGGCAAATTTCTTTCAGTACCGGAACTGGAGGGCAGTTCTTTGAAAAAGCAATCTACGTTGGGAAATAACTGTGTGTGTAGTTTGTCCACAATATTTCTTGGTTTGTTCCTTGTGTTAGACAAAGGCTGGGTGGGGTGGAGGTGGAGGGAAGAAGTTAAAAATGCTCCTCCCTCCCATGGGATAGACCTGATACACTCATCTTTCCTGGACTCTTAAAAGGCTGTGTTCTTAGTTTATTGCTTAACAAGTGCTTTTCAAATAGTATACATAGAAGACATCATCCATCCCCTACAGCCCATAAGAGTCCTTTGCTTAAACATACCTGCCTCTGAGCCGCCCTGGTACACAAGCCTAAAATGCTAGCACTTGGAAGTGCAGACAAGAAGGTATGAAGTTCAAAGTTGTTTTCAACTACATAGCAAGTTCCATGCCAGCCTAAACTAATGCCCTGAGGGATGAGAGGGAGAGCCATGATTCTGAGACAACCAAAGTATCCTAGTTAGAGGTACTAATGGTGCAGTGAAACACCATGACCACAGCAAATTGGTGAGAAAAGGATCGTCTGGCTTACACTTCCATATTGCTGTTCATTAATAAGGAATTCAGGACAGGAACCTGGAGACAGGAGCTGATGCAGAGGCCATGGAGGGATAGTAATTGCTGGCTTGCTCCTCATGGCTTGCTCAGCCCTTCCCTCTTATAGAATCCAGGACCACCAGCTCAGGAATGACACCATTGATCACTAATTAAGAAAATGACCCACAGGCTTGCCTACATCTGGATCTTATGGAGCGTTTACTCGAGGTCCCTCCTCAGATGACTCTAGCGTGTGTCATTTTAACATAAACCAGCCAGCACGTGGGGAGAGGGATATCCTCAGAGGGCCATGTGTGTGGTAGGGGACATACCGCGTATGCTCTCTGAAGGGTGTTCAGAGAACTAGAAACAACCAGGAGCAGTTCAGGGAAGAGCTGTCTCCAGTCCTCTCCCTGGTCCTTTTCTGGTTTTGTGGCTGGAAGGGCCTCCGGGGTCAGGATTACAGTTGACTGGGAGCACAGGGGTTAGACAGAAGAATGGAATTTCCCTCTGATAAGGAGAAGCCAAGGATGAATGAATCAGCTGAGTTGTTGTTGTTCCTATGGTTTCCTGTTCTGTACAAGTATCTTTTTTACTGAGAAGTTACACAACGAGACATTCGCATTCACAGACTGCAAATGATCAGCTGCTTATTTTTAGACCCAGTTTATCGGCCATTTCACAGACCTCACTGTCATGAGAGAAGGTGGGACACCCTACTGCACATTCAGACTTGCTTAGCCCCTTGTTTAAGGGGTGCCGGAAGAACGCTTAGGACACTTATGGGGGGGGGGTAAAAATCTTGTATATCCCAAAATACCCTTGAACCTACTCTGTAGCCAAATGACCTTAATCTTATGATCCTCCCACCAGTGCTGGGATTACAGGAGCACACCCAGTCTATGTAGTGTTGGGATCAAATGCAAGGCCTTATACACAGGAGGCAAGCACCCTACCAACAGAGCGGTATCCTCAGCGTATCTGCAAACTTGTATCAACCTACCAGCAGCAGAGAATTCAGAGCCTTTGCAAAATAGGAAAGAGACTCGCTCATTTGAGGTGGCAGGAACAGCATAGGAGCCTCTGGCCCCCAGAGTAACACAGTGCATCTCACTGGGACCTGCTCATCAGCCACTTGGTGCTGTTTGTTGGCCTTTTTCTCTGGGGGAGGGGCCTCTTCCATCCATGCCCTGGATTGCAGTTTAGGCTGCTATGACTCCCTATAACCATCTCTGCCAGGACCACGAAAACGTCACTCTAGGCCTGTACAGCTCTTCCTCTTGGTCAGCTCAGCACAGGACTGTTGGAATATTTTGTTGATTGACATCAAAGTGAAAACCAGGAACTGTATATGTTCTGTAGCTCTGTGGCTGAGACCGAGAGCAAGGGGTTGGCTTCTGATGAAGGAACACTCTGCCAAAGCAAACACCATTTAGACACCAGAATTCCATTCAGTAAGACAAGTGTTGACACCGAGAAGAGCAGTGACTCAGATGGGCGAGGTCAAGTGCATGTGGTCCCTGCCACTCCACAGCAGCCGCAGAACCTGGGAGCCTGCTAGGAAGCGTGCTGGCAGGGCCTTACTGGAGCAGAAAGTGTGGGGTGAGCAGCAAAATTTGAGACTCCTAGTCCTCTTAGAGAGGTGGACCTTCCTTTAGCTTTGCTCACTCTCTTCCTCCCTTCTCACCCCCTCAAGTTAAGTATATTTGTATTGTGACTCCATTTTATCCAGAGTTTTTTCAGAACACCCTTGTTAAAACTCATATGCATCTTCAATTTGGGTTTCGGGTATATAGAAGGAGGTATTCATTTCGGGTGGAAGGCTTGAACCCAGGACCTCATACACTCTACCAGCTGAGCTGGGGGGGGGGGGGGTGGGGGGAGTTGTGTTCCACACATGCATTAAGGACAAGTTGTTATCATGTAACCCAGACTGGCCTTGAATTCATGATCTGTCTCAGCCTCCCAAATACTGAGGTTGTAGGTATATATTGCCACATTCAGCTTTATGCTGACTTTTTAAAAGAAGTTCTGAGGCCGGGTGCAGTGGTGTACAGCTATAATCATGGCTACTTGAAGAAGGAGTTTGAAGCCCACTTGGGCAGCACAGAGAGACCTGTCTCGGGCATTTCAGTAAACCTTTATGCATAGTTCAGACCTTTTGATGCTCTACAAGCCTGCCACTGAGATTAGCTCTTCCTCCCAAACTTACTTAAGATGCTGCACTAATGGTCTGTTGGCAGCCTGGTCAGTGTCAGTGTCTCTGGCTTGGCTAGTTAGGAATGGCAGATTTGAGGTTCTAAGCTAACTTGAGACATCAGTGTTCTGGGTGCAAGGTGATGCTGAGATCCCCTACCTGGGAACTGAGACAATGGCTGCTGAGCTGCACCCAGACATGACTCATGGGCTGAAGACTCCTTCCTCCCTGAGAATTCAAGGGAACTGAGCTTTTGTCAGTTTCCCCAGCTGTCATTCCCAGGACTGTCCCTGGTGATACTTCACCAGACCTTGATGAAACTATAGGGAGACGATGCTATGCACACTTTTTAAAGCCAAATTGTTTCAGTTTCCCTTAGGTATGAGAGATAGCCTGGTGGTAGGTAATCTGCCCTGCCTGGCATGGACAAGACCCAAGGTCTAACCCCCCAGAATAAGGAAACTATTTGCGATGGCACCACATGGTTTTATTCCCTCTTCTGTGTGATGTGTGTGTGGTGGAGTGTTTTGTTGTGCTTTGGCTGTTTTTGTTGACAGAGTCTTACTCAGAATGTAGCTCAGACTGTCCTGGAATTCTACAGAGCCCAGGATAAACTTAAACTTGTTATGATCCTCCTGCCCAAGTGCTGAGATTATACACATGGATTAACCACCATGCCCAGATAATAGTAGAGTTTGGTTCTTTTGGTTTGGTGTGGTGTGGTGTGGTTTGGTTTGTTTTTTGAGACAGGATATAACCCAGGATTCTCCTGATTCTCCTGCCTTCTCCTAAGCACTAGGGTTCTAGTAGTGTAACACCACACCTGGCTAATAATAGCTTTTTAACATTCCTACTTTGCAAAATGAAAATTTGATAACCCAGCTAAAGAAGTGGCTTAATAGTTAAGAATACATACTGCTCTTACAAAAGTTTGGTTCCCAGCACCCACATCTGGCAGTATACTATGCCTATAATTTCAGCTCTGTGGGATCTGATACCAAATTCCAGCCTCCCAACACCCTGATGCACATATCCCCCCCACCCCAACACAATTTAAAATAAAACTTTCTTCTTAAATTGGTCGTTTATACCAGTCCACTCCATTACTTGTGACTTTGGTTTGTATTTTTTTAAGACAGAGGAGTCAGTCTCAGTTGTGTAGCTCAAGCCAGCCCTGAACTCATAGTAATGCCTCTGCCTCAGCCTTCAGAGTGCTAGGATTATAAGGTGAGCCACCATCCTGTAACTGGGGCATATTTCTACACGAGGCAGGACATAACACAGCAGGAGGCAGTGTTCCTTTATCCTAAGGACTAGAAAGACACTCTACAGCCTGCTGGTGGTGCACGCCTTTAACCCCAGCACTGGGGAGGCAGAGGCAGGTGGATCTCTATGAGTTCCAGGACAGCCAGGTCTACAAAGTGAGTTCCAGGACAGCCAGGGCTGTTAGACAGAGAAATCCTGTCTTGAAAAACCAAAAAGGAGAAAAAAAGAAAGAAATAAAAGAGGAAAGGAAAGAAAGGAAAGAAAAGAAAGTAACACATTTTATTTTGAAGAACAAACAAAAACCATCTGAAGATGAACTCAGATCGAGTGTGTGGCTCAGTTACACATTCTTGAGTGACTGTGCTGACCACAGTGGTGGGAACGTGCAGAGACTTGCTGGAAAAGTCCCATGCAAAATGGAACTGCCAAAAACATCTGAACCTAGTACAAATACAGTAGGGCCAGCTAAACAAGGATTTGATCCTTTCAGTGAGACGGTGGCTTCCTAAGAAAGAAAAAGCCCAAAGCAATCAAGGTTGAGGTAACAACCAGAAAAGGTACAGTTTAAAAATGAGTGCCCGCTAGAGAAGGCTGCCGACCTTCAGATCAGGGAGCCCCTGCCAGCTTCATGCCCTGCTGACAGAAGGGACTCATCAAGATGAAGATAAAAGTACCATGTGTTAAAGTATACTTTGGGCTGCCTTTGGTACCCCAAGACAGAGAGATGTGTTGGGAAACTCCTAGCTGAGTGCTGCTGTTTGTGTGGAGCTACCCACCAGACAGTAACAGTCCTGTCATTCCCAGGTGACACCAGAATGACCTGGGTCACTTTAAACTGCTGAGACTCTCCCAGACATGTGATCAGACATGTCCCTGATGGTTTCCTACCTTCACAGCTCCATCTGAGTCTTAACAGAGACCAAGAACAAAATTGTGTGTGGTGAGCCAGTGTCTGTAGTGTGGAAGGCCCCAGTGCTCCAGTGCCTGCTAGCAGTGTTTGATCATGTTCATTCTGAATTCTTAGTAACACCCTCCTTTGGTGTCTTCCTTAAAGAGAAAATGCATTGTGGTGAATGCCCTTCCTCTTCCCTTCTGGGAAGTGCCAAGCCTGCATCAGCTTACTCTTTGCAATTCTGCCTACCCACTTGAAAACCTTTCCATGAGGGAGTTCTCCCGAGTGTGCCTCTTGGCTGGGACACAACACAGGATCATCTGTCAGCGTCTTAACAAAGCAGTAATGTGCACAACCTGAAACCAATGGACTTCAAACCTGCTAGGATCCCTTCGTGCACAAGCAAGGCCTGTGCTTATCAAAATGCCTGCATCAGCAGCACCTGTAGGGCTAGAGGTGTGACTTCTTCAGTGAGAACTGGGTCTATGGCTTGGCCAGGCATGGTGGCTCACATGTGTGATCCTAGCACTTGGAAGGCTAAAGCGGGAGAATTGCCACAAATGCATACATACCAAGGCCTAGGCCAACCAGGGCCTTTTAGAGATAATCTCTCTCCAGACCCAAAATGTGCTTGAAACCTCAGTCTATAGAGTGCTTACCTGGCATGCCTAAGGGCTCTACTTGAGGCTCTAGCACTGTGTGTAACCCAGGTGTGGTGATGCTGGCCTGCAACCCCAGCATGGGAGGATTTGGAGGGTCAGCCGTACAGGGCATCTGCAACTGAGTAGTAAATTCACAGCCAATTATGGGCTGCCTGAGACCTTATCTCAGAAATTGATTGGTTAATTAGCTAAAACAGAATGAGACTGATCTCTCCAGGAGAGGCACACTTGTGTTTCAGCAGTTTTGCTGGGGCCAGAGATGGTAAAGGGGCTTGCTCCACAAACCTGCATCCAATCCCTGGAACCCATGACATGTAAAAGGTGAGAATCAACTCCACATGGTTGTCCTCTGGCTCCATGGCTGTGCTGTGCATTTCTACCCCCACCGTGACATGGAGTTGACAGGAAAGCTTAGCTCTGGTTTATCTTTGTGTCACCATTGTTACACAACATAGAATTTTTTTTCTGAGCAGCAATCTGGAGAACAGTTGGCATGAACGTAGTTTGATGCTTTTCTACCTCATGGTACAGACTGTCTTGGACAGTCCTAGATAGCCTTTCAGCTGTTCTCACCTAGCTCACCCAGTAGAGCTTCTTTTGAACAAAGAGTTTTCTATTTTTCAGATTTCTGTCTGTGTATGCACACATGGTACCTGCAGAGGCCAAAAGAGGGTGTCAGAAAATGGGTTTCTCCAAAAAATTATACAAAATGATCCAAGCAGTGTGGGTTTTAACTACGTTTAGGTTTTATTGGTTTGGTATGGTTTTCTGCAATAAAGTCTTCCTGTATAAGTCAAGCTGGCCTGGGACTTGCTGGCTTCCTGCCTTAGCCTTCAGTCTGTTGGGATCACAGGCATGTACCACCACAGCTTGGCTCTTAATAACAGGATTTTTTTAAAAGATTTATTATTTCATGTGTAAAAAATGTTTTCCTGCATTATGTATATGTACTGCATAAGTGCTTGGTGCCCTTGGAAGAAGCTTTTGGATCCCCTGGAATTGAAGTTACAGATGGATGTAAGCCACCGTGTACTTAGGTGCTAGAAACCAAAACTGTCCTGTGTGAGCAACAAATACTCTCTCCCCCTGAGCCATCTCTCCCACTCCTTGGAGGAACAGATCTCTAGCCATGTTTCTGACTTCCACTGCAGTAAGCGAATAGGGTAGGATATGGTACCAGGAGACCATAGAGATGGGGGTTCTCTCCAGCACACTGCATGGGACTTAGACAATGACAACAGCTGAGGACCCCAGCTGTTCTCTGTCTGTACAGATGCTCTCTTCCTGCAGTCAGGAGCGGCGTTACTCATGGCCAGTGGTAGTGCCCTGTTCTGGTTTCATTCCAGGTTTTTTAGTTTATAATTCCAGGTCACAGGGAAACCAAGGCAAAAACTTGCTTGAGTCCCCACTTGAGCCCAGCCATGCTGCCTACTGGCTACTCTCCATTCAGCTGGCTTTGTTCACTCTTACATGATTCAGGGCCCAGCCTCTGGAGCAGTAACACACATACAGGGTCTTCCCACCTCAGTTAACAATAAAGGACACCTACCACACACATGCCCACAGGCCAGCCTGTTAAGGTTTTCAGTTAAGAGTTGCTTCCCAGTGATACTAGGTTGTTGGCAAATTCAAACTAACACCATATCCCCTCATCATACTGGAATACCTTCGAGGGTCGGCTCCTTTTTGAAAGAACTTGTGTTGTATAAATATTTCCTGTTTTAATTCTAGAATTATTCAAGTCTACATGGATCTTTTAAGTTTGGAGCATTTCCTAAGCATTAACTTACTCTCTCACCCTCCTGTTTCTAGTAGATCTCTAGAAGTCAGCAGAGTCCTTGAGCTACATTGAGATGTCAGGCATTTAATGCTCTGTATCCTGCATGCTCCTTGTAAGCTATCCCAGGGTAAGATCATTCACCTTCCTGACAGCCTTGTGAGAATGCTATTGGTAGACTGTTTGAATTTCAGCAAGGTGCAAGATGACATTCCCCCCAACATTCTTACAAATGAAACCCTCAGAACAGACTAGAGCCAGAGAGGAACTGCTCAGACCTGGGTGGAATGTGAAGCAGGTGTAAACACTCACTGCAGATCTCTGTCTCCAGCCTGGCCTAGTGAGTCATTAGTAACTATTTGGTTGTGAAGTTAAGACCACCCAAACTTAACAGATCATGTATATGTTGTATGAAGAACTGGGTCCTGGGAGAGACCTAACACTTCCCCAAGTCAGTCCCAGCTTCTGTATCCTCAAGCACTTAAGCCATTCTTTCTCTATCCATTGTCTTAGTCGGTTTTTCTGCTGCTATAAAAAGGATGCCACAACCTAGGTGCATAAGAACTGATGATGGAAATGTGTTTGACTTACAGGCCTGGAGGCCTAGAAATCCGGAACTGGGCCTGGGGCTGGGCCTTCTCTGACACTGCAGGACAGATAGTCATTGTGACCTTATCTCCTCTGAAAAGTGCCCTCTTAATCAAGGCATGGGGGTGCTACACACCTGTGATCTCAAGGCAGGGAGGTAAAGCAGGAAGATGACTCTGAATCCCGGGCCAGCCTGGGCTACAGAAAGAGACCATGTCTGAAGAAGCAAAAACAAATGGACCCTCTTGAGGCCATTCCAGTGGCAATCACACAGCAACAGAGGTTTCAGAGAAAACCTTCAAACCATAGAGCCTTTTTCCTGGGGCCTTACAATTCCCTCCCTGACCACTAGGGGTAGTGGGTCTTTTAGTTGGGGTTTCTATTGCTGTGAAGAGACGTCATGAACACAGCAACTTTTATAAAGGAAAGCATTTCATTGGAGTGGCTCAAAGGTTCCATTCATTATCATCATAGTGGGACGTGGTGATGTGCAGGCAGACATGGTGCTAGAGAAGTACCCAAGAGTTGTACATCTTGCAGGCAACAGGAAGTGCTCTAAAACACTGGGTGTGGCTTGACCTTATGAGACCTCAAAGCCCACCTCCACAGACACACATTTCCTCCAACAAGGCCACACCTTCTAACAGTGCCACCCCTCTTGGGGGCCATTTTCTTTAAAACCACCGCCAAAGGGTCTTTGTTGGTGGCTTTCCTTGAATTCCTGATCTACCTCCTGAGTGCTGAAAGTATAGGCATGGCGTATTGTGATAGTCTTTCACCAGGTTTCCCTGCTTTAATATTGCCTCCTCAGCAATTAAAAAGACCCCAGTGAGCATGTTCTCCCGACTGTTAAAATAGCCTCTTGGGCAAGTGTAGCGGCATGTATGTCCACGTATATCTGCAAGCTCTTTGGAAATTAAGACTGCAGGATCACCAGCTAAAGGGCAGCCTGGACCTCAGGCAGCTTGAACAGGAAGACCAGGAAGGAGTTCAAGGTCCTCCTTGGGTAAACAGTGCATTCAAGGCTAGCCCAGACCTTTTCTCAGATAAGAATGCTTCCTGCTCCTGCAGAGGACCCACATAGTGGCTGGCTCACAGCTAGCTGTAACTCTACTTCTAGGAGATCAGTGCACTTTTCTGGCCTCTGTAAGCACTGCGCACATTTGGTGCACAAACATTCAGGCCAAACACACATTCCCATAAAATTAAAATTCTTTTAAAGAAACAATATGTACACCAACTGTGATAGGCCTAAGAACGGTAAATGAATTTTTTCCTCTAAGAGTGTACTAGAAGACATGGTTCTGCCTTACTGCAGGTGCACCCAAAGCCAGTTCACGGCCAATCAGCCTTGTTATTCACTGCTGGATATATTGACAGTACATTTGAATAGAGACTGTCTAAATTCAATTGGCTAGGGACTGAAAACTTAAACTATTGTTCAGAGATGGGAGGTGCTGTAGTCTGATACAGGCGGGGTCATTGGGGTGGGAGCTGAGATTTTAAGTGTGTTGTTCAGGGAATGCAAATAGTACATGCAGATTAAAGAAGTAGGCTGCCATTTCCATTGTTACAAAAGGGAATGTGGGGAACCCAAACAGCCTGTAACTCCCCATGGGGCCACTTTGCTCAGGTGGTTCCCTGGGCTTTGGTGACCCCACCACATTCTTGCCTTTTCCCCCTTTGTTTGCCCCATCATATGGGAATCATGCATGGGTCATACATGTCTCGGTCTCGGTGATCCTATTCCACTTAATGTTAGCACATGGAAAGCAGGCAAAATGGATCCGAATTAAGACTGCATTTTAAAAGTCTTCACAACTGAAAAGCAGAACGTAAAACTTAAGAGGTGATTAGATTTCATAGGGATTACACCCAACAAAGAAAACAAGTTGACTTAAGTTCCAGGTACAAGACTACTCCCCTCTCCGTAGTCATCTGAGAGGGGGAAGCTATGGCTTCCATTGACTATACGTCAGGATCCAGCAGTAAGGCTAGTAGCCTGGTGTCCAGAGCAAGGCAGGGTAACGGTCCTGCTGGTGGGATAATAATGCAGGGCTTAAGACCATTCTGTGCTCCAAGTTAAGAGAGAGTGAGATGTACTTGTAGCTGTACAGCTGGAATAGGAAGAGGAGTCCCATCTGAAGAAGATGAAGGAAATAAAATTATGGTGAGCAGGTGCCTACAGGGCTCTCATCAGGAGGGCAGAATGAGACCAGAGAGTGGAGTTCTAGAAAAATCATTGTGACAATTAGTTAAACTAACATTGAAGTGTACTGTCTCGTGAGCTTCAAGTCACTACAGGATCTACCCCAGAGCCTCTGGTGCTTTACAGGGACCTGAGTCCTGCAGCAAGTTTGGACTTTCCCCTGGGCACTTCTGAGGCCTTATTCACATTTATTGAGTGTCCAGAAGAGATGTAGGAGTTTGTTTTCTGTGATGCCCTCTGTTCTCTTGTATTCTTTCCTGGAAAACCAAATGAAGATATGACTTCTTTCTCTCTGCTTTTTTGCTTTCTAGCTCTGGAAAGTCTTGGCCTCTGGGAAGATGTGAGAGAAATTGTCTTGGGATCAGAGCTGGTTACAGGGTTCCCCTGGACCTTCAAGGTGCCAGGCCTGCCGCAGTATCTGCAGAGCCTTACCAAATTAGCCATCCCTGAAGTGTGGGCATCGCTGACTGAGGCTGAAGGGCAGATGGTTGCTGTTCCTCTCTCCTTCTCTCGGCTTCTGCAGTCTTCCTTTCCTGAAGTACGCTTGCTAACCCTGGATACCCTGCTGGAAAGGGCAACATCCCCCGAACTGGGAGAGGAGGGACCACCTTCCTTGCTGTGTAGTATGGGAGAAGAGTTCCTACTATTGGCGATGAAAGAGAACCACCCAGGATGTTTCTGCCGGGTAAGGTCTCTGCTGCGCTGACACCTCTCTGCCCCACATTCATTTGGAAACCACCAGAAAGACACAAATGAGGAAAAGCAAGTCAGCTTGAGCTATCTAGCAACAGGCAGTCGTAGCTCAGCATCCCTAAGACCAGGGCCCTGTGTGTTGCTTGGCTTTATGACTAGAAGAGCTCTAGGAAGCCGGTGGCTCTGCTTGTAAGGATTTATCAGTTACAGGTCCAGCCACACTGTCTTTAGGAAAGATGGTTGAGCATTAGCTGTGGGGGTGGAGGGTTAGCATGGAAGATGGTGCTCACTGCACAAGCATGAGACCAGAACTCAAATCCCCAGCACCCATGCAAATGTCAGCAAGCTATGGCAGCCCACCTGTAACGCCAGCACTCTGGGGAACGCTGGCTAGCTAGACCAGACAAACCGGAACACTCCAAGAGAGACATGAAGAATGGCCAAGGGAAGATACTGATGTCACCTGGCCTTCATTAGCAATGACACATCTGAGATTATTGTGACTAATTAGAGGCAGATGGCTACCTGGGAAGCCTGGCCAAAATGAAAGTGTGATTTCCAGGCTTGGCATCTCAGATGTTTAGGAGATGGGGACTATTTGGGCTACAGAGTGTCTTCAAAGCTAGCCTGAATACTTAGTGAGACTTTGTCCCAAAACTAAAAAGTGAAAAAATGGAGGGAATCTGGTTCAGTCTAGCCTGTGTGAGACCATATAGGCTTCTAGCACTGATGTTAGGTCACCAGGGGCCGTCAAGCTTGTCATTGTTCTGCCCTGCCTCAGTTTCTCAAAGATGTTATAGGGGAAATAAGAAGTCAGTGAAATTCAGGGCTCTTTTGAAAATAAATTCCCCTCCTTACTGTAAACAGTCATGATTTAGGATCCCAAGACTTTTACCAGTGTGTTTCTTTCTGTCATTTCCTTGGATTGACTCACAGGTTCTGAAGATTCTCTGTCAGAGGAACCCCAGTGAATGGCTTCCTCAGACAGAGTGCTGTGTTCACCTCTCGCCAAAGGAGTTCCTCATCTGGACTATGGATATTGCTTCCAATGACAGGTTTGCCCAGAGCTTCTATGCAGTCTTGGGGATGGTATGCCTTTTCAAGTCATCATGTAGGGGGCCTGCTCACTGTCCTCCCCTAAGGGCTCAGGTACTGAGTGTCTTTCTTAAGTCTCAGCTTCTAGGAGCTGTGTCCTAAACTCCAGTAATAGAAGAGTGTCAGGTTTTCACACTACTGAAAGGGTACAAGAAATTGTATAACATGTAAAGAATTAATATCTACAAGGTATAGACTATCTATAACATTTGTGCGTAAAGTATGTTAAATATAGCTTAGTTGGTTGAGTGTTTATGTAGCATCAGCAAAGCCCTGAACTTGATTCCCAGCACCACAAAAGCCAGTGTGGTAGGTAGCACATACCTGCACCTGCAATTCCAGCACAAAAGAGGTAGAGGTCAGAGGATCAGAAATTCAAAGTCAGCCTTGCCTACAGAGTGAGTTTGAGGCTAGTTTGGGTTACATAAGACCCTGTCATCTCAGATGTTTAACTTGACTTTTGTGTGTATAACTGTTGAGAATTAGAGAGAGGGAGAGTTTTAATTTCTTTTATTTTCTAGATCTGAAATCCAGAGTGTAGCTCTGAAGCTTGCCTCCAAAGTAATCGCCTACCATGTGCAGACATGCGAAGAGGTAAGACTCTGTCCCTCCCCTAAGGCCTAGGCTCTTACCCAGAAGGTGTCGGTGAATGGTAACTGTCCCATGGGCAGAATCACAGTGTCTCAACAGAAATGTTACCTGTACTGGGAGCCACTTGCAGACTCAGAACACATGCCTTCTCTCTTGTTGTATCCATTTTTGACTATAGCTTCTGAGGGTGAAGCCTCTCCAGCACACATACATCCATTGATTTCTCCCATTTCTTAGTAGACTCTGTTTCAAGAAGAATAAGCAGTCAGGAATATGTAGGGTTATGACTTAAGTATGATGATGTATTGCACAGGCTGAAATGCTGTCTGCCCTGTGAATGATCAATGTCTGAACCAGTCCCACTGTGCCCTGCCTGTTCACTTGCCCTCTAAAGGTGAAGCGGAACTAGAGTGGGCAAAACAGCTTCCTGGGAAAATGCAGTGAGTCAGGTACATACAGACCTAGGCGTATGTGAAAGGCCTAGTACCAAGGCTCAGGAAACATTATGAAAGAGCTGGCAGAAAGAATTTAAGAGCTGAAAGACAGGGAGAAGGGCAGTGAAATCCCATCCTCCTGACAGGACATATCAGTGATACTTCTTCTAGGTCTGTACAGCATAGGTCCACCCAACATTCATGCGTGGATAGGGGAGGGACAATATCCCTTGAATCATAGGCTACTAATAGATCTGAGAGACCAGTCATTTCAAGTTGTGAACCTACCAGACTCCAATAGACAGTTTCAGTACCAAGGCCACACAGATGGTCCTAATCAAACCCTAGGGAACACAAATAAAAACAAAGCATGGGTGTGGGAAGAAGTAGAAGGGAGGCACAGGAGATGGGGGTGGGGGGTGAGGAAAGGGTAGGATGACAGCAATAAGAATACGGTGTAGACTTCCAGAAACTTGTAAAGAACACGCTTGATTTTTTAAAAAGAAGGGCAGCACCGTCTCCTGGTAGTGAGTGACAACGACCAATCTGCAGTACAGTCACATCTTTCCTCGCAGTGCTGGTGGAGACAAAGATGGCGGGCACTGCACAATCACAGTGAAGCCAACACCAAGAGAGAGGCTGCAGATGCAGAGATGAACAGAGTAGAGTGCAGACCAATGAGAGACAGACAGTGCTGAGCCAGGCGGAGCCAAAGGGGAAGGAGGTAGGGCCTGGAGACTGAGGAAGACATGAAAGTGGAGGTTTTCAAAGATCAGATTGCCAGGAGAGGTGGAGAGATGGCTCAGTGGTCAAGTGGCACGACTAAGGACTAAGCTTAGGTCACAGGCCACTAGGAGATACAAAAACTTTAAAAATAAATAGAAGAAAACAGTGTTTGGAAGTATAGGAGAAATATGAAAAGATGTGATTTGCTTAAAAGATAAATAAGTCTGGGCTATAGCTCGGGAAAGTAAAGAAAAGCACTTGCCTAGACGCACAAGGCCCTGGGTTCCCTTCCTAACACTACAGCCAAACAAAAGCCCACTCCTGCAAGCCCAGCACCCCTGAGGCTGAGGCAAAGGATCACAGTTGTGAACCCAGATACACAGAGAAGCTTCTGTCTCAGGAAGCAAACAGCAACAGCACAACTCAGGAACCCAAGTTGTAAGGCAGCAGTCTAGACAGCAGAAGCAAGTCTGCTAGAGAAACCAGGACAGCTGCGTGGGCTTCACCAGCTGCCTCCACATGGAGTTGTTTGCAACCTGAATGAATTATTATCCCATGAAATCAGAAACGTTTTCTAGGGAGAGGAAGTCCGCAGAATGATAGAACAACACATTACCAGAGTTCTGAGGAGGAACTGTGCTTTGGCATGAGTACCTGAGAACCTCAGTTTCGATCCATAGAGACACCGCCCAGAACTCCAAGGAACCAGTAGGCCCCCGTGGCACAGCTAAAGAGGTTCAGCTCCTTGTTGAAGTGTCTTAGAGACCGCCCTCTGGGTCTTCGGTGGTAGGCTTCACGAACAAAACTCTTTCCTTTCTCCCAGTTCTGAGCCTTTCCTCTGCCTTCAACATAGCAGACTGAACGTAGTCAGAGGCAGGAGGAAAGGGGCAAACAGGTAGACAGACAGACAGAATTCATTTGTGCAGCAGAGCTGCTCCTGTAAGGATTAGCCCAACCTGGAGATAACAGCATTTACCTATTAATATCATGAGGGCCCCACTCTCCTTACCTCTTCCAGGGCTCTGTCTCATATAACATGTCACAGCAGCAGTTGGATTTAGCACGCCTTAGGAGGAAACCTCCAAAGCATATCAGGAAGTGGTTCCCAGGGACAGACAGGAGAGAATGAAGAATCTCCATCATAGGAAAAGTGAGAAGTCAGTACAAACGCTAAAATAAACCACGTCCCAAAAACCAGACTAGAAGATTATTTGGCCAGGAAAAGGGATAGACAAGGATTGGAAGCCTTACTCTGTGGGGAGTGATAGTGTATACCTGGAATCCTTACTCTTGGGAGGTAGAAGGCATTAGAGTCAACAGTCCACGGCCAGTCTGTGCTGTAGGAGATCCTGTCTAGAAGAAAAGAAAATGTTATGTGTGAAAAACAAGCTACTCACAAAAGACTCCGTATTATATGACCCTGTGTAATAACACACCCAGAATTAGACAAAGCCACAGGGAGTAAAGGACCAGGCTAGGGCAGAGGGTGCCGCACTTGACCTTGTGCTGTAAGCCTCCAAGTTAACTGCAGATTGTTTACTCTGACCTGGACGTCACACAAAGCACATACCAGTCAGAGTATCACAGATGACCACAGTACAGCCTTAAGTGTCAGTTCAAGTCTTAAAAATGTGAATTATGTACCAATAAAGCTCTTGTTATCAAGAACTGTGGGGCTTTGTAAGAGACAGCACTGAGCTTCTGCCCTGTCTTGGACCTGAGGTACAGCTGGCCTGAGCCCTCCTTCCGCCCATGGAGATCACTCATGAACTCCTTTTGTGTTCTCAGACTAAGGATGCAATGGCCCCTGAGCTGAGACAGTGGGTGCAGCTGGTGGTCTGGTCCTGTGGAGACCATCTTCCTACTGCATCTAGACTGGCTGCTGCTGAAGTCCTCACAAGCACTGCACCCCTGTTCCTCACCAATCCCAGGCCCATTCTTGGTAAGTGTGCTGAGCAGGGTGCCTGTCCACTGCACCTAACACAGGAAGATTTTTCAGGCTAAAAGAGAGGACACTGTCAAAGGCAGCGGTGTTTCCAGGATAGTCTTTCCTCTTGGCTCATATTCTGACATTTGCCAACAGGCCTTACCTTCTTCAGTCTTGGCACCCCAGCTATTCTATGTACAGATTTGTTTTGTTTTGAGCACCCATGAGCGTTGCAGTCTTTCCTGTCTATAAATTTGACCCTTTTGGTAGCTTATTATTAAAAACACATTTGAGATAATGTCACTGGGTAGCCCATGAGAACCTCAGACTTGAGAAATTCCCTGTCTTGGCTCTCAAGTACTGGGATTATCAATGTACACCACATGCTCCACTGCTGAAGAACTTTGAGCAGCTCCCCCTGGCTCCAGGCTAAATCTATGCCCTTTTCCCCCCCCTCATTCTGTTTTCCTACTCCCTCGTCATCTGCAACCCCTTCCTCAGGCCTGTTTGTCATCAGTAGGGAGCAGCTCTCTAAACAAACTCTGCCTGACTGACTTGTTGGCCTTTCAGGACTCAGCCCAACCTCCTTCTCCTCTTCCAGGAAGCCAGGACTTCCTTAAAAGACAAGGGGAAGGGTTCCCCAGGACTCCGTGCTACTGAGGTTAGGAAGGGGCCAGGCTGGCTTTGGGGCTTCTCACTGACAACTGACTTACTCCTGGGCTGCTGGTTCCCTTCACTACTGAGCTGACCCTGAAATCAACCTTGGGATATGAAAGGCGCTGTTTCAAAGTCAAAAAGATGTGCAGCTCTGAGCCGGCTTCTAAACTGGCTCCTCCCCTCGCTGCCACTCTCATCCTCAAGAGCAGTAACTAGGGAAAAGCTTCTGCCAATGCTGAAGAAAACACTCTGAGGACAGACAGGCTCAGGAAAGGAAGAGCATGGGAAGCCTTTATTTCGTGTTTTTATTGTGTTGCTTTGGAGTTTGTTTTGATTTATAAACCAGGGCTTAGTTAGAACCAGGGACCCGGAGCTGGCGAGGGGCCAGTCCTGACCCTGACCTGGTGGTCTCCATGTAGTCCTGTCACCATGAGGCCCTCACTTCCTGCTGAAACGCCACTTTCTATTCCTCTTTACTACTTCATGCTTGGCCCTCAAGAATCAGGCCAGAGCGCACCCCCAAGGAGCTTTTGTTGTGGTAACAGATTTCCAGGGGTAGAGGAAGAAGCATTTTTTAGGTGGTGACACTGAAATTTAAGTTAGACCAGTGACAGCCTCTATGGGGAGCAGTTTTCCTTGCTGTCTTTCCTTTCACTTCCTTCTAAGTGACATCACCAGCGACCCTCCTGTTAATCACTGAGCCCAGAACAATAAGAGACAAGGCTAATACTTTGGTTAGGTCAGGCACGGTGGTCTTGACCTTGTGCTGTAAGCCTCCAAGTTAACTGCAGATTGTTTACTCTGACCTGGACGTCACACAAAGCACATACCAGTCAGAGTATCACAGATGACCACAGTACAGCCTTAAGTGTCAGTTCAAGTCTTAAAAATGTGAATTTTTGCTACCTGAGAGGCTGACACTGAAATAGTTGGCCTTGACAGTATAGCGGACCTTCTCAAAGGTGGTGCTGCTGCTTTTGTGTCAGGCATTCTCCCTTAGGTCACTATCATTTTGCAGCACATTTTCCTGAACAACTTTGGCTACTCTGTCACTCACAACAAGTAGGATTTGTGTAAAACAACCTAAACTTCCTGTGTGGAATTGAGTCTTGGTTTGTGTTCGCCGCTGGTACTCAGGATAGCCTGACAGAAACAAAGAAGGACCCCAGCGATGGCCAGTGGCCCACAGGCTCATGAAGAGCAGTAGCAGCCAGAGACACGAGGGCATCTGGGAATGAACTAGAGGTTCAGAATCCTGTCTCAACAATCAAAGGAGCGTGGAATCTGACAAAGTCTAGACAAAACTAGACTTTGATCTGGGAGAAGTAAACCCCAGATGCTACTGTTGGCAGGGCGGGGCCTCAGCTCAGACTGTTTCCTATAGAGGCATGCTGGGTAGTACTGGCCCATTGCCCCCCAGTGAGACCCTCCCTTCTAAAATCTGCCCCTAGAGCCATTTCAGTGTTTCTTATAGCCACCCAGCTTCCCTTGCGACTGCTCATTACCTATATTCTAGATCTCACAGTCCTGGGTACTGCTCAGCGCTGATTCAGCTTGTTTGCTTATAGTAGTACCATATGGTAACTAGCAGAACCTGTGTCAAGGGCTAATGGCAACAGAAAATAGGCCCCAGAGGCAGGCATGGAACATGGGCCCTTTTTCACAGGCCTTCGTCACTTTTGATTCTTGACCCCAAACATGATATTGATTAATATTTTGCTCTTCATAATTGGTAACTTCTCACAGCCTCTCGGATCACACTGGCTAACTTCTGCCAAGGACTCTTGGGTTTTCTAAGATAAGCTCTCACATGTAGCTCAAGCTGGCCTCAAGTTCACTATGTAGCCAAACTCAGGATTACTAGTGTGGACTACAAGCCTTCAATCCCACCCCTACTCCTGTAGTAGGAGGTTTCTGGCCTTGACTTTTCGGGTCTTGCCTCAAGGTTTAGACCCGCAGACTCCCAAACACACAGAGACACACAGATGTTTACAGTAGTTTTCAGCTGATTGGCCTAAGACCCAGGCATATAACTTGCTAGCTCTTTACCCTTAAACTAACCCATGACTCTTATCCTGTTCAGCCATGTGCCTGGGTACCTTTTCTTAGAGCAGCATAGTTGTCCTTTGCTTCTTCCGGCTTCTTTCTGGGGTCCTGCTCTGTTCTTCCAGTTCCCAGAGTTCTCCTAGTCTGGTAGCCCCACCCACACTTCCTATCTGCCTTTGGCCAATCAGCGCTTTTTATTAAACCAGTGGGTGGGACAATTATTTACAAGGGAACAACATAATCCCCTACATATCCCCTTTTCTCTTTTTAAAACAAAAATAACTCCAAATCTAATATTCTTTTTCCCCTTTATGTATAACAACTTATAAACAACACTGTAAATAAACACAAACATCCATAATCCATGTTTTGGGAATGTGGGTGTCGTTCTCTAGGCTACTTCCTGCTGAATGGGGACGCTGACAATCTCATGGGAATCCAAAGAAAAATGTAGGGTTATGTACAAGTCTTTAGTGGAGTAGTCTGTAAGGCTGGGCCATCTCAGCCAGTCTCCTTGAAATTGTTCTGGATACAGAGCTCGGGAAACTTCAACAGAGGAGCTCTGAAATGCTGAATCATCTGGGCCATCCATTTCCTTTGGAGATTTTTCAGGGGGTCTTCCTCTATCAAACTTTATGTTCTTTATCCAGGAAGAAATCCACAGTCTTTCATTTTCTGTGAAAATAAAAAACCTCTTCTCCAAAGTAGCATATCTTTGGATTTCAGTTTTAAAGTAAACTCATTTACAAAATATATAGGTTGAGTTAGTTCAACAGCATTTATAATCAACTGTCTTTTAGCAGCTTTTACTAAGTCATTTTCAGTCAAGAAGCTTAAAGATAAGAAAATAACATACAGTATCCAGACATTCTTTGTATTTTCCGTCTTTATGTGGTTTATTTTTAATTTATTTGTTTTTTACTCCATTTCTTTTTTTAAGGGCTTTCTCTACCTTTTCTTTTCTTTTTCTAAGCCTATGTATGTATATATATTTTCAACACACTCTAAACCACTTAGACTTATTTAAAAAACTGTCTTTACTGTATATTTATTTCTTAACTTTTTCTGTCTCTAACCACAACTTTGCTTGGCTAGGGTGATTTACTCTACCTAGATTCTTCTATATCTTTCTGTTTCTGAACACACCTTTAATCCACCAAGGTTTAAAGGTTGGTAGGGTGGATGGATGGCTCCACCCAGCTCCTAGTCTAACTTCATAGAATTTATCTTTTTAACCCAGGTACTCTGGGGAATTTCAGGGTCCATATAATTACCAAGTAAAGCTTTGCCATCTGCTGCTCATTCACTCCATTTAAGAATTAGGCAGTAGGGCCTCTTAAAAGACTCACAAGTGTTTTGCCTCTAAGGCTGAATCAGGAAGCTTCTCTTCAAAAAGCCAAGCCTCTGCTTGCCTTCGGCAAACAGAGCTGATCCAAGAAAACATTGACACTAAGAAGCCGCCTTTGGTCTTTGATTCTGTTCTGTTTTTGTCCTTATTAATAGAAACCTTAAATCTACCATATAGAGCTCTTTGCTTACATCTAGGCTCAGGAACTGGCCTTATTCACCTTAAGTTGCATGTAGCAAACACACCGTTTTATAATTTAATCCCTTATACCACTCAGTCTCTTTGCCAAGGGCCACTTCAGAGACACAATTCAGAAACTGCTTTGGGCTTCAGTTCCTGTGCTCTAGTCTGTTTTTTAAGATTTCTATGGCTTTATGTGGGTATATTTTGCCCATGTTGGGCTGCCATTTGTAGTATGAGGTTTCTGGCCCTGACTTTTGGGCCTATCTCAAGGTTTAGGCCCACAGACCTGCAGAGACACACAGATGTTTTAGGCTGATCTGCCTAAGGTCCAGACATATAACTTGCTAACTCTTTACCCTTATCTAACCCATGACTCTTAACCTGTTCAGCCATGGGGCTCGGTACCTTTTCTCACAGCAGCATGGTTGTCCTCTGCTTCTTCTGGCTTCTCTCTGGTATTCTGCTCTGTTCTTCCAGTTCCTAGAATCTTCTAGCTGTTAGCCCCGCCCACACTTCCTATCTACCTTTGGCCAATTTTAGCGCTTTTTATTAAACCATTGTGTGGGACAATTATTTACAGTGGAACAACATAATCTCCCACATACTCCCATGCAGGGTCTCATTATGTAGTCGTGGCTGTCCTGGAACACTATATATAGACCTAGCTGGCCTTGATCTCACAGTACTGGGATTAACAGTGGAGAGAGTTACCCAGAAGCTTGTAGCACAGTCAGCACCTTCTGGAGATTTTGCCCTTCCTCCTTCCACAAAAACAGATGTTCCCAAGCTTCACCCGTAGGTCCCTCTCAGCTCTAGTGTTGGTCTGGTCCTCAGGTCTTCCTATCTTCCAGTAACACCCCTCTCCCAAGAAAAGACTAGCTATTGCTTCTTCATAAATATCCTCCCAGGCTAGAAAGATGACTCAGAGCTTAAGAGCACTGGCTGTTCTTCCAAAGGACCCAGGTTCAATTCCCAGCACCCACATGGCAGCTCACAACTGTCTATAACTCAGGTTCCAAAGGATTTGACATCCTCTCACAGACCTACATGTAGGCAAAACACCAATGCACATAAAATAAAAAAATAAAGAAATTGTTTTACCAAATAAGTAAATGTCCCCCCCACAAGTGGTTGAAGCAGTGTTATTACATGCTTGTCAGTGGCATTGTAGATGACATGAATTCCCTTTGGTTTTCTTTACAGAACTTCAGGACATACTTTGTCTCTGGAGGTGTGTTCTTACCCTTCTGCAGAGTGAGGAACAAATCGTCAGAGAGGCAGCCACAGAAATTGTGACGACAGCCATATCACAAGAAAACACTTGCCAGTCAACAGGTACCTTGTCCTTTGTATCTTACCTTATTCTCCAGGACCAGGGTTGGCAAACTTACCTGTAGTGAATAGTTTTAAGTTTTGCCTAACCATTCAGCCTCATCCTCAACCTTGTTACTGTCATGGGAAACCTGCCAGAATCATAGGCAAGTGAGTGGTTATATTCCAATTAGATGAACAAATGAACAAGAGCAGATCACTTCCCAAATTTGCCAGCTGCTTTCTGTGGCGTCTGCTTAGAACCTCCCAGAGAAAGCTGTTTTCAAATGTAGAAATTCAATATACAGTATTCTTTCTTGGTTGCATTGTCATATGTTTTAAATAAGACCAATTCTTGATTATCTCTATGGTCTCATAAGCCGGAGTTGGGGCTCTGGCATCTTGTTTCTACTTGACTTTTCCTGTGTGTAAATTAAATTTTGCCAAGAGTCCTCTGCTGGCATCCAGTTATCAATAGTTCCTCCATTCCATCTGAAGGTAACTAGGTTTTTAATTAACTTTACCTGATAATGCTGGCTGGTGTTAGCTCTTGAGAGCTATGACATCCCCCTGCCTCTAAGTCTGTTTTGGTGCTAGCATGTGGCAGCTATAGGACTCATCTCTTGTCTATTTGTGATGTCAGCCCAGAATTTCTGTAGTTGTCCCCTCAACTATTTATTCTGTTTTTGCTCTCTTGGACAAGGTTTTGGTACAAAAGTTATTTCTGTGTTGATACTGAAGTGTCCATTGGGACCTCATTCAGAGCTGGGTCTGAGAAGGGCCCTGAGACTGTACACAGGAAGTGACAGTGCGATTGGGAGCAGAACTTTGGACACAAGACAGAGGCCCAACAGGGAACTGCAAATGGATGCCCTTGGCAGAACCAGGCTGATGCGGGAGGCTGGGGGGGGGGGGGGGAGGCGGGGCGCAAGAAAGGAGCAGGAAGCAGCCTAGATAGTATGGCAGCCGTGTCTAAGGGAGACTTTAAACAGGAAGGTGCCATCCCAGGCACTCTGGTTGGGTTTTCTCTTACTCTAGCCCCTAGTTGGAACACCAAAATGTTGATTTCTCTTTTGAGGGGCCAGCCACCCAGCTCCCAGATAAATTATATCTTAATTGTTAATACCTGGCCTTACCTTGGCTTGTTTCTAGCCATTGTTCATTAACTTAAATTATCTCTGTCTACCTTTTGCTGCTGGGCTTTTCCCTTCCTTCCTTCTGTATATCTTACTTTCATTCTTACTCTGTGGTGCCTGGGCGGCTGGGTGTCTGGGGTGGCTGTGTGGCTGGGTGGCTGGGTGGCTGGGTGGCTCTGTGGATGGGTGGCTCTGTGGCTGGGTGGCTGGGTGGCTGGGTGGCTGGGTGTCTGGGTGGCTCTGTGGATGGGTGGCTCTGTGGCTGGGTGGCTGGGTGGCTGCCCCTAGCGTCCTCCTCTCCTTGTTTTCTTGCTCTTCCTTCTCTGGCTCCTTCCCCTTCTCCTCCCAAATTTCTCTTCCTATATAGTCTCTCTGCCCCATAGCTCCGCCCATCCTTTCTCCTGCCTGGCTATTGGCCATTTAGTTCCTTACTACACCATCGGGTGTTTTAGACAGGCACAGTAACACAGCTTCACAGAGTTAGACAAATGCAACATAAACAAAAGTAACACACTTAAACGATATTCTTTGTTGGAGAAGTGTATGAGATGGGTCAGGACTGTAGATGAATGAGGGACTCAGCAGACAGGTCACACAAGTGCCGAGGGTGGTGCTGGGTGGTAGAAGGGGACTGATTTCTGAGATCTGGGGAACTCAATAGAAGTGGAGGCTGCTGCTTGTGGGAAGTAGAGAGAAGGAAAACGGATGAATTCAAGGTCTCAGGGATCCAAGGGAATTACTGCCTGTGCCTCTGGTACTGATACAGTTGGAGTCTGTGAACTACCAGGAACCTCTTCAAAGGCACTCAGAGACCACAAGACATTGTATAGGGGACAAAGTATTCTTTAGCAATAGAAACATGAAGGCAGGGTGGGACCTTTACATTCAGTGGAAACAAAATGAATTCAGTGGAAACAAAATGAAGTATCCAGGCTCTGGCCTGATTTTTTCAAAATACAGTTCAATGGGAACCCTGTTACTCCTTCACAGGGCTGGCCATTGGTCCATCCTGTGTAGTCTGGAACTTGTAGAAGGGACAAGCATTAAATCTACTTGCTCACACAACACCACCTTCTCATTCATGTCTTTCAAACACAGTTGGCTTATATGATTCTGAAAGGCTGAAAGGAAATTAACTCAGGGTGTTGGTAGAGATAGTGGTTCAGAGCACTGACTCTTCCAAAAGGAGAGCGGGAGAGAGCAAGTACACAGAACCCAGTGCTCAGATAGCCCTCCTGGGGACAGGTGTGGTATCCATCATCTTTTGCCTGCTGGGTTCTGTCTGCTGTTGTGTGTCACTCCACCTGGAAGATGAAATTCACAGTTGCCAGCAGCAGTGCCTGGAGCTCCTTCTCTCACAAGTGTGAACTGCGGTCCCACTGCAGGCCCTCCTGCCTCTGCCTTCCCCTCTGAGCCAGGCCCAGCCTGTAAATGAGTACAGAGGAAGTGGCCTGCATGAGACTTAGGAAGACAGGAATGAGCTGGTTAGTGATGGTGCATGGCTTTAATTTTAGCACTCGGGAGGCAGAGGCAGGTAGAGCTCTTTGAGTTCAAGGCCAGCCTAGTCCGCAGAGTGAGTTCCAGGACAGCCAGGGCGACACAGAGAAACCCTGTCTTGGGGGAGAAAGAGGAGTGAAGTTTGTAGCTAGAAGAGTCTGTGTGGCAGAATGCCAGGTCCCGCCCTCTACCGACTTGATTAGGCCTTGAAATACACTGGAAATGCTCTAGCTCACTGGCAGGAGGGGCTGAGAGCTGTCTTTGCAGCCCCCACCCTCCCTAGCAGCCTACACTTACCTGTTTGTACTCCAAACTGGACTTTTGAACAAGGGATTCCATATAGGAAATAAACATCTGGACAATGCTTAAGCTGAAAACAGTTTGTGTAGTTCTCCAGTGAGGAGATGGCACTCTGGGTAAAAACAAAGTGCCTAGAAGCTGGAGAGGCTGTGGGCCGGGAGCAGACAAGGGCTGGCACCCTGAGCCCTTTTCCACTGCACTGGCTCACTCTCTGCCTCTCAGTTTTATCCAGGCTTTCTCTATACCCGCATGTCAGATTTTGAAGAAAAGTAATTCTGATGACCAGCAGTCAGTTTGCCTTGATAAAGGATGAGAGAAGCTATTTAACAAAGATCAGGTGTTTGAGTTCAAGAGGGCTGACTTTTAAGTAGAAATTTACCTATGGGAAAAACAGAAAAGATTTAGGAAAACACACACACCTTTAATACTGGTACTTGGGAGGCAGAGGCAGACTAGACTGATACACAAAGCAAGTTTTACCCTGTGGTGGTGTACGACTTTAATCCCAGCACTCAGGGATGCAGAGACAGTCAGATCCCTGTGAGTTTGAGGCCAACCTGGTCTACAAAGTGAGTTCCAGCACTGCCGGGGCTACACAGAGAAACCCTGGGGGGGGGGGGGGTAGCAGAGGACAAATAAATATAAACAGATATAACAACCTTTATCTCTACCTCTTGGAGCTTCCTAATCCACCACGAATCACATATACTTACACCATGTGGATATATTTGGTGGTGGTACATTAATGTGGTCATTATGTCACCCTAAGTAGCCTAGCCCCCTCTCTTGTCATTTCCTTTCTAAGTGCTGTGGGATGCTCCGTCCAGGCAGCGATGGGCTTAGAGAGTAGAGGCCATCCTCCCTTTCCACGTCGGTGTTTGTTTGCTTTTCTGTTTGGGGTCCCTACTGCCCAGACTGGCCTCTCATTAGAAAAGCTAACCTTGAATTCTTGCTCTCTGCTTCCACTTCCTGAATGCTAGGCTTACAGATGTGTACCAGATTATAGTAGGTACAGTAAATGCTCAGACTTCACTGTGGCTTCATCTTCCACCCAGTCAATCTCTAGTTGTTATGGAGACTGAGAATGCCACTCTGAAAGCAGCAGCTGGACCATCCAACCTTAGTAGAACCAACTAGTGACCATACAAGCTGGAGCAGTCCCTCTGCTTCACTCACTGTCTGCAGCTCGCCAGCCATGGCCTGCACCTCAGATGGTGGAGAAGAGAGCTAGCCTAGGATGGCAGAGGCCATGGACACTGGTTAACTTGGAGACCCTGAAGGAGCTCCTAGGAGTGGTGTGATAGCCCTTAAAAACTCTCGAATGATAGTGAGCCTTGGCAAAGAGGCAGAGTGATTGACAGCACAAACGAGGCACAGCACAGGTACAGGCAGCTGACACTCAGACAGCCCTGTAGCCCTGGGCAACAAAGGAGGGGAAAACCCACACTTGCTCAACTACCCCCAAAATGCTCTTCTCCCATCACTACCTTAACCCACACATAACATGCGTGCACCATAGCCACCCACATAGAGCCAGTGAGCCAGCATAAAATACGAACACTCCTCATATGTTCCAACCCTTGAGCAATCAGGGAAGAGGCCTGAATGGAGAGATAGAGAGTACTAGGTCACTGTGACATTTCACAGTGGCCCCATGGTGAGATAGCTCAGTCAGCAGAGCCTCAGGCCTCTGGGGATTTATGCTGAGTCACAGGTGACTCCATCTCCAGAACCTGGGAGGGCTGCCCACCAGCCTCAGACCTGGAGGTCTTGTGTTGTGTGTCCTTCCTGCCCCATCAAAGACATTTTGCAGGGCCGGGCCCAGAAGAGGTCTCCAAGCTTCAGGTGTGTTGTCTCTGAAGCCTTTGTGAATCAGTCCTGTGGAGCTGGGGAGAAGGCTCCTAAAGAGAATCCAAGGTCAGTTCCCAGCATCCAAGCCAGGAGGCTCAATACCAACTATAATCCAGTTTAAGGGAGATCCAGTGCCCAGGCCCCCATGAGCCTCTGCACTCATGTATACAATTATATACAGATACATATGTAATTTAAAAATGGAGGAGGACCCTAAAAGCTAAGAACCATTCCACTTGAAAGTAGCACCCTGCATGTGTGAAGCAAGCACTCACAAAGCCCCCGCCCCCATCTTACTTTACTTGCTGGTGTTTGTGCCCTGCCTCTCTCCTCTGGACTTCTTCAGCTCTGTCAACCTGAGCTTCCTGTCTCCTCTTCTCCCACATTGTCTATGGGGCTGGTGGTGAGAGGGCTCACTGTGACAACTGTTCGTGCTGCGTTCCTCTGCCTACTTCCCTATCCTGGCCCTCCATATTCTAAGACCCAAGCCCCCTGAGCAGTACCAGAAGGCCTTCTGACCTGACCCCTCTCTTGCCTCTCTCTCTCCTGCTCTAGCCACCAAAGCCTTCCTTAAGCTTGTCACAGCAGCCTGAGGACCTTCCTTCCTGCACCCACGTATTCTGACCTTTCACCCTGCCCTCCTCATTCTCTGCAGTTTTTACTTTGTTATTTTTACTCCCTCCCAAAGAGTAGGGCTGTTTAGGGTTTTTATTTATTTGTATGGGGTATGTCTCTGGGTGTGTGTACATCCACAAGTGTGCCACCATGTGCATGGTGGAGGTCAGAGAACTTAGCAGGACTCAGTTCCTTTCTTCTACCTGGGATCAAACTCAAGCCATCAAGTGTGGCAGCAAAGTATTTCTACCCATTAAGCAATCTTACTGATCCTGGGGGTGGAGGTTTGGGAAGGAGGCTCGTTTTGGTGTTTTGACAAGGCCTCAGGCAATAGCCCTGGCTGGCTTGTCCTGGAATTTGCTGCCTAACCTAGGCTGGTGTCAAACTCATGGCAGTCCTGCTTCAGCCTCCCATGTGCTACAGAGCAGGATTTTTGTCTTTGTTCCCTGCTTTAATTTTTAGAACTTTGCATCCACTGAAGTATCACTGGGTAATTGGATGGAGGGATAGATGGATGGGTCAGTGGGTCAGAATAGTTCAAAACAGCAAGGATTTGGGGTTTTCAACCTTGGCCTGATGTGAGAGAGCTGGAGATGAAGTCCTTCAGAGTCTAAGTTGTTAGGAAATTGTTCTATGGGGCTCTGTGTGTTTGAGATCAGCCTGATCTGCATAGGAGTTCTAGAACGGGCTATATAGAGAGATCCCGTCTCAAAGAAAGAAAAAGAAAAGAGAAAAAAGAGTGGCCTTGAACGGAGAGCCCAGTCTGAGCAGATTCTCTAAGCGACACTAGGCCCTGGTGCTTCCTAGAAACACTAAGTCAACAGGGAGCTGGTTGAGCACCTCCTCCGTCCGGGCCGTGACAGATGGAGATGTACTTGTTCTCCACCTTGTCATTGCCTCCTTTATCAGGCAGAATGGGTTTTAAGATTTATTTATGAGGATGGAGAGATGGCTCAGTGCTTAAGCACACTCACTGGTTGATCTTCCAGAGGACCAGGGTTCGGTTACCAGCACCTACATGGTTATTCTATACTGTAACTCCATTCCAGAGGATCTAAACACCCTCTTCTGGCCTCTGAGAGTACTACACATACATGGTGCAGACATACATGTAGGCAAACACCCATATACATAAGAATAAAATAAAAATTGTAAATATTTCTTTATAAATAAATAAATAATACCCTCTGCCAAAAAAAGAAGAAAGAAGTGGGTGCTTTTAAAAACTAAGCCCTCTCTCCAGCCCCAGGATGGAAGTTCTTGAGTAAGCTTCATTTCTGACCACATACCCTAGGAAGGCCCCGAGTAGGACTAAGGGCATCCTCCTCCTCCTCCTCCTCCTCCTGGAGGGACCTCAGTGGCTGCTGCTGTGCCTGAAGAACACTTCCCTCAAGTTCCAGTTTCCTGGGCAGATGCAACAAACCATCCCCCCACCCCCCTGCATGTTCTACATTAGCCTTGTCGCACTAGGAGAGCATTATGCTTTCTTTGATTTAAAAGCCAAACAAGAAGCTCTGAATAGTAAAGTGCTGTGTACAGAGCCCAGTGACCATGAGAGCTAGAGTCAGGGTTGGATCCAGGACCCTATGGTGACTAAAGCTTTGCCCTTTCAGTACATCTCTTTTGAGACAGGGTGAGGAATCCAAACCAGACTACAGGTCTAGGAAGTAGAAGCTGAGAGCACAGGGAACTCTGGAGATTTTCTAAACAAGGTTTGGTTTATTTTCTTTGTTTCAGCTGTTTGGGAATGTTTCCCTTGTAGCCCAGGCTGGGCTCAAGTTCTCTGTGTAGCCCAGGATGACCTTGAACTCCTTTCTGATCCTCTTCCCTCCACCTCCAGAATGCTGGGATTATAGGTATGTGCCACCATATCCAAATTACACTCTCATATGTGATAGAAGACACTAATTATATTCTAAGAATGTAATTGGGACCTAGAGCTGAGACAAAGGGGAGAGTTAAAATAGGAGAGATGGCTCAGAAGTTAAGAACACTGGGGCTCTTCCAGAGGACCTGGGTTCAATTCCCAGCAACCACATGGCAGCTCACACCTGTAATTCCAGTTCCAAAGGATCTGACACCTTCACATCAATGCACATAAAATAAAGTTTAAAAAAAAAAAAAAATGGGAAAGTGTCATTTCCAAGATGGGAGGCAGTCCTGAACCAAAGACTGCTGTGTTCCTGTCCTCCACACAGCTCTTCCTAGAGGGAGGCAGTCATATGGGGATAAGAGGTCATGGCTATAATCTGCAAAAGCAAGTGCAGGGAAATGGCACTTGTAGCGGCACCATGTGGGGTCAGGGAGTGCTATACCTCGCCGATACCTTGATTCTCATGGAGAAAATGACAGAAATGTAGGCAGGACCTCTGGGACCATTGCAGACTCCTAGGGTAAGTGAGCTGAGAGGCAGGAAAGAACAGGTTTCCTGGGAGAGAATTTGATGGAACTCCATCAGCACTGGGTGGAAGAATAGTGTTCTCTCTGAAGCCAGCATCTCCCTCCATACAACCCCACTCTAGTAGCTCTGGGCCTGCTCCATTGCCATCAGGATGTTCCTTTCTGTTATCTGTTATCTGGGTTCTGGTGGAGGAGACACAGGAAGGAATTGCAATTTTCCAGGAAAGGAGTGGTCTCTGTTTCTTCATTCATTCCTTCAAGTCACAGACATCTGGTCAAGGGTGGCTGGAGGCTCCATCCCTCCCCAGATCACCTGCAGAGGACTGTCATAGTGGAGCTCCAATGACTGCATACATACCACATTGACTTTCCCATCTGTCACTATTCCCAGGGAGCCTAGGTTCCTGACGTACACCTACCTGTGTTCAGCCAGTGTGTCACCAGCAGCTGGTTCCCATGCTGTACAGAAACATCTTATACCTGGGTGTGGGTTGCAGGTGCCCATGAGTACTCTGGCTGAGTCTGGTTGCTGGGGTGATAGGATTGTTTCCATGGCCTCCCAGTGACTAAGCCCCAGAGAGAGGACAAGCAGCTCCTTTCGAGGAAATGAGGGCCATTTTTACATCATTTTGCATCCACTCATACTGTTCCTGACAGCCAATCTCACTGACCCTGAGGTGACTGACCTCTTTGGGTGGCGATAAGCCCACAGTCTAGGACTTAAGCCATCTGGTGCTGACGAGGCTGGCAGGTCTCACTGTCCCAGTTAGCAGAGGGTAGCTGTGCCTGGTGGTCATTCCTCCTGGCACAGCCCTCCTTTCCTGGCCTCCCTCTCCATGGGAGCCTTTACTTTCCGTGGTAGGGCTACACAGGATGCAGCATTTCTCTGTCCACTGGGGCAAGCACCTTCTGCATGTGAATGTGTGTTCATTCCTTTGCAGATATAGGACCATCTACATTTTTTTTTTCAGACAGTCTTTCACTAGCAAGAGGCTTACTTGATTAGTCTAGACTGGCTGGAGTGAGCCCAGGAATCTGTCTCTCCCAAGCCCTCAGCGCCAGGAATACAGCCATGTGCTGCTATGCTTGGCTTTTTCACATGAGTTCTGGGGATAAAACTGAGGCCCTCATGTTTGCATAGCAAGCATTTTACTGACTGTGCCATCTCCCACGCCTTTCCTCTTTGAACCTAAGCTGAAAGAGAGAATTATGGTGAAGGAGCTAGCCTGATTTGGCTAGATAACTAAGGAGCCTGCTTGTAAGCAGCTCTGCCCAATTCCTCCTCAACGCCTAAGCATTTCATGGAGCAGTTAAGTGTCCTTGCCTCCTGTGTTCATTCAGCCCCAGATATCATCTCCCAATACTAACTACCATAGTGCCCAGCCCATGCTGTTGCAACGTTATATAGCCTGAGGTTTGGCAAAGTAAGAGCTAAACCCAAAAGTAGGGCCCTGCATAGGCTATATTGAAGCCTCTTATTCCTTAACATTCTACCATTATCCAAGTAAGAGTAAATAAAGAGTACTTCTGAGCTCCAGAAAACCATCATCCTACCCACAAAACCCTCCAAATCCTGTTCCCAGATACCCTGTTTGGAGTGGGCTAGCCTGGGCTTTCTTGTTCCTACTGCTTCCTGTTTTGACTGAGATTCCACGTGGCAGGGGCTCTTCAAAGCAGAACAGAGTGGGAAATGGCTGTTGCCATAATGCTTCAGGGAGGAATTTTACCTGGGCCCATGCTGGGAGTATGTGTGTGCTCTCAGGCAGTATAAACCTAATGCCCTCAGGGTCTCTATGTAAAGAGCACAGGGCAGCAGTTTGGATGTGTCTTTATTTAAGGTCACTGGACAGGATCGGTATCCTAGGGACCATGCTTTGGCCAGCTCTCTGAGATAGCAAGTGTCCTGTGTGTCTAAAAGGGCAGGACATCTTCAGTGAGTGTTCTGGTGGAACTTGTCAAAATGAATGGGGGCACTCGGGAGGCAGAGGCAGGCAGATCTTTGAATTCCAGACCAGCAGGAGCTCCATGGTGAGAATCAAAACCCTGACCTTGACGGGCTTGTTTTCTCTGCTCTTCTCTTCTACTCTGCTCTACTTCTATCTGCCTCCCCACACCTCAAGCAAAGGTAAGGACAGTACCAGAGTAGACCCCATGGGCCATATGTTGAAATGGACTGCAGTTTCAAGCAGGGAACCACTGCTGTTTTAGATGGCGTGAACTTGGTGCCTGTAACAAAGAGATCAAGTTCATGGCGGCTTTAACAACCCAGTGGCTTCTCTCTTTAACTTGGACGGCCCCGCAGGTTCAGTATGTGCTGTCCCTCTTGTGGTTCAAGATGGTAGCCCAGCCCCACAGTCTGGTGGATAGAGAGGAAGGGAAAGCCTCTGTAAGAATTACATCACCACCATCCCACATCAGTCTTAGCAGCCAAGACCTGCTCATGCTCTACAGGTCTCAGCCAGAGCCCCACCCCCAGCACTGTCAGACTGAACTAAGCATCCACAAGCTCACCTAGAAAGTCTTTCTCCATGTGATGGGGAGATGGCTTTAGAAGATAGACGCACACTTCTCACGTGTTCTTACTGAGACCTAGCACTGAAGAGTGGTGGCCGTATACACACTAGCAGCTGGGACTGGTGCGTGGTGAGCTCCCAGGCTCGGCTGTTGGGAACCCCTGCCCTCCAGTGTTGTGCCACTCAATGACAGCAGATTTTACCTCACTTCCAAGTTTATGAGAAGGGAAAGAAATAATGGAAGAATTTTGATTGAAAATCATCAGTCTTCACAGTGTAAATATGGATCTCTGTTCTACTTGTCAGGTTCCCCTGCCTCCCAAAGTGCAGAGGCTTGGCTAGAAAACAAGCGCGCCAGCCTTGCAGTTACATCACCTTAGTTAGAATTGGCTGCAGAGAGAGCTACATGGGCGATGGCACTTAGTAGAGTCTAAAGAATAAAGATGTGGGAGGGGCGTGGCAGAGTCATGCTTTGCAAGGACACGAGAGTGGGTAAATGGAGTCCCAGTTCCTTTTTAGATTTACCTTGCCTGTACCCACTTCATGTATGTATGAGTATTGTTCTGGCCTGTGTTGGGTCAGCCTGCATAAGTGTCGGCTTCTTAAGGCCCAGGCAGCTCCTGGACCTCCTTTTCCACATGGTCTTTCAGACCCCAGCACTCTGTCTTCTTTGGCCACACCTACCCCCTTCAGTTCTGGTTTCTCCATCAGGAGCTTTTTTGGGACAGGCTTCCAGCACCAGCAAGCTTAGCTGGCATACCAGCACCTAGAGTGGCTGCATGAGGCCATGACCTGGCTCCTGTAGCTCTCTGCTCTTGGAGATGGAGATGGCTCTGGAGGTGGTTGGGGTTCCTGCCCGGCTTCCCAATAAACCCAATGGCCCTTATGAGCCAGGCTCCCCAGGTACCTCAGTCCTGTCATACCAGAGAGTAAAATTTCCCAATATTACAAGCCTTGCCACCAGGCCATGCTGACGTAATTCTTCTGACTTCTCCAGCCTATGAAGTGATGGGAAGGCCTGTTTGATAGTCCATGCTCTATTTTTATACTCTGAAGATGAAGATGTTATAAAACACACACTTGAAATCATTGGCTCTGCACTCATGGGGCTCAGGAGGTGGTCATGTGCAATATCACATTACACCAAGTCTGTACCTCTGCCCCCCTCCCCCGCCCCAGCAGTGATAAGTAAAACACTGATCTAAACATGGGTAGCTTCCACCTAAAAATTTGATTGGACTATGAGAAACTGGCAGGGACATTTTCTGGTGGCTTCCCAGCACTCAGTGAGTGGTCAGAACTTTCAGAAGCAGAATTCTCTTTCTAAGAAAATGGCCCTTTATCTCCAGTCATCCCTACCCATTCTCCCTTCAGGATGTGTGCAGCATGGCCCTGAAGGAGCACAGGCTTTCACTGGCCGCCCCGTGCTGTACATAAGGATTGTGTTCACACTGGCATCAAACTCAGAACATCCACAGGAAGTCTCCCAATGGGCAGCCTGCTACGTTCTGCACCTCACCCTGGCCTCTTGCCTTCTCTTTTCCCATCCCCCTCCTGCCACCCTGTCTACCAACCTGGAACAGATCTAGGAATCACCTGACCTTTCCGCCTTAGCTACAAGCACTGCTGGCCTTTTACAGATCTAGCCATAAATCTTAGTTGTTTTCATCTTTGAAAAAGCCGCTTCTGTCAGCCTGCCATGACGCACATGTGAGGGGAGGGGAAAGTTCACTGGTTTCAGACTTCACGTTCTTTTCACTCCGTTTCCCAACATCCATTCCCAAGAAACCACAGACTCTTCTTTTAAGTGAGAACCCAGTAGGCAGGATGCCCAATGACACAGCCTGCTAGACCCAGGGCCAACCACCTGGAGAGAAAAAGAGCTGGTCACAGGGTTTGCCTCGGCTGGGGCTGGTTCTAACCATGGAAGACAGGGAGTTAGACTCCCACTGTGTGTGCTTTATCGTGGGGGACTTGATGGGTTCGGAGGTCTGAGGAGACAAGAGTGCTATTTATAATGCAAGCAGAGGGAAGATGAAAGGGAGATAGAAACCGAAGACTGCTCTTGGTGTCTTTTTTAGGACTCTCTCTTTGTAGTCCTTACTGGCCTGGAACTTCTGAGGTAGACCAGGCTGGTCTTGAACTCACAGAGATCCACCTGCCTCTGCCTTGTAAGTACTGGGATTAAAGGCCTGCACCAACATGGCTAACCACTCTTTTCTGTCTTTTGATAGGGTGGTACACATATGTGTGTGTGCATATGGAGAGCATGGTTGATGTTGGGTGTCTTCCTCAACCATGCTCCACCTTATCTTTTGAGACAGGGTCCCTCACTGATGCTGGAGCTCCCCAATTCAACTAGACTGGCTAGCCAGGAAGCCTCTTGTTTCTGCCTCCCAGCCCTAGGATCACAGACAGATCATTGCACCTAGCTTTTTACAAGGGTGCCAGGGATTCAGACTCTGTTCTCAGGCTTGTGTGGCAACACAGCACCAACTGAGCCTTGTTCTCAGAACCCACACACTGGCTTTCCAGTCTCAGATAACACCAGCATTGTAGATGAGAACGAGGGGAACAGCAGTGGAAAGGTTCTTTTCATCCAGTACAAAGAATATGGCAAGACCTAAAAAGATGCTCCTGGGTTCACTGTGGTGGAGGATGTCAAGTAGAGATGAAAGGACCAGTTCTGGGTCATCTTCTGCTACATAGGGAGCTCAAAATCAGCCTTGGTTACATAATGTAGTGGGGAACACATATCCTTCTACTCTGGCCTACCCCAGATCTTATGCTAGCTAAAAGGCCATGTTCTAGGGGCTTGTATCCCAAGGCCAGGGTGGAAGGATATGTGTTCCCCTCTACAACATGAAACCCTGTCTCAGGAACAATGAGGTAGAGATCTTGGAAAATAAATGTTTATCAGATTTTCTAAGCCTTTTCAAAAATATTTGGGTGGGGGGAAGGGGCACGCAAGCATGAGCAAAGTACACATTGGATAGAAGAGGCACCAGATCCCTTGGAACTGGATTCAGGCAACTGTGAGCAGCCTGGCAAGAGTGCCAGGGACCAAACTAGAGTCCTGAATGGGAGCAGTATGAGCTCTTAACCATGGAGACATCTCCATGGCTCTTTTTCAACAACTGCTGTTACACCCGGTAAGAGAGTTTAGACTTTAGGAAAATGGTAATAACGACCTAGGTTGGGGACCGTTTTATTGTTGCTATTGAGGACTGAATGTGGGTTCTCACACGTTCTTGGCAAGGACTCCACTACTGGTCTACATCCTGGGATCCTTTTTACTCTTCATTTTGAGACAAGATCTCATTAAGTTTGTGCTCAGTGTGGATCAAATAGGCCTTAAATTTGCCTCGTCTTTTTGAACAGCTTGGATTACAGGCATGGACCATCAGGTACAGCATTGTTTTAGGACAAAACCTACTAGAGCATTTGGTAATCCTGATATCTGCATGTAATACACAAACCAAGTAACTATTCACAGTGAGAGAGCCAGGGCTGACTGGCAGCTCTCTGTCAGGAGGAACCCAAATGTCTGTCTTTATATCATTATCCCTGGCATCCCCTTCTCAGGTTACTGCGTGGACCAGTATAGCTGCTAGAGAAGCCTCAGTCGTGCCAGACTTATAGACATGAGAAGAAAGAACATCAGAGAGCATGCGTCTTTCCCCTTTTGAGGATGCTCCCAGAGTTCTGTGGCACATTTCACTTACTTCATCAGCTACCATTTGATAACATGATCAGACTTAACTGTAAGGTGTGCAAAGAAATAGACTTGATCTTTCTAAAGGGACCATATGCACCTTTCTATCATTTGATTGACATTTTGATACAAGAGATGCCCCTTAAATAACACAGTCTCTGGAAATAAAGGGATGCTTAGAAATATTGCAGGTATATAGCAACAGAAAAAAGAGATTGTGTTTCAAACAGTAGAACTAAGGTGATGGTCACAGTAGGACTAAACAGATCACAGAGTGGTGTATTGCCCTACAAAGAAAACTTTTCACAGCTTTACAGTGTTACAGAAAGAAAGTAAGGCTGGAGAGATGGCTCAGTGGTCAAAAGCACTGGCTGCACTTCCAGAAGATTGGGGTTCAATTCTCTGATGTCACCTCTGTTCTCCTCTGGTACCAGGCACACATGGCGCATAGACATTATACACAGGCAAAGCACCCACACATGAAAAGTAAAAAAAAAAAAAAATTTAAAGAAGGAGAAAGTAGGCTTAGGTGAGCATGTGGCTCAGTGGTACAGCATGCAAGTAGGTCCTACATTCCATCCACGGCACCAGAGAAAGAATAACATGAACAAGCATCATGGAAGACACACACTCACACGGGAAGTACACTGACATCTAAGTTTCTGAATCAAGTTGCTCAGTACAATGGAAGCCGTGCCCTAGAAAAGTAAAATGTAAAATGTAGGTTCCCTTACAAGTGCTTCTGAGAGAGGCTTGAGCATCAGAAGAGACATCAATTGCTATGGTTTGTGAGGTCCTCCATGTTCAAGGGTGACAGTGGTTTGCAGGCCCTAAAAGCTGCAAGGTTATAGGGCATCACTCTGACTCAGCCTGAGCTTTCAATATTCAGAAAATAGTTAAAGTGTAGCCAGTGGCAATACACATGTATATTTCCGGTCTCAGGAAACTACCACAGCAAGCAGCTCCTAAGATCACCAGTGTCTCTAGGGATTTTGTTGTTGCTTTACTTTGTTTTAATTGTTATTATGTTTACTGTGTATATGTATGCATGCATATGTGCAAGTGTCCCAAGACACACTCAGAGGTCAGAGGACATCCTGAAGCTGTCTGTTTTCTCCAGCCTGTGGGTCCTGGCCAAATGCAGGTTATCAGCCCTTGTTTTGTTTTGTTTCTTGGTCCAAGAGTTATTCTATTTTCATATGTGTACGGATATTTTGCCTGTGTGTTTTTAAGTTCACTGCATTGCATACTCGGTCCCTGTAGAGGCCAGAAGCGGGTTCTAGATCCCCAGGATCTCACCCTGTAGCGCACAGGGCCTTGGAATTCCCCATGGAATGCAAACTGACCTCAAATCCCTAGTGATTCTCTTGCCTCAGTGTCCCCAGGACTGGGATTGGAGACATGAGCCCTGCGCCCAGCTGAACTTTTCCTCTCACAGTCGAGGTCTCTAATGGTGGAGGTCTATTAAGGAAGGAAGGTCCTGAAGGGAGGGCACTCACTCCACATTCTTCCATGCAGTGCCGTGAGACGCCACTGTCTAGTAGCAAGTCATGTAAGTGTGTGTGTGAGGCCAAGGTAAAGAGACAAGACAAGGCCACAGTAGGCTACAGAGATGAAACCCTGCCTCAAATCAAAGAGGCAGAATATCATTGACATTCTGAAAAACACTAGTCATTTAAAAGGGAAGGGGGACAGGCAACATCTGGACTGATTCCACTTTAAGCTATAATAATAGCTGTTATTATAAAGAAATGTGTTCTTTTGTACATTTTAGAAGCAATTCTGTCTGCTTTGTATTCGCACAGGCAGGCACTTTGGAAAGGAGCAGTCAGTGGTCAGGTCAAGCCGACAACACTGAGAAGCCCTTCTACAAATAACACCTATTTTAAACAGCCACGGGACATTTACAAAATTTATATTGTAAGTTTCAGTTCATAAAATTAGAATCTTCCTTCGTTACACTCTGAGGAAATTGCAAGCACACTGGAAGCTTAAGTAAATAAGAAACAGGGGGTGTGGCCTAGTGGTCGAGGATTGGCCTGGCACACCTGAGGCCCTGGGCTCCTTCTCTAGCACCTCAAGTGATGGACAAGAACAAAACAAAAATGAGGGCTCGGGAAATGGCTCAGTGAGTAAAGTGCTTGCCACACACACCTGAGGACCTGAGTTTACATCCCTGGAATCTAAAAAACTGGACACACTGCCAGTATCTCAGTGCCCCTGTGATGAGATGGGAAGCTCATTGGCCAGCCAGCCTGCCATACACAGTGGTAAGCAACAAGGCAAAAGGATTCTGGAAGGTGAGAACCAGCACCTAAGTGTGGCCCCTTGACCTCTGACCTCCACACATGTGCTGTGGCATGAGAGTATACACACAAAATTAAAGACTCAATGAGGCCCAAATAGATGAAAACACCATCAATATTGAAACAGGCGAGTAGACACAGTATAGGGGGCCGTCCCTGTTCTTAGGATGCTCAGGCTGAGAGATTGCTTTGAGCCCAGGAATTTGAAGCTAGTCTGGGCAAGATGGTGGGATGTCATCTCAAACGGCAAGGTTTAAATATATGAAGTTCTTCTTAGAGGAAACACTTGTAATATATAAAAGTTATTATATGAAAATATACAAAGATATCATCTCTAAAAAGTCAGTACATAAAAACAATAGAAAAAGAGACTCGTGAAGGGACTGGAGGATGGTTCAATCAGTACTGTGTTTGCTGTGTGAGCATGAGAGCCTGAGTTCAGACCTTGTGGCACCCACCTGTAACCCCAGCATTGCACAAGTGGAAGAAAATCCCAGGGCCTTTCTGGCCAATCAGTGGGCTCCAGGCTCTCTGAGAGATAAGAGATTCTTTCTCAAAAAATAAGGTGGGGCTGTCAAGATGTCAGCAAGTAAGGGCACTTGCTTCTGAGCTTAACTACCTGAGTTTAATACCTGGGACACACATTATGGAAGAGAATTTACTCCTCACCTCCACACCTGCACCAAGGCATGTATGTACATGCCCACACACGCATACATACGCACACTCATACATACACTTATGCATACACACACACATACACACATACATACAAACTCACATGCCTATATGCACACACATGCACAAACACATGCATACACACATGCATACACAACCACACACATACACACACATACATACATATACATACAAACTCACATGCCTGCATACATATACATGCACAAACACACATGCACCCACAATATTGATAAATTATAAGGTGGAGAGCAATAGAAGACATCTGACATCAACCCCTGGCCTTTATACATAAACACACCCTTTAAAAGAAAAAGTAAAATGATCTTGTAAAACTAGTTGTGAGCAGTACAAATGAAAAAAGCTGCTCGTCCACACATAATGCTGCCAGGAGGCAGAGGCAGGCAGAGTTTGAGGCCAGCCTGGTCTACAGAGTGAGTTACAGGACAGCCAAGATCTATATATCTAGAAAGCTATACTATGCATTCCAGTGCCCTCCAACTGCAGGGACCTAGCAAGGAGTCCAAGTGTGTGAATGCACACCAGCTGGCACAGGGTTAAACGGTTAGAGCCTATTGCCAGGCTTCCCTAGCCAGCAGCCACAAATGAAGACTCGTGGACTCAGAGCATCAAGTCTTTGTTTTAGTCTCCTTAACACATTGCAGTGATCCCTGTCACCATCACCGTAGTCCTTAGCAAGTGCAGGTGAACTTGTCGTAATTAATCAAGAGCAGCCTCCTTCCTTCTTTCCTTAACTGGGGAGTCCAGTTTGGTCATTCTACTCAGGACACTGTGTAGTGGCTAAACTCAATTCAAAATGCCTGTCAACTCCCTAGGACTTAGGGACAATGTTTTGTTTTACTGTTGACGGATCCTTTGTGCTTCTACACCCTTACTTCCTACCATGGGAAACTCCAGAACCTTCTGGAAGCCTCCACAGGCCACATTCCCTGCAGTCCAGTGAAGGCTTGTGGAGTTCTGTTTAGTTTCTGTAACCCTTGGCAGGGACAGAGGCAGAATAGTCTTGGCTGAAGAGCAGAGGCTCAGAGACCACCCCACCCCTTGCTGACTCTTGATTTCACCACAACTTAGCAAAATGCCCTAGTAAAGTGCTCCACTCCCTCACAAACTTCATCACCCCTGACCTCCCTGTCAGGACTGCCCGGTCAGTGTGACTGTAGTCCAGAATGTTTGGGTCTTTATTGCCAGATTTAGTGAATAAAAATACAAAACATGGTTAAATTTGAAAATCAGGTAAGCACGAAGAGCATGCCCCTGGCATTTAGGAATATGTAGTAATAAGTCATAATCTATTGTTTACCTGAAATTCAGCAGGAAGCAGTATTAGAACTCCCCTCCTGCCTGGGGCCTCTTTTCTCAGGCTTTTCCCACCCTGACCTCTCTGCCCTTGCTCTCACTGGCACTTCAAGGGTACATGTTTGCGTGCTAGTTACAACTACTAAATACGGTTTGTGTTGACAAGGAGATTTAACTTTTTGAGAGCATATTGCTGTTTTTAATGGATGGCCTTCGGTTCATTTTTAGACATGTGAATCATTGACCTTTGCTTTGAGCAGGAAAGAAGGGCTCCCATATCCAGGGTGAGATCATGTGCATCCTCCCTGAAAAGATGCCACCGGGGAGGAGGAGGGTGGTATAGACTGTATGGGGGAGGGTGGTATAGACTGTATGGGGAGGGTGGTATAGATTGTATGGGGGAGGGTGGTGTAGACTGTATGGGGGAGGGTGGTATAGATTGTATGGGGGAGGGTGGTATAGACTGTATGGAGGAGGAGGGTGGTATAGACTGTATGGAGGAGGAGGGTGGTATAGACTGTATGGGGGAGGGTGGTATAGACTGTATGAAGAGGGTGGTATAGTCTCTGTACCCAGGGCAGTGTTTCATATCTGGAAAGAAGAGCTTTGCAGAAAGCAGTGCTGACCTGGAACCAGAAGTGACTCTTATCTGAACTCGACACCATTCTGTGGATGTCAGCTTCATCATCTGTAATATGGGGTGATTCTATATTTTACCTGCATCAAAACACAAAATAAAATAAGCATTAAAGGAAAACAGGGTTTCATCCTTGAACCAAATACTAGGTGAAATTTTTTTAATGCTGAAAAACCAGAAACTTTCTATTTGTTGTAAATCCCGTTTATTCGCTAACTTAGGGACCTTAAGCACATTAATTTTGGAAGTCTGGTTTTTTTTTTTCTGTCATGGATTTAAGGACTTCTGGATATTTGCTCCTGCCTCTTTTAGGGAGGAAAGAGTTTAAGGGACTGAAAGACTAGATCTGCTGTAATTTCAGAGTAACTTGATGTTTGTGATGACAGCAGGGGTATCTTTTTGGCTCTACCATGCTTGCCAAATAGCTATGTTACCCAGAGTATCTGACAGCAGTTCTCTCCTCTTTGATGGGAATGAAATAACCACCTCACCCATTGGATGCCCTCAGCCTTCTGCCACAGAGCTCGTTAATACAGAGACTGGAAGCTGCCTACTGTGTGTGTAGGTCAGAAGGTCTGAAGGGGAGAAAGCTGCCTACTGTGTGTGGGGTCTGAAAGTGAGTTCCCATACAGGACTTATCTTGGAAATTCTCTTGATTACAGGGTCTCAGCATGGCAGGGCCTTCTTTTGATAATCTAGGTGAGAAGGGCCCAGTAACCTTGCAGTTCAGTTCACGCGCACCTCCAAAGTGCCAGCACTGAGGAACGCCACACCTGTGGCAAATTCATGTTGGGGGAAGAAGGCAGGATGGGATCAAAGCCTTCTGTAACCCAAGAATTTCTCAGCAGCTGTAGTTTCTTAATAATTATGGTTTGGAGCTTTGCCAGGAAGCAAAACCATTTAGCATGCCATATTTAACAATGAACACTTTTCTGTATTCATAATGGTCTCTGTGCAGAGCAAATAGGCACCTTGAACAAAAGGTAGGATATTTATATGTGTATATAAAATAACCTGCACCTACATTAAACCCAAACATGTTTTCAGAGAGGAATGTGGCACTTCTCGCTGCACGGTACCTGGTCCATGAGTGAGAGGGAGACAGGCCGGGTGCTCTGTTCCCTCCTCTCTAGGCCTAGCAGTTGTAGTGGTAGTAATATATTTTATTTTAAAAATCTGCCAACACTCTAAGCAAAGCAGTGTGCTAAGGAAAACCTTTGTGATGTGTTGCTATGGAAATAGGAAGCCTGAATAAGTGAGAAGATGGAGAAGCAAATGGCAGGCCCTGCGGAGTGAGGAGGAAGGAGTATGTGTGAGAAGCCCTGGTCTCTGCATCTTGGTTCATGTAGTTGGCTGGACAAACCTTTGTCTTTGATAGAAGGTAGAGAAGAGAGGCTGTTCAGAGGAGACTATGTTAGAGCTGAACCTGAACAGATGAATAGAAGGCTGGCTGGTCACAATTTGTCAGTACACCAAGGAACAGAGAAAGCAAACTGGAAGTAGGGTAAGCCTGCCCCCAGTGATGTGTTTCCAGTAAGGCTTCTGGTCCTAAAAGCCATAATCTCCCCAAACAACACCACCAGCAGAGACTGAGTGTTAAAATACATGAGCCTATGGAGACCATTATGGACTCTAACCCTCGTAACCATAAACTAAAATAAACTCCTTCTGCTATAAGCTGCTGTGGTCATGATGCTGAATCCCAGTAACAATAAGGCAATACAGAAGCTGGTACCAGAGAATGAGGTTATTCTGTAAAGAACTTTACCAGGGGGGTTGGAGGAATGTGTAAGATTTTAGAACTTTGGACTAGAATATAGCAGTGGAGAGCTGTAAACAGAGCCTAAGAGGCCAGTCTAGCTGGGGCATCGCTAAGAATGATGTAACTGAGGGGGTTTCCAGACAGGAACAGGACTAGTGGCCATCCATGTGGTAAATTTGGCAAAGAATCTGGTTTCTTTCTGCCTATGTACTTGCTTGGACAAAATTTAAACATAATGAACTAATTTCTTTGATGGATGAAATTTCGGGCTATACAATGTTGAGTCTGTGGCATGGTTATTACTAATTCCTCTTAGGCTGGTCTAAAATGAAAGGGTTAAGTGGGACAGAAAAAAAAGCACAAAATACAACTTGAAAAACACTTAATGTATAGTGAGCCTGTATGCCGAACGACATCTGTGCTTGTAAGGTTAGGTAAGAAGAGGCCTCTCCACTGGACTGGAGCAATGAGAAAGGTCCCCAAGGGCCAGACCCCGCCCAGTTAAGTGTTCCACTCAGGATAGAGAACATAAGGAGTTTTCTGCTTTAAGAAAAAGCCTGTGTACAACAGCTGCTGTTAGTGAGATTCCAGGAGGTGAAGGGTCATTCCAAGCTGTAGTCTGGCAGTGTTGTCCATGTGCTACTGTCTTTGGAGGTTTGAAAGATTCAACAGTGAGGGAGTTGTGGGTTCTTCCTTTGGGGTTTCAAGAGCCGTCTACGCCAAGCACTGTGTGACAGGGCTAGCGTCCCTGCAAAGCCATGATAGGATACTACATAGAGCTATGAAGGTGAAGCCTGGGTTGCAGAGAGGACACCTAGATGTTGAAGATGCTGGAGCTGTGAGATATCTGCCATGGAGACCTGTATATGGGGATGGAGGCAGCCCAGAAGAAAGATGGCAGAACGCAGAAAAAGGAGAGGCAGAGCCACCTAGGCCTTTGAAAGCCAAGCCCCAGATATCAGATGCCAAACTGCAAGATTTGGTGTTTGCCCTGCTGTGTTTTAGGCTTGCTTAGACCCAGTATTTCCTTACTATGCCCCATTCCCTCCCATTTCAAATGGAATGTATATTCTGTGCCATTCTATGTTGGGAATACATAATTTCTGTTTTGATTTTATTGTGGTTACAGTCAAGAGATTATCTTGAGACTTAAGAGAGACTTTGAATGGAGTTTGAATGGAGTTGAAGCTGTTAAAGGCTTTGCGACTTTCAACAGTGGACTGTAACATCGTGTATCATGAGATGGAGCCAAGTATGGTAGCTTGAATAAATGTATAAATTTAAATCTGTATTCCTCACCATAGGCTCATGCATTTTAACATGTGGTCTCCGTTGAGGATGTTGTTTGGGGAGATTACTTCCTTCCGTAACCCTTAGGACAAGGAAGTACATCACTGGGGTGGGCTTTCCAAGTTACAGACTCATCCCACTGCAGTTCCCTCTGCTTCCTGATACACCAGCAAACTGTGGTCAGCCAGCCTCCTGCTCTGGCCACCTGCTGCTATGCTGTCCCTACCATTGTGGACTCAAAGCCTCTGGAACCATAAACCAAAATAATCCAACCTCCATAGTGGTGACTGGGAGCACAGAGATTTGAGCTGAGAGATTGAAGGGTGTTGAAAGCTGACGTCAACAAGAACATCTTCCTAGATGTTAAGGGCGCTGGGTCTGCCTGACCTACAGTGAAGGCCAAGTCTGCTTCTCACTTCACAGGAATGGAAAGTGCAAAGGTGGCGAGAGACAGAGGCAGGGGTTTCCTGGAAGTGGCCAATGGAGAGTGACAGGGTATCCAAATCAGAGGCCAAGAGAAGAATGAACAACTCCAACTGGAGAGTTAGAGTACAGTGGCTTCTGCCAGGAGGAAAGAGAGACAGAAAGGATGACAGACGTAATGAATGTGTTGCCAGCAGAACAGATTTTGATTAAGAACTGTTTTTGTAATGGCTTCGCCTCCCCCTGGAGATCCAAACCAAGGCCTCACACATTCTGAGCAAGTGTCCCAACCCTGAGCCTTCTGAAGCCATCTAATACAGGCTTTTAAGAATCACTGTTTCAAGGCAGGCAATGTGACACAGGCTTTTAATCCCCAGCACTGGGGAGGCAAAGGCAGGCAGATCTCTGTGAGTTTGAGGCCAGCCCGGTCTACAGAGCGAGTTCCACAACAGCCAGGAATACACAGAGAAATCCTGCTTCTTGTTGTTGTTTTAGTTTTTTGTTTGTTTGTTTTCGTCTCAAAACAAAAAGAAAAAGAAGAAAATCAGTTTCCTAAACCTGGGACATTTCTGAGTGCAGACTGAACTGGGAAGTAAAGAGGCAGTTTAACAATGAGCTCCTAAGAATATCGGAAAAGGAAGGCTCCCTGACTTCACTCACACTATAGGCTGGCCCAGGACTGGGTGAAATGACAGACACATGCAGCTCCCCAGAAACTCTACCACATTTCTGGAGAGCATGCAGTTCTTCAGTGTTGTTGAGAGGAGGGCCACTGGACAGCTGAGCTGACGGAGGGGGCACCCAAAGGGCTAGGATAAAGAGCAGCAAATGGCTCTGAGGGAGAAGAAACAGGCACCAGCCAGCCTCAAGACTGCCTTCTCTTCCAAGAATGCTCAGTAATATGATTGTATTCGGCATTTTTTATGTGTGATGTCAGGGAATAGCCTTCCTTAAAGGCTTTCATGAAAAAGCCTAACTATAAAGCAGACTAGGGCAATGAAATAGAAACCAGATGGCTGAGTCTGCAGAATCGGGGGAAGAGATTGCTCCTTACAGCTTTGTGAATCCATCCCTGCTCTCTGCCTGGAGCTCCAGTCCTCAGAGTTCACTTCCATCTTAGGCTAGCCTTGCAGGGGATTTCAGATGTGAAAGCCCTTGCTTTATTTCTGACTGGGATATGGTGCAGGAAAGAAGCCTTATGTAGGGACTATGCCAGCTGCCCTCCTGGGCTTGCATACACTCTAGTCCTCCTGCCCCTAGACCTGACTTGTCCAAGTCCAGGCCCTGACCAATAGGGAAGAGGGTTAGCCTCCCCACCTCTCCCACCAACTTCCATTTCTTTCTTTGATTGTTCTAAGGATGGAATCCAGGGTGTCATTCCTGCTAAGCATGCCCCACCACTGAGCTATGTGCCCAGGCCTCAATCTTTTTAACCCTGTTTCTATCCAGCAGGCACTTTCCTAAGCTCCCATTTTTCTTGTATGCCTTGGAGCACAGATTTTCATTATCGGGAGCCCTCTTTCCTTGCCATGCTTCCTCCTACCTTTCCTTGAAGTTTCTCCTTAAAAAAAAAAAAAATAGAAATTACAGCATAAAATCATAACAATTTGGGGCTAGAGAGATGGCTCAGTGTTCAAGACCCTGGTTCATTCCCATTACCCACATGATGACTCATAACCACCCAAAACTCCAGGTTCAGAGAATCTAACACATAAGAAAAATAAATCTAAAATATGCTTTTGATTAAATATTTTTATAATTTTACTTGAGGGTTGGGAGTGTCTGTGCCCATAGCCTGTGTGTGGAGACAAAACGACAGCCTTTAGTATCTGGAGATGAAAAGCGGGTTGTCAGGTTTAAGGAGAGCATCTTTATCCACCATCTCACCAGCCCTAAATTAACCCTTTGAAAGTTACAGTATAGTGACATTTGTCATTTGCAGTATTATGCAACCATCACCGTTATCCAGTTCCAGAACATTTTTTATCTCTCCTGAGAAAATAGAGCCATTAAGCCATTAAGCAACCCCCGAAGGCCAGCAATCTGCTTCCTGTCTCCAGGAAACCTTCCTTCTCTAGATACTTCTTACAGTGGAACCATATAATACGTGCTTGTGCTTGCCTTTAGTCATAATGTTTGTAAGGCACATTCATTTTGTAAGCTGAATAAAGCACTTACTTTTTGTGGCTAAGTAACATTCCGTTGTGTAGCTATGCCATATTTTGTTTCTACATCCATCAGTTAATGCATGGGCATTGGGCTGTTACTTCCCACTGGCTGTTGTAAAGAGTGTCTCTTTGATTGATTGTCCATGTACATGCTGTTGTTAACATCCTAATTCCTTGGGGTGTGTACTTGGGAGTGGATTTTCAGGTCATGTGACAAGTTTAGCACCCCCTAAACACTGAGAGTTAGCGCATTATGCTGCTTGCTAGTTCTGGGAAGAACGGAAAAGAATAAAAGCAAGGTACTTGAGTCTCCGTAGATGAGTATGAGCTCCAAAGAGATGACATTAAGCAGAGACAGGTGGGGGTTGGGATGTAGTAGTATGCTGAGAAGATGTGAGGTGCCCAGCTAAGACAAGGAAAGAGCTGAGCAGCCCAGAGACCTCTGAACATACTCCATAACCGAAGGAGCCATGGAAGGAAGCAGAGTGAGGTTCACCAAGGCTCAATTAGGTCAGAGCTGCTTTTGTTTGTGTGGGATGGTTTGGGTTTGAGATCGATCAGTTGATTGTTTTCAAGACAGTCTCAGTAGCCCTAGTTGGCTTTGAACGCCTGGTCCTCCTAAATGCTGAGATACAGGAGCTGGGTTAGGGCTGCTCCTGGAAACCAGGAGGCTGGTGATAACCCATTGCTTCTAGAGCAGGAATAGCAAGGATGAAGCGAAGCGGCATCAAGGGCAGAGGCCAGGACAGAGGAGACGTCATACAGGGAAAGTCCCAGAGAGCCCCACAGCACAGCACCTGTAGAGCCAAGCAGTCCTCAGTGCCAAGACGGGAGGCTGTTGGGGCAGGCTAGGCTGCCCCTTCCAAAGTGAGGACTGGACACACAGCGGCGGGCCTCCTTCCTCCCTCAAGCCTACACACATTCCGGAATAATGTCAGTGTGTTTGACCTCATCGTTGACCTGAAGAACACTGTGACTTCATAAAAAACAAATTCAAATCTGAATTATACCAGCATGGGTTACTTTTTAGGTAAGTTCAGAAATGACTTTCATCATAAGTTCATGAGGCCAGCTTAACTCCCAGATGAGTTTTCTGTAGAGGACAGGCAGTGAGAGCTAGTCTTGAGCAAATGCTTAGCATGTAAATTTAATAGCAGGAATATCTTAACCATGTCAGGTTTGCAGTCAAGGGAAGCTTTTCCAGTCCCTTATTTGTGTTCATTTCCACCAAGTCTCAGTGCCCTGGGTTCTTACTACTATTTGTAGCCTTCATTGTCACTAACAGTGATTTCTGGTCATTCATTATGGGTCGTGTGATATTGTTGTAGCCAGTTTTAACTCTGTACTGATGATTTTTGTTAATTACCTTCACAGCAAGGTCAGAAACAACCTGCTTCTTCTGGAAATTGATAGGAGGACAGGGCACTTTTAACTGGATGCAGAGTCTGAACCCCTTTCACTATAAACCACAGGTGATAGTGGCACCTGTGATACCAGTATTGAGGAAGTTGAAGCAGGAACGTCAGTTCAGGCACTGAGCCTTAATGACCTTGAGCTAGATTGCACTCATGGTGAAGGGAAAGAACCAACTCCTGCAAATTGTCCTCTGGCCTACACACACACACACACACACACACACACACACACCCCATACACACACACATATACCCCATATACACACACATACGCCCCATACACACACACACCCCATACACACACACGCCCCATACACACACACACACACCCCATACACACACACATACACCCCATACACACACACATGCCCCATACACACACACACACACACACCCCTACACACAGGTTTTGAAAATGTAAAAATGAACGCACAGATTCACCCTTTGACCTCTCTTCCTGCTCCCTTGACCTCACTGCTGCCTCCTTCTGGGCCTTGTTCTGAGAGGTCTTCAGTTCCCTCTCCCAGGCTTTTGGAGGGAACTGAAGGGGAACGAGGGTGACATGGGACAGTTAAGAGGGGCCTGAGCACAAATTCACTTTCAAAATAGAAAATTCCTAGAGTTAATGTGGCTTAGTGGTGGGTCACTTGGCTGACATCCACAAAGCTCTGATCTGAGGTCAGTTCTAAATGGAGAGCAGTGATTCCCAAAAACTTGGAAATTTTAAGTACTTAACATTTTGAACGGGTTTTTTAATCTTTTGGGGTTGTTTTATTTTGTTTATTTTTTACATTTATTTATGTATGTGAATATGTGTATCCGTCAAGAGGACAAAAGTGAGACAGAGTGGCTTTGCACTTCTTAGACATTTAGTCTTAGGAGCTCAGGCTGAGCTGTGGTGGCCCACGCCTTTAATGCCAGCATGGCATGCAGAGGCAGAGGCAGGCAGATCTCTGAGTTTGAGGCCACCCTGGTTTACAAAGGGAGTTCCAGGATGGCCAGGGCTATTATACAGAGAAATCCTGGGGGAGAGAGAGAGAGGGCTGAGCAGAAATGCCTTCTAAGAGAGAAGTTCACTTGTGAAGTCAGCTAAGGAACACTGAAGTGACTTCATGAAATGGGAAAAAAAATGACTTAAGGCATTTGATAAGTGAGGAATGTAAAATGTGTACACAGAACCACTGAACTCTATCCTGGCTAGGGAAGAGGCAGCCAATGAAAGGGGAACCCAAGTCTCCCTGGTACCCAATGAGGGCTTCCCACCATGTAGGTATTACCATCCTTGTTGGCTCCTTGGCTCATAAGGTTGGGCTCAGATTGCCCTTCCTGTAATAACACAAGGCATCCACCATCCTCAGAGCTGCAGGCCTAGTGACCAGAGGTTTTACAGGTGGTGGTTTCCTAGAGGAGGAGGGCCAGAAGCTCTGCCATGTGTAGAATGTCAAGCGCAGGCCAAGTGGCCTAGGCTGGGCCCGGTCCTCTACTTAACCAGCGTCACATGGCAGGCCTGTATAGGCCCTGAGAAATCTGGCAGCTCAGGAGACCAACACAACAATGGATGGTATCAAAAGTCTCCTAAAGTCCTCGGGACCTCACATTCCTTGGGGATCCTGTGATGTTGAGACCTGGTTACTGAGGGTGGGATGTGTGTTTGAGTACCGTTTTTGTTCCCATGACTGGAATGTACAAATGCATACATAAGTTTCTGATGAGTGCTGTTAAGCATCTGTAACCTAACCCTCTGCCATGCATGAACTCTGGCTCTACTGAACCAGAAGAGTACACTCTTAGGAATGCTTGTTTGAGTTCAAACTGGGTGTATCCATTCTTTTTTGAACATTTTCTTAAATTAGCTGTAGCAGGAAGAGGTATGTGCATGTGAATACAGGTGTCCCCAGGAGGCAGAGGCCAAAAGTTAAGACTATTGGCTCCTATGGACCTTGATTTACAAGCAGTTGTGTGAGCCACTAGATGTGGGTGCTGGGATCTGAACTCAGGTCTTCTGGAAAGGCCATCTCCCCAGCCCAGCTGCATCTGTCTTTTAAGCTGAGAGGCACCCGGGAGGCAGAGGCCGTCGGATCTTTCTGAGTTCAGGCCATCATGGTGAACATCGCAAATTCCAAGTCATTCAGGGCAAAACAACAACAACAAAAAAAATTAAACAAAACTGATAGAAATGCATTTCTTTGATGTGAATTCGCATTTTTAAAATTCCTGTTATTTCAACTTTACAGCATGTGGGTGGGGCCGCTGGGAGCCCTTGAAGCTTCCCAGAGGACTGGAGTTTAGACCTTAGCACCCTTGTTGGACCTCTCACAATAACTTAATGTAGCTCCCACTCCAGGAAATCAGAGATCCTCTCACAGCTCCCCAGGGCACCTGCAAGCCTGCATTCCCCTCCCTTCCCCCCCCCCCCCCATTGCCTTTACTCCCACATGTCCTTAGTTTTGGTTTCTCTGATTTTAAGACCCTTTGGGTCTGATGGGTTCACAGTAGACTCCTGACCACACTTGTTGCATGGCTGCTGCTTTCTCATTTCCTTGATGGACTTGCCAGCCTAGTGCTAAGTGGAAAATCCCCTTCGCTTTTCTCCAGCCTCCCTTTGAAAGGCAGCTTGACTAGCAGAGATCAGGGCTCACCTCGCTGAGTTTAGTCTAGGGCCAGGTAGTCAGCCAGCTAGGGAATGTGTAGGCTGCTCCTGGTCCTGAAGCATGAGACCCACTCCATCTAATCCCAACATTCCACCTCCTGGCTTCCTTCCTGGTGTGCAGAATCATAATAATCGCCAAGTGCTTGTCCAGCCACACCACACACATTCCTTTTGTGCCTGTCATCCTGGCGTTCTGCTAACCCTTCTGAAGAATGACTCACGGCACAGAAAGAAGCCATGTTGTTGTGGGGTGGGACCAGTGTAGTAACCTGGCCTTCTTGGTGGCATGTCCAGTCACACTCATGTGTTCTTCATTAGACCCAACAAATTTGTCATCTGTTCTGCAGGCACTAATTTCACTGTTAAGACATGTCTGTATCCTAAGCTGACCTGGACCCACTGTGTATGTACATAGACGAGGCTAGCCTTGAACTTGTGGAGCTCTGCATCCATAGTGCTGGAATCAAAAGTATGTGCCACCATACCTGACCTGGTGGAAGAAATTTTTACCTTTCCTACAAAGTTTTCATTCTTTGCCTTAAGATCAAAAACAGAAAAAGGAGGAGGGAGGTCGGGCAGAGGGTAAACCTTTCTGGAAGGTCTCGAGATGTGGTGCTGACTCCATGATACAGGTTTATGCCTGTGCCTTTTAAAGTGACTAAAAGTAAAAAAGCCAACATGGCTTAAATGTGATGCACAGACACCAGAGACCTTGAGAAGAGGCATCAGCTCTGTGGCTGCCTACAACCAGACAGTCGCCAGTCGCTGACCTGCTTATCTCACCATGAAAAAAAAAACCTACCCACCCACGCTTCTGGAATGTTCTTGCTGGTCTCCCAGTCTTTGTGAGAGCCTCTTGGAGTTCTGTGATTATACAGTGGGTTAGCCTGAGCCCTGATAGCCTCATCTGTAAAGCAGTAGTAACACACAATACTTAGGCTTTGTGAGGCTGAGGGTGTAGCTCAGAGGCAAGGACTTACCTGACATTTACAAGGCCCTGGCAAACTCGGAAAAGCACAGCTTCTGACAGGATTGAGCGTTCCATGGTGGCCCCATAAATCTCATTCAACACCCTCAGGGACTTAGCCTTCTGTTCCAGATTTCAGCCTCCTTCCTGTGTGCTAAGCAGGATCATCTGGATATCAGATGGCCAGGGACATCGAGTTGGGGCTGGGACTGTGGATTTGGGAGATAGAAGAGTTCAATAGAGGTGTGTCGTCAGGATGCTAGTACAGAAGGGTTCCACAAAGACCTACTCTCTGCGTTGAGAAAGTTGAGTCTTGAGGTCCAGGCTACGTGCTGTTGGGATGAGAAGGGTTGGATTAAAGGTAGAAGTGTCAATACCCTGAAGTTGCTTGCAACTCCACATTTGGGTTGAAGGCCAGACAGTCAAGTAAGCTGCATTCCCCCCATGATACCTACTTCCTCTCTCTATGGTTGCTCTTTCAGCACCTCATCCTCAGAAAGCCTGTAAGTCAGGGCTAAAAAGGGAGTTTACCGTCAGTACAAAGGCAACAAAATGTCAACTAAACCCTAGGCTAAGGCCATAGCTCAGGGGTAGAGAAATAAAGTGCCCCCCCTGCTTCTGGGTGGCCTGTAAGGCACGTGGGTTTCCATTTTTAAATGCTGAGAGCTGGTGTTAGCCAGGTGGTAGAATGATTGCCTAGAGTGCCTACCCCCAGGCTTGCATAAAACTGGATGGGGAGGTGAAGGCAGAAAAGATGAGGTCAAGGTGGTCCTTAGCTACAAACCACGTTTGGTGACATGCATCTGTCATCCCAGTACCCAAGAGATAGTGGCAAGAGAATCAGAAATCAAGGTCATCTTTGACAACATACCCACTTTGAGCAGCCTGGGCTCCATGAGAGCAGGGGTAAAGTTGACAGGGGAAAATATTATGTTTTTAAACATGAAGTTTGAGTGGCAGCATGCATAGATAACATTAGCACACAGGTACCATCCCTACTGTCTCTATAATGCTTGGACCACATGAACAGGTGAGGAAGGTGTATGCTGCTCTAAGGTGATAAAGCTCTCTTTCCTTCCACTTGTACTAGAGAGGCTAAGAGAAAAGTCTAGGCCTACAGATGGGGCTGCCGTAGAATAGGGTAGGGTGCTGGGGTTCAAGCTCAGAATTCATGCTAGCAATGTAGAGAGAAGGACCCAGGAGTGATTAGGAACCTTCAGTGGGCAGTTCTACGCCCAGTGTGCTGACAGGGATTGTTATCCTTCCGAGACTCCTCATGTTCCGGGTCCTCTGGATCTCTTGGGGCTGACCCTGAGCTACAGTCATTGATTGCCTCCTCCCTTTCTCCACAGAATTTGCCTTCTGCCAGGTAAATGCCTCCATTGCTCTACCCCTGGCCTTAGCTGTTCTGAGTGACTTGCTCCAGCAGTGGGACCAGATGGTGCCAGGACTGCCCATTCTCCTGGGATGGCTGCTGGGAGAGGGCGACGACCCCCAGGACCTGGTGCAGAGCTCACATCAGGTAATACCAGCTACTCAAGGAACTGGGAGGCAGGCAGGCAGTGTCCCGGGCCTCAGGCTGTTGTCATGCAGAGTAGAGACTTTGGAGAAAGCCCTCTGGAGGGTGTACACAGCACACACGGAGGCTTACTTTGGAGGTCTCAGTGGCAAGTTTCCAGACAGTGGGGAAGGGCACTTTGAAAAGTACACCTTGAATATTGAGAATAAAACTATATGAATGTATAACAATTGGTCTTAGCAGACCTGGACCCAGTTCCGGCTCTAAGCATTTCCCAAGAATTAGGGTCCCTCCAGGGAACATGGTGCTTGACTTCTCTTCCCAAGTGACAGGGAGCAGTCATGCACATCTGGAAACTGAAGACGAGCAGAGGCAACACAGGCATTTGGGAAGACAGAAATCTGTGCCCACCCATGTGACTACTAACTACTTTGGGATTCTGAGCAGATAGGGTTCAAAAACTAGTGTGTTATAGGAAATGTGGAGACGGAGTAACGTGCTTTTGACATGACCTTGAAAACCCTAGAAGTCTGGTCTCAAAAGGCTGGTATCTTGTGCTCAGTAGGTCTTTGCCCTGCGGTCAAGACTTACCCTGCTCACTCCTGATTTCTTAGAACACCCTGAAATCTAAGATCCATGTCCTTGGCAAGGTCCTCTTTTCACCGTTAGCCCCCCAAAATGTCTTGGCTTTGAGCTACTTACACATCTTTATCAAAGGTCGTGTTTCGTCTGGAGAAAAACATTCCTCTCTGGTAGAGAGGTACAAAGAGTGACCTTCAGAGTTGCACGTGGTGGCCATGGGTGTTGACAGGCCGGAGTGGGCCCTCAGTCAGCTCTCATCTAGCAGAGCCCTGTGGTGAGCCGGGCTTGGCAGCACTCCTGTGAGGGTCACTGTGGTGGTTTTCATTGATGTAGGGAGAAGACGACTACGTCTTTGAAAAGTCAGAAGTTAACTTTTGGGCTGAGACTCTGACCTTTGTGAAATGCCTGTCTAGGCAGCTCTTCCATCTCCTCTGTCAGTCTGAGTGGCCGGCCCCTCACTCCCAACAGCTCTGTGACCTGCAAAGGGTAGCCTCAGAGCAGTATCACCTTGTGTCGCAGCTCTTCAGAGAACTTCCACTCTCAGCTGGATTTTTGAAGACAGTGGAGTACACAAGGCTGCGCATTCAGGAGGAAAGGACCCTGGCTGTTCTGAAGCTGTTGGCCTTCCTGGAAGGAAAGGAAGGTCTCCGAGCTGAAGACGGTCCTAGGGAATGGAGACAGTTAATGGCCCCAAGAACTGAAGCAGCTTGTTGAAAGAAGGCTGGTACTGGGAATGGATTATCTCTCAAATCATGTCTACAAGAAAGAAACATGTTGGACACAAATCGAAACTCTCTCCTTTTGTACCTCCCCTACTTCTGGGGACAGAGGCTTTGTCTTCAGCACACTCATTCAAGGCAGCTCAGTTTATTGCAGCTCCTGTAGGAAGTGAGGCTACCCTGTTGAATATTTACTCTGTCCCCAGGTGCAGGCCACCTGCAAGCCTGAATTAGCCTTTTCTGTTGTGAAGAACTACCAGTCCAGCCAGACCTTAGTTCCCATACACTGACTACAGTGAATTCAGTTTTAGCACACACAAGTCCTCCTACCTATGCGTATACACACACACACACACACACACACACACACACACACACACATACACACTGATCTTTGGTTTGCTTTGGGCTCTATACAGGACCTAGATTACTTAGCAAACAGCCTATTTGGTCATATTTCTAAACTTTATTCTATTTAACAAAGGAAAAATATGTTGCAAGTTTAGATTCTGGGAGAATTAAGAATCCACCCCATGAAGATACTTGTTTTATTATCTCCATGTACAAGTCTTGCAGCAGCCCGTATGAAGAATCCTCCTGTCTCCCCCAGAAATGCCTTTGAGGGCTAGGAAGCCTGGTTGTAGCCCATCTTTTGCTTCAGCTATTGAAAAGACCCGGGGGAAAGAATAGCCTGAACAAATGCTTGATTTATTTTATGCCTACACTGTTTACTGTCCTGTGATTGGTGGAATAACCAAATGATTCTTATGTCAGATGTTAATAAACACAGTTATCTACTTCAATGAGTCCATCTAGAAACCTTAAGGGTTTGGTTTTTTTCCCTCAGTTCCAAGCCCAGCCAAAGGCTTCCTCGCCTATCCAGCAGGTGGCGCTCTTGCACACGTTATGCTACCACTCTAGTTCTTCAGTTTACTAACCATCCTAAAACTATTCTAAACTATTATCAGCACCTATGTGTGATGGTGGGGCACCCATGCCACAGCGTATGTGTCTGTGGAAGTCAGAGGACAGCTTTCGATTCAGTTCTCTCTTCCCACCTTTCCATGGGTTCCAGAGATCCAGCTCAGGTTCAGGCTTGCATTGTGAACACCTTTATCCACTGAGCCACATCATTGCCCACCCAGCTACCGCTGTTAATGTATACTTTAACAGTAAGTTTCACCCACAGACAGTTCCCTTCAAACTGGATGTGTTGTAACCTGATCCACATTCCTAGTTATCTACAAAGACCATGCCAGCCATAGTTAGAAACTTGTAGGACCTATAAATACGTTCAGATACTTCCCAGCTGAGTGGTCACTTAGGATTACCAGGAAAGGGTATTGAATGGACAGACTGGAGAGACATTTGCTAGGCCATTCCCTTTTGCAGAAAAAACTGAGTTTACAAACGTAACTGGTTTCTGAGAAGGAAACCATCCAGCACCATAAAAAAGTATAGCGAATTGGTATGCAGAAGGAAGAAAAATAGTCCCTCCATAGTCCATAGCTTCTCTGAAAAGGGACAGAGAATCCCCTAGGTGGTTTGGCAGACATTCAGCACCAGGTATGGTTTGTATGACCCCCATAGTAACTACCTAGTTAGGCACCAGTGTAACCCACCCTTAAGGAGTAGTTAAGAACCTAATAATGTGTTTGTTTGTTTTATTTAGTTTGTTTTGAGTTTTGCTTTTCTGAGTCAGGGGCTATTTATATCATGCTGGCCTCACACTTCTCTTAATCCTCCTGCCTCTGCCTCCTGAGTGCCAAAATTGTAGGCACACACTACCCTGTCCAGCTTTACATTACTTTGTTATTCTAAGATCCAGCTGGTGAGAGGGGCTGGTGGTGTAATGGGATGGTAACTCATGAGATTCTGATCAGGAACCAGCAAAGACCAGCTCATGGAAGAGGCCAGCCATCCCTCTCCTCTGCCGTCTAGAATGAAATAAAAAGTTACATAACAATAAAATTATCTCACACTAGCAGGCATGCTGCACCAAAGCATGTATCAGAACATGTTTGTTATCTCCAGGTCCATCCCAAGTCTACCCTGTGAGTGTTCTCCATGCCGTTGGCTGGGAATTATCCCAGATTTGGATCTCGGCTGGCTACACACTAGCCAGCCGAGAAGGGATGGATGTTTCCACAGGTTTGTATCTGAAATCCTGCTAGCTGGTGGCAGAGCAGAACCTGGAAAGCCTTAATCACAGAGACTCATGCTCATGTTTGGGGTCATTTTGGTCACAGGTGCCCAGTGCTATCTAGGGGACAAAGCAATATGGGTGGGAAGAAGGAAGCAGCCATCTTTCCTGAAGTCACTTCTTGTTTTGGGCTCCAGGCTTTAGGGTGCTAAAATTTAGATTGCCCCTGACTTTGTACCCATGAGTGTGGCATGAGTGTGACTCTCAGTCTCTCTGCTTTGGCCAAGGCAATGCCAGTTTGCTTTTATATAAGACGGTGTGGGCTTTAACTTTTAGACACTTTGAAGTTTTGTGCCTTGACAGAGATAGCAGAGTGATGAGTAAGGGTGAATTTTATCTTTTGCTAAAAATAAGAAAACCCAGGTACCAAACAGACTATGTGATTGACCCGAACCACACAACAGAATACCTTACCAGGGACAGAACCTCAACTCCAACCCATATCTTCCTCCCCGCCCCCCCCCCCCTTTATTGAGATAGTGTCTCACACTGAGCTGCTCTAGGCTGGCCTAAAACTCATCTCAGCCTCTCAAGATCATAGACGTGAGCCTCTATACCCACTCGGCACTACATCTGTGGCCTAAAGTCCTCTAGCTCTGCCCTGGGCTCTTACTTACTACAGGGGCAGCAGGCGACAGTGTTGGCAAAAGCTTGCTGAACTCGGGAGCCTGCTGAGTGACAGGTCTACCTGCTTCCCCTCCAGGTTAACTGATACAGCCCAGGTGCACTCGACTGAGTGTAAGCAGACAGGAAGAGCAACGTGGGAAGGGTGTAGGTCAAGCGTCCTTCCCTGGCAGCTGCTAGGCCTTCCACTCAGGGTAGCAAGAGCTGCCAGCTGGGTGAAATCATGAGCCTAACTTCAGCTTTTGGCAGTCAATATGGACTCACTGTAGGGAGAGAAGACCTGACTCCAGATCCGGCAGGCGGAGAAAAGCTGTTGGTGGCTTTAACTTCACTGGGCGCTAGGTGGGGGTATCTGCCCCCTTCTCAGAAAGAGCCTGGCGACTTTGGGGACGGCTCATAGTAGGGATTGCACCAAAACCAACAGAATGGGACCCACACGAATACACCCGAGTGGCGGTTTAGCAACTACCGCCTCCAGCAGCCAGCAGAGGATTCGCTACGATGCCTCCCACAGCCAAAGAGAGAAGGCTGCAGGCACAAGCTAGGGCTGTACAGGGCGGGAAGCCTTGGCCAGCAGCTGCACCCCCACCCCTGCAAGGGTTGGGGAGACCAGGCCAACCAGCAGACACAAAGGTGAAGGAAGTGACTTCCCTCTCGTTCCCCGAGCGGGCTCTCCCGCCCCGGACACCCCGCGCCACTCCGCGCCTTTGGCCCAGGCTCAAGGTCTTGTGATGTGATTAGCAAAGCCAGCGCCTTGTCCTCATACACTCAGCCCTGCCCCGCAGGCCCCAGCGCTCAAGTCCTGTTTACTGAGCATGGGCGGGGAGAGGGGCGGAGAAACCGGCCAGAGCTCCTCCGGGCTGGCCGCTCCCGCCCCCACCCCTACAGCGTCTCCACGTGCAGCTGGGTTCGAGCTGCCACCTACGGGGCAGGCCTAGAGCCCGCCCCCCGCCCCCACCCTGTCCCAAGCGCCCTTTGCCAACCAGTCTGGCAACACGCCTCATTGCAATATTGTTGCATTTTGCAATTCCCGCGCTCCGTGCAAAACCAAGGGTGGGAGATAAAAAGCTGTGCCAGTCGGCCTAGCAAGATCGGGCGGGGAAAGGCACGTCCAAGGTAGCCCAGCCTCGGTCACAGATAGAACGCGAAGGCGCTTTCCAACGTTATAGGCCCAGAGGCAGAGGAGAGTGGGATCTTCCCGCCGCCGCCGCCACCACCCAGCAGCACCCAAAGGGGCCGCGCTCCCCACGCCGCCAGGACTGCCCGCCCCGCCCCGCCCCCTCCCCCGAGGGGGAAAAATTGGCGGCGACCAATGAGAGGCCGAGAAGGCGCCTGACGTCCGCGAGCCGGCGGGCGGCGTTGCCTGGAGACCCCGGCGGGTCAGCGTTCAGTCCCCTCCCCGGGTGCGCTTGGCCCCGCCGCCGCGCGGCTCCCAGGCTCTATATAGGGCGCGCGCTCGCGGGTCTCGGAGTTCCACCAGTCCGCGAGCTGCCGTCGGCTCCCGCGGGGGGCGGGCCGGGGCGCCGAGCTGCGCTCTCGCTTCTCCTCTGCCCCCCCACTCCGCACCGAGGCCTCCTCCCTTCTTCTCCTCGGCCCCGCTAGCAAACTTTCCGTCCCTCCCCGCCCCTCGCCCGTTATTCGTCTTAGTTCCAGCCGGGCCGCGCCGCACCGAGGGCTCCTCCCAACCCTCCCGCTTGCAGTTCCGACCATTACAGGACCCAGAAAAAAATGTCGACCACACTCCTGTCCGCCTTCTACGATATCGACTTCTTGTGCAAGGTAAGCCGGCAGCGGGGAAGGATGGCGGACTGCCTGGAACCCTTGGAGTTCCAAGACTTGGCTGCCCGGCCGGGTTGGGGCGGGAGGGACCCTTTCAAGTTGACTTTTCGGGTGGAGGGAAGTCCTGGAGTTTGCAGCCCTTAACGACTGTGGGCGTGGAGAGCCGGGAGGGAGCGAGTAGCGGCTGGAACTAATGCGCTCCTCCCGAGGCGACCGCGGCCACGCTGCCGGGACTTCCCGGACAGTGTTTGCGCCGCCCACCCCGTGGCCACGGGCCCAGGATCACATGGCTAGACCCGGCGCGGCCCGGGTGGGCGTCCACCACTCCCTCCGGCCTGCTTTTTTGCTAGTGTAACGGTGGAGGCTGAATTGAAATCCGCAGGAGAAAAGAAAAGTGGGCAGTTGGGACTAGGCGTGCACTCTGAGTTCTCCCCAGCTCATCCACCCCTGCTGATCTTCATCCCTTCCCCGCTCCCCTCCCTTTGGCAGACGGAGAAATCCCTGGCCAACCTCAATCTGAACAACATGCTGGACAAGAAGGCGGTGGGGACGCCCGTGGCTGCTGCCAACAGCTCGAGCTTCACGCCGGGCTTCCTGCGACGCCACTCGGCCAGCAATCTACACGCGCTCGCCCACCCCGCGCCCAGCCCGGGCAGCTGCTCGCCCAAGTTCCCAGGTGCCCCTAACGGCGGCAGCTGCGGCCCCGCAGGCGCGGCCGTCTCTGCCTCCTACGGCCAGCTCAAGGAGCCTTCAGGGGGCAGCGGCACGGCGCTGGTCAACAAGGAGAGCAAATTCCGGGACCGCTCGTTCAGCGAGAACGGCGAGCGCAGCCAGCATCTCCTGCACCTGCAGCAGCAGCAGAAGGGGGGCAGCGGCTCCCAGATCAACTCCACGCGCTACAAGACCGAGCTCTGCCGACCCTTCGAAGAGAGCGGCACGTGCAAGTACGGCGAGAAGTGCCAGTTCGCGCACGGCTTTCACGAGCTGCGCAGCCTCACTCGGCACCCCAAGTACAAGACGGAGCTGTGCCGCACCTTCCACACCATCGGCTTCTGCCCCTACGGCCCGCGCTGCCATTTCATCCACAACGCGGACGAGCGGCGGCCCGCGCCATCTGGGGGCGCCTCCGGGGACCTGCGAGCATTTGGCGCGCGCGACGCGCTGCACCTGGGCTTTGCCCGAGAGCCGCGGCCCAAGCTGCATCACAGCCTCAGTTTCTCGGGCTTCCCGTCGGGTCACCACCAGCCGCCGGGGGGTCTAGAGTCTCCGCTGCTGCTCGACAGCCCCACATCGCGCACGCCGCCGCCGCCCTCCTGCTCCTCAGCCTCATCCTGTTCCTCCTCCACCTCTTCCTGCTCCTCCACGTCGGCGGCATCCACCCCTTCGGGAGCCCCGACGTGCTGCGCCTCGGCAGCGGCAGCAGCGGCAGCCGCGCTGCTCTACGGTCCCGGGAGCGCCGAGGACCTGCTGCCCCCCGGAGCCCCGTGCGCCACCTGCTCGGCCACCTCGTGTGCTAACAACGCCTTCGCCTTCGGCCCGGAGCTGAGCAGCCTCATCACGCCGCTTGCCATCCAGACCCACAGCTTCGCGGCCGCGGCCGCTGCCTACTACCGCAGCCAGCAGCAGGGCCTGGCGGGCCCCGCTCCACCCCCTGCGCAACCCCCCGCTGCCCCCGCGCCGCCCTCGCCACCCTTCGGCTTCCAGCTGCCGCGCCGTCTGTCCGAGTCCCCCGTGTTCGACGCGCCCCCCAGCCCCCCGGACTCGCTGTCGGACCGCGACAGCTACCTGAGTGGCTCGCTGAGCTCTGGCAGCCTCAGCGGCTCCGAGTCCCCCAGCCTGGACCCCGGCCGCCGCCTGCCCATCTTCAGCCGTCTCTCCATCTCCGACGACTGAGGCAAGGGGGCGCCCGCGAGGGGTTGGGAGAGGCAGAGGCGCTGCAGGGGCACCGGGTTGGGGTGACACTGCCGCAGGCCCCCCGCCGAGCACTTGGACTCGAACTCTGCTGGGAGGGGCCCCGCCTCTTCCCTTTCGGTTTTCTCGATTTTTTTTTTTATTATTATTTTTATTATTATTACAAAGTTTCGTTCTTGTTGAAATAAAAGCCAGCGAACTTTTTGTATGGATGAACAAAATATTCACAACAGGCGGTTGTGATGCGATAGAACAAAAGATACCAAACACTTGTTTAGGTCTTGGATGAGTTTGAAACTCTAGTTAAAAAAAAAAAAAAAAACCAGCCCAGCACCAGCAGCTAAAACCACCATTCCATCTCTTCTCACTTGAAAAGCCTTAGTTAAAGTCCAGATGTGAGAACTCACCTTGGAAGGGGTTCCTAATGTTTGTCTCAGACCAGTGTGAGCCAGCCGGCTGCCATGCCACCTCCCTAGACTATAATCTTCTAAAATTCAATGTAATGCCAAGAACATGCCTTGAAATGAGTAGCCTTCATCCCTGTGTGTCGCGGTCTGTTTCTCTTGTTTTTTTTTTTATTTTTTTAAACCAAGTTCTATGTTTGGGGGTGGGGAGGGACCCTTGCATTCCAAAGTTTGATACTGGTCTCATTGCCACCGCTTAGCCTTAGCGGGTGTTTAGCGTAGAACCATTTCCTCTGCTCTCTGGAAGCCTTGAGCAGAGTTCAGTTCATAATTGTTGAGAAACAAGTGCTTCATTTTTAGCTGTTTTGAGTTGATTCGCACCACAACTCAATATGAAAAAACTATTTAACTTATTTATTATCTTGTGAAAAGTATACATTGAGGATGTTGTTCATACTGTATTTATCGAGTATGATGAAAAGCAATAGATATATATTCTTTTATTATGTTAAATTATAATTGCCATTATTAATCGGCAAAATGTGGAGTGTATGTTCTTTTCACAGTAATATATGCCTTTTGTAACTTCACTTGGTTATTTTATTGTAAATGAGTAAGAAAAATCTTAATTTAAGAGATTGTATGTAATATTTATTTCATTAATTTCTTTCCTTGTTTACGTAAATTTCAAAAAGATTGCATGATTTCTTTACAGAAATCCATCTTGATGCTGTGGAAGTAGTTTGAGGACCATTTTGAGTTTTTCTTAGAATGTATAATGGTTGTGGCCCATCCAGCTTTAATGAGAAAAAAAGAATGACCACATACTTTGCAGTCAGGCTCACATGTGGCATGCTTTTCTAGCTCCAGCTTTATAAACCAGCAAGAAAGAAATAGTTGCTGATTCCACCAGCTCTACTGTGACATTGAGTATAAAGACATGTAGCAATAATGGGGAAATGGTCTCAGTGCCTTCAAAGGGCCCGAACTTGCCTTAAATCTTCCTCAACCAAATAAGTCTCATTAGTGCCTGAGAGAATTTGAATGTTGGATGGGTTCACCTGCACAAAAGAAGATTTTTACCACTTTTTTTTATATAGCTATAAAGAGAGCCATCTTAGTGCTGAGATGGTCTGTAGTACATGAATATGCCTTGTTTCGTGACAGTCCAAAACTTGTACTATTATTTTTCAATGTAAAAAGGCAGGAATGTCTCCCAGGCCTTCCTGGATGGCAGATGAATGAGCAGGCGCTTAGTTTGTATGTAGGTACAGTTGGAGCACAGTGTGTGTACTCTGGACTACTTTTGACAGAAGTAGGTTTTTGAATGTAACAAGATAAGTCAACTTGAGTTGTAATATATTTTGGGGAATCAGTTCACTACAGATTGTGACTGTAAACATTGTACTGTAAATGTTTTGTAGTTTTCCCCCAATAAAATGTTTTGGGAAAAAAATCCTGAGTAAAAGGATTGTTCTTTTTAAACTAGGTCTCTTTTCCTGGCTTCCCATGGCCTCAGCAGATCTGGGAAGGGGTGTGGGAGAGGATGTTGGGAGCTGGCAGATCTCACAAGAGCCTGCATCCACTTGTACCTGTATTTATTTTATAGCAAGTCCTTTCAGCTGAAAGAAAGCAATTATTTAGCTGTCAAGGGCATTTGTTAGCTGTTCTCTTTGGTAATAAGATGCATCCCTGTGTTGGCTGACTGGCTGGTGGCAGGGCCTGGCGGGAGACCGCAAGGGGTGTGGCTGGCCTGTGAGTCACCCAGTGGATCACGTGGCTGCTCTGGCAGCTGAAGGTCCGATTTTTCTCTAGGATGACCAGGGCCTGTAGCCTTGAAGAGCTGGAGTTTTGGGCCAGGCGTTGGAAGTCCAGGGTTTTGCTTGGACTTTGGAAAAGCTGGGCTATGTTCTTGTTCAGAGAGGGAGATTAAGCGGGTTAAACTTCTATCTGGGTGATGTTTGTTTACACAGACAACTTCCTCTGGGAATGAGCACATTCAGGCTATTTATGCAAAAGGAAAGCTAAGAAGGCCAGAAAGCAAATTCAACCCCTAAGAGGGAAATCAGACTGCCTGGTTCTTGAAGCTTCAACTAAAGTCACTTGTGGTTTGGGGCTTTTTTTTGTTTGTTTGGTTTTTACCCTGTTGGTTTAAAAACAGTCACTTTTAAACGCCTAAGACAATTGGATTTTTCTCCCCCACCTTGGTATGCACGGTTCAGACACCTTTTCTAAAGCAGGCAGGAGATCTAGCAATAGTTAGCTTTCTTACCATTAACAGCTGGGCTCTATCAACCAATCCTTGCTCCAGTCTGGCTGCCCCTGCCTTGGCCAGGGTCTCTTGTGACTCACAGCTGAGCAGGAGGGGGAGGGTGTCTGAGGGATGCGCCAGGCTGGGCAGCTGTTTCTAGTTAAGGAAAATGGAGTTGGTGTGCACTGGAGTGATTTGGGGGGGGGGGGGGCTTGCTGCTAGAGTGGGGAGCAGTTTCAAAGTTCTCCCAGATGTTGGGCCTTGAGGGTGGAGGGAGCCGGAGGCCAAGAAGGCCTGGGGTTGGGTGAAGCCCCTGCAGCTCTCTGGCCTCTTGGCCATAAAGAATGTGCATTGAGGAGGAAACAGCTCCAATGTGGAGCTATTTAGGCCCGGCTGCATTTCAAAGACCTTGTTTCCACTTCATCCCCAAACTTATTTTTCTAAACAAGTACTTTTGATCAGCTGGAATGTTGGATTTCTCTTTGGGGTAAGCCACATTCATTTTTTAAAACTGCTCTGTTTGAAAGCCCATCTGCTGGGCTCTGAAGTTTTGTGTTTTCGATGTGTTGGAGCATAGAGAGCTTGGGGAGGTAGATGATCATTCAGAAGTTTTCTCACCCGCACATCAGTGGAGGCTGGGTCATTGTGCTTCTGCAGCAAGCAGACTATACAGCAAATCTTAATATACTTGATCACACTTAGGACAGTCTATTTGTCCAGGATCTAAAAGTAAAACTAGCCAGTCAGGGCAAAGCAGGACTAGTATCAGGGTACTGAGTGGAGTCTCCAGGCTGAATCTAGATAGAATCCTCCATGGGTAGTTGTAGGTCAGAAATCTAGTGGGTCAAAGAGGCCTTCCAACTGACTTCTTGGAGATGGGTGATTTTGAAACAACTAGTGTGCCCCACCTTATAAACTATTTCAGAAGAAGGATGTTTGCAAGTCTGGATCTCCTGATAGATGTGTAAAAGACAGCATATAACTAAAGAACACTGCACTGATGATCTGTGTGACACAGGATTGTGAGCAGGCAGGTCTGGAAGGCCCTTAATGAAGGAAAAAAAAAAAAATGGTAGGCCACACGGCCACACTCTTGACTGCCAGCTTGTGCCTGAGGGAGATAACTCAGTGTTAGAATCTGCTTGAGGGTCTCAGGAAAACCCCTCAGATGGGTGTCTACAGAAAGCCCGCTGGAAAACATTAAACCCTGAGAGGAAATCCACCGGCAGACACAACCACTGTCCCCCAGCTTCGCTTGTGGTAACAAATGAAGACGGATGTGACTCACACCTATTTTTTTGAAACAGGAAGTTGGGTCTCTGCAGCCTTTTGAGGCTGACCAGCTGTTGGTCTGAGGCCAGACAAGCTTTCTTGGTGTAACCCTGACTGTCCTGGAACTCACTCACTCTGGCTAGCCTTGAACTCATGGAAATCCCTCCTGCCTCTGCTAGGGTTAAAGGCATGCTCTGCCAGGCAGTGCAGTTCTTGATCTGAGCTACTAGCAAGCCAAAAAGGGAGGGAGAGAAGGAAAGGAGAAGTTGAGGCAGGGTGGGAAGATGGCACTAAAACAGGCAGCTTCGAAGGCTTCTTCTGATTTAAGGTCAGAGGATATGGAAAGCCCAAGAGCATTCATGCGTGTGCTTGGCAAGGCATCTCTGAAGGGAGGTGTGAAGGGGTGCACATTCAGGAGGTGGATTTGTGTCTGTAAGTCTTGGGTGTCTGTATGGGTATACAGGTGTTTATGGGTATTGATCTGTGTCTGTGGTATGTGGAATGGATTCAGAAAGGGATGGTGGGTATGTGTTTCTGGACAAAGTTGATGTAGGGGGTTATGGATCTTGTTGAGTATAATAAGGGTCTGTGAATGTTGATGGGTGTGGGTGTATCTTGTGATGTACGGATTATGATGTGTGTATGTAGGATGTGTGGCTCTGTGTGTGAGTGCAGGTTTGGATTTGTGCTGTGCATTTAGGGTTTGAGACTGTGGGAGTCTGGGTATTTCTGTGTTAGGGGGTCGGTCGTGGGTGTCATGATATGGGCGTTGTGTGTGTGCATGAGGATATGTGTTGCTCTGGTGGGTGTGTCTTTGTGCACTGCTGTGTGAGTGAATGTGGGTTTGGGCGTGTCTGTATGTGGCTCGAGGAGGCCTTCAGTATGTGAGGAGGTATGAACAGCTTGTGTATGAGTCTGGTTGTGTCAACAGGAGCATGGGGGTGTGTCGCTATGGTGGGGTGGTGGTTAGCAACACCTATGAAGGAAAAGGAGCCCTTCTTAGCAAGTCTCTCTCAAGTTTAAAACTGCTTTCAAAACCCGGAAATAACTATCAGGCTGTGACCCACTTCCTGCTGGACAGGGGCAAGACCAGGCTGAGTGGGAGAGTCGCCACGGTCTCCAAGCCTGCAGGGACCCCAGAGCACCATCCTTGCTGGGCACACCTGCTAAGGTCAGGCCTCATGGGTCCCTTGCTGTCTTTGGAAACATTTTTAGCAACAATTCATTCTCTGGGGGACTGAGGGAAGGGCCCTCTTACTTTTCATCTGGGCAGAAATAGCTTCTGTCTGATACTTGTTCTTCACCCGGGAGGTCGCCCCGAAATAGAGGCAAGATGTAAGGACCCAAGACGCATGGGGAAGGAAACTCATGAGATCATTGAAACCAAGTTTAAAATATTTCTCTAAAAATAAGCTTTGTTTTTCTTGTGGATTCGTCTGGCACTCAGGGTCCTCCAGTCAGGGTGCTTTAGCTGGCCTGGGAAGCCAGGCGGAATTTTTTTTTTAAAAAAAGAGAGTTTCCCAGCTGTGGCCTTGAAAAGTTCTCTGTTTTCCATTTATTAAACGCCTAGTTTCCGGATAATTAAAATTATTTTCAAATAAAACTCTGTAGCCCAGCAATATTTGATGAAACACAAAATTCCCAGTGACCCCTCTGCAGGAGGCCAGGCCAGCTGTGGGCAGCCTATGTCCCCTCTTCTGGACTCAAGGCCTGTTTATATAGAAAGAGAATTGGGCCTAGTCTGAGTAAATTCCAGCAGCCATCACAGGGTGGGTCACCTTCCAGTCTTCAAAAGAGGTTCAGAATATTTACTTCACTGTTGCTTGGCTGGGCCGGTGCTGAACCCCAGGGTCTGGTCAGTGTTAGGTCAGTGTTCACCACCACCCACCGTATCCCGCACACTTAAGGCTCAGATAACTGGAAAGCTGCTGCCCCTACCCACAGCCACCATCAGTACCACCCACACCACGGCCAGAGAGTTCACTTCAAGAGAGACAGATAGGCTAGAGGTGGTTGGCTTTCAGTTTTAATCCCAGCACTCAGGAGGCAGACACAGTCTACGTTTGAGACCAGTCTGGTTTATATACTGAGATTCAGGACATAGAGAGACGTTGTCTCCAAAAGAAGAAGAACAGGTAGAGGCATAGGTTTGTTGATATTTCTACCTAGTCTCTCCCTGACCTAGAGGTCCTTGAGACTTCAGGATCAGTGGGGTTAAAGTCCTAGGACTACACCCCAATATGCCCAGAGGTGGGTGGAACCCAACAGAAATCCAAAGCCACCTGTTATGTTAATGGCTGAGAGATACTGCTGTTAGTGAACACACTGAGGGTGAGGCAGAGCCTGCTGTGATTCACCTGCTGGCAGACCTCTAGGGGCAGGACCTCTCCTTTGTCCCACAGAGAGTTCCTGCCGTCTGGTTGGGGGTAAACTGATTGCTGCTGCCTTCAGGGAGTATACAAATGAGGTTTCAGGGTTTGCCGGAGATATAAACAGTCCTCAGTACTTCATTCCTTTCTAGTGGTTGAAGAGTATTCCATTGAATGGATATACCACAATCTGTTTAACCATCATCCAGACTTGGTGATTGTTCAGAACCCTGCTAGGGAATAATCAAGTACAAGTGTGGTACTAACGTATGGTGTCAGCCTTGTGGGGTAAATACCTATGAATAGAATTCCTGGACCATACTGTGATCAAACTCAGAGCCTCATACAGGCAAGACCTGAGCTCTGCCTGAGCCACACCTCCAGACCCATGTTTACTTCTAGGGAACTACCCCCACTGTTTTCAAAGTAATGTATCAGAATTTTTTTAAATTTGTTTTGGCTATTTGGTGGTACTGGGGGTGGAAGTTAGGGTCTAAGGCATGTGAGGCTAGCATTTCACCCCCAAGTTACATCCCTAGCCAAAATAGATTATTTTATGAATTGTTTTATTGAGGCAAGTTCTGACTAGCCAGTAACTCGCTCCAGGGAGGGGCAGAAAGATCAGGAATTCAAGGATATCCCCAGCCACACAGCAAGTTCAGGGTCAGACTGGGCTAGGAGAGACCCTGTCTAGAAAAAACAAAAGAAAAACCGAGCATGGTGGTACTTACCATAACCCCTGCACTCAGGAAGCTAAGGTAGGAAGATTGCTGTGAGTCCAAGACTAATCTTGGCTACAAAGTGAGTCTCAGGCCAAGCAAGACCCATGCTAAGAAAGAGGGAGGGAGTCAAGAAAGAGAACTTTTTAAAAAACAATTTTTTGAACTTTATTTTATGTGCATTGCTGTGAAGGTGTGGGAGCCCCTGGAACTGAAGTCACAGACAGTGGCCATGTGGGTGCTGAGAATTGAACTCTGGTCCTTTGGAAGGGCAGCCAGTGCTCTTCTGGCTTCCAAGGGCACTGTATGTGTATGGTGCACACACACATGCAGATAAGCACTCACATATAAAATAATAGAATAAAGAATTTCAAAAAACAAATACATAAATTGCCCGAAATTCCCCACCCCTGTATGCAATACCTGCTTTGGACCTTTCATCCCAGAGCCCAGAATGTATGCGTATATATTATGCACACTGTGTTTTGCCTGTATGTGTGTCTGTGTAAGGGTGTCAGGTCCCCTGGAACTAGAGTTACACACACTTGTGAGCTGCCATGTGGGTGCTTGGGAATTGAACCTGGATCCTCTGCAAGAATGGTCAGTGCTCTTAACTGCTGAGCTATCTCTCCAGCTCCCAGAATACTCTTGCAAGTGAGAACAGCTGGGACTCTACTGCCACAAGAGAAGGGTCCCAGGTGCTGCCAATGACTCCTTGGGTGACCCTGAGTACAATCTATTTGAGCCTCAGTTTCTCCATCTGGAAATTTGGCTAATCCATAGATGCTCTAAGGATTAATGAAATAATAGGTGCTTAGAGGTGTCCTGTCTGTGAGCCAGAAGGACCAGCCAGCTGCTCTTAGTGTCTATGTTCTGCTTCCCGCCTCCCTACCCCCATCCCCGCCTCAAGCCCAGGGGTCTCCAGGAAGGCCTTGGAAATTCTAATAGCACCCCTTTATAGAGATGCTGTACTACAGCCCTAAACCAAGGCTTTACATATGTTAATGATGCTCTTCCTAACAGCCCGAGCTGGGATTAGATCACTATTCCCATTTCAAAGGTGTGGGAATATTGTGGGAAGCCTCAGAACCCTGAGGAGGCGTTGGAGGTGGGGGTGTCATCTCCAGGGACCCTTCTTTGTCCTTTAAGAGGCAGCTGACTCTTTACCCGCTTTAGCTGTCTGTCCCAGAAGACCCTCCTCCCTGAGTGTCATTCCAGAGTATACCGTGCCCTGCTTTACTCTACATCTTTTTTTTTATTGTTGTTTAGAAAGGACTTTTGTATTGTAGCCCAGGCTAGCCAAGTGCCTCTCTGCCCATCCCTCAGCTGATCGGCTTATGGGGTGGATCCTATGTGTCCTTTATTTTTCTTTCTTTTCTTTTTTTTTTTTTTTTTTTTTTTTTGAACCACACAATAACAACAACACATTTTCAAGACAGTTCTCACTACATAGCCCCAGCTGCCCTGGAACTCCATATGTAGGCCGGGCTGGCCCCAACTCCTAGAGCTCTACCTAGGATTAATGATGTGTGCCACCACTCCTGGCAAGAAATTCTTTTAAAAAAAAAAGAAGAAGAAGGAGAAAGAAAGAAAGAAAGAAAGAAAGAAAGAAAGAAAGAAAGAAAGAAAGAAAGAAAGAGAGAAAGAAAGAAAGAAAGAGAAAGAAAGACCTTGTATATACATGTATTTTACAACTTATTAAAGACAAATTTACATGCCACAGGTGTGTTTGTTTTTATATAAATAAATACTGGCTAAATAGTTGATACTGCAGAACACAAAGCATTGAAGATATTTTCCAGAGTTGATTGATATTTGGGTTTTATAAACATTAATTCTGAGAGCATCACTTTGGATAAATAGATGGCAAAAAGTGACAGATATACAGCTAAGGCATTTCAGAAACTTTGGAAATTCTGTCCATTCCAGAATTCATTTAACGTTTGCTTATTCTTTCATAAAACTCTCACAACTCAAAACAGCTGTTTAAAATGTTTATTCTTTGGAAATTTCATGCATGTATACAATGTATCTTGATCATATCCATCCCTCTCCTCTCCCAGGATTCCCCATCACATCTCCCTTCTAACTAGTTCCTGCCTGCTCTGTCCAGAGGGTTGGGAGAGGGAGTAACTAAGGGCCAATGGGCAGAGCAATGTCACAACCCTGTGACAGCTCCGCCTCTGCCCCTCAGTTGGGGCAAGACTGGAGTAGCCTCACCAGTGCTGTGAAGAGGCCTTGGTTTCCAACAGGCTGTCACGGCTATTTCCAGCTAACTTCTAACCAACCTCTGAACCTTGGTTTCCCCATAATGCACAGTGGAGGGCATGCAGATCCAAAGGCTCCAAGTCCCCTTGAGGGTCAAAATAGAATTTTAAATGTGAAGTGTTCAGCCTCAGCATCTCAGACACTGGGCAATGTCTGTTAGCAGCCCAGGCCACCTGGGCCAAGGCCCCCTTTGTTACTGGTGGATGTGAGAATGTGAATCCTCTCTCCTCTTGGCCAAAGCTGCTGTGTTTGGTGCCTTGGGTTCCTAACTGTAAATGTCAGGGCCTGTGCTGCCTAGCTTTTATGTCACCTGGACACAAGCTAAAATCACTTGGGAGGAGGGAACCTCAATTAAGAAAATGCCTCCATAAGATGGGACTACAAGCAAACCTGTAGGACATTTTCTTAATTAGTGATTGATGGGGGAGGGCCCAACCCATTGTGGGTGGTGCCATCCATGTGCTGCTGGTCCTGGGGTCTATAAGAGAGAAGGCTGAACAAGCCATGGGAGGCAGGGCAGTAAGCAGCATCCTCCGTGGCCTCTGCATCAGTTCCAGGTTCCTGCCCTGTCCATTTGAGTCCCTGTCCTGACTTCCTTCAGTGATGAACAGTGATGTGGAACAAACCCTCTCCTCCCCTACTTGCTTTAGCCATGGAGTTTCCTCACAGCAATAGAAATCCTGACTAAGACAGGGCCTTTCTCAAAAGATTATCAGGCCCAAGCACTCTGAAGAGAACGAGCGTATAGAAATGGGGCTTTGGGTTGTTTTTTATTCCTGTTTTGCAACTTCCAATTTGAGGTCTGTCCGGAAGGACCCATGATATGTCCCCCAGACTCCGGTACATGCTTACTTAAATGATTATTTTTAATTTTTTCTAATTATATTTGTGTACACACACACAAGCACTTTCTTATGCAGATGAACATGCATGTGTGCCAGAAGCTCACACCAAACACTACTCCCTGAGTTTTCCTGAATTAATTACAGTAAACAAAACATGGAGTGTGGTTGTGCACACCTGTAACCCCAGCATTCAGGAGACGGACAGGAAGATGAATAGTTCACTGCCAGCCCTGACTACATAGCAAATTCAACACCTGCCTAATCTGCATGAGATTCTGCCTGGAAACAACAAAACACTCATCCTGGAGGCTGGGGTGCAGGTTGTTGGTAGACAGCTCTCCTGGCATGTCTGAGGCTCTGAGTTCAGCCCCAGCATTGCAAACAGGAAAAAAAAAAAAAAATGAAATAGGTCGCCTTTTGCCTTGCTGCTTTTTTCTGTCACCCTGCCCTTGGACAACTGTCCTTTGTTACAGCATGCCCTGGGACACAGCCACAATGCCTTTGGTGCTTCTCCCTCTATCCAGGGGCATTCAGAGCACCCCCCCTCCCCAGAGAATTCAGAATATCCAAATACCACTACCTCATCGCAAAGACCATTCTGTCTGGTGAAGGGGCCAGTCTGGGCTCTACCTGGCTCACACCTCTACCCAGCAGCCTTGGGCCTTCCCATCCTACAGCCTCTCACACTAACTCCTTTGTCCTGCTCAGTGTCCAAAGGAGTGACACCCATCATGGAGGCATCCTTGGAGGCCCCTGGAATTCTCCATCTTCACCTCCAGGTCGTTTCTTCCTGTCTATGAAAACCCAGCCTTTACTTTCTAATTGCATCCCTTGCCTCTGCAGGGCAGGCCTCCCTGAGCTGACCTGGACAGCTGCAGAGCCACTGTTCTTCTGGAGCAAGGTATAGCAGGGGGCCAATTCAAATCTACCAGTCCAACACGCCCATTGAGGTACTGTTTGTGGACCTCTCTAGGCTGACCATGCAATGCAGTGACCCCAGGGCACGCCTCTGCCCGTTAGGCCTCTTCTGAGATATACCCTTGGTTTTCCCTCCTTCCCTAAAATTCAGTCCAGATAATCTCAACACAACCTGGCCCATAAAGTCACCCCTATGGCCCACTCTGAGTTCCTGGGGAGGTCTTTCTAGGGTCCCATCACATTGTCCCACAATGGCTGCTTATTTACGTCTCTCTCTCCAGCCTGTGGACTCCTCCTTAGCATCCTATATTTCTTGTTACCATCCCAGGCTGGCTTCTAACAGGATCTAGCAAATATCACATGACAAGGATAGTGCCTCCCCAACCCCTGCTCTGAGGCTGGCTAAACACCTCAAAAGAGAAGACACTTGCCCAAAGTGTCCCAATTCAGAGATGGTCAGGCACCACTGTCCCCCAGAGCCCCACAGAGAGGGCAGAGGACCCCTGCTCTTCACAAGGAAGAAAGATACATATTGATTGATTGACTGATTTTGTTTTTTTCAAGACAGGGTTTCTTTGTAACCCCGGCTGTCCTGGAACTCATTCTGTAGATCAGGCTAGCCTCGAACTCACAACCACCACCACATGGCTGTCTTTGTTATTTTTAATTACTTGTATATATGTGTGTCTACATGTGGTTTTGTGCACACGAGTACAGGTGCCCACAGATGCTAGAAGAGGGTGTTGGATCCCCCTGGAGTTAGAGTGACAGATAGTTATGAGCCTTACCTCTTGTTATAGGTGCTAGGAACTGAACTTGGGTCCTCTGCAAGAGTGGTAAGTACTCTTAACGGCTGAACCACAAAACAAGCTAGCTCTCTGTCTCCTCACACCCCATGTGGCCTTCCTATCACTGCTGCATCAGGCTCAGGATGATGGCCCTGGCGATAGATGCTCCCCGCCATTTTCTCCGGCGGTTTTTCCTTCCTAAGTGATACAGCTTGAGCAGCTATATCTCAGGCCCTGGGGTTAGCACTTTGTCTCACTAGCCCTAGCTGGGCAACGCCAGCTCTCAAGGTGCTTTCTCCATGTCTATGGAGTAAAGCATGCACGTGCATTCAAAAGCTCAAAGCTGGGACCAGGAATGGAGTACTATAGTAGTGTGCTTGTATACTATGTGCAAGGCCCACACCTGTCATGTCAGCAGAAGAATCAGAAGTGCAAATTCATTCTCAACTACATAGCAAGTTCTAGACCAGTCTGGACTATATGAGACCATGTCTCAAAAAAGTTAAACATGTGTGAGTGTGTGTATGTGTGTGCACCTGCTAGTGCGCCACAAAAATCCTGCCATCTAGCAATTCTCCAAAGAGTCTCATTAACTCTTTCCCATCCCCTCCATGCTCCATCCCCTCCCTGTTGGCCTGGCCTGTACTTCTGGAGTCTCCAAGGCAAGGTCTCCACCCTAGGGTCTGATTGCTCTTTCTCTGCCTCCCTACCTTGGGAACCCCAGAATAGGGCTGGGTCAATCCCAGTGGACTCAGGGTTTCTGGGGCCTGAGAGACAAAGACAGGAGAGTTCTTTGTTGATCCTTGTGGGAGGCCAGTGTGACCTAGGGTCTTGTGTAGATATACATAATTATGTGTGGTAGCATGTGTTATGGGTCAAACGATTGAGTCTATGTGATGGTGTTGTGAGAATGTTTTACAAGCGGTTGTGTCTAGTGTTATATAATGCAAATGCTCCCTGGGGCCAACAAACCACAGTGGTGTAACTGCCAGTGGCCTTTTCTCTCCCTGCTGCCCTCCAGCAGGCAGCTCTACATACCAGGCACTTCCTGTCCTCTGTTCCCACAGTCCAAGGACCTGGGGGCTGGGCTGGGTAGTTAGGCCTAGACCAGAAGTTACAGGGACTCTACAGTTCTGGGTTGGATTACAGCTCTTGACACTGGCCAAAGGGCTGGGCTCACTCTGTTGCCTTCCCTTGGTCTGCTGTGGCTCATGCATCCCCCTCACCCCACAGTGGACCTCTCCTTAAAGCCTCTGGAGTTCCCTTGTCCCAAAGGCCTTTCCCCAACATTGGAGCTGATCATCTCATTGGCCTGCATGAAGCAGTGAGGAAATCATAGCTTACCTGTTTGCACCTGGGTGCAACCTCAGAGCCAGCTCTCCCCCATCCCTTCTCAACACACTGTATTCCTTCCTCCACCCTGCCCTGCTTACAGGCCAGCCTGTCCCCTCCCTACCAGCCCTTGAGCCCTATACCTGAGGTCTTCACTTATGGAAAGGTGTGCTGCATGTAGCCTGCAGCTCTGGAGGCCCAGCTCTCTGCTCTGAACCCCTCAGGCACCTCTGAATGCCCAGCTAGACATCTGGCTCTTGCACAATTACTCCTTGTCCTCCAGCTGTGCATTTTAATAATAATGGCCCCGGTTTATAATGATGGCCACGCTCCCTCTGCCAAACCCAGTCCGGAGGTGTCCTCATAAGGGCATGTCATCTTTGCACCAACCCTAATAATGAACTTCCTGCTATTCCATGCAAGATCCCCATGGAGAAAGGCTAAGTGTAGAGCCCCGTGGTTCTGTAGCCACGGTTGTGCAAGCAGCTGGCAGCTCTGGTGCCCAAGCCCTGTGTCCTCACACCTCCAGGCTCATGGAGGCAGGAAATCCCAACCAGGCCTGCCTTCCCCGATGCTTACCCACCTGGCTGGCTGGTCTCTATATACTCAGAAGCTGTGGCTATCTCTGTGACTAGCAGGTATCTGGTGACTTTGAACTACTAATCTAATAACTGATTGGATAGAATTAACTGAAAACTTTTATTTACAAGAGTGGGAGAGTGATGATATAGGTCAATGGTTAGAGCACTTGGCTACTATGCCCACAAGGCCCTGGGTTTTGACTGACCTCCTGCACTGGGGGTGTGGGTGAGGGACAGGACACACCTGAATGGCACATAAAGAGCAGTCAGTTTCACATTAAGCAGCTCCTGGGCATCTCTGAGCCTGTCTTTTCAAGTGTGGAGTGAGACTAGCCAGTATACTTCATCACGAATTTTTCAAGGTTATGGGCACTGTTGTGTGTGGTGACCCCTACCATAAAATTATCATTGCGACTTTATATTTGTAATTTTGCTACTGTTATGATGAATCACAATGTAAAGATCCAGTGGGGGTCATGACCCATAGGTTGAGAACCTCTGGTCTGACCCTATCCATGCAAAGCAATTTGTCTAATAGCCCACCCTGGAAAGGTCTGGAAGCCACAAGTTGCTCCTGTACAGTGACCCACACAGCCTTCCCGCCTACCTTTCTTCCCTGCACAGGGCTGTGGGAGAATCTTCCTCACAATCCATTTATGTCTTCTCCAAGCTACACAGGGGCAAAGCCCTATCTCTCTGCACCTGGCATCCAAGACAAGCCCTGTACCCCTGGCTCTCCCCACCTCCTGCTACCCCTTCCTGCTCTAATTCCCCTCCAATACCTTCATCCCCAACACATACTTCAGATATTTGTCTTTGAAGTTTGCTGTCACTAAAATGTCAGCACCAGGGGAGGAGAATTCCGCACAAGGAGTAGGTAAGCAGGTCTTCTTCACAGTGCCCCAAGGGCTTTGTTTTGCACTGCTGGGGATGGAACCCAGGCTCCCGTACATGCTGGACAAATGCTCTACCACTGAGCCCTACTCCCAGCCCTCCAAATTCTTCAAACAGCCTGGGGAAAAGTCGATGGTTACCAAGCGGCTGAAGGGGTGCTTGCCACTTCTGCACCCCTCTGCTGTTGGACTCAGACCAGATGTTCTGAGTCCTGGTCCAGCATCTCCCACAACAGCTACCTCTGGGTGCTGTCTGTCCCCTGAACCATGATACCTCTTGCAGAAAGGCTTCTGGAATTCTATCTGGCATAGCCCAGCTTCCTCCTTCTGGCCTCATCACTGGACAGATAACTATCCAGCCCCATCTTTCTCTTCTACTTCAGTCTCAAGATGTATCCCAGAGGTACAAGGTCAGCCATGTGGACCCGTCCCCCCTGAAGAGGTCGGAGCTCTTGTTTCCCACCAGCTTGACCTGAGGGCAAGAGATGAGGCCTATACTTTTCTCTAGACCAGAAGTGCATTCATATTTGGGTTCAATTTCAACCATCCTATGGCAGGGCATTGTGGGAGTGAAGTAAGAGATGACAAAAGTGGGCTTCATGGCCCCAGGAGGGTCAGGCTCTGACCCAGAGACCTGCAGCCAAGACACCATCCTGGGGGCTTTAAGAAGGCCAAAGGTTTCCAGTACCCTTGACTGTGAGGTCCCTCCCTCAGAGTGCATTAGCAAAGTGGTCACTGAGTAGGTGAAGGTCCTTCCTGTTTCCTGTGCCCCAGAGAAGGAGAAAGATCAGGTTTTCTTTGCCAATGTGGACTCCTAAACCAGGGAGGTCAATGAGTGAAAACCAGAAAGTTGGAAGGTGACAAGGAGTTAAGAGATAGACATGGAAAAGGGGCGAGCTTGGGGAGAGGTGCCTGAGTCTGGCTCTGAAGCTATGAAGAAGCATCTTTCAGCGATGCTAGAGGAAGGTCCTGGAGACTCAGGGTCACACAGTCTTCTTCCCTTTGTTCCCTACGATGGCTGGACCCACATGGTCACTTCCATTCCACATCCTTTGGTGGAGGGGGAAGTCTATGGTCCATGAGCTAGAATGGCTGATCTTCCTAAGCATGAGTCTTTAGTTCAAAGATTAAATAAAATGCATAAGATATAAAGAGTTGGCACATAATCTTATTCAGTGTCTCCAGGCTCCATGGGGCTACACTCCCCCAAACTTTACTGTCTCTTCTCACGTGCAGTTGGACCCCGCAGTTGGACTCCTGGCCTCAGGCTCTATGGGAGAGAAAGTCTACAGAAACCTGTGAGCTCTTCACTCTGCCCAGTGTGGAGGGAAGGGGGCAGAGGCATTTAGAGGGGTATGGAGGTACATGCCTTGTTCTAGTGCCTATTCACCTGCTGTCCCTTCTCCCTGCCTCATGCTCCTGCCTTCCCAGGACGGCCCATCCAACATTCCAGAATGTTACCTAGGAGTTGGACTGATTTCTTCTATCCTGGATTTCCCAATTACAAGCTGTTTGACCTTGAACAAGTTCCTCAGCCTCTCTAGGCCCCTGCTTCCTCAGCTTTCACACCCCCACCCACCTCCTCAACCCACCCCTGCTTCACCTTTCCCTGGAAACCCAAGTGTGCAAATTTTGCTCACCAGACAATCCATAAGTTCTAGAAATGTCTAGGCAGCCCATTCATTAAACTATTCCATGTGAAATCTCCTGGCTCACCTCAAGCTGCAAAGGTAGAACCAGAGACCAGTAAAGCAAGATCATTGCCCAAGGCCACTGGGCCTCTGTGCCTTGAGGCCTCTCTGCCTGTCTTGCTCAGATTTCTGGGCTCTGAGGTAGGCCAACCAGATTCTGGCCGGGAAGTGCCCAAGGGTGATTAGGAAAGAGGTAAGCAAACGTTTAAAATAGGTCTCTCAGGTCACATGGAGGTCTGTTTGCAGGAACCCAGCTGCTATAGCTGGGCTGTGAAATGGATTCCAGTTGGCTAGGAAATGGTAGGGCTGTGTTGAGGAGAGTGTTTAGGCCTTGAGGTGGAGGTGGACGAACAGTGTGTTCCAGCAGGGCTTTGATACTCTGTGCTAGAAGGACCTGCATCTAACAGACATGCGTGCACACATCTGCTCAGATGGTCACCTGTGCCTCTCCAGCAGGCTACACTAGTCACTGTTAACTGGTCACCTCAAAGGGAGGCTGGGCAAGCAGGAGGGAGCTATTTCCTTTTCCTCAGAACTTTTCTCTTTTGTTTCTCTGTTTTACGGCCTTGCGTATATTATTACTGTTTTTAAACGTCAACAGATGTTATCGGATCCATTCTGTTCTTTCTCTGTAGTCAGAAAGGAAGTGGGTACTGAGAGTTGGTGAGGATGGGGTGTGATTTAGTCAGATCTTGTTCTAAGAGAGAGAGAGAGACTTCCTGGGGGCAAGAGGCTGGAGGACCCTAGGATGGACTTGAGAGGCCAGCATGTTGGGGAACAGTCCCATCTAGCTCTTGTCCTTTAGTCCTAGCAAGGATGGTCTCTGAGGGACCCAGGACAGGCTTTGGGCTCTACCCTGCGTGAGCTTGGCCTTCGGGACTTTTGATTCCTTTACTATGGGCCAAGAGCCAAACCCCATTCTTCTGCCTCAGATCTGCCCATGGTCTATGCCCTGCCAACTGCCTGTGCTTTCTGAGCCCCTCACCCTGTCTTGCCTGAGGACAGTGGCCAGGTGCCCTATGCCAAGTTCTGACCTCATAGGAACCTACCGCCATCTCTATGGCAGATTTGAGGTCAGGGGTCCCTCCCCATCAGCAAGCTAGGGAGAAGCCTGGGGAACTCTTTCTCCCTCAGCTCTTTTGGTGATTTGTTTGGGGCACAGGATCACACTCTGTAGCCCAGGATGGCCTCAAACACACTTACTTGCAAGTCCACGCTGGCTTCATACTCATTAAGATCTTCCTGCCTCAACCTCCTGAGTGTGTGGCAGATTACAGGCTTCAGCCACCACACCCAACTTTCTCCTCACTTCTGGTTGCCCACACTCCGAGGTTTGCTGTCCCCGCTGGCCCAGCGGGGTGAAGAAGCAGTCTATAGTCTCTGGTGTCAGTGTCTGTGGCTGACACCTGTGCCAAGCCACCACTCTTGTCCCTGGTGGACAGACTGCCACCCCTACTACCAATTCAGGGTGCCACTTCATAAGCTGAGAGTCTGAGGCCCAGGTTAGGAGAGTGACTGTCAAGCAGAGGTTGAATATGAGAATGGAACAGGTCTGAGACCTACAGCCTTTGGCTTCCAGAGTATCCTGAGAAAAAAGGACTCATGCAAGTAACATCCAGTGTAACTCTAGAATTGGGAATTCAAAAATCAAGCACCGGGGCTGGGGATGTTACTCAATTAGTAAGGAGTATTTGATAAGAAGATTGAACCCAAAGCCCTGGGTTCAGTCCCTAGTGCCACATACACACTGTAGCAGGGCACACACCTGTGGGTACACTCTGGAGGAGTAGGGGTAGGAGGATCGGAAGGTTTAAGGTTATCTTTGGCTACATAGTGTGTTGTTCAAGTCCAGCCTGGGCCACATGAGATCCTGGGTCAAAAAATAAAATAAAATAAAACAGCAGGGCTGGGATGTGTCTGTGTAGGTTAAACAATGGAGCTGGGGTATGGGAGGGGTAAAGCAGCAGGGCTGGAGTGTTGGAGGATATAGCTCAGCAGACTAGGGTGAGTGGGTGTACCTCAGCATAAACTGCTTATCTCCAAGGCCCTGGGTTCTAAGCCCAGCACCACAAAAATTAAGAATAATAAGGAGCTGGCAAGGTGCCTTAGCAGTCGAGAGGGCATACAGCTCTCACAAAGCATGTGAATTCAATGCCCAGGACTTATGTCAGGAGCCTAGCAATGATTGTAACTCCAGCTCCAGGTGATCTAAAACCCTCTTTTGGCTTCCTCAGACACTTCTACTCACATGCACAGATCCATATTTGACACATAAACATATCTATCTATCTATCTATCTATCTATCTATCTATCCATCCATCTATCATCTATTTGTCTATTTTTGAAAAAGAGTCCTTACTATGTAGCTCTGACTGTCCTGGAACTTAGCAGGTAGACCAGGCTGGCCTTGAACTCAGATCTGCACGCCTCTGCATCTGGCTTAAAGACATGGACCACCATATCTAGCCATATACACATTTTTAAAAAGGATAATAAAATCAGAACAAACAAAAAGACATCACGATAGGTACTCCACACCTATTAGAGTGGCCCAAATCAAGAATATAGTCACATCAAATGTTGGTCAGGAATTCTCATCCATTGCTAGTAGGAACACAGGAAGAGACACCTACCTTTGGGAGGCAATTTGCCAAATTCCTTATACAACAAAACATGTTCATATGGCGCTCTCTGGCATTTACCCAAGAACATATCCATTCCCAAACCTAACAGTTATGCTTAAATAGCTTTATTTTTTTTTATTTTTTTTTTGACAAATAACCTATTTGCCAAAACTTAGAAACAGCCAAGATGTTCTTCAAGGCTTCAGATTAACTATGATACATCCATCCAGCCAATGGAATATTATTCAGCCATCAAGCTTTGAAAGGATATGAAGAAGCTCCCCATGTATGTTTTTTAGATGTATTTTATTATGTGTATGAGTGTTTTGCTTGCATGCATACAAGGGTACCATATGTACAGCTGGCACCTTTGTAGTTCAGAAAAGGGTGTTGCATCTCTTGGGACTGGAGTTACAGATGCTTGTGAGCTGCCATGTGTGTGCTGGGAATAGAACCTGTATCCTCTGTAACAGCAATTGGCTTTAACCACTGAGCCACCTCTCCAGCCTCAGCTTCATGGGCATTAACAAGTGAAAAGTTTACGTTACAGTACTGGCTGGATGGCAGCCTGGAAAAGGACTTTGGAGACAATCAGATATCAGCTGTTGCCTGAGGGCAGGGGCTAGGGCAAGCTGGTGAGGCCAGAGGGTTTTTAGGTCAGGAAAATGACTGAATGGTGACACGATAATGACCTTAGAATATGCCACAGCAACAGTGAGCCCTAATATAAATTGTGGACTTTGGGTGACAGTGAGTCAGTGTGACCTCATCTACTGCAACCTGAGAAGTATCCAGTCATGTTGATCACTCTGGAAGCAGTGGGGAATGCGGCAGCTCTGTTCTTTTGCTCAGTTTCTCCACAACACAGGACTCTAGAAAACCTATTTAAATAATAATATCAATAACAACACACTTGTAATCCCAACACTTGGGAACTGGAGGTAAGAGGATCATAAATTCAAAGTCATCTTCAGCTACACAGTGAGGCCAGCCTGTGCTAGAGAACCTGTCAGTAATAAGGATGGCTTAGGAACAGAAGTCCCCTCCGGACTTTCTCCCTTAGGGTCCTTTCTGGTCCCTGGCACCAGAGAATTGGGTTTGGGGATGGCTACTGGGAGAGAGTTAAGGAAGTAAGAGAAGCTCCTGTGGGCTCTCAGCACTGAGGCAGGGAGAACCAGGCCTGTCTTTGTTCCTTCTGTCTCCCACAGTTTCCTGGAGGAGGCTCAAAGATCCCCAGCCGTTGGCCCTCTCTCCTCAACTTCCTGTTTGGGTTCCAGAGAGACGGTTTGGCCGTTTCTGCAGCTGAACAGAGCCAGTTGGCTTGATGGTAGGGGGGCTATTCAGGAGGGAGTGGGTTGGGGGGCTGCTAGCTTGGCAAGCTTGAGAACAAACCCTGTGAGCGCTCAGCTCCTCAGACCTGCAGCCTCTGACTGATAGGTTGGTTTGGCACCTGGCTCCCTGAAGGATATATCTGAGCCAAGCAACTGAGGCCTGGGGCATCACCTCCCTCTGTGGGCAGACTTTCCCACTGGCTACTTATATAGTCCAGCCCCAGCTTCCCAGATGCCTGGGTTCACTCACACTGCCCTACCACCCACACCACCCACCATCCCTCACCTTTTACTCTAACCTTGATGTTCTGTCCCACCCACAGATGAGATGCCAGCTCCAGACCTTACCAAGGGCTCTCCTTCCTTGAAGAAGCCCTGAGGTGAGATTGGAGGCAGAGTCTAGGTACTGAGTACTTACTTCAGGGAGCAGATGGGAGTATTCAGTGTCATATAGAAATGTCCCAAGTTAGAATTTTGAGTGCAAATAGAGTTACTTGGAAAAGACAGTAAAGGTATTTCAATAGCAGAGGCCCAGGGGGAAGTGAGTACCTGGCATAGGCAAGGATGTAGTTAAGCAACTGGAAATCATGGTAGCAGACACCTTTGATTCCAGCACTTGGGAGACAGAGGCAGGCAGATCTTTGAGAGCTCAAGGCCAGCCTGATCTACAGATCGAGTTCCAGGACAGCCACAGGTGCATAATAAGACCCTATTTCAAAATACAAAAGAAAGTCAGGAATAAATCTAGCAAGTAATTTATAAACACCCATGTATAAAAAAAACTTTTTAAAAAATTCAGCTAAGGACATGAATAAACAGATATAAAGTATGTCAGGGGCTTCGCTCACACATTTTCAATTTCAGATGAGGGTAGGGTGTAGGTCATGGTAGATGACTTGCTTAGCCTGTGCAAAGGTCTGGATTCAAGCCTCAGCACTACAATAAACAAACACTTCAGAATAGCCTCAACCAGTGGAGCATCTAGCCAGCCACTGCGCTTTCCTTAGCTCGGGACCCTATGAGCCTGCACAGGCAGCATGTCCCTGAAGCCATCCTTGCTTGCTGAGGGACAGCGTTTTACAATGAAGACCTTTGTGAGGAAATGAACACAGGCTAGAGCAAGGCCCCAAGGGAAGAGCTGATTCTGCTGGAATATCAAAACCAGGGAAGGATAAGGCTAATTAATTACTTGGGCAGATGGATGAATTTGAGCTTTAGGTCTACATGGAAGATTCCTGAGCTATACAGAAGAGAGGCTGGGCCAGGGTAGTACCTGCTTTTAGACCTGAGAAGGTCTGCTGAAAACCATCTGTTCCTCATTTACTAGAGAGGCAACTATGGCCCAGAGAGGGAGGGAGTGTTGCCCAGGTTACCCAATAAGGGGTACATGGCCAGGTCAGACCTCTGCTTGCCTAGACCGTTATCTACAGTTCTACAGAAAGCTGAGACTCTATATACCCTAGAGGGCAACTAGCACAGGAACCTCTAGTGTCTCCATGACTTCATGAGCTCCAGACCCTGGCCTTTTGGGCCTTGGGCCCTTCCCATTTTTACCTCTTCCAGTACTCCCATTTTTACCTCTTCCAGTACTCCAGTCTCCTAGAGCTGGACCTCACCATGCTCTGACCTCTGAGAACTCCATGCCTGCTGATTCTAGTTTGGCTGGGCAGTAGCCTACAAATAGATGAGTGCCCAGAGCAGGGCTCCATGTCACCAGAAGGCAGCCGAGGCCCAAGGTTCCTCCAGACCGGGCTAAATGCTACTGTTTCCCCCTCTTGCCCACTAGCCCACTGACTCAAATCCTGGTCATTTCTGTTCTTGCATCTCAGGAGCCTTTATGTCCCCAGAACCCACAAATCTGTTACTTGTCACTGCTTTTAGGGATATGGAGAACTTTTGATGTAGCCCATGCAAATATACACAAAATCAGGTTGAACATCGGATACAACCAAAAAACACCTTCAGGTATTGCTTCTCTTGCTTGGCCTGAGCCACCTGAATTTGTGACTTGGTGAGAGTGAATTGGGGGAGGAGATTGAGGTGGAGGGGAGGGTGGGCTGGAATACTGTTCATTGCAAACAAACACATATTTCCAGAGCTCTGGGGTCACTTCCAAAGGTAAGGTGAGTAGGATGCTGGAAACCGAAGTCCAGGGATGTGCTATTTCACCTTCCGTTCAGTGGCTGCACTTTAAACTACTAGCCTGGTAGCCTGGGGGGGGGGGGGGGGGGGTTTGTTCCCCCAGACAATGGCTCTGTTGCTGCCCCTAGAGGCAGCTTTAACTAAATACCTTTCTAATAAAACTGAAACTCAAAGGCTAGGTTGGAAACCTGTGAGCTCAGAGTTAGAGTAGCCACAGGCTGACTTTCTCTCTTAGCTGGTGTCCCAGAAGCCACCCTCGCCCCACAGCGACTTAATAAACCCTCTCTAAGCTCCTCCGTGCTACTTCCTGTCAACCAGTTGCTAACACCGCCTCTCTGAACCCAGGTTAATTTTTATTTAATTAACGCACATGCAACCCATCTTTACACAATTAAACAAATGCAGCACAAAGACAGCATAAACAAATGTAACACATCTTTGCCTGATTAAACAAATATTCCACACCAAGGATGCCAGACTGGAGAGGAGCCTATCCAAAGCTGCAGGATAGGCTGGGAGTGGGGTCGGTTGTCAGGGGTGGGGAGAGTGGGGGATGTCCAAGTCTGAAACAGAAGACTGTAACCCCAAAAGAATGGCCCATCAGTATGAACTGGAAACCATTCTTCAACTCCATGCTTAGTGACTCAAGGGGTGGGGGTGCCATTCTCCACTGCTATCTCGGTTCTGTTCCTCTTGTAGGAAGGAGATCAAAGGTCCTTTTGTTTGTTTTTGTTTTGTTTTAGAAGATAGGGTTTTCCTGTAGCCCTGGTTGTCCTGGAACTTGTAGACCAGGCTGACCTTGAACTCAAAAATCCAACTACCTCTGCCTCCCCAGTGCTGGGATTAAAGGATGCACTACCACTGCTCAGCTCAGAGGTTCTTTTAAAGATGTATTATTGTCATTGTTAATTGTGTGCACTAGCGTGCGTGCATGTGCGTGCGTGCGTGCGTGTGTGCGTGCGTGTGTGTGTGTGTCTGTGTGTGTGTGTGCGCGTGCGTATGTGTGCGTGTGTGCGTGTGTGCGTGCGTGTGTGTGCGCGTGCGTGCGCGTGTGTGCGTGTGTGTGTGTGCGTGTGTGTCTGTGTGTGTGCGTGTGTGTGTGTGTCTGTGTGTGCGTGCGCGTGTGTGCGTGTGTGTGTGTGCGTGTGTGTCTGTGTGTGTGCGTGTGTGTGTGTCTGTGTGTGCGTGCGTGCGTGCGTGTGTGTGTGCGCGTGTGTGCGTGTGTGTGTGTGCGTGTGTGTCTGTGTGTGTGCGCGTGTGTGTGCGTGTGTGTGCGTGTGTGTGTCTGTGTGTGTGTGTGCGTGTGTGTGTCTGTGTGTGCGTGCGTGCGTGCGTGTGTGTGCGCGTGTGTGTGCGTGCGTGTGTGCGTGCGTGTGTGCGCGTGTGTGTGCGCGTGTGTGTGTGTCTGTGTGTGCGTGTGTGTGCGTGTCTGTGTGTGTGTGCGTGTGTGTGTGTGTGTGTGTGCGTGTGTGTGTGTGTGTGTGTGTGTGTGTGTGTGTGTGTGTGTGAGTCCACAGAGGCCAGAAGTGTTGCATAACCTTGTCCCTGCTGAGCTGTGTGCCACCTGACTGATGGGAAAGCAGATCCTCTGGAATAGCACAGCCTCTTAACTCCTGAGTCTGTTAGCCCACTAAGACCCAGTGGGTCCTTTAAGAACTCTCTGTGAGGAGTTAATGAAGGGTCTGAAAGCCACAAACCTTTCTGCCAAGGAAGTTAGGACCCCCATCTGTAGTCCTTGGGTCTCCACATGGCCTCTCTTCAGACCACATGCTTGGCCAGGAGCTCAGTTGCTGGAGAACTGGCATCCTCTCTTCTATGCAGGGGTGGCCTGGGAGACATCAAGTGTGGTGGTAGCCGTCGTGAGAGAAACAGGGCTTCTATATTTGAAATTCCTGACAGATTTCTAGTCAGGCCAGTGTCTGCTCCTGTTTGGCTCTTTAAAATGAGCTAAATCCTGCAGGCTTTGACTACTTTAGTCCCCAATCTACAAAGGAATCATAACTTCAATGACTGATTTTGTAGCCATTCAGGAAGATGTTGGGGAGGGTGGTTGAGACTGCATTGTTCCCAGGGAGCATATCTGTGACATTAGTACTTAATAAGAAGGCAGTTTTCTAGAAAAAGGCTAACTACAACTTCTGTAGTTCCTGCTTTGGGGAAACTGACCCATGGGCAAGCCTCAGGCTCAGGGGTTCTCAGGTTCTAACCTGTGGAGGCTCTCAGGGCTGTTCAGATGAACTTTAGCAAACTGTGCTAACAGATGTGGCTTCCTGCAGCTGAGCAACCCTAATTCTCAAGCCTCAAAACCTGGAGAATGAGACCTATAGAGATTCTAGGTCCTAAGCTCATCTGAAGGGCTTCCCGAGGCAGTCACCCAGGCCCTAACATCAAGAAGAAGGTCGTGAATAGCTTTTCTGTGAAGTACATGGCCAGCTGCTATAGCCCGGGGTGCTGTGGCCTGGGATGTAGAGATGTAGGGCTCAGAGGAGACAAGGAGACATAAGAAGGCAGATAAACAAGGTATCACTTAGGAATGTAACCCGCTGACCCTCCCCTCCCAGGAACAAGTAGCAGCTGGCCCTTCTTCCAGAAAGCCCACCAGGAGTGCCTGGGGTAGTTTAGAGCATGCTGCTATGGGGTTGAGGGTATAAACAGGGTCCAGAGGAAGAGCATGGGATAGTCAGGGACCAGGGGACCAAAGGCAGGTCCAGGACCCCAGATGGGGTGTCTAGGGAGGAGATGGCCAGGCACAGAGGCTTAGAGGCCCTGTGTGGGGCTGGTCCACAGCAGGGGCAGGTATTTTTAGACAGGCTCAGGTACAGATGAAGACATTACGCCACAACCCGACAGGTGGCTAATATTTAATCCCTTCTTTAATCATTAACCCTCTGGCTGGCTGGGGAGGACAGGGCTGTTGTCAAATCAGTAACCACAGGCCTGGGGAACAATGTCCACAGATTTCTTTGCCTCTCCTTGCTAGGCTGGGGTTGTTAACTGGGTGGGAGTCACCCATGATCCTAGGGGTCCTGGTGTGGCTCTTTTTTATAGTAATTAAGGGCCCCTTGAGACCTTGGATCTCCTAACCTCTTGTAGGTGGCCAGGGATTAGGAGTAATCTCCATTTGGGCATGAGGGTTGCAATGAATGCTCTCTCCTTCCAGGCCTTGTGACTTAGGGCAAATCATGCAGGCATCTTCCCCAAGCCCCTTCATCCTCACAGTGAGGAAATGTAGTCATAGCTTGAAGGATGGTCATGAGATTTGAATGAGATGTGAGCATACAAGGAAGTACTTGCTAGACCCAAGACTAAGATAGCAAAGCTGGATAGACATGGTACCAAGGACAGAATGGGCAGTTACCACAGTAGGTGCAGAGTTGAAAGCAGAAAGCCTAGGCAAAGTCATAAAAGGTGCAATGATCAAAGGCGAGAGCTAAAGAGGTTTTCATTCAGATGTTGCCCTGTTCTGTGGAGCTGATTTTAATTTGGGTAATCAAATGGTTATTAACGAGTCTGTTTGCCCAGGTCCCAAATTGGGCTGCAAGGCTAATGTGAAGGAAAAAAAAAAAAAAAACAACGGTCACCCTTTTCCGACCCAGGATGGGGGTGGGGGAGCAAAGGTGCTGAGGTTTCAGGGCTGAAGCAGAACAAGAGAAGCAGTGTTTGTAAGCAAGGTCAACAGGTCAGGGCCATAAGGTCAGCAGGGTTGGGGCATGGGGAGAAAGGACAGCGAGCATGGGCTGAGTGAGGATCAGAGCCAGCTTCAGAGGTGAGTCAGCAAGGAGAGGGTCATGGAGATGAATGCGAATCCCAAGGGGTTATGTGCCTTCTGATAGGTACCCTGACACACTGGAACACGTGGCCTGAGACGCATGACAGACTCCCCAGACACACCATGCAGGGATACACAAGCAACACAGCAGCTAGAGAGGGGCAGGAGTCCTTGCTTTTACCCAGCCCCGAAGACTGTGTAATCCTGAATCTGGGTAGGAGTTGCAGGGGAGGCACTCAGCTTGGGCATAGAGACTCAGAACATCCCTAGATCAGGAGGGGCAAGGCAAACCGTGGAGGGGAGGCAGATGGGGCTCCTCGGAGAAGAAGGGTATAAAGCTGCTCTTTAAGGAGGGGATTGGGTTCTGGAGGGTTTTGTAGCTTAGCCTTCGGCCCTCATCCAGTGACCACACCCCAAGTTCAGTTCTGGCCCAGGTTCACTGAGACAAAAAAAAGCCAGAGGAATCAATAGTAACAAAATTCTGTCCTTCCCTCTACCCCTCCCAACATGGCTCTGAAGGTTTTATGAGCTGGGGGAGGGTCCTATTTCAGCTCAGAAGGCTCATCTGCAGGAAGCCAGACCTTATGTGGGCTTCCTGCTCAGAGGACTTTTGTCTGGTGTGTAGAAGACAGGTGATAAAAGAGCATAGTGACCCAGGGAGAGGCTCAAAAGGAACAACAGATGCCACCAGGCAGCCATTGCTATCTAAGCGTTCAGACTGAGCTCTGAGTCCGGAGACTAAATCCTGTCTATTTCTAGCTGTTACCTTGGGCTGGATTCCTCTGCCTCTTTGAAGATTTATGTATTTATTATCTATGTGGTATTCTATCTGCATGCATGCCTACACAGCAGAAGAAGGCATTAGGTCTCATTACAGATGGTTATGAGACCCTATGTGGTTGCTGGGAATTGAACTCAGGACCTCTGGATGAACAGGCAGTGCTCTTAACCTCTGAGCCATCTCTCCTGACCTTCTTTCTTCTTAAAAAAGCTTCTTATTTCATGTGTGTGTTTTGTCTGTGTGTATGTACATGTACCATGCACACACTTGGTGGCATATTTGTAAACCATCATGTGGGTACCAGGAACTGGACCTGCAAGAATAGGGGTTCTCAAGTACTGAAGTATGTATGTCCCCTTCCCTGTGTCTTGCTAGCTGTATAAGGGGACCAGGAAGCACAAGAGTAATGTACCAGCTGCCTATGATGGCTGAGTTTTAATGAACCCCAGGGCCCAAGTGCTGTGGTGCACAGTGAGTGGGGTGGTTATTTGAAGGAGAGCACGTGCCAGACTGGCATGTTCAATGAGGCTTCCTTGAGGAGGGATCATATACCCCCCTGAAGGATTAGCAAGATCCTTCCTGTCCTGAGAAGGGACAAACAGAAGAGACAACACTGGCTGGGGGCAGTAAGATCTCTGTGGCCACAGAGGTTGTCTGAGACAGCTAGTCCTGAAGGACAGGAGCAGGAGAGGCCCAAAGCTTTGGGCTCCAATGGAGATGGGCAGCTGGTGCAGGACCAGTAGGGTTTGCATCTGTGGGTTCCCCAGCTGGACCTGGAGCAGCATCTCTATGAAGTTTCTCTGGCAAGCCACCGAGATCCCTTCTAGAGTCTACCTTCTATGTCTCTGGCCTGATGACCTTAGGCCAGTCACTTCCCAGACTCTGCCTTGTCAACTGCCATGCGGGCACAGAAATGCAAACTCACCTCTAGTGGTGAACGGTGGCCAAGGACCACTGTGGCTGCTTCTCTGAAAGATGGATGTATGGCCAGGTCAAGTGTGGAGGCACAGGTTGGGTAAGGAGCCAGGTCAAAGCTTTGCTTTCTTCCCTGGGCTTGGGTAAAGGGGTGGGGGGTCAGCTTATCTGAGTCCTATTAGAGCTGGAGTAGGTGAGGAGGGGGTGCTTCTTCTGCAGCCCAGATAGCCTATGGCAATAAAGAACACTGACCCACAACCTCTGTAAGGAGGCAGGGAGGGGACAAGCAAGATGTGCAGAGCTGCTGTAGGTAGCTAACAACTGTCACTTCCCTGATCCTTCCCCACCTCCTCCAACCCCCACAGGCTCCTTGGGTACAACCCCAACATTCCCACTTACTCCCACGAGACAAGAAGAACCACAAGAGGCATTTAATGGTGGCCTTTGGCCACTATTTCAGGATAGCAAGAGAGCAGTCTGTGGAGCAGTCACGAGGTAACTAACTCTCCAGGCTTTGCCTGGGGCTTTCTCACATTTTCTGGGAAACTCCGAAAGCCTAAGACAGCAGGACTACTTGTCAGGTCTTAAAACTGAAAAGCCTTCATCCAAGGAACCCTCTTTATTTTGGGCATCCAGGGAGAGGTGGTCACTTTAGGTGAATGTAGGGTGGGTGATAATGAAGGTGGGGCAGTGGGTAGAATTCAGGGCTGAAGGCTTTCTCCAGTTTTCAGCCCACCCACCTGGCCTCAGTGGTATCCTGCACTATCTAAAGAGAACTGCTATAAGCAGGTATGGAGGTGACCAATACAGAGCCGGATTGCCTGCCAGAGGGCCTCTGTGCAGGGGGAGGTTTGGATGAGCAGATTCTGGAGGGACAGAGACATCTCTCAGCAGGGGTTCTTTGCACTCCCCCCCCCCCCCCCCCGCTTACCCTCCCCCCTACTTCCCATTCACACCATCCCTACCTCACCCCCATTGCTGTTCTGGTTTGAGAGTGGATGCATACTCCAGCTGTGAGCAACTGAGCTCTGAGATAGCAATTACTCAAAATCACAGGGCACCCCCACACTCAACCCTGCAAGCAGGTGAAGATGTCCCTCCCAGAGAGTCCTTGTCCCCAGCAGCTTTTCAAAATGGGCATCTCCATATAAGTCAAAAGCCCACAGGGAGACAAGAGCGAGCCTGCCTGCCCAGGGAGCAAACACCCAGGGATGGAAGAGAGGAGAGTGCATTTTAGGCAGTTCCTCAGACAGCCCCCACAGGTCAGCTGTGTCTGAGCTCTGGGGGAAACACTTGTAGGCTGCATGTGGTGGTCTTCCCCTGCTCCTCTCTTGGAACTGTTGGTTGAGTGACTTAAGTCTGTTCATGAAGCTGGCTATGGTACTGCTGTTAACATCAGGGTCGCCCAGTGATCCCTGCAGAGCTGGTCACCAGGCTAACACCAGGCCTTTTGTGTTTCCAGAAGCCCTGCCCCTCCACTGTTCAACCCCACACCTCACACCCTAAGGCTTTTGCCTGTTATCTCCTCCACAGGTTTGGTGCACGTCTGGTCACTTCTGAGTCATTAATACCATCCAGTTGGTGCTCTTAACCGATGTCATGTCTGGGAGGCCAGGCCGAGGACTAACATTTCCTTAGAGATGGGACACCCCACCCCCAGTGGTGGCCATGAAGTTTCAGACAGTGGGGGGAGGGAGGGCAGAAGCAGGGAAAAAGGGAAACAGCCAAGGTGTTTTGAGTGGCCCCAACTCCTGTGTGTGTCTTGTTCAGCCTCCCTCTGTCCCTCTGGCTCCAGACCCAGCCACGAGGCCAAACTGTGAACAAAAGGTGAGCTAGGGCCAGGGGCCAAGACGGAATCCCCTCAGACAGGCTGGCCAAAGGGTCTGTCCACTGACTTGCCAGGTCTGCAGGGAGCCAGGGGAGGGACAGGCTGGGGCAGGCCCAGCTCTGGGGGAGTGTAGGTACTAAGGACAGGAGAGCCAGGCCAGCCTAGCCTTTGAAGGGCTAGCCAGCCTGAGGACACTTTAAATCGCCCCCCAATTAAACCATTGCCGGAAGCTTTTAACAACTATATAGACATTTTAAGGACTGTCCTTTTGTTAGGCAGCCAAGCTGTTATGCAGAGAGACAGAGAGCCAGCAAGCTGGCCAGTGGTCTCTATCTCATGGAGCACCTTCCTATACTGATTGTTTGGCAATCAAAGACTGGGGGGCCTGCTTTAGATCTGGGGCAGCCCAGACCTTCTCCACCTCTTTAGATAGAGCATGATTTGAAGATCTGCATTGCCACTCTTTCCAATGGGATCTCTATGGTCAGGGAAGCGGCCTCTTCCAAACCTCTTTCTGGGATTTCCAGAAGCTGACTTGGGGCGGTAGGAATTTATATCGCTCCCCTTGTTCCCACATTACCCCCCCCCACACACACACACAGCTTGCTCTAGGATCTTCAGGTCACAATCCTCAGGTAGTTGTTTCCTACAAGTTCTTAGAAATTCAGGACTCGCCCCTTCCTTGGGCACATGATTCACTCTGACAGTCTGCCAGGGAAGGGCTGGGAAGCCCCATATTCCTGTAATTCCATCCCCAGGCTCCTTCCTCGGCCCAAAGCAAGGAATGTAGATTTACTATTAGGTGAGTTAGACTGGGCCTTAGTATCTTTGCTTTCAAATCACAATAACATGTGTATACTTTAAAAACAAGAACCCCCTCCCGGTAAACCAAAGTTCCTAGAGGACAACAAAAGACAAGTTTCCATTTGGTCATTTGGTTTGACATCAAAACCCTCATCCTTGGAATGCGCAGCTGCTCCCTAAAATTGTCCCCAGCAGCCTGAAGGACACCGGGCAGGCTCCTCCACTGTACAGGAGGGATTCTCACGAACTCCCTTCAAAGCAACCCTATTCTCGGGTCATGGAGCGCTGTCACAGACAGCTGTGATGTGGGTGAAGTGCACAGGGCATGTTATGCCCCTGGTAGCATGTGGGCTGGTGTCAAGTTCTTCATTGGCTGGAGGGAGCTTTCTGAATATTTTGAGCGAATTCCTCTTTCCCTGAGGCCAGTCTGAACTTCTGTCTCTTGTGAGTGAAGGTGAGACTCACCAAATGGACCCTCACAGCACCTAGCCTGTAACTGCTGCTTTCCTTACATCATTGACTACAGCCCCTGGGGAGGTGTGAGGTGGCTCACACAAGTCAATGGAAAGGCCCAGACATCATCCTAATCTCCTGGGCCCTAAACTGGCCATTGTTGAGGCTGGTGAGGTGGCTTAATCAAGAGCTTTTTCACAGAACCTAAATACAGGATCTAGCTCTCCCACTGGATAATTTATGACCACGGATTACTTCAGCTCCAGAGGATCAGATCTATCTGCCCTCCTCAGGCACCTACACCATCACACACCGCACTGGGTATGGCAGTATATATTATATCTTTACTCTGAGCATTGGAAAGGTAGATGCAGGCAGATCTCTTTGAGCTTAAAAACCAGCCTGGTCTACACAGCAAGTTCTAGAACAGTCAGGGCTAAGAGTTAAGACTTTATCTCAAAAATAAAGTTTAAAGTAGGTCTTGGCACTGAAGGGATGGCTCAGCAGTTTTATAGAGGACCAGGATTTAATTCCCAACATCTACATGGTGGCTCACAACTGTCTGGAATTCTAGTTTTAGGGAGTCTGATGCTGTCTGTGGCTTCTGAAGATGCCAGGCATGCATATGATACACAGACATACATTCTGGCAAAACACCCATAAAATAAAATAGATATAAGTAAATAAATAACAAAGGGAACATTGTTAACTCCTGTAGTACAGGCACCACAAAGTGCCAGTACCAAGTGGCTGAGAAGCCAGACCTCGTAGGCCCAGGCCCCGTCAGAATGAGGAGCCAGGTGGAGAGGGCCACTGTGAATGCGGAGACACAAACGCCAAGACTTGCCTGGCACAAAGTCTGGGGGTAAGTGGCTGAGGTTGAGCAAGGCTGGGGATGGGCAGGTGGGGTGGGGGGAGCTGCTGAAGCTAAAGGATCCTTCTTGTTTCCACATGGACAAGCCACTCAGCTGTGTCTGTGGTGCCTCGTTTTGTCCCAACGTGCAAGGCAAGGATTCATCTCCTGATACCGGACATGACAAGGAAATGTATAGAGATAGGAGCTAACAGAAACTTCTAGCCCGGAGTATCCAGCCCAGTTCAAACCTGCAAACTCAAGTCCAAGAAACCAGCTATTTGGTTGATTCCACTAATTTCCTCCCCTTACTTTCTTTACATGATCCTAGGGATTGGACTCAGGGCCTTGGGCATGCAAGGCCAGTGCTCTTCTGTTGAGCTGTGTCCCCAGCCTCCTAAATTAGCAATTTGGATCACCAATTCAGATGAGAACAGATGGGTCTGGCCTCATCGTTGGGGGGCTGCAGCCTGGCTACCACCACATCACCCCCACAAGCCGATCATTTTGAAATTTCAAAAGCTCTGGGATGGAAACCCAAAGCCTCTTCAGCAATGGGCCCAGGTGGGCAGATTGCCAGCTTGACGCTGGCGCCTGGCTCCCTAGAAGGCTGCCCAGCACAGCTTCCATGAGAAAGGGAGGTTTAGGGGCTCTGGGCAGATCCTGCTGGGAACCATCAAAGCTCTCAGCCACAGGAGTTGGGCCTGCTGGGCTCTGGAGGAACCCCCTCATCCAACCCCCACAGCTGAATATCCTTTCTGTCCTTAGCCTGGGGTTTTGGGGGGGGGGTTGTTGTTGTTGGTGTGTGTGTGTGTGTGTGTGTGTGTGTGTGTGTGTGTGTGTTGTTTTAACACTAGCTCCCACATGCTTTTTAACTCACTTTACATATAGCTCTAAAAAAAAAGAGTACCATTAAAACTGGGGGTGGTGAGGTCTACCAGTGACCCCAGCACACTAGGAGGTGGAATCCGGAGGATTAGGAAGTAAAGGCAGCCCTGAACTCCTGGACTGCAGTCTCAAAAAAAAAAAAAAAAGTTAGGTTCAAGGATGAAGCCTAAGGTACAGAGAACAAGGTTTGATCTGAGCAATGTACACAATGCTTACTCTCATATGTGCAGAAGAATTCCATAACTGATACAGCCTTTCATAAAGATGAAGTTATTGATTCACCGAATACTCTATGATGCAAAATTACTATTCCAACATTTTATAGACTGGGAGCCTGGGGCTTGCTCAGTCACCAACTCCTGTCCCCCCTTCTTTGAGAAGACTCAGCTTAGTAAGTGGTTGCTCCGACCCTAGCTTTCCCATGCCCCTTTCTTCTCGTGCGAGCGCAGGGCTTGGTCCCCTTGAGGGAACAAGCGGCTGTCAGAGATAACTCAGTCGCTCTGGGCCAGACCCAGCTGTTGGGAGTGCAGGATTGCACCCAGCCTACTCTTGGGCTGTTCGCGAAGAAAGAACTGGAGGCCTGAGGAAGGCCCTGCTGTTTGCATGAAAACAATGAGTCAGCCCTGGAAGGAGAAGGGGGTGTGAGTCAGCCTGGAAAGGGAAGGGGGAGTGGTCCTGGTGACCGCATCCCAGCCTCCAGCTTTTCCCAAGCTGACACTTCCCATCTCCCAATTTGTCCTGCCCTCCCCTCCCCTCGCCCCTCCCCCCAAGCCTTGGTCTTTAGAAGGTTCAACGAATTTCCTTTCTCTGTTATTTGGCTGTGATAGGAAAAGTATTGAAAAATAGAAAGTGCCCTAGACAGGAAAACACTCGGAGAGCTGAAACCTGAAACCCAGTGGCCTGTGCCAACACACCAGTTGGAGGTGGATGGCCAGCCAGGATTCATTCTAGGCCCTGGTCCCAGGCTCTGCTTGGGGTAGTGCCTGAAGCCCCTTTAGTGGAGGTGAGGACTTTAGGGGGGAGGTAGTGGGTTACTACTGGAGATCTTATGGATAAAGAGAAGAAGACAGAGAGTGGGGAGTTTGTGTTCTGGTGGAAGCTCTACCTCAGCCCCTAGCACCCTGGCATCCATACAGCCAGAGTCTGGAATGTTCTGGTGGAAGCCCCACCTCTCTCTACCCAGACCTTGCCCCTCAGAAAGTCCCACCAAACATGGCTTCTCCCTCAGAAATATTTAAGACCACTCCCATAGGATATTTAAACAGCACCCAGAAAGCAAATACATGGTTTCCCCATCTCCTGTTGGGGACTGGAAAATCGTCTGGGAAAGCAGTACCCATTAAACCTGGACTTTTTCCAGTTTGACCTGATTTGGATTGTTGTGGCAGCGGAGATGCTTGTTAGGGAACAAGACCTTCAGTTTGGACAGACTTCCTTTTCATACTTATGTATTTATTTCTTATTACTTATTGTTTTCTTGTTGCTGTTGATGGGACCTAGAATCTCATTCATCTCGTGCATGTGTGGCAAGTGCCCTACCTCTGAAATAACACCCCTGCACAGACTTCCCAAAAAAAATTCCCATCATCAAGGCACCATGCATTTTTGTCAGAGCCACATGGGGATACAGGCCAATTGCCTAGCACAGTATTTACTAATGAGCTGATGCCATACTCCTAGTGAAGCCTACTAGACCTTATGCATTTTTGTCAGAGCCACATGGGGATACAGGCCAATTGCCTAGCACAGTATTTACTAATGAGCCGATGCCATACTCCTAGTGAAGCCTACTAGACCCTATCAGGTGTCACAAACCACCCAATCCTCTACTGTCCCCTCTACCTCTAGGCCAGTTACACAGAGTCTTCTTTTGGTGACAAAACAGTAGAGAGAATTGGCTGGAAGTTACAGAGCAAATTCATTCATCAAAAGCTTACTGGGGTGCCTTGGAGCCAGACTCCCAGAGATGGGGCGGTTGGGGAGGCCCAGGGTATAGAGAGCCAGCTGTGTGAACAGATAACTACTTCACAATAGAGCCTGAAGAAGCCTTATCAGTGAGGATACTGAAGGGCCTGTTCTGACCTGAGGCTCAGGAGGGTTTCTAGTGGTCTTAAACAGGCCTGGTCTTCCTGGGAGGCTGAGGCAGGAGGATTCAAGGCTAGCCTGGGAAATTTAGTGAGAGCCTGTCTCAAAAGAAGTAAAGCCAGGCTCGGTGGGTAGCACGGGCCTTAGGAAGCAGAGGTAGAGGCAGAGGCACATGGATCTCTAGAGCTTGAGGCCAGTTTGATCTATAGTAAGTTCCAGGCCAGGGCTGCATAGAAGATATACAGCTTTTAGGATGGTTTGCCAAGTATACGCAAGGTCCTGGAATCCCAATACTCAGGAAAGAAAAGAGAGGCTAATTCATAAAGCAACTGTTGGAACTGTGTTAGGATTTCTAGCACATGGTAGATGTACTGGTAAATGTACTATTTCAACATGGTGCCCAGATACTCTATGTGCGGGGCGTGTCCCTTTCATCCATATGCATGAGCAGGTAATAAATACCACGTAAACTACAGGAGCCCTTACAAGCCAAGACTCCACCTTGTTCTCTCCCTTCTCTTCCTGCACATTTCCATGGGCGTAGTGTGAGTTACTGGTATTTGTGATCTATTCCCGTGTGCATTAACAACAAACTGGGCCATTAGGGATGAAACACATCAGCCTTCTAACTACTGTGTTCATTCCAGATGTTGGACAGGGGTTGAGATACAAGAAAGTAGCAGTTATACCCTTTATCCCCTGGGCCAAGGAGCCAGATTTTTATCTATTAAGCAATGGGAAGCCAGCGAATATCTTTGGAGGGAGGACAGGACAGACTGGCCTGTGCTTTGGTTCAGAGGTCACAGAGGAAGATGACCCTTGACTTTTAAGTGAGAAGTGTGACAATGGAGTCAGGCAAGGGATGGGATGCCAAGGAAGAGATTGTGTGTGTGTGTGGGGGGGGGGGGCGGGAGGTCAGAAGATCCAGCCTCGGCTCTGGTCTTCAGAGACCAATCCCGCTCCTACCTCCCATGACCTGTCACCATCTCAGCTGACATCAGTCCTAAATGCAGGACCTGGGGTAAGAACAAGCCAGTCCAAGCGGGGTGGAGTCCAAGAGGAGCAATTGTCCAACACCAGCAATATCACATCGGATGCTCTCCCTGGTCCAGCCTCCTAGGGGTTCTCCTTTAGACTCCTCCATGACATCAGTTCTCTCGGGCCCTGGGAGTCACTCGAGCAGGTGCAGGCCCGAGTGTATGGCGCAGGATTCACTTAGTGTTTTCTGAGATGCATTAGCCTCAGTGGAGAGAAACTGCTCTCTCAGCTACCCACTCACTGTGAACCCTGATCACAGGGTTTAATTGAGCTAAAGCTGTCGATGTGCGCAGATGCCCTTAAAGCACAGGCTGGCCCAGCAGACCTGTAGGGTGAGAACACTGGCACTGTGGGTTTAGCCTTTAAGGCCTTAGCCCTGTATTGGAGAGGGGCAGAGATCGGTTTTTTGTTTTTTGGTCTTGGCTGCCTGCTGCCTTAGACAACCAATTATCACAAGCAATCTGAAACTAAAAGACCCAAGTAGGGGAGATCTGGGTGAAGTGGGAGTATCTTACATTACCAGAACCCCCCCCCTCTACCCTCACTCTGCCACTGCCGCCTCCGTGGCTATTCTAGACTTTGTTGGTAAAGTCACCAAGGCAAGTCCAGGACAGGTAGATTGGGAGGTGATTCCCCTGCATTAAGTCTTGGTAGCTCGGGCATGAGAAATGAGGTGGGGCCTGAGTGAGAGCTGGGGATTATTTGCAAAGTGGCTGGTTTCAGAACTTCCTCCTGGTTCCTGGACTTACAAAAGCTGCCTTCCCTGCATCTGTGTCCTCTGACAGGCCTCAGTCTGCAGCGACCGGAGCCCAGGGTTTGAGTGTGGGTGCTGGATTTAGCAGCCTCCATCCCAGCGTGGTGTAGCTCAGGTCGCCTTCAGCGGGGAGTGCTTCCGTTTATTTCTGGCAAAGACTGCGGGAGGGAGGGGAGTTCCCTTCTCTGTTTGTTTTGATTCTGTTGTTTTCTTAAAGACAGGAAGGAAAGCTATCATCACTTTTTCGGTTCTGTGAACAATAAAAGCAGGCAGAAGAGGATGTTCCCCCGCCAAGCCCACACCTTCTCCGCTCCCCTGCCACCCTCACCACCAGGATCAGGTCCCACCCAGGAGAGGGGCTGGCTTCACCTTTGAATCGCTTTGACTTCTTTGGGAGTCCTTGGATTCCCTTTACCAGATGGTCAAGGGCATAGATAGATAGATAGATAGATAGATAGATAGATAGATAGATAGGTAGGTAGGTAGGTAGGTAGATAGATAGATAGATAGATAGATAGATAGATAGATAGATAGATAGATAGATAGATACAAAGTTGGAAAGACAAGGACTGAACAGGCCATGCAGTAAGTGTTCCACAACCACCCCTCCTGTTTGCTTCCCTCAGAAGCCTAAATGGTTGGCCCACAGCACAGTAGGGGAAGCAACATGGGGATCCTTCATCTTCCATACAAAGCTGGTTTCTTCCACAGAAGACCTGCCAACACTGGCCTGACCATGTTAGACTTCTAAAAAGCTTGAGGAATAAGGAATGGGTGGCTGGTGAATCTTGGGGCTTCTTGGTTCCTGTAATTGTCCTTGCTCTGTTGGGAGACAGGCTGAGCTTGTCCCCTGACATCTGGCTCCTTAGATTCTGGTGCTCTATGCCTCTGCCCACTCTCTCTTGCCAAAGGCCTTCTCCCCCAACCTCTCATGCATCTTCTTTTCTCTCCTGCCTTCTTGTGACAGGGTCTTGTTACATTTGCCTGAATGGCCTTGAACTCTATATAGACTAGTAGCCTGGTCTTGAACTTAAGTTGATTCTCCTGCCTCAGCTTCCTGAGTGCTAACACACACACACACACACACACACACACACACACACACACACACACACACACACACACACACTTCTGCTTCTCACCACCTAGCCCTGGCTGTCTAGCCTGATCTCCTCCTACCTCAGTGGTGAGATTATAGGCTTGTACTGCCACAACTGGGCTGCCCTAACAAACAAGGATCCCAGAGGCTCTGGTTGTTTCTACTGTATTCTAGTTTGCTCTGAAACTTGGCCCAAAAGTTACCTCAGTATCTTTGTCTGCAAAGTGGTTCCTGAGCTCTTGAAATAGAGCTCACCCTTTACAGAGAACATGGTTCACAGGCCGGGTCCCTGGGATAGCAGGTTAACTTGGAATCCAGATGGAGAGCAATATGCAAATGACTACCATATTCAGAGTGTGGTTTATTTTTGAGATAGTGTGTCATATAAAGCCCTGTATAGTTAAGGCTGGCTTTGATCTTCTTACCCTCCTGTCTCTACCTTCTGAGGGTTGGGACTTCAGGTGTGCACCACCAAGCCTGGTTTTTGTGACACTGAGTGAGGGTCAAACCCAGGCCTTTATGTACACCAGGCAAGCATTCTACTAACTGAGCTACATTCCCAGCCATAGAGTACAGACTCTAGCCAGTAACTTCTATCTCCGTTGAACATGTGGCACTCTATGTGGAAGACATTAGCTTGTGGAAGATACAGATACTTAAGAGGCTAGAGGCTTCAGGGACCCTGGACCTTGGGGTATCAAAGATATTCCAGATAGTTCCAGAATAGAATGAATTTTTATCAGCCTTCCTGGGATGCTAGAACAGCAGTCAGAGGCCCAAATATGAGCACTCTACAATGCCTCACAAGAACAGTGTGGTGGCTTTTCTCCAGCACTGTGCAACTTCCTCAGCCACTTGCCTGGGCACGAGAGCCTGTCCCGCCACCAACCAGCTCTACAATGTGCATGTCTTAGTTCACGTTTTTTTTTGGGCCCCAGATTCGTTCATTTGTTTGTTTGTTTGTTTTTGCTATAAATGAGCTAAGGTATTCACAAAACTGTCTGTACTGAACAAATATGACACCTCAAAACAAACCATAGGGCTGAAAATATAATTCTTCCACCTTCAGATGGCACCTTGGGTTTGAGTCCCAACACTGAATAAAAGCAGGTGTGATGGTACATGCCTATAATCTCAGCACTTGGGAGATGGAGGCTATAGAGTCAGAAGTTCAAGGTCACCATCAAGGTCATCATCAACTATAATAATAGCGAGTTCTGGGGCTGGAGAGGTGGCTCGGTGGTTAAGAGCAGTTGCTCTTACAGGGGACCAGGGTTCGGTTCCCAGCACATGGTGGCTACCAACTACCCACACTCTATTCCAGCAGATCTACCAACTTCCTCTGACCTCCATGGGTACCAGGCATGCATGCTGTGCACACACATCCATGTAGGCAAAACACTCATATACATAAAAGAAGTAAAAAACCCAAAATGCTCATTTTAAAAAAATAGTGCAGCGCAACAGAAATATGTGAGCTCCTGTCTCAAAGTAAGCAAGCAAACCAACCCACGGTGACCCCCCACTTCTTACTACTTGCTGTCCCCTTCAGGAATGTTCTCCTGTATTCTCTCTACCCTTTAAGCTCAGCACCTTCTAGGACGCCCCTCCTGGTTGCCATGCATGTAGTATGACTCTCCATATTGTCACCTGGTCCTCCTTTCCTTATGGTTTGCTAGCCAGGCCCAGCCCCCAACTCCTAGCCCAGACTCGTCCACCCTGCCAGGACCACAGTACCAGTTCCCAACCACATAAAAAGAAGGCGCTGGGAAAAGCCATAAACCCGAGGGCTGAGTGGGATGTTTGTCAAAGACAGATCTGCAGCCAGGGACATGGAAGGAGCGTGCTGGGACTCGGAGGAAGAGGCATTTCTGGGGAGAAGGGATGGACTTGGAGGAGCTGGCTCAGGCTGGGAGGGAAGGAGGCCCATTAACACTTCGGCCCCAGCCTTGCTTCCTCGGCACCTCAGCCAGGCACACACAGGCGCGTTTGTCTGCCTTACTGCTACCTCTCACTAAGGCACTGTGTTAGCAGCAGCACCAGGTGGGAGGGTGTTTCCAGGGCACAAATGTCCTTTATGGATGGGCAGTACAGGAAAGACAGCCCCTCCGGAGCTGAGACCACCCCCAGAATTCGGAATTCAGACCTGACCCAGGAATTGGCCACCATCCCGGCAATGCTGGCACCCCAGGGATGCTTGAACCTGGAGGGTGGCTGGCTTTGTTCCAAGGACCCCAGGTGCCATGAGCAAAATCCCAGGAAAAGGCAGCCATATTTGGAAGGCTAGAGAGTTCTGCAGAGGACTCCCTCCAGAGTTCATGATGAGAAATGACACCCATCAGTCAGCATATTGCCAGCTCCTTGGAATGAGGAGAAAGATGGCTACCTGACAGATGTAGAGGTCAGCGTTGAACACGAAAAGAAGACAGACCCAATTTCTACCTCATGCCCCTTCACAGCCCCTAGAGGGGAGCCTCCAGGGACAAGGTGATGCTGTGCTCTGGTGGCTTGTTACCCTGAGGCCTTTATCCTTGGAGGGCCTCTTGTGTTCTTCAGGCTAATGTGTGAGAGAAAAGACTCACAGAGCCTATCTGCCCCCCACTGAACTTCTTAAGCCTCTTTCTGCCTCCTCCAGGCTGCCATTGAGTTTTTAAAGTTTCTGTTTCATGTGTAGATGGATTCAAGGTTGTGTTGGCTGCCTGGCAGTGCCTCCTGGAGATAACCCAAGGACTGACTATAGCCCTCAGCTGGGAGACTCTATGACTCTCTGATGGAATTGTTTCTTTGTAGTGTGTGTGTGTGTGTGGGGGGGGGGGGGTTGAGTATAAAAATAAAAACTCGTATGCAGGGCTAAGTTCCCTGTGAGCCATGACTTCAAACAGGTAGGATCTCTCTGTAGAGGTCACTGCTTTTACACTTGGGGATACTGAGGCAGGGAGGAGCAAGGTCTCTTTGTGGCCCACATTCCTGCTAATCCTTCTCTCCAGCTGAGCTCTGGTGAGGGAGGGCTGGTCGGGGAGGGAGGAGGTTTTGTTAGAACCTCAGGATATCAGATGAGATTCCCTACCTCTTCCAGTCCCCTGGGAAAGTGACATAGCCTTCAACCACAGGCACTAACTGACACTCTGGTCCTGATGAGGGAAATGGATTGGAGGGTATGATGGTGGCCTCACTCCAAGAACAACCTGCTCACATCCTGCTTTACCAAAGGCCAAGGCAGGCTGTCCAGCTGCAGACCCCCATTCCTGTTTTTCAAACCCCTACCATGCCCAGGGACAGAAACACTCCACCATACAGGGCAACCATCTCCTCCCACACGTACTGCTCAGATGTTTATGAAAACACATATAGGGTTCACATGTACTCGAAATTCACACAGTCCCCTTCAATAGTAGAGCTCTTAAAAATGCCCCTCCAGAAAATCCACCCCAACCATAACCTCCCAGGGAGAGATGCCTCAGGTCCCTACTGACCTCAGCAAGCTCAGACCACAGCTTCAGACACCTGTTGTGTCCCAGACTACCCACCTACATATGCAGACCCCACATCCAGGGCCCTTGCTCAGCTCCTCAGTATCCCCAGCCTGGATTGGGGCATTTATGCTGCTGGCCGCCTATATGTAGTTTATAGATTTTAAAGGATGGGGTGTGGGGGTCGAGAGAGTGGGAATGTAGGGGTGTCTGCAGGCAAAGTGAAGAGGAACAGAAGGAAGGAAGAGAACAGTATGACTCACTTCCACCTTTACAATGTCACAGTTCAGTTTCATGGGCTGGCAGGAAGGGCCCATTTGTCAACAGTGTCAGGGCCTGCATGTGGTGGGTGTGGGGAACTGTTCCCTGACATGTTGGTTAGGGGAGCTGGGGACTTAGCTAGAGGCAGTGCTTGTATGCACTTTGGTAGTAGTCATGCTGTGAACTCAGCATTCTGAATCCCTGGTGTTTGTCTTACATTCTATCCTGCACAGCTACCTAGGTGCTGTAACTGTCCCGCCCATGCTGACCAGACATGGCCCCTTGGTGCTTCTGTTTATCCTTATCACAATTCCCCAGGCCACTCACAGCTCAGCTACTTTTCTTTTTTTAGCATTCTCATAGCTACTCACCTGCTTCACAGCCACTGTCCCAGGCCTTTGTTCTAGCATGTAGAACACAATCTACCTCAACTCTACAGCATGCCGGCCTCTGGCTCCATCCTGTCTCCTCCTGGACCCTTCCTTAGTCTTCATGCTACAAACCCACTGCTTTCTCTTGTTTTTTGAATAGTGAGCCAGTTAACCTGTGAGCTCCTAAAGAGGGTTTCTTCTTCTTTTTTTTTTTTTTTTTTTTTTGCCTCTAAGACCTCCAATTTTGGAAGCCAGCACATGTACAGAAAGTCCTGAGAGAGACCAGGAAAGAGCCAGATTACAAAGGCCAGGCAAGCTCTTTTAGAGCTCTACTTTCTAGGTAGCAAATCTCCTTCAGCATGCCATTCTCCTGGGCACATCTGCCCTCATTCTATAGATTTCATAGGCCAAGACAGTAAAGATTGCTCACAGGCCGCACCCTGCCCCAGGGCTAGGGGAATCCCAACCACTGGCCTAGCCACCAGGGCAGGGCTCTGTCTACCCTGTACCTTGGGGTCAAGCCTGTACTGGCTTCCCTCACAAGCTCACTCATGCCTACAAGGGGCATTGTGACTTTTGGGCTCTGTTAACCTCTTTAAACCCGAGGGAAACTGAGGCATGGAGAGGAAATGGTTAAGCAGGAGATCTCAATCTATGTTCCTTCTCACTGGCGCTCAGTGCCCATTCCTTGGCAGTGTCTACCCTCTCAGGTTGCCTAGGTCTCCCTGGCTTCTCTCCAACTTCCTGTCTGAACCTCTGCCTGTTTCTTTCTCCACCAACCCCTAACCCTTTGCTTAATGGCATCCAAGGGCCTCTCCTTCCCCACTCTGAGCAGAGAATCAAATAAAGAGTGTCCATGGCTGAGGCCATTACAGTGTGCTGGAGTTCCCAGGGTACTGAGCTAAGCACACACTTACGGAGTGGAAGGCCTTTTCTTTATCTTGTGTGTATGTCTGTGTGCTGTGTGTGTGAGGCCCAAAGACAACTTGAGAGTTCATTCTTTCTACCTTTACTTAGGTTCTCAGTGTGAAAACTCAGGTAGCCAGGCTGACCTGAGCTTAATCTACAGCAGACAACAACCTTGAATTTAGGTCTTTCTACCTTCTCTAGTACTGGGATTAGAGGTGATCACCATCCTTCATGGTTTACTCAGCGCTGAGACTGAACCCAGACCTTTGTTTATGTTACATAAGCACTCTATCAACTGAGGTACCTCCTCAGCCCCGTGGAAGGCTTCTGTTAGACTTAGAATCCTAGACTAGGCAAATATCTGTCCTTGGTGACAACAGGGACTGTGCTCTCAAGTGGCACCCCTGGGTCTGTCTGTACCTCTCTCTGGTGTCCCCCCCCCCCCAATAGCTGTTGACTCCCTTCAGAGCCTGTAAAATCCTTATTATAGATGAAGATGGAAAAAGCAGGAAATACACATGGGAAATCCACACTGCATGCTCTCCCTGTGACACACACTCAAGTGTGTGATCCCAGCCCACCGAGAACATGTAATTATTTAGCAATAAGTCACATTTCTACCTTAAGCCAGCAATTCTCCATTCTTTTGGGGTCCCTCACCGATTTCATTCATCTTGGCCTGCAATGCCATTGTGTTGGGAGCAAAACCTGGCTGTGATCTTTACGTCTCACCAGGGTCAGGGCTGAATTCCTCCACAAGTTCAGGTTTCCTGGAAAAGGACTGACTTGTACACTGGTGTATAAATGGATGGCTGTGGGAAGCATTTCCAGACACAGGAGATGGGTGTCCCTTGGAAGGGCAGAGTCAACTCGTTGCCACAAAGGAGGCTTTGAGGTATTAGTGGAAATACCCAGCTGTCCTTGCAGCTGGAGATGGTGGTCTTTATTTTGACAGTTGTATTGACTACAGTCTTGAGGCCAGCATGCTTCCATGGCTTGAGCCAGTGACCCTGAGTTGAATGGATACTTGCCGCTTGCAGGAAATAGCTAATGCACCGATTTTGCTTTGGCCTGCTGCCATAGTAGTTGTGAGCAGAGATGTTGCTGGGTTTCTTCTTCAGATCTTGTCTCCTAGTAAAGACAGTAGAGCTCAGACTCTGCCAGGGATTTGCAGTGCTCTGCTGTTTGTTTGGAGACAGCATTTCTCTATGTGACCCTGGCTGTCCTGAAACTCATTCTGTAGACCAGGCTGGCCTCGAACTCAGAGATCCAACTGCCTCTGCCCCCTGAGTGCTGGGATTAAAGACATGTGACATTACCTGCTGGTGACTTACTCTGTTTGGTCTTGTCTTGCTATGTATTCCCTGTCTAGACTAGAATTCGTTATGTAACATAGACCGGGCTCACATAAATTTTCCTGCTTCTGCCTCCCAAGTGCTAGGATTATAGGTCTGCACCATGGCACCACTTCCTTTGCTATTTTATGCCTCTAAAATATTTGGGATACACACACACACACACACACATTCATGTTTTGCAGAGCTGGGGATGGAACCCATGGCCTTATGTAGCCTAAGCACATGCTCTACCGTTGAGCTACATCCCAACCTGACAAGTTAGTAACTATACTGTAAACTTCCTCCTTCTGTCTGCCACTGTTACCTTGCAGGGTGATGGGAGTTGATAACTCCTGCACGTAATGGGGTTAGCTGAGTGCCCTTAATTTACTGCTTCCTTCCCCCTCCTCTGTCCAATGATGCGACTGCATTTGTTTTTGTCGTTTTAAGCCAAGCCACAAAATTTTGTTGAGACCTGCCTAGCGTGTGGAATGGAGGCATACGGGTGATGGGGTGACAGATCCATGTGCAAGCAACGGTCACGTAATGTGCTAAGGGCTTCTTGCCCATGGAAGTCCAGGCCTAGGCAAGTCCAAAGGAGGAGGCAGTAAGAGTCTTAGTACTCTGAATGAATATGAAGGGTGGGGTTGAGCCTTCAAGATGAAGAAAGACCTCAGTGCCCCTTAATAACTAGGGAAGCCATGACTTACCCAGCATGGTAAGCTATCCATAGGCTGTGGGCTATTATCATCTCCATTTATAGATGAGAAGCCAAGGCCTCAGGCTTGGGAAGCTGATAAACACTCTGTGGGTCCTTAGGCCCAGAGGGGAAACGACCCAAATTGACTCTCTGTTCCATGCCCCCTTCCCCTAGGAGCTGCTTTACAAAGCTTGGGGAATACTAATCTAAGACTCCAATCCACATACTTCTCTGTGGCCAGAGAGGTTTCTGAAACTGTGCTCTGGTAAAGTCATGTTTCTGCTCATGAACCCTCTGTGGCTCCTAGCTGTAATCTAGACAAGACCTGACAGACCCTATCAGGTGAGCAGCTTTAGCCTCTGCTGAAAGCGTCTGTCTATACTAGTTCCCAGGGCTTTACCTGAGTCAAGTATTTTCTGCCTGGTGAGTTTTGCCTCAGCTGTTCCATTTTTGTGACCATGGCATTTCCTAACATGGTTCCTGCCCATCTTCCCTTCCCAAGTTCAGCCAAGAGACCCCTATTAGGCCTGAGATATAGGAAGAGTATTGAGCTGGTTTGGCTGCTGACATTGACTGATATGTGATCCATGAACTTTTGATCACAGGAATATGCTTTATGGGTACAAGTAAACATAATAAAGTACTCACTGAGTTGTTTTTCAGTGATAGCAGTACATAGATGAGTCTGGTAGTCATGTGTTGTTGGGGTTGGCTCTTTTGAAATTGTGTGGTTGGGGGTAAGTCACTTGACCTCTCTGATCCCAGGCTTTCCTATCTGTGAAATGGGTATTATGTTGGAGCCTACCACACAGGTTAACAAGGACTCAAGTTGACAACCATGTGAAGGAAACCACACTTCTCAGCTCTACCCAAGCTCCAAGGTGGGGAGGGCCCTGCTGGATGGGTCTGGGCTTCTGGAGGATCCTCGCAGAAGAAGCAGGTGGTGGAGGACAGATATAGATAGGCTGTGTGGCTCAGTGGGCTGTGTGGAGACAATCCAGGTGTTTGATAGAAGGCACGGATAGGTCTCCTCTCTGGTCAAGTAAATATAAGAAAAGGCTGTCTCCAGGGAACCACCAACCCTCCTCATGGGCCAAAGTCCTCAGGAGACAGTCTGGAGGCTCCTTTTATGTGACTGTAAAGTAATCCAGGGCCTGGCAGGGTCGAGGTTGGGTGGCTCTGACGCGCAGGGCAGCATTCATGTGGTCAATGATTACCTTTTATATTTGGCCATAAAGGCAACTGCCTGGCCTACAGACAGGGTCAGTCTATACAATCACTGTCTCAGGAGGGTGTTGTGACCACAGGCACACTTAGTTCGTGCACATACACACATATGCATTAGCACATACACTCCTATCGAGTAGAACCCTACCTCTGCTGAGGTCTCTAGGACATCCTTGCAAGACACCCCTGTCTCCCCAGGTGGTCTCTGGACCAGATGCCAAGGGTGATTGGTGGGGCCCAGTGAGTATGAAACACAAAAAGAGGTCTGCCCTGGGTCAGGATCCTGTCCTAGGTAAATCACTCAGCTCAGAGGCCAAGTCTCCGAGGAATAAGGGTCTCGCCACACCACAGTCCATGTAACCTGTGGGTGGTGCAGCTGAGATCTGGTGTGTAAGGATTTGCCATAGGTTCCAGGCTAGTAAGCACAGTTGAGCAAGAAGAACTCAGACATTCTCTGTGCTAACAGACTTGGGGGCTACTTACCCAGGGGACCAAACAGGAATCTGAGGGGACAGTACCTCATTCAGGGTCATCTCCTCCCTACGACACTTAACCTAGGGCATAGACACCTGTCCCCAGGAGAGTAGTAACTATCAGGGTCAGGGCTGGAGCAGAGATGGTCAGATTAATGTTTTCCCTCTCTGTTGATAAGACCCAGAACCTTTGTCCTAGTAAGAGAGGCTGCAGAGGAAGCACCTAGGGATAGTTTGTAAGTCTCTGGTAGGTCCCTGGCTGAGGACAGTTGTGGGATGCTGAGACTGGCCTTTAAGAGGCTGCTGGGTTCCAGGCAGCTCAGCCTAGGCCCCGCTGTTTTCCAGTGGCCAGATAAAAAAGTGTGGTCCTCTCAGGGAGTGATCGCAGTGCAGCGCATGAAGAAACCTGCAAAGGCCTCTGGGAGGGAGCCACATCTGGGGAGAAAGATTCATTCACTCTAGTCATAAATGCTCTGTAGATTCCGAGTTGCTTTGAGCCCTGGCCAGGGCCTCCAATCAACCTTTGGTTCTGATAAGGATAAGAGGCCCAAGGTGATAACACAAGAACCAGAATCTGTCACCAGGAGCTAATTAGGGCACTGGGTGCTGAACCTGGCCACACCCGCTACACCTGACCGGATTTCTCAGGAGAGGGGGAGGACTGGTCTCCCTGCCTGTGCCTCTTGGCCCTACTGTCTTTTTGTCACCTCTTTCTACCCTTCATTCCTACTCACCCCCTCCTCCACGGCTAACATAACAATATGGAATAAAATATATTCCAGCCTGTGACATCTGAGTCCATTGACAGGACATAGCACAATGTGTAGAGCCTGGGGTGGGAGCCAGGAGGTCCTGTCCTAGCCTTTCTCTGCATGACCTTGAACCAGTCACATTGCCCTGAACCTCAGTCCCTCACTCTGGACATTGTCATGGTGATGGGACAGGTATTCAGTCGTTCATTCTCTGCTGGATTCTGATGGGGTCTAAAGTCCACTCTTTATGGTGTGAAACACTACAGTCTGTGACGCACAGAACCTATTACCAGAGCCATCTGGGAATGTAGGGGTGAGTGTGTGACACTTGGCAGAATCCCCAACCCATGTCTCTTGGGAAGAGGGGAGTCAGGAGGAGGTGATGTTGTCCCCAGGGCTCCCAGAATGCTCCTTTGTCTCTTGCCTGCTCTTAGCCACCAATTTTAACTCCATGCCTATTAAATAACATGCCACCAGAGAAGGATCCCAATTGGCTCTTTTCTCCCTCCTTTGTGTGCCTCTCTGTCCCTCACACATATAAACATGTCCAAAGCCTATTGGTGACCAGGTGCTGGGCCAGGCTGAACCCACTTTGAGCTTGGGAAGGAATTGGAAAGGATTATTGCTGTTTCTAGCTGCTTCCAGACTGAGCCCATTATGGGTTCCCATTCCTAATTTGCAGGGTCCAACCCCAGAGCAAGGTAAGAACAGGGACACGTGGCCTGGTCGTGTGTAGGTGACAAGACACAGATGGGACAGAGCTGGGCATAGGTATGTGGGAGAGAGACAGCTATGGAAGAAGGTCCTTCCATTTTTTTTTTCATGGTCTACTTCTTCAAACAGCAGTTCCTTGTAGGTCCAGCTTGCTAACTCAGTGCTAGGTCTAAGGTGGTTGGTGACTCAGGTCAGGCCCAACCCCAGCTCTCACAGGTCTGTGCCTTAGAAAGAAAGGCAAATGTCAGTCTCTGAGAATGGAGTACACAGAAGTACCTTTGAGGACAGTGGCAGGAAGAGAAAGGTCCCACCTGCCTGGAGTATGTGTGTTGGGGGTGGGCGTTAGAAGGGGGAGTCCTTGGGAAGGAGTGCCCAGTGACCCTGGGAGAGCAGATGGTAGATCAAGTCCACTCAGCTTCGGTTTCCGTCTAAACAACGGGTGTCATTGGTATATTTTTTTCACAGGCCTTGTGAGAAGCCAATGAATCAGTGTGTATAAAGCTCAGGGCACAGGGCCTGACTGGTGACAAGTGATAGGTGCCAGCTTGTGGACAGCTGATGTTATGGCGGTAGGGAAGAAGGCGTGGTCTGTCTGGGACAGAGCAAATAGCATGGGGAAAATGATTAAATACAAAGGCAGACAAGCCTGCCACCCTGGAAATGGCGGGAGGAGACTGTTCAAGGTGTATGGAGCTGTATGTATGCACTGACCCAGGGTGCATCACGGTGGTGGTGAGGGGGGGGAGTCTGTCTCCCCGGGGCACAGAGACTCTGAGACTGACTGCCAGAGCTGAGGGAAGGTCCAAGACTGTGAGAAACTTGGATAGCCTTTCTTTGTTATTATTACTATTATTATATCTGTTGTCTATTTGCACATGTATGTGAATGCATGTGTACCACCTCAACAAGCACATGGAAGTCAATGGACAACTTTTGTGAGTCACTTGTATTTTTACTAATGGAGAGTACATTCGGGTTGTCAGCCTTGGTGGCAAACATCCTTACCCCTGAAGCTATCTTTCCAGCCTAGAAGTTCTTTCTACAGGGCTTTGGTAGATGGGAGGGAACCTTGAGGGGTAAAGAGTAGTCTGGGAGTGTGTTGTGAGGGGTGGTGGGGAGGGAGATCTCTGAATGGTCAGCACATGAGCCGAATTACTGCCTGTTTCAGGGAAGGGGTCCACAGCTCTATCTCTCAGCCATTGGTCCTCAGCATGGAAGAGTATGGTTCTCTGTGGGTGACCCAGAAGGCTATATCCCACACACCCTTACCCAGCCCCATTTCCCTTCCTTGCTGCCTCAGCCCAGTGCCAGGATATTTCATATTGTCAGAACACAGCTGGGTGTGCGCCTGTGAGAGAGTGTGTGGGAACACATGCTCTAGTGTGGGTGTGGAGGTCAGAAGACAAATGAGAGTCAGTTCTCTCCTTCCAGCAAGTGGGTCCCAAGGATCAAACTCAGGTCCTCAGGCTCAAAAGCAAGCCTCCCTGTCACCAGCCCATACGTGGTGTTTCTAGTTCAGATTGTTCAAGGCCAAATCCTCAGACTCTACTCTGCTCCTTCCTTCAGAGTACACCAGAACTTGGGCATGGCAGGAGTTGCCAGGCCTCTGAAGTAAACAGAATGAGGAGGAGGAGCTATCAGGACCTGGCCTAGGAGGAACCTTGAAACTTTCCTGCTGAGCCTTGGAGTCACAAGCCCTGAAGAGGAAAACCTGTGGGGAGTTGGTACAGCATCCTTTGGCCAACAATTCAGGCAGGTCTGGGGTTTTCTGGCCGGTTGGCCCTGCCAAAGCAACGAGTCCCTGGATCAGTGAGATCTGCCTCGAAAAATAAGGTGGAGATCTGTCTTAGGGTTATTATTGCTGTGGCAAAACGCCATGACCAAAGGAAGTTGGGGAGGGAGGGGTTTATTAGGCTTCTACTTCCATGCTGTAGTTTACCACTTAAGGAAGTCAGAACAGGAACTAACACAGAGCAGGAACCTGGAGGCAGGAGCTGATGTAGAGGCCATGGATGGGTGCTGCTTACTGGCTTGCTCCTCATGGCTTGCTCATTCTGCTTTCTTCTAGAACCCAGGACCAGTAGCCCAGGGCTGAAACCACCCACAGTGGGCTGGGCCCTCCCACATAAGTCATTAAGAAAGTGCCTTAGAGATGGATCTTATAGAGGCATTTTCTCAATCGAGGCTCCCTTCTCTCAGCTGATTCCAGCTTGTATCAAGTTGACATATATTAGCCAGGACAAGATCCATAGAAAGAAACATCCAATGTTGACTTCTGACCTCTACATGGATACACATAGGAGAGCATACTCACACATACACCCCACCCTATACACATAGACTACACACACATACATATAAACACATCACACACACATGTGCACACTACATATCATACACATGCACACTCTACCCTAACACACATACCACACACATATACGTATGTCACACACACACATGTATGCGCACTAACATCATACACATGCACACTCTACCCTAAGACACATACCACAGATACATACATATACATATGTCACACACACATATACTACTCATCACACACACAACACAATACATATATACATATCACACACATATGCTACACCTCACACACAACACACATTATACCACACACACATATATACCTACCCTATATACACATCACATACATACATATACAATACACACATATACTCTAATCCCACATAGCTCACATACGTCACACTTACATAAACCATACACAGACCACACACTCACTTCATATACATATATGACATGTATAGCATATAACACAACCACACATATGCTGCACATACATATATAACTAAACACATATGCACACCACACAATACTACACACATATCCAACATATGTACACACCACACACATATACATACTACACAAACTGGGACATGTCAGGTAGATGGACATGCCTATAATTCCTGCACTCTGGAGGCTAAGGCAGGTTACAAAATGAGTGTCAGGCCAGGCTGGGTCACACAGTGAGGCCTTGTCTCAGAAGGAGGAGGAGGAAGAGGAGATGGTATAGTATAAGAGTTGAACGTATAAATGCAGCTTGGGCTTAAACCTTGACCTCTCATACTGAGTTCCTCTGTCTCTGAGCCTCAGTTTCCAGAACTACAAAATGGGCACAGGAACACTGTTTCCCTCATAGGGTCGTTACATAATCAAATGGAAATGTTTAGGAAAGAGCTTTTTTACACAGAATAAATACTAGTCAGGTGTGTTGGTCCTTGTTGAACAAATGAAACTACCTGCCATCAGTTATTCCCAGGCCCAGGCTGGTACACAGCTCTGGCAGAGGTGCGTGGCAGGGTGACCACTGTCAGTGTATCCAAAGTCGCCTGCTGTGTTGGCAGAGGGCCTGCCCTGGCACTTCTTAGCCCCAAAGTCAAGAAGAGTAGCTGTGCTTCCCTTAGGTGTGGGGGATGGGAGAGCAGGAGACCAGGGGCCCCCAACATTGGCTGAAGTCCCCACTTATATCCACAGTCCTTGACACCACTGTCAGGGGTCAGCCATGCCTCACTGCTATAGCAAGCACAGGTTTGTGGGGACTTGCCTTTTCTGACTGGAACCTGAACCTCTGGCCCATGCTAACTGGCTTATGGCTTTAACATTTTCATCTAGACAACAGACAATTCTGAGGGCCCAGTTCTGAGGTGCATTACCCTCTTCTGTCTTTGTGTTTCCTTGCTTTGACGAACGCATGAAGCTCAGCAGTGCAAGTACACACTGTTAATCCCAACACTTGAGAGGCAGAGGCAGGTGGATCTTTGTGAGTTCAAGCCCAGCCTGACCTACAGAGAGAGTTCTAGAATAGCCAGCCAGGGCTGCATAGAGAAACCCTGTCTTGAAAAACAAAAACTAACCAAAAAAAAAAAAAAAATGGCATCAGGAAAAAAGGATATTTTAGCCCACAGTCTCAGGGATTTCAGTCTGTCATGGTGGGGAGGGCTTGGAAGAACAGAGTTCACTTCATGCTGGCCAGGAGGCAAGTGAGGAGGGCAGAGATGGCCGTGCAATTCTGACACAGAGCTCTGGGCCTCAGAACCCGCATAAAGCCGAATGGAGAAGCACAAGGGTCTGTAGTACCAGCCGGCCTCTGTGGGGAGAAGGCACCAGCTAGCCCGGCTTACACAGGAGGAGGTGAAGGTGGACACCTGAGGCTGTCCTCTGATGCTATGGTGTGCATTTGTGCATACACGTGTGTACAGGTACATGCACACCACATATCACGTAGAAACACCAGCACGCTGTGTCAGTTAGCTTTTTGGGTTTTTGTTTGTTTGTTTGTTTGCCACAAGCTAGAGTCGTCACGCAAGAGGGAACCTCAATTGAGGAAATGACTCTGTCAGACAGGCCTGTGGGCAAGTCTGTGGGGAATTTTCTTGATTAATGATTGATGTAGCAGGGCCCAACCCACTTGGGTTGTGCTACCCCCAAGCAGGTGGTCCTGAGTTTTGATGGAGCCCTGGAGAGCAAGGCAGTAAGCGGCACCCCTCAAAGATGTCTGCTTTAGCTCCTGTCTCCAGGTTCCTGTCCTGCTTGAGTTCCTGCCTTGGCTTCCCCTATAATGGACTGTGAGTGGGATGTTTAAGTTGCTTTTGGACAGACAAGTGGCTGCATGCTGGGTACCCCCCTTCATCACCGGCCTCCTCACGTACACCATCCTCAAATCATCTGACGTAAGGCAGGACCAGAAATTGATCCTCCTCGTCATGGCATACCCCCCATTCCTGATGCTCCGCCCTACCCCTCACCCTTGTTTTGGGTGTCCTGAGGCCCCAGCACAGAAATGGCTAATTTGCTAGCCCTGGAAGCCCCCTCCCCCCAAAAAAAACAACAACAAAAACAGAACAAACCAGAAAACTCTGGTCCACCAAAGACTTCGGCCTCCATTCCCTTCCCCGTAGGTTCTGTGGCCCTTCCTACATTGGCAGTTCCTCACTTTCAAGGTGACTTTCTGGCTACCCAGCCATGGGCATGAACTCAGGTATCCCTAGGTCCCCACTTCAATCACATGCAAGACATAGGAAAGCTGGTTGGGGTCACCTGTGACTCTGACACCATCTAATGACTCCCCGACATTCCCCGCATGGTGCTTCTGGCTAGCAAGGTTTTCCTGTCACAAAATGGGGGTTTCTCTCACTTCCCACAAGGCTCAAAGCAACAGTTCCCCACAACCCTTCTGCTTCCTAGGTGTACCTCCATCTCCCCAAGCTGTTTGTACCCTGGGTGAGAGGGGCAGACAGCCCAGATCTGCCCTAGCTAGGAAAAGAGTTCTGAGCACTGTGTGGAGACATGTGGCATTCAGACTTGCATTAATTTTTTTTCCTTGGGCTGCACTTTGTGTTTGGTACCACACTGCATCACAGGGCGGTGCTGGACATGCACTACAGTAGGAACAGGGGCCCATGAGCACTCTTTATTGTTCTAAAAAACTGATTTTTAGTTGTGCATGAGCATGGTTGCCTGTGTGTGGGTTTGTACCCGTGACTGCAGATACCCAGGGAGGCCATAAAGTGGTGTCCCCTGGAGCTCAAGTTACAGAAGGTTGTGGGCCACCTAAGTGTGGGTGCTGAGAACCAAACTCCTCTGTTAGAGCAGTAGGCCCTGATAACTGCTGAGCAAACTCTTTAGCCTTTTCTCCCCTCCCTCCCTCCCTCCCTCCCTCCCTCCTCTTTTTTTGGGGGGAGGGGGAAGGACAGGGTCTCATGTGGCCTAGGGCTGGCCCAGAAGTCAATGTGACCGAGGATGACCTTGACTTGGGATCCACCTGTCTTTACCTCTCAAGTTCTGGGGTTACAACTGTATGCTAAGTTGCTCCCGTGTCTCAGGAGCCATCATGGGGAACGAGGACACGTTTGGGATCCAGGAACCGCCATGGAATTAAATGTCAGACATGGACACACTTTGAAAAAACTTTTCTTCCTTCCTTCCTTCCTTCCTCCTTCCTCCTTCCTTCCTCCCTCCCTTCCTTCCTTCCTTCTTTCCTCCTTCCTCCTTCCCTCCCTCCCTCCCTCCCTCCCTCCCTCCCTCCCTCCCTCCCTCCTTCCTTCCTTCCTTCCTTCCTTCCTTCCTTTCTTTTGGAGAACTGACATTTTGCAAAATGCAGGAAACATTTTCATGAACAAATAATTTTTGAAAATTATGATATTTATTCGGTGTGTGAGTGCATTTGTGTATGTGTGTGTGTGTGTCTGTGTCTGTGTTGGAGGGGGAGGGTGTTGGTGCCACTGTGGCATTGGGGGGTGAGGGACAACCTTCAGGAGTTGGTTTTCCACATGGGTCCTGTTGATGGAACTCAGGTTGCCATGCTTTAGAATAAGCTCCTTTATCCACGGAACCATCTTTCCAGACTCCATGGCATGATTTTAAACAGACCTACATACTGATATGGATTAAATGTATTTTGACTTTTGAGATGTGGTTTCACCTGTTCCAGGCTGGCCTCAAACTCTCGATGTAGGCCACTGAATTTCTGTTTCTCCTGCTCCTGCCTTCCGAGTTCTGGGATAACAGACCTGAGCCACCACACCTGGCTTTTATACAGCCTAAGAGTGAACCCAGGCCTTTATGCATGTTAGGTAAGGGCTCCACCAACTGAGCAACAGTCACAGCTCCTGCTGTTTAAACTGAAATGCATTTTACCAGCAGAGATTCTGTCATAAATTACGTACAGGGCTTGAGAAAGCAGTCATGATAAAGCCCTCATTTTCTGAGCATTCCATGTGTCAGGACTACTGTAAACAAGACAAGAAAGACACAGAGGCAGTGTGTGTGTGTGTGTGTGTGTGTGTGTGTGTGTGTGTGTGTGTGTGTGGAGAGGGCTGATGTTCCAGACCAGAGGGTTCAAGAGACCTTTGGGCTGTTATTTACAAGAGTTTGTAGAAGGGGGTCTAACTGTCAACAGGGCCAGACCCAAGTCACTCTCCACTGGATCTGTACTGGGTGTTTGTGCTGGAGAGGTTACGTGGCAGACACACCTGACCGACTCCCAGGCTGTGGGGCTCTATTTTTAGAAGTGTCAGCCTGTAGCCCTCACCTCCACACCTGCTTAGGTGCCCAGCTGCTGGGGAGGGCCCAGTGAGCCTACCTGTAGCGGGAACCTATCTTGGATAGGTAGGGTCACCCTTCAAATAAAGTATCCTCTGGGCCTAGTTCACCAGGGTGGGCTGGAACAAGGCTTTGCTGATCCTGCTGATCCCACAGGGAAATCCCGGCTCCCCTCCCTTAGGTGTTCACATCTGTAGGTCTACCTCCTATCTCTCAGGCTTGGGTGTCCTGAAGGAGGAGGCCCAGCTCTGGAGTCTTCCGGGCCTCAGCCTATATGCCATGTCTCATGTCTGTGAACCCTTACAACAGCCCTAGGGCCAGCGCTGAGACTCCACTTCCTGAGCCAGATGTCCCCAGTGAAGGTAGCACAAAGGAGATCCAGCTTATCCCAGAATTCCTAGTTACCTGGGTCATTGGCCTTTGCTGGTCTCTGGATAGATGCTTGGTAGAGCTGAGCTGTATCTCAGAAGTCCCTCCCTGTGGAAAGGCAGACACTTTTAGAATCCAGGCAGAGGTAGAAAAGCAGCATGCACAGGAACCACCTACTTTGTGTACTTCAGACCCTAATCTATTGAAGAACTGTCCATAGCTCTTGATAGGAAGGCAAGCTCAAAGGTCTCTCTGGTGGTCTGCTGGCTAGTTTTATGTCAACTGGACACAAGCTGGAGTCACTAGACTGGAGGGAGCCTCAGTTGAGAAAATGCCTCCATAATATCTGGCTAATTTACAGATTAGTTGGGTGGTGGTGGTGGTGCATGTTTTTAATCACAGCACTTGGGAGGCAAAAGCAGGTAGATCTCTGTGAGTCTGAGGTCAGTTTGGTCTACAGAATGAGTTCCAGGACAGCCAGGACTACACAGAGAAACCCTGTCTTTGGAGAAAAAAAAAAAATTCTGTCTGTAGGCAACTTTGTAGAGCATTTTCTTAATTAGTGATTGACAGGGGAGGGCCCAACTCATTGTGGGTGGTGTCATCCCTGGGCCGGTGGTCCTGAGTTCTATAACAAGGCAGGCTGAGTAAGCCATGGGAAGCAAGCCAGGAAGAAGCCCCCTCCCCTTCAGGGCCTCTGCATCAGCTCCTGCCTCCAGGTTCCTGCCCTCATTATTTTAGATGATTACTATTTGAAACAGTGAGTAAAATAAACCACGCCTCCCCAAGCTGCTTTTGGACATGGTATTGCGTGGCGGCAATAGTAACCCTAACCAGGACAGATGTGTGGCATAGATCCTTTCTTCTGCTGCACCATCCCCCCTCCCAGGAAGCCCTCAGCCAGCCCAGAACACATTCCTGCTGTGTCTCAGGCTCTGTTCAGGCCACTTTCCCCTCTTTGAAACTTGAGAAGCCAGGTCAGAGCAGTTAGGGCTGGAGCCTAGGGCATGCCTCTGCATTCCAAGTCCAGCATAGGGGTTTTGTTTGTCTGTTTTTATGCTCTTTATAAAAACGGAGAAACTGAGTTGGGAGGGAGACTAACACGTGGTCAAGATCGTCCAGCTAGGACTGAGCACAGGTGGGAGCCAGACTGCACCCACCGGAATCCACTCTGCCAGGCAAAAGATAGATGCATAGCTCTTGCCTGTGTATGACTTTGGGCCTATGATAAGGACCGGGACAGAATCAGGCTTTTGGGAAGAGACTAACACACACGTGTGCCAACATGTGAGGGTGCATATACACAAGTAGGGTTCTGATGTCCCCACCCAGTAGGAGGGTCATGGGCTACTCCTCTGGTCTGGGGAATGGTAAGAGAAGGCAGATGGGGAGGAATTCTCATGCCCCCCAGTCCTGAACCTTCAGTGCTTAGCTGCTCCCTAACCTGACCTCTTTCACCAATGAACTCCATTTCCTTTTAAACCTAGGAAAGCAGGAAAAAGTATAAGCTTAACAGTCTTATAATATCTTTGGGGGACAGTTCGGTCTCTTTCTATCTGGCTCTGCCTCCTTTACACTTACTTCAGGTGGTACCATTACAGGAACTCTGTCTTTCTCTGCACTGACTCCTCACATCTTCAGGATCACCAGAAAGGCAGGCTGCTCCATGGCTGAAAGACACAGGTGGCCAGAGGCCTGGTGCTGGGGGTGGAACCCAAGGCTTTCCAAATGCCAGGCAAGTAATGCAACCACATCCTTACCTAACTCATTTCTCTTAGGAGGAAACTGAGATGCATGAAAGTCCTAGGATACACCCGAGGTCATTCTGAAGCTCCAGACAAGTCTAGGAACAGAGAACTGGCCCATTGGTCTAAAGCCATCTCAAACCCAGACTAGAACGAAATAAAGATGGGGCATTAGGAACCAGAGGGAAAAGTGGGGAAGAGCCCATGGTGTTGGGTGGGGAGGTTCCCTCATGTGACTTTACTATCTCTGAGCTTTGAAGAGGAAGAAATAATGATTTTAAATGCACCACATGCCCCATGTTAGGAAGTATTATTCACATGACTGTGGATGGTGTTGGCGTTGGGCAGCAGATGGCTCCCACAGCTATACATGACAGTCTAGAGAGTTATTTGTTGCTGGAGGGAGGTGTCTGGGGAGAAGACAGGAGTGACCAACACTTAGGTCTGAGATTAACTGGTGACTGACTCCATCCATTCAATCAATCACTGTTTGGTTTGGTTTTTGTTTTTTTGAGACAGGATTTCTCTGCGTAACCCTGGCCTGGAACTCACTTTGTAGACTAGGCTGGCTTGAAACTCAGAGATTCACCTGCCTCTGCCCTCCAGGTGCTGGGATTAAAAGTATAACAGGCCTGGTTTTTTGTTTGAGGCTGAGAACTGGGATTTTCTAGGTTTGAAGTATGTTCTAAGAGGTGCTTTGGTGGGGACAGGGATAAATAGCCTTCTTAGGACAGAACCCTATCAACCTTCCTTTGCCTCTGCTGTGCCTTCTCCAGTCCTGAGAAAGCCTCCTGGCTCCTCCCCGCACACTCCCATAGACCCTGGCTCCTCCCCGCACACTCCCATAGACCCTGGCTCCTCCCCACACACTCCCATAGACCCTGGCTCCTCCCCGCACACTCCCATAGACCCTGGCTCCTCCCCGCACACTCCCATAGACCCTGGCTCCTCCCCGCACACTCCCATAGACCCTGGCTCTGTCCTTGTCTCTCCTCCAAAGCCCCTCCTTACAGACTGGACCAGGCTTTTTCTCTGGGGTCACCATCCAGCTCTCAAATCATGACACAGAGTCTTATTAGTTATAAATGCTCAGCCTTAGCCTAGACTTCTTCTGGCTAGCTCTTTTTATCTTAAATTAACCAGTTTCTCTTTGTCTACCTTTGGCTCTAGGCCTTTTAGCCTTTCTTTCTTTCTTTCTGTGTATCTTCCTTGCACGGCTTCTCCTGTCTGGCATCTGCTGCCCCGTCCTCCTCTTGCTCCTTCTCCCCTTCCTCTCCCATGCCTACATTACTCCTCCCATTTATTCTTTCTCCCTGCCTAACTATTGGCTGTTCAGCTTTTTATTAGACCAATCTGGTGCCTTAGGCAGGCAAGGGGAAACTGTAACACATTTTACAAGATTAAACACATGAGGTATCAACAAAAGTAACGCAGTTGAAGTAATAATCCACAACAACAGATGGGTGCCATCATCCGTCCTTCTAGCCATCCATCCATCTTTTCTACGATTTGCTTTTTTGTTTTTTTCTATTACATATGTATATGTTATCAACGTGATTTATACTAAAATATATATGGTTTATAAATGAGAGGTATCTATTTTAAAAAGCACGTCTATCTATCTATATATGATACATAAAAATAGTCTGAAGCTGGACATAGTGGCCCAGGCCTGAGATACCAGTACTTTGTAGGCTAGTGCGGGAGAGCTTAAGCTCCAGTGAATGGAGGCTGTTCAGTAAGACCTGTCTCCATCCTAACAGGGAGGGAGGGAGGGGATGGAAAGGAAGGAGGGAGGAGAGGGAGGGAGAGTGGAAGGGAGGGGGAGGGGAAGAATGGGGGTGAGAGAAATGTCTGCTCTTTGTGCTGGTGACAGAGTCCAGGCCTGCCACACACTAGGCAGTGCCCTCCCACCCCTAGCCTCAGGGACCAATTCTTGGCCATCATCTTTTCTGGCTTGAAAGGACATCTTGAAATGAGAAGTTGCAGGAATGTTCCCTTGGGGGATCATGCAGAGGGGCCTAGCCAGGTCTCTTGTCCAGGCCTGCCTGGCTCTCCCTGTCCTCAGGACTGCTTCTGGGGACAGAAAGGTGGCACAGAAGGAACTGAGCAAGGACCTTGTTGGATCTTGACTCATAATTCTACCATGGGCATGAGCAGACTGCCAGCCCTGCCTGGGGCCGTCCATTACTGCTCTGTAGGTTTGGGAACTGAGCCTGGAAACAAGTATCAAATGTTTGACTGAACTGGTCATAGTTTTTTTCCTTCTTTCCTCCTTCCCTTCCCTTCCCTTCCCTTCCCTTCCCTTCCCTTCCCTTCCCTTCCCTTCCCTTCCCTTCCCTTCCCTTCCCTTCCCTTCCCTTCCCTTCCCTTCCCTTCCCTTCCCTTCCCTTCCCTTCCCTTCCCTTCCCTTCCCTTCCCTTCCCTTCCCTTCCCTTCCCTTCCCTTCCCTTCCCTCCCTCCCCTTCCTTCCTTCCTTCCTTCCTTCCTTCCTTCCTTCCTTCCTTCCTTCCTTCCTTCTTTCTCTTTTTTCCTCTGAGACAGGGTTTCTCTATGTAGCTCTGGCTGTCCTAGGACTTGCTCTGTAGACCAGGCCGCCTCGAACTCACAGAGATCCACTGCCTCTGTCTTCCAAGTGCTGGGATTAAAGGCGTGTGCCACCACCACTGAGTGCTATTTGGATATTTTTGCATTTATTTTTTATACGAAGGAAGGGTGGTAGAGAATAAAGAATATCTAGTAATCCCAGTATTCAGGGAATAGGAAGAAAGAGCTTGAATTGAAGACCAACCTAGGCTACAAAACAAGCCTCCATATCATATCGAAAAATGAGGAGCAGAAAAAACAGGATTAGAATCCACACCTGAGCAAAGCCAGGCACAATAACAACTTTCTGAAATCCCAGCGCTTAGAAGGCTGAGGCGGGAAGATTGTGAGAAGGTCCAGGCTACCCTGAGCTACATAGCAAATTATAGGCCTGCCTGGGCTACATCGTAAAGTCCAACTACAAAATGAGACAGGCAGACCTTGTTTCAAAGCAAAACAATAGCAAAAACAAACCAGAAAACAAATCTGTATCTAATTTCAGCGCCAACGCTCTTAAGAACCAAGTCCATAGTCGGAGAGGAAGCCAAGTATCGGCCTCAGTTGCGGGCTTTTATATACTTCCAGGGTACACTTCCTTGTAAGTATGCGGTTTGGAAAGCTATGTCTGGGGCTCCACTGTGTAAGAGCCTTTCTCCTGTGCCACTCCCTGACCTGCAGCGCACACTGGTAAGGGCTCCCCAGTGCCCTTCTCCTGTCCACTGGCCTTTCCTGAGTGTCCATGTCCAAGTCTGACGGGGCAGGAGAGGACAGCCCCTGTTCCCTGTCTCTCCCCCTTCCTTCTGCTCTTCCTCAGCCAAGGGTAGGAATGTGTGGAAGATGAGACCAGTCTAGGCCAGAAGTCAGTGTGGCTCGTTCACCCCAGCAGCTGGAAAACACTCACATGCCACTGTGGTAATTCCCAGAGGACATCCATGCTCTTTCATATTAACCTGTCACTGGGCCAGGCCTGTAACCCCAGCTCTTAGGGAGGCTTAGAAGTTCAAGGACTGCCTGGGCTAACGAGTGAGCTAAACTGTGGGACACTTAGGGAGACCCTGCCTCAAAATAAAAGTGGGAAATAAGGCCACTGGAATAGGCGTCAGGCTCTGGTGTCACCCTCCAACACCACCACCAACCAACGGAACAAATCCAGGCCATTGGCATTCATGAAGCTGAAGGGTAGCTGGGTGGTGTGTGTCTTTAATCCCAGCACTGTGAAGGCAGAGGCAGGTGGGTCTCTGTGAGTTTCAAGGCCAGCCTGGTTACAGAGCGAGTTCCAGGACAGCTAGGATTACACACACAGAAACCCTGTCTCAGAAAACAAAAACAGACAAAAAACCAAAAAGTAATTTTTTCCTCTCCTCCATTTCTTTCTTGAGATAGAGTCTCACGCGTCCCAGACAGGCTTTGAATTTGCTGTGCACCTAAAGAGGATCTTGATTGAATTCCTGACTCTCCTGCCTCTGCCTGCAAGTGCTTGGATTGTAATTGCATGCTACCATAAAAATATTTAAAAACTGTATGTGTGTATATTTGTTTGTGTGTACATGTGTATACGTGAGCATGTGTCTGAGTGTGTGGTATGTGTGACTTTGTGTGTGTGAGTGTATGTGTGTGTGTGATTGTGTGTATATATATGTATGTATGAGTATATATATGTAGTATGTGTGGGAGAATGTTTATGTGTGGGGATGAGCATGTGTGTATGTGAGTGTGTGTGTACGAGTACATGGTGTATATATGTGAACATGCATATAAATATATGTGTATATGGGAGTATATATATATACACATATATATGTGTGTATGTGCTAACATGTTTGTGTGTGTATAAGTATAAGGTATGTATGTGAACATGTGTGTGAGTGTGTGTATGTGAGCATGTGTATGTGAATAGGTGGTGTGTGTATGTGTGTGTTTGTGTACGTGTGTATGAGAGTGTGTGTGTGTGTATGTGAGTGTGTGATGTGTGTGTATTTGTGTATGGGCCTAGCTTTATACCCTGCAGTCTAAGTGGCTAACATCACTTTTGCCACTTTCTGTTGATTGTAGCAGGTCACAGGGCAGCCCTGAGCCTAGTAGCAGGATGAGATGGGGGAGGAGAGACATTCTGAGAAAGAAAGAGCCTTCCTCACAGAGGGGGAGGAGGGCTGGAACAGCCCAGTCACCTAGGTCATGACCTGTGTGATCTTTGGGCTTCTTCTCTGTAAAATGAGAACAATTCTCTTCACCTCCCAGAAGTGCAGTTTCTCAAGGTAAAGAAGTGTTGGGGACAACAGTTTCTGGAACAGAGTGATGCCTTATTCAGGCTTGGTTCTGCTGCCATCCTCAGCCTAGCTTTATTGATGTTTCCCAGTTTGCAGTCTCACATATCCATCCGTCTGTCTGTCTGTCCTTCCACCCACCCACCCACCCATCCATCCATCCATCCATCCATCCATCCATCCATCCACCCACCCACCCACCCATCCATCCATCCATCCATCCACCCACCCACCCACTCATCCATCCATCCACCCACCCACCCACCCACCCACCCATCCATCCATCCATCCATCCATCCATCCATCCATCCATCCATCCATCCATCCATCCACCTACCCACCACCCCACCCACCCACCCACCCACCCATCCATCCATCCATCCATCCATCCATTCACCTACCTACCCACCCACCCATCCATCCATCCAATAGCTCTTGGATCCTTTGACCCAGGTGCCATTCCAGAAGCCAGGGATCACAACAGACATTGTCACCATCTCTACTGTCCCAGAGTTCATCTTGAGAAGCAATCCATAGGCAGGAAGGGCTGGGGCAAAGGGATCGAAAGATGAAAAAGACATGTGGGTACAGTTGACTGACGTGGCATGGACATTTTGCTCAGAGGAGGAAGCAGGAGGGTGACCTAGGTGCTGGGAGACCACTGGGCCCTTGGGAGACCCACGAGGCTGGGGGCGGGGGGGGGGGGGGAAGGCGGGAAGAAAGGGCTGATACAGAGCACAGGCTTAGAGGAACATCCTCCCCAGACCCTGTGTGGCTCCCTCCCCCAGGGTATTGAAATATTACCTTCACGATTAGGCTGCATGGACCAGCTGGTGCTGCTGCTCTGGTCTCTGTCCCATTAGACTATTTCTAATATAACCGAGACATGAGGGAAGAGCACCTGATGAAGAAATGAAGGCTCTCCCTCCCCAAAGCCTTTGCTAGGCTTCAGACTGGACAAAGACTGACTTGCATACCACCCTGTGCAGACATGCTGGTGCCTAGCTATGAACCCTATGGAGGTGACCAACCTCCCCCAGCCTTTTTGCATGTGGTTTGGAGCCCCTGGTGTAGACTAGAGACAGAGTGTTCTGTCCTCTCAAGCTGTGGTGTAAGTGGGGGTAAAGGCAGATCCTGCCCACACATGTGCACACACACATGTAGCAGACCCCCCCCCATCCTTCTTGCACATCTCAGCATGCACGTGCAGACAGACAACCCCTCTGGCCCAGCAGAGCTTAGGCTTAGGTATACCACCCTGCACTCTACCCTGTCAAGGACGTGGAGGTAGAGGAAGTGGTAAAGGCACCTTCCTGTCTCTGAACTTCCACCTTTGTGCCTTGGTGCCTCGCAGAGGGCACCCGGCTGTTTATCAGTTTTTGTCTTGGGGGAAGCATGGTTCTTTCGCCTTCTCATGTCAAAACCACTTCCCCATGGGCCAGCTTCCAAACTCAGCCCTCAGTGGGGCCCCATTTACCTACCCCATGTTCAACAGGGGCACTCATAGTGGCCAGGCTTGCTCATGCTCAGAAATCCACCAGGTTTTGGGAGATCTACCCATTCTAACCCACCCCAGGCTGCAGTGTCTATCCCAGGCTTCCTGGCTTTGAGGGGGTGCTTTGGAAAGAGGGTCTAGGTTCAGTGCCAGCTCTGTAGGACCTGAGGCAGAGTACATGGTCTCTTCCTGCCATTTCTTTTAGCAGAGCTCTATGAATTCCCTTGAAGTCTACTGTCCAAGGAGTATGGTTAGCAAAGGCAGGCTACCATTGTTATGGTTTCTTGCCTCAGAAGGGACCAGTTATGACCTGTCAGCTCTGGCCTAGTAGACCCAGCCAACAATCCTCCAGGACACTGGAGGCTCCACGCAGGCTCTGGCACTCATAGGTTCCTGCTGCTGCAGGACTGAGAACTTGGGAGGGAATCTCATTATCCATCTCCAGTCATCTGTGGGACAGGAACCCTTTACAAATCGCTTGAGCCTGCCTCAGGCTGGTCCTGCTACTGTGGCACCAGCTTCCATCCACCCCCCTCCCCAAGTTCCTACCCTGCTATAGTACTCTGCAGCCTTCACTCCTGTGAGGAGTCTGAGACTCCCCCACAGCACAGTCTCCAATACCTACCAGGTGACCATACTGTGACTCACTGCCTGCACCCCCCCCCCAACACCTGGACATACTGTTTTCACCTTCTTGCCCTGGATCCTGGGAGCCAAACCTCAGAGGATGGGTAGCTTTCTCCAAAAGCAGAAGAAAGAAGACAGGGTGAAGGCTAAGTGCCCAGCCCAGAGGAAGTCAGAGCTGCGCTGTGCTAAGACAGTTCCAAGGCCTCACGTATCTCCTGCCTGGCTCCTACCCTGCTGATGTCATGGAGAGTGCCTCCCTTACCTCCAACCCCTGGTGGCAGGGCACCAAGTGCCAGTGACTGAAACTCTGGATGACAAGCAGGCCCATTGTTACCCAGCTTAATCATGGCTACCTTCCCCCAAGTGCCACCCTAGGAAAGACTGTTTAGCATCTACTGTGGGCTGGATAATCTCTTAGCCACACCTTTATTTGAGCTTCTATGCCACCATGTCCTTTATAGGTGAGGAAGCCATTTCAGTGAAGCTAGGGAACCTGTCTGAGATGACGTAGCATATAGGTTGTAGAACAGGCCTTCTGGCTTGCCCTACTGCCTGCCTGCCCTGGTTCCTGCTGGTTGGAGTGTATGGAGAGGTGGGAGACTTCATTCATCCTGGAGGAATCCTCAGAGGGCCACCTGTTTATTAAGAAGGAAGCAAATGCCCCAGGCTATGCCATGGGCTCCTGGCAGTCCCTCACTGGGGTGGAGAATGTTTCTTGGCAAGGGAACCTGATGGGAGGGGATTTTCTGGGAAAGCTCCTACATCACTACCTCCAGGGCTCACCTCAGACAGCCCCAGCTGCAACAGGCAGGGCCTGCTACCTTCTGTCCTCTGCTTGGCTTTTACTGTTACCTACAGTGATCCCACTCAGGGCCTCTCACATGCCGGGCAAGTGTGAGCACTCTGCCATTAAATAATGTTTCCTTGCTCCCATTGTTTCTTTGTTTTCTTGAGTTTTATTATTGTTGCCTTTTCTTTTGAGGCAGGGTCTCACTGTGTAGGCCCAACTAGCCCGGAAATTGTGTTCCATGTTAGGCCGGCCTCAAACATGCAGACATCAGGTGGCCTCTGCCTCCTGAGTGCAGGGATTAAAGCTGGGAGCCACCACATACTGCACCCCGGCTCTTTCATATGTTTTCACTTGGATCCAAATTCTCCGTAGGTTGCCCAGGCTGGCCTTGAACTCACTCTCTAGCCCTGACGTGATCTGAACTTTCATTGTCCTGCCTCAGCTTCTCAGATAGCTGAAATCACAGGGCTGCCTATCTCTGTTTTATTCCACAGACATCCTAGTCTGTCTTGTCCCTTGCTTAGAAGCGCTCTTAGCATGAACTCAACTGGGATGGATAGCGAATGACTGAAGAATGTTAGGCCATGGAAAGAAGGTTGAGTGGGGGAAAGTTCAGTGGGAGGGTGCAGTTACTGCAGACAAGCCAAACAGATAATTCTAGGCAGCTGAGGTAAACAAGAAGTACTTTTTAAAAAAGGGAAGGACCAGGGTCACCACCTATAGTCATGTGACCTGACAACAGAGACCTAAGATGAACAGTGTCTTCTCCAGTTTTCAATTTGGACAACAGTAGATGATACCCCCACAGGTGGGGGAGGACAAAGCTTTTACCTCAGCGGGTTCTGAGGTAGCATGAATGCATGAATTGGGGGCAGGCTTAAGGATGTCTTCCGAAGGAGGAACAGGCTGTACTCTCCATGAGGCTGCCACGTGGTCTTGGTTAGCAGTTTGCTATCCGGTGTTGTCTCCAAAGACGGTTATCCAACCAAGGGGGAGCAACTGGCGTGCTAAGCAATCTCTGGTACCTGTTGTGCTCAGCGGGTGGGTAGGGAAATCACCCAGCACACCCCACAGGCACCCACCAAATGCTGGGGACCAAGATAATGGCAACCGCTGTGGGGAGGGTTGTTTCCTGAGGTGGTAGGATGCTGGAGACTGGGGACACTATGTTCTGAGGTCTCACCAAACAGAGACCTCAGTGGCGACCTGTCCCAGCTGCAGGAGCCACCCCTCCTTCTCCCAGTCCTACCCACTGGGCACAACAACAATGGCCTGGTGGCTGTGGCTGTCTCGATGAGTCACCTTACCCACAGCGAGCCTGGCTGGCGATGTTATCAGTAGCCTTGCTTGCTTCATTCCTGGGTGACATCACCCACCTCTGTCTTCTCGGCACTGTAGCCTAATGCCCTGGTACATCCTGGGGGCATTGGGCTGTTAGGCTCTTCCCAGAAGCCATGAAGGCAGTCCACAGGGGCCTTCAGAGGCTCAATCCCGGGCCTCAGGAGGCTCAGCTTCTTATTCCTCGTTTTGCTGTACAGGTCCCCAGTCTACCTAGAAGCAATATGCTACCAAGATGGAGTGAGGTGCAGTGGGTCCACTTCCACACCACCCTATGCTTGCTCCCTCTTACCTCCTAGGAAGGATGCCCAATTGCATTCTTGGATAGAAGCTCCGAATTCTACACCTCATGACCTGTACCTAGGCTCCCCAAGTTTTGGAGTTTGTGGGATAGAATCATTGGGCTTCCCAACTCACCGAGGCTCAGACTGTGGCACCTTGCTGGCCTTTGTGCACATTGCACAATCACTCACATGGGCCTCACTGTTGCCTCTTGGGAGCCGAGGTCAACCCTATATCTATTTCCTTCCTCCCCTGTCACCGTTCTTAATGCTGACCTGCGGTCTGTGCCATAGACAAGGTGCCAAAGGATCAGTAGAGCAGGGACTGGGGTATCCAGGAACACACAGGGCTCCATTGCCTGAGGCAGGAGAAGGGTCTCCCCTGTCCTTTTAGCTGGATCACAGGAGGAGGCTGAGAGGCTGCCCTCACTTGGAGGCCAAGGAGGCAGAGGGCAGGGAACGTCAGTGGACAGGCAAGGAGAAATGAGACACGTCAGTCCCCAAGCTGCCCTCCGGGACCCTAGGAGACAATTCCTCAAGTATAGGCTTTAATAAAGCATTCACTTTCCCTCTATCTGACAAAAATAAATAAAATAAAAATTGTTCTTTAGGCAGAAAGAACTAAGGTCATATCTTTACCATCAATTGAGAAGCAGAGGCCAAGGGAAGTCTGGTGAGCTAGAGCCAGGCCCTAGTAGCCTTCAGCTCTGCCCAGCACCATCTCCCTCCTGTCTCTCCTGGGGCATTGACCCCACTCACTGTAGCCTCCCTGACTCCAGCACTTGCTTGTCACACAAGGCCACTGAGAAGCAAGCATTGTGATAATAGAGAGGGTGAGTCCTGGGAACAGGAAGAGTGTAGCAGAAGAGTTACAGAGAAGAAGGAGCCTACTCCTTAGTTTGGTTAAGGCCGGCTGAGTAGGCCAGAGCTCCTGGGTCCGCTTTCTGGCCTGAGATGAATTCTCATTAATGCTGTTGGAGAGGTGCATGCCTTCCACGTTTGTCATCATTGCTGAACTCTGCCTGTGGTCTGCTTAGACCTCTGGATCCCTTCTCCAGTTCTAGAGGACAGCCTAGCCAGCTCTCCTGGGGGTTCCGACTCTTGTACTTCCGTCCTTGGTTGCAGATCCAGTTCCAACTCTACTCAACCCTGATTGTCTTTGTTGGAGAGAGAACACCCTGGGTTTGCCTGGTCCTTTGAATTCATTCCCCTCCCTTAGGAAACGAAAACAAACATTTTAGTGTGTGTGTGTGTGTGTGTGTGTGTGTGTGTGTATGTGCACATGCCAACTTGTATGACTTGTTTCTTTCAACAATGTGGATTCTGGGGCTCAAACTCAGGTGTTAGGCTTGGCAGCCAACACCTTCATTCAGTGTTCCACCCTCAGCAGCCCAGACCTTTCTATCTGTGTCCAATGCTCACCACAGCTTTTGAAATCCACACATATTTTTTTCACGTCTTCCAGATTGAATTTAGCCATCTCTTTCCAGCCCATTCCGCTACTTGGATGCTCGGTCTTAGTTCAAAGTCACATTCCTCCATGACCCAAGCTAACAGCTGTCACTCGTGACCCCATCTTCTATCTGCCACATTTGGTTAGCCATATTTTTTTGGGGGGGGGCAATGTCTCACAATATTTGTGTGTGTCAGAGCTGGGATTACAAGCCCAATTAACCATCTCTTCTCTATCCTTTTCTCCTACCATACTGAGGATTAAGCCCAGATCCCTGTACATGTTAGGCTAGTGCCCTATGGATAAACATAGGTACTCAAAACTCCCCCCTTCCAGGGCATGGCTTCAGAGTAGAGACAGCCGGCTGGCTTGATAGGCTCCTCTCTTGTGTCTCCAGGAAATCCTACCATCTCTCCTCCATCCTCAGTGGCACCCTCCTCAGCCACAAATTGACCCGGGCCGTATACTAGGCTCCATTCTCTTTACCTGCACCCCTAGGCCCACTAAGAGCATGGGGATCATAGGTAAGTGCCACACAGGCCAGGTATATTGGTTCCCTGCTGGGAACCTCAGAGCAAGCTTCCAAGACCACTTTAACTGAGCCATCATTTTCTCATCTGTCAAACAGGCTCGGAGTCACACCTGCTTCTCAGATGGGTACCAGACATGGTACCCAGCAGTCACAGGGGTGCCAGTAACATCCCTGTGGTATCCATGGTTCATTGTCATTAATTCTAGCAGTTGGGAGAGGGTGTAGATAAGACAGTGCCCTGTCACCCTATGCGTTATGCTGGTCACACCCTGCTCCACCAGACTTGGGCCTAGGCATGCACTTCTTCCCCTTGGCCAGCACTTCCTCTCAGGACATGGGGTTATCTACACTATCCTGCAGCATGTGGTGTCAGCCAAGGACAGGATAGGCTCTCTCTGCTGCCGATTGCCAACCAGGCCTAAAGGTTGTCTCAACCACATGGGACTGGAGGCACGCTGGTTAAGCTGCATCTGCTACAGGTTTTTGTATCTCCCGTGAATTTTGCACTGCCTGATCATCTATCTGCCAATCAGGCACCGTGGTTGCTTCTTCAGATGAGGGGCAGAAAAATGGGTGAGCCTGGTAGGCTGTGAGGAGGCAGACATCCTGCTGAGCACAGGCAGGCAAGCCCCCTGGGGTGGATAATGGCTAGCAGCCTTGAGGCCTCACCACGTGGCTGCGTCTTCTCTCCCCCAGCCTGGGCTGTGTGCCTGAGTCCACAGCGCCCCCTGCTGGCAAGTTCTTCCAGAAGCCCCTGTAGGCAGCCTGTATCCCACATTCCTCCACTTAGACCCCCAATAGGGGTCTAGCCCTTTGGAAGCTCGCTTTGAGTCAAAAGTGCACCTAGATAGCAGGAAGTCCAGGCTACGGAGGGTGTTGGGAGAGTCAGGCTCCCAAGACAAAGTTTACTAGGCTTCTGGGCTTTTGAATCTGTGCAAGCCCAGAAGTAGCTCCTTGGTGGGGACCTGGGCATTTACTCTAAACCTATACGGACTGGTGGACACATCAGGCTTGCCTACCCTGGGCCTGCCACTCACCAGAGGCAGGTGGCCTTTAGCTATGCCTGTGAGTCTCCTCTCTCAGACTCTTGACAGCAATGGCTTTTACCACACGCCTCTGGGGAAGCTGGTAAACTCATCCCCACCATGAATGTTATTTACTTCTCTTGGAATTCTTCCTCCCACACTATTTTCTCTCCAGGATATCTATATCTGGACAAATAAGTCCCCCCCTCCAGGAAGCCTTCCTAGATGACTCTAGGTTTAAATGATTTTCTCTGGCTCCAGGCCTTTTCATGACTTCACACACATACTTCATGGTCCTGAGCACATGTGTTATCCCATTTCATTCTTCCTTGACCTCTGTGAATGTCCAGGAGATATAACATACAAGTTGTTGCTTTGTTTTGGACATGGTCTCATATAGCCCAGGCTATGCAACCTGAACTAGCCTTAAACTTACTGTCTGCCTGTCTCAGCTTCACAGGACCTGTCAACTGTGCTCGCCCGGGTGTGGTTTTTGCCCTTGGGGCATATTGATAATGTGGGGATCAGGATGGGGGATGGATGTCACTGACATCTTAAGAATCACTGTCAGGGATGCAGTAACTGTCCTATAGGGCACAGAGAATAGTGCCCAGGTTATGAAGGCTGATCAAAATGAATTCTGATTTGATATTATTATGGTGACCAAGGGCAGTCTCTGCCCTTTACAGTCCTGGGTGGCCCTGAAATACTTTTCTGATCTGATAGGATCTGTACAACTGGAGGTGAGCCTGAACCAAGGAGGAGAACCCAGACCTGGACTAGAGTCCTTGAGGTAACGTAGCCAGCTCCCTGGGAACAGAAAGTGAGGCCTCATCTCTAAATGGGGATGGAGTGACCCGCTTCAGTCCCCATGGGCTGAAGTCCTCAACTGTCCTAGGGTGCTAAGTATTTCTGTCTGCTGATGGGCGGAACACCTATTCAGTCCCATAGCCAGATGTGGGAGGTGGTTGTGGCAGTAACTGCCCTCCTGGGAAACAGCTGTCAGGACAAGAATGCTTTGACAGGCCCATAAAAGCTGCTTGTATGTCTCCTGGGAACTGACTGGGTGGGTGGGACAGAGCAAGCCTTCAGCCAGGAACAGCTGTTGGCCAGGCCCTGGTGCAGCAGTGGAGGCCGCAGAAGGTGTCCCCTTTAGCTGGGATTAGGAATGTCTCAGAAGAAGTGAAGTTACCCAGACACAGCCTCCCTCTGCACAATTCTAGATGGGCTTGGGCAATCCAGGGTTCTTTTCCACATGGAGGCCTCTGTCTCCTGTGGAGAACTCTGGGTGCTGGGCTCCCATTCTCTGTGGGCAGGACTCCAAAGGAGGGGAAGGGAGGGAGGGCTCTGGGAGGCTCTCTCACCCTCTCAAGCCATGGAGATGCCTCACACAGAGCTTTCCTTTCAAAGGACAGTCTCCAAGTCCACACCCAGGGCCGAACCTGACTAAGCAAAGGATAAGTAGGGCTTTGAGGTGAATGGGAAGTCACTCCCCTCACATTCCACTGTTCCTATATTCTCCACAGCTAAGCACTACCCACAGCATCTCCCGGGGGCCAGGAGTATTTGTCTAGCTTACATGTGAGGTATGGGAACAGGCCCAGTACCCTTGGATCTTATTCTTCCATGGCATTGTGGGTCAGGGTATGCTCTGGAATCAGCCCTGGAGCCAGATGCTGAATATACAGGAAACAAAACCTTTAAACCCTGGAGCTTTGGTTTGCTCATCCACGAACGGGTTAGTGACACTTCTTCCTCTGTTGTTCTAGGTTGATAGGAGTGTTGGAGGGAAGGTGATAGAAGGCTTTAGCATAGGGGTGTGTGGTGTGTGTGTGTGCATGTGCATGGATGTGTGTGTGCATATGTGTATGTCTGTGTGCACATGTGTATATATGTGTGTGTGTGCATGTGTATGTTGTGTGTATGTTTCTGTGTGTGTGTATATGTGTGTGTAGTTGGTGTTCAATAAATGCTGGTGAATGTGGATTTGCTGCAGTGACAGTGACAGTGGCTGTGGCTGTGACTACTGATATAATCTTCACAGTTGCAATTTTGATTCTTAGAATGAAGCTTTAAGGCAATCTATTGCTTTAGCTTAGAGCACAAGCAAGGATCTTTCTCTGGGAGTCCTGAAGTGTGGCAGTTGGGAGAAATGCGCCCCCCAAATGCTTCAGGCATTTTAGGTTTATGACAACAAGTGTAGAATGTTTGAAGGCACATCTAGGATTGATTGGGTTCCCGTCACCTTCAGGTACTATGTATTAGTGTGTGTAGCTAAGTGACTGCAGTCTGTGATCTGTGTGTGTGTGAGAGAGAGAGAGACACAGAGAGAGAGAAGTGTAAATGTGGTGGGAAATGTATGCACACGGTGAGGGGTTGTCTCATCATGGGTGTTGGTGAGGGCCATGATGACCCAGGTCTCATGGAATGGTGCTGTGTCTGCTTCAATGAATGGCCCTAGGCAAGAGTGCATGGAGGCCACACAACCCTGCCCACCCAAGGAGCACTGGGTTTAGAGGCTGTCCTGGCTTTAGAAGCACCCCCCACCCCGTCTTTTTTTTTCTTTTTCTTTCTTTTTTTTTTTCAGACAGCCTTTCTCTATATAGCCCTGGCTGTCATGGAACATGGAACTCTCTCTGTAGACCAGGCTGTCCTGACTCTGCTGGGATTAAAGACATGTTCCTCCATACCTGGCCAGCTTTTTGTTTTAAGAGAAAGCAACTGACTTCCTTTCCTAAGCATCTACAATCTGTGCATCTTTAAACCCCATGAAAAGGGTATGGGGTATTTCAGTTACTCTGCCTCCTTGTCAACAGTTGGTATTGTCAATGGTTTGAGTTTGGCTGTTCTAAGTTATTCCCTATGCTTGCCTGCCTCACGGGAGCTTTCCCCTGGTGCAGCTGCCACATGATTTTTATTTTCAGTATAGACATGTCTTGAATCTTACAGGGTGATATTTATATTAAAAGGTTGTTCATTATTTGATGGGAATCTATACAACGGCGTGCTCTATGTTTCTGCTTAACCCAGGCAATATTCCTCACAGTTTCTTCCCACCAAGTGAAGTAAGGGGCTCATGGAGTAGTGAGACTCAAGCTGTGTTTCACTCAGAGACAGTCAACCCAGATCACCCCCACTCTGTACTTGTCTGTGTCTCCTGAGGCTCACTCTGGGTGTGGCTCACACTGAGGCCCACAGCCTCTATTTGGTAGATTCACATAATCTAACTCCACGAACCCAGCAGTGGTTGGATTAGGTAGCTCCCAGGAGCTCTTGGAAACAGCCTGGCCTGGCTTGCAAGTACCAAGAGATACTGTTGTTAGTGAATCGAATGCACATTTGTACCAAGGCAGTGTTATGTAATAGTTCTCAGCCCTCAAAGGCTTGTCGTCCATCAAGAGAACACCCGAAATGCAAAGCTGGCAGAGGACACTTCTGGGGTGTGTGTGTGTGTGTGTGTGTGTGTATGTGTGTGTGTGGCTTTTCATGCTGAGTGTAAGAATCCTAGCACGTGAACTCTGTGTACCCTGGACCCTATGGGATCTGGGGAAAGTTGTGAGTCCTTCTCCAAGTAAAGTTTCAAACACTAAATCAAAACTGTAAATCAACCGATGACAGTAAAGCACAGACCTCCCAATACGGAATCTGTCTGAGTAGTGGAGGTACTTCTTAAAAAGGTTTATCTTTAGTTTTATTTTGTGTGTATGGGTATTTTCCTGCATGTATGTCTGTATGCTGCATGCATGCAGTACCCATGGAGCCTAGAAAACTGAATGGAATTCCCTGGGATTGGTATTGCTGGTGTTTGTGAGTGCTGGGAATTGAACCCATGTCCTCTGCAAGAGCTGCTGGGTCATCTCTCCAGCTCCTGTCCCCCTGAAGTGTTTCTTGGCTAATACTTTACAATTTACTTATTTTTAATTTAGTGTGTATGTGTGTCATGACACTCTGTCACTCTGTATAGGTAGTGGACAGCTTGAGGGAGCCGGTTCTCTCCTGTCCTATGGTTCACAGGAACTGAACTCGCTTCATCAAACTTGAACCTGCATCAGGCAGTTACCTTTCTCCAGTGAGCCTGGCAGAGGCTAGCACTTGGGATTCATTCTCATACCTCATCTATCGTGTTGCTGCAAGGGTTCTCTTATTTCTGCTGATGCTTTGTACTGTCTGGGGCAAGGGCCCAGCCCACACACTTCCAGGTGATTCTCTGCCTCCCATCTCATCAGAGCAGTGCTGAGGTTTCAGACTTGAGCCAGACCCCAGGTCCCAACTTGGGTTACCAGGCTCGTTCGTGGTGGCAAATCCCCTATGGAGCCATCTCCCCCGCCCTTCAGCAGCACTTAACCAGGGGTTGTTTTGCAGTGATGTGTATATGTAGCATGTGTCACAGATCTACAAGTCTAAAGTGATCTAAACAATGTCTGATGGCTTCTGGTGACAGTCTCAGTATCTGCCACTATTTTTCATCTTTCCGACACCTAGAGAGGGAGTGTGCACGCACATGCATGCATGTGCATCCCCTCCCTCATGCTCTTATTCAAATTCATGAAGCTCTGCATTCTCATCACAGATTTCTGAGGACTGGCAGCTGTGGATCCCAGGGTAAGAGGCCCAGAGGTTCTGAGAGGTGAGAGAAGTGAGTCCTGGACTGTCCACACTGAAATATGGAGGAGAGCAAAGGGTGGCCTGAGGGCATGGGTCAGTGTGTGGGTGCCCAAAGCCCCTAGTCTGCCTTCACCAGCACTGGCCAACCTGTTGTAGTGGACTCTAAGCTAAGCTGTGCCTTTCAAAGTCCTTGTCCTGCAGTGTGGAGATATGTCGGACTCTGCTACTCTCCCTCAGAACCTGCCCAGCATCCCCAAGGGGACCTGGAAAGAGAGAAGGCAGGAGTGGAGGCCTCTTGAGGTATGCCACACCTAGGCAGGCTGAAGCCCCGCTTCTAAAAGTGAGGGAGAAGGAGGACTGAAGGAGAAAACTGTGGGCAGGGCAGACCTGGGTTTGCCCTGAAGGGTAGGCCTTAACAGCATGAGCGGCACCGAAGAGGAAGCTATGAAGTTTCTGGAAATCTGTGCCTCTAGGTACAGTCCTCTGACCTCAGCACATATGATGTACCACGGCACAAACCACTCCACTCCACACACACCTAGAAACAATAATGATAGTAAAATTAAATTAAGCTGTGTATGGTGGCATGTGCCTTTAATCCCAGAACTTGGGAGACAGAGGCAGGTGGATCTCTGAGTTTGAGGCCAGCCTGGTCTGCAGAGTGAGTTCCAGAATAGCTAAGGCTACATAGAGAAAACCAGTCTCAAAATCCAAAAACAAAATTACAACAAAACAAAGTTGAATCCCATCAGACCATGTCAGGAATTCATAAGAGCTTTCTTGATGGATGAGTGATATTGCCATCCACTAGGATTCTGGATCTTTGGAGAACAGTAGGAAGGATTGAATCCCTTGGATCTGGGGGTTGATAGTTATACTGGGATCCAAAATGAGCCATACCTACCCATACAGATGTCTTTTATAGTTCTATTTCTCTATGAATAATTTTATTAAATATGCAACATATCATCACATATCCCCCTTTGTGTGAAAAATAAAAAAGGTATAACTAATATTAAAAACTATGCAATAGGCACAATGACTGTATAGAACATATACAAGCATTACATCAGTAATGTCCAGTTCATTAACAATTGACAAATTCAAAGAAAATATTTCATTATTATTCAATGATTGTGGGAATGTAAACGACTTTTCTTTTTAATAATTTATTTTTATTTTGCATGTGCACCAGTGTTTTGCCTGCGTGTATGTCTGTGTGAGGACGCTGTTCCTGGAACTCTTGTTCCAGGTGTTGTGAGCTGCCATGTGGGTACTGGGAATTGAACCCGAGTCCTCTGGAAAAATAGCCAGTGCTCTTAATCACTGAGCCATCTCTCCAACTCCATGACTTGTTTTTAATATCAGGACATCAGAGCTGGGCAGTGGTGTTGCACACATTTAATCCCAGCACTCTGGAGACAGAGGCAGACGGATCTCTGAATTCGCAGCCAGCCTGGTCTACAGAGCAAGTTCTAGGACAGCCAGAGTTACACAGAGAAACCTTGTCTGGAAAAGCCAACCCCCCACCCCAAACAAAACAAAACATGACATCAGCAAACTGTGGCTGAGCATGGTTCTGATGAGTCTTGTCTCTTCTCATTCCTGTCCTCCTGGAACATTCTCAGGGAAGGCAGCCACCCATTTGAAAAGAGAGTGAGGTGTAGATTCATGAGCAACCGGTCACCCGACCTATAGTATGTGGACCACTTGGTCATATGGAGTGGCTGCTGTGGGCTTCTCGAGATAATTAAACTGAATGAGGGACTACTTGAAGCTGCCTGAAACAGAAGAAGCACCAAGCTGAGCCCTTCCCAAATCATTGACCTATCAAATCATAAGCAAATGAAGTCTCTTTTTTTTTTTTTCCGCCATTAGGTTTAGCAGTGGTTTATTATACAGCAATAAGAACTGAGCGTCTTGTCATAGATGTGTGATAAATGCGTTTGGATTGAGCTAATGACTAACCACCACGCTGGGGCTGTTGCTCATTCGTTCACTGGTCTTGGACACTTACTGAACTTTGACCATAACTACTTTCTTATATGATTCCCGTGATGTTCAATTTTATGTACCAACTTGACTGGGTCACTGGGTACCCAGATATCTGGTCAAATATCTTGGCTGTTTCTATAAAGGTGTTTTTAATAGGATTAACATTTAAACCTTTCCAAGCAGATTACTCTGCAAAATGTGGGTGGGGCTTATCCAATCAGAGGGAAGATTGAACAGAACAAAAGGTTAACCCTGAATAAGATAACTCCCCCATCTGACAACCTTCGGGTTGACAGCTCTTCCTGATTCTATAGCAGCCTGTTACTTTGCAGTGAAACTGAGATATTAGCCCTGTAGATTTTAGACTTGTCAGCCTCCATAACTGCTGTCAAAACCTTATGATTCTCTCTTTCTCTCTTTCCCCTCTCACACATACACCTCCATCCATAGGCTAACAGCATGTTAGCTCAGTGCTGTTGAACAGCATCAATGCAGAGCATCCTAGCCATGGAGGCCAGAGAAAACCATTTCAAAACTGAAGTGCAATTTCTACCGAATGCATATTGCTGTTGCACCATCATTGAAGATTGTCAGTGTTAAATTGTTATCCTTGAAAAATCACAGCCAAGAATTGTCCGTGGGATGTGAGTGTCTCAACAATTTCTGGGGACTGTGATGATTCAGAGTTCACTTCCGGTCTTCAGATACCTGCATTCATTCATCATCTAAGTTCTGCTGTGTGGTGGACACACGCCTGACATCAGTGTAAACAGGATGGATACAGGTGCTATATCCTGTGAGGAAGATGTATCCTCGTGGTACAATATGTAAGCAAATGTAGCAGAACGCCACTGAGTCCAGAAGGTCAGGAAAAGTTCTTGAAATGACAGACCTGAAGAGTGATTAGGAATAAACCAGTGAAGGGACAGGCTAGGGTGTTTCACCCAAGAGACACCATGCAGGAGGATGCTCTGCCAGAGAGGGGCTGGTGGCTCCATGAACTATGATGGAGGACAGCTGTTTACTTGATGGTAGCTAGGAGTCACAGAAGGCCAGAAGGGAAGAGGCTGGGGCAAGGCTCCAGCCTCAAAGGTATCTTCACAGTTAGGCTCCAACTTCTTCAGTTCCTGCCTCCTCCCACAGACCTAACAATCAGGAATCCATTAATGGAAGAATCCGCTGATGATGTTAGTACCATCAAGATTCAATCACTCCCTGAAAGCCCCACCTCTTCTCACTGTATTGAGGACCAACTCATTGTGTGTGTGTCGGGGGTACTTCTTACCCCAAAGCATAACACAGGCCAAATTCATATAATATCACTTCTTCCAAATCTACAGTGATCACATTATGCAGTACTCATGCTCCTCATAAAATCCAAGATGCTTTGATTCGGCAGGCAGCTTTCCTCCAGGCAGAATTTGGGTACCCCAGGCTCCTACCTTGTGGCTCTGGCATCTCTGAGTTTTGGAACCAAGAAGGAGAAGTGGAGGATGCACACTCTTGTATATTCTTCCTCCACTGATTATTTTCTCATGCTGGGAATTAGTCACCTTTTCACTTTCCTGAAAAGACTTTATCTCTTCTAGATGACCAGGTCTCACAGGCAGCTAGCTCTTAAGATACGATCTTTGGCATCAAATAGATTTGAGCAGGCAACACAGTTTTCACCCCTTCCCAGCTTAAGCTTCAGTCTGCTCTCTACAAAATGAACACCATCATAGTACTGGGCTGAGAGCTCTCTTGGGAAGATTAACTGGGGACAATGACATAGTGTCTGGGCACCCCGGAAGATGAGGGTGTTCATTACAACCCAAAGTGAGGTGGAAGCTCAGAGCCAGGTGTGTGGACCTGCAGCCCCCACCAGGTCTCAGCAGTGTTTCCAATTCTCCCAGTCACTTCACCAGAGCAAAATGCTCTGGGCTTTTTGGGGAGACTGTGAGGAGCTCAGTTCACGAATGTTGCCTTGGCAGATGCCAGGATCCAATGGCTCCACCCTCGCCTCATGCCAGGCTACTGAAGCTAGACCATGGTCAGCGGTTATAAGCTCCAACTGCCTCCTGCTGCTTGAGTTTTATCAAAAGCTCAGTTGAGGGAAATAAAGTTCAAGGGGGGGGGGTCACTCAAAGGCCACGCATTCCATCCATTCTTCCAGATACTTATCCCCAACTAGCCAGAGGATTAGGAAACTGAGCAGTTCTTGCTCATCACAGAATCTTTATTTTTATCCGCCTCTCCCTTGTGACTTGGGAAGAGGAGTTCCCCAGTTGTGTGTACTTTGGGATGCACTTGTCTAGTTGAGCTCTTCCTCAGACCATGAGCAGAAGACATTTTTGGCTCTGGCTTCCAGCAAAAAGCCCAATCTGCTGGTGAATTGGGGGCAGGGAATTCTGATGTATGGAACCCAAGACTTGTATAACAGGTGCCCAACTTTTTCTCCATCAGGGTTGCCAGAAAACGACAGGCAAATCTGAGGTCAACCTTAAGACTCTTAGAGGACCTTGTGGATTACCATTTGAGAGAATTGGCTTCTTTCCAGATCCTTGGCCAGATACGTACATCGTTATAGTAATGGTTTCATGTGTATGTTGTTTTGGGGTCCGGTGGGGCCAGAATGGGGGGGTCAGTAAATACAATAATTGGTCTTCCAGAGAAGCTTACTCAGGATGGAGCATTGGCCTGGGTTCATGGGAGAACAGGTAGGGAGGCCTGGTGGTTATGGGACAAATGTCCTTTTCTTAGCCACTGTGGTGATAATGAAGGGTCCGGCTTCTTTAGAGCAGGAGGTCTAATGAGAATTTTCTAAGCAGTGCAGCCGCTGTTGCTCAACTTGAACTCCCCGTGGCCCCCAGGCTGTCTGATATTTTTGTCAAATTGTGAAACACTGAAGATTTCAGCACCCCCTTTCTCTTCCTCTTCCTCTGGCCCCAGTCACTCCCACCCACCTTTTGTTCTTGCTGAGTGTGAGTGTGTCTCATTTGGCTCTTGACCTCCTTCTGGCTGCACAGACAGCTGCTGAGCTGCGACCTAACACTGTTCCTCCCTCTCTGGGTGAGACTGGGGTCTCTCTAACCTGAGGCCCCAGATTGGTGCTGGAGCACACAGAAGGAGTTGAGATGGCTTGGTGAGGGGGGGGGACGGACACCACAGATTCAAGGACAACAGTTACACACACTCTTGCTTGCTTACAGAGCCTTCACTCTGGCTCTCTCTTTTTATTTAAATTAATTCTGTGCCTTGGTTGCTGATGTCCCTTTGTCTCTGTCATTTGGACAGGTATGAAGGTGCATGCTTTTAATTCCAGCAACTCAGAGGCAAAGGCAGGCAGATCTCTGAGTTTGAAACCAGCCAGGTCTACATAGAAAGTTCTAGGAAAGTCGGGGATACATGGACCCTGTCTAAAAACAACGACAAACGTTTATTTCGTATGTATAGGTGCATGATGCAAATTGTGTGTGTGTGTGTGTATGTGTGAGTGTGTGTATGTGTGCGTATATGTGTGTGTATGTGAGAGAGTGTGTATACATGTATGTGTGTATGAGTGTGTGTGTGAGTGTGTGTATATATGCGTATATGTGTGTGTGAGAGTGTGTGAGTATGTATGTGTGAGTGTATGTATGTGTGTGTAAGTGTGAATGTATGTATGTGTGTGTATGTGAGAGAGTGTGTGAGTATGAGTATATGTGTGTGTATGTGAGAGTGTGTGAGTATGTATGTGTGAGTGTATGTATGTGTGTATGTGAGAGAGTGTGTGAGTGTGAGTATGTGTGTATATGTGTGTGTATGTGAGAGAGTGTGGGAGTGTGAGTATATGTGTGTGTATGTGAGAGTGTGTGAGTATGTATGTGTGAGTGTGTGTGTGAGTGTATGTATGTGTGTATGTGAGAGAGAGTGAGTGTGTGTATGTGAGAGAGTGTGGGAGTGTGTGTGTATGTGTGTGTGAGTGTGTGTGTATGTGAGAGAGTGTGTGAGTGTGAGTATGTGTGTGAGTGTGTGTATGTGTGTGTATATGTGTGTATGTGAGAGAGTGTGTGAGTGTGTGTATGTGTGTGTGAGTGTGTGTGTGTGAGTGTATGTATGTGTGTATGTGAGAGAGTGTGTGAGTGTGAGTGTGTGTATGTGAGAGAGTGTGTGAGTGTGTGTATGTGTGTGTGAGTGTGTATGTGTGTGTATGTGTGTGTGAGTGTATGTATGTGTGTATGTGAGAGAGTATGTGAGTGTGAGTATGTGTGTGAGTGTGAGTGTGTGTATGTGAGAGAGTGTGGGAGTGTGAGTATGTGTGGGAGTGTGAGTGTGTGTATGTGAGAGAGTGTGGGAGTGTGTGTGTGTGTGTGTGAGTGTGTGTGTGTAGATCAAAAGACAACTTTGGGGAGCCAGTTCTTCTCTTCTGCCCTGTGGTTATCAGACTTGGCACCAAGTCCCTGAGCATCTTGCCAGCCCCAACTCTTAATTTTTCTTTCTTTCTTTCCTTCCTTATTTATTTAATGAATTGTCTCACATGGTGTAGTACCTGTCTGCTTATCCATTTCTCTAGGCCACAGTCTCTACTTTGCACAACTGACGTTCAAGCCTGCTAGTTAGGAGGTGTGTAACTAGTGTAGTGTACGATATAATGAAGCATCCCTTGGTCTCTCTAACTATGTCAGTAGACCCAAGCCCCATGGAGACCCCTAGACATGGATTCTGACATTACCAAATGGCTTCCCAGGGAGGTGGATAAAAACCCCCTAGTCTCCAGACCAGCATCCCTGGTGTCTCTGTACCTAGCTGCTCTCCCTTACCGATGGAGGCCTCTTAGGTGACCTTACACCACATCCTCCTGGTTGCACACATGTATAAGGCTCTGATAACTGCTGTTCACACCCTTTGCTTATTTCTCTCTCTCTCCATACGGTGCTGAGAACAAAACCTAGGGCCTCATGCATGCATGCTAATCAAATGCTCTGCCCATAGCTACGCGTCCCATATGTTTCTACCCAGGTTGTATCTTCTATAGATATGCAAAGGGCAGCCCTTGCATAGTGGAGATGAGAGACATATTCTGGGTGTGGGCCTTCTGTGGTCTTTTCCCTTCGGTCTATTTGATGCTCTGTGTAGGTGAGGGAACAGGTGTGGAGCTGGCTGGCAGCAGAGTCCACGGTCTGCCTTTCCTGCTAGTATGCCTTTGCAGAAGGCAGATGAAGCCAGAGGTATGGGAGAGATGTCTCCATCAGGGAGGGTCACAGGGCTCAGTCATAACTGCATTTGGGTCCTCTGATGTAAGGCCCAGTGTCTCCAGAATCCGGTTTATCATTTCCCGTTGGTCTAGTGATGGCCAAGGTATTTTGCTTCAGTGCCTGCAAGAGACCATGGTTCTAATGTACTGGGCTGGGGGGGGGGAATCTGGCAGTGTCTCTGTGTATATGTGTATATGGGGGCTCTTGGCTCAGAGGGGGACACATAGCGTTTTCAGGCTTAGAGGTGGCACTTGTCTGCTTTAGATTTTCTGTCCTGGACCCTGTGGAGGTGTTATGTTCTGTGCTTTGTGCTCTGCGAGCAGAGCAACCCCCCCCCCCCCCCCCCCCCCGGAATGATTGATGGAAGACAGCCAGTGGGTTAGGAGGAAGAGGCTTTGTTATTCACATGACTCTTCTGCTCCATCCCTTCTTCACAGCACTTTACCCCCGCACTGGTTTCTCTTCCTTATTTTTCCTTTCTCAATCTGTACAAAGCCCTCCCTGCTGACCACAGCCTGCAGGCTGGCCTTGTACCACATCCTTAGTGCGGGGACTCTGGGCCTTCATGGCTAGTGGGCAAATATATGGCCCTGGTCCACCTCACCCCTCATGACAGACATGCATCTTATACTAGGGCTCTTTCCAGAGCCCTGAACTCTTGCTTAGCAGAGAAGGTGGGTGGATGTGTTACCTTGGGCTAATAGCACTGTCTTAGCCTCTGGGAGCCTTTCTTCAGAGGCCTTCACCCCTGACTGCTCAGTCAGTGTAACCTGGTCTCTTCCCAGATAGACTGGCTTCTTTGATGTGAAGCGTGCCTAAGTACAGGCCAGGCGTGCTTATAAAGTGTCCCTAGGTCTCCCTTGACTCTGGGGACAGGATTAAGAGACTTGCATTCCTGAGGGAAAAGTGTCACAGAAAGAACACTGGGTCCATCACAGGAGCCCTGGCCTAAAATGGTGATTACTCTGAAGTCATGGAATATCCCTGGCTCAGTGGAGTATCCCTGGCTCAGTGGAGTATCCCTGGCTTAGGGGAGTATCCTTGGCTTAGGGGAGTATCCCCGGCCAAGCCCGTTTCTCCAGTCATTGAACAAGAGCACCTTGGGGAGAAATGGGGAATCAGAGATTGGAAGGGGCCAGGAAAATCTACTAAACTAGCCCTTCATTCCAGAAATGAGGGGGCTTTGGAAGGGATTGATAAACTACCCAGGGCCTCCCAGCAATAGGGCTGGGCAGGCAGAATCCAGGCCAACCTTTGGGCTGCTTTTCCACACAACCCAGTCATTCTGGACCTTCAGTGAGTTGTCTGTAGATTCTACCCCTCTCCAGAGAAGGAGGGCAAGGAGGGACTGTGTGTGCCTCTCTCCACTTTTGGAGGACATAGTTTCTTCCAGAGCCTGGGTGGGAAAAAGTGGTTAAGCTGGAAGGCGTGGGTCTCAGCCAAACTCTGCAAGATAAGCTTTGCCGAGCTGCTTCCTAGACACTTTGTAGGCCCTCTGGACAGAAGGGGAAGTTCTGGCTGTATTTAGAAAGCTGTTCTTCACAAACAGGAATGGCGGGGGCAGAGGTGAGGGTGAGGAAGGCTGCTGGCTGGAGGAGAGAGGGAGGAAGGTAGGCAGTCATCCAGAAGGGATCCAGCAGGGGCCCCAGGACAAAGGTTTGATTTGGATCCATTTGGGAAGCTCTTGGAGCTAGAGGATGGGGCAGAATGAAGAGGAGGGGGGGAAGAGAAAAAAGGGTAAGGCAAGGGGAAGAGCTCTCAGCCAGGATGCCTGGCTTTTTAATGCTGGAAGCAAAGGTTGAATGTGCTGGGCACATGCCAAGCCACCCCAGAGGCCTTAGGGGTCAGAGGTAAGATAGAGGCTGTGAAGGAGGAAGCTTTGGGTGTCCAGTCCCAACTAGGAGGTCAAAGGAAAAATTCTTGCTCTCCATAAAAAGATACCCTAAATTGGGTGGTTGATTGACAGCAGACATTCACTGCTCAAATTCTGGAGGCTGGCGCTGATGGGTGGGCATGGAGGAACCATGACTTCAACCTGGAACACTCTTCCAGAAGGTCTTGCCACCATCAGAAATGTACTTGAGTGGAGCTGCTCTTCCAGAAGGGCTTCTATGCCCAGAACAAGGAGAGGACCCCATCCAAACAAGGGGGTTGTTATGCCAGCCACAGAAACCATGCCACAGTCTCTCTCTGAGCCATAGCAGAAGGACCTGTTCTGAGGATGTGGTTAAATAGAGGGCTTCTCTGGTGCTGACTCCACCATTGGACATTCAAGGTCAAATGGCATGCCCTGATGAGAATACCTGCTCACCCCAACCCACCTCAGAATTCCACACTTGAGTGCCACACTAAGTGCTGGAAGTTAGACAAAGTAGTTCCTTTCCTCATGAAATTGGTGTCAAGTGAGGGGTCGTCATGGGAACTCTCTCTCCCAGGCTGTGAGGATGGCCAGGTGAAGGTAGGAGGGAATGAGGCGTCCATCTTTGATCTCATTGAGGAGACGACAATCACAAAGTTGAAATGCTCAAAGAATGAGGCAAAGTTAAGGTATGAGTTGTTGAGAGCTAAGAGCCTTGATTCGGGGCTAGGTTCAGGTTAGGTGGCCCTGTAAACGGACCTGACTGCTTGTTCACTGACTAGCCTTGGCTAAAGCAAAGACCCATCAGCTCCGGCATGAGTAGTATAGGAGTGTAAAATCTCAAAAGTAAAGGAAAAAGAAAGATATTAGGTAGCCCAGGCTAGCCTCTAACTTTCTATGTAGCCAAGACTGGCCTTTAATTTTTTATCTTTCTGCCTTTACACCCTGAGGCCTGGGATTAGCTGTCTACACCACTGCACGTGGTTTGGTTTTTTTTTATCTCCTGTTCTTCTTGATTCAGTCTTCCCATTGATGATTTATTTCGCTCTCTCAACACCGGAATCTGTGACTGGATTCCCGGTTTGGGAAACGGTCGGCCTTCAAAGAACACAATGTTGGCTGGATTGAGAGTCAGAGACCCGGAACACAGGATTTACCCTTAAGAATCATCAAACTAACTTGGGATTCACACAATGCTTTTACGGCAGACAGTAGGAGGGGCTTCTTAGGGGGAATGTGTTGGGAATGGGGTTGTAGGCAGCAGGAAAGTGGGTACCATGCCAGTGTGGGGATGCTGATGCTGTGTGATGCTGTGGCGCACATATGTGCCCAGCTGAGCATAAGGAGTCACTCATAGCCTTTCCCCCAGATTCACTCATTATTTGCATTTCTGAAACCATTTGAGAAAAAGTTAGACATCTTGACTCTTTGCTTTAATGACTTTAGGGGATATTTTCAAGGACATTCTTTAATATTGCTTTTCTTTCAATTAAGCTCCAGACCTCGGTGGGTTATTCTAGATTGTAAATAAAGCTCGTTCTGTGAGACTCAGCTAGGCTACCCTTTTGTATGACGCTGTGCTGCTGTCTGAGTCAGTGGGGTCTGCCTAGGTCGTCTTCTCAATCCTGTGTTGGCCCTGAGTTTGCTTTTTTTTTCTTTTTTCTTTTCTTTTTTACTGGATTCTGCTCCTTAGAGGCCTGGCTGGGCCTTGGCTGAACTCTGTTTCACTTTGTTCTAGAATTTTCTGTGCATTTTCCCACCCACAGATGTGACTGTCATATGATATTGGCTTTCCAGGGTCCGGCATGGTATGCTGGATACAGAGTGAGTTTGGTCAGGCACCCTCTGTGCCTTGGAGGCCAGAATAGGCCTCTTAGCAAACAAGGGAGGCTTCCTGTCTCCATTATAACAGAAGGATTGGGACTCCATGGAGGTCTGGTTTGTTGTCCTGTGGTCCTGCTCAAGACTGGAAGTCTTAGGCAAAGGGAATATTTTCCAGAGCACAGCTGAGGGACAGAACGTCTCAGGGAGATGGGCTGGTCTGGGAAGGCAGGATTTTGGAAACCCCCCTGCTTGTTCTGGGAGGTATTCAGAACACTGAGGTTTGGAAAGCTTTGGTGGCTCTTCACAACTGTTGCTGCTTTGGGGAGGCAGAGTGGCCCAGTGCCTAATGCCTTGGGTTCAGTAGTAAAGGTGAATGAAGCCCAGCCTGGAACCTGGGCCTCTGCTAGGCCTAGTGGGGGAGGAGGCAGGGGACAGATGGGGACAGGAGGACACTGGACTTTGAAGAGAAATGGAGTCCACAGACCTGGTCTTCTGAATGGTGAGAGGCATGTGCCACTACCAGCTGTGACAAGTTTGTGGACAGTGGCCTTGCTTGACACCTCTGATGGAGCTGGTAGAAGAGCCCCCAGTGACCTCATAAACAGAACATGCTAGAGTCTTTGCCTTCCTAGAGCAGTCAGTGAGAGACTGACTGAGCGGCTGAGCAGCCAGAGAAGACTTAGACTTCAGAAGACCGGAACTGCCTTCTCTAGCACCTTCTATATACCTCTGCTCCAGTGTCAACTATGTTCTGTGATCCAGGCCAAGTCAATTCACCTCTGTAGACTGTCTCCTCACCCATGATCTGGAGTGGTGGAGCACTGAGTCATCTGTAGCTGTATTAAGTGGTTTTCTACTCCCAAAGGGCTTTTGGAGGGCTCGAAGAATAAGAAAATACAGATGCCTAGGCCCCCCACTTTATTTTGTTTTAAAAATGATTGTATGTATCTTTACCGTGGGATGGTGGGTAGGGAAAGTGCTTGAGGGAGATGGCACATATGTTGAGGTCTCCTCTTCTGTGCTTAATGTGGGTTACAGGGACTGAAAGGCAAGCACCTTTATCCACCAAGCCATCGGGCAGCCACTTTAGAAGATAGATTTGGTAAGGATAGAGCGAGGCCCAGGCAAGCCCCCACTCCTCCCCCCACTCCTTGGATGCCCTGACTTTAACTGCTGATATCACAGACCCATCTTCCTGGTGTTGGGGAGGGCCTGACACAGGTAGCCTGCTCCATCTACCCTCCCCTAGAAGCCAGCCTAGAAGCCATTCCCATTTCCACGGCTCCAGCTCCTGGGGGCCCCCCGACGGAAATCACGAGACTTTCAGGGTTCCTGTAGCCTGCGGAAGCCTGAGTCCTGCTCACCCGGGCTCCCGGCCCCCCTGATTCCCTATCTCTCCGAACTCAACTCAGGGTCCCCACGCCCGGTTCTCCCACAGCACTGACGTTGCCCTGCGGCCCAGCTGGCTGCAGTTTTTTCGCAATAACAATATCCCGGGGAAGGGAGGAGCGGCGGGGTGAATGGGCGCCTTTGTCCCCAACTTTGTGAAGGCCGATTAATTATGCGCCGCGGAGCGCGGGAACGCGGCCGTCCGGCCCCCTGCGCGCCTGAAAGGCCAGGGCTTGGGAGCACCGGCTCCGCGCCGCCGCACAAAGGGCCGCGCATTAGGAGCCCGGCAATTACCCCGCAGTTTGGATGTGTCCTAGTCTCGCTGACACCGCGTGCCCCCCCCCCCCTTTCCCGGGCGGCAGCACTTTGAGGATTTCCAAGTCTTTTCTTGGTTGCTAGGGGCGACTGGGCAGAGGAGTTGGGAGCTTGGGGTGGGGTGGGGGGCACGCCGAGCCTGTCCAGTTGGAAGTGTCCCGGGCCGTGGTGGGGGAAGGGCGGGAGGGTGTCACCTCTGGGGATGTTTTTCTCTAAAGCTGGAGCCGGTTCAGAGTGCAGATTCCCGGGCCTCACCCAGAGGGCTCCCTGATTTAGTCGGTGTAGGGGTGCCCTTTAAGTACCACAGGTATTATTTTTAAAACTTAGCTTAGGAAGAATGAAATGTATAGATTTAAGTTTGTTTGTTTGTTTTTTTTTAAAGCATTCAAATGTATTATTCTTTTGTGTATGCAATTACTCAGTGCCAGTGCTGGCCACGTTGCACGTTGCACACGTGGAGATCAGAGACCATTTGTGGGAGCTCGTTTTCCGCTTTCTACCATGTGGGGTCTTGGGGGATGGAACGCAGGTCTTCCTTCGGGTCTGCTGCAAATATCTGCAGAGCCAAGCTCTTTACCGTGTAGTTCCCCAGTGCGTTTTGCCACATGTATGCTCTGTGTCACCTACATCACACTGACATATAGAACAATCCCATCAGTCCAGAAGGTTCCCTGAATTCTCTTTCCAGCCCCCACCCCACCCCACCCCCTCTTCCTGCTTCACCCTCCCAGGCTCTGCTGTTCTGAATGTTGATACATCTCATAAATTTCATCTGGCTTTGGGTTTGAAGATCGATGGAGTTACACAGTGTTTTCTCTCTCACTTCTCAGCGGTGTTTTTGCAATCTATACACAGTGTGTATTCATAGTTGGTTTCCTTGATTAAAAGCGGCTTATCGGTTTGCCTGTTAATGGACACTTCCACTGCTCCTACGTTGTGGCTGTTGGAAGTAAAGCTGCTCTGATTATTCTGTATTGATCTTTTTATGTGTGTCTTTGGGGTAAATATTTAGGAGTGGAGTTGCTGGATCATAGGGAAGGTATTTCGTTTTAAGAGAAAACAGCTTGCTTCTTTCCTTAAGCATCTACACTTTGTGCATCTTTAAACCCAATGAAAAGTACATGGGGTATTCCAGTCCTTGTTAGCACTTGGTATTGCCAGTGTTTTGACTTTATCTATCTCTTCTAACATGAATTTTTTCTTCTTTGAGAGGGTGGTCGATTTTAATGCCTGAGCTCTAAGGACTATACAGTATGGTGTGTGTGTGTGTGTGTGTGTGTGTGTGTGTGTGTGTGTGTGTGTGTGTGTGTAAGCCAGAGGAGGACATTAGTATCTTGCTTTGTCACTCTGTCTCAGTCCCTTGAGACAGTGAAGCTTGCCATTTGGGTCAGGCAGGACAGCCTGTAGGATCTGGGGCTTGAGTAAACTTCTGTCCATCCCCCAACATGAACTGTAAACAAGTATGGACACACCCAGCTTTCTGTTTTAACTGTTCTCTTCAATGGCACTCTGTGCTGTTCCCACAAACACCCTCACTTGTCTTACTGGATTTATTTCCTTTAAATATCCCCTTATTCTTCATTTACCACCCTAGGACTCCCATCCCTAAGTTAAGCAACCACATCATCTTAGTTTTCCTAATGTCATAAAAATACCCTGACCACAGGAACTTCTGGAAGGAAGGGTTTGTTCAAGGGCTATGGTGAGGAGCTCTTGGAAGCAGGAGACTGAGGCAGCTGGTTACTTTGCATCTACACTCTGGAAACAGAGTAACAAATGTCCTTATTTAGCAACCTTTCTCCTTTTATGCAGTCCAAGACCCAAGCCTAGGGAATGGTGTCACCCAGTTTTAGGTCTTCCCACCTAATAAAGATAATCCCTTACAAACATGCCCAGAGGCTAATCTAAATAATCCTTCACTGTGTACACTAACTTGTTGAGTGTGCTTTGAAGTTAATTATGCATCGGCTTGGTTTTATTTACCCTACTCATTCCATTCCATTCTGTTGGTTTTGTTTTGTTTTTGAAACAGGATTTCTCAGTGTAGCTCTAGCTGTCCTGGAACATCTGGAGACCATGCTGACCTTGAACTCAGAGATACACCTGCCTCTGCCTCTACTGTGCTGGGATATTTCATATCTCAAGTGAGGTAAAAGAGAAAGGTAAGTCAAAGAGATGGCTAGAGCAGGGCCTGTCCTCAAGAAGCCACCACGGGATGGAGGTTCCCCTCCCCCCCCCTTTGTAAGAGCACTTCTGTGCCTGCACTATATTACTTCACTTAAGGACCTGGAGCAAGCTAGGAGCTGGAGATCTAGGCAGTTATAAACTGCCCAATGTAGGTGCTGGTAACCAAACTCTAAAAAAAACAGCAAACATTCCTAACTGCTGATTCATCTCTCTAGGCCCTTCAACTCTAGATTTCTAAGAATCTGACACATTAAGTACTAACATGTTGAGCTGAATGATGGCTCGTGGGTAAAGGTGGTTACCATCAAACTTGAGGATCTGAATTTGATTCCTGGAAGCCACATGGTGGAACACACACACACACACACACACACACACACACACACACACACACAGAGAGAGAGAGAGAGAGAGAGAGAGAGAGAGAGAGAGAGAGAGAGAGAGAGAATGAGTAAATGTAATAAAAAAAACCAATTAGAGATAGTTTCCCCCTTGATGTGGTTTCAATATGATTTAAGGAAAATAACGAAGACTAGAATTAGATGGAATTACCCTATCATGCCTTTCACTCTAGCACTCTGAAGGCAGAAGCAGGCAGAATCTCTGTGAGTTCAAGGCTAAACTGATCTATATAATGAGTTTCAGGACAACCAGGGATGCATAGTGAAACCCTGTCTCAAAAACAAAACAAAAGGAAAAGAGAGGGAGGAGGGAGGAGGGGGGAGGGGGGGAGGGAGGAGGGGGAAGGGGGAGGGAGGAGGGGGAGGGGGAGGGGGGAGGGGGGAGGGGGAGGGGGGAGGGGGAGGGGGAGGGGGAGGGGAGGGAGGGAGGAGGAGAAGGAGAAGCAAAAGAATTCCACCAGAGTTGTAGCTCCCAGAAGGGAGAGAGGTCTGCAGGAGGTGGTCAGAGAGGGCTCCCTGGAGGAAGCAAAGGCCAGGACTGAATAGCTTGATAATTCCAGGACAAGCCTCTGAAAGAACTCCCCATGAGTGTCAGGGTGGTCCCCAGAGAAAAGACTCCCAATTGTGAGCCCTGCAGCTCTTCAGAGCTGCTTACAGTACTTCCGTGCCTTGTACATCTCCAGAAAGGCCAATAGGTCAAACATGGTTTTCTCACAAAATCCTGATGTAACCTTCCACAAAGGAGACCCCTGGGTTTTCAGCCATCTTATCCCTTCCTCCAGATGCAGGAACACAAGACATCTGCCATTCACCACATCTCCTGGGTATCCGTGTTGTTAGAACTCATAAAGACTCAAATTCATATTCTTCTCCTTAGAAGGACTGTCCCTGGAGACAAGAGCAGTTGCTCATTCACCTCTGTGGCACTCACTGTGCAGAGGCTGTGAGGTAATCAGAGATGAGAAAAAAATCACAACATTCGCTTGCAGTATTGTGTGTGTGCACGTGCACATTCGTGCTTGCTTGTGTGTGTGTGTGTCTACATACCATGTGAAGGAAAGAACAGACAACTTTGCCCCCCCTTCCTTGAAGCAGGGCCTCTTGTTCATACACTAGACTACCTGGCCTTCACTGGTATTCTATGGTATTATGAGCACACACACACACACACACACACACACACACACACACACACACACACCACACACACACACACACACACCAACCCAAGCATGTTTGCTTTAATGGGAATGTTCTGTGAGGAGAGATATCATTTAACTCTTTGGACTTGCCATGGCTTCTGCCTTCCCAGGGGCTCAATTGTTCAACTTTGTTTTAAACTGAAAATTTAATAAATCTGTTATTATGGTTTGTCAGGTTGATTCCTAAGGATTGTGCTATGAAGTAGGCTAATACATTATTTTGTTACCTTCCGGGTCTCCCCTTCTGCTGCTCAGAATATGGTGTCTTCATTGAGTTCGAGAAAGGAGCCCTGTTTCTGGGTGGGTAAATTAGAAAAAGCTGTGCTTTCACCATGGCAGACACAGCCTCTCATCAGGGCTAAATGCTTGGCGGGTGGAATGTGAGGCTGGGTTTCAGGCCTCCCTCTAGTCTTGTCTGTGGTCAGGCCCCTCTCACAGGCTATATTACAATCATTCACGGTGGCCCTGCCTGCCTACCACTTGTTTTATGGATGATTTGTTATCTGTCTCAAAGTGCCATTCATAATATGAAGTATTGGTCCAGGTTTTTTGAGATAGGGTCTCATGTAGAGGTTGGCTTTGATCCTTCTGCCTCAGCCTCCCAACCAATCTGAATCTTCCAATGAACAGCCTTCAGGCTTTAGAGGAAGTTTCTCCTGCGCCCATTCCCATGCCAGTGCTGGGAATGAGCCATGACCTCAAAGGGCTAGGCACATATCCCACCACAAAGCTCCATCCCCAGTTTGACAGAAACTCTTGAAAGGTCCCAAGGATACTCTTCCCTCCCACATGGGGACAAAATTAGCTGAGAAAGTACAAACAAGATCCTGGGGGCAGGCGGGGGGGGGGGGGGGGGGGGGGGGGTGGGGGGTGGGGGTGGGGGTGGGGGTGGGGGGGGGGTGTGGGGTGGAGTTAACAAGACAATGCCTGTAGGCAATGGTGACAGTGACAGGGAAATCACTCCCAAGGAACTGGTGATTACAAGGAGAGAAGGTCCCAAGGAGAAGACAGCACTGTGAGAAGAGAAGGTGGCTCAACAGTTTCTTTCACAGCCAGGCAACCACTCTCCCCTCAGGTGGGCTGTGCTGCTTTTAGTGAGAAGCTGAATAGATCTATGCAAGTCATGAAGGTCTCGTGACAGGGAATATCATGTAGGCTCTCTGCATCTGTAACTCCAGAAGGCAGTGTGGGACTCTGCTATGACTCAGTGGCATAAAAGTCTAGCATGTACAAAGTCCTGGGTTCCAGCCCAGTCCAGCACCAGTACTCTGCACTAAAAGGGCATTTAAGGATGGGAATCTATAGCAAGGTACATCTGAGTTCAAATCTCCACCTTGTCCTTTTCTAGCTCTGTGGCCTGGACATATTAACTTCTTGTGTGTGTGTGTGTGTGTGTGTTTTTTTTTTTTTTAAATTGTTTATTTAGGGTTTTAAAGACAAGTTATCACCATGGAGCTTTAGCTGGCCTGAAACTCACATTTTAGACAAGGCTGGCTTTGAACTCAGAGAATGATGGAATTAAAGGTGTGCCCTATCATGCCTGGCTTCTAAAGGACTTTAAAACATATACATTATTCTTTGGCTCTCCTACCATCAAGAAGTTAGTTATATGCCTGAAGATATGGCTCAGTGGCCTTAAGGAGACCCCAAATTTGATTCTCAGCATCTGTGCTGCATGGCTCACAACTGCCTGTCAGTCCAGATCCAGGGTGTAGTGAATGCCTTATTCTGGGATTTGTGTGTGTGCATGAGCACACACAACCACACACTCACCCAAAACACATAATAAAAAAAGAAAAAGAAAAAAGAAGCCATGTCTCTCCTCTCCTTTTCAACCTGTAAAGGGATTTAGGAGCATGGGAAGGTCCCCAAATGTAGAAGATAACATAGTGACTTCTAAGTCTCAGCTGGAAAAGCTCATGTGGCTTCCGGTGGCTTCCAGGACAATCATGCTGGGATCCTTCAGTTGCCATGAAAGAAAGCCAGCTACCCAAGAATCTTAGAGAGACACCTGAGTGGCCACCACCACCCGGCATAAGTAGCCTGTGTCATCCTTGTTGAAGCTCCCAAGAAAACCTCCACATTCCCATGCCCCCACAGGCTACAAACTCAAGAGTGAGAACCACCACGCCAGCACAGTTATCCAAAGCCATGCACAAGAACAATGGTTGCTATTGTTCTAAGCCCACTGTTTGGGGATGGTCTGTTAGGAGACGGGCATCCATGTAGACATTTTTGTTACCTGGAAGTAAACTGCCACCATAACAAAACCTAATTATGGCTTTAGGGCTTGGATGTGAGCAGACATTCTCAGGGCTTTGAATGTCTGTTATTACTCTTGGAAACCCGATGGTCTTCAAGGAGCCTGCTGGCAAGGAATTAAAGAAAAGTAATGGAGATATTATTGGAAGTGGGAGATGGAGGGGTAGGGAATGGGGGCTGAGGGTGGGGAGGTAGAAAAGTTTTCTTTATTTTTTTTATTCTTCTCTCATATATTACAACTCGACCACAGTTTCGTCTCCCTTCTCTCCTCCCAGACCCTCCCTCTTACCTCCTCTCTCCTCAGATCTACTTCTCCTCCATTTCCCCTCAGAAAGGACTTGCCTCCCAGAAATATCAACCAAACATGGCCTGGCAAGTGTCAGGTTGCAATAAGACTAGGCACATCCCCTCATATTAAGGCTGGATGAGGAAACTCAGCAGGAAGAAAAAGGACCCCAAAAGCAGGCCAAAGAGGCAGTGACAGCCTCTCCCTCCCCATTAGGAGACCCACAAGCACACCAAGCTACAGAATCATAACATATATGAAGAGGACCTAGGTCAGACCCATGTACGCTCCCTGATGGTCAGTTCATTCAGTGTTTGCGAGCCCCTGTGAGCCCTGCTCAGTTGCTTTCTGGGGGTTTGTAGAAGAACGTTTAACAGAATTGTCACGTGAAGTGATGAGAGTCACAGGAAACATACCTGAGGAATTAATGGTTTAGGCTGAGGAGATTTTGTTCCGACAGGGTTTTGCTGGCCTTGCACTCTTGACCCTTCCTACTTCAGCCTCCTGAGTACTTGGCATTACAAGTGTGCACCATGCCCGACTTGGCTAAAGAGACTTTAAAATGGACTCTTGGAAGTGTCAGTTGGACTGTTGAGTTGCATGTGACAAGGACGGAGAAAAGAAGAATTGAAAAGGGAACCAACTTTCAAATAAAATTTATAGAAGTTATAACAGAGCCAAGGACTTGTGGGGGTTTGAGAATGAATCTGTTTCTCATTTTCGGCCTCCACACATGGAAAAATATGCTCAAAATAGGAAAAGGCTCTGGCTCAAAAGTAAAACCCAGAACTAAATGATAAGATTTGTATAAACCTCAGAAAGAGCCAGGTCTTGTGATTACAGGTATTATACCATGCAGCACGTGAAGACGGGGATGTTTGTGAGTTTGGAGCCAGCCTGGGCTATATGAAATACAGCCTCGAAAAACTGTGGCTGCTGTGTAGGAGAGTTCACGGGAAATGGCGTTTAGTTTAAGTCCATTCTATATAAGAAGGAACTTAGTAGCTGGCAATATAGCAAGTTTGAAATTAGCCTGGGCAACGTAAAACTCTGTTTCAAGAAACCAAAACGGGGGTGGTGGTGGGAGAGAGAAAACTAGTCTCCACAGATAGCAACTAGTCGACTCCTGATACCTTTCCCCCAACCTCTCAATTGGTCTGGGCTTAATACTCAGTTTACCCAATAGAATGTGACCAGTAGACATCCCAGCGACACTTTTTTTTTGTCCTACAGGGAGTCTGGTTACACTCGCAGAGAAATCCACACAGAGTGGAGACTGGGGTGGCCTAGTGAGGAGAGGGAGTCACAGTAACCTTTCATCTATGCTCAGCCTCACCTTCTAGAGTCCTGGCAGCATGCCAAACGTAAGAGTAGGCAGTCTTTATTCCGTGTGCCCAGCCAAGTTTAGATAGCTCAAGTTACTATCTGGGTAGAACAGCATGAGAGATGTCCTCTGCCTCTAGTGAGGTCTGTAGAACTACTCAACCACTGAGGAATTGTGTGTGTGTGTGTGTGTGTGTGTGTGTGTGTGTGTGTGTGTGTGTGTGTGTGTGTGTATGTGTCTGTGTGACAGAGATCAGAGGACAATCCTGGGAGTTCATTTTTGCCACTTTGAGGGACTGGGAGACTAATTGAAGGTCCTCTGGCCTGACTATTGGTGCTTCTACCCACTGAACTCTTTTGCTGGTCTAAGTGGGTCTTACCATAAAATGGTAGATTACAAAGAAGCAAGTGCTGGGCTTAGGTCATGGCTCAAAAAATAAAAGGGCTTGCTGTACACATCTATACACATGGGTAATCCCAGCACTCCTACAGCCATATGGGAGGTAGCAACAGAATCAGCTAGTGGCCAGCCTAGAGTATGCAACTCTGCATCAACAAAAGATAAACCCTGCCTTAAGCAAGGTGAAAGGTAAGAACCAACTTCCCAAGTGTTGTATTATGACCTCCACGTGTGTTCCATGCCTCCTTCTCCCATAAGTGTCTGGGACAGAGCTCAGTGTATAGGAGGCATTTAATAAATACTCTAACTAGATAAATAAACCTCTTCTCTCCAAACCTCCTCCTCCTTGGCCTAGTATTCCCAAATTGAGGTGACTATACTCTGACAATGTGACAATGAACTGCTGATTCCCTTATCCTTCAAATAAGCTTAATATCAAATGAATAAGACGCCAAGATGCGGACATATATCTGGGACATAGTAGGTGCTACGGGCTGATAGTATGTGCCTTCACAGGAAGGAAGTAGGTAAGTGATGATGGCCACAGGACACATAAACTTACAGTGTCCAGGGAACATGAAGGAAGGGCAGAGCCCAGGCAGGGACCTGGGGATGTTGTAGATGAAGTTCTGGTAGGAAGTCACAATGAACATGAGGTAATGTCCCAGGGGTGTAGAGATAGTGAACTCATTCAGGTAATGAAAAGCCCAGAGGCAGGCTCAAGATGTGGAGCAAAAGGGGCCAGGCATAGGGTCATGTGAGTAAAGTTCAAAGCCAGGCAGAGTTAGTTGATGGCAAGAGAAAATTTAAGTGTGGCTACAGAGAATTGAACGAATAATCCCTGTAGGAAGGAGCTCCAGGGGGAACATTCTGGGGCATTCTGGAAATATTCTGTACTTCATGCAGATGGGGCTTATATTTATTCAAGTTCATGGGGCTGTACCTTCAAGACTAGTATATATCTTGACTTTCCCCCAGAGATACTGGAAGCATGTTGGTGTACCCTCCCCTCATGCAGGAAATCCCTTTAGGAATTTCTCAGCTGCAAGCCTTCTGATCCCCACAGAAGTCTCTCTTGCACCCCACACCCCCAGAGCAGCTGTGGGGATCTGTATCTCTCTACTTTTCTTGACACAGTGTGACCTTGCTGAGTTGCAGCATGGAGATCTGTTCCTGAGAGAGAGGGAGATCTAAAATGTTCTTTGAGGTTGGTGAGGATGTGGGAATGTCCCCTCTCCTAAAGAGCCAGGTTGTTCAGAGCTGGGGAGCATTTGAATAAGATCAACAGAAACATGTGCTTGGTGTGTGGGTTCTGGTTCCTCAAAGGTGAACAGGAAGGATGGGAACTGGGGCCATGTCCAGGGCTCACTTGCTCAGCTCATAACTCTGCTTAAAGTCCGGGTGGCATCCCTGGGGAGGTTTCTTGTCTCAATTGCTGTGGTGAGTTACGTGTTTCATTCAGAATGTCCAGCAGGAAGCAACAGGCTCTACATTCCAGGGCTTTTAGTCATTCTTTCTCAAAGAGCTTTGGATCTGGGATTAGGAGTTCTTCAAACTTGACTGTCCTCAGCTGGTCTCCCAAGAGGAAGTGGGTGGGTCACTGGAGGAGAGAACACAGGCCCAAAGGAATGAGAAGCGATCAGAGCCAGCAGAGCAAACCCATAGAGTTCAGCTGAGGGTGTCCCAGGTATGTCAAAGGGATGCAAATTGTGGGGTGGTAGCTCTTGCCACAGACCAAGGAGAACACAGGGTCTCTCTCTGTGAGGTGTGTGAGATGCACAGTGGAGACAGGCAAGGTTCGAAGCAACATTTCATCCCACTGGCCTGCCCACTCAAGCTTTGCTTTGTTCCCAGTCTGAGGGAAAGACTGTCCACACTGAGAAGACAGTGGTCACATATGCTCAGGTTTAGAACAGGGGATGGACCCCACAGATACAATCTAGAGAAACCACAAAGTAAATTTGTTACAATGTCCTCTATACTCCTGGCACTGAGCCTCCTGTTGGGAATAGAGCAGCATGCAAGAGAGGCTCCATTGTCACCATAGTGCCTGGGACATGTGGCCTGGCAGGTGCCCACTAGGGTAAGGGAGAGAGCAGGTTAAGGCAGATGCTGGTAGCAGCACGTAGCTATAAGGTGTCCTGGGAGATGACATATCTACCACTCTGGAAGAAAGACGTGAGACATGGGCAGCAAAATCCCCAGATGCTGAGGCAGGGCTCCTTTTTGGGTCACAGAACGCCCAGGGCCAGGCCCAAGAGGAGAGGAAAGGGCTTATCCTCTAGAGTGGGTGTTGGAGAGACAAGCACACTGTTCTGCCCCAGCATTGCGGCCATGTCTGGTCCCTGTGAGGAGTCAGAGTCAGAATATCTATGGTGGTATGGAGACAGAGGGGCCCACATGGAGGAAATATCCTCAGAAAGGCAGCTTCTTGAAGCTGGCACCCAGCAGGAAGCGTTGACCTTTCGTCCTATAGACAAAGGAGCTGGATTTTGTCACAGGTGAGTGGTTTTAGTTGGAGTTTCTAGAAACCAGCCCAGCAAGCTGAATTGTTTAGCTCTCTGAGCTGACAGCCCAGCTGGGCCCACCTGTACTAAAGATCAGCAGAGCCGTGAATAATAAACAGCTGTTTAAAGCAGCTAACATGTAGGCAATTTCTTCAATAGCGACAGACATGGGGACATTCTCGCACTCTCTCACAACCCCTAGAAGAGTTCCCGAGGCTGTGCCAGTACAATTTGCAGGCATCTGGCTGGGGCTCTGGCCCGAGCCCAGCTCGAGCCACATTCTTTGTATCTCAGATGCTTCTACCACAGCCACTGGTTCTAGTCAAGGGTATCCCCCTCAGCACCTCACATTTTCCTTTTTAAGAACCACCTCACAGCTGCTCTCAGACCAAAGCCTGCAGGGTGCAAGGCTGCCCCTACCCGGCTACCTCCCTGGGGGAAGAGCAGGACTCTGTGCAGAACCAAGAGAAGGGTGGTGACCTCATCCCTCCCCCCTTCCCCGCCCATGACAAGTCCAGGCTCTGTGAAGGCAAGAGACAGGAACTGCAATCCAAAACTCAGTAAAGTTCACCCCTCCCCCACCCTGGTTCAAGGAGTTCTCTGATTGGGCAGGACGGGTGATGTTTAAAATTCTGAGTTTGAGCCAGGGAGATGCTCCTCAGAGGGGAAAGGCTCTTGTGCCAGGGCCTAACAGCTTGGGTTCAATCCCTGGAATGTACGTTCAATCCCTGGAGGAGGGAACTGATTAACACAATTTGTCTTCTAACTCTCTCTCTCTCTCTCTCTCTCTCTCTCTCTCTCTCTCTCTCTCTCTCTCTCTCTCACACACACACACACACACACACACACACTAAAGAAACACTTAATAATAATAAAAAAATGCACTTGCCTCCTTAACAAATTTCTGGGTACATGGTCAGGTGTCTCCCGGGAATCTGGAATTATTTACAAGGAAAAGGTTTATGCTTCTGCTTTCCTGATTAAAAGGCTCTAATAAAGGTTTTCTCATCCCCACGTCAGACCCTTTCTGGAACTCTCTCTAACACTTCCCAGATGGTGAAGAGTTTTTCTCTCCACAGCCCCTAGCGGGTGGAGATTCAGAAAGAAGAGGGTCTGGGTGGGCTGGACTTGGCATTTCCTTCTTCCGTAGTCCTCTGGGGGAGGTAGGGTGGCTAAGTCTCCCCAGCTTTGATGACACATGAGCCAATAAACACACACAACTGTCTGGTAAGCAAGAAGAAAAGTGGTCCTCACATCGTCTGGCTTTATCACACAGGACATTTTATTTATTTATTTAGACAAGCTTTTGCTAAGTAACCCAGGCTAGCTTGTCACTATGCTTCCTGCCTCAGCCTTCTGAGTGCTTGATGGTCTGTACCCAGGGGAAAGCTAAATTTTTTGGCAAGCAGATAAAAATGTTTGTTCTCACGAGAGGCAGGCCTGGTGAGCCCTAAGCAAAACTCTTAATCAGCATGTGCTTTCGTCCCAGCCCCCTCCCCCCACAAAGTAACTTCTTCTATCTGTAGCTAGTTCCTTCTTTAGCCCTTCCTGGCATGATCCCAAGGCCCTTGGGCTGAGCTTGGGGACAGAGCCCTGGAAGCCTCTTATAGTACAAAGGGTTACCAAAGGCTGACAGTGATGTCCTAGGCACTGGGACAGGTGGGTCACTGTGATAATCCTAGGTACAGAAGAGGAAGGTAAGGCTTCAGGGATCCCCAGGGGCTTCTCTGTAGGGCCCATGAGCACCTCTGTGCAGGCCTTGGTTTCTGTAGTTTTGACAGTATATCCCCAACATTGGGGGTCTCATTTAAATATCGCCTTAGATACAGTTTTTGCTGCTAATGTCTCTCTCGGCAGGGGAATCCACTTTAAGCCTTCTGTAGTTTCCAAGGTGAGGGCAGGATAGGTCCCAGGGATGATGAGTTTAGGGTTGTAGGTTAAGACATGAGAGTTGTCATGTATTGGGAGAGTGGAGATTGAGAGAGGCTTCTGGTCCCGTGTGAGGAAGATGAGGGGGTGAAGGTATGTGTGGCTGCTCTTTCTAGCCTCTTAGCTCTGGAGAAGGTATTTAAGGGTAACTGCAGGTCCCTGGGATTGGGAACAGAGCTGGTTCCTCTCCAGGGTTCCACAGAGGGCAGAGTCTGAGGAGTGTTGGTTGATGTCCCATGTTGACTCTTTTCAGGCTGGGACTTGTTTGGGGGGTGGAGTTGCCTTCAGCTGTGGCCCCCATCCCCCAATTCTAGGCTTAAAGCAGAACCAAGTCTAAAACAGATAGCCTCTCTCTGCTTCTCTGTTCCCACCCCATCCTGCTGGGGTCTGGTTTTCATCATCCATTAATCACTGATGCTTCCCACAGCCTGTGTCTGTCTATCCACACTTAACAACCCCTGGACCATGAGTGGGGGGATGGACAGACAGTCAAGCAGGTGGGCTCTTGACCTGGGAAACTTTATGTCATATTAGGGGCTGCTTCCTACTCCAAAATACGGGAGAGAAATGATTCTGAGCTTGTTCGAGGTCACCCCCACCCTCAGTTCAGCCTGGAGCAGCCAGCCCAGCATACCTCACCCTGGCAGCAGGCGACAGAAGCCATTAGCTGTCCTGTATGCAGGAAGGAAATGGGCTGGAGGGCTGAGGAATTCTAATTAAGCTTCCCCAGCTGGCAGGCCGGCTGGCGGGTGAGAGCTGGCACCTCCACCCCAGCAAGCGTTGGTGCCAGCCCTATCCGGCCTGGCCTGCTTGGTGCCCACCTGCCACTGTGGGAACCCCGTTGTGGGCTGCCTTGCAAAGCCCCTTAAAGGTTCCCAGGCGCCAGGGTTTTCCTCTTGGTTGCTGTCCCGACTCTCTCCTCCTCTTACCCACCATAACTTTGAAGGAGATATAGCCTTCATCTGTAGCTGAACTGGTGTCATCCAGATCCACTCTCTGTTTTGGTTTATTCATAATCTCTTCAGATTTTAGTTTCCTTGATGGCAAAGTGGGGTGACAATCTTAGTTTGTATCCATATACCTTAGGACTACCTGCCTATGGCTGCTCTAGAATAACTGATATTCATATAGTTTCTGTTGGATATAAAACATGACAATCGATTGATTGGAACGAGTGCAAGGTACCCTGGGAAGGCCATTGTCCCCCCCACAGCATCATTTCAGGCCACAAGATTGCTAAGTTTGATGGCTCAGTTTGCCTGTTAAACCCGTCGTTTCTATGCCCACTTCACCTTGCTGTCTGTGGGCACCAGGAACCCCTGCTGACTTGAATCTCTCTTGTCTCACTGTAGATTTGTGCTTTAATATACAACTATACAGAAAGCAGTAGCTTGTCCCAAAGGCAGGAAGCTCTAATGCCTGGATGACAGGTAGCGTTTAGTGGAGAGTCTAGACTAGAGACTCTAGGGTCTTTTTCAATGCTTGCCAACTGACCCCATGTGGGGGGTACTCCATCACGTCACTGAACTTGGCTCCTGCCCCAGCAACTGCCATTGGAGCTGTGTAGTCACTGGCTGTTGAGGAACTCGCATGAGAGGCAAGTAGTAGTAGTTAAGAGGACCATTTTTGGAGTGGGATAGGTTTGGTGTGGTTTTTGAAGTAGTGTACACACACATACACGTATACACATACACACACATATACACACAGACACATAAACACACAGACAGACACACACACACACACACACACACACACACATATATATATATATATATATATATATATATATATATATATATATATATAGAGAGAGAGAGAGAGAGAGAGAGAGAGAGAGAGAGAGAGAGAGAGAGAGAAGGAGAGAGAGAAAGGCCAGGGACAACCTGAGAACAATCAGTTCTCTCCTACCCTGTAGATCCTAGGAATTAAACTTGGGTTTCCAGGTTTGGTGGTGCTACCTATACAGCCAGGGTCTCACATTTTAGCTCAGTTTGACCTGGAAAATGCAATGTAGCCTATCACAGCAATCCTTTTCCCCTAGCCTCTTGGAATTATAAGGATTTGAGCCACCATGACCAGCCAGACTTACACTTGGATTCTAGCCCCACCACGTTGAGTGACCTTGGCCTCTGTATCTTCATAATTAAATGGGAACCCTGTCAGTACTGCCTAGATCTGCTGAGGATTAAATGGCACAGCATGCTGAAGTACCTGGACAGACAGGGTGCCCCACATATGGTGGTTATCAGTGTTGAAAAGCCCTTAAGCATCCTGTCTACTGTGGTCCACTGCCCACTTGGGGCACAGGACTGGTGGGTATAATGCTGGCGATGCTCATTACATCATGTAGTTTAAGGGACAACTTAAAAACCTAGAAATAGCTTAGGAATGGCTTTTGCTTTGTCTAAGACCTATGTCTCCAGAATCCAGAAGTCCTCAGCTCTGACTATGCCCAAGCTCTCTGTCAAGGCACACCTCTTTCCTCAGCCTCTGTCTCAGCTAGTCTGCTCTGATGGGTGGGAGCCCCTTCGAAGAGAATCCAGAAGGCATTGCTCCCCAACGGCGCCAGGATGTGGTGTGGCATCCATCTCCTAGTTGTTACCACATGAGATTGTAAAGTCTCCAGGAGGCACAGAGTCTCTCAGAGTGCAAAGCCCACCAGAACCAGAATTGTTAGGTCACAGGACTCCTTTGCACAAATCCAGCACGCACATCTGCATAGCATTGCACAGTGGTTTGCACACATTTGTCTCCAAATCCATAGCCAAACCCTCATACTGCTCCTTCCCTTCTCTATAAAAAAACAAATATCTAAGGTGGAGTGTTAAAGCCTCTAAACCCAATCTGATTCATTTCAGGAAGATTTGAAAGCCTTATGGGGGAGCAGCCTGGGTCAGGGGCTTTCAGACAGACATGGATATGGACAATGGACTCCCTGTTTCTAGGGAACTCGAAGGGGCAAAAAAAAAAAAAAAAACCCAAAAAACAAAAAACAAACAAACAAACAAAAAAAAACCACCCTCCTGTCTGAGATTCAGGAAAGAGATCCTGATAGGGAACACTCAAGGATACAGTAGAAGTATGTGGTTGGAATGGCAGTGTTCAGGGTAGGAGTTAAGAGTGAGCCAGAGGAGCAGGTGCTATGACCTCAGAGGTGTGCTCCCTTGGTCCCTCAGCTCTCTGTGGAGTAGGCTTGATGAATGTTACCTTCCCTCATACACTTGGCCACCTCCATCCAGATCGGGCCATGTGTGGGGCCTATGGTGGCCTGAATGGCCACCAAAACTTGTGTAGGTGGTACTGAGAGCCCTGTTCAATGTCAGCTCATTTGGGTAGGTGTAGATGAAGGGACAGAGGGGTTGTTAATGGCTTAGGAGTGTCCTCAGGAAGGGAAGGGTCTGGGGTCATGAGCTCAGATCTCCAGGCTCTCAGCTTGTATCTAGGTCAACACACTCTACCACAGGTAGTGGGAGCCACTATGAGGCTGTAGAGCAGGACTGACTGGTCAGGAGCTGGTGGAGCCATTGACTACTGGGTTCAAATCCTGACTCCCTTGATTACCAGCTGTGTGCTTTCAGGGAAGCCAGGTGATTTCTCAACCAAGATTTCTTCACCTGGGAAGTGAGCAAAGATGGGTGGCTCCTTGGGGAAACTGAGTCACCTGGCACTCACTCTAATGATATACAACAAAGGTCTGTGCTGGGTGGGGCATGGAAAGGAGGCATGGGAATGACTTACTGAGGCTTCATGAGAATAGACCAGCCTGGCCCGAACAGGGAGGAGGGGAGGACAGGCCCCGGTCTGACTATAGAGTTCCAGTGCCCTGACGTTGGCAACAGTCACCTCTAGCATCTCAAGGATGATGGTGTGAAAGACATGTTCACAGTTTCCCAGAGCCTAGAAAGCTCATACAGGTGCAGAGAGCCTGGCAATTCTGCCCCACAGTGGACCCCCAGCTTTCAGATTATGAGCCCATAAGCCACCATTAGCCATGACCCCCCTTAAGGATGAAGAGCATGATCAGATTTAGAGTTTCCTGCCTGGACATTAATAGCAATGCTTCATCTTTGATTCACTCTTTCTGGGTTCTTAAAAAAAAAAAATCTAACAAGGACAGGCATTTGATCTCTCCATATGTGGTAGAAAGGTTACTCAGACCCAAGGACCAATGCAAGAAAGTCGGGGGACAGTGGGAAGTCTTGGTTATAATGGAATGGGTCAGAGGTGTTGTACAAGGGCAGGCTGGGATAAGGAACAACTGAGGTGTGTGCAGACAATCAGAGAACCCCAAAGTGAGAGAACAGGAGACCCAAGAGACACATACCTAGACATTTGTCCTTCTATTTATAGGCTCACAAACCATCTTCCAGGGAGTTCACAGAATAGCAGGCTCCTTCCAGTTTTCTAGAATATTCTCTAATGACAGATTACTCAGGAATCTAGTTTGAGACAAAGCACACATTCCCTTCTTGAATATGTATGTTTATTTGTCTGTCTGTCCATCCATCCATCTGTCTGTCTGTTCGTCCATTTGTCTGTCCATCCATCCATCTTCTATAGTCAGCAGGGTCTATAGCTCAGGCTGACTTTGAACTCACTATGAAGCTGATGTTGATTTTGAACTTTTTAAAAACTTTTAACAATCTTTATTTTACATGTGTGAGTATCTTGGCTGCATGTATGACTGCGTTCCATGTGCATGGAGAGCCTGAAGAGGCTAGAAGACAGGATCTCGGATCCTCTGAAGCTGGAGTTAGGGATGGTTGTTAACCTCTGTGTGGGTGCTGGGAATCCGGCTCAGGTCCGCAGCAAGAACAGCAAGTGCTCTTCACTGCTGTAACCCCTGTCCAGCCCTGACTTTGAACTTTCTTACCCCCATCTCTCAAGTCCTGGAATTACAGTATGTGCCTCATGCCTGATAAACATGCGCCTCTGAGACAAGTTCTCCACCAGCTCCATCATACTCTCAAATCCTGCTTTTTACATTGTTTGGTTCAAGTACATCTGGGCAAATTGAGTTTGGCTGTTACTTGGAACAAAAAGACGGACATGGGGCTCAGTCATTTCTTTGCTCCACAGCTGGAGGCAGGGGGAAAAAGGAGGGGGTGGGGCAGACAGTGTGTTCTGAAGCTGACTACCATGGCTCCTAATCCCAAGAAGCTCACCCTGTGCAGGAGAGCCACTGAGGGGGATTTGACTCAGCTCTTGCTTGCACTTCTGGCTGCCCTCTCTGGTGAAGCCACTTAGTCTTTCTAGGCTGACCTGCTCTGGGCCTTGCTACTCTTCCTTTTGACCTGAACTCCTTTCTGTTTGGGTTAGAGCCTTTGTGACTTGGATGCATTCCTTATGATAATTGACACACAATTGAGTTTCTTGAACATCACTGCACATCTGGCTAGGCTGTTATTCATATGCCTATGCCTATGTAACCACAGATCAAGGCATCACACATTTTAAGCCCCCCCCCCACCTTGTGCTCTTCTCCAGAAAAGACCACCCCTTTACCACCATAGGTTGACCCTCATACAAATGGTATCAGATGGTGGCTTTGTGTGTGGTTTATTTTATTCAACATAATGCCTTGGAAACTCTCCCATGCTGACGTTTTCTGTTGTTTTAATCACCATGTAGTGTTCCAGTATATGAGCGCATCGCAATTGGTTTAACCACCCACTGTGCACAGGTATTTGGGTTGTTCAAGTTGAGCCTCTGTGCTAAAAGCATTTGTGTACACACCTACTCCTGGACATGTACATTTGTTTCTTTTGGGTCCTGGACACGTGGAGCAGAATTCTTCTTGCTGACTTGGCTTTGGGACTAGATGGTGTTAGCAAAACAAGGTGGCACTGTCTTCAGCATCCACCAGATACAGCTTTTTGATAGGCCGTGTAGCAATTTCACACTGGATATGAAGAACTGAATGGCAAGGCCCAGAGCACTTGTATCTTTTTAAGGGGCCATGAGGCAGGGCTGGGTGTATGCTAGGAGGAGTGTGGTTTCTTTCATAATTTCTAGGATGGAAAGAAGGTCAGAGAGCAATGGAGTCTTAGATGGGGAAACGCCCTAGACAGGAAGACAAAACTGTCCGGGAGATAAAGGCAGGTGGAGCTCCAGAGACATTAACCTGTCTGAAGTCATAGGGATGTCACCTTAGGCCACAGCAGATTGACCCTTATAGGAGAGGCACTTAGGAATAGCTGGAGGTGCTGTCCTGGACTAAATGGATGCTCTACCCTCAGGTTAGCCTCCAGGCAACTTTTTTGTAGGTTGGTCTCCCATGCCTGGCCTCAACCCTGCATCTGGCCCTGTCTTGCTCCCAGGGAGACAGTGATAAACCATGGAGAACCTGGGTCATAACTATGAGCTGGAAGGGTAGGGGAGTGAGTGTGAGTCGAGTGTGTGTGTGTGTGTGTGTGTGTGTGTGTGTGTGTGTGTGGTCCTGATATTGCCTAAGACCCTATGCCAAGACCTGCCAGTGAGCTGGCCATTCCTGGGTGGGAGGGGGCAACTCTCAGAGAACATTCCTGGAAAAAGAGTTTGCCCTTAGTAACCCCCTCAGGCTTTCTGGGCAAGACTGGCTCCTTTGGTCTTAGGTGGGGAGGCTCTGGGATGGCTTTGAGCTTGTAGAGAAACCTTAGTAGGTCAGGAGAAGTACTAGCTTGGCCTCCTAGCAACTGACAGTGGACATCTTTACTGGAAGATTCTGGATAGTTCATTCTCAACTAATAACAGCTGTGTTCATGGTGTGAAGACTCCAGGCTGTGGAATTAGGGATCCTCTGGCTTTGTTCCTGGAAGGGAGAGAGGCTGGCTGTGCATGCTTGTGTGTGTCTGAATAATGTCTCTGTGTATATAAGCATCTATTACTTAGCTATTTGTTCATTCATTCTGCAAGTATTTACTAATTGCCTATTATGTACCACTAGGGTTTCCACAGCAGATAAATGAGACAAAGTCCTTGACCTCAGAGGAGGTTATTGTATGCTGGAACACATCTCTGCATGATATCTGTACGCTTGATGATAGCTTCTTGCTGGAACGTGCAACTATTTTCTTCCCCCACCCCTGTGTGTGTGTGTGTGCTCCCTTACACGTGTAGGAGTATCTATCTGTGTGTGTATATGAAAAGGGCGCTGAACAGCTGAGGCTCTTAACGTCTGCATCTCTATATGTCGGTAAAAAGGAGAGAATTACTCATCTACTCAGAGAACTATTCAAGAAAGGCCTCTGTCCCAGAACAGTTATATTTTCATAAATAAAAAAAAAATCAGATAATGAGTTCATTTCCGATCTCAAGCTTGATGCCAACATTCCAGTGAAATAAGACCCACTGGCTGGCTGGCTGGCTGGCTGGCGGCAATCTGTGTGGCTTAGATTAGCTGGGGAAAGAGCAGAGGAGAGAGAGCCCTGCCACTTACAGACTGCAGGAAGTAAGGAAATCTATGACCAAAGGAGAAGTTGGGTGTGTCTGGGTCTGAGAGCACCCTTCCACAGATACTAGCAGAGTCCAGGATGGGGTGTCCGAGGCACGTGTTTCTCCATTTCTTTCTTTCTAGCCAGTGGTGGTTTATGCGGCTTTATAAATATTGATGACCACCAAAAGCACAGCCCACTGTGATGCTCTGAATTTTTGCATACCCTGTGAATAAGCCCTTCCATTCAGGCTGAAGCTCACCAATGCCTGCTGGGAAGGGAGAAAAGGGGATCAGAAAGAGGCTGTGGTCGGAGACGTGAGAGACCAGACCCTGACCATGGCCTCTGTCTTTGAATTCTCATGTAGAAGTTCTTGGTTTACATTCCCCACCTTGTACCGCAGCCTCTCCAAGACATATATCCCTTCTTCACATTTCCTTTCCTCTACCCTTACCAGATACAATTAGACCATTCACAGGCAGTGATGACGAATACCTTTAATCCCAGCACTCAGGAGGCAGAGGCAGGTGGATCTCTGAGTTCGAGGCCAGCCTGATCTACAAAATGAGTTCTAGGACGGCCAGGGCTACACAGAGGAACCCTGTCTCAAAAAACAGAAACTAACAAATATGATTATTCCATCCCATCCTTCCTACCTCTACATGGTTGTGTTCTCTGTAGTACTTCTCTTGCAACTCTGATGCTCCAAACCCACCCATTCTTCAAGACTGAGAAGTTACCTCTTCACAGGCCTCCCCTTTAGGAGTGCTTTTTCATGCTTAGAAGTGACCACCTGTTAAGTGTCTCCTTCCTGAACTCCACACCCCACCCATGCAGCTGATTTTTCTCCACAAGTCCTGGAGACAGGCCCGTGCCTAGATGCTGGCTGCAAAGGTGTTCTGAGCTAAGCCAGTGCTTTGCTGTCATGTTCTGATAGATGCGTTCTCTGCATGGGGAAGTCCTGATCCCAGACAAGAATGCCTTGGCATCAGCATGGTGGCTGAGAGAGGGCCGTGGCGAAAACAGCAACAGGGAAAGAAGTAATGTTTTCCCGTGGAGGTATGATGTGCACCCCAAGTTGGGATGTATGCTAGATGTTAGAGAATTATGCTGAGATAGAAATAATTGATTCAGAGATACAGACTGATTGCCTGCAAGAAAGAAGGAATGGTCCATGCATGCATGCATTGAATACATCTACTTTTTAACTTTTTATTTTATAGTATGTGTGAATGCCTGCATGTAAGTGTATCACATGCATACCAGAGGAGGTCAGAAGAGAACATTGGATCTCTACTGGACCTCTAGTGAGCTGCCATGTGGGACTGGGAAGCAAAGTGCGGTTCGCAAGAGCAGCAGTCTTAACTGGTGAATTACCTCCCCAGACCCCTTCCATCCCTTTTTGCTTAGCCATCCACACATTCAACAAGCAGCAGGCTAGAACCTTCCTTAAGGTACTGCATCCACTATTTACAGCATCCGTGTTAGGAATGCTTTCTGTCAGGGAGGAGGTTGGTGAGCCTTAGAGAAGATGAAGTCAGTGTTCAAGGTCATACAGCTGACAAGGCCTGAGCCGGTAACTTAAGCTCAAATCAGGCTGTCTCTCTAACTAGAGCTCTTCCCACGCCTAAGAGGAACAAATGACTTATTTCTCAGTCTCTTCAAGGCTCTGAGCAGAGCTGGATCATAGCCCTTGGGCAATATGATTAAGCCTTGTTCTTTGTCTGGGAAGTTCAGCCTATGTCCTCACAAAGTGCCCCCAACACAATTTTGCTATAAGCTAACTTGTCTTTATCTTCTAAAAAATCTTCTCTGACAAGGTTGTTTATAGGGGCGGTGTCCTTGCCCACCGGACAAGGGAGAGTGAGGTTTCTAGTAGGGAGTTTTCTTTCCAGGCTTCAGTCTGGCTAGAGGGCTTAGCTTAGGAAGAAGACCTGAGAGTGTTTCCACACTTTGATTCTACTGAAAATGGATATTCTGGGACCACATTTTATAGAGTCTCTCTGAGTAGGGAGAGAGGCTCAGAAGTCTGGATCTTCAGCAAGTCTCAAAGGCTTTGGATGTGGGTGGCCAGAAATAAATACAAATCAGGCCTTGTGGCGTGCGCTCAGAAAGTTGAGGCAGGAGGATTGCAAATTCAAGGCGTGTCTGGACTAGAGAATGACTTCAAAACCAGCCTGAGTAACTTAAGAGAGACTGTGTCTCAAACTAAAAAGTATTTTTAAAAACGGGGTTGGGGGCAGGTTATGGGAATATAAATTAGTGATAGAGCACTTGCCTGGCATGTTCAGGGAGAACGTGGTTTCAGTTCCCCATATTATAAAACAACATGGACACAAAATAAGACTTCCTTCAGTAAGCCTAGAGCTGAAACTGACATTTGAGCAGTCAGCTTGGGAGTAGCCAGCCCTGGCTGAATCTCTCTCTCTCTCTCTCTCTCTCTCTCTCTCTCTCTCTCTCTCTCTCTCTCTCTCTCTCTCTCTATCTATCTTTTGGGGGCAGTATGTGCTTATGAATGCAGTGTCCTCAGAGAACCAAAAAGGAGTTCAGATTTCCTGGAATTTTAGGCAGTCATTAATAACACTACATGGATGCTGGAAATCGAACTCTGGTCTTTGAAAGAGTATATACTCTTAATCAATGAGCCAGCCTTCTGCTAGGTTTTGAGACAGGATTTCATGTAGCTCAGGCTGTCCTTGAACTTGCTACGTAGTTGAAAATGACCCTGAGCATCTGATTCTCCTGCTTTAACCCTCCTGAGTTCTAGGATGAAAGCCATGGGCCATTGCATCTGGTTTAAACTGTAGTGAAAACAGGGCTTTGTACATGCTAGGCAAAGGTTCTACCAACTCAGTCCTGCTAGCGGTCTCAAACGCTATCTCTTGAAGAGTCTGGTAGATACTGCTCCTACTCTCCAGGTCTCTGTTGTGGAGAATGATCCGAAGGCCTTGGTGGAGTTTAGTTAGGGGCGTCCCATGCGCTTAGGTGTCTGTTTTTGTCACTTGAGGTTTCTAAGCCAGAAGATTTATGGACACACCTGTGACCCAGAAGATGAAGGGGAAATTGGAGAGAGGGAAGGGGCTCACTCTGGATGATTTTCCTTCAATCTAGAGGTTTGGGTGAGGGTTCATGGTTCATGAGTCTTGGAATAAAAATTTTCCTTCCAGGGGAGGAGGAGGCTGGAAGGCAGCCTGGGGTTTCCAGACTGGAAACTTGAGCTACCTGCTGGCTGTTTGCAAAATAAAGTGGGGGTGGGGTGGGGGTAGGGGTAAGAGAATGACTCCAGTTGACTTGTTCTGGCTGGGAACAGAGCTTAGAAATTTGATCAGGGGCAGAAGCAGCTCTTGACATACTACATTTCTCAGAGGACATTCTCTGGAAAACTTCTGTCCCCCACCTTAGTGAATTAAGTCTGGGACAAAAAGAAGCATTTGCCATGTCTAGAGATCTGGCTGTCTCTAGAAGTGTCAAGGGAAGCCTTGGAAATGAAATGCAGAGTCCCCAAGGCCACACCAGCTGCTGGGTGCAGTGGCCCAAGTTCTTCCGGCTTCTGTCACAGACTCCTTTACAGAGTTTAGTCTGAGATATCCAATCTTCTTCCTTCCTGAGGGTGGGTAGAGGTGGGGGGTTCAGGGATGGGGGTGAAGGTGTGGGGGTATGGGATCATGGGGGTAGGAACTTCTTCCTCTCTGAAGAGCGGCAATCTAGACTGAAGCCTCTCCTTGGCCTCCAGGTACCTAGAAGAGAGATGGCTCTGACACCCTGGTCACCATCACCTCTTCGCCACTAGCCCAGGGTCCACATCCCTCCCTCCCCCAGCCAGATCCAGAGACTGAGAGTTCCTTCCCACCCAGGCCTGCCTCTATCTCTAGCTAGAGCAGCAGTTCTCAATCCCTAAAGTTCCAACCCCCAAGTCACCACCACTCTTTTGGGGGTGGAATAACCCTTTCAAAAGGGGTCACCTAAGACCGTCAGAAAATGCAAGACATTTACATTATGATTCATAACAGTAATAAATTACAGTTATGACTTAGCAACAAAAATATCTGTATGGCTTGGGGTCACTATAACATAAGGAACTGCATTAAACTACAGCATTAGGAAGGTTGAGAAGCATGGAACTAGAGAAAATAGCTACCAGAGAAGAAGTTTAGGTTGGAAAAGGAGACAGTGCTGTTAGTGCTGTGGTAGCAGCCAGCCTCAACAATTACGTTGCCGGGTGCACCCCTTAAAAGTGTCCACCAGGCACAGTTCTCCCCCTTGCCTCTCTTGTTTCTTGGCTCTCTTCTTACCTGTTCTGTTTGCCTCTCTCATGTCCCCATTTTAAGATGGCCTTTCAGTCTCCCCCAGTACATTTCTTGCCCTAATCTTTTGTGAGTGGCAGGTTTGCTTAGTGGCATACCCAGGCAGGGCCGGCCAAAAGATACCACTTCAACTTTAAAAAAAAAAAATCCTTTAAGATAGCACCAAGGAACCAGAGGAGGAGTAGTGAGGAGGGAAGCATGTGAGGAAGGGTGGGAAGTGGATAAGTCGGCCAAGACAGTGATGTTATTTATCCCAGGAGAAAGACCTCATTCTACGGTTCCGTTCACCAAGCTTCCTCAGCTGAGCTGGGTGTCAGTCAGAATCTCTGTCCCCTGGCTATGAGCCTAGTTATCTAGACCCTACTGGCCTAGGAGCCATCTGCCTGAGAGCACTAGCTGGCCTGTAGATCCCAGAGCAGGTACAATATCCTCTGCATTGGGATAGCCTAGAACAGGACACAGGAATCCTGGCCAGGGCTTGGCATCCAACGCCACCCATTCCAACACCCTGCTCACTGCTGACAAGGGTGAAAGAGATTTAGGGGGAGGGGCCCTGGGCTTTCTCAGAATATGGAAGAAGGCGGAACTGGACTTTGCCTAGTTGATGTGGCCTATACCATCCTTTCCTGATTGAAAAATCCCACCCAAAAGACCATATTTCTTCTTTCTCTGGGAAAACACAGACCTTGCCAGTTTGGCCCATGTTGTACATGCATAACAGCCATTGCCCAAGTCCCCACAGCCCTCAGTGCCACACATCATATCCACTTACCTACTACCAACCCCCCCCCCCCCCAATGCCATTTACTGTGAGGAGAGATTCCTGGTCTGCTATAGCACACAGCATCCATAAGCTTTGCTGCCCTTCTGTAGAGTTCCCAAGATCTGGGGTGTGTATGGGGGCGGGGGCTGTGTTCTTCATCTTCTGACACCTATCAGCTCCCCACTGCCTTGTGCTTTGGAGGGACCCTCTTCCATGGCTGCAGACATAGAGCTTTGAGAGAACTGCTCTGCTGGGCTATTGGAAGAGAATCAAAATCAGTCCCAGTTCTCTGCCCTTCCCCCACCCCATCTCCCGACTCTGGTATTCCTGTGCTGCCCTAACAAACAGCATTGCCACATCTCATAGACTTCATATAAGCTGGGGGCCTCCACTGCCCAAACATCACAGGCTATAGGGCGACCAGGGAGGTAAGGTCAAGGGCACACTGTATCTCTGCCTTTCCCAGATCCTGCCAACCTCGTCACCTACCCACCACATACTCACTGGATGTCTACTGTGTGTCAGTGAATGTGTGAGACACTCCTCCAGCAAGACCTCTTTGCACCTTCTTGATCATCTGTAAAACCCATGGGTATGACAGGATCACATGGAGTCTCCAGCCCTCTTGCTTTCCATCCGGAGCGCTGAGATTACAGGTGTCTGGAACTGCAGCTGTCTTTCCTAGATTCTTAATTGAGGTGACTTTTGTGGTTTGGGCGTTCTGTGAAAGTTGCTATCCAAATCACAGACCCCGCGGTGGCTATCACTAAGGTAGTTTAGGTCCCCACCCTCTGTTCTGTTTCTCTTTTCCTCGTCTATCCCCAGCCCCCAAGGCTGAATCCCAAGCTGGGCCACAGCCAGCGCTCTCCCCACCAGGTGCATAGAGACCTGTTCGGCAGGAGTCCATCCCCTTGCCCTGATCCTGGGGGACCCTGCCCGGTGACCTCATGACCCATGTTTGAGCGGGCAAAGGGGCTTTTGTTCCCGGGGCCAGGCCTGCGGGCTGCACAGCTCCCGCCCTAATCCGGCTAATTACCGTCCACAGGGCAGTCGGGGTGCGCGCTCGCCCACCACTTTCCCACGGCCCTGAAGAAAGCCCCTCAGTGCAGCAAGGAGAACAGACGACAATTCAGCATCTTCTGCCACCCTGGGCCTCTGTGTCTTCTGCCTACGACCTCTGACTGTCCTTGTCTGGCTGAAACGCAGACCCCGTTTGCTTTGGTTTCCTCTCTGTCTACGTTCACGTGTCTCTTCAGCTCCTGACCCAGTGTTTTTCTAGGAGGCTCCGTTTCGTGTCCTTATTTACAGGTGTGCTTTCTGAGGCTTAATGTGTCTGTTCCCTGAACTTTTTTCATGCCAGGATCAACTTCTCCAATCTAGGAGTCACCTTGGAAGCCCCAGCATCTTGTCTTTCAGCTGCTCTAGCCCAGTGGCCTCAGGTGTCCCTCGGGCCTTGAAGAGGATTGGTTCCTCCTGAACGGAAAGAAATCAGGAATGCTCTGGTAACATGCATAAGTCTGTGAGTTCAATTGCCAGTGGGAGGGAGGGAGGGAGGAAGGAGAAAGCTAATTATTCTGGGGTCCCAGCTTGGTCTCTGAATGGCCTCCAGTGAGGGGCAGCTCCAAGACAGTGAGAAGCATCTGAGAAGTGCATGCTGGACTCTATACACACACACACACACACACACACACACACACACACACACACACACACACACACACACACACACACACAGGTTCCTACAGCAGCTTTTAAGCGCAGGGGTTAGCCGAGCACCTCTTGAAGATTGAATGTCTTATGTCCAGATTGTGTCAGTTCCCAGTCTTGAGGGAATTGTCATCAGCCTCAGTTGGAATGGCCGAGGAGAATGCCTGGGCTGCGCTCGGCTGAGTCTGGTGCAGCCACAATTGGATCTGGACAATTGTTTAGGACTCAGTGGGAGAGCATGCTCAAAGAGTACTGGGAAAGTCACAGGCTGCCTACTTCTGGAAATTTTAGGGCCTAAGAATTTTACACACACACACACACACACACACACACACACACACACACACACACACACACACACAGGGTTTCTCCATGTAGCCCTGGCTGTTGTGAAACTCACTCTATAGCCTAGGCTGGCCTGGAACTCAGAGATCTCCTGCCTCTGCCTCTTGAGCACCTGGGATCAAAGGTGGATGCCACTATACCCAGTGGCCTTTCATGCTTTTATTCACTAAAATTGTATACCGAACACTTACTAGATGCCAGGCAGAGAAAATTCAGGAACAGTATGAAGATGCTATGCTGCATTCTAGCTGGGGGGGGGGGGGGCTGGGAGAAGAAATAAGGGACATGAGCTGTTAGATGGAGTAGAACATTCAGAAAAGATGAAGAGGGGTGTTGGGAGCGAGGTGAGGAAGGTGGCCAGGGTTGGCTTTTCTAGGTTGGTGGCATTTCAGGGAAAGCCTGCAATGATGTCTGTGGCTCTTTCCAGAGTGATGAACCCAATGGACTTGCAGACAGATTCCCACCAGGACTGCCACGCGGTTCTTCTGGGACTCTTGGTGGTATCTGAGAAGAGCCTGGTTCACCACTGGGTAACAGCAGGGAGAGGCTGGTGAGAACACCTAGGCTGTAGTAAACTCTTGCTCTTCGACTTCCCTGCTTTTCTTCCCACAGCTTGGGATGTTCCCCACGGGAATCCTTGAATGGAGAGACTATGGATGAAGCCCACAGTGCTAGGGAAAGGCTCTTAGACATGGACGGGTGATCTGTGTGTCCTAGAAACAAGTAGGATCCTTCTTTGTGCAGGGAAATCTAGGGCTTCTTTATATCCAGGTAAATGAGGATAAATGATAAAAGTTGTGGGTATTTGGAGTAGGGGACTGAGATGTGGCCTGCAGGAGACCCAGATGAAATTACAGTAGGACCCACTGATGCTCTAGCCTGACTGAGCATCTTAGTGGGGAGGTATTGGCTATATGTAGAATGGGTATCATCGGGTACATGGAGGAGGCCAGTGACTATTCTCCCACCAGCTCACTGATGTTCTCACTGACAAATCCAGAGTACCCATGAGTATGACAGCCTGGATCAGGGGCCTTGGCAACCTCTACACCGGACCTTCTTCCGTTGGCTGTGATGTGTGGACCGTGTGAAACAGGTGCGTGCTATAGTTCTGTACAGGACCAAATGCAGGAAACACCTGCTGAGTCTGAGCCATGAGTATTTTCATAACCTCACCCTCCCCCACCAGCTGGGATAGATTCATCTCCACCTCTCTAGGTTTTAGTTGGTTTACTTATAAAATGTTAATCTGCAGGGGAATTATGGTATGAATAAATATGATAGGGATGTCAGTCTCTTTTGATCCATATATTTTACACTTTGGCCAATACATTAGAGTGTGGGTGGATAATAGTATGTGCTATGCACGGGCTCTTGTATGCTGTTCTTTATTCTACTTTTCAAAAGTTGCAAGTCATGGCCCACTGGGTTTGGGACTGCACTTCAAAATGGGGTGTAAAATTTTTGTGGATTCATCACACATGAAGTAGGAGATATCACCCTGAGAGAATCTACTTTGGTTCCTGGGCAGCCTGCCATTGACCTAGCTTAGGCCTGCTTCTCTCAAATTTGGGCCCAGTTTTCTAGTCATCTCCTCTATGGGTCAGCCCCTTCAAATCTCCTTGCTGATAAGTTAACTTCATGCCAAAACCTAGACATCGCCAACTAGCCGGACATTTGGCATTAGGAATCACCATCTCATTTTACACAGGGACAAGCAGGCCAGTCAAGGGACGTGATTAACTCATAGCCACTCTGTGAATAAGCATCAGACCCAGAATGAGAGAGCTTAGGAGTTTCAGCAGGCTAAGAGACCAGAGCAAGTCTGTTGTACTTCAGAGTGGACCTTTTTGCTTCTCCCAACAGGTGAGGCTGCTTTAAAGATTTCATGGGAATGTGGGAACAAAGGGGCTTTGAAATAAAAGTTTAAATGTAGGGGATCACAGGGGGAAGGCTAGGGATTTCCCGAGGATGGTGTCATTTCTTTGAGTTGCATTGGCGTGGTAGGTATGTGACCCTTGTGGACATTCGTCCATGTTTGCTAACATTTGTCAAAACCACAGCATTGGTCTGTTGAGATGGCTCAGCTGGTCAAAATGTTTGTCATGAAGCCTGATGACCTGAGTTCAAACCCCAGGACCAACATGGTGGAAGGGGGGATCTGGCTGCTACCTTCCACACCTGAGCTGTGACATATACACACCCTTCCTTCAAGACACTAACTAACTAACTAAATAAATAAATAACTAAATACTAACTAACTAACTAACTAAATAATAAAATGTATTTTAAAAACCCCAAACCCAGTATTTTATAGCAGAGGGAGTGAATCTTTATGCAAATTTTAAAAATCATGATGATGCCCCCATGGTTTGAACAGCAGAACTAATTGGAGAATAAATATAAGACACAGCCTCATTCAATGTGTGTGTGTGTGTGTGTGTGTGTGTGTGTGTGTGTGTGTGTGTGTGTATGTGTGTATGTGTGTGTGTGGGGGGGTGTTTGATTTAACCAACATTGGTAAAGAACTGTCTTAAAACCAGTGTCAAAAGAAACCATGCCTAAGCACTGGACTCTAGTTGATAAAACTTTCCCTTGGAGCAAGAATTACCAAATCCAAAGCCACTGTGCATGGTAGAGAAACAGAATAATTAGGAAAATGAATGGTGAATGGCAGGTGCCGGTTTCTTACTATGGAATTAGAGGCTACTGTCAAGTTAAGGGCCCTCGACTACCCTGACCCCTAGGACAATAACTTGGAGCTCTAACAGCTCTATGAGATCAGGGCTACTTTAACATAGCATCAGTGGAGCCCTGTAGAAATAGTTACAGATGTATGCTTGTCTAAGTAGTTACTATGCCTACCACACTTCCAGGCTCTGTCAGTTAAGAGGGTCTAGAAGAAACAACAGTAGCAAAGGTCACACTAGTGTCCAGAGCTTGGTTTCTGGATTCAGTCTTGGGACAGCAGGCTAGCTCAGTCAGTAGAGGCATTGGATGCTTACATTTCCTCTCTAATGAAGGGAGCCAGGGTTTCCTAGAGAAGTTAGTGATCCCAAAAATGCATGAGATGAATCTGAAGAATTCCTAGTACCAGAAATGTTATGGGATCACAAATAAATAATGGAAGTGTGACAGAGGCATTGCCTGAGAGGGCCATGACCAAAACTGAACTCATTTGCACAATTTAGTAAATGAAACAGCACTTATTTGTTCCCCAGAGCACAATGTGGATACCTGAGCATCCGTGTCTGTGTAAAGGAAGAACCGACCAAGCAATCAAACTGGAGAAGAAATAGAAAACGCTGGTACAAAAAATTGCAGATGATTGGTGTAGACACTCAAAAGCGGCTTTGCACACAACTTCCAGTCAGCCCAGTGTTCAGAGAGGAAGACCTTCATCCTAGCAGAGAGGCATGGCCTCCCTCAGTTAGCCGTCAAAACTAACATCACCAAGATGTACCCTTGATGTGACATAATGAAAGGCATGCTTTACATCTGTGGTCTCTTCTCCCCCCCCCCCCCCCCAACCCAGTGTAGATGGTCTTTCAGAAGAGAGAAAAAGGATATTAGGCTAAGAAACTAAGCTAACTGAATGAAGTGGACTTACAGTCTAGTAACACTGTTTGTAATATCACACAGATAATCAAGATGTGTCCATATTGGCTTGTGGAATGTGCTAAGTGTGCCCTGCCAGTGTGAGGTGATACTAGAGAGAAAAAATTTGTGCAGAAACATGGGAACTCTCCGTACCATCTTTGTGACTGTTACCCATAAATTTAAAACTCTGCCAAAATGAGAATTTTACATAGAAATTTGAAAGCCTTGTGTTATGGCTATTCTCCGCTTATGGCTGAGATGGTTGGAAGAAGGGGCATGCTTTGAGAAGGTTTCAAGGAAGTTCAAAGAAGTTTCAGGGTTAAGAAATCTAGCTATAACCTGGTGGAAGTGGTGCACGCCTTTAATCCCAGCCCTTGGGAGGCAGAGGCAGGTGGATCTCTGTGAGTTCGAGGCCAGCCTGGTCTACAAAGTGAGTTACAGGACAGCCAGGGCTGTTACACAGAGAAACTCTGTCTCAAGAAAAAGGAAGACGGAGGAGGAGGAAGAGGAGGAGAGGGAGGGGGAAGGAAGGGGGGAGGAGAAATCTAGCCATGGAGACGGTGTCTAAGAAGGTCTTTGCTTGTCCTGGTCTGAGAAGAGGTGCTACAGGACAAGAGTGTCTTAAGGTTCTACACTGTTCAGAGAGGGTGTCTGGGGGAGGTGACTAGGTGATTCCTTCTATCTGAAGGTGGGACTCATATCCTCTCCCGCAAAGTCTAGCGTATATGGTTGTGTTAATTAATAAACTGGGGGAAGGCAATGCTGTGTGCAGACCTGGGCTGCTAGAAACTGTCAGCTTCCACTTCCTGTCTTGTAGGATTTCTCCACTTTGGCATGCAGACACCACGCCGAGAGGAGATCCAAGTGATCAGCCCCAGCTGGTGGAGATACAGAGGCCTGTGTGCAGCATAGGAGGCCTTCAGCTCTTGGGCCTGGCTGTGCTCCCAGCCGACAATCAGTCCTCACTTGTGAGCCATCTTGCATGGCTCCTCCTGTCTGCAGATGAGTATCCACAGTCACCATCTTGCAGAGCAGAAACTAATGCTTCTCGCTAGGATCTGCTGATGTAGATTCATGAGGTCATAAGTGCATCAAGTTACTGAGTTTGTGTCTATACAGCCATGGTAACCTGAACATCCGATGGTGGAGTCCTCTGTGTACTCAAATGTGGTGCAGTGGGGAAGGGAGCCTGAAGCCAGGTTGCCTGAGTTCAAATCCTGACTATACCAGGTATCAGTCACTGTGTAATTCTTAACAAGCCATCTAGTATTTCTGTACATCTGGAAAATTGAAAGAATAAAAAGTATTATAGAAATGGATAGGATAGTAAAACAAATATTTTTTAGTATGTGCAGAATTACTCTGCCAAGCTAAGATGCCAGTTTTTCTGGGTTCTGGGATGTGGGCTTCCTAGACTCTCCATTACATAAGATGAGCCTTGCCTGGCTTCCATCATCCTCCCAGTACTGCCAAATTCTGCCTGTTAGATTGGCCTTGTTAAATCCCATAACACTTTCTGGGCTGGTTCCTCCCTCACCCCCCTCCTGGCTTCCTTTTGTTTGAATTGTTAGGAAGTAATGCCAGTGGCTTTGGAGACCCTGCTGTGGGGGTGGGGTGGCCATTCTGGCTTATTAGGGTCACTAGGAAACAGAAGCCTTCCCATCTACCTCATGGGAAGACATGGGTTTTGTTGCTGAAATAAGAGTCCAGAGAGAAAAGGGCAAAATGTGGGCAGGTCTGGCTGAGGGATAAAGGAGAGTTTTAGTTTTTCTAAGAAATGTCCAATGACACTGAATGGTTCCTGAGAAAGCTCCAATGTCATCTTAATTAGATTTAGCCAGAGAAAGGTGAACACCCTCTATGAGACTTTCCCACACGCCTTTGTACAGGTTCTGAGAATTCAGAAATGCCTTGCATCCGGCTGTACCCCAGGGACTCAGGTGTCACTGGCTCTAGGGGATGCAAGGACACAGTGGCCTCAAACCAGAGCTTTTCAAACCAAGCTGGGTACTGAGGGAGAGGGTCTTTGATGTGGAGCATGAACCACTGACCCCTGAAAGGTGAGAGCATGATGGTCTTCCAACCTCCAGCAGCTCTTACCTGGGCCTGGAAGAATGATCCACTTCTTCATGCTAGGGAAGCCATGATACCAGCCTTGATTGTTAATGCAGGTTTAGGATTTAAAACTGGAAAGCAAGAAGATAAAGAAGATTGAGGTAATGGGAACCGAGGAGAGGCATGGCCACAGCAAGGCAGGGGGCTGGCTTCAAGAGGCTATCTGGGAAAGGATGTACAGCAGAAATGCTGACCCCAGACTCCAGTTTCTAGTAATATTCTGGAGCTTCTGAGTCAGGGTGTTTTGGGCACGTGTGGAAAGAACTCCAACTCTGAGTCCACTCTCTGCCACTGGCTGTGGGGATGGTGGCAGGAAATGTCTGTCACCTCTCAAAGGCTCCTTCTAGGAGCTGATAGTCAGTCCAATGACTTTCCCGCCCTGGCTGCCCACTGCTGACTGTTAAGAGTCGGGGTGAGACTGTTTTTAAGGCCTAGATGACTCTAAAGAGAAGGATTGAAAACTCCAGACCTTAAGACATACTGGGGTAAGCAACCAGGATTGCAGTGGGGAGTCACAGATGGCCAGGGTGGATACAGTCAGCTGCTTCTGTAGTGGTTTCTGGCCCCTACAGAGCTAAAGAATATTCCTGCATTGGATGTAGGCTCTAGATTTTTGTCTTGCAGACTTCTCAAGTTGCTCGGCCTCAGCTGCTTTTGGAGCAGGGAGGTGGCGAAGGTCCCCCTGGTAGATCTTGCAAGCAGCTGGCTGGAGGCCTGGAATCTGTCAGCAGCTTCATTGAGATGCTGCCCCAGCCCTGCCCTAGTTCAGGATTTCAGAGCCTTCAGCCCCTTGTCCCAGCCTCCTCTGCTCCCTCTGTCACCCTGGAAACAGCTCTTGGTGACTGGTGGCCTGAGGGAGAATGGTGGGCCAGAAAGGCCATGGGAAGGGAACAAGCAGCCTGATCTGGGGGAAAGCCTAGCCGAACTGAAGTCAGCACGGGTGGTGATAGGGAGGTCAGGTCTAGGCCCACCCTGAAGGGCCCTTCTGATATTTGCCTACTTTGAGGGACTATTTTTCATCTATAGTTTATTTTCCTTGATTTTGGGTGCCATTTTCTTAATGGCTGGGTGCTTAAATCGTCTTTTGGCAGTTTGTGGAGTTTGAGCCTAGCCCTCCCACTCCTGTGAGAGGTGAAGACTTTGCCCTCTAGGCCCAGACAAGGAAAGATACACTCTCCATCTAGGTGCCAAGCCAGCTGTATGGCCCTTCAAGCCAACTGTGCTCTCCCTCAGGCCCTGGAGGGCAGGACCCTGGGAATGGCTGGTCCAGTTCTTTGGTCCTTTTCCAAGCTGAGAATGCCTGACACATCCTCTAGGTTGGGCAATAACTTACCTGTGGGGAAACAGATGAGAAGCAAAGAGAAGCTTGGTCTTCCTAGCCTTTAAGATGCTGTGACACGGTGGATTCTCTGTGCAGAAATGCTGGTTTATGTAGTACAACAGGCAATGTGAACTGCGAAAGTCAGGCTCAAGTGGATGACCCAAGTTCAAGACCCCTGTGATTGCCCTGGGTTCAGACCCAACCTCTGTGTTCTCTGGGCCTCCGTGTCCCATCATGAAACAAAGCTCTCATCCTTTCCAGCTAGGTTGTATGTGAGTAGGAAGGCTGGTTCTTAGCTGACCATCTGGGGCCTCCCCTCTCTGAGCAAGGTGGAGCCATAGCTGCTGTGGCTACCAGTTATATACCCTAGATGTGTGGGAGAGCCTCCAAAGCTCATTGCTATCTTCTTCCTTAGAGAGGGCTGCTGGCCCAACTGTCTGGAGGGTATCCTTCTTAGGCGCCCATTCCAAATCTCTTCCTGTTCTGGCCCAAGGTATCACCTGGCCATTGGCTTTTAGGCAGGCAGTTCCTAGCTCCCTGAGACAGGCTAAATAGAGGTCATGGCTTCTTAGATACCTCTCTCCTGATAAGACATTCTCATAGATATTTTAACCTCTCTTTAACTTCTAGACTTCTAGCCCCAGGCTAGAACCCTGTAACTGGGCAAATCATCCTGTGACTAACAAATGAAGATAAAGAGGCATGGGGATGAGGTGAGGTGGGGGGTGTTATTGCTTCAGGAGTCTGCACTAAGGGTGGGCTCAAAAGTGGGCTGTGAAGCCGGTGAAGGTCAGGTTCCCTGGTTGAAGGATCTCTCTCTGAGTGGATAAGATGAGGGGAAAGAGGTAACCAGAGCTGAGCATCAGTCTGGATGGCATGCTCATTAACCGTTCTCCTCTTTCTCCCCATCTGCCTTCATTTCTGGCTCCAGGAGCCAGTTTTTTGTCCCATCTGAGAGAACTATCAGCCACAACCTCAGACTTTTTCCCTCTAACCTCTGGGTCAATCAGTGCCGGAATTCCTCCACCAAATTCAAAGTCTTCCCTGTGCTCAGGCTTTTAGTCGCTGCCTAGCTATTGCTCAGGGTGTTCCCTTCACCTGGTGTGTGTGTGTGTGTGTGTGTGTGTGTGTGTGTGTGTGTGTGTGTGTGTGTGTGTGTTGGGGGAGATTGCAAAAGTCAGACACTTTGACAGAAAAGAACTCGGGGGACACCGAGTCTTGGATCTTCCATGGCATGGAGAAAGGCTTGGTGTGTTAGAAGGGCTGAGGCAGCTGGGCTGGGTTGGGGAGGCATCCTTTCTGACTTCTTTCTTCCCCTTTCCTGAGCATAACTTCCCTCCTCTGGCCATTCTGCGTCCTGCCTGCAGGGGTGAAGCAATATCCAGCACAAAGGCAGGGATACTATGGGGACATTTCAGGCTCTGCCACTGGTAAAACTGGGGAACTCTTGTCAGGAGAGAGGACTTCTTGGAGTCCCTTACATCTCAAAGAGGAGGAAAAGCCTTTGGTACCGGGCTGTTCTGACTCCTCCCCCCACCCCATCCGTGCCTGCCTGTACATCCTGGGGATGTGAGGACATGCTCTGGGCAGAGGAAGGAAAACTGAAAGGTGGGAGACCAACTGAGAGAACCAAAGCCTGTGAAGAGGAAGTTCTGGCTTCAGCTCTGACCCTCTAATCTTTGGTCAGGCCTGCATCAGCATCCCCAAGCCAATGCAGCTGCTCACTTGCATGCCTCAGCCATACTTCCTGTGCCTGGCTTGTGGGGACACTGCAGAATCAGAAACTGCCAGCATCAGTAGACAGATGCTTTAGTCACAACCACTCTGATAATCTTGGTGTCAGCAGCAGAAGAAGGGTGGCCTTGCAGACCCAGCAGCCTGATCCCCAGAGCTGTGGCCACTGTGCTGTCCAGTGTAGACATCATACCTTTCTTCCACTGCTTTCTAGAAAAGCCTGGGATGTTTGGGTTCCAGGGAGGGGGCAAGACATGTTTTAACAGGTTGACTTTGGGGTTTTGTAAAGTTCCCTCCCCCAGGCAAGAGCAGGAGAGGAAGTGATATCAGCTGTCTGGGGGACACCTTAGCAATGTGTAATGAAATATGTAACATCTGACAGAGGAGTCAGTCACTTCTGGGAACTGACACTAAGGAAATGATTGTGAATTCATACAAGGTGTGTGTGTGAGGACACTGTATCTCTGCCTCATTTAGGGCTGATACCACTCTGTGAGAAACTGGAACAGTCACACAATGGAGACTCGTATGCTATTCACGCAGTGGTAGAATTATCAACGAAGCTGCCAAGAACATTCTGGCATACGTCTTTTGGCTGACATAGACCGCCTTTCTCTGGAGTATAGATGGAATTTCTGGGTACAAAGGATTGTGTATGTTCATTTTTGAGTCACTGCAAAATGATGATTGCTTCACTGCACACACTTACCCCAGCTAATGAGAGCTCCAGTTACTCCATCCTCGCCAACACGCCAACACGCCAACACTTAGTAATGTCAACCTGTTTTGTTTCAGCCCTCCTGGGTAAAGGAGTTGCATTGTGGATTTGTGCATTTGATCTGTATTTCTAAATATTCGCCAACAAGAAAATAGCTAAACAAATTGTAACTCTTTATAAGATGGAAATCTATACAGCAGTGAAAAAAGAATGAGCTACCAGGTCACATGATAACACAGACAAACCTTCAGAAAAAAAAATGATGGAAGCTATACAAAAGAATATGTGTAGAATCCCATTTATATAAAGTTCTAAAACAGGGAAAGGGAATCTAAAATTAGAACAGCTGCCCATGGGCATGGGAGGTATTGCTGAAGAGGAGGATACGGGATCTTGCCGGAGTGTTGAACATGCTCAATACTTTAATGTAAGTAGTAGTAGATAAATGTATGAAACTTAGTAATCTTGTTATTTATAATGGGGCTTCTTAAAAATTTTCATTCATCATCAATAAAATCTTTTGGCATGTCCTTGTTATATGATAGACACATAAACTAGGTATGGAAACCAAACCTTTACTGAAAATAAATCATAAAGAAATGAATTTTACAATGGCACTTTGGTATACGTATAATCTTCCCACTTACTAAAGAGAAGAGTGGATCCCCATGCTAATGAGAGGGATGTGATTATTCATTTCTACTTAAAGAACTGATCTCGGATGGCTGTTTTATACTGCAGGATAGGGAGTATCTCTGATGTTTTTCTAGAGTTAACTGATGCTTTCATTTTATACTTGCCAATGCTAAGAACACCGCATTGCGTAATTTCGGACCATAAAATGGCAGAAATGTGTTAAGGGATATTTTGGAAATTCTGGCCTAAGTTCCCAAACTAAAATTCATTTGGACATTGTTTTAAAAATAAAACTCATGTCAGCAACTCAAGCATCAAGTTTTAAGATCAACATTCTAACTTAATACAATCCAGAGATGCACTAATTTGATACACGCTGAGGAAGGACTGTAAGAGAATACGAAAGCCTGTTCTTTATAATTAGACCATCATGTCTCTGTGAGAGCAGAAAACCTGTACGGTAAAAACACTGCAATTCCTAACATGTCTTGAATCTGCTCTGAGGTGTGTGGGGCTGCACTGATTGGCTTTGAGTGGTGTGAAGACATGCTCAGTGCAAGGTTGTATGTGTGTATTCAAAACCAAGGATGGAGTGAACCACCATAAACACTATGGGACACCCCCTTGGCTTCGCTGTGTGTTTAATACTGAACTAATTTTTGGTTGATGCACATTGAAAACAATTTTAGCTCTTCCCACCAAGAAGGCAAGATGTTTTTCTTAGTTCCCACATCCAGTTACATGATCCTATATGGAGTTTTGCTGTGTAGCTTAAGAAACTGTGGCATATAACATGTATTTATATGGAAAACCTGAAATGTTTACCAAAGGGGGATATATTGTTCTATATTGATTAAATTTGAATTAAGTTTTAAAAATTTAAATGTAAAGGGCACATTTCAAACTTCTATGAACTCTAGTCTGGTCAGAATCCAGTGTATTTCATTTCAAATAAACATGAACATGTGGGTTTGTACTGAATGGTGCCTTTGGAAGGGATTCACAATGCATTGGGATCGTTATACAGAGCTAAGAGATTCAGTGGTTGATGGACAAGGGAGCCAACTGTTATCGCTGCTGGTGTAGCCTTGGCAAGGGCTACTCCAAAGTTGTACATCTAGAGGGGCATGACCAGGCATTGCAAATCATATAAAATGGAAACAAGGAGTATTTGGATTCTTAACCCAGAAAACAGAACTTAAAAAGAGTGTTTTCTAGATTTTTGAAGCCTGACCATCGGAATATGGTCCCACTTATACCCTGTCTTTAGAGAGAAAAGCAAAGGAAAACAAGATGATCCCAGAGTGTTGGATGAGCTGGGCTTTAAGGACCTCTCCAAATTTGATTCAAAATATCAGGGCCTGGGGAGGTAGCTAATGTGAGAGCACTTGCCTCAACCACAGGCTTGATCTCCAATATCCAGTAGTGGGGGTGGGGTGTCAAATAATAAAAAAGAAAGTTTTCTCCCGAGTCATATGAGGCATCAGGACCTGGCCCTAAGATTCCCTTCTGGTTTTGTTGTGGGATTAAACTTGATAAGCATTTAAAGGACCAGTAAGGGTCAGGATATGGACAGACATCTGCTTGTGAGGTACCAAGAATAGGGAGAGGCACTTGAGATTAGTAGGTTTGAGAAGGCTTTGGGGGAGGGGGACAATTAGGAGAGGGTAAAGGTGAGTACCTCAGAAGGGAATTCATGAGCTCTGGAAGCCACCCACCCCCCATGCCACCTTGATTCTGAAGGTGAGAGACCTGGGGACTGAGGGTCAGAAAGATTGTGTATGAAGCTAGCAGGGGTCCTCAGTTTGCACGAGGAAGATGACCAAGGTGTCCCTAAGGGATTCCCATGTCTGGGGAGTTTCAGGCTTGCCTGGCTTCCCTTGTCTCCTTTTCTGGTTCTCACAGGAAGCTCTTATCCTTGCAGTCTTTATCTATGGAGTTCAAAGAGCTTCTGTGAGGCTCTCCTCGTTTTGGCGGAGCCTCTTGGTGTATGAGCTCACAAAAAAATCACACCTCTCAGACGGTGTCTTCACCCATAGAATGAGGACACTGAGCTTATTGGGTCAAACAGTTCCCATCTCCCTTGCCAGGCTGGTAAGGCTGGGAGCTCTGCAGAAGACCGAAAAGCCAAGACCAAGCTCTGAGAGACAGATGCTGTGATCAATTAGTGATGCGTGCTGGAGCCTCATTGCTCCCAACGTCATTACACGCTTGGTGATATCCTGTGCTCTCTAACAGTGGGCAGGGGACCAACTTTCTGTGAGAAATCTTACGTGAGTTCCCTCAGGGCCAAACTTCTAATGGGAGGCAGGTGTCTCCAGGCATCTGACGCCTGGCCTCATGCAAACACAGGCATAAGAGACTGTCCAGGAGGAAAGTGGGAGGGTAGGCATCCCCAGATCGGAACTCTCGGTCCATTTGTTTTCTGGCATTTTGAGAAATTTGTACCCAGCTGCATTTATTTATAGAAAATAAGGAGGAAAGTTAGTTGGTTTTGTTTTGCTTCGGAAATGAACAAACAAAAAAGTCAGGATTCTTAAGTAAGTAGAGAACAGACTGAGGGGAATTGATGAGTTGTATCACAGGGTCACACATATCCCAGGCTGGCCTTGAGCTTCTAGCTGAAGATGACCTTGAACTCTTAAAAAAATTAAATTTATTATTTATTTTAAGTGTATGGATGTTTCACCTGCATGTATGTCTGTGTAGCATAAGTACCTGGTGTCCTCAGAAGAAGGCTTTGGATCCCTTGGGATTGTAGTTACAGATGCTTGTGAGCCTACATGTGGCTGCTGGAAATCAAAATCGGCTCTTCTGAGAGAGAAACGTGTTCTTTGGTTGTCTTTTTTTTTGTTTTGTTTTTTTTTGTTTTTAGAGACAGGATTTCTCTGTGGACCCCTGGTGGCTATCCCGGAACTCATTCTGTAGAGCAAGCTGACCTCAAACTCACAGAGATCCACCTGCCTCTGCCTCCTGAGCTCTGGGATTAATGATGTGTGCCACCACCGCCCAGCTGACACAAATGTTCATAACCACTCTCTCAAGCGCTCCTCCCCTTTAGATAGGGGTCTCACTTTGTAGCCCTAGCTGGCCTAGGACTCGCTACGTAGACCTGACTTCAGACTCAAACATTTGCCTGTTTTTCCTCCTGAGTCCTGAGGTACGTCTTAACTGGCTGGTCTCGATTCTCTTGTCTCTCTATCTTCTGAGTGCTGGAACCTTGTCTGGTTTAGAACTATAAACCTTGAGGAGAATTTTACTAAGGAAACTAGAGTATTTTTGCAAAATATGCATTTCCTTATATATCTTAGTTTTTAAAAATTATTTATCTTATGTGTATGAGTGTTTTGCCTGCATGTTTATATACACATCACAAGCTTCTTGTTGCCCTTAAAGGCCAGAAGTATTTTCTGGAACTGTGAGTTCCAAGAGAGCCTCCATGTAGGTTTTTGGAATTGAACCCTGGTCCTCTGGAGGAATAAGGATGGCCCTTAACCGCTGAGCTCCTTGCTAACTCTGCACTTATGAATGTAATATGTATAATGCATGCTGATGTAAAACGTGAACGTTCATAGAGAATAAAGAGTGAATATTGTGTGTGACATAGAACATGTATGTTTGGCGAATGTAGATGTGTATGTATGTTTTCAGTATGCAGTGTGCATAATGTTTATAGTAAACATGTAAAAAAAAGATCTAGGGTCTAGTAATGTAATTTAGCTGGTAGAGTGCTTGCCTAGTATACAAAATTCAGTGCCCAGACTGATAAAAACAAAAGAGATGTCACATACCTAAAATCCCAGCACTCAGAAGGCAGGAAAATCAGAAGTTCAAGGTCATCATCAGCTACATTTAAGGCCAACTTGGGGTATGTGAAATCTTGTCTCAACAAAACAAAACAAAACAGTAGTTCCGAATGAGTGTTTATTCTTTATGTACATGTGACCTCAGTAAGACATGTGCATTCTGGAGAAGCCTCTGGCAGCCTTTCTCTGTGACCAACTGATTTCAAACAGGGCCTGGTGATGACTCAAAGTAACCTTGTTATTTGAAACGGCTCCTCATTAGGAACATAGCAGAAAAATTAGAGCAAGGAGCCCTGTCATCTTCTTGGGTTTCCTCTTCCAGGAGGAAACCGGGGAATTCTGGAGTCAGATTTACACACCCTGCGAAACATAGATAAGCACAAAGAGACCAGAGTCCAGCTGAGACCAATTGCCAGCTCACGAAGCCAGATTCAAAAGCGTGTAGTTTGCAGTTTCCGAGAAAAATTGCTCATCAAACTTTCCAGGGCCTTTCTGCCCTCAGCAAAGATGGTTAAATGGTCCCAATGGCCATCCAGAGGAAAGTTGAGGAGTTGCCCTGATAGATTGGGGATCTTTGTGATAGCTTAGGCTTAAGGTTAGTGGCACTTAGCCGACTGGCATTGAGGCTTCCAGAACAGCAGTTCAGGGTAAAGGTGGCTCCAGCATCCTGGAGACCTAAACAAGTGTGGAATCGGGAGGGAACAGGAGAGAGGGAGGCAAATTAACCTCTGTTAACTGCTGTCCAGGGGATTTTCCTTGGGGACAGAGAGGGACAAAGCACGCCCTACTGTGAACCCTTGGAGAAGTCATGGTAGCTCACTGAGCTCCCCGTTCCCGTTTGGGGTTGTCAGGAGGCATTGTTGACCGCAGCACACTGTGGGGGTGAGTCCAGGGCCAACAGTGGTGAATGTTTTTTCAGAGTTGAAGGGACTGTCCCCAGGGGCAAGGTTGTTCCTGGCTTAGAGCCCAGTACCTAGTAGGTGTCCAGTAAATAGCTGTTGAATGAATGAGAGGCCCAGCAGGGGCCATCCAAGGGAAACAGGCCCATTTCCACCAGCTTCGGATACGGGGCTTCCAGGGCAGGGCTGGAGGGTAGACATCCAGCCTGTCTAGCTGCCCATTACCCCCTCCCCTTTTCCGGCCCCTCACTCCAGAACCGTTCCCACGGCCTCCCTTGCTCTCAGCCACAGCAGCCATTGTTCAGCTGTTATCTGGGCCCAGGCATGGGCCAACCTAGACCCTGCAGTGCACTGGGGGAGGGGAAGACAGGCCAGCTAGAAAGAGAAGGGAAGCTTGGAGGACCGATGAGGAAGAACCAAGTTCCCAATGCTTCTGAGCGGCGCCGCCTCCGGTATAGCGAAGCCGCGGTGTAGTAAGGGCTAGGGGTCCCAGAGGTCGCCCAAGGGTGGTAGAAGAACCATAATTCTCACAATAATCATAGTGCTACCTGCTGTCTATGGTAGACAGCTGGCAGAACATTTGCAAACGTTTAAAGCTGTGCTTTTTTCAATGTTTCCTTCTACTACGGGGTTCTGCCCCCACTCCCTTTAGCTAGGCTGTTGAGGTGTGCATGGATAATGTGACGTTACATGAACACTGGGTTACCTCAAGAGACCTAGAGAGGCCCAGGAGGAGCTAGAAGTAGCTCAGGGACTCGGAGAATCTCAAGCATTTACCTTTCAGCATTTGTTACCTTAGGAGACAGACTTGGCTTTCTCAGAGTTTGCGTTTCAAAGGGCAGGCCATAACATCTCTAAAATAACAAGCAGGGATTGGAAATTTTCACGCCACAGGTGACACAGAGTTGGGAAAGGGATCCAAGGATTTACATAAACGCAGCACAGAGATCAATGCAGGGATATCTGAGAAATGAGGAGATGCAGCCTGTTCTAAGCCGAGTTTCTGAAAGTGAGCTTGGAAAGAAGACTGGTTCTCTGCAGAGTATTGTCAAACATCTTCTTTTCTTTAGTTTTTAAAATCTACTTTATTTTTATTATGTGTGTACACGTGCAACAGAAGGACACAGTCACTAACACAGTGTCCTGTATTAATATACCTTCACTCTTTCTTGATCCTAGGATGCAAAGGGCCCATGGAAAATCCAGCCAGAGCCAGGCCTTTCTCTCCCAATATCTGTTGTACCCACAGGGGTGTGGCCTGGTCTAGCATGGGCACCATGGACTCAGCTCCATCTATCAGATCTTCCTGACATAATTTTGTCTCAGGGCTGAACCAGCCCCAGTCACGAGGCCCCTGATACTACCTGGCAACCAGTTGACCCCCTTCCTGGCAGCCTTGATGGCCACTATAGACTCTTCTTAATGGTGGGATAGATTTCTGGAAATGAAGGAGACCAGTTACAGTGAAGCAGGATATCCCCACCCTGCTTTCCAGAGCAGCCTCTGGTGCTGTCCTCACCTACCCCAGTACAGAGGGGAGTGTCAGACCTTGCTAACAGCCTACCCTTCCTCATCTCAGGCCTCAGGGTCAGAACTGCTTTATGCATGATGGGAAGAAGGGCCAGCACCCTGGGCCACCTCTAGAGGCCAAATCTTAGGGTAGGCCTGTCAGGTCTTTTCTGACTCTGCCCTTCCCTCTCACAAGTTGAACAAAATACAGAGAAAGAACTCTTCTAGGAGTTGGCATGTCTCAGTAACCAAAGACGAAGTTGCTTTTTGGAGCTGGGTGGTACAACAGGTAGCCTAGAACATCTATGGAATGGTTTAAAGGCTTTGATACTGGGGTTGTGGAAAGTCTTACTGTGACACCATTTATCAAGCAGCGTCCTGGCTTCGGAGCTGAGAGCGCACTGGGAGCTCTCCTTACATGGCATTTCAACTCAGTTCTGCTCTTCACTCTCCATCTTTATTTTGACTTGGGGGTGGGGGGCTGTGTTTTTGTCTTTGACCTGGTAAAGATACTGGAAAACCACTATTCCCAGGAGGCAGAGCAAATCCAGCCCCTGCTGTCCGCAGTACCCTGGTCTGGGGCAGAACCGCTTCCGGCCACTGCCCATCCTTGACTGAGCATCAAGCCTTAATTCCCCCTTCTGGGACTGTACATTTCCATAATTTAAAGGCCTGTTTTCTAAAAGGATCTTCTCTGAGACCTGGGCTTGACTTTCCTCACAAAACAAATCTGAGGAAGGGATTCAAGGAGCCCTAGGGCCGATGGGAGGTAGGGAGGACCTGGGAATCTGTTCCTTCATTAGGTTTGAAGTGCCCTAAAGAAGGGACTTGTTCTTTCTCAGCCTGGGAACCCCAGAGACCATATGGTAGCCTCTGTCTGGGCGCCTAGAAGGCAGAGCACTGTCTCTGCCATGTGACTGAGTGTGGCAAGACAGACATTGTGTTCTGTCTCCTAGGCCTGAGTAAACTATCTGAGGATGCTGGCAGGACCCTGTTACCCCTGGGCTTGTTGGCTAGGTGAATCAGGTCCCTGGCCACCCCAGCACTGTCCTGTGCTCCCAAGTCCCCTAGAATCTTTACGACCTTCAAGATGTGTTGCAGCTTCTGAGAGTTGAAGGAACCCTGACACTCTAACTCTATTCTCCTTGTCCAGAAGCCATGTTTGCCTAGTTACTCCATCACTTCCTGTTTCTACACACATTAGTCTGAGCCTTGCTCACATTGTCTTGAGGCCTGGAGCACCCTTCCCACGTCCTCATCTATTAGTTTTCAATATCTTCTCTTACCCTGGACCAATTATTTACTTCCCCCAAAGCATGCTGGGATGCCCCGTGCCATGCTGTACATCCATTCCTTTCAGGACAGTGTGTCTAGCACTTGTGGAGACTAATACCTCCGGATTCAGCCTCACACAAACCTACAGACTGGAGGAGGAGGACCAGGACAGCAGAATGATGGATGGGCTGTGGTAAGGAGATCTCCCCTCCAAGAAGCCTGATATTTTCCAGGAATTTCCTGAGAGGAGGGGCCTGCACTCTGGGAATGAGAGCCAGCTGTGGGGTTGAGGCCTAGGGTTGGGGCTGGGGATGCTGGGCTTCCTGGTTGAGTCAGCCACCATCCCTAGGTAATTTATGGGATGAGTCAAGCAGGGAGAAGGGATGGGTTGGTGGTGTAGGGTGGGGGGCTGTCAGGGCTGAGGGAAGGGTAGGCTGCATGCTGGAAGTGAATCAGGCCGGGTCCAGAATAGATCCTCTGTTCTCATCAACACTTCTCTATCCAGCCTACAAAAGGAGTAGCCAAGGCAAAGAGGACTGGAAGATAGCCAGAATAGCCGAAGGGGGAGAAATTTCTGTTAGATGCTGGGGGCCTGTGAAACTTGGGACCTCCCTGTGGCTCCCCCACCCCTGAAGGGAAGTGGTCCTGGCTAGCCTCGGGGTTAATTCGTGATGTAGTATGCCAATGGCCTTCACACCTAGGCAGAACATGCTTTTGGCTTAGCTGGCCCCTGTCCCTTCCTCAGTGGGCCTGAGTTGAGCTGTAAAGTTGACCTGGAATCTGACGCCTCTTCTGCTGTGGACCTACTGTGTGACTAGACTCAGTACGTGCCATGAGCTGAACCTCACACTCTCATCTGGGCAGGACGGCCTGCCTCTTTCTAGCCTTGCTTTTGAGATGCACCTGTGCCACTTAGGAGTCTGCGCTGATGGTGGTGTCCTAGTGAACAAGGTGAATTAAATGCCAGTTTAGAGTCACTGCCCAAGAACTGCTCATGGAAGGCACTGCAAGGTGACACCCTAGCCTAGACAAGAATTACAGGCAACTAAGAAATGCTGAGAGAAATAGCCTTCCTCAGGGAAGAGCCACCAGCTGGTCAGTGATAACATCAGCCTTGATCACATGTGTGTGTGTGCGTACATGTATATAATGAGCAGGTTATATTTGTATAATTGGGAATGCGCACACACACACCAATTAGGGAAAAAGAGGCCATACATTTCAGAGAGAACAGGGTACATGAAAGATAGAGAGATAAAAGGAAGTGAGAGATATGACATAATTGTACTATAATCTCAAAATATTATAATTAAATCTGCCCCCCATAGATGTCACTTTGTCTGAGGGTAGAGTTGGGCTCAGAGGGCAGTAGGGGCTAGCTGAACCTGACCACTGCCATCTCTGGATTGGAGGAAGTGGATCAGAGCAGGGCACACACACACACACACACACACACACACACACACACACACACACACACACACACACAAGAATGCTAGGAAAACTGTCTATTTCACCTAATCCTTCCTGGGATTTCACAGGAAGGCAGCCTGTCCTGAGCCACTGAGGGAATCCTTCTCCTGTTACTGGAGTGAGGGCAAGGGCCTGGCTCTCCCAGGAGTTTTAGCCTTCTTTTACAGAATACTCTGGAAGAGTCCAAGCAGGCTCTAGGGTGGAGTGCCTCTCACTCTGGGCTCAGCACCCTAGAGGGACTCCCGCATTGCTGCGTGTCTCCCTCTCAATCCAGGTTCAAAGTCCAAGAGGAACCTCAAGGAGGGTTGATTTCAGAAATCCTAAATTAGGACGGGAGATTTAAAACAAAACAAACGTTGGAGGTAGAAGACCCTTTGTAAAGGGGTTCAAAAGGAATTATATTTCACTGTGATTGGCGAACTGCTTTTTTTCCTTATTTAAAGATTTATGTTTTTGTTTATGTGTCTGAGTGTGTGCCATGTGTATGCCTGTGCCCGCGGAGGCCAGAGGAAGGTGTTGGATCCTATGGAGCTGGAGTTACAGGTGGTTGTGAGTTACCTGATGCGGGTGCTCTTCCAGTCCTCTGGAAGAGCGTCAGATGCTCTTAACTGCTATTTTTCCAGCTTTCTTTTCTTGTTAGTAGGCAATTCTAGGCAAGGAAGGTCCTTAGCATATGAGATTCTGGTGTAATTTTTAGCCTTGGGCTAGCCTCCTGTCACCTCCCAACTCAACTCTGTCAGGCTCTGCCCCAGACCCACTACTCCCCTGACCACAGTAAGTCAGGTTAGACCTTGTAGTGGGAGAGGTGAGGAGGCTGGGCTCTGGGAAATGTTGGGATCCAGTGAGCAAAAGTCAGGGCTATGCTCCAAGGGTTTGGACCCCTGGAATTGAAGGGATGGGCTTGCTTTTGACTAAAATAGAGATGAATTTTGTTGTCTACTCACAAGCTTGCTGTTAATTGTTAAACAGTTAGAAATCATCCATGGCTGGAATGGAGCAAGCCGTCAGCAGGGTCACACCCACCCCGGTCCGAGAAGGTTCCCCAAGGCCCCCGTGGAAGAAGAGGAAGTTTTACCTTCTGCCTCTGTGGCAAGAGAGGTCCAGTGGTACAGAAAGGCTTGTCCTACCCTCCCAAGTGCACTGGGCTGGCAGGAGACCCAGAAGAGACAAGGCAGGAAGGTATGAAGAGGAGGAAAGTACAGGGACTTTATGTGCAGCTCATGGAGCTCTGTGGAGGAAGTGGTCAAGGAGTTGAGGATGGTGGCTTTGATTGTTCCAGCCACAAACCCTCACAAGCTACCATATCCCTGACAAGTAAGTACCTGGAGCCCCTCAGGATAGAGGATGTCAGGAAAGCGCTGAGTCACTGATTTTCTGAGTCCTGGTCTGGGACTCTAGGGCTGTCAAACCTCCTGGAAACATTTACCTGAAGAAGTGGCCTTGTTCCTCACCCGTTTCCCACTAGATCACTATTTTGGGCTCGATTAATTGTGGGGCTTAAATGACTTTGCCCCACATCCTGAAGAGGTGAGGTAAGAAGTCAGCTCTGTAAGGGAGCCATGGGAACCACCCAAGGTGAACACACAGAGTGTGTGTCTTAGGGGAGGGGCCCCAAGTACCCACACATTTACAGAGCTGCCCTAGAGACCAAACCTCCACCCTGAGGACACTTGGCCCACACTGGGTGTGAAGGAGAGGCGAAGCTCACAGGGCTGTGGGCAGGTGGCCTTAGGAGGAGAGTTCTGGTTAGCTGAGGATGGGAGTTCCTAGAGTCAGTCACCTAGAGGTCTCGAAGGCATTTGCACTTTGGGCCTTAAACAATGGTTAAAGACACAGGGACAGCTGTGTATGATCAAGCAGAGGCCTGAGCAGCCCTCTGAGCAGCCCCAAAGGCTTTGTAGATGTAGCTAACCCCCCAGGACTGAGGTCACAATGCCAGCTTGGGGTATATCTCTGAGAGGGAGCATCCTTTATAGCTTTGGTCCCCCAGGAGTAAGCAGCACCCCTAAAGCTCCATGTACCTAAGAGCGGGGTACATGACCATTCTTGAGAATGGAACTAGAGATGAGCTGGGCCAAGGGGTGGGTATGTGAGGTCCCCTGTCTTCTATAGAGTGAGACCTTGCAGTGGTCACCCTGTATCATGTGACTTGTCTGCCACAAAGACCAACAATAAATAAATAAGTAAATAAATATGCTCTGTTTAGATTTTATCTAATGGGAATTCCTAGGAGGTGCGGTTTAGCCTGGGAGGGGGAACCTAGGGATGACAAGAAATATGACAGCTCTGGGGGAGAGAACCTGTGGTGACTTGGGATGGGGATCTCCAGGAGCTCGCTGTGGAAGGCTCAGTTCTAAGGCCTCTAGACTCTCTCAGTCAGCTCAGAGCCTACTTAGGCATAGATAGGAAACCCAGTAGAGTCCATCTCTGGAATCTATTCCAAGGGTAGAGGCAGGATAGATGGTAAGGTTGCTGTAAGACTTGGAGCATCCCAGGTATCCAGCAAGAGACGTGGAAACACAGGATAGCTCTGTGGGGTTAGTCCCATCCTTCAGTTTTTACATGGGTTCCAGGGTCAAACTGGGGTCACCGAGCTCTCAGGGTGAATGCCTGTACCCACTGAGCATCTCCTCCCCAGACCCCAACATGACCTTTGAAAAGCTTCATTACGTTCTATTTGCTGAATGGTGCTTCATCTATCTAACCAATCTTCTCTTGTTGGAACCTTAAAAATGCAATAAAATAAAGCAAATATCTCTCAAGTGGGGCTGGAGAAATGACTCAGTCATTAAGAGCACTTACTGCTATTTCAGAGGATCTGAATTTGGTGCCCAGCACCGACAGGGCAGATCCCATGTGCACATACTCACCCACCCAATTAAAAATAAAATGAATCTTTACAAACACTCCCCATGATCATCACATTCAATGGAAACACTCATTGTTAGCATATACCCATATATTTAAATAAAATTTGGATAATGTTATGTATATATGTGCATGCATATACAAATATATACATGCCAAGTCCTGAATTTTTTTTTTTTTTGTAAATAGTATAATAATTAGAGAACTTCGGAACTGGAGAGATGCCCTGGGAGTTAAGAATACTGACTGCTCTCCCAGAGGACCTGGGTTTGATTCCCAGCACCCAGAGAGTAGCTAACAACTGTGTGTAATTCCAGTCCCCGGAGACCTGATGCTTTCTCTCCTCTGGTTTCTGCAGGTATTCCACACACATGGTGTGCAGACATACATACCCATAAAATAAAAGTAAAGAGAAAAATAGAAAAAATAAAAAAAAAAGAATTTGGGGGGCTGGAGAGAGGGTTCAGAGGCTAAGAGTACATACTGTTTTTTCAGACGAGCACCCAGGTCAACAGTCGGAGGATCCAACACCCTTTTTGGTCTTTAGGGCATCTGCACTCATGTGCATACACCTCATCTCCCATATGCCAATTAAAAATATAATAAAAAAGAGTTTTCAGTGTGTTAGTCAGACTTGCTACTGTGATAAATGCCCGAGAGACAATTAAGTGGATGAAGCATTAATTTATCCCTTGAGGTATTAGTCTGAGCTGCCCTGCTCTTTCCTAGTTCTGGCGAGACAGAGCAGGAGGACAGGAACACAGGATGCTGGGTAGGAGAGCACAGCAGGTCCTCTCATGGACCAGGGACAAGATAGAACTTTCTAAGGGGGAGATGACTTGTAGATGCTATAACATTTGAGTGGAGGTTTGAAACAAATGAGCAAGTAGCCTTACAGGAATGAACCCCCTAGCGTGAAGGAAGCAGTGATCTGCTTTCTCCAACCAGTTTCCCCTTCATAGCTCCCGCCATCCAATTAGGAACGAGCAGCAGGTTGATCCATTCCTGACACCAGATCCCACCAGAGTGAGATCCAATCACTTCCTACAAGCCCCAGGGTCTCAGATGTTTATTGAAGACCTACTATGTGCCAAGCACTGAAAAATGGCACGACAGGCAGGGAGGACTGGATGGGTGATATATGGATGAGGTGCTCAGGGATGTGCAGGTGACCTGGGTCTCATCAAGAGAGTAGGACCTGTACTTTCTGGGGAGGCACATGGGGAGAGCCTCCTAGTGTTGGATGTTAGGGTGTGGGGCACCAGGTCTTGCTTTGGATACTGGCTGGGAAGCAGTAAATGTAGTTTGGAGAGAACAGAACCCTGACCATGTGGGACCAAAGTGGAACCAAAGAGGAAAGAAGAACACAGTGGATTGGCTGTCCAGGTATAAGGGAACAGCAAAGAACCCTGAAAATATGTATGAGGGGTGTAGGGAGGCTTAGAGGACAGTTGGATGGTAAGGACTGGGAACCTGGGAGTCCCTGGTGTGAGCTGATTGGTGAAGTGGGTGGTGTGGAGCCTGTTGGAGTCAGCTACATAAAACGATAAAGCAGGTGGCTGAAAACAGCATGCATGTATGCTCTTTAGAGCCTCTGGGACCATATCAATGTGGCTGCAGGGCTGGTCCTTCTGGAAGGCTCTGGAGAGAAGCCAGCTCCTTGCCTCTTCAGGGTCTCATGCTAAGCTGTGTCCTTTGGTGTGGTCCCTTCCTTGACCTGAGTCTTCCTTATTCTTTTGTCCTTTCCTATTCCAGGTTACCCTGTGTCCCTGTTCCAAAGACCTGGGTAATCCAGGTCTTTACCTGATCACAGGGCAGAGTCCTCTGTTAGGAGACATACTAGGATCAGGATGCCGAGTCTTCCACGGGTAGCCAGGGGCCGAGGCAGCAGGGACTAGAGGTGTTAACAGAGTCCTGGAGACCCTTCTCTGGGAACACAAGAGAAACTGAAGAGGAACAGAGTTTCAGCTACGGGAGCTCCAGACCGGCTGGCGAGGAGTGAGTAGCTTTTAGAAGTTCTTCCTGGAGTCTGTTGGGTTTCTGGTTTGGTGTTTCCTTAAGGACCGTGAGCCTTTGCCATCCCTTTGCCTTGGCACAGCCGGCACCCAAGTCTTCCAAGCTGGTTAAGTTGACTCTGTGTCTTTAAAGTGTAAGGAAGAGAAAGCCGGGCTACCAAGAATAACATTTTACTGACTTGGCAATGGGCTTTGGAATCTGTGTTTTTAACAGCTGCCCAGGTGATTCTGATGAGCAGACAGTTTGCGCTAACCCTCCTCCTCAGCTTCTCCTTTCCCCCCCGTCAGAAAACTGTTTTTTCAACTTTGTTTTTCAGTGAAAACCATTTCCTCCTCACGGTGGACCAGAGCCAAACCAAGGCCCTGCTGGCCTGTCTCTCCCACGTCAACAGTCCTGAATCCTTGCTGGAGGACAGTGCTGTCATTTTATACCCTTCCTCTCAGTCTCCATTGCTGGCACCTCCCTGTGGGAATCAAGGCCAGGTCACCAGAGGCAGGGTCAATCGTACCTCCAACAAATCACAGGAGGGAGCAAGCACCAAGGACCATAATTTCCTCTTGTATCTCTGTTCCTCCAGAGAGACTGTGTTCCAGGCCTGGAGGGGAGGGGGCAGCCAGAGCCACCCCTACCTCAGTTTGCAGTCTTGGACTTAATTTGCAGAAATTTAACAACCAGGAGCTTTTCTAGGCTTAATGAAGGGTCCCTGTCAAGAGGGAAGGTTACAGGATTTGTTAGAAACTTTGACTGGGTGGCAGGGTGGCTAGATTTCTTTGGCTCTCAAAGACTCTGGTGGGATCCACAACTTCATCCAGTTGCCTTCTGGTCTAGCTTTGGGAGGTGTGGAGAACCAATTTCATGGTGAGCTCTGCTGGCCACAGTTTTGGGACAGCTGCAAGAGGGGACTAGAGTGTTGTTCCCCCCCCCCCCCCTTCACTGAGACCATCTGGAGGAATGCCAGCCTTCCCATGCTAAATGGTGACATTGCTTACTATGACTGCAGTGGCCATAGGCAGCCACCTTCAAGCTGGACCTCCAGTTGGAGCACACACGTTGGTCTTGATTAAAATAAAACTTCTACATCATTTGTACGAGCAGTTTTCAAAGCTCAGTTGAAATTCTAACACTATCTGAGAAGTTTACTAATTACAAAAGTCATGTATTGTGTAGCTGAGAATAACCTTGAGCTTCTGTGCCACCATGCCTGGTGCTGGGAATTGAACCCAAGGTTTCTTGATTGCTAGACAAGAATTCTACCAATCAATCTACATCCTCAGCACATAAGGAGAATCATTTAAATAAATATAAATAAAAACAGAAGACTTCTAGAACACTTCCTAGTTAGGGTTTATACTGCTGAGCTGAAACACCAAGACCAAAAGCAAATTGAAGAGGAAGGGGTTCCTTTCACTTCCACATCATAGTCTATTTTCATAGGAAGTCAGGACAGGAACTCACTCAGGGCAGGAACCTGGAGGCAGGAGCTGATGCAGAGGCCATGGAGGGGTGCTGCTTACTAACTTACACCCCATGGCTTGCTCAGCCTGCTTTCTTATAGAACCCAGGACCATCAGCCCAGAGATGGCCCTACCCACCATGGGCTGCCCTCCCATCAATCATTAATTAAGAAAATGCCTTACAGCAAGGTCTTATGGAGGCATTTTCTCAACTGAGGCTCCCCCCTTTCATATGACTCTAGCTTTCCTCAAGTTGACAGAAAACTAGTCAGCACACTATCCGTGCCTGATCAGTTAAGAGTCTCTTGGGGAATACTGAGCTGGATGGGTGTGACTCTTTTTAATCAGATTGTGTTCCTGACTCCAGAGGTTGACCCTGAAAAAACGAGCAAACTGATGGAGTAGAGAGGGATGACCATGATAGTAATTCTCATCAATGCCATCATCCTTCATCAGGGACTAGTGTCTCATCACAGGGAGAAAGGAGTGGAGGAGGAGGAAGTGGGGAGGAGGGAGTGGGGAGGAGGGAGAGGAGGAGTAAGGGGAGGAGGAAGAGGAGGAGGAGGGAGGGAGGAGGAGAGTGGGGGAGGAGGGAGAGGGGAGGAGGGAGGGAGGAGTAAGGGGAGGAGGGAGAGGAGAGGAGGGAGGGAGGAGGAGAGAGTGAGGGAGGAGGAAGAGGAGAGGAGGGAGGGAGGAGGAGAGTGGGGGAGGAGGGAGTGGGGAGGAGGGAGGGAAGAGGAGAGAGTGGGGGAGGAGGGAGAAGGGAGGAGGGAACGGGGAAGGAAAGGTAAACAATAAACTCCAGTGGCTACCAGTCTACACCTCTCTTTCTGGGTTCTTGAGACCAGCGCTGTCATAGCTGGGATCTGGAGAGCCCACAAAGGCCATGTAGTAAAATCTGGGGCCCAGTATGAAGAACTATTGAAAGCTAGCAGAGTCTGTGGGATCTCCCTTTACACTGTGTGAATATGTCTCTGTGGCTGGTTTAATAAAGGAACTGACTGGCCAGTAGCTAAACAGGATAAATTTAGACAAGAGAGCCAAACAGAGAATGATGGGAAGAAGGACAGAGTCTGAAGTCAGGAACAGATGCAGAGAAAAGCAAATTGGGCATGCCGTACTGACAAAAGTTACCAAGTCACATGACAAAGTGTAGATAAAAAATATGGGTTAATTTAAAATGTAAGAATTAGCTAGTAACAAGCTTGAGCTACTGGCTGAGCATTTATAATTAATATAAGCCTCTGTGTAGTTACTTGGGAACAGCTGGCAGGGACAGAAACTTCTGCCTACAAGAGCCTTCAGTGGACGAGGCCTAGCAGAAGGAAGTTTGTCTTCGGGGAAGGTATATCTTTGACGCTACTAAGTGGGGGTTCCGTCTCTCTTTGATTCCTGGCTACCACACTGAGCCTTCCCACTCCACACTACTCCACACTCCTACCATGACCTATGTGGTACCACAAAATAATAGGACAAAACAACCACGGATGGAGACCCTTCCAAAACCATGACCAAGGAAAGCTTTCCTCCTCTGAGTTATTAGGTTAGATTTTTGTCCACAGAGGTCGAAAGCTAGCTACCTCAGGGACATCCCTTGTTGCTGGAGGAAGACTGTTTTACTCTCATTTCCTTTGCTATGAAAAATATGCTAACAAAAAGCAGTTTAGGGAAGAAAGGATCCATGTGGCTTGCAATTTCAGGTTACAGTCCTTTATTGCAGAGAACTAGCCGGAACTTGAAGTACCGCATCCACAGTCGAGAACAGAGAGAATAAACACAGCATCCTTGCTTGCTGGCTGCTTCTGCTCAGCCAGCCTTCTTCTTAACTCATCTACAGCTCAGGGTCCAGCTTGTGCAATAATGACACCTGCATTCAGGTTGAGTCTTCCCACTTCAATTAATAAAGACAATCCCTCCTCAGACATGCCCACGCACCTACCTGATCACAATAGCTGCTCAGCTGAGACTTCTTTTTCAGATGATTCTATGTCGTGGTAACCTGATAATTAGAACCTACCACCCCGTATAGTGAGAGAAGTTTTTTGGAGGGCAGGCTGAGCAGAGCAGGGGATATCTCCTCAGGTACTGCCCCTCTGTTACTCTAAGCCCCTGTAAGGCAGGGCATCTGTAGAATAGAATTGGTCCCTGTCTTGAACACAGGGAGCAGCAATTCCACAGTTCTGGGAGCCTTGTGGAGGGGCTTTAGCTGCTGTATACTTGATGGGACACTTCCAGTAGGAGGTGGCTTCTCAGTCAGAGATAACAGAATAGAGAGACACCAGGCAGTGGGGACAATGTGGTCTCAGCCATAGATGTAATCCCCTCACAGGCATGTGCAACAGCCTCCAAGTTTTAGTGTTTCTAGGCTTAAAGTGCAGCATCACATCCCCCAGCCTTCTGGGCACCTTAGTAACTCACATGACTTTCAAGGGCTCTTGGGTACCCTAGGGAGTGGTGTCAGCATGGTGCTGAGGAGGCCGGGCTGGCCTGGATGGCTGAACCCCAGGAGACCGAGGCACTGGGAATACCCTCTCCTGTACATCTATCTGTCTTCACTACCTCTGTAGCTTCACCAGGGTCTAAGATTCTTCTTTCCAAATGATGGGTGTGTGAGTGAGGTTCAGCCCTAGAGAAAGTTAGGACTAAGATCCCAAACTACCCTGGAGTTCCGGTAAGCTCTTCATGGGTGGAGGATGTTGCTCAGGTGTAGGCTGATCGCCCTGCGGGAGGCATGACCTCCTGATGTTGAACACAGGGCAGAGAAGTCATGCTTTTAACAATGGAAAGGAGGCAAGGCAAGCCTCAGAGAGCACTTTGAGCAGAGTGGACAGCCAAGCCCGTATTACTAGAGGTCCAATAAGAAAAGAGATTCCGTGTGTGCGTCAGAACCTACTCTGAAGCGAGACGTGGAAAATTGATGCTCAGAGAGGGGTCCTCTGCTGCAGAAGGCTGAGCAGTGAATCTCAACCTTACAATCTGTGAATGCGCTATCTTTATATAGCAAGAGGGACTTTTAGGACGTGATTAAGTTCTATATCTGAAGGTGGTGATTGCTGAGGCTGGTCTAATCTAATCACAAGTGACCTTAAAAGAGGGACAGGCACGAGTTAGACTAGAGAAGGTGATATTATGAAGGAGCAGAGATGGGAGATGTTCTTTGAAGGTGGAGGAAGAGGCTACAGGCCAGGGGATATAAGCCTCTATTAGACACTAAAAAAGGCAAGGAAGTGAATTTCTCCGAACCTTCAGGAGGTCCCAGTCTATAAACGTCTGACCTTAGCCCAATGACATTGAGTTTGAACTTCCAGCCTCCAGAACTAGAGGAGAATTTGCCCTGTTTGCAACCATTTGATCCGTGGCTATGGCAGTCTCTGGAGAGTTACACCGAGACAGGAAGAAGAAGCCAGTGGCTGGTTCTACTCAGTGACCCCAGCTTTGAGAAATGGAGGAGCTGGGGATAGAGTGATGATGAGGCCCCAGGGACACCAGTGTGCTGAGGCAGATGAGCTGAGGCCTCTGGAAGATGTGTGTGTGTGTGTCAGAAAGAAGAGAGACCATGCCTTCTTCATGTATCAGGGGATTTTCTGGGTGGATGACCCTCCAAAAGCATGTCAACATTTTTCTCTCCAGGAAAAAATAACTCAGCATCTATGAAGAACTCAGCATTTCACACGCACACAGGGACTTTCGGGTCCCAGGAAGACACGAGCTCCATCATTTGCTCCAGGCATCTTTAATTTTCTTTGGGGGCAGGCATGGAGGGCAAGGCTAAGGACTGTGGACTCTTGGTGACATCTGGATTTCTCCAACGCTCTTGGGGTCCTGTGGAGTCAGCCCCCCCTTTCCAGTGTTTCCTGCTTCCATGAAATCTTTGGGAGGATTTGACACATTTCCTAGCAGGGGAGCCTGGTTGGAATTTCCAGCCTGCTTCCAGATGTGGTGCGACTGGGCTTTAGAAGGCATCTGGAACACTGGGAGTTAGTTTCCTTGGCCCCCCTGTGCTGACCTGTCATGCATGTCCCCCTCCATGGTTGGGCTTTTCATGGGGGAGCCCATGGGTGTGGATTTAACCACATGAAAAGGGCTGAAGCTGACAGGGTAGAGCCTCATTGTCGAAAGGTGCCTAATACAGCAGGACGGAGGGACCAAAGAAGAGCTGAGGAAAATCCTCCAAAGAGCTATAGACCCAAGCCTGGTCAGGGGTTGTGTCGCGTGCAACCTTGCCAGCAAGGACAACACGACACCAGGCTCTTCTTTCAGCAGTTTATTCAGGACCTTTGAAGCTTCTTCTGCTGGGGAAAACCCACTCCCAACTAAATACCTTCTGGACAGCCAATCACGAGGCGCCATGTGGGCCATGCCATAGATCCAGGTGCACGGAAGCAAGCCACACCTGGAAGCAAGCCACGAGCTTAGCCTTATCCAAATAAGGAGTTGTTTATCTCAAAGAGTGCTCACCATCGGGAAGGTGGAAGGCGGAAGCCAGCACCATCTTTAAGGTGCAGCCACGCAGCTCTCTACAGGGTTGGGCATGGAGTAGATTGGTAGAAGGGAGGGAAGGAGAGGGGGCCCTGGAACAGCTGGAACAGCTCGGTTCCCTATGTAGCACTACCAGGGTCAGAGGATCCTCAACAAGAAAGAGTATAATATGAACTAACAATATGCCTGAGCCATAGGCCAAGCAACATATAATTAATATAAGCTCTGAGTCATTTTGGGGGTTCTAAGCAGTGGCGGGTAGGTCTAGACCATGTGGCTAGGCTGGACCAGAGACTTATACAACAGAAGAGCACCCTCAGAAGGGGAGTATGCCTTCATGGGTGTCTCAGTAAAACTATGGGAAGATAAAGAAAGTCCTGGGGTTGGAGAGGTGGCTCAGTGGCTAAGAGCCAATACTCATGCAGAGGTCTTAAATTGGGTTCCCAGCACCCATTTCAGGTAGCTCATACCCACGTGTAAGTCCAGGTCCAGGGGATCCGCTGTCCTGGTATCTGCGGTCAACTTGACTCACATGCACATACACCAACACAGACAGACACACAGACACATAAATAAACATTTAAAAACTAAATCTAAAAAGAGTGTTCCTTCTCACCCTCAGCAGGGCCTGTTAGTGTAGGCCTGTAATCCTAGCTCCTTAGGAGGTGAGGTAAGATCGCAAATTCAAGGCTAGGTTGGGCTACAAGAGGAGAGATCAAGACTAGCTTAGGCAACTAACTTAGCGAGACTATCTCAAAATAAAGGTTAGGTGGTGGAGCTCTAGTCTAGCGTGGATCTGGCCTTGGACTCAGTACCTGCTAACTGAAAGAAGAAAATAAAATCCAGGAAGAAAGAAAAAAAGGAGTGTTACCTTTTTTGTTTGTTTGTTTGAGACTCAGAAAAACGTACCCTACCTGAAAGATGTACATATCCCAGTCGCCAGAACCTGTGTTGGTATCACCTTACAGGCAAAGGGGCTTTACATTAAGGCTCTGCAGACCAGAAGACTGACAGAATTATGTGGGAGGTTCTGTTGTCACAACAGTCCTCCTAAGAGAGGGCAGCAAGGAAGAGCCCGCGGGAGTGAGCGGTGAGGGATCTGAGGATGCTGCCTGTGGCTGACTTGAAGGCAGGAGAGGCAGCCTTCAGCACAACCAGCCCTGAGGTCCCTTAAACTGAGTTCAAGGGAGCTGGCCCCAGGGCCTGTGCCATGAGACCTTTGTGATTTTGTAAGCCTCTCTGTGTGAACTGTGTTGTGGAAGCATTAGAAACTAGCACAGCCTCCTGTGGTGGGGTCCAGAATCTGCCTCACTCCCTCAGGCCAGGTATACTCCCCTCAAGACCACGGGGCTGACCTGTACCCTTTGCAGGCCAGGGAAGTTGCTGCCCACAGCTGGGCCTTCCAGCAGCTGGGCCAAGCCCAACTCTGGCTTTGCCTGACAGGTGCGGCCTTCTGTCCACTATGGACAGCCGTCTACCAGCCGTTGACTTTCTTCCTGCCTACCTTTCTCCCCCAAAGAGCAAGGCCTACAGATTGAAAATGGAATTAGAATAGGCCCAGAGCTCTGGCCATCAGTAGTAGTACCTTCAGACCAAAGGATCTTAACAGACAAACTGGGGCTGTACTGAGATGTCAAAATCCTCTTTGGGCCATCAGTCATCTTTGTCTGCTGCCCCCCCCCCCCCTTGACTAGGGTCTCACAATATACCCTTGGTCCAAACTCAGACTCTGCCTGCCTCTGCCTCCAAAATGTTGGGATTAAAGGTGTGTGCCGCCATACCGCACCCAGCTTCTCGTTCATTTTAGGCGGGATCTAGCTGTGTAGAACATAGGGGTGTCTTGAAATTCATGGATAATTCTGCTTCTTCCTTCAGGATGCTACGATTACAGGTATCCATATCACACCTAGCTTATATTATTTGTTCTTCCCTCTCTGCTCACAAGTTCAAGCATGCATGTCTATGCATAAGTTATACAGGTGCTCAGTGCACATACTTACTCATGGGGCCACGCACAGTGCCTATGTGTGTAAAGAGGATGCCTCAACACAGACCAGCAATCCTGGTCTTGTTTGTAGATTCACGCCCACAAACACAGATACATTCATTTTATACCCACTCACAAGGATACACACAAGCACAGACACACCTATGCATGAGTAAAGACCACCCATGCATGTGGGTTCACACCTGTGAACAAAGGGTAGAGAGAGCTGTGTGCGACCTGCCCTGCCCCCAAGCCCTCTAGCCCTCTGCTCTGGAGACCTCTGCTGGTGAAGTCAGGAACTGTCCCCCCCCCCCGTCACCCCCCCCCCCCCACCCCCCGACTCTGGATGCTGAACTGAGCTCAGCAGAAGATTGGAGAGGGGGAGAAGGCCCACCAGGGTCAGGTCCCAGACTCTATGTTGCTGCGTCTGCTGTCCCGTTCATGTGACTTTCTGCAGCTTCTACTCCAGTGCAGAAAAAGAGGTTCCTCATGAAAAAGCTTCCCGGGCTTCTTCCAGACCAAGACCCACCCTGCCCGAGCCGCGGCCCTTTTTGGTGCGCCTGACTCAGAGGAGGGGCCCCAGCCTGGCTGCACCCCATACTGCTCTTAGTCTATGACAAGGCTTCACTTTGCACCTACAGGGGAATCTGTGCTGGTCTCTTTTATTCTCTCCGTCCGTCTTGCGTTGTTTCTAGTGGTACTATGAACCCTGTGTCTGACTTGGCTTGTTATATCCTGTTGTGACCTTCACATCATGTGCCCTCTTGTAAGAGCTACATCTCTTCATGCATGTTCCAGGACAGTGAAAGCCAGACCTTGGAATAGGATAGGTGAAATTAAATTCTGATGTTAGCTCAGTGGTGAGTCTACCAGCGACGGCCCTAGGTATCGCGACGTTCTCAGCCTCAGTTTCTCCAGGAGGACTGGAACCCTTGACATCGTGTGGCCAGTGGTGAAATGAGATAGGTTACTCAGTGCCCGATGTCAGGCAGAAGCCATTTTTACGAGGCAATCTGATGTAATATAATAGGATGTAAGATGATGGAGAACATGATGCCAGGAACTCCACCATGCAAGAAAGTGTCACTGCAAGAAATGAGCAGTCAGTACAGCAGCGGCGGATCTCGAAGGGGCTCGGGAAGGGTCAAAAGAGTTTTGTTTGTGTAGTTGGGGGAGCAAACTGGGGTCACAGCTGAACTTCACAGAGGAGATGAAGTGGTATCAGCAGGCACCCTCTGCCTACTCCCTCATTTCCGCGGGCAGAAATCATTTCCTCTGGGTTAGAATTGGAATGGACAGAAAGCAAATATTGGTTTGGTGGGATATGGTGTTATTGACTGCCTGGCTTTTCACAGCAGAGCCGTGTTTCCATGGGGCCCCTGCTCACATGTAGAGGGTGTTCCTAGCTGTTAGCAGACCTGTCTCGACATTCCTCTGTTCCTCTCAGTCCCCTAGTATCCTTTCTTTTTGCTCTGTGTGCCCATCGTATCACATTGCCATCCACGGGCTTTCCTTAGAATGTCTGTGATCATGCCGGCCCAATCCACAGCTGTGCTGGGCTTTAAAATCCTTTCTGGAAAGTGGGTTGGCATTCCGGGCAAGAAGCTATGGGACAAGGACTCAGGCTAGTGAGTCTCAATTGGCGGCGTGCTTGCCAAGTACAAGTCCTTGATTCAATTCCCATCACTGCATGAAACCGAGTGTGGCCAGTAGTGCATGCCTGTCGTTCTGTCATTCCTAAGGTAGGGTCATTTTTGACAATACATTGAGTTCAAGGCCGGGGACCACATGTTGTTGGGCTCAGAAATTTAAACACATATTCTCTCTCTCTCACACACACACACATACACACACACACCACAAGCAAAGAAAATCAGACTTTGTATATGATTAGGTCTCCAAATTTGAGGCAGGGCCCTAAATGCCTGTTTAAGCCATTGCCAAACTGGGCTGTCTCATATCGGCATAAAAGAAAACAACTCCATTGAAGACCAGTATATAGAACTGGAAAAATGGTGCAGGTCTAGAAAAATCAGCTTTTTTTTTTTTTTTTTTTTTTGAGGCTGGTGCCCAGAGGAAAAGCCAGCTTTTTCTCAGGAGTATGAGGTGATAGGCAGGGCATTGGGGACGAAACTTCCAAGTGCTTTTCAAAGACCTAAGAAATTAGAATTATTCCTTTTATTTTTCTGACTCTTGGCTTGCTCTTTTCTGGAGATGGGGGCAGCCTTGGCTTCACCTCAGTCAGCTAGGCAAAGCACACTGGCAAAGGCTCTCTGTGGCAGCAGAGGCTGACTTAGAAAAACAGTACAGCACAGTACAGCAAAGAAAGTGCATAGAGTTGTAACCGGAGTTTAAAAGATGGTCTGAGAAGGAATGATCTGAACCACACCAATCATGGCTTAAAAAACCAAAAATCCCTCACAAAGAAAAAAGAGATTTCTGTACAGGCCCCCACCTCCCAGATAGTCCCAAGGCTGGCCAACACGTGATACCACAAGCCCAGGACAGTTTGGCTGCTGTCTGCAACAGGTGGAGGGGACTCAGGAGTCTTAACGAAGTGGAAAGCCTGAAGGTCGTGGGTTCAGATGTTCCCTCTGACTGCATTGGAGGATGCCCACCCCTTGAGTATCTCCCACCTTCCCCAAGCCACCATCCCTGGCTGCCAGTGAGGGTAGCTGAGGAGAAGCCAGAGAGAGGAAGATGGGAGACAAAAGCCAGCTCAGGGAAGTCCTGGAAAGAGCCTTAGTAGAGGGGGAGAGAACAATAGGCCTTTGTTGAGTGAGAGTCCACCTCCACTCACAGGTCCTGGCAAAGGGAGGCCTAGAGGCAAATCAAACACCACCCACACCCACGGGCTGCCCACAGAGGCAGGTGAGTCAGAGCTCCAGCTTTAGCTGATAACAGCCGCCAACAGCCCAGAATGCAACCCTTGTTGAAGGTTGCCCCTACTCACCCCCTTCTCACAGCTGGGTCTGCTGGAGCAAGCCTGAGGGTGGGGCTGACTAGCAGGAAGCAGGGCTGCCTGGGAAAATGCAGAGGCCTAGCAATCTACCCTGCAAGGTGTTCTGTGGTAACTTAAGGATGCAGTTTGGCCAGCCTGCAGAGTCAGTTAGGAGAAACCACGTGCTTCTTTCTGCTGTGTTCAGGGCCAGCTATGTTCTCTACCTATCAATCCATTCATCTACGGGGTGAAATGCCACTTTCAGTAGGAAGGGCTGAAAATGGCTAAAACTCTACTTGAATCAGCTTGGGAGGAAAGGGGTCTTGAGTAATTGCTCAAATGAGGTGAGGGAGAAGGTCGGAGGGAGGCTGAAGTCAGCTTGATGGCCAGGGCATTTTCTACATCTCCTTGAGTCTCTCAGAGGCTGACTTCATCCTTTCTTCTTGCAGATGGGCTGTGCATCCCACCCAACCCAGAGAGAAAATAACATGTCAGTCAATTCAGAGTCATGTCTTCGTGGTTTCATGACTGGAAAGGAAATGGTATCATTTGTTACTGGGTTTGGTTAGAAAGTTTGTAAGGACTTCTGGTAGGGCTCCCTTCAAAACATGTGCCTAGATCTGGGCCAGTCACTGTGGCCAGGGAAATATCCTGCTGTAATTTCCCCAGATTCTGTCCTTTGCAGGTAGGGTTACAGGCAGACACATACAAGCACCTCCTTGCTGTATACTCGGGGTCTCCTGTGTCATAGCTGCTAGTTGACCCCCTTATAACAATGTCACCTGTTGGTTCCTGACATCAGGCTGGATTGTATGCATAGAATTGTGCCTATGGAAAATTCCCCCTGGCTCTCGTGGCCCCCTCCTCCCTGAGGACTGAACCTTATGACAGCTAGGGGGATAAACATAATGTTTCTCTGCTCTGAAGTTTTCTTGTTATCGCTGCCACCCCCAGGGGCATTAGTTATGGGATCTTTCACTACCTTGGGTGTGGGCTGACTAGGAGGAAGTTACGAGGAGAAAGTATTTGAGAGGCATGAAAGAGTGTGTTGAATAAAGCTCGGGTCTCTGTGATCCTGGATGATGGAACCTGATGACTCCTGAGTGCTGATTTAACCTCGACGTCCCTCACCTGACTTGGTGCACTTTAGCCAGACGCGGCAAGTGGAGGTCCCACCGAGATCCAGGGAAGAGGGAAGAACGGACGAGGCTCACCGGTAAAGGACCTGGGAATACCCAGGAAAATGGCGCCTAAAAGATAAGAATAGAAATATAAGAATAGGAATATAAGAATAGAAATATGGGAAACTCAACCTCGCAAGTTCAGCTGGCTTCCGAACTCCGAGAGTTACTAAGGAAGGCAACAGGGAATTTTAATAAAAGCTCGGACCGCATTCGCGTTTGTGAAAACTATAGGGGAGATTAGCCCATGGTTCTTGACAGGAGGGGGCTTTAACGTTTCGGATTGGGAACAAGTTAAGATAGACTTACAAAAGACATTGAGAGATCAGGGTCCCAAGTCTCTCCCAGTATCTACCTTCTCTCTTTGGAGATTCGTAAAAGACACACTGCTCTCTAATCAGGTTAAAGTAGAAAATCAACTTGCTGACCTGGAGCGTGCGTTTGAAGAGGAGCAAGAAACAGAGACCCAGGAATCATTTAAAGAAGCCTCAGATTCAGAATGGTCTGATCTTGAATCGGAGAAGGGGGCTGCCGCTGCCTCATCCAGTAAGGGTAAAGGAAAAAGACGGATGGCGGCGAGTCGTCGTGATTCGGACAGTGAAGAGGAGAGACATTTAGAGGAGCACTCCCTTGTTAAAGACACTCATAAATGGACTCGAAAATTAAGGGATTTAGAAGTGACTAAGGTGAAGGGGCCGGTTAGTCCTTCCGCACCTCTGCCGCCCCCATATAGTTGGGATAGACCGGAAAAGCGGCTGATGCGGTAGAGAGAAGATAGGGAAGAAGACAGTCCCCGGGGAGTAGTCTTCCCAGAACTGCAAGCTTACCCAGTGACCGAGGTACAAGATGCCCATGGTCAGATAATTCGGCAGCATGAGCCCCTCACCTTTAAAGACCTGAAGCAGCTCAAAGAGGCTGTTTCCAGTTACGGCCCTCATGCCCCTTTCACCCAATCTCTTTTTGAATCCTATCAAGGGTCCTTTTTGACTCCTAGTGATTGGCAACAACTGACCAGGGCTGTTCTATCGGGCGGAGATTATTTAATTTGGAAGTGGGAATTTCAGGAAAGGTGCATTGAAACTGCCCGCTTAAACGCCCAGGCCGGAAGACCCCAAGTCAATGTAGAGCTGCTGACTGGCACTGGAGCATACGCTAGTTTACAATCAGGCCAACAATCCCTTTCTATCAGAGACCTCTATCAAGCAACCCTAGGCAGCGCAGGATTGAACCTCAGTGCCTCTGCCAGAACAATATTAACCCCCTCCATGGGGCCCCAGGCGGTATCTACAGGGGTTTCTGGCCCACTCCCCTCGGGGTCAGTGGGACTATTGTTAGGAAGAAGCAGCATCACTATGCAAGGCATAACTGTCATCCTGGAGTGATTGACTCTGATTATACTGGGGAGATAAAAATCATGATGGAATCCAAAAAGGAAGTGGCAGTGATTGAGCAAGGACAAAGAGTGGCCCAACTATTACTCCTTCCTTATTTGAATACTAATGCCTCCAGTACAGCACCTACTCGAGGTAATAGGGGATTCGGCTCCTCAGGAGGGGCCCAAGTTTATTGGGTCGCTCAGATGTCCTCGCGACCTCAGCTCACCCTAAAAGTGAATGGTAAAGAGTTCCTAGGAATTCTGGATACTGGGGCTGACGTTTCGGTTATTTCCACCCTCTACTGGCCCAAAAAATGGCCAAAGGATGAAGCTACTGCTATAATCCAAGGTTTGGGACAAGTAAGGCCAGCCCGCAGCTCCCAAATTCTTGATTGGAATGATGGAGAGCATTCAGGAAAATTTCAACCATATATAGTTCCAGATTTGCCCACTAATTTATGGGGACGGGATGTAATAGCTGCTATAGGGGCAGTACTTACTACTCAAGCTCTTGGGAACAGTAACCCTTTTGTGACCAATAGGATGTTGGACATGGGATGGACACCAGGCAAAAGGCTTTGCCATTTACAACAGGGGCGCCCTAAAGCATTGCAACCTTGGGATGAAGTTACTAGAAGGCCTAGAGACAAAAGAGGGCTCGGAGAGGAACCTTTTTTCTAGGGGCCACTGTGATTAGGCCTGAACCCACACCTATAATATGGAAATCATATTTCCCAGTGTGGGTAGAACAGTGGCCCTTGACTAGAGAAAAATTACAGGCCGCACAGAATCTTGTCAAGGAACAACTGTCGGTTGGACATATAGTTCCTTCCATGTCACCTTGGAATACTCCTATATTTGTTATAAAAAAGAAGTCAGGAAAAATGGAGGCTGTTACAGGATCTTAGAGCAGTTAATGCCACCATGCAAGTTATGGGGGCACTGCAGCCTGGACTTCCTCATCCTGCTGCTATACCCAAAGATTGGCATTTGATTGTCTTAGATTTAAAGGATTGCTTTTTTACCATTCCTCTTGCTCCTCAAGATTGACAGTGTTTTGCTTTTTCTGTCCCTTCACCAAACTATCAGGAACCCTACAAGAGATATCATTGGATAGTTTTACCCCAAGGCATGGCTAATAGCCCTACCTTGTGTCAAATGTATGGTTCTGCAGCCTTGGGGCCAATTAGAAGCCAGTTTCCCAAAGCCTGTATAATTCATTACATGGATGATTTAGTTTTGGCACACTTTTCTCAAGAGGCATTGATGGAATTGTATGATAAATTACAAAAAAAGATTAAAATCATTGGGTCTTGTTATAGCTCCTAAAAAGGTTCAATTGAACCTCCTTATAATTATTTGGGTTATGTTATTCAAAGAGTAGGTATTGCCCCTCAAAAGATACAGTTGGCCACCTCCCAGTTAAAAACCTTGCATCACTGACAACAATTCCTAGGAGAAATACAATGATTAAGGCTCTCTTTTTCAATTTCAACAGGAGAACTTAAGCCTCTTTTTGAACTTCTGAAGGGAGATGCTGAGCCCACATCAACCCGGATTTTGACTCCTGAGGCCAAGAAGGTCCTTGCTAAAATAGAACAGGCATTACAAGATATGTCAGTACAACAGATAGATTATGATCAGCCTTAGCAATTTTTAGTTTTGGCCTCTAATTTTGCGCCTACTGGTGTTTTTTGGCAACAAGGCCTCATTTATTGGGTACATCTTTCTGCGTTCCCTGGGCGCACAGTTATTCCTTATCCTGAATTAATAGTTCAATTGTTATAGAAGGGTAGATGCTTGGGGCAGGCTTTATTTGCCAAAGATGCAGATATAATAGTTTTGCCCTATACCCAAGAAATGGTTGCTAATTTGATTCAAAATGATGATTCTTGGTGTTTGTTTTTGTGCACCTTTAAAGGGCAGATAGTTCAAGCTTATCCTAAACATAAAATCATTCAAAGTTTTAAATTATGCCCTTTTATCTTTCCCAAGATAATAAAGATGCAACCTATAGCTGGGGCACATCTACTTTTCACTGATGGCTCCAAGACTGGGAAAGCAGTAGTTGTGGATGGAGATCATATAGAAAGCATAATAGTGCCCCAGGCCTCTGCTCAGTTGATAGAAATTACTGCTATGATACTTGCCTTTCAATTATATCCTGAAGAGCCCCTTAATATTTATACTGATAGTGTATATGTGGCCAATATTATGCCTCAACTAGAAGTGGCCCCTCATGTGGGGGAATCATCAAAGATTGTTAGCCAATTGCAAAGCTTGCAGATTTTGATATGGTCCAGAAAGCAATCTGTGTTTGTAGGACATCTTAGAGGACATTCTGGCTTGCCTGGACCACTTGCCAAAGGCAATGCGCGGGCAGATGAAGCTACCCGAATAATTTTTGCCTCTCTAGAATATGACCGGGCTCTACAATTACGTAAAAAAGTTTCATCTCAATGCTCAAACTTTAAGGCATCAGACACAATGCACCAAAACAGAGGCCCTTTCTATAGTTTCCACATGTGCCACTTGTGTTCCCTTTATTCATGTTCCATCCTTTGGAGTAAATCCTAGAGGTCTCAGACCAAATGATGTATGGCAGATGGATGTCACTCATGTTGATGGTTTGGGAACCAAACATTTTTTGCATGTGGCTGTAGATACCTATTCAAAAATGATCATGGCTACCTTACATTCAGGAGAGAAAACTAGACAAGTAATCAAACATTTATTAGCTCCTTTTGCTGTTATGGGAGTGCCTAAACAGATTAAAACTGATAATGGTCCAGCATATACTAGCAGACAATTTTCCCGGTTTTGTGAACTCTGGGATATTAAACACAGTACTGGTATCCCTTATAATCCACAAGGACAAGCTATTGTTGAGAGGACCCACCAGCACATCAAAACTTATTTGAAAAAATTAAAAGAGGGTGACATATACCAAAACTGTCAGGGCCCACAGACCCTTCTTTCTCTTACCTTATTTACTTTAAATTTTTTGCTGCTGGATTATGAAGGATATAGTGCCATCCAGCGACACTATTCTGTTCCCCCCCTCCACAGAAGCTATGGTTTGATAGAAGGATTTGTCCTCCGGACAGTGGCAACTACCAGCACCTGTGTTGGCCAGAGTTAGGGGGGCTGTTTGTGTTTATCCACCAGGTGCCGAGAAGCCAATTTGGATACCTGAGAGGTGTGTGCGTCCTGTTCAACATGAAAAGATTGTGGTTCCTGATGCTGGGGCTCCTGATGGTGACAAGTTAAGAGACATGTTGGAGCCTGGTAAAGAATCTTCCGATATTGATGCCAGTAAGTAAAGAAAGCCCTGTGTTTCCTGCTGTTTTTGCCTCCAATTGGACCACTGACATGGCTGCCAGTAAGGTGCCCGTACAGGAAGCCTTTATAAATATGAATGAAAATAGTACCTCTTTTAATTTACACGGCTGCATAGTTTTAGCCAACCTTACCACAGGAGATTTTGTGGGAAATGATAGCCTCAGCAAGGTTATAGGATTAAAGAATATGTGGTATCCTATGAATACAGAAATTAGGGAAAATAGCAGCTATACAGGACCACGTCCTGCAGGGTTGTGCTGGAAGTCTATATATGATACCCAACTGCAGCCAGGATTGTTGTGAGACACTTGTGTGCGAGGTAGCCCAAGGCATCTACAAAATGCTAAGCACACAGCCCAGGGAGATTTGTGCCTTGCTGGTCTTCGAGGACCCCCAGATTCTGCTGTGACCTCCTATCATTATAAAATCCTACAATGCATAATCAACCTCAGATGTTAAACGGGGCTTCTTTGTGTGGCCTACATGCCTGCTTAGACTTCCTCCCCTTCATGATGATTGAGGCAGTTGCCTTTTATGGCACTGCTAAGTGGAATGCCAGCACTCATTTTAAAGATTCAGTGAATATAACTCTTGCAAAAATTTTTTCTATTTCTTCTACTCCATGCCCCTTGGTTCTTTTTTTTTTTTTTTTTTTTTTTTGTCTTATGAAATGAGACCCAGATTAGGACCCTGGAGGGTGGGAAGGGTTTTTTAAATTGTTCAGCTTTGAATTGCAGCCTAAGCAACTGTTGGAGTAAGGAACATTCCAGTGCCCTGGTACGCGTTCCAGCTGCAGTGATGATGCCGGTGGGCATTCCGCCAGACCAAGATCGTTTCCCGGTGGCAAAAGAGAGACTTTGGAATAACTGCTGCAATTGTTACTGCTGTCGCGCTCGCCGCCATTGGAGCTACGGCCGCGGGAATTGCATTGAGCCAGACAGCCCGAGCTGCATCCGTGGTGAACCAACTATCAGCCAGGGTGGCGGCTGCCTTTGAAATTCCAGAGACTTTAAATGGACAAGTACATTTTGAGATTTTATCCCTCAACCAACAAACTGCCCTGCTACAAGTACAAATTGATGTTTTGCATGTGCGGCTATTGTGTGACCTTGGATATTCTTATATTTGTGTTATCTCAAGTAAGATAGAAAATGTTAGTCAGCAATTGCATATGTTAAACCAGTATCTTCGGGGCCCCTGGAATGCAACCTTTTTAAATTATACCTTGCATATACCATTACCTTGATTAATAATACCCGAGTAACACCCCTTGAGACTAGTGATTTATAGAATACCCTGGCTAAGGCGGCTGGGTGGGTGACCCGATGGTCTGGATCTATTTCCCTTTTAATATTATGCCTTGGAGGGTTGGCATGCTGTTTTTTTCATTCTGGTACGCTGCCATAGGCTGCAACGCCATCAGCAGTCAGTAATAAAGCAGGCTTTCCTGGCCTTGCGACCCCCGACTGGTGCTCAAATATGGATATCAATGGTAGAAGGATTTTCCCAATGACGGGCAACTTCCCCGCCTGCTACATCTACCTAAGACAGGAGTTGGCACATCCAATGACGGGTTCTGTAGCAGGGGCTAGGGGTCGACCTAAGACAGGGGTTTCCTTCCATTTTTTTTAAATAATAGGGAGTGAGTTGTTCGTTCCTGACATCAGGCTGGATTGTATGCATAGAATTGTACCTATGGAAAATTCCCCCTGGCTCTCGTGGCCCCCTCCTCCCTGAGGACTGAACCTTGTGACAGCTAGGGGGATAAACATAATGTTTCTCTGCTCTGCAGTTTTCTTGTTATTGCTGCCACCCCCAGGGGCATTAGTTTGGGATCTTCCATGACCTTGGGTGTGAGCTGACTAGGAGGAAGTTACAAGGAGAAAGTATTTGAGAGGCATAAAAGAGTGTGTTGAATAAAGCTCGGGTCTCTGTGATCCTGGATGATGGAACCTGACGACTCCTGAGTGCTGATTTACCTCGACGCCCCTCACCTGACTTGGTGCACTTCAGCCAGACATGGCAGTCACCTTTTCTCTGATAGATCAGAAAGTGTTTTCTGGAGCTGGAGGGATGGTTCAGTAGTTAAGAGCACATATTACTCTCTTAGAAGATGAGAGTTTGGTTCCCAGCAACCATATTAGGTGTCGTATACTACCTGTCACTCCAGCTCCAAGAGGATCTGACACATCTGACCTCCCTGGGTACCTGCATTCACATGCACATACTCACAGACACCTACATATAATTTTAAAAAATTAACAAAAGTTTCTTCTGGATACATAGCTGGGGGGGGGGACAAAACTACATTTCCCAGACTCCCTTGCAGCTAAGGCTATCAATGGGTTTAAAAGTTCTAATCAACAGGGTGTGAGTAAAACAATGTGTGCAACTTACAAATGGTGCCTTTAAAAGGAGGGATTCAGCCTCTTCTGGCCCCCTTTCTCCCACTCGGTACAGGTTACAAGCCTATGTGAGGTCCTATATGTGAGGTCATATCTTGGGTCATCCATGTGAGGACACACAGCCCAAGGGTTGGAACTATGGTGAGACAGTTAGAAGCCGCCAAGTCCTGGGTTCTATTTTGGCCTTAAGCTGTTCATTCCTGAACTGTTACACAGAAGAAAAACAATTCATTTTGAGCTAGAAAGATGGCTCAGTGGTTAAGAGAATTTGCTGCTCTTACTGAGGACTGGGTTGGATTCCAGCACCTATCTGTCAGCTCACTACCATCTGTACCTTCAGTTCTGATACCCTCTCCTGGCTTTCCTGAGCATGAAGCATATATGTGGTACACAGATGTACATGTAGGTAAAATACCAATACACATTATACATATGTAGATATTGTGTGTGTTTAAGACAGGGTTTCTCTGTGTTTCCCTGGCTATCCTGGAACTCACTTTGTAGACCAGGCTGGCCTCCGACTCACTTGCCTCTGCCTCCTAAGTGCAGGGATTAAAGGGGTGTACCACCAATAATAAATATATTTATTATACTTTTTATAATAAAAAATAATAAATATATTTAAAAATATAATCAGCAATAATAAATATATTTTTAAAAAATAAACATACTTTAAAAAAGAAATAAAAGAGGCTCTTGTTGAAGCCTCTTTTATGTGGACCTTTGTTCTATCAGTAACCTCTGTAACCTAAACAGTCTATCTGGAGACCTTTCTCTTAGAATCCACAATTTTGAGCCCCAACCCAGCCTCTTTCACAGGAAAATATTTGTTTCCTGGCATAGTTACTTCTGTCCCAGAAAAGGCCTGCTCATGGTCAGCTCTTTGTTGAGAGTGTGATAAGTGTTGCTTACTGGCTTGCTTTCTGTGGCTTGCTCAGCTTGCTCTCTTATATAATCTACTGAGGGAGTGGTGCCGCCCACAGTGGGCTGGGCTCTCCAACACCAAGTGGTCAATCAAGAAAATGCCCCTCAGGCTTGCCTACTTCCTCCTTCCTCCAGATGACACTAACTTATGTCAAGTTGACAAAAACTAGCCAGCCCAGGTATACTTTCAGAATTCTACTGAAACTTGACAAGTCTCTGGCTCAGTGTAGGAAGCACTTCAGAGAGACCCTGGCTCTGTCCTTAGTCAGGTGGCTGGTGAATGGTGGAGCCATAGAAAAATACAAATTACTGCAGTATGTAATCAAAAGGCAGGTTGTCTATGCTCTTGCCTCCTCCAGCCAACCACCCATGTGTAATATACAATGGGGTAAGAAACAGGATAGCCACACTTAAACCACAATTAAAGGTTCTACTTGGGAAAGAAAAATGAGAAATACATAACAATTAGCGGGTCCCACTAGGCAAGAATGTGAGGGACTAAGTGCCTCCGACCAGGCTACTGGGAAATATTTTTTTATCCATTCTTCTCTGTGGACCCTGGATGTGCCTTCTGGGAGGTCTTTATTAGTCTACTGTTCTTCAGGGCCACATGGGAAGAAGCCACTGGAGAGGATGTCTTCTCCGGTGGTGAGAGTTCAGATGTCACAGCCTTCCTTCTAGTTCAGGTTAGCCAGCTCAAGGCTCGCCTGGGGAATTGAGCAATCCTAGAGTTGTATTGTTTGGGCTTCCAAACTTTTTTGTCAACTAATCCCCCCCTCCCAAAAAAAACCCCCTCAAACAAACAAACAAAAACCTTAGTATAACAATACAAAAATTAAATTTAAAAAACAAATTCCACTTAGAGCAGTATTGAAAATAACAAAATTAGAATAAATTTAACAAAACAACTTGAAGATGTGTGCACTGAATAATTACACACTATTGTTAAAAAGAAAGCCTAAGCAAACGGGTGCCTGTGTTCATGCATTGAAAGACTCAATACTGTTAAATGGCAGTATGCCTGAAGATGGTCGATAGATTCCAGTGCAAATCCTTTTAAAATTCAGATGCCTTTGCTCTTCCAGAATTTGAAGGCTGATCCTAAAATTGATATCAAATTATGTGACCTGAATGGCAGTAAACAAAACAATCTTGAGAGAGAACATGGTAGGAAGACTCACACTTTCCTATTTCAAAATGTATTACAGAACTATGGTGATGTTGAGGCATTGGGGGCATCCACATGGAGCCCCTGTGAATAGAGCAATGTGAATGACTGAGAGGCTAGAAGAGATAATGAGACACATGGCTAATTGATTTTCACAAAAGGAGCCAATACAATTCAGTGTGGGAAAGAATAGTTTTTCAATAAATAGAGACAACGGTATTCAAAGAATGTAACAAGACCTCTACACTACATAGAAAAATCAACAAGGGCTGGACAGACAGGTTGGCAGTTAAAAGCACTCGCTGCTCTTGTAAAGCACCTAGTTTCAACTCCAGAACCTACATCATAACTGTAGTGAAGACTGTAAGGTGCTGGTAACCTCACAACCTTCCACATTTTGACCAGAAATGTGCACATAATACACGGACACAAAACATTCATACACATAAAAATAAAATAAATACACCTAAAAAAATTAACCAAAGTGGAGCATATCTCTGAATGTCAGAGATAAAATTGTGGCTGAGAGCTAAATATTCACCTCTTAGATCTGACACTAAAGTACAATCTAAACCAGACAAATTGGTTTTATCAAACTAATACAACTTTGTACTTAAAAGAATACTACCAAAATAATGAAATGATGAGCCACATGGTGGGAGAAAATAATTGCAAATTCCATATCTGAGAAAAGTATATACAGGTATATAAAGAACTCATAATCCAACAATAAGATAGCAAAAACACAGTGGTATATGCTTGTAAACTCAGTTGGGAAACTGAGGCAGGAGAATCATTGTATGATGCCAGACTGACTATAGTACACAGAAAGTTCCAAGTCAGCCTGTGTTAGAAAATGCAAACAAATACAAACCAAGAATACAATCAAACAAATGACCCTCCTCTGCTGAGTCTCACCCAACTATCAAACAGCCCTGAACAGGAAGGGGAAGATTGAGAAAAGAGTCTGGAGACAAAAGATAGAATACAGAATTAGGAGGGCTCTCAGTCAGTACTATAGCTGCCTCAAGTTTATTTCTCAGGGCCTTTTATATAGAAGCAAAGACCCCCTCCAAGGGCACTGTGGTTCACGGTACAGACATCTTAATTCTCAGAATATCCAGTAACCATGCTTTGAAGAGTAAGACATCTGGTAACCATGTCTCTGGCCAAACAGCTTGTTATACAATCTTGCAGAGCAAAACAAGCTTGAACTCTCTGACCTGAAGTCAAGACAGAATCAAGCCACACCATGGAGTCGTTGTGGGCTCCCACATTCCTCCAGAGAAGACAAATGACAAGTATATTCCACCAGCATCTGGGAGGCTGGGAGGCTGAGGCAGGAAGACGACTTTCTTGAGTCAGTGAGTGGGTTGAAGGCTATCCCGGATGACTTAATGAGACCCTTTTTTAATATAAAAAGGGCTGGGGATATAGCTCAATAGCTAATATTTATCTACCATGGAGGATAAATATTATGGAAGGCTTTGGATTCAAGTCTAGGTAGAGGACCAACCATTCTTTAAAAAAAAAAAAATGTGCAGAGGATTTGAGAGACATAACAAATCAGTACATCGAAACATGTTCAGTGTCACCACCATAAAACACCACTCTGTACACTAGAATAAATAATATTTTTAAAAGTTGGATGAGGGAAAAATACACACAACATGTATTTGAAAGGATAAGAAAAGTTGGAACCTTTGCTCACGGTTGGTGGTTATGGTAACATAGTATGTTGCAGCCACTATGGGAGATAATTTGGGAGTCTTGAGTAAGTAAAGCATGGGATTACCTTTTAACTTTGGAATTCTACCATTAGCTATTTGCCAAAAAGAGAGGAAAATTATTCATAACAAAATTATTTGTAATAGCCTGAAGTACAAAAACTCTAACGTAAACAGATAAAAGGTTTATATATGTGTATACACATATTCACAGATTAGTCAATAAAAAGGGGTGAAATACAGGCTATATAACATGAACGAAGCTAGATATGAAAGGTCACATGTATTATTTCCTTAATATGACATCCTCAAAAAGGCAAAGCAATATGAATTCTCTGAATAGGAAAAGACATAAAGACAGTATAAACTTCCCAAATAGGTAAAAGCCATAGACTATAGATTACTGGTTCCTAGGGTCTGGAGGGTAGCCAAAGGAGAGAGTGAGTGCCTATAATGAAAGTTCCGTTTGCAGTGATGAAATGCTCTGTTGAATGCTAGACAGAAGTGGAGCATGCATAGCTTTCTGGACATTTCACATCTGTCATGTTGTATACGTTAAAAAGTGGCAAGATAAAATAATCTATCCGACCATAGTTCAAAATTAACTTTTAAAAAAGTACACAGCTAGTTTGTCTGATCCCAAACATTCTCTTCAGTGAAAAAGTATCTTGGTAAAACAAAACAACCCCCCCAAAAAACAATATCAACAAAACAAACAGAAAACCTGTTCCTAAAATAGTTCAGAAGTTCAAGGTCACATGTATGAATACTATTGTTAGTGTGGCCAACTCTGCACTCTGTACTCTGTTCTCTGTATTTTGTACTCTATGTCCATTACATTCCCACTTGGCTTGATCTGGGAGTTTATGGCGATATATTGTCTGTAATCTAATAAAGATCATCTGAAGATCAGAGGACAGAGCCAGCCTTGGAATTAGCCATAGAGGTCAGGCAGTGGCACCACACACCTTTAATCTTAGTACTAGGGAGGCCAAGATTAGTCTGAATCTCTGTGAGTTCAAGGCCAGCCTGGGCTACAGGAGATTAATCCAGTGCAAAAGAGAACCAGAATCAGGTAGTGGTGGCACACACCTTTAATCCCACACTCGGATCTCTCAATGGCTTTGCTCCCAGGACTTGGAAAGCACACATGCCTTTAATCCCTGCACTAGGAAGGTTAAAATAGGAAGTGCTATGACTGGGCAGAGAAAGGAATAGAAGGCGGGAGGAGACTGGAGTTTTCCCTCCTTCCTGTTTGCTCCCCTTCCCTTTCGGCTAAGGACTCAGAGCATTCAGTCTGAGGATTCATGAAGACATTGTCTACCCCCTTTCTCCCGAGGATTCAGAAATGGTGAGAAGTGGCTGAGGCTTTTTCCTCTGTCTCTCTAATCTCTCAGCTTTACCCCACTATCTGGCTCCAGGTTTTTATTATACGATCAATTAGGATTCCTTAGTAAGTAAGAATATAGCCTCCTTAGTCTGACTTGGGATACTGGGTAGGCTCCTGTTGCCTGCCAGGAGATTTTTAATCACTATCATCATCACCATCATCACCATCATCACCATCATCATCATCACCATCATCATCACCATCATCACCATCATCATCATCACCATCATTATCACCATCATCATCATCACCATCACCATCGTCACCATCGTCACCACCGTCATCACCATCATCACCATCACCATCGTCACCATCGTCACCACCGTCATCACCATCATCACCATCATCATCACCATCATCACCATCATCATCACCATCATCATTATCACCATCATCACCATCATCACCATCATCATCATCACCATCATCATCACCATCATCACCATCATCATCATCACCATCATCACCATCATCATCATCACCATCATCATCACCATCACCACCATCATCATCATCACCATCATCATCACCATCATCACCATCATCATCACCATCACCATCACCACCATCATCATCACCATCATCATCACCATCATCACCATCATCACCATCACCATCATCACCATCATCACCATCATCATCATCACCATCATCATCACCATCATCATCACCATCACCACCATCATCATCATCACCATCATCATCACCATCATCACCATCATCATCATCACCATCATCACCATCATCACCATCATCATCACCATCACCATCATCATCACCATCATCATCATCACCATCACCATCACCATTAGTATTATCTGAAGCACTGAAGGCAAATGCTCTATTACCAAACTCTAATCCTCACCCCGGCCGAAGAATTCTTCAGGGGAGCTGCTTCTTTGGAACCCCTTGATATCACAGCTTCAGTTTGGAGTACAGAAGTGATTGGTTTTTCTTAATATACTACAGCTGTACACTCTCTCAGGCTTGGGCTATGGGCAGAGTGAGGAGTCCATCAGGAAAGCTGCTTTTCTCTGCAAACTGCTGCATCTTTCCAGATGTTGGGCATTGCTTAGTGTGGGAGGCTGCCACATCCATCCACATTTGGACTTGTTCTAATGACCTTTTCTGATTCCCCCCATCTCCCCCAGAGCTCAGTAGGCATGGGACTGCCTTCCAAGGTATTGCAGCTTAGCAAATGTTATGAAATCATGTCACTAGCTTTTCCATCTGAAAGATTTGTCCACTGCCTCACGCAGGCCCTCAAGTTGTAAAATCTTAAAATATGGCTCCACCCCAATGCTCTATTTCTAAATACTATGTTTTATTATAATGAGACTATAATTTAGGTCACCATCACAACTTGTCTCAAACCTTATTGGCTCAAACAGATGGGGGTTTGTTTTTCTGTCATGTAAGTTGATGTCTACCGCCTACATGATGGTTCCACAATATTAAAAGACGCCAGATTTTTTGTGTTTTATTTATTATTCTTCATTATTTTCAGATGTTATTCCCACCACAGTTTAAATGGGAGAGGTTCTGTTAGAAGTGGGCTTTCTCAGGGGATGGGCTCAGAGATAGGCAGGTGGGGACAGGGAGAAGAAGAGAGAACATTGTAGATAGGCTCTACTGGGGCGTGATCTTGGGGTCAACATTCACAGGAGGAGAGATTATAATAGAACAGGGCTAAAGGGGAAGTTGGGTTGTGATCCAGTCTAACAGAGGCCCAACCCATGGGGGTGCTGTAGGGAGGGAAGCCTTTGATGTTCTTTGAGGAAGGAAAGGCAATAGGCTCCTTACGTCACCAGTCCCAAGAATCAGGCCTCACCTAGCCCCTTCTTCCCTTGGGGATGGGTGTGTAGGGGGTAGGGGAGTAACATTGGCCAGGATCACTTTGTTGAATATCGAAGCCAGGAACTGACAATACCCCTGGTGGCTGGGGAAGGATACTTCAGTTTTGATTCCATGCTTTTCTCCAGCCATTATTCCATCTGTCTCCTCTTCCTCAGAACCTGGCACTACCACTTCCTTGGATGCCGTGTTAATTGTTTCTTCCACTGGGATGTGTGAGCACTAACTCTAGCTGTGAGTTCAGTCTGGTATTGGATTACAACATGCCTAGAGCTTGAGACATGCATGGATCCATGTTTGTTCTCACGGTCTCTCTGAATTCAGTCTCTCATATCTCCCATGGCTGCTTTCTTCTGTTTGGGGCTCATTCTTTGGATGCCTCATTTTGTGTTATAGCAAAGATGCTTTGGACAACGCCAGATTTACTGGGAGATGGATGCAACTCTCTTCTCTCTAGTAGGCCTCAGGTGGTCCTTTGCATCATGACTAATCTTCACATCCAAGAGTCCATCTTCAATCCTCTATCCCCAGTCTGTCTTGCTCTGGGCTGCCTGAAGCAAGACCATTGTCAACACAACACAATCAAGAAGTTCTGTAGTTGGGGTATGGACAGAACCCTGAAGGAGAAGTAAGGTTCTGTTTGTAAAAGGGGAAGGGACGCTGATGCTGGAATGTTCTCTTGAATGTCTTTAGTCCTAGGTTGTCGACAACTGAACACATGGTTTCCCCTCTCAGCCTCAACCTCGTGCTGCCTGTGTTTTCCCTTTAGGATAAATACCTGGGAGTCAAACCTGAGAGTCATTAACCCCTATCTTCCTGGGTCAGCCTCTTTGGTGCTTTAGTATTGATCGTCAACGTGAAGGATTTAGAATCACCCAGGAGACAGAGCTCTAGGCATGAAGAATTTCTAGATGGATTAATTAAGGTGAGAAGATCCTCTGGGCTGGGGTACCAAACCGAACACAAAGGAAAAGCCCAGGTGTTTATCAGCCTCTCTTTCTGCTTTCTGTCAGTGGCTGGAATGTGACCAGGTGCCTTGCGTCTCTGCCACCGTGATGGACTGAACTTTCAACTCTGTGAGCCAAAACATACCCTTTCTTCCATTTTTTTTAAAAGGAGGTATTTCATTATAGCAACAATAAAAGTAACCAAAGGAGCAACCTAACCCTATCTGCAGAGCCCAGTGCCCCAGACCTCAATTTTCCATTGGCAGCATCCCCGAGCCTCACTCACCTCTTCTTTGATATCCCAATGGCTTCCCATCATTTCCCCATGCTCATGATTACTCTCCTTGCAAGCCACACAGATCTTTCAGACTGCCCTTTACACAATGCCTAGAGGTAGCTGTATCAGATGTATCCCAGCACAAAAATAAATAAATAAATCCAGTGATTGTTTTCATCCAGCGAGGCCTAGAATAGTATTCACTGGTCACTTCTCAGGGTTCTTGTGATATGAAGATTGCTCAAGCCCCAGTTTCCTTCCTGACCTGGGGCCTCAGAGGCAGCAGGGGTTCTGTCAGACATATAGAGCACCACATCCTGGTCATTATTTGGTGTGTATATCCCTGAGAAAGCAGAGCCAGGATGCTGGGCTTGGGAAAGAAGCTCTAGGCTTTGGAATGCAGGTGCTCCAACACCAAATAAATTTGCCTTGTTTACACAATATCATGGAAATGGCCATATGCAATTTCCAAGGCAAAGTCATAATAAAATACTGTGAGTTCTCTCTCAGATTGCTATTTATAACTCTAGAGCAGTGGTCCTCAACCTTCCTAATGCTGTGACCCTTTAATAGTTGTGATGACCCAACCATAGAATTATTTTTGTTGCTACTTCATAACTGTAATTTTGCTGTTATGAATAGTAATATAAATATAGATATCTGTGTTTTCTTATGGTCATAGGCAACTCCTATGAAAAGGTCATTAGACTTCCCCCAAAGGGTCATGACTCACAGCTTGAGAACCACTACTCTAGCATAAACCAGCAGCCATGTCTTCAAGAGACTCAAGCATTCCTAGGGAAGGTCCCATGTGCTCATATCAATGCAGCACAAATAACAAGCATGTGACATGCTGTCTTAGAAGTGGATCCTCTGGCACCTGCCAACCATTGGATGACCACGCCACAGCTGAAATCCCAACTGCATGCTCAGGACAGACCCAGAATAGAAGCGAGCTAAGCTGCTTCCAAATTCCTGGCCCCCAAAAGCGGTGTGTAAAGATACATACATCTTACTGTTTCCAGAAGCCTTGAGGTAACACGGACCCACAGATACCTATTGTATAAGACCCTCCATTTTCCATATTATGACTGGAGACCCCTGACCCACTCTAGAGGCTCCAAAGAGGACAAAGTTCTTGCTATAGAGTTAAGCATGCCTTTGGGTACTTTCCCACTGAGCACATTTGGCTTGGGTTCTGACAGGACTGATCTAAGACAGAATAAGTCACTCTGGTATAGAAATCTACGAATACAGCTCACAAGATGAGTGTTTGTCCAGGAACTTAGCTATCCTAGGGACTTGGGAAGACTATGATGATGAAGGAAAGGCATTTCTGGTTAAGGGAGCAGCATGCTTGTCTGTGAGCTTCTCTACTGTTGTGATAATATAATTCTTTCTGGGATGTTGTCATGACAACCAGCAGAGCTGCCAGCCTCCTCTCAAGCATCTTCTACATATCTATGAGGCAGGCACCACTCCATTCTCTCTGATAGTCTTCTTTAAAGACTCTTAGTTTGCCCATTTCAAAGATGGGAAAGATGAGACTCAGGAATGTTAAGGGAGGAGCTAGCCAAAATCCTCCAGCTAATCAATGCAGGGCCAGGGTTTGAACCTGAGCAGTCTGGCTCCAAGAGCCCCACATAAGTGGAGTGGGAAGCAGCAGTGATGGATCCTCAGTGGGACTTAGCTCTGAAGCCCCACTTCTTCCATATAGGACCTAGTGGAGTGGCCAGGCTTGGAGGCTATGCCTTCCAGGAAGCTACGGGTATCTGCAGACCTGAGGCTGACTCAGTCTGATGCTTTTATACTTTACCTGGCTTAGGGTCTTTCCATATATACCTGAGCCTATTATATTTTTAGCATAAATGGCCTAAATGGGTACTGAAATGAATACCAGATAGAGAGCTGAATTGGCTTATCTCAATGTGGCCTCAGACTTTCCCAATTTACTTCCAGTACAATTCTGTCTCTGACCAAAGGCTGAGTCCCTGCAAGTCCCTGAGATAGGACACAGGGTTTAGGGGACATAGACCCTACTCTACTGTATACTAAAGGACGAGGGGTTGACTCTGGAGTGTGAGGTTTTCAAATTTTAAGCCTTTTTCCTTGGGGGGGGGGGTGGCTTACAATGGTACCAGCCCATTATTAAGCAGTCTTGGTGTCTGCATCCTGTGGCTCTCACTCCCTATGGTACCCTGAGCATGGCTCTCAGGCTTGAGTGGATCACAGTGCTGGGGGCAAAGAAACAGCTGCTAGGAGATGACTTATGGTTCTGCAGAACATCCCAAAGTGCCACCAGATCTAGGTTGACAGTGGGCTTGCAGGGGAAGACAGGTCTAGCCAGGGCAGTTACAGGGTCAGTGCGTAGAGGCATCATAGGGTTATGTACACAAGGTATGTGCTCTTGAGGTCTTCTATGTCACTCCAAATCCGAAGGAGGAGAATGGGGGATGGACACCCAGCTAACACCTCCCCGGTAAGAGCACCTGCCATTGTTGGGGAAGGCTTCGGTTCCTAAAGTCAATGTTTAATCATGGCCCAAGCCCAGGAATGCTCTATCGGGGACATGCAATTACAGGGAGTTGAGTTACAACCCCAGTTCTGGCAAAGGCTCTGTGACAGCAGATAAGAAGGCGGCACCAGGAAGGGTTGTGTGTGTGTGCTAAATTGTGAGCTCCCAGCACACCCCTGGGCAAGCTCACAAGGCCTCCATTGTTCGGGCTGGCTCCTAGCCCATCACCATCCAGATAGGAGCTACTGTTCTGACAAGGCAAGAAACACACACACACACACACACACACACACACACACACCAAGCTCATGCAGATGCTATTATTCCATCATGTGGAAGGAGAGGTGCTACCAGGGCCAAGGTTTTCAGGGGGTAAGGGGGGGAAATGCTAGGAGTCGAGGGCACTCAGTAGCTCAGCCTGGAGCATCTAGAGGCAGGGTTGGGGCATCCCTAAGTATCCTATAATAGGGGGAAGAAACCCACGGCATCCTGTACTGGATCATGGGCAAAGTTGAAGATGCAGCCCTGACATTCTTTTTGCCAACTTAAGCCCAGCTTGGTAACTTAAAAAAAAAATAAAAAAAAAAAAAAGGATTCTTTTCCTTTTTTCCTTACCTAAATATTACCATGAACCCACCCACCATAAGGCTGTGGAGTTGAGGTGGAGCTTCAAGTGGCTGGCCTTCTAGGGAAATGCACATGAACATGGAGAGCTCTGATTCTCTGTATCTAGCAAGACACATGGTGGGTCAGATGGGCTTTAAAGTAGACGGTGAGATAGGGCCCTCAAGTCTGGACCAGTGGTCAGGGGCAGAAGGGGATGATGTCATCACCAGTCCCCTGTGGCTCTCGGCTCCTTTCCCTACCTACTGATTCTACACAGCAAGTTTTCCTCCATGTACCATAGTCACTAAAGTGGGGACGAGACTGCTCATGGGGGTGAACACTGAAGATCAGAAGGACTAGGCCGGCAGGCATTGAATGCAGAGCCCAGCAACGTGGCCCCTAACACTCCCTGAGTGAGTTAGTACTAGTGATCTGCAGGGCCGATAATCGTAGGCCAGTGCCCTGACAGGTGAGGAGTATGGGCTGGTCCCAAGCTGGGGTGGAGGCTAGGGTGGGTTCCTAGGTGGGGAGCAAAGGGCAGTTCTACAAGGAAATGAACAGTATAAGGAAATGAAGCCTGAAGGAGCCTAGCCTACAATGGGAAGGCATCTTCTTCACACCCACCCGCACCCTACTATAAGGACCAGGCATCTAGAGTGAGCTAGCCACCATCCCAGGAGGCAACTGCCTGTGCCATCTAAAGGCACTGTTGTGTTATTTACAAAAAGCTGGGCAGATCATGTTAGGGGTGAGAAATTCCTAGAAAAGGTCAACTTGTTGAATATGCTGCTCCCTAACAGGGGAGAAAAGAGGCCCATTCAGATGCTAAGAAGATGGAGGTGGAGGTGGAAACAGACCCTGACTAGGAGACAACCAAGGAGTGTTGTCCGTGGGAGTCCTGTAGGTGTGGATCTGCCTCGAGGACGCTTTTGGAAGAAAAGGATCTGGAGAAAGAGAGAGGTCTTAGTCAGCTCAGACTCTGTCACAAAATCCCACACTCCAGGTGCCTTCAACAGCAGAGAGCTAGTTCTCACAGTTATGGAAGCTTGGGAATCCCATGATGAAGCAGTCAGCTGATTTCGGAATATCTAACAAGGGCCCCCCTCCTGGCTGCAGCCACTGGCCTTCTCTCCTGGCTCTTCGTTTCTTTCTAGGGACAGCAGACAGCTCCTCATCTCTCCAGACAGCCACTCTGGGGATTGAGGCTTCAAAAATGAGTTTTGAAGAGACCCAGAGGCCTTCCAGGTGTGCCTTGCAGAGGCAGGAGAAAGTGGTATGCAAGGATTAAAGGTCCTTCCAGAGACTGATCTAGCAGACTCCTGGGTATAGCAAGAGCAGTGTAGGCTAATGACTACCCAGGCACTCCAAAAACAGTTTCTGGAAATGTTCAGTTTGGGTTTTTTTTTTAAAGTTTATTTTTATTATTTTAAACCATGGGATGTGTCGGTGCATAGGTGAGGGCAGACACCCCTGGAGGCCAGAGGCTCTATCTCCAGTTCAGTTGTGAGCCAATTGATGTATTTATTGGGAATTGAATTCTGGCCCTCTGTGAGACCTGTACACGACCATAACGCCTGAGCTACCTCCCCAGGCCTCATGGAGACATTCTTAAGTCAGATCCAAGCAAAATAACAACAACCTTCAACAGTTACTAACATTGGTAGAAACTTAGTGAAGTCTGTACCCTGCTATGCCCAAGTGTTTGTATTTCTTTAACTTCTATCCAGCAGTGGAGAGCAAATCTGCATACTTCTAAATTTAGAACAAATAATGAGATTACGGGAAAAACACGTGAGGGGTAGAACGAGAGCTGTACTACCCTCTCTTAATTAGGAGTATGTTAGAAAACCTTAACTGGTTGGTTCACATATAAAGGCTCCTGCTATTGTTGCACTAAATGAATAGCAGGTGTAGCATTTGGGGGGAAAGAAAAGCCCTTCTGGAGGCCAGGCACCTATTATTTTATATATGCATCGTCTCATTTTATCCTGATAATGACTCTGCAAACAGGACTAACTCAATTCACTTACTGGCTTGTTTATTTTAAGGCGGGGGGGGGGGGGGGTAAGTAAATGTTTATTTTACACCGAGAGAAAATGAAGCTCAGAGAGGTTAAGTGACTTAGTGGAGATTCTTCAGCTAATAAGTGATAGAGCTAGGTTTTGAACTTGGGTATTTTGAACGACAATGCCCAACTCCATTGTGGTTTCTGCTGTCCTGGTATTATAGACCGAAACCAAATGAAGCAAAAAAACAAATGTGGTGCATTCAAGCACCCAGCTACTTCACGGGGCCCAAGGGTACACATCCCCTAATGGGGATCCCTCACATGTGACACACACAGACATGGCTTGCTAGGTCCCACCTAGGAATCATCTAATGGAAAAGTCAGTCTCAGCCCAAAGTCTAGGGTGACGATTAACACTCAACCTATCACAGATGGGTCTTCCCTGTCTTAGCCTTTCATGGAGGGGCTTTGAGGCCACCCACGCTGGCTGCCTCCTTTCTTTGGCTAATCTCACATGCTGTTCTCTGCTGCCACTTCCCTCAATGTCTGTGGTCCAGTACCACAGACCCCACCCTGCAGCCATCTTCCTGCACCCAGGCCCATGATAGTGCCATATCTCCTCTGTCCCACTGCTCTGTTGGGCTATGTTCTGGTTATTTGTTTATTTGAGACAAACTGTCTCTATGTGGGCCAGGCTGGCCTGGAACTCACATTCCACAGGTCTTTGCTATTATATTAAGCTTCATCATTCATGTTACTTAATTCAAGTAAGTTACCTTCACCACAGAAACCATTTCTGACCTCCCAGTGCCAGATTGTGTCCCCTTCCCTAAATGCTGTGGTATCCAGAAATTCTCCTCTAAGAACTCCACTATTCCCTGAGGTAAGGTGCTCCTTGTGATCACTTCTTTCCTCCTGGGAGCACCCTAAGAGCAGGCACTGTCACCCCCTGTATCCAGAGCATAGCAGGTGCTCAATTAGAGTTGCCAAACTTAACAAAAATACAGGACTGTCAGTTAAGTTTAAATATCAGACGAGGGACTGGAAAGATGGCTCAGTGGTTAGGAGCAGGTTTGATCCCAGCACCTACATGGTGGTTCACAGTGGTTTGTAACTTCATTTCTGTGGGATCCAATGCCCTCTTCTGGCCTCTGCAAGGAGCAGGCACACAAACGGTGCACAGGCATATGTGCAGACAAAACACCCATACATATAAAATGAATTTTAGAAAGTTAAGACAAACTGAATAACATAATGCAATGATGATAATACAGTTTCTTTTTAAGCCCACATTATTTTTTTCTGGTACCCTTATCTCAATAAATGTTAATGACATTATTTTACCTGTGTATTATTTAAAAAAAAACAGAGGAAATAAAAGCAGAATATATGGAAGAAAGCAAGAAAAATTAGTTTGCTTGGGACGTAAGATTTGTGAAAGGTATTACAGAGAGGAAGCTTATAAAAGTCTAGTCCCCGGGTGCCCAGAGCACTTTATCAACAGTGACCAAGAGACTGAAGGCATGGATAAGCCTATTACCTACTGCAGGGGTGTAGGTGGTGGGGAGATGTTGATGTGGGTGTCAGGGGAGGTGTTGGTGTGTGTGGGGGGGTTGTTATTGTTTTGAAATAGAGTCTCTCATGCAGTCTAGGTTGTGTAGTCAAGGGATGGCCTTGAACTTCTGATCTTCTTACATCTACATCCCCAGAACTGGGATTGTAGGCATACTCCATCATGCCTGGTTTCATGAACCCAGGCCTTCATGCATGCTTGGCAATGACTCTACCAATTGAGCCACCGCATCCCAAGCCAAGGTGGTATCAAATGGAAAAAAAAAAAAAAAAAGATAACCTCAAAATAGAAGTGGAAGACAGAGCCACAATAGTTAGTGACTTTGCCCATGGGACAACTGATGGAATTGAATAATCTTCAGGGGTAGCCCCCACACCTCTAAAGCTCACACTCACGAGTGGCACCGTGTCTTGATAGATGAGGCTATGAGGCCATCTTCCCAGGCATAGTACGGGGCCTGTGTCACATGAGGCAGGGCCAGCTCAGCAGCAGACAGTAGCCAAAGTAGCAGAGCCCTTCCTGTGGGTCCAGTGAACCCTCCAGCAGGACTTGCACTGGACTTGATCTCCAAGGGGCCAGACAGATGCAAATCTTGGTTTTCTGCCCTCATCCTAAGAGTAGATGAGAATCATCAGGTCCCCTGGAGGCCCCTATTAGACTAGGGTTCCCCTAGGACTTCCTGTATAGCAGTAGGGGAGTCTCCCTAATTCTCTGAGACAGGACACAGGGCTCCCAGGCTCAGGCTAACAGGCAATGTGCTGAGAGAAGGGTGGTGTGGAGCTCCCAGGAGGAAACAGACCCTCATTGTCCCCCTGGACCTGGAGGCACAATGAAAGCCTGTGTCCTGACAGCAGCTGTGTATGCGGCTCTGACTGTGGTAGACACCAGCCTTGGAAAGGCATCCAGTCTAGGGGACCCCGGCTGTTTCATGTTCCTCCGAGTGAGACCTATGGGCTGCCTTTCTGTACACTAAAGAACAACATGTTTCTGGGGATTGCTAGTTGTGACTGGGGGTTCATATTCAAGAGTGAGTCTAACCAAGCATAGGCAGGTATGTGTTTCTGAGTACGTGTGGTCACACATACTCAAATGCAGGCCAGGAAGCACAGAAGGGGCTGTCAAGCTTCCTTGGAAGAAAAGTTTTAGGAATGGGGGCCGTAGGTCTTTTAGCGGAAATTCCAGATTGTGTGAGTGATGGAGTGAACATGTGTGCATGCACATGTACACACACTGCTGGTGCTTCACAGCCAACAGTTAGAGGCAGGGTGGTCAGGCTGGTTAAGTGTTTTATCCCATAGAAAATGGCCACTCCCCACATAGTCCTGAGAATTAGAGCTTGGCTCCCCGGTAGTTCTCTGGTCTCTGGCCTCTGCCTCGGGCTGGAATCCTGTCTGTCATCTTAGTCAGGATCTCACCCCTCGCCTCCATCATCATCTTCAGTAGGAAGTATCTAACAGAACCTTTTCCTGAAGCATAACAATACTGTCACTCTCTTAAAAATCCAGAATTTAAGAGAGACTTCCTTACTATTTAAATAAGTAGATTTGATATTACTTTCTTCTCCAGTCCCAGTACTAGACTATCCTGAGTTCTGGAAGGTTCTCTGGGAGTTCTGGGCTCAAAAGCTTGTTCTTTGGCTTGAGGGTATCTGAAACCTCCTACCGTGACTCACATTCAGAGGGGGGCTTCATCCACTGCTGAGTAAGCACCCCAGTGTGTGCCAATGTGGTCGGTTTTCTCAAAATGATGCCAAAAGAGGCTATTTTTTAAAAGCGGAAGAGGGCCCGACAGGAAGCTCTTTGAGGCAAGAGACCCTCTACGTATTCTTGACGGTGTGTGCATGTCTCATGAACAGAAAGTGAACAGGTTCTAGATTCACGGATCTCTTCTATGACAAGTGTGTGACTTCACTGGAAGTTTCAGACAAAATTGGTCTGTGTCGTCAAGTCACTGTGCTATTTGCACAGTAAATGAAAGAGTAACTGCTTTTCATTAAATACAAGTGAGTGTGTGAGGGGGTGGTGCACACCTTTAATCCAAGTACTTGGGAGACAGAGGCAGGTGGATCCCTGTGGTTTGAGGCCAACCTGGTCTACAGAGGGAGTTCCAGAACAGCCAGAATTATTTTTACAGAGAAACCCTGTCTTGAAAACCAAACTAACAGAGCTGGAGAAAAGATTCAGATGATAGAAAACTATATATATAATGAGTAAATCTTTATTATTATTATTTTTTAAAAAAGACAAGCAAAACAAAACAAAGAAACATAAGAACAATGATTCAAAACGTTTTGATCACATGGCAACTTGCTGTGAATGTCCCTTGTTAATTATGTACAGAGATTTGGGGAGATGGCTTAGTACTTCCTGTGCAGGTGCAGGGACTAGAGTTTGAATCCCCAGCATCCATGTCAATGCTGGGCAGGGATGGCAACTATCTGTAATCCCAAAACTCAGGAGGCCCTCTACTGGCCTCTGAAAGCACTGCACACAATGTGCACAGACACACATGTAGGCAAGATACCCATGCACATAAAATACAAATGGGAGATGATTTTTAAATTAAAAATCTAAAATGAATGATTTATACCCCCCAACACACACACAGATAAGATAAAATGCCTGAGAAATTTTTCAATAAAGATTAAAAAGAATTTTGAATTTGTTTGTGAAAAATATAAAAAATCACATTTTCCAATTATTTTGTAAGAAGATTTTGACATTAGGAAGATAGATGCTCACTGGCTAACTGTGCAGTTGGTCAGTGGGGGTGAAATATAAATGCCTTGATTAAATGGATGGAGCAATGATGCTCTTCTGTTCCCTGAGGTCCCTTAGTGATGGCCACTGAACTCCTGACTCAAACCAAACTGGACCAGGCTTTCCAACTGCTGTACTGTGCTCAAAGAAAGATTTTGAAAATGTGTGCATTTGGTCACAGACAGAATAGTGTTCCTTTTAATAAGAATGTATGGTGCTGGGTGGGTGGGTCTACCCACCTACTGCCTCCACTACTAATCTATCTGTTTAAGAGATAGTAAGAGTCCCCTATTCGTGTGTGTTTGTGACATGGAGTCTCATTGTGCAGGCCTTGAACTTGTGACCTCCCTGCCTCTGCCCTCCAGGAGCTGGGATTGCAAACATACATCACTATGTCCAGGTCAATTGTTCTTCTATAAACTGGTTTCGCTTGAGATTTTTTTTCACTTTCAAGCACAGGTTGCCTTCAAACAGCCTGTCTGTCTATGCCAGATTGATGGATCTTTTCTGATACTGAATCTCGAACTGGCAGCTCAATGGCTACTCTAATGTCCCTTCAAAATTTCCCATGAAAATCCCTTCAAAGCCACATTTAAGCACTCCTGCTCCATTGATCTCCTACACTGTGGACTGTTAAAACAGGTGTCAATATAAAATGTCACCCTCAGGCATATAAGTGAGCACTTAGTCTCCTGATGCTGTTTTGAACTTCTAGGAGGTGAGACCTGGCTGATGAGAGCAGGTCACTACAGATCGGCTTAAGACATGTTAGACGGCTTTGTTTCCAGCCTATGCCCTCTGCTTCCTCATCAACAACTACATGGTCCCATCACCATGGACGAAATGACTGCTACACTCTCCCACGGTGGAGGATGGAGCCCTGGCCGCCATCCCTTCCCAACCCTGATGTACCAAAGACCCTGACACCATGGGCCAAATTGACACCATGTGTGTTTTGGCCACATTGACAAAAAAATTGATACATGGACCATTGCAGGGTTGAGGTGGGAAACTGTGCTAACATGGAGAAAATAGGGACAGCATGGGACAGCATTGGAGCCAGGCTGGGGACCATCGCAGGCGTCCACTTTCCTCCTTTTTAAAATTTGTAAATAACATTTTACTTGCCGTGTGTGTGTGTGTGTGTGTGTGTGTGTGTGTGTGTGTGTGTGTGTGTGTGTGTGTGTGTGTGAAGTCATGTGGAAGTCAAAGAACAATTTTCAGGAATGGGTTCCCTTCTTTTACCATGCGGGTTCTGGGATTCAAACCAGGCAATGAGGCTTGGTAGCAATCATCTTTATCTGTTGAGCCATCCTGCCGGCACTGGTCCTCGCTTGCTGACACGGGAGACCTGGGCTCATACCAACCCTCTTGTACTGCATTTCCCTTTTTTTGCAAAATGAGGGAAGCCATAGTGCCTACATCATAGGGTTTAAATAAGATGAATGTTCACTGATATTTGTAAAGCATTGAAGGCAACCCTTCCCAGAGTACTTAAGTAAAGGACTCTTAAAACCCAATAGTAAGAACATATGCAAAATAAAAATGGACACAAAATTTGCATACTTCACCAAAGAAGGTATAGAGATAAAGCCCCAAAGCACATAAAAAATGATCGCTCTCATTTGTTACTAGGGAAACACAAAAGAAAATATAAGACAACATACTGTGTTCCAACTCAAATGTCTACAATTTTAAAAGAAATCTTGGCAGACACTGGAAACGATGTGAAGTGACTGGAACTGTCATAGAACACCAGCGGCCATACCAAGGGGTACAGCTGCCTGGGGGGAAATTGAGCAGTTTCTTCCAAAAATCCATCCATCACATGACTTAGCAATTCTTCTTCTAAATATTTGCACAAAAGAAATAAAATACGTGTGAACACAAATGTAACATGCAAAGATTTATAGCGGCTTTGCTCACAGTACCTCAAAGCAGACACCACCACCTAATGAGTGCATAAGCCACATACTGTAATGAATGTAATGTTAGTGAGTGCCACATACTGTAATGAAATACCACACAGAGTTAACTTAGGGAAGGTCTAAGGTTAAACCTACTTTGGGCCACTGATGGGAAAAACTGGATGGCAAGAGGGGAGAGAGTGTGTGAAACAAACAGCACACCTCATGGCCTAAAAGGAAGGAGAGGAGGAAGAGGAAGGGCCAAGGGTCCCACAATCCCTTCAGGATCACACCCCGAGCCTCCAGAAGCCTCTCTGAGTTCTACCTCCTAGGAGTCTTCCCAGTGGTGTCATCTCGAGGATCAGAATGCTTACCCATGGACCTGTGGGATTAAATTCATTTACCATCCAAATGCTGGTAGGTATGTAACAATAAAAAAGGAAGACACTACTCACACATAAAGTATTGGTGAATCTCAGAAGGCATATGGGGGAGGAAGAAGTCAAATACTAAGGTGACTTGTGGTTCCATTTAGAGTTATTCTGGGGAAATGTGAAATTATGGGGACAGAAATCAGTTGACTAGGAAGAGAGAAATGACTGCCAAAGGAACCTGAACTAGACAGAGACATTTATATCTTTACTGTGATGGTGTGACTCTGTGTATGTAGCAAACACACTGAACTGAACCCCTGAAAATGGTGAATTTTAGTATATGCAAATTACATTTCTATAAGCCAGTATATGTTTAGGTTATAAAAAGTCTGAAAATTTACACTCAAAATAATTCCAGGAATTATTTGCAACATTATTATTGCTATTTTTGGCTGCTTCATGTTTCTATATACAAATTAAAATTTAAAATGGCCATTGGAAAAGTGATTCTGACGTTCATATGGGAGTGTAAAGGAACCAGAAAGTGTCAGAAAACTTTTGAAGAAGAATAAGGCTGGAAGACAGAGACAAATTTCAAAATGTTATAAAACTGTAGTGACAGATGTGATGTTAACATAAAAACAGACACAAGGTCAGTGGAAGGAAATTGAGGGTCAAAATGCGTACCACATTCATAAGGACAACTGGCATTCAACAAGACACAGACAGGTACAGAAAAGGCACTCTTCAAATGTTATTTTAAATAATTTATTTATTTCATTTTATGTATAAAAGCGTTTTGCCTGCACGATGTCTGTACACTGTGTGTGTACCATACCTAGGGCCAGAAGAGATCTGAAGAGGGTGTTGGATTCTCTAGAACTGTTGTGAGCCACCGTGTGGGCATGGGAACTGAACCTGGGTCCTCTACAAGAACAGCAAGTGCTCTTAACCACTCAGCCATCTTCATTTGTTTGTTTGTTTATTTTGGTTTTTTTTTTTTTTGTTTTTTTTTTTTGAGACAGACATTTTCTGTGTAACCCTGGCTGTTCTGGAACTCACTCTGTAGACGAGGCTGGTCTTCAACTCAAAGTTTGCCTACCTCTGCCTCTCAAGTGCTGGAATTAAAGGTGTGTACTGCTACTGCTTGTAATTTTATTATTTTTAATTATGTGGGCTGTCTAAATGTAGGTTTGTGCACACGAGTGCAGTACCCACAGAGCCCAGAAGGAGGTGCTGGATCTCCTGGGAAAGGATTACAGGTGGTTGGGAGCTCTCTAATTTGGTGCTGGGAACTGAACTGGGGTTCTCTGCAAGAACAATACATACTCAACTGCAGAGCCATCTCTTTGGTTCCAGAAGTCTTTTTTCAATAAATGATATTAGAACAACCACATTCTCATAAGCAAAAAAGGAACTGTCCTCTGTACCATATGTCAGGAGAACACAGCATGGACTCTGGACATAAGAATAAATATCAAGCTATGAAATATTGGGAAGAAATTTTCATTTGTTGTGGAGTTGGCAAAAATTAGATACAACACCAAAATCATAGTCCATAAAGAGTGAACTGATGAATTGGGCTTTAGGAAAATTAAAATATTTGTTCTTAGCAGACATCATTTGGTGGGCTGGAGAGCTGGCTCAGTGGTTAAGGTTACTGGACCCAAGTTCAGTTCCCAGCACCTACATGGCAGCTCACAACTCTAGGTCTAGGGGGGATCCAATGCCTTCACATGGACATACATGCAAGCAAAGCACCAATACACAAAAAATAAAATGAATTATTTAAAAAAAAAAAACAACAACCAGACACCATTCAAAGAGTGGAAAGAACCACACAGTGAGAAAAGGTGTTTTCAAATCATGTCTGTGGGAGCAGAATTGCATACAGACTATATTAAACACTAAAATTTGCTAAGAAGAAACTAATGAAAAATAGATAAAAGCTTGGAGACACCACTGTTACATATTTAAAACTTACCACCCCATGTGTTAATGAAGACACAGAGGAACTGCATGGGAACAACAGTAAATGAGAATTACAACCTCAGACCACTTCGGAAAACATTTTGGCACATCCTTTAAAAGTTAAATGTCCACATACCATGTGACCCAGCCATTCGTTCCTAGGTGTTTACTCGGGGAAGTAAAAGTATGTGTTTGTACAAGACTTATTCACAAATACTCATGGCAGCTTTATCTGCAGGGCCCTCAAACTGGGAACAAGTCAAACATCCAACGGCAGGCGAGTGAATAATTGGTGTTTTATCTGTGGATGGGAATGTCACTCAGAGTGCAAAAGGCATTAACTATTAACAAGGGCTGCCACACAGATACTTTTCAGAACAACCATGTAAAGAGAGAGAAGTCTGACAAAAATGGGTATATATCACACGATTCCACTTATATAAAATTATTTAAAAACTCTTAACTATCGAACATTAGCAATCTCCTAAAGGAACCTTCAAGAAGGAAAATGCAGAGCATGGAAAATGGGTCAAATTCCTGACTGAAGTGATTTATTTTGTTTTGCTTTTATTATTGAATTCTGCATGGGGGTTTTGGTTTCATATTTACAGCTGTGTACCAAATTTGTGCACAGAAGCCAGAAGAGAGGATTGGGCCACCCTAGAACTAGACTTACAGGCAACTGTTAGCTTCTATGGATGTGCTGGGAATTGAACCTGAATCCTCTGGAAGATCAGCCAGTGTCTTAAACCATTCACTGAGCCATCTCTCCGGCCCTGGAGTGATGATTTTAAAACTGATCAGATTATATGTCTTAGGAATGTATTGTTCAGGAACTGAAGACATGGCTCAGTGGTTAATAGTGTTTGCTGCTCTTCCAGAGGTCCCGAGTTCAGTTCCCAGCGTGCTCGTCCCACAGCTCATAACCAACTGTAACCTGAGTTCCAGGAGATCTTATGTTCTCTGCTGGCTTCTGCACACATGATGGTTTGAAAATGACCTCCCAAAGAGAGCACGCACTATTAGGAGGTGTGGCTAGAATAGGTGTGGTCTTGTTGGAGGAAGTGTGTCACTTGGAGGTGGGAACCCTCAAAAGTCCCGGTCCTTCAAGAGTCATTTCAAATACTATCACCTCCTGGAAGACCTTCCAAATGGCTCAGCTAGGAGTCGCCATCCTTCCCAGCACTCCATAGCACCCACATCCCTCTATTACTGAGATTATTAACTGTAACGTAATAATAACATCTGTAATTGTTAGGTGAAAGACTCGGCTGCTGTACCAAGTGGTTTCAGCGAAGCTGCTTTCTCTCTCTATTAGCATCCTAACTCAGCCTGACATCCTTGTTAGCTTCCTCTAATTCTTGGCTCCAGCCTCCTTTGGGGTTTGCTTTCCTGTGCATGGTCCAGCATGGCCTTCCAAGATGTCTTCCTTCTCACCATCAGGATGTGACAAAGAGAAGAGAGAATGAACTCTCCTTTCCAAGGGATAATCTAGAATTGGGGGGGGCAGGAAGTTGTTACATAGTCTATTGCCCATAATTTAGTAGCAGCAAACACAACTGAAAAGGGGTATGGGAAATATAGCTTTATTCAGATAGTCACATGCTTTCCTAAAAGTCAGGCTATTTTGACAGGGATGAGAAACTTTGACCTTGGGGCAAATTAACAGTCTGTCACGATCTACCCTTGTAGTACCCAGCATCTGTAATTTCATACACAAAACATGAATGCCACCTGCCAAGGGAGACATTTCATGTACCACACTCTCCTGCATCCAATCCGGCAGCCATGTCTGGATATAGCCACCTGTGGCCTGGAGACCAGCACACTAATAGCAAGTTACCCACCCCCGCCCTCCTTCAACATACAATGAGGGAAGAGTGTGTTGTGGAACCATGGAAGACCCACAGCCACAATTGAAACCAAGCCTTCTTGGGTAAATAGAACAATGGGAGCCAAGCAGACTGTCCCAGTCAGCTGAAATTAGCCAAACCAAGCTGGTTAGAAGTTAAGAAGACTCCTTGTCCTTTCATTTTCTGGAAGTAACTCCCCTGTCCACTGCCCTCCTCAGCCGGTGGCTCTACCCTCGGGAAGGATCATCACCCTCTGACACCAAATTTACATCAGGCACTGAAGAGCAGGCCTACCCAGGCTTCTGGATATTGTTTCTAGCCAGTTCCCTGTTTGGGTAACTCCAGAAGTCTTGTCTGGACAGAGTTTGTGGGCCTGACAATTCTGCTAGTATTTTTCCCTCTGTGCTCTGCCCAGGCTCCTCCTAAGCCGCTCTCTGGGCTTAATGGCCACTATCTCCAGGCCATCTAAGACAATAGGCCCCGGTGAAAAGGGAACACCCTTAATCTGATCTTGGCTGCTGGGCTGACTCCCATTGTGTGGTGGAGAATTCCTAACTGGAAAAGCCTGAGAAAGGCCCAGGGCCATGGTTCCTAACACAATCTGGCTGTAAGGAGTCAGCCTAGATCATTGCCTTCCATCCAGGATCTGGAAACAGAAGGCTTCCACAGTTCTCTAAGGCTGCAGCGTACCAGACTCAGTCAATTTAGCTATCTGGCAGCCAACAGGTGAACTTTGTTGTCAGCACTATACTGTTCTCCGTGGCTTGAGAACTAGCCAGTTCTAGCCTGAGTTCATTTATTTAAAAGGAATTTATTGAACTCATCAAGAAGTAATGAGGCTTACTCACCAGTTCCCAAATTCTTCTAGAGTTACAGGCCCAAAGAGCCATGTGCTTCCTGCCCATTCCCTGTCACCGATGACAGTTCCACTAAATCTTTCTGTCAGAGCAGAGGTCATTAACTTCCGGCCTGTAACATCTGGGCCTGTTCTATCTGACTAGGACACCGAATGTCATGTCTGAGACAGGGAACTTCTTAGGCACAGTTGTCCTCAGTAGCCACAGGGAATCGGTTCCCTGTCCCTTGAGGATATTAACAGTAAAAGATGCCTTAGCTCTTACAGAAAGTGACAAAGCATTTGCATACTCCTGCCACACCCTCCTAAATGCTTTAAACTATCTCCCAATTACTATAATATCTAACACAATGTAAAAGCTATGTAAATACATGTTTAATCAACTGTTCGAGGTAATAATAATGAAAAATCTCTATGTGAGCTCAGTACAAACACCCCTTTTTTTTTTCATTATTTTCAAATCCACGTTGGTTGGATTCACCCATGTAGTATTCCTGGCTACAGAGTGCTGACTGTATTCTAAATTTGCTACGCAATAAATCTTGGCATCTGTAACTGGACCAAGCAATTTGACCAAGATGGAGGAGCCCCTTCTCCTTAAAGAGTTCTCCTGAGACAGTCGTGGAAGGGATAACCAATGTCTACCTCCTTGAATCACTTCTCTCCCCCAACTTCATATCGTGCAAGTTTTTTGATTTTCATGATTTTTTTTTTTTTTTGCAGTGATGTACAGACACGTGACAACTCTGAACTCAAAGGGAGCAGTGTCTGTCTTAGTCTGGTTGAGACGCTGTAACAAAACACCTGAGTGGGGGTGTGGCCTCTCCAGCAGGAGAACCTGTGAGCAGACATGTTGATCATTAGGCCCTGGGTTGTTTGGCTTGAACCTCCACCATCCTGTGGTGTTATCCTCATCCTCCTGATCTGCCATGCTTCACCCCCAAATTCTCATTCCAGTGGGCAGGAGAATGGTCAGGGAGTGTCTGACCTAGAAGTTACACACACCATCCATATCCAACATCTGCTTTGTCCTGAATGTGCTCTCCAAATTCATGTGTTAGAAATGCACGGTTTATGTGATAGTGTTCAGAAGTGCGGCCTTTGGAAAGTGCTCAGGCAAAAGGACAGGGCTCCAATGAATGGGTTCTTGTGCTGGAAGCTTGTTCTTTGGTGAGGCCGTGTTGGGCTGAGAGGAATTGAAGAGGTGGTACCTCACAGGATGTAATCAGGGGCAGGTGGCTCCACTCTCGTGAATGGGTAACAACATTGATCTTCCAAAGTGCATTGGATCTGGTGAGGGAAGCTTTGTTACAAAAGAGCAAGCAAGCATGACCTCTTCTCTCTCACCTCCTGTCTAGCCACGAATGTCACCTGTCTCTTCCACACACATCTGTCTCATGTGACGTTGCCCACCATGAAGTCTCACTTAGAAACTGGGCCCTGTGCTCTTGAATTCTTCAGAACTGGGAGTTAAGTAAACGTTATGAAACACATAACCTCAGATATTTTGCCTCTAGCAAAATGGACATTTTCTCATGATGGACTATGAGAATGGGGCTAGTAACTGTGTAAGAGAGCTTCAAGTCTACCCCCTCTCCCTCCCCACTTCTGCCCAATGAAAACATAGCAATGAGCCTCCGTATTAGCAGCAGAGAACAGTCTTCAGTAGGCACGTGCGTGGACTTGGATACTGCTAGAATTGTGTAAAATAATTTCTGTCACTTATAAATTGTCCAGTTTGTGGAGGTTCTCCAGAGGAACAGAAGAAGCAGAATGAATGTATATTACAGGAGATTTATTAGGTTGGTTTACACAATGCACTCTGGGTGGTTCTATAATGGTTGTCTTCACATCAGAGAGGTGGAGAACCTGGCCACTGCTCAGCCCACGAGGCCAAAAGCCTCAGGCACTTTGTCGCTGGAGGTCTGTGTAGTAGGCTTTCTTGGATTGCCAGCACCCAGATTATGACATGGAAACTTACTATCTATAGATGCTTGGCCTTAGTTTAAGGCTTGTCCCACTAGCTCTTATAACCCAGTTTAACCTGATTTCATCTCTTTTTTGCTGGTGTTGTGTTTTTGTTTGTTTGTTTTTTAACCTTTCTTGCATTCTGGATGTCCATTCCTGCTTCTTCCATGTTTGTCTCTCTGGCAACAGCCTGGCTGGCTTGCCGCTGGCATCTCCCCTTTTCCCCTCTTTTACTTCCTGTTCTCTCCCTGTCAGCCCCGCCTACCCCTCACCTGCCTCACTATTGGCTAATCAGCTTTCTATTAGACCAATCAGGTGCCTTAGGCAGGCAAGGTGAAAGCAACACATCTTTACATAATTAAACAAATACAGCAGAAACAAATGTAACACATCTTTACACAGTTGAAGTATTAGTCAATAACAGGCACCAGGGGAGGGGAATCTCACCAGTCTTGAGTATACATTAGAAGGCTGAAGAAGCTAAATTCTGATGTCAGTGAAGGCCGATGGTGGCAGGGACAGGGCGGATGAATTCAGCAAGATGCCAACCAGGTAGGCAAATTTAGAGCAATGATTACACAATGCGAATGCGTGCTGGCAGAGCAGAGATTTGCCCATTGGACCTTCTTTTATTTAGCCCCCACTACAAGGGATCACTCAAATTTGGGATGGATCATTTCATATCACCTGACCAAGAAAACCCCTCACAACTGTGTTATCATTTAGTTGCTTCCAGATGCAGACAAGCCAAAATCAGTCGGCACCATCACACCCTCACTCAGGTGTTTTGTTACAGTGTCTCAAACAGACTAAGACACACTCCCTTAGGGTTCAGAGTTGTCACATGTCTATACGGCACTGCATAAAAGACCATGAAAAGCAGAAAACTTGCACAGTATGAGATGGGGGAGAGAAGTGATTCAAGGAGGTAGACATTGGTTAACCCTTCCATGGCTGTCTCTTCTTAGAACACTGTAAGGAGCAAGGGCCATAATGTGCCCTCTTTATCACCCACAGGCAAGACAAGTGCCCAGCTGTGACTTCATTTGTTCATCTGCCACTTTTCCAAACTATAACCCAAGCCTGTAACAGTGACATTTATAGCCTTTGAAAAGTGATTTTCTTTAGGCAGCTAAATTGCCTTGAGTCTTAATAAGTTCAAGGCTCTAGGTGTGTGGTATATCTTTCATACTCTGATATCCCAGAGGGTTTTTGAGGATGATGTTATGTCTCTTTTTTAAAAAAATATTGCATTTTATTTTGTTTACTTATTCTGTGTGTGCCTATGTGTGTGGCAGGGGTAGGGGATCTATGTCATAGCTTACTTGCAGAGGTCAGAGGACAGCTTTTGGGAGTCATTTTCCTCTTTCCCTACGTGGGTCCCAGGGACTGAACTCAGGTAGTCAGGCTTGGCTGTGATCACCTTTCCCACCAGCTCCTAGACATTGTGTTTCTTTGGGCTCAGGGTGCCTGTTTGAGGCCTCTGCATCTCCTGTAGCTAACCCCCACCCCCACCCCAGCCCTGTGCCCTTACCCCTCTCTTTGAAGTACCCTTCTCTAGGCTGATGACAGGCTCCCGCTCTGTCCTCTTCAGTGCTAAAGAAGGGCCAGGCTCTTGGCCAGCAGATGGTAAGTCAAGTTCAGGCATAGTAGAGGGGTGTCGTGACACCAGGAATAAGACATCAAGTTCAAGGCCACTTATCAAGGTGGTCCTCTAGCAGAGCAGTGCGGCTTTTATTGTCTCTTCCTACCTCGTCTGTAGGTAAGGGGTCTCAGGGCTTCTTAACGTCCTACACCCCAATGGCTCATTGCTGTCTTCTCCTAAGCAACAGAACTGTCACCCCACAGAACTGTTCCTTTCATAGGAGGCTGTACTCTGTTTGAGCTTTAAATAGTCACTTTATTACCCCCACATTAAATCTATTTTAATTACATGTGTGGGTGTGCATCTGAGGCTGGGTATATATGTATGTGTGTGTTGTGTCTATGTGTGTGTGTGTGTGTATGTGTGTGTAAGTACCAGTGGAAGCCAGAATAGGGTGTCATATACCCCAAAGCTAGAGTTATAGGTTATTGTGTGGCTCCTGATGTGAGTTCTGAGAACTGAACCCAGATTTTTTGGAAGATCATCAAACCCTCTTAACCACTGAGCCTAACTCTGGACATCCCCAGTTTTCTTTTTAAAAGATTTATTTCATGCTTTCTCCACTCTTTAAGTGTATATTCCATTTAGTCTTTGAAACCATCCTGGGAGAGAGGTAAGACACCTGGTTCCTAGGGTCATGAAGCTACCTTTCCAAGGCTGCACTGGGTAACAGGTAGGACCAAATTGCATACTGAATTCCAATACCCTGACCCTCCAGAGGGGCAACCCGCATCAGCTCCATGAATCATCTAGGGATCCTCTGTGCCTTGGCTCTTGTTTCTTCTATGGCCTCTCACTTGTCCCATGACAGCCACACGAAGGACACACCTGCCTTGCCAACCCATTTCTTGGGCAATCTCTGTTCTGGGGATGTTTTTCTTTGGCACATCCTACCCAGCACACACCCTGTGGACTCAGTCTCAGATTCCCAAAGGGCCTCTCCCCACCCTCCAGGGAGAACAGATCAGTTCTCCTGGGATGGAGGCCACTGTGTTGAAGGGCACAGGTTAAACAGTTATTTTCTTCTCATGGGCTCCCCATCCCTTGCAAGATGGTCACTGATTAACCCTTCAGAACAGATAGCCCTTCACGGGAGAAGAAAATGTGTGTTTATTCTGGGTCATAAAACATCAATATTGACTTCTGAGGGTAAGTCCAAAGGGGACATGGGGGCTGGTTAGGGAGGCTTACTCTGTGTGATGCTCAGGGACTGGGGAATCCGTCCTCCTTTCCTGCGGAGAATATTAGAATCAGGCTTTGGATACCCGAAAAGCCAGATTCCTGCCTGTTTCCCTTCAAAGGAAATCCCTAATCTGGGGCTCAACTCTTGAGGACCTACCCTGCTACTGGGAGGTGCCTAGGACCCCTACCTTCTGTACCTCCTCTGTTCTGACGACAGTGGTGTCAGAGCCCAAAGTTCCTGGTCTGGACACAAGTCTGTAGCTGCTCTGCCTTTCCTAACTCTGAGACTTGGGCAAGTGATACACTTGTACCTCATTTTTTTTTTTTTTTAAATTTATGAAAGTGTCACAGAATAGCTATTAGGAAATCAAAGGAGATCGTGTCCAGGAGAATGTGCTTCTATAAAGGTGTCCCTCTCGACCTCTGTGCTTGGTGTGTACGTTTCTTTATGCCTTCCTCCTTGCCTCTGGCCAAACTTCTTGGATGTGGCCCCAGGGTGGACAGTGTCATATACATCCAGATGGAAATCAGAGAGCCATAGCTGAATGCCACCCTTCAGTCCCCTGGCACTCAGTGAACCAATCCCTCAGTCTCCCATCAGCCTGCATTCCCCATCAGGGGGCCAGAGGAGGGGTCTACATCTGTGTGGATGATCCATCCGGAGGAACCACGCTGGCTAAGAATCACTCCTCAGAGAGCCTCACATCCCCTGCAGGGCCTGTGCCCACCTGTGCCCCCAATGGGGGAATTTTTCAGTCCTTCTAGGTGGGAACTTGCATGAAAGCTGGATTTGGCAAAACGGGTGATAGTGTGATATCCCTGATTCTTACCTGGAGCCAGCATCTTCTCTCTTGGCCTTTCCCTCCCCTCCCTGTTCTAAGTGAGCCTCACCTGATGCATGGGAGGCCAAGGCCCCAGTCCTGAGTGCTTCCAGAGGGGCTGTATCCCTGGTCAATGATTAATACTGAGTAAACTTAGGGCCAGGCTAGGCCTCCTAGCAGGGTTGGGACCACACAAAGGCCCCCCTGTCTGGCTGAGCCACCATCTTGGTGAAGGTTTACTGATTGTTCTGTGAACTCCAGCTACTTAAACTGGGTGGAGGGTGCTCTGCCTCTGCAGGGGGTGCAGGGTGGATGGGTTGGGAGGTTGGGGGAGTTGCTTGGGATGGAGGCTGGTAGGATGAGGGCCTGCTGGGGGACTCACCAAATTGGGGTGTTTCCATACTTGTCTGCCCCAGGGTTGATAAAAGACAGTTACCTTCCTCAAGAACATCTCTCAGCATATCCCCCCACCTCCCCTTCTACCATTCCAGCACTTTTCTCCTGTCCTTACAAAATTGTTTTCTCTGTGCTGGTCCATAGTGTCCCCCTGTCTCCCCCAAACCCCTTAAAATTTCTCCTGAGCTTTCTGCCTTTCCTTACAATGTTCCCATTGTCCTGGAAATTCTTCATCCTCTTCTTCCTCTTTCAGGGACCCATCAGCTTCCTATCTTGTCCCCTTGGTCCCCTTCCTACGTGAATGCCCTCTGACACATCTTCACTGTGTATCTTCACTGTTCATCTCTTCCCGGGGACCCCTTGCTCTGGGCACCCTTTGCTTCCATTCCTTGCTGCCCACCCATCTACAGATGCACTACCTAGGCCAACTCTGCCTGGCAGGTAGGGGACTTCAGTTCTAAGGACAGAAAAAGTAGTGAGTTAATGGCATGCCAGGAGAGCTGGAGAGGCTCAGGGGGCTTCTCCTCTCCCCTCAGGTTTTCCTTCAGGACTAAAGATTGGTGAGTAGGAGACAAGAGACAGCGTCACCAGTGGATGCTGCTTACTGTTCAAAGAGATGTCAGAGTTTATGCTCTCCTCCATTGACAGGGCCACCTTGTCACAGGCAAACATCCCTGCTCACCTCCTGGAACTCCCCCAGCTAGGCGCAAGGAGCGCTTTCTGAGGGCATGATGGGAAAAGCCACTGGGAGCTGAGGGCTGCTGGGATACCCCATGGGGTATTCCACTGCTAACTGCACCTCCACTGCCCTGGACCTGGAATCCTGTAGCTCTCCGCTGTCCAGACTTGCCCTGTGGACACAACAGCAAGGGGATAGACATCCAAGGAAGAGGCAGGGAGAGCTGAGGGTGAGGCTAGCAGGTGAGCTATAGTGAGTAGATAAGGTGAGACTGGGTGAGGGGCCCTAGGGCCAGCTCCACAGTCCGCTCTTTTCTCCCAAGCCCAGGAGGTTTTCTGGGTGGAAACCTCAGTTCCTAAATCCAATTCCAGCAGGAGGGCGCCACCTGCTGTGGGGGAGGAAGCAGCTCCTTGCAGGACTTGGTTCCTCAGGGACTAGAGCTTCAATGTAGGGCTGTGTACATGGCCCTCAGCATGAGCCCAGCTGCCTCTCAGAGAGCCCAGAATGTCAAACCATCAGGGTCCTCCTTCCTCCTTGCTTCCAGGACCCTCCTCACTCAGGCTACCATAAGGCACCCAAGTTCAGGTCTTTTGTTTTTGACGGGACCTCACCTAGCACTGCCTCCAGCTAGGCTTCCTGTGTGGTCTTCTGCCCACAGGCTCTGCCTCAGGGCTGGCTTTCAGACTCACAGGAGAAACCTCTGACTGAACAATAGAGATTGGAACCAGGGCTGCAAGGCCGGCTCTTTTCCAGAAGCAGGCAAGCCTCGGCCTGGCACCTGAGTCGGTAGGTCTGCGAAGAGCAGGGTGGAGTTGAGCGGGCACTGCTGGTGTCTGTTCCCCTTGCCTTTCTATCCGCTCTAGGCAGATATCTTGGGGGCAAGGGGTTTGCGTTCTTCTCCAGGACTCACCTTTGTAGACTGTCTTCCCCATTGCCCCATGGTCTCACAAGGCTGACTCCTTCATGCCTTATTAAATCCCTGCATAATCCCACTTTCCCCCCCTAAACCACCATGCCTGGTTTATACATCTCCTCTAACCTGCCCAGCTTAACCTGCAACACTCTCTCACCTACCACCTAGAACTCTGTACTTGGTTTTGCTCATTTCTCCATCTTCTCCCAAAAGGATGCGCTCCCAGGATTGCCCAGAATACCCTCCTCCACCCTCCTTAGGCTCCATAGACATCACTTCCACACCAGGAGCTTCTGCCATTAAAGTGAGCTTCCTGAAGAAGATAACCAGCCCCCATGTCTACAGCCTAAAAATCTGGAAGAAATGAATGAATACATGAGCAAAGACCACAGAGAGAGCCCATCTGACCAACCAAGCAAACAAGCAAAATGACCAAGTTGCCCAGCCCTATATTTCTTATGCTCTGCTTCCCTCTCTGAGCCCTGTCCTGCATCCTGCTAGACTGAATCTGGATCCTTTAGGAGCACTACCTGGCCACCATTCTAGGAGCTGCCTAACAGGCGCCAAGCTCAGAATGTCCTCAGTTGACTCTACATACCTCTGTTGCCCTGTAGACAGGAACTAGCCCCATCTCTTGAACAGCCCCCCTCACCAAATTCCCCATCTTGCTAGTGCCCAGCTCTTCTGTAGCAGAGAGCTTCTCAGGCCTGCAGGGTTTGTTCCACCTGGCTGTCTGGCTATGCATTTGTTGGCTCTCATGAAGCTCCTACTATGTTTGGATCTGAAATCGTTTTGTCAGAAGGATAGATATCTCATGACCTGGGACACCATGGCCTTTCTGAGAGCAAGGGAGTCATGGGAAGTATGACTTCCAAGGTTAGATTGCCATGGAAGGCCCCAAAGCATCTACCTGTTTTTTCACGTGACTTTTTAAAGAAGGAAGCTGTCCACGGTACCATGAGGCTCTCAAGCAGCCCTCCAGAGAAGTCTGACTATGCTGAATGACAAGAGGCCTCATTCAGATATGCCTTGGAATCAGCTTCAGATAGCCACAGCCCTTACTGACATCTTGATTATAGCCTCAAGGGACTCTAAGCAGAACCACTAGGCAAAGCTATTTACAAATCCTCAACTACAGGAATTTGAGAGAATGCCTGTTCATTATAATTCTCAGTTGCACTGTTTTTAGGCCAATTCATTATGCCATAATAGGTAATAATGCATAACTGAATGCTTTTACTGCTGTAAACTCCAGCCACAAAGCAAAACCCATGATGAGTCTCAAAGAAAGGTTGGAAGCTCGAACCAAAAATGCTAAGTTGCCAGATGAACCTGCATAGGCATGTGGGTGGCAAGGTTGAAAAATCACCCTTTCCAACAAAGACAGGAGACACCAGTGTCTTCATTTTTTCTTGTATTATCTTTAAAAAATATTGTTTATTATTACTATTGGTGTGTATATGTGTGTGCATGTACATGTGAGTGCATATATACGTGTGCATATGTGTGGTAAATTCAAATTTTGTTCTCAATTGCTCTTTACCTTGTATTTTGGAGACAGAATCTCTTGATTGGCTTAGAACCCACTGATTAAGGTAGGCTCCCCCTCAGCTCTGCCATGCCTGGGTGTGTGTATATGTATATGTATATGTATATGTATATGTATATGTATATGTATATGTATATGTATATGTATATGTATATGTATATGTATATGTATATGTATATGTATATGTATATATATATATTGTTCCATCCCCTAGAATATATATATATACAACTCAGGTTCCCATGCTAGCATAGCAAGCACTACTGAGTGAGTTATCTCCACAGCCTGATCCGATGAAACCATGCCTGCTGTTCATAGGTAATAAATGAATGAGTTAATGAATGAATGAATGAACAAATGAATGAATGGATGCTTTAGAGAGAGATCTTTACTTACCCAATGAAGAGTGTTTCGTGTTTACATATTGAACTCAATGTCTTTAGAATAAAATGCTGAGTTTTGTAGAGAGCTGTGTGGCTGCACCTTAAAGATGGCGCTGGCTTCCGCCTTCCACCTTCCCTATAGTGAGCGCTCTCTGAGATAAACAACTCCTTATTTGGCTAAGGCTAAGCTCTTGGTTTGCTCTCCTGTATCCGGACCTATTGGCATGGCCCACGTGGCACCCCGTGATTGGCAGTCCAGAAGGTATTTAGCTGGGAGCGGGAACCCCGAAGTAAGAAGAAGAAGCCATGTTCAAGGTTCCTGAATAAACTGCTGAAAGAAGAGCCTGGTGTTGCTTCGTCCTTGCAGGCGAGGATGGGCGTGACAGAGTTTCCCAGGAATTTTCTCACCACCTCCCCATAGCCCAGAGACTGTACCATAGAAAACATATATGAACCCCACGTGGAAAAGTAGAGGAGTCCACTGTAGCCAGGAAATTGTCTCTGTTTCTCCACACACATCATGGGACAGAGCTGCTTCATCTTGACCCCTGGGGCTCCTGTGATGGAGGGGAGAGGTAATACATTTGTGGTCTCAGTAATGGCTGGGGTATAGATCCTGCCTCACTCCCCACCAATCCCTTAGAACTAGAGCCATCCAGACTCATCTTCCTCACCACACAGGGCCAGTGTTATTCTGTGACACCACTCCCTAGACCCTGATGTCTGCCATTTCTAAACAATCTCCTCCCTGAGTGCACTCCCCTGCAAGGTAGGTACTACCTTCAGACACTACCACCTGATGGCTATGTGAGAGGCCAGCTTGTGCCTGTTTACCCACAAACCCAGCTGGGACTCTCCAATCCCTTACTTCCAAGCCTCCTTCTGCAGTGAGTGATGAAACTGACTTTGAGTCTCATGGTCTCTCTTGTTTGGGTCCTCACTGGGTCATTGGTGCCTCTGACATCACATCCTGCTGCCCCTCACTCCTGGATGAGAACTGAATCTTGATACTAGTCTTCCACTGCTATATGCCTCACCCTCAGCCTGACCCCTGGAAGGAGAACAAAATCTTTAGGACCATGCAGGAGCAATTCTTCATGTACAAATGACATCCCATGGCACATGAGAGCGCATGGCTCCCATTTGCATATGATGGTCCATTGACAAGCGGCTACCAGACTTCTGGAGATACCATACCCCTCAACCTGAAGTGGGGCTTTGGGCCATTGTGGAGCACATTTGTCTGGCATTTCTCAGTATCATCCAAGGAGAAACCCCCTGCCCCCAGGATCTGCCTTTAAGATTCATTTTGGACCCTGTCTCTCCATGACCTTGGGACTAAGGCATAGAGGAGAGAGCTATATGTCTGAGAAGAGCTTCCTCAAGACACAGAGCTGGAGATGCCTGGAGTCAAGCACTTCAAAACTAAACGAGGTACCATTGAGGAGTCACCCTCTACAGTGTAGATATGGAATGCTGGTGTCTCTATTTCTCCTTGTATTCTCTTCTTTTACAATGATTTATTATTGTTTATGTGTGGGCAAAGTGTGTGTGTTGCATACACAGCAACCTTCAGTGTCTTCTGCATCAGCTGCGCTGCCACTCTATTTGATGTCTCCAATTCCATCCTGGCCAGCTGACTTATATTTGTCCCCAGAGCCACCTGGTCCCCTTCCTGACCACCCCATGCCCATGTGCTGGGCCTCTCCCCCACCGGCGGCTTCCTACACCTCCCTCCCCCAGCACTGCCTGGAACCAGGCACACTGTGGCTTCTTCCCACCTGCTTCTCTCTCCATCTGCTTCGGGCTCCTTCTTGGTGGCCAGGATCTGATGTTAGCTAGACAGGTCGTAGCTTCATGAGTTCCAAATCCTACACGAACTACTAATGCTGCCCTTGGATCCTCAGCAGCCCTGGCCTCTCTGGCCAAGCCGTCTCATGCTCTCAGCCGCTGGCCCACAGCTGAGAGCTCCCTCCCTCTCACTCCAGCCTTGTCACAGGCAATGAAGGGGGCTGTGGCTCTCGGGAGTACTGGCTTCTCATCTTTCATGGCCCTGCCTGAGTCACTTCCCATGGGAAAAGGCCCCGAGTCAGAGTTAATCACGCCTTACTTCTCCCTGTTACATGAAACCATATGATTTCTCCCCACAGCGACCTGGCCATACAGTATCACTTCTTGTCATAACAATCATAGCTGTCCCCGACTCCTCACTGCCCTCCACACAGCCCAAGTGGGCATTTGAAAATGCGGGGCAAGGGATGGAGATGGAGCTCAGTTGATGGAATGCCTGTCTGGCATGCTTGAAGCCTCAGGTTTTGAGTTCAGCCTCAAATAACTGGGTGTGGTAGTACAATCCCATAATTCCTGTACATAGGAGTTAGGAGTCTAAGAATCAAAAGTTCAAAGTCATTCTTAGTTACATAGTAAGTTCGAGACCGGGCTGGGGAACAGAAGACTTGTCATAAATTAAATGCATATTATATATGTATATGTATATAATGTACATGCATGCATATGTATCCTGGCAGTATAAGTATACAGATCTCTCTACTCAGAATCATCTGGTGAGGCTGGAGACATGGCTCAGCAATAAAGGGAACTTGTTGCTTTTCCAGAGGACCCAAGTTAAATTCCCAGCACCCACATTATGCAGTTCACAACGGCATGTAACTCCAGCTCCAGGAAGTCCAGTGCCGGCTTGTGTTCTCCATTGGTACCCACAACGTGTGTCATGCATACACATATGCATAAATTTAAAGAATCTTAAAAATAAAAACCTCTCTGGTGTCTTCCACTCAGAGTAACTTAAAAGGCCCACTTCTCCACAACCGTCTCCTCTGGCTCTTTACAGCCCTTCCTCCTCTAGTCTCAACCCCTCACCAGCTTCCAGGCCTTACTGTACTACCACCTTCTAAATCATACTATTTAATTAATTTTTGTTTTCATTCTTTTTTAATTTTTTTAATTTATTTTAAGACAGGATCTCATGTTCTCACCCAAGCTGGCCTGAAATTAACTATGTACTCCAGGGTAACCTCAAACTCACTGTAATCCTCATGCCTCAGCCTCCTACGTGTTGGGATAACAGAAACACAATACTATAGAATCTCACTATGTGGCCCCGGCTGGCCTGAAATTCACTGTGAGAAGACTGGATTTGATTTTTCGTTAATCCTCCGTAGTGCTCAGATTACAGCCATTCTGCCCACCATAGTCTGTCCACCCTGCAGATATCCACTTCACTATGGCAGTTTTGACTGCTTTGTTCACAGACCGATTCCATAACCCAGAGAGGTACACGCTCTACTCTGTAATGAATGAACTGGTGAATCCATCTGGAATCCTCCAGCAGCCAACAAGATCCTGGAGAAGGAATTCATGCCCTGTCACTTCTAGATCTTTAGGGCTTACCCGAGTGTCCGTGTTGGGTATGCAAAAATACATTTAATGAATGAATGAGATGTCAATGAGTGACAAGTGAGAGGTTTGGGGACCTCCACAGATCAGCTCAGATCTGCACAGTCTCATTTATTGCTAAATCATTCTGGGCTCTTTGCCTACCTGGGACCCTCACTTGCTCTAGACTCTGGCTTTCCCCCATCACCCTTATTTGTGGTGGGGGTGGGGGGTGGGGTGGGGGCAGGGAGGCGTCTATAGTCATCATTCAAGTGAAGCTTCTTCCAGCCTCCTCAGCGTTTGATGCTTTTCAAGAACTGTGAACAGTGCTGTGAGCAAGCCACTCAGTCACTCCAAAGGTCTGGGGCAGATTGGTGACATAGCAAACGTTGTAAACGTGTATGAGGGTGCTCTCTGGTTCTCCAGCTAGCCCTAGGCTGTTGGCATCCTCCGTGAAGCAGCTTTTCTGGGCCTTCTCCTGAGGAAGCATGTCGGAGGTACAGGGGCACAACTCTGAGCTGAGAAGCAGAATCTAGACTGTGCAGACAGTAGGGTGGGGAGCCACAACAGCTGGGGTTCCCCCCCCCCCCCCCCCGCCTCCATCAGGCTCAAAAATAACAAAAGTAGAGAATTGAGGGAGCTTAGCTTCCCAGGTCCAAACTGGACCCCAACTTTGGGGTTTCAGGCAGTTTCTATAACCACAGTCACGTGTCCCTTCATGTAACCTGAGCCCCCTGACAGGGCATGAGTCTGCACCCCAGCTCCTGAGACGCATCTGTTTCTCATTTCCGCCCCAGGAAAACGGTCCAATTTCCATGAGTGCTTGGCCCAAACCAAGCCTCAAGCCTCCCCGTGGCCAGCCCCACCCAATCCAGCTCCAACACAGTGTAGAGAGAGCATTGCTCACATCGTTTGTGCAGAGGAGTAGGGTTGAGGCCAGGAAGCCAGCGTCCCCAGCCTGGCTCGGTCAGGTCCTCACGGTGTGTTCTTGGGCCGATCTCTCTTAACCTGGCTGAGCTTTCTCACTGATAAAATGTGTTACTCTACAGGTGGAGGGGAACCATGAGGATTTGGGAACCGAGGTAGCTCATTAAGGATAAAAACCAGGAAGGGTGTGGTTACTGGAGTTGGCCTATGCTGGGGAGATGGTCGGCCAAAACCCCTGTCCTATCCACACCCACTCTTCATATTTGATAAGAGTTGTGGCTAGATCCTCATGCAGGGAGAGTCTAGTCCAGTTTTAAGTCCTTTGTCTGGCAGCAATTATTAAGCACCAGGATGTTTGTGCTGGTCCCTGGTCAGAAGTCCATAGTGATAAGCAACTTACATTCCTTGGTGGAGAAAAGACCCGTGTGTAAAAATAAATCGAATCTATCCAGTATATTGAAGATCTGTGTGGACAGGGCCAAACCAGGCCCGGAAGCAACATTCAGTTTCCTTCTGTTCAAGGAGACTTGTAATTTTAAAGATAGTTTCAACTTGATATTGTGGGTTAGTTTTTTTTTTTTTTTTTTTTTCTGTTTTATTTTCTTATCCCCCACCCAAATGGGAGTCTTGTAGGTGTCAGGCTGACCTCGAACTCTAATCCTCCTGCCTCCACCCTTCAAGTGCTAGATTTCCTGGGATGAAGTTTATGCAGCACTGGGAATAGAACCCAGGGACTTCATGCGTATCAGGCAAGCACTCCACCAAAAGAACCACATCTCTAGCCCCTCATTACTGTTTCTGTCTATAACAAACCCCATCCCTTTTTAGTGGAACCCCAATTCCCTCTAATTTCTCATCCTCCACATTTCTGGTATCCAAACTCAGAAGTGACCCATACAAAAGGAGGTCCACACCTTACATGTCACCCTGAGACCCCTGGTGCCTCCTCAACCCTATACTTGCCATGCCTATTATATGTGAAATAGCCAAAAAGACATGGCAGCAGGAGAGGCCGACCTCATTCAACCCCACTTACACAAAGCTGTCAGGACCTGAGAGCCATATGGAGCTCCTGGGGCACTATGGGTCTCAACACCAGTATGTCTCCCAAACATAATACTCAAGCATGACCTTGCAAGATAGCTCCTTTCTCTGAGAAGGGAGTCATAGGTGCCTGACCCCAGATTGGGTTATTTGTGATGGCATGGCTCCACTCTCAAATTCTTTGTTTAAGTATCCCAGAGCCTCTGTGTTCTGTTTTTTCTGTTATTATTATTTTTTAATTTTATCTGCTGGATAAATTGGCGTTACAGACAATTGCAGGGTGCTGGGAACTGAACCCAGGTCTTCTGGAAGAGCAGGCAGTGCTCTCCAGCTCTGTGTCCTAAGACAGTTTTTCATTAAGCTCAGCTTTGTTGGGGGCCTAATTTGCATGCAAAGCACACAGATTCTAAGTGCACAGCTTGATGGATTTTGATGAATGTGTGTCCCTACAGAAGAACTGCTCCATCAAGATCAATCATCCTCTTCCCCCACAGCAAGCCTCTTGTTCTGGGACCAATTCTTCCCATCTGTGAAAGGTGCAGATGAGAACATGGGGCTCTGTATGTGAGAGGGCTGGGAGAAAATAGCCTTCTTGATGCTTGGTGGAAATCGCGATAAACACTTTATTGTTATCACTACCTAGTAAATACTTTGTTTCTCAACCTCTCCTTGGCTGGGATAAGGATCAAGGTTCGTGCAAAGCTACACACACACACACACACACACACACACACACACACACACACACACACACACACACACACACACACCTGAGGAGCTAGGGATGGGATAGCAGGCTGGTTCTGCCCTAAGCCTGGTCCAGAAGATGGGTCTTCTCTTCTGAGCCCTTCAAAGGTCAGAGATGTTGGTGGCAGGCCAGCTTCATGCAATGGTTATCAGCACAAGCTGCATAGGGCCCCATGGCCAGGCCTCATGTTTGGATTTAAATCCTGATGTTACCATTTGAAATCATGCCTAATTTTTACACCAGAGGCCCTGCATTTTTCATTTTGAACTGGGTCTCACAAATTTTGTAGCCGGTGGTGATGGCAGGAAGATCAAGCTGGCTTGTGTGTGCTTAGCAGAGTTGCTGTCCTATACCCATGCACGTCCCATACCCCTGGTTTCCTCACTGGTCCTCACCAAAGCAGGGTATCATGAGGGCCAGGGTCACAGAGGGCCCTAAGCCAACAGTGGGACCATCAAGAACTGGAGGCTTGCTTGGTCTGGGAACCCCCTTGAGGGCAGTTATTCACAGAGCTTGCTGGCCTGGCCTGTGAGTTCCAACCCTCTGACAGCAACCCCCCTAACTCAGCTCCCCGCCCCCAAAGTCTGTAGCTCAAGTTCAAAACCACAGCTGGGCACCAGCCAAGGGGGCTTCAGTTTCACCACACTTAACTTCCCACGAAGCGGCCAGAGGCCAGGGTCCAGAGAAACTGCTGGCCAGAAGCCTGGGCTGGAAGGCAGATGTGAGGGTGGGCTCAGGTCCTAGCCCAGCTTCCTATGTTCTCCAAAGTGTTTTCTCTAAAGCCTCAGTTTCTCCTCTGTGTAATGGGACAGGATTCTGTGGAACTGGAACAGGTACCAGGATCCAGAGAAAGTGCCAGGTCTTGGAAAGGGTTGCCAACACCTCACTGTCTACAGAACAGCTACCACCACACATAGCTATGAAAATGAATTTTAATGAAAGAAGTGAAATTTTGCTTCTAGCCACTCCAGTCATACCTGAAGCTCAATGGCCGGTTATGTTGGCTCATGGCTACCAAGTAAGATAATGCACTTATGAAATGTTTTTAGCTCTGTGGAAAGTTCTATTGAGCTATGACTCCTGGCTGAATCATCAAAGTTGCTGAGGACACTGCTGGCTTTACTGGCCTGGGTAGGAGCAAGTGTAGAAGAAGGACATTCAGGAAATTCTCTCAGCCCTCCCCTGACCTCAAGCTTGAGAGGGCAAACCTCTTATAAAGGAATTCAGCCTGGCATCTGCTGGAAGCACGCACTCTTGAGTTCTGGAGTAGACAATAGGCTTCTTGGGTTTCTGTTGACTGGCTAGGAATGCCAGGGGAGTCTCTGAGGAGGAGGTGAGCAAAGGAGATGGCTTTCCCAGCAAGGGGGTTCCATAAGGGCCCTTTCTAAATGGAAACCTTGTCATTTCCTCTGCTTTCCCCTTTGAAGAGTCAGAGGTCATTTTTCACTAGCTTGGGGAGCTCTCGCATGCTCCAAAGCACAGGCTCTCAAACTTTAGCTTCGTGTCACATGACTTAGAGACATCTGGGTTCAGTTCCACTTAGAGGTCCTTATTATTTGGCCAGTCTGTGTCAAATCACTGGGGAACCTTGGTTTGGTTTGATCTGGGTGCATTTCAAAGGGATACAGCAGAAAGGTTTTAGGAAAGAAAGATGTATTTGAGAGACAGACTTATACTGTGTCTCCTTCTGACTTATTCTTTCTGAACACCATACCACCCGCTCCTCACAATGACCTTCTAAACTGCTAAATGTGGTTCAGAGAGGTTCAGCAGCATCCCAGCAGTCGCGTGGTCCCTGGGGAATCCAGCTGGATTCTGTTTCCTTTTCCTTCCCTCCCTCCAATCTTGAATATTTTCAAATGAAATCAGCCTGGGAAGCAAAGAAGGCGCAGAGCTGTGAATACATTTTTTTGTTTTCTGGGCTCATTCGGCTGTAACAGGAAGCTTGGCTACATGCGGGCGTCTGAGGCCTGATTCTCAATGGTGCTTTTTACGCACGTCTGTCCACGGAATGTAAAGAGTCTCGGTTATAAATATCAGCAGACCTCGGTGGCCCATTGAGACCCCACCCCATACCAACAGGGACATACGGGACTTCCTTCTTGCTGTCTTCCCCATCATCTACCTCTCCAGACAGAACTAGCCTTAGTTATCAGGGAAGGGACGGGTCTTGGGCTAGGAAACGAGAAAGCAGAGAGGAACCCAAAAGTTGCCTTCTCCAATCTTTAGAAGATGAGGACCTTAGAGCAGCGGGTAAACCATTTACAGCATTGGGTAAGCCACACCCATATGGCCAGCTGTGAATATTCTAGAATGACCTCCCTTTCATAGGTGAAAGCCTACTCTGGGAAGCTTGTGAATCACTGCACTCTGCCTCTACAAGTGATCTCTGAGGCAAGCATGGTCCCATTTCACGGATGGCCAGAGACAAAGTCACTGGAGAGCCACCAACGAGGGCCTCTTGTGCCTTCAGCCAACATGCTGACTCTTGCAGCTGCCCCTGGCCCCTGACCCCAGGCACCTCCTGCCTTCTCTCCAGGTCCAGAAGCATGGTTGATTTAACATTTCCTGCCTTTTTAACAATCTCGGTGCACAGAACTGGCCTTATTCAACTGCCTCTCTCAAGTGCCTTCCTCTGGCTTCATTAAGTACCTAATGTGAAGCAGGGTAAGTCTTCAGTATTTAACTACCTGATCAGAAACATGTTCCCAGTTCCTGTCCCTGCCCTGCTGGGAAGCATACTTCTTATAAGGTTAATTAACAGCCTTCACATAGCCGCATTTAGCCACGAACACAAAGCCACACACATAAATAAGGTCTAGGGCGGAAGAAGAGGTCCAGATGGTTTCTGACTTTGCCATATAGTTTTCTAAACCGGCGTGAACCACGTCCTGTCCGGGGCCAGGGCCATGTGTCAGGGTCAGACTTTGAGGTGGGCCAGGCCAGAGATACTGGTGTCTAACTCTGTTCTGTTGAAAATCTCAAAAGAGAATACATTTGTAGGGTGGGGGAGAGGGAAGGGCAGGTGGGAAATGAGGCTCTTACCCTACCAGGAACCAAAGAAACTTACCTAATGAACCAAACACAAGCTACTGAGTCCAGCTGTTAGATGTTGCTGAATGTATCACAGGAGACTCTACCAGATTCAGACTTGGGCCCAAGGCTTCTACCCCAGCCCTGCAGAACATGAGGCTAAGACATGCCTCATCTAGAGAAAAAGGGTAGAGAAGATTGCTAAAGAAGCTTGGAATATTCTAGAAAGAGGACCAAAGTCCTTGCCCTGTTCTGGCTCCTCTGTAGATAAAGTTCTATATGTGGTCTCAGCCCCATGTGGGGCTCCAACATTCCCTTCCCATAGCCAAGGGAACACACGTAACTGTTGTCCTGGGTGATGAAGGGAATGTGGGATTCATGTTACAGAAGTCAATACAACCAGGGGTGTCTGAATCCAAAGCAAAACCAAGAGCCGAGAAACTAATGCAAACACATTCTGGTCATCAGGGAAGGGGAAGTAAGCTCTGGGCAGCAAGCCTTCACACTCTACCTCTGTGTTCATCCACATTTGGCCTCAGAACCCCTAAAAGTGTCCCTGTTTGGAGAGCTCAGTTCTTACTCAGACATCCTGGAATCCAGGATCTGGGATCCCTGTAGAGGGCCACCAAGGAGTGCATCCCACAAAAGGGCGCCCCCTGGTGTCGGGGATGGGCAGTCTCCGCATGATCTAGGTAGTCTTCCCACGAACAGACTAGGCACTCAGTCCGAGAACATTATCATGCCAAACGATGTGTCAAGAGGAAAGGATTCAAAGAAAAGGGGGCCGAAGGCCTAACAGCAGGGCTCTTTGTCCGGGGGCAGCAGTTTTCCTTGGGTAATTTTCCACAATTTGGCTTTCCCTTTAAACACTGGCTTGCTTGCTCAGGGTTCAGCTGGTGGCTGCGGTCCGACAGGGGTTCACTCTGAGCCAGTCACCTGCCCAGTGACACCTCCTATTTTGATTTCGGACACCCCTCCCCATCACTTGGCTTCCTCTACGCTGTTTTTTCTGAGCACGGGAGCCACCGGAGGCATATGGTCAGTCTCTCTGGACCTCAGGCCTCATCCCATCCCAATCGGGTCTATGACATATCATGGCTGCCAGGCTGGGCCAACCTTTCTATTTTCTCAGAAGGATCAAAGCTTCATCCCAACTCTGCAGGGAGGAAGCAGTTTTGACTCGTGCAAATATCTGTAGTCCATTTGGGATTTTACTTTGGTGAGAAATAAATACACAGCCATCTGCAGATGGTGGAAATGACTTAAGGAACTCTTTTGTCGGAGCTCTTGGGTCAGAGCCCAAATGGAAATAAGACTTTGTATCTCAGTCTCTCTTGCACGCTTTCGGAAAAAGGAAAAAGAAAAAGAAAAATCAGGGATGGGGGGGAGGGGGGAGTTGATGGAAACAGAAGTTCAAAATGGAGTGTGCTATATTTCTTGGCCCAGGAAAGGAAAAATAAACACCAAACAGCGTCTCCATTCAAGTGTGCGTTATCTGGCTCATCCTGGCCAAGAATTTACTCTCCTCCCTTTGACCGGGAATTACTTCGCCTACAAACAGCCCCCACACCCACCCTCGCCAGGGCAGGCAAACAATGGGCCAGCAAACCCTCTCTCCGCCAAGGCCTCTCCCTGCAGCCCCCAGAGGCCGTAAGATTGGGAAACACTGGCTATTTTTAATGTGTTATTTGTCTACCAACTGTGGTTCTATGGCCTGAGAAACAGTGTCGTCTGTGGGAGGTGGCAAGGCTTTTTTTTTTTTTTTTTTTTTTTTTTTTTAACTTGCTCAGACAAAGCCAACATTTTCGCAACTTTCAAGGACCGCCAAAAGAGCTGTGCTTTCAAGGGTAAACTCGTCCCTGGATGGTCCTTCTGTCCTACAGGGGATTCTCCCTGGGTGTGTCTGGGAAGCAGCCCCCTGCCACAATGAGCTGGTCAGCAGTGACCACAGGCCTCAGATCTGGGGCCTGGGAAAGGAGAGACAGGGATGCAGAGGAGGGGGTAGGGGAATCTGGCTGCTGAGGAAGGTTCAAACCTGCCCTGGTGGCTTCAGTGTGAGGAGGCATTTGGGTCCATTGGGGTCATTCTTACAAGAAAAGTCTGAGGTCACACAAGGGGAAATGAAATGGTGTTGTGCTCACATCGGTGGAGTGGTATTGGGAGGGGATATGGGGATATAAAGGACCCCAGAGCTGGAACAGTATAGCTAATTTAACAGAAGCCTGTTTCCGACCTTTCTTAGGGCTTCAGCTTTAGGGTATCCTACACCATGGCTCCAGGGGCTTCCTTACTCTACCTGGATGGGGAAAGAGATAAAGACGGGGGGGGGGGGGGGGTAAGCAAGTAGAGAAAAGAAAGATCTAGACGTATAATGGAAGGGTAGGGGGGCATGCGGGCAAAGGGAAAGACAGGCTATCAGTGAGGCTAAGTGAGAGAGCTTTCTCCTGTGACGGCCCTGCCCTGCTTAGGATGCCAAGAAAGATGGAGGATGCCTGTTCAGAAAGACCAGCACAGAGGGATGCCCAGAATGGGAATTTTTTCTCTCTATTGGCAATGTGACTCACAAGCCCAGGGATGAGAGCTTGCAGGGCCTCCATCCACAGGTTGCCCTGGTAACTCACAGAAACCTCCCTTTCCTACAGCTGAGGGTGCGCACGTGTGTGTGTGTGTGTGTGTGTGTGTGTGTGTGTGTGTGCAGAATTTGGAAGTTCCTGGCATACTAGAAGGGCTTCATCAATAGTAGCTCTGATGTGTGGGGTGAGTGGTCCCTAAGTGGCTGTGATAGTCACCACTGCTGGTACTATCTGAGAGGGGAGGAGGGAAGCGGGGCAGGCAGAGGAGTCTGGCAAGAAGAACTGGAGGACAATGTTGAGCTGGTGGAATCATGTGACTCAAAACTGCATGGCCTTTGAGACTCTCTTAGTCCACCCATGGCACCTCTGCTACAAACTGTCCAAGGGGACCACGAAGGCTGTACAACCTCGCCCTGCACACATACAATGATGCCACCAGGGTCCCCAGACTCCTGCTGTGTCCTAGGTTTTCCCACCCACAAGAAACTCAGGGATCTCTCCAATCCCCCAACGTACTTACAGGGCCAGACAGGAAATATGGGTAGGTAGAAGCCAGATTCTGGTGAGAAAGGGCTCTTAGCAGTTATGGTAATTTCCACAGCATAACTATGCAGGTTCCAGGAAGCCCCAGGTAAGGGAGAGGACATAAGTTACCCTTTTAGAACAGTCACTCTCCACAGCGGCTACCTGGGGTCCTAGGCCAGTACTCACTTCCTTCTCAGAAAGGGGCCCTGGCAGCCAGTCTCATCTCAGGAGGCATGGTAGAGATCTAAGGGTGTTTGAATCTGAACTCCCTTCTGCAGGTACATATACTTTGAGCACCTGGTTCTCAGCTGGCAGAGCTCTTCTGAGAAGTTGTAGAAACTTTGAGACTGGCAAAAGTGGGTTGCCGGGGTCATTGCTGGGGTTGGAATTGGCTTGTATCCATGTTGGGTGCTAGGATCTCTGCTTCCTGGTGTAGAGTCCAAGTGAAGATATCGAATATCTGCTCCGTAGGCCACAATGGACTGAAACGGTGAGCCCAAACAAGCATTTCCTACCTAAAGCTTCTTCCACCATCAAGAAAAGTAACTCACGCAAAAGAGAATGGAACCCTCAGACTGCTGAAGTCCTAAGACCTGAACTACGACTGGTCTCTACAAATGCTGTGCACCTTGACAGTGTGGAGTCGCTTATGCTATGTCAGCCTCCAACAGAACCCAAAGATGGTATGCTGTCAAGTTACTCACTGTGGATGGGAGGAAACTTCTAGAATAATAAACTTGAAGGAATAACCCATGGGAGCATTGTTTGCGGAATCAAATGCATGGAGTCTTGATGAGGCTGGCCACTCAATGTGTAGACATTGAGAAAAATGGCACCCCAGGCTTTGCAATTGGGGTGGTGGTGGATGGGGTAAGGCGGCCCCACATGGACCCTTCATTCAGTTCATTGTCCGGCCATAGCAAATGCTCCAAGCAGGCCAGAATTTTAAAAAAAAAAAGGAGGGGGGGGGTTCTTGATGAACTGTTGGGGAAAAGTTCTAACATTCTTGGGGAAAGGCTTGAAGAAACAGTCTGCACCACACCTTCCTTCTGGGCAGAAAGTAGAGAAATCTGACTGCATGGCTCTGTTGGTTTAAATTTATATCAGGACATTGTGGAAGGATCCATATGAAGCTAGCAAGTTGTGGTACCTTGTGGGACTGGGGAAGGCGGGGGAGGATGGGCTGGGAGTGAGACTTTTGACACTGCACCTCTGTATATTGTTCAGATTCACGATCCACATGACAGTATAGCCCGTTCCACACCCAAATTCTACAATTAACGTAGACAATGTGCTAGCCTCTCTTCTGAGCACCATCTTCTTTAGAGCACGTCTTCAAGAGTGAGTATGCATCCTTGAGCTACCACTTTATCTTAAGTATGCTTGGAAGACACTCAGAGAAGCAAGTCTCAGGATGTGAGACAGAGGAAGCTCTGGAAGACAAAGGCCCAGCCAAGGCAATGGATGACCAAATGACGTCAAGGATGTAGCGAGGGTCCCAGGCTCAGGGAAAAGAGATGGGGTCCTCTCTTGTGACTCTCTGTAACAATTTGATTATAGAAATACATTACCATTCAGAAGAAGAAACTGAGGCTTATTAGAGTTTGGGGGAATTGGACAGCCATCTAGTAAGTAACTAGACCCCAGGCCCAGGTGAGGATGAACCCACCTGACCACCACCCCATTCTACCTCCTTCCTTGGCTCAGGGCTGGCCACCTGTAGGTGCTCTGTTCCCAGCAGCTAACTGTGAATGGCTATGGCTTAACTCACTGCCTCCCTAGTGTTAATGTTACTGCCCACTGTTCACTCCAGGTTTCTACACTAATTAGATGCCTAGAGGCTGTGGGTGACCAGGAGGTTTGGGTTTGGGAATGCCCCTGGACTCCGTACCCCACAAACTCCAGGGGCACACAGCTGGAAGAATGAAAGGGCTTTTCATGGAATTCCAACAGGAAACCCACTAGAACATTCCTGCCCAGATGATTCCAACAGGAAAACCACGAGAACATTCCTGCTGGCGGGTTCCAGCTGGGAGCTGGAGGCCATATTCCCTGCAAAGGAGGCTAGCCAGTGTCAGAGGGTTTGGATAGAGGGCTTGTCCTAACCTCTATCCAAAGATTCCCTGACCTATGACCTTCCTGGAGTTTAGCCTCCTGCTATGGGTGGGTTCTTTTAGAGCCAGAAAGGCCACTTCCCAGTCTTCTGTCTTTGCTCACAGTTGGCTCCCCCACCTTGTAGGCCAGTGCACATTCCTTTTTCATCTTTGCTTGTTAGTGATCATGCCTCTTCCTTACCATGGATCTTGCTAATAAGTTTGAGGACACGGAATACGTGAATGGCTTGCTTTTGAGGACTGCAGAGATGGCTGGGTGGATAAAGCGCCTGCTACACAAGCATTATGTCCTAAGTTTGGATCCCCAGCACCCGTGTAAAAGCCATCTTTACAAGTCTGTGATCCGTGATCGTCACAGTAGGGAGGCAAACATAGGAGATCGCCAGGGCTTGCTGGCCATTCACACTAGCTGAACGGGTAAGCTCCAGTTCCAGTGAGAGACCCTGTCTCCAAAAATAATGAGGATAGTGATTGATGAAGGCATGCAAAAATTTGATGCTGACTTCTGGCCCTCACATGAGCACACATATACATGTACACGTGCACACACTCACAGCATACAATCACATGTGTACATACCCACAAAAGACCTTGCCTTTGAACTTAGTTGCCTCTTGAAACAATTGCCTTCAGCAGTGACGACTGAAGAGCGCTACACCATACACCTGTATCCTGGGCTTCCATGGTACACACACAGCCCTGGTCTCAGGAAGTGTCCACGATTGTAGAGGCGCCTAGAGGTTTCTACCAGGAAGTACTGTGTCAGCATGACAGGGCTAAAGAGAAATGCCCTCTGGTCATGGGAGTCATTGGTGCTGCCAGGATGGGCAAGGAAAAACACACAAGGACTCCTGGCCAGCACAGGTGTGCTAGAGGAGGCGGGTGCTGGAAGTATAGAGGGCTTTAGCTGGGAGTTCTGTGGCCCTCTGGGTAGTTAGGATTTGGGTAGTGGAAATGTGATAAGCCCTTGATAAAAAGCAGGGAAGGGCAGGCACAGGTGTGAACCTAGGGGAAAAGTCACCAGAAGGGACAGTGCTCTGGAGCAGAGGCTAAGGACAGGTGTTGGAAAGGCTGTGGGTGCAGCAGGTGTGTTTGTTCATGCTTTGATGTTCAGAAGCAAATTGAGGCAGCAGAGGGTACTCACCAAGAACACAGGAGGGACACAGGATTCTTTGGGGGGGGGTGTCTCTGAGCTTGTGGGAGGGGCAGAGTAAAGGAACTCAGAGTGAGTTCCCAGGACATTTTCTTCTGTAACCTCCCAGAATCCCACTCTCCAGTCACGGGATAGACTCTCATCCCCAGGCAAGTCATCAGGGCCACTCCAGGCTGGCAAGGGTGAGACACAGGCATAGTAGATATGGGAAGGAATGCATGTCACAAGAAGCCATCTAACAGGTCACCAATGGGACTGGCAACAGGAATTTCAGGGTCAGAACTAGGGGAAGCCAAGGCAGTAAGTAAAAAATGAAGTTAGGGACCAAGATATGGAGACAAGAACTGGAGCAGGCCTGTCACCAGAAACAGGACATGAGGGTCTTAACTGAGTAGATGGGAGAGAGGGGACCAAAGGACGTGACTGTTAGGTCTTAAGTGTGTCAGGGAAGTTAGTACGGCCTCCACAAGCCAGTAGTTCATTACCAGCAAGTTTGTGAGAAAGTTGTTAAAATGTTGGTAGTTAGCCTCGGGAGGAGCATCCACCATGGAATTAACAAATGCCACCCATTGCTGCTCAGTGTGGAAGCTGAGAAGAGGGTTTGCTCTCCTCTGCTTCTTAGAGTTTGTCTCTATTCATGAATGCTCTCAGGACTTCTAAAGGGGCAAATAGAAAACTAGCTGGATGTGCCTGGGTAAGACAAAGCCTCGCAGGGCGAGAGACCGTCGTGAGCCATTTCCTTGTATCTTCCTGGATGTGTGGTCTAAATTAAGGTCCTTATAGTCCAAGTTGAATCCCTGCCACAGCCTTTTCCTTCCTTCCTGCGGCTCTCTGAGGTACGGCCACAGGAAGTCCCTGCTGGAAGGCACTCTATTCTATATTGTTTCATCTACCACTCTGCTTCCATGTTTTCTGGCTAAAGCCCCACTCCCATCCCCAAACGGGGGGGGGGGGGCTTCTCTGTCCCTTCTCTGTCCCTTCTCTCCCATACTGAGAATCTCGCAGTGGCTCCCTCTTCTTTTTCTGGGTTCCAGACAACCCCATCGTTTTGCCTTATTTATAGTCATACTCGGCCGCTGCCTGGGATAGATAATAAGTTCTTCCATAGTAGAATACCTCAGGCAAACCCTCTAGATTTCATCTATGCTCCAAGGATGCTGCCCTCTGACCAGCCTCCACAGGTCTGGGATGCTGCCCTCTGATCTCAGTCATGTGGAGCATAACTCCAAGAGGCCAGTGTCTGGATATTCTCCAAATCCTCTCCTCACAGCTAAACAATGGCTGCCACCACTCCAGATGTCACACAGTAAGATGTCCTTCAAAGTGAGGATGTAGAGAGGTGATGGAGGCGGGAAAAATCTCCCCTCTTGTGCTCTTATCTCACCGGGAACTTGAAAACTAACAAATCAGAACACTGTCTCAGAAACCCCTCCGTTCCATTCCCCACAGCTCAAGGCCACCTTCAATGAGGTCATTCACTGCCATTTTGGAGAAGTAAATTAATCTGGTCTCAAGTCATGTGCTTGTCTGTAAAATATGAGTTGATGGTTCTTGACCCTTGAGGTTAGATGAGGGGTTGAACAAGATGACCTAGGTTGGCTATTGCCACGCCTAGTCCTCTTGGGTAGCCGATTGGTTCAGGAATGAACAGGTGACCTGATGGCACCAATCAGAGTCCTTTTTAAGCTCCTTTTCCTCTGTGAAAATGAGAAACAAGAGAGCCTGAGACTTTAATTCAAAACTCGTTAGTGCTTGCCCTAACAGTTGACAGCATCCCTACATGGTGAGTGCTACTCACAGACAGCGGGAAACAAAGGCTGGACTCCACTTTCTGTCAAGACACTGAGACTCTGCCTCAACAAAACACCAAAGCCAAATCAAACAAGCAAATATGTAAATAACACACATCAGGAAGCAAGATTCCCATCGCTCCATTTAACCTGACAAAATCTAGGAGTGTCAGCAACACCCCATGGTTATGCCATGTACTTATTCCTGAAGTGATTGGACCTTCTCATTATATGGACTCACAGGGCCCCGAAATCTCACTTCATGGTTCCTATCAAGGAGAAATTAAATATACTATGAATTAAGTCAGAAAGTTTACCATCCAGAAAGTGTTGTGGGCCAGGAAGATGGATCTGCAGTAAAACCGTTTGCTTGTCCCACAGACCTGAAGACCTGAGTGCAATCCCTGGGACCCATATGCAAAGCTGGATGTGATGGCTTACATCTGTAATCCCAGCACTGAGATAGGAGGCAGAGAGGGAGGGGGAGGGGGAGGGAGAGAGGGAGGGAGAGGGAGAGAAGGAGAGAGGGAGGGAGAGAGAGAGAGATTGGGTAGAAACTACTAAGCTGGCTGATCTGGAGCATTTTGCTCAGCAACAGAAGTGAGAAAGATGCTGTCATAAATAAAATGGAAGAGGGCTAGACAGACTCCCCCAGATTGCTCTCAGCCCTCCATTTACATGCATTCATTCTCTCCGTGTGTCTGTCTGTCTAATTTTAAAGATAAGCGTTATATTTCTTAAATTTTCTAAATTATAACATTTAGCTAAAACCTTTATTTATGAAGATGGTAGAAAGTTGCTGGCAAAGATTACAGATGGCATCAGGGTTTAGTGACCAATGGGGACTTAACTGTCAGTCATGCCTAGAGCTGACCATGACATTCATACACAGAGTTCTGGGCCACTCTGAGGGAGATGTGAACTGGAGACTTTCTTCAAGGTTCCTGAGCCTCGGTACCCAGGCCCACCTCTGGAAGGCATAGGCAGTTCGGACTGCTCATTGGCTAGTGTCTGGCCAGCTCAGAGTCTCTGGGGACAGATTTCTGGTCCCTATGCCTTTGGTTCAGCAGACTCTCTGGCACTTCTGTTCAGTCCGAAAGGACTCAGAGCCCAGAAGGCTGTATGGTCCTGTCCAGAGCTCACCCTCCAATGGTTACAGCCATCCAAATCACAGGGGGCACCCCGTCCTGAAACTTCTCGATTCAGCCGGAAACAAACCAAAGACTTCCTTCCTGCCTCATGATAAGGAAAGTTCAAACCTCAAGAACTCAAAAGCCAAGAAGGATGAAGGAAACTCCATTTCCTTCTTCTTGCTGATAAGTTCCAACCCTTAGAAGGGGGATAAATGTGACCAAGTTTCTCACTGAGCTGCACAGTACAGTTACGGGGGAGGGGGTGTCAACGTTCCACTGCAAAAAATATGTACACAGAGGATGGGAAACGAGGGCTGAGTTCTAACTAGCTCACTATTTTATTCCAGTTTCGGAATGCAGACCATGAGTAGAAGGGCACAGTATGTTAGTTTGATGACTACTTATTATTCAGAACTCTGTTCTAAAGGACAGACTCAAGCTTGGGTCACTATAGAACAATGATCCAACTAGCCTTTGTCTCTGGGCAAGATGACTCTAGGCTTGAAGTGGCACGATATCTAAATGGTATAAGAGAGTGATTTCTTTGCCTGTTTGGTCTATTTCCCATACATCAGCTTCGTCCCACTGAAGATTCCTTCCTCGGGCCTTGGGTGTTGGTTCCAGAACCTCTGTGCTATCCTGGTCCACTTCACTCAGAGTATTAGATAAAGAGACAGTCCTGCAGTTTGCATCGGAAGCACGACTTTGCACTGTATCTAATCTCAGAACCAATCTTGCAGTGAAAGGAGTATGTTCTCAGGCTACCAGCACACAGACGGTCAAGGCAGAATTGCAAGGTCAAAGCCAGCTTGGGCTACATAGTGCTTGCCTTAAAAGACAAATACCTTCACCAAAGAGAGGGCTACTAATAATAGGCACTCCGAGCAGGGAAAGTGTCTATATTCACTTTCTTTTCACGATAAAACTCCTGCCCTTGGCATTCTGTTACAGCAGCAGGAACAGACTAGGACAATGATTCACCTCCATGGAGTCATCAGGCACTCAGTCACCCTCCGTTTGGGGGCTGCCTTGTTTGCTGGAACTCTGGAGTCCCATACCTCCTCTAGCTCATAGATAAAGGGGGAGTGCATGAAAAATAGGGGGAGGGTTTTGATATAGCATGCTCCTGATCAATATTTTATTGTCAAGAACTCAATAGCTAAAGGTTGGTCAAAAATTGTGAGAAGAAAAGCAGGATTTGATTTACCTGTTGCCCTGCCAAATTAAGGGGATGTAATCCCAGGGCTGAATGAGACATGAGGATAATCAGGAGAGACTTAGTACCCCCACCCCCCACTTTGGACAATCTCCTCACCTGACAAGTGTGAACAGTTAATCTCGCCTGCCAGCTCCTTTGTTTGAGGTTCAGCAGGAAAACAAATCTCTGCATGTCCGGGAAGGCTTGCCTAGATTGATTGGGGTGGGAAGACCTGCCCTAACGTGGATAACACCATTGCATGAGCCAAGGTCAAACTGAATAAAAAGGAGCGGGCAAGCTGAGCCGCAGCATCATTTAGTTGTCTTTGCTTCCTGATTGTGGATGCCATGTGACCAGTCGCCGGGCTGCAGACTCCTGCCGCCAGACTTCCCGGGGGCTGTGCCTTCCAGCTGCCCACGAAATCGACCCTTTGTTTCTCTGGGGCATTTTATCACAGCAACAAATAACGGATGTGCTAACAAACGCACACTGCAAGCCCCACCCTCACAGAGCCTCCTTCTGCTCCAGCCTCACCCCGACCCCACGCTCTTCCACCGCTGCTTTATTATCTCTGATGTCTGCTTTATCGTCACGCTCCCTGTTTTCTCCTCTGAGGCTCTGCTTTCACCCTTCCACGTGTAGAAATTCTCTTTTACTCACTGTCTTCCTGCTTACTGGAGGGGCATGGTGTAGGTTTTCTTGTTTTGTTTTTTGGTTGGGTTTTTTTTTTTTTTTTTTTTCCCTGTGTCGAATTCAATATTGTAGCCCAAGGATCTAGAAAATGTTTTCAGCACATTGTAAACATTCAATAAATACTTGTGGGATGAATGAATGAATGAATGAGTTTCAGAGCGTGTCTGCAGGGCAAGCCTTCTTTAATTCGGGACGGAGTAGTGCTGCCATCTGGTGCCAGAAACTTGAATTTCAATCCCACTGTGGTAAACAAGATTCCAAGGACAACCAACCTTGTCAGTTGAATCCTATATCATGTTTTAAACACCACATCTGACTTTAAACATCTCAAAGACCCACAGGCTGTGACTTTTTTTGCGTCTGTTTTTGTCCCTATTCTGCAGACCACTAGGTGACTCCTGGCCAACCCCGTTAGGTCTAACGCTTCATGCACAGGAAATACTTCCCCTCCAGAAGATGGAATCATGAAACAAGAACTCAGTCCTGGGAGAGGACCATGTGGGATGAGGGACCAGTGGGTAAGTCTGAGGGGAGGGAGGGGAGGAGGCAAAAGCCTTTTAAACTAGACCTAATTCCAACTTGACTTAGAGTCCCCTATGGTCTCTCTTCTTGCACAATGGCCTTAGGCTAAATGGGCGTTAGGCCCTAAAATCCTGACATTTCTAACCAGAAACAGAAAGGCCATGATACCTCCAGTTTCTGAAGCAGGCTACGGGTGGGGGGTGGAGGGGGCCTGGTGTCCTAAGTTGAGGGGTAAGTGTTCCAGGACTGTGGGGTCCTCTCCATGAAGGCTAGCTTTTTATAAGTTTCTTCTCAAAGTCTCATCCCAGCTTTGGCTCAGCCTTTATATGGTTCAATTCATTATATCGTTCAGCACCATGACAACCAGGATCCTCCCCTTCCGTCCCACACTACACATTGTATTTGATACGTTCCAAAAATTCAACTATCTGATGGTTGATTTAAGCTGATCTCTGATTTTCTTTGGGCCTCTGTGGTCTACACCTGCAAAGTATGATCATCGCCTCTGTTCTGGTAAATTGCCCTGGGAGAAGAAGCTTTGGCCATTGATGATACAGGAACTTCTGCATGCTACTCTTTCTGGCCTCTGCCCCAGCTCTGTTCAGCCCAGAGAGGTGTCTACTGGTCCAAAAGCACATGTAATTTAGAAGATATGTTGAGGCTCTAACTCCTAAAAGGTCAAAATATCTGATATTGGGGGCTGGAGAGATGGATCAGAGGTTAGGAGCACTGGCTGCTCTTTCAAAGGTCCTCAGTTCAATTCCCGGCAATCACATGGTGGCTCAAAGCCATCTATAATGAGATCTGGTGTCCTCTTCTGGCCTGCAGGCATACATGGAGGCAGAACATTGTATACATAATAAATAAATCTTTTAAAAAATAATATCTGGTATTAGTAGCAATCACCTTGTTCCAGCTCTAGAGAATGTCAATGAGACACAGGCCACCTTGTGACACACTGACAGGCTGAACATTTTAAGAAGCCCTTGGAGTCCCACCTGTCTCCTCTTTCTGTGTTCCCTCCTTTGCTTCTACTCTGACAGAGGCTGCTGTTGGGGGGCTCAGGGTCCCCTGCTCTGCTTCCCAGCCTCTTTCCCTCTGCAGGCTGTGCTGTTCTTCCCTCCCTGGCGGCTGTTTCTGCTCACTCCTATGCATGCTCCTCCCAGAACAATAGGCTCTGTTGTCCTTTGTCACCATTACTTTGCAAGGACTCCTCTGTGAACTCACAGATGCTGAGAGCTTCACTCCAGAATGCCTTGGCTTGTTAGGCTCCATCTTGGAGCCTGTCAAGGGAAGCTCTGGTGGATAGCACAGAAGTCACTATGTCTAATCACAGATGAGTTTTCTGTAAAAACTTTGCAGTCAAATTCATATGCACTGGTAAGAACAGCTACAACAAAATACATATCAGAATTTGGCCAAAAAGTAATATATTTTTATAATGATTTGATGTTAAAGTTACATTTCTTATACATTGAGCTAAATAAAATATATTGCTAAAATTAAGTTTTCTTGGGTTTATTTGTACTCTAAAAATGTGACTAATAGAAAATGCTACATTACATATATGTTTCACTTTAAACTTCTACTAGATAGAACTGCTTTAAAGCATGCTTGGGTCAGATATGGTGACATACATGAGGCAGAGGCAGGCAGATCTCTGTGAGTTCAAGGTCAGGTTGATCCACATATCCTGTCTCAAAAGAAAAAAAAAAAGTATGTTTGTGGACAGGGCCCGATTCCTCATACCTGTAAATCCTGATACGAGGGAGGCTGATGATAAAGGAGGGTTGCCTCAATGCACGGCTAGCCTAGGTTTCCATAGTGAGATTCTATCTTTAAAAAGGGGTGGGGGCAGAATAAGCCAGGTGACAGTGGTAGCATATGCCTTTAGTCCCAGCACTGGGAAGGTAGAGGCAGGCAGATCTCTGAGTTCGAGGCCAGCCTGGTTTATAGAGTGAGTTCCAGGACATCTAGAGCTACAGAGAGAAACCCCATCTTGAAGGAGTCAAAAAAAAAAAAAAAAAAAAAAAAAGGGGTCTGGGAACAGAAGCTGTACATATTATCAAATAAAAGTTAGAAGATATACACATTATCAAATAAAAGTTAGAAGGTATACACATTATCAAATAAAAGTTAGAAGGTATACACATTATCAAATAAAAGTTAGAAGATATACACATTATCAAATAAAAGTTAGAAGGTATACACATTATCAAATAAAAGTTATAGAAGGTCATTGTTTTTGCTGGTGTTTTAAGGTTATAACAGGGCCCAGGACACCAGACCAAAAATCAAAATGGAGTTGTTTATACTAAAAGTCAAACCAAAACTGTTATCTGACCTTCCAAGAAGCCAAGACAGATGAGTAGTTCCCAAAAAATTGGCAAAAGAATAAAGTTTCCCTCTGACTGAATTCTTACTTGGAGAGAAAAAAAAAAAAAAAGACACCCCAGATGGGCCCAATTTCTATTGATCTGTCTCCCTGTCCCCGTCTTTCAGGGTAACCAATCAGCCTGGCGGGGTGGTGTACAACTCTAATCCCTGCACTGGGGGTGCTGATTCAAAAGACTGGGTAAGAAACCCTGCTTCAAAAATCAAAGAAATGGCAAATCGACATTCTGTTCTGTTTTTGCTTTCTCAGCCCTTCTCTGTTTACAAAACATCTTCTTTATTTGACTTATTATTATTTATTTTATAGAACGAAGAGATGATTCAAGGTGAACAATAAAACCAATGAAGATTTCTAAATTGTAATTTTGTCAAGAGACACTTTAGTTTTCGATTTGGGTTTTTCAAGATAGGGGTTTCTCTGTGTAGCCGTGGCTGTCCTGGAACTTGCTCTGTAGACCAGGCTGGCCTCGAACTCATAAGGATCTGTCCGCCTCTGCCTCCCAAGTGCTGCGATTAAAGGTGTGGGCCACCACTGCTCAGCTCAAATGTTACTTTATAAATATGAAAAAATAATGTCACAATGTTGAATGTGGATTGATGCTACATTATAGTTTGGTGACCAAGAATCAAAAGCTCAAAGGAGAGAGTTCTGAGTCCTCTAGGGTAAGGAGGGAAGTAAAGGTGGAGTGAGCCATGTTGTATAGGGGATGATGTGGTTGGGGTAAGGACATGCAGGCCTGTGTGTGATGGATTCATTGTGCTAAGGGAGAAATAACTATGTCTGGCAAGATGTAAAAACTTAGGAAATGTTCTCAGGAAAATGTGAAAGAGTGAGTTATTGTTGCCATCCATGTGTCCTGTCACATTTTGTCTTTTTATCCTGTGGCTCAAAGCATAGAGGAAAAAGAAGGCATGCAGGAAGTCCCGGAGGTGAATCTGGCAATATGGATGCTATCTCCTTCCAGGCCTATGAGTTTTTGAACTCCAGATCATGGTGCAAATTCAAATCCAGGTCAAATATTTCCCCCGGATTTGTCTAGAATGAGGCTCCTGAACGAGCCACATTTTCTAGGAGTCCTGGGGTTAAAGGTTCAGACTCCAGTCTCAAAGACTCTGCTTCCCTGCTGTAGCCTGGTTCCAGGCAGTTTCTTTGAGGCTTTTGACCTGGGTCCTGGGAGAAGTCACAGAGGGAAACACATGTTTCTGCTGAGGTGAATTCCTTCCATCTGGACATGACTGCGTTTGGCGGAAAGAGGCCGTGGGGACTGAAAACATGAAGCTGTAGCTTGAAAGTGCTTGCGTCTGCATTTTGCAGAATTTCTGGTCTGGCAATCCTAGGTCAACAAGGAGTCTTCCTGAGAAGAGCTAAGACCCCTCTGTAGTCCTAGGGACTGGTGGCCCCGAGCTAGGGAGGGGCTGGGGTTGAGGCCAAGTTGGATGTCAAGTCAGTTTATAAAGGACCAGCTGTGTTTTCCAGCCCAGGCCAGCAGACTACCCTAAGACTTGACCGAGAGGAATAGAAGTCGGTCAGGCCAGAGTGGGCCCTAAAGGGTCCATTCTAGAGAACCAAAACAGGCTAGCCTACAACATAGTGATGCTGGACTAAAGAGGTGACTGGTACTCTTCCAGGGGATCTGAGTTGCACTCCCAGAAGCTACAAAGGAGGATCACAGATCTTGGTTAATTCCAGCTCCAGGACATCCAACACCATCTTCTGGCTTCTTCCGGCGCTCATACATACATAAATGAAATTTAAAAACCTGAAGAAAGGCAGGAACGGAGGGAAATAGTGATGCTTTGCTCTTTGAACAATCTCTCACTTCTTTGTGAGTAGGTCTTGGGTGACAAGAGCATTTGTCGTGTGCTCTCAGGGTCGTCTGTCTTTTGCCGAAGGAAAAAGGGCACAGTGAGTCCTTCCTGAGAACCTGCCTTGTACCCAATACTTAAACAGGCCCCCAGGCAGGAAGGAGACCCAGGCAGAAGGTCCAAAAGTTCAAGGCCAGCCTTGGCTACACAGCAAATTCAAGGCTTAATAAGCACCTTAATAAGACCTTTTCTGTTTTGTTTAAAAAAAAAAAAAGAAAGAAAGAAAGAAAGAAAGAAAGAAAGAAAGAAAGAAAGAAAGAAAGAAAGGAAGGAAGGAGGAGTCTGGGCTATAACTCAGAAATAAAGGGCTTGTCTTGCAATCATGAAGTCCCAGAAGGAGGGAAGGAGGGAGGGAGGGAGGGAGGGAGGGAGGGAGGGAGGGAGGGAGGGAGGGAGGGAGGCAAATTTTCCAAACTGCACTCTAAAATACTAAGTGCCATGTGTTTTGTAGTCCCCGTTTTCAAAATGAAGCGTTGGGGGTTTGTTTTTGTTTTATTTTTGAGATAACGTGGGTAAGCTGTGCGCAGGATACAAGATTTGGAAAAATTGCACAACAGGCAGATAGATAGGGGTGGAATGAATGAAGACAAAACTCCACCCAGTGTCAACATTTTGCCGAAATGTAGCCAGTTCGACCCTCGGCTGGGCATGTCAGCAGGAATGTGGTAGGAGCATGGAGGAGAGAGTCCTTTGGCCTAGGGATGAATCTTTGTCTCGCAGATCTTAGGAAAGTCCTGACACTTCCCCCTGATCCCCCATAACATAGCCTTCTGAACAGTTCTCCAGAGTCTTACAGAGAAGCCCAGGCATGCTTCCGGTACTGTGGTCTGGCCTGCTCCTGCACCTGGGCTCACTCTTTCTTCCAAAGACCTTGGAGGAGAAAAGCCCTTAAGGATGTTTCATAGTGAGGCTTTAAGGGCACTAGGCTCAGGAGGAAAACTGCCCTAATCCAGAATCTGGCTGCATCTGGACCTTCATCTCTCCGAAGCCCAGTTTCCTGATTCACCAACTGAGACTGATGATATATATATATACCTAGATCACAGTGCCTCATGGGGATCACACAATGAAACGTGTTGAGTCCTTGGGCCAGACAGACATTAGGGTTGATAAGTGTTCATTTTTATACAATGTATTTATTTTATTTTTAAATTATGTGCAAGTGTGTGCTTGTGTGCATGTGTGTGAGTTCCTGAGGAGGCCAGGGATATGGGTCTGGAGCTGGATTTATTGGTAGCTGTGAGCTGCCTGAAATGAGTGTTGACACCAGAGCTGGGCTCCTCTGCAAGAATGAACCTTAACCCACTGAGCCTTCTTTCTAGCCTCAGATGAAGATATTTTTATCATCACTAATTTTCTGCCACCAGCTGAAGAAACCGTTGTCTATCTAAGAACAACTTGAACATCATTCTGTAGCAGAAATCCTAATCAGTCTTAATAAAAACCTGGAGCCAGATACCAGGGTAAATGCTAAAAGATCAGAGAGACAAAGGAGCAACCACTAGAGAGACTTCTTACCTCTACCAAATCCTCAGGTTGAAAAGACTGAACCCTTGCCTCCTCCCGCCTTATATTCCTTTCTCTGGCCAGCCATATTGCTTCCTGTCTCCATTTCCCTAGTGCTGGGATTAAGACTTGTGCACCTCCCAAGTACTGAGACAAAGGCACGAGATCCCAAGTGTAGTGGGATTATGTTGTTGCATTGTAAATAATTGTCTGGCCTACTGGTTTACTAAAAATGCTGATTAGCTGAAGACAGACAGGAAATATGGGTGGGGCTACCAGACTAAGAAAACTCTGGGAATACGAAGAACAGAGCAGAGATGCCATAGATGCAGAGGACAGCTGTGCTGCTCTGAGAAAAGGTACCGAGCTGTATGGCTGAACAGGATAAGAATCATGGGTTAGTTTAAGAGAAAGAGCTAGCAATATGCCAGAGCCATAGGCTGATCAGCATAAAATTAATACAAGCATCTGTGTGTTTCTGGGGGATGGTGGGTCTGCAGGTCTGTGTGTCTGGACCACAGGCCAGAAACTTCATACAACACCCAAGTGCTGAGATTAAAGGTGTGTGCCACCATTGCCTGGCTGTCTCTGCCCTCATTTGTTAAAGCATACAAAATGTTACCATTTCATTCCTCTATTCACTCAATATTTTTTCAGGCCCACGGTAAGAATGGGATTTTATAAGGAATTTAAAAACCACAAAGATATCTTGGGAAATGTTCCCATAAGAATAAGCCACAAGGGATTGCAATACAGTGACGTGGACAAGCACATGTGACAAATCTCTAAGGTCTCTACATGATGTATGATTAAGTCACAAGCAACTGACAAAGTAATGGCTTAAATAAGATAGATTTTCCGCTCCTATAAATCTCAGGTAAACAGTCAAGAAATGGCCATCAAGGGCTCACCAATGGGTGGTTAAGGAGTCAGGCCATTGGCAATACACAGCGTCTCCCAAGTCATCCACAGCTTCTTCACATCTTTGTCATAGCCACTCTTAAAAAAGCATGCACCAGAAACCATTCTAACTACTTTTCACCTATTAACTAATATACTCCTCCTAAGAGTCCTTGCTACATAGACACCCTTCGATTCCCAGACGACTGTGGCACCAAAGGATTATGTAAGCTCTCGAAGGTCACTCAATTTGCAAATAGCAGGGCCAGGATTTGAACTTGGGCCATCCATTCCACAGGTTTAACAAGCACACATTGAAGTCCCTGGTTTGGGCAAGAGGATGTATTTAGGGACAAGGTGGAAAGGGCATTATTGCCTTTTAGTGATGCTTTGGCTAGAATTTAGTCACATGTCCGTGACAGATGCAAGCAAGGCTGTGATACCAAAACACTGGGAATTTAGGATTAAGAAAGACTGGATATTGGGGACTGCCCTATCATCTTTGGTGTGGATGTCTTTAAAAACAACCTTAAAATTTGTGTGTGTGTGTGTGTGTGTGTGTGTGTGTGTGTGTGTGTGTGTGTGTGATGTGAGTGTGCAGAAAATTACTTTGTGAAGTTGATTCTCCCCTTCCACTTATGAGTCCTGAGGTCTACCTCAGACCTCCAGGCTTGCACAGAAAGTGGCTTTACATGCTGAACCATCTTGCCAGCTCCTAAACACAGTCTTTTTTGTCAAAATTGGGTACTTCAGGAATCACTCTGGATCATATGACTCCTGATCCTGTGTTTGAAGAGTTTATCAAGAGTGTTTGTACTAGAAACAGGGGATGGTGCCGGGGAGCTCATCTTTCCATACTGTACTGTAACATGTACCCATAAGTTTCATGGGCAGTGAGTTTCAGCTAAGCCTATATCTACAAAGTAAAAGCAGGATGTTTGAGGTGAGAACACTGTCCAAGTAGTATTATTAGAAGCTAATGACCATGCCCAAAGAGCTTGTTATATCCCTGAGCTTAAGAACTGTAAGGCCTATCAGTGTACTTAAGATGCCACCTCCTTATTTGATCTGGTATGTTTCTTAAATTATCCAGCTGCCTTCAAAAACTTTTACTATAAGAACCAGGTAGACATGGAAGGGCTGTTGGAAAAAAAAAAAAAAAAAGTGCCATGGAAGTGTAGAAGAGACTGGCACAGCTCGGGGAATTAGTGGAAGCATCATCTGGAATCTTCAGACTGACGCATGAAGTGTTTGCCACATGCCAGCCACCATCCCAAGTACTTCCACAATCTCACTTTCTCTGCGCAACATCTGCTGGGGCAAGGCTACCATTTTTTCATTTTACAGATGGGTAAAACAAGGCACAAGGGCTAAGAAATGAACTAGCTCAAAGGTCAAACTTACAGAGAGGTATTAGAGAGACCTGATTAGTCTGGCTGTAGATACCAAGCTCCTAACCAACCTTTGGGTTGGGTGTGTGATGTCTGGCTGGACCTTGAACAAAGGGAAGGAATGGACAGATGGACAGAGACTGCTCTGTCCAGAGCAGTGGTTCTCAACCTTCCTAATGCTGCCACCCTCTAATACAGTTCCTCGTGCTGTGATGACCCCAACCATGAAAATGTTTTTGCTGCCTTTTCGTAACTGCAATTTTGCTATTGTTATGAATTATGATGTAGATATCTGATATGTGACCCATATAAAAGGGCCATTCAACCCCCAAGGGGTTGTGATCCACAAGTTGAGAAATGTTGATCTAGAGTGAGTTCTAAAAAGCAAGGGAGAAGCAGACAGGCATGGGAGCCAGGTCCAGGGAGGATTGTGAGTTAGCAATGCTCTGGAGGGTTCAAGAAGCCACCAAGAGTGTTTATGTTGGGAAACAACACACTTTGAACCCAGATTTTGGGATAAGCACTCAAGGCCACCTGCTGAACCAGCTGGAAGGGGCCTGACAGGAAGATCTTGCCATAAATGTCCCCAATGCTTTGATTTTATGGAGAAGAGACATGACCTCTGGGAGGTCAGGACCTGGAGCCACCTGGTGGGTAAGAGATGAAGAAGTCAGAGGTAGTTTCAAATGGGCCTAGGGCCTGCTGGTGGGGCAGGGCTAGAAGATGTGGAGTTGTATAGCAGGAACTTGAGATTCCTGTGGGGCCACCAGGTGGAGAAGGCTACAGAGGAGGATGACGGGGAAAAAGTTAGTACTTATGGACAAAGCTGTGAAGTCATACATAGGGAGGCCTCGGAAGCCCTGGGTAGATAACATACTCAGGAAGAGCCAGTTGAGCAGACCCATAAGGAGGCAACGAAGTGAATTGTATGAGAAAGGAAGCGACCAGGGGAATGATCCAGGCATTCACATGGGAGGCAGTTCACACAAGGAGCTTTGGGCTAAGCATGGTAAAAGGTAAGAGGGCAGTAGATGCTGAGTGCTTGTGGCTTCTGTTGGGGCTGGCATAGTACCCCACAGGCCCCATAAGCTACCCTGCCCCAACTATGGTTTTAGTACTGGGAATCTGCAAAGTCAAATAGTTTAGATTTATGATGGAAAATGGCCCTGGGGACTAGGGCAATTTACTGCTCACAAACAGATTCCAACTTGTCCATTAAAGCAGCCTCATTCCAGCCCAACACCCAGGCATGTTCACACCTCTGGTGAGGAGCCAGGCCTGCCCAGATGATTAGCCTCTGGGCTCTGTTCTCAGAGGGAAGGCTGCTCGCCTGCAGGAAGCATGACAGCCTTCAGAGCCAGGGTCACAACAGCCCACATTGCTGCAGAGAGAGGCCAGGCCTGGCGACAGCACGTCTGCCCTAGCCTGCCCTGGACAGGGACTCTGAGGGGGCAGGCCCTGCCCCCTGGAGCGAATCGTGGTCCGGTTGGGTAACACAGGACTTTGATGCCAGCTCCCAACTCTGCCATTTAAGAACCCTGTGGCCTGAGAGCTTTTCCTCTTTTGTAAATGGGAATAATTCCTACCTTAAAAGGGTTCTGTGATGGGTAATGAGGTATGAGTGGCAAAGCTCAGGGGCCTGGCACTCCAGATGGGTTCTTATGACTGACTGACCGTAAGTCTGGCTTATTCCCCAAAGTGTAAATTTAGGAGGATGTCTCTCTGGGTAGGGAGCATATGCTCACAGGACAAAGAGAATTCTTTGTATCCTTCTTGTCTCCTTTCTTGGAGGGATGGACTCCATGAGAGAGTCGAGGTTGGGCCCTGGAGGGTGAGAAGAAGAGAGAATACCCTCACTTGAGCCACCGCCTTGTGGGCTTGGGGACTACCCTGGCTATTCTCCCAGGCTTGTGTACATGTGTCTTAAGCTTTGCTCTCATTTCCTTGACCATGTGGCCTTTAGGAGTCCGTATAAATATGGAAGTAATTGACCAGTGTGGAAACAATGCAGAATTCTTCATTCTATTGCTTAATTTTTTTTTTTTTTTTAACCTTGCTGAACCACCTACACGTATCTCGTTTGGACCCACCGCCATCTCCATGTACCATCTCTGGCATTCACACCATTGCAGATAGCATATTCTTTGCTGCTTTTTCTTACTTTAAAAACTGAGTGCCAGGCAACAGTGGCCCACGCCTTTAATCCCAGCACTCTAGTAGGCAGATGCAGGCAAATCTCTGTGAGCTCAAGGCCAGCCTAGTTTACAGAGTGAGTTTCAAAACAGCCTTGACTGTTTTACAGAGAAACCCTGCTTCAAAATGACGGCAACAACAAAACCAAATCAAAAACAACAACAACAAAACACCCCAACTCCCAATCTGCCTCCCCCCAAAACCGGATTGAGCTGGGAGCAAGGAAGGAGAAACAGATAGAGGGTGGGGTGAGTTTTAGGGTCTATGTATTCCCATCCTACACTCCATTTGCTGAGTTACCTCCTACCCCACTGGAAAAGGAACGAGCCAAGGAAGACCTCTCCCACCTCCCAGGCCCTTAGCCCTCACCCTCCATCTTCAGGTAGACGGGAGGTGGGGTTCCAGAGTAGCCGCTTAGACAGATAAAAAGTGCCCAGCTGTGCTCCAAGGTCTGCTCCTCCTTCTCTGACATATATGTCTGCAATAAAGATCATTAGCTAAAATGGTCAAAGCTCAAACCACTGGTCAGCCACAAAGGAGACCCAGGTGTGTCATGAGGGGAGGGGCCTGTGATTGGCAGAGGACTCGGGTGTGTGTGTGTGTGTGTGTGTGTGTGTGTGTGTGTGTGTGTGTGTGTGTGTGTGTGTGTGTGTGTGTGTGTGTAACCAGGGAGACAAGGTTGACAAGAGTGAGTCATTCAGAGAGAGACTATGATGTATGACTTTAAAATCGAAGATTTCGGAACTACATCCTATGGGTGTTAGAGAGATCTGCGGATGTATTGCTGGGTTTCAGAAGTGAGCAGGCAGAGTGATCAGCCCCCAGTAACAGGCAGGAGACTAACTCTCCATGAAGTGGCTAACCTTGACCAGCTGGGACCAGGGTGGGCCAGCTCTGCTTGTGGCTGAAGGGTTGAAGGGTTAGGGCTTGGGTGGGGAGGTGGTGGGGGAGTTGGGGGGGGGAGCCTTCTCTCTCCATCTGGCTACTCAGCATGAGGCAGGCTTGCCCTCAGCTGACCCTCTGCCCTTCCCCTTGGTGCGGCTGGCTCCACTGTAGTTCCTTCCAGACCTGTCTTCTTTCCCTCATAGCACATGGCCCTGTGGCTGGCCCCCATATTGGTTGAAGTGATTGAGCCAATGTTTAGTCAACAGAAACCATTTCTCAGAATGGATCTTTTCAACTCCTAGGTGTTTATTTTGTTTGCTTTGTTTGGGAGTTTGTGGGAGTGGGGTGGCCAGAAGGCTTTTGTCTTTGGCTCTCGTGCCCCTCCCCCACCCCCACCCCTAATCCTCAGTGGGAGTTGAAATCCTGAGGCCTCAACCCTCTCCTGCTGTGGGAGCTGCTTCAAGAACTGTAAGCAAATAGCCCCTTATCTACCCATGAACTCCTCCTGTGGTGGAGGCCCCAGGAAGCCCAGCCAGATAGAGACTGAAGGAGAAATTAGGTATGGGGCATGTTGGAGTGGGGGTTGGTTTGTGTGAGTTTACCCATATCTTGGCTGGAGGCAGAAAGAAAGATGGGCTTAAGACAAGATCCCTGGAGGAGAGAAACCGGTCCAGCCATCATTGATCTTACATCAATTTCAGAAGCATCCCCACACTCACCTCCAGGGACTCCAGAGGTTTTAGGGTACCTAGTGATAAAGCTCTGGACCCTTCCCAGCATCCCCCCCCCCCATTCCCACCCTGTCCCCAACACCAAGGGCAACTAAGGAGGCTTGGCCCTATACATTGGATTGGTCTCCTGAAAGCAGAGTGGGGCCAGAGCCGCTAGTGCCCTTCCCAGGCCCACCCTGCCCAACACAGCCCCACTCTCCAGTTCTGCCAAGGCATGGGCGGAAACCAAGAGTGTGCCACCCAAGATAAAGGCTTCCGTCTGATTTTGTGGTTAGCTGAAGCCGTGCTCTTAATTGTTCAAATAAACAGTTTTCAACCTGGAGGCCAGGATACGTCCAAACATGCCATTTCCATATCTAACACCAACTGGGTGCTGGGAGTACACACCCTTTTTTCCAACTCACAGCTGGCTTTAAATGGTGCCCCCAACGGGCCACGGCAGCCAGCAGGAAAAGTTGGTGCCAGAACTTTACCAACCAAAGTTGTGTGAGACCTTTACATCCAGCTCCACAACCTACTCCTTGGCGACCCCACTGAACTGAAATAAACTATTGCCCTTCCCACAATACCTTGGGGCCTTGGTTTCTACACTTTTAAAGCGACTAATACAACTGTTTTCTATTTTTGATTGTGAGCTTAGCCTTTAACAACTGAGCCATCTCCTCAGGCTCCAACTATTCTTTCCAAAGCACGCACCTTTCTGGGTCAGCATCATTTGAGAACTTAATTTGAATCCTCGGGTTTCAATCCCACTAAATCAGAACACTCCAGGTGATTCTGACAGGTTAGTATTAGGAGACATAAAGATTTTGGTCCATCTTTTGCATTTTGTTTTGTTTTGCCGTGCTGGGAATTGAACCCGTGGCCTTATGCATACTAGGTAAGTGCTCTACCTCCAGCCCTAGCTCTGATAGTTAACGAATCTTAGATCCTGTATGTGTGATTACCAGTGTGCTCTTCAAAGAGGCTAACACCAGCAGAGTTTTCAGATCACCTGAACTCAGCTTGTAAGCCTGTTGTATTCTGGAATCTGCTCTGGGCTCAGGTTTCTGGTTTCTAAAAATGATCTGGGATCTAACAGGCCAGAGGAACCTGGCCAAGTAGTTTCCAGGGCCTACCACATGGCTGCATCGGCAGAATCTTATCTTCAAGCAGAACTTCAGGTCAGATCCTAGGGAATTTTTAAGGGGGCAGATGTCTAAGAAGACCACACTGGCTGGCTGTAAAGATCCCGAGCATTATTGAAAGAATGATTCATTTAATTTCCCTGGCATCTACTTCTGCAAGAAGAAGGTCCCCCACAGAAACACTAGCTGTGAGAAGTTCTGTGTGCAGGGGGCCTGCTTGGGATTCTGGAACACATCTTCCTAGCTTAAAGCCAAACTCTGGATCTCTCCGCAATGACATCCTCAGACTGTCCCAGCACACAGGGCTGTGTGGCTGGTGTTTAAGGCTTTGCTTTCTACAAAGTACAGGCTAGCTGGTAAGCTGTAGCTGCAGGACAGATCCAGGTGACAGAGGGTCGCAAGGAAGCTGGGTCCAGGATCTAGGAAAGGGGCGGAAGGGACCAGACCATTTAAGGCCCTATTAGGGCTTCTGCCCGTTCTTCCATAAGAACTGCTGGCCAAAGCAGATCCAGGGCCCTAAGACAGCCCACTGAGCCAGACAGCCATTTGAGCCGCAGCTTATGTCCTCTGACAACTGTGTCCCTGGAAATCTCGGGGGGCCTGCATAAAGGTGGCTGGTGCAAGAGAGGGAAGAAAACCAGTAGACTGGGTTTGCCTGACTGACACATCTGTCACAAATCACCAGGAAAGGCTCACACAAAAATTCATTTTAGACCCAAACCTTAGAGCCTGTTTTGGGAAAGTTGAGTAATCATGTAATCCTGCCCACCAAGGAGATTTTTTTTTTCCTGTCTGGTTCCAAGTGGAAGTGAGAAAGTATTCTCTTAAAGGGGAAAAGCCTCCTTGGTCCAATGTCATTTGGCTCACTGGGGGTTCAGGTTAAGAGCTATGGGCACTTTATGCTTAGGCAAAAAATGGGCAGAGGTGGCTTTTCCCACTGGAGAAGGAACTCTCCCAGACTTCACGACTTGGATCATGGGCTGGTCCTGGAGCAGCCAATGGGGTTGCAGAATCTCAGCCTGAGCAGGATCCCAGGAGACTCCCAGACCTGGCCTGTCACCTGTCTCATTCACTGGGAACAGAATGAACCCAGCTTGCCCTCTATAAGCCGTCAATTTCCCACTCAGATGACTTGGATGGACACATACCACGGTGACTTTAGTCACTACGCACGCAACATAAAAACAATTGCAGATGAAGTCCAGAAGCCCCACAGTTCACAGCTGGGAAAATGGTGTGTGACTCTATCATTTTGTAGATGTGTTCACTTGGTTGGGCGGCAGGGGAGGAGGTGCATATGAAAATAGATTTACAAATCACACTACAAAAGAAGAAATCTGATCTCAGGGGACAAGAGAAACACGTCTAGATGTTCAAACCTGGTCAGCCCCTCTCAGAGGGGTCTGCTAAGGGACCTTCCTGGTCCCTCATTTCCATGAGGTATGGTAAATGGCGAGTAGATCCTAGAACAATTTTCTGGACTGTTTTAGGCTAGCATCTCCTTTCTCTTGGTCTCTAAGTGATAGACCACCTCCTAAAACCACCTCTCTGCTCATCCTTTGCAGTTCTGAGCTGCAATTGCCATGAGCTATTTCTTTAAGAGAATGGCCTGACAGTTTGTTTACCAGATTTGTTTGGGTCTCTGTGGGAGGAAAGCTTAAAGATAAAAGCTGATTGGGACTCTAGAAGGAAAGAGGCAGGGGGTGGGAAGGGTAGGGATGGGCTGCAGAATGCAGAAAAGGAAGATTTGAAAGGCTGGTCCAGAGGGAGAATTTGTCTTAGCAGCGAGGGTTCCAGTTCCCCAGGGACAGTTTCCATTGAGTGAGTTAATCACCCAAAAGATTGGGTCAGACACAATTCCTTGAGTCCCCAGGAAGGAGACCAGGGCTGTGCTGCCTGCCACCTGATGCTTCAGGCTGAGACAGCATTGGAGTAGAGGGGGCTGATACTGAGTTATAACACTGGCACTGGAAGGAAGCCAGGGTTACCCAGGCACTGCACTGCAGTAAAAGATTAAAGCTTCCCTTTGGGCTCCACGCATGGGCTTTAGGGCATCCAAGCACTTCTTTGCCTTTTTTTTTTTTTTTTTTTTTTTTTTTTGATAGTGAACACCTGCACTTAGGTCTGCAGGAGCCCTGTATTGTTGGGGACAAGAAGACATTTCAGGGGGTAAGGCCATGCCCTGCTCAAGCCTGAAATGTGAGGTGGGTTTCAGGATCCTCTGCATTAGGTACACTGGTGAATCTGTTGGGGGGAGAGGAGGGGGACAGGGTTGCTACAGCTGGTGATCAGGCAGAGAAATGACTCTGGAGGCTATACACTGGTCTGGGCAGGTCAAAGAAGAGGGGTGTTTGAGGGTGGTTTTCCTAGAGTTCATGGACAGTGAGCTCACAGCAAAGGGAGAACTCCACCCCCCAACCCCCCCCCTCCTTGCCCAGTCCTTCCTGGATGTATGGCTTCACTGTAGACATGGATCTACCCATGCTGGCTTTGAACATGTGATCTTGCAAGGGGTAGCAGCCCTGGATCAGGCTAAGGATGCTATCTAGCTTGACCCTAGGACAGGCAGAGGTAGTCAGGCCCTTGTTAGGAAACAAGTGAGCTGGGTATTCTTGGAGCTTTCCTGTCATGTCCTGAGGACTTGGGGAGCTGCTGGCTCTCAAGTATCCTCTAGCAGTGGAGATTAGGCATAGAGCAGACACTGGTCACCCCAGGCTCTTGGTCTGGGTGTTAACATCTCCTCATCACATCTCCCATTCTTCAAAGCCTTTGGAGTAGGCTGCCTCTGTCTCCACTCTTACATCTCAGTAGAGGAGCCCCCTATCTAGGAAGAAGTTTCAGCTGTGCCATTCAGCATCACACAGCAAAAAACTGGGTGATTATTTTGCCTCTAGAAACTCAAAAGGAAACATCCCACATGCTTGGTTTTGGAGGTAGGACCAGAAGACTGCTGTTGGATTTGGCCCATTTTGCAGGAAGCCTGTGCCACATACACACCCTCTGTAACTGGTCAAGTGTTTCTTTGTCAGGTACATGGACTTGTACAAAAGGCTAATGTAAGAATTGTCTGCCAGGCCATAGCCTGGAAGACGGGAAGACCATATCCAAGACTGACCAACCTCCCTGGTGAGCTTTCCACTCAATCCAATTCAGAGGAAAAAGGCTGAAAGGGGACAAAGCAGAAGTTGGAGAGATGGCTCAGTGGTTAAGAGCACATGCTGTTCTTCCAGGAGTCTTGAGTTCAGTTCCCAGCAACTGCATTGTGTTGGTGCCCTCTCCTGGAATGCAGGGACACTGTATACATAATAAACATTTTTTTTTTTTTTAAAGGGGACGAAGCAACCAGAGGCAGGCCAAAGCCTTTGAGTCATTGCCCTAGGAAGAAAAAGCACAGAAAACATCACTGGCAGAGCCAGGGTCATACCTAAAGACTCAGCCTTTGCTTCTGAGGCTGGAGTTCAAGGCCAGGCCAGACTTGATGACATGGGAAGTTCTAAGCCAGTCTCTACAGGGAGACCCTGCTTCATAAAAACAAAAACACACCAACAAAGGAAAACCCCATCATGGTTCAAACCCAAGTTCCAAGGGTTCCAGAAACCTTCCCACTGGGCTTGGCAGGAAGCAGGCTAACATGTCCTTAGGCTCCCTCCTTCCTGTCTGACTTTCAAGGTGATCCTGCAAGAGATTGTCTCTAGCTCCATAAACCAGTCTGTGTGTGTGTGTGTGTGTGTTTGTGTGTGTGAGAGAGAGAGAGAGAGAGAGAGAGAGAGAGAGAGAGAGAGAGAGAGAGAGAGAGAGAGAGAGAGAGAGAGATGTGTGTCAGGAGGAGAGCAAGCTGATGGGGCAGGGGAAGCATCCGTTTGTTCAAATAGACCTCCTGAATGCTTTTAAGGGCCCCGCAGTTAGATGAGTAAATATTTTCCCTTTCAGATGAAAGGGTGCAATCACACCCCCCTCCCCCGTTTTTTAATTACTTTAATTAGAAAAGATTGCCTGAATCTTTCACTTATCTGCACTATTGTGGGAACTGCCAGAAAATGAAATGTAAGGAAAACAGGTGGAGTTTGACCTTTGCCCTAGGCATCTTGAATTTCTTCTCCACTGGTAATTAAGAAGAATCAGGGGAAGTTCCTCGCAGACTCTAGGAAACAAAAACACTCAGAGAATGGTAGATGCAAGGGCTTGCTTGGTACACACACACACACACACACACACACACACACACACACACACACACACACACACACACACACCCTCTCCTGCCCACATATATGTCTAAATGAAAAGAAAAAGGGATCCAAATATAGCAAGTTAGAAAACTATCTAACTTCGAGGGCAGTGTTCAGGCTTCTGCCTGAGGTAGTTTAATGAGTTTCCCAGGGTGGCCCAAAATGATTAATTAAGGAGACAGGCCCCCCCCCAACCCCCTTCCCAAACAACGGAAACCGTAATGGTCTGTTTGGGGAGGGAACAACAGGGCCCCTTGACTCTAGAGGCAGTTGAGGACGTGGTATAAGAACAAGAAGCCCCAGATAAGGACAATACCAACGGCCTGTAACAACCACCAAGGTTCCTTCTGCCCTGAGCTCTGGCTGGAAGATCTTAGTCTGAGTTCCCCATGTCTCACACTGTCCTGGTCCCAGAGCACTCTTGATGAGATGCTGGAGCAGGCAAGGTTGTCTCTGGTGTGCATCCCTCTCAGAGGGATGTGACTGTTCCTGGACTCATTGGTGGTCACTAGGAAGGGGTTCTGGTATCCACCTGGGTTTCATGGGCATGAGATATGAATGACCAGGAACAGAGGTTCACCCTTGTCTGCATATTTGTTCTTTCTAGCTGCTGGGCCCTTCAGAGCCCAGCATTGACTGTGCAGTGTTACAACAAAGGCCTTAAGTGTTCCCAGGGTAGAGAGAGTTGGTAAGTAAGCAGGAGTGTAAAGACAGGCTAGATACCAGGCCTGCTATGGAATCCCCATATCTTACTCCGGGAGGCCTGCTGGAAGGTAGGCAGCCTTGTCTTAGGGAAGCTTGCTCTTCCCCAAGGGAGGCCTGATTTCCAGAGCAACCCCAGGGCGCTCTGCTTCTGTCATTTGAATGGGATGCTCCTCAAGACTTCAGCTGGGTTGCAGAAGGCTGACTCCTCTTTCCCACAAAGGCTTGGTGTTCCTTCCCAGACAGTTGAGCCTCCCTGAGGCTGGAATATAAGCAGAAACACCCAGCTGGGAGCGGACTGCACACTGGCCTGTGAGTAGGCATTGGGAAGGCAGCTCTGTGAGTAGGCCTTGGGAAGGCAGCAGAAGCCTAGAGGGATAGGAGGAGGTGAAGGTGAGGAGTGGGCGGAGCCACGAACAGTGTTTTCCTTTCTGAAGTTTCCAGGTGCTTGGGGAGGGATTTCCAGCTTGGTGTTTATTCAACTGTCTGTACTTGGTGTTTCTCTACAGGTGTTTGTCTACGCATGTTCCACCCATGTGTCTGATCATGCCTGCAGGCGGCTGCCTCTAAACTCATGCCTGTTCCTCCCAGAAACATGACTTCAGTCTGTACTTTGTGTGAGCATTCTCACCTCAAAGCCTTTACTAAAAGAAACCTGCTCTAAACACTTTAACAACCACCCCCCTCCACCCCTCCTTTCTGTCCATGGTACAGCACTAACATCAGTGGGTCTCCACGGTCAATTTAGGAAGCTTGGGAAAATATTGCTTATAATTAAAAGTCTAAAAGGGCCTCAATTAGGGCAGTGTTAGCTCCACCAGGCCTGGTCCCAAATTCCACTCGGCAACATTCCTATCCTGGCTGGAAAAGGCCTTTGCTTTGTACCAAATGTTCAGTGGGCCATGCTGGACTGTGTCCTGGCTCTGCCAGCTGCCCAAGACTAGCCAGCATGGACCCTAAGGACTGAAACCCAACCCAAGACAATGGTCTTTGTCAGCATAGGCCCCGATCTCCCAGCTTCCTGAGTTTGTAGCTCCATTATGATGCTAAGTGCCTCTTTTTGAAGGGACAGACCATCCCATCTTCAGGAAAGATGGAGGCTGAGTCCACATCTAGCACTCCTTCCTGGCCAGAGACCAGGCCTGCTGAGGATGTGACACAGGCAATGTGCTACAAGGCAGGCTGGATTGGAAGGCAACACAAGGGTACTCAGTTCTTCTTGCTTGCACACTACCTTCATCAGAGCCTGCCTCAGGGAATGGAGCAGGTAGTCTCCAACTTGGAGCAAAAGGGCTGGCTGGGGCAGGAACAGGACGGAGTGAGACAGGCACAGGTTAAGCATCTGACTTTTATCCTCGGGGATTGCAAATGTACAGTTTAGCTAACACGAAGCTCAGGTATTCTGCTCTGCCCTTGTGTTTGTGAGAGGGAAGCCACTGAGGACAGAAACATGGGGCTGAGGGGGTTGCCTCCTCATGGAGTGAAGGCTCAAAGGGGTGCAGGCACGGGTAGGTGGGCAGAGAGGTCTAAGTTAACTCCAGAGCAGTGCCGGTCCTAACCAGCCCATGACATGAGCACATGGCCGCAGCATCCACGGACACACTTAGACACACACAAGGAAGTTCCCTGCCCTATATTGTGACTCCATTCACAGTCACAAAGAAGCTGCTCTGAGATGTACAGACCCTGCCTCAAACACTCTTGGGCCCCTCCAGGTCTACCCTGTCTTCTGTCATTCCCCAACCCTCTAGTGCCTGACTGAGTAGGGAGAGAAAACTGCAGGCCACAGCTTGTCCCCGAACCCACTGATGACATCTGACATCTGAGTAAGTAGGACAGAGTTGGAGGTGCCTCAGGAAGTTGGCCTAGGTGCTCATCCCTTCCGGGTGGATCTCTGAGGAAGGCCTAGGCAGAGCCAGGCCCCAGCAGCTGAGGAGCTGAGGAGCTGGGAGCGGCAGGGGAAGGGTTACAGACTAACTAGAAAAAACAGTTACTAACGGGAAAGGCAGTGCATTCCAGCCCTGCTTAGCTGGGCCGCCAGGGCCCGTGGGTGGTTCTTGGATTATGCATTTCCTTGAAAACAGAAAGGCGAGTTCAGGGCAGTTCAGCTGTGCCCTGGATCTCACTCAGGGCCTTTGTTTCCAATTCCCTCAGAGCTCCTCATACCTACACATACTCACACAGCGTCCCCCTGGCCCACCACACATTCACTGGGACAGTGACAGCATCAGGGCCTCCAAAAGCCAGCTAGCAGAGTGGGAGAAGGCTGGTAAGGGACATTGGAAAAAAATTTTAAAAACCCAGAATGCAGAAGGGGTAAGTGGACTGTGTGTGCAGGGGCCCCAGCTGGCTTTATCAGCAGTGAGGCTGTGGAGACATCATTTTGTCCATTCTCTTAGCCTCTTAGACTATGTGGATCCTCTGCTTGTGCCCAAAGCTTACCCCTTGAGGGGCTCACTGTCATGGGAGGCTGGTCTCATAAGGGACAAAGAGTCCCTAAGCCTTCCTGACTAGCCTGGTTTTACCCAAAACGACCATGGCTTATTAGGGAATGGAGATGATAAGCCTGGCCACCTGAGATCCATCTCTGGAACCCATGAAAAGTTGGAGGAGAGATCCAACTATACAAATTTGTCCTCTGAGGGCCACATGTATGTTGTGGCATGTGTGCCCCCCACCCAAAAATTAATAAAACAATAATAGCCAAAAATCACGATTGGGTTGTGTTACAAAGGGCCAGATGCCTTTACACAAGGCATGCTGGAGGACTACACTGAATGAGCCCTCAAAAGAAGCCTTGAGGGTGTGGCCAGTGACAATGGCTTAGACACATCCATTGCTTCCTTTGTCAGAGGCACTGAGCCATGGTAGAGAGCCAGCCTTTTAGGAGAAAGTTAAAAGAAGCAGTGTAGCTGAAGAGTGTTCAGGGCTGATGCAGAGTGTGACCCTCCAGGAGTTGGGGATGTCAAGGACACCCTAGGCCTGGGCCTAGAGAGAGGCTGATTGACAAGGATGGGTGCAAGCTCAGGCATGTGCAAAGTCACAGAGATAATGAGAATAGGGAAACTGAGGCTTACAAGCAGTTGCCTGGGCCGGGGTCAGAGGATGTAAGCAGGGTAAGCCCAGAGAAGAGGCTAAAGAAGCTTGGGGCCAGCTCACAGAAGTCAGGTTCTGCCTCAGAAGTGAGGGATGTACAGGGTAGGCAATGGTGAGCCTGCCAGAGCAATGAGGAAAATCGTAAGAAGCCTTGCATTTCAGACAGTCGTCTCTGTCAGGAAGAGCCACACAAGCTGGTGGGACCCAACATAAATCAATCAGGCATGGTGGTGTCGGCCTGTAATTTCAGCTACCAGGGAGCCTCAGGCAGGCGTATCACAAGTTCAAGACCCATTTGGGCTACAGAATGAATTCAAGTCTGAACAGCTTAGTTGAGATTCTGAATCAAAATAATAAAAAGTGAGAGGTAAAGTGCTTATGACATAGGAATGAAAACCCGAGTTTAGCCACTGGGCACCCACACAAAAGCCAGCCATGGTAAGCCCATCTCTGGGACTCTCTGGCCAGCGGGTCAAGCCAAAAATGTTCAGTGACATGCTGTGATTCAAAATAAGTAAATGAATAATAAGGTAGAGAATGATCAGTAAAAATACCTGCTATTGATCTTTGATAACACACACACATGCTTGCACGTGTACACATACACACGTATACATGTAAATTTCAAAAATGAAAAGAGAGCTAGAGAAATAGCTCCGTGGTAGAGCAATCACCTAGCACGCATGAGGTCCTGGGTTCCATTTCAGTATTAAAACAGAACGAAAGAAAAAAGGCCAGGTAAAAGTAGGGACTGTGAGCCAGGCAGCAGTGCTGCAAGCCTTTAATCCTAGCACTCAGGAGGCAGAGGCAGGAGGATTATCTGTCAATTCCAGACCAGCAAGATCCAGGACAGCCAAGGCTACACAGAGAAACCCTGTCCTGGAAAACTAAAACAGACAAGTTCGGGGCTCTGAGAAGATGAAGGGGCAGATGTGACAGATCTTTAGAGAGAGGTCCGATGAGCTCACTGAGGGAATGATGACAGGGTCATTGTCAAGTCCAGATGCTAGAACTGTGATCCGTTTGACTCGGTGGCAAATGACAGGCAGGAATCAAAAGGAAGAGGAAGGAAGAGTCATCCGTTTGGGCTGAACATCCTATTGGATGTCAGGGGTGCGGATTTGAAAAGAAAAATGCCAGTGTGGTGGTTTTGGAGAAGTCTGAAACCAGACATTAGTGTGCTGGGGAGAGGTGGAGAGGCAGGAAAATGAGTGAGGCATGGAATGTACCCCTGCTCAATTTGAGTGTAGTGTGGCCCCCAGATTCCCCCACCGTGTCTCTGTGGGAGAAAGCAGTTAGCCTTTGCTGTCAGAAGTGGGGAGCTTGCACCAAGCTTCAGAGGGGATGGGTTTGTTTGGTATGTACTGATGTGGCTCAGATGTCAGAAGTGCAGAGGCAGGGCTGGGGGGACATTTCAAATCTGAAGAGGGCCAGGCATAGAGACACATCTGGGAGTCCCTGGGAGCAGACTCCAGTACCCTAACAAAGCAGCTATGTGTACAGAGGTACCTCTTTCTCCAGGGCTATCATTCCAGGGCCTGTCTGGTCCAAGTCAGGCCCTTCTTTCTCTCCATGGTGAGCTCTCCAGAGGGGAGTGCTAAGTGTCAGGGATAGGCAGTTTGAGGCGGACACCACTTCCTGTCCCCCTTCCTTTCATTGTGAGTCTGTGCTGTTTTCCCCTTTATGTCACATGCCAGCGTGTGCAGGCAAATGGCCAGGATCCTCAGGAATTGCTCGCCCTCTCTCAGCTTTTTCTGAGGCACCCAATAGCATTCAGATGCCCTCTTGTTTCCATCCTACCCAGATCCCAGTAAACACCCCACCCCATCTTTTACCAATCCTCTTAATTCCTGTGAGGGGTGAGGTCTGTCACCCAAATTACCTGAAGAAAATGCAGGGGGCCAAGCTGTAAAGAATGATAGATTTGGGCTGGAGAGATGGCTCAGAGGTTAAGAGCACTGGCTGCTCTTCCAGAGGACATGGGTTCAATTTCCAGCAACCACATGGTGGCTCACAGCCATCTGTGATGAGATCTGGTGCCCTCTTCTGGTGTGTAGGCAGAACACTGTATACGTAATAAATGTTTAAAAAATGATAGATTTCTTCTCTGTAAGAGTGGGCAGACATGGCTGGCTTATCTCCTTTGAATATCCTAATGTCTCTCCTACTGGCAACCTGTTCTGTCCCATGTATCTGTGCCACCCAACATTCGCTTTGAGACCTTGCCCAATATGCCCTCATTTCAGTTTCTGATGGCCTTTCCCTTTGCTTCCCTCCTCAGACTGCACAGAGGCTGTGAAGGGTGGAGGGAGACTCAAGCCTTGATTCTGGCCCGTGAGCCTGCCCATCTAGGTAGACTCATCACTGGCCGGTTCCGAATAACAGAGGGGTACCTGAGGCAAACCACGAAGGGTCACCTAATGAGACAGCAGTGAGCTGTGCAGCCCTAAGGAGAGCTGTTTGGAGGCCTGGAATGTATTAGGTGGCCCAGCATTGAGAGAGAAACAGACATCACAAGTTCAGCATGTTCCTTGATGGGGGTTGGGGGGGAGGTCCAAGGTCTAAGGAGAAGGGCAAACCCAGCCCATGAGTGGGCCTAGCTAGGGAGATGGGGTAGCCAAGGACAGATCCAGGACAAACTGAGTTCCATTCTTCCCTTTCAGGACAGTAATTTTGCATCTTTTCCCTCCGTGCAGCTAACCCTGGAGGAAACCAGACAGGTTGTCATGTAGTCCTCTGGAGTTGTTCTGTCCTCAGGCCAAGCCTCCAGGTGGGCCCCATCTCATCTTCTGGACTCCAGGGACAGAGTTCAAAAGGCAGAGTGCCCCATTCCCAGGCCAAGTGCTACCTCCACAAACTGGAAGGCAGGAGCTCTTTGCTCAAAATGAAGTGTGAAGTCCCCTCTGGCTGGCATCTCCACCAGACTGTCTACCAATCCCATGGCCTCTGCCAGGTCTCCCAAGGCAAAGTTTGGTACTGACTGGTACAGTGAAGCAGGAGTCAATTTGAACTGAGTCAAGCGAGCTGATGTGTGAGACAGATTTTCTTTAGACTCCAGACACACCTTCTGTTCCTCTTGCCTTGGGCTTCTGCAGAACTGGGATTTAAGAAGAGGACTGTGGTGTTTTTCAACTCTCAGAGTCTACCAGCCTTATGAAGAAACCAAAGCCCTAGCAGCAAACCTCTCTGTGTACCCACGTATATAGTCAGTCTAACTGCCTCACGTATGCAGAAGGCTCCCCAGAGGAGATGCCAAGCCTCTCCCCACTCAAGCCTGCCAGCCTCCATGGACCTCCTCTGCAGACTCTTCAAGGTGACCTCTGTCTGGAGATGAGGACAATGTGCCTGTCTGTTTTTCAAATATTTGGAGCCTGCTAAAGACCAACACATTTTTTAAAGTGTGTATAATTTGAGGGCAATTTGATCCATATGTTTCTGATTCCCTTGCACTCAAATCATCAAAATATTGATTTTTAAGAGCCATTTGATGTCTAAGGAACCTTTTTAATAAGCTTTTAAAGCTCTTTAAACCCAGAGCCTGGAGCCGGTGCCAGGGCCCCAGCTGTCCCAGGGCCAGAGCACACCACCCCCTCCCCCAGGTCAGAGCCATTTGGACCCGAGACTCCCTTCCTTTGCATGCTCAACCTCTCCCTGACCTCCCTGTCTCTCCCAGAACATCCAGGGTCCCAGTGACACCCCCTCCCCCCCCAGTCTTCCTCTCCATAGACGCTTCTCATGCTTCACCAACACTACTTCGAGACAGAGACCAAAAGGGCAGCCATGGTATTTATTTACTTTTGAAACTACGTAGCATTTTATTTAAGAAGGTGCTACGGTGGATCCAGCCAACCTTACCGAGGGATGTTTAGTCCATGACCCACTGTATACCTCTGTGTGTGTTTCTGATTATATCTTTTGGATACATTTTTAGAAATCAAACACCAGGTCAAAGAGAACCCACCTTCATGTCTCTTAATCCACAGCATTTTTTTCCTCCCTGAAAGACTGTACCAGTTTATACTATCCCAGATCTCCCAACTCCCTGGCAGGCACTCGGTGGGGGGTCTTCATGTGCATTTTTTTCTCCAGCCCGTGTCTTCCTCCTTCTCTTCCCCTTGTCCATCTGACAAACTCTGGCCCATGTGTTGGGATGTGGTCCGTGATCCAGCAACGCCAGGACCTTCTTCCCACTCTTGTTCTTTAGTGTCCTGCTAAGACTTCAGCTCCGAGAAGGTACAGATGGGATTAATGTGCTTCCCAGAGCCTCTGGCAAGGCCTCACACGCTGCAGATAGTCAGGACCCTCTGCTGAATCAAGAGGAACAGAAGAGTCTGCATTGATTAGGGATGAGTGTGAATCGACCCTTGTCACCCACAGAGGGCACACCTGTGCCCTTGAGGATAATCAAAAGGATGCTGAGGTTCCAAAGGATAAGTCATCTGGATGAGCCCTGAAATGTAAAGGTGACAGTGTCACTGTGACATCTCTGTGGCCTTGCTGGTAGGGGTGATTGCTCTAGTGGGACAGTCCTATGGCCATCAACCACAGAGAACCATGCCATTCGCTGATGTCACTAGATTTAATTTCCCCCCCCCCCTTCAGATCTTTTCTCCTTAGGTCTTAACCAGGGGACACTGTGTCCCTCTTTCATGGCTCTCTACTGGACCCAGGGCCCAGAGACAGGAGTAATGTTCCTTCTCCCAACTCAGAAACCTTGAACAGCTGTGATTCCACAGGTGACCGGAAGGACCTTCTCACGGCTCTGCCTTAGAGAAAACCATCCCTGGACACACAGCCCTCTGCTCCTGGTACTGCCTGGAGATCTGTGAGAGTTACAGATTGTAGAACCTCCAGACGTGTCCCATACCTTGAAACCCCAGGAGGAAGAACAGCCCCGGGCTCTAGATAGTTTGAACTTTAGAAAACCAGGAAGAGGCAGCATCTCTATTTCCTCCTCCAGTCCGGCTTCGAGTCAAATCTATTGACTTTAACCCCCAGCTTATTAGCACTGTGCAACTCTACACCAGCGGATCGAGGCAGACAGGGGCCTAAAAAGACCACTGCTGGAGCTCAGGGTGAGAAGTTGGCTGAGATGCTAGGCAGAAAGTACTTTGAGAAACACAACACTTTGACCCCTTTGCAGCCACCCAGCAGATGCCCATTCCTCACACTTTAGTCATTTGTGACGCGGTTCATTGTGGAAGGGACTCAGCAGCTATACCAAAATGGAACTGTTCCTGGTTGTGTGTCTGCATGTCTGTATGTGTTCACCTACACTTCAGCTGTATGTACACGTATAGTTGTGTGCGTTCGATGACATTTAGAATTTAAGTTCCTGGAGTACAATAACCAGAAAGTGTGTTTCCCGTGAGTCTCCCACAGTCTTACACCGGGCTAGGCATACAGCTGCTATTCAGTAAGCACGTAAATGCACGAATGAATGAATCACAAACCTTCATACCTCACCTCTGCCAGACTGTAGGCTCTGAGAAGAGGGTTAGCCTGGAGTCGGGAGCTGGACACTTGAAATGTCCTGGCTGTGTCTGACATGGGTGGGTCTTATCCACTGCGTTTCCCAGGGTTCTTTACTGTATGCACAAGGGATCAGATCAAAGAATGGCTTTCTTTTTCCTTCGACTCTAGAGCCAGGTTGGTCCAGATTCCCTCACAAGGCCTGTTCCTCGTTGCGGCCCCCTCAGACCCTCCAGTTGCAGAGCTTGACAGACTTCTGAAGTCCCCAAATAATTTGTAGTGGACCTTCTGCACTCCTTCCTCCTAGGGCTCGGGGCTGTTTTGTCAAAATTCTCCAGGAACAGAGGAAAAGCACAGTGGCTTTTGCTAAAACCCAGTGGGCAGGTCTCTGTGAGGACAGGGATTATGTTTGTCTCTGTTGATCTACCCTCCAGTCTAGGCTGTCTGGGAACGGGCTTCAGGTTCTCTGGGGTTGATCCTCTGCATCTGTTTCTATTACCATCGAATTACCCGGGTGCCACATTTACTGTTCCCTTCGGGGTACCTTTGCAGAGAAGAATGGATCCAAAAAGAACAAAGTAAATGTTGGTCCAGGCCGATTCTAAGTAAATTAGCCTTTTCCCCCAACAGGCCCAACATGCAAAGGAGAAGGTCCTCTGACTCTCCGGCCGGGCACCCCTGACAGACTGCTCCACGCTAGAGCTGGAAGACCATTCTGAGCAATGAACAGGCAATCAGTCACAAGCGCCCAGCCTCCCTCCCTCCCAGCCCCAGAGCCTGTCAGGTTTTGACAGGCTGATAGTGATGGGTTCGTGGACTGATCTTCAGAGGATTATCTGGATTTAGAAGAGTTACTTAGGGGTCAATAAGTCTGAGAGTACCAAAGCTAATTCCCCACAGCAGTGGTGGGCGAGGGAACTCTGTTTGTGAGTGACCCTTCTCTCTTAGAACTGCTGGATGACCTGGGGATACCCGATGGTTTTCAACAGAATCTTACTCTGGACTCCAAAATACCTGCTTTGGGCTTCTGGATACCTTTTTTTTTTTTTTTTTTTTTTTTCTGAACACCACAGTAGCAAGAATTCTAATTTTATGTAGAGAGTAGATAATAGATAATGCCTTTTTGAGCAATTTATGTGATATTTGTACAATATTTTTTTTTTTAAAAAAAAAACTCCTTACATTCTAAAACAGAATGTTTCCATATTCTGAGAGAACAATATTTTATTTAAAAATTAAGTCAATATGGATACAGAGGCGCATAACCCTTAATCCCAATTCTCAGGAGGCAGAAGACAAATCTCTATGAGTATTGAGGCCAACCTGGTCTACGTAATGAGTTCTAGGACAACCAGGCTTACACAGAGTGATTCTGTCTCACACACACACACACACACACACACACACACACACACACACACACACACACACAGCATTCATCACCAATCGAAGATTTGAAGTTGTTCAGGGATTGATGAAAATGTTAGAGATAAGTCTGGTCTTTAGGTTGAATACTTGGAGGAGTTTGGGTATCTGCATCTAAGGCAGACTCTTGCAACTGAGATAATAGCCTTAGAACTAGGTAGGCTGGGTACTAATTCATAGAGAGATATCTCCCAAAGGGAGTTTATCTTATGCCTCTAAGATCAAGGGCAGGACTTTGGGCCAGAGAGACTGAAGCACTTACAATAGTTCCACCAACCTTGACTAGGGAACATCATTTTTTCTTCCTCCATAGCCTTAGACTCGGGAGATGGGTGACAGAGAACATGCTGAGCAGGCATCAGTGCCCTGTGAAGCGACCGTGTCAGCAAAAAACCACCCCAGTCACTGGAGCAGCAACTGAGGCTTTCCTAGTAGGAAGCATGAAGCTGGGTGGCTTTTCTATGGGTCTGAACAAAAACCATCTTTAGCAAATCTGAAATATGTAAACAAGGACAAACATAAGATAGTGCAGTCATATCCCGCCACAGAGGACAATTGTAGGAGCTGCAGTGGAGGTTTGCAGCTGGCCTCGAGGTCTTGACTTGTGTCCATGTCCCACGTTGGCTGTTTTGGCAAGATGATGCTGTCATCAGGCAAGGTGCGTTCTAGAGCAGGATTCCATTAGCTTCAGCTTACAAGCCAATCCTGTTCAGGTCCTCTTCTGTAAATAAGGCTCACTGACCCACAAAAATCAGGCCTATTTTTTTAGGATTGCATGTTGACACTTCGCACCAAGGTGACAGAGTTCATTGATAAGAAGAGAGCCTATGGTCCATAATGCCTAAACTATTGAAAATCTGCCCTTCACAGAAAAAGTCTGGTAACTCCAGGCCTAAGATCTCTTCAGATGGACAATTTCAGTCTTATTAAAAGGACTCACAAAGTAAGTACTTGTGATTCTAGACTATTCTCTGTGGAGTTGTGCTGTCTTGTGAGATGTATATAAGACTCCTGTTGTAGGGCTGGGGAGATGGCTCAGTCAAACACATGCTGTGTAAGTTCGAGGCTCTGAGTTCCGATCTCCAGCACCTGTGTAAAAAGCTAAGCATGGCAATGCATGCCTGTAATCCCAACACTGAGAGGGCAGATGGTGGAAGTGGAGGGAAGGTTATAAGGAAAGAAAGGAATGAAGAAAGAAAGGAAGGAAGGAAGGAAGGAAGGAAGGAAGGAAGGAAGGAAGGAAGGAAGGAAAAGAAAAGAAAAAGCAGATCCCTGAAGTTCATTGGCCCAGCCAGCCTAGCCAAGTCCATGATCTTCAGGTTCAGTGAGAGACGCTGTCTCAAGAAACAAAGGTGGGCAGGGAAGACTTGGCAATATCTACCTCAAACCTCCACATGTGCAGGTACCCACAAGAATACACACACAACACACATACCCCCACATACACATACCAATAAACAATCAAATAGATAAAAGAATAATATTGTGAGGACAGCCCTATAGAATCAGGCATTCTGCCTGGTGAAGTTTCTTCCTTCTGCCTGCTTCCTGGCCCTCTCCACCTCAGCAATACCTTTGCATGTTTGTCTCCTGTGAAGGTTCCAAATGAGAATGGCCCCCATAGGATCATAGATTTGAATGCTTGGTCATCAGAGAATGGTGTTACTTAAAAGGATTAGGAGGTGTGACCTGTTGGAGGAAGTGTGTCACTGGGGGTAGGCTTTGAGGTTCCAGAAACTCAAGCCTATCTCTGTGCCCACCACCCTGTAGATCTGAATCCGGATGTAGACTCTCAGCTGTTTCTACTAAACTTCTGAAACTGTAAGCAAGCTCCAATGAAATGTTTTCCTTTATGAGAGTTGCTGTGGTCATGGTGTCTCTTCACAGCAATAGAGCACCGACTAAGAGACCTCCCAAACCGGCTCTTAGGAGCACAGCACTAGAATGGAGGAAACCTGGAATATTTTCAGATGGTCATCTACACCTAAAGTGCATCTTCGGAAGGCCACCGTATTAACAAGACCTTTACTTTGTCATTCTTTATGGCTGGCTTTGACCTCAGCCTTATTTAGTTCACTGTCCCTCCTTCCGTGAGCAAACAGATCACAAAATCAACATACATCCGTATTCCTAATGCTCCAGAGGGTCCTCCTGAGGCAGGAGATTTAGAGCTGGAGCCCAGCCTGGACTGCACAGTAAGAGCCTGTCTTAACAAGAAGAAAGCAAAGCTGTCATTAGATGAACATTATCTAAACTGTTGCTCGGTTTGAACAATTGTCCTTGTTCAATTGGAGAAAGCTGCCACTCATGGCAGTCACCAAACTGTTTACTGTTACACTGCAGCAGGGGAGATAGATTAAACTCACAATTCATGCTCCTCCCTCCCTCTCTCCCCCCTCCCTCTCTCCCTCCCTCGCTTCCTCCCTCCCTCTCTCCCCCCCTCCTTCCCTCCCTCGCTCCCTCCCTCCCTCCCTCCCCATCTCTCTCCCTCTCTCCTTCCCTCACTCCCTTCCTCTCTCCCTCCCTTCCTCCCTCCCCCTCTCTCTCCCTCTCTCCTTCCCTCACTCCCTTCCTCCTTCCCTCCCTCGCTCCCTCCCTCCCTCCCTCTCTCCCTCCCTCGTTTCCTTCCTCTCTCTCTCCTCCCTCCCTCCCTCCCTCTCTCCCTCCCTCGTTTCCTTCCTCTCTCTCTCCTCCCTCCCTCCCTCCCTCCCTCCCTCCCTCCCTCCCTCTCTCCCTCCCTCTCTCCCTTCCTTTCTCCCTCCTTTGTGAAGTTAAATATAAAGCCAAGGCTCCCACAAGCTAGGCAAGCCCTCTATCACTGAGATACATCTCTAGCATCCTTTGGGGGGGCATTTTTCTCTTCCTCCTCCTCCTTCTTCCTCTTTTTCTTCTGCATCCTCCTTTTTCTTTCTTCCAAGTAGTGAGGATGGAACCCAGGACCTCATGTAAGCACCTACCACTGAGCCGTATCTCAGTTCTCTTTTACCTTTTGATTTTGAGATAAGAGTCTCCCTTGCTTAGGCTCAATGGAACTCATTCTGTAGACTTGTCAAAACTTGCACCGTTAGCGCCTGCCTTAGCCTCAGAAGTAGCTGGAACTACAGGCCCGGACCATCAGGCCTATCTTGAAACTGGATATTTCTGTTTTGTTTTGTTTCTTGAGACAGGGTGTTGGCATGTAGCCCTGGCTGGCCTGAAACTCAGTAAATAGACCAGGCTATCCTTGATCCTGTGGTAGTTCTCCTACCTAGGCCTACCGAATGCTAGGATCACGGGCCTCGGCCTACCGAATGCTAGGATCACGGGCCTCGGCCTACCGAATGCTAGGATCACGGGCCTCGGCCTACCGAATGCTAGGATCACGGGCAGAAAGACTGGTAGTCTCTCGAGGCAGTGCTCCAAGCCAAAAATGACACATATGTCACAGAGCATTCTGATGTTGTAATCTGCATAACTGATAGGCCTTGTTCTGCGTCTCCTTTACTATCACTGGAGACAGTCAGCGGTCAGTCTTTGGGCCCAGTTGTATGGAGGACTCACCTCTCCGTACTGCTGTCTGGACACTTTACACTGCTGTTTGAACCCTAGCTGTGTTATTGTCTCTACTTGTGGATGTAGAAATTGATGTACCTACCTAGAACATGGGAACTAGAAAGGATCCGAACTAAGGCCTTCCTCCCTTGGGCTGATAACCCATTGCCTCTCTGCGAATGTGGCTCAGCATCATGGCAGCCCTCCCTCGCTTCTAGGCACACGCCTTCTATTTGGCCTCCAAGTAGCAAAATGGCTTATCCCCAGCATTCCTAGAACCAGAAGCCACAGCCCTTTACAGAGACCTCTGTCCATTTTTATACCTTACTGGGGGTGGAAGTTCAAAGGTAAAGCCATGCCAACAATCACTAGTCCTATGAAGGAAGCAAGCCCTGATGAGGCACCATTTCATAACTACTAAACTGAGTGGTGGCTAAGTAAAAGCACCGATAGTACCAAGTGTCCACAGCAATCTGGAGCAACTAGAGTTCTTACGTAATGTTGGGACATAAATAGTATAATTGCCCTAGAACCTTCTTACCTTTATCTACTAAAACTAAATAGATTTCTTCCCTGTTAAAGTTACTCCATTCCCAACACAAATACCTCACAGAGTTGTAGACCTTTCCCAAATGTTCATGGTAGCACCATTTGCCATAGCTAAGAACTAGAAAAATTTCAAACACCCACCAATGTAAAATAGAGAAACTGTAATATATTCGGGAAGTGAAATATTGTATAACAGTAAGAATGAAGGAACCACAGCTCACACAGTGATGTGGAAGAATCCCACCCACACACTTTTGAACAGTTAGAGCAAAATTAGAGCATATGCTTTCATTTTGTAAAGCACCCTGTAGCCAAGACTGTTGTGTTCAAGGTAATGTGATGTGGGCTGTCTTTGTGTATGCTGTGAATTATCACTGGGTAACAAAAGAACTGTTTTGGCCTATGGCAAGACAGCTTATAGGCAGGCAGAAAATCCAAGGAGAGGAAGCATAGATATTTGGGACTGCTGGTCTGGGTCTCAGGGCTAGGCAGGGCCAGAAACTTCTTACTACAGTAATGGATCCCCTAGGCAGAGATGCAAGGATTGGGAGGGCTCCAGAAAGGGGCTTCTGGGCTCTGCCAATGCCCTGTTTCTTGAGCTGGATGCAAGATGCAGATGTGTTCCTTTCATGAAATTTAATTCAACTTCATATACTCTTATAATTTGTGCACATACTAAATGCATGGTGTATTTAAAAAAAGTTTCAAAAATACAGAGGCATGCAGCCAGCCATTTCTTTCCATTCCACCCCATCCTTACCCAGTAAAGTTCATTTTTAAGGGAAATGAGTTACAGATGCTGAGGGCTATGTCTGCAATGCCTCCAAGAGGAGAGTAGCTCACTCCCAAGATTCCCAGATCCAGAAACCACACCCTCTTCTCAGAGGCCATTTCTCAGCAATGGGAAGGAAAGACCATGTGACAGCTGACAGTCCCACAGAAGAGGCTCACTGCTCCCTGGGATAGTCTCCTATTAGCTGGACACGCTGCAACTCGCGTGTTGGGCTTATGCCATGAAGATGACCACAGGACATTAGTGTCAAGCAAACCTGCTGTTTGTTTTCCACATCTGATTCCTTTCTACCCCTGCTTCCTCCCACAGCTGGGCTTCTGAGAGTATAACATCCCAGCCCCTCTTGTTTCTAGAACATGCTAGCCAACCCTTTGAAACATTGATGATGGCAGAATAAAGCATGTGAGAGCACTAGAATTCCTGGTAACATGGATGTGACAAGCCTAGGATCCCAATCTCTAGAGAGTGAGTAGACTGGGTAAGGACCCTCTGAGTTAGGATTAAGGGGTGAGTTCCTTCCAGACTGTGGCATGGGTTATAAAAGAGGAGAAGAGATCAGATTGTGGTCACGGTGAGATGTCCCAGGATGCTGTCCAGTGTCATCTTCAGCAATTTTTTTTTCAGTCCCTACAGGTCCTAGATGCTTTACTATAGAGGGACATAGTGGTGGATAACAGAGCAAATCCACCATGGAGGAGCAGGTCCTCTACCAGCCAGTGAAGTCCAACACTTTTCAAATCATAGCAAGCAAATTCCCAAGTCTGTATTTTGAAATCTCTCGATATTTCCTGGGCACTCCCAAAGCACCTCAGTGGTTATTGCCAGAACTGAGTGGCACGTACCCACCAGCATCTTCCCTATGTAAGATATGAGTGTACAGATGCAAGGGTGTGCTTTCAGCCTGCAGGGAGCTTTCATTTTGAAGTGACTGATAAATGATAAAAGGTTTAGTTTGAGTGGCATAAGTTGAAAGCTCAAAGCAGCAAAAGTCCAGAACAGGTGAGTCATCTTTAGGGATAAAATGTCCCAAAAGATATCAGTTTCTACCCACAGAAGAATCAGAGATGTTCTAAGTTGGAGGGTGAGCACAGAAGATGGTTTGCAGCCTCATATGGGAGGCAGGATACAAGGACATCAGCCTGCGTCTTTCCCACTCAGGGAGATTCTGGCAAGAAACTTATGCTCTAGTGCAGATGTGATGGTTGACTGCTGAGGTGTCTGAGGTGACCCAGAGCAGCCTCCAGATGTTTTGAGAAGGAGACCGCACTCACCGGGCTTATTTCTATCTCGGTTGCCTTGCCGATGCCAATTCTGATATGGGAGAGCATTCCTTCTTCCCAGTGTGCGTTTCTCCCCTATCTCTTCTCTAATAAAATTCTCTGCATGATTCCCCCAATTTTAGCTGAGACACACCTACTTCTGACCAATTAGAAGTGCAAAAAATTTTATGGGGAGGGCTCTTGAAAAGGTAATGTTCTCTTGATTAAAAAAATAAAATAAAATACAGATTCGATTGATGTAAACTGTCTCCCTTTCTCCCGTTCTCCAGGCCTGTAACTCAAACGTGAAGCCTAAGAGTGATAAGGCCAAGGCCGTTTGCGGTCATGAGAAGGGGTAAAAGTGGGAGAAGTGAGGTAGCAGGGGTCTTCATATTTTTAGAAGCAGCTACACCTAACCAGGTCACATACATGCAGGCTTCTAAGACACGAGGAGCAACTCTGATTCATGTGGAGACAACTCTGATTCATGTGGAGATTAAGTAACCAAATGTAACTTCCAACTTATCACATGGTAGCCCTGAATGCCTAGTTCTTCTTGGCACAAGCACAAATTGGCACAGTTGTAAAACCAAAGGCAAGACAGGCAGACAAAATTAACCATAACAAATGGAATCAAGAGCCAGTGATTTAAATAAGGAGGTTTATTTTGATATGTAACCAGAGGTGCAGAGACATGTCCACCTGAGGGCCTTCAGTCCTCCAGGTTCAGCTCTGTCCTCCTCCTGGGTCACTTAGGAAGCACAGGACCCCAGGGAGGAAAGTATCCATGGTTCTTGTGTTTTATTAGCATTATAAACAAGAAGAACTTCCAAGAAAGTCCTCTTCTGACTTTCATTGACCCACTGACCAGAGGTGCCTCTTCCTACCCTGGCCACTGAGAAAGACTAGTAGATCGCCATCAGGGTGGGATGTTGAAGAACCGATCAGGACCAGGGAAGGGAGGCAGGGAGGGGAGTATCCTGTTCAAGAAAGTTGCATGGGTCCATTGCATAAAGCAGGAAAGGAAGGCCCTCTCGGACAGAAGGCAGGCATGGAGCAGAGACTGAAGGCCACTCCCGAGTTTCTCAGAGAGGCAGCCCCAAGTCTGAAGGCCAAGGGGCCTGATCCTAAAGGAAGAGAGCTTCCTGTCCCTGTGACCCCCGGTTCTCTGCTCCTGAGATGAGTGACTTTGGCAGAATGAGGTCAGTGAGGAAAGACAACTGATCAGGCCGGTGAGGTTAACTGAAGACAGGGCTCGTCAGAGATGAGGAAGCTTCAGGGGTCATCCTGTTCTCCACGCCCACAATAATAACAATACACATTCATCTGCATTTCCTGTTTGCAGAACTCTTTGGACAGAAGTGATAATGCCCAGTTAGGAGTAAACCCATAAATGGTGTCAGGCCCAGACAGCACAGACAAAAGCATTTGCTCTAGAAGAAGGCCGGGGCCTGCAGAGCCCGGTTTGAACCATTGGTTGCCAGTTCAGCCCAAGTGGTGACACTTGAGAGGTTTACCTGTACTTTCTCTGAGGGTTTGCTGCTTAATAACAGGATACACAGTTCTTCAGCCTTAGTCCCCTTTCAGGACAGTGATGTGCTAAAATATACCCCTTTGGGGTTCCTGGGATGACTCAGGGGGACTTGGATGTCCAACTCCCCTTACTATTTCAGAGAGCTATTGGTGTCATCCAAGATGATGTTGCTGACAACTTATGGAGGGCAAACTGTTCCCATCCCCAGACTACACCTGAAGGAAGGCTGGGCCCCTGCACAGGCCTGTACCTGGCCACCACTTCCTCACTGAGTGGAAGTCCAGGCTGGGACCCAGGCCAGGCGCCTCCTCAACTCCCTGGAGGCAAGGGGCTGCTAATGGCTCTCTCCACAAGCTGGTTCATTAAAGATTTGTTCTGTGGAGTTGCAATCAAAATAAACAGACGGCCTGAAAGCCAGGGAACTAAAAACCAATTAAGAAGGAATAGAGATGGAATGGGGGTGGGGTAGGAGGAAAAAGAGGCCTGGGCTTTCCAAAGACTCAGTTCCCATGGCAGCCAGCTTCCAAAATAGTCTGGGAATGAAAAATAATGAAAACCACCGGGGAGAGCAAAGCCGTCCTGGCAAGAGAGTCCCGACCTCGGGATTGGCTAAATCCCCCTGCCCACAGCTCCCAGAAGGCACCTGGTGACCTGGTGACCTACCCCACCCCCACTCAATTTCCTTCTTTTCCAAAGCTGTAAACAGTGCTGCCCCCCTGATCGACTCTCTGCCTAGGTTAAGGTAAAGAAGCCTCACTCCACATCCACCTTGTGGGTGGCAGAAGAAACTGGAGAAATGTCAGGCCTCGAGATGCAGCTGTCTGAACCCTGATGGTCAGGACACCAAGAGGGAACAGGAAAGGGCCCTAGTCTGGCTGTGGAAGTCTTCCTGAAAGCAATGTCATTCAAACTGAGAACTGAGGTCTGAGTAGGGGCTGGTCCATGGACAATCAGAAGTCTCCTGCAGGAGAAATCAGGATAGCAAAGGCCAGAGAGCAAGAGAGTGGGAAGTTGGGGAGTAGGCGTTCAGTCAAGCATGATGGTGTATGCCTGTAACCCCAACAGGGCTTAGGAAAGAGGATGTGTTCCAGCCTAGCCTGGGCTACACAGTGAGATCCTGTCCTGATTTATACATGAGCATAAAGGCAAAATAATAATAACAAAATCAAAATCACCAAGTTGTCAGTCATGGGGCTAACGAAGGTTGATCTGGGCATGCTCTGTGCCAAGTCTCATGCTTTCTTAGCATGGAGAGGCCAGAGCTCCAGGAGGTACAGAGTCAGGGAGCCAGGGTCTCCCTCATTGACCTATGGGCCAGCTATATCCTTCTGCCCAGAGCCAGACTTTCTGGGGGGGGGGGGAATCCCTCCAGCTTTCCAACCCTTTTCTCACCCTAGTGAGGGGGAACTCTATTATGAGAGAGTTTCCAGCAGTTTCTCTGAGGAGAGGCTGTTTCCCGCCAGGAGCATGGCCTTCTCTAGATACACTTCTGCTCAGTTCTGGTGTTTTCATCGCTGTGAGAACAGGAAAGCTGAGATCCTAGTCAGTCCTCTTATAGATGCTAGAAGGGAGTAACTGCCGAAATGATGTTAACCTTTTTAAATCCTTTTCCTCCCAGCCTTCCAGACCGCAGAAATGAGAACACTGTGGGGCATGGTCCCCATACCACCATCCCAGCAAGGGGAGACTGAGGCAGAAGGATTGCTACTAGTTTGAGGCCAGTCTGAGCTATTGAGAGAGTTCAAGGCCAGTGTGAGCTTCGGGGAAAGGCCATGTCTAAAAACAACCAAAACACACACAAAATGAAAGCCTCAAGCATCATGTCCACCACAAGATCAGTAGTCACGCCAGGGCCTGTTCCAGAGAGACCCAACCTCCCAAGTAAGTGATGGAGCAGAGGGTGGCTATATATAGCCGCGTAGGCTGGTCTGGTCAGGAGCAGCAAACTCCAGAGGCTGTGTGTCAGCTGAAGTGCTCAGTGATGGGAGCTGTTCTCAGGGGCTCAGCTATTACCCCTCAATTCAGTGTCGTCTGCAGCCACTGAGCAGAACAAAGGATATATGGGCCAAAGCACACTGGCCTGGGAGTCCAGAAACAAGCAGGCCACTGGTCCTGTTCCAAGGTGCAGCAGTAGGGGCTGTTTTCTGCTCGTTTTTGTTTTTTGCTTTCTAATTAATTATTTCTAGGGAGAGAGAGATACCACAGCGCACTTGTGGAGGTCAGAGGGCAATTTGAAGGAGTTGGTTCTCTCCTCCCAATACGTAGATCCGAGAATTGAATTCAGTCAGGCTTGGTGGCATCTTTACTCAGCAGTGAGAGGTCACACAACTTCCAGATGATGGGGCTATAGGACACATGCACCTGACCACAAAATCTGCTCTGTGACTTCCTCCTGCTAGTGACTCTTGAAGTCTGGGTCTCAGTCCCCTTAGCAGCGAGCATAATAACACAGTCCCTGTAGGGCGTATCCACGAACACCCAGGCGATCTGAGCACCTACTACTGATCCTCCCCTAGGATTATGCTTCCTTACGTGAAAGATTGGCTGGGGCCATGCTGGGTTTAAGTGTACATAACAGTGAAAGTTGAAAGGGCAGCCGATGTGTTCAAAATAGCTGGTTGGAGAACATGCTGGAAGCCATTCCCTGTCCTCTGCTTTCCTCTCAACCCTTCCCTGGACTGCACAGGCTCTTCCTGGTGGCCGCCTAAATGAAGATTACTATGGAGGCTTGCTTACTCATAGGAGGCCTAAAGAAGTTAGATGACGGTGGGGGAGGGGTGCTGTTGGCTTTTTGAGAAGGGGTGTTTCATTGTGATTTCATTTTGGTTTTCTGAGGCAAGGCCTCCCTCTATTTTAGGCTCCTCTGAGACTCACTATGTAGCACAAGCTGGTCTCGAACATGTAGCAGTTCTCTTGCCTCAGCCTTCCAAATGCTCCACTTACATGCTTGAGCCGACCTTTCTCTTTGTCCCACCCTCTGCAGCAGAACAAAGCATGGATCACAAGCAGCGGACTTCATCTGGAGTCACTTGATTGGTGAGTACCTGGGCTCCCCAGGGTGTTGTTACTCCAAGGCCATTTCTCCTGTCCTGTCCCCAATCACCTACAGGATGACTTTCGGACCTTGGGACCTGTCTAGGGCCAGTGCAGAACCTTCTGAGTGCAGTCATATGTTAGGGCCATTCTGGGCTATGATGAAAGTAGGGAGACATGTCAAACCATGGCCAGCTTTGTTGGTTGCCAAGGGACACCTGGAATGAGTGGACAAGGCACTCAGTGGCAGCCCCCTACTCAGGAGGAAGGGACTCTCAGCGGTGAGTTTGAGTGTAAATTTGGACCCTTTCCCTAATGGCCTCCATTCCGGCTTACCTCCCTAAGATTCAGGACAGGAAGAACGCTTGGCTTATCTCACAGGCTGCAGAAAGATTCCAAAGATGAGTGTTGGAAGCCTGTAAACCTGTTCTCATTAGTCATTAATACACTCATTATTTGTTTGTGTTTCCAAGCAGCAGATCTGCTGTTCAGGTTAAACCTCTTCCCTCTCCTCAACTCCTAGACAGAGCTCTTGATGTGAATCTTGTCTGTTCCCAGACTCAGAAGGGAATCCAAGCCCAGGGCAGAGCAATCCACAGACATTTTGCTTGGGTGAGGTGAGAACCTTGCTATTTACCTCTCAGGCAGGGCGTGGGCCCTCAGACTAGCCAAATTATGGGAAGCCGGTGTGGCAGGCAGGTTTCCTGCTCCACTTAGTAAAAGAACAAACACGTCAGATCAATGGCCACAGGACACGCATTGTGTAGAGCACTCGCTGTGTGCCTGGCGTGTGCTGGCCCTCACAGAAACAGTATGACCCAAGGTAGCCCTGTGACCGCTTCCAGCCTGCAGCCTTCTTCTCCTTTCTCTTCCTTGTCTTTCGCTCCCCTCCACATCCGTCTTTCCCTGCTGTCTCCTTTTTCTGCCCTCTATCTTCTTATCTTTCTTCAGCCTCTCTTCCCTCACCTTCCTGCCATTTCTACCTTTGATCCCAGGGCAGAAGCAGGAGTGGGGGTGGGGGGATGGGGTGAGGGGTGGGTCGGGGGGATGGGGGGTCAGAGGGGTGAGGGGAATGGGGGGTGGGGGGGGTGCTGGCCTCTGGGTACCCTGGGAACCCTGGGAGGTCAGGAGTATGGCTCAGCCATCTTAAAGGAACCAGGGAATGGAGAGTGACAGGCAGAGCAAGCAGCAAGGGGGACCATATTGAACAACTGCAGGAATATTGGGCTAAGAGAAGTTGCCTGGTGACTTAGGGTACCCGTCTGAATGAGGAGGCCTTTTCAAGAGCTATTTCCTAACATTCTGCCTCTGAACACAGCTAACACTAACGCTGGTGACTTCTAAGTTAGGATCGGGCACATAGACCGTATCTGTCAGGGAGCATCAAACCTCAGCTGCAGGGAAATAGAAGTTTCCCCAATGTCCAAGGAAAACAAGGGACCTTGGTACCCCCACAGACACAGATGGAGAAGGAGCGGGTAATGGAAGGGTCCAGAGCAGCCCAGAGGAGAACCTGGTACCAGCAGAATTGGATTTGGCCAATAAGAAGCCCAAGTTCTGGAGGTGGTGGGTGAGGGTACATTACCATTCTGGGGGAGTGGAGGCAGGAGGATCAGAAGTTCAAAGTCATTCTTAACTCCATAGTGAATTTAAAGCCAGTCTAGGCCTCATGAGCTCCTTCTTCAAGAAAAAAAAGAAATGAGTCTCTTGATGTTGCCTTCTTTACGGGAGAGGAAGATCCCTCTCCACATGTCAATCAGAAGAAAAGAAACACATACTCTCCATGAAAGGCTCACATGCCCCCAGGAATCACAAACCCCATAAGGAATGGGGTTTTTAATCTAGTTAGGGTTCTGAGCAATTTATGCCCAGTGTGAATGGATTTGCTTTCTGGGGCAGATGACAGAGTTGCCACTAAGTGTGCAAAATAGATGTCTGCCTAGGAAGGTACACACTGACTCCTAACCCCATATTCAGTTGATAGGCCCATGGATTGCTTCTGTCTGAATGGAGTTATACACTGACTTCTAATCCCATGTTCAGTTGATAGGCCCATGGATTGCTTCTGTCTGGACAGAATGTGCCTCCCTGCTGAGCTATAGCTAATGGTGGTCCTGTGAAACTGTCAGGCATGCTGGTCTGGACAACCTAAGGCCAGGCCATAGTGAATTTCTGTTCTTCATAAAGCTTTTGGGGAAAGCCAGCTTTATTACTTTCAAGCAGATAGAGTAATGGGGACCAGGTGTGAGCAGAGAGGCTCTGTGAAGACTGTCTCAAAGACCAGCTAAGAGCAAACTAAACTACAAAGTGGTTGATCTGTGGATGAGCATATCTCCCAAGAGATTTTCAGCGTCTTCTTCGGATATCTTTTTAAAAAATAAACTTATTTTATTATTTTGTGTGTATGAGTATCTTTGGTACTTTCACAAAGGAAGAACTTTATTCTCCACTCCCTCTGTCCAAATTATCACAAATTTCAGATGATCACTTTTCACAAAAATGCCTACCTGAAGCTGGGAATATGGCACATGCCTTTGATCTCAGCACTCAGAGGCAGACAGATCTCTGTGAGTTTGAGGCCAGTCTGGTCTACTACATAGGGAGTTGCAGGACAAGCCAGGGCTATGAAGAGAGACTCCCACAAAAAAATGTCTGCTAGACTCAGCAGCCTGTATCAAAGGAAGCTTGTGTTTCATAGTAAGGAAAGGAGGTTTGCCATAATCTTCCCCATGGAAAGAGCCTTGATCCCAGCCCCAACTCACCTCCAAGAACTCATCTCCAGACTTAGGCACTCAGACTATTCAATGAGAGTCTGAGGACATGGCTCAGCAAGTCAATTGTTGCCCAAACATGAGGAACTGAGTTTGGATCCCCGGTACGCCTGTGAAAGCTGGACATGGCACCATGCACCTGTAACTCCACCCCTGAGGCAGACAGACAAGCCCCTTGAGTGTGCTAGCAGCCAGACCAGGCAATTAGTAAACTCCAGGTTCAGTGAGAGACCCTGCCTCAAAAACTGAAGTGGAGCATGGAAGATGAGGACACCCAATGTCAACCTCCGGCCTCCATAGACAGCACTTACACCTCCCCTTCCTCCCCGTCATACCCATACAAGCAGACAGAAGCAAATACACAAGTCACTTAGAAATGCTATAGGGAGAGAAGGCTCCTTGGAGAATAGGGTGCTGAAAGAGTAACTAATTCAGCTTGGTTGGTAATCGGTGCCTTCTTTGTACTGGAATCTATTGGGGGCAAAGTAACAAATGAGTTATGGTCTGTGTTTTCCAGAAAAATCAAGTCTTGTAGACTTCAAATCATGAGAGGAGATGAAGCCAACTACAAACTTAAAGGTATGCTAGTAGACAGAAATAAATAACATTCCACAGTGGCATAAAAAATGGAATTACTCTCATCCAAAGCACACAGAGGCTCCGTGAAGACAATCTCCTCTTTTCAAAGATACATGGTCCTTGTAGTAGTACTTTATCATCTGGACCACCAGCCCGCAAATAACAACACGAGACTTATTATTAATTATAAAAGCTTGGCCTTAGCTTTGGTTTATTTCTAACTAGTTCTTATAACTTAAATTAACCCTTTAAAAAAAATCTATGTTCTTCTGTGAGGCTCATTACCTCATCTCCATACAGACCATTCTGCTTCCTCCAAGTTTGGCTAGTGACTGCTTTCTTCTTCCCAAAGTTCCTTCTCTGCTCGGAAGTTCCACCTATGGTCTCCTTCCCAGCTTTGGCCATTCAGCTTTTTATTACACCAATCACAGTAATACACGTTCCCACAGCATACAAATACCCCATATGTTCTACCATCCAGCAGCAGCAGCTCTAAAGGCATGCTATAGAGAATGGGGAGCATGAAGACATTCAATCCAGCTTCCTGTGTCATATCTGAAATGTAAGAATGTCTGAGTAAGAACAAAAAGGTGAATAAATAAGGTATATATCTGGTGAAGTGCCATTGCAATGGCACGAGTGTGGCTCATGTGTTGAAAGGTTGGTCCCCAGCAGAACGACATGGGAAGTGATGGGCTCTTTAAGGGGTGAAGCGTAGTAGAACACGTTCAGATTGTGCAGGTGCTACCTCAGAAGGGATCTGGGTAGTTTTCAAGGCATGTTGAGTAGTTCTAAGAAAAGATGATTGTTTCAAAAACAAAGTACACACACACACACACACACACACACACACACACACACACACACACACACTTGGAGTCTAGGGAGATAGATCAGCAGTTAAGAGTACTTGCTACTCTTATAGAAGGCCCAAGTTCAGTTCCTTTCACCTAGGCAGAGTTCCTCACAACCACCTGTAACTCCAACTCCAGGGGATTCAATGCCTTTAGCCTCCCTGGACACTGTGCTCACATGCATATACCCACAGACAGACAGATAGACAAACAGACAGACAGACAAACAGATACACACACATTTAAAAATAAAATCTAATGCTTCAAATCTGGTACCCATTCCTCCTGGCTTCCTATTTGATAATAAAAATGATCTATCTGTCTATCTATCTATCTATCTATCTATCATCTATCATTTATCTATCCATACATCCATCTCTCTCATCTTCTAACACTATATTGCCATCCACCATGAAGCCATCACCAGAGCTTAGTTAGTGCCACACCGTGCTCTCAAGCCCCCCAAACTGTGAGCTAAATAAACTTCTTCCAAAGACTTCAGAGATATTGTTACAATAATGGAAAAGACTGATTAATACAGTAGCTCTGCATAGTGCAAAATGAATATATCAGAGCTTAATGGATCTACATGGAAAAATCTAGAGAGATATTTTGGTCAACAACAATGAAAATTGCAAAAGCATAGTTACAATGATACAACTGGTATACATTTTTAAGCACACAGAATGGGCTGGGTTCTTTGTTTTTCTTTTTGTTTCTTTTAGTTTTTTGATGCAGGGTTTCTCAGTGTAACAGCTCTGGCTGTCCTGAAACTCACTCTGTAGACAAGGCTGTCATCAACCTCACAGAGATCCACCTGCCTCTGCCTACCAAGTGCTGTGATTAAAGGCATATGCCACCACCACCTAGCATACCTGTTGTTTTTGTAGAAAGTGATCCAGTGCATGGACATAAAAGATGTCTGTTGACTTCAGAACACTGCCTGTGGGGACAGAGAGCAGCGTAAGAGGAAGCAGGTGTTCCTAACTGTGCCTTTAATACTTCACATTTATTTATTTTCTGTAGATATGGGTGGGAGGTGTCTACACAATGACTAGATGACTTTCTAGAGCTCTGCATACTACAGGGGACACAGACTTCATACAGACTTGTCAACAAAGTCAACTCAACAAATAGCAGTACCAGTCAAAGAGCAAGATCTTCAAAAGAGGATGAACTGACTTCTGGGGTCACTATGCTGTGCCACCTATCCCCAGAGACTGCTGAAAGACAGACTCTTGAAGCAACAAGAGCACATACGAGAGACATCAGCCAAGAATTCTATACCCACCAAGACTATCCTAAATTCTATACCCACCAAGACTATCCTGAAAAGTGGAGATGCACTAAAGATATTGTGAGATAACCAAACAGGATACCATGATGACTCTAACAGTCAACCTAGACAGAAAGTCTCAATCTGAATGTTTTAGATCACCCTGTAGTGCTGTTTGTTTACAAGAGATTCATGAATATATATGGCCCCCAGCAGGGTGAAGGAAAAAAAGGTGAAATAGTTGCATCATAGTAAGTGAAGGGAAAACTGGCACAATGTCTGGTCCTCTCCTTGCTGCCATGGTAGGGCATTCTGACAAAAAGCAACTGAAAGGGAGTCAAGCTTCTCACAACTCAAGATACAGTCTACTATGATGGAGAGATCAAGGCAACAGGAATGTGAAGCAGCTGGCACATCACGTCTACAGTCAAGAAACAGCAATGAGTACTTGGCTGGGCTCAGCTCACTCTCCATTTTATACAGTCCAACAACCTAGTCTGCAACAATTCCCAACAGCACAACCAAAGGCCCACTTCCAAAGTGACATTAGATTCTGTCTAATTGACAACTAGTACTGACCAGCACAAAGATGATATCAGTATCAGATAAAACATAACTTAAGGCAAAAAGCATATTAAAAAAATACAGAAGAGTAATATCTAACAGTGCAAGAACATTTATCCTATATAGTTCACATTTTTCTCCTGGACTGTTTTTAAAACTTCATTGTGCACGATTTACAAATCCAAAAAACGTTTAAATAAAGCAGAAGAAAAGAACTAGATTACAGAGATCAGTGAACCAGACATAAACACAGCAGATATCAACAAAACTAAAAAGCTAGTTCTTCAAAAGACAATAAATAGAATCAGGGTTAGTGGCTCATGCCCATGATCCTGGGATGCAGGAGGCTAAGTCAAGGTAAGTGATTTGAGACCAGCCTGGCTGCATGAGACCCTGCCACAAAAACAGCAAAGAAAAGCAGGAAACAAAACACACAGGCTCTGGCAACAGTAATGTAAAAGCAGTGAAGGTACAAAGGACCCTGCTCTGATTCTCCATCTTCAAAGCTGTTTTATGGAACTGGGAACACATTTCTATGATTTCCCAGCCTTCAGGAAGCTGAGGCAGAGCGATCGTGAGTTCAAGGCCATCCTGGGCTACATAGCAAGACCCTGTCCCTAAAAACTATTAAAAGGAGAATACTGGGAGCTGGTAAGATGGCTTAGTGGGTAGAGATCCTTACCAAGAGCTTGAGTTTGAACCCCAGGACCCACAAAATGAAAGGAGTGAACAGACGCCCATATATTGTATTCTGCTATTTACACACATATAGTGGCTTTCACGTGTGTGTACATACACACACACACACACACACACACACACACACACACACACACACAAAATAATATGATCTTAAAGTTTCTAAGAGCACCTTGCATGTAGAAGTGGTCTTCTGTCTTGTTCACATCACTGTTGCTATGAATGTCTGCTTGTCACAGTCAACCCTAATCCTAATCACCAGTAGGGCCTAGGGTGGAACTAGACTAGGTCAGGCAAAGTTGGGGATTGTGGAGAGCAGTGGATAGGCCTGGACCATCGGCGATCAAGCAAAGTGTTTACAGAGGTAACAGGTGAGGCCATCAACTGACCAGGCTGAAGTAGCCCCTGGGACAGCAGCCAGCAGAACAAGTGGTAACCACCAAAAATGGCTGGCTGGCTGCCATACTTGCTTTTATGGGCTTCCTAGCTTCCCTGTTGACCCTTCTCATGATCCCTCTTAAGGGCAGAACATCGGATAGATCTGACCCTTCTGGGACTCGGAATATCGTGAGTAGTGTGTGTGTTAGGTGTTCATCTGAAAATCCCAGAAAACCCAACTCAAATAAGCTTAAACAATAGAGGCAATGAGTGTGTGAGAGAACATTTAGCCCAGCTCTCACTGTGGGTCCAAAGGCCTCATAATGTTGGCTACACATGGTCCTATATTACATCTCCCCACAAGAACTGCAGATGCTATGGCGTGAGAGAAACGGCTTCAGCAAATCTAATTTCCCATCCTCCAACCACCCCACCAAATGCCTCTCTTGCAAGTCTTGTGACTAGGATCATCTCATTAGCCAACATCTGGTCATGTACCTGGATCCAAGCCAAGACTGAGTCCAGCCAGCTGGGAACCACCCCTAGAGCTATCACTAAATTGAGTGGTTTGGCTAAATTATTGAGCCTCACTCTCCTTATGTATTAAAGAGGATGTTTCCAATATCTCGTTTGTAATGTGTTCAGACAATATAAATAATTTAGTATTTAGTCTCTTAACACAGTGCCTGGCATACTCTGATCTGACCAATGGCAGCTAACACTGAAAACTGGGTCTCTGTACCCATTCTGTTCCTGAAGTGAGAAAGTTGGGCCATGATCTGAGATTTGAACCGAATGTCAATTAACACACAGATCTATCTAGGGCTAGCTCCAGAAAGCTGGGAAATGAACAAGCTGATGCTGTGTGTCTGTCATACAGGTAAAGGCCCGGGGTCCAGGGAAATCTACAGTAGCCCAAAGATAAAAAGCTATAAACGGCTCTGCTTAACATGGCTTTCTTGTCAGAGAGAAAGTCCCCTTTCCTCACAGCCTCTTCAGGGATCATGTTTAGGCCCCTGCCGTTGGACTGGACCACTAAATGGCCACAGGCAAGTGAAGAAGAGCAGAAAGTCTGTAAAGTCCCCTCCAGCTCAGTTTGCAGTGGGTGATGAGGGTCATATGCCCTGACAGGCCTTTAGCCAGGGGGAAAAATCTTTCTAATAGCCTTGAAGAATGCCCTAATCTGACAACTGGTTTAACAGATTATTGGGCCGGGCTTTGATCTTCACTAGGCATAATGAGTATGGCTCTGGGGCCAATCAACAGACACTAATAACCAGAATAGCCAGCAACAGGGGGCCTTCCCAGGAATGGGGCCCTCCGCTTGCAGAATTAGAGGATGGGGGTGTTTTATGAGTGAGTCAGACTCAGGGGGAAGCTATGGGGCCGTTGGGTCACTAGGACTAGCCTTGGGGTCACTCTGGGAAAGTACTGTAAACTAGGCCTTCACATACCACATGTGACACTTGATACCACCCAGAGACTGGGCAGCAGTAATGGACTCAGTCCCCGCAACAATAACCCAATGGTGAGAAAGCAGTCCCGACTCAGACTCAGAACTAACTAACAAGCGTGTGGCACCAGGGAACAGGGAACTGAAACTGCCCTGTGCTGCATCTGGCACATTTGTGGAATAGTTAGCTGCCTGGAGCGCCCATTTGTCCCCCTTCTAAGGTTCCCAGAATATGGAGCGTAGGATATGAGAGAGCAGGTATTAAGGCCTGTGATTCAGCATCCTTAAGAGTAGGGGATCTACCCTGAGGTCCTCCATTAGGGCTGGGGTTTCAACAGAGATGTGGTCAGGAAGACAGCGAGAAACAGTTGCTGGTCCTGAGTCAGAGGGCTCAGAAGTATTCCTGGGGTAGGGACAGCTGCTCTAGACACAGTGTAGAAAGAATTGTGGGAATATGACTCAGTTTGTAGAGTGCTCAAATTGCATGCAGAGTATCCTTAGACTGCATAGAAACCAGACCTAGCAGTGCAGACATATAACCCCAGCACTGGGGAGGTACATAGAGGAAGGTCACGAGTTCAATGTCTTCCTCAGCCACATACCTTGAGATAAATGAGACCGGGTCTCAAAATGAAGCAGCATCATGTGCCACTTACAAAAGAGCCACAGACCTTGGGCTAAGCTATGTGCTCTCCTCTACAGGGACTGTGTCTTCTGCATAAGAAAGGTTTGTGCAGCGGTGGTGTTCACCTTTAATCCCAGAGACAGAGGTAGGAGGCTCTCTGTGAGTTCGAGGTTAGCCTGGTCTACAGAGAGAGTTCCAGGACAGGCTCCAAAGCTATACAAAAAAAAAGGCCTGTCTTAAAAAACCAAAAATAAAAAAAAAAGAATCATATTATACAACATGAAATATATACTTAGAGAATAAATCATTAGAATCTAACTTTTTAAAGGAATTGTTTTGAGTCAGGTGGGGTGGCACACACCCCTAATCTCAGCAGCACTTGGGCGGAGGAGGGAGGCAGAAGAATCAAGAGCCCCAGGAAAACCTTGACTACTTGAGAGTTTTGGAACAGCAATGTGTGCATGCCACCTTCTGAGCCTCCCTCCATACCCAAGTGTATCTTTGGTGCATGTGCAAATCATCCCTGTTGCAAAAGTCTTTGCTATCCAACATTATTCAGAGACCGTCAGGAGGAGGGGATAAACTAACATGACATGTCTTCTTTTGACACCACCACTGTGGAGAAGAATCTACCTCTCTCCCTTAATAACTCGGAGGAAAATGTTTTGAGATTTTTTTTTTCCTGGTAGGAATGATAGAGACTGGTGTATTTTCACTGGCCAGGAGCATTTGGCCCTATTTTGGTTTAAACCTTCCGTAACCTCATCCGACACCTGAATCTACTCTGCTGGTCATACCCACTGAAACACTCTGTGTACTTTGAACTAGAATGTGAGCCTCAGGGGAAGCTTGGCTGCACCAATTAGCATGCCCCTTCTCTTCCTAACAATTATAGAAATATAAAAAAAAGCTTTTGAAATGACTATCTTTATTGTTGTAGTTAAATTTTACTGCAATTCATAAGACATAAGTTGCTTTGAGTTTAGAAATTTAGATTTTTTAATAATATGATCTAAGAGTGTAATAATGATAATATTAATAATAATAGTAAACTACTGGTGTGTGATTATTTAAAAACAAAAAGCCAATGGCCCAGCACTGAAGAGGCAGAAGCAAAGGGGGATCTGTGTGAGCTGGAGGCATGTCTGTTCTACACAGCTAGTTCCAGACTATCTGGAGCTGCATAGTGAGATCTTGCCTCAAAAATAAATAAATAACCCACAGAGCTGCATATGGTTGTACATGCTTAAGTCCCACTATTCAAGAGTCTGAGGCAGAAAAATTGCTTCCCTTGACCACCCCCAAATATACTCATGCTGGAGAACGTGAGTGCTGGATAGGGTAAGGATGCTGAACTCACTTAGGTCATTAGGGGGAGGGAGCTGTAGATCTACTCAGCACAGCTGTGTACCCAGGATCTGTGCTGAGCTCTGGAATATGTGGTAAGATACACCCACATGGTTTCTGTCTTCAAGCTCACATTCTTACAGGAGTTAATGACATTAAGGAAATACTGATAGGAAGGTCCAATGAGCCTAAGGCTAAGGTGTCTGTCCCTTCTGGGCGGCTCTCCTGCATTGACCACAAGCAGACCTATATCCAGATATTTAAGGACCTTGGGGGATCCCAACTCACCAAAGCTCTACCTTCAGAAACTTCTGCTGGGCTCTGCCTCCTTCACTCAAGGCCTCGAAAAATCTCAAGGCCACCTACTTTTCCTCCTCCATCCTCACAGACAAATGTCAACAGTGCTCTCTTAGACATCCCCCCCCCCCAACACGTAGCTATGCTAAAAGGAGAGTTTAGTCTATTTCACAGTTTAAAGTGAAATAAAGGGCAGAGAAACCACCGAACTGGACCACTTCTTGGGTAGAAAGAGAGATTTATTGGGGAACTTCAAGCTGCCATGCCTATCTCTTAAGGGCAAAGAGAATAGCAAACTGCTAGGGAAAATCTTGTCAGTTTTATGGGGAGCAGTTGGGGTGTATGTGCAAGTAGGAACAGCCTGGGACCTATCTTGGGGACTTTGATACAAGTTACAGGCACCTAATAATAGGGAACTAGATGGCCTGTTGGTGGAGATGGTTGGCTGTAGAAGCAGGGAAGTGACGCAGGGGCTCTTCCTGACAAACAGAAACCAGGTTCAGAAGTTTCTCAGGAATATTGATTTTAGCCACCAGAAATCCTTCTGTTTATCCAGTCAGAGTCCAGCCTGAGCAGAGACCGGACATTGTCATTTAGGACACTGTCAATGGTACTGCCATTTTGGGGGGGGGGTGTGCCCTAACACAAGCCATATCTCATTCTCAGTCAGGAAGCAGGGAGTAAACAAATGAATGTACTCAGCTCCTTCTCCATTTTACACAGTCCAGGATCCCCACCCAGGATTCCACAGTGAAAATGGCTCTTCCCACATCAATTAAAATAATCAAGACAATCCCTCGCAGACTTTCTTAGTGGGTAACCATAAACTATATAATCCGAGGCTTGTCTCCTAGGTGACTGCAGACCCTGTCAGGTTGACAGCTGACACTAACCATCACAATTATGAAGATAGAGTCAGGCCTTTGGGAACCTAAAGCCAACACAAGAGAGAAAAAGAAGTGGGCTTGCAAGGTGACTGTCCCTTTAAATTGCTTCTCCATATTTAGAAATCTCATCAACTCATCCTTTTCAAAAGATGGTGTGCACCCAGAAACAAGAAAAATAATAATTCGATAAGCCAACTTACCAACACACTTTCTACAATATTCTTTCCTACATTTTGGCTCCATGTCATCTTTGACTGTTCTATCACATGCCTATGACCTGTTACAGATGAGCATGGTCATCCCTCCAACATAGGTAGACAAAGTTTGTGTCTTATTGATGGGAACTGAGAAACATTTATGTTGAATTTACAGGATGGGTCTTACATCAGTCAATGTTTTCCAGAGGGACAAAACCAGTGAAATATGTAATTTACTCTCAAGATCTGAAAATGGGAGCAGAGCATCAATGTCCCAAGGACAGAGGATGGCTATGTTAGTTCAGGGAACAAATGCCTCCTTTGCCCATCTTTTTGTTCTGTTCAGTCTTCAGAGGTTGGTGAGGTTGAATGCCTCACCAGGTGGCTGATGGCAGATCTTTCCTCAGTCTACTAAAAGTATCCATCTCTTTCAGAAACACTCAGATGTAACAGATGATGGCTGACTTTATCCCAGCCTTTGAATAATATTGACTGTTGACTTTACACCATAGTATTTAAGTTTAAAAAGTTAAGACTTGGGATAGCCATTACTTGAGCCTTTTACTCGCTGGATAAGGGGTCAGTTTTTAAGAAGAGATTATTGCATTTTAGATGGAATTATGACCTTGCTGTTGACTTTACTTGGAGGTTCAACATGGCTTAAGAAGGTGTGTATTGGCACCAAGTTGGCAGGGAGTGAGTTTGTGATGGTTAATTTTATTTCAACTTGATGGACTTAGGGAGACTCAGAGAGCTAATAAAACATTATATTATTTTCATTATTATTATTATTATTATTATTATTATTATTATTATTATTATTATTATTAAAGGTGTATCTGCCTTTGGTAGTTGAGTATATCCACTTGGCTCTTGTTACCAGGATCCAACTGATCTTGTTGAATTTGGGTTTGCAACTAAATGCCTTGGATGTCCACTGATAAGTCAGACCTACAGAATAATGGAAACAGGGTTCTTCCAGAATGCTGGGGCTCCCCTCAAAAGTCTACTACTTCTTGTGTATGGGTGAAATGATCCCCCCACCAGTGCAGGTATATAGGTCTTAAATGACAAAGCTTTTAAATCCTATACATACGTGCAACCAAAGAAGTCAAGCATCTCCAGTTGTCTCATTGTCTTAGGGTTTCCATTGCTATGAGGAAGGACCATGACCAAGGGGAGGAGGGGGTTATTCAGCTTTTGCTTTTTCATCATAATTCATCATCGAAAGAAAGCAGGATAGGACCTCAAACAGAGCTAGGACCCAGAGTCAGGAGCTGATGCAGAGACCGTGGAGGGGTGCTGCTCACTGGCTTGTTCATCATGGCTTGCTCAGCCTGCTTTCTTGTAGAACCCAGACCAGGCAGGCCCTAGTCACAACGCACTGGGCCCTCCCCCATTAGTCTCTAATTAAGAAATACTCTACAGGCTTGCCTGCTTTGTTGATCTTATGGAGGCATCTCCTCTCAGATGATTTCAGCTGTGTTGAGTTGACATTAAACGGTGGGTCATCTTTTGGTCCATATTTCAGGCAACCAAGCAACCAATCAGCCAGACTGCTGGAACCCCTCCCCACTAACTAAGTGGCAGCATTAGCTGGCAACACTTTACTTGGTGAGCCCATATCAATGTGTTTTGCCTAGTGAAACTTTATGACCCATGTACTCCAATTACCTCACACCTTTAGTATAGTTGTATGTTCATGGTTCTCAGATTTCTGCTTGAATAGATTAGAAAACCTAAGTCATTCTTTTGAAGTACGGTGTGCTTCCTTCCCCATGCATCACTCTGTGTACCCAGCTTTTTAGAAAGTTGAAGCTAATTACAGGTCTAAAAGTATAGCAACTGTTTCAGGATGGGGGAGGGGGCACTATATCCTTAGGCATGGAACCTTTGTTCCCACTACTATGTTGGAGGAGGCCTCTTCTGAGGGAAGTCACATCTCACTCAAAATTGGGAAACATGAGTAAATGAACATACATGATTAACTTGCATTCTCCATTTTATTGGGTTTCTTGTGGTGAGAGGGAAGAACGGAGGAAATTGGCTCTAAAAACATGGAGGCTCGGAAGTCTCCTGATCGGCCAGCTTCAAGCTAGAAAAACAAGAAATCTGGTGACATCATTCAGTCCAGAACCAAGGACCTGGGGGGATCAAGAGCACTGATGTCTTTCAGCAGGAGATGAATGTCTCCACTCAGAGACAGAGCAAATCTGCCCACTCTCTGTTTTCTATTCTACCCTCTGCCTGGATGAGGGCCATCTTCTTAGCCTACCAAGTCAAGTGCCAATCACTCATGGCAGCATCCTCATGATCCACTCCAAAGTATCTGAGCTGATGCATAAAATTATCCATGCAAATTTGGGTAAACTCTATCAAATTTTATAGATGAACAGCAAGACTAGCTCCTGGCTCTGCATATTTCAAATCTGTCATTCCTCACATACTTCCTGTACCAAGAACCATAGGATAGGCTCACACCATATCACCGAGAGTTTCCCAGGAAACCGTTCCTCTCCAGTAACTCTAACTAACACGTGCAGAGGTGATCGAGAGCCACGCACGAAACCACACATGCATATATATACCACCCCGTTTGAAGTCTTCCTGTTCCTCACAGTCAGTGAGTTGGATCCACTTGGCAGGAGGGAAAAATGTGATGGAGGGGAAGCCAGAGTAGAAAGAAACAGTGGCCTTTAATGACTGTACTTGGACTAACACTTCTGCAAATTTTATAAAAACACAAGACCTTGTGAAAGCTTTGCTTGGAAGGAGGGGTGAGAGGCCAGTTACTGGCAACCGCTCTGCAGAAGGGCATAGTCCTTAGAGATGAAAGAGACCCAGAAAAGGGTAATTACTAAGGTGGGGACCTCAGAGCTATAGCCTCTGGCACAATTATTCTAACAAGTTAAATTAGCCCCAGATAAACCTGCACCTAATAACTCTGGACTGCTTGTGCCTCGAGCTCCCATTTAGAAGGAGGACTTCAAAGCCCCAGGCGGGGTCACCAGAGGTGGTAGCCTTCCCCTCCCCCCATTTGTGGGTGCAAAGCCTGCGCATGAGAAGAAGGCCTGAATATCACCTCTCCCAAAATCGCAGGACCCAAGAACACCCACATATTTGTTTGAAAATATACATTTACCCAAACACCTTCACACCAAGCACCACCATGCATATACCCTGCAGAAACACCTCTCTTTTTTTTTTACTGCAAAAAGTTACGTGTATGTTGTATCTGCATATCTGCCAGATGTGTACAAGCGTCCATGGAAACAGAAGAGAGCATCAGATTCCACGGTTTTTCGGGGTTCCAGGTAGCCTGATGTGGATACTAGAATTCAGACTTGATCCTCTGGGAAAGCAGCAAGTACTCTTAACTGCCAAGCCATTTCTCCAACCCACACGCTACACTCTTAAGAGCAATTCTAAGACACAGAACCAGACCTCCAGCAAACTTCAGGAGATGCTTATGTCCATCCGGGGAGGAAGTAGCATGTGAAGAAAGAGAGAATCCTGTTTCTTCCATTCCCTGTCTGCAGGTTGGAGCCATCATGGGGAGCTAGCCACCTTCTTTATGTTTACGCCATTACTGAGCTCCCCAGTTCTGCAGACTTTATATGCTTCTTCTAAGTTCTTCAGCCATGAATGGGATACAATTTATCTGTCACCCATGCTGGAGACTTGGTCCCCAATACAACAGGATTGGAAAGATGGTGGGACCCACAAAAGAGAAAGTAATTGAGTCGTGAGAATACCACCTTCAGAAGAAGCCCACCACAAGAGAGAGGGCTGGTCCCTTGAAGCAGCCTAGCAGCATCAGCACCTCCCCGGACTGATGAGGATATATTGTAATCAGACAGAAAAAGATACCCAGTCAGCATCCGTGAACTCTTTATCAGAACAGTTGTGGCCTGAGCCCAGACCTTGCCAACTCCACATAGTGCTGTCTAGAAGACTGGGATGGTATCTGACCTCAGCCTCTCCTCAGGATGAATGAGAAAGTGGGGACAAACATGGGGAGGTGTGAGGTCACTGACCACCCTGAGTCTTAGGCTCGCTGAGGTCTTGCTGTGCCTCGGCTTCTCTATTCCAGGAAGCACCAATTCTAGAACCTATCAGTTGATTAATAGAATTAATGTGCAAAGGACATTCCAAAAGTATCAGCTGAAAGTCAAGACCTTGGGCTCAAGATCTGGGGTGAGGAGAGCGTAAAATTAGGAAAGATAATGGCCTGAGCATCTCTGATTGGGACGGGAAGGGGCTTGGCCTCCTGAGCAACCAGAACTGGGAGCCCCAGACCATTCAGAGCTGACTGGTCTGAACCAGGGCTTCAGGGCTCTTCCGCTCAGGAAAATCCTATTCTGTCCTGAGCCAGTGGGTGAAAGAAAACAGGAAACACATGTTCTTAAAAGGAGGCTGAGCACCCAGACCCCAGATGCCCTCTAGGGAGGGTCTGTGCCCTGTACAGGGGTTTCTCACTCCTGGGGACTTACCCTCACCAGCCCTTAAGGAAGAGACACATTTGTCAAACTTATACAAAACAAAAACACTGGAGTAGGCGGGATATCTGGGTTCTTAGCAACTCCTGTGTGACCTCGAGCAAGAAGCTCAGCCTTTCTGGGCCTGTGTTTCCTCTCCCTGAAAAATGGAGTTGATTCTTGTCTTCTTTGCTTCACCTGTCTTTCTGGCTTTGGAACGGTAAACTAGCACATGTAGAAGCAAACGGGAAGGCCAAAGATAGTCTTCTCCCGCTCTCCCCACCCCTTTCTACAAGTTCTAAGTTCCAGGACACCTCTTCTGATTGCCCATGACAATCAGGAGTGACACACCCATGACAGTCCATCCTTTGCTTCTCCTGTCAGAGGCCTAATGTTCTTGTCCTCATGAAGTGTCTGGTCATCTTGTCAGATCTGGCAGCCTGGTTACTCTTCGCATGCTTCCTCTTGTGAGCTGGTAGAAGCCCTGCAGAAACCCTGGCTGAAGGTACAGGATCTGGGAGAGAGCATGCCATGACATAGCTGAAGCCCACCCACACCTCTTCCTTTGATTTAGTCCTGACTGATGGGAACTTTGGTTTTGACCAGGACAGTTACTAGGCACAGATAACCAGGCCCATGGGAGAGTGGCCTGAAGGGATGCTATGATGGATCTCTGAGCTGTCTTTGGTCCGGACAAGGAGACTCAGGAACTTTCTGAACCTGCCTTCGGCTGCCCACATCAGACAGAGACATAGGTCCTGTTTGTCCTTTGTACTACATCTCTGGGGGCAGGTACCTAAGTAGATCCTAGGGCCTCTTAGGAGAAAGAGGCTTGGGAAGCACTGAGAATATCTAAAGTTTATATCAGTGTGTGGAGAGTGTTGACCTATGCCACCCATTTCCCCTTAAGAGCATCCATGGGTTTTCCTCAGTGCCACTGTGGGAAGGCTTGTTAGAGCCAGGCCTAGAACCAATAATTAGAAAGGATCTTTAAGAAGAGCTAAGAATGTCCGGGCAGTGGTGATACATGCCTTTAATGCCAGCACTAGGGAGGCAGAGGCAGGTGGATCTCTGTGAGCTGGAGGCCAGCCTGGTTTACAGATAGAGTTCCAAGATAGCTAGGGATACACAGAAAAATAAACAAACAAGCAAAATGAAGACCCATTAGACCTACAGGGAAAGCAGTATGCCAGGCTGTGGGTTCAGCTCTGTATACAGAACAGAGGTGCCAAAAGCCTGAAGATAGAGCAGAGAGCCAAGTCTTCACCAATGGGACACCTCATCCAGACCAAGAGAGATGAGGTGAGCATACATCTCCTATCTCCCTCTCCAGTCTGCTAACTGGATACAGAGGACTCGAGGCCATAAGGAAAGCGAGGCCATTATTAAGTTCAGGAGCCTGGACTCCTGAGTCCCCACATGGATGACCTATTCCCAGCCAGGAGCAACATCCACATTAGACAGTTTAAACAGTGAAAATTAGCCTCTGTGGTGTTCAGCCAGGGAAGTCTGTGGGTCTGTTTGTTTTATCAGCAAACATTACCATGAGGCAATTACTTTACGAAGGGGGCAGGGGACTACAAGAAGAAAATGGTCCAGCACTTGTAGTATCTTCTGGCCTACCTCCAACATGGGATTTGGACTGGGGTTAGGTTTTCTCCCTCAGCCTTGATGCCATAAGTGTGCTGCGGCAGAAACATAGATGGATGCATTTGTGTCCTTTCAGACCGTCAGAATTGGTTGAATAATAAGAAATCCACAAGGTACAGCTGTTTCCCTGGCCTCATTTTAGCAAATAGCCCCTCTCTTCTTGATAGCTCTGGCCAAGGCAAACACTGGTTCTTTGATTCCAATCTTAACTGCTAATATTAACTCACAGATCATACCTCACGCTCATACACAGAGTGAAGGTGGAGGAGGGGGGATTAAGCACAGGCGTTTAATCCCACCATTGGGGAGTTCGAGGCCAGCGTGGTCTGCAGAGTAAGTTCTAGGACAGCCAGAGCTACAGAGGAACCCTGTCTTGAAGAAACAACAATGAACCAAACAGTCTCCATGTGGGTGAGAATATAAACCAAGGTAGAAGGCCTGCTGGAGTCAAGTCTGGAGTCATAGGTTTGAGCAGATCTCCAGGGAAAGGAGTCTAAGTGCAGAGGCTCTGCAGGACTGTGGAGGCCAGTGGAGCAAAGGCAGGACCAGGTCAAGATGGATGGACAGACAGAAGGCCCTGACAGACAAATGGGAAGTCAGGCAGATGACAATTTAAGTAGGCTGCGTCAACAGTGGGAACTACACCAAACAGAAGCTCATGGAACAGTTGGGAGATTTTGTCATTTGCCTTTTGGTCCCTTCACGTACCCTCTGCATGAGCTGGGTGTGGTAAGCTGAGGGGGGCAGTGCTATGTTGGGCTAAGCATCTTCCTCTTTTGGGGGTCCTTCAAGGGAATTGCACCTTTTCCGATTTGGTTTTCTTGACATGATTTTAGTATGTCATTTGCTCCCACAGTCTCAGTTTCTTATAGGATGGTTGTTAGTCTCTTTTCTACACAGAAACAACTGTTAAGAGTCTCCTGTTATCCACCACTGCCTTCAGCCACCTTCTGCGGTCCATGTTCCCACCTGCCATAGAAACCTACCACCAGATAACCGGGTATATGTGAATCATGCCAATTATATGCACAAAATCCTAACAGTGGCACCCAAGAATAAGTCATTTATCGGGTCTCCATCATATGTTGGTTCCATCAGACAGTGCTGCTCACGTGTCTACCAAGACAGTCGTCCTCCATCCTCAAAATGGAGTCAAAAGCTGCATGCCAAATGGAGTTTCTTGGGTCAATGCACAGTCTGAAAACCACTCCTGCTATCCACCACTGCTTAGGGTGTGACACTACCTGATCATGCGTCATGGTGGGCCTGGGTAGGGGGAAGCTCTAAAAATGAACACTGAGTGAATTTGTCCTTGCCTTATACATCTTCCTGTTCCCATGCCAACCCCAGCCCTCCATGCAGCCTGGCCATGCTGCCTGTGTAGATTCTAGATGTCAGCAGCATTGTCTTAGGGCCTCTCTGCTTTGGGGCTTCCTAGGATCCCAGTCCCTTTTCTTTCCTTTCCAGCTTCTACTTTTTCCTTTCTCAAAGGTCAGTGAACTCTATAACAATCTAGAGGCAGATCAGCCCTGCCTGCATAGTAGGCTTACGATGGTGCCGTGGCCCCATACCAAAGGCTTTCTGCACCTTGACCATTTGACAATCTCTGCCAGGCTGTCATGCTTCCCTTATATGTATATATGTCATGATTCCTATATATGTATATATAGATACGGGACCACCAACCTGCCTCTGCCTGGGTGTCATGATTCCCACTTTACAGATAAGAAGACCTAGGCATGAGAGTGCATGTCACCTACTCAGGAACACACCCAAGAGTGAAAGCTTGTATCCTGGATCACTATGTCACATTTTCTGGAAACCACACATATTCACTAAATGTTTTTGGTAAAATAAATGTGGAAGATTGATTCCCGGTGACAAAGCGAAACCCCCTACAGCGGGCTCTGCAGTATTCTGAGGAGGCTTTGGGAGAGAGGTGGCATCTGGGATCAGTTACATAATCTCAATAGCCTGGCTTACCTTTCAAGGTTCTCAGGGGTAGGCATGTGGTGTGTGTACTTACATGTATGCATATGTCCTACATAGGGCCAGAAAGCAAAGCATACAGAGAGTACTATCCAATAGAAATAAGATGTAAGTCACAAATATACGATATATATGCTTGTATATATTCACATATAAAACTTTTCTAGTAGCTACTTTTAAAATGGAAAAAGAAACAAAAAGTAAATAAAATAAATATAAGTTAACTCTAATGTCTATTTGAGCCACTTTATAAGAAGTGTTTTAACGTATAACCAAAGTTTAAAAAAAAAAAGAAAAATAAATGAGTTTCTTTCAAGCAACAAAGTCCAATGTACTTTCTACATGAATAACAGTGCTCAAAGAGACCACTCACATCTCAAGAGTCACAAGTGGTTGCCACTGTATTGCACAGCACAGCTCCAGTCTGGGCAGCTGAGGTCAGCCTGACCCCAGGAATATGCTCTAGGATTCTCATCATGGTGCCTCCCGATGCTTTGGAAAGCCCAAGTGGTCAGGCCTTGCTTAACAAAGCAAGACACAATTCTGTAAGTAGCAGGCAAGAAAATCCAGGCTACATAAACACAAACTGCTCCGTGTTAAGATCCAGGGAAAGCGGCAGACAGTTTTAATCTGCTGCAAACCCAGCATGTGTTTGTACTTTTCTGTTTACAGTAGGTCCTATGAGGAGGAGGCCTGTAAACAGCTCAGGGATTGCCAAGTGGCCCAGCACTCCACACAGCTGCACCGAGTTCCCCCAGACCCTCAGGTTACAAGCAAGCCCAGATTAAACCAGAAAGTTTTCATGACCAAGGAAATGTGAGGGGGAGGTGAGAATTGGAGCAAAGAGCCAGGCCAGGAAATTGTTGCCAGCTGTGGTATGTGGACGCCAAAGATGGTAGACACCTCGAGTCCTGCCCTATGTCATCTGGCTCTGAGAGTCTACACCTAGGAGAAGTACTCCAAAAATTCTAGCTTAGCCAGCTGGCTAAGAATGGCCCACAGGAGGCTGGGCTGCCATCATCATTGGTGTGAGGCTTGAGCAGACACATAGGGACCCTTGCTCAACAGGCCACCTCACTTTTAAAGCTTCGTACCACCTCCTTGAAATTCTTCATTTTGGAACTGTGGGTTTATGCTTTAATTTTGTACCAGACCATGCAAACCACTGGATCTAGTCAGGGGTAGAGGCAGATGCAAGCAACAATAAGTCCTTCCGGGCCCAGGATTCCTGGTGGGGAGGGGTTGGGTATGCTGAGGTTGTCCCACAAATAACTCAGGAGAGCCAAACCCTGGAGACAGCACCAACATGTTGTATATTTTCCAAAGCTCAGATCATAATGGCCTCTTTTCATTTAAAGAAAAATACCACAACCATTTCCTACCAGAGTTTAAGTTTTTATACACACACCCCCCACACACATATTTTTAACCTACCAAAGAATGTGCTTTATGAAGCTGTTTCCAGCCCTTCCTGAGGCTGAGATCCTTTCTCTCTGCTCAGAGAGCCCAAGTCCTAAAGGGATGTCCTTTTGGCTTCCAAGCCACAGCCTACAAAGTTGGACAGGGAGAAATAACGAACTGGTGTTGGCGGATCACCCCTAGATTTACCAAAGACCTACTGATCAGAGCAGTTGGCTGAAATCCACAGAAGCACCATTGTATCCTGCCCCTTCACCTATTAGGAATGTCTTCTCAGTAATTCTTCTGCCTACCTTAATCCTCTTCTTGGCTGGACTGTCCTCACTAGCCCACAAATGTGTCCCCAAACTTTCCATCCTAAGACAAAAATTTCCAGCAAGAAAATATACTTGACCACTCCCTGCCTATTTCCTTTGAGAGCAAGCAAGCTTTCTGAAGAGTTCTCGAAACTTGCTATTTCCAGTTCCCTGTGGCCCTTTGCCTCGGTCCTTCTTTCTAGGTTTTGTAGGGTATGTGGGTGGGTGCCCATGTGAGAACACATGGATGTCGGAGGTTCACATCCCCCTGTGTTATTCCTCAGGACCCAATCATCCTGACTTTGAAACAGAGTCTCTTACTGGGTCACCTGGGTGAGAGTGTTTCCAGAGTTCAGCTGAGAGAGGAAAAGCCACCCTGAATGTAGGTGGCACCATTCCACGGGGTCCTAGGCCGAAAAAAGAAAGCAAGCCAAAGCCAAGTATTTAGGAGGTGATGCGAACAATGGCCTCACACTGCTGCCTTTCTGTCTTCCCCACAATGGAGAGTCTCTTGAAACTGAGAAGTAAAACCCTTCCATTAACAGTGGCTGATGCAGAGCTTCTACCATTGCTGGATGATAGAATGACCACACACTGTTTAAACTCTACTTCATAACACCCACCAACACATGTCATGACATGTTCTTTGGACTAATACAAAGCCCAAAGGCCTTTCTTTTTATTTTTCTTTCATTTATTTATTTAGGGAGCGTGTGTACATGTGTGTATTCACGGTACTGGGCATTCAACCCAGTACCTCACACACGGTAGATAAACACTCTCTCTACTACTGAGCTACAGCCATCTTTTTTCTTTTTTTTTTTTTTGCATTAGCTTTTTTTATTTTGGATATTATAATTACATCATTTCTTTCTTCTCTTTCCTCCCTCTGAACCTTTCTACATACCCATCTTTGCTGTCTTTCAAATTCATGGCATCCTCCCTTTGTTATTATACACACACACACACACACACACACACACACACACACACACACACACACTATGCAGCCTTTTTATTTTATTTATTTATTTATATTATTTATTCTTTTAGATAGTATTTTACTGAGTTGCCTAGCTGGTATGAAACTTAAAACACTCCCACCTTGGCATCCCAAGTTCTGAGGTTGCAGGTGTCTGCTTCCATGCCCACCTCACAGATGCCTTTTTTATTACTCTTCCTGCCTGTCCGCCTCTCCAAGACCACATTTGAGTTCATGTCTCTTTGGCTGAAGACAGCCCTTTGTTGCCAGTCGTCGGAGGATGAGATTTCCCAGGTTTGTGTTTCTCAAAGCACCTCTGTTTCCACACAGTCGTCAGTCAGAAGTCAAGCACAGGCTTTGGGGCTTCATTCTGCCGCCCTCTGCCTCCAGCTGTCTCGCTGGAGGATGGGTCACCTGGCTGTGGCATCTTTCTTCTGGCTTTTAGGATTTGTACCTTTGGGTTGGATTTTCTGTCCACATTTGTTCTCCCCAGAAGGGATAAGATGGACTAGGGGAGTATACAAAGCAGCATGCTTGCCTGACCTATGCTTCCCTGACCTCAGGTCAACCAAGGAAGCAGCGTGCTTCCCTGACCTCAGATCAACAAGGAAGCAGCATGCTTTTGTGACTTTAGACCAGACCAAGGTGTCTTCTTCATGATGTTCTGAGGAAGCCCTGGAGATCACACCGTATAGCTGGCAGCCACTGTAACCACAAGAACCCCAGTTTATTCCCAAGGATGATGTTGAGTCTGAGCACCGAACTGCAGGATCATAGGCCTAAGCTAAGGAAGAGGAAGACCTAAAGAAGGGAGCAGAGAGAATCCTATCTGAGCTGTTGGCCTCCAGAAATATTGAGAGCTACCTTGTGATTCCTGGCCCTTGGCCAATGGCATGCGAGAGCACATGACAGATGCTATGTTCCAGCAGACACAGTAAGAGCCAGTATCATGGCGAAACCTAATGTTCACAGCCGGATGAGTGAAGTCACAAGATCAGTACCACAAGAGCAGCGACCTTTGCTGTGCTCACTGCTGTATCACTGGCTCATAGACGAGTGTCTGTCTGTCATGTAGGAAGTACTCAAATACACGTTTATCAAATTAATTGAATAAGATGAACCTCGGCTTTTGCCTCTGTAGGATCCTCCCCCTACCAGGGAAATGATATATTTGCCCAGCCAGACATGGATCTCCATTCCCAAATAAAAACAGCACCCTCTAACTGCATGGTGCGCCTTCCCGGTGCCTCTCTGCCAGCTCCTGACACAGGCTAAGAGACAAATCAATGACCTCTCATTTTACTCCATTTTTGGCCTTCATTTGAGAATCCTGCAAGAACACAAGCAGCCAGTGGCCCAAGGGTCACCGCTACAAGATATTCCTTTTTTTTTGTTCTTTTTATAAAAATAGGGAATATGGCTGAGTCAGTAATGTACTTCCTACGAAACCACAAGGATCTGAGGCTGAGCCCTGGTACCCATGAAAAAGCTACCATGATTGTGTTGTGAGTATTGGACAATGAGAGGAGACCCCATTGGATATACATATGAAATTGTCAAACAATACTATTACAAAATAAATGGAGACCTATTTGAGGAAGACACCATATGTCAACCTCTGGCCCACACAAGCATACACACACACACACACACACACACACACACACACACACACACACACACACACACACACATCTACTCAAAGGGAGAACACTGACGGAATATTCACCTAAGAAATCTCACCTTCCTTATCTGAACCTGGGGCTGCCCATCTAACTGCCCCTACAGCAATGGCGGCAGAAAGGAAGCTGTGGGTGCAGCAGGCTTAGTTAGTAGAGCGGATGGTGATCGGGAGTCCCACCCATTGTGCTTATCTTCAGACAAGCTTGTGTGCAGTGTAGTGAAACAGCAAGAGCAAGAGCTGTGGAGAGATGCCTGACGAACTCCGCATTTAAGAATCCAGCCTTGGAAAATGGCCAACAGAGAACCTGAAACTTCTAACTTTTGTGTGAACCCCAACTTTGAGCCTATTTTATACCAGAGAAAATCAAGACTCCGTGGCGTTGGTTGACTTACTAGAGAATGATATGGAGAGGTTCCTAAAGGCAGCCCTCTGATTGCAAACCTTCGGCCCTACCCATCACTTCAGTGTGCTCCAGGGTTTTGCCTTTCCTTAGTGCCAGGCTGTCTCTGCAATCCACATCACAGAAAACACCTAGCCTGGAGAAAAAGAACTCAGTCTCTTTTGATCTCTGTCGATGGCTGTTTGTGTGGTCTCAGAAAAATCCTTTGTTCTCACTGAGCCTCAGTTTCTTCATTTGATAAGTGATGAATCAGCCCCTGTCTTCCTATCTCTACCAAGTAGGTGTCATATATATATATATGAAGAAGAAGCAGGGGCAGATACAGAAACGTGGCTGTAACTACTCACTCCCCTACCCTCAGGAAGGTTATCCATTCCTGCCTCAGACCCTGGGGACTTCAAATGACTCCTAGAGAAAGCACCCCCTTTCATCACCCAACTGGCACAGTACTGTGTAACTGGCCTTGGTTAGTGCAATGTTAAAACATATGCACACGTACAGGAACTCATATTCTTCTGGTCTCCATCAGCCCTTTGCTGTTTTCCCCCTCCAAAAAGGACCCAGATAAAAGCTGGCTTTTACCCTGACTCCCAGAATGGAGATGAGGGTACGGACTCAAGGGTGAGCCTAATTATGTACCATGAGTGAGAAATAAAATACCATATTTAAGACTTGGGTGTATTTGTTACTGCAGCCTTAGCTAGCACATGCTGACTGATACTCGGTCTAGTTCTACCGGTTCCTCCCATCTCAGAGTTGATTCTCACCCATACACTTGTAACCCAAGATCTGAAATTCCTGCTCTGCTTCTGTTTCCTGTGTGGAGGCTTTACATCTTCCATGGTCACTTCTGAGCACCAGATGCTCACTATACAAAGTCTGCCCTGGGTGCCTCGGTAAGGGCTCAGCTCTTTCATTGCAACCATCCACCCTTCTGGTTAAGCTTCCCAGGCACACATGTGAGCACTTCCTCTCACTCTCGTGAATGATCTACATGCCACTCCCTCCCACAGACAGTGTAGAGTAGCTAGAGGAAGCCAAATTCAGACAATCCCTCTGCCTTCCCTGACAAACCTTCCATCTTCGTTCTGACAGGGTCCCACATGTGTGTGCAGGGGTGACTTTGAGAGGAATTCCTTCTTCCAAGTCGTATAAGATAAAGCAAGTCCCCTCAGCTAAACCTGTGCCTCTCCTCCCGATAGGGCCTGGATCTGGGTTCAAGACCAGCCTGGTAAATCCCAGTTATGAATGCATAGTGTGATCCTAACTCAAAAGATATATAGGTAGACAGACAGACAGATAGACAGACAGACAGGTAGATAGGTAGATAGGTAATGTCTTTGCAAAACAATCAAGTCCCTCTCAAGAGAGGCTTCCCTGCAGCCCTGGTCTTGGAAGGAGGCTCTGTCTTCTTTGCTATTGTATGTGAGTCCTTCCTACCCAAGGCATGATAAACTCCCTTCTCTCACCTGCCAGGCCTCGGCCCATTTCTCTGTCCCCAAGTGTGGATTTCCGCACTTTTATCTCACACATGAGTTGTGAGCATTAGTCTGGAGCCCAAGACACTGCCTCCCTCTCCTTCCCACAGCAGGCAGTATGAAGGTTCATCCTCTGGGCTACAAGAAAGCATGATTAAAGGATGGTATCAAAAAGAAACCCATTCAAATGGTTCTGATGGTAAATTCTAGGTGTTTTCAATCAAAAGTCTTTAACTTTTTCTTTTCTTATTTAGTTTTTATTCATAAGTATGAACTTTACAATCCAGCTAGACTTGGAGGGGAATGAGAGTGGGGATTACAGGGTGCTGTGAGCAGATGTTTTGGTGCACTCTCCTGAGCTACAGAAGGAATGGTACGGTGGGTGAGATGCCACAAGTCAAAAGAATTAGAGTTGTCCACAGTCGGCAATGGTGATCTTGCTGGTCTTGCCATTCCTGGACCCAAGACGTTCCATGGCTTCCATGATGCTCATGCAGTCCTTCACCTTTCCAAAGATAACATTTGTCATCCAGACACTTAGTCTTGGTGGTTGGCGGAGCAGATGTACACACACACACACACACACACACACACACACACACACACACACACGAACAGAAAACCAAAAACTGGGAAGTTTTTGTTGTTGGTCCAGCATTTACCATGGACAAGATGCCAGGACCTGTGTTCTTCAGGATGAAGTTCTCACCCTCAAATTTATCCCCATATATGGACCTGCCGCCAGTGCCATTATGGCATGTGATGTCACCACGCTAGCATATGAACCCTGGAATAATTTTGTGAAATGAGGAACCTTTATATCCAAATCCTTTCCTTCAAATGCTCAAAGTGTAAAAGTTTTATGCTGTCTTTGGAACTTTGTCTGCAAACTGCTTGAAGGAGGTGCGGCCCAAGGACTCGCCATTGGCCATGATGTCGAAGAACATGGTGGGGTTGACCATGGCTGCAGCAAATGGTGATGGGACAGCGGCATCTGCAAAGCTGCTTTTAAACTTCCTTAATAAAAAAATAACTTTCTAAACAAAAAAATCAGTTCAAAGCCAGAGATGGTGGTGCATATCTGTAATTCTAGAACTTGAGAGGCTGAAGCAGGAGAACTGTAAGTTCCAGGGCAGCGTGGACTACAGAGTGAGGCCTTTTCAGAAAGAGAGGTAGAGAGCAAGGGATGGAGGGAAAGGAAGAGGTAGAGAGGAGGAGGAGACAGAAGAGGAGAAAGAGGAAGAAGACATAATAACTTCAAAGTAAATAGATTTTTCTGATTCACTTCCTGTTGTTTTAAGTTTCTGGCCCAGACTTTCCGGCCTAGCCTCCTGGCCCAGACCCGCAGACTCATAGTCCCATAGTCCTACTGAAACACACAGGCACTTACATTAATCATATGCTGATTGGCCTAAGGCCCAGGCATGTAACTTGCTAACTCTATCCTTAAACTAACCCATGATTCTTACCCTGTTCAGCCATGCAGCTCAGTACCTTTTCTCAGAGCAGCATAGTTATCCACTGCATCTTTGGCTTCTCTGGTGTCTCTGTGGCGTTTTTTCTCTGTTCTTTCTGTTCCCAGAGTTTTCTTAGTCTGGTAGCCCCGCCCACACTTCCTGTCTGCCTTCAGCCGATCTGCATTTTTATTAAACTAAAAGGCGGGACAATTATTTACAATGTAACATAATCACACTACAATTCCCATTACCCTAGGACAGAAGAGACACAAAGTGGGTGAGGGCTCCAGTCAGAGTATTGGCAACTAGCCAGGTCCTACCAAACTGAAGTACTTTACCTAGACAACTTAAGTTGCAGCAGAGTCAACTTTCCACCCAGCAAGCAAGACTGGTGAGCAGGTGGGGAGCAGCTCTGTGGTCCCATGTTCTCATAGGCCTCGGGCAGACAGCTTCTGCAGCCTTCCAGCCTTCAGCACTGATAGCACAGATCCTTTGCAAAAGGAAACAACACCTGCTCATGCTTGGCTTTCTCTCTTCCTCTACCCCTAGCTTTCCAGTCCTTTCCAGATCACCAAGAAGAAATGACAGTACCTTCAGCAAAGGCATAGGCTTCCAAATGAGTTTACCAGTGAATAACTGGAGTCCTTTAGGTGTTGGGGGTTTTTTTGGGGAGGGGAGTTAAATTTTTATTTATATCAGTATGAGGGTAGCACAGTGAGCATGCAGAGGTTAGAGGTTTGAATTCATGTACCAACAATTTACTCAGAAAGTGTGTTTGCCCTCTGAGCTAACTCACTGGTCCTATTTAACACAAGCTCTCATGTATCCCAGGCTGGCCTTGAATTTGCTATGTAGCCCTTGAATTTCTGATCCTCTGATCTCTACCTCATGGGTGGTAGGATTACAGATGCGTACCACCACACCTGGGTTTTGGAGTATCGGGAATTGATCTTAAGTCTCCACTCATGTGAGGCAAGTGCTTCACCAAGGGAACTACATTCCCAGCCCTTGGATCACTGTCGTTGTGTTCTGAGATAGTGTTTCACTACTTAGCCTTGGCTGACCATCCGGCTCACTGTGTGATGCTTCAGAGTTCACAGGAGCTCCTCACATGGACACATTGTCTCGGGTGGCTCAAGTAGGCTGCAGCCATTGTCCCATTATTTATTTATATGTGTATCTGAGTGTTTTGTCTGCATGTAAGTCTGTGACTCGCTTGTGGGCAGTGCCTGTGGAGACCAGATGGCATCTGATGTCCCCGAGACTTGAGTTATAGATGGTTCTGAGTCACCATGTGGGTGCTGGAAATCGAACCTAGGTCCTCTGGAAGAACTCTCAGTGTCCTTAACCACCGAGCCCCTCACTGCCCCATTTTACACGTGAGGAAAAGAGGCTAAGGGAATGCACATGGCTGCCCAAAGGCATGTGATGAGAATTTGAACTTGAACTTAAATGGAGAGGTTTTGTTGTTGTTTTTACTTCAAATATAGCACGGGCCATCAAACTTTAACCCTTGATTCACTTAATTTCAAGATTAAAATGTGAGTTTTGGTGATTTATCCCTGTATAGCAATCATCACTTAGATGTGGCTGAAGCCAGTGACTACAGTTAGGAGGAAGAGACCACATATTTTATACACTCTGTTTTGTTTTGAGAACCAAAAAAAAAAAAAACCCAAAAAACAAACAAACAAAAAACCAAACAAACAAGAAAGGGGTTTGAGATGTTTCTCTGTGAACACACTAAGTCCAGCCAGCAGATAGGGCACCATCACCTGACAGGACACCCCTGAGCCGGTGGGAGAAGTCACTAATTCAAATAACTATTTGAGGGTCCATTCTACACTTTGGGGCTCTCTCCAGTCATTTCTCAATTATACCAGGACACTAGGACCACCACACCAATCAAGTGTAAACCAAGATCTGTGTTTCAAAGCTGAAATGGTGCTAACTGTGAATCCTTGCCCAGTTGCCAGTCTACCAATGTAACCTCTCTCTGCCCCAAGACCCGAGGAGAGACCTCTGCCCTGCCTTCACCCCCAACCCCACTTCTGTTCATTCAATGAGCATGAAAAAGAGATGACTCCTCTAACCCACAATAAAAATGGGGGAAGCTCCAAATAATGATGTCAATAATAATTGATTGCCACATGTTCGTCAAACCGTTGACACATCTCAGACTATCCATATTTCAGGGGATCAAAAAGCACGCATGATGAGTGAGCATTGCATGGAGAGCTCATTTCTGATGGCTGAAAATGAAATTTAAACTTGAACTTTGAATTTTCAGATTAAATTATCTTACAGCCTTTTTTTATACTATAAATTAAACCCAAGGCTTCATAGGTGCTGAGCACGTTCTATGCCAATGATGTACATTCCCTGCCCACTTCTTGCGTAGCAGAGGCTCACTAGGTTGCTCAGGCTGGCCTTGAACTCACTCTACAGCCCAGGCAGGTCTTGCACTTGTGAGCTTCCAACCACAGCCCCCCAAGTAGCCAAGCCTTCCTCACCAAGCCAGCTTCTATACATTCTTGCAAAATAACAAACCCAGAATTGTCTCTAGGCCAACTACCACCACCCCCCAGTTAAAGAAAACTGATACTCAGAGCATCCCAAAGCACTACTGCCACCTGGTGGCACCCTCTCAGTCACAAGCAAGTTCCCCAAGAGGGCCGGATCAGCTTTTAGGGACTACCAGTATTTCAGTCTTGTGAAAGCATCATGGTAGGCATATTAAAAATGGATATCGCTGAGCCCTATATATCCTGGGTTTCCGTAACAAACTCCAAACACCCACACTTAACAAACATCCACACTTAAAGTGTATGTCCCAAGTGATCTTCATGCATAGTAAACTAGAGAGAACCATCAGTCTAAAGGACTTGTCTAAATGATGCAAGCTGAGAAAATTCAGAGGCAGCAAATCTTGGAGGACCCACTCTGGCTAATACTGAGCCAAAGGAAGATTGCTGTTTTCGGAGTCTGCTGGGCTCCGTGTAGCTGCGTTATGTAGAAATAACACCCTGTGCACTGCACACACAAAACTGAAAAGAATCTAAGTGCCAGCAGCTGGCTTGCTCTCTCTCCCTCCTCCCCCCCCCCCCCATGAGCTCCTTCAGCCTTTCTCTGTCTGCTCCACATCCCTCATAGCTCTCCCAATTCACCTTTCTTCTCTGCCTCTGCAACTTTGTAAAAACACACCCCACCTCTCCAAAGTAACAGTTTATCCAGGCACCACCTTCTCAGCAGGCTCTCTGGGAAATCTTTTTAGGCTAAACGAGGTACCCCCTTCTTAAGCCCCCCCCCCATATGCAACCTCATTGTCTGAAACACAATTGTAAACTTTTCAAGGGCAGAGCGGTGGCTCTGTGACTCCACATCCAGCCAAACCTCTATCACGTAGCTTGCAGGCTCCGTTCAGTATTTGCTGAGTGAATAAGTGTTTTCAAACGCAACAAGAAGTCTGTCTGATTTTTTTCAATGATAAAATGGTAAAACTGGGAGGGGTGTGGGTGGGTGGGGGGTAGGAACAGAGCAACCTGGGAATGTCTTTACCACCTCCCAGGAAAGGAGTGATTTCCCCAGAGGACAGAGGCCTGTCACATCTTGCCCAGCTAATCTGACAGAAGCCAGCTGCAGGGTTGTCCTGCCCTGGGGAAGGCATGCTGGGGCTGGGAACCACATGCCATTGATTGCCCCTGGGGACACAGGGGGGTAATTGACTTGTCTCCCAAATTTATTTATTAATTCCTAGCTGTACCATTTGATGTGGTTTCCAGGAGGCACACCGTTGAAATCTGTTCACTGCCTTACACCCCCTCCCAACCCCCAACACCGCAATGGTCCCCAGGGAGCCTGGTAAACCTCAGAGCCAGCTCACCAGCAAGACTCCAGGCAGGCAGGTAGGGTCTAGACACTGTGTGCCCACCACACAGAAAAGGTGGGCTCCTGTGAAGGGTTCTGCACCACAGGCTGCAGATTTGAGTGAATAGACAGCTCAGCAGGGTGTTGAGGAGGCCTGGATCTCCATGAGATGTCCCTAGGATCAAATCCTCATCCAGGGAAAGGACGAATCAGTGACTTTGTAAAGACTAGGTAGGAAGACCCAATGAGCCAGGCATGTTGGAACAGATCTATTATTCCAGCATTGGGAGGTAGAAACAGGAGGATCAGAAGGTCAGGATCAGTCTTGATTACAGAACAAGTTCAAGATCAGCCTGGGTTACAAGAGACCCTATCTCAAACATGCACTCGAAAGCACACAGCAAGAAGGGAGCTGAGGTCATAACTCCATTGGCAGAGTGTTTTATAACATCCAGTAAGTCCCAGGTTCAGTCTCTAGCACTGCAAAAACTGGGCAGCGTGACCAACCTGGACCTACACAAAACTTTGTCACAGAAGACAGGAAGGCAATGTTGGGAGTGAGGAGTCTGTTTGCATGGTTCATCTGACCACAGGCATTGCGGGCCATTCTAAGTGAGCAACAGTCATTGTGTCAGCCACAACTTTGTTCTCTGCTATGTGCTTCCCAAATTTCTGCCCCTTTTGTACACTTAGTATAAATCGGTTTTGTAATTAGGAAAACAAAGAGTGGAAGGCCATGACCTTGATCTGAGCATGCATCTAAACTTGTCTCCTGCACACAGCCTTGGGACCATACTTAGACCACAATGGCTTGCATATATGCTGTGTGGAACTGAAGATGGGTGGTAAGGACTTTGCTCCTCAGCTTTTCCCCCACCCCAGCCCTCCCTACAGAAACTAATTTTTCTCACGTTCCTTTCTTCAAAGGACCTTTTCCCCTCCACCCAGTTCTGTTTTCTGATTCTCTTTCCACCTCTAAAGACTCAAATGTACTCAGCCTACACCAGGCCATGCCCTTCAGCTCCAAGAGCCAGTAATGCAACCCTGCAAATCTTTTCTCTTTCACTCTGCATACACAGTCACAAGCATACACACACGTACATGCACACCAGACTCTGTGAGCCCCCCTTGGAAAAGTCTTGTCTACTTCTATCCTTACACATCTTGGCTCAGGGGTACACTAGGGCTGGACCAAAAACTCCATTCTCTTTGTGTCCTTCACTATTGTCATAGACTCTGACCTAGGCTAGGAGGGGCCAGTAAGGTCCTTGTCTCAAGAACAAAACTTAACAGAATGCCCCAAACCTCAACAGTCAATTTGAATATTTGAAGCAGTATTTTTAAAACTCAAAATTAACTCCGATTATCCAGGATGAATGAAATGTCAAAACTTTTAAATAAAGAAAAGCTCCCAGTGACTGATTTCTCATGTGCCTTAGGCACAGTTGGGTTTGGTTGAGCATGGTTTGCAGAATGAACCCATCTGTAACAGAAAGGCATTCCTCAGCAGGATTCAGGGCTCTAAGCCCTGCATCCAGCGAGTCTGTGCCTGTTCTTCTGTACAATGACATTATAACACATCCTCAGAAGTCCAAGGGACACAGCCCTGAAGTCATCAGGACCCAGAAGGTCAGCTGTGTGGCTAGTTCTGAGTCAGGCATTTCAGCCTCCGTAGGATGTGGCCCAAGAGGCAGAAGCAAACACGTGATGAGTGGACAGGGGGATTGGGAGACAACCTGAGGGGGCTGAGAAGGCAGGAGTTGAGCAGGCCTTTGTGAATTCTTCTTTCTAGCAGTGTTCAGACCTGTTCAGGCAGGTCAGCCTGCCTACCCACTCCAGGTCATGTCAGATACTGCCTCCATTTTCTCCTCAGGTAAACAGATGTCTCAACCTGGCCCCTGAGTCCTTAAGACCAAGCAAGCCATTACTCCAGCGGACTGTCACCAAAGGGCCCCCACAGCCTGGTCCACATGACTTGCTAAGACTCTTAAGTGTAGGAATAGGGATCCTACCCTATATATTTTAGGCTCAGGATTTCACTTGTCCAGCTCCTAGGGATATTATTAGGACCTTATTCCTACCAGGAGGTTCATCTTTGCCTGGAAGGTGACCCTCCCTGGACCAGGAAGGAAACCTGGAGCTGATCATTTCTATTTCCCTGCCCTAGGAGCCTCTGAAGTTCCAAGCCAATGTCATCTCTGAGGGATCTTGCTGTTTTTCCTTACATTTCTGGAAGCCTTGAGCTCAGAATGGTTAGAAGAGGCTGTAGCACAGCCTGCAAATGCCAGGGGTACCCAGGGAGGGGCAAAGTACAACCATGGCCCAAGTTCTGATGGGGAAAGCCCCAGCCTACATTCTGTGCGCATGTGCATGTATGTGGAAGGGATTGGGGACAGGTCCAATTATAGGCATCTACTAAAGAGGCCCAGGCAGGCTGACCTCATTTGATGCAGGTCTGTGGTAGATTTCAGTGAACTATGTTGTCAATCAGAAATTGTCCTGAGAGTCTGAGCTTCGATCACACTTGCATTTACTCACTCAACAAACATAGGTCTCCCCTACACGCCAGGCCTAAGGCTGCCCCACCCAGGCTGTATGCTCCCCTAAGTACACTGTACATACACACGAACTGAACATTTTTCAGCCCTCACCAGGAATGAATGGAACAGTCTTTGTGATTGTGTGCAGCTGGTTCACACAGACATCCATACACAACCATGGCCTCTCTTCCTTTCTGTCTCTTCCCAGTGGACTGACACCCACTGCTAATAACAGACAAGGCATTTTGGTACCAGTAGATCCAGGGGCTTACTGCACAGGTCAGGCACTCTGGCAGAGCGGGGAAGACAGGCTGAAGTCTGAGCTGCCTACGACCTGGTCTCTGCCTCTTGGGACCTGCTGGTCCTTTGGGCTGTGAGGAAGGAGTAATTAGCAGGCTGACACAGTATTCACAAGTCAGGGACTTCAAGCACTGAACCAAGATCTGTAAAGAAAGGACAGTTCTCCCACATTCCTCCTCAAGCCATGGCCCCACTCATAGCCCCTGGCTTTCTAAACGCCAGCCTTGCCTCACCCACAGTTTGGCTGACCATGAAGCCATTCTATCTTCAGGGAAGCCCCCCCCCCCTTTTTCAGGTTAGCCCCTGCTAAGAGTTCTCAGTAGCTCCTTACTACCTAAGAATGAACTCTGACCAGCATTCCAAATCCTTCTGCAGTGATTTTCTTGGCTCTCCCAGAAATCTCCTACGCACCGGTGCGCACATGTGCATCTATCTAGACTGCCCTTTTACACCTCTGCACATTTTGCAAAGCCTTTCTGTGTGTCCCCCCCTATAACTCCTGTCCCTCCCTCTCAACTAAAACCACCAAGACCTACTCCAAGAAGCCTTTTTCTGGTGGCCACAGCTGGGCACTGGTCTCTTTATCTACACTGTATTCCCTGAGTGTGTTGTCCCTACACACACACACACACACAGAGAGAGAGAGACAGAGACAGAGACAGAGACAGAGAGAGAGGCATGCATTGGCACACATATGCACATGCATTGGCACATATACACACACACACAGAGGCATGCATTGGCACACACACACAGCTTCTTCTTCCGGGGAATTGGCTCTTGCCTGCTAGAGCCCCAGCTAACCTCAAAGTTGAGGTTGGGGCCAGGCCATACAGCTCCTCTTTGCTACTTGTTTCTTGCAGCATAGGGCTGGGCACCCTGGCACACATACTGTCACCCCCTTAGCCCTAACTCCAGCCTCAGGGGTTGATGTGTTGTCTCTCTCCGGAAGGGTGTAACCCAGCCCCCTGTGGAAGGCATCAGCCTCTGGCTGGGTGGCTCTAAGGCCCTAAGTCAGGCTGGGGCCTGCTCAGCTGGGTGGGAACCGCACACATTCCTTCAGAATTAAACAAGGTCCCGCTGGCTCCAGGCTCCTCAGGATGAAGATCATCCGGTTTGCTTTTAGAGCAGCTTTTTTGCTTCCCCGGGCTGTGAGCCCATGTGGTTCCAAAAGAAGGTTCTTGGGTCTCCCAGGGCAATAACCTCAATAGCCACAGGGAAGGGTGAAAGGTCACATCTGTGGTCATTTGGAAGGCTGGGTCAAGGCCAGGGCCTCTGCCCTCTGTCACCTCCTGCCTCATGTTCCTCCTGTCATACATCTACCACACTTATACACACATGCACAAATGTATGCCCACATGAATAAACAGGCACATGCACAATCACACAGAAATGCCTATGCAATTGTGAACATACAAGATATTCATATAAACACACAGAGCTGCTCCCACACAGACTGTAAGAATATGTGTGCATAGAAACAAATACACACTGACACACACACAAGCAAACGCAAACCCCATAGGAGTAGTCGGAAAAAATGTGTTCATGACAACAACCACAAAATTCACAGCTTCATGACCAACCTATATCTTGACTGAAATCACATAACCCCTTTAAATTAAACTTAGTTCACAAATCTAAGATGAACATGTGGCCCTGCTTAGATTCAATCCTTGTGATTAACCGCAGTAATAAGGATATTCCAAACAGTCTGGATGGTCATAGGGTCTGTGGCCCCTAAAACAGGGGGCTTTTATATGGAGATGCGATTCTCTTTCAGGCCACTTTACACCTTCACTAGAGATGAACAGATTCACCAAGAGAGTGTTTTCCTGCCATCTTCAGGAAATGGGCCACGAGAAATCTACAAATTGCCCACTGATGGGTCCAATGAAAGTATAAAAACATCAAGATTCTCAGAGGATAAAAGTGTCCATGAAGGGAGGGCCAGGAGACTGCTCAGTCAGTAAAGGGTTTGCTGTTCCTGCCAGAGGACCTAAGTGGGCACACCTGTAACCTGTAACCAGCAGAGGCAGGGGGATCACTGGGGTTTGCTGGTCAGCCAGCCCAGTCAGATCAGGGTCCTCTGGGGTTGTTAAGAGACCTTGTCTCAAAGAAAGGGAGGGGGGAATTGACTGAGAAAGATACCCAATATTGACCTCTGGTCTCCACGCACACATACACATATACAGTGTGTGTGAGAGAGAGAGAGAGAGAGAGAGAGAGAGAGAGAGAGAGAGAGAGAGAGAGAGAGAGAGAGAGAGAGAGAGAGAGAAAGAGAGACAGAAACACACACACACACACAGAAAGAGAGAGAGGTATAAACAAACACACAAATGCCATGGTGTAAATAATACCTCTTAGTTGTTATGCAATCCCGTGGCCACCCTGTATATGACCCCCATGTCATGGGTTGAACCAGGTACCCTCAAACTCCTGTGTTAAGGCCCTAGCCCCCAGCATCTATGAATACAACCATATTAGGAGATGAGACCACAGCTGGGCACTTTAAGATGGGATTGCTAGGGTGGGCCCTAACCCAGTCTGGCCGGTGTCCATATAAGGAGAAAAGATTAGATCACACAGAGGGTCACCCTGTGAAGAGGTAGCAAGCCATGCAGGGGGACCAGAGAACCTCTGACCCTGACAGCTTGATTTGGTCTTCCAGCTCCCAACGTTGTGAGAAAAAATACATTTCTATAGTCCAAGCAACTCTCTCTCTCTGCCTTTCTCCTTCACCGGAAGAAAGTTCTAAGACCCTCAACACAACTTGCTCCAGGTTCAAAGGTCGCCATGCAGTACACTGGAGCCCACTGGACAAGGCAGGAGGGGTCAGCACAGAAGCAGGTAGGCCTCCTAAGCCTGGGCCAGCTCACGGACTGGCCCTGAGCCCCGGGTCTCTCTTTGTGCTAAGGAAGGGCTTGGCAAAGCCTTTTTGTCAGAAACCCACGTCCATTCAGGGCAGGCTCAAATTAGTCTTCCCTGTTGCACTCAGCTGGTTGCAATTGTAGCTCCCTCATGCTAGGATTTCACTTTCGACACTGATTTATGGAAAACACAAGAGCTGCCTAAAAATCACATGAATTCCTGCTCAGTGAAGCAATGGTTCAGTGAGGCAAAGAGGGAACGAACCCAGCCCTGCCGCTCCACGGGGGAGGGGAGACGAAGGTGGGAGTTTCCCCACAGAGGGGAGTCCACCCTGTGATCAGAGCCACTCGGGTGGGCCATCCCAGCCCCTCAGGAGCTGCAGGGGCTCCTTGGAAAAATGACATATTCGTGCAATCAGTTTCTCAGCCGCACTGAAAACAAAATGAGGCAGAGGTACACATGTCAACAGGCATGTGGAGAGGAAAAGCTAAGTGCCGAGCATACCCGATAATGTCGCAATTTATACAAGATTTCAAAGTGTGCAAAACAATCCTGGAAATGCCCTTTGAAGACTTACACACAAGGAGGGGAATTAAAAAAGGTAGTGGGAGGTGAATGTGATCAAAATACATTATGTATGTGCATAAAATGTCACAATTAAATCTATTATTAGGTATAATGAATAAATTCTAGTAATTTTTTTCAACTATAAGTCAGGCAACAGTTGCATCTCCCTGTTATCAAAGCTCTTAGCCACTGAAGGCAGGAGAAGCAGGATTTTAAGGGCAGCCTTGGCTATATAACGGATCTAAGCTGAGCTACAAGAGACCTGCCTCAAAAGAGCAACAGCCAAAACTTGAGTGTAATTTTAAAAAACAATAAAGAAATGGAAGAAAATGGGAAGCCCCAAATGTACTTTGGCAGGAGAGATGTGCTGCAGGATTTGATAGCTGCACATTTGGGAACTGCACAAAGGGGCTCCGGATGGGTTGCTAATTCTATTTCTGAAACTGTTTCACAGCTCTATAGGTATTCTCTCTCTCTCTCTCTCTCTCTCTCTCTCTCTCTCTCTCTCTCTCTCTCTCTCACACACACACACACACACACACACACACACACACACGTTTGGTTATTCTGCTGTCATTGTTTTTATATTTAGCCTTGTTTTAAACTGCATTTAGAGATGAAAGCAACATTCTCAGTCTCAGATCCAGGCATGGCAGCACATGCCCGTGATCCCAGCGGGAGACTTGTTATAGGTTCAAGACCAGCCTGGGCTACATACATTCAAAGACCATGCTGTGAAGAAGAAGGAAAAGGAAGAGGAAGAGGAGGAAGAGGAAGATTATTTTTGCAGTTTTGCATCTCAGGTCCCCAGATCCAAAGTCCCCCTGAGCAGCATCCCAGGTAACATCAGGAACACCATGGAGAGAATTAGCGTGCAGCTGAGCCTCAGAGCTTCACTTTATTCCTATCCCACCAAAGGATGAGGGTGGGGTGTAGGGCTGTAACCTCAGAGTGGACTTCCACAGAATTGGGGGGGGGGGCTTCCTTTGGCTCAAATCTAGAATGTAAACAGACTGGGGGCTCCTGCTTGAAGCCTTGGAGCTCTGCAGTCACTTTATAGCCCTATTCTTCCAGACTGCTTAACTCTAACAGGCTCTAAGGCCTTCCTGCACATCGTTCCAGGAAAACTGTGCCCCTGCATGGCTGTGTTGGCCTATTGGGCAGGCCTGGCCCACAGCTGCAGCTGTACATCCCTGCTGTCCCAAGTGACCCAGAGTATGGCCACCCCCTGGTTCTTCCAGAAATTGAGTCCAGCCCTGGATCTCACTGATCCTCTGCCTCCCAACAGAATTAAGAGCCTACTTTGTTACAATTGAGTCTAACTCTCCAGCACCCAGCTTGTCTGGTTGTTATCTACATACATGACTAACTTCCAGACACTCGAATTGTATCTATTTATTCATTCAACAAGCATGATAAATACCTTTGATGAATTATATGCCTTGCAAGAGACCGGGGATTCAGTGATGAGCCACAGTGTTCAGTCTTACTCAGAAAGACACATCAGGTTGAATTATGGAGTTAGAGTTACAGAAGGCTAGCGTCATAGAGAATTTAGAGCTGGGTACAGGCCAAAGATCATCTAGTCAGAACCATCTACACCCAAGGGGAACAAGACACAGGGGGACATCACTTCTGAAGGTCACATGTTAAGGTGCAGGGGCCAGGATGATCCCCGAAACTACGGGGACCTGGAAGCAAGTTGAATGTCCCTCCTGAGTATGGTAGCCACTGCCAGGTTGGCTTTGGAAGCCGTTTTCAAATACCTGCTGGTGGCAAACTCAGGCCACTGGGAGCTGTGTCCTCCCTCTGGAGGCCACACGCTGGAGGTCAGCTGGGGTCACATTTACAGTGCCAAATCAAAAGTCAAAATCTGCACTCTCCTTTCCAAAGAGGGATAGGGCGTGAAATCTGGAAAGCTGGGGATCACCTCTTAGCAAGCAGTGATTTCTGGGAACCACCTTCCAACCTGAGAAGCATGAAGCCCCCTCTGTTGCACAGACCATAATCCTGGAATTTGGCCTTAACTTACTCACCAACACTTCGTTCTCAAGCAGTGGTTCTCAATCTGGTGGGTCTTGACCCATTTGGGAGAGGATCACAAATCAGATATCCTGCATATCGGATATTTACGTACAGACTCATAACTAGCAAAATCACAGTTTTGAAATAGCAACAGAAATAATTTTATGCTGAGGGGTGGGGTCACCACAACATGAGGATCTGTATTAAAGAGCAGCATTGGGAAGGTTTAGAACCACTGTTCCCAACATCAACGTGAGGCAAGTTTCCTTGACTGATCTACCCGCCATCTGACCTTTGGCCTCGTGATTCCCCAGAGGCCAGGTCTAAATGGAACTCCCTAGAACCTACTAAGGAAAATAACTGAGCCCCATGGCTCTCTCTGTTCGAAGAGCAGAGCATCTTGGGTGGCATAGGATTTAGGAAACGGGCTGTGTTTTGTGCTTTTCCACGCAAAGCACTCACTTTCAAAGTTCCCACTCAAGGACCCCTAGAGAGTGCCTGGCTGAGTGCACCATCCTGGACGCATCTCAAATGACAGTTCTGCCCCATTTCACAACAGCACCATGACAGCCCAGCCCCACCAACCTGAGGTTCTTTTGCTTGGCCCACAGCATGTTTGACATAAATCCTGTTGCCAACACTATAACACTAGAATAAGTCGCATAAAAATCCAGATTTGAGGAGAGAAGAATGGCTTCCCTGAACCTGCTCCCTCACCCTCCAAGGAAGAAGCTCCAGTCCCCACCGCTCTTTATTGTCACCCCCTCCCCAACTTGCCCACCAACTGAGGGCCTTCTATCTCCTACCTACCGTCTGCCCTGTCTTTCCTTTCAACGTGTTACTTTCCAGGCCACAGGGGGCTTTGGAATTTATGAATTCTCATTTTAGTGTCTGAGAATGATTTTGCCTGTGGAAAGTGTGGCTCTGTGGTCTGTCAATTCTGCAAGCTCACTCTCTCCCCTCAGGCGGCAGCACTCAAGCGTGAGAGCAGCCGATGGGAAGGAGCTTGCTTGGAGATGCCTGCTTACAGCTGGGATTTGGTGCAGGATGCAGGGAGAGGCCTTGAGCTGGTCTGTGAGAGAGGAGTCCTGAGTAAGACGTGAAAGGGAGGTCAGAGGAGCCAGCTGGAGTTTATCCCTCAGACGGAGCCTCAATTTTTTATCATTGGATTTGAAGTGAAGTCTTTCTTTCTCTACCCCAGACTCAAAGCTCCCCTCATCCCTGTCCATAGAAAGAGGAGGAGTCACCAAAGCCTAGGCCAGATCCCAAAGACCTTGAAACAGATGGCCTGAGAGGCTTTCAACCCATAGAACATACAGAAAAACAGGCATAGTGTCTGTTGACTCAATGATATCCACCATCATATGTTTAACAAACTCTCCTTGGAGAAAAACGCATGATGGATATAATCGAAACCATTTTCCTGCTAAGTGGGGTAGAACAGTCCTGATTTGGTGTGAAAAAAGGTCAGAAGAAGTTATTTCTTCTCCGCAAGCAAGAACTAAGCTCCCCCAGGCTTTGACATCACTATCCTAACCCAGCATTAACTCCCTTACTAAGTCATTTGGAAATGACAAGAAAGAATCTACCATGGGATGGGCCTCTTCACACTTTGGACCCCAAGTACCTGGGGGAAGGGGGGTCCCTAGCAGTAGGAGGTTTATGTGGAGGCACTGCCTCTCCTGCCTAGCTCAGCTTGCTTCCCTGACTGTCTTGTGTTAGACTGACAGTCTATGGAGTCCCCCAGGCTCTTGTCCAGCCCAACATGGAGCTTCTCTCTTTGAGTATGGCTGACTCAGACACTCAACTGACTCCTGGTATCTCCCTCCCTTCCCAGCTCACCCCCCCCACCCAGTTTGGTTCTGTGACTGGAGATAGCTTCTTTCTCACTGCTCCCCCCAACAAGCCCTGAGAGTACCCTTTTCCCCACAAGGCATGGGCTGCCAACACTGACAGAAAACAGTGGGAAAAGTCAGATTAAGCTATGCAGAATGGAGCCCTGCGTGGGCTGTCTGCCTCCAAATTTTTATAGTTACTGTCCTGAACCCATCAGGGCTAATGCTCTTTTTGCCCTGAAGCCAAGCATCCTCCCTTTAACCCTTGTTCTCATCCTCCTTACCATCCCTTAAGCTACCTCCTCCAGGCCCTTTAACTGCCAACAACCTACTTTCCCAACTTTGATTTATGGTGACCTGAGGGATAGCAAAGTTAGAGCTAGCCCCACCCCCAACACCATTTTAAAACCACCCAACATTCTGGGCAGACCTTTCTATTGAAAGGCAAACACCAACCTACACAGTCCCACATGGAGCTGCAGACAGACACAGGCCCTCACAGCCAGAGATAACAGTGAGGGCCAAGCCTGCCTCAGATCACTGCTCACCATACCATGCGCTCTCACATTCTGGGCAGTTGGACACATGCCCCACCAGCCTGCCCTGCACCAGGAGCCATTTGGGCCTTCTTTTGAGGAAAAACACTCAGCTCCCAAGAAGGTTCCTGACAGGGCTGCTTTTTTTTTTTTTTTTTTTTTTCCCAGAGCCGCTGGATAAATTGCTTTTGTACAAAAATAAACACAAGTGAACTGCATTAGCTGAGAGAGTGACACATTAGTTACAGATGCAGGGCCTGTCAGAACAGTGAGGGAACAGCTTTTATTGGGGAAAGGCTGAGAGACCCATAAAGAACCAGTTGGCAATCTCACATAAACATTTGTGTGTTCACATAAACACCGCCTACCACAAACGGGGCCTGGCTGCTAGGAGGGCTTGGAAGAGCTCTTTCTGCTCGTCCTCAGAGAATAGCGTCGAGGCTGGAGGTGGCAAAGGGTCACAAGACCCCTTTCTCCCAGAGTTCTCTACTTCTTGGACCCGCACCCTGGGCTCTGTGGGGTGGAGGGGGAGATCCAAGTTCTAAATCCTAAGTGTCTGCCAGAGAAAGAAGGTCAATGCCCAGCTCCAGTGGAACAACTGGTCCATTTTCCTCTCTCCACAGAGAGCTCACATTAGCCAGCCCAGAAGGGAGAGAATGGGATCTGCTGTTGCACTGGGGGCTGGCCGGCTGAATAAAGCCAAGGGAAGGAATTGAAAAGAGCTTGGAAATCCTTCTCAATACAACTCCAAGGGTTCCCATCAGAATCTCTGGGAAAGTCGGATGGAGCCAGTATCCTCCTCAGCACCAAGGACGAAGGCTACAAAGGGTAGCACCAACCTCATCCCATCCCGAGATGCAGGGCGCCTAGGATCCCTCCTATTGGCTCTAGAGAATGTCCTTGCATTGGCCCTGAACATCCTTTCTTTCCTCTGAGGCCAACACTTTAGACCGCATCTATTTGAGGCTACAAAGAAGGCCAAAGGCAGCCATGTGGACTGACCAACTGGTCTGTTCTCGCTGGTTTCCGTTCTGTGCCAAGCCTGGTCCCTCACACTCCACCCCTTTCCAAAAGCAAATGCCCTTTGGAAAGGCTCTGATGCCCGTCTTTGTACTGAGGTGTACTATTGGGCTATGTGAGCTTCATTTGATCCCATCTCCCTCCCAGATGGACAACGTATGAATGAGTAAGGTTCGATGCAAGCAGGTAGCCTCAAATTTCTTGTCAAGTTTTAGAATCGGCTAGAGAAGGAAAGGAACATTGGGAATTTTCTGCCCCCCCCCCTTGTGTTTGGGATTCCTTTAGGAAAGAGAACATAGGGTCAACAGAGAACTCCCACAGGCCTCAAGATGTCTCACAGCAAAGACTGATCGCCAGTGAAAGGACCATCTTCCCCCAGCTCCACATTAACTGGTCACTGCTTTCTGCCTCAGGAAGGATCAAGACTAGTTAGAACCTTTCTGTGTTCCTTCATCTAGTTCCACATTTTCTTCAGTCTAAGTTCCTTCTCTGTCCCCCATGCACCTCAGGGATCCAGCCCATCTGAATTAAGTTCCCATCGGGGGCCTATAATTTTAGACAATTCCTTTCAGGCACCTTCTGTAGAGGCCCACATCCAACCCATTCATCTGGGCACTTTGAAAACTGCTTTCTACTAGGGTCCCCCCACCCCTCTATCTGTGTGTGTGTGTCTGCTTTGGACTCTGTCTCTCTGTGTCTTGCTGTCTCTGTGTCTCTCTGTATCTGTGTGTCTCTTTGTCTCCATCTCTCTGCCTCTGTCTCTCTCTTTCTCTCTCAACCCTGGGATAATGCTTGAGGGTCTTACTGTTAACTTTCCTCTTGTTCTGGGTTGTTTGTATAGATTGAATATTTCTCTGTATCTCCTCCCCTCCCCCGGGTTTAAACTCTCAGATCTGAAGCATCTCTCTCTCAGTTTCTCCTTCCTCCAAAACAGTCATCCAGTGCCTAGGAAATGGTACCCATTCTGAATCAGTGAAGGGAGATGGCCATACAGTCTGGAGCCATGGTTCTGAGAGGGCGAGAGGAGACGATGGGGTGATAGGGAGGGAAGTGGCAGCCATGATGGAAACTGGCCCATAGCCTTCTCCAGGCAGCCTCTTCAAGTCTGTCATTTTGTAGCTGAATAACTGGGCTTTGGAAGAAAAATTAAGATGCCAGGCAGGTATCAACAGCCAAACACCATGGCTCTATTGACTAAGGCTCCGCCATCTAGGCTCTTTCTTCCTGTGAACAAATGGAATGCTTTATGGGAAGATAGAAAGAACAGTCCTAGATGGCAATGTGGAAGGTTCTTTGGCCAAGACAGCCCTCAGGAGAGAACACAGTGCAGCCATAATTTATTGCATTCAATATTTTCACTTCCAGCCTTATTTTTATAGACATTATTTCATAGGCTGCAGCTTAAACACAGATGGAAAAGATTCTGGCTTTGTAATAAGAGATGGATTACGGTGGGCCCACCCCACTGCTCTGTGCCTGTGAGTGAGTAAACGCACATGATCATGGCCTTAGGTGGGGCTAGGAGATGCTTCTTTTATTGTGTGTAGATTTTGATCTAACAATTCCACAACCCTTCTTCCTCATGGCCAGGCCCTCTGGATGCTCCCAGGGGAACACGTGATAAACACGATGGTGGACAAGAAGAAGAAAGAACAGAGCAGTGGAGCTGAAATGGAAGGAGAAGAGAATGTATTGTACTGTCTACATGACTATGCTGTATGCCTTGCCCTTGGTGGGGGGGCTGGGGAGTGGGGGAGGGTGTCGGCATCTGATGTAGTTGGAAAATAGCTTCTACATCTCTCTAATGCTTTCCAAGGTACTCCCCCTCCATACTGTAGCACAGAGTTTCATTTCAACTAACATCTTTAAAATCAGGATTTGGGGAGCTGGGGAGACGACACAGTTGGGAAAGTCTGTCCCTTGCAAGCATGAGAACTGGGCTTCAGTCCAAAAGCTGCATTTGGTGGCATGGAGACAGAGACAGGAGGGTTCCTGGGACATGGCATGCTCTCCAGCTGGCCTAGCCTGCTTGACCTCTTCCAAGCCAATGAGAAGCCTGCCTCAAAATAAATGAATAAATGAGTGAATGAATGAATGAATGAATGAATGAATGAATGAATGGTGGATGGTGTCTAGTGAATGAACTCTAAGGTTTCTGTATATCCCCTGCCACATAGACACATACACACAGGACTGCTCACATCCAACATGATAGAACCTATGGCTTTTAGAGTCTGGCAAGGTTTGTTGAACCATCCTTATTTAGAGAAAGGAAAAAAAGCAAACACTACAAGGGAGCTAAAGGGGGAAATGTTTGAAGGGAGAGAAGTAAGTGGGACATAGGAAGGTGAAAGGAACATGGCTCAGACCAGAGGCAGGAGGTAGGCCCCAAAGGAGGTGGCCTAGTCCAGCAGTAGTGTCTTGGCCCACACCATGGCCCACACACATGCACAGACTCCGTGAGTGCAGGCTGAGACCAGCTTTGCAGCAGGCCTGATAGAGCCGGGCAGGCAGCTTAAAGACATGCCTTAGCAGCTGCCCTCCCAAGGAAAAGTTTTCATCAGACTTTTGAAGCTCTGGAAGTGTGTAACAGGAAACACTAGGAACTCACGCTCTTGGGGAGTCAGTGGCAAGAACAGCCCCCACCCAGCTTTGAGGCTCAGTGGAAAGTGAACAGAGGGAGGGAAGACCCAGGAAGGAAACCTACTTCTGAGGACTCTCCTTGTGGAGTGAAGCACTCAGGAGAGGCTGAGAGACCGTTCCTGAGTGGCTCTCTCTGCAGGGACCTCTTGGCAGAACTCTGTGGGAGATGGCTGCTGGTGGCTTGGCAGAATTATTTCTTGGTTTTCATTGTAGACATTTCTGTATTGCATAGTCACAGTGGTAAAATTCTTAGGATCTATCCTTGGGGTATCTTTGAGGCTTTGACAGAGCAGAGGAGGTAAGAATCTGTGCTGAGAAAGTCTTCTACCTCTTAGATTTGGCATATCAGTCATCACTGTCTGCTCTACTGAAGTGAAGTTACATCAACACTTAGGGAGCCATGAATGATAGGAAGTTTTGAAACAGGAGTGAGTGAGGAATATGTTTCAGGTAGCAGAGAGCTTCAGGAAGGCAATGCCCACCACTTGAGAAATCTGGCCCAGGAACCCAGGAGCTACATTTCAGGAATGGTTCTTATGAGTTATAGAAGATCTGCCACTACCCCACGTCCTTATGTTGAGGAAATGCATCCCTCTATATAGAAATACACTCTAGGACTGGTAGGGTTACCTGTCAATCACAAGGCTCCTTAACCAACACTCTTGAAAACCAATTTGAGCCCTGGTTCTCTGCCCTTGGACTTCCCAATCCTGAGAATTTATATATGCCCTTTTGACTCAAGCCTATTTGAATTGATCTTTGGTCACTCATAGCTATATATATAAAAAAAAATCCCAATTAGTACACATAGTCAATAAGTGAAGTATGCTTCTCCTAGGCATGGCCAACCCACAGCCCGTGGGCCATATGGACAACAGCATAGGCATATGTGAGCCAACACAAAGTCATAACCTTACATAAAACATTATGAGATATCTGGTGCTTTTTGTGTATGACTCAATTATGTGGTTCTGGGGTGTGAATTTTGTAGACAGCATTGTTTCGCAAAGTCAAACGGTTGTCCATGCCTGCAAGTTTAAGCCAAAGAACTAAATCAGAATCAAAGTGCATTTTCCCAGGAGCAGAGGCCCATAGACATCCCAGAAAGAAGCAGAAATACTTGGATAAGAAGGCTAGAAGCCACAGGCAAAAGAAGCCCCATTCTGTTCCTACAGGTAGAGGAACCCACACTCCATACATAGGTGCACACATGTACACACATACACTTCCAAGTACACTTATAAAGTGTCTATGGATCCTTGTCTCCCAACACACAGCCTCAGCACACAGGTGTCCAATTCTAAGCATCCACTCTCATGACTGACGCTTTTAAGTCCTTGAGTCAGGAGGAGACTGAGTCTGCCTGTCAGGCAAACCTTGAATTAAGCTGTCTCCCACATCAGCAATGGTAGGGCAGACTGAAGAAAGGTGGAAGTGGGTAAAAGAAAAAAAAAAAAGACAGATGGATTTATCAGTCAAGTCCTTTCTCACAAATGAGGAGGGTGATAACCGCATTCCCTATAGTGGCAAGCACCCGTATTGTTCCATAGGTACTGGCACATTAGCACAGTGTTTGTTCCATTTGCAAATCACAGGTGTGGAACATTTCCCAGGATACATAATTTATGATTCACCTACATTTGCACATCTGCATCTCGAGATGCAGATGCATGAAGCATGGGACTGACTCTTTACTTTGGCAGCTGACCAGACATGGGGAAAGGCCACAATAGTGAATGATTCATTATTATAAAAATGTCCACTGAGATTTCACTAAAATTTCAAAACTCAAGCTTAAAGTTAGCCTTACATAAGCGTTTTTGAAAATTAAACTTTGTGTTTGAGGAAACTCACCAGTCTGAGGTTTTGGTAGATGAGTGTGGCTTGAATGTATGATGCTCTCCTTAGGCTCATGCACACGTGACATGTGATGCTCAGCTAATTGGTGATGTGAATTTCTCATGCAATTAAATGGCAGCAGGACCTGAAGCCTGAAGCCAAATGCAGCCTCGACAGTATGGTGCAGTCAAGATGGCAGCACCTACATCCTCTTTTCCCTGCCTTGGATGGGATGGATTGGGCAAATGAGATATGCTTACTCATAACTGGTTTTGCCACAGGGCCTTTCTTGACTCTCTCACTGAATAATAGTCTCAAAGGAGTCAAACCCCTAATATGATGATTAGCTTACCCCACAGAAGTTTTTTTTTTTTTTTTTTTTGAGACAGGGAAACCCTGTGTAACAGTCCTGGCTGTCCTGGAATTTACTCTGTAGACCAGGCTGGCCTTGAACTCACAGAGATTCACCTGCCTCTGCCTCCCGAATGATAGGATTAAAGGTGTAGGCCACCACTGCCCAGCCACAGTGAGTATTCTAAGACCTCAGGTAGAAACCAAAAGCCTTTTATAATTTATGCCCAGAAGTCATGCAGCATCATGGTCATTGGGTCCATGCGTCCAAAGTAAGTCACAGACACAACCCAGATGTAAAGGAGAGGACCACACAAGTGGATAATAGCAAGCTGTATAGTTATTTGCTGGAGGGGGCTTGTGGGGACTGTCTTTGAAGACCAGTTACCCATGGTCTGGTCCCAATGACTCATCTCCCTCTAATGTGCAGATACACCTGCCCACTAAGAACCCCCAAGGCCTCAGCCATTGAACACCTTCAGACTCAGGTTTCAAAACCGAGACTTAAGCATCTAAGTGGGGTATAGGTGCACATGCAGCCCTCAGGTATGGCTCTTGGTCCTAAGATTTGTGAGCTAAAAGACCCGTTATTTTCCTCATTCAGCCCAGAACAGTGGGACAGGTATAATAGAAGAGCAATGGATGCTCATCTCCCTAAAGGAAGAGCCTATGCCATCAACTCCTTCACTAGGTCTACTTCTCCTCTCCAGAAGTGTTTTCCTGGCTCCAAACGCTTAATTATTGTGCTGGCTAGCTGTCAACCCAACACAAGCTGGAGTTATCCTGGAAGTCATCTCCATGGAGAAGTTGCCTCCATCAGACTGGCCCATAGACAAGCCTGTAGGGCACTTTTTGGACTAATAGTTGACCTGGAAAGGCCCCACTCAACAGTGGGCAGTGCCACTCCTGGAGAGGTAGTCTTTGGTTGTATAAGAAAACAGGCTGAGCAAGTCATGGGGATTAACACTCCTCCATCGCCCCTGCTTCACTTCACTTCTGGCTCCTGTCCTCATTGAGTTCCTGCAATGGCCTTCCTCAGTGATGGGCTGTACTCAAGATGTCTATGCCAAAAAATAAAAAATAAAAATAAAAATAAAACCAAACAAACAAACAAACAAACAAAAAACCCTTTCTTCTCTTTGTTGCTTGGGTCCTCTTGGCAAGAGACCTCTTTATTTGAACTATACTTTCAGCCCAACTTGTAGAATTATCTTTAAAACTTTGTGGGCTTCTTTTTTCCCCCTCTTTAATTTTTAACTTTGTGTAAATGTGTGGAGGGAGTTCAGTACTGTGGAGGTAGAGGATACAAGATGCCCTGGATCTGGAGAAACCGAAGGCCATGAGGTAGGTGCTCAGTGTGGTTGCTGGGAAAGGAAGTGAGGTCCTCTGCAAGACCAGTAACACTTCACCTCTGAGCTCTTTAGCTCCTGTATGGAGGCTTTTATATATCACATTCTAACTTCCTGAATTAGAAAAAAAAGCCACAGCCATTTATTGATTCTAAGGCTTCTCTTGATTTAAGCCACCAGTAAGGAGCTGGTTGAAGTCCTTAGAAGCCCTGCTGTCCACAAGGTCTTCAGAAGCCTTGTTGTCTACCCATGAGCCCTACAAGACATGCCCTTGAGTGTTACTGAGGCATTGCTGAAGGATTTACAGCCACACCCTTGGCTTCCTCTCCGTCTCAGCCCACACTTTACTGGCAGCACCCTGGCTTGCACCTTTGCCCTGAAGTCTGTTCTTCCATTGAGAGCCTTCAGTTGGAACAGCGAGACTACCTCCTTAGATTTTCTAAATTCTGCTCCAAAGTGGAACAGTGCCTTCCTTAATTTTCTGTTATCGACTCCTCTACCTGACAAAATCTGCTCGGAGAAGCTCCAGAGTGCTTTCACTGTGTTGCTTGGAAATTGCTTTAGACAGGACACTCTATCGTGCCGTGTCAGTGAAGGCGATGGCCTCACATCAGCCAGGGATGATCTCAGAGGTCCTTCGCTCAGAAGATTTCCTCCCTGTGTCCCAGGACCCCAACCATGCTCTCCTCAATGTTCCCCAGCTTCTGCTTTCTGAGGGCCCCAAAGCAAAGGCCACAGGTTTCTATCTTTTCTCTCTATTCTCCACTCCCAGCCTGGCCTTCCCAAGAATGCTCCAGAGAACACTTCCGTTGTTTCGGTCCTGCATACTCCTTCCCCAGTGAGTGAGTTTGAGCTGGCCTGTGACTCACACTAACAAATGGAATGTGTTGGAAATAAGTTGCCTAAGTTTGGAAGTGTTCTTTCAGAATACTGCCAGCTCCTCCTTCTCTCTTCCTAAACACTCACTTCTGGGAGTCTTGAGCACCTTGTGAGACTTCCAGCCACCCCACTGGAAAAGCCAGCTGCTCCATTACAGAGAGGTCCACACATTCTGAGGAGAGGAGAAGGGCCAGAACTGCCTGCCTTTGGTCCAGTCAGCCTCCTATGATCCCAGACACCCTTCCCTAACCACCTCTGCCTCAGACTCCCAACCAAGAGCAGTGGCAGATGCCCTAATGCTGGGCTCCCAGCACCCCAAGAGAATAATAAAGTGGTGGCTGTATTGGTTTGGTTTCAAATTCCATTTTTTTTCTTTTGTTTGTCTTTGTTACTTCTTAACTTTTGAAAGTTTTTTTAAAAAATTATGTGTGTGTTCACATAGGTGTGTGCATGTGAGTGCAGGTATTGAAGGAGGCCAGAAGAGGGCACCAGAGTCTCTGAAGCTGAAGTTCTAGAGAGCTGCCTAACGTAGATGCTGGAAACCAAACTCAGATCTTCAATAGATGCTCTTAAACACTGAGCTATTTCTTCAGCCCGTCATTCTTAAAATTAGCATACAAAGTTACAGGCTCAATGAAGACATCCCCTTTGATTTTCTTGAGGGTCTCCACCTGGAGCATGGAGGTTGTTTTAAACCACCTAGTCTGGGAGCAGGATTGCTAAGCATAATCAAGGCAGCCTTTATCTTAGTTCCGATTCTTTAGCTCATTCCTATCATTAGAATACAAATTTTGAGTTCTTACCTACATAAGCATGATTAGCAATTTTACTAACACTGAAGGAAATTGAAGGTAGAAAAGAACTATGTGCTAGTTTACAAAATTTACAAATATTTTATAGATATATTTACTTATCCAAATATCACTGTCCATAATCAGAACCTTTATATTCTTAGTAATAACACCCTGTCATCTTTTAATATCTTACTTTCATTTATCTAAAACTCATGACTTTATATGTATTTTCAATTATGAAACTTTCATTTTTATCTCTTTTATGACATTTATTACATTTTTCCTTATTTTTGTCTTTATTTTAAGGCATGGTCTCACTATGTAGCTCTAGCTGGACAGGAACTCACTATGTAGATCAGGCTGGACCTGAATACTCAGAGGTTTGCCTGTCTCTGCCTCTGAGAGCTGGAATTAAAGGTGCGCACCACCACGTGGCTTCTTTTAATTTTTAATTTATTAATTATTATTTAGGGACACATATACCATGGTGCATATGTGGCATAGGACAACTTTCCAGGGTTTGTTCTCTCTTCACACTGTGGGTCCCTGAGATGGAATTTAAGTCGTCAGGCCTGTGTGACAAGTGCTTCTACCCACTGAGCCATCTCCCTGACTGTTTGTTTGAGACAGGGAATGTCACTGTGTAGCCTACATTGCCCCTCAAACTCACCGGGTCCATTCTCAGTCTCCTGAATGCTGATTTATAGATGTGAGCTACCATGCTTGGCTCGTGTCATGTTAAGTCAGTATTCGCTTGTTAACTTGATTTATAGTGACTAAGTTTGGAGACATAAGGACTGTGTCTCCCTTAAACTGATGACCTGTGTGTCCAAAGGGTTTTGACAAACAGAGAGATGCCCAGCATTCACTGAGACCAGAGGAGCACTAGGGTGACCAGAGGAGGTCAGAGAGGGGCCTTGATGAAGCAGTATGCTGAACAGCCCACCTGTCTGCTTTCTCGGGCAGACACTACTCCACTGGCAGCCGCTACTTCACTGGCCAAATCTGAATGGCTTGGGCCTGGTAAGGGAACACAGCAGAACTCAGCAAGCCTAAGGCCACCCCAAAGCCTGATTTGCACCAGGGAACATCAGGTCTTCTGAAGGCCCCAGTGCAAGCTGGGAGGCCCCATATGGTGAAGCCCAGTGGAGATCCAGGGTCCCCAGTACATTTGTTTGTATAGTCTGGGGTGTATTTCTGGTCCTTCATCGCCTCCAAGACTCCTTTCTGAGAAACTCTAGTCTTCTCTTAGCAAAACAGAGATGGGAAGAACCTGCCCCTCCCTTACTGGAGAGAAATTGGGGAGGGGGGCTTAGAGCCACCTCTCTAAGGCTTGAAAAGTCAAGGCGTGTCCAAGGCCAGGAGCTTAGACTCATAGGGCTACACAGATAGACAATCCGGATCTAGAGACAGGAACTTCTTTCCAGCATGTGGGGCTGCTGTAGATGGTGAACAGCTGGGACAGTGACCAAGTCTCATGACAAGGACCAGGTTTGTGGCAAAGCATGGGGCTTCAGGCAAAGTCTTTAATCCCTTTGTGCCTCCATTTCTCATTAGCTAAAATAAGGAGGAAGTGAGAGAGAGAAGGAAGTAAGGAGGAGAAAGGAAGAGGAAATGGAGGTTATCGTTATAAGGTTTCATTTGGGAAACCCAGGTAAAGTTCTAAGAAGAGGTTGGTACCAGGGACATTCTCATGGGCAATAGAGAGAATAGGCAAGGCTAGGAACACTGTGCAAGGCAGAAGTAGGGGTCTCTCAGTGACCTACAGGCCATGGAGTTCTGGGGTTCCAGTCCAAAAGTGCTTCCTGTGTTCCACCAAGCCACAGCCATAAGTTTTTCCAGACATCTCAGTTGTTCCAGAAGTGTGTTGTACAGGGCTGTAATCACAACACTCTGGAGGATGAGATGGAATGACTAGATGCTGGAGAGCAGCATGGGATACATAAGAAGAGCCTCAGTATCCATAATATGTATGCTTAGGAAGCCTCCATCTTCCTACCATGGAGGCTTGCTCTCTGATACGCTGAACCTGGCTTAGGTTTAAGCCTGGAGACTGAAAACTATAGGGTGAATTGGGTACATCCTTTCCCAGAGAGACTCTGCTCTGGTGCCGTGTTCCACAGAGCCAGAACTGACTGGCCTTGATTGTTTGGGGCTCCCCCAAGCTTGCACTGGCTTCTGGAGCCTTGCTCTAGTGAGGATTCACTTCCTCGACCCTTCTAAAACCCGTGACCACTTCAAAGTAAGTCCACAACTGCCCAGCTGGCTGACCAGCCCTCCTGGTCTTTCTCTTTGTTCTCCCAACCCTCTGGATGCTCTAGGAACTTCCCAGCTGTTTCCACTTGAAAGCTTCCAGATACAGAATACTCAGCCCTGATATGAAGGTGAACATGATGATCTAGCATGAGGAACCCATAGAAAACTGAAGACAATCACCCCCCCCCCCCACACACACACACCTCTCCAGCACTCAGAGGATGGGGCAGGAAAGAGGCCAGTGACCTTGAGATCCTCCAAAGAATAACATAGCCACTCAAAGTCTGGGATCTGGCCTCTGGTCTAAGCCCCACAAAAGAAAAGGCAACTATGTACAAATTCTGTACCTGAGCCTAACTCCAGACCATGTGTATGAACAAGAGAGCAGAAGAGAGAAGCTGGCTACATCTCCTGGCTCTGAAACCAGACCGATGGGGACATGAATCACACGTTTGCCAATTCTTAACTCTGTGACTTTGAATTTACAGGTAAGCAAGTCCATTTGCCCATCTTTTAAGTGTGGTAGATACTAGTCATTAACTCACGACACTGTAGTCAAGATTAAACCACGTAATCTCTTTATAGTGTTCTAATATTATCTATCTACAGGGTAATACATTCCCAATAGATATTAGGCATAATTATTCCATGGGTCTGTGCATCTCCATATCCCCAGGTATAGAATCAGGTATACATACTGGTTGTCTTAGTTAGGGTTAGTGTGGCTGTGGTGAAACCCCATGACAAAGCCGGCTGACAAAGGGTTGGACTTTCATATCACAGTTCATCATCATCTGTAGAAGTCAAGACGGGAATGCAGGGCAGGAGCCTGGAGGCCGGAGCTGATGCAGAAGCCATGGAGGGTGCTGCTCACTGGCTTGCTCCTGGTGGCTTGCTCAGCCTATTTTCCTCATAGAACCCAGGATCAGCAGCCCAGAGATGGCATCACCTACAATAGGCTGGCCCCTCCCCCACTGATCACTAATTAAGAAAATACTCTACAGATGAATCTTACGGAGGCATTTTTTTTTTTTCCAGCTGAGGCTCCCTCCTCTCTGATGACTCTAGCTTGTGTTACGTTGACGTAAAACTGGCCATTGGTATAAAAGTATTTGGTATCTGTATGCCTTTGATTACAAGGGTGACTACATCTGTGCTTCTGTGAGTGTCTTTATAGCCAGTGATAATAAAATGGACTGGCACTATTGTGTGTTTACTGAGTCAGGTGCTAAGAATTCTGTAAATATTTACACAAACACACACGTCTTCATAAGGGTATGAACGACTGAGCATACGTTTGGTTATGGTGGATCCACAAACATAGCCATCTGCTCCAACCCTACCCAGAGTGACCTCCTTCCAGTGGTCTGTGGGAGAAAGTCTCAGCGCTAAGGGAAAGTCATGGGCTGTATCTGCCACCCAGACTTTTCCCAGACCCTCAGTTGGCTGAAGTGCTGTATAGTCTCTCATCAGAAGCATAAGGAGCAGTCCACCAATCACTTCCTTTCAACTCATGGCCACATGACCCATCTCTGCCAGGGAGGATTCCTGACAGGCCAAGCCATCTTTTCACAGCGGATGTCTCCACAACTCTCTCCCCTTCTGAGTGGGCTCTGACTTACGCTGACTGCATCCTTCTTGGGAAGGACAGATCTTAAATCAGCAAGGGACGTGGTTCTCCAGGTAGATGAAGCCTAAGGTGTACCTGTTATTTCTGTGAGTTCTGCTATTCAGAGCAGTAACGTTTCGAGCATACCAAAGACTGATATTTCATGAGTATGCTTCTCTCCTTTGCCTTAATGAGGACCCCATGACCCTCATCTTCACTAGCCTGAGACATCCATCCCTGCATAGGACTGGAATTTGTTATAGAACAGAGAAATGCTGCAATGTTTGGCACCAAGTTAAAAAAACAGTCCATTACACAGCCTGTTCTCTGGAGAGCATATTTTCTGGATCCCTGCCTCTGTCTCCTTGGGTGTGACCCTGAAGCTTTATGTAATAGATGCCCAGGCCAGAAAAAGTGCTTGGTCCTCTCTCTCTATGGAGATGGGGGGATGGTGGGGAGAGAGCCGAGAAGGAAGGGAGCCAGATGATCACATCTGGCCTGCTGGATCCTCTCTGGAGACAGTCCATGTTCCTGACCTTCCTTGGAACTCTGGGAAAAAGCAGCAGCCTCACAGCTGCTCCAAACCACCTTGGCCTTTGCCGGCGACCACAGGGCTCCAGAGCAGGGCAGGGGAGCCTCAGAAATGCAACATTCACAAGCCAGCTTCAACTCCCACAAGGCCTAACTGCTGAACTGGGAACACAGCACTCCAGCAAGGGAACTCCACAGGCAACAAGGGACCTGGGTTCAGTGGGGTTCCAGTCATCCCAGGAGGGACTGGACCATGGGTTATGTAAACTCAGCTCAAGTGTATCAGTGGTCGGGGTTACACCAGTTCTGGCTGGGAAATCGCAGTGGCCACACCCCAAAACCCCAATTCCTTTCTCTTGCCAGATGTCACTCAGTTGTCCCAGTCTGTTCACACATTCTAAGACCATCTCAGTGAGAAAAAACTGTGGAAAGTAACCCGAGAGCTAAGCACTTTTATGTAAGAGAGTTAAGATTGCTCCATGGGACAGGTCCCATGATATTTAAATTACATTAAACATTTAATTGTTTTTCTTATGAGTCATTATGGAGGGGTTGGGAGAAAGGCCAGTTTGGTTATAAATTAATAAATAAGGAAACTCCTTTTTTTTTTCTCTGCACACATGAATTGAAGTATGAATTAAATTTTCAGCCCTGTTGCATATTACAGAAAGAAAGAAAGATGGTGACCCTAACAGAGGACAAGTCCTGACCTCCTATATCCACATGTAGTTGTCTAGGAAACATAATAAAGGCTAAAGGTCCATAAATGAACTCTATTCTAGTGGCCAATGTCCCCATTGTCACCTGCATGAAATCTAGACAGTCATACTCACCCTTTACCCTGAGTACTCACACATCATTCCCATGCATCGTCACACATTAGGGTCCACCCTCCTAAGGTGATCTATGTGGATTTTGTGGTTTTGTTTTTGAGAAGCAGAACAGGGTTTTTCATTCTCTTTCCAGGTCCTTTTCTTGCTGGACAGTTAGCACCCCTCCTCTTGAGATGTGAGAACTGAGCCAACAATCTCCTATGAAGTCCTGTACACTGTCTTGTGAGGAGGGCAATGCTGCCCCCTGCTGGCTCCAGGATGAGAAACAGCCCACAGGGACAACCAGATCCCTGGGAAAGAGCATCTTACACCTGAACCAGCCATGTTCCCTTTTTCAAAACAGCCTCTGGCTTGTCCTGATTTGGTAATATGGTATAGTATCATCTCTTTCACTAATGGTTTGGAACTTTATTTGACCATAAATATAGTTTTCCTCCGTATTTTGTGCAGGCAAGAATGGGGACATTGGCCACTAGAGATCACTTACTGACTTTAGCCTTTATTACGTTTCCTAGACAACTACATGTGAATATGGGTGGTTCTTCATTCTTGTATCAATGATCACATTGGGGTCTCCAAATCCACAGAACTCTTTGGATCCTCCCATCCCACTGCATTGCACTGATAGCAGAATGGCCCTTTGTGTCCACCTCCTCCAATCTTTTGTTGTTTGGTTTTTGAATTTTCCAGACAGAGTTTCCTGTGTAACAGTCCTGGCTGTCCTGGAACTTACTTTGAAAACCAGGCTGGCTTTGAACTTACATAGATGTTCTTGCCTCTGCTCACAAACAGTGTGAGCCATGGCTTCTTCTGCCTGCTTGGTCTTTCTATGCCTGCCTTAAATACTTTCTTTGTTGAGTTAAGGTGTGGCCCCACCACTGCCTGCCTGGGAGCCTGGAACTCCTTCTGTAAACTAAAATGACCTGAACTCAGATTGGATTAAGGGTGTAGGTCACTACTCCCAGGATATTCCCTGTGCTGGGATTAAAGGTGTGAGTTACCACAGTCAGATTCTCCTAGACTGACTCTGATATCTCCGAATGTTTTTATCATATTTGAAAATATCCCCACAGTCCTTTTTCTTGCTGCCATTTTTAAATGGTGTGTGTGTGTGTGTGTGTGTGTGTGTGTGTGTGTCATATATGTGGGAGAAGCAGGTGTCTGTAGATGCCTGTCCTAGGGAGCATTAACTGTCAACTCTGACAGTCTGGAATCATCTGCCAGAGTCTGAATTGAGTAATCAATTGTCTTTATCAAGTTGGTCTCTGGACATGTCTGTGAGGGATTGTATTAACTGGCCTAATGGACATAGTAGGTCCTAGCTCACTGTGAGCAAGTGGTCTTAAACTCTATTTTAAAAGCTGTCAAGCATGGGCCTGTGAATGAGCCAGCAAGCAACATTCCTCCATGGTTTCTGCTCCAGGTTCCTGCCTTGAGTTTCTTCCCCCGATCTCCCTCAGTGATGGATTGTAATCTGGAAGTATGAGCCAAATAAACGCTTTCTTCTCCAAGTTGCCTTTGGCCTCCAGACATCTCACCCCAGCAATGGAAACCAGACTAAGACAAGATCAGATTACAACTCAGCTCAAACTCAGCTCATCAGGCTGGCTCATGAGAAGCTGGTACCTCTCACTGGCCCTGATCATCATTTATTTATTTTTTATTTTTTTGGTGGTATTTGGCTCCATTTTACAGATGAAGAATTGATACCCAAGGGGGAAAAAATAGCACATAGTCATAACTCATATGACTATTGGTGATGGCTTAGAGGCTAGCCAAGAGCTCGGTGCTCAGAACAGTGGTCACACACACACACACACACACACACACACACACACACACACACACACACAAGGTTATTGTTGTTTTGCTTTGAAAGGCAAATCTTATGGTGCTCAGATTAGCCTTGAATTTGCATTCAACAATTTGGGGGGATGGGGATGATGCAAGACAGGTTTCTGTGTGTAGCCCAGGCTGTCCTGGAACTTACTCTGTAGACCAGCCTGGTCTCAGGCCTGCCTCTATCTCCACGCTCCTCATTGACCTTAACTTTTAAAATATTTATTTACTTATAAGGGAGGGATGCAGGCATGCCATAATGCTCACCTGAAGATCAGAGGACAACCCTCGGGGGTGAGTTCTCTTTGTCCAGTCTGGGGAGCAGGAACCTTTACCTGCTGAGTCATCTCTCTGGCTGCTGACCTTGAACCTATGATCTCACTGCCTCCATCTGAGTATTGAGATTACACCACCATGCCCAGCCCAGTTTTATGCCATGCTGGTCATCAAAGGACTCCACCAACTCAACTACACCCATGGCCCTTTAGTGTTTGGACATTAAACCAAACACACCAAAGATACCTATTTTAAACACTTAATTTTGACTCTGTCACCACATTGCATACTAAATGAAAATTACATTTTAGGGGACTAAAGAGGTAGCTCAGAGGTAGGACACTTGCTGCTCTTGCAGAAGGCCCAGGTTCAGTTTCCCACACCTACATAGTAGCTCACAACCATCTGTAGCTCTAGTTTCAGGGGATCTGACACTGTACACACACGGTACACATATACATATGCAACCAAAACATTCATATACAAAATAAAACAATTGAATCTTTTAAAAATGGCATTTTAAATATAAATAAAAATATTTAAATTGATTTTATGTGACCAGTGGGTGAATTAAAAATATTTATTTATTTATTTTAATTCACCAGTAGGTGAATTTAAAATATTTATTTATTTATTTATTTATTTATTCATTCATTCATTCATTCATTTATTTTATTATTCATTACTTTTTGCAACAGGGTCTAACCTAGGCTTCTCTGGAACTCACTATGTAGCCCAGAGTAGCTTTAAACTCCCAGAAGTCTTCGTGCCTTCAGCATCCCAAGTACTAAGATTACAGACATGAGTTACCAGGCCCAGATATAGAATGAAAATTCAATATGAGGTGTGTGTGTGGGGGGGGAAATATGTCCAAAGGAAGATTTCTACATCAGCCCTCAGTGTAGAGACCTAGAGAAAAACAGAACTATAAAACCCCCGACCGTCCTGTCCTGTGCTCGCCACCCTCCACCCCACCCCACCCCCCAGTTCTTCAGCCCTCTTTCCCATTATCACTTGCTCTCCGAAGAGCTTTGCTACTTCTTCCATGGAAGGTAGAGGATGCCCTGGAAAGAGCTCTTCCGCCAGTACCAGGACTCAAACGTAGCGCCTTGCAAACAGCACTCAATGCTCTCCTACTAGCTTCCTGCCCAGCTTTATATTCATAGGCCAAGTCCACCGTGAAGCAGCTAAAGTTCCCTAGAAGATGTTATGGGCTGTGAAAAAGGCTTTAAAGGTCTGTTGGTGGGAAGGTGGTTTTGATGAGAATCTAGAAGAGCTGTGTCCCAGTCTGGGCTCATGGGACTTCATACGTAAAACAGCTGGGGTGGGGAGTAGGATATTTTTCCAAATGGTAGGTACAGTGATAACACGCATGGGACCATTTCAGTGTTCCACGGAGAGATTCTGTGGTTGGCACGGGAAGAAAATCTGGGTGTCATCTTTTTTTCTAGTCGAGTCCCCAGAGCTTACAACTCTCCTGTTCAAATCCGGGTCTTCTAGCTCAGGCCTCTGACTGACTCATGTGGTCTGGGGAAGCAACTCTGCTTTTCCTGGTGGTGTTTTGGGCATGCTGGGAGATGGTCTGAGTACATATTAAAGCTGCAGAGGGACCCCAGGTGGCCCTGCAGGCGAGGATGAAATCCCAGTTGGGGCGGGGGGGGGAGGGGGGGGGCTGCTTAGCCCTGCCCAAGCACATTGTAAAGAAAACCTTCTGGGGCAGGGATGCAGCGCCACCGTGTGGGAGAAGCCTGTCCAGCCAGGCACAGGTTTTCCAAAGGCCTGATGGAACTTATTAGTTTCTTTGGGGGGGACTCACTGGAGGGCTACCTAGATCCCAGGAAAGTGATGAGGATCTCCAACCCACTACATCTTAGGGTTCTGTGCCAGGCAGACTTTGTCACTTCCAGAACCTCTTAGCAGTTGTCTGAGCTTGGGCAACTATACAACCTTATGAAGTCTTGGTGTGCTTTCTCTAGAATGGGAGTAGCTGGTGATGGGTAGAACCTAGTGAGGCCACTCAGTGGGTGAGGTTATTTATTACCAAGCCCGATGGTCCGAGTTGGACCCCCCAAGACTCACACAGTGAAAGGAAAGAACCAGTTCCTAACAGTTGTCTCCTAACTTGCACGTACACCATGGCCAAGACATCACCCCGTGCCATACACACTAAACAAATAAATGTTTTTTTGTTTTTTTGTTTTTTTTTAAAAAAAAGGTGTTTGCTGACTCGAAAAGATATCATCAAAGTGAAATGCCACAATGTGAGAAAGCCACCTTGGGCAAGACCCATCTTTGTCACGTGTGACAGACACCCAAGTCTGACTACTAGAAAAGGCAGTGTTCTGTAGACACACAATCACGTGACATGAAGTACAAGTGAGGGTGGGGAAGAACTCTTAAGAATTAGAGGCTCAGCAGGAGCAATGGCCACCAGCTATAAATAAATCTTTTAAAAGCTTAGTATATAAAATTAAAGACAGAAATAGTTACCTGTTGTCTAACTACAGCACAGCTTGGGTTTCCTTGCACATGCTCCAGTGGTGGGGGACTTGAAACAATGCTGACGATCCATGGACACGCGGTGGTTATCTGTACCATTTGTCTACGTTGGGGCATGTTTAAAGTTCCCGTAGTAGAGAACTGGGCTTTGGTTTATACGCTATTGCTTTTCAGCGAGCTCAACCATACAGACAGCAGCCATCTGGTTGTATTTTGACCTCCTGAGAACTCAACAGGAGCATCTCATCCCTCTACCAGGCACATCCACTTGCTCAGTGGCTAGAGGGAACTGTGTGAGGGAACCCAGTCAGAGAGAACCTGGGACAGCTAGCCTCCAGTTCTGCGTGGAGACTAAGACAAGAGAGCCAGGATGGTCAGAACCAAAGGCTACAGGGACATCCTAACAGAGACATCCAATGCAGTCATGGAGGAAATAAGGGCTCCAGGTGGACCGCTTTCCAGTTTTTCATTAGAAGTTAGAAAGCAAGGTCTTTCTGGAAGATCATTCATTTCTGTGAATTTTGTCCAACATGAATGTAAACTGTCTTTTAAAATGTAAACATTTTGTAATCTGGCTCCAGCAAGCCAAATGAAGCCTGCCTCCAGGCCAGATTTCTTCAGCAGGTTGTCCTGTGGTCCCCTGACATTACACCATACAGTGGTGATGCATCTGTAATTGACATTCTTAGCGGGTGCTGTCACCGCTGAAATCTCAGATCTACCTGGGAACAGCAGCCGAGCCAGGAAGCCACACACACTGAACACCCGAACTGGATACAGTCATTCCACAATCTCCACTGAGGCACATCTTTGTCATTTGTCAAGAACATTTGTCCCTATATTGACTACACTTTGCCTCCAGAGCCTACCAAACTACACTCCTTTGGGGGTGTCACTCGTAACATTGATGAGCCTGTCTTCAACTAAAACATCCATAAAGGTGACATCAGCCTGGGATACCCCAGGTTTCTGTCCTGCTGGGAGCCGTTTAGTTATGGTGTCACCACCCTTTACAGTTTGTATACCCCAGATCTGGCCACCTTCCTCCTTGACACCACTATTCATTGTCCAAAGGCCCTTGGATGTGGTGACAATTATGCTATGGCATTTTGTGGTTTGTTAAGCTTTTTCTCATAGATATTTTTACTTGATTAAAAACATTATGCACAGGGGCGGGGGATGTTAATGCCAGGAGATGGAGCAGACCCATTTCTTACCTCCCTAGGGAAAGTTGCATACTGCTCTGCTCCTAAGAGTTGTTAGAAAAATGGAAGTGAGTTGCTTTAAAAAGAAAGTTCTACAGCTTATGAATCAGAGCTGGGGTTTCGTACAGGATTGTCACTGTAACAATACCAGTAAAAATCAGCCCAAGGGAGGAAATGTCTATTTTGCCCACGGTTTCAAAGGTTTCTGTTCATGATTGGCTGGGTGCTATGCTTTCCACAGATGACAAGTCAAAATACCTTGGGAGCATGTAGTAGAGCAGGGTACGCCTTCAGCTCAAGGTAGCTAGGAAACAGAGGGTAAAGTGTGGGGGACAAGGTCCAGAAGGGTATACCACCAGTGACCCACTTCCTCAGGCTGGGTCTCACCATCTAACATCTCCCTGACTTCCCAATAGGCCCAATGAAGAACCCGCCAACAGACCTCATTCAGTCACTTCCTCCAAATCCCATCAGTTGGCATGCGGCTTTGGGGTGATATTTTAAAGCTAAGCCATAACAGTGATTAACTACTGAGAGTTAGAAACTTACACTTGGCGAATCTGATCACTTTTAATGGCCTGTATGTTTTAAAAGTCAATTCTCATTTGAAAAGAGATTTTTTTTCCCAAGCAAACTTTGTTCTGAAAATGCTGTTTTCTTGTGTGTGTGTGTGTGTGTGTGTGTGTTTTAAACCCCTATTTTGGCAATGAAGATAATCTGTATGATGGAATATTGTTTACTAATCAAAGAAACATAGTGAGGGGTTGGGGGCCTGTGAAATGGCTTAGATGTAAACGCATTTCCAAGCAAACCTGAGGAAGCTGAGCTTCATCTGAGGAAAACGTGGAAGGGAAGAGCTCCCAGGTGCATTTGACGGCACCAATCTCAGGTATATGTTGTTTAAGATTTATGTCTAGTTGTGTGCGTGTGTGTCCTCCCTCTTGAGTGCTGGTGTCCCCGGAGGCCAGGCGGCAGGTCCTCTTAGAGTTACAGGAGGGTGTGAACTGCCCCCGTGCGGCTGCTGAGAACTGGATTCCCGGTTCTCTGCAAGAACAATGCCCACTTTTAACCACTGAGTTATTTCTCCAGACCGTTTGTTAAATAAACAACTTTTTAATTCTTCACAGAACTCACATTTGTTACCAGGCTCGAGACGGATTTCTAAAGAGGAACTAAGCCTCCATCCTGAGCAAGAGTCAGTGAGCCCAAAGTACGGGAGGGTGTGGCACTGAGCAAAAGGATCAGTAGGATCTAGTATGCTGGATCCCAGGCTAGGGTGGCTGCTAGCTAAGAAGACAGGACGCCTCCTCTGGTGGCAGGACTTTAAGAAAGGAAGAAATGGAAATTTCCCAGTCCCCTACAACCGCAAATGCTGGGGGAAGGGAGGTGTGCCTTGAGCCAGGGGTGAATGAGGGGCTGCAGATGGGGAATCTGATGCTAAGGATCGGGGCAGGTCCCGCGCCCAGGTCCCACGCTCGTGGTCTATTTGGTTCTGGAGAGCCACCCGGAAGCAGTGGGCTGGATCCGGGCTGCGGCAGCACCTCCTCCGCGCGCCCGCAGGAAGCCGCGCGGCATCAGGGGCCCCCGGGATCGGTGTGCATCCCCAGTCTTGGATGCGGTTTAAACACCCGCCCAGAGACCGGAAAGGGGAGTTGGTGGCCGACCGAGTTCCACTGCTGGTTCGATGCTGCTTAATGGCTACAAAGCAGATCGAAAAACGAGTGCACGGGTCCTCAAGACGCTGTTTTCTCTCCGGCTGAGACAGGAAGTGGGGAGACTAAGGGGGGGGCCCAACTCCTTCCAGCACAAATATAAAATAACCGCAAAGTTGGGATCCAAAATGGTCGTGCTCCAGGTGAGGCTCGAACTCACAACCTCGGCATTGCTCTGCATGTACTGCTGTATAAGTACCGCGCGCTAACCGATTGCGCCACTGGAGCTCCGCTGTGCCGGCCTCACGAAGAGTCTATCAGGCCCAGGCAGGCGTCGATGGAGCATGCGCAACCAACGCCCGCGGGCGCCGCTGGACCCCAGCCTCCTACAACTTCCAACCGGGACTCACGGCTACAAGCCGGTGTCTGGGGAACGTAGGATCCGGGAGAGACTCTGCGAGTGTCCCCCTAAGGAGCGAGGGGACGGGTTGACACGGCCGAGCCTGCGGAGGAACGGCGGCATCCTCCGCCGGGCTTCTCTCCCCGTGGCCCAGCCCCCAGCTCGCGCAGACCGGCCTGGCAGGGGCGGACCGAGCGACCCCGCGGCTACTGTCCCGGGGAAGCGAACCCCCAACGACCCGCCCTTCCGATGGCGCGAGGGCGGCTCAGCCTGCCCTGCAGGCGTCGGGGTCCAAGCTGCAGGTGTTTCCTATCGTCTTAAAACTAAGTTCCCGCTTTTAAAACCAAAAGAGCCAGACATCTCGGAATATCCGTTTCTTTCTTTAAACCAGAAGAATCGGGATATTGCACCTAGGCCCAAATGATGATTTATGGGCCATGTGTGCTTTGTGAGTCCCTTTGCCTTATTACAGAACTTTAAAAACACCGTGCTTTATGAAAATAGATGGAGAGAGACTGGCGGCGGCTCAGGCTCTGGAAGAGAAAACGGGTTCGGTTTCCATCACCCACAAGCCTTGGCGCACATTCCTCCTTAACTCCCATGCACAAACATACACCCACATTTAATTTTTAAAAAAAAAAAAAAAATCTTAAAAAGGAAAAAGAAATAGTAGGGAGGCTACTTGGGAGGGAAACAAATGGTGGTGTGGGGGGGGGGGAATAGGACAAGACACAGGACAAAGAATGAATATGTTCAAAGTACCTGATATGCTTTAATCATTGTCATGAAACCCATCACTTCATATGATGAGTAGATGCTAATAAAGTGTAAAAAAAAATCATTTTTACTACAGAAGCGGGGTAAAAAATGAATAGAATCCGTGCTGGGTCTATTATATTCGTTCTATTCCTATGGATTCATTTTTTTTTCCTTCTTGTTAAAAAAAAAAGAAAAATTAAGGGTTTTTGTTTGTCCTAGGCATTTCACATACCTCATCTAATAACCATGGAGTATTCCCCAGGTGGTTAGCAATCCTTTCCAAAATCCATCCCCTGCCCTGGGGTCAGGCTTCTGCTTATCTTGCCACCTAAACTTCTGCCAACCTGTTGGTCACCTTGTTTGGTGACCTCTACTCTCCTAAGATAGAGAACTTCAGAAAAGCAAACAGCGGATCGACCAGTACACTAGATGTGATGGGGGCGAAGGTGGGGGGCAGTGAGGGGTAGACACGAGGAAGTGATGGGGTAGAATTAAGGCCATTACTGCGGCCATCTGGGCGGTAACAGGTTTGGAGGGACAGATGTTAAACAGTAGCTTGGTACCCAACTGCCTTGCCATCTAAGCAGAAGAGGTATTGGCTATTGGCGGTCAGGTTGACAGTGTGGACATAGCAGATTCTTCACAAGACCAGACTGATGAAGGTGTTTTTAGAAAGCTGAAAGGCCAACCAGATGTGGTTGGCACTCAGGTGAGACAGGGGGATTGATGTGAGTTCACAGTCAGCTGCTATTTCATGCCCGCTAGAGCTACAATATGAAACTTCAAAACAGAACATATTTAAAAAAGAGAAAGGAGGGAGGGAGAGAGGGAGGGAGGGAGGGAGGGAGGGAGGGAGGGAGGGAGAGAGAGAGAGAGAGAGAGAGAGAGAGAGAGAGAGAGAGAGAGAGAGAGAGAGAGAGAGAGAACTGTTTGTGGTGGTGTACATCTTGAATCTTAGCATTCCAGAGGCAGAGGCAGGTGAATCTCTGAGTTCAAGGCCAGCCTGCTCTACAGAGTGAGTTCCATAACAGTCGGGGCTACACAGAGAAAGCTTGTCTCAAAACCAAAAAACAGTGGAGTGTTCTGTGTCCGTATGCAGACTGGGTTATCTGTAGAGAAAGGAGTCAGATGAATCCCCAGATGGCTTTGTGAGATTTAGGAGTCATACACCAGAAAGAGGTGACCAGCATCCTACAGGTCCATCAGGCCTCAAGCATGTCACAGTAAGATGTGCAGTATGCCACCCTTTGGGCTCCTGGGAGTATAGGTGGGGGGGGGGGGGTGTAGCATAAGTGAGCTTTGAAGAAAGTTGGAAATGGGTGAGAGTGTAGATGCATGTAGGGTAGGAATTGTTTCTCAATGCTGTAAAAGGGGACACAGTTCCTGGTAAACAAAAAAATTATGAAGATGCTTATAGCATCTTTCCAAATTGACCAGCATTTGAAGAATCTGCCCTTGTATGATGGTTTGAATAAGAATGCCCCTATCGGTGTATGTATTTGAATTCATAGAAATCAGGGTGTGGCACTATTTGAGAAGGATTAGGAGGTGTGGCTTTGTTGGAGTAGGTATTGTCACCGGGAGTGGGCTTTGAGGTTTCAAAAGCCCATGCCAACCCAGAGTCTCTCTCTGCCTACCCATCATGATCTCAGCTACTGTTCCTACACCAGCCTACACGCCACCATGCTCCCTTCCATAAAGATAGTGGACTAAACCTCTGAAACTGTAAGCATGCTCGCAATTAAATGCTTTCTTTTCTAAGAGCTTCCTTGGTCATGGTCATCTTCACTTCAGTAGAACACTGACCAAGACACCCTGAGTCTCAGGCAGAGTCACCAGGTAAATCATGGGTAATAGCGTCACTTCTGAGACCTTTTGTTCCCCTAGTCCCCATTGTATATGTGATGTTTTATTGGCTCAGCAGATATGAGGATCAGCCACTGTGTATACATATGTGTACAGATGGTGGGAATTCCCACTGTGTACAGGGAAGATGGTACCTTGTAAAGGGAACATATATAGCTTGGGTCCCAAAGACACAATGATTCTCAGAGAGGAACCTAGAAAGGGTAATATTGAGGTGAGAGAAGAAGAGAGGTTGCCAGGACCACAGGAGAAAACTCCTGGACCCTGCAGACTGCCTACCTTCCTCAGGCTGCCTCCAGAGAGCCTAAACGAGGAGTCTCACCCTTAGATGTCATTGGTCTTTATACATCTTAAGGGGGCTCAAGTCTCTGGTACCAGTTTCCTCATCTCTAAACCCAGAAATATGGACTGGCGAATATTTTCTCCACATAACTTTCCAGCACACTGACATTAACTTTCTAAGACAGAAATGTCCTGCCTATGCCTTCAGAATTCAGGTTCTTCGAGCCTATGCCACCAACCCCACTACCTTGAAATCATTTGAATCTTTATGTAAGTTGTGTAATAGAGCAGTGATTTTTAAAAAGTGATAATAAAATTTTCTCTAGGTACCTGGGTAGTTAAAACCTGTGATGCCTATAATGTAAAGAATCTCAATCTCAATCTTTCCCATATACCGAATAACAAAATGTTTAATTATGTAAGGTATGGGGAAGGCTTGCTGTGTTAACAGATACGTTTTAAAATAACATGTCATCTTGGCATAGGGATGAATGTACTGTACATTAAAATGTATGAAGTGCAATGATTCATTGTAACATTAGAAATAGCTAAAAACTGTTTCCTAAATGAATGCTTGGAGCTTAGGCCTTTTGCACTGAAAGACAATTTTATTTTTATTTTATTTTTTTACTTCCATGTTTTTGTGTATAAGCAATGAGATGAACTAAAAGGATTCCAATTGCTGGCACACATGTGCCATCCTGCAAATTACCAGAGTGGATGACTGTCTTTATTCCTGACAATGAAAGGTCATACAGCACGTAATGGCCGCTGTCTTTTCCCTTCATGGCCTTGATTACTGCTATACAAGAGGCATTGTAATGAGTGAGCCACACAAACATTCTGATTAGCTCAATGCAATTTGCCAGTCTGGTGAATGAAGATCATCTTGATTCAAATTTATGGAGCTACCATTTTATGATCCTCATTTGCTTTATTTCATCAAACTTTTTGTAATTCTTATTTTTAGCCGGTGTTGCATTATGGTTATGTATTAACCATAAACGTTGCTGTAAAGAAGCCAAATCCTAAATGAGGAGCCCCAGAGCAGTCATCATGGATGGACAGTTGGTGTCTGGGTGCTGCTATGGGTACTGGTCACAAGCATCCAGGAGCTTCTAAAATGATTCTTTCATAATTGGAAGGCCTTCAAAACATTTTTTTAGGGTTTTGGTTTTTGTTAGTTAATTGGTTGCTTTTTTAAGACAGGGTCCCATGTTGCCCAGGCTAGACTCACTGTGTAGCAGAAGTTTGTTTTGAACTCCTGGTCTGCCTTTGCCTCTGCCCTCTGCCTCTGACTCTGCCTCTGCTCCTTGGCCCCTCTGCCCCTCTGCCTCTGTCTTTTAAGCATTCTTTAAATGTTACTGTTCTTTGGAACTGGAGGCATGGTTCTCCTCCAGAGGACTTAAGTTTAGTTCCGAACCCCCATGTTGAGCAACTCATAACCCTTGTAACTCCAGCTGTAGAGGAGCTGATATTCTCTTCTGGCATCCATGTACACTCACACACATGTGATACACAAAGAAACACACATAGTCACATAAATAAAAAAAATTAAATTAAAAGAATGGGCCACTTAAAGTAAATAAACACATGCTACTTTTCTTAAAAGAAAATGCGAAGGTGCCATAGCCACCTATAACAGGGGAGCCATCTTGAAATCTTTCCAATGCTTTTCTGTTTGGCAGTGTCTAAGCGCTGTCTTCCCACATGCCTCCTGAGACCACCACCACACCATGTGAGTAAATGACTCTTTGTTTTAAGAAGAGACAGATGGAGAGTCTAAGACCCAAGTTCTAGGGAAGTTTCATGTAGGTGTGAACAGATTACAGAGTAGAGGAGCTTGTGTCTGTGGTGTTTAGAATGAAAATACTGCCCCCCCCCCACCAGGCCCACAGGGAGTGGCATTATTAGGAGGTGCAGTCTTGTCGGAGGAAGTGTGTCACTGCCTCTTTCCTGTTGATGCAGATGTAGAATTTTCCAGTCCCATGTCTGCCTGCATGCTGCCATGCTCACCATGGTGATAATGGACTAAACCTCTGAACTGTAAGCCAGCCCCAATTAAGTGTTTGGTCATGGTATCTCTTCACAACAATAAAAAGCCTAAGTAAGATGGGGCCCTTCTCTGCCTATTAAGCCAAAATAAAAATTTTAAAAAATGGTGGATTAAAAAAGTTGAGATTGGTAGCACTCAGTGTTGTGAGAAAATGGGCACTTTTGGTTTTATTTTGTTTTTTAATAGTTATTTTATTTTATATGTGTATATATGTGTAAAATGTGTGTGGCCTGCAGAGTCCAGAAGAAGGCATCAGATTCTCTGGAGCTGGAGTTATAGATGGCTATGCCACCGTGTGAGTGCTGGAAATCAAACCTGGGTCCTCTGGTAGAACAGCCAGTGCTATAACCACTGGGCCATCAATTCAGCTTCTCTACCCAAGTTTTAAATGCATATAGCCATTGACCCAACAGATTCCATCTGGCACTGTTCTGTAGATGCACTGTTTGTAGACAAATAGAAATGCCCAATCTAAGATATGCTATATTCTATGCTACCTCTGTAATTTAGTACTATGACGCTGTAACACCATGTCGCTTAGAACCTTTATCTTTACTTATTAAGGTAGTTATTTTAGAGAGACGCTCAGTTTTAAATGATGCATCCCTTTTGATGCAGACTGTTTTCTCTTCTTCGGTTTTCAGTTTCTTCTCCACACAGAGCAACAGAAGCTACAGGGAGAAAAATTGCCCAGGATGCTGAGGGCATGGGGTGAAAAACCACTGGGAGGTCGTTCTGATTTCTTGCTTTTTTTTTTTTTTTTTTTTTTTTTGCAATTACAAAATTCCTGTCTCCTACCTGTGGGAGAGGGGGTTGATAGAAGCTGATACATCTAGCTATTGTGACCACATGCATATTTTCCAAAAAGGGACCATTCTGAGAGTGAAAGACCAGTGAGCATGAATTGTGACTGTCACAGACAATCTGACCCCATGGCCACCCTAATCAATGGCCATTATAATCACAGCTCCTTTTTATATTAGAATGCACAAATACATAAAACAGATTCAGGAAAACTCTCCTTCAGTGTTTTGAGCGATGAGGACACAGAGGATGAGTGTAGGAAGCAAGTTAGTGCCCCGTGTTCCTCCACTGCTCCACGGTGCTGGAGCTGAGGATCAGACAGCACTGGCCCTCTGTTATCTGGCGAAGATGCTGTCTGGCTTTGTCAGTAGAGGCGCCCGAGGTCACAGCAGGGACTTTTCTCCTTCTCTCCAATGCTTCTGTCTGGCTTCTACAGCTCAGCTGCCAGTGGGCGGCTTCCCACTTGGGACTGGACAACACATACCCACTTGCTAGCAGCTTTAGCCTGTCAGAGGGATCTACCCACAGTCAGTCTGGGAGGATCAGACAGTGGTAACTCACACCTTTAATCTCAGCACAGGGAATATCTCTGGAGTGGTGACCTATGCCCTTAATCCAATCTGAGTTCAAGTTCATTTTAGTTTACAGAAGGAGTTCCAGACTCCCAGGCAGGCAGTGGTGTGCCACGCCTTAACTGAGCAAAGAGTATTTAAGGCAGACATAGAAAGACAGAGAGGCAGAAGAAGCCAGGAGGAGCCAGGCTGAGGAAGCTGGAAGACAGTTGGATGAGATCTGGTGTGGTGTTTCTTCTCTCTGATATCTCCGCCTTTCCCAGAGATCTGGCCCTGAGTTTCCTTTATTCGTGCAACATTAGCCTGCAGCTCTTTAGCCAACTCTCTGCCATCCAGTGGGCTGTCCCAAACCTTTACCTGTGAGCCCTGGGTCCCAGAAGATGCTGGAAGAAGCATCCACTCCTGCCATATATACCGAGTTTTGGTTGTTCCGCATCCTCACCAATACATGGTGTTAGACCTTCATATTAACTGCTTCTCTGGGTGTCTGAGTTTCTTGTTGTAGATTAAAGAATACTGAGCCTCTTTGGATGTCCTTATTGCCCATTTGCATTTTTTTCAGTGCTGGTAATGGAGATAGAACCTAGAGCCTTACAGATGAGGGAGAGCTGAAGCTATGCTCCCTACCCTACCAAATGGTGTTTTTCTTTGACTTTTTTGTTGTTGCTGTTTCTTTTTTGTATTTTTAGGTTTTATTTCGCTATGTATATGAGTGTTCGCATGTATGCATATGCACCATGTGTATATCTGGTGTCATTAAAGGTCAGCAGAGGGCATCAGATACCTTAGAACTGGAGGTAAAGACAGCTGTGAGCCGCCATGTGGATAGTGGGAGCCAAACCTGGGTCCTCTGCAAGAGTCGCAAGTGCTCTTAATGGCTGAGCCACCTCTCCAGCCCCATGTTTTAAATTATATTTTCATTTAGCGGGGATGGGGGTGGGGGGTGGGGGGGATGGGGAACCTGGTTATCTCCTACCATGTGGATCCCAGGAATGCAACTCAGGTCATCGGGCTTTTTAGCAAGCTCTCATACCTGCTAAACTAACTCAACAGCCACTGCTTGCTGCCATGAGCATCTTAATATATTAGGAAAGAGAACAAAAGAAGAAACAAGCAAGGATGTGTGATATACAGAGCACTGCCCTCTATCTTCACTGCTCTTCCTGTTGCCATGATAAAATAGTCCGACAGAGACAACTGAAAGGAGAAAAGGATTTTTAGTTCACAGTCCTTGGTTCGTCATGGAGGGCAAGTCACAGCAGTGGGAGCTTGAGGCAGCTGATCACAATACATCCACAATCAAGAAGCAAAGAGCTATGAGTGCCTATGCTCAGGACACTTTCTCCTTTTTATCTACTCCAGGGTGGCCTAAGGAATGGCGCCACCCACAGTGGGTATGTAGCAGACATTCAGTCATAGATTGATTTCTATTGTTGTGATAAAAATCACGAGCAAAAACAACTTGGGAAGGAAAAGGTTTACTTGGTTTATACATCTTGATTATAGACTGTCCTTGAGGAAAAGTTGGGGCAGAAACTCAAGGCAGGGACCTAGAATCAGGAACCCTTGCAGACCTCATAGAAGAGTGCTGCTTACGGCTTGCTTTCTATGACTTGCTTAGATTAGTTTTTTTATAAAACCCAGGACCACCTGCCTAAGGGTGACACCGCCCACGGTGGACTGGGCCCTCATATGTTAATCATTAATCAATAAAACACCCACAAACATTGCCTACAAGCTTTCTGACGGAGGCAACTCATCATCTGATAGTCCCTCTTCACAGATGACTGTGTCTTATGTTGTCCTCTGATCTCCAAATACATTTTGTGTTGACAAAAACAAGACTTAACAAAAGAACCAAACAACACTAACAGCAAAACCCTAACCTAACCAGCACACATTCTCAGAGGCTAAGCTTAATCTAGAGCAGTGCTTTTCAACCTTCTGGATGCTGAGATCCTTTATACAGCTCCTCATGTTGTGCTGACCTCCAACCATAAAATTGTTTCTGTTGCTACTCCATAACTGTAATTTTGCTCCTGTTAAAAATCATAATTAAATATCTGATATTCGACCCCTGCAAAAGGGGGCCAAATGACCCACAGGTTGAGAACTGATCTAGGTAATTGCTCACAGGTATGCATGAAAACTTGCCTTCTAAGTGACTCTGTCAAGTTGACAACCACTGTTCACCAGTACACCTACCATATTCCTATATCCCAGATCTCCACGTCCAGCCTCTAGAATCCAAAAGTACATTATTTTATACCTTAAAGGGGATTTTGTAGGTGCAGTTACATGGAAGACACAGGATGGTGAGGTGGTTGTGGTTTATCTGAGTAGGTCTTACCGAATCACCGCTTCTCTCATGATGGTGAGAAGGAGGATATAGAGTAGGGGTGTGTGGCATTGTGGCAACAGCGACAGAGGATGAAGGTGTACCTCAGCAAAGCAGTGATAGTGTTGTGCAGAAACTTAGATACAATGTAACCAAGGAACACTGCAGTTGGATATTGGGAACTGTGCTCTCTGACTCTCCCAAGGCCTCTTTTGGGGAAAAATCCTTGAGGCTGCAGTTGGGTTGTTACTTCTGTCATATCAGAGACCAATGCACTGGGGCAATTTTTACACATGTGCGATAATGAAGGACCTGCTTCTACCAAAGACCCTGCCTTCATTATAACATCATTGGCATTGTGGCCCTTGACTCTCTCCCTTTGTGGGTTTTTCTAGAGAAGCATAGGGAAAAGTGTCCTAAAGGGGAGATTCCCATTCACTATGGTTTGAGAGGCAAAGGGGTCATCTTACCCCATGACCATGACAGACCATGACACCCCCCTTATAAATATTCATAAAAATAATAAAATTGTGCTGACACTGTTCTCTTGCCTTTAATAGCAGAATTGATCAAGCCAAGGAATGCAGGAGGCTTCCAGAGTGTGGAAAAGACACAGAATATCTTTACTACAGTGAATGCAACTCTAACATTTTCTAGATTTTATCCTGCAAGCCCATTCGGACTTGTGAGTTCCAGATCTAAAGATCATAAATTGACATACATGGTAGAACATTGAATTCTTTTCTTTTTATTCAGGGCTGGGCACTGAATCTAGGGTATGCACAATGCCCTAGGTGAGTGTTCTACCATTGAGCGTTAGCCTCTGCCCCTTTAAATAAAAAATTTTTAATTGCGTTTATCTACTTTGTTTATTTATTGATCTTTGTATCACAGAATGTATTTGGAGAACAGAGGACAATTTCTAGGGGTCATTTCTCTCTTTCCATCAATGTGGGTCCCAGAGACTGAACTCAGGCCTTCAGACTTAGTGGCAGGTACCTTTGCCCACTGAGCCATCTCACCCTCCTTTTAATATTCTTTTATTTTTGAGACATATTCTCTCTAAAATTTTCAGGTCAGCCTTGAACTTCCTCAGTTGTCAAAACAGCCTTGATTTTCCGACCCTGCCTCGGCCTCTAGTAGCTAGTTTTATAGGCCATTGTCACCAGGCCTGGCTTTCTGGCATTATTTTAAATGACTAATTTAGTGTCATTGCATCAATAGAAAGCCATTACAATGTGATCAATGGAAAACCCAAAACAAGATATCAGTGTAAGTATTGTCAATAATATCTGCAGAAGGCCATGCATTTGGAGTGGAGTCCAATATTTAGCCCAATACACAAAGCCAATGTAGGTAGAATATGAAGGCAGAACCTGGGATTCATTGGCTTTGGGAGGTCCTGAAATGTATTAAGCAGCTGTCTATTTGTGTGTGTGTGTGTGTGTGTGTGTGTGTGTGTGTGTGTGTGTGTGTGTGTGTAAGTGCCCTTGCTTTGCAAACATTTTAGAGTTCAATGCTAGTTTCCATTCTCAGAACCTTCTCTGTTCTTGAAACTGCTTCATTTATGAATTGTTTTCTTTTGCTCTCCTTGTTTGAATAAGCTCTATTTGCTATCATAGGCCTAAGGAATTCTTTCTTTCAGCAACACAATTATCTTAATAATTACATATGGGAGGTGTTGACACACTACTTAGCAACAAGCCTGTTAGACCAGATTTACTTCAACTCCAGCTATGTGTCACTCATGAGAGGCATTGTTGCAGGTAATTCCACCAGAAAGCACATGAACCCTCTTAAAATAGAAAGTCTGTATTGCTAGCCACGGACTACATGGGGACTTGCCCAAATCATGCAACCCCAGCCCTCATTGTTTTCTCTCTTACACTGCATCCTGGGTAACATACTTCAGTTAGCAAGAACAGTTACTGAGAAATGTAATTACAGAACCAAAAGCAAGGTTAGTACATTTAGGGACTTTCCAGGATCCTGGAAGTACAGACTAGGTCTCTGATGGACTGGGTCTTGGTTACCATTTTGACGGGTATTGGGGCTTACATGCTGGCTTCTGAAATCAGAATGGTACCCCCAACGTGGTATCAGTTGTGCTAAGATCTCAGGACCTGTTACAATATACTTAAAACAAAATGACACCAAATGGCTGTGGAAACTCCCACACCTGTAGTCTCCCCAATTTAATGACATGAGATCATCACCATTTCATTTGCTCCTGAGGCATTGGGTCAGTGATTTGAACTGCATTCTGCAAGACAGATCAGCCACCTCCTCTGGGGTCATCTAAGCCGACGTAACACAGTTGGCCCTTGGCCTCTTCATCCTCTCAACCTTGAGGGTGCTAGCCCAGACTTCTGCACAGCGAGGTAGCAGTATGCCCAATACCTCAGCAGTTACAAATCTCTGCAACCAGGCCTCAGAAATCCCGATTTGTAGTTGGCTACCTTCTTTGCAACTGGCCTGAAGTTGGGGCTGAGCCGTCAGCCCGTGGGGTCTTATCTCCATGCAGATAAGAATGCACTTGATGTCTTAACAGGCACTGTTGTACTCTGATTGCTTGTGTGCTAGTTGGGAGAAACGCCCCACATGTTAAGGATTATGGAACTTAACTGTGTTATGAGAATGTAACTGAAGACTCTGAGTTTGGCTTGTTTCCCCCACCCCCACCCTGTCCCCCAGCATAGTTCATGAAGTATTCCTTTTGTCCATTACATACATGATGAGCATATGAAAGGGGAGCATTAAAGCGAGAGAAAGGGAGACAGATAGACCACCGGAGTCTAAGTGGCTGACACACTAATGTCTACAGAAGGACGGTTATCAACAGCCATATTCGGCCAAATCTAGGGGCATCTAAAGCTCTGTGTGACCTGACCTGATTCACTACGCAGTCCAGGGGGTAGAGCAAGACCCCACCCAGCAAGTAGGGATGCCTTGATGGGCTAGGAGCTCAGGTTTGGTGCTGTTTCCTTCTGATTCCTTGTCACTGGCAAGCTCCTGTACAGAGGAAAGAAGTGGCAGCTGAGAGCAGTCTGCTGTTTGATCTTGATTATTAACTTGATGGGACTTACAGTCACCATGGAAACAAGCTCCCTAGCATGTGAGAGAGAGAGAGTTTCTGGGTAATTGAGCTGAGAAGGCTCACACTAAATGCGGATGGCACTACTAGTCGTGTGAGATGGGGTTTCAGGCTGAGTAAAAAGGGGAGCAGGAGCTGAGTAAGAGCATTGGTCTTCCTTGGCTTCCTGACTGTTCATACGGTATAACCGGCTGCAATGACCTCTTAGCACCATGAGGGACTACATCCTCCAACTTGGAACCATAATGGATCCTTTTTGTTCCCACAGTAAGCGAAGTAACTAATAGAAGCAGGTAAGATCCAGAAACTAGAGCAGATCAAGGATTAATATCCAGAAGGCACCAGTCAATGAAGAACTAATCAATGCCAGAACACATGGGTAAGAAAAAAAGCTCTTGGTTTTTTGATACTGAAGTCATCCTGATAACGAGGGAGTGTGAGCTTGCTCATAGTACCCAAGAACAGTGCGTTATCTACACAGACCAAAACAGAGGGCATCTTGATAGTGATTATAGTATCTTAGCCTGAATCTAGAGCATTGTTATCCGCAAATTCTGCTTATGGCCTCACTTATTCACATTATTTGATTGCATCAATTAAAATACAGGATAACTAGCATTCTGTCCTTTGTAGCATGAAACAGAATATCTGCTGGCTTCCCTTGGTGTGAATTCATCCTCCCAGCCCTCCCTCCGTTTAACAATACCCAAAGCAAAGTCAACACATCGTAGATCCTTGTGTAGCCTGTGTCTTTGTTCACACCCTTCTGGTTACTTGTACCTAAAGAAAGTAGCTGGAGTTATTTAGGTACCAAGGAATCTTCTAGAAGGAAATGCTCAGCTAAAATGTGCTAAATAAATAACTGAAAAGATAAAGATGTAGAAAGGGGGAAGGGAGGTGGGGAGGAGACAGGTGAGTAGGACTCGCTGAGTACGACCTGAGTTTTGACTTTCACAGGCGGAGCTTTTAAGTGTGGGAAATAGAGAAGCTGCCCGTGCTAGGCTGTGGACAAGGGCAGGTGGGCATGAGCACCACAGAGGGAGACACTAAAAATTCTATTCCAGTGGCCCTCAACCTTCCTAATGCCGTGACGTGACCCTTTGATACAGTCCCTCATGTTGTGGTGACCACCCCAAGCACACAATTATTTTCGTTGCTACTTCCTAACTGTAATTCTGCTACTGTTACGAATAGTTAATGTAAATATCTGCTACATGGAAATCTGTTATGTGACTCCTGTAAAAAGGTTGTTCGTATCCCCCCACCCCCTCATTTTCACCCTTAGATCTAGGTGTGCTCCAGGACAACCTGGGCTGAGGAGCCTCTGGTCTGGCAGGCTGGAACACCCAGGGCCATCTTTACCTGCAAAATTCTTCATACATGTGTGACTTAAGACATGCAAGGGTGGGGATTGTGGATTACCCATCAATAATCTTAGTAATCTCGATACTGAGGCAGGAGGGGAGGAAAGAGTTTGAGGCTAGCCTGAGCTGCGTAGTAAGCGGGCCAACACCCCGGATTACAAAGTCATTTTTTGTTTCAAAAACAAAAACCAAATAACAAAACCCAATCTGAACATGCAAGGGAGCTGGGAGATAGTGAGGCTCAGGGGCAGAGCTTGCCTAGCAAACAGAAGGCCCTGGTTCTATTCCCAGGGGAGGGACAAAGAGCTCAGAACAACGTTGGGCACCTCATTCCTGCCCACTAGGTGCTGAGGCTGCATCATTGGTCCAGGCCTCAGCTGCAAAAGCAGGATGCATCTGCAGCTGCTACCCACATAGAAGTCAGTGTCTAGACAAACCGCACTGCAGGATACAGAGCTTGGCCTCAATGCTCCCAAGGAGACCAGATGCCACCTCAGTGCACCATGTGCCCAAAGCCTCGGATTTTCAAATCTGTGTTCTCCCTATCACAATGTTTCTTTGGGGCGAGGGTCTCTAGAAAAATGGAAAGCCCGGCATCCTGCATCGTACTTGGGCCGAGTATAGATACCAGAATCCTTCTTCGGACCCAAGCAAACAGGTGCCCGGAGGAAATGCTGGCCGGGCCCTAGGAGGCGGGTCTGTTCTGGGGCTCTGATCCCGGCTCCCGAGGGCCCGCCCTCTTTGGTTTGCAAAGACAGAGATGAGGTCCGTGTTCAGGGCAGGCGGGCTCAGACCCAAGAGCCACACCGCGGGATGGCAGGGGGTTGCTCCGCTCTTTGACCTCCAGGAGGCCGGGCAGACTGACCTCTCCAACTGCCCGATTGCCCGGCTACACGCGGTGGGCAGAAGAGTCTTGCTTGCCAACCATGGAGCACCGCGTGGGAGTGAGGTCCTGGGTAGAAGAGAATCGGGCCTTCTTCCAGCCCCCGGTTTGCAACAAGCTTATGTGAGTCCCCAGTACCTCTGTGACTTCTACCCACCCCATTTCTATTTCTTTTCCTCTTCCTTCCCCCCTTCTGTCCCCTCCCCCTCCAGCCCCGAGTTCCCCACACCCAGAAGTGTGCTGAAGAGGAGGGTTTGCCATCCGCTTGGTTTTTTCAGGGGAGGGTGACGACTGGCTGTTTAGGTTTCACTACCTCAATCTGTTCCTCTTTCTGGAGCCCACATTAGAGATGATGGCCTTGACTTCTGAGCCTGGCTTTTGAGTGTCTCTGAGGCTGTGAGAGATGAGGTGGCAGGATGTGACATTCCTTCCATGGCTGAAAGGGAAAAGTATGGTTTTCAAGGCCCCAGACTAGAACTTAGGACCTGGAGACAGCTGAACTACACACCTCAACCCTGACAAACCCTGAGCCATGGGTGTGTGTGTATGTGTGTGTGTGGTGTGGTGTGGTGTGGTATGTGTGTGTGTGTGTGTGTGTGTGTGTGTGTGTGTGTGTGTGTGTGTGTGTATGTGTATGTGTGTATCTCCATAGCCCAGGCTGGCCTTAACTCACTATGCAGCTAAGGGTGGGTTTGAATTCCAAATCTTTCTGCTTCCACGTCCCAAGTGTTAGAATTAGATGTATGTACCATCACACCTTTCTGAGGTGTGTGTGGGGGGGTGGAACTCAGGACTTCTCAAATACTAGGGAAGCACTTTTTCAAGCTGAACTACATCCCTAGCCATGGGGGTTTTGAATCCAGGGCTCAAGGCCACACAGGAAACCATCCAGTCCTCTCAGGCCACCTCTACCCACAACAGCAACTGAACAGTTCTCTCTCCCCCTGCCTTTCACCTTAGACGGCACTTCATCATCTCCCTCCTCCCTCATTTCCACAACTGAGCTTCTTATAACACCACCCCAGATCCCAAAGTCCTCATATTTGCGTGTCTTTAAGTCATTCCCAATGGGTGATGTCCCAACCCAGGCAGCTACAGCTGCTTTACCCTCTGACAGGAAGATTAGGCCAAGTCTAGTCACATAATGTCATTGAATATCACAGTAGCCCCCATGGGGTGGGATTTAATAAGTAACTTTCCCAAATGTCCCAGAGCTAGTGAAGGTCAGAGTCCACATGCAAGCCCAGAAACAGTTTGGCTACAAAGTCCATGCACCACCTTGGTCACTACGCAATACCCCAAGTCTAATCGCCACTGCCCTTGAAGCCTTTTTCTTCCCCTACTATCTCCCCCAGCCTGGAGCTTCATTTTACCTCTTTCCTCCATGTCTTCCCTGCCATCCATCCTCCTCCTCCTCCTCTCAAGCCCATGACACGTCTCTGATTCTATCAGTGTCAGCCTGGTCAGCAGTGACTGACTACCTTGCCTCTAGCCCTGTCCTCCCAGCCTCCCAGTTCTCCAGAACTCTCCATGTTGGTCATCAGAATCAAAGACCCTCTCTTTCTTCAATCAGCAGATATTCGCTGAGCACCACGATGCTCTGGATTTGGGGGATACTGCAGGAAGCAAACTGATAAAATGCCTTCCTTGTAGAAGTGAGATTCTGTTGGGACAGCATGTCAATCAGCATGAACAAGCCTTGGCAGTAACTCTCCATCGGTGGGAGGGCTGTGCCATGCCTGGCTCTAGCTTCTGGTCCTTTGCTGCCATCAACGATGTTCTTTGGTTTCAAATGCATGAATCCAGCATCCACTTTCATCTTCATAGACCCTCTCTTGTGAGTCTCCATGTCCAAATTCCCGCTCATAAAACCTCACGTATATTGTAAATCATAAGGCAACTGGAACTGTCATTCCCTCCTGGACTCCTCAAGGTGTTGACTCTCCCTCTCTCTCTCTCTAGTGTCCCATCAAGACTGTCTCCTGCTGCAAAAGCATGTTATAGAGCACTGTTTGAGAGCCAGGCTCTGAGGTTCACACCCACATATCAATCGCACAGCCATAGCATATGTGATGTAAAGTGTAACTCATTCTATTCCAATTTACTACCCCCCTGCATCAGCCCTGTTTCTGGATAAGTTCACCTTCTGAGGTCGTGGGGCTAGGACTCCAATATAAGAATTTGGATCAGTTGAGGGATTCAACTTGTATCACCCCCAGAGAGATTTTGCATTCTGACTGGGGGCAGGGTATTGCTCTCAAACTCGTTCAAGAACTTTTTGTATATATCTCAGTAAAGTCTATTAAGAAAAAGAAAGAAAAAAAGTGGCAGAAGGGATGGGTCAGTGGGTAACGGTGCTTGCTCGTCCTCACAAGACTGAAGGCCCAAGTTTGATCTCTAGGATCCATGTGATAGAAAGAGAGAATTGATTCTCAAAAGTTGTCCTCCGACCTCCACATGTAAATTACAGTTTATGAGATCATCACTGGAGGCAGGAACTGGAGCAGAGGCCATGGAGGGGTACTGCCTGCTGGCTTGCTCCCCCTGGCTTGCTCAGCCTGCTTTCTTACAGCATCTAGAACCACTCCCAGAGGTGGCACGGCCCACAGTACCACAGTGGCCTGGGCCCTTCCCCCATCAATCATCAATCAAATGTCTGGCTCAGAGGCCAATCTGGGGGGCATTTTCTTAATTGATGTTTCCTTTTTCCAAATAACATGAAACTATTGGGAATATAAATACATAATAATAATAATAATATTAATATTAATATTAATAATTGATGAGATGAATTAAAAGCCACCTCTCCAGATGAGAAAGTAAACCCCAATAAAGTCAACTAGCATGCCCGAGATTGCAATAAAGCTATATTGATCTTAGGAAACTGGCTCCAATGCCTGTGCTTTTGAACACACGTCACATAATGTCTGTTTCCCCTACTAGACGTCACAGTCTCCCAAGTACCCTGCATAGGGTCCCCAGTGGTGAAGAGTCTCACAAGCAGACAAGGCCAGGGCTTCTCTTATTCTTCCTGTCATTGAGATCTTGAGTATGGTCCTGGGGCCATGAAGAGTGATGCTCTACCATACTGCTTCTTTGTTGGTCAAAAGGCATGGAGACACACAGCCACACACAGAGACACTCGGTTGCATGAGGAACAACCTGGCCATGAGGGGAATCTGTTCTTCTCCCAGATGCGTGCACCAGGCCTCCTCACGGCCCCCACAGGTCCCTGTTCCTCCCAAATTGATTCAGGTCCTGTTCTTGTCTCTTTACTGCAGGCACCAGGAGCAGCTCAAAATCATGTTCGTTGGAGGCCCCAATACCAGGAAGGATTATCACATTGAGGAGGGTGAGGAGGTAGGTCATGGATGGTCATCCTTGCCATCCTGCTATCTCATATGGGGGAGCAGACACTTCTGCCCCAGGGGTAGAGTGAGTAGCCCAGAGAAAGCAAATATGACTGCCACAGGAAGGTGTCGAGGGATTCAGGCCTTAGTGAAAGAGACCTAGAGGCGTAGCTTTAAAGTCTCAAGAATAGGGTGTGGCCAGCCCCCATCAAAAATACTCACTGTCCTTCCTCCCTGTTTGTTCCTGAGTTCTTGGAGGGATGATTAACATCATCACTGCATGAAACAGTTCCACTCTCCAAAAATTGCCTTAAGGCTCAATTTATATCAATACGTGTTTATATAACCCCTTAATAAATATTAATCTTTTATATATAATCAATTACAAATAAATAGTTCTTACAATAGGAAGGGGAAATGGTTGCCTTAGAATTGGGGTGCCTGCAGGTCTACCTTTGACTACTTTGTGCTCAGGGAACTCTGTGAGTGAGGCCTGGGGTGGACAGACTCTTGCAGTGGGGTCTCCACTTTCATGGACATGTGGTGGTCTACACTGATGATTCTTCTCTTTCAACCTGAATATATATGGCTGGCTTCCCATGTAAGACACAGGCTCTGAGGAATTCCATGGTACTCTGCTCGCAGAAGCTAGGCTCTCCCTCTCTGTCAGAAGAACCCAAGGAAGTGGAGGGGAAATGAAGGGTAGCAAGGGAGGAAGAACGTGGGTGGTTCTGAAGAGGGAGAAGGGATGAGGGGGGCCCTTTTCACTACTAGGGAGGAAAAGGTCCTGGGTTGCTAGGGGCCATGATGATTTGGAGTCTGGAGACTGGATTCTGTGCTTCTCCACTCACTAACTGAAGCCGCATTTAAAAAAAGCAAAGGTTAAGTGTGATAGAGCACACCTGTAATCCTAACACTCCGGAGGGGAGGCAAAGTCAAGAGTTCAAGAACTGCCTAGGCTGCAAAATGACAACTTGTTTAATGAGAAGAGGAAGAGGAGGGGAGGAGGAGGAAGAGGAAGAAGGAGGATGAGGAAGAGGAAGAAGGAAGAAGGAAGAAAAAGAAGGAAGAGGAAGGATGAGGAGGAGGAGGCAACACCCAGTACCCCTCCTGGGAGACAGACAGATCAGATCAGGTGTGGCAGGAAAGGACCATTGTTAAGTATCCCTTATTTTCTGGGAGACCTGGTTCTGGGCTTTGAGCCTCTACCCCCATCACTTACATCCCTCACACCAACCCCTGATAACTGATTGCTCTGTCAGCAAATACTGAGGGCTCAGTGTGTGTGTTGGGCACCAGAATGGCAAACAGAGAGGGGCAGGCCTGCACTGGTGCTGCCTGAACTGAGCTGAACCAGTTCCACACAGCTTGACCTTCTCTTGACCACTGAACAATTGAACGCTTCTTGCAAACTTTTCCTGTGGATATGTTTATAGATTAAATCTAAAGCTACCGAGCAGAAGCGGATCATAGCTGAGTGTCTGTGGCGACTGAGGCCCAGCTAGCCTTTCTGACTTGCCCCCATCAGCCTCATCTGTACTCAACAGTTAGGCCTGCTGTCAGTGTCCATCCCGCCTGTCCCCCATCTATCTCTCTCCTTCATCTTTGCCTATGCTCATCTTAGGTTGTCTCCGTGTTTGCTGCTCAGGTGGATGGGTGTCTGTGTCAGCTGGTTTTTATGTCAACCTGATACAAGTTAGTCATTGGAGAGGAGGGAACCTCAATTGAAAAAGTACCTCCATAAAATCTGGCAAGCCTGCTGGGCATTTTCTTAATTAGTGAGAGGGCCCAACCTATTGTGGATGGTGCCATCCCTGAGCTGGTGGTCCTAGGTTCTATAAGAAAGCAGTCTGAGCAAGCCAGTAAGCAGCATCCTTCCATGGCCTCTTTGAGTTCCTGCCTCCAGGTTCCTGCCCTTTTTGAGTTCCTGTCCTGACTTCCTTAAGTGATAAAGTACTGTGGAAATGTAAACCAAACAAACCCTTTCCTATGCAAGTTGCTTTAGACATGGTGTTTCATCACGATGGTGACAACCCTAAGTAAAACAGTGTCTATGAGTCCTGGGACCAGTGCGTGTCTTTGATTCATCTGGTGGCTCAGAAATGAGAGGCACCGGTTTCAATGTGGAGGGACATTTAGTGGCTCAGAGAAGTCTAGCTGGAGGTAGATTTGTGATATTTGACCCTACTGTTTGGAGGGCAAAGTTTGGTACCTCTCAGGTCCCTAGGTAGCCTCAGAGCAGAACAGGGGGGTCAGCATCCTCCCTGTCCTTGCCTGTCCTCACCCGGAGCCTGAGCAGTCACTCTGAGTGATGTGTAAAGCACATCTGGAGCTGACTGAGCTGGATTTCCCTTCTTGACTGAGCTCTGATCTCTGCAACAGTCCTTAGGTACCCTGGACCCACTCACCACCCACACACTTCTTGATTTTTCTAGTGGTTGCCAAGGATGAGGACCATTGACTGGAAAGAAGATGAGATTCCTCTGCCTGTGGAAAAAGGCAATGTAGACAGAATAGGTCTTTAATAGGTGTGGGACCTTACCTGTTTCTAGCTCCCCACCCGTGAAGCCCTTTCCAGGTCACAGAAGCCAGATTCAATTTAATATCTGTGTGAGCTGGTACACTTAATCTTCCAGCTAGCCCTAGGCTTCAAACATCGTTTACTTCCCAAGAAGCATAATTCCTTTTAGATTGCCCAGGGATGTTGGTAACTTTCTGCTGACAGGGGTATGGCCTCTGCTACAGGCCAGGCCCGCCTCTCCTCACAGGGACAGGGACAAGACAGGAAAATTCCACCTCTGCCTTCTAGTTTTGATCAATGGCTGTTAATACCTTGTAGTCTGCCTGGAAAGGGTTTAAATCTGTCCCCTCTTTCTCAAGTTTCCCTGATATTAGCAGGTTCTGAGGATCTCTCTCTCTCTCTCTCTCTCTCTCTCTCTCTCTCTCTCTCTCTCACACACACACACACACACACACACGCACACGCACACGCACACGCACATGCACACACATACACACACACCCTATATGTTATTTAAAACGAATCAGAAAAACCTATTAGGTTTTCTCATAGGAAATAATTGAGCTTGTGCATGTCTATACATATATATGTGTGCCTCTGTGTGCCTCTGTGTGTGTGTTGTGGGGGACTTAACTCAGAGCCTCATACATACTACATAATACACATTCTGCCATGGAGCTGCTTCTTCAATCATACAGCCTGTTTTTAATAATCAAAGTCAGTACCGTTCATTGTAGAAAAGAAAAAAACTTTGCCTCACTCCTAGCCACAAACACTGTCACCTATGTGATATATGGGCTACTGTGTAATTAGAATCCTCCAGGATTAATTTGCGCTTGCTTTGTTTTTTGAGACAAGGTCTCACTCTATAGCCCAGGCTGGCCTCAAACTCCACACAATCCTTCTGCTCATTAGAGGCATGAGTTACCACGTCCAGCTCATAAGACACCAATCGGTATTTTAGGATGGAGCAGAAAAGTTAGTAGCGGGTCCTCAAGAGAAAACGCAACCAGCAACTCCATCCTCCTAGGCTACCAATTTCCCCAGCTCAGCACCAGAGCATCTCAGTGGCCACAGGGACACACACTCCCAGAGTCATACACAGGCTACAACCCCAACTTCAACTCCAGGATTCACCAGCTTGGACCAGCTGCTTTGAGCCCCACCTTTATTTTCTTCAGAATGACGCTAATGTTGATGCTGGGGTTGTAAGAATTCTGATTTACGTGAAAAAGCCCAGCCCACAAGTTAAGCCTTTGTAGTATGTATGAGGCTCTGAGTTAAGTTCTCCATTTCTATCGCTGAAACACTGGATTCTCCAGTGAGTTTCTTATCCATCCTACTTCCCAGCCAGCATCTGCTCTTGCATCCTAGGAACTCTGATGGTCATCTACATGGTCCAGATGTGACCCCTCTATGTCTCCAGCTTTCTTGTCTGTGACTTGGACCAGGGGGTATAGAGCCCTCTGGGAGGTGGAAATGTTCATAAGGCCTGAGATCTTCAGGAATCGGTTCCAGTTTTCTGACCAGAATTCAGGTTCCGGGAAGGAGTTAAGGACCTAAAAGATGGATCAGGGAGGTCCCAGGCTTGCTCTTTTTCCACAGGTGTTTTACCAGCTGGAGGGAGATATGGTTCTCCGAGTCCTGGAGCAAGGAAAACACCGGGATGTGGTCATTCGGCAGGGAGAGGTGAGGCAGACGGGGGGAAAGAAAGATAAAAGGCCCATCCTCTGGGCTTCCTCTGAGCACAAACATTCCCTCAGGTCCTGGGTATAGGCCGGGTGGAGAGTAGCGTCCAGGGTGGACAGGCCGAGTTCCATGTTGTCCTGTTAGGGTCACCCAACATGTTGGGGACATTCAAGTCACCTCAAGGGTTTGCAGCTTTGCTGGACTCCTGTTCTCCATCCCTACAGATATTCCTCCTGCCTGCCAGGGTGCCCCACTCCCCACAGAGGTTTGCCAACACCATGGGGCTGGTGATTGAAAGGAGGCGGCTGGAGAGTGAACTGGATGGGCTGAGGTAATCGCTTGTGTCTCCTGGGGCTTGGGTGATCAGAGGGCTGAGAGCAGAGGGGCATAGTTCAAAACTATAACAGGAAAGATCCATGGTAGACTCAAGAGAGTACTTCCTGGTCACCAAGAGAGCAGAAGGCTTTGCAACAGGAGGTGATGGAGACCTTGGATTTGCTGGCTGACCAGGGAGGGGAAAGTGGGTTTGGTCATGAGGGAAGGGGGTGCTCTCTGTGGTGCACATGAAGACTCTGGCTGGAATTGGTATTTGTGTTTTATACCAGGTCTTCTAGGAAGCTGGTGTCGGGGAGGGAGCTGGTGTCGGGGAGGGAGCAATGTAGACGGGAAGGGTGAAGGAACCTAGAAAATCACATGTCCCAGTATAGGCAAATACTGCTCCTTCTAGCAGTCTGGGCCTGCAGAAGTTATCTTTGGCAAATGTCTCTTCAGTTGTATCTCTACCCGGGATAACAGCAAGTATGGACATCTGGCTAGCAACAGCTATGTGCCAGGCATCAGCTAGGGGTTTCTATGTATAGTTATTGACCCTACCTTCTCCCATGATACTGGGGGCTAGGTACTGTTTTACCACCTGCTCTTTTTGAAGCTCTGGGTATTGAGGAGAAATTAGGCCCACATGAAGTAACCTGTTACACCTGACATTCATCTCAGAGAAATACAAAGCCAGTATGTTGGATCAGCAAGGTGGGAGGATAAAGTCAGACTCATCTCACTTCCCTTGAACCTGCTCCCCATCCCCAGCAGTCTCTAGACCAGTGGTTCTCAACCTGTGGGTCTCGACCCTTTCCAGGCCCAACTGACCCTTTCACAGGGGTCACCCAAAACCATTGGAAAAGCCAGGCAGTGGTGGCTCATGCCTTTAATCCCAGCACTTGAGAGGTAGAGGCAGATAGATCTCTATGAGTTTGAGGCCAGCCTGGTCTACAGAGCGAGTTACAGGGCAGCCAGGGTTACATAGAGAAACCCTGTCTCAGGGGAAAGAAAAAAGGGGTGTCACAGCATCAGAAAGGTTGAGAACCACTGTCTAGACTATTAAGCTCTGAAAGGAGGAAATCCCTCAAACTCAGAGAACCAAAGAGTTTCCCGGAAAGTGTGTTTTGAATTTTCAAAGAAAACTTAAATTTTTCAATAAGCTAGCAGAGTCAGATTTCTTTGTCCCACGTATTCTGGTATAATAGGCCTCTTTAAACACTCATCTATCAATGAGTTGAAATCATACATATCTCTTCTTAGAGTCTAGAAACATAAGAATTCAAAATGAACTAAATTAAAATTACCTGTCATCCCTGTCACTAATGGGGGGGGATTTTATGGCTTGTGAATTAAATTTCATTCTTCTTGTTTCTCCCAAGAAGACAGAACTGAAATCCCTTTGCCATGCTCCAATTAGGTGTAAGGAAGCTACCTTTTTTTTTTTCTTTTCTGTTTACACCTTAGCCCTACAGTCTTGTCAAATACATGTGTTTAAATTTTGCTTTCTTTGTTCTTTTTTTTTTTTTAAAAAAAAAAGATTTGATGTTAGATCCAACAAGAGGATTAGCTCAGTATCAAGGTGCTTGCAGCCAAGCTTGAGAGCCTGAGTTTGATTCCTGGGATCCACACGGTGGAGGGCGTAAGCTTCTAAAAGTTGTTCATAAAATGCTCTTCTGACCTACACAACCCATTCCATGGCGTGCGTGCATGCCCAACCCTAATAAATAAATAGACGGAAGAAAAAAATTCCTGAGGCACTGCAGACTTCTAGCATGTACGCAGTTTGCATAACCGAAACCACATGTCCATTGAAAAAGTTCACAAGTATTTCTCATACTGTTAAAAGTTCCTAAAAAATATACTGCTAATGTCTGTCCTATAGTCTACCACATAATGGCCCATTGTAGAGGCAGAGAGCTGGCCTTAATTCTAAAAGGAGTCTCTCTGAGGTGCTTTATGGAGGAGACTCTGGTGAGTTATTGGTGTCCTCAATAAGATTTTACAGCAAATTCAATAACGGATTTCATCTGGCTGCTTTTGACCTTTAATAAAAGCCAGGGACTCAACATTAAAATGCCACCCCGAAGGCCATTCCTAAGGGCACTGCAGCCCCATAATGAAGCTTTCTGGTAGCCAGTTCCATCTCAGGGTAGAAGCTGGGTAGCTGCATGGTCTGTCTACGGCTTGTCCCTCCCCATAGGACTGTCCCTGCTTTTCTGGTGAGAGTTGAAAGGCTGACAGAACCGGACTGGACTGGTCTGACCTTTGAAACAGAAGAATCATTCCCTCATGGTGTGTGTGTGTGTGTGTGTGTGTGTGTGTGTGTGTGTGTGGGAGAGAGAGAGAGAGAGAGAGAGAGAGAGAGAGAGAGAGAGAGAGAGAGAGTTGTGTTGCCTGCTGAAGTTTCTGTGTATGATGACCCAAAGCCCAAAGAACAAACTTCAAGCTGCCCAAGACTCTGGTTCAGTATCAATTTCCTTTTGCTGAAGACAAATACACTTGGATTAAATGTTCTCTAAGTTTCTGTCTTTGAGTGTAGCCAGCTCTGGCATGTTTGGGCTGTGTAACTCCTACGGAGTCATTTTTACTTCCAGGTGGGAATTCTACCTGTTTTGCACATGTCAATGTAACCGTGATCTCTGGGCTGTGACAACAGAGGTGTCATATCATAGCTTTGCAGTGCCTGGGCTCAGAAAGAGGCCCTTAGCCAGGGCCCAGACTAGAAAAGACTGCCCCAAAGCTGCCCGGATGGGACTGAATTACCTTGACCTCTGCTTTGGCAGGTACTATGTAGGCGACACTGTGAATGTCCTCTTTGAGAAATGGTTCTACTGTAAGGACCTTGGAACACAGTTGGCTCCCATCATCCAAGAGTAAGACGCCGGCTTGCCCCACCCCCAAGCTCCCTGGCCTGGACCCATTAGGCATTAGCGTTTATGATAGTCTCCAGTTTGGGGATGGGATGCTCTGCAGTGTTGGGAGGGGAAGCAGGATGGGTAAACAAGGCACATGAGGATCTGTGGATGTGTACTGGCTCTCTGGTATAATGTTTACCTCACTGGCATCTTAACAGAAACACTGCCATTCCTCTACTGTTTGTCCCCGCAGATTCTTCCGCTCTGAGCAGTACCGAACAGGAAAGCCTGACCCTGGTGAGGCCTCTGACAGTCCTATTTTCTTTCCCTTTCTCCCCCTCCCTCCCTGTAGTAGGATAGGCCTTCCTGAGTAAAGGACACCAAGCAGCACCCCTATAAGGCTGTTCAACAATTAGGCTGCATGCAAGACCCATATCTGTTATTGAGTTAGGGCTCCTGGACCCCAGTTATTAGGGTTAGGTGGGCTGATCCTGGAGGTTACTGTTCATCACTGCATCACTGGCACAGACCAGCTGCTTAAGGAGCCGCCATTCCCACTGAGTACACGATCTGTCATGGAGCCCATGTCACTGAAGGCATGGCTGGATGGCCACTCCAGGGAGCTTCAGGCAGGCACATCCCTCAGCCTGTTTGGGGACACCTATGAGACCCAGGTAATACAGCTCAGGGCACTCAACATCCATTCATCTGGCATCTGGATAGTGGGGAGTGTGTGTGTGTGTGCATGTGTGTGTGTGTGTGTGTGTGTGTGTGAGAGAGAGAGAGAGAGAGAGAGAGAGTGTGTGTGTGTGTGTGTGTGTGTGTGTGTGTGAGAGAGAGAGAGAGAGAGAGAGAGAGAGAGAGAGAGAGAGAGAGAGAGAGAGACTTCAGAAGCATGAAAATGGCCTTCCTGTTCCACTCTGCCTCAGAGAGTAACAGTGTTTCTATGACTGGAATTCTCTGGTAGCTTCATGGTCCCACAGACACTTTACTTTCAGAGTGGGAGGGCCTTCATCCATTGTCAGTTTCCTGGGTGCCTGCCATTTACCTGCCCCTGGGCTTTTGACATATGGGCACTTGGAAACTAAAGGGAAAGAATTACTGGCAGAGGGCTGGGTAGCAATGTGTAGAGAGACCTGGACAAGCTGGCTTTTCATCTAATATTGCTGCTGCCTTAGGAAAGTTGCTCTGGACAAATTAACCCGCAGCTGCCAGTCATGTGACAGTTTATTTACTAGAGGAACCACAGAAAGTTCCAGAAGGATAAAGGAAAAAGGTCAAGTAAGGCCCCCCGGGAGGAGGTGATTTGCATATAGAACTTTTTAATTAAAAAATTTAGATTTATTTATGTGATGTTTATGTGTGTTGGCCTGCATGTATCCAAGCACATTGCATGCTTGCCTGGTATCTGTGGAGGCCAGAAGAGCAGTAGGATCCTCTGGAGTTGGAGTTACAGATGCTTATGGTGACCATGAGGGCCCTTTGTGAGAACAAGTGCTCTTAACCACTGGTCCATCTATCCAGCCTCCAAGTAGAATTGTAAAGGCAGCGTAAAGGTTTGCAGGAGGAAGAAAGGGAGGTGTGTGGAGCATTCTGGGGAAGGAAGAAATATCAAGTCAGGAAGGACTGAAGCAGCCTCACCTCACACGCAGCTGAGGCTGATCAGAGCTGGGTGGAGAGGCTAGCATGAAAACTGGCTTCTATCTGTTCCTGGAACTCTGCTGAGCTAGACTAAGGGAGGAAACATGTCCTAGAGACAGTGGGGGCCAGAGTGGCATTTCAAAGCCGCCATCCTTCCTTCATGAGGCTGGGTCAGAGGACAAAGATCCTGGTAGTCACGTGTGTGGTAACTTGTCAATGGCACAGCCTGTATGGTTAGAAAGAGTCTGGGTCAGCCAGATGGCTCGCTGCACAAATGTGCTTACTGTGCAAGCCTTTGGCCATTGGAACTCAGGTAGAAGGGGAAAGAGAGAATCGATTCTGTAGGTCACCCTTTGATGGCCAATGCACGTGTGCCCACACGTCCGCATCATGCTCACACATGATGGTGCTGATCGTGTCGATGATGAGAAGGAGGAGGAGGGGGAGGAAGAAAAAAAGGAAGAGAAAGGGGGGGGGGGGAATCTCACTCTAGGCAGACGGTCTACAGTGTATAGGCTTAGATTACCTTTCCAGTGCCAGAGACACCCAAAGCTTAAGTAAGGCAGTGATAACCGAACACAAAACCTGAAGGGACTTCTGCCCAATTACAGGGATAGCAATGCCTTTCTCCCACCCCTTGTCTACCTGCTCTAGTGTTCCATAACAAATACTGTTAACTCCCTAGTACAGCCAGCAGGAACACTGGCCCTCAGCGGACATAAGGCCGGTAGGCCTCAGCCGCTCTCTTTCTTTCTCAAGCCAGACTCTGAACATCTCACAGGAAGGGTAGAGGACATCTGGGGAGCTGGGGTGGGGGTGTCTGAATGTGAGCTGATGAGAAACATTTGGAGGAATCATGGAGGGTTCATGTGTGTGACCACGTGAGGGACCCTGAATAATGAGCAGGCCCACGCTGGTGACAGAGACCCTCCTTTCGGATCCCCGACAAGCCAAGGCTTGTCATATGTGAGGTTGTAGCACTGTTCAGTCTTGTTCCTTGAAAGTCATAGTGGCTGAGAGCCAGGATCAGGACTATCTCCTCAATGGGTCAGGACCTCTCCTAATTCTGCGTTGTCCCCTACCAGGTCATTGCCCATGGACAAGGTAGCAGCAAAGGCCCAAGACAGGATGTGGACGTGTGGCTGTGGCAGCTGGCAAGTGGGATCCCAGGCCTGGGTGGTACAACTTCCTGTTCATGGAAATTGGGTTGTTCCAGGTTTCAGGTTTCCATAGAGAGACCTACTCTCGGAGCCTCCCTGCAAGGCCAACTTGGGGACATTTAGCAGGTGTTGAGGCCGATAGTTCCTATACCCTCTTTTGTTCTGTATTGTTTTTGTGGTGTTAGGGATTAAACCTAGGGCTTCTTGCAAGACAACCATTGAACCACCCTACCTTACCCCCCCCCCCCACACACACACACACACTCTTTTTCTTATTTTGAGACAGGGTGTCACTAAGTAACTCAGGCTGGCCTCAAACACAGTGTCATCAGCCTTCATTTGATTCTACTGTTCTTCCACAGGAGGGCTCCTCTGTGGTGACAATGGGAAGACAGTGTGTGGGCCTGGCCCCAGATGACAGCCTGCTGGTGCCAGCTGGAACCTCGTGAGTGCATGCAAAGACTTTCTGAAACTGTGGGACGGACCCCCTTGCCCTGGGATCTTCTGGCTTTGGTCTTGCCTGACTCTTGCCTATCTGTGTCTCCACAGGTACATGTGGGAGCGAGCACAAGGCTCTGTGGCTTTGTCTGTGACACAGGACCCTGCCTGTAAGAAGCCACTGGGGTGACCCTCGTGTATGGGCCCCAAGCAGTCACAGGATGCCTGAGAGCTGTCCTGGGAGCTGCCTTCTCTAAACAGTTCTTTTAGCCTCAATGCGTCTTCATGAAGATCATTAAGCACCTCAATCTGCCCCTTGCTTGGCTGCAGCTTTTCACTGTAATTCACCCTCCTGCCATCCTTAGCCCAGGATGCCAGCCTTCTAGGGCATCAGTAGCTCCCCTGACTTTTAACACTATAGGCCTACACTGCCCAGCTAGATGTGTATTGTCCCCACCAGTCTGCCACTAAGAAATCTCTCAATAAAGGCATCCTGGTGAATGTGTGCTTGTGAATTGGAGGTGGCAGATCCTGTGTTCTCCTGGGGTGTGTTGCATCTGGGGTTTAGGAACACTAGTGACCTTAGAGCATTGGAGGGACTATTACTGGGTGTCACCACTACTTGCGATGGGCATTTCTCACTGTGTATACAACCTTGCCCCACGCATGAGCTTGGTCCTGCCATGGTTGTACAGCTGGGTGTTTCTTTGGTTCTTTCTCTGTCCTCATTCGTTCATTCATTTAACATAACAAACCCAACAAACCCCCACTCTGTGGAGTTTCTCAACTGCAGAAGTCATTTATGCTAACTATGGAAAATAGAAATCTTTAAAACATAATTCCCCAATCCCAGAGTTAATTACTAGTCACAGATTCTACAGGTGGAGGAATGGGAAGGGCGACATCCATGGAGTGACATGCACAGTCTTCCTGGGCAGCCTGGGTTGAGTGAGGGACTTCAACAGGAGTCTGGCAGTACCAAGCCTGGTTCTGCACTGACAGGCCTGGGCTTAGAGGCAGAGGTTCCTCAGAAAAGGAAACTAGAACCCAGTCTCCCTTCCCCAGCTTGGTGGCTCACTGCTCTGACACATTCCACTGGAAGGCAAAGAGGACCTGACTTTACTGAGGGGTGTCCTGGCCCTGAGGGATGTGATAGCAGCCCATACCTTCCTACCCTAAACTTTTGCTGTAAGTAAAGGATCACACCGGTACCTCCAGATTTCCCCTGTCCATGGTGGGCTGGTCCATGCTTGGCTGCACCAATGTGCTCCTGTGTGCAGAAGAAAGCATGGGTGACTAGAGATGCTCTAGGGTGAGAGAACACAGCCGGGACAGCTCAATCTGTCAAGAGAAGCCAGCCAGGCTTCCTCATTCTCTCCTCCCAACTCTCCATAAAGGTGACAGCACCTGATTTTACAGAGGACAATTTTATTAGAGTTTAAACAAAAATCCAAAAGCAGACCGAACTGTAAATCTTAGTAGCTGCTATTTTGAGTTGGGCCAGCTTGACATGTAGCTAAATGGCAGAAAGAAAGAGAGGCTTCAGGGACAGTAAGGAAGCCTGGATGTTAGAAAAAGCATGCTTAGAACAATGTGAGGAAGAAGAAAGGAGAGCTATGCTTTCCTACAGAAGAGACTTACAGAGTAGCCCAGCTGCAACTCCAAAAGCAATAGTCCTAGGGTGCTTCGGAATTCTGAAAAGAAAATTGCATCATCTCATTAAAGGGATAATTATTCCTCCTGCCTGGTTGGCATGGCTCAAAGTATACTGACCTTTCTAGAGATGGTCCCCTAGTCAAGGGATTGACCTGCCCAGCTGAATGCTAGATCTCCACCCAGGCCAGAAAGAGTTCATTTTCTTGACTGGAAGGAAAGTTTTTCCTTTACTGCTACAGTGACACCCTAGGTGGGGGCCTTAGGTCTCCAGGGTTCTGGGTCTTAGGATCTAATCCCCTCCCTATAGTTTCCTCTGGGGGTTTTAGTCCACTTTAGCTGGCCTGCTTGAATCATGCAGAAGGTCTTAGGGTTGGAGCAGGGCAGAAGCCCAGGAGGGAGGCATAGAAGAAAGTGAGAAAACAGGTCGGATGGAGAAAGGCTGAGAGACCATGGAGGCATGTATTTTGAAACCAGTTTGTATGGCGTCTCTACCCACATCCCTTTTCTGAAAACTCACCAGCGATCTCAGTGGGAAGCCAGACAGCAGGAAGGGCCTGGCCCACCTAAACAGCTTCCTGGTCACTCCTGTCCTGGCTGCCTTTCTGCACTGAACACACAATATGGGATAGAGGTAAAAGCCACAAGCCCTGAGGCAGCATATAGATGAATAGAAATGGGTTAAGTTGTAAGAGCTAGTTAGTAACAGAGCTATTGGCCGAGCATTTATAATTAAGTTTCTGTGTTTGTTATTTGGGAGCAGGACATGAAAACTCCCCCTACACTACATGTCATTGCTTACATCATCACTTTCTGGAAACCTTTCTGCCAACACCTCTCTTCTTTGAGCCTCCTACCCCATCTCTACAACTACCTGGCTGTTTCACCCAGCCTAATGTAAGAGAAATGTCTAGATACCCTCATGTCTGCATTGCTGATTTGTCTGTCTAGAACAGGCACAGAGCTGCCTTTGAGTAGTCCCTGGGGAAAGCATGGATCCAGCTCCCAGCCAGCCCTGGAACCTTCCTGTGGTTCTGAATATATACTTAGGCTCTCACGGAGCTTGCCAGCCCTGCTGCTGCCTGCCCCAACTTCCCCAGGCCTACCTTCTCTAAGGGGCCTTTGCCCCCCTAAGGTGGACCTCAGGCTGCCACCATGATTCCCAGGAAAAGTAGGGCACCCTCGGCCTGGCCCTGTGCGATAAAACCATGACCCTGGCCCAGGCCAGCTATAGGATGGAAGATGGGAATAAGCCAACATCAGGGCATGAAGGAGGAAGGTGCCTATAGAGCAGGAAGGGATCAAGGGAGAGGGGGAGAAGAACGGAGACCCATCGGCTTCCTACAGTAAGGAGAAGCAGTACAGGGATGCAAAGTAAACTGGAGACTCATGCTGTGTGAATATGGGCAAACACTTTATAGCCTCTTTCTCTCAATATAACTGCTCCTATTCAGGGCACAACACGGCAGCATTTATTGCTTTCCTCCGAGGATTCCTGGATAGGGGTGAGTGGGGCAGGAAAGTGAGGGGTCAGTAGTCATTAATGTTCATCCAGCATTTACTGGGACTCCCACGGGCCACACATAGATAGAGGCTATGTGTAGAGTAGAGAGCTCTACTCTGACTTCACTCCTGGCAAAGGCCTGCACACAGACCCTGGCAAAGAACACACAGCATCAGAACTCACAGGCATTAGCAGGCTGAGCAGAGAAAGATGGCTGGTGACAAATGGGTGGTGACTTGCGACAACGCCAATAGAGAAGCCGGTTTGGAGGTAGGGACAGAGGGTTGAGCCTCAGTGCCCGGTGTGGAAAGCCTCCAGGGAGACCACACACAGGAGTACCTGCAGAGCTGGAAGAGGAAGGCAAAAGTAATAGTAATGGATGACATTTTTAGTAAGAGCGAAGTGGACCAAGAGGCATCTTTTAAAAGTCCCCGGAAGGTAGGGGGCACATCCAAGATGAAAGACCCAGAAGAAAGCTTTAAATAGAAGATGCAGGCCACTGGGAGGGAGAGAGAACATTAAGGAAGGCCATGTCTTTGCCCAAGTAGAGAGATTTCCATTAGAAAGGATGGGATAAAACCACCATTTAGGAAGGGAAAGAGCCTCCTGCAAAGCATTTTCAAAAGTGCTCTCTAACTGCCTGCCACAGGGAAGCCAGTCTTCAAAGCCAAGTGCACAGGCAAGTATGCTGTGTCCAGCATCTGGAATGGACACCCAAATTAACAATGCCCTGACCGGTACTGTATCTTTTTTTTTTTTTTTTTTTTTTAAAGCTTTTCAAGACAAGACGTGACAAGTTGTAAACCAGGTGTGGTGGCATGCCTATAATCCCAGCACCCTAGGAGATTCAAAACCAGTCTGTGGGGGAAGGGCAGCCAGGAGTGTTATCTGTGTCTCTGAGTAGATAGTAAAGAGGCCAGTGCAATAAGATGGGAATGACCACAGCTCTTACTGCTCGAGACACTCGGGCGGGATGACACTTAGACTTTTGGTGCTTTAGACAGTCATTAGTGACTTGATTGACGGCAGGTTCTGGGAGTGGCTGGGCCAGAGCAGAATGGAAACCATAAAGTAGTGTGCAATGAGCTGAGGAATTAATAAGATTTGAAGTAATGGAGACACACATCTCATCTTTCAGCTATTTTGCTAGTAAAGGGAGACAAAATGAGGTAGGCAGAGGGCTGGGGTTTTGGTGGTTTGAGTGTTCTGTCGTCTTGTGGGCCCGACACAAAGTTTTAAATTTAGTTTCAGGAGGAGGAGGGAGAGGAGAGAATGATGGTAGGAATGAGATGACAGTGATAAATGTTGTGTACCAGGCTCTGTTCTAAGCATCGCACATGCACTGATTTCTTTAGCACTGAGATAGATACTATTATTCCATCTTACAGAGAGAATTCAGAGGCACAGATAGGTTGGGCCATTTTCCCAATGTCCCACAGCTAGTAAGTGGTAGTCTGTCTTCAGTCTGAATGCTCTACTGTAAAGTCCTAAAAGGGAGTGGGTGCGTGACTTCAGTCTGTGTGTAGCAGGAAGGTTTGTCCCTGAGAGGGAAGGGCCCCTTCTCAGCTTGGAAATGACACTTGGAGAAAGATGACTTCTAAGGGAAGATTTTTAGAGGTTGTGGCTCTGTAGGGGGAGACATTAGGGCACAGGAACAAAACAGGTGGTCCTGGGAATGTGAAAACTAGGTCCCGAGGAGAACCTACAAAAGGGGGCTGGAGATTTGAGCACCCACAGCTCTGTTCTTGTGAGTCTGTGCTCTGCTAGCCGAGAAATGGTTCTGGAGTATAAGGACAGAACTGGAAGCTAATGGCCAGCACGATGGCTCAGTGGGTTAAAGTCACCTGCCACCAAACCTGGTAATCTGAGTTCAATCCTAACAGTCACAGGGTAGAAGGAGACAACTGACTCCTAAAGCTATATACTCACCTACACACACACACACACACACACACACACACACACACACACACACACACACACACACACACACCATGGAACATGTGCACCAGCATGCATACACTAAATAAATGAATTTAAGTTTTAAAAGATGAATTGGAAGATAGGTCTGACTTCTTGGACACTTTGGGCTCCTGATGTCTTTGATCAAGAGGCTAAGAAGGGAGTCACAGTATTAGGAAGAGCCATAGATGTAGACTGTGGGGAGCAACTGGATTGCTTTTCCACAAGGGAAACAAGGTAGATAGAGCATGTCTGGAGTGCAAGAGATCATTTAGGGTATACTCCCTTAGTGTTACCTGTGATTAAGGCCAGTGGAAAATGACAAAAGCCCAAGCCAAGTAGAGGGATAAATGGCTCAGCCCCTTTAGGGGTGAAGGAAATGCAGTAACAGGAAATGCAGAATGAGTGTGAGAGGGAGATAAGGTATAAATACCAGGTAAGGCCATATAAGCAGTTACACAAATAATGATGTCATTGAGTGTTTCTGTTGTATTTTGTTAAAATATGATTGTCTAAAAACCGCATGCTATGGTACTGATATGCCAGACAAGATGTGCCCACTGGTGCAAGAGTGGCATGGCTGTTATGGGGCAACCACCTACTTTCTGATTGACTCTGAGGCCTGCTACCCAGGAGGGGATTCATGCCTGCTCAGAAGCCGTGGCTGGGTCTAAGTTCTAGAGGGGTACCTACTACCATTGTCTTGCTAAATGTCATGTTGTCACATAACTTCTATCTCTAGATTTGTGCTGCTGTCATGAACCTTGAGCATAAAAGCGTCTTTTTGCAGTGGCAGGGTGTTATGGAATATTAAGATTATTACATTTGTTTATGCCATGGAACATTTGTTTTTATGATGCAAAGGCATGCTACATTTGTTTGATTAAATAAAATTAACCTGGGGTCAGAAGGCTGAGTCAGCAATTGGCTGACAGGAAGTGAAGAGGGATGGAAGCCCCAGAGACAAAAGACAGAAGGGATAATTTAAGAAAAGCACGTTAGAAACAGGCCAGGGTGGAAATGTTAGAATACTTTTTTATAACTCAGTTTGACACAGGAAAATAACAGAATTTTCAGTTACAAAAACAGATTTTTACATATCTATCTGATTTAAGACTTCAGAATAAATTCAAAATATATTAGTTGCCCCTGCAAAATATGCATAAGGACAGACTACCAGGTGTCTGCTGAACCAGGGTCAGGCATAAGGCAATTTTAGTAGACATAATTGCCTGAAGCAATTGACTCTCTCAATGTACTCACTCCTAACCTCATTTTTATGATGTAAGGCTCAAAGTTCAGCCAACTAACTGTTTATTGTTTAAGACCTAAATTCAATGTTATACTCTGTGGGAAACATTGGCTATTAAGACTATGTGCTTGCTTATTCATTGACCAGTCAGCATGACATCCCTAGGTTGAGAGAAAGTGTATATCAGAATAGCTCTACTTCTTACTGTTTATTCCAGAAATGTAATGTGACCATCAAAAAACGACTCATATATTATCAGAATCTTTCTGTTGAGGGAGTTATGTAGAAGAGAGGTGTGTAGAGAGATAAAGCAATATAAAGAGATGTATTTGTGTAGAGATGTGTGGCTGTGTAGTGGAGAGGTGTAGCTATGTGCAGAGTTATGTAGCTATGTGGAGACAGATTTTTTTTTCAAGATGCAGTAATAAAATTACCATCAGAACACATATGCCTTTTTTCTATCCTTCAGATAGAAAAGTTTAGGCCTTACCACCTTCATGGATTTTTTTTTTTTTAAATTTTCATACCTTGGGCTGCTGGAGGCTAGCTCTCCATGCAGTGATAAGGGGGGATAGTATGTTTGTGGGTGTGTGTGAGATAGCTATACCATTTTAGATGGAATTATGATTTTGTTATTGTTTGCATTTGTAAAGTAAGAAAATGTGATTGTCTAGTTGACAAGGGAGCCAATCTAATACACCCCCTTCTTATACCTATTATTTCTGGGCCCAAGGGATGGCTTGTCAGGCAGGATGCATGAAGCCAACCAAACAGTCTGAGTTCTGTTCTCAACATGCTCATGGTAGAGGAGAGAACACAGGGAGTTATCCTCTGACTTCTACATATATCCCATGGTACACATAAGCACTCACTCACACACACACACACACACACACACCTGAAGAAAAATAAATAAATACATATTTAAAAAAACAATACCTAGAAGACCCTAACAAGTACATTATTTCCTTTGGTTTTGATTTTAATCACCTATCGTGTAGCCCAGGAAACCAGGGTCCTATACAGGCTGGAAGGGTCTCAAGTGAGCATTCATTTACTTTCTCTCATAATTGCCTCAGCAGGGCAACTGAGGCAGTGTGCTCTGTCACTTGACAGGGCAGCCCTGGGCCAGGGCCTAATTTCCTCTGCACCTCCCCAAGGACCCCGGCATGTACTCCAGGACACAGTGCTGCCACAGCAGTATAGAGGTGACTCTGAGGGTGAGTAATGGGGAGAGAGCTGTCTGTTGCCCTCACCTCTAAGCCTAAGTGGCATAAAGTCAAAGGCACTTATTTGGGGGTTCAACTTCCTGAAACCACCACGTTCTCAGGATGTCAGCTGGTGAGACAATGGGAAGAGATGTTTCTGAGAGTTTGGGGGTGACTTGTTACCTCTCCTAGACCCTGGGAGCAGGCAGAGGCACAGAGTCCTTTCGACGAGGTCCTCCAAATACCAAAACCTGAAGAGAGCATGAACAGAGCCTTCAAGATGCGTTACTAGCCCAGGAAAGGACATAGTGACACTAGGTATAATTTTCAGAAATTTATTGGAAACACAATACAAACTGACAGATTGATGGCCTCTCCTACAGACAGTCAGGCCACACTGGCATGGCGTGAGAGAGAGCTTTCTCGAGCACTGAGGCCTGCTCTGGTTAGTGCTCATGGTAAGGGGGGTGGGGGGGGGAGCCAGAGACTTGGAAGAGAGGAACAAGCAGGCAGGGCACACAGAAACCAGGACATGGCTTTCCAGAAGGAAGCACGAGGCAGGGTGGGCAAATAAATTCCTCCAAAAGGAGAGCAGGGGCAACCGTGAAGAAAAGCTTTCTCTTGGTCTTTCCTGCCCAGCAGAGCGAAAACAATCTCTAAAACCCAAGCAGGCTCCTGCTTCACCTCCTTCCCCAGGGTCCTAGTACTGCTGAGGAAATGCCAGGCTCTGAGGACCCAGCACATAGCGGTGGGTGTACCTGCCACAGCACAGCTCTTCATCAGCCCTCCCCTGCTCTCCCCTGTTGCATGCTGGAAGCTGAGCCCACAGGCTCTCAGGATAGTTGGCTTCCTGGAGTCAGCTAGTGTGTGTGTGTGGGAGGGGCGTCCACAGAAATCCATAGGGCTAGAGGAAGAAGGCAAGTTCTTTCTCTGACCCCTCATGGCTTTGGATCCTTCCCGATGGCCCTGGGCTATGGCAACATGGCCTCTTTGCTGTGTACAAATGACTTGTGCTCGCCTCCCCAACTCCCATCCCCATCTTCTTAAACCCCCCAAACAAGTTTTACTTTCCTGGTTGGGCCCTGAGTGACACTGGGCCACAGACAAGGCAGTACTGGGGGAGCTTCTAGAAACTTCCTTTGGTCCTCTTCTTTTGCACACCCTAGTTTATCAGAGTGATGGGAATGTCTGGGGACAGAAGGGATGCCTTGCAGTTTCTTGCATACTCCCAGGGGGTCTAGCACTGCTGTATGCCTGTGAAGATAACTTCATTTCATCCACTCACTGAACAACTCATCAACACACACAATGGCAACACTGTGGGCCCAGAAAGGCTGTGATGGAAAACCCTCTCAGCACCAAATGCTCAGAAAGGCAAAGACAGAAGACCAGGTCCCTTGGAACCTGTTCATTTACCCCAGCATTCTGGGTCTTCCCATTTATCAGGTGGAGCAAAAAAATGCTTGGTTATGTTGGGAGGAAGAGGCTGTAAGAGCCAGCTCTCACAAACAAGGCCAGAAAGAACATTCTGAATCAGTGAGGCTCAAGACGAGCTGTGCTTTTCCCAAAGCTAACTGTAATCCAGACTAGGCCAGGCCTCGTGTGTCTCTACTAGCCCTGTGGAGGACCTTCTCCAGATCTCTTGGTCCTTGTAGAGAAAACAAAGCGTCAGAAGTTAGGGTGACTGACTGTTAGCATGAGGATCTGTCACTTATGTGACAGGGTTAAGAGGAAAGTGAGCAGGGAGACAATAACTTCTCTCTAAGTCTACAGGCCACATAAACCCAGGGTGGGGCTCTTCTATTTCTTTAGAGAAGAAATACCCCAACGGCCAGTTACTCCATCTCTTGGCTCTTTGATGATGGGAATACTACAGGAAATGCCAGCTACCTGAGCCTATTTCATGGAGCAACACTGACCCAGGCCCTACCTGCAGGGCCCCAAGCCATGGCCCAGCAGTGAAAACTTGTCATAGGTGTGTAGAGGCCTGTGATGAAAATCAGTTCCTCTCCAGAGAGTCCTGGGAAAGGACAAGGCAGCTAGAACTCTGGCCACTGTCCTCATCTGCATATCCTTCCCCTCTGCTGCCTGGAACAAGACTTCCAAACGTCATCATTTTGTGACAACTTATTCTGGGGGGAGGGGAGCGGGGCGCGGGTGTCAGTTCCAGCTGTGGCCACTGTCTTGCAACCATCTGCTTATAGCACCTTCTCTCAGCCACCAAGCTGCTTTCCGACACAGGCCCCAACGTGGCTGCCAAGTCAGACTCTAGATGTCTGCCACTGTGCTGGAACCTGGGACTCTGCTCCACAGCCTGTCCCTGCTAATGGAGAAGTGGTCACTTCTTCTGCTCAGGGAGTTACTTTTGTGACTGAAACTAAGTGTGGAGCCATCTAGGATGTCACTAAAGTCTTGTATCCAGGGCTCTCCAGGGGGCCTTGGGATATATGCTCACAAAAAGCTGGAGGAGTGTGGGATCACAAAGCATCTACACAGATTCATATCTACAAATAGGATTTCAATCCTTTATCACACCCCTCAGGTCCAACAGAATCTACTCAAAATAAAATGGGGGGATTTGTGACCCAGTAAAAGACCCCTTTACCCAGCTACAGCTCTTTGTAGCTGGTTTAGCTCTAAGGGAAGAGGGCTGTAAGCCGACAGCTTGTCACAGTGATATGCACTTTTGGCATGATTAACACCTGCTCTCTGTTGAGATCTCCAGAACCAAAGGGAAACCAGTCTAAACCCAGATTCTCTCCAGTGACAAAACATGCTGAGAGTCACTTGCTGGCTGGTCAAGGTCAAGACCCATCTGTTCCCCAGACCTCCTGCCCCACAGAGGGTAGGAGCAAACCCTGTACAGGATACAGAAAGGAGAGAGTAATTTCCTCAATGAGGAGAGAAAGGCAACCTATTGAGAAAAAGCCACGAGAATAGCAAGGGCAGGGAAGTGTTATGAACTGCAGAAACACTGGCACATTCTGAAGGAGAATCCACTCAGAAAGATGCCATGTCCCTCCTGTACATAATTTCACAGCATGAAACAGTAGGGTGGACACATGCAGGGCGGTGGGGCTCCGGGCTCTCAGCAGCCTCCATGGCTGAGCTAGTTGCTCCTGGGAGTTGGGAACTGGAAAGTGAGGAGGCTAGTGGCTCCCTGCTTGCCTCAGTTCTCAGACAGGTCCATTCTGGGACGGCAAGGTCTCTTGGTAGGAAGCTAGGTGCCACTGGGTCACACATGGAGTTGCAGATATGGATTGCGTGTGCCCACAGTTTCTTCCCTGCCCCTTTAGGCCTCCAGGGGGTGTACACGGAAGGGGCCACCTTCTTTCCAGGCACGGCTGTGACCTTCAGTGGGACAGTAGCAGGTCTTGAAGTACAGGATGGAATGGGGATAGCTCAGTCTGACACACAGCAGGTAAGTTCTGGAAAGGGAAGAAAGAAAGATAATAAAGGCTAAAACCACTTCTGATGGAAGCAAAGTAAGCATTGGAGAGGAGACACCTCCCACCAACATGGCAACTGTCAGGGAAAAGAAGGCTCTCACTATAGTTTAGGGTAGACCACAGGGAAAGTTCACCTAGGTCAAGAAAGTGTCCAAATGGCACTGAGGCATCAGAGTCAAGACTGGGGTGCAGGTGATGCAGGCCAGTGGTTCTGGGTTCACCCACAGACCTTAGGGAACTTCCTGCTCATTTGGAGGATATGAAGAGCATACCCAGGTGGGAGGAGTGGCCCACGCTGTCTTCAGTGTAATTATCATAATACTAACCCTCACAGTTATGAACACACTCTGTAGGAGAGTGAGACTAACCCCACTGTCACAGGATCAGAACTGTCCCCACCCTGTCAACGCTGTACATCTGGATTCATGACACAAATGAACAGCAGACATGGCTGCCGACATTATCACTGCTGTCTTCCATTACACAGCAGGGTGTGGAGGATGCTGAGATGGGATAAAGATGCTTGGACATTCTCTCCCATCATCCACTGCAGCCCCAATAGAACCAAAATGTTCGCTTTTACAGGTTCGATCCATCCTGAGGAACAGAAGATGGGCTAAGTTAGAATGTCACTTCATCAGACTTTTGGAAACAGGGGGAGGAACACATGCAGAGCCACAGGGGCTCATCAGTTCAGGAGTCAATAAACAGCTTTAACTATTTCCCGTGTGTGTTAGCCATGGCTAGAACCTTAGGAAGATCATAAAGACTGGTTAAGGTCACACAGTGAGATCACCACAGAGTCAAGATTCGAACTCAGATCTTAACTCAGATCAAGTTTTCCCACTCCACCGGGCCTCCCATTCTCCATCCATCCCAGCTTTTAGTAACAGCCCAGTAAGAGCATTTACTTCAGTGTCTGAGTTATGAGTGTGCCCCCAACCTCTGGTGGGGAAGGTATGGACTCTGTTAATCACTCATCCCAAGAGAAATAGAGCACCTGCTTGAATTCAGTATACAGAGACCATGTGTCTGTCCTATCATAGTAACATCTTGCTGAACTTACCTGCTTAGGATTCAGAGCAACCTTGTCTGGTAGCTGGTCCCCCAGGATCTGAAGTGCAGGCTCATACCTGCTTTCCTCACACTGGCTCTGAGGCATGCTACCTCTCTATAACCCAACAGGATCCCAGTGCTCACATCTGCCCTCACGAGGCTGCCATTTCACCATTTCCTGCCCAGACCTTCCCCATCCCCATTGCATTTCCCTGAAGCAAGAACAATGGGCGCCTTCAGGACTCCAGCTACACAACAGGGCAGCAGTAGCAGATGGCCCCAGGGAAAGGTCTAATTCCCAGGTCTCCTTCCAAGACTGAAGGTAGCCTGGAGTCATTTATCCTTTTTTCTCATGCGCAAAAGTGTTCACCGACACTGACCACTAACTCTGAATCATAAACACTTACTTTGTTTTCTGCAAAATGTTCCCTATTGGTTTGACTACTCAGAAGTACTTGAAGCCCGTGGACTCGGAGACTCCGCCCTCTGACCAACGGATGCCACAAAAGCCAGCTCTTTTACAGTCTCTAGGTGCAGGCTTCTGAGTTCATGTCCTCCCCTTCCGAAAATCAGAGAATTCACCATCCGAATCTTGGAGGCTGGAAAGCAGATGGTGACTGAGACTATGCATTTAAGAAAGCTAGACTTGGGCCAGAGAGATGGTTTGGTAGGTAAAAGGCACTTTTGTGCAAGCCTGATGACCTGAGTTTGATCTCTGGAACCCAGAGGCTGGAGAGATTTGCCTTTTATATGTGTGGCCTCACATGCATGCCTGTATGAGAGCTTGAGTGTGTGCATGTGTGCGTACACATTCTCCCCTCCCTTCTTCCCCCCTATGCGTACTCTCTGTCTCTCTCTTTTTCTCTCCCCTTTCTTCTCCCCTCTCCCCACTTCCACACTCAACACACATGCCCAAAAGCAAGACTTGAGGCTGGCGGTGAAGCTGAGGGCCCAGTTTGCCCAGAGAATCTTAGAAAGCAATCTTGGGAATGGGAAGAAGACCAAAGTAAGAGATAAGGGTGCTTGGAGAAGCAAGTCCAGAGCTCTCCAGAGCCCACGTCCATGGGCAACTGACTACTTCCCACCATGAACGTGTATGTCTAAGATAACAGGCATCAAGTGCATTTGAAAGAGCGAGTGTGTGCTCTGAGCAGTGACTCTTCCCAGTGAGCTTTCAGAGTGCAGGCAGTTAAACATGGTGAAGACACGGGAAGCTTCTCTGCAGACTGGCCTGCCTTTGGTGCTAACCAGCTAGCTACATTCAGACCCAACACCCTCACTGTGTTGCTGTTGTTTCCTGCAGTATTAAAATATCCAGGGCCTTATCTGTGCTAGCAAGCACTCTACAAGCCATTAGTCATTGGAAAAAAAAATCTAACACAAATGCTAGCAATCAGATATAAAAACCAAAATATTATCAATGTCCTCTGAGAAGCAACGAAAGAGATTCCATAAAGCATAAACAGCAAGATTTCATTTTTGTTATTTTAAACCAGGAAAACCAAGATGGAGAGACATGGAAGAATGGCTGCCATTCTGTTTTCTACAATGGTAGGTTAATTTATATTGGACTAACTTTCCGGCCAATCAAATTTGGGCAAAATTAACAACAACAATATAAAAACCAACTCTTTGGAGGTATTGGAGAGGCTGTATCCCCAGGACACAGTATAACTTGGTGAGGGTTATTCTCAGCTATTACCTTCCTTGAGAGCAGTGAAGATACCAGAAGCACACTCAGACAAAAAGCTGTGTCCTAACTGGGATGAGTCATCAGAGGTGAGAGGATACAACCATCTATACAGATATAACCTGGAGGAGGAGACCCTGAAAAGGAAGAGGACTTGGGTAGCCCTCAGATGCCCCCCCCCCCCCCCCCCCCCGTGGCTGCTGGAAGATCTGGGAGTGTTCAATGATATGAGAGAGCCGTTAGCAGCCATGTGTGCAAGGAAGACAGAATTTGGAGTTTAATTTCTGCCAACTTACAGGGCTGGGTCAACAATAAGGCTTTTCCACTGAAACCCCACGAGGCTAAGCCAACCTGAAGATCCGTAAACTTTAAGCCAGTGATTCTCACCTTCCTATCCCAAGGCCCTTTACAGTTCCTCATGTTGTGGTGACCCCCAACCATAACACTATTTTAACTGTATTTTTGCTAGTTAAGAATCTTGATGTAAATATATGTGTTTTCGAATGATTTTAGAAGATCCCTGTGAAAGGGTTGTTCTAGAAGGTTCAGACCTGCTGCTTTAAACTAAGCCTCCATGGACCCACAGTGATCAGGGCTGGAGAGATGGCTCAGTAGTTAAAGGGTTCACCTGCATGCAGAGGATCCAGATTTGGATCTCCAGAACCCATATAAAATGCCAGGTGGACATCATGGCCTGCCTATAATCCAAGTCCCAAGAAGGGGAGATGGGGACCCCCCCCCCCAAGAAAGCTGGTTAGCAAGATTAGTCACATTGGGCTTGACTAAGAGAGAACCCCTGCCTTGGTGAGATACAAGAGTTGACCATGATTCCCAACATCAACCTGGGCCTCCACATTACATACACTGGTAAGCCCACACACATGCAAGCATGCACACAGACACATGCACCTCCTCCCCATGAGACCCCAAAATGGAAAAAGGAAAAAATAAGAATCAAGGTGATTCTAATTTATCTACTTGCTGGAATAAAACTGAAGGTATGGCGGAGGAAGTGGAAGCCAGAGTCTCTGTGACCTGCCATTCACAGTGACTGGTATTTTATCAGAGGGAAGAGGCAGAAAATAATCAATAATCAAAACCAATAATCAAAAGAAAAATGTCAGTAGAAGATAAACATGAGCATTAGCTATTAGAAGGAACAGACACGGATTCAAACTTTTTGCTGTAAATAGAAGATGCTGTGATGGGTTTTATTTTTCTGAAAGAGACAGGGTCCCGCTATATAACTCAAGCTGGCTTTGAATTTGACTTGTGCCTGAACTCCCGGTCCTTCAGTCTCAGACTCTAAGTCCTGGGATTCCAGGCATGTACCCTACATTATATTTTAAAAATATAAGAGGAGGGCCCAGACATGGTTGCATATGCCCTGGATTCCAGCACTCCAGAGGCAAAGGCAGTTGGATCTCTGTGAATTCAGGACAGCCAGGTCTACATAGAAAGTCCAGGCCAGCCAGGGCTACACAGTGAGACACTGTCTAAAAAATAAAGAAACAAAAACATTAATATAAGAGGACTAGATGGCCAAGCATGGTGTATTCCTTTAACCCCAGCACTCAGGAGGCAGAGGCAGGAGGTCTTCTGTGAGTTGCAGGCCAGCCTGGGCAACAGAGACCCTGTATTAAAATTTAGTTAACTGACTAGTTAATTAGTTAAAATGATAATAAAATATCACTTTATGGGATTTTCAAATCTGTGATGGAATGATGTACACTGGCTTTGGGGATGTTATTATATATATTATTATTATATATATTATACATATAATATATATATTATTATAAATAGCTTTGGGGATGCTATTTGGTCCATTTCATTTCAAATTTAATTAAGTAAGAAACAGCCCGTTAAAGAACCCAGGCCTGTGATCACAACACTCAGAAAATTGCGCAGGGGGATTGAGTTTGAGGCCAAACCGGGGCCACACAGTGAGTCTGTCCCAAAAGAAAAAGAGAGAAAGGAAAAAAGAGTGCCTGGTGAGCATGCAGAAGGACTTGGATAACCCTGAGAAGTGCAAAGAATGGGCTGCTGGAGCAGGATGTTTGTCTAGCATGCATGAAATCCTGGGCTTGATTTCCAAACGTACAAAAATAAAACACCTAATGACAACTTTCATTACATTTTATTATTTTTAAATATTTTTATAAAATTTTCATTACATTTTATTAGTGTGTGTGTGTGTGCATGTATGTGTGCATGTGTGTATGTGTGTGTGCATGTGTGTGTGCATGTGTGTGTTTGTGTATGTATGTGTGTATAGACATGTGCATACCACAGTGCACGTGTGGAGGTCAGAGGGCACTTGTAGGAGTTGGTTCTCTCCTTTCATCATGAGGGTTCCAGGGGTCAAACTCAGGTCACAGGCTTGGTGGCAGTGCCTTTACCTGCTTAGCCATCGTTCCGGCCCTAAAAGCAATTTTTTAAAAAAGAAAAAAAAAATGAGGTGGACATGCTGATTAGAAAAAGTAGACTACTAGGTAAGAAGTATTAACAGTGATAAAGAAGGTCAAATCATAGTGATAAAATGTTTAAAAAGACATAAAATAATATACACATATACACATACATATAGAAACAGAATTTAAAAATACATGAAACAAATACTGACACACTAATGGGAGAACAGACAAATCTGATTAGAAAGTTCAGCTGAGACAGTTTTCCAGAAACTAGAGGAGGACCTCAGGCATGCACATGTCAGAGATTATCTTCACTGTGTTAATTGAGGCAAGATCTGCTGTGGGTGGCACCATTCCCTAGGTGAGATGTGCCCACTGGGGGTGGCACCATTCCCTAGGTGAGATGTGCCCACTGGGGGTGGCACCATTCCCTCATTGGAATCCTAGGCTGGAGAAAGGAGAGTGATCATGTGCATGCATTCACTCTGTCTTCTTCCTGAGTCTAGAGCTGATGTGACCAGCTGCTGCTCTTGCTGCTTTGACCTCCTTACCACAGTGGACTGTACCCTGGAACTGTGAGCCAAATAAACCTTTTCTCCCTTAAGTTTTGTTTGTTAGGTATTTTACTGAAGCAACAGAAACAGAGACTAAGGCAGAAGGTGCTCCCCATTTCTTTGCTGGAGCCTGGGAGATCCCTGAATTCTGGAGATTTCTGGGCTTGGGAGAGTTCAGAGCCTGAAAGACTCTGAACATTAGTTTCTGGGGTTGGTCTTTACTTACTGAGGCATCTAAATTCAATACTGAGAGGTTGAAAACTAGTTCACAAATACTGCTCTGTGGTAGACCCTGGTTAAGTTCCTAGCACCTACACAGTGGCTCATCCATCTATAACTCCAGTCCTAAGGGAATTTGTCACCTTTTTCTGGCCTCCTTGAGCACCAGGTACACACGTGGTATACATCCACACATGCAAGTAAAACAGTCATACTCATACAAAATAAAACAAAATAAAAATAAGACAGGCGTAGTGGTGCACACCTTTAATCCCAGCATTTGGGAGGCAGATTCGAGTGGATCTCTGGGTTTGAAGCCAGCCTGGTCTACTTATTGAATTCCTGAATGACCAGGGATACATATTAAAACAATGACCCCCCCCCCAAAAAAAAACCTAAACAAAATCTTTTTAAAAAACTAACTAAAATGATTCAGTATGGATATCCAGAGGGCTCCTCAGACATTTATGCCATTCATTCATTGATGGTGAGACTAACCTGGGTAAACCCTCAAGAAAGCAAATCCCTTCCCTTTGTCTTTTTGCTTTTCCAAACATCTAAGTGGCTCTCATACTTGAGACTTAGCTCTCTCGCCAGAGGTTTCCTTCAGGAAGGTCACCCTTATGGGTTACTAGGATGGGGAAATTTGGTTTTAAACGTTTAGTAATGACTTTTACAGGTAAACAACAATACTTATTTAGAGAAGTCAGTGTGGGCCCTCAGCAAAAGACTCCAGTAACTACTGTAGACATCTGTCACTGTCCCACACGGAGGGCTCCAAATTAGTCTCTTGGGAACGTGCTAGTATTTGCTCCAGAGATAGAAAAGTGTTCTCTGGGAGAAAATGTGCTATCAGCAAACCCAAGTACAGGGATGGCCAATTTGGAATCCTTCCAGATATTCTAAAATACCAGGCTGCTCATTAATCACGCCCAATGTGCTTGGGTCTATCTTCCTATAGAACCCCTACCCCTGTGGCTTCATAGGCTTCACAGTCCTCAGACAATGATCCAGTAGCCTTCAAGCCCTCTCAATACTCTAGGTACTCTGGCTACTCTGCTTCACCCTTAATAAACACTGGGGCCATGTGGCCTTTGTACTGTTTGTGTATGTGCACTGCTGGGGTTGGGATAGGGCCATGGGCATGATAGGCAAATATGCTACCATTGGTCCACATTCCCCAAACTCCTAATAGCCTAGTCCGGGCTCTAAATTGCCTCTCTCTCCCCAGCATTGGGATTATAGATGTGTGCCACCACAATCAAGCTGTGCTGGGATTACAGATGTGTGCCACCACAATCAAACTGTGCCTCTCTCCCCAGTGCTGGGATTACAGATGTGTGCCACCACAATCAAACTGTGCCTCTCTCCCCAGTGCTGGGATTACAGATGTGTACCACCACAATCAAACTGTGTGGTGGTAGGGATTAGCTCGAGGGCCTATAAGCACTCTACCAACTGAGCTATATCCCCAGCCCCAAATACTGTCTTTTAACTACAGAATTTAGAATATATATATATATTTAGCCAAGTTATGACATTAAACCTGAGACAAGAAGTCCAGTGGTGAATCTAAAGAAACTTGAATTTTTCCCATAAGCAATGTTTTAGACCATTCAAAAGGAAAACTGTGGTCTTAGGAGATGACATAGAACTGTTGACAGAAGGTAGCTGAGGCCCAAGCATGCCTGGGCGTGCCATCCGCTCTCCCTGGCAGTCTATTTTTATTGGCATTTGTGAAGACAGCAGATGTAGTCCCAGAGCTCCAAGGCTAGAGCAGTGGCTCTCACCCCCGCCTCTTTTCCAGAGCTAGATGCTCACAGTTGGGTTTGTTGAATCATCGATTCCACAAACATGTCATGGAAAGGACACTCTTCACATCCCAGATCATAATATTGTACTTGGAGAGCCATTGACATAGATACCCTCTCCATGGAGAGTTAGAGAAATGACATCACCCAATTCGGAAGATAATGAACAACCTATAGTGTAGCACTATGCTGGGGTGGGGGTGGATAAGCCAGAGGAGGGTGGGTTAAAATGGGCTATTACACAATTCATCACTTTTCCTGCCCAGCTGCTCTGACTCCATTCCACATCTCTTTGGGGCCTATGGCTTTGGTTTCCCCAACACACTGGGTCTTATTCAGTATCCCGAAGACAATAGTCATGCCATCCTAGACAAAGGTTAAGGACATCTCCAGCTATGCCCCAGTGGTCACGGTCAGTCCATAGCAAGACTTTCTTCCAGGTCCCCATGTCATAACAATGGAGTCACAGCACACAATCAGGGTGAAATGAAAGGTAGGTAGACTAACCAAGGCTCAAGCAGCTGACACGGGGGGTGGGGGTGTGGGGGCGTTGGGGGGGGTGTGGGTGTGGGGGTGTTGGGGGGTGGCAGTGTCTTATGAAGAGGTCAGAGGGGGCTGAGAGGCTCATTCAGCCCATCTGCTCTCTTCTTTCTGGGATTTTGATTTGTTAGATTTATTCTTCACTGTGAAAAACACTCTGCTGTCTAGAGATCCCGATGCTCCACCCTCTCTACTGTAGGTTTCTAATTATACAAGCCTACAAGTAAGCAAGCCCTCTCTAGAAACTTAATTCTCATCTTTGCTGCTCCTTAGAATTAATCAAAGGCAATTTCTTTGTAAAAATACCACACCCCTTCGTGTGCAAATATACAAGAAGAACATAACAGCTTTCTACCTCTGCTTTCTCAGTAGCTGGGTCTGTAAGTAAATAGCACTGTGAGTGGCCCCAGAGTCACGTTAGGGAATGCATGCTTTGGGGTAAAGAATAAAGATAGCTGGGCGTGTAGCTCAGTGGTGGAGCCCTTATGCATATATGCAGTGTTCCAAGTTTAATCCCCAGCAGTGGGGAAAATGTGTGTGTGTGTGTATGTGTGTGTGTGTATGTGTATGAGTGTATATGTGTGTGTATGTGTGTGTGTATGTATGTGTGTATGTGTGTGTGAGTGTGTGTGTATGTGTCTGTGTGAGGGTATGTATGTGTGTGAGTGTGTGTGTGTGTGTGTGTGTGTATGAATGACATGGCCACTATACTTATGAACTCAAAGTAGCTGAGGTTACCTGCACAAGAAAGGACCACGGTCCAGTAAATAACCCCCCATTCATGCTTTCGCAAGCATTGCTAATTAAACTTCCTGGGTCACAAACATACAAAAGAGAAAGAGGAGGGTATTCAGTGGGAGCAAAAGGGAGCTGCTGAATATGACCCAGACTCATTAGACACGTGGATGAAATTAGTTATAAGGAACAAGCTGACATTTAATTTATATATGAAATATAATTCACAAGACTACAAAACTGGTCGATATCTTAGTTGTTGTTATTGTTTTAAATAAAACTTTAATAGCAGTTTTCTCCTCCTCCTCTTCCTGTGATAGGGTCTCATGTATCCCACGTCCTCATACTTGCTACTAGGCAGAAGATGGCCTTGAACTCCTGATCCTCCGTCCTCACCTCCCAAGTGCTGGGATTACAGGTGTATACCACCTCACCCACTGGAAAGCTAAGCGCTCTCTCTCTCTCTCTCTCTCTCTCTCTCTCTCCCCTCTCCTATCTATGTGTGTGTACAAGTGCACACATGTAGACCAGAAGTCTACCTTGGTTATCGTTATCACTCCGTGGTGCTATTTTTTTGAGATGGTGATCTGGAGCTCACCAAGTAGGCTAGGGAACCTAAGGGACAGGCCTCCCTTGAACTGGGATTATGTGCAGGTATCTTTTAAAAAAATTATTTATTTACTTTTTAAAAATATTTATAGATGTTTTATCTACATGTATGTGTCTGTACCACAAATGTGCTTGGTTTCATTGGAGGCCAGGAAAGGTCGTTAGATCCCCTGGGACTGGAGTTATAGATGGTTGTAAGCTTCCATAAAGCTTCTGGTAATCAAATTTCTTCCCCTGAAAGAGTGGTCAGTGCTATTAACTGCTGAGTCATCTCTCCAGTACGTCTGTCTCCCCATCCATCCTTTCTTGGCTTTCACACTGTTTCTCTATAGTCCTGGCTGTACTGGAACTCACACTGTAGACCAGGCTGGCCTTGAACTCAGAGATTTGTCTGCCTCTGCCCCCTGAGTGCTGGAATCAAGGGTAGGCACTAGCACACCCAGCTCTCTCCACCTCTTTTAGAAAATGTGGGCTCTGGAGATCAAACACAGGTCCAGCTAACACTTCACCCACTGAGCTTCAGCCCCAGCCCTGGAGATAGACTCTGAGCACTTACTGAACACCTGCCACAAGGCAGAGGCTGCAGGGGAACTATCTGGTTTGATTTAAACACAGTTCATCTCTTCTCTTTTTTCCTCTTTCCTTTGAACAGCAAAAAGTATGCAACAGGGGACGAGACGTGAATTAGGAAGCTCCAGGGAGTCAGGGAATGGAGATAATAGGTTTTTGTTAAACACTTCATAGTCTGAGCAAAAGGCAAATGAAACAAAACCAAAAATAATTGAATATTCACTGTTTGTCCTGAGTATTTGCAAGCAGGCACTCATCTCTTACACCAGGAAATACCAACATTTCTCATGAACATGCCTTACTCAACACATCCTAGGGTCCTTATTCATCTGGAGCACAACAAGTTGGGGATTCAAATCCCACGTAGTTACTTGCTAGCCATGTGACTTTGGGTAAGACACTTAACTGCCTGGGCTGTTCATTTTTCTTTTCTGCCATGAAAATGCAAGTTTAACACATCATAACGAGGCAGGTGGATCTCTGTGAGTTCGAGCCCAGCTTGGACTACAAACCATTTCAGGACAGCCAAGGTTACACAGTGAAACTCCCCCCTCAAAAAAACAAAGACAAAACAAACAATCAAACAAATAAAAACAAAGTGTCGGGATGGTAAAATGGCTTAAAGTATACACAATGTAATCGGGAGAATAGCTCTGAAAGGCAGACATGATCATCACTTTATAGATCCAAAGAGAAGAAAACAGGTCTAGAGAAGCCAAGTGAGTCACCCAAGGCCTCATGGGAGCCTTTAGAGAAGTCTGAGATTGATTCTGGCATCTGCAAACCCTTGGATGCCTGTCTCCACTGCCCACAAACAGAAGCACCCATCTCTGCTCCTGCTCTCTCTCGGGCTCCCAGAGGGACAGAGAGCTTCCCTTGAAGGGCCTAGCCCTGAGTACTTGGCATTCCCTGAATGGGCTCCATGTGGCAGGTTCAGACTACCAGGAAGGCAAATGACACCAAAGCACCGCTGTGTCAGAAAATGGGATTGACAGCACAGGGCACAGCACCAGACCGTAGTGACAAGGCACCTGCAGGTGTATGAATTTCAAACTGACTATACCATTCCTGTTCTTTGTACGGAGGCTTCTGATGTGTGAGTCTTTACTGGTGGGGTTATTTCCACAGGCTGTGTGTGGTCCAGTGCCTTAGGGCTGGCTAAACCTAGCACTGGCTAGATTGTTCTCTGCCCCTAGTCTACACTGGGGCCAGCAAAAGACAGGACGCTCAGGAAAGCCGTAAGGAATTATTCTGGAGGGTGGGGTGGTCTGGGGATGTAGATAGCTGGTAGACTGCTTCCCCAGCATGCACAAAGCTCTGGGGGACATCCCCAGTGCTGTATGCCCTAGGCAAGCTGGCACAAGACTGCATGCCTGCACTCAGGAGGTGGGAGCTAGAGGACCACATGTCACATGATCCTTTGCTACACACGGAGTTTGAAGGGAGTGTGGGATACGTGAACTCTTGTCTCAAAAGAAAGAAAAATCCTTCTTTAAAAAATGCCTATACAATCCTTTCTTCTTGCAAATATTGAGTTTTTCCAGCATCAGGAACTGGCAGTGTGTATCCTTGCTTGGTGTCTGTCACTGAGATGAACAATTTGGCCATGTTCTACGTCACGATTTTCCGACTTCACCACAGGCCTAGAAATACAGAACCATGGGATGTGGACTCTGAACTTCATGGAATTTTAAGCTAAACAACATTCTCCTGTCTAAAAGGAAAAAAAAAAAAAAAAAAAAAAAAAAAAAAAAAAAAAAAAAAAAAGCCTGGAAGGCAGGGATGGGAGGGGAATGAGGAAAGACAACTGGATGCTGGGAGGTGGAGACATTCATTAGAAGCACATTGTTTCCAGCCAAATTAGTTCCATCTATCAGCAGCCTCTACAGTGTGCTCATCTGTCCGCTATGGTAATTAAGTCACTGTGCTAATTGATTTCATTATTGTATCACACAGAGCAAGGCTTTCCCAGGAGTCTGTAACTACTTTGATATTAACAGTACTAACTACACCATGAAAACTCACTACAGTGACCACATGCTCCCCAGCACTGAGTCAGTCAGGACCCGCATCCAGAGAGAATAAAGGCACAGGGTTGTTGTTCCAAGGGAAGGGCTCGCTGGGAAATTGTCTCTGTAACAGTCTGGCCTCTCGGCTGCACTCCCAAACTTCTTACACCTTCCTGATACTTGAGAAAGAGCATCAGTAGGTATGGGGAAATTTTTCTAAATAAAATGAGAGAGAGAGAGAGAGAGAAATTCTTTGCTACAAGCTTTCTCTTCTCCCAGAAGGGGGTGCTAGAGAGCTACAAGGCTCCTTCCTGTTCAAATCAGCCACACCCAGGCAGTTTTAGGAGCAGGGCTAGTCCCATCACACCTCCGAGAGAGACGGACCCCCCCCCCCCCCCCCCCCCCCCCCCCCCCCCCCCCGGCTCCTGGAATACTCCTCAAGCAGGGCTGCTGGGGCCTCTGGAGATACTGCTGCCTCTTCCTACTTTTTTTTTTTTTTTTTTTTTTTTTTTAAAGATAGGGTTTATCAGCGTAGCCCTGGCTGTCCTGAAACTCATACACAGATCATCGCAGGCTGGCCTTGAGCTCAGAGATCTGCTTGCTTCTGCCTCCTGAGTGCTGGGCTTAAATGGGTGCGCCATCACTGCCCAGAAGCATCTTAAGCTCCTAAGTTGGGATAATTCCACTTTCTTGTGAGCTCTCAACCTGAGAAGGAACATGCCCCTTTCCTGTATCTACCACGTCAGTTGATCTGTTCTGCCCTCCAACTGTTCTATTGGCTTCTTAGATTAAATTAGCTGTTAAAATACTGCATAGAGTTTCTGTATTTCTAAATAGTACACACACTGCTTTTTAAAAAAATTTAGGGCTGGAGAGAGGGCTCAGCCATTAAAGGCTGGCTCACAACCAAAAATATAAAGAAGCATTTTAATAAGTTTTTATCTTACTTTTAGTCATGCATGTGAAGGGCTATGTGCACATGGCTGCAGAAACAGTGGAAGGTGGAAAAGAAAGGTGGATTTGATGCTGTTGTGAGCCACCTGCATGGGCACTGCATGTTCAGCTATTACAGTTGAGCTGTCTCTCTAGCCCCTTCTGCTTTAAGATGGAGTCTGGCTACCAAAGCTCAAGGCTCCTGCCATCTCTTCCTCCTGAGTGCTAGGGTTCCGGGTGTGCACACCACATACTCTGCTCCCCGAAGCAGTTACTAGAATTGATTATGAAAGTAGTCGTACCTGACTCAGACTCCATCTATGCAGTCATATCTGGTAATTTTGGAAATTACAATCCTTTCCCCTAGGACCATTTCCCTTAACACTTTCCTTCATATAATTTATATTGTACACCTAAGTGTCCAGCACTAGGCTAAGCACATAGCTACAATGGTATGCAAAACAAACTCCCCGGAAATCCCCAGCCCAAGATCTTCTTGTTGAATTAGCTGAATAGGAAGATATAAGCTTAGGTCAGCATACTGCAAGGCATGCTGTTGCCGGTCTCCTTTCCAGGCTGTGACAGCAGATGACAGACGAGTTTTAATAACTGAGTGTCTTTGGAAAATGAGAGAAGTGTCTTTCCCCAGCAAGCTGCTGGCTCCATCAGTTCAGCATTAGGAACTCTTGTGTGCTGTGACCATGTGTCCTCTTCAGAGAACAGAGGCAGTAGCCTTGCAACAGCCTTCATTCAGAGAGAACATCACAGGTGAAGCACCAAGGAGACAGTGACCCATGATACTGAAAAGATGACCAGAGCTTTGATACAGGACTGGCTCCAGAGCAGCCACAGTGCAGGACCGAAGGAAGATTCTAGAGTGGTTATTCCAACATCAGTTACTGCAAAGACAGATGAGGGCTGGGATGTGGCTTGAGTAGAGTGCTTGCGTACTACTAAGTAGTTTTAAATGGGATCTAAATGGGAATGTCCCTACAAGTTCACAGGAACACTGGATCCCCTATTTGGGAGGCTACAGAAGCTTGAGCAGGTGGAGGAAGTAGGTCCCTGGGTTGGGTCTTGAGGTTTACAACCTGGGCCCATTTCCTGTTCACTGTCTCGTGACAGCTGATGCAATGTGATCTGCTGCTACCACTCCGGTCACCACGTCTTCCTTATCATGAAGGACTATATCCCCAGAGCCGTGAACCAAAACTAAACCTCCTTCCTTAAATTCCTCCTTTAAAAAAAAGTGTGTGTGTGTGTGTGTGTGTGTGTGTGTGTGTGTGTGTGTGTGTGTGTATGTGTGTGTTAGGTATATATATTCATGTGGTTATTATGTACATATGTGTGTGTGTAGAAGTCACAGGAAACACAAGGAAACTGTTGGTCTCCACCTTGTTTTATTTTGAGGCAGGGTCTCTCACTGAGTCTGAAGCTCACTGACTCAGTTAAATTGAGTCTTAGAGAGGCACTGTCTCCACACACACCAGCCACTCACCACCCCTGTACTAACTAGAGCTACAGACACAAGACACAAGACACAACACCCATTTCCTAGGAGGTGCTGGGATCCAGCTCAGGTTCTCATGCTTGTGTGAAGTCACTGTACTGACTGAGACATCTCACCAGCCCCTAAAGCGGCTCCTCCTTAGGTCTTTTGTCATAGCAGCATGGAAGGTAACTAAGACACGTAGTTAGCAGAAATGGAGCCCTGGGTTCGACCCCTAGCACCACACAACATGGGCATTATGGCTCACACCTGTGATCCCAGCACTGGGAGGGAGAGGCACAAAGTTCAAATTTGTTCTCAACTACATAGAAAGTCTGAGACCAGCCCATCTCAAAAAGGAGGAGGAGAAACCACAACCTACTTTATGTTTGTGCAGCAGGACTGTATACCCGTAAAAAGCCAAGGACACGATAAAATAAAGAGAGTCAATCAATATTCTGTTTCAGCCTGAACCCAGGGTCCCTCAGCTGAAAAGGCTGGAATGGGATCTCCCTTCTATATCTTTCTATTCTCTTTCCACGGTCTCTACTGTCTCCATATCGGTCACATGGGGAACAAGAAGCCAATGTTCTTACTGCTATGACAGCATTTGTATACATTTGCTATGTGGCCAAACTCTTGAAAGCCACATTTATAACACGCTGATACCTTACACGCTAACTGAACTCCTCACCATCACTATTTTACTCATTTTGACATGATTATGGCCATCAAACATCACAGTAAAGGAGAGTCAGCCATGGGAAATTATTATTAGAAGGCCTATTCCATATCCTTGCTCTAGGGCCTTGTTACAAGTAATTTACCGTCGCCGAAGAATTTGGAGTCCATAAGACTGGAAAGCCTGGAGAGAGATTTACTCACAAATAAATGCCAACACTTAAACAATAATGACAGTTTCAAACTCCAGGACGACTGAAATGAACAATATATACTGCCTGGGTGATTTATTAGTGAGGTGTTTAGGGTCCAAATGGTAAGATAATTCAATTCCACCTGAAGAGTCATCATATGCCAAGCCTAAGAGAAGCACTTTGGATAAGAGGCAATATTTCTCAGGTTTTCCATTTCAAACAAATTATTTCTGTATTTAGGATATCATCCAGGCAATTCCTTTCATGATTTGTAGCACTCTCGGGCAATTAAAAAAAATTGATAAGGTGAGAGAACTCAGGGATAAATGCCAAATCCAACGTGATCACAGAATAGTGAAAGAGCCCTGGAGCTCACTGACAGAACGACACATGGCAAAATAATCCTTCCAAGGCAAGCAAACTTAAATAGAGCAGTGAGCCTGCACAGCCTGCACAGAAGCACCGGCTAAATACAGATTCCCCTCCAAACTGTGCTCCTGACAGATGTGTGCAAAAGAAGCAGAGGTTATAGTCAGCAACGTTTCACTGGCCCATGGCAGCCTTCCCTCTTACTGACGCACACATTCACAACAGTTGGGGTATGGGATCTATATTGAGATTTTTCTTTTCATTCCATTTTTTTTTTTTTGAACAGGAACTCATGTAGTCCAGGCTAGCCTCAAACACATTTGATAGAAAGAATTGGTCTTTAACGCATGATCCTCCTGCCTGTGTCTCTGGAGTGCTGGGGTTATAGGCATGAGCCACATTAGCTGAGGACACCCACAAGCAGGCAAGGACAGAGTGGTCCTGGCCAGTCAGAGCAGGATTCCCAAGTTTACGTACCATCCAGGCCATTGTGGTGACTGTAGTTTCTTTTTCCCAGAATGCTCAGAGATGTGTGGTTCGGAGTGGTGAGCATCCTCTTGGTAGTTGGAGTTTGTAGGCTCGGTGGAGATCGAATTACATTAGGTTTCTTTGCAGGATGGATCTCTGATGGGGGAAAAAGGTTTATCAGCTCAGAACATGGTATTGGAAATCTTTGTGGACTCTAACACCAGCTAATAGGCACACATCGTCTTTCTTAATGAGCTGAGAGTCGGTTCCTTATGAGGCAGCCATGCACTTGCATAATGAGGTAGCCTCAAGTGTTGTTACCATGGCTCTGCTTATCAAGGAAACACTCCTCCCTGCAGGCTGGTGCTCTGAGCCTTAGGTTGTGAAGACAAACAGAAAAAGCCACTTCAGAAGGTCACTTGCAAACACGAGATTTGCTAAGGGAATAAAAGCACCTGGTTCTTTGACACAGAAATCTAAAGATCATCTGCAGAGGCAGCCTCAGAAAGCCCCAGCTCTGTGCTCTGTCCACCAGGAGCATGTATCACCACATCTGGTGTGAGCATGCTGGAAAACCAGATTCCTCCTCTGGCTATGTGTCAGCAGGTCTGGGACCAGCACTGAAGACTCTTAGGCCAGAATGTTTCCATAACGGATGAAATGTGAAGCGAAAGGTCAAACACCATAGTCAAAACAAAGATGGCACACTTTAACCAAGGCCACATCACAAAGTTGTAATGTGTGCACCGTGTGTGGCTAAGGGTCTTCATTGCGTGCAACATAACCCAGAAGCACCTGTTCTTTTCACAGACATAAAGAAACGCCAATATCACGGGAAGTAGATTCAAAGACCTCTGACCATTATTACTATGACTACCTTTGCTCCAAAGTCTCCCCCATTTGCTGACCTTCTGAGCTGTCCCTTAGTGCATCAACGATGCCCAAACCAACTTGTCCAATGTAAGGCCAAAATAGCCAATTTACAGAAATTTAGGGAAGTCCACTCAGACTGTTTGAAGTCTTATAAAATCTTACAATTGTTAAAATTCAGGTATGAATAGGCAGTACCATTTAAACTATGGCTACCCTCCAACAGGGCATCAATGATTTACCAGTCTTACTTTACCCTGGAGGAGACAATGAATCCCCTTAACCTTAGATGCATTGAAGCCTGTGTCTCTCTAGGTCTTTTAATCTTGTGAGGTGTAAGAATGCTGTTCCTATTTTTTTTTTTTTAATCCATTCAAAACCCAGAAAACTTTCAAGACTAAGATAAACTACTATTGTTGCCAAGAAGGCAGACCCAGCACTTGCTAGTGATAAGTAAGTACTTTCAGGCCAGTGGTACAACACATGCCTATCATACATGAGGTCTGGACTTATCTCCCCGACCCCCTCACCATACACACAAGTACCCTGTGCGCATTAAAACCCATAATTTATCACATCTGATGCTTCGATTGATTTTTCTGTGTGATTTCCCCACTTGACTAGAAGTTTTGAAGGCAAAGTTTTATTTATTTAGTGTCCCCCAAATCACATTTTAGTGTCTGGAGTACAGCACATAGAGATGGGGTTCAGCTGAGGAGGACTTATCTGGTAGGGACAGGGATAAGTTTGCACACAGGAAAAATGCACAGAAGGTGGTCTACTCTGCAAGGCTAAACTCTTTCCTAGCCAGGTAGGAAGGGGCTCCCAGCAATTGGTCCTGGAAGAGACTTCAATAGCAGACCTGAGACATCTCAGGACCCAGGACATGCTGATAACCCCAGACATCTCAGGACCCAGGACATGCTGATAACCATGTGATATGTAAGAGGACATGAAAACAAGCCTTGTTTTTCTTCTTCAGCTTTTTTGTTGAGAGGATCTCATGTAACTGAGACTGACCTTGGACTCCCAATCCTCTCAAGTACTGGGACTAGACCTGTATTCCATGGTTTTTTTTAAAGGCAGAGTCTTGTGTGAGTCAGGCTGGACTGGCACTCACTAGGTACTGAGACTTGCAACTCCTGAGTCTTTGAGGTCTAAAACAAGAGCTCAGGCAGCAGAGGAACATCACAGATGGAGCACTTCTCAGTCAGACGGCATATCAAGTTCAAGGCTACCCTTTGATTTTTCAAAGATCAGATGCCTAACGTCTGAATATTTCAAACACATAAGTCTTTCTGACAGCAAAACAAGGTTCAATGCAACTCAGAGTATTTCACATTTACTAAGAAAGTGAAAAAGAAATACTGGAGCCTCAAAACACGTGCTCTTCTTCCTTTAGAAAGGGTACTCATTATTTTCTACTCCATTTATCTTAAAATGTTGGGAAAATGTTATTGCTTAGTATTCTTAACACTGTTCTTAATTATTGTATTTCAGCATGTAAATGGAACTATCATCCTTGGAGGCTTCTGAGTCTCATGGCATGATATCAGAAAACAATAGAAATGCTTCCTTTCGACCAGCCAGTGCATCCAAACTCTTAACATTCCCTTATCTGGAGTACTGGGATGCAAGCCCAGGACATTGTGCATTTTAGGCATGTGTCCTACTACGTATCTATTACTTCACCTTTATGGAGGTGGGGCTGTTTTGTTTCTGTGGTTTTCTGTTTGTTTTTGAAGGGGGGAGTTGGCTTTTGGGTTTTGTTTTAATTGAGGGGGGATCTAGTATAGCTCAAACAGGCCCTGAACTCACTGGTGCCAAGGTGGACCGGAACTCCTGATCTTCTTGCCTCTACTTCCAGAATACTAAGATGCCCACATATGCCAGCACTCTTGGCTTCTTTTGGTTCTTGAGACAGGGTCTAGTTAGGTAGCCCAGGTGGGCTTGAGCTCATGGTCTTCCAATCTCTACTGAGTGTTGGGATTACAGGCATGAGTCACTATGATTAATTGATTTTTTTTTCTTAATGTAAGCTGAAAATCAATTTAATTCAGTTTTAAAAACAACCCACCATTTAAAGAAAAAGGTAAATTAGAGATAGTATAAGGATCTAAATAAAAATGAAAATGTTTAGGATATTTATCCTGTATTATTGAATAATTTAATTATGACCCTCTCTTCCCTTCAGTTTGCCTGTTTTTGTTCTTGGTTCTAGACAGTGTTATTATGCTAGGTGCCCAAGCTACTCTGAGCTTACAGAAATCCTCCTGCCTCAGCCTCCCAACTGCTGGGATTATAGGGAGGAGCCACCATATATGACTTTTCTTTTTTTCTTAGACTGTGTCTATAAGTTATTATAAATTTTAATTCAACGACCTTTTATCAGAAGTAAACATATATACTTGACTCTATTCACTGATAATGAAAGCTTCTACTCCAAAATAAAAGTATACCTATACAAGTGCCCGGTTTCACCCATTTGAAGGACTTAAATGCAGTCCAGATGCACATTTGGAACAGCGAAATATCTACAACATGTAAAAGGTGTCCCTTGAGGTCTTCCTGTGTTAGGAGATACCCACCTAAATACCCAATGATACATGACAGAGGTTTCCTAGTACTTTTACTTTTCAGTGGGCTTCCAGAGAGTTCGGCATGTCTGTCTGCATCTGAGGAGAGAAAGAAACATGGACAACAAATGAGGTGACTTCTTCTACCTTTACCACACACCACAGAAATAAAAGGCGCACAGCTAGAAAAATGCAGAACACCCACCACCTTCCCACTACTTCCTCTGGGATGGAGGGAACTGTTTTAAGTTTCAGATACCTATACTGAATGAGAGATTTACAACACTCACATTAAAGCCATGTGAGCGTAGGCCTCACACACACCATGTGTGCTCACCTGAAAAATGATGGAAGTAGGCTTCCCTTTGGTTGTGATACTTCTACATTATGACAGAAAAACAGTCATGGTACACTTGAGATGGGACCGATCCTAATGTAAGATTAATTAAGCTTGAGAAAAACAAAATCCAACAAATGACAGCTGGCCACACAACACACTTAGCCAACCTCACCTCAGCTGGACTGGGCCCCTCTCGGAAGCCTTGACCTATCTTGACAAAACTCAATTCCATTAGATGGCAGCCTGGCAAAGCCATCTGGTCCTATCACTGTTCTGTTATTCATGTCATACAATGATACTTGGGCTGAAGTTTTAAAGGTCACTATGTGCATCTGACAGTCAGATTGTGAAGACAGACACTGGCCACTAAGTTTCCATCCCCTCAAACCCTACCATAAGATATTTCAGAAATGGAAGTAACACATGCAATACAAACACCATACTTTAAAGGCACTGTCCTCAAGATAGTCAGTGAAACATTTATCACACCAAAGAGCTGATGTCAAAATAGCTTGGAGGGAAAAAAAGAAAATGTGTATGGAAACTTTTAAAAACCAGCCATTTTCACCAAGCACATGAGTTGCTTTAGCTGATATAAATCTATTATGTTTATGCTTTGTCCCTCCGAATGGGTGACAAACATGTCCTCTGGGTTTTCTGATCCTACTGGGATCTTTTCTTTTTTTCAAGCTGAGACCCCACCTAGGCACATATACAGAAGTTGCCTTTGACATTCATGGGTTTTCTTTGCATTTAGTGTCAAAACACACAACTTAACTTGGAAGCTCAAATTACTTAAAGATTGACTTTGTCATTGGCCCTCATCAAAGAAATGCTTTTTAAAAACTATTAAACAGATGGTGGAAATAGCATTTTACAAAAAGCATTAAAATAGACAAAGCGCATGCTGCAGGTAGCTTGGAAACACCAGGAACCTGAGTCAGCTCTCCAGCACTGTTTACCTACTATGCAGCCACTGACAATTATAAATGACCCCATTTCCCCCTCTTCACTCAGCTGGTTACCTTTGGAAGTTACTAAGTTGTGACATTTTTCACCTGTTACTGAATAATAATGATGATAAAGGCAGAATTGAGCAGATTTTAAACAAGCATATTAAGAAATCCAGTCTAAATAAAGAACCAGAAATGGTCCAAAGCCTGTATGGATCTAACACTGCTCAAAACACTGAGCATTAACTCCAGCATTCCATCTTCAAATGACTGTCTACTTTGCTTAAAATCCTAGTCATGTTTGGAAAACAGACAAGAGGAAATGTTGGCTTTTTTTGTTTGTTTGTTTTCTTCTCCACTAATTCAAGTAGCTTGGGTGAATAATCTTGGTAAATTCCTCAGCATTTTGGACAAAGGCACTCCTGATTGTCTTAGTGACAAGATAAACTTTGCCCTTTAGTTTGCAAGAACACCAGGAAAACTGTCAACACAGCTACAGCTGACAAACAGCAGGATATTACCATCGCTTTGACAAGAACCAGAAAATGCATCAAAGATGATGGTCGTCAGCACCATACCAACTGGGTTCACTTTGAACTACAGCATATTGCCTCTAGTTTCTCACGCTGGTAGCACCAATTATGTGAAATTCCCAGGGGAAAGTTACAAGTCCCCTCTGGAGATCAAAGCTCTCTAGCAGGATCCATATTTCACTAACAAGTCTATTTTAAAGAAAGTAGTTGGTGTTGAGAGTTATCAGTCAATTATAAAGATATCAGGATGAAAACATGCTAAGATGACCCTCGCCTTGCTCTAACATAAGAAAAATGGCAGCCATATGGTAGGAACATCAGGAGGAATGTTCACGAACAGGAGTGTCTGATCCACATTGCTGTAATTCTGGCCTACGGGCTACAGCAAGCTTTGTGCCGTTTGTCCATTCTTGATCCCCAAATTGCCATCTCTAGTTCAAGAGGGGGCATGACAAGTCTGTGGCTGAAAGAAGCCCCAAGGGCTGCCCACTGGAGCCAGAGGGAATCAGAACTGCCCAGAGGAGATGGCAGAATTTCAGTCACTGGCTGGAGGGGATGGAAGAATCTCCGTCACTGGCTGGGCACTAGGCTCAGAATTTCTTTAGCTTCTTACAGCAGGGCCTGTATTCCTTTGAAATAAACATATAAGAATATCGATACTTTTATGTCAGTTTTTGACCCTTTCTTTAATGTTTTGGAAATACTGGGGGTGAAGGAAAATTATAAGATAGAAAAGCTGCAAAACAGAGTAACTAATATGTACAAGCTAGGGCTGGAAAGACAGCTGAGTGGGTAAAAGTGCCAGAGCCACAAGGCTACAAGTATGATAACGTGCAATTCTGGAATGCAAGCCCGCCCCAAGGGAAGATGGGAGATAAAGACAGGAGAATCTCCAGGAGCTCAAAGGCCAGCTCACCGGGTTTATGAAACACTGTCTCAAAAGAGATAGGCAAGGTCTTACGATAGAAGATTGTCATATGACCTCTACAGATATGCTCCGGCATGTGTATGCCGGCACCTCACTCTCCATGCAAGGAATCACACACACACAAAGTAAAATTCATTTTAAAATATCAACATGGGCTTTCAAGATGTCTGTCAAACAAAACCATCAACACAACTTGCTTAAGCACAGGACTTAGGGTCTATAAAATAGTTTTTAATTTAGCTGGCTGTGGGGCAGGCACCTCAATTCCAGCCCTTCAGAGGCAGATCTTTGTGAGTTCAAGGTCAGCCTGGTCTATATAGAGGCCATCTCTCTCTCTGACACACACACACACACACACACACACACACACACACACACACACACACACACACACACACACATGATGTTTGGAAAATACAACATAGACAAAGTCAAAGACAAAAGGGAAGGGAGGTATTTGTATCACAGATCTAGAAGTGACTTCGCTAAGACAGCAGTTGTTACGGACCAGAAAGATGTTTAAGAGAGAACAGAAAGGGCCAAAAACCTTACGGGAAATACACACCACCTTCAAACCCTGACAATGGTTTTCTATGTCACTGGCAACGCAGAGCAGAAGCTAGTAACTATGCCTCATCCATCACCTGGTTAAGGGGGGTTAAAGATGGGTAACATCTCTGTCAAGATTCTTGAGAGTTGGGCATTCATTCACTCTAGATAGTAGTTAAGAGTATAAACTGTGTTTTCAGAAGACGACAACTAGGTAACGGATATTAAAAATCAAAATGCATAAAATGCATGATGACAGTGATTGCTTCTGAAAAACATATATCAAGAAGGAAAAAGGTTATTTAATTTGAAACCAATGCATAGCTTATAAAAAAAACGGTTTATTTTTCTTAAGGGCCAGAGAGCTAGCATAGCAGTTACAAGCACTTGTTAACTCTTGCAGAGGACCCAGGTTCGGTTTCTAGAACCCACACTATTGTTCAAAACCATCTGGATCTCAAGGTCCTGGGAATCTGACCCCCCCTTTAGACTTCCATGTGCCAGACATACATGTGGTACACATATATACACAGGCCCACTACTCATACACATAAGTAAACTTAAAATCTAAATAAGCATTCACGAACAAATTCCGATTGAAGGTAAACACTATCAAAAATGGGGAGAGAAGCCGCCCTAGATAACTCCTGCTGAGTTAGAGCTTGCAACTGCTAACAGTGACTTTTCTGTTCTGGCAAAAATACAAACAAAAACCCTCCCCATGTGACAAATATCTCAAGAAATGGGGTCTTGGATGCTTTCAAGGTTGAATTCATATCTTCAAAGAGAAAAAAAATTCTTCAAAAGACAAAGTAACTTCATGATGGAATTGTGGCTAGTGTGTGAACTCATGTCCTGTCTGCAAGCTTATGAGGTGGCAGGCAAGTCTAGGGAGGTTAGCCATGTCTCTGAAATGCTGCTACTGTGCCTTAAGTTAGTTTCAGTGTGAGGACTCTGAATGTCAAGTATTGATACTCAGGTTTTAAAACAGTTTTGGCACATACATATCCCATATGTATTCTATAGTCTTGTGTTTTTGTTTTGAGATAGGGTCTGGCATTAAACTCACTATGTTGCCCAGGCTGGCCTCAGGGAGTATCAATCCTCCTGAGTACTGAGATCACAGCACTGGGAGGTGTATTTAATTAATAAGAAATACATTCCCATAATAGATGAACAATGGAATAAGTCTCACTTCATTTTCCCCAGCCTCCCACAGCTATGATTACTTCTTGCAATAATCTCCCCCTTACAATATTATAAACCTTAGTAAATGCTCCTTGATGAAAAAAAAAGGCTGAGGGTTACTCCCATAACCAAGCAAAAATGCCCTCTTAAAATAGAGATTACATACTGAGGCCATTCTTAGGTGCTGGACCATGCTATGAAGGACCTGCAAGCATCCCTCTTCTGCATCCTGATGCCCTGCAGCCCCTGCAACACTGTCTTTGAAACACTGGCTATGGGGCTATGTGGAGAGAACTACTCTCCTTTTCAACACTACTGGTTATTCCAAATGTACTCACTACAACTCTATTCTTCAATACTTTTAGAATTACAAACTTCCACCTTATCTGAAAGTACCTCAGCACTGTATCAGTAACCCTCGTGCTTTATAGAAGGGAGGTCAACGATGCCTTTGAGAAACCAAGGAAAACCTATTGGGAACACACACACACACAGGCACATATGCACACATACAGTCACACTCAGAGAGACATACACACCACACACATGCCCATACGACAGACAGACAGACAGACAGACAGACAGACAGACAGACGGACACACACATACACGGCTATTCATTTCCAGTGGATCTGAGAGACTCAGTTGCCTATGGAAATTAGGTTACTCACAGTTCCTCACACTACAAACCAAGGTAAAATCATCTACTGAAGAGGTTATAACAAAGTACAGATAGAAATGAAAAGGTGATGTAAAATCAATTAGATGCTAAGAAAAGCGTTCAGTGAGCACATGGTGAACAACACTGAAATTTCAAGTCATAAGGCAAACTGTTTTAAAGTCTAATTCTTTATGTACTTCAATGAAGATAAACACGAAGTAAGAGAAAATAGAGCTTTTTTTTTTTTTTTATCTCATCACAACAAACGACTATTCTTTCATTATTTCCCATGTACTTGAACAGACAGAATACACACAATCTAACCCTAAATCTATTTTTAGTAGCATGGACCTTCGGCTGATAGATTAGAATGAAGGGATGCAGAACCACACTTCATCCAAGAATCATGGGAACAAAGCTGATGTGAAAAGCAACCGAAAATCAACAGAGAACCACAGTAAACGCAGCCCTCACCACAGCCAATTGCTGCTGAGGGCTTCTCTCCCGTTTATTAGAAACAGAGATGATACAGGACCCCAGCCAATTATGATGAGAGAATTCCCTTCATTTTCTGTCTCAAATGTTTAAATTATCCCCTTCAAGAACTGATACAGAGATAATATGTGTTTTAAATTGGTGGATACATTTATTTTCCAGTTCCTTAAAATGAGAGGAAAAAAAAACCAATCCTCTGAACTCAGAGATGCCAGGACAAAACCAAAGGCAAGCCTAAAATTTCAAATCTCCGTGACATATAGCGCTGATCCCCTCCACGTGGGAGGCTGGATTTTCACTTGTTTGAGATGTTTTACCTGTAAGCTAAACCTTTCAATGTTCTGCTGAAAATCACTTAAATAAATTCTTCTTCAGTTATCATTCCTTCTATGGGGCACCCTCTTCCAATCAAAGTCTCGTAATCATATGCTTTTATGCTTTTGGAGTTTTTGAGATAAGTTCTCACATCACCTAGGCTAGTCTTCAATTCCCTATGTTGCCAGGGATATCTGTCAACTACCGAATCTCCTGTCCTACCTCCCGGGGTTACAGGCACACATGGGCCACCACACCCTGCTTCATAATCAACTTTTTATTTCATAAAAAAAGCACCCGAATATCTTTAAGATTTTCTATCTGTGAAGCCAACTGCCATTTTTTTTTTAAAATCCTCTGGGGAAAAATTGTACGGCTCTACCAGTGAAGTATGATGCCACAGCTAAGACAACTCATGTGTACACTTTCAGATGTGTGGCAATAAGGAAAAGACACCACAGATCAAGCAGATAACCTTTGTTCTAATAACAGCAACAAAAAGAAACATAAGCAAGACGGAATGTGCTGGGAACAGCAGCCTGAGTCAGAGATGCCGTGTGATAATGTATGATTATGAAATGGAGACCAAATTGGACAAAGAGAATGTTCAATCATGAGAGGTGCTAACTTGTAAGAACTAAGTGTGTGTGTTCACGAAGCTTTCTTAAAGAGGACACTTAGATTTACTTAAAATTTATTATGCTGTCTAACAAAAGCAGGATTAGTTATGAAGCACTGTTTTCTACAGTCTGTATGATGACTGTAAAAGTCTCCTGGGAAGATAAGAGGATTGCCAAGGCATACTAACTAACTAGTATAGATTAATAATTTTATTCAAACCTAATGGATCCTTAAGGCAGGGTTGTGCTGTCTCATTAAGGAGTTTTATCGAAAGACCATCCTTTGGGTTTCCACTGCCACACTACCAAACTGGCAGAGGTGCTTCGGTTAAGGTCCCTCTGGGCAACGTGTCACAAAAGCCCACTGGGTAAGGTCACTCCCCCCAACACCTTCTGATTAGTTCTATCTGAAAATTTACAGGGGTTTCAATGTTGTTTTTCAGGGTGGTATGATATAAATGGCAGCAGACAAGAACAATGTTTAAAAAAAAACAAAGGCTGTACACAAGAACTTATGTTTATTGCAAACAAACAAACATAAAGAAAGAGCAAGGGAAAGAGAGGATGGTGAGAGGTAATGTGTAAGGTTAAGAATTGAAAAGCGTCTTACATTCTGCCCTAATGGCAGCATAATTAATAGCAACAAATGGCCGTCTCGCTGCCTGCCGCAGCCGCAGGGTGTTTTTGCAGACCTGACGAGCAATTTTTGTGAAATACGTAGTATGAAGGAAGAAAGCTTGGCGGGTCTTCACTGCAGACTTGGGGCTCCCGGTATTCCGGACCGGCATGCCTTGCATGGCCTGCCGGGACAGGTGGCTTCTCACACGTGGGTCCTGCAATTGTGGAAAACAATGGGATTTACAGAGGAGAACTGGCCAGATCTGGCACACGGCCACTTCCGCCATACCCAATATCCTTGGAAGCTCAGTCACTCAGGAACCTGTCCCTCGAGGGAAAAGAGGTGTGAATAGTAAGTGTGGAGTACAGCACAGGAGGGTGCTCACATGCAGCCTCAGCACGAAGCTGCCAGAGCGGGCTGTTGGTTATTTGCTGTGAGGAGTCCTGAGTTGCCATCAGCTCCGCAGAGACCAGTCTCCCTCTATGGGGAGTGTCAAGGTCATCTTTCGGTTACTGTTCACCCAAGATGGGGTCCTTCTTGTCCCTCCATAATAGCCAAGGAAAGAAAATGTTTAATTCCTGTTTGTCATTTTATGTAATAAGATGTTTTCAACAGCATCTAAAGGTTACAAATTGTTTTCAAAACCAAAACTATTTGTAAGCTCTTTACTGAGACAAGCACCTCCCACACACATTATTCTTTTGCCTGAATAATCTCAAAAGACTAATATTTTGAATACCTGAAAAAAATTCTGACTTGTCTCTGCTTCTGTATTCACACCCACCCTGAGTATGTAGTGCTATGTTTAACTCTAAAACCCAGCTTTGTTCATCTGTAAATTGTCCTGTATGACGTTCCTGTTTCCAAGGAAGAAGCCAGTAACTGGGAAGCGTGGAGTTTTCACCCCTGAAAAGACTGCACTCACATACCTCTGCAGTAGGGCTGGGGGACTTCTGTTCTTCTGACTGGGTGGGCATTTTCAGACCTCCGTACTTTTTCCAATATAGCCAACAGGTCGCACACAGTCTACACTGCATATTAGGCGGGCCCCAGGAATACCACTGGTGAGACTGTGTGGCTAAAGATGAAGGGAAAAAATGATATGACATCATGGTCTCAATATACTCACACCTCAGAGACACCCTGAAGCCACAGCTGACAGTGTTCTCTTCGCTCCCAAGGCCAAACATGAAAGTATAGGGCACATGTATTTTTCAGGTCTCTGGATACACTGAGCCCTTTGTTTCTGCTACACACCAGTGTTCGTCACATCTATTAAGAGAAGCTATTGGATGACACATCTTGATTTACGCCTTAGGCTGCTGAGATTTTGTTTTGTTAATTAAAAGTAACTTCATTATGTACATGCCTAGAAATAAGTCTTCGGAAGGATATGATTGATATTAAGCTCCTCAACAGTGTTTAAAACGGAACTGTATGGTTCAAAAGCTCTTGCAGGGATTAATAAGGTACTCAAGAGGGGACTTATTGCTGTCAGGAGCCAAATAAAAGCAAAAATCTGTCTGTTGTTCCCTTACTTAGGAAACAAAAACCTTACTTTAGAATTTCTCCCTGAATACAGAACGTCCTGAAGACCATAAATCCTTATCACGTGAGCATGTGCAGCTGATATGGTGCCATGCTTAGTAGGGACTGACCCCAGCTGATTGACTGCTTGGCTGGAAACACAGCCTGAATGTGTCTGGTTCTGCAGCTTAACTCCATCCCTCAACACTAAAAGCTTCCCAAGGCAGAGGCAGAGAGAGGTGGGAACAGCATGGTAAAAGGTAGTTAAAAAACACAGGCAGAGACTATTATACTGTGAACAGTCCTCCCCTTGCCTAAACCTTATCACCATCCAGGCAAGACAGTCAGCACCACAAAGACCTGACAGACCAGCATCAAAGGGGACAGAGCTGGAGCAGAGCTTGGTGGGAGCAGAACTCCATGGCAGAATGTGTGCTGAGTGCACAAAGGCCCTACTGCCACCCACTCCAAAAGAGCAAGAAAATATAGTGACTCTTAACATGTAATTGCCTTTTTTTTTTTTTTTTGATTTTGAACGCAGAGTTTCTCTGTGTAGCCCTGACTGTCCTGGAACTCACACTGTAGACCAGGCTGGCCTCAAACTCAAGGATCCACCTGCCTCTGCCTCCCAAGTGCTGGGATTAAAGGCGTGTGCACTACTGGTTGGCTGTCTTGTGCGACTCTTGGAAGAGTCTTTTAAAGAGAAGTCTAATCCTTTTTCCTCTTTTAACCTAAAACAGACAATAAAGTTGACTTTTAAAGACAGATATTATTAAAAGATTTTAGTTACATGTATGTGTATATGAGTACAATGTCCCTAGAGGCAAAGGTGTTGGATCCCCTGGAGCTAAAGTTATAGTTGGTTGTAAATCATCTGATATGGGTGCTGGGAACCAAACTCTAGTCTTCTGCAAGACCAGTGTGTGCTCTTAACCACTGAGCCATCTCTCTAGACCCAGAGTTACCTTTGTTTAAATACAAATAAAGACACTCAAGGTTCCCATAGCCTACACACATGCACACGCACACGCACACATAGACAACACATCTACTTGCCTACAAATGAATACCCACATAGGAACATTGTGCTGTGGTGACACATACCTGTGACCCAAACTCTCAGGAGGCTGAGGCAGGAGGATGGTGAATTAAGAGCCCAGCCTGGGCTTCATAGGAAAACCCTGCCTCAAAAGCCCAACCCAAAGCAACAACAGAAGGAGAAGCTACTGTTGCTTGAAACCTTAAGTAAACACACCATCAGATCATCTAGCCTTATAACACAAGGGCACACATAATAACCCTGCAAGCAGAGAGATAAATAAGCAAGGCCCAAGGCCAAAAGCAAATATCACAGCATGGCATTTCCCCAACTGGCTCCCTGGGGGCCTCCGAGCTGTAGCACTGGTTTCTCCACACACCTGCCTCTCCTCCAGAAATATCAAGCACATTTAACTTGTCAGAGGACACTGAGGAGCTCCAAAAGGGGATTCGGTATGTGTCACGGTACCATGAGTGGGGCCAAGTGAATACAACTGCCAGCAAACATAGAACCCACAGAAGGAATCAGAGCAAATGCACACCACCTTACCTGTGTGGTGCTAGGGAACTCAGAGAATCCCTCTCAGCGGGAGACTGGGATGGACACCCACTGTGCAACAGTGACATGCTTTCTAAAAGCTTCTGGTCACACACACACACACACACACACACACACACACACACACACACACACACACGCCCTGTGCAGGACAGCTCCCCACTTAACCAGACACTGCCTTTGAGCAAACTCACCGTAGCAGCTCTCACAGGCTCGCCCTAGGAGGGTGTTCTGGGGCTGGAACGTGGTCCCCACAGCTCCGTTCACAGTTCCAGACTTGCCATTGCTGGTGGATATTTGGTTGGGATTTGGTTTGCTGCTTTCAATGACACGTAAAGTGGAATGATAAAAATTTGTTGGACAAGGAAAAAATAAAAAAATAAAAAAATCTGGCACTTGCTTACTAATTTACCTTCCCTAAAACACAAACAAGTACTTATTACAGTTAGGGAGGAAGAAACAGGACGGCAAAGCAGGATGGTAAGATAGACCCACGAATGGGAGGCGGTAGATGTGAGTGTGTGATAATACAATATGATAACAGTCACACAAGAAGATGCTGTGAGCAACCCAGGTCTTTGCACACTACCCAAACAACACACACACTTAAGGAAGCACACACAAAACACCCCGGAATATACTGACTCACAACATTCCAGGAACTTACATAAGAGGGTGTATCTGGTAGAATGATAAGAATATAAAATGAAATAAAACTGAGGGACTCATTTACACCAGATAAAGCTAAGAGCATTGTGCCGGGCACCCTGCAGCAAATGCGGTGTCTCCCGTGTCCAGTGTAACTTTTTCATAGCACACTGTGCTTTTGAAAGATAGGAGTCACTCACTACTTTATCCTCATCATTAATTTTCCTGAGAAAATTCACAGCAAGTACCTGTCCTAGGCTGGAGATAAAAATTCATATTATGTTTGCAGTTTTATGAGGCAGATCAGCAGTTAAGACGAGGAAAGCTTTGAGGTCCCTTTGTCTTCTATTTCTATTAAGAAAACACTTTTAGGAGGAAAAAGACATGGGCACAAATTCATCATAGACACTGATGAGATTAAATGCAAACTTGGGGAGAGAGGGCCATAGTTCTTTGGAACACATAGCCAGACACATCATGGCACTTACTATGTAAGCCTAGCTGACAGCGGGCTAATTCCCTCCTTAGAGCCATGCCCCAGGATGCTGCGCAGCTGCATGCACAGTACACATCATTTAGCAAATACAGATTCAATGAATAGCGAACAAAGATCCGACACAGAAGAGCTTCCTTCTAGGGGACCTTTCATCTGTTACACAGTGAGACACTGTCTCAAATAAATAAAAAAATAAACAAAACAAGGATTTTTGTTGTTGTTGTGTTTGTTTGCTTGTTTTCTTTAGAACAAAAAGAAAAGAAGCCAGGCCAGGCACGGAGATTCACACCTTTCATCTCAGCACTCAGGAGGCAGAGGCAGGCAGATCTTTGTGAATTTGAAGCTAGCCTGGTCTACAGAGTGAGTTCCAAGGCTATGTAGAGAAAGACCATGTCTGAAAAAGAAAGAAAAAGAAAAGAGAAGACAGGGGAGAGGAGGGGAGGGGAGGGAGGGGAGGAGGAAGGAGGGGAGGGGAGGGAGGGGAGGATGGTTCAGAGGAACTAAAGTTCTCAAAAAGGTGTAACATTTTCAAGTGAACGAAATCTGCTGCTTAGCGGTTGAGACGATGCTCCCACCATTTGAAACCAAGCCAAAAGATTCCCAGAAATATATAAACTTAGCATTTAAATGCAGGGCTAAATATATGAGTCTAAGAAGAGCTGATGTCGCCTGGAGAGATGGATGGCTCAGAGGTTAAATGTACTTGCTGCTCTTGCAGAGGACCTGGGTTTGATTCCCAGCACCCACATAGTGGCTCACAACCATCCATAACTCCAGTTCCTGGGGACCTGACATCCTCTTCTGAGCTCCCTGGGCACCAGGTACATACACAATACACAGACACACAAGTGAGCCAAATGCCTATACACAGAAAATACATAAATAAATCTGAGAGGAAGGGGTTGGTGCTGTCTTCAGTTGAGGTGTCTGAAAGAGGACAGGGAACACAAATACAGTAAGGTGGCCCGGACACTGCCTGACTGAATAAGCCACCGTCTGGAATCCCAGCGACTACCGCGGACCTGAGGATCACCGAGGATGTCCACTGGATGATGAAATCAAGGGGTCAGAAATGCTTATGGAGACAGTCCATGACACGGTCCTTCCTTTAACGCACCCTCCCCTCATTTGCTCCAGGCTCCCACCATCTCCCCCCGCCCCCACACACAAGCATTGTGGACTTATCATTCTCCTCCTGGACCCTCCTCAGAGGGAATTATGGAACAGGTGCTCTACCCACTGAGCTATGCCTCTAACCCAACACTGGCCCTTCGTAGGCTCATATATTTATTTTTTATCTTTTCCCATCTGACAGCTTCTCTCTCTGCTATTAGTTTGTCTCCGCTTGTGAGCAGTTTCCGCCACCCCACATCATGGTGACTTCCAAATCACTGAGTTCCTCCTTACACTTCACCAGCACCCAGCTCCACTCGATCCTTCCTGAAACACCCTCAGCTCCCATGATTCACCGCGCCATCCATTTGCAGGTACAAGACACTATTTGCTTTATAAACACTGAATGTACTCAAAGTTCTCTGCAAAGTCTCTTTCTGGCTGCTCTCCTTCAGAGATCCAAGCTCTGATTTGAAGCATAATCACTGTGTACTATGAAGCTCAAAGTGTGCCTCCAGCCTCACCCTTTCCCCGGTGTGCTTAGAATATGCTGCACACATATCTACTATCCCTTTTTTGATAGAACAAACTCAAAATGGCCTAATCTAATACTGCACCGCCATTACTGAGCATAGTGACCAGAAAGACAGGTCAAATGCACTCACTCCTAAACCCTTTCTAGATCAAGCTGGGGTCATTTCTTCTCCTGAGAACCCAACTGGTCTCCTTATATGTACATTACTGCCTGGATCCACGTTCCAAATGCAACCTGTGATCTTCCTCAAGACCATGGCATGCCTTCCTTTAAGATTCTTCCACTCTTCATGTCCTGGGCACCCCATACTGCTTGCCCTCTGCCCCCTAGCTGGCTACTCTTTCCACTGCTATACCATCAACTGTACCCATCCCTGTCCCAGCTCAGGACATGAGATGGAAAAGTCTGCAGCTGGCTTTTCAGCACCTCTGCCAGCGGCAGAATGCGCCCATACTGTCTCAGAGACTGTTTCCTGGGGACATAAACTACTCCCCCCAGCCCAGCACACACACACACACACACACAAGCTACCTTCCTGCTCACTGTTCTCGGCACGCAAGGTCTGTACTGTATGACCTCAGAGAGCAGAACTAACACAGAGCTTTAACTGTGGGAGACTACAGGGCACTCAGGCTCAGAGCATGACGGAAAAAGAGAATTATTTTTCATCTATTAGAAAACAACAATATGCTATTTCAGAATTAAGTTGGAACGTTGAAGACTCAGATTTACACACAACCTCATAACTCAGCTTATTTTCAAACAATGCATATGATGCACATTTTTTTATGAGTGTGATTAGAAATTTCTCCAAGGATCACTTAGATCAAGATATAGGAAACTTGATAGTGTTTTCACTCAGTAGTGAAGAGGTTCGGGTTTGGGGGCAACACAGTCATAGCCATTAAATTCTGGGCTTGTAGTGCAAAAGCAGGCTGGGACGAAACAGGCCTGTGCTGCGGTGAAACTTATTTACAGCATCAGGCAACAGGTGAGATTCTTATCCAGACTAGTGTTGGGTCCCTGACTCCAAAGTCAATGAAAGCTGAATAAAAATAGTCAACAGGCCACTGAGTCTCAGGAGGATGGATGCTCTCTGAGGTGTGAGCACTGTGAGGCACGGGACGGTTGCTTCATGAGAAGCTCTTGAGTTACAAACAGTGCTTTCTTTGTGGGATGACACATTTAGAATTTGTAAAGTAAATATATAACTATAAAGGATCTCAAAATGACCCTGCGGAATAAATAGGATAATTATGGGATGAGTAAATTCCAGTCCTTAAAAAAACCAAAGCTGAGCATAGTAGCAAATGCCTTTAATTCAAGTGCTTGGGAGGCAGAGGTAGGCAGGTCTCTGAGTTCGAGGCCAGTCTGGTTACATAGTGAATTCCACATAGCCAGAGCTACACAGTGAGATTCTATCTTGAAAAACAAAAAGCAACCTTCCCACACACACACAAAGGAATAACAAATTATATGTACACACATTTTGAGGTAAAAGATTATAAGAAAGATCACAATTCACTGTTCATGAAGCCTCCTATATGTAAAAATATGTGTTAAGGAATAACTCCAACTCCAGCCAAGAAATGTCTATATAAAATGGCTGTACTTAGCTCAAAGGAGCAGCAGAAGGTTGGAGCAAATTTGAGTGATGAAATCTAAGACCTCGACAACAGGAGAGTGCAATGTTCTTAAAACATAGCAAATAAATATGAAATGGACATTCACTCTTACGTGGCAATTAACCGTAAACCCAAAGGAAAAAGATAGAATGCTGGACATGGGATCAAAACCTACTGGTCATTGACAAAGAAAGCAATGCAGAACCTTCAAGGAAGTGTGCAAACGCCACGCCTCAAAGGGATGATGCAACACTAACTCTTCCTATAGTGCAGACGCTGCCAGAGTGTGAGCCCTAGGCAACACACTTTGCTTCTCTCGCTGGGAAATTTAACCCTTCCAAGAAGTTTAATAAGAGAGAAACACCCAGTGCATTGACCTCTGACCCTTATGCTGCGCTACTCAGGTTCTGTCACCCACTCTTCCAGAGTCATTGCAGTGAGGGCAGCAGAAAATAACGTTGGGGCTTTGAGGAGGAAAAAGGCACGGCACACACAGAAATTCGGGTCTGTCACAATGAACAAATGTCACGACTGGAATAACAGAATTGAGGGAGGGATAAATATTTCACAAGACCAGTTACTTACTAAGTTGGAATATAGACTTGCTTCAGCTTGCTCTCGGCTTCTGCGGCTTTTAGACGTTTCTAATTTGAAAGATGGATGAAACATTTTACATAAAAGAAATTATTATTAACATCCATAGCCACAAAACACAAGATAAAAGTTACAGCACAATTTCTTATCTTAGGATTTCTTTTATATATACATATATATATATATATATATATATATATATATATATATATATATATTCTAAAGCTTTGGTAACTTAAGAACATCATTAGCTTCTAAACCACAGAATTGAAAGCACACATAAAATTTTTGAAATAGATTTTTTTAAATAAAGCAGTGAGAAGCGCCACTTCCCAATCTTCTATGCGGGAACTAAATAAGGACTTTTCTGGTGTGTGTGTGCACGTGTGCATGTGCGTGTGCTTGAACCTGGTGCCTCACACATGCTAAGCACATTCTCTACCACTGTGCTTCCCTTCCAGCTCTCAGAGGACATTAACAATAGTAATTCTTACTTTTGCAAATTCAGTTTCTATTTTAGATCTTGTCCTTCTAGAAAGAATATGCACACATACACTGTCCCGCCATCACCAACACACACACACACACCCTAAATAAACAAAAACTTTGCTTTTAGAAATATACTTAGAGATAGTTTCTAAAATCCATGCAGGAAGAAGTGACTATAGGTACTCTAAGTAAAATTAAATAAAGCTTTACCCTCAAATGATGAACCATAAGGTAGTGACTGTTATTCTGAGTCAGGGTTGGTTATGTGGCTGAGAATGACCTGGAACTCACCACCGTGTTGTCAGCCTTGCCTCAAACTCCCAAGTGCAAGGATTACAGGTATGCACCTCTACACCTGGGATTGTAGTAACTTTAAACCTTGGCTGAACTCACAGAACGTTGTACTGAAGCCAACTAGGAGCCAAGTGCAGGGAAAGAGCGGGAATCAGATCTAAATCCTGATCAACATACAAATTAAAGCAAATAGAAAGGGGAGATGGTGCACCATCACTGCCCAGGGAGACTATAAACTCACCTCTAGTTGTTCAACCAGATGAAAACAAAAATATGCAGGGACAACATGAAACTTCAAATGGAGTCACATTTAACTAAGCGTCATCTTTAGTGCTATGCCTGGGCCTTTGGGGACACTTCCTGGCTTGGACAGCACAGGTTTCCAGACAGCACAGGCTGCATTTCCACCACAGTTGTTTAAAATATGCACTTTCTGAATTACATATGGAGTTGACACTGGAAACTGTTCAATCCACTGTAGATTTCTATTCACTATTCATGACCATGGCAACTCCTGGCACTTGAGAGCCATCCTTAAAATGCATTTGTACAGCTTGCACATTTAGGCAAATGCTGTCTGTTTTTAATCTTTGCCTTGTTCTGCATGTGACTGCAAGAATCTAAAACAGGCATTTGCTGAGGTCATTTCAGAAATATGCCTTTCCCCAAAGGTAGATTTTTCAAAATAAGTAAGAGCTACATGAATTTAGGATACTTGGGAAGGACTCAAAAATGGTTTCCTACTTTTGAATGACTTTGGAGGTGAAAACATCAGATTACAAAGACTAAAGCTTCCATGCCCAGGCTTGCTGGCCAGCACCTGAAACCCTAGCCCTCCAGAGACTGAAGCATGAGAAATTCAAGTTTAGGAACAGCCTGAGCTACCCAGCCTAAGCTACTCAGTGAGATTGTCTCAAAATAACAACCAAAGTGTTACGATCAAGGTCAAAAGCTCGGGGGAGGACTGGGCATGCCGATGAGTGGCAGAGTGCCTACCTACCATCTACAAGGCTCTAGGAATCCTCCCTAGCAGCTGGAGAGGAGACCTAGCATGGGGTGAGAGGCTAGAGCTTACAGAACAGATCCCAAAATATGAAGTTTCAGAAAATCATAGTAGTATCCGAATTTATAAGGCTGATGGCCTCAGGCTCAATTTTTAATCCATAAGAACATATCATCTGAGAGATTCATGACAGGGCTGAATTTCTTGTAAACCCCACTTGTTGCAAAGAGATGAAGCCCCAGTCACACAAGGGAAATAAGGCCTCCTTAGCCACATCTCTCTATCATCATTCTCAAATCGTCATGAAAATGAGTGCTGAGAACAGTGAACTATTAAGATGAAATATTAAAAATAACATGCTAAAGACATGAATTTGAAGAGTTTAGAGTAGTCTAGGGAAGGTCACACATGATCAGGATTAGGACACTGCTAACCAGCAGTGCACAAACAGAAAGCTGGCTGTGGTGCCACAGTGAATGGTACAAGAGTTACCTGCTGCACGTATCTGTCGGTGGTTTTCCACATGTAATAATATTCAATGATGCTAGTCAAGGACTTCCATGGGAGCTGAAAGACATTTAAGACCACAGTGAAAACAACCTATGGCATAAAATGTTTTCCTTCAAAACCACTTCTTTGAAACAATACAGCAAGGGTCTGTATAACAGACTCTAGAAAAACAGAACAAGATCAATTCTTAGCAAAAGGCATATGCTACATTTAATAAGAGATCCAATCCAGTGCACACATTCCATTTCGCATCAAGTTGACTAAAAATTGTAAATATCATCACTGGATATATTTCCTGACTTACTCAGGAAAGTTTTTAGCCCCAGGAAGCAGTGGCAGGGGATTGAAGCACAATTAATTAACTAATTAAAATAGGCCTTCTGCAGGCTCGGCAATTGCTGTCATGAGCTGTATCATCACCTCTGATGCATAGTTTTAGAAACATTATTTAAACAGTTCAAGGCTGAGTTGGTCATGGCAACTGGGTGTCTTTTGGTCTCTGACATACTATTTCTCAATGCTTTCCTGACAACTCTGTTTTGTTTATTATAAATAAAACTACGGGCTACACTTTTGGGTGAGGGAAGGACATAGCTAATCTTGCTTCCTATTTAAAAAGTAAGCTTGCCTTTGCTGTTTTCCATGATATTTAAAAAAAAAAAATCCTCCTCATAAGGCCTAGAGCAAAGGACACATTCTTTAAGGCCCTCTGAGTGGTAAGCATCAGTGGCAGCAGAAAGGGCTGATAGGGCCATCTGGAGCTGTGGATGATTTTGCAAAGGTAACTCAGTCTTCTGACTCCCAGAATACCATGGGGAGTGGCCACTTAAAACTGCACCCCTGGACACCTTGCACCTGTGAGGTCACTTGGGACAACATCCACACCATTCTAGCTAATTTACTTACAGGCTTGTTCTAAAGAGAAACCAAGAAGTTTAGAGAAAGGCAGTGTTTGCAGCTGATTCGAGTGGCAATTTAAACCGTAGTAGCAAATGTGGTCTCTTTGCAGGACCACAGCAGAGCCACTAGCTCTGAAGTGCAGTAAAGGAAACAGCTGTTCAGGATATCGGGGTTTAAACCCAATGCATTCATCTAATGGAGCTGTCTGAAGACCCTGAAAGATGCCTTCCTCAGGGCCCATGCTAGCCACGGCATGATTTCTAACCAAGCTAAGAGGTACTGTCTTCTCTCCTTGGAAAACAAAGATCTGAAAGACACCTGAAAACCCGAGAAAAGGAAGCCAAGTGACCATGTAAGCCAAACTATCACACACTGTATTTCCTCTAGTCCACGAAACTCACACAGGCCATGCCTAGCATCAGCTCCTTTCTACCAGGGACAGGAGACAGTGATTCAGTGTCACCTCTTTCAATTTGTGGCTTCGGGAGAGCCACTATGACACAGACTCACCGAACAAGCCAACGTCTAACGGATGGGGCTATCAGAACCACTCTGCCACAACCCCAGCAAGTGAAGCACATTACACTCACCATCTGAACGGAAGGAAGACTACTCCAGATAAGCAGAGCGTGGTGGTACATGTCTCTAATCCCAGCCTTAGAATTCTAAGGTCAGAGGGTCAAGTTTGAGGCCAGCCTGGATTACACTTGACCTTCTTTCAAAAAAAAAAAAAATCAAAAAGGAGGCTGGAGAAACACATTTGCTGCTCTTCCAGAGGACTCTGGTTCAGTTCCCAGTATCCACATGGTAGCTCACAACTCTGTACTTCCAGGCCTGGGGGACCCAATGTCCTCCTCTGCCTTTTATGGGCACCAGGCATACATGTGGTGCATACACGTGAGTCTTTGTTTCAGATCACCTCTTATTCATCACTGACCCAAACAGGACAATTGGCTAAATACGCACGATATAAGAAAAGGCAAGGGACCAAATGGGTGACTTGGCTTAGTCATGTGCTCACAGCCTGGAGGATGTGAGAGTCCCACCTGAAAATGGAGTAGTCAGTGAAGCCATAAAAATGGAAGTCGGCAGTATCAAAAGCTTAAGGTGTCGCCTGGATACTGCAGAAGGGTCCCATGGGCAGATCTGATAGGCTTGTTGGAATAATCCTGCAAGCTAGCCAGGCAGTAAAACCTATTAGGTGAGAACTGCAATGAGGGTGGAGGGGTGGGGCTAGGAGAGCTAGGGAGACTTTCCTGGTGGGTGAGGAAAATGTCTAGCAGACTCAGGGAGATCAGATCTCTGAGGTCCTGTAAGACACAGAGCTATAAAGATGGCAGACCACACCAGCGCATGATGAAAACCCAGCAGTAAGCCCCAGACCTGGACAACTGAATGGTGTCAGCACCCACCCCCACCCCAAAGCCTGAATAAATCAGACATGATCATTTCAGCATATAAACACGATTAAACTCAGTCTATTAGTGTGCAAGGTAATTATGCATCTAAAAACAAACAAACAAAAAAAAAACCCACAAAAAAGCTACACAAGAAGTGACTCATTTTCAAGGAATTAAGTAACCAACACACAGACCTCAGCCCAAACAGAACTTTAAGATAACTGTGTGCACTTTCATGGGTGTGGGCTATGGGGAACAATTCAGAACCTTATGCAGGCCACTTCCCCTGTCCCCCAATTAACACTGATGATGCTAGCTGGAAAGACAGACAATACGCAGGACTGTAGGGAATTTCATCAAGTGAAAAGAGAGGTGGGGCCGACACATGGCTCTCGGTGTATGGATCCATGGTACACACTCAACAGACATGAAGTGTGAGCTTGTGGCCATTATGGATATGTGTTAGCATCAGAGACTGTTGAGCCTGTCTGGAAGCTACTGGGGGACAATGGAGGCTATGTGGGGCCTGGGAACTGAAAATCAGGGATGTGGTAAGCCATTTGGGGGGAAACTGAGACACTGAGGTCAGTCTGGCCAGTCTTATGTCCCCATGGCTTTAATTCCAGTGTCCTGGACCTTTGTTTAAAAAGTGGGAGGGTCTCATAGCTCTGCCCTTCCAATTGCATTTTTTTTTCCTGAGCTAGAACCCCAGCTTGCAGTTCATTCAGGCAGGATCTTCCAGGTCAAAGGAACCTGTAATATTAACACTCAGAAGGCAGGCACAGGGTGACCTGCCCAGGTTCAACACTAGCCAGGGTTACAATAGTGAGGCCCCTACCACAAACAAACAAACCAACCAACCTATTTTTACAATTATTTTTACAATTTTACACAATGAAAGTCGGTTATCAGAATAATTTATGAAAATCTCAAGCAAAACTTCTTTTTCAAAGAAAATAAATTTAACTAAAGCAAACAAGACCCCTGGGTGGTTGTGTAGTTTAATGACAGTTACTCTCAATGCTGAGGCAGAAGGTTAAAGTTCAAGGTCAGCCTGTACAACTCAGCAAAGCTGGCAAAGAAGGCATGAATGGGCCTAGCGTCACAGCTGAGTGATGGTGTGCCCCTCACAAGTCGGAGGCTTGGGTTTGCTCTCTAGCATTGAAAAGTGTTAGGTGTGGTCACGACTTCTCAGTGTGTGTACATCACACTGTGCAACTTGAACACACAACTTCTCAATGAATCTGAAAAGGAATAACTTTTGGACATAATAAGATTCTAAGAAGAGCATTGCATATCTTAAGAGTCAAAGACAATGGGGCCTGGAAAGCAAATACATTCTTCTCCTTGTCGGGTTACACCTAAACACAAATGTACCAACAACTGGTCATACAACTGGAGGGGGTTTGGAGGAGACAGACAGTGTAGCCTCAGGCTGTGATACTTAGCAAAAAGGCTCCAAACTGTCAATATATTTCTACTTGGAAATCAGAATGCTGCAGAGGTTAAATCATGCAAATAAGGTCTATTCCAGGAGCTCAGGACTCTTTACCCAGCACCATGTTCACAATACAAAGCAAATGTCAATGACTTCCTTTATAAGTGGCCCTTCATTCTATTTTAAGCAAATAAAATTACGGGGCGAAGGTGTGGTTCAGCGGCAGAACACATTTGATCCCTGGCACCAACAAAAAACAGGTATGCTAAACGTGTAGGATTAGTAAATTGGTAATTTATAAATAGTAAATAGATGAAATAATATTCCTGTCCCAACGGTTTATTCATGGTTTCCCACTTACAAAGTCCTGACGGATGTCATTGAAATCCTTGCCATATTTTTCCAGTGCTTCTTCGAATAAGCTGGCTTCAGAGGCCGACCATTCCTCCATCTCATCTCTGCAGAGGACGGGCCCACCCAGTGGTACTAGAACGCTGATAGCACTGCTCAGATCATAGCTATGCCTGTACAGGGTATCCATGGCATGGAACTGGAAGAAGAACCGACAGGAAATGTCAAGTGGGCATGCACACCTGTAGGGCAGCGGAAACTGGAACACTGAATGCAGGATATGGTATTTTCTTTCACAGGGCAAAAATTAAACAGTCAAACCCTACCAAATAATTGCTGTAAGAAAAATGCTAACTGGCAAGAGAATGCTAAGGTGTTTAAAAATACATCCATTTAAAATGTTAACCACAGCAATCCAAATGCTCAAAATATTCAAGTAAGAACACAATCAATTTGACTTCAAAATTTCATTTACTTAAAAATACCCAACCACTTCAGTAATTGTGAAACACTGGTATACTCTTCCTCACTGATCAAGAAAAAAACATACTATGTATAAGAGAGAAAAAGTATTGTATTAAAAGCACTGGTTCAAGTTAGTGAATAATGTACTATTAATAAGAACAAGAGATGGAAAGAAAAAAACAGAATAGAGCATCATATTTAAAGAAAATTATATAGCTGGGCCGACAAGATGGCTCAGCAAGTAAAGACACTTGCTGCCAAGCTGACAACCTGAGTTCAATTCCCCTATCCACATGGTAGAAGGAGAGAATCAAATCCCAAAAGTTGTCCTCTGGATTCCATGGGCGCACCATGGTACACATATACTCACACACATACATATACACACAAAATAAACAAAAAAATACATATTTGTATCAAACACAAAACAAGGTTACAAATCCATGTTCAAAAGTAACTTGGTTGAGACTTTGGGAAGCCCAAGATCAAATGAGCATTGCATGTTTAGAGCAGCCCAGCCAGCTCTGGCTTCTGTCTATTCTAAGGAAGAGTGATTTGAAAAAAGGGCAGAGACTGGACATGTGATCTTTAGGTCAGGAGGGTGTGGTACTGTACTTTCCCGGCATCCACCGAGCTCTGGACTTGATTACCAGCACCCTACTCACTCCCCAGTCAGCAGAGAATATAAAACTTGAGTTCTGAAAACTGATAGTCCTTCTACTGAAGAGAAAGTGTCCTTTATATGTATGCACAAATATTTCTATATACCAGTAAAACAGTCAGCCCTGTATATGCACACTCGCAAGTGCCCTCTAACCTCCACAAATGCACTATGGTATGCACATGTCTACACACACACACACACACACACACACACACACACATACACACACAGATTGGCTGCTGGTTAACAAAGTATCCTGCTTCTGTGTCTGTCCCCACCACGCACACAGGCTTCAGAGCACACTAATGGCAAGCCTTGCATCTTTTACACCGTCATGCTGTACCAATCACTTAAAACATCACAAATGGGCAGGCTGTGGTGGCACACACTTTGAATCCCAGCACTTGGGAGGCAGAGGTAGATGGATCTCCGAGTTCAAAGCCAGTCAGAGCAAGATCGGTATAGAGAAAGTTCTAAGACAGCCAAGGCTACACAGAGAAACCCTGACTCAAAAAAAAACAAAAAACAAAAAACAAAAAAAAAAACCCAAACAACAATTAATTAATTAAAATATATACTTAGAGCTGGGCTAGCACATTCAGGAGTGAGGCAGGAGGATTAAGTTTGAAGTCAACCAGCCAAAGAAATTCAACAACACAGCAAGAGTGTGTTTACACTGTGGAACATTGGCCAACATGGCTAACATGGGCAAAGACATTGAATCCGTTGACAAAGTCAAAGGCAGTAACTAGTACAGACTGTTTGGTAACTGGCTGAACAAGATTTGGCCTTAATTTTAAAACAAATCTCTGGATTCCACAAAACAAAAGCCAAATAGAAAATGTCATTATCAGCGTGCCTTGACAGTTACAGCTTGAGGCCGCTGTTTGAGATGCTCCCTTGCTGCAGGCATCTGTGGTGGGACAGCATTCTCTGAGAGACTTCTCGGCACCACCCGGGCTTCAGCACACTGGCTCACACCCTGCCAAGTTTCCCAAGCAATGAATCTGATTCTCTAGTTAACCTCACCACATAGACCCTGTGATTTAACTGTTTCTTTGTTCTCCAAATCTGAGTACTCTTTCTGACTATCTCATTATAAAAACAGAAAGATCAATAGTATTTAGGGAGCCTTTCAACTAAGGACAGGGCCATAAACTGTTACTTTGTAATGCCCTAAATTGATAACATCTAATAAAATAAAATAAAATAAAATAAAATAAAATAAAATAAAATAAAATAAAATGAAATAAAATAAAATAAAATAAAATAAAATAAAATAAAATAAAATAAAATAAAATAAAATAAAATAAAATAAAATAAACTAGACAGTTTTCAAAGGCCAAATCCACCACTCAGGATGTGGAGATAGAAGGATAAGGGTTATTCTCAAATGTATTAGGCCTGTCTCAAAAACCACAAACAAAGTCAATAATTATACAAGGGCTTGAGTATAGCTCACAGCCAAATTTGCTTCAGGTCCCAGGGTTGATTCTCAACACCTCCTCTAAAAACTTACCCTTATAACTGGTGTTCTAAAACCAAAATGTCACAGAATTAAATGTTTGTCTCAGGTGGCAGTGTATCAACCACTTAATTGGAGAAAACCCACAGTATAAACCATATCACAAGCCGTGTGCAAGGATGCCCACTGCATCCAACCACTGGGGAGGCTCAGACTGCAGGACAGCTTCCAGGCCACCAATCAGCTCCGGGCAGCAGCAACATCATGAGACTCACCTCAGATAAGTGAACCTCAGCCTGGCGGAGAAGGCAGGGCAGTTGGTATGAGCGGCCATTCTACAAGGCACCACTGAACTTACGGGGGCAATTTTCTCATGGAAACCAGAGAGTTCTCTCATAAGGCCCCGTTAACCTCATCTTTCCAAGATATGCAGATGTTGCTTTTGAATGGACTTTTGTGTGGTCTAACTGTACTCTTTAAAAGCTTTAAGTAAAAGAACATAGCTTCTACAATAGATAAAACATTTAATAAAGAAAATAACAAAAATTTAAGAGCCCATACAAATTCAGTGGTGTGAGCCTTCTCCCGCATTCTAGAATACAGACATAAGGGGACATAAGGGAACGCTGGGGACACTACATCGTGTCTACACCTAGTGGTGGCTTTACCCTGATACGCAACCATGAAGGTCACTCAATGCTTGAGAAATATTGCACATGTATTTCAACTTTAAAAATGGATTTGAAAACTAAGCACAAAACAACTTGTCTTTCCTCAGATGAATACTTTGCAAAGACCACATCTTTTCAGTAGATACATTACCCTGTTGCAAGATCCATTCAAATCTAAATTTTGAAAATCGTAACTGAGCACAAGCTGTTCCCTCTGCCAAAAAGCAAAGGTGTTGTCACATTTCATCCCATTCATAACAGATGGAATGACAAATAGAAGTATTTTGGGAGGGAGACTGACAAAGCAGTGGAATTTTCATCTTTTGTTCATTAAACAGAATCACTCCATGGTAAACTGGGCTGTTTTTCAGCAAATACTTCACCCCTGCCCTGACCCTCCATACTCTACCCCTACACAGATATTTGGGCTTTTGGCACATGATTTGCTTGGTCAGGACGATGTACAGATAAATGACACAGCTGGGCAGTGGTGGCACACGCCTTTAGTCCCAGCACTTAGGAGGCAGAGTCTCTGAGTTCGAGACCACGTGGTCTATAGAGGGAGTTCTGGGGATACATAAAGAAACCCTGTCTCAAAACCCCCAAACAACCAAAAACCAAACCAAGAGAGAGATAGAAAAAGATACATGGTGTGGCTAATCTTTGGTGTGTGCTTGTGCATTTGGCCTTGGCCTCTTGTACTACTAACTTGTGTTCACAGAGGCTAAGAGATGTGGAGAGAATTGGCCCAGCATGAGCTTGGCTGGGTCTAGTTCACCACAGTCCTGGACAATATACAGCTGGGTGTGAGAGGAGACCATGTACTGACAGGCCTTTGCATTCTGGGACAGTATGTGAGGGATGTCATTTGAGAATTGAGACCGTGTTCATGGAGGTACTCCAAGATCTGGAGCAGGTACCTCCTCAGTTGGTCTAGATGAAGGCTGAGTGGATGACGCAGGGTGTGAGGCCCTGCTCTGAGACAGCACTTCAGTGCGCCCCATCAGTTAGTTGGCTGCAACATCCATTCATCCATTCAGAATCTCCAAGTTGTCCAGCCCTGCCTGTTTCCCTTTTTGCGCTACAGAAGGTCATCGTTAGCCTCTGCTTTCCAGAGAATGCACGCTTCATTTCTGTCACCATTAAACAACACTACCTCACACACATGTTTAATTCTAACTACGGATTTGCTTGGGAACAATTTCATAAAATCCTTATGTTTTTAACTCCAGCACAAATCACAGCATTCAAAACGTTAATTCAAAACTTACTGAACTCAAGTTTTCTTTCCAAGTAGAAGGTGAATATAAACTCTTATGAATAAGTCTGAAACTATGATCAAAGTAAAAGTTTTTGTACATAAAAAGTGTATATTTCCTTTTTTTAAATAGGGAAGAGATTTACTTTTTTTTTAATTGAAAATATTCCGTTTTCTTACAATATATCCTGATTTCAAGCCTTAGAATAAATTACATCTAGGCATGGCCATGCACACTGGTAATCCAAACACTCAGGAAATGGAGGCAGGAAGATCAAGAGGTCGAGGCTAGCATACAGAGCTTCACACTAGCCTGGGCTATATGAGACTCTGTCTCAAACTACACCCCCATATCCCTCCTGTGCAGGACTCGGCTTTGAGTCAAGCTGCTGCTGCCATCACGGGTTCTGTTGTGCCTGCCTGCAAACATTCATTACAGCTAGACTTGCTGACTACTAGGTTCCTTTTGAGTACAGAGGGAGGGGTGGGGAGAGTAATGAGACCGGAACCCACGTATTCAGCCACACCTCCCAACCAGTTGTAGGTAATTTTACCCTAACTGTACCCGGCCTTAAGGAGATGGAGATGTATAGGCTGTGAAAGTCTGGTTATTGGTGGTGGGTCCATCATGCAGCCCTGGGGAAACCATCACCCATGTTGGAAGCAGACCTAATGTGGGTGCTATAGAGTCACCCACTCTGCAAGTAATCCTAATAAACTTGCTGGTTCCCCTGGGAAAACTTTGGTGGGCTCAAACTATGGTTTGCCATTAAAGGCCTTATGAGATAAGGCCTTTTACCACCTTCAAAAATGTAGAATTTGAAACATATTAGAATAATTGGGAATACACATTTCCTCTGTAATTCCACAAAGAATTAATTTACATTATAAACTTTATTTCATAATAAACCAATACTTCAAATAAAAGTTATAAAATTAGGAAATAATTAGAAGCATATAATATGGAAAATACTATAAATCAAAATATTCTAGTTAAAGCCAAGCTTATAGAGGAACACTTACAATATAAAATGTATAAGGGAAAGACAAATTGACTAAAATAGTCTTTAAGAAAATACCAAGCCTGATGAGACACGTAGCACTTGGGTGGCTGAGGCAGAGGGCCTCCAAGTTCAAATCCAGCCTAAGCTATATTGCAAGACTCTGTCTCAAAACAAAACAGCAAAAAGCAATCAACTGGGAAAAGTATCGACGTAAACTAGAAGTAGAAAATAAAGAGGGACATTAAATAAAAATATACAATAAAATCTCACTTTTATGAATAGAAAGGTATATGGCAAAGCTAACAAGGAAAACTCTCTCTCTCTCTCTCTCTCTCTCTCTCTCTCTCTCTCTCTCACACACACACACACACACACACACACACACACACACACACATACACACACAACAGTCTAACTATAAGCAATATTTAGGACCCGAAAGAGGTGTTTCTTCTTCTCATATGTGGACGTTATTGGGACAACTGGTCAACTGGAATAAAGCCCCTTCACTAAACTGTTGTAACAATGCCATATTATTCTGTGTTAGTGCCGGAGAAAATTATCACCTAGGAACAAATACTTAGTAATAAAGTACTTAGTAATAAAGAAATATCCATTCTGAAATTTATTCTCAAACTGTCTGGAAATAACAAATGTATAGTTAAAAACTGACAGGTGGCCATTTCAGTAACTCATGGGAGTTAAAATTGACAGGTGGCCATTGTGCTTGGCCTGAGTGCCTACAGTGGGCCCGACTCCACTAGAATAGACCAAATCTGAATGGAGCCCCTTCTGCAACAGCCAACTGGTTAAACTCATTTGGAGTCTCATATCCACAAATGTTAGGGCCCAGCTTCTTTCTGTGAGGCCTCAGGAATAAAGTGTTGTCCAATGCTAGAAATGTAGGGGAAGCCAGTTAGATTCCTATATTCAGTGGTTCTAAATCTGTCTTCTGACCATAGAGAGAAAGGTGACGATGCAGTCGAGGTACAGAGGAGACAGCTGTGGAACCAACCTGACAAAATGCAGGGACCCTTTGTACTAGACTCCAGAATACAAAGACATCGTTTTATTGAGATATTATAAGCATAAGCTGTTGTCAACTCACATTTGTAAGTCCAAACCTCTTCTCAAAAAGTCTAGAGTATTTAAAAATTTCAACTACACTTCCCCCACATTACAGTGATCTTCTGAAGTTTTCTATATTCGTGTTTAACTCGAGAAGACAAGTAAAGTACTGGCTGAGAGGCTCAGCTGGTAGACGACTTTATCTAATAGGCACAAAGCTCTGGGCCCAATCTCCTGCATCAAATAACATCGGTAACTTGATTCACATCCTCATCCCAGCACTGAGACAGGAGGCTCAGGAGTCAAGGCTGGACTAGGGTACTTACAACCTTCCTAAAAAGAAAAAGAAAACAGTATTTGGGGGCAGCAACAGGGTTCAGTGGGTCAAGGCACATGCAACCAAACCTGACAACTGAGTGGTCTCCCCAAACTGTCATCTGACATGCACACGTGTGCATGAACTCATGAAAACCAGAGTCAGGGAGATGGCTCTGTGGGTAGCACCAACACTTGCTGTGCCAGCACCTGAATTTTCAAAAAGGTAGGTATGGCCTCTCGAACACCTGTGATCCCAGTACTGTGGTGAATGGACAGGAAGATCCCTGGGACTCACTGACTGCCAGCCCAAATTCAGAAGGAGACTCTTGTCTCAAGAACATAAGGCAGACAGCAATAGATATCTGATGTTTCTGGTGTCTGCATGTGCATACACACATACACACACATACACAGACCCCAAAGTAAAATATATATACATTTCCAGGCAGTGATGGTGTACACCTTTAATTCCAGCACTGGGGGAGGGGGGGGTTTGGCAAAGGCAGATGGATTTGAGTTGAGTCTCTGAGTTCGAGGCCAACCTGGTCTACAGACCGAGTTCCAGGACAGCCAGGGCTGCACAGAGGAGGGAAAAAAAAAAAAAAATCTGCTAACTTGGTGAAACAAAGGAACAAGCCTGTCTTATCCAAACGTGGAAAGTACTAGATTCAGTCTCTGATTTTAAGTGAACTCAACGGATATAACAGGCACTGTGCTTGGTGCTGGAGAGTCGTCAATAAAAAGAAACAGATGTAGCCACTCACTGATGGGTGTTTTTCAAAGCTGGTATGTGAGGAGTGTTCGTGGAAGAGTGAGGGGGAAGAGGGGAGGGAGGAAGGGAGGGAGGGAGGGAGGGAGAGGGGGGGGAGAGAGAGAGAGAGAGAGAGAGAGAGAGAGAGAGAGAGAGAGAGAGAGAGAGAGAGAGAGAGAGAGAGAGTGAGTCACAGGCAAAGGGCAGGTGTGGTGGCAAACACACTTGAGAGCCTGAGGCAGGTGGACCTCAGTGAATCCCAGGTCAGCCAGAACTGCACAGTGAGATCCTATCAACCACGCCCCCCCCCCCTAAAAACAAACAAACAAACAAAACCAATCAACAACAACAAAGAAATCCAAGCCAGGAAAATGTCTGACAGGAGTCCAGAAGACACTGAGAGTCTGGAGAGAGGAAGGTACAATGGGGATTTGTATTCTGTCATAAATACAATTAAACGATACCACAGGCTCATAGGATGGTAGTGGGGGAAAGGTTCACTTTCAGAAGATCAGGGGCATCACAGACATAAGAGCTGCTCAGGTATCTAACTCAATCTCTTATTGAACCAGCACAGCCAAGCTCCGTCCAGGCCTGTCACTAACCCAAAGAGACTGTGCTCTGCCCCAGGAGCATCATGACAGAATACTAGGTCTTCAAGGTTACAACACAAAAATTCCTTTTTCTTTGACTCTGCCGCCCAAATTAGTTTTCAGGCAGGAGAGTAAAGACCAGCTTCTCCAGGAGTGAGATAGTCACTAACAATGCTGGCGCTGCTCTGCAGGCCAAGGGTGGCCTTGGGACCAACACCACAAATTGAGAGAGGAGTAGGCTGTCACTCGAGCAGACTGCATACATGTTACATACAACACTGGCGCCATGGTCGCATTGCCTAGTGACACCACAGCCATTTCTGTCTGAGACTTCCATAATGTTCCCACATGACACTAAGGTATGGTTCACTAGAATACTGACATCCCTCAAGTGTGGGGCTCAGAGAGAGGGTGCCAGCTGCTTGTTAGCATTCCTAATGATGACCCCCCCCCCCCCCCCCCCGCATACTATATAAAATACTTTCTATTTTATGAAGTAAGTGACATGTATGAATCCTCCATGAGTTTAGTGTATTTTGCTTTGTTTTGGCTTTTTTGGTTTGGTTTGGTTTTGGTTTAGAAATGGGGTTTCTCTGGGTAATCCTGGCTGTACTGAAACTCACTCTGTACTCCAGGCTGACCTCAACTCAGAGACACACCTACCTCTGTTCTGTGAGTGCTGGGATTTAGGACATGCACCACCACCCCCAGACTGCACATTGTTTTCATTTGCATTTTGAGACAGTGTCTAGTAACTGACTTTGAACCCTTGATCTGCCTGCCCTTGCCTTCTAAGACCTCATGGGCGCACCACCATGCCCAGGGACTTCTGTATCTTTTAACAATACAAATCCTGCATATCTTGGATTAGTGACACTTGTAACTTACAGTTTAGCTGCATTTATAACAGACTTAAAAATGAGGAAGGAACTAGGCATCTACAATTACCTGCCCCCCAAATATTACTGGTGATTGACAAGAGGTATAGGTGTCCTGGGTGAACGAACGGTCTGGGAATGCTAAGAGCCTGCTGGAGGTCTCCTTGTAACAATCCTCAGAAGATGGAGGTGAAAGGCCACACTGTACCTTTCCCAGAGCCCATCCGGTGAGCAATCCCTGAGCTCTGTGCCCACAGTTTAAGCACCAGTTTTAACAGGCCCATTCAGTTTGTACATAAATTCTCTGGACCTGAAGAGTCCAAGCAGACCTGAAGATACAACAACTTAAATAGGTAGCCATCTATCTGTCTCTCCACCTGTCTCTCTCTATCTCTGTGTCATTCTGTTTGCCTGTCTCTCTTTCTCTCTCTCTCTCACACACACACTCTACATCTTCAAGAATATCTGAGCAAGAAAGACAACAGCCTAGCATTCATATGAAGAGGAGGCTGGCGGAAGTAGAAAGGGAGGCTGGCGGAAGTAGAAAGGGAGGCTGGCCAAACAGGCGAGGTCTTGGTAGAGGCAAGGATGGATTATGATTCTACATGACGGCTCACAACTGCCTGAGCCTCCAACTCCACTTCTACTTTAAAAAAAGAAGAATCATTACAGTAATGAGCTGGTGTGTGTGGAGTGGTGCACACCTTTAATCCCTGCATGTTAGAGACAGAGGCAAGTGTATCTCTGTGAGATCAAAGTCAGCCTGGTCTACAGACTGAATTCAGGCCTTCCAGGGCCACATTGCAAGATTCTTTCTCTAAATAAATAAATCTGTTTATCTTAAATTGTTTATTACTGTAATTTTGAAAATGATGTTTGTGATATGAAGGCGATTTCCAAACTGCTAAGTAAAGCAAGTAAAACAATGGGACGGAGACACTGGATAGGCAGAGGCACCTTCTTAAAAGGTGCACAACAGTACAGAGTGGCACACACCTGTGAATGCTGGCACATGAGGACTGTGGCAGAAAGATAAGAAGTTATCTGATTCATGTCACACATGTGGCATGGCACACACACACCTACATGTCACACACACAATAAGTAAAGGCAGGTCTTCTAGCAAATACACAGATGCACACAATCATTTTCTTTAGAGTGTGTCTTTTATAAAGAGTCCTCAGCCAGGCATGGTGGCATTATCTGGCATCTTGATGACTCTGAAGGCTGAGGCAGGATGGTTGTCTTGAGCCCAAGAGTTTCAAGTTACCCTAGGCAAGATAGTAAGACTCAGCTCAAAAGGGGAAAATACACATGTACTTCCGTGATACTATGTAACACACATTATACATACATACATACATACATACATACATACATACATACATACATGTATATATAATGAAGAGCCTTCACTGGAAAGACACATACTGAACTTTGCCCTCTTCCTGAATAAATCCCTTGAGGAACTGCGTGCTCACCAGCAATGGGACACACATGTGACACAGGTGCTCACCCTGCAAACCATCACCAGACAAATTAGCTCCAATCACCAACTGCCACACAGCTCAGTACTGGTCAGGGATTGGTTTTCCCACTCTGGATCCTCAGTTGGGGCAGAGAGAACCTGTTAGAGTGTAATAGGAGAACACGCCTAGTTTTATGAGTTCCTAAGAATGGCGTTAAAGAGCAAAGGACTGGCTAGGTTACAGATAACACTCCATCTAAACAAAGCAAGAACATGCAATACTGGGGGGTGGGCTTCCCAGGTTCTTAAAATGATAAGGAAAAACATTTGTTGGGTGTCACTCAGTGATAGAAGGCATGCTGGCAGCTCTGATGGAAGCTCAGTTCAATCCCGTCACCACCATCACTACCTAGGAAGGCAGACGGTGAAGCATGGCTCATGCTCCACAGATCAGGGAAACCCAGGAGGAGGGTGACAACAAAGCTGCATACTTCATATACAAACACCAGTCAATGCTTATGACATGGAGCTGTTCAATAAATCAACAAAATAAGCCATAAAGAACACTGAGATGGCTCAGGGGGAAGAGATGCTTGCTGCTAAGCCTGATGACTTGAATCCCTAGAACCCACAGACACACACAGACACACACAGACACACAGACACACTCACACTCAGAAGAAAAGTACAGATCACACGAAGACTGCATTTGAGGTTGTAAATTTCCATCCTGGTATGCAGAATGGCTTTGCAACATGTGGCCACATTCTAAAGGAGCAGTTCCCTATGAATCCACGCTCCAAGCAATACCACCTGTAGCAGAGAAAAAGTGTACATGAGCTCACAAAAGATGTTGTGGAATTTAAAATACGAAATTATGAGAAACAGCAGAAGAGTTTGTAAGCATAAGTAACACAAGAAAGGTGCAGGGGCTGGGGCAAGAGGTTCTCTTGAGCCCAGAGTTCAAGGCCCTCTTATACCTGAGCAACAAAGTAAGATCTCAAGAGGATCCGGATTTGAGTCCCAGCTTTCACATAAGGCATACACCTCTCTGTAACTCCAGTTCCAGAGGATCTGATGCCTTCTTCAGGCCTTAATGGGCACTGCACAAATGTGGTATACAGAAATACATACAAATAAAACATTAAAAAAAAAATCTTCTTTAAAAAAACTAATTAAACATGGTATCTGCACTCCTGCTCCTAGATAAAAGATTATTTAAGTTGTAAACACAACCAAAATGCAAATGTATTGATTGAAAAAAAATCAAAGCTTTCCTCAAACAACACTGGAGCCTGGCACGATGGCACATGGCAACATCGCAGCAGTGATGGGGCCAAAATGGGAGGGCTGAGAGTTCAGTGCCAGCTGAAGGTACATAGAATCCCCACATCAAATGGGAGGGTAGCGCTGAGTGTGGGGCTTAATCACACTTAGCCCGAGTTGTCCTCTGACCTCCACCCAGACCCCATGACACACGCACACTCACCTGCACCATGCCATCACACACACACAAAAAAAATTAAACTAAAACAATAAACCAGTAATCCCAGCACAGGCGGAAGCAGGAAGACAGAGTTTCAAGCCCATGCTCATGTACACAGTGAGTTCAAAGCTATGAGTCCCTGCCTCAAAAAAAAATTTTTTTGATATGGTTGTGTGTGTGAGAGAGATACACGAATATGAGCAAAATACAATATGTATGAAAATGTCATAATAAAACCCATTATTTGTGCACTACTAAAAATTCACCCCAAACTGACATAGTTAAAACAGTAATAGTCTCAATAGTGACAGCAACAGGATTCCTTGTGTATAAAAAGGAATAAAATACTGTAAGTGGTTTACAACTGTGTAAATAGAAAGAGAAAAGCACAAAGCGAGAAGAACCAGCCTGCCCGAACGGTGAGTTCTCTCTCCCACACTTTTCCCCTCTGTAGACTCTTCCTTAGCAATTCTTCCTGGTCTCAGCTCACACACAAGAGGCGACTCAGGAGCCCAGTTAACCGACCAGCTCTCCTGAATCAACTTAGTAGTCAAGAACCAGCCGTTGGAGAACTCCAAGACTCCAGATTGTTCTGATGGTTTTATAATTAAGCAAGCAGGAAAAGAATAGCTTCGAAATGGCCACAGGCACCTTACCAAGGTGATGTCTCGGGAGGCTGCAGCGGCACTCATGTGTAAACTGGGCTGCCTCACGGAGCTGCTGCAATCCAGGGCTCGGGCAAACGTCCCAACAGCACTGAGGCACACAGATGAGAACAGTAAGTTATTCCTTTAATAAAAAGTTATGTTATTTATTTTATAGTATGGATATTTGGCCTACATGCATGTAAGAACACCATGTGCATGCACACTGTCGGAGGAGGCCAGAGGGGGATGTTGGATCCCTTGGAACTGAGCTGCCATGAGGGTACCAGGAACTGGGGTCCTCCGCAGGAACAGCTCTTAATCACTGAGCCATCTCTCCAGACCCTCTGTCCTGTTTGCTTTCTAGGGCTAGGATAAACACCATGAACAAAAGCAGTTTGGGGAGGGAAGGGTTAATCTGGCTTACATGTCCCAGGCCACACTCTATCACTGAAGGAAGCTAAGGCAGGAAACTGAAGCTGAGACCACGGAAGAGTGTTGCTTACTGGCTTGCTCTCCATGGCTGGCTCAACTTGCTTTTCTTATGGCCCAGGACCATCTGCCTAGGGATGGCACCACTCACAGTGGACTGGGCCTTCCCATATCAGTCATTAATCGAGAAAACACCCCTGAGACTCCTATGCAGTCCAGTCCAAGAGGGGCATCTTCTCAGCTGAGGCTCTCCCTTCTCAAATAACCCCAACTCCCACGTCAAGTTGCTAATATTCTAACAAGCACACCTGCCTGCTTTTCTGTTAATTTGTTTGTTTGTTTTATACTTTGTGTGTAAGTGGGATGTGTGTGTGAGTAGGGTGTGTGTGTGTGTGTGTGTGTGTGTGTGTGTGTGTGTGAGAGAGAGAGAGAGAGAGAGAGAGAGAGAGAGAGAGAGAGAGAGAGAGAGAGAGAGAGAGAGAGAGAGAGAGAGAGAGAGAGAGCAGGGTGTGTGTGTATTTTGAGGGGGATGCAAAGCTATGGGTATGTGTGCCTGCATATGCGGAAGGCAGAGGTCGGCTCCAGCGTTGGTGGGAGGTGGTATCCCCCTTACTTTTGAGACAGTCATTCGCATTAAAAGCTAAGGGCTTATATCTAGGGTTGCAAGTTCAGGAACTCCAGGGTCTCCCCACCTGCCTCCCCAGCACTGGGCTTACAAGCATATGCCCTTTTTCTATACGGGTCCTGGGCATTGAATTCAGGCCTTCCTGTATCAACAGCATGGGCTTTTACTGACTGGGCTGCCTCCCGGGCCCCTGCCTTTATATTTTAACTGGAAGCAGGGGCTAAAGAAAATTCCACGGAGAACTACACTTGGGGATTAAAAAAAAAAAAAAAAAACCTGTAAGGAAAGGAAAAGGATTGTTGAATGTTTGGAAATTAAGTATCAGTTGAAAATCTTTTAAGATTTATTACAAACTGAATAATTCTAAGAAGTAAAAATTTTAGAAATTTGAAACCCCACTAGACACAACGAAATTTTTATATAATAAAACTTTGTTTCATGTACAAAATCATTTAAGATTTTGTTCAAGGGGATGGAGAGAAGGCTCAGCAGTTAAGAGCACTGGCTGTTCTTCCAGAGGTCCTGAGTTCAATTCCCAACACCCACACGGTAGCTCACAACTGTCTGTAACTCCAGTTTTAGGGGATCTAACACCCTCATACAGACATGCATACAGGCAAAACCACAAATGCACAAGAAATAAGGATGTGACACAAAGGGTAGTGTGGCATGCCTTTAATCCCAGCACTCTGGAGGCTGAGGCAGAAGAATCTCTATGAGCTGGAAGCCAGCCTGGTCTACAAAGTGAGTTCCAGGCCAGTCAAAGGTACATTGCATGACCCTATCTCAAAGCAAAACAACAATAATAAAAAGATATTGTAATGGGGGGAGGGCTGGAGAGATGGCTCGGTGCTTAAGAGCACTGGCTGCTCTTCCAGAGGACCTGGGTTCAACTCCCAGCACCCACATGGCAGCTCACAATTGCCTGTAACTCTACCTCCAGGGGATCTGATATTCTCACACAGACATACATGCAAGTGAAATACAGCGCATATAAAATAAAATAAAGTAAAAATAATAAACTATTAAAAATGATATTGTATGAAATTACCTTAGGGATCTGTAAGATATATACAAAATATAAAAGATTCTTGGGACCCATCTCAAAGACAACTCATCCCATAGATACAGATGCCAAATCCAAAACAAAACACAAACCAGGACTCTGAGAAGTCCTGCTTCCAAGCATTTCAGCATATGTAGGTAATTATCATTCAAACAAGAAAAAAAAAAAAACAAAACAAAAACAAAACCTGTGTGATCATAGAGCAGGAAAGGGAAGGTAGGACTAAAATGCTGTGGGGCACATCATTTGGTATTCATATGTGCTCAAAAATAGAAGAAGGAAATCCACTGAGAATTTGACTACCACTCCGGAGCAAGTTCTAAATACCAATTGTGAAATCCCAATAATGTTTTTCACACAGAATGTTATAACAGAAACCCCTTCCTGTGCAGACCCAAAATAATACATTTTTAGTATACCATTTTTCAAAAGCAACTTCCACAGCACTGATTTCCATTTGTAATTTTAGAGCTTTTCTGTATGCAAGGAACCTTAAAACAAAGAGGTACAGGACACACAGACTGCCTGCTTTGCTGGACATGATATCTGGGGAAATTTTCCTCATATCATTCTACTTAAAATCGAATATATATGAAAAAGAACACCCTACCACACTACACAGATATTCAATTCTCACAAAGTGAATATGCTCAGGGTCCAACCAAAACCCAAGTGAAGAAACAGAAAGTGACCAACCCTTCCCATGTTCCTTCCCAAAAGGAACCACCATCCTAGATTTAGGAAACAAAAGCACAGCTGAGTATGGCGATCCACATCTTCAACCAGGGAGGCATGGGCAGGGGGATCTCTGTGAGTCGCAGGCCAGGCAAGGGTACATAGTGAGACCTTGTTTCAAATAAAACAAACAAAAGCCAATAACAACCGCAAAAATTAAAATCACACCGTGACAGCATCTCACTACGGACTGAGACTAGCCTATGATGTCACCTTGGCTTCCTACGTGCTGAGATTATAGGTGTGTGCCATCACTCCTGATACCACCAGGATGCTATGACCACAGATTAGTTTTGCTGACATGAAACCACATATATTAGAAATGCTGCTGTTGTTTTGAGATGAAGTCTCATGTAGACCAGGCTGACTTGGAACTTTGCAGCCAAGACTGCCAGAAAACTCAAAATCCTTGGTTTGGCCCTCCAAGCACTGGATCACAAATCTATTACAGGCCCCACACCTGGATGTACACTATTTTTTTCTCTCCCTAGTTTAATTCTTTGAAATTCATCTAAGTTATTAGCTGGAGGGACATTGATGCATCTTCTCTGAAATGGCCATTCTCTTCTGTTTCCTCACCCCATCTCTTCAACTAGACAATATTTCACTTTGTAGATGCTGTTATTAAAGTCATTTGCATGCACATCTTCCAATACCCAGGATGCTCTTCTTCTGAGTGTGATATTAACAGTAAACCTTACAGGATGTGTGGGAGACAACATCCAACAGCTTTTGAAAGTGGCTGTACCAGTTTATGGTCCCACCTGGTGGACAAGACGATGCTGACTGTTCCGTACTTACGCTAACCTCAGCACTTTAAAAATGCAGGGCTTGGCTAGGATAACTGAGGTCATGTCCCAGTGCTACAAAATAAGTAGTCAGGAAGGTGGGGTTGCAAGAGCAGCAATGTGGTTGGGATAGCTGCTGGGCATGTCTAATTCAGAGCATCCAGCAAACAAAACAAGAGGATTGCTATTTAGATTCAGTATTTGGGGGTTTTTGTTTAATTAAATATTTTAAAGTAGTTTTTATAAAAAGACACTCTCCTTCAGGTTTTCTAAACAGTAGTAACAAACAGTAGTCTGAGAAAGGAAAAAAAAAAAAAAAAAAAACAGAATGTAAATCAAATTGGGAAACTGCAGGTCTCCCCAACAATCCACCATTCCGAGACTTTCTGAACATACGGCCACATTCATGTCTCTTTGCTTCTCCTGAGTCTTCAGACTCTTGCTTAACTGGCAAGCTGATACCCCAGTAATATGCACCCAATGCCTCCATCTAATCACTAAGTGTAGGGTCTCTGCAGTGGTTTGAATGTAGTTGTTCCCCATCACAGGGAGTGACACTATTAGGAGGCGCGGCTTTATTGGAGTGGGTGTGGCCTTGCTGGAAGAAGTGTGTCACTGGTGTGGGGGGTTCCCTATGCTCAGGATACTACCCAATGTTTAAGTCAACTTCCTGTTGCCTGCAGATGTAGGACCCGCAGCGGCTCCTCCATGTCTGCCTGCATGCTGCCATGCTCCCTGCCTGATAATGGACTGACCCTCTGAAACTGTAAGCCGGTCCCTCGATTAAATGTTCTTATAAGGGTTGCCATGGTCATGATGTCTTTCCACCATCAAACCCCAACTAAGTGTCTGGCCACCAAAAGAGTGTGACCTTCCATGATGACTGTCCTTATAAACAGGGCTATCTAAAGACAGTCTAGGACCATTTCAACAGAAATGAAGAGAGACCTTTCCACCCATTACTTGGATTGAACTGATTCTAAAATTTGGCCATGTCTGACTTGTGTAAGGAAGTAAACATTATAAATTTAGTTGCAGTCTCTTATAACCATAATGTATAATATATCCATTAATGAAATAAAACACTGTTGTGTGCTGCATGGTCTTTTCAAACAAACAGACACAGTATATACACATAAGTGAGCATTCAATATTTGAGGATTTACACAATTCAAATCATCTCATGTCAATGGATATAAAGTACTATCCCATTGTTGACGTGTAACTCATTCATTCATCAGTTGCTTGCTGATATCCTTTAAGGGAATTTTCTAATTTATCTACCATTATACTAACGTGCTCAGCTCATTCACTTTCTCTTTGGTGGCAGTTTCCCCAACAAGCCTCATTTACTTTTACAATTGAAGAAGTAAAAATAAAATCCTGCCTCCAATCACTGCTTAAGGAAAGAGCCCAGAGAAGAAGCAAGGCAACCATGCCTTCGGGGAAAAGCCCCTGCAAGCAGCAGCCTCATGTGGCCTCTCCCCTCTTTGCTCTCTCCCTCTCCCCTTCATTTGGCCTTGGTTTTTCTGAGACACTCCCAGGTAGCCTAGGCTAGCCTCAAACTCATCCCAGGCTAGCTTCAAATTCCTGATCTTTCTGCTTCCACCTCCTAAGTCCTGGGATTACAGGTATTACCACCTCTGGATTGAGTGACCCATTTCTGCTGGCACCTGAATAATCTAGTTAAGAGTTCAGCAATGTCCAAAATAGAGGGCATTTTGTTCAGTAAAGATTGGGATTCAGGTGTTCAGTATCCACCTTGTGCTTCTACTTAAGAAAAAGGAGTCATTTACATTAAGACTCTCCCTCAGGTTGCTGTTGCTGGGTTAGGCTTTGGGCAGTGCTGAGGATGCTGTATGTGGAGGCAAGCAAGTCTTCCACCCTAGCCCTTGCTTCCACTTAATTAATTAAAATTCAACATTTTCACTTATAACAAATTCACAACAGTAAATGACATTATTTAGTGAACAGTGTGACTAGATACTGGGTTTTCTCACTGGACTAGAAAAAGCAAAAAACAACCAATGGAATGGGCTTAGGATATAAAGAAGGAACATGTAACCGGTTCGACAGCACACATCCTTAATCCTAATACTCAGAAAGCAAAGGCAGATGGGTCTCTGTAAGTTCAAAGCCAGCAGAGCTCTACAGTGAGACTCTGTCTTTAAAAAATAAAATATAATAAAAAGGAAGGAAGGAAAGATGGAGCCAGGCAGTGGTGGTGCCCGCCATTAGTCCCAGCACTTGGGAAGCAAACGCAGCTGGATCTCTGTGAGTTCGAGGTCAGCCTGGTCTACAAAGTAAGTTCCAGGACAGCCAGGGCTGTTACACAAAAAACTCTTGTCTCTGTCCTCTGATATTCCAGACTAATTTTATTAAGTATAACTATCACCACAGGGGAAAGAGGAAAAGGAAGGAAATAGAGAGTGTAGAGATAATCACTGTTATGGACGACCTGGGCTTGGTTCCCAGCACCCACACGGTGGCTCTCAACTGTCTGTAGCTCTAGGTCCAGGAAATCCAACACAGTCTTCTGGTCTCCAAAAGCAACAGGCACATATATAGTACATATATACACATTCAAGTAAATACTCATACACATAAAATAAAATAACTTTTTTTTTAAGGAAGTATACACAAGCATAAGTTGTTTTATTAGAAGACTCAACTGGATAACAGTATACTCACCGGGCTACAACTAAGAACTGGTCAATCTGTCGGTCTGTAAGTGGACTGTTGGGATCCCAAACTTTAACTTCTAATTTTGATTGTTCCCTCTCATCTGAGTCTCCTGCCCCAAAACAAAAGAAACGGAGTGTTGTTATTCACATTGTGGCATACGGTTGATGACCATGGTCACTAACATGTTAGAAATGCTCCAATGTCGGATAAACAGTGGTCACAGGAGTGGTGGTGCATGCCTATAATGCCACTGGGTGGTAGAGAAAGGCAAAGGGACACAGGTCCAGGCCAGCCAGGCAACACAATGGGGAACTCTCTCAGCAACAGAAAACTAATTACAAGACTGTATAGCTTCCCACTTCTTTTTATTTACATAAGTTGGAGAAATGTAGATCAGGAAATGTTCTTATGCAGCAATGATCCTCCATCTATCTTCAGTATATTCATTACGAGCACCCAGTGGTACGGCCAGGTAGAAGGACCAAAGCTGTCCTACACATCCTCAAAACCCTTTCCTGGACAACTGGAAATATCTGCTTCCTAAGTAAAATTCATCTTAGTTGTATCGGCTGCCACTGCCCAGTAATTTTTATGTTATATTTAAATCAGAAACACTCAAGGGTACCACTTATCACCATTTTTGTTGAATATTGCTTGAAAGACTCTGGGTGATATACTGGGATATGAATCAAAGGAATAATAAGTTACTATAATAGCATCATAAATATGAATATAAAAAGCTCAGTGGAATTCCAAAGAAAATATAAAATGAGAAAAAATTCACATTCATTGTGACAATAAAAATAAGAAATACAGACAACACTGGCAGTATATTTATATAATTATTAGGACTTCTAAAGGAAAGATGATTTGAATAAATAAACAGTGAAGTATTGGGTCTTTCTGACAGCATTTTTGGGCAATTCTCTCATAGGATACATTTATAAGAACTTAATTTTAGAAGTAGATAAATTATCTTACTAATCTACATGTCAAATAGTATTAAGTTAATAAAAAATAGGATTAACTCTGAATGGGGTTCTAATATAGAGTCACAATAAACCAAACACTGTTGAGCTCAGTTTGATCCCCAGCACCACAAAAGGAAAAGAGCTAGGATCAACACACGGGAACAGGAACTGGGGACAGAGCTCAGCTGGTTTTGTGATTGTTAATGTGCCCAAAGCCCTGGGTTCTATCCCAGTATCACATAAAACTAGGCCTGGTGGGTTTGCCAGCTCTTGGAAGATGAAGAAGGCAAGGACAGGCCAGCCTAAGCTACACAAGACCCTGTCTCAAAAATACATCAAAAAACCACAGAAATATACTAGAGCACATAGTAATACATATTTGAAGATTTAAGTACTATTATCAAATAAATAACAGTTGACACTAACTGAACACTTACAACATTGCAAGAAGCCATCATAACAGGTTTTCTCAAGTTGGATACTTGACACTTGGGCTGAATACATTCTGCACATTCTCTCATGTTGGTAGCATCAGGGGACTTTATCTAAAGTGTGCCTATAGAATACCCCTACCTACTTCCTTCCCATATATGACATTTCTACGCTGCCTAATGTTCCCTAGAGAGCAAACTTGTCCTGATGTTGAGAATTACTGTCCTGTATGTCTGTAATGTACATCTGTTTATATTCAAACTTAAAGGGAGGATAATATTCAATATGACAATGCTGGGGAAGATCCAGCATCCCTCCAAGATCATCTTTATGGTCCTGACCTGAGATGCTGGTTTAAGTAGAGGGTCACAGCTAAGCTCAGCTAAGAACCTTGACAGAGGTGTGGCCCTGCCCATCACTGACTCTGCTCCAGCCTCTCATGCAGGGCAGTCAAACAAGTTAAAACCATGAGACTGGGCATGGTAGCACACACTGTTAATCCCAGGTGGATCTCTGTGAGTTCCAGGACAGCCAAGGCTACACAGTGAGATCCTGCTCAAAAACCAAACCAAACCAAACCAAACCAAACCAAACCAAACCAAACAGTAAAGTCTCTTTCCTGGAGACTAGGGTTCCAAGCTGGCACCAGGCTTCAGATTTTTCCTGTTCACAGCATGAGATTCCTACTTAAGTCCACCGGCTTCTAACTCATCAGTGAGAGATCAGCATTCTACAAAGCTAGCCATTGCATCCAATGTGGTTGAGCTGGAGGTGAAGTTCGTTGGTTGAGCACTTGTCTAGCATGTGTGAGGCCCCAAGTTCAATCATCAGAGAAAGAGAGAAGAAAATAATGAGGCCTTGAGGGAAAATGGACAGAACTTTCAAAATCTAGGGAATTTGTCCTGGGAGCATTGAATGAGTAAACAGTAAGACCAGACTGAGTCTCAGCCAAAAAGAAGGTCCGCTGACATTTGTGTGACCCCTGGAGGCTAATGAGATAGTGGTTCTGGCACAGAGTTTTAGGGGAATTATAATCGAATCCAAGGTGCAGGGTGTTTTCCCTTTTGCAAAGCCAAGCTTCCTATGTGGCTCTCGCATAGCGGAGCAGTGCAGCAGATTCTGGGATGACAAAAGCAGCCTCCTGGAGGCCGGCCCTCCCTGAGCATTGTGGGAAGCCTGCAGGGAAGGACACTTTTCCTATGCTATCTACTGAGAGTTTCCCATTTCATGACCACAGGTGAGACAATCTTGTTTTTAAAACACATAAAATACGCACAAATTAATTAGTTAGCCCTAAAAGAGAAGCCTCCTCTGAAATCCAGTGCGCTGTTTATCGGTCCATCATCTATCCATCACAATGCCAAAGATACAACCACACACTCTTTCTTTCTTTCTTTTTGGGTTTCTCTGGGTAACTCTGGCTGTTCTGGAATTCAGTCTGTAGACCAGGCAGGCCTTGAACTCACAGAGAACCTCCTGCTTCGGCCTCCCAAATGCTGGATATAAGGTGTGGGCTACCACTGCCAGGCCCAGATACTCTTTCTTGAAAGAGAAAGGAAAGGCCGAGTCAGATGGGTCAAACTACTTCCCAAGGTTATAATTAGGACCTATTACCCATGCTTTACCAAAATCTGGGACTCCAGGATCAATCTTAGTTTAATCATTTAACGATTAAAAATATCATTTATAGACTTTTTTCTTCAAATTCTAGTGTCTTAATACATTTAAATAATAACTTTGAATTTTCTACATGATGTATTTTTTCCCATGGAAAACTCACTACTAGCTGGTCTATCTGAATTTAATAAAATATTTAAAATCTAATCTTTACCTTTATTTTCAAGCCACATACTCATCATTCCAGATCTGAAGTGTTTGCTAAAAGATGGTGAGCCTGTAAGTGAATCCTAAAACACCACAATTATCTTCTAGAGTCCTTCAGGGAGTGTTCACAAAGCAAGCAAGCCTGTGTGCTGGCTAGCTGCTGCAGCCACCTACCCAGGATATTACTCCAGGTCGCCTCCCATTCCAGTGCAAATTGTGATCTAGCCACTGGTCAAAACACACCCACTGGAGATTGTCGATGGACTCAGAAAGCTCAAGTTACAGCTTGTCTGAAATACTCAAATTTCTCAAATATAACGCTCCCTATTGTTTATTTATCCTGTGACCAGGGACTTCACTGTCTGTACAGCTGTGTGGTGGCGATGTTTGTGGTTTGTCTCAGCTTGTTTTCCTGTTGCTTTATTTTTCAAGACATATAATTGAGGATGGAACTCACAACTCTCTTGCTTCAGTCTCACAAGGGCTGGGTTTACAAGCATACACCCAGACTAGGCGCATGTTCATGACTTTATACATCTGATGTTAATGCTTACAGTCCTTTCCCCTAACAGATATTAATTAGAAAGAAGGTTCTTGCCAGGCATGGTAGCAAACACCTTTAATCCCAGCACTTGGGAGGCAGAGGCAGGTGGATCTTTGAGTTCCAGGCCAGCCTGCTCTACATAGCAAGTTCTAGAACAACCAAGGCTACTCAAAAACAAACAAAAAAGGGTTAACTACTCGACTACAAATTAGAAGAAACACTGTGAATATGCCTGAGGTTGCAATAAGAATCCAAATGACATCTTCATTTATGATTTTTTTTAATGCCATGTTAAGCCAGTGAGATGACTCCGCAGGGAAAGGCATTTGCCTCCAAGCCTGACAACTTGAACTTGAGCCCTTAGGACCTACATGGTGGAAGTTGTTCTCTGACCACCACAAGAAGCTTTGACATGAATACACATGCACACACATACACATGCACACACATACACATGCACACACATACACATGCACACACATACACATGTACACACTAAACAAAAATGTAATAAAAAAATTTTAAGCAGCATTTTCCTCTAAAACTGTGGTTCTCAACCTTCCTAATGTTGCAAGTCTTTAATACAGTTCCTCATGTTGTAGTGACCCCCAACCATAACATTATTTCATTGTTACTTTATAACTGTAATTTTGTGAATAGTAATGTAAAAATCTGATATGCAGATGGTCTTAGGTGAGCCCCGTGAAAGGGTTGTTGCAACTCAAAGTTGAGAAGCCCTGCTCTAAGGTCTACAACTGTGGTGTGTTTTGTAAAAGATGAACAGAAATAAAGTCAACCAGTAATAACTTTAAAAAATAAGCCAAGCAAAGATAAAGAAAAGCACATCTCTCTAGCAGCCTCTGCTTCATTGTGAAACTTGGGGATAGAGATTGCTCAGTGCTTAGGAACACTTCCTGCTCTTTGAAAGGGCCCCAGTGTTCCCAGTATCTATATCACAGCTCACAAAACTACCTGTAACTCCAGTTCCAGGGGACCCCTCAGACACCCATCCACACGTGACATATACTTGTATGATCCATACATGCACATAAATCTAATAAAAAATTTAAGTGACTCTCTCAGTTACATGAACATATAGATCAGCAAATTCTCACTGAAATGTAACTGCTCGCTAGAGTCCACTGCCTGCTGAGCTAATAGCTTAAAGATCTTTATGAAGGACAGGTCTGAGACTTCAGCTCAGTGGGTAGAATGCTTGCCTAGTATACATCAGGCCCTGATCCCAGGAATGAATAGGAATCACACATAAAATCAAAGTTCAACAACACTAACAAAGTTTTTACATTTTTGTTTGTGTGTTCTGTTGTTTTTTGAGACAGGGTCTATGTAGCCTTGGCTAGACTAGCCTGAAACTCACTATATAGACCAGGCTACCCTGAAACTAACAAAGATCTGCCTGTCTCTGCCTCACAAGTACTTAAAGGTGTGTGCCACCACACCCATCACAACACCAGCAATCTAACAATTAAAATCAGCCAGAGAGCTTGAGGTGGCTCAGCGGCAAAGTGCTTAACATACAAACAAGAATTTCACTTTTACCCCCAGAATGCATATAAAAAGAGCAGGTTGGGCACAGCAGTGCTTGTCAGCAGCACAGAGGAGAGCTCAGGGTGATCCCTGGCACTTGCTGCCAGTTAGTCCAGTGAAATCAGCAGGCTCCAGCTCAAACATGGGCTCTTGTCTAAGATAAGGAGACAGGCAGGCCAATGTTGACCCCTAGCCTACTGCACCCCACACTTACACACATACATGTGTGGAACACACACACACAAACAAACCCAACAGTAAAACCACATCTGTTGTATGATAATTTGTGTTCTGACAAATAAAACTTGCCTGAAGATCAGCCACTAGTTAACCATAGAGGCCAGGCAGTGGTGACTCACACTTTTAATCCCAGCACTTGGGAGGAGGAAGCAGGAAGATCAGGAGTTCAAGGCTACCCTGGGCTACATGAGATTGATCCAGTCTAAAAAGAGAAACAGAGCCACTTGGTGGTGATACACACACCTTTAATCCCAGGACTAGGGAGGTGGAGACAGGAAGTGATATGGCTGGGCTAAGAGAGGAATATAAGTCTGAGTGGAGACAGGAGCTCATCCCATTAGGTCTGAGATTGGCAGAGGGAATAAGTGTCTAGTGGCTGCTTCTCTGATCTTTTCGTTTTCACCCTATTATCTGACTCCTGGTTCTTGTTAATAAGACTAATTAGGAACACCATTCACACATCCATGAAAACAAACAAATGTGAAGTCATGAAGAAGTAATCAAGCAAGTACATTATTCTCTGATGCTTATTATGGTTGTAAGAGTTTGGAAGACCCAAACTGTTAACCTCTCATTTACACTTCCCTGACGACGAGAACCTTCATGTTTTAAGACACAAGAACCTTCATGTTTTAAGACACCCATTTCTCAGGACTTGAAGCCAAAGCACACACCTTCGGGTAGCATGTCTGGAATGTCAGCCTGGTACTTCGGGCCCACTCTGATTTCACCTTTGTCTGCTAATAATGTTTTCACTGAAGGGTCATACACCAATGAGTAGAAAAAGGCATCCTGGAAAAAAAAAATAACAAAGCCACCCAAGTGAGCTGAATTCCTTCTACTTTTTATAAAGCAATCAAATCAGTATCATAAAAATAAAAATTGTAAATTTTAACTTCTAAGTATATAAAATTTAATCGTAATGAACAAATTAATAAACCTCCCAGGAGAACATGGAAATACTGCCATCATGTACAATAGCACAAAATTACATAAAGCCCAAACAAATAACTTTAAGAAGGATATAAAATTTTACAATTTGTTTTGATATAAAAGAAAGCCATTAATCTAATCATAGTTCTGAAGGGCTAGCTGGGATGGCTAGCAGGGAGGCTGAGGCAGGAGGACTTTTTCAGGCCAGTCTGAGCTACACAGAAAACCCCTGTTTCAAAAACAAAATGAAGCTGGAGTATGGTGGCTCACATCTTTAGTCCCAGCACTCAGGAGAGGAAGCAGGTGGATCTCTTTGAGTTCTAGGCCAGCCAGGGATACATAGGGAGACTGTCTCAGAAACAACCAACCAAAACCCCCCACATATTCACTTAATATACAAGAGTGGAACTTATATATAGCTTTTCTTAGGATTTATTTATTTTTATTTTATGTACATCAGTGTTTGCCTACATGTATGCCTATGTATCAGATGCACGTCTGGAGTTCACAGAGGTCAGGAAAGGGCATCAGATCCCCTGGAACTGAGGTTACAGATAGTGGTAAGCTACCATGTGTGGTGATATGTTATATATGTAATAAAACCTGTCTGGAGTATCAGAGAAGAGATCTACACACAGTCAATCCAGGAGGATTAGAAAGTGGTAACTCACACCTTTAATCCCAGCACAGGGAAAGACCAGGAGTGGTGACCTATGCCTTTAATCCTGGCAGATCTGAGTTTGAGGCCAGCTTGGTTTACAGAGAGAGTTCCAGGCTCCCAGGCAGGCAGTGGTGGTGCCAGGCCTTTAATTCGTAACTCCAGAGACAGAGGAGATCTTTCTGTGTTTCTGCAGTTGAGATCAAGGCTATCTACCAAATAGTAATAGCCCACGCCTTTAATCTTAACTTGGATGTGGAACAACTGAGTGAAGAGGGTATTTAAGGCAGTAGAAGCCAGCAAGGAGTGGCTGAGGAAGCTGGGAGACAGCTGTGTGAGATTTGACTGTGGTGTTTCCTCTCTTTGATATTTCAGCCTTTCCCTGAGATCTGGCTCTGCGTTTCCTTTATTGCAGCCTGAATTCATGCAACAACCATGTAGGTGCGAACAATTAAATCTAGGTCCTTTGCAAGAGCATCAAGTGCTCTGAACCACTGAGCTGTTTCTCCAGCTCCCGTACATGTGTTTTGTTAGCATCACTATATACATCTCATTAAGTTATTATTATAATTCTGACAATCTCTTTTAAATTAGAAAGCATAGTCATGTGTATAAAGACAGACTCAAGTATAACTAAACTTACACATTAAATGTTCCATAGGTTGCTTCAAAAGCTCCATAGGGCCAGCAAGATGGCTCAGGGGGTAAAGGTGCTTACAACCCAAGACTAACGACCTGAGCTTGACCCCAGATCTCACATAAAAAGGAGAGAAAAGACCCCACCAAGTTGGCCTCTGACCTCCACATACATACAGTGGCATCTGTGTCCGCCCTCTCCCATCACATACATGTGCACATGGACAGGCAACACACATACAATGATAAGTCAATTTTTAAACAGAAACAGACAAAAAGGCTCCTGTGCTCTAGAGTTAATAAGCATAGTGGCCTGGCCACTCATTCTTAGGAATTCTGTGGCGCCACTGGAGTATGAAGCATTTATTCAAAAACAGACCAAAGGGAGAAGGAAAGAGAACGAGACATAAACAGCCTCATCTATGCCCTGAGCTGTACTTCAGGGAGCCGCTCACTAGCAAGTGACAAAGCTACCTACCACTTTGGCTAATTCTGCCTTCAGACGGGACAATGCAGTGGCCCAAATGCACCCCAGTGGCCCCGTGCCAGGCTGGCACAATAACACTCAGGCACAGAAGGAAATAAGCCCAAGGTATGGGTTTCATATGAAGCAATGGGAAGAAAACACAAAGCAGACCTGACTTCAAATTACCTCTTTGTCAAGGTATGAGAGCATCGACTCTGTCTCGTTCAGCAGGGCAACGCTGCACTTCCCCCTGTTCAAAAGGAAGACCACATTACATTCACAACGATTACACACACAAGTAGGAATATTCAAACTCTAAGGGTAGATAAAAGTCTAGATGGCACTAAAGGACATATTTAAACTCTCCAGACCAGCTTTGCAGGCCCCGTCTCAGGGAACCTGTACAATAAAGCTGCATTTACAGAGGTCAGCCAGTTCCAGTGATGTTACTAGACAGCAAATCATTACAACAGACACTTTGTAGGCTCTTCTTAATCATTCAGTAAAAAAAAAAAAAAAAAAAAAAAAAAAACAAAAAAACAAAAAAACAAAAACAAACAAACAAACAAAAAAAAACAAAAAAAAAAACCAAAATAAACTCAATGAAACCTTCAGACTAACAGTGAGATTCTCAACCTATAAAAGCAATGAGGTACGAAGAGGTCTTTAGTCATCCCCATACAACCCAGCATAATGGTCAAACTCAAGTGGTGGCCTGCATGAGAACCTGGAAGTACTGTACATTCACCTACGGATGTACCCAACTTACCTTTATTGGGACTGCTCTAAAGGTTAGTTCAATTTTAAACACAAATAACTGCTGTAGAACGAGAGTACAGAATGAAGAGCTACACACTCATGGGCCTTTTGGTCTAGCATTCTTCTGCTTCCCCTGAGTGTAACTTCAGAAATGAGAACCTTTTTTTTTGAGAAAGGTCATCACCATGTAGTACTGGCTGGACTCTAAGTCACAGAAACAGACCTGCCTCTGCTTCTAGACTGCTGAAACTAAAGGCACGTGATGTGCCACCGCGCCTGGCGGAGAATTCATCAAAAGGTTAGCTCTGAGAAAAACTAAGGCTATCCATGAACGGATGAGAAATTCTTTCTAAATTTTACTCTAAGGGGCTGGAGAGATCACTCAGTGGTTAGAGCACTGACTTCTCTTCCACTGGACCTGGGTTCAACTCCCAGCACCAACATGACAACTGTCTGTAACTCCAAGACCTGACATCTTCACACAGACATGCATGCAGGCAGAACACTAATACACATAAAATAAAAATAAATTATAAAATTTTATTTAAAAAAATTTTAACTCTAAGCCAAATACTCAAACATGCAAACCCAAAATATCATATACACAAACAGGAAGCAAGACCATCTCAGGCATGCTGAGCACAAGCCTTTAATCCCAGCACTCAGGAGATCTAAGTAGGCAGATCTCTGTGGGTGGGAGGCCAGTCTGGTCTACAGAGAAGGACTCACAGGGAAACTTGGTCTCAAAAAAACCCCCAAAAAAGGCTGTCTTGCTCACATATTACTAATGAATTCAAGAAACAAACAGAAAAAGCAAAGAATTAAAAGCAAAATAAAATGCCACAGTCAAAATTTGAAAACACTAATCAAAAGTCACAGCGTGTGGCATGGCTGTGGGTGTGCACACCTTTAATCCTAGCACTCAGGGAAGCAAAGGCAGGTAACACTCCATGAGTTCTAAACCACAGTGTGGACATAGTCAGATTCTGCCTCTAAATAAACACATAAATAAGTAATATTTTAAAACTTAAAATTTTAAGTGACCATTTTCTAAGATCCTGGGGTGGGGGCTTTTTGTTTCGTTTTTCAAAATTCTCTACAAAATGTGTTTGTTTGAACCAGGAACAGTAGCTAACACTTGTAATCTTAGCCCCTTCAGGTCTGAGCTTCATAGTGCATTCCAAGGAAATGCTCCCCACAGGCTTGGGGATCTGGACACTGGTTTCCTAGTTGGTGGCACAGTTTGGGAAAGCTCAGGTGGACAGCCTGGGGGTGGACTTTCAGACTATAGCTCCTTTCCACTTCAGCATACTCTCCCCGCTTCCTGTTTGCAGCTGTAGGCATAAGCTGTGAGCTTCCATCCCCTGCTGTTCGCTGCCCTGCCTCCCTGATGTGGTGGGCCCTCATGTCTCAGGAGCCACAGCCCAATTAAATTCTTTCTTCTGCAAGCTGCCTTGGTTGTGGTGGTTTATTACAGCAACAGATGAGTAGCTAATGAACTGGGCCACTGTGTGAAACGCTGACTCAATGGAAAAGAATACGGACACGGCATACGTAGAGAAACTGAAAATGGGTACAGAAGGGGAATCAAGTACATGACTGCCTTGGAGATGTGTGTATATGTGTATGTATGTATGTGTGTGTGTGTGTGTGTGTGTGTGAGCTCATGTCCATGCACATGTGTGTGATCAAAAAAAATAAGTTAAATAAAATAAAAATCCTAAGCATACCTAAGTGTGGATACTATACATCACAGACAGATGGACAGACAGATAGACAAACAGACACACGCACACAAAGCTGCTAATTCTACATCAAGTTTCCTGGACGTGGCACCTCAGCTGACATTTGGGAATAAGTGAGTTTTTGTTGTTGGATTTGTGTTATGGGTCGCAGTAACCATAACTGTAACCTTTACCCCTGGATGACAGCAGTACCCAGTGTGACAAACAAAACTATCTAGGCATATTTAATGTTCTGTGGGAGGCTACCTTTCATTGAGAGGCACCGTTCTACATGATGGGGGTTAATAAATCACGGTTTTAGTAACTGGATCTTGAGACCAAACATTTTAGAGTGTAAATGAGTAAAGAGTATAATTTTGCAGGTTCTTAGATTACAAAGGGGGGTGGACAAAGGAGAGAAATAGTCTAGATGCTTCTATACATTTCTAACCAATGCTTATTTTCTGCTGTTACACTCTAACAGATGTTAACAAACAAAAATTAAAATAAGGCAATTGGAGGAGCTGAAGACACAGTCCTATGGAAACAACCCTTGCCTCTTACGTATGGAGTCCTGGGTTTGGTCTCTAGCACTTCAGGAACCTGCAGAGTCCCTTCACCTGGGAGGCAGAACTGGAGGACTGGCAGTTCAAAGTCATCCTTGGCTACCTAGGGTGTTCCAGGCTAGCCCAGGTGACAGAAACCCCATAACAACAAACACCACCACCAGGAGGACAGCTCAACACCAGCTTGAGTAAGTAAATTCAGGTATTAAAGAGCAAAGAGAGGCGAAGTTCAAGAAGTTCAATGCCAATGCATTTAGTAAATAAGAGGAAACAGCAATCAGAGTTTGGGGAAGTTCACTGTGACAGTCGCATGTGAACAATACAGACTTGGTGACAAATACCCAAAGGAACTGTCAAAGAGGGCCCAAGAAGGAAAGCCTTCATCTTACCCTCTCTTTCTACTCCCCACCCACTCATCCCCCCACCCCCCACTGCCTTTCATAAGAGGAACTGGAAGTTCCAAAGTAAGTATGGGAAGACTCTCCTCTCCAGGTCAGATGACAGATACATCATATGATCACCATGGAAACCCAGCCAGCCTACAACAGTAGGACAAAACAGACTGTGCCTGTACTGAGATACAGAGGGACAAAACAATAGATCAGTACTTAAGAGGTTGTGCTCATCAGCTTCCTCACTGGCTGAGGAAGACTGGGAGAGCCAAAGGTGGCCAATGACCACAAGGAATGACCTTGAGGAAACTACATCTCCAGACACCATAGGGCTGATGCACATGTGAACTCTCAGAGACTCTGACTCCATGTGCAAGACCTGCACAGGTTCAAATCAGACAACATCACAGCACTGAGAAAGGGAAGTAGACACCGGGTCTCACCCTTAACTAAGAACTATTTTGCAACTGAAGCCTGCTGGGAAAAGGAAAATCCGTAATCTCTTTTCTTTGTGACATGAAGCTGGGCATATCAACCACACTCCAGAGCAGACCCCGTGCCGAGGAGTAGTTGTGGCCAACACAAACAGAATCCATGGTTTCTTGATTTTGTTTGGCTGTTTATTTTTTTTTTTTAAATTTTTTTGGTGGATATTTGGGGGTTTTTTGTTTCGAGGATATTTTTTATGTTTTGATTTTGTTTTTTGTTGTTTCTCCTGTTTATTTCTGGGGGGGCATAAAATTTGGTGGGTGGGGATGTGGGGAGAATCTGGGAAGAGTTGAGAAAGAATATAATCAAAATATGTATGATGAGAATGTTATATGAAGAGGATTTTAATTAATTTATGTATTTTTATTTACGGGAAAGCATTCTAGGGTCGGAGGATAAGCCTGTGTTAAATCACAGGCTTAGTATGCAGGAGGCTCTACAAGGATGTGGGAGGAGACAGTCTGGAGGATGGACTTCATTAGGAAGCTATGCTGTGACTTCCTCTCTCACTTCCCTAAAGTCCCCGATCTACTGTCAATGCTAACAGCAGAATTAAGTGTCATGCTAAAATTATTTTTACAGGAAAATACTATTTGACTTAAACTTCATATGATTTTGAATAAGACAAGCCAGTGTTCATTTTAATTGAATTTGGCTGAAATGCCAACATAATCAAACACTTAACAAAAGGAAGTTTTTTTCCAATCACTTTACAAAGGAGGAACAGTGTAATTTTAGCTCACTGCCACTTTATACCGCTCTCTATGAATGGTTTTCTAGGCAACAGGGGAGGGCCAGTCACACCCAAAGGAGAAAACTGAGTAGCATGTGGTGGTTTGGATGAGCATGCTCCCCCATAGGCCTATCTCTTTGAATGCTTAGTCATCAGGGAGTGGCACTCCTTGAGAAGAACTAGGAGGTGTGGCCTTGATGGAAGAATTGTATCACAGAGAGTAGGCTTTGAGGTGCCAAAAGCTCATCTGTCTCATCTCTGTCTCTCGGTCTCTGCCTCTCCCCCTGCCCTCCCCTCTCCTATCTCTCTCTGCCTACAGATCAAAAAACAGCTCTTAGCTACTTCTCCAGCACCACATTTCCTGCCATCGTGCTCCTTTCCATGATGATAACAGACTAAGTGTCTGAGACTATGCATACACCACCAATTACATGCTTTCTTTTATAAGAGTTTCCTGTGTCATGGTGTCTCTTCTCAGCAACAGAATAATGACTAAGACAGAAGTTTGTACCAGGAATGGGGTTATTGCTGTGACAGGCATGACCATGCTGTTTGTTGGAAGGCTTTGAACTAGAAGAGATTGGATGCTTTAAGCAAGACTTAGTGAGCCATCTTAGTAGGACATGGAGGACAGCATTGAGGGCAAATTGAACTGTGGGGACCCAGATCAAGAAGTTCCAGGGGGAAAGAATATTACGAAGTAACCTAAAGACCATTCTTCTGATATCTTGGCAAATAATGTGGTTGCTTCTTACCCCTGCCCTAAAAATCTGCTTGAGGCTAAATTGAATTTTGGATTAATGGCGTTGGCAGTGGAGATTTCAAGACAGCCTACTATTGACTGTAAAGTGTGCGAGGAGGAAGTGAGATAAGAGTGAGTATAAAATACTCAGTTTGAGAAGGAGCTCCAGGAAATATAATGGAGCTAAGTCCAGTGCTCACAGGAATGAAAGTTTAGAGAAAATCTTGAGGCTAAATGGAATAAAGGGAGTGGTGACCTCGGGCAAGATCGTACTCACTAAGCTTCCAATTTATGAAAAGGAATTAAAGGAAAAGCTCCAGCCGTGAAAGAAAACTGTCAACAACAGAAAGCTAGTGAAAGTCTAACTGAAGAGCAGGACCAAGTTCAAGCCCCATTAAGCAGCAAAACTTGGCAGCTTTGGCCACACGGTTCTGGCTTTATACTCAAGCACAAGGAAGGGGTGTGGCATCTCTCCCTGTGGCCAAGGAAAGCAAATGAAGCCAGACATAAAATAGGGGTGACTTTGCATGGAGGCCTAGAGAGGTCATTTGTGAAGCTGTGAAGGTGAAACCTGGATATCACTGGACACTCCAAGATGTTGGGAGTGCCAGAGTCATGGTATATCTGCCAAGGAAAGCAGCAGACTGGGTGTGGAACCAGTCATCAGAGAGAAGTGTGTGTACTCAACAGGCACTGAAGATCTGAAGAGCATTTGACATTAAACTTGGAGTTTGTACTGCTGGCTTCTGGATTTGCTTTGTCCAGTGTTTCCTCACTATACTCCCCTTCCCCCCTTTTCTAATAGTAATATATATTCTGTGCCATTGTATGTTGGAAGGATATGATCTCTTTTTTATTTTAGAGGAGATTACAGTTACAAGATTGCCATCAGTGTTCAGAAGAGACTTTGAACTTGGACTTTTAAACAGTGTTGAGACTGTGATAAACTATGGAGACCTTTGAAGTTGGGCTGAATGTACTTTTGCTTTATGATATTGTCACAAGCTTATGAAGGCCAGGAAGTGGAATGTGGTGGTTTGAAAGAAAATGGCCCTCGTTGGCTCTTCTATTTGGATGCTTAGTCGTCAGGGAGTGGCCCTACCTGAGAAGGATTAGGAGACAGTTCATATTCCAAGAGACAATGTGCCTACCTGAGAGGCATCGGCTTCCCCACCCCACTTGCAGCCACACAATAAATCTAATCACCAATATGAAAATACCAGGGAAAGAAAAGCATTACCAAAGGTACTCACCAGAGCAAAATAGACAAAACAAGTTTCTTAACCCCTCCATCACCTCAAAAAATATCAAGAAAAATGAGGAGAAACAGTCTCTTTCCTCCATGACCACCAATGGCCATGGCAATACTACCCCATTCTACAGCCACACCACTTGTACCAGAAATCAAACGTAATTGAATATGTGAGTGTGTCCAAACTCTTTTTTAAATAGGTCTTACTGCAGAACTCAGGTTCACCTCAGACTTGCAATCCTTGCCCTGACCCAAATGCTATTCAAGTGCTAGAATTATAGGTGATATCACCCCTGATTGAGGTATCTTATTTTGTTTTGTTGATCTATTTTGCAATCTGCTTACTATGACCCTGCCATTATTTGTTTTCTGTTGTTGTGATAAACACAACAACCAAAAAGCAGGTTGGGGAGAAAAGCGTTTATTTCATCTTATGATTTATAGTCCGTCATGGATGGAAGCCAGGAACTCAGGGCAGGAACTGAAGCAGAGGCCACAGAAAAGCACTACCTGCTGGCTTGCTCCTCTTGGCTTGCTTTATTTGTTACATCACCCAGAACCACCTGCCCGGGAATGGAACTGCCCACAGGAAGATAAGCCCTCCCACATCAATCATTAATCAAGAAATGCCCCACTGACACGCCCACAGGCCAATCTGACAGAGGCAATTCTTGAATTTAATTTTCCTCTTCCCAGGTAATTCTAGTTTGCATCAAACTTACAAAAGCTGACCAGCACACACTCTCTTGTCTTAATTATAGTTATCTTAGTATTTAAAACAAGCAACACAAATTCTGTTGTTTCATTATTATTTTTCAAGAGTAATTAATGACTCTCAAACTTTTTGACCCTATATTTGACCTTACATTTCAATTTACAGCTCTAAAATTACTGACAATGCAAACGTGAGTTATAGCTGTCAAAAACTTACCATATTAGAAACGAAAACTGAGAAAAATATATGAGTATTTTTTTTCAAATTAATGTAAAGAATTAGTTTGCAAGGTGAGGTGGCACACATCTGAAATTCCAGCACTCAAGAATATGAGGCAGAATTACTCACGCTGGAGGCCAGCCTAGGCTACAAAGTGAGTACTATGCCAGCCATATGCCAGCCGTACAGAACAGTCCCCCAAAGGAAAAATAATATTGCTGGATATTTTTGCAAATATATTCAATTTCTAACTTAAAAGACAAAAATTCGCCCCCCTTCATTGACATATAACTGATATACAAAATGTATACACTGTTGTGATAGTTTGATATGCATATTGGCAAATGACTGACAACTAGGTCATGTAACAGGTGCACTTTTCACTCAAAACAGCTCAGTTTTATCTTTCGATGGTAATGTCACATAAAAATGGTGTTCCATGAAACAGCCAGTTTAGCTCATGAATCAAGCAAACCTATGACTATTTCTCTAAGACAGCATCACACTCCAATGAGCAGAAGTGAATTTACCTGTACTTCCTGTCTCATTACAGAGCACTTCTTTAAAACAAAACAAAAGGAGAGTTTGGTGTGGCAATGGTGGCGCACCCCTTTAATGTCAGCACTCGGGAGGCAGAGGCAGGCAGATCTCTGAGTTTGAGGCCAGCCTGGTCTACAGAGCAATTTTGAATCGAAGACAGCCAGAGCTACACAGAAGGGACTCTGTCTCAAAAACAAAAACAAACAAAAGGGGGTGGGGGAGGGGCAACAGTAGCAAACACTTGTAATTCCCAAGGTTGGGAAGTAGAGGCAGGAGGATATCTTTAGGCCTAGCTGACAGGCAGCCTGGCTTCATTGGTAAGCCTGGAGTCCCGGTGAAGAGTCTCTGTTTCCGAAAACAAGGTACAGGGCTGTAGGGTGGCTCTCTGGCCAAGAGCACCTAGCACCCATGGTGCTTCACAAATACCTCTAACTCCAGCTGGAGGAGGGGGTGTTTGAATCCCTTCTTTGGCCTCTGCCGTCACCCACTCACCCCCACACATGCCGCGAACAATCCCCTGCTACACGTGAACACACATAAAATAGTAAAAAATAAATAAATAAATAAATAAATAAATAAATAAATAAATAAATAAATAAATAAATATATTTTAAAAGGTAGACAGTTCTGAAAAAACAATGTCCACCGTTCACCTCTGGCATCCACATGCACACACACATATGTACATACAAAATATATGTTAGATATAATACATAGTACATGAAAGCCATGCTCTGTGTTCTAAATCCCAACAGCACTCAGGAGGCATGAGTAAGGGTGGGCACTCACTAAGCGAAGGCAGGGATTTATCCGCACAAAGCTTTATTTAAGAGAAGTATTTGATGCCTGGGTGGGGCCCAGGTCTGGGAGTGTGCCTGACAGCCAACAGATTCAAAAGTTGGGTTCACACTAGAAAGTCCAGCCAATAGCTACCGGACCTCAAGCCCCTTTGCCCAATCCTGAAATGCCAAGATGTGCAACATCCTGCTTTTGTAGGCTTTTCTTTAAAACCCCCTCACCTTGGCGCTGCTGCATCGGAACAAAGGGTATCCACCTGGGTTCGTTTGGAACCTGTTCATAACAATAAAAACCCTCATGCATTTGCATCGGGCCCAGCTCCCTGGTGGTCTTTGGGGGTCCCTCAACATGGGTACAACAATTACACCCACGGAGCTGGGCCCTCCCCCTCGGTCAGGGATCCTATCTGCCTCCCTGCCTAACCTCAGTAGAGCCGTTGCTCACATCTATTTGTGATCAGTCTGAGTACAAGGTAGTTCCAGGGAGGCCTGAGCTACAGCAAGCCTGTCTGAAAGAGAAAAGTTAAATGCATCCTGAGCACCGGTGTCTCCGCCCTCACAATCACTAATCCCTACCATAAGAACAGAAGTAACCCCTCCCACAATGGCCTAAAACATTTCCTTTCTCCCATCACCCATTGCTGCAAAATGCTCACAAAGTGATTCTGTTCGGCAGCTGTCTGTATAAAAAGAGAACCCCTAATCCTCTGCCTTGTGGTCCATATAGGAGTTTGGCATTGACTCCAAGCAAGTCACTTCCCCTCAAAGTCCTGAGTAGCCAATCTTTAACTCTAATTTAATGAGATGTACATAAAATCCAACTCCAATGGCCGTTCTCAATCTCAAATTCTATGTAAGGTCAACTGTAAATGAGAAGCGATCGCTCTATGATCTGCTAGTGACTTTTATTTCTTTACAAAAAAAAAATTAAAGCAGCCCCTGTGTAAGTTCCCTGTAGCGCTCTCCACAGAGATACCAGGATGCTGACCTCTGTCTGAGATCTCGCTGCCTAAGACGCAGTCTGAACAGAACTATTTAGGCAAATTTTACATAAGGTGCAAGATTTTAACAGCTGTTCTAGAGACTCTCAAAACTGAATTAAGACAGATGACTCCTCATTTGGAGTTGCCACATGGCATCCGTAGACAAAGACGTTTTCTACAGATGGTGGCTGTAGCCATTCTTCTGCATGGCTGCAGTGACGGGAATGGCAATGTCTGGATTCTGGAGTACTAACCAACTTTACAACTGTTCAAAAGAGCCTCAGGCTATCTCAGAGACTGAACACCTGGGTATTTGAAGCTTAGTCTACTACTATCACCAAATTTAAGTCTGAAGTAGTTTCTCTGGTTCCTCTAAGAAGCCAATATGGCTCAGCAGGTTAGGCATTTACCACCAGCTAAGGGAGAATAACCTGAGTCTGATCCCTAGGACTCACATGGAAAAATGAGTCACTGACTCTCACAAGTCACAGCTGTATATCCACTGTGTCATGCACATGCCCACAGGCCCAGACACACATTTTTAAATGTAAAAAATATTTTTAATAATAATAAAAGACTTCATAGCTGGGCAAACAGGTGGTAGTCATGACAGTAATCCCAGCACTGGGGAAGCTGAGATGAGACCTGACAGGAGACCCAGGCCCGCCCTATGGAGTAAACTATCTTGAAGCAAACAAAACCTAATTAACTATGTTTTTAAAATAATAAAAATAAAAAGCACAGTTGAACTGAAGACAAAGCCCTAGATCCAATCCCAGTACAAGGGGTGGGGGTTTATACGCATTAACAATGATTTGTATAATGTCTAGCACAGCCAGAGTGGGAAGGGGGCACTAAACTAGGGCAAGGGCCATTGGCACGGATATAATGGATGTTTCCACAAATATTCATGCTTTTACATCAAGAGACACTTGGAGAGCAAATATTCAGGTCCAATACCTGTTATTAGAGCACACACTGGGGTCAACAACCACCAGGTATCTAAGGCAAGCTTTTTAAGACACACTGAAGCCTAATTTCAAAAGCTGTGGTCCAGAATCAGGGCTGGAGAGATGGAAAGAATTAACTCTTTTAATTATGACTAGCTGGGCCACAGGCAGGGAAGAGACAGAATCGTTACATGTACAGTGCTGTAATTAGCGGCTGTTAACAAGCCAGGCTTGGTGCATCTGAGATGTAGAGAAGCTCAGGCCAGACACAAAGGACACACCCATAGATCAGGTTAAGAGGCTATTTTCTGGTTTCTATATGCAGCTAGCATTGTAACTTCTTTTGGAATAATGATAATAATAATAATATGCTCAAATAGCTTTGATTTTAGACTGATTTGAATCTATATACGAATTATATAAGGTTGAAATTCAAAAAGCCTACCTACTCAACAAGTGCCTTTGGAGCTTTCATTGTGTCTGACATTTTTCCAGCACTAGCTGTGTATGAGTCATTAATGGTGAATATCTGCAGTTCACAGTCAGACAATATCTAAACGTGCAATTTATGAAGTGGGAGACTTAGGCAAATTCATAGTTGTTCTGTGCTTTGGCCCCCTCATCTGTAAACAGGGATAATAACAGATCGACTTATAGAGTCACTGTGAGGATTAAATCCGTGAAAAGCAGCCCTACCATAAAAAGCTCAATAGCTGATAGAACACGACCCAATATAAGCCAAGCCATTTGTAAAACTGATTATAGGAGCCCCAGCACCACCAAGCAGAGACAAGGCAACACTTAGAAATGGGGTAAGCAGCAATGGGCACACCAACCTCCTCCAACTGAAACTGTTGCCTTCCTAAAACTTAGACATTTCCCTACTATAGATGAATGAAGAGGGATGGCTCATCTATTACATTTAAAGAGCATGGAACATTTGCTGCATGTACAAAAACCTTTAGATGCACACATAAAAAGACTCACTATAATAAACAATAACTGTTGGCATATAAGTCTTTATTGTTTTATAATACATGCAACATAAAATCTATTATTAAAAGACCAAGCTACAACATGAGTGAAAGGTACTGCCTCTGTCCTGTGCCTGCGCCCCTAAAAAAGCACCAGACCATGCTCATGTTCACGCCCCCTCCCCTGCTCAGACTCTGCTTGTTGACTTTGCTCAGAACAAGCCCAGGTCTCTGTCGTTCCCGTCGGAGTCACAAGGAACAAAGCATCGCTTCTGAGCCACACAAGGAGGCTTACAGCAAGTGAGCATTAAAGTTCATTTACTCCAGAGAGCCCAGAAACCACCACAGCCAGGCTTTCCCCTGTTCCATTCAGTAGAGTGGAAATTCTGGGCACTTGATGGTGTCTCAGAGAACAAAAAGTCAATATTCACCAAATTACTCCTATTGCTGCCAAAGAACAATGGGGCTTCAGCAATTTTCTCCTGTTAAAGCAGAGGCAGATAGGGCAGGACTTCAGCACCAGCCAAATGTCAAGACCACTCTACCAAGCACTTGTTCTAGTCAGCATGTGGGCTGTTTGGCCAGGCTCTGTGCCCTGCTAGAGACTGCCTCCAGCCATTAGCAAAGGTGAGCCACAGAGGAGAAAGTGCAGCTTTGCACACCTCCCTCTCAACCAGGAAAACACAGAGAAAAATGCATAAATGTCTCTTCAACATGATTCAGAGCACTGTTACTAGGTAAAGCCCTGGCTGGCATAAGTGTCTTGATAATTATATTCCAATACATTCTCTCAGGCCTTATGGAATACGAAAAAAACCATTTTTTTTTCCATTCCAAGCAATCTGTTAAAAAAAACCAACATCACTTGTAAACAGATTCCAAGCTATCAGAAGGGTAAATTAAAAATACGCTTGTGTGTTTTGGATACATTCTTTAAACCATTTGTCAGATTCACGTTCTAACAAGAAGCTATGACTGGCCCCACAACTTTCTGAGCTCAAAATGGATCTTCATATTCTAGTTTCTTCCAGTTAAATAATTACTGCCTATGGCTTTTTAGTATTTATTAGTTATGTACATTTTTAAGAAAATGGCATCTGGGCATGGTGATGCGTGCCTGTAATCCTACTACCTGGAAGGTAGAAATGGAAGGATCAGGACTTGAAAGCTAGAGCCTCAGCTACATAGTAATTTAAAGATCAGATTCAGCTGGAAGAGACTTTATCTCAAAAAATATGCACAGGTAAAAAATAATATATGACAATATCATAGTGAAAACCAGTAATTTTTTCTCTTTTGGTTTTACAGACAGGGTTTCTTTGTAGCTCTGGAGTCTGTCCTAGAACTTACTCTGTAGTCCAGGCTGGCCTCAAACTCCCAGAGATCCACCTGCTTCTGCCTCCTGAGTGCTGGGATTAAAGGCGTGCACCACCATCACCCAGCAATAAAAACTTTATAATATGGAATTAATATGTGCTAATGAAATCTGAGATAAAATAATCTCCCAATATGTTTTGCACACTACCTGGTTTGATCATATTTGCTAACAGAGGACTTAAGTCACAGAGAATATATTAACCCTTAAAGAAAACTACAACAGAACTCCCAATTTTTTTGGGATCATTCGCAAAAAAATAAATTCCCAGTACCTTGGTCATACATTTGCTATTCTGAAAGTGTCTTGTATCCAGCCATGAAAAAAATTAGCTAGGAAAAAATAATTTAAAAAAAATTAGCTTTGTACCAAGGACCCTTGAGGTCACATATGTAGGTAGGGAGGACCAGACCAGTGCTTTAGAAACCCTACAGCAGAAACGCAGCCTGAGATCCAAGGCTTTAACTGCAGGAAACAAGAGGGGTAAATATTAAGACAACTACTACATTTCTATTAAGTTGTTAACTGTCATGAAGTAAAAGTAAATAAAGAAAAAGCTAAAGATTCTGAACTAAAAGTTTTAAACTAAGCAAATGCACAGAGCTGATGCCAGTAAAACGGTAAACAAAGACAAGGTTTTCATCCCAGAGATACTCACAAGAAAATAAAAAGCCATCTATCCTATGAGGCTAGAGCCATGGGTGTGCAAACCAAACTCTGCGTTACATTCTCTCCCCTGCATTAACTGCAGGAATCTGAAGATGCCCAGCTTTCTCCAAAGACTGTCTAGACACTGTTGTGTGCAATGCTGGCCCTCAAATAAACAGAGACGGAACCAGCACAGGACTTCTGCATGCTAATAATACATACTCTAAATCCCCCTAATCAAATCCTGGTCTGAAGTTTGCAGGATGCTACACTAAGAAAGATCTTAAAGAGAGTTTTCGAAGGGCTCCCAAGAAGGCTTTGGTCACAGTGTTTCTGGGCACATTAGGCAACTTCCGAAAGGTCTCACCTGATGTGTGTTGCGGGCAGGGATTCATACTGGCGGGACAGAAAGAGCTCCCTATGCTTCAGCTGGTGCTTCTGCTTCTCAGTCAAGTCTACTTCAACCGCCATCTCTGTTTCTTCCTCCGTTTCTTCTACACAAACAAAATCCGAAGAATCCATCATTACAAATCATGCTGCCTCTTGGGATATCAAAACAGAATGAACCAACAAGTCAAATAAGTATTTCATTTGATAATTTCTTCAAACGAATCACGTTTGAGCTTTATATTATTAAACTGCTCATTGCAATCTAAACCCTAAAATTAAGCTCTATGAGCTGCCAAGGAAGACGCTAAGCACCAGTGTTAAAATGGCAGAACATGGTGGTACACACCTGTGATCCCAGCACTTGGGAAGCTGAAGCAGGAGGATCACCAATTCAAAGCCCATCTGGGCGAGGTGAACAAGTACTACACAGTGAGACCAGTGGTTGGAAGCCCTTGCTGCACAATCAAGGAAGGACCAAGGTTAGGATTCCAAACCCTGCATGACAAGCCTTCGACCTTACAAACACCTGTAGCTCCACCTCTAAAGATGGGGACAGCTGGGGCTTGTTGCCTTCAGGCCTAGCAAAGAAAGCCCATCCATAGGTTTAGGATAGGGCCTGCCTTAAAGGAATAGACAGAGAATAATAAAAGAAGACACCCAACACCCTCTTCTGGCCTTTACGCAGACACACCTGAAAACACATATGTGCATACACTCACATAGATACACACAAATAAATGTCTTTAAAATAATAACTAACATTAAAAATAAACAAATGGAAAAAGGGCAGCTAAGTTGTAAGTGGCAGGAGCATATGGCTGAAATCCCAGCACTCAGGAGGCCGAGGCAGGAAGGTGGAGAGGCCTAAGCTGGCTTGGGCTATAAAATAAGGGCTGATCTCACAACTTCTTAAAATAAAATACAGATGGAGCCCATTGTGGAGGCCCACACCTTTGATCCCAGCACTGGAAAGGCAGAAGCAGATGGTGACTTTCTGTTTGAGGCCAGCCTGGTCTAAGTAGTGAGTTCCAGGCCAGCAATGGCTACATAGTGATACTCTATCTCAAAAAACAAACGAGAGAGAAAGAGAGACAAAGATGTGTGTGTGTGTGTGTGAGAGAGAGGGGGGGGAGGGAGGGAGGGAGGGAGGGACAGCAGCAGAACTTCCCATTGAATAACACAGACAATAAACCTACTGGAAGATTAGAATTGAGGAAATCGCCTTAGAAATTAGAACCTAGCTCTTTTACCCTACCTCTACCTTGCCCTACCCCCTCTTCCCCTCCCCTCTCTCTCTTGTCTCTCTGTTCATAATAATAAAGTCTTTCTACATAAAAAAAGAAAGAAATTAAAACCAAAGTGGGAATGATTAATAAAAACAAGCAAAGCCCAGTTATGGATCTGGGCATGCTGAGCCCTGAGACTGAGGACCAGGGTGCCTGCCATAAGCCCCGAGAGGAGCTGTGCACTGAAACCCCAGCACTCAGGCCGTGGAGGCAGGAGTGTCAGAAAGGTCATTATAGGCTCTAGTCCACAGGCAGCACAGGGCTAAGCTCAACAACATGTTATTGTTTTGATTTGACTGTCTCAAACCAAAAGACAACTTTTGTCGCCAGGTATTGGGGTGTGTTGGGGGGGGTCCTCATACCCTACTCTGTGTCTATAGGAACCAGGTTTATAATACTTACCACCCCTTTTGTCTTGTATGAATACTATAAGCCAAATCATTTTTGGAGGGGAAAAAATACTTGGAATAGCAGAAACTGAGGCAGGAGGCTAGAGTTCAAGGTCAACTTGGGCTTTATAAAGTCTAGACCCTGTTTCCAAAGCAAAAATGAAAATATTTGGAACGACATCACAGAAGGAAAAAAAAATGTTTCAGGAAGAAAGAGGAAAACGGCCATCTTTTTAATCTTTCCTCTCTGCATGGGAGGGGTGGGAGGTGGGGGTGGGGGACTAGGAGGGGGATGGGACTGGAAAGCCTTCCCTTCCAGAAGGTAACTAACCTCCAGCATTCTCCCTGCACTTCGTTTGTTTAAAACTGTCAACATAAGAAACTGGACTAGAACTGAGGTCACTTGTTCAGGCCAGTCTTGGAAGGTGTTTTCTCAACTGAGAGTCGTCCCTTTTCCCAAATGCCTCTAGTTTGTGTCAAATCAACAAAAAACTAACCAGCAGACTCCCCATCCTCTGGCCTTCCTCTCCTGAGGCCTGAGATTATGGTGTGTACTATCACACCTGGCTATATGATCTCTCTCTCTCTCTCTCTCTCTCTCTCTCTCTCTCTCTCTCGATTACATTTAATATCATTATCATTTACAGACATGATTCTGATTAGTTTGCGCTACACAACTTTTAAAAAATACAATGCTTCTGGAGGCTCGCTGGTCCCTTGCAGCCTGTCCCTGGAACAGACTGTGTGGCTGTAGGGAATAGAGAAGAGTGCAGACTCAGGAAGGCTGCAGGAAACAGGAAGAGAGCTGGCTGTTCTTCATTCAGGAAGCACAGCTCTAGAGTGAGCTTGGATCCATGAGCCCAGAGGCAGCAGCATAGCTAATAGTCACAACTCTTATTCCAGGGCCCAGGACCATAGGAGGCATTTTATCAAACACAATTTCCCACAATTCTTTCTTTCTTTTTTTCATTGCAAAAGGGTCTGTCAGCTCTAATTCAGATTGTAAAGTTCTGAATTGAAAACAGGTCTGGGAAACTGATTGGTCTTCAAAGCCTCACCTGGTTCAGCAGGAAAAGGCACTTGGCACGAAGCTCAATGATCTAGTTCCAATCCCTGGGCCCCACAGACTGAAAGAGAAGAGTGACTCCTCCGAGTTGTCCTCTGACCTCCATGTAAGTGCAGAGCTGGACACAGGACACACACAGACACACACTCACTCACAGCATCAGTGGACACAGGAACACACACAGACACACACTCACTCACAGCATCAGTGGACATGGGAACACACATAGACACACACTCACTCACAGCATCAGTGGACACAGGACACACACAGACACACACTCACCCACAGCATCAGTGGACACGGGAACACACACAGACACACACTCACTCACAGCATCAGTGGACATGGGAACACACATAGACACACACTCACTCACAGCATCAGTGGACATTGGAACACACATAGACACACACTCAGGCACAGCATCAGTGGACATGGGAACACACACAGACACACACTCACTCACAGCATCAGTGGACACAGGAACACACACAGACACACACTCACGCACAGCATCTGTGGAATAAACAAAAGCTAACATCTCAACATGCTCAAACAAAGAATTCTGGTACATTTTGTGAATATTTGTCCCGCCTACTGGTTTAATAAAAAGCTGATTGGCTAGAAGGCAGACAGAAAGTGTGGGCAGGGCTACCAGACTAAGAAAAGTCTGGGAATAGGAAGAGCAGATGCCACAGACACCTGGAGAGATGCCACTAGATGCAGAGGAAAGAAGACAGCCATGCTGCTCTGAGGAAAGGTACCGAGCCGCATGGCTAAACAAGATAAGAATCATGGGTAGTTTAAGATTTAAGAGTTAGCAAGTTATATGCCCGGGCCATAGGTCAACCAGTGTACAATCAATACAAGCTTCTGTGTGTTTCTGTGGAACTGTGGGTCTGTGGGTTTGGATCATTGACTGGACAGGCCAGAAACATAATATTACAAAAGAACAAGGCAATTCAAGGTTCCTTGAATGTCCTCTCTGATGACAAACACACAGAGAAGCACGGCACTGGTGTTGCTGGCCCCTTGCTGGTCTAATAACATCTCCCCAGTGGAGAGCAATAAGGTCATTGCAGCAGTGGCAATATCAGCACAGCAAATCCCACATACAGAATTATGCTCTTTACCTAATAGGAATTTGATAAATTGTTGCTCTAAAAGATATGCTTAACTGAAGTCTAATGATGCCCTACAGAGAAAAAAGCACATTACACACAGCAACAACAGCAAAGCTCACCTTGTCTTTGTTTGTTTGTTTTGGTTTGGGAATTTTTGGTTCTGTTCTTGTTTTTTAGAAAGGGTCTCACTAGTAGCCCTGGCTGGCCTGGAGCTCTCTATGTAGACCAGGCTGGCCTTGAACTCACAAAGATCTGCCTGCCTCTGCCTCGAAAGTGTGTGCATGTCTGTATGCATATATGCATGTATGTGTGTTTGGATGGATGGATGGATGGATGTTTCTAGCAGAAGAATATATATTCACTATATACTCCAGGCTGACCTTAAACTCAAGATATTCCTTCTACCTCAGTCTACCAAATGCTGGCTTTCCTTTTTTGTGGTGCTGGGTTCAAAATGCAGGACCTGAGTTCCTGAGCAAGCAGTCTATCACAGAGCTATACACCTGCTAAAATTTTGTTTGGTTTGGTTTAGTTGGGTTTTTTTTGAGGCAGGTTCTCACTATGTAGCTCTGGCTATTCTGGAACTCACTATATAAACCCGGCTGGTATTGAACTCTCAGAGCTCCACCTACCTCTGTCTCCCAAGTGCTGGCATTAAAAGTGTGCCACTCCTCCTGGCTTCCTTCCTTCTTCCTTTTTTCCTTTCCTCTATCTTTGTCTCTGTCTCTCTCTCTCTTATTGTGTATATGAGGGCCTAGAGATGGTTCAGTGGTTAGTTAAGAGCACTGAATGCTCTTCCAGAAGACCCAGGTTTGATTCCCAGCACCCACATGGTGTTTCACAGTCATCTGTAATGTGAGATCTAATGCAATGCCCTCTTCTGGCCTCTGTAGGTACCAAGCATGCCTAGGTATACATAAGCAAAACACTCACACACATAAAATAATTTTTAAAGAAAAAAATAAAGTGTGTGTGTGTGTGTGTGTGTGTGTGTGTGTGTGTGTAAGAGTATAGGAATGCATACCATCATGTACACGTGGAAGTTAGAATTCAAGTAGCTGGTTAGAATTCAATTTAAGTAGCTGCTTTCTCCTTCTACTGAGGGATCTGAGGATTAAGCTCAGGTCATCAGCCTCTTGTGTGGCAAGAGTTTTTCCCACTGAGCAATCTTGCCAGCTCTTGAATCTTATTTTTTTATACAACTCATGGTATTGTTTGAACAACAGATTTAGAACAGTACTAAAAGCTATAAAGTACAATGTAACCAAAGAGGAAAATCACCATAGAAGCACGGAAGCTTACTCTGCAATTCCAACTCACACAACAGACAAGAGGATCGTGTAAGTTCAAGTTGATAGTGAGTTTGAGACCAGCCTGGGATGCACAGTAAGTCCGAGACTCAAACACAAAGAAGTAGCAATGATAATAATCCATTTAACGAATGGTAGAACTTGTACCCTAAAGACAATGACATTGCCAAAGACCAACTGAAAAACAACCCTTGTTCACTGTTGGAAGAGCTAACTAACATTGCTTGAAATGGTAGTAAATTCCCAGGTTGATCTCCACACGAGAGCATCCCTAATGCAATTCCAAAGCCTTTTTCATTAAAATTAACACAGATCTGATCATTCACATGGACATTTAAGGACCTAGAGTAACCAAAATAATCTTAAGAACAAACTCAAGGTGCATTTCAACCCTACAGTGTTCGGGACTGTGAAACCAGCATAAGTGTGGCCACATGGGAGCGCAGAGGATATCCAACAGGGCCGAGCCTCAACGTGCAATCGATTGATTTTAAGCACGGCAACCAGGACCAGTCCTCAGAGGAAAAAAGAGGTGCTGAGGCAACTGGATACCCTTATGTAAGACTCCTGATGATGGACTCCCACACCTCAAACCATAACCCAAATGAATGCAAAAGATATCAAAAGGCTAAATATAAGAGCTAAGACTCAGAATAAAGCAGGTATCTCTGTGACCTCTTAGACCAGGAAGTGGTGGTATCTTGGCTACTATATGCAAAAGCATAAATAAGAAAAATAAGTATAGACCTCATGTTAAAATTGTGTGCTAAATGGATAGGAGAGAGAGGGGAGAGGAAAAAAGAGGGAGACAAAGAGAGGCAGAGAGAGAGAGAGAGAGAGAGAGAGAGAGAGAGAGAGAGAGAGAGAGAGAGAGAAAGCAGTCTAGCCTGGTCCATGAGCACCAGCTTCAGGGAGACCCTGTCTCAAAATTAGATAGAGTGTGACTATGGTGGTTTGAAAAAAAAAAAAATGGCCCCCACGGGCTCATATATTTAAATGTTTAGGGAGTGGCAGTATTTGTTGGAGTGGGTGTGGTCTTGTTGGAGGGGGTGTGCCCTTGCTGGGTAGGTGTGGCCTTGTTAGAGGAAGTGTCACCGGGAGTGGGGTTTGAGGTTTCAAAAGCCCTGGCCGGTGGCTTTCTCTGTCTTCCTGCTTCCGGAAGATCCAAATACAGACCGCTCAGTCACTTCTCTAGCACCATGGCTGCCTGCACACTGCCATGCTCTCCTCCATGATGAAGATGGACAAAACCTTGGAAACTGTTAGCAAGCCCAGATTAAATGCTTTCCTTTATAAGAGTTGTTGTGGTCATGGTGTCTCTTCACAGTAATAGAACACTGACTAAGACAATGATTTGGGCATATACCAGTATAACCTCTGGCCTCCACACACCAGCATGCTGTTCACTTACACAAACACACATGTGTATATATCACACTTGCATATATCATATATACAAAAAAATTAAGCATCCTTATTAAATGTTCGGTTTCTTCTTCTTCTCCTCCTCCTACTCCTCCTCCTTCTTCTGACAAAGTGTCATGTATCCCAAGCTAACACTGATCTCTATATAACTTAGGATGAACTAAAGTCCTCTCACTCCTCCCTACCCCTACCTCCTGATCACTGGTATTGCAGGCAGGAGCAACTGGCCACACCCAGGACATTATGCACACTGGATAAGCACATCCCCAGTCTCTTAAATATTTTCTAAGCCTAATTTTCATGCATTTTTTTTTTCTGTCAGAACACCTTCCCAGAAGTTCTCTGACTCTGTATTCCAAAGACTTGCTTACACTTTTAAGTTCTATTGAAGACCACAAGCTTTTGTTAATGGGGGTTACATCTAACAAGATTTACTGTAAAAAGCAGACATTTTTAAAAGACTTATTTTTAATTATATGTATGAGAGGATGTGAACTGAAATGCAGGTGCCCGGAGTACAAGTGCCTACAGAGGCCAGGGGAGGGTGCTGCATCTTCTGGAGCTGGAGTTATGGGCAGTTATAGGCAGCCTATGTGGATGCTCGGAACTCAACTCAGGTCCCCTGCAAGAGCAATATAAGTTATTTCTCAGCCTCTAAAAGAAGAATTTTTTTAACTTAAATAAAAATAAAGGTATGTATATCTTTGGGGGTGGGTATGTGCCGATGAGTGCAGGTATCCTTAAAAATCAGAGGCGTTGGGTCCCCCTGGAGCTAGATTACAAGTACTTACAAGCTGCCCAACATGTGTCCTCTACAAGAGCACCATGTGTACTTAGCCTCTGAGCCATCCCTAGCCTCTGAGCATCCCTAGCCTCTGAGCATCTCTAGCCTCTGAGCCATCCCTAGCCTCTGAGCATCCCTAGCCTCTGAGCCATCCCTAGCCTCTGAGCATCCCTAGCCTCTGAGCATCTCTAGCCTCTGAGCATCTCTAGACTCTGAGCATCTCTAGCCTCTGAGCCATCCCTAGCCTCTGAGCCATCCCTAGCCTCTGAGCATCTCTGGCCTCTGAGCCATCCCTAGCCTCTGAGCATCCCTAGCCTCTGAGCCATCCCTCCAGCCCTAGAAGTTTTGTATGTTTGTTTGTTTCTCCAGACTGGGCTTCTCTGTGCAGCCCTTGCTATCCTTGAGCTCAGAGATCTGCCTGCCTCTGCCTCCCAAGTGCTGGGATTAAAGCCATCTTCTGCAAAACACACACCCTATTATCAGGGAGAACAAGCCTTCACCTGCCATCCAGTCTCTGCAGAACTCTGTGGCACATGCGTGGAGGAACTGACAAACACTTGGGCTGGCAGCCAATTAGTTGGACTGACCTCACAGCCCTCTGGGGGGGGGGGAGTGGAAAATGGCCAACCAATGCACAGGAAGTTAACCATGAAAAGAAAACGCTCTGTTGGAGCACGGATATGTTTTACTTTTCAGCTTTAAGAAGTCTGTCTCCAAAATGTTCCTTTCACACAGTAAGCTACGATGACTCATTGGTTGTTCTACAGAGAGTTAGGATCCCATCAAAAATTTAAGCTATTTCTGCTTTACATTTATTCAAAGAACACTGCATCTGGCAAAGGCTACCTAATCTTATAATACATCAAAGTCCATCTGGAATTCTGTAGCCTTAGCATGCCACCATGCAACTTGCCACTTGCTATAAACTGTGAAACTTAAAAAACAAAATAGAAGAACTAGAAGTGTTTCAGCTGGGGTTTCTATTGCTCTGATAAAACACCATGACCAAAAGCAACTTGGAGAGGAGAGGGTGTGCCTCAGCTTACAAGGCTTAGGTCAGACCATCTCACTGAGGGAAGTCAGGAGAGGAACTTAAAGAGGGCAGGAAGCTGAAGGCAGGAGCTGAAGCGAAAGCCATGGAGGGTGTTCCTGTCTTGTTCTCCAAGGCTTGCTCAGCCTGCTTTCCTATACCACCCAGGACCAGCAGCCCAGGGGTGGCACCACCCACAGAGGGCTGGACCCTCTCTCATTGATCATTAATCAAGAAAATGCCACATAGACAGGCCAACTTATCGAGGCCTTTTCTCAATTACGGTTCCCGTGTCTCAGGTAACTCTAAGTTTGCATTAAGATAACAAAAGCCACCACCACCTCACCCTCCCCCCAGCTCACTACCAGCACCGTTCTCCCAGAGCATCCTACTCCTGAATTTACTATTTCTACTGTCTGCCCTGAGCACAGCTGAACATTTATTCCCAGAACAAAACCGAGAAAAAGGTCTATGTGTGTGTCTTAGTTAGGATTTCTATTGCTATAAAGAGACACCATGACCATGGCAATTCCTATAAAGGAAAGCATTTAGCTAGGGCTGGCTTACAGTTGAGCGGTTTAGTCCATTATCAGCATGGCAGCCTGCAGCCAGACATGGTGCTGGAGAAGGAGCTGAGAGCTCTACATCTGGATCAGCAGCAGGCAGTGAACTGTCTGGGCACTGGGCATATCTTGAGCATATATGAGCATATATGTCCACCCCAAGGTGGCAGACTTCCTTCAACAAGGCCACACCTACTCCAACAAGGCCATACTTCCTAATGGTGCCACTCCCTGTGGGCAAAGCAGTCAAACACATAAGTCTAAGAGGGCCGTTCCTATTCAAAACCACCAGAGTGAGATTCCACAGAGACAGGAAAAATTCCTGAGTTCAAGACCAGCCATAGTGAATTCCAGGGTAGCCAGGTCTACAATTTCCAGTACTCACATGTGGACCTAACTCCACAAAGTTGTCCTGACCACCACACATGAACCATGTCACACACATACAAATGAGCAAATTAATGTTTTTCAAAGAACTAAAAAATGGGAAGGAGGTACTTAACTGAAGGAGACATGAGCCTAATACAGAAGAAGAAGAGACAGGAATAATTAACACTAGGATGCTTGAAAAAAACCTATTCTTTCAAAAGCTCACTTAGTCATATCTACATTGTGCGTGTGCATATATACTCCCCAGGAGCCATAGACAAACAAAAATCCCTGAACAGAAAAAGAATACTTCATTTTGTAATCAAGGGAGTCCAAGAGACACCCCCCCCCCAAAAAAAAAAAACCAATATAGACTATTGCTCTTGGCTGCCTTCCAAATCTTGCATGTAAGACCCTATAGAAAAAGCATCACACACTCCAGTAACAGGACTTAGAAGACTCTAGCTGCTATGACCTTGAAGTCTTCTCCTCAAGGGCAAGCTCCCATAGCATTGGAAGATGCTGTACAAACTGCCAAGGAAGAAAATCAGCCAACAGCTGTCCTTCCCAGAGCTTGTTTTCTCCATAGGAAGGGCAGGGCTGAAAAAACCCTGTGCTTACTACCACTGCCACATCTCAGTCACCTCATTTACAAAACTCCAGTTCCACTCACATTGAGGGCAGCTAGTTACCTCAGCCTTCACACAACCTGGCTGCAGTGGCCTGGCCTGGCCTACTTTGTGCTACCTTAAGGGCTAAGGTTCAAAAGCCTGCAGAGGATGGTGGTACACATCTATACCCCTTCTGGGAGGCAGAGGCAGGAGGATCTCCATGAGTTTGAGAGACTCTGCAAACTGTGGGGCCAGCCTGGCCAACATAGTGAGCCCCAGGACAACCAGGGCTACATAGTGAGGCTCTGTTTCAAAAAAAAAAAAGTCTCCAGCTTGCTGTGAATGGTTGTAGTATAACATGTACACCTGTGAAAATCCACTGAGTTACATACTTTAACCACCAACTCGATTTCATACATCAACTTAACTTAAAATTTTTAAATGTAACTGCTTCTGCTTCTAGATAAATGGAAGTAGCCAAGACCAGATCTATCTGACTCTGAGAAACAAAATAATTAATTAATGAACACGAAAGACATAAAGCATCACTTTTTCAACACTGGGCCACTGGACATGGGACGATGAAGAACAGAAGGGGTTCCTTGGACACAGGAAACAAATGAGGTAAACCTGACGCTCGCCGTGTTCAGTGTCTTATGTGGAGGTAGGGGGAGATGACCCAGAGGTTAAGATCAGTGTCTGCCCTGCCAGATGACCAGGTTCCATTCCCAGTTCCCACACTCAATTCACAACCATCCAGACTCAGGGGATCCAACTCCTTCTTCTGGGTCTCCGTAGGCAGTGCATGCAATGTTATGAAGACATATATGCAGGCAAAACACCCATACACATAAAATAAAATAAAAACTTTAAACACAGCAGGTAGGGAAGGAGAGGCAGGACCAGTAGGCAGAATGCCCAAAAAGAGGAAAATAAGTCAGAAACAGAGCTCCAGAAGGAGGGACCCTGGAGGCCTGCAGAAGACCCTCCAGGAGCACTTGTGTACAGAAAATACTGGAAGCCAAGTCAGCAACCGCTGGGGAGAACGAGGAGTAACTGTGCCTGAACTCACACAGGACTATAACGAACATTTGTTCCCCAAATGAACACTGGAAATAGTCACGAGGCCCAGTGTGCTGGGCAGAAACACAGAAATGGAATGAAGCCCTCGGTGCACACAGCTCTGAACCTGCTTACAAAGCCGCAACGGAACAACCGAAATAATCATACCACTGACCACAGCCATGGGACAGAGTTGTACTCAGCTGTAAGGGAGGATGCCTGGGCAACGTACGTGTCTCTTTCTCTCAGTGTGTGTGTGTTGCACATGCATGCCTTTTATGCTCAGAGACCAAAGGAGAGCATCTAATACCCTGGGGACTGGATTTACAAGTGGTTGTGAATCACCGTGTGGGTGCTAGAAACCAAACCTGGGTCCATACTAGAACAGCAAGTAATCTTAATTGCTGAGCCATCTCTCCAGACCAGAAACCCCACCTTTTAAGTATAATTGTTTAAATACCTGATACACTAGACTGGCCATGCAGTGTTGGTCAAGTCCGGTGATAAATCACCCCACAGTTCGCAGAGTCTCTCAGAAATTAAAAAATAACTGGATGGCATACATCTGAAATCCCAGCATTCAGAAACCTGAGGTAGGAGAATTGTGTTTGAGGCCAGCCTGGGCTACAGATGGTTTATCAGGTAAAGGCGCTCGCTGTACCAGCCTGGTACTGAGTTTAATTCCTAGAATCCATGTGAGGTGTAGATGGAGAGAACAACCCCACAGAGTTATCCTCTGATCACATGCATGCGTTTACATTCCCTCCCCGAATACACACAAAGGATTTCAAGGTAAAAATACTGTATCATGTAAAAAGCTATTTTACTTCAACCCAAGAGAAAGGCAGTGTCCATCTACAGATGAATGGACAAGCTATTATATTCATTCAGTGGACTACTCAGTCTCCAACAAGTTAAAAGAAAAATAAACTATTAAAGAGTTGCCCAATAAGCCAGGAGGTGGTGGCACACACCTTTAATCCTAGCACGTGGGAGGCAGAGGCAAGCAGATCTCTGTGAATCAGGGGCCAGCCTAGTCTACAGAACTAGTTCCAGGATAGCCAGGGCTGCAGATAAAACCCAGTCTCAAAAAAACATAAAAACAAACAAAAGGAGTTGGCCTAAAAACCTTTCATCCTAGTACTCACAGAGGCAGAGGCCTGTGAGTCTGAGGCTAGCCTGATCTACATAGAGAGTTCCAGGACAGCCAGAGTCACATCATCAAGGAGGCAGAGGTAGGAGGTGCCTTAGAGGCTGGAGATGGAGCTCAGGTAGACTGCTTGCCTAGCATGCACAAAGCCTATAATCCCAGTAGTCTGGAGGAGAGAGCAGGAGGAAATTCAAGGTAAGTGAGAAGGCTCAGTGGGTACAGTCTCTCAAGCCAAGCCCAGTGGCTGGAGCTGGCTCCCCATCACCCACAGGGCAGAAGAGAATGGGCTCTTACATGTTTTCCTTTGACTTCTACAAAAGATGCGTGCGGACACGTTCTAGGGGTTCTAAACTGTCATTCCTGGCAATCCAAATTGGGAGAGCTATGCTGAGCTGTGTTGCTACAAACCAAAACTGCACAGGCATTGTCAGCTTCCTGAGAGGACCTCCAAAACTGTGCTCCAAACTGCAGAAGGCCATTCCTACCGGCATGGCTGGGTCATCTGATGCTATGCTGTCAGCACACCAAAGAGAGTTCAGAGGGACTGAGCACCCAGGAGGTCAGTTCCCTGAGTTACTTGACTTCTCCAAAACCCTGTGCAGGATCTGCTCTGCAGGTGTCTGCTCATTTCCAGTGAGAGCACCAACCCAGATGGCTATGTTTCACTGACTAATCCATAGAACACACCATTTTCCACATCTTTGTGGAGAACTTGATTTGACCCTAACACAGAACAGGAAGGGCAGAATTCACTGACAAGCCCTTTGAAAGGGTAAGAAATTAGTTAAGGGCTAGGAAGATGGCTCAGTGGATAAAGCATTTACTTCATTGTATAAAAACCTAATTCGAATCTCCAAGATCCGTGTAAGAAAGCAAGATGTGTAGAGTCTGTACCGGGGAAACGTGCTGAGGAGAATCCCTTAGGGCCCACAGGCTAGCTAGTCTGCTAAATACAACGGGAATCAATAGCAACCCTGCTTCAAAGTAGAAGGCGAGAACCAAGATTCAAAAAAGAACTCAGCCCTTTATGTGCATATCATACACATGTGCCCACCTACGATGCACACACCCTGGGTTCCATCCTCAACTCTTTCCCAGAAAGGCAAAACAAAACAAAACAAAGTTTTAAGTAGCAGTATGCATATAAAGAATTTACTAAAGTAGTTGAGTGTAATAACACACATTTGTAATCTCAGTACTCGACAACAAAACAGGATTGTGAGTTTCAGTTCAAAGACAGCCCAGAAGAGAGCAAGGTTTTATTTGAAAAAGAAGAGAAGGAGGTGGGGGAGGAGGGGGGAGGAGGAGGAGAAGGGGGAGGAGGGAGAGGAGGAGGATTTACTGAAAAAATTATTGTAGTGGGTTGGATAAGAATGGCCCCAGAGGCTCATATGCTTAGATGCTTAGTCACCAGGGAGGGAGTGAAACTGTTCAGAAGGATTAGGGGTGTGGCCTGATTGGAGGAGCTCGGGTTCTCTCTCTCTCTCTCTCTCTCTCTCTCTCTCCTCTCTCTCTCTCTCTCTCTCTCTCTCTCTCTCTCCCTCTCTCTCCTGATGCCATGTCCTCTGCTGCCATGATAATGGACTGACCCTCTGATCTGTAAGGCAGCCCCAATTAAATGCTTTCTTTCGTAAGTGTCATCTTGGTCACGGTGTCTCTTCAGAGCAATAGAAGAGTGGCTAAGACAACTATATATTTCGATAAAAATATTTTGTTGTTGTTGTCTTTTTGGTGTGTTTGTTGACATAAGGTCTCCTTTAGCCCAAACCTGCCAAGTGGCCGAGGATGACCTGAACTGGTGCGGGGATGACAGGCATGCATCACCACGAGTGGTTTATAAGGCTCTGGGGATCAAAGCCAAGGCTTTCTCCATGCTAGATAAGCACTTCCCAACTCATCTACATCCCCAGGCCTCAGAAGACTCTTCTGACAGAGAGAAGCTGGTGTCACACACCTGCAGTCCCAGCCCTGGGGAAGACGCTAAGAAGAATGCTCTCAGTGTGAGGCCAGCCTGGTCTACAGTGAGTGCCAGATGAGGCCAGCCTGGTCTACAGTAGACTACATACTGAGACCTCATCTTATAAAAAAAAAAAAAAAAAACGACAAAAACAAAAAAGATCATCTATGGAAAATTTGAGACGAACCACACTAGTAGTAAAAATGGCTTTCATTCAACTGCTCATGAAAATATAAAACGTGAGTACGCATTTTTCCAACCCATAAATCATGTCACATAATTATTAAAGTAAAACCAACACAAAGCTCTGAAAAAAAAAAAAAAGCTTAGGACTTACCCAATTACTAGAATGCCTCATTTGGTGATCGATAAGCAACATGACATAAATTTTAAAGTAGGAACATAGTACTTGCTGCTTAGAGAACTAGAAACCATCATTAACATTTGAAGGAACAGATCAATAGGAAAATGTACACCATAAAACATAATTAACTTGTCAACTAATAAAACTTTGTAATATTTACAGTTGATAATAATCGGGCTAATGAGACACAATCTCGCTGTAACTGCTAATTATAAAATGTCGTTCACAAAAATAAAAACATTATAAAACAGCAAGAGGAAAATAACCTTAGGGATGCAAGTTTATCACTTTAATGCTCTGATAGAAAATAGATTTTGTGCCAACTCCAATCAAGCAGCAAGAGCATTCCGGAGAGAACCGAGAAGTGTCACCAAAGACTGGGTAGCACTCTGTCTCACATGAGACAGGGCAGGCCTCGGATTTTTATTTTTTGAGAAGGTGTCTTATGTACCTAAGGCTACCCTGAACTTCTAATCCTCTTGTCTCTACCTCCCAAGTGCCTGGACTCCAGGCAGGCACCGTGACACCTGATAGGGCCTTAGAATTGATTTGAAAGAAGAACAGGAGGCTTCATTCACTAGAACAGGCTTTTGTCAATTTTAAGAAGTAAGGCGCGGTTCTCAGTAGCTGAGTCAGAGGCCAGCGTAGGCTACATGAGTTGGCAGTCCGCCTGGGCTATACAGTGAGACCCAGTCTTCAAACAAACAATAACCAAAAAAACTAACAAATGAACTATACATCACAGAATGGATCTCTCTAAACAGACATGTTAGAAGAAAGCCCCAGAGCTGAGTGAATATCACCAAAGATAACAGAGCACTTTACTGATGTAAATTTCACAGAGACATCCTGGCAAATTTTCAGAATGTCTATGCTAAAGGACAAACCACTGGAAGAGAAAAAAACAATAATCTATTGAGCTAGGTATAGTGACCCACACTTTCAATCCTGGCACTCAGGAGGCAGAGGCAGGCAATTGTCTGTGAGGCTAGCCTGGTCAACCTAGAGTTCCAGAACAGCCAAGGCTACCTTAGAGAGACTCTGACTCCAAACTGGAGTGGGGGTGGGGTCTGTCTGACACCATACTCAACAATGGCTACTCCACAAAGACCCAAGCTAACAACATATATGATGACAGAAACATTTTAAGGAATGCAAAGACCTAGGACATTTATCATCAACACATTTATGAGAAAAAAAAATTTTTAAAGGGCATAATTCAGCAAAGTGCAGCACACTGTAAAAAGGAAGGTGATGCTGGTACAGGAATCAGGGAAGAGGAAATAAGCAAGAATAGTTAATGATCTTTCCTAAGTTATTATTAATGTCTGTACTCTATGGGTGAGAGTGTTTTGTCTGAATGTATGTCTATGTGCCATGTGTCCCTGGTGCCCGTAGAGCCAGAGACAGCATCGGATGCCCTGGAGTTACAGATGATTGTGTACAACCATGTGGATCCTGGAAATATAACCTGGGTCCTCTGCAAGAGCAGCAGTGCTATTAACCTTTGAGCTCTCTCTCTAGCCTGGAAAACACAAATCTTAGAAAGTAGATATGGGGCCAGGCATGGTGGTACAAGTTTGTAATCCCAGTGTTTGGAAGACAGAGAACCAGGCCAGTCTCTGTAAATTCTACATAGTGAAACCCTGTCTCAAAATCAACAGATAAATAGGTGATAAGGCAGCTAAAAGGCACAGAGAAACAAAGTGACAAATGGGGGGAAAATGTGAGTCTGACTGGAGTTGCTCAGAGGGAAGGGAACCAGAGGCCACAACCACAAGCTAAAGTAAGCCAGGAGGGAGCCCCTGAGGACAGCAGACTTGCAGTTCCCCACAGGTCTCTCTAGCCTGAAGTCAGCAGAGGGGTTGTCTGACAGAGACTCCTCCTACGGGAGGCCTGGGACTAAAGAACATGTGCAAAACACTACAGCCTTAACAAACAATGAGGCCGGAGTAGCAACATTTTCTGAACAAAGAAAAGCAAGCTCAGAAGCAGTGGCTCTCAATTCCAGCAGACCTTCAGAAAGAGGGCAGAGTGTGTGATAGGACAACTAGAGATTGGGGATATAGCTAGATGGTATAGCTTGCCTAGAATGTAAGAGATATTGGGTTCAATCTTCAGCAAATGGTGGCGGGAGATGGTGAGCATTTGCCTAGGATGCTCAGAGCCTGAGCTGGACCCTCACCATCAACCAGGTGAAGCCACACAGGCCTATAATGCCATCATTGGAAGGTACAAGTAGAAGAATCAGAAGTTTGTGGTCATCCTTGACTACGTAGGGAGTTAGAGGTAAAACAAGAGGGTGGTACAACCTCCAAAATGCATCAAGGAGTGTCTTAGGGGTGCTATTGCTGTGAGGAGACACCATGGCCACGGTAACTCTAATAAAAGGACATTGTTGGTTTTTCAGTGTAGCTCTGGCTGTCCTGGAACTTGCTCTGTAGACCAGGCTGGCCTTGAACTCAGAGATCCGCCTGCCTCTGCCTCCTAGGTGCTGGGATTAAAGGCATCTGCTGTTGCCACCAGCACCCAAGAAAAAGTAACATTTAACTGCGGCTGGCTTATAGTTCAGAAGGAGCTGAGAGTTCTAGGTCTCGTTCTGTGGCAGTAGGAAGTGAACTGTCACACTGGGTGGGGCTTGAGCATATATGAGACACACCTCCTCCACCAAGGCCACACCTCCTAATAGTGCCACTCCCTATGGGCCTCCCATCTGAACACATGGATAGGCAGGGGCCAAACCTATTCAAACCACCACAAAGGGTCAGGAAAAATGATGAGGAGGAAGAAACATCTGTCCCCAAACTCCTGAAAGTATAAAGGGCAGAAACAGAAAACAACTAAAGTTCATATGAAAACACAGAGACCTTGAATAATATCTAACTAACCTCAAATTATACCAAGGCCATAGTAACAAAAGCATATGCTGGCACAAAGCACACAGACCACTGCAACAGAACAGTGAACTTGGGGCTGAAAAGACAGCCCAGTGTTAAGAGCACTCATTGGACGATCTTCTAGGGGATCCAGCTTCAATTCTCAGCATCCACATGGAGGCTCACAACTGTCTGCAACTCCAGTCAAGGGGACTATGTCTTCTTCCCGCCTCTGTAGGCACCAGGCATGTGGTACACAGACATACAGGAAGCAACGCCTCACGCACATAAAATAATAATTTTTATAAAATGAGAGAGAAAACCAAAGCAAACCCACAAACCCCTAAGTTTGGCAAAGGTGAAAGGGCAACCTCGTCTGCAAAGGGTTCTGGAAAAACTATTAGTCTTGAAGAGCCACGCCCTCTGAACGCAGACATCAAGCCACACCCTCCTATGAGCGCTGACATCAAGTCCCCTTTAGAGCAAGTGCATCTCACTGAAAATCTCCCTCTCTCTCTTTCTCTTTCTCTCTCTCTCTCTGTCCTTTCTTGGGAGCTCCCTATTTCTCTCTCTTTTTTACCTCGTTCTTTCTCTTTCCTCTTGCCTTCTCTGCTATTATAATCATAACCTCTCTGTTAATTGTAACCATATTCATCTGACAATAAAGTTCTTTTCTACATAGAAACAGCGTTACAAGTCTCCTGCTCTCCGCCGGCTGCCTTCTGCTGCATTCCCATGTTCATCCATAGAAATCCGCCGCCAGATATCAGGGTATATGCGAACCATGTCAAAATCCGCACAAAATCCTAACACTCTTACCCTGCTCAAAAACCAAGTCAAACTAGACCACGTGCCTTAATGGACAACCAGGAAGGAAAAAAAATGGTGAATAAACTTCAAGATAGAGATCTAAGCAAGGAGTTGCCAAAAAGCCATTCAATACCATTCAATACCATTCAATACGGAGAATGACTGATGGGGAGGAGATGGCTCAGAGGTTAAGGTATTGCTCTGGTAGAGGACCTGGGTTCAATTCCCAGCACCCGCATGGTGACTTATAACTGTCCATAACTCCACTTCAAGGGGATCTGACACTCCACAGACACCAGGAACACATGTGTGATCCACATAAAACATGCAGCAAAGCACTTATACACATAAAGCAAAATAAAGTCAGTCTATAAAAGAAACAGAATTGACTAATGCAGGCAGGCATACTCCTTTAGTCCCAGCCCTCTGGAAGCAGAGGCAGACAGATCTCTGTGAGTTTGAGTCGACCTTGGTCTACATAGGGGGTTCCAAGACAGCTAAGGCTACATAGTGAACCCAGTCTGGGGGTGTGGGGGAGACACGGAAATTAAAGACTTGACAAATGGGATTGTATGAAATTAAAAAGCTTTTTCGTAGCAAAGGAAATGAGCAGAATGAACAGACAGCCTGCACGAGGGAAGAAAATCTTTGCCAAGTAAACATCTGATGGAGGATTAAATATCTTAAGTCTATAAAGAATTCAGGCCAGACATAGTGGCTCACACCTGTATTCTCAGGACTGGGGAAAATGAGACAAGATTGCCAAGGGTCTGAGGCCAGCCTAGGCTCAGAGCCTTCAGTACATACGGTGTGAAACCCTGTCTCAGAGAGACAGACAGAGGAAACAAACCCCTAGGTGTGGTGCACACTTGGGAGGTGGAGGCGGGAAGATCAGGATTATAAGGACAGACTCATTTACGTAATAAGTTCAAAACCAGCCTAGGGTACATGAAAACTCGTACTGAAAAAGAAAAGAATAAATTAGGAGGACAGCTGTTGTCGCTTAGAGAATGGTTCCGTAGGTTCTATATGAACGTCCAAATACCCGGTCCCTGTTGGTGAGACTGTTTGAGAAGGATGAAGAGGTGTGGCCTCGTGGACACAGGGGTGTTACCGGGGCCTGCTATAAGGTTTCAAAATAATCAGGCCATTCCCACTGTGTTCTCTGCTTCATGTTTGGGGACCGAGATGTGAATTCTCAATCGTTCCCCCGCCACGTCTGTTGCCTACTTTGTGATACCTCTCACCATCATGGACTCTAACCTTCTGGAACTATAAGCCCAGTTAAATACCTGCTTTTATAAGCTGCCTTGGTCATAGTGCTTTATCACAGCTATAGAACAGGAACTAAGACACCATCACAACATCAACCTTTGGTCCCCATAAACACATGGGGGAAATTGCAAATATTAGCCGGACATGGCTACACAGACATCTATTTGGAGCATTTAGGAGGCTAAGGCAAGAAGACCATGAACATACACCAAGTTGATGCTCAAAAGCAAAACTCAAAATACTACCCAATTGTTTTAGAGAGAGAAAACATTCCTTTCACCGAAACACCACAATGAAATATAAACTTCCTCAGATCTGAGCACAAAGATGAGCCCTGACAAAAAGTAATAACCTGAGGATTAGCTAAAGCTAACTTTCAACAAATTTTATTTTAATGTTAATTATTTAATAAAGTATGCATGATATAATCTAAAGAAGTGTGGCCTGGGACTGGGATGTACTTCAGAGGTTGAGCACTTCCCTAGCATGCATGAGGTCTTGAGTTCACCCCTTAACACATACACAAACACACACACAAATATTATAAATTTATAAATACATAAACCACATTAGTATATACAAATTATATCTCTATATATGCCCACAGAGAGAAGAAGGAGAGGAAACACATATTACCCCAAAACTACTCCCATTTAAAATAAAAGGAAAATGGAAAGACACAGAAAGGGGGTTCCTCAAGATGGCTCAGCAGAAAGGCACTTGCCACCAAGCCTCATGATCCAGAGAACTACAAGAAGGTGGCTCTTGCAAGGTGTCCTCCTCTTAGGCATGATGGCGCATAATTACACATTTATATAATAAATTAATTTTTGTTTTTAAAGAGAAGAGATAGAGAATTGGCTTTTAAGTCAGGAACATTGGCTGTTCTTTCAGAGTACCTGAGTTCAATTCCCAGCACCCACATGTCAGTTTACAACCATCTGTAATCCCAGGTCCAGGGGATCCTACACCCTCTTGTGCCTTTTAAGGTACCAGGCGGGCATGTAGTGCACTGACATATACATGCAGGCAAACACACAAAATAGAAATTACATTTAAAAAACAATTAAATCGTAAAAAGAAACAAAAAGCTTCATAGTGATAGAAAACATTTTTCTCACATCATGAAAAACACAAAACTTTTTTTTTTTTTTTTTATCCAAAAGAAATTTCACTTACTGGCATGCTTATCGGCAAGCATTATAAGTGTGTTGGAGATATCACGTCGTCTATAAAAGCATACGACTTTTGCTTCCACATTGCCACTTGCAGTCTAAGAAATAAATAAATAAATAAATAAAAGTTATATGGGACCTGAAGTCTCAATGATAAAATGTGCTTAAAAGCTGGATGTGGCTTCACGTGCCTAGAACCAGCGAAACAGGAAGGATTACCCAGAGTTGACAGCCAGTCAGATCCACACAGAGAGTTCCACACCAGCCAGGGTTACTTAGCAAGACACTCTCTCAAAAAGACAAACAAACAATGGAACCTGGAAAGAATGGGAGGGATAAAGAGTTCCCCTACTGTTGTGTGTATGTGTGTTGTGAGACAGAGCTTCACGGAACCCAGGCTGGCCTTGAACTCTTCTCCTGCCCTCATCTGCCCAGGCATTCAAAACCAAACCAGCCAGATTAATCCCACTAATTTTAAATGCTGCAAATAATTTGTTCACGGCACTGAATTTAGTTATCTTTGTGTATTGTTCAGACCTATCCCCAGATTAAGTGTAGTATCACCCAGCTCCCTCCTGTGATAACTCTCTTCGTAGCCAGTACGCAGGACAGAACTACAAAAATCTCTTCATGTAGTCAATATTCTTACTTTACCTTCACATGTGAAACTATCCAAGACTGTAAACTCCCAACATGAAAGTCTTTCTGACTAGAGTCTAGAATATAATCAGCATTCAGTTTGGCTGTAATTTACTGCAGCTGGGGCCCAGATTCCTACTCTAATATCCATAAATTCTGCAGTCTTTCAAGCAGGTCAATCATTCACTGGCAAGTTCTTCATTAAAACATATAGATTACAATAAAATGTTACTGTAATGTCCAATTTCCAACATACGTGCCACACGCTTTCAGAACGTATCTGGAGTTAAAGATATATTGAAATATAAAGAACATATACTATAATAAATTTGTCAATTTTACCAAGTTTGGCAGCGATATTTTAGTTCAGCAGCAATAGTCTAGTGAGAAATGGTACTGTGGAAATATTGCCCCTTCAGATTGAAATCATATTAAATTCCTACCCAAATGCCAATATATTCCGTAATTCTGTGACCAAACTCATCCTCCAGAAGCAATGATCCAGCAATCTGCTAAATGAACAGGCCGATATTTCCATGTAAATAAAATTGAGGGCTTCACTTGAAGCATTTCCTTATTTCTGTCTCATTAGTGAGCTCTCCTAACAGCAATGCTCTCCAAAGATGATTAAATTCTCAGTTAAACCTGCTTGAGGGATAAAGATGTAGTTCAGAATTTTTCTTCTTTTCCTTTTGCTTTTAGAGACAGAGTTTCTCTGTGCAGCCTCTGGCTGTCCTGGAACTCTGAGATCACCCATTTCTGCTTCCCAAAAGCTTGGATTAAAGAGTGTGCCACCCCCACCCCTTTAAAGTCAAGATCTCACTACATATAACACAGGCTGTCTAGAACTGGAAAACCTCCTGCCTCAGCCTACCTAGTGCTGGAATTAATAGGTTTAAGGTATCATACCTGGATGTAAAAATATATGGGTGAGGCTGGGTATGGTGACACACACCTTTAGTCCCAGCACTCAGTACGCAGAGGCAGGAGGATCTCTGTGATTCAAGATTAGCCTGGTCTATATAATTCCAGGACAGCCAGGGAGGACTACATAGAGAAACCTTGTCTCCAAAACAAACAAACAAAAAAAGAATTCTTTGGGTCTGGAGATGGCTCAGCAGTTAAAAGCACTAGCTGCTCTTCCAAAGGACCCCTCCTCAATTCCCAGAATCCACATGGTGGCTCACAACTGTCTGTAACTCCAATTCGAGGTAATCACAAAAACATACATGAAGGCAAAATACTGATGCAAATAAAATAATAATTAATGATAATAATAATATCCTCAGGACTAAGGGGTATGGCTCAGTGACTGAATATATTCTAAGGATGTAAAGAGCATGGGGTTTAATCACCAGCGAGAAAAATCTCCTGGGCCACACACACTTTTGCCTATTGGATCACTCCCAACAGTGCAGTATTGTTCTTCTCTGACAACTACAGGGCATTATCCCTCACCCAGGACTACAGTACAGCATAGTCCTTCCCCTCCACAAAATGCACACAAACCATTTCTCTAAAGCTCTGCTATTCTAAATAATGGCTGAGCTTGAGCTTGGTGGGCCACCACTCCTAGAATCAGAGACAGAAAAACAAGAATTGAAGACAAACCTGGAGTTTGTCTTTTTTTAAGACTTTGTCTCAAAACAAAAATGAGCGGGAAAACAGGGGCTATAAACACAGCTCAATGATACAGCACTGGCCCTGGGTTCAGTTCCCAATGGGGAGTTTGGGGAAATCGATGGGAAAGTTCCCTAACTTCCATGCCCGTTGCCAATAGTTTCCAAATGGCAAGAGGGATCCAGATTAAGGCTCCATGAAGTGGCTTTAGGGTATCTCTGGAAATTATTTGCAAAATCTTATATATGTAGGTGGGATAGCTCAGTGTATCACCAATGCAGATTCAGGAGGATTGCCCCAGGTTTAAGTTCAGCTCTGTCTATATTGCAAGTTCCAGGCCAACAGCTGTACAATATAAGACTCTGTCTCAAAATACAATGCAGCTCAGTAGTAGGGCATTTGTCTAGCATAGGCAAGGGCTAGCTAGGGTTCAGTGCTTGGTGATGAATAGTGTGGTGGTGACTAGGGAAAGCTACAGGTGTTGCTCAGTACCCCCAACAAATCAAGAATGTTGGAGCCCATCTGTGATTCTAGCTTTCAGAAGGCAGAGTCAGGAGATCAGGTCAAAGCCCATCTCACACCTCATAGTGATCTCAAGGCTCACCTAAACTATATGTGACCCTGTTTCAAAAATAGAAACTTTGACGTTAGCATAAACCACCAAGAAAGTTCAAGACCAACTTGGGGAGCATAGGAAGACTTGTCTCAATGCTGGGCATGGTGGCAGACATCTTTAATACTAGCACTTGAGGGAGGCAGATTTCTGTGCTTTGTGAGGCCAGCCTGGGCTACACAGGAAGTTCCAAACCAGACAGGACTACATAGTGAAACCAGGTCTCAAAACATAAAATAAAGAATATAGTCTCAATCTTTTTTTTGGGGGGGGGGAGAGAGAGAGAGAGAACATGTGTGGGGGGAAGGGCTTGGTGCCAAGCAATTTTACCCACTGAACCATCTCACTGGCCTTCTCTTCTTTAGAATTTTGTTTTCTTCTGTTTTTCAGTGCTAGGGGTAGTCTTAGTAATGGAAAGCAAGTGCTATGCCACTGAGCCACACAGCCTTGAATTAAATATTTGAAGGTGATAAATGACATAGAAAAAAGCAAGCAGGAGGCATTTTTATTTGTTTCTTGAGACAAGGTCTCCAGTTGTTCCGGCTGGCCTTGAGCTCTCTCTCTCCATTGGCTAATAAAGACTTCCCATCCCCTTCTCAGGACTGGGACACCAACCACACTCAGCTTATTCTATGCTGGGCATTGAACCCAGGAGCTTTGTATGAGCACGCTACCCACTGAGCTGTATTTGGCACTTTTAGATACTGAAAAAGCATAGGTGATGTAAAAGGGGTACTTAAGAGATAAAGATATAAGTCACAGTCTCACAATTAAAAATAAAATTACAGAAATGGTAAATGTAAAATGTCACACACAGGACCAAGTTCTGTAAACACGGAATCTGGAGTACAATTAGTTGCCCCTTTTGAATTAGGAGGGTGACAGTATCCAGGACCTTGTACGGTCTCTGTAAAATTCCTGAACTTTTTAAACCCAAAAGGAAAAGCTCTTGATAAACAGTTTGCTCTCGCTTGCTTTGTGCTCTTTAGCTGTATGCGGCACATGTCTCTAATCCCAGCCCTCAGGAGACAGTACCAACGGTTCATAAGCAGCCTGGACTTCATGCCACCCGGTCTCAAAACCAGAAACCAAAACCAAAACAGCAGAAACTTCTCTTTTTTACCTTCCCCCTCGTCTGTACTCAGATGAAATGACAGTGACCTTTTGGAAGAAGAATGTAGAGGAACACACACACACACACACACACACACACACGTACATATAAATTTATGCTACATTGTGTCTCCCTGTCTCTTGTTTCACTCAAGAGCACATTATAAGCACCTTAGGATAAATGGCTGGCACACAGTTAGAGGCATTAAATAAACAATTGTTGAAGCAGTGACTAATTTCTCCTGTCTATGCTCATACATAGCATTACTATCCAGCAAGTACTTTGATTCGATTTGTTTTCTTTTTCTTATTCCAGACCAGATTTCTCCGTGTAGCCCTGGATATGCTGGAACTCACTCTGTACACCAAGCTGACCTCAAACTCACGGAGAACCTACTGCCTCTTTTCCTTTGTGTTTCTAAACTTTGTCCTTCTTCCCTCTTTGTTTTTGAGACCCATTTCTCACTGGCCTGGAACTAACTCCCCAAGTAGGTTAGCCTGGTTGGCTTGTGTGCCCCAGGGTAAGGATTGTGAGCATGAGCCACTAAACCGGTTTTTCTTTCTATTTTTTGAACATGGGTTCTGAGAATTGAACTCAGGTCCTAATGATTGCCAAGGCAAGTACTTTACCAACAGAGCCATCTTCCCAGACTCTCATTTTGTTGGTCAAGACAGTCTCAGTAAGAAAACCCAGGCCAGACTTGAACTAGATATAACATTCCCGTCGGTCCTCAGAAGTGCTAGGATCACATTGACTCATTTTACAATTGGGGGAGGGGGGTGAGACAAGGCCTGGTTTAGAAAAATTCTTCCTTCTAAAGCTAGGGGAGGAAAACACCAATTCCCTAACAATTGCAAAACCCGAACTTGGGAAGCTGAGGCAGGAGGATTGTGATTTTGATGTCAGCGAAAGCCTGTCTCAAACAAACAAGCAAAATACATGAAAAGGAACGGAGTTCTACAACAGACCTGATCTTTAACTCTAAAAGCAAATTTAAAGAGACCTACAATATCTTATTCAATAACATAAATAACAAAAAAAAATCTTTATATGAAAAGCAAACATCCAGAAGCCTGTAGAACTCTGTAAAGAGTTAAACTATGTCTTCAACAGCCTGGAACTGAACAACAGGCATGGTGGTACACGCCTTTAATCCCAGCACTTGGGAGACAGAGGCAGGAGGATCTGGGTAAATTCAAGGCCAGCCTGGTCTACAGAGTGAGTTCTAGGACACCCAGGGCTGTTACTCAAAGAAACTCTGTTTTGGGGGGAAGAGAGAGATTAGTTAATTCTTAGTCTGGAACTGAAAGTAAAAAAATAACCTCTGAGGCCCTTGGCCCTGAGCTCTTAATGGAAAGGACCCATACTCTCCACGGCTGATACAAGAACACCCTTACCTTGTTCAGTTCTTCTATTCTTCTGATCAGATAGGGGTTGCTGGAGGAATTCTCAAAGTACACATAATCTGCAATCAAAACGTTACAGGTTTTTTTCAACAAAGAGTTCATATTAGACAGCCCCTCCCCCTTTTGGATAGGGTCACATTACATAGTCCTGGAGGTCTTAGAACTTGCCATGTGAACCAGGCTGGCCTCAAACTCACAGAGACCTGCTTGCCTCTGCCTGGGATTAAAGTGCTGGGATTAAAAGTGTGCAACAGTTTACTGAGTTACAACTTTCTATATTCAGCAAATCACCTTAGTGAAGTAGGTAATCCACTCACCTGTAATGCACCCTCAGAAAGCTGTACCACATACTTTCCTAGAATCCCCATTTCTGAGTAGTCCAAAGTAATTTACAACTCAGTACACCCCTCCCTTCCTCCCAAACGTTAGAACTGGTGGCAGGCACCACACCCTGCTTAAATTAAATTTCTCTTATGTTTGCTTTTAGAATTAGCTTTCCATTAGTCCAAGAAGTCAAGAACTAGCTATGTAGTCGAGACTGGCCCTCAGCTCCTGAGACTCCTGCCCCCACCTCTTACAGGTTGAATTTACTGGCATGTACCACACTACTCAGCCTTAAATTAATTGTTTCTCTATGTAACAGTCCATGCTGTCCTGGAACTGGTTTTGTAGATCAGGTTGGCCTTGGACTCACTGAGATCCACCTGTCTCTGCCTCCCAAATTCTGGGATTAAAGGTATATGCCATCACTGCTCAGAGTAATTAATTAAAAAAAAAAAAAAAAAAACTTAAAACAAAGAAGCCTGAATTACAAAGTAAGGGCCAGCCTCAGCTATATACCAAGACTTTGTCTCCAAAAAAAAAAAAAAAAAAAGCCTTAAGTCCTCACTTGGGAGGCAGAGGCAGACAGATATCTGTGAGGCCTGCCTGGTCTACAGAGTGAGTGAGTTCTAGAGCAGCTAGGGCTATGTAAACATCCTGTCTCAAACACAACAGACAAAAACCACCACAACAACGATAGCCTGACTTCTTCATCACTAGGTATCAGAGCTCACTAAGGCATCCTACCAGGGCAGCATCTGCATCCTTTCCCTCCAAATCAATCAGCCCTGGAGAATGTTCCTTACATAAAACTGTTGGCCTAAGACAAATTCAGAGCAAAGAGAAAGGCTTATGAGCCCAATTTCATTTCAAGCATCAACTTAAAAGAGAAAAAAGTCGGCAGAGAGAATGGGTAAGAGAAAGGTTACTAAACTTTTCCTTGCTCTACCTGAGAAGGTGAGGAATACGGCAGGGCTATTTGCTGAGAGGCAGAGCTGTCTAGGGGGGGTGTTGGGATCTTTTTATCCTTTTATCATTATTTGATCCAGTTCCATTAAGGTCCTTTCTTATAAAGAAATCATGGCAAGTTTTCAACTACACCTACAGAATTTTTCCAAGCGTGGCTTTCCCCCCAGAGAGTCGCTGGAAACTTCCCACTGTGTGTTTACCTGAGAGACTAGACTGCACAGTCACTGTCTACCTTAGCGGCTGAGACCGGCTCTGCTGCTAAGTGGCCTCATTTAGCCAGGCCATTCCCCACCATCATCCATCAGGAGCTCGGCTAATGAGCAAAGAAGGAAGAGCAAGTCTCACTCACAAACACACCACTTATCTGAATTATTATTTTACCAGGAAGGAGGGAGGGAGGGCGTCGTGAGCAGGGAAAGTTTGTTTGACCTTATTTCTCTCTTCTGCAGAAGGCTGGGAAGGCAGACAGCAGAGCCAACGTCTAGGCTGAGCTCAACACCCCACCTGGGACTGCGGCTCCCCGGCCCCCCAAATAACCCCACTCTTGGTGGGGGGAGCTGAACGAGAAACCAAAGTGGGGGTGAAGCAGCCAAGGTGCAGAGCCCTGGTTCTGCAAACAGGCCTATCCAGCTGTGCGCCTATGGGGCCACCATTGCCCCCCCAGCCCACACTAACACAGAAGCAGAAGGAGGGTCGGGGATGGAGGAGGTTGCCCCAACCCTCCCACCCTCCACCCTCCCACCCCAGTGCCCAAAAGCCACGCAACGAAAAAGCCACTCGGCTAGGGGGCTTGCAGAGGGCCCTGTCCTTCGGGGGCGTTCGTATAGGGGGTGTCCGATGCGTGTCCCCAAAAGAGGCCTGGCCCTGAGAAGCCGGGCAGGAGAGGTGGGGGAGGGGAGTGGGGGTGGGGAGCCCCCTGCGCCCCGCCCGCGGCGCCCTGGGCCCGGGCTCTCCGGGCTGCTGGCGGTTAGCATGCGCTGCCAGGACCCCCGCTCCCGCTGCCCGAGCCCCGACGGGCCGGGAAGGGCCGAGCCTTCCTACCTCCGACCCGGTACATGTTGGCCGCCATGTCCGCCCGCCCGCCCGCGGAGCCCGAGCCGAGCCCCGCCCGCTGCCGCCGCCTCAGCCTCGACCGCCGCCGCCGCCGCCGCCGCCGCCTCGCCACGGGGGAGGGGGAGGGACGGGGAGGGGACACCGAGGGAGGGGGCTGTGCCCGCCTCCAGCGCCCGCCGAGCGACGCCGAGCGGGCCCGGGGAGGCCGGAGCGCAGCGGGAACGGGGCGATGGGTTGCTAGGGGCCGAGGACCCCCGGGGCCACCCGCCTTAGCCTCCCGGAGCACAGCAGGGTCAGGGGCTGTGGAAGAACCTGGGTGGGGACAGAGAGGCTCAGCCACTCGGAGCGTTTCCCCTGCCCTTGTCACCTGTCCACCTTGGGACAGGTTCTCCTTCCCTGCTCCTGTCCCCGGGGACACCCTTCTCTGTGTGACCTCAAGCACATGAATTCACGCCCTTCTGGGTATAACTCTCCGATTTAGTCAAAGCAGGCGATGGATGCTTGTGTCCGTCCCTCGTGGTGAGAGGGTGTCTGGTGGCTTTAGAGCCTGCAGGCCCTGGGGCTCGACAAGACCCTTCGTGCTAGCAGCTTGCCCCATCTGAGATCCAGGCGCGAAAAGGGCTAAAAGAAGATGGCTCTTTCACACCAACCACATTGGCGGGTCTATCATGGTTGTGCCCAGACTGAGCTGATTGAACAGACTCCCCCACATCCTCAGGCCCTGCCTCTAAACAGGCTGTTTCAGGCGCCTGCTTTAACCAAGAGAAAGAAACCTTTGGCACAGGACCACTTCCTTTGCCGGTAGGGGAACGGGTTTTCACAATCTGCCATTGCCCCCAGCAAAAGTGAAGGTCTTGTCAAACAGTTTGCTGTAGCCTGTCTGCTAACTGGTTTTATTTCAAAAAGCCCCCCCCCCCGCCTTTTTTTTTTTTTTTTTTTTTTTCAGTATTGGGGATTGAAGCCAGGGCTTTGTTTATTCTAGTCACTGAACTATAGTCACAGCTCTTTCATGTTAGTTGGTTTCTTTTTCAATTTTTAGCACATTTATTTATTATATGCATGAGGGCATGAGTGCCATGAAACATACGTGTAGGTCACTTCTTTGGGTTCAGGTGGGAAATGAACTCAGGTGTGGGTCTTGAACACCTACTGAGCTATTTCACCAGCTTTATTTATTTTAAGTGGGATCTCAGACTGGCACTGCTTGCATCTGCCTCTCAAGTTTTGGCATTGATGGGCTAACACACCCCATTGGAAAGCTTTTAAATGGTTAACTTTCTCATGCTGATTAGGTGTACATCCCTTTTCACATTCCTCATGCCCTTCTGAATAGAGAAGGCCCTCAAAGTAGGGGGCATCTGTAATCCCAGTTCTCCAGAGGCTAAAAGCTCTCTGATTTGTAGCCAGCTTGGGATATAAAGTAAGACCTTGACTGTCTCATCCCAAATGAACACACAGCTTCCTTTAGAAAAGCCAAGCCATTCCAAACTACACCCAGACATCGTTGCATAAAAAGCATGACAACAAAGATTGTCCACTAGTACCTGGTGATACTGGTCTGTGCCAGGGTAGGAGGCATCCCCAGAAAAGGAGACTGAACCCTTTTTTTGTTGTTCCTTTTTCTCAGAAACTATTACGGAAAAAAGTTTATGAGTAGCTGAGGCAAATAAATAAATGTGCTTTTGCCATTACTACACTGATTATTCTGTGGCCTCTTTTTGCACCTATAAAATGGAGACATTATTTCTGCTGCACATGTGTGCCAAGGGTGGGCTATAATAATCTCTGAAGGTGTTTTGTAAATCAGACAACGGAAAGCAGGTGTCTGCCCTTCCTTTTTACGCTGAAAAGTCTCAGATTGCAGAGGAGTTCGTAGGTTGCTCCAATCTGTGAACCCTCAGCTCTTCTGACCCAGAGAAGAAAACATAAATACTCTGCTACAATGGTTGAATAGCTGTTATTTATCATAACTCTTTCAGTGGAGATCCCACCAAAAACATATTGTGACTTACCTACACCACTCTCCATTTCTGAGCTGACACACAAAAAGGCTAAATCATTCACCTGGAATAGTCTCCTGGCATCAGTACTAAATGTAATTCAGTACTTCCCTCTGGCCCACAACAGCATGAGCCACGAAGTCTGAAAATCTCAAGGAAATGGATTATGAGTGTTAGAAGTTTTGCTCATGATTTTTAAGTAATAAGTGAACAAGAGTTGGAGGGGTTACAGACGCAGGACTCGGTGGGTAAAGATGCTTGCTACCAAGCTTGGTGATTTGATTTTGATCCGTGGAACCCACATGGTGGAAAGAGAAAACCAATTCTCAAAAGTTATCCACAGAGCCCCACAAGCACATCATAAGCTACATAAATGCAGACATACTAAGTTTTTCTTGAACCCCAGTTGGAAGGTAGAGGTATGAAGATCAGGAGTTCAAGATTATCCTAAACCACATAGCAAATCTGAGGCTAGCCTGGGCTCCATGCCTGGGATGTAGTTTAGCTGATAGAATGTTCGTCTACTATGCAAGAAGCTCTGGGTTAGATCCCTAGTCCTGAATAAACCCAGCCTGACAGTCTATGCTTCTAATCCCTGCACCCCAGTCCTTGGGTTAAAGTGGTAAAGGAGGTCAGAGAACTCTCGAGGTCGTCTTCAATTTGAAGCCAACCCGGACTACACCAGTCCAGCCTCAAGAACAGTAAGTGCAAAATTTTTTCTTCCTCAAAGTATTTCTGTATTCTTGTTACTTCCTTGTCCAGGGGTTTTTGAGGTCCCTGGTCTTACCACAAGAAGTGTGTGAAAAAGTGCTCAGGACATTCCCCACACCTGTCCACACTCAACTTTTCTCTGTTGAATCAGCCTTAGCCTGAAGACCCTATTAAAGACTTAGAGACGTGGGACAGAGCAGGAAGTAATGATGGGGGCCAGACCAGACTCTCTCGCCTCCCCTAGATTCTCTTTGTTAAGCCCCTTCTATGGTTGTAGGATATACTTGCACACTGTAAATATCTGTCACTGTAAATACTGGTTTAATAAAATGCTGATTAGACAGAGGCAGGCAGGAAGTGTGAGCAGGGCTACCAGACTAAGAGAACTCTGGGAAGAGGAAGAACAGAAAGAGACATCTAGAAGGAAAATGAGAATCCTGCTCCGAGAAAAGGTTCCGAGCCACATGGCTAAACATAGTTAGGAATAATGGGTTAATTTAAAGAGCTAGCTAGTAAACAGGCCAAACAGTTTGCAATTAATATATAAACCTCTGTGTGTTTATTTGGGACTAAATGATTGTGGGACCAGCCAGACAGTACAGAGAAACCTTCTGACAGGATCCTCTAATAGGATCAATATCTTAAGAATGGGGGAGGAGGGGTGACTGAGCAGCTGGAGGAGTGTACACTGCCCTCCAGAGGACCCAAGTTAGGATCCCAGAACCTGTATCAGATGACTCACAATTGTCTGTAACTCCCTCTGCAAGGGATTCAGCATCTTCTGACCTCTGCATGTGCCCACACTCACATGCATAAATAAAAATAAATCTTAAAATATAAAAAGAGTAAATGGGGCTGAGGTTGTAGCTCGGCTGTTAGAGCACCTACCTAAGTGCATGAAGGGCTGGGTTCAGTCCCAGCATTGAATAAACCAGGTGTGACGTAAACCAGGTGTGATGCTACATCAAAGACTTCCTGCCTGTTAGGTCCCATTTCGCCTCTGACCATCCTCAAACATCCCTGATGAAGAGATGTCACCTAAAGTGTGTCAGAAGTACCAAAGTAAGTCAGGTCTTTCCATGAGTGAAGCTTTCTAGCATGGCTGTTGGGGGGGGGGGGGGAGAAGCACATGGAAAGGATCGCCCAAGACCCACAGTGTCCCCTCTGTTGGTATCCAGGATCCCACCCTTTTAGCTGAAGAAAGCTTCAAAGGAACCAGGTGTGGTGGCATATACCTACGATTAGCTCTCTGGAGGTAGAGGCAGGAGGATCAGGAGTTCAAGCCCAGCTTGGGCTACGTGAGACCTTATCTGAAAAAAAGACAAGAGAGAAAAAGGCCCACTCACTCCCAAGAAGGCTCCGTGGGTGAAGGCCCTTGCCACCAAGCCTGAAGGCCTGAGTCCAATCCTCGGGACCCACATGATAGAAAGAGAAAACAGTTTCTGTAAAATTGCCCTCTGTCCTTCCACATGCACGACGCATACACACCACACTCTTAAATAAATAAATATAATAAAAATAATAAAAGAGCCAGGTATTGTGGGGATTTAATAAAGTTTCAGAAGTTTTGGAGATATCAGAGGGAATCTACCCACAGTCTATGTGGGGGTTAGTAAAAGCTCCAGAAGTCCCAGAGCTCTAACCACAGTCAGTCTAGGAAAATCAGAGAATGGTGATTCAAACCTTTAATCCCAGCACAGGGAGTATCCTGGGAGTGGTGACCTACACCTTTAATCCAAACTGAGTCCAGGTCACTTCAGATTATAGAAGGAATTCCAGGCTCCCAAGTAGGCAGCGATGGAGCCATGCCTTAATTTATGAAAGGGAACTTAAGACAGGATAGAAACACAGAGGGAAGCATTTCCAAGGCTGAGGAAGCTGGAAAACAGCTGGGTAAGATTTGACTGTGGTGTTTATTCCCTCTAGTATCTCCAAAACTTCTGAAACTTTATTAAATCCCCACAAGGTGTGGTGGCCCATACCTTCAATCCCAACACTTAGTTGGCAGAGGCAGGCAGATCTCTGTGAATTCAAGGCCATCTTGGTCAGGACAGCCATGAATACACAGAGAAACCTGTCTCAAAAATAAACAAACAAACAAACAAACAAATAAACAAACAAATAAATAAATGAATAAATAAATGAATAAATGAGTGAATGAATGAATAATAAACAAACAAACAAATAAATAACACTTTAAAAGAGACAAAGAGAAAAAGAGAAAAAATAAATTAAAATAAAAGGAAGAAGGTATAGAGACAGAGAATTTAGGTTTTGTCTCAATGTAGGGACCAAGTTCTTTTTTGTTTTGCTTTGGTTTTTTTCCTTCAGTTTTCTCTTCAGGCACAGAATTTTTGTAAAAGGGGGAAAAAAAGTATTCCATGTTCTGGCTGCAGTCTGGGAGCCTTGTGATATTGAACCTAGGAAAGGAGCCTGGGGGCCCGGGGTGTAATTAATCTGAAGCTAGAGCCCAGCTTTGGAAAAGAAACTGTGTCTTATTTGTCTCTTCTGTGATTTATCACCTCCCCCCTTCACTAACTTATGTTGTTTTTTTAGCAAATTCTTTGGAAAAGTCCAGCCTGTTTCAGATATTTTAGGGAGGTCCTGCTCTGTAAAAATGAACAAATGAATCCTAGGGGGAAAAGCATGTGATATCAACAAGCAAAATAACAATATCCCTAAGCACGAGGAGTTTTACAGCTTGTCCAGACACTGGTCCCCATCCACTCCCTGGCTCAGACATGGACGTCCAGATCAGTTCAGGAGGGCTTACTTTTCCTCTGCTATTTTCCTTTGAGATGAAGTCATACTGTGTAGTCTGGCTGGCCAGGAACTGGCTATGTAGACCAGAGTGGCCTCTGCCTCTCTCAAGAACTGGGATTAAAAGCATTCACTGCCAGACCTGTCTGAGATCCTATATACCCTCAGTGAGGTGTGAGTTGGGCCATTTAATTCAAGCCCCAGGAAGAGGGTCTGGGAGTTACAGTGGGAACTGAGGTGAGACCCAGGCAATTGATTAGTCACCAATTTCAACCTTTTTCAACCTATTGTGGATTTGAATGAGAAAAGGTTTGCCATATAGAGTGTGGGATGGGGGGGGGGGATTAGGGTGGGGCGCAGCAATAATAGATGCAGGAAGAACGTTTGCAAGAATGAGTCACACCTTTAATCCCAGCACTCAGGAGGCAGAGGCAGGAATATTTCTGAGTTCGAGACTGACCTGGTCTACATAGAAAGCTCCAAGTTAACCAGAACTATACAGAGAGACTCGTGGGGGTGGGGTGGGGGTGAATCAGGCTACTATATCAAGAGTTACTCACAGAGACCAAGAGGTCCAGGACAGAAGGGAAAGGATGTAGTGGGTGAAAGGGGGAGCTAGTCTGGCTAGAACAGAGACAAGGGCTGAAAGAAAAGCTGATTAGTTTGTAGTTCATCGAGGAGGAACAGTAAAATCTGGAGTCTTCAGGAAGACGTAGAATGAGAAGAAAATTCTGTATGCAATTGGTTGGAGACTGGCAGGTGGAAGTCCCTGAGGACAGGCAGGAAACAGGAGCTGAGGCATGGCAAGTGTGGTGATAAACAGGTTGGTTCCGGGTGCCTTTGGAATGTCTGGGTAGACAGTTCCTCTTTGAAGAATTCTGTGAACAGGCCTGGAGTGTAGGAGAAAGACCAGAACTGGGATTCTTGTCTTCCTTGTCACCATTAGCCACAACCCAGCTAGTCTGGTTTCAGAACTAAGCCAAACCCTGGCCCCAGGGGGAAGCAGCTCTCCAAGAGAAGAAACAGGTTTAACAGGTTGGGTTCTCCCCACAGAAGCCAAGGTCCAAATGTGCAAACAAGTAGGGCATGAGCAGCCACACAAGTCACTGCCCAGGGCAGAGTGCCCAGGCTACCCCCTTTGACAATAGCAAATGTGGAGTATGACCTGATAGAGTCCCACCTGGACCCTCAAGTCTTCTAGCCCCACTGCTAAAGAACAGAAATGAGAAAGGAACAAATCCAATCCGATTCCCTCCCTCCCTCCCCTCACCCTTTCTTCAGATGGTACAGTGGGTTGAATGATTCTCATCTCATCAGAGGAGGCAGAACGCCTACCAGGAAACTATGAATATGGCCTTATTTGGAAAAGGTGTAATTAAGTTAAGGATATCAAAATGAGATCATCTTCGGTTAGAGTAGGTCTAAAATCCAAAAGCAAATGTCAAGACATAGATTAAGAGACAGCGTTGAAGAGAAGGCCTATAAAGGAAGAAGGTGGATAGAGCCTACATAGATAATCAAGCACAAAAAACCAAATGACAAAAGGCTGGAGGCCCTGGGTTCTTTCTTCACACCACAAAAATAAAAAGAAACAGCCAGGCTGGGGGACACGGTAGTGGAGGACATTCCACTAATTGTAGCAAAGTGGAGTAAGAGGCATTACCCTTAGCCACACCGAGAGTTCAAGGCAAGCCTAGACCGAAACACTCTCCAAACAGAAAACAAAAAATTAGGCTAAGTTAATGAAATAAAAGATAAATAGGCACAAAGTGACCCAATGCAATTTCACAAAACCTGAGTTCACCTGGTGTGGCATCACACACCTCTTGTCCCAGCACTCAGGAGGCAGAGGCAAATAGATCTATGCGAGTTCAAGTCCAGCCTGGTCTACAAAGTGAGTTCCAGGAAAGACAGGTCCACACTGAGAAACCCTGTCTTGAAACACCAAACTGTAATAGTTTAAGCAGTGGGAGGCGACCTTGGAGAGCTGGAGCCAAGAGGCACCAGAGTCAGACCATGCAACAGGTTTCCTGGGAGGAGGTGCAGAGACTGCCTTTGAACAAGAGTGGATGGGGAAAAAAGGCCACGAGAGAAGACCTTGCCTTTACTAAGGGGATACAGTGCGGGTGCATAGGGAGAGGACTCTACTTAGTGGCTGCAGCAGCTACGATATCACATCTTGGCTGAGGCTGATGAGGGTCCTACTGGATCCCAAGGAGAAGGCCATTGTAAATGCCTGAATGCTAACATGAATGTTCGTTTCTGCCATGACCTGAGCAGCCTCTATGGCATCATCTGTCACCAGGTGCTTATGTGACATGTGCACCCTTAAAAGTGCCCGCCAGGTACAGCTCACTCTCGGTCTCTCTTTGTGTCTTCTCTCTTTCTCCTCTTCTCCCTGTCTCAAGTCCCACTCAGACATGGCCTCTGCGCCCCCCTCTCCCCCCACCCCCGCCATAAATCTCTTGCACTAACTCTGTTGCATGCGTTGTGTTTGCTTAATGGCATACCTTGGCAGGGTTCGCCAAAATATACCCGCTGTCACCTTATTTTTTTTTTTATGATTTATTCTTTCACAAAGACCAAAGAAAGAAATAAAGATGGGAGGGAGGGAAGGAGGGAGGGAGGGAGGGAGGAAGGAAGGAAGGAAAGAAGGAAGGAAAGAAAGAAAGGCCGGGTTCCACACATCTCTATTAAGAGTGAGCAGTTGAATACTTTCTCTGGAGTACCCCCAAGCTGTATCACATGTCTCCATGAACACCAGTACAGTACCAATATAGTGATGCCCCAGTTAACGCCTCAATGGAGTTTCTTTGTTAGGGAGCCCTCCAGCACCTCAGACACCAGTCCATGTTTCCATGGAGCAGGATGGGCACTAGCAAAACTATCAGTCTCCCTCCTGCTTACAAAATGCCCTTTGTTGGCTTTAGGGAGGAGTGTGTGTGTGTGTGTGTGTGTGTGTGTGTGTGTGTGTGTGTGTTTGTATACGCACTTGGGTACATGAGGACATGCAGAAGCCAGGGGCGTCAAGGTCTTCCTTAATCACAGTCCACCTTGGATATATATAGGATTGCTCACCGAGTCTGGTGCTCACTGACTCAGCTGGACGGAGTCAATCCAAGCTCTGGGGATCTACCTGTTGATGACTGTCCTCCCAATCCCCTTGCCCTGAATTGAGGTTACCAAAACAGGACCAATGTACCCAGGTTTTATGTGGGTTCCAGGGATCCCAACTCAGGTAGTCGTGCTCGTGTGGCAAGCACTTCACCAGCTGAGCCCTCTCCCCAAGCTTCTACCTGTTTATTCTTTGAAGTCCTAAATGGTTCTGTAACTTGCTGTGTAAACTGGGCAATTGTCTCCTTCCTAAGTGCTTGAATTACTGGTGCGCACCACTACGCCCAGAAAAAAGAAAAGAGCCTTTCCATTCACCAAACACTAACAAACACACACTGAACACAGAGAAGGGCATTGCAGATACACCAGAGACCAAGCTGAACCAAGTACCTGTTTCAGAAGTTTATATTCTAGTGTGGAAAATAGACAATAAACATACAAACAGGTAAGTATATATGATAGTAGAGAATGATAAATGTTACAGAGATTAAACAATAAAATATTGACACGGTCAGGAAGGGCTTCTGGGACACCATAAGAAGTAAACAGAGACCTCATTGAAAGACTAGAGCCCTGGGACATCTGGAGCACAACATCCCTGCAGAGAGAAACACATTTGCGAATACCCCACTATGCTAAACCTGATGGTGACGTGAAGGTCTGGGTGGGTGGGTTAGACAAGAGAAGTGACCAGGGTCTGGGTCACACACAGTCAGGTGGCTTTGGGAAAGGGCTTGGATTGTATCCTAAGTACAATAGGATGTGGTTAGAAGGATTTTTGTTGCTGTGATTGTTGCTTTTGAGACAGGATCTCACCTTGTAGTTCCCTGATTATCCTGGCATTTACTATGCAGACCAGGCTGGCCTAAAACACCCGAGAGAACCACCTGCCTCTGCCTGCTGGGATTAAAGGTGTGTGCTACCACACACAGCCGGTAGAAAATTTAAACATGGAGTGACAGTGGTCTAAGTTATGATTTAAAAACTATTGGTGTGTGTGTTTGTGATGGGGGGTGGATGGCTGCAACATGTATGTAGGTATCAGTGGGGTCAGAAGAGAGCATTAGATTCCCTGAGATAAATTACAGGCCGTTGTGACCCACCTGACAGGGTGGGAAGTGATCTTTGGAGGAACAGCAAGCCTTCTTAAACTCTGAGTCCAAACTCTACAGCCTTTGTGATTTTTTTTTTTTAAACAGTATACTTAGCCTATCCTCAACTCACCACCCTCATCCTCATCCTTCCAATCATTAGGATTACAGCTATGCTCTGCCATACCTAGTTTGATTTATGATTTTTGTTTTAATTCTTAAAGTTACATTTATTTATTTTTGTGCACATGCATGCAGGGTTGTGTGCCCACGGTACACAGGCCGAAATCCGAGGACGGCTCACAGGAGTTGATTTCTTTCTTCTGCAGCGTGAGTTACGGGAACTGAACTCAGGCCTGGGGCTTGGCCGTTAGCCGTTGACCCATGTCACCAGCCCTTGATTTCTATTTGTAACTGTACTTGTTATTTATGTGTTGTAAGTGTCTGTGCTTTTGTGGGTTAACATACACCAAGTGTGTACAGGTGCCCCGGAAGGCCAGAAAAAGGTGGGAATCTCCTGGAACTGCAGTGTGAACTGTCTGATGTGGGTGCTGAGAACCAAACCTGCATGCTTTGCAAGAACAGGAAGCATGCTACTGGGTTATCTCTCCAGATGATTGGTGTTTTTAACGCATCTTGTGTGCAGCTCTGCAGAAGGTGCACAGTGGGGAACAGAAACAGAAATTCAAAAAGAAACTAATTTAGTCCAAGGAAAGAGATGAGGAAGGTTTGGAGTAGCATTGGTAACGATGGATATAGATCCTTGTGTGTGTGTGTGTGTGTGTGTGTGCGTGCGTGCGTGCGTGTGTGTGTGTGTGTGTGTGTGTGTGTGTGTGTGTGTGTGTCTGTCTGTCTGTCTGTCTGCCTGCCTGTCTGTATCCTTAAATATATGCATATGTGTGTGTGTCTGTCTGTCTGTATCCTTAAATATATGTGTGTATGTGTGTGTGTCTGTCTGTCTATATCCTTAAACATATGCATATGTGTGTGTGTCTGTCTGTATCCTTAAATGTGTTTGTGTGTGTGTGTGTGTGTGTGTGTGTGTGTGTGTGTGTGTACACACTTTGGAAAAGGGCAGAGATATGGATCAAACCCAGTCTAGTGTATCCTGGACTAGAACTCAAACACTCAGTTACACCCCAACCCACTTTTTTTCTTTCTTTCTATTTTTTAAATCTTAGCTTAAAACAGAGCATCATGAACCAGAAACGGTGTGGAACGACCTTAGTCCCAGAGTGACTTAGGTGATCCTCTATGAGTCTGAGACCAAACTAGTCTACATACACTTCAAGTTCTAAGCCAGCCACAGTGAGACCTTGTCTCAAAAAACAAAAACAAAACAATGCCTTTGTTTTTATTTGTCTAATCTAGTCTCAAGTGTACCGGAGCCTGCCATGTGTTGGTTATTATAGACATCTGCCACTTTGCTTAACTCCCGGGCCTAACTTGTATTTTTAACTCTAGAACTGGGAAGCTGGAAATAAATTGGTAGGGTTTTAGTCATGACTCCAAGGGCAGGGAGGAAGACTCATTAATCGTCTCCACCTTTGGTCAAATAGAGGGACAGAGACTAGAGTTTTTTTCCTTTCATTAGATCCTTTTATCTGTAGGTTTATAGTGGCTGCTCTTTCTATAGAGAAAGACGGTAGTTTATTTGTTCTTTTGATTTCAAAAAGAACTAAAAATGTTGGAGAGCTCAAAGCTAAATCATTGTTTTTGTCTCCTTTTATCTCTGTGAAGTTTGGAGGGAAAGTGTATTACAGAGCTGCCTCCAAGACACTGTTATTACACGGCCAGGCCAAGAGAGCATCATTAGAAGCAACTCACACAGGGCTTCATGTTTAATTGCGCAGATCAGAGCTCAGGCTCCAAACAGAGGTCACCTGGAGGCAATTTGACCTTTTTCGGGTTTTGGCTAAGGATACTTAGAACCTGTCAGACAACTTCATGGAACCTCATCAGTGTCCTTACAATGGGTGGAGCCCATATTAGAAACTAGAATTCTGAAGACAGGGGGAAAAGATTCCAACATTTCAGGGCTTCCTTTGCCCTTTAACTTGGCTGCTCCCCAGCCAATCTGATGTTCTCTCCCTGTGCCCTGGCATTCACAGAGAGCCTGGGTTGGAACCTCTGTAAGGGACCCTCAAATCTCCCTCCAGGTTTGAAAATTCCTCATCTATGGTATTTGCATCTACTTTTATCAATACCACCCAACTTGCCTCACACTCCCACAAAGCCTCTCTCCTTGCAAATGGGCTAGAGTCACGGCAGCAGTGTTGAGGTCCCAACCCTTTGGAGATTCTCCTTTATGCCACAGCTTCAAGAAGCATCTGCAGGGCAAGCCAGGCCCATAGACTTGAAGAATGGAGACCCCACCCCACTCCACACCAGCCAGCCACATGTTGCTGGGATCAGATGTATTATTTATGATTCCAGTGTCAGCATGGCTCCCAGGCACCCAGGGAAATGGAAAGGCACTTGGGCCTGTGCTGGGTAAACTAAATATTTAAACAGGAATCAGGAACCGAGGCAAAAAATCCATTTTTCCTTAGTAAGGCAGACAGCGCCATAAATGACTTCAAGGTTAAGGGTCTGGTAAATATTGTCCAGAATGGAGAGAAAGACCAAGGGCCCCTGGCCAACAGCTCTTCAGGGCAGAGCCATGGCTTGTAGCAGGCAGAGGTAAAGATTGAAAACTGATTAGGAATGAGACAGGGAGACACCGCAGCAAAGCCAAGCTGAGGTCATGACCCAGCTGTGTTCTTCTTGCCCAGGGAACTCCATCTCCCTGTCTCAGAGGTATCCTGAGCAGTGACAGGCACAGCTGTAATTTCAGCCATTGGGAGGCAAAGGCCGGTCAACTCTGTGAGTACCAGCCTACTCAGAGCCACATAGTGAGAATTTATGTTAATAATGATGATGATGACGAATAGAAAAAGATGGTTTAAAGGCCACCCTTGGCTATTGTTTTGATTTCATGGCAATCAAAATGTTGGAAACTGATGCAACTGGTCGTATTATACCCATAGTCAAGGGCAGATGGAATGAATGCACACATGCTTGCCAAAGCTCAGTGTGGTTGTTCTACTTTTACTTTTACACAGCTCAGAATCTTCTTAGGGAATAGCGCCACCCACAGTGAGTCTTCCCATCTCTATTAATATAATCAACATAATCGTCCATAGACAGCTGCACAGGCTAACCTGATTGGACAATCCCTCATTGAGACTTTCCTGTGTGATTCTACATTGTGTCAAGTGGATATTCAAAACCAGCTATCATGGAGCTGGAGAGATGGTTTAGTGGTTAAGAGCACTGGATGATCTTCCAAAAGTCCTGAGTTCAATTCCCAGTACTCACATTGTAACTCACAAGCATCTCTATTGGGATGTGATGCCTCTTTCTGGCACAAAAGCATATGGATATAAAATAAACCTTTTTAAAATGCAAAAACAAACAAAAAAACAGCCACGAGGCTAGCCTGGGCTACATGAGACCCTCCCTCATCGCCCTCTCCAAAGATGCTCTACAGTGTCGTGTTTGCCTATCTCCCACATAATCACACTTTTTTTCTTTGAAAATCATGAGGTAATAGTCAATGATTCACTAACCCTCTTGTCTTGATTCTCTTGGTTCTACCAGATACAAGTCCCAATCCAGGAAGCTGACCTCCACCCTCTTCAGAGACAGAGATGCATAGAACCAGGTCCACTGTTTTATTTATTCCTTATGTCTACATATGTGTGTCCATGCCCTGACCCAGTTTGAAGACCAGAAGAAAACTTGAAGGACTTCATTCTTTATTTCCACAGTGTGGGCTCCGGGGAGTGAAGTCAGGTGGTCAAACTTGGTAGCAAATACCTTTACCCACTGAGCCATCTCACCAATCCAGTTTCATTATTCTTTCTTATTTTTAGTTAGGATCATATCTATCCAAGTTTGGCCCTGAATTCTCCTCTTAAAGCAGGGGTCACAGGCTTGTGTCCCCTGGCTGACCAGCCATCATTTATTCAAGCTTTTCCTGTTCCTCTTTCTCCTCCCTATACGACCCATCTCTTGTGTTTCCCCAGCAGTCACTATCTCCGGCCTCCAAGGACGTAACTTTTTTCAGTCTGTGCATGCAAAATGCCCTTTTCCTTTCCTCCTTAGAGGACAGTTGAGACAGGCTGACATTTTCCAAATTAACTTTTATGAGAACTTAGGAAATAATTGCAGAAAATGCAAGCGCGTAAGTTCAATTCAGTTCAACATTTATGGAGAGTCTTATGTTTAGTGTCACAGCCTGGGTTACAGTGATAAATGGAACATGGTCCCAGGAGTGGGAGAGCCTGCTATCTAACTAAGAGGCAGGACTGCTTATATAATCTAGGAAGATAAGGGCCACAGCAAGCCAGAGCAGTTAACTGCGTGTGCTGTGTGTGCAGGGCTAGGCAGAGAGGACCTTCACTGAACGTGACCTTGTACTGTGTGAGTTCGTGGGGAGAAGACAGTGGGATTTTCTTTAATGTTTTGTTTGTTTGGGGCTGTATGGTTTTCCTAGATCCCGATGACAGAGGATTTTTGTTTGATAGTTTGATTTTTGAATTTGTTTTTTGAGGCAGAGTTTCACTATGAAGCCCTGGCTGGCCTGAAACTCACAGCAAGCCTCCTGCTTCTGCTTCCTAGCTAGGGTCAGGATTACAGGTGCACATTATTTCTGACAGGAATTTAGACCTAATACTAAAGAACATAAAAGAAATGAAGAACCAATCTGACTAGATTTGTATTAAAGGGAAAAGTGTGAATGTAGATTTATCATCATCATTTGGGGCATGAATGCTAATGTGTACCCAGGAAGGTCAGAGGGTAACTTTATGGACTTAGTTCTCTCCTTACCCCCTTACATAGGTCCTAAGGATAGAACTCAGGTTAGCATGATTGTGCCACAAGCTCCTTTAGCCATCTCACAGACCCTATTTTTGTTTAAGACAGGTATCTGAAGTTAGTTGGTATGGTCAAGCCTTGCTATGTGGCCAAAGCTGGCCTGGAATTCCTGAGTTTCCTACCTCTACCTTCCCAGTGCTGGAATGATGGACTATTTATGCAGTGCTGGGGATCAAACCCAGAGCTTCATACATGCTATAATTAGTTTTGTCTGGCTTCACAGGATCTGGGGTCACCTAGGAGACAAGCCTCCAGGCACACTTGTGAGGATTAATTAGGTCCAGAGCAAGCTGGTGAGAAACGTTGTTGAATAGGTTCACAGATGTGAAAAGAGATAGTAAAAGAAAGCTATTTCCTGGGTTTGGGTCCTGGAGTAAGAGCGAAGGCTAGCTGGGGAGAAACATTCACCACTACCTACTTCCTGACTGTGGATGCCTTGAACTCCTGCTGCCTTGAGTTCTTTGCAGTGACGGATCAGGTCGCTGAAATAAACCTTTCTCTTTTGAGTTGTGTTTGTCACAGAATCTTATCACAGCAACAAAAGAAAGAAACTGAGGCACCAGGTCAAGGTTTAACTTTTACATCCCCTTCTCCCCAATTTGATAATTTTAGTGTTGGAACCTCGTCTAAGAATGGAATCTCGTGAGATTTCTGAGGGCTTTTGAGAAAGCTTCAAGAAGCGGAGACAAAGAAGACTCTTGTGACCTCAGTTGCTTCAAAACATGGAATTGTTTTTGGAATGTATTTTCAGACCCCCCTCCCAGGTGTAGCAGTGAGTAGTGAGTTTAATTCAGGTTATTCACTACAACTGCTATTGTTATGTGTTTATTATATGTCTCAATGGAAAAACATGTTTTTCCCCATTCGGCTCATCCTGTACATCAGTGATTGTACACTTTATTCATGGGATTCTTCTTAACACACAGAGGATAAATTGTCTGATGCTCTAAAGTTGGCTATTGTTTGAGACTTCAGTTTGCCTCATTTATTGGCTCCATTCTACCAGGCCCCACAACCTATAGAGTGGTGAACAGTTTTAGTTTGTATTTTTGAGACAAGGTCTCATGAAGGCTGACCTTGAACATAATATATAGCAGAGAATGACTTTGAACTTGTCAATTTTTTTGTATTATTATTCAACATCTCAAGTAGTGGGATTACAGATTTTCTCATCCATACCTAGCAACACACAGTCTTTAATCAAAGTCAATCCTCTCCAGCCTCCCAAGACCTAGTATAAATTCAACAGAAGGCAGCTAGGGATTGTGTCTCAGCAGTAGGGTCCATCTGGCATGCATACAAGGCGTGCCATCTCCTGTACCATAAGCAAAGAAACACAGCAGAACTATTCCTGAAGAGGCTGCAGTATAGCTCAGTGTTAGCGCATTTACCTAGCTTGTGCAAAGCTGCAGGTTCAATCCTTAGCACCCAAGACACAATTTAATTTAAAAAATATTCCAAGCCGGGCATGATGATTCATGTCTTTCATCCCAGCGCACTGGAAGCAGAGGTAATTGGATCTCTTTAAGGTTAGCCTGGGCTGCATATCAAGTTCCAGGCTAGCCAGAGCTATATAATAAAATCCTGGAGGGGGGGAGGGAGCTTGTTATTCTTGTTTTTTAAAAGACAAAAAAAAGATTGATTACAGAAAACCAGGGTAAATTGCAACTCATTTCCCAATTCCATTTTCTTTTTGGGGGAACTACTTATGAGAAGGGCTGTATTATTGCCTTCAGGCCCTCTTAGTCACCACCAGAGTAAATGGTACTTCAGAAGTCCCAGCTGTCAGGGTTGGAGAGATGGCTCAGATCTGGTTCTCAGAACCCACACGGTGGCTCATGACCCTTTCTCTATAACTCCACCTGCCGGGGAATTTGATGCCTCTGGCCTCAGAGAGAAGCTACACTCAGATGCACAGTTGTATGGGACCTAAAGGATAAGCTTACCAGACACTAGTGATTCATATATTGTAATGAGTCTTTATCTCAACAGCTAGCTCCCAAATAATGATACGGAGATTTATTAAATATGAAAGTTTGGCCTTTAGCTTACTTAGGCTTGTGTTCAACTAATTCTTACAACGTAAATGAGGCCATATTTTTTATTAATCTACATTTTACCGAGTGGCTTTTACGTCTATTCCATTCCAATACTCTTCTTTGCTCCTCCTTCTCCTCTTCCTCCTCCTCCTCCTCCTGTGCCTAGACATCCCAACTATACCCCCTGCATAGCTATTGGACATTTAGCTCATTATTAAACCAATCAGAAGGTGCCTTAGCAAAGATACATCTTCACAGTGTACAAAAAAGAGTATTTCGTAACAATATGTAATGAGGTCATTGTGAATGTTTCATTTATTTTATTTGTATTTGTGAGTGGCTGGGTATGTGAGAGAGACAGAAAGAGACACACAGAGAGAGAAAGAGACAGAAAGACACACACATACACACAGAGAGGGGAAGAGACAGACAGACAGACAGAGAGAGAGAGCAAAAGAGAGAGAGAGAGAGAGAGAGAGAGAGAGAGAGAGAGAGAGAGAGAGAGAGAGAGAGAGAGGTGTATAGGTGCCTATAGAGGTCAGAAGAGTATGTTGGATTTCCTGAATCTAGAATTGCAGTAGTTATGAGGTGTCTAAGGGTGTGCTGGGAACCAGACTCAAGTCCCCATAACAGTGTGTGCTCTTAGCCAGTGAGCTATCTTTTAAGCCCCTGCTTTGGTTTTTGTTAAACACCACTGTGGACTGAATCCAGATTTTCCAGTATGCCAAGCAAATGGTCTCCCTCTCTCTTTCTCTCTCTGACACAGAGCCCTATTTGTAGGCTTCCTTTACATTTTATTTGGAGACAGAGTCCCAAAAAGTTGCCCAGGCTAACATGACTGTGACCACGACCCAGTCAGATCTTGATCTTCCAATCTCCTGCCTCACCCTCCTGAATAACTTGAATTACAGACCTGCACCATGAGATCTGATGCCCACGCAACTCTCTCAGGAGGAAAAGAGATGAAGGTTGGGACTCTTAATAGATGTAGTTACTTATTTATAGGTACAGCACTTGAGAAACATGGTTGTCCAAGCCTGGAAGAATCTAAGTTTAGGAGTTTATCTTTTGCTGGGAAGTGGGGGGTTGTTTGCTGTTAGTGGTAGTGTGTGTGTGTGTGTGTGTGTGTATGTGTGTGTGTGTGTGTGTGTATGTGTGTGTGTGTGTGTTGTTTTGCTTCTTTAATATCTTACTTATATTTTAGGTCAGGCTGGCCTCAATCACACAGAGACCCACCTGCCTCTGCCTCCTGAGTGCTGGGATCAAAGACATAAAGACATATGGCCCCGTATCTAGCTTCCTCCAGTTTTACAAAATGTCAGCACTCCTCTTGGGTGTCTGAGAATTAGATGAGAAATGAACCAACAGATCAATACATAACATCAGCTAGACAAGGAATGCTGGACAGGCACTAGAAAAACTGTTTATTTATTGCTGGGAATTAAATGCAAGGGCTAAAGAAAGGAAAGGCATTCTACCTCTGAACTGCATCCCACAGCTACTTAACATGCTGCTCAGGCTGGCCTGGAACTCATAGAGGTCTGTAGAGACAAGAGGCAAAAATAAAAGCAAAATTCTTGTATTTTAACAGTCAGGCCACAAACCCGATGTGATGGAGTGCGTGTATCATCCCAGCCCTTGGGAGGTCTGGAGGTAGAAGGGCCAAGAATTCAAAGCAATTCTTGACTACAAATCAAGTCCATGCCCCCCCCCCCCATCTCCATCTCCCCCCACCCTTACCCCATCCCAAAAGCTCTTTTATGAGAAAAGCTAGCCTTGAACTTGCTTTGTAGCCTAGGATAAACTCCTGATCTTTGTGTTTCCACACAGCAAGAACACTCTGGACTACTATAGGAGAGCCTCTCTCTCTCTCTCCCTCTCTCTCTCTCTCTCTCTCTCTCTCTCTCTCTCTCTCTCTCACACACACACACACACACACACACACACACACACACACACACACCTTGATCTTAACTCCCAATGACCCACAGAGCCTTACACAACTGGGAAGTTTCAAAACAACAACGAACTCTCTAGGATTTTATATTCAACAGACAGTGAGATATTCACCCACATAAGGACCCCACACAGAAGGTTTAGGGGCTAAGACCAAGTAATTTCCCCTTAACTATTGTAAAAGAACGTAGTACCCCTTACCATTCTAAGCTTTATCCCTAGTTCGTTTTTGTTGTTGTTTATTAATTTATGTATTCTTTTTGGTTTCAAGACATAGTCACACTGAGTTTCCCTGACCTTGCAGTCCCTTGGACCTTAGCCTTCTGACTAGCCAGGACTTCAGTTCTGCATGCCCATGCTGGGACAGGATATAATGTAGTGCAGACTGGCTTAAAACTTGTTGTATAACCAAGGGATGACCTTAAACTTCTGCTCCTTCCTCTACATGTCAGTGGTGGGATTACAGGTGTGTACCATCATAGCTGACCAACCCAAGGCTTCTGCATGCTTGATAAGCATCAATCAGCTGGGTACATCTCTGGTCAGGAATTATTACATTTTATTTTGTTTTGTTTTATTAAGAAAGGCTTTCACTATGTAGCTCTGGCTGCCTTAGAATTCATTATGTAGAACATGTTGGCTTTGAACTCAAAGAGATCCATCTGCCCCTGCCTCCCAAGTGCTGGGATTAAAGGCATATACCACTACTATGTCTGGCTCCAGAAATGCTTAATTCATTTTTATTTTAAGGGTTTTTTAAAAAATAGTATTTATGCGCATGTGTATAGGTACTTGCAGAGGTAGGTACCTTCAGAGGCTACAAAGTAGGGAATGGTCCCCTAGAACTGGAGTTACAGGGGTCATAAGCAACCCAACAAGGATGCTAGAAAAGCATCAAGTGCTCTTCATCACTGAGCCTTCCCTCCAGTCCTCCAGAAATTCTTAATAAATCTTAACATTATATTTTCATCAAAATAATGTGTTTTCTGTATTTACCTTTTGATATTTGAGAAGGTCTCACTAGGTAGCCTAGAAATCACTATGCTGATCAGGCTGGCCTCAGATTCACAGAGAAGTCGGCCTCTGCCTCCCAGGTGCTATGATTAAAGGCATGTACCACCACTCCAGGCAAAAAACCTTTTTGCTAATTAAAGGGAAATTTAAATAGCAAAGACATGAACACAAAATTAGCAGACTTTGCGGGGCATGGTCAGCAGAGGCAGGTGGATCTCGGAGAATTGAAGCCAGTCTGGGCTACAGAGCAAGGTTCAGGACAGCCAGGGCTACACAGAAGGAAAAAAAACAACTGCAGAATTTTCTCAGACCATGTTTGTTGGTTATCACTTCTCGTGGGTGCCTGTGCCCTCATTCTCTTATACAACCTGTCTCCCCAGGAGCCACAAAGTCTGCAAAGGAAGCAAAGCTCTGAGGAGACAGACCAGAGCCCCTTATACCACCCCTGAGTCCGGGAGACTCTTCTCCTCTAATAAGATTTTCTTTTTTAAGAAACTTAGTTTACATAAACAAATATGACTCCTCACTGATACAGCTGAGATGCCAGCCGCCATGCCTGTGAACGCCAGGAAATTTACTGCATTAGACAACAGAGAACCACTGGAGGATTTCAGGTAAGAATGTGGCAAGCATCCTAGAGACACCCCACAGAAGCGGCTACAAGGAAAAAGTAGAGAAGAAAAATCAAGGCTGACACAGGGGCCTGCTCCCTTTCCATTTTCCTATTAAGTTTTGATTTTTGTATTATTATAACAATCCTGTACGTATGTGCATGTGTGCATGAATGTGTGTGTGTGGTTGTGTGATGTGAAAGTGCTTGTGTGTTGTGTATATATATATGTATATGATATGTGTATGTGTGTATATGTATGTGTATGTGTTATATGTGTTTGTGTGTATATATGTATGTAGGTGTGTATATGGTATGTGTATGTTTGTGTATATGTGTATATGTATGTTTGTGTGTATATATGTATATATGTATGTGCAGTATGAATTTCTGGCCCAGCCTAGCTCCAAGATCCAGACCAGCAGTCCTGAATAATCATACAAAGTATTATATTAATTGCATGCTGTTCGTCCTATGGCTCAGACATATTACTTGCTAACTCTTACTCCTAAACTAACCCATGATTAGCCAAGTGGCTCAGTACCTTTTCTCAGAGCATCATTTTCATCTTCTTTCCTCTGTGTCTGCCTGGCATCTCTGCTTTGCTGTTTCTCTTCCCAGAATTAGTCTGATAGCCCCGCCCACACTTCCTGTTTGTCTTATGGCCAATCAGTGTTTTATTAAATCAGTAGGAGGGACAAATATTTACAATGTATAAGAGCATAATCCCACAGCATGTATGTAGAATGTTTGTGTATGTAGGTGTGTATGTATATGTTTGTGTGTATATATGTGTGTTATGTGTCTGTTTGCCTGTATGTATATGTATGTATCTGTATGTACATGTGTGTCTATGTATACATATGTGTGTGTATGATTGTGTGTGTATATTGTGTGAGATGTGTGAGTGCTTGCACCACAGCATACATGTAAGTCAGCAGTTCTCTCCTGCCAGTGTGGGGCCCAGGGATTGAACTTGGGTCACCAGGCTTATACAGCAGCACTTTCTTCTCTGACACAGGTCTGATGACAGGTATCCCAGGCTGGACTAGTGCTCACTGTCTACAGGCTGGTTTATTTGGAGTATCTTTTTGTCATTGAGATAGGGTCTCACTCTGTAGCCTAGGATGACTTGGAACTTACTATGTAGTCCAAAGGCTGGTCCTAGAACTCATGGCAATTCCCATATCTCTGTCTCCTAAGTGTTGAGGTCACAGCTCTGTGCTGTCATGCTTAGCTCATTTGAAGTCAGAAATTTCTCTGTCCCATCCAGCCGGTCTCACAGCCATTTAGTTCCAAATAATGACACAAAGCCTTATATTAATTATAAAATGTTTGGCCTATGGCTCAGGCTCATTACTTGCTAACTCTTATTCTTAAGCTAACTCATGATTCTTACCCATGTTTAGCCATGTGGCTTGGTAGCTTTTCCTCAGGGCAGCATTCTCTTTTCCTTCGGTGTCTCATCTGCTACTCTGCCTTTTCTCTCCCAGAATTTTCCTAATCTGGTTGCTCCACCTTTCATTCCTGTCTGACTACTGGCCAATTAATGTTTTATTAAACCAATACAAGTGACAAATCTTTACAGTGTACAAGAGCATAGTATCACAGCACTTCCTTTTTTCCCTTTATAAAACAAGAACCCCAAATCTAATTTCCTTTGTATAATTTTTTTTTCTCAACTATCTATAAAAGCTTTGTAACCAACACTGTAAACAAAGTCAAACATCCATAATCCATTTTTTGGGAATATGGGAGTAGTTCTCTAGACTACTTTCTGCTAATTGAGGGCACTGGTAATCTTATGGGAATCCTGAGAAAATTCACGATTATGGTCAAGTTCTGGCTGAAGTATTTTGTGAAGCTGGGTCATCTCAGCCAGTCTCCTTGAAACTGTTCTGGATGCCGAGCCCAGAGGAAACTGCAACAGAGATGCTCTGAAATGTTGGATTATCTGGGAAATCTGTTCCCATTTGAGGTTTTTTCAAGGAGTCTTCCTCAATCAAACCTTATTTTCTTTAACCCAGAATAAATCTACCAGCCTCTCATTTTCTATGGGGAGGAGAACCCTCTTATCCATAGTAACATATCTTTTGATTTCAATTTTGAAGTCAGGGCATTTACAAAATATATAGGTGGGTTTAATCCAGCAACATTTATAATCAAACCTCTTAGCAGCTCTTGCTCCTTCCTTTACAGTAAAAAAAAAAAAAAAAAAAAAAACAAACAAACAAAAAAAACCCCTTAAAAACAATGCAATATCATACAGTACCCAGCTACTCTGTGTATATTCTATCTTTTTATTAATATTATTTTTTTTTACTCTATTCCTTTTTAAAGGACTTTTTCTACCTTTTTCTTTTCTCTCTCAAGACTTCATATATATATATATCTTTGACACTCTGTAAACCATTTAGAGGTTATGTTGATTTTTTTTGTCTGAATCTATCTTTATTGTATATCTGTTACAATTTGGTTTCTAGGCCCCAGGCAGCCAGAGGTCCAGACCCACAGACCTGTAGCCCCAGACCCCTTAGCCACCCGCCATTGCTCAGGCCCCAGAAATGACTTAGACGCTTATATTAACTTCATGCTGTTTGGCCTATGGCTCAGGCACATTGCTAGCTAGCTCTTTCATCTTAACTCAACCCATTTTCATTAATCTGTCTGCCACATGGCCCGTGGCTCACCTGTGTTCCTTACATGTTGCTCCTTTGGCTTCTGGCTCAGTCTCTCTGACTCCACCCTGCTCCTTCTACCTATTCTGATTCCTCCTCCTACTTTTTCTATGGTGCCTGTCATGGGCCAAAACAGCTCCTTTATTTAAAGATTGCTATTCACAGCATACAGAAAGGCATTCCCCCATCATATATCTCTCTTTTTCTGACCACATCTTTAATCTGTTAAGGCATATCTAGGATTAAAGGCTGGCTCAGCTACATCAACTTGCTCCACTCAGCTCCTTGGTCTGTGAGAGCTTAGCTTTATGGCAGAGATGCTGGCAGGAACCATGTTTATCACCCCAACTCTGGGGAATTTTAGGGTCCACACTGCTACCAAGTAGAGCACCACCACCTACTATTCATAAATCTCATTTAAGTGTTTTGCAGTAGGGCCTCTTAAAGGAGCTTTGAGGTTTTTGCTGCTAAAGCTGAGTCAGGAAGCCTCTCTCAAGGGAGCTGTGTCTGCTTGCTACTAGCAAACAGAGCCCACTGGAGAAAATGCTACTAACAAGAAGCTGTGCTTGACTCTGTTTCCTTTTTGTCTGTATGAACAGAAACCTCATGCTTGTACTAAGGCTTCTATGAGACTGTGGGAACCCACCATGTTGCAGCTCAAGCCCACAGGCCACTGCATCTCTGTACCAAGGCCCACTTGAGAGACATAACTAGGAAGCTGTTTTTGGATCCATTTCCGGGTTCTAGGACCTTTGTTCAGACTTTATGTGGATCCACATACCTCACATTGGAACGCCATTTGTAGTCAAGTTTTTCAATCCTGCCCTGCTGGTTCCTCAGACATTTATTCCCAAATAATCCCACAAAGACTTATATCGATTATAAACTGTTTGGCCTATGGCTCAGGCTCATTACTTGCTAACTCTTACTCTTAAACTAGCCCACAGTTCTTACTCATGTTTAGCCACATGGACTGGTACCTTTCCTCAGTGCAGCATTCTCATCCTGCTTCCTCTGTGTCTTGCTGCCGTCTGTCCCCTGCCTTTCCTTTCCTCTCCCAGAATTCTCCTAGTCTGGTTGTCCCACTTTTACTTCTTGCCTGACTATTGGCCAATCAGTGTTTTACTAAACCAGTATTGACAGTGACAAATACTTACAGTGTACAAGAACATAATCCCACAGCACCCAATTTAAAGAATTTTTAAATACACACACACACACACACACACACACACACACACATACACACGCATACACACATATATGAGAGCTGTTCTGGGTGGGGGAGATGGTATCATAAATTTTTATTTGTATTTCTCTCATGCTAGGGAAGTTGCATGCTTTTAAAAAATAATTATTTGCCCATTTGTGTTTCTTCTGTAGGGTTCATTTCATTAGCCTCCATGGAGCTGATAAAGACCGTCTCCTCTTCTGTGGGCTGTGTGCTTGCTTTGCTGATAGTTTTTGCAGTGTAGAAACATTTTAATGTCACATAGACCCATCTGTTGATTCTTTGGGCTATGCTATTGATGTTCTGTTCAGAGCGTTCTTGCCTATCCCAGTGTCTGAAGAGTGCTCCCTCTGCTTTCATCTAGAAGTTTCAGTGTTTCAGGTTTTAAATTAAGGTCTTTGATTCATTTAAAATTGAATTGATTTTTTTTTTGTGCGAAGTGAAAAATATGAATCTAATTTCACTCTTGTGCCGGTGGGACATCTAGTTTTGCCAGCACCATTTATTGAATAGGGTATCATTTCCCACTGCATGTTTTTATCTTCTTTGTCAAAAATTAGGTGGCCTTAACTTTACCAGTTAATTTCTAGGTCTTCTGTTCTGTTCTACCAGTCTACCAGACTTTTTAATGCCAGGATGAAGCTTTCCTTCTCTCTGGAGTTTTATGGCATAATTTGAAGAGGGTGTTGTGGTCCTGCCAACTGTGTCTTAAACCTTAGTATTGCCTTGGGGATTCATAGTATTTTGTGGTTCCATATGAACTACAGGATGGTTTTCTCTAGATCTGTGAAATATGTCATCAATATTGATTGATATTGCATTACATCTGTAGTTGCATTTTTGTAACATAGCTATCTTCACAATATTAATTCTGCCAACTCCAGGAGAATGAAAGGTTTTGCCATTGACTGGTGTCTTTGACTTTCTTTTTCAATGTCTAGATATTTGGGATTCTTTTGTAGGGGGGGAGAGTTGTTTTTTATATAGGGCTTCTCTATTATGTAACTCTGTTGTGGAACTTGCTATGTAGACCAGGTTGGCCTCAAACCCACCAAAATAAGCCATCTGCTACCTCCGAGTGCTGAGATTAAAGGTGTGTGCCACCATGCCCAGCTTGTCTAGATGCTTTTATTTAGCAGTCTGTAGGCATGTTCCTTGGTACTTTTTGGGTTTTTTTTTTAAGCTATCATTAATGAAATATTTTTCCTAATTTCTTTTTCTAAGAGTGTTGTGAGTATCCACCAGAGAGCACTGCCCAGGTATAGTTTAAGCCAATAGACTCAATTCATTTATTAGCTGGCCAGAGTTAAGCACAAAATCACACAATAGGATGACATATTTCAGTTAGCAAAAACAGTTAGCCACAAGCAGAACTACAGAAGCCAAAAAGCAAAGTCAGTGCATTCAGAGACTTTCCTAAATATTGGAAGAGACTATGTATCAGGCCTTTGATTTCATTTTGGCAGGTGGTGCTTGTCTGCACGCTGAGTTTCAACAGCCTGAATGGTACTTAGGACACGTGACATCTGTTGCACTAAGGGCTACCAAGGTCTGGGAGCCTATTCTGAGTACATTACTAATGTATGTAAAGGTTATAATTTTATACTGATTTTGCATCCTGTAACTTTACAATGTTTATTAAATCTAAGAGTTCTCTACTAGCTTCTGTGGTAGAGAACAGGATCTTTTAAGTATAGAATCAAGTCATCCACAAACCAAAATAGTTTTACTTCTTCCTTTTCTATTTTTATACCTCTCTGTCTTTCTCTTGTCAAACTGTTAGAGCCAGGACCTTAAGCACTATTTTAAATAAGAGAGGAGAGAGTGAGAATCCTGGTGTCACTCCTAATTGTAAGGGAAATACACGGCTTGTTTCCCTCTGTTTGGTATGATGTTGGCTATAGGTTTGTTGTATATAGCCATTGATTATTCCTAACATTTCTAGTACTTTTATCATGAAAACATCTTAAATTGACAAATGCCTTTTGGGCATCATTTTAGATGATTGTGTAGGTTCCTACCTTTAATTTGTTTACATGGTATTTTACATTTATTGCTTTATGTCTGTTGAGCCAATCTTGCGTCTCCAGGATGAAGCCTGCTTGCCCATGATATGTGATCTTCTTAATGTATTCCTGAATGTGGTTTGTAAGTATTTCGTTGACAGATTTTGTGTCTGTTCATCAAAGAAACTGATCTGTGCTTTTCTTTTCGTAGTCTCCTTGCTTGATTTTGGCATCAGGATAACACTGGCTTCATAGAATGAATTCAGTTGTGTGCCTTCCTTTCTGTTTTGTGGAGCAAGTTAAGAGTTGATATTAAATCTGCTTTGAAAGTTTGATAGAATTCAGCAGTGACTCTGTCGGCACCTGAGGGGAGACTTTTGATTTCAACTATAATATCATTGCTTGTAATGGATCTGCTAAAATTATTATATAAAGTTACTTATGTCTTCTTCTAGCTTTAATTTCAGCAGGTTGTATGCATTTAGAAATTCGTTTCTTGTAGGCTTCACAGCTTTTTAGAGTATAAGTTTTGAAGTATTTGCTAATAATATTCTAAGTTCATTTGAGTCTGTTACAATGATTTCTTCTGATTTCTAAATTTGTTAGTAACTTCTCTCAGAAGTTAGATTGTCTAAGGCTTATCAATTTTATTAACTTTCTCAAAGGACTCTGGGTGATTTTGTACACTATTCTTTAGACTCTATTTCATTAATTTCTTCCCAGATCTTTATTATTTCTTATCTTCTGGGTTTAGGATTGGCTTCTTGCTGTTTCCACAGCCTTTCATTTTTGTTTTGTTTTGTATTTTCCACTGGTTTTCTTTGTGAACACCCGGCTGTCCCAGAACTCATTCTGTAGACCAGGCTGTCCTCAAACTCACAGAGATCCTCCTGCCTCTGCCTCCTGAGTTTTGGGATTAAAGACATGCACCATCACGCAGGGCTGTTTTAAGGAGCCTTGAGGTGCTCCATTAGGTTGTTTATCTCAAAGTGCTCACATTTTAAAAATGTGATTATTCCTTATAAGCTCTCTTAGGATCTCTTTAGCTGTATCCTAGGGCTCCGGAAGATTGTGTTCTCATTTTCATTTGACTCAAGGAATTGTACATTTTCCTCTCTGGTTGCTTGGATAAACTCCACCATTTTTTTTTTAATGTGTTGTTTTATCTCCTACCATTTTGTAGTTTCTACAGTTTCTTTTCTTGTTAATTCCTACTTTCAGCCCTTGTGGGTTGGTAGGACACAGAAAATTATCTCATTTTTAAAATATCCGTTGAAACTTGGTTTATGTCCTATGATATGAACACTTTTTGGAAAGAGTTCCATGTATCGCCGAGGAAATGTATATCATTATCTGCCAGGTACAATCCTCTGTATGCATTCATTAAGTGCGTTTAATTTAACTTATAGTATATCTATATCTATACATTGTCCTCATTTTTAGTCTGGAAGTCTGGACTATGATGTGTTGGGAGATATTTTTCTCTCATCATGTCCACTTGGAGTTCTACATGTGGTTGTGCTTCGGTGTCTATGTCTTTGAGAAGTTTTCTGCTATAATTTCATTAAATACTCTGTCTATCCCATCAGATTTTAGCCACACTCCTTCCTCACCATGAGCTCTCAAGGTTGGCCTCTTGAATATATTCCGGACTTCCTGAATAGTTCATTTATGCTTCTTCACTTTTATTGTTTTAGAATGTTTTTGTTTTTGAGACAGGGTCTCTCTATCAACGTATTCTTGGCTGTTTTGGAACTCACTGTATAGACTAGGCTGGCCTTCCTCTTCCATGCTTGAACTAAAGGCATGCATCACCACATCTGGCAAGCATATATATATGCTTGTGTATTGTTTCCACTTTGTTCTCCACCCATCAAAAGTCAAAACTCCAGGCCACCCTGACCTTTGAGACCACTGGAATCAAAGGCCTAGCCTCTTAGAGACCCAGGGTCCACTGGGGTGAAGCTCTGTCCCTACACTGGTCTCTGGGACCACTGAAGCTTGAGGCTTGGTTGCTTGTGGTATTTGCTAGTTTCCTCTGATCCAGAGCCTGGTGAAGCCGTGTTCTTTGGTCCCACTGGAGCCAGAGTTGGAGGCCTGAATATACAGGGCTCTCTTGTCCTGCTGGAACCAGAGACCTGGTCTCATGGTGCTTGCTGGACCAGCTGGAGTAGGAACAGAAGCCTAAACAAACAGCATTTTCTAGTCTCCTGGACAGGAAGAAATAACTTTTATATTTATTTGTGTGTATGTGGGTGCCTGTCACATGCATATGTGAAGGTTAGGGGACATTTTACAGAAGAGTTTTCTTTTTTTTACCATGTGGTAACAGGGCCTGAATTCGTATCATCAGGCTGAACACCGGGAATATTTTTTTTTCCCAGAGAGGATTTCTCTGAGTGTCCCTGGCTGTTCTATTAGAACTTGGTTTGTAGACCAAGCTCGCCTCAAACTCAAAAGATTCACCTGCCTCTGTCTCCTGAGTGCTGGGATTGAAGGCATGTGTCACCATGCATGGCTCAAGAGTCCAATTTGAAAAACTTAGGTAGATAGGTTGGTAAATAGATAGCCTGAGACAGTGTCTTGCTTTGTAGCCCAGGTTAGCCTGGGACTCATTATTGCAACCCAATCTGGCCTCAGATTTGCATCATTATTCTGCTACTGACTCAATAGTACTGGGACTCTTCCCATGTGCCCATGCCCATGTCTTTTTTAAAAAAATATTTTAAATTATGTATGTGTGTGTATCTGCATGTGAGTATATATACACACACAAGTGAAGGTGCCCATGGAAGCAAGAAGTGTTGGGTGGGTCCCCTGGAGCTGGAGTTACAGGCCTTTGAGAGCCACCTGATGTGGGTATTGGAAACTGAACTCAGGTTCTCTGCCAAAGCAATAAATGCTCTTCGCCACTGGTTCATCTCTCCAGGCCCGCCATGCCCATCTTCTAAAGCCTTTAAAAATTTCCAAGTAAAATAAGACTTTTATACAAACTGCAAACTCATTTCTAAGCTTCCTAATTAGTTCATGGATTCTGATTTAATCATTAATTTATTCAAGAGAGTGAATAAAAAAGCCCAAAAGAAAAAAGAATTAGAGCTTACAATGGCACCTGGACCTGATGCCCAGTCTGTCCTCTATCCTCACCGTGTGCCCCCAGGTCAGATTATTTCCTGATTAGACAGACACACAGCAGCCTCAGAACCTTTGCAATCCCACTTGGTCCCTGAATTCCCTTCTTCACCTGCCTCACAGGCCATCTATCACCACTTCAGCACCGTCTTCTCCCATCCTGTTTCAAACTCTAACCTGTGCCCTACTCCTCCCCAATCTTCCATATCATTTTGATGTATTTTGCTGATTCCTACAATACACAGTACCATCTAACATACCATACACATCACAGTGCCATCTAACATACCATACACATCACAGTGCCATCTGACATACCATACCATACACATCACAGTGCCATCTAACATACCATATACATCACAGTGCCATCTGACGTACCATACACATCACAGTGCCATCTAACATACCATACACATCACAGTGCCATCTGACATACCATACCATACACATCACAGTGCCATCTAACATACCATATACATCACAGTGCCATCTGACCTACCATACACATCACAGTGCCATCTGACCTACCATACACATCACAGTGCCATCTGACATACCATATACATCACAGTGCCATCTAACATACCATACACATCACAGTGCCATCTAACATATCGTATACATCACAGTGCCATCTGACGTACCATACATATCACAGTGCCATCTGATGTACCATACACATCACAGAGCCTCTGACATACCATACACATCACAGTGCCATCTGACATACCATATATATCACAGTGCCATCTGACGTACCATATACTTTACTTTAGTTCTGTTTTGCTCACTAAAAGAGGAGAAGCAACTCCCACACTGGTCTTGTAAGCTCTCTGGAGGGCATGCTCCAGCCTCAATAAACAAATGTGGGGAAACAAGAGAAGGAAAGAAAGAAGGTCTATCTGGCCTGCTGGCTCTTGCCTGTCCCAGCACCATGAGTTCAAGGTCAGTCTGTCACCCTATGATTATCAGGACTAGTGAGCCTGAGTGAGCTACAGTAAGATTCTTTAAACAGCAGCTGGGGATGTGGTTCAGTGGTTAGGAGGGCTCAGTGTTTTGCAGCTGACTTCAGTTCCCAGCTTCCAAGTGGTGGCTTACATACCATCTGTCAGTCTAGCTCCAGGGGTTATATAACATCCTCTCTTCTGGCCTCTGAGGGGACAAGGCATGTGTATGTGGTGCACATATATACATGCAGGAAAAAACCTAAATAAATATTTAAAAACAAAGAAAGCTGGGCATGGTAGCCTATGCCTTTAACCCTAGCACTAGGGAGGCAGAGGAAGGATCACTGAGTTCAATCCTAGTCTGGTTTACTGAATGAGTTTCAGTACACAGAGGAACTCTGGAAGGAAGGAAGGAAGGGAGGGAGGGAGGGAGGGAGGGAGGGAGGGAGGGAGGGAGGGAGGGAGGGGAGAGAGAGAGAAAGAACCACAGATGTCTGGGTCTAGAATTCGGTGGTATAGAAGTCAACACATAAGAACAAGGCCTAGAAACCAGCCAGGCATTGAACTATCTTTGGTTCTGACCTAGCTAAAAATGTTAGAAGTGGTTTAGTTTGTTTTGTTGGTTTTATTGTTGTTTTGTGTTAGGACCCTATCATCTTTCTCTGCTCCTTTACAGCTGCCCGGAAGCTATGCGTAGAGATGAGACTCCAGTGCAGACAGCTGGGATATGCAGGCATTGGGACTCCTTTTGGGTGGGCCAATTAGAATGACACGCCTACTCTTCAGACTCCACCTGCTAATGTGGCTCAGGCTTTGGACCCTGGGTCCCGTGTCCCTTGTAGCACTAGACATGTGGACATGACTTTGGGGATTTCTTGGGGACTTAAATTAGCATATGAAAAGTCAGAGTTTTGGGGTTTTTTTTTCAGATCTATCCCTGGGTAGAGACCTGGCAATCTCAGCTGTCTGAAAGGAACTGAGAGGAATAATTATCTCCTTGATGAGACAGTGTCCTGCTGCTTCTTAGAAACCACTTCGGGGAATCTCTGCTCTGCCGCAGGTTCCCAGTTACTCGGAAAATATTAATCCACCTTTTTTTCCCTCCTACCCATTTCTCTTTGTTTCAGAATCTGGGCAAATCCCTAGCAGGTTTGTTTGCCCTGCGCTAAGGCCTATTTTACCTTCTCTCTGCTCCCTCTAGCCACAAGTCAGCTTGTTGACCTCTGGTAGAAATGCGTGCCTAGTGCCTGCAGACATCAGATGATAGCATCAGACTCCCCAGGACCAGAGCTACATGTGTGAGCCACTATATAGATGCCGGGAATTGAGCCCCGGATTCTCTGCAAAGGCAGCATTTGCTCTTCACTACTGGGCCAATCCCCAATTTTTATTGTTTCATACTGAAGATTTCTAGGCTGTCAAAAGCCAATATCCCATAAGCCCTGTACAAATTGTATGAAATCTCCTAATTTTCCACACCTTTCATTTTTTGCAAAGGACCCGGCTGCATTCTTGTAACTTGATGGCCTGAAGAGGACTGGATTGGTGGCCTCCCATTCGCCTTCAGGTCCTTTGTGCTGACTCCTTTAAAGCTAGCCAGTCTTGAAAGACTCTGATGTCACCCTATAGCCATGGGGCAGGGGGAGGGGGGGGGAAGACACATAGTCCCCATTTTTATTAGAATAAAAATAAAGTGGACTTTCTGCCCAGGTGTGCAATGACCTTGCTAGCATGTCTCTTCCAGTGACATTAAGTGTTACAATGAGATCTCCTGGCCCCATGCTGCCAGAGGTCTAGACTCACAGACCTGCAGTCCCAGACCACCTCACCGCCTGCTGCTGCTTAGGCCCCAAAATGACTCAGACACTTATATTAACTTTATGCTGTTTGGCCTATAGCTTAGATACATTGCTAGCTAGCTCTTTCATCTTAACTCAACCCATTTCCATTAATCTGTCTGCCACATCGCCCGTGGCTCACCTGTGTTCCTTACATGTTTCTTCTTTGGGTGCCTGGCTCAATCTTCCTGACTCTGCCCTTCTTTTCCTACCTATTCTGATTCCCCACCTACTTCTACAGTGCTCACCAAGGGCCAAAACAGCTCCTTTATTTAAAGACTGATATTCACAGCATACAGGAAGGCATTCCCACATCTTCTCCCCGTTTCTGTCTAATCAAAAAGGAAGGCTTCAGTTTTAACATAGCAAAATTACATGTAACAAAATAGCTATTAAGCAAGAATTACAGTTACAATAACTGAGAATATTTGTAACAGCTACAAATATTTACCAATCACAATACCGAGATTTACAGCTTTCCTGCTTTGTTGTTTTTCTTAGATTCTAACAATACTGTCCTCAATATCTTCTGAGTCCGTTTCTAAATTCTTGAATTAAGAACCCAAAATGAAACCTTGGATTTTCTGTCAACCCAGAAAAGCCTTGTTAACCTCTAAACAAGAAGCCTTGGTGGTGACTCATTTCTTGGGATCCGCTTCTGCCATAAGGAAATCTGTATCATTCAAGGTCTCACCTGTGAACATATCATGCACTCCTTCCTATAGACTTGCTTTCTCTGTGGACTATGAAGATCATTGAGTTTGAGGGACAAAGGACCTGGAAGCTTTGCTGCCTCTGGTTGTTGATTTTCCAGCCTCCCAACTCTCCACACTACCCCCTTATACTGCTCACATGAGTCAAGAAAGCCACACCAGCTCCCCAGGCCCCCAGTTTCTTCTCCTGAATCACACTATAGATGCAAAAATCAAGGAAAGAAAGTTACAGGTGGAACATACTTCTAACCCCAGCAGCTTGGAGGTGGGGGCTGAAGGAACTGAAGTTCCAGGTGGTCCTGGGCTATTCTAGCAACCTCTGGGCCAGTCTGGGCTAGTTGACATTCTGTCTGAAATTAAAAGCAGCAACAGAAAAACCCACCCCAACATGCCACCCCCCAACAACAATAACAAACAATTTGTTTCTATTGGATACTATAAAACTAGTGTTTAGAACATGTATTTAAATCTCTTGCGTTCACCACCACCACCACCACCACCACCACCACCACCACCACCACCACCACCACCTTGTATGCAAAAGTTTCCATTGCACCCACAAACCTTCACACAGAAGCCCTTGCTGCATTCTGGGTACTGCATAGCCAGCAACAGTGACCACTTTCCACTCCCTCTTCCCTTTCCTGTGCACCCAATCTTTTTAAACTAACCAACTGAATAAGACTCTAAGGTTGGACCACAGCCAATGGAGAAAAGACACAGCCACCACTTGCGTTAGAATAAAATACAAGAACACTTACTGTCTATCTGCTCTTTGGAGCACACTCTCTTGATGCGGAGTAAAGTTTGCCTTGTCCAGACTCTTCAGTTAGAGTACTATCTCTTTGAGAACCTGAGCTTATTTCTAACACATATGAAACAGGAACAGAACAAACCCTTCCAGTGGCTCTCCAGGAAATCCCTTAGGACAGTGTTCATGGCTAGCCCTTTGCAATCTCTCTATAACTTCTTTTTTCCTGGTCATAAGCACAAATGATTTTACCTGAATCTGCTGGCACAGGCTTTCTTGGTCCTGGTCCTCTGCTACTGCTTTCCCCCACTAGTCTGTACCCTGGCTTCTCCATCACTGAACCCCTCAGCCTAGACACTAACACCCATGACTCCCCCAGAACACAGTTATCTATGTTGTTCTCTCCACACATGCACATTTGATGGAATCAAGGCGTTGACACTTGGTTTTGTCTTCATTGTCTTTTAAAGTTCTTCCTCCTCTTCTTCCTCTCCTTTCTTCCTTCTTTTCTTTTTTGGAGACCAGGTGTTACTTACTGTGTATCCCTGGCTGGCCTAGAACTCACTTTGTACACCAGGCTGTCTTGGATCTCACATGAGATCCACCTGCCTTTGCTTCCCTGGGAATTGTTAATTTTTAAAAATTTTGTCTTATGCATATTTGTCTACATATATGTATGTGTTTTTAGGTGTCAGATGCCCTGATACTGGAATTGCAAGTGGTTAAAGAGAGTCGGGATAATTTAAGATTAAAAAAGCTGCCTAGAAACAAGCCAAGCTAAGGCCGGGCATTTATAAGTAAGAGTAAGTCTCTGTGTATTTATTTGGGAGGTGAGTGGTGGGCCCCAAAAGAGTAAAAACAAACAAACAAACAAAAAACAGCCTGCCCTGTTTCTTTTTTTCTTTTCAGATGTTGCCTAGACCTTAAGTATGTTTTTTTCTTTTTCTTTTTCTGGTATTTTAAGTTTTCTTCCTCTCCAATTGCCTTTGAGCTTCTGTCTGAACTCATTCTTGACTTCCTGTCACTGAGACTAAGATCACCAAGAAGGGACCCCGATTTTCCATTATCACCACCACCAGAAGATCCAGGATCAAACTCAGGTCATCAGGTCCGTGTAGTAAGTGAGTTTTTATGAGTTTTTATGAGATAGATTTCCATACATCTATCAAGTACTTTGATCATAGTCACCCTATTACTCTTTCGTCCCATACAATCCCAAAGACCACCTTCTATTCCATGGTTTTGTTGCTTTATTTTTATAAACCAACAGGTTTAATTAGGGTTACTAGGGCTGTTTACAAGATGGCTATATATATCACTGAAGAAAATATCTCCTCCTTCTCCAGCAACTATTAATCATCCACAGATCCTCAGGGAGGGGAGGAGACTTATAAGCCCCTCTTTCTTTAATTTTTTTTCTTGTTTTAGACAGGGTCTCATATATCCCAGGCAGGCCTTGAACTTTCTATATATGACCTCCACCTGGGCTATGGCATGCTGGGGCCAAATTTTGTGCATGCTAGGCAAGTATTTTACTGTTCTATACCTCCAGCCCCTTATTTTTTTTTTTTCTGTTTGTTTTTGAGACAAGGTGGTTTCATGTAGCCTAGGCTGGCTTCCATATGTAGCTAAAGATGGCCTTAAATGTCTGGATCCTTCTGTGTCTATGGAACAGGTGATAGCCGGGGTCACAAGCAACTTCCCCTTCATTTTGATGATAATTAGAAGCATATTGATTTTCACTTCTAGAAATAAAGTAACTGAATTTCCTAGATTCTTGTCCTCCTGCATCTTAGCGAACCCAGTCTTGGAGGACATTTTTAACACACCACTCCTTCATTGATCGGGGCCAGTAATAAGTAAATACCAATAATAAATAAATAAATAAGGTGACATTTTTAGATTTCTTCTCTGTTCTCTCTATAATCATCCTAGTCTGTAAGCTACGGCGACCTCTCTGGTTTCTGAAACTAGAGATCTTCCTTCCGCAGAATGCTTTGTTGTTTTTCACAGCCTCTGCCTGCCCTGTTGCATAGTCTTCCTGACCCCTTGCATGTCTTTCCTCCAATTTTCCAGGAATTAATTGCCTGGCTTTTATCACTATTCGCTTATTTGTTTCATTAGAATCATCTGAGAAGCCTAAAAGCCACTGTGCTGAAGAAGAGTGAAGTTTCTCCCTCATTCTACTTTGGGAGGCTGCTGGGCTACAACACACATACCCTGGAGATTTTTCTTTTAAACTATTAAAAAAAAATTGTCCTTGAGCTTCTGATTGAATCCATTAGATTGTTTTATTATGACTAAGAACCTAGAGAGGGCACCCTGATATTCCCCATATGTGGAGATGCCATCAGGGTCTCTTACTTAAGGTTTTTATGTCTGTGAAAAGATACCACGACCATGGCAACTCTTACAGTGGAAAACATTTAACTGGGGTGGCTTACAGTTCAGTGGTTTAGTTCATTATTGTCATGGTGAGGAGCAAGGCACCACACAGGCAGACACAGTGCTGGAGAAGGAGCTGGGAGTTCTTACATTTTGACTCACAGGCAACAGGAAGTGCTCTGACACACTGGGCATGGCTTGAATATATATGAGATCTCAAAGCCCGCCTCCATGGTGACACACTTCCTTCAACAAGACCACAAATATTCCAATAAGGCCACACCTCCCAATAGTGCCACTCACTTTGGGGGCCATCTTTCTTCCACCACAGGGTCCACCACAGATTCTGTCTACTTGGTTGTCTGGTGAGGTCGTAACAGCCTAAGGAATAAAACTAAGAGTGAAGAGCATGCTTAGTTTTAACTTGTTTTTGTTTTGTTTTGTTTTTTAAAGACAGGGTCTGTGTGAGGCTGTTGGATCTCCTTGAACTGTCCTTACAGAATGTTGTGAGCAGTCATGGGTGTAGCAAGCTTTCTTGTAGGACTATCTTTAAATTACCATCCCCTAAATATCAACAGGGATACTTATTTAATTATGAAAGCTTGGCCATTAGCTTAGGCTTGTCACACTAGCTCTTATAACTTAACCTGTTCTTATTAATCTACACTCTGCCATGTGACTCAGTCACCTGTGGGGATATTTTCAAGTATAATAAAAACATTTGGAAATATCAGAGGGATTTACCCACAGTCAGTCTAGGATCCACTTGCCTCTGCCTTCTGAGTACTAGAATTAAAAGCACATACCATCACACCCAGCCCAGTTGTTTTATTGGGGTTTTTGGCTGTCTGTCTGTTTGTTTGTGAGATAAGTCTCTCCTATAGCTGAGGCTTACCTGTTGAGGATGATCATTAACTTTTAATCCTCTTAATTCTGCCTCCTATGTACTGTGATCATAATTGTGTACCAGCATAATGGTTTATTCAACCTATTCGGTGGTAAGGGTTGCACCATGCGTTTTGTGGATGATAGAACAGTACTTTCCCATTTGAACTATGCCTCCAACCCAGTGCTATTTGGTTTCACTGAGAAAGATGATAACTAATATGATAGTTTGAATAAGAATGTACCTTATAATCTCATAAATTTGAATCCTCAGTCACCAAGGAGGGGCACTATTTGAAAGAATTAGAAGGATTAGGAGCCATAGCTTTGTTGGAGGAAGTATGTCACTGAGGGTGAGCTTTGATGTTTTACAAGCCTATGCCAAGCTCTCTGCCTGAAGACAAACTATAGCTCTCAACTACTTCTCCAGGGTCATGCCTGCCATACCTGCCCCTTGTCATGATGATGAGTAAAGCCTCTTAAACTATTAAACAAGCCCCCCATTTAAATGCTTTCTCTTCTAAGTGTAGGCTTGGTCACGGTATCGCTCAGTGTAACAGTGATCAAGATAACTGACTATCTTGTTTCAAGTTGGATGGCAGGGAATAGTCACCTTTTGTTCATAAACAGGTCTAGGGAAGAAGCAGGGTCCCTAAGCTATGTAGGTCAGAGGATGGTACCCTAATTCTAGTTCCCAAACTGCCCGCACCCCACACCAATGAGGAGTCTGTCTATCCCCTGTGACCTTCCTCTGAGCACAACTATCCCATTAGCATGTGATAATGGAGAAACCCAAGGTGCCCTACTGTTTGCCACATGCAATTTAAGAGCCTGCATTTGCAGGAGGCCTCTGTTCTTGCTATTAGCTTCAGGATGTGGTTAATGGCTTTCTATTAGAACTCCAAGCCCCCTCCACACACACACCAGGTTATCTATAGAGTGGATTCTGGAGTCACTCAGGGACACTTCTTTCAGCCTCATTTGTGATTAGTGTGAGTTTTGAGCCCTTTAATTTCTTAGCATTTTTCTGAGAGGACAAATTCCAATACCGGTCTTAAAAAAGAATCCCAGAACCTGGGTATAAAGGTACACGTCCGAGGGATGTGGCCTTCTGTGATGACAAACTTGAAGCCCATCTAAACTGTCTTTAAGAAAGAGAGGGAAGAAGAGTATTCCTAGTAGGGAGTGGTAAAGTGTACCTGTGATTCTAGTGGTCAAGAGAATAGTAAGTACCGGGGCATCTTTGACTAGAGTGGGAGATCCTGTCTCCAGTTCTTTGAAAAAACTTACTTCATTTTATGTGCATTGGTACTTTGCCTGCATGACAGTCCGTGTGAGGGTGTTGGATCTCCTTGAACTGTCCTTACAGACTATTGTGAGCAGTCATGGGTATAGCAAGCTTTCTTGTAGGACTATCTTTAAATTACCATTCCCTAAATATCAACAGGGATGCTTCTTATTTAATTATGAAAGCTTGGCCATTAGCTTAGGCTTGTCACACTAGCTCTTATAACTTAACCTGTTCTTATTAATCTACACTCTGCCATGTGACTCAGTTACCTGTGGGGAAATTTTCTAATATAATAAAAACATTCAGAGATATCAGAGGGATCTACTCACAGTCAGTCTAGGGGGATCAGACTATGGTAACTCATACCTTTAATCCCAGCACAGGGAATATCCCAGGAGTGGTGACCTACACCCTTAATCCAATCTGAGTTCGAGGTCATCTTAGGTAACAAAAGGAGTTCCAGGCTCCCAGGAAGGCATGGTGGTGCCATGCTTTAACTGAGGAAAGAAAGTATTTAAGGCAGGCATAGAAAGATAGAGCAGGCAGAAGAAGCCAGGAAGAATGAGGCTGAGGAAGTTGGAAGACAGCTGGGTGAGGTCTATGGTGTTTACTCTCTCTCTGGTATCTCTGCCTTTCCCAGAGATCTGGCCCTGAGTTTCCTTTATTAGTGCAACATATGGCATCCAACCTTGGGGCACGAATTCCTCCCCTCCCTACCCCAAAAACCACACTTGCTGGCCAGAACAACAGGTGGCCGGAGGAGTAATTACCGGCAGGTTAGGATTTCTGTTCTGAGTTAGCCTCCAATCTTAGGCAGACTGGCCACACGTGTTTCCATTTCATTTTCATCTGGGTAAGTTTTTCAGACAGTGGCCTCTTTTTCCTGGTGGGTTGTTTCTTTTTTCTTTTGGACCCCTCTTTGGGCTGCTCTCACACTGGGTAGCTGCCCTACTTCACAATCAACTGAATCATCAACAGACAACAAATTGGTGAGTAGATCAATTTTTTTAAAAAGGGATTTTGTTTAAAGTAATGGAGGGTGCTTGGTCCTTCTGTGATCTTTCACTAGATGATTTGGTATTAAAACCAGTGAAGGAAAACATAAATAAGGTAGATGGGACTATCATAATGTCTATCATACTGTTTATTATGAATATTTTTTGTTTGATTTCTATTTTATCACTTAAAAAGTCGATTAATATAAGTCCCCCCCCAAAAAAGATCTTAAAAAGGCCTGTCAAGAGAGAACACAAAGATGTTCAAATTCAAATAGAGGAATATGAAGAACCAATTTTAGCAAAGTCATCTAAAATTAGATAAAAACAGGCAACATTAATATACCCAGTAACCTTTAAAAAAGTGAAGAATGATAAAGATGATAGAGAAGCTAGCTGGGCTCCAATATAAATCCTAGAATTATGGAGAGTAAAAGAAGCAATTGTAACATACGGGCTGCATTCACCATTTGTAAAACAAATGTTAAACAGTTGGTCATGCTGTAATTGGGTCACCCCTAAAGATTGGTCAAATATGGTTACAGCTGTGCTAGAGGCAGAGCTACTTATACAATGGAAATCATGGTGGAGAGAGGAGGTTAAAACAATATAACAAAGCAGCAGGACCAGAGGCATAGAAGTCTCCCAAGACCAACTTCTTGGGGAGGGAGATTATGCTGATATTGAAAGGCAGTCTTTATACAATGAACATAATCTGGATTTATGTTGCATGGCAGCTTTAAATGCCTGGAACCAGATTGAAGAAATAGGAAAGAAAACTGAATCATTCACAAAAGTAATTCAAAGACCAAAAGAAACTTTTAAAGACTTTTTGCACAGATTAACTGCATCAGTAAATAGAATGGTACCATTCTCAGAAGCCAGGCAAATAATAATTGAATCACTGGCTTTTGAGAATGCCAATGCACAATGTAGAAAAATCCATAGACCTTTAAAAGCAAGGTTAGTACCTTTTGAGGATTGGATTTGTGAGACAATTAATATGGAGTCTTATGACAGTGATGATAACTGGGTAGGAGAGCTTATTTCTAGAGGTATAAGAAAAAGTCAAAATGTTAAATGTTACAATCGTGGAAGGCAAGGTCACATAAAAAGATATTGTAAGCAAGGCATTCCCAGAGACAGTGCTTTTGTTAGGAATAATCCCAAGAGAACGCCCCTCCCTTCTGGAGTATGCAGAAGGTGTGGAAAAGGAAGACATTGGACTAATGAGTGCAGATCAACAAGGGACAGATAAGGTAACTTTCTGCCCTTGGGAAATGTCCCAAGGGGGCTTTCAAAAGTCCCCATATCAAATCCAATCCAATCTTACCCTGCCATTGTGGAGGAAACACCTTCCCATAACAATTATAAAAGTTAAAACACATTTTAAAAAGACATACTACATTGAATGATAGAAAATCTATAGAAAAAGAAAAAATTCAGGAAAAATTATAAAGCAAATATTTTGGCTAGCTTCTATCAACAAACAAAGGCCAAAATTAAAACTACAAATAAATGATGTTATTATGTTATTATTAAAGGCTCATTGGACACAGGGGTGGATGTATCAATAATTTCACCAGAGTCATGGCATTCAAATTGGCCCCTTCAGGAGGTAAATGTTCAGTTTTTGGGTATTGGGTCAATATCCCAGGTAAAACAGAGTGCAAGATGGCTTGAGTGTATAGGACCTGAAGGACAGAGAGGAATATTAAAGCCATATGTGGCTGACATTGCTATAAATTTATGGGGACAAGATTTACTACAACAGTGGAACAAGCAGATTAATATTCCTCCAAACACAAATAAGCCATAAACTAGCACATGGTCCTGGAAAAAACATTAGAAGGTATTATAAAAAAAACAGTCACAGACCATTCAGGTTATAGAGAAACAAGGCAAAAACAGCTGCCCATTTTTCAAAGACACCCACAGCACTACCTCTAAAATGGCTAACAGAGAAGCCTATATGGGTTCATCAATGGCCTCTAACAAAAGAGAAATTGCAGGCCTTAGAGCAGCTGGTATAGGAGCAGTTAAATGCTCAGCATATAGAAGAATCAACCAGCCCGTGGAATTCTCCTATATGTGTTATTAAAAAAAATCTAGAAAGTGGAGAATGGTAACAGACCTAATGGTGATAAACAAGGTGATCCAGCCAATGGGCTCTCTACAGTCTGGGATTCCTTTGCCTTCTCTGTTACCTAAAGAATGGCCTATTATAGTTATTGATTTAAAAGACTGTTTCTTTACAATACCTTTACAAGAACAAGACAAAGAAAAATTTGTCTTTACAGTGCCCACTTATAATAATTCTCAGCCTGTAAAGAGATACCAGTGGAGGGTCCTCCCTCAAGGAATGCTAAATAGCCCCACTCTGTGCCAATATTTTGTACAAAAACCAGTCGAACAAATATATAACAAATTCCCACAATCTATAATTTATCATTACATGGATGACATCTTGTTGGCCGATTCAAATATCGATACCTTAGAAAAAAATTTTGAAGAAGTGAAAAAAATTGCCTGCTTAGGGATTACAGGTTGTCCCAGAAAAAATACAAAGAGGGGATTCAATTAATTATTTAGGCTACAAAATAGGCCAACAAAAAATTAGACTCCAAAAGGTACAAATCAGAAGAGATAGATTGAAGACACTTAATGATTTTCAAAGACTACTAGGAGACATTGCCAATTTACAACCCATTATTGGAATTAAAAATGATGAACTGGATAATTTGTTCAAAACCTTAACTGGTGACAAGGACTTAAATAATCAGAGAGAATTGTCATCTGAAGTTGAGAAAGAATTGGCTTTGGTGAAAAAGAAATTACAGGATGCACATGTGGATCGTGTGGATCCAGACCTTAGTTACATGCTAGTTATCTTGCCCTCTAAGCATTCTCCTACAGAAATTTTAATGCAAAGGGAAAATGTTATATTGAAATGGATATTTCTTCCACATAAACCAAGAAATTAAAGTCATATGTGGAAAAGATTTGTGAACTTATTTTTAAAGGAAAATTAAGACACACACACACACCCCTTTTAAAAAACAAATTCAAGGGTTCAGCATTGTAGCTCAATGGTATAGTGCTTGCTCAGTGTATATGAGGATATGTTTCAATTTTCAGTCCCTAAATTATAATTTGATTTATAATGATTGTTGATTTATAATTGATTGTTCCCTATGCTATCAGGGTACATTGAGACTGTAGGGGCATATGTATTAAAAATCATATCAGACACACCAGACTAACGAAGGTATATCACTCCCTTACCTGGATACCACACAGTGTTGGATGCTTCATGTTGCAGTGGGATGTATGATTCCACCAATCTGTCATCTGATACCTGGTGTCTATGTGTATGCACGAGTGTGTGCCTGTCTGTGTGTGCATTTGTGCGTGCGTGAATTCATGAGTGCATGTGTGCATATGTGCATGCATGTCTGTGTGTGTGTGTCTGTGTGTGTATAGGGCTCCTGACTGTCCCTTCTGGTTCTCTGCTTCTGAAGCAGCCTACCAGATTTCCATCCACCCTCGTTGAACCTGGATCGGCCATTCCTTTTCCTAGCTTCTCATCTTGCAGGTGGATTCAACTCAGGAGCTTAGTTCTCAACCCTGACTCTCCAGAGACATCAGTAGCTTGTTCCCTACTGGGTTCTGGGCTCCTGACTCCACTCACACCTTTATCAGCCCACTTTGGAACCTCTTGAACTCTGGTGTAGCTTTATTAACTTGTATTCATTCTGTAAGCCATAAATTAACACATAAAGTGATGTATGTGCTCTGTGATATGAGTTAATATTAGTAATTAAGATTTGAATAATAGGCCTCTGAGATATGCTTCTCTCTGTCTCTCATTCTCACTCTCTCTCACACACACATTAAAATTAGTAATTAAGATTTGAATAATAGACCAGGCAGTGATGTTGAAGGCCTTTAATTCTAACACTTGGGAGGCAGAGGCAAGCCTGGTATACAGACTGAGTTCGAGGCCAGCCTGGTCTACAGAGTGAGCTCCAGGACAGCCAGGGCTGTTATGCAGAGAAACCCTGTCTCGAGAAAAAAAATTAAATAATAGAACCCAAATCTGCGTCAGTCAGATTAGGAGGGAGTTCCAGGGCAGCCGGGACTGTTATATAGAGAAACCTTGTCTTGAAAAACCAAACAACCAACCAAAAAACCTGCTATACCTTAACCAGGCAGGTGGCTTTAATCCTAGCACAAGGGAGGCAGAGGCAGGCAGATTTCTGAGTTTGAGGCCAGTCTGAAAGAGTTCCAGAACAGTCAGGGCTACACAGAGAAACCCTGTCTTGAATAAAGCAAAACTCAAAGAAAACAACAAAAATCCTTCTCTGTCTCATAGATTTATTGTTATTTAATAAATTTGGACAGTGTGGAAGACATGGTCTTGCTCATCTATCTATGTTTCCATCATAGCAATCATTCAACTGCCAGGGGTGAGGACACAGTAATAATCAGAATACAGCTTGTGGCAGAGCACATGTTGGGTTCACTTGCCAGCAGATTCACCCCCACTGCTGGCCTTAGCCGCTTCCTATCAGTAAATTCAATAACCGGAGGACATGAAGCTGAAGTTTCTCCAGCATGCTGAATTGAAAGGATAGAGGTCTCAGGTCAGAAGGCCTGCTTGGACTTTCAACCTGAATCTCAGTCGGAGGTACTTTGACCTCCATGTTCCTGTGTAAGCTATCTGCTATCTCCTCCAGGCTTCCTGAATCTTGCCATGATTGCCCAACCTACAGCCTGGCCTTGAACACTCAGGCACAGTTCTCCCAAGTAGCTGGCCCCTCTGTGATCTGTCTGTACTTCCAGTCCAAACAGCTCAGCAATAGGTCATGCAAACTCTTGGAAATGATGTGCCAACTTTAAATCTGCCATACACTATACACCGGAGGGAAACTACATGTTATAATCCAGACCAGATGGCTGTGCCATTCATAATTCTATGCAGCAGCCATGTCTCTCCACACTTTCATACCTGATTCATCACACAAGCTCCAAACTCCCAACCTACAACTACAAGCCATCCAAGGCTACTAGCAGCATACGGCTTATGATGGATACACATTACCTAGGCTGGTTCCCCCAGCTTCTCCTATGCCCTCACATTTCTTCTCCACTTCTCCACACACACTTTGGACTACCTATCACGAACCTCCTTCTTCCTCTGAAACCTCTAAGAATACTCTACCCTACCATGGGGGCTAGGCTTCTCCTCAGAACCCCTACCATGCTAGTTTTCCATGCCATTAATAATTTTTCTGGGGTTGGAGAAATGGCTTAGCGGTTAAGATGCTTGTTGCCCTTGGAGAGCACCAGAGTCAGGTTCCTAGCACCCATGTTGAATGTGACAGGATTCCAGATGATCTTGCTTGGTCAGTATTTGTTATCCAGTTATTGTTTGGCCCAGAGAGGAATGTCTGTTGGGACAGCCTGTCTCCTAAGACAGTCTATCTCACCGCGGGTAAACAATCTCAAGAAAGAGATACTGAAGGAGAGATACACAGCTCCCTTTGCTCACAACAGTTTCGTTCCCAAGCCCCTCACCCCTCCCTGTAAAGGGTCAGAGCCAGCTTTCTCCCTTGGTAGACCCCTCAGTTTCCCAAGAGAGAGAGGAGGTCCTTCATGGGGTATGGTAACAAACACAATCTCCTATGTTCAAAGTCAACTTTGGTCTCTTTCTGCTGACTCAGAAATCGAACAGAAAGGCTCACAACTGCCTGTGATTTCATTTACAAAGGATCTGATTCCTTCTGGCCTCTGAGTTATGGTTCTCTCTCTCTCTCTCACTCCTCTCTCTCTCTCTCTCTGTCTCTCTCTCATACACACACAAACACACAAAAATATGGAAGTCACAGCTAGTCGGTGGTGGTGTACCCCTTTAATCCCAGTATTCACGAGGCAAAGGCAGATGAAATTTTGAGTTCCAGGCAAACCTGATCTATAGAGGAAGTTCCAAGACAGCCAAGGATACACAGAGAAACTGTCTGGAACACACACCCCCCAGTGGCAATTTTTAAAGGGTAATTTTTCTAATAAATCTCTTACCCACAAGACCTTTCACTTCAGTGTCCTCCTTGAACCTCAAATTTGAGATCTTTCACTACTCAGTCCAATAAGGTAAACATTTACATGTAAGAAACTTCACTGATTCATCCTCACTCCTGGAAGGCATGCATGCATGCACGCGCGCGCGCGCGCGCACACACACACACACACACACACACACAAGGCATGCATACACACACAAGGCATGCATGCACACACACACACACACACACACACACACACACACAAGGCATGCATACACACACAAGGCATGCATACACACACACACACACACATAAGGCATGCATACACACACACACACACACACACACAAGGCATGCATACACACACACACATACACACACACACACACACACACACACACACACACACACACACACACACACTGCACTTTTTACTAACTGTAACTCTCATTCTGTCTAGGAACCTCCCACTTTCCTGTCCCTCCTGCTCCAGCTCTGACCCTGTCATGCTCTCCCAAGCTGTTGTTCTTAGGTTCTTTACATATACCTAAAGGATCTCTATATCCTGCAATTCTTAAGGCCACACATCTTATTTGCTCTAGTTACTTTGTCTTGCTTTGTTTCTATAGCTGAGGACTGAGGCAGGGGTCTTGTGCTTGCTAGGCAACCGCTCTACCCCTGGGCTAATTCCCCGACCCCTCTAATAAACTGCACTTAACTGCCTCTAGAGCTCTCTAGGTTGGAAGGGCTGCTTGCCCCTGGCCCCCTGCCATGCTCAGCTAAACTTCTCTATAATGCCAAACACACCGAAATTGGGTTTCCCCAACTTCTCTGAATGGTACGCTTTTACTCCACCTGGCAAATTCTAGTGGGGGGGGGGGTGTGTGTGTGAAAGGCTCTTCTACCTAAGGGTGCAAACTAATAGTGCCTCTCCTCTGGGCTCCTACAGCACTTCTGGATACCTTCATTAAGGCATCCTACATGGAATACAAATGCTGGCATCTAAGTAGGAGCATACTTGAGAAGTTGACATTAATAAGGCATAAGGTGCACACCACAGGAGATGAAGCCGGATAAGCAAATGCTGAAAATCTGAAAAGCCTTAATTACTGAAAGGCTTTGGGTTTCACTCTGTAGGTGGCAATGTGAATTTTAAACAGAGCTAATACTGAACTTTTTGTTTGTTTTGTCTGAGACGGGTGGGTGCTGTGTCTTACGATGTAACCCACACTGGCCTTAAATTGTCCATCATCTCCTCTCAGCTTCTCAAGTTCTAGGGTGACAGATATGTCTGGTTTAAATGCCTGACTTCTGTTATTTTTGGGTTTTTTTGAGTTAGTATTTTTGACTCTGTAGCCCTGGGTGTTCTCAAGCATGGTAAACCACTTGCCCCAACCCCAAATACTAGAGTTATATTTATAAGACACTATATCTTGTCTTCTGTTTTTACTTTTATAAGAAATTAAGGTTAGGGGCTGAAAAGATGGCTCAGCAGTTAAGAGCACCAGCTGCTCTTCCAGAGGTCCTGAGTTCAATTCCCAGCAACCATTTGATGGCTCACAACAATCTTGAGTGGGGTCTGAAGCCCTCTTTTGACATAAAGGTGTGCATGCAGATAGAACATTAACATACATAAAACAAATAAATCTTAAAATAAAAAAGAAATTAAGTCTACTTATTTATTGTGTGTGTGTATGTGTGTGTGTGTGTGTGTGTGTGCTAGGTAGGATGGTGGAGTCGGGGAGAGTACACTATAGTGCACATGTACAAATTAGAGAAAAACTTTCAGGAGCTGATTCTCTTCTTTTACCAGTATGGGTTCTGGGAACTGAACTCTGGTCTTCAGCCTTGGTGGCAAGCCCCTTTTCCCAGTGAGCCATCTCACCAGTCCCTTATTTTTTAATTTTTAAAGAAAATATTTTGTGCATTTCTGTGCAAGTGCATACAAATGTGTGCAAGGGCATGCATCCCTGTGAGGAGGCACTGACTCCCGAGCCAGGAGTTACAGGTGTTTGCTGGATGCCTGGCTTATTATATGGGTGCTGGAATAGAAACTCTGGTTCTCATGATTTCCTGTCAAGTGTCATCCACAACTACATAGTAAGTTTAAAGCCATCCTGGGCTAGAGACCCTATCTTGAAAAATATTAATAACAACCAATATTTTTTTAAGTATGCCCTAGTCACTCTCTAAGGCATCCACAAATCCCAAAGCCCATTTTGGCTATAATGCACATTATTTTATCCATCCCAGTTTGGACCCTTCTCCCCTTCTCAACCCCTGGTACTTTGACAAAGCCTGTGGACAATCAATGGACAGATGGGGGCCATTCTCTGGCATTTTAAGCTTTCCAGGGGAGGGAGGGAAAAGGCTCCACAATGCTCTGATCTGGCAGAGGGGCTTGAAGCAGAGCAGAAGCTGTTCCTCAGCCAGAAGGAAGCTGTAGAATGTCTGACTCTAGCCAGGCAGTGGTGGTGCACCCCGTTAATCCCAGCACTTGGAGGCAGAGGCCGGCGGATGGATCTCTGTGAGCTGGAGGTCAGCATGGTCTACAGAGTGAGTTCCAAATAGCCAGAGCTGTATAATAGAGCCCAGTCTCAAAAGAGAAAGAAGGTCTGATGAAGAGGCTGAGGCAGGAGAATAGTTAATAGGTATGTTGGAGAACTCCTGAAATCCCAGTACTGAAAGTTCAAACTTATCCTTGGCCATATAGCGAGACCAGCGTGGGCTATATGAGGCCCTATCTAAACTTCAACTCCCCCTATTTCCTCCAACTTTATGCCATCCCTCCTCGCTTCCAAAAAGTCTGGAGAGGTGAGCAGAACCGTTGCCTAAATGTGAGGCCCTGGGTTTAATTCCCAGTATGAAAGAGAGGAAGGGAGGGAAAGAGAGAGGGAGGGAGGGAGGGAGGGAGGGAGGGAGGGAGGGAGGGAGAGAGGGAGCACAATGAAATAGTGGGTGAGGTACATTGTTTTGAGGAAAGAACTTGGCCCAGCGACCCATTCATAAACAACCATGCCCATGATGTCAACTCTTGAGGTGTGTTCTGGAAAACGTCAGGATGTTTTCTTCTGGCATTCAGAGTCTGGCTTATGAAAGGCTTGATTTATTTTTTATTTCTGGTGCTAGGGATCTAATCCAGGACCTCTCAGTGATGGATTTCAGACTCACCTCTTTCTCCCTTTTGAGATAGATTGTCACTCTGACCTCACTATCCTAGAACTCACTATGTAGTGCAGAATGACCTCAAAACCTTCTTGGGTGGGATTACTTGTGTGAATCATCACACCCAGCTAGCCCTAGCTCTTTATCAAGGATTTTTAAAATGTTGCTTTCCTTGGTAGGTTGCTGTATTACTGTCATCCCCCACCACACCCACATCACACATACACACAAACAGGATGTCTTCTACTTCAGAGCACCTCTTATTTTCGCTCACCCAACCTTCCGGATGTTCAGACCACCAAGGAAATACTTCCTCACTTCTTGTGACTTTAATTATCTTGTTCCACATAGGGCATTGCTAGCTTGCCAAAGTGCTTGCCTGGGCTCTTCCCTGAGTTGCTCAGAAACTTTCCAAACTAGGATCTCTACTTTTTCAAATGGTATCTTTGATCTGAGGCCCCAGGGCCCACCTTAACAGGGCTATGGAATGCATCTTCCCAAGGGAGGAGACCTAAATGTTTTTCCATATGGATCTCAAGCCTAGGATGAGCCCCAAATTAGTGGCAAAGAATATTTCAGCTGTCTCACAAAGAGACAAAGTGAAAGGAAATCAGCAAAGCTATTTACTTTAGCAAAAGGGTACTTAATACTCCAAACTAGCCAGCAAGCACACTGGAGTGAGAATTCATTTAGTTTTTGTTCTAATTCACCAAAATGTCTGTGTGTCTGTCTACATGAGTGCTGTGGTATAATCCTCTTGTATTAGACAGAAAGGGAGAAATGCTGTGGGATGGTCCTTCTGTTTGCTATGAATGTGTGTTGTTCTCCTCGGTTGATAATAAAGTAGTTTTGGCCTATGAAAAGGCAAGATAAAGTTAGGTGGTTCAATCAAACTGAGGACTTGGAGGAAGGGAAGCAGAATTGGGTCAGCTGTCACAGTCACCACAGGAGCAATATGCCAAAGGACCTGTAAACACAGACTGAATGGCAATACATAGATTAATAGAAATGGATTCATTCAAACGTAAGAGATAGCTACTAATCAGCCTGAACCATAGGATAAACATTTATAATTAATATATGCCTTTGAGTGACTCATTTGGAAACGGTTGCTGGATAGGATGGGAAAGAAAAACTCCATTTACACATGTGCTTATATCTCCATGTGTGTGCATGTGAGTGTGTAGAGGCCAAAGGTCCATGTAGGACATTTTATTCTACCATTCTTTATTATATTTTTATTTATTTATCTATTTTAGGTTTTTCAAGTCATGGTTTCTCTGTGTAGCCCTGGTTATCTCAGATCCTACTTTGTAAACCAGGCTGGCCTCAAGCTCTGCCTCTGCCTCCTGTGTACTAGGATTAATGGGCATGCACAACTACCAAGTGGCTTTATAAATTTATACTTTTAAAATGTTCATATTATTTTGTGTATATGGAGGTCTATATTAGTTACTATTTCTAGTGTTGTAAAAAGACACCATGGCAAACCCAACTTTTTCTTTTTCTTAAAGACAGGGCCACACTATGTAGTTCAGGCCTGAACTCACTCTGTAGATCTAACTGGCCTCAGACTCAAGGGATCCACCTGCCTCTGCCTCCAAAGAGCTGGAATTAAAGGTATAAGCCACTATGCCTAGCCTTGAGGCAACTCTTATAAAGAAAAACATTTAATTGGGGACTTGCTTACACCTTAAGAAGGTTAGTCTGTGATCATCATGGTAAGAATCAGGCAGGCTTGGTGCTGGAGCTGTATGTAGCTAATAGCTTTACATCCTGTTCTTCAAGTGGAGAAACAGACAAACAGACACACTGGGCTTGGCACAGAAATCTGAAAGCCCATCCACCCTGTAACACACCTCCTTCAACAAAGCCACACCCCTTAATCCTTTCCCTAACAATCCAAGAATTAGGGACTAAACATTCAAGCCTATGAGCCCATGGGTGGGGGGAGTGTTCTCTTTCAAACCATCATAGGGTCCAAGGTCAACTTTCTGGAGTTGATTCTTTCCTTCACTGTGTGGGTTTTAAGACTCAGCTCAATGGGTGAAGATACCAGTGGCCAAGCATCCCAGATAAGATCTCTACCTGAGCCTTGGCTCATCAAGTGGCTGGATTGGCTATCCAACAAGCTGTAGGCTCCTGCAGTCTCTACCTCCCAGGACTGGGCCTATACACTTATACCTCCAAGACTTTTTTTTCATGGATGCTGGGGATCTGAACTTAAGTCCTTATGCTTGTCCAGTGAACACTTTACTACTGAGCCAACTCCTAGCCTTTGAACTGATTTTTTTTTAAAAGATGTATTTATTTATTTTGCATTCCTGTATATGTGAATATATGTACATATGTCTGAATCTGAAATCCCTGCACTCAGGATGTGGAGAGGAAGGATTGGGAGTTTAATGTCAGCCTGTCTTACAGAAGACTGTTTAAAATTGCTGGTTCATTAAATTGTGGTTTTGTTTGTTTGTTTACTGGTTTTTTTTGAGACAGAGTCTCACCATGTAGTCATTGCTGGTCTGGAACTCACTCTATGAATCAGGCTGGTCTCCAACTCACAGAGATCTACCTGCCTTTGCCTTATATTTATCAAGTTATACTTTAATGTGTGTGTGTGTGTGTGTGTGTGTGTGTGTGTGTGTGTGTGTGTGTGTGTGTGAGATACATGAATTTAGAGATCAGAGGACAACTTTCAGGAGTGAGTTCTCTTATTCCACTATGGGGGGTCCAGGGACTGAACTTGGGTCCTCAGATTTGACAGCAAGAGCCTTGAACCAGAGGAGGTATCTTAATGACCCTCAAATTACCATCATTATTTTTATTATGTTATCTGTGTATATCTATGCTGTGTGTGTGTGTGCTACCTCTGTGAAGGTGCTCATGAAGGCCAGAAAAATGGCATCAGATGCCCTGAAGCTGAAGTTACACACAGCTGTGAACTGCCAGACATGACAAATGTAGAATACTGCAGTAATACGTTTTCTATTGATTATGTTTCATCTTATATAATTATAATTTCATATATTGAGTACATTAAATTGAAATAAAAGTATTTAATATATGATGAGAAAAAATTCAAGTGAGGTTCTAAGGGGATAACTCAGTGGTAGGACATTTGCTGAGCCTGCAAAGCATCTTGGGGTCAAAGCTATACTATCCAAATCCCGGCTGAAACAATGCAGCTCACCACACCAGTTTCTTTTGACTGCTTTCACTGTGGCCACTGGAAATGTTAGTGTTTTCGTTATTTTTGGAAAATGTATCTAACCAATTTTAAATTTTTATTTATTTCTCTTCAGTGCATGACCCTGATATGATGGGAAGTTTCAAATTGCTTATGAGGCATTGGGCATGGTGGCCTAGGCAATAAGCTCTATAGTTTCATGCAGCAGAAAAACAAATAGAGACCTTGTGTGAGGATCCTGTCACCTTGTCCCCAAAGGTGGCAGGCTTCAATATATTCCTCAGCTTTCCATTTCTCAGAAGTGACTTTGCTGTCTGCAAATGGAGCCCCTCAACATGCTAGGACAACCCTGAAGGTAGTAGCAGACTGCCATGAGGTAGTATCCTTCAGCACATGTGACAAAGGAGAGTTTGTGACCAGGATGCTGAAATTGCAAACTTTGTTGCTTATGGGGGAGGAGGGTGCCACCACTGTGGCAAAGCCTGGGCTGTCAGCCTGTAGTCTCTTCCCTGATTGCTGAGATCCCCCAGGAGGGTCCCTGACCTTTTTGGAAAATCTGTGTTTAGGTTTAGAGCTTCAGAGAGAAAGGAGGTTAGAGAAACCTCAAGTCCGAGCACCCTGGGGTGGCAGTGTCACACTTTGGGATACCATTTTCCAAGACAGAATTCTTAGGAAGTAAAGGAGAATGGGCTGGAGGGACATTCTCTGACCTCACAATGGTGCTAAAATCAACCCACATTCAGGACTTTGAGCCAAGTTCAAGGAATAAAGACTGAACTACAAAGTCCCTTTAGGACACAGGTTAATTAAAAACTCATCTTTGACTCTGTAGCACACACCTGTTATCTCGGCACTTGAAAGATGGAAATAGGAGGATTAGGAGTTCGAGGCCAGCCTCTGCTATATAAAAAGTTTGAAGTCAGCCTGGGCTAATTGAGATTCTGTCTCAAAACAAACACATAAATAGATTCAAGGATAACTTGATTAATTTATTTAGTGAGCTCTGCCTCAAATTAAAGCCAACTCCCTTCCCCCCAAAAGTTGGGGATGTTAGTCTAATTGTTCTATCCCAGCATTCACTATATCCTGAGTTCCTGTTTCTACCATCTCACTATCAAAAAAACCCCAAAAAACTAAAATCCTACACCCTAGAAATCATTGGTACACCCCTAAGTCCCCAAAACCTAGTGCAATATACATAGAAGGGGTAGTTAATAAATATACAACGAAGTTTGTTAATTTTCTTTCAGCTGCAAAAAATATATATATATATTGTGAGTTTAGGAGGTTTTGAGGAGACTCCTAGAATTAATCAGCCTAGGAAAAAACAGGAGCTGGGTGGGCGGCCTCAGGCCCTCAGCAGTGGGTGTTCCTGGACACAGTCTCAGGGATGATGCTCTAGCTTCTGCTATCCAAGTTCTCAGGTTCTTTATTGATTCATTGAATGTTTCTGATTTATGGGCAGGAGAGAGTGATTCACCTACATTGGGCCAGCTACCAGCCCCTATTAGTTAGCCCTAGCCAGAACTGAAAACCCTAGGTGCCACCCACCTAACCTGTTTCCAGAGTAGGACAATGTCTCCAAACCTCAGATCAGGGTCAGGGAACCTCACAAGCTTCAGTTTGTTTGGTGAAGGCCAAGACAGGAACATGGTACTAGGAATAACTGTTTTACCTGGTGGGTAGCACATCCAGATAATCCCAGCACCAGGAGTTCCAGGCCAGCCTGGGCTACACAGTGAAACTGTTTCAAACCATCTTAAACACACCTTTCTACCCTGGATTCTTTTAAAGGAAGTCGCTGTGAGCTGTCTCAGCTTAAGGAGTAGGTAGTTATTATCTACCTCATTGAGGTCAGAGTATCTATATATATACATTGTTATCTTTTGAGATAAGGCTTCTCTACAGGCCAGACTGCCTTTAAACTTGCCACATAGCCCAGTATGGCTTTGAATTTGCCTCAGCTTCCAGAATGCTGGGATTGTAGGTATAAACTACCATGTCCAGCTACATAAATTATTATAATTATTCTACAACAAAGATTTGTCTTTTCTCTAGATTTATTTACTAATTTCTTTACATAAGCATAGATTCGTCGGTTATTTTTCTTATACTTCAGTTCAATTAAATATTGCTTTGTTATTCAAACTGTCTTGCTTTGGCCATTAGAAGCTTTTGTAGTTGATTCATCTATGGCACAGTGATATTTGATATTTCAATCAAATTATATACTTTTCATAAGCAGCTCTTTTTTTTGAGACTGGATCTCATGTAGCCCAGGCTAGCCTTAGATTTGCCATATAGCCAAGGATGACCTTAAACCTCTGCCTCTACCTACCTAGTGCTGGATTACAGACATTTACCACTCTTAGGGTTGTGGATTGAGCTTGGGGCTTGGTATATGCCAGGCAAGAACTCTTCCAATTGAGTTACAGCTTCAGCCCTTAAGACTTTCTTCGCCTTTTGGCCTTGTAAACCACTGCAGGTTCATCCTGTGTGTTTCCTACTCCAGTCCCAGAATTAGTTATTTTCTTGAGGAGCCTCAGTTCTTTTTACTGGAGAATAGTATTAAAATCAAGATCTAAAACAAAGAAAATGTATCAAAAAGATGGCAAAAGACAGAGGACTCAAAAGTCAGCAGTGAGACTGTGTATCCTAGAAATGATGGGGACTTGCTGGGTGGTGGTGGTCCATGCCTTTAACCCCAGCACTAGGGAGGCAGAGGCAGGGGGATCTCTGTGAGTTCGAGGCCAGCCTGTGAGTTCCAGGACGTCCAGGGCTACACAGAGAAAAACCTGTCTCAAAAATCCCAAAATAAAGACAGAGAGAAGGGGAGGGATGCTTATAATCCTGGTGTTTGGGGGTTGAGGCAGGAGAGCCTGGGTTCATAGACTGCTTGGGTTACACAGTGAAGCCATGTCTCAAAACTAAACCAGCCTTGTATGGTCCCTCCCTTTAATCTCAGCAATTGGGAGGCAGAGGCAGACAGATGTCTGGGAGTTCAAGGCCATTCTAGGCTACATAGCAAGTTCCAGGCTAGCTGGAGGTATGTAGAGACCCTATCTCAAAGCAAAACCCTGGCCTAGGGTAAGCTAGTTCAATTTAAATGGGTGTCTTTTCCTTTCTATTCAATCTTCTTGGTTTCTTTGAATGCACACAGTCCTAGGCTCAATTCCCTAGTACCACATAAAGCCACCTGATTAAACGTGCCTGTAATTCTAGCACTGAAGAGCTAAGAAGCAGGGTGATCTAGGTCATTTTCAACCAGTTATCAAAATGAAGGCTAGCTTGGGCTACAGGAGACCTTGTCTTGAAGAACCTATGACCAAAATCACACAATTCGGAGGAACTTGCACCACACACAGCACAGCCTAGTCTTCACTTTACACTTGGGATATATCGTCAGACTCTCAAATTTAAAAATAAAATTAAAAAGCTGCTTAAGAAGGCTTTGGAGGAACTGGCTGATGCCCAGAAGTACTGTGACTATATTTACTGTCTGTGGGCTCTGTTCTTACAGCCAGTTCCCTCTCCTAATACAAGGGCAAGAGCTTTTTTTTTAAACAAAACTCTGACATTTACTTTGAGTTTACATACCTGTAAACATCTTAATTCTACAGAAACCATTGTTGAATGAGAGAGAGTCACTTTGGGGCACCTCAGTGGCTGAGTTAGGTTGGAAACTCAAACCATAAAAACCCTAAGTTCCAAAAAAGTATCTGGATCTTCTACGCTTTTGAAAATGTTGACATCATCAGAAGGAGTCAAATTTCTGTTGTATTTGTTGTGACTTCTGCTGCCGCCCTGAAGCCAGGTGTGATCCCCAATCCCTCTCCCTTGAATATAACAAGTGCACACTGAGTTTTCTCAGGAGCTTTAAACACGAGCATGGGGGTTCTATGACAAGGCTCCATGGGGGAGCGCTAGCCTAGCCTGTGCAAGGCTGTAAGTTGACCTCACATAATTGGCAAAAGAAGATAAACAACCACGCACAGTAGGGCGTATACAAAGCAAATGCAAGAGTAGAGTTGTTTAAAAGGACATAGGAACTTGGATCTGCGTAGCAACTGGCTCAGCTGCTCAGCCCACCCTTGCAGTGTGCACCTCAGATCCATGTGCCAAGAGAACCATGATTGCAAACCTGGGTTATTGCGCTCTCAGTTCTGATGTGGAAGAGTGACAGCATTGGTGGGTCTCACTGGGATCGGGAGCCCTTCAAGGCCCTTCCCAGAGCCCCTGGGAATGCCGGCCGGCCTGTTACTGCTTTCTTGACGTCCCTTTATTTCTGCTGCTCAACCTTGGTTTTTGTTCTGTTTCTGAGCGCCCTGATAAACCTGACTGCACTCTTCCTCAAGGCGATGTATCTTGCCAGGGAGTGTTTGTACTATAGGCCAGGAGAGCTCTACGGCCATCTCTCAACTTCCTGTTGTGACCATTGTTCTTCTCATGCCTCCTAGTGGCTCTCCAAGGAAGGTTCTTTTCTTTTTCATTGTGTGTGTGTGTGTGTGTGTGTGTGTGTGTGTGTGTGTGTGTTTTCCCTCATTTTCTTCTGGAGATGGAAAGGATGGATGTTTCCACAAAGGGCATGGAGTAAACGCTTTAGGACTTGAAGGCTGCATAGTCACTGTCTCAATTCTTGAGGTCTACCCTTGTAGACCCATCATTATAAACACTTCTAAAAGAATGAGTGATAGGTAAAGAACGTCATAAGTCAGATAAACTTTATTTAGAGAAATAGGTCATTTAGGAGCTGGAAAGATTCAGTGTCTAAAGGCACTTGCTCTCTGAGTCTGGTAACCCTGAAATTGAACCCACAAAAGAAAGAACTGACTCAAAAACCCTATTCTCTAACCCCACATATGTGCTTCACATCCCTTTCACCTTACTTTACACATATACCCATGCATACGAACACACTAATAATAAAAAAAATAACAAGTTTTTTTAAAAATATATAATTGGAAATAGGCCTGTGATCCTAGAACTTAGCAGGTTGAGGTAAGAGTATTGCTTTGAGTTCAAGGCTAATAATGGATCATAGTGAGAAAAAAAAAAAAAAAGCCAACTAAAGATCCAAGCAAATAAAATAACAGTGGGGACATGGCTGAACTTAACTGCAGGGGGCCAAGTTTAGCCAGGTGATAATCACAGGAAAATGGATTAATATGATAATATTAGTTAAAGCAACCTACTGCTGGAATGATCCACTCGTCTGGATGGGCTGGGTCTTCCTTTCAGTCAGTGGGAAGGTAGAGAGTCTGTGGTCGTGAACTTGAACTTTTAGCTATTCCAGAACATGCCCCAAGGCTACAGCTTCGAAGGTCACAGGTGAATCCCAAACCTGCTTAAATCCCACAAGTCAGGCCCTGGGTTTTATCTCTAGCATTGCAAAAGAAAAAGAAAGCAGGTAATAGTTCACTGACCTCTGTTCTAGGGTATCTGCTATTCTCTGCTGCTCTTGCTGTGTTTTGAACATTAATCTGTTTAGTGTAGCCACAAGGAAGGCTTGTGTCTGGTTGGAGGGAGAGCCAGCATCAAGTGCTGTCTGGCTCAAAGGACATTTGTTTAGCCCAGTTTGGTGGTGCAAATATGTCATCCCAGTTTCCAGGAGTTTGAGGTCAAGCCTGGGCTACAGAATAAATTTAAGGCCAGCCTGGATAACCTAGTATGACATCATCTCAACCTCAGTCTAGTACTGGAGAGAAAAAAAAAAGAACATTTGTTCAACTGAGACTGACCGACCCACACTCAAATTCTGAGCAAAGGTCAGGTATTCTAAATTCTATTCTAAGAATACGTTCAATATGTAACAAGGGCCTCTCCAAGGCAAAGATGAGCTGGGATGTTCCCTGGAGGAGCAGCTGCAAGCGGCAGCCTCTCCGATGTAAAGAGGTTTTAGCAAGTCAGAGGGCAGTTTGGAACAGTCCTCTGTGGAAGCCCAAGAGGCCTGATTCAAATGACGGAGCAATATTACTGTTTGCTTCTTATTTTCATAGTCAGGGAAAATTCAGTTTTCCTGGCACCATTAAAACTGGATTTTCCCTCAGGGCACTGTACGTCAGGATGTCTCAGTAATGGCTAATCTCCACAGAATATAAATCTCACTCCTGAGTTGTCGGCGAGGGTGGAAGTACAGTGAACTGTAAATTCAAAGTCTTGACTAAACACTGACTCACCAGAAGTCACACACAATTTGTCTGTCTGCAAGTATCCATTGCTATTGGAACAGACCCACTGGAGTAGCTGTCGAGGGCTTCCTAATTCCCCAAGGACTGTCCAAGCTAAACACACTCTGTACCTGGAGGCAGGAGTGCCTGGGCATCCTCGAGGACTTGGCAAGTCTGTTTTCTTCCCTTTCCTGAGATTTACGCTGACATCGGCTCTGATTGTTCCTGCAGTTTCATCCATCACAAGAGATTACCCTCCTCCAGAAAGGAAAAATCCTACTTGGAATCCATGAAGCCCTTGCAAAACTTAAGTACAGGGTACGGCTCCTTCAGCCAGAAAAGACAGGCTCCTAAGTCACGCAGGAGGCACATTGGAAGAATCCTGCAGGGCTCGGAGAGCTAAAGCAGATCCTTGTCTGGTCTTATGCTGGAGTTTAAGCTCTGTTCCCTAACACAGGCCAGATTCAGGCTTATCCTAAGCAAAATACATCTTCTCCGAACCACCTTTAAAATTTAACCCATAGGGGGCCGGAGAGATGGCTCAGTGATTGAGCACTGGCTGCTCTTCCTACAGGTTCAGTTCCCAGCACCCACAATGGCAGCTCACACCTGTCCAGTTCCAGGGCTTTTGATTTCCTCACACAAACATCCATGAAGGCAAAACACCAATAAACATAAAATAAATTTATTTTTTAAAAAATCTAACTGTAGGTTAGACAGGCCCAATAGCAGACATCATCCTGTTTGTTAGTTTGGGTTTTTTGTCTTTTTCTTGAGACAGGGTTTCTCTGTGTGGTCCTGACTGTCCTGGAACTCACTTGGTAGACCAGGTTAGCCTTGAACTCAAAGATCTGCCTGCCTCTGCCTCTGAATTCTGGGATTAAAAGTGTGCACCATCACCATCCAGCCTCATTACTGTTTGGTTGGTTCTTTTGTGGCTCAACATCTTTAATCCCAGCACTCAGAAGGCAGAGGCAGTTGGATTTCTGTGAGTTTGAAGCAAGTCTGTTCTATATAGGGAGCTCCAGGTTAGCCAGGGCTGCACAGTAAGAACCCATCTCAATAAATGAGTGAATAAATAAAAAATAATAATAAAGACTGCAAGTTGGGGTGGGAAATGGCTTAGGGATAAAGGTGCCCACTGGAAGCCCGATGACCTGATTTCCATCCCCAGAACCTACATACTAGGAGAGAATGGCTCCCACAAATTGGCTTCTGGCCTCTACACAGATGCCGTGTCCTCTATACAAATATAACAGTAACAGTAAATACAAAAACCTGTCAAGAGCAGTAATCTGCTTCTGGTTATCCCAGGTGCTGGCACACCCATCAACTGAATCCAGACCTTTGAGGGTAGCCTGAGAAACATTGTGAGACCCCTCCTTCCCAAAAACCAAACAGAAACCATCTTGCAAACTTTCTAGATGCACATGTACCTTTACACTTTGTTGTTTTTTGCTAACCTGTCAGAAGGTCTCCGGGAACTGAGGCAAATCCTTGTGATTTCTTCTCATAGAAAGGCAATGGGATTGCATACATCCGAACTGACTGATACTTATCTCCCACTTAACAGGGAACTCCCAACACTCAGGAAGTGAAGGCAGGGAGATTAGGAGCTCAAGGTCATTCTCAACTAAATAGGGAACTCAAACCAGCCTCCGCCTCCGAATACCTCAACAAACAGATAAATCTGAAAGCAGGCACCCTGGAAGCTGAGGCCAGCCTGAGCTACATAGTGAGATCTTGCCTCAAAAGCCAACCAGCCAACAAAAAAACCCCAACCCAACCAAACCAAAATCTCATTCACAAACCAGACAAATTGGAACCGAAAAATTTAAATCAAATACTATTAAAATTTTATTTTAAATTCTGTATTTTGATGGAAAATGTAGTTGCTGTCGAAGGGTGTGTCAGTTGTTACTTGAGGGGCTGGTGCGAATTTAGTTGCTTCTACAATGGAAAGCTCACTTCCAGAATCTAAGCTTGGCTGCAGCCAGCCCCTGGGCTCAGTCATTGCTGAGACAGGACTGATAGCTCAGGCATAGGGGAGAAGGGCTGGAACCTGACTGTTGGGCAGAAGGGTAAGAACAGCAGGTGTTTTTTTAAGCCAAGACTCCTAAAAGAGTTAATCTTGGTTCATTAATGTTGGTAGAGGCACCTCTACTCTGCAGAATGAATAGGATGCCATGGTGGGAAGCCCTATTGTGAATGCCTTTGATTTTCTCCTGTGTGGAACCCTCCCTTGGGTGGTCTGAATGGGGCAGAATGTGGTAATGGCCAGGTTGAGAGCTTCCCATTTTCTGCTAGGTTTCCCCACTTTTCTGGCTGGATGTAAGGCTGCCTTTGCTGGAAGGTGTCTCCACTTGAATACCCAGGTCAGGTAGGGTCTCTGAGATGTCAGTCTACCACGCAGCACACTTACTTCCCATATTTCTAAGAAGCCAGAAGAGGGCATCAGCTCATTCGGATCGTGTCTGTAAGCTGCCACATGGGTGCTGGAAACAAACCCAGGGCCTCTACAAGAGCCACAGGTGCTTTTTAACTGTGAAACCATCTCTCTCTTTTTCTATTTTTGAGACTGAATATTACCAGTAGCTCAGGTTGACTTTGAACACTGGATCCTCCTGCCTCAGTCTTCCAAGTGTTGGGATTGCAGGAATATACCATCACACCCAGCACATACACACACACACACACACACACACACACACACACACACACACACACACACACTGGTTTTATTGAGCTGTACACTATAATGTTCCTATTTGAACCAGTAGACTCCACAGTGGATAGCTCTTCTTTGCTTGCAACACTGGTCTACTCCCATATCAATATTTCTCCAGGAGCAGTACTGAGGGTGAGGGGACCCAGAACTCACTGGAACTGAGCCCAGGAACTTTTCTGACTGGAACATTTGCTGGGTAGGGAGTGAATGACACAGGGTGGGAGCCTGTCAAACCAGTGAGTAGGGCTTCTGCAGGGCTTAAAACTGCAGCCTCTGCAGGCTCAGGGGAAAAACAGCGCCAACATCTCCACCAATATGCCAAAATTAAAGTGGCTTTCAGAAAAAGCCCAAATTTCCCCAGATGTCTAATTCCAGCCTTGTTTCCTGTGCCAGTTCAGCACTCAGAGAGCAGTATTTAAGCAAACAGCAATTGTCAGTATGCCTTCACTGACTGCACATTGGCCTAGAAGCTGCCATGGATGAGAACTGGTCCCAGGGTCCCTGCTTCCAAAGGAGAGCAAGGTCTGTTGGGGAGACAGGGGGTCAACAAGAAGCAGGTACATGAGCAAGATGACGTTTCAAAGTTTACATTTTGAATAGTTTTACATTTACAGCAAAATTGAGGATGTACAGATATCTGCCTCCCCCAGTCCCCACAGAATAGCCTCCCCCATAACTAGCATCTCGCATCAAGGTTTTTCACAGTTGAGGGCTCTGCTTGGACACATTGTAATCACTAGTTCACATTAAAGTTTATTCTTGATGTTGGTTCTTCTACAGGTTTAGACAAGTTAATTTGGGGGTGTGTGTGTGTGTGGTATATGTATGCTTATGTGCATATTCTCATGTGTGAGTGTACACGTGTGCATGCGTGGAGGCCATATGTGGATGCCCAGTGTCTCCCCTGATCACTTTCCATTTTATTTACGGAGGCAGGGTCTCTGGCTGGAGCCTGCCAATTCCCCTAGTCAGTTTGCAAAGATCCCTTGCAAGGATCTACCTTCTAGAGTCTAGATGGATAAGTGAGGCACTGTTCCTGCCCAGTTTTTATGGGGATCTTAATTTTGATTCTCATGTTTATATAACAAGCAATATATCCACTGAGCTAACTCTCCAGGGTTGCCTTTTTTTTTTTTTTTTTTTAATAAGCTTAAGAAAATGAAAAAAGCAGATGGTCAGGGAATGACTAAGGACATGACATTTGCATCCAAACTTCAACAAGAAGCTAATAACATATGCTCTGGGACTGTATGCTAAGCAGAGGGAGCAGCAGGTGTCAAGGCGCACCCAGGGTTACTGACATGAAGGTCACAGCAAGAATGAGCTAGTCTTAGTTAGGCATTCTGTTGCTGAAGAGACACCATGAGCAGGTGTCTCTTAATTGGGGTGGCTTGCTTAGAGTTCAGAAGTTTAGTCCAGTATTGTTCTGGCAAAAAAGCAAAGTACCGCACAGGGACATGGTACTGGAGAGGTAGCTGAGAGTTCTTACATCTTGACTCACAAGCACCATGAGCACACTTTCAGGAGCTGGTATTTTCCTGCCATGGGTACCAAAGAGCACACTCAAGTTGTCAGGCATATGCAACAAGTGATTTTTATCTGCTTAGGCAACCAGCCAGTTTTTTCCTTTAAAATTAAAAACATAACCATTGCACATAGTTAGAAAAGACACATGCTAACAATATGCAGTAAGTACACTTCATGTCTTTCCCATTCTCCCATTTCTGGACTGAGAAACATCTGACTGTACATCCATTTTACAAATCTTTTAAGAAATATCATCCATCAATATCTTCCTCACTTGTGAGATGGAGGTCTCTGGATACTTGTGAGACAGAGATCTCTGGATACTGCTCTTGCTGGCCTCGAACCTTTGATCCTTCCGTCCCAGTCTCCAGAGTAGTTGAGATTGTAGATGTTCTGCGTCTTGTCCAGCCATCTATTTTTTTAATGAAACAATCAAATGATTCTCCCTTCTATGTGTGCATATGATACATATGTACATATATGCACACATATGTAATTTATTTTTATGTATATGCGTGTTTTGCCCAAATGTTATATCTGCAGCGCCCTGAGAGGCCAGAAAGAGGCACTAGATCTTCTGGAACTGGAGTAACAGACAGATGTCAGCTTCATGTGGTGCTGGGAATCAAACCCAGGTCCTCTGGAAGAGCAGCAAGTACTCTTAACCACAGAACCATCTTTCCTGCCCCCAGCGTGGAATTCTTTAGAGGAGAGTACTGTGTGGAGTCTGGCATAACCCACTTCCCTGAAAGTCACAGCATTTATTAACACAGAGGAACAGTGTATATTGGTCAAGCCTTTACAATCTTTAATTACATAAAAACAGAGAAGTTTGAAGGCTATATTTTGATTTAAAAATGTGCTTTTTGACTTATTTTGTTCTTATTTTATAGTACAATACCCAGGACTATGAATTAATAGCAGAGCAGGGATTTTTAAGATCAGACAGAACTGCTATGCAAGCTGTATAGAATAACAGTGTCCATATGGCTTTTCCCTTTCCAAAACTCTGGACAGGCAGGGCGTTCCGAGTGCTTGAATATAGCCAGTCACACAGGACCCAGTTGTCATGGGCACACTATGTCAGAAATACAAATGAATACATTCATATCTCTCCAAAATACCAAAATTCATTGAAAAACAATAAAGTCATTGTTTTACTGATGTAAAAATGTACATCAGTTCTACTGATGCAATTTTGCCAGGGAGTCCCAAGTTTCTCCATTGCCAGCTGAAACACGGGTTCTTTTATTCAAATTTTAATTATAGATATTAATTCTCAGACTGCACATACACATCTCTCTTTCTCTCTCTCTCTCTCTCTCTCTCTCTCTCACACACACACACACACACACACACACACACACACACACACACACACACACACACACACACACACACACGAAACTCTGTGGCAGGCCTGGGCGGTAGTGATGAAAGCAGATAAGTAACCTATTAAGAGCTATGCCAGAGCTGCTGAGTCAGACTGAGTCAGCACCCCAGGGCAGCTGCTGGGGTCAAAGCTGAATTGAGCTTCAGGGTCAAGTCAAGCAGCAGAAATGCAATGTGGGACCATGCAGGTCACAGAGGTGAAGGATAGGTCAGAGATAGACAGCTGAATGGACAGACAAGAATTCTTAAAAATCGCACTATCTGTGGAGACTAGGCCAACTAAGTCCTTAGGACAGTAGAGAGTCACACACCAGGTGGTCAGATGACAGATGGGCGGGACACCTAGAGCATTGAATGTGCTTTTTTTTTTGTTTGTTTCTGTTTTTGTTTCTTTTGAGGCAGGGATTAGCCCTGGATGTCCCGCAACTCCCTATGTAGACCAGGCTAGCCTTGAACTCCCAGAGATCTGCCACCTGGGAACTGGGATTAAAGGCTTGTGAGATGTCTCCTTTATGGGTTCAGGTGAGGGCGCTATATCCTTTTCTTAGCCTGTTATGCCAGTAAGTTCTTGGACTTGTTTTTATCCTTATTTGTGGTGTGTGTGTGTGTGTAAATATGTGTCTTCATGTGAGTTCAGGTGTGTGCCTGCCATAGTAAATTCATAAAGGTCAGAGAACTTCCGGTATGGGTCCACACCTCCACCTAGTTGGGGGCAGTCTCTCATTTCTTGCTGTATATCCCAGGCTAGCTGGCCTGTGAGCTTCCAAGGATCCCTGCCTTGCCTCCCATCTTACCACAGGAACACTGGCATAATGCAAACACTCCTGTTTCTTCTGGAGTTACATATGTGGGTTCTAGGGACCCAAGCTCAGCTCCTCACGTTCACACATCAAGCACTTAAACCATCCAGTCACCTTCCCAGTTCCTGATATGACTAGACTGTGGTCATACGCCCCTGCAGTTCCAGTTTCATTGATAAATTTGGAGGATGGCACCTGTTTAGTGTTTAGGAATAAGTCATTCTTCAGTAGGTGCCTCATGGAGATGCTGGACTGGACAGATGGTGCTGATGTGTCCATTAAGATGCAGAATCCACCTGCTTCTATATCTGCACTCAAAATGGAATCAACGGCTACTTGGAAGATGAAGTCTCTCAGGGAGAGCTATAGCATGGAAAAATCTGTTTTGCATAACATGAAGTAACTTAGGGCAGGTTACTTAGCCCCATCTCAACACCAGTGGTGTAGGAATTCACATGAAACCCAGAGTGAGCAGCATAAAGAACAGACTTTCCAATTAATATTTGATGTTACTCGTGAATGGGCTATGTGTGTGTGTGTGTGTGTGTGTGTGTGTGTGTGTGTATTCACTTTACAATGCCATGGCTTTTGCAGACTAGTGGAAACACACATGAAATGTTATTTCTCCAGTATCATGCACTGAGCCATCTAATGTCCTGACATTATATATCTCATTTTACACTCATATCACTGTTTTAATATAAGTATCCTCATCTTCATTTTATGCATGAAAAACTGTGGTTCAGAGGTTAAAGGACTTATGATATGTCACTTGGCAAATAAGTTGTGCAGCCAGCTTTGCAAAGAGGATGATGGACCCAACAGCCATTTTGGACAATCTGAATGCTGGATTACAGGAATGTACTACTAAGCCCACTTTATTTGATTTGGGCTTCATGCATGCAAACACTTTAGCAGCTGAGCTGTATTTCCAGACAGGTTTTTGGAGAGTGTGTGTGTGTGTGATTTCCTATAACCCAGGCTCATCCCAAACCCTAATTCCGTATTAGCTGAGTCTATCCTTGAACTCCTGATCCTTTTGCCCATACTTCTCAAGTGCTAGGATCACAGACATATGCCACAGCTCCCAGGCTTCCTTTTAAGTTCAAACTAGGGATACCTTGGGGGAAATGGACAGAATATCTGGGAGCATTGTATGGGATAACCAAGGCAGGAAAGAAGGTACGGATGGGTAAAAAAATTGTAGTGACAGTCTAGATGCAGGAGATGGGAGTGGCAAGAGGCTCTCCAGCAAGTTCCAGCCACATCGGCCATAAACCTGTTACTCCTCTTTAAAATGGGTTGATAAACTGAGAATGAAACCTCCAGATTCTCTCAAACTCAAATCCTGCCTTATGCTTTCAAATCTTAATGCATGCCGGGGATTTATATGGGAAGGTCCTAGATACCATCCGGAACCCAGACGAGAACTCAGGTGTAATAATTCTCAGCTTAATCTTTTTCTCAGAGTGCAATGAAATAGGATTGATTTTAAGAATGCTTCTTAAACCAGATTATGCTGAGACAAACCCATCATTTCTGCATCTTCTTGTACACTTTGTTTAAGGAAACGATTTGGGTATAGCTGTTGCCATAGTGGCTAACAACATTACGATCAACTAAGAGCATTACATTCGAAACAAATGGAATGATTTAAACCTATCTCATCAAGAAATATTGTGAAAACATACTTACGAAACATAAACTGCATTGTCACCAAATTAATTTGTTTTCTAAGCTCAAACTTAATTTAAGAGGAGATATTTCTCTAACTGCTTCCAACAGCAAACTGGAAAGGGACTTTGAATAGAGAACACAGGAAATAAATATAGTAATGTTCAAGCAAGTAACCAACACAATAGCCATTCTGTTGCTTGTGGTGTTTTTAGAAAGCATTTTTAAGCAACTTCCTGATGAATTTGCTCTTACTGATGTGAAGCCAGGATGCTGGCTGGCTGGTTCTCACCTGCTAACTCCCCATTACTACGTTCTATGATATCTCTATCATTACCAAGACCTGCTAGGTACTGGCCTGAGTTTCTCATATCTGGCCTTCATTTTTTTCCAGACAGGAGGTTGGGGTTTCTATTCCTGGATTACTGAAAGGACCTTTTTCTTAGTATAACCCACAGGGAAGAGCATCTTCCCAGACTAAGGCTTTCATCTAGCCACTTCTGTTATTAAAGCTTCAAGGATTCCATTGCTGATAGCCCAGCACAGCAGGTCGCTGAACCCCCATTGTTTTGGCCAGACAAACGCAGCATCAGCTTTCTTTACAGTGGCTAACCTGCTACCTGGAATCCTTCACCCTTTCTGCCAACTCACCGCCAACAACCTCTTTCCATTCTGTATTGAATTCACTTCCTTCAGGATGTTTTCCCTGCTTAGTAGCTACTTAGCAGATAAACAACTCTTGGTTTAGAGCTTTTAATCACATTAAGTGCTTTTTAAAAAAAGTCGTCGAGTCTAGGGATAAACAGCTTAGAGAGATTTTCATTCTCTAAGAACCACCGAGGGTGACTTTGTCAAGAGACAACTCAAATTTGCAAAGGGCTGTTTTTCTTAAGTAACTATCCTGGAACCAGAGCAAATGACTCTTTATGGTGACCTCTAGCGGGCACGGGGCAGTCCTACAAAATTACGAAAAGTGGACAGGAAAGTAAAAAAAGGTACTTCACCACCATAGGACAGCATCCCGCCCTTCCACCCTCATTTTATTTTTTTTCTTCCATTTGCATCCTAACATTGTCTCCCTTACATACAACTCACCTGTTCCTTGCCTTTGACGGGCTAGGCTGCTGGTGTCGGATGTGTGAAGTGCTGTTTAAAATAATGCCTGCCAAGCCGAACCCCACTCACTCCCCTTGGCTTCACCAAGCTTTAAGATGCTCTCTGCAGTTTGGAGGGCCGGTGCCGCAGTCGCATGGGGATGTAACGGGGGAGGGTAGGAGTGGACACCGAAACAGCATGAAAAGGAGAACGCAAGACCGAGGCAATGGACATTCTGGTTTTGCCAGCGAAAAGATTCTCTCCAGACTGCCACCCTACTTCACGGAAGGCATCGTGAAAGCGGCGTAGACGCCCTCTCAGGACCCAAGTCTGGAAACAGGGGGTGGGGATGAGGGGGTCTGCAAGGCCCATGGAATCACGCGCGGAGTGGATGGGGGGAGGCTGGGTGCGCGGCCGCCTTCGGAGCGCACCGCACGTGGGGCGCCCCACGCGCGGAGAGGAAGTGCAAAGTCGGCAGGCAAAGCCGCGACTCGGCTGCCTGATTGGAGAAATCCTTTGGGGCAGCCTTAGAAGCCCACCCGGGTTCCGAACAGTCTCTGGCAATGGCTCATCCAGACGTCGTCTGCTCCATACTTCAAACCCTGCACCTTGGTCCTCACCTCTGCACCCCTCCTTCCCGCCCCTCCCCTCGGGGACGGTTTAAAAGGAGCCGGGGGGGGGGGGGGGGGCGGTGCGGATCATCTCGATGGCCTCGGGGCTCCTCGCAGCTAGCATCACGTCCCGCGCAGCCCTCCCGGCCACTGCGGGCGGGGGCGCACGGCGTCACGAGGCGGGGAGCCCAAGGTCCGGGGCGGGGCGCCGGGGAATCCCAGCCCGAGCGAGCCGGGAGGTGCGGGCGCGGGCGGGCAGGAGGTGCGCGCGGAGGGAGCGGAGGGAGCGGAGCGCGCGGAGCCGGCGGGCGAGGAGGAGGACGGCGAGGGAAGACGGCGAGGGAGGCCCCGCCCCCGCCTCCCGGAGCCCGCTCCTCGCCGCTGCTGAGCCCGCTCACTTTGCCTCTCGCCTCTGGACGGCGGCCGGGCTGCGTGCACCGGGGACGGGGGAGCCTTGCCTACAGCGCCTCGGCTAACTCGCGCCCTCCGGGAGACCGGCACCGCCTGGGGCCGCGGACAACTACCCGGACTCCGAAGGGGGAACCCGGGAGCGCGAGGCGGCCGCACTGACCCTGCAGGGGGACCCAGGAGGCGCGGGGCGCTTGCCCCGGGGGAGCGCGGGCCCCGACGGCGCGGTCATCCCGTGCGCGCAGTGGGCAGGCCCCCGGGGCGGCCAGCCATGACCTTCGTGCGCAGCGGGGCGGCCTCGGTGGTGCTGAACGTGGGCGGCGCCCGGTACTCGCTGTCCCGGGAGCTGCTCAAGGACTTCCCGCTGCGCCGCGTGAGCCGGCTGCACGGCTGCCGCTCGGAGCGCGACGTGCTCGAGGTGTGCGACGACTACGACCGGGAGCGCAACGAGTACTTCTTCGACCGACACTCGGAGGCCTTCGGCTTCATCCTGCTGTACGTGCGCGGCCACGGGAAGCTGCGCTTCGCGCCGCGGATGTGCGAGCTCTCCTTTTACAACGAGATGATCTACTGGGGCCTGGAGGGCGCGCACCTGGAGTACTGCTGCCAGCGCCGCCTAGACGACCGCATGTCCGACACCCACACCTTCCACGCGGCAGACGAGCTGGGCCGCGAGCAGGCTCGCCCTGCCGGGCCCGAGGCGGCTCCCTCCCGGCGCTGGCTGGAGCGCATGCGGCGGACCTTCGAGGAGCCCACGTCGTCGCTGGCCGCGCAGATTCTGGCCAGCGTATCCGTGGTATTTGTGATCGTGTCTATGGTGGTGCTGTGCGCCAGTACGCTGCCCGACTGGCGTGCGGCGGCCGCCGACAACCGCAGCTTGGATGACCGGAGCAGGTACTCCGCCGGCCCTGGGAGGGAGCCCTCCGGGTAGGACGCACTGCTTCTTTGCCCGTACAGTCCGTCCCGTCCCGTCCCGTCCCGTCCGTGCCGTCCGTTCGTCCAGTCTCCGTCCTGTCTGCCTGGTGACCCTGCCAGGCTTGTTCCTGTCCCAGGAGGTTCCTGGCTCTCCAACCCAGGGATGTGTGGGTCCCCAACCCCGCCCCTCTTTCCCAGGCACAGCCAGCCAGTGTGTTTGGACACCTCACCTTTTAGGGTAACCCCCCCCCCCCCGAATTTGTAGTTTAATTCTAAGCAAATAGCAATCTTCTAACTACATTTCTCTAAACTTTTATTGCTAATATACAATAATTTACACGATGATGCAATTTGGGCTAAGAGCACTTTGAAATATGTGCCAATACGGGTGGTGTTTGAAAAGATGATGTCTTTTTCCTTGAAATGTGGTCTGCATTGCCCACGCATTCTGTACACCCTGCCCCTGGCATAATGTGTGCCGAGATGGAATTGCCGAATTATAAAGGAGGCTAATTTAGTGTTAGACTCTGAATAATGGATGCCTGTGCCCTTTTCTTTCCTTTCTGACCGAGTATGGGCCTAGCCAGTTCCTATCCGCTGTGTGGTATTAAAGATTTACGGTTTCATTCAGAGGGTCTTCAGTACAGGGAAGAAAACACGAACGGTTGTTACCTTGGGAGAGAAGAAAAACCGAAACTTCCCCAAACCCAGAAACAATTCGGTAGTTGGAAGTGTCTCTCCCCCCCCCCCCCCTTACTAGGATGAAAGGAAAATACTTGGATCTTCCCTGGGTTCGTACTTACCTCTTAATGGCGATAACGCTCTTCTGTTTTTAGAGCAAGTGAGTTTATTTTGCATATCTGGTGGGAGGAATATAAGCAGACTAAAGTTGGACTTTCAGAGGAGACAGCCATTTTGGGCATAAAACCCAAACTCTATAATCCTTTCACCCCTTGTTGATAGCTCTTTGAAGATTTTCCCCTCTCCAGTCACTCTGTTTTTCTTTTTTTTCCTTCATTCACTTTCAAGTCAAGGCTGCACCCTGTAATCTTCTCATGGGCTTGGGTATGCTAGGGATGGTGGTGTTTGTTGAGACAGCAGTGGATTGCCTCCACAGAATATTCTTCCTGCAGGGAGTAAAGATCTCTGTATAAATCTGAGAAGTAAATACAGTGAATTAGTATCTGGGTCCATTACCAGTATGCCACCTTGGCCTGAAATCCAAGATCTATGCTTGGAAAAGAAATAAATTAGGAAACTCTTTATAATGTTTCTATGTGTGTTCAGTTATGTCTTCAATTCACAGATAGGAATTACTTCTGTGGTGCCCCAATAATACAATGAAATTAACTTCTCCATATAAATAAAGTGACCTTGATTTTCTTTGGGGGCGGGGGTCATAGGAAAAATGAGCCATGAGTTGACTTTGAAATGATTCATGAGTGGATGTAGAATTTGAAGGGTCAGTGTTGGACCAAGCTCATTAGCAAAGGAAACAGGAGGATGGTCTGATAAGTATAGATTCGGAGGGAGTTGACTACACCACAGGTAGGCAAGAACAGGGGCTACGAGAGTGATACTTGGGAAAGAAAGCTTGGTCAAGTAAAGCATCAGGGCGAATACTAATTTTAGATTAAAAAAAAAAAAAGAAACTGGAGAGAGAAGAAGCAGAGAGAGATGGGACTGCAAAGGAAGAGAAGACAGAGTAAGATTTAATTTGTGTATACGTATCTTAAGTATGTATATAATTATTCAAGTCAGACTGTTTCCTAGATACACAGATATTTCAGGCAAATGCATGTTTTTCTTGGCTTAATGGCCCGGTTTTAAGCGTCTTTCTACGAGTGTAGGTATAGGAAAGCCAGTGTCTGTAATCCCAGACACACTGGAAGACAGCCCAGTGAGGATGTTGTACAAGAAGCCCCTCACTGGTTTCTTAGCAAGGGAGCCTCCGCTGGCATTTTATATTTTCTCAGACTCTGCCAGCCAGTGGCAGCTAAAAACGAGTCTACATACTTCTGGTCCTTTGACCAGGAATCCTCTAAATCAAGCCAAAGTCTCTTCCTTCCTCTTGGAAACTCCTGCTAAGCAAGTGTCTAGCCATGTATTTACATCCCAGCCTCACAACTCACCAATCTTATTTCATCTTATCCCGTGTCTATTTTGACTATCCACTTTCTCCGCTCACTGTAACTGTTCCAAATACTGTAACTTTCTTGTAAAGAAAGTTGATGTAGGACTGAGAGGCACAATGGGTTTCTAAGGATTATTCTGAAAAAGCCTTCAAGGTCACAGAGGGTGAAAACAAATCCTGAAAGGTTGTGCACTCTCCAACACTGGCAGGGGGTGTCACTTACATAAACTGGTTTATGCAACCTGTACCATTCTGTGTCTTTTAAGAACAAAATAGGAGAGTTCTCCAGCAAAAGGAACAGCGTGGGCATAAGGCATGAAACTTGTATGTTATGTTTAGGGAGTGAGAATCCAGTGCTAGAGTGTGAGGTGGCTAGAGAGCATATATGAATAATGTGAAGAACTCGGTTTTGCAGGCATGGCTACCTATCGGCTGGTTTGTATCCGTTTGTGCCAAGAGCTTAACTGTGCAAAGCAGACGATGTTAAGTATGTACTGTGATCAGAGAGGGGGGAGATTGGACACAGGAAAGATGACTGGGTGTGGGGGGGCACACATCTGCTGTCACTCCTCCAGTGCAGGAGGGTCAAGGGTTGAAGCCTGCACTCTAACATAGACCAGAGCTACGTCTCACTGAGACACTGTTCCCCCAACATGAAGCAAGGGCTAAGGATGTTAGCTCACTACTAAATTGCTTGTGCAAAAAAGTCCCTGGGTTCGAATGAAACTTGCGTGGGGGTCTGAGAGCTTGAATGCTTTGGGCTTGTGATAATAATAAATAATAACTCTGGTCTATACGAGGAAGAACTGAAATTCTTCCAGAGCATTGTCAAGATGGAAACCATGGGGGCCTGACCAGGCTGACTTCCAGATACTGGGAACACTCAGTACTACTCACAGGCTCCATCGGTCTGGTCTTTTCTGCTCATTTGTCCCCAAGCCAGCCTCTGCCCTTCACATTGCAGTTCCTAAGTTAATAAAACGATCATTCAGGCCCAACTCAGGTTCTATTAGAAGCCTTTATGGGTTGCCCTAAATGAGATGTTTCCTCCCAACCTTGAGGGGTTGCGGTTTGTACTCTGTCATCTGTCATAGCTTTCCTAGATGGCATTTCCTCATAAACACACTGTAGCTCCTGTGCTAGATTTTAAGAAAAACCCTTGAAGGCAGGTAAACTCATTCATACCCCCACACACTGCCATTTTAGTTTTGAGTCAATCTTATGTGGTTTAAACTGATGATTTTCCTGCCTCGGCTTTAGTACTGATATCACAGGTGTTGACTACTACATGCCAGCTTGAAACATACTTTCCCTTCCTTTGGGGGCTCAGAAGTGGATGAGTATGAAGACAACAACTCATATGGCCCAGGGTGGCTTGCTATTCGATTGTATCCAAGGATAAATTTGAGTCCATCCACCTGTTTGACTTCAGCCCCACATGCTGGGTTTACAGGAGTCTACTACCATGCCTGATGGCTTGGGCATTGAATGTGCACACACACAGAAGGGTGTGTGTGCATATGTGTGTGGGAGCATGAGGTGGGAACAGGTGCAAGTACATAGAGAGACCAGAAGTTTCTGGCCTGTCCAGCCTGAGATCCAGACCTGCAGTCCCACAACTGATTAGCCCCAAATAATCACACAAAGACATATTAATTACAAGCTGTTTGGCTTATGGCTCAGGCTCATAACTTGCTAGCTCTTTCACCTTAATCCTTTTTCACTAACTTGTGTATTTCAGTTTGTGGCTTACCTGTTTTTTGTTATTGTTGTATTGTTCTGTTTTATTTTTACATCTTGTTTCCGTGGGCAGCAGCTCTTAACTCCACCTTCCTTCCCCTTTATCTATGCTTGGATTTCTCACCTGCCTGTAAACTGGCTTTCCATAGACTAAAACAGCCTCTTTATTAACCAGTGGTATTCACAGCATATAGAAGGACATTCCACATCAGTCAGATGCCTTCTTAGGTCACTTTCCACCTTATTTGGTTCTCCCACCGAACCTAGAGCTGATAGATCCCACTAGGCTGGCCGACTGGCCAGCAAGCTTCAGGGACTTTCCTCTCCAGTGTTGGGATTTACAGACCTGGGCTGCCATGCTCTGCTCTTATGTGTATTTTGGGGATCTAAAGCTCCTGCTCATGGTTTTGTGGTAGGTACCTTACTAAGAACAATCTCTGCAGATTGGCATCTTTTGTTGCAGTCTGCCTTAGGGCTTCTATTGCTTTGAAGAGACACGATGACCACTCTTATAACATTTAATTGGAGTATCATGTTCAGAGGTTTAATCCATTATCATCATGGTGCAATATGGCAGCATGCAGGCAGACATGGAGAGTGATCTGAGACACTGGGCGTGGCTTGAGCATATATAAAACTTCCATGGTGACACATGTTCTCCAAAAGGCCGTGCTTGCTCCAACAAAGCCACACCTCCTAATAGTGCCACTCCCCTTGGGGGGGCATTTTTTCTTTCAAAACATTACACATTTTAAAGAGCTGTTAAGAATAATGTTCTGGATTAATTCTTTATGAGTTGAGATGCCTTGTTTTCTAAGACCCTCATTAAAGATAACCACCACTGTCTAATATTCCAACAGAGTATTGTCTAGTGTTCTGACAGATTTTTGCTGTTTACTGAGGGGAAAAGAGATGATAGTTTTAAAAATTTATCAAGAGACTGGATATGGACCAGCCTGGCCTACACAGTGAAACCTTTTCTGGGAAAGGAGGATTCTGAGCTTTTTATCACCTGGTACATTTTTGTGACTGTGGTAGGCTGTGTGGGCGCAAAAGCACATTAGATGGGGTTCCTACTGTTTTGGAGCTTTCTAACTTGATGACAGTGGGGTACAGAGAGAGTAAATGCAGTAAACAAATGCATAGGAATTTCAGATCGCAAAAGGTGACATTGAATCCTGGATATGAGAGGGCCAGATGTGGGAAACTGGAGGGAACGGTGTTCTGGGCAGGAAGAACAATAAATGCAGAAGTTTTGAGAAGGCAGTGGGCTCAGCCTGTAGAAACCCATCTGGTAAGCTGGAATTGATTCCCAAGACAAATATGTGGAAGCTGAGAGTAGAAGGCCCTTCCCCTGTGTGGAAGGAGCTTGTATTTTCTTTCAAGTGTGGCACAAGCTTTGGAAGGGTTTTATTTAGTAATATATTTATTTTTATTTTATGTACTTTGGTGCTCTGCCTGAATGTATGTCTGTGTGAGGATGTCAGATCCCATGGAATTGGAATTACAGTTGTGAGCTGCCATGTGGGTGCTGGGAATTGAACCTGGGTCCTTTGGAAGAATAGCCAGTGCTCTTAACTGCTGAGCCATCTATCTAGACCCTTAAGTATTTTGTTGTTGTTGTTTGGATTTATTTATTTTATTTTATGTATGTTTTGCCTTCACATATGTCTGTGTACCACATGCATGCCTGGCGTCTGTGGAAGTCAGAAGAAGACATAGGATCTCCTAGAACTGAAACTGTGGATGGTTGTGAGCTACCAGGTGGGTTCTGAGAATTGAAGCCGGGTCCTCTTTAACAGCAAGAAGTGTTTTTAACCACTAAGTCATCTTTCCTACCCCTGGGGTTTTTTAAAGAAAACAAATATATATATTCTGATGTATGATGAATTCACACAGACACACACACACACACACACACACACACACACACACACACACACACACACACACACACACACACACGCCTGTAATTAAGCCCAGGGCCTGCATGCATGTTAGCAAGCACCTGTTAAGCCATGTCCCCATCCCTTTGGGGATCAACACATCTCTGAGAAGAGGTTCATTAGCTCTCCATCATTGGGAAGATGAACTTGAAAAGAAGGATGGTTTGTCTTGACTTTTGGCTTCTTGGATTCAGTCCATGGTCTTTTGGGCCTGTTGCTCAGTCCATTGTGGCTGTAGCACACGGTATGGCACAGCGTTCACCTCATGTCCAGGCAGCAAAGGGAGTAGGAAGGTATGTATAGTTAGTTGTTTTGGTTTTTTTCCTCTTATTCTTTGGGGGCCACCACCCAGCTCCTAAATAAATACACAGAGATTTATTCTTACTCGTAAATGCCCGGCCTTAGCTTGGCTTGTTTCTAGCCAACTTTTCTAACTTAAGTTATCCTGTTTTTCTTTTGACTACATCTTGCCTCTGGGCTTTTTAACCTTCCTTTATTTTGTTTGTTTTTCTTTCCCTTTTGCTCCGCTGCTGGCTGTGTGGCTGGACCCTGGTGCCCTTCTCCTCATGTCCTTTTCTCACTTCTGCCTCGCTATTGACCGTTCAGCTCTTCGTTAGATCAATCAGGTGTTTTGGACGGGCAAGGTAACACAACTTTACAGAATTAAACAAATGCAACGCATCTTTGCATCATTAAATATTTCACAGCATTAGCAAATTAACACATCTTTAACTAGTATTCCACAACAGGGAGGGGTCAGAGTCCCAGTATCCCACTTAGGATACTATCCCAATGGTCTAATTCCTCTCTCATAGGCCCTGCCTTCTAACAGTTACCAAAAGTATCGTTGGCTGTAAAGTCAGTCTTTCAGTACCTGGCCTTGGAGAACCTTCATTATGTAAGGTTCACTGGGCTATGAAGGTCTGAGGTGTGACTGAATGAAGTTGTCCACAGGCTTGCAGGCATCATGGTGCCTCTGGCTTGACCACTTCAGCCCACACATGCTGAGCACTGAATACAGTTCTTTTCTAGGGGGTCTACTTCCTCTTTGGGGATATTGTGAGGAGCACCCCAGAGAGTTGATCAGAAAGGAATCAGAGAACATTTTCCATGCTGTATGACCAAAGCCATCTCAGTGAGAGGACTGTGATATCGTCTTAGTTAAGATCTGTAGTGAATTTACTTACAGGCCCCCAGATAAACAGATGCGACTGGGTGAGTGTGTTCTTGCTTTATCCGAGTGATTAGATAAAGTAGATTGGCCAGGCAGTTTTACCGCTTAGCTATAGTTGAGCCTCATCCTGCCAAAAGAGAATCCTGTTCTTTTTGGCACTGTAGCATATAGACAAGTTACTTTGTAGGATTACTAAGCATCAATCTGGTGCGGTGGCATACGTCCTCAATCTCAACCCTTGAGAGAGCTGAGGTAGGAAGCCTGTAAATATGAGAGCACCCGGAGCTACGCAGTAAGATCTTGTGTTGGAGAGATGGCTCGGTGCTTAAGAACACTCGGTACTCTTGAAGAGGATCTGGTTCTGTGTCCCCAGCACCCACACAGACGCTCCAGTTCCAGCGGGATTTAATGCTCTCTTGGCCTGGTACTGCATGCTTGTGGAACACAGGCATACGTGTAGGCAAAACCACTCATATATATATATACACAATAAAAGCAACTAAATCCTTTTTAAGAAATGAAAACATTACTAAATATTGGTGCCTATTTTATAAAAATGTACCATTTGATAGCTGCTTGTGTGGAAGTCTGACTTCGGCCAGGCCGGTCCAGTATCATAGCTGTCTCTTCGCCCTATTTATCTGTGGACTCCACTCATCGGTCTCAGTGGGTGAGTTCTGAGCTTCAAATCAGTTTGGCTCGCAAAGCCTTGTGATAATTTTGATGTATTCTTTCTCGTGCTTCTTGGTTACAGTTGCCTCGTGTGGGGATTTTGATCTTTAATTTGTAAGACTCTGTTGTGCCAGCTAAGATTTTGAAGAGATGGTAAAATGTTTAACTTTCTCGTGTTACTTTAAGCTCCTGTTCAGAAAATTTCAGTAGTCAAATCAAAGCACCAAGGTGATGGAAATTTCAAAATCAATTGTGTTAGTTCCCCTGCCTTTGTGTTCAATATTACGTAAACCCAATAGGCTTTGGAGCCCATTAAAAATAAGAGCAGTATTTGAAATTGCAGATGAAAGGTCTATGGGCTTTCACACGGTAGATAAGGCAGTATTCACACAAGTTGGTAATTAATAGATCTCTGATAAGATTGGACATCACCCAGGGCCTCAGTTAAACCCTGTTCTTTCGCCCTGAACTTTTAAGTGTAGGTAGGGTTTTACATCTGCTGCCAGTCCTGCGGTTCTGTGGAAGGTTTATTTTGTCAGTGCCTTTTTTTTCTAATAAAGGGCTTTTTCCCCTCATTTTGATGAGCAAGTCATTTAAAATGGCCTTCCTATTTATCTATTTTTAATGAAAACTTCCCCCACTTGTGTTTGAGGGGCATGTAGAATGTCAAGCAGTAGCATGTCCTGCGATCTTCAGGCCCAAGCAGTTCCTGGGTTCTCGTCCTGGCCTCTCATGTAAGCCAGGCTGCCTTTAAATTTGCTGGGTACCTGAGGATGACCTTGAACTCTTGATCCTCGTGCTCCACTTCCAGGATCTGAGGGTTCTTTCAGGAATGTTCCATGCATTGTACCTGTAAGACATGCGAACATAACGGGCAAACACATGCAAAGATAGAGTGTATATTGTACATATGTTAAAAATATGTATTACTGGGGTTATTCTATATGCTTGTTCAGTAGTTTACCTCAAAACTTTTCAACTGTGTGTGTGTGTGTGTGTGTAAAATCTTGATTATACATTGTCTTGACTTTATTTTTCCAATTTTTTGTGCTTTTTACCCATTTTGTTTTGTTTTCAGAGACAGAGTTTCTTTGTGTAATTCTGGCAGTACTGGAACCAGTTCTATAGACCAGGCAGGCCTCGAACTCACTATTTATCCAATTCTTAGGCCATGTCTTATTGTCTGTCCCCCCCCCCACACACACAGACACAGAGGAGTGGGTGACTGAATGATCATTGTTCTCTACTATATGTGGTGAACCTATGCATAGGCAAGTAACAGTCCATACTATTTTAATCATATGGTTTGGTTGTGAGTTTATAGAAGTATGAAATATGCTGGCATCCCACCACACTCAGCTCACTGGCTAGATTTTTAAATAGCAAAAGAAAAAGAAAAACTAGGTCTCTTGGTATATAAACTTGTCAGGCTCAGGCAATAGTGCTGTCTCGAAGAAAAGCCCCAAACATTTTAAGAAACAAAACCCTGAAGTATTTTGTGACTTAACCTTCTGTTTTAGTCAGAGTTTCCGTTGCTGTGAAGAGACACCATGACCACGGCAACTCTTATAAAGGAAACATTTAATTGGGGTGAATCACTTACACTTCAGAGGTCCAGTCCATTATCATCATGGCGGAGAACATGGTGGCTGTGTACAGGCAGATGAGGTGCTGGAAGAGGAGCTGAGAGTCCTACATCTTGCAGGCAACAGGAAGTCGACTGAGACAGTTGGCTGTATCCTGCGCATAGGAAACCTCAAAGCCTGCCCGTACAGTGACACACTTCCTCTAAGAAGACCATACCCACTCAACAAAGCCACCTCCTAATAGAACTCCTTAGGAGATTATGGGGGCCAATTACATCCAAACTACCACACATTGTATGGCATTTAGATTTTAGTATCTGTGTCTAAGGTTTTATTGAAAAGCAGCCATGATGATTTTTTTTACATATTGTCTGGCAGAATTGAGCAGTTGTAATAATAGGACCTTCAGCAGGACATGATGGTGTACGCCTATAAGCCCAGCACTTGGGTGACAGACAAGAGGATCAGGAGCCCAAGTTCAAGTCCAACCTGGGCTATATGTGACTCTGTCTCAAAAAGCAAGCCCCAAAGAGATAGTATGTTCCTACCTAGCTGCCTACAGAGGAAATTTCCAGCCCTAGCTTTCTGAAATGGGGGCCTCACTCAGATCTGAGGTCATACTTTTGGTGATTTAGCCATCTTGAACCTAGAGGCTCACGCATGTTAGGTAAGGGTTCCACCATCGAGTTGTATGCCTAATCCTTTTATTTGTTTGTTTGTTTGTTTTGACGCACGATCTTACTAGATTGCCTCAGCTGGTCTTGAGCTCTGTAGCCCACTCAGGACTCGTGAGCATCCAGCCAGCCTCAGCCAGGATAACCAGTTTGTACACCAGGCCTGACCCAAACTTGTATCTTTTCCTCCGTCCAGTTGAGAGTCCTCAGGGTCCTTGCTTCTCTGGGCCAGAGTTTCCTCTTTCATAGAAATCAGCATAGCATCAGCACTACCTTTTTGAGTGTCTGAGAAGATTAATAACTAACAATTGTTTCTAGCGATTCTGGTGTCGGATGCTGCCCCTGGATCCTGCTGAAGCATCCTGACCCACCAATTGTTCTGCTTTCCCCTCACTGAAACTTATCCAGTCATAGTTTGGATGGACCAAGGACTTTTTACTATCTGTGGTGCTTGGTAAGAGAAATCAATTTTTCATAAGCTAACAATCATCTTATTCATTTAAGGTTTGCCTAATTCACCTGTATTTGCTTTGGGCTTTTTTAGACAGGCCTCACTATGTGGCCCTGGCTGTCCTGGAACTCATTATATAAACAGGCTGATAATGAACTCACAAAGATCTGCCTCTGCCTCTGCCTCCTGAGTGCCGTGATTAAAGGCATGCACCACTACGCTCAGCTTCTGATAGTTTCTAGTTTTGTTTTTATTTGGGGGCAAGTTCTTGCTAAATTGCCTAGGCTGACATACAAAGCATTTCGATCGCATCCATCCCTTCCCTTCCTCTCATTTATAACAGTCCTCTGTCAAGATATTCATGCCTGGCTTCCGTCTCAGAAACCTTGGAGGTTCACTGCGTGGGAGTTGATTCTCAGACAGCAGGGTACAGTAGGTGCAGTTGGTAATTGATTGCTGTTAGAGGCTGTACCTTGACTCCAGCTGTCATGTACCCTGTACTGGTAAATGCCTGTGGTGAGTGGGGAGGGGATGGGTGACCAAAACCTGGATTCATGAACTAGATCCTATAAAGTCAGGGATGGGCACTTTAGCAGCATATTATGAGGTGATTTTAGGACCGTTAAGATTACTTAGAGAGCTGGTTCTCAACCTTCCTTTAAAACAGACCCTTGTGCGGTGGTGACCCCCAACCATAAAATCATTTCCATTGCTACTTCATAACTGCAATTTTGCTACTGTTAATGCAATGTAAATATCTGTGTCTTACAATGGTCCTAGGTGACCCTGTGAAAGGGTCATTCAGCCTTAAAGGTGGTGACCCACAGGTTGAGAACCATTGGCTTAGAGGATAAGAAGCATTTGATGCCAAACTTGATGGTCTGAGATTGATCCTCTGGGACCCACATAGTGGAAAGAGAGAACTGACTTCCACAAGTTGTCTCCTGATCCCCACAAACGTGCTGCAACCCCACACATGGATAAATAAATGAAATTTAAGCTTATGATTTTATATGACTATTAAGTACCTGCTGTGGTGATCCACTCCTGTCATCTCAGCACCTGGGAGGATCGTGATTTTTGAGACCAGCTTGAGTAAATAGGTAGACCCTGTCTCAGAAAATAACAAAAGGCACAATGGTTTGTATGGATGGTACCCGCCCACCTGCCCACCTGCCCCTGTGGTGTAGGAAGACACAGCTGTGGTCCTCAGCATCTTTTCCGGAGGCGGAAGAGCCCAAGGGTCGCTGATGGGGAGAGGTGATGCCTCCGTGGGTGGGGACACTGGATGGGGCAGAGGTGGGGCTGGGGAAGGGTGTCAGTGTCAGCTCAGCACTCAGATACTACAAACGTGGAACAACCAGCCGAACTGGGTCAGGCATTGTATTCTCTGCCATTGCGATCTTGGTTTTTAGACAAAGCAGCCAAACTATTGATTTTCATTATAACTTGACCTCCATATTTGTAATTAAAGGGGAAAAAATGCTGTTCTGGTGAGTGCTGGGTTTTGCCTCCTGACTTACGGGCTCTATCACTGTGCAGTGACACCAGCCCTGATATATGTTTTTAAATAATCTGTGTGATGGTATGGGAGGTTTCAGAAAGCACTTCTGTGTGTGCTGACATATTGTGACTGTCTCAAAGGACAGTACTTTGCATTTGGCTGAGGTGTGAGCTGAACTAGCAGCCCCCCCAAATACTCCTGACATTCTAATATTTTACATTTATCCAGAGTTGGAGGCAGAGCAGATTATTTTTTCTGTAATAGAGGAGAATAGTGGCCGTATTTGTTGCTATTGGTTAAAATTCAATATTGAAGGTAAAATTAGTAACTCCCTGGCCATGGTGACCTGACCCTGTGGTTCCAGCAACCTGGAGACTGAGATAGCAGGGTTGAGGGTTCGAGGTCAGCCTAGACTACATGGTGAGTTCCAGGCCAGCCCCAGCCCCATGTACAGCTGTGTCAACATTTTATAATCGGCATCACACATACCCTAAATGACCCCGATGTCACAATTGTGCTACCAAAGAACCCATCCAGAGTATCAAAGACATCAGTGCTCTCTAACTAATTCTCCAGATAGTTCAGAGGTTGGTGCTGTCACAGATGCTGTCTATCCTCTGAGAAGCAGTTACCTTTTGAGTTTTGGTATAGTGTCAAAGAAAAATTTTTGTAGTTATATGAAAGGGCTAGCAAAATTTCTTTTTCTATTAAAAATTTTATTGGATTTTTTTTTTAACAGGACCTGAGAAGATGGCTTATGGTTTAGGAGTTCACACTGCTTTTAGAGGACCAGAGTTCAGTTCCTAGCTTCCATATTAATTGGCTCACGACCACCTGTAACTCCAGTTCTAGAAGGAGGGGTGCCCCAACCTCCATAGCACCTGCACACACAGACACACAAATATACATACAGTTAAATTTTTTTAAAGTTATAGGTATGTGTGTGTAAGGGTATGTGCATGTGAGTGCAGATGCTGCCTTGGAAACTGGAATTACAGGTAATTGTGAGCTGACGTGTGTGGGTTCTAGGAACTGAACTTGGGTCCTCCGGGAAAGTAGTGACCCTGTTAACTGGTGAGCCATCCCTCTAGCCCCATTTTTGTCTACTTCTTGAGGCAGGCTTGGTGTAGCCACAGCAGCTGTTGAACTTATTCCTGTCTCTGCCTCTTCAGTTCTGGCAAGCACCACCCTGTCTGGTTGATATTCAGGAAATGAAACTCAGGAACTTATGCATGTTAGGCAAGTGCTCTACCAACTAAACTATATTCTCAGGCCTATTTATTACTATTCTAAATGAATCAGTAAGTAGTTCAAAAATTTCTGCCTTATATATAAGATTGATAAATACAACCTACATGGAAACAAAGATGTCCCAAACCCAGCTAAGTCAGTCTCGGTTTTAGTATGGACATCCAAACCCGTCTTCTGGAAGCTTCAGAAAATTCTTGCTGTGGCCCTTTGCCAGTTGCTTTTCCTAACAAGCACTCTGTTCACCCAAGTTAAAAATATTTGTTCACTAGATTGAAGAGATGGTTCAGCAGTTAAGAACACTTGCTGCTCTTGCAGAGGACCTGGGTTCCATTCTCATCAACCACATGGAGGCTCACAACCATCTGTTGTAAGTCCAGTTCTAGGAGCTCTGACACTGTCTTCTGACATCTGCAGGAACCAAGCCTGCACAAGGTACACATACATCCACATAAGAGAACCAACTCATACACAAAATAAATCTTTTTAAAAAATTAAAAATTTATTTGTGCTGGATGTGGTGACAAACTTCTCTATTCCTAGCACTCCGGGCACAGGCAGTCAGATCTTCTGAGTTCCAGGCCAGCCAGAGCCATACATACAGTGAAATCCTTTGTCAAAAGTTTGTGTGTGTGTGTGTGTGTGTGTGTGTGTGTGTGTGTGTGTGTGTGTGTGTGTGTGTGTGTGTGTGTATGAGTATTTTCTTATGTAGTGCTTCTGACAAAGTGAGAAGTGCATGGTTCTGATGATGGGCAGCAAATCCTTTTGCAAGCTAGTTGATTCTCAATCTTTTGATTTCAGCACAAAAAGTAGAATTGATTTGACAGAAGACATCATTAGTCCATTGTTTTCTTTTTGTAAAAAAAAAAAAAAATGTAGGATTGGGGCAGATGCTCACTAAGAGCTCTTCGGTGAGAGCATTTGCCTGGTTTATGTGAGGCTCTGGCTTGATTCTCAGCACTGCAAAATTTGTCCTAAAGTACAAATAATAATTGTACTTATTGGGTATTATTGAACTCGTTATGTGTTCACATTATGGAAACCTTCTGTTTTTGAGGTAGTCTCCCTATGTACCCCTGACAGGCCTAGAACTCTTTGTGTAGACCAGGCTGCCTTCCAGCTAGCAGAGATCTGCCAGTCTCTTTTTTTAGAGTGCTGGGGATCCCGGCTACCTTGTGCAATCGTTAATCGGCTCACTAACATGTCTGTCATCCATATACTTGATATACTCGCCCTCTCTTGACAAGAACTTGGATGCTCCGTTTGATCTCTGTCCACTCATAAGCAATCATTGTTTTTGTTGCTTTGAGGTTAGGTTTCAATTCATCTCACACTGGCCTTGAACTTGCTATGTGGCCTATGAGGTCCTCAAGCCTCTCTCCTTTGTCTCTTGAGTGCCTGGTTTATTCAGGGCTGGGGATGGAAGCCCCTGTTTCGTGCATGCAAGGCAACCACTCTGCCAATTGAGCCACATTCCTGCTTTCATTTCTCAGTGTAGATATAAAGGTCTTGTGTTTGCAATATCCTATAATTTACATACTTTGCAATTATTTTACTAAAAAAAGGTGTCAGGCTGGGGAGGTGGCTCCATTTGTAAGTGCATTTGCTATGTAAGCATGAGGACGTGAGTTCAGATCCCCTGTACCCAGGTAACCAGGTGTGGTCGTGAATACCAGTAACTCTGCTGGCTGGTTAGACCGCCTGGCTTAAAGCAAGCTCCGGGTTCAGTGAAAGACCCTGCCTTAAAGGAACAGTGCAGAGAATAAAAGAACAGGACCTCAGCATCCTCCTCTGGCCTCCACACATGTACACACCACACACATATAGCATGTGCACACACACGCGTGCATACACACACGCACGCACACACACAGTTGTATCAAAATAAAAATGTTGGAGAAGGTACATAATTTTTCTAAGTTCTTTCAAAAGTGCCCCATTTTGAGGGCACCATGCCACAATGTCACAAGTGTCAGGAGATGAAGGTGGCCAGTGAAGGCATCGAGTAACTGTAGCTTTACAGGAAGGGGCACTGTGTCAAGGAAGAAGGGAACCCTAGATAGTACTGAAAAGCCCAGGAGACATCAGGCATTTCCTTACAGTGTGGGGCCGTGGGTGGTCGTCAGGGACATGGTTGTGACTTGTCTGAGATACACTGGAGTCTTGCTACCTTGCCTCATGCGCCTTGTGTGTGTGGAAGAGCAAGTGAAAGAAGGTAAGCCTCTCATGCCCAGCAGGGGTGGCATGAATTATCTTAGGTTGTTTGTTTTTTTCAAGATATCCTGAGGTAGAGTGTCTCCAGTTCAGGGGAGGTGATGGGGGAAGTCAGTGGTGATGATGTGATTGTGGGAAGGTTGGGGATACCAGCTCCTGGTCCCAGCATGTGCTCGCTGGAGCTCCAGGTTTTTCTGCACAGCACATTCTGTCTTTGGGTGTATAAATGATGCAAGGGGAATTTTGACTCATATTACAAAAGCCAAATTAAAGACCAAATTGAACCTAATTGATAGTTATTATTATATATGTCACTTAAGAACTAAGTTCAATGAAAAGATTTTTTTTCAGTCCCTAGAAAGATACAAATTAAATTTCACCAGTTAACAGCACAGTATACAATGGTTTGGTTTGGTTTTTTTTTTTTTTTTTTTTTTTTTTTTTTTTTTTTTTTTTTTTTTGACAAATTGTTCCAGTTTTTCAATTAACCTGTATAATTTATTTAAATGTTAGTAGTAAGGTATTAGAGTAAATCTTCTGAAGGATTTTTCTTAAATATGACAGGCTTGAAAGTAAAACAAAATTCAGGTAGTTTTTTTAAATGAAAAATGTCTTGTGCCAATCAAAATGTTATTTTCTTTGAATAACATCAAAACTTAAGCAGAATAAATCAGACATGAGAAGTAAAAGAACCATGCTTTACAAAGAATATGTCAGTGCTGGTCTGTAATCCCCGAGCTCTGAAGGTGGAGACCAGAGGATCAGGAGTTCAAGGTTATCCTTGACTATATGTCCACATCAAGTCTGGGGCTGGCTTGTACTACTTGGGATCCTTTCTCAAATGGAACAAGAGAGAAGGAGACATGCTTTTTTAGTATAAGAGAGTCTCTGAGGCATGTGAAAATAAACAGATTATAGAGCTGGTATGGCCACGAAAGCTTGTTGTTCTAGAGAATTGTCTCAAGTTCAAAGCTAGCCTGGTCTACATATCCCGTTTCTGGACAGCCTGAAATACATAGAAAGATTCCCAGGCTCAAACAAAAGTATAGAATATAGAACAGTGAACGTACACCCTTACAGTTCACCGGGTGCCTCTTTCCCACTGAAATCTACAACAATGTGTAGTTGGACTTTCTTGTGGGATGCTGCCCCCCAATAATGACATGGAGACGTTGCTAATTATGAAAGCCTGGCCTTTAGCTTAGGCTTGTCCCACCAGCTCTTACGACTTAAATTAACCTGCTTCTATTCATCTATGTTTTACCACATGGCTTTATTACCCTCTTTTATTCTATATGTCCGACTTCCTCGTGTCTTGCTTTAGGTCTCCTCACCCTGCCAATTCTCTCCTGCCTAGCTGTTAGCCACTCAGCAATCATAACAACACATCTTCACACAGAGTAAACAAATGTCTTGAGACAATGGCTGTCTTCTCATAAAATACATTTAAGGGCTGGGGAAGTGGCTGAGTGGGTAAAGATACTTGTGCTGAGTTCTAGCCCTGGAACCCACATGGTGGAAGCAAGCAGAGAACTGACTACCACAGGTGGGCTTCTGACCTCCACACAGGTTTCAGGGCAGGTGCATGTCTCTACATACCCATGGATAAGTAAATTATATGTATATGTGCTTATAAGCTGAGAGTGATGATACGTGCCTGTAATTCCAGCACTTGGTAGGCTGGAGGCAAGAGGATTGCCATAAGTTCAAGTGTAGTCTGGGTTACACAGCATGACTGGGGCAAGCCTGGGCTACATAGGAAAACCAGAATAATTATATGTATGCGCGTATATGTATGTCTGTGCCTGTTAGCTTTTCATTACTATGATAAGTATGATCCAGTCAACTCACACAGAGAAAAGACTCATAGTTGGGGAGGTTTGGGGGCCCTGCCTTCCTGGCCCTGTTCCTTCTGTGTCTGTGATGAGACAGTAAATAACAGTAGAAGCTTATGATGGAAACATAAAGGAAGATAATAGTCCTGCTATTTACTTCCAGGTCATGCCCTCAGTGACCTAAAGACCTCCCAGTAAGCTCTGCCTGGTAAAATTCCCACTACCTCCCAATAATAGTACCAAGTGATAAGCTATGCCTTTAACGCGGGTGTTTGGGGAGACCACAGGCATTCAGACTATAGTGACGTGTACAGCTGTTAGGAATGGCCTCACAGGCCAGCCTGCCTCTTGCCTGTTCTGTTGGGGTGCTGATTTTTCATAGTCCCCTTTAACAGTAGTAGGCAGAGATGCATCTACTTCTGTCTGTCCCATTACTTGGGTGCCACAGTGAATAGCCTGTTCACGTCTCAGTGCACAGGCAGATAGGAAAATGTCTTTATTTGCCTAGGACTGGTTTGTAGATGGGAAGGTATGCACATTTCTCCTAGCAGCTGCTGGAGTCGGTACATGGATTTATGTACTTACTATCAGGGAACAATAGCCTCAGCTGGCTCTAGCTGGCTCCCCTTATCAGGCTCACTTTGCTGATTTGGTACACATGAAATGCCTTTAAAAATCAAATTTATTAAGATATAACTGATGTAGTATACAATATTTTCAAGCATTCGGTTTGTTGACATCAGACAAACAGATATATCTGCTTGGAGATTCCCCCAGAGGCAGAAGGGTCACACTGAGGAGAGCCAGGTTGGACTCAAGGTTCTTAAAAATGCCTCTGTCATCTGAGGGCATGTCCTCACCTTTACGATGGCAATCCCCGCCCTCACAGGTGGGAGCAGGAGGATGGGGTAGCTTAAGGTTACTCACTATTTAATATTGCACAGATCTTGATTAATATTATAATAAAAACCTGGTAAAAACTGAAAGATCAGAGAGACGGAGGAACAAGCCACAGCCACTTCTCACCCAGCCACTCCTCTGGTCGAAGAGTAGATCCTGTCTCCATAGGTCCTCAGCCTCAGTAAGGGAAGGAAAGGAAATCACAGGCCGACATGGAAGGGCCGAAATCTGTCTCCTTCTGCCTTATAGCGCTTTCTCTGCTGGGATCAAAGGACTGTGTGTTTTCTAAGTACTGGGAGCAGAGACTTGGGATCCCAAGTGCTGACGTGTGTGCAACCTCTGCCTGGCTCTGTTTCTCTCCTGGACTGGACCAATCTCATGTAGCCCAGTGTGGCCTTGAACTAACAGAGATCTAGATGCATCTGCCTCGCCCTCCAGGAGTGCTAGGATTAAAGGTGTGTGTCACCACTGCCTGACCTCTATGGCTAACTCTGAGGCTGGTTCTGTCTTCTGATCTTCAGGAAAACTCTATTGCTTTAGAGCATACACTATATATCACCACAATTTAGTGAGTTGAACTCCAGCCTGGGGTATGTGAAATCCTGTCTCAAAAACCCAAAAGAGACATTTTTTTGCAGCAAGCTCTGCCAGAGTGCACACCTGCCTTCCTCCCTTCCCTCAGGTGTGCAGCCTCCCACCTCCACCCTATGAGCTGGGATTACAGAAGTGTCACATTACACACAATACCTTGTCTATTGTTGTTTAGTTACTGTATATTTATTATTTTTTCCTCAAGTCTTCCTTCTCTATCTTGTCTTTTATCTATCTATTTTTGTTTGTTTGTTTGTTTTTGACATAGGGTTTTTCTGGATAGCCCTTGCTACCCTGGCACTCCTTCTGTAGACCGGGCTATCCTTGAGCTCAGCCATCCATCTGAGCCTCTTCCTCCAGAGTGTTGGGATTAAAGATGTGCACTATCACATCTGGCTTATTCCCCCCCCCCCCACTTTCAACAGGATCCTACTCTTTAGCCCCAGGTTTGCCTGGAACACATTGTGCAACCCAGGCTGTCCTCAGGTTGATGATGACTCCTGTCTAGGCCTCTTGAGTGCTGACATTTCAGATGATAACCACTGTACCGCAGCAGTTTTAATTTTCTTGATAATGAGGGTGTCAATCATTTTTAATGTGAATATTGGCATTTTGCATATTTTACTATGTGAGGTGCTTGTCCCAATATGTATTCTGCTTTAAAAAAATTATTTAGCCTGGTGTGGTGGTGCATGCCTTTGATCCCAACACTCGGAAGGTAGAGGCATGCAGTCTCTGTGAGCTTGAGGCCAGTCTGGCCTACAGAATGAGTTCCAGGACACCCAGAGTTGTTTTACACAAAGAGACAATGTAAAAAAAACAAACAAATATAGTTATTTCTGTGCATGGTTATTTTGGCTACACACTAATGTATACAGTGCTTGCAGAGGCCAGAAGAGGGCAGTAGCTCTCCTAGAAATGGAGGGACAGACAGTTGTGAGCTGCCATGTAGGTGCTAATAATTGAACCCAGGTCCTCAGGACGAGCAGCCAGTGCTCCTAACCACTGAGCCATCTCTCCAGCCCCTGTAACCTATTTTTAAAAATGCTATATTTGCATTTATTATTAAGTCTGAGGTATTTTTCATACATTCTGGATGCTAATACCCTGCCAGATGTCTTCTAAATTCTTTTCCCCAGTCTGCTAGCCATTTTCACGTGTGTACATGCGCACACAAATATGTATGATCCTGTTTACACATTTGCAGGTGTATGTGTATGCAAGTGTGTGGAGGTAAAAAGCTGCCCTTGGCTATCTTCTGGAATGTTCCACTTTGCTTTGTTTGGGGGGAATGTCGAAGCTATGCTCTTTGGAGACAGCCTGTCACTGGGGCTGGCTCACTGGCAAGGGTGATGGACCATTCAGCTCCAGAGACTGAGTTCCTGGCTTTGTAGTGAAAACTGAGGGTAAAACTCAGATTCTTGAGTGTGTACAGCAATCATGTCCCTTGCTGATCTCCTAGCTTTATGGTTTATTCCTAAACTGGTTTTTGTTTTGAGACAGTCTTGCTATGTCACCCTGGATAGCCTGTCGCTTGCTGTGTAGCTCAAGCTAGTCCCAAACTCAATACTTCCACCTCCCGTGTTTATGCATAGCTTCTAATTGATTTTCTCTCTTACTTATTCATTTTATATGCATGTTTTCCCTGTGTGTATGTATGTGTACTGCATGCATGCCATTTGCTCAAGGAGTTTGGAGTAGGGTGTCAGATCCCAGGAACCGGTGTTCTGGATGAGCCACTATATGGGTGCTGGGAATAGAGCCTGGATCCTATGCAGAAGCAACACATGCTTTAAACTGCTGAGCCATCTCTCTATCCCCTTAATTGTTTTCTTTAATTAATACCCAAATCCCCAAACCTATTTCATTTTGTCCTAAGTATTTCACTAGACTGATGACAGCTAGATTCACAAAGGATAAAAGGTGAATACATTTATAACAGTATTAACATATTAAACATGTCACTAAATATGGAGAATGTAGTTCTGGGTGTTCTGGTACTTTTTTTTTTTTTTTTCAAAACAGGGTTACTTGGTGTAGCCCTGGCTGTCCTGGAACTTGCTCTATAGATCAGGCTGTTCTCAAAACTCAGAGATCTTCCTGTCTCTGACTCCTGAGTACTGGGATGAAAGGAATGTGCCACCACCGCCCAGCAATTTTTTCCTTTTCTGTGATGGTACACATTTTTAATCCCAGCAGAGATTAAAAAGAGAGACGGAGATAGGCAGATCTCTGAGTTCAGGACTAGGCCTGGTCTGTGGAGCAAGTTTTAAGACAGGTAGGGCTACACAAAGAGCCCGTGACTTTTAAAAAAAAAAAAAAAAAAAAAAAAAAGGAGGGAATTTCTTTCAGAAAGAGGCAATTGGGTTATTAGAAGCTAAGGGCACATGTTGCTCTTGCTGAGAACCTGAGTTTGGTTTCCAACATCTATACCATTGGACATCACGTTATCAGGCTTTCTACCTTTAACCCCACCATGGGATCTGAAACTCTTTTATGGCCTCCTTGGGTACCTGCATTCACAAGCACATGCCCAGAGACAGATAGACGACAGGCAGGCACAAACACACACACACACACACTTAAAAATAAAGGAAGCAGTTGCTATGTACAATAGGGACAAGTAACACAATCACAGACCGCCTGAAACACACTGTGAGTCAGCAGTAAGGCTTTTGGGGATGTGTGTGGGGGGATCAGTCATAATTAAGACCAGACCTGAAAGTCTGATGAATACCAAGAAAAGTGTGCATGCATCCGTGCGAATGTGTGTGTGTGTGTGTGTGAAGATAGGGGCCTTTTGGTGACAGAGACCGCCCTGCTTCCTATTTCCTGGAACAAGCAGAGTGGCCCAGGCATTTTGTGACATAATGGTCTTGTTAGCTTTTATCTGGTGATGGTTAAGCATCCACTCTGCCTCAGTACTCAAAGCGGATATGGCTCCTCCTGAGTGCTATGGTTTTGGTCCGGTGGTTTCAGAAGACCCACCCTTGCTTGCTTTAGTCAGATTGCTCAGAGCCTGTGATCAGGCAGAACCTCTGGCAGGGAGCCCATTCCTGTTCCTGTCTGAAATGATTCCTCCTAGGCTGGTGTGTTGAACCCTTGGTCCCCAGGTGATGATGCTCATTGGGGGGGGGGGGGCGGTATAGACCTTTAGGAAGTCGAGCCTTGCTGGAGGAAGTGGATCACTGGGGGTGGACTCGTGGAGATGTTTAGTTCTGCTTCTTTCTTTTATGGCTCTGATTCCAAGTGACTAAGGAGCCACCACCTCCTGACCCCACTGCCATGAGCTTCGCATGGTTTCAGCACATGGCAAACTGAGCCAGTGTGAACCCTTCTCTCCCATGCTGCCTTATCTTCTGTGTTATCTTGTGTCCTGTATTATCTCAGTGGTGAGAAAAATAACCAATATACAGCTTGGCTGATGGGTGGAATTTTTTTTTTAAAGGCAGAGCCTCATTTCCTAGCCCAGACTATACCGGAACTCACTACATCGGCCAGACTAGCCTGAAGCTTACATTCCTCTGCCTCTACCTCCAAAGTGCTGGAATTACAGGTCACCACCTGTAATTTTCATTCCCCATTTAAACTTTTTTTATATGTATGTTGGAAACTGTTCACACAAGTGTTCCCCACCCCTGATTATTGATGTCTCAATGTTTTCAGTGAGCACGTAGTATGCAGAAACTAAACGAAAATAATCTAGATTTATAATAATTCAATTATATATAATTCAAAATAATGTTGAACTCTGAATGCATTATTTATCTGTAGTTTAAAAATGGCAAATAATACTAGCGCAATGACTTCTTTTGAGTAATTTTTTAAAACAAACTTTTGAAGTTCATTTTCTGCTTTTACATATACAATATTTATATCTACATAGCTATAAGGCTATAGTTGAAGTCAGAATGGTAAAGTGTTATCAAGGAAAATAACGGTTTCAGTTTTTGTAAGATCTTGTTTGAAGTGGGGACTGATGTTCCTTCTTGTCTTATGATTCTTTTAGGAATGAATTGCCATTTGAATGCAAAGGGCGGAGAACCACACAGTTCAGCACTGTATTGAAGGGTACCGGCAGGCTTGTGTTGAAGGCGTTCCTTATAGCATCCTTTAGGTTAAAAGCCTGTACATGGAGCAGTGTAGAAGGAGCCTTGAAGTTGCTCCGTGGAGTTCAGAGTGGAGCCAGATGGAGTTGGAGACTGAAGCCTGGGAAGGCAGGTGCTGGTGTGGGGTATTGTGGCCTTGTGGGAATATGTTTCAAATATAATAAAAACAGTCAGAGGACAGAGCCACCTCCTCCAATCTTTGTTTTTTTGGAGACAAGAGTTTTCTGTGTAACAAATCCTGGCTGCCCTGGAACTTGCTTTGAAGACCAGGCTGGCCTTGAACTCACAGTGATTCCCTTGCTTCTGCTTCCCAAGTGCTGAGACTAAAAGTGTGAGCCATGGCTTCTTCTGCCTTATGTGTTTTTCTATGCCTGCCTTAAATACTCTCTTCCCTCAGTTAAGGCGTGGCACCACCACTGCCTGCCTGGGAGCCTGGAACTCCTTCTGTAAACTAAAATGACCTCAACTCAGATCAGATTAAGGGCGTAGGTCACCACTCCCGGGATATTCCCTGTGCTGGGATTAAAGGTGTGAGTGACCACTGTCTGATCCTCCTAGACTGACTGTGGGTAGATCCCTCTTGATATCACAGACTGTTTTTATTATATTTGAAACATATCCCTGCATGGCCTTCTGGCAATTCTTTTAGAACCATAGATTTTGGATTGTGCTCTGTGATTGCCTACCTAGAACATGATAGTCTTCTGAAACCCAGGCTTTGGCTTTAGTGAAAGATCGCCTCCCATTCTTGGTCAATCAGAGAGACTCAATGTTCCTGATTCTTAGGGGCCACTTCGAGCTAAGGACAAAGTATCCCAAGCTCTTGCAAGACCGTAACAAACTAGCCAAAGGATAGGGTTGATGACATTCATAAGTTAGTTCTCCTAAAAGATGATTACTGTCTCCCCAGCTGTTAATAAGGTCGGGGAGGGCTGGTGAGAAAAAGTGGGTGCTATAGCCCAGGTTTGATTTCCGGAACCCACATAAAAGTCGATGGAGGGAAACAAGTCCAAAGTCTTGAGACTGATCAAAGTGGAGTGTTATGAAGTAAGATTCTAAGTGGTTTTTGTTTTCTTCTCTTATCTTTTGGTTTGGAGGAAGCCTCAGGGCTCTACCTGGTTCCTTTGCACCTTCTCCTCTCCTCAGGGCCCCCAAGACAGCAAATAAATGTCCATTTTGTGCCATTGTGTGTGGTGCTGGCCCACATCTCTGCCACGACTATACTGTGCATGGCCAGCTAGTGGCGGGGTCTCTTGCAGAAGCTCCTGGACATGTCCTCCTTTGTTTCATTCTGTGTCTGGCATCTGCCAGTTTGGCCTTTGACCTTGTGTTTCCCCAGGGTGAGCATTGGAACTTCCTGACTGACCACACCTCCAGCCCTGAGTATTCCCACAACCTGCTTGCGTCCTACCTCACAGGCCTGGCACTGGGGCCAGCACATAGTAACCACTGAAGAAACAAGGATGAATGAGTGAGCGAATGAATGAATGAATGGGTGGATAGATAGATGGCTCCACCTCCTGTCAAATCTTTAATGGATTCCCCGTGCCTTCAAGGCTGCAACTTGACCTTCAAATCCCTTTGTCTGTCCAGCATCAGTGTCTCCCTGTCACCCTTTGTACATCTTCCTTGGCTGCCAAGGACTCTGGAGAGTACCCTGAGGTCTGTTGCTCTTTTCCTAATCCACACTCAGCACACACCCCCTGTTTTATTTTCCCACAGTCATCACAGGCTTTGGAGTCTTTCATTTTTTGTTTTTGTTTTAAATATTGTACTGGTCCCCAATGAGCTTCTTCCCAAGCAAAAGTATCAATGGCCCAGCACCCCAGTTGTACCTTGGGGCTGTTTCCTCATCTAGAAAATTGGTATGATACCATGGCAACAAGAAACTAGTGCCCCCTGAAAGGTGCTAATAATATATGCCTAAAGGCTTGATTTATTGGCTTTTTTTAAAGTTTAGTGTGAGGTGTGTGTGTGTGTGTGTGTGTGTGTGTGTGTGTGTGTGTGTGTGTGTGTGTGTGTGCTTGTGTGTGCACATACTCACAGATACACAGGTAGAGATCAGAGAACAGTTTGTTGTTGGTTCTCTCCTTCCATGATGTGGTTCTAGGAAATAAAACTCAGATTATCAGGCTTGGCAGCAAGTGCCTTTATCTACTGAGCCATCTTGCCAGCCCTAAACATTATTTTAAATACACACACAATTATAAATTTTAAAATTACAGTTATACTGTACATATTGTGAAAACTCACAGATAAAGTAAAAAGTAGATTTATAACCTTTACTTCCTAACCCTCCAGCCACCAGCTCCATGTATGCTAACCTCATTGTCTTAGGCAGTGCTCTATTGCTGTGAAGAGACACCATGGCCAAGGTAGATTTTATAAAGGAAAGCATTCAATAGGGGTTCGCTTACAGCTTCAGAGGGTTGGTCCACTGTCATCAGGGCAGGAAGCATGGCGGCTTGCAGGCAGACATGGTGCTGGAGAAGGAGCCAAGATTTTTACATCCAGATCTGCAGACAGCAAAAGAGAGACACTGAGGCTGCCTTGGGGTTTTGAAACCTCAAAGCCCACCTCCAGGTGACACACCTCCTCCAACAAGGCCACACCTCCTAATCCTTTCAAGTTGTGCCACTTCCTGGTGACCAAGTCTTCAAATCAATGAGCCTCTGGGAGCCTTTTTATTCAAACCACAACACCCTGTTAGCGACTTGATAATCTGGCTAGATACTTACCTATAGAAATGACATGTTCTGAGGGTACCATACCAGCCGCCATTTCAGAGTGGTCCCCCATTATTACCACTAGTAAACTTCAGCTTTCTCTTTCCATCCTTATTACTCATTACCTCCCCAAGGGATTTTGTTACGGTCTTTTATTTTCTTGCTTTAAAAGTGTTAATGCTTACCCAGCTCTTCCCTGATTTCACTTGTGCTGATCCCTTCATGCCAAATTAAATCACATCGCTTTCAAAGAAGCGTCTGTGGTTGCCCAAATGAAGGAAAACTTAACTTTTTTTCTGAACTTAAGTATGATGATGACTACACTTATTACTTATATATCTATTAGTTGCATTTTTCAAAATTTTATTGGTATTTTTATTGATAAGGACTTTCGTCTTTTAACATGGTACATAGTTAAAGAATTTTTAAGAGATGGCTCAGTGGTTACGAGCACTGGCTGCTCTACCAGAGGACCTGGGTTCATTTTACCAACACCCACATGGCAGCTTGCCATTGTCTGTGACTCCAATTCCAAGGAGTCTGACACCTTATTCAGACATACATGCAGGCAAAACACCAATGCATGTAAAATAGGAATAAATAAATGTTTAAAAAAAAAAAAGAGAGAATTCCCAGGGGAATGAAATTTGAGAAGGTGTTTGTTCCGCTTGGATCCTAAGTCCGTCCCAGTGTGACAACCAAATCCATCCTCAAGTGGCCTTACCTCGGCACCACTGGACACTTGTTCAGAAGCCACCAGTCTCTCTAGGAGCAAGCACAGTTCTTACTTAGACACTGAGTAGAGGGTCCAGCTGCCCAATTACCAAAAGACTCCATTCCTGAACCCTTTTGATGTATTCTTCAGGAAGAGCCTGGGTTGATCTGTACAGAGTGCTTTCTGTCTGTTTTTTCTTGGATTAATGTGCCTGGATTTGCTCACTATTCTGCTGCAGATTCTCTTTTGTTTTTTTTTTTTGTTTTTTTTTTTTGTATTTTGTTTTGTTTTTGAGGCCAGGTTTCTCTGTGTAGCCCTGGCTGTCCTGAAACTCACTCTGTAGACCAGACTGGTCTCAAACTCAGAGAGATCCATATGACTCTGCCTCCCAAATTCTGGGATTAAAGCCTTGAGCCACCAAAACCGGTTTATTTCACAGATTCTTTCAGAGTGAGTTTTCTCTTTATTTTTAAAGATGTATTTGTTTTCTTGTTTTCTATACATGCATGTTTGCCTACATGTATGCACCGTGTGCGTTCTTGGTTCTGTCAAAGCCACAACAGGGTGTTGGATTTCCTGAAACTGTGAGCTCCTGTGTGAGTCTGGAAACCAAACTTGGTGACTCTGTAAGAAAGAGCAGCCGGTATTTTTAACCACTGAGCCATCTATCTCTCCAGCCCCTCTTCTTTGTTTTTAAAGAAATCGTTTTAGGGCAAGTGAGATAGGTAGAGGCATTTGTCAAGTCTGACCTTCTGGGTTCATTCTCCAGGACCTACATGATAGAAGAGAATTGACTTGTGCAAGATGTCCTCTGACTTTCATAAATGTGTGCACACGCCTACACTCCAATTAATCAATAAGCATTATTAAAATAAAATACCAGGCTGGAGAGATGGTTAATGATTAAGAAGAGCACTTGTTGCTCTTCCAGAGGACCTGAGCTCTGTTCCCAACACCCACTTCCAGGGATACACAACTACCTGTAATTCTACTGCCAGAGGATCCAGCGCCCCCTTCTGGCATCCTTAGGCATCTGCACGCAGGTGCAATACACATACATTCATAAAAAAGCTAAAATGAATCCTTTTTAAAAGTTAAAAGATAAACCCTTTTTTATTTGTGGATAATCTTATACTCAAAAGAAGTTGCAAAAATAGCGCAAAGTTCTGGTGTGCCCTTCCCCCCAACCCCTCCATCTTGAGTTTGCATTTTACATCACTATAATTCTATTTAGTGCATTCCCTCCACCTCCGCTGCTCTGTAGAGCTTGGCACATGGTATATACTCATTAACCTTAGTGCATGATGATAGAATTAATGTGTCCTTTGGGGTTGAAACCACGTTCAAATTAATATATTTTGATTACATCCTTCCCTTGGATATTACATCACCCTCATATACCTGACGACTAAACCAATAAGCATTTCTTTTGTGGATGCTTGATTAACTTGCCAGGGCAAAAAAGAGAAAAAAAGATGCTGAGGTAATTGCCCACTGGTGTAATTTGAGTCTGGGCTGGCCATCCCCCAAAGACTCGTATGCTGAAGCTGGCCATTAGTCTCTGATGCTGTTAGAAGTTAATAGAAGCAAGTTGTTGGCCCTAGTGGGAAGAGAGTTGATCCTTGGACCATGATCTTGAAGTTTCCTTTCGTGTGCTTTCCACCTGTGGTGAGGTAGAAAGCCTTCCATATATTTGCATCACACTGCCATGGAATAATATTCTCACAGGTTGGGGTTGACTTCAAAATAATATATGAAGAACAAAGATGGATGGAGACACAATTAGATGTAGCCTGGGACTTGGTATTTGGAGGGTCACGGTACCATTTCTCCTATATGATGTATGTTGAGTAGTTCCTTTTTCCACTTGAGAAGCTCAGAGAAAAGCCTGTGACATGAGAGAATCAAAAGCACTTCTCTTTGAAGCACTGGGAGTCCATCTCCACTAAGTCACATTAGCAGGATGGAGTTCCTAGCAGGAGGTTATCTCAGGGACAGTTGCTGTGCACTCAGCGGACTTCATTATCCCAAAAGGAGTCCGAGGAGGTGAGGGCTCTTAGTCGCTATCACCTGAAGTTTTTTCATAGAAACCACTCTCCTTTGATGGAACTTAGTGTTGGGTGTGTGGCCCCACTCTGGCAGGGCTAGAATCTGGAGTCTTTGGATATGCAGGCCAGAGTGGTTGTTCCTTTGCTGAAGGCCAGCAGTCCGTTTGCCAAGACAGAGTGGGAGTCTGTATTGTCAAATCAGGAGACAGAGGAACAGTAGGGGAATCTACAGTTGGGAGATGGGGCCAGCAAAATGTTTCTAAGACAACAAGGGACATAACTGGGAGAAAGAATGAAGCCGCTTAGTGTCAGCCCCTTAATTCTGCACGAAGAACCCCATCTCCACAGCCAGTTCCCCGTCTTTGAAAGTGTAGTTTTTAAATTCACTGCTTCCCCACCCCGCCACGTGTTTTCAGAAATGGCCATCTGCAGAACCCACAGGTACTACACTGTTGTGTTACAGTTTTGGTCCCCAGCTTGGGAGGTGGTAGGAACTTTATGAGATTGGGTCTAGTGGGGGAGGAGGTCTTCCTGGCCTTGAAGGCATGCCTTGAATAGGATAGTGGCCTCTCTTTTTAAATTCCCAGCCATGAAGTGAGAAGCTTTGATCTCCCGTAACTACTTGCTGTGAGGATGTGCTGCCCCATGTTAGGCTCAGAAACAGTAGACCCATACAAGAAGGGCCCAAGCCTCTTACCACTGAGACGAGATAAGCCTTTTCTCTGTAAATTGATTGGTATTTGTTATAGTAACCAAGGGCTAACTAACAGAAGTCATGAATAAACAAATAATCTCAAGCAAAGAACATAAAATGACAGGTATCCAGAAACAATAGCCATAAGAAAATGCACAGGGGCTGGAGAGATGGCTCAGTGGCACACTGCCTGCTCTAACACAGGACCTGAGCTGCTCAGCACCCACAAGGCAGCTTTCAGTCATCGGAAACGTCAGTTACTAGAAATCCAACATCCTCTTCTGAACTCAGAGGGTACCAGGTGCACAGACAAACAGGCAAGCAGAAACCACTTATCTACATATAATAAATAAATTCTATCTAGGATGTGGTGTATGCCAGACTTGATGATGTCATGGTGGTGATCTGTTTTGTGGCAGGAACAAATGGTTTCTCTTTGCTCTAGTTTCGGGGTGGTGATAAGAGCAAGACCTGCCATGGTACATTTGCTGTCAGAATTAAATGAACTGATACATACACATTTAGAGAAAAGTAATGTGCCTCTGGGAAGGTGCTCAACATCTGTTTATCCAGATTCCCATCACTGTGATTCCAAAGATAAATACAGATATTTGATTTTCTTTTCCTTTAAGGTAAAGTCAAGTGTAAAAAAAGATCATTTCCCCCCATTTAATACTGTTAGGGAGAAAACATTTGCAAGGGCATAAGAAATTATAGATAATATGATGGGTACTGATGAGCTGTTGGTTGGAAAGTTTGATTACACCACTGCCTGTTAAAAATGTGGTTGGAAGCTGGATGGTGGTGGCACTTTTAATCCCAACACCTAGGAGACAGTGACATGCGGACGGAGTTCAAGACTAGCCTGGTCTACAGAGCAGGTTCCAGGGCAGGCAGGGCTACACAGAGAAAACTCCATCAGTCAAAGCAATTGGAAATGCTTCGCCTATTATTCAAGTCTGAAAGCTTGGAATGGGTAGGGCTCACTTTTCCTTTTGTGGCTTTTCCTGGGGTTGTCAGGGTTGATTCAACCCACTGGCGACTGGATGGTGATGATTGCTTTTCTATTTGGCCACGCTTCTTACTCTTAAAAGCGTTTTTAAATTGGAAAAATAATGTGTGCACCTAGTAAAGCATTTAGGGGTACAAAGGGAACAGAGTGAAGAGTGAATTTCCACCCTGTATCAGACCTGAGGGGGTGCCCTTCAGGGGAAATGCTTCTTCCTCCCCCTTCTCTCTTGTTGAAGCTGGGTTTCACTGGATAATCTAGGCTGGCCTCAAACTCACCACCATCTTGCCTTAGCCTTCCTGTGTGGTGATATATGTTTAATAAAATGGTCTGGAATATCACAGGACAGAGCCACCAGAAGAGCCAAGCCATAAGATCAGGGAGTGGTAACCCACACCTTTAATCCCATCATTGTACAGGCAGAGATCCTCTAGATCTTTGTGAGTTCAAGGCCAAACAGGGTCAGGCAGTGGTAGCACTCGCCTTTAATCCTGGTTCTGGGAGAGTGGATCCAGGAGTTGAAATAGCTGGGCAGGGAGGGAAAGATAGGGAAGAGAAAGAAGGCAGAAGTTCTCCTTTTGCTGACCAACTTGGGACATGAACCTACGACCCTGAGATTAAGTCTCATGTCTCCTGACTGAGCTAGCCAGGCTTGGATTGCAGGCATGGGCCACTACTCCTGGCTTGAGTCTGAATTATATTCCCAATGCACATGAATGCACACTCTCTGCACACAATTGTAGTGTGTTATCTCTGCCCTTCTGCACTTCACATAACTCTATGGCTTTAGAAATAGCCTACATCAGCATCCAGTGAGTGATCCATCTTTCTCTTTCTTGTGACTACGTGGTATAAGGCACAGTGCCTTATGGCTGCATGATATAAAACTGGCTGTGTGCTTGATAATTTCGCACAGTTTGAACCTATAACAACTTTGAGACACATACTTACATAATCTTATCTCCTACAGGTAGACATTTAAATATTCTTTATCCCTGAGTATTGTAAGTAACGGCTCTCATCATACATGTTCTTAGAAGTGTGTGGGTGCATGTGTAGGATAAATCCCTGAGTGGGTGGCTGGTACTCCTGTGCAGTTTTCAACTTGATAGATCTTGCCAATTGCTCTTGTAAGCCATTCGAACAATTTATGCTGCAACTATCAGTGTGTAAGAATATATGCAAAAGGCTTCAAAGAACTTTGCCTTCATCCGCTTTGTGCTGTGCTGCTGTTGCAGGAGACCACAGACTGGGTCATTAATGATGAGTGAAAATGCATCCAATTTCGATTTGGGAGCAGGGAAAGTTGAGACCGAGGGGTCAGTGAGCATTTGTTCGTGCCACGTCCTCCTACCAGACATTGTAAGACAGAAAAGCAAAGAGGTGTGTGTGTGTGTGTGTGTGTGTGTGTGTGTGTGTGTGTGTGTGTGTGTGTGTATACATACATACACCCTCTGCATGCGTGTGAAGGCCAGGAGCTAAATCAGAATTTCCTCCATCATTCTCCAGCTTCCCCTGCCGCCATTTGTGGTGATATATGTTTAATAAAACTAGTTCGGAATATCAGAGAGATAGAGGAACAAACTGTAGCCACTTATCACCTGCTACCTCTTTAGGCCTGTCTCCATGAAAACTTCTGATTCCAGACCTCCCTGTCTTCAATCCTCCAAGGAAATGATGAGGAAAGCTGAAAACCTGCCTTCTCTCCTCCCGCCCAGCTGCCTTACTGACTCTTTCCATATTCCTAAAGCTAGGATTAAAGATGTGGGGCACCCCTCCCTGACCATCACAGCTTGGCTCTGTGGTTGATTCTCCTCTGATATTCCAGACTATTTTTATTAAATATATATCACCACAGCCATTGACATTAATCCATTTACAAAGATAGAGCCCTAATGACACACTTCCCTCCTAAAGGACCTATCTCCTGAGACTATTGGAGTGGCAATTCAATTTCAGATAAGTTTCAGGCAATGAAGCCATGGCTCCTCTTTGCATTAAAATAATCTCTTGTGTGAATAGAAGACTGTGTCCAAGGGATAATAATAGTAGGAGTTGTGATGGTCACAATTTATTGAGCACTTATTGTGTACCAAAGCATGTTCTAAGCTCTTATTTTATTTTGCAGGCTTATTGTCTTGCTTGCTTAGGAGGTACTCACCACTGAGCCACATGTTCACCTAGCTATCCATTTTCTCTACGTTCCTCTTATTATACAGAGTATTATTCAGGTTCTGCTTGTCGTTCACAAAACTAATCATTTTCCTTTTTTTTTTTTTTTTGTCATTGATCTGGAGGGTGATATGGCCCAGTGGTAAGACGTGCCAGGTTAAGGCTCCAGCTTAAGTGTGGATTTGAATACCATCACTGCCCGTTATATTTTTTTTAATTGTTTTAAGAAGCACACATATTTTACTTTTAAAAGACATTTTAAGTGTACAGTTCAATGGTGCTGAGTAGTCTCATTGTTATAAAATAGACTTCCGAGGCTTTATCAACCTGTAATTCTAAAACTATATACCTATCAAACAATCCCCAGCCCCCACGACCCACAATTCCACTTTCTGTTTAGATGATTCCTCATATCAACAGAGTCACGTAGTGTTTATTTTTGTGGGGTCAGCTTAGTTTCACTTAGCTTAAAGTGCCAAACTTTTGTGTCTGGCATAGCTATCACGTGATAGGGTTATCTCTCCCTTTAAAAGTTGGGCAAGGGTGGGGAAGTGACTCAGTGGGTAAAGTGATTGCCATGTAAGCAGGAATTTGAATTCAGATCTCCAGCATCCATGTAAGAGCTTGAGCATGGTGGTGCACCCCCCAACCATAGCAGTTGCTGTTGGGTCGGGACACGCAGATCCTGGGCTTTCTGGTCAGTCAGTGTGGATGAAATGGCAGGTTCTAGGTTTAGTGAGAGACCCTGCCTCAAAAAAATGAGGTGGAGAGTGATATAGGAACGCCCAATATTGATCTCTGGCTTCTACATGCATGTGTACAGGGATATACCTGCACGCACAAAGCTGAACCATATTCCAGTGTGTCTCTGTGCATCAGATTTTCCTTATCCTTTCAAAGATGTGAACCTGATAATATTTTATTTTTCCAGGAGGAAGCACTGTTTCACCTAATAGATGCCCACTTAACAACCCTACCAACTGCTTGAGCTTCCAGGCCTTCAATGTCCTTAAAAGTCGCTTACATTATGCTGGTCCAGCCCCTGTTGTATGCTCGCTCTGTGTCTGATGGATGTTGGGAATGAGGATGGAAGAGCCAAGTGAGAGCTCTGAGGATGTGGACGCTTTGACTTGATAGGGTTTTAGGTTAAATGTGTTGTCAGAAATCACTGAATGGGGCTAGAGAGAGTTGGCTCGGCCATTAAGACCTGAGGACTTTGGCTCAATTCCCAGCACCCATGTGGCAGCTCAAACTTTAAGTTCCAGTTGCAGGGGATCTGACACCCTCACACAGACATGCATGCAGGCATATACCAATGTACATAAAATGGAGATAAATTATTTTTAAAAAATTCAGTGACTGTAGCTTAAGATCTGAAGGTTTCATTGTATAAAGTTTATATCAAAAGAAAAATTTGAATAATAACTGCAGTACATCCTGAGTTTTTTAGAGGGAGGTAAATGGATGTTTGCAATTGAGCTGCATTAAAAATTAGATTAATGGACAGTTAAAGAGGAGAGTTGGTTATAAGCAACCACAACATATTTAAGATAGTGATTGAACTTTGAGCTTAGTATTAGAAGGCTTGCCTATCATGTGCAAGGCCCAACACTGCCAAAATAAATACACAAATACATAAGGAAAACATTGATGAATCTGCTTGAATTTTGTATGTTTAAAAGTTTGGGTAGTAAAATGTCATGGGGAGCAGACATAGGCCTTGACCTTCTACCTCACGGCCCAGCTGGTGATCTTTGTGACCCATTCCCTGGCATGGAGACAGATACTGGTTCATGCTGTGAAGCATTTTCGTCCCTTAGGAGAACCTCAGAGTCATTCCCAGAAGGGCCTTCTGTCAAGAAGGATCAACCAGCAACTGGTAATGACTGGTGTTTTGCAGGCAGAGTGGTTAAGGTCCTTCAGGACCAGAGAGATGAAGACTTTTTATGTTGAGCTGTCAAAATCCATTTTCACTACTGTTTTACAGAGTCTATACAGAACTCATGGTTTTTCAGCAGGAAAGTCCAGAAACATGTCAAAGACCTTCAAGCTTCCTCACAACACAGTAAAGGCCAAAACAGGAAATTGATCCATTCTTAGCTTTTCGTTAGGAGCCCACTCCTGAGATAATAAGCTACTAATGAGTTTAGAAGCTGCGGAAATGAAGATATGGAGACAAACCATTTAATATTAACAGTGGACACTCATAAAAATCCTAAGTGTTATTAGATACTCATACAGCTCTAACGGCCTGTAGGTCTGGGCTTTGTTATCTGTGCCCCTGCAGACCCTGTTAGTGTGATGTAGTAAGAGGTTTCTGGCCTGGACTTTTGGGCCTAGCCTCAAGGTTTAGGCCCGCAGACCCACAGATTCATAGAGACACACAGATGCTTACAGTAGTTTTAGGCTGATTGACCGAAGGCCCAGGCATATAACTTGCTAACTCTTTACCCTTAATCTAACCCATGACTCTTATCCTGTTCAGCCATGGGGCTCGGTACCTTTTCTCAGAGCAGCATAGTTATCCTCTGTATCTTCTGGCTTCTCTCTGGTATTCTGCCCTGTTCTGTCTGTTCCTAGAGTTTTCTTAGTCTGGGAGCCCCACCCACATTTCCTGTCTGCCTTTGGCCAGTCAGCACTTTTTATTAAACTCATAGGCAGGGACAATTATTTATAATAAAACAACATAATCTCCCTACAGTGTGACTCTGGAAAAGGTGGTTAACCAGCCAGTCTTGATTTCTGTCATCTATAACAGAGACATCAGCGGAAATGCACACTTCCTGGAATTCTGGAAAGATTACCCAAGATGTTGTCTGTACAGTACTTAGCATAGTACCCTGCTGAAAGACCCAGTAACTTGGAAACATTTACATTTAGAAGAGGCTTCCAATGCATGCTCTTCCATAGTGTCAGCTCGGGTCTCCTGTGTGTATTTGATGGGGATAGCCTTCAGAAGCATGTCATTGTTTGCCATGATGCTCCCACAAATAGTGCAGACTTTACCCACAGTTGTTGGTGCTTTGGTGAGAGCCGCTTGGAAGCCTTTGGAAGCTGGGGGATTTTGGCAGGCTTCAGGTGTTTGTTGATGGAGGTTGCCTTGGCATATTCCAACTCCCTTCGTGGGGTTCCCTTCAGTGTGAATCTAGAGAGAATTCATCTGACTTGGGGAAGGGGCCAAGCAGTGAAGCTCCCAGGACCTCATTACAGACAAGCTTGTCTCTTTGAATTCCCTTGCAGAGAGATTATTCCACATCATTTGAATTTCCTCCTTTATAATCTAAGCAACTTGGACTGCTGTTGGGAATAATTAATCAGAAAATGTTCTGGTATTTGGGGCACAATTAAGAATTTTGCTTTTCTGAAAGTGATAGATCTTAGGATTTTGTAAAGAGCTGATGGGGCCCTAGGAACACATACACTAGTACTTGGCTGGATGGGCCTCAACCATCAAAGGAGAACATGAGCTTCTTCTCAAGCATAGCGCCCTGCTCATATCTGGCTGGAGAAGACACAGTGTCCATTAGTCAAAAAGCAGACACATTTTATCCAAAAGGAAGTGTTAAAAACTGAAATCCTTTACCTAAAATGCTCAAGACCAGAAATCGTTCAGCTTTCTGGTGCTCTCTCCACATTTCTATACGTGTAATAACCTATGTTTTCTATACATCTTGTATGATACTTTGAGTGTTCTGTTTTAACTGTGACCTGTCTCAAGAGTTCAGGTGTAGAATTTTCTACATAGAGCATCAGTTAAAGCTCAGGAAAAAAATCCATATTCTTGAGAATTGTCATTTTGGTCTTCAGATTTAGATAGTCATCTGGTACTAGTGTCTTCCTGGAGTTCCTTTTAGAGTGCACGGTTTACTTCTTGCTGGATTCACTGGTTTATTACCGACCTAGGGTGGCAAGCGAGGTAGAGACCCCAGAGACTTCAACACAACAAAGATTCAGTTACTGATCGTGTGCCGGGTCCAGTCTGGGTCAAGGTGGAAAATGCTATGCTCTGTGCAAGTCAGAGACAAGAGCTGGTACAGGTCCTACCTTCTACAGCAGATCATTCAGCATATAGGGCTTCCAGGCAAGAATGCACAACCACTCCTCTATACTCCTGCCCTCAACACCCGTTGGTTAGAACAGGTCACATGACCCTCCCAGCCTCAAGGAGTTTAGTGATAATGGGAACATGTAGAATATTTGATGAGTGGAACCAGCTAGAAATGACATTACGTGATGCTTGTTCGAACAGAACATTTGAAAACTGTACCTTGAGATTTTCTATCTCTATCAAGATTTATGACCTGCCTAGTTTTCTGAGCCCTCAGACTTACTGAAGCCTTCATAACAGCAGCTACCAATAGTCGGGTAAGGACAGGAATGCTTCTGTCAATCAAAAGCTCCATAGCCGGGAGAGCCGCATAGCCACAGTAAAGACACGGAAGGTCCAGCCGTGACATGATCTGCTTATCTGCCTCAGCGGGACGTTAGGTTATTTTTACTGTTCTCCTGGTCACTGTGGGGTGGGCTGAAAACACTGCCATTCACCCCAAAAGAGACATTCAGGATCCTAATGCCCAGATGGGTCCTTGTAGAGCCTTCTTGGTTCTGTCATGACCACTCAGCTTGGCCATTGTAGCATGAAAACCACAAGCTGATGTAAATTAGATTGGCTGCCTTCCATTAAGATGATGGCCACAGAAATGTCAGCTTCAAATAGTTCCTACATGTCATGGAATCCAATTCTTTTTCTTTCATTTTTTTTTTCCTCTAACCATTAAAAAATGTCAAACAAGCAAATAAGAAAGGGATACTGCAGGCTGAAGCTATCGTCTCCCGCAGCAAACACATTTATGGGCAAAGCCAGTGGACAGTTTTCCAAGACCAAGAAGTAAACAGACGTGATCTGACACTTTACATGCCCTGTGGTATCTCCATCATGTATGCGAGCAGATTAAGGGCCTGAAGCAAGGGGCATTAGGTCATAAGACAGAAAATAGCACATGAAAATATCGTCTGCATCCTTTTAAACAAGACTGTGGCTTCCATCTGTCAGAGAGGTCAGGATCTCCTGAGTCCTGTGCTGCTTTACTTTAGGGTGCTATGGGCACGGCTTACATTGATGGTGGGAATAGTTGGGCAAGATCTAGCAAAAATTTATCTCTTGCCTGGGATTTATCCTACAGTTATCTGTGAAAATGTGAACTGATGTAGAAGCAAGAAGATTCAGCTGGGCCTAGTAGTCTAAACTTGTAACCTCGGCATTGAGGAAGCCTAGATAGGAAGATTGCCTGAGCTTCTCAGTGAGTTCTAGACCAGCCTGGACTATAGTATGGAAGCCTGTCTCAAAAAATAAAACACATGGGGCTGGAAAGATGGTTCAGAGGTTAAGAGCTGGCTGCTTTTTCAGAGGTCCTGAGTTTAATTCCCAGCAACCACATGGTGGCTCAGCTATCTATAGTGGATTCTGATGCCCTCTCTGGCATAAAGGCAACATGCAGATGGAGCACTCATACATTAAATAAATAAATAAATATTTTTTAAATGAAATATATAACACAATATAAATTTTACACCTTAGTTTGGGGAGCCAGGGATTAGAAACTGCCTAATATCCAAGTGAGCTGCCTGAGCCAGTCATATACAAACATCAGGCATTCTGTGGAATCACATTTAAGAAGTAAGGAAGCTTTAAAACAAAATTGTGTGCTTTTAAGATAAGTCAACCTTGAACCCCTTCCTGATATTTCTGTTTCTGCCTCCCCCCAATAGCTGATATTAGTATGTCCAGCTTGCTCATTCCTTAGTGTGTGTGTGAGTGTCCTCTCTCCCTACTCTACCCCTCTCTCTCTCATTCCCCACCTTCTCTCTCTCTCTCTCTCTCTCTCTCTCTCTCTCTCTCTCTCTCTCTCTCTCTCCCTACTCCTCCTCCTCCTCCTCCTCCTCCTCCTCCTCCTCCTCCTCCTTTTTTATAGGCAAGGTTTCAACATGTATCCCATGCTGGCCTGGAACTCAGAATTCTCCTACCTCATTTTCCTACATATGCCATTGTAACAACTCTTTCTCTGTTCTGTCAGTCAGCTCCCAAATAATGACATAGAGACTTCCTATTAATTATGAAACCTTGGTCCGTAGCTAAGGCTTGTTTCTAAATAGCCCTTATAACTTAAATTAACCCATTTCTATTCATCTACATCTACATGCTGCCACATGGCTCATGGCTTTTACTCTCCTCCTGTATGTCCTGCTTCCTCTGAATCTTCTTCTTCCCAAAGCTCCTCTGTCTAAATATCTGTTGTGCAGAATATCTGATATATGATCCTCTCTGGGATCATGACTCACAGGTTAAGAACCACTGGTTTAGTGGGTAAAAGCACTTGCTGTGAAAACCTGGGAACCTGAGCTCAAATCCCCAACATCCATGTAAAAAGCTGGTCATAGCTGTGCACCACATTAATTCTAGTGCTGGGGGTAGGCAGAAACAGGAGGAGTGAGGGGCTTGCTGGTCTCTGTCCTAGCTCTAGGTTCAGTGATAGATGGTGTTTCAAGGGAATAAGGTAGAGAGTAATAATAGGCAGATGAATACACGTGTTCCCCCCACACACAGATGTACATATACCCTTCCCATCCCCCCATTGAGAAAACTTTTTATTTGCTAACCTGAAAGAAATGGTTCCCAAGAGATGCTGAGTTACACACACACACACACACACACACACACACACACACACACACACACAGAGAGAGAGAGAGAGAGAGAGAGAGATATTATTTGTTTATTTATTTATAGCATATATAAAATAACTGTAAGAAACTACTTCATTTCTTGCCTCTGGGAGGTAACTGGGTGGTTTGGAATGGGTGAGCGTGAGACCATCTGACTGGTCTTCTTTAGAGTACCCCTGTGGTTGGTCCTTGAATTATGAGCTATAGTGATTCTCCTTCCTCAGCATCCAAGCTTTGGATGTGCCGGTACACATCATCATTCCTGGCTGAGATGTTCAAGGCTCTACAGGCACATATCACCATGCTTGGCTGAAATTTCTCTTGTATTCTTCTTGGTTTGTGAGGTTTTGTGTGTGTGTGTGTGTGTGTGTGTGTGTGTGTGTGTGTGTGTGTGTGTGTGTGTGTGTGTGTGTGTATGGGGGGGTTGTTGGTATGTTCTACGAAGCCCAGAATGTCCTGTAAGTGGCTATATAGCAGAAACTAGCCTTAAATTCCTGATCCTCTGCCTCTGGCTTGTAAGTTCTGAGACTACAGGTATGTGGCAATCTGCTTTGTAGTTTGAACCGTGTGAAAGTACAAGTTCATAAAGTTCATCTTCATGGCTCCAGAAAGCTAAAAAAACATGGCTAATTGTATTTAATCATTTTCAAGAGATGTCCAGGGCAGCTTGGGTTTTGTGGTATGAACTTAGAGTAAGTTTTTTTTTCACAATGTTGTCTTCCTACTTCTATTCACTCCTTTGATTATGTGTAAAAAGTGAATGGTGGAATACCAACAATAATGTTAACCTGAAATTAAAACGTTTTAAGTCAGTTTACAACTACTTCTGGATTAGCTGCTCTTTCCAGTCAGAGCTTCCTATCCAGTGTGCTAAAATTGGATTTCTTCAGCCTTAGATTGGAGATGGGGGGAAGCTGGAAGGGAGGCTTCTAGTGGAAGCTTCTTTCGAAGAAGACTTTGCCTTATCTCTGCAAATATTATTTTCAGTATGAGCAGTAGTATAGGAAATTTGAGAAATAATGGCACTTACTGTTCTTCTAGAGGACTCAGTTTGGATTCTTGTCACCCACATGGTGGCTATAACTCCAGGTGTCTATAAGTATAGGTGTCTATAACTCCAAGTGTCTGTAACTCCAGTTCAGGGGATCTGGTGACCTCTTCTGGACAATGTGAGTACTGCACACATGTGAACATACATACATGCAGACAAACACCTATTCATATAAAAATAATTAAATCTTTTAAAAAAGAAAAACCTATATGCTGTATAAAATCATTATGAAAGTAACAAACCAAGTAGTTGTGGTCTTTGGGGAGATATTAGTAATGGCCCAACCAGCCTAGGAATCCTTAGCCTATTTTCTAAGCTGAGGGAAGTAGACCTGAAACATCCCTGTGGTGGTCATTCTTGCAATCCCTAAAAGCTTTCCAGCTTCAGTTCCTCCCACACAAGACTACTGGGGTACAGGTAAAAGAAGATTCACATTTTAGGACAGTTTTCATTTTCTAGGAATAATGTCCTCAAAGAATGTGTGAAATCTCACATGGTTTAGATCAGTTAAGCTAAGTTCACACGACCAGTTATGATGGGTTAAAAAACAAAAGAAAACAACCCAAACCTCCATTTAAATGGTGTTTCCTGTAGGCTAAGGTATAAGAACTTTTCGAAATTCAGTTATCACTGTAATACTTACTGTTGTCTTGGTGTCCTGGTGGCTCTGATGATGTTAACACTGTCTGTTCTTCATGTTTTCTGGAAAAGTGACTGAATTAATATGTCAATGTAGTACTATCTGAAGAATCTGAGAGCTATTAAAATGCTTAAAAATAAAATGATCAAGTGTTCCTTTGTTCTGTCGACAGGATAATTGAAGCTATCTGCATAGGCTGGTTCACGGCAGAGTGCATCGTGAGATTCATCGTCTCCAAAAACAAGTGTGAGTTTGTCAAGAGACCCCTGAACATCATTGACTTGCTGGCAATCACACCCTATTACATCTCTGTGCTAATGACGGTATTTACAGGGGAGAACTCACAACTTCAGAGGGCTGGGGTCACCTTGAGAGTACTCCGAATGATGAGGATCTTCTGGGTGATAAAGCTTGCCCGGCACTTCATTGGTCTGCAGACACTGGGTTTGACTCTCAAGCGATGCTACCGAGAGATGGTTATGTTACTTGTCTTTATCTGTGTTGCCATGGCAATCTTTAGTGCACTTTCTCAGCTTCTTGAGCATGGGTTGGACCTGGAAACATCCAACAAGGACTTCGCCAGCATCCCTGCTGCCTGCTGGTGGGTGATTATCTCCATGACTACAGTTGGCTATGGAGATATGTATCCTATCACGGTGCCTGGAAGAATTCTTGGAGGAGTATGTGTTGTCAGTGGGATTGTTCTGTTGGCGTTACCCATCACTTTCATCTACCATAGCTTTGTGCAGTGTTACCATGAGCTCAAGTTTAGATCGGCTAGATATAGTAGGAGCCTCTCGGCTGAGTTTCTGAATTAATGTGTTGCAAATCAGTCCTTGCTCACACTCCCATTTGATTGAGAGTTGACACTGCTTCTTATTCATGTGTTTCTCCCTGGGTGAGCCCTACAGTGTCATTGTCCTGTTGGTGGGGAGAACGATATCCTTCCCAGCTGAAGGGATAAAGCGGTCTGCTTACAGAGTAAACAGGACCTAGGACCTGGACCACACACACAAAGCAATGACACGGAGAGTAAACTTTAGGACCTGCCTTTGTTTGTCCTTGTCTCTGCCTTGGCTCTCTCAGTTCCGCTGTTGTGGGATGTTGTGAGGCACATTATTTGAACACTTTAAAGCAGAAAGACACCATTCTCCAAATGCTTTTCCATCCTAACGAATTCAGAAGATGCTTGGAACTTACAGTGTTATTTTTGAGACTAACATTTTCGTTTCTAAATGTTTTATAATTTCTCATATCAATGTCAGAAGTATCCTGGAAACATATGTCACATGTGGGAACTGTTTAACAAATACTTTAAAAAGTTGGCCCAAATTTAAATTGTATCATGCAGCTCGAGACAAGCGAAAATATTATTTGAAAAACTTTGCACACTTCTCTATCCTCTGTTTAATTTTTATGCCTGTCATTCCCTTACCTTAACAACTTCGTGGAACCTTAAGTCTGTTTTCTCTTTCTAGATCAGTCCCCACTTTAGTGAAATAACTTCCAAAGAGTATGTTATAACAGAGAGAGCTTATGTTTAACGTTTTGTTGGGTGATATTAGAATCCATTGCTGTGACTAGGCCACAAGAGTCCTAACATTCCAGATAGCCAAGAATTTCTAACATAAGATGATAATAGTTTGATATTCTCCTTGTTAGGACCCATAGTTCTCTTCTGAAGCACCCTCCCTTAGTGTCGTGAATTTAAAAGATGAAAAGATATTTATTCAGCCTTTTGGCACAGTAGCCATATTTATGTGTTGTCTAGGTCATTATAAAAGGAGAAATGTCACTAATTCAGTGTCATTAATCAGTGCAGACACAGTTGTTTGTCCCGATTCCCCACCATTGTGAATCATTTACACTAAGACTCTTATCAGGGTATCAGGCAATAGACCACAGTACTCCGTCTCAATTGCTAGCATTAAACTGTGCAAAACTGATGGCTGTTTAGTGAGAAATTTTTCACACTATGAATTAAACTATTGAATTTTGGATAAATAAATCACGTGAACACACACAAAAAAATCAAGGCCCCTAACTTAGTTTCATTCACCAGTAACTTAGTTTGCATACTGTGATTATCAGGGGTGAAAAAAATGGGTTGGGGCCTGGATGTACTTTTCAAAAAAACAATGCCCAGAAGTGTCTGCTAAAGGAATATTAGCCATCCGCCAGCTTTCACCATTACGGGTAGAAGAACCAAGGCAGGACAGAGTGTGCTAATTAAGGACTTAGGACTGGAACCTTTGTCTCCTGTAAGCAGTCCCAGCTGTTTATTCTGCACACACACCTTTAGGTTTGGCGGAAACTGTCATAGGCCACACTTCTTTCTTGTTACCGTGATCAGGTGATAATAGCAAAACCATTTTCTTTTCCCAAATTCCATTTTCTGAATTCATGTGATCCTGGCCATTAAAAATATATATTGCCATTTCTTTGCCACTATGTTCATAAGTGCACTGACTTCATGCACTAGATTGTTATTTATATATTTTTGTTGCATTTTAACTGAACATATGGCATAGTTTTATTTATTTTTAAGCTTTGTGATTTATGCAAATCATATGCAGATGATAGCTCATCTATATTATTAGTAAGAATATGGTAACCTTTCATTTTACTGGCACTGGGATACTTCATGTGAATATGTATTACCTCTTTAAGCAGCTTAGTAGTGTTGTGAGCTGAGACCTTCTCGGGCACACACACATTGCCATATCATTGCCATATCCTCACAGTGTGTATTCCAGATGGGCTGGTGTTTGGCAGAAACTGATATGAAGAGACAAGGAGATGTACATGTCTGGTCATGCACATGGTCAGCCACACATGAGAATCCACACATGAGCTCTGAGTTGCTTTTAGGTAGCAAGTGATGATGCCTGACTTTTCATAGGGGCTGGCTTTCATCAGGAAGTACCTTGGATGTCACTAAAGTGGTTTAGTTACCTGTTTATAAATACACAAGGAGATGAGGTGTGATAAACTGGTTCATTCATAAGTGAGAAAATACAAGAGTTGGTTTTTCCCGTAGGATGCTGTAGCTTGTTAAGGACAGGAATTTTGCAGCTTTCTCTGGGTCTTACTGATTTATTTGTCTGTTTGTTTATTTTTCACTGTGTACATAAGGCTGACCGCAAAACTTGTGACAATCCTCCTGCCTCTGCCTCTCAAGTGCTAAAATTATAGGTGCATGCCACAGCACCCAGCTGCTCTAAAAACAAAACCCAGGACAGATGGTTCCGTGTCTAAGAGCACTGACTGCCCCTGCAGAAGATAGGAGTTCAGTTTCTAGCATCCACATGGAAGGTCACAACTGTCTGAAACTCCAATTTCAGGGTATCTGGCGCCCTCTTCTGGTCTCTGTGACCTTCTGCATGCTTGTAATGAACATATACTCACACAGGTGCACATACACATGCACATAAATTTTTAAAGATTAAATTGCCCAGGTGGGAAATTTCTTCTCAGATATATTTTAGCATTCTTCACAGTTTTATTTTCATGGCAAAAATTCTTTCATGAGGACCACACCCATCCCGAGAAGGCAGATATCTTCAGCTAGAACATTGAGGAGAAAAAGATGACCAAGTCTTTATTGTGAGTTTACTGTGTTTGAGCATATGTGACCTATCGCTCTTACATGTAACTTAACTTGTGTTCCCTGAAATGAGGTAGGAAGACTGGAAAAACAAAATGAAGTATATGTGAAAGTGAGCATATAACTCAATAAATTCTCTTTTATGATGTTTTTATTTGTTTGTTTCTTTTTTGAGACATGGTTTCTTGGTAGTCCTGGCTGCCTTGGAACTCACTCGGTAGACCAAGCTGGCCTCAAACTCACAGAGATCTACCTGCCACCTGAGTACTCAGATTGGAGGCCTACACCACCACACTCAGCTCTTTTTTTGTTTTGTTTTAATTGTTACTTTTTGTTGAGTTGTTTGTTCAAACACTTCCATTTGTTCTTGGGGTTAGTAGTTAGTTACATGTGATTGCACATTTGTAAATTCTTATTTAAAAAATGTTAAAATCCACTTATAGTGGCTGCTAATATATCCAAGTAATACTTTTTAAAAGTACATTTATTTTACTTTGTGTGTGTGTGTGTGTGTGTGTGTGTGTGTGTGTGTGTGTGTGTGTGTGTGTGTGTGTGTGTAGCAGGTACTATCAACTTGATCTAGAGGTAGGGCCTCTTGGAGATCTGGAGATTACCTATGGCCTTAGAGCCCCAGTATTTGGGGTGCAACCAGAGGGCTATTTTAAGATGGGGCACACTTACTCAGAAGCCCCTTCTTTCTGTTCTCTCTCATGCTCTTGGGTGGAGGACCTGACTCACTGAGTGAAGCCTCATGGACCAGTCCAGCTTTCCAGGAACTGCATGACTGTTTAATCTCATATGAGTGTTTCCTCTGAACAGTTTAATGAATATTAATGATTCTTTACTATAATATCTTGTGTGTCAGAGGCGGGGCAGAGGGAAAGAGGAGTGTCTATGTCAGGGAAGAACTTAGAAAAGAAGGCACAGTTCTCTGTGTCCACCATGTGTCTGGGAATTGAACCCAATCTGTCTGGCTTGGCAGCAATAACAACTCAGCCCTTTTAAATCTTCCTGTGAACATCTTGTCTCTTGTGGTCCTGCAGGGTGGAGGTGGTCTGAAGTTAAATGTTTATATGTGGAGAGTTTTCTTAGTTGGTTTAATATTTTGTCAGAGAAGCTTGTTTTTTTTTTTCTTTCTTTATAGAAACAAAAATAAAAAACTGAAAACTCCCAGCCAGTTCTGCTATTCTGCTATACAGCTAAGCTTTGCAGCTTCAAACTTAATACCCCGAGGTAGAGTATTACCCCTCTGGCCTGAAATAGGTGTGTGTTCTTTTTATAATAAGCAGACTGGGCCCCCAGTCAAATCTGCAGTGAGTATCTACAGGTTCACAGGAAGTTAGGACTAGAGAGATGTGGGAGCCTTCTGGTCTACCTTACTCCAAGGTCTACACATACCTTTTGTCCCACCCAGACTCTAGTAAGAACTGAAGTCCACTCCACTGGGTTGTGAGTTGGGAAAGGCAACAGGAAGTTGATCCTAGACAGCTGGTCCATTTATCTATTTCTTCCCTCCCATCTCACTTCGTTTATGTTTTTAATTTTGCAAAGTTAAAGGTATGAAGGAATTTTTTAAACGATAATTTCTTCTTTAGGGACTTGAAAGATGCTCAGTGATTAATGAGCACTAGCTGTTCTTACCAGTGACCTGGGTTCAGTTTTCTAGCATCCACATAGTTGCCCACAACCCTTTCTTCCTAACTTTAATTCCAGGGGATCTAGTGCCCTCTTCTGGCCTCCAAAGGCACCAGCCACACACATATATGATGCAAATACATACACTTACACATACGTACACATACATACATATATATTCTAAACTATATTTTTCTTTAATACTTTAAAGATTTCTTCTCCATCTTTAGTTCTAATAAAAAGTCATTGTTTTTAGAGACCTTAAATATCAGAAAGGAGATTGTGCAATGCCTTAGGAAACTCGGATTTTTATTTTATTTTGTTTGGATTTTATGAAATAGATTCTAAATATCTTCACCCCTCTCCCCCCTCAACAAGGTCTTATTATGTAGCTTTGACTGTCCTGGAACTCACTGTGTAGACCAGGCCAGCCTCAAATTCACAGAGATCTTTCTGCCTCTTTTTCTGACCCCAGGCTGGTCTTGAACTAGTGACTGGTTGTTTACCTCCCAAACACTAAGATTACAGGCATGTGCCACCATGTCCGGAAGGAACTCATACTTTTAAGGTATGTTTTGTCTTTGTCTTCTTTCTCATGACCTCTCATCCCCTTCCCACCCACAGTGCTAGAAACTGACATACTTACCACTGAGCCAGCTAGCCCTTCTGTAGAATGTTAGAAAAATGTGTGAGTGTGTGTGTGTGTGTGTGTGTGTGTGTGTGTGTGTGTGTGTGTGTACACAAGCAGTTGGTTGTTTAGGAGAGCCACAGCTGAGCAGGAAGCTTTAATGGAGAACTCTGGACAGGCTCCATTTCGTCAGGGAAAGCTGAACACACTTTGTTCAGTGAGCATTGTTCAGATGATGTTTGCCTCCTGCCTTGCTAGCACCCAAGTGCACACATCTGCACACATCTGCACACATCTGCATACATCGGAGAATGAACGTGACAGTTCTGTTTCAGAAAGATAACTAATGGTTTACTGTTCCGTTTTCTGTGGCGCCTTGTGAAGTGTCATCCAGTATGGTGATGATGTACCACTAGATGACAACTTACACACAGACTTTAGATTTCCCAATTCTCTCAGGAATTCCGAGAAAGCATTTTGACCTTTTTTATTTCCTTCTGAGGATTGAACTTAGGACCTCAAGCATGGTAGTTTTAAGCACACTACCACTGAGCTACACTTCCCAGGAGTGCACTGTAAATTTGACTTTCACATAGGCTTAATGGCCAGGTTAGGGAGTGGGATGCGATAATCCGCATTTATTTATACTGCATTTTGTTATATTGGCTTTTTGGTTTTGAGACAGAATCTTGCTGTGTAACCCAGCCTAACCTCAACTGTACCAATCCTCCTGTTTTAGCCTCCCAAATTCTGGGATATACAAACATGCATTATGCCCAACTCTTATACTCAAATTTAATTTGGTAGCTCTGGTGGGAATTTAAAAATATCATGACTCCAATAATACAAGTCAAAGCATAGGGGAAATTTCGTGGGTAAAAGCCAGAGGGACTATTATTTGACATTTACCTGCAAAAAAATGGCTGTCATTATGTCTGAGGTAGGACTCTGGTGTCTTTACTTATGCCAATAACATTAAAACTAAAACTTCCCATAATATTGCTACAGACAGATTCTTTCTGTTAGACCTCACTTTTTGGTATTGTTATCATATCTACAGTTCTGTCCATGACAGAGTAGAGGCATTTGTATAGTATTAATGTTAAAATGCTTATTTATTTTATGAGAAAGGATGTGTTAAGACAAGGTCCTGTCAATGACCTTACAGTAAATTGGACAGGAAAGGGCTTACACTTCCACAGCACTGCTTATCACCAAAAGAGACAGGAATTCAAACAGGGCAGGAACCTGCAGGCAGGATCTGATGCAAAGAGCTGCTCACTGGCTTGCTTCCCCTGGCTTGCTCAGTCTGCTTTCTTATAGAACCCAGGACAACCTGCCCAGGGATGGCACCTCCCAACACAGGCTGGGCCCTCCATCATTGATCACTAATTGAGAAAATGCCTTACAGATGGATCTCATGGAGGGTCCTTCCTCTCTAATGATTCTAGCCTGTGTCAGTCTGACACAAAATAGTACAGGAAGCATAGTGACAGAGTTTTTTGTAAATTAATATACAATGTGTTATGAAGTGTACATTTTTGTCTTACAAACGTGAAGCGTGTCACTCTGTTGAGAGTCTCTGCTTGCTTCCTATCTGAGCCAGTCGGCAAGAGAATTTGACTTCTGTAGGGAAAAGTCATATTCCTGGTTTCAGATCCTGAATTCCAATGCAAGCCACATGTCTTAAAGCCATTGGAGTACTTTCTTCCCAATGGTTTCTATGGCAGAACTATGTCGAAGGAACAGCTTTCAATAAGGTTGAAAATCAGGAAACATGAATCTTTCTTTTCGAGTACAGCTGTTCTTGGTCTCTTGTATTTTTCTATGAAATTTAGAGCTGTTGTGTCATATTTTCTCCTTAAGTTTAATTTATTAATACTCCAGGGGGGATACACTCAGGAATCGGTCCCCTTTCCACTGTGGGATCTTGGCATGGGACTTGGGTTGTGAAGCCTTGTTACACAGGAAACAGTTGCCTTGGCCCAGTGCATCATTTTCTCTTCCTGAAAGACAACTGGAATTTTTATTTGTTTAAAAAAAATTGTTTACAGTGTCTAACTAGCCTAAGATGGACTTGAAGTTCAGGCTAGTGTTGAACTTAGTCTTGACTGTCAAGTGCGTTGGAATTAAAGAAATGTGATGCCACATGCAGCTGCTGGGTAGTTACAATTTTGGCATGGTATGGCTCTCATCAAATCTATAAATTAAGATGTTCCAGTCCGTGAACATGGGCTTTCATTTGCTTCTTAGGACAGAGAGTTTTACCTTTCTGTATGTGTTTCCTTGGTTTAATTTATTCCTGTTTTTGTTTGTTTTTCTTTCTTTGTTTTCTTAAGACAGGGTTTCTCTGTGTAGCCCTGGCTATCCTGAAACTCACTATGTAGCCCAGGCTAGCCTCCAACTCAGAGATCCACCTCCCTCTGTGGATGCTACTGTAAATGGAGTCCCCACCCCCACTCCCTCTTTTTTAAAATAATAATAATGTCTCACTGTGTGGCAGTAGCTGGCCTGGAACTCACTGTGTTGACTAAGCTGACCTTGAACTCACAGAGATCCACCTGGCTCTGCTCCTCAAGTGCATGGCATTACACCCAGCAGCTACTGTTCTCTTGATTTCGTCTTAAGACTGTTCACCGCTAGTATGGTAATCCAGATTGTTATATATTGGTTTATATCCTCTGGCCTTGCTGAATCCACCTCATCATCTTTCACAGCTTCAAGAAGGTTCTTTGGGGTTTCTGTTCCTGTGATCACAACATCTACAATGAGATAGTTTTACTTCTTTTTTTTTTTTTTCCAATCTAGACATTTTTTAATTCTTTCTCTTGCCTAATTGCCCCTGTTGGGACTTCCAGTACAATGTCAAATATAAGTGGCTCGTATGACATCCTGTTCTCAGTCCCAGTCCCAGAGGGAAGTACCACTCCTTTACCATTACAGTGATGCTGGCAGCAGATCTCTTCAGGCTGGGGGGTTTTCCTCGGATTCCTAGATGTATGGTGTTTTTACTGTGACAGGATATTAGTCCTAACAATGTGTTTTCATGAACAGATGGGAAGGCTTTATGGCGAGACGAGTTGTTCCGCCTATGTCAGGAAACATATTTCCCTGCTGAGAGTCTCTAAGTCCCTCACAAGGTACCAGTCAAGTAGGAGACATAGCTGTGTTTGCTAATGGCTTCTTAATAGCTCCTCACTGGGTATACATTGGATGGTTTCTGAGTCTATTAAACTGACTCTTCATTAACCAAGTTAATCTGAGTTTCTGTTCACTTGCCTAAGGACGCGGAGACAACTTGGACGGAGGAGATACAAGTTGATTAGTTTTTTATTGGTGGTTCCTTTGAACACTTTATTACCTGACCTTGGATTGTCAAAGTCAGACCTGCTTGGTGCCTCTGTCACTCTGAAAGGTCAGTGTAATGATCTCTCTCTCTCTCCCTCTCTCCTCCTCCCTCCCTCCTTCCCTCCCTTCTTCTCTTTCTCTCTCCTCTCTCTCTCTCCCTCTCCCTCTCTCTCTCCTTCCCTTCCTTCTTCTCTCCCTCCCTCCCTCCCTCCCTCTCTCTCCCTCTCCCTCTCCCTCTCCCTCTCCCTCTCCCTCTCCCTCTCCCTCTCCCTCTCCCTCTCCCTCTCCCTCTCCCTCTCTCTCTCTCTCTCTCTCTCTCTCTCTCTCTCTCTCTCTCTCTCTGCCTTTCTGTCTTCTCTCTCCTCTGGGGGGGTGTGTGTCTCCCTCCCTCTCTCTCCCTGTCTTCCCTCCCCCCTTCCCTCTCTTCCTCCTTTCTGTACATTTTAGGGATGCCTCTATAGAAAAACTTGAACGTGGAGCTTCCTAGTAGAACTGAAGTCTGTATCTGTCTGTAGTATATTTTTACAAAGGAAGTATGTTGCTGAGTTCTAAGTGGTGCTGGAGGAAGGTCTCAAAACTAAGACTTAATAGCTAGCCTGCCTTGTAAGTCATTGCCTTAGAAAAAATTAAGATAAATATGGGTACACTTAACCATACCTGGGTCATTTTTTTCTTTAATTCTTTTAATTATGTTATCCTAATAGGAACATTTGCTTTGTGGGTATTGTTTGCATATGCAATTATTATATGCTATAATTCAAGATTCAAAAGACCAAGACAAAGGGATGTCTTTTCCAAATTTGAAAACAACCTCGTCTACATGGTCAGGCTTTGTCTCAAGCCATAAAAAGTGTAGCCACTGTTCTTTCCACCTGTGGGATGCATGCACAAAGACGACTGTTGGGGGCCTCTGCCTAGCAGATTCTGTCTGAGAAAGCTTTGGACCTTGAAAAATCTTCTTCCTATTTTAGTCTGCAGCTTCCTTTGGGGGGCTGGAGAGGCAGCTCAGTGCCTAAGAGTGTGTACTGCTCTTGCCGAGGACCCAAGTTGGGTTCCCAGCACCCACCTCAGGTGGTGACTCCAGCCCTAGAGGATTCAATACCCTCTTCTGACCTCTGCAGATACCTTTACTCGAATACTCAGCCCTACCCCCATAATTAACTTTTTTATCTTAAAGATTTGATAAAGCTCTGTTTGTTGGTTTGAGACTCTTTTACATAAGCACCAAATTTAGGTTTTTAAATATAATTTATTATCATGAATACAGTCCTCCTGAAAACCCTTTGGGAAGGAAGTGATGGAAAGATTGGCTATTGTCTGTAAATAACAGATTCAAATGTTGAAAGACCACTTGTAGGTGTTCCTGTGTGACAGGCTTTTAAAGGGTAGACTCCCACAGGCATTTTTCATGAGCAACACAGCTAATGTGGTATTTGACTGAATACTTAATGTTTCGCTAGCTTCATACGTGTGCCCCAAAGGCCTTTGACTGGTGACTATATTTTTAATAATTTTTTGTTTTTGGTATTTTGGTTGGTTTTGGATTTTTTTTTTTTTTTTTTTTTTTTTTTTTTTTTTTTTTTTTTTTTGGTTTGATCTGGGTTTTCAGTTTTCAAGACAGGGTTTTTCGGTGTAGGTCTGGCTGTCCTGGAACTTGTTTCTCTGTGTAGGTCTGGCTGTTCTGGAACTCACTCTGTAGTCAGGGCTTAATAAATCTTCTAACAGTGCTGAACAGTTGTTACCACTTTTAACTGCAGGATAGCACACCTAATGGAGTCTTGAACCTAGATTTGGGTCACACTGGTGTGAAATATATTTTTTAAATGTTTTGTGAAAAAAACTCTCACAGAGAGATATACATTGCAATAACTGAAGGATAAATGTATTTAGTACAATCCATAACAATTGTTCATGAAACCAGTAGGATCCCCAATTTTTAACTATCAAATGTTTGAATAATGACCACAATTCCTAGCATTTAGAGGGTAATGAAAATTATAGCAGCTTTTAAAAATAAAAATAATGCTGTTTTATTATTTTTCTCTAATATTTATAAATATTCTGAAAACAAATCTCTGAGCCTAGTTATTATTCTAATAAAATTCGTTTAAAGGAAAGATTCTAGGAAAAAGTCTTAGGAATACATTTGGGGGCATGGGAGCTGGAGAGATGGCTGCAGTGAGAAGCACTGCTTGCCCTTCCAGAGGACCAGGGTTTGATCATCAGCATCCATCTGGCTACTCATCATATGAAACTAGAGTCTGTAACTCTGGTTTCAGGTAATTCCAACACTCAGTGTGCAGACTCTGCACACACAGAATGTAGACATGCATGCATACAAAACACCCATACATATAAGAACCAAAAATAAATATTAGAAATGTATCTTTGGGGTTGTGGCTTAGCTCTGTGGTAGAGTGCCACAGAATGCCTGCTGGCTATGTACAGGCTCCTTGATTAGATTTCTGCCTGGTTTTGATGTGGAGACAGGGTCTCAAATCTGAGATTAAATATAGCCCAGTCTGTCCTTGCCCTTGAAATTATCTTGCTTCAGCCTTCCCTAATGGTGAGATTTCAAGTAAGTGCTACTTATGCTCTGTGTGTGTGTGTGTGTGTGTGTGTGTGTGTGTGTGTGTGTGTGTGTGTGTGTGTTGACAATAACTATATTCAGGGAGGCACAGAGGTTACTGAAGATTATAGATGTCACTATAAATTTATAGACATTACTATAAGAATTTAGAGCAGCTAGCTGCCTGGCTGAGCGCGGTGATTCTGGGTCTCCCCTCCTGCCCCTCGGGGTCTAGTGTCAGGGCTGATATGATCCTGGCCCACATGGAACGTTTGCTTCTCTTCCAATTCTTCACCCTTTGGGTTCTTCTGGTTGATTCTCTTTCCACTTTTCCTGTTGCGAGTCTGAATTGGCATCCACTTGGCCTTTACCTTTATCCAGATTGGAGAAGAGGTTCTCCACAGCCAGGCCCCCTGGTTAGGGCAAGTGGAGATGAGATAGTTTCTTTACAAGGATGTGTTCAGAGCACCATAATATGGTTCCCGGAGACACTGAGCAGGACTGTACCCTGGTCACCAGACTGATGGCATGTGATGAGTGGCCATATGAGCAGGAAGTAGAGAGTTACTTGGATGTCATAACAGTTGCCATGTTCAAGAGTAGAGAGTGGGTTTTATTCAAATCTTTTAATTGCTCTCTTTATACAGTTACAAGAAGAATGAATCATTCTGTGGGCAGAAGGTGTGGCTGGTTGGTATCTGTGTCTAGAAGTGCGAGAGTGTGCTTGAATTGAAGTTGGGGCTTGTTTAGTTAATTACTAAATAAGCAGACTTCAGATATCTCCAGCTAAAGGAATATACACTGTAATTGCCCTCACCCCACCTTCACCTCAACTGTTAGCACATTTCAGCCTTGGAAAAGCTTGGTGGAATTGGTAACAGTGATACCCGAGGATGATTTTATATCTGCCTACAGCAGAATCAGCAGTGACCTCACAAGCAGATGATAACTCCTGGCATCCCAGGCTAGGGGAATTTGGGTTGTGAATCTTTCCAATTACTCAGTGTGCAGCTTTTTAGTGTTTGTCAACATCATCACCACCATCATCATCATTGCCATCAGCATCATCTTTAAATGTCCAATTAGGTAGTCTAATTTTTTGAATCCTGTTTTCTTGTTCTTTTATCTTAATCTAATTTGGAAACTTAATAAGCAATTCCTGCCAAACCTGCCCTTAAAACAACATTTTTCTATAGTGCTTGATTAAATTATTGGACAAAAATAATTAGAATTTTTCCTCTTAATGTCACTGAGAGTTTGGTAGAGGAAATGAGACCAGTAACTGTCCAACTTTTTAGAAAAGATTTCCCTATCATTTGTTGTTTATTTATTAGCTTATCTTTGTGCTTAGGGCATTGTGGGACTGTTTCCATCTTAAGGAAAACATTTTGAATGTGACTGTAATTGCTAATCAAATTTATTTTACTGAATAGCATTGTATCAACCTGGTCAGTATTAAAAATACATAGAGTCTCTAAGTCTGTGGATTAGAGCAAAAATCTCCTTTTCCCCCCCTATGTGTGTCATGTAGTATCGATCATTTCTTTGCTTCTAATGCCCCAAATTGATGGTGTTCACGCTAATGCACCAAATAGCCCATGTCTTAGCTTTGTGCTTTCCTTCATTTTAGAAAGCCATGGACTGGATATCCTAAAGAAGCTGTTAGGCCTTTTCTAACTTGAAAGTAAAGACTAGATCTACTTGTGTAAAGTTTGAATAATATGGATTTTTAAAAAAACTGTAATCTACATGTTATAGATTGTGCTCTATTTGAATTATATATGTAAAGGTAAAGTGTATGTGTCTGTTTTGCACTATAATGCTTATATATTTGTCCATTTGTATCATGATTGTTAAGTTTTATGCTTAAAAACACTAAGAAACATTTTGTTCTATGCTTTAGTTTTGACTTTGGATTAAGTATAATTTTGATCAATGTACAAATCACCCTTCCATTCCAAATAAGTCCAATGCCTCTCTCTTTGGTTCAGAATAGCTTGGATTTTGGTGCCCATTTTTGCTATTTTCAGAAATTCTGTCAAAGTAGCCTTATAGTAAAGATAGCCTTATGTGGAAAGCCTTATTGCAAAGTTATTGGAGAATTTAGTCTTTTTTTTTCTAGAATTCAGATGGGTATTTGGGGGCATATATATATATATATATAAATATATATATATAGAAACACTTGGAAGACTTCTCATTTAGTTATGTGTGGGATACGGCCATGAATGTCTCTACAGTTTGATATCTGTATTTATGTTGAGTACATTGTACCTCGATTTCTTAGTCAGCACTGTTATATGATAAAGTCCATCAATAGATGAATTGTTTTGTATTGTTCTGTGTGTGTGTGTGTGTGTGTGTGTGTGTGTGTGTGTGTGTGTGTGTGTGTGTGTGTGTGTACAGAGAGAGAGACTGACTTGCCTTAAAATAGAGCCTCGTATGGTCAAATAGACTTTCCTGTGACTCACATTTCTGTGTGCCTCATGAGTCAGCCCTGACAGAACCCATGCATGAAAGAGGGAATAGCTTGGCTTACTGTGGATAATCTAAACCTGGCTTAAAACGTATTTCACCATGTAAAGATTTAATGGAAGAGGCTGCACATGTGTGCTTTTGGCTTTCTCATTAAAACCAACACGAGATTGAGCAGCCTAAAGGAGGATTTTTTAACCATCATTGCTGCCACTTTTCTCGATGGCAGTAATTATGAAAAAAGCACTTGCTATTTCCAAGTCACTGTTAATGGTCACAGGGTATATCACAGGGGTCAGATGTACTGTGTCATCCAGTATAAAAGATAACATGGAGGATAAGGGTATACCAAAGGGAGAATGTGGGATTTAATATCATTACAGGGATGATGTTTCATGGCCATAGCTTTATCATCTAATAAAGATGTCTTTAAATAAGCTTTGTCTTTAAATCTGTGTGATGTAATCTTGTGTTCTACCTTAATACGGACATAGTAAAGTATGTGATCACTTGGGTCACAGCTTTTCTTGGATGTGTTACATATGTATGTATGTCAGATTTTTGATAGATCCTATAAACGTACATCACATATTTAACCTATGGTTGAAACTTCTTGGCTTCTTTGGTCCTTAAGGAGATAATATTTTTATTAAACATTAACTTTGTTATGATGTAAACTTGTTGTGTGAACATCATCTGCAAACCAAAATTTGTACAGCTGGAACATCTGAAGAATTAATAAATTTTGACTTTGAGACCCAGCCCTTGTTTGATATGAAATGCATGTTACTTTGTTGGGCTGACTCAATTATTTTCCTGTCGCTCCTTGATTGTCTTAGTCTTCTGAGCCAATACTTCAGTTTGTAGTAAAGGACTGGTGCATGAAGCATACTCTCCCCCAGTTAACGGGGTGGACACACGGCCTTGCACAGGCAGGATGAGAACATGGCAGCTGAGCCTCATCCCCAAAGTTGGCTCTTGGCAGTGGCGGTACCTTTGTTACTGGCGGCAATGAACCAGTCATGTGCTTCCTCTGGCTCCTGGGTATACTCTTTCTTTCTCATAACTGCTCTAATATGATCCGTGTTAGATTCCAGTTATTGATAACGAATACAAGTATGTGTAGATTGTGTGTGAACAACTCAGACGTCTTGCTAATTATACACCCCAATGTTGCTGGTGTTGAGTCTGTTCTCAGTGGCAGAAGGAACTCTCAGTTCTAACGAACAAGCCATGGTCCTCTCCTCCCTCCATTTTCTTGGCACCATTGCACCCAACCCCCCCCCCCCTCCACCTTTCAAAAGGTTCCACCATCATGGCAGATACATCCACAAGAGCACAGGCCAGTGGCACCAGAAGCTCTGCTTGCCTCAGCCATCACAGCAGGTGCTGGCAGTGGGCTTCTTTGTGACTTCAGAGGCCAGAGAAACACCATTCTGAAACTCTCCGAGGGAACAGGGCCCAGCATCCATCAAGGGGCTCCCTGCCTGAGATGGGAAAGTCTGCTTATGTACCAGAAGAGGTTTTCTGTCATTTATTGCTATTAAAGTGGCCTCATTAAGAGTTTGGCATAAATGCTAAGGGCAGTGGGGAATCACAGGGAAATTTTGTTAATTGCATTTAAGATAGGAGCCCATGCGGCAGGTAACACTTGTGTGCTGTTAATCACAGTGATGAATTCTCAGCTGCGAGGTTTGCTTCTTGTCTGAGCCTTTTTTTCCTTTGGGTTTTATTTTTGGAACTAATCAGGATTTTGTTTTTCTTTTAAGGAAAAAAAAATAATAGCAGATGTCAGACTGAACGCTATATGACTGGATTATTTTTCTCCAACTTAAAAGAAGTGTAAGCCCGAAGTGTGTGGTTGAGAATTATAACCACAGATGATCATTAACGTTCTTTTGGCAAAAATGGGGGAGGGGAGAATTTCCAAGGATCCCCTCCCCTATCTTTTATTCATATCTTAGGGAGACAAGGTGTTAGATGTACAGAGGTACTGTCATCCCTGTCCTGTAGGAATCTTACTCAAGGTCTGCCAGAGTGCATCTTTTGTGTTCATCCTGTGAATACAGGGGGGTTCTGATTAATATTTGTCCAGAAATGTGTTTTAGCACTGGCCAAGAGCCTTTCTAAAGCCAAGGAATGCGCACATATGTGGGTGGGCCTCCCATCTGCCGGAAACTTTGAAGCAAGCCTTTCTGCCTTTTCTAGTCTGGAATTTGTGGAGTAGAATGTTGTCCTGAGGAGCCAGAGGGTTCCTAAGAACTTGAGCTAGACTGGTCTGGGCAGAAGGGTTCCTAATAGCATTTCCTAGAAGGATGAGTTGAGATGCTTTACAAACGAATTGATTCGGGGGACCTACAGAGATGGTGTGGTCTATATATTAGACATGAAAGAAAACAGAAAAACGAACGTATCCCCATCAATAGGTGTCATTTCTGTTCTAACCTCATTGCCCTCTGTACTAGGCTCTTACCACACACATAGTCCCTGGAGCTGGGAACAGAAGCCAGTGAAATGAAAGCTACAAAGTGGCTGTGAGGCAATCCCAGAAGACAGCCTTCTTGTTGGAACTGCAAACGTGGTTCTCAGATTCATTCGGAGATAAACACTTAAGGATTGGTGTCTTGTTGGGTTGATGGGCCAAAGAAAAGAAAGGGGCTTATTTTGTGCACTTGGTTGAGTAAGTGCATGGGAAGGGAACCACTGAGGGATATCAGGAAGGGGGGTGACACAGCATGTCAGCATTTGTGCTTAGGAAGCTCATTGCCAGCTATAAACAGGATAGAGAGAGGCTGGGCACCAAGAGGCAATTGCGACACTTGCAGCCCATTGTCCTCCAAGGAAAAGGTGATGATGAGAAGATCTGGTCACAAGGGTGAGAGACGCAGTGTGTTAACAGCTTTTCTGTGGAAAATAGTTCTACTGTAGATGGTGGCTTGGACAGAGTTTCAATAGAGACATCTCACAGGCTGACAGCTCAGCCTGAAGTCCCAAGAAGAAGCCTCCTGTCCCAAATCATCCAGATCTCAGGAAGGGAAACCCTTTCCTTGGCCAGAGAAAAATTAGTTTGGAAAAGAATATGGGGGGGGGGTCTCTCTTAGTACTCAGGGGAAAGAGAATGTTACCTATGTCTGGTCCCTAAAAACCACCAAATGGGACATTTGAGGAAAGGGGGCCCTAGATGAGGTATTAATGTGGGTATTGACTGTCTCCCCATGATCAGATGAGCTGTAGGAATAAGTGTCTACTAAATTCAGTGACAAGGAGCTAATGACGTTTTGGGGGATGCCATTCTGAGGCTTCCAGGCCAGTGAAAGATACTAGTGTTTTCGTAAGCCAGGACATAAGGAAGGTGAGCACAGCAGCAGGAGCAGCAGCATCGCTTCTGAGTGTAGAAACTCCCCAGCCGTTGATTGTAGGTCTGCTTACTTAAGCCCAAGGCTAATGTCAGATGTCTTCCGTGTTGCCCCTCAACTTGTATTTTGAGGCAGTGTCTCTCAATGAATCCCAAGCTTGCCTTTCCTGTTGATCTGGCTAGCCATCTTGCTCCAGGATCCCCTCTCTCCTCCTGCCACCCTGGAATTCTAGGCAGTCTCTTACCCACATCGAATTGATGGGACTTCTGTGGATCTGCATGGCAAGTCCCACTGAGCCATCTTCCAGTCCCTTACTATTTCTATAGTGTTAGCTATCATACCGATTCTCAGGAGGGCACACAAGTTGTGATGTCTTCTCTAATGTCCCATGTTGATTCCACCATACTCCAGTCAACACTGGATTTTGCCTCATTAAATTATTTTCCCTCATATATAACTAGTGAATGGTGATTTCTTGGAAGGAGTTATAAATCTTTGTTGCCAATGAGCATGCCTTGTTTTTAGTTTCTAGCCAACCGGATCAAGGGCCATGTACTGGACTGAAGGTTTTAGAAATGAAAGGAAAATGACTTGTCATATGGTCTGAGCATCACTGCGGGGCTGACTGTTCCTGCGCTTGCATGAAATTCTTAATTAATCTCTCTGGGTCTGTTTTTTAACTAAGAGAATCAGCTAAGGTTTTTTCCTATGCTGATTCTGGTCTCCATTTGTATCTCCCAGCCTGCATCTGACTCCAGATAAACCCTAAAAGATTAGCTAACACCTTTGTTGGTGTTTGTATTTGTCTTGGTTTTTGTGGGCGTGGGTGCATGCGTGCTTGTTCTTTTAAAGACATTGTCTCAGTCAGGGTATTCCAGACTGACAGCAAACTCACTATGTAGCTGAGGATGACCTTGAAATTCCACCCCTCTTACTCCTATCTCCAGAGTGCTGGGATTACACACTTGAGCCCCCACACAGCGCTTTTGTAGTATTTTGTAGCCCAGGCTGGTCTGGAACTCTTCATTTTCTGTCTCTGTTTCCTGTGTGTTGGGATGATAGGCATGAGCCTGTCTGTCCAGCTTTGGCTAAAACTTTTGGTATGGTTAGAAAGACAGAACATGCTAAGGATTATGTTTATTAAGAAACAGTTAAATTAAAGGCAGTGCACACCTTTAATTCCAGCACTCAGGAAGCTGAGGCAGGTGGATCTCTGTGAGTTCAAGGCCAGCCTGGTCTACAGATCGAGTTCCAGGACAGCCAGGGATACACAGAGAAATCCTGTCTCAAAAGCCAAAAAGGAAGGAAGAATAAAATCAGGTGTGGTGAAGCATGCCAAGAATCTCAACGTGCAGGAAGCCCATACAGGAGGATTGCCACAAGTTTGAGGCTCTCCTAGGCCAGCGACACATAACAGGACTGAAAGGAGGGAAAGAGAGAGAGAATTGTTGCACCCTCTTATAATCCCAACATTTGGGAAAGTTGAGGTGGGAGGATCAGAAATTTGAGATAGGTTATACTAGGTTCTATAACCAGATCTTATATTTTAAAAAGAATTTCAGAAAGGAAGAAGGAGAAAGAGGAAATACACAAGCTAGACACGGAACACAAACCTGTCATCCCAGTACTCAGGAGGCAGAGGCAGGAGGATTATAAATTTGAGGCTAGCATCTGCTATTTAAAAATATATATTTACTGTTATGTCGTGTACATTGATGTTTTGCCTGCATGTATGTCTGTAAGAGAATGTCAGATCTCTGGAACTGGAGTTACAGACCACTGCGAGCTGCCATGTGGCTGTTGGGAATTGAACCTGGGTCCCCTGGAAGAGCAGCCAATGCTCTTAGCTACTAAGCCATCTCTCCAGCTCCTGGCTTTTTAAACACTAAAAGACATTGTAGATAACCCTAAGGAAGAAAGTCAGCTTCACCTGTAATGCTGGGCCTGCACACCTTTCCTGCAGTTCAGATGATTCTTCCTTCTGGCCTCAGTGGATAAATACTTCCTTCCCTGGGGACTCATGAACCACTGTAATAGATCATGGTCACTAGATGCCCTCTCCCCTCATTGATGCTTCCTTACTGATCACCACACCTGAGCCATAAATGTTTCTCCAGAACAGTGACCTGATGACCAGATTAATTACTGTATTCCTAACATATAGCCCAGAGGTCAGCAGGTCATGATACTCAATAAATGTTGAATAGCGTATAAACCTACCTACACAATTAGTTTTAACATTTGGTCTGTTTCCTCCAGTGCCTGTCCTGAGTCTATGTATCAAGGTGTTTTACCTTCTCAAAGTAAGGTTAGTTTTTCTACCCTTATTTATTTTTTATTTATGGTAAATCACTTTGAAGTGGCAGCCAAGCATTTCATAGCGATCCATTTGCACTTACAAAATAGCTTATGTGGGCAGTGGTGAGCCTAGGTTAAGAGTAGTGTGGGACATAGAAGAATGAAGAAGCCTCCAATGTAGTTTTTTCAGAAATTGTCAGTGGCTGAGCCTTTTAGTTAGTGAAGAGACACTGTGACTAGACAAGTCTTATAAAGGAAAGCATTTAATTGGGCCTGGCTTGCAGTTTCAGAGGGTTTACTTAGGGGGGGGGGGGGCATGACAGGCAGGCTGGAGAAGTAGCTGAGAGTTCCACATCCTGATCCGTAGGCAGTGGAAAGAGACTCTGGGTTTGGAATGGGCTTTTGAAACCTCAAAGCCCATCCTCGGTGACTTGCTTCCTCCAACAAGGCCACACCTCCTAATCCCTTCAAATGGTACCACTCCTTAAATTAAGCATTTAACTATATGAGCCTACTGGGGGGGGGGGCTATCTTTATTCAAACTACCACACCCACCAAGGGAGATGGGTCAATTGATAAAGCACTCACCTTGCAAACATGAGGACCTGGGTTTGATCATCAAAACTAGAGTAAAACTTAGGCGTGTTTGTAATCCAAGCCATGTTGAGATAGAATGTGGAGGTACGTAAATCCCTGGAGCTCTCTGATCAAGTAGCCTAGCTTACTTGGTGAAATTCCAGGCCAGTGAGACTCAGCCTCAAACAAAAAGTGCAGGTACTCCTGAGAAAAGGCACTCAGGGTTGTCCTCAAATAGTGTTCGAGGGCACGCATGCACGCACGCACGCACGCACGCACGCACGCACGCACGCACGCCCACCCACCCAAGAGAGAGTGAGGGGGGAAGGGAGGGAGGGACCTAGTCTTAATACTACAAGGTAAGTATTATTATCTCCCTTTAGGTTTTGTATGTTTGTGTGTGGGGGGGGAGGGGGTGCCTTGTTCTGCTTGTTTGTGTGATTCTGGAAATGAAATCCAGAGCCTTGTGCATGTCAGACAGCTTTGTACCACTGGAGTACATTCCCAAACTATCAGTCCTCTCTGAAAATATCTTAGGGTAGTAAATCAACCTTCCCAAGGTCACTAACTCCTGCAGGAATTCCTGGTCATGGGTAGACCAGAAGTCTTAGTCTGTGATGCGGATTGCTGGTTTTTTAAAAAACAGTTCTGGCGTTTAATCCCCCCACACACAGAATATCATTCACTTCCTCTCTGCTCATTGCCAACTTTATTCTGTTGAAGCTGTATTCTTTGAACATAAAATCAATAGGAGGTCTTCCTTTTTAATCAGAGGGGGTGAAAGTTCAAGTTGTATTGAGTACTGAGGGCAAAGGGCAGACTTTCCACCCCAACATAATAAACTTTACATTCTAGTGTGCATCGCCATGGGTCTAACCTTTGCAAAGATATTAAAAAATTCTATTTGAACTCTTGTCTGGCCTCCTGGGAAACAGCAACACAGGAGATCTTTCAGGGGCCTATCAGGAACAATGAGATACGGTGTGAACAGCTGAAACTACCTTGGTATTTTCATTTTAAAACCATGAGCAGTCACACATAGGGGCAGTCCACTCAAAATGGTGTAGCTACAGTTGAGTGTATTCTCAATCCCATTTACACTCAGAGGATGTACATCTCTGAGTACGGATGACATCAGGTTTCTTTGATGGGCCTCAGCCCAATTATTATTCCTAATAATTATTAGCTGTTATTAAGTCACAACATCTGATCCAGAGGATGGAGAATTATGTGCAGGAGTCTCCTGCAGTCACATGCAGCTTCCTGAGCTGTGGTTGTAATTCTTTAATAACTGCTCTTCATTTGTAGACATCCTGCAGCTGGCTGATTACCAGCAGAGCCACCCTAAACTTTGTCTAATGAGTTTTAAATGCACATTTGCACATGTCCTTACAAGTGGCTGAGATGGTGAGGTGTATGGTATGTTTCTTAACTATAATTTTAAAACCCCACACATTTGCAGTGATTCATTATTGTGCCTCCCCAGATGAAAGGGAAGCATTTATTAAAACTCCCTTCATTAGATTTTAAAATGGAATAAAATTGCTACAACTTAAATTAGATAGGAATCTATAAAATTCAGAGTAAACATTTTCATCCAAACTCAACCTAGTAGTCACCCACCACCAGTACTATTTTGTTGTGTAATATTTCTGGCTCTTTTAAAGTTACTCTTTTTCTTTAGAACAAGGTCTTGTGTCATTCAGGCCTTGAACCTTCTGCGTAGCCAAAGATGATCTTGAATTTGTGATTCTTCTGCTTCTGTATCCCAGGTGCTAGGTTTACTCCTGGTTTATGCAGTGCTGGGGATCAAACGCAGAACTTCTGTTAAGCCAGACACTCTCCAACTGAGCTACATCCCTAGACATCAGGCTTTTGTAAATAATAGCATATATGTGAGCACTTCTAGATCTAAAAGTAAATGACAGTGGTTAAAATGTAAACGCAACTCAAGAGACTAGAGGAACGATGCACACATCAGAAATGGAATATTATTCAGTCTTCAAATAGAATGTAATTCTAATATGCGCTCAAAGGGAGCTAAGCCTTCAGAACAGTACACTAAGTGAAATAAGCTATGTACAAAAGGAGAAAGGCTGTATGCGTCTACTTACATTGAGGCGTACAGTGAGTAGAGTTCCCATTAGAAATGATGAAAACCTTTTGGAAATGGTTGGTGCTACACAACACTGAGAATCTACTCACTCATTCCTTCACCAAAAAATGATTTAAATGGGACCAGCAAGGTGGCTAGGTGTACAGACACGTACCATGCAAGCCTGCTGATGTGAATTCCATCTCCAGAATTCCTGTAAAGGTGAAGAGAACCAATTCCACTAAACTTCCTCTGACCTCACATGCACACTGTGTCATACATGCCTCACATATACCACACACACACATTTTTAAATGGTTAAAATGGTACGTTGGAGTTGTATATACTTTACCACAGTAGAAAAGTAGAGTAAGTATGTAATGTTCTGTTTTACATCAGTGTTTAGAAATGGTAACTAATGGGCTTGGTGGCAGAGTATTTGTTCAGCACATGTGAGGCCCTGAGTTTGGTTACGAGCATCATGAATAGAGAGGCGGAGAGGGGGAGGAATAGCAGGAGATTGATAGATACATATGATACAAAATATTTTTAAATGTGGTTTTATCTGACAGCTTGAAGTTTGCATTAGTCACTTGAGGCTAAGTTAAATAGCATAACCAACATTCTCCAACTTCCAAAGCATCATAGCCATAAAGATCTATTTTTTACCCACACTGCCTGGGTTTCATCAGCTGGCCATGACTGCCACATCCTCTTCATTGGTGGTGCCAGGTGAAGGCACCACCCTTATCTGGAACATTGCCGTGTTTTTGGGAAAAAGCTGAAAGGCGGTGGCAGCATGAACTGAAGACTTCAGCAGAAATGAGGAGCAGTGATACAGTCACTATCATGCTGTAACCAGAGACATGACACTTGTCTGTGGTTATGGAAGGAGGGAAGTATCTGTGCATGTGAGCTCTCACTATGGAGCCAGTTCAGGAACTGGATGGGACAAGGGTCCTGAGTTCTGACGTGAGGGTAAATTTCAGGACCAGAGAAAGGTACACAACAGCATGAAAATACAATATGTGGATTACAAAGCACTTCTGGATGAGGCCTCTAACACCATTCGTGAGAATTTATATATTTATTTATATTTATTGATTTACTTGTTTGTTTGTTTTGAAACAGGGTCTTATGTAGCTCAGGCTGGCCTTAAACTTATTTTTTTAGCCAGGCTGGTCTTGAACTCCCAAGATTCATGCCTTCACTTCCCAAATGCTGAGATTAAAGGTCCGCAGCACCATACTCAGCTGCAAGTAGAGAATTTATATTAAAAATGAAACTATCAGGTCAATGCAAAAGAACTCAAGTATATAAAGGATGTTTAAAATGTGTAGAGATACAACAGAAGGGCTGGCGCCTGTGAAACACGGTCAGGAGGCGATGGGATAGGAACAGGTAAATGTGGAAATGGTCAGAACTGAAATTGAAAAGCACCAGGTGTGACACGGTTAAAAGGAGAATTAGGAAGTAGGAAGGAAAAGCTGGGGGAAGTCAGTTGGTGACCCAACTTACCATGGCATTTGAGAAGTATTTCCAGAAAGATGAACTAAAGATGCTAGTATAAAGATAAAATAGGAGTTTTTCAAGAACGATACAAATTGTCAGGTTAAAAATACTGAATGTGAAGTAGATTATCATAAGAAAAAGAAAAGAAAACTATATTTAGGACAGTGAGGTGGCAAAATATTAGGGATAGAGGGAACTGTCTAAAAGGCTTTGTAACACAGTACTGTATTGTGAATTTCCAGCCTGAACCTGATAAAACTTCAAAGTGCAGTTTCTGATGAACTCACACCACTTTGACACTGTCGTAAGGCTGGAACATTCCAAGCTGAGCTATCCTCTAGTGAGGGTGTTTTAAACAGGAGAAAAGAATTTGAAACTTCACCTTTGTATGGCTCACCTACCAAGCGTGTGTGCCAGTCAGTCTTGACAGCACACATCTATGATCTCAGCACTTTGGGAGGTTGAGGCAGGAGGATTGTCAATGTTTTCAGGCCAGCCTGAGTTACATACTATCAAGCCTGCCTGCCAGACCCTGTCAAAAAATTGAGGACTAAGTACTGACAGAGCAATGGGCCTTTATTACAAAGACTTCTGAAAACATGGGTGGGGGGCAAGAAAGACTGGTAAGTGGGTTTGACATCTTTGAACACAATCATCACAGTAACTGTGTTTGTGGATTAAATATATATAGTGTTCTGCCTGAATGGTTTCCTGCACACCAGAAGAGGGCACCGTATCTCAGTATGAATAGTTGTGAGCCACTATGTGGTTGCTGGGAATTGAACTCAAGGACCTCTGGAAGATCAGCCGTCTCTCCAATCCCTGTACGTTTGTGTTTTAACGCAACTTGACAGTTACAGTCTAGGCTGTAAGATGTGATGTGGGAGCAATAAGAGACTACAATACTGGTGAGCTCTAGACTTTGCTAAAGGAACATAAGATTAAATGGTTTAAATTAATCACTGGAAGACTGGAGATAGAGTATAACTCGTAACTAGAAGGGGACCCTGGAGCCATTGTGGTAAGGACCCTTGTAGAACAAAGAAATGACTGCATGGCTTAATTAGGGACAGTTTATGTGTGCCTAGCCTTATCTCATTGCTGTGCCCTCAGAGCCATGGCAACATTATCATATCCGTGTCTCAATGTCATGGTGACCCTATCTCAATCAAGTAGCCCTAGAGTCATGGCCTTATAAACTACCCTTCTAGTCATAAAATGTATGTTGCCGTATTAAGGGGACAAAGAGCCTAGAACTATATATAAGACGAGGCCCACTGAGCTCACAACTAGGCCTTTATGTCTTGATCCAATGTATCAGTACACTTAAAGCTGCTTCCTGGCAAAGCCCTTTGATGTCCTGTTTCCCTGTCTGGGAAGCCTACTACCCCCCCACACACACACACATGTGGTATAGACCTAGATAAGTGTGGCTCTTACATTTCATCTTTCCAGAAGCTTCTTCCTGACATAGAGACCATTACTGAAAGCCACAACTGGTCAAAAAGCAGAACAGTTGACTCTGGGGTGTCAAGTCCCACGGGAATATCTACAACACAACCCCTACCTCTAAGGCTCAAGGAAGATTGTGGAAAGGGGGGCAGATAATTTATAAGAGCCGGAGGACCAGAGTATCTGTTTTGAGATTGTTTTTCCTATATAGGAAAGGGAAGCTGCCGTCATGAAATCTCAACAACATGGCCGCCTAGCAGAGGGCTGAATAATGACTCCATCCACTGACATGCCAGTGAGGGTCGGGGGGGGGGGTAGATCTCACAAGGCCCCTCCCCTAGATGAGAGCTGCGGTAGTTACTGACTGCTAAGGAGAGAGAATCAGCCTTCTCCAGGGATGAACCAACAGTTCAGGCTGGTGGTCCTGGGCTCTATAAGAAAGCAGGCTGAGCAAGCCTTGGGAAGCAAGCCAGCAATCACTATCCCTCCATGGCCTCTACATCAGCTCCTGTCTCCGGGTTCCTGCCCTGCTTGAATCCCTGTGCTGATAACCTTCAGTGATGAACGTGATGTGGAAATGTAAGCCAAATAAACCCTTGCCTCCCCATACTTCATGGTACTCATTACAGCAAGAGTAACCCTAACTAAGACACATGTAACAATAATTGTTTTAAAAAAAGAGGTGAGGATAGATCTGGTAAAAGTGGGTAGAGGTAAATATGATCAAAATACATGGTGTAAAATTCTTTAGTTACTAGAAATATTACATTAAAAATACAGTGAGGGGAATTTTATCAGGCTTACAGAAGAAGGCAAGAAGGAGGTCTGGTTGTATCTGCCTTTCCCTTTTTCTCTCTACTGTCTTCTTCCGGGTGCTGGGCAGTGTGTGCATTTTCTGGTACCCTGGGCTTCCTTTCTCTTTCTCTGAAGCCTCTCCACCCAGCCGCCACCTTTACCATGAGGCATCTGGCAGACTGTATAGCTGACCGCCACACCTGACTCCATGGCGTGGTTTCTCCCTTCCTTCTGATCCTCCCCCTCTGCGCATGTGCCAGGATTTGCAGCTTGCCTGCTTTCTCTTTTAAACTCCGATAAAATTGCCCTTGCGGGGAGGAAAGAAAAAAGCAAGAAAGGCAAAAAGAAAAAGAGGAAGGCCTGTGATTAGAAGAGTATGGAGCAGCTGCTGAGCTTGGCTCGCCAGCATGAGACCCTGAGTTCAAACCCTGTAACCCATAGGGAACAAAGGAAACCAGCCTGGTGTGGTGCTATTGGCACTAATAATCCTGGTAATAGATAGGTGGGGGGGAGACCTGTACCCCATGAGGCTCACTAGGGAGCCATACTACATTATATGGTGAGCTCTAGTAGTAGAGCCCCTGAGAGATCCCGTCCCCCCAAACAAGGTTGATGTCTCAGGAAATGACATTGGAGGGTCATCTCATCTGTTTGTTTTTGAGACAAGGTCTTGCTGTGTAGACCAGCCTGGCCTTAAACTTAACGAGATCTTGCTTCTTCCTCCCAAGAGCTATGATTAAAGGTGTGTGTTAATGTGCCCTGCTTCAATATTTTTTTTCTTTTTGATTTATCGTAGGCCACGTGTATGAATGTTCTGCCTATATGTATGTGTGGTTACCATATGTATACCTGGTATCCTCCAAGGTCAGAAGAAGGCATTAGCTCCCCTGGCACTGGAGTTAGGAATAGTTTTGAAAACCACCATGTCAATTAAACCTGAGTCCTTTGTAAGAACATGCGTGCTCTTCACTGCTGAGCCAACTCTCCAGCAGCCGGGGGTTGAGTTCTCCCCCCCCCCACAGGTGCATGTATGTATACACATACATGGACACACAGACACACACATCAGTAAACATTAACAACAAGGTGAGACTGGTGTGAGTGTTGTTTGCTGCAGAAGCCGGGAGAACCCGCTTTTGAACCCTGGAATGCACAGTGGAAGGAGAGGGCTGGCTGCAGAAATGTATTCTTTCAAGTCCATGTGTACACTGTGACACACACGTATGCAGTCACGCATACACCATAAGAAATATTTAAAGACATAAAAAAAACCAAAATGCAAGGCAGCAATTTATATCTCTGATTCTATGGATGACCAGTCCATGGAGATTAAACCTCTTTATTAGAAATGAGTCTCTGGGAATGGGGTCCATCTTGACTGTATGTAGTGCTGGGTAACTAGGTCCCTGAACCTGCTGCCTTGATTTTTCTGTATTTTAAAAGATACTAGGAAACAGTTAACTGGTGAAAGAAGATGCATTTATTTAGCTTGCTAGCCTGTAGAGAAAGGCTCCTCCTGAAGCACTGTTATGGTTTTATTGAAAAGGCAGCAGAAGCAGAGTTGCGTATGTGTTACAGTAACTGAGACAGGCTTCCAGGGCTGTGTCACATTTCATCTGAAGCACATCCTTCTCTGGCTGGCCTCTGGGACCAGGGCTGTTTGGTCTCACTCTTCCCTCAGCATAGGATTCCTGGAGAAGTATTAATTCTTTAGGATGAATTGTGTCAGAGTCTCCCTTTTAATATTCTTAATGAGAAAGAGAGAGACATAGTGTCTGGTCATGTCTGGTCAGGGCTTCAGCAGAGGATCATGACTTCAGCAGAGAGAATCATGGGTACAGCAGAATGCTTGCCCAGCAGGAGAGGAGGCCCTGGGTTTGGTCCCCAGCACTGAAAAAAAGTAGAGATGCCCAGCGGGTTTTTGTTTTTGGGGTTTTTTTTTGTTTGTTTGTTTGTTTTTTGTTTTTTTAAATCCAGGTAGTTACTCTTCATAAGAAACATCCTGGAAAAGACTCCAGATGATACCAGGAAAGACAGTCGTGGAACTGGAGTCAGTATGAGTGCAGTTCACTAAACACTTGGACTCTGAACCCTGTGGATGCATCCTTTTCATAAGAACCACGTAGACTTGAAGGAACCAAGTCTGATGCTGGCTGACACCTCTGAGTAAACAGCCACACATAAGCCATACTTTAAAAAACCTGTCCTTTCTGAGTCTCCACAGCCTCAAGAACTCCTTGAAGACAAGGTCATTTACACCTGCACCTTAAAAAGAAGTCTCATCAGAAAAGAAAAAGGACACCGTCACTTCTTAAATGCAGAGTAAGTCCTATCTGTCTATAAGCTGTGTGTGTTGTTATAACCCTGCTGTGTATCCAGTTTTCTCTTTGGCACAGATGGGTTTAACATGTCCTTGGTGATCACAACCTCCAGTGTTGGCGCCCATCACAGAACAGCAGAGACAAGTATAAACACAGCAGAGTTTTACTTAGCAGTAAAGAGTGAAATTATGAGTCAGGCATGGTGGCATCTGCCTTTAATCCCAGGAGGCAGAGGCAGACAGATCTCTGAGGCCAGCCTGGTCTACAAAGCAAGTTCCAGGACAATCAGAGCTACATAGTGAGACCCTGTCTCCAAACAAACAAACAAATTATGTCTTGTGCAAGGAAATGAGTGGAGCTAGGCATCATAAGCTAAACTCCGGAAGACAAATCTGTTTTCACTCAGATGCAGTATGAGGGGTGGGACAAAAGTAAGGATAATACTGTGGGGGTTTTTTTTGCGTTCAATAAGAGAATATTAAGATACATAAAGCAAACCTAGTAGAATCTGACAAATAGGTAATCATAGAAGATTTCAATGTCCTTTGAGGAACTGGTAGATCTTTGTTTTCCCAACAGAAGATGTGACAGATGTTACCCTACTGTACCACCCTCTCACAAAAGAGCCTGAGCCAGTCAGGGTTCAGCCTAGAAAACAGAAGCCATGCCAACTCAGTTCCTTCATCACAGAAGAATACATGGGCCACTTTCAAAATTGTTGCCAGGCCAGGAAACACTGAGGATTCACAGACATAATTTTTAAAAATTGCATCAAACAGCTTCTGGCAGATGATAATGTATTGGATAAGCCCTTATTAGATAAAAATTTGAAAGCTCTAAATATTAGGAGATTGGATGCTTCAGTCAAATCATCAGGGTTGTGATTCAGGTGCCAGGAAGCTGTCGCTGGCGCAGCATTTCCTCACATTCACAGAGAAGGCCATGATGTCAGCCCAGCTCTGCTTTCTGGGTACCACAACAGCACAATGGTGGTCTCTGGCTCACCTCCATCTTCCTGCACCTGTATATGACTCTGCTTAGTCCTAGATAAGTCATAGATAGGACACTAGTTGTCACACATGCTGGGACATGTTAGAGTTTGCCTTCCAGCCCTTGGAATTCAAAGAGTGACAGTGTAGCAGGTGAGAATGAATGCCAGACATCAATGAATGGGTTTGAGTACACGTAGCTGAGAACCAGCCTGTGGCAGTTTGAATGAGAATGGGCCCATAGGCCCATAAATTTGAGTGCTTAGACACCCAGGAATGGCACAATTTGAAAGGATTAGAAGGATTAGGAGGTATAGCCTTGTGGGGGTAGGTTTGGTCTTGTTGGAGGAAGTGTGTCACTGAGGTGGGCCTCAAGGTTGAAAAGCCATGCCCGGCCTGGGCTCTCCCTCTCTGCCTATGGATCAAGATGAAGCTCTCAGCTGCTGCTCTAACACCAGCCTACATGCCACCATGATGATCATGAACTAAATCTCTGAAACTATAAGCCAGCCTCCAAATAAATGTTTCCTTTTACAAGAGCTGCCTTGGTCATGGTGTCTCTTCACAGCAATAGAACAGTGACTAAGAGATCGCCTAATGTGAAATGTATGTCTAAGACTCTTATGAAGAAAACTTTAAAGTACTGCTGAAGAACATGACAGGAGACCAAAGCAAATTGGAAAACATTCCATATTCTTGCATCATTTTGAGGAGAGAGATTAACTAAATTAATCCCTCCCTCCCCAAGAGACAGTCCTGTGTACAGTCCTGGTTGTCCTGAAACTTGCTTTGCAGACTAGGTTGGCCTCGAACTCATAGGGATCTGCCTGCCCCTGCCTTCTAAGTACCAGATACTACACCCAGCTAATTCTTCATATAGTGTCACATCTGTAGACAAGGCTGGCCTTGAACTCACTTATATTGCCCAATCTTCTTTCCTCATCCTCCGAGTCCGGGTACTGCAGGCATGAAAGCATGCTGGGCTCTAAGCTAATTTATGAACAATATACATAAGCAATAACATTATCAACCCCTGGCATGCAAGATGGCACAATGTGACGTGATCACCATGCAACCCTGAAGACCTGAATTCGATCTCTGAAACCCATGAAAGAAAAAACTCAATCCCAAAAGTTGTCCTCTGGCTTTGACACGTGCACAGTGGCATATACATGTCTCTCTCATACACCTACATCATAGGCACCTACACAATGAAAGTTTTTTATAAGATCAGATCTTGGTTAGAATGAGAGCTACTGATTCTAGTATATGTATATACTATATATCTCAACTAATAGGAAGCAGCCTTACCAATCTTTAAACGCATGAACTCTCAGAAATGAAAACACTGAATGTGGAAAATGTGGAGACACAAACTGACAAAGATTAACTCCATAAGAAATGCATATACTTGCTGTGGGACTATGCTCTTGTATACTGTGAATTTGTGTCATTCCTATTGGTTTAATAAAACACTGATTGGTCAAGTGGCTAGATAAGAAGTAGGGGTGGGGCAAGCAGACTAGGAGAATTTTGGGAAGCAGAATAGCAGAGCAGCTGACTTGAGCCAGACTCAGAGGAGGGATAAGAGAATGCTACACTGAGAAAAAGGTACCAAGCCAAGTGGCTAGACATGGATAAGAATCATGGGTTAACTTCAAGTATAAGAGTTAGATAATAATATGCCCGAGCCATAGGCCAAACAACTTGTGGTTAATATAAGCCTTTATGTGATTATTTGAGACTAAGCAGCTATGGGATTATGGGTCCAGACCTCAGAGATAGTCTGGGCCAGAAACTTCTGACTACATATACTCACTTTTTCACTAGTAGTATGGTAGTCAGACCCAGCCTCTCACATGTGCCCTCTACTAGTGAGCTATACCTTCTTTACACACACACACACACACACACACACACACACACACACACGGGGTGGGGGTGGGGTGGGGAGATGAATGCTAACAGGACTGAATTCCATGAGGAAAGGACTATTCGGTGAGTTGTATTGAGACATCCAGACTCTGTGGGGGAGAGGTGAAGGGCTCTACCACAAAGCATATACAAGAAAAACTCCAAATGGTTAAAGGTTATAGATGAATGTAAAACAAGGCTATAAAAGAACTAAAAGAAAACACGGGGATTTCTTCACAGCTGAAGTAAAGAGGCCTCTGCCACTCAACTACAAAATCCCACTTAACAAAAGAAAAAAGCACCCACGATGCTTGAGCAAAGTCAAAAAGCAAGTGAAAAGCAGGACACTGGCGGTGATTACTGCAGTATGAAGTTTCTGACCTGTGGTCCAGACCCACAGACCTGCGGACCCACAGAAACACACAGACACTTGTATTAATTTTAGGCTGATCAGCCTATGGCTCTGGCATATTGCTAGCTAGCTCTTGCTCTTAAACTAATCCATGATTCTTATCCTGTTCAGCCATGTGGCTCAGTACCTTTTCTCAGAGCAGCATAGTTGTCCTCTGCATCTGCTGGCTTCTCTGGCTTCTCTGACATCTCTATCTCTGCTCTTCCTGTTCCCGGAGTTTTCTTAATCTGGTAGCCTTGCCCACACTTCCTGTCTGCCTGCCTTCAGTCAGCGTTTTTATTAAACCAGTAGGCAGGACAATTTTTTTACAATAGAACAGAATACACTCCCACTACATTTACAACCCCACTGTAGTTTACCCTTAGTCCCAACACTCAGGAGGCAAAACAGGCAGTTCTCTGTGAGTTCTGGGCCAGCCTGGTCTACAAAGCAAGTTGAGGGACAGTCCGGGCTACACAAAGAAATATGACATTGAAAAACAAAAAAAGAAAAAGAAAAAGAAAAAAAAAACAAGTGAAATGTCAAAGGGCTGGGGGTGGAGTTGGTTGGTAGGGAATGCTTGCCAGCATGAATAAAACTCTGAGTTTAGTTCCCAGCACTTTGCAACCTGGACATGGTGGTACATGTCTGTAATCCCAAGTGAGGGGGCATCAGGAGGATCAGAAATGCAAGGTCGTACTCAGCTATATAGAAAGTTTGAGATGAGCTTGGGCTTCATGAGACATCTAAAAAAAACCACACACACAACAATTTATAGAGGTACAGAGATGGCCCAGTGGGTAGTGTTAGCTTCACAGGCATGAAGATTCGAATTCAGATCCTCAGGGCCAAGAAACACCAAGTGTGAAGGATTGTATCTGTAGAGGTGGAGATAAGCAGACTCCAGGGGCTTGCTGGCCAGCCACTCAATCAAAACAGTGAGAAAACCTGTCACATAAAAAGATGGAGAGAGACAGAGGCAGACATGCAGTGTCAACCTTTGACCTCTACACACACTACACAAGAACAAGGTGACACCCACGTATACACAGTAACACTAAGATGTTCAGGGTCAACCTCATCTACATAATTAGTTCAAGGACAGTTTAGGCTACACAAAACCCAGTCTCCAAAAGAAAAAGAGTCCCTCTCATATAACTAAGAATTCATAATATAAAATAATTAATAAAATAATAGAAAAAAGAAAAAATGAACAAAGATTTGAACAGACAGTTCACATAGAAACATGAATTCACCTTAATACATGAAAGTATACTCAACATCATTCAGAATAAAAGAAGTGTAAATTTCATGTAGACATACTATTTTTCACCTATCACATTGTCAAAATTTATGAAGTTTAATAATATACTCTGCAGGTGAAGCTGTAGGGGATCAGTGGGTGCAAGCATAAATTGGTTGAATGTCTCTCAAATCTAGTTCATCAATTTTTGACAAAATTATTAATGCATGTATCCTTTGACCAAGTGATATCGCTTCTGAGAATTTATTCTACCCACATGTGTGAACTGATGTATGCTAAGGTTATCTTTTATGACTATGGCAGTCGATTGCCATCAAAATACAATCAGATAAATTATTTGTGATGCAACCAGCAATAAAATGCTGATTTTATAACAAAAAAAATATGAAAGTTCTTCTCCCAATAGAGCAAGATTAAAAAAAACATACATTTTTAAAACGCTAGATACACATCAGTATATATGGAATGTCACCTTTGGTATGATAAGCAGAAATAAAGTATAGTTTTATTTACAATTGTTTGATAAAGTCTGCCAAAAGTTATGTGGTGTTGTGTGACTTTTTCTGTGCAGACATTAACAAGCATCTATTCACTGCAGAAGTCTCACTTGGTGGATCAATTAATTTCTTAGGGTTGGATTGACGCTGTGGTGAGAGGTTACAAGATCATGGGTGAGTCTAATGTAGCAGAATCACTGAAAATCAGCCCACACAAGATTGGGTGAGAACTCAAAAAAACTGGTGTCCTCTCCCTACCAATTGTTACTGCTCGTATAACCTTGAGAATCTTGTGAGTTTCAAGAGCTTCCTTAGACTTGTGAGTTTACTTCCAGAACCTGGTATGTTGTGTTTGCTTCCTGGGTCTTGAGGAGCCTGCCTGCAGGAAGGCCTGTTTCATTCAGAGGAAACAGATACAAAACGAATGAGATCTACAAATTTAAAGATATAAATTATTGTAAGAATAATTGTATTCCTGCAAGTTTAATGAAATGGTTGCAGTTAGTGCAATAACTATCTGGTAGACTTGGAGGCTCAGAATCCACCAATCATTTGTATTGCAGATGGTCAGATGGCTCCAGAGTTCCCGTCTCTTGCTTTCCAGCTCCAGCCAGTGTGGAGTTGATTCTTGTCATAGCTGCAACAAGTAAGGAGAAAGATGGGGGAGGAGGGGGAACTGCTGAGACAGACTAAATTTGGGTTAAGTTGGAAACACATAACCACACGTTTATCATCCCATCCTGTATTTAAGAATTTAGCAAAAATAGGAAGCTGGGATGGTTAATCACTTTTTTATATTTACTTACATACTTTTATATTGTGTGTATGCACACATGTCATAGCACATATGTGGAGGCCATAGGACAACTCTGGGAGTTGGTTCTCTCTGGTCATAATATAGGATTCCGGGGATTAAAATCAGATCATCCAGCATGGTGGCACTTGCCTCTACCAGCTTAGCCATCTCACCAACCAGTGACGGTTAACCATGAGTATCAACTTGATTGAATCTGAAATCAACTAAGAAGTATGCTGCTGGGGAGGTCTGGGCAGTTATTTCCAGGAAAGGTTAACTGAAAGGGTAAGATCTAAACTCAGAATAGGCAGTATCCTCCTGCACGACCCAGACTGAAAAAGATCTAAGCAAAGGCAGTGCTCCATGTTTGTCTGCCTTTTGCTTCTTGCTAGTGAGTTCATCTATCCTGTGGTTACTGCTGCTGTTCCCATCCTTTGCTACCTTCAAAGCCCAGTTTCTTTGGCCATCCGGTGTGCTCTGAAGACCAACAGATCTCCAGGAACCTTCAATCGGAAGCGCTAAGGCATCCAGCCTTGTGGATTGAGCACCTACCGCATTCTCGCCTCTGCAGAGTGAAGACAGCCATTGTTGGACCACTTGGCACATTGCGTAAGCTACTCTAATCAATTCCCTTGTGGAATAGCTATTTGTCCAATTGGTTCTGCTCCTCTAGTGAACCCTAAGGAATATGTGATCAAGCACAAGGAGAGTGATAAGAGATTCTGATGACCCAGACTTCATGTCTGATGATGAGGCAACAGATAAACCTCCGTGTGCGACAAGGTGGCCGTCCAGCTGGAGTGCAGTTGGAGATTTGTTGGAAAAGTTTGGGAAAGAAGACTAGATGAATAACAGTCAAATAAATTGAACCAGTAGTCAACATTGTCCCCACCACTATGAATATAGTCTTGGGCTGTGTTCTGGGCCAGTTGTCCAGGAAAATATTAACTTTTTTATAATTCACATTGTTCCAGAGAAAAGGACACTGGAAGTTATTGAACTCACTTTGTAAGGATTATATAACCCCGCCCCCAAGATGGGGCAAAGAGCAACCAAAGAAGAGCTGTATCTGCCTTAAGTGCAGAAAAAAATGAAAAATTATAATAACTTGTAAGATTAGTACATTAAGTCTACCATTGTATCAAAACAGCCATCGTGAGGATGGGGATTATTTTAGGATAACTTTAGAAAATATATTAATTGAATATATTAACACATTAACATTAACACATTGAAGCAAGAACACCGTATGATTTAAATAGATCCCCCAAAAATGCATTTAGCAAGATTCAGAATTTCTTGGCAAACTAGAACTCAAAGATCTTTATAACTGGATATCAAAAGCCACAACCAGCATTGTTCTCTGTGGTGAGACTTTGGGGGCATCTCCACAGCAGTCAGGAGCCAGAGGTGAAGTAAGAGGTTTCTGGCCCAGACTTTTCAGGCCTAGCCTCAAGGTTTAGACCCACTGACCCACAGAAACACCCAGGTGCTTACAATAGTTTTAGGCTGATCAGCCTAAGGCCCAGGCATATAACTTGCTAACTCTTTACCCTTAATCTAACCCATGACTCTTATCCTGTTCAGCCATGCGGCTCAGTACCTTTTCTCAGAACAGCATAGTTGTCCTCTGTTTCTTTTGGATTCTCTCTGGCCTTCTGCTCTGTTCCACCTATTCCTAGAATCTTCCTAGTCTGGTAGCCCCGCCCACACTTCCTGTGTGCCTTTGGCCAATCAGTACTTTTTATTAAACTCATAGGCAGGGACAATAATTTACAATGGAACAACCTAATCCCCCTACACAGAGGCACCTGTGATTGCTGTAGTATGCATCACTATTCTGGAATCATTGTCACACAATATGAGAGACTGTGGAAGGATAGAGTCAGGAGGGTATTGGCAAAGTGGCTGGAGTCAAGTTAAACATAGAAAAAGCAGCGCTTTATATGAAGACTTACCAGTGAAGATATAATCAAGGAGATGAATGGAAAAATATCTATATTAGCAATGCATGATACTTACAAGTGAGATTTAAGCTCATATTGAAAAGCTGTGGTTGAACATGGTGGCACATACTTTTAATTCCAGTACTTGAGAGGTGGGGACAGGCAGATCTCTGTGAGCTAGGGGCCAGCCTGGTCTACATTGTGAGTTCTAAGCCAGTCAGGGTTAAACAATGAGATCCTGTGTAGGAAAAAATAAATAAAAAGCCATTCCCAGGCAAACATAATTAGGTATATTTGAAAAGAAACACACAGGAAGAACTTAATAAACCATATTAATGAAAGGAAGACCTAATTGTCTCAAAATGATGACCTTGCACAAATTGACCTGTAAGTTCAATGTAACTTTAACAAAAAAATCCCAATGAACTTTTAGTTGGCCCTAGACAAATATTTTTTACATTCATGTGTAATGTGGTTGTATATAGCTATGACAATCCAAACCTATCACTGAGAAAAAAGAGTAGGTTTCATAGGCTAAGGTATACATCTGAAGTAATTGATACAGTGGACTTCAACACAAACTAAACAAGCACATTAGCGGAACATAGCAATAGGCCTAAAAACTGAAAATTTGGGTATTAGGAGAGCTCCGTATATGATATGACCTCTCAAACCTGTGGGGAAAAGTGAATGGTAATGGGAAAAGCATTTAAAATATTTTTGGAATATTTAAAATATTGAGGGGGGGGTTGAGGTTTCAGATACTCAAGCCAAGCCCAGTATCTCTCTCTCTTCCTATGGCTGCTGATCCAGATGTAGAACTCTGAACTACGTCTCCAACACCATGTCTTACTATGTCACCCTTCTTTCCTGCTGTAATTTTAACCAGGCAGAGATGCCTTACATTTGTTTATGCTGCAGAATATTACTTTGGCTGTTTAAAAGGTGTGTTACTTTTGTTTTTCGGCATTTGTTTAATGCAGATGTAGGGGTGTGTGTTAAGATGTGCTGCATCTGTTTCACCTTGTCTGCCTACGGCACCTGATTGGTCTAATAAAGAACTGAATGGCCAATAGCTGGCAGAGAGAGGGACAGGCGGAGCTTGCAGGAAGAGAGAATAAATAAGAGGAGAACTCTAGACTCCCGGGGAGAAAGGAAAAAAGAAGGAACGGGGGAAGGAAGAAGAGAGAACAAGGGAGACACCCAGGGCCAGATGCCTCCCAGCCAGTCAGAGAAGCAGAGAAAGTAAGATCTACAGAAAAAAGGTAAATAAGCCTTGAGCCAAAAATAGATAAACAGGCTAATTTAAGTTAAAAGACCCAGAAACATGCCTAAGATAGGCCGAGCATTCAAAACTAATAAAAAGTCTCTGTGTCATGATTTGGGAGCAAGTTGGTGGCCCAAAAAGAAAAGGTGTCTATGCACTTGCCAGTATGCTGATAATGGACTAAACCTCTGAACTGTAAGCCAACCCCAATTAAATGTTTTCCTTTATGAGAGTTACTGTGGTCGTGATGTCTCATCACAGCAAATCACGTAGGGCTTGAGTGATGGCTTAGCAGTTAAGAGCACTTGCTGCTCTTTCAGGGGACCCAAGTTTGGTTTTAAGCACCCACACGGCAGTGCATCACTGCCTGTGACTCCAGGGAATCTGACAGCACTTTCTGGTCACTGTAGATGCTAGACGTGTATGTGGTACACATACATATGCAAAAGCATTCACTCATAGGCATAAGATAGAGATGAGTACATCTTTAACATATATCCGCACATGAAAAGCAACTTTAAAATGTTTAAGAGGAAAGTATTTGCATTATCATGCTACAGAGAAATAGAAGTGGATATATTCATGCTTGCTTGTCTGTTACAGGAATTAGATCACGTGATTGTGAAGGCCAAGAAATTCCAGAACTACCATCCACAGACTGGAGAACCAGGGAGTTACATTTTTGACTGAGTAAGCCACAATTTCTAAATTGAAACAATACAGTGCATATGTGTATCTGCAACCTTCAATCTCTTTCCTGTTCATGTTGTAGTTTGAATGCAAAAAAGCATTCCCTATAGCCTCATGGGTCTTGGTCCCCAGCTGGTGGCACTGTTTTGGAAGGCTGAGGAACAAGTGAGTCACTAACAACCTTATCCTTATAAACAATGCTTCTTAGTCAACTCCTCCCTCTGGAAACTCCCTACATCTTCCTCCACTTCCCCAAGGCACCTCCAAATGAGCTGCCTCCTTCTGTTCTTTTTTTTATATTAATAACTCACTGAGTCCAACTCATCATTTTAAATGTTGGCTGATCTCATTGACTTGGTCTTGTACAAGTCACCAAAACTGCAGTGAATTCATGAGTGCAGTGGCCTTGTCATGTCCCAAAGACATCCTGACACAGCCTCCCTCTCCGACCTTCCAGCTTTTACGTTCTTTCAGCCCATCTTCCTTGATGTTCCTGAGCCTTGTGGGTGGGAAACTGGTAAAGTTGTCTCAGGCAAGGCCAAGCCCTTGACAGACAATTCTTATTGTCTATAGATAAAACTCTGAGCATTTATGAATCTCTGTATCCACTGGTGACCACTGTAGAGAAGTCTATGAGGATTAGCATAAATATTTAGAAGGTGGTTTTAACAACATGTTCTTTAACAAAACAATAGTAGTGGTCTCTCCTGGGGGCTTGTCATTTCCCAACCCATGGGCTTTTGACCAGGCTTACAGTACTAGGCATGGATTCCTTCCTATGGATCAGGCCTCAAATCCAGTCCAAAAGCAGTTGGTTGCCTCATAACTCTCATGCCACTATTGTACCAGTGGGCACATCTTGCCTGGCAGGTTGGGATTATAGATTACCATTGATGGTTTGGTTTTAGAAACAGGGTCTCTGTATATAATCTTGTCTGTCCTGGGGCTCTAAGTGTAGACCAGGCTGGCCTTAAACTCACAGAGATCCTCTTGTCTCTGCCTCTCAAGTGCTGGGATGGTTTTCCTCTCTCAGTGGCCTACATAACACCTGCTGGCATTATGAAAGCTAGTCATCAGGAAGGCCTTTTTCAGGTCAGTTCCAGCCTGATTTCTCTCTCCTGAAGTCAGTGTGCTGTGTCTTCAGTACCGTCTAGTTTTTGTGGACAACCAAGAGGACAACCAATGGAAATAGTTGTTTGGGGTGAGGGGGTGGGAGGCCTCTCTGATCAGTAAGTCATAGGGAGCTATCTCATACCAGCCCTGCATTTTGTCTACTGCCTTGGTTCTTGACTCAAGGCTATGTGACCAACTGGCTTAAATTCCTGCCACCATGCCTTCCCTTCTGTGAAGGACTGTCTCTTCTTAAATAATACCCTCCTGGTCCTATCTTCCCTTTTAAAGTTGTGATTGTCTGAGCAATGAAAAGCAATGAAGGGCTGGAGAGATGGCTCAACACTTAAAAGCATTGCTTGCTCTTCCAGAGGACCTGGGTTCGATTCCCAGCACCCAACACTGAGGCTCACAACTGTCTATACTCTAGTTCTAGGGGATCTGTGCTGGCTAGTTTTATGAGAGGTTGACACAAGCTAGTCAGTGGTTCTCAACTTGTGGATCACGACCCATTTGGAATCACATATCAGATACGCTGCATATCAGAAATTTACATTACAACTCATAACAGGAACAAAATTTCAGTTATTGAGTAACAAAATAATTTCATGACGGGAAGGGGCCACCACAACGTGAGGAAGGGTCCCAACTCGAGGAAGGTTGAGAACCACTCATCTTGGGTCATTAGAGAGGCAGAGAGTGTCAGTTGAGAAAATGCCTCCATAAGATCTGGCTGTGGGCAAGCCTGTATGTTATTTTCTTAATTAGTAATCGATGTAGGCAGACCCAGCCCATTGTGGGTGGGGCTATCCCTGGGCAGGTGGTCTTGGGTTCTATAAGAAAGAAAGTTGAACAAGGCACAGGGAACAAGCCAGTAAGCAACATTCCTTCGTGGCCTCCTGCCTCCAGGTTCCTGTCCTGACTTTTTTTTTCAGTGACGTACAGTTATTGTAGGGGTATTGTGCTGTTTCATGGTAAATAATTGTCCCACCCACTAGCTTAATAAAAAGCGCTGATTGGCCAAAGGCAGGCAGGAAGTGTAGGCGGGGCTACCAGACTAAAAACTCTGAGAACAGGAAGCACAGAGCAGAGTGCCAGAGAGAAGCCAGAGGAAGCAGAGGACAACCATGCTGCTCTAAAGAAAGGTACCTAGCCATATGGCTGAACAGAAAGAATCATGGGTTAGATGAAGGGTACAGAGTTAGCAAGTGATATGCCTGAGCCTTTGGCCTATTCAGCCTAAAACTATTGTAAACATCTGTGTGTCTCTGTGGGTCTGTGGGTCTGCGGGTCTGCTGGTCTGCAGACCTAAACTTTGAGGTTAGGCCCGAAAGTCTGGGCCAGAAACCTCATACTACAAATGGCAGCCCAACGTGGGTCAAATATGCCCACATAAATTCACAGAAAGCTTAAAAATGTTCTAGGGCCCAAAGCAGCCTCTGAATTGTGTCTCCCACCTGAGCCATGGTACAGAGACACCCTGGTGAGGCACATGGGCTTGAGCTACAATGGCAAACTTTTGGAGTGCAGTTTAAGGTATAAAATGGCTTGTTTCTGAAGTCTCATAGGACTCTCAATATAAGCAAAAGGTTATAAATGATGTATTTAAGGTTTCTGTTCAAAAGGGCAAAAAGGGAACAGAATCAAAAACGGCTTTCAAGTGTTGATGTTTTCATGAATCAGCTCTGTTTGCCGGAGGCAAACTGAGGCTTGGCTTATTAAAGAGAAGCTTCCTGATTCAGCATTAGAAGCAAAACACTTGTGAGTTTTTTACTTGTGAGTTTTAGGCCCTGCTGTCTAATACTTAAATGGAGTTAATGAGCAGCAGATGGCAAAGCTTTACTTGGTGGTCATATGGTCCCTAAAATTCCCAGAGAACCTGGGCTAAAAAAATAAATTCTAAGAAGTTAGAATAGGAGCTGGGTGGAGCCCATCCGCCCATCCTACCAACCTTAAATCCTGGCAGATTAAAGGTGTGGTCAGAAACAGAAAGAAATAGAGAAGAATCCTTGGCAGATTAAAGGTGTGGTCAGAGACAGAAAAAGTTAAGAAGTAAATATACAGTAAAGACAGTTTTTTGTAAAAAAGTCTAAGTGGTTTAGAGTGTGTTGAAAATATAGATACATAAGTTTAGACAAAGAAGAGAAAAGGTAGTGAAATCCTTTAGAAAGGAAATAGAAATAAATAAATAAAAAGCCACATAAAGATGGAAAATATAAGGAATGTCTGGATACTGTATATTGCCTTATCTTTAAGCTTCTTGGCTGAAAATGACTTAGTAAAAGCTGCTAAGAGACAGTTGATTATAAATGTTGGAGTAATTCAACGTATATATTTTGTAAATGAGTTTACTTTAAAATTGAAATGCAAAGATATGCTACTTTGGAGAAGAAGTTTTCCTTTTATTTTCACAGAAAATGAGAAACTGTGGATTTATTTCTGGATAAAGAACATGAAGTTTGATAGAGGAAGACCCCCTGAAAAATTTCCAATGGAAATGGATGGACCAGATGATTCAGCATTTTCAGAGCACCTCTGTTGAAGTTCCAGAGCTCTGTATCCAGAACAATTTCAAGGACACTGGCTGAGATGACCTAGCCTTACAGACTACTCTACTAAAGACTTGTGCATAATCCTGAATTTTTTTTTTTTTGATTCCCATGAGATTGTCGGCATCCCCATTCAGCAGGAAGTAGCGTAAAGAACGACGCCCACATTTCCAAAACATGGATTATGGATGTTTGTGTTTATTTACAGTGTTGTTTATAAGTTGTTATAGATAAGGGGGGAAAGAATATTAGATTTGGAGTTCTTTTTGTTTTAAAAGGAGAAAAGGGGATATGTAGAGGTATTGTGTTGTGTCATGGTAAATAATTGTCCCACCCACTAGCTTAATAAAAAGCGCTGATTGGCCAAAGGTAGGCAGGAAGTGTGGGCGGGGCTACCAGACTAAAAACTCTAAGAACAGGAAGCACAGAGCAGAATGCCAGAGAGAAGCCAGAGGAAGCAGAGGACAACCATGCTGCTCTAAAGAAAGGTACCTAGCCATATGGCTGAACAGGAAGAATCATGGGTTAGATGAAGGGTACAGAGTTAGCAAGTGATATGCCTGAGCCTTTGGCTGATTCAGCCTAAAACTATTGTAAACATCTGTGTGTCTCTGTGGGTCTTCGGGTCAGCAGGTCTATGGGCCTAGACCTTGAGGCTAGGCCTGAAAGTCCGGGCCAGAAACCTCATACTACAAGTTATGTGTGGAAGTGCAAGCCAAATAAATCCGTCTTCCCCTGAGTTCCTTTGGTCCTGGTGCTTTATCATAGCAGTAGTAATTAGATTAGACAAGATCCAATGCCTTCTGCCTCTGAAGCCACTAGGCATGTACATGGTGCAGATGTACAGCAGGGAAAACACCCATACCCACAAATAAATAAGTATCAAAAGAAAAGTGATGAGCATACTCCCCTTCATTCTATGTAAGTAACTATTTTTATTAGTCTATGATCTGTCTCTCAGATGCATGCATATGTATATATATATATATATCATGCATTTTATATATATATATGTGTGTATATATATACACACACATCAGTATTTCCCCTTGTTCTGTACATAAAAATTAACATTCTGTATTTTACCTTTTCTTCCCCCAGTTACCAGTGATGGTTAGTTTGACTGTTCACTTGACTGGATTGAGAGATGCCTAGAAAATTGGTAGAGTATGTTTTTATGTATTCTTGAAAGGGTAGTTCCAGAGCTGACTAGTTTGTAGAACAGCAAATAGAGATGACCTGCACTAACTGTGCACACTTACTGTTGGATAGGCAAAGCTTGGGTGAAACAAAGCGTGGCCAAAGGTATATGTGTAGATGAACTTGAGTGGGTGTGGCTATCTATTTATTTACTTTCATTCTGCCTTTATCCATAGACATCAGACTCCAGCTTCGTCAGTCTTTGGATGCAGATCTGTACCAGCAGTGCTCCAGGCAGCCCAGGCTTTCAACCGTGTGGCCATTAGTCCTTCTTTTTCAGCTTTTTAGACTGAGTTTAGTGTCCCTGGTGCTTATGGCTTGACATTGTGGGACTACCCAGTCTTCAGGCATTCTCTTTACCACTAAGCCACACCTTTTGAACTATATTCTGTATAGCTCAGAATGGCCGTGAATGCCCCACATAGCCCAGGCTGGCATCAAATTTCTGTTTGTCCTATTGAAGTTTCTCAAGTATTGCAATTGAGAACATGATTTTTTAAATGTATTTATTTTTATTTTATGTGCATTTGTGTTTTGCCTGTATTTATGTCTGTGTGAGGGTGTCAGATCTTGGAGTTACAGACAGTTGTGAGCTGCCATGTGGGCAGCTAGGATTCAAACCTAGGTCCTCTGGAACAGCAGTCAGTGCTCTTAACCTCTGAGCCATCTCCAACCCTTTTACAGTTTTGTTATGTTTTTGAGATGAAGCTGAGTGGAGGTGGCTATTTATTTATTGACTTTTATTCATCTCTATGTAGCCTCAGCTGTCCTGGAACTAGCATTGTAGACCAGACTGGCCTTGGGTTTATAGAAATCCTCCCGCCTCTGCCTCTTCGGTGCTGGGATTAAAGGCATGCATTAACACCATCCGGTAAAGTAAGAACATAGTTTTTCAACCATTATAGAATGTGCCTGACCTTCCCCACCTCTCAGCTCTGTTTCCAAAGAAGTGAAAGTTTGCTACAGAGAAGAAAGACAGCTGAAACACAGCTGGCCGCCCCGGACAGAGTACATTTCATTTCATGGCTTGGATTTGAATATTCAGTCCATACACTGCTTTGCAAAGGGTCTACCATGTGCCAGTCCTTGCGTTCAGCTCCCCAGATGGAACTCCAGTATCCTGATGCATTGTAGTGATGGCATAATAAAAACAGTCAGTCACTGGTCAGGTTTACCACCAACTCAGTGATGGCTGGTCTTAGCTGGTTTACCCGCAGTTTTCCATTTTTGTTTGCCTGCTTGTAGACAGCATTTGCAGGCAGACTTAGAGGCTCCTGTCTCATTCCCCATCCCAAGGATTTCCATTCCCTTTAATCCTTTAGTTACAACTTTAAAAATAGAGAGATTTTATGTATTATGATATCTGTGTGCCGGTGCCTGCAGAGGTCAGAAGAGTGTCTGATGCCCTGGAGGGTATAGCCAGTTGTGGGTCACTTGGTGTAGTTGCTAACAACTGCATTTGGATCTCTTGCAAGAGTAACAAGAGCTCTTAACTGCTGATCCATCTCTCCAGTCTCCCTTTATATTTGTTTATTTTTATTTTAGTTTTTGGAGACCTGGCCAATCTATTTAACCCTAGCTCTCCTGGAACTTACTGTGTATATCAGGCTGGCCTCGACTTAACAGAAATCTGCCTGCCTCTGCCTTCTGAATGCTGGAGTTAAAGGTGTGTGCTGCCATGCCCAGCAGCCCCCTTAATGTTAAGGAGAGGAATGGTCCATGCATTAGAGTGGGTTGGCCTTACCTAAGAGGGAGAAACTGGAGGCCCCAGCAGCAGGGCCTGCTTTCTGGTGTCTGTTGGTAAAGGCTGGAAGTGGTATGCTTGACCGTTGAGTTCAGTGCTAACCCAGAAGACTCAAAGAAGTCAAGGACCATTGAAACCCAATCTGCTCTGGAGGAAGATCCAAAGGTCAAGGTCTTCCTGAACTACCAAGTGAGTTCAAGGCCAGCTGGGACAATTTAGTAAGAATCTGCTTCCAAATAACCCCCAGTATGAAAAAAAAAACAAACAAACAAATCTCAATGGTTAATAACATTATATATAGGGTTACAAACCTGATGTCTATAAATCCTGGGGGGGGGGGTTGTTGTTTTGTTTTGTTTTTAAAACTTATAACATTTGTCAATATTCTATTTACACTAGCACAAGAAAAAAAAGATGAATCAATATGACAAAATGTTATGGGTATTTGAATCCAGGAAAGGGGAAGTATTGGGATCTTAACAACCCACTTCTTGTCTTACTGGGTTTCAATTTTTCATAATAAAAAATGAAGCCAAACAGAGCAACCTGGAATGACGGTTAAATGATGTTCAATTGAGCCGGGGGCACAGTTCAGCAGGAAAGCAATTGCCAAATATGTGAGAGGCCCAAGGTCACAAAACAATAAAACAGAAATCAACTATAACCTCTCCAGAGTCTCCCAGAAGGAAGCTGGATTGCTATGATCATTGGTGTATGATTCTACAGAGGAAGGGCCTTTCTAGAACCCTGGGAAAGCTGGTCTTCTAATTCTGACGAGTCTATGTCCAAACCTTGAGTTCAAGGAGGCTGAGGCTGGCCATTAGGAAGTGTGGTTCCTGCCTGTTTTCAAATGTTGTCAGGTGATTGGTGAATAGTGGGCTGGTGGTGTAGCTCAGTGTTGGAGCAGATCCTTAGTATACACAAAGCTGAATGTGATCAACCCCAGCACCAAACAAATACAAAAATTGAAAACCTTACTCAGGGACTGGGTTCTCTGAATTCTTTTTAAGGTCATATTGACCAGATACAAACTCCATTTGGACAGAACTGAGAGCTGCTTTAAGCCTTCCTGGTCTAAGTCAGTCACTAGCCCTTAGACCCTCTGGTGTCTCTGAGAGTGTGCTATTAATATCTGGTCCTTGGTGTTTTTTCTTGTACTGGGGACTGAATCCAAGGCCTTTCATACTCTAAGAGTGCTCTATACTGAGACCAGCTCTTTTTATTTTGAGGCAGATTCTCAATAAGCTGCCCAGGCTAGCTTTGAACTTTTTATCAGCCTCCCAAGGAACTGGGGCTCCAGGTAGTCCTTGTTGCTTTACACATAAATATTTATACATATAATCTAAAAACTAAGGATGTTATTCAAAATTCAATGACTGCCATCTATGAAAATGAACAATAAAATGGCTAACAGTCATTTCCTAGTCTTCAATAGCCTATCTATATTAAAATATTCATGGTTATTTCAAATTTTCATTTATAATGTTTTTATGACCTAGAACTGGTTAAGTACCACATCCACATTTGATTGCTTGCTCTCTCTCTCTCTCTCTCTCTCTCTCTCTCTCTCTCTCTCTCAGAAATATTTATTTTATTTTAAATGATATGTATACATGTATTGTACAGTGGGTAGTATGTGGACATGCAGTGAGGTGCCCATGGGGTCCAGAAGAGGGTGTTAGATTCCCCTGGAGATGGAGTTACAGGCAATTATGAGCTTCAAGATGTGGGTGTTGGGTTCAGAATTCTGGTTCTCTGCAAGAACAGCAAGTACTCGTTACCTCTGAGCCCTCCCTAAGCCATCATATCTTTTGGGGGGGATATTAAATTCCTCTCCCATTTTTAATTTTTCATCATAGCAAATCAATAAAGATCCCTTGCCATAATCTTATGGTACATCTTGCATCTTTTTTTTTTTTTTTCTGGATAGGATCTTACTGTATAGCCCTGGCTGGCCTTGAACTCCCTATGTGGACTAGGCTGGCCTTGAACTCACAGAGATCTGCCTGCCTCTGTCTTCTGGGTGCTGCTGGGATTAAAGGATTCAGTAGCTTTCACTTCATACATGTAGGGGGATGGAGAGGAGGGGTGTGTGGGGGGGTGTGAGCAGGTGTTCTGAGACAAGGTTTCTTTGTGTAGCCTTGGCTGTCCTGGAACGCACTGACCAGGCTAGTCTCGAACTCAACAAGATCTGCTGGCTCTGGAGCCTCTGGTGCTGTGGAAGGAAGGTGAGTGTTTTCTCCAGGCACCTTCTCTTGATGGTCATCTTGCCGTGTGCTTTCCAGGCTGTTGCTCTGATTGTCCCCTCCTTTGTGTTCCTGGTCCCCGTGGGTTGGTATTCTCTGCACATCTCTTTACTGGTGCTTACGCAGAAGGCAGAGGGAGCAGGCTAAATTCATGGGTCTGATCCACCAGCTCTATCCACTGTGGATTTAGAAAACTGCTCTGAATGGCCAGGTGAGTGGTTTCAGTAAGAAAGAAAGGTTTGCTTCAGCTGCAGCAACCTCTGGGCATTCAGATAAACCCAGAGGAAGTTGAATTGCTCAGCAGGATGTCGGGAGAATTTAAAATGATAGAAAAGGGCTCCTAGTCTGAGACCAGAGAGGAAAAGGATATAAAGATGGTGCTGGTGTGATAAGGACCCAGGGACAGTCAGGACCACGATGATGCTGTAACTTAGGTCAGGAGAAGAGCTTTCTGTAGACGGGCTGCTGAGGAGCTTCAGGAAACAGATGTCTGTCGTCCATCTTAGACTGGCTGTGGAAACTGTGGTGTGGCAGGGTCTGCCATGTTTCTCTGTGTTTCCTTCCTTTTTTAGTTAAACACATTTTTGTTTGGGGGGAAAAGAATCCACTTTCTAGTTTCTTTTGCTGCAAATTATGGCACACTCTTCTGTTCTTGTCAATAGGATGTGAGCATTAAGTGTGACTGAATCCTGGGCATAAATGTCATGTCAGAATCCCAGGAAGGCCAATTAAAGAGACTTCCTGGGTCACAATACCTCTTTTAAGCCCATCTGCCTTTAGACTGAAGTTTGGATGAGATGACTGGAATTTTAGCAGTTTTAGTATCTGTGAAGTTCATTTTCTTTTTCTATTTATTTATCTTTTACATTTACTTGTTTATTTATGTGGGGGTGGGGGAATTTGTGCCGCGGCATACATGTAGAGGTGGATGATAGTTTACAGAGCTGGTTTTCTTCTTTCACCATGGGGGTCCCAGGTGACAAACTCAGGTTGTCAGTCTTGGCAGCAGGCACCTTTACTCACTGTGTCACCTTGGGGGTCAGTGTTGTTTTGGGATGTTCTTGAATGAGTAGGAATCTAGGTCAATAATATGACGAAGCTGCCAGTTACCAGGTCTGCTCTGGTTATCTCTGGCACTTAATAGATAAATTAAGTTCTCCTTGGTTTCGGGTTCATTACAGTAATCACTTACCATGTGGCCAAGTGCCTTGGAAGTTCTCGGTTTCCATATTAACTTATCTCAGGAGCACAGAGAAGTAGGCCCAATTATACCTCTGTTTTGCAGACGATGAATGAGGCTTAAAAAGATGAGCGAACTCCGTCTAGTGATATGCTGAGTTTAGCAGCAATCATCTGGCCCTGAAACACACAGGTTATTCTACCTCCAGTCACAAAAGTGTCACTTGCCAAGCCTGTACCAGCTGACACCATTGTGCAGGCCACCCTGGCCAACTGCTTCCACAGTCTTGGATGGTAGAATCAGAGTGTTTGAGCAGCAAGCATAGTCCCCTGGCCCTGATACCTAAGAAATGATGGAGACTCTGGAGTTCTAGGGCTGTAACCCACAGTGACATCAATAAAGGCTCCTGGAGAGGCAGAGGATAGAAGCAGCAGCCAGGTGACCAGGCCGGCAGGGGTTTGAGGTCTGAAATGTAGATTGAGTTTAGCGCCCTGAAGCCCTGAGTGCTGCCTCCAGCAACTCACAGAGTACAGAAGGATCAAGAGTTCAAGGTCATCCTCAACATAGCTAAGCCAACTAACCAGCTCCCTGTCTCTAAAACAAAACAAAAATAGGAGATATTGCCCCCACACACAGCATGCACGCATGCACACACACACACACACACACACACACACACACACACACACACACACACACTACTGTAGAGGTGGTATTAGTTCCAAACTTAGGACAAATTATAGCTGAGGAGCTTATTTAACATATCAAAGCAAATCTGGCCATCAGGTTCTCCCAGTATCCCTAGTACCTACATGTTAAGGGTATTATTGGCATATCCATCCCCTAACCTGAACTCTCAAGCCCCTGGGCTGTACTTGCCCCAGAGGTTCTTCCCTATATAATCCAAACAGTTGGTTATCTGCCCCTTTTTGTACCTTTGGTCTTATGACTGCTGCACTTGGTTCCCCTCCCTCCCTCTACCTCTCCCCACATGGCTCAGCTCAGTCTGGGCATCACTCAGAACTCTCCCAGATGCCCCTGCCTGTGGCTATGAATAGAGAGCTCTATCAGTTCTGCTGCCTGTATGGTAGGCGAAATCAGGAGCAAAATTTTAAGAGTGCTTGGTACCGTAAACTCATTTTTTTCTGATTGAATTAATCAGAGACAAGAGATAGGAAGTGTTGAAAGGGGTGGGGGTTGGGGGTTGCTAGACATGGGGCTCTTGATTAGTGAGGAGGCCTGGAAGTACAGCTTTCTCAGGGGGCCATAGGGAGATATTTTGGCTGTTCCTGTTGCCACCTTACTTCATAAGTTTCAATCCTTGGTCCCCAAGCTGATTGTAAATAAGCCAATTGTAAAGGTTCTGTTGCAAGCTAGGCAGGCTGGAGTCAGAGTCTGAGGTCACACTAATGAGCTGTGAATTATGGGTGCTATCAGGTGATTCGGTTTTGCCCTGGATTCCCCCAGATCTCTTGGGCTTGTCTCTTGGTTCTAAAGTGCTGGCGCTCTGTGGGGTTATAGGGAGAGGGCATGGCTCGCCTGGAGAAAGCCAGCCTCTAAGGATGCTTTCCTTGGCTTTAGTCTTAATAAAGTCACAGTAGTAATGAGGCAAATGGGCCCTGCATTTGGAATGCAAATCTGGCCTGCAGAACCACATCGTGGCAGAGCAGCCAGAGGAAAATAGACACTCAATGCAAGAATCTTTTCCCAACATTTCCATGGAGAACCTTTATTTGCCCCCCAATGAAGGAAACAGCCCAAGGCTGAGACAACCTCGGGGACTTGGTTGCTGGATTGCTCCAGAGAAACATGCATGTAGGTGTCCCCAGGGAACCCTGATGAAGAGTCCATATTTTGGACTCAGAGAAAATGTGGGCAAATGAAAGGCAAGGAAATCCATCATGACTGGAGACAGGTTTGGAGCGGGGAAGATAACTCAGCGTCCAGATGCAGGGCTGAGCAATGCTGGAAGAGCTCACCGAGTATTTGTTAAGTTTTTGAATCACCTAAGAGAAATGAGCCTTTCGAACGAAAGAACAAAGACTTTCCAACCTGACAGCTCCGAGGAAGGCTGGGAGCCGCTGTGCCGATCAAAACGGCCTGTGCGGAGGAGGCGCGTGATAAACAGCCCATGGTCCGTCCTTCCTGGCTTCTATTTTCTTCCTTCTGATCATTTGTGTATTTGACGATTTCTTATCCCTTCGTTCACTTCCACCCCGAGGGACAGGGTCACGGAGCAATCAGGGACACATCCAGGAACAGAATATTAAAGGCTCCGTTCTTGTTCCACGTTTCGGGAGAGAACATTGGAAAATAAAACAAATCATTCACCCCGACGGCTCAGAATAGATCATTCCTGGGGCTCTGCAGCCACATTCACAACCGAATCCGGAGCTCTGCGAAAGGCGCTTAAGAGATTTTATTCCTAATCTACTTTCTCCTCCTTAGAGCTTTGGAAATATGGCCATGTAATTTAATGATTACAGGAGATGAGTTGAAAGAATGGGCTAAATACGATAACATCAGCTCGCTTTGTAATGAGGGGCCGAATTTTCCAAATATAGAGCGAAATTCAATTGTGGCCCTGTTTATGAATGTTTCCTGCATGACATTTACATGGGAGACTCTGTTGGAACCCACGTGTCCTTTTTCATATCAAGAGCTCTCTCCTTGGCTTTCGACAGAATTAAGGGAGCAAAATGCAAGGCAATTTCCATAGATCTCTCTCTTGGCTGTGTACACTAATACATTTTGGAATAAGTCAAACATGTACATAATGAGAAACATCTATTGGTTACTGTGAGAGGCAGAAGAGGCCCCCAAACACCAGGGGCTTGCTTCATAACAAATAAGATTCATAAAGTAATACCACAAAATACAATTCAATGTACCAGGGTTGGCGTCTCAGCTTTGACAGAGGTGTGTTAGGTCCCACCTCAGTGCCCAAGACACATTAAGTGGACACAGAAAGTTATCACTGTAACTTCTCTGTGTTTCCTAAAATAAAAATTTGGGGAAAATAATAGTGAAGCTTCAGATGTTGCTGGTAGAGGATAAGTAGAAATAAATGGTCTAACCTATGCACCAGGAATGCTAGAAACATCTCTTGGGCTATAGTTTCATTTGGAAGAGTCTTGTCTTAAACCTAGGGCAGGTTGCATCCTCGGGACTAGGAAGGGTTGGATCACACACAATGGGAGAACTGGTGTTGCCGCAGCAAGGAATCTGCAAAATTACCAAGACTGATAGGGAAGTAATCTGATAACTAGAGAATACTGCCACCAAGCATTACTTAAGTAGACGGGGCAGGTTAAAGCATAAATAATAAGTCTTGTTTTAAACAACATGCTTAGAATAACCACCAAGGCACACCAAGGAACTAATTGTGACTTTCTAAATTGCGTCCCCTCAAATTTATACCTTGAGCTGGGTGTGGGGATTCATGCCTGTGATCCCAGCACTCAGGAGGTAGAGTCAGAAGGATCAGGAGTTCAAGGTTATCCTCAGCACATACTGAATGCAAAGACCAGCCTTGGCCACTTAAGACCCTGACTTAATTTTTTTTTTCCATGTTGGATTCCCAGTGTGACTGTCTTTAGTGATCGCTCTCCTAAAAGGTAATTCAGGTTAAATGAGGCTATAATGTCTCTTAAGCTGTAGAACTGGCTGCCTTATAAATGGAAAGAACAATCCCTTGTGGATGAGATGGGAAGAGCCATGTGAGCTGCACCTGATTGATCTTGGACCCCCAGCCACCAGATCCACGAAAGCACGGATTCCTGTTTAAGCCACCCAGCCCATGATATTCTGCTATAGCAATCCATAATGTTACAGAAGAGAATATTCTAAATGTTCTTGTTTTTCTGTGGTGAATATAAATTACCTTATAGTTAAAGAGCAATAAATGTGAACCCTTTATTCTCTTGGTTTTACTGTACCGACAGAGTGAAACACAGTTCTGAGTCTCCTTTGGGACCAGTGTCTGAACAGGTGAGGTAAATCACCCCAACACACCTCCTCCACGGAACCAACCTCTGTTGTTTTCTTTTGTCTCAGAAATGCAGAGATATCCTTTACCCCTGGCATCACAGGTAATTTGTAATTTAATTTGAACCATGGTTGTGGCTTAAAGCACACATCTGAGCAGTGAATAAGTGGTACATATCTGTAATCCCAGCATTTGGGAAGCTGAGGCAGCAGGATTATGAATTTGAGACTAGTCTGAGCTAGTGACCCCTTGTCTCAAACACACAAACCAACAATGTCTAAGAGCAAATGAGCATTCCTTATATGTTCTAACAGTTTAACAGCAGTAAGCAATGGAGGTGGCTCTTTAAGAGGGACGTTTAGGGAGGTTTAGGGACCAATGTCACAGGACTAAGGATGATGGAGCCATTCAGGATCCAAGCTTCTTGACCCCAAGAGTGCCTGTCTTCCTCCCCCTCCCTCCCTCCATCCATCTTGTGAGTGGGATCGTAGGTCTGACTCAGCCCCCAGGCAATTTCTGGTCCTCATAAATTTCATATTGGAAGTAGCAATATGTTACACTTGCCCACTTCCATGCCAACCGTGAGCTATTCCTGGGCAGTATGTTTTCTGGAACTCTAAAGGCAGTACAGACTTTGCCAGTGTTTTGGGAAAATGGTTTTGGTTTATTCTGCCTGGACACCAGCCCCTCCCCCTGGGGAGGATGATTTGAAGCATGACTCTACAAACCCAGGGATTGTCAGTGCTGGGGCCTGGCTCCAGACCTACCTATTTACATATTTGTTCTGCATTGGCAAGACTGAGCTCGGATAAACATCTTTAAATCCTCTTTGGGATTTTGCAGTTTTTACATTTGTGAACAAGATCAGTTGCAGACTGCATGATTTTTTTTAATGTCTGGGAAGGTAGGTAAAAATAAATAAATAATAAGTAGGGTAACTGCCTGGAGGGATTGCTACCTGCATTCTTTGACAAAGAACTTAGGAAACAGTGTGCTGATGAAGCAGGGTATTGGGTATGTCTGTGCATCCAGCAGATACTTATCCGTGCCTGAAATGTGCAAGGCATTGAGCCAAACCCAAGGGGAAGCAGTGTTGCATACAAAAATAAGATCTGCTGTCAAGACGAGGATGGTCCACTGGGGAAATAGACATATGCTCACATCTTCATTATCCACAGCACTCAGGTAGGTGGAAGTGTGAGGGTGATTATTTTAATTATCCCTGGACTTCTTCCCTGGCATTTTATGGGCTGGAGCCTAACCTGGTATCGCATTATAAGCCAGTGTGGTCAGAATTGGAGAGAAACTCTCTGACCTTTTCCTCCAGACAATAGAGAGCTAGAGCCTGAGCCAGTGCCTCCTCCTGATAGTACCCAGCATACCTCCAAGGGACAAGGCCCTCTGATAATGGTGGAAAGCTTCAGGAAAACGAGTCAAGGATCACCCAGTGCAGGCTCTCCCTGCCACCCAAACTCCCAATCACTGGTGACCAGGGAACAATCCGAGGCAGTCTTGGGTGTGTATTTTTGCAGCTGTGTGAATGTGTCTAGAGGTCAAAGACATGCTGAGTATCCCACTTCAATATTCTTCACATTATATTTTGAAACAAGCTCCCTCTCTGAACCTGGAGCTCACCAACCCAGCTAGATTGGCTGCCAGAAAGACCTGGGGATTCTCCATCTCTCCCTCTATAACACATGCTATTGTGTGGGTGCTGGGGCTTGAAACCGGGTCCTCATGCTTGTATGGCAAGCACCTATTGACTGAGCCATTCTTCCAGTCCCTTTTATTTCATGTGGCCAGGCTCACTAAGTCATTGAGGGTAACCTCAAACTCCCTCACTGAGCAGTCCAGCTGAGGACACAGCCCATCCTCCAAGCTCCTGTATATCTTCTCTGATGGTTTTACTTAAACTTGTCTCTCTGTTCCCCAAATATGAAGGATGATGTGGCCAAAGACATTGAGAAGCAGATTCTAGCAAGCTCCCTGCCCTCTGTTTGTTTAAACGGCAGGATACGGTAGTTCCAAAGAGCCAAAAGCATTCTGCCCACTTTGCTACCAGACACAGCACAGGTTAACCGTAGAGGATGTCTTCCTTCTCGTCTTACAGAGATGGGCCAGAGGAGTCTACAAGCCTTCCCAGGGCGTGGCAGTATGCCTATAATCACAGCACTTGGGAGGCTGAGGGAGGAAGATTTTGAGTTGGGGTTTAGGCTGGGCTGCACCAAAAAGTATAGAAGATAATCAGTTTTACTAACTAGTCCTTGTTGGCTCTCCCCTCTTCCCCTCCCACCCTTGAGTTGTCACCAGGAACTGCTCAGAGTCCTTCTTCTTTGTCTTGACTTCCCCAGAACTAGAGTGTTTAAGATGCTGTGTAGACTGGAATTAGAAGACATCTCTTTAGGAGCTGTAGTGGGATTATGTTGTTACATTGTAAATAATTGTCCCACCTACTGGTTTAATAAAAACACTAATTGGCTAAAGACAGACAGGAAGTACGGGCGGGGCTATCAGACTAAGAAAACTCTGGGAACAGGAAGAACAGAGCAGAGAAGCCAGAGAGACCACGGAGACACTAATTGAGACACCAGCAGACACAGAGGAAAGAAGTTGAAATGCTGCTCTGAGAAAAGGTACTGAGCCACATGGCTGATCAAGATGGGCTAGTTTAAGAGCAAGAACTAGCTAGCAATATGCTAGAGCCATAGGCTGATCAGCATAAAATTAATACGAGCGTCTGTATGTTTCTGCGTGACAGCGGGTCCGAACCTCAGGGCTAGGCCGGAAAGACCAGGCTAGAAACCTCATACTACAAAGAGCAACTTATATTCTGGTGGTTTTGATGTGTTTGTGAACTATACATGTTAATGAACTTATCTGTTGGGTTCACCCCCCCCCAACGAATCTGCCTCTTGTTAAAGGTGTTTCATCTAGCTAAGACCCATGGGAATTGTTCTCTGACACTTCAAAACTCTTCTGCACCTGGCTGGTATTGTGACTTTTTGTACCACGTCCCATTTCCCTTTCTTTCTATGCCTGACATCCTATGCCCCCTTTCCAGCTGGGGTCTCAACCTCCATCTTTCTGATGTCTGCTATTCCCCCAATGCCCAGCACTCTGCATGGCCCAGCTGCAGCAGTTGGTAGATGCTAGCATCCCATGAGTCTCAGCGCCCATATATTCTTTGAGTTAAAAATTTTAGTCTTCTGTCAGCATTCCAAAGACAGCATTTGTGACATTATTTTGGCATCTTTCACCTCATACATCCTTGGTGATGATAAATATTTCTTTACTGGGATTAAATTTTGTCTCTGCCACTGTTTGATGCTTCATAATTGGCCAACAGATCTTTGTAGGATTACTTTGAAGGAGGCATGAGGTAAGACCGGCGTCAGGGAGGTGTTTGTTACTAAAATTATTTACAAGAAATAGCAGAGAGCTGAAGTTACAAGTGACAGCTGATAGACCATGCATCCCAGCTTCCTGTGAATAGTGGTAGCAGGATCTTGAAGAACCATATTTCAGAAACCAGCCACACTGGCCGCTTGAACCACTGGGAAGATGGGCAGGAGGGGGATGAAGGGAAGCTTGGTGAGGCCCTGGGCTGCCATGTGTCTAAAAGGGAAGTGTGCATTTCAGTTGAACATTGACCTACATGTGCTACATTTCCAGTATTCCTTCTCATCAAGCTAATAATGGAATCATTAATGATGGTTTTAAATTTAGAGAGCGCTTTCCACCTGGGCAGTTGTGAGGTTTAATAACCAGTAAGTTGATAGCTTGGGAATGTGCTCTAATAACTTTCTTTTTGCAAATGAAAGAAAATGACCCCCAAAGAACTAGAGAGTTTCTGGACAACTGCACAGTTGTCAAAACAGGACTGGAGAGCTTAGATCTACTTGAGTCCTAGACACAGCAAAGGCACATAGCACAACCAGATAGGAAGCTAAGGGTCATTGTCCATGTGCTGGACAGCTAAGTGCCCTCCTCTGGGTGAGTGCTGATGTCAAGCCTCATTTAAAGCAAGGTTCTCACATGCTTTTGTCCTCTCTTGGGAGCTCCCCATTTCTCTCTTTTCTTCTTCCCTTCTCTTTCTTCTTACCTTCTCTGCTGTTATGATCATAATCTCTCTGTTAATCATAACCATATTCATCTGACAATAAAGCTCTTTTCTACATAGAAACACCTCAAGAGTCTCCTGCTCTCCGCTGCTGCCTTCTGCTGCGGTCCCGCTTTCCCAGTGCATCCATAGAACCCTGATGCCAGATAACCAGATATGTAAAAACCATGCCAAAATATGCACAGAATCCTAACACTGTGACCCAGGATGCCAAATTCTCCAGCCTTAGCTCTTCCCTGAGGCTGTCTCCAGAGAGACTCTGAGGAAAGCAGTGGACCCTAGAGAGATGATGTATTGGCTTGTGGTTGAACTCCTATGGGCCTACCTAGATATCGGGCCTGCAAACCTCCAGGGTGACATTCCCATGGAATGGAAGCGCTGATTCATTATAGGATGTCTTAATTGGGGTTTCATTGCTGCAAAAAGACACCATGACCACAGCAACTTTTACAAAAGAAAACATTTAATTGGGGCTGGCTTACAGTTTCGCAGGATTGGTCCATTATCAACAGGGTGCACCATGGCTTGAACATGTGAGACCTCAAAGCCCACCCCCACAGTGACACACTTAAGGCCACACCTAACTCCTGACGAGGCCACACCTCCTAGTAGTGCCATTCCCTATGGACCTATGGGGGACATTTTATTCGACCACCACACCAGTCTTAATTGATTCCTTTATGTCAGTCAGGATTCTGGGGTAATAAAACCAAGGCTTAACACCCACCTACCTGTCCTTGGAGAAAGGTAAAGGAAAGTGACTTCTAACATCCTCTCCCCAGCCCCAGCCCCAGCCCCAGCCCCAGCCTCCACCAGTCTCTGGTCAAGTATTAGTGACAGAAGCCATTTCTAATGACCTAAGACTTCTCTACCACTAGGCACTATGGGAGCAACAGACCCAGCAAATTGGTTTTTAAATGTCACTTCCTGGCTAACCTGACCTCTCGCATCAAATAGCATGAAGTATAATATAGCTGTGTATGGCAAGTCTGTTGGAAAAAATAATTTACTCCCCACTTTTTCTAAAAGTCGTTTTTAAACATGGCAGTGTATTCCAGCACCTAGGATGTGTATATCATGGAAGAAACTCAGAGTCTCACGTCTTTGGGGTTTTGTTTCAGGCCATTAACTTAATGGCTCTAATTCTTGGAAGCTCCACTAAGGAGGAGGCTTTCCCTGTTACATAAACATATTCATCAGCCTCAAAGAGAAAGTGCATACTGTCTTCTGAGTAAATGGTCATTTAAAGTAATTCTGTGTGTTTTCCCATCTGATGACTGATTGCTGTGGAATATTCTTTAGGATCTTGTGGGGGAGAATGGTAACAGTTTCAGGCGGCTCCCTGAACCACAGAATTTGCTTTTCCTCCAGTCAGACTGCATTCCACACTGTCACTGCTTGAGAAGATAATGGTCAGCTACAGAGAAAGTTGCTGGAGTGGGCCCCTGCTGCCCTCAGAGGGCTCTGAGTAAGGACTTCAGGGGAGCCAAGCTCTGAGTGGGAAGGAAGGGAGACCCACTGTCCCTTTGTCTTGAAGGAGAATGTCTAGAGTATAACCTCCCCAACAGCCTAGTTTACCAAATGCCTGCCTCCCTCTCCCTACTAATCCTTACCTGGAGATCAGGCAAGGGTGGAACACTACCAACCACTCCAAGCATGGTGAAGACAAGGAGGCAGCTAAGTGAATTCAGTTCACTGAGATGGCAACCAGTCTTATGCCTGAGCTGGTAAATAGTTTGTTCTCGGTACTCATCTCTTGAAAATGCAATGCCAATTACTCTTGCAAGACAGATTGTGCATTTGAAGGACAGAATGGTGGGGAGTCAGGGAGTAGCTGGCAGGGACCCCAGGCCCGAGCTCTGGCTCTCCATAGTAGGTGGACTTTTGTTCCCCTGTGCCAGGGCCTGCTGTGTGACAGGGCTAGTGTCTGCAAGACAGGCCTTTTTGGTGAGACTGTAAGATACAAATTTAGATCTGCCCAAGTAAACACAAATACATCCTTCCTTCCTCACAGTGTGACAGGCTAGTGGAACCTTCTGGGTTCAGAGTGACATTTATTTATGGAAACATTGTGTTCCTTCAAGTTCTAGATAGAAGAAAATCCTGGCAGCCACAGTGATCTGCCAGCCAACAGTGGGCAGTGGTCCCCAGGCTTCTCTTGGATGGAAATCACTCATTACTACTTCCTTTTCCATCTGTTTTCCCCACCCCTTCCTTCCTTGTTCCATTCCTGAGCTGACCTGATAGCATCCCAGGCACCAAGTATTTTATTCTTCTGGGGAGAATAATTCACACTTATTCTTTCCTGAGGGCACTTAGCACAGAGCTTGGCTGTTCATAAACACCAACAAGATGAATGAATGGGTGAATTTTCCCCCTGTATTCTCTCACTCCTTCAAGTCACCAGTTAGATGGAGCCGCCTCTGGGCTGTAATCTTTCTAGCATCCTGCATCCATCCAAGGTTGTTTGGGAATAGTCATACTGGAAGCTGGCACTAATGGGCTATCTTATTTTTCTGGATCCACTCCTAATGGGTAGCATTCTGTCACCATGGAACCCAGTAGGTCACTTAATTTCTGTGTACTTAAAAGATTCTTGTCACTCATAACAGTCAATTTGATGGCCTTTTCTTCAGGCCCCAAGAACAAAGGAATGACTGTAAATACTCACACAGACATATCCTGGCATGGGGTAGGCATTGTCTGGAAACAGATAAAACAAAATTAATTATAACAAGAAAATAAAGCCTAAAGAAGAGTTTCCCCTCAGACAGAGAGCCCCATGAATTTATAATGACTAAGATTTGTTTTCTGCTGAGGAGAGACCATTAATTATCAGAGATTGACTCTGGCAGACTGTGACTGAAAAGCTGGGTGAGGCTTGTGATGAGCAGTGAGCACCGGGGGTGGAGAGAATTTAGCTAAATCAAGTCAGAATTGCTGGTGAGGGGGCTGATTTTACACACACACACACACACACACACACACACACACACACTTTATTTGAGCAGAATCAAGGCAGTTGAAGAAGCAAAAAAGTGTGTTCTTAAGGGATTCATCTACACCATGGGACTTTGAGAGCTCAGCGTGTAAATATTTCTTACATTATAGTTTTTACAAAAAAAAAAACCCTTTTTTTCTTTTTGGTAAACCTTTATTACTTTATATGTATGTATTCATTTGTGCAAATGCATGCAAGTGCATGAGTATGTATGTGCTCCATGTGAAGGTCTGAGATCAACCTCAGCAGTTGGCCACCTTGGTTTATTTTCGAGGCAGAATCTCTCACCAGGATCTTATTAGATAGCTGCCAGGCTGCTGCACCCAGGACACCTGTCTCTGCATCTCACAGATGTGGAGAGAGAGATGTCTGTGTCTCACTGTGGAAGGAGAGACAACTCCTTCAAGTTGCCCTCTGACCTCTATAGGTACACTGTAGCATGCATGCCACTTTCTTCCCCCAAAAAGGGTAAATCTAATTTGAAAAGGTCTGAGTCACAGACCATGGATAGGGACAAAGACAAGGTGGCATTTAGCCCTGTGACTGTGAAGACAGATGAAGAATGAATGGGACCTTCAGGTAGAACTGTGTTGAAGCAGTTCATCTATGTGTTCACCAGATATCTACCGAAATATCCTCTGTGCCCGGGAGATAAAGCCTTCCTTTCCACTAGCCAAAAGTCCGGAGAGAGAGATGGACAACTGGAGGGTACCAAATGGAAAATGAGTTTGTTTCAGGTCTGGGTGGAACAATGGAAGCAATTAGGAGATAGCATGCTTGAACTCAGCAGAAGAGGAGGAAACTCCTCAGAGGCCTCAGGGGTGGCCTTTTCCTGACCTGGTTTGATTCTCTGGACCTGGGGCCACTGGTGGGAGTGGAAGTGTTGTGCCCCCCACTCCACAGAGGTTGGTGAACCCAGGGGAATTACTTCAGCTGCCTGGGCTCATTCAAGAGGTGCAGGGTGAGGCATAATTCACTTTCACCACACTACAGTGTGAAGGTCTCTGGGCTGCGCCATGGCTCTGTGGGCTATCCAGACACTTAGGAGCTTACTCAAAGTAGCTTCTTGCCATCCATATGCTGCTTTCTGAGATTCCCGCATGTCTGGATAAGCAATCACCTTTAAGAACTCCCAAGTGTGCCTGCTATGGTCTCTAAGTAAGGGGCTCTTATTTCTGTTCTCAGTAGAACCTGAAGGGGACCCAGGGAATGAGGGCTGTCAACAGCTTTGGGAAATATGAAGGATGCTCAGCATTGCTGTCATTGTGGAAATATAAGCCAGAACCACAGTGAGGTGCCACTTCATAGCCATCAGGATGGTTATTACAAAGCAGACAGGAAATGACAAGTGTTGGCAAGGAGCCTTCCAGTGGGATCTGAAGGGGTACAGTAGCTGTGGAGGATGAAGCTGTGATGCCTTAAAAACTAAACACAGAATTAATTAGGATCCAGCAATTATGAGTATATTCCCGAAAGAAGAGAAAGTTTTCTGTACTTGTGTTCACGTCAGCTCTCAATGGCTGTATGGCTGGAGCCTACATTAGGTACTTTTCCCATTGCTGAGGTAAAATAGCTACCGAACAACTTAGGGAAGCTTATATTAGCTCATGGTTTTCAGGGAATACAAACCATCATGGCAGGATGGCTCGGCCCGTGACAGTAGCAACAGACCGCTTCACATTGTGGCCTACCCAGAGGCAGAGAGCAAAGGGGAAGTTGGTAGGCTGTATCTCTTAAGGACCTGTCCCCACTAGCCAAAATCCTGAAGCTTGTGCATCCTCTTAAAATGATACCACTGGTTGAGCACCTGAGCCTGTGGATGGCATCTCATACAACCTGTATCACAACCCAATGATGAGAACTAGGCAGATGGAAAAACGAAATGTGGTTGGACATAGAGTGGAATATTGCTCAGTCTCTGAGAGGAAGGACATTTGACACGTGTTTTAACACAGATGAATCTTGAAGACATGTGAAGTGGAGTAAGCCAATCACAAAGGACAGGCATTGTACTATTATTTGTGAGGTTCCATGGGTAGAAAAGTTCATACAGATAGAAAGTAAAGCCATGGTGTCAGAGGCTGGGAAGGGAGGCAAATGGGAACTGGTATATAATGGGTATAGAATTTTGGTTAGGGAGGTTCAAAAAAGAATTCTGGGGCTGGAGAGATGGCTCAGAGGACAAGAGCACTGGCTGCTCTTCCAGAGGTCCTAAGTTCAATTCCCAGCACCCACATAGTGGCTCACAACCATCTATAATGAGATCTGGCGCCCTCTTCTGGTGAGTGTATACATAATAAATAAATCTTAAAAAAAAAAAATTCTGGAGAAACAGACAAAAGACAAATTGAAATCAAAGGCATTGGCCAAACAATTGAATGCAAACAGCCTTGAAGAAGTGTTAACAGCTGGCACCACAGAGAAGGGACAAAGTGTCTACAAGCAATTGCAAAACTTTACTTTTAAGCAGTTAGTTAATTTTTTAACTTTTGGGTTTTTTTAAACAGTGGGGTGAAAACAGTGTGTGTGTGTGTGTGTGTGAGAGAGAGAGAGAGAGAGAGAGAAAGAGAGAGAGAGAGAGAGAGAGAGAGAGAGAGAGAGAGAGAGAGAGAGAGAGACCCTTTGGGTGAGTGTGTGTGCATGTACATCCCTGTGTGTGCATGTACATCCCTGTGTGTGTGTCCCTTGGGTGGGTGGGTGTGCATGTGCATCCCTGTGTGTGTGTGTTCTTGTGGGTGAGTGTGTGTGCATGTGCATCCCTGTGTGTGTGTATGTGTGTGTTCATCCCTGTGTGTGTGTCCCTGTGGGTGGGTGTGTGTGCATCCCTGTGTGTGTGTGTCCCTGTGGGTGGGTGTGTGTGCATCCCTGTGTGTGTGTGTCCCTGTGGGTGAGCATGTGTGAGTGTGCATCCCTGTGTGTGTGTGCATCCCTGTGTGTGTGTGTGTCCCTGTGGATGTATATATACATGGAGATCAGATACTGATTATTTTTCTCCATCACTTTCACCTTTTTTTTTTTTTTTTTTTTTTTTTTGAGGAAGGGTTTCTCACTGAGTCTGAGTGCTCACTGACTGGACTAGATTGATTGGCAGAATCGTCCAGGGACCCACCCACCTTTGCCTTCTTCCAGAGCTGACATCATGGGTGTCCACTACTACACTGGCTTTTTATGAGAGGCCTGGAGATCTCAATTCAGGTCATCCTGTTTGTGCAGCGAGCATTTTACTGACTGAGCTGCCTTTCTGGCCCATGTTAGGTACATTGACCACATGCATTCAGATATACCTTATGAGGAAGTCAAGGGAAGTATTATGTCCTATCAGGAAGTACAGCTCCTCTAGTCAGAAAACCTACACCTTCTGAGCCTTCAATACATGTTGTGCACATAAGTAAGAAATATGTGTGTGTGCATTGTTTTACCCTCTCAAGATACCTGGAGTAGGTACTGCTTTTATCTTCAATATAAAAAGCAGCAAACAGAAACCCTGCAGTGATGGCGCATGCCTTTAATCCCAGCACTCAAGAAGACAGAGGCAAATGGATCTCTGTGAGTTCGAGGCCAGCCTGGTCTACAGAGCAAGTTCCAGGACAGCCAAGGCTACACAGTCTCAAAAAACAAGAAAGCAGGGAACAGATGCACTAGGAGGTGAGGTGGTTTGTCTCCCATTAGAGTCTGAAATGTCCCCTTCAGTCCTGGCTTGGCCGCAGCCTGTGGAATTATAGGAAACTCATAGGAACTGGAGAAGGATGCCAGGTCATTGGGGTCATACTCTTGAAGGGGTTATTGGGATTCTTGAAGTTGCTCAGTCGCCCAGGCTGTCTTGGAATTTGCTGGGTAGTGGTAGATAACTTCACATTTCTAGTCCTGATTCACACACCCCAGTCCATTTCACACCGAATTACAGGCCCGTCACCACTCCTGCTTTTATGTGGTCATTGAGGATGGTCCCAGGGCATGCAAGGCAAACACTCTACCAACTAAGATACCTTCCCAGACCTTCCTTTTCTTTCCAGTTCTGGCTATCATAAAGGCAGAAGCCTTCTCTGCCTTGTGTTCTGGCCACGAGGTACCATGCTACCAAAGCCCAAAGTAACAAGGCCCAGTAAACCATCAACTTGAGTCTTCTGAAACTGTGAACCAAACCCAGCCGTTCCCCCTTGGCACTGTATTCTGGTGTTTGTCAAGGAAAGCTGACTGACACAAGACTAAAGGCAGGTTGTGATATGCACGACACCCTTAGGCTTGCCAGCTAAGCCCATCCTGCTTTGCCTCACTCTGGATCCCTGCTCCTTCCAAGGGGATATTTTGGGGAGAGACAGTAGTCCCAGTACCCATCACCACATGTTCTAACTTTGTCACTGCACCCCTGTGACCCTGCTCTTTTCTCTTAGAACCCATTGCTTTGTGACATGGAAAATAAACTATAACACGTCTACTAGCTAATTAATTAAAATGGAAAAAATCCCAATCTTCAAATCTGAAGTGATTAATTATATAAGTACTAACGCCTCTGCACACCCAAGACTGCACATCTCCAATTACAGCCCTCCTAGCATGTTATTTTCTGCTGGTTGTGTGTGTGTGTGTGTGTGTGTGTGTGTGTGTGTGTGTGTGTGTGTGTCCACTGGAGGCTGATTTCTCACACACCTCAGTCCATTGCACACCAAATGACTGGAATGGTGTTTATCCTGCTCATTAGGGGACTGTATCAATTAAGCAGACCTGACTAAGCAACCTGTCAAGCTCCCACAGCCTTGATGGTGTTCGTTTTTAAAATCCCTGCCCGGTACTCCGAGGCCCTCCCCCTCCTTAAGGTCTAACGCTGTGCAAGTCTTTGGTGGGTTTGGTTGGTTGGTTTGTCCCTTTACAAACAAGGTCAGGGAAGAGTTCTGATCTCAGAGGACTGTTCTACTGGACTTGCCTTTATGGTTTTGTTAAAGCACATTGTTTGGCTGAGGTACATGGCTCCCAGCTGCCAGCCTATTGAACCTTCCAGGTTTGGGGGGCATGCATGGTTCCGCACACATACACATGCCTGGTGCCACTCCTCGGGTACTTTTGTGATATAGGGTCTCTCATTGGCCTAAACCTTGCCAGTTAGTCAGACTGGCCTGATCAACCAGCCAAGAGGGGTCTCACCGACCACTGGGGTCACACTTGCCTTCTTTTTCATGGGTTCTGGCAGTCAACTCCAAGTGCTCATGCTTGTAAAGCAAACACTTCACTGATTCAGATCTCATAGTTTCACTGTGTAGTTCCAGCTTGCCTGGAACTTACTACATAAGCCAGGCTGGCCCTGAACTCACAGAGACCCTCCAGCCCCTACCTGGAATTGCATGCTGGAATTAAAGATGTGAGCTGCTGGCCTGCACCCTACTTGTCTTTAACCTGAAGGTATAGGCCTTCTTGCTCACATGCTTCCCAGTGGTGAGCCAGGCTGGGCACACTAATGCCAGTCCAAGCTATTTGTGATAATTCCAGTCATCTGAGCCTGTTACTTGGACTTTTGCTTCTTGCAAAGGACAAGACTAGAGCTTTAGAGCAGGGGATGCTGGGTGCTAGGGCCCTGAGCAGGCAAGAGACACCAATAGTTTCCTCCCTGGGTGCCCATTCTCTGTGGGCAGAAACTACTTTGTCCTCAGAGGGTTGTTACCCAGGCCCTGCCATGCCAGCCGGTTGCTGAATAACTATCCTTAGTGCCTGCTGAGGAGGAAGTGGACTTGAAACCCAGTGAACTTCCAGATGGAGTAGCTGTCAAGAGCAGAGTTGGGACACCTGGTTCGCCATGAGCAATAGAAGAGTGTGTTTATGCCTCTGGCTGTAAAAATAATAATGTGATGTGAGAAGCCTTCAGAGGCAAAGCCCCCAGCAAGAAGATGCAGATATTAATGGTAGGCACATGCTGAGACTGACGCCTCCATTTTCCAGAAGCAGAAAATGACATTTTTCTCACTGAAATTGTGAAAAAGAGAAGTTAATGTGTTCAACATTTAGACGGGAATTAAAGCACTTTCAATACAAACTGAAATTATTGTTTACTTTCTGTGGCCTTAATTCATTAACAAATGAGCTGGATTTTTCTCCCATGAGGGTTTGGACAAACAGGGGAAGTCTGTTTCTCTTCCCACTCTGCTTTGCATAAACCTGTGCAGCTAACACCAGAGCCACCAGCTACATAGGAATATCTAAATTACACGGACAGGGAAGTTCCCCACCACCCTAGCCGCTCTTCAAGTACTGGATAGCCAAACGTGGACAGTGTCTGCCATATTGACCAACACAGACACGGAATATTACCATTGTCTGGTCCAAAGGGAATTTCGTTTGTCCAGATTCTGGTGGTTAGACAAAAGCCAGCATTCTTCAGGAACTTGTAAAGCTGGTTTCCTTCTACCACAAGAGCCATTTTCCAAAAGGGACAAAAGGTTACTTGTGCTTATTAGCATACCAAATCACATACTGGCCTCCAGCTCCCTCAATATCACAATTACCTGTTATACATTTCGGAGCTCATGCTGGCATCCTGGCTCTGCTCACCCAACCCTAAACTTTCTCAGGATCTACCTTCCTCTTCTCCTTATAACCCTGCTATTTGGGCTACGCTCTCTTGGTCTTCTCTATTGCCTACACTCTATTTGCTTCCCTCTCCCTTCCTCCCTTCCTCCCCGCCTTTCTTCCTCATCCCCCACCCCCCTGATCCTGCTTCTCTCCTGGCCAGGCTGACTGCTGGCCATGTTCCATCTACTACTTTTTCTCTCTCCGCTGTGGACTCTTCCAGATGCCTCTGGCTGTCCTCTCCCTCATATCTATCATACAAACCTCCCTCGTAACCATACCATGGAGTGGCCATGTCATCAGTCTATACAACCATTACTGCTAAACATTTCATTGGATGGCCTGTCAGTGTACCTTTATTATAGAGGCAAATTGCATTTTAGAATTGTGTTTATTGAACAAGCAATGCTCCAAATACACGTTTACATGAATTTGTTTCTTTTTTGTGTCTTAGAAATGATGTTTCCCCGTAATTTTCTAAATCAGAGGTCTGTTAACCTAAGACAAGGTAGCAGCAAATGCTTGCCCCCCTTTGTGAGCCCCTACTCTGTCCCAGAGCTCCTGCAGCTGTCCCCCACAGGCTATCTAACCCATACCCTTCTCAGCCTGGATCCATCCATTTCCCCCAAAGAGCATGACCCTATGGTCAGGACCATGTCAAAGGCTAAAATGGCCTTGGAGAGGGCTCAGTGTGCAAGGTGTTTGCTACATAAGAGTAAGGACATCCCCAGAACCCATATAAAGCTGGACGTTCATGCTGTATACAAACCAGAACAACACAGAGACCAGGTGTCCTCTGACAACACCAACACCAGCATGTGCGCACACACACACAGACACACACAAATACACACACATACAAACACACACACATACACACACACAGACATAGACACACACAGACATAGACACACCACACACACGCACACACACACACACATACACACACACAACCTTGGCCCGGAGAAGGCTGCACACAGAGGCATAGTGATGAAATTCTATTTGTGCCCCGGGGTGCTGCTGAAGAGTCACAGCCTCCAGAGTTTGTCAACTCAGGTTACATGTGGTTTTAAAAAGGAAATTTAATGAAAAGAGGCTCCTTTGCTGTAGTATTTGCAATCAATATGAAAATAGGTTTGGTCTCTTTCCTTTGTTTTTAATTCTGAGGCACAAAATCCTCACCTGGAGTTGTTCTTCCCTCCTCATTTAACTTGAATCCTAGTGATTTGCTCACCCTGCAGCTTGCAGGATAAATGGTACTTTTCCAGCCCACCGGAAATGAATGCTACCTGGCTGACAGCATCCCTGCTCTCTTGGAAAAGTGTAGCCACAGCTCTGAGCTTCCTAATTTAATCATAGACTCTTGGAGTGCCTGCAGCTGGGGACAATCCGGGCTGTCCCAAAGAGGGGTGTGCTGGATTTGTTTACATTTCTAAGGTTCCAACAGGGAATGTTGGCCAGACAGGTTTCGAGATGACAAAGCAAATTATTTCCATGAAGCCTCCTGGGGAAGGCAAGATGCCCAGGGCCTTCCTAGGTCTTCTCCCAGCCCAGTGCCAATCTTGCTTAGGTGGTTTCCCTGGTACCTGTCTGTTTTGGAGGGGGCCAAGGAGTACCACCTGTGGTTGAAGCCCTATGGAAATGCAGCCTCTCCAGCCAACAGGAAAGCATTGTTGTACTCCAGTGTTTGGAAAGAAGCCTGGGCAATTAGGGCAGGCAGAGGATAAATTATCATGGAACCAAATTATTAGATCTGCATCATGGAACATTTTTTTTTTTTTAAACCAAGTTTATTTTCCTGAGAGAAAATTTTAATATTCTCTCCCTGCTTCCCTCCCCGTACCTGATAACACTCTACCAACTGCAAGTGGATGCCAAAATCAAGGGACATTGATGCGATGTGTCCCAGAGTAAATGGCTGGGGCCAGAGCCAGACAAGGCAGTGCTGAGGAGCCAAAATAACAACAGCGAACAGTATGAGAGAAAGCAATGAAGTGAGTCCGGCCCAGACAGCAAACAGCAGAGCTTCACACACCCCTTCTGGGATGGAAGGAAGAAGGAGCTTTTCAAGAGAAGGATGGGAGCTGCTGGACCAGGAATCCTGGGGCGCTAACTATGGTCAGTTCACCACAGTGATGCTAAGAGCTACCGTTTGTGGACGCCTGCAAAATGGCACAGCTGAGGTCCATCAGAGAAGAGAATAGGGATCTGGTAAAACAAACAAACAAAACCACCCTCCTCCAGCCATCTGCCCAGTCATTGCAACCATTAATGACACCAACAGCCACAGTTCACTGTTCATTATGTCCAAGGTACATACACAAGTGCATGCCAGCTCTCACAAGGGCTTCCCCGTTCTATGTTATAAAGAACCCAAGGCTCAAAGAAGTGTAGAGTCCTATGTCAGGGACACCAACTGTCATTTAAACCCCACCGGTAGTTAGCAATGTCTCGGGCATGATAATGAAAGAGTGACATGATTTTTATGACTTGGCATCCATTGTTACAGCTCTCTACAGGATGCACAATGTTCAAATTCAATTGTTAGGCTGTATTATTCGTATTGCTAAATCTTTATTTTGACTGAATAAATGGAATTGGCTTAGACAATGTAACCTATTCTTTAAATATGGGAAGATTTCTGTGATACTCTCAACTTTTGTATTTTTTTATAGTTGTTATGAGAAAACTCGGGGGCAGAAAAGAAGGTGGGGTGTTACCAGGAAAACATAGAAAGGTTCTTCATTCAAAAAAAGAAGAAAGAAAAAAGAGAAAACATGTCTAGAAATGATTGCTCCATAAACAAAACACAGTGCACACAGCAATTTCATGTACTTGTTGCGCCCACTCGGTTGTTCTTAATGACTCAAGAACAGAACTGCCTGGGCAGATTTACAGGCTCCCATTCCCGACATCTGTGCAGTAACAACGTTGTGTGCGTTCATGGAACGTTTGCTTCTGCTCATGGGGAGAAGCACAAACATCTAGGGTAGATTTCCACCTTTTCCTGTGACCTAAATTATTCTTCTGCATCCATCTGTGAACTTGGGGTAGAGAAGTAAGAAGCAAGAAGACAGGGTGGGGCCGAAAGGAGGGCGATGATCACATAATAAACTGACTGTACTCATGTCTTTGTTCAGCTCTCCAGTAATTAGAAAGCTGAGTTCTGGCCCGTGTCTTTGGTTGGATGGTGTGGGCTTGTTTGGAATCAGTTTGGCAGATTGCTCTCCTGGGAAAAGGTATTAATACGGAGTCAGGGTCTGGGTGTGGCTTGGGGGAGAGCAGAAAGGTGAGGTGCTCCAGTTCCAGGGCCAGCATCCATTATCTGGGCCTTCCAAGCTTCTCAGCTGTGCTTTTGTGAATGTTCTATGTCATGTCCTCCAGTTGCCTAGAGGGAAGATTTGTTTTCTGTTAGTCACTTCCTGTAACTTCCTCCCAGGCTGTTTCCCATAGACCTCCTCCCTATGTCCGCCATTTTGGAAGCACTTGCCATACTGAGCCAGAATGCACTGAACAGACTGAGGCCTCTGGTACCTACTGATGCTCATCTAATCCTGTGATTCATCTGGGAGGAAAAGCAGGCATGTGAGCTACTCCAGGTAACCGAGCTGCTGCCACTCAAATCCAATCTGTTATACCTCAAACCCTGAGATAGAAGGAAGGCACACAAAAGGATGAATCTGGCATCTGAAATGACCAGGTGAGATGGTTCAGTGGGCAAAAGCTTCTCCACCATTCACCAAGCCTGACTACCTGAGCTGGAGCTCCAGGATTGTTATGCCTAGATCGAGGGGACCCTTAAAAGACCACCATGGAGACTAAATCCCATATGTAAAGCAAAGAACCTTTTTATCAAGCTTGGTCTCTCTCTCTCTCTACTGCAGCAGTTAGAGCAGAGAGTGCCAAGCCTGGGCAGGGCGGGGCTTTTATCATAGTAGTGGTTGGGGTGAAGGGATTTCCAGGGTTCAAGACCCTGATTGGCTGACATTTGTCTAGAGGTATCTTAGCAAGATCAAGGGGAATAGGTGTGTGCTGGGCTCAAGGACTAGCTAAAGTTTGGAATGTCTGGAATATCAGATATTTCCCTTCAGATGCTGGCCCCTCCCTGGGTGGTGTGTATTATGTAGGGTTTTCCTGAAACTACCAGGTGCTGTCAGTCAGAGACTCTGGCTTACTGTCTGTCTGGTTTTTATTGAGCCTGTCAAGGCAGCTGTATAGCCAAGCTGTTCTGGACCCCACAGGATCATCATGGTGGGAGAGAGCTGACTCCCATACTTTGCCTTCTGACATATGTCCTTTGGTACCGTGTCCTCAAACATACATGTTAAGACACTTTTAAAGGTAAAAATTATCTTCCAGGCATGATGGTGCACACCTTGGGAGGCAGAGGCAGGAGGATTTCTGTAAGTTTGAGGCCAGTCTGATCTATATATTGAGTTCCAGGACAGCTAGAGCTATGCAGAGAAACCCTGTCTTGAGAAACAAACAAATAATAATAATAATTAATTAATTAAATAAAGGTTATCTGAGCTAGGTATGGTAGCACAAGAACTAAGTCCGAGGTAAGATTTCATATTTGAGATGGAGACGCATGGAAGTTGGCTATTGTTTTCATGAGACACCAGACTCTTGGACTTCAAGCTTAAGACCCAGGTTGCATATCTTCTGTGGATGCTTTCATTCTGGGTTCCACCTGGCACTTTTGCTCTGGCTAGCTTATGTATGGCCTCAACTTCCCCTTCCTGGGGAAGGATATGTGGGTAGAAAAGAACAAAGGAGGCAGTGTAAACAGATTTTTTAAATTTAAAGTTTTCATTATAACCCCTCCCTCATTCTTAAGGTGGGGTTTGTGTATCTAATGGCCTCCAACTTATGATATAGCAAGGCCACACTTGCTATACAAAGCCAACTTGCTATACCCTTGAACTTCTGATCCTACTTCTGGGATGGCAGTTATGTGTCACCATGCCTCCAGGGCTTCATGCATGCTAGGTATGTGAACTTGAACTTCACCAACTGAGCTACCTTCCAAGTCCTGTGGCTCCACACTAACTGTATCCTAATACCAATTCCAGGGCCTGCAAGATGGCTGAGTGGATGAAAGAGCTGGATGCCAAGCCTGATAGCCCCAGTGCAATTTCTAGAACCCACGTGGAAGAAGAGAAAACTGGCTCCTGCAATTGCCCCCCTCCCAGCAACTTACAAATTTATAAATATGTAAAAAAAACCCACAATAGATACAAAATTTGAATGGTTTACAGAATGACTTAGTTTTGTTTTTCAACAGTGATTACAAATCAAATTTTTCTGTTTTTTGGTAACATAGGCATGACACACACCCCCACACCGTGGTGTGCGCGTGCGTGCGTGCGTGTGCGTGCGTGTGCGTGTGCGTGTGCGTGTGCGTGTGCGTGTGTGTGTGTGTGTGTGTGTGTGTGTGTGTGTGTGTGCTTTCATGTGTGCATATGGGCAGGCCAGGGGATAACACAGATGCCATTCCTCAGTCATCATGTACTTTATCTCTTGAGATAAAGTACTCACACTCACAAAGCAGGCTAAGCCAGCTGGCCACTGAGCCTCAGAGATCTGCTTGTCTCTGCCTCCCTGCTACATACAACACTTGACTTTTTCGTTCGGGTTCTGAGGATCAAATTCAGGCACCTATACTTGTATGGTGAGCACCTTACCAGCTAAGCTATGTCCCAGGGATTGTTATCTATGTTTTCTTTAAGCTTTCTATCCATATTGTCATATTTAATTCTATTAGCCTGTTGTATTGGAAGCTTTATTCTGTGATCAAAAGAGGCTAATGAACTAGTTACAAAGGCACAAAGCTGGTGGGTTCAGAATCTACCACCATCGGGCTACAGACTGGCAGTGATTTGGAGCACTCCCTGTCTTCATACTGGATAGATACAGGTGAGTTCATCCAAGAGCGGCCATGGAAGAGAGTGCCCTGTAGTTTGTTCCAGGACTGTGTTAAATTTAATATGTGATGATGCCAGGGCCTCCTATATACCAAGCCTGCACTCTACCACCAAACTTCAGCCCAAGCTCAACTAGGTTCTTTTGTGTTTGCTTTGATTCTGTTGCTGACTTTGACACAGGGTGTCTATGGTCCAGGCTGGTCTTGAACTCCTGACCCTCTAAGTGCTGGGATTACAGGTATCTGCCACTATGCTATTCTCAAGTGTGTGGTTCTTCATCTCTTTTCCTCACAACCGCCAATATCTATGGCTGTGCGCACACTCCTGGAAGTAACTGCCCAGGTTGTTTGTTCTCCTGTGATGTGTGGAGGTCATGCTTATTCATTTCTTTATTCCTGTTTGTTAATTCCCTCCTTCCTCCCTCCCTCCCTCATTCACTTATGCCAACAGTCTGTAAAAAGCAGAGCTATATTGTGTTACCATTAGAGGGCAAAATGGCCCTTGGGACACTTTCTGTGTGGCTTTAACACTTGGAAAGCATCACTCAGAAGTTCCTCACATCCACACAGGGAGATTAAAGAATACATTAACAATTAGCTTGAGATATAGATTCAACAGAAACATTTCTTAATTCTGATTTTTATGTCTTTGAGGATTTTTTTTCTGACAGAATCTCACTGTATAACTCTGGCTAGCCTGGAATTTGTTAGATTAAGGTAGCCTGAAACTCCAGTGCAGCAACTGCCTCTATTTCCAGATGCTGCCATTAAAGGTTTATATCACCACAGCAGGTTACCTCTTAGGGAGTTTGGGTTACTGTATGTGTATATGTGGGCTTATGAAGGTAATATTTCAACCCTGCAGACACGTGTGATCCAGAGAGCAAGGATGCCCTTGGATTAGGAGCACCCCTCTGTCACCTCCAAACTAGGTAAGGCGACTATTTCTCTTCCTTTCTATGGACAGAACGTTATACACGCTGTACTTTTATGGATGATTTAATGTAAAGTAGCATGAATCTTGTTCTGGAGCTCAACTTCTGCTTCTGTGCATAATTAAGTGTATTTAAAATGATTTAAAATAAATTATGAGTCATACCTCAGCCTTTCTTTACCAGTGAAATGAAATGTGATGTGTCAAACTTGAGTTAAATCCATAATCTCTCTGGATGTGCTTTTGACTTGCTTGTACTGAAGAAAGGCAGGCAGACAAACTAAAGGCAGCTCCGTGCGCCATATTGACATTCAACAATGAAAGGTCGGGGTAGGGAGTCAGTGCCAATATGTTCATCCCCAAACTGCAATAAAGCTGTCCTAGCAAATGTAATCCCAGCTGCCGTTTCCTGCCCTTTGGGCTAGAAATGTGCCATTCAGACCCTCTACTCCATGCTACAAATATGCCAGGTTTCCACGGAGGGTTGTTTTAAAATATCAATATAATCTTAGATTTTATATTTTGAAGACAAAAATCCCCACGCAGTTAAGGGATTTATTTGACAAAAAGTGTGTGTGGGGAGGTAAGAGATAAGAGATAACAGCTCAGTTTTCTTCCACGTGAAAATTACCCAAATAATTGCGGAGTGTGTCACCATATGTATCATAAAGAGAGTTTATCTCTCAGTTTGGTGACCAAAGGTTTCCCAGAGATGGTGTTCTTGAGGGATGACCAACAGCAGTTTTAAATATCAGATGCTGGAAAAATATCCACCCCTACCTCTCATTCCTGTTTGCTTACTTATTGCCAGGATGGTACACATAGGTCAGTTAGAAAAGTATCACGTCACTGTGACACCACACCTGGCCTCCCCCCTTTTACCATCAGGGCCACAAACTCAGAATGGCCACAACCCATCTGCACATGTGTCTTTTCCCAAGATAGGACAGGATTCAAGCCACATATTTGGCAACAAAATAAGCAATACAGCAAGAAAAGATGGGGCTTTGGGACTCTGCCCTGGACATCACTTCTTCATGGTTAATATCCCTCAGACAAATGCTTGCCCAAAACAAACGAACAAACAAACCGCCTGAATTTCTACTTCTAATAGGGGACACTAAATCAGTTGATATATGAATCCTTTGGAAACAAAAGTAGAAGGAATCCAAAAGAGAGTCACAATCACCTCATCTGTTATGAGACTTACACATTTCAGCTCTGCCTTACCTACCATGCAAGTGTCAATCAAAAAAAAAAAAAAAGCTAATCCTAGGAAAATTAGAGAATTAAAAATTAAGAGTTATTTCACAAGGCAGTTCCTATCTATATTGAGCATAACTCAATTTAAAGTTTATATTGGCTACCCATGGTGGCCTAAATGCTTTCACAGACCAGCCTGCTAGAGGCCATTAGCACACAGTCCTCACAAATGGAGAACATTCTTGTTAATTCACTAGCCATCCTTCTGACTGGTAGCATGTGCTTTCACTCAGCAGTTAGTCCTGGTCACTGCTCAGAGTAAGAGCTTGAAGGCATCATGACAGAAGAAGAGGAAGAAGAGGAAGAGGAAGAAGAAGAAGTCTGTCTGCTTTAGGACTGTTGGAGTATGCTGCGTTTTATTTGGGAAATGAGAAAAAAAAAAAAAAAAAAAACCTTTCCACGATCAGCCACTCCATGTGACATTCCAACCCACACTCTGCTACTGACATTTTATCTCCCACTGAACAGCCCGGCTGTTGTAACATTTTCAGGATTCTTAATTTATGTCTCACAGGATCTAAAATCAGAAGGCAGGGACTCAGGAAAATAAGTAATGTTGACAGGCACCTTCATATTCCAGGAAGCTGCCACACCTTAAGGCTGCTGGGAGTTGGGGAACATTCTTTCTTCTTACAAAATATGTCCAGAAGATAAAAGGGGCAGAAGGGCTGTACTGAACCATTCAGTTTTCCCTAAAGGCAGTAACTTTGGACTGGTTTATCACTAGAAGCTGCTGGAATCTTTGCTGTCCATGGTATTAGAGGTACTGAATTAAAAAACAAACAACCAGGATTATGTCCGGTGTATATCTTGGCTTTAGAGTGCTCAGCCTCCATCTCTTTCTTTGTAGATTTATATCTATATATCTGTAATACCGTGCTTTAAAAATATAGGATCTTGAGCCTGATGACTAACTTTGCCACTAATTGCACACCCCAGAGATTTTCTTCCATTTTCCAGGCAATATTTTCCTGTGCTGTAGAAATAGAGATGGTCTCAGTCCCCACTTCATATGTTTATTGTGGATATCCAGCACATTTATGGACAATTCAGTGTCAAGCTTAGCATTATCTATCCATTAGCCAACTTACATTTAAGATGTAGTATGCATAAACCTATAATGTGCACGCAAAAACTTCTGGTTAGATTATAGAACGAAAAGCTTGCTCCATACCTGGTGAGTAAGAAATCAGTAGTTTTGACACACAAACCACTCCACATCGCGCTGAATACTACTATAACTAGAAAGCTGCAACTGCCCATCTTTCAAGCAGACAGATTTCACAACTGTTTGCATCATCTCCTCTAAAGGTAAACTTATCCCAAAGAACAGAGGCCAGGAAAGAGGGGAGCAACCAATCCCCATAAATGCATATGACAGTAAATTCTCACAAGGTGCAAAATATACACATAGGTGCATTAAGTTTAAGTGTATGCCCTCTGCACAAAGCCTGTAAGCTCCTCCCGTCTCCTCTCTCCCTCCCCTCTCCTTTTCTCTCTTTTCTCTTTCCACTCCCCTTCTCCTTCCCTCCCTCTCTCTATCCTCTCTCTTCTGTTTCCTCTTTTCTCTCCCCTTTTCTGTTACTTTCTCGGCTCTGAGACAGGATTTCGTTTACAGGCGTTGCCTTCACAGCTACGTCCAAGAGGCAGTTCTTATATTAATTGAGGTGACATTTTTAACAGCCCTAGGTAATAATAATGACCCCTCAACAGATACTAAACAACCCTCAACTGGAGCAGCACCTGAACTCAGGAACTAGACCCCGCCCCAGTGCCAGACCCCGCCCCAGTGCCAGGCCCCGCCCCAGTGCCAGGCCCCGCCCCAGTGCCAGGCCCCGCCCCAGTGCCAGGCCCCGCCCCAGAACCCGGTCTGTCCGACTGTGGCGCTTTCAGCTGCCGGCGTGGTCCACAGGACACTTGCGCATTTATCAAGGTGTCTTAGCACTGCCTGATTCTAAATAAGCGGCAACAAGACGACTGCGTTTTCAGAAAGCCTCGACTCGGTCTCCTTCTCTGTTCTTTTAGAGCTTTATTTCGTTTTACTGTCTTGAGAACGCGGTTTGTTTCCTTAACATGGTTTAAGAGCGCATGTTTTTAGTCAGGCGCTATCAGGACAGTCCGCATCCAGGATCGGGGTCCCTGCGCTGAGCTATGGGCGGGCCAAAGGGGAAACGGGGTCCTTCTCTAGGGCGGTCGCACAGGCAGCGGCTGTGTGAAGCCGGGCTCTGGCAACATGTACTACAAGTTTAGCGGCTTCACGCAGAAGTTGGCTGGAACTTGGGCTTCGGAAGCCTATAGTCCGCAGGTACGAGTTGGAATGAGCCGCCTCTGGCGGGGAAACGGCAGCCCGAAGCAGGCGATCGCGGGGTCCGAGCCGGGAGAGGCTTTTGCCGGCCGATCGGTTCTGTTTGCTACTGTGCCCTCGTACCTTGCTACACTGCCTTATATCAGTCACCGAGGTTTTTGTGTGTAGTGCACCCTAGGCACGGTTTGCATGGCACAGAAGTTTGGTCTGATAGCCTGAGGAGGTCAAGGTGACCCCTGGGGTACCTGCCTATTTAAGATTGATGTGCCGTGGAAATCTGTGGTGCACAGAATGTGATTTGAGTTCGGGTTTCAGCTCTTCCTTGTTGAGGTGGCCTTTGTTACTTACCCTTGTCAAAGCCCAGAAGGCAGTTTCATCCAGTGGAAGAGTGGGATTGAGGCGTTTGCTTATAAGGCGATTTCTTCAAATACATTAAAAAAAAAAAAAAAAAAAAAAAACCAACATGGTAAAAGACAGGCAACAAGGTTTTTTGTTTGTTCGTTTGTTTTTTGTTTTTGTTTTTGTTTTTTTTTTTACACTTTTGTTAGTTACAAAGTAGCAGACGGTGACCACTGGGCGAACTGACATTCAGGTTCTACTTAGAGTCTACGAATGGTGTTTCCAGCTCCAGCCTCAGTGTTGTGAAAATGTGGTATTTTAGAGCTCCATTCATATTGGGTTGCCACTGAATTTATCAGCCTTAATTTTGTGACCTTGACTGTTAACTTTTTGTTGTGAGGCCTTTTGTTTCAGGGCATTAATTTGGCTTAAGTGAAGGGAGCGGCATTTTTTGGGCAGATGGTGCGGGATAAATGCTATGTATTCTTCAGAAGCTGAAGCTGAATCATTGCACAGAGTAGTGTGAGAAAGCTTGGTGGAACACGAAAAGCTTGACTAGAATAGTCAATGACCCGTATGGGCTGTATAAGATACTCGGTGTGTTATTATTGCCTCTTTTCAACCCCATATGGGACACTACATCGTGGTTAAGGGGAGAGTGCTTTAGTATGATTTCAATCCAAGATTAGATGTGCTTTCACGATAAAGGAGGTCCAGAAAGGCTGGATTTGCTTTTAGGGAAGACGAAGAGGAGAAGTCTTGAGGGTTTTTAGGTGACATATCATTCCTCTTTTGATGATATGTCGTGTCTGGCAGCAGCTGAATTTATGGATATGAATTTATGGCATGTAATAGAGCTGGCTGTTTTCATCCCATGGTTTGTAATAGGCGTTTTGCTGATGGAGAGATCATTCATGAAAGGAAGAAAGAGACTGTTGTTCTGTTACAGAAATGGGAACAGAAATGAGGGAAATTTGTTCAAAGAGCAATCTGTGGTTAGAAGGGAAGCTAGTGTGGTGTCACTAGAACCCAGTGTAGTAAGTTGTAAGGAAAGAATTGCCAGTGTGTTGATCTGTTTTTTGTACAGAAGATGTAGGGAAGTTCTATTTCATTGCATCTTCTACAGTGTATTTTTGGGAAATAGATTATATGTTATGTTTAGGGAAGTTTTGGTGTGCATAGTCCTTTAGTAGTATGCAGATCATTAGTTATATGACCTTTAGGAAGGTCTCACATACTTGCTCCCTATTAAAAATCCCTGTCTGCCTCCCATTTTGATGTTTATCAGTAAAAGTATTTTCTCGTATTTTTGAACCCCTTGTAAGCCCCACAACATACACTTTCCTGTGTAAGACTTATTTTAAATATATTTTTGAGGTTCTTTTGTGTTACATATATGAGTGTTTTATATATGTGTCACAGTTTCTCTTGTGATGGTTGCAGATATAAAAAGTTTTTTTTTTTTTTTTTTTTAATGTGTTTGGGTGTTTTATCTGTGTGTGAGATTGTCTGGGGTCTGCAGAAGCCAGAAGAGGTTCCAAATCCCCTGGAGCCAGAGTTAGAGACAACTGTGTGAGTGCTGGGAATTGAACCTGGGTCCTCTCCAAGAGCAGCCAGTGCTCTTAACCGTTTCATCTCTAGTCCTGTAGGTGTACCTCTTCACAGAATTGTAGCAGTATTTAGTCTTCTTAGACACAAAGCACTGGAAAATGAAAATGTTTGCACCATTCAGTACTACATAAAATGAGTAAGTGGCATGCATTAAATAACCAAATATGGAGTGCTACTTCTGTAACGATAATACAGATTTGTAAACCAACTTGATAGCAACTAATTGTTGGAGGAGTGTTTTATAGTGGCTGATTAAAAAGCATTCATCTTTCCTTTTTGTGATGTATGCCACAAATAAATTGAGGCACATGAAAAGATGCTTGACATTTAGTAGGCATTAGGGAAAAGCAAATGAAGACTTCAGTGAGGTACCACTTCGTGTCTGCCAGAATGCCTATAGCCAAAAAGACAGACGTAGAAAAGATCATTTCCCTGGCAGCTTAACCCTTCTCTGGAAGAGGCAGTCAGGACTGGGTAGGCAGATGTCCATACTGCACAGGGGAACACAGCTTACTGCCCATCTAGGCAAGTGCATTGGGATTTGCAGCTGCTTTGGAAAGGCTCCCCGCTGTAGTACACCAACCAAAGACTCGGGATGCAACCGCACCATCTTTGGCGGTGCACACACCAATGTTTCGGTTGGCCTGGGAGCCAAAGTCACAGAACAAGCCCTTGTGTGGGTCACAGGGGTCACGCTCTGTTCTCCCAGATGCTTGGTGCTGGCACAGTGCCCTGGCACTACGCGCTGCAGTCCTGACTTGTAGAAATGAAGGTCCAGGGAATCTGATGCCTATTTCATTGCTGAAGGGAATTTAATATGGTACAGCTACTCTGAAATGTAATTTGGTAGTGTCTTAGAGTGTTCATAGCTGTGATAAAGACCATGACCAAAAGCAACTTGGGGAGGAGGGGATTCTTTTGCCATAAAACTCTCTGGTCACACTCCACCACTGAGTGAAGTCAGAGCCACAGAGAAGCAGTTCTCGCCCCTCCTGATGCTGTGCCCCTTTAATACAGGTCCCCCTGCTGCGGGGACCACCCCCCATACAGTCATTTCCATCGCCACTGTGACTGTAATTTTGCTACTGTTACGAATCTTAATGTACACATCTGTGTTTTCAGGTGGTCTTAGGTTGACCCCTACAGGTTGAGAACCGCGGCCACAGAAGAACACTGCTTACTAGCTTACTCCTTCCTCAGGCTTGTTCAGCCTGCTTTCTTACCCACAGGCCAATCTGGTGGGGGCATTTTCTTGAGAATCCCACTTTCCTGATACTCCAGCTCCTGTGCTGTTGGCATAAGATTAGCTAGCATAGGTAGTTTTTTAAAGGGGGAATATAAATATAATTTTACCATATGACCAGCATTCTAGTTAAGGTACTAGAATGGTAGGTAGTCTAGGTGTGGAGAGAGAGAGAGGGGTGGAGGAGTTTGGCTGTGGAGGTGAATCATGAAGGGGCTATGATTAAAAATAACTAAATTGTGTAAGAAATTAATAGGAGATGGGATTCAGAAAGTTGGGGTCTTATTGATGTGTGGCGTCCTGGGGGTGAGGAAGGACTATCCGTGACGTGGAATGGGAGTGTAGTGGTGCTCTCCATAGAGACCGGGGGCTCCTAAGTGAGTTGATAGTGAAGTTGAGGTGTTTGCAGGGTGAGATGGTAAAGGGGCATGGTGAAGTGTCCAGCTTTGGTTACAAATGATTTGAGCCACTGAAGATTTAGTCTAGTTTCCAGTCATAAACCAGAGGTAGACAGATTGATAGGTTGCTAACATTTAAAAGCTGTCTTTTAAATTTATTTTGTGTATCAGTGTTTTACCTGCATGGATGTAATCACATGCATGTCTAGGGCCCACAGAAGTCAGAAGGCACTGGATCCCTAGAACTGGAGTTAAGGATGATTGGGACCCACCATACTGGTCCTCAGCAAGAACAAGTGCCCTTAACACGTGAGTCTTCTCTCCAGCCCCCAATAAAAACATTCTTTTATAGAGACAAATTTCTATCTTTGCCCTCCTCAGACCTAAAAAGTAGAAGAAAATGCTGAGCCTATGAGTTTTAGGAGCAAAATCAGATTTCCTTTGTTATTAATCCTTTCAGTGAAGGCTGGAGACATGGCTATTAGGTTACAAAGCACATACTGACTGCTCTTCAGGAGACCTAAGTGTGGTTGTCACGACTCAAAGTCCACTGGCAAACAAATACCAGTAACTCTAACTTGAAGGGATATGGTGCTGTCTTCTGGACTTTTCAGACGCCTGCATTCATATATACATAGTGGTGCCATCCCCTCCCCCTGGCTGCACATTCAAGACGCGTAATTTAAAAATAAGTCCTTGCTTGGTTACAGAGTAGGGTCTAGGCCAGCTTGATCCTCACAACACCCTATCTTACGCAAAACAACATACAATTTGGAGCAGTTAGAATCTGGAAGAGGTGGCCGGGCCTTTCTATTTAGCAATTAAACAAAGAATTTTAAGTGGTGTAAATTGTGTTAGAGGTAGGGGTTATGTAGTCAGTATCCTGGTTTCACCTAGTTTAATGAATTTTTCAGGTGTTTACCCCTTGCTGCAGGAGTGGAGGGAGACTGAGCCGCCATCATGTGCCAGTTAGTAGACTTCAATTGTGAGTCTACGTTGTGACGAAGCTATAGTTAGTGCGGTTACATGTTTGGCAACTGTGTATGGGAGGTGCTGTTTATCAGGTGATTTTGTTAGTCTTGGGAATATGATCAGTGATCAAAACATACTAGAATCCTGCATTTGTGGGTCTTCTCTTGCACAAGGGGGAAGCAGTTGATAAAGGGGTGTGCGCCATGTTCGGTGGTTAAGTGTTGTGGAGAACAAGGCATGAAAGTGGGCTAGCTTGCTCTCAGAGTTGGGAGAGGGACATGAAGTTTTTAAAGGGGCAATTAGTGCTGGGTGTGGTGCTGTAATGTGGGAGAGGATCAAGAGTTCAAGGCCAGCCTGGGCTACAAGTGAGTTAAGAGCTAGCTCAGGATACATAAACCTGCTTAAACAAAAGCCAAAAAAATGATGTTTTAGGAAAGTTTCCCAGGGGTGATGTAAGAAGGTGAGAAATCTGAAGACCATTCCAGGTGAGGAAGTGTGCTTAGAGTCAGGGGAGATTTTGTGTGTGTGTGGGGGGGGGTTGCTAAGAAGGAAGGGGTTGAAATAGGGGAGTGAAGAAAAGGGTTCTCCATGCAGAACCCCAGAGCTGTAAGAACTTGAGGTTTAGTTCTGTAAGACGAGTCTCTGGAGCAGCCGTGCCCTCCGCAGAGCAGAGTGCCAGGCAGCAAGTGTGGAAGCAGAGTCCAGTTAGGAGGCTGTGAAATCCAGGGGGTGGACCAGCATGGAGCGGTAGAGGGAGATGATTGGCCAAACACTGAGATGTTCTGAAGAAAAACCCAAAGGATTGGGAACACGCTGCTGAGAGACAGTAATCAGTGCAGCTGAGGGCACTGGCTAATCTTACCGAGGACTCATCTTCAGCATCTGAAGCTCCATTCTGGGGGATCCCAGGCCCTTCTGTTTTTCCACTGGTAGTAGACTGCTCCTGATCCTGGCAGGCTTTCCAGAAACCCAGTGCTGGAACTGTCTCAGTCTGGAAACACAGGGGCTGTCGTGATGACAGTGAGGGAAGCAACATCACACCCATTCTTTTTACCCACGGGCCAACAAACACAGCTGAGCCTCATTGGGGAGCACGCGCAGCTCATAAGAATTGATGGAATAAGACACGGAGATAAGAGGGAACTCTAACAATCTGTATTCTGAATTCTTGTAATGAATATATGAAATTATTTAAAACCATTGTGGTAGGTGATGGTCATGCCCGTTGAATGAGTCCATTGTCCTAGAATGAATGCATTGTCCTAGACAGGCATTCCTGAACCAGACCAACTGGACTTTGGGACTTTTGGGTTTAATTTAGGATTAATGCTTGGTTGGTGGGACAACATTAATGTTTCATGTAAATCTATTTTGTAATTCATTTTTATATGCCCCCTCACCCCGACATCGATGTTTTAAATGTCTGGTATTTTTGTAGATAGATTTCTTTGAGATGTAAGAACTGTTATGGCTGTAGAGCTAGGCTTGCAGTTTCTTTCAAACATAACATTTTATTTTTCCTAGTGAGAACTTAAAGGGATGATTTTTACTGGCTTAGTATGCAGTGTTTGCAGAACTGTCTGTAGATTGCTTTGCAGCTTTGTGTCTTCGGATAAATAGTTCCCTCTGCTTTTTGGTTTGTTTTACTGATGCTGGGGCTGCATGTTAAGCAGGCACTTTGATTTGAGCTATATCCTCTTAGCCTGCCCTTAGATTCTTCCAAAAAAAAAAAAAAAAAAAAACTTTGTGGTACATGCCTGTAATCACCAGGACAGCTAAGGCAAAACCCTGTGAAAAACCAAAACCACCAAGGCAGCCATTTATCCCAGTCCTTGGGAATGGTGGCACATGGGCTCTGGGGAGGCAGAGGCAGGTGGATCTCTATAAGTCTAAGGCCAGCTTGGTTTACATAGCAAGTTTCAGGCCACCCCGTCTCAAAAACAAAGAGATTTATTTGTATTGTTTTTAACTGTATGTCTCTGTGCGGGTATATATACCTCTGTTTGGATGCCTGTGGAAGCGAGAAATGTTTGTTAAGTCCCCTGGTTGTTGTGAGCCACCCCACATTAGGTGCTAGGAACTGACCTTGTGTTCTCTGTGAGAACAGTGCATGCTTTTAATGGCTGACCCTTCTTGTCAACCCTTCTCCCCAGTTAATTTTAGAATAACGGGCTTAACTTTAAAAAGAAAGCCCCTTCCTCAACCAGCACTCTTGGTATGCCCCTGCTCCAAACAGCTAGTCATCTTCTTCTGATGATAGAGTTTCCTATTCTGCGCTGCTATTAATGAAGTGTGTGGGGGCCGGGGAGGGAGAGAATGCTAGAGGTCAGCCTAGTTCTCAGGAGCATACCCAGCCTACACACACACACACACACACACACACACACACACACACACACACACATGCACGCACGCACGCACGCACACGCACACACACACGCATCTCACTGGTAGAGTTCTTGGCAGGTTGCGTTGGGAAAGCAGATAAGGGTATTTTATCAGAGGGTTGAGAAACACCTAAAGGCCTCATAATGCAAGTGATAGAGACCCTGCTCCTGCCCTTATATAGTTAGTGCTGTGTCCACTGTCACAGACAGCCTGCCAGAGATAGCTCAGCTTCCAGACAGACTCACAGCTGCTGTTGTCCTATCCTGCAGGGGTTAAAGCCAGTGGTTTTCACAGAAGCCCCGCCCATCATATTTGCCACACCGACTAAACTGACCTCCAGTGTGCCAGCAGCGTATGATTATGCTGGGAAGAACAAAGTTCCAGAGCTGCAGAAATTCTTCCAGGTGAGCCAAGACCGGAGCAGAGAGCTAAAGGGCACCAATGTGTCTGTTGGGGTGGGAGCTTCTGAAACTGCTGTTTACATTAGTGCTGGTAAAGCCCAGCATCCTTTGTCTTTAAATAGAACTCTTGGGTTTAATGTGATCTATTACCTCATAGCACCTACTTACAGGTAGATACCAATAATAGAGGAAGGTGGGAATGACCTCATTGCCATGTGACGTGCACAGATTTTCAGATCCCTTATGTAGCATGGCTCCTTATTATCACTGTGAGACAAGACAAGAGTGTATGTCATGACACTGAATCAGCCAGTGCCTATTTACATGTGTCAGACATGCAGTGACTTTAAAAGTGTATCTGTGTTGCTTCCTCTGGAGCTGGAGTCACAGGTGGTTGTGTGAGCAGCAAGGCCTCATAACTGCTGGGCCACCTTGCCAGCTCAGTGCAGTGACTTTGGCGGCCAGTTTTCCTCTGTTTGGTTTGCTTGGTGCTAGAGTTCACTGCACTGTTGGTGGAAGTTGGGGAGTCCCCTTAGGTAGGTCATCAACAGACAAGCCAGAATTGACAGGTCAGTATGATTAATCTTCTTAGAGATAACCAGGACCCTAATACCTGACTGGTGCAGGGGAGTTGCAGAGCCAGCTGCAGCCTGCACCATAACAAATATGTGTTCAGGTTCAGGTCCACCCTGGCCAAAGAGCACTTTCCTATTGTTTAGTGTAAATCTTTTAAATCTGATGCAGAAGATTTAAGAGACCCTTGGAATCGTACAAAACATGAATTAAATATCCTACAGAATTGGATGATAAGCGAGAGCATAGCCAGTTGATGGGAAGAAGGGCCCTGGAGCGGTGCTAACTGACGTGTTCTGACTGTGCTGCCCATGATCAGGCACCAAACTGAAGGCAGACGTGCTCAGAGCACACCTTGTACCTATGCTTTGTTTAGCTGCTTTTTCAAAACTCGCCAGAGCCCTTCTCTTGGCAAAAGGCTGCAGAAGCATGGCGTTCACTCTGTATTGGGCCTCAGACCCTGTTGTAGAGAATGACTTCATACTTAAAATCTTGAGCTCCATTTTAAGGGAAGTAACCAGTGTTCTGCCACACTGATGCCTCACAGTTTCCCAGTGTAACGCTTTTATGGAGTAGCCTCCCTGGTGGACAGAATTTTCTTCTTCAGTCTTGTAGTATGAGGTTTCTGGCCCGGACTTTCGGGCCTAACCTCAAGGTCTAGGCCCACAGACCCACAGACCCGCAGTCCCACAGAGACACACAGAAGCTTCCAATAGTTTTAGGCTGATCAGCCTCAGGCCCAGGCATATCACTTGCTAGCTCTCTACCCTTCACCTAACCCATGTCTCTTGTTCTGTTCAGCCATGCGGCTCGGTACCTTTTCTTAGGGCAGCATAGTTGTCCTCTGCTTCTTCCAGGCCTCTCTCTGGCATTCTGCTCTCAGAGATTTTCTTATTCTGGTAGCCCCGCCTACACTTCCTGCCTGCCTTTGGCCAATCAGCTCTTTTTATTAAACCCCAGTGGGTGGGACAATTATTTACCATGAAACAATACAATACCCCTACACAGTCTGTTGTAAAATCTTATCAGCCAGCTTATTGTCAATCCTTGCTTTCCAGAAGGCTGACGGTGTGCCTGTCCACCTGAAACGAGGCCTTCCCGACCAAATGCTTTACCGGACCACCATGGCGCTGACTATTGGAGGGACCATCTACTGCCTGATTGCCCTCTACATGGCTTCGCAGCCCAAAAACAAATGAATTTAGCCTGTGGGGAACTGGCTTACTTTGTGGCATAAACCCTTTGAATTTTCAATTTTTTTGCCCCCCCCCCCCCCCCCATTGGATGGTCTACTAACATTTTTGCAAACAAAGGAAAAGATAAGAACACAGCCTTTTGGCTTGTTGGTGGAATGCAGATGGCCTGTCAGATGTCAGAGCTCATTTGACAGTTAAAACTATTGTGTGAGGAGATGACACTGGGCCATATTTGTGCTCCTGATTTCCCTGGAGGTTCTGGGTAAAAGTTGCTCACTGCCTCATTAATGGCAGTCTGTGCCCAGGGACCCGGGCAGTGTCTGAGCAGGGATGCAGAACTGGCTGGGTTTAGGTGTGACTGAGGAAGGAGGAAAGCTAGAGAGAGCAGGCGTGTGTGTGCGTGTGTGTGTGTGTGTGTGTGTGTGTGTGTGTGTGTGTGTGTGTGTGTGTGTGTGTGTGTGTGTGTGTGTGTGTGTGTGTGTGTAGGGGGGTTGATGAGCCACCTGGAGGCTTTCTCACCCTGCACTGAAATGTAAAGAGGACATTTTTGCAATCTGCCTGTTTGTTGGGCAGTTCGTTTCAAAGGGTTATTTGCCTCACCCAGCTCCCTCTTGAAATGTTATCTTTTTGTTCTATCATGGGAAAGAGAACACCTGTCAGTGTTGCACTTTAGACAGCTGGACCAGAAATACTTCCTTAATAGTGCTATGGCTTTAAGTTATGATTTATTTGACTGGAATAAATACACGAATACAAATTTTTAGTTTGAAATCATTTATTTATTTATTTATTTATTTTGAGGCAGTGAGTGTCTCTGTTTCATTGGCTGACCAGAAACTCATTCTGTAGGCCAGGCTGAGCTCAAACTCACAGAGATCCTCCTGCCTCTGCCTTGGGAGAGCTGCAATTGTAGGTGTGTGCTATCATGCTCAGCTTGACAGCCAGTATGCACAGGACCCTAGGTTCAGTTCCCAGTTTGGGGTAAGATCCTGTTTAAAAAAGAAAAAGGGGTAAGTTACACACAAAAAATATCTCTTCCTCAGCCACCTTAACTGCTTATAAATCCTTGTAGGGGTGGTGGGGGTGTGGCACCTCCCAAGCCCCTCCTCACATGACGAAAACCCAGTGTGCCCAATCTCATGTTTTCATGGGGGCAGAGGGATCACAGTTGCCGGGAGTTCGGGAGGACACCACCAGAGGACAGCATCTCACAACACTCCCGCACCTCTGGGTTAAAGGATATGTTATAAATGTCCCATCATAAACACCACTCACTGCAAAAAGAAACTTCTTTGACCAAAGCTGTCAGAGCACTCTAGGAGCATGACAATGTATTTAGAAGGCAGCTTCATAAACATATTGTGCCCATTTAGCAAAACAAACCACAGATTTCTCCATAGCGTGTCTGATCTCCCCAGGTGTGGGCATTTGACTGACTTCAGAGTGACAGGAGAATTTCTTCTGCAGAGCAGCCTTCCATTCCAGTCACCCAGAAGCATCATGCCACTGTATAGCGCTCAGGGCCCACAGTTGGGAAGATCTGCTGCTATTGACCCAACTGTAGTGGATTTATGATGTTACATTGTAAATAACTGTCCCGCCTATGAGTTTAATAAAAAGCGCTGATTGGCCAAAGACAGACAAGATATATGGGTGGGGCTACCAGACTAAGAAAACTCTGGGAACAGGAAGAACAGAGCAGAAATAACACAGAGACGCCAGAAGATGCAGAGGACATCTATGCTGCTCTGAGAAAAGGTACTGAGCTGCATGGCTGAACAAGATAATCATGGGTTAGTTTAAGAGCAATAGTTAGCAAGTTATGTGCCTGGGCCCCAGGTCAATCAGCGTACAATTAATACAAGCATCTGTGTGTTTCAGTGAGACTATGGGACTGTAGGCCGAAAGTCCAGGCCAGAAAGAAATACAACACCCAACAGCCTGCAGTGTCCTCTAAAGCTAGGCAGTCTTGTGGAAGCTTCTAGCTTAGTCCCAGCTTGCTTTTGCCAGGTCCTGCAACCAGTGTTGATTGTCCTCACCTGCTGGGCATAAACAGTCGGCGATTGTTTGGAATCAGAAGCCACAGCAATTGACGTTTTGGGAGCCTCCTTGACCAACAGCTCATTGGGAGGTAGCTCGCCCCAGCACTGGGATTTTCGTTCAGCAATCTGTGACTTCTGGGAATATCAATGTCTACCCACCCAAGATGCCTTCATTCAAACTCTTGTTTGAACGCTGACAGTCATGAGATGTTAGGGAATTTTTTTCTCATTAACCTGTGTGTCATCTGTGTCTTACCCATTCATGAAGGTCCCAAGAATTTCACAGCTATGCCTGGTCTTTGTATCAAGTGTGAACAGATTGCTTATCCCTCAGGCCTTTGGATGTGCTTCTATGGCTTCCAAATGCTCTTCTAAGTCTGCAAACAGAGACGTTAGTTAGCATCCTGTCATCTACCAAGTGAAACCCGAGGGTGGACAGGACCACTGAAGGCCCAGTACCACCCACCATTTCAAGTCAGGTCAGGCTGATCTCAGGAATCAACTAAGGAACTCCCCCCCAAAACTGTTCACAAGGTCCTCTCATTTTCTCAATGTAGCGTGGGTGGGAGGCATTACGCTAGGCCTCTGCTGTCCAATTATTCTTGCTAAGTTCTCTGCTGCCTCATCCTGGGCTGCCATGCATCTCCTCATGACAATTTTGGTGAGGCCAGGCCGCGCTCTCATTGGCTGTACCTGTTTAGAGTTAGGCTTCTGGGATCTGACAATCTCTGGGCCTGAGTGATGCTGGCTGTCCCTCTGCATTGGCCACATCTGCCTTCTCTGGCACTGGGTTGGGTGAACAGTTTCCAGCCCAAGTATTTGTGCACAGCTTCTCTCTAGGCATAACTGGCCACCCCTGTGACAACCTTAGTATTTTTTTTTCAAAACATGGATTTTATTACTATACAAAGAGCATACCCTTCCCACTTTTTGTCTTCCTTACCCAATCTCCCCCACCCTTCCAAAGAATTGTGCATGGTGTTCTAAAGTAGGTACTAGTCACTAACAACCAATTATATTAAAAATTAATATTTATTAAGGAGTTTATATGAAACACTCACTGATACAGAGATTGAACTATAGGGTAATTCCTGGAAAGTTGGAATGGTCTAGGCGGCAGCTACTAGGGTGGTTCAGATCCTCTCTCCAAGAGCTCAGGGAACAAACAAGAAAGGTCTTAGACTGCCTGGCCACACCCTGCACATGGGTCCTCAAGACCTAAAAGCCACTTGTTTAGGTAGGTCAAAGTGAATAGTGCCCGATTCCCACTCTGCAGTGTTCAGGTAGGGATGGCTTGATCAGGAGGCCCTTGCCTCTTACCTTGCCCACAGGCTGCACCCCGGCTCACACTCCTTGGCAGAATTTGACTTGGGGTAGGAGCAGGCAGGGTGCAGCTGCCATGGCAGGAGCATTCCTGTTGTGGGATAATCTTTTTGTACGCTGTGAAGATGCTAAGGCACCTTCTGATTGGTTTAATAAAGAGCTGAATGGCCAATAAGTAGGCAGGACAAGCTAGGTAGGACTTCCGGGCAGAGAGAGGAAGAGGAGATGAATCTAATTGGGGCAGAGAGAGCAAACAGGAGGTGCAAGGTGGTAGACATAAGAAGGCAGGAGGCAAAACGTAGATGAATATAAATGCGTTAATCTAAGTTGTAAGAGATAGTGGACACACCTAAACTACAGGTTGAGCTTTCATAATAATAAGGGGTTTTGTTTGTTGGACAGATTCAGCAAGTATGGGAGCAAGCTTTGCTGTCTCTGCACCGCTGTGTCTTATACCTCCTAAGCCTTTGCCCAGCCTTTAAAGCCTTCCAGGGACTCATAAACACTAAATTTGACTTCTACTAGTTTTTCTCCTTAGAGACCCACACCCTACTCCAATCTTACAACATTGCTTTCAAGTGACTCAGACAAGCCCCCCCCCCCCCCCCCGCCCACACACACATATGTAGTAGTGGGGTTTCTGGGTCCCAGATGGCTAGAGACCCACAGACCTGCCACACCAGACCCCTTAGCCGCCCAGCCACTCGCTGCTTAGACCCCCAGAAATGACTCAGACGCTTATATTTTGCTCGTTGGGCAGCTTCAGCTCGGTCTGCCTCTGACTCCACTCCTTCCTTTCCTACCTACTCTGATTTCTCCTCCTCCTTCTTCTATGGTGCCTGTCATGGCTCAAAACAGCTTCTTTATTTAAAGATTGATATTCACAGCATACAGAAAGGCATTCCCACATCACACACACATTTCTTAAGCCCTTCTGATTGTTTCGATCTTCATGAACCTGATCTACTGCCGGTCTAAACCAACCAAACTTCCAAAGTCAGTTATGGTAACAACCATGTCCCATCATGGGCCTCAGCAATGGCCACATCCCTGCTGCATCAACATTTTACAGGTGTGTGTGGTATATATAACATGTGTACACATTTGTGTCTGACTGTGGAAGCCAGAGGACAGCTTCAGCTGTCATTGCTCTGGGGGCACCTTTTTTTTTTTTTTTTTTAGGCTAGTCTATCACAGCCTCAGAACCTGCTGAGTAGAACAGGCTAGCTGGCCAGAAAACCACAGAAACCCACCTTTCTGGAGCTATGGTTACAACCACATGCCCCCATGACCTGGATTTCTGGAGCTCAAATTGAGTGAGGTCTTTGTGCCTACAAAGCAAGCAGTTTACTGATTGAGCTAAGTCCGTGGTCCCAAACACATTTTTTTCTTAACTCCTGTGAACACAATCCTATTTGGCCCGACAATCTGGGCTTCAAAATTGCTTCTTTCAGGCCCAGTTCCCAGTAATTCTAGTCCCCCCTTCCTATCTTCCAGGGCATGAAATTAGCAGGGCTCTCAGCCAGAGCTAACCAAGTGTCCCTAATGTCCGTGTGAGTCAGTCCATTAGGGACTTCGTTCCCTTGTATTTCCTTACCTCAACTGCCAATTTATCCCCAGGACTCTTGAGTCCCTTGCTTCTGGCAACTTTTGGCTGTCTATAAATCACAAGGAAGGGGCAGAGTCTCATGAACACACTGTCCCTGCATGAGGGAACATTCATGGGCCTAACTTGTGGGAGTCCAAGAGGGCATGTTGTTCATGACTACCCTCCAAGCCATGTACCCATCATCTTGGGGTGTTCATGCTTCTACTTACAGAAGGATTATTCCAGCTGGGTTTGTTGACTGTTTACATCCCTTCATGGAAGGGTGGGGAGGGCTACAAGGCAATCACCTGAGTAGCCAGCCAGCCTTTCCCTACACCTGGTGTAAGCAAATCCCACGTGTGTGTGTGGGGGGGAATATGTTCCACTGAAGCCACTATGGGAAAGTTCTGATCCCTGCTAGATTTCCTGACAGCATTTTTTGAAAGGAACACTCACTACCCTGTAAGGAACCAACCCCTCACCTAGCTCTGTAAGGTCCCCCAGAGTGAACTCTGGTGGAATTATGCATCCTTAGTAGGAGGAGTAGGTATTATTTGTATTTCCCGCTGGGAAAGAAGAATTTTAGCAACTGAGCAACAGTTGTAAAGATGAAATTTTCCTTGCCTAAACTAAGATTTGACCTCTTGTTTGCTGAGAAGGTACTTGCTCACTAACCTCCTCCTGAGAAACACAGGATGTGCTTGGCCACCTGACTCCCTGAGCCTGCATTCCTGATGTAACGACCTGGGTGGGACCACCCAGGAAAGCCCTACCATGAGAACTGTTACAACTTCTATCTCACAAGCCGGATATACCCCTTCTACACCCAGAGTGCTGTATAAAGGTTCTGCCCTAAAAATATTCAGGGCTCTTGGCTTCCACAGTGCCTCGAGCCCGCACGTGTGTACCAGTATATCATTCATTAAACTCTTTTTCTTTAAAGTTAACAGTGGTTATTGGCCATGGTCCTGGGGTGTCTAGGGGCGTTAGCATTAGGGGCGCCTACCTGTTACACAGTCATGTACAGCCATGTCCTGCCTGGAAGACAACATTGTACAACACCTGTGCTTCCAGTTGGTGAGAATTTTCATTTTATATCTAGGATCAAGTTAAAGAGTGTAGTAACATGAAATTTCCATAAATCCTTTAGTCTCCTTTAATCCAAACCAGCTCCCAGTGTCCTTCCTAATGAGAGTCCAGAAATGTTCTTTAATGGGACACCCCTCCTCTTGAATTTGTCTGATAGTCTTCCCTTGGATGATGCGGCCTGTCCTATTATTGGTGATTTGGAGCTGACATTTCTGACTGTGGGTTGTTTGAGATGGCACAACCCTCTGCTTAGCTGCTCAGGTACCCTACTGTCAGTCTTCACTGGTAAATTTTGGCTGAATTGTTTGTTAATTAAGGCAACTGTAAAAAGTGTCTTTTTTTTTTCTGGAGCTGGAGAGGTGGCTTGTTGTACCACTGTCAAGAGACCCCTCTAAAGACCACCAGGGAGCTGGATTCTGACGCAGACACACGAGGGTCAGTTTATTCTTTTAGACAAGTTTGAAACCTGGCCAAAACCCTCTGCTCTGATGCATTGGAGGGAATTTGGCCCCTAGCTCAGGGGTGAGAGGGTTTTAAAAGAAAAGAATACGTAAGTCTTGGAACTTCAGGACTGGGTAAAGGGGTATAAGGTAGAGTAATTCTTGGAAATTATTGGTTAAACTTTGGCCTAAGTGCTACTATACGTTCTGCTTCTCACTTTGAGCCTAGAGAGTGTTCTCAACTGTACACCGTTTTATAACTCATCATACTTTTCTTTAGTCTCCTACTAAGCAGTTTTTTGGTTAATGTAATGCAAACTGGAATAGTCTGGGAAGAAGTGACTTCAAATGGAAAAAAAAAATGCCTTTATCAGATTGGCTTATGGGCAAGCCTGTGGGACATTTTCTTAGTTGATAATTACTGTGGGAGGGTTGACCCACTGGGGATGGTACCATCCCTCGCCAGGTGGTCCAGATTGTTTTAAGAGCAGCCTGAGCAAGCCAGTAAGCAGAGTTCTTCTACGGCCTATGCATCAGCTCCTGCCCTGACCCCCGTTGCCCATGGACTCTATCGAATCTGTAAGATGGAATAAATTCATTGGTCCCTTGAGGTGCTTTTGATCATGACATCTCACAGCAACAGAAAAGTAGCTAATGCACATGAGCATTGAGTATTTGCTTTCACAAATAATGCTTTAGGCCCATGCAACCTTCCTTCTCTGCCTCATACCTGATACACTGTTGAATATATCTGAGGCATAATTTCTGGAAGAGAGGCTTCAGGCTAAGAGATACCACTTCCCATTTTGACAGCTGCTCCTTCTGAGAGATGGGGCTGGTTCATGCCTAGGTCATGAGAATGACGGATCCTCTTTGCCAGTGTCTAGCTTTTTATATTTGCCAATCTAATACACAGTAGAATGTCTTTGTGGTTTAAATTACCTGCTTATTGTAATTAGTGATGTTGAATATGTTTTAAATTCATTTTCTTATTGAGAGGTAAGTTGTGTTTCCATTTTTTTGTAAACTATTTTCATGTTTTGCCTACTGTCTCTAAAGCACTTTTTGATATTGCTGGAAATAGTCAGCAGCTCCTTGGGATGACTTCTTCAGGGACAGTCTCAATGTCATGTCTCCAGTAAATCCATTAAAACCAACCAATGCAAAAAGGAATTTTCCAGAACCCAGATGCTGGTCTCACAGGGGCTGCCTTTGGGACAAGACAGTTGTCCTTTGTGTGGTGCTTGGTTCTACTGCTAGTTGGCACTTTTTCTGTAGAGCAGGGCCTTTCTCATATCACACACGTGGAAACAATTGTCTAGCCAGCAGAACCCAGCTCTAAATCCCAGGTGGAGACCCCTCCTTGGTCTCTTGGGGTCCGTGGCTTTCACTAGGCCAGTCAGCACTCTGTGATCCATGGGACCAATGCAGTAGGACTTGTCAGACCATCCTGTTCTTGCTCGGAGCCATTCTACAAGCTGCTTACACTCCGTGCAAGGTTGGTTGGCTCCAGAGGTGGTTCTCTGTTATCAGGTGAGCTACTCTTTAAAGGAGGTCTGTACATTGCATCTCCTCACCTCCCCTGGGTCACATGGTTAGGCCAGATGCTATGACTCCTCAGTACAGCCTTTACCTTCTCTCCTCTACTTTCAGGCAAAGGTAGGTGCCCACAAAGACAGCATTTTTTGTTTGCTTTGTTTTCCGAGACAGGGCTTCTCTCTGGCTCTGACTGTTCTGGAACTCACGCTGTAGATCAGGCTGGCTTCGAATTCAGAGATCTGCCTGCCTCTGCCTCCTGAGCGCTGGGGTTAAAGGTGTGCACCACCACTGCTAAGGATAGCTTTTTTTTTTTTTTTTTTTTTTTTTTTTTTTTTTTTTTTTTTTTTTTAAGATTAACCGTGTAGGTGAACATACTGAGTACTGGTCATGGCATCTTCATACATGACCATTGCTCTTCCTCCCGGCCTGTCCCCTTCCACTGCAGCTGGCTCTAAGTCTGCCTCTAGTTCCCGCTTCTGTTCTTTCAGTCTGTTAATTTATGTATATGACTATTGGTATCCATGTGTGCATGTGCACTATGTGAGAGCCTGGCGCTGGAGGAGGCTGGGAGAAGGCAGCCCCAGACCCCCTAGGACTGGAGTAACAGATGGCTGCTGAGCCATCTCTCCAGGCCTCCTCATTACATATATGTCATCATCCCATTTCTCATCTCCCTTAACTTCTCTTCTTCCCTCTCGTGATTCCCTTTCTGGCTTTCATAACCTACAGATATGCACATAACCCACATGTATAGTTTTAAACTCATCTTGCTTATTTCACTTGACGCAATGAGGGAAACAGTTTTGGGTCCTCAGCTTCCATTAGCCTTTTGACAGTTAGGCTGCTAGGGAACGTGCCTTTGAAGGACTCCTGATGCCTTCTACTCAGCAAAAGAAAGGCAGGTCCTTTTAGCCTTCTGGCCTGACTCGGGTTCAGCCCTTCTCATCTTGGTGCACCTCCTGGGTTGCCCTTGCTAACAAATGCTTGGGTCTCAAAGGCGAACCAGATGGCAGTCTTGCTTTGTATAAGCAAGCCTTGAGATTAATGGACGGAAATGCCTTTGAAATCATTTCTGGAGTTGTTTCCAGCTCAGGGTTTCAAGAACACATGGCCCCTCCTGTATGTGCATGCTCACAGTGCTGGTGTGTAGAGCACCAGATGCCTGGGAGGGGGTGTCTGTTTACTTACAGCCGGCTACCATTTGTGAGGGGAGCCTGGCTGATGGGGATTAGAGTCTTGGGCTTATGATCTTGGGAAACCATTAGGCTCCTCCTGTTTTTGGAAAGGACTGAAGTACAGTCTTCTCTGCAACTGGCTGCTGTCACTGTGTAGGCCTGTGCCTGCATTCCTGACCTCTGTGTGGCTCAGAAGGTGGTGTTGGATGCAGAAGGTTGTGTGCTGCTTGTTCTGTTCTGAAGACCATTAAAGGCTTTGCAAGGAACTGATTGGAAAACACTAATGGGCAGTAAGGGCCATGCAGGGTATCTAGGAGTAGCATTCATTGGATAATATCTTTTGCCCCATGTTCTGAACGGCCTGACCAGGACACCATGCCTTCCCCCATCCTGACCTTTGCAGTGGTCACTGATATTTGTCATGATCACATGGCTTTGCTGCTGCGCCAAAGCACATGCCTTCTACACAGCCCAACATGGACTTGCCTGATTGGAATCTCTGGTCACTGCAAATGTCACCTTCTGATGAAATGCAGCTGAAGCCGCCTCGGGTCATGGGAAATGGTGGCCTGGTTTCCCGTCAGCGGGAAAAACTTTAAGGAAGCCAAAGCAAAGCTAACCAAACTTTGAGAGAGCAAGGAAGGAGAGGAGGGGAGGGGGAGTGGAGGAGAGGGAGCAGAAGTGATGGAGATGGGAGAGGGTATGAATGAGAGTGTGTAAGGTGGGTGTGGGGAGCTGTAGATGTTTAGTAAAGGAGAATGCAGGGGCTGCGGGTTCAGGGGCCATTTCAGGCCTCTGGCTGTGCCGGATAGGAACAGTCTGATGGCACAGCTCAACCCCAGCCCCTGGGAATGGTGGTATATGTGGGGATTGGGGTGGGGGGGGGGGAGATTATGAAATGACTTTGCCGCTGGAGGCTGAAGCTGGATATACCTGAGTAGGCCTCAGCGCCCTCCTCTCCCCCTCCCCCTCCCCGTGCTTACATGGCAGATTAATTTGAAAATTGAGTTGCAGCTGGATGAGTTGATCTGATTTCAAAGTTCACTGGTGTTTAATTAGAACCATCTTGAGACTAAACCAGCTCCAAGGAAATTATTCTGACCGAATAATTAAAGAGAATAAAGGTTAGATTTGTGTTTCTGGTTAAGTCTGTGTTGTATTCAACACTTCCAAAACATGAATCTCATTAACCTTTCATGAACCAACATTAAATCTCTCTCAATGAGTTGTCATTCCAATGAAGGCAGAATCATACAGAGGAGCCTTGTTTATACTTGGTGGCCATACCATCTCTCCTTGAGGCCGTCCTTGGGACTTGCTCATGGAGCATGGGGGAGAACCGGGTCTCAGAGGCCTCAAGTGTGGCAGGAAAGGCTGAGTTAATAGTTACAGGATAGCCGAGATGGCCTGGGCAAGCTTAGTGGTCTTCTGGGGAGGGGGAAGATGGGGGGAGCATGCTGTGCCTTTTTTTTTTTCTTTTTAAAGGAGACAGGGTTTCTCTGTAGTCCAGGCTGGCCTGGAACTCCACGATCGACCTGCATTTGCTTCCGGAGTGCTGGGATTAAAAGCATGCATCACCACAAGCTGAGGGGTTCATTTCCCTCCTCAGCCAGTGCCCTCTAAGACCCACATCATTCTGCTGTCGCCAATTGTGTTGTGGACTGGAGACAGAGTGGGGACCCTTCCCCTGCCTCCAGAACTCATGGAATGATAGGCTTAGCCTGCTGACCCTCCTCTCTCCACAGCCCGAAGAGGCAAGAGCTGGCACTGTTTAAATTTTATATAGTCCTAGGGGAGAGAGTATGTTGCATGAGAACATCTGCCATTTGGGGCAGTGAGGAGAAAAAAGATCTGTACCGGAGAGAGGGCGTGAGGCTCGGGTCTCTTCTGGAAACTTCTTGTGGCCTAGTAAGGAGAGCTTAATCTCTGGTTAGCAGGCAGATGTGTGTGTTGGGGACAGTCACTAATTCCAGTGCTGAGTCATGGTGCCAGGGGTAGAGGTGGACTGGAGGAAATAGGCTTGAGGGAGCTGATGCTCAAGTGAGACCTAAGGACTACAGAGGCACTGGGGGCCCTGCCTGCCCTCCCATGTGTCTACTGGTTATGTGAGTCAGTGGTACACGTGACACCGAGGACATGGATGGAGGGGCTGCTGAGGTCCTCAGGGCAAGGGCGCATCCATGAAGTCTTGCATGTTTTGTATCTGGCTTCCTGAGTGGCCTCTTGGACAAATCCCTGTGTTTTAAGTTTGTTAATGTTTAATGACAAATGCAGTTGACTACTACGATTTAATAAAAGAAGAGAGAAGTCCCTACCTTAACATTTCCCATGGAAACGACTTCAGTTTTGTTGACTGAAAGGCAGCTTCATTACTGGAGCCATCTGTGGGCTATGCTGGAGTTCCTAACACTATAACTTTCCAGGACAGACACTACCTGAGCAGATGGGGGGGCGGGGCAGAGCCCCAAACTCTCTTTATCTCTTCTTTCTCATGCAGCCGGAAGCTGAGGCAGCTCAGGCAGGTATCGAACACTTCACCTCTGCCCAACACAAGCAATGCATTCACAGGAGCTAAGTAACTACTGGCTAAACCTGGGTCTTTTTCACTATGGCTAGCAGGCTTGTACATCACTTACTGGAGAGCTGGGTGATTTCCTCCTTATGTGACACTAATTCCTACAGACAGCAACATCACTAGGTAAGATGATGACATTATGGGATGGGGGTATGGTGGGATTGTGGTTAGGTTTTCATTAGATTCTCCCTCTGCGTCCAGCAGAAGGCTGGTTGACTAAGTGGGGGTGGAGGGCTCTGGGACTGTGTGAATCCTGCCAAGGGGACTCTAGGCTCTGTTCGGAATTAATTCATCTTCTCAATGGAAATGTCAAGGCCCAGCAAACATTTTTGCTAATGATTCTGGTGATGAGATACGCAGGGGCAGCAACCAGTTGGTCACATGAAAATGGATTTTGCCTGTAAAGCCGTCACTTGGGAGAAAGCTGATGGTCACCTCTTAGGGCTGTGGCAGCCTCATGAGGCTGCTCCTCCTAAATCCCCCTTCATTTGATTAATTCTGAACAAAGGAAAGCGGGGCTGAGTAGCTTTAGAGAGCGTTCCAAGGACAGGAGTAACGGGTGCAGAGGAAAGGATGTCGGCCTCAGCAATGGGCACAGCCAAGGCCATGTCCATTTGCTTCCGAAGTGGGAGATGCAGAGGGAGCAAGTATCCCTAACCTGAACCGTCTCCGTCGAAAGTGTTCCAAACTTGAGACTTTTTGAGTGTCCCTTTGTGATCCCAACACAGCCAGGAATTCGCTCAGACCTGACGGCAGAGCCAGCCAGGGAAGCTGTAGATACCACCCGGTTCCACATTCCAATGAGCACGAGGTCAGGAATGGTATGAAAGGGCTTTGTCAGGAGTGTAGCTCAGTGGGTAGAATGCTTGCCTAGCATCTACAAGACCCTCAGTTCGACTCCCAACATTGTATAAAACAGGCACGATGGTGCATGTGTGAGCTCAGCACTTGGTAGGTAAAGGGACAAGGGTCTTTAATGTTGTGTTCAACTATATAGCAAGGTTGAAGCCACTCTGGTCTACACAAGACACTGGGTTTTGTTGTAAAACGGCCCAACAAATGTTGCCATGTTCTCTTCAAAGATGCAAAATGGGGAAGTTCCCATGTATTTTGTATGTTTTACTTACTGTTTTAAGTCCATTTAGAAATGATACTCATATGAAGCTTAAAAGTTGAGAGTTCTGTGATCTCTTCATTTTCTACCAATGGTGAAACTTTATATAACTGCCTATTAACAGGGAATTGATAGCTAAATAATCCACAGATATTACCCAGTTTATTTACTTACCAGTTCTGGGCTTTGATGCCAGGAAATTCACATAAAAATGTTAAAGCAACCACTGTCAAGATATAGTCTTTTAAAAAAAACAAGAAACAACCAAAAAACCCCAACTAGAACGGGGTACCCCGATGCCATCCTTTTGTAGTTAATTTCCTTCATTGTCCCTGGCCATCACTAGTCTGTTATGTCTCTTACAGGGCCCTTCAATTTTTGACGCTGCTGAGCCTGCAGCCTTCTGTAGCTGGTTAATGCATCCCAGCAGCGTCTCTTCCTAGGGGCAATCATCCATCATCTTATAGAGTATAATCTGGAGGTGGGAACATGAGGCTGGCTGCATGGGCAGAACCTTCAAACTGTGGCCACTGTTAGCATGCTTCTCTGTCCCTTGTCTATCAAACAGTGACAAGGGGACTGTGGTGAGGAGGGAGGAAGAATTCTTGACACACTTGCTGTTGGCCATCACCACTGAACTCTGGGGTGGGGCAGAGAGGGAAAACCAAGATTTTCTACTAGTCTTTTGGACTGCAAAAGTCTTAGGACAAATGTTCAGTAAGCTGGTTTCAGGGCTGTGGCTCAGGAAGTGACAGGTGAGGACAGTAGTCAGTTGATTTGCGATTATAGGTTCCTATGGCTGGGAAGGTTGTTAGACTAGGTCAGAACCTGAGGGAGAGCGTCATCCTGCAGAAGATGAACTCAGCAGCTTACATAGGGAGGTGCCACGGCCTTTTGTTTTTTGAAATATAGGATCCCATGGTTCTTGGGTCTAAGTTTGGGGCAACCCTGGGCACAAACCATGCTAGTGACACATGCAACACATCAGTGGGGAATTGGGCAAGACGACCGTCAACATCTCCCTCCTTGGTTTCATTTCCTTTGCCAAATCAAAGGACTGCCCCCCACACACAGCTCACATACACCTCTGTTCGAGCCCCCTTGTTTCCGTGTGGGCTTTCTCTGAGGTCTTGAACCCTTTAGGCGTGTCCTGGCATGACCCTGGCTTTTCGGTCTTCTTGCCTTGAGCCCTCAGGTAAGGGTCCACGAGAGCTTATGGCTCTGTGTGTGTGTGTATGTGTGTGTGTGTCGGGGAGGGGAGGGTGTGCTTGGCCTGCAGCCGACCTTTGCACTGTAGCAGCACCTTTCACCAGCATACCACACATCTGTTCTCAGCTTTCCTTGGTCTGTTTGTCCTTGAGGTAGGTATAGTAGTACACGCATGTACTCCTAGCAACCAGGAGGCTGAGACAGACCATAATGACAAGGCCAGTCTGTGAGTGAGACTTCTCAAAAGCCAAACAAGACACATACACAAAATCTGAAATGACCCCCTCCCTTTAAAAACCTCACACTTTTTTATGCATTCTACTTAACTGTTGCTTAAGCAGTGGACAGCTCCTGTGAGTTACCTTGCCTTAACAATCTAAATGCCCTTAAAATCCAACTGAGTCTTTCCTATACTTTTTTTTTTAAGGGTAATCATTTCATTTAGTCAATTCTGATGCTTCAGGCATTCTGTTTGACTTCAGTAAAATGGATTTTCTTTTCCCTTTTCTGAGACAGGATCTCATTAACTAGCCCTGGCTGGCCTGGAACCCGGACTGACTGGGATTACCCTGTCTGCTTCCCCAGCCCTGGGGTTATTAAAGGTGTGTGTCTCCAAACCTGAGACATATATATGCATATCTCACACAAGGAAGCCTCTCATGGGTGTGAATGTACAGCCAGCAATGGTGAGTCTCATGACTATAATGCCTGTGGTTGTAGTGTGGAGGGTGTGCATTGCTAAAGCTCAGGGGAAATCAGGGGATTATGCTAGCTTGCTGATTACAAAGCCTTCAAAAGACAAACACCAGGAAACATTTTGGTCAGGAGGGTGACAAGGACCACCAGGACCAGCCAGTGTTAAACACTAAGAACACAGCTTTGACACAATGGGAAGCTGCACTGTTCCCTATTCCCTGAGTCATAGGGCAGAACCAGTTTCCTCTATTAGCATGAGGTTTCTGCTACCAGGGGTGTGTCCACACAGCAGTCAGCAGGTGTCTGTTCTCCAGGACTATACCTCCTATTTGGATTATCACAGAAAGTACCAGATTGAACCAATTTAAGACACATGTAAAAAAGACAAAACAACCAGGTGTGGTGGAGCCTGACTGTAATAACTTTCAAGGCTGAGGCAGGAGGATTGCCTCAAGTTCAAGGCCATCCCGGGTGCACAGCAAGACATCTTTAACAACCACTATCAAACACGAAAGACAAAGGCAATGTTCTGATTCTCTTATTTTTTAATCTTCACACTTCTCAGCCATGACATCGGAATGCACGATAGAAACGGCTCAACTTCACATGAAACACTTGGGTTCGTTGTCATTCACAAGTTTTCCTTAAAAAAAAAATTACAATTTCATAATCCCACGTCCTAGCCATTGTCACAGATCTGACCGCCATCAATCAGTAGTCGCCAGCACTAGGGGCTGGCACACTTTCTGCACATGAGTAGTGTCTTTGAAACTACCACCCAAGAGTATCATGATTATAAAAATCTTATTGTACATGGCAACCCCGAAGGTGACAGATGTCCCCAAATAAAGTCCCTGTTTGTGGAGAGCCATACTCCAGGCACTGAAAGAAATGTACTTTCACCTCCTAGTATCCTTTTGCAAGGACTTGATGTCATCAGCACTGCTAACTGGTGGACACAGATGCCAGAAGCTGTGCTCTCTGATAACTGGGTACAGAGCGAACTCAAAGTCCGGAGGCTTAGGGCTCTTCTTTGGAAGAGAGCTACTTTGAGGTGATTTTTTTCCCCTTAATTAAAAAAAAAAAATGTTGTAAACAAAAGGAGAGAGAGATACATGGACATATACCTAGACAGAGACTTACACTGTGAACATTTTGATGTGTGCATCTTATCTAGAGATCCACAGGTCTCCACCTGTCCCTCCACACACACACACACCCTTCCATACAGCGTGTGAGAATGAGTATCATAGTGTCCTTGGGAGTTCCCTGGAGCGTTCATATTTCCAAATGACAAATACCTGATATGTGTTACTCCTGAGAAGACACAGGAGGGATGACAGTTCTGATGCACTTTGGAATGGCAGTCACGTAAACGTCTGCATACTTAAGACTTCTGAACTTAGCAAGTTTCTAAACATAATCCAACAACAAAAGTATGAAAACAATGTAGCAAGTTAAAAAAAATAAACAGTTTTTGTAATCAAAGTATAAACAAACATAGAAAATGCACACCTGTCAGTCATTGAAGTAGGAAACATACTCATGAAAAATAGTTATCTGACAAAGCTTGAAGAAAGCCCCTTTCTAGTACACCAGCACATGCACTGCCCACACCAAAGCTAGCCATACAAGGGCTACAAGGCTCACTGAAGGAAATGCCCAAAGACAGCACATCTGCAAAGGGTGCAACCTAGTGAGCAGCACTGTGACAATCACCCTTCTGTAGAGAAGACTCCCGTGGTGTAGTTAAGTTTATATAAAAATTACAACTGAACCAATGAATTTGAAGCACCAATTCAACCGTTTAAACTACTGTGTCTATACTTCTACTGAGGGAACAGTGCTGAAGGCTAGCAAAGGTTGGGTCGTTACAGTTCATCTTTTAAAGGCATGCGGCTTTTTTTTTGTTTTTCGTTCCCTTGAATGCTAAACATTAGAGAATGTTTAGACCAGTAAAGGACTCCTTGGAGAACCCACCATCTCTCAGAATCATGGTTTAATATACATTAAAAGCTCTTCAACAAACCAATGCTTGCTTCTAGGATGATAGGTTTATCTGTCCACAGAAACTGAAGGCTGTTCCTTGTTGTGACTTAAGAGTAGCCTCAGGAGCACGTCCGGACAAAGTATTCCATGAAAAGGCAGCATCACCACACTGGGTAGGACTCCAATCCTCCTTAATGGAAAGTTCCCATTGGACACTCGAGTTGGGCGGTACCGCAAGATCACTCTCCTGCTTCCCTTTCTCTACCAGGAAAAAGTGGCAGTTTGAGCCAGTAGATGAGCAATGGTTTTTGCGATGCCTCTGTTCTGAGGAAATTGTGTTCAGAGAACGGGTTTAATAGATGGGTACAACTATAGTTCTGTTTTCCAGTATTCACACCACACATGGTGACTTCTTAGACACACTCACCTGTCAATCTCCTGCTATTTAAGTTTGGCTAAGTTTTCAACATGTACCAACAACCTTTGGTTTGCTATAGCTCACAGATGGCGGCTCAGACTACTGAATAACAAACCTCCATCCACAGTGATGCCCATCACTGCCCACTGTGTCAGCTGACGGAGGACCGGAGCCTGGGTTTCAGCATAAGGTGGCTGCACCTTGCTGGTCCACAGGCAGGTCGGTTGCTCCCTGCTGCTCCCCTAATTCACTGGCAGGCTCTTCATCAATCACTGCACCAAGGTCTTCGCTGCCTCCCTCGCTCTGCTCCTCACTTGGCTCCATAGTCTGCTCCAGGCTGTTCTCCACAAGTGTGGGTGAGTTGCTTATTCTTATTTCTTCAACTGTCTCAGTTAATGGTTGGGAAGGGGGCAGTGGAGGAGGGTTACACTGCCTGGTGTTTTCAGTGGATGAGGCAGGGGCTTTGGTTAGACTGCTGTCTGTTATGACCTCATTTTGAGGTAAAGGTAACTTTTCCACAAGCTTCCACTGAATGATGCTCATATCTTTCCCACCAGTTGAAATTAGGTGACTGTCATTATGAGTAAAGCTGACGTTGGTCACGTGGCTACTGTGAGCACTGTACTTGTGACTGGGAGCCTAGAAAATAAATCAGACGGGAAGTTAAGTTCATTCTTTATGCCCCTTAGAAAAGAGAGAACTAGGGGCAGAGTCTGCTTAGGAAGACTGGTCAGATCTGAGGAATAAATCAGTCATGATTTTCCTATTTCTTTCTATAAAGAGGGAATGAGAGCCCGGGATGGTAGTAAACACCTGGAACGGCAGGACCTGGGAGTCAAGGGCAGAAGGCACACTAAATTCAAGGCCAACAAGACTCTGTCTGAGTTTTCCATCCCACAGTGTGAGAAGGGGGCAACCGAGCAGGCTGTGCAGCTCATCACCATGACAGCAGGTACCCAGGCATCCCCAGGCAGAGGGTAGCTGAGCTGAGCTGAGCTAACCTTTGGTTTGGAGCACGGATACTGAAACAGATGCACTTTACAGAAATCATCGGCCACAGCTATCACCCTCCTGTTGTGGGACCGCACCAGTGCGTTGATGTCTGTTCCATCGGATCCTTCTGGCCAGACACCTACAGAAAACCAAGTGCATGCAATTAGCCTGAAAACATAATTGATGTTCCGGGACAGGAAGCAACAGGTGGCACTAAGAAACTAGCTCTGCCTTTTAAAGATGGCGTGAGAGAAAAGGTTATCAGCTACTTATAGAGAAGAGCAGAGCAGAGTCACTGTCAGCAAAGGGGACTGTATGTGTCCATAAGGAGGGACCTTCAACAAAAATGTTTTTGTGGAAGTGCCAGATCATACATCTGTCTAGTGTGCTATCCCACAGAATTTTCCTGTTTTCAGAAAGACATACCAAACGTGCTTAGGAAGTTATTCTGAGGTGTTGGTGGTCACAGTTAAAAGTAAGCAAACCAACTCCTGGTAAGTCAGACTCGAACTGTGGAGCATTTAGGTTGAGGTGTTGATCTCCCACAGCTGAATCCTACACTGGAGAACCTTTTTCAAATGTAAATGAGTATTTGCTTGTACATGTATATACACACCACCATTGTGAGCCACAGTGGGTGCTTGGGAATCAAACATGATCCCCCTTTCTAGCCCTGAGAACAAATACACTTTGCGGGGAGACAGTAGGCTTGCTAAAAATATTGTGTGTGTTACATGTGGGTATACAGGGATATACAAAGCCAGAGAAGAATGTGGGGAGTCTCACTTCATCAGAGCTGTAGGAAGGGCTGGCACATGCTATATCCAGTGAGAGCAGCCACTGAAACTGGGCCACAGCTGTGTGTGTGCCCATTTATAAGAGCTATCCAGAATAGGGAAACTGACAGGAAGCAGATGAGTGTAGTGCTGCTGTGTTTGGATAGAGCAGCGGTTCTCACCTTCCTAGTACCATGATCCTTTAATACGGTTCCTCATGTTGTGCTGACCCCCAACCATAAAATTAGTTTGTTGTTACTGTTTTGAATCATAATGTAAATATCTGATATGCGGCCCCTGTGAAAGGACCAACAGCCCACAGTTGAGAGCCACTAGGGTACAGGGATGGGTAGTGACTAATAGCATAGTTTCCTTGGGAGTGAAGAAATGCTACAATATCAGAGCACAATAAATTTTATGAGTGTGAGTATAGGAAAACCACTGATTTGTACACTTTTTAGGTAAACTGTTCAATATGTGAATGAGATCTCAACAAAGCTGCTATTTAAAGAAAAATGTCTTTAGTAATTTGAAAGCTTCAAATCCACTTGGGAAACACTGGAAAGTAATTTACTCTGTGCCGTCAGCTCCTTGAGACCAAAACCGAGGGGTTCTGCAGAAGACAAATCTTACATTGGCTCAGTCCACACACTTAATTTTTCTGAATCTAAAATTAAGGGTTTTACTATGTAGTCTGAGTTGACCTCCTTTCCACCTTCCAAATGCTAAGGTTACAGTGCATGCCACCATGCTTGGCTAACATTTCATTTATTGATTTACCTGGTAAATATGGTATATTAAAAACTCGCACTCTCTGCACATTAGCTTCGATGTTCTTACCAAAGACTTGGAAGCCTAGCACACAGGTGTATGTCGTCCAATCGATGTCCTTACAGTCTGACCGGTTCCTGATCAGTTTGCAGCCATTCTCGATGTCCCCTTAGAAATTTAGAAACAGGGAGAGTACTCAGTTCTGTGTACAAATATATTACATCTTGATTCAAACTAGTCACATTTACTTTTATTTATAACCCATACACTGAAAAACACTAAGATACATTTAAAGGGGGAAAAGACCTTACAGAATTACAAACTGTTTCCCATAGATGCTTTATTCTTTTCTCGGGAAGCATAAAGGCTCACCCTAACACTCCCTGCCTCTGGGAAAAGCTGTTAAATGAAACCATTCAGGGCTGCATCAGTTTCACAAAAAATCTCTGATGGCAACATCTGCTGTCAGTTCTGCACCATTAAATTAATGCATTGCTTTCTTGGAGGAGGGAACCACATGTGAGCCTCATTACTTAGCCCAGAGTAACACGTGCTGTTAAGTTAGAGGCCAACACTCTCCACGGTTCACATTTCATACAGCCTTCAGAGCACTGCTCATAGATGATTGCTCATACTTACAGTACAGTATCTCGTAGTCGCCTGAGTTAGACATTATATGCTTATTGTCTGGGGACCAGTCAAGGTGTGTGATGTAGCTAGAATGTCCCTAAAGAAAGATTAACAAAGAAAACTTTTAGAGTTCTGAATGACAGTTTAATAATTTGCTAACAGTGTTTTCTTAGCATCTGTGTGCCAGGACTCCTAAGGGACGGGGACAGAATCAGATGTCTGTGGAACCAAAGCAACCCAGAGCAGGTTCTCCAGTTCTTTTTACTCTGTCCTGTTAAGTGAGGACACAGGTAGACAAAGGTATGTAATGAGACCAGTGGTACAAGACAAGTCTGAGCAGGTCTGTGGTGTTCACGAGCCTGTACACAACGCAACACAATAAAGTGCTCTGAACCTGGGTGACACCTGCTGGCTCTATCTATACACCAGAAACAAGTAGGTACTAGCTCAGCTAGGGAATTCCATCTCAGAGAGCACTGCACTCTTAGGCCTGTCTTTAGCCACTTATCACATAGTCTGGAGAATTACAGAAGTCTTCCTGGGCTGTGTATGGGCCCTATAAATAGGCAAATTCCTATCTCCAAAGAATGTTCTGGGTAGGGAAAAGTGACCCAACATTGCATTCCTGCAGAACAGCTGGACCCAAGTTAATTATCTGATTCCTCAAAACTTTCCTTAAATAGGAAAAGTGATCTTTTGCTGCTTAGCTTTTATTAACACTGGAAATTAAAAACAACAAAACTACTAAATGCTTAACCATTAGTTTGCATTTGATGATTCCCAACAAACCACTTCAGGTATGCCTGAAGATCGCATGATTTATCAAAGCTGACACACACACACACACACACTCGTTTCATATAGCCTGATTTTGTACTTTTGGAATTCAAAGCCCCCTGCTTACATTGTTTGAAGTTAATAAACAATGTGTCTCGGATAGTTTTTAATGACTCACAAACTTTTTAAATATTCCAGTCTTTTGAAGTTCAATTAAATGTATCCCAAACTCTTTCTGGACCCAAAACCTTCCTCATAGCACTGCAGGTCCATATATTCATATGTTTAAGTGAACTGAACTATGGGAGTTTGGGAATGATGAAATTTTCTGAATACTAGAGACTGTTGGGTATGTTGGAAAACGGGTCAGGAATCACTTGCAGCTGAAAACATTAGCAACAAGAAGAGATCAATGTTTAAAGCTAGAACGGCATGCACGGTTACTAGTTATTGCTGAGTGTGCATAAGGGCATGCTAACACACTGACAAGCGGGTCTCATGTCTGGCTCTGCTGTCTGGAGGTTAAGCAGATTAGTGCACATTCAGATGTTCTCTGCATATTACCTGCATCTCTGTGAGAAGTATTATTATATCTGTGTAAATACTTAACTCACACAATAGTGGACACAGAATGTTCAGAAGGCCAATCAATGCAAACTACTCTCAAAAACTTATCTGGGGGGAGTTTTTGACTCACGTTGGAAGACAGAATGGCTATCTCCCCTCCCCCCCCCGCCCTCCCCCATATCATTGTCAACAACATAAGCACAGACATGCAATGCAACTGCTCGATGGGATGGTCTGTAGGCCACACCCACCCAGATACCCTGACAGTGTCTTTCCCTCCCTAGTCTAAAGCTTGAAACCTGAGTGCTGGGGAGATTCAAAAGACCTTGGGTTTTGGAGCATTTTATATTAGAATGGTGCTCGTCTTCAATAAGATATTCAGCTTATGCACAGAGTGGAGAACAGTGCCAGGTGTCACCTCAAGGGACAAGCATAATGGTACAGGGTTGTTTTATCAAAACTGAAAAGAAATTCTAAAACAGAATTCCAGGCTAGCACTTGGTAACCAAATACTATAACCACAATGCTAATCACAAGTAAAGATGGTGTACAGTACCCTGAGAAAAACCATGACTCTTCAGGTATGGCACTGTATGGAACTGCCAATCAGCAATTGGCAAGTGATTTAAAATTACCCAGAAAGCTAATGTGTCTCGGATAGTTTTTAATGACTCACAAACTTTTTAAATATTCCAAGCACACTTGAATTTAACATATGGACAACAGTGGCCAGTTAAGTGCTGAACTGTATTAATGAGGGCCAACGTGTGTGCATTCTTTCTCTACCACCTGACAAGTACCTCTTACTACCTAGTGCACTCACAGTGAGCCACACTGTGTCCCTGGACCCTAGTCTATCTACCTGCCAATCACCTAGGACAGCTCTGCAGCCTGTGGACAGTTCCAATTAACATCACAGCCTTTGTCAAGCCCATAAATAATCACAAGGAAAGTTCAGAGAAGAGTTTGTAAGAACAGATTGAGCCTTCCGGTCCATTCTTTTGAACACAGACCATGTCTTCTCAGGCTCTGGAGCTGCCTTTTCCAGGGGTCTCACACAGCTCTTGTGCTTGTTCTCAGCCTGTTCTCAACATGTGATTCTTTTTTTTCCCCCCAGTAGTGGGGAGTAAGTTAAAGTCTTCACAGACTTTGTCCTTCTCTTGAGACAGTCTCACCAGGCTGGTCTTCAACTAAGCAGCCTCCTGACTTGGTCTGTGAAGTAGCTGGATGAGGAATGTGTCATTATGTCCATCCTCACGTTCAGTTTTTGTTGCTATTGTGAATGGATTTCCTCCTGAGCTGTTTAAGAAATAATTTTTGCTGGTCTAATATAACCTATTAGATTGAAGTGTATTCTGGCAGTAGCCGACTCCACGTCCTTGGCCAGGTGCCCAGCTTTGGGTGACAGAAGACTGACTTGGACTGTGTGTGCGTGTGTGGGGGGTGTCTTTGTTTTCTGTTCTTAGCCTTTTTGTGTAGAAGTGGATGTGGTGGCTGGAGGTCAGCCACCTAACATGGTGCTGGACAGCACATGACAGAGATGCAGTAGATGTGTGTGAGTGAGGTGCTGGGTCAAACCCAGGGCTTGCTGCATACCAGGCAAGCACTCTCCCGCTGAGTTCCCTTAAATGAGTCAATATCACTCATTTTTGTTTGTTTTCGAGACAGGGTTTTCCTGTGTAGCCCTGGCTAGCCTCAAACTCAGAGCTCCACCTGCCTCTGCCTCCAGCCCAAGTGCTGGGATTAAAGGTATGTGCCATCACTACTGGCAATATTCCTAATTTTAAAGCTAGTAGAGTACTATGTACAATCTGATAGAAAAATATCAAAGCATCCCACTACTGAAACTGAGTTAGGTTTATGTTTCTTTTCTTTGAGACTTCTAGAAAGTTTAGACCAGTCAAGACAAAAACCAAGGAAAACACTCAATGGGCCACAACATAAAGAGTTAAATAATGCTTTTAAATTTTTGTATTTTGAAAGAGAAAAGGTACTCTGTTGGATGATTTCCAGTGTAAGAGCCACTCACATTTTGTTTCTGGAATGACAAGCACTGTGTGGAAAGGGGTAAAGACACATGTGTGAGGGAAACAACAGATTAACTCTGTATCCTGACTTCTAAGGTCAAGCACCCGCAGCACGCGGTGAGGTGTGTGAGCGTGGTGAGAGGGGGCAGAACAGGGACTGATAAGGAGCTTTAATGTACTTTCCCACTTTGCCCAGCTAACACCATCTTCAATACTTCCGTCTGCTAAAACTGTCAGGCTTAAATGTCAATATTCCAGTCCTTCTGAGATCAGACTAAACCTATCAAGGAGCCCCTAGAGCAGGGCCTAAACCGTCAAGTATCAAGACTTAGAAGTGGTATAGATATTTTAAAAATAATGAAATGTTAAACAGATAAGGATAAACTTCAGTAAGAATATGAGGTGTGAGGATGGTTCAGCCTGTAATCCCAGTACCTAGGAGACCGAAGACAACCCGGGCTTCAGAGTAAGACCTTGTCTCAGACCTGCTCTAAAAAGGGAAGTCATCTTCAATGAATAGAAGAGAAAGATCATGGAGGAAGCTCTGGGAATTAAAACTCAAGACTAAAGTACGAACAGGAAGCCAGAGAGAAGTAAGGGCTGCGCCATGGCTCCCAGGTGGGCAAGTCTAGTGCCTGAGCTCACTGCAAGTAAGAAAGAGCTGTTTCTCTCTAGATTCAAGTCAGAAGGGTGGTCAGATGGGTGGCAACAGAAGCAGTTTTGTGTAGGGCTCATCCATATCTGGGGTTCAGGGACCCGAGCCAAGAGTTATAACTCTATCTTGGATATAGGTATGAATTGCTACCTTTGCAAACACTATCTTCTAAAGAGGATGTGTGCATTGGCTATAGCGTCCTCATGTTCTACCCTCTAGGATTTATAGTATTTAGTGAGGCTTGTTCTCAAAGAACCTGGCTAGCCAGTGGAAACTGGAATCAGTGCCCTTAGCAGTTACTGTGCCTATGGTAAAGCAGTATTTGATGGACCAGCTTTGGAAGAATGTGGGTGATGTGAGTGCACATCTAAAAATGGGCCGCATCAGTCATTAGGGAGACTTGAACCAGCCTGCTCTCATGTAGCTCCATCTTCTGAAAAGATGTTTCCATACACAGGGACCCCACAAAGAAGGGCAGATTGCAACTACTGAAAACAGCTTATACTCCAAGGGCATTTCCTAAAGCTCTAGTCAGTCTCCCCCTTCACTGCACTAGCCATTTAAATGTTGACCAATATCACTGTCAGGTTCCAGGCAGTCCACATACCACAAAATGAGCTCAGGATGGTCTACAGAAGAGAAGATAAAGCCAGCCATCCCCCCTACCTACCTAAGCCACGCCTGGCCCTGGGCACCCTCAGCCCCTATTCACAGCAAGCACCTGAGCCTTCTCCCCTTAGACCCCTGCTCTTTGGACCCCCCCCCCCTGCTGTCCTTGCAGTCTCCGCTCCCCTCCCCTGCTATGCTCTCTTGCTTCCCACTCCTTAGCCCTGGCCACAGCCACTCTGTTCTCTAAAGCACATCAAAAACTTTTCCCTGAACCATACCACGGATGAGCCATTTCAGTGTGTCTTTGCTACACGCCCTTGCACAGAATCAGGAAAATGACCGCAAGTATGGAGCATCCTTTTAAAATGAACAAAAGAAGAGTCCAAGAAGTTAATTAAGTTGCCTGAAGTCACAACTTAGTAGACGGGAGAGACAGCAATGCCCGTTTTGGTTCTAATAGCGGCTGGGGAAGTGGGAGGACACAGCAAGAAGCAAAGCACAGACAGGACAATTAAGCCAAATAGGTTCATCACCGCCTCAGACTGTACTGTAAATGCAAACCGTTCCTCAGGATCATCATTGTACTTTTAAGTCCTCATTCAAGATAAAAGCTGCCTAATTAGAGCAGGTCAAGTCTCATGCAATTAATCAATTTGTCATTTCCCAACACTTCAAGGGCATTCTGACCATCAAATGTTATATACTCTATTTCTCTTCTGGGTGAGCTGCATGGTAATACACAGTATAATAAAACACAGTGACAAATCTGAGGATTATAAACTTCCCACACTCTGCCCTTTATGAAAACTTCTAAGGCAACCAGGTGTTAAGTCATTTATTCTCTATTTTCTTCATCTGCAAAAGGAGTACCGAGCTAATAAATAAGCAAGTACCCCATACTACACCCAACTATAAAGCTGGATTCCTATAATCCCAGTACTCAGGACGCTGAGGTCAGCCTGGGCTACATCATAAGATTCTGTTTTAAAACAAATAAAATATAGAGTCTATAAGATTAAGTCTTATTTTATGTACTCTATTAAGACTTGGGACCTTTTGATTTTTGTTAAGAAGTGGTAATTAAAAGATAATTTAAAGTGGCTGGAGAGATGGCTCAGTGGTTAAGAGCAATGGCTGCTCTTCCAGAGGACCCGGGTTCATTTCTCAGCACCCACATGGCAGTTCACATTTGTCTGTAAATCCAGTTCCAGGGGATCTGAAACCTTCACAGCAATGTATATAACATACAGTTAAATGAATTATTTTTAAAAAAAAGATAATTTAAAGTTGGACCAGAGAAAAGGCTCAGTGGGTATGAAGGTGCTTGCCACGTAAGCCAGGCAACGTGTGGAATCACTGGAAGCCACACAAAGCTGTGCTCTGACTTCCACACGTGCACTATGACATAGGCATTCACACACACAAGTTCTGTACATAATACAAGATAAACCAATTTGAGGTCCACTAAGGCAAACTTTAGTAACCGAAAAGAAGTTCTCATGGTGAAGTACTTTTTCTTTGTATGTGTATGTGCACATGTTCCTGTGTGTATACATGTTCACAAAGGCCAAAAGACAACCTCACACATTGGTCTCACTGGTCTGAAACTCACCCAATAGGCCAGGCTGGCCAGCCAGTAAATTCTAGTGATTGGCCAGTTTTTGCTCTCCCCATGCTGTGATTTCAACACAGCACCACCATGCCCAGCTTTTTATTTTTTAAACAAATGTTCTGGGCTCCAACCAAGGTCCTCAAGTATATGAGGCAAAGCACTTACTTTCCCAGCTGAGCTGTCTCCTACCCCCTCAACGAAATATTTCATTTTATTTTTTTAAAAAAAATTTACTATTCCATAATGCAGACATAAGTTGGTAAATTAATTAAAAGATGTAAACAATGATTTGTAACTGTTTCCAAAGCAAACAAACATTTGGTAAGTTCTACAAGTAACTCAGATTGCTTATTGGTTGGCTTATAAACGGACAGGTTTTAGTATGTGGTATAAAACATGTGGAGCAGCAGCGAACAAATCTCTCTTCTCAAACACTGTCTTTGCTCATAGTTCAACATGTCTGAGCTGGAGAGGTGGCTCAGAGATTAAGGGCATTGGCTGCTCTTCCAGAGGACCCCGGTTCAATTCCCAGCAACCTCATAATGGCTCACAACCATCTATAATGAGATCTGGTGCCCTCTTCTGTTGTGTGTATAAATAAATAAATCTTTTAGAAAAATGAAGTTCAACATTCCTGTTTTCTTTCCTGAGGCAGGCTCATTACATAGACTTGGCTGGCCTTGAACTTGTGACAACCTCTTGCCTCTGCCTCCAGAGTGCTAAGATTACAAGTTTGTGCCCCCAAGTTTAGCCAAGCTGCAAACTCCTAATGTGAATATTCAAAATGTTTCAAAATCTAAGACTTTATAATCTAATAGGACAGGTGGGTCAAAAAACAAGTGTAGTAAACATACTGTAAAATTACCACTGGGCTATGTGTATAACAAATAAACTTGGTGTTTTTACTTCCATCTTGGCCCCAAAATCTCTTATTCCCAAAGCTAAAAAGCTGAAATTCAAAGCACTTCTGGTCCTGAGCATATTGAATAAAGGATATTCAATCTGTACATAATAAGTACAATAAACTTAGCCCAATACCACATGGGTATAAGAACTAACTCTTATTTACACCACCCAAGTGGATTGGTTTATAAAGACTACAAAAGGATTCACATCATTTGCCGCCTCTGAATAATTTTCTAACATACACATTAAGATACTTCATTTTGTATGAAAATAATATGCACATTTATTGAGTGTTTCTATGCCAGGCACCAACCACAGGTCTTTATGTTCATTTACCTTTTTTTTTCTCTTGTGTGTTTTCTTTCGTTTGTGATGTATGTATTTGTGTGTCTTCCTTGTCCCCTGAGCTGGGGATCTCTCCTGCAAGCTAGAACTAGGCTGTCAGCCAGTGAATCAATCCCAGTGATCCTCCAGTCTCTACCCCACAGCACTGGGTTACAGGCATGCACGTCCATGCCCTGCTTTTTATGTGGGTGCTACTAATTCAAACTCAGTCCTCATGCTTGCACAGTAAACACTTACTTACTGAGCCATGTTCTCAGCCCTGCATTAGCTTCTTTTAATCCTGTGAAGTAGAAACTACTATTATCCTCACTTTATAGGTGAGAAACTGAAGCAGATGGTTAGAGAAACCTGCTCAAGTTCATATTAGTGTATAAGCAGTGCATGAAGTTCAGGCCAGGACCACCAAGCTATACTACATATACTCCACATCCTGTGTGGGTCTAAACCACACCTGACTTGCTGGAAGTGCTCTAATACTGAGCTACAGCCCCTCCTTCAGCCATGCTGTTTTTCTTTTTGGCTCTTGTCTCTGAGTGCCTTGGCTGGCCTTGCACCCCATCTCTCAAGTGCTAAGATTGGGATCATAGGTTCTACCATACCCAGCAACTGTACTTCCTAAGGACAAGAGGGACCCAGTCTCTAGATATTCCTGGTACCTAAGTCATTTCTCTAGCTTGAGCTGAGTTTCTTTCAAATAGTAAACATGTAGCTTATTTACAGAATCTAATATTCATATTATAAAGATTACCTACTGCCTTTAGAAACAGGTAAACCAATCTCAAGAAATATGTTCTTTCTAACTTTCTTAGATGCATCTTAGTAGCAGACGGGCGACGTAGGACATTGTAGGGTATTGGGGATGGGAAAAAACATGGGACATTGAGCTAAAAAGTTTCCCACAGTTAGGTGTTGTGACACATACTTTAATCCCAGCACTCTAGAGGCAGAGGCAGGCAGATCTCTGTGAGTTTGAGGTCAGCCTGGCCTACATAGTAAATTCAAGGGCAGCCAGGGCTATGGAGAAAGATCTTTTATCAAACAAACACAGTTTCCCACAGAAATAGCTTTAAAAAACTGCCTTAACAATAATTAGAGAGATGAAACTGAGCTCAAATCTAAGGGGAGAGATTTGAAAACACATTTTTCAAACCACATACTTGTATTCTACAGTTAAGGCCCCCTGTGAGAGCAGTACTCTGTCCCACTGAGCCACCTCTCCAGGTCTCCCCCTCCTCCTTTTTATCTGAGATAAGGTCTTATGTCTCTTAGGCTTTGGTCAAACTGATTATGTAGCTGAGGATGTCCTTGAACACTGATCCTCCTGCCACCACAGCTAGTTTATGAGGTACTGGGGATGGAGACAGGGGTGATCTCAGTATCCACAGAAACAGATTAAGTTTGAAGCAGTTAACAGGAGAAACAGCAACTACAGAATCCGAACATCTACTTCTCCTTTAGCAGGATACAATGTCTCAATTACTTTGTGACATAGGTTACTCTACTTTGCTACTTACAGTGCACTTTCCATATCTGCTGTATTTTCTTGCATTTTCTGAGACTGTGTAGAGGTAAATAAAGTTGTCATGAGATCCTACAGCCAGGAGAGTACCATCTAGAATTAAACATGAAAAAGTACTGACTGGAAAAAGTGTTATGTATTGCTACCTTATTGGCTCTATAAAAAAAAAAATGTTAAATTTCACCAATTTAGCTGTTATCTGCATTTTATTAACAAATCCAATCACTTAGCACCCCCTACAATCAAATGGTAATCTAGTCCAACATAGTATCCCTCCTTGGGGATACTTTCTGGTCTTGTCCCCCTGTAGTCAGCTAAAGGCGATTTCCCTGTATTTATCGGTAGAAGCACACAGTGTTAATGCAGTGAGCAAGCATGTATAGCTGCATAGTTGGGAAAGCACATCTGATGTCACCAATTAATTGCAGGGCAGATCTTAGGAAGGAATACACTGCATTCTCTAGTTCTGTATTATCTTTGGTTGTACCTACCAGTATGCTAAGCAAGTAACAACTGGTCAAACCCTACTGATCTTTTGATTTTAAATGCTACAATTTGTAGAGATTGTTATTCCAACATAAAAAAAAAAAAAAAAAAAAAAAAAAAAAAAAAAAAAAAAAAAAAAAAAAAAAAAAAACAACAAATTAAAAACAAAACAGGAAAACTCGGCTGTTTCAAAATGAGTCTTTTGGAGCAGGCAGGATGGGTCAGAAGGGGAAGGTACACACTGCCATGCTTAATGACCTGGGTTTCATCATGTGGTAGAAGCATAGACACACCTTACAAAGTTGTCCTCTGACATGTGCACACAGAAATACATGTTAAAAAACCAACACTTCAAACAATAGAAATCAAACAGATTCTTTCTAGGCTTTCGCATTTTGGTGTACATACATTTCTCCCCCATATTCTGTGATTCCTTTCAAACAATGAAGAAGCAATCACAAACATGTTTTCTTTACTCTTAATTCAGCAGCTATGAGAATACACTTTCTGGGCCAAAGATGGAGCTCCTTGGTGGCGTGTTTGCCTATCACATGCAAAGAGACCTGGTTCAACCCCTAGCACTAAAAAACCAAAACCAACCAATCCTAAAATGTCCAAATATAAGCAATTCATGTATTCATGACTATATTCCTAGTTCTTCCAAGAGGCATGAGAATTCTGAGTTTCTGACCAGCTTGGGAAAGACTGCGCCTCAAAAAGCCAGACCAATGCTGGAAAATAATAAATCAAATCACATAAACAACAACAACAACAAGCTACTGGAAACTGGGAAAACATTTTTCAATAAAGTACAAAGAATTACTCAAAGCTGAATGTGTTATATAAAATCAATGAATTATTAATTATTTTATCTTATAACAACCAAGTACGATTCTGTAACTCAAAACAATACTAACTAAAGCATTTGGATATTAGTGTGCATTTTGGCTATTTATTTCTTTTACAGTTTTTTGGCAATGCCAAGAACTGAGCCCAAGGCAAGTGTTCTACCACTGAACTCTACTCTCCACTGCTCATTTCCTTTTATATATAAAGAAAAGGCTGAGAAGATGGAACATTCAGCTGTTGCAGGATATTTGTGTGCTGTGTGAAGATGTATTGCTGTGATTGGTTTAATAAAAAGCTAGTCAATAGCTATCAGGAGAGAATAGGTGGGACTTCCAGATGAGAGAGGAACTGGAGATGAAGCTAGGTACTTGAGAGACGCCAGCAAGACACAGAGGGAGTCGGGCATAAAAGATGGAAGACAGGGAAAAAAAGCCATGTGGCAGAATGTAGATGAACAGAAACAGGCTAATTTAAGTTAGAAGAGCTAGCTGGGGACAAGCCTAAGATGAAGGTCAAGCTTCCATAATTAACAGTAAGTCTGCATTGCTATCTGGAAGCTGACAGTCCCAATGAGAATCACTACTACATTCAGATTAATATCTAAAGACTCTAGTGTGTATCCTATGATTTGGTTGTACTGTTTCTAACTGTGCTGTAGCTGCCACAGTTCACTCTAAATGCTTGTTTGATGGTTATTATGCTGTTTAATTTTTCAAGTTTCCTATCGTTCTTAGTGGTGAAACTGAACTTGATGTTCAGGGGACAAGTCACAACACTTGAAAACAGAGAAGGAGTGAACCTCATGAACAAGGAAACTTGATTTCAGTGAGTGCGTATCAAAGGGAGAGGGGAGGTCTGCCCACCTACTGAGTAGCGCATCACAGAGAGCTGCTCATTCCCATCAGTGTGGATGGACACGAGATCTCTTGTTTCTGCATCCAGAACAAACCACCTGTTTAGGAAGAAAAGAAAAAAATTAAAACTGCCTTTGGATATTAACATTTACAGGAAAAAGTAACAGACTCTTCTTTTTTTTTTTTTTTAGGTTTTATTTACTTTTCTTTTATGTGCATTGGCATGTATGTATGTCTGTGAGAGGGAATCCCCTGGTACCGGAGTTATATACAGTTGCTACCATGTGAATGTTGGGAATTAAACCCAGGTCCTCTGGATGACCAGCCAGTGTGCTTTTAACCACTGAGCCATCTTTCCAGTCCCCTTTTTGTGCATTTTTAATTTTAGAAATTTCAGTATTTCTTTTAATAACTGTGCTTCTATGCTCAATCAAGGTTTTTTTTGTTTTGTTTTGTTTTGTTTTTTAAATTCTGCTATACAGACACGGGTCCTGCTGTGTGTTCACATCTACTTAGGAACTCAATGAACCAGGTATTATTTAAACAGAAAGATGACAGGGCCAGGTTTTTAAAGACTATACTAAAGCTGAAAAACAACAAACGGGGCAATGGGAAAAAACAAGAGATGACTAAAAGGTAATCCCAGAGGCACAGAAGGATTTGAAGGGAGATGTGAAGAAGTGGCTGATGGAGGTTAGGAGACAGCAGGGCACAGATAGGCAGGCCAGGGGCGCACGTTCATGAAGTTTAGTAACTTTCTGAACGAGGGACTTTAGGTAGCTAATTCAAATCTTCAACCCTGTCATCTTGCAGCCTCTACACACACGAGTTTAAAGGCCAACCAGTAGGGAGCTGGCCCACTGCAGCCGTATGGTCCATGTTTACTGAACACACACTGGTACAGCTGACTGCCCAGACCATCAATCTTCAAGCTACCCTGTAAGCACAGAGACCTGCCTTTCAAAAAGGGAACGAGACAACATCACAACTAAAACTAATGGGTTCTGAGATACAGAGTTACTGTGAATATCAGGCTTCAAGTTTTAATATGAATATCAAAATTTTATTATATTCTTTTATTTTAAAATAATTTTAAGATAATTAAAAAATAATTTAAAAATTTAAAATAATTAATAATATTAGGACTGTTTCCAAGTTGCTTTACTTTTTCTAGGAAAACTACATAAAATTTTCCATCTGTTTAGAAGCAGCCTTAGCAAGCAACAAAGCCCAGATCATGTTCTCATGTATAGAAATCTATACTGTTATAAGATAGCAGCTACTTAAAAACAAGACAAATTATTTTTTATTTTTTAAAATTTCTTTAAATACATAGCAGATTTTAAATACATTCTTCTATTTTTTGAATGGAATTGTATTTTGTATTTTAATTTTTCATGTGTGTAGAAGCCCTAAGCTGACTTTCGACTGAGACAAGGTTTTTCACTGACCACAGGGGCTTCAAGATTGAGCTGTCCTAGCTGGCCAGTTTCTGTTCCACCTCCTGGGTGCTGGGATTAGAGGCTGTATGCCAGGCCTGCTTAACTTTTATGTGGATTCTGGGGAATCCAAACTCCAGTTATTACTCTACACATCAAGAGCATTATCTGTTGAGTCCCCTCCCTAGCCTGGCAAATCATTTTTAAAAGTAAGTCAATGTTAAAGTTAAGAAAGTTAAAGTGTAGGATTTCCCTATAGATGCACAATGATACTGGGGTGTTCCCACCCATTTTCCTGTACAACTGTATTCTACTTTTAGAAGATGCCACCATGGCTGGGATCTTTGTTCTTACTTAAAGTCCTAGCAAAGAGAAGTTTTTTTTTTTTTTACAAACAAAACGAGCTCTCACATTCTCATTTTAGGGTGTGTACATTAGAACAAAGCTATTTGGGAGTAAGAAGCCATTACTTGAGGCTCTAGACGGCCGAAGGGATTTAATGGATTTTTCTAAATGTAATGGTCAGTCATCTGTCATAGATTAAGCTAACATGTGAACCAAATACCAAAAGAATCATGATGACTTTTTGGGGGTGGGGATCGAGTCTCACATAGCTCAGGATGGATATGAACTTGCTCTGTAGTTAGGACTTGAACTGTGGACCCTCCTACCTTCCAACTGCTGGGATTTGTGCCATGTGCTACCATGCTTAGATGAGTTACACACGACCTCAATGCTCTCAAATAAATATATCCCCTTTCCTTTAGGAAAATATGCATCCACAATAGCATGCTTTGCACACACTATGCAAAGGGCCTTGCTCTTTTTCTTTTTTTAATGATCCTCTAGTTACAAAACAGGAATGTGGGAGCTAGAGAGACAGTTGAGTGGTGAAGGGTACTTGCTACTCTTTCAGAAGACTCACAGCTACAGGGGATCTGACAACCTCTTCTGGACTCCAAGGATGACCACACACACATGGAATACAGACAGATTGATGTACACACATAAAAATAAACAATAAAAGGAATGTTACTTCTGTAACTGAAGTATGTAACGCAAATAAAATAGAGTAAGTCAGGTGGTGATGGTGGTGCATACTTTTAATCCCAGCATGGGGTGACAGTGGCAGGCAGATCTCTGTGAGGCAGAGGACAGCCAAGGTTACACAAAGAAACCCTGACTCAAAAAATAAAAATGTAAAGCCAAAAAGTAAAGAAAAGCCCAACCCAACTGATCATTTATCTGATAAAGAACCTTTACAACTCTGAAGTGGAAACAGGACTTAAATATACACGTTGCTTAGAATGATAAGCAAGTGGCTAATGCAAATGCCTTTGTGTGACAATGTCTTTCTATGCTGTACAATTGTTAGGGACCAGACACTGGGACAGACAAGACAGACCTCAGGCAGGCACAGGGACACAGATTCAGACTCATACAGCAGACTATTTAGCTGGCCAGAGGAAGTCTCAAACTCAGGCTCCCTCTTAGTTCCATCACTCCAGAAGAAGTGCTGATTTCCTTCCTTAATGCAACACTAGTGTGTGTGGGGGACTCTGAGTCACTAATGCATTCATTACTTGGTAACACAATGCAGAAATCTGTAAGCGGGCACACATACATCTTTAAATATTTCACCAATCATTTTTGTGGCTCCTGCACAATTTGACCATGTTTTACAATGTGTTCTTAGCTCTGATGTGACACGTTCCCCCAGGTATAAAAGAGAAGTGATTGTACCCTGAATGGCTAAAATAGTAACTTTTCAGTTTTACACATTAAAGTTAAGTATTCACAAACCAAAGGAAAAAATAAAAACAAATGGAAGGTTCACAAATCAAAAGCACGGAAACAGGTGTGAAACCCAATACAGAGTTGTGTCTAAAACGGACAGCCCCACACCAGACTGAACAGACTGACTGCTGGGCTGGCACTACGTATGTACTTAGTATAGTCCTCTCATTCATGTGTTTTCTACTCAACTCTAAGAAGTAATAATTGCCTTAACTTTAAGTCACTAAGACTGAGTAACTCCAGAGTCATAAACAGTAGAAAGTAATTTCAGTGTGTTTCAGCCATATCATTAAACACATTTATTTAATGTTTTGAAAAAAATTGTGTGGGGTAGGAGGAGGGTTGGGGGAGTTCATGTGCCATGGCATGAGGTCAGAGGACAACTTTGAAGAGTTGGTTCTTTAGACTCCAGGAACTCCAGGAACACACAGTGTCAGGGTTGGTGGCAAGCTACCCACTGAGCCATCACCTAGTTAATCAATTACAACGATCTTAAAACCATTTGTCACCATTAGGGCATTTGTCACCACATACCCTTTATTCAGTCAAACTATGCTTTTGTGGTTTTCAAACCTCTCTAGCCTTACACTTCATTTAGTGCTCAGCAAAGGATGGCTGAGTACACACACGAGTATTAAGTGTGCTGTATATGAGATGAATTTCCCAGACGAGATTGAGAACACTCAACAATATTTCAAGCATTCCACTCGGCCTACTTAAAGACCCTACCTGCCTGAATGTGTTCCGATGGCCACCACTGTACCGCTTGGATGAAAATCTGCACAGTGTCCTGGTTCCTAGAGGAGAAAAAGGCAGTCATTGAGGGTGTGGTGGTTTGAAGATGTCGCCCCACACGTTCTTGTGTTTGAGTGCTTGGCCAAAGGGAGTGGCACAATGTAGGAGGTGTGGCCTTGTTGGAAAAAGTGTCACTGTGGGGGGTAGGTTTTGAGGTCTCATAAGCTTAAGCTGCACCCAGCATGGGACATAGTTCATTTTCTGTTGCCTATGAATCAAGATGTAGAACTCTCAGCTCCTCCAGTACCCTATGCAGGCCATGATGATAAAGGCCTACACCTCACAAACTGTAAACCAGCCCCAATTACATGTTTTTCTAAGAGCTGCCATGGTCACGGTGTCTATTAACAGCAATAACACTGACTAAGGCAGAGGATATAGGAGAAAGACTCCCTAGATCGAAGGGAACTGTAAAACCTCTTTCTAAACACTTGTTTCATATAAACACAAAATTCTAGTCAGCTTCACTATAAACTAATGAGAAATACTATGTAGATACAACTAGAAAAGGAACTTTGGGACTGACTGACAAAGGAAAAAGATAATTGGCTTGTGGCCAGGCCGTGGAAATATGGGTAACACCAAACACATTAAGAAATATATGCCAGGTCATGGTAGCACATGACTTTAATCCCAGCCCCGGGGAAGCAGAGTTTGAGGCCAGCCTGGTCGAGAGAGAAAGAGAGAGAGAGAGAGAGAGAGAGAGAGAGAGAGAGAGAGAGAGAGAGAGAGAGAGAGAGAGAGAGAGAGAGAGAGAGGAAGAAGAGAGAGAGGGAGGGAAGGAGGGAGGGAGAGGAAGGAAGAGGAAGGGAAGGGGAGAGAGAGCGTTCTGGAACAGCCAGGGCTACACAAAAAGACAGTAGGGACAGAACACAAGACTGCTCACAAAGAAGACAGTAGTGTCTGCTACAGCAGTTCCTAACCAAGCGCATCACCACCGACATCCACACATGTCCTAACTAACGCTCCACAAACAATGAAATCTCCTGATTTACCAGAGGAGCTAAGAGGAGAACAGCCAGTGGGAGGGGTTTGCCCGGGGAAATTATCCACTCACATCTACGAGCCTGGTCCACTCCAGCCTGTGCTCCACCGAGTTCCACATGCACACCTGCCTGTCCTGAGCACAGGTCAAGAGCAAATCTTTGAAGGGATGTGTGGCGAGGCCCCACAGCTCATCTGTATGACCCTGAAAATAAAAATCCCTTGTTGTAAGAACCAAAAGGTATCAGCAAAAACTAAGGTAGAAACCGCTAGCTAGCCTCACATAGCTTACCTGCACTTCTATTTGGAAGCCATCATTAAATGTTCCCCGTAAAATAAAGTTTCGTGATGTACCCACTAAAAATTGTTCTGCCTTTCCTTCTGCAACAGCTCTAATCGTGCCGTACTGATCAGGAACCTGGAACAAATGAACGTGGCGTTACTGTAAACAGAGTAACATGTGATAATGAGCACCTGGATAGTGCTGTGCTCACAGCTGTACGCAGTTACAGGGTAATAAGGACAGACAAAATCGGAAACAATGTGGTAAGTCTCGTCATATCTTAATCTTCAATTACATTTTATTAGACAGAAGTTATAATGTATTATTATCAACACTCTCTGCCTCACTTATAGTAATTATCTTTGCAGTACAGGGTCTCCCACATACTACACAAGCTCCTCACAGTGGCCTCTTCATTAAAGTTTAAATCATACTCTATATGATTCCGGGAGTTAAGGTTTGAAGTGTGAGGAAAGGATAAGTTCTACTGGGGCAAAGAATAAGGCCTGGGTTTTGTTTTTATGTTCTGGGTATCCATTCTTGATTGCCACAAGAACCAAAATAGAAAAATCTCAGTAAATCAAAAGAACACAGTTGGCCTTTTGATCAGTACACACTCTACCCAAGGACTAAGTCAACCATGGTCTGAAATTACTGGAAACAAGCCTGTCTGTACTTAACACACACCAACCCCCATCATTACTGCCTAAGTAACATGCACTCTGTATCAGATACTGTAAGCAATATACAGATAATTAAAGTCTAAGTACACAGAAATACTTGACTGTATTATGTAAGGGACTTGAGCACCCACAAATTTCAGGAATTCATGGGAGATCAAAAACTACTCCCTTATAGATAAGAAAGGATGACTGCATTAGAAAGTATTCTAAAGGCCACTCAAGCTTGTTTGTGAGATCCATGTCACTTACACATTATGTGGTTTAATCTCAGTGACCTTTATGGTACATTTCTTTTTCATAAAGGGGTTCCAGAACGCCTCTGCTCACAATGTTTGCCTAGCCTGTGTCAGGCCCTGAGTTTAATTGCTTGCACTGCAAAATAAACAACGAAGCCCTCAACTCCAAATTACCATGTTTAGAGCAGAATACTCTGTACCATAACAAACCCTCTCTGGGGAGGAAAACATGGGTCAGTTTCCCAGAAAAGCTATTTTAAACGGGACAATACGCAAGAGCAGAGGTTCCGTGGTCAGCCTTACCTCGATTTCTCTTTCAGGGTTCAGATCATGATCCCACAGAATTATTTTCCTGTCTTTCCCTCCTCCAGTTAATAGCATCCCATTTCGCATCTGACAAAGTGTAAACACACTGCCATCATGAGCCTTGATTTGCCTGTTGATCTGATAGACACCTAATATGGTAGCAAGAAAATAAAAATATATAACACATTCTATTAGACATTAGTGTCTTTCTGGAAAAAAGCTTTGGCCCAGCTAAGGGTGAATACTCAGAATGTCGGTAGCTTCACAGTCAAAAACAAATCTTCAGCAAGAAACACAGAATGTAGAGAAGCTTAAGACTGAAAATAACCCTTCACACTCATGTCAATACTTAGGTACTCTAAAAATTATTAAAATAATAAAAAGCTGCTAAAATTAGTGATAACTGTCCAGACAAAGGGGCATAAAATGTAGCACCACACTTCACTGTCCTCTCCTGTGACAGTTTCCCACAGTATTAGGGTGCTGACGCTCTTCCAGTTATCTAATACTAAAGCTGTGACCAGGACCCAAGTCTCTCTCCCACCTCAGTGGCCCTGAAGCTTTGCAAAAATAGAAAGAAAGAAATAGGCCTCTGTTAGATCAGTGCCTAACAAACAATCACAACAATGACTTTTACCCTACTGAGAAATAGGGGCTAGAAAAGAAGTTACATCACCGGAGCCTGACCTGGACCCACGATGCTTATTCAGAAGCCTCTGGCAGTCAAGTGAGGCTAGTGAGGTAAGAGAACAGTTTCTGAAGACAGTGTCTTCTAGAGCTGGTTACCAGATTCACAATGGTATAACATAATGGGTAAACAAGGCTGACATCCAACAACCTTAGATCTTATGGGAAAAATACAAGTTTCAAAAAGCATCCACTTTCTAAAAGTTACATAACAACTGGTAAATGGATAAGCACAGCATGGGTATGCCTACATAACTGAATATTATGTCAAAAGGAGGTAATGAAACATGCCCTAACACAATGAACCTGGAAAACATGCTAAGTAAAAGAAGCCAGTTAAAGTCAGACAAGGGAGTGTATATCTATAATCCCTGGAGGAGAGCTGTTAAGTTTGAGGTCAGCCTGGGCTACACAGTGAGTTCTGGACCAGCCTGAGCTATGCAATGATGTTAAAACACACACACACACACACACACACACACACACACACACACACACACACACGGTGGCTGGGTTCCTTTCTGGGAGGTGTTGACAGGTACACAACTCTGTGAATACAGATGTTATTGAGTGTATTGTTTAAAAGGACACACTTTATACCACGCGAGCTGCATCAACAATGCTTTTACTGAAGTGACTTTAACTCCTTTTTCTACTGGACCTGTCAGCAAGTTTGAGTGCATCAGGGGTACAAATATGTAAATGGCATACCCGGCAGGAAGGACTGTGTTCTTAGATCAACTGCCTCTACCTAAATATACTTCACAATATGTTCAGTGGATGCCTATCCTCAAAATTTAGCCATCTTTGCTCTGATTGCATCTAGGTACCAGGAGAGACAACACACTTGAAAAACCTGAGTTTTCTGAGCATTGCTGACTTTCTTTAGGTCAGAAAGAGAGAATGGGCACTGTGAGCAGGCACAGACTGTATGTGCAGTCTGAAAACACAACATAAGAAATCACAGGCAAATTTCCTGAGTTTGAGGCCACACACACATGGTGGGGGGGTGAGGAATTACAAAAATAGCTGGGCATAATGGCACATACTTTTACTGCCTGCACTTGAGAGTGAGACCCTGTCTGACAACAACAATAACAAAAAACCCCAAAAAGTAGGTATACAGTTTCACAGTTTCCCATGAAGAATGCAGTAAAGTAAGATCAAGGTTTTCTGTTCTTAAATTCAGCCTTCTTATTTCTAAACGGGCCAAAAGCCTTGTCAAGCATGTGTGACCCTTCAGAATGACAGATGCTAGAAAACAGAAGCAAAGTTAAAGAACAGCAGCCTCAGGACAAAGCCTCCACACTGTGACTGGTTCAGCTCCACCCACTTCCTTTCATGCCGAGAATGTTGTTTCTAAATCCATTAGTAACTAAGTTAAATTTTGTTTAATGTTTCAAACTTTATGAACTATAAACAAGATATAACAGCTGAAAATCTCTAATGGACCTGCATTTCTGATGGTCTAGTTTAGGTCAAATATTATTTAAAATTCTCTTTGAACTTAAGGACATCCTCTCGCTAAGCTTAACAGTACACCCTTCCCTTTAGTCTAAGCTCTAAGACAAGAGTTTCCATAAGCAAGTCTGCCTCACCTGACAAGTGAAGACATCTAGAAGGCTCTCTGTCAAGTCAGAGGCACACACAAATGTCACACAGAAAGAAAATAAAGTCATTCTTTCAGAGGAGGCACAGGGCCCATGGTTGCGTGTCTCAGTTCCTTCTATAAAGGTCTGATAGCGATTAAAGCGTGAGGCACATTGTACAGACTTGGTTTCTGTGTGTCTGTGCAGGTTCAAATGAGTGGACAGACAGTAGGGTTATCTCTGGTATACCAGGGAAGAGAGCTACTGTTAGGAGAAGGATGGGAAGAACACAACTACAGCTTATTCATGCTCCCTCCCTCTATGTCTAAGTTCTGCTCAGATATCTGAGTACCCACCCAGGGGAGAGCAAATCTTCACATATTCTACATTAGTACCTGTCTCTATGTGTGCCTGTGAGTGCTCACTCTCTCATATTACACTTCTGGGGAGGAAGCTCTACACCATATGTACATCATACATGCACAATAAACAAGTGCTTTAGAAAGGATGTTCAGAACATTAAAGAGGCTCACAGTACTCCAGTAAGGGTGGGACTGCCACAGCACTGGGTGAGAATATGCAGTGAAATGAACATGACAACAATATACCTTTAGGTCCTTTCCCAGGTGGGGGCTCTACCGTAGTTTTGCTCCATATAAGCATGATTCCACCTGAGTCTCCAGTGAGAACATCTCCATTCCCCAAGAATGCTAAACACTGAACGAATTTTGGTTTTTCATATTTCTATAATAAAATAAGAATTTTCAGTTTTCTTTTTGGCATGATTTTATGCTTACCCAAATACATATCTCCTTCCAATGATGTTACAAACATTTTGATCCTTACCCCAAAAATTCCTTGCTTTCTTGAGAGTGAATTGCCAGACCAGGTCCAGAAAAAAATATGAGATTTACCACATGTTATTATAGTACTTGCGTCTGTTGGGTGGAATTCCACAGCCAAAACAACTTCATTTGTTGTCTGTGGAAAAAATTTACACTTTTAGAGGAATATGTATCAAAATCCAATTACAGTTCTTTACAAAGATGGAAAATACTTTAGGAAATGCCATTTCTCCTAAGATTTACTTTCCTAAATTCCCTAACTCCAGAGTTTCTCTGTGTAGCCCTGCCTGTCCTTGAACTCACAGAGATCTGCTTGCCTCTGCCTCCCGAGTACTAGGATTAAAGGCATGCATTACCACTGCTTGGCTTCCTAAGAACAGTCTTGTGCAATCAAGACTTAAATTTTATGTCCCTATACTATTATATCCATTCATATGCTGTTTATTCATAAGAAGTTTGTAAGAATTACAGTGAACCACAACTGTAAGACGTTCTGTGTTATCGCCAGAAACAGACCAGATCATCTCCCAATACCTATCCTCTGCCTGTGCAGAGGAGATCAAAGCAGAGCTGTTTCACTTACATGGAACAGCAAACAGTCAGTGTACTCCTTTCATGTTTACAGTATTTTTTCAACATTATATTTGTGAGATCCATTCACGGTCTATCTAAATGCTGTAAAAACAGGCCTTGAATAAAGTTCCAGAGAGAGAGAGAGAGAGAGAGAGAGAGAGAGAGAGAGACCGACCATGTCTTCAGATAACGAAGACCAGGCAGCTCCATTTTTTTTTTTTTTAAGCTATTGTAAACGGCACTGCAATCTGCATTCTAACGAATATGAGTCTATTTATGTTATACTCTGGAGAAAACTAGGCTTGTCAACAAGTAGGCCTATGTTCAGCCTTAAGAGGCAATGCCAATTAGTTTTCCAAATGGCTATCCTGCATCAGCTACCCGGCAGCAGCTCCACACTGAACTTTATTTAAACTTACACAAAGTACAAAGTTATCATCAGGCACTCAGGTCTTTATGACTTAAGCAGAGGGAGCTCACTGTTTATTCTTCCTCTCTTAATGTTTTAGTTGCACTTGTGCATGTGTGTCTGTGTGTGGGTATATGCACCTAAGTTAAGTGCAGGTACCCAGGGACTGGAGTCACAGGCGGTACCTAACCTGGGAGCTGGGGGTTGATCTCGGGTCCTCTGCTAGAGCAGAACCACTTCCTACCTGCTGAGTCACCATTCCAACCTTGAAAACATTTCTGACCCATGCAAATGCAGCTAATGTTAACTGATAGCCTTCTTAGGAAGCAGTCTGAGCTGCACAATGGGATCAACTCTTCTCCAGCTCTTATAAATCTATAATCCCTCTAAATGCCATAATACTTCCTGTAGTCATTATACAAAACCTTGTGTATTTATAGATGACCTTCAGTCATATCAAGCATGTTCTTAGGACAAACCTTTCTCTAGATTGATAAAGCCTTAGAGGTTGACTGGAAGGTCAAGTTCATTAAAAGGCAGCAGCCAAGCAGAGTGTTTAGTCTTGAGAACGGACATCCATCTATCTACTTTGATATTTCAGTAGCATAATGTTTTATGAAATATGAAACTGCTCCAAGTCAGTTGTTTTATTTAACTGTAGTGTTAGATAGATCACAATATCAGTTCCCTAATACATTGGAAAAACTGATAAGAAATGTGAATTTACTCTTATAATCTCAATACATATACTATAAACAAAATACCTGCCAAATAATGGACTCTAGAAGATAATAACCAAAATTTATTTTGATTTACCTTTATCTCTGCTACTTTTGATTTTTTCTGCCAGTCCCATACAGTAAGCATATGTTCATTGGAGTCATCGATAACGCATAAATGAATACCGGAATCCTAAATATAAATAAATTTGAAGAACAAAATGCCATTATTAAAACTATTAATAGTAAGATAATAAAAAATTTGTTTAACTCCTTTGAAACACAACTGAATGTACTATTTACAAAAACTATGCTTTTTAAAAATACAGAGATTCATTAACTTCCTATGTCTCATTTTGCTCCTAAGCTGATAACCACTTGCCAGTTACTCACTGGTCACCATCAGTCAAATCCACTATTTTTGAGTATTTCCTGGTCTCCTTACACCATCTTATGCTTACTTCTTTCTTGCTGTTAGAAAACACTCAAGTCATTTCTCTGTGCAGAATATACATAATTCCATGACTTCTGATTGATGAACTTTTGATAGTTTGATGGAATATGCTAAAATTAAATGCTGTTTTAAAGTTTGCTGATTTCAGTTTTTATGACTTAGTTTACATTAACATGAATAAATAAGATAAATTAAAATGAGTATTCTATCTTATTTTTCTGAAACTACCTCTGTGCATACAGATCACACAATGGACGGTGTCAAACACCTTATCTCTAGCAGCTCCTGTGGTACATGCCTCAAGTGTTCCTAGAACAAAGGAACACTAGCTACAGTGAGGACACAGAGGGCGCTTGCTTCTTTCCCCTCCTTCCCTGTCTACGGAAATGAGAAGGAAAGCTAGAGTATGTGCTACACTAGACAGGCTTAGTATTTAACAATGGCACCAAAACCACAACCATGCATGGTTCCTGACTTGAAACACAATGTTTTTGTTCTGCAGATCCCCTTCTTCTGACATGTCACTCTTGTCATTCAGGTGCCTTCAAACAAGCAAAGCTGGTAAGTTCAATTAAATCTTCTACTTTAAAAATGTTTCTTTTTTCATGACCCCCCCAAAAATGTTGTAAGTTAGAATCCAGATGCTGATAGCTGAGAACTAAAAGCTAAACTTATCTGAGATATAAACGAAGCCCAGTAAAATCTAGGGGGGAATGTATACTTGAAAACCTGAAATATGACTGAAAATATGGGAGTTTTTTTTTTTTTTAACATACTTTATAAATGTAACCACTAACTCAAGGAAAAGTAAAATGTTCAGATGAGCAACAACTTACTTTCCATTCATAATAAGCCCTCGAAGCTTAAATGGCATTGCTACACACAAACTAATACAATCATCAATTTAAAACTAAGGTAATTCGTGAATTCTAGGGAACACAAAGATCTGACTGTCCTTTCTCTCATGTGATATCAAGAAATTTTTTTTATAGAAATGAAGTGTCATGACTGAATTTCCTAATAAGATGGAGGTCTCCTATGATCCAGACTGAAATTAAAATACATCTTATTGCTTATTTCAAACTCTACCACACTATATCTTTATTACTCTACCCATTCTCCACCACTACATTGGTATTCTATCAGGACAAAGACAATGTGGTGCTCTAAATAAAAACAACTCCCACAGAAGGACTGCTTAGTCTCCAGGAAGTGGCACTATCTAAAAGCATTAGGAGGTGTGGCCTTGTTGGAGGAAGTTTGTCATTGGGGGTGGGCTCTGAGGTTTCAGAAGCCCAGGCCAAGCCCAGTCTCCTTCTCCTGCCTGCAGAACCGGATGTAGAAATGAGAGCTACCATGTCTGCCTGCATGCCTCCAAGCTTCCTGCCATCTAGAATGGACTAAAACTCTGAAAATGTAAGCAAGCCCCAATTAAATACTATTTAAAATAAAGGTTGTTGTAGTAATGGAATCTATTCACAGCAATAGAACACATATTAAGACAAATATATTAAATATTAATAAATATAATATTTTGATCTACCCAAATTAAATTTAGTACTTAGATTATAATACTAGCTATATAAAATAGCTATGTTGAAATAGCTAGCATCTCATGTTTTGGATGGATACACAATTATACACATACACAAAATAAACTCAGGCTTAGCTTGCTTACTTTAAAAAATAACTATGACTTACTGCTTTTGAAAAATCCAGGCATCCTACTCCACGCTCAAAAGTTCCAAGTCCAATGACATGCAGTGTGGAAAGGCTTACTGAATCCCACACCCTGACATGGGGCTGCAGAGGCTGTAAAACACAAGATAGAACTACATACTCAGGTGGGTGCAGATATGTGCACCACCAACAATTCACAGCCTATATATACATGTGCACAGCTCCACGCAGCCTATACATACACGTGCACTCCTCCATGCAGCCTATACATACACGTGCACTCCTCCATACAGCCTATACATACACGTGCACAGCTCCACGCAGCCTATACATACATGTGCACTGCTCCACGCAGCCTATACATACACGTGCACAGCTCCATACAGCCTACACATACATGTGCACAGCTCCATGCAGCCTATACATACATGTGCACAGCTCCATGCAGCAATTTGCTTTGCATGTTTGTTTGATTTTGAGACAAGGTTTCTTTACATAGCCCTGGCTATCCTGGAACTCATGCAGACCACGCTGGCCTGGAACTCAAGAGATCTACTTTACTTTGCCTACTGAGTGCTGAGATTAAAGGTGTTTGCCACCACACCAAGCCCCATTTGTCACCATAGTAAAACAACAACTATAAAACATTTAGACATGCTGACACACAATCTCGACTATGTACTTTCCCCCTCATCCTATGGAAGTAAGAGTGATCAGAGCAGCATATTTGCATATTCAGTGTTACACAATAACATAATCTGCAACTCCCACTTTAAAGATAAAGGAGACAGACACAGAGATGGTATGCAGCTTTTACTGCTACTTTTTAGTACCTTTTGGTGAAGCTGACACTAGTTCTAATGTGCTCTGGGTACTTTACTTTTTTGAGACAGGATCTTATGATATTATCCAGGCTGATCCCAAGCTCTCAAACTCATGCAGTCCTCCTGCTTGAGGCCACCAAGAAACAGGTACTACAGGTGCAGGTGACATCATCCCTGCCACTTCCCTCTTAGTATTCCCTTTACTCTTGATATGGAAACAGTCCTTAAGGGAAAACAACTGGGAGGGATCTTTAGGGCCATCTAATACAACCCCCCACTTGTAGCTTTTCTTTATAGAACTGAACCCATAGAACATCATGTACATATGCTAGTCACCATCAACTTACTGCTGAGCTCAGAAATAAAGAGGTGCTATATAAAAACAATCTGTTGAAAAGAGTATCTGAAATTCTAAGATATCAACCACCTTCCTAACACAAAATCAAGAGGAATTAGTTTAACCTTAAACAAGCAGAGTCCCTCCATATTCACATGTAGACAGTTTCCCTAGGGAGAACACTTACTATTTAGGACACAGTAGTTTGAATCCTACATTTTAAGGCCTCCTTACATTCTAATATTTCCCCTAATACTAGAGATCCTTTCATATAGACTCCCAGCAAGGGAGAAAATGAGCAGCGGCTAAAATGAGGCAGTCCTAACAGCAGGAGACACAAAACTGCTCACCCTTCCATCCTTGTCCACTCCGGCTATCTGTCCAGTCGCGATCCTAATCTTGTCAGGATGTATAGCCAGGCTAAAAAGCAGTATTAACAATAATTTTAAATTCAAAAATATCAAATAGCATAAAAGTACTTTTTATCAATTTTTTTTTCAAACCAATAGTTTTCAGTCTTAAAAACACATCTGGCCTATTTATTAGCAAAGTAAACTTCTATTTTTCTTTATTAATCGTAATAAGTTAACAGAACACCAAATTCATAGAAAATGTATTCATAATTTTATATATTAAGAATGAAAACCATTTTCACCTGTTCAAATTCTTTTTTAGTTGCTATACTTAGGCAGTCATGTTTACATGGTTTTGTGAAGTGAAATATAGCCCAGTGTAATTTTCATGCACTAAAATGTAAGCACAGGAGTTGGGGAGATGGCTCAGCAGTTAAGAGACACTGGCTGCTCTTCCAAAGGTCCTAAATTCAATTCCCAGCAACCACATGGTGGCTCACAACCATCTATAATGAGATATGGTGCCCTCTGCTGGCCTGCAGGCAGAACACTGTATATACATAACAAATCCTTTAAAAAAAAAAAAAAAGGTTTTATTTAAAAAATAAAATGTAAACATAGCTTCATCTTTACATAATCCTTATACACTTACTAACTTAACAATTCTTTAGTATATTAAGCATTTCTACAAACAAAAAGCAGCATTAAACATCTTCCAATACAACTCTACCAACCTACAGCTAGTTCTTAATGTTAAGCTTTTGTAAATCTAACTCAGGGGGTGAGTTCTAAATGAAAATGGAAGATATTGTAGCCACTGTACTCTAATTGACTATGATACACACAGCATCAACCACCAAGTTTGCATTTGTGGGTAGCTGTATGGGTGTGCAAGCCGCCTGCCTGTGGAGCCCAGAGGACAATGTTGAGTGTCTTCCCCATTGTGCTCTACCTCATTTAATATTTGAAATTTAAAATTTTATTGCACTTATTTGTATGTGCAAGTCTGTGAACATGTGTATGTAAGTGTACAAATGCTCTGGAGATCAGAGAACCCATGAGTTGAGTTGGGTTTCGTCTCCAACCATATGGATCACATTGTCAAGTTACATGGCTAGTTCTTTGCTAAACTATCAATAGCCAATAGTTACTTTAAAAAATGATGTGTGTGTGTGTGTGTGTGTGTGTGTGTGTGTGTGTGTGTGTGTGTTACATTCACTGTTACTGAACTAACTCACTGACCAACCCACCTTATTTTTTGAGACAGGGTAGAACAAAGGGAAAAGTGGTCAGCCAAAGAAACCCATCCTCGCTCTGAAACCAGAACCAGTGAAAGAAAATTCACCCTGGTTCTGGACCCAGAGCCGGTGAAAGAAATATTTTATTCGTGAACCCAGAAACAAAAAGAAATGTGTCCTGACTCTGAAACCAGCACCAAAGAGACACACTTTGGCCCTAGAATCAGAATCAGTGAAAGAAATATTTGGCCCTGAAACCAAAACCAAATCAGGGCTAAAAAAAAAAAAAAATCTGACCAAGCCTCCCCCTACAAGTCTCCCCCTGGAAAGCCCCCACCCCCCAGAAGCCCTGTATAAACCGTGCTCCTGCTGCCCTTTCCTGCTGTCTTCTCCCACTCAGGGCAGAGGCAGCCACTCTCCTGGATCCTTCCCTCCCTCTCTCCCAATCAATCTCTTGAATGAGGTTCAGACTGGATGGAGAACAGCTGAGGGAGTAAAGCTGTAACACTTTCCCCATCCTGGGTGGACCGAGTTGTTATATTCCTAAACAGAGAGCAGCAGAGGAAGCCAAACTATAACATATCCTACAGGAAGCCTTTCCCCAGCAGAGCAGAATGGGAAACCAGAGCAGGACTGTAACACCGTCGCTGGGGAGGCCCTCCCCTGACAGAGCAGAGCTGTTAACATTATTGGGAAGCCTTTGCCTGAAGCAGGGCTGTAAGCTGCTGCCTAGGCTTACCTTGGCCTGAGGTATTCATTTCCATCGAGCTGTAACACTCAGTATTCATTGGCTCCCGAATGCCAGAATACTTTCCATTTGAGCTGCAGTGCTCAGTATACCTGGGCTCCTGACTGCCAGGATCTCTTTCCATCTGAGCTGCACAAACACCTACACAGCTACTCGCTGACTAACCCATCTTATTGTTTTAGCAGAGTCTGTTGCTGAACCTGGAGCTTGGTGTTTTGGCTAAACTGGCTGGGTAGCCAGCCTGAGACCTATCTGTCGGTCTCCCTCCTACAGCAATAGACTTACAGACATGTACTGTGCCCAGCTTTTATATGGGTGCAAAGGAATATAACTCAGGGCTATATCTGCACAGCAAGATTTAACCACTGAACCATTTCTCTAGATCTTGTTTACTAAAGTCACTGTCTCCTGCTCCTCTCTAGAAGCAGATTATAAACATGAGAGCATGTAGAGTCAGAGGTTGGTGTTAGCATCCACCTACAATGTGGGCTCTAGCAACAGAGCTGAGCTTCTCAGTTTGGCTCACTTGCTGAGCCATCTTGCAAGCAAGGAATCACATCAACTGGAAAGATTTTTTGTTTCTTGCTATATGTTGCTAATTATTTTTCAGAAGAACTGTATTAATTTGTCACGTAAGATAAAAATACTCTAGAGTTCCATGGCTTCTCCATATTAAGAATTGTATCTTTTGAAATGTTTCAACAATTTGGCATAAATGGTATCAGGTTTTCATTTCTAAGGAGGCTAGAGTTTACCAATATTTCTTTAATTTCTTTATCTCTTTCTTTCTTTTTGGTTTTTTTGAGACAGGTTTCTCAGTGTAGCCTTTACTGTCCTGGAACTTGTTCTGTAGACCAGACTGATTTTGAACTCACAGATATGCCTCTGGTGGTATTAAAGGCATGCACCACCATGGCCCTGCTCTAATTTCTTTTCTTCTTAAACAGTTTATATCCCACTAAAACTCTAAGGGCTGGAGAGTTGGCTCAACGGTTAAAAGTACTGACTGCTCTTCCAGAGGACCTGTGTTCAATTCCTAGTATCCATGAAGCAGCTCACAAACCTCTGTTAATTCCAACTCCAGGAGATTCAACACATTCATACATGCAGACAAAACACCAATGTAAATAAAATAAAAATAATGTAAGCCAGTAAAATAAAGCCCTATTACATTAACATTTTTCTGTATTTAACTGTTCTTTCTTTTCAAACAAAAATTTTAAATTATATTTTCTGTACTAGGTACATTTACATGGCTCTAGCATCAAAAGCTATTTTAAAAACAGAGGAAGTCTTTTTCCTACCCGCCCCAATTGGTAAGACTATCTCTACCTTTTCCTTACCCCAGTCTCTGACACTGCTTATTGGTAACTGCTATAGCTTTTCATTAGTGGAAGCCAAAATAGTATTTTGCATGACTTTTCCCCACACACAGTGAGAACACACACTTGCTTGCCTGTTTTTTTTAACAGTTTTTAACAGTGATGCCCCTTTCCTGTTACTGCTGTTGCTAACACAGGGTCTTCACTGCTGCACTAATCACCACACTCTGACCTCCATATACACATGGTAAGTAGCACGCAGCCGACAGAGATCAGACACTTCTAACACTGTATCAATTCTATACATGTATAATTTTGCAAGTAGAAAGTGTTTTATCTTTTCTGAAGGCTAAATATCATCTATGTACTATCCTAGAGAAATTTGTACCTACTTGCCAGGACAATGTAAGCTAAGTTTTTAAATGTTAGAAAACAATGGATTCTAGTAACAAATGACTGAATTTACTAAGAGTAGCAACACTCATTAAGTAAAACCCAAGCATAAGTGGGTCAAAAGAGCTCCACTGTTATAGTTGGACACCACACAGGATACTTAGGATCTGATTCAGCTACGGCTCCTCTCCCTGAAAGGAAAACCTGAGGCCCAAAATTTTTCACACAGAACAAACCCTCAATACATACTTAGTAACGAATGAAAAACACTTTCAGATTCCACATACAGTATTTAAAGAATGTGACTTTCTTTACTGATAGTAACAGCAGTGATTATGGTGAAGGCAGACAAACCCAAAACTGGCAGATGGTAATTGATACCAACCATTTCACACAGTCTGTATGACCCAGGTAGTGTCGCTGAGTCCTCTCTTCATAATTAAACAGTACCACTACTGAGGCAATGAAATAAACTATCTCCCCCGTAGGAAGCAGGTAAACATTTGCTCGACAGTCCTTTCCTCGATAACCATATCTTAAATAAAAAGTTAAGGTTTTAAAGCAAATCTGCAGGGTGTTTAGGGAGCCACGGAGAGAGAACTGATCAGAGCAGGACACTCCCTCTCCTGCCCAACCCTCTACTCTGTGTCTTAATGTCCACCCACAGTCCCTGGACAAAGACACTCTGAGCTCCTACTATTTACAAGCACTGAGCGCCAATCAAACGTGGGGCCTCTGAGACAGTGTGCTAGGAGAAAGCATACACTGAGACTCCACTTACAGAGGATAGAGAGAAAAGGGCTCACCCAGGAAGGTAACATAACATGATGGATAAGAATAGCTAAGCACTGTTTGCTATACAGAATGGCAGTAAGAACCTGTGCCAAATTCCAGGACTGGTGAGCTTCTCCAAGCTAATTTAACTTTGTCCAATGTAAGGAATTTAAAGAGTGCGGGGACGGAAGCATAGAACAGAGACAGAGAACTGAGTTCTCACAACTAGATTCCTCCTGTTCCCTGAGCTTCTCAGAGGCTGTAATCAGACCCTCCAGGTAGAATCAGGAAAGGTCAATATTAAACTATCATGTGTGTCTAAGCCTGGCAGAGAAGCAGTCAATTTCAGAATTATAATCATCCTTGCTAATTCAAGCTCTTATAATAATTCAAATAGCCATGTGGTAGTTCATGTTTGTAATCTCAACATTGGGAAGTTGAATCAGAAAGGCTCTTGTGATGTTGAGACCACCCTAGGCTACATAGTACGTACAAGGTTGGGTAGAGAGCCATAGCAAGATCCTGTCTCAAAACAAACAAAACAAAAAGATTTCATCATATATGATCATATATGATACACCATTTTATACGTTACTAAATGGCAAACCAATGTTTTAAACTCTTACGGCAGCCCTTCACTTGCCCCAGAGCCCATGGAACTCTTCAGTCCTGAATGTATTAATTCTGGTGATTGAAAACTGCTATTAGCAAAAACATATCTGACATGTTTTAGAGATATAGGCTCCTTTTTAATTCTTCAAGAGATTCTTAAGTTTATGTTTTATTCCTAGTTTAAGGACAACCTGATTACTCAGCTAAGCGAGTTTATATTAAACTAGGACAAAGCAAGTAGAGGTGCTCTGTGTTTGGGAAGGATACGCCCACTCCAGTTTGAGCTTCTCAGGAGGCAGTTCTGTTCTGATGTCATCATAGTTGTCAACGTCAGAAGGAATGAACATGGTAATTGGCCGACCTCGCATAAACATTTTAATATATTCTCCTTCTGTTGAAACATAAGACAAAAAAATGAAATCACATGCATTTCTCATGTAACTGCAGGGAAGTAGGTTATTGATACGATGCAAACATGACAGGAGTAGCTATTGACGTCTCCCAGTATGTGTCTTTTTAAACATATTAGAGAGCACATGTGGAAAACAAAGGGATACTATAAACACTAGACCAAAACAGTGGAAGCAAAAAATCAAAACAACAAATCTTCAGCCACTTGTTCAGCTGAAAATAACTGTTTTCATTCAAATATAATTTAGCTGTTTAACCTGACATATTTCTACAAGAAGCCAGGAAATCTCAAGTAAAAAGATGTGAGCCTTCGTGACTGAGGCTTAACTTGCAAGGAAGAGAGAAATTACTTGGGTAAACATAATCCTGTCTATCACTCTGATCGACTTCCAAGTCAAGCCCTTACAGACTGAAGAGCCTCTGCACACCAAGGAGCAGCTGGAACAGAACCGTCTGCAAACCATGTATGTAATAAGCTGGCTGATGGCTAAACGGTAATGGACGCCAGCTCAACAGGAAGAAACAAACCAAAGCAACCCCCAAAATGCATTTTAAAATGGGTTATGTACTCAGAAAACATTTCTTTAAAAAAAGAAAGAAAAGGGAGGGGGAAGGGGTGGGGGAGGAAGGGGGAGAGAGAGAGACAAATAAATAGCTAACGGGCAATTTGAAAAAACATGCAACATTAGTGGTAATAACTCAGGGAAATGTAACTGAAAACCACACTGTCTGTCATTTCAGACTTGTTAGAATGATTAGCAAAACCAAACAAAGTACAGACAAGGCTATGAAAAAATAGGGTCGCTGTGCATGCTGCTGCTAGAAATGCCAAATGATGCGGCTGTTATGGAAGCACAGAGCGAAGGCTCTTCAGAGATAATTCAAATAGAGTTCTACATCATCTGGCAATTCTACTACTAGACAGTTCCCAAAATAATGTAAATCAAGACCATGATCAGATATCAACACTAACGTTCATGTTCACAGCAACAGGATCTGCAAACAATCTAATGGCCACTTCCAAATAAAGATGTGGTGTGAGCATGTAGGTAAGCCAGTCACAGAAAGGCAACTACTACTTGATTCCTATGACATACCTCAAATAGTCAAACTCAGAAATGGAGAGGGTTAGTTAACTATGGATTACAGGAAAGGGGAGATAAGGACTGAGTGTCAACCTAATCAAGCAAGAATAAAAGCAACCACAACACTGCACTAATCAATATTAACTAAGTCCCATGATTTAAGACGGCAGATCTCACATCAGACGTTCTTACCATAGTAAACCAAAACCATGATCTTGGAATATAGCCTATGAAAAGGACTCAAACATTTTTCTCAGGTTTTTCAAGGTGAGAGGGAGCAAGAGCTAGGCTATGCAGTGAACAGGACTGCTTCTCACTTCACCACTCTATCTTCAATAAGCCTCACATCAACAATCAAATTCAATTATAACACAACTATCTTCAAGATGGTGAGAAAGCCTTTCTTTTCTCATTAGCACCATAGGCTTTGAAACAGCTTTTGTTTATATAAATCAATAGCTGTTTATAAGATCTCCAGTAGTCTAAAACTAAACTGTTTTTAAAAGACAAGTCAGAATCAAATCAGTATTGATTATACATCCCTAACCAAGGGAAACAATCAAACAGGTGGGAGCTGGGCATGCTGGCTGGCTCACGCCCGCAGCCCTGGCATTCAGGAAACAGGGGGCAGGAGAATCACCCACACCCGAAAGGGCAAACTGGTCTACATAACTGAGTTGCAGGCCAGCTAGGATCGCATACCGAAACCTCTCAAAAAACAAAACAAGAACAGCAGGAAAAAATCCCACAGAGAGGACTGTTCATCCCTCAAAAGAAACAAAAACAAAAAACCAAAAACCGATGTGGTCTTAAAATCTCTATCAACGACCAAGTTCCCTAAGAGAAACAGTGCATGATCCACCACTCAAGATCCCGTAGTTTAGAACTGTAACTGAAGAGGAAGAGACAAGACTACCTGTGGAGTGTCTACCTGAAGCCATCACTTCACATTAAGAAGCTGTGCTTATTATGGGTGAGAAGTTCAAGTTATTTTTATTATTATTACTCACAGTTGCTCACTGTGTACTCACAGCCTCGGGGTTTGATCTAACAGGGCAGGACCTACCATACTATGCTTTCACACATGATGCATGTCATTATTACTTCTGCATCTAAGTGGGCCTTGCTTCCTGATGATTTTTAGCATGGCTGAACTTTGACAGTAACTAAAAGATGAAATATCTTCCTTCTAACATCATCTTTACCTATATACGCATCTCTTGGGGATGGTGGTAAACCTACTCTTACAGGTATTCATCTGTATTCCAACTTTCTCTTTTAATTTTTTAAGAGCATTAAATTGTTGAATCCTGATGTGGGAATGCATTTATATATGCTGTGAATCTCAATCTTTAAATAAAGGAGCTGTTTTGGGCCATGACAGGCACCATAGAAGAAGTAGGAGGAGAAATCAGAGCATAGGTAGGAGAAGCAGGGCGGAGTCAGAGACAGATCGAGCTGAAGCTGCCCAAGAAGAAACATATAAGAAACACAGGTAAGCCACGGGCCACATGGCAGGCAGATTAATAGAAATGGGTTGATTTAAGATATAAGAGCTAGCTAGCAATGTGCCCGAGCCATAGGCAAAACAGCATAAAGTTAATATAAGCATCTGAGTCATTTCTGGGGGCCTGAGTGGGTGGCTGGGCGGCTAAGGGGTCTCGGGCGGCAGGTCTGTGGGTCTCTGGGCCTCTAGCCGCCCGGGACCGAGAAACCCCACTACAACAGAATCCCCCTTTAAATTTCTCCTAGAATTTTTGATATGATCAAAGGTGTACATGGGAAATGTGCTCTGAACAGTAAGTAACAGATTAATAGGTGCTTCAATCTCTTCAGAAGGAATTATGGCAGGCAAAGGGCAAAAGTTAGCAACCCTACACATTATATAAAAAGGCCAACATAACTGAAGGAGTTCAGGATATCATTCTTCTATTAATTGTTAAGCAACAAAATCAAATCAGAAAACAAGGAGCTCCTGGTGCTCACTGATTTTCCTAAGATGAAGTTAAAATGGCAGTGTGTGTGATGCTTTGCCATTTCAACTGGTACCATACACAATGAGACCATGTACGTAATGTAGGAACTTAAAACATTTTCTGGAACTGAGAAGAAAGCAACACATTATGATGAAGGAAAGACTGGCTAGGATCTAAACCACAGTCTCTTTCCATTAGCTGTGAGATTCAACTTCACTTTCCTAGCATTGAAAATATTTAGCCTTCTTCCTTTGAGAAGGATTTGTAACTTTTATTCTATTGCTCTGATATGTAACCCAGGACAGTCTCAAACTTGAATGCTGGGTCTACAGGCATGTGTCACTGTTATGTGGCAAGTTTTGATCATTTAAACAATGTTTGGCAATTTGCTAATATAATATTCCATATAATCTCTGCATAATTTTAAACTAGCTATCCACAAGATAGCAAGTATAGGCAAGTACACCAAACTTAGGGCCACAGAATCAAGTATTTACGTGATCAGGCAAAAACCGAAAATAGATGTGGGAATGACAGGCTAGCTGGGAATGATGCACAGGCATACTCCATGTACCAGTTCAGGGGGTACTACTACTCTAACTGTACATTTTTCAAGAGAAATAGCAAATCTATAATTTATTGTGAAACCTTTCAGCGGTGAAATGTTTACTTCTTTGGAAGTGGGGGGATGAGGGACCAAGCAGGCACAACTTAGCCAGCATATAACACCCAAGGCATGGGTTTGCAACCTTTTTAGAAAACAGCTCAATAAGGGGATGGCAGTCTTTTCTCCCTGGCAACCAACACTCTTGTTGCAGATGTTTTCTTGAGACTTTTGGGTCCTCATACTCGCCTCGCCGCCCCCCCTCCCTAAGACTGGGTCTCACTGCATAGTTCTAACTGACCTAGAACTTACTATGTAGAACAGGCTGGACTTGAACTCACAGAGCTCTGCCTGCCTCTAATCCCAAGTGCTGCCACCACACCCAGCTCTCTCTCTAAGGCATCTAGAGTCACCTAACTTAGAATGACTACTTGTTTTACCCGGCAGTACTTTCTGCTGTCCTCACTGTAAACTAATAGGGAAGACAAGCTGAAGGTGTTGAGCCAAGGGACCCGTCAGAGTAAAGCTTAAGATCAGAAAGCCTTGAGGTCCAGAAAACAAGCTTCTGAAATTACTTATCCTCATGCTAGAAGATGGAGTAGGTGATAAGTGCTCAGGGTGAGGCTGCTCCTGAAGGTAATGGATGCCATTGCACTGGCAAGCCAACATTTCTGGGATTCAGAGTATGGGAAGAACATAAACTTTTACACAGACCCTGGTTTGAAGCTCAGCTTTAGCCCTCCCTAAAGCTTACTCTAAAACATATGCCTAGGCACCTAAATCTCTGATCAATGATAAAGTCAACTCTGTGAGATACTGTCGATTAAGGCTATATTATTCTTTTGGCCCTTGCATAGGTAACTGAAAAGAGTCTTCAAGTTCAACTAGTCCATCCCCAGCTTTTCAAAAAGGAAAATTATGGCTTAACCAATTGCAATAAATTTTTAGTCTGTATTCCAAAATTTTGTTGTTCCAGAACTTTAGACACATTTTCACTCTACAACTAGGTTCTAAAATGGGTGTGGTGGAGCACATTTTTAATCCCTGCACTCAAGAGGCAAAGACAGCTGGGTCTCTCATGAGTTAGAGGCCAGACTGGTCTACATAGCAAGTTTTAAGCCAGCCAGAGATGCATAGTGAGACCTTGTCTTAAAGACAAAGCCCAGAAAACAGGTTCTAAATCTGCATCTTCCAAACTCAGTCACTGACCCATGAATAGCTGGGATATGGCTAGCATAAATAAGATATTCTGCAATATAAATCATACAGATTTTGAAGACTCTGTACGGAAAAAAAGGAAGTTCATTAATAATTTTCACTAATAATCACACATCAAAAAGGTACTATTCTGGCTATTTGTAGTAAGTTTATTACTAAGCTTTATATTAACTGTCTTTTGTCATTTAAAATGACACCTGTGAGAACTAAAGTCTTTTTATTTTGAGGCCTAGAACTCTTTCGAAGACTGGGAAACTTTCAGTGTTTTATTTTGAAAAGTTTCTAAATCCCCAAGGCCAAGTGCCCAAGGTTCTAGGTAATCAGAGGGCATTCCAGCCCAGCTGCAAAGTATCTTTTCCTCATCCTAAGACAACCAATCAGCAAGCCTGAGATAGATGAGATAGCAATAATAATATTAATAATAATAATAAAAACTTCCTCTGGGCAGTAGCCCCCCACTTCCCAGCCTGATAAAGGCATTTCTGTGGTCTTTGTTTGGTCTTTGTTTTAAAAGGCCCTGCTTTTGAGTAGGGAGGGGAGCTCTTCTCCACTGGCACTGCTGTGTGACAGTCAGGAGCCGAGTTCAGCTGCAGCTTTAATAAACCTTGCTGTGCATTTACATTCAGAGAGTCAGTGTGATTCTAGAAAACTGGGCAAAACCACACCTTTCTGCTGGACAGCAAGGCACTCAGGTACTACTGCTGAAAGACTTCACAACTGCTAGTGATTACAGCTTCACCAACTTTTCCCCGCAGTTTCCATTTAAGACCCTCGGTATGGTGGTGCCTGCAGTCCCACATTTGGGAGGCTGAAACAGAACGGGAGTCCATATCCACCCTGTTATATACCACTTGTCACCAGCAGGGGCTTTATGGGATACTATTTCAATCAATCAATCAATCAATCAATCAATCAATCAATCAATCAATCAATCTAGTTCTATTCTGCAATTTCACACTGGAAATCTAAGTCTCAAGCATAAGCAAAATACAAAAAGCATGATGATACCAAACAGCCAAAAGCGAACAAAGGAATTTTTACTCGTTTCTGGCTTTCTTTACTAGCAGTTCTGCCGCCAAACCACAGCCAGAAACCAAAAAGATACACAAAATGCTGAGTGAAGAAACTGATTTCACAGTACAAACTAACAGAGACCATTTTTGGAAGGCTTCCAAGAATGATCTTAAGCCACAGCTAAGGACCCAAGTGTCTACCTGTGCTCCGTGTGTGTACAGAAGTCCCAGCAGGTCAGAAGAGGGCACTGGGTCCCCTGGAACCAAACCTGGGTCTCTCAAGAGCAACAAGTGTTCTAGCCACTGAGCCACCTCCAACCTCTGACCAGGCTGTTTCATTGTAATAACATTTTAAAATTAAAAAAAAAATCAGGCTGGGTATGTTGGCATAAAACTTTAATCTCAATACTCAAGAGGCAGAGGCAGCCTGGTCTACAGAGAATTCTCCAGGCTAGCCAGTTTAGACCCTGTTTTTTAAAAAGAAAGGAAAAAATGTACAATAAAACCATGTTATGTGTAAGGAATTAATTTGTTTATTTTTTTCTAATTGCAGCAGTCTAACCTAACTTAATCTAATCTAATCTTCTAAAGGTTAAAAAAGATCCTTAGAACCTACTACACTATGATGCTATTAGTCTTACCAATTAGGATAAATCCTGGGTTTGAAAATGTGGCTAGTATTAAAATGCTATTTTCATCACTTCCTTTGCTCTGTGAGTTAGCAAAGTTTCCTAAACTCTTAATGGCGTGCATGCATTATAATACAAAAGACATGAGCACAGCTTAGGGTTAGACTGAGCTAACCCCAGAAACTGATAATGACATCTGTGTACTTAAGAAACTCAATGTAAATTCAAACAAGGAAACAATAATCTCTTCTGACTCCAAGTCACTTCTTATCTCCCTTTGTTTTGCTTACAACTCTATCATAGGATTACTTAAAAACATTACACACAAGAGTTTGCTTACATATTTTAGACTTCTACTTCCTCCAAAAGGTTTTCTCTGTGAAAAGTTAGAAAACAGTACTGGGAATAATAGGTACACAGTGAGACTGTCACAGAAAGAAGGGAGGAGGAGGGACTGCAGATGTTAGCCTCCCACCCCCAGCTCTGCTTTCCCAATTAACTACGGCAGGAAAAGAACACAGAGTTCCAGGGGTTTAAAAATCTACAAACGAAGTTCTGATTCAACAAGATTAATGAGCAAATATTGACTTTCATTTCATGCTTTGGAATTTTTGGCTTTGAGGTTTCTGAGACTGAGTTTTATTCAAGGCTGTCTTTGAACCCCTGCCACAGTCCTGCCTCAGCCTCCCAAATGCTGGGATTAGCGGCGTGGGCCACCACATCTGGCTCTCATGCCTTATTTCTTTTCTAAATCATTCAAATAAAACAAAATGTGAAAATATGATAAATTTGGTTCAGATTATAGGTGCATCTAATAGTATCTAGATATAATTTTAGATAGAAAAATATTTCACAATCTTTAAACATTTTAAAAAAATGTTACTAAAAGGGAAAAAAACACCAGTATTTTTGGCGAAGCTGTTTCTTGGACAACCAAAGGATGAGCAGCCTGGGAATGCAGCTGGTAAATTACTGTCTTTCCTGTAATCTTGGTGTGCATATCACTGACGGATATCCGGTGTCAACAGGATCTAACTGAACAGGAGAACACTGAAAACCATCAGTGGGGAAGATGTCTTATCAAATCAATAATTTATTTCCTCAAACAAATGGACTTTGAACTGCTCCCAACCTACAACTGTTACTTCAGTCACAGTAGAACTGTAATTTTGAAGTCTGCTCATTTTGTTCCCACATCTCATGTTCATCTCATTTACTGCTATCATGTGACTTGCCCTTGATATGAGCGAGATGTCTGGTGAAGTTTCTATTGAAGAATAAATATGTATTTTAGAAATGGAATGGTTAGCAAATCTAACACTGCATGCATCCTGTGATGAGTGATCTACATGTTATACCTTATCACAGTAAAAAAAAAAAAAAAAAAAAAAAAAATTGCCTGCTTCGGGATTTACGTACTTATGATCCTTCTACCTACAAAAATCTTTTCTCTGAATATTCACGTATTTCACTCATTTTTGTATCAGAAATGTCAACTACTCTACATAACAGCAAACTCTAATTCTTATTATCTCATCATAACATTAAGAATGAGTTGTTTCTTTCTACATTTATATACTTCAACTGTTTGCTACAGAAATTCCATATGGTTGAGACACAGTAACTGCTGTAACCCTGAGTGCTCAATACAGGTGCCAACAAAAATAAATATTCAAATTTTTGTTAAACAAACAACTAAATATATAAAATGGTATCTGATAAAGGAACAATTTATAAGCATGTCAGATCTATAAGAGCTGTCAGAATCAAAGTTTAGGGCTTAATTTTTCTTTCCTCAATTTAATAAATGATTCTATTGGCCACTTAAAGTTTACTTGAGGGACTAATTGAATAGATGGCTTTACAAGCATAAGGACTGGGTGCTAATCTCCAGCACCCATGTAAATCGGGGGGGGGGGGGGGGCATGGCGACCTGCCTCTGATCAATCCCACAGATCAGGTGGCAGAGACAGGTGATTTTGGAGCAGGCTGGCCAGCTAGATTAGCTGGAGTGGCCAGCTCTTGGTTAAAATGGCAGTACATGTAATGGGGAAGACACTAGATAACAACACTTCTGGCATCCATATATGAAAAACATACACGTGTGTGCCCACACACTTGTAAACAAACACATGATAAACTAAAATACAAAACTAAAAATTCTGAGAGCAATCATTTAGCTAAATATAATGACTGTGAGATTTTAAATAGTATTTATTTAATTCATTTATTTCAAAATGACTTTTACGGTACTTTCTATTGGTACCTGGTAACAAGTGCTTCTCAATTTTCTAAGACATTACAACTGTCCCTCCCCTTCAACACAGCTATAACTCAAGATTTTTACTACACTGATAGTGGCAAGAATGAGCCAGCACCTCGGAAATCTAGTTACTGATCCTTTCTTCAACTAAGCAGATTTCGGGCATTCGGGTTCTCAATATGATCAAGTAATTATGCATTAATTTCACCTATCTGGTGGGAGAGGTAGCACTCCATCTTCCAGGTATATCAGGAAAGTAGATGTTAAATGTTCTCACTACAAATGTAACAAGGGTGATGCATTGGTTAATTCCACAATGTATATACACATCAAATGATTGTGGCCTACATAATACATACATACAATTTTATATGTCAACTAAATAGCAAAAACCTGGCTTAAAACATTAAGTCAGAAATGATAGTTATTTAGTGTAAAATGGTTAATAATTTGAGATATTCAGTTACTCCTCCAGAAATGAGAACATGTGGTACTTATTTTTTAACTACACCCTAAGAGGTAGTTCAATCATACAACATTTGGCTGGCATGTCAAAGCCCTGGGTTTAATACAAAGCAATCTCAAAAACAAAAAGCCAAGCATGGTGGCAGACACCTTCAACCCCAGCAGCTGGAAGACTGAAGCAGGCAGATGGATTCCTGTGAGTCTGAGATCAGTTTGGTTTATATACCAAGTTCCAGGCCAGCCAGGGTGACACATATTAACTGTTGCAAAGAGAAGCTTATCAGTTACAATGATTTCATTTATTTGTCAGACATCTATTTTATCCAAAATGTAATTTTATGAAAGATGCTTATTTGTATAAATTGGTAACACGACTACCCATGGTATGGTTAAGGGGAAGGTTTTTAATGTAGACACGAGGAAAAAAGTAGCCAGAGCCCACCACATGAGAGAAGTAGACTGAATATGGCCAGCACATAAGCAGGGATGTCTTAAGAGAGGGAAGACTATCAGCAGACAGGGAACAGAAAGAGAAGAGTGAGAATGTAAGATTCTGAGGAGGATGAGGAGCTGTGGGGAAGGAAGGAGGTTGAGAGGGGCTAGGGGGCTAGCATGGACTTTTTATTACCAGAATGTACTTGGATATGCTAGCTCTTCCAAATGAATGTTAAGTTCCCCTTTCCCTTTCAAACATACTAAAGAAATACAGCCTTTCTCAATCCCCCTATGAAGAATCTGTTACAACATTTAGTAGAGCACACTATCCGGACATAGTGTTTTCTAGTTTTAAAGAATGTCTGTAAACACTGTTCCACCTTAAGAGTCGTGTGAAGTAAGCTTTGCTGTGATTATTATTCTCAGATCAGAACACTACTCAAGGACAATGCCATTTGGCTTGGGTCTTGAGGCTGCCAAGCAGAAGCATGGTGACCCATGGCTACCCACATCAACTGCTCTTTCTCTACATCAGCGCCTCTATTTAACAAAGTGGCTAGAGTCAAAAAGGTGTTTTAAATAAATCTGGTATTTTCCTTGCGTGTGTCAACCATTATGTAATCTATACTATAGTGTAAAAAGTTCAGACTGAAGAAGAATATCACAGTTCAACCTTATTTATAATTTTGGTGTAAAAACTTGTGACTTAATATAACCAATAAATACAACCGCTTCTTACTAGAATGAAAGAAAATAAAAATCCACAGGAATTAAGTTAAATTGCTAACAAAAAAAACCTTAAGCACATTTTATCCAATTAGTTGTCCAGAAAACAAAGATGGCTAGGACACAGATGAGCTGCAAAACACATGCACAGAAAGGCAGGGCTTCATCTAGGACGGCATGCTGTAGTTAAATTCGCAAGCAACCCCAGGAGAAGGTAAAACTGATACATAAAACTTACCTACTTTGCAATTCAATTAAATATACATACAGAGTTAGCCTGTTTTGGTCAGAATGAGCCAACAGCAGGTAGCCAGAAGTAACAATTAATAAAAGGGGAAAATTTCAGAGGAAGTGCTTTGCTAGACTCATTGTAAGCCTTAGCAGCAAGAAATAAGTGATTATTTACAACCAAGTTGGCAAGACAGAAAACTGAGTTAAAATTTATCAATCTTTTAAATGGCTTTTCTAAGTATAATTTTTAGAGGAAATATGTTTTTTGATTTCTTCATGTTGCTATATTTTTACTATTCACCTTAATTTTGAGACCTCACAGAAGACAATTTTTTTTCTTTTTTTTTAAAAAAAGCAGTTACACTTACTAGTTCAAATTACCATGGTATTTTCTTTGCTAAGAGGAAAGCCAGAGAGTAGTAATGATGAAAAGCCAAATAAGAGATCCCAGAAGAGGCCGACTCAGGGGTGCCCCCTGCACAGCTTATCCTTACCTTGGCTGTTTTTTTCACGGGTTGACATTTTTGCTGGTTGAGACAAAAATGACACATCTTACAATAAAAACCAAACATTTTCTTAAATGACTACAGTAATATGTCTCTTTGGTTACTATGAGCTAATAAATTATACTCAATAAGATTAAGTCATATTCTTATAAATCAGCAATAGGTATAAAAAACAAATATTTTTTTAAAATTAATTTACCTTGATTGATGATGACATCTTTATGTCTAAAAAAAGGGAATACAAAGAACATATTTACTTTATATGCCTTAACACTAACATCAGAAGAATTTAAAATTTTGATGCCTAGCCCAACCCTAGATAATACTCTACAAGTAAGATTCAGAAAGTACTATTTTTTCAGTTTCTCGGTGGTCTCAACTACTAATGTGTACTATTTTATAAAACAACAAATATCACACAAAATCATCGAAACAGTGAAAGCACAAGAAAGGAGTATAATACTTAAATTTGACAGGATTCAGATTTGGAAGAAAAATGACTAGGGAGACAAAGCTTTTCTATGAAGACTTAAATCAACACACCGACAAGAAAAACAATCAACTGAGACAATTGAAAATCCACACCAGACATGTCGTACACAACAGTACATGACAAATATGACTTAACTTACTTGTCTGCACTTTTTATAACCTTTGATATTAGTTTTGATGTTGAAACGGTTTTCAATAACTTATTACGACTATCATCTGAATTTTCCCATGAGTTATGTGACTTCTCAGCTGTCGGTGGACGTTTTATGCTAGAAAAAACACATTAGTTTCTTAAAGGAATGTTCTGAGTAGCAATGACATGTGATTGACAGTTCCCACAGAAGATGAAAGAAGAGAATAACAGTCTTAAAGTGATCCGGGGTGAGGATTAGTTGGAAGGATCCGGCTGGATGAGTGGCGGAGTTAAACAAGGCAATTAGGAAGTCTGTGTTATACCACCATTCAAAAATCCACCAGAACAAACATCTGGAAAAAGAAATTTCTACACTCTGCTGTTGGGGGGGGGGGGGGAAGCTTTGATCTCTATGCAATATTTCTCATAAATTGTGGCTATAAAATAGGAATTATAAATCTGAAACACAAGACTGTACCTTTCATTCTGTATATAATTATGTTCATGTAGTTAATTTAGGCATGACACAAATTTCAAATACTGTGACGGTAAAACTAAAGCTCTTGCTTGCAGTTTCAGAGACTTTGTCAAGGTCAAAATCAACAATATGTGGTACAATAAAAAGTTACTAGCATTTTCAGTGAGGATTCCCTCTATTTATAACTGAAACTTTAAGGTTTATAAATGACTTTCTGGCTGCATTGCTGACCACCGTGAAACTCATCCAGTCTTCAATACTTCTGCAATAGTGCATCCAAAGAGCAGCTCAGAAGGGCAAGCACATTTCCAGGAGACAGTAAGCTGAAAAGGAGACTCTGGACAGACACCAAGTTAATCAGAACCTCAGAGATCGTGAGCCTCCCCTGCACACATAAAAAGTTGCATAACATTAATAAGCTATGTTCAAGAAACTCCACAGGAGCCCAGGCAGAAGAACCACAAACCCTTAGACAGCACAAGAATTTGTGTCAGGCAGAGAACAAAGCATTCTGTAAATAGCAAACATGCATTAATCAAGTGAATATTTTGGTTTTCAAATTTCCATTATAGACCTGAAGCAAAACATTAAAATAGCTAGAGAGAAATAATACTGCAAATCTTTTATGAGAGATTTTCATTTATTTTACTGAAGTTTTAAGCAGTTCTGGGGATGGATTAATAGTTTCCTCAGATTCCTTTGCAATAATAAAATACCTAAGGAACGCTAAACTTGGGTCCATGTTTCTCAACAGCTCCTTCCCGCTTCAAGACAGAGCTTCTCTGTGAAACAGTCCTGGCTATTCTGGAACTAGACCAGGCCCGCCTTAAACTCAGAAATCTGCCTGCCTCGGCCTCCCAAGTGCTAGGATTAAAAGGCCATCACCACCTGGCTAAGCGGGCCAATTTAAATTAAACTGGTGTCGATCAGGGAGCTGCAGCACGTGGTTCCACAGCCCTGGTTTAGACTCACACTCATTTGTTTCAATGTTTTTCCTTCTCCCCTCTCACCACCTTGAAACGTTAAGGATTGCAGAAGAGAGGAAAAGCCCTCAAACAAGCCTTTAGCATAGAAAAGACCAGGTGAGATGAATTTATTTCCATACTCAAGCAAGAACTTATCCTCCCAAGACCCAAAGCTGAAATCGAGACACAGCCACAAGAACCGGTTGTTTAAAGGGGCCTTGCCTTGCAAGCTGAGGTTGTAATGATGCCAAAATGTAGTGAGGATAGTTAATATGGCGATTTCTATCCATGGCTATAAATTAGTGTACAACTATATAAAAATTTTAAATATTCTATAATTTAATTAAAAAATATTGTTTGGGTTGTTTTATCAGATTGTTTATAACTCAGTTTCTTTGCCAGTTACAACTGAAAAATTATGGCTCTAAATCTTTATTCCCCAGTATTCTAAAATATAGATTTTATATAAGCAATGAAAACGTTTTCTCTTGGAATCCATGGATAGCCAACTCTTCCCAAATCACAGAATTTAGGTATCTTTACAACCATCCCTGGCTCTGTACTTGGGTTAAAACCTTTTGGTGGGAGCGGAGCTCTTGCTCTCTGGAGTCTGTCTGTTTATTTGGAGAGGCTGTGAGGAGGGCTGGGGAGAAGGTGATGCTCGCATTTGTGGGCTCTGATCATTAGAATGAGATTCCTCTTTTTTTTCTCTCTGTCCTTGTGGTTTTTCTTTCTTTTTTTCTGCACCACTGTAAAATAAAGTATAACATGGGACAACACATTTAAACACACTTAAGAAGCAAAGTAATAAAGTATTATAATTCAAGACCCTAAATCATACAACTAATACAACTTATATTAATTTTATTCAAAAAGAAAAATAATCTTGAATAATTAATTTTTTAACACTCCATTCTATAAAAATTGCCCTGTTGGACAGAAGTGATCTCTAATGGACTTTGTAATTTTGGCAGATTTCAGTGGGGCTGTAGAAGAGCTCTGAACTAACTTCCACTTATCCACACTAGAGCACTGGGGACCTTTGCATTCCCTAAAGAAACTGACTGACGGTAGGTACTCATATTTAACCCTGGCCCCATCAACTGAGGAGAAGGGAGGGGTGGGCTGTGGTACTGAACATCAATTCAGGGACTTACATATGCTAGCTAAGTACTCTCCTGATAAGCTACACCCAGAGTCCCCAATCAAAAGTTTTAAACTTACTAAAAATGTATTGCTTATTTCAAACCTGTTAATGCTAAGTTGTTATTTTAATTATAAAAGTATGAAAATATATTATATATAAAAAGAAAACTGTAGTTCTGTGAAAACCAAGTTTTATGCTTTAGAAGGACTATTTAAAAAGTTATTTAAAATGCTGTGAGGGGCTGGAGAGAGGCTCTGTTATTAACAGTGCCCATTCCTCTTCCAGAGGGCAAGAGTTCAGTTCTCAGGGTCCACATCAGGTGGCCACTCCAGCACCAGGAGGAATCAATGATCCTGAACACAAATGTACATGCTAATACATATACATATATATATATATATATATGTACACACATAATTGAAAAAAAAAAATGCTTTAAGAGGCCTGGCGTGGTAGCACATGCCTGTTATTTCAGCACTCAGGAAGTGACTCTCTGAGAGTTCAAGTCAGCCTGGTCTACAGGACAGCCAGGACTAAACACAGAAACCTTGTCCTGATTTAAAAAGGAAAAATGAATGAATGAATGAATGAATAGAAAATAAAACCAAAAAGGTAAATAAAAGATGATATTAAATGAAGGTGAAGCAATTTTGAAAGTCACAGAAAAAAAATATTGTTTGCCAGAGCTTTACATTCTTACCCTGCTTTTAAACTAAAAATTATGAAGTTACTTATAGGGATATTTTATGTAACAGTCAACGAATTTGATCAAAGATACACCCTTTAAAAGAGGAAGGAAAACTGTCCTGGTGGATGACTAAATACTGATATATTTTAAGTTAATATACCCAACATACCTATGTATAAGCTTTATGACTGCACTTGAACACTTAACCAAAAAAACACTTTAAAGTCTCAACTGCATCCATGAACAGGACTGCAAAGGATGGACTCAAGACTTGTGCTCCAATATTAAAAGGATAGTAAGTAGACTATGAGTGTTCTTAAGCAAAGGACATTTAAATTTTTTAAGAAGGTATGTTAGAAGAATATTGTCACAATATGCATATATAAAATATACATACACATATAAAATAAACATGTGTGCATGTGTATGTAGTCTATAAAACTCCACTATCACATTGTAACAATTAGAAATGTAATAACATTGTTTTATCTTTGACACATTCGAATCTGATTCGGCTCTGATACCTTCATATCAGCCATTCATTACTGACTCTATGTTCAGATTTTAAAGAAGTGTGTGCTAAGAAATTCTTACCAACAAAGAGCGGATTAAACCTTAAGATCAGTTTTTAAGGCTTAGATTAAACCTGGGGATGGTCAATGAGTAATATGCTCGCTGTAAGTGTAAGGATCTAAGTTTGGATCTCCAACTCCCACATAAAAGCCAAACATGGCAGTATCCACCCAGAACTCCAGCTCTGGAGGTGGGGGCGGAGACATGTAGATTCTAGGGCCTTGGGAGCCATCCAATCTAAGTAAAATTGCAAACTACAGGTTCACTAAGAGGCCCTGTCTCAAAAGTAAGGAGAGGAGTATGAACATCCAAAATCAACCTGTGGCCTCCACAGATACATGTATGTACACACACATTTACATACCACACAAAAAAGGGAGGACTGTCCAAATCAGATGTCATTTCTTTTGTAATGATCTCCAAACTATCCTTTATTCTTAAAAGAGATTTTCCTTTGAGGTTACTTAAAAGCAAACTCTAGTGCCCTGGACAATAAAGGCACAAAGCCAAGTGGTCCTAGATCTCCCTTTCCTATTGAGCACTACAATGCTGCATACAGCAGCTAGCTAAGAAAACCAGCTAAAACTATACTGTGACTGAATAAAAATCATTGTTTATCACAATCACAGTAAGAGCTGCAGAGAGGCTCAGCAGTTAGCAGCCCTTGCTACTCTTGCAGAGGACCTGGTTTTGGTTTCCAGCACCCACAAGGCAGCTCACCATTACCAGCCATTCTGGTTACATGGGATCCAAGAATCCTCTTCTAGAGGGCACTGCATGATGTGTTCACCAGAAGTCAAAATATATCCATGAAATAAAAACGAGCTTTAAAAATATTATAAATTTCTACTATGAAAACTTTGTTACAATGTTTTCTCCTGAAAATGAAGCAGAGATAATTTTAGCAATCTTTGAAAGGGGGAGAATCTAGGTTCTCTGATGGCATTAGGTACTGGAAGAGACAGCTGAAGGCCTTGTCATTTCTTCACCATTCTTGTAGCCACCTGTTTGGTCAGACACCTGTAATTCCACACTATGAACCTTTCAGTCACTGGAGTTAGTTTAGTGAACAAGCACTTCCCATCAGCATTCATCACTCTGCTTTTTAAACTGTTTTCCCTTGTGCATTATCAACCACCAACAATACAACCTGCAGAACTGATTTCCTATGGCCTTTCCAAACTCTATGTGCCAGCAATTAAAAGAAAAGGCCAGCAAATGCCATTTAAGCACTATCAGTGCTTCAGTGTGAATTATACCAAGTTAACACATGCGCATGAGCACATGGAATTCAAGTCTGTGGTACACTGGAATGTTTAGAATGCACTAACACAGTATCCTTCGGTCTCTACCAGCCATGTAGACAGCTGCATACCTCTACTAGAATACTTTGAAGTAAACCTCAGCCAGTTTTCTGATTTTCGCTACAGAAAAGGTTATAATAGCCTTTAATCCTTCCCCCCACTAAAGTAGAGATATATTAAAGAGTCTATTTTGCCTTTAAAATGTATCAAATTTCACTTGCTAAGGAAAATCTACTTGTATAATTTCATTAAATGTCACAATAAATTTCATTAAATGTATCAATAAATTCTTGCTGAAAAACAAAACAAAAAAATAACAAGATTCCCAGACATGAAAAGGTTCAGTAAAAACCAAAAGCTTTTTGAATAAAAATCAACAGTGTGATATTGTAAGCACAATGGACTCAGGCCAGGTGTCTCATCCACAATTAAAGAACCCAAGAAGTGTGCACCTGTCTACCTACCGTACAGCTTTACCTGTAATTCTTTCATGAGCAGCCTAATGTATCGTGCACAACTGTGAACTGATAGTTTCCACACCCATGATAAGCAGGTACCTTTTAGCAGCAGATGAAAGAGTTTCTTTTCTTGCTACTGACACAGAGCTGGTGTGGTTCTGTTTCCTGTTTATACCACTTCCATTGGTTATACAGGACATAGAAATAGCTTCTCGAAGGCTTGGTTGGCCTAAGATAGTTTGAAAAAAAAAAAAGCAATAAATTTCAAACTATTTCTTAAAGAGCAGAGCTTTAAAATATAAGCCTATTAGTGTTTTAAAATAGTGAGATGGCTCTACCCACAGCATTCAGCAAATGGCACTACTGTCTTGAGACTTGATACCATCAACAGAGACCAATAGAAAAGCTGCGCTAAGCTCCTGGGATGCTGGACTCACTCAGTTAAACAGTTGCTTTTATATGGCAACTCTGAAGCAAATGACCCAACCAAATACTTCAAATTTCTAATACCACAGACATCGAATTTTAGAGTGCTATTCCATATACATAATTTTAACTGTGTAAAACAACTTTCACAGTAAAAGACATGGAATGAATATCTGATAGATAGGCAGGTAGGCAGTTTTAGTCAGCAAGAGGCAAAACTCAGATTCAACAGGACTGTTTACACAGTCAAGTTTATTTAAAGATCAGAGAGCATAGTTACGAACTCAAGCAAACTGAACTACTCAACTAGGACAATCTCATTTTGGTTTTTCTTTCCAAAACATAAATTAAAAGTTGTACATGTAGGACCTAAAATATCTGGCATTCCAGAATGTTTCAAACCTGGTGTTTATCTGCATTTTTGACAGGTCCTGGTACTAACTACCTAGCGGGCATCCTTTAATACGGTGTCCGATATCCTACCATAGATGGATGAGCCAGAAGGGAAGAAAAGGAGGAGAGCCACTGCATTTATTTTCTGAAACTTCTTGGGAAGGTACTTACATAAGATAAGTGTCTCCAGATTATAATTTTTGCTATAAAATTTAACACTAGTATGCCACATGAGTGACTTCTTGCATTCATGATTTTTTTTTTTAATTATCGTGATAAGTACTTAAAATTGTTTAAGTCAGCAGCATTTACTATGTTTGCAATGCTGTAGTGGCCCAAGGAGGAAGAACTCTAAATGCTCAAACCTTACCTGAAGCCCACTGTCAGATGCTCAGTAACTCCAATCCAAATACCCCTTCCTCCTTCTTACTCTCTTCATGGTCAAGCTCTGGACGCCTTTTCTTAGTCTAACTACTTTATTCTTTAAGAGGACAGCAATATGCATACCCCATCCAACTCTGTGTTCTCTATTTCCAATTGTTTGGGACATTTCACCCTTTCTTCTTGTCTCAAAGCGAGACATACTCTAACGTCTAGCCACTATTGTTCAGAAGTACAAATAGCGAAGGAAGCATTAGACTTTTGTATAAGAACAGTCCCTGTTGCTGGGTCTGAGACAGTAGCTACCAACATACTTCTAAACACAGAGGTCTCAGAGGTGCTGTCTGGATAAGGAGGAATCATCCTCAATCTCTGACACAATTAGCATTGATTTTAGTTTAATGCTTCATCCAAGAGATTTACACCTGTACCATCTGACTAATGTAATTTACCTACTAACAACCTATGACACCCTTGCCACCTCCCAAGTTATTCAGGATAGGACCTAAATGACAATGCTCGAGCCTTTACAATATCTCAAATTCTACATAATAAGTCTGACCTATTATATTTTAATAATTTCTTGGAGCTCTTTAATTTCTCAAGTAGCCACTACACAATTCTTTACATCTTTGGTTTATCAAATTTCCTTGGTTCGAAAAACTACTACCTTTAGATAAATTTGGCTTGCACTTCTAAAACATCCTGTACTAATAGCCTGTCTCTGTATAGAGCCGCTGGGCTATACTTTCAAATTATACTCACTTGGTCACCCCCTCCCCAAGAGGTCCTAATGGGTTTCCCAGGTACGAGCCGTGGCATAATTTATCTTCCTGGCAGTTAAAATTGCCAAAGTGTTCTCTGGATGTTCCTGTATGCTCCAAAGTCCAGGTAATTTTCTTTTGGCAAGGATTCAGTTGTAACTGGTGTTTAAGTTATGAACATATGTTGTCAAAAGGAAAAAATTCTCTGATAGAGAAGGTCTAACAAGAAACTTAAATGACCTCAAAACTGAAGAGAAAACGTCCTACCTTGGTTAAGTGCCTGGCATAAAATAAAGAAGAAAATGGGACTATGTTTTTAACTACACAGAATAAAATAAACCAACAGAGAAGAACTAAGTGCACTGTAACGACTAGTTAGGTGTGCTTCTGATTTTGGCATTTAAGTGATGGTACAATTTCATCAAGCCATTTGAACATGTATACACCATTAATATTCTGTAAGCTAGCCATATTACTGCCATCCATCTACACTAAGTAATAGTTGTCCCCAGGAGCAGCAGTTATGGTGACCCCTCCAAAGCCCAGCTTCATTAACCCCACTGATCCAGAGGTGTGACCCTATCTCTAAGAAAAAGGTGTCTTTAAACAGAAACAGTCTTTAAACAGAAAATAACGAGATGAGCATTGTCCTGTCAATGACCTACGGAGCTTGAAGATAGACACTCAGTATCTGGGAGCACTTCTGCTCAATCTGAACCCCAAATCTGCACGTGTTCGAGTCCCCTGCATTAGCTGTATGACCTACCATAATCCTTTGCATGCTTTAAATCATTCCTACATTATGTAAAATGTCCAGCATGGTGTTGATGCCATGTAAGTACAGATTTTACTCTACTGTTCTAGGGAATGGTAATAAAAATCCACAGACCTTTAAACATACCTACAGGTTGTTTCTCCCTGAATGGTTTTAAACAATGGACGGCTAAATCTACAGACACAGTACTGACTGTACTCAATTCTAATTTCAACAGAAACTAAGGACCTAACATAGTAGAGTTTCCCACAGTGTAATAAATAATTTCACTTTTAAGATAAGGTTTAATTGTATTTTAACAGGCATTTTACAAAAAATTTAATTTGAAACATTTTGCTTAGAAATATTTATTCATATTTTCATATCATTAATATATATTAATTCTCCCCATTAAAAGCTATTACCTGATTTTAGATGATTTGATAGTTTACACAAATCCCAAAAGAAATATAAACCTGGTCATTTTCAGTAACAAAACCTATGAAATTTTACATCTCCTCAAGTCTTTTTATCAGTGTTAAAAAATGTAAGACAAAATCTCCAAGTGATTAATCTTTGTGAACTTAGTTCATCTAAAGGATTTTTCAACCAAGTAACTCAAATAATCAATGGAATGGATTTCATTTCAGAATATAGCTACACTATCATCAAAATAAAATACTGAGAATTATTTTTTAAATCTTTTATTTTATGTGTATGGGTGTTTTGCCTGAACGCAGGTTTGTGCACTACTTGCATGCAGTACCTGTGGAGGCCAGAAGAGGGCACTGGATCCTCTGGGATCCGAGTTCCAGACAATACCTTAAAGTATGCAATGGGGCTGAGAGTGTTTATGTGTACTTCAGTGGCATAGTGCTTGCATGGGGCCCTCAGTTACATCCTTAGCACCACAAATCAAAGAAACCAGTCTTCAAGCATATTTTTATAACTATCATCTTTTCCCTTCAGGCAATAAGTCACTGTTCTTAATTTTACAATTTTCCTCTGAGAATCAAACTACATTTCTCCAAATACTAGATCTCCAACATTATCCTCGCACTAAAATTGCTTTTGTAGCGTTTTCTAATATTCTCATGCTCCAAACTCCAAGCGTTGCTTCTCAATCTCCATTAATTGCTCTCTCTGCTGCCACTGACAGCTTGCAGCACTGATGCTGTGCTGGGCTTTCTTGATTACAGCCTTTGGACTTCCATCTCTAAATTAGTAAGTCAGGACCTTGATGGCTCACAGCAGCAAAAACATCTTACCTGGACCTCAGCGACCACCATGTGCCCACTCATACACCACCACATCTCAAATTCAACATTCAAACTCCTGACTCACAATCTTTCCTGGAATCCTGGCTAACTGTGTGTGACGATCTGTGTCGTGAGCATCTAGGGTAATGTAGGACTTCTTCCTGTGTGTCTCCTGACCTGACTTGGTGCAATCTGTGCAAAGCACTGCAAATCTCCCCTTTCCAAACACTGCTGAGGACAGTGACCATGCTGGTCTCCCCACTAAAAACATGTTCAAGTGCTTAATTAAAAATTCTCCGTGGCTAAGGAACAAATAGGCTACATCTGACTTAAATAAGAGAAACAAGATCTTAAGGACTGTTTTCCTCAATATTTGGATGTTAAAATTCCCACTGTAATGAAGCTGGCAATAATTTAACTACTAACCACAGGTTTGGGATGAAGCTAGTTAAATAGGTCACACCTATTTTAATCATGTTTCTGTAATAGGTAGATTGAATGCCTAGCTATATTTAGGATAGGAGGCTCAAAAAGATTCACTCCTTTCCGTCAGCAAATTTATTATATAGTTAGAAATATTATGATGGGAGAAGCCTGTAAGTGAAGTATTACACAAAATTCCCCCATTAAAATAATAAACTTTTGGAATTTGAGGGAATAAAGAAACCTACTATAATCACAAATAATCCAAACAAGCAAATCGTTTTGTATTTCAAGTTTCAATGTTCAAAAGAGAAAGGCAGTAAATACAAGCCTTATTTGCAATGCACTTAATTACCTTTATTTGGCACAGACTTTTTCACGGAGGCTACATGATCTTCAGAGATTGCAAGCCGCCTCAAGACATCAGCCAAAGCTGCCTTTAACACTGTGATTTCATCTTCCTGTTGTTGAACTCGTGACTCAAGAGCTGAGAGGCGATCCTGAACATCAGAAGTACTTGCAGCAGAAATACTATCATCTAAAAAGGAAAATATTGACCATTTTAAAACTTGATTGCTTGAGAAAGAATTTCCTTCTGGTGAGAAAACTACACCAAATCAGATTTTCAAAAACAAAACAATTTTCCATGTTTGCAAAAGCAACTTCTATAAAGATATTTTTCAAATTATTAAAATGATGAAATTATCCTGTGGTTGATCCTCCCCCATGTGATACCATCTTAGTTTTCTTACTAAATGTTCCTACGCACATCACTTTAGAAACTTAAGAATAGTTTTCAAGAGAACAAACTACCTAAGATTCCCTTTTAATGACACCATGATCCTATTTCTTTAGGAAAACAGACAGTAAACCACCAGCAGCATGCACCCCCACTGGCCATCAGTCTCACGCTCGCCCACTGACCCTCAGCCCCATGCTCCCCCACTGACCCTCAGCCCCATGCTCCCCCACTGACCATCAGCCCCATGCACCCCCACTGACCCTCAGCCCCATGCTCCCCCACTGACCATCAGCCCCATGCTCCCCCACTGACCATCAGCCCCATGCACCCCCACTGACCCTCCGCCCCATGCTCCCCCACTGGCCTTCAGCCCCATGCTCCCCCACTAACCAGAAAGTACTCTTCTTCCCTTGTCTTTTACTTTCACACCCTTCCAACTCCAATCAAAAACAACACTGTCATGAACTTAACCAAAGACTTTTACTCTTCTCCTTTCTTCCAATAGTCTTTTAAAAGAGCCCTGGCTGGGTGTGGTGGCACATAACTGCCACATTTGCACTCTAGAGGCAATAGGATGGGCCCACTTGGGCTCTATCAAAAACAAAGCAGTGGGCCAAAAGGATCACACCGTTGGCAGAGATACTGTGGCCTGAGTTCGATCATTGGGACCCACAGAGTAGATGGGAAGAACCAACGCCCACAAATTTCTTCTGACCTTCACATATACACTGTGGCATATGTAAACTTCTGCCATACATAAATGTATAAGTAGAAATAAACAACAATCATAATTTAAAAAAATCAAAACTAAAAAAGACAACATGATGTGATGTAAGATGTTTTTCTGTTTGCTGTGAAAATGCTTATTACCACTGACTAATAAAGAAGCTGTTTTGGCCTATGGCAAGGCAGCTTAGAGGCAGGCAGGAAAGCAGAGATAAAAGATGAAGAAGGGCAGAGTCAAAGAGACTCTGCAGGCAACCAATCAGAAAGCAAGATGTAATGGAACAGAGGTAAAGAAATGGAGCCACGTGGCAATACATAGATTAAGATAGATGGGTTGGCAATAAGCCATAGGCCAAACAGTTTGTAATTACTATAAACCTTTGTGTGGTTATTTGGGGCTAAGCAGCTGCTAGATCAGGACCCTGGGGCTAGACCAGGCCAGGGTGACATTTCTATAAAGTTCTCTTCTCTTCCCTTAAAATTTAAGTATATAACAGCAATGACTATTTTAACTAAGTCTTAACTGTAACTGTAACAACATTATTAAATGCTTCCTAAGCTATTTTAGAGCTCACCATTTGCTGAGTCAATTAGAATAAAAATGTGTAGCTATGGGCAGGTGGGGATGGGAACATGAGAGATCAGGTTCTGGAGTAGAGGTGTAGAGTATTATAAGAGATTACTGGGAAGGGGGCATTTCAGGGTCAGGTGCAAGGAAATCTCCCAGGAATCTCCAAGGATGACCCCAGCTAAGAATCCTAGCAACAGCAGATGCACAGCCTGGACTGGCATCTCCTGTGACCAAGCAAGACCTCAGGTGGAGGCAGCAGGATGTGTTGGGGTAAGGGTGGCCCAGTGATTGGAGGAATAGCCAACCAAAGACTGTCTAACCTAAAACTCATGATCTAGTGACTACACATCCCCTGACACTGGCTGGACCACCATAACCTACAGGATGGATGATCCAGAGACTTCAGATAGAACCAATTGTGGTGTGGTGGTGGTGGTGGTGGGGGGGGGGATGATGCCTAATGATAATCTGCTATTCAACTTCATCTAGCAACTGATGGAAACAGATACAGACCCACAGCCAAATATTAGGAAGAGCTCGGGGAATCCTGGGGAATCCTGCAGAAAGGAGTGTGGGGGAGAGACTGTAAGAGCCAGAGGAGTCAAGGATATCAGCAGAAAACCCATGGAATCAACTAACCTGGGCTTGTAGGGATTCCCAGAGACCGAAGTGGTAAGGGACTGACTTAGGCCCTCTGCGTGTATGTTATAGTTGTTTAGTCTGGTCCTCCTGTGGGACCCTAACAGTAGGAGCAAGGGCTGTCTCTGACTCATTTGCTGGCTTCTGGGGCCCTATTCCTCATACGGGGTCACCTTGCCCAGTAATGGGGAGGTCTTACTATACCTTGATATGCCATGTTTTATGCCATTGATATCCGTGGGATTTATCCTGTCCTAAACAGAGGAGGAGTGGTTGGGGGTGGGAACAGACGTGGGGGGAGGGGCTGGGAGGAGAGGAGGAGGAAGAAACTGTGGCTAGCATATAAAATAGATTAACTGATTTAAATAAATGTACAGCGGTATAGAAAGATCAGAAAAATGCCGGGAGAGACACGGGCTTATAGACACCGTGACCCACTGCTTAGAGCACAATTTAAACTAGGTCAGTCAGACACTAGGGCAAAATGTGCCATCTTCCGCAAGCTGAAACAATTTGCATGGATTCCCTTAAGCAGTTAATTCCGACTCTGAGTTAATACACTTACACAACCGCCTCAGAATTTTCAAAGCAAACCTATGTAGCAGACGACAGCCACACTGAGACATAGATGCCAACCAACCTCCCAGGGGGGACATGTGCTCCCTTCTGCCTTTCAATGACAATCTGAGAATAACAGTGTTGAAAGAAAAGTTAGGCCTATCTTTAACCTGGACTTCAAGTTCTGGTTCTATACTAATTAATTACATTACCTTAGGCAAGTAATTGTAGCTCTTTGATATTCAAAGTTCAAATAAGAACTAAGAGCCTTGGCAATCCGTTACATGAAAAGCAGAATGTCAGCATCTGAGAAACTTTAGCAAATGGCTGGTAAGAATAACTCACCCTCTCATCTTGGAACTTTTATGTGTTTTAAGTTTTTATTAACATTAATTATGCATAATAATGGGTTTCATTATGACATTTTTATATGGGTACAGAGTGTATTTTGATCACGTGTACCCCCATTACTCTCTTACCCCTCCAGTCCCTGCTGATCCCCACGTAAAGCAAGGTTCTGTCCTCTGTTGGGAGCTCCTATTCCCCTCTCCTTCCTTCCTTCCCTTTCTCCTCTGCTATTATAATCATAACCATATTCATCTGACAATAAAGTTCTTTTCCACATAGAAACAGTGTTAAGAGTCTCCTGCTCTCCACCGCTGCCTTCTACTGTGGTCCCGCGATCCCGTGTGCATCCCTAAGACTCTGCCCCCAGATAACCAGGTATCATGCCAAAATATGCACAAAATCCTAACACAGAGAAGTACCTACAGGGCCGTGGGCATCACAAAATTTTATTTATATATGTATGTGTATAATTTACAGCAGTGCACACGCATGCATTGTTCTCTGGGTGCTGTAGACTACTGCCTCCAGCTCTGGGCTTAAAGCATACTCACCACCATGCCTGGCTTTCATGTGGATTCTTGGGATCTAACCTCAGGTCCTCACCCTTGTGCTACAGAGCCTCCCCAGCTCCAAGCATCTTTAACATCTTTGTCCTCTGGCTGGCCATGCTATTTCCCACTGTGTAAGTTCAGTCACTATTGTCCTACCTTGAGTGTCTATTTTCCTCTCACACCAACTCTATTCTTTTGAGGTCTTGTTAGCTCTGTGCATTACTCCTCCACATTAGCAGGTTGAACTGTATAAGGTAGCTTTTTAAGTCGGCATGAAAACAACTGACTATAGCAACTTCATGTGGCTCAGTTTACACGGAACACTATAGAAATGGTGTCTAGGTTCAGGGCCAGAGAGAGATCTTCCAGATTTTTCAGAGATGTGTATACAGTACTCTTTCTCTTGGTTCACCAACGCTCCAAGGATTTTCTTAAGATTATCAATAATAAAGCAGCTTTTTACTACTCAAGTCCCAGTTTTGAAAGCTTAAAATGTGAACAACCAATTCTAGGAGCACTCTTATATTTCTGCCAGTTAATTATGTGGCCTAATAAATCCAGTTTTTGCAAGCTACCACTTGTAAGCCAAACATTTAAGTCAGTAAACTATATGGCTATTATCTTCTAAACTATTCTCAAATCATGAAGGTTAAGCTGTAAGCTTAAATCATAAACACATAATCTGTTTGGTGCCTTTGGGAAGGCAGCAGAGCCTAGTAAGCTTAATCAAACGTTATGCCAATGTGATAAACCCATTTGGGGTTTCATACCATGTTAGTACTTTATGTTGCGAAGCAACTTGCCTTTCATCATCCATTTTTTTAATGACTAAGGTTTTTTATTTTGTGAATGTTGTATAGTCACATGAAATATAATTCCGCCTGTCAAGGTCTTGCCAAACCTGACAGGCTCTATGACAGACACAGGACAATTTTTCAAGGCATAATAAGCACCAGGTTAACAACTAACATATCTTATTCTATTCCTTTCCTTTTGCTGTCTCTATGTTACATTAAAGGGAAAACTGAAGGGGTTAAGTAGCTTCCCAAGGACACCAAGCTACTCTTGACATCTGAGACTTAAAACATAAGCCAATTCCCAAATTAAATGCCCTTTATTTTATTTCACACTCCATTCTAATAATAATCACACGAAGACCAAATAAATAGATCCCTTTACAAAGCTAGAAGGGTTTAAAACTACAATGATATAGGCAGCATTTCTGTTTTAAACAAACTAGTTATTAATGAGCCTTCTTTCACTCCAGTCCTTTAGTTTAGATGAACAATTAAAGGGCCACTCGAGCTAAGGCAGACACAGATGAGGCCTGAAATGAACCTGCACAACTATTTCGGCTCCGTACAATTTCCTCTTGTCTGAAATCTCAACTCTTTGGACTATGGAGATAACTTGGTAGATAAAGCACTTGAATACATGACTTCAGAACCAAACTAAACACCAAATACAATGACACACAGATGTAACCCCAACACTCCACTCCTATGGAAAATGCAAGACAGGAACAAGAGAGTCCCCCAAAGCTTGTGAGGGCCAGATAGCCTGGCCTTACACAGTGGGAAAAGAGACCCTGTTTCAAATAAAGTGGAAGACAGGGTTGGACCCCACTCACACATGGAAACGGGAGGGAGGGAGGGAGGGAGGGAGGGAGGGAGGGAGGGAGGGAGGGAGGGAGGGAGGGAATAAATGAAATGTCAACACTTTCAGGAGTAGGATCCAATAAAAGATGGAACACAGCAGTGCATGAAATGTGTTAAACTGACTGGGTAAATATGTTTGCTTATCAGCTCTGTAAGTGGTTTCCTCACAAGTAATCTCATCATACTAATTAGTACTAACATAAAGCTTGGGAAGATTAGATGAATAATGAGCACTGTCATATAAAAAGAGTTTGCAGTGATGTTCTTGACTGCCCTGTTTAATAATACCATGAAATTGGAAATGACCTAAAATTCATGAGCATCCAAGCAATCACTTATTAATAAGGAAAATATATAGGGTAAAAAGACTGGGAGGATATGCAAGACAATTTAAAGCCTGTGATCCCCAGCATTTGTAGGTAAGGAACTGATAAGCCAGGTGAGTTGCACAAGAATAAGATGAAGTCTTTCTGCTAACGACTGACTTCATGTCCACCGCTCTCCGCAATCTCATTCACAGTAAACTTTTCAGAACTACATTATTCTGCAAATGTATTTTGGAAACTTTTACATTCCCTGTCTTAATTCAAATGTATAGGTTTCTTTTCCTCATACCACAGTAGCCCTTTGTTTCGTGTTTTCTCCTTTCAATTAGTTTCTAGTCTCAAGGATTAAAAAGTAGAACCAAAAACAAAATTCTCAAGAGTCCTTAAACCCAGTGGGTAAAAGAAAGAAGGAGATCGGGAGATCTACAAAAACGTACCTGTCTACTTCCTGGGATATGCAAGTCTCTCTTACGAAGAAATGTAAGCACTGCCTGCCCATTGAGTGGACATCTAACACTAGCTCTATTTCCACTGCTTCTATTACACTGAATCACTACATTGTTTCCTGAACTGTGAAGAAATATGTTGTCTTTGCAGAAATGCATACACTGTATTCTAAATATTCCCAAGCTGGCAACCCAGCATCGTATCATGAGACATCCTATATATATATATTTTAGTGACTTCAGAATTTTAATTACTTTATGCTGATCTTTTGAAAAATCAGACATTTGTTTTCCTACTAGTAGGGTCACAATGTAATCCACAGTGAGAACCTCAGTTTAGATATTAGCTGAGAGGGAGGGTGGCCAGAACTTGTAGTGCCCATATGAAGAACTAAATTTACTAATTTAAAAAATTAACTACTATGGTGAGAGCTGTAATAAAAAGGTGCCTCAGAAGATGCACACACACACCCCTCCCTAATTTAAGAGTTTCTAATCTTTCTTTGGGGAGGGTACACTGTTTCATTATGTAAAGCAGGCTGGCCTCAAACTCCCAGAAACACTGCTGTTTTGCCTCCCAGTCCTTGGGATTAAAGGTGTGTGCCATCTTTCTCTTTAGTGTTTCTATGTACTGTCTGCAGCTAGGATAACTATGCCTACCTGTACCAACACCTGCTTCTGACTTAATATCCTACATTATGGGATACTGGATAAACAAGCCTTTGTATTGCTTAAGTGAAAAGAAAATAGTCTCTGGAATAAGCACATATTTTGTTGAAAATTCTGTGTGCACACGCTTATAAAATCATGGATGTATATATGCCCTAACTGTGTAAGTGTACTTGTAAAAAACATTATTATTAAAATAACCTTTAAATCTAGAGAAGTATAAAGGAAGAAACCACCCTTTACTGGTGTCTACTCAGTGCTAGGCACTATAAGACAATATGTAATTGTACTTAAGTCAATCAATGATCTGATGAAACAGGCTGCAGTATCCCTGTTTACAGTAAGTACTCTGACACTCTTAGGAGCAGCTGCCTAGTATTGTGCATCTAGTAAGAAGATGCAGAGCTAGGTATGATCCACATTAATGTTGGACCTAAATGCAGCTTTGGAGGCATGTAGCCTAATACACTGTAACAGGACCACAGAACTAACTGCAGGCACCACACATTTTGCCCCTGTACAGTAATATGAGAATCAAATACCCTGACAAAACAAAGCTGGCTCATCTCCTAGATGTTTTAAAAGTCTATTTTACATGCGTGGGTATTTTGTCTGCATTTATGTCTGTGCACCTACCACATGTGTGCCACCTTGTAGGTGCTAGGAACCCAGGTCCTCAGGAAAAACTGCCACTGCTCTTAACCACTGAGCTAGCCACCTCTCCAGCTCCATGCGGTGTCTTTATTCTTAATGCCAAAACAATTTCTTGAGATCTCTGGAGAGCAATATTAGTAGGTGAACTGAAAGGAAAACCAAACTCTGAAGAATTACCATGAGGCAATCCCACTGCACACCTTTTACTGCACGGTAACCAAGAACTGGATTTAAAACCAGACTCTCCAGACAAAACCCATTCTCTCTGGCCAAAGCTTGGGAGGGATGGGATGCTGCAGGTTGGGGCTCTTTAGTTCCCCCGGGCAGTTCTGACAGCCAGCAGAGGGGCTTGACCTTGACCTTCTACCAACTGCTTCACCTTCCTGTGGGCAGCAACAAAGGGCAAAGACTCCTAGCAAGAAAGCAGAGAAAGGGGGTCACTGGACCTGACGTCCTCCATCACAGAGGGGACGCCTGTGACCCTGGACTGACGTCCTCCATCACAGAGGACACGCCTGTGACCCTGGACTGACGTCCTTCTCCATCACAGAGGACACGCCTGTGACCCTGGACTGACGTCCTCCATCACAGAGGACACGCCTGTGACCCTGGACCTGACGTCCCTCTCCATCACAGAGGACACGCCTGTGACCCTGGACTGACGTCCTTCTCCATCACAGAGGACACGCCTGTGACCCTGGACTGACGTCCTCCATCACAGAGGACACGCCTGTGACCCTGGACTGATGTCCTTCTCCATCACAGAGGACACGCCTGTGACCCTGGACCTGACGTCCTTCTCCATCACAGAGGATACGCCTGTGACCCTGGACTGACGTCCTCCATCACAGAGGACACGCCTGTGACCCTGGACTGACGTCCTTCTCCATCACAGAGGACACGCCTGTGACCCTGGACCTGACGTCCTTCTCCATCACAGAGGATACGCCTGTGACCCTGGACTGACGTCCTCCATCACAGAGGACACGCCTGTGACCCTGGACTGACGTCCTCCATCACAGAGGACACGCCTGTGACCCTGGACTGACGTCCTCCATCACAGAGGACACGCGTGTGACCCTGGACCTGACGTCCTCCATCACAGAGGACACGCCTGTGACCCTGGACTGACGTCTTCCATCACAGAGGACACGCCTGTGACCCTGGACCTGACGTCCCTCTCCATCACAGAGGACACGCCTGTGACCCTGGACTGACGTCCTTCTCCATCACAGAGGACACGCCTGTGACCCTGGACCTGACATCCCTCTCCATCACAGAGGACACGCCTGTGACCCTGGACCTGACGTCCCTCTCCATCACAGAGGACACGCCTGTGACCCTGGACTGACGTCCTTCTCCATCACAGAGGACACGCCTGTGACCCTGGACCTGACGTCCCTCTCCATCACAGAGGACACGCCTGTGACCCTGGACCTGACATCCCTCTCCATCACAGAGGACACGCCTGTGACCCTGGACTGACGTCCTTCATCACAGAGGACACGCCTGTGACCCTGGACTGACGTCCTCCATCACAGAGGACACGCGTGTGACCCTGGACCTGACGTCCTTCTCCATCACAGAGGACACGCCTGTGACCCTGGACTGATGTCCTTCTCCATCACAGAGGACACGCCTGTGACCCTGGACTGATGTCCTTCTCCATCACAGAGGACACGCCTGTGACCCTGGACTGACGTCCTTCTCCATCACAGAGGACACGCCTGTGACCCTGGACCTGACGTCCTTCTCCATCACAGAGGATACGCCTGTGACCCTGGACTGACGTCCTCCATCACAGAGGACACGCCTGTGACCCTGGACTGACGTCCTTCTCCATCACAGAGGACACGCCTGTGACCCTGGACTGATGTCCTTCTCCATCACAGAGGACACGCCTGTGACCCTGGACTGATGTCCTTCTCCATCACAGAGGACACGCCTGTGACCCTGGACTGACGTCTTCCAAGCTGCACCAACTTGAAAACAACTGGAAGAAGCATGGCAAAGCCTTTCAACAGAGACCAGATACAGACCAACACTCAGTGCCCACGCTGGCCTGTGCACGTGTGAGTGAGTAATAAATAAACTAAGCTGTTGGAATATTGTTCTTCTGCCGTCTCTTTCTTGCTCTGAACATTCTTGAAACTATCTTTCTGGGTATGTGTGAGTTTCTCTAGAGCAGAGATTGGGAAACTGAAATGTTGCTCAAAGGGAAAACATTTCTGAAATAAATGGAACAATGGATATCTCAGCAAAAACAAAAATAAAAACACCAAATTTTTAAGTGGAAATTTTAGAAATAAAAACAATTTTTTAGTATCACAAATGATGATACTAAATGATGATTCGTTTTTTTAGTAAACGAATGATGACCATAAAGAAAAGATAGTGAGCTTATATTAGAAAATATACACTACTTAATCTCGGGGGGGGGGGGGGGTAAATAAAGAAAACATATCAGCAGGCCTAATATCTGTGTCCCTGGTGTCTGAGGTGCTGAAGATAAAGAGTCTTGGGGAGTGGGTGTGAATAGCGGTTAGACTGAAATCCTGCAACCATATGCAAAAAATATATTAAGCAGATTAAAATACAAAGGCAAAATTTATAAAATGTCAATAACAAAAATATGTTTATATACCCCAAACAATAGGAAGAAGTTCTTAAACAGGATACTATTCACACCAGTAAAAACTAGCACTTAACGACACTAAAATTCAGAATGCACACAGACAACAGACAGGGCAATCTACAACCAGGAAACAAGACAGTTGTACCATCCAACACTACTATAGGACCAATTCCTACAAATCGGTTTTGAAAAACTGACAAAAGCCTGAACACTCACAGAAAAGGGAACATTACAAATGGCCAGTTAAAAAATGTATTCATAAAAACACATATGTACAGAGACAGTTCATGCAGGAATTAATGTTCCCTGCTTACCATAATATCCTACTTCCAAAGTAAAACTCTTCTCTCCAAAGAATTTTAACTAAATTATATAATTATTTTTAAAGTTCGGGTCCTCTAAGTTTGTAGTGCACAGTAATGTCAATTACCTCTCTACAGCAATACAGTAAGAAAGTGAGACTCCTTTCTAACTTAGGGAAAAATAACTGAAATGTGCAGTGGTTTGAATACGGTAGCCCAGAAGGCTCATACACTGAATGCTCAGTCACCAGGATCAGGAGGTGTTAGAGAAAGTCTATCACTATGGTAATTGACTTTTTGATGTTTCAAAAGCTCATACCAGCACCATCCCTTCCTCCATCTACAAGATCAGGATGTAGCTCTCAGCTACTTCTCCAGCACCTGCCTGTCTGCTACCACGACCCAAATGGACAAAGTCTCTGAAACTGTGAGTAACCTCTGATTAAATGTTTTCTTTCCTAAGAGCTGCCTTGGTCATGGGTGTCTCTCACAGCAATAGAACAGTAACTAAGGCACATTGTTCTCTACTTTAAAAAATTAAGACTTTTTTCCTTGTAAGCTTAAAAAGTCATCTAAAATATGTCAAAAGAAACTGTTTTTAAGAAAGTAAAATAAATAATTTTACCACTGTAATCTCAAAGTGATGCTTACTTCAAAAAAAATTGTATATTCTTCTATCATTTATTCAATACAAAATTTAAAACGTGCAGATAATTCTGTTTCTGATGAGGGGTTTTGGTACAACTTCAAAGGATGAAGTACACAATCTGATTATTTAGGAGGCACTATTAATTCTATCCATTAAAAGCGTTGCATTAATCTTTCTCAAGAATTATTCATATACATACATACATGCACGCACGCACGCACACGCACACACAAAATACCTAACTAAGCTTCACTGGGCACAAAAGCCACTCTGCCCTCTCCACACATTTGTTACAAAGTGAGTATTGTTTTAAGCCCTCAGAGAATTTAGGGAAATACTTATGACATTACTGTGACGTGTACTTAGGAGCAAGGAGGAGACCAGGATCTCAGTTTGCCCCCACAGACCTCTTCTGTCTGACAGGCAGGTCTCAGTGCACACAGGACTACTCACTGAAGCAGACCAGGCTGGCTGCTGACTTCCGCTCTCTACACTTCAGCCTGTTTCCTGACACCTTCCCAGACACTCCAAGCAAACTCCAGCTGAAAATCTCATGCCATAGTTGACATTCTGAGGAAATCCTCTCAGTCCAGATGGCCTACCACAAAGTATTTCTACACTGGCACAAATAAAGCCTGCCTAAGACAGATCCTCTCTTGTCCTGTGTTTTCTACTCATTTATAAGGTGACAAAGCTGCAGAGGAACAGACAAACCCTTGGGCTGCCCCAGGGTGGACAGGAGTCAGTCAACACCTCAACAATCACCCCAGTGCTGTGGCTGCCCTGAGGCACTACTTCTATGATCTTCAGCTGCTCCTTCAAACCCAAGCCCTAGACTTCTCATTTCTGAAACTGCAACACACACACAATACAGTTTCTATAAATAACAACTCTGAAGTGCCAATATGAGCATTTTTTTCTTGTAGGAAATAAAAATAAACAATGTGCATGCAAAGTGGCAAGTCATATTTCCTTTTTCCTTTTGCTTTTGTTTAAAATGAAACTCACTTGAAGTGTAAAGAATGATCACTTTTCATTAACATTATAACCTAAATATTTAGACGACGGCCAATAAATCAAAAGAATTTCACTAATAAATATAATTAACAAAAAGTCATTTTCAAAGTTGTCTAAAAATGTTAAAACTATAGTAGTCTCAATTAACCTACAAGATAAACACTTCATAACCGGTTACATACTCTAATTTTAAACCACTGATGCTTACAAATAATGTCCATGTGTAACGATTCAAATCACAAATATTTCCAGTCTGTCTTATAATAACATATAAAGCCAGGTGACAACAAACATGATGTATTTTTTGTGTGAGCACTTCTAAAGTCAATTAAAAAACAAATTTATAAAAAGTGTCAAAGATGCCAGAGGATTTTCTTCAATTTGTTACTTTAAAATTTTATATTTAAGAGAAGTAAATCTAAACTAACCCAAAATAAAAAGAAGCAATATAACTGCTATAAACCTATTTGTCCACCAAGAAAATATTATTTCATAGATGAAACATAAACCACACTAAACATGAAGAGATGTGGTCAAGCTGAAGGAAAGGAGTGTACAATAGCCCACATTCCTATTTCGACAGCCTTTACCAGGAAGCAGGACAGGAGTGCTCTACAGGACCTAGAGAGCAATTCTGTATTGACTGACAACTCGTACAGACTCATCAAAGAAAAGGCCCTGGGAGACTGACAGACTTACGTGATCTGTGGAGTGTGTGATCTGTTTGAAACTCCGACCTCTGGCCAGCTAATCTGGACACGCTTGCCTCAGGGATTCAAAAACTCTCCCACTATTTTTGATGAAGCCCTCCATAAAGACTTGTTTCCTCAGGACCCAACATCCCAAAGTCACCCTGCTGCAATATGTAGATGATCTACTGTTAGCAGTGGGTATCAGAGAGGACTCCTTAAACCCCACTACTCTGCTGCCAGACAAGGCCATGGGACCAGTATTATACACTTGCCAGGAGATCTTGGCGGAGAAAACCGGAATTCGCCAAGACCTGAAGGACCAGCCACTGCCCAACTCAGAGGTAACCTGGTTCTCAGACGGGAGCAGCTTCCTCCAGAATGGTAAGTGATGAGCAGGGGCAGCAATGGTTGATGGGACTAAGGTTATCTGGTCCTCTGGACTGGCAGAGAAGAAACAGGCAACCATTTACACTGACAGCCCATATGCCTTTGCCAAAGCCCATGTCCATAGAGCTATTTATCAACAAAGGGGCCTGCTAACGTCAGCTGGCAGAGAAATTAAGAATAAATAAGAAATTCTCAGGCTTCTGGCTGCGTTATGCTTCCCAAGGAACCAGCCATTGTTCACTCGTAAGCCACCAAAAAGGGCTAACCCCGGTAGCCATGGGCAACAGGGAGACTGATAAAGAGGCTAAGGCAGCGTATTGAGAGAACCATTCCTAATAGTCAAAGAATGTCAGCGGTCCTGAGCGCCCATCTTAGAGACTGTATCACTAAAAGAACCAGAGGCCCTAGCCTATTTACAGCAGGTCCACCAGTTTACCCATCTGGGGTCAAGGAAATTACAACAGCTCCTACAGAATCAAGATGGACTATCAGTCTCTAAGAGAAAGAATTAGTGGACCAGGTAGCGAAAGGATGTCAATCATGTCAGATTGTGAATGCCTATCCTTCCAAAGTACCTGGGGGAAAAAGATTGAGGGGGACTCAACCTGGGCAATTCTGGAAAGTTGACTTCACAGAAATTAAACCTGCAAGGTATGGACTTAAGTATCTGTTAGTTTTTGTGGACACTTTTTCAGGATAGGTAGAAGCCTTCCCCACTAAAGAGAAACTGCCCAAGTAGTCAAAAAGATCATAGAAGAGGTTTTTCCTCGGTTTGGTCTGGCAAAGGTAAAAGGGTCTGATAACAGACCAGCATTCGTGGCCCAGTTAAGTCAGGGAGTGACCAGTATATTGGGGATTGGTCGAAAGTTGCATTGTGTGTATAGACCCCGAAACTAAGGGCAAGTAGAGAAAATAAATAAAACAATTAAAGAGACTTTAACCAAATTGGCTATAGAGACTGGCTTAAAAGATTGGACCATGCTCCTACCTTATGCTCTATTTAGAGCAGGGAATACTCCCTCCTGACCCCCTATAAAATTTTGTATGGGACACCCCCTCCAGTAAGAGATTTGTCCCCTATTCTAGAAGCTAATGACTCCTTTCACACCCCCTTGCTTGGCTTGGAGGCATGGGTGTCTCGGATGGAGCAGGAACTGGGGCCGCAGCATTGGTACAAGGACCACAACAAGTAGCTCAGCTGCATGTTGCTGTCGACCAAGACTTAAAAGCTATAGAAACCTCAGTGACAGCTCTACAAGACTCTCTAACCTCCTTGTCAGAAGTGATGCTACAAAACAGGCATGGGCTAGACTTACTGTTCATGAAGGAGGGAGGCCTGTGTGCGGCCTTAAAAGAAGAATGATTTTATGCAGACCATTCGGGAGTAGTTAGAGAATCTATGACCAAACTCAGAGAGCGCCTCAGTGAAAGACAGAAAGAATGGGAGGCGCAACAGGGGTGGTTTGAATATTGGTTTGCTAAGTCTCCTTGGCTCACTACACTGCTGTCTGCTTTAGCTAGGCCATTGATTGTGCTGCTTTCAGTAATAACTATAAGACCATGTCTTCTAAATAGAGTAATAAGCTTTCTGCAAGAGCAAATTAAAAATGTCAAGCTAATGCTTGTTAGACAACAATATTCAGTCCTAAACGACCTAGACGATCTCTAGGATTAGAGATTTGCACAAGAAGAAGTGGGGAATGTAAAGGAAAATCTGTTTAACTCTTTATGGCTGTTTACCACCCCCTCCTGATAAAGAATGTGCTTAAAGTTCCAGGATCTGTCTCCTGCATTCCTGAGATACCTCACTTGCCACAGTAGCAACCCCCATGACCTATAAAAACTTTGTTCAATTTCAGCTCCAGGCTCTCTCTCTGTTCCTGTGTGTCCAGTGAGCTGAGCCCCAGGTATACTTGGGAAATTAAACCCCTTGCGTGTTGCATGAGAGAACGTCTCTTGGAGTCCTCCTTTTCGCAGCAGATTTCTCAACCTTTACACAGTATCAACAGGAAAGACAGGATAAAGCGAGGGATAGAAGGTTACCTTGTGATATGCAAGAGATGGAAGTTACTTTTAAAAATCAGAAGGCCTGTGTGACAGCTCTCACATAAAAGTGAGAGGTAAGAATGGACTCCACACAAGCCTGCATGAGATTCTTTTCTGGAAAGGTTCTGGAAGCAGCCATATTAGATCTGTATGACAAATGGCAAACAAAACAGGGGGCTGCTGCCACTCCCTCAGCATTTCCAGGCTTCTCTCTCCTGTTTCTGAGTGGTTTCCAAGACAGGCGGACCTTCTCCTAGCCTTCCCTAATGATAAAAATGAGTAAGGATGTTCATTGTTGGTAGCATTAGGGACTTAGTCAAGAGGCTAGATTAAACACGGGGGGGGGGGGGGGGGGAGAGCAAAAACACTACTGGGCTTCAATACAGAACTCTTTCTTCTTTGAAAAAAAAAAGGGGGGTGTCTCACTGTGTAGCCCTGGACTGTCCTTAAATGAACAGAGATAGAGATCCAGCTGTCTCTGTCTCCTGAGTGCTGGGATTGAAGGTATATACCACTATACCCAGATGTTTAACTTTCTCAATTTTGGAAGGATTTGAAGTGATGTAGAGGGGGAGGGAAGAGTGAGAGGAGGGCTGAAGAGATGGAACAGGAATAATCAGCACTTAGAACTGAAAAGGCCATATGGAAACGACTATACACAAACCCCGTGGGGGCGGGGCGGGGGGGCCTCCCTTGTAACTGGAGTTACTCTATATGGGGGAAGCTGTAAGCTGTCAAACAACTCCCAGTGCAGTGGTCGGAGTAGCCTGGAGAACCTCGAAAGGAGACAGCTCCTGTCACTGCTCTTGGTTGCCCATTAGAACCCGACAGGAAGAACTTACTGCTGAAGATGGCACATACTTTGGTCACAGGACACAGAGAGTTGAAGTCTGCACTGACCAGGAAGCTATCCTGCTGAATAGACTTTTATAGTACTTAACAGTGCTATGCTGGCTGCTAGTGGAAAGAGGTCATCAAAACTCTTGACCAGCTGTGAGTGCTGTGAACTACAGTGAAGATCCGAGCAGCAACATAACTGTGGGCACAATAATGGTATAGATGTTATGGTGGTGGGGATGGGGTAATCAACCATTTTCTGACAGGATTGAAGGCCAGCTCCATGAGTACTGTGAATCTAGTCGAGAACCCATGGGCTCACTGGCTTCAGGGTAAAGCTATTACTATTATTTTGCTACACAAATATGGGCTAGTTTCTTAACATCTCTAGGCCTACACAGTCCATCTCTGTAATATTTTTAAAGGTTATTTAATTTTATCTCGTGTATATGGGTGTTTTGCCTGCATGTATATCTATGCATCCTAAGCATGCAGTGCCTGCAAAGGCCAGAAGAGGGCGTGAGACCTCCTGGACTGGAGTTATAGACATTCGTGAGCTGCTCAAGTGGGTACTGGGAATTGCTTGGGTCCTCAGGATGAGCAACCAGCACACTTAACTGCAGTGGGATAAGTCATTGACAAACATATAAAGTAAGCCTGTTATAATCCTAGCATTCCATCAACAGGCAGAAGAATTTCAAGGTTAAGACTAGTCCGAGCTGTTTCACAAAAAGCAAATCAAGCATGGGGGGGGGGGGGGATAAATATTAAAGTACATAAATACTATTCTAAAATAAAAGCCTACTAAGCCCATATCTAGACTGCCTTCATGATTTGTAAGTTTTATAGTTAAAGATTTATTGAAAGCTGGGTTTTGGAGCATAGGAGAGACATTGCATATTTACTAATTATTATCTAAATGGAGAAACAAAAGGATAAGTGGCTACGTGTTTTTATATGCGAATCATTTTAACAGTAAAACCGGCATTGTTAGGGTTTGGATAAGATAGATACATTTTCAACCCTAGAAAACACCAATTGGGAGAAAGATAAAAAGCAAAACAAAAAACAACAGACAACAGCGTGAATGGGACCCTGGTAAATATGGCAGCCAACTATAAGCTTGGTCAAAAGAACTTATCAATTCATTCCTAAGACAGGTACCCTGCATGTGAAGGACACAGGCATCACAGAGCAGCTCCACAGGACTGAGTTCTTCTTAGACAATCAGTTAAGGCCTTTCTCTGTGAGCAGAAGAGCCTGACAGGCTCATGCTACTTTAAAGCAGGAAGCATAGTCTCCTTTTTAAAGAGAGGCTGAGGAGACCGCTCAGTCAGCAAGGCTTGTTGTGCAAAAATGAAGACCTGGGTTTGGATTCCCAGCACTTGTGTAAAAAACTGGGCATGGCGGTAATAGCACCTATAATCCTAGTGCTGGGAAGGCAGAGGCAGGAGGATCTCTGGGGCTTTCTGCACAGTTTAAATGAGCAAGCCCTGGGTTCAGTCAGAGACAGACCTCTAAATTTAAAATAAGTAGGGGGTGGTTAGAGATGGCTTAGTGGTCAAGAACACTGGCTACTCTTAGAGAGGATCAGAGTTCAATTCCCAGCACCCATGTGGTAGTTTATAACAGCCTCTGTCTCAGGAGACTGACCTCCTCCCCATTCTGGCCACCATGGGCACTACATGAAAGTGGTGCATAGGCACATGCAAGCATACATCCATACACATAAAACAAAAATTAAGGTTAAAAAACCAAAACTTTTTAAGGTAAAAACTCTTTAATACACACACACATGCACACACGCACAAGTATACATGCACACGTACATGAGATCATGTACACACACACAAGATCGCATACACACACACATAAATGCACACACAAACGAGATCATGTACACACACACACCAAATCACATATACACGAGATCATGTACACACACGAGATCACATACGCACATGAGATCATGTACACATACACCATGTGTGCTGTATACTTATCTGAATATAAAACTGCCAGAAAAAGACTAGACTGTTTAATGACTTTAGCACAAAGCTCAAGAAACCCTGCTTTCTTTTTAAATAGATTCCCTTTCTTGAATTCCATGGAAAATTTTTGGCAATCTGCTAAAAGAATCAAAATTTCTACTTTGTAAGGTAGTAAATATTAATGGTCACATACTTCTCCATCCTTTCATTTAATATCATTTTAAATCTACTGACAAGTCTGTGTATATGTGTACGCTATGACATTTTGATATGCATATACATTACGAAATTGCTAAGTCAAGGTATGTGCCTCACCTCACATGATATTCTTCAATAGACACTTAATCTGTTCTCAGGGATGGCGAGATGGATCTGCAGATAAAGTTGCTTGCCATGTAAACCAGGTTCAATTTCTGGAACCCACATAAAAGTGGAAGAAGAAAATATAAACTTCATGAAATTGTCTTCTGACCCTGTGCACTTACACACACACACACACACACACACAATGTAATTTAAGAAAAAAATCTGTCCTCCGCAATTTTCCAAGTATATAGCACATTATTACTAATTGTGCAAACCATGATGTAAATAAATAAAGTACAAGGAGGTCTTCCTTGGAATTATGTCTTTTTAAATGAAATCATGCCCGTTACTTACATCTTCCCAGTCTCTACCACCACAGCCCTGGGTAAACACCATTACTCTTGTATCAGTCCAACACACTTTAGGTTCCACATGAAGTGAGATCATATAAAGCTGCCTTATGCCCCTATACTCCTTCACTTAACACAATGTCATCCAGGCTCATCATCTGTGTTCCTGAAGATGACAATGCTTTCTATTCTAAAAATGGATAAAGTATTACAAGATTTTTTTCTATCCAGTCATCTGTTGGTAGACAACTGATTCCCTATTTTCTCTACTGTGAATGATGCTAACACAAACACAGAAGTTGGTCATCTTTAACATACTGAATTGAATATGTGTCTAGGAGGACAGCTAGAATACACAGTAAGACAATCTTAAAAATTTTAGGGAACTTCCATACTTTTGTCCATAATGACTTGAAAAACTAATGAGATTTTTGTTTCTTTGTTTTAAATATACAATGGTTACCCATTATGGGTCAGGAATTATACACATATATTATTATACACACATATAAAATAAAGATGCAGAACCTAAGCATATATAAATGACTCGGTAGACAAATTTCCCTTTAATTTGGGTATGACTATCACACAAGAGGAACAGATTGGCAAATGTCTCCCAGCTGCACTGTAGTCACAGGAGATGCATTGCTCACTGCACCATGAACACACAATTAACACATAATTGTTAAGGGAGTGTTACTCTTTTAAAATAAAATAAAAATTTAGACTTTTGCATACTATTTATACATCTTATATTCAGTGGCTAATTTGCCTACTGTCATGTTAAATCTCCAGTTACAAGACATAACATGTAAGAGAAATATGTATACAGCCTATAAACCAACAAAAAGGCCTCAGCCCAATAGGAAATAAGGAAAAACCATTAAGAGGCCAATTCTGTTTATGGGGAACATGGACCAGCTTTCCTGTTAACAAGGCACATAAATTACAACAAGATTATAATGAAATTAACATAAAGGCCTAGCAACACCAAACTGCTCAGATTCATAGTATACACACTTCTCTATCTTCTGAGAGGAAGTACATGTTTACAAACCACTGCAGAGAAGCCAGCAAGATTTACTAAATTTCAAGTTACATTTTTTTCAATAATCCAGCAATCTCATTTACAAAAATGGACAAAGGATTTTAACATGCATTCTCTAAATCAGATAAGCAAACTATAATAAACACAAGAGATATGTAACCCTTGCAGACTTGGTATAACTCCAGAAAATGTGAGCAATTACTCAATAATCAAAATATTCAAAAGTCCTATTAAATCCAAACCATTTTCTCTAACAAGGAGGCTGGTTATACTATTTAATGATAGACCTTATACATTCTAAATACATCCCGGCAACAAAGCAACATAGTTCAAATAAACTGCTCATTCAGGCTGAAGAGATAGCTCGGCAGTTAAGGGCACATGCTGCTTTTTCACAGGACCCAGTTTCAATTCCCAGCACTCACAAGATAGATCACAACCATCACATCTGGATGCAACTCTAATTCCATGGGATCCAATGCCCTCTTCTGGACTCTATGAACTGATACATGTATGTATGCATGTCACATGAACGAACTCAAGAGCATTCTTTCTCACAGACAGAAAACCCCACTTGGGTATATGTATGTGACAGTGGATTAATTCAAGCACAGCAAAGCCTAGAGACAAATACTGATGGTTCCAGCATCTGATCACTAAATGAAACACAATAACCATTTGTTTCTACCAAGGTTAGACAGTAAGAAACATGTTGTTTACAATGTGATATACAAAGGTTAAATAAAGGATTTTCTTTTAAAGTAAACGGTAGCTGAAGAAAGCATGAGCTTTGCTAAGTGAGAACTACTTTCTCTAAAAGAGATCTTTCAATAAAATAAAAGACTAGGTCTGAAGAGACAGCTCAAAGGCTAAACTGCTTGCTAGACAATCATGAGAACCAAAGTTCAAATCCCAGCACCTCCATCAGGATGTTTGAGAACACCTGTAACTCTAGCTCAAGGAATCACAACATACCATCTGGCTTTTACTAGCTCTTGTACATATACCTACAAAGACACAGGCACATAGACAGACAGACAGACAGACAGACGGACGGACGGACGGACGGACGGACGGACGGACGGACGGACACACACACACACACAAAAAATGCCCTAACAGGTCTAACATAATCCTGTCTCAAATTAGAAAAGGATGCAACTAAATCATCTTCCATAGACAATACTCCCAAAATTATTAAAGTCAATTGATATGGGAATGTCTTTCTGTGTGCTATGAATATCAATCTTTAAATAAAGACTGTTTTGGCCATGGCAGGCACCATAGAAAAAGTAGGCAAGGAAATCAGAGCATGGGTAGGAAGAGGGCAGGGAAACGGGCAGATTGAGCCAGATGCCCAAAGAAGAAACATGCAAAGAACAGAAGTGAGCCACAGGCCATGTGGTGGACAGATTAATGGAAATGGGTTAAGATAAAATAGCAATGTTCCCAAGCCATAGACCAAGCAGCATAAACTTATATAAGTGTCTGAGTCATTTTTAGGGGACTAAGTGGTCTAGGACAACAGGTCTGTGGGTCTGGGTTCTGGGGATCAAACAAGTAATAATTGACTGTTATTGATTGTAACAGTCAATGTGTAAATAATCCTTTGCATTTAGTTGGTGTGTTTGGCATGCGCACATGCACACATCTGGACACAGCACATATGTATAAGTCAGAGGACAACTTGAAGGAGTCAATTCTCTCCTTTTACCGTGGGTTCTTGAATCAAACTCAGTCATCAGCCTGGCAGCAAACACCTTACTTTCTGAGCCATCTGGCCATCACTGAATAAGCCACACTAATGAAATATTACAATAGTTGGGCCAGAAGAAAAATCTGGAACTACCACATATTAAGTGTCCTATTTGCTTTCTATTGCTGTGATAAGTAATCATCACAACCAATACCAACATAGGGAGAAAGGGGTTTATTCCATCTCATAGCTTGCAGTCCCCTGATGGAGGGAAGTCAACCTGGAGGTGGGGCAGGGAGGAGCCCTGCCTACTGGCTTGAAATTTATTGCTTGTTCAGCTACCTTTTTACACATCCCAGGAGGACCAGCTGTCCAGGAGTAGTGCTGCTCACACTGGGCTATGCCTTCTCACATCTATCATTAAGAAATATCCGCTACAGGCCAATCTGACAAAAACAATTCCTTACTTGAGGTTCCTTCTTCCAAGATGACTTTAGCAAACTATGTAGCACAGCAAGTAAACACAGAACGTGGTGATGATGTGGTGACACCTTCCTAGAACTGACAATAAACGGGAGTAAAACTCTCAGGAATAAAACACACCTATACAGCACTGCTATGAGACAGCAGAGGTTTCTGATACACTGAAACCTGCAAGGAAACTTGAACTCGTGATGATCTTCCTGCCTTAGCTCCCCAATGCTGGGATTACATGTGTGTTGACACTCAGCCTCAAATCTATACAATACTTCCCACCTTCACCCCCTTCACCTCATACTTACAATGTGTCTTTACTTCCTCCTCCTTGAAAGGAAAAATAGCATAATTCAGGCCAAAGTCCCACTTTTCAAATTAGTACCCTTTTGACACCTTTCTGGCCAGTCTTCTCTGGTGCATCTCAACTGCCATGGTGCCCATAAATAAAAACATTAACTTTTACTAGCTGAAAATAAAACTTTCTCTAATCTCTCATTTGCTATGACATACTTTCAGATTCAGTGAGGTACAAAGATGGTCTTTATTCTTTCCAATTACTTTGTTTCTCTGTCACTTCAACGGCCTTAACATTTCTAAGACTTATTCATAGTCCTGGAGGCTATACAATTCATGTTAGTTTGTTGAGGGGGCATCTTTGGAGACCAGCTACACCACAGTACCCAGAATATCTTAAAAACACACAGGCTTGTTTTCACAAACTTCAACTCTGGTTTCCTGGAATACTTTTCTCCACTAATGGTAAATTTTCACTGAAAAAGCCCAACTGCCTTGAACCATGGTGCCATAGAGGACATGCATCTGTATGTGTTTGGTTGGACAGTTCCAACAGCTGAGACTGCCAGGCATTTTGGCCCATGCATCAGCTATAAAGGAAACACTGGGGCTCTCTAGGTGAATATCAGCCAGCCAGCCTGAGCCCTGCCCAAACTCCTGCCCCACAAATGATATGAAGTTTAACAACATGATTGCTTTAAATCCTTGAGTTTTAAGTGTCATTTTTTCCTGCGCAGAACTGGTCAAATTACATGCCAAGTATTAAGCCTTAAATTGCATTTTTTACAGTGTTAATCTCAAGTAGCTGCTTTAAAAATATCCAGATACTTTTCATTTCTGTGTATATGTTACGTGTTTATGTGTGAGCATATGTGTGTGATATGCAGCCATTTGTGTGCATGTGCATGCAGAAGACAGACTTTCCATCTAAGTCAGGAGTTGATGTTAATTAAGTGTCTTGTTCAATAGCTTTCCACCTTATTTCTTGAGACAGGATCTCTGACTGTAACTGGGCTATTTTGACAGATCCCAGGGCTTGCCTCTCTCTACCCTATTAGTGCTGGGATTACTGACTCCTGGGTTCTGGGGATCAAACTCCGGTGCATGCTTGCATGACAATCACCAACTGAACCCCAGGTTCCCAGGTACAGCTTTATTCTTGGAACAGCACAGTGCTGTCCTAAGACAAATACTAAAAAATGTTATTAAGACACAGAAATACACACACACACAAATACCCTGCTTGATTGGGGCACAGGATAATGCATACACCTACAGTAAGAATATTTATCTTGTCAACACACCTGGTGATTGGACAGAAAGAAGTTCTAACCAAAAGGAAATCAAGACAGGTTTTTTTTTTTTAAAAGCAGGTTTCAAAACTACACTCTAAAATAATCTCAAAAATTAACATAACACTCTCAATATTTTATGCTAAAATGTCATACATACAAAAATATACTGTGGAATCAATTTTTATTATGTTTCCTCTTTTCTCTTTAAAATAATAACTCAGGTAGGGCAGGAGAGATGGCCCAGTGGTCCAGAACACTGGCTGTTCTTCCTGGGGACCTTGGTTTGATGCCTAGCACCCATATGGCGGCTTACAGGAGTGTCTATAACTCCAGTTCCAAGGGATCTGACAAACTCTTGGCCTCTGTAGACACTAGATACATGTTATGGAGACAAATATGCAGGCAAAACACCCATAAACATTCAAACAAAAAAACAAGTAAAAATGTTAAATAATTATCATAAGAGCAAAGTCAAACAGTTAATACATTAAAAGAAGCATTAAAGGCTCACCGGTTAGCTAGGCATGGCAGCACAGGCTGCCACATCCACAAGAACCACACACCAAAGAATAAAGGGAAACATGAGTTGCTACTTTTGCATGTGATGTCTGACTTCCACAAAGTATCAAAATAGTGTAGCATGCTTAGAAAGGAGGTTTGTGAGTTTGAGGCCAACCTGGGCTACGTGAGAAAAGCACACACACATGCACATGCACACACACAGGCATGCCCTGCACATATGCACAGAGGTGGGGGGTGGATCACCAAAACAAAACACCAAAAACTTTCAAAAGTTAAGAAACAATAAAACTAACTTCAAAATAGAGCATTATAATAGATGAAGAAAAAAATATATATATACACACACACATATATATACACACAGCTTAAGGCATTTAAAGATGGGTTATTGTGTGTCTGAGAAGAAAATATTAATGTTTGTCCACAGCTTACGTTTATATTCTCTACAAAGAATAAATCAGCCTAGTCAGAAATCACAGCCGCACAATGCAGTCACAGGGAAAAAGAACAATTTAAATTCCATTGTCTCAATAAGAAAGTATATAACCTTCTTGGAAGGAGGAAGAGTCCAACCTGTTAGCTAATTTCTAATACTCAAGTCTTATATGAATCAGAAACAACTTGAGGCTCACTATGCTTTACAGGCATGTCTTTAAATCTTAATCCAGAGGAAATTAATCTGTTAGTTCAGATACTTTCACATCATTTCAAAACCCCCAACACAAGAATCCCACCAAAGAGAAAACAGAAAATTTGAATTGCTACTACAAAACAGCTTTTATATCTAAGGTCAGGGCCACAGGCATGTCAGGAAAGAGCTTCACCCACTGAGATAAACTCCCAACCCCAAGAAATAGTCATTTTAATGACACTGAATAAAATAAAATTACTCTATCACAAGAAAGTACTTGTGTATAACTTCATTTTCTGGCTGTGGTCAGACGACAGTTTATACAGTTATACACTCAATGTCTTTATTCTGAGGAAGTGCCTGCTAACCAGTTGGCGTTTTTACTTACATGGTTCAGTAGAGAAAATGTTACACAGACACAATACAATGATATATAACACAGCAAAATATTATGAAATCTGAATCTGAGCTATGGATATTCAGAAATTATTTTGCCATTTTAACTTTTCTATGTATTAAATTATTTTAAAATAAAATTAGGTGCTGGCCATTGTGGTGTACGCCTTTAATCCCAGCACTCAAGAGGCGAGGCAGATGGATCTCTCTGAGTCTGAGGCCAAACTGGTCTACAGATGAATTCCACGACAGTCAGGACTGTTACACTGAGACACTGTCTTTAAAAAAAAAAAAAGAATATATAAACGAATGAAATTAGAACAGGAATAACCCGTTCTAAAAAATTTTCCCTACACAAAATATAGAACTCATAAAGTTTAAGATCTTTCACTCAAGTTCTTGAATATGTCTAAATACCTAATAATACTAAGTCCAACACAAGTGTAAGATATCGCAACTATGCTCACGGAGTCTTCAATCTAGGTGGAGTATATTCCTTCCTATAAGGTATGTCGCTGAAGCGATACAAGAGCAATCGTCAAACGAGTGAGGAAGGTAAAGGAGTAAAGATCACCGTGCAAAGTAAAGACCTGAGTCTTGAAGCCTAAAGAGAAATTGGCTAGTCAAAAGAGACAAGGAAATTCCAAAGTGTTGGAATAACTGAATAAATCAATGGGTAATAAAGACTAAATACACATCTGCTAACACAAGATAATGAAACACTTGGCTGGAAAAGAGAGCTGGGGCTAAATTACAAAGGGATCTTTCTGAACACCACTCCACCCCCCACCCCAACCCGGATTTCACACTAGTCATTATCCAACTAATAAATAATGAAAGGGTATTACAAATCAGTGCTTTCTGTGTAGAATTTGACCAATTGACTCATCCTACTAATTCATTAGAAAAAAATTCTTTTCACACTACAGATCTATTGACTGTTAATCCTGAAAACCAATGCTATCCTGGGCAAGCCATGAGGCTGACCCAGCACCAGGTATGTACATATTCCCTACAAAGGGTCATCCTATACTTAGTCAATCTGAAACTGGCTTACTTTTAGTTATATAGTTTACACACTAAATGTAAAAATGTAGACTTTTACTGATAAACATCCCTGTGTCTAAGAACAAACTTATTTTATTTGTGTTGATTTGTCAATACTAAAGTTTTCATTAAATGTTTTAATTCAGAATCATTTACCAGTGATCACATTTGGAGGTGGTTTCCCCTTGCCCATAAGCCAAACTTACACCAAATGCACTCTACAAGGTCAATTTATGAGCGTCAAAATGTAGTCTAAGAAGGCGGTTCTGTAGTTTCAGACAGACCATCTTTTGAGAGCTCTTTAATATCCGTTGCCCTCTCATTGAGCTAAAGAGTCAAATTACCACAACACCTCAGAAACAAACAGAAGGTAGGCGTGTGCACATCCTGCAATCCTACAGTACAGAGGCTGAAACAAGAGGATCTCAATGAGGCCAGCAACAGGGCTGCAGCAGGCACCGCTCTCACAGAGGACCAGAGTTCAATTCTGACACGCACTCAGAGTGGCACATAACTACCTGCAACTCCAGCTCCAGAGGGTCTGACCCCCTTCTGGTCTCCATGTAATCAAAAATAAAATATAGAACAAACTGGCAATTTCTTATGAATGAGATGTATATTTATGACTTCTAAAAATATATGGTCTGGATCTGGTGCTACATATCTGTAATCCTAGCACTCGAGATTATGAAGAAGATTCTGAGTTAAAGACCAGCCTGAGCACTGCATAGCAAGATAAACTCCTAATGTGTGTGAATGTGTGTGGATGGGGGTGGGGGGTAGTGTGTGTATGTTGTGGTATGTGGATTGTGTGCGGCGTGGGGTTGTGTGTGTGGGGGTGTCTCTGTGTGTGAGGGGTGCATTTTGTGACGTGATGTGTGTGTGGGGGTAGTGTGTGTGTGGTGTGTGCATGTGTGTGGCATGATGTGGGGGGGTATCTCGGGGGGGCGCATTATGTGTCATGATGTGTGTGTGTGTGCACACGTGCATACATGAACACTAAAATATGAGATTATAACTGGATCCAGGACCTGGTGTTACAGATGCTTTTGAGCCATGATGTGGGTGCTGAGAATTCAACCCAGGTCATCTGGAAGAAAGGATAGTACTCTAACCCACTAAGCCATCTGTCCTGTTTTACAAAAGTAGCCCATATGCTCAAGTTGGTCCTTTACTGAAGAGTTGACCAACCCCTGCTGTATAGACAAGACTGACCCACGGGCAGGCAATAAGATCAAAACAAGCAGGTTCAAAACTGTCTGCTATACTAATTTGGTTAGACAGCTAGTCTAAAGTCATCACATAGCTATAAAAATAGTTTCTAGTATCTGTTTATTAAGAGATAAACTATATAAAGTGCTTAGTACTTATCTGTATACAGGGTAAAGTAGCCCTACTGTTAAGTGGTCTTAAGCTTTCCTTTCCACAAGCACTAATCAATCTGACCAGCTAACGCATCTGTCACCTCATAGAATCAGTATGTTTCTTCAGATGCTCTGAAACACTGTTGGCTTTACGCACCCTGAGCTGTACTGCAGCTACCACAGTTCCCCCGTGTCTTTCCTCCTGAAAACTCTGCATTCTTTGACCGGCATCTGTGCTCTCTTCTCACTCACCCACACCTCCAACAGCCTCTGGCTGTTACCACTCTACTTCTGTGACTGGGATTCTTAGATTCCACAGGCAAGGTCACACAGTTCCCGTCTCTGGAACTCAGTCCACTGAGTGTAACAGCCTTTAGGGTTAGCCATGCTGTTCAGAGCTACAGAACCCCTCCTCAAGTGGTACTTTATATATACATGTGCCACATTAAAAACCACCCATCCATTATAGGTACCTGCCTTATTTCTGTGCTTCAACTACTGTGAATAACGTCTCAGCTATTTCAATTCCTTTGAATATATACCACAGAGACGTGCTATCATACATAAAACTTGCATCTCGGGAAAAAAAAAAAAGTTTCAGTCTTAAATTCAGTCTTAACTTCACAGACCAAATTATAGGAGCTGGAGAGATGGCTGTTATGGTGCCTATCACCAAGTTCAGTCCCCAAGCCCAAGGGTGGAAGAAGTACCCCTCAAACTTCTCTGACCTCGACGCATGTGCCTCAGCACACATGCACACATGCACACATGCACAGGTGAAATCAATTAATTAATATAAAAGTGTATCCCATTGCTGTGTGGGTACAGACAATATAAAAAACCTTCTCCACTGCCATGCTGAAGCTCTATGCAACAATTAGAGGCTGTGACTTGGTTTAGTTACCAAGATTATCCCTAGGGGAAGAGAGCAGGCAATCCAGGGTGCTCAGAGGCCCCAGCAAGCCCCCCTCAATAAATCATGCTTGCCGCTTTCCTCTCTTCTCTCTTGGAAATTTCAGTTCTTTACTCTATGTACTATGTTTTCTCCCACTAAAGATTAAATGAATGATGCGTCAATGTTATCATAAACTTAAAACATTCCCTCAGATATGAATTTAGAATTGTTATGAGGTTTAGGGCCAAACTGCTAAACTTGAGAATTACAGTTACTGTCTCTGCAAAGAAAGTTTGAGTCTGAAACAGTACCAAAATTTCTGAAACTCTTTTTAAAATACAGTAAATAGGGATCCAGAGTGGGAGAGATTACTTTTGGTCACAATAATCAACAAACCAGCATTTACCTATACAAGCATTCAAACTGAATTCAGTCACGCACTGTCTATAGCTTATCAGTCACATGTGGCGCAAAGGTCAGAAATGATAATGATAATGATATGATAATCCTTGAGCCTTACCCACATCTACACACTAGCAAAAACTCAATTCTAAATTTCAGCAACCTGATTTGCTTAGATGATGTTCTTGTTGAAATGCCTTTTAAGATGTGCTCCAATGGTAATTCATGTAATACCATCCGAAAAATTGTATCCTTTTAGTATCCCAGTCACATACCCACCGTCTACTTGGAAATAACAGAACAGGATTTCTGTAAAGTAATTTCTAACTTTCCTACTTCTCCTCCCAAGGATGCCCACTTTCAAACTTTCACTACAAATACCCTTGGCAATGTTCTCTTGCAAATAAACTTAACAGACCCACACACTAGAGTAAATAGTGTTCTAAGAGGCACCCTCTCCACTCCTGCTGAGTAAAAATGGCAGCTGGCCAGCATCTACCTTTCACAACAGATCTGAAGACATCGGATTTCCTATCTTCTTACTGTGGTACACACAATTGTTCCAAGAATGTCCTGTTATGTCTTTCCTCTTTATAATTAGATCCTAAGTGACTTAATCCTTCATCATTATCTACAAACCAATTTCCCACTGTCCAGGCCATAGACAAGATTTAATGCTAGAAGGACCACCTAACAGCTTTTACAGCACCATCAGCCTGAGGAGCTTCAAGGTACCTGTGAACATCTAGTTGCTCTTGTACTTAGAGAATAGACAGACACCTAGGTACAGTGAGATTTTTTTTGTCTACTACTCTCCTGGGTAATCCCCCTGTGACCACTAACCTTATCATCCACAACAGCTTCTCATCTCAAGGTTTTCATCCTGGAAAACAAGTTGCTTCCATGGTTTTAATTCCCCTTCTCTCATCATACTTTACTTTTTAGCTTTTCTGTTTGCACCAGAACCCTTCATCCCATCCACACCCCATAGAAGACCTTTCCCTTTCAAACTCCAGCTTTGGCCCAGGGTCTCTGTGATGCTGCAGAAAGCAAGTCTACATTCCTTTTCTTCTTCTTTTGAACACAGGGTTTCTGTGTGTAGCCCTGGCTGTCCTCAAACTCACTCCGTAGACCAGGCAGGTCTACATTCTCTTTCTACTGCCTGCCAGACTAAGTGGAATGTGTTCAAAGTGGGTGTGGTAACTAAACTTCCCCATAGAAAAGCCTCATGGTCGGTCTAGACTTGTTGGTGACTGCAGCAGACTCTCGGCTTGTCCTTTAGAGTTACCTCCTATTCTCCCATTTTGTTATCCAAGTATAAACTTCAGATAGGAAACTGCTGTGTCCATTGCTTGCTAGAGCCGCCTGGGAGAAGGTTATGGTGACTGACACTCCTACTTTACTTACTGTGAACACTAACTAGCAGGTAAGAGCCACAATACAAAACTCCCAACTGAGCACACATTAAGAGTTGGGAACTTTCTTATGTCTTTCAGTAACTGGTTCTGAGACTAGTAGGTCTCACATAGTCCCCGGCTGAGTCTTCAACTTCCTCTGTAATAGAAATGACCTTGAAATGGCTGATCTCCTGCCTCCACCTCCTGAAAGCTGGGCCTTATAGGTGTGTGCCACTGTCCAGGAAACATATTGGGGAATCTAACACAGGGCTTCATGATGCTAGGCAGGCAAGCACTCTACCAACTACGCCATACCTCCCAGCCCCAAGATAAACATTTTTTAGTTAGATTCATTAGAATCCAGACATTCACTTAAATAAGAGTAAGGCTGTTCCAAAGCTTCCAAAAGCTAGAATACTTTAGAAACAAGGAACAATCCTTAGATTTCTGATTCCAAAATTGTCAGCCAACTGCATTTATCATTTCAATCAATAAAAAGAAAATATATTAAGTTTAGTTAAAGCATGGTACAGTAATATATACAGAGTTAAATAGTTATCAAACATACATATTGTCTGCCAAGAAATAAATGATGTAACATTTGGTTAATGAAGTACTGGGTTTTACAGAGAAAACGGTTACTGAAAAATGATTAACTTTAATAACACCTGGTACAATAAAGACTAGAGAAAAACAATCTCCAATAACCTGGTGCTCCATTTCCGTCCAGGCTTCCTGTAGTAAATATGTTATGTTGCAATAAAGCTCCTTGAAAAATGAGTCATCTGGAACCAAACATAATCAACAAGATAATGATTAACCAAAAACTGGCACAAATCCTAACAGAATAATAAAATTAAGATTTAGCCCTTTGAGAGATCATGTTTAAATGCTGCTATCTCAAAAATATAAGACAACTGAGTTTATGTAATATGTTTACATGTTTACATAATGTGCTTAGCATAAGAATATGCAGGGCTATGATTGAAAAATCTTCATGTCTTAAATTTTGTTCTTAGTCATATTTCCACAAAACCTAACAATGAAAGGGTTTTATGATTTCAGCTCTATAGCTCAGATTCCATACAAAACGTTATAACATTATTTTCTAAGGTTAACAGAGAAGCTGGAGAGATGGTTCAGAGGTTAAGAGCATTTACTGCTCTTGCTGAGGACGTAGGTTCAATTCCAGCACCATTGTGGGGTACAACCATCCATAATTCCAGTTCCAGAGCATCTGGTACCTTCATCTGGTCTTTTCAGGCACCAGGTATGCACGGAGTAAACTTACATGCATGCTTTCAAAACACTCATAAAATAAAATTAAAAAATCTTTAAATTTTACTAAAATTAATGCATTTGTGTAAAGTTAGCATGGTAAAATAACTGAGCATTTTACCTTAGGCATCATAGTTCTATGAGCATTACGTTATTAAAAATATAATACCCCATCTTTCACATAAAAATAAATTAGTGATTTCTATGCAGGGCATATGTGCCTCTCCTCTCCTAAGCCTTCTTGGTATCTATGGCAATGGCCCCCACCTCTGTTCCAGTAGAATCTGTACACGTTATGTACTGTTTATTATTAGGAACCCTATGCTCTACACAAGTAATTGTTTGACTAATGTGGTCACCAGCCTGACACAGCAGTTCCCACAGCCTCCAAGTACCCCGGGCCACCCCAGGCCCTACAAGGTGGGTCCACAGCTGCTTGTCCCACCTACCACTCCTCTAGTTTTACCAAAACCCTGATGCGCCAATAATCCTGGGGTTTCTGGAGTGGGCTGGAAAAAGAAAAAATCCAATAAAAATGATGACAGTAGAATCAATTGTTATCTAGAAGCCTTTCTAAGCTTCTTGGTTCTAGTAGAAGCCAGTTATAGAAAAATACACTCGTGTTTGAATGTTTGTTCTCAAATGATCTTCAATCTACTTTTCATCAACCTTACTGTTGCTGTAAAAATGACGAGAGAAAACCTCGTGACATAAGGATACTAGTATTTCAGCATAAAGACTGGTCATGAAGAGTAACTTTGACCAACATTTATAAGTAGAGAAATAAAAAGAATGCAAAATTAAATTAATAACCAATGATTGCCAAAAGACACAGTCTAGGAAAGCTGAACATGACCCTCAGGTGGTTGTGCCTCCTTTAGTTAAGAACTACCCACTCCCTCGCCCTTTCATACTGCATTGGTTCTAATGAAAAGCTTTCATTCTCCTATGAATCTGTTCTTTCAGTACTGTGACTACTAGCCGTGTGGGGTGAAAATCTGATGCCCCAGGACTTTCCAAACCCACATTGAAAGTAGGTTACTTTAAGGATGCAGCTGTACAGCTACAGTAGCCAAGGCCTCTGCTTTAGCTGGGAAAGCTTGCTTTGGCTTTCTGTCATTTGCTGTGCCTCCAGGAGAAAGCTATTTGGAGGAGTAAACCCCCCCCCCTAATCACTGTAAAACTTAAAAGAACGAATAAAGAGACTTCGTAATGGCAAGTTTATCTATCTGACTCTTCAGCAAGCTGGGCAAGAAGTCTACCAATGGGGCTAAATTCCCCCAGGCTCTGCTGTGTGTGTGTGTGTGTGTGTGTGTGTGTGTGTGTGTGTGTGTGTGTGTGTGTGTGTGTGTGTGTGTGTCTGTGTGTGTACACACACACACGTTGAGTGTGAGTGTGTGTATGAGTGTGTGTGTGTCTGTGAACTTCATCTATTACACCATTCATCAAGCACACCAAGACTCTTCAAAAACTACTCCAAATCCTACCAGCACTACTGCCCAGCCACAGTCCCCATTACCTTCTTCATTATTCCTGCAAAGAGCTCCTAATCATGCCTGATACTGTAGGAGGACAGCTAAAACTGAGAAGGGTGGGACTTCACAGTTCTAACAGCAGAGGCTTCAGCCCAAAACAGAGTAAACCTAAGTCACACACTTACACCTAAATAGTAAACTGTTATTATCTTTTATTTTTGGTTTAAAAATAAAAACATCAATTTTATCTTTTTGAGAAAGAGTCTCATGTAGCCCAGGCTGGTCTTGAATTTGCATGAAGCCAAGGATGACCCTGAACTCCCAATTCTCCTACTTCTATCTCTCAAGTCTAAGATTACATGTGTGCAACACTGTACCTGGTATCTTGCAATTCTCTTTTTTTTTTTTTACATCTGTGTGTGTGTAAGTATCACCATATATACATATGCTCGTGTGTGTGCACATGTGGAGGACAAAGGCTGACTCAGGTATCTTTTACTGCTCTGTCTGTGAGAACACCTATATCCAGCCTAGCACAGCTAGGACTACAGACAAGACCACTGCTATGCCTGGCTTTTTTATATGGATGCTTGGGATACAAACTCAGGTCCTTGTGACTGTGGTACTTAACCCCACCCCTGTCTCTGTCTTCGATTCTTAAAATAGTTTTAAGTTTTAAGATTAGTTTTTGTTATTGTTAATTTGATTTTGCTTTCCCTTAACAATTCTTTTTCATCTTTCCTTAATTTCTAAATATAAAATAAAAGTATCAACACTTATTTGGATTGTTAGAGTTTGACTCTGAAATGCACCCTCCAACCCCGCCCAGGCTCATGCGTGTAATGGTTGGTCTGAGCTGTTATGCAAAGCTTAAGAGGTCAGACCTGGCAGGAACAAGTACATGAAAGGCTGGAGGTCCCTGGAGGTGCATACTCCTTCCTGCCACACCAAGAAGCAAACAATCTCATCATACACCTGTTGCCATGATGCTCTGCACAAGCTTACAGGGCCACCACAGACTGCACTCTAAAAATCATAAGCTGAAATAAGGCTGTCCTTCAGGCTGCTTCTGTCAAGTAACGGTGACAGCAGTGAAAAGCTAATAAATGGCTATAAACAAAATACCCCCCCCACTAGTTCAATTTTAATCCATCTTACTCCATCATGTGAAGTTTGTGGGGAAAAAAATGAGCTAACTTCTGAAGCTCTGAATTGTTTTCTGGTGCTAGGGAAAAAGTCCAGGGCTCATTCATGCTAGACAAAAGCTACCACTGAACTACATCCCCAGACTACCTAGACTTCAACTGAAACCTCATTCTTTAATAGTCAACATTTTAAAAGTATTAAGTCAATGAGGCATAATAGAAACCCCACTAGGTTTTATAAGCTTTGTCACACTGACTGTATGATCTCAGACCAGCACCTTAAGCCTAATTTTATAAGGTTTATTATTTATAAGACAGATATTAATCGTGCCTGTTCTAACTACTAAAATGTTAGTGAATCAAAAGGATCATGTTCTGGAACTTAATTTTAGAGTTACTCTTTAAAATGAGTTAATATAAAAATGAGTGAAAATCATTAAAATATGATATTTTCTCTTTCTAAAATTCACATTTTTTTCTACAAGTTATTTTTCAATTTTTTTAAGGTTTCAAAAACATAACTGAGCAGGGCAGTGATGGCACAAACCTTTAATCTCAGCTCTTGGGAGGCAAAGGCAGTTGGATCCCCAAGTTCCAGGCCAACCTGGTCTATAGAGTGAGTTCCAAGACAGCCAAAGCTACACAGAGAAATGATGCCTTGGAAAAAACAAAAGAACAAACAAAAAGCTCCCAATCCCCACATAACCAAAACTTTAGAATACAGCTCTAGTGAGATAGTATGGCATTTGCAGAGAGATAAACTCAGAGGCCAACGGGATAGAATATGTAGAATCCAAAACCCTGTATGTGGCTTATTGGCAAGACAAAAGTAACAGGCTATCTCAATGTTAACAACAACACACACTAATCTTTTTCTACAAATGGTTGAATCTGAGGTATATATCTGTGGGCAAATTAATGAACCTTGACCTTATTTCATATTATGTATAAAGATTTACTACAAAGGGATTACAGCTTTTAAAATGAAAGCTAAAACTATATCCTTCTCTTCAAAAAAAAAATCTTTATGGCCTTGGGGCTAGATAAAAGTCCCTTCATTATGAGATATGTCTGAATTGTATATGAAAGAAAATAATGAATGTAAGGGGCTGGGAGATAAGTCAGTCACTGTTGTAAAAGCATTGAGAGCCTGAGCGTGGATACCTTCATCCACATAAAGCTTGTCATCCCAAAGAGTCTGGCTCAAAAAGTAAAGTACAGTAAGCAGAGGCAGACATCCAATACCCTGGTCTCTATAAGTGCACCCTCCATACACACACACAAACACACACACACACATATACACACACACACCACACACATACATACATACACAGACGCACACACACCACTCCCCCCCACACACACACAGACGCATACAGGAAAAAAAGCAACATGATTCCATGAAAAGTTAGTAACTGAAAACAGATTTGAAAGATATCAAAGTATACGGAATTCCTGAGAGAGTTCAAAGAACGATGGGTGAATTAAATGGTACAACTGAGTAAACTACAGAAGATAATGAAGGCTACAAATGAGAAATTAAACACAGAAACGGAGGTTCTGAAAACAATCCCAAAAGCCCCTAAGTTGCACAAATGGAAACACCACCAGTGGGGACAACTGGGCACACCAGAGTGTGGTCTGTCCAGGAACCCGCAGGCTCTCCAACTTCACTGGCATTGTGGGCCACAAGATGCCCAACCTCCCAGCCTCGAAATCCAGGATGCCAACAGAGCACTGAGCATTGAACACCTCCTGCTTCTTCCTACAAAGTCCCCACTGTGTGCTCAGACTGCTGGAAGCAACACAAGTGCCCACAATCGCCTCAGCTCCCGCCCCAACACTTCCCTTCTCATTCTCCTCCTGTCAGCCTGAGAACCCATCTATTACAAGATGGATAACATGAAGTAAAACAGCTGAGGCTGGAGAAGACTCTAAGATGATACAGACAGTGCAGGTGTTGAGGCTCAGCAGAGTAGATCAAACCCTCAAATTTTAACTTACTATTAATAGCCTTGTGTGTTGGTGCAAGTCATGTGATTTCCCTTAAAAGGCAGTAAAAATGCCAGCCTTCTGGGATCACTATAGCATAAGTAAATTCTCCAGAGAATTTAAAAAAGAAAACCACCTCAGTGGAGCTGACTTGCCAGGGCAGGAGGCTTAAGAGCCCACTCAACCTGAGTATAGGCAGACCCATCGCAAAGCAAACAAGACATTTCAAGTGTGCAGATAATGGTGGGGATTCAGCACATCCAGGCAGTATAAAGAAAAAGAATTAAGGGTGTGGGACGATGGCTCAGTGATAAAGCACTAGCCAGAAGGGAGTGCTGGATCACCTGCATGTGATGAGCTCTGTGTGCTGGGAATCTAACCTAGGTCCACTGGAAAAGCAGCCAGTGCCCTTATCAATGAGCCATCTCTCCAGCAGAAGAGTGATTTAAAAAAAAGATTGAGGGTACAGCTCAGTGGTGCTTAAACAGCAAACATGAAGCCCTCGGTTCAGTACCAACTAGTGGAGGGAAAGATGTAGAAACTGCAGGGGTGTGTGTATGCACTTGCACACACGTGTTGAAATACTCAATTTTATAACTCAAACGCTGCTAGACATAAAGTATAATACATTAACAATGATTTTAACATCCTGTTCTTCTATCAACAGATGCTGCGTTGGGGGGAGGGTCAATCAAGAAGCATTTATCCAAACCCACACAAGTCACATGAACTTAATAGGCATCCACAGAATATAGATTCTTCCATCAAGCTGTGGTAGTTGGAATGAGAATGTCCCCCTAGGCTCAGATGTTTCAAAACCTGATCCTGGCACAGCTGATAACACTGTGTAGGTGTAGGAGGTGTGGCCTTGCTATAGAAGTGTGTGTGTCATGGAGGCAGGTACCATTCATCCCCAGTTCACTCTCTCTGCTTTCAGCTTGAGTTTGAAGATGTAGACTCTCAGCTATGCCAGCCACCCTGTCTGCCTGGTGCCATGCTTCCGATGGCACCTTATCACTTCAGAACCAGAGGCCCAAATAAACCCTTCCTTCTGTAAGCAGCCTTGGTCATGGTACTTTATCACAATGACAGAAAAGATACTAATACACAAGTCATAGCTAGAGCTTTGCCCCAAACAGATATCTTTAGGGCACAAATCTGAACCAGCCCAAAAATGAGGTGGGGTGGGCAAAGCTGCTCCGTCTTATCACATCGTAATACGGTAACACTGGAGATCAATAGCAAAAGCAACTATGAAAATGGGAGAGAGAACATACTTTCAAATGAGCAGAAGTCACTGAAGAACAATGGGGCAAATCTTTTAAATCACGATTCAAATGCACCTGTGGAACACCACAAAAGCAATCCAAAATGGAAGTTTGTAGCTATGAGTGCCCACGAAGGATGAGGAAGGAGTTATCTGACAATGCATCTCAGGTTGTAAACAGCAAGAACAAGCTAAACCCCAAATCAGCAGGAGAAAATAAAGATCAAAGTGAAAATGGGTCAGAGACCAAAACGTAACACCAAGAGCCAATGAGAAATCAAGTCTTAGAGAAGACACAAATCCTTGGCCAGAGCAATCAAGTGGGAGAGAGAAGACCCAGTCAGAGTAGAGGACAGAGTAGTTAGTACAACAGATACCAAAACAAAAAATTTATATTCCAATAAACCCAAACATTAAAAGAAATGGATAAATTTCCAGACACACCTGACCTACCAAAATTTAACTGAAGATATATACATTTAAAAGCAAACATGAAACAGAGCAAGAGCAGCCAACAAGACTGAAGCTCTGACAAACATTCATCAACAAAGAAACGCTCAGGCGTGGGCCGTTCACTGCTGCAGTCCACTGAACTGTTAAAGCCTAGAGAAAGGGCTACATCACATAAAGCTAAAGCTCCACAAAGTTCAGCTTCTTAAAACGAAAACAAATTCAGCAATATAGCAGAGCAAAACACAGCACACAAAACGAGTAGTTTGTCTATACACACATCAGGAGCTCATCAAGAAAGAAGAAAGAAGAAATCCATTCACAGTAACTTAAAATGTATGTATTCATGGTAACAGTAAACAACCAAGGTGAAAAACCGCTGAAATGGAAACTATAAGCACTGGCCATATTGCCAAAACTGATATGGATCAAATGCAAAACCATCAAAACATCAATGACATCCTTTACAAAGTTGGCAGGAAATTTTTTATTTGAAAACATAAAAGAGCTGATCAGCCAGAGCATAGTCCTCAGGCAGGTGCTGAGGTGCAATCTCAAGAAAACACCCACTGACTGGGGAGAAACATCTAACGGAGAAGAAACGGAGGAGCTAGAGAGAATACACTAGGGAAAGGGGATCTAAACACACATACGTACATATAAAAACAACACATGAAAAAATCATTACTCTGTAACGTTAAAGAGTTAATAATTACCCCAAAATAAAAACAAACCCTTGGTAAATGTGGTCCTTGATAATTTCTCTCTAGCTTTTTTTTTTTAAATTAAAATACCAAGTTACTAAAATTTCTTAGCAGTTCCAAAGATGCTATGCCAGTTCAGTACAGGAATCCACATTCATTTATCATTTTTAAAAATTATTTAACACATCATCTTTCTACATAGCCCTGGCTGGCTTTAAACTCACTATGTAGACCAGGTTAGCCTTGAACTCAGATATCCACTTGACTCAGCCTCCCAAGAGCTGGGATTAAAGGTGAGTGCCATCATGCCCAGCTCATAAATTTACTTTAAAGAGGTGCATTAGAAAACACCTATGAAGAGACTGAAGACTTCAGGCCATTCAGTTTCTGTCCCAGCTATTTCACTCTACAGACGTCATAGAAAAACAACCATACACAATCCCTAAAAAGATGAGCATGCATGCCTATGTTCCAATAAGACATGACTATCTATGTTTAATCTGAATTTCACATACTTTTATACACATACGAAAGACTACTCTTGATTTCTACTTTCAGCCACTTAAAAATAAAGAAATAATTCTTGAACACAGAACAAAAGGGTTGGGGATGTATCTCACCAACATTGCTTCTCTGCGTACACTAAGTCTTGGGTTCCATCCAGCACCAAGAAACACACACACACACTGACTCCTAATCGTACTTACTTTTCCCTTTACTGTTTAGTTGAGGGTTAGTATCTACTCCTATACCAGCTGTTTTCCCACTGCATTACAAGGCTTATCATTTCACATGGGTAAGAAAGTAAGAGTTCAAAAAAATGAACCGTTTAAGACAATTCCACCAATTCACATAGTTTTCCACACTGATTGAAACAGGCACCAAATGTGAGCAGTTGCTACTCAGGGTATACACAGTATGTTGGGTCCAATAAAAATTCAACCAAGCAGGGTATAGTGGCACACTCCTCTGATCCCAGCACTTGTGGGATAAGGCAGGAGGACTTACTAGGAGGCCAGCTTAGCTGCATAAGATGAGACAGCTCAATGGTAAAGGTGCTTGCTCCCAAGCCTGATGACCTGAGTTCAATTCCAGACCCAACAAGATAGAGAACCAATTCCTACAAATTGTCCTTAGACTTCCACATATGTTCCATGGCCCTTGCAAGGTCAGTCACACATGCAAAGATAAAATAAATGCAATAAAAATAAATAAGTGGGGGCTAAAGAGATGGCTCAGTGATTAAGAGTGTCTTTTGTTCTTACAGAGGACTTCAATTCATTTTCTACCACCCACATTAGGCAGCTCTCACCCACCTGTAGCTCCAACTCCAGGGGACCTGACTCCCTCCTTCTAGCCTTCTCAGGCACCTGAATGTACTTGCTTGCACATACTCCACAGACAAGCATACATACGAATAGTTAAAACAAATCTTTACTAAATAAATAAGCGGAATTCACATATTGATTTCTATAACACCAAATGTACTATGCATACATCCAGGAAAGGGTGCAAATGCCCTAACAGTGGAAGCAATGGAAGGAAGGGGTGGTACTTATATCAGTTCTTGATAAAGAGGGATTAGCAGAAGAAATAAAAACTATGCAGTGGCTAGTGGATAAGAGAAGATGGCCAGGGAAGGAAAGGACGGAGGGTAAAGGGAAGTGGTGGAGTGGCCTGCATATGAGAGATGGAGCCGTCCTGTGAGCCCAGAGTAAGAAGGAACAAGGTGGCCAGAGAAAGAAAGAAAGCAGCAGGCAGGGGTGAGGGTGCCGGCAAGCACAAGCCAGCACACAGGGCCATCTGGAGACCAAGCTAACAACACTGAGTACAAGCTCTTACTCTGGGGACTGACAGTAGCCATTACGTGGTAAATGAGAAAAAACTAGTGGCCCAATGTGGGCTTAGTGCAAAAAGAATGGAGTCACATTCAGAGAGCAGACATTACAACATTGCCTGGACGGGTCAGAACCTGAAAGCTGCATCAATGGCTTCAGCTACTACAACTCCTTTCATGGCTAAAAAACATAGACCTCTGAAAGTCTCAACCCCAGACAAAGACAACCTAATGTCACTCTACAGATAGACTACTGAGCGAACTTCTCGACACAGCTACAGCCAAAACTACTTAAGTAACAATGTAGGTGTTAAACTCCGGAAATAAAGACAGCCAGAGGTGGAAAAGGTGACCTCATCCTGGTCACACAACCCACTGTTTGCCTCTATCATCACCACCACCCACAAACAGCTGTCTCAAGATCTCGGTAGCATCACAGGAATTCTTAGTAATTAGATAGGGGTCCTGAATCCAGATTGATCAGCAATCTACAGTAATTAACCTGAAAACAAGAGTCCATTATCAAAACGAAAAGGAAACACTTACATGTTAAACACACAAGGCCGTTGACAGTAATGCTTTGACAACACCAAGTGCTAAGATGCAGGACAGCAAATCTCTAGTGTAGCTGTCATTGTCATCAACCATCTTAGCCAGAGCTGCTCTGCAGTTCCTGTGCTCTAGTGGCCCCACTGGCTGGGACTGTAGAAATTTCACTGAGCCTAACAACCGTTGTGCCTTAACTATCAAGCTTTGCACGTCCCAAGTGACTTCTGTAAGTTCATCTGCCACCAGACTCTAGCATCTACTCTAAGAAGAAACCATGTATAATTAGTTGCTTTTTAACTGATACTGCAGACATCAGCATCTGTCACTGTCCTCGAGTGAATTTAATAAGATGGTTTGTTATCTAATTCTCTTTGGTATAAGCTTCATTAGAACAAGAATTTGTTTTGTTCACTGACACAACCCCAGTAAGAAAAAATAATGCCTGGAATGAGGCATCTGCTTAGTATTTATTAAATTTTAGATAATCAATAATTATTAAATCATTATATTTTTCACTCTAGAGCTATAGTTAATATTAATTACCAAAAAGCTATCAATAGATATCACAAATTGAGCATGCCTTACCCAAAACGCTTGGTACCAGAAGGGTTTCTGACATGGTAGTTTGGGGGTTTATTTTTGTTTTGTTTTGTTTTGTTTTTCAGATTTTGGAATATTTCATAGACTGGATAAGCATTCATAATCTAAAATCCAAAATGTTCATTTATCTGCCACATTTGTGCATCATTCAAAGTTTTGGTTTCAGAACATTTAATATCATTGGATAATAGACAATAACCATCGTCCATAAATGAAGGCAGTCATGTGTTTCAGTTCCATGAAAGCTAGTGAATTGTTCTAAGCTTGAATGTATGTGTTAGGCTGAAATTAAGGTGTTTGGGGTCTTTTAGAAAGCTATTAATAAAATCAATAAAGTTCCTGAACTGAAACTTCTCTCTGGACTCCCTACCAGCCCCTGGACTGGCCTCCTGCCTTAACTTCCACAGTGCAGATGACAGGCATTCAAACACCACGTCCAGGAATGAGAATTGCTAAAAGCAAACATACCAACAAACATACCACACTGATCACAAGACTCATAATCAAAAATAAAGGGGGCAGGGGGCAAGTATCAGAGAAAATTCTCACTGACGTAGTAACAGAGAGGACAGAAGCCTCGGGACTCAGCAACAGCTCAGGATCCCATCAGACATGTAGAGGTGAGGACAGCCCCACGAGAGACTGAAACTACAACTAAAAGAGCTGCTCTGACTTTTCTCGGGTGTTTTCTTCAGAGTGGGGGCAGATGTGGAAAGCTAACATTCCTCTGCGCTCTATCTTGGGAAGACTCTCTGCCCTGACTCGTTTCCCAGCTAAAACAAAGGTCTGAATCTGAGGGAAATGCCTGACGACATCGGACTAAGGTAAACCTTCAGATTCCCAAAGCTCTCTATACTTCACCAAAATGATTCCTACCATTCTGTTTTAAAAGCCTACATTATAAACCCATACGGGCTTTGTTTATAGCTGGAAGAGTGCTGAGCACATACCAAGCATTCAATAAATATTTCCTGACTAAATATTGCCCGAATCCTCCACAGAATTATAAGCCTTATGGGAGCAGGGATTTCTAATGGCTCACTCACCAATTCCCACTACACTCAGTGAGGATGTGATCTACAGATGGTTAAGCATATGTAGGATTGGGAATCACAGTGTGTGCGTCCTACGTAGACTCAAACTCCTTTAACCTTACCTCAACTGCATTAATGAGCCAAGGAAATGAATACTGCCCTACTAATAATCTAAACTTTGTTCTCTAGTATCTGATCTCAATCCACATTATTCCACTCTTGAATGGGAAGTCATGCAGCATTGTCTCCACACAAACACATAAAAATAATAAAAGCCATGAAGTATGAACAGCAGTCAAAAGCTATGCCCCGACTAAACTGAAAACAGGATATCCTTCACAATGATTTTTTTAAGCAAACCTCCCACTCACTCATCAATAAGTCAGTTACGATACTTTTTTTGGAACAAATGACTCAATGAAAAATGCAGACAAACTGCGCCATTTGCTCTCTAGTATCACTCAGAAAACCAGGACAGCCTGGCCACTTCAAAACCAGCATGCAAAAATAAATATCAGAGAAAAATACTTGAAAGAAATACTTAATAGTTCTCTTTTAAAACAGGAAGTCACCTTACCATCAGGAAGTCAGAAAAAGCACCTTCTCCCAGTTTTCAACCTATGGGTCATGACTTCTTCAAGGTCGCCTATCAGATATCCTGCATACCAGATATTTATATCACAATTCATAGTAGTAGCAAAATTGCAGTTATGAAATCAGAATGAAACTTCCAAATGCTGTGACCCTTCAATACAGTTCCTCATGTTGTGGTGACCCCAACCATAAGATAATTTCACTGCTACTTCATCGCTGTATCTGAATCTGATATCTGAATCTCCAAGAGGTCATCACTCACATGTTGAGAACCACTGTTCTACAGAAAATAAGTGTACTCTTTGAGAGTACATCACACAGAATAATATGATCTTTGATATACCAACAACTCACTCAAAAATTCAACTGATACTCTTCAAAAAAAACAAAAAACAAAAAAACCACAGAGTTCAGCAGGTAAGAATGCTTGCCTTGCAAGCCTGGCTACCGGAGTTCAATCCCTGTAACTCAAAGTGAAATGAGAGGTCTAACTTCTGAAGTTGTTTTCTAATGTCCAATCTCCACATATGGAACATGGCATGTGTGTATTCACACTCTCATACACACAAATCCCAACACACAAAATAATAACCTTAAAAAGACTACAATATAAACGGCTTATAAATTTTACCATGTACATATAAATACCCTCATCAACACACATCAACCTGAAAACCTGTGCATTTTACCAAAGACCTCACTCTAAACTTTTTGTGTTTTGTTTTGTTTGTTTTTCAAAACAGGGTCTCTCTGTGTGACAGGCCTGGCTGTCCTGGAACTCACTCTGTAGACCAGGCTGGCCTCGAACTCACAGAAATCGCCTGCCTCTGCCTCCAAGGGCTGAAATGAAAAGAGTGTGCCACCACATCTAGCTCAAAACTATTTGAAACAACATCCTATATTGTTATTGACTGTATTACAAGTATAAATAATGTTCATTTTGTTGGACCTACAATTTAAGTTCACACACCATCAATTTTAGGGCCTCTATTTTTAGAATTTTAAAACCATCTTTAGATACATCAAACAGACTTTGTTACCTGTTTCCCAGCTTACAACAGATTTAAAATTGGAAACTTAAAAAAAGAGGGGGCTGGTGAGATGGTTCAAAGGGTAAATCTGACCACCTGAGCTCAATCACAGGCACTCACATGATGGAAGAGCACAGACTCCTATAAGTTGTATGTGCACACACATTTGTACACACACACACAATACATGAATGCACTTACATTTTTTAATTTTAAATAAACAGGGGAAAGCTAATCAGAAACACCGGTCTAATAGCACTACACACATCTGGAATCAGGTATACCATTTCTGTATTTAAAAAAGAATACAACTTACTGGAGAAACAGCTGATTTCAGAAGCAGAGTAGGATGCACAAAAGATGTGCTGGAAACTGCATTGGGTACCTTGCTAATGGTACTGTGCTGTGGGAAAAACACCCTGGTCAAGCACCTTACAGAAGAAAGAACACAGTTCCAGAGGGAGTAGGAGGTGCACAGCGGGGTGGGGGTGAACAGTAGCAAATGCAAGCAGGAAGACAGCAGGAAGCGGCATGAGGCTTTGAATTCTCAAAGCCCAACTCCAGTGACACACTTTCTCCTCCTAAAGCTTCCCAAACAGTGCTACCAACTGGGGACCAAATGTTCAAATATTTGACCCTCTCGGGGACATCCACATTCAGACCATTACAGAACATTCTGTTACATTTGAAAGCAAGGGAGACTACTATAGTCAGAATTAAGAAGGCAAGGCCAAATTAGATTGAAGAAGAGGAGGAAGAAGAAAAATGTGGCAGATTAAAATACAGCAAATACATAAAAACCATGAGCTTCATTTTAAAGGATATACAGAAAACAAAAAGCATGCTGCGTGGCATTGAAAGATAAATCAACACCTGTTTTAAACACTGCAAAAGAAAGGGCAGCTTATTTAACTAACTATGGAGGGAAATATATATACAATAAAGATACCGAGCAATGAAATGTAATGTATGAATCTTAAGTATAAACCACTATAAAATGGCACTCAAGAGAATCATAGGCAGAAGAGCGGCGGCTATAATCTAAGCATTTGGCATGCTGAGGAGCTCCTTGAGTCTGAGTCTATCCTGGACTACATAATTTGTACCAGACCAGCCAGGAAAGAAACCTGTCTCAAAAACCACAAAACAAACCCAAAATACAAACCAACATGCAATCACAGATATCTTCCTTCCTGTATTCTTGATATTGTAAACCCAGTATCAAGAAGTTCCATTAAATTTTAGGTCTGACAACAGTATTTTCTTAAAACATTTACACTCTAGTAGAAAGAGCAGAGCAGAAGGCTGGCATTGAGTAACGAGCAGCAAGACCATTGTAATACATTTATTGTATGACATATACAGGCCCCACAAACAGCTCCTGAAAGAACCGTTGTATTAACACAACAATCATGTATGACATGCACAACAGCTGCCTCAGTCATCAAAAGTTAAATTATGCTTGATACATACAACTTAAGGTGACAAAATGTCCAGACAGTGGAATATCACACACTGAACTTCTATTTATATTTGCTAAAGATGGCCACAATATTTCAAGAGGGAAAAAATGGCTGATTCTTCTGTTTACAAGTATTTTTTTTTTTTTTTTTACCCAATCTTTCTCACACATTAGCCAACCACAGCTAGGTCAAAGATAAGTGTTCACTATTTAAATATAGAAATGAGACAGTAAGAACTAGACATCCGGAATGCCTTCCCACTGACAGCAAATACTTTACACTAATTTATATTCATGATCTAAAGTACCATGCAGTTATTAAAATACTCATCAAAACTGACTACCCAACATGGTATGATTCAAGCTTTCACATAAATCTTATTTATATGCAAGCTGTTGTGGACTGAATTATGTCCCCCAATGTTATGCCGAAGTCCTTCCTATTCCACAGTACCTCAAAGCGTGACTGTATTTGGAGAGAAGATTCTTAAAGCTCTAATTTGTTAAGTCTATAAAGATGGAACCTTATGCAGAAGACTGAATGTCCTTATATGAAACCGTAATTTATAGACACATGTACAGATACAAGGGCTACATGCATGCAGAATGGAAAGACCAAACACACTGTCTGATAGCAGGGGGGGAGGGGCCTACAAACAAAGCAAACTTCCCAATGCCTTGATCTTGGCTAGAACACTGAAAAGCATTCATTTCTGTCCCTCAGTGTGCAAAGTTTATTATGGTGGCTCTCACAGACCAAAACATGTGCAAGCAGAATGGAGGTAACAGAACATGAAATGGTTTGTTCGGCAAGTTTTTATTAAAGTTGGTTTATCAAATTCTTTTTTAATTAAGTAAAAAAAGGAAAAGAAAACCATTAGCAGCTACGGGAGTTGGTTTAGTCAGTAAAGTGAGCTCAGATCCCCAGCACCTGTGTAAGAGACAAATCTGCTAAAGCAGCGCTGCTCAGGGGTTGGCGAAAGACTACAAAGACCCCCAGGGCTCACTGGCCAGCCTAGCAGAACCAAAGCTACCAAATCAAAAGCGGCCCAGATGCACTGAGAGGCCCTACCTCAAAGAATAAGGCAAGGGAGTCGGCCGGATGGATAGATGCTTCGCACCAGGCCTCAGAACCCTTAGGAGTGCCTAAGCTGTCCTCTGACCTCCACACACGTGTCACATGTAAGTAAATCAATGTGAAAAGATCAGTAAGGCAGACAATAGAGGAAGACACCCAATGTTGGCGTCTCGCTGCCATGTGTGTAACACACACACACACACACACACACACACACACACACACAGTCTCCCAAAATAATACTCTCAACTGCCACATCTGTTGGTTTTCCCCCTAGAACTAGATGGTGAAGCCCTACGCCTGATGATACCACCCACATTAGCCGAAGGACTTACAGAGAAGAAGCTGAAGGGCTGGAAGCTCCCTAGATGTTGGCTTTTAGGCTTCACAGTGCTAGAAGTGTGACTGATGCAAGCTACTGAGGGAAATTGTCACCAGCATTCTTACCTATCTGCGGACCTTGTGTGCCTTAGTATCTATCCCTGGCCAGTGTCAAGTCTATTATTATGGGGGCATCCAGCTGCTTTTTTGCTGGATTTGACACTGCCCCAAATGTGGGAATTGGTGTATATTTGGTCTCATGGCTGGGGTGTCGTAGGCCCTAGGAGAAGCTATTTCTCTAAATAACCGAGTCGTGCCCATCAGATTTCCTAACTGTTGTGCGCAAGGATCAGTGCCGCTGTGCACTTGGTCAGAACATACTGCAGTGGTCACAGACTGAGAATAAACAACTGCTGAATAGTCAACCATCAATGAGACACCAATATCACCTTTCTAAGGCACAAGGAACACTGCACAAGAGGCAGGAAGAACATCAGAAATGGAGGAAGTGGCTGGCTCACTCTTGAACTCACAGCAGCTATGATTTCCTACCATAGAAAAGAAAGCACATGAGACTCCATCCCATCCCTTCCTGAGGATTTATATGCAGCTCATGTCTGAGGGGGAAGAGACATCTCCTCTAGTGGGGAGGTGCCCATGCTCCTGTCAAGTCTAATGAAATTCATTAGGTATCCCTCCCACGACCACAGGGATAAAAAGATATGAAAATAGGAGACTACTTCCTGGGAAGAGGAAGTGGATTATAAAAAGTGGAATGAGGAGAGGGGTCCATAAATATAATCAAAGTATATTAAGTACATGTGTGTGGATGGAGTAATGAAACCATTATTATGTGTAATTAACATCGGCTAGTAAAACAAAACCAGTTAAAAATACCCACAGTGGCGATACATGCCTGTAATCCCAGGACTGGGAAGGAACATGAATTCTGGACCAGCCTGAGTACATAAGTCCCTGTCTCAAAACAGTCAGTCCTAAAGTTCTGAGAAAGAGTAAAGGAGGTATGTAAAGAAGGCGGTCAGGCCTGTGCAGGAGTCAACATCCAGGTGAATGATGTCAGCATCTGCCCTCGCATACTGAAGCCAAGTGAGATGGAGGTATCAGTTTATACAGAGGAGTTAAATCATGAGCTGGGCCAGATTCCTCACAATTTGGAAAATTAATTACAAATACATAGAGAAAACTAAAAAGAGGCCAATGCATTCATAAAAATCAAACACACTCCAGCTCTGACTACTCTTTGCGAATGATAGCCATGTGTACAACTAGTATATATAGCTGACTAGAGGACTGGATAGTTATGATGCACTAGACTGTGCCTACAATACTGATGGCTGAACTATGCTAAACCAAGTAATGTCCTTGCTTATAGGAAATAAAAACAGCATGTTAGAAGGGCAGTGGGCATCAGCTCAGGAACATGGTTCTCAAATTGCCCAAAGTGCAAAGATGGCAGGCCTCCTCCCCATCTGCTGGCTAGGTAAAACCTACACACACTGTCTACAGAGCCCAGGACAGGGGCCAATAAAGGAGACAAGCTATGAGTAAGGTGGGTACCAAGAGCATTCACTTACTGAACATGTAGACTACTTGAAATGCAAATTAAAGTGGCAAAGCAACCCATTTTTCAGCTAAAACAAACAAAAAGACCAAGACTGTTACATGAAATTTCCTGATTTTTAAAAAGGTATTAATTATTTATGTCTATGCAACAAAGGCATGCCTGGTGCCTAGAGCCGTTAAGGGCCTCCCTCTGAAACTGGAGTTACATACTGACTACTGTGAGTGCCATATGTAGGTGCTGGGAATCAAGCTCAGGTCCTCTCCAAGAGCAACCAGTGGTTTTAATGGCTCAGCAGTCTCTCCAGTCCCAGGTTCTCAATTCCTGAAATAGCCAAAGAGCCGAACAAAGCATAAAATGTTTCCCTGAGAAGTCTGAAGCACAGCAGCCTCTAGCCCAAAGGTTTGCTTCTCAAAGTGAGGCCTCAGGATACAGAGAAAGCACATGATACACACGAGGCATTATCACAGCAGTGCTAACTCAAGGGCTCATCTAAGAATTTTCTGAGGCAGCTAGTTCCATAGTTTTTAAATGCTATATATTTTGGAATACAATGCAAAATTCACCTAATTTTTTTAAAACTCTGTATTAGAAATGCCAAGGTCACAGAAAAGCTACAAAAATAGAATGAAAAAATAGGTAAGTAAACAAAAATCCACATGGCTAATACCAAATTCACTCACTGCTAACATTGTTTATCTGAATACATTTGGTGTTTACATATGTGTATATATTCGTATGTGTTTACATTACCCATAAAACACATACATTTTTAATGTTCTAATTAAAAGACACACACAGCAGGTGTGGTAGAGCATACCAGTTCCCAGCACTTGAAGGCTGAGACAGGCTGTGGCGTGTGAGCTATACCATGAGTTCTAGCTCATCATCAGAAACAAAAGTGAGATCCTGCTACAAACAATAGTAAGTTACAGACACCATGGTCCTTTCTCCCTGCCAACTACGTGTGTACTTCCTAAGAATAAAAACATCTCCGTGCATAATTTTAGGATATTTATAAATGTTACTAAGTTAAACACTGATACGGTATTTTTATCTCTTCTACCACATAAACTCTAATGTAGTCAGGTAAATCAGTGATATCCTTTATTGTATTTGCCTCTCTAAAACACAGTCCAACGTTTCTTCGGTCTCCTTTAATCTGGACCACTTCAAAAGACTCTTTATAAAGTGTGTGCGTGTGCGTGTGCGTACGTTAAAAGTTTCTTCCAGATTCAGGCTATTTATTCATGGTGGAGGCAAAAAAAAAAAAAAACAACCAATGTCCACTGGCAGTATTTGTTTTGATTTTGCATTCATGGTGTGGTCTGGCTGTGCTACTGTACAGTTAGTATTTTTCCCCTATCAACTAATACACACACACACATCAAGGAGAAATTTAAAGCCATGCAGACATCCTGCTTTTCATCAAATTCCCTCCTAGGTCTGTCAGCTATTGATTCCTGTTAAAATAATCACATAAATTATTTATAGGAATAAACATAAATTTTTAAATTAAACAGAATTCTTTTTATGAATATAGCCCCATGCTTTAGGTATTAAGTACAAAATCACCACTTTAGGACTACTATCCTGCAATAGTTTGAATATACAACACTAGAGCAACCATGAACAGACTCTAGAATAAAGAAAAATCTACCTGAATAGACACTGAAGAGTGGATGAAGTCTATTTAAAATCATTGAATTAATAAGTCAAAACAGACAACTCCACTTAAAAAGCTAAATAGGAGGAGCTGAAGAAACGGTCAGAGGTTGAGAACATGTACTACTACTCTTTCGGACCCCAACTTCTCCAGCTCCAGGAGATCTGATGCTGTCTTATGGCCTCTCAGGGCCCCTGCACTCATTCATACACAAACCTCCTTGCCAACTCCCCTTGCACATACATAACTGAAAAGTTAAAATACATTTTTAAAAGCTAAAAATAATAGATGGTAAATCTAAATCCTCTTACAAGTCAAAGAATCACTTGACAAAGTATCTTACTCTGTTAGTTTTATAAAACCATCTTATAAGGTACTAAGTTTGTCTTCCTCCTCCACATTCAGAACCTTAAGTTTTCCAAGAGATAGCACACTATTCCTTGTAACTTCTAACTGTCCACCCAATTTTTCATATATGTATGTATGTATGTATGTATGTATGTATGTATGTATGTATGTATGTATGTATGTATGTATTCCTATCTCCTCTCTCAGACTGAGCTTGGGCACAAAAATGTCTACCTCTTCAAAGAATGCCCACAGAAAGTTTATACTGCAGCGTATGTCAAACACACACAAATGAAATGTAAAATCTCAGGCATCATCATGTGGAGCACTGGTATTTTATAACCTTTCCTCCTGCCTTGGTCTTGACCATTAATAAACTAATTTCAGAATCAATTAATAGGTGTTGTAAGAGTTTCTGTCCTGGCCTAGCTCTGAGGTCCAAACTGTCTACAGCTGCAGTGTCCCAAATAATCACACAAAGGGATATGTTAATTACAAACTAACTACTCTTGCCTATGGCTCAAGCTTCTTGCTAGCTAGCTCTTGCATCTTAACCCATTTCTACGAATCTATGTCTTGCCATGTGGCTCATGGTTTGCCTGTACTTTTACATCTTGTTTTCTCTGCAGCAGCTCCCAGTGTCTCCGTCTGACTCTGCCCTCCTTCCTCTTTCTATGTTCGGATTTCCACCTGATTATAAACTGGCCTGCCATAGGCCAAAACAATTCCCTAATTATCCAATGATAATTCACAACATACACAAAGACATACCACATCACTTCTCCTTTTCTGTCTAGTCAAAAGGGAAGGTTTCAATTTCAACAAAGCAAAATTACATATAACAAAACAGCTATCAAGCAAGAAGACATTCCATATCAAATAGGTCATGCATATGACTTGCAATTCAAAACATTACCCCAGAACCTGGGCCATAATTCTTTACCTTTATCAGATTTAATCAAATTTAATATAACCCAAGTATGGTATGAATCCAAGAAGTGTATGAATTATAGTGGTAGAAAAGGAAATTAAGAAACAAAGGTGACAAACACCAGGCATTGTAGCACACGCCCTTAATCCCAGCACTTGGGAGATGGAGGCAGAGGCAGGAGAATCTGAGTTGAGGCCAGCCTGGTCTATAGAGCCAGCTCCAGGACAGCCAGGGCTACAAGAGACCCTGGTGTGTGTGTGTGGGGGGGGGGGGGGGGACACGACCACAACAGAACATAAGAAGGGTCCAAAGGAACTCTAAGTCTTCGAGGACATTTTTAATATGGCAGGGGGAAAAAGGCAAGGTATCAAACATTATTCTGTGATTTCAAGACTGGGTAATAAAGTACTTCATGTAAAAACATACACACATAAGTGTTAGAACTTCAATGTAGCATTTATAAATGGCCAGTGACTTCGCATCCTTGCTTTTTATTTCTAAACCACTGCAGTCTTAACAGCTATAATGTAAAATGCAAATACAGCGTTGTCCTTATCTGAACACCTATCAACAAAGGCAAAGTCTGAATTTCAAGTGTTTAACGCAATAAAACTGCCATTTTATTTTATTTTATTTGGTTTTTTGAGACAGAGTTTCTCTGAATAGCCCTGGCTGTCCTGGAACTCACTGTATAGACCACGTTGTCTTGGAACTCAGAAATCCACCTGCCTCTGCCTCCCATGTCCTGGAATTAAAAGTGTGTGCCACTGTTGCCTGGATAAAACTGCCATTTTATAAGCGACAAAGTAGAGTGCTTTAACAGAATGATTTGACAGAAACAGATTAAGAGATGTCAACAATCAATCATTTTGAAAGGAAAAGCTATCCAGACTTGGTTGTTTTATATGTGAGGAGTCACTAATGGGGCAGGCATAGTGACACATGCCTATAATTCCTGCCCTAAGAAAGCTGAGGAAGAGGCCTACAGTTCCAGGCTATGCAGCAAGACCCTGGTCTCAAACAATCACTAACATTGAACTCCATCACATAAAGTGAGCTCAGAGTTTTTACTTGGTTGGTTCGGTGGTGGGTTTTTTTTTTTTTTAATTATTATTCTGGTTTTTTTTTAAAGATTATGTGCCAACAGAAGACAATAATAATAAAACACCATGATTTCCAGTATTAAAATTCTGGACATAGGAAAAGCTCAGCCTATTACCATCAGCTGCACACAGATAGGATGTATGAAATACCATCAATCTTTCTATTTTTGTCACTGTTTCATATACCTCAACTTCATCTATTAACAAAGTAACAACTTATTCTTAATATCACATATAGATTAAAGAGATAAAGGTTCTCTGTAAACTACAAAGCACTATGCAAATTTTAAGATATTATGTTAATCTAAAGTACCCAGAACTATAGAGCAAGGAGGTAGCATACAAACACGGAAATCCACTACAGCCATGCAAACTTCCACACTGAGACAGTTGCTGCTATTTCCTTGAACTTTTAAAAGGTTTTATGATCCATCTATTTAAATACCAAAATGTTTTCAAATTTCCTATGAACAAATATTTAAGTTTTACATAACACAGAAATGAGCTCTCACACACAAAACAGTTTTTCTATAACTAATTCAGACTTAACCATAAGACAGATAAAGTCCTGGTAATATAATCCCAGAATTTGGACTGCCAAATACATTTCTAATAATTTTTAAAAAGCCAGGCTTTACAGTCATCTAGCGATCTCCAGGAGTTCGCTTGCTCTCAGCGATCACCTGCTCTGACACCCGGCACAGCATTTTAAAAGGTGCTTTTCCCCTTTGCCTCCCTTTTTAGTATTTTACTTATGCTTAGTAATAAACATCTCTAAATGACTATTTAAAAATCAGCAGCATATGTCTAAAGTGCAAAAGCATGTCTTTTCCTTATCCTTTAAGGATAAAAAGCATAGAGCTGGTCCGCCTATGGCATCAATCCACAACATTTAGCAATATTCTAGTTAACTCATACTATAGATGCTGTGCCCACATGTAAGAGTTGTTATTCACATCATGCTGCATATAACTATCTTCTTTTTGCATGTGTTAATGGTGTTTTGTTTGTTTGCTTGCTTGGTGTCTGGTTTTTCGAGACAGGAGTTTCTCTGTATAACTCTGACTGTCCTCAACTCAGATCAGCCTGCCTCTCTGCCTCCTGAGTGCTGGGATTAAAGTGTACCACCACTGCCCAACTGCATCAGGAATCTTCCCCAATCACTTGCCCCCTTATTTATAGGTCTCTCCACTGAAAACTAGAACTCAATGATATGGATGGTAGAATTTCAAATCCACTGCCACACCCGTCCAGCATTTAGATGGGTGCTGGGATTTGAACTCTTTTCCAACTAGCACTTTATCTTACTGAACCATCTCCCCAGTCACCACTTAAGGCTATCTTTGCTCTTCAAGGCAACCAGTAAGAACTTAGAAGTTACTTAGAGAAAAAAAACTCAAATGATTACATGAAAAAAAAAATGGCTTACTAAATATTTTAGGATGTCTGAAGCTAGATTAATATTTGAAAATCAGCCAGGCATTGTGGTATGTGCCAGTAATCTCAGCTACTGAAGAAACTCGGGCAAAAGGTGGCATGAACCCAAGAGTTCAAGGCCAGCCAAAACAACATAGCACAGCCTTTGTCTTACAAATAAATTAAAAATTAACAAAGGGCTTGGTGTAGTAGAGTGTTTCCATAACCCCAAAACTCTGAAGGTAAAGACAGGTAGAGGCAACCACTCAAGGTAAGCCTCAGTTATGAATTGAGTTACTCAGGGCAACATAAGAACCTACTGAAAAATACAAAAATGAAATCCTTCATTGTTCCTTTAAGAAAGTAAGATCTGAGCCAAGGATGTAGTTCAGTTGGTAGAGTACTTACTTACCATTTATAAAGCCATCGCCACCCTCATACTCCATACACCAAGGAGCACCCTATGAGCTGAATGAGTGACATACGGAGGATGAAGGCCACAGCAACTTTGAGGCCAGCCTAGGATACATATATTGTTCTCACACATAATAACCTTCTTGGATTACAATTTGAATTTATATTGTAAACTGGAATGGTTACATTTATACTTTCTTTAAAATGCAAACATTCACCTTTAGGCTAATCCCAAGATAAATATATTAAAATTAAATTGAAACTTTTAGTATGAGAAAGTAATGTGCCAGGGTGTGTAATCTAGCACTTGGGATGATGAATGACAGCAGAGCAGCCATCAGTTCAAGCCAGCCTGGGCTACATGGTTAAAAACCAACCTCCATAATCACCAAAAAACAAAACAAAATAAAAACTGACTTTAAAACGTAAGTAAGAAATACTAAAAGAAGGCCAAGCATAAAATGTATCCAGCCCTAGTCTTAACAAAGTCAGTAAGATCAGTAAGAAAAGTGGTATTTATCAGCAGTTTCCTACGTTTGCAAACACACCTGATGGATACAATTAGATGTTGTACGTACCATGTCAGGATGTGGAGGAAACTCGAGGAAATGCACCAAAATAACGTGGGGCAACTGAACCATTTCCCAAGCGCTGTCTTTTCAAATAACCCTAATATATGTACTGAAAGATGCTGAGGCTAGCAGAGATTCCATGCACCTGCTAGCCAAACAACCTGAAACTCATCAGCCGAGGGGTAAGTGGATACTTCGGTTGTTTTTACGTAAAACAAGAGTAATACAGGAAAATGCATAACTTCAACATGGCATCAAAACAGCCAATCATTTAACATTCCTACCTCTGGTTCCCAAAAGAACCACACAGGCGTCTTACAAATGCATGTACTGCAGTGTGTTCCCTGTCCAAGCACTCCTTCCAGAGGTACGGCTTAAGTTTTAAGTCTTTCCGATTTACAAGATGGTTCACTCCTTCAATAATCAGCTTTTAAAGAATCATTCTGCTGATAAAACATTGAATATTTTTGCTTATAAAAATGTAGTCTTCTCAAGATTTTCCAAGAACCCATCTAGTATGTGAAAAGAGATACATGAATCTACTTCCTTGAGTAAAAAACAAAACAAAACAAAAAAAAAACCAACTTTCAATATTTGTTACCCCAGAAGAATTTCACATGTTTTGAATTCTTCAGCTGAAAAAAAAAAGTTTTTAGACCTAAGTGCTTTCTTTAACATTAATGGCTCTCTTGATGATAAAATAATCAATGTAACTCTAAGCTCCCAGCTAATGAACTGCAGGGAACAGAAACAAGAAATCTGGCAAGGGCAGAGCTCTGCTCTGCTGAAAGGCTACTGGTAAAATATACCAACTCCCCTCCCCCACTCCCAACCCTTTAAGGTTTCAATTAAGATGGGGCCCATTTTACTCTTAAAAGGGGACAGAAAGAGAAAGTGCAGCTCCTGCTAGGAAGTTTCTTCATTGAGGGGGCACTCTAGAAAATAAGACAAGAACCATTCTTTCAGCTGACACAGGCATGTCTAACCCCCCCACCACACACACACACACACCCTCATCTGATCAACACCAAATCTAAGGATAAGTCCATCGCATACTACCAAAAGAGGGCATCAAATCAGAGTAATTTTTTTTTTTTTTAAAATTCAACGTTGGGTTCACAAAAGATGACATGAAGTAAGTTCCTTTTTTTAAAAAAAAAGTCCAACACTGCATATCTTAATATGCCATAAAAACAGGGTTTGTTTTCCCAATTGCAACTCTCTGCTGTCTCTCCTGGATTACTTAAGGGGTGAAGTTATTTAACAAGGTGCATACATTTTCAAAATTAAGTGCTCCAAGTGGTGAAAAGACACTTTTTAAAAAAGAGGCTTCTGCAAGCCCTCCAGGATTCCTCAGAACCAACAAGAAAAGCACAAACGATTAAAGATTCCATTACGTACAGATTATCACACACACCTTCCAAAGATACCCATTCGTTTTTCCAAGTGCACAATCTGCATGTTAGTGGACACGCGTCTTCCAGTCAATATGAACTGGGGGATGAACTCAGGCATGAAACTAAAAAAGACCCAAATGAAAAGTTAATGCCTCTCTAAAAGGAGCCCAAGAATGAAATAACTTCACTATGTAAGGAATTATAAGACATCAAAGGTTAGATAATGGACAACAGGTGTCTTTGGAGAGAAATGAGCCATAATGAGTTGCTCCTATTTTAGGATTTCCATTCTCAAAGCAGAATAATAACAATGATCTTTTTTTTTCCTCAAGAAAGTCAAAGACCAAAATTGTGGCTCTATGAAGTAACAACCGCAAGAACCTGATGCTCTTCTGCTTGTTTTTTATTTTATTTTTTTTAATCCATTAATCCCAACCTTGTGTGGGCATACTAAAATATGGCTCAGGGCCAGATGGTTTACTGATGTATGAAAATTAACTAATTAGAGACTTAGCAAGAAATGGAAAAGAAAAGCATCTGAACACAGGCTACCACCACATAAGATATTCAAAATACAAATCAAATCCAGCAGCGAGTATCACATAACTGCAGTATCAGCCAAAGCAGAATCCTTGCTTTCACCGTGACACTTAAAGCTCAGTCTTTACAGGAACTAGATTCCCGTGGCCTCGAGGAAACGTAATTCCAGCCGGAGATCTTCTGTTCCTCAGACCATTCACAAAATTTACCATCTGTATTCTGGTCAAAGGGACCACTAAGAAGGCACTTCAGCCTATCGAATAACCTATTCTTTCTCTCCATTCCACAAAGACAGCATATTCCAAAAATGGAGAATCCTTTCTTTCCCGATCGAGGCCCCCTTTCTTGTGGATTCACTGGGCAGGATTACTTCTCTCCAGCATGCACGGAAAACCCACACTTCTGCTTTCACTCTTAAAGAGGGTACCCCAACACAGAAGCACCTCTTCCTTTCCTGTATTGAGTAAATGAGGTGCTCTCTCCACCACTGCAAAATATTCAGAGAAGTGGAGGGAAGTTGTCAGTTACCGAGGGCTACTTAATAAATCTCCAAATATAAAGACTAACGAGGGGCGCCTCCGATTCCGAAGTGGGATTGAGGGTTCCAACAGTCTGCGGAAAGGCTGCCCCAGTCCTGCCTAGAACTCCTTAAGTGTTAAAAGGTATCCTGAAGGAGAGTCAGTATTTGATGAAGGGGTGCTCCGACTTTAATCGGAGGACGGTGCTAAGTGTACCGGGAGAGACGTAGCAACGGCTGGGGAGGTCGCCGAAAGGAGGGAGGGCTCCTGCACGGAAGGGGGCTCTGGGAAGAAAGGAGGGTCTGAAGGCGAGGACTGCATGGGGGAGGGGCCGCCCGTCCGGGAGGCGGCGGGGCTGCAGCCTCGCGGGGACCATGTGCGGGAAGCAGCGGCCACCCCGAGAGGCAACCGGGGAGCAGGGCCCTGGGCGCGCGCGTAGGGAGCCGGGGTCCCGGTTACGCACGAGGGGCGCGAGCCCGCGGCCGGACTCACCGAGGCTGCCGGCGAAACCGTCCATCTTGCGGGGAACGCGCCGGGCTCGGGGCTCAGCGGGGCGGGCGCTTCATTCAGCACACCGACCGAGTGGCGGCCGCGGAGCCTGACGCGCTCGTTCTCAACGTCGCCCGACACGGCTCCCGACTCCCGCCTCCGCCGTCCGCCCGTCAGTCCGTCAGCCCCGGGTGTCAGTCGGTCGGTCAACCAGGTTGAGAGTCGCGCAGCCCGCCGCTTGCCCGGCCTCTCTCGCTCCCGAGCCGCAGCAGTGAGCGCCGCGCCCCGCCCCCGCGCCCGCGCGCAGCCACGGCCCCGCCTCCGCGCACGCCGTCACGCTTCCGACTCCGCCCCCCACGTGATGGATCGGGGCGGGGCTTCTCGCGGCACGCCCCTCCCTTTGACCGGCTTCTGCTGCCGCCGAGGTTACTGGAGCTGAGAGCTTGACTGTGTTTGCGTTCTGATCCGGGTTCGCGGCCCCTGTCTTCCAACTCGAAACTGGGCATCCTGTTGCTTGGGAACCTCAAGGGCATGGTGGGATTCTTTCCTGTCTAGCCCACGTCTGGAGTTCCTCTGGAGTTGAAGGGAGATAATCAACCAAGAACGCTACAGAGGCAAACAAGTGAGAGAAAGGATTCCTCCTTCTTGGGGTTCCCCACTCCTCTAGTCAGGTGAGGAATAATAGGGGCAAGACTTCTTGACCAACTTGGGGCCAGCACTGCCACCAGCACTGTACAAGCAAGCAATGTTAGTCTGGATGGAGAGTTCATCTTTTCCTGTGGTTCTCAACCTTCCTAATGCTTCGACCCTTAAATACAGTTCCTCATGTGGTGGTGACCCCCAATCATTAAATTATTTTCATTGCTACCTCATAACTAATCTTGCTACTGTTAGTAATCTTAACGTAAATATTTGATATGCAGGGATTATGACCATAGGTCTTGAGCCACTGCCCTTACCCAACTCTAATGAGGAAGGATACTGGATCTCCAGGACATAGCCTGCCCCGGGTCATGGAACCTGGTGGAAGTACACCTCCTTCCTCTCTCTTTGTTCTTTGCACCAGGATGCAAAGCCACCTTCGTATAGCAAGCCACAGAATAGCCTAGCAGGAAATTATATTTAGACCTCACTTTATTCATTTGCAAATTCAATGGCTAGACGTGTAGCCAGACTGTTCAATTGTCTTCTTCAGGGCTCTGAATCTATCCCCCTTTCTTACAAAGACATTTGAATAGTTTGGGTCCCCTCTGGGTGCAAATTGGAGTAACGAGGAACTGTAAAGTGTCCAGAGACTAAATTGGATATACCCTTTAAAATCACTGATGGAATTGCAGGTTACAGGGGACAAACTCAAGCCAGAAGAGAAGAAACAGAAGGCAGGAAGTGTCACGAAGAAAGGACTTCAGAATTAAGTGATTGAAAGGACCGAAATATCCTCAAAGTATACTTCTCCCCTTTGATGCCTCTGTAAAAATCTTCCCTAAGGGCCTGTGGGTGTAACCCAGAGACACATTGCAGTCTGTGAGGCACTGGGTTTGATTCCCAGCTCTGGAAAAAAACAAACAAACAAAATCTTCCTCAAAAATCTAAGTAAATGTCACAGCAAAACCAGGAGGTCGGTGTTGTAGTTAGGACCCAGCAAGGCCGAGAGTCGGCGCAGTCTGTGATGTGTTTTCTGTGCAAGGGTGAGAACCTGAGTTCAAGCCCAGATCCCACAATTTTTAAAAGGGTGTGATGGACTGCACTTAGAATCCCAGTGCTGGAAAGGCAGAGGCCTGTAGAGCCCCGGGACTCCTTCAGAGAGAGAGAGAGCACCAGGCCAACAGAACAAAGTGGGCTAGGAGTTACACCTGAGGCACACACATGCACAAGCACACACAAATATGACTTCAAAATTCATCCTTTTTTTTTTCTTTTTTCTTTTTTTGGTTTTCTGAGACAGAGTTTCTTCGTGCAATACCCCTGGCTATCCTGGAACTGGCTTTGTAGACCAGGCTGGCCTCCAACTCACTGAGATCTGCCTGCACCTCCTGAGTGATGGGATTAAAGGCAAGCACCACCACCACCTGGCTAAAAATAGATTTTAATTAAAAGAAGAAGGTAATTCGAGTTTTCTTCGAGCACCAATTTTTCAGTTATTGGTAATGGAAGTAAAACATGACTTCGCACTGATAGTAAGGCTATATATGGCATTGCTAGAGGTATTCTGATTCATTTCATTCCATACAGCTCACATTTTTAAAGGTAAAATGTACAATGCATCGTGCATTTAAAATCCCACACAGTGCTGCATAACTGAGTGTGCTCCCGATAGGAGACAATGTCTGTTTTGGCTTGACATCAATGAAAATCACGTTCTCCACTTACAATGCTCTTACCTAATGACTGCAAGGATCTGCCCTGTAGATCAGCTTCTGGTTCTGTGTGTTGCAATCCCTGCTTCTCCCACACTCCTCACATACCACCAGTGCCAGCCATAGGTCCATATCATATTATAACCTCTAGCCCTGAAACTCTATGGCAGGATGCCAGGTGAGTCAGTGCAGTGGGCCACGGGAGCACTTCCAGAATCTATTGCTAAACAGAAGCAGCCCACAATGATTCAATGCAAATGACTATGGTCGGTGTGGAATGTATCACGAAGCTGAAAATTAAGTGGATTCCCACTCAACTTTCCGAAGCCAGATAGACGCTCCATGTATCCGGTTATTCCAATACTACCTGCTGGAGTGGAATGTGTGACAGGGAAGAATGTAATGGAAAGACTGCCTTCTTAGACACTTAGCACAAACTTAAGCGGCAGGACATGGTGCATTCATCTGTAATCTCTACGCTGGAGATTGAGTCCAGAAAAATCACAAGTTCAAGATTGCCCTCAGATACATAGCAAGTTTGACGCCCATCTGGACTAAATAGACTTTGTCTCCAAAAACAAAACAAACAGAAAACTGGGAACAGGTGGTAAAGAAATCTTAAGCTCAAGCATTGTTAATTTCATGATAAATCTGCCTGTGTGGTTATTTTTACCAAAGTAATCCAGATTTATTCTAACTAGCGAGACCAACCAAAGGTGCTGCTGGTGGTGGTGTTTTTAAAAGGCTGAGACAAGGATATTAAAATAAAAATTCAGAGTGAGGATAATAAGGGCCAAGGAGATGGAGCGGGGTAAAATGCTTGTTGTGTGAGCCTAGGAACCCATATAAAAAGCTAGCACTTCAGCTGGGTGGTAGTGGTACTTGCCTTTAGTCCCAGCTCTTAGGAGGCAGAGGCAGGTGCATCTCTGAGTTCAAGGTCAGCCAGTACTATACAGAGTGAATCCCAGGGTGGTAGGGCAACACAGAGAAACCCTGTCCTGGGCAAACAAACAAACAAACAAACAAAAAGTTAGCACTTCAATAACCCAGCACTGAGGTGGCAGAGACAAGCAAATCCCAGGGGTTTCACTGGGCCAGTTAGTCAGTTTAGCCAAAATAGAGAACTTTCTAGTATCATTGAAAAACCTTGTCTCATAAGGTGGAAGGAGATAGATGTGGATCTCAGGCTTCCAAAGGCTTACCTACATGCATACACCTTATATATATATATGCACACACACACATACACACACAAATAGACAATGACCACTTAGGTACAGCTACCTTGCCACAGTAATTCTGGAATCTTTCTGGGGTGGATATGTTTTAACCAGAATTTTCAACAGCATAAAGGAGAAGGGGAGCCTTCCCTTTAAATATTACTTTTATTTTTCAAAGAATCCCTTAGTCCAGTGAACTCCATGGTCCCCGGTCCCATTGCCCTCTAAGGTTCTTTGATGTTCTTTGTCACATTTTGTCCCTAGTCCATTCTCTAGGACTTAGTCACGTGGCCATCGTGTGAGCACCATCTCACTGTCTACTCAGAAGAAATGTACAGCCACACTTCTTCCTTGTGGTATTCACTAGAGTTAAGTTTTTCTCCAGTACATCCATTTATCTCCTTTGACTTGAATGATTAGTTAGTACGTGTTTCAGTCACTAGGCGAGACATGGAAAGACAGCTTCTAGAACACGTAAGAAGTGCTTGAGAAAGCAGACTCTACCAGGCCTGGGAGTGCACAGCTTTGATCTCAGCACTTGGGAGGCAGGTAGATCTCTGTGAGTTCAAGACCAGCCTGGTAGTTCCAGGACAGTCAGGGATACACAGAGAAACTCTGTCTTGGAAAAAAAGAAAGAAAGAAAAGAAAAAGACAGACGGGAAGGAGAAGAACCAGATTTGGGTCGGGCTGGGAATGTAGCTCAGGGTGCATGCACAAAGCCCTAGAATCCATCCTCAGAAACACGTAAACAAATGGTAATGATGCAGAGCTATAACGCCAGCATTTTAGTAGGTAGAAGCAGAAAGATCAAGAATTCAGTGTCACCACTGGCCCTAGAGTAAATCTGAGGCCACACTGAGCTATGTGATATACTGTCTTAAAACCTAACCAAACAACAGTAACGAATGCTTAGTGACTCCCAAATCATAGCATTATACTCAGATCCTAATCCCAACTCCACTGCTTCCAAGTTTAGTAACAAATTATCTTATCCCTGTACCTCAGGGTTTCATATGTAGCATGTGATAGCCACATTTCTGTGGCCTAGAGCTGCAGAGAAGATGGTGTTATAACCCAGGTAAAGCTTCCAGAACTGGCCCCGGTGTAAGTTGCAATAATCACATAAGCAGTTACACTTCTGTTCTGTCTACCAGTACATACTCTAGGATATTTAGTAGCTGGGTGGCAAATATGTACTGAGTAATGGATAAACATGGAAGAACTGGTCAATGTGAGCTCATTAGTTTAGCACCTAATGTCCAGCTGCTTTAAAGCAACCAGTATCAATCTGTCTGTTCTCTATTTCTCCCATTAGATGTTGCAAACTGTCTAATTACTATTTAATATGAGTCTTTCAAAATGGGCATGCAACAAGGTGTTATCATTAAACATGAAACCCACATAGAACACCAAGTAGATGAGACAGTGATTACTGAATGCTTATTTGGATACTTCATCCTTTTTTATTTGTTTTGGTTTTTTGAATGAAGTTTCTTCTCTTTCTTTCCTTTTTTATTTTTAAACAAAGTAAGTTTACTAAGAAGAATTTTAGTACAGCTTTAAGCACCCACACCAAGGGTGAGAGCAAAGTACTTCGGAAATGGACAATACATACTTCTTGAGAACACTACCTAGGTTATTCACCTTTAAAAGGAATGTATGTTTAAATTATTTTCACTTAGACACCTTTAAGTACATTTCAAAAATTTATTTCACTGTATTTAGAATGCATGTGTGTGTGCATGTGTGTGTACATGTGGGTATGATGTGTGTATGCAGTGTGTGTGCATGTGTGTTGTATGTGTGCTTATGTGTGCATGTGTGTGCATATATGTATGTTGTATGTGTGCATGTGTGTACATGTGTACGTGAGTGCATGTGTGTGCACACCTCTGCATGCATGCTATAACACATATATGTCGGTCAGAGGACAAGTTGCAAGAGCTGGGGATTTTCCTCAAGTCACTGGGTTTGGCAGCAAGTGCCTTTACCATCTGAAGTATCTTGCTGAACCTCATACAATTGAATTCAGCAAAATCAAATATGTACCTTATTTTCTCCCCACAAGCTCAAGTATTAAATATTGTGGTAATTTGGAAGAAAATGGCCCCCAAAGTGAGGCTTCCTTGAAGTGAGCTTGGCCTTGTTGGAGGAAATATGTCATGGTGGGGGCCGGCTTTGAGGGTCTCAGTGATACAGTCTTCCTGTTGCCTGCAAAATGTAGGACTGTCAGATACTTTGCCAGCATCATGTCTGCCTGTGCACCATCATGTTACCCGTCATGATGATAATGGACTGAACCTCTGAAAACTGTCAGTTTGCCCCAATTCAGTGTTCTCTTTATAAGAATTGCTGTTGTCATGGTGCCTCTTCACAATAGGAACCCTGAATAAGACACACATGTTATATGTAGCTACATCAAGTACAAACATTTAGAGCTTATTTCTTTTCTTTTTTAGACAGAATCTGAGGCAATACAGGCTAGCCTCAACCCTCTGTGTAGCGGAGGATGAGGCTGATCCTCCTGCATTCACTGTCCCCCCCCCCAAAAAAAATACGGGAATCACAAGCATGAGCCACCGTGCCTAGCTAGACAGAATTCAGAAGCTTGACTCTGGGCCTAGTTACCTTTCTCTGAGTTGAAGTGGGAACACTGTGGGAAGGGCTTCATAGTACCTGTGGAGACACTTAAGAGCTCTTGTCAAAGCCTTGACCTTGAAGTTGAAATAAAACCGGCCTCCTTTACTGATCTTTGTTCACTCCCTCTGGTTAGACAACCTTCCAAAGTAACTACAAAAGTTTCTTCTGCTTTTCTCTCTCACATATTCTTTCAGGTGTCAAGAGAAATTTAATTTTGTTAAAGAGTGTTGTGTTTTCAGCCTCTTGAATTTTAGTGTTTGAATGTTCTTTTAAAATGAACCTCTACCTGGGCAGTGATGGTGCATGCCTTTAGTCCCAGGACTTAGGAGGCAGAGGCAGGGGGATCTCTGAGTTCAAGGTCAGGACAGCCAGGGCTACACAGGGAAATCCTGTTTCAAAAAACCCAAAAATATAAAAGAAAAGAAAATTAAACACTACAGCCACATAATTATGCAGACTTCATAAGCCTATAGTGTACATGAACATAAAAATGATAAAGAAAAACTTCAATTATTTTTGTCTATCAAAATCAGAAATTAATAATATCTAGAGTATGGAAGAAAAATTCTAGAATTTGTTTTAGTTGTGTGTGCATGTAAGTGCAGGTGCCTATGAAGGCCAGAAGAGGGTATCAGATCCCCTAGAACTGGAGTTACAGTTTCCTTTGTGGGTGCTGGGAACTGAACTTGGGTCCTCTAGAAGAAGAGGACATGCTCTTAACTGCTGAGCCATTTCTCCAACTCTTATTCTTTGTTTTATAATATATTTAACAAGAGCTGTTGAGAAGGCTCAGTGATTAAGAGCCCTGGCTGCTCTTCTAGAGGACCCGAGTTCAATTCCCAGCACCTACATGACAGTTCACAACTCTCTGTGATTCCAGTTCCAGGGCATCTGACACCTTCACACGTATATGAAGGCAAAACTACCAATGCATATAAAATAAAAATAAATCATATACTTAACAAAAACAGTTTATGATCTAGAAGAGACTAAATAGCCTTTTTTTTTTTTTTAAAGTTCCAACCCTCAAGAATACCCAGGGATTGCTGGGCTTCGTCTATACATGCTTGTAAGCCATGCATACATTTGGAAGATGGAGACAGACGGACAACCTGAATTGCACTGGACTACATGAGACCCTGGCAGGCAAGCCAGCAAACCATTAACCCAGGCATAACTCAAAGTTATCATAAGATCATAAGGAAGGAATGGGGACATATATTCACTCTAGTACTCCAGGTAGCTGACTCTGGGAGATGATGTCAAGCTGGGCAAGAGGAAGATATTAGAGATAAAAAGGCATGGTCCCTTTTGTTTTGTTTTAATCATATAATAAGTGTATATTATCTCATAAGTCACTAAAACTTCAAGAACAGAAGGTAAGGCACAGTGCCTAATGTTGTGTGATATTTTGTTTGTGTTCTAAAAAAGCTTGTTTGGAGTCAGCAGAGCTAGCCACTTGTTAACCATAGAGGTTTGGAGGACTGTAGAGAGAGGGATAGGAAATGATAAGGTGGGGTTGAAACAGAATATCAGCCCTTTTGGTCAGAGAATCAGAAAAGGTTAAGAAATTACCAGCGGCTGCTCCTGGTTCTCTGATGTTTCAGTTTTCACCCTGATATTTGACTCCTGGTTTTTATTGATAAGATTAATTAAATTCCTGAGTCAGCCTAAGAATTCATACACTCATCTGCATGCAAACTATCTGTAGGGATTGGTTTGAAATATACTAAGTCAATGAATAATAGTATACCAATGTTGACCTCTGTTGTTTTTTATGTAGGGCTTGCCAGTCTTTCTGGCCTTCTGATGAGGAGATGAGCAGTGTTGTAAGGTCTTGGTGAAAGCTGAATTCCATCCTGTGATCCACCAGCCATCCCTCCCTCAGGGGATCTGTTTCAGGGAATCATGAGCTAAGCAAAGAATGGACACCAACTGAGCCTAGTTTTGGCAGTTCCAATGGTACTTTCTCTGACTAGCTCAGAGAAGTGAATCACCTAGGGCTATGGAACTTTCTTCCAGTGATGACTTAAAAGTTATGCCATAGAGTGGGGTCTAAACTTGTAGAACCAATAACCAAACTTGTCGGTGAGAGAATCAACTTTAAAGTTTCTTTTTATGTACTTGAACTTCTCTGCATTTAATAGATGCCGGGCAAGCCTTAGAGATAATAGCTAATAATTTTCAGGTGTCCATCATACACGTCGATTCACCCACCCCCTTAGGGAATTCACAGCAGCCTTTTACAAAGTTAAAATTCTACAAGGAAATGCTTTGAAATAGCCATGTTAGTTAGAATGGAAAGCAGCCAATTGGGGGATTTAATTCTCAAAGTTAATAACACAGGAAGTTCTCTACTTGCAAATAAAATATTTTTTGAAAAGGTCATTTGTAAGTCAGTTGTTTGAAATTAGGAACGGTGCTGTAAATGATGGTGCGATTATTCCTTTGCCCCCCAAAACATGTAGCATGCTGATCCTAACCTGCCTGCACTAAACCACAGAGATGACAGCCTTACTTAACATCTTAAACCAGGCAGGTCTGAAGTTGAATATTGTCCATTGTAAGCATCTGTGGGATGATGTTGCAACCTAAATACAACATGTAATACCATTTAAACTTTCAAAGTGATGACTTACAGGTGCCCTACAAGATGGATCCTATTATCCGGGCTCTTCAGACCCAGAAAAGAAAACTAAAGAATCGGAACTAGAAGTGGGGGACAGGACATCAAAGTTTGACCTCCATATCGGTTTGCATGGGAGAGCCAAGTTCTTTCCAAGGCACGGGTTCACCTCACAGTCTCCTTTGGGGGCTTGTGGAAATCTTTGAGGATGCCCAGGTGAGGCTCGAATCAGCAATGCAGTTTGAGAAACAGTAGCATGATCAAAGAGCTGCTTTGTGGAGGGAGATTAACTTGTGGGCGGATAAACGGGAGGAAAGATGGACGTGAGGACACCAGTTAGGATTGCCGTAGGCATGGCAGAGGGCCTAGTAGGTCAGCAATTGTAGGAATATCCAGAAGAAGATAGGACAAAGGAAAACAATACACCAAAACCCTTGCTGACTGGAGTGACTGGTTTTTGCTTCTGAAACAGAAGAGAGAGTCAATGAGGGTCCCTGCGTTCCTGGCCACAGAGAGAAGGAAGGCAGCATTTAGTGCAAACGGGAAGTTAGAGACGACATGAGATAAACGGAGACAAAAATATAGAGTGGTTAATTTCCTTTTGTTTGCAGCCAAAGGGAGTCAGGGGTTATCTTTGGCAGCTGGGGCTCAGGCGCATGACCTAAGCCATTTGGATAGTATAGGCTAGGTCTTTTAACCGAGAGAGAATGACACAAAAACTATCAGACACCATGCTCAAAAGGGACTGAGAGGGACTGGAGAGATGGCTCAGTGGTTAAGTAGCACTGACTGCTCTCTTCCAGAGGACCCGGGTTCAATTCCCAGCACCTACGTGGCAGCTCATAACTGTCTGTAACTCCACTTCCAGAAGATCTGACACCTTTACACCAATGCACATAAGATAAAGTTAAATAAATAAAATAAACGGTACTGAAAGAGAGGTCTCAGTGATCATGTTGGAGGGAAGAGGTGACAGCCAATACCAGGGCACCATCCTTACCTGCTTCTGTCTGTAGGTGAAGTTGGCCATGCTCTCTGTGACTTAGAGTTCCTGGGTGGTTTCGTTTTTGTTTTGTTCCTTTTGCCAGTTTCCTGTGGCTGTTCTGACTTTCTTGCCAACAAGCAGGCTACTTGATACCCTCTTGGTGAATTTCTTCTCTGCTTGGGTTAGCCAGAGTGGGTTTCTGATGAAAGAGAACTTGGTCCATATGCTGCTGCCTTGAGTTTTAAACTGACTACCCTTGGTTCATAACCAGATACCCAAATGGAAGTCTCCCTGTGTATGGCTTGAAATGTGGGGCTCAAATTTACGGAGTTGGGTCTAAGTCATAAGGAATCATAATGCGAAAAGCTTTGTGAGAACCTGGAAATGGGCTGAAGGCAGACCCTGGAGGACTGCCAATATTAGGCAAGCAAGAGCAAGTGTGAAGAAAGACCAGGAACCGGAGGCACACAGGCGTGGTAGAAGCCTGTCACCTGGGCTTCAAGTTTACCATTAAGGCATCTGTTTTAGTTTTTAAATGATTTATTTATGTTCATTGGTATTTTGCCTGTATGTATGTCTATATTAGGGTATAGCAAGAGCAAGTGTGAAGAAAGACCAGGAACCGGAGGCACACAGGCGTGGTAGAAGCCTGTCACCTGGGCTTCAAGTTTACCATTAAGGCATCTGTTTTAGTTTTTAAATGATTTATTTATGTTCATTGGTATTTTGCCTGTATGTATGTCTATATGAGGGTATAGGATCTCCTAGAACTGGAATTACAGACAGTTATGAACTGCCATATAGATGCTGAAAATCAAACCCTGGTCCTCTGAAAGAGCAATCAGTACTCTCAAATGAGAATCTTTGGAATATCCCCTAGTCGATGGTTTTCATAACACCACATTGTTTTTCCCCTTCTGTTGCACAAATGAAGGAAACTCAAGGCCAGATCCCTGGGAAAGGCAGAGATATCAGAGAGAAGAAACCCCACAGTCAGATCTCACCCAGCTGTCTTCAGCTTCCTCAGCCTTGCTCCTCGTGGCTTCTTCTGCCTGCTCTGTCTTTCTATGTCTGCCTTAAATACTCTCTTCCCTCAGTTAAGGCGTGGCCCCACCACTGCCTGCCTGGAAGTCTGGAACTCCTTCTGTAAACTAAAATGACCTCAAACTCAGATTGGATTAAGGGCGTAGGTCACCACTCCTGGGATGTCCCTGTGCTGGCATTAAAGGTGTGCGTTACCACTGTCTGATCCTCCTAGACTGACTATGGGTAGATGCCTCTGATATCTCCGACTGTTTTTGTTATATTACAAAGTATCCCCACACCCTTCCTCTTTTTTTCCCTTCTCTTCCTTCCTCTCTCTCTCTTTTTTAGGTATGTGTTCATATGTGTATCTGTGGAGATCAGAGGTCAAACATGGATGTCTGGCTTTTTCCCCCCGGGGACTCTGGAGTCTTCATGCCTGTGGAGTAAGCATTTCCTCTCTGAGCTATCAATCACCTCAGCCCATAACACCAAATTTTAAGTTCTAGAACCAAACAATCAAATACAGTATCAAACCACTATAGTGGATTTAAAAAAAAAAGTTAGAAATTGCCTATGCCATAAGTAATAACTATAACTTGTGTTATATGCCTTTAAATCTTTCTCCGAGGACCAGAAGTCTATGTGTAAAGTTCTTGCCTTTGAAAACAAATTGCAACTGAAATCCAAGAGATAAATGGCTTCCAGAGCACAAAACACTTGGCCAGGGCTAATAAGGTTAAAGAGGTCCCCACCCTTACCTTATGGTCTTTTATGGATGTAATTGAAGCTCATAAAACCTTCTTAGTGGATCTGAGAAGGCTTTCTCTTTCCTTGTGGATTGGAGAGGCAATCTCCTAACGACCACTATAGTTTCATTAGAGCAGTGGCTGTAACTTCAGGGTTCAGGCCAGCCTGGTCTACAGGGTGAATTCCAGAACAATCAGGATTACACAGACCCTATCTCCAATAAATGAAAATAAATGTGTATATATAAAGACATTTGCCCCAGACATTTCCAAAGGCAGAAATACAAATCATATGCAAATAACCGTGTGTAAGAATATTTAAAGCATGATACATGCTACAAAAGTCTGCACACTGAAGACGTCAGCAGCTTTGTTCCTGATTCCCCCGATGTTAGCAACATTGTAGATCTCCTTCAGTAGATGAATGGACAAATGAAATATTTATTGCTGTCAAAGACATGAGTTATTGAGACAGGAGAAGCATGGGGTTGGGAAGCATAGGGGATCGAAGATGTAACTCATTTAGTAATTTACCTAACATACCTAGAGCCCTAGGTTCAGTCCCAGCACCGCAAAACTGGGTGTGGTATCTGCACACCAGGAGGAGCAGAAGTTCAAGGTCAACGTCAGCTCCACAGTAATCTGGAAGCCAGCCTGGACTACATGGGCATCTGTAGCCAAGCACTAACTACAGCCACCTAAAACACTGGCAACCAGGAGCATAGCGAGGGGGTGGGGAGGGCTGCACACGACACTAGATGACCTAAAACAGATTGGGAGAGAATTGACCAAAGCTCAAGATGACGGCATATTCAAGTGAGGCACCAGGGAACTTGCCTCACTCTTGACGGTGGGGGTGAATAAAGCTTTCTTGCATAAAGAAAAAAATATGTGTATATATATATATATATATATATGTCTGTGTGTGCATATATATATGATAGACAAGCAAGTGAAAAGATATGGAGAAACTTAAATGAATATGAATATAAAAAGTGATGCTAGATTATACATGCTAATTCTATAACACTGTATCTAGTGAAAGGCAGAACTCAAAGACAGTAAAAAGATCATTCCAAAAGTTTGTGGGAGAGGCAGATGAGCATGCAGAATATGGAAGATTTTCTTATGGTAGGGTGACAAATACTCTCTGTCATTATATGAAGCTGAGGACGTGTCATCGTGCATTGCTCAAACCCATAGGATGTACAACACCACACCACGAAAGAACCCTGGTATAACTCTGCACTTTGTGTGTGTTGATGACTAGTGGAGCACGGGTACCTACCACTCTAGGGAGGAAAGCTTGGAACGGGGCAGGCTATGCACTAGAGAACCTAGGCCAAATGAAGTATCAAAACAAGTTGGCAAAAATTACTAAAGAGAAGAGAAAGGGAAAAAATTAAAACAAGGAGCTAGTGAGCCAGAGAAGGAGGTCAGTGATTAAGAGCATTGGGTGCTCTTCCAGAGGACCAAGCACCCCCCTGGAGGTTCACAAAGGTCAGTAACCGGTTCCAGAGATCGAACGCCCTCTCCTGGCCTCTGTGGGCACTGCATGCATGTAGGCAAAGCACCCATAAAGATTTTTTTTTTTTTAAATGACATAATGCTTAATAATTCAATTACTCAGTAGGGTGAGGCAAGAGAATATGACTGAGGCCAGCCTGAGCTACATATAGATACCCTGTCTCAAAACAATGACAATGTGGTTAGCAGAAATCAAATAGAAAAAATAAGGTCTTTTTTTTTCCCCCAAAGGGACATTTTTATTTTATCTGTATTAAAGTTTGTTTGTATGTGCGTGCACCACCTGTGTGTCTGGTGCCTGTGGAGACTATAAAAAGATGTCATATCCCCTGGAACTGGAGTGATAGATGTGTGTGAACCATTAGGTAGGTGATGGGAACTGAACCAGGTCCTCCTCAAAAAAAAAGCCAGTGCTCTTAATCAATCAATGGGCCACTGCCTCCAGAGAGATATATTTAAAAATAAACTGGGCAAATCAAAAGGTCAGGTAATCAGGACTCCTTTCAGGAACTGGCAGATACATAAGATGCTCAACATTTCTGACAGAGATAAGTATTTATATAATCCCTAACATGTGGCTACCATGACCTCAGAAATACCACCTTAAAACATTACCACCTGAGCTTTAGCTGCAGGCAATCATCTAAACCAGTTTAAAAACCTGTATGTGCAACTACAGGACCGTGATTAAACAATTTGTATCCGTAAGTTGAAATACTGTTCAGCTGTAAAAGTCATAACGTAAAAAAAACTGTTTAAATACGTGGAAAACTGTTGGCATTTTACGACGTGAAAAAAAAAAAAGACCACACAATTGTATTGTTGAATAATGTTGAAATTTCACGGAGATGGTAATTTGTATGTGGATCTACATAGGAAGGAGCAGAAAAATCTGCCGATGTCTTTGTAATGGTTGTTCTGGGTTCTGCAGTTATGGTTGGGATTTTATTCTTACACTGTTTCCTATTTTCATAAGGTATATACATAACTTTTCCTGTGTTGATTTAAAAAAGAGGAAAGTCCCAGTACACTTTGGGTTCTATTTTAATTCAGTTATGAACAAGGTATTTAGGCATTGATAGCACATGCCTGCCATCCTAGCATTTGGGAAGTGGAGACAGGAGGATCAGAAATTCAGGGTCATCCTCAGCTATGTAATGGGTTTGAATTCAGCCTGGTAGTAGTTAAGACACCATCCCAAAACAACAGTAATAAGACAACAAAAATTATGAGCCAGAATGTGTTAACAGAAGTTCTTGTTCACATTTCTTGTTGCAGGGGGTGAGGGTAGGGTTGATACAGGGGGCCTAGATTACAAAACACAGCTCTAGTGTTCATCTGGAAGATTATTTCTGCTGAATCAATGCAGTCAGAGAAAAGTAGCTTTCTCTCAAATATTGTAATTAAACAGCTTGCACCTTTGACTAACACATCTGCCATTTGGGACCAGGGTTTACAACGAGACATTTGGTATGTGTTAATGACACAGGTCTGTCTACTTGGGGCTTTGGGGACCCTGAGCTGTAATTGTTGTCTTTGCGGTAAAGGACACACTTGAGGGAGAGTGAAGATGGCTGGTATAAGTTCCACAGTTCCATAAGCTTTTATGTTCTAGTGTACATCATTGGGGAAGCCAGAGTAGTCTTAGAAACTGTCTGCCTGCTGCTTCACATTTTCCCTTTGATATTCCCCTCTGAGGATATTTATTCTTTTTTGAAACTATGTTCTTTAAAAGGTTTATCTTCACATCATTTTAAATTTACATGTGTCTGTGTTCAGTATGTGCATATGAATGTAGGTGCCTGAAGAGTCCAGAAGCAAGGGCTGGATAGATCTCTTGGAGACAGAGTTATAGGCAATTTCAAGCCACCTGTTGTAGGTGCTGAGAACCAAGTTAACATCCCTTTCACAGGGGTTCCATATCAGCTTTCTTGCATATTAGATATATACATTATGGCTCATAAGAGTATCAAGATTATAGTAATGAAATAGCAACAAATATAATTTCATGGTTGAGGTCAGCAACATGTGAGGAACTGTATTAAAGGGTCACAGCATTAAGAGGATCGAAAACCACTGTGAAATATGTGCTTTGAATAGTTGAACCATCTCTGCAGCCCTAACTTTTACTCGTTATAGAAACAGTTAGTGATAATACTGGTCCTGTCTTCAGATGCTATTGCTATTTAGTGTAAATTCATGGCAACTATACCTATTTTGTACAAAACCTAATAACACCAATCTAGATTAATATCTATTTTTAGAAGTAAATTTCCTATGCTGAGTGCATATGCTTCAAAGTTTCGGCACCCAGGAGGCAGAAGCAGGTAGATCTCTGTAAACCGAGGCCAGCCAGAGACAGCAGACCCTGTCTTCAAAACTACCTAAAAAGTAATCATCTTTATTTGTGGGGATAGGTCTGGAACTTTATAAGTAGTTGAGAATGACCTTGAACTTCTGGCCCTCCTTCTTCTAATTCCCAAGTGCTGGGATGTCAAGCATGTACCACCCACAACACTTTTATAGACCTCTGGGCACTGGTGGTTCAACTCGGGACCTTTCACTTTCTGACAGGCTCATTCTGCCAACTGAGATAAACTGCCAGTCCTAAAGCATGAAGAATTGGCAAGGTTTTCTGCATTTCTGAAGGATGGATTCTTTTCCCTCCTCACTAAGTAGAAAGGGGCAAGTTAAGAATAAGAACTGCCCAATCAAAAACTCCCCCTGAAGACCATACTGTAGCATTTCTCACAAGTACAGAGGCCACTGGACAAATAAGTAAAAGCAGTTCTTTTGCCCAAAGAAATGACACTTTTTGGGTGACATTTCTCCATTCCTGAACAATGCCTTATGGTGTCTATCATGTTCCACTCCTGAAAAGGAGCACAGTTCACCTCCCAAATGAGCAGGTAACGCAATGAAGAGATAAATGTGTCTCTGTATAAGCCCAGGAGAAACCTTGAAAGGATAGTCTAATGACATTTTAATACATTCAGATCAGAATTGAACACCGCCACTATCTACCGCCAAATGTTTTTATCTCACTGAACTCCCACAGAAACTATGAGCCTAGTTAGCAGTCTCTCCTCATTACCTGCTCTGCCCTGAGGCAGCCACTGGTACGTCTCTGTCTCTGTATCTGGCTTTTCTTACAAATGGAATCAATTCTCCACACCATTGCCTACACACTGGAAAGCAGCGGCGGCAGCACCAGCACGTTTGAATTATTTCCAATTTTTGCCCATTATAAATAATGCCACAATGAACGCTAGTCTTTGCACGTACACATCTCTATAGTTGTGGAGTTGCTGGGTCATCTGGTAACAATCCTGTGTTTAAGAGCTTGAGGAACACTCTGGTATTAGCCTAAGGGTCCTGGTTAATTCAGTTATATGAACACACAAATTTCTCCTCTTCTCCCCTCCCTCTCTTCCCCTCCCTCTCTCCCTTCTCCCCCCCCCCTTCCCTCCCTTCCTTTTCTCTTTTTGATACAAGGTCTCTCCTGTCTCTCCCCTGGCTGTCCTGGAACTTGTTACATAGACGAGGTCTTGAACTCACAGAGCTGCTCCTGTTCCTGCCTCCTTGGTGCTAGGATTAAAGGTGAGACCCACCATGCCTGGATGTCAGCCTCTTTCTTTCTTAATCAACTTAAGCTGATTTCAGTAACTTTATTTGTATCTTCGTGAGCTTTGACAAAAATCAACCGTTTTTGTTGTTTTCTTCAGAGCCCAGGCTGACCTTGAACTTGTCCTGCGGTGAAGATGACTTTAAACTTATCTCCTCTACACACCTCTGCACCCCGGGGTTTGACTCTTCACCCACTTTTGCTGTTCTGCTTCAGGATTTTCTGACTCCTCGGCTTCCTTTATTTTGGCTTCACTTTGGTAGCTTATTAGATAGTGTTTAGCTTGATTTTATTTTTCCGGGCGAGTATCTACCACTCATTCCAATGACCTCAAGCATAAGAATAGTGAAAGAAATACACGATAAAGATACAGAAAGCTTTTAGAGAGCACAGGTCATAGCTCAATGGCAAAACAGATGGTCTAGAATGTTCTAGAGCATTCCATGAGCACTGCAAACAGAGAAGATAAGTTCTGAAAGTATCTTTCTGAAATCCATCAACAGAAACCATAATGGGCTATCTGGAGAAGAATTGGTATTGAAAGCTAATTCTCAGTGAGGTGGCTCAGAAGGCATCAATTAAATACATAGAGCTTCACTGATTTTATCATGATAACACAGCGAGTCGCACGTCTTCCTGCTTTGCTCCTAGACTGGTAAATTTACTGTTTTCCTGGAATCTCTGTAACCGTTAGAATGACTGATGGTTTCCAGTCTACCCACCCTTTCCTCTTTAGGAGAAGAAAAAATAAACAAACAAATACACACCAAAGCGAACCTTTAAAAAAAAATGAGTTTATGGGCCAACAAGATGGTTCAGCAAGTAAAGGCACTTGCTGCCAAGCCTGACGACCTGAGTTCGATTCCTGGATCCACACCACTGGTCCTGAAAATGGCCCTGTGATCCACATACACATGCTATGGTACAGCACCTGTACACACCCCTCCATACACACCCATCCTTCCTACACACAATACACCAATAAGTAAATGTTAAAAAAAATGTATTTAGTACAACATGTACTAAGTATGTGAATAGAGAGCACAGTGGCCGTGATAATAACAGAAGTGCCAGTGGACCCAGTGTGCTTTTAGACCCAGCCACAGACTATAAACACATATGCAGTCTATGGACTGGCTACCTGAGAATCAGGTCCAATTAGCCATGAAATCAGCCTGGGATCTCATGCTATAAAACACTGACTCTCTCTACTCCTGTAGCAGGAGAAAGGTCATAGAACTGTCCACTAGATGATAATCCTGGAAGAGATCAGGACAGGGGGCTATGGTGGCTGATTTGTTTTGTTGCCTTGAAAGTCTCATGTAGCCCATGCTGGCCTCAAACTCACCATATAGCTGAAGTTGACATTGAACTCTCTTCCCACATGCTAGGATTACAGGCATGTATCACTGAGCTAGGTTTAATTTTTTTTTTTTCCTAATTGGTATTTAAGGAAAAAGGAATCACTACTTTTGCAATCAACTTCTGACTTTGGTCCTAGCAATTCTGCTAGGCTATAGCTCCTTGTACCCAACTTTAGCTTTATGCACTCTGGTCAAAGGTAAGTCAGGCTCTTTGTCCAGGTCCAGTCCACAGATTGCTCAACTACCTCCCTGTGATCAAGGTTGAATTAAACACCCAGAATAAAGGCAATTTGCCCACTTGACAACTGTGAACAGCAAAGGCTAGAAATAGAAACTGGTTCCTTAGAAGCCCCGTTCTCTGGTAAATGGGGGCTTTCCCATTTTCTCTCCACTCCCACCCTATTTCCTAAAATCCAAAGGGTCAAAATCATGGCAAAGAGTCAGGGAGTACGGCAAAGTCCACAGTTTTCAAATCTCCCTTCAGCATGTCACAGCTGGAACAGGACAGGAAGTTTCATGAGCCAAAAGTCAAGCTTCGGGATGGCCAGAGACTAGCTGTAGGACTGTCTTTCTGTATGAAAACAATCCAGAGATAGGAGGCTATTTTTAGGGGGGAAATGTAGACTTTAGGACGTGAGGATGAGGAGTGCCTTTTGAAATAAAAGAACATACTCTTATCATTACTAAAACAACTTTCCAGAATATTATATTATAAATATATGCTTACATTTTTTCCATTAACAAAAAGAAATTTTAACCCATTGCGCTTCCTGAATGTCTTTCATGTGGAGAGCTGTCTTCATCTCTAAAGATCATAAGTTCATAGTTTTCCTTACTTATTTTTCTTTTGTTCCTTTGAGCTTTAAAAAATATACTTCCCTGTGGCTAATGTCAAGTGTGCATTTCCCAGATTGCTGGGACACACTCCAAAAGAAATATCTCAGCCATATCTTTAAAGAAAAAGTCATTTAACACATATGTCTAAAGCTAATGTGCTAGAGGGTGGGGTTGGGAACCAGGATAGAGAACAGAGACAAGTTTCGATTTGACTAGCAAATTTTTGAGCAGACTCCTGAGCCTTGGCATTTTAGGACTACGACTCCGCCAAGTTCGTTGTGAAAGACTCGTACCCGGGAAAATCAGAAAAAAGTAAGGTTATTCTGGTGAGCTTTGAACCATCTAATTGGACATGCCTTGTTCCCAAAGCAGCTGTGACACAATCGTGTGTTTGCTTTATGGCTGCCTGCGGCCCTGTTCTGTGAGTTTGCTCAGCAGCAGCCCAGAGTAGCACAAGGCCACAGAATTGAGAGTCTAGACCCGGGGCGAGCATTCTGAAGTCAAGCACTTGGAGGACCAGAGGAGGGTTTTCTCAATGTGGCTGACTATCCTCAGTAACAGTCCTTAGACAGGCTGGCTCTTGTTCATTCGAGGGGTCCCGTTGACTTAGCAGTCATGGTACCTCTTGAATTACTTACTAAAAATTCCAAAGAAACTGAGTTCTTTCTTTCTTTTTTTTTTTAAGAATTTAATTTTTATGTAGTGCTTTACCTGTGTGTGTCCCTGCAGGCCAGAAGAGGGCACCAGATCTCATTACAGGTGGTTGTGAGCCACCATGTGGTTGCTGCAATTGAACTCAGGACTCCTGGAAGAGGAGTAAGTGCTCTTAACCACTAAGCCATCTCTCCAGGCCCAAAGCTGAGTTCTTTTTCATAAGATGGATGTAAAATGTGACAGGATGAACTTTTGGGGTTTCAATGACATAAAAATCCACAGATTTTGGAGAAGTATAAAGTGCTGACTTGGTGGCATACACCTATATGCCAACATTGGGAAACAGAGGCAGGCAGGCCTCTGTGAATTTTAGGCCAGCCTGGTCTTCATAGCAAGTTCCATACAAGCCAGAACTACATGGTGAGACCCTGTATAAGAAAAGGAGGGAGTGAGTATGGACTCAGTTGTGTGTGGTAGTTGGTACATGCCTGGAACCCTGCATTTGGGAAGCTGGAGGTTGGTGCATCTGAGATCATTTTGGGCTACATAGTGAGACCCGGTTTCAAAAAACAAGAAGTGTGTAGACTCAGAAAGTGGACTGCTGGGGTTGGAGTCTCACTCAGGTCTCTTTCTTCTAGCCATGCAATTTTGACAAATCAATCAACCGTCACATGCCTCAGTTTCCCTATCTGTAATGACAGGGATTAAATAATCCTTGTTTTAATAGTGTTACATTTGCTTACCTAGCAATGGGGACTATGAGCTGGGATTTGACTATCATGAAACAGGTTCGTTTTACCCTGATGGTCATGCATATACATTGCTGCCATAGTAAAGGAATATCTATGTAAGGTAATGATGTGTGTATTTGTTAAATAAATAAATAAATAAATAGATATATAGATAGATAAATAAATAAATAAATAAATAAATAAATAAATAAATAAATAAATAAATAAATAAGAAAATTGTTATGGCCGGTGATCAGCCCTAGGATTCTATATTGTTGCATGAATAAAGGAAACTCAGGGCCAGATCTCTGGGAAAGGCTGAGATATCAGAGAAGAAACCCCACAGTCAGATCTCACCCAGCTGTCTTCCAGCTTCCTCAACCTTGCTCCTCGTGGCTTCTTCTGCCTGCTCTGTCTTTCTATGCCTGCCTTAAATACTTTCTTCCCTCAGTTAAGGCGTGGCCCCACCACTGCCTTCCTGGGAGCCTGGATCTCCTTCTATAAACTAAAATGACCTCAAACTCAGATTGGATTAAGGGCATAGGTCACCACTCCTGGGATGTCCCTGTGCTGGCATTAAAGGTGTGAGTTACTACTGTCTGATCCTCCTAGACTGACTGTGGGGAGATGCCTCTGATATTTCTGAATGTTTTTATTATATTTGAAAATATCCCCACATATCCCCTTTTGTGTCAAAATTTTTAAAAGGTTATAACATAAGAAAAACCATATACAATAGGTACAATAATTATATACAATATATACAAACAAATGAATAATGTCCAGTACATTAACAATTGACAATTCAAAGAAAATATTTCATTAATTATCCTATTTTGATTAGTCCAAAGGATTATACCTAATTCACTTTGTTTCTAACTTGTATTACTAACTAAAAACTATTATTTTGATGTCTCTTAAACTTTTACAGTTTAACTTCAAAGTTTCTTTACTAAAACTGTCACTAGAAAACTATAACTATTTCATCTTCCACTACCTCAGAGAACCAAGAAGAAAATATTTACCCAAGTAAACAGGAAGTACAAGCAACTTCCAAAATCTAAAAATGACAGAGATGATACCTATCTGCCTGGACAGGCACCCAAAGTTTCTTTATAAATTTGAGGCATCCATCTTCAGCCTACAGGCACAGAGTCTCTTTTCATTTCAGTGAAGCAGGAAATCTGCTCTGCCTATTCTGGTATAGTTCATCAGTCGCTTCTCCTTGTGTCCTGAAGAATATCTGACAGTTTTCTCTGAAATACAGGAACCTGATGAACCATCTCAGCTTGTTCTGTCAAAGTTCAGAGGTCATCTTCCTATGGAACCTGCATGTCCAGTTTAAATAGCATACTATCAAGCAGTCAATACAGGGATAGGTTCATGTCCAGTGGCTAACCAATGCCACAAAGAAAGTAGACTCCATATGGAGTTTCTTTGATGCCCATTTTTCTCTTGAATTAGATTGGTGCTGCCAGGAGCAGACCTGTCTCACTGTCCAGAAAAGTCTAAGTTCTTAAAATATTTTGAATGCCATATTCTATGGATCTCTGAAGTGTTTGAAGAAGATCTGTTCATCTAAAATATATTTGTTTGATCTTGAAAACATATCTAATATGACTATGTTTGAAGGTAATGTCTAACTACTAACTTGCATTACTTTATATCCTAATTAGTTGGTAATAAAAACTTTCATGGACTAGCAACTTGTATTACATTGTTAGATGAACTGAATAAGTATAATATCTTGAACAAGCATAGAGGTATTTGTACAGTAACATAATTAATCTCAATATATACAATTTGTATACAATATACAAAAGTTCAATCCAATGTAAAATATTTACAAAATATTTACAAAAATCCTTTTAACAGAAGATTCAATAATATATCCTTATATCCTATATATCTGTATCCCCTTTTTCTTTCTATTTTTTTAAACACAAATCTTGAATCTAATCATTCTTGTTTAACTTTTTTTTCTAACCATAACTATTAACAATTTTTAAGCAATTAACCTAAACAATGACAATCATTCATAACCCAATGAAGGACCAAACACCACCCACCCTACCTCTTGGGAATGTGGGTACTGTGTTCTTAAATTTATTTCCTACTTTCTGGGGGCGACAACATCTTTAGGGGATCCTAAAAAGAAAAGTTTTCTTAAATGTCAAGTCCTGAAATAAGTAGCTGTATCATTTGTTGTCCAGTCTCTGCATAACAGGAAAGTGCCTGGCTTGTCTCAAGTCCTGACTATAGTAGTCTGTGAAGCTGGTTCATTTCAGCGAGCTGCCTTGAAATTGTCCTGAGCAGTTTGTAGTCCAAATCTGATCTTTGGTTTGTGTTTGTCAGCCTAGTGGCTTTGTCAGAGTCCATGTGAAATCATCGTTGTGGGGCCTCATCTTCCTTTTGGATACTTCAAGTTCACAATTAGGCATTGTCATGTGTCACTGCAGAAAACTGATAAGAGACTAGAACCCAACACAAAGTACAGGAAGCTAAATATATAAGTATTTTTTAAGCATAGGATTGGTAACAATAGGACAGTCTCTTATTTTTAGTTATTCTTCTGTCCCATATCAAGTGGCTCTTCTGATATGATACAGAGATTTTGTATTTTCCTTTAACAAGTATGCTTGAGTTTAGAGAAGGAGAGAGCCACACTCCAACTCTAAAGCCAGCTTTAAATTATAATTAAACTGGGACTTCAACTTACAAAAAGATAGAGGTTAAGCAATGAGATTTTATCCCAAAGAGTATACGGGTACCAATAGTTATGATATTCTTTTGCTTGTAAATTTTTCTGGCTCGCCTCCCTTTTGCTTTAGATGTCTAGATGTCCAAGGTCTTTTTACTTCTTGAAGATGGGTATTTCCAGTTTTCTGTAAAGACAAAAACAGAAACTTGCCCAAACCCTTTGTTTTATCTTACAACTTAAAGAATTGTAATAAGGGTGGATGAGCTATCAGTTCTTATTTTCATGAAGTTTCTCTGCTTCAAATTGAGTCTTTATTAATTTTGATGGTTACCATAACTTTTCTTCACCTGTAGAAACTACAAGCAAAACCCCTTCCCCAACGTAGCACATATCCTGGCTTCCATTCAGAGGTTAGTACATCTTTGAAGTAAACAGGCTGATTTAGTTCATCTGTTTTTTCTATAGTCCAATGCCTTTCAGCAGCTGTTGTTCCTTTCTCATTAGCATTGAGAAAATTCAAAGTTAATAAAGCATTATGCAGTCTATCTCTGGGGGTCTTTGTTATTCCTTTCTGTTTATTTAGCATATCCTTTAGAGTTTGATTTGATCTCTCTATGACTGCTTGTCCTGTAGGATTGTGTGGTATTCCTGTAATATGCTTTATATTATAATAAAAAATTGTTTCATTTTACTAGAGACATATGTTGGAGCATTGTCAATCTTAATTTGTACAGGTATTCCCATAATGGCCATAACTTGCAGCAAATGTGTGATTACAGGATCAGCCTTTTCTGAACTCAAAGCAATTGCCCATTGAAATCCTGAAAACAAATCTATTGTATGATGAACATATCTTAACATTTCCCAAATTCTGTAAAAAGAAATACATCCATCTGCCAGATTTCATTTCTATGTATACCTTTAGGATTACTTCCTGCTGGCAATGGAGTTTGGTTATAGAAAGAAGAGGTGGGACACCTTTTTACAATTTCTTTGGCTTATTGCCAAGTGAAGAGAAATCTTTTTTAATCCTTTGCTATTGACATGACACTTTTTATGAAATTCTGAGGCCTCTAGTACATTTCCTCTTAATAACTTATCAATTTCATCATTACCTTGTGCTAAAGGACCTATCAGACCCGTGTGGGATCGAATGTGTGTTATATAGAAGGGATGATTTCTAGTCCTGATTATTTCTTGTAACTGAATAAGTAATGAAGTTAATTCTGACTCATCATTAATAAAATCAACCATTTCACTGTGTAGAACAGCTCTTTCTGCATACTGAGAGTCAGTGACTATGTTAAGAGGTTCGGTAAAGTCCATTAATACCATCACGATAGCATATAATTCTGACTTTTGAACAGAATTATAAGGGCTTTGAGCCACTTTACTTATATGTTCTGATTTGTAACCTGCCTTTCCTGACTTGTTTGCATTGGTATAAAATGTAGGGGCTCCAGAAATTGATTTATCTCATATAATACGAGGGAGAATCCAATTAGTTTTCTTTAGACATTCTTTTGCTCTGAGGATATTTGTTGTTAATATCTTCCAAAAACTTACTACAGGCTCTTTGTCAAGGTTCACTTTCTACCCATAATTGGTCAATTTCTTCATTAGCTAATGGTACAACAATTTCTGCCGGGTCCATTCCTGTCAATTGATGAAGTCTTAATTTTCCTTTAAAAATAAGTTCACAAATCTTTTCCACATATGTCTTTAATTTCTTACTTGGTTTATGTGGAAGAAATATCCATTACAATATAACATTTTCCCTTTGCATTAAAATTCCTGTAGGAGAATGCTTAGAGGGCAAGATAACTAGCATGTAATTAAGGTCTGGTTCCACATGATCCACATGTGCATCCTGTAATTTCTTTTTCACCAAAGCCAATTCTTTTCAACTTCAGGTGACAATTCTCTCGGATTATTTAAGTCCTTGTCACCAGTTAAGGTTTTGAACAAATTATCCAGTTCATCATTTTTTAATTCCAATAGTGGGTTGTAAATTGGCAATGTCTCCTAGTAGTCTTTGAAAATCATTAAGTGTCTTCAATCTATCTCTTCTGATTTGTATCTTTTGGAGTCTAATTTTTGTTGGCCTATTTTGTAGCTTAAGGGCGGAAGTCACCACTCTGGGGATATTCCCTGTGCTGGGATTAAAGGTGTGAGTTACCACTGTCTGATCCTCCTAGACTGACTGTGAGTAAGATCCCTCTGATATCTCTGAATGTTTTTATTATATTTGAAAATATCCCCACATTATATCATCCTCGGATGAAAAAGTTTCCAAATACTAGAAACAGCTTCAAACTAGGACATTTTTTAAATAAATCAGATTGGTTGTGGTATGAAATACCTTAACTACTACTAAAATGAGACATCTGGGCTGGAGAGATGACTCAATGGTTAAGGGAACTTGCTGCTCTTCAGAGGATCCAGGTTTAGTTCCCAGCACCCATGTGGAAGTTCAAAAATCTCTGTAACTTCAGTACTAAGGTATCTGATGCTCTTTTTGGTGTCATCCACAGGCATGCATGCAAGCAAACCGCCACACACAATTAAATAAGTAAATATTTAAAGCCTTTAAGAAATATAACAAAATTATATGAATATAATATATATTTAATTTATATTAACAAAGTATATTGTTTAATTTATATATTTAATATACTTTATATATATAAAATATATATCCCTATAATAAATTGAGAGAAAGTAAATCCCAGCCTAATATGTGTTTTAGTTAGGGTTTCTATTGGCTATAAAGAGACAACATGACCAAGGCAACTCTTATAAAAGAAAGAATCTAATTGGGAGTTTGCTTACAGTTTTAGAGGTTTATTCCACTATCAGTCATGGAAAACATGGCAGTATGCAGGCAGACATGGTGCTTGCTGGACAGTAGCTGAGAGCTTTACATTCAGATCTACAGGCAGCAGTCAGAGACCCACTGGACCTAGCGTGGCTTTGGAAACCCAAAATCTCACCTTGAGTGAAACACTTCCTCCAACCAGACCCCACCTCTTAATCCTTCCAACCCTTTCAAATAGTTCACCAGCTGGGGATTAAATATGCAAATACATGAGCCCATGGGGCTCCAAACACCATAGCCTGTGTGCAGATTATTATGAGGGCTGACATTTACTAATCATTTTCTGTGCTTTACATGGATAACACTTACTGTTCAGGTTAAAAGAAGACTTCTTTGTTTCTCATGATAGAAACTGAGAAAACGAAGTCTTAGAGAACTTAATTCACATGTCTGAAGTCACACAACCGGTGGGCAGAAGAGCTGGAACCTGTATTGGATCAGTCTTGTTCCAGTATCCACTTAATAATCCCTATGTCAAGCTAGTCTCCTAGTGGGGTGCTTAAGTCATGTACAAATAAAAGCTGTATACACAGGCTGGCAGTGTAGTTCAGTTGGCAGAGAACTTACCCTCCTGTGCACAAGCCCTGGATTCAAGCCACAGCACAGTGTATAACAGGAATCATGGGGGCACATCTGGAATCATCTGGCATCCCACTACTGGGAGGGGAAGCAGGAGAATTAGAAGTATTGTTGCTATATATCAAGTTCAAGACTAGCCTGGGCTATGTGAGACATCCATCTCAGAAGTAAAAAACAAAACACAAAGAAAAAACCGATGATATATGTATACAGAAAGACAATGCCTCTGCACCCAAAGGGCCTGAAAACATCTGGAAATGAAAGAGAGATTTGTACTTCTTGTCTTTTTGTTACTGAGCTTCGGCCTTAAACTGCTGCCATCTCTCCAGCCTAAAACTTTCCATTCTTGTGACACATACTTTATGTTGTTGGGATTGTTTTATGACAATATCCACACAAATTCACACAGCAGTTTTTGGAATGGAAAATAATTGTAAAGTCAATTAACTCGTTTGCCTTAGTGAGAGCCTACTTGATTCCCATGGCTATCAAGTCATGGGAACAGCCTGCAGTGTGTGGTTTGCACAGCCTTTGGATTCACAGAAATGGGGACATGGCTTCAATCTCTACTAGTTACTTGTGGTCTGGGGTTGTTAGCTCATTCACGGTTCTCATTTGAAGATCCTCCAAATAAAAAACTGGAGGCAATATTGATCTCTATCTCACAAGAGCAATGAAGGTGAAAAATATTAGTGCAGACAACACCAGCACAGAATCCATCTTTTTTGGTTTTTTTTTTTTTTTTTTTTTGAGACAGAATCTCTATATTATGTAGCCCTGGCTGTCCTGAAACTTGCTATGTAGACCAGGCTGACCTCAAACTCACAGAGATCTACCTGCCTCTGCTTTCCAAATGTTGGCATTAAAGGCATGTGCCACCACACCTGGATAGAACCCATTTTAGAGAAAAAAATAATCAATTTTTGTGTTTTACGTAGACTAAGGTTGTGCCCCTTGATCCTAGTACTGAAAGGAAAGCAGATCCCTTTATTATAGAGGTGTGTCTCTGTGTGTGTGTGTCTGTGCACATGTGAATGTGTGTGTCTGTATGCGTGTGAGTGCATGTGTGTGTATCTGTGCATGTCTGAGTGCATGTGTGTGAGCATGTGTGTCTGTGTGTGTGCATGTGTGTGAATTGTGTGTGTGCGTGCGCACGCGTATGTGTGTGTGTCTGTGAGTGCACACGTGAGAGTGTGTGTGCACATGCATGTGAGTGTGTGAGTGTGCGTGTTGTGTGTGTGTGTTCATAGGCTGGGAGTAGCTGTCAGATGTTGTCCTTATTTGTTACCCTCCTTATTTTTAATTTGTTTTCCTACCAGTCCTGAGGATCGAACCTTGGGCCTCACACATGCTAGGCAAGCACTCCGTGCCTCGGCAACAGTTCAGTCTTCAACCTTAGTTTTCCAGACCTTGCCTCTGGCTGAAGCTTAAGGTCACTAATTGGGCTGGACTTGCAAGCCCCAAGCCTCTTCCTGCTCTCTTCCCGCAGAGCAGAGCTGTGGTTAGGGCCTGTGTTGCTGCATCCAGCTGTTTTGAGTTCTGGGGATTAAACTCAGGTCCTCCTGCTTGCAGAACAGGCACTTTATGCTGACTGAGCAATCTCCCAGGCCCTTCCCAATTTCTATCAATGTTGGTGTTTTTTCCTTCCATCTTGATTTAGACATAAAAGCACATATCTTTGGTCTAGTGAGTCTCCTGTAAATAATTTGTCCTTGTATTTTTTTTTAAATGTACCAGGGTTGTTGCCTAAAATGATTACTGGGGTGCTGTTGGCCAGACAATGAACATCCATCATTACTAAACTAAAGCTTGGTACATCTATAGGATAACATCAAGGTGGGAGGTTACCCTGAAGTGCCCAGGAGCAGCCTTCTGCCCTGCTGAGATTCTGCACAAAGTGAAATAAAGGCAGATGAGGCCCAGTGTCCCCAACAATGGCTTAGGCTAGATACTGTCCTGTATGCTATTCCTATAAAGCACGGGAGAAACAGGCTTCCTCCTGCTGACGCTCAGGGGTGCCTGGGTTTCACCAGTCCAGCCCACTTCTCTGGGAGCAGGGGGACCACCCCATGCAGGGGTGACTCAATCTTAAGAGCAGAGTTGATCCTAAGACATTCAGTCTATCCTCCTAAACTTGATAATCAGATAAACGATGGTGAACACAGGGTCCATGAGTGACACTGAGTGCCTTTGAATGCTTGTGAGGTGGCATTTTGGGTGGAAAGTGAGATGCAGAATAATGAACGTAGCAGGGACTCATGTAAAAATTTGAGAGCTTATACAAACTATATTAATTCCTATATACAAATTAATATTAATATAGTTAATATCTTTGTCAATAATAAAATAATAGCACTGTGGAAGGGATTTTGGAAGAGACTGAAGAAGAGGAAATTTTATTTATTTATTTATTTTTAGTTTGTCAAGACAGGGTTTCTTAGTGTAGCATTGGCTGTCCTGGAACTCGATTTATAGACCAGGCTGCCCTTGAACTCATGGAGATCCGTCTGCTTCTGCTTTCGGAGTGCTGGAATTAAAGGCATGTGGCACCATCAACCAACCAATAAGGGAGCTTTTCTTTTTCCTTCACCAACCCCATTTTTCGTTACTGTTTAGTCTTTAGCTGATGTGTGTATTTCCTTTATTTCTAAAAATACGAAGGGTTATTAAGACTGAGACAGAACCACTACTGAGATTTTTTTTTAATAGCTCGCTGCAAAAAATAAGGTATAATAAATGTTATTTTAAAAATGCAAACAAGATAGCGTTAAAAAACATTCTTTCTCTAGCCTCGGAATCTTAATGAACTATAATCACAGAGACGCCAGACTAGTCAAAATTGGAAGAAAGAACTATAATCACAGGAAAAGAACTCTCTCCACAACTTGAAGGATCCCAGAAAAAGCGGCGGTAATGACAGCAGGGGCTGACTTCAGGAAAAGCAGAAACAGGATCAGTGCCATGGTGGCGCCTGGAGTGGGTGGGTTGGATGATAACGGGAAGAGACACTAACCGCCACCCAAGGACACTGGGGCAAGGAGGATGGCAGGCCTAACGTAGAAAACCAACAAGATGCGAATCGAGGAGAGAATGCTGAATTATGACTCATGACCCGCTGGTCCTCTCAGCTGGAGTGGCCTTGGAGAAACCCGGTCATGGTTGTGTAACTGAGGCATGGTGTTCGCAGAAGCTGGAAGCATGATGGAGTAGCTTCCCGCAGCCCCAGGTAATCAAAAGGAGGTCAGTATGACTGAGCCTGCAAGGAGGTCAGGTCACTACCTCGGACAATCAATCATTCCTCCCGTCTCTCTTGTGTTTGCCAAAACTCCAGCAGGGAACTCATTACAAGGCAAGCATGTGGCCTAATTATTTGTCTTACTCCGTCGCCAGAACAGACCCTGTAAAGAGAATTCCAAAGCACAGACTCATGTTGCAATCTCCCACAGATCACAGCACAGATACTTTAGGACTCAAATTCTTTAAAGGGCTCTGCTTTACTACAAACTTCACATTCCAACGGGTGTTTCAAGTGCTCGCAGCTGCCCACGTTCTCCTTCAGTTAAGTGCCCAAGAACAAGGTGTTTCTTAAACCTCCTGCTCACAAACCGAAAGCAGCCATTATGTAAGAAGGCTCGGAGCTCCAGGGCTCAGCAGCCCCCAAGATATCCCTGGCCCAGGTCACTCGGGCAGAAACAGTCAGTAGAGGGGAGGAAAAAAACCTTCTCAGGCAGGAGACTGGGTGTGAGAATTAGTCAGCAGCTAAAGCGGCTCCTCCGTCCATGAGGTTGTAACTTTATCTTGACAACATGGTCTTTCCTGGAAGAGACTTGAGCAGCGAATTTATCATTTTATAATTTGTGGTTTAAATCTGAGCCCTACACCAAGCAGCTGCATTGGTCTGAGGCACTTTGGAGTCCTTCTAAAGCCCCAGCAGACAGAAAGACCACTTCAAACTTGAGGCCCCAAACGCCTCTGGGTTTAACTGTGAACGCACGAAGGGCAGGGTTTTTCTGCACTGGCTTTCTTAGGAAATGTATGGAACCTGGAACGCGCGCCTTTGTTTGTTTTAGACTTGGGAAGGGAGCAGGCTGCGATAATTGGAGCCTGGAAGGGGTGTGGGGGGCTGCTCCTATCTGGTGACAGGGTTTTCATATATTTCAGGGTCCCCCTGGGAAAAGAGAAGCTGGAAACAGAGAGGGGGAAATGGGTGGAGAAATGGGAAACCGGGGGAGGGAGGAGTACCAGAGATAACTGCTGACTTCACAGTTTTCCACCGGGGCCTGCCCTGCCTACCTCTGTTGACATCAAAGCTCTCCCAGCGCCTTTGCGTGCCTGCACAGTCGGCCCTGCCTGCTGCCACCCGGGGAAGAACTGGCGGCTAGCCCTGCAACAAAGCGGGGCGGACAACATTTCTGCAAGGAATCTTTCATCGAAAACACCCGCCCCCTTTCAGTTCTCTGCAACAGCTCTGCATCCCCAGGCTGGGGGGTTCAATCATCCGCCTTGGACAAAGACAGCTTTTACAGGGAGGTCTCCAGGAACGTGGGCAGCTTCCCAAGGTGTCTCATGGGTTCTGGGCAGCGCTGTCTGTCTGTGGGCCGATGGGTGTGTCTTTTGCAATCCTGTTGGGGCGCCTGGATTTGGGAAGTCTTGGCTCCTCTCCCCACAGCGATGCAGGGCATCAGATTATTGCTGGCAGCTGAGTCCCAGCGCCCTGCTGCCATTCGGTCCTCTCTCTGCTCCCCCTGCTGGGATCTACATGTTTTCATTCCCTTCTCTACTTTGTCCCTACTCTGGACTTTTGTCCCCTGGCCTCTCCCCAGGGAAGAAGCAGAGAAAAATAAGATGACCGTGCTTGCCTACTCTTCCTATGGACCCCCAAATTTGTTTGTAGCTGGAAAGCCGGGACAAAAGGAGTCACAGGATCCCTCAGAGAGGAAAAGCCGTCGTTACGGAGTCCACATGTTTAAAACCCACTAGGACAGGTTTGAAACGTGTGAGATACTTTGCAGATAGTGTGAGAAAGGTCCCATTAGCCATCTCCTGCTCACCAATGTGAATTTGAAAATAAACCCAGGATGGGTGTTGTTTCTTTAGAAAGCAATTGGAAGTGTCTCAGAAAGCAGTTGGAAGTTCCCCGGGAGAAAGACTGCATGTTTAGCTTTCAAGATCTCCTTTTTTGACTGCTCTGCCACCAATTAAAAAGCACATGGGGGGAAAAAAGTTCAATAATGGGCTATAGGGTTACCATTTAAAGGATGCCAATACTTTTCTGCCTTTTGAGTTGATCACAGTGAACTCTCCCACTGACCTTGAGAAAGTTCCCAGGACAATAGAGGCTGGGTTCATCTAGGACATGGCCACACTGAGGGCTGTTTGTATCTACTGTGACCAAGTACAAACTTGGATTGTAGGGCATTTTGAAGGACAACATGATACTAGAAATGTCACATTTCAGACAAGAAATTCGTGTGTGGGGTGCTGTAAACTCTACCTGCAACGGTTGGGGGGGGGCGTTTAAAACTGGAAAATGAAAATTTATAAAAGCTAGTTACAGGCTGGTGAGTTGGCTCAGTGGGTGAAGCCCTTGTGATCAAGCCTGGCAACCCAAGCTCTAGTCCCAGAACCCACACAACAGAAGGAGAGAGCCAACTTTGACAAGGTGTCCTCCGGCTTTCGCACATACAAATAAACATAATAAAAAAAATAAATTTTCCCTACCTAATCCCTTAAACAGGTGTGGTGGTACACACACTTTCAATACCTGACTCAGGAAGCAGAGACAGGTGGATCTCTGAATTTGAAGCCAGCCTGGTCTACAAATTGAGTTTCAGGACAGCCAGGACTACACAGAGAAACCCTGTCTTGAAAAAGCGAATAATGGTAATGATGATGATGATGGTGATGGTATAGTACATCTCTCAGTTTATAACAAATGTATGCTTGAGAACTCAGACCCATATAAGTACATCGCTGTAATCCTAGCATTAGGAGATGGAGGCAGGGTCAGAAGTTTGATACATTTAGGGCTATAGAGCAAGTTACTGGTTCCCCCCCACCCCAAAAAAAGGCAACTTCTAAGAGTGTTCCTCTAAGCCAGGCTTACTACAAGTGATACTCTGATGGTCAAGGTAGCTGGAACTCTGTGCTTGGCTTTCTAGCCGCAGACGGCCTCTTCGAAGTCTGCCAACACCTTTGAAACAGATTCAAATGCTTTTTGGAGAGCATCTTGATTCAGCTTGCAGGCATTCTTGGGGCCCCCTTCCAAGAAGAAATGGACTGGCATGCTGTCTGGGCTGGACCCAAGTCAGCTCTGCCTACTTGGAAGTGTAGCCTCTCTCCTGTTGACTGATGGCTGAAGCTTCAGGCTCTCACTGTTCAATCAGCACCTGCAAATCGGAGGCGCTGGCTCTGCTCACAGGCCTTAATCTTTAGCTCTCACGTAGCCGAGACAATTCTTTTTATAAAGAGACTTTAAGGCTATATTAAGTTTCTGTTCTCTGAATCATTGCCCTTCTGTTTTATTTACTACATTTCTCAAGTGACCTAAGTGCTCAGGAAGACAAGGGAAACTTTCTTCAGACTTTCATGATCTTTAAACACTGTGGACAATTATATTATAACAATGTTAGAGATATTGTTACCATTATTTTATTTATTTATTTATTTATTTAATTTATTTAATTTATTTATTTATTTATTTATTTATTTATTTATTTATTTATTTATTTATTTATTTATTTATTTATTTATTTATTTATTTATTTATTTATTTAGATAGGGTTTCTCTGTATAGCTCTTGCTGTACTCACAGGCTGGCTTCGAACTCAGAGAGATCCACATGCTCCTGTCTCCCAAGTATAGGAATTAAATGCATGAGCCACCACTGCCGCGCTGTTCGAGGGCTTTTTAAAGAGATAATAGATATCTTGCAGCAGCTTTCTGGTCTCTTCATCATCCAGTCACCTCAGCCTAACGAAGAGACCTGGTGTTGGAGCTCTCAAGTGCGTTGGCTCATATCCCAGCTGTGGTCAGACTTTCTGATCACTTAATAGAGCTGCCAGAAGGACAAAGTCAAAAAATGAATGTGGGAAATGATTAAAAGGATTGACTGCACCAGTTGTAGATGGTTAGAGTCAGAGATCTTGGGTGCAAGCAACGAAAACCAATTTGACTTAAGCAATTTGTTGAATCACTATCAGACAACTCAGAATCACAGGAAGCTTAGAACTGACTCAGAAAACACAAGGGATGTAGGGAGACGAGGGGATGTAGCTAAAACAGCACTTGCCCAACACGGATAAACTCTTATGTGTTACATAAACCCGGCCTGGTGGTACCTGCTTGTAATCCAGCATTCTGGAGATGGAGGAAGGAAGAGGATCAGAAATTCAAGGTTGGTTTGGAGATGTGGGTCATTGGCTAGAACGCTTGTCCTGCATGCATGAAGCTCCGGGTTCGATCCTCAGCATTACACAAACTGGGTATGGTAATTCATGTTTATAATCCCAGCACTTGGGAAATGAAGGCAGGGAAATTTTCAGAGCATCCCTTAGCTACCTTAGCTATACAGAGTTCAAAACCAGCCTGACATACATGAGGACCCTGTCTTAAAAAAAAAAAAAATTAATAGCAATAACACAGCAACACAAAAAACTTGCAAATAAGGAAGAAAGAAAACACAGGAAGCAGAAATGGAGGATCCCAACCAAGGCCATAGGTTATGGTTACAGAAGAGAGAGAGCAAGAGATGTCACATGCCACAGTGTGACTGGTGCTGGCTCATAGGTTGCTCTGCTACCAGCTTCACTGTATGTCATCATGAACACCACTGCTCTTAAAGAGTCTCCGTGCTTTCCATTGATGGTGCTGTTCAAGCCAAGCCTTGCTTATCCACCCAGATCCTTTTGGTAAAGGAAACCAGAGAAATCACATCTGACATGTGGGGCTCCATCCTAATGCTGAGGTTAGAACCCAATGCTGTGTGCATACTAGGCAAACACTCTATTTCAAGCCTTGAGGGCCTTTGTATTTATTTTATTATTTATCAGGTAGAATATGGGTTTCATTATGGCTTTTTGTTGTACTTTTAGGTTGCATGGTCACCTTCCCATTGCCTTCTCTTGTCGTCCCTCTGACTGACCTCACTTTTTCCTCAAATAATTGCCCCCTCTGCATTTATTAATTTATTTACTTGGAGGGCTTTAGAAAGGTGTGTTTTTATTGTTGATATTGTCCTTGTGTGTGCACGGGCTTATGTGCATGGGCGCCTTCAAAGAACACAAGAGGATGCTGGAGGCCCTGGAGCTGGACTCATAGGTGATTGTGAACTTCCCAGTGTGGGTGCTAATGACCATACTGCCCTCTGCAAGAGGGCTCCTGCGTTAGGGCATCTGTGGGAGTCAGAGAACAATTTGTGGGAACCGGTTTTCTACTTCTGTGGTGTGGATCCTGCAGATAGAACCCAGGTCATCAGCTCAGCAGGTGTGCTGAGTGTCTCACCTGCCCCGTCTACACTTTCTACCTCTGTTTTGTTGGTGGACATCTGATTCCATATCTTGGCTGGGATTTTTTTCTTATTTTAATAAGATTCATAAAGTGGCAAATGTTCTAATCAGGGCTTGGAGAGAGTTCAGGGCCGAGAAGCCAGCACAGCACTGACTAATCCCCTTCCCCTAATTCCAGGAAAGCAGGGGTCTGGGTCTGTGATGCTAGCTTGCCAGAGAACTGGAAATGAGTCCAGCACACGTATTCTAGAATTAAACCCAGTTCCTGTTGACCCAGAAATAACCTCACTAGGCAACAAGGGCAGGCTGACTTCCTGGAGGAGGGGAGACCAACCTTTTTTTTCTGTTCCTTTCTCCGACAACAACCCTCTCCCAGTCGCCAAGAAGCAAGGACAGACAGTTCAAGAGGCTCAGATGCTCCTGACCCATCCAGGAGCCAGCTCTGCATACACTAGCCATCCTTCCCACCCCAGAAGGAAGCATGTAGAAGCCCTAGAAACCGCTACCATCCACAAACCAAAAGAAGCCAAAGCCTGTGTGAGGAGCTTGTGCTTTTGGCCTTGACCTCTCATCTGAGACACTCTGCTTAGACGTTCAATAATCTATTGACCCGGATCTTTGGTGGTTCACTGGAATTTGCCACTACTGGCTACTCCACACTGGAGATTGAGATGGGGCTGGGTGGGCAGGAAGAGGGAGGTAACACTACCCATAGCTTCTGGGCCTCAGAGCCCCAGGCCAGTTTCCTCAATGAATTTGTCTATTGTCTAAAAGGGATTAAAAAACAACAATCTGTAATGTATTATTTGTTTGTTTGGGCCTCCTACCCACAAAAAGTTGGTTTTTTTTTTTCTTTTTTTAAAGGCCTCAAATAAAACAAAAAATGGAAAGTCTTTTTTGAGTCATCTAATTATTTGTTACTTGGCTTTGGGAAATGACACCAACTACCCAGAAGTGGAGCGCTCATTAAAGGATGATCCACAGGGCAGGCAATCTTCTAGTTATTCTCAGGATTCTACTCTGGGGTGGGTCCGCGGTGACACACTGTTTCCCTGTATCCCTTTCCTGGGGATGTGGCTGAGGAAGTGGCCTCTGAGCAGAGAGGATATTTCTATCTGGTTCCCAAGAAGAGCACAGGATGCCAAGTGGCACAGTTTGCTCCCATTTTCCCCCTTTTTCTTCACCATAAACGAAGCTCCCACTCTAGCTCACCTTTTCCTCATCCCAAGAGATGCACGTCCAGGCTTTCCTTAAACTCTGGACAGTTGACAGATTAGCAAGGTGGCTCAGTGGATAAAGCCACCGGAGCTGAGTCCCATCTCTGAGAACCTCGTGGTAGAAGAGAACTGATTCCCATAGCAAGGTCCACACCAGTGCTGTGACATACACATGCACACAGGGATAGAAAGTCAATAAATAAAAATAGGATTTTTAAAATGCTCTGGACAATTAAAATTTGAACAAACCCTTTAAAAACAATATCCTTATGAACTGATACATTTAGCCAGGCATGAGGCTTTGGTGGCACATGCCTTTAATCCCAGCATTCAGAGGCAGAGGCGGGTGGATCTCTGTGAGTTCAAGACCAGCCTGGTCTACAGAGCAAGTTCTAGAACAGCCAGGACTGTTATACAGAGAAACATTAACTCAAAAAAAAAAAAAAAAAGGAAAAAAAAAAAAGAAAATAAACATTTTTTTCTTTACATTTCTTCCTTATTATAGTGTTCGTATACACACAAATGCCATAACCTGTATAGAGGAGCCTGAGGAATTTGTTTTGCCATCATGTAAGTGCTGGAGATTGAACTCAAATTATCTGGGCTCGATAGCAAAGCACCTGAACCTGTCAGTCCATCTTACCTGGCCCAGATCCACTTTTCAGTATCTTTGAAAACTCACCTGAAGGCATGGGTCTGCTTTTGCTCGGTGTTAACTTTTAGGGTTTGACACATTTCATTCAGCGTTGCACAGGAGGAAGGAGATTACATTTCCTCAGGAGCTGATCTTGCTTCCTCACTTCAGACAGCAAGACATAACCGCTGGTGTTTCCGGTTTTTATTTAGCTGTCATGAAGCCCAGACGTCAATTTAGAATCCATTCATAAATGTATCTTATCTCTCGGTTCCTTTGCTTTCCTCCACATGGTTCCTCATCTTGCCTTTCATCTTTAACTGTCTTATCTACTTGCATATTTCATTTGAGCTGCACCACAGTGTGTGTATATATGTTAGGATATATGTATGTATATTCATGTATATGTATATGTGTGTATATATATGAAACAGACAGTGGGCTATGGAGATGACTCTGGGCCAAAGAGTGCCTGCTTTGAAAGCCTGAGGACCCAGGTTCAATCCCCAGAACATGCTTGAAGATGGAAGGAGAATGTTGACTGTATGATGTTATTCTCTGACCACACATAGGCTCTGGTATGTGCAATACACACACACACACACTAATAATAATAAATTTAAAAGAAAAACAAAAAAAAAGCATCAAGCAGTATGATAGTCACCAAAACAACCAACAAATCTGAAACTTGACCAAGGTCACCTTGGAGCTTAAGTGCACTCTACTCATGTACCCAGGCTGGTTGGAGAATTGAACTCACAGACCAGCAAATACAGAATTATTAGCAGACTATATGCAAGCATTAACAAAGAAGTGGGATTTTAAGGGTTAAGAGGACAGGTCTGTGAAGAGTGGGCAGTCAAAGAAGGCTCTGGAAGGAGATGGTCATACTCAGAGAAGGCTTAAAGCCCTGTTTATCTTCAGGGGTTAGTCTTACTGGACTTGCTACGCAGTTTGTTTTGGACCATAGGAAGACAAAGCTATCTGGTTGAAATCTATTACTGGGGGCAATTTCAGTACCCCTTTGAGTAGCTATTTCATGTGTGAGGATGTTCCTTCATCAGGTGGTGCCGTGTGTAGGACTGATCTGGGCATTTCAAATGGGACAGTTCTTCATTGAAACTGGACAACCCCAAATGACTAGACTTTTTCCTCCATGGCCCTAAGGCGTGTAGGCGGTGCATAACCACACAGATGATCTCTGCTATTCCATCAAGACCTGAGAGCCTCCCTCCCCAACCCAATCTGTCCACAACTGGAATTTTCGGGTTGTCCTGCTTTTAATGTATCTTCTCAGAGTTAATGTGTGGAAAGTTTATTCTCTGGCACAGAAGTGTTGAAAAGTGGGCCTTTAAGAGATGGTGAGATTATGTGAATGATGTCAGTATAGGGATGACTTCATTTCTTGGGAGTATTTTACTGAAAAAGGGTTTAGTTCCTGGGTAGCAATAGCAGCACGGCCTTTAATCCCAGCACTCAGAGGCAGAGGCAGGAAGATCTCTAAGTTCAAGGCCAGCCTTGTCTTCAGAGTGAGTTTTAGGACAGCAGCCAGGGCTACAGAGAAGAACCCTTTCTAGGGGAGGAAGAGAGGGGTGGTGACCCAAACCAACAAAAAACCTCCTAAAAGTTCTCAATCTCCTCTTCTTCCTCTATGTGATACCTTCTGCCCTGCCATAACAGAGCAAGGAAGGCCTGCCTGATCAGACACAGATCCTTCATTTGGGATTACCCAGCCTCCATGACCATGAGACATGAACTCTTGTTTTGAGACAGGGTTTCAGAGAGCATAGGCTGGTTTCAAATTCAATGTAGCCAAGGATGACACTGAACTCTTGATTTTCCTGCCTTTGCCTCCCAAATGCTTGGATTGCAAGCATTACCATCATACATGACTGATGTACGCTATAATGGGTATATGTTGGCTAGGGAGGGAGGGTAACAGATAATTGAACCCAGAGCCTTGTGCATGCCAGATATGGCCCCTACCAACCTGTCCTGTAAACACTTTTCACTGGAGGTACTAGTGACTTTTCTCACTGTTGCTACAATACTTGACAGAAACAAGGAAGAAACTGTCTTGGGCTCATGGTTTCAGAAATATCTTCTATCCGTTTGTCATGGCAGGGAAGGTACAGCCAATCCATGTTGATGTGAGCTTGCAGTAGGCTTTGTTCATATTGTGGCTGATCAGGAAGTAAAGAACAGGACCACAAGCAGGACAGGACTACAACCTTTAAGCCCTGTCCCTGGTGGTCTAAGTTCCCCAGGGTTCTACAAAGTTCCAGAAAGTGCCATCAGCTGGGGACCAAGTGTTCAAATATATGAGCCAGTCGGTGGGACACATTTCATGTTCAAACCTGAGATGAACACATTTCTAATACGTAAGCTATTCTATCCAGACACTATCTTACCTTATTGAGAGTATTTTACTCTGAAGCCCCAACACAGAATGGAGGTGAGATGAATAGGAGAATCATTCTTCAGGCAGATAAACTGATATCTCGTGACCTTAGATCTCCGGTGATTCCCACCTCTGCCTGCACAATGAATGTGAGACAATATGGGTACCACGGGGTGGAGTCAGAGCATAAGTTTTTTTTTTTAAGCCACGCCCCTTCCCAGGGAGGTTCTAGCACACTGCCTGAGTTAGAGATTCACTGCTGTGCTGGCTGAGAGAGTGAAGGGGAAAATGAGCCAGGGAAGGCAGGGGTTGGAGGGGGTGGGGTGGGGTAGCCCATGCCCCGATGTCAGGTGCTCTGCTTGGCAGTGTTAATTGAGGGGATCTGAATGGAGAGGCAAGCACATTCCGATCAAGCAGAGAAAGAATGATTCCAGAAAGTAATATACTCCGAATGTGTTCCGTCTTGAGCAAAACAGATGTGAAATGGTATTTCTGAAGAACCCAGAGATGGAGAGAATTTCATTTTGTGCCAGACCCTGGAGACGTCCCAGCTAAAAAATAAAACCTCCTAGAGAGTGGCGTTTTCTTTATTACCTAGTGATTTTAACCAGTGCCAGCAGCAGGTTCCAAGCTCAGGCTGCTGAAACCCAAGGCTTTGCTAGTATTGGCCAAGGAACAAGCTTCTGATGTCACCATGGGCACCTCAGCGAGAGAGGCTCTCCTCTCAGCTCTGGGCGGGATATGAGCCAGGATGTCATCTCTGTGCCATCAGCACATGCCTGCTTGGCTTCTGACAAGTAGGTTCGTATACACGCGGCTCCAACCTCCACCGAAAGCTATTTGCCGCTGGCAGGAAGTTACTTCTGCAGAATTAAAACCCATCAGAGCTGATCAAAGGAAGTACAGGGCAGGCTGGTGGGCGGGCCAGATCCTAATCTCTTACTTGCTGGCCTCACAGCACTGCGCATGAGTCACCCCGCTGAGCTCAGCGGACATAATGTTTGGATTAGACTTTTTTTTTTTTTACGGGGAACTTTGCCAAACTGGCCTTTGCTGTCTCACAGCTGAGAAATAAGGGAGAAAGGTGGCCGTGTGGATTAGATATAGCTCCTCAGGTGCCAGGGAGGAGGTGGGTGGCACTACAGGCTCCAGGGAGTGGCTATGAGACCTAGGGTCCCCAGCTCATCTTGTCATCTCAACCCGGGCCTGTACTAGGAGCAACTGAGCCCACAACAGGCCCACACATCCCCCCCTCCTGAGCCAGCTATCCAATTAAGATGTTCTATTAAAGGCCCACATTTTGCCTTCACTCAACCATTTGCCTCTCAACCAGCAGGAATTCCTTTTCTCAAAAGGATCACTTCACCGCTAAGGCATCCTGCCTCAAAAGCAGTGCAGTCCAACGAAAAAAAAGGAGGGGGGGGAGTCAGAAAATAAAAATTCCTAAATTAAGAGCCAACCCATAAAAGCAGGGCTTCCCTAAGCGCCTGCCTGGTGTGACATCACCATGAATTACTCAATGAAGATAGTGTCAGGGCAGCAGCTGGGTTATATGTGGAAATTCGCCCCCAGAAATAGAACTGTAGAAAAGAAAAATAAGTGTGGGGTAGAAATATCCTCCTCTGCACGTGGGTATTTGGGGCTGAGTTTCCTGGGTAGAGAGCTGGTGGGATTCTCTCCCAACAGGGTCCAGGTGCTCAGTAGTAGATAATAGCTATCGAGTTGTATTTGGTTTGTTTTGCTTCTTTCTCTGGAAGTACTGGTAGGAACCGGATCAAAATCTTTTGTTTCAGATTCTGCCAAGTTTTGCTTCTGTGCATGGTAACTTGGGAAGAATCAGCCCCCATTATTTTGTAAGCCAGGCTTTCTTGGCTTGTCGTCTCTACTGGGATTCTAGTTAGAGTATTTTAGACTCTCATTTATTAAAGGCTTATAAATGGAGATGGCAGTCCTCGACACTTTCGTAAGAAATGTTGCCACCCGTCTTTACAATGCTCTCGATTGTAAACCACAAATCTCCAAATTTATCGTCTCAACCAATTAGATGCAATTAACACACACATACTACACACCCACACACTCTCACACACACACTGCTTCCTAGCTTTTCTTTCTTTCTTTCTTTCTTTCTTTCTTTCTTTCTTTCTTTCTTTCTTTCTTTCTTTCTTTCTTTCTTTCTTTCTTTCTTTCTTTCTTTCTTTCTTTCTTTCTTTCTTTCTTTCTTTCTTTCTTTCTTTCTTTCTTTCTTTTAAAATCTATCTGTTAGCTGGGCTTTGGTGGCACATGCTTTTCAATTCCAGCACTCAGGAGACAGAGACAGGCAGATCTCTGTGAGTTTGAGGCCAGCCTGCTCTACAGAGTGAATTCCAAGACCATTAGGGCTGCACAGAGAAACTGTCTCAGGCGGGAGTGGGGGGCGGGAGAGTTATCTGTAATTTCCACGGTTGTCAAATTGGTCATGAGCCTTTAAAATGGAAGCGGAAACCCAACATATTACACTTGAAAACCTTTTATAGCCCAAGCACTGGGCTGTCAGGCAACCCTGTTAGAGCTCTGATATCACCACCTATTAACAGTATGATCTTCAAATAGTTTCCTTGATTCCCCAATCTCTTCATCTGTAAAATGTAGATAACAGTCCCAACCTCAGGGGTAAAGCTTCAGTGAACTAAAGGAACACATTTAGTGAAGTTCCTGGCACCCGATAAAGGCATACAAAAAGTATCATTATTTATATTACAATAATTACTCGGTAACTAGTATTGTGTAGTGAATGGTGGTAAGCTTAATTGTCTCTACAGTCAACAATTTTTCCTTATGAAATTCCTCAGTGCCCAGAGTTGGGGGTTGTTTTAATTGAGGTAATTAGCTGGAGGTGCCTGTTGCTGGACCAGGATTACCTTGTTCTTAAGGAAAAATCATGATGAGGAAAGTATCATTTGTTTGTGATAATAACGAAGTTCTTGGGCCATGGAGATGGCTCAGCAGGTAAAGGCCCTCACCTCCAAGCTTGGCTATCTGAATTCCTCGGGACCCTCCTGGGAAAGAGAGACTGGACTCCTTGACCTTTGACCTCTACATTCATGCTAAGGCAGGAGTCTGCCACTTCCTGGCAAATAACTAAATAAGTGGTGTTGTTTGTTTTGTTTTTAAAAAGGTCCTGGCTGACTTTGGTAGTATAGGAACTCAGGGGGCTGAGTCAGAGGGATGATGAGTACAAGGCCAGCTTCTCTACATACTGAATTCTAGGCCTGGAAGAACCATATAGCTAGTCTGAAAACCAAACCAACCAAACAAAGCAAAGCAATAAACAAACAGAATAAACAAGTAACTAAGGATAAAGTTCAGTTGGAAGAGCGTAAGAGTTCGGTTCCAGCACTCAGGTCAGGAGGTACACAACTGCCTGTAATACCAGCGCCAGGGGGCCCAACATATGGTACTTGGACTCATGGGCACATACCACCCTCCTCATATGCATGTAATCTTAAAGTAACAACAAAACCCAAAATGAATAAAAGCAGCAAAAAAAAGTACAAAGATTATCCATTCAGATGGCTCACGGGCAAAATTACTTGCTGCTAACCTGACAACCCGAGTTCAAGGCAAGGATCCACATGGTGGAAGAGAGATGGCCCTTGCAGGTTGTCCTTATACCTCCACGCTCAGGCCATGGCATTTATCTGAATGCCCACATGTGCAAATATAAACAAATAAACAAATATAGTACAAATTTAAAAAAAGAAGTATTTTGGCTGAAGGTTCTGTCCACTGGTATAATGAGGACTTAGCATACAAGATGTCCTGGGTTCAGTCTCCAGCATTTAAAAAAAAGGAGTATATGCACTTGGGGATTCCTTCTTAGAACTAGAAGAAGAAAAAATTCCATAATTCTCATCAGCTTACTATGGGAGGGTTGAATGTATGTTACCTTTAACAAAAGTGGATTACTAATGGAGTTTTAGGCTGAGGCTGTCTCTCCTTCACTCATTCCTCTAAGAAGAACCTAAGAGGAAAAAGGAGGGGAGGGGTTCTTGGCTTTATGCTGGCAGAGGAATTCTGAAAGGAACATGGTGTAGAGACCTAATGTTTGCTGTAGCTCAGTTTGAGATAACTAACCACGTGCATCCTTCCTGAGGAACTCGAAGTTCAAGGACTGAACTGGTGAACACCAAGCAGGGCTCATAGGTAGTCCCGTTAGGGAGCAGGGACAAGGGTTGGCTGTAACTTATGAGCAAGGACACCATGAGCATGGTCCACCAGAAAGCAAGCAGGCAGCAGGTGAGGGCTTGGAGGGTTGGCTGTTGTGTGCACTGTGTGTCCACTGTACTTTGAACAGCATGGCTTCCCTCCAGCACTTTCCTATCTATTTCCTGCTGCAAGTGTACGTTACTGAAAATACCACATTTATACTTAGTTTTCTTACCTAGGAGTCTTAAAACCTGAAATGGAGTCCCTAGTAGGGGCAGATTCCTCAGGAGGTTTGAATGCAGGGGCAAATAGTCTCTTGATCTTCTCAGATTACAGAGACTGTCTGCATTCCTTGGCCCCTCCAACCTCACTGCCATCCTCACTCCGGTTCCGATACTCTGGCTCTCCTTCCCATATAAGGATTTTCTGTTACTTTGTGCTTCCCAGGCTAATCCAGGGTAATCTGTCCATCTCTAGGTTCTTAACTTAATCGTATCTGTGAAGTCCATTTAAGGAGAGAGACTCACAAGATCCACAGTGTAGGCTTTCTGAGGGATCATTATTCTGTCTACTACAGCCCTAAGGCCACTGTCAGTGTCACATCTAGGGAATAGGGAAGGTGGCAGTCCTGAGTCATGTGCCAGAGTCTGTAGTACCTAGCATGCAGATTAGGAGCCAGTGAAAGCAGAAGAACAGGCTAGCAGGGACCGGCTAGGCAAATGGAAAACCAACTCCCTTTCTGCAAATATGCTGGAGGAAGGTGATGTGTGGCTGCAGAAGCAGAAAGGCAGACTCGGCTGTAAGTACAGGGGCTGTCCAGGCAGCAGACACATTGGTTGAATACTTGAGCCAAGGGCCAGCCTTTGGTTCAGTGACTTGCCACACAAACCTGAATTCAATGCCCAGGGGAAAAAAAAAAGTGTAAAAAAAAAAAATAGGAGAGAATCAACTCTACAAAGTTATTTTCTGACTTCCATAAGCATACAATACATCATTTTTGTTTGGTTTTGAGACAGGGTTTCTTTGTGTAGCTCTGGCTATCCTGGAACTTGCTCTGTAGATTAGGCTGGCCTTGAACTCACAGAGATATATACCTGCCTCTACCTCCTGAGTACAGCAGGTGTGTGCCACCATTGCCTGGCACAATTAAAAATAACCACCAACACAACCCCCAGCCCCCGCAAAACAAAACAAAAAAACCCTCAGACCAACTTGTAAATTGCCATGCCTGGTTTCTGGCAGGTGTGAAATTTAATAAGAACCATCTATTATTAATGGAGAGGGGGACCCAGAGCTCCAGCTGCCTGGGGAGGCAGCCACAAAGCCCTGACCCTAGAGAAACAGAAGAAGACCCATCGGAAGAGAGTAAGATTATGAGTCAGGTGTGCAGAGGTTAAGTTTCAAACACTGTCTATCGTAAAGTCTTCCCACGGCACCAAGGAGGAAGTATCTGGCCAGTTCTTTAATGAAACTTGGAACTCACTGCTGCAGTCAAGAAGGAAATACTCCTGTGGTTTTTCTGTGGGGGAAGAGAGTAATAAATCTTTGTGTTGTTGAAGGAACACCTTTCTGTGGTACAGCTCCAGAGGGATGGATTTTTCTAAAAGTCTACGTGACTAAACTTCTGTCAATGCTGAGCAGTTGGGAAGGGTCACATTGATCCCTGCAGGGCAGTGACAAAGCTCAGGAACAAATGACACACACTTTGTTGCCTTCTTAGGGGATAGAGGTTTAGACAAGACATATTGTTCCTGGAACAGCTGGGCTTTGGAGTGAGCACTGCCTCTGGAAGGCATATCTGCGTCTTCCTATGAATTCACTAAAGTGCCCCGTTTTTCCAAAGGAGCGGTCTGTGATCCATGACCTTGTTCGGTGTCTTTGTTCTGCTCGCTACGCAAGATTTCTTGGTGTAAGCATCCCACTCTGGGTGTGTATTGGGTGGGTGGGGTAGGGCAGAGGCAACTGATAATAAATGTGTGATAAGAGGTATAGAGACGGACAAGAGAGAATGAGGGGTTCTGCCATGACAATAGACTGTTTGCTGAGATCAGATAGTCCGGGAAACCCTACCTAATAATTGAGTACATTGAAGAGACCCGAGAAGTGCAAACTGGGCAGATGATAAATCATGAAGATACCCAAAAATTTTCCAGTGGAGGAAGCAAAGCATAAGGAACTGAGCTTGTCTTAGCCAGGGGCTGGGTATAGTGCTGGTCTGTTTATCAGCCTGTGTCAATCTTGTTAGGCACATACCTTCACCCACAACTACAGATGCTGGAGGCTCCTTTGTGTAAGTGACTGAAGCCCAGGAATACTCTTGCGTAAAGTGAAGAGAACCCGGAAAAAAGTGATAGCAAGGAATAACAGATGTTAATGAAGGGAAAGTCCACAGTACCTTGTGACTATCAAGTGGCAGATGATCTGAGTCAGAAAACCTGGCAACAGGTGGTGACTTGGGCTGGGGTTATTAGCCTGTCCTTGAGGCAAAGGCCCTCTGCAAGCTATGTGCATGACCTCCCATTTAAAACAAAAAAAAATCTCAAACAACTGTATTATCATTTTTGACCATGAGTGTGTGTGTCACTGTACAAGTGTGGAGATCAGAGGGCAACTTTATGGAGCCATGTGGAGTCAGCCATGACCTCCTACTGTGCCAGTTTAAGAGACTGAACTCAGGTCCCAAGGCTTCATGGCCAAGCGCCTTTATCCCCTGAGCCATCTCTCCAATCCTTGAAGCCCCACTTTTACTGAGGTAAATCTGCCCTGCTCTGAGTTCTCTTGAGTTGAGACGTGCAGATTAAGTGTGAGACTGCAAAGGAAGAATATCTGGGGGAAAATTTAAAATTAAAAACCCTTCACTGTGATTACTACTTGTGAAGAACAGTTCCTATCGGTCAATACACGTGCATAGACACTGGATTTTCCAAAATGCTTCTGCAGAACAGGGTCTGTTTTTAAGGCGTGACGTTTATCTGGAGCTTGACAACATCCTTTTGGTGATAAAGTAGTTAAGAAGAAAAGTAAATGTGCAAACGAGGAAGTGACGCCAATGCCCTTTTTAAATATCCTGAGGTTCCAAAGGAAAGTGAAGCAAAACCAGCCCCTCCCAAGCCTATCCTTCTTCTGTCTCTCCCTCTCCAAGCTCTGCAGCCTTCTCATCTACCACTCTGGGTTGCCTAAGCCCCTCTTCATTAGGAAAATGCAAATAACTTTCTTAGGGTCAGGGCATTTCTGACATTTTCCTGGGGGAGTTGATGAGCCTAAGTATTGCTCTGTTGACTGAAATTTCATAAAATATAGAGATGAATACCGAAGTGCTTGTGAATAGAGTGATGCTTTTTTATGTTTTATGGTGTGCTTCTTAAAAGTTCAGTTAAGGACTGGGCAGTGATGTCTCATGCTTTTAATCCCAATGCTTGGGAGGCAGATGCACACAGATCTCTATGAGTTTGAGGCTAGCCTGATCTACAGAGTGAGTTCCAGGATAGCCAAGGGTACACAGAAAAAACCCTACCTGGAAAAATAAAACAAAAAAGTTCAGTTAAGGGATAAAGAGATGGCTCAGTGGGTAACTGTACTTGCCAAAAGCTTGATGACCTACCTGAGTTTGATCCCTGGTACCCACTACAACACGGATTCTAGTTGGTATTAATGAAAACTCAGAGCTGGATACTGGGGAAAAGCTGGAATATCAGAGAGAGGAAATGGACCACAGTCAATTCTCAGACAACTTCTCAGGGTAAAAGCTATCTTCAAGAATCCTTAGCCTGTTCTGTTGCTTCTACAGAATACCTCAGTGTCTGCCTACCTGTGCCTGAAATAGCCTCTTCACCCAGTTGTTTCACTTCTGAGTTCAACTCTGCAACATAAACCTAGAGGTAGGATTAAAGGTGTGAGCTACTACTGTTTGGTAGTTAGGCCTTGAACTCACAGAAACACAGAAAGATCTCTGTCTCTGGAGTTATGGGATTAAAGACGTAAATCACCACTTGGTTATTAAAGGTATAAGCCCTCCTGGCTAGACTGTGGGTGGATCTGTTCTCTGATATCCCAGACTGATTTTATTAAATATAAAATATGTCACCACAACCCACAGAGTAGAAGAGAACAACCCTAGTGTGTACATTTCTCTCTCACTGGGTGGGTCTGAAATTTTTTTTTTCATGATTTAAAGAGAGAGAGAGGAAGACAGAAGTCTGTATCTGATCCATTCTTGAGCCTCTTGTTATGTAGAAAAGCAAAGATCCTAACATGGGGAATGAGATGATGGGAGTTTTTTCAGGATGATTTCAACAACAGAAACTTGATGGATTCTTTCTGGAGAATGGAGCCATCAGGGTTTCCAAGAAAAGGGACAGTGAAATGAGTAATGAAGATCCTCTGCTCCGTGATGCAGTTTTCCGGGCTTCTAGGAAGTTGTAGAAGGGAACAGGATGCCTCCTGGCTTGTGCAATGCAAGAAAGACCCATTTTGTTTTTTTTTTTTTATTTAGCCCATTGGTGCTGATAGTGGCACTGATTCACACCTCATAATCTTCAATATGGTCAGGACCAAGTGGCCACTGGGGGTCATTCCTGCATCTTGGCTGTCTGGACATGTCATTCTCAGAAGCTTAGTGTCTCTAGGGAAACATTGTTGAGAGGGGACTGTGCAATACTATCACGTTAGCTTGCAGCTAGTCTCCGGGCAGGGAGGGCTGGAATGCAATATGGGAAATTCTCTTCTCAGCCGGGTCATTGGCTCATAGGGTGGGGTGGAAGTCAGCTTCGGGGGTGACCACACCCAGCTCCCTGTCTACGGAGACATCCTAGACAGCTGTTGTCTGTGTTTGGTCTTCCACTTGGCTCACTTAACCTGGCTTGCAGAGACCATTTACAGAAGACAACCGTGACAGTGACATTTCCATCTTATCTTGCTTGAACCCCCTCCCCACAATTGTGCAGTTCCATGTGTTGTTATAAGTATTGGATTCATGGTTATTGGGTATCCTCTGCTGATTCAACAAGCCAAATCAAACCGAATTAATAAGACCAGATTTAATAACCAGAGCAAAGCAACTCCCAGGTGACTTTGGGGGACAGCAGAAGAGAAAATTACATGGTAGTTCTGGCGATGAGAACTTGAGTACCCTGTAGGTGGGGTCTTAAGCAGCCCCAGGGGAAGAGTGAGCCTTGGCAGGCTTTCTGAGGGGAGGAGTCTGGAATGGGAGGAGCAAGACAGGAATGGTGATGCCCAACAATTGTATCTTTCTGGTAGTTTCTAAAACACCTTAGGCTCAGGAGCTAGGTTTTCAGTTTGCACCAGGGATTGGTTTTTAAGGTTCTGAAGACTTCTGAGATGAGGAAGGATTTTTTCCCCCTTGGTGGGTTTCAGTGGGATGAGGAATAAGATGATCTTACACAGTTTGCACCATTCCAGGTTATGAGAACAGAGAGTGAGTAACAGTTTAGAAAATATCTTTCCCTGGACCCTACTTTTTTTGAGACAGGGTCCCATAGCCTAAGCTAGCCTCAAATTCCTATATTTTTGCTTCTGTCTTCTGGATACTGGGTTTAAAGGTATACAGTTCCATGGTTGGCTAAGCTGTCTTTGCCTTTTCTGCATCATAATTAATTTTATCAATCAAGATATGACATGGGGGGGGGCTGGAGAAATTGTTCAGTGTGTAAGAGTGTTTGCTATGCAAGTATGAGGACTTGAGTCTGAAAATTCCAGAATCCCTTTAAAATTTTGAATGCGGTCATACATGTACCTACAAACCCAGTGTTGTGTATGAGGGTGTGTGTGAGAGAGACAGGAGGAAGCCGGGGCTTGTTATTTATTTTTTTATTTTTTATTTTTTTAAATCAAAAAAGTGACATTCATTATGAAATGACCCAGGTAAAGGGATATAAAGATAATAAAAACAAAATAGGTCATAGTTAAAGAAAACAGTTTGGGGTGAGATGCTGTGATGATATCTAGTCATCTAGGAAGACAGGGCATATGGTTAATTGAGGTAGAAAGATGTGTCCACTGTGGGTGGCATCATTACCTAGCTGGGATGCTAGACTCTACAAAAAGGCAACAGTAAGCCATATACAAACATTCATCTCTCTGTGTTTTCTGACTGCAGACACAAGCAGAGCAGTTGCCCGAGTCTCTTAATAATAATCATAATTAACTCTGAACCAAAATAACACTTCCTTCCTCAAACTACTTTGTCTGGGTATTTTACCATGACAGGAAACATAACTGAAAGAAGTTTCATGTTGAACATTTACAAAGATGAGCGAACCAATAGGTTCATCAGTCAGTTGAGGTAGATGGAGGGGGAGGGGAGAGCAAGAGAGAAAGAACAGAAAAGAAACCTCAAACGTCTTTTCCTTGCTGTGGAATAATCCTTTCGTATGCTGCAAAGAGGGGTTAATAAAATTGTTAATAAAAATAAGAGGATTGGCCAATAGCCAGGCAGGATTTGGGGGGGCAGAGGGAATGCTGGGAAGAACAAAGAGTCGGGGAGTCATGAGAACATAAACATGAACATAAATGGGTTAATTTAAATTATAAGAGCTATTTAAAAACAACTCTAGTCTATTGGATGATCGTTTATGATTATAATAAGTCTCTGTGTGGTTGTTTGGGAATTGGCTGGCTGGACAGAAAACTTTGACTACATCCTGTACTTCCTCACATGAACATGGTCTTTAAAGTTACTCTGTTTTTGTTTTTTTTTATATCCTACCCTCTCCCTGCTGAACAATTTACCTAGGGGGAATGATTCAAATATTTACCAATTTAATGATGAATTGATTGATTGGGACAGGGTCTGGCTATAGTTCAAGTTGGCCTCAAACTCATAAACCTTCTTCCTTCAGGCCTGGGTATTTCTGATTTTTAAAAATTAATCCTTGATGAAATTAATTGATCATAGTATGCTAGCAACTGGAAATACAGAGAGAGAGAGACAGAGTGAGAGAGAGAGAGAGAGAGAGAGAGAGAGAGAGAGAGAGAGAGAGAGAGAGAAAAGAAAACCCAAAATCAATCAGGCTGGAGAGACAGTTCAGTGAGTAAAGTGCAAATTTGAGAACCTGATTTCAGGCCCCTAGCATCCATGATCAGGACCTGATCTGAGACCCCCAGCATCCACGATGAGGACCTGAGCAGAGACCCCTAGCATCCATGATGAGGACCTGAGCAGAGACCCCTAGCATCCACGATGAGGACCTGATCTGAGACCCCCAGCATCCATGTCAACAGCCAGAGCATCTGTAATCTTAGATCTGGGAAGGCAGAAACAGGAGGATCCCTGGGGTTTATCGGCCAGCTAACCTAGCCAAACTGATGAGTGTCAGGCTTAGTGAGAGATCTTGCTCAAAAGATCAAGTGGAGAGTTATAGAGGAAGATGCTTGCTATCAGCTTCTGTCTTCCACATGCATATACATTCCCAAACACATACACATATACAAACATGTATACACACATATATGATACAGGCATACAAAACAACTTAACACTGGGCAGTAGCACACATCTTTGATCCCAGCCCTCAGGAGGCAGAGTCAGGAGGATTTCTGAATTTGAAGCCAGCCTGACAAAATGAGTTCCAGGACAGCCAGGGCTGTACAGAGAATCCTCTCTAGAAACAAAACAAACAAAATACAATGTAACACAAAACATACAACATATACACACAAAGAAAAGGCAATGTAACACAAAACAGCCTTTCCACATAGGAGGTACATTTACCTTCCTCCAAGACAATCCTCTCTCATCATCCTGTCTTTTAGGGTATCCAGTCTTTAATTGAGACAGTTTTGTAGTCTCTATCCTGAAGGGTTTTCTGGAGACTAACCCATCTGTCAGGGTTAATCACATCTTGACTTAAACCTTAGATTATAGATGGAACATGAAAAGGGCAGATCGATGTTTATCGTGTGGTCAGCTGAACCAAGACACTTAGATCTTTGAAGAGAAAAATGAAAAACTTTGGATTCATCACTAGGGTGCAGAATCTGTGGTAGGTCCAGTGAAAATTATAGTGTTTGGGTTGAGTGTGGCTCTTGCCCACAACCCAAAATTATGTATTAGAGGGTCAAGATAGAAATGTAAATGGAACTGGGCAGTGGTGGCACATGATTTTAATTCAGCACTCTGGAGACAGAGACAGGCAGATCCTTGTGAGTTCAAGGCCAGTCTAGTTTACAGATCTAGTGCCAGGACAATCAGTACTATTCCACAGAAAAATCCTGTCTCAAAAGACCACAAGGAAGGGAGGGAGGGAGGAAGGGAAGGAGGGAGGGAGGGAGGGAGGGAGGGAGGGAGGGAGGGAGGGAGGGAGGGAGAAAGGAAACAAAAATGTAAATGGACTTTGAGTCAACACACCCCGTGGGGCTGGGTGGAGTGGAACAAATGTGATAGATAAGCTCTGAGTTAGGAAAGTTAGATTTCCATTCTAGCCAGATTCCATTTATTTCCTATAACGTAAGAGTCAATAGTGCCTACCCCAAAGGCAGATACACCTTTAGGTAAGACAGTTAGGTAACACTGTGTGTTTTGAGCAGTCCAGCTTAGTTAGTTCCAGGCTTCTAGAAGATTTCACTATTCACTTCCCCAGTCTTTTAAACCTATAACAGGAGCTATGTAAGAAAAGAGTTCACAAGCCTGGCTGCACATTGAAATCTTTAGGTAAGTTAATGAGAAAAAATCCTGATGCCTGGTTTATGCTTGCAGAAGAGGCTGGATTAACTGGAAAAGTATGTGACCAAGTCAGTGTGGATGCTAAGAAACACAAAGGTGTGTGTGAATGCAAGCACGTGTGGAGGTCTGAAGGTGGTGTTGGTTTCCACCTTCTACCTTGCTTGAGGTAGGGTCTCCTGCTCACTGCTACCTTTCCTGGGTGAGCTGGCCTCCAAGCTCCTGGGGGCACTCCTCCCTCTGGCTCTCAGTGTAGGCTTCTGGGATTACAGATGCACATTAAGAAGAAAGACAAAGAAAGGAATAAAGAGCCATTAGTGGGAGCATGGGCTGCCCCTGAGTCTTCTGCCAGCTTTTAGGACCCTCCTCCCCATACTGGGTTTCCTTGTCAGAGGGGAGATGCTCAATTTTACCACAACTTGTTATGCTATGTTTGGTTGATATACATGACAGACCTGCCCTTCCCCCGTTTTAATAGAAACAGAAGAGAAGTGGGTGAGGTGAAGGGTAGAGGGGAGGTAGGAGGAGAGGCTGGGAGGAGAATCTTCAGTCAGGATGTACAATAATAATAATAATAATAATTTTTTTTTTAAAAAAATTAAGAGCCTGGCTTAGTAGCTCATAACTGTAACCACAGCATTTGGAAGGTAAAGGACAGGAGAATTAGAAGTTTAAGGTCAATCTCAGCTCCTCAGAGAGATGGAGACCAATCTGGGCTACATGAAACCATTTGTTAATAAAACAACAAAATAGAAAAAATGAATGACAGATGAGTATTGTCTTAGTCAGGGCGTCTATTGCTGTGACAAAATGCTATGACCAAAGAGCAAGTTGTGGAGGAAAGAGTTATTTTTTACCTCCAGCATTGCTGTTCATTACTGAAGGAAGTCAGGACAGGAACTCAAACAGAGCAGGATCCTCGAGGCAGGAGCTGATGCAAAGGTCATGAAGGGATGCTGCTTACTGGCTTGTTCCCATGGCTTGCCCAGTCCACCTTCTTATAGAACCCAAGACCACTAACCTAGGGATGGCACCGCCCACCATGGGCTGGGCCCTCCACCATTGATCACTAAATGAGAAAATGCTTTACAGCTGGGTCTCAAAGAAGCATTTCCTCATCTGAGGCTCTTTCCTCTGAGGGCTCTAGCTTGTGTCAAGCTGGCATACAAAGCCACCTAGTTCAACTATGGTAGCTGACATCTGCAATCCAAGTACTCAGGAGGGTGGGAGGAACATTATGAGTTCTATGGATATCGAAAGTACAACATATTGCTGGGCTGTGGTGGTGCACACCTTTAATCCCAGCATTCAGGAGCAGAGGCAGGCAGATCTCTGAGTTCAACGCCAGCCTGATCTGCAAAGCAAGTTCCAGATCAGTCAGGGCTAGACAGAGAAAGAAACCCTGTCTCAAAAAAAAAAAAAGAAAGAAAGAAAGAAAGAAAGAAAGAAAGAAAGAAAGAAAGAAAGAAAAAGAAAAAGTATCATGGCATATTATGAATAGCTATATGCTAATATGTTTTAGTAATATAGACATATTTCTTCACATATTTGAATTACCCAAGTTTATTGAATAAGGAATAGGCAAACTTTTCTTATGTGTGGTGTGTGTATGTGCTTGTGCATTTGTGTACCCGTGTGCACTTGTGCATGGAGAGGCTACAGGTTAAGGGCAGATGCCTTCCTTGAAACCTCCCCACCTTGAACTGGATACACTTAATATTATTGTATTGCTTAAATAAGTTAATGGTTAAAACCTGCATTAAAAATGTATTCCTGAATATGAGTTCTGTAGAACATTGAAAGACTAAACAATACTGACTATTGTGAGATAATGCATTGTGTACTTTAAAGATTTGTCATTGGTTAAATAAAATACTGATTGGCCAGTAGCCAGGCAGGAACTATAGGAGAATTCTGGGAAGAGGAAAGGCAGAGACACAGTCACCAACCAGACACAGAGGAAGCAGGATGAGAATGCTGTACTGAGCAAATGTATCAAGCTACGTGGTTAAACATCAATAGAGTTATGGGTTATTTAAGTGTAAGAGCTACTTAGTAATAAGCCTGAACTACCAGCATTTATCAGTAACATTGAAGCCTTCGAGTCAATTATTTGGGAAGCAGCTGCTAAATATTTTGGAACTGGCACACAAGAGAGAAATGACTGGAGACAACCAACTCCACATACAAACATCTCAAATAAGCTGAGATGAGTTATATCCTGCCTTATTCTAGACCAGCTTTAGTCTGATACCAAGTGCAGCTAAAGTACAGATCAATATTCTCAGAGGTATAAATCCAAAGGTTAGCAAAATTTAATAAGTAGAGCCCTTATTTAAAATATTTCTTTAGTCTTCTTATTTCATGTGTATGTGTGTTTACTTGCATGTGTGTATGTACCATGTATGTGCCTGGCGCCCTCAGAGGTGTTAAATTTTCTAAATCTGGAGTTTCAAACAGTTGTAGTCATCCGGGTTCTGGGAACTAAACCCATATTCTGAAAAAGCCTCCAGTCCCCTTGATTGCTGAGTCCCACCTCCTGTTTTGAGGCAGGGTATCATGCATTCCAGACTAACCTCCAATTCATCTTGAATTTCTGTTCCTCCTCCTCCACCTTCAGAGTGATGAGATCCCAGGCATGTGCCACCATGCCCAGTTTATATGATGCTAGGGACAGAATGCAGGCCTTTGTGAATGTAAGATAAACACTCTACCAAATGAGCTACTTCCCCAGCTTAATAAACAGAAACTAATAATATATAATAAGAAGAATACATCATAGCCTTATCCAGGGATGCAAGTTAGCTTGAAACTTGAAAGTCAATTACCATAACTCACCATATTAACAGAATTTAAAATTGCCCTATGAACATCTCAGTAGATGACAAAACCCTAGATCCATTTCTTTTAAAATTTTTATTTATTTATAAGCCAGGCAGTGGTGGTGCCCACATTTAATCACAGTGGTTGGGAGGCAGAGGCAGTAGGATCTCTGAATTTGAGGCCAGTCTGGTCTACAGAGAGAACTACAGAGTTCCAGGACAACCAGGGCTACACAGAGAAACCCTGTCTTGATAAACAAAAACTATATATTTATTATTTTTGTATATTGTGTATATGGATATGTGGCCTGTATGGATGTCTGTTCACTCTGTATGTGTCTGGTGACTGTGGAAGCCAGAAGAGGGTGCTGGATCCCCTGGGATTTGAGTTGCAAATGATTGTGAGTCACTATGTGAGTTCTGGGATCAAACCAGAGTCATCTGGTAAAGTAGTGAGTACCATCTCTCTAGCCATCCCCCATGTCCATTTCTCATTTAGTTACTTGATTTATTTTTAATGAAAATGACTGTGAGCAAAATGGGGAACTTCTTCAATTTGGGGACATCTATGACAGGGCAAAAATAAACACCAATCTCAATGGGATAGGCAGCAGTATACCTTTCTTTCCTCCTCCTCCTCCTCCTTCTTCAAAATTTATTTATTTATTATGTATACCATGTTCTTGTCTGCACGTACACCTGCAGGCCAGAAGAGGGCACCAGATCTCATCACAGACCTCTGTGAGTCACTATGCGGTTTCTGGGAGTTGAACTCAGGTCCTCTGGAAGAACAGCAAGTGCTCTTAACTGCTGAGCCACCTCTCCAAGCCCCAGTAAACCTTTCTTTTATCACCACAAACAAAATGAAGTGGACCACCTTCACTGTGTGTGTGTGTTTGGTGTAGGTACTTGTTAGTGTGGATATGTGTATGTGTGTACACATGTGGACGGGACAGAGGTTGACATTGGGTATCTTTCCTTGAGCTCTCTCCATCTTTATTAATTTTTTTTTTTTTTAAAGACACGTTCTCTCACTGAACCTGAACCTGGTAGATACATCTGGGCATTGTGGATTGAATGACTCTGTATTGTTATCTGTTCACTCTAATATCTGTATAGATCCCATGGAACCCTAGAAGATAGTAACCATTAGGAAAATTTAAATGATTACCACAAAGCAGGTATTATAACATACTATTGGAGTGGTATGTGGGCTGGTCTATGTCAACTTGACATACAGACTAGAGTTATCTGGAAGGAGGAGACCTCAATTGAGAAGATGCTTCCCTAAGAGCCATCTCTAAGGCATTTTCTTAATTAATTGGTGGGGAAAGTTGTAGGGGGATTATGTTGTTCCATTGTAAATAATAGTCCCACCCACTGGTTTAATAAAAAGCGCTGATTGGCCAAAGGCAGACAGGAAGTGTGGGTGGGGCTACCAGACTAAGAAGACTCTAGGAACAGGCGGAACAGAGCAGAATGCCAGAGAGAAGCTGGAAGAATCAGAGGACAACTATGCTGCTCTGAGAAAAGGTACCGAGCCGCATGGCTGAACAAGATAAGAGTCATGGGTTAGATTAAGGGTAAAGAGTTAGCAAGTTATATACCTGGGCCTTAGGCCAATCAGCCTAAAATTAATGTAAGCATCTGTGTGTCTCTGTGGGTCTGTGGGCTAAACCTTGAGGTTAGGCCCGAAAGTCCGGGCCAGAAACCTCCTACTACAGAAAGTCTCAGCTCATTGTTGGTCTTTCTATCTATGGTCTTGGCTTCTATAAGAAAGCAGGCTGAGCAAGCCAGTAAATAGCACCCTCCATGGCCTCTGCATCAGCTCCTGACTCCAGGTTCCTGCCTTGTTTGAGGTCCTGCTCTGACTTCTTTTGATGATAAATAGTGATATGAAAGTGTAAGTCAAATAAGCCCTTTCTTCCACACCTAGCTTTCTGGTCAAGGTGTTTTTGTCACAGCAATAGAAACCCTAAGTAAGACAAATAGCTAATAAAAACACTGAAATATCAGCTTCCAGAGGATGTGTAGAGTGACGGGAACTCATACACATCTGGTAGGCAAATGAAATGGAATAACCACTTTGAGAAATGGCTTGGCAGTTTCTTTTTAAAAAAATAAACATATCATTTTCATATCTACATATTTACAAAAATTAACGTGAAAATATTTACACATCTTTATTCATACATGAACGTTTCTAGTGCATCACTCATAACTGACCCAAACTTCTATCAATAGGGAATGGTAAGCTAACTGTAGTTCATCTGTGCAATGGAATATTACTTAGCAACAAAAAGGACATGAAGTTAATACCTTCAACATGGGTAAACCTCAGAAATATTACATAGATGTAAGGTACTCCCTGCATGGTTTCATTTATATAGAATCCTAAAAAATAAAATGTATCTACAGTGAGGTGAAACAGGTCAGTTGTTGTGGATGGGGTAGGGAGGGATTGCAAAGAAGTATGAGAACATCTGGAGTGTGCTTTCTAGTGAGCTCACTACTCAGAACCCATTTTTACGTAGACTAGGCTGGCCTCAACCTCACAGAGATTTGCCTTCCGACTGCTGAAATTAAAGACAGGGATCTCCATGCTCTCCATTTTTAAGAAGCTGGGTGTGGGAGCAGCACTTACAATCCTGATTCTGTGGATGTAGGAACAAGTGAATCCTGAGGCCAGTCTAACCTAATTGGCAAGGTCTAGGCCAATGAAAATCCTTGTCTTGTAAAACAAGGGAGATGGCACCCAAAGAAAGACACCTGAGGTTGACTTCTGGCCTTGACATGTCCACATAGATGCTGACACTGACACAGACAGATGTGGTGATATAGTATATATTTAATAAAAAAGTCTGCTATATCAGAGAACGGAGCCACAGACAGATACACATACAGACACAGGATCTAGTGATTCCACGGTGCAGCTAAATTGGAAGACCCTGCCCTCTAACATCCTCTTATCACTCTCCAAAGTCCTTTGGCTTCAGCTAAAAGGCTGAGCCGCCATCAAGCCACAAAGAGTCTACTGTAAGAGTCCAGTCCCTGCTGTGAACCAGAAACATACAGGACAGATACAGGACAAGTGTACAAATCATCTGCCTGTTTCACTGTGGTAATTCCAAGGCATTGGTTTTAGGGAAGCACTAGATAAAAGCTACTACTCTGAAATGAAATATAGCCAGAGCCTCAAGCCTTTAAGCTTCTAGAGTAATAAATCATCCACAGCGCCGAGATGATTTTGGATCTGATCATTTGGTGAGACTCCTCCTCCCTTCTTTCATGGGCTAAGAAAGCTTCTGTACTGCTCTTTCTTTATGTGAGGCTGTAATGTGAACCCATTGTCTGCTTGCTTCCTTTCCTTTGATCCAATCTTCCAAGAATAGATACTCGAATATATTGATGAGGTTGTTGATGCTGTGAGCTAAACAAGACGTTTTTAAATAAACACATCCCCTCTTTCTTCTCAAGGTCTCAAACTGGACACCCCATAGAAGACTTGACATTGGATGGGTGAGGCTGCTTTATTCGTGCGTCCAGTTTTGCTCAGAGGCAGGGGAATGACTCCGAGGGAGCACGTGGTATACTTTGACTCTCCTTTGTGTGTGTATGTGAATCACCTGGGGGTTAGGATGTGATTGTAATGCAAAGACTTCGAATCTCAACAGTTTTTCCCAGGTGGGGCTGATGTTGATAGCTGAGTGTCAGTGAAGCAACACTATGACCCCAATTCCTAATGTTGGCCATTCAAATCAAAATGAGGAAACTTCTTAGCATTGCTCTCCGTTACCCAGTCATGCATACTCTTCCTCAGGTAAATGCTTAGGTGCCTGGGAAGAAGACCCCATGTGCTGGGCATTGCCTGGAATTACAAAATACAAAGCTCAGCGGGTAAGATGCGTGCCACACAAACATGAGGATCCCCAGGACCCACATAAAAGCCCAGGAAGGACAGAGACCTCTGGAACTCCAGAGCTGGTGGGGATAGAGATAGGCGGCGCCTGGGAGTTCACTAGCCAGACATACCAGCTGAGATGGCTGGAGCCCCAGAACCTGTCTTAAAAACGAAGGTGCTGAGCAATAGAAAAGACACAACATTGACCTCTGTCCTTCACATGCACCTTCGAGTGCACCCCCCCCCAATATTGTTATCTAGATTCTTACCTTTTTCTGGAAAGAATTCATAACATTTTTTTTTTTTTTTTTTTTTTTTGCGGCTTATATTCAGTTAGCCCAACCCATGTCTCCTTATGTTATTGTATCCAACCACTTCTTGTGTATATTTGCTTTCATTAACTTTCAAAAGGTATGGGGTATCAGAATGAGACGCTTAGGCTAAGTACATCATCTAGCTGTTGTTTTCCGTTCTTATGACAAATGGGCTGATCTCTTTTCCAGATAGCGAGAAGATTAGGTTGCATGTCTTGAATTTTCTTCTTTTGGAGGCAAAGATAGAACTGGAAACAGCAACGTTTGCTTCTAGTGATTTAGAGTCACAGTGAAATCTGTTGGAATGAGTTGCAGGACAGTCTTGAGACACGGTCATGAATCTTCCCGGGGAAGTTGGCTGTAACATGGCTTATGGTTTTCTCACCCGCTACTTCCTTTCCTCTCTACTTTGTAAGTCAAATTGCATGGATTTTTTTTTTTTTTCTAAATCAAATACTTAATTTGGGGGAAGGAAATACAGTTCTATCTAAAACTGGTGAAGCTAAGCAAACACATTTCACACACACACAATTTATATTATAATGTATATATAAATTTGTAAGTTTAACAAAGGGCTCTTTTTTAAACATTTCTTTATAATTGCTGTTTATGTGCAATGGTGTTTTGTGTGCAACTATGTCTGTGAGAGGTGCTGAATCCTCTCACCTACAGATATTTGTGAGCTGCCATGTAGGTGCTGGGAATTGAACCCATGTCCTCTGGAAGAGCAGGTAGTACTCTTAACTGCTGAGCCATCTCTCCAGCCACAACAAAGTACTCTTAATGTGTTTATATTTCAATCAAAATTCTTATTCCAGGGGCTGGAGAGATTAAGATGGTTCCATGATTAAAAGCACTGGTTTCTCTTCCAGAGGATCTGGGTTCAATTCCCAAGCACCCATATCGTGGGTCACAACCATCTACAACTCCAGTTCTGGGGATCCAATGCCCTCTTCCCAACTCTACAGACAACAGATACGTGTGTGGTACACACATATACATGTAAGCAAAACATTCACACAAAAAAATAAATAAAAATAAAAAGAACTCCCTTTGTTTGGGGGGAAAATCTGTAGGTAACTTCCTGTCTCCGTCTGTCTTGCTAGTTAAATGAGCATACTATAATTTTCACTGAAAATAATGGAGGAGAAGAGCTCTTAAAGGTTAAGCATAAATCCATGCTCATAGCTCTGTATTCTGGTCCAAGAATCTTTATTAAGTGATTATAAGAGCAATTTTCTGTCTTTCAAACATCTATTTATTTTTCTTCCAGAAGAATGTGAATCACCGCTGGAATGAATGTAGTAACAGGAGTACTTTTGTCAACAATGTGGGACAGGAAGAGGAAGCTGAGACGTCTGGGCTATGGTTTTGGATGGGATTTGGGATTTTTGTTGTTGTTGTTTATTGCCAGAAAATTTGAAGTTCAAAGGGTGTGGAAAAGCATATCGATTAGATCTGGACTGGTCAAACACTAGATTTATATCTGCGTTTAGCTAATGTTTCACACATGGTCTCCTCTGTGCCTAAAAAGCATTGTAGCCCAGATTGTCTAAAGCCAACGGGCAGCTGCAAGTCATTTTTTTTCTTGTCTTCTTTTCTTCAAATCATGGCTATTTACTAGGTAGGTGGATCTTAAATCTCTAAGAATAAAGAGGAATGTGAGTGACCCAAGTGACCCCTGATCTCTAAAGTCCCATTTTGGCGCCAGCAGACCTTCGTGGATTTTGTCTCTTCTCAAACCTCTTCAGTTGACACATTCACAGGGAGAGCTAGTGAGCCACGCTGACCGCTGACCACGGGTCTCTGTGCCTATTCATTTTTCTTTTGTTAAATTTATCAAGTGCATTCAGCTCTGCTGTTAGAAATCTCGCTGTTATTTAATTGTTAAGCATTATGTTGCTACACTGGGTGTGATGGCATGTGCCTTTAATCCCAGCACTCGGGATGCAGATTCTTATGCGTGCAAAGACAGCCTGGTCTATAAAGCAAGTTTCAGGCCAGTTAGTGCTGCATAATGAGATCTCACCTGAAAAAATCAAAATAACAAAACAGGTCAGATAGTGGTGGTGCACGCTTTTGATTCCTGCACTTAGGTGGTAAAGGCAGGCCAATTTCTGGGAGTTGGAGGCCAGCCTGGTTTACAGAGCTAGTTCCAGGACAGCCAAGATTACACTAATAAACTCTTGTCTTGAAATCCGGAACCCAAACCAAACCAAATAAAACATGCATAAAGCAAAAATAACAAAATCAAACCCCCAAACTAACTAACAAAAATGTTGCTAACTTACTGAGTGCATTGTATAAACGATTTATATATGTTCTCTTATTCAATCCTCACGATACCCACAATAGAGATGAGGAATAGAGAGACAGGAATGTTATATAATCTTGACCTCAAGGTCAAGATCCTAAATACTGTCATGTATAATGGTCTCATAAGAGTACAATGAAACTGAAACATCTCCCCTTCTTTCCTTCGTTCCCTTGGGAATAGGGAACAAACTCAGAGCCTTGCATATACCAGTCAAGGACTCTACTACTGAGCTACATGGGCGGTACCTAGGAGCTGAAGAATTCCCATCACCTCCTGTAATGCTGGTGTAGGTAGACCTCTCCAGGTATGTGGTAGCATACTATATGTCATTGTGTACTGTGTATAATGCCTATAACAAGACACAACTACGTTCCTGGTTTTGTAATAACTTAAGAGAGTGCTTTGACTTATAAGAGTTCATGATGGGTCTTTTTGACAACAGCCTCATCTGTGTGAAGTTGCCTGTGTCTGTTGTTCAGTTGAGACCAGGTAAGGGTCCTGACCATCTAGTCTGATTTATGATACACAGTGGTAAAACTGCCTAACCATGTACTTCTCAGAAAACCTTTTTGTTATTAAGGGACCCGTGGGTACACTGTACAGGCATTTTAATTCCAGGGTTTGTCTCCCAACCACTGTGGGATCCGGCTTCTCTTTGCCATGGATTCTTTCAGGATTTGGGAACTATGGGAGTTTGGAAAAGGGATAAAGATAGAGACAACTAACAAAGCTCCTCAAATCTTCTTAGAGACCCATTTAATCGACAGTTATCTGTTCCCACTCAATTCTTCCAGACTGTAATTCCAATTTAATAAAAGTATCACAGAGTCCTATCTCTAACCAAGAAGCTGTCTGTAATGAATATTTGTTGGGAGAAGAGGAAATCAGTATTCTTCAATGGAGTGATATTGGGTCCATCAGCTACACTCCAGGGCAGGCAGGCCTCATGTTTACCAGCAGGTGGCCAACACAAAATAGATTCATGCTTTCTGGCTCGCATATGTGTGTGTGTATGTGTGTTCGTCCTTCTTTGGGAGGGTTGTTCTTTTATTTTTCTGTTGTTTTGAGATAGGATTTCTCTGTGTAGCCCTGGCTGTCCTGGAACTCACTCTGTAGACCAGGCTGGTCTTGAACTCACAGAGATCCACCTGCCTCTGCCTCCTGAGTCCTGAGATTAAAGGTGTGTGCCACCACTGCCCAGCCAATTTTCCCTTCCAACATTTCTGTATTTACAAATATATTGAAGGCTGAAGTTAGGAATTTTACTCTATACCCTCAAAAGCCAAACCCAGCTTGAATTTGTTTTCTTTCTTGAAATAGCACCTATAGCACGGGGAAAATGTCTATAGTGTTACCATAGATCCAACCTTTAGGGGGTGACCTTTACTCACATGCATACTGTATGGGTTAGCTGATTTGATTCCCCCTTTGTCCTTATTACCTCCCAAATATCATCCCGTGTTTCTGTCTTCACACAACTCCTGCCTGCACACTAAATGCTTCAATTCAGATCCAGAGGCTCTGAGAATTCCCTTGCATCTTGACTTTGTGCTTGACCCTCGTGTGGGCTGTGGTCAGCCTTCTTTTTGGACTAGGCGTTGCACTGACATGAGAGTGTCCTCAGAATTCACTGATAATGGAGGCACTGTCCTGTACAAGACATCTGACATCTGTAACGGGATTAAAATAGCCACTGCGCCCTCCCCCCCAGACTCTGCTCATTCCCTTCTTCCCATATCACTCCCTTCTTCTCCCTTAGGGAGAAAGTGCTGATGGACTTTGATATCAGAACCTCCTGCAGGAGGAGAAGAGGCAGTGGATCAAATAGCAGCTGTGCAGGAGTTATGTACAGCTTTCCCAGCTGCAGAAAAAGCGGTCCAGGCCAGCTGCTCTGCTATTGACCAGCAAAGAAGAAGAGGGGAGACTTATAAGCAGCCAGAAACACAGCAGGAATCCTCATGTTGGGAGCATGAGAAGAGGAAAATGGCTTCAAAAAAATGATGAGGCAATGTGGTACATGCTTATAATCCCAGCACTTCAGAACCAGAGGCAGGAGGATTAGCATACATCTGAAGCTAATCTGTGACCCTTAAAAACATCATTGTGTTTGTGTGTGTGTGGTGGGTAGGGGTATGGAGGGGAAATGTGAGGCATCAATAGAGGTTTGTAGCTAGAAACCCACAAATGGAACTTCTGGTACTCAGTAGAGACGTGTGGCCCTCCGTCGTCTACAGGACTTAGGTTCTAGTCAGATTAATTTAGGGCTGATTGCTACAGTCCCAGGTCAGGAGCCCACCTCTGCTACAGGAAGAGTCTCTAACAGTATGGTCTTTGATTTTCTCCTGTGCTGTACTGGTTCAGTGGGGCCATGAACCCAGGGGATGACCTTGCTCTGTAGCACAGGACTGTCCTCCCATTCATGGCTTAACTTGATTTATGCTGAGTTCAGAGGGGTTGCTTACGAAACAGTGGCATCTCAGAGAAAGTAGATGTTGGAAGCCAGCTCTGAGGCTGGAATTTTTGTGGACAAAGGAGGAATGGTCTTCAGAAGACTTTTGTTAGACTGTCCATGGTAGGGCCAGGCAAACGAAACACTTAGCCTGTCTTTGCCCAAATGGTCTTAGGACACTGATGACGTGGGTCTGCAGCTGTCCAGATGTGCCAGAATAGGCATGGGGGGAAATGGCAGAAGAGTTTCTTTTTCAAAGATCTAATTCATGATGTGGGAAAGATAGTTCAATGGTTAAGAGCACTTGCTGCTCTTTCAGAGGGTTCATGTTCAATTCCCAGCACCCACACAGTGGCTCATAACCATCTGTATCTCTAGTATCAGGGAATCTGACTGGCTTCTGGCCTAGGTAATAGGCATGCGTGTAGTATAAATATAAATGCAGGGAATTATCCATACCCATAAAATACTAATCTTTCCCTAAAGGACTATTGAATAGTGTTAAGGGGAGGGGGTGACTTGGGTTTCATCTTCATAAATTTGTTTGTTTTTGAGACAGGGTCTCACGTATCCCAGCTGACTTCAAACTTTCCATGTAGCCAACTTGAGTTATCTCCAGAGTCCTAAGATTGCAGGCTTTCTCTATCATGCCTGGTTTCAGCCCTGCTGAGGATTGAGGCCAGAGCTTTGTGTATGTACTCTACCAACTGACATGCACCCTCAGGGTCTTAGTCAGGACTACTATTGCTGCGCTCAAACTCCATGACCAAAAGCAATTTAGGGACGATAGAGTTCAATTTCATATAACAGTTCAACACCCAAGGCAGTGAGGGTAGGAGCTCACACAGGGCAGGCACCTGGAGGCAGAAGCTGATGCAGAGGCCAAGGAGAGGTACAACTTACTAACTTGCTCCCTATGGCTTGCTTAGCCTGCTTCCTTATAGACCAGGACCACCAGCCCAGGGATATTCCAACCCACAATAGGCTGGGCCCTCTCCCACCAATCACTAATTAAGAAAATGCCCTGCAGGCTTGTGTACATCCTGATCTGATGGAGGCATTTTCTTGAGGTTTTTTTTTTCCCTCTCAGATGACAAAGGCTTGTGTCATGTTGACATAAAACCAACCAGGACACCCAGCTCACCATCACCAAAGTGTCTGAAGTAGGCCTCTGTATTCAGCGTTGGTAGGCATAGATAGGCAATGACCAAGTCTGTTTGCATGCCAGCTGGAGATGGCCAAGAAGAGAGCAAATGCCTGAGGGCATGCAGAGAGACCATGTTGGTATAATGACTGACCATGACATTCATTGATTCTCCATCAAGAAGGGAGTGGGGGAGACACAGGGTGGGCAACAGTTTAGGGTGGAGGACTGAGAGCTGAGAGGGGCCGAGCGGGTCAAATAATTGTTGTGGTGAGGAGATGAAATGGGAAGATAGGCTGCCATAAGATGGGGTACAGAGAATTGAGATCATGAAGGATGCAATTGTCCATAGTAACAGCCATAGGTTTAGTGATGGGAAGATCATTGGCAGAGAGGAGATCAATGGATTTAGAGGCTGAACGTGGGCAGGTCATCTACATGTATGTATTGAAATCACTACTAGAGGAAAACCAGGATCTAATATCCTAGAAAAAATGATTTCTGGGGGGCCAGAAGAAGGCAGTAGGGGTTTATATAACCTGGTGACATAAATTCAACGTAGGGTGAACAGAGAAATTTAGTAGGTGACAAGGAGAAATAAGGACACTTAACTCAGGTGCAGGTCTCCCGATAGCATTATGAGAGCAGTGTCCTGTTTGAGAAGATGCAGAGGCCAGGAGAGATATTGGGGAGAAATACGTGAGTAGGCTTAGAGACTAGATGGAGGATAAAGAACATTTTTTTTTTCCCACCTTAGATTAGGTACTCTAAAAGGTGAGGAGAAGGGATTCAGGATTGGGCGTAGGGTTAGGATATTGTGGGGGGCAGGGTAGGGGGGAGCCACACAATATCAAGACGCCAAGGTCTTGAGTGAATTAGAAAGCTAGAAGCCAGGGTGATCTTAAGACCTACAAGCTGGGCAAGGCAGATAGTGGTGATGAATCTGAGTGTTGGGGTTCAGGAGCTCTTCTCCTGAGGTGGGGGTGTTAGGAAAAGCCCCTTGCCCAGCATGGAAACTCTCCTCAGGGGTCTCAGGGCTTCTTGTCCACTCTTTTTTGGGGATCTCAATAGTTAGGACAGTTCTGACTCTGGCATATTAACCACCGGCTTTAAACAAGGTCGGATAGGTATGTTTTTCTCGCTGACTATTGAGTTTCCTGTTTGGCTGGAATCACACACATCTACTCTTCTCCCCACAGCACTGTGCACATCCGGGGCTTTGTGGACACACTTGTCACATGGGCCATTGCTTTAAAAAAAAGGTCTATTGCATTCAAACAGTTAGAGCTGAAATCCTCCTAGATATTAGGGCAAGCTAAGGCAGCCGGAAGCCCCAGCCTCCATGCAAAACCTTCCTCCACAGAGAACTCACCAGCCTCCATCCTGAGGCGCTATGGACAGCTGATGGCTCATGGGACTGGATAGTCAGCTTTCTTCATGGCTATGATCCGTTAAGGGTCAACCACACTCTAGTGGATGGCCCCAGTCCCAGGGGCAGCAAACTGGGGCTCAGTGAGTTCTTAAAAGCAAAGATCTTTCCTCAGTCTGCTCCTTGCTGCATGCACAATAAATTGCTTTGGCAGGAAAACCTTTGACTGGAAAGAAGGTTTCTTTTTGATCTGTGGCCCATGCTTCAGAAGGCACAGCTGCTCACTATCTTGGTAAATGAGGGTGCATGCTTCAGTTCCTGGCTGCCCAGACCCCAGTTAATCACTAGGGCCTTGTCTTAATGTGGCTCCTCTTCTGGATTTGGCTTGGTCCTATTTGGAAGCCAGGCCCATTCCTTCGGACTCATTCAGAGCCCGAGTCCAAACAGTAATCACCTCCAGGCATTGCTCTGTCCATTATCTAGGGCACTTCCGGGACAGGGGAAGGACCAAGGGAGACTAAGCAGAGCTTGCTATTTGTGCTTCCTTGAATGTGTACACAAGGTCTTAGGAGGGAAGTGATGTTTCTGGTGCTGGCTCCAGTGTCAGGGCAGCCCTCTGAGCCATGATTTCTCATCTTGTGGTTTTCTAGAAACCCAGAAGCCTCTGCTGTGCTCTGGCATCATCTCTCGCCTTGTTTTGAAGAGTCATGCTTACTCTCCTTAATTCATTTCATGTCATCGGCTCTCAGGAAAAGCTCCTCATAGCAGGATAAAGCTGGTAGACTAAGGGGGATTTGTTAGTGTTCTATCCATCTCTGTGAGACAGGTGGGGGCGGGCCCACAGTAGGGCGGCAGAAAGAGATAGGGTGGGATATGGTAAATCGAAGTAACTCGGAGAAGACCTGCCTCTGTAGCCAGATCTACAGATTTAGGTAAGAAGATAAAAACTTGGGGAGAAAGGGGGTTACTTCTTTTTTTCTTTTCTTTCTCCCCCCCCCCCCCACCAAAGGTTTATTTATTATAGTGTTGTCCTACCTGCATGTAGGACAGAGGAGGGCGCCAGATCTCATTACAGATGGGTGTGAGCCACCACGTGGTTGGTGGGAATTGAATTCAGGACCTCTGGAAGAACAGCTAGTGTTCTTAACTGCTGAGCACTCCAGCTCTGAAAAGGGGTTCTTTCTCTCACAGTCCCATATACCAGTTCATCAAAAGCTGTGAGGGCAGGAACTCGGAGGCAGGAGCTGATGCAGGGCCACCAGCCCAAGGACAGCGCCATCAACAATGTGCCCCCCCCCCACTAACTTTAAGAAATATCAGAGAGCTGGATCTTACGGAGATATTTTCTCCACTGAGGCTCCCTCCTTCCGATGACTCTAGCTTATGTCTAGTTGACATAAGACTAGTCAGCACAGTTGTCCCCTTATAAACTTGACCTACAGCCATAACCCCTCCTTTTTTGTTCTTCCCCAAAGGTCACACATTAATGTCAACACTATAATTATAATACAAGCATTCCAATTTGGGGGTGGCAGGGAGTTGAGGCAGAGTTTCTCTGGGACTTACTCTCCCTTCTGGGATCAAAGGTATGTGTTACCACTGCCTGATCCCAAATATCCCAAATTTTAAAAATCTCATAGTCTTTAAAAATTCAGCCTCTTTAAAATAACCAGTCTTTCTTACAAATTCAAAGTATTTTAAAATTCAAAGTCTCTCAACTGTAGGCTCCTGTAAAATAAATGAATGAATGAATGAATGAATGAATGAATGAAATACTTTCTTATTTCAAGAAGAAAGAACCAGGGTATGGTCACAATCTGAGCAAAACCTCAATGGTATAAATAGTTCAATGTTCAATGCCTGGGGTTCACTCATGATCCTCTGGGTTCCTCCAAGGGGCTTTGGGTCACTTCTCCAGCTCTGCCCTCTGCAGGACACGCATCTTGTCTTCTAGGCTCCAACTGGCTCCACTCCATTGCTGCTGCTGTTCTTGGTGGTCATCCATAGCACTGGCATCTCCAAAAATGCTGGAGTATCTTGCTGCAACTGGAAAGCAGCTTCACTGATAGCCTTTCCTGGGCTCTCTTTGGGGTTTAGCCCTGTCCCATAGTTACAAACCTTAGCTGGTCTCCATGACCCCTTCCTGCCTTCAAAACCACTACCACTGGGTGACTTTCTTTGTTTTTTGTTTTGTTTTGTTTTGTTTTTTTTTTCAAAATAGGGTTTCCTTGGGTAGCCCTGGTTGTCCTGGAACTCTATCTATAGAGCAGGCTGGCCTCAAACTCAGAGATCTGCCTGCCTCTGCCTTTTGAGTGCTGGGATTAAAGGCAGGCGTGTTCCACCACTGCCCCAGTGATGCTTGTCGCCTTTTAATCACAGCTGATTCTTCAGCCCCACCTGACCAGCATCCATTATGCCAGCGAAGCAAGGTTTTACTTTAGTAGTTCTGATTTTTTGTTAACCATAGCTGATTCTTCAGCCCTAGCTGACCAGATAACACAAATTCTTCACATAAAAGGCCCGATAGAGTCTTAGCTTCCCTCTGAAACTCCACAAGCTAAGCATCCCTCATCTGCATTGCTCTCAGTATCTTCCAAGATCTAACAGAATAGTTCACTGAGATTTCAACACTCAATGGCTTTTCTGGTCCAAAGTTCTTCCTCAATCCTCCTGAAAGCAACATGGTCAAATCTGTCGAATCAATATTCCACTATCCTGGCACCAATTAGTAAGCACTCCTGGGAAGGGCCTCCCTCTCCCAAACCCAGCTCTACTCAGTTGCCTGTAGTTCTTTGTGTAGGGTTGAGGCCTTGAGAGGGCTTTTTCCTGTTCAGTTTGATGTGTTCACTGGTGAGACTTTAGGGTGTGGCTTCTGATGTTACTAGGAGACACAATCAGACAGCCTAGTTCCTGATCCTGCAGCTCTTACTATCTTTCCATTCCATCTTCTGCAATGTTTCCTGAACCTTTGTAGATGCATCCATTAGAAATGAGTTTCACAAGTCTGCAGGTTGGTTGGTTGTAATTTTCTATAGTGGGCCCTGTCTGTTGTAAAGAGAAGTTTTCTTGATAGGGGGCTGAAGACTCTTATCTGTGGATGTAAGAACAATTGTTTATAGATTATTGTTAGGGATTGCTGGTTGAGGAAATTAATGGTTGTACATTCTCCTCCAATAACCATGATTTCACTAGCACTGATTAAGATATCTGGGTTTCCAGTACTAGGCATAGTATCTCTCTTAATTCCAATTAGAGAGCTGTTGGTTACCACCAAGGTACGTGTGCCACTACTGCAGTGTTAATTGTGCTGTGCTGGTTGTTGATGTGGTTCATAGGCATCGTAGTTAGGTGGGACTGCTGGTTGCTTTCCTCCTTTGGAAGCTTGCCAGTACCTTCTGGTGTCATAGAAACTAGAATCAGGGTGAGGGTATTTAAGTTAGTTCCAGCTCACGGGCCCTGGGCCCTATTTCTGAAGTATACGGTGTCTTCAGCTTACCAACCATAAAAAGTTATTTTGTTATTGTTTTTTGTTTGTTTGTTTGTTTTGGTTTGGTTTTTTGGAGGCAGAGAATATCAATGGTTGCTCTAGAACTTATGTAGACCAGGCTGGATTCAAAATTACAGAGACCCACCTGCCTCTGGCTCTTGAATGCTGGGATTAAAGACATGTGCCACCATACCCAGCATTTAAAACAATTTTAAAATTAACTTACAAAACAGTACGTTTCCATGTAGGGTTGTTGTACATATTTAATTTGGTTTCTCTATGCTCCTGATCTTTGGACTTCCTGTTTCTACTGTACCCAATGCCAGTACCCCCTTCTCCTTTGCTCTGCTGTCTGTGCTATACTTCTCCCTTAACAACCTCCCCCAGTCTCACTGGGGTCCCTTCTTAGTTCCCTGGCCTTATTAGGTCAATTTTAGCAAAAATACCCTTTGACTTCCCTGTGCACATGGGAAGGGTTCTCTTGGTTCTGCTGAGTCCATCTGGAATTCTGTTACTAGAGATATTTCCTTTTATGGCTACGGAGCAGGTTTTCTGGGTTCTTTTGGCAAAGCCATCATGTTCAGTGAGTATGGTCTGGTTGGGTTGGGAACATAGCACAGAGGACCTTGAACCCACAGACTGCCAGAGAAACCAGGAATGTTAAGCACACAGGATTGTCTTTCCAATGGGAAAGATGAAAAAGTGGTTCTTCCATCCAGAAAGCTGAGAACTGAAAGTGATATCAGCCTGTGATCTGTGTTATCTGTTGGGGCCAGGCCATATTAGGCTTTTACAACCTAGAAGGAGGTGGTTAGAAATCTAAATGATGCTTATAGCCAAAGGCTCCCCCAAGCCCCCTGCAACCAGGATCAGAGGTAACTGATAGCCCAAATGACCTCTTCACTATCTGTATGACTGAGACCAGGCCAGACCCTTGGGCCCTGTAGCTAGTACAAGTAGCCTATCTCTAGAACCCATCTTCTTGGAGGAAATGACAAGTACCCTGAGTTAAGTTTCAATGTAATTACATTTCCTTGAACTGGGGATTGTATTACACCAGGAAACTTTTTTCAAATTGCACTGAGCTTAAATACATTGCGACTAAACTACCTGTTATTAGACCCTGAATCTGATCCAGGATGATGAAGTCAGTGTACACTGGGTTTTCATCTTTTTCACTAGATTCTCTTCCTTGTATGACACCTTCAGGGACCCCCTTATAGCTGGGTCTGCTAGAGACAGGTGAGTGCAATAGGAAGGTTGCCCCCATTGTGAAAGATACCCCAAAATGTCAGGGAAGGAATCATTTCCAGTTTAGAGAAACAGTGGGGGCTACTATCCCTCAACACATGGCCCTGGGATAGATGCCAGGGGATAGGTCCCCTTGCTAGCTGTGTGTCCATCAGAAGTTACTTAGCATGCTTGTCCTCAGTAGCACCTCCCACCAAGTTTCTTCTCTCTCTCTCCCTGATACAAAGGTATCTAGGGTGGCCTAGAACTCATTGCCACCCTCCTTTCTCAGCCTCCCAAGGACTAGAATTTCATGTGCATTCAGCCTCCATTTTTATGTCTGTAAAATGGGGAGTTTTCAGCACCAGCCTGGTCTACAGAGTGAGTTCCAGGACAGGTTCCACAGCTACACAGAGAAAGCCCGTCTTGAAAAACACAACAAAACCAACCAACCAACCAACCAACCAAACCATAACAACAACAAAAAACCCCAGTACCTTCTAAGTAGGCGTCAATGCTCAAAATGGTTTTTTTTTTTTTTTTTTTTTTTTTTTTTTTTTTTTTTTTTTTTTTTTTTTTTTGCCTCAGCTGTGTCTAGAGTCAGCTCTCACAGCGGAAGAGGGGTGTGACTGTATTTTTAGAAGACTTACCCACTCTCCTTTAAATAGGGATTTACTTATCTAGTTAAAGTTTATTTTTGCAGTCCCATTTGAGAAACGGTGCTTTAGATCCATTCTATTCATCTTCAAGTTGCCATAGTCCTTTGACCTTTTCTCTGAGCCACCAGGCTGTTGAATACCCTACAGACCTTGTGTCTCAGTCACCGGGAGCCTCAGTGGCGGGACCTTGTTAACTCTTTTTAACTCCGATGAATCTAAGAAAAAGGGGACCCTCTTGAATGGAATGGACTGTATCTCCCCAAACTCCAGACCCAGCAGACCCAGTCCATAAGCTCCCACTAAACTGCCACCAGCTTGTTGGGGAAGCAGCCCTCATTTTCTTGTGGAGTGACCTCCTCTCCTGGCATATGTTTTGGAATTCTTTGCCACTAGTAGGTCTGCTGCCTCTGATCAAAAATTTGGTGTCATATTTTATCTTTTGGACATAGGGGCTCATCCCAGGATGGCCTTGACCTTGCTGTGTAGCAGAGGATTGTCTTGATCTTCTGAGTTTCCTGTTCCTACGTTCTGATTATAGACGTGTACCACTGCACCTGGTTTATGGGACAACTGGAGCTTGAACCTGAACCTAGGGCTTAGGCTGGCTGGAAAAGCACTCTACCAATTGAGTTACGTTACTGCCATCCTCTCCCCTTTTAAAATAAAGCCATTTCTCACCAATTCAAAGAGCACCCTGAATTTCTTAGCGTCCTGGCCACCTCCTAGAGGAAGAAAAAAGTAGGGGACGTCTGAGTTTCAGAGGTGGGAGGAGGACAGGGGACAAAGGTTCAGGATGGGTCCCTTAGAGACTCCTGGGGGAAGAGAGGAAATCCAGGCTTTTGGTGCTGATGAGGTCTCCTTCTCCCACCTCAGAGAGACTGATTTTCACTCTGATGGCCGGAAGTGCCAGGCTCTGGAGCCCGTGTGTGGGGTGCGGCTGCCCCAGAGTTCAGGCTGCACGCTGCTGGGCTGGGGTATTTATAGCCTTTGCATCTCTGATTCTGTCTCCACCTGGATATATGCGTCCTGTGACTGCTGCACGTGTGGGGACCGCGGGTGTGTGGAGGTGGGGGGACGGGCACGCATGGATTTAAGGGGCTGGTAATTGTCCTTGGGACACAGGATCGGGTGGAAGTTACAAAGTCTCAACAGAGGACGAGCAGGGGACTCGCCAGACTGCTGCTCCCTGGTGCAGGGCAGCTTGTTCAAAGAGCTCAGTGGTTAGGCTTAGTGAAATCCGGGGCTTTCCAACTCCTGGTGTCCCAGCGGCAGTGGGCGTGGTGGGGCAGGTGTGGGTGGCCAGGGACCTGTCTCAGTTTCCTCCCCACCCTGGTAGTCAGGGTTGTCTCCGCAGCTACAAAGAAGGGTTAAGGGCCCACAGATAACAATAAGGACTTTTCTTTGTAGTAAGAAAAGAGAGCCCCAGAGAGGTCGTTGTGGCATTTTTTTTTCCAGACACAAAACTACCGACTCCACTTTTGCAGACTGTTATCGCCATGTGCACCTTCAATTTTCCCTAACCACCACTACCTGTCTGGCCGCTCGCAGACAGCAATGATATCATTTAAAAATATATAAATAACTGACCTCTCTGCCTTCCAAACAGTGATTGCAGTTTAGAGGGTAATGTTTAAAAGCAACAAAGACTCTACTATTGGACCTTTAAAGCTACAAAACCAAAAACACCCAAACCCAAAACTCAACCAATCAACCAACCAAACAACCAACCAAACAAACAAAACGAGGCCACAGGCTGGGCATAGTAGCTCATGGCTTGTCAATCCAGTACTAGGGGAACTGAGGCAGGAGAATTGCTCATGAGTTCCAGGCCAGCTTGGGAAACTTTGACAGATGGAAATAAATAAATATTAAATATAAAGTGAGAACCCAGTTCGAGAGCAGGCCAGTAGTAGTCAGCCACCTACAGGTCTCCGAGTAAAGCCTGCCTTGATTGTTCCAATGACAAGCCAGGCTGCAAAGAGGCCAGCACAAGACTAGCACAGCTGACATTTGTACTGGCTTTTTCTCACTTAACCTTGTCGCGACCCAGACAAGGTAGGCCAGGGTCACCATTGCATAACGGGGGAGACTGAGGTTTGAGAACTAGGTTAGGGAACTCGGAGCTTTCAGGCCCCGCGTGGACGCTGTGGCCACCCAGCTTTTCCACGCGGGCCGGGGACAAGTTCTGGCACAGCGGTACAGGTCTCAGGCTTCTGGAAAGGCTGCTTTAGTGGTCCTGGATTGGGGAGTTGGGGGGGGGGGGTGATGGTCGGGATGGGAAGCAGCATGACCAGGCTGGGGGCAGCTGGCAGTCAGCTGGTGACGGGGCCGCGCGCGGCGGGAGGCGAGCCGCCACATACCGCGCGGTGCAGAGGAAATAGCTGGAATTCCTCCCGCAGGGCCGCGCTCGGCCAGCCCGGGCACGCGCAGCCTGCGGGGAGGGCGGCGAGCGCGCGCGCCCGCCGGGGATCCGCGTGCTCGACTCCGGCACTGCCTTGGGATCTTCTTTCCCATCCCGGGCGCCCTAGACACCCTCCGCCAGCATCTTGGTCCTCAGAGCTGGGATGCGGAGAGGAAGAGGGAGGGGGAGCTGGGGAGGGACGGGGGATGGGAGGAGGGGGGGAACATCTGGAAAGAGGCACCGCTCGAAGGGGCAGACTCCCCAGATGAGCCTGACCTCCTGCCTGTTGTTGGTTGGTCTCTGGTTCAGGCCTGTGAGCTGACCAGTCGCCTGGGAAAGCCACCTGCATAGTGATTCCCCCCCCCCCCAAACCCTCCTCCCGCTCCCCAGATGCTGCCCTCCGCCCTTTAGCAAAGGAGGTTGCTGAGGGTCTGGACCTGCACTGGGTAGTGGGCTCCCCCAGGTGCCAGCCTTAGCCTTTGGAAAGCTGTGGCCAGTGACGTCACCACATGTTCCCCTTTGGGCTTCGAAGTCCTAGAGGCAGGGAGTTTCTGCTTGGGGTGAAAGGGATGAGGCTAGACCCTCAGGAAACTGCTGTTGCCAGGTGGTGAAGACTGGGTAGTAGATAGACAGAGGAGGGCAGTGATAGCTTGCAGTGAGTGAGCGCCAAACTTGGAATCCTTTCTGTACAGCAATGTCTCAGTGACTTGAGGAGGGAGAGGAAACTTTTTGAAGAGTCAGCGAAAAAAACTTCCCTTTTTCTGAACAGAACCAAAATATTTAACCAGTTTGGGAATTAAGAGGTGGATGGGGGACCCTAGGTGAAGCCCACATAATCCTTCATATTAGCTTGGCCCTCTAGCTTGGAACAGAGGCCCACTGATCCGGGTTCTCTCCACTTTCCTTTGGGATAATTGGCTCACTCAAAAAGCTGATCTGAGTTCAAACTCCAGGACCCCACATTGAGAAAGTAAAAACACACACACACATACACACACACACACACACACACACACACACACACTGCTCATCCAACTCATGTCTTCTATTGTCTGTGAATTGTGAACAAGTGCTTTTAGATTTATCTTCCTAGGCAGGGACCCTCTGAATCTCACATGCCTTGGTGACCTACTATCTTGTAAAGAGAGCATGGTTAATCTTCCAACAAAGACTGCTTAAATGTTTGTTGAGGAAGAAATAGATCAGGCCCAATACAAACTACAAAACAGAGCGGAGGCAATGACGGCCAACCTGGAGTCAGCACATACAGGGTACCAGTTACCCAGATTCAGCACAGGAAGGTCCTGAGGGCTAGGCACTGTCACTCCGGACAAGGTCTTGAGCTTCATGCCTAGATGCTCATCTCAACATCATCCAGACTCACACACATTCCCACCCAGGCTCTAGCTTCTGATCTGAGCTTGTGGATATAGTCCAATTTACCCACTTCCCTTAACTTCCACACTCAGTAATTCCAGAGTGGCTAGAAGGTTCTGATTTCACACAAATTAGTGCCATTTGGTTATTCTGCTGGGGTTTATAAGTCCAAGGCTGGGGATAGAAATAGCTTTTGCTAAACTGTCTACCCCCAGGGGAGGGTGGCTTCAACCTCATAGCAGGGTGGACCTGGAGTTTCCCAAACTGACCCACACCATCTGAGTCCAAATGAATAGCTTCACCCCTCACAAGCCCCAAACTTTCCAAGAAGCCAGACAAAGGACGGGAGAGGGACTCTCCTCTGAGTAAGTTCTCACTAAGGCTCTGGGAGAAACAGGAGGCTGAAGCCAGGCCAATCCTAATGCATCTGCTCTTAACTGGGGAGGGCCTGGGTACAAGACATCATTTCCAGAACTGTCCCTAGACACTCACTCAGCCATGAGCAGCAGGTCCAAGAAACCTTGGCAGACCCTTCAGACATGGCCAGCTCACGGTACCAGCAATGGTTCTGGGAATCTGAGCTCTCAAAACCCCGACATCTTTCATAAGAAAAAGGAACAGATTTTGGCATTTTTGCTCCCCAAAGAGGAACTGACCAAGACAGTGACCTCCAGTAGTCACTTCCTCATCTAGGGTTCATAAGAGGGTAGGCTTCTTCAGCCCTCTATTTTCTCCCAGGGATCTGTGGGCATAGGAGCCCCAACAGAGGATCGTAAGATAGGGAAGGTAGAAAGACTAGTGTGTGTGTGTATGGGGGAAGATTTCTGAGGACTGAAGAATGCAGAAGTCTGATTGGGCAGAGTTAGGACTAGTGGGTACTGATGTTATTTTTATCTTGGCATGCAAAGGGCATCACCACTGTGACCTCTGAGGGGTTCATGGTTTCTTGAACTTGGGCCATGTGTGGATGCTAAGGTGGGAAGAGACTAGGAGCCACCTCAGCTACAGCAGGAGAGCAAAGTGAGCCTAGCTAGGGTGCTGAGCCAGTGGGTGAGAGTGGGAGCCAAGGCCTGACAGGAGGAACAGATGAGGCAAGAATCAGAGGGCCCCAGGATGCCTCTCTTGACCAGTGCTGACATGACAAACCCAGCTCCGAGGAAGAAATGAAGCAATGGAGGAGGGTGGGGGAGGGGAGGAGGAGGGGGGGGAGGATATGCAACCCACAGCCATGAGATGAGGACTCACCCAGACCATTAACATGTTTCACATTCCTGACTCCTCTTGGTGGGCAGCTGGATGGACTGAACACTGTGAACAGATCTTTGTGGGTTCAAGTTCTTGTCATAAGGCTGAGCTTTTGTGAACCCACGGGAGCTAAGAGTTCCACAGGTTTACAGGAAAGTGAGGACGTCTGTGGTACTGGATGAGGTAGACCGAGTAATAGTCTACTGGCAAGGAGAGGCTTTCTCCTTTCTGGACAGGCTAGTGCAGAGTGCCTGTGGTGATGGATAGGGTGAGCAGAGGTCACAGGTTTGGGCTCTGAGAAGGATAAGAGGTGGGCTGATGACTGACTGAGGGAGACCATGGTCAGAGGCACTGGGGAGATGCCAGATTCTGAATAGACCAGTAGGGTGTTCCTCCAACTCCAGTCCTGAGGTAACTTGCTTAGCCAAGCACTCCTCACACTGATGGGGAGGAGAGTGTGGAAAGGAAAGGTCTGGGAGCCCTTTTAAAACCCAGGGAGATGTCATTGAAGACTTCTATCTCTTAGCAAAGGACAGAGAAGGTTGTATTAACGGTCAGGTTCACTAAGCTTTATTTTTCTTCTCAGGTGTCCAGAGACGGGTCTCACAGGTCCCCCCCACACCAGGTATCACAGTCAGCCAGATCAGGGTCAGAGGCCCACTGTGAGGTGACGCTTCTGGGTGCCGGCAAAGGCTCAGTTTATTGTTTTTATCACTTTGCCTCGGTTATTTCTGTGACTTCTCTCAGTGTGACTGTGAAATCCACTTCCTGGGAGGCCTTTGCCGTCTCCCAGCTTCTTCTCATTTTCTCAGCTCCTCTGGTTCCTATATCTCCCAAGCAGTAAGCACTTCAGCCATGTGCTGTATATTGTGTGTGAGTGTGTGCTCCATGTATGTGTGCGTTTGTGGAGGCCAGAAGCTGACATCAGATATGTCTTCTTCTATCATTCTCCACCTTATTAGTTTAAAAAAATATATTAAATTTAAATTGAAAATTTTCTTTTAAAGATTTACTTATTTTTATTTTGTGTGTATAATTGTTTTGCTTGCATATTGCATCATGTGCATGTCCCCAGTGCCCTCAAAGGTCTCTGAAGACTGGGGTCACAAACTGTTGTGAATCAGTAGTTTTTCTGCCTGAGCTGGATAAACGCCCCCACCTCCGGCCCCAGCCCAGTATATCTGGAGATCTTTCTCAAGTCTCGTAGGGTCGGAGATTCGTTAGGCTTTTTAGAAGAGAGTAGCATTTTTCTTGTTAGGTGTGATTTTGTGGTGCCACCTGCTGGCAATAGACAGATATACTACCCTGAGTTTTGCATGATGGTATACATAAAGAAACCACTGGCTACTCTTGCAAAGGACCTGGGTTTGGTTCCCAGCACCCATATAGCAGCTCATAGATGCCTGCAATTTTAGTTCCAGGTGGGATCCAAGACTTTTCTAATTTCATGGGCACCAGAACTGCATTTGAATGTATGTACACACATGCAGGCAAAACAGAATAAAAACAAGCGTAATTTTTTGGGGGGGTGGGGGGAGACAGGGTTTCTCTGTGTAGCTCTGGCTGTCCTGAAACTCACTCAGTAGACTGATTAGTATTTGAAAATCTCAGGTAATGGGTAACTTTTCCAATGCAATAAGCCAAATAAGTCCAGATTTAATGAGCAAAGCATTTCCAGGGTGATCTCAGGGGAAGAGGAGAAATCACGTGCAAGGTGTAGGCGTGGTCTTGAGGAGCTCCGGGGGAGGAGCTCCTCCTTGTGGCTGTTCCTGAGGATGGGGTTTGGAATAGGAGAAGTGGAAGGAGTTCCCAGGCGACATTTGGAGTCTTGGCCCCGCCCCCATCTGGAGATTCCCAGCATAGATCAGGCTGGCCTCAAACTCAGAGAGACCCAGCCACCTGCCTCTGCCTCCCTAGTTCTGAGACTAAAATTGTGGGTTACCATTACCTGCCCCAAACAAATACACCTTAAAAGAGAAACCAATTATTAAAGCACATAGGGCTTGGAAGTATAACCATGACAGAGTTGCTTACCTAGCATGCCTGAGGCCTTGAGTTCAACCACCAGTGGTACCGAAGAAGCAAGCAGACAAAAGCAGAATATAGACTATGGCCCAAGGAAACTTACATGCTCATCAACAGACACACAAATATGAAACTCAGACACACAATTTCATCACCTATCAGTACACACCCTTACGACTCCAATAAATTCTTGTAGGCTAACAAAATACAGCCTTCTTTATAAATAGAGTGTTTTTTTGTTTGTTTTGAAATGATAACTTCCCTTTCTGTCCCAGGTTTGCTGCACCCTCCTTTCTAGCCTAAGGAAACATGTGTTGATTTTTATTTTTATTTCTGTTTTTTGAGACAGGATTTTTCTGTGTAGCCCCGGCTATCTTAGAACTCACTCTGTAGACCAGACTGGTCTCAGTCTCAAAGAGATTTGCCTTCCTCTGCTTCTCTAGTGCTGAATTAAAGTGTGTGAGCCACCGCTGCTGGGCACAGCTGATTGATTCCCAGAACCCACACAGTGGAGGGACAGAACTCTTTCTGACCTCCACACATAAAGTGTGATGATGTGGGAATGCATTTATGTATGCTGTGAATCTCAATCTTTAAATAAAGGAGCTGTTTTGGGTCATGGAAGGCACCATAGAAGAAGTAGGAGAAGAAATCAGAGCATAGGTAGGAGAAGCAGGGCAGAGTCAGAAACAGATCAAGCAGAAGCCGCCCAAGGATCAACATGTAAGGAACACAGGTGAGCCACAGGCCATGTAGCAGACAGATTAATGAGAATGGGTTGAGTTAAGATGTAAGAGCTAGCTAGCAATGTGCCTGAGCCATAGGCCAAACAGGATAAAGTTAATATAAGCGTCTGAGTCATTTCTGGAGGTCTGAGCTGCGGGCGGTGGGTGGCTAAGTGGTCTGGCTCGGCAGGTCTGTGGGTCTCGAACCTCCGGCCGCCCGGGACACAGAAACCCCACTACTACAGTGTGATATGCCCATTTATACATACTCGTGTGCAAATCTCTCTCTCTCTTTCTCGCTCCCTCACACACACATGCACACACACGACCAAAAGTTGTTTTTGTTTTTAATTACAAAAATGCCCTCAAGTCCAGCGCCACCATCCCGGGGAACCATTCTGTACCTCTTCTACTTCTGAACTTCATAACTTTATGGCATTTTATTGACCTGCTTTTCTTGCTGTTGGAGAACACGTGTTTTCTTCTTTTCTAGTCCAAAAGCTTCCTGAGGGTGGGCCTTGTGCTTGATTCCTGTTTGTGCCCATCACTTCATCATGCACAAAAGCAAGGGCTTGCTGGCGCAGGATGACTAAGGGCACAGCAGAGAGTGACAGTGGGGAGCCAGCATCTTCTTACACAGCTCTAGCCTGGCAAACAGACACATGGTTTATATAAAAACTCCAGGACACATCTCTGCACCCACAGGTCTGTATCGATAGCCCCCTAGACCAGGGGTTCTCAACCTTCCTAATGCTGCAAACCTCTAGTACGGCTCCTTATGTTGTGGTGACTCCCAACCATAACATTCTTTTCATTGCTACTTCATAACTGTAATTTTGCTACTGCTATGAATTGCAATGTAAATATTCGTGTTTTCTAATGGTCTCAGTCAACTCCTAAAGAGGGAACACGGCCCCAAACCAAACTTTTAACTGATCCTTTTGTCTAGTTCCCCCCTTCCTATTGTCTTGTTAGCCCCACGATGTCCTTCATCATTTCTTTTTAATTTTTAGTGCATGCCAGTGTGCCTGGGAAGGTTCGCTCATTTTCCTGGAAGGGACATAGTCTTTATAATGGTAGGCAAGAGGCAGAGCTTAGCTTCCCTTTGCTCCACAGGAAGATGCAATCTTGGCCTTTCAAGGCTTTGTACTACAAACACATCTTTTGAAAGGGTCAAGAGCCAAGGACCCTTTGCTCATGGGACTTGTGGAAACTGGAAAGCTTCAGGGACCCCCTGCTCACCTGGAGTTTCTGCCTGGAGGTATTTTGCAGAACAAACGCAAGATTCTGAGAGCCCCGGGGTTCTCGTTTAGAGCTTGGAGGCAGCTGGAATTTATGGACACAGCTGGAGAGGAGAGGACATGCAGGTACATCTGCAGCAGCGCTCACGGGGTTTCCTTGATACTTGTACAAACAGGCAAGGACCAGCTATTGGAAAACAGTATCCAGGAGGCTAGAGGCCAGCAGTTTCCAGGGCTCACAGGGATGTGGGAGATGTTCCAGTTCTAACTGGCAAGAGGGGAGAGGCACGTGGGCTCTGTGGTTCAGTGAGTCTTAGTCACAAGATGTCTTGGTCTGGGATGCTATTCTCAAGTAGCATAGGCCTGGTGGCTTATAAACTATAGGAATGTATTGTAGAGGCTGCACATATAAGGCCAGGTGCCACATGAGTGGCAGGCTCTTCCAAGGTCTATACTGTCTTCTTGTATTTTCATCTAATAGAAGAGATCTGGGACCTCCCTAGATAATAATGATGCTCCTGAACTTCATTCACGAAGGCTCTAGCCTCATGACCTATTAACCTTTTAAATGCCACATCTCCTGACAGCATTACATATCTGGGGTTAGAATTTCTATGTGTGATATTTTTGCAGTTCTGGGATTAATGCAGGGTCTTGTGTAAGTTAGTCAATGAGCCAACCCATACATCTCTATGTTATTGGTTTTCTTTCTTTCTTTCTTTCTTTCTTTCTTTCTTTCTTTCTTTCTTTCTTTCTTTCTTTCTTTCTTTCTTTCTTTCTTTCTTTCTTTCTTTCTTTCTTTCTTTCTTTCTTTCTTTCTTTCTTTCTTTCTTTCTTTCTTTCTTTCTTTCTTTCTTTCTTTCTTTCTTTCTTTCTTTCTTTCTTCCTTTCTTCCTTCTCTTCCTTCCTTCCTTCCTTTCCTTCCTTCCTTCCTTCCTTCTTCCTTCCTTCCTTCCTTCCTTTCTCTCTCTCTCTCTTCCTCCCTCCCTCCCTCCCTCCCTCCCTCCCTTTTTATTTGCAGGCATAATTTAAACTTTTCATTGTGATAACCCAAAATATCTGCAGACATTGCCAATAGTCATTCCTACAGTGGAGATGGGTGTGTATTGCCCATGATTAGCATTCTGGACCTATCCTAATAATGCAGGAAAACAAGGCTTGGGGGGTTTAATTTCTCTATGAAGAACTCAATCATCTGACTCCTCACTTCAAAAATAAAGACAATGAGATTCAGACACTCAGCAGTGCCAACGACATTCCCAATGCCCAGCTGTATCCAATCAAAGACTGCTAAGCCTTTTATGAAGCACTCTATCAAAACCTTCGCCAGGAAGCTGTCAGTGACAAGAGGCAGCCTTACACATATCTTGTGTTGGCATACAAGAATCTTTTAAAATGAAGATCGTACTTTATGGCTGGAGAGATGCTCAGTGGTTAAAAATACTCACTACTCCTGCAGATGACCCAGGTTTGGTTCCTGGTACCTATATGATGGTTCACAGTGGTATGTGACTCTAGTTTCAAGGGATTTGATGCCCCCTTCTGTCCATCAGAACTGTGTTCATGTGGTGCACTCACATATGTGCAGGCAAAACAATTATACACATAAAAGCTAAGTATTTTACTCTGTGTGTGTGTGTGTGTGTGTGTGTGTGTGTGTGTGTGTGTGTGTGTGTGTCTGCAGAGGCTAGAAAATGACATCAGATTCCTTGGAGCTAGAGTTACTGGTGATTGTAAGGCGCCTGATATGAGTGCTGGAAACTGACTTCTGATCCTCTGGATGAGCAACAGGTGCTCTAACCACTGCTCACTCCCATGAAAACATCTGAAAAGGGCTATTACAGTGATGTTCAGAGAGTTCAGGAAAAACAGGAACTCAGTGAGAAGAGAAATATAATCAAAATCTCTCTCTCTCTCTCTCTCTCTCTCTCTCTCTCTCTCTCTCTCTCTCTCTCTCTCTCTCTCTCATTATGCAGCCCAGGCTGGCCTTGAACTCAGGTTTCTGCCTCAGCCATCGGAAGGCTGTGATTAGACTGACTTGAGGTACGATCATTTCTTTTCCTAGCACTAACTAAGAAATATCATATGTAAAGTGAAATCGTCACCAAATGGGCTTACAGCATGTTGACTAGATATTGCAGAAGGAAATGTCTGTAAACATATACACATAACAACGTCCCAAACACCAACCCCTAAAACTCCCCTAAATCTATTCAGACGAAAGCTCCCAACACAGTGACCTATTGGATAATTTCAGCAATCTAATAATTAAGTCGTTATAGTTCCAGATATAAAACCAAATGTGAGGGTGGAAAAAAAAAACTCATTGGAAAAAAAATAAGTCTGAAAAATATTCAAATACAATGGAAGTTATAAACTCAATTCTAAAAAAAAATTAAAGTCATATAAACACAAAGAAAACCACTCAAGCAAATTATATGACATTTCTAAAACCTAATGGTGGAAAGAAAGAGGCAGTAGAATCAGGCAGAATGAGGGAAAAATCCACATTGCTTATACAACACCAGGAAGAAATAAATATTGCCTCTTTATTAGGAATGCAGGAGGTCCTTTCTACTTGCTACTCCTGAGAGGTGAGCAGCTTTGTTCCAGCACAGTGCCCTCCATGACCCTCGGTCTTAACTCAGCACACAGCAACGCAGTCAGCCAGCCACGGTCTAAAAAACCTTTGAAACCAATGAGAAAATGGGTTTTCAGGAAACAAACCCACCAATTTCTAAACAAATCAGGTTGTGAGCAGTGCGATGCCACACACCTTTGATTCCCAGCACTTGGAAACAGAGGCAGGCATATGTTTGTGAGTTCTAGGCCAACCTGGTCACAGAATGAGTTTCAGGGGTGTACACAGAGAAACTCTGTCTTCAAAACCAAAACCAAACAAAATCATAATCATAATAATCAGGCTGTGTTTTTTTCCATGTCCAAATGCAGAGGCAGAAACCAAACCCTGAGAGGAGAAGCCGGCTGTGGGAGAGCCTCAATGCATGCACTTGTCTCAGTGAAGATGACTGGCCTCCTCCAGGAACTGTCTGAACAGAGAGGTGATGTAGCAGCCAGGATGCCTCACTTGGTGAACAGGATGAGGGCTACCCAGCAGGTTATTCCTGTTTGAATTACTTCAGGTGAAACTTTTATAGTTTTATAGCAGGGATGGAGCACTTGAGTGTGTCGAAAGACACAGAGGAGGTCCCATGATGTCACTCAATAAATCCATTCCTCCATCCATGGGCCTCCTACTTACAGTTCACAGGCAGTGAACATAGTAGAGGAATCCACTGGGCAGTGCTCACACTCTAGTCTCCCAAGTGTTATCCCTCAAGCTCCCCCTCAGCCAGATTTTTACCCCAACAGTTACTCTCTCCTCTGATGCATGACACCAATAAAAACATTTTTATTAGTTGAGAATTTTGTTCCATGTGTTTTGATCATATTCATTCCTTCACCAAATTCCTCCAAGACCCAGCCCACTTTCCAACTTTATATATTCTTTGTAAAAACCTACCAAGTCCAATTTGTGCTTCCCTATACTCTTGATGTGTGACCATTTCTCCCATGGAGCATACCCTTAAAGAAAACTGACTCCCCCTCTCCCATGCTGGAGATTAAGTATGGCTTGAGCTGGGGCAGGTCTTGTGCATACTGTCACTAAAAGTGTCACCACCCACATTTTATTCATACACACAACACATAGGGTTTGCTACCCTGAAGATACGCTACTTCAATTTCGACCTGTGTGTATTACCCAACATTCTAGGGCCAGCAAGAAATGATGCTTCTCTATGGAATGTCAAGCTACGGTATCCAAGGACCAGCGCAGGAAGCTTGCACACAAAAGCCTGGAAGGCTACCAGGTTGTCTCCGCCGTTCTCCTCCATCTACAGAAGCAACTGTATACAAGTGCACAGAGGCCATGGGGAGGGGCACTGTAAGGTATTGGAGGAGAGGAAAATTGTGGGTCAGCAGAGGTACATCTCCCCCAAGAAAACACCGAGTAGGAAGCTGTCCAAAGCTGAATGATCTAGTCTTACATGGCAATGTTCAAGACATTTGCCATAAAGGGTGAATTATTGAGGTGGGAAGGGCCTGAAAGAACAATCTTCCGCATAAGAATATTATTTGATGGTGGTTTGTTTTTCTGCCAGGAATGCTGAGGTAGGCAAACCTCTTTGCTCTGTTTCTTAATGAGGAAAGGCATCTGTAAGTTTTTGTTAATATTTCATGGTGGAAATTTTACATTTTCATCACATCTTACTGTGACTTTCTCCCTAATCTTGGTAAAAAAGTGTCTAGAAGTGTTTTCATTGGAGCCTCGTTTCTGCTGTTTCATTCTAAATATGCAAATACAGAAGAAAGCCAAAGTGAACAGCTTTTACTGATGGGTTTGGGAGAGCTGGAGTCTCATAACAGTTGCGCCTCATGAGATAGGGTGCAATTAGCTCATGCTGTGGTGTGATTGTCCTTGTATGACAATGTATCACAGTTAGTTCTATCCTTTCACTATGTAGACCCCTGGGGTTGAACTCAGGTCTTAAGACTTGGTGGCAGGCCCCTCTACCCACGGAGCCATCCCATTCACCCAAGAATTGCTCCTCTGGATGCACGAATTTCACTGTGTTGCCCCAGACTGCTCTTGAGTTTGGGGTGGACTCAATCGGTCTTTCTGTCTGGTACCCTGAGCCTGTGGGCTGTGAGTTTAGCTACTAATCGAGACTTGCCTTCTAGTAGAAAGGACCTAACACATCAACCTGACTGCAGCATAGATCTACTGAAACATTGCAATTGCTTTAACTGAAGAATATGGGCAATTAAAAAAAAGTCTGACCAATATCTTAATCACAAATGTTCAAGTCCAGACACAGAACACAGGACAGACAGACAGACAGACACAGACACACACACACAAAGAAATGGGTAGAGGCACATATACATGTACCTGCAAGCACATGAATGTGCACATGCACACACACATACGTGCATGAAAAAAAAAAAAAAAAAAAAAAGAAGCAAACTCATTAGAATAACAGATAACAGACCCGGAACAGTCAAAGCAATCCTTAGTAGAAAGACCAATGTTAGAGGTATCTCCGTATCTGATGTCAAGGTACACTACAGAGCCACAGTGACAAAGCAAACACTGTACTTTCATGAAAACAGAATGTAACCCAGTGGAAGAGAATAGAAGGCCCAGCAGTAAACCCACACAGTCAAACCACCTTAGGCTGTTTATATCCTTTGGGTTTAATTTGGCAATAGACATATGTATCTAGAAATTCATCCCTGTCTACTACTATTTTAATTTGTTATGATTATTATTTGTTTTTCGATAGGGTCTCTCTATGTAACCCAGATATGGCTTTCAATTCACAAAATCGAAAGTTTTGGGGTGAAAAGCATGTATCATCATGCCTGGCTACTCATTTCTTTTAGATGTTTCCAACTTATTGGAATATAGGTTTTTAAAGTATTTACTGATGATCCTCTGAATTTTTGGTATCTGCTGTGATGTCTTCCTTTTCACCTCTCATTTTATTTCTATAGTAAAATCTTTTAAAATATGATTATTTTGTGTTATGATGTTTAGCTTTTTGCTCACATGAATTGTCTGTGCACCACATGCATTCTGGTGCCCAGGGCGGTTAAGCATCATGTCCTTGGAACTTGAATGAGCATGTTTGGAATTGAACTCAGGTCCTCTTGGAAGAGCAACACGTGCTCTTAACCCCGGAGCCACCTCGTCAACCCCATCTCTAATTTTATCAACTTGGGTCTTCTTTCTTTTTTTCTTTTTCTTTTTTGTTGGTTTGACTAAGAATTTGATAATCTGATTTATCTTTCTGCCTTGATTTTTGACAAAGATGCCAAGACATCCATTAGTAAAAAGATAGCCTGGACATTCACTCACAGATGAAACTCCATCTCTACCTCTCATCTGTTACACAAATTAGTTATACATAAATCAAAGACTAATTCATGTCAGACTTGAAACTCTAAATGGGTAGAGGAAAACAGATGTAGGCAAGAACTTCCTGAAAAGATTCCAATGGCCCAAGAAATAAAACCCAGGCAGACAAATTGAATATCATGAAGCTAAAGGCTTCTGAACAGCAAAGGATACAGTAAAAGTCAAGGGAGAGCCCACAGAGTGTGAGGGAATAATCTTCTTTACCTGAATGGCTGATAGAATATCTAGAATATATAAAGAACCCCCTAAACAGCCTCATCAATAAGTGGTCTAGTAAAATGGACATACAGTTCTTAAAAGATTAGGTACAACCAGCTAATAGATATAGGAAAGATGTTTAGCATCCTTAGCCATAGGAAAAAGCAAGTTAAAATTATGTTAGGGTTGCATCTTACCCCAGTCAACAGGGTATCAAGAGAGCAAACAACAGCAAATGTTGGTGAGGATGCAGTGGTGAGGTGCAGTGGTGAGGATGCAGTGGTGAGGGTGCAGTGGTGAGGGTGCAGTGGTGAGGATACAGTGGTGAGGGTGCAGTGGTGAGGATGCAGTGGTGAGGGTGCAGTGGTGAGGATGCAGTGGTGAGGGTGCAGTGGTGAGGATGCAGTGGTGAGGGTGCAGTGGTGAGGGTGCAGTGGTGAGGGTGCAGTGTTGAGGATACAGTGGTGGGGGTACAGTGGTGAGGGTGCAGTGGTGAGGGTGCAGTGGTGAGGATACAGTGGTGAGGGTGCAGTGGTGAGGATGCAGTGGTGAGGGTGCAGTGGTGAGGGTGCAGTGGTGAGGATGCAGTGGTGAGGGTACAATGGTGAGGGTGCAGTGGTGAGGATACAGTGGTGGGGGTACAGTGGTGAGGGTGCAGTGGTGAGGATACAGTGGTGAGGGTGCAGTGGTGAGGATGCAGTGGTGAGGGTGCAGTGGTGAGGATGCAGTGGTGAGGGTGCAGTGCTGAGGATGCAGTGCTGAGGGTGCAGTGATGAGGATACAGTGGTGAGGATACACTTTCTGGGGACTAAGTATGCAAATATATGAGCCTCTGGGGCCATTCTCATCCAAACTAGCACTCCACAGTTTATTACAGCACTCATCACAACAGCCAAATGCAGAGTCAGCAAAGATCCCCGTCAACACATGAGTGGATAGAGGACCTGCAGGGTGAACCCATGGTGGGGTTTCCAGTTTCACTTCCACAAATATTAATGAAAATACCATTTGAAGACAATAGGAGATCACTGTGTTAAGTGAAATAAGGACTGCTCACAGAGACAAATAATTTTCTTTCATTTGTAGTGCCTAGATTTTATATAAATATATAAAAATTTCTATTTTTGCATAATTTCATAAAGATAAAAGTGAGACTGAGGAAGAAGAGGGTAATGGGAGGGGACAGAGAGAAAGGGAAGGACACTGGGAGTAATTCTAGTCAATGGTCACAGTATAAGACAACTTCTTTTTTTTTTAGCACAGAAATTAAACCCAGTACCCTGTGCACGCTACCACACACATGCCCTATCACTTAGTCAGACCCTGTGAAAATGTTTTAATAAGACCTATTATGCTGAGTGTAAGAAATATATGCCAATAACACAATACTTATAATTTAAATATTCCCCCACTAAGGAAACTCAGGTCTTCTCTGGTGAAATTTGCTAAACATTTATATACTCCCTCTGCACCCAGTTGTAGTGGTGGGACGGTATGATGTATCCCACCCTCCTTCTGGGTCCCTCTCTCCTTCAGGTCTGACCTAAGATTTCCATCTCTATTATTACATCTTATAGAGTCCTGTATCCTTCAGACACTTTCTCCCTGAGGCTATGACACATAGAATTGTTAACTATTGACATCTGCCTTCCCAACAAAGATGTAAGGACCCGGAGGAACTTTATCTGTTTTGTTTTGGTTTTTTCTCACTAGCCTAGATCCTGTCCAGTAAATATTTCCTCTCTTTGGTCTACTGGTTCCTTTCTAGTGATGACTAGATGTTGCAGTTTCTCATGGGCCCGCCTCAATCCTCTTCATTATTCCTTAGTGACCATGCTCATTGCCCATACCTCATCACTCAGGATGACCCCTGAAGGTATGCTTTCACCCAAGCTTTACCATGACTGCAGACCCATCTCCCTGGCCCCTGACACCTCTCATTGAGTCCTTCAAAGTGTCTCAGTTCAACACACCTTATGGTGAGCCCAAAATTGCTTCCCTAAACCTAAGTCAGGAGCAGGGCTGCACACAGTTCCAATTTCTTCCTCCACTCACCAATGGGTACTCCTCAACATACTCTCTTAAATATTATTCAACCGTCTTGACTTTTCTTACCTCATTTACATCTCTGTCTCACACTTATGCCTGGTCTAGTGTATTCTCCAGCATGCACTGGTATAGACACTACAGATCAGGTGCCCAAAGACCCTCTTGGGGCTTCTCTTTGCTTTTAGGATGAGGATCATTTTTTTTTTTTTTATCACCGCCTGCCATCTGCTATCTCTCCTTCAGTCCCTCCTGGGGCTCAGGAAGGGTGAAGAAGGAAGCTCCAACTTAAGGGTCTGCTGCATCGTGACCAGAAGGCTTGCTCTGGAATTGGAGCTAGCTGGGGCCGAACAATGTTTCAATAGCCTCTTTTCATCAAGGCAGGCTCTGCAGATAACCTTACTGTTTACATGTCAGTGGAGGCTGTCAGTACCCTACTTCTCATGACTTGGGCAGGAGACAAGGAGGACGGGAGAAATTAAAGGGACACGAGAAGAAGAAATCACCCTGAGATGTACTTCGCCTTTTTCCGACGATTGATCAAGAAACCCCAATGTAATTGACAATGCTAAAATTGCCTACAGAGATCACGTGTGTGTTTTTCTAAGACATCTCAAGCACGGATGTTTAAAATAACAAATTTTACTCACTTAGGGCCGGAAGTGTTTGGAATTTTGAATTTTACTGTACTCAGGCTCATTTCTGATCTTTAACCCAGAACAGTTCATCCCAGAAAGATACCTTGTTGTTTGATTTACAAAAGGAAATTCTTTACGAGAAAGAATTAAAGGCACATATTTTCACTGTCCCATATTCTTACTTCCTTTTAACGGGATACTTCCATTTTAAACCTTGCTTGATTTTTAAAGTTCAAAGTAAATCACACCCTCCGATTAGGGTAAGTTAGCAGGCCACAGCATCGTGTGTATTACAGAAACACCTAAGTGTCATCTCTCCTTGCAAAGCGGTCACCTTTTCCTAAGCACCTTCCTCTCTAAAACCGACCTCACATGTGCACTCTTTCTTACCGTAATAAACTCGCCAACCCTGCTTCGCTCTGGCTCGCTTTAAAATTCTTTTCTGTGGGGCAGTCAAGGATCCAGCTTTACCTGAGTAAAGGAGGCTGCTAAGAGGGAAGAACTGAATTCAAGAGGAGTTGAGAGCTGAGCCCAGGTCAAGGCTGTCATGATTTCCGGGCACATGAGGACTGGATGGAGAGAGCCGGGAAGGGGCAGAGGAACGGGGCGGTCCCGCACAGGACTTTGCGATCTCCGTCTTCCAGACCCTTTTGCTTCACTCCAGAGGTAGTGGGAAAAGCTGGGGTCCATCCGTTTATACCCAAAAGTTAGGCTGTATGCTGGAGGATGGCTGTCCATTGCGGGTCCCTAGGCAGTTAAGGCTAACAATGGGGAGGTTCTTTTGCATTTTGGGCACTAGATGGCGATAGTTCCCTTCAGACAATTAAAATTGCCTGCTAGGATCACAAAACACCCTTGAGGTCACAGAGATGTGTTCCTGTGTTTCTGTGTCCTCTTTTGGGGATTTGGAATGAGAGCATTTTTGTTCTTATATTTGCCACCTTCATTGCTACGGAGCTAAATTGGTTTTAGATCCTATTTTTAACCAATGGGTTCAATCAACAGTTAGTGAGAGCTTCCTGTGTGCCAGCCCTGGACTGTGTGCTGAGGCAGGGAGCTGTAAGGGACGGAGCAGCAGCAGCAGCCAGAAAGCATCTAGTGTCTCATAGCTACCTCTGCCTTGAAAGAAAATCAAATACAATCTAAATGGCCACAAAACAATGGATTATTATCAACTGAGGCGTTCCAGATGACTGATACAGACGGAGTGCTTTGAGACTGTGTTAACTGGAAGAATATGGCTTGCCTGAGTGTCCAGGGAAGACTGCTCTGTCGATAAACCATATATATCCTAACAACTTCTCTGCTTCACATATACACCATTATACCTACTCAGACCACGCCTAACTATAATCCCATTTTATATCTGGTGAGCCCCCGACATTTCATTATACTCCCGTCCCATCCCCTGTAGACCTTAGTGACAGATGCTAATCGCTATGTATCTCTTCCTCCTGTAACTATGAGCAAATCTTTTTTTTATATGAATAAAATAGAACCCACAAGAATTCATCATCTTCTTTTTTAGAAAAAAAAATGTGTTTTATTTTATGAGCGTTGGTGTGAGGGTGTCAGATCTCTTGGAATTTGAGTTATAGATAGTTGTGAGCTGCCATGTGGGACCCAGGAGTTGAACCTGGATCCTCTGGAAGAGTAGCCAGTGCTTTTAACTGCTAAATCATCTCTCCAGCCCCCATGAACAAATCTTTTTAGAGACCATTCCCCTGTCCCCACATTTGCCACAATCCAGTGACTCGACTTCCTCATCTATTAGGAGAAATCTCATCAAACCATGAACTCTGATTTTACCCAGTCACCTTCCCAATAGTACCTCACAGGTGCCATATTTGCAAAAACACACGGAAAACCCAGTGTCCCACATTGCACATCCTATCACTGCATGCCATGGTCACTATCACAGGGCCAGGCTCACAGCTAGAATCTAGAACTGTGTAGGCCTCTATTGTCCTCTTTGTTTTAGGAAGAAGGGGGAAGAGGAGGAAGAGGAGGAGAAAGCTTGCCTTTAGGGGCTCTTCTTCCTGCCCGTAGCCTCACCAATTCCTAAAAGCTCCCAGGATGGTAGGTAGCACTGAACACAGGCTCCAGGTCTGAGATCTGACTTGTTTTACATCCATCCTGGGATGGGTGCCCATTCAACCAGGTCCTTGTGAAGGTTCTGCTAACTGATCACTTAGCCAGCCACGTTTTTTTCCCCATCTACAACATGAAAGGGCAAGGTAGTTGGAAGAGAACATCTTTGGCTTGAAGAAACAGACCTGGGAGAATCATCTAGCTCATGTCCCATGATTCCCTCTCCCTTTCCTCTCCTAAGCCCCTCCTGTTTATCTAGATTTTCTTTTGTGAAGATAAATGCACAGCAAGCGTCCACAGCAGGCAAGAACTGGAAGGAAACATCCACGCGGGTCTAACCCCTTCACATACAGTGAGGAAACTGAGGTTCGGACACACAACACTATCTGCCCACAGTTTCCAGCTGGTCAGGGTAGAGTTAGCGTTCCTGACATGCCTCATGAAGTATTCCTGGGCAGCTGCCCCTCATCTGCCTTCTTGTTCATCTTAGTCAAGATATGCTACTTGCGTTCAGAAGGCACGTCCAATGCAAACCACTCCGGAGATTGTATTTCAAAGATCGATAGACATGGCTTTTGCATTATCTGCTGTTTCAGATTAGCTATGCTGTGGCTTCATTCTTTGGGGTTGATATTGGGGGTGGGTACCAATTTCGAGTCCCTCTTCGAAGTCCTTAGCTCTAGCCTGTGAGACTGGGCCTAAAAGGGACAGGGTGATCCATTCTATATTTTCAGTCTGTCAGGAGATTTCATTGTTTAAACAAACATTTCAATGAAGCCATCCAGCTGGGCAGTGATTTATGGCTCTGGCTACAGTTTTTCCCCAACAAAGATAAACAATCCTACAACCCTTCAGACTGGGACTCCTGGTTCTAATAACTTGGAGCTGGCTGGACCACGCCAGCCATTGCCTGGTCTGGGGTTTGGTTAAGATCTGTTCACACTGGTCCTGCGGCTGAGCCACAAACCTTGGGGGACCGTGTTGTGCTTGGAAGCTGGAGCTACCTCTAGGGCAGGGAAGAATGGCAGAAAGGACAGAAGAGAAATATCTCAGAGTTGGGGGCTCCTGTCTCACCCCTCTCTTCCAGGAGAGCAGCAATGTTCTGCATTCTGCTAAGTAGATATTTGCTATTTCAGAACAACAGCTTCTGCTATTATTATTATTACATTATTTATACTTTGTTTGAGTTAGTTCTCTGCTTTTACCATATGGTTCCTTGGGATCAAACTCGGGCCATTAGTCTTGGCAGCAAATGCCTTATTCACTGATCCCAAGTTTCTGGTCTTACTTATAATGGTGGTGGTTTGGAAAGAAGTGGGTATTTTTTTTTTCCTTCCTGGACTTTAAATGAGATGATATGTGAGTGTGATTAATGTGAGTGTTGCCATTTAATATCTAAGGGAGATAGATGGATGGTATGACAATGGAATGCATACTTAGGGTATGGGAGCTGAGGGATGGAGAACATTTACCCAAGTTCTCTTCAGAGTGAGGTGGGTTTTGACTTGTAAACTACATAACAGGGATCCATATTTACCATTGGGCACAGCTAGAGACCAGGCAGGATAGACAGTTCCAGCCCAGGGTCTGGCTCTATGGGTTACCAAATGGGCAAGGCTCCCCTGCCTCAGCAGAAGGGTGAGGAGCTGAGGTAGAGGCAGAGCAGAGAGAAATGCCTCCTCCATTCACATGCCCCCAGAGAACTCTTGGCCAAGTTGAAGGAGACACACCAGAGGACAATTATTTAAGGAGATTCAGGTGTATGTCCCAAGAGAAGAAAAAGCCAAATGCTTTGAAGATCATCACCATTGGTGGAGACATCACAGAAAAGGGAGTTTGGGGGTAAATCTTGAAAACTAAGGAGATTTTGATAGGTAGAGATGGGCAGAAGGCTTTTAGCAGCATATGAAATGGGGAGGGAGGAGGGGCTATTCATGGAATGTTGAGAAGCTGAGTCAGACTAGAGTTTAGAGGATGCATAGAGACCCAGCAACTAACAAGATAAGTTGGTGCCTTCATCAGATGCCTGTATTGCAAAGCTTGCACTTAGCTCAGTGGGCAATGGGGAACTATTGAACCCCTTTGAGCAGGGAAGGAGCCTTAAGACGTGTTTCATTTGTTTATGCTGTGGAATATTTATCTAATGATGCAAAGATGTGTTGGATTCTTTTATATTGTATTTGTTTAACTCTGTGAAGCTGTGTTACTTTGCCTGCCTAAAACACCTGATTGGTCTAATAAAGAGCTGAACAGCCAATGGCAAGGCAGGAGAGAGATAGACAGGGCTGGTGGGCAGAGGGAAGTGGCCATCAGCCATCAGCCATCAGCAATCAGCCGCTTAGCCATCAGCCACACAGACACTCAGCCATCAGCCACATAGCCACACAGACACTCAGACACTCAGCCACATAACCAGCCACGGAGAAAGATGGAAAGAAAGGAATACAAAAGGCAGAAAGGTAAAAGTCCAGAGGCAAAAGATAGAAGGGATAATTTAAGTTAATAAAAAGCTGGCTAGAAACAAGCCAAGCTAAGCTTGGCCATTCCTAAGTAAGAATAAGTCTCTGTGTGTTTATTTGGGAGCTGGGTGTCAGGCCCCCAAACATCAAAAACAAAGTCATCAGCAAGAACAAAAACCCCCACTGTAGTTGTCCTTGAGGGACATCAGGTGGAAACAGGGAGAGAATGAATGTGGAGAAAAGCCACTGAAGTCGTGTGAAGACAGTGCTGATTTGTTCACAGGACAGGATCAGGGGGTTCTAGTCAGTCACCTCTGGCTGTCTGAGCTTCCAATGCAAAACTTAAGTCCAAAAGCCATAGAAAGGAAAGTCAATGTGTTCAACTAAATAAAAATTCAAAAGTCCTATATGGTCCAAGTCCCCTAAACAAAGGCAAAAGACAAGGGCATGCTGGAAAGTACTTGCTACACCAATGTCACAGGGCTACTTTCCTAAATACATGGAGAGCTTATCTTGCAGAATGACCAATGCATGCATACCCCAAGTTATGCATTGTATATAATATAACACACACACACACACATATATATATTTCTCTCTCTCACTATATATTTCTCCAATGCAAAGGGCATGAATAGAAAGCCCAAAGACACTGAGAAATTAAGGAAATTGTCCAAGTCACTCAGCTGTTTTGTTATTTTCCTCCCAAGCTTTTTAATACAAAGTTTCTCTGTGTAACAGCCCTCGTTGTCCTAAAACTCAATCTGTGGACCAGACTGGCTTAGAACTCAGAGATCTACCTGCCACTGCCTCCTGAGTGTTGGCATTAAAGGCATGAGCCACTACACCTGGCATCAATTAATGGCTTATTTAGGTTTCTTTTCTATATATTTATTTTTATTTTGTGTTTTTTGGTGTTCTGCCTGCATTTATGTCTTGTGAGGGTGTCAGAAGCCCTCAAACTGGTGTTACACATAGGTGTGAGCTGCCATGTGGGTGCTGGGAATTGAACTCGGGTCCTTTGGAAGAGCCACAAGTGCTCTTGGCCACTGAGCCATCACTCCAGCCCTTAATTAGGTTTCCATTGCTATGATAAAACATGACCAAAAGCAATTGGTGTGTGTATGAGGGGGGCAGGCTAAAGGGTTTATTTCCGTTTCCATTTCCACACCAAAGTCCATCGCCGAGAAAAGTCAGGGCAGGAGGAAGTCCAGCAGGACAGAAACCTGGAGGCAGGAACTGAAGAGGAAGTCATGGAAGGGCGCTGCTTACTGTCTTTCTCCCCATGGCTTGCTCAGCCTGCTTTCCTATATGACCCAGGACCACCAGCCCAGGGTGGCACCACCCACAGTGATGGAGATCAACCCATATGGATCATCAACGTGTGATCTCAGGCAAATCAAATGGAGACGGTTCCTCTCCCCAGGTGGCTCTAACTTGTGTACAGATGACATGAAACTAGTCAGCACAGCTAATAAGCAGCCGGGCTGAGATTTGGAGTCAGGCATTTGGGGACCAATTTATTCTTTCAAGCACAGCTTGCTCAACTTCACATATTCTAAAAGAAAGCCAAATTAAAATTTGTATCAAAACATCATACTTTAAAAGTCATACCAGAAAACATCAAAAACACTTGGTGGATGGTGTTTTCACTCAGATAAGACCACATCACATGTTATTGGTGGAAGTGTCAATTAGACTATTTTGGAGGGCAACCTGGTAGTATCTACCAACATTTTACACACGTTTGCTTTGACATAGAAACTACATTTTGGGCATTTTCTAACATTCAGGTAAGGGGAATGTAGACATTTATTGTAGTATGTTTGTGGTAGCAAATGTCTAGAAAGAAGCCAAGCATCCCCAATCAGGGGCTTGTATGGATTATGGAGCACCAAGCTAGTAAATGAGTGGAACACTAAAATTTACATTGTAGTGAAGTGGCCAGGAAGGTGGCCAGGGCAGAGTATGATCCACACATGCTCATTCCTACATGCTGGACATACAGACAGTCTCTAACTCTAGGAAGAACACTTAATTCTGGGTGAAGGGTCAGAGAGAGAGAGAGAGCAGGTTTTTTTAAATGTATGGTTTGGTATTGTATAAAGACACGTGTAAGCATATATAAAGATCAATTTGTAAAAAATAAAAATGTGCAGAGAAAGGAAGATCTGCTGTGGGGTTGCTTACAAAACAAAAGGGTATGAAATAAAGGCCTGGGGTTCCGTGTGTATTATAAGTGAAGGGGTATTCTTATCATGTGATTGTTACTTTCAAGTAGAAACGCATGACCTCATTTGTTTATATTTTACATCTTAAATTGATTTCTACTTGATAAGCATGTCTATGTGTGCATGTGTACCTGCACATATATGGTACAGTTAATAGTAATATGTTAATAGTGCATATGGTTAATAGCTCATTCCACACACACTGCATGTTAATAGTCAATAGCTCATATGGGTGTGTGCACACATGCTTGGAATCCAGAGGTTGACATTAGATGTCTTCCTCAATTGATCACCTTTTTCTTTCGTGTGTGATGTATATGCATGTGTTTGCACATATGTAGGCACATGCATATGTGCAGGTCATATGTGTGCATGTACATATGAAGGCCTGAGGTTAAATGTGAGAGACTTCCTCAATTGCTCTTCATAATGTTCATAGAGTCAGCATCTCAGTTGAATCCACAACTTATCCATAAGGACTAGCCTTGTTAACCAGTGTGTTCAGGGAATCCCGTACCTCAGCTTTCTGAGTGCTAGAATCACAGGCAGACCACCACGCCCACCTGATATTTAACATGGGTCCTTGAATTTGTCTAGCAAGTATTTTATCTCCCTAGCTCTGTTTCTGTTATTTTTAAAAATACAAAATATATTCTATTCTTATGTGCGTGCACGCGCACACACACACACACACACACACACACACACACACACACACAGGCACACATACACACAAAGAGAGAGACAGAGAGAGAGCAACCTATGTATTTTGGTGAAGCTCCAAATAGGATTGTGCCCATGCAGTAGAGCAGCAGTGTAGCTGAGCAGGGATGAGGTAGGGGAGGGGGAGGGGTTTGGGGGGGAGGGGGGAGTGGGGTGGGGGAGGGAGCAATCTGGCTGCACCTGCTATTTCCCCCCACCTCAAAGGTCCTCAAGTGCTGCTTCACGAGCTCTTCAAAGTGTGTTCTCTCAGCCAGAGTCTCTAGGTGCCTTGTGGAAGGGGCATGACATACCGGGGAGGGGACTTAAGGATGAAGATTTGGGGACTTTCAGAATATTAGAGAAGAAAAAGAAACTGAAAGATGGCTGATGTCCAGGAGCAAAAAATGGAAATGAAGTCAAGGCTGGAAGGATATAGTTGATAAACAACACCACAAAGAACATCTTTGTAGTGTACTTACATCTCGGTGCACTTATCTCTTTGTTTAGAATGGATCTTTAGAAATAGAGTGACTAGGTCAGAAGTTTTACATATTTAAAAATTTGGTGCCATTTCCAGATTGTACTCTGTTAAATTTTATTCTAGTGTGTGTGTGTGTGTGTGTGTGTGTGTGTGTGTGTGTGTGTGTGTGTGTGTGTGTGCCTGCCTGTCACAGTGCACACATGGAGGTCAGAGCACAGCTCACAGGAGTCAGTTCTCTCCTTCTACCATGTGAATTCCAGGACTTGAACTCAGGTCATCAGGCTTGGGGACAACTGCTTTTTAACTGCGGAGCCATGTCAGCAGCCTGACTATTAAGATTTTATTGACCTGACACAGGAAATGTGAAAAGTTCCCCATTTCCACCTGAATCCAGACATTTCAGAAAGATTTTAAGGCAGGACAATGGGAATCTAAGGGGGTTTGGATGAGACCGTCTTAAAGTCTTTCGAAAATGCACAGAGGATGGCATGGCCGGAGGTGAAGGGCAGAGGTAGCAGGGTCAGAGCCGTGGACGGAGGAGAAAGGCAGGCAATGTCAGGAGCAGGTGGGAACTGACAGTGATGTACTACGCTGATCCCCCTGATGCTTTGCTCTTTGTGGCCATATCCCTGGCTCTGCACCAGTTTTAGGTGAAGAGTTCTAGTTCTAACTGAGAAAGAAGACCCACAACTCAATTTGACAGCCAAACAAGAGTTCAGTGCTTGCTGTGTTTGTGATGAGGGGCGTGTGAAGTAAGATGGTTGTTCTCAAGATGCTCCGTTCCAGTCACAGACCTAGACCAATCCGTGTGGAGCGGTAGAAGAAAAAGCTACATACTGATGTGACACCAAGGAGCAAGGACATCCCTGCCATTCTCACCAAGGACAGGCTTGTGAAGAGGCCAAGTCTGAGGCTGGGTTTTCAGGGTGAGCGGAAGGAATGTGAGCAGTAAGCCAATAGAACAGGAAAACCCTAAGTAGATGGCTACAGGTAAGTCTGTGTTGTAAAGTCCGTATCTGTTCAGCTGGTGGGACTTGGAGCTACTTTTCAGGAGGTGCACCATGGGAGTTGGTGATGGTGCTGTGGGGTTGAGTCTAATTTCCTTTTAATGAAGAACTTAGGTATTTTGAGACATTATGGGGGTGGAGTGGGCTGGGCTTAACTTGGATAGGGACAGGACAATTTGCTCATGATGCGCTTGCGAGAGAAGGAGGTTCTGTTGAATCCAACAAGGAAGACAGCAAGGGACAGGGGCGGGGGGATGACAGATGGAGTCCAGGATCTGGGCACCAGGTATGGCCTTCACAGAGGCCCATGGTTAGCATGCTCTCCGTGTCCTCTGTGTGAGCCCCCCACATCCAGGACAGTTTCTGGACCCACCCGCCTTTCTTATCACATCTTTCCTTCCTGAGAACTCTTCATGGTTTAAATTTAGGGGTATAGGGGATGGGTGGAGAGAAGCCTACTCCCCCTCAAAATGTTTCTCATAAGTTCTTTAATCTTGTCCAGACATCAAAGTCTGTTTTCTCTTTCTCCCTATCGCATCTCTCCCTTGAGGCAGAGAGCATCCAAGATTTTGGCTGCCTGAATAGGAACTGGGGGAGGGGTGAGGATTGGGAAGACAGATGGGAACCCCTGGGAGGAAGAAGTCAGTCCTGATCTCAAAAACACTTCCTGTTGCATTAAAGCTGTTGGCCATGAGACCACTGTCCTCTGGTGGCCACGCATGCAACATGCAAGTGATGTGCTAAAAGAGAATGGCTTGACATCCCTGACAATGGGGATCCTGAAACGTGGCAAGAGTGTTCAAAGAGATGAAAAGAAGAGCCAACAGGGGCAGACATGGCACAGGTCCGTCTGGGTCACTTTGTTTTCTCAAGGAATACAGCACACAAGTGGGGGGACATGCAGCTTGGGGTCTGTCTAGTGAACTGAATCTCTGGATACTGTTTGACCACTTCAGGGAGAGGTAAATTGGGGGAGAGGTGTGATATTTTCTAGATAGGACCAAGTCATCAGTAGCATCATGGAAGAAATGTTAGTCTGGGATCTCGGCTTTCTATGTATGTATGTATGTATGTATGTATGTATGTATGTATGTATGTATGTATGTATGTGTGTGTGTATCTATCTATCTATCTATCTATCTATCTATCTATCTATCTATCTATCATCTATCTATCATCTATCTATTATTTGGTGTGTGAAGGTGGTGTATGTGTGAATGTGATTGCACGTGTGCCTATGCGTGCTCTCAGAGGCTGGTGGGCATCCTCCTGTCACTCTCTGCTTATTCCTCTGAGGCAAGGGCTCTCACTAAGACCCAAGGTTCATGTTTTCTCATCTAAGCTGGAAGCTAACAAACCCCAGTGATCCTCTGTCTCTGCCCCTCTTGGAACTGGAGATAGATATAGATGTTCTATAGGTGCTTAGATCCTAATTCTTGTCCTCACGGTTGTTCAAAAAGTACTCTTAACCATTGAGCCTTCTCTCTAGTTTCCCCCTCACTCGCCCCCTCCCTCCCTCTCTCCTCTCCTCTTCTTCCTTCTTCCTTTTAGATGAGATCTCAAGTAGCCCAGGCTGGCCTTGACCTTGCCCTGTAACTGAGATGACCTTTAATTTTCCTACTTACACCCCCCACACACACAAGTGTTGGGATCACAAGCCTTTGCTACCATGCCTGGTTTTATGTGCTACCAGGAATTGAATGCAGAGCCTCATGCACGTTAGGCAAGTATTTTATCAACTGAGCTCCACCCCAAGCCCCTAGGCCCATTTTTGTTTACTGAAACATATCTGGAATCCCATAAGCTCCCGGCTCTTGCCAGCCTCCTGCTGCATGCCCAAAGGAGTTCTTCTTCGTAGGTCTGCCCATGCTACGTGTGTCAGGGGTGGGCTGTAGGCAGGAATATGGCCAGCAACTGGGAAAGGAATTCACAGGACACACAGGACTTTTGGGAGGCAGGGCGGTGAGGGGAGACTCCGGGGATGTGAAGAATTGCCAAACAGAGGGGAGCTGATGAAAGTTTGATAATCTTTCATCTTTAGAACTTTTCATTTGAAGCATGAAATTTAATCAGATGTTTAAAGATCCTACAGAAACACACGAACAACACAAGCCCAGAGGACAGAATCCGTAGGCAGGTGCAGTGTCTGTCTTATTACTACAGTGAAGACAGATATTGAAACTGGCTGTGAGATTAGGTTTGGAACCCTGTTATGTTTCTGTGGGTAAACAGGCCCCGGGGGAAAATTGCTTTTCATTTCCTGAGATGGGAAGAGTAGGAATGGCGTGAGAGGAAGTGGTCATGAATCTCTGGAGACAGCAGTATCCGCATCCTCATTAGCTAGGGAGATGTCAGGTTGAAACCAGATGGCAAATATTTAATCACAAAGAGCAACTGTCAGTGAGGGGGAGGGGAGAGAGGGAGAGGAGGCACGGCCGAGTCAACAGACCCACATGTCTGGTGCCAGCACTGTCAGCCCAGCCATCAGCCTCCCTCAGCTCCTACTGTGCGCTCAACCAGTGCTCTCAGAACATGTATCCTGGGCATTCGCATTACATTCTAATTGAATGTCATTTCTTGGAGTATGTCCCAGTTAGCTATTGTTGCACAGGAAACTCTTAACAAAAAATTTGAGACTCAAGACAACTTATTTTTTTTATGCTTCTGAGGGTTGATCACCTCAGTTGGGTGGTTTTCCCTTGGGGTCCTTTGTCTAGTTGAAGTCACATGTCTGATGGGCTGCAGGGATGTGAGGACTCCAAGGGGCTAGCTGATCACTGTGGCTCATTCACAAGGCTAGAAATTGATGCTGGCTGTCCATCTTGGCCTCCTCCAGGGCTGTTCACTTATCCATATTTTTTCCCCCCAAGATTTTTTCACACTCTGCTGACTGTGTTCTTGGAGGAAATGTTCTAAGAGCAAGCATTCCACTAGGTCCAGGCAGAATGTATAAGGCTTCTTGGGGAATAACCTTAGAAGTACAGGGCATTATTTCCAGGGCATAAAAGAAAGGTAATAAAGCTTTGCTTTTTTACTGTGGGAATGTCATATGGGCACAAGGTGATAAGGAATTAATGCTGGCATTTATTTTGGCAACAAATTAACATTACGTTATGGGGGTCCATGGCAGGTCCATGGCAGGTTGTCTGTACAGTTGCATGGGGTCCACACTTAGGATGGTCCTGTGCTTCTTAGTATAATGCTCCATTGCCACTGTCGTGGTTAACCCATTTCTGATATGGTGATGTAGCTCAGTTGGTAGAGTGCTTGGCTAGCATGCATGAAGCCCTGGGGTTGATCCCTGCTGCTGCATAAATCTCATGGTGGCAGAGTCCTGTGGTAAGAGCAGAAAGGGAGTGAGGCAGGAGGACAAAGTAAAGGTCATCCTTGGTGGCATAGCAAGTTTGAGGGTCAACTAGTTAATGTCTCCCTCCCCTTCCCTCGCTCTCCCTCCCTCCCTCCTTCCTTCCCTCCCTCCCTCCCTCCCTCCTCTTTCTTTCTCCTTTCTTCCCTCCCCCTTCTTCCCTCCCTCCTCCTCCCTCCTTCCTTCCTTCCCTCCCTCCCTCCCTCCTTCCTTCCCTCCCTCCCTCCTCCTCCCTCCCTCCCTCCTTCCTTCCCTCCCTCCCTCCTCCTCCCTCCCTCTCCCTCCCTCCTTCCCTCCCTCCCTCCTCCTCCCTCCTTCCTTCCTTCCCTCCCTCCCTCCCTCCTTCCCTCCCTCCCTCCTCTTTCTTTCTTCTTTCCTTCTGTAGTATTAGGCTAGGACACAGGCACCAAGGGCTTTACACATCCTCCGTAAATGCTCTACCATGAGCTAGCCTTTCCACCAGTGTCAACATTCCCCTCGAAACAGCAATCACATCTTGTACTGCGTTCAGGCAGCCTGGGGATGGCTCGCTATGGAGGTCCATCCTGGATTTGTGTGCTGTGGTGAGGATGGGCATGTGCTGAACTCTGTGCTCTGTAGATCTGACTCCTGCTCATGAGAACTTACACAACACACAGAACCCAGCCAACGAGAGATCTGAGTTCTTGGGCTGTGGTTGATGTGGGATATTCTAGGTATTCTACAGAAAATATTTGTATTTTGCATGTTCTTTCAGGCACATATTCCAGCTCTCAAGCCATGCTGGGAAAGGCCTGAAAAGCTTCCAGGAATCTTAGAAATTAACTTCTCCCCTCTCTACCCTCCCTCCTTCTCATTCCCAGGACCCTGGGTCGGGGACCTTGAAGGGAGGGATTTCCTATATCGGGACTGGTTCATGGGATGGGCATGGAAAGGGATGTGTGTGACGGCTGGGAGGAAAGATGAGCTTTGGAACCTTTAGAGTGCCAGCTCAAAGTCAAGTTCCTGGGAGAGCCACTTGAAAAAGCCTGGGGGAGGCTGGGCCAAATGGATCTGGGTTTGGGGAAGAAGTAGAGGACTAAGAGAAGGGGGGGAGAGGGGGAGGAGGAGGAAAGTATAGGAAGAGGCAGCTCTCTGGTTTTCTAAAGGCGTATACTGAGAACACTGATGCTCTGGATAGTAATGCCTCCCTCCTAGTCTGTAGCTCCACACTTGGTAATTCCCCAGGCACTGGGAATGTCTTCTAACAAAGTAAGGAATAGCTCCCAGAGCTTCCTGGAGCAGACTAGGTCCAACCTCTAATAAACACAGTTGTCTTCTGAGAAGTACGCCTCTTGTTTATAGGTGATACTCAGTTTCCCTTAGGGGGTAGCACCCTATGTGATTGTCTCAGTTACTTCTTTATTCCTGTCATAAATCATGGCCAAAAGCAACTTGGGGAGGAGAGGGTTTATTTTAGAACTCTCAGGTCACATTCCCACCACTGAAGGAAGTCAGGGCAAGAACTCAGACAGGACCCTGAATTCAGGAACTGAAGCAGAAACCATGGTGGAACGTTGCTTACTGGCTTGCTCCCCATGGCTTGCTCTGCCTGATTTCTTATACACAGGACCACCTGCCCAGGGTTAGAACCACCATGTAGGGCTGGGCCATCTCACCATCAATCAAGAAAATGCTCAATAGACTTGCTTATAAGCCAGCCTTACATAGTGAGTCCTCTAAGAGAACCAAGGATGGTACTTCCCATGGGGAACTAGTTCTAGATGACTCTAGAAAAGAGACACTTCCAAACCATCCATCCAAGGCTTATTATGGGCTGTCAATTGCCTGCTTGATTCTTTGACTTTCTTGGGTTGTTCTTCAAGGATTTTGTACTAATTACTTTTTTATTGTAATAAAACACTATGACCAGGCAACTTATAAAAGAAAGCCTTTCATTGGGTTTATGGTTCTAGGGTTGGAGCCCACGATGACCGCCAAAGGCATGGTAGTAAGAACAGACGAGAACTCATAGCTCCAACCACAAGCCAGAGACCAGAGGACTAACTTTAAATGGCCCCAGTCTTTTGAAACCTCAAAACCTGCCCACAGTGCCATACTGCCTCAAGCAAGACTAAACCTCCTAATTGTCCCCAAACAGCTATCAACTGAAGGTCAAGTATTCAGATGTCTGAGGCTACTGGACATCTCATTCAAACCACCACAGACTCTACCCACAGAAGCCTCCAACCTTCCAGATTCCAAGTCCTAGACTTGCATGTGAGTTTAATGAGCGGGGTCTTAGGAGAAGATTGCTAGGAGTTGAGAATGGAAATTTGGGGCGCTCCTTTCACTTCCTATGGGTTCTCTAGCCAGGATCTGGGACTCTTCATGATTCCAATTCATATCGAGTGTCACCTCCCCGCAGCTGTACCCACTGGACAGCCCTGGCTTCTGAGCACTCTGTCAACTGTGCATGGCCTCATGTAATCTCCTTTGCTGAAAAGAGCTGGTGTGATATTGTGGGATGATTCCCAAGTGTTTCTGGCAGTGCTGTCCAATGTACCACACTGGTCCTGTAGTAGTGGGATTAAGTTACATTGTAAATAATTGTCCCACCTACTGGTTTAATAAAAATGTTGATGGTTGAAGGTAGACAGGAAGTGTGGGAGGGGCTACCAGATTAAGAAAACTCTGGGAACAGGAACAACAGAGCAGAGATGCCAGAGAGATGTCAGCAGAGAGAAATACCAGTGAGACCCAGAGGAAAGCTGAAATGCTGATCTGAAAAAAGGCACCAAGCCGCATGGCTGAGCAAGACTCATGGGTTAGTTTAAGAGCAAGAGCTAGCAATATGCCAGAGCCATAGACTGATCAACATAAACTTAATATAAGAGTCTGTGTTTCTGTTCGGACTGTGGATCTACAGGTCTGTGGGTCTGTGAGTCTGGACCACAGGCCGGACAGGTCAGAAACTTACTACCACATGACCCCGACTACAGCTTTAGTTCCGAGCAAACACCATGGGCACACTGTTCTGTGCATCCACACAAAACTAGGGAACAGTATCTGAAACACCCCGGCTCAGATTCAAGAATATAGAATGTTATGAATTAGTGTTTTTACTGTAACACAAAGTTTTCCATTCCTATAGAAACATAATGGTTTAATTAAGGAAAAAATGACTTTTTACATTTTTCCTACCATCGTCCCTCAATGTGTAAGTATCAAATTAGTATATATTTGGATTGTATTGATTCATAACGTTTGATTTAAGACACTGCTATTGGAGCTGCTGACAGGAGTTTCATAATAATTATTCACTGAGCTTTGGCTTGGGATTAGACGGCTTCCAACAATTTCTGAAATGGCCCCAAACACATTTCTGCCATTTTGTGCTATATATGCAGGCAAAGTGATGATATTCTCAGCATTGATAGAAATAATTGAGTATAAAAATAAAAATATCAATCAACTCTGAAAAATGTTGAATGTGCTCTGTGTATTGCAGGATCAACTAGCTATCCAGCCAAAATTTAACTCTTTATGTAAAGATAAATAAAGACATCCACTTCATTAGTATGAAAATTTGCTTTTTATCTTTAATAAATGTTAAAATTATATGTATACCAAAGAATTTAAGATAAATTTCTTTATGATTGTTTTGTCAGTGAACCTGGTGAATGTTTGATTTGTATATCTATTTCATATACTTATATATCCAAAGGAAACTTCTTTTCTTTTTTAAAAATTACTTTCTAAGTTATGTGTGTGGGTAGCATGTTGTTACATGCACATAAGTGCACATACCTGTGGAGGCTAGAGCTGGATCCCCTGGAGCTGGGAGCTTATAGAGAGCTGTGAGCTACCTGATACAGGTACTAGGATCTGAACTTAGGTCCTCTGCAAGAACAGTGTGAACTCTTACCTACTGAGCCATCTCTCCAGCTCCAGGGACTCCAGGGATAAAAGTTTCTCTAGTAAAAAGGGGCTGTGGGGGGGGGGGATTTTCAAAAAGATTTAGTTTATTGTTAATTAATTAGTTGTTATTATTATTATTGATGCAGGGTCTCACTACATTGCTCTGGCTGTCCTGGACCTCACTATGTGTGTAGATCATCCTGACCTTGAACTCACAGAGATCTGCCTGTCCCTGCCTCCTGAGCACTGGAATTAAAGGCATGCACTACTACACCTGGCTTAGTTTATTATTGTTAATTATGTGTAGCGTGTGTGTCCACATGAGGGTATGCAAGTGCCTATTATGGGTAGGATCTCATAGGGTGCCTGATGTGGACGACAGGACTTGGGAGAGAAGTGTAGCTTCCTACCCACAACCATCTCTCCAGGCCCTGGAAAAGGTTTAAGACTTCCTGAAGCGAGGCACCACCTTGGCTGCCCAACTAGCCACTAGCTAGTCAGATCATGTTGCTAGGGAGGAAGCTGAGGGCCCATCCAGAGATGAGGGAGTTGGTCAGTGTGGCCGGAAGCTAGGTGAAGGTGAACTAGTGACTATCTATTTTCTGTCATCTTAGGTAATGTTCATGCTCTCTGCAAAGGCCAGTGGTTAAGAGAAAGTGCATGGTTTGGGAGCCAATATAAGGTATGTGTGTGTGTGTGTGTGTATGCACGTGCACGTGTGTGTCTAATATCAATATAAAAACGTGGGGTTTATCTACCCATACAGATGAACATGAATTAATTTCCACTCTGAAGATATAGGTCTAACCTGGATAAACTTAAGGCTGATTTCCATAAGCATTCCTTAAGGTAGTCTTCTCTAACAGAATGCTGTTTGTGGATAGTTAGTTGGGTCTAAGAATAGGCCTATGGGAGGTGAACCCCCATCAGCAGCTGTGGGGAGGCCTCACCATCCTTAATGAGGACTCTGGTTCTCTCCAGCTGTGTCCACTGTTGGCAGAGCATTACCTCCACTGGGGCAGATGTCGCAAGCCACTCATTAGGTCACTATTTGAGGGCTACTTAGGCTGTAGTGGACTGGATTGCTCATTTTTAGAAAAGTTGAGATAAATTACTTTGTTTCTTCTTCATCAGTAAGTAGTTTCTAGTGGTAAGAAAATGTGCAAAGGAGCAAGAACAGAAAAACAGGGTGTGTGTGTGTGTGTGTGTGTGTGTGTGTGTGTGTGTGTGTGTGTGCATTTGTGTGTAAGAAAGAGACAGAGAGAGACATTGACACACACAGAAACATAGACATAGACACACACATAGGCGCACAGAGATAGAAAGAGAGAGAGAGAGAGAGAAAGAGAGAGAGAGAGGAGAGAGAGAGAAGAGAGAGAGAGAAGAGAGAGAGAGAGAGAGGAGAGAGAGAGAGAGAAGAGAGAGAGAGAGAGAGAGAGAGAGAGAGAGAGAGAGAGAGAGAGAGAGAGAGAGAGAGAGAGAGAGAGAGAGAGAGAGAGAGAAAGTTGAGGCCTTAGTTTATTCCTCCTGCATCCTCATCATGGAGGCAGGCAGTATAGTTCTGGGGACTGGGGTAGGACCAAGACTAAGTGCCTTATTGTCGTGCTCCCAGCCAATGGCATCTTGTCACTCCTCCCCCCTCCAGCCCCCCCCCCCCCCCCCCCGCGCCCCACTGGATGTGTACGTTCTGATGATGCCTGTGCTAACAGCTGTGTCCTGCTCCTGATACTTTGCAGTCTTTCTAGGCTAGAGATACTCGGTTTGCAGCTCTCCCCCCTGCCTTGTGCCCACACCCCTAGCTCTAGCTTTCCATTCATTGAATTCTGTGATCTGAAGACAGATGCTCCGGCTGCATTCTGGCTGCCTCTATTTCAGAAGACCCCTCTGAAGTTGCCTGTTGCTGTGATCCACCTGCTGTCAGGGACACTCTGTTACCAAATGCTAGGTGCTCTGCTACACCCTTCCCCAGCCTCACGCTGTTGCTGGGCTGCCCTCTTTTGTCTGTTTCCACACCCTTGTACACTGCCTCGTGCCTGTCACCCTGGATGGCTGCCCAGCAGCTGCAGCTGAGTCCATCCTGCCAGCACCTTCCCAAGCCTGATGGGTGGTCTCGTTGGGTTCCCAGCTCTCCCGGTCTGCCTCATGTGCTGCAATTGCTGGGCCACATCTGGCTAAATACAGAGCTCAGAGAGCCTGGATTCACCACTCAGGACCATTAGGGGAGGACCAGGTCTGGAAATCCAGAATGGTAATGACAGTGTTTACAAAGGACTTAGAATGTGACAGGCCCAGTGATTTGTGAGTTTGCTCTGTACTTTATGACCCCTGGCCTCACCACAGGGCATATACTCTGACATCCCCTTTCCACAGATGCAACAACTGAGTGTAACTCATCTGCATGCATAATATAAGCTCTCTGGAAGCTCCACTTACAGAAGTGAGATTCCAGCTTAGGGAGCTTAATTTCAAGCTAGTGACCACAAGTTCAAATACCCAAGAAACATGCTCTATTGTTTCCAATGACCCATTCCTGGTCTAGGATCAGCTAAGTAGAGGGAAAGGCCATGGTTAAGGCTTTGGACCCTTCTAGTCTGTTTTAGAGACAAAGGCAAAAATAAGTTACCCTCAGTCGTCACTAGGAAGGAGACCAGGACCACACATTTACAGGTCCTTCTCAGATGCACCTGCTTCTTCCTCAGTCTGCAGTCTGTGTTCTCTCAGACCCCAGGAAGTTTCTCAGGAGTAGTCACTTGGTAACTTTGTTAAACAAAGTGAGAAAACAGGACTTGTGTGTAGATAAGTATAGCAGAATCATTAGAGACTTTTTGAAGGGAGCAGAGAGGGAAGGTTGTCTTGAGAATGGCCGAGGTCACAGAGGATCTGATAATGTGGACCACTTTGATGCAGGTCCCAGAGGAGATATGGCGAGGAAAAAAAGTTGAACATTGGGTTGGTTTACTTTTGTTTCCAAGCGAATGGTTCTGTATTGAATCTGGACACAGTGATTTCTGTGCTCTATTTATTGTGGGGGAAGTAAGTTTATGAGAGAGGTGTCAAGGGAGTTGTCCTTTCTCCTACAGGTTCTCAGTGACTGCTAAGTTAGGGATGCATGGCTTAGGCATGGAGATAGGTGATACGGAGTTTCTAGGCATTCCTAGAGGAATACAGCATGTGGGCTGTGGCTGGTTCAATCTTCCTTGCAAGCCCTCTGTCAGAAAATAGTCTTAGCTCCATCCCGGAATCTGGCTAAGCTGGGCTGCTGGGGAGCTTGTTACTGTGCTTCGTGTCTTTGCAGGTGTCTGGGATCCGGTTCCAGTTAGGACCTTCCCTTTTTGGATCCTGAATCCTGGCACAAAGAAGGAAAAACGGGGGAGAAGAGAAGAGGTTCCGGGTTATTAGAGTTCACGATGGAGGCGGGGGGGGGGGGGGGGGGCGGGGGGCGGCGAACCAAAAACACTAATGAGTGGGGACTTATGAGTCACATTCCTTGAGAGACCCCAGCAGAGACAAGGTGGTCCAAGGTGATGCAGGATGCTTTGCAGGATGCTAAGGTTTCGATTGTAGGTAGTTAGCAGCCGCTTTGAAAGACTTTGAATCCTTATGTGAGAACTGTGTTCACACTGGCTTCTGCATGAGCCTTAGTTCCCCACTGGCAGAAGATCCTGCAAGCCATGAACGGGATCAGGAGACAGAGCCATGACTGTGAGCTGGTAAGGCTCTGTCAGGTTCTGAGGTCAGTTTTGATAGGCTGATAGGCTGTGGTCCTAAGTATCAGAAGTGTCTTTCACAGATAGCCCAAATTGTTCTGAGTCTTTTTTTTTTTTTCATCTTGAGGGGGGGCGATGTTGCAAAAGGCACTGTGAGAAAGGGACAGCACAGTGAACCTCTATCTCAGAGCTATGTGGGTTCGTAGAGGCCAGGCGTGACCTCCGTTATACACATGTGCCCCACATGGTAGGCCATGTGTGCTGCGGCTGGGCTCTGGAGGCTGCAAGAAGACCTTCTATGCTTGGAAGAGTCTGGATCTGCTGACTTGGCAATATGGGTGGGGGCTGGCCACATCTGCAGGGGAGGGGGCAGGAGCCCCAGGGGCTGAGCTGTGGAGGGGCTTTTCAGTCCCACAGCCCTGAGCTCCCCCTTCTATCCCCAACCACAAGAGTAGTGTAATTCTCCTCACGTTAAAAGTAAACATCTGGCAGCATCTGCAGTGCCCAAAATAAACTAAGAACTAATAGGAGGCATTTGTGACCATAGTGATAGAACAGGATGGGGTGGTTCATTCTGTAGAAGCCAAAGTGGCTACTGGGGGAGTCTCAACTCATTTGTTTATTGATTGGTGATTAACTAATTGACTAATGCCAAGATCCCAAAATATACTGCTGATGTAATCTGCCATAGTTTAGGACAGCAGAAGCAGCACACTGACTTAGTGGTGTCAGATAATGGAGCAGAGGCCAAGAATGATGGTTAGCTCTGGGATGTCAGCTAAACCTTACTGTAAACCTAGGGTCAAATACCCAGCGCTCCAAGAACAGTGGCAGCTCTGTGTAGCAAAGCCACTTGGTCATTGCTGGGAAGTCATTTTCCAGAGATGGAGACCTTGTCTGGATCTGAGATCAAAAACAGACTCAGCCCAGGAGTCGAGATCCCAGGGCCCGGGCATGCTAGGCAAGCATCCTGCCATTACACTCTTACCCAAGAAGAGTCACATTTGGACATCAGTCCTCTGAAACTGGTCATTTGTGCCAGGCTGGGCAGTGGTGCTGGAGTAAATAGTGATAAATACATTGACTGCTAAAGTCTGATTGACAAGCTGGAAACAGAGCCCAGGACGGGCTGGCACCATCTGACAACTGTGAAGGGCTCGTGGATGAAATTGGGCATATTTGAACAGCATCAAATCCATTCCTCACAGCCACACTTAATGTAAGCAACAGACAGAGAAACAAATTAATACCAAAAATGTCGCCAGCTTTCACATTCTGGCAGGAGAAATGCTTCCAGCCTTGGACAGATTTGCAAGCCTTTTTGAGTCTGAGGACTACTATGCTTCATCACCCTCATCATGCAAGGCTAGCAGCCAAAGGGCGAACCAAGAAACATGGATTGTTAGGGAGAGGGGGTTGCTTGACCAGGTACCTGGAGGGAAAGCAGCTGACGGGAACTTCTGAGATGGTTTCTGTGCTGGAGGTCACAAACTGGCTGTCAGCTGGCTGAATACAACTTTTAGACATGCCTTGTTTGACCCACAAATGTCTTTATCTTATTTTAATTTTAAAGTTTAATTATTGGCTCAAAACACACAGGTTGGAAGTCACAAAAAGGGGCTGGAAATATTGGTCAGTGTTAAGAGTGTGCACTGCTTTTCCAGGGGACCTGAGTTTGGATCCCACCACTCACACTTGGGTTCTGTTTGTAGCTGCAGCTCTAGGGGCATCTGACATCTCTGGCCACCTCAGTCGTCCACACTTCTGAGCACCTACCCCACCACCCACAAACACATAAATACAAAGAAAAGAAAAATACCACACACACATGCATATACAGTCACACACACACATGCATACACAGTCTCACACACACACGCATACATAGTCACACACACAACACACAACATATAAACAATTCACATACACACACACTCATATACCTATACACAACACACATACATCCCCCCACACTCACAAATACATATACAACACACACATATATACAAACTCACATACACATGCACTCACACATACAACACACATTCACATACACACTCACATACATATAACACACACACCACACAGATATACACAACACACATACACACACAACACATACAACACACACAACACAGTATACACACAACACAACAGTACACACAACACAAACATATACACAACACACAACTACATACAACACACATGCAATACACACACACTGCATATATACAATGTACTCATACACACAGAAACAAAACACACATACACACAACACACTTGTAACATGCACATACACACACACACACACACTGATTGCTCTCACATGGCCTGTGCAGCTCAGCTCTGCATTGCTTAGGCGCCTGTTGGCTCCTGTGTTATATGTAATTTCAATTCCTCTATTAAGCCATTAAATGATTTCTTAGTTATTAAATAATTAGCAGGGTTGCCTTTCCAAAATTTTAATTTAAAGTTCATAATTTAAATTAAAACAGAATGAGAAATCTTGGTCTCACTTTTGTACAAAAATAAAACCATTCCTTTATTTAATATAGTGAAACTATTATCTAAATAAAACCATGTGGGGGGGCTGGCACATAGCTCAGTAGTGGGGTGTGTGACCAGCATGCATGAGGCCCAGCACTACAAAAAATAAAGGCATTTTTATTAATCAAACAATATCGCAAAGTATAGTGACATGTAAGTATGAAATACCACAGGGAAAATCATTATGTGTTAACATAAGTAATAAACAAAAATGTAAAAGTATAACATACATGAAGAGTATGAAAATGAAGGAGAAAGTATTTTTATAAAAAAGAACCTGGTCCTGTACACTTCCTTCAATTCTTCTTTACATTCATTTTTCTGTCACTAGAAAAGCCTAGGTTTGCCTATTACTTTTAATATCACTATAACTTATCTATTTTTTATATTACTGTATAATCCTCATTTTGTGATTCTAAGTAATATTGCAAGGGACATCTATGTTCATTTGAATGTTTTTGCATCTTTGCTTTTTTATGAGTTGGGATCTCACGTAGCCTAGATCTACCTCAAACCCCTTAAGTCCTGATCCTCCTGTCTCCACCTCCCAAGTGCTGGGATTGCAAGAGTGCACCATACACCAGTATATGCTGAGGGTTGAGTTCAGCCTCATGCCGGCTAGGCAAACTCTCCAAAATGAGCCACATCCCTAGCCCAACATTTGACTCTTCCTAAAGTCTGAATTTCTCACAGTATTATTTTCTTCCCTCCCTCCCTCCCTCCCTCCCTCCCTCCCTCCCTCCCTCCCTCCCTCCCTTCCTCCCTTCTTCCCTCCCTCCCTCCCTCCCTCCCTCCCTCCCTCCCTCTCTCCCTCTCTCCCATCCTTCATTTTTTTTCTTCCTGTTTTTGGTTTTTTGAGACAGGGTTTCCCTGTGTAGTCCTGGCTGTCTTGGACCAGGCTGGCTTTAAACTCAGAGATCCTCCTGCCTTTGCTTCTCAAGTTCTGGGACTAAAGGCATGGGCCACCATCACCTGGCTCAGCCTGTATTTTCATAAGCAGCACAAATCTTCTCCATAAAGACTGGAGCTGTGAAGAGTTTATCTGGAAGTTTCCAACCCAAATGTTCCTGTGGCAGTCTCATCTCAGCAAACTGTTGAAGAGGCTATTGGGAAAAACTTCACGATGCTACCCAGTTCAATGGTAGTGTCAGAAGACTCAGCACCAAAGGCTGGTACAAGAAAACATGGGAGATTGGGATCCAAAGGCAAACTGTCTTTTTCAATTACAACATCTCTGAACTCTAAGTACAATAGTCATTTCTTAGAGAAATAGCTGCCTTTAAATGTTTTATTGATGGCAGAAGCAAAATGACTAGACAAGACCAGATCATTTGAGTTATTTATATCCTATATACAACCTAAAGAATGATGTAAACAAAGAGGTACGTCATAAAACAAAATGGGGTACAGGTAACCCCATGCTGCCTCCTGCACAAGTTCAGATGAATTCAGTGACTTCTCTAGGCCATGGAAAGCAAAACACATGATAGATTTTATTTGTATTTTCCTGTCTGGTATCATCAACACCTGGTGGCCAATAATTAAGGAGATTTATCTCATGGCAAGGCAGAACAAAATGAGATGTTTTTCGTGAGTTTGACTCTTTTGTGAATCGCCAGAGGTGCGCCTGGGAAATCAGCTTGAAAGCTAAGCAGGATCTCCAAGGGCAGGATTAGAGAGTACTTGAGCAAACTCCACCTCCGGGGCAAGGCAGCCGTCTGTGCTAAGGAGAAACCATGTTTCCATAATCTACCAGAGCTCTTTGAAGGGTCAAATAAGAGTGTGGATGAGGGGAAAGCAGTAGACACAATCTATTTACACTTTCCAGAATCCTCGGAAAGCCCTGCACCAAAAGCCTGTCCACAGAGCTGTCGCCATGGGGATGGGGAGAATGTCTGGTGACAGGGACATGGCTCCGAGATAAGAACTAAGGAGTAGGGGTAAGTGTTTCTTTGGGTGTGGAAACATGTTAACAGCAGGGCGGTTGCTGGGGAACTAATGTTTTGGTGGTCCAGGCGAACCAGCCTTCAGTGACTAGAGACGTGACCGTGAGATCTCTTGTTTGATCCATCATCTCCTGCCACACGGCCATGTCTTATAAGTGGCTTTTTTTTTTTTTTTTTTTTTTTTTTTTTTTTTTTTTTATGTGTCTGTTTTGGTGGCATCTCCAGGGACAGGATAAACTTATGAAAGAGGGGGAGGTATATCCAACATTGTGACTGGCATCTGCAGGCGACTAAGAGCTCTTCCAAGCAGGGAAATGTGAGATGCTGATGTAGGAGGCTCCTGAGAGAATGAAGATGCTCAGCGGGGGCAAAGGCATGCAGGCCTACTCTGTTTCTATTATGAACTGCGTGAAAAATGAAAATACCACTATAGATAATAATAATAGCAAGATGATACATTTAAAAAATTAGATTCCTTATTTGTAGTACGAGGTTTCTGGCCCATATGTTTGGGCCTAGCCTCAAGGTTTAGGCCTGCAGACCCGCAGACCCGCAATCCCACAGAGACACAGAGATGCTTACAATAGTTTTAGGCTGATCGGCCTAAAGCCCAGGCATATCACTTGCTAGCTCTCTATCTTTCATCTAACCCATGACTCATCCTGTTCAGCCATGCGGCTCGGTACTTTTTCTCAGAGCAGCATAGTTGTCCTCGGCTTCTTTCGGCGTTCAGCTCTGGACTTCCTGTTCTCAGAGTGTTTAGTCTGGTAGCCCCGCCCACACTTCCTGCCTGCCTTTGGCCCATCAGCGCTTTTTATTAACCAGTGGGTGGGACAATTATTTACAATGAAACAACACAATCCCCCTACACTCATTAGTTTTTCAAATTACATCTTATTTATCTATTTATAGTTTAGAGCATGGGGGCCGCACACCATGTCACATGTGTGGAGATTTGAGGGTAGGATCTGGTCCTTACTTTCTCCCATGTGAGTATCAAGGATTAAACTGCGGGGAGGGGGTGTTGCCATGTTTGGTAGTGGGTGCCTTTATCTGAGGAGCCATCACACTGGCCTGAGGTGACAAATTTGGGACGCTCAGTGGCAGCTCAAGAAGCCATAATGAATGGGTTACTCCTGTCCAAAGATTTTCAGCTCTCTTTGTTAATATCTTCATTACTGCTTTTGAAGACACCCTTTCCCAAACGGGATATTTGGGCATGTTCACGTGGCTATGTGTGTTTTATACACATATGCATGTATTTGTGTGCATGGAGGAGAGAGGTTTGTGTTGGCTGTCTTCTAGGTCTCTTGGATGTGCTTTTAGGGACAGGGTGTCTTCACTGGCCCTGGAACTTACTGATTCATCTACTTGGGACATTTGCTTTTTTTGCCCTCACAGTGTGGAGTTACAGATTATCTGGCTTTTCTGTGGTTCTGAGGACCTGAACTCGGGTCCTCATGTACGTATAGCACAAATGCTTACCCACTGAGCCATCTCCCTAGATGCATCCCATAGAATTTGTTTGTTGTTTATTTTTCAAGACAGGGTTGTAGTGGATTTATGTTGTTACATTGTAAATAATTGTCTTGCCTACTGGTTTAATAAAAATGCTAATTGGCCAAAGGCAGACAGGAAGTGTGGGCGGGGCTACCAGACTAAGAAGACTCTGAGAACAGGAGGAATAGGGCAGAGTCAGCACAGAGTTGCCAGACAAGCCAGAAGATGCAGAGGACAACTATGCTGCTCTGAGAAAGGTACCGAGCCGCATGGCTGACCAGGATAAGAATCATGGGCTAGTTTAAGAGCAAGAGCTAGCTAGCAATATGCCAGAGCCATAGGCTGATCAGCATAAGATTAATACAAGCATCTGTATGTTTCAGAGGGACTATGGGACTGTGGGTCTAAAAGTCCAGGCCAGCAGGCTAGGCCGTGAAGTCCAGGTCATGAGATTAGACCAGAAATAGCGGCTAAAAACCTAATACAACACTGGGTTTCTCTGTGTAGCCCTGGCTGTTCGCTTGCCTCTGCCTCCCGAGTGCTGGGATTAAAGACGTGTGCCACCAGCCTTCCATAAAATTTCAGTAACAATGATTGCCTGTTTATCTGGTTTCATCTGGAGGTCCACAAACCGTTGTACTATCTAAGATTTTTCTTCTAAGGGCCGAGTTTCCTCGGAGACTAAGAGCTCGGAGGATCTCGATAAGACTGCATGCTACAGAGGACTCCCCTGAAAGTTTGGGCCAAAGCCGTTACGTCACCACAGCCGTACAATGAGTAATTAAATATATAAAAAATGGAGCTGGAGAGATACGTGTTCTCTCTAGCCTCAAGGCAAGCCAGTCCTCCAGGTGAGGGGGGGGGGCTCCTGTGCTGCTGCCTATGGGAGCAGGGCTGGCAACAATGCATCCATTAGGTTTGTCCTTTTGACAGGAGATAAGGGACTATATTGAGAGTGAACTCCTCCCTGTGAAGTCACCTGGTGAAACTGTTTGTATTGGTCACTTCCTTTCCTGCCAGTGCCTTCCCATATGACTCCTTGGGGGGGGGCGGGTTTCCAGGTTTTGGTAAGGACCCATTCCATTCCAATGGTTTGAGATGACAGGTTAACTCCTTCAGTCTGGGGATGCCACACTGTTTGGGATTCCTCTATGCCATACCCTTGTCACCCACTGTGTCTTACATTCACTGTGCTGTTTCCTGTTGGGGTCCTGGATGCTGGAGTGGGTGTCTTGCCACCGCACTTTGAGAAAGATATAATTAAGTGGGACTAAGGCAGGCCAGAGGAAAGCAGGTAGGGGATGTAGAGTGCTTGGGAGGAAATTCTTACCTTCTTCATATAGTTAGATTGGCAGTTTTTCCATACGAGAGGAACATTAGCCACAGAAAGGTGAATAGAAATCGGGGTTTGTGTGTGGCAGCCCTCAATTGGGTCCTTTGGGGATGCCCTCATTCTTTGTATGTGATGATGTCAGATTGTCCTGGCTCTCCATCTATGGAGCAGCCCCTTAAAGATATGGTGTTATCTGGGGTCCCATCCCTTTGGACTGGCATGTGTGAGTGGATCACGGTCCTGTAGGAGACCCCCAACCTTCAAAGACTGCTATGTTGAGAGAAGATCAGATTCCTGGATACAGAAAACAGACTAGATCCTGGCTCTTCAATTCTCAAACACCCATCCTAGGGTTGCCATGGGGATTAAATGAAAAGTACATGTAAGGGAAGCCGAGAACAATCTGAGTCTCCTCTTAGTCAGTCAACCCTCTGCCTCTTGATCTGGGAGCAGGGGGCAATCATGTTTTACATGTTCTGCCTTCGGAATGAAAGGCAGAAGCTGTTGTCATGGACAGGGGGTGGGTGGGCACATTATCCCAGAGCCTCCTAATCCCATTTTCTGCCTTCACGTTAATCCTCTTCCAAGCTTTTTCTGTCTGCCACACATTCAACTCCCAGTGCACTGGCCCCGGAGCTGGGCCTCACCTCGCCTAGTCAAAGGCAGTGCTTGCTTGGGGGGTGGGGGGAATCTCAGGCAGGGGCGTGGACAGTCCAGCCCGATATGCTTTGCTCCTGTAGCAGCCCTGGGTGTTGTGAGCAGATCAAGGGCAAACACTTAGTGCTCGGTTGATAATGTGACATAGTGACAGTGTTTGCCACTATGACCAAAAGCATTTACTGTTTGGCTGACACTGGCTAGGCTCTGTATGGACAGAATGTCATTTGCTCCAATTCTTCCGATGTTATCAACCTAAAATTTGCAAATAAATTCAGGGAAATTATTTTAGCCAGATAATACAATGAACAGAGGTGGCATTTCCCAGGGCTGCTGGCCCATCCTGGCCTGGCTCTGGCGTCTCATAGAGAAGTACCAAGCTACACTGCCTCTTCATGTTGCTTTGTCTTCCTTGACTTTCAAACAGATCCATACTCCCCATCCCACCAGGCTTCCCTTCTGACGTGACCTGAAGCTTCAGGGGGTGAAGGTGTTTTCTCCACCCACTTCTGGGATATCATGATTACATGGAGCAGAACAAGTCTAGGTTCTGAAGAGAGATGCTGGGAGCTGGTTCTGGTGTTTTCGGGAAGAACAAGATCCAGCCAGGAACTGAGAGATCAGTGGCTGGGAGTGTGTGGCCATCCGGAGGGAAGAGAGGTGCTATCCTTTTTTGGGGGTGCGATTGCCTTTTCATTTCAGGTTGCAAATGTTTCCCCTCAATTTAAAAGGACTAAGAGTGGCCATTTCTGTCCGCAGAAAGGGGTTCTAGGGCAAGGCTCAGTCTCTTCAGGAAGCTCTGTGAATTGTTTCTAAAGAATTTTTGCCTTAGCTTGTTTCAGACCAAGACAAAGGACATCTTCTCTTACTCTAACCTGGATGCCCCTCACCCTTAGTTTATCATTTTTGCTTTGGGTATTATATACTTTCCTGCTAGACTGTTCTTGCTACATCCATAGAAACGAAGCTGGCTTTTCTATAGACCCTTCCTTCCTTCCTTCTCTCCACTCTCCACATATCTTGCTTAAAGAAAGGCTCTAGAAAAGTGTCTATGGACTTGTGGCATGCACTGGTAATGATGTACATCTAGGATGCACCAGGAAAAGCCACTTGTCTGTAGGTTGTCTGGCCACCTCCTTCTTTCTGAATTACTTCTCCAGCAGTTTTAAGATAGCTGGCATCCCACTGTAAGGAGGACACTCTTGGGTTAAGGCAATGTGTGCAGACAGTGAAGGTGTGGTAAAATGAAAACCTTCCTGGGGGAAATGGATGCGCCCCTATGTCCTGGCTCAGGATTTGACATGGAGGTTCAAGCAGGAAACAGGCACCATGAAAAGAGCCTGAAGTCACACACGGCATCTTCAGTGTTTGCCACTGAGATTTCATCCCTCAAAGTTTGTCATCCCCCGTTAGACACATATCACTAGCCAGATGCTAGAGACGGAACTGGGACCGAGTAAAGTTTCTTACGAACTTGTGGCCGAGAAGAGTATTTGTCCTAAAACATCATTTTATTAATTGATTAATTTTTTTTTTACAAAAATAAACAATTTAATGAACAAGAAGTACAAAAGCTTCTGGATATGCAAACTCCAGGAGGGGGAGGGCCTGGTTTTGGCTGCTTGATGGCTTTCACTGAAAGCAAATGAGGAGAAAGGCTCCGACCCTACCCCCACCCCAGGTCCTGGCTCAAATGCAATCTGCTGTTCCACCCTAGCCTCGGCTCATATGGATGTGTGCACCACTGCCTATGACCCCTGGGCTGGCCTAGGAGCAACTGCTAAAGGAGAGGCCAGAGAGACGGCCTTCCTAGGTACTGGTTCACTCAACATCTTGGAGCATCCTGCAGCTTCCCATTTGGAGCCAGGCTGAAAGAACACTCTGTGACTGATTGTCCCCATGCAGCTTCTGCCCACTGTGGCTTGTGCAGCAGCAGCAGCAGCAGCAGCAGTGTCCTGGCTACATTCTCAAACCATGAATGCAGCGATGGGGCTGCCCATGGAACTGTCCCAGTTAAGTAAGACTAGCGTGAGCCCAGCTAGCAACCCAGAGCTCTGGAGAGGCAGTTAGCTCCCAACCAGTGATTCTCAGGCTGGGAGCAACAGTCTCAGACCTATGCGGGCAAACTCACATTTTAACATTTTAGCATATTGCACATTTGTCTAGTCACATCAGTTGGTCTGGGATGTTAGCTTTGTCTGCAGGCGTTCCCAGGTGATATCAAGTGCAAGTCCCACCTGCAGCCAGCAAGCCCAGCTGGCATCTGGTTAGCTGAGCCCACAACCAGTCAACCAGAGGACTTCACATATGTGGTCTTGCTGGCATCAGGGACCACTTGGCTCCATCCAGTCTTAAAAAAGACCAGCTTCCGACCTAGAGGCAGAGATGAGAGTTTACAGGTCTGGGTAATTTTCTCCTGGGAGGCAGAATCACTCTCTATAAAGCGGCTGCCCTGAAGGACTCATACACACATCTTACCATCTCTGCCTCCCCTCTGGCTTTTCCCAGGTGGGGTGTGCTTCTACCTTTCACATGCTTTGGAGAAGTCTAGCCACTCCTTTGAGGTACCCCCTTCCTCTGGCTCACCTGTCCAGGTGGTTTGGTTGGTGACCACAAAGGCACGGCATTGAGTATGGCTCTCACAGACATCTACAGCCTCGGCCAGGTTGAACACAGACAGGAGGCAGCCGCCATGATGGAAGGATGGCCAACAGCGGTAGTCCTCCTGTGTGATGGTGCTATCAGGAATGCGTTGGTACTCTAAAGGATGAAGGGAGGAAACTGAGATCTGTGTGCCCATTGAAGACAACTCTGTGAATAGGGCTTCTGAGACTCATTTGCTAGAAGAAAGCAGATGTCCAGGCCAGAACACCCAGTATGGAAATGGGTAGTCAGAGCTGCTCAAGCTGGCTTCGCAGCCAGGCACACACTACTGGAACTTCAGGACATACATTTCTCTTAGATTTAAGGCCATGTAACTCGTTTAAACAGCATAGGATAAACGGGGCACATGTGGGTCAGGCACATACTCAGATACCAGCTATCTATGTTGTCCAAGGTTGGGGCATTTTAGACATTTAGAATGGGGCTTCTCAAATATCATGGTACATAATATTTCCATGAAGTATTACTAAAATGCAGATTCTTATTTCGGAAGGCCTGGGGTGGAGCCTCAGGATTCTTGACTAGACTCCAGGCTTGCCCATGTGTTGCAAGGGTTCAGAGCCCCTCAGGCATACTTGGTCCTGACTTCAGGGAAAAGCCAGATAAACCTCTAAGATCCAGTCTGGGACCTCAGTCAAAAAGTTTTAAGGTTAAGAGGCATGTAGAATAACACAGAATGCCACAATTCAGGGTTCAAGTGTTTGAGAAAGGTTGAGGTCTCCCTGGATTGCAGAGCCCTGGAGACCCAGCCAGTGCAAAGATTCTACAGGAGCCTTGAGAGGTAAGCATGTGGCTCCCTGGTCTTTCCCACTGCCCTAGGAGTCCCAGCTGCTGACTGATAATGCAGAAGCCCTGGGCCTCTGGCCACCCCACCCTCCTGCCTCCTTCTCCTGCCAGGGACTAGACCAAAGTCCAGGCAGGGTTGCCTGTGATTTATGGCCCCATAAACGGAGTCCTCAGGGACAGAGCCAGCCATTGTTCACCTCGTTAAACTTTATTTACAGGGCTAACGAGGGCTCCCCCACCCCTAAGGCTGGTCAGGCCTCCTTGAAAACAGAGGCTGCCCACCCTTTGCCCCCCCCCCCAACCACTGCTAAACCCTAAGGCTTCTGTAGAGGGACCACGGCCTGTAAGCATAGCTATAATTCTCTCCATCCCTGGGAGAAGTGGCTTCTTGGCTGGTTTCAGAGGAGGCTGCCCCCTCCAGCTGCCCTCCAAGCCCCGGGAGTGCAGGGGAAAGAAAGAGGTGAATCTGTATTGTATTCCAGCTGTGTATTCCAGCTGTGTAATGGAACTGTCCTCATTGCTTTTACACACCTTGCAGGCTATTTAATCCCCATAAGAAGTTTGCTAGGTGAATTATTTTGAACCCAATTTACAGATGAGGAAAATTAGTTGCCGGGGTAAGTCATACATCTCGTTCATGGAGGGGCTTGAAGTCACTCATAGAAAGGCAGAATTGCTCGCTATTCCAGTTCAGTCAGAGATGGGACTTCCAAGTGAAAGATCTACTGGCTATGTGACCCCTCAGTGAGCCCCGAGAGTGGCCTTTGGAGACAAGAGTCTCCAGAAGGGTAAGCCATAGCCCAGTGGGTAGAGCTCTTACACCTGTTCCTAATTGCCCACCCCATGAGTCCCCGAGGTGGTCACTCACCAGCATTGCTGCTTGTGGAGTTTTGTAGATACTGCCCACTCCGGTACAGATGCAGCACCATCTCCAGCTGGGCCAGGGTTTCATCTACCCCCCAGGCAAGCTCTCCTGCCAAGTACAGTATAGTTATCATGACGGACTAGGGTTTGGGCCCAAAGTCTGGTGGCTACGAGGGCCCTTTCCACGGAATGTTGTCTTAGAATAATGAGTCCTAGACTTGGTACTGTCCAGGATCATTCTTGTCCCCACTTCTGATAGGGCAGTGGCAAGTGAAGGGAGGTAGATGGGCCCTGAGGCTTACCTGTGGCATTGACAATGGTATCCAGCAGAGGTCGGAGGGATGGAGGGGCACTATGGGGCAGGAGGTATGTGAAGAAGAACCTGTGGCAGAGAGGGAACAGAGGGCTCAGTATGTCCTTCCCTTTCACTCTGTATAGACTTCCTGGTGGCCTGGGAGCCTGAATCCTCACCCAGGGACCAGGCGTGACCACATTATCCCAGGAACTCAACCCAGCCTTGAAGCATGGGATTGGGCACAGCTGTGACTACAAGCTAACTTCAGGCCAAAGTGGGACCAGAGGTCTCTTTCTCCACCCTTCCAGCCCCCACTGTCCTCTGTTTGACCCCAGCAGTGGAACCTCCCATAGTTGGGGCTTCTCAGCCATGAGGAGCTTTGCAAAGGTCAAGAGCTAGGGTGGAGAAGGGATATGCCAGTCTTGGCAGCCTTAGGCCCTGAATGTGACACTATTTTAAGAAGCCTCCAGCTGCCCCTCTGACCTAGCTCTCCTTAGAGCTCTTTATTTTTAGCTTCAGAGCCACATTCTCTCTTGACTGGGCCCCCAGGGTTTCTACCGGTCAAGGTTATTCTCTCTGGTTGCTCTTCTGGCCCCCATGGGACTCTTGCCTCACCAGCCCTTCCTTGGCCGTTGTCCCGAAATGTAGGGTCATCACCTGTAGGCATTGTAGAGATTCCGTTTCTCATTCAGGCCCTCGCACCAGCCTTGGGCTGAGCAGGGCAGGGTGAAGTTCCTGGCTGGAAACTCGAGGATGCAATCAGCAACACTAGTACACGGTGTCTCCTCCACACGGGCATCATCCAGGTCCGTCACCTTCAGCTCCCCATCTACCAGCACAAACTGCCGAGGACGGAAGTCAAGCAGAGTGACTGAGCCCAGAGGAGAGTGGGCTAGGTGGTGGAGGAGGCGGCCGAGGCTGAGGCAGATCTGAGGGTAGACACATAGGTTGGTTGGGTCAGCCTCCTGGACCCACAGGCTCTGGATTTAGCTTGGGGATTGGCCTTTCTCTTTTTCAGGTGCCAGTGTAAGATAAAGGCTGAAGCCAGGGCCTCGGAAAGGAAACTGATCTTGGCTGACCCTTGGCTGGTCTGACCATGCACATGGCATGGAGTTGGAGTGAGAGAGTAGTGTGGGCACGGCCACCCATGGTGGGGTTGAGTAGAGAGACCAGCAAAAAAGAGAACACCAGGATCCTGCTCTGATCTTCCCCTCCCCACCCCCACCCCCGCCCCGCCCTTCGGCCCATGGCTGAGCCAGCATGTGCTCCTCCCCCCCCCCCCCCCCCTGGCTGAGAAGTCTAGGCTGCTCTGGGAGGCTGTCTTCTAAGGGAAAACCATGCCAACAAAAAGCCCAGACTTACTCGGAATCGGTCCTCCCAGAACATCTGCAACAGCTGGATCATTTCCACAGGGGCGCCCAGCTCTGTGATGGTGGTCAGGGTGTCTGGGATGTCTTCACTGTCCTGGTAGCAATAGCCATAGAGCTGAGGGGGAAGTCCAGGGAAGGTCATTAGGTCACAAGGTAGAGGCAGGGGCAAAAGATTGGACTATCAGATGCCCCACCCTCTGCCCTTGAGGGCAGCCCTGTATTCGCTTTAGCTCAAGCCAGCGGAGAATGGTGTTTCCTGGGAAGTCTGGCATCTGTTCCCAAAGCCCCAGTTTCTTCTAGCTTGGTGGCATCAGCCCCTCACTTCTTGTTACCCAGGGAGATGGGCAGGCTGTGGCCACCATGTACCAGGCACTGTGCTAAACATAGTATGTGTACGATCCAGTTCTTTTTAAAAAAACTTTAACTTACTATTATTGTGGTGTGTGCTGAGGTCAGAGGCCAACTTTCAGGGGTCAGATCTCTTCTCCCTGTGTTGGTTCTAGGGAGTGAACTCAGGTCATCAGGCTTGGTGGCATACACTTTTACCTACTGAGCCATTCTCTCTGCCTTCCAATCCTTACAATCACCCTGGCGGCATGTAGCCACTATCATTGTGTCTGGTTTTGCGTGGGGAAATCGACTCAAGAGAGGTTATGTTGCTTAGGTGGTCATACAGCTAATAATCGTGTTAGGATTCTAACGGATGTCACCACGGTTCCACAATCCGGTTCCTTTGCTAGTGCAAGGATCAGCAAATGACTATCCAATACCCTCCTCTACTCGAATCCGTGTCGATTTCTCTACCATCTCAGCTTTCCAAATCACAGAGGCACATCTGAATAGGTCACATAAATGGGAGGCAGAGTAAAGAGTGGTTCTCAGGGAAGGCCTGCGTGGGAGTGTGCGATCATAGGTCTCACTTCTGGTACCACCCAGCTGGCCAGAAAAAAGCACAGGGGAAAACCTTTGCCTTTAACACCCACATCAGCATTCTCAGAGGGAGGCCTGCTTCCCAACACTGCATACCTCTGGCTCACAATGGGCTCCAAACAGCAGCACCCTACAGAGCCTGAGCACAAAGGCCGAGTTGTCCAAGCCATACAAGGGAAAGTGAAGACCTCTGTGGTAGAGGGTTGAGATGGAGGACAGGGAGCCCATGGCCTAAATATGCCAGCATCCTCATCCTCTCCAGCTGCCTTGCTGGCCCCAAAAGTCCCAGAAATCCCAATCCTGTCCTACCAGAGAAGCTAGACTCAGTGTCAGTCTACCGGGTTACTTGGGCTATGACACAGAGGACCAGGGATCGGCCTAGGTACTCTCTTTTCTCACTCCTTCCATACCCTTAATCAGCCCAGAGGAGCCCCAGACTCAGGATGGGCTTTGGGGAAGGTAAAAGGAGCAACCCTGGGGCCTGGTTCTCATTTTCTTGCTCCAGTCTGAGCCTTTGTGGGAAACTTCTGAAGGTTATTAAACACCCGGAGGTCGTTAAATGCACTGTTAACGAGGTATTAATCAACAATCCTCAGGAAAAAATAAAAAAGACACCACTAACCTCCCCCCTCCCCAACACACACACACCAGGAAGCATGAGGCTGAGTATTGCAGCTGTATCTTTTGTTCTTTTGGGAAGAGAAATACACTCTAACATGGTCAGAACCCGTGGTCCAGGAAGGCTGTGTCAGGGGTGTGTGTGTGGGGCAAATCTGAGGCCTGAAGTCCCAGGATGCCCAGGATGATGGGATCAGTAGGGAGAAGGCTCTTGTGCCATTTTATCTTGGGCTAGAGAGGCATCTATCTTAGGAGGAGAGTGTATGTGGATGATAAAAAGGATCCAAAAGACTGAAAAATCTCCAGGCAGTCCCCTGGTGACCGGAGTCTGTGCTGGGGAGAGCACAGTGGACCTCCGATGCTGTCCCACATTCACCAGTAGAGCCCACAGCATAACTTCAGGCTGTCCAGAGAGAGGAGGGGAAAGGGTCTCCAGAGTATATTTTAAAAACTCCTCTGTAGTTCAGCAGTCAAATGGTTTTTTTTTTAAATGTTAGAAGGTATTAAAACAACGTGATTCTTCTTGAGCAGGCTGTGTTGGCTACAGAGGCATCTTACCTGAAGAAGCCAGAGGGACGTGCCTGGGAGTCAGAAAGTGAGGAACCTCACCCTCAAAAATGTCCCTCAGACATAACAGAGACCTCTACTTTCCCCTGGGACCCTTGTTACTTCTGTCCTAAAGGTACTAGCTCCAACCTCAGACTGAGGAATCAGATCCAGTTCCAAGAGATGCCATGGGGGTGAGGGCATGAGTGAAATGTGTTCTGTTGCAATGCCTTGTCTTTCTCTGGTGCCCGCATTACTGGAGGGGACAGAGAAGGAACTGTCTGTGACTCTGGGGGGCCACCTAGCTGGATACTTGTTGATGCTTGGTAAGGCCAGTGAGGTAGGAATTCCTAAGGTATAGGAAAGCCCACGGAATGCCAAATCTGCCCCAGAAAGGGCCTTGAACAATTAATCAAAACTGAAGGTCCTGCTAAGTCACTCAAGGCCTCTCCATCTCTTCAGAATCTGGCTAGCACCACAGGGTTTCCAGAAAGTTCCCAAGAACCCAGCAGAGGAAAAGAAAACAACACCCTTCCAGTTAGAAGGTAACCAGCAGCTCAGTTAGCCACAGAGCCAGACACACACACACTCTCTCTCTCTCTCTCTCTCTCTCTCTCTCTCTCTCTCTCTCTCTCTCTCTCTCTCTCTCTCTCTCTCTCGAGGTAGCTGCCTGGCACTGATGCAGGACCTAGGCCCTAAACAGAGATTGTCACAAGTGTCTGGTCAGGACTGGGGGGTGGCAGGACATGTTCTAGGGAGACTCCGAGCTACCAGGAATACAAGTAGGGTTCTGGTCTCTTCTATAGGGCCCTCAGGTCTGGGGCCTCCTTCTCACTACTGAAGAAAGGGTGGACTTCAGGTTTCTGGTCAGTTCTCTGGGTGGAGAAAGGTGAATCTGAGGGAATGTGAGGTGGGCGGTGTGGGCAGGATTCACAGCTGGGGAGTCTGTGCACACCTATGTCATCTGCCCAAGAGCAGTGAGGGGTTCCCTTTCAGTCACCTCAGGCATAGGCAGAGGAAGCGGTCTATTTTATCCTAGGCAGAGTCAAGGTAGAGCCCTCAAAGAGGGATAATGGACTGTGTTTGGATGGTCTTTAGGCATTGTGAAGGGCTGTTTGTTCTAAGTCTTGGAGGGATAGATGGTGTAGGGGTGGGGAATAGGGGGGTTCATCCTTTCTGCCTATGTCCCCAATGAACAAGGACAGAGTCTCTCACTAGGAAGGTATGCATCTGGCGTTTGAACCTTCTAGCCTATTGGCTAAGCACACTCAGAAAGTGTGGCGTTCAGATTGGCAGACCCCGAATCTTCTGGCCTAAGACCCCGAGGCTTCTCCTGTTGAAGTCCCAGAGAAGCCCATGTCACGTCTGGGAAAGGCTGTGCATTTTCTGGCCTCCTTTATTCCAATAACCTGTGATTGGAGTGAGGAATGAGCGACTCTCTGAGAGTCAAGCCACGGTCTCCTTTTAGCCTCCCTAACCCCACCAAGGTTTAACTGTACCACCAAAGACAGACATGTTATTGGACTTTGAAAGAAGTGGTGTTCAGGCTCTATGAATATGGGGGATCCTATTACTACTACAGCTGGTAACTCATTGAAGCTAAATGCTGAAAAGTTGGGCTTGAGGTCACTATGACCGGAGGTGATAATACTCTGGTGTTCAAATGCCAGCTTTAGCCAACAGCAGGGTTCTATGTGGTCAAAACACCTAACTCACTGCCCTACCACCAATCTGGGGTCTCTCCTTGTCTTTGCCTGTCTTTAAGGGGCATGTGTACGTTGGATAGAGTGTTTCACCCAAAGGGTGTGAGGCAGGCAGGGTGATGCTCAGTAACGCCCTAATCTGGGTTCTGCACCTAGCTGCAAGCGAGACAGTCTTTGACTTTACTCTGTAAGACCAAGGAGTCTTACCGACTGCACCCTCATCCCGGAACCCCTTTCTCGTACCTGCAGCACGTTGGGGTGCCGCAGCCGCTCCAGCAGCACCATCTCCTTGAGCAGCTTGTGGGCCGCCAGGCGATAGCAGCCCCTTCGCGCCCCGAACTCGCGCACGCAGCTGCCCAGATCGTGGCCGCTGAAGTCCACTGCTTTAAGCGCCACCGCGGCGCCGCCAGGCAGACGGACCCGGTACACAGCCTTAGTGTAGCCTGAGCCCACGTACTGCGCGCCAGACACGTTGCGGAGCGCGGCGCAGCCCAAGCGCGGGCCCGGGCCGGGGGAACCCGGGCGGGGAGCAGGGGGCCAGCCCGGAGCGCCGTCGAGCGGGGACCGGGCCCGCGGGGGCCGGGGACGCTGCAGGCCCGGCCCTCCCGGAGCCAGGTCCATTAGGCGCCGCCGCTCCGGCCGACCGGCTCCCGGCCCGGGGCCCCCGCGGGAATAGCGCTGCACCTCCTCGTAGCGCGCCCGGATCTGCCGCGCCAGCTCCCCACGGCCCCCACGACGGCCCGGGCCCGGGGCTGCCGAGGCTCCCGGGGACTGGCCTGGCCGCGGAGGCTCCGAGCCCGGTGCAAAGAGCACGTTGAGAACGGAGCCTAGCAGGAAGGAGGCGCAGAAACCCGCGGCCACGGCCGCCCGCCGGCGCCGCATCCCTCCCCTCCCCCTCGGCCGGCCGCGCGCGGCTCCCCAGCCCCGGCCCCGGGCGGCTCAGGCTCCGAGGCGACTCCGCTTCGCGCCGCGCCGGCCCCCTGCCCAGCCCGCGCGCATGGCCCGGGCAGCCCCGACCCCGGCCCCGGGCGGGCAGCACATCGGCCTGACACTTGCCTCCCTCCCGCCCTGCCCCCGCCGCTATAAGGCCCGGAGCCACCCCCCCCCCCGCTCCCGCCCCTCCGCCAGCGCCTCCCAGCGCCCGGCCGAGCCCGTCCTCGGCGCCGCCCCCTCTGGCCGCCCGGGCCGGCCTTCCCCGCTGACTGACAGCGGGACCTCCTCCCGCGGCCAGCCGGGCCTGGGAAGCGGCGCGGAGGCGGCTCCGGCCCTGCCCAGCGCGCGGCCCCCGAGCTCAGGCCGGGGAGCGGGGGAGGGGGCGGGCGGCGGCGAGCCGCGTGCAGGGGCTTCCAAGCCTGGGGCGAGGCGGGATAACGGGATCGGAGTTGGCCGGCGGGGTGCGGGGAGTTAGAGGGGCGAGGCGGGCGGGTAACGGGATCCCAGGGACGAGCCTTTAAGGCCTGGGTGCTCGGCTGCCTCCTGGGGAGGTGGGTTGGAGCGGGGTGCGGGGGTCCCGCCTTCTGCGGGTGAAGATGCTCTGCTCTGGGACAGCCCGGCACCTGCGAGAGCGCGAGGGGTGGGGACTGTGGTCTCAGTTAATCATGAGGTTTCAGAGATGTTCGACCAGGATTTAGGATTTGCCTTGTCCCCGAATCCCCCACTTCTATGCAGACGAGCTCCACCCCCATCCCGGAGATCCCCGATCTCTGACCCGCCTGTAGGGGATTTGGAACCGTTTGCAGAGAGTGCATTGGTGTCCACGCACGTGTGTCTGTGGGGCGTGTGCACCCGCGTGTTCAGGGCTACTGTGTTCCGGGAAGGGAGTGTGTGTACCCTGTGTGTGAGTTGGTGCTGACTCCATCAAAACTTCTCGTCCCTCCTCCTCCCTCCTTGATTGCATCATTAGTGCTAATTGAGGGGCTTTCACACGCCAGTGCATTAGCTGTTTGGAGTGAGCTCCCCCCTCCTGCGAGATAAGCCGCTGCCCCTCCCCCTAGCAGCTCTCCACTTCCCCAGGGCTCTGAAACTGTCCTCCACCTAGATCCTCTCACCTCCTGGGGCTCCCTGCAGCTTCCTCTGGACGGGAAAATCTCTCTCTTCCGGCAGTGTCGTGGATAAGCAGAGGAGACCGAGTAGGGGTAAAGCTTAGGGGTGGGGGAGGATTCTAGAACCTCCTTTCCGAGGGGCTTTCTAGGGAAGGGAGGTTTTCCCTTAAGAGGTCTCACATTCCTACTGAACGCTGCGAGGGTCTCCGCGATTAAGAAAGGAAATAGAAATTTCTGACTCTTTCTTTTGAACATGGAAAGGGAGGGAGACAGATTTCTTATGATCAGCCCGTGGTCCTACTGAGGTAGGCCTTCTGGCTTTGACTTTGTGCCCCCCCCCCCAAGTCTCGGAAAATGGGGACCATGATGACTTCTTAGTCATGGGAAAGGCAGGTTGAAGGAAGCCATGATTCCCCGAGAGATTTGGGGGTTGATGGAGTCCAGTCTATCGGTCTGTTACTGTTTAAACTACTCCGCCCTGCTCTGGCCCATAGCTGGCGGGAGTGTGTGTGTGTAGGGGGGGCTCTGAGCAGATGCCCTCCCCAGCCCTCACACCAGATGTCTTTGGTCTAATTAACTGTGCTGAGAAAACCAACCTGGGTTTGTAAACAGAGCTACTGGCTAAAGTCAACACGGAACAGCAGCAAACAGTAAACAGTCCCCTTGCACTCAGCCTCAATCACGACCCAGCCCCCCAGGGAAGAGGGGGAGCTGGGTGGACCAGAAATCTCCTATCTGCCTGGGTGACCCCAACATGACTGCCATTCCCTTGCCAGTTTCACAGTGTCTACTGAAGAAGTGTGAGGACCAGCTACCATCCCCAGACAGGTCTGTCTGCTTTCCAGCAATTTCACAACCTGGCTACAGAACCTAACATGGCTATCTTTGAGAAAGTCATTGTGTGTGTGTGTGGGGGGGGGGCATATTCCTTAAAAAATGGCTTTTTTTTTTTTTTTGTTTGGCTCTACTATGTGCCTTGGAGAAGCCTCCATGGGGAGGGACTGGCATTGTGGGTGTACAGCTCAGAGTTAGTGAATATAACGTGAACATTGTTAACTTCATTACACATCATGTAGGTATTATAATAACATGTTCTGAAATTAGATAATTATTCCTATGATATCTCTGCCAAGCTTTGGTGTTTCTGTTATGGTTTGAAAGTTCAGTGCACAAGGGCCAGAAAAGTAGGCACAGATAATACATATGATGCACGCCCTGCAAACAGGAGCCTCCAGTACAGAAACAAAGACCCTTCAGGTATGCTACTTCACATTTACTGTTTCTCTCACCCCTCACTGAGACACACACACACAGAGACACATGATCATAAGCAGAAGTGAGTTTTTGGATTCTAAGAAAAAAAGAAATCAAACCTTTGGAATTGACTATTCTTAACCAAATTTTGTTTGCTCTCTCTCTGCCTCTCTGTCTCTGTCTCTGTCTCTGTCTCTGTCTCTCTCTCTCTCTCTCTGTGTGTGTGTGTGTGTGTGTGTGTGTGTGTGCCACACAGAGAGAGGAGTTATTTCTATAGAGAGAGGAATTATTTCTAAGAACTGGGAAATGGGAACACTGTGTGAAGCTACTGTTGCTCAGCCATGCAAAGAAAGACCAGGCAGGGCCCACACCACAACTTGGGCTTCACAGGCCAGTGTCCATTTCAGAGCTGCTTTCTCCACACAGCTCCCACAACAGCAGCGTCTTCTTGTTCCTACTCTAGCCCCCCACTCCAACCACACCAGGAGCCTTTAGACCAGCAATAGCTTTACAAGACTCCATGCTTTAGACTCACTATGGTCATTTCCTCTTCCCTTCTTCCTACTCTAAGTCAACACACTAAGCAGGATACCCGTGCTTGGAAAGGAGGCAGCTGTCCGAGACTCCACAAGGCTGCCTTTACCAGGAAGCATCTCCTAGCTACTTTCTTCCCAACATCAGACCCTCCTGAGGTACCTTCTGTTCAGTTTCCTCAGCTGCTTCTTCATGCTTTTCCAGAAAGTTGTGAGCTGGAGACAACACATCTGAAATCAGGATGCATGGCATGGGACTGGGATCTGGAGGGTGTATACTTGGAATTCAGTGCCTTTATTTAAGAAAATGTCCAGAGTTCTTTGCTCAGGTTTAGGAAATGTTGCATAAAGAACTCTAGACTTGATGTCAGAGATTTAATCCCAGTGGAGATTCTTCAGTGTCTGTAATCTAGTATTAATAATAGAAAGCAAACAGAATATGGTTGGCTGTGATTCTTCAAGGCAAAACTGATTTTTGACTCTTTGCTTTCTGATTACCACCAGAGAAATTGCTCAGCCTTCTAGTGTCCCTTTGAATTTGGAGTATTCCCTTTTCCCAGATCAGCAGATTAGCAATTCATCAGAAAGGCCCTTCTCTACACTATGATGAGTTAGCAGAAGGTGTGGGTTCAGCCTTCTGATGCTACTGAGAACAGGGCCACAGCCTCGGGTCTGTCCTCCTGGGAGCAAGGTACTCACGGAGGGAGCAGCTTTCAAAAGGATGGAAGGGAGCTAGGTTGGCACAGCTAGGCAGCCCATTCCCTCACTTCCCTCAGGTAGGATATGAAGCTTCCAAACATCCAAGCAGATGATGGAGATCGGGTTTCTGACATACAGGACATGAGGGAGCCCCAAGTCAGAGTCCCCAAGAAATTATGAAAATGGGCCGAGAAAAGACTGAGCCAAGATAGGGAAAGATTCAGAAACATGGGCAGATAAAAGCCTGGAAGGAATCTCAAGAGAAGTAGTCGCAGAAAGATGGAGAAAGCTGTGCTTAGGAGAGATGTCAACTTTCTGGAGAAAAACATAGCTTCCTTTGGTGGGGCTCTGTCTGGAAGCTTGGGCCCCTTCAGCTCTATAACTGCGTCAGGGTGACAAGGCCCTCTTCCAACCCAAAAATGTCCTGAGGACTCCTGGTGCTCCCACAGCTTGGCCTGCTTACATTGTCTCCTCAGCAGCAGCCAGGCCTCCTTCCTGTTCAGCTGCACCCACTGCTTGGGATGCCTTGTGGTGATCTCTCCTTCCCTTCATATTCCGGCTTTCTAAGGTTGTGCCTGCTGTGACTGGACTCTATCTGGTACATGTTGGCAGAGAGAAGGTGTGAAGGGTTGGTTTTGGGGCTGGGACCCTAAACTTAGCGGAGAAGCAGAAAGGTGGGAAGGGACAATAGCCAAGCCCAGAGCTTCTGCTTATCCTAGGCAGATAGACTGGTAAGCAGAGAGTTGGCCATCCATAAGTGGGAATGGAGAGACCCTGGCAGGAGCTCATGAAGCAGAGGTTTCCTCATGGCATCCAACAGCCATGTGTTCAGGTAGTGGCTATAGACAACGTATCATACCTTCTCTGACCAACCGAGGCTCCCTGAGTAGATAGACAGGAATGCTTCTCCTAGACCGTGATCAAGGAGAAGGTTCCTCTCTCTCTCTCCCTCCCTCTCAAGCCAAGGTTTCTCTGTATAATCCTGACTGTCCTAGAACTAGCTCTGTAGACCAGGCTCACAGAGATCCACTTGCCTCTCCCTCTCAAGCTGCCTCAGTCACAACTCTGCTCTATGAATTCCATTTCTTTACTGCAGCTTTAGAAAGTATGTCTATGTGTGTGTGGGGGGGGGGGAGTGGGGGGTGTCTAGAGGTGGGCTCTAAGTATGCACCTGTCTCTAAACTTATAGAGAGTGGGTAATTCTCTCTCATCTGCTCCCCTTTTTTTGTCCTGGGGCACACAGGAGGAAGGCACTACTCTTAGTCATGAGAGTCTTGGCTTTGTGGCCCCTCTTGGGAGTTTACAGTGTAATTGGGAAGATTCATCCCACATTATTAGGGCCTAAGTAAAAAGGAATGTGGGAAATTGAGAGCAAAGGATAGAAAGGTAGGCAGGAGCTACATTGCCTGACCCTGATGGAGAACTGGCATGCTCTGAACCAGGAAAGGCCTGTTTCCCTGACACATACCATGAGGTCAGAATGCATGTTCATTTTGTAGAAGATGAGGCTTGTGGGGCTTCGGGATCTGTCCAATGACCTAGCCTTTGTAAGCAGCAGTGGATCTTGGGTCAGATTCTGGACCTTTGTTCAGCTTTTCATTAGTTTCTGAGGGTAATAATTCTAGTCAAAGAGAAAGGCACCAATGGAAGCCAAGACAGAAGTTCATTAAAGTCACGTTAGCCTCCAGGTAACCAAGTCTGGTCGTAAAGATTTATTATTTTATTGTTCTTATTAAGAGTAATGATAGAGCACACTTATTAAATGCTTTCCATTATCATATAATCTACTTAACAACTGTAGGAGATAAACGCTATCATTATCTCCAATTTTCATGATGAGAGACTTAAGGTAAGAAGGCAGAGGTGAGATGTCTGAAGACAGCTGTCAGGAGTCCAGCCTGAGCTGGGTGCTGAGGCCTCTCACTATGGAGGGTCTGATGGGCTGAGTTGGTTTCTGCAACAAAAATCTTAGGAACAGTCTTTCCAAGCCCAGAGCTGCCATCTTTGCTAGAAGATAAGTGTGTGGTGCTGTGGTGTTGGTAGAACATTTAAAGGTAGAGGTTAGGTCCTTCTGGAGTGAGTAGCCATGGGGACGAGAGGAAGGAAGGGTACCTTGAAGAGGTTCCGCAGTAGAAAATCTGAGTGACTTAACTTCTACAGAGTACTTCAGAAGCCCGAGAGTTCTGTAGTCATCCCTCCCTCTTTCCTGAGGATTGCAGGGGACCAACCACTTCAGAAACGGTAGTTTACAAAGGGTTAACTTGACTCTGGGAATCTGTGTGGAATTAAAATAATTATTAGAAAGAGATTTCAGAAAAAGCACACACACAAAAAGGAAATAAAAATTACACAAAATCCCTCCATTAAAGGAGATTACCTATCGTAAGATGTGAGAGACATCTTGCCTGCTCCTCCAGCCCCATCTGCAGAGGTGACCACTATGGCCCACAAGGAGAGTAACAGCTCAGCAGATGCTCTGTGTACTCATCAGCACCCCCTCCCCAGCAATCCCCAGCTTTTTATGCTTTTTGTCAGGCTCAGGGTTAGATCCCTCAGGACTTTTGATGTTCCCAAGCTAAATCCCAGTCTTGGGCTGTTAAAAAATAATGACAAAATCCCGAACCCCCCTCCAAAAAGCTGCCAGTTGGATTTATTTCTTTTTTCTTTTTTCTTTATCCCTCGTCTTCAGAGCCTGTGCCCTTCTCTCTCCCATACCCTCCCAGGAGTGGATCTCTTCCCACCTCAAAGCATGCACTGGCACCAGATTCTTCTTCCGAGAACACTGCTTCGAACACATTTTCATGCTGGAAAAATCTTCGATGATTCCCCATCATTTAAGAGTAATTTAGCTGGCACTTACAGTCAGGCGCAACGTACCTCTTGGATTCCAGTATGCACAAGTACTTCCTGACTCAGAGTGGGCAGCCCAGCTAGTGGCTTGTCAGTCTTAGGCGTTCTTCTCTGTCTAGTGGCTTATTCTTTTCCATACTTGGCCACAAATGACCCAGGGCTGCTTTAACTCCCTTTAGAAGTTAAGAACAATGGGATTTAAGTTCCTGCCGTGTTCACCTGCCCCTGCTCAGCCCTGCATCTTGATCATCTACTTTGAATAATGGAGTCTGTGTCCTATGCATTTCTTGATATCCTCTCTCTCTCTCTCTCTCTCTCTCTCTCTCTCTCTCTCTCTCTCTCTCTCTCTCTCTCTCTCTCGTTTTTTTTGTTTTTTTTTTGTTTTTGTTTTTTTTGTTTTTTTTTTTTTGAGACAGGGTTTCTCTACATGGCCTTGGCTGTTCTGAAACTTGCTCTGTAGATCAGGCTGGCTTTAAAACGGAGATCTGCCTGCCTCTGCCTTTTAGAGTGCTGGGATTAAAGGCTCGAGCCACCAGAGTCTGGCTGAAATATTCTCCTTTTGTTTTTTCTTTTGAGACAGATTTTGCTTGGTAGCCCAGACTTGCCCGGAACTTGCTGTATAGCCAAGATTGGCCTTGAATTTGCCTTCCGCTTTACTCTGCCTACCAAGTGATGGAAGTACATGTGTGTACTACCACACTCAGCCAGTCTTGACAATTTGCTTCCAGGCCCGGCTTTCCATCGGGTGGGTAGGAACTCTGGCATTACAGAAATGCTACTTGGTAAAACTATGTCGGTCCTAAGGATTCGAACCTAGTTTCTCATACTTGCTCTGCAAGAGCTTTACGCACAGAGTCATTTCTTCAGCCCCAAATATTCTTGATGACAAGAAGACCCTGGGCGCCCCCCGCGCCCCGCCCCCACTTCTGTTGCAGCCGTCTCATTTTTAGCAGTTTGGTAACAGTCCTCTGGGGACTCTGGATCCTTGTACTTTCATTCTCTTTGCCTAGAGAGCCTCACTGAGGTGCCAGCCTTTCTCAGGGCATGGTGGACTCCTTTTCCAATGTCATCTCATCAGACAGGTCTCCTGGGCCGCTGTCTATCATGTTGCTCTGTTTTATGTTCTCAAGACACTGTTTTCTGGAATGATCTTGCCACACCTGTCTGTTTTCCTGGTGGGCCTCTAGCCTCTTGTCATGGTAACGCAAGCACCATGAGGTTTGGGGTCTTTATCTTGTTCTCTGGTGTATGTTTCAAGCTCCAAGCCTTGGTGGGTATAGATCTTTTTGCTAGTAAGTTTGAATGCTTCTCCTCCTGTGGTTTGAGCACCATGCATCTAGTAATGTGCTTATCTTCTGAATGAGAGCTGTCAGTCATACATTAGAGGCTAAACTGCAAGTATATCCTTACCCATGGGAAAGCAACCACAAAAACCTCTTTTGTCTTACCCCCAAACCACCTTCCTTAGGGACTGAGCCTTGATCCCTGAAACTGTGACCTGTAGTTGTTCTGAGTTCAACTGAGCAGTGTCCCCTTCCCTCAGGGCTCCACTCTGTGACTTTAAGGTGACAATCAGTTAATCCAATAACAGAATCCTGCTAACGTGCTAATGGGAGAGAATGGGGGGAAAAAAGGCTCCTAGCTCCCTCCCTTCTGACTCAGGTAACATCTGTGCATTTAACAGGGCCCTTCTGGAGACAATTAAATACATGCTTTATTGAAACAATAAAATTAATAGGGGCCTCATGGAACTCAATGAAAGGTTTTTAAAAATTAACTTCATTGTATTTTTAAGCTCTAAAACAAGCTTGAGGGGCGGGGCTTGGGGAGTGGGTTAAGGGCCAAATTTTTATGAAATAGATCCCTGACCAAACGTTGAATGCTTGGAGGGCTGGAGACATAATTACTCACTTTTCCTGTGGAAGGGCTACTTTGTTCTGGGGGCCTGACTCTTACCGGATCTTTGAGCAACAGGTCTGGTTTTATCCCTGGGACTATGTCACCTTAGACTTTGGTTAATTTCAGCTTTCATGGGTTTTCCCCACAGCCTAGGTTAAGAAATGCTGCAATGACAGTTGTTCTGTTAAATGAGCGACCCTGGGCCAAGCTGGGTGGAGTGGCTTATGGTGTTTGCAATCCTAGTACTGTAGAGGCTGAAGCAGGAGGATTTAGGTGATTTTGAGGCTAGCCTGGGCTATGTTGTGAGTTTGAGGCCAGCCTGGGCTACTGTGTGAGACTGTCTCAAAACCAAAACAAAGCAAAACAAAACCCAAGCCAGACAACAACAATAACACAACCCCAACAAGACATTTGTTCTGCCAGGAAATAAGTGGAACATTAGCTTTCTTGGTCTTTATTTTTTTTTTTTGTATCCAGGTTTGTCTGCCCCACTTGGCTGTCTGTCCACAGATCCCAACCTAGCTTTTCACCCACGGTTATTCCATTTTCTAGGAACCATGTTTGATCTCAGTAAAGGTCATGGTCAGAGTTTGTCAAAGCAGAACCTGAAGCCAGAGGTTTCTGGCAACCTGTGGGTGGTTCTTCCGGTGGGGGAAGGAACAGGTGTTCTCTGGAGTGGGATTTCCTTATGGATCTGCTGGGCTTGGGGTGGGAGTGGGGGGTAGGGGTGTGAGACCACAGACAAGAAAGTTCTGGAAGATGCAGTTCTTTGCCCAGATGGATGGAGCTGTCTTCAGGATTCTCCATTATTCCTATCAAGGTAGCTGATTCAAACCATCTGTGATGTCTGAGTAGACTTGGCAATGCCAACCCTGAGCTCCTGCCTTTACGCTCCATATGAATATGGGGAGAAGGCTGGGAGTATGGTTCAAATCCTAGTGGATGCCCCCCCCTCCCTCCCTCCCTCCCTCCCTTGAGTTGCCCACAGTCAGTGGCAGAATTTCTGAGCTAGAACTCAGAAGGTCTCTGTTCCCAGCTGTACCCTAATGTACTCCTGTGACTTGGGGCAAATGATTTGGCTTTGCTGAGCCTCAGTTTTTTCATCTACAAAATGGGAATACAGACACCTGCTGCGGTTCTTTTGAGGATCAAATGAAGCACAGGTGTGAATCACTTTGAAGTGCATGAAAGCTCGCAGAGGCAGAGGCTGCATCTGCTGGTACAGATCTCAGGGACCCACCTTCCTTCCCCCAGGATTCAGTTCAGAACATCTTTTGTCCTGGGAAAGGAGAACAAGGATTTGAGGGGGGTTTATGTAATTTCTCTACCCCCTTGTGGGGTGGGGGTGAGGGGAGAAGGCAGCCTCTACCCCCCACCCCCACCCCTTGTCTCCTAGACTGGAGATCTTGAAGGTATCTGACTCTTGCCATTTTTTTTAAATCCCTTCATATCTATGCTGTCAACATGGCTTGATTCTTCTTTTGATGTCTAGCCCTTCCCTTCCTGGTGCCACCATCGCCACCACCTCTATCTAAACCATCATTATCCTGGCTTCTGTGTGAGCGCCCCAACGTTTCTCTCTGGTTTCACCCTTGCCAGCGCAGGGCTGCTAGCTCCCCGGGGTGGGGGTGGGGCTGACTCTTACTAAATCATCCTCTCCTATGGTTTCATCAGAGCCATTCTCTGCATCCTCTGGAAGGGTCCCAAAGCCTCTGCTCCCCCCCCACCCCGACTTTTCCTTTTGCCTTTCTTACAAGTGCACTGCCTACATTTCCCTCTACAGCCAGACTGGCCTAAGCATCCTCAGAAAAGCATTGTCCGTTCTGACTTCAGTGTCCCCGCCTGGGTCACTTACCCGCAGGGCCTGGGAACACCTTCTTCTAGTCTGCCTGCCAACTTTGCAGACTGTACCACCCCGCTCGTCCCCGTTCCCACACTCAGAACTGTTTTGGGAGGTTGTTTCATGGGACGATCTCTCCCATATTCTTATTGTTTGTACCAACAGGACTGATTTAGTATCAGCTTTCACTTCCCAGGTCCCTGTTAGGCCCGATCAAAAGCCCGAGGGCCCAGAAGAATCTTGGTTGAGAAGGTGGGCCAGGAGTTCTGGCTTGGTGCATGGAACCCGGCCCAGGAGATTCTGTATTCAAGATTTCTTGGTCCCTCTTTACCTCCCCCTACCAAACTGTGCTCTTCAGAATCTCCCCCCTGCTATGGTCTCCATCCATCAGTAATAAAGTAGGAAGAATAGGGGGTTTCTTTCTAATTAAAGGGGGCAGTTAGAGTTTCCACTTCAAAGCCCTGAGAGAGAAGACTTTTGTTCCTCAGGCCGGGAGTCTGGGAACCCAGTTGGGTTGGGAAGTGGAGCTCCAGGCCCAGCCAAGCATTAAACTGGTGAACCTGAGATCCCCCCATTTGCAGGCAGAGGAGCTCAAATTTAAAACAACAACGTAATTTGGTAACTTGGGCTCTGATAAAACAGTTGGGGGATTTCTTCTCTCTGAGCGTCTGAAGCCAATGTTATTACAGGTGTGTGCTCGTCTCTCCCACACCCTGCCCTGCCCCTGTTGCCCCAACACACACAGCACACACATGTGCCATATCCTGCTCTCTCATGGATGTGGGATTCACAAAGCACACATGGCACATACTTCGTGTGTTCCAAGCCTTGCTGCCATTTCCGGGCACGGCAGCCCAAACTCTCCCACTTACTCTTACCCATCATCCCTCACTCCCGCATGCCTAGGGTTGATGGGCTATAGTTGAAAACTGTTCATTTTCTGTCCAGCTGAAAGTCAGCTCACCAGGAATGTGTTCTTCAGCCTCTACTAGCTGTAGGCTGATCACTAACACAAGCCCACACTGCTAATAAATGGGCTCATGATTCCAGCCACAAACTGCAGTCTCCAAGTGGCTGTACTAATCACTTTCTGTTGTGCCGAAATATCTTACAGCAAACCAACTTAGAGCAAAGAGGTTCAGGGTTTTTTGGCTCATAATTTTAGTGTTTTCAGGCCATGGTAGTTGACTCCATTGCTTTGGGCCTGAGGCATGGCATCATGAGCTAGCATGGTGACAGAAATGTGCTGTAGGGGAGGCTGCTCACTGCAGAGTGGCTAGGAACAAAGAGAAGAAGGAAGGGAGGCAGCAAGAACAGAGGGAGAGAGAGAGAGAGAGAGAGAGAGAGAGAGAGAGAGAGAGAGAGAGAATGAGTATTTATAGGGCATATCCCCCATAGTAACCTACGTACTCTAACTAGACTCCACTTTCCAATAATATATCATCAAATTGTGAGTCCATCAATGGCCTTCATGATCCAACCCTCTAAAAGCCTGTATCACCTGGCAATCAGCCCTTAACGCAAGAACCTTTGTGTTTATGGGGTTGGGGGGGGCATTTCATACCGAAATCGTGACAGTGGCCTCAAGCTGAAGCCCTGTATGATCACAGCTTGATGCTCCACATGGCCACACAATATCTTAAGAGTAGTCATAATCTGAGACCTAACAAAACCATAGAATTGGGTCCATGGGCTAACATCATCTCACAAGTTTAACCCATTGATTATAATGGAGATGGGAAAACAGGTATTTTTTTTCCTCAGTTCTGTGATTGAATCTATGAAACCTTTATCAACCTTCTGTCTGTCCATCTGTCTGCTTATCTGTCCAGCTATCTACTCATCTTACACTGAGCACCTTTACTTTGTGTCGTGGAGTTATGGGATGCACAGTCCAATATAAAGAGGACTCTGTTTATAAACATCCTAGTGTCTGGTTAACAGCACAACTTCTGATGCCTGAACATGGCGTGTTAAGACCCCACTTCATTGATTTACTAGCAAGACCGTTGTGGACCCAGTTGCTTAATCTTTCCATGTCTTAACTTGCTTGTGGGTAAACTGGGGATAAGAGTGCCAGTGCCAGTGGACTCTGGATTAAAAGGAGTCATTGGTAACAGCATGAGCAAGGTGCCTGGAACATAGAAGAGCCAATGAATGAGAATTTAGTTCCCATCCATTTCTGAAGGAGATGCAGACATTTACACCTAAAAGAACAAAATCGCATGCTAAAAATTCCAATAATTTTATGTGGCAGATGATGGAGATCAATAGAAGAGTCCCTAGGCCTGTAGACTGTCAGGGAAGGCTTCTCTCTGGAAGGAGAGGACAGTCTTGGCTACTCAGTCCAAGAAAAAAAGAATATGCATGTTCCATTTAAGCCACATAGAGCATCCCTTTGCAGACTCGAGTCTGGCAGTATCATTCCCATGGCCTTTGGTGAAGGTCTCAGGACACGTGACAGTGGGCGGTGCTTCATTGGTCTTCAGGCCCTCTGGCCTCTCCAGATCCCTGTCTCTCCCTCCCCTCCCCCTCCTTTTCTTTCCCGCCCTTTCTCTTGTGAAGGACACTGCCCTCACTGCTTGCATCTTTTCTTCCCGCTGAACCTTCTGGTCTAGTATCTTGCCTGGCTCTATGGAGGGAGGCTGTTTCTACACGTGATCCCAGCCTTGTGGGGCATGGCTGTACTGTGGTGGCCTTGCTTGCTCCTGTGATAATTTCTCCTTAATTGAGCATAAAGAATGTGAGGAATGTGGAGCTGACCACAGGAAGAGGACCATGCAGCCCCCCAGGGATCCAGATTCTGAACTCTGAGATGGGAGAGCTACAAGAGAGACAGAGGAACCCACATAGTGTGTGTTCATTCTGGGCTCCCCATCTTCTCCGTATAACATGGCGGTTAGCCCACTTCTCCAAGGCCTGGTTCTGTTCTTCTCTCTCCTATTTCCAGAGTTTTACATTTATGTCTAACTGGCCATGGTCACCTCTCTTCCTGGGCGTTTTTCCTCAATTTTTTGTTTGTTCTGTTTTTGTTTTTTCAGATGGGTTCTCTGTGTAACAGCCCTGGTTGTCCTAGAACTCACTCTGTACACCAGGCTGGCCTCAAAGTCAGAGATCTGCCTGCCTCTGCCTCCTGAGTGCTGGAATTAAGGGCGTGCGCCACTGCCATCTGGCTTAGTCTTTCTCGGTTTAAGCCCATATGATATGAAGAATCTTTATAAATATGTAATTCCAGATGGGATTCTAAAAGCTATCCACTCTCCTCTGGAGGAGGAGAATGTTCTTGGCTGCTGAGGCCCCTGGGACTGGGCTGTGCAAGATGCAAGTGCAGGTTTGAACCCAGTACCTGTTTGTCATTTGGGAAAGTCACTTCAGAGAGGATCAGAGGGCATGTTGCGCATGCTCCTCTGTTACCCAGGGGATGTTAGATTGAGATGCCCTGCCTTTATTGTCTCATGAGCATGAGAAAGCACAGATAGAGGATAGTTCTAACACCTTAGCCATGTAGCCTGAGGCGAGGTTATTTCTTCTTGCTGAGTACTCTGGTGGCATCCCCATAAGTGTCAAGGTGGAATTAGATTTACTGAAGCATGTGGCACATGCAACAGATGCTCTTTCTCATGGATGCTTATATGGTTCTTTGTAGGTGACTGGAGGGAAGGAGCCAACTCTTTCAGGAACCCTAGAGAGCCTGTGGAAGGGACAGGATGACACTGAAAACTACTTCTGAGGACTCGCACCCAGAGCTGGGTAGGTCACAGAACAGGTGTAGGCAGAATGCAGGTTGAGGCTTGATAGCTCCAGAAAGGACAGCTGTCTTTCTCCCATATCCTCTTTCCTAAGGCCTGACCCGAAGGGGAAGTGGCTGATTTGGTGATGGGAGGGGCTCAGGATATATTTAAAGAACTCCTGCCCAGGAGAGACATTCTGTGGAGGTAGCCAGTCTTCCTGGAACAGTAGAGTGTGGGCTGCTGTCTATATTTTCATAGACAGAATGGGGATAAGTTAGGCGGGGGATGAGCAGGCAGCCCTGGGTGACTTCTTCGGCCCTAGGTAGTACCAAGCCACCTTTACACCTCTGTTTCCTCTGCTTTTTAAGGTGACACTCTCTGGGAAAGATAGGTCTGAAACCTGCAAGGCTGAGAATATACTGAATCTATTCCGCCGCTTCTGGAAAGTTTCTGCTGTTAGCGATTTGCGAATTTCTCCCAAGATGAAAATTCAAAACAAAGTGGGAAGTAAATGGACCTTGTGAGTGTGGCGCAGGAAGCTTCGTCATTGGGGTGTTTATGTGCATGGGGTTGGGTGGACTGAACAGGGCTGTGGTTCCCTTATTCGTCTCTATTGGCCTGGAATGCTGGATATTTGTGAAACTTAGGAAAGATGTTAATCTTCTGAGCTAAAAGTGACATTTCTCTCCCTGTCCGGGAGACAGAGGCAGTTGCCACTGCCCTCCCCTTAGTAGCAAGAGGTACCCAAGAACAAGCAGTCAGACCAAGCATCAGGGTTTGCAGAAGCGTTAGAACAGAGTGACAAGGCTGAGGTGCAGGAGGGTGGTGTGTTTATTTATACAAATCTTTTCTCCCCAAGGAACAGGCTGAACATTTTTTGAGTCAACAAACACTAAACCTCTTTCTTCCTCAGAGCTGTGCCCCTCCTGGAGCCCAGAAGCAGTTCTGTCCCCCTCTTCCAGCCCCCATCTCTATTCCTGTCCACATCTGGGTCTACATTCCTGTCTAGAGGCACACTGAACCTTGCAGCGGCCATAGCCATCTGGGGTTATGATGGCCACATCTGTTCTACCCCTCTAAGTGCTGGTTATTTCTATTCTCACTTTTATCATCGTCTGTGGCCTACAGAGGGGATCTGTAGATGGTGGGTCCCTAATCTCTCGTGCAGTCAGTTTTCTGAGGGAGGGCTGGGTGTGAGGGGGACGCCCCATGTCACCAGCCTTCATCCCTGATTTCATGTCAGAGACAGCTAGGGACCGATTAAGCCAGTGGCCTCACACCTCCGTGATGCTGCTCTGTCTGTGACATGCAAGCCTTTTTGTCCCAGGAACTGGGTACACTGTTGACACCTATGGCTCCATAAGACAAACGCATATAGTGGCAGAATACTCAAGTTGGATATGGGAGGGGGAAGGAAGGTGGATATGGGATTGGACAAGCAGTTAAGGGTGGTCTCTTCAGGCTGTCTTAAGGCTGAGCTTCTAGACTCGTTTAAGAAAGAAAGGCTATAGGTAATTCTAGCATCAAGCAGACAAAAGGTTATATCGCCAAGGTGTGGGGTATGCTGAGCATTTCTTGATGTTCATGGTTGGACAGACACTCTTGCCATCAAGTCCCCACACACAACCTGGCTCAGGAGAAACAGAGCGCTCTAGAAAGAGAATTCCTTTCTTCCAGTCTGTCCCAGAGCTATGGATCTCTGTGGAACTTTACAAACCAGTATCCCTCTACTATCGAGGCCCTCTGGAATGGGGAAGCGGAACTTCTGTTAGATTTTTCTTACTCCTCTAGAGAAATCTTCAGCTCTGGAAGAAGAAACAGTTATGTTCCAGCCTGGGATCTTGTGGTGGGTGAACAAGACGCCTCTGTGATATGTATATAAAAGAAAACTTTAGGTTTTTGCTCCTGTTCTAAGAAGGCTCTAGTACCTTAAGGGGTTAGAAGGCCCTTTTACCTAGTTTGCTTTTTGCTATGGATCAGAATACTGGCTGGGCCCAATTAAGACTCAGTGATCAGGAAAGAGGTGTCTAGTGGATTGCTTTGTTTTTTTTATCAACTGACTCTTTTCAATAAGGCTCTGACTTCAGTCACTCTACAGTGTTTCTACCGCAGAAGCTCGGGGAGACTCTACAGTAAGTTTTGGGGCTTAGATGCAGATAAAGCTGTGGTGAGGTTGAACTCAACCGTTGGAAGGTGTAGGTTGACATCATTTTGAGGTTTTGAGACTGCAAAGGGTGGGTCTGAGGCTGGGGTGATATTTGGCATGGAAGTCAATGGGGGGAGTTGGTTTTGAGGACGCATAGCCACATCCGGCTATGTCTTAGCATAGACTCAGGGACACTGTGGCATGCGGGCCGTCCAGCTTACGGAATGGATGGCCTTGTCTGCCTCTAAGCCTGGCACTTTTCCCAGGATGACCTCCTACCCATTCGGTGTTAGGCCCCTCTTCAGCTTTCAGTGCAGGGCTGGGAATGAGCATCCGATCAAGATTCGAGGTATTATCAGGAACTCACCACCCAGAGTGCTTGAATTTTAGGGTAATTCCAGTCCTCCCACACTTGGTCTGCCATGCCTCCCGCCTCCAGCTGATCCAATCTCCCGTCACACTCTGCTCTCTCTTGTCTGGCCTCTGCTTTTAGGACTTTGTGTTCCCAAATCCCTTCATGTCACAGGAGCAGCAAGGAAGAAATCTTGGCCTGGCCTGGGTGGCCTCTCATCTCCCTGCCCCCCCCCCCCTTCTCCTCCAGTCTTGTCTCCTGGGGGAGGGTAGGACACAAAAGCCGGATCTCTCTTCTTCGGCGGCCTCTCCCCCTCTCTCCCTCCAGGGCTGAAGGAGGCCAAAGAAAACAGAGAGCTTCTCCGGCTCCCTCTCTCTGGCTCTCCCTCACTTCCTGCTCTGGGAAGATGGTTTACTCACTCCCCCCGCCCTGGCAGAACCTGGCCTTGGTGTCAAGTTTCTGTAGAGCTCCCAGAGTCAAAAGATTGGGCTCTAACTGGACCCATTATTTCCCTCCATTTCACTCTTTCCATGTCTTCCCTGTCTGTCTTCTACACAAAGCTGTATCTCTTAATGGCCCCTCCCTGGGTTGCAAATTTGATCTTCAGATGGTAGGAAAATCCAGCAGAAGGAATGTTCTTTTGGCAGTGAAGGACAGATGGGAAGAAGGTGAGGTGAAGAGTCCGCTATCTCCTGTAAGGAAGGGCTTTGTACAATGAGTAAAAGGAATTCAGTGCACACAGGGACCAAATACTGTTCCTTTGGGCTCTTGAGAACCAATTCAATGAAGCTCCTGTAACACAAGAGTGTGCCTGGAGCTAAGTGACATTGTGGCTGGCCAAGGGCAAACTTGAAAGACTGTACAACAATGAGGCCAGAGGACCAAATGGTCCCAAGTCTTTTGGGGGCCAATCTGGGAGACCTTAGAAACCTCTTAGTTTTTGGACCCCCATTTGATCCAGTTCCACAATTAGCCACCTCCTCCAAGTTCCCTAAGAGATTCTAAGCTGGTTTCCTTTGCTCTTTTTTGAAGAGCTTTTGAATTCCAGAGGAGATGTGACATCTCCTGGATACCCTTGTGGTGAAGTAAATGCAAGCAAAAAAATAAAGAGGATGAAGAGGAAGAGGAAGGAGAACCCAAAAGAGCCAGAAGAAAAGCCTGCTTATAGAGATTATTAATGCCACTATAGCTTATGATCACTTACCTGAGCCTGCAGACCATCTGACCGGAGCTGCTGAAGAATGGGGGTGTCACATCCCGTAGAACTAGCTGGCAGAAGCTCTGGGTTCTCAGATTTACACTTGTTAAGAATCTACTCTGGCAGGACTGGAGAGATGGCTCAGTGCTCAGGAGCACTGGCTGCTCTTCTAAAGGACCCTGGGTTCAACTCCCAGCACCCACATGGCAGTTCACAACCATAACTCAAGTTCCAGTGGATCTGTGTCCTTCACACGGACATGCCCACAGGCCAGATATCAACACATTTAAAAATGAAATAAGAATATAAATAGAAATACTTAAAAAACAGTCTATTCTGGCTGAGTGCTTTGCTGGTCACTGAGGATACACTAATGGATACGAACAATGCAGACAGTTTGAAGTCTGATCTTGGGGATGGAGACAAACTTACCAACCGGGAAACACAGTGCCTCATCTCAAATGCCTAGTGTAGAAAGAAGTTCATCCAGATATGAGCAGTAGAAACAGGTTTGAGTTAGTAAGAGTCTCAGGCTGAAGGGGACAGAGCAGGATCCTAGGCAGGAGGAAGACTTTGAACAACGGCAGCATGGTGAAATGCCACACTTTAAAGGGAATATCTTCTCTAGATTTGAGTTGAGGATTAAGATTGTGAACATGGGATTTGTAGAATAGGTATTTTTCTTCTGGAAAATTCCAGAAGAGCAGCTTGTTTGCTGCTGCTAGAATTCGCTGTGGAAAGTCCTCTGAGTCACCCTCAGGGCTGATTTTCCTCCTTTCTGTAGAGCCTTCAGTTAATTTTTCCTTCTAGGTCTACCAGGCTCTCCCCATCCAAACTGTCTCCCTCCATGGCTCTGTCTTCCATTTACCAGGCTCTCCCCATCCAAGCTGTCTCCCTCCATGGCTCTGTCTTCCATTTACCAGGCTCTCCCTATCCAAGCTGTCTCCCTCCATGGCTCTGTCTTCCGTTTATCAACTCGCTTTTCTCTGTAGCACTTTGCTGCCATCAACATTTCATCCAACTGTTTCTCCCCTTTGTCTCTTATCATGAGACCATCAGCATCTCCACGAAGACCAGGACACTTGTGTGCGTGATACGCCACTATAACCCTTGGCTGGAATGGCCTGGCACATGGTGGAGGTTCAGTATGTGCTTAGGTCATGTTGCAAACATTCCTGTAGATCTCTAAAATGGGCCAAAGATGGTGCTTCTGAGAGGCAACCAATGACTTTCAGATGCTAATTCACAGACTAGCTGCACCAGGGTCATTTTGGGATACTTAATAAGTAGTCTTTGAAATTCCTCTTCAACGCAGTGAATTAAAACTTCTACCCATGGATTTTGAATTCCACATGGATGCTTGTTGGTTCGATGTGTAATAAGCTTAGAAGCCGTAACTAGAACATCGACAAGCTTAGAAGGCATAACTAGAAAATCTGGAAAACAGAATATGTGCTTTTCCTCAATACATCAGGGAGAGGCTGGGGAAACCCACCCAGGAGGCTATTGTTCTGGTCTGGCTCAGAAGCCAAGGTGGCTTGGATTAACATTGAGAAAGTAAAGATAAAAAGAAATGCATAGATTCAGGGAGTGCTCGAGAGCTCGATCTTAGAGATACAGTGCAACATGGTAGGCAAGGAGGAAAGGTATGGAGAATAACCCCTATGTCCCAGACTTGTCCACAGGGGTGATGGAGATACCAACATTCCGTAAGGTTAGCATGGAGGAGGTTTGGGGATTAAGATTGTGAGTTTGGTTTTAGACCTGTTGAGCACAGGGTGCTTCTGGAAATTGAAAGGGAAAATGTGAAGCCATCAGTCATACGCCCAGCCCAGGAGATTTCCAAAGCCAAATCACCTAAACCATCACGGTCAGGATGGAAATAGTTGATTAGGAGACTAACATAGGAGACAACAGAGAAAAAAAATGCATAGACGTATAGTTCCCACTGTGAGAAACAAAGTCATAGATGTTAAAGTAAAATTACATGTGCTCTAAAGGAACCCAAACCAAAAGGGCAGGATGTATGTGACCAGATGGCCTGTGCAGTACTTACTAAGGAGCCTGCCTACACAAATATGAAATGATGGGCTGTGACTCACGGGGAAAGTAATTCAATTTGTGCCCTTGCCTCTGACCTTGGGTGCGTTAGCTGAGCTTGGAGAGTAGTTCTAATTGAATCAACACCAAACTGGGTGGGGACGCAGGAGAGATAGGATGTCTGCAAACACTGGGAAGACACTGTGCTTTAAACAGGAGAAAAAAAATGGGCTGTGAAGAGGTGATTCACATGGTGTAAACGTCTCAGAGCACCAAGATGACTATGGCCAACTGCTCGAGCCTGGCCCTGGGGAGGGGAACGTAGGCTGTGAAATGCAGGACTAGCCGGATGGCTGGAGAAGGCTCATTGCTTTGTTATGAGAGAGATGTCTTCCTTCTCAAGGGCTATTTGTTTAGATTTGCCTTACCAAGCAGAATTTGATAATAGAGAATGCTTCCTAAGCACTTAGTAACCGAGAACGTTCTGCTATGTCCTTTACATGCATCATACACAATAATCAATGGCACAGATTGCTTTATGGCTTGAGTTGCACAGAGAACCAAGGCATAGAGTGGTTAGTTAACTTGCCTTAGGTTGCACAGATAACTGAGAAAGTTGAGTATCAAGCAGGCTGTCTGGCTTCCAGACTACAACTCTAGTATACTAGTTTGCTTACTAGTTGGTTGTTTTCCTTGGGGTCTTCAGTAAGATAGAGAGGAATTAATCCCATGTTACTTTAATTTGTTGGAACTCCCCCTTTCCACAGCTGCTTCTCTAACTTTCTGCACCCCATGTCTCTTGCCAAGGGTGTTAGAAGCATGTCCAAGAGCTGAGGATGTAGTTCAGTTGGGAGAGCTGTTGACTAGTATATATGAAGCCCCGGGTTTGATCCCTAGCTCCATATAGTCTGTGTGGTGCCTCAGGTTTATAATTTCAGCTCAGCAGGAGAAGCAGAGGTTCAAGGTCATCTTCAGTCATATGGAGAGTTTAGAGTCTTGTCTCAGAGAATACCTAATCTGCTTTGAAAGGAATAGACCAGGGTTTCTCAATCTGTGGGTCACAACCCCTTTGGGAGCTGAATGACCCTTTCACAGGGGTCACATATCAAATATCCTGCATATGAGATATTTACATTATGATTCATAACAGTAAAAAATTACAGCTATGAATTATGGTTGGGGGTCACCATGACATGAAGAACTGTATTGAAGGGTCGCAGTTTTAGGAAGGTTGAGAATGCCTGGGATAGACTCTATCAAATTGCTGCTCTCAGCTCTTGACCTACAGGCTACATGAACCTCTTTGTAGGGATGGAAGGAATGGAAGGCATCATCTGAGGTATTTAACCAAAATGTGGACACTATTTTTCTTTATTCTTTTTAGCAAGGCTCTAATATTGAGATTTTCTTCTCTGTTGGTTGCAAACTCAGGCAACTTAAATATATATTTGTGAACACAACTCCATACTTGTGTTTTAAGCATTTTGTGGGGAAAAAAAAATTAGATTCCCCGATATAAGCAAAACCTAAAATGTGCAAAAGTATAGGGCAAGGGTAGGTCTTTCAATGTAGATTTTTTTTGTAGAGAAAAATTTCCAGACGCCTCCTGTCTCCCCAGCTCCCTCCCAAAAAAGGTTTCACATGAGAGAAAAGTACATGCTTTGCAAATTCTATGTCTTGACTGCTACAAATGCCTATAATTTTGAAGCTGTTGTGGAAGCTATATTTCTATATTGCCTTATGCAGTAACAAATATATAGAAAAGATTGGTTTTCCAGTTTTCTTGGTTTTATATTTTCATTATTTTAAATTATAGGTAGGTGTGTCTGTCTGCATGGAGGAAGGAGCTGATGTTAGAGACAGTTGTGAGCTGCCTCACATGAATGCTGGAAACAGAGCTTAGATCCTCTGGAAAAGCAGCAAGTGCTGTTAGCGATTGGGCCATCATCTCTCTACCCCATCAGTTTCCTAGGTTTCAATGTGCCATTGGATTGCCTAGATGACATTGAAAGACAAGGTATAACAGAGCAGATCTTCCTAGTTGACAAGGCTATCTACTGTTTTAACACTGTGAGTTCTAGATGTTTAAAATTGGAATAGTGTGCAAAGTCACTGGATGTTGTAGAAAAACATCCAAGATCTCATGAGCTCTTCACCTGGTTGCCCCGCCCCCTCGGACAACTCAGGCCGGTCTGTGGCAAGCTTGTAAATGTCAATTTACCATGGACATTCCCATTTGAGCAAGGATTGGCCAATGAAGTTTTGTTTAATAACCTAGTTGAAAGACTTTTAAAACACACTTGGGAGTTTTACATGTGAGATCTCTTGAAAATGCAGAAATCTCTTCAGAGTCACAGCTGAAGGACTACCCAAGCTCCTTACCATAAAGTTCGAATAACCCAAGTCATGACCATGGATCCGCCCTCATCTCCTCCTCCTGCTCTTCCTCGTTCTCCTCTTCCTCTCCCTCTCCTCCTCCTTCGCCTCTCCCCTCCCCTCCTCTATCTGCTCTTTTGTATCTGCATGCTCCAGTCACCAAGGGAGTCCCTTTATTTCTCAGTTCCTTTCTGGATCCCGGTCTATTAACTTCTCCTCTTCCTCCCTCCGTCCCTCCTTCCCTCCCTCCCTCCTTCCCTCCCTCCCTCCCTCCCTCCCTCCCTCCCTCCCTCCCTCCCTCCCTCCCTCCCTCCCTCCCTCCCTTCCTCCCTCCCTCCCTCCCCCTTTGTGGTTTTCCAAGACAGTGTTTCTCTGTGTAGCCCTGGTTGTCCTGCAACTCTCTCTGTAGACCAGGCTGGAACTCACAGCATCTGCCTGCCTCTGCCTCCTAGTGCTGGGCTTAAAGATGCTCGCCAGCGTGCTCAGTTCCTAGTCCATTTCTGTGAGGACACTGTCCCTTCGTTCTTAGCCTGGCAGAATCTTACTGTTTAATCTCAAAATGCAATGTGCTGAGCATCCATCACCAATTTTATCTAAAAGTTCTTTCCATTATGGTCCCTTGTTACACCTTGATTCCTTTTCTTCATGGAACCTATTATACTTTGTCATCTTTGTGATCAATCATCTTTATTGCTAATTTCCTTATTTACTGGCTTTCAGCACAACTAGACTGAAGTAAAGAACTGTTTGCAATGCTTCATAAATGCTCATTAAGCGACAAACCCATTTTCTATACCCATCCAGTTTTATTTTGCTTTTAAAATTTATCATATATGTGTGAGTGTTTTGCCTGTATGTATGTCGTCTATGCACCACTTGCATGCCTGGTGCCCACTGGCATACAAGAGGCCATTGGATTCCCAGGAACTGGAGTTATGGGTGATTGTGAACCACCACATGGGTACTTGGAATCAGCCTTGGGTCTTACGCAAGAGCGGCCAGTGCTCTTAACCATTGAGTCATCTCTCTGGCCCTCAATCTAATTTATAATCCTTTCCCCAAGAAGGATTTCTACAAGTTTCTGAAACTGATATCTTGACAACACAGTTCAGGATAGGAACAATGATGCAAGGTAATATTCGATTGACTTTAACTATATTCTGAATATAAATAGAACCTGCCTCTTCCCACTGTTACTATTATCCATATCTACTGTGGAGTGGGTGTCTGCTTTGGGCTGGACCCCAGATAAAGAATTTTTCACATATATTAACTCATTTAATTAATATAAAGTCCCAGGAGATGGTCATTATTGCCCTCATTTTAATGAGGAAACAGCTCAGAGAGGTGGCCTGGGCGGAGAAAATGCAGCTGGTGATATCTACCATCTTCCTCCTCCTTGCAAGAATTCCACAAGGAGAGCGTTTCTCTACATGTAATCCCAGTGAAATCTGTGTGCATTGTGCTTAGTATTCTCAATGAGTCTTGAATGCAGTTGAGAGGTGTCAGCCCCAGTATCTAAGGGTCAGAAAAACAAACAAACAAACAAACAAAAAACCAAAAACCCACAAGGAAAAATGGGATAGCTATTACAGCCTCTGTGATACTCGGGTCAAATGAGGCCTCGGGCATTTTCTGTAATATAAGTGCTTTCATTATGGTTACTGAGAAATTCAGGGTAAGGGAAATTACTAATTTACCATGGTTACGTAAGTCATTCATCCTCTCCTCTACTTGTGACTGCAAAACAGAGGAAAATGTTCTCAGCCAGTTAAGTCCCTTCCATTTGTATCTCCAAGTTTTGGGGAGGGGGAAGAAAATGACAAACCTGTGTTAGAAGAAACTATTTTCTACCTCTTTGGGATGAGGAAGGCTTAGTGAGGCCTCTCCTGTAGTGGGCTCTTGTGTCCCATGCTCTCACAATGATTTGCTAGCCGGACATGGAGCTCTATGCTTGAAATTATGACGGATTCTAAGGAAGTCTGAGTGGGGATTAGATCTTAATCTCTGTGTCCCCACTTCCCCAGTGTGAAAAGGTGGCATTTGGTATCTGATTCATTACAGAGGTAGAACCCCCAGAAAGGGATAAGCACCCCAATAAGAAAGGACCTCTGTGAGCCACTGTGCCCCTTTATCATGGAAGGATGTATGTACAAGGCATTTCCCATGAGCAAGAGCAAGAGCTCATATCACACATCAAACTCAACAAGGCTTGAAAAATTAATTTATTATTATAGTCAGGCTGGCCTGAAACTTGCTAAGTAGACTGGGCTGTCCTCAAACTCATAGAGATCCACCTGCCTCTGCCTTCCTGAGTGCTGAGATTAAAAGTGTGTGACCATGCTTGGCCCCGCCAATGTTTGGATCATGAACTTCTTAGTCCCCAGATGTTTATAAATGACCAAGTTCACAGCAGTCACTCAAACACAGTAGGAAAGATGTTGTAGAGCATTTGTTCAAAGTGAATTTCTTCCTTCAACAGGCACAATGATCACATTAACTGTTTATTCTTTTGTAAATGCACAAACATACACACATATCCTTTCTCTCTGTCCTTCTTTTCTTCTGTTTGTATTTTTGGGTATAGCTGGCCTTGGATTCCCTTCATAGCAGAGGATGAAGTTTAACATCTGATTTCCCTGTGTTATCTTCCCTTGTACCGAGTTATAGGTATGTACCACCATCCCAATTTATGTAGTGCTAGAGTTTGAATTGAAGGCTTCATGCATGCCAGCCACGTGTTCTCTTATCTGAGTTATATCCCTACTTTTAAAGCTGACCTTAAAAAGTGCATTTTATTTTATGTACATGTATGTGTATACACATAAGTATAATCATGCATAACGCATGCTTGTCTGATACCCACAGATGTTAGAAGAGGTTACTGGATCTATGCACTGGAAATGGACTTAACAGATGTTTGTGAGGCACCAAGTAGGTGCTGGGAATTAAACTGATATTTAATCGACTCAACCTCTGAGCTTTATCTCCTGCCCTTCCAATGTGACTTCTTAAGGGCTGTCTCTCTAGGACTTCTACTTGAGGCCAAGATATTACATCGATTAAATATAGTGTTTTAACTTAAGAAAAAAAGAGAAGTCTTTGCCTTTGTTGAAAATGTCCATGTATAATGAATCATAATCTGAAGTTCAAAGAGACCTTGTTCTTTAGCTATTCAAAATCACAAAGGATTAAAAACCCAGGAGTTATTGGAAATTACTTACAGACCCAGATTAGTAACCCATGGTGGGTTCACACAAAGGAATGCCATTCAGACACTATTGAGCGATGGCTGTTTACCTGGGAAACTGTAGGTGATTCTGTCTGTAATATAATGAGGATCAAACAGACAAAACTAGACACACACACATGTAACTTGATCCTATTTATATACAGTTTTTTAAACAGATAAGACTGATGAGTGGTGTTGAGAGTTAGCCCTTTGTGGGATAATGCAGCAGAGAGGCTTCTGGAATTCTGGACCATTTTCTTTGAACAGAACACACTACAGGGTACATTTGATTGTAAAAGTTTATCAAATTGCATATGCAACAAATTGGGCACTTTCAGTATGTTAATTATACTGCCAAAAGCATTAGAAAAAAGTGGGTTCAAGGGTTTGAGGGAGAGACTGGGTTGCTGGCAGGCATCCCAGCATCCTTCACTCCAGACATGATAGTAGCCTCCACTCTATTCTGTCTCACCCTGGGTGGTGGATGGTGGGAATGAGGGCCAGACTCCAGGGAGACACGGTGGTCTCTAATTATACTTTTTCTTTTAGAAAATGGAATCCCCCCAAAAGGACTTTAAATGATAGTCCATGAAAGAACCTCCTTGATGCCATTTACTAACAAATTCCTCCAGCAGAGTGAATAACCCTCCACCCCAGGACAACACCATTCTGCCTGCTAGGCCTGGGTAGTGGCATCCAGAGGTTTGGATAATCACAGCCTTGCTTCTCTCCTGTCCTGAAGGCTTGGACAGGGTCCTTTTTCCTTGACTCAATCTCTACCTCACTCCCCAGAGACCTGAGTCTGGTACCCTGCCTGCACACATGATAGACACAGAACGGATTATACTTCCAGTACTTCTAATTTTTCATCTACACCACTAGTGATATTTTAATCTTGAGAATGAAGAAATCAACCCCCCCCCACACCAAAACAAATTTTAAAGCCAGATCACATGCATCTATTAAGTGACAGGGCACCACTTGATTTCTGACCATTGCTTCTGAACCCAGGTATCCCATCTCTTAAATAAACTGCCTTAGGTCATGTAGCCTGCTGTGTTGCTATGGTTTCAGGGACTTGGGGACAGGACAGATTGAGAGAGGTCTTTTCTGGATCCATCATTGTTGTGATTTTTGAGGTTCTCCTGGCTGCAACTTCTGGGAGGCAATCTTTCTTACCTCCCCAATACCTTTCTAAACGGCAATCTCATCCCTCATCGTCCTCTATCCCCAGATTGCGCCATGTTGATGACCCAGAGAGCTGTCTAGCTGTAGCCTTCCCTGAACCAGCTATGATTTGCCTTTTGGGCCATTTGTTTAGCACAGGGGTATGAAGCATGAGAACAGAGGGGAGCAGTGAGGCTTTCTGTTCATGCCAGCTTTCCTAGACCTGTCCCTGGTCCTGGGATCTCAAGAAGCAATCCTAGGTCACAGAGGTTAGCCATATTGTTCAGAAGGACTGAGGGTACAATTTTCATCAATAAGCATAAAAGAAAAATTCAGGCTTCTTATAAAACAATAATAAAAACTTTAATGTTATAGTAACAGACCATTTATCCCACTTTGGGCCTGTATTGTTACTTTTCTGTTGCTATGGCAAAACACTAAGGCGACGTATAGAAGGAAAACTTTATTTGGGCTCGTGGTCCTAGAACAGTTAAGAGTTCATCATGGCAACAAGTAGCAGTAACATACCCTGGGCAGCAAGCAGGAAGTAGAGTGGAGAACTGGGAAGGACATGTAGCTTTAAACCTTAAAAACCTACCCTCAGAGACACAACTCTTCTAGCAAGGCCACATCTCTGAATCCTTCAAAAACATGCCAACTGTTGACCAGTATTCAAACATCTGAGTTAGGGGGAATTCTTTTTTAAACTGTTATACTACACTCCCTGGGCCCCCCCTTGAGTTGTGACCATATCATAATTCTAAATGCATTTAGTCCAAATTCAAAAGCCTCTACAGTCTTTCACAGTCTCCACTGTTTAAAAGTCCGAAGTCTTTCCTCAGACGACAGGCAATTTCTTAATTGTTACCCCATGTAAAATCAAAAGCAAATTACATACTTCCAACACACAATACACATTATCATTCAAAGGGGAAAATGGGGGAACAGTGAGGAAATAGAGGACCAAGGCAAGATGTAAACCGAACAGGACAAACTCCCAATTCTACAGCATATCAAAAGGCTTAGATGGCTCTATGCTTTCTGCTTTACTTCCTGAAACATACATCTCTCTCTTGGGCTGACTCTACTCCCTGTGTACAGCTTTCCCTGGCAGAGATCTCAATGCTCTGGCATCTCCAACATCTTGAGAGTTCCAATGCACCCAGGCTTCACTTCCATACCTTCACTTCCATACCTTCACTTCCATACCTTCACTTCCATACCTTCACTTCCATACCTTTACATAATAGCCTCTCAGGGCCTCCACGCCGTGACTTTCCTGATACACGCTATCTGGCCTCAGCAGCTCCCTGAAATCAGAGAAGATCCCCTGATCTTTTTGCTTGTGCATCTTTGACCCTAGATGACACTTCCAAGTTCAGGAGCCAGTTCAACTGGGTCCCACTTGAACCACACTAACAGCAGCTTTTGTTTGTCATTGCTTTATAGGCTTTCTCCATTCACAAATTTGAAGTTTAGTCTTGCCCCTAGAGCCCAGTTCTCTTTATTACACTGGTCTTTTCTCGACGGCATCAAGCTCCTTATCAAGTACAGCCTCTCTTGCAGCACGTGCCTTGGCTGGTAGCATCAAGCTTCCCAGTGTTACTTTCTTCCTCAAATTTCACATTCCACATGTCTTTCAGCTCCAATTGTCCATGTCATTATAGACCTGCGTAAGAATGTTTACTAATAACCATACAGCCGAGTTAATATTAGGTTGTTTTGAAATCATGTCCTTCAAAGAAGTTAGTCTATTACTTTTGGTTTTGTTTTGGTTTTTGAGATCGGATTTCTCTGTGTAACAGTCCTGGCTGTCCTGGAACTTGCTCTGTACACCAGACTGGCCTTGAACTCACTGAGATCCACCTGCCTCCACCTCCTGAGAGCTGGGGCTAAAGGCTGCTAAAGTGGGGCTAAAGTGTAGCCTGTTACTTTTAAATTTAGTCTCAGGCAAGTTTTCAGGACAAGGACAGAAAGCAGTCATATAATTTGCCAAAATATCACTGGAGAAAGATCACTGACTGAGTTGCTGATATTGTTCCCTTCTGGAACCTCCCGAGCCTCCAGTCTGTAAAGCTCTTGGTGGCGCTGTCTAGGAGGGCTCATTAAGCTCTGCTGATAGCATTTAGTGGATTGTCTAGTTCAATGTGCCAATGTCTTCCAAAAGCATCATCAGGTCTGGCACAGTAGCAACCCACTCCCTATACCAGCTTGTCTGAGCTGCTTCTTATTGCCACCATGGAGTAAATACTAAATAAAATGAGTCCTAGGAGGTGTCGTGTAGGAGGAAGAAAACAATTGATATGAACCAAAAGTGTGGAATAGGGGATTAAATTTTCCGTTCTGAAGTGTGAGTTTGACGGTCAAAATGAGCTGGTGTTGAAGGTGCTACTGCCAGCACACTTGATCCCGTGCCTGTCCTTGCTGAATCTCCTCCTGGACTTTGTCTGGGTCCTGTCCCAGTCTGTGATCTCTAGAGGACCTCACTGTCTTGACAGGAGGACCATTTATCCTTCTTCCCATTTTACAGCAGAAACGCAGGCTGGAGTGAGCCCTGTCCCCTTGTCTCCTGGCTATAGAGAGCCCCTGAAGTACCCTTCTTCATCCCCACATGGGCAGCAGCCGCCCAGTGCAGCCAGTCGGCCCCATCCGGTGTTGTTTATGTAATCCTTCCCTGAAGTAACAAGGTGTTTACTGTTGCACAAACACATTTTGGTTTAACGGCTGACAGTAAAACTGTCTGATAAAGTTTGATTTAGCGAACGAAAGCAAAATAAATCTGGGGACACAGAGAGCCATAGGGAAGAGGGGGCTGCTTGGTCTTTATACAAGGGGCAGGAGAGCATTGGTCTGGAGCTGGTCTGTATTAGCCTGGCTGTTCTTCTGCCCCTCTTCCAAAGGTACCCCAACAGTCCGCCTTTCAAGAAGTTCACTGACATCCATCATGAGCTCTGGATCCCTGACATTCCCTTGCTGCAGTACAGCCTGGCTCGCTCCCTCCTCTGCTGTCATGAATGGCTCTGTCTTCCAACCTCCAGTGCAGTTTGCTGCTTGCTGCAAAGCCATCTTGGACTGCTCTGGAGCAAAGGTGGTAGTATGGCAGGGAAGATGCCTGAACTGGTTCCAGCTCTGTCATGGATGCCTAGGGAGGGGCCTAGGACAAGTCACCTTGCTTTTAGAGATGCCAGTTTGCTTAGCTGCAAGAGCTGTGAAGGCAGTAAAACTTCAGCAGAACCTGTTTCTTAATTAGGCCCTTGTTACATTTAGGACAGCCCTGCCTTGCCAACCCTGAAGTATCTATCACACAAGGCATGCTGGTTGTACTTTCTGGAGTATTCTGCTTGTTAAGTAAAGTAGGGCAAACATTAGTTCTTGCTTGGGTCTTTGAGGCTTCGGTCAGTTAAAGGTCTTTTCTCTTTTGCTTTAAATCCGATTAGTAAATTCGAGAGAATTTAGGAGTCTCTAAAGCATAAGCAGAGTTTCCTGAGTTCCAGATGACCAGAAAAAAAAAAAAAAAGATTAAATTAAGGAAATAGATCTACAGCTGTTGAACTGGGTGCCAATAAGAGTAAGTGTTGGCAGGAAAGTGGCAGCATCAAAGTGCTTGCGCACTGTTTTTAGGGAGCACTCCAGTGAGCAGAAGAAGGGGCTGTGTGGATTAGGATGGTGCCTGTGAGACAGTTCTCCACCAAGCATAAGCCAGGGAAGGAAGATGGCCTCATTTGTGCAGCAGGGTCTCACGCTGGTATTGGTTCAAGCATGGGAATGCCGGAGTGCCATCTTGGAGCATAGAAGGGGAAGATGTGGTGGCTGCCTCCTACCATGCTTTCGGCAGTCGGAGGCAGGAGATTAGACAGCACTGTGGTAACATGTCTGGATCTTAGAAGTGGTGTTTGTACTCAAAGGGAAGAAGAAGGCAGAGGAGATATATGTTTATGTCTATTAATAATGATATTTTTTCAAATCCACACACAAAAAGGATACATATCAAACCTACTGGATGCTGTAGATAGAGGATGAGGATTAAGGGGAAATTACAAAGGTCTGTCTGATGTGGTAGCCTCTTTCCGCTCCATCTTCCCCAGTGACTCCAACCTCACTATCCATCTTGACCATGAGCTTGACCGTGCCTGGCTGCTACCATTTAGCATGTATGAGTATCTGGGGGTGAGTAGGGATCCAGAGTACGTGGGGACCACACCCTATTAGTCATAGAGTTTAAATGCTGCTCAGCAAAAATCTCCTGAATGAACTGAAGAAATGCTGGTTCTTCCATCGACAGCAAATGCCTCTATCTCCCCGATCTTGGGTTCCCATAGCTGACAAGACAGAGGTGATGACTAATGATTCGTTTCCAGGGTTGTTGAGGATGAGCTGGTACCAGAGGCAACCGGTTCAGTAGAGAAAGGGAGGAATAGAAATCGCCAGCTGAGTCCTGGTGCTGCCTGTGTTAGGTGCAAACTTTGAATAGTGTGCTATTTTCTTTCTATCATTTTACATTCTGTAAAACAGGGAACACTAATGCCTACTGTCTTGAGGGTTGGTGACAGTGCTAATAGAGTACTTTTACCTAATAGTAGATGTTTAAAGATCAGGAGATCTCTATTTCCATTCATTGATTTTTTTTTTGATGAACTATCGGTGAGACAATTATAATCTGAATATTTCCCTGCACCCCCACTTATACACTGAAATGCTTACACCCTTGAGGCTACAGTGTTGGGAGGGAGGTGAGGAAATCATGACATGGTTCCTTCATGTGGTGATTGATGCTTTAAGAATCTCCAGGGATCTGCTATGTATCTTTCGTTATGTTGAGACATAGCTAAAATGTTCTATCTACGAAGCAGAGGGTAGGCCCTTACCAGACACCGAATCTGTTGGTATCTTGACCTTGGACTTTCCAGTATATAAGAACTGAGAAATAGTTTGGGGTGGTGTCTAAGCCACTGAACTATGGGACTTTTTTTTTTTTCTGGCATCTGAGAACAACTAAGCCTAGTTAGTGTCAGTGTTGTGCCAGACAAAGAAGAAGACCGAAGATCCATGGCTTTCTATTGTGGAAGAGAAGCCAGGAGGGTTCCTTAGTTATTTATGGCTGCCAGACTATTTACTCTTGAATTCAGCAGTCAACACAGCAACCTAATTATCTCAGGTTCTTGTGGGTCAGGATTCAGACACAGGTTTGAGATAGCAGCTACCAAGGTGTGCCCTGGCAGTGAATTCATGGTGTGGTTTGGATTGGAGAAGGAGGAGGAGGAGGAGGCTGCGCCAGTGGAGTCTCTTAGCTTTGCAGGCGTTTTGAGCTTCAGTTCCTCATATGGCAGCTGACTCCCTTCAGAGCCAGGACACATGCCCTGGTCCTGCTGACCCAAGGTGACAAAGGGACACCACCTCTGCTTCATTTTACTCACTAGAAATGTCACTAAGTCCAGTCCTGGCTCAAGGAGAAGGAGACAACAGGAAAATAAGGGAATCAACCAGGATGTCGGGTGGATCAAGACATTGGAGTTTTCATTGTTCAGGTGTAGGCCTAGGACTGGACGCAGCTGAGGAATTCCCTTCTGCACACAGCAGAGCCATCGGGCTTCATTTTGGAAGCACAGTCCAGCTGTGCTCTCTGCAAGGACTACACATTGAGTAACTAGGAACTATTTATTTATCCATATAGCAATGTGGGCCTAGCCATCTTGGCTAATTAGGCCCTCTGGCTGCTCATGCTGGGGCTGTTTCAACTTTCAGGGAAAAGGCATTTATTTATGTGGATGTGGATGTCCATATTAGTGTATATAAAGCAGTGTGTGTGTGTGTGTGTGTGTGTGTGTGTGTGTGTGTGTGTGTGTGTTTTATCTTCTCTACCTCTTGGGTCCTGCCCCTCCCTGGGCTTACAGACCCCTGGGTTCACCTTTCTTCGGTCCCCCATGGCCTTTGTCGGGAGGTCACGTGTGAGGAAACAAACCCCACATGGTTTTAATCATTTTGCTATAAAAGCTGAGCTGCTCCCCGCTTTGATCCGGCTTGAGCTGGTGGAGGAAGGGCTGGGGGCCAGGCTGGCCTGTCCGTGGAGCCCTCCGCACACAGCTCCCACATCAGACCGCAGCCATAAAATGGAGCACAGCTCATTAATTCTCCCTCTTAACCAGGGTACCTGACAAGAAGTGACTTTGAAAACCCGGAGGACGGATGGGTGGGCGGGTGGGCGGTTCTTGGTCTAAGGGAGAAACATCTGTTTCCAGGTCCCTGGCTGTTAAATTGACATCTTTTTATTTGAAAAATTTCTTTTATTTCCCAACTTCCTGCAGTTGGCAAGGTCTCTAGTGCCAGAGGATAGACTGTATGGCTTTGTGGGTGATGCGAACTGAGTGGCCTGGCTGTCCAGCTGAACAGACCTCCAGGTACCACAGTGGGCAGCTTGACCCTCTGTCAATTATTAAACCTGTGTTATTGCAGAGAACATGAAGCTCCATAAAAAGCAAAATGGCCTTGAAACTGAAAACCTTGTGAATGTCCTTGAGCGTCCATATGAGAAATATTAGTGCTGTGGAGCTAGTCAATTCACCTTCTGCCTAGTACGTTTCAAGCCTCCTCTCTCTGGACTTAACAGTCAAGTTCCCTTAATAAGAACAGTTCAACCCCCTGTGGTCTGTAGCCTTCATCCTTCAGCCTGAGATAGCTATTGGGAACCAAAGACCCAGAGTTGACCTTTAACCTTGAATTGTCAAAGGTCACCAGCAGAGGCTGAGTTAGATATCCTTTCATCCTGAAAAGGATGAGAGCCTGGGGCTCTTAAGATAGGTGATTTGAAGGGACGGCTGGATTTATTAATAAAGATCCTATTTATTTCTTCATTGTTTTGGGAGTCTATGGATTATTATTATTATTTTACCACGACCATATGGAATACTGTCAGCAGCACACAGCAGACATAGCCATAGCCCTCAGCCAGCCTTTGAGAAGTAAGGGCATGGATGAGTTCTAAAGGATTGTCAAGATGTATCTCTCTATGTGTTTGAGTGTGTGTGCGACCATGGTTGTGTGAATGGTACTAGAAGATGTGAATCTTGGTGCGTCTGTGTGAAGGTGTTGATTCCACGGTGAGTTTCTGAAGCTTGTGCCTATGACATATGAGTGAATGGCTGTAGAAAATCCCTCTGTCAGGATGTGGTGAAGCAGTGGTCTGCATTTGTGGATGGCTTGATGCCCTAGAAGTGACACTCTTATGTTTTTTTTACTCAGTGGCTCATCTCAGGGAGATCTCCAACGTTCCCATGCTATACTTTGGAAGCCCTCAATGAGACAGCATGTCAGTTCCACCCCTCCCCCCCCCATTTTAAAAAAGATTCTATTTTTTATTTTGTGTGTACGAATGTTTTGCTTGCATGCATGCATGTGTGCCGTGTATGTCTGTTGGATCCCCTGGAAATGGGGTTGTAGATGGTTGTGACCTACAATGTGGGTGTTAGGAATCAAATCTAGATTCTCTCTCTACAAGAGTGCAACAAATGTTCTTAACCTCTGAGCTCTATCCAATCCCACTTTGGTATTCTTAAACCTAAAAAAGATGAACCAAACAGTGACAAGTGGGAGAATCCATGAAATCGTTTGTGTAAAGCAACTTGAAACAATCCGGCACGCAGGTAAGCCTCTGGTTCTGTAATCGCCACTTCCTGTTTCCAAGTCTTCTCTCAAACCCCTCCCTAATAGTAAATTTAGGTTTACTCTCACAGTGATGAAACCCATGAGCAAAAGTAGCTTGTCACATTGACAGAAAACTAACCAGCACACCCAGTTCTAATATCATCGCATTGCCAGTTCTCAGAGACTCAGTTCCCAGTCTTGGATAGTGTGGATAGTAAATCACCTTTCCAGACCAGTCTACTCACCCAGGCAGGTATGACCCAGACAGTGTGACCCTGAGGAGGTGGTCACTCCTTCATTTCTCAGTATCTTGGGGTGGAGAACCTGAGAGGGTGGGTCTACCTAAACTAGTCTGGACAGGTCCTTCCTCCCGTGTTCCCTCTTCCTTTCCGCTGGGGTTGGGGTAAGTAGGGAAGACCAGATGCAAGGATGTGTCTGGTGCTAGCTTCTCATGAGTTTGGGCCCAAGAGAGTCAATATCCTGGTCTCTCTGGCTTTTCTGTTGCAGTGTGAATAAATTAAAAGGCAACATTCCAGCTGTGCAAATCACCAAGCCATTGAAACAAAAGTTTTGTTTTGTTTTTTTTAAACTTTAACCATTAAAGATTTAACTAGTCAATAAATTCAAGTATGTGGGGGGTTGTTACCAAATGTTTATTACATTGCTCTTGCTTTTAACTTAGCAGCAAATGCCACGCTTATACTTCCATGGAAAGGCCTTTCTTTACAATTGAAAGTGACCTTGTCCCAACCAAACCCAAGGGAGATGTCTCTGTCTCCAGGATGATTCAGATTCACTCACTTTCTTCTCAAATCGTCTTGGAAGTTAAGACTGCTCTATCCATTTTATTGCTTGCTGGGCAAATGGCCTGTAAGACCTTGTCGCCGTAGTCTCAACATGACTGGCTGCAGAGGTTCTCACCCTCCCTGATGCTATGACCCTTTAACACAGTTTCTCATGCTGTGGTGATTCCCCAACCATAAAATTATTTTTGTTGCTACTTCATAACTGTAATTTTGCTACTGCTATGAATTGTAATGTAAGTATCCATGTTTTCCAATGGTCTTAGGCCATCCCTGTGAAGGGTCACTCAACACCCACAAAGGATCATGACCCATAGGTTGAGAAACACTAGACTAAATCCCAAAGTTGACTTTCAGTGTGAGCATCTTGGTTTTTGCCAGGATCGGGTTTTATAAATGGACATAGCTTTGGTGAAGAAATATATCTTTTCTCTTAGAGTCTTCTGAGTGAGTTGGGTAATCAGGGTTTTAGGACTTAGCAATTTAAAAAAAAAAGTAGTGAAAAATTGGTTATTGCCATCGTTATTATTACTGTTTTCACACCAATGGCAAGCACAACATCTGCTCACTAGTAAAATATGGCTCTTAACTTGAACAAATATGAGTGTATAGAACTTAACAGTCATAGCCGCCTCAGACTTTAAAAAAATGAATAGAAGCCAGATGAATCTTGGCCATCAAAATAAAAGACTAGCAACAGAAAGCAGAGTAAAATCTGACGTACTTGCTGAGTGACACCAGCCAGCGCCAGGACAGAGCCATGTTCCAGATGTGTGTTTTTTCCGTGCCCACTGATGTCTCTCCAACCTACTCCAGCAGTAAAAAGCCCTAAAGTGGATTTTAAACTCTGGTTTAGATCTCCCCCCCCCCAAAGGCTGTAGAGTGGACACTGTAGGCCTCCTTTTTCTCAGAACTAACCAGTGAGCCACTGTTGTTTAATCTTTCTCTGTTCACCAGCCAGTTCCCAAATAATCACACAGAGACTTATTAATAATTATGGCTTATTACCTTGTCTCCTATATAGCATGCTTCCTCTGAGTCTCCTGACAATTCTCCCCTCTTTTTCCCAGTATTCTCTCTGCTCTGAAAATCTTGCCTAGTTATTGGCCACTTAGCTTTTTATTAAACCAACCCCAGTGACAAGTCTCCACACAGTGTAAAGGAATATTTTACAACAAGCCGCAATGGGGAATAGTCTCTAAATTCTGACTCTACTTGTAATACTTCCTTTTGAGGTACTGTTTTTAAACATCCAGATAGGAGATGAATAAAGCCAATATGCTGTTGTGATTTTTTTTTTTAAAGTGCTTTTGCTTTTAGCCTGAAGATGTTTGGCTTAAGCCAATGTCCTAGGGTAGAACTTCATAGTGGAGCAGGCACAGATACTTGAAACTGTAGGACACAACTGCTCCCATACTTTCTTGGGTTTTGCCAAGGAGAAGTTGATCCATGACTGTTCTTTCTGCTCTCATGATCCTGATCTTTAGTTCCTGCCATTCTATTGAGAAGGAAGTGCATATCCCAGAGACTGGAAATTATTGACCCTGCTGGCTCCTAGCACTGTCCTTGGGCATGATGTGGCAAGGAAGGGCTGGATTTGCTAACCGTGAAAGCCTCTGCAATGAACCATGAGGTGGAAGCACGGGAGGAAATTATTTTCAAGCCACACTGAAGTAGAAGGGACACTCTAGCTAATTTATTGGGGGATCTCCTTAGCCCTCTGTAATTCTCAAATCTTAATCGAAGAAAGGAAGAGGAAAAAAAAGAGAAAGATGTCTCAACTGTTATTAGAAAGATCTGCTGTTGTGAATGCACGCGGGGAACAAACCACACTACCAATAACTCATGCTACAGTTTATTTAAGAATGTTGCTGGACAGGTACAGAGGGGAAGAGAAGGGGAAGCGGGTCTCTCGTGGCATTTCTTTAAGAGGGAGCAGGTGGATACACATTTAAGGGTGTACCCAGGTAGTGTGCAGGGGTGAGGGTAAGGTGGGGGGGCTACATGGCCTCACCTGGTCATGCATATGGATGAGAGGACATGCCTTCATATTCTGGCATATACTGGTGACATGTCAGGTTAGGTGGGTTAGCACGTTTATGGGGTAGCTACTATGTGCCAGGAATCCTTAAATTGGCTTCCTAACAGAAGTGCCATTTTGGAAGCAAGGATCCCATTTGGATCCCTTTTACCTATGCAACTGTATATTGCAGGTGGCCCTGATTCTGGGAGTATATGATCTTAGCGCTTGAAGTGAAAAAGTGCCTATACTTCCCAAAGGCACAGAGACCCAAAGTGTTCATTCCATTCACTCATTTATCCATTCATATATCAGCTTATTCATTCATCTATGTACTCACTTAATAGACCCCACACTATACTGTCTGTGTATCTCTCTGCTAGATGTTTGGGTCAAAGTTGGAGACAGAATGACCCCAATGCCTGAGTAGATGTCAGAGCTCTGTGGGTGGGGTGGGAGGTTGAGGAAGAGACCATTGACTGGACCCTAGAAGTTACTGGGTAGAACTTTTCTCCAATGGGATGTCCAAAACCAGGAAAGTCTTGCTCCCATTGGTGACTGGGCCAGTCCTGATTCTAATCTTTTCCTGTTCCCCTGGAGCCATTGGAGGTACCCTTTAAACCCTCCCAACCGTCCAGAATTTACAGCTCCGTGTTTTCCTCCACATTCAGTTCATGATCTCAGAGAAGGGCAGATGAAGCTGATGTGGTGTTCAGGGAGGGTCCCCACTCTCTGCTCTAACCAGACCGGGTCTTCTCATTCTCCCAGCTGTGGCATCAGAACCCACCTCCTCCTAATTTCCCTTTTGACCCCTCTATCCTCACCTCCCTACCCCTTCCTCCAGCACCGTCAATCTCTCCTCACCAACACTTTCGAGGCCACACTGGGCCTTTCTTCTTCTAGGCTCATGACTAAGACCTGGAAGCCGAGGGACGATAGAGCTGTTCATTCTCCCTGCATAAGACTCATCTCGTTTCATGAAACAGCCTCAGACACATCTTCTCGCCTCTTCTCCCCCCCCCCCCCCCCCCCCCGGTTCCTTTAGAAATTAGCCATTTAAAAAGGTTAAAATGGGCTCATGAACTTTAAGGGGTTTATTAGTTTCAAAAGCTGCGTTCCCTGTTTGGAAGGAGGGGAATTGTCGCCTTCTTTTTGGATTACGTCAATCCACAGGCGTCTGTAATTTACATTAAAAAAAAAAAAAAAAAAAAAAACAACCCACAACTAAAATGTTCAGAAATAACGGAAAAGCTGCTTGAAAAAAACAGATGAAATAAAAACCGATGGGAAATGTGTATTATACAAAAACCAGACCTGTGAGCCTGAGGCAAGACACATCGATGACCAGGGAGCTGATTAATGAGGAAGCTAGGTGAGCCGAGATGCCCTGCTTCCTCAGTCATGGGCGCCTGGGTGCTGGCATTTCATTTCCCATGCACAACTTCACGGATGGTTTTCATTCAGAAATTTCAGGACCCCTGTTGTTTCTGCCCTAGGAGAAAAGACTCCTGGATCTGTGAAGTTGGCAGAGGCGGGAATGGAGGGGGAAGGAGCAAAGTGTCTTGCAGATGCGGACCCTGCTGTGTCCCTGCCTCGGTTTCTCTTGATTTGTCTTATATTTTTCTTGTCTTATTTGGTCCCTTCTTTGATTTCTCCCCCCCCACTTTTTTTTTCTGAGAAAAAGGAGAGGAAAGGCAGATTGCAAGTCATGGCAATATGTGCTCATTTTTTTTCTTATGATAATCTTCTAACATTTTATTAAAGTAGAGAAACCTGACTCAGTTACAAATCAAACATCTATCCACAAAATAACTCCACCTCTCCGCATACTTTTTCTATACGTTATGTCTCTCAGCACTGTGTAATTTGACATACCTTTAAGAGAGTAACACCACACAAGTTTGATGGCATTAGACTTTAGGGATTCAAAGGGACTAAAACTGATGTGATCTGCGCTAGCCATTTTGACAGGGGCAGACAGGTAGACAAACTCGCGATGACAAGATGCTGTGGTCTGTTAGCTGGAGTATCAATTTCATGGTTTGAGTGAGATGCCCTTCTCAAGTCTCAGACATTTGATGACTTAGTCCCCAGTTGGTGACTGTTTGGAGGAGGGTTAGGATGTGTCACCTTGCTGAGGAAGCATGTCACTAGGGGTGGACTTAGAGGTTTCAAAGACTGGTACCACTTCAAGTTAGCTCTCTCTGCCTCCTGCTTGTGGTGGGAGATGTCAGCTCTCAGCTGTTTCTACCACTATGCTTTAGTTCTGCCATCACGGACCCTCACCCTCTGGAACCATAAGCCCAATTAAACTTTCTTATATACATTGCTTTGGGTCATGGTGCTTATCACAGAGTAACTGAGACAGTGTGGTGGCACACGCCTTTAATCCCAGCACTCAGGAAGCAGAGGAAGGCAGATCTCTGAGTTCGAGGCCAGCATGGTCTACAGAGTGAGTTTCAGGACAGCCAGGGTTACACAGTGAAACCCTGTCTCAGAAAAAAATATAAAATAAAAATAAACCAAAACCCACAAAATCCCAAGACAGTCAAGTATTACAGAAGTTTCTATCAGAGTGGAAAGGTGGGTGAAGGGACTCCTTGAGAGAATGCTTGGGTGAAGAGTATGGCTTGGTCAGGTGAAGAGGCTTTGGGGGGATGCCAGGTGATAGCTGACTGTGTGCCTAGGCTCGGAGGCAGGGCATTGTGAAAGCCAGCTGTGTTACGGTGACAGGCAAAATGAGCAGGAGGTGAGCCTATAGCGGTAGGTAGGGACTCAGTCAGATGGACATTTTTCTGACAGCCTAGACTTCGCTTTGTGGCCAATGGGAAGGGGCTCACATCTTGGAGTCTTTTTTGTACAGTGATAGAAGAGGCTTCAGGAACTAATCAGTCCTACTGTCCACTTCTTTCAGATGTGAATTAGGGGAGTAAATATGGCCAGCCCTTCATGGCTGTTGTTACTAGTTATGTTGACTTGTTCCTATTACTATACTAAAGTTACTGACTTTATTAGGAAATGTGGGTCTTGGGAGAGGGCTCAGTGGTTAAGAACACTGGCTGCTTCTCCGGAGGACCTGGGTTTGAGTCTTAGCACCCGCAAGAGCCTATAGCTGCAGTTCTAGAGGGATCTGACTCCCTCTTCTGGCCTCCAGGGGTATTGCAAACTGGTATACAACCATATATACAGGCTAACATCCCTACATATAAAATAAAATAAGGAAAAAAAACTTATTTAGCTCAGAGTTTTGGTGATTCAAGGAGCTAATCCTGGTGATGTCTTTGCTGGCAGAGGTACAAGGTGGTACAGGACACCATTCAGCTAGAGACAGTGTGTGTCCTTTCTGGTCTCTTTACTGTTTTAAAGTCAGTGGTGTTCAGTCACGAGGCTGAATTTTGATGACCTCATCTAATTCTAGTCACTCTGTAAAGGCACTCGGCGGCATTCAAGTGTCACTTTCTGAGGATCTTGAAATAGAGATTCAATTTCAACACATGAACATTTGGAGGTCCCAGTGAAACCACAGTGGAACCATAGCATGAGGTCATGGCTACTGAGATTCCTACGTGACTTGTGTGCCTTAGCTCATGCCTCACAACAGCCCTCTGGGAAAGGCTTGCTAATGTCTCCATGTAACAGAGAAAGAAACTGAGGCCCAGAAGGATGAAGTCACTTGCTTAAGGTATTAGTTTGCAAAGGTCAAAGCCAGTATTTTGAGCTAGAGCTGTGTGCCTCCTCCATCGTTTGAACTGTCTCCTCTGCAGATGCATCCTTGCATCCTTAAGATATCATAATGAATGTTGGAATGTAAACAAACCTAAGCTCCCGAGATCAGCTCGATGGCTCCCAAGCTTCTTTCTTTCCTTCTTTTTTTCTCTTTCCTCCCCTCCCTCCCTCTTTCTCTCCCTCTCTCTCCCCCTCTCTCCTTCCCTCCCTCTCTCTCTCCCTCTCTCCTTCCCTCTCTCCCTCCCTCCCTCCTTCCCTTTTCCTCCTTTTTCTTTTTGAGAAAAGGTTTCTCCGTATAGTCGAGGCTGTCCTGGAACTCACTCTGTAAACCAGGTTGGCCTTGAACTCACAAAGATCCTCTTGTCTCTGCCTTCTGAATGCTGGGGCTAAAGGTGTGCACCACCACTGCCTGGCATTCTACTTTCTTAAAAGGTGGGCAAAAGTCTCATTCCACCTGGTCTGTTTGTTTTGTGTTCGTGTGTGTGTGTGTGTGTGTGTGTGTGTGTGTGTGTGTGAGAGAGAGAGAGAGAGAGAGAGAGAGAGAGAGAGAGAGAGAGAGAGAGAGAGAGGTGTCAACCTTGGATGTCATTCCTTACCCACCAAGCTAACTACCTTGTTTTTTGAAACAGGGTCTTTCATAGTGGCCTGGGACTCAGCATTAGGATTTAGGCTAGGCTGGCCAACCAGAGAACCCTAGGGATCTTTCTGTCTTCATCTTTCCAGTGCTAGGTTTACAAGTATGAGAAGCCATGTCTGGGTTTTTACGTGGGCACTGAGGATTGAATTTAGGTCCTTACACTTGCATGGCTGTGTGGCAGGCACTTTAACTACTGAGCCATCCCCCCAGCCCCTCACCTGCTATACTTTTTTTAAGGGACTCTTCTAGTTGGTATAACCTTGGTCTAGCAGTTATCTCTAAATATGCCTTTACATGTTGCTCTTGGGGACAGAGAGATGGCTCAGCCTGAGACAGCACTTGTTTCATGCAGAGCCTGATGACCTGATTTTGATCCCTGGGCTCCTCACGATGAAGCACATGGTGTGGGACCCCCCCTCACACAAACAAATAAAAACTGGCAAAGGGTGCCAGTTATTCTTCATCTATCTCCTTAGGGAGAAATATTTTAGGAAGACAGACGCTTGTGTAACCATGGTATTTCTAGAGGAGATAAGAACTACACCTAAGGAAATTCTGATTAGCCAGGAGGTGTTGGAGAACCTTAGGCCCAGCACTCCGGACGCAGAGACAAGAGGATCTTTGTGAGTTCGAGGCCACCCAGTTGACAGAGTGAGTTCTAGGACAGCCAGGACTGCCCCACAAAGAAACCCCTCTCAATAAACAAAACAAAAAAGAAGGTTCTGAGCAGTGGATTAAGTGGCTTATTTGGTGGCTCTCCCTTATCCTATCACAGACACCAGTTTAAATGTCAGGAATGTCCTCTTGCAGTCTGTCTATGAGCCTGCCTGTTTCTCTTGAGGCCGGAGGCCCACGTCTGGCCAATGTTGGGTCAGCTGTCTACTCTGGGCCTGTCACCTACAGGTTTCTTTGGGTACTTCCAGCTGCCAGGACGGGTGTTACCTTAGCCTCTTGTCATTGTTTCACAGCTAATGACCCCATTGGTAGGCCCCATCTCAGCTAATTTCTCCATTAGGGGTGGCTGGGCTGGGGTGGAGGTGGGGAGGGGGGAGGGGGCTTGTTTTCAGAGGCTGAAACTAGAACTCTCCCGATTTAGCTTTTATGGTTCAGAGCCTTTAATTTGAGATTTTAAAAAACACCATAGCACACCAAACCCCAAATAAACTGCAGCTAATGAAATTCACAGAAGTTTGAGGAGAATGCTTCTTGCTGGAGCTCCTGGATGATTTATTGACAGCCGGTTGTAAAAACAATCTTATTAAAGGTCATAATGTTGGGTTAAAAAAAAAGCCCTTTAATTTATTGCATAATTAGGCTTCCTCCAATAGCTCTGCTGCCAGGGCTGTCTGTCACTTAGGGCTCCGAGGAAGCACTCGGTGTTTTTCATTATTATCACAGAGAGGGAGATCCGTGCTGCTGGAGGCCCACTGACTTGCTCTTTATGGCCCTTTTATTGCTGCTAAAATAGTCAAAACAGGGGGTTGATTAGAGCCGACTGATGCCTACCGATTAGGGGGACACCTCTGGGGGAGGGAGAAGGTGTGGGAAGGGGCTCCAGACGTCAGGACGTGCCTCCTCCGACAGGAAGAGACTGGCTGTGAAACCTGTCAGGGACGTGTGACTGGCCTTCCAGACTCTTCTCCTGACACTTGTGGATTGGAGGGCTGACCTCAGGCCTGAGGGGCTGGGCTTGATAAAAGGCCTGTGGAAGGTGCTAATGCCTGAAGGAAGAGCACAATCCCAGCACAGGATGTGTATGAGAATAAGAACCTTAAAAATGCTAATGGAACCCGGAGGTAGGTTGTGTGTAAGTGTTTATCGCCCAGACCCAGAGACCAACTGGAAGAGTTACCTAGATATTTTAGTGGGGAAGTCTTGAAGTAGGGGAGGGGGAGCCAGTGTTGGTATACTGTAGTGGGGTGAAGGGCGTACCTTGTCATGGTCATTGCTTCAAGCTGAACTTGGAGTCCGAATCTATGTCTGGTGTTAGAATGTCTTGTGGACATGACAGAGATCATGAGCATCTGGAGGCCCGCTTCAGGGCTGTGGCGATTGTGTAGAAAAAGGCCATGTGGGGAGGGTGTCTGCTACAGCCTTGGCACAGAATCAAGGACACTGATAAAGGTTGAACTGACCAGCTTGACAGGGAAAAGAGTGGGCTCTGAAGTTGTGCTGGCCCTGACTTATCTAGCACGTGACCTAGCAGGAGAAGGATGCTGGTAACTGGTGTTTTAGTGGCCTGGGGGAGTGGGGGGGGGCACTTCTGTCAGCTCCACAAATGTTGGAGGTTGGAGTGAGTACTCCAGTTCATCTGGAGGCCCTATTTTTCTTCCTTGTTCCCTCCTACTTCCCCTCCCAGGGGTCTTCTTAGCGGCTGGAGTTTACCCACACCCTCCATGAAATGGCTGAGGGTGGTTCAGCCCCTGGGCATTTGTGAGGCCTTCGAGAACTGAGGGAGTTGATAGCTAAATCCAGAAGCTGAGGGCCAACCTAGTCCTATCGGGCTCTCACCAATGAGCACACGCTGTGGAGTGGCAGCTATATGGACACCCGTTCCCTTTCTTTGGGATTCAGTATCTAAGAGTTTATTGGAAAGGAAAACACAAGAGGCAAAGGTGGGCTGTGTGAGCCCATCCTTGAGACTGCCATTCAGATCTGGAATCTCTTTCACAGGGTCAGAGTCTCCCAGGACATAGGTAAGTTTGACAGTCAGGAAAGATTGATAGGTACTCTCTGTACATAGTAAATGCCACAACAGGCATTACACCAAGACCTGGGGGTGGGGGGAGGGTGGTCTGAAGGAAGGAGCATCGACCTGGGGTGTGTGTGTGTGTGTGTGTGTGTGTGTGTGTGTGTGTGTCTGTCTGTCTGTCTGTCTGTCTCCCTGTCGTCCAGCCTGCATGTGGCAGCCTGGTATAGGGAGTGAGTGTATGCCTGCAGGATAACTTGTGAAGATGATGGGAACATCCAGCCTTTCCCAAAGGTGTGAGGACTCAGGCAGGGGATGGCACCTGCTGTGCAGTGAATAACAGAGGACCTCCCTTGAGAGTCCTGTTGCCTCCACTTAGGTGTGAGAAGCAGGATGTGTGGACTGTGGCCTTGGCTTCTTTCTCTGCCCACTGAGACAAAGGAGAGGTTCAGAAAGGACTTGGGGTGTTGTGTTGTTGACTAGGTTAGATGTTAGTCAATGAACCTAGGGGTAAAGGAATACATTCTTGAAATCAGTGTTCACGTTCTCTTCATTGAGAGACTATAACATGATGATCAAGGTTCAGAGCCCATTTTAATTTGCTTACGGAAACTTTTATATTTTCTAAGTTTTCTTCCTTTTTTTTTTTAGTCTGAAAAAGATTATTCAAAAAGGAAATTGATTTCTCCACAAAAACTTGTGCATGTAAAAAACTGCTTGGGGTGTAGGCATCCAGACCCTAAGATTAATTCAGGCTGCTTGCCTCCCCTTCAGCCCCCATCCCTCAGCCCCTTGCTCTAACTGGCTGTTTCTCCTCCTGACCCTTACTGCCCTCCGTTCCTCTGCCTCCAGGCTTTGTGTCTAGGCCTGTTATTTGTCTTGATGTCTTTGATTGACAGCCCGTTTTGGAGTCACATTCCCAGACTGACCTCACGGGCGGTCTTCGAAGGAGCCCATCTCTGGGACTTCCCCTAATGCCTCTTGTTCTGAGTCAGGGATGAGAACCAGAGTTTAGCAACCTCACATTTGGTCCCCTGCTCTGCGGGTTACAGACCTGGCACCTATAGTCAGCCTTTGAGGCTCTGGAGGAGGCTGAGCAGCAAGTGTCAAACACGCTGAGGTCTCCTTAAAAAGCTCTTTAGGCTCTTCTCACTGTGGTACTCTCCTCCTGGAGGCTGGCAGTCACTCATCATTTATGAATTAAGGATAATTCTGCTTCCTCGTGACTCCTGCAGACCAAGGACCGGAGAGGAGTTTCTTAAGAATGTCCTATTATGCTATTCATGGAGGAAATAACTAAATGCTCCTGTTTCTTGGCCAATGTCTGGTGCTTTCCAAGAGTTTTGTGTACTGACTCTTTTATCGATGGCATAGGTCCCAAAGGACAATTGGTTGAGACACATTTCAAGTTACAAATTACAAGCTGTATGTAGTAGCACACACCTGTCATCCTGGCACTCAGCAGACACCAGAGGAGCCAGAGGATTGCGAGTTCAAGGCCAGCCTGGGATGCTTAATGAGACCCTGTCTCCCAACAAAGCGAAGGCAAATAAAAACAAGCTACAAACAGCAACATACAAATTGCGGACAGCTGTCCCACAAGGCTACCAGCTGTGGGACACTGGTGATTTTCTTTCATATTTTCTTTGACACAGGCTGAGTTTGGAATTGAAGTTGAAGTTGGAACTAACAGCGGTGTAGGAAATAGTCTTTGGAGCTGGAGTTGGTGTTTGAGTTATCTGAGCACTTATTTAGTGTTAATCCGGGACTGTATTCTGACTGCTCTGGGGGCCCGAATTGGGGCTTGGGTTGGATTGGGGTTTTATGGAAGACAAGGCTTTTTGTGTGGCTGCCAGGGGTGCTAGTGTGAGGTCTGAGTCTGAATGCTGCCTGTCAGTCATTGCTCTTGCCAAGCACTCTGCACCCACCTTCTTGTCATGCCGGTACCACCCTGGGCATTTTCCTGGGTGCTGCTCAGTTTAGATATATCGACCCAGGGGCATCATGTTCTTCATATCAGAGGTCCTTAGCCATGTACAGACACAGGACGGGAGTAGACATGAAAGTTAACGTTGGTTGACAGAAGGGAGGGCAGAAAAGGAAACCTCAGATGGAGGTAGCTCCCTCCTTAGTTTGATCTACAGGGGACCCTCAACCCCGCTTGTGTAACATGAGGTTTCTGACCTGGGCTACTGGTGCTTGGACCTGTGCACTGGTGCTTATCTGGACCAGCAATCCCAAAGTCCCAAAGAAACATACAGACACTTATATTAACTTCATGCTGTTTGGCCTATGGCTCAGGCATATTGCTAACTAGCTATTTCATCTGAATTCAGCCCATTTCCGTTAATCTATCCTGCCATGTGACCTGTGGCTTACCTACTTCTTTACATGTTGCGTCTTGGGCGTCTAGATCGTGCCTTCCTCTGACCCTGCCTTCCTTCTCCTACCTATGCTCCGATTTCTCCACCTACTGCTAAGGTGCCCACCATAGGCCAAAACAGTCCCTTTATTTAAAGAATGATATTCACAGCATACAGAAAGACATTCCCACATCACATTGGACTTCAAACACCTCTCCCCCAACAACCCCCCTCCCGCTTTATTCGATCCATTTCCTTCATTTATGTTGAATTCAATAAGTCTCTGAGTAGCTGAGTCTAGGTGCTCTGGGGTTCCGCAGCACTTGACAGTGTGCACAGCTTTGTAATGGAAGATTAAAATACCTCACATCACAGACAAGCGGCACAGAGAGGAAGTCATGTCTATTTCTCTCGCTAGCACACTTTATTTTCAGACAAAAAGCGACCTCTAAAGTTTTATTCTTTTCTCCATTTCTTGGCAGGATCTCAAGTAGCCCTGGCTAGCTCTGAATTCACTAGGTAGCCAAAGATGACTCTGAACACCCGATCCTCCTGTCTCCGACTCCCAAGTTCTGGGACTTAAGGTATGTACCACCATACCTGGTTTTTGCAGTGCTGGGGATTAAACCCAAGGACTGCGAGAGGCCAGTGAGATGGCTCACCAGGCCAAGGAGTTCACGGTGCAAACCCGGTGAGTAAGCCAAGTAAGATCGCAAGAGCCCACATCAAGGTGGATGGAAAGAACCAGCTTCACAATGCTGCCCTCTGGCCTCCACACAAGTCTTGTAGCATGTGTGCTACCCACTCCACATCATCACACATACACACAATAACAAATAAATAAACAGCTTAAAGAATAATATTTATTGTGTCTTCGGTGCATCTGGAAACTTCTTCAGCCTTTTGTTTTATGACTAACTTGTTTGGTTCTCTCTCAACACCATGGGGAATAAGTACTACCATCACCTCATTTTATACACAAGGAAACCAACGGCTGGAGAAGACACCTAATTTTTCTAGAATTCTTGCTTGGTATGTGATACAAATTTTTGACAGTATTCACAACAGATACAGCCATGAGCAAAAGAGCCTGACTCCCAGGGGTTCGTTGTGCAGTGGGGTAATGTGACATTACTAAATACAGAGAAACACCTTTAAAATTTAAAACTGTCTTAGCAAAGAGCTATGAGAAAATGCTAGTCAGGAATCAGGTATATTTCCCAAGGGGCTGATGGGATTTGAAGGTGAGGAGGGATGGGAGCATATTCTAGGGTGGGGAACAGCCAGTGTGATTGTCCTGAAGACCATGAACTGTTGATGTTTCTGAAGAAATGGCCAAAAGTGAGCTGTTTCCCTGGGGGCTAGCACCCCCTGAGACCATGTGTAGTTAGGGTAAGGTTGCATATAGCTAGCAGATGCCTGACTACTGACTCCTCCCCATGACATAATGTCAGCAGGCCTGATCCTGAAGGGTTCCTTCGGGAGGTCACAGCTGCCTTGATTAAGACCTGGATGTCTGTCGGTCTCAGAGGATAGAGGATGGAGGAAGGTCCTGTGTCCCTCAAGCTCCCAAATCCCAGCATCTTCCCTTACCTGAGCCAGCCTTGATCTTACTGACTCTACCCAGTTTCACTCTAACCCGTGAGCTAGAGCCTGAGGTGGGAGGGAGCTCTCTGCTCTCCCTCACTCTGGTTTTTAATCTGACTTGTCAATATTTGTTCTTTCTGATTTGAAAACCTTGCCTCGGACAGAGAAGTAGAGTCTGATGGGTGTACTCAACGTTATTCCGGATGTCTGCATTACTCCTGCCTTAGACAGCCCTCAGGATGGGGCCACACTTTCCTCTTTCCTGTGCTAAGTATAATTAGAGGGACCCTCTGTGCTTGCTAAGGATTTATTTTTCCCTTCCCGTGCTCTTGTCTCCCTGGGGCTAATTCTACAGTCCTTATTGCTTTTCCTTTAGAACCGGGGCTCAGTGCTATGCCTTCTGGCTCGCTCCTTGTGGAGGGTGGGGAAGACAAATGGATCCATTGGCAAATTACGTGGAGCTGGAGGGCTTAAGCTAAGATCCCCTAAGTGTGTACCTCCTCCCAAGAACCTGAATTAGAAGGCTGGTAGCTCACCCCAAAATTAGTATATGCTTGGTAAAACTGAAACCGGAGTGTCCGAGAGTAATTTGCCACTCTGGTTTTGCCTTGACATTTCTGCCGTGCTGAGCAGCTTTGGTGTGTGTGTGTGTGTGTGTGTGTGTGTGTGTGTGTGTGTGTGTGTGTGTGTGTGTGTGTGTGTGTAAGAATCTGCTAGGGAGAAATGTTCAGGGCGCCTTGCTGGGGAATAGTAAGACTCATTTGCTTTTTCTTCGTGTATGCACTGCGTTTGTGTGTATACATGGGACATGAGTGTGGAAAGAGGTTTACTTTAGGAGTCTTCCTCATTCCGCATCTGATTTGCTGATGCAGGGTCTTACATATACCAACCATAGGAGCTAGTTATCTTGCTCAGAGATGCTCTTCTTCTTCTCGGTCCAGAAAGCAATTATATGTGTGCGTGCACACACACAGCATTTACATGGATCCAGGGGATCCAAACCCCAGGTCTTACTCTTGTAGGACAGGAAGTCTATCCACGGAGCCACATCCCCAGTCCCAAGGGAGACATTTTATCCCCATATGGCGTTCAGGCCCTTTTGTATGTAGTTTGTTGCTGGCCATCTGTGTTGGGAGCAGCTTCCAGAGACTTCTGTACATTCTGAAGTGAGATGCATGGTTAGAGAGGGCATTTCAAATTGTATGTCTGTTATTATCTTATTTACTTAATATTTGGGTGACGGAGGAGAAACGAAGTTTGGAGTATGTAATGTTAGCTCCCCCCCCCAACCCCGAGCTACTGTAACAAATGGCCAGAAGCTGGATAGTTAATAGTTAAAATAACTCACAGTTCTGGAGTCCATGAGTCTGAAACCAAGGCGTTGAGAAGTCCCTTTTCTCTGTCTCTAGTTTTGTGGCCTGGCACCTTTAACCCCACTCTGCGTTCTGCTTCCTTCCAGGATACCTGCCCATGGGTCAAGCCCATGTGAATAATTCAGACAATTCTTTTGTTATTGTTTCTGTTCTTTGAGACAGGATCTCACAGTGCAGCTTTGGCTGGCATGAGACTCACCATGTAGCCCAGGCTGCCTTCAAACTCCCAGAGACCAATCTGTTTCTGCCTCTGGAGTGCTGAGATTAAAGATTTGAGTCACCACACCCAGAAATACAGATGATATTAAAACCAATTATTTGACCCTATCTGCAAAGGTTATTGTATTTCCAAATACATTCAACTTCACAGGTTTGGGATTTGGAGCAGGAACCCACATGTCTGTACTTCCCAGTCTCAGCGACCCCCAGAAAGATCTCCAGAATCACACCGACTCTCTGAATGCAAATGTAAACCAAGGTTTATTACAGCTGTACAGCTGAGCTCCGCTCCTGACTGTCACACAGCAGTGCCAGTGAAGGAGTGTGTTTCTTTCCCCTAAAAACCCTAAAAGGCAGAGTTTTTAAAACAAAGATCAAAGACCATAGAAATGCCATTATCAGGCTTGGAGGTGAGGGGTCCAGAGGAAGTTTCCTTACTATCGCTGTCAGGTGGGCAGCTGCTGGCCAATTGGTTGTCTTAGAAGGGGGCTGATTGGTTGTCTTAGGATGGAGAGAAGATGCTTCAGGGTTGGGCCCAAATGTCCTCTGATTATCCAGGACCTTGGGAGCTTGGCCTTTTGTGTGTCCCGCGCCTTCTTTGCCCGCAAACAAGACGCAGTACAACAGGATCCTTCTGCAGCAGGTTTATTGAAGCTTCACACACTGGGGCAAAGAACGGAAGACCCCGAGCCTCCCAGGCAGGCCGCTTTTATAGGCAACATTGTTTATCTCTGACGTGGGCCTTTCCCATTGGTCAGCACACCCTCACCCGATATGATGTATCTGTCTGGGGGCCAGGCTTCTTGCTGGAAAATTACAAGGTGTCATGCGCAGTGACTTGTTTACTAAGGAGCTTCCTTAAACCGCTTAGTCATAGGCCCGATACAAGCGCCATCTTTAGGGTGCGGCTGGCTCCCTACATCTCCCCCTTTTCTTATATTTAAAATGAGGGAGGCTATCCAGTGGATGGAAACAGAGGTTTGTCCTCCCAAAACTTCTGGGAACTATGTACAAAGGAGACATTCCTGATGCGTCCACCAGGTACACCTCCCGACCAGCCCGGCACCTTTGTGGGAGATGGGATTTGTGTGCCTTGCCCATATGCAGACAAACATGTTCCATGGAACCCCTCAAACTCTAAGGTGGAACCATTGCAGTGCCTAGCCTTACAATCCACATGGAAACTATAACAGGTATGCTCTAATGAGGTGCAATGGCAATTAAGCCTCTCAGTGCAAGAGCCATACCTATACAGTATACACAATACTCAATTCCAAGCAATAGGCCAAAGCCTGCCCAAACTTCCTCACCAATCAGGGAGAGGCATACCTTCCGCAAGGTTAGGTGACCACAATCAGTCAAGCTTAAAATTTTTGCTCATTTAGAGCTGCCAGCCAAATTGTAGGGGATTGTCTATCTTCAATAGCCATTAAGGCTTGGGTTAAAATTGTCTTTTCTTTCTGGACGCTCGCATCTGGCAAATCAGCCAAAGACTGCCTCCGAATCCCACGACCATGAGGATCCCGAGGGTTCTCATGCCGGCCCATTCCTTCAGGTACGAAACGGCTGAGGAAATCCATGTGGAAAGGCCCTCTGTTAAGGACAGGTCCAGACGGGTGGAATTAATCTGAACGATGGCAACGCGGAGCTCTCGTAGCGTCTGCTCAAACTCTGAAGACCAATTCTGTAAGATAAACTGAGAAAGGCTTTTCGACAAGTTAGCTGCCCTAGAAAATTTTTCATACTGAATGGAGGTAACACAAAGTCCAGGAAGCTTTTGTTCACATCTCAATTGGGCCATTTGCCATAAAATGTCTAATTGTTCTTGTACCAAATCAATATGCTGGTTAACCAGCATAAGTCCTTCTTGAACTTGGGTATTAACAGATGCTTGCTTATCTAAGGCCATTGTTACCGAGGCTGATAAATTATTAATAGCCCGAGCAGTTTGCACAGTGTTGGAAAGGGCGAGGGCTGAAGCGGTTGCTGTGGCCCCTATAGCCGCGACCGCAACAATCCCAACAATTATAGCAAAAATGCCAAAATCTCTTTTAGGTCGAAACAAACTCATGCTGCTAGGAGCCTCAACCGGCACAGGCACAAATCGTGGCATGCGAGTCACCATCGCAAAGGAATACTTCTGAGCATCCCAACAAAGGGTATAAAAGCAGGTGCTCTGGGCACACTCTAAAACATCTTTATCTATAGAAACATTACTTACAATCCAAATAAAGGGTGGCCACACACACACGGGGGCAGCCGATATTGCTTGTTCAAAGACAAGTTGCTCTATAAAAGGAGCGACAGAGTCAGGGTCTCCAAAGATCCTTCTTGCTGCCTCCGTCATGCGTGCCACAAAGTCTGCAAATGGTTCATTTAGTCCCTGGATAATCTTAGTAAGCTGATTGCTACCCTCTCCTTTTTTAGAGAGTGCTTTCCAAGCACGAATGGCCATGGCTGAAATTTGAGGGTAAATCTCCCAAGGAAATTGGGTCTGCTGTGTAGCATACTGTCCTTGCCCAGTCAACATCTCAAAGGTCCATTCCCTCTGTTCAGGGGTTATGGCCGCAGCATTTACTCTAGCCTGTTCTTGAGCTACCTCATGCCATAGAGCCTTCCACTCTAGATACTGACCCATGTTTGACAGGGAAGCTTTAGCCACCGTCTGCCAGTCTGATGGAGTCAGGTTCCACAAGGCAAGCCGATCAAGTTGTGTAACAGTGAAGTTGGCATTTACACCAAACTTGCAGACAGATTCTGCAAGCTCTTTAATCTGACTAAATTCTACTGGGGCATAAACCCGATCATTATTTTGGCCCTCATATACCAGAAATGCTAAACTAAGTTGCTGCCTCGTGGCCTCCGGCAGGAAAGAAAAGTTTGTAGCACCACTCACACCATAAGGAGGAGAAGCTGTAGGCGGAGTTCTGCGCATTAACTGGCTTTCTGCCTTGTGCCTGTTCCTTCTGATTTGGTTACGAGGAGGATCATCAGGGTAGTATCTCTCTGCCTCATATTTGGCTGCCTCCTCTTCCAAATCAAATTCATCTCCTGGGTCTAGTGGGTCTTCCTCATCTACGTGGCTGGATTTAGAGGAAGAAATGGAAGATTCTATTTCATCCCTGATCTCTAAATTAGCCAATTCTTTCCAGGGGTAGGTAAGTTTGGTCTCTTTCTTTCTTCTAACCTCTGAATTTTTCTCATAATTTTTCTTGAAACTTTTCTCCCCCATACCAGTACCGGGGGGTCCTTTTTCCTTTTTCTCCCCCATACCGGTACCGGGGGGTCCTTTTTCTTTATGTACAGTTTCCTTGGGGCGCGCTCCCAATCTCTCATCCCGCTCAGTTTCTGATAGGCTATCCTGAACCTCTCTCAACATTATCTGTCCCTCCATGACCACTGGCAAGCAGGACTCATCCTTTAAACAATTTTTGATCATCTTCTATATAGCTTTGGTGCCCATCCTTAAATCCGAGATCATCGACTGCGAAGTACCCATGATACCGTTAGCAGCGCGGCTTATCCGCGTCCGGCTTATCCGCAAAACGAAACCAAAGAGCGCTGCCGCTTACCTACGTCGGTCTTAGGCACTCAGCACCGAAATCAATGAAAAAGAAAGGCAACCACAAGAAAGATGATCAGGGTGACTAGAACCAAACCTAATCCTGCCAAAACCTCCTGCCAGTAAGCACTAAAAACTAAACCTCAGTCAGGGACCATACCTCTCCGAGCGAACACTCTGCAGTTCTGAATCCTCCTCGTCACCGAGGGGTCTCCGCTGGTGCAGCTGATGTTGTCTTTCCCGGGTTTCGGCACCACTTGTCCCGCGCCTTCTTTGCCCGCAAACAAGACGCAGTACAACAGGATCCTTCTGCAGCAGGTTTATTGAAGCTTCACACACTGGGGCAAAGAACGGAAGACCCCGAGCCTCCCAGGCAGGCCGCTTTTATAGGCAACATTGTTTATCTCTGACGTGGGCCTTTCCCATTGGTCAGCACACCCTCACCCGATATGATGTATCTGTCTGGGGGCCAGGCTTCTTGCTGGAAAATTACAAGGTGTCATGCGCAGTGACTTGTTTACTAAGGAGCTTCCTTAAACCGCTTAGTCATAGGCCCGATACAAGCGCCATCTTTAGGGTGCGGCTGGCTCCCTACATTTGTGCTTGGCCTTGAGGGTTTAAAAACTTCTCTGGATGGGGGACTAGAAACTTCTCAGCTCCCAAAATAGCTCCAGGCCTCAAGGTGGAGGGACTTTAATTTCCACAGTCAGCTCACTGTTAGCAACAAACTATAAGAAAGAATTTGGTTCTAGCCCAGTGGTGGTGGCACATGCTTTTAATTCCAGCACTTGGAATGCAGAGGCAGGCAGATCTCTGTGAGTTTGAGGTCAGCGTGGTTTACAGAGTGAGTTCCATGACAGCCAAGGCTACACAGAGAAACCCTGTCTCCAAAAATAATAATAAAAAAACAACTTTAAAAAATCTTTTGGTTCTGATCAATCCCATATCAAAACAGAAAAGCTCTCCCACCAGGAGCATATACAATTACAAACACATCACACATTTCTCCCTTTTTATGTGAAGTAAGAGTTAATCAGAATTCTTTTAGTTTTATGGCACAAATTGACAGTAACCCTGCACACAGAAAAAATGCTTGTCTGTAAAGTCATGTGTTTATGATTGTCAACTTATCATCAAGACATAAGCAGAGTGTGGCTCTAGTTCATTGCACTCAGAATGCTAATGCCAGTGGCATGCTTCAAAGCTTATAAGCCATGACATTAACGTATTGCTTAATGAATATCATCATTCCAAAGATGATTTACGTAAGATGAATCACTGTGCTAACAAACCTGACACGCTCCCCCCCCAATACCATAGCTTTTCCAAGAAATGGCCTTGATGGTGGCTTCACCAAGAAATCTTAAACATTTATGTGTTATTATCAAAAGGAAGTTATAAAACTGAAACAAAATCATCTGGGAGCTGGCAAATTGGCTTAGCTGGTAAAGGCACTTGCTGCCACCACCACCTTGTGAAGGCATAGATTTACCTTTACAAAAGACCATTTTTCTAGAACATCTAGTGCCTGAGGGTAGGGCCTATGTCTAAGAAGAATCTAGGAAAAATCTAGGGAACATGCCTGACAGCCAATAGATTCAAAACCTGGTTTCGTGTCAAAAGTTTAACCAATAGTTTCCAAGAACTACTGTACCCCATACCCCTTTACCCCATCCTGAAATGCCAAGATTTTTTTTTTTAAACCCTCTTACCCCTGAGCTTGGGGCCAAGTTCCCTCCACTGTGGAACATAAGGTTTCTATCCAGGTTCAAACCTGTCCAGAAGAATAAACTGACCCTCTTGTGTTTGCATCGAATCCAGCTTCCTGGCGGTCTTTGAGGGGTCTCCAGGTACAACAACCTGAATCAGAATCCTAAGACCTTTGAGGTACAAGGAAAAAACCAGCTTCTACCTCCAATTGCCCTCCAGTCTCTACTATATGCTGTGGAGAATGTGAACCTACACACATCCATATGTCTGCACAAAGCAAATTCAATTTAAAAGGGAAAAAAATCAATAATAAAAATCAACTTTTTTGATTTAAAGTCTCACTATGCAGCCTCGGCTGGCCTGGAACTTGCCTCTGCTTCCTGAATGCTGGGATTAAAGGTGTGGGCCACCACACTCAGTTAAAATAATAATAATAGTAATAATAATAATTCACCACACTGGAGGCATACTTAGCTGTTCCTTTAGTGTCCCCATAGAAGATGGTCCCACAGAACCTTTGATGTAGGAGAAGCCAAGGGCAACCCTGGAAAGTCCTGTCAAGGTATGGCAGACAATGGACTCTCATATTGATCAACTTAAAAGTTCGGCTGTAAGTGGCTTACTCATAAATATATGCAGTCAGCCCTCTGTATCTTAGGGTTCTATATCTGTGGACTGACCTACTTAAGGATCAGATATATAGGAGGCAGGTAGGAGAGCATCTGTAGGACAATGTGCAGACTTCCTGTCTTTGTCATTATTCACTAAAGGACGAAGCTCCAGCTCCAGATGTATCTCACCAGTCCTATAGCACCTGTGCCCCAGCAGCTGGGTGCCTCAGCTGGAAGCCACCTACGCATCTGGGAGGAAGTGCATGGATTACATGAAGATGCTGCTCTGAGTTACACACATATCTTAAACATCTTCAGATTTCTGTATCTGGGGGTCTTAAAACCAATCACTGCCTATTTCTTATCTAATTTTATTTCTTCATAAGTTGCTTTTTTCACAGGCCCCCATCCTCCATCTCATATAAAATTTGTATCAGCATCAGGCCCCAGTCATGAAATCTGGCACCCTGTAAGTTAAAACCCTTCCTTCGGTGGCATTCTCTGTTCCATGGAGCATCTTACTCAAGGACCCAGCTCTTTCTGTTCCTCCCTCCTGACTTTTCCTTGGGTCTTTTGGCTACACCCATATTAGGCTGCTCTATCTTGGGAGGTGGGTCTGCACTTTCACTCAATCCTGTTAACACTGCCCTTCACAGGATTTGCTACCATTTTTGCAGTGATGGAAGTGTCTGGAATAGCTTTGTTGGGTTTTGTGCTTGACCAGCATGCCCTGGCTCCTTCCATGATTCATGTGTGGTCCTGAGGCACCAGGAGATCCCTACCACTCTGTGGTATATAATCAGTCCAGAGTCCCGTCCCGTCCCCCCCCCCAACCTCCTCAGTGTCAGAGCCTAGTATAGGGCCTGGCACACAGCAGTTGAGGAAAAATCATAGAAATAAGGATCATGTGCCTGTGCTGGGACGTCTCCTACATTTTTTCCCCCATATACCTTTAATTAATGCTCTTAGCACCTTGGGACATAGGCTCACCCTAACCTTCCCCACTTTTTTTCTGTTTTGTTTTGGTTCTTTGAGACAGGATTTCTCTGTGTAGCCCTGGAACTCACTCTGCATACCAGGCTGGCCTCGTACTCAGAAATCTGCCTGTCTTTGCCTCCTGGGTGCTGGGATCGAAGGCGTGTGTCACCTGGCTGCTAAATCAATTAGAAAGCTAATTGATTGGGAAACTAAAGTTGAAGCAATTTGTGTAAGATGTTTGTTAAGATCAGTGATGGAAATGGCCGTGGTGAGAGCAAGCTGTTTCTCTGTGAGATCAGTCCAGTTGGAGGTTTACATGGTTCCACTTGAACTTAACTTATAGTTTTAGGTCTGAGTCTCATGTAGCCTGGACCGGCCTTGAATACTGTATATATATAGCTGAGGATGACTTCTGGTGTGTTCTGCTCTCACCTTGTGCTAGAGTTACTGGTGTACGTAATGTGATGGTAATCATTCTGGTTTTATGCTGTGCTAAGGACTGGACCCAGGACCTCACATATGCTAGACATATGTACTCAACCAACTGAGCTAGAGCCTCCATTCTTATTACTGCCTTCCTTCTCTCTAAACTCTTTCCTTCTGAATTCTTATCCTCAGACACACACGTATGTGTATATATATGTGTGTGTATATATATATATATATATATATATATATTTAGATTTAACTTTATTTTGTGTACGTTGTGCAAAGGTGTCAGATCTTCGGAATTCCAGACAGTTGTGAGCTGCCAGGTAGGTGCTGGGAATTGAACCCAGGTCCTCTGGAAGAGCAGCTAGTGCTCCTAACCTCTGAGCCACCTCTCCAGCCCTTGCAACCTCATATTTTAAATCCTGTAGGCATTAGTTTTGGTTCATGAAGAAGGCAACACTATGGGTTTTTTATGTGGTCCTCACCATTCTAGGCACATGGAATTTACCAAACAAACAGAGTCTTTAGCCTCAGGCAGCAATACCCCAGTCCGTCTGTTGACACCATCCCTGCATGCCCCAATCTTTTCCTATTGATGGTGTCTGCCTGATTGGCTCATGCCTGAACTGTTGCTCTAGCCCCTTGACCAGATCTCCCCTATTACCTCCAATCTCCACACAGTCCCTGCTCTTCCTAAAGACAACAGAATAAATAACTAGATTTTACCTTTAGTGGTCAAACACATTTTTCCCATATGGTTCCTTGGGAAACTTCCTATTCGATGAGACCTAGAATTAACTTTACAGCAAATAAGCTGTACACTGGAAAACCTTCAGTGTGTAACTGGCTTTATACATACATACATACACAAATACATACATATATATATACACACACACATATAATGACATTTATGTTAAAATAGAACATATTTCTAATGTACAATCTCTTTCACTAAGTGTGGTTCTAGATAATGGTTCTTAACCTGTGGGTCATGACCCTTTCACAAGGGTTGCATGTCAGATATTCTGAATATCAGATATTAACATTCTGATTCATAGGAAAATTACAGTTATAAAGTAGCAATAAAATAATTGTATGGCTGGGGATCAGCCCAACATGAGGAGATGTATTAAAAGGTCACAGCATTAGGAAGGTTGGGAACCACGGATCTAGAATACTGTTAACTTTGCTGCCCCTTTGATGCCTCATAATATCTGTTTTTAAAAGTTTGTGTGTGTGTGTGGGGGAGAGACTTAACCTGGCTCACCTTTTCCAATACTCTGAGAGCTTCATTCTTGTCATTACGTGTCATTTACAGTTTATCCTCTGTGTCATCATGTAGTGCTCCTTGGGAGAAATGCAGTCTTGTGTGGTAACTCACCTTACTCTTCTTAGAGGGATATTTGAGTGGTTTCCAGTTTTTGACTCACACAAATCAAGCTGCTGGTTGATGTGTATACTCATTTACCTGGTAGACATGGTGGATACATGCTGTATTAGAGTTCTCTAGAGAGAACCCATAGCATATATAATTCTATAAATGAAATTTGGCCCTGCAGCTATGCTGGGAGAGGCTAGTAAGCTCTGCCTTCTGCAGCTGGCAAGCAGATCCAGGATGTTCAAAGGCCACTATTTCTTTCAGTTGGGACTCTGTGAGTTGGAAGGATTCATGTTCTAGGCTGTTGTGTAGAAAGGGTCTTCCTTTACCCTGGTTGTATTTCTCTGCTTCCTCCTTCTGCTGATCAGATGAGGTTCATCTACATCTCCTTTGCTCAGCTTACCGGTACAAGTGGTTACATTCTCCAGAAATCCCCTCACAATCTTGCTTGATCCCATCCATGTCTAGGCACCCTGTGGTCCAGCTGACACGAAGTTACATCGTACATGTACCCATATCGTCAGGTACCTAGCGCCGTCAGATTAGATGTGTTCAAGGTGCTGCTCTTCCAGGATGTACCCAAATGCACTCCCTGAAGCAGTTCCTCATCTTGCCAGCACTTGGCATGGCTAGCCTTTCCTTTTATCCCTCACGGGTGTGTGGCAGTTTCTGTGTGACACACCAGAGCCAGATTGTGCGTCTTACTGTGAGGGTTACTCTTGTACATTTATCCCCAGATTCCGCGTTCAGTGGTGTCACAATGTGATGAGTAAGTACTACAAATTAGGGCTTTTAAAACCATTTTCCTTCTGTAGAGTCAGTTGCTAAACATTTACCAGTGCACTGCTGGTATTTTATTTTCTTCTTTTTATTATTGTGGTTTTAATTTGCCTTTTACTGAAAAGTTGTGAAATGAACATTCTTTCATATGGGTACCAGTCATTCATCTATCTTTGTTTGCAAGAACCTCTTTATGTTTTGGGTCTGTCTTAAACAATTCGGTTGTTAATTTTTCTCTTTTTCTTGTTGACTGGGAGGCATTCACAGCATGTTCTGGTTGTAAGTTCTTTGTACTAATAACCAGACAAATATCTTCTCCTGCTTTATTGCTTATTTTCATGCTCTTTTGGTGAGCTGGCTTGTACCTTTTTAGTCAAAATCTATTTTACAAGTTGTCCCCTTTACAGATTACATACTCCATGTTCTGCTTATGAATACTTATCTACCCCAATGAGTATTTTATTTTTCTCAGTACTGTCTTGGAGTTTCCTGAATCAGATTTTAAAGTTTGGGACACAGGGATTTGTGTGTTTTCAGAGCTTCCTTAAGTATAATGACCTTTAGACACCTGAGAGGGTTTCTCAGTCTTATTTTTGATGCATGGAGTAGAGCAAATGATCACACGGAAGTACTCTATTCTCAGCTCTCAGTGTAGACCGGAAAGTTGTCTAGCATATTGCTTTAGTGAAGGTGCGGCAGAGCCGGTCCTTTGATATGTCGCTAAGGTCTGTGTAAATGCATGCAGCCTCTTCTGGAAGGAGTAATATAACAGTAGTTACCAAAGAAACTGTCCGCTTGCCTCTCAAACTGCCTGGCAGTATTTGTAGGAATAACCTCACTGACCTTCATAAATACTCACAAGAGAGTAAGTGATGTGAGTTTGTGTTGTCAAAAAGGGGGGGATGTCTCAGCGGTTAAGAAAACTGGCTGCTCTTCCAGAAGACCAAGGTTCAATTCCCAGCACCCACATGACAGCTCACAACTGTCTGTAACTCCAGTTCCAGAAGATCTGACACCCTCACACCAATGCACATAAAATAAAATTAAGTAAAAGATGGAAAATTATTCATGTACCTTTCAATAGCCATCTCATGGAACAGCTGGTAGAAAGAAATATTCTGTTTCCAAATGCAGAATGCTTTGTAAATTATATGGCTAAGTATAAGTAGATCGGTGTGTTTAATTTCTTACCAAATGTGCAAAATAAGATAGTTTAAATGTTTACATATTTAGCTGTATATCCCTATGTTTGCAGCTATAGGTATATAATGTGTGTGTATTTAAACACATGTAGGCACAGGTGCACACACACATGCACACACATAAACTAGTGCATTCAAATGCACTTGTTAAAGGAAATAAATTCAGTTAGAGTACTTGTTCTGGGAGTTTAGGACCTGTCTTTCCTGTATTGGTTACTTCTCTGTGCTTTCTTTGAAACACTCTTAGAGATTCAGATGGCCATCATTTATCCCTAGGTACAAAGCTGCACGTAGACAATCAGATTGCTCAGGGCTCCCAATCCCTGATGAGGCTCTGCCTTTCTGGAACTTGACCATCTCTCCTTCCCCATCTTCTGGATCCATCTTGGTCCTCAGCTTTTAGAACCAGTCTTGCTCGCAGTTTCTGTTTTCTGCCTGGATCCTGCCACAAGCCACAAGCCAAGCAATGCCTCCGAGGGTCTTGGTGGTCAGAAGAAATAGGCCACAGGCCCACGTGCTGAACCAGCTCCTCCTGGCTGCCCTGAGGGTGATCTATGGCTTGTCAGAGGTGTGGGTTCCTGCCACTTGCTGAATAGAAAGCTTCTTTGTTCTCAGGAGTGAAAATAACCCAAAGATAAATGTCTGGGGCTGGAAGAGAAGAGGGATTGCTTGATTCCAGCTGCCCAAAAGCCCCTCCTCTGGAACAGGTCTGAGGATGGGGAAGACAGGCGTGGGTTTCCCAGGGGAAGACCCTGATAGTGAGTTGTCTGGGAATTGTGAGCTGAGTCTCCTGGAAAGTGGCTATCATTCCTTTTCAAATGAAATCCAGCTCTCTTAACACCTGCTTGAGTCTGACTTTTGCAGTCAGTAAACTTTGCCTACACATGGACACTTCCTGTCTCCTGTCACTGACTGGTTATGACATGACCACACTGAGCCTAACATCCTTTCTCATCTGGACCTGCTCCCAAAGCGTTGATCTATTCCACCCACTTTATCTCTTTTTCTGTCTTCTATCCCCCTCTGCTTCCTCCTTGCCCCACAGAGCCTCCTTCAAGTCTCTGGCTCTCATTGAGAAAGGGCGGGACCCAGCTTTGCACTTGGCCTTGCAAACCTCATAAAGCTCAGGGTTATGACTTCCATGGATCCCAACCTCCTCCTTTCCCAATCCGGTCTAAGTAGGACTAAACTGGAGCTGCCAGGAGAGGAGGGGACAAGGTAACCACTGGGTCAGGCTGCTGGTCTTCTCAAAGGGAAGCCACAGACTTGAGAGATTTGAGGCTGGCTGCTCTCATCCTCTTTGTAGCTGTAGAGAAAGTATTTTTGACGTGGGAATGCTGGGAGGTGGAGGCATACCTTCCAGAGAAGGTGTCAATAAAACAATCCTGCAGGAGAGTCCAGACTATAGTCTCCTCCACTCGAACCTAATCCTGGTCCAGAGATACGCTGGGAAGCCTTGGTAGTTAGCGATGCAGAGGAGACTTTCAAGAAACCTTATAGGCTCAGTCCATGGTTTCCCTGTGCCAAGCATGGCTTCTCTGTGAGACTTGGGAGAAGGAGCAGGGACAAATAAGAAAGAACTGACAGGCAGCAGAGCTTGTGAGGCTGCTGTTATATCTCACCCTCCCAACTCTCCTATGTTCTGGGTAATAAAAGATAAGTGTGTCTTGTCCCCAGCTCCTGCCCCAAGCTTCTATCACCTTGACCTCTCTTGGTCTGGGTCGGACTAGAGAGAGGTCAAAGTGATAACATGTAGACTTGTGTTTTAGGGTTTATACGGGGGAGGAAGGGGAGGGGAAGAGGGAGATGGTGGAAACATAAAGCTGTGGTGATGGAGCAGAGGCCGCAGTAGCCCCAAGTTTTGAATACCATCGCCATCATAACTGGCCTGCCTTGTTGCGGCTGGCTTCCTTCATGTGTGAAGACTGGGATGTGACTTGGATGCGGCTCAACAGATCAGTCACCAGAGCTCCCAGACACTTCGGTCGACACCCACAAGTAGACTCTAAAGGGTTACATGGCAAGCTTCTTTCTTCTTACTCCTGGACCTGTGAAGGGATATCTCAAGGCTCTTTTGCTTTGGTCCTGGTCTGGGAAAAGGGGCTTGTGTGCTTGGTTGCTCAATAGCCTATGCAGAAGTTAGGGTCTTGCCATCTCTTATGACTGAATTAGGGTTCAGAAGCACGGATTCAAATCCTATCTTACATGATTTACCTTCACTTATAACGAGACACGCCTCACTGTCTCCTGTTGCCCCCTAGGTTTGTTCTTTTCCCCTTCCAATGAATCTTGCTCTTTTGTTCCCCGAGGCTGGCACCACACTGACATTTTCTCAAAGCACCCCCGCCCCTGCCAGCTCTGTCTTCTCAGATCCAGCTGTCACCTGGAGTTACACATCCTAAGAGTGTGTAACTCCTTCCACCTCATCCCTACACAACAGGGGTCCCAGCTCCGACTCCTGGCAGCCCTTGTCTTCTAACTCAGCTTGGCAAGTAGTAAAGGGGTATCTCACTCTCCTTTTGGGGAGAGGGTTGGGCCCTCTGAAGCACCGACCAGTTGGTAAGACTGGGAAGCACAGTATACTGACAGAAAAGAAAGGCCTGGATTCAAATTTGAGCTGAGTGAGTTTGACTCATTCAGGGGAGTCTCACATGTCAGGCACTTGGCCTCCTGAGCCTCCACATTCTTCTGGGTATATTTTTCAGAACAGACCACAGTAGCATGCCTGGTGCAATGTGTTCTTCAGAGCCTGGCCATCTTCCGCTGAGAAATCCAAACTTCCCTTGAATATAGTCGGGTTTTTGTAATTTTACAGCACTACACAGAATGTGCTAGAAATGGCATTGAGGGGCTTCATAGACCAGGCCACAGCAGGCTTTTGCCCACACACTCTCTTTTATCTCCCTCACCTGGTCATAACTTGACCGCTAGATTGGGGGAAAGGCCAACCTCTGCAGAAGGATCTGTGTAGGTTCTGCCTGGGAGTCCCAGTGAGGACATCCCCTGAGCAGGTAGGGGAATGTCTTGGGAAGTATGTGTGGTCAGTCTTCAACAGTGAGTGGTTCAGCCATCCTTGAAAAAGCAAAAGAGAACAGAGAGGGATGTTTACCCAACTCCACTCATGGATTTATACACGAAATAATGCTATCTGTTATTGTCCTAAGTCATTAGCTTCTGTAGTGTTCCTGCTGTATAACTCTAGATATCCCAGACAGGGCCGTGATGATGAGGCTTGGCTTTGATAGCTAAGAGGGATAAATAGGGATATCCATGTGGTGGTGCTTAGGAGTCCCACACGGCTTGCCATGTGCCAATAACGTCATTATCTCTGCAGTCTGCGTTCTTTAGTGTCCCAGACATCAGTGCTCGTGTGTCTGTAAATGCAGCAGGAGCTGGATTACATACTTTATTCTGTTTTTTTTTTTAGTGTTTTTAACTTTCCCTTGTACCATAACCTTCGCCCATTTCTAATCCAGCTCCTGCAGAATTGAACTGACTGTTTAAAGAATGAAATTAAGGTGAGTGTTATTATCTTCTCCATTTTTGTGAGTGAGAGAAAAAAGAATCACAGGTAAGTTAAAATGGGGTAGAGCTGAGGTTTGAATCTGAACCTGGATTACCAGGGGAAATGCACAGTTTCTAGCTGTGTGATCTCTGACAAACTGTCCTGGCTGGTTTTATGTAAACTCCACACAAACCAGAGTACTCTGAGAGCAGGGAGCTGCAACTGAGAAAATGCCTGCATCAGATGGGGCTGTAGGCAGAACTATAGGACATTTTCTTAATTGATGATTGATGGGTAAGTGCTCAGACTTTTGTGGGTGGGACCATCCCTGAGCTGGGGCCATTCCTGGGCTGGCAGCCCTATAAGAAAGCATGCTGAGCAAGCCATATGGAGCAAGCCAGTAAGCAGCACCTTCCATGGCCTCTGCTTCAGCTCCTGCCTCCAGGTTCCTGCCCTGTTTGAGTTCCTGCTCTGACTTCCCTCAATATAGACCATAAATGGCAAACTGAAATAAACCCTTTTCCTCCAGAGCTGCTTTTGGTTACGTGTTTCATCACAGCAACTACCCATCGTCTATAAGTCAGTTTTACTCCCATGGAATGGAGATAATTATACTTCTCACCTCAGAGGTTTTCATGAGAATTGCATGTTATGTGTTATCTAAAGCACTGTCTACAAAGAAAGAACGTAGCAAACACTGTTTTTACATGCATAGAAATAAAGATATCGATATAACAGGATCCACACAAAATTGGGACCTACAGTGCCCAAGAAAGAGATGAGTGTGATATACATTCAGAGTACAAAGGCAAATCGAAGTAGCAAAGGGTATGTGGGAGATTTGTGTCTGGGATAGACGGCACCCTCATGTCTGGAGCACAGGGCTCTGGAAGACTCCAGGCAGAGTTGGATGTGTTGAAGCAAGCTGCAAAGGCTCTCTCTGTCTCTCTGTCTCCCTCTCCTTCCCTCCTCCCTCGCTTTCTCTCTCCCCCCCCCAAATCAATTTGCAAGTTTCTAAAAGCCAGACTTAGAGATGAGGTTTGAACTTCCAAGTGTCTACAAGGAGAGCCCCAGGTTTCCAGGAACCAGCGCTTGGTGTGGGGTGAGAGTTACTTTTATTATGAAGGAGGTAAGCCCAGAGAGGAAGAGATCTCTCATCTACCACCTTTAGGACATATAGCCAAGCCTCATTAGGATTCACCACCAGTCCCCCCAGCTCAAAAATATCTCACAATTGTTGTCAGGGAGTGGCTGGCTATTAGGGAAATTCACTCCAGAAGGCCAAAGGCATGGGGTCAACGGTGGGCTTACTAGCTGGTGCATTCTCCAGAGAAAAGTCACCAAGGGGGCGTTAGGCAGGCTCTGAGCTCTAAGAGTTGCTGGGCACAGCTGCTTTGGTTTAAATATTAATAATGCAAAATGAAACGTGTGGGGTGCCTGGCATTCTAGAGCCCAAGCCTGTGCATTGATCTAATGTCCTCTGCGCTTGGGTTTGGAAAAATGTGGTCAGTGAATTTAATATACTTTTTTGGCAAGGAGGAGATGACAGTTAACGTCTATGAAAGTCTCACCGAAGTGGGGTTCTTCTTGGAAATCAGAAGAGAGAGGGGTGTTTCCTCTGATTGTGCCAGCATGCCTGCTGCCCTGATTCTAGCATAGCTGATCTCTGCTCTGCCCACCTGGACATTCAGCAGGAGGTGGTGGCATAGAACACATTCAAGAAACAGCCAGCTTTGTTCTGCAGCCCGAGTTGGGCAGAAATGCACTCACGAGTCCCTGGCTTGGATGCCTCCAGCCAGCAAGTTGTTTGCTTATTCTATGACCTCTTCTTGGAACCTCTTTCCTTACTGGAGAGAATGTGGGTGTCCCTGGGTCCCAGAAGATAGGCAACTGATCCAAGGTCTCCAAAGCCTGATGTGAGCCCTGTGACTTCTCTTGAGCTCACTGTTCTGAGGTGGGGGTTCTCACCGGTCGCTGTTAGAGCATATGACAACGCCACTTTTTTTTTTTTTTTTTTTTTTTTTTTTTTTTTTTTTTTAAGTCATGGCCAGAAACTCTATAGACCTTTTTCTTCCTGTTGCAGCATCCCAAGGCCTGGAATCTCTCTCACTAGGAGACATGATCTCAACTGGCTTCTTGAAAAGTTAATAAATGATTGATGACATCACAGCCCCCACACCCACTCCCCTAAACTAGGGCGGGTGAGTATCCGAGGCCTGAGCTGGAGGTTGTTTTGAGCCTGAGGAGCCAGAGGCTCTGGGTTTACCCAACAAAGGAGCCCTGTGCAAGTGTGGTCAGGGCGATGCTGTCACTGCCACCACAGAACTGGAATGAAGCTGGCCCGGGTTTTCCCAAAGTCTCTCTCTGGCTTTATACAACCCAGTAATGTTCCCAGTTACAGGCGTGAGCAAATCATGCTGCAGTGAGGGTTGTGTGACCACAGCGTGTGGGGGAGGGGCCAGTTACCCCAGAACCTCTCAGAGGGTGGGGAGTGGACACTAAGCCTTGCCTGGGGAGGGTGGGAGCTGTGGTCACCAACTCTGGGCTCCAGCTCCACCCACTTCACCCCTTTAGCTTCTGTCCCCTGGGGAAGCTGAGAGAAAGTCTCGCCTGCTCTGGAGGCCGCAGGCCCAGTCAGGCACAGTGATCCTCTTTATGTATCACCGCTGGCTGTAAGCGGTGTGTTTGGTTTGGCAAAACGGCTATTTAAATAGCAGTGAAATGTGTCACTGGAAAAAAAATAGCTCATGTTTCCTTTGCCATTTCTTCATGATTTCCATTAAAAGTGTAACCACGGGTAATAAATTAACAAGATCTGTAAAAGCGACCATAGGAAACCACAGATCCAGAATCCCTATAAACGTATAACCCATGGAGCTAAAAATGCTGGGCTACTTGGGGGAGGAGGGTTGGATCACCTGTGCTTCAGCTCTTGTGTCTAAGTCTTCCCTTAGCCCCCAAACTCTCAGTCTGAAAGGAAGCCTTCACAGTCAGGAGCTACTCTGTGGTTTCAGAGTGGAATCCTTCGTGTGGACAACTCAGAGCCTTGGGGGAACTGCTTTAACACTTCAAATTTCCTAAAACTACAAAAAAAAAAAAAAAAAAAAAAAAATCCCAAAGTTGATTACCAAAAGATAGATATGTTTTATCTTGGAGTTTCTTGATTTTTGTGTGCACATGTGTGTGTCCATATATGTGGCAGTTAGAGGACCTTGGGCATCATAACCCTCCTGTCATCCCTGTGCCTTCGACTTTTTGTTTGAGATAGTCTTTCTTTGGCTTGGAACTTGATCAAGCAGGCTAGACTAGCTGACCAGGAAGCTTCCAGGAATCTGCCTGTCTCTGCTTGCCATCCTGCCATCCCTAGGATTACAAATAGGTGCCAACAGACTTAACTTTTTACGTGGCTTCTAGGGATCTGAACTCAAGTCCTCACCCATGCAAGGCAAATACTTTATCCATTGAGCTGTCTCAGTCCAACTGGTCCTAACGACAGCCCAGATCTGGATTTCTCAACTGTGTTGGAAATCAGACGTTTCCCATGGCTTCTTGATAGCAACTTGCAGTTCAGTTTCCCAGAAGCCTTGAGGTCAAAGGAAAATATTTGTCCTGGGCATGAACTCCAGAAATCAGTGGACAGCCAACTGTAGCTATCTCCATTGTTCTTAATCCATTTCCCACCTGAGGCTTCTTTGTACTGAGTTGGGGCAAAAGATCACTGTAGTAGGCCAAGAATCTTTTGGAGATAGATGGTACAGGAAAAGCCCGTCCCAAGGAAGGCAGCCTTGAGAAATGTGTCTATGACAACTACAGACCAAGAGGGAGCCACGGGTGTGTACTGCAGTGTCTCACCTGAATGTGAACTGGGAGGGAATGGAGGGCACTTGGGGAGTGTGTGTTGTAACCAATACTGGGCAGAGATGAGAGTCAGGAGAATGCACACTGCTGAGATTGGGGTAGGAGGTGTGGCCACAGAGGACCACAGGCATAGTGTTTGGGGGGGGGGGGAGTGGATGTGTTCTAGTGTTACCTTCAGGGCCTGGAGGTCTGTGTTATCATCGGGAGCCGGGCGAGTTGAGGACAGGACAGGCGAGCAAGTTTTGTACTGTACTCAGGCACTGGGGGCTGAGAGAAGAAGGGACTGAAGAAACACATTCAGTTTTACACTCAGGGCTAGAAGAGCCGATGACTGGAAGGCTGTGCTTCAGACAATACTCAGGAATCGGGAAGTTGACTGGAGGACTGAGCTAAACAGACTGAGGTAAGCTTCATTGGGTAAAAGTACTTGCCACCAAGCACAAAGACCTAAGCTTATCCCTGACTCCAGAAAGTTGTCTCTGACAGCTGGCTGCATATGCGCTGTGGCATGCCTTGGTATGTAACCCACCAGTCTCCAATAAACGAACAAATAAAAGTAATTTTAAAAAATCCATTGAAGATTGTGTTTTGCGTTACACAGGGTGAGGACATTGGGGAGGAGAACACTGGGTGTGTGTCATGTCGCCCCAGGGACGGGGGAAGCTGGAGGCTGCACTGAAGAATGTCTGTGCCAGAGCTGGAAGAGCAAAGGAGACACTCGAAGGCATGTGTTGAGTGTTAGTGGCAGCCTGGGACAGCATGTTCAGTCTCCTATCCATGTTAGTGGAACACAGAGTCTATGCCAGAGTGGGTAGCTCCAGAAGGAGCAAAAAGAGATGGTGATGGGTGAAGCTAGTTAATCTGTCTTTGCCTCTGGTCTCCTCAGCTCCTGTCTCTCTTGGTCATCATAGTCTCCTGACCCCACGTCTTTCATGAAGATTTCCATCTACCTTTATTGATGGGATGGGATGAACCCTCTGTCTGTTTTCAGGTAAAAGATGGGAAAGGGAATTGGGAGCTGTTTGTAGAGTGTCAACTTGTCATGTATCCCTACATCCCAATTCCCCTTAGGTATGAGGACCAGACATGCTTCTTCCCTGGGACAGTCTCTTCTAGAAGGTGGTGGTAAGGACTGCAGAGGCCTTTGTCACAATAAATTTAAAGGACCTGGCAGAATGTATCACAGAAGAAGCCCTTCCCTTTTAGCTTGAGACCCAAGACTCTGCCAAGGCACCTGCTATCCTGAAGGAGAAACACCTGCTTATTCAGTATACATTCCATCCAGATGTTTGGGAGCCATGTAGTTCAGCCTGTGTGGGTCTTCTGAACACCGTGTCTGGAAATACAGTTTTCTTCTTGGAGTTGGAAGGCAGAGAGGGAGGGACTTTGAGTTGAGAAGAACTCTTCGGGACTGGGTGGCCACCCTACTGCCTGGCAGAAGGGAGGAGGGGTAGAGGGAGGTTGGATAGTCTGGGAACTCTGGAAGGATTGTAGCCATGACAACAACCAGAATCAGATTTCTCATAAACATTATGTCTGTTTACAATATCACCAATGTAGGCAAGTACCTACCAAATCTTGATCATGAAAAACTGTCCTTGTCAATGCATCAACCACTTCTCAAATGTGGATGGAAGCCCTACTAGGTGCACAGACTGCCCTCTGCACACTGTGGCCTGTAGCTAGAAGGCAAAGGAAAGCAATGCTCAAGGCCCCTGGCTAAAAAGGCCAATTAACAATGCGGGGGGCAGCAAGCATAAATCACCATGCCTCCCTCCTCCTCTTTCCAGGGCTCGAGGCTGGAAAGTATCAGAACTTGCAAATACTTGGGATGTTTCTCTTTATTAGTGATAAAATATTGGACGTCAGCATGTGCTATTTCATGCCCTGCCTCCGACAGTTGGAGCAGTAATTGTGATGAATAGAGGCCCAGGGGCAGGACTGCAGGCGTTTAAGCAGGCTCTGTGGACTAAAAATATTACGATCGATTAAAGGTCAAATACTTTATAAATTTATCAGTGCTGGATACATTCTCCTGAGGTATGGGCTACAAGAACCCAAAATGGTGGAACATTCTTCCTTCTTCCTCCCTCAGACTTCATTGCATTTTGACTACCAAGCTGAGTAATATTGTTCTTCAGTATCCCAGAGCACAGGCTTCAGAAGACTCCAGATACCCAGATCTACAGATGTGCAAATCCTTTTTGTAAACCAGTGTGCTGTGTATAACCTATACGGATCCTGGCACACACTGTAAATCAACTCTAGATTGCTTATAATTCCTAGCACAAAGTAAATACAGAATGAATAGTTGTCATACTGCATTATTTGGGACAAGAACAAAGGTCTGGACATATTCAGCGCAGACACCTCCCCCCCTTCCCCAAAGATTTTTGGTACACATCAGTTGAGTCCACATATGCAGATTCCATAGATTAAACCCAGGCTGCAAATAAACAGACATTTTCCTATAATGTGTGTGGGCAGGAGCCTGCTGATTTCTCACTGGTGAGGAGGCACCTCCTTGGTGGGGATCAGTGGGGATGGAATCAGCACGGGCTTCCAGGACCACTCTGACCTCAGCCGTGAGTCTGAATATATTCCCCACTCTCATTTCTATACCAGAGGTCTACTGAACAAAAAAGGAGAAATCTGTGGCTCCATGCGGGGCATCTGATCCCCCAGTATTGAATAAAGGAATCCTCAAATCTCTTTGGCTTCTGGGAGTCCCAGAGTGGAACTTGTGTCTCATCATAGCAATAATCATGGCTTGTCTTCTCAGAGTCAGGCTCTCTTAACAAATACATACAGGGGAGCAGAGAGAAAATAAACATATCGGCTTGGAAATGACATGGAAGTCACATGGCAATAAGTGCCCAGGAGGGGAAAAAATAAAGCAGAGGAGGAGGTGGTTATTTGAAGCTGGTCAAGGAGGGCCTCATGAGAACCCAGAGAAGTAAAATGGAAGGGAACCTTAAAAGTTCTGGAGCAGGGACACTTTATCGGCACCCTTGACTATGAGTGTGTTAATGTCACTGTCAACATTCTTTAGAAATTAACTGTGATATAAATAAGAAACCTCAAATGGGGTGTTCAGAGAAAGTGATGGATTAGAACTTACACAAGTGGATTTGCATGGGAGTCACCTGGAAAACTGACCAGAGTGGGCATTGCCAGAGCCCTCCCCAAGAACATCCAGTTGAGAAGGGGTCTGTAAATTTTTATCAAGTGCTGCTGCTGATTCTGGAACCACATGGACAATCACTACCCTACGCCAACTATGCTTGCTCTGGTCGTCGAGCGGGGCTTTCTGAAGATAGAGATACGTTTAAGAAAGCAAGACATATACTGTATAAATTCTATTTGGTATTATAATAAAAACCTGGAGCCGGATATAGGGGGGAAGCTGAAATATCAGAGAGACAGGGACCAAGCCACATCTAATTCTCACTAGTCTGTCTTCACAGATCTTCTGATTACAAACTTCTCCGTTCTCAGCCGACAAGGGATCTCCCAGGGGAAGCTGAACTCTTCCCTTCTTCCCCTCTGCCCAGCTGTCTTACTTCCTGATTCAACATTCCTAGGGCTAGGATTAAAGGTGGGTGCCACCACTGCCTGGCTTTGTTAGGCCTTTAACTCACAGAGGTCCAGAGAGTGCCTCCTGAGTGATGGGATAAAGGCATGGGTCATCACTCCCTGACCTTTATGGCTTGGTTTTGTGGGTGGCTCTGTCCTCTGATATTCCAGACTATTTTTATTAAATATGCAGTATATCACCACAGACACACAGTAACTTTTTCCATCTTATTCCTTAAAACTGAGATAAGGGACAGTTAAGGTTTCTATAAATGAAATACAATGAGAAAAAAAGCAGGCTGGGGAGAAAAGAGTTTATTTGGCTTATGGGTCTACATCCCTGTTCATCACTGAAGGAAGTCAGGCCAGCAACTCAAGCAAGGCAGGAACCTGGAGGCAGGAGCTGACGCAGAAACCATGGAGGGATGCTGCTTCCTGGCTTGCTCTCATGGCTTTGTTTAGCCTGCTTTATTATAGAACCCAGAACTACCAGCCTGCGGATTGCACTGCCCACAGTGGGCTGGGCCCTCCCGCATTGACGGCTAATTAAGAAGATGACCTACAGGGTTGCCCACAGTCTAGCCGTATGGGGGCATTTTTCTAAATTGAGGTTCCCTCCTCCCAGATGTCATTAACTTGGATCAAGCTAACATAAAACTATCCAGGCAGTGGCTGGAGACTGAGAGGGTCAGACACCATCCAGGCTCCAAGGTCAGTGTTGAAGCCTTCCTTTGGTTAGCTTCCTGGGACTAAGCAGAGAAGGAAGGGGAAGTTCCACTCCTGGGCTGCCCCATGCTTGAGAATTAGAAGGTGCATGTGTTGGGAGAAGAATTAAAGAGATGCCCTTCACCCTATGCTAAGTCTGGCCTCAAGCAGCAATGTGGGGACACACAGGATTCTGAAGGCAGCTTTTGTCCAACTGTGTCCCTCTTACACTCCTGCCAAGGAACATTTTTATAAGTGTCACTGAAAAAGGAGAAAACATGTTTGAGAAAGCTGGGAACATGCCTCTGCACTGTAGGACTTGAGGCCTTTGATATGCAAATATGAATTTTGAATATCCCCAGAGGATGGTCTAGGAGTCAGTGTTTTGCAAACTATTGGATCACAGAATCCCCCCCTCCCTTTTTTAAGTGGAAAATCCTACAAGACTGACTGTCTGCCACACAAGGGAAATACTATTCTTAGGACAAGGTGGTCTTTACCAACCAATGAGGATGGATAAAATGATGAAAAGTCATCTAGCCAAGAAGAGTCTTCAGCAGACACAAAATCAGGACTGCTGGTCCTGAATTGGAACGTTCGCCAGATCTGTGGGATCCAATGGCTTAAGCCATAGGATGTCATGGATCTCTAAAAAGAAAGCTTGTAAAGCCATAGTTCCTGAATTTTCTGTACATGGCATGGGTAGGGCAGGTGAAGACCTGTCACTGCCTTCCAGGGTATTTGAATCTCACTCAAACAGCCTACAAAAGTGCAGAAACCTGTGTTGCATAAGGCTGAGTTGGCAGGATTGGTCTTCATTGACTAAGAGTACAGGACTCTTCCCCTTAGCAAAAGCCTGCAGAGTCTGGAAGGGGAAGGGGAGGGGCCACAGGCCAGCTGTGTCTGGAGAACAGCAGGCCTGATATTTACGACTATGATGGTCCTTCTCTAGTGGACCTGCTTTGGAACATAAATAAACCTAATAGGCTTCAAATAATTGTGACAACTGAGTTTAAACCCTAGACTGTGGTCCAGGGCAAAGGATGTCTTTCTTCCCAGGAAACACCAGCAGTTCACCTGACTCTGTAGTGTCTATGCTCAGTGTTTAGCAGGACCAGAAGCACTGACTTGATGGGTCTTTGGTCAAGAGGGGTATCCTGGGAAGTGGAGCATGGGGGGTGGGGGGAATGCCTGCTTTTGCAGGGTGTCCCAGGCTGAGACATACTCCTCCCCTTCTGTTTTCCTCCGTCATGATGGCACAGATTGGTGATCCTAGTGCTTTTCCCAGAGAAAAGATGTGCCTTCTCTCTCCCAGTTTCTAGCTACCCCCGCCCCCCAGAAGGTGTTACTGAGATATGTAGCATTCTAATTTTGCTCAAGATGGAGGCATATTTGAGACAGTTTGGGTAAGACATCATGCCAGGATAAAGAATTAAAACACACGCTTTAAAAAAAGCAAAGAGATAACGGAAGAGATTAGTTTCTGCTGATCAAGGATGGGGCTTTCCAGGGGAGGGAGCTATCTGAACAAAGGCACAGAGATGAGGAAGCCCAAAGAATGTTCAGAGAATGGTGTGGTTGACTGAGAGAGCAGCAGGATAAACATGTTGGAACCAGAATGTGGAGAACTTTCATTCTGAGGGATTTGGGTTGTATCGGGTAAGCACTAGGAAGCAGAGTTTTATTTCTAATGTTTTAAAGCTGTAACATGCATAGAATGAAATCTTCAGACAATTGTTCTCTGATCCCTAGGCCTCTTCTCTCCTTCCCAGAAGCATCTGCTGTTCCTAGTTTCTCGTGCATTCCTTTGGAAAGTCAGTCTTTGCAAACATGTATGTGACTATATGATTCCAATATCTTTCATACGTTTAGTGTATTACATACATTATTGTACCCCACTCAATTTACTTAACTGCAGATATTAGATGCCCTAAGTACAATTTACTGAATTCCATAATTCAGTTAATAAAACTCTACTTATGGATATTTAATGTTTGCAGTCTTTGGCTCTTTGAAATCATTTTTCACCAACATCTATCAACTAAAAGACATGAAATTACTTGTCAAAGGGTATCTGTATGTTTCCCGTTGGTAGACTTCCTATGGAGGAACCTAGTGGAGAGGATGCTGGGACCAAGCTTATTTTAGGAACGTGCTTTAGAAGGAAATAGCATGATGGACAGCCGGGGCAAAATAAATTTGGAAGGTCTTATGAGAAAACCGGGCTAGGAATGATGAAGCCTAGACCATAGCACTGGCTGAGGAAGGCATGGTCAAAATGGGAGACTCTAGTTGCTAAACAGATGAGTCTACACAGGAGCCAATTTACCTGCAGAACCCTATCTATCATGGAGGTAGATTAGCCATGAGATAGTATGTATAGGTTTAATCAGATTTTTTTTTTTTTTAAAAAAAGACATGTATCTGCATAACTAATAATGAAGGCTAAAAGAAAACCAAACAAGGAAAGGTTCAGACTTGGAATCTCTGTGGTCAGAAATAGCTTTTACATTTTATTAGTTTAGCCTTCTGCTGAAAACAACAATCACAGTATGTGATTATTTTGGATGCAAATCACCCTCTGATACAGGTTCCTAAACAAGGGTCCTGCTCATGACAGTTAGTGAGGATTCTGTCTTCTTCCATATCCAGATTCCAGTCTCTTTTGTCCTTTAGAACCCCATTCAGTCACTCACTAGGAAAAGGAATTGTGGGTAGGGAGGTTTTACGGGGATATTGTTTTCATCCATCTTTGGAGCAGTATTGAATCTCCTGGCTGTACCTAACTGCAAGGAAGCCTAGGAAATGCCCTCTTGCCACGTGCCCCTGAGGAAGGAAGAATTACCTGATGAGCCAGCAGGTGCCTACTGCCTACAGACCTGGAACTGCAGAACAGTGACTTACAATCTCAGAGCCTGCTTTCACATCTGCAAAATGGGAACAGTGGCACTGTCACCTCACAGATAAGGCTGTTGTGAGGGCCAAAGGGAATCAGTGGGCCATCTGCTCAGCTTGGCATTCGTAGTTAAATGTCACCTCCGTGGATATTTATGATGTGTTCTGTGAGAGCTGTTAACAGTGACTCCCCTGTGCTTCTCTGCCCACCCCAGGTCTACACAGAGGAGAAGCACACTCCATGTATGGCTGACCTGGATTGTTCTGGCCCCAAAGTAAATTTATTTTCTTGAAATAAATCATTTGGTTTGGTCGACTCCGCAGATCAAATTCATGAGATTATTTCCAAATCTCACTATGCCTGGTCTGTGGAGCTCCAGCCCCTGGCAGACAGCTCTCTCAAAGCACATGCAGCTCCCAGAACCATTCCAGCCTGTCTTTCATGTTATTCCCACACTTCAGAAGTCTGGAGGCAAGCTGAATGTTTGCTGTTCTGGGGTCATTTGAAGCCGGGCACGCAAAGAGTTCCGAGTCCCTTTCAAGTCAGCCCGTAGGAAATCTTTCTTGGCAACCAGACAACTAGAATTAGTTATTAAAGGCATGTCAAATGAATAAAGACACCTCTGTGAGGAAAACCGCAAGAGCAGTTACTTTTTCTAATATGAATGGGCGGCTAATATCAAATCACCTTTAATTTTCCACCCTTTCTCTGCTCTTTCGATGGGAGGTCAAATCTAATAATACAGATACACGGAAAACCATTTCTGTTTTCCTCACTGCACATGTGCGTCTTTAAAATCATACTCTGGAATTTAAGCGAGTACCTGTGCCCTGGCAAGGCTGTGTTCTCCTAGAATGTTCTACTGGAGGCCAAGCCAGTGTTACACTCACAGGTGGGGAACATGCAGCCAGCCAATCCCTGAAAGACAAACATGGTCTTGTTGATAAGCCACACAACCCACAGAACCCAGGCCGCAGCTTTTGCCTGAAAGGCAAGGATGACCACGTACACTTAGCTACTCTGTTCCCTAGGACCCAGGGAGAAAAAGCAGGAAGACATTTTGAAAAGAGTGGGCTGTTTTCCAGATGTGAATCCCTAAAAGCCTTGGGAAGGGGCTTTCTCCATGTGGCCTGTGTTTAGGATCCCTGTGGACAGGTTTGCGATCAGGGGGAGCTAGTGACAACCAGGAAGTGCCACATGGGGGGTAGGAGGCTCCAGCTGAATGCTGTCTGCATTCTACCTCCACTGCGGATCTCATTATGGCGGGCATGGTGCTGAGGTACTTCGGTCTTAATTTTCTCAGCTATAGGATGGGAGCAATGCCTGCTCACATGGAGGTTTTATGGATTAACTATGTGGTAATGGGATTTCCCCACCCTCACCCTATCTCTGCAGGGTCTGAATAGGTAGCTCAGATTAGCCCTGAATTTGTGACCCTCTGACTTCGGCTCAGTGGGTAGTAGGACTTTGTATGTAGTGTCACCATGCTGGGCTACTGGTGTGTTATTCTTAAACCAACCTTTGGGGGGATCTTCCAACATGTACCTCAGGATCTGGGTATAGGTCCACCGTGTGGACATCCTGGCCCGGGCCTCCGGTAAATTCTTCTCTTCTTCCCCTTGACAGCTTAGGCAGGGTTTGGCTCCCCCACTCACTCTTTCCCATTGTCAGCCAGTGTCAGGCCTTTTCTCTGCTCTAGAATCCACATTTGTGGTCTCTCTGGTGTTTTTGGTTTGTTCTGAGATTGGCTAAATACTATGGTGCCCCGATCTATACCAGATAGAAGGATGCAGAAGACTGGTCTCAGAAGAGATGGCCAAGGAACTGAGGAGGACTTTTAATCCCTTTTCACAGTTCCTGATAGTTTAAAGTCTGATTATTGTAAATCAACAGAGGAATCGACATTTGGGGCAACCTAAGTTATGTTTATTAGTTTCTCGGTCAAGACTTTAAAATGTGAAGTAGACAAGGAACTGTGATTCCAAGGTCCTAGGAGAGAGGCTGAGGGGGTAAAGTGCTTGCTATGGAAGTGTGAGGGGCTACACCAAGCCTCAGCACTCACATAAAGCTGGGTAGGGTAGCATGTACCTTGGATTCCACTGCATTGGGGTAGGAGGTGAAGACAGGAAGTAGCATGTGTCTGAAACCCCAGGGCACCAGCTAGATGGAGACAGGATGATCCCTGGAGCTGGTTGGCCAGCTAGCCTAATGGACTTGGTAAGTTACAGGTCCCAGTGAGAGACCCTGTCTCAGAATATAAAGTAGAGAGTGGAGGAAGATGTCTGATGTCAGCCTCTACCTTCCACGTGCACATGTTCATGCATGGGTGTGGACACACACACAGACACACACACACACAGACATAGACACACACAGACACACACAGACACACACACAAACACACACACACACACACACACACACACACACACACACACACACAGACACCATAAAAGAAAAGTGACTCAGTCCTTCCCTCCCCTCCCTTCCCCCCCCCTTCCCTGTCACTCTTCTCTGGTTTGTATCCTTGTTTGTCACAAAACACAGAGACTATTCTGAGGTGCTAATTTAGCTAAGCAGGCCTAAAATGAAAATGGAAATAGAAGCCCTGCCCAGACCCTCATATAGGGCCATGTGTTGGACTGTTCATTGAATCACTGCAAGCAGGATTGTCCTTTCCTCCTAACTACTCACTATTCATGGAAAACATTGCCTAAGGCCTTCTACAGAAGGTCAGCCCAGTGTATGCACACGTGTCCATGCGTGTGCATGGGGAGTGTGTGTGTTCATGTGGAGTGTGTGTGAACAAGTCCAGGTATGACCATAAAGGAATTAGCAGAAGTGCCCTGGGCTGGCTCTGTGTCACGCCTTTGCTCCAATCACTCTTCCATGACTACAGAAGAGCCAAGTATCCCAATGATCTCCCAAGAAGAAAATGAAACTTAGGAAGACTGGAGATTCTCCAACTTCCAGTTCCAAGTTAGAGGAAGACCTGTAACTCCAGACTGGTTTGTTTGACTTGGGAGGCTAGAGTGAGAGAAAAACGCTTTAAAACGGTGATTCTCAACCTATGGGTCACGACCCCATGGCGGATCATAAATCAGATATCCTACATATCAAATATTTATGTTACAATTCATAACAGTCGCAAAATCACAGTTATAGAGTTGCAACGAAATGATTTTATGGTGGGGAGAGCATCAGCACATCATGAGGAACTGAATTAAAGGGTTACAGCGTTAGGAAGGTTGAGAACCACACGTCTAGCGTTAGGGCCTAAATACTCCTGGAAAAAAAAAAATCTGTGATGAAGCCTGAGCCATGTGCTAGCTCTGTACCACTAACAGACTGTAACAAGCCTGCTCTTTCTGAACCTGGCCCCTCCCTCCCTTTTCATGGCTGCTTGAAAGCCTGACCTGCTGTGATAACTGTCCCTAGGGTGTGGGCTTTTTCTACTGAGAACTAGGGTCTCTGCAGTGCCCGCTGGGAGGTCAGGACCCTGCTTGGGCACCACTGGCCAGGGAAAGGCAACTTGTTTGGTTTGGGTTTTTTTTTTTTTTTTTTTTTTTTTTTTTGAACTGGGTCGCCTCTGGGAAGATGCTAGGTAGAGCAGGGTTGGAGAGGCTTCCCAGCATCCAGCAGCTTGGTCCCAAGGTCACACTGAGGCCATTTATTTTACGTCTAGCACCCTCTTTCTAGTGAGTGACAGCGCAGTCTGAGCTGCAGGTGGTCTGTCTTCCCCAAGGATCCTCTGCATAGCTCATGAAGATGCTGCAACATTACAGATCCCATGTTCACCAGAGGGGACTCTGTGGGGTCTTCCCAATGGTGCTGTCACTCAGGAGGAAACATCACATCTTTGCCCTTCGACCCTATGTAGGGTCTCCCTCACTGGAGCACTTCTGATCGAAGAGGCAAGTCAGGGCAAGCCTGTGCATATGAGACCTCAATTTCAGATTAGATTCACAAATTTAATTTCCTATTCCTTAATTTAATTCTGCATTTTAGTTTTGTTTTTATTATTTACATGGGTTCCCTTTAATGATTCCAAATTGCTGCAACCCTCTAGCAGTATTTTGTCTTAGGTTAACTTCTTGAAAACCGATCAGTGTTGGAGTTTATTCCGTGCTGGGTTTAGTTATTTTCTGAAATGAAACACAATTAAATTAGAATAATGAACATGCTCTTTAGAGGATTAATTCATAATAAGCAGGCCATGTGCTACAGCTCACAGAAGAAGGGGCACGAGGCTCGAAAGCTGTTTTTTCTGCCTAAATATGAAAAGTACATTCTGCAGAGCAGAACAAATCAGCTAATGACATCCAGAGTGCTGGCCAGCCCCAGAGCGGCATGGAGCTGGCATCTTGAGTTAACACAATCCCCGCCCACACTGTTGCCTACCTTCCCTCCAGAGAAGAGCTGGCTGGCAGACAACTAGCCTGGCTCCTTTCTCCTCAGCATAGTTGAGAGATGCTACTGTGGGCTTTCTAAATTCTGCAGAGGAAGCCCCCAAACTCAGCAACTCGGGGTTTTGCTGGTTTAATTCTCAGAGCTTTTTAGTGCCTGTCATTCATTTCTTTTTTTTTTTTTTTTTCATGCATGGGATGACTGATCAGCTCCTGTGATGTAACCAGACATTTGTACATGTGGGCTTCAAATATATTTGAGAGGAAACAGCCTGACTCTCTGCTCTTCTGGACTTACCCTTCAGCAGGCTGAGACAGAAAGAATGAATAAATTCTGCAGTAAAGGTGATGAGTGCCGGATAATGGAGGGACAGAAAGTGTTGTGTATATGTGCCATTTTAAGGTCAGTGGGGGCAAGGCAGGCTCTTGGGAAAAGGTGTCAATTGAACCAAAATTTGAAGGTGAGAAAGCTAACAATTTCTAGGAGCAACCCAGGGCTGAGTGTTCCAGAGGGAAGGCCTCTGAATAAACCCTGAGGCAAGAACGGATCTGGCTAGGCAGGGGGCTATGAAGAGCAGAACTAGTGGGCCTTGGCTTCTGCTGAGTGTATGGAACCTCAGGGTGGGGTTCTGAATTGCCAGAATATGTCAGAAGAGTTTTCAGTTTAGATCCTAAAACTGAAGCCTTGGGCTCCACTGTACCATGTTCTCTGGACTAGGGCCTCATAGCCAGACCTAGGAATTTAGACTCTTCTATAGTCTTTTGCCTACTAGGAGAATCAGAGTAAGGTTTTTATAAATAACCAGAGCTGACACACAGCGAGGCATGCCTATTCCTACCTACCTAGCCCCGGGAACTCCCGTACATGCCCTTAACCCCTCCTCGACTCCATCTGTTATACTGAAATCTTGCATCTTGCAATGGAAAAGGCCTTTTGGGTTGGGTGGGTGGGGCAGCTCTTTGGTTGATTAGGGCTCCCCAGAGGGAGGAAGCCTCTTTCAGCCCGGTACCCTACAAGGTCCATCAGAACGTTTTTGTGGTTGCAGTTGCCACAGGGTTGAGGACAGATCAAAGCAAGAACAGACCGACATCTGTGACCACCAAAGCGAGCGAGAGGTACAAACTGAATGACTAAGTAAGCAGATAAATGATTGATGGGGGCGGGGAGGATGAATGATTAATGAATAAATGAATGATTGATGAATAAACAATGAGTGTACAGCCAAGACCCAGCTCCTTTGGGGTGTTTATGCCCGCCTGGGAACAGAGGAATGAAGATGCTCCCATGGCTCTCATCTCTGGAATTCCATGGTGGAGTTGGGATGCTCCCATCTGACCCTGGGCTGGAGGACGCTTTGTCTTAGAGGCAGGGTCTGGGGCTACTAGGGGTACACTGGAGGAAGAAGGCTCCTGAGAAGCCTGAAGGTTTTGAGGGAGGAGAACTCCTAGGATCTGGGGGCATGTGTGGGTAGAGGAGAGAAAGAAGACACATTGAGTTTTGCTTTCTTACTTAACTGATCCTAAGCACTGTTAACTGATCCGAAGCCTCTGACGAGTCCTTCTAGGGCCTGTTGGGATAAAGATGCCCATCTGAACTAAGCATCTGGTTATGTTATGTCAATAATTTTTCTTACAGTGACAGATGGTTCAGGTTCAAACCCAGATAACCTGTCCATTGTAGTGTCACCACATGGATCTAGCTGTGCTCCCATTTCTAGAAGGGTATCTCCCAGTGTGACTAGATCTTGCTCTCTCTCTCAGGACTGGGAGATATCCTACTTTGAAAAAGATCCAAGAAGCAGTGTCTGGAGCTCCTAGGGCTCACAGCTCTGTGCAATTGGGAAATTTTGTTTTGGGGGTTCTCATGGGATCTGGACTGAATTTGGGGTCAAAAGACTGCTGGGACAGGGTCTGGAGAGATGTCTCAGCTTGTAAAAGTGCAAATATATGAACTTGGGTTTCCATCCAACTAAACTGCATCCAACTAAAAACTGGGTGATCCCGGGTGCTTGCTAGTTCAGCCAGTTGTGAGCTACCTCAGCCTTGAGGGATTCTGTCAAAAAATCTGATGGAGACTGAGTGTGGGAATCACCAGGTTGTTAATCTCTGGCCTCCAAATACAGGGGCATGCACATGTACATGTCCTTTATTTTCAGGAGTGGAACGGGTAATTGTTATCAATGTAGTTCCCATTTATTGAGAATTTACTGAGGGTTAGCTGTTGGGCTAAGAGCTTTGCAGTTTTTATGTCATTGATTTCTCTCACACCTGAGAGATGTGGGTAGGCAAGGGGTTTTTGTTTGTTTGTTTGTTTTTTGTTTTTGCGACAGGGTTTCTCTGTATAACAGTCCTGGCTGTCCTAGAACTCACTGAGATTTGCCTGCCTCTGCCTCCCAAGTACTGAGATTAAAGGCATGTGCCAACTCTGCCTGGCTAGGTAGGCATTTTTAAAGCCTTTTTTTTTTTAATAGATGAAACATGGCACCTGATTTGTGCAGAAGTTGTAAATCTGGAAATGACCCCAAGTGGATTATGACCACTTGGAGTAGAGGACTTCTAGAAGTTTCTTCTAGAAAATCTTCTCAGTAGTTATTCTTCTAACTTGGTTGTTTTTAACCCTTTGGGGTCAAGTAGTTAAGTGTGCAGGGCCTCTTCTCAGAAAATTCACGTTTCAGGAGGCAGTGGTGGAAAGAAAGATGGCCAACACTACAAGCATTTGCTATTCCTGCAGAGAACCCAGGTTCTGTTCTCAGTACCCACATGATTGGTGTCTCACAAGACTATAACTCCAGTTCCAGGGGCTCTGACACCACTTTCAGATCCCCACAGGCACCACCAGGTACACAAACGTGTATTTACATAAACATGTACATAGACGCATACACACAAAATAAAAGGAAAAAAAAAGAAAATGTACGTTTTATATTCATTTCCTAGGCAGTCTCAGGAGTCCATGGGCTTTGCTGAACCTTACTTTTCATATTTACTGTTCATGGTGACTGTTTTCCTTCCTTAGAACCCAAGGGCACAGGGCAGGGCACAGGGCAAGGCACAGGGCCCCCTAAACTCACCCCTGTGGGGAATGGGATCAGACAGGACAGTTAATCAATGTGTGCTCACTGCCTGCTCCTTCCATAATTGCATTCCTGCGTTTTCATCCTAATAGCCAGCACTTAGAGTAATTGCGTTCCAATAAGCCCACCAGGTCTAGGGCCTCTGGGACCTGTTGACAAGCCATCTGCTTCTAGTGGGCTTCTAGAGACTAAGCCTTTTAAAATGTTTCTCTTTGTGTGTGTGTGTGTGTGTTTTCCTTTTGCTATAAGAGAGACAAAGAACTCTATAACAGGGCTTGTCCCAAGTCCCAGAATCTTAACCCACCCGTATCACATTAGCCTTGGAGCTCAGAGGCCTCTGCCCTTCCGTATTGTCTGTCTGATGTCAAGACAGCTGCACCCCTCTTCCAAGTGGATGACTTCTAGAAATACCTGGCTTTGGAGTAGGGTGGCTGCCACAGGCTTAGGCAGAGAGATCCAGCTCAGAGCTAGAGACTTGGGAAACCCATGGGGTCTGGGTACCATACCTGCTGTAACCACCCCCCCCCCTTACTTATTTATTTGTAAGATTATTGGCACTGCCCCAACAGGCTCCTACCTTTTTAAGGAAACCAACCAAACAAAACTTCTCAGTGCAAAGAAATAGGGACTCTCTCAAGAAACAGGGGTTTCACAAATCCAGAAAGTCATATTTCCAGAAATCTAGCTTCCGCTCAATAAGATTCGTGTATTTGTTCTCCAGGCTCAGCAAAGTCCACACGGCTCACAGAGAAAGTGCAGGGTTCATGGTGATTTGAGTTTCCCCAAAGACATGGCTCCTCTACTGGCCCCCACCCAAGGAATGAGGTATAAAAGGGAGAGATCTGGTGTTTGTTATATGACTTACAGACGCCCCCTCCCCCATCAGGCTTTTTTTTTTCCCCCTCAGCTCCCAAGGCCTCCTCAAGTTCATCTCCCTTGTCCTGTATCTTCAAGGTTGGGTCCCTCATCTACTCCGGCTGCCGGAGGGATAAAAGAGAGTTTGGCCTTGCAATAGGAAGAAGAATGTCCTTGAATGGTTAACCCTCCCCCTCCGGACATGATCAATCTATCACTCCAGCTGTTGATCTTTGGTTTAGCAGAAAAAGAGTGTGTGTGTGTGTGTGTGTGTGTGTGTGTGTGTGTGTGTGTGTGTGTGCCTGTGTGTGTGTGTGTGTGTGTGCCTGTGTGTGTGTGTGTGCCTGTGTGTGTGTGTGTATGTGTGTGTGTGTGTGTGCCTGTGTGTGTGTGCCTGTGTGTGTGTGTGTGTGTGTGCCTGTGCCTGTGTGTGTGTGTGTGTGCCTGTGTGTGCGTGTGTGTGTGTGTGTGTGTGCCTGTGTGTGTGTGTGTGCCTGTGTGTGTGTGCCTGTGTGTGCCTGTGTGTGTGTGTGTGTGTGTGCCTGTGTGTGTGTGTGTGTGTGTGCCTGTGTGTGTGTGCCTGTGTGTGTGTGCCTGTGTGTGTGTGCCTGTGTGTGCCTGTGTGTGTGTGTGTGTGCCTGTGTGTGTGTGTGTGTGTGCCTGTGTGTGTGTGTGCCTGTGTGTGTGTGCCTGTGTGTGCCTGTGTGTGTGTGTGTGTGTGTGTGCCTGTGTGTGTGTGTGTGTGCCTGTGTGTGTGTGTGTGTGTGTGTGCCTGTGTGTGTGTGTGTGTGTGTGTGTGTGCCTGTGTGTGTGTGCCTGTGTGTGCCTGTGTGTGTGTGTGTGTGTGTGTGCCTGTGTGTGTGTGTGTGTGTGCCTGTGTGTGTGTGCCTGTGTGTGTGTGTGTGCCTGTGTGCCTGTGTGTGTGTGTGTGTGTGTGTGTGTGTGTGTGTGTGTGTAATTTTTTTCCTGGAAGGCAGGCTGGTCTCTGAAACCTTGGTTCTGCCAGTCAAGAAGTGTGTGGCTTTGGGGAAGTCACTTCGTTACCCTGATCATAGATTTCCTCTAGAAGGAAAAGAGGATGAGATTTATTTTACAAGGTGAAAATTAAGGGGAAAACACACCCCTGGTATTCTGTATGTAATTTCCTTCTTTCCTGTCTTGCATGGAGGTACCGCTACTTGGTTATTCTCTGTGACCTTTGCCAGGACACTTCTTTATCCCACCTTGCCTCTCATTTGCCTACAGCAGACAAACTGGACCCCATAGCTTCGGGCTTTCCCCAGCAGGCTCTGTGCCACTAACAAGCATCATAGCCTTCCTCCTAAATTTGCCAGCAGTATCCCGTGCAGCCTGAGACATGGGGACACCCACAGGCATGCCAATTTGTTGTCTATTCTTAACTACCCCTGGTTGAATACCAAGGTCCTTCAGCTAAATCTGTTAGAGCTGCAGGGCATTACCCAGGGGCCCCACCAATGATTTTCAGGACCAGAGTCAGATTGTAAATGAACTCCAGTGTCCTGAGAACAGGTATAGGGCAGTGAGTGGTGCAGGGCACACATCACTTCTCAAAGCCATGCCTACTACTTTCTTACCATTGATACCATTACCTGTGCCAGAGACACCACCACCAGGATCACCCCATGGATTGTCTGAGCCATAGGGCTAATACCCAAGACACAGCAACCAGATATTCAAAGAAGACCCAGCCAGACCCCACCCCCAAGTTTCGGTGTGCTTTGTAAGCTATGGGCTATTTATTCCAATGGAATCTTGAAGTTGGCAGGTGGTGAGGAGAGAGGGTACCAAGGAGGAGGGAAGGGGTCAGAAGGGGCCAGAAGGGGCCCGAGGAGATTAGGGATTTCATTAAACTGCCTGTTTAGGTAAGGGCTTTTAGGTGCAAAGCTGCTTTGCATGATAATGGCAGTTTATCTGAATTCCATTCTACGGAAGGAAGCTTCCTTTAAACTTAATTACTGTGGCTGATAAGCTGTGTTTCTCCCTAATGCCTTCCCACCCAATGGTAAATGGATCTGCCTGGCTCTCCCCTTCAACTGTGCTAGTAGTCACTTCAGGGGACAGATCCCTAGTATGCGCCTTTTTAGGATGCTTGGCCATGCACCAGGCAACATTTGGTGTGTGGACAACTCGGCAAAAGATCATCTGCCTTGCAGACTTCCACAGACAGCCAGGGCAGCATAGTGGTTCTGGGATCGGCAACTGGAACTAAACCCGAGGTCTCTCATCCGAGGACACCCACCACCTTCTGCCCCAAATGTAAAGCGGGACTAGTGGTACCTGGTTGGCTGGTTGAGTGAGCTTGGGAGAGACCGGACCTAGGGGTGACTTTCTGACTCCAACGTGGCCTGATGGTTGGAGGAACAGAATCTCTTGAGGGGGGTGGCAATATTGCTCAAGGCAGGAGGACCGCATTCAGGGGCTCACCGGGACAAAGGGAGCTAGACAGAAAGGTTGGTGGTGGTGGTAGAGGGAACTGCAAAGGACTGAGCCTGAAAGCCTTTGGGGAGTCTCCACTGGGCGAAGGCAGGGAAGGAAGGGTTAAAGGGTCTGGGAACTCCTGTTTCCAATCACTTGTCTGCTGGCTTTGCTCTTAGCCTTATCAGCGAGGATAGGGCCTCGCAGGGAGAGGCTCAGAGAGCTTTCGTTTCCAAGCTCTTCCCGGACTCCACGCTCTCAGAGTTCTCATTACCTTCTAAGGGCTCTCAGCTCAGTCAGGAGGTGGGGGCGGGTCGGAGCTGGGAGGTGGGGGAGGGCTGGGAACCCAAGCAGTTAATGGAGTAGAGTGCAAGTTACTAAATACAGCCCTAGGGGGTGGTAAGGCTGTAGAATCTCAGCAGTAAACCTCCAAATGGCCCTTCCTCCTTCCACAGCAACACCGAAAGCCAGATTAGTGCGCATACTACATTACATGTTATTTTTTCTTTTTTCAACTCACCTTAGGCCAGTACCCTTCAATATCTTTTTTTTTTCTTTTTTCTTTTTTTAACAGTGACCACTGAAACAGAAATCCCTATGATGTATTTGTTAGGTTACTTTTCCAATTGCAGCGAAGGGTCCTTCACCTCTTGCTAGCCTATTTTCTTTTCTTTTGAGAACGACCTTTGTAACCCAGGCTTGTCTTGAACTCTTTATTTATTTATTTAGTTAGTTTTTTTGAGACAGTGATTCTCTGTGTAATGTCCTGGAACTCATTCTGTAGGCCGGGCTGGCCTCAAACTCAAAGATCTGCCTGCCTCTGCGTCAGAGTGCTGGGACTAAAGGTGTGGGTCACTATACCTGACTTCATGCTGGCTTTCCCGAGGGATGGCAATTTTCATTTCTGCCAGTTTGCATAAGTTGCTAAGCTCCTCAGTTGTGGCCATCCAGAAATTAGATAAATTTCCTTTCTACATCTCCACTTGTGTTGCTGGCTCAAAAAATGATGTCCAGGAGCGAGGATTGCAGGCAGTGAGGCAGTGTGTGTGTGTGTGTGTGTGTGTGTGTGTGTGTGTGTGTGTGTGTGTGTGTGTGTGTGTGTAGATCAAGCAGTCATCCCTATCCAGACCATTGTAGACCTCCATTCCGCTCAGGGTCAGTATCGTCTGGGTATAGTCATTAGGGCAGCTACTGCTTCTCCACACACATGATGCTTTTCTGATTGCCGTTCACCACTGCATCTGGAAGGCTGTCCTGTAGAAAGGTGATGCATCGATTCACGCCCTATCCATGTGCTTTCTCATATCCAGACTGAAAAAGGGGGGAGAGACTGTTGTGCCGCTGCAGAAAAGAGATGAGTAATGAAGTCTGACAAAGAACCGTGGTTTTGTGCACAGCCCAAGTTGCCTATCAGAACGGAGTTGCATTCAGATATGCTAGGGAGCGAGGTCTGTGAAGTCCTGTCATAGGTAGGAAGTGGCAATGCTGTAGAATGTGGGTTAGTCTAGAGTGGGGAAGAGGGAATAGATACCAGTGAATCTGGGGATCCTCTGAGGATGGAAGTAAACTCTGGATAAGAGCCATGATCTCCCCCTGGCAGACAAGACACAGTGCTTTGGTTCTTACAAGTTTTGGACATCCCCAGTTCCCAGGCTGTATGATTCCTTCTGGAACCCGCCTTCTACCAGGCCACTCTGTTTCTCCTTTATTTTCACTGCAAGCTTTACATCCTCAAAGCACCAAAGTGCCCTTTCCATGTCTCTTCCTCATCCCTAGTGCCATACTTTCCAGAGGCTTATTTCTCTCACTAGTGTCCCCTTACAGACATCGGCATTTATACCCAAACCATTTTACTATGCAGAGTTGAAGGACACATGGGCTTAGAAGTTTTATAGACACAGAAAGATTTTTGCCCCCAACTTTAAGCCTCTCTAAATTTCAGTTTCCTCATCTATAAGGTTATGACAGTAATATACACCCAACCAGACTGGTGTAGAGTTTAGTTGGAAGGGAACTGTATCCATTATCCATGGCTGCATAACAAATTACCCTACAATTTAGTGGTCTAAACTAGCAATAAACACTGTGTCACTCAGTTTCTATGGGTCAGGAATTTGGAAGCAGCCTAGCTGGTATTTAGGGCTTGAGATTTCTCATGGAGGTACAGGTTAGATCTTAGAATGAGCTACAGGCTTTATAAGCTGTGGCCTAGGGGTGTGGCTCTGATTCTAAAATGGCCCACTCACCTGGCTTAAAGCACCAGTGTGGCTAAAATATCTGGTAAAGATGACCTAATATTTATTTTGGTTTATACTTTCAGAGATTTGTCTCCCACCATGGTGGGCAAGGTGGGATTTGCTTTTTTTTTTTTTTTTTTTTTTTTTTTTTTTTTTTTTTTTTTTTTTTAAATCATTGTGGACCAGGAAGCAGAGGAAAAGGTGGTGGGGTGGGGTGGGGGACAGAACCTTCACAGAAGACATACTTCCACCAGCTGGACCCCATTTCCTATAGGCTCCACAGCTTCCCCAAAGAGTATCACTAGCTAGGAAACAAGTTCAGACAGGAGCCTGTGGGAGACAGCTCAGATTTACATCCTAACAAGAGGTTTTAGTTCCTCCCTGTGGGACCTCCTCACAGGGCAGGGTTTTTTGAGTGTCTTTACCACACAGAAGCCCCGTTCCTCTGGAGTGAATGAGCCAAGGGAGAGCGAGGTAGAAGCTGTATTGTCATTTATATCCCAGCCTCAGAAGTTACACATCCTCATCCTCACAAATCCTATTAGTTACACATGTCAGTGCTAATCAGTGTAGAAGGATTCTGTAGGAACACATGAATACGTGGGGTAAGTGAGGATCCTTGGTGGCTCTCCGGGAGGCCAGCTACTCATCTAATGCTTGTCCAAAACATATAAACTGCATCCCTTGCTAGTCAGAAGACTAAGCCAGGTGCATTTCAAGTTCAAGACCTCCTTGGGCGTTGGAGTCAGTCCGAGCTTGGCTCAAAACAAAAACTAAGAGCTAGGGATAATATGCTCAGTGGTAGGTGCTTTACTCAGCACAAGCAAAGTCTGTGTGTGCCTTAATCCCTAGTAACACATACCTACCCCCTTGCCCACATCAAAAGACTCAGTAAACTGTAGCTGCTGTTCTTAGCAATTCATATTTAAATATTCCCTATTTTAAAAAAGAAAGTCATTCCTGGTACAGACCATGTTTTGTGCTACATGTATCCGAAGGGCCCAGTGTCATGGTAAGTGTATTGGTTGAATCCACATACTGAAGGTTGAATCCAAAGGCTTGGAGAGGTTCACTCTTAAGGCAATCTCTTAAGTGAATTCTTCCCCAACCATGTAAGATTCTGTGCATGTAGTATTCTCCACTCATACAGAATGAATCAAGGCCCAAAGGTTTGTCATATTTTCAAAAAGTTTCTGAACCTTGATAAGCCTCTCCACTGACACAGCCATCCAAATCAGACTAGAAAGAGCCGCTGTGGGTAAAGTGGGTAAAGTGTTCCGGGGTGATCACCTCCCCCCAGGGTGGAGACAGGGAAGAGAGACTGAAAACCATGTTTATTTTCTGGGGTGCATTTTAAATACCCTGTGGGAGTGGTCTTGAGCTTCCCTGGAGGAGGAGCTGTGTTTGGCGGGGACTTTCTGAGGGGCCAGGTTTGGGCAGAGGGAGTGTGGGGCTTCCACCAGAATATTCCAGACTTTTTGGGTATGTGAATGCCAGGGTGCCAGGGTCTGAAGTAGAAATTCTAACAGAACAATTTTGACACTTCATTATCAAGAATGTTCAATAATAAGACAGCATATAGGGTAAGCTCTCTAGAAAAAAGGTCCACAGCAGCTGTGTGGATGGGGAGTGTTTTAACTCCATCATCTAAAGAGTGACCTTGCTACCAGTTAGATTCCTGGGCCAAGACTTACATGGAAACCTCATGATACTTTGTCATCCTCAATTTCCTGTCTTGATGATTCCTGTGTCAATTCTCCCAGCTACAGTTTTTCTTTCTGGAGACTCTGAGCACATTTTCTTACGGTTCATTCACAGGCACACCAAGCATTTCACACGAGGGGCAAGCCTGCCTTTGCTGCTGTGGCCCTTCAAGCCGGGCAGGATCTGAGTCTGTGAGGAAACTGATACTTTGGGCAATATTGAGTTTCCAGATGCCTAGCACAAACTCTTTGCTCCTTGTCCTTCAAAGTTCACCGATTGTCATTTGGCCCCCAGACAAAGCCCTCTGTCCTTACTGGTCAGTTCTGTGTGCTCTGCTTTCGAACAGGGAGCCAGGGAGCGTCTCTTTTGAGGTTGCCCCTCCTGGGGCCTCAGAGACAAAGACCACTGAGGGACAGGTGTCTTCTCAGAGATTTCCCATGTAGATCACATTCCCACCTGCCCTAGGTTCCTGCTCTCCCTCCCCAGTTCCTTAAAACCCAGACAAGTGGTTTCAATTGTCTTTTCTCCTTCCTTAAAACTAGGGTGGGTGGGGCAGGATGAGGGGGAAAGTCTTTTTCTACTCAGATGAAGGGAACTTGGTTGCACCCGGCAATATATTTCCCTGAATAATGAAAAGATTGAGACATAGAAATTATGGATGGGAGAGAGAGCCACCATAACGAGGCAACATTAGAATTCCATCTAAAGTAGAACCCGGTCACAGCATGGGACTCTGAAAGGAAATTAAAAGTGCTTATTGATGGAGAATTTTTTTAAAGGAGTATAATTAAAAATACTTATTGATAGTCATAAAAATTAGCATAGCTGACTCTGAAGGCACCAATATTATATGTCAGAGACCATCAGAAACGAAGGCAGCTGGACTCTAGAAACTCTTGTATGCATTGATTTCACTGTTCACAAGGCTTTAAGTAGAAAGAGGCTGTTTATTGGATTGAGGATTGAACCCAGGGCTTCATATATGCTAGGAAAATGCTGTATCCATGTACTACAGCTCAAGGCAGCATTTTCAATAGAGGTAGCATTGAGAAATATAGTCAGTGGGATCACTGAGCCTTGTTGGTGAGGAATCTCTTGGGTATAGGATTGAGAAGATAGAATTGGGCAGATGCAACTGTATTGCTGCCTAGGTGTAAGAGAATCATGTCATCCCGGCTAGAAATCCTATGCAATTCAGGAAGCACAGAATAAGATTTTATTGCAGGGTGGAGGTGGGGTGTGAGACAGGGGTTCTCTGTGTAGCCCTGGCTGTCCTAGAACTTGTTCTGTAGATGAAGGTGGTCTCAAATTCATAGATCTGCCTGCCTGCCTCTGGTGCCACCCCCTCCAATGCTCCCTGCTTCAGATGAGACTTTTTTTTTTTTTTTAAAGAACATTAATGAAATGGCTAAACTATACATAGTTGTGCACACCTGTGTACCTTTATAGGAATATGAGACAGAGTCCTGGCCTTACAGAAATGTGTGTAAATGACAAGGCATCATATAAATTAAAATTCATTGGACACTCACTGTGTGTTTTGTGTGGTGTGTACTTACCATATATTTGTTCTGGTGGTAAATATATGTTTTTGTTCATAGTTATATTTTCATTTCTTGGCATATCGGGATTCTATAGATTTATTTATTTTTTTTTCTTAAAGATCTGGGGATATAGTTGGTAAAGTGTATGCCTTGTAAGCACAAAGGCCTGAGTCCAGATTCCAGTGAGAGACCCTATCTCAAAAAAGAAAAGACAGTGTTTGTAGGAGTGACACCTGAGGTTGTCAGCAGCTGGCCACAGTGTATAGCGTTGCTGATGCCAAGGTGGTTAATGTTGACCACACACATAGAGCTCTGGGTTTCCACAGGCTCCTGCTCTCCTGTCTCAGGGGTGCGGTTTGTATTGGGTACATAGGATCCCTCCACAGATGCATTTAAGCAGGAAGTAGAGCTTTGGAAAGATGGTGGTCAGGTGGTGTTTGTACTGATTGCTTTCTCCAGTGTTCCAAGAAATCTAAGGAAGGCTTTGTCCAACTCGCAGCTCAAGGGTAAAGTTCACAGGAGCAGGAGGAGCCTGGTGACTCTGCATTTGCGGTCAGGAAGCTGAGTAAGGACTGTGACCACTCAACTTGCTGTCTCCTCTTTACTTAGTCAGTGACCAAGCACACAGAATGGCGCGGGCTGCCTTTCTCCCAGTGAACTTTCTATGGATGTCTAAATCCTATCATACTGACAATCCGGATTCAGCATCCCACTAGCATAAAATGCTTAGTGAGGGACATATTTGGGGTTTTGGTTGCTTAAGATCTACCTTGTAACTCTCAAAGGGGAGTGTATCTTGATTTATTCAGGGTCCAGACAAAGAGGTCCTTAACAAAGGTAATTTATCCGATTACCTCCAATGGTTTATTCGCCAACACTGCCTAGAAGCTGCTCTTCTCACCCTCCTCCGGGACAGTCCGTAGCAACAGGCCTCATTTTTCAGTGACAAGATAAAGTATCCAATGTTGGCTAGGGGTTGGAACTACCCTGTGGGCATGTCCTGGCTCAACTCAGGCCTGGCCATCTAGAACACTCTGGATCATTTTTTTTTTTAAATTTTATTTTTTTAATAGCTGTTGAATTTGTTCAAGGTCTGCAAAATATTGCTAATTTATAAGAAAGGTCATCAGAGAGCTAAACTTGTAGCTTAAATGAAGTTTCATATTGCTTTGGCCTCAAGTCTGTCTCTCACCTGGGGCCTCTTTTGGCCTCCCACACTCCCCTCCTCTCCTTTCCAAGAGACATCCCTCAGGCTCCAGCTTATCTTACAGGGCTTCTAGCCTGACCCCTCTTTATTTTGGCTGTGTTCCTCTGGGTCCCTCTAGGCTTCCCTTCCAATTTCCAGACCCCAGCTTTTCCACAAGCCCACAGAAGCATCAGTCTGTCTCTCTTTTACTTTCCATCAGGGAATCCTAAAGGCTGAATAGGCCCTTCAGACCAAGCCCTGAAGGGGACTTGCCTGGGGTAGAAGGGGGTGGGGTACTGAGGACCTGGCAGGGCCATACAGAAGCCCATTGAGAGGCAGTCCCTTTAACACACAACAGCAGTCCAGCCTCCATGGCTCCGGGCAGAGAGAGGTGTCCCTTGAGGCAGTGGCCAACATCCCAGCCACCATGAATGACCTCAGTGTCTCTGGCTGGTGGGAGACCTTCCCCCTGTAGCCTCCAAATCCTTTGGGCCTATCAGCCTCACCATTGGTGTAAATATATTTGTCTTGGAAATAATTTGTCAGCACATCTCCATGAGTGGTGCTGATTTCATTAATTGGAAGAATTAGTTCTTTGTGGCCAATGGAAGACTATGGAGCCAAAACACACGCCACACTTTTCCCCAGTGACCCAGAGACCCTTGGACGAACTCCTGGGTGCCATGAAAATGGATCGCTTTGCAGAAAGAATACCATTGGATGTTTATTTAACATCACCCCCCCCCCCAAGACCTTCAAATTGCTCTCACATCTGGATGCTTTTTCTTCCTTCATCTTTTCTTTCTTTCTTTCTTTTTGTGCAGAGCCAGGGCAGGGAGGAAACTTCATCAGTCTGAAAAATATCCAGCAGAGTGTAAATTAAATGTGCAGAGAGGTCACAGGAGAGGGAACCCCTCTTCCCGGGCTAAAAGAAGAGGAGGGAGGCCCTGTGTTCACCTTCATTCCATGTGGGTAGAACTGCTTGAGAAGTCTGGCATCCCTTCTGCAGCTCAGTTTCTGCATTGGTAAATGGGGGGATTCACACCCGCTATGAGGGCTGCTGGAGGGTCTGTAATAATACAATGATATCTGTAAAGTGTATTTACATAGCAGATATTTGATTAATGGCTGCTACTAAAAATGCTGGGATCAAGACCAGAACAGATCCCAACTGTTTCCATACCTCAGAAACCTACCATTGCGTGCCCCAGTCAGAAAGCCAGGTGGGCAAAAATATGTCCAATGGGGCGAGACAGATGGACAAGAAGGATGATCAAGAGGATTGGATAGAATGACAGCCCAGTGGAGTGACGGGCAGATGGGACATCTCACGGGGGAGATGGATTTATGACAATGCAAAAGGAGATTCAGAGCCAGTTGTCCTGGGGGAGGGACAGATGGATATGGGTCTAATAGGGGGACAGAGAAATGACAGCCAAAGGGAAAGACAGATGGATGGCAGTTTTGTAGCGAGATGGGAGAAGAGGGGCATGCCTGGGAGAACAGATGGACAGCCTGCTGCTGATGGAACCTGGGCTTCCTGTTTAGTCTCTAGTCCTTAGGCATGAGTATCCCAAAGGCACAAAAAGATCTAGGAAGAGAGGAGGAGGGGGAGGGAGAGGGAGGGGGAGGGAGAGGGAGGGGGAGACTTCCTTGCTTGAGAAGACACTTAGCACCAGAGTCTGCCTAAATTCCATTCCTCCCTGTTCTGATGGCCCCTCCCTGGGTGGCCCCAGAGATAAAGGTTCACCCAAGAGGAGGATGAGGAGGAGGAGGAGGAGGAGGAGGAGGAGGAGGAGGAGGAGTTGGGAGAAAATTGCTATTTGAAATGAAAGGGAAATAAAAACTGGCTAAAAAGTTTTATTTATTTAAAATAAAGGTTCCGTTGTGCTTGACTGTAAACACGTAGGCCCATCCCTCCCTCCCTGGCTCTTCTGTGGCAGAGGGCTGGGACCACACAGAAAGCTGGGGGCAGGAGGCAGAGAGACCAGCAGAGGCCTGGAGAGGGCTAGAACTAGGGTGCTCCAGGTGTGGGAAGGGGAGAGGGGCCTGGAACACTGTGGCCTGCTGAGCACAGCTGGGCGGGGCTAGTGCTAGGCCTCGGGCCCTTGGTCTTCAGCCCTTCATAACACAAATCAGCTACCGACCTTAGGGCATCCAACCACACAGGACAGGGGACTCAATACAAGGGTGGCTTAGGCAAATTCATAGCCATCCACAGCTGTATGTGGTTTATCTCTTAACTCTGTCTCTATCTAGTTCTTTGATTGGCATAGCTGGGTGGGTATTAGTGGAGGTGGGCAAGTCACCTGTCTGAAACAGAAATCTTAGCTTAACATTTTTCCTTTTCTTTTGGTTCTTCGATTATTTTTGGTGGCTAAAGTATGTAAGCAGCCTGCGAGATCTTCTGTGAGCTATCTAGAGAAGGGTACGATAAGGATGGAGAAGAATCTGGACCAGAGATCTCAGGGGACCTTGCCTTTGGAGTCGTTCATGAAGAGGTTGTTAGTATTGTTGTTACTGCATTGGTGGCCCAGCTAGCTGGGGAAGGTCTGTGGTATGCAGGGTCAGGAGAGGACAGGCAGGAAATGGGCTTTGATAAGATGCTTCACCTCTTGCAAGCTGTTCTACAGGGCCAGCTGCAGGATAGGGCCCTAGCAGCTGAGCAAAGGTTTGGAGGAGGGCACAGCAATACCCCTGGGGACTGTAAGCTTAGGGACTCTGTGGGCCCCAGCCAGGATGCTTTCTTTTGAGATTGAGAATTCCAATGTGACTTTAAAAGGTTGATCCCTTAACCAAACAAGGAAACAAAGAAAGTCCAGACCCAACCAAAGGACAAAAATACCCCTGAGATTTTGCTAATCCAAATTGCTGAGTGGGTGCCACAGGTTAGAACTATGGCCTGGTCCCAGAGAATTTCGGGCTCTGGATGGGTCCCAGTTGGGGCATTCACTAATGATAAATGATAATGGTAAACATATAAAAAGACCAGATGGAAACGGAGAAGATATTCAACCTCAAAAGATCAATGACTTCGTAAGCCACCATCTCAGGAACATGTGCCAGGCAGCCATTCACATTGGTGCTCTTTAAGCTTCTCCTTAGTTTAAGACCCAGGGATGGCCACATCTGGGGTTGATGACTTGGATGCTCACAGAAGAGCTGGAAAGAGATCCCAAAGAATCTCCCTGTAGGGGAGTTGCCTCTCACTATTGTACCAAAGCGCCCCTTCAGAAAGATTAGCAGCTTCTATCCATCCTGGGGCGCTGCTCTCTAATGCCTGTGTAATGCTAATTTGTGGCTGGCAGGAGATTGATTTGGAAGGGGGTGGGACAAAGACATGACCAGGCTGAGCTCTCTCTTATTCCTGGAGTGCTCTCTCTCTCTGTCTCTGTCTCTCTCTCTTCACACACACACACACACACACACACACACACACACACACACACATGTGAGCACGCATACAAGTGTGGGCACTTTAGGAAAAATATAGAGGCCAACTCCAGAAAAAAAGATGATTACAGGAGAAGAATGAATATGAATTTGAAAGGAGCAAGCCTGGGATCGAGATGGGAGCCCATGAGGCACAGAATTGGGGAGTTTTAATTTTTTTTTTTTAAACAGAAGTGATAGGCTATCTTCCCCCCATCCCCCATATTCCATTTATTGAATGTATGTCACTAGGTCCAACCCACAATTAAGGACAAAAGAAGCAAGAATCATAGATAGCCATTTCAGCTTCCTGTGGCACTGGAAAGGACCCCAGCAGAAGCACTGGGGGAAGTGTACAGAAAACAGTATCGTTCTCTAGACACGTGACTTGTCTAGGATGTGGCCTAGGTTTCTCTAGAGCTTCCTGGGTCTCTGCTGTTTCCTTTTGTTCTCTGTTGGTATTAACGTCTTGTCTTGGAAGGTTGTTCATTCTGGAACTCTGGCAGCCCAAGTCTCATCACTAACTCACTATCTTCATAGCCTCCACCACCATGTGTGGTCTTGTTTCATGGTCAGTGGACAGCTAGGCCCACTCGCAGGAGGATCTTACTCTCTCTTGTGTTTGCTTTCTCTCCAGAAGCTTGTGGACAGGTACTTCTGTCTGACCATCTGGTAGCCATTCACCTTTCTGGTGGCTTGAGAAGGGAATTCATTTCACTTCTTTCTTTAGCAATTTCTGCTTCCTTTGACACCAAGTTACCTTTATCACCTCTTAAAACCGCTACTGCACCCGGTCCTTCAGGTACCTCTGGGACTCGTTAGATCCCTGAGTGTGCAACAGTGTGTCCTCATTTAGGCCACCCTCCACCCCCCATCATGCCTTTCTTCTTTCCCTACCTTGCTTTAAATATCCTGCATAGTCTTTAAGCTCCAGTATCCTACTCTGGACTCCTATTCTGAATGAAGGATTCAGTCTGGCTAGACCAAGAGGAAAAAAACCAGAAAGCAACTGACTGGAAGTCAAAACTTCATCCCTGTGCCCAGCTTCTGAGATGTCCTTAGTCTTTTGGCCTAATTCTGGCCAGTGATTTGAGAAAGGTAGGAAACGGAAGACAGAGGAAGTTCCTGGCAAGATTAGGTGCCCGAGACCTTCTCAACCCTGCTCTGGCCTTATCTCCTGAAGGACCCAGTGTCTGTCTCCACCAAGAAGTAGAGAAATTATGGATTGGTGTCAGACTAAATAGATGGGGCACAAGAGCCTCCGTTAGAGAGTCTCAGCACAGTCCACCATGCATAGCTGTGCTCTGTTAGGAGGAGTGAGTGTCTTAAAGGATGGTGTTTATTGGAATACTTTGGTGACCACCGTGATGTGCCTTTCCCGAAGACGGTGGTCAAGTCTACGTCACTGTTCAAGTTCATGACTGATTACCTTGTCAGAATGAAGCCAAGGCCATATTCTGGAAGCTTATAGCTCTTCCCAAGACCACACAAGCACACACACACACACACACACACACACACACACACACACATTTAATTGGTTAGTTGATAACTGTTAGTGGATATGGTTAGTGGATACAGCCATTTTTCAGGCTAGCTATTCTACTGTGATAGAGGCCTTGGTTTGGATTCTATTCCTTCATTCACTGACTATGTGTCCTAAGCTAGCCTCTTGGCTTTCCTATCTGTAAAATAGGCCTATGATAGTCTTATCTTTTTAAGGCTGTTATGAGGATTACATGAGTGTCACAGTAACTGGGCCTAGTCCCCCATGTCTATTACTAGGCTTATTATCTCTGCATTGTGTGCCTTAGAGGAACCAGCCTTATTTTTTATTTTTTTGAGTTTAGCATATTTTTTTAAATTTATTTTTTAAACATAGGATCTTTCTAGATAGCCTGGCTTTGCCTGAACTCACAATCCTCCTTCCTCAGCCTTCCCAGAGGTGGTATTATAGCCATATATTTCCATGCCTGGTTTGGATATATATTTTTTCTTGGTGAGCTAGCTGTTTCTTCCTTAGCCTGTGAATGTTGAGCTGTGAGAAACTGTGATTCCCCTGACCATGCACATCAATTTCTCTCCTAGATTCGCTGTCCTCAGAAATCCTCTCTGTAGGCCTCATGCCATGCTCTTCTCTAAAGTTCTGTCAGTTTATCTCTGTGTAGTGTCCTCTTGGGGCTGAGGGACAGTCTGGCTGGGAGGTCTTTCTCCTTATCGTGGATGACCTCATGGTGAACCTTCTCGAGGCAGCGGGAGAAATGTAAAACATTCAGACAAGTCGTTATTTGTCGTTCTCCTGGCCCACCCCTAAAATGTTAATGGAATTTCACTCACTCTCTAACACACAAAACTTAGTCAAAACGCTTTTTGTCTATAGACTTAGAACGAACGTTTAATTTGGCTCTGGAGCTATGCTGAAGAAACCGCTCAGGAGGCCAGATGGGGTGTCTGTGGTGGGTCAGACTCTGTGTGGAGGTTTCACACAGGAGACTGGAGGAGTCAGTGTGGTCTGAAGTCCATGGTGATTTTAGGCTTATGTCTACAGCTGCCCCAGGTCAGGCCTTCTTCCCTTGGCTTCTGTGGACACTCTGGCAAAGCTGTGCCCCAAGGACAGCTAGTCCTTCTTGTTTGGAAATTGGCCCGTGGATGGTTTCCAAGGTAACAGTACAAACACCTTCTTCTCTCATCCCTGGTCTTCTTTAAGAGGTTTTCTGGCTTGGATATCAAGACCTGGGATGAGTAGGTAGCCTTTTCAGAAAGGCTGAGTCATTTACATATTTGTTCCCAGGGAAGCAGGCTCTGAGAAGCAGATCACATGCGTGTGGCGCTGGAGGCTGGATGTGAGGGTGTCAGGACTTTTGGCTGTCTTAGGGAGAAGGAACTGCTGAGTCAGTTGATGGTCACAGATTCTGATGAGTGTTGTGAATTACCGGTTTGGCATGGGACCCGAAATGGCTTTGGACCAAATTGCTGATGGAAGAAAAAAAATTACGGGCACCAGCAGAGTGACAGTGCCTATGAGAGCTGCTTCTAGCAGACCACAGAGCATAGAGAGTGTTAAAAAAAAAAAGTCCTGCTGAGCTGGTGGTGGACTGATTAGCTGTTCCCTAAAGTAGGAAGGATGGCTGTTCTTCTGTCCCAGTTACTGCCCTGTCTGTTAGTGTGGGTACAGCAGACGTGAATGAGAGGTCTGTAAGGACATGGCTAATCTGGTGAGTAGAACTGGAGCAAAGACACGTTGTTTTTCCAGTTATTCCTGAAGGACAGAATTGACTAGATGAGGAGGATAGTTACCTTTTGAGGGAGGCTCAAGAAGGAAGGGATACTGGTAACCAAGCCAGCTGACTAGTTAGCACAGAAACTCAAACTCATCTTTGACCATAGACCGTTGTCTGCCTGTTAGGTGGGGTTGCTTCTCTCTTGCTTCCTGGAGACGAAGGGAGAAGACTCTCTCTGATTCTCATTTTTTTTTTTTTTTTTTTTTTTTTTTTTTTTTTTAATCTCAGAAGACCCTGCTAGCCACTTTGTGATTTGAGCAGGTGAATTTCCAATTTCTAGAATCTGGGCAGGACTTCTGCGAAGACAATTGGGTAGGGTGCTCTGAGAGCTATGGGAAGAAGAACTGGGCTTCTGACAGCTGGTCTCTGTGTGTGGGGGACATAATCCCTTTTATCCTGGCTTTGGTTTGCTTGATTACCTCTTTAGCAGAGTTGTTCATAGCTTTAACAGGTGTCAGATTTAGCTGAGACAGAGGCTGAGAGTTGCCCAAGGTCCTTTGTCATTGGTGATCAGTGAGGTAGGACCTTTGCTATCAGGATGTCTTAGTTCTAATTTCGGACCATTGTCCTAGGGATGGGAGCTGTGGAATTATATTTATTTCTGATAAAAATTCAGAATCCAAAGGGGAATCCAAAGGAGAAATGATTGACAGGGGGGTGGGCGGACAGGGAGGAGGTGTCCAAGGGTTTCATAGATGTTTTGGAAAATCATCCCATACATTTGCAAACCACAGGAAGTCAGACAAGAAGAAACAGCTGGATTCTTTTCAACACCTTAGTGTGTCTGTTATCTTAAGTGAATACACTACACTTTGAGAGTTTCTAGAGACAGAGGATGTGGACTGCTGTTGGGTCTGGGGAGCCCTGCGTTTTAGACTGGCTCTGACTGGTTGTGGAACTCTGTACACATTTATTAGGCTCTATTAGTGTGTGTATGTGTGTTCTGTTAGCGGGGATGGGAGAGTGATGTGGACAGGAACTAGGTTGTCTGTGTTCTAAGACTCCCAGGCCACAGCATGATCGTGTCTCACACACAAACTGAAGACAGCCATTGCTCTGAGGAGGGTTACATGCTCCCCACACTCCCCTCCACCAGCCTCCCCTGAGGGTTATCATGCTGACTCTGACTAACACAAACTCTCATCTGGACACAGTCCAAACGCCAGATGTGCCCCCCCGATTAGTGTCGGTCTGGGGAATGTTTCCGTGATTGAAAGGTCAGTGTCGGCTGGAAGTGCCCAGAGTGGGTGTCTGCCCTCCGCCCGTGCCAGTTACACAGGCTGAACCTTCCACTATTGCATTATCTCACTGGCCAAGGGACACAGTTGGAGCGGGTTGGGGGTGGGAAGGAAAGAGTTGGAGATTGAGGAGAGACTTGCCTCGGTTCATTTTTCTTTCTTTTTTTTTTTTCTTTCCACATAAGGTCAGAATGTGATTTTTCCACTTGGAAGTGATTCTGGGGTAATTGAAGCTAGGTGCCCTGCTGGTGCATGACTGAAGTTTTCCTTTAGTCCTTCAGACCTGCCATGTGCTCTTACCTCTTGCGATTTTCTTAGGGGTGGGTGTCATCTCCACTATGGAAAGAAATATGATCAATGATGGCGTGACAGGCTGGGCGTCCATGTTTTACCCTATTTGTGGGTCATTTTAAGTATCGTTCTACACGTTAGAACAGCTTTCATGTTTAATTTCATGCATGTAGAGCCGTGCAGGACTTTCCTCTAGGTAGCAGTGACAATGAACTGCAATTGAGTTTGATGTGTACCTTATTGATTCCAGACCCATTTCAGTAGACTGACACTTTCAGCGGCCTGCAAATTCTGCACACGAGAGTTCATATCTTATACAAACTCCATGTACACACCCAAGACATGGGTTCACAAGCAAGATCTACCTTCCACCAAAAGATACAGTCCCTGTTGGGGATAAAACATGTTAATGAAGATGCCTTCCAAATGATATTTATGTTCACCCCTTAGGAAATAAGACTCATGAGCCATTTCATGGAAATCACACCCCCAAATAGAGGAATAATTTTCCAAATTTCAAATCCCCCCTTTCATTCTCTGCGGCATGTCACATCTTGTCCTTTGTGTTGCCACAACTCCATTTCAAAGGGATGAGGCGAAAAGAAAGGTTGCGTGGGAATGGACTTGAGAAATGCTTAGTAGTGAAAAAGGTCAGTGTTTCTGACTGACAGTCCTGTCAAGCACAGAGTCTCTTCTCTCTGCATGGCATTGCCTTTTCTGTGGTTCATGGCTTTCCTGGCATCGGTGTCATCAGAGAGTCCTAGTTGAGCAAGAGCAGTTGGTAATCAGAGCAATGCAGCCTGGTGATCTGGCTTCTCAGGGAATTAGGGTATTATGGCTGTCCTCTCTCTTCTGCCATGTGGCTCAGAACCATAGGCTTTGTTCTGTCCAAAGTGGGAGAAAGGGAATGTTTATTGGAGGTCATGGCCTTCTGAGGCAGGGGGAGAAAGTGTCTTCTGACAGCCCGGTAGGCAGCTGAAGTGATTCAGAGGGCCACTTGTAAAATGACACTTGGGTCTTGGTTTCTAGCCAAAGTTCTCCACCTTGGCTATAGCAATAGAACCACCTGAAGAACTTTTATGATTTTATGATCCTGATGCTCGGGCCTCTTTAGTTACCTCAGCATCTTTAGGGCAGAATGGAGCAAACCTAGCCCAAGGTAGATTTTTTTTTTCTTTAAAGGCTCCCCAGGTAGTTCTGACAGACATCCGGCTTCCAGGCTTGGGATCCTCTGATGTAGGATCACCTGAGTCAAAGTGAGGTCTGAGGACCAGCAATGTAGGGCTCACCTGAGGCTTGTTAAATAGCAGACTCTCAGGCCCCACCCCGGACTTACTGACTCACCATCTGCATTTAGCAGGATCCCTGGGAGATCAGAAGCATATTAATGTTCGAGGAGCTGTGCCTCTCAAACTTTGTGGCATATTAAAATCACCTGGAAAGCTTTAAAAGGCCCCAAATGCCCAGGCCACAATCTCGTACCAATGAATTCAGGATTGCTGAGGGTAATGCAAGCATCCATTTTTTATTTTTTTTAATATAGGTTTTCAGGTGGCTCCAATGTGTGTAGATACCCAGTGCAGGCTCCATATTAGAATTACCTGGGGAGCCTTTAAATGGCCTGATACTTGAGCCCTACTCAAGGAAAGTCTGGTTTAATTGGTCTGGGATAGGAGCAAAAAGATTTCTAGATGATTTGAATATACTGCCAGCTTTAGCCTCTGTTGAGAATGTTGGTCCAGCTTCATTAAAAAAACATTGGCTTCAAAACATTACTATAAGCCTACAGACCTGGTCTCAGGGCTTTGATATTCAATCTTATACTTGATTATAGCTACACTTATATTTTTATATGAATTCAAATATTTGTGTATGCCTTTAGTTCTCTAAAACAAAACTTATTCATTCATTCATTCATTCATTCATTTATTTATTTATTTATTTATTTATTTATAAAAATTTAACCTTAGCTCATTGTTTAAAATCATTAGTTGGTCTTCCTGAGGTCCTGAGTTCAATTCCCAGCACACACATGGAAGCTCACCAGAGACTATAACTGTAATGTCCTCTTCTGGTGTGCAGATTCAAAAGCAGACAAGACACCCCTAGACAAAGAATACATAAGTGAACAAATCTTGAGAGAGAGAGAGAGAAAGAGAGAGAGACAGAGAGAGAGATTTAACTTCACTGCAGCCGATTTAAGGGACAAAGTGCTGGATTACACCTGGGCCTCAGGAGCTCTGGGCAGCTTAGGAGTCTGGAAAAATGAAAGCAAAAATGTTCAAGGTGGAGAGTTCAGTCAGAGAGGAGGAAAGGACCCTAGGGAGGAGTGGATTTTAATATTTTGATTCTTTCTGCTTCCAGTAGGACCATAGAATGCAGTGGCTCTAAAGCAGAGTTCTAGTTTAGCAAATAACGTGCAAATAGTCTAGTTAAATATGAATTTCAGATATCTAGTAAATGCTATGTTGTTTTTGGTCCAATTATGGCCTATGTAATAGAGGGGGCATGCTTATATCAGAAAATTATTCACAACTCTACTGTAACTGTATGTCCTGAGTACCTCATAGCTGCCATCTACAGAAAGCCTGAAATTCTCAGTCTTGGAAAATCCACTTGTGAGGAGAGCTTTCTCGAGGCCTCTGCTGACTCTTGCCACCTGAGGTGAGGTCCATGTGTTTGTGTGGAGCCTTGTCCCCAGGAGATCTGCCTGTGTCCTCCAGCGTGAGTGCACATGTGTGTCTGCAGCTGTGTCTTTGGATAATGCCCTTGTCCCTCACTCTGACAGACTCTTGGCAGCCCTTGGAGTTGAGGTTCTGGAGACTTCCTCAGATGTACCCACTTCTTCAGCTGTCTCAGTTCAGGCTGTCTGTGCCCAAGAAAGAGAGAGTCTAATGGACCAGAGCTGATCATGTGGAGCGGTGGAGGATCAGACATGAGGGTAGACAGGAAGGTTCTGCTCACCAGTTACAGCTTTGACATTTCCCTGAAGTGCAGCACTGTGTCTGAGCCCCGCACATCTGGCCTTCGGCCGAGGCTGTGGCACTGAAATGTGCCCTGAATAAAAGGAATGGTCTCCTCTTCTACTTGGCTCGAGACCGCTCATCCCCTAATGGATTCCCAGTGGGAAGGGGATGGAGAAGGACAGCTGAGATTAAGAAAGAGACCCATTAGCAAAAGAAGCACAGATATCCCTAGAGAGAGGTGCAAATGAGTGCTATCATCTATCTATCTATCTATCTATCTATCTATCTATCTATCTATCTATCTATCTACCTATCTATCTATCTATCCACCCATCCATCTAATTCCTTTATATCTATCTATCATCTATCTATTTATCCATCCATTTAATTCCTATCTACCATCTACCTATCCATCCATCCATCCATCCACCCACCCAATACCTTTATATCTATCTATCATCTATCTATCTATCATCCATCTAGTTCCTATCTATCTATCTATCTATCTATCTATCTATCTATCTATCTACCTACCTATCTATCATCTTCCTATCTATCCATCCATCCAATCATCCAATTCCTTTATATCTATCATCTATCTATTCATTCATATAATTCTTATCTATCTATCTATCTATCTATCTATCTATCTATCTATCTATCTATCTATCTATCCTATCCATCCATCCACCCGCCTATTCATCTACCATCTATCTGCATCCTTCCAATTACATGACTGGGAATGTTCTGCAAGATACTGGTTGACTAGAAACTGCTCCTGGAGTCATTCTTCTTGCTTACCCTAAAATGGGCTGGACTGGTGTTGGTATGTTGCTTAAAGCACTAGCTCTCAGCCAATGAGCCTCACGAGAAGGAGGGTACAAAATGCTGAGTTCAGGCTGCCCAGGCTTGAATGCCACAGTTTGTTTCTTCCGGATGCTATCGTGGTCCTGTGTGACCCAGTGTGAAGCTCCTGGGCGATTCAGACCCTGCAGGCATGGGTGAGACCTCCTTGCTTAGGCTCTCTCTATTGGATTTTCTTCTCTCTTTTTTACCACCATCTTCCCAGAGTAATAAATAAATCACTACGGTTTAAATTAAGGTCACAGGTGTGGTTTTGTGTTTCTTCTGGGATTCAAGCCTGGAGGAAGGCAGGCTCTTTGGTATTCTTCTTTGTCTTGGAATCCCCCTTCACCCTTTTTCTGGTGGGTTTCATTGTGGAGCGCTAGTCTTTCCAGAACATCTCTTCCAAGCACCCTATATTCAGTGTGGGAGAAACATCAATATTTCATAGACAATTAAAATGACAAATGGACTTTTTGCTTCCCTGACAATTTAGTTGAGAGGAGGAACAGCCAGGGACTCTGGAAGATTGGGAGAGAAGCCAGGCACAGCGAGGGAACAACCTTAGCACAGGGTGGCCTTCTATGCTCTCACTTGCAAGGAACCCTGCAGCTAATAGTCCTTGTTCAGATGGCACTGAGGTCCAGGCATCAGGATTACACCAAACACTCAATACAGCTGGGTCTGGGCCTTGCTGGCTCTTTGGAGTTTGGCTTGTCAAGTTTTGGCCAGAGTCTGACCATTAGTGTCTTCTCTGTTGTCTCGGAGTTTGAGAAGCCTAAATGCTAAGGGAAGACTTGGCCTGGCTTTCCAGGCCACATCCCCCTTTGGAATCTAAAATGGAAACACAGTGAAGTTACATACATTGTGTACCATCATGAAGGTTATATGTCAGGTTCAGAGAGCCGTGGGAGATGGGTTTGGGCCAGAGAATTTACCTCTACGAATAAAGCAATGCTCTCCAGTCATGTGTCTCTTTTCCAGCTGACACATATATTACAGAGGGGAATGGGCTGGGGCTAGATATTGGCTAACCATTTCTATTCACTTTGACCAGTTCAGTGTTGGTCCAGGAGCCATCAGATGTTGCTGTGACCAGTGCCCAGGAGATTCCAGAGTGAATCTGAGTGGGTTTGGGATGAGCCAGGGATCTGAACACCCATACATATGGTACAGTGTGGGAAATGGGCAGCTCAAAGGTGAGGCATGGCTGGGTGACCGGGAAAGAAGCAGGTGCCAGCCCTTGGTCAGCTTCTACTCTTCAGCATTTCTCGGTCTTTCTCGTGTTCTGGGACAAGGTCTAACTCGGGTACTTGGATGGGACATTCCCCCAGGAGCTCCCAACTTTCTCAGTGCAGTGTGGTCACAGGACTGCTTGCTACACATCTCTTCTTGGTTTGGCCCCGTTCTAATCCCCATGATGCCTGATGCCAATACCTCACCCTGTGCTGAAGCTTTCTTCAGCTGGGCTCAATCCAGGCACCATTTGGAGTTGTGGAGGTGGGTCTGCCTGTGCATATGTGTGCACGCACGCACATCTGTATCTACACATCCTCCTTGAACATTTAACTAAATATTTATTGGCCCCAAGTGAGGCACAAATTCCACAGTCCGTTCCAACCTTGAACTTATGATTGGAGAAAGTGCCCGAGTGTAATTTGTCAAATGTGTATAATTCTCCCCACCCTTCAGGCCCAACCCATGGATCATATACTCTCCTTGGAAAAGCCTCCTGTGGAGATCTCAGCCCAGTGCCTCCTGCCCGCTAGACATCTGCAGCAGCGTGTGCCCTGTGCAGCCTGTTCTGAGCTCTGTTAACTTCAGCACAAGTTTTGAAGTATTTGCCTGCCGTCTCCTGAAGAACAGAAAGCAAAGTTACAGAGGCTGGGTCAATGCTCGGCTCTCACAAGCTGGCACCACTGAGCTGGCTAATTTCTCTGAGACTCTTCATCTGGCGGTTGTGGGTTTGTGCTCACACAGGATCGAACCAAGCTCTTCATATGTCTTAGCTTCCCTTCCCGCTCTTTTCTCCTCAACGTTGCTGGAACAGGGCTGGGCTTGTGGTGGGTACTCAGAAAGGTGGTGGTGACTGATTAATGATTATGGAGCCTGCAATTATTGGGATGAAGTCCCTAAACAGAGAACCAGCTCTAAGCACACCCATTAATTAGGGGCCTGTTTGCAGTCTTTTTGTCCCGGCCTGTCAAGTGGTAGCTCAGGGGGGGACTTTGTAACCCCAGTGCCCACCCTTCTGGAGGTTATTCTGGGAAAATAATGGCGGAAGGAGAAGCTCAGGCCTGAAGTGCGCAATTCCCACCCACTTGTGACCTTCACACTCACCCTTCCCTTCCCTCCCTCCCCCCAGTTCTGGCACAATAAACAAGTTAACAGGTGACAAACACAATCTAATAAACAAGAACCCACTGGCTTTAGGACAGCGGTAAGCCTAAGCTAATGGGCTTTTACTAGGGAGCAGGGGCTCCCTGAGGGAAGGGCTGCTGACCTGGAGTGACCTCTCAGGCTAGGAAAGGACCAGCTCATAGCTACCTTTTTTTTTTTTTTTTTTTTTTTTTTTTTTTTTTTTTTTTTTTTAAGGTTTAGAGTATATTAACAATAAAAAGAGAGAGAAGTATAAAACAACGGAAAACCCTCAAGTAACCTCCTAACACCTTCAAAGTAGAAGCAGTATAAAATATTCAAACTTACATTTATTTATAGTTATCGTACCACAAGTTAAATCACTAGAGGTAATATAAAATTGTAGTATTTCACAATAATTTCAGGACTTAGAAAAATATGAGCTGTTCATTGCCGTCACTGGTAATAAGCTGTGGGATATAAATGGAAAGCACCATGATGGTTGTCCTTTTATTTATGATCACCCTATTTCACGGAGATGGGTTTGGTCCATGAGACAACTCAAAGCTCAGGGCTTGATGTCTATTGGACCTCACTGAAGTCCTGTCAGAATTAAGCTGGGCCCTAGTAACAGAGGCATGGAGGTGACCTTATCTCACTGTACAGAAAAATTCATCAGCAAGCCACAGGTCCGTGCACATGGCTTCCTTCAAAGGTATGCAGTTTTTGGCTTATGGGTGACTATGTCCAGTCTAGGCTCTAGCACTATGCATGTTGTGTGTATACACCCTGGGCTCATCTGCCTTAGACACAGCCAGCCTGTCTTCAGCTGCCCTATGAGATGGGGTTATATTTCCCCTTTCCAACTCTGTGGCCTTAGCATCTACAGGGAAGTGCTTCATATATATATGTGGACATAAATGGAATTTCCTCCTGGGCTTGTCTGCATTTCAAAGTAAAACATCTTATAGTATGATTATGTATCTCCTTTGTCTTTGTTCTGTACAGGCTGTGTGACATAAACATCTTTGTGAGGCTGGCCCAAAGAAAGTAGTGACTGAAGTCCCCCACTGGATGAGTGCTCTACTGCCTCTGTTGACCTAGTCTAGCCCAACAGGACAGGGCATCTCTCCACCTCAGCCCCAGGCCAGTTTCTGCTTCTTGATGAGTGCTTTCCTGTTTTACAAATATCTGTTCCTAGAAGCTGATTTTTTTTTTTTTTTGTATCAGGGCACATCTGGTTGTTGGTACTCGTTGCTTAGTTAGAAAGTCTTAAAACAGCATGAAATTGTTAGCACGTTGCTTGGGCCTGCCAAGTTGTTCGTGAGGCTCGGGCTTTGGTGGATTTGGTTTTCTGTTTTCATGCAGTTTAGAAAATTGGTCTGTGACAACCTGAGGGGAAATGAGCCTGCCTCAGGTTCCACCGAGGAGAGGGAAGCATGAATTGAACTCTGAGGGAGGAGGTAACTCAAGAGCATGAGGCTGCTAGCTTACTGGCTTGCATTTCCTAGCTTTGCATTTTGGATTGACACTCAGGCCAATTTGGTGTGTGTGTGGGGAGCAGGAATGTCCAAAGGTGGTGGGGAAGACTAGGGAGAGGCTGGCTACATCTAGGTTCTCACAGAGAAACTTGCATGAACCAGCATACTGTCTTTGAGTTCCAGAGGAGGGAGACAGGCTTCCCCTAAATGCCTGGGGTTGGGAGTAGGAGACCCCTCCCCATGCATTTGATTCCTCTGCTATCTTTGGGTGTGGGCACTGCCAAAAAAAAAAAATCAACTTTCCCCACATGGCTCCAATATGCCATCTCCCCTCCCTGTTTGCAGTAGCTCTTGCCTCTTGGCAGATTTCCTTTCTGGAAAGAATTGCATGTGGGGAAAGTCTAGGCTTTGGTATTTCGCTTTGGGTGGTAGTTCCTTCCTTGATTGGATATGTGAGTCCAGCCAGCACTGCTTCTGAATGGTGATACTAGTCACTGGGCAAAGCAGGTTGCAAATGTCTTTAGTGTCTCAGGTAGCACCCAATTTGACTTCAGGCAGTGGAGACGGAATTCATAAACAGCTCTCAGTTCAAAAATGCCAACAACAGCATCCTTCCCTCCCACACTCCAGACATACCATACCTTCTCTCAGGTGCTTTGTGTTCCATCTTTGATTGCTGTTTAAAAATATCTCCTTTTGTTCTTTTCAGCAACTAAGATCATCTCCATCTTAGCCTTGCATCTCTGCACAGACTGAAGATCTTTGTGAGCAGTTCTGAAACATCTGCACTAGTGCTCAGCATCCTGTCCACGTAGATCTTACAGCTCATGCTTGAGGCCCCAAAGGATGGACAGTCTAGCTCCTTCTCATCTTGGGAATTGCAGTAACAGCACCTTGAACATCTGCATTCTCCAAAAGAGCCTTGTCTGCTTGGCTTCTATAGTGTGCCAGATGTTGACCCTGTGATTTAGACATAATGACTGACTGATAGTGAGTGACTTAGTCATAAGTTGACATCTAAGGATGTAACTGTCTCCCCATTCCTCTAGACCAGGATCTATGAACTCAGGAAGAGTGAGGATTAGAACATGTTGGCTCAAGCTTTGCTATGATTTTTTTTATTGTAGCTCTAAGCCTGAATAAATATCATGGTGTCAAGCCAATCAAGTTCAATTCCATTTGTCAACCATTGATGTTTTTGCTAAATATATTGAAATTGTCTTTTTTAAAGAAAGGAAAGGGATAGAATGAAAATAGGGAGCATTGTGAGAGTGTATAAATTTCAATTCTTCAAGCTTGGCAAGCTTAAAAACTGGCAGCAGTGCCATACTTTGACCCAGCCACATCCCAGGAGCTCAGACACCATGGCTCTCTGTAAGTCCTTGGGGTATCCCTGTCTCCTCATCACCAGGAAGGGGTCAAGGCAGTGTGTCTGTCCTGCCTGTAACCTAGACTGGGACTCTGGGGACTCATAACTGAGTTTCTGGAGTCTGTGATTTCCAGAAACTGTAATTAGAGTCTTCTTGTATGTGTTTTTGTTTTTCCTGGAGAATGGATTCATTGATTTAATTAGATTCATAGAGAGGTCGGTGACTTGATTCTGAGGAGCTGTAAAAGTGAAGTCCATATGAGAACACTTAAAAAAAGGGGGGGGGGTGTCTTACTGTGTAGCCCTGGCTGACCTGGAACTTACTACATAGACCAGGCTGGCTTTGAATACACAAAACTGCCTCATCCCCACCCCTCAACCCCATTACTAAGATGAACACACTACAATGTTCTAAAAAAACTCTTGTCTTAGGAGAATGTTTGCCTCCTCTGAAGGGCTGGGCCTACTCTTCCCCTGTCATTATTATGTTTTTTTAAGGTTTATTTATTTTGCATACAATGTTCTACATGTATACCTGCATGCCAGAGGAGGGCACCAGACCTCATTATAGATGGTTGTGAGCCGCAATGTGGTCGCTGGGAATTGAACTCAGGACCTCTGGAGGAACAGTTGGCGCTCTTAACCACGGAGCCATCTCTCCAGCCCTGTGCCATTAATGTTAAAGATTCATGACACCATGAGAAGGGTTCTCCCTTTTCCACTTTTACTCCAACAGTTATTCAACCTGAATCGTCTAGTTTTGTTTGAAGAACAAAAGAAAGATTGAATGGACTACCTGATAACTCCCCTACTTCTGCCCCACTACTGAAAAACCTAACCAAGGGCTATTTCCTTTACAATAAATTTAACACAAGGCCAGGCAAAGAGGGATAGATAGATTACCTCAAAATCTCCTTCACTGACAGTGAGTTCCCACATTGGAGACACCAAAGCTCTTGGTGGTCAAAACCTCTAGCTTCTGTGTCTGTAGAAGGCCTTGGGCTAGGAGAAAGTAAGCCCCTAATAAGATCAAGTAGCCTTCAGCTCAGGGGCTACGGTGATTTTTCCAGGCAGGACACAGTTAATAGATGCAGATTCACAGTCTGTACATGTCAGCGAATTAGAAAGACCCCAGTGAGCAGCCTTGCTATTCTTCTGTCACCAAAAGGTGAGTCATCATGAGGTCATTTGTCAGACCCTTAGGGTTTCGCTCTACCACTGAGTGACTTAGGACACTACCTCTCACTGCAGGATAGAGGCCCCTGGCTTTACAAACAGCTGTGCCTTTCAGCTGGCCCCATGAATTCATCGGAATAATTCTGGGGAGGCTAGAGTTGTCTTAACGAGTTGGGGGAAGGGATACAAAGGGTTGAGACACAGAAATACTGCCTTCTTTGTTGAAAGGCTCACCGGAGTGCCAGGGTATGCTTCCTGAGCCCCAAGTTAGATAAGTTAAGGCACTTTTTTTTAAAAATCCCTTCCAAAAACTTGTGTATTTTCTCATGTGGCACTTAGGATACGACAGGCCTTGTGGAAGGAAGGGCACAGAGGCTATATTCTTCTTATATAGGCTTTAATCAGGCCTTCCCTAGGTTAGCACTTGGTCCAGTCCAACTCACCAAGATAACATTAGGTACAAGATGCCATTAGAGTCTTGATGCCCAGTGTTGGTGGATTTTAGAAAGCATCTTTAAGTTGTAGGTGATGTTTGAGCCCATGCCATGTTCTTTTGCTCCCCTCTTACCAATGCAGAACTGGGGTCAGAACTCTAAGAGCCAGCTTAGAACAGGAGATAACGTCTGTACTGTGTGTAGGCAGGGTGGTGGAGTATGCCAGACAGAGAACAGAGGATCTTGACTCGTTAGCATCACCCATTTCAGATGTTTTTGTGATTCAGAAAGGAGTAAACTCCTGTCTGTGTAGATCACTGTTAGCCTGGAGTTTTCTGTCACACAGGATATAGCTCATTTTGTGGTCATACTTTGGGGTTCAGTGTCAGATTCTGTGGGTTGAAAATTTGGCCAAGTCTTATAACCTTAAAATCTGTTTTCTTGACTGAAATATAGGCCAATATTTTACCTACACATATTTTACATGCATGTATTATGTGTTATGTGTAAATTTTAAGTAGATACACAGGGCTGGCCACTCAAACCTGGTGGATGAGAACTGATTATATATAAATTGTCCTCTGACCACCACAGGTGTGCTATGTGACACACATGTATTCTAGCTCACATTCCACACACACACACACACACACACACACACACACACACACACACGCACACACACACAGACACACACACTAAATTAAGGTACCGAATATGTGCTCAGTGCTCAATAACCATTTGCTGTTATTGTCGCCATCATCCTGGTTATCCTGTGGCATCTCCAACCTTGGACCACTCTGCAACTGCTTGAGCCTGAAGCTTGTATCAACACATCAATTCAGAGAAAGACCTGCCTTTTGTTTATACCCTGAAAACAGAGCTGACAACATTAAGCTTATAGGGAAGACCAAATGGGAAAATACAGAGAAGCAGCCCTTAGTCCTTACAAAGTATTCCCTGAGCATAAACCTCATGTAGTTGGAAGTTTCTGTCTTGCCAACAATTCCCAAATACCAAGCAACCACTTCCCAAATAATTGACTCAAAGGCTTAATATAGTAAATGCTGAGCCAGTAGCTCAAGCATATTACTAACATCTCTTACACATAAATTAACTAATATTTCTTTAGCCACGTGGCTTGGTACCTTTGCTCAGTCCAACATTCCCATCTTGCTTTCTCTGTGTCTGGCTGGCAACTGCCTCTCTGCCTTTCCTCTTCCCAGAATTCTCTTAGTTTGGTTGCCCCGCCTATCCTCTCTGCCTGGCTACTGGCAGAATTAATTTAACAATTAATGTGTTAAACTAATATGAGTGACCAATCTTTACAGTGTACAAGCATTATCTCACAGCACAACCCCGTTCCTTTCCCTCCATTCCTTTGATACTTGCTTTCACACTGTGGAGATAATTGGAACCGCTTGGATTGAAGTTCTGGCCGACACCGGCAGTGTGGTGGCTTCAGTAGACACAGCCAGTGAAGGACCATTGATAGATACTGGATCCTGTAGGCCAGATGGATCTGGCCAGGACTGGGGTCAGACTTGACAGGGTCAAGGATGGAAAACAGGATTCTGAAGGGTCAGGGAAAGTGGGTGTTGTTTAGCAGCATGCCAGGGGCCTTAGTGGGAGGAAGTAGGGAATGTGGGCTTTCCAGACTGAACTCTGCAATTACCAGGGGAGAGGCCACAGGCACATGGTAATAGCAATAGCAAGCTCTGTGAAGACTGTAATACTCATCTTAAAGAGCTGTTTGCAAAGCTCTAACTAAAGGAGATAATTGATACGGTGTGAGGCATGCAGGGTGGGCCCCTTTCTCCAACCACATCCTCATTGGCAAATCCTTGCCATCCCATGTGTTTTCTGCCCCTGTGTATGCAGTGGATTTGATTTTCATCTGCAGGTGCCAGAGTCCGGGGCCTTCAAGTGGTGCTAGATGATTTTATAGGGTAAGTTGTGAGCTGTGTGTTTGTTTGCACACGTGCGTACATGCATGCTCTTCAAGCCTCATTTCCTGAAGCATTTAGAAACTTCTACTAGCCATAGACCCAAAGAACAATCGGTTCTCCATTCCCTTCTTGACTGACTCTTTAACAAGAACAACAGCTCACTCCCAGGCCTGAAGAGTACTAATGTTTCCCCTTTACCCATTTCTCCCCATCTCATTCTTTTGACACAGTGCATCATATAGTCCAGACTGACTTGGAACTTGCATCATAGCCAAGAGTGACCTTCGGCTTCTAATCTTTCTGCTTCCATCTCCCCAGTTGCAGGCAGGTGACATCTTGTCTGGTTTGTGGGATGCAGGGAATTGCATGCTATCTAAGCTACATTCCCAGCGTCAGATTTTGTTATTCAGTAAGTAAGCCTCATTATTGATAATGCTGAAATCTTCACTGCCAATCCCATCTGGACACAACCACTGTGGCTTTTAGGATGTGCGTGCCTCTGGCCCTTGATTTGTATGCTCCTCCTGTGAATATGTATGAATGTAAAGATCCTGTATCCTGGTTTGGCTTGTGGACTTGCGTATAGCATTTCTCCACTTTCTGTAGCTTCTCCAATACTTTTCACACCCACATGTCTAAACACAAGCTCCTACAGATGTGTACACCTCTCTCACAGCATAGAATTTAAGGTGCGGTTAAGTTGTGCACACATGCACACACTTAGGAAGGAAGACTGGGCCCTCTGATGAGCTTTCTTGCTCAGAAGGAAGGCAAGTGTTTGAGTCCCTCACAACATATTTAAGATGCCAGCATCAGGTCTGGAGAGATGATTCAGTCATTAAAGGCAACCCAAAAGTAAAATGCCAGCACCTTCTGCCAGAAATAGCCATGAGTGACCCATTAACAGAGAATAAAACATAGGAACCGGGAACTGCTGAGTAGCAAGCACAGAGGGAAGAAGGCCAGAACTGATGTTCTGTGATGTGGGAGAGCAAAGCCCCTGTGACATGGAGACATCCAGTAGCCTGCCAGGTTGAGTGGAGCACACCAGACAGTGTGCCTGCAGGGTGGGCAGATGCCCGGAGTGGGGAAAGACTAGGAATTATGCCACATTTCAGGACCTTTATGCTGAGATGAAGGTGAGCTGGTTAGCACAAACCGGAAATCTCAGGCTGGCACGAGAAGGCAACTCCTTTATTAGCTTTTATAGTAAGACTCACCACCAAGACTGAACTGATCCCCAGACCCTAGCAAACATTATACTTGGTAGCGTCGTGCAACACACACACACACACACACACACACACACACACACACACACACACACACACACACACGCTGGCGAAAAGGACATCCCACGTCTAACAACAAGACAGCTATTTGTACTGTCCTACAGATATTTAGTTTGTGTGTATGTGTATATGTATATTTAATTTTTTTTTAACTTTTTCAATATGAAATGTCCTTTTCACGCACACATACACACACATACACAATACCAATTAATTGTGCTTTGCCATAGTGTTCTTTAGTGTACACTTCTGAAAATGATGCCACGGACAGATTAGCCAGTTATTTAGAAGGGTGACTACTACTTCCAGTACTGCACTCAGAGCTGCCCTCGAGGGTACTTCACAAAGAAAACACTGTGGAATGTAATACACAATGCCTTAGCAACCTAGGTAGTCCACTATAATGATGCTCTACCCGGGACTGTTTCTTATAACGACATTAAAAAAAATGCTGATGGCATCATACCAAAAACAGTTTAGCAAATGCAATTCTGCTGGGGCCAGTCTGATGCACTCCAGGTACCTGTGTTTCAGCAGCTCGGGCAGAACCAGAGATCAGTGTTAGAAAAATCTGGAAGAGTAGAGTACTGCTTATCCTTCAAGCAATCTTCTTGGAATGGTGTTATTTCTCAGCGGGGCTCTTACATAAATATTTGGTAGTAGGACTTCAAACCACACTCCCTAGATGGCTTGAAGGCAGAGTTCTTTGTTATCCTTTGAGTCTTGAGTCACGTGTCTTAACTGACTATCCAGACCAGGGTGAGCCCTCCACCACCATCCACCAAGGGGACAAGGACTATTTTCTGAGGCTGCCCAGAGGCTTCGTCTGTAAAAATGAAAAGTGCCAACAGGGCCCCCGAAGTCAACCTCATTTAGTGTGGCTGAAGTAATGCCCATAGCTAAGCATGTTTAAGATTGGTCTAACCAGACCCTTGCCATGGCCAAATAAAATCTTGGCAAAACACCTGAGAATGCCTGGCTTTGAGCAAAGCTACTGTCAGGATCCCATCCAAGACAAACGCTGTGTTAGTGCCAAGGTAACTGAATGAAGTAACTTGTGCTGGGCCATTATGTATAAATCAGTGAAAATACAGAATGCCTATCAGAGATAATATATTAGTTTTAGGACAGTTGGCTTATGGACGTTCTTTCTGGAAATAATTGGCTAGCATGGCAAATTTATTTTCAGGTCACATCTAATTTGAGGTAATGAAATGTCACGTCCCTGCACAAGAATGTCTGGCTTTTGTTGTGGATGACAGCAGGGAAGCTGGAATTGATGTCCAGGATGCCTGAAAGATCATTAGGAAACAGGGCCAGAGAGAAGTAATTTCAGAATGTGTCCCTGTTGGACATGTCTGGACACCCACTGACATTCCCATCTGACAGAGCTGGGTTCTACAAAGGTATCCACACTCCATGCTTTCCCAGCAGCTCCGGCCAGGGTCCACCTTGGTCCATGTTCACCGTTCATCTCTAGAGGGTTGAGCATTACAGTGGTTTGGGATGGGATAATGCAGCTAGAGTCTGCATGTCCCTGATGTACAAATTTGATATTTTGGTGAAACATGAATTTTATTTGCTGACAACGTTAACCTGGGGTGGAAAAGGAGACTATTGAAGGCCGCAAGCGTTTGCCTGCTGTCTTCCATCATGGGGGTGGAAAGAATTGTCTGTGTGGGAGAGAAATTGATACTTTCTTTCCAATAGCCCCCTGCCTAAACCAACTCCTGGAGTTAGTAAAAGGGTTAAAGTTTAGGAAAAGAGACATTTGGAAAAGCTAGGGTGAAATATTCATGTATACACACACACACACACACACACACACACACACACACACACACAGAGCAATTTAGTGCATAATAAATGAACATTGCCAACAGAAAGGGGAAGGGTAGATTATTTAATAAATGAGCAGGATTTAATGACCATTTAGGAAAGAATGTTGATTCTCCTTTTTCCCCAATCTATAAAAATTAATTCCAGAGAGAACAAAGAACTAAACCAAAGAGATACCTTCAGGGTTGGAGCTACAGCTCAGTGATAGGTTATCTGGCGTGTGAGAGGTTCTGGGTTCCATCTCTAGGACTGCAAACAGGACAAAAAAATAGCAATACTAACTAACACAAGGAGATGCAGGTGAGTATTTGTTTAATCTTGGAAATTGCAAAGGCAACATCAAAGAAGGCGTTTGCTATATTTGGCTCCATAAAAGTAAAAAAAAAAAAAAAAAAGAAAAAAAGTATTTGTCAAGTTAAAGGTAACACAACTGACCAAACCAACAAAACCAAATGAAGAAAATGAACAAGTCCAAGGACAGCTCGGGAGGGAGTTCGGGAGGGAGTCACTGAAGCATAGTAACAGAGAAGGAATGGAAACAACAATAAATGGCAGGGTAGCTGATGGGGAAATAGACGTGATTGGAGCTGAGAAGTCATAGAAAATGACCCCTCCCCTCCAATAAGAGAATGCAAAGCTAAGATGAGTTGTTTTTTTGTTTGCTTCTTTGGGTTTTTTTGTTTTTTGGTTTCTGTCTTCCCTAGAAGCTGACTATTAATGGTCCATGACTGTAGTCTTAGCACCTAGAAAGCAGAGGTGGGACTGGGCATTTTTACATCAACCTCCTCTATATTTTTTGAGTAGCCAGAGCGACATTGCTTGACCCTTATTAATGGAGACTTGGAAAGATTTAAAAGTTTCCATTGAGTAGAGATAATTCTTGGTGCCAAGTAAGTCGACCCTGCCCCTGGGACTGTCATGTGGTAGATGCCATCAGAAGTCTCAGTGTGGAGGCAGGGGTGTAGCCTTGTTTGTTCAGGGCTTGCCTCACATGTACAAAGCCCCGATGCTACACACAACTGAGAACCGCAATACTCACCTGTAATTAGGAATTCACAGCCATGCTCTGCTACATAGTGAGTTAGAGGCCAGCCTGGGTTATATGGGATCTATCTTAATTTTCCTCCCACACAGATGTGGTAGTGTATATCTAATCCCAACACTCAGAAGGCAGAGGCCGGCAGATCTCTGTGAGGCTAGGGTCAGGTATGGCTTATGTAGTAAGTTCCAAGCTAGTCAACCAGCCAGGGCAGCACAGGGAGTTTCTCTCTCTCTCAAAAAAGATAGACTATTATTGTGGAGCTGGGGAAGTGGTTCAGAGATCAAGACTGTGTATTGCTCCTGTAGAGAACCCAAACTCAGTTCCCAGCACCCATCCATACAGGGCAGTTCACAATGGCATGTCCAGCCTCAGAGGATCTGACCTTCTCTTCTGGATTCCATAGGTAGCTGCACTCACACATAAAAATACCCCCACAAAAACAGACATGCATGAACTTTGAAGACAACCTTAGATTCTTCCAATCTGCTAATCACCTAAAGCCAGGTGAAACTTGTAAATGCTATTGTTGTGAGACAGTTGGATATATATCCTGGGAGGGATGGGGAAGCTTGTGTCTCTGCAATACATTATAGGAATAAATTTATAAAAACCTGGACTGCTTATCTATGAGGATAGATTGGAATAAGTCTGTATGTTTTTGAACTTAAAAAACACGAGAGAAGTACATTGACACAAAGCCATTCAGGAAGCCACAAACTGGAGTGACTGGCAAACTCACAACAGGATTCCTGTGTTCATACAGGCTCAGAGATCTGGAAGAAACAGCACACTGTGTGTCAGAACCCTCACTTGCTATGGATATATTAATACAATGGCTTAAGGAGAGGCTGGTAACTTCTACCAGATTTCTTAGTCTGGCAATTTAATCCACACATACACATTCATGAGTGCATTCATGTATTTCTTGTGCGCTTTCTGTTTTTTTTTTTTTTAACTTAGATTAGACACAGGAAGACAGGATATGTCATTATATTTTAGACAACAACAAAAATACAGAGGGTCATAGTATTCTTCTGTGGCTTAGACATCTAAATTGAGTGATGTTTGGGCTGATGAGATGGCTCGGAGGGTAAGAGAATTTGCCTTGAAAGCCTGGTGACTCCCCGTCTTCAGAAGCCACATAAAGGTAGAAGGAGAGAACTTACTCCCCAAAGTTGTCCCCTGACCTCCACATCTACTGTGGTGTTCATGCTCAAAACTATATCTAAGGAGGGTGCACTGTTTTGACCTTTTGCTTATTCATTCTCTTATAAACATTGTTGGAATGTCTTGCTATTCTGTGTGCTTGATGTAGAATCTAGAGGAATATCATATAGAAAAATTGTTTATTAAACCATTTCGTTAGGGACACTGGCCATCTCAGGTTGCCATAACAAAATACCACAGAGTAGAGGGATTATGCAACCGAAATTCCCATCGCACAGCTCTGAAGGGCTCCTCTTCTCTTGTAGATGGCTATATGAAGAGAGTGACTCCATCCAGTAGGGATTGGGGCTTCCGCACAGGAAGTTGGGGGGGGCGGGCCAAGCTGGGAAACGTAATTAATTGACAATAAAAATTTTATCTTGGGACATTAAAAAATTGGACTATAAGACACAATAGGTTTAAATTAGAAAAGTAGATCATCCCTTGCAGATTTAGTGTGTGTGTGTACCTGTGTATACTCATATGCATGTATGCATGTGTATAGACCAGAGGTGCATGTTAGATGTCTTTATCAGTGGCTTTCAACACTGTTTTCTGAGATACAATCTCTCTGAACCCAAAACCTGCCAATTTGGCTAGACTTGACTGCCCAGCAAGCTCTGGAGTTCTGCCTGCCTTGGTCACTGTGACTATAGGCAGGGGCCACCATGTCAATTTTTGTTTTAACATGGGTTTGGGGGATCAAATTCATATCCTCATGGTTTCAGGACAAGTACTTTATCCACTGATCTTGCTTCCAAAGGGAACTTCTAAATTAAAAATCGTTAGGGATATGGGTGCTTTATCTGTATATGTGTCTGAGCAGTACATGCATGAAGTGCCTGCTGAGTCCATCAGGTCCTCTGGAACTGGAGTTACAGATGGTTGTGAGCTACTAGGTGGATGCCAGGACTCAAACCTAGGTCCTCCAGAAGAGCAGCAGGTGCTCTAACCACTGAGCAATCTTTCCAAGCACCCCAGGTAAACCCTTGGCTCCATCTTATCCACATTAAAAATATAAAATGGAGGGCTGGAGAGATGGCTCAGAGGTTAAGAGTACTGGTTGCTCTTCCAGAGGACCTGAATGCAATTCCCAGCATGGTGGCTACAACTGTCTATTCTGAGATCTAGTGCCCTCTTCTGGCGTGCAGGCATACATGTAGGCAGAAACACTATACACAATAAATTAATAAATCTTTTATAAAAAGGAACATAAAATGGGAGACAGAGGAGGATAGACCAAGAAAGAGACTTTATTTGGAGAGAGCTGCCGCAGTATTGTGCTTGATTCTCTACTGTGTGTATGTGCCTGTGTGTGAGTGGACATGTGCGTGCATGTGCATATACTGATACATGTGTGTATATGTGTGCATCTGTACATGTGAATGAGTACGTAAGTACATTGTGTGTGTGTGTGTGTGTGAGGGAGGGGGTGGGAGAGGAGATTCAAAAGGCCTAGGAGGAAGACTCATTCTTTCCCTTTCTCCCCGGGCTTCCAGAGGATAACCCAGTAGGGCAGAGCCATGCTGGAAAGTCCAATTATGGTGTTTGATCATTACACTGAAATAGACATTCAGGTTAACACACTGGGAATGTTATTTGCTGTATCACTACTCAAGACTGAGCTTGAATCCCGGTTGCACTGGAGTGGACCCGTGTGGAATCAGGATTGAGAGAAACCTGGGCTCTGAGTACACAGCAGAATTGCTCATGAAGCAAGAAGCAAAGTGTGGAATCCACAGGCAGGGAGGAGGGCGGTGTGGGCTTCATGTAGATGATTGTGGCTTTTCCTATAAATGTGATCCTTGAGCAAGCAGGAGTCTGTCCAGACCTGGCTGCATTTGTGAACTTGGAGATTCACCAAGACCCCCTGGTGTGCCCTTTGCGGATGCCAAGGGTTTACGATGCTGTATTTTGGATGGTTTTTCCACTTTCAAATTGTGCCTTGGCACCTAAAGGATTAGTCTCCATCTATCCAGAAAATGAAGCTGTCTCGGTGGAATGTACACTAGAGTGCTTTGAGGTTTTGTTAACTCCTCACAGTCCCTGGAGGTGCACGCATGCCACTCTGCAGGTGTGGAGGAGACATCTCAGAGACCTGTCATCCTCTGTTCTCTAGGCAAAGGCCTCTCCTCTGCTGTTTCTTCCCTCAAAATTCAGCTCAATGGTCCCCTCTGGGAAGTTTTCCTATCTCTGTGTCCAGGTTGATGACCTAGATAAACATCAATCTCTGTTAAAGTATTTGCAACATACGATTCTTCCCTATTTGCTCATTTGCCTCCTTCTACAAGATAGATCGTCAGTGTCCTGGAGGTAAGAAACGTATCTTGCTGAGTGTATACTCAGGTATGTATTTGTAATCCCAGGACTCAGGAGGCCGAGGCAGGAAGATTTCAGTGAGTTCGGGGCCAGCCTAGTTTGTAGAGTGAGTTCCAGGACAGCCAGGGTTACACAGAGAAACCCTGTCTAAAACAAAACAAAAACAAAAGCCTAACTTTCCACTTCTGGAATTAGGATAGCTTCTGATGGTATGCCATTAATCGGCAATCACACCTTCTTAATGTTATATACTTTTGTTACAATCAGACATAAAATATGCCTCACACTTGATAGTGACCTCGAGAGAAATGTGCTGTGCCTAATTCGCCACTCTCACTAACCATTAACACATGACCTGTGATGGTGTAGGTGTTCAATAAATATAGAGGGTGAGGGGGTGTGGGAGTCATGGATGTAGTTAATCCATCAATGGGCAGCAGGCTGCCAGGACTTTAAGCATCTTCTATAACAAAGAAGGTGATATATTGCTTGGAGTAACCTTAGCTGCTGTGCTAATTAGATCTCTAAACGGCATTACTGTCTCAAACCCCAAAGAATTTTTTTTTCTCTAACATTAGCTACCCAGAGTAGGTGGTCCTCTTTGATGGTGAATGCCCTCAGAGAGATGTTTCTAGCAATCAGGTTCTTTTTCATCCAGTGTCTTATGGTCTCCCAGTCTCAGTCAGCACAAACTGTCTTCCAGATAAAAATGGTGTCTCTTTTGTCCAAAGCCTGTTTTCTTTGAGTTATAGTTAATGGGGAACGATCATCGTCATCTGGCCCCGGGGTTGCTGAACTCTTGAGAGCCAGAGAAAGGACAAATACAGACAACTGCATTCTGGAACAAAAACAGACCCCCTGTTTGACTAACATTTCTACAGCCATCAGCCTAATGACTTCCTGAAACTTGCAGCAAACCTTGTGCAAACCTCTCCCCTCTCCATGGAGCTCAATTCATGCATAAACCCTAGCCTGGATGAAAGAAGGCCAACCCTTCTTAGTGCCTTGGCCCTCTCTTTAGTGAAAGAAAGAACGTTTTTCTAGGCCATTCTGCTTTAAATCTTCACTTCTGGTAACCTCAGCCTCAGCTTCTCCCAAATCCCTCACCCCCACATCTAGGCAGGAGGGAAATACTCCGTATAGATATGGTTCCACAACTCCTGCTTACACTAGACTGGTGGGCCTCAGCTTGCTGTGACGCTGGAGAGGGAGGGAGGTGGTGAGGTTGTCAAATAGATCCTGGGAGGGACATCCCTCTGGCTGCAGCCTTGTCTGATGGCAATGAAGCATCTGTTTTGATGGGCAGCTGCCTCTCTCTACCCCAGGGAACCACTGGATGGCTGCCTACATCAGGTACAGCTGTCTGCTTCTTGCTTCAAGTTCAATTTAAATTTGGGACTCCAGTGATGTTAACCAAACATTTCTCAGTTGCAAGAGGCAGGACGCCAACTCTGACTGGAAATATCCTAGTTAGGAAAAAATGGAAATATCCTAGTTAAGTAGAGCTGGGTGGAGGAGCCCAAATAATATCTAGCCTCATGCTCTCTCCTGTTTTTTTTCCTCTCTACTTTTCCTGGGAAGGTCTTCATTCACAAACTAGAGCAAGAGGCCTCAGTGTGGCCTTCTAGCCCGTGGTCTCAGAAAGTGAAAATTTCTCTTTCACAGATGCTATTAACCTGTTCCCTCACCCCAATAAAAGATGCTGCATGCTCTTAACTGGGTCATGTGACCCCTGGGCTTGTGGCTGGGGTTCTCAGAACCTAGCTCAATACAAAATTGTAAATTAAAAATATTCTGAGATTATTTTCCTGATTCCTTTTTCTGGTAGACCAATTGCAAGGGTGTTATGACATCAAAAGGTTGGACAAGGCTGCTCTAGATGTACAAATACCCTGGAATGGATAGCAGTATGTGTGTGTGTGTCTGTGTGTCTCTCTCTCTGTGTGTGTTCCTTTTAGGAAGTTTGTCTCTGTTCTCGGGCCCCTCTCTAGATTTCTTTGCAGTCTCCCTCACCATTTGCCATTCTCCACCATCATGGAACTTGATGACTTTCCCCCCCAAATCCCCCAGATCCCTTCTCACCTCCTGGAATGACCCTGCTTGCTCTTCGGAGTTCACACATGGACTCCAGCTCACAGGCATCTCCTTCCTGGAGCTCTCACGGACCTCTCTCCACAAATGGTATTTACATCCAAATTCACTGCCTTTGGAGGCTGCAACTGATGCTGCTACAAACCTGAGTCCCGCAGTCCTGCCACACTGGCCTCCTTACATCTGGGTGTACATCTGGGCTGGGCTGGAAGCAGTTGGCCATGTGTTGTGTTGGCTGAGTCCTCAGAGGTGTAAAATGCCATCTTATCCAAAACGAACATGAGCAATGAGGAAGACCCCCACCAGACAGAGGCTGCAGGGGGTGGGGGGGGAGTCTATGAGGAGCTGGCCTCCCACAAAGCTCCAATTAGCCCCCAAATTATCTCCCGTGTCACGTGTGCAAGGATTTCTAACCAAAATTTGCTGGAAAATGGATTCTCAATGCTTCTGTCTATTTACCTAATACTTAACCCAAGGATAACAGCACTCATACAAATTTAAAATAAAACACATGTTGGTTTTTTTTAAATAAAAATTTGAAACAGATGGCCTCTTTTAAGACAAATATTTATTCCCCTGACTTTTTTTTTCACTTACATGTTTATATTTTTAAATATAGGCTTTATGCAAAGACCTTAGCAATGTCATGATAATAAAATCCATGTTGTTAGTAATTGTCTATTTCCTAGAAGTGTAGAGCTGTAAGCAGCCTCCAGAAGCCGTCTTTGGCATCCCCTCCTCCAGGCAGGCCAACGTGCAACCAGCTGAGACCAACTGGTGTTTATTCTGTTTACTTTGGAGCCTTTTGAGGAAGGAAGTTATAAACTCTTTCTGACTCATGGACTTGCCTTTGGGCGGTGGATCCTGGGCTGGGTGAAGAGCCGTTGGATAGGACAGGGGTTCAGAGCCAAGTTGCTCACATTTGCTTCCTTGCTGTCACCATTGGCATCTTCTTGTCTGTCTAGCTCAGGATTTGCAGTTCAGCCACTATCATTATGAGTGAATTCGAGTTATTCGCCCACTTTTGATAGGGACAACTCTGGTCTTGACCAGGGTCCTCAGTTTTTCTCCTTTTATGGGAAGTGAATATTTAAAAGAAGAATCAGATGTGAGAGATATTAAACAGGAAAAGAGGGACTTTTGCCATTGGCAGGAGAGCGCCAGATGCTCTTGAGAATTATCTGAGGAACTTCTACTTATGAGAGATACAAACTGACTCTTTTATGCTCTTCTATGCCTTTGCTGTTAACACACCATCTTACAAGGTACTGACTTAGGGCTTGTGAGAGGGCTCAGTGGGCTAAGGTGCTTGCTGCTAAGCCTCAGAGCCTGAGTTCAATTCCCAGAACCTACATGGCGGAAGAAGAAAATGATGCCTCCAAGTTGTCCTCTGACTTCTACATATGGATCACTGTATGAAAATATGTACACACATGAACACAACAAATAGGCAAGAAAAATTTAAACATTGTTCTTAAATGTATTGAGTTGAAATAACAAAATATTTGTTCTTACTATTCTGTGGGTGAGGTAGGCAGGTCGAGATGAGGGTGGTTTAGGATGGCTCACACTCATGTCGGATGTTTGGTCTATGTCAGCAAAGAATACTTGTCTGTGTGCTTCTCATTATCCCAAGAGCTAGCCTGGGCTTGTTCACAAATGATAGTCTCAAGAGTATCACCAGAGAGCAAGCCCATTGTCATTGTCCCATCAGTCAAAGCAAGTCACGTGGCCAGCCTAGGATCACAACAGACAAGTACTTCGGAAGCATGGATAGCTAGAGGCCATCTTTGTGAGGTTTCACAGTTGTTCTTAACTCTATTTACCTGATAACTAAATGCATATAAGGTCACTGACCTTAAACCATTCCATGTAGGAAGCATAAAAATATAGATCAGATTAAGCCCCTCTCTTGCTTATCTGTTTTCAAAGAATGTGCTAAGCTTATAGTCAAATCCAAACTCCCCACTATGGCTTACAAACTCACCATGGTTTGGCTTCTGCATCTTCTATTTCTTTTCATTATTTCTTTGCACCCTCTTTTTACCTACCAAAGCTAGTCCTAATGGTTTTCTATTTTGTTTTTGAGACAGGCAGGTCTTGAACTTACATGATAGCTGAGGGTGACATTGAACATCTGGTCCTTTATCTCCTAAGTGTGGGGATTGCATGCCTGGTTTTTAGGTGATACTGAGCTCTAACCCCAGGGCTTTGTACATGTTAGTCAAGGACTCGGCCAACTGACTGTGCCCTCAATACAGACACAGTAAAGCATTTTCTCTTGTGTTTGGATCTTTGGTACTGGAAGGCTCCTCCTTCTGCCTGGATCTTTACAAGATCAGCACTTCCTATTCATTCTAGTTTTGGCTTAAGTAAATTTGTTATCCCTCAAGAGACAGCCAAATCCTGGTCATCTACAATCAGGTACTTATCAATTCTCTCATTCAGTCACCCTTCTTATCCATCATTTTCCAGCAGAATGCTGTCACTTCCGAGTAGCATCCACAGTCCCGCTTCCTGTTACCCCTCTAGCATGTGGTACCTTGCTTGGCTCACAGTTGTGTGTGGTTCTGAGACCGTATACCCAAGACAAACAATCAAAGAAGGAAAGATTTTAGTTCATGCTTTCAGAAAGTTCATGCTATCATGGCAGGAGTTGTGGAGCCTGGAAGAGCATGGAAGCTTACCTTGTAGTGAGTAGGAAGCAGAGAGAGAGAGAGAGAGAGAGAGAGAGAGAGAGAGAGAGAGAGAGAGAGAGAGAGAGAGAGAGAGAGAGAGAGAGAGAGAGAGAGAGAGAGAGGAAGCTAGCTGGATTTCTCCTTTTCTTATTTCATTCAGGCCCTTGCCCTATGGAAAGCACCCACTTAGGGCAGTTTATCTTTTCTTAATTAACCCCCACTGGAAGCATCTTCACACACACACACACACACACACACACACACACACACACACACACACACACACAGGTGAGCTTCACTAATCTGCTCACGTCTCAATCCAATCAAGTAGAGGAACATGATCCACCATGGTAGTATGTGCTCCAGCAAGATTTCCATGTGATCTTTCCATTTTAATTTCATCTTTGTTCTTGATTGCATTGCCAAACAAACAGGCAAAGGGAAAACACCTCTATTGCTTGGGTAATTTAATATGTCTCCTTCTCCAGAGCTGGTCCCTAAAACACAGGGTGCTTACAATCCAACAAACCAGTATGGCTGTTGCCGAATGAACTGCCCGAGAATCTTCATTTATGCTGGCTGCTAAAAAACAAAACAAAACAAACAAGCACACAAAAAAAACCAAATCAAAACACACAACCCCCCCCCCCCCCCAATCCAAAAACAAACTCCAGGAACAAAACGTTAAGATTGCGTAGTAATAAATTATGACAATGATTCATTTCTTCTCTCTTTCAATCTCTCTCTCTCTGTCTCTCTGGTAATAACATTTACAATGTGACCTTGCCTTAAAAGTATTTTAGAAGTTAGAAAAATGTCAAATCAAATAACAAGAGGATTCGTAATGAAAAGCAACAGTTTCTTGTCTTAGCCCCCCCCCCCCAGCTCTGCTACTGTGAGCCCTGTTTTTTTTTTTTTTTTTTTTTCTGTTCCTGTTTTAGTTCTAAAGCATATCTAAATGACGCATTTCTACCATTTCCTTTGATTTATCAACTTCAGACACCATCTTCTGCCTTCGGGCTATGATAGATGAGGATCTAGTCTCTCTGGCTCTCTTTCATGTTGCAGCCTCTCCTCTGTGTCTGGGAAGCCAGGCTGTCTGATCCTGGGGGAGACTGAGGGACCCAAAGGTCAGTAGGAGCTCTGCTTACTATTGGCCCCTGGAATGTTCTGACCACCTTGCTCAGGTTCCTGAGGTGGAAGGATATTGGGCTCTTTTTTTTTTTTTATTTTATTGTTTCTTTTATCCTGGGTGCTGAGTGATGACATTTCCCCAGAGAAGACACGTTCCCTACCCTTCCCTGCCTCTGCCCACTCTTTCCTGTGCTAACCTGTGGAGTCAGTGCTCTTTGCCCTTCTGTGGGTAGATCTGAATTAATCCCCCACATCTCTCTCTGTTGGCTGTGTGAGGCAGGCAGCCCCTCTTCAGGGTCTGGCCAGTGGGATGGCTGCAGCTTTTCTTAGAACGGCCCCAGACTGGGAACATATTCTACCTTGCCATCCATTTTCCCTTCTGTTGGCTTCAAGTTTTCTGGAAATGGCCTGAAATTCTTCTGCTGATGAGCTAACTCCTTTTGTTCCTTATGAAAGGGCTCGTGCCTTTTTAAAGTCACATTTTCTGGGCTGAAGAGATGACTTAGTCATTAAGGGCAAAGTTTCACAACCAAAACTTACATTCTTTGGGGTTTTAAGGGAGAGAAAGTGAACATACATGTTTGTCTGCCACTGGTCAGTTTTGTCTACCCCCTCTCCTCTTAACTTATATGCTGTTTGGCTTTGGCTTCTCTCTCTCTCTCTCTCTCTCTCTCTCTCTCTCTCTCTCTCTCTCTCTCTCTCTCTCTCTCAGCAGTTCACAGAATTTTGCTCTGGCAATCTTGTGATGCCCCCAGTCCATCTGCAACAAGGTACATTTTTTCCCATTGTGTCCCAGGCTGCTGTCCTGCAGCCCTGGCCTTTGCATGTGACTTCTCCACCTCTCCCGGCTGTAGCTTACTTTTACACGCTGGCCTGCCCACTTGACGCCATCAGCAGGTTCTGTAAGAGCCTTTGATCAGAGCATCAAACTGGGTTTCTTTCATCAACCCAGAGGCTCCCTGATGCTGGGGTCCACCCCTCTGTCAAACTGGGGATACCCAGGGCTGTGACTGACAGCTTCCACACTGAACAAAGGAGACTGCCTCCCTCCATCACTTCTGGAACCAGACGGACTCATAGACGTGGATGATGATGTAGGGAGACATTTGTAAGTACAAATGATGGGGCTGGGGTGGGGCGATCAGGGAAAGTAACACAGTGTGAGGTGTTTGGCTTGCTCTGACTGTTGGTCTGAATGTTGGAAGTGCTTACCCTAACCCTCGGTGAAGAGTTTGGATATTGTCTTTCTGCAACCAGAGACTACTGCCTGTATTTCATGGGACCTACAGAGGTGAATGAATTCACTGTCTACTTTTGACCTCACAAAGCAAGCCCCTCTGAGCAATAATAAGTGAGGGTCCAGAAAATGAGAGTAAGGACTGGAGTCAGTGGGCTCAAGAAGCGATCACAAATGGGGGCCTATTTGAGGGTATAGGAAGTCTAAGTGAAGTAAAGGCCAGTATTTACAGAAAGCTCTCGGTAGAAACACAAGTAACCAGGCATGGCCCTGTAGGTGATGACACAGTAGTAACCAGGCATGGCCCTGTAGATGATGACATGGTAGTAACCAGGCATGGCCCTGTAGATGATGACATGGTAGTAACCAGGCATGGCCCTGTAGGTAGTGACAGGACCATGGTCCAAAGAGGATAGAGCCAGCCCCGATAGCAAGGCCAATAATCCCAAACTGGGGAAAAAATCCTTAAATACTCATTAATAATAAATAAGCTAAGATAGTTTTTTATATCTTAATTAATGTAACCATTAATATTTGTCTCATTGTTTCTCCTTTCCTTTTCCATCCTTCCTCTCACCCCATTTCCATCCGCCCCTCCCTCCCTCCCTCACCCCTTCCTCCCTCCCTCCTCCTCCCTCCCTTTCACCCTCCCTCCCCCTTCCCTCCCTTTCACCCTCTACCCCCCCTTTCTCCATTCTTCCCTTCTTTCTCAGGGTTTAGTTGTGTAATGCAAATTTCTTTGGAATTAACTATGTAGATCACACTGGCCTCAGACTCACAATCTCCCTTACACATTCCTGAATGCTAGGGTTTCAGGCAAGCGCCATCACCCTGGGCTACCATCAATACTCATGGTTGGAGAACACTTTCATAAGAAATCTGTAAGACCTTGTATAGTAGGGTTCCATTTTAATTACAAGCCCATCACACATACAGGTTCCCCATCTTGCAAGTGGACTGATAAATCCACGAGAGGCTGGACCCCCCCCACCTTGGAAACACAGTGTACCGGAGTGAGTTGCTCTGTCTTGGGTTTGCACAGCTGATTGGGAGCCATGGCTCAGAACTGTGGAAGAGGATTGTACCATATAGGGCCAGCTCAGAAGAAATTTAAAATCAAGCATTTTAAATATAGTTTTTACTAAGACCACATTACTCTTTATAGCATTATAAAGTAGAAAAATTCTAAGTTGATCTACTGGAGGCTGGAAACTGCATCTACACACCCTGTAAATTCTTCTTTTTCTTCCCTCCCTCCTCTTCCTCTTCCTCCTCTTCCTCTTCCTCCTCCTTTGTGAATGCTCTCAAATGATACACAATCCTTTTTCTGTTCTGGATTTTATGTTTTCATCATTAAAAGAGAATTCTTGTTTCCAATGAATTTCCTTTCTTCTTTTATTTTTTTAAATGATGCAGAGGCTGGGAATGTAGCTGAGTTGGTAGATTGCTTGCCTTCCGTGCAAGAAACCCTGGATTCAATCTCCCGCACCGCATAAAACAGGCTTGATAGAGCACCACTGTAATCCCAGAGACTTAAAAAAAAGAGAGAGAAGAAAATGACATACAGTATATTTTCAGTACACAGAAGAGGCTGAAAGTCCAGCGTCTTACAAATTTCAAAAAGGTGCTGAAAATGAATGAACTTGATCAGGCTGAAGAAAAAAGCCAACCATCAGAAATGTAATCAAACATCCTTTTATTTTTACTTTGACCGTGGCGTAAGAACATATTATACAAACATGGAGATTACACATTAAGATTGAAATTGAAAAAAACGTAACATCTGAAAAAACAGAAATACGTAATTATTAATTTTTTTTCTTTCAGACCTCATTACTTCTTTACTTTAGAAGCAGAAAGGTAACACCTCTCTTTCGCCCCAACATGTCAATGTTGGGTCTTGCATTTCATACAGAGATGTGCTGTACAGAATTCAACCTTGAATCTTTTAACTGAGTGCAATAACTTTATTTAGTTTCCTAATGGAGAACAGCTGTTCACGGCTGAACTTGGATAGAATCTTTGTGTGATACTTTTTATGTGTAGCGTAACCAGGCCTGAGATATTTGTAGAATTCTGACATTCTAAAGTTGCAAAATTTAGATTTAGAACTGAACCCATGGTTCAAAAAATTCTTCTTTCTGACACAAGGTTAATTGGGAAAGTTGAATTTTTAGAGCTCCATGTATGGCATAGTATTAATTAAGAAAGCAATTTTCATAAAACTAAAACTTTTGTGAAAATCTCCCTTTCTCGCTCCAGTTTCAGAACAGTTTATATATCTTTCACTTCTGGAAATTGATTTCAGCCTAGGGAAATAGACCTGGTAATTCTTTACCAATTGATTTTTTTGAAATATAATTTCATCAAGAATACAACTTAATAGCCCATGTGTATATGTGTGAAGAGTCTATCAGAGAATTCCCCAGAGTTAGATGGTGGTCATATTTACTGAAAAGGCTGTTAACACCTAGATTCAATTCTTAGAGTATTTTTGTTGGATGATAAGAAAGAACATTTAGTATGTTTTCAGTTGTTCTCCTTCCCTTAATTAAGAGATGCCAACATCACTGATGTGCCGCCACTTATCTGATGTTGAGTGTTAATACTACTTTGTATCCAGTTTATCAAGCAGCATGGACTTCCTAACATTTCAGCCATGGAGTGACTCCAGAGGTCCATGCTATGGTCTATGTTTTTAGCACAGCATTTTAAAACTTCTTGGTGAATTATTTAGCATTCACAGTGACCCAAATTTGTCAACTCAAATTTAAGTTTCAAGACAAGGTTAGTGTTAACACCGACCAGTTCATGGCTGGGTTTACTAATGTTGACCTGTCTGCATTAAATGTTTCAAGACTTGCCAACACACGGAGCTGAGTCATTTCCTGAAATTGTGCCCATGATGGACACCATGCTCCAAAGTGCTCCGATCACATCCAAGTCTTTTTGGAACCATAAATAAATACAGCAGACTGGGTGGCATTATTCAAACCGGTCTCCCACTGGCTTCCCTAGGAAATGCCACAAATGATCCAACATTTTTTTCACAACTTTTTTCCTGTAGGTTCTCAGCCATGTTCACGCCATGCTGAGCAACTGTATTTCTGTTTAGTCTTCCCATTGCAAAGACTTCTTTTGTTCAAGGATAGATTCCTGCCCTTAGGAGATAATCTGTTAGAGACTCATCGGCCTAAAAGGCTGTATGTAGCTCTCCAGACTTCCCCAGCCTACTTTATTCCACAGTGGTAACACTTGGGAGAAACCTGAGAAAGAAAACTTTGAAACCCAGTCCTTTGTTTTAGACCATGAAGTTTACATATCCCAGGCAGACTTCTTTGATTGGATTCTTTTGATATTGATATATTTTATTTGCATGTCAAAAATGTCAAACTTTGAAGACTGTTTTGAAATTATGATTTCAAAAAAGCTATATTCTATTTCCCCCACATATGCAAGCCTGATATATGTGCTCAGCTTCTTCTTTTGTGATTGCATTACCTATATGTAAGTGGGTATAAAAGTGCTTTTTATTTCTTCATCTTTAAAAGGCACATGCATATATGTGTGTGTGTGTGTGTGTGTGTGTGTGTGTGTGTGTGTGTGTGTGTGTGTGTGTGTGTTAGTATTACTTTCTTCCTGACTCTAGTACGGTATAAGCTAGCAGTCAATGACTTGATTCTCAGGCTCAGGGTTAGAAGATGGGGGTGGAGGCACAGGGCACTGGGGCTTATGAGACAACATGGTAACTACTTGGCAACAGTGAATTCACAGCATGATTCTACTCCAAGCTTCTCCCATTCCTGAAACCTACCAGAGCTACAATATGCACATTAAAAACAGTGTGTAGTGTAATGAGTTTTTATGAATAGATCATGATAGAAAGTTCTGCAAATATTTCTAGTCAAGAACTTTGATTTTTTTTTGCCTGAAATAAATTATGTAGGCTCATTTAATAACTGTTCTGTTTATACATTTTGTTGAGTAATTAAAAACATATATTTTGAATTATATGTAAATTATAAATGTTAAATATTTAAGACCAACAGTGACCTGGACCAAACAAATGACAGTCCTGGCTAGAGTCAGTCACTAGGTCTTCAGTCAGAACCTCTGGTGTGAATGTTTTTCTGGGTGCCTGTCAGTGGATACACTTCTCCTCCATCTTAAGGGGTTGACCAGTGTCTTTCTCTGGGATGTTGGAGGGGCAGTGGCATACTCTTCATCCAGGCAATGGTACAAGTCCTGTGTTTACCCTGTCGATAGATGACAAGAGAAAACTTGTGTGCAGAGATAAAGACAGAGCTAGGTATGCAGAGAGAGAACCAGTCGCTAGTGAGTAGTGAGGGAAGGGCCCAGGCAATCATCTTGGCTCTCTGATGTCTGGTTCTTGGTTCTAGTCCATCCTCAGGTCAGTAAACAGTAGAGAGATAAAATATAATTATGCCGATAGATCTCCTATGGAATCCAGGAGCAGCAACCAGTGAGGAAGAGACCAGCAGATGGTGTCAGTGAGAGCCAATGGCTGGCTTTCAAGTGGACATGAGTTTCCATGGGAGTGGTCTGTCCAAATGGTTCCAGTCCTTAAGCCAGGGAGCAGGGGACAGTGGGAAGGCTTAGTGGACAAGTAAAAGATGAACATCTCTGTGTGAGCCCAGAACAAGGTTTAAGAAATGATAGTTTATTCTCTCTCTCTGTAGTAGCATTATATATGTGACCACGCTCCTTGCTGTGACACTTGGCACACCCGTTTAGAAGATCCCCACCTCCTCAGTTGGGGCTTTTATTTTCTTTGACCAATGGAATTGTGTGGACTTGACAGTAGCTAGTTCTGAGCTGAGGTCTTGAGAGTCACGAGACGTTCACATCTGCCCTTTCTTGAACTTTTGCCATCCGTAGTGTGAGGAATCTGACCCACATGGCTTCAGAGGGGAAACACACAGAATCGACCCACACCAACCCAGTGTTTGAGTCAGAGTCCCTCAGCCCTCCCCACATTACAGCTGTGAATAAAGAATGTTCAATTTTGTTGTTGTTTTGTGATATAGAATCTCACTCTGCAGCTCAGAGTGGCCTTGAGTCACTGTATCCGAGACTGGCCTCAAACTCGTGGTCATCTTGCCTTAGCTTCCTGAGTGCTAGGATTACAGGTGCGCACTACCACATCCTGCCAAAATGTTTGTTTAGGTCATAGGATTGGGGGGATTATATTATATATAGCATTTTCACAGAAATATCTGACAAATTCAGAGAAGATCTGAATCCTAGTCAAAATGGATGAGCAGGAGCCCAGGCAGAGGCTCTGATTATAGCAGGATGGGCCCATATTGAGTTGGGAGGCATGAGCTTACTCAAAGGCAACCTGAGCAAAAATGTGGGTTCTTAGAGGTCATTCCAGGGGCTACCAGATCCATGTATGATTGGGAGAGGGAAATAAGAGTGGTCTTGTTGATCATCTGACTTGAAGGAAAATCAGGAGGAACCCAGGAGTCAAGGATTTGTAGCTGAACTAGTGATATCCCAAATCACTGTGTGATTATACCGCTTGAACCCAGAGCTGTGAGCATTGATGAATCTGTGTGGGTGCTTATGTGTGCTCCTAGTGCCCCTTGTGTGTGTGCGTGTGTGTGCGCGCGTGTCTGTGTGTGTATGTGTCGTGTGATCATGTGCCTGTGTGTATGTTTGTGTGTATGTGTCGTGTGATCATGTGCATGTGTGTATGTTTGTGTGTATGTATCATGTGATCATGTGCATGTGTGTATGTTTGTGTGTATGTGTCATGTGATCATGTGCATGTGTGTATGTTTGTGTGTATGTGTGTGTGTGTGTGCGCGCGCGTGCGCGCACGTTGTACTTGTGGCTGTTCTCTTAAAAATCTAGTAGTTGCTGCCCACCCATTCGCTGTTTGTTGTGTGTATGTTTACTGAATTTTTTCCTCTATCACTCTCCATTTTTAAAAAAGAGGTTTATTTATTCTTACTTTTTAATGTGTGTGTGTTTTGCCTGCATGCATGTATGAACATGACATGCATGCTGGATGACTCTGAGCACCATGTGAGCCCTGGGAACCGAATGAATGATGATCTGCAAGAACAAGTACTCTTAGTCACTGAGCCATCTTTCTAGCCCTCAACCTCATTTTCAAAGACAGGGTCTCTCACTGAACCTGGAGCTCATCAGTGGGCTGGTCTGGCTGGCCGGTGAGCCCCAGGAATCTTCCTGTCTCCACTTTCCAGCACTGAGATTTTAAATACTTACTGCTGTACCTGGCTTTTTATATGGGTGCCGATGGTCAAACAAGTCTTTGTGTTTATACCGTAAGCACTTTACCCACCAAGTCACTGTCCCATCCCTGTTAGTATTTATTATTTTTGTAGTGCTGGGGATGAAACCCACATCTTTGCTCATGCATGCAAAGGCAGTGCTCTATCAGTGGTCCACATCCCCATTCCTATGGCTCATTGACTCACCGGCAGCTTGATCTGGGCTGGGTCTGAGACTAGAAGGGCCAGACTACTTCCAACTGTCTTACTCACCTTCCACAAATTGATATCCTCAAAGTTTGCCATTGACCCGAAGGACAGTGAGAGGAGAGGAGCCCAGGCTTCGACTTGTAGACTTGTGTTGCCACGGCGGGAGATGCTGGGCAGGCGCACACGCAGGGTGTTTCTGATTTTCTTTCTTAAAATTCCTTTCCCCAGAGGCTTCTATGCTCCGGAAGCTCTTGTCATCTCCTCATTGAGGCAGACGAGGATGAGAGTTCTGTTGGGAGGCATTTCCACTTAATCAAGGCCAGTCATAACCAAGCTCTAGGATTAGCCTGAGATCTGCAGATTTGCACAATCGCTTGGGCAGCCTGTTTTCTGTCTTCACTACCTTGTTATCTGGCCCTTCTCTGAATTCCTGTAGCTTTTCCAGGATTTAAACAATGAGATTAACAGCTATCATATTTTTTTTGAATGCCTACCATATGCTTGACTTTCTAGTGGATCTTATACAAATATTATCAATAATAACAACAGCAAAGATAACTAATATTTATTAAGCATTTACTGTGTCCTAGGCATCTTGCCAAACCTGGTACGGATATTAACTCACTGAGAATCCTCTCAGTGAGGCATCATGTGCCTCATTATTTTTTTACATACAAGTGGCGGATGGTGGAATTGGAATTTGGATGTAGATTGGTCCGACTCCAGGGCCATTCCCACCCCCCCCCATTTGTTGCACACTATTGCCTGGTTGTGTTCTAAGTGGGCCAGGCATGTTGAACTGCCCAAGATGGGCTGGGCAGAAACAAAGCTGGCCAGAGTACAGTGGTTTTCTAGCTCCATCCCTTACTGACTTTGGCGGGGAGCTATGTTCCTCCTGGGAGCTTTGGCTCATCTCTGAAATGGGCATCGGGTGTTATTTCCTTCATAGAATTGAAGTGAGTTTCACAAGAAGCATCAGTGAGGGTGATGGATGCTGAGGGAATGCTTGCTTCAGAACTGTTCCTTTTCTTTCCTAAGACAACTCTGCTATAGGACAAGGCGGCATCTGAGGCATCATCACCGGAAGCCAAACGATGTCTGATGAGGAGTATCCTGACATTGCTCCTGTCCGAGAGCAGCATTGTCTTATAGACCTCCACCCTATATAGACCAGGATGGAGAAGATTTGGAATCCCACCCTGTGTTTAGAGGTTCAGCTTCCTGTGTGATGCCCTTTCCATGATATCATGCTCCTGATGAATATATACAACCATACCCAATGACCCAGGCACTGTGGTTGGTGGCTTTGAAACCCTTTAGACAATTCTATGACATTCTTTTTATCAAAAAGATACCTTCAGCTACGTTTCTTGTTGACAGGCATGGTCGGGTACCAGATGACTGAATGAGAGAGACCTTAGGTGATTTGACCCAACCCTCAAGCTGTTTTTCCAGCTGAGAAGGTGTTGCAGGGCTAAGTCATTCCCAGGAAACTTTGCCTAACTGCTGACATGAGCCGATAAACGCAGTTGCGTCAAGCCCTGAGGTTGTAGGGGCATTTTGTTACATGGTGGTGCCACATGCACGTACATAGCAGAGCACGGGGAAGTCTTGGACCTTGTTTTTAAGCCCTCATGTTCTGAAGTCTTATTGTTGTGTGTCTCAAATCTTACTTCTGTTGGCAAATTCCATAGCTTCTTGAGACTGGTTGTGCCTTGTGAGAACCATATTGATTATGGGTGTTGAATTAGCTTTGTAGGGCTGCTATAACAAAATATCTCAGTCTGGGTAGCTCAAACAATGGAACATTTTTTGTTCTTGAGTTGGAAGTCGGAGATAAAGTGCTGGCAGAGTTGGTCTCTTCTGAGGCCTCTTTTCTGGTTCTCCAGAAGACTGTTGTTTCTGTGTCCTCACAGGGCCTTCCTTGTATGTGTGTATGTATGTTTGCCTGTGTCCACATTTTCTCACAGGGAACAACTCACAGTGTTTAAAACAAACCCTAACTAGGGCTTCCTTGTGTGCTCCAGGGAAATCTCACTTGATCATGAGAAGAGCAGCTCTCTATGACCTGCTGGCCCCAGCTTTGTAGTGGTAGCAAGAAAGGGGGTCAAGGAATCCCTTCTATTTTTTTTTTTTTCCAAGAGAGGCAAGTACTAGCTTATTTATCTTATTATTCAGGAATAAGTTTATGATGACCATTGTCAATAACTAATTGTAATATGAGGATGTTCAAAGAATGAAATTTTGCAGAGACCATTTTTATTTTTGCATTTAATTTGCATACTTAATTAAAAAAAAGTATGCTATCTCCTTTTCATATAGCAAGCTGAGGGGCCATTTAGATTATTTCCTGGCTAATTTTTGCTTGGAGTCCCTTCTAGAGAGAGGTAGAAAGTATTTCCTGACCCTTCAGTGATTGCTGCTTCCTTTGGGGACCCTTTCAGAGGCTCATGGATTAAGCCTGAGAGAGCATCCCAGGGTATTTTAGTTGAGGAGAAGCGACTATGTAGACAGCAGCAGTTGGTGTCTAGGATTGCCTGCATGTTCCGGAACTGACCCTTGGCAATTGTCCCACTCCACACAGTTTGGAAAAGGTATTTTAGAGAGAGAGCCCGGACTCAGAAACCCTTTCTGCCAAGTCCTTTGTTTTCCTTATGTTGCCGCGGTGTCTAGGGCTGAATTTTTAAAATGGCATTTTCCTGGAAAGAACTTTTTGGTCTTTTTTGGAAATGTATCATGTAAAACAAGATCACAAGTGGACCATTGGCATGATGTCCCCAGGACCAGCTTGGGAAATAGGCGGGGGAGGGTCTCTCAGGGTTGGACAAAGGAACAGAAACAAATTTGGAGGCAAAATGGCCTGTGACTAAGGGGCCAGCACCCCTGGATCAGAAGTTAGCTCAATCCAATGGGCAGACGTCATAATGGGGAGAGCCTGAGAGATACGGTTCCAGAGTCAGGCTGTGGGAATGTTCCCGGAGAGCCTGCTGGCTGCTCTACTATATGCAGAAATGTTCCTGAGCTTGCTGTGGTCATCATTCCTGGTCTCTGTGTAGGGGACAAACCAAACATGATGCTCCAGGAGTCGCATCTCTTTCATTTCTGAAGACAGGAATGTCTGTCACATTTGCTCTGGAGACTCCAAAAAGGTTGAGTCATGTCTTCTCATGGGACTGGAGGGTCCTCAGTTCCCTGCCTCTCCTCTGTCAGAGGGCATGTTTTTCATTCTGCTTTCCAGAAGCGTGTGTGAGAAGAGCCTGGTTTGTGGGGCTGACCCAGTGGCCTCTCCCCACCCCCTTTTAGCAGCACAAACACAGGCTGCCCTGTCGCCACCTCCCTCCAGGCCCAGGGCCAAGGCAATGACGGTTGCCAAGTGGAATTTCTGTGGCAGGAAGGCTCTTGGAAGCTCTTTGTAGAGCTGGCTTCCATCCTTTGGACTCCCCATGTTATACTTCTGTCCAGTCCTCATCCTGCCCTGGCTTCTTCGCCCAGTCTCTGGTCTCTTAGGTTTATAGTGACCAAACACATGGATGAGTTTACCAACTCTAAAATCCCCTGAACCTCTTTGTTTAAGCCCTTGGTTTTTTAATGACTTTTGTTTTGTAAGTAGGACTGATTAAAGTTTTGGTCATCTGTAGTAGAAATGAACCTTTAGGTTCTCTCTGTTTTCTGGAGGTTAGGAATGTAAACATCTGGGGATAGATGCAGTTTAGGGGGTGCTACTGAGAGCCCGCCTACTCCTCTAGGGTTATCCTATTTCCAGTGACCTGCATCCTGAAGTTATCAAGGGCTCCTGACAGCAGATCACGTGTTACATTCCACTCAGCTGTGGGCCAGGGATCAGAGACAAAGGTCAAATATTTATTTTTATTCTTTCACACTGCACTTCAGAATTACAGTTAGTTGAACACAGTAGAAATGGATGAATGAAACACCTAGTTGTTGGTCTGAAGTTAGTAGGCCTGAGTTAAATGAGCAGAGTCAGCACAGGTCTTTATGGGCACCACTAGGTACCCAGAATCCTTTTAGCTTTTCATACTCAGTTTTCCTTCTTCCTGGGGATGCCTGCTGCTCCTCCAGGAATTTTGTCCTTATTCCTGGGTAGGAAGAAGATCAAATAGAAATGAATAGAGACAAACCACTCTTCCCAAAGGCTCATCCGTGGCAGCTGGTTTCTCTTTTACATGGCCAAGTCACAACACACCAATACCTTCACGCTGTCTCATTGGCAGCCCATTGCTGACTTGTGGAAAACACCAGATTCTGTTAGAAGGAAGACTTATTAACATGGGAGCCAATGTATTTATGGTTCACGCATATTGCTCTAATAATTTTCCAGTGACTCAAACTCTGCACATGCTAAGGATACTCAGATGACTCTGTCCCAGCTCCATGCTATTAATATTTAGCATTTGCTATCCACTTTATCTTTAGATGTCCCCAAACCAGACATTATCTTTATTGCTGTCTTAGAGTTTTGTTGAGATTGACTGCATGCTCCATTTTTTTCTTTTACTAATGACTGTCCCGTTCTATTCTTGTCAGAGTATTTTCTTCTTTAAGTGGCAGTCTTGACTTCTTCTCAAGATGCGGTGTTTTTAAAAACTCCTGATTTATACTTGACCTTGGCTGATCACTTCACAATGATGGTTCATGTTCTTTATTACAGACACGTGGCTGGCTGTTTTTTCCCGGTGCTAAGCCTGCTGTCCACTTTTATGGTGTTTGGTGTTATTGGTTTCTCCTTTCTCCTGGTGCTGTTTTGATTTTTCTGAAGCTTGTGTTTTGCACTTTCTAAAATGAGCCCACGGGTAGTTTCTTCATTGCTTCAGATTCCACATTTTTTCAGTTTGAAGATGTGTCTGCTTTAGCTGCTCTTCTCAGAGCTGTAACGGGATATGTACCAAAGGCGAGCCAAGGAAGAAGCAAGGGTCGAGGTTTGAAGGTACAGTTCATCACGGCAGGGAAAACAAGATGGTGGAGCATCCAACAGCTAGCCACAGCGCTTCTGTAGACAGCAAGTAGAGAGAGGTAGATGCTGGTCCCCAGCTCCTTTTCTCCTGTTTACACAGCGTGAGAACTCACCCCGCTGACAGTGCCCACACTCGGGAAAGCCTTTCTAGAAATACCCTTGAAGGCGAGCTCAGAGGTTACTCTCCAGTTCGCTATCAGATTGACAGAGTGACATCACAGCCATGCCACTGTTTGGTCAGGCTGTCTCCGGACATGTAGTCACTCCCTTTCAGCTGCTCTTTAGAGAGCTCCTATGAGATGGCGTCGGACCCTCATGCCTGTTTCTCACGTTTATGTTCTCTTGGTGACCTTCCCTACCTTTATTGTCCTATTTTACATTTCTGGATAATTTTAAAGGCTCATTTCGGTTTATCTGAACTTGTTTTCAGTTTAACTGAAAAGCCTCTTTTAGTTTTGTCTAGAGTACTGGCTTTTTGTGGAATTACGATTTGAACTCAGGATTTCCTTATCTCCAAGCTATACGGTCTCATCATCTGCTAAATATCGTTTGATTCTTTTTTTTCTAAAGCTCTAGAACGTTCCCTTTTTAAAAAATTCACCTTAAAAACATCTTCCTATTTGTTCTTTTTTAAAAACATCTTTTTCTTTACTTGACATTTTAAAACATAGGCTGTATTTTCTTAAATAATTGTTTCATTTAAAAGTTCCTGGTGTACAGGATGGCCAGTTTCAATTGTCAACTTGATTGAATTATGAAATGCCTAGGGCATTAATGAGGTCGCCCTTCGGGTGTGTCTATGAGGGTGTATTCCAGAGGTTTTACCGAGGAGTGAAAACCTCCCCTAAACTAATGGTACCATCTCATGGGCTGAAGTCCCAGGCTGAATCAAAGAGGGCAACAGGAAAAGCCAGTTGTGTGCCAACTAGCTTTCTTCATGCTGGTCTGTGCCTTGGACCAAGCTTCCCCAACATCCCCTGTGATGACAGGTGGCATTTCTTTGACCCATGAGCCAAAGTAAACCCTTTCTCCCTAACATTACCTTTGTCTGACTTCATGGGAAGGAAACGTAATCAATACAAGGTAATAACCCTGCTAATTGTTTCGTAGCCTTCCTTACTGTAATTTGTAATTTATCTGTGTTTCCCTTGGATAAAGAAAATTCACTGCAGGACGTTTATCATGGTCCTTCCGAGTGCCCCAGGGATAAGACAAGGGCCAAGTTTTCTATTAGCTTTTATTATTAATTTTTTAAAAAATTATTTTAAAATGTCAGGTATATGATTAATTTTAGTTGTTCCCTTTGTTAGATTATTACTCAGATCTTTGTCACACACCGCTGTAGATGTTGCTGTAAAGGAATTTTTACAAGTGTGATTAATATTTAAATGGAAAGACCTTTGGAGGAATATTTCTTTTTACATTGAGCAGGGTATAATCTGATCAGTTGGAGGGTTGAAGAAATTAAGATTTCTGCCTCCTAGCTGGCTTTGAACTTGAACTTTAACACTATTGACTTTGCTGGCCCTCCAGACTAATTTATTATAAGTCTCTCTTGCACGGGAATCCCATTGGCTTTATTTTCCTGGATCACCCTGGTCCAGATAAGCAGCATTGATTTGTAGACCACCCTTGTGTGGGTACTGCCTTGAGGTTTTCGTTTCTTCCAATGATTTGATTTCCGAATCTCCAACTCTGGAGAGACGTATCACTGATAATTCCCTGGGCCCACGAAAAGGGCTTAAATTAAAGTAATTATCATTTGAGAGTCTCTGGTACTCTTGGGTTCTCCATCAGTAGGAAGACAATGCCATCTGTTCATCGTTGGTGGACATCAGTGCTCCAGCCTTGACCAGGTGTGACCAACATTTTACAACGTTCACACTGGAGAATTGAATGACGGGATTAAAAAAAAAAAAAAGTTATACTGTTTTCAGTAAGCTTACAATTTTGTGTTGGGTCACCTTTGTAGCTCTCCTGGGATGCATGTGGTCCCAGATTGGGGCTCCCTTGAGGGTAAAATATCTTCTTGAACTATCCCCAAATTAGGTGACGCACCCCTACCCTTAAGAGAAGTTCTGTCTTTTTATTTCTTGCATGTAGGGATTTTTTTTTCTTTATTTTATGAGCTCAAGTATGCCTGTGAAAATATTTTTTCTGCTCATGTTTGTATGGGTTTGTCCAGGGTGTGGAAATTCACACTAGCTCATTTTGTGTTGTTGCTGGAACCAAGGACCATGTCATTCTTCATGTTGCTGAAGAGAGCTTCTACCGTTCCTTTTCCTCCCCCGTCGCCCCTCATACAGAGGGGTTTCATCTTGATTGCATTTTTCTAGCTTTCACAAAACCCGGGGTCCAACGTCAAGCACCCCCAAACTGAGTGCGGGTGCGCACACCTATAATCCCAGTTCACTTACAGCCCTAGTGCTTGGAAAGTGGGTGACAGATCTCACCATTGACTTTAATGTGATCTGTTGAGATGGGCTTGGGTTTTGCAACTCCAAGTCTTGTGTAGAGAGACTAGGGGCAGAGCTCAGGGGGAGGACCTGAAGTTTAAGGTCATCCTGATTACACGGTGAGCTTGAGGCCAGCCTGGACTAAATGAGACCATACACCCCACTCCCACCCCAAAGAGCAGGACTTCCCTAGAATTATGACCTCCATCACCCTATGGTCTGGGACACCTCATTCCTTTCCAGAGACCTGTGGTCTCAGAACATGTAGGGCTAATACATCACGGTATTGGCAAAGAGTGAACTTCTAAAAAAAAAAATCAAGAGAGTGGAGGGAAAGAAAGCATAGTCAAGAGAGGCAGGGGGCTGTCAAAAGGTAAACGGAGCATGGGGAGTTCAGATAAATGAGTTGTGGCTGGGCCAGTGTGGCCCTGTGGTGACATTCTGCAGCCCTTTCTCAGGACTGTGATTTAGGGGCAGAAGGCTGCAGGAGCCAGCCCTGGAACGTTCTGAATTTATTTAGGCTATTATTCGAGTTTGGTCAACTTTTCAGAGTTTTCTTTTCTTCCAGGCTGTTGCCCAAGTACATTAAATCTCTGCTGAGAAATCTTGCTGTGCTATTTGGAGCATGCTTGCTTTGAGAAGCCAGGGTTTTGTAACTCTGGGTCTTATGCACAGAGCAGAGGCAGAGCCCTGCAGTCCAATGGAGGTAGTTGGGAAGGGATCCTTCCTGTCCTGTAGATTAGGAGTCACCCAAGCTATCCCTTGCAAATCTAGGGACTGGGAGAAATCAGGGACAAAGGATCCTTCCCATGATGCTTTTCAAATCTCTTAATCTCCCTATTGTTATTTCTCATAATTCTCACAATACCCCCCATGAGCTAGAAGTTACTATCTGGAGCTAAATATACAAAGGGGTTAAGTACTTAGTCAAAAATCACAGGTAGATTCCAAGAGGCTGGGAGTCAACAGACACAACACTTTGTGTCTCAGACCCCAGTTAGCACTGTCATTACACAGACTTGAGACCAAGAGTCAGGGATCTGCTCTTGGGATGGATGGAAATGCTGGAGACATACTTTATTTAATTCCATTTCTGGAAAGAGAGATTAGAGCCTAGAGGGGGGAGAGAGTTTGACTTGATTTTGATGAGAAAATTAAAGAAGCTGTGGGCTGATCTGGGGATGAGAAAGTCTTGCTTAGCTAGAAGCCTTATAGGCTGGTGGATCAGAACACACTGAGGGATTTACCCGCAGAATAGGGAGAATCAGAAAATGTCCGAGCCTGTGGAGTTTAGAGGAAAGAAGAGTGTGTTTCAGCATGGCTGGGTGAGTGGCCAGAAGCCTGACTCTATGGGCCTTTTGTGTCTCGTGCCTCTGGCCTTCTCAATCTTACCCAAGTAGCATTTAGGGTCAGATAAGTCTGGGTCAGGGGACAGTCTCGGGCCCTGTAGGATATCTAGCAGCATCTGTGCCTCTACTGAGTAGATAGAATAGTAACCTGTCCAGATAAAATATCTCTAGATGCTGCCAAATGCCCTCTGGGCTTGGGCTAGTGGATTTCCTCCAGTTGTGGATCCCTGAGCAAGAGATATGACTCTCTTGGTTTCTTTCTCATTGTCTAGAAGGCAGACCCTACATCATGGGATCGCTTTCTAGACATATGTACTGATGTCCTCTGACCAGATCACCACTGGTCCTGATGAGACCGTCTCAGATCTTTTGGAGCCCTTCCTTGGCAATAGAGGCGTGATCATCAGCAGAGTAGACCACACAGCAATGAACACTATGTTAGAAACAAAGACCAGGGGGTGCACCAGGATCAGAACAAAGCTGGAGGTGTTTTCAACACGACGCACTCCAGTGTTTCAGTCCAAGGTAATATTTTCCCATTGGCCCAGCTCTCTTTCTCCCCACATCAGCATCAGTGAACAGTGCTTGACAAAGCAGGCCTTTTACAGAGCAAATGACCTTAAATAAAAACGAATAAGAACAAGACACTTGGCATTAATGGTAATAATAACCAGACTCCTGTGAGGGACTAAAAATATTGCTCCTTTATTTGCTGATTGTTATGGGAATTCATACTTTTCAAACTTAATATCAAGCCTTTCTCCATCTTTCTGTCAAGTGTGTTCTGATGTTGCCAAGTAGGTCAGGGAAAAGGAGCATGGCTTGTTTTTCTTAATACATGTCTGCTGCTTCTCTCTCCAGGAAAATGAAGTTACCTGTGGTCGTCTTTGTCTTTTTTTTATAAAGGCTAAAGAGTGCTAATATTTAATTATGCATGTGTGTCTGTGTGTGGGATATACACATGTGTTTGGGTGCCCACAGGGGCCAGAGGTGGGTGTTAAATCCCCTGGGGCTGGAGGTCTAGGAGCTTGTGAGGCATTCCACATGCTCTTATGTGGGTGCTGGGAATTGAACTCTGCAAGAACAGTGTGCACTCTAACCACGGAGCCATATCTCCAGTCCACATTTCTCTCTCTTTCTCTCTCCCTCCCCTCCCCTTCTATTTTTTTTTCTTTAAAAAAATGATGTGGGACATTGCAGTGCTATAGTCTGGTCTATCAAGAGTCTTTGAAAAGTGAACTCATCTGGTGACAGAAATCTCTGTTTTCTGTTGTCTTCAATCTGCAAAGTTTCTGAGGGAGGCCAGAAGCTTACTAAACAATTATTACCATAGAAGATTGTCCACAAGGAAGATTGTATACTAGCCCTTTCCACATTTTTTGGTCTATTCCCTTGATTTACTGGACATCTGATCTGTTAGCACATGACACACCGTGCCTAGTGAACACCGTCTTTAAAAGCAAACAAACTGAACAAAAAAAACTCTGCTCTGAAAACCACTTTGTGTCTGAGGATCGAGGAATCTGGGGATTACAGGAACTCTGTGTGGGGAGCTAGACTGTTTGGTTCAGGGCATCACTAACAACTAAGTGTCCATCGGTCCGATTAGATGACAGTTTCTCATCATGAAAGAATGCAGAATACCTACTCCCAATCAGAGCTGAACCAAAGGCAGAGGTATGGATGACAGTAACATCTGTGAATATTATTGAGTTAGACAAATTTATTTACTGATAATGTGTCTAGAGTTCCTGACACAGGGCTGGCTTATTTCATTATAACTTCCGTGAAATAAGTAGCATTATACTCATTTCCTAGGGAAGGGTCTGGGGATGAGAGACACTGTTTCCTCGAGGTCACATGACTTCTAAATAGTAGTTACAGGACATTTGAAGTCCACGTGTTACTTGCTCCCTGTGCATTTTGCTGCCTCTGTTGATCATTTATAAGACTATGAAGATGTTGGAAGGGGCACTTTTGAGGTCTCCAGCCTGTGAGGCTGTGGAAATCTTGAGAGGACCAACCTTAAGTAGCTCGGAAAAAGCTAATCTCACAGATGGCTTTTAGACTGTGTTGGGAGGAGAATGATATATAGCATATAAGAAAAGCTCCCTTGCTTTACAATCAGTTTCATTGAGCAAATGTATCTCTGTCTTTGTGAATGGAATTTATAAAGACAATACGGGCCTGTCTCCTTGGCATCATGCTGAACAGCAGTGATAACTCTGGGCTTCAGTCTTAATTATTTTATCTTTCAATGAGAAATTGGAGCAGCTTCCAGTTTTGCTTTTTCCCCCTTGGGTTCATATATATATATATATACCTGCACCTGGGAAAACTCTCTTGAAGATTTGGCTGTGAGCCCTAGCCTTTAATGGCTTAGCTATCTTTCCAGTCCAAAGGAAAACCCTCTTAGAGGCCCAGCATCCCCTCATGAGACATTCACATGGCTTCCAGCATGTGAAATCAGTTTCCAGGTATCCGATCACAATGCCTGAAGATTTGCAGCTTCAGTCAGCTGAGAAACTGGCCTTTTTGTAGAGAGGGACTGTTTACACACAGCCCTAAACCCCATTCTCCCAGGGGCTATAACCAGTGGCAGAGATAAAACAAAGCATCTTGTTTGGTTAGAGGGAGCTCCTGCACCCTCGAGTGAGGAGGAGCCAGAAAGATGATTTATCCTGGTTGAAGCTTGGGACTTCTGAAAATTCCCTGGTGGCTTCTTACATATCTGCTGTAAGTAATCTCACATGCAGGTTGAGAAGGGTCCAGGGGAGAAAGGGTAGGTTTGGTTGGGCGTGTTTGCATGTATGAGCACAAACATTGCTGTGGTGTATGCAGAACTGATAAGGTAATGGGAAGTCAGATCAGTTATTGTTCCTATAATAGGAATACATAGAGGCAAGAGAGAGGGAGATAGATAGGTACAGAATAGAAATAAATGATCTCACACCAATATAAGTTGAAATTATGGCAAGCCAATTGGTGGCAAATTCTGATAGACTTAAAAAGATTGAAAGATGTTTTTGTCTGGTATGGAACAGGCACTATTAAGCAAAGTCCAGCCCATGGGTCATATATAATCCATTGACACCTCTCTTAAAATACAGTTCATTTGAATCATTCATCTATCCATCCATCTATCTACCCACTCACCCACCCACCCAACCACCTACTCATTATTTCAGCTACTTTTGTTCTTCCCCAGGGGTGGTGAGGAGTTACCACGTACATCGCACAATGTACAAAGTCTGAAATATTAAGACTCATAAGAAAACATTGTCGTGGAGGAAAGAAGATAGTGTTCCAATTCCTGGAGCCACAGCTTTGAATCCATAACTACCTTCATAATTTACCGTTTAAAGTCTTAATTTCCTAAGACATGCATGGCAATTTATGCCCATAATCAGTATTTAAGAGGCAGAGCCTCAAGGATTGCACAGAGAGAGAGAGAGAGAGAGAGAGAGAGAGAGAGAGAGAGAGAGAGAGATCATGCTCAAAGGATAGAAACACAAATGTCTAAATTATTCACCCCTGGAATGGGAGACTGTATTACATAATCCAGTTCATCACTTAACTCATCCAGGCAAAAAAGAATTGAATAACGAGTGTGACAATGTGTAGTGAGTGCTGAGAAGTAGTATTAAGAACAAAAGGTAATTTTACAAAACAAACCAAACTGAAGGCTTGAAATGAGAGGGGTCCCTTATTTAATAAAATGACTCCTTGGGAAGAAGGGTTTCTCAGGAGTGGGAAACGGTAATGGATGCAAATGGTTAAAATGCATCTGTTCACATCGAAAACTGCCGAAGAATAATTTTTTCCCTTGGTCAAGAGGGAATAAACGATGACAGTGAAAAGCTGTGCACAGTGTGTTTGTGTCCTCAGATGGTATAAGGTTTGAGACAAGGTAAGCTGGTTCATTAACACGGACGGGAAAGAAATCGCAGCCACAGCTTCCATCATTGGGAAGAAGCTGAAGCCTTTGTGAGTGTGGGGTCCAGTGTGTGAGACAGTGTGAGTGTGAGTGTGGGCTCTGTGTGACACAGTGTGAGTGTGAGTGTGGGCTCTGTGTGACACAGTGTGAGTGTGAGTGTGGGCTCTGTGTGACACAGTGTGTTTGAGTGTGGGCTCTGTGTGACACAGTGTGAGTGTGAGAGTGTGGGGTCCAGTGTGTGAGTGTGTGTGTGGGGTTCTCCCATCTTCCATCCTCTCCCACCCCCCCAATCCTCTCCCATCCCCTCTCTGTCCTCTTCCATCTCCTCCTGTCCTGTTCCCCCCCCCCCTTCCCTTTACCGTTTCTTTCTTTCTGTTCTGAGGAACAAACCCAGGGCCCTGCACCTGTTGGAAGTGCTTTCCTTTGACAGGCACATTCTCTCAGAGGGAAGGAGAGGCTCCTGAGACCCAGGGAACTCACAAAACTTAGACGGCTCAGGAATTCCCCCCCCAAGGCTAAAAAGCAGTTTCTTGGGGAGGAAGGAGCTGCCTGGGGTTGGGTAGAGCTGCCGATTTCATGGGTTGTCACTTGTGCTGAATGTATTTTCTGCTGACACGAAATCATGCTCCACCCATAAACAACTACAATGAACCCATTGATTTTCCGAGGTGGGCAGAGTCATTTCTTCAGGGTGCTGTCAGTGACCTATCTGGGGTGAAAAGATATTTGTTCCCATCTCCTCAGGCAAAGTCATGCCACAGCTGGGCAAGCACAGAGTGCTGCATTCCCAGTCCTTGCTTCTTTTTCTTTCTTCCTCTAACAAGGCCAACACCTGTGGGGCATATAGGTCCTAGAGACTTCTAAGGGTCTGGAGGCCAGCCTGTCCTTAGCCAGTTCAATCTGGTTATAACTGGTTCAATCTGGTTATAACTGGTGCCTTAAAACATGTGGCCATAGCACTTCCTCATAGCCATGAGGGCCCCCTGAGTGGGCACTTTCTCATAAGCCAACTGGGGTCTAATTGGGGCCTTGGCAACAGAGGCAAAGTCCTGTTGGGAGACTAGCAAGAGATGACCACACTACATCAGCAGATGTCAGCAAAGCACAGCCCTTCCCCCTGGCTGGGAGGAGGGTATTTAAGGCTTGCCCCTTTCTCAATAAATTGGACTTGTTTGTTTCAACAAGTTCCTGGAGTCTGAGTCATTGATTCCGGGCTTCCCCCCCCCACCCCCCAAATCCCCAAAGGGAACTGGCAGGGCCCAAAGCATAGACAACCCCAACACACACCTACTCCAACAAAGGCCACACCTCCTAATCCTTCTCAAGTACTGACACTCCCTGATAATGATAAAGCATTCAAATATATGAGGCTATAGGAGCCATTCTTATTCCAACCAACACAATATGTGCTTTTTTTATTTACTCACATGTGTGGGTGGATGTGTGTCCTTGCATCTGTAGGTTAGAGGTCCACATTAGGTGTCTTTCTTAAGACAGGGCCTCCTACTGATTCCAGAGATCATGGAGCCAGCTTGGCTGTCTGACTCACTAACTTCTGGGACCTGCTTGTCTCTGCCTGACCCCCCACCCCCACCCCAGTGCTGGGGTTACAGATACATGCCCATTGCTGTACCTACCTGTCATGTGGTCCTGGGGATCTGAACTCAGGGTTTCATGCTTACATGGGTGATTCTCTCTCCACCCATTCAGATATCGTTATGCTAAAGTTGAATTTATTTCAAGATAAGCCCTCAGTTTCCTTAAATTTTATTCAAAAGCTGGCTTTTATGTCTTCCAGCAAGGATGCTGTTGAGCGTGGGCTTGTGGGGTGGGGCTGTGCTCCTGGTCCACATGCTACACCAGGGGTTCTACTCTGGGGTCAAGCAGAAAATGGTGAGAATTGATTCAGAGAGATTCCTGGTGACTTTCTGGTCCTTGGTAGCATACGTGAGGGAGCAGAGAAGTAACTCCATTTGGATTACGAGCTGCAGTGCTGCCTGGGGCTGCCATGCCACAGACTTCCCAAGACCTTACAGCTGCCAGGCCCAGAAACAGAGAGGATGACACACAGCCCATCATGCCAGTTGGCTCGGCTTCTCCACCCCCAGGGAGGGATGTGGTGGGATTGGAGATTGCCACAGAAAGTGACAGGGATGATTAAAAGGCATGGCAAATCAGGGCCATGAAGAAAGGTTAACGGGATGGCAGCTATTTAGCCTGGAGAGGGGTGGCGTGGAGCAGTTCCAGTTGAGTCTGTGGACTTGTTAGCAAGGCAGCTGCTCCACATAGCCCCAGATCTAGGGATGACAGCAGCCCGAGACCGGCCAGGCCCTTCTGTGGAGTGGGGGCGAGCTGCTCTGGAGACAGGCATAGGCGTCATTTCAAAGGCTCTTTGTGGTCTCTGAAGTCCCTTCTCCCTCCCCTTTGTTTTTTACATCTGTCATATGTTGTGCAAACCACAGCCAGGCCTTTCGACAGTACTAAAACCTGCTTTCTTACCCACTTGGAGGGTAACGTGGCTATAAATTTGACAAGTCAGATAAAGGCCAGCACAAAGCGGAGATTGTCTAGTGTCCTAGAGCCTTCTGATTAGCCTCATCCCCAACCTGGATAGATCACCTCTCCTCCGTCCTCTCCAGCCTTCTCTAGCCTGTCTGGGTCCCTGACTGGGAATTCAGAAGTTCTTAGCTGCTCTGTTTCCTTCTCTTATCCATCATCTTGACACTTTGCAAGGGCTTTTCTTCCTTCCCAGGTCAAACAGGCTTAATTTCATTTTTCTTCATTCTTTTTTCTTTTAAAAAATTTGAAATATTTTATCTTTTTGCTAGGTCAAGTTTTTTACTTCCACAGACAGGCTGTCGTAGCATATACTCAGGCCAGGAAGGTTCAGTCTCCCCTGGGACAGACACAGAGGCCTTTTGTCCCGAACCTTTTCAGATTCCTGTCAAAGTAACATGGGCATACTCTTGAGTTTTTCTGATCCTCAACTGAGAACCTGTAAAAGAATATGGCCATCAGCAAAAGTAGGTGGCTTATGAGCTACCCATTCATATACTTCCACCCTAGATTTGGGCTATGATCAGGAGGGGGCCTGTAAAGTCTAGAGTTAACCCATATTTTGTTTCACTTTTGCTAATGAGGGATTAGTAAGTTTTACCTGATGTGAGCATTGTCTCCTGAGCTGCTGAGAAGAGCCCAAAGGCCACATCCCCACCAAGAAGTTCTTCAGGAAGCAGGGAATGTAGACCTCTCCACATGCCATTTTCACCGTGCCAGAGAGCTCATCTCAGGAGGTCAAAGGTGTCAACATGCATGGAACAGAGGACCAGGGATGGAAATGGGCAGGGACTATTTAGTCAAGAATCCTGAGCCATGCTGAGCTGTGTGAGACACAGGAGTGTTCTCTGCTCTTCTCCATGTACCTGTGGGAACATGCAGAGGGTAGGTCTGCATCCTATTCTTTAGGATTCTGCAGCATGAAGCACAAAGATGACACCAAGCTGTGTGTCCCGAGAAGAGTGGGACAATGGTCACAGAAGCATTGGAACTGCTGACCATTGTGCAGCTCTCGGGACCCCTCCCTTTAAGATGGGAACACCCCTACATAGCAGGCAGGGCTCACTTGCTATACACCGAACTGCCACTGTAACTATACGTTCTCAATGTGCATTATCAAGTGGAATGATGGGACCAAGGAAGAGGCTGTTTAAAGTCTTGGCTTTTGGGACCTGGACATTCCTTCATTTAATGCAACTCCGGTGTGCAAGTTCCAGCTGCCGGCTGTCCTGGATGGTGACCAGCTTGAGAGGGACTAGTTGACCTGGGCTGCACTTACCTTTGTGTGATATGGTCTCTTAGTAATCATCTGCCTCCTCTTCCTCCTCACCCTCCCTCCCTCCCCTCACAAGCACAGAGTGGGGTGGGGGAGCACAGGAGTCCTTGAATCTGCAAGGAGGCGTGTCATCTCTGTGCTCCATTCCACTTGAAAACTCGGAACAATTCCTGTTATTTTCGGTTCCCAGACCTTGAATGTGTCAGGCTTCAGGTTCACTTCCTACATCTCTCCCGGGCTCCCGGATCTGCAAGTAATTTAACCTTGTTTTCATAGAGCGCAAAGACGTTCCGCTTGTTTACACTGGAGACAAATTTTCCTCAATTGACGCAATCCTATTGATGAAATAATGACTTTCTTCCTCATTTAAAGGTAATTTCGGCTGGTGTCGTGACATGCAGGAGAAAGTGAAAGGCTCTTCTGTCCTGCTTAGTGAAGGGCAGGCTCCCACGGCTCTGGGTTCTGAGCTGGGCCTTTCCCCTCACCTGTTCCAAAGCATCCTAGGCAGCCCAGGGAGGCTGGAGCCCAGGCAAGAGGAGGATGGCTAAACAGCCAGTTCTTGATTAGGGAAATCAAAAAGTAGCTTTGACTAGGTAATGAATGCCAAGGTTGGGCAGGATTGATGTACTGTGTTTCAACAATGCCTTGGTTTGCTTTCCAGATTCTTAACATTTAATCAGCTATTGCTTGTACTTCTCTTCTCTCTCTCTCTGTCTCTCTTTCTCCTTACTTCCCCTCTCTCTCTTTTAAGGTCCCATCATATGACAGTCAGGATACACTATTTCAGCTAAAGATTTAAAACCAAAGGGAGGGAGTGGAGTGTTGGGGAGACCGGCAGGGGCCTGCATACAGCTCTTAGGTGAGGGGATGTGGGAAGTCCTCAGCTTCCCTTGGGCTTAACTGCTCCAGAGGAGTCAGATCCAGTGACCACTAAGACTTCTGCATTCAGTTCTGTGGTGCAATGAAATCAAGGGGTCTCTGTTAATTCCCGTGCTTCCGTTCCATATCCTTGGACTGTGTATTTTGATAGAGATAAGAGCAGAGGATGTTTGTGTGGATAGGCCCTCTTCACAACTTTCCCGTGAGGCTGGGACAATGCATTCTGTGTTAGCAGTGCTGATTAGGAGCTAGATATTCTTGGGCGTGTTCTGGAGGTGGTGGGGGGTGGGGGGTTAGAATTATGCAATTATACAATGATTTTCAAAATAATTTAGTGGAAGCTTTGGTGGTAGCTGAGGGGCAGGGGGCTTGTTTAGCATGTGTAAAGTCTATATGAGTTTAATCAACATCATTCCAAAAACATTTTCTTTTATTTTATGTGCTTCAGTGTCTTGCCTGTATGTATGTCTGTGTGAGGATGTCGGGTCCCCCAGAACTGGAGTTACAGACAGTTGGGAGTCGCCACTTGGGTGTTGCGAATTGAGCTTGGTTCCTCTGGAAGAGCAGACAGTGCTTTTAACTGCTGTGCTATCTCTTCAGCCCCACTACAAAAACATTTTAAGAAAAAAATAGTAATTTGTAAATACTTGGGATGGCTTTCCAAATACCTAAACCCAAAGTGATGTGAATACTTCACTTTGAATGGCCGTTCAGGATCTAAATACCAGTGGCTGACACGTTTTAGGTGGCTCAGTCTCCTGCAGGTACTTGCTGGGCATTCCATTGTTTCTCTTGACCAGACATTGGAGGGATTTTTGTGGAGAGTTAGAAAGTAAATATTGCAGGTTTTGTGGACTAGAGGTCTTTGGCACTATGAGGCAGCTTCTGTTAGAGGTAGCATGCACATGTGTGTGGAGCTGTCTTCCAATACACTTTATTTGTGAGTCTTAGCATTTGAATTTCGCCTAATCTTTAAGTAGGTGTTCTTTTCTTAATTTTGTCCATCACTTAAAAATGTAAAATCCACTTTTTGCTCATAGATTTGGCCCATAGATCATGGGTCTGCTCTTTGGGATAGCCCCTTTGTGGAGGTACCAATAACAGACAAAGAAACCAAGGTTTTCTTAAAGTAGAATTAGAATCAGAATGTTATTGTATTTTTTTTTGATACAGATCCTCTTGTATCTTGAAGGATGGCTTCAGACTCAATGTGCAACAGCATGCATAGTTTACGAGATAAGCAAGGCATTGATCCCAAAGCTGAGTGCATGCTAGGCAAACAGTGTACCAACTGAGCTACATCCTTGGCCCAAGCAGATAATCTTGTCTAATAGTTTGAAGTTTTGAGGGATATCAAATGAGACGGATAGACTTTGAGACCCGGCTCCTTCTTTTTAAATAGCCATTAAATAGAGATTTTTTTTTTCTTGGTGATTCTGATTCAAAACATCCGAGCAAGACCGGCCCCTGATCAGGGTAGGAAATCCCTGGGCGGCTGAGGAGTTGTGTACAGGACAATGGCTTTAAGGGATGTTGCTGGAAGGAGGGGTAGAAAAAAAAAAAGACAATGAAAACCTTGTTTTGTGGATGTTGGGGCTGTGGATGAGGCCCCGATCTCTTGGTCTGTTGGGTGCCAGCGGATGTCAGCTCCTCTCCACTATAGGATGGGGGTCCAGGCTGAGAGAGGATAAGGAAGCCTGCCATGATTCCAGGCTCCTCCCACTCTGTGGTTGAAAATGATGCATTTTGGAAAGTTCTCTAGTGCCTCCCCTAATTCTGTCTTAATGTTTCTAAGATGAGCAGGCTCTATCTCCAGAGACAGCCTGTCTCCTCCCAGGGTTGGCTATAGGCCTGTCTTGTCCTCCCCACACTAGGCACAATGTGGCCAGGCTGAGATGCAAGAATGCCCCGAGACCCAAGAACATCCTCTGACTCTGAGACGTTAGTGGATGCTGATGCAGGGGACCACCGAGGAAGGCAGCAAGGCATTGCCACCTCTTCCACTCATGTGGTTAGCATTTGAAGGGCAACTTCAAAGCCAGGAGTCCCCATGTGCGTTGATTTTGAGGGCCCTACCTGGCTCCTGGAAGGGGCACTGTGATTCTGTTAGTTGCATAAAGAGGCCCAGTGAGGGAGCAATGAGAAGATGGAGTCAATCCTGACCATTCTTTTCCTTCCACCACATCAGACCCCTACAAGGGGCTGGGTTGAGGGATGGGCTGTAGTTTTTGCCTTGATAGCTGTGGTTTGAGTAAGTTATTTGATCTCTCTGAGTTTGTGTTTTACACCTATATCGGTGTGGGCTTATCTAGTTGTTATGAACAGAGGAGTGTCACATGAAGATGTCTAAAAGACTTTCTGTATGGCTGCTTTCTGCCTCTGTTTTAAAGTGATTTGGTTTTGTGAAGTTGACTGACTAATCAATCTTATCCAGTTTGGACTCCACAGGGCCAAGGAGACACAGACACTGTGACTGTGCGGATGTCAGTAAATTTTTATTCAGTGAGTTTGTGCACAGCGCCTGTATCTATTGATACCAAACAGCTGGATATCCAGAAGCTTCAAAATGATGGATTTTTTTGACTTATCACTTGAGTGTTGGATGTCATCCTCTGATATAAGCTGCAGAAATGATTCGAAACAATAGGCACACAGCCAGAGCTTAAGGACGCAGGCCGGCTATGCTGGACTGTGTGTGTAATTGGGGAAAGTCTGTAGATGACTTTTCAAATAACCCTAGCAATATGGCTAGGTTGATCTACTGTAGGTGGAATTTTCCATCAGAACTGCTTGCTCCCCAAATAACCATACAGAGACTTATTATCAATTATAAATGCCCAGAAAATAGCTTTGGCTTGTTACTAGCTAGCTCTTTCAACTTAAATCGACGCATATTTCTTATCTATGCTTTAACACGTGGTGGTACCTCTTTTCATCTCTGCATCTGGCTGGTGACTCTGCCCTCCTCCTTCCCAGTGTTATCTTAGTCTGGGTTTTCCATGTAACCTCTTCCTGCCTAGCTATTTGCCAGTCAGCTATTTATTAACAATGAGAGATACAAATCTTCACAGTGTACAAAAGGATTGCTTCACAGAATTCTACCACCCATACTATCTGTCCATTTATTTTTTTGATCATTGGCTGTTAAAGACTTTTAGGACCTCTTTTAAAACCCAGTGAAGAAAGATTATCCGTATCACGGCCATTGTTTGTTGATAAATAGAGGCTTCTCAACTACCTATGGGAGCTTGGAAACCATTTGTTCTTGAATGTGTTAGACATTTCTTCCACATCCCAGATGCTGCTGCTGTACCCCATCTTTGATAGATCATCCTCTGTCACTTTAAAGCCATACTCTTGTCTGCAGGGGATAAGGAAACAGGGCCTCTTGCTGCTATCTTTAAATGTCCCAAGCTTGAGTGACAGGGAGAGAGCACAGGCATGGATCCTGAGCTGGGAATGATGGGAAACTACCCACTGGACTTAGGGAACAATACCTGAGGTCAAAAGACAGGTAAAGAGTGGCATCATCACCATCACCATTATCATCGTCATCATCACCATCATCACACTTACTGTCCTTATCATCATCACTGATATCATCACATCATTATCATCACCATCATCTTCCTCCTCCTTATCATTTATATGTGTGTTTATAATGTGTCCTTTATTGCTTTAAAAATTGATTTGGTCACATAACAGTACAATCTATTGGACTGTGATAGCAATTTATTTATTTTATATATATATTTATTTATTTTATATAAAACGACTTGGAATTCTTAGTTCTGGAGGATACTCTTATTTGCTATATGAGTTTTACAATTAACTAGCATTTTTTTAGTTTCAACATACTGGCCACCAATAATTCAGTGTTATGTTATGTGACGTTTTGTCAGCTACTTTTAATATTCCATGACATAAACCAGGGTAGAAACCACACGTGCACAAAAGGTAAACTTTTTGAGCAGTTCATGGCTTGAGAATGAGTCTGAGGTTCCTTTAGTGAGTACCCGGTATAAACTCTGGAACCTGACTCAGGTCCTGGATGATGAGGATCTATTTCTCTTCCCTAAAGTTGCCCTGACAACCCATTTATTACAGTTATGAGACTGATTTAAATTTAATTCAAGTTCTCGGGCTTGGTAATGGGCACCTTTACCTTCCGAGATCTATCTATCTATCTATCTGTCTATCTCTATAATGACTTGTTTTTTCTTGGTCTTTTTCTGGAAAATTCTGGTGTCACAGAAAACAGTCAATGATGTGTTTTGGGGAGATATAGACTAGACCTTTCTCTGTGAGGTTGCTGTAGTTTTAAATTCCATTTTTAAAATGTTGGGTTTTGGTTGAACGGACACCCACTAGGATCTCTCTAGTCTCTGATTTTCTGTGAGTCCATGAAATTGAAGTGTTCAAGATTGGCAGCAGGTGTTCTGAAATGATAGTCCTTTTTCTGTGGTGACTGACTGGGTAACAGGGCCTTTCCCAGAGTGGGTACTTTGCGCTGGCACCATGGGTACAAGATTGGCTAATCCTCACAACTCCCTACACCTTCCATTAGTGTCCAGGGCCTTGCAGGACTTGAATGGGCCATTTCCCCTGGATTCTCTTCTGTCTGCTTTAATCCACCTTTGCCCTTGAAGCTGAAGCTACCAGCTCAATGGACCCATTCCTGACGCAGTCCTGACCTCATAGGAAATGGGTATGGAGCCTAGCAGGCCCCTGGAGGAAGGAGTGGCTGCAATCAGCTCTGTTTTCAGTCAGCAACAGCTGTGCCTCAGTTACGCTTCAGAGGCAAGGGTATTAGTTCTGTTCCAATGGATATTAAGCCCTGTTCTTCAGACATGGGCCCAGAAACCCCAGCACTTGCTGGCTCCTGGGTTCATTCCTCTTCTTTACAAAATCCAAGTGAAGACTGGGTGTGCCAGAGGCAGCTTGGACTCCGGAATTTCCTTTTTGTTCCCATCCCCCAAGATATCTACAGAGATCCCTCCAATCCAGCCTCTATCTGATCATGGTCTTAATCCCATAGATGGCGCTCCATTTAGTTGAAGCTGGGGTCACTGGATGCTAAAGTTGTCGCCTGATCTGCTGGGGATGTAATGCAGGGGAAGTCAGGGTCCTTCTGGTGGATCTTCATTTTATTGACAAAAGAATCCAACACAACTCAAATGGAAGCTCAGGGACAATTCCATTATGCTTTTAAACAAAATATCCCAGGTCTGTACATCTCAGCACTTGCCTGGAGGAGGAGAGAGAGGGTTGAGAGTGGGGTGGGAGCCATGTCCTTTGAAGCCGGCATGGAAGTCAGGTACATGGTAGACAAGCAGCTCTGTGGCAGATGGGGCAGGGCAGGCTTTAGAAAAAGAGTAAGAAAGCCCAAAGGATCAGCAGAAACATACCTGGGTTCTGGCCAGCGTCGGAAGGGAAGAGACAGGAAAAATAAAGTTACAGCTTTGCCTCCTGCAGAAAGGCTGGCAGACTCAGCCAGACCTCATGGTTGCTCCTAAGGACTGTCCTGGAAGATTGGAATTTGGGAAAGGAAAATGTCAGTAAGCTACTAAAGGAAAGTTCTTATCTACTTAACTCTTTAGAAAGGCTTAAGGTGAGCCTGCCTTCTGAGGAGCAGCCCCTTGGTCAGGTGATTGACCAGGCCCAACAGAAATGATAGGTCTCTACCTAGCCCAGAGACTATTTTCTTGATGGGAAAAAGATTTTCCTTACTGGATCCTTTTTGGCTCCTTAATAGAGAGATGGGCAGTGCAGGGTCCTGTCCATTCCTAGATTCTGCTGGGGTCTTGTTTTGTGTCCTAGGTCCAGAGCTCAGGATTACGTGTAAGAACTGCTATGTCTGAGCTCAGCTGGCATGACACAGTGCCTTCACAGGCGAGGCCTCCAAAGCTGGAACCATTCTGAGATCCAGGCACAGTTGGTTATCTGTACTGGCCTTGGACCTTGTTTCTGCTCTTTACAGAGAGAAGATCACCATCCATCTTTTGGGTAGCTCTGCCCTCAGAGGAGATTAGGACTTGGGAGAGACAAGGTTCAGAGTCTTTACAGGACATATCATCAGCCTGAACTGTGACTAACACCTTACTAAACCCTGATCTGCAAAAAGGCAGTATCAGTGAGGCTGTAGTCAGAAATTTTGGTGCCTGAGGAACAGACCTGAAAATGGAGAAGCCATGGAGAGTATAGAATTCGTCAGGGTGTCTGCATGCAGGCAGTCACTGATGCTAGACAGCAGGTGCTAGCTCTGACAAAGACCTCCCCTTTGCCTGTGGGGAACAGCCCTGGGAGCATACAAATGCCAGGGCTCCACATCTGATCCTCTGCTAGCTGTAGAGTGTCTGCCTATCCTGGTTTCATTCTAAGTGAACCCCGACATTGTGGCTTATCATTCCAATATGCCTTCAGTTGGTTGGATGAGGAAAACCATAGTGGACACAGACACGCACTCACGCACGCACACACGATCCCCATCAGCTATCTGTAGAGAAACCTTACCAGCACCTTTTCCGGTACCTGGACTCATAAGTGGGGAACAGTTGGGTAACAAATCGGGGGTGAGGTGGGGGCTGTAAACTTCCCACCCAGGACCTCTTTGACATCTATCAGTTCCAGACCTGCTGACTAGGGAAAGGCTTTTTTATACAGGAGTGAGACTGTCCAGTGGTCTCCGAGTCCATTCTCAGGGTGGCCAGAAGGAACCCCTAAAAGATGAGAGGAGGAATCTGGGAATTAGGGTAGTGTAAAGCTGGAGTGAAAACCACTGGAGACGCTAAAAATCTCGAACCCCTCCATTTCCAGCATGCCTGGGCTGGTGATGGGGCAGCAGCGCCCTCTTGTGGTCACAACATCTGACCGCTCTCTATGTTTCCCCAGTTCCTTTTCCCTTCAAGCCCCTTTCCAGCGCCCTGGACCTCCATTTCCTATACCCACAGCTTTCCACTTTTCTTTTTCCTTCTGGAATGGTTCAGGGTTTGTCTTTTGGAGACTTACTGCAGAGAACAATTTCCAGGGAAGAGACGGACAGTTGTCCGACAGAGTGTCACACCCTCTTGATACAGGGGACCATTCATTCAGCAGCGACTAGAGTTTACTGCAATTCCTTCCAACGTGCTGCTTTAGATCACAAATTTCCTCAATATCATTCCACATTGGAACAGCCACTCTGCACTTAAATCTCATTCTCAGTGTCTGTGTTAGGGATATACACCCTTATTCACTTTGCTCCCAGATCCGAGGCAACATGGTCATGCTGACACAGGAGCAGGGGAAGGAGGGGAGGTGGTCTCCTATCTCTCTTGACCCAGCTTCTCCTTAACTCCCTTTAGTTACAGTGACTTGGCTTTCTTTGGCCTCCGGACATGTAGTTCTCAACCTTGGTCACGATATCTCACAATGAGAAAGGGAAAAATGGATTCCATATCCTGACCTTCATCAGTCTGCTCCCTGCTTGGATCCTGTAATACCAGGGTTTTCTGTAGCTTCTCATATAGCTTTAAGACTGGTGTGTGTGTGTGTGTGTGTGTGTGTGTGTGTGTGTGTGTGTGTGTGTGTAGATGTATATGAGGGTCAGCATGGAGTCCTTTTCACATGCACCCAAAGGACGGCTTAAAGGCAACAGCTAAGGAGTCAGGGACCATTCATTTTCTTAAAAGTCAAAGCTAAACTATCCATATAAAAATGAGGCTTCCTGTGGTATAGAACATTCTTGGTCTGGGCTCTGCTCCTGCCATAGATAATCACTCGCCCTCTGCCCCAGGCCCTGACTTCCCCACTGGGAGCTGGAGCATGCTCCAAAGTCTTGCTCTGCACTCTGGAGTTCCAGGCCTCCATCTCTTGTTTTTGCATGGCCCAGCAGGAGAAGATTCACTTCGACCCATATAGACTGGATCTACTGCCCAGAACCAGTACATCTCACTGCCCACTCATGTGGGCTCTCCACTTCTACTTTTGCTGAAGCGATATTTTCCTAGTGCGGATTTTAAAAATGTTTTCAGTTGTGGTGCCCGTCACCCATTGGGAAAATTAACTGCTTACAGATGTGTGAAGCAGTCTCCTCCCAGGCAGCGAAACCATTGGGGTTTGGATATCACTTCAAAGAGCAGAAAAGAGAAGGAAGAGGCTGCCTGTCTCCAAGATAGACAGCAAACTTCTTTTTTTTCTCAAATATTATTTTATATGTGTGGGTGTTTTGTCTGCGTGTATATCTGAGCACTGGGTGCAGGCCTGGTGCCTGATGCCAGAAGAGGGCATTGGATTTCTTGGAGCTGGTGTTCCAGACAGTTGTAAGCTCTCATGTAGATGTTGGAAGTTAAACCTGGGTCCTCTGGAAGAACAGCCAGTGCTCTTAACCACTGAGCCATCTCTCCAGCCCCTGACAGCAAACTTGACTCATAAAGAAGCCCCAAAATGATTGCCGTTCAGAAATTGAAGGGTGAGGACTGTCTGAAGGCTTGGGGATGAAAATATTGAAAAGTCTGCATTGAAGCAGTTATTTGTGAGGTCAGTGAATGCTCACACCGGCAGGGGCAAGTCAATTCCTTCTTAATTCTGTCTTATGGGACATGTAGCACCTAATTCGGCCATGCTAGATCGCTGCTCCCACTCAGCTACAGGGTCAGCTTTGGTGAGTCTATGCAGCCATTTCCCTTGGAGTCCAGGGTGACAGTCTGGTGCCTCAGTCTAGGAATGATACTCAGCAGGCCCTGTGACTTTGAGTTCCTGGGGTGGTACCTGATGGTTCTCTGCAGTTCATCCACCTCTCATCCTGACCCTCCTTCTTTGATATTGTCTGATCAAGTGTTCACAGGCCGCCCTTGAGGCCTTCATCCTGAGCTGTCACCCCAAATCCACATTTTGCACAGTAGGAAGACACCCAGGAATGGAAAGACACTAGGTGAAACCAGGGAACTTGCACATAATTTTTTTTTTTTCTTCTGTAACCCAAACCCAGCAGCTCTCAAATCTCAGTTTTAGCTGCGGGGTCAGAGGCTGTCCTTCCTGTGGGTACAGGTACTGTGTTCGCATGAATGAGCACGGGGCACGTGGATGCAGAGAGTGAGCATGTGCTGGTGTTTGTGGTAGACAAAGATGGGGATCAACCCTTTCCCCAGCTGCTACCACCCTAGGCCAGACATTTTGCTTACCTGAATCTGGAACCACCGTTGAATGATTTCCTTCGTCTGTTTCTTCCCATTTCCGGGTACAGTGCCGCAGCTTTTGTCCTGTGAGAGTGACTTCGAGAGAGGGAAAGTTTGAGCAGAAAGAACCTCAGAGACTGACTTGATTCTAGTGAAACAGAAGGCGTAGGTCCCGCTGTGCAGTCCTTTAAATGGGCATTTCTTGTCTCCTATCTCTCTCTTTTGATTTAAATATCGTGTGTCCTTCCCATCACCATGGAATAAACACCATGACCAAGGCAAGTTATGGAAGGGAAAGTTTATTGGGGTCTTGCTTACAGTTCGGAGAGTCCGGGACCATCGTGTCAGGGAGCATGGCAGCCGGCAGGCATGTGGCTTCCGCTGTAGCTGAGAGCTAATATGTTGAGATAACAACCATGAGGAAGAGAGGGGGAGGGGGAGGAGAGGGGGAGGGGGAGGGGAAGGGGGAGGGGAAGGGGGAGGGGGAGGAGAGGGGGAGGGGGAGGAGAGGGGGAGCAACATTAGTAGTTAGCCTTTTGAAACCTCCAAGCCTACTTACCTTGCATAACACTCCTCCAACTGGGCCATACTTCCCAATTGTTCTGAATAGTCCCACCAACTGAGGACCAGACATTCACACACTTGAGCGTGTGGGAGCTATTCTTGTTCAAAGCACCATGTTGTGTTAATGCTATTTCTGCATGTTTGGTAGGACCTTTATTTTAAATGCAAGAACCTCTCATGGACAAGGGGAGTGTGTTCTCTGCCAGTTTAGACCGGTGGATGCAGATTTAGAGTGGGAAGGGTTATAAGGCAAAACCCAGGAAAGACGGCAGGCAGAGGGTTATATCTTTATACTTGTATTAAAATTCTCATGGGATAAATATTGGAGGAGCACATTTGAGTGGACGAGGTATATCTATTCATGGCATTTTCTCTTGGAACATGGTTACTATTAAAAACAGTCTCCAAGAAAGCAATTCAATAGGAAATAGTGCTAAGTCTTACCCAAGTCTTTTAAAAATGAATTCTTAGTTAGAATGAGTTCTTTGTTTTCCAAAGGCATAGCATGAAAGTTGATGTCTGTTTTTTGGAGGACCAGTGATGGATAAATACCATGGGACAAATGAAAGAGACACAGATGGAGAAGAGAAGCCATTGGTGGGTGAGAAGGGCTTGTGAACGAGTCCTGCCTGTCACTGGGCAAACATGGCGGAGCTGTCAGAGACAATGCTTCTGGGTGTCCAGGCTTTACAAACCTAGGCACTAGGGAACAAGTCCTTAACTGGGCATCCTTTCAGCTTGGAATATCAAACAAAAGATCCATTTGGCCTCACAGTGTGAGACAAGGAGAAAATTAATGGCTGTTTTCTATAACCACACTGTGCAAACAATCCCCCAGACTCAGAGAGGTGCATCCTTGGTTGAAAACTATTATAACTTCAAAGGGGGCAAACTCAGGCCAAGCCCAGTTCAAGGATAGGGGCTGGTCTCTAACATGTGCAAAAAAGGATGCTGGGTTTGATGCCTGGGAACTGTGGTGATTTGAAAGAAAATGGTCCCCAAAGGGAGCGGCACTATTGGGAGGTGTGGCTTTGTTGGAGTAGGTGTGATCTTGCTGGAGAAAGTATGTCACTGTGAAAAGGGGCTTTCAGGTCTCATATATGCTCAACCTGCATCCAGTGAGTCAGACCACTTCCTGTTCCTGCAGAACTCTCGGTTCCTTCTCCAGCAACATGACCTCCTGCCCACTACCATGCTTCCCGCCATGATGATAATGAACTGAACCTCTGAACTGTAAGCCAGCCATCACAATGAAATATTTTCCTTTATAAGAGTTGCCATGCTTATGGTGTCTCTTCACAGCAATAGAAACTCTAAGTAAGACAGGAACCAAGGTTACTGGTACTTCTAAGGAATCGACTAATATCTGAATGTCCTCTACTGAGTGACACCTGAGTAGGACCAGACTGCCAGCCCTTTCCCTTCCTGGGACCTAGTTTATCTTCTATCTTTGCTCTGTTCGATAGTTTCCCTGCACCTCAGGATTGACCCAGATCACATCAGCACCCATAAATGGTCAGAAGCACCTGGTGCCTTTTTGCGTTGGAGCCACGTGACTTTGGGGCTCTGTCACTAAATTCCTGTTTCTAGGGCTTTTCGTTCAGGCTTGGTTTGGCTGGCTTTTGCCTTACCCAGACTATTCCTGAAGCCTCGGAGAGCACATTCTACAGATCTGCAATATCAAAACACCTCAAACGAACCATCCAACTTCAACTTGCCTTGGAGAAAATGGAGCCAGGTTCTCTGTTCTTCTTGCCTATAAGCCAGGTGTCCCATGGCTGGGGAGAATTGGTCTCTGCAGAATATCAAATAGCATGATGTCATCAAGTCAGATCAGCTGTTTAACACCACATGGTCCAAGGAGGAACACAAAAATGTAGATGATGACCAAAAAAAGATAAGGATGAACACTGTGTAAACTGTTTGGAGCCTAGTGTCTTTGAGAGGCAGAGGGTGTATTAAAAGCTAGTTCCTGAAGTTAACTGAAGTAGCAATCACGGAGCCTGTATGGGTCTGATCTAGGTCTTCTGCATATATGTTATTGTTGTGTGGCTCAGTATTCTTCTGGGACCCCAATAGAAGGAGTGGGTGTTGTATAATATTTTGTTTGTGCTCTGACAAATAAAGCTTGCCTAGAGTTCAGAGGGTGAAGCTAGCCACTTGTTAACCATAGAGGCCAGGCAGTGGTGGCACACACCTTTAATCCCAGCACCTGGGAGGAGAAAGCAGGAAGATTAGGAGTTCAAAACTACCCTAGGCTACATGAGATTGACACAGTCTGAAAGAGAAACAGAGCCAGGCAGTTCTGGTGCACACCTTTAATCCCAGCACTAGGGAGGTGGAGACAGGAATGTAAGGTGGGTGGAGACAAGATCTCAGCCATTCTGGTCTGAGGATTTGTAGAGGTGAGAAGTCTCCAGTGCTGCTCTGCCTCTCTCAGCTTTCAGTATTTACCTCAGTATCTGATTCCTGGTTTTTATTGTTAAGACTAATTACGATCAAGCTTCTAGTGGGGTGTCTCTGACACTTTTGTCTGTACTTGGGGACCCTTTCCCTTCTACTGGGCTGCCTCATCTAGCCTTGATATGAAGGTTTGTCTTTAGCCTTATTGTAATTTGTTCAGTTGATAACCCTGGGAGGCCTGCTCTTTCCCTTCCTCCCTCCTCCCTCCTTCCCTCTCTCCCTCCTCCCTCCTTCCCCCCTCTCTCTCCCTCCCTCCCTCCTTCCTTCCCTCTTTTTCTCTCCCTCTCCTAAGGGAAACGAAGGAGTGGATCTAGGGGAAAGGGGAGGTGGGGGTATTGGAAGGAGTGGAGGGCACACACAGACACACACAGAGACACACAAACACACATGACACACACAGACACACACACACAGACTGACATGCACACAGACACACATACACAGACACAAACACACACTGACACACACACAGACACACATACACAGGCACACACAGAGACACACACTGAGACACACACACAGACACAAACACACACTGACACAAACACACACAGAGACACACACACATACACACAGACACACACACACAAAACAAAACATCTAAGCTTTATCTGACCATTTTGCTCTGATTCTAGCTACAAACTGTTCATTTTATTGAGCAAATCTGAAACCCTTTACTGTGTTCTTTCCTACCGATAACTTGGTTCGGAAAATTATTTTGATAAATAATGTGTTCTATGCCTAAAGAAAAATGAATAACATCTTTGTTTTTTTTAAAAATCAGAATTAGGTTGTTCTTAAATCTGTAATCAAATGTTAAGAAAATGCTAAAGAAAACAGCTGTGGAGTACTTCCCAAGTGCTATGTAGCTTATGTATGTCCCTGACTATGTGGCCCACGCCCCATTTTACAAAAGAGAAAATTGAGGTTCAGGTAGGATGAGTAACCCAGCCCACTAGGGGGCATACATCCTTAACAATCTATTACATTGCTTCCAAATATTAAAATCACATCAGAGAGACTCGAATCAGCCTGTCTGCTCTTAGTCTCTGAGTGTGATTTTTTTTTTTTAAGTTTGGTTCTGCTAGACAGAAATGCCAGAGGAAAGCCTTGGCATCAAGACAGCATCTTGAATGATACCAGAGAATGAATAATCTTTTAGCAGAGTCTCCAGAACCAATAGACTCTGGTGGAAAGTGGGGTTTTTGAAGAAACATGGCTGGTGGGTGTTGTATGAGGCCATGGAAGGCTTCAGCCCAGCAAAGGGTTGTCTGGCAAATGCGTTTCTCATCCTGGAGTAGGGTCAATGACAGGGCATGGTGGCTTTAAAAAGCTCCACATGTTCATAACTGTTGGAGAGGCAGTATGCAGCTGTGACATCATGTGACCTGCAACTCTAAGCTTTCACAGGCACACACTGTTAAGGCTGCAGTGGTGATGTCTCCATTTGCTCCCAGTACTGTGTCCCAGTGGAAATTGGCTGTGCTCTGTGTCAGGGACCACCCCCCCCATTTTTAATCTTCATTTTACATACCAACCACAGGTCCCTCCTCCCACTCAATGTCAGCTTCCCTTCCGCCACATCCACTCCTCAGAGAGAGTAAAGCCTTCCACGGGGAGTCAACAAAGTCTGGCATATCAAGTTGTGCCAGGACCATCCCCTCCCCAACCATATCAAAGCTGAGCAAGATATTCCCTTTTGGGGAATCAACTTCAAAAAGTCAGTTCATGCATTAGGGATAAATCTTGGTTCCACCGCCAGAGGCCCCACAAACTACCCAAGACACAACTGCCATCCACATTCAAAGGGACTAGTTCGGTCCCATGCAGGTTCTCCAGCTGTCAATCCAGAGTCAGTGAGCTCCCAATATCTCCATTCAGCTGTCCCTGTGGGTCTCCTCATCATCTTGACCCCTATGCTCATATAATCTCTCTCTCCCCTCTTTGACTGGACTGGAACCTTGGTCCAGTGCTTAGCTATGGATCTCTGCATCTGTTTCCACCAGTTGCTAGATGAAGATTCCGTGATGGCAAGTAGGGTGGTCATCAATTTGATTACAAGGGAAGGCCGGTTCAGGCACGCTCTCCACTATTGCTTGGAGGCATCCTTGCGGATTCCCTGGAGTTTCTCTAGCACCGGGTTTCTCTCTAACCTCAAAATGGCTCCCTCTATCAAGCTATTTCTTTTCCTTGCTCTCTCCCTCTTTGTCCCTCCCCCAACTCAACCATCTTGTTCCCTCATATTCTCTTCCTACCTCCTCTTCCCTTCTCTCCCTCCCATGCTCCCAGTTCCCTCAGGAGATCTTACCTATTTCCCCTTCCGGGGGTGGCAGCGGGGGGGGGGGGGGGGATATCCATGGATGTCTCTCTTAGGCTCCTCCTTGTTACCTTGCTTCTCTGGGATTGTGGATTATAGCTTGGCTATCTCTTGCTTTACATCTAATATCCACTTATACTGCTTGTCTTTCACGTGAGGATGTGAAGACACAGATATCAGAACGTCATTGAGTTTAGGTTCAAGGGGTGTAGCACTGACAGAGGGCTGAGGTGGGGGACCGACAAACCCAAACACAAACAGGATGCATCAGTTCTTCTCCTTGTTGCCATGACAAAATGTTAGACACACGCAGATTAAGGGAGAAAAGATTTACTTTTGTCTTATGGTTTCAGAGAAATTTCAGCCCATTATGGTAGAGAAAGCATGGTCAGAGGAGCAGGAAAAGAAACTTCCCTGAAGGATTAGGAAGAAGGGGTGGCATAGTCTACAGAGTCCTCATCTTAGGAATGTACTTGTGTCAGCCTGGTCTCACCTCTTGAAGGTGCCCCTGTGTGGGGAGCAAGCCCTCAAAATAAGTGAAAACAGACCCATTGTGCGGGAAATAAACACTAAAATATGTGGACCAAAACCAGGCCCATCGTGTGAGGAATCCGCATTTAAAACATGGACCTGGAGCGGGATGCGTTTTAGATTCAAACCTATGAATTGGGAAAGCATCTCCCCCAGGTGTGTGTAATTCTTCAGCCTCTTGACGACTATACAGAAATGCTGGGTTAGTTACTTTTCTCTGTGCTGTGGCCAAAATGCACATCAGGAAGCAGTTTACTGATGGGGCTTACTGTGAAGGTCAGGGGGACACAGTCCCTCCACGGGGAGGGCATGGAGTGTGGCTGGAGTGTGAGGGGCTGGCCACACCACATTCTGAGAGAGCAAAGTGAGAGGAGAGGCTGTGTTCAGCTCCTTTCTCCTTTATTCAGTCCGGACCCTGGCCTGTGATGGTGTGGCTCTTACCCAGGCTTTTATTTCTAGAAACACCCTCATCCAGATACCCAGAGATGGGTTTCCATGGTGATCAAAACCAATCAAGCTGACAAAAAAGATTAACCTCGGTGACAAGCCTAAGTGTGCCGTCCTCACGTCTCACCAGCTTCCAATTTCTGAATATACTCAGAAGGCTTTAGGATATTTGCAGTCACCGCTTGCACCCGCCAAGGAATATTTATGGTACTAAACACTTGTATGCATTTGCATCTAGATGAAATTGGTATGAAGCACAGCACCCAATCTATTTTGGGAGTAGGGAAAGCCTGAGACAAATCTCTCCATGTTCTTTCTAGGTAAGTCCACTAGAGAACACACACACACAGACACTCTTAGAGCCAGATAGAAAGTTTGTATTGCTGGTTGGCAAGTGCACAGGGCATTTGCCCAAGTTATGCAGCCTCAAGCCTTACTGTTCTTTGTCTTTTATGCAAAAACCATATTTTGGTAGACACAGTGTAGTTAACAAGAACAGTTAGTAAGAAGCAAAACTGTGGAAGCCAAAAAACATGGTTCGAACGTTTAGACACTTTTCTGAATCCTGGAACTATAGATTAGGTCTTTGATAGATTAGGTCTCTGTTTTTGTTTTGGCAGGTGTTGGGTTACATTCTGGTCAGAATGGTGTCTCTGACATGGAATCAGCTATGCTAAGGTCCCAGAACCACCCCCCCCCCATCCATTTCTCAGACAGAGTAAGGCCTCCCATAGGAGACAACAAAGCATGGCATATCAAGTTGAGGCAGGATCAAGCTCCTCTGCCCCCCTGCATCAAGCTTGAATGAGGTATCCCACCATAGGGAATTGGATCCAAAAAGCCAGCATATGCCAGGGAAAGATTCTGGTCCCATTGCCAGGGTCTCCAGGAGCCCCACAAATCAACCAAGCTACATAACTGTCATTCACATGCAGAGGGCCTAGGTCAGTCCCATGCAGGATCTCTGTCAGTCTAGAGTCCATGAGCTCCCACCAGCTCAGGTCAGCTGTTTCTGTGGGTTTCCCCATCATCATCTTGACCCCATTGTTTATTTAATCCCTTCTCTTTCTCTTCAACTGGACTCCTGGAGCTTGACCTAGTGCTTGGCTGTGGAACTCTGCATCTGCTTCCCTCAGTTACTGAATGAAGTTTCTATGATGACAATTAGGATAGTCACCTAAAGTGGGATGGAATTGTGGGGCCAACTCAGAGTTTATTGACAGATAAAATTAGTACAGCACACTCACGATACAGAACAAGACTGTGATGCAGCTGCTGATCCAGCTGTGGCTGCCTCTTCTTGCCCAAGGGAAATAGAGATCGACAGCAAGTTATATTTCTTCATCACTCGCTGCTGCTTCTCCACACTGCTCAAGAGAGAGAGGTTCCCTTCTATTCTTATTGCATTATGTTTCTTCAGAGAAGATCAAGCTGATCCATACAGTTGGCTAGCAGGCAGTGTCAATGATTCCCACAGCATTTCTCCCTTTTTGTCCACAATAAAAAGGAAGGTTCTAATCTTAACATAATAAAAATGATATACAGCAAGAACTGTTAACATGTATTTTCCAGAAGAAAGGAAAGGCAATAATCTTAACAAAATTGAAACTACATACAATAAATATCAAGTAAGAAATACATCTTAGCTGTCTAGACCATAGGCAATAGGCAATGTTTATAGAGATTACTCCAACAGTTGTCCTTTTCTGAAGAATTTAAGTCCTGAACCTAAGTTATCCTTAACTCAGATTTGAGAGGACTATAACTGTAACTATCTATTTTTCAGCTGTGATGCCTGCATCACCTGAGCAAGCTTCATCGAGTAAGGGCCTGGAGATGAGAGAGACACAGACATGAGTCACTCTTGAACCAAGAATGCCATTTTATTAAAGCTCAGGGAAAGCCTATATATCGGAGGTTTTTCTTTTGACCTTGAATAACCTCACAAGCAACACCAGACCCCAGTCCACTTCTTTGTTCTCTGCTAACTTCTTGATTCCTTAATCACAGCACCTGCTTGGGCGTTGTTCCAATAAAGATTCTGAGACCACAACAGATCAGCTTAACCTAGTAAGCCACAGGCCAGTAATAGTGCTAAGCCCTGGGGGTTGAGGGATGACCTCCACATTCAGCCCATCAAAGACCTGAGAAGGAAAATAATATTACCTGAGTAAGCAGGAAGTACAACAAGCGACTTCTAAAAAAATGCAACAAATGGCAGAAACAACTGGCTGCTAGACAGTCACCTAAAGTTTTTCTGTGATGTTGGGCCATCCAACTTTGGACTATAGGCCTAGAATATCTGACAGGTCTTTTTCAGAAGCAGTAAAATTTGAAGGACTGTCCTGCCCTGTCTTGGTAAAGTTTGACAGCTGCTTCCTTTGTGTTCTGCTTGTCCAGGTTGAGCAGTGAACTTACTGTCATCAGTCAAGGCAAGTTTCTTGCCTAATAGGCCAGTTTTTCCAAAAAAAAAAAAAAAACAAAACAAAACAAAAAAAAAAACAAAAAAAAAACCCTCCATATGGAGTGACTTCAGTGCCCATCTTCCTCTTGGGAGTATATTGGTGCTGCCAGGAGCAGACATGCCTCATGTCAAAAGCATTTCAAGTTATTAAAACATTTTAAATGCTATATACTGTAGGTCTTTGAAGTATCTGAAGATCACTTTCTATTTGGAACATATCTCTTACATGCCTAGGAAAACTAGAACATGGTAAGATTGACAAACACGGGTGACTATTAACCTGTGATTCTTTCTTTGTTTTTTGACACAGGGTTTCTCTGTGTAGCTTTGAAGCCTGTCCTGGAACTGGCTCTGTAGACTGGGCTGGCCTTGAACTCAAAGAGATTTTCCATGTCTCTGCTTCCCAAGTGATGGTATTTTAGGTGTGTGCCTGGCTTGACTTGTGATTCTTATTAACCTATATAGCTTAAGGACTAAAGTTTCAAATTATATAAATACACAGGCTGTACAGGGAATACCTTATGCAAATATAGAAGCAGATGTATAGTATAAAATATAGCCTAAAAATTGTGACAGTATACAAAAATATCTTAACCAGAGGTAGAAATGTATTATGCAATATGACAAAAATAACCCTAATTTGTATCAATACACAAAAATATCCTAAACAGAAGTGAAAACAAATGTACAGTATAACAAAAATAATTTTACAGTTATATTGCAATACAAAATTATCTTAAACAGAAATAGAAACATACATACAGTATAAAAAATCTTTGATTTTCTATAAATATACAAGAATTCATATCAATGTAAATTATTTAAAACTGATAGTTGCTTTTAAGTTTACAAGTAGATTTAATAATCTACCTTATTATCCTATCATATCTATCCTTCTTTTCAAACAAGATCTCTGAGTCTAATCCCTTTTGTTCCCCCCACCCCCTATCCTATGACCACTTATTATTAACCCTCCTACAGATGAAAATTATAATCCTGAGAAAAACCAAAAACCACCCACCCTACCTTTTGGAAAAGTAGGCATCACATTCTTGGACTATCTTCCTACTGCCCGGGGGAGCCATGGTGTCTCTGTGGGAACTGAAACAATGTTAAATCTAAGGAGAACTAGCTGTAACATTTGTAGCTAGCCTCTGAGTAATGGGGAAGGCTTATCTAAAGTTCTGACTGCAGAGATGTAAGCATGGACCAGCTTAGCAAGCCACCTTGGAGCTGTTCTGAGGAGTCTGTGGTCCAAAACTGATCTTTGGGTGGTGTTTATTGGCTTAATGGCATTATTGTGATCCATATAGAATCATGTGGTGTGGTGCCCCATCATCCTTTTGGAGACTTCAAAGATAAGTTTTAGGATAATTTATTGTTAACTGTGGAAAACTTAAACATTCTTGATATCAAAACAGAAAGTTTAATTTTTAACCTAGTAGCATACCTAAAGAAAAGTTTTAAAGAGTCAAAATAAAATTGAGGGGAAAGAGATTTGTGATAACAATTATAGTATTAGGTTTCTGGCCCAGACCCTCAGGCCTAACCTCAAGGTCTAGGTCCGAAGACCCGCAGACCCGCAGACCCGCAGTCCTACAGAGACACACAGACGCTTTCATTAGTTTTTGGCTGATCAGCCTCAGGCCCAGGCATATCGTTTGCTAGCTCTCTACCCTTCATCTAACCCATGTCTCTTATTCAGCCATGTGACTCGGTACCTTTTCTTAGAGCAGCATAGTTGTCCTCTGCTTCCTGTGGCTTCTCTCTGGTTTTCTGTCTGGAATTCTGCTCTCAGAGATTTTCTTATTCTGGTAGCCCCGCCTACACTTCCTGCCCGCCTTTGGCCAATCAGCTCTTTTTATTAAACCCCAGTGGTTGGGACAATTATTTACCATGAAACAATACAATACCCCTACACATCCCCTTTTCTCTTTAAAACAAAAGGAACTCCAATTCTAAAATTCTTTCCCCCCCCCTTATCTATAACAGCTTAAAAGCAACACTGTAAATAAACACAAACATCCATAATCCATGTTTTGGGAATGTGGGCGTCGTTCTCTAGGCTACTTCCTGCTGAATGGGGACGCTGACAATCTCATGGGAATCCAAAGAAAAATGTAGGATTATGGACAAGTCTTTAGTGGAGTAGTCTCTAAGGCTGGGTCATCTCAGCCAGTCTCCTTGAAATTGTTTTGGATTCACAGCTCTGGAAACTTCAACAGAGGAGCTCTCAAATGCTGAATCATCTGATCCATCCATTTCCATTGGAGATTTTTCAGGGGGTCTTCCTCTATCAAACTTTATGTTCTTTATCCAGGAAGAAATCTACAGTCTTTCATTTTCTGTGAAAATAAAAGGAAACCTCTTCTCCAAAGTAGCATATCTTTGGATTTCAATTTTAAAGTGAACTCATTTACAAAATATATAGGTTGAATTACTCCAACAACATTTATAATCAACTGTCTTTTATCAGCTTTTACTAAGTCATTTTCAGTCAAGAAGCTTAAAAATAAGACCGTAATATACAGTATCCAGACATTCTTTGTATTTTCCATCTTGGCTTTTTATTTATTATTTATTTATTTATTCTATTTTTTTAAGGGCTTTCTCTACCTCTTTTTTCTTTCTTTACGCCTATGAATATATATTTTCAAAACACTCTTTACCACTTAGACTTTTTTTTTTTTTTAAACTGTCTTTACTGTATATTTTTTTCTTAACTTTTTCTGTCTCTGACCACACCTTTGCTTGGCTAGGGTAATTGACTCCACCCAGATTCTTCTATTTCTTTCTGTTTCTGAACACACCTTTAATCTGCCGGGATTAAAGGCTGGTATGATGGGTGGATGGCTCCACCAAGCTCCTAGTTTAATTTTATAGAATTTATGTTTATAACCCAGGTAGTCTGGGAATTTTAGGGTCCATATAATTATCAAGTAAAGCTTTGCCATCTGCTACTCATTAATTCCATTTAAGTGTTAGGTAGCAGGGCCTCTTTAAAAACTCAAAAGTGTTTTGCTTCTAATGCTGAATCAGGAAGCTTCTCTTAAAACCAAGACACAGTTTGCCTCCGGCAAACAGAGCTGATCCAAAGAAAGCCATCTTTGATTCTGTTCCCTTTTTCTCCTTATGAACAGAAACCTTAAATAAATCATTTACAACTTTTTTGCTTATTCTAGGCTCCCGTGAGACTTCAGGAATGAGCCATTTTACACCTTAAGCTGCACTCCAAAAGCCCGCCATTGTAGGGTGTCTCTGTACCACAGCTCACAATTCAGACACAATTCAGAGGCTGCTTTTGGCTCTATACCATTTTTAAGCTTTTTATGACTTTATGTGGGCACATTTGCCACATGTTGGGCTGCCATTTGTAGTACGAAGTTTCTGGCCCGGACAGTCGGTAGAGCATGAGACTCTTAATCTCAGGGTCGTAGGTTCGAGCCCCACGTTGGGCGCCATTTATAGTATTAGGTTTCTGGCCCAGACCCTCAGGCCTAACCTCAAGGTCTAGGTCCGAAGACCCGCAGACCTGCAGTCCTACAGAGACACACAGACACTTTCATTAGTTTTTGGCTGATCAGCCTCAGGCCCAGGCATATTGTTTGCTAGCTCTCTACCCTTCATCTAACCCATGTCTCTTATTCAGCCATGTGGCTTGGTACCTTTTCTTAGAGCAGCATAGTTGTCCTCTGCTTCCTGTGGCTTCTCTCTGGTTTTCTGTCTGGAATTCTGCTCTCAGAGATTTTCTTATTCTGGTAGCCCCGCCTACACTTCCTGCCCGCCTTTGGCCAATCAGCTCTTTTTATTAAACCCCAGTGGTTGGGACAATTATTTACCATGAAACAATACAATACCCCTACAAACAATAGTCCATAAATTTTTGTTTTCTTCTATCCCATACCTGGTGGCCCTTCTGATATGAAACAGGGACTCTGAATTTTCTTTTAACAACATACTTGGGTCTATAAAAAGAGCCACACTCCAATTCCAAAGTCAGGCTTAGTTTTTAATTGAGTCAGGACAACAAATATTTCAAGAGGTAAAGAGATTTTACCATGTAGAAATAATTATACTATCACACCAGATTGTTTCTTTTCTTGGAAATTTTTTCCAGATAGTTCTTCCTTCTTCCTTAGATGTCCATTCATTTAAGGTCCTTGACTTTTATTCTCCTGTAAAGACAAAAGTGATCTCTCTCTTTCTCTTTTGGCCAACATGTTGAATCCCCATTATCAGTTGATGAACAATTTATTCAATAATTCAATAATCACATTGATAATTCCACAACAGTCACCAAGATAATTACAGGAGAAGGCCAGTTTAGGCATCTTCTCCATTATTTCTGGGAGTCTTAGCTGGGGTCATCCTTGTGGATTCTTGTGGTAGAGAGGGCCATTATGGGGTTAGGGAGAAAAGACACTCACTCTTATGTGAGCAGGCAACCAGACACACATAAGACCCCAGGTCAAATGGTTTGCTGCCCTTTAAAAAGAAAGAATTCTTTGCAAATAAAAATGTTAAATGTAGTCAGATTAAAGTTTTAGAAGATTAAAGTGCCAACTCTTATTTCAATTTGCATATTCACTATAATTGGACCACTAGGGTCTGCTTTTAGTGCTCCCTTTTTTATATATATTGATAGGCAACTAGATAGGATTAGGATGCCAGGATTGCCATGCTTTATTGCCAATTAAAAAATATTAGATGTGACCATATTTAATTTTTAAAAATTAAAATGTCATATTTAAAAAATGTATACTTGCTATATTCTTGTCTTTTATTTTAAAGGGATAAATTCAATATGAAAGTATAAATTAAGTCTAACATATGCAGAAATAATTTTCCTTTTCATTTTTTTACACAATGTATTTGATGTATGCAAATTTTAATAGAATCACATTTTACATTAGTTGAAAATGGCTGTGAGTCAGAATTGCTATAAAAGATGAAATAAAGATATAAAACTCAGAAGCTTAAGAGAAACAGAAAATCATGGGTGGGGTGATCTATGTAGACCTCCAGATACTGGGCAAATGATAAAAATGAGTTTAGCAGTTCTTAGCGTCTCCCACATAAATTTTTTACTCAGGGCTTTGCAAATGACTTAACTTCAAACAGATCTAGTTAAGATGATGAGAACAAAGGGAAAGTAAAAGATTATTCTTATCAAGTTGAGACCCTAGAAGCACAAGAGATACAGCTGGTGCCTGTCTGGGCGACAAGAGGAAAATTCCATCCACAAAATGAGCCCAGTGGGAAGAGAGCTGGATTGGGAAATCTACAGGCTTTGAGCTTCGCTGGCCCTGCATGACTGTTTCCTTCAAGCACATTCTCATCTAAATGATTTATTCTTCTTGGCTAAACATGGCAGAACGTTGAACATTTTGTTTGACACCAGAATTCTTTCAGTTGGAAAAAAGACGCTGTAGAAATTGGCTTTTAAGTTCAAAGGCAAAATGTTTTGTGAATTCTTTAACAGTTATTACCAATTTTAAGTCAGCTTTACTAGAGAGGGCATTTCAGAGAGAAGTTCACAGAAAAGCACATAATCGACTGTCATGGAGGCACAGAGGTAAATAATCAAAAAGTAGACTATTGCTCCTTAGAAAGCAGTGTCCTGGGGGGCCTGGAGAGATGGTTCAGTGGTTAAGAGCACTGGCTGCTCTTCCAAAGGGATCTGGGTTCAGTTCTCAGCATCCACATGGCAGCTTACAACTGTCTATAACCACAGTTCCAGAGGATGTCTGTGACACCTTCACAGACACACAGCATAACACCAATGCATGTAAAATAAAATAAAAAGAAAGCTGCATCCTTCCAGGTAGTGGTGGTGCACACCTTTAATAATTTTTGTGTGCATATGTGTATATATAGTGCATGTATGTAGGTATTGATATTTGTGTGTGAACATGTGCATGCAGGTCTGTGTGAATTTGTGTATGAATGTATGTGGAGGCCTGGGATTAACACAGGGTGTCTTCCAGATTGCTTTCCAATATAAGACAAGGTCTCTCATTAACTTTCTATTCCCTGGTTGCCTAGACTGGCCAGTGAGCTCTAAGGATCTGCCTGTCTTCACCATTCTTAGCTATAGGGTTACAGATCTGAACCATTTTGGCTTCTTACAAGGGCACTGGATATCTGAACTCAGGTCCTCATGTTTGTGTGGCAGATATTTACTGGCCATGCCATCCCCACAGTCCCTATACATTAAAATGTGTGTGTGTGTGTGTGTGTGTGTGTGTGTGTGTGTGTGTGTGTGTGTGAGAGAGAGAGAGAGAGAGAGAGAGAGAGAGAGAGAGGGAGAGAGAGAGAGAGAGAGAGAGAGAGAGAGAGAGAGAGAGAGAGAGAGAGAGAGTTAATAGTGTGCCTGAATGGATATATGTTCACCACATGCATGCAGGTGCTAGCAGAGGCCATAAAAGGACATTGGATCTCCCATGTCACTGAGTGACAGGTAGTTGTGGGAAGTCATGTCATGTGGAGGCTGAGATAATAGCCTGGTTCTGGGAACTGAACCCAGGTCCTTTGCAAGAGTAATAAGTGCTTTTAACTATTGAACCATCTATACAGCCCTGTATCCAACCTGTTTTTTGAGACAGGGCTTCTCACTAAACTGAGCTCACTTATTCTTCTGGGCTGGTTGCTAAGTTACAGATGTCTGCTAGGGTTACAGATACCAGATGCCATGTCTGGCTGGAGATCTGAACTCAGACCTTCATCCTCACATGGCAAACACAGCCCTAAGAAATAGAAATTTTGTGGCATAAGTTTATACTAGTTGGTTATGTGCTATCAATATGTGTTATTCTCCAAGCTTCATTTTAACTCACTGAGACATGCAACCAGACCTGTGCAATCAATCAGTTGCTTTACTTCGCCAACTTTTGCTCCTACAAAATAATTGTTTTTGCACATATTTTTAAATCTTGACATTAAAAAACGTTCAATTTATCAAGCCAGGAGGAAATGACATACTGTACTTAACAGTTTGCTACTTAATTTATAACTTTTAAATATTTTGACATATGGTTTCTTGGGTGGGCTTAAATGTTAAGCTGGCTTCCAGGTGGATACTCATGTAGCTTGGAGGAAAAGGTTTGGGAGCCCACACCTGGAGAGATTAGAAAATGAATTTGAGGTTGAACTCAGAATTCTTTCCACATTGGAAGGTGAAGGAGACCCAAAGTTCCCTTCTGCTAAGACAACACTTCTCAACCTTGGTGGCCCATTAGAATTATCCGAGGAGCTTGAAACGTGTTCAGGCTCACATTAGCGCATTTATGTGTTGATTGATTGATTATTGGTGCTGGGGACTGAGTCTTGGGATTTTCACCTGCTACGTAAGTACTCTCCCACTGAGCCTCATGCTGGAGGTCCGAGGGCTTTTGATTTAGCTTGTGGCCTGGGAATCAGCATTTTAAAACATCCCTGGATGACTCTAATGTGCAGACATCATTCAGAAAGCTGCTAACAGCTGGGCCAGCAAATAGTACCCTCAAAGAGTTGCAAGGGCTCTACAGCCACCTTTTGGTTATGCTATATAAAGCTCAGGGCAGGCAAAGGTTGAAGCAAGAGACTTAATAGCGAGCCAGCCAGCAGGCCTCCATTTCATTCATTCAGCTGACATTTAATACAACTCTCTAATATTTATGGAGCTGGAGATATAGAAACAATAAAATACCGATTCTGAAAGTGAGGCAATGAATATACAAACGGAGCCTCCGAAGCACTGGCACTGTTACGGTGAAGATGTCCATGGGGCACGACAGAGGCACAATTCAGTTTGCAAAGTAAGGAAAGACAAGGAGTCCCAGATGAGTCTTGGTAGATGGGGATTGGCTGAGATCGAGGTCACGGGAAGACTGGTGCACGGGTGTGTGGGAGCAGTTAAGGGTCTCTGGCCACAGTCTGACAGGTGAGGCATTGGAATGCTGGGAAGCCTTGCTAAGATGACCCTCTGGTCTCACTCCGGCCTGGGACCTCTTTCCCCGAGTGAGGCTTAGAGCATCTTCATTCTAGGCTTGTAGGAGGGCTTTTCCAGAGGTTTGTCGTCAGGAAGATATTTCTAGATCCTAGCTTTCCACGTGTATTTTGTTAACATTTCCCTATTGAGGAGAAGGGAACTGAACCACCCTTGTAGGAACTTGAAGCCTGTTCTCTGGATTGCCTTCTGGAAGGAGTCACTTTACACAGGTGCTTGCCGCCCTCTACTGGCTATTATTGCCACACTGCAAAGACTTTCCCGGGAAAAGACAGCTTCCTTCAGGCTGGAGGCCACAGCACATCTGGAGTGTGGATTGTGAGTGGCCTTCCTTGGTCTCTAGCCTCTGGGCAGTCATTCTCACAAGGTGGTCCCTAGCCAGCTCACCTGGATGCTTACTAGAAATGTAATGTCTAGGGGCTAGAGAGACAACTCAGTGGCTAAGAGCTCTTGCTGTTTTCCCAGACGTTCTGTGCCCCCTTTCCAGCACCCACACCTCACAACTAACTGCCTGTAACTCAAGCTCCGGTGGGGATCTGTTGGTCTCTTCTTGTCTCCAAGGGCACATGCACACACACACCTCTTTCTCTTTCACACACACACACACACACAAACACACACACACCCCATGTGGTCATACATCTCCAAAAAAGACGTGTGCATTCTGAACCTTCTAGACTGTGTGTTCTCTCAAGTCTGAGGCCTGCTAGTCAAGGGGCTTCAGGACCTCAGGTTGGGAAGGGAAGGTAGCCGGCTCAGGGGTGCAGGCTCCACAGCTGGCTGAGATGTTCAAACTGCAGATTTCAAAGGATGGCGTGAGTTGGGCGTGGCGCTGTGTGGTAGTCATCTGAGCAGAGGCTCAACAAGAGGCAAGGATGAGAGGATTGGCCACACCCCCTTCTGAGAGTTACCCGCTCTTCCGTTTTACCACATTTTCTTCGCCTGTCCTCTATATTTCTTTTATCCTGAGCCATTTGAAAAAAAAAATTGGCAGAAATCTTAACACTTTGACTCTTAAATATTTAGCAGATGGTTTGTACAAATAATTAACAATCCACAGTGTCTTGCCCACAATAAGGAAATCAACCATTTAACAGCATCTGATTCACATTTTAATCACATCACTCCAGTTATCCTATTTTTAAATACTTGAATGTGTTTTATGTCCAAGCTCTAATCAAAGTTTCTCCATTAAATTTAGTCTTCTCAGTGTCTTTTGTGTAAACTAGCTCACCAACTTTGATTATTATTATTTTTTTGAAGAATAAAATTGTCTTTCTTGAAGAGTTCAGGCCAGGTGCATTTTAGAATGTCCCAGAGCTGGGTATGCCAGGTAGTTTTCTCCTGACTAGACATTATCGGCAAGAATATTTTATTAGCAGCTGGCTGCGGTGGCTCTTGCCTGTGATCCCAGTATTCAGGATACTGGGACAGGAGGATTATTACAAGTTCAAGTCCAGCATGGGTGATACATAGTGGCCAGTGTGAGACCTCATCTCAACTACTGCCTCTTCCCATGAAAATTTCACTAGTGGTGTTGAGTACTTATCAGGAAGCTGTTGATGTAAGGTTGAGTTATTACATCTTAATTCTTGTGCATCCGCGTCACCATATTTAGGTCACACACAATGCAGTTCCATGGATCGGGGGTTTTCTTAGCATATTTCTGTTATTGCAAAGATTTTCCAGGGTTTTGCTGTTTGGCTCAGTTAAGCTCACGCCTTTGAAGCTCCATAGTCTCTTGTTCATGCATCTATTCTGCTCAGTCAAACATTGGAAATCTCCCACCCTATGTAACAGGACCACACCAGAGCTTCTAGCTACTTCCTGTAGCCTAGCCCTTCCCACATCCAGTGAATCTCACTCCAGCTGCTCAGTTGTGTGGTCGCTTGAATAGAATGGCTCCCATAGACTCATAGAGTGCTTGGTCACCAGAGAGTGTCACTACCAGGAGGTGTGTCCTTGTTGGAGGAGGTGTTACCAGGATTGGGTTTTGGGTCTCAAATGCTCAAGCCAGACCCAGCTGTTCATTCTTTGCTTGCTGCCTGTGAATTCAGATATAGACCTCTCAGCTCCTTCTCCAGCACTATGTCTGCCTGCAGGCCACCATGATTCTCATCAAGCTGATAATGGACTAAACCTCTGAAACTGCAAGCCAACCCCAATTAAATGCTTTCCTTTGTAAGAGTTGTCGTGGTCATGGTGTCTCTTCACAGCAGTAGAACAGTGACTGAGACAGTCAGGGGTGAGCTGGATCTTTATCCTCTCCATGAGGGGACACATGGGGAGGCTGACACTTGTGATGAGGCAAATCATGGGCCCTGAAGGATGGCTTGAGTTGGGAGCTAGTGCTGGCACCACTGTCTACTGCACCAAGGAGGGAGCTGGCACCACCCGAAGGGCTGGTGGTGGTATTTCTGACTTTGAAAATAACCAATTGAAGGTATTCAACGCTCCATTTTCGTAATGCAGCAGTCCAGTCAGGAATGTTCCCAATCCCCTTTCCAAACGCTGAGTCACCATTTACATTGGCGTCCCCATGCTTCAGTGTCTAATTGAATGAAAGTTTAATCCACCTTTGAGATGTTGATGCCATGGTCGATGGAGCTAGTGACATTATGTAGCCAAGGATGACTTTGAGCTCCCAATCTTCCTGCTTCCATCCACCAAATGCTGGGATTACAGATGTGTGCCCCACACCAGTTTATCATTTTTTATATTAGTGTTTACACAGATTTGTTCACATGCAAATCACTTACCTTCCTTTCCTTTCACTCTGTCTTGTATTGTAGATTACATTCTCTCACTGGAGGGCTGTTTACAAGACTCCCCTTGTTTACAGACACATGTCACTGTTTTGCCCAGTACTAAATGTAGGCTGACAGTTGTTATTTCCAAATTTTAGTTTCTTTGTCTATTAAAATCATAGATTAGAGAAAAGGATGATCTCTCTGATAGATGGTGCCGAGAAGCTGGGTTTCCACATGTGTAGGAGTCACATTACCTCCCTTCTGCACAAAAATCAATTCAAAATGGATCAAAGACCTCAGCATAAGGCTTCAAACTCCAAAAGCGCTGGAAGAAAACACTTACTTTAAGACTTAGGCACAGGCCAGGGACTTCCGGGGAGGTCTCCAGTAACGCTGGGGACAATCCTAAGAACTGACATGGGAATTGCATAAAATTAAAAAAAAATCTACACTGCAAAGGAAACAGAGTAAAGTTTGGAGACTTCTCAATAAAGCTACCATATGACCGGGCTGCGCCACTCCCCAGGAGACACTTTCAAATCCATGTTTATTGAGGCGCCATTTATAACAGACAAGACATGGAGCCAGTACGGGTACCCGTTAACAGATGAATTATAAAACTATATGATATACAATCACAGTGGAGTTTCGTGCAATTGTAAAAATCCCGAAATTATGACAGTCGCAGGAAAATTGATGGAACTAGAAATCATATGTAAAATAGACCAGACTCCGACAGACAAATCATATGACATGTTTTACCTCATGTGTGGGTTGCAGATTTGTGTGTCTGTGCATGCAAGGCATGAAAACTGAGAGGCCTATGAGATGGAAGGGGGGGGTCTATATGAGATGGAAGAGGGGGGGTCTAAAGAGCAGGAGTGGGAAGCGAGAGAGAGTAATGGAATCTGTGTGTATGAAAGCAGAAGGCAGAACTATTTGAGGGAGTAAAGGGACCAGCGAGAGGGGGACCAACTGGGGAGAGCGGTGGTAAATAGGAACAAAGTATAACCATATGTGTCTAGTCAAATGTCACGAGGAAAACCACTTCTTCATATTCTGACAAGAAACGGGATAGTGAGAGCATCTTTCTCAGTGTCCTCATTAAGACATCCTCTGGGGACTGCATGGCATGAGGATAGGCTTCAGGGGACAGATGGCAGGTGTGACTGGCCTTTGTGATGCCTTTGCTCCATGAAAACACCTTGAGAGCTGTGGAAGTCAGGTCTATTCTCCCAGAGCACAGGCTCTTTGCCCAAAGGTCCCAACACCATGTTTCACTTCTCTCCTATCGATTATTATCCCTGCAAGAGGCTTTCACAGACAACTGTCCCTGACTGCCCCTCCCAGGGGTGTTCAGCATCACAGATGAATTGTAAATCTCTTATGCTCTGCATGCAAATATATGCTTGGCATTGAAAGAGCAAGGACCCCCAGCCCCACTTCAAGATGACCAACCTTGCTGAAAAGTATGTCTGAGAAGAATTTAAAAATTAATAGTATTTTCTTAATTTTTTGGTGTGTGTTTGTGTGCATACATGCGTGTGAGCCCAGCCACAGCTTGCATAGTAAGATCTTTTACTTTATCCACTAATTTCAGCCCCAGATTAGTAGCATTTTTAAACAGCAGTGTGACTGGGGACTTAGGTGACCAGTATCTGGGGAAGGCTAGAACTGGATCTGTCATTGACTAGTTGTATTACCTAAGCAAATGACTTCTGAGCTTGCTTTACACTTTGGATTTAGTGACAGTAAATCAGTGACCATTTCCTACAGGGTCTGGAACATAGTATGCATCCAATAACTTTCCCAACGTGTCTGTTCCCCTTAACATTTCTCATTTATTCTTTTATAAAATTATTACAAAAACAACATGTTTTAAGATATCCAGGCATGAAGGAGAAGTGAGTTATTTAATTCCAGCCTGGTACCACCTTGGATTCCATAATATCCACCCTGCTTATCTCCATGGGGCATACATTTGTTCAGCAGCTGGCTCAGGGGACAGTGAGGAAGGATGCTGTGCTAGGGACTCCTGAATCTGGGAAGCAGAGAGGGGGTACCTGGGTGTGGATTCTTAGGGAAGCCATACAGAGACCACCACCTGGTCTAGGACATTCCCCAAAGGTCAGAAAGAGGGTGCCTGGAGAAATGCCCCTTCCCACAGGACAGTAACCCTCTCAGTGTGCTCTTTGGACTGAATATCAGTTCCTCTTGAGGATTTGACAATGCTGCAAATATTTGGGTTCTTCCCAAATCTACTCAATCGGAAACTCTAGGGGTGGAGTCCAATAATCTGTGTTTAAACAAGCACCCCTCCCCCAACATCCCTGGTGATTCTGGGGCGCCTCAGGGCTGGAGCATCATTGCTCCGGACAAAGATTCCCCTCACACAACAGCATGGGGAGGGTGGGGCTACAAATGGTTTACCAAGTCCAGGGCCAGCTGGATTCCCTCCATGGGAGAAACCTGGGCTGGAGGCTTAGCGGTTTGGATCACAAGTCAGCTGTGAACATTTGACCACTCCTCTGGGACCGCTAATGTGGCTGGCCTGGGTTCAAAGGAAGCTGCTATTTAGAGTTCAGCGTGGAGCTTGGATTGAACACGACCACCAATGAAGATGTAACAGTGCCTGCTTGTTCATTGAGGATCTTCCTTTGTAGAAGAATATGCTTTCTTTTGACAGGAAAATACAATGCCTAGGCTGTGCCAATGAGTGGCTTTGATAAAGGACAGTTGTAGGTTTTGACCCCTAACGTTTCAAGAGCCCCAGGTTAATTTGTGTTGGTGAACAGAACCGAGTCATGAGAAGGTTCTAATTTACAGACATGCTTTTTTTTTTTTCCTCAGTAAATTAAGATAGCTTAGACTTTAATTCCTCTGCTCAGTGCTTAGTAGATAAAAAGTGAATGGGATTCAAGGAGCTTCCTTCCTAATGACTTTGAAACCTTGGGGAGGAGAGAGGCTGAGCCTTTAGGAATGAGACCGTGCTGTATGTACATAGCAGGAATCTTAAAAAGATGGTGGTTTCGTCACACAGGGCTTTACGGTCTCATATCAAGGAAGGCTGAGTGTGAGCCTACCACATTCTGTGCTGTCAAGATTCAAGCTCCTTATATATATTTTTTGGATGCCCTAGTTTGAGCCTGTCATTGTTACAGAGGCCCTCTTGTTTGCAGGAAGGAGGATGAGGGAGGAAAAAGAATGAAAGGGGCTTCCTTGATTGAGCCTCCAGAAAGTCTTTTGTAATTTCTTTTACACTTCTGTGGCTAGAAAATTAGTTCCAAGGAGCCTGGGAAATGTAGTCTTATTCCAAAATACTACAACCACCGCTAGAATCATGGTTCTGTTATGAAGGAAGAAAGGGTGGTCAGTGGGGCAAGCAGATGATAATCTGGGGTCTGTGTGAACTGGTTGGGTTGATATACAGGATTGCTAGGCTATAGGGGTGAGTGGCGTGGAGCAGTCATATTGAGATGACTTATTCTTAGACAAGATTGTTCTTCTTTCCAGGAGGAAGACACAGGCTCTCCACAGCGGGGCTGCGCTTTAGGAGAGGCTACATCCAGCTCAGAGGGAAGAATGCAGGACCCTGGGTCCTTCTGCATGGGGAAGAAGTCTGGGCAAACATAGGTGTGTGGCCTGGAGATGACCTACCTGAGCACCACGATTTCTCACCTTATTGTCTTTTCTGAGCATTTGGCACTCCTGTTCTTGCTTCTGAGGTATTAAAGAGTCTGGAACAATGCAGCCAGAACAGGGAGAACCGAAATGCCCCGCGTATTTTTCAACCACTGATTGGCAGGATCCTCGGGAACCAGTTAGAGCACAGCAGCATCTTCCGGTTCCTCTCCAGGGCTGACATCTTCTGGAGCTTTCTTCCTATACCAGGCCTTGCTGGATGAGTGCTCTTTAGAGGCCTGAAGGAGCGGAGGTTAGTTGGACTGTAGAATTTAATGGAGGTCATAAAAACGTGAGAATGGGAACATTCAAATTATCTTGTAAAGTTGACAGGATCTGGCTCATAATGCTTGCTTTGGGGGCATTTTGGGACAAGGATCTGACTGGCCTTCGTCACTCATTCGCTATTTGGCCAGGCAGGTCTCTTTAACTGTTTGTCTCGCTTACTCTGTGCTTATTGAGAGGCCTAAAATGATCTTGATGATGTGGTAACACAAAGCGCCCAGTCTTGTGAATTTCGTTTTGTTCCTCGGTGCCACAGCTGAAACATTTTTCATGCATTACCTACCTTCAGAAGACCAATGCTTATTTAACTGTTTTCCTTTTAAAACTGTATTACATTTTAATTATTTAGCTTGTGTGTGTGTGTGTGTATTGTATGCAAGTGCTAAGTGTATGTGTGGAGGTCAGAGGACAGGCTTTCAGGAATCCTCTTCTTCCATGGTTGGAAATCCTAACAACAAACCCATTGTTAGGATTGGTGAAAATTTCTTTACCCGCTGCGCCTTCTTGCTGGCCCCTTGTTTTACTATTTTTTGAATATTGAAATTAGATACTTAATTGTGGACAGGTTTTTCTCGTACTAAAGTTGGTCTTTGACATGATTCAATTAGATTTTCAAATAATAAATTACTGAGTTAAAAGGACTTGGCTGTATATTACCCACTCATTTTTACCAAAGGCTTCAGTTGATCAGTTACTTCTACTGTGGATACTGTGTGGGAATCAGATTTTTTACTTGTGTGAGAACAACATGGCTTAGAAAAATGGCTTTTTATAAGGAGACTTTATGTCATCAGTGAGGCTTCATCTAGCAAGTGATGGAAACAGATGCACACCCACAGCCAAACATTAGGCAGAGCTCAAGGAATCCTGGGGAAGATGGGGAGACTGTAGGAGCCAGAGAGGTCTAGGATACCACAAGGAAACCCACAGAATCAACTAACCTGGGCTCCTCGGGACTCACAGAGACTGAACTGACAATCAGGGAGCCGCAGGGGTCTGAACCAGGCCCTGTGTGTTTATGTTATGGCTGTGTAGTTTGGGCTTCCGGTGGGGACCCCTAACAGTGGGGGAAAAAGCAGTCTTGGACTCTTTTTGCTAGGTTTTTGGGGTCCTTTTTCTTCTCTTAGGTTAATTTGTCCAGCCTTAATGTGAGGGGAGGTGTCCAGTCTTATTGTAACTTGATATGCCATGTTTAGTTGATATCCCTGAAGACCTGGCCTTTTCTGAAGAGAAATGGTAGAGGAGTGGGCAGGGAGGGGAGTGCGGCAGGGGTGGGGGGGGAGGTGGAGAGTGGCGGGGGGGTGGGGTGGGGAGGACCTGCCATCTGATTGTAATATATGAAAGAATAAATATTTTTTTTTTTAAAGGAGGAGAGATCTATTTTGATTCATGAGTGATTTCAGAGCTGAAATTCCATGATTTCATGGTTGCTTTTGGGCCTATGGTGAAACAGAACATCATGGTAGCTGGTGGCAGGGATGGGTGTTGGGGTTTTGGGGGTGGGGGGTGTATAGAGTGGATCAAAGCTTCCTTCATTCTAGACATGAAGTGGAAAGAAAGAGGAAGGAAGTGGCCAGACTCCCAGTATATCCTTTAAGAGGATGTGCTCAATAATCTTACCCTCCAGCTAGGCCCTCTCTCCTAAAGTTTCTAACACTTCCCAATAGTGTCACCAGCTTCAACGAAGCCTTCCATGAGCATGTGGGGGACAGTCTAGCTCAGTGGTTCTCAACCTTCCTAATGCTGTGACCTTATGGTTGGTGACCCCCAGCTATAAAATTATTGTATTGATACTTCATAACTGTAATTTTGCAACTGTTATAAATTGTAATGTAAATATCTGACATATAGGATATCTGATAGTCTACTTCTACAGGGGTCATGACCTGTGGTTGAGAACCACTGGTCTAGGTTCAACCTCTAAGACAATGTAGGGCAGAGCTCATTTTGATATTCCTACACATATTGCAACCCACATCCATATCGCAAAGAATGCATACTTTATAACATGACTACTTTAGAGGTGAAAGCAGACTCTCACTTCCAAACTCCCCATGTCTCTGCATGTTATACAAAGTTTGCATATTTTTTTCAAAAATTTTTTCTACTCTACTAGATAGTTGTATCTAATCTATCTAATGTGACTTCTGCTGGGTCTTAGGGGAAAAAAAAAAAAGACATTTCCAGTGTGGATTCTGCTTGGTATTCTGCCTATGAACCTGCATTGGGTTTCATGTGAGAATGTGGTGGTAACCCAACCTGTGAAAGGGCTTTTGGCTAAAAGCTGAGTGGGCTGGAGACATGTCTAGACATGAGATCACATGGTTCTTAGCTCATATGTCTCCTTTTTTAAAGACTCTTTACTCGGATCTGGAGAAAAGAGAGATACAGAAATCCTTCCCTTTGGACCTAGATAGAATTTGCAGTAAAAGTCAAGAAATCACGCACCATCTTCCTGTTCGGATTGTATCTCTGACCACCCTGGCTTCCCTTATACTTTTTTTTGCTGCTGTAACAGAGCATTGCAGACTGGATTAGTTTAGAAGCAATAGTTTATTTGACTCATGGCTGATGAGTCTAGAGGCAGGGCCCTGGAATCTGAAGAAGGACTGCACATCTGAGCATAGCAGAAGGGCAAATGAGCATGTGCGAGATGGAAGAAAGGAAATGAACAGAACTTAAGTCAAGAATCCACTCACGGGTTATTCACTCACTCTTGAGATAATGACATTACTCAATCGTGAGGAAAGAGCTCTCATGACTCACTCGCCTTTCCCAGGGCCTAACCTTTTAATACATAGTGGCTATCAGGTTTCAACTTGAGTTCTGGAGGAGGCACTCAAGCCACATCCCTCTCCATTGCCCGCTTTCTCACCTTGCCTGATGCCACATTGTCCTTAGACCCATCCACAAGCAGTCTGTATCACTTTTGGGATATCCGAGAATCAGAGATCTACGTGCTTCTAAAAGTTCTAGCAGAATGTTCCCACCTTTCAGTTCCAAAGTCTGTGTCCTCAGCCAGGAGGCTTTAGCTCCAGGAGGTACTTGCGAATATAGCTCATGAGAGGACTTGATGGAGTTTGCTAGAGGGCTGGGCGTAGAGAGAGCTGTCCATGAGAGCCACCAGGGTCTTGGGAAAGAGAGTAAAACTAATGTCTTATCATTAGAAAGGATCACAATTATGTAGCTGCTTCAGAGAGCAGCTGAAGCTTTAAAACCCTAGAGATCCCTTAGCATTGAACAGTGCCTCAAAATGTAGGGAGATCTCTGTGGACCATGATGAGGCTGACTAACTTTTGATGGTTTGGAGATAAGAACACAAATCTTCCTTTTTGCATCCTGCTTTCCTGGACTGTGGTAGACATGGGGCAGAGATACTGAGAAACTTCTAGGTTTGGGGAAGAAGGCCTAAGAATGTCCTTGACTCTATAACTCTGAGTAGCAGGACCCTCAGCCATCCTTTCTGGCTCTCAATGGGTATCTTCTTCCTCCCTCTGCCCATGGGAAGGGTTTCCGTCTACTTTCACACTTCACACTTCATCAACTTCTTGGGAAACGACTATTAACCAGAAGGGTTCATTCTTTGGAGACTTGGATCTTTTCAGGGTAGAGGCTGAGCCATCAAAACTTTGGGTTTAAAGAACGCAACAGAAATTGCCCTTAAATTTTTTTGTTATATGGGCTTAGAGGCAGGGGGTGTGCTCAATGGGTAAAGGTGATTGCCGTGCAATCCCAACAGCACAAGTTCAGTCTCCAGAACCCACAGAAAGGTGAGAAGAAAGAAGTAACCGTGTAAAGTTGTCTTCTGACCGGCATATGTGCTGTGGCACACGTGCGTTCCCCCACGCAACACAAATAATACCAAATTAAAAAATGAAGAGAAAGAACATTCATATGTATGACAATAAGGGAATGGGTAAATGAACTCAGGTATGAAGGATCTTTAGGTGCGGTAGGCAAAATAGATATATGAACAGAAACACACAGATTTTTGAAATATGCTTTTAAGTGAAGAAAACAAGTAGAATAAATAAAAATGATGACATTTTAAAATATAAAATCCCCAAACCAAAATGCAGCTTTCTTTGAGGCTCATACGATAAAACTAAAAACACAAGCTCAGATAGATGCTAGAAGTGGTTCTGGAGAATGCGGCAAACAACTGGGACTCTACCTTGTCATTTGTGTAACAACTTGACCTAGCTCCTTGACAATATCAGCTATGCCCCCCCCCTTTTGCTTGTCTGTGGTTTTGGGGTCCACCATCATTGAAATGCCTATGGTCTCCAGCTTCGTACTGATGCAGAGCAAGGGATTGATGTTACAATTGTACTTGAAGGTGCAGGATCCTAGCTTACTATGGCTACTTTAGGCCTTCAGCAAACTAGGAACCTCTCATGGTTTCTGTATGAGACGTAGAACACAGGGATGTGCTATGCTGGGGACAGGGGTAGGCATATTAAGTTACCATTGGCTCTTACCCTTGCTCTGGCTTTTCAAGTGAAAGCAGGGAAGACAAACATGGGGGGCTGATGAGATGGACACAGGTTTTAAGTGCTGCTCAGGCATCACTGTGCACTTGCCACAATCTCACAAAGGAGCTACTACTATGAGGTTCAGTTTTGCATCCCACAGTGTCCTTCAGCTGGTCAGGTGCAGTGAGGATGTGAGCCCAGACCTTCAGCTTCAGTGCACTGCTCTTGGTTGTGAAAATATGTTAATGTTGAAGCACCCTGATGAAGATTCTCTCTCTCTCTCTCACACGTACACACACAGAAAGATATTTATATATATATATATATATAATTTATATATATGTTTATGTGTAAGAAAGATAAAGTTTACATTTCTAATAAGGAATATAAGAATACATGAAGTTAATTGTAAACACTACTATGTACTTACATGCTTGTGGGGGTATAAGGATGACAGTGGAACATTTGCAATATGCAAGATACTATTTTCTATTTTATTTATTATTTAAAAGGTATTTTTTCATTTTACATACCAACCACAGTTTCCCCTTCCTTCCCTCCTCCCACTCACTCCTCAGTTCCCCCCCCCCCCCATCCTCCAATCCACTCCTCAGAAAGATATTAAGGCCTCCCACGGGGAGTCAAAAAAGTCTGGCATATCAAGTTGTTGCAGGACCAAGCCCCTCCTCTCTGCCTAAAGGCTGAGCAAAGCATCCTTCAATAGGGAATGGGTTTCAAAAAGCCATTTGATGCATTAGGGATAAATTCTGCTTCCTCTGCCAGAGGCCCCACAAAATGCCCAAGACACACAACTGTCATCTACATTCGGAGGGCCTAGTTCGGTACCATGCAGGTTACCCAGCTGGCAAGACACTCCTCTAAGTGCTTAGCAAATATCAGAGCACAAAGCTTTGTTGCATGACTTCCTGCCCTCATTTTACAATTCAAAAAGGTGCCACAAGTTTCAGTAAGTTGCCCAAAGATGTTTACAATAAAATGTACTCTCAGTCCAATGTGAAAGAGAAAAGAATATAAAATACTGAAATGTGGGCATTTACAAGGGCACACAGAGAGGACCAGTCTTTTCAGGGGGAAGGTATGGCTTTGTGTGGGACCTTGGAAGTGGAGGTTCATGTGCTAGGGGCTATGATGGATGAGTGAGGACATACTCTGATGTTCTGAGGTGGTAGCACAAGATAGTTCACAGACCCTCCAGCCACATAATCTATATGTAATAGGGGAGCCCAGCACAGAACCAGGCTCGGCATAATCTAGGGTCCAGCCCTACAACCCTCCTTTCAACATGTGATTGGTTGTGTTCCTGATTGGTTGAGATCATGAAAAACCACGATGTATTAAGGTTTTTTTGGGGGGGATTCAATAAAAGTTTCAGAAGTTTTGGAGATATCAGAGGGAATCTACCCACAGTCTATGTGGGGGGTTAGTAAAAGCTCCAGAAGTCCCAGAGCTCTAACCACAGTCAGTCTAGGAAAATCAGAGAATGGTGATTCAAACCTTTAATCTCAGCACAGGGAGTATCCTGGGAGTGGTGACCTACATCCTTAATCCCAACTGAGTCAAGGTCACTTCAGATTATAGAAGGAATTCCAGGCTCCCAAGCAGATGTGGTGGGGCCACGCCTTTATTACCGAAAGAGTACTTAAGACAGGATAGAGGGAGCCATTCCAAGGGAAGTGAGGCTGAGGAAGCTGGAAGACAGCTGGTAAGATCTGACTGTGGTGTTTATTCTCTTTAATATCTCCAACTTCTTCAGAGATCTATCCCTGAGTCTCATTCTGTTCCCAACTAATAGCTTATTCATTGGGGTGGGTCACATAAATGACCCAGCTTAAGGGGCTATCATAGTCTTGAATGCCTCTGCTTCCTACTATTAATCTGCCTTGCATGTTTGCCTTTTGGCTTTTAGGAACAGAGTCTGGCTAGAGCCCCTGTATGGTTGCCCAAGGAATAAGTGGTACCTTTTAAATATGAGATTTATGATATACCAGTACTTAAGAAAACTCGTGAAAGTTGGAATAACAAGACTGGTTTGTAAATTACTTCTGAGATTCTTCCTGAGGTTAATGACTTAGTGATGGGAGTGTCTGATGATGGTGGTACAGGTGTGGGGCTCAGGTGGATAGGACAGTAAACATCTCCTTCATTTTCATCCAGCTTGATTGGACTATTACATTTTGGTCACTTGAGGAGAGTCATAGTTCATTTTGAAAATTCATCCAAATTATTTCTCAATTACAATGAAATAAGGCAGAATTATTGGCAGGAAAGTGTGTGTGTGTGTGTGTGTGTGTGTGTGTGTGTGTGTGTGTGTGTGTGTGTTGGGCAGCTATCATACTGTGATCCACTATCATGCAGCCTTAGAGTAGTTGCTTATTCATAATCTTTTTAATTATAACATAAGTATAATTGCAATACTATCTAAGAAGTAAAAAAATGAATTATTGCTAAAGGCAATAATCTGGATAACTCTCAAATTAGTCATGCGGGCTGGGTGTGGTGGTGCACGCTTTTAATCCCAGCATTTGGAAGGCAGAAAGAGGAGGATCCCTGTGAGTTTGAGACCAGTCTGGTCTACATAGTGAAATCTAGGACAGCCATGACAACACAGAGAGACCCTGTCCCCAAACAGAACAAACAAAAAAGTTATGGCTGTGGTGTAGCAGACAAAAAGCATATGGTATATAGTTATATTTAGGAAAGTTCTAGAAAATGAAAATTTGTGGTGTTAGAAAGATCAGTGGTTGACTGAGGAAATTGTAGAGAGAGCTACAGAGGCAAAAGTGAGCTTGGAGGTGATGGACATTTTCACACAAGGATATTAGCCTTTTAGTATGCATTATCTGGGGGGCCCAGTAGCTAAATACCAACATCTTAAGTAATATACTCTATGGGTTTTCCTTCTTTTGGGACCACAAGGACAGAACTTTAAAGATTAAATATACATCATGTGAAGAGCTCTGGATAGTGCTGGTCATGGAGAAGCATTCAATAATTGTTTTGACTATTATTATCATTGTTCTGGTACGGATCAATGACATGGCTTGAATGATCATAATATGTTGGATGTTATAATATTTTTGTTACTGTTATGGATGGGCAGGAAACACTTGCTGAAGGCTCATGTGGACATCAGATAGGGTTTGATTTTTCTGAGAGTCCTTGATGGGCTTATATTTTTACATTTGTTTGGTGCCAAACTGTGACAGAAACTATGTGGAAGAGATTTGGTTAATGTCTTTGTGAGGAATATGACAACCCTCCATTATTATTAGTGCAGATAATATTAAAGTTATCAGTGCATTTCAGTGATCAGTTCATTTAAGATGAGATTAAATGATTTCCAGTCCTTAACAAAGTGGTAGTGGGATATGGGAGACATCATTGTAACATTAGACATAGCATCTTCTTATAAGATCTTTAAAAATGCATATAAAGACTCCGAGCCAGTGGCCCTGAATTGTCCCAGAATCTGCTTTTAAAGTTGTGTACTCCATTGATTTCAACAGAGAGGGTGTGAAGACCACACTTTGAAAACACTGCTTTAAGACATTTGGAACCTTGGACAGCACCTCTTGACCTTCTATCAATCATTTTTCAGGACCCAGGACAGCACCCGCCCTCTCAAACTTCATATGATTTTGGGGCATTTACTACAATTCTCAGCGGGGCTTGTTTATTTCCCTATAGAACAAATGAACTCAGTGTTTTCTAATTTACTCTACATTCAGGAACCCACAATTTTAATTCCTGCTAGAAAACAGGGAGAAAGTATCCAGAATCATCCTGTGTTTGGAAACACTGAGGAGGCACAGGTGTCGCTGGAGTAGCTGAGGAACCCTGTTGTATTGATGAGCCTTCATTGCCAGCCTGAGTAAACTTGGAATTGCACCTTTAGATTTGCCTACATGATGTTTGCAAAGAAGACAAAGTGAGGGTAAGAGCCATCTTGAATGTGGATGGCAATCTCCCATGATCTGGGCTCCCAGGCTGAATACAAAGAGAAAAAGAGAAAAATCATCAGAGGACTAACATTCCCTTCTCTCTCCTTCACACACAGTGAGCAGCCTTCTCCTGTGCTACCGTCACAGAACTGAAAGCCTCGTCCAGTCCACGACCATGCCCACCCCATCAGAATCCTACTAATGAGCAAAAACAAACCCTTCCTTTCTTAAGCTGTTTCTTTGCAGGCTTTGATCACACAATGCAAAAAGTAATTAACACATTTCCGTGTTTTCGTGGAGGAGGAAATAAAAGTCAAGTTTTTCTTTCACTTGAGAAAAATGTCATGGATTAGCTAAGCTAGGGACTTTTGTGTATGGTTTATGTGCTTTGACAAACATCTTGAGATTTGTGTGAATGACTAGAGAGTTTCATTTAATTCTTCCTTGCTATTTAAACACTATAACCATCTGCATCTCTTCAGCTGCTACAGAATCAACTTAAATCAAACACTATCAGAGAGTGTTCAACGGTGACACCTCAAGCCATAATTTGAAGGACTCTCCGATCCTTTGATTGAAACCCATTAATGCTAAAACAAAATATAGTGAATATATCTAATAATCACAGGTAATCGGGGAGCTCTACAAAAAGAACGGTGTCGTCATAAACTATAGTTAATGTGGGAAATGAAACACTTAGGATGAATAGGGAATCTTTTTCATGTATCATCACATTAATTACTTGCCTTGTTGCTGAACAAAACACATACATCACTGTTGTGAAATATTATTTTAACTGGGCAAAGATGTGTTACATGTGATAATGCTGCAGGCTGTTACTTTAACTGTATAAAGTTGTGTTATTTTGTTTATGCTTCATTTGCTTAATGATGTAAGGATGTGTGTTTAACTATATAAAGATGGTTGCATCTGTTTCACCTTGCCTGCCTAAGGCACCTGATTGGTCTAATGAAAAGCTGAATGGCCAATAGCTGGGCAGGAGAAAGGATAAGCAGGGCTGGCGGAAGAGAGAATAAAAAGGAGAAATCTAGGCTTGAGAGAAAAAAGCAGCGAGAGAAGCAGAGAATGATGGATGCTTATGATCAACTAGTTTTTTTCTTTATATGTAGTTTACAACCTCACACTATAAAGTGGTGCTGCCTATGCTTAGGATGAGTTTTCTGATAACTTAATCTAGGCAACATTTTTTCAGACACACACAGAGATTTGTTTCCATGGTGATCAAGTTGACAATCAAGATTAACTTTTACAATCATAATTTACTTTTAAGATATTTTTATACGTGTAGTTTTACTAAGAGACAATCTGGGGATCAGTGACTAACGAGGTAATATTTTCAGCAGATCCAAGTGCTTCAAATACAAGGTAAAAAAAATTAACAATTAAAATTTATTCTCAAAGTGACTCATCCAATAACAAGTCCACATTCGCCATCTGTTTGATAGAAAGCCATAGTTTGATATTAAAAAAAACTCTCTCTGTTTCTCTCTGTCTCTGTCTCTGTGTATGTGTGTACAAGTGTTTGTATATGGTGCATGGAGGCCATGGATGAGGATGTTGGTTCTCTAGGAACTGTAGTTACTGTCATTTGTAGGATGTCTGACTTGCTATGTGCATGGTTGGCTCCAAACTTCAGTCCTCATGACTGCACAGCAAATGCTTTTAACTGCTGCTTCATCTTGTGCCCACACAATATACAAACAAAGAGGAAAAGACTTCCTGTGTCATAGTTGAAGAGGTATAGTCATCCATTAGGTATTTGAATTGCAAGGGATAATTAAATGAAATTCTCTAGAAACACAAACCTTAGGGAATTTGTTAATGTACACTAATCAGACATAAAAGCACCTAAATTAGTAAATCCAAAGCATCCTGATCCTTAAGCGAGATACAGAAACCAATTTTAATGCCCTTATCTATGTATGTATATAAATTGCCTTTTGCATTGTTCTTTCGATGATCTGGCTGGTTTTGCTCATCTGTCCTGGTTGTGAAGATTCTCTCGCATTAATTCTAAAAGGCTTAGGCTATTGTAGTACAGGAGAGGAAGTAGGCTATGAATATTCTCACTAGCTCCATAGGAGACTGAGACTGTGGAATTTGGAAATAGACTGTGTCTATGACCCTACACAGTTTCTTTCTATGAGAAATGTTGAGATAGGAACAATTGCCCTGAAGCTTTAAGAAATCAGCTATCTGTGTTAATCTGTGAGTAATGATAATCCAGACATTTGCTTTTTTGGCATCTGAGACACCAGCGTCTCAGGTCTGATCCCCATCACCAATCTGCCCGGATGTTTCCTTTCATTCTCTGTACCTGCTCTGTCTTGTTTGTCTGACTTCCAGGAGGCGTCCTGGGTCTCATCTATGCAGTATTACCTGGTGGATTTCATTTAGTTCCCTAGTATTAAACCCATCTATATGCAGATGACTCCTCGATGTAAATCTTCACACTTGACCTTCTCTCCCATTGCAGGCTCATAAATCAAACTGTGTACTGATGTCAAACTGCTCACTTGAGTTAAACGTTACCTTAAATCTACACAGTGCCCAAACAGAACCATGTATCTTCCGCCCCTTTCTCCCTATACTCTTCTTGACTGTGTCTCATCCAGAGAGAATGACTTGTCTTTTTCTGGCTTCTTAAGATAAAACATTGAAGTCATTACACACTTTTCCTCCTTCATTGAATCTAGTTCATATGGTCTGTCTTTAGTGCACAGAGATTTGTCCTTACTGTGTTCATTTCTCTTCACTTCCACAACCGTTGCCAGGCTAGACAAGAAACATTTTTCCTCTGGACTACTAACTTAGTGATATGCACAGTTGAGGCATTTTAAAGTTGGTTGCATTTTAACGAGGAAAATCTTGAATATCAGTAAAATTACAAAAGAACTTGAAGGTTTTTGTGGAGGGACCAAGAAGCATGCTGTCTCTAAAATTAGAGCACATGCAGCATCGTGTCTTTCAAAATGTCCCAAACAACCACAGTTCTCTTAAAATATTTATGGGGCTTTTTGTTTGGTACAACTTGGGAATTTCTCACATACCTGGGTTGTTTTGAGCTGAATTATGTATCCCTACAGTTTCTTAAGAAGACCCGTGTCCATATGAGGAGAGCACATTTTTAGACACAGAAGAGTGTTAACAGTGCCTGAGAATAGAGGCATGGTTATGCACAGAGGCAGCAGGTGAGCAGGTGCCTACAAGTTAAGGGCAGAGCTTACACTCAAGGTCCTATGCACATTGTGCTCCTGGAGTGTTAGTCTCTAAAACTGGGGGAAGGTACCTTTGTGTTGATTAATTTGCCTAGTCTGCAGTGTTTTGTTATAGCAGCCTTAAAGAACAAATATACACATTCTTCTATTTTGTGTACAGACCAAAGTTTTTCCATATTAAAGGGAAATACAGAGGCATTGGGAACCAGAGGTCTTGGCTACAAAAGAATCATACATCAACTTTGAGTAAATGGGCACCGTTGCCTTCATGAACAGTCTGACGTGTAGTTCATTAGACATCTTTGTGAATGGGAAACTTACACCACCAGCCTAGAATTAACTATGCTAAGGTAGATGTGTTCACCTCCACGTGTAGTGTTCGGACTGGTTTCCTGTCAGTTACACAGGGGCAACGAGAAGGTCTTGTAAAATGACTTATCACATAGAAAATAAAACTCTGAGTTAATTCTAGTTAAAAACTTCCCTTCTAAATCCTACACATTACCTTGCTCCCACAACAGAGCTGGGAGTTCACATTTTAGTTTTAATTTGGAGGTGGTGTTACGTTAAGCATAGTGTGGGGGCTCAGACTAGATACCTTTGCTGTTGTTTTTGTTTGAAAAGCGGGAAAACTCAGTGTTTCTCCTTTTTTTTGAGACTCAGAAGTTATAGATCTACTCTACTATGCACAGTGGAGTTATATACTAAAGCGCCCACAGCACGGTTCTCAATCTATGGGTCTCAACCCCAACAGATATCAGCTATATATATTGTGTTTTATAACCGTGGCAAAATCACAGACATGAATTAGCAGTGGTAATAATTGTCTGGTTGGAACATGAGGAACTGTATTAAAGGGTGGCAGCATTAGGAAGGTCGAGAACACTGGCCTCTGATCTGCCAACCCCAGGTTGACAAAGCCTTTCTCCTTTCAGGAATCAGTGTTAGAAAATGAAAACTCAAACACAAGTTATCCGTAGATGGACAGTGAGCAGGTATCTGGCAGACAGAAGCAACACAGCTCTGTCAAGATGCCTTCTCCAGTGCCTTTTTAGAATTCAGTTCTTTCTCTTAAGCAGCAGTCGTGAGCGAATTTGAGTCTTAGAAAGCAAATCATCTTTCGGTAAAAAGTCCTTCATGCACGCGTGCGCGCACACACACACACACACACACACACACACACACACACACACACACACACACACAAATCCAAAAACCTCAGGGAAACCCCTCCCCTGCTAAAAATCGTGTTTACCATCTGGCTTAATCAAAGGCATCAGCATAGAGAAGGGATCTTGTGCAACAGACGCAGGAGCAGAAGAATCAGTACTGTATGGAGACATCTTCAATACGCCTACGTGTCCAGCATCCATCCCGTAGTTATCACAATATCTTGTCCATGATGACTGGGATTTTTGATCAGTAGAATTAGGAGACACCTTTTGTACCAGGCTTTCTTTTTTGGGCCACCAACCAGCTCCCAGATCGCAACACAGAGACTTATAATTAGTTATGAAGGCTTGGCCTTAGGTCATGTTCATTCCTGGCTTTTTTAAATTTAGTTTACATTAACATATTTCTCTACATCTACATTTTGCCTCAGGGCTTTTTACCTCCTCTTCTTTCTTTCTTTCTTTCTTTCTTTCTTTCTTTCTTTCTTTCTTTCTTTCTTTCTTTCTTTCTTTCTTTCTTTCTTTCTTTCTTTCTTTCTTTCTTTCTTTCTCTCTTTCTCTCTTTCTCTCTTTCTTTCTCTCTCTATTCCTTCCTTCCTTTCCCTCCCTCCCTCTTCTTCCTCCCTCCCTCCCTCCCTCCCTCTTCTTCCTCCCTCCCTCCCTCCCTCCCTCCCTCCCTCCCTCCCTCCCTCCCTCTCTTCCTTCCTTCCTTCCTTCCTTCCTTCCTTCCTTCCTTCCTTCCTTCCTTCCTTCCTTCCTTCTCTCCTCCTCTTCTCAAGTCTAGATTTCTCCTCTTATTTGTTTTCTCTGCCTGCCAGCCCTGCCTCTCCCTCTCCTGCCCAGCTATTGGCCATTCAGCTTTTAATTAGACCAATCAGGCTCCTTAGGCAGGCAAGATGAAACAGCAACACATCTTTACATCATTAACAAAGGCAGCAGAAACAAATGTAACACATCTTTGCCCAGTTAGTGTAACATTCCACAGCAACCATTTATTTGCCGAAAGGCCTAGGCGAAAGGCTTCATCATTGTCCCCATTTGTACTCATGTTAAAACCTTTACACACTCACAGCACAATGCCAGCTTCTATGCGATACTGGAGGGGCTGCTGCAAGTGTGCACAGGTGTGTCTGAATGACGTCCTCTTCCAGAGAGACCACTGAGAGAATTTAAAGAAGGGAAGAAGTAATTGGGTAAAGACAACTTGATTTTAAAACGAGACACAAGTGTTGGGGCTCAGTGCAGTGGTGGAATCGGGAGCTCATTTGGACCTAGGCCCACAGTGTTTTAAGTGCGTCTTTCTGCATGATGCTTTTCATGGTTGTCTTAGATTGTTTAGGTTGATTTAGATATTTAGATATTATGCCTAAGATTATTATTATATCTTGCACTAAAATTTTTCTCTTCCCTACTTTTAATGAATTTGTCTTCACATATTTTCTCTATACACATCTAGGAGCACTCCAAAGTGTAATTTTCACCTCAGCCTCAAAACATGACTCAGAAAACTCCAGGTAGGAAGACTGCTGTGAATGCCTTATTTTTGTTGAGCATCTCTCCTTTTTTTGTATTTTTTGAGAAATTAATATATTTTCTCTCTTCTTCTCCTCACTCCTTCCTTCCAATTTCTCCCGTGTCACTTCCTCTCCTTAAATTCATGGCATCTTAAGCTTTAATCCCAATCACTGTATGTGTGTTTATAAGTTTGTAAGTACAATCAATGATGTCACTTTGTGTTGCTCATATCTGCTCACGGCTGACCTCCTGGGTTTGGCTAACCCATCAAGTGCCCATCCCTGGAAAAGACTGAGATTCCCTTTCTTGGCTATCATCAATTGATGGTAGCTTTCCCAAGGGTAAATCTCCATGAGATGTCCTCCATACACACTGGCATGCACATCAGTGATGTCATTTTTAGGGCTTGTTCAGGCAGCCATATTGTTGAAATTTCCTGGGGACAGCTTCCCTGTCATGAATAGAAGACACATCTCCCAGTTGATCCTCTGGTTCTTACAGCCTCCCCCTTCTGTGATGGTCCCTAAACTTTTGGTGTAGGATTTCATTGTGGATATATCAGTTGGGGCTGGGGACCTTGTAGTCAGTTGTTCTGTATTTTGAGCAGTTGTGGCTTTCTGTGATTTTCTCTGTGTTAAGATTTTGTGCAGATTTAGTACGGCACAAATTTGTCTGGTTATCTGGCGGTGGATTTCTATGGATGCAGGGGCCTCATGGGGAACGAAGTGAAAGGCAGTGATGGATAACAGGAGACACTTAGAAGCCATTTCTATGTAGAAAAGGACTTTATTGTCAGAAGGTTATAGTCATGATTAACAGTGAAGGTTATGATAATAGAGGAGGTATGATGGCAGAGAGAGAGAGAGAGAGAGAGAGAGAGAGAGAGAGAGAGAGAGAGAGAGAGAGAGAGTGCTCCCAAGAGAAACAAGAAACAAGGGCAAGAGAGGGATGAGAGGGATTCGAAGGCAGGAATTCTGGGACTTGACATCAGAGCTCAGAGGAGGGCGTGGCTTTAGGGACTAACACTCTGAGGCAGGGAGTAGCTTCTTTGATGAGGGGGAGAGTTGCATTTCTCTAGCCTCAATTCTTTCTTTTTATTTACTGTTATTTTATGTGTGTGTTTTGTCTGAAGATGTGTCTGTGCATCAGGTGTGGACCTGAAGAGGGACTTAGATCTTTCGTAGCTGGATAACTGGGTTACGTTATCCACAGTTGTGAACTTCAGTGTGGGTGCTGGGCATTGAACCCGGGTCCTCTGGAAGAGCAGTGAGTGCCCTTAACCACTGAGCCATCTCTCCAGGCCCCCTTCATTCTTGATATTTTAAGGAACTTCCTCAGAAACTGCTTTTCTTTAGGCATCCTCTTGGGATAGGCCCGATGTTGATAATTTCTTTTTGTTTTCCTTTATCCGGGCATGCCTTGAGTTCATCTTCATTTCTGAAGGACATTTTTGATGTTTTGCTGGGTGTGGCATCCTGGGCCGATGTTCTTTTCTGTTAGCATTGGAAAAACGTAACAGTTTCTCCTGCTCTCTGGGATTTCTGGTGAGGGACCGCTTGTGATCCTGATTATCTTTCCCAGTAGGGAAGGTGTTATCTGTCCCTTGCTGCTTTCAACATTCTTGCTTTGATTATAATTTTTTAGATGGTTGGCTGAGCTCTGCTTTGCTCTGGGTTTCTCTGGCTCTGGTCCCATGAGAGGAGGTGGGGATCGGGAGCCTCATTAGTATCAGTTGAGAGGGAAAGTATATGTTCCCTACTTGGCCTTTCTGGTATAAATTGGGGATGGGGGATGGGGGATGGGGGATGGGGGATGGGGGATGGGGGATGGGGGATGGGGGATGGGGGATGGGGGATGGGGGATGGGGGATGGGGGATGGGTTAGAGTTTTTTTTTTTTTTTTTGGGCAATGTTTGACCATAACAAAGTTTTTATATTCTTAAAGTTCTCTAGTTTGCTACAATGCCTCTTTGGTTGTTTTCAGGTAGGGGAAAAAAAATCTCCCTTTTGTATACACTTTTATGTATTCCAATCTGGAATCTAAAAGCTACAAATAAAGCTTAGAAATCTCCCCATCACACCATCCTTTGGATCCGGAGGGCATACAAGAATAGGGTCTCCTCCTTCTAACTTTTAGAGTCTTCTCAAGTCCTGTTTCTAAACAAGGTTCCAGGCTTTTACTTCATCTTAGCAGGCAGAGTGGAGGAAAAATACACCCACGGCATGTTCCAGGCATTCTCAGAGTGAGAAAAGGGTCTTGCAGTGGTTTGAACCTGGATTTCCAGCTTTGTTGAGCTATACATGTCACTAAATACTTGAAGGGATTTTCCAGGAGTACAACCATCTTGTAAAGGGAGGGAATGGCTACACTTTCTCAATGTGTGAATACATTGTGTGTGTGTGTGTGTGTGTGTGTGTGTGTATGTGTGTATGTGTGTGTGCATGTGTGTGTATGCTCACTGATTAGACCAGTCTGGTTGGCCAGTGAGCCCTAGGGATCCTCTTGTTGTTGCCTCCCAATTCTTGGATCACAGCTACACATCACCAGGCTTGGCTCTTACACAGGTGTTGGGGACCAACAGGTCTTCACACTCATGCAGCAAGCATGTTATCAACTGAGCTATCGCCCCAGATCCTCCATGTATTTCATTCTCATCTTTACCAAAAGTTGATCTTCATTTTAGCATCTGACATCACTAGTGCCGCAAATTTCTGTGTTTGGGCAGCCAACTCCACACAGCGCTAACTGCTGCGGCATGCCTAGTAATTCCACACAGAAGTCTGCAAGCTTTTGACGGCTTTGTCATTATCTCATTCCCAAATACTCACATATGAAATGGGTATTATTTATTTAGAAATTAGTTCCTCTGCATTTATTTGTTAGCCTTCGTGTGTACACTGAAACTGTGCAGTTACACCTGTATTTTGAATGAGTATCATTTCTCTGTACAAAGGTGGGTGATTCAGTTTGTCACAGGACAAGAGCTTCAGAGCAGAATGGTTGTATGTTAGTCAACTTCTTTGTACTATAATGAAGTATTTGTGGAGATTAAATCATAAAGGAAGGAGGTTCATTTTTTGGGGGGGAGGGTCACCATTCTGGAGCTTTTAGTCTATGATTCCTGTTTGCTGCTGGTCTCTGGTAACGACAGCATGTTGTGGCAAAGCCACATGATGGAACTTAATGAGCCAGGAAATAAAGAGAAAGAGAAAGATCTCAGAGTCCCACAGTCCTTCATGAGTGTATGTCCCTAGTGACATAATGACCTCCCACAGTAGGCCCTACGTTCTGGAGGTGCTACCATTTCCCAGGCCACCCTGGGAACCATATCTTTAAGATATAGACTTTTGTGTGTGTGTGTGTGTGTGTGTGTGTGTGTGTGTGTGTGTGTGTGTGTGAGTTAATAAGGATTTCTTGCCCATGGTAGCTACCTAGTAAATGTGTTGTTCCAACATGGTGCCTCCAAAGCACACTTGGTGGGCACTCCCCTTTCATCTATATGCATGACCAGGCATGGCCACACCCCCACCTGGGCACACCCCTTTCATCCGTATGCATGATCAGGCATGGCCATGCAAACCTGTATATGCCTGTACCCTTATAACGCAAAGAACCTCGTGGCCTATTCTCTTTCTCCTTTGGTCTGCATCTTTGCTTCCCACAAGCTTCTTAAATAAACTCCAGCATGGGTTACTGGGAGTGTGGTTTGTTCCCCACGTGCGTTAACAACAGGGGAACGACAACCATACAACCAAGAACTGGCAAAGATCTCAGATCTAACATACACAGTCAACATGCTAAACTTACAATGATATTTTAAAAAATTAAATTATATTAATTCTATTACTGATTACTAAAAGTGGTATTAAACAATATTAAATAAAAATGCAATTCTAAAGATGATCCACTAGATGTCTCCCAGAGTCCTTTCGAGTGTGAGAGAAACTGACCCATCTTTAAGATTTTTAGCTAGCTTTAACCTCTTTAAAGAAAGATTAGCAGTCAGGACTCTATGCAGAGGGATTGTTATACCCGCTAAAGGTCTCAGATAATACTGAGAGATGCATTTTAAAGAAATATTTGTGTATCGTAGCAACTTAACCCATTTTTCCTAACTGCCATTTCTTCATTGTGCATAACAAAGGGATCCCAGGGCTAAAAAGGATGACTTTGGAGCCCCTCCCATCACAGGGTACAGCCATGATAGCTTTCTCTCTCCGCCTCATTTAGAGGGATTGGATACTGGTTATTTGGTGTTATTTATTTATTTTTCTAATTATGTGAAAAAGAACAGAAAGGAAAGGAGATTTTTCCAGCTTGTCTTTCTCCTGCGAGGGTGGCCATATTAGGTGAGAATGGAATGGATTACAGAAAGATCTGGAACAGACATCTTTTTCTTCAGCAGGATTCACTTTTTCTATATTTTCTCCCAATAGACTCTCTCAAACCTATTTCCATGGCCACTTTCCTGTTTCAGGACTCCCTCTGAAATATAATACTTACACCATCCCAATTAATTTTTTTTTGCTGGCAAGTTCTCTCTTCTTTTCTATACAGATACCAGAGTTCTCTTTCTAAAATGCAAGAATTGTCATAACACAGTTCTTAAAACAGAGAACCCAGGAACAGCTTATCCCACTTGTCTCAGGCATGGATGGGTGGCAGGGGTGAAGTGGGGCTGGGCATCTCTCTCCTGCCCATGCTGTCATAGGACAGATGAATAACAGGGATGCTTATATTCACCCCATGTATGATCTGCTGGAGCATGTCAAGGGACCATTCCTGTAGACCCAAAGCTGTAGGATCTTCACAACACAGGACGACTACCGGATTTCCAGGAAGGGTATCAGTGAGGGCCAGCATTCAGGGTGTAGCAGAAACCAGAGGCCGCGAACCAGACTGATTCCTTTTTGCGATGAACACCTGCAAGTAAGAATATATTGATAAAAAACAAACAGGTGGCGACCTCCACATTTATGAGGTTTTAAAGCTGTGATGAAATAGAGTACACACGAGCGGTATTTATTTCAACTCAGAGACTGATTGGTTTCATCTCATGGCCCCTCCGTTCCGTTGTTTCTGTACCTGTGTGAGGTTAAGGAAGGGGCCAGGAGCATGTGCTATAGAAATGTGGCTCATCTCCTAGTAGACAGGTAGTAGAGTCAGGCAGGGCACCTCCAGTGTCCGGCAGCCTCCAGTCAGGCCCCAGCTCCAAAAGTTTCCACTGTCTCTAAATGATGACATCAGGTCATGAATTCATCTGTGGATTAATCTCTCTCTCAGAAGAATGCAGTCTTTTTAAAATTTATTTTTATTTTATATGTGTCTGTGTTTTGTCATGGGTGTTGGGTCCCCTGGAACTAGAATTACCTTGTGAGCTGCCATGTGGGTGCTGGGAACTGAACTTGGGTCCCCTGGAAGAGCAGTCAGTGCTCTTAACCACTAAGCCATCTCTCTAGCCCCTAATCTATTGATCTGTTTGTCCCATCACCTCCCAATGGGGCTACTAGCAGGGAACGAGGATATAACATGTGAAGCTTTGCAGGGACATGTCACACCCAATCCGTGACACCCCACACAGGATACAGACACAGGTTCTTCCCTCCTCCTCAGGTCTGTCACCCCTGGCCCATTGGCCATTCTTGCTCCACATCCCTTCTGCTCTGTTCTTGTCCAGCTTTCCACCTCTTCCCAGCATGCCCTGCACTACTGCATTTCTGGATTTCGACCTGGAACTTGCCTTTGGTAAACACGTAAGCTCTTTTCAAGTCTCAGCTCAAATGCCACGTCTCTTGAGGAGCTGTCCTTGCTTTATTGGGCATAATTAAATAATTTATCTCCTAGATTTCTACTGTCATTTGCCCAGGCTCTTAAAGCACTTGTCACCCTGTGACAGTATGTCGCGGACCTCTGTAAACACAGTGAACACCAGGGGTGGGCTCCGAGTCTTAGTCATTGTTTAATCTCTGCAGGCGACAGATATTTGGGTGAATAAATTGTGATGATTTTGAAATAACGTTTTAGGGATGGTACACTAAGAGTTCTCAAGCCTGTCTTTCATTCCTTCTTCTCTCCTCCCTCCTTCCCTCTGTCCCCCCCCCCTTTTTTGGTTAGACTGGGAATTAAGCCTACTCTCTCACACATGCCAAGCACATGCTCTAACACTGAACAGCAGCCCCTACCCTACCATGCCCATCTCTGGTAAGCATGTTAAAAATACAGGTTTCTGGCCTTTATCTTCTATTTCAGAATCACAGGGTGGACCTATTAATTTGTATTTTGATAAACTTGGGAATTCCTGGGAAGACTTTTTTTCTTCATAATAAAAAAAGTTTCTCACCCCAAATTCAAAGAAAGATACAGCTGGATAAATAGATTTGTTTATAATCATTCTTGTAAAATACTTTAAAAAATCCCAATTTCTTTGCAAATTACAGATACATACCTCAACTATGATGACCCAAGTTTTGGTATTAATGTACCTGATTAGGCAGAAATAGGCAAACTCACACTGGTAGATTAACTATCAAATTTGGGAAGACTTTTGGGTGCTGTTCTAGAACATGCATTAGGAATTTACAGATTATCCCAGGATGTTAACCCCATGTAGTTATTTGAACTTTTTAAAAAAAATTCAGATCACTTTGATATACAGGAAATTTTGTAATTATTCTGGGTCTTTAAAAATGACAGAAAACCAATCCTATGCCTGAGCCTGTTCTTTTAGAGACCGCAGGGGTGAAGGGAGAGCCAGGAATGGTCAGGTACATTTTGAAACTCTGGGAGACTTTGGTTGGTCCTGTTTCATTACTGTGACTTTGTGCGTGGAGGACACAGGTAAATACTACATTTCAGGGACTGGAGCAAGAGATGCTATTAATATTTAAATGACTCAGTGTTTTGGAACCAGACTCCCCCCCCCCCCAAAAAAAACCTTCAGCTGTCTCCTCTGTGTCACTTCTTTCAGAATAGTATGTTGGCATCTTTATGTGTAAAGTGGTTGTAAATGGCAGGTTGCCCCTTGTAGAAAAGGAAATGCAGATGACTGCATAAGGGAATGTGTGTGTGTGTGTGTGTGTGTGTGTGTGTGTGTGTGTGTGTGTGTGTGTAGGGGCAGTAGAATGGGCCATTATGAGTTTTGAGAGTAACCCATCATATTTTGAAAGTTTCTTTTCAAAAATTTCTTATTCTCATTTTAATTTTTCAAAATTTGTTTAAGTTGACAAATAAAGGTGGATGTATTAGTCATATACACCCTAGTGTTTCAGGTGTGGGCACATTGTAGCCTCATTGACAGAACTCAGGCCTCTCTGGATTATCAGGGACCCACATTGCTGAACAAAACATATATAGAGACCAGCTTTAACCATCAGCCATTTTTTACAGCCAAGATGTTGAATAATTCAGGACGCCAACGCTTCAAGCTGGGGCAGCCTGAAGAGTTACTAAAGGCCCAGACTCTCTCAGAAGTGCTGTGATCTTCAATCCTCCCTTGAAACTCACAGCACTGGGTAAGTGAGGGCATTCGAGGGAGGACACCACCGCTGGACACCAGGAGGCCTGTGATTTATGTCCCTACCACTTGTCTTTTGAGTTATTTAAAAAATTTTACTATTCCATCATGGAATTCTAATCACTCAAAGGAAGAGAGCAGTGTGGAGAACCCTTGGTGGCCACCACACAGCGCATCAGTGGCCAACGTGTTGATTTTGTTGTCCCGTTTTCTATCAACATTACCCACCCCCCTCCCCGCCCCAGTATTGTATGTCCACGCTTGTAATTTAAAACTTAGCTTTTAAGGTGATATAGAGTGTATGTGAATTTCACATGTGACATGGAAATGGAAAGCAGGACTGTTTGGGAGAAAGGAGGGGCCAAGAAGAGGGGGCAGGGTGGGTGGTGAGAGCAGTGGGCATGAGGGATAAATGAGAAGAGAATACAATGATGCACATGTATGAAAATGCCACGGTGAAACCCACTGCTTTGTGTGCTACCCCCAATACTAAGGAGAACACGTGTTCCGAGGACAAAGTAGCTCCTAGGTTTATAGTTATGAGACTCTGTACATGCTTACTTTCAACTTTTTATTTAGAACCTACTATTAGGATCATGGAAAGACCCCGAAGCTAGCATACAGAACTCACATATCCCTTAGCTCGATGTATATAATTATAAAATTAAAAAATTATAATTATGAAGTTTAAAAAGATGAAACATTAAAATTTACAATGATAAAAATTTAAAAATTATGAAATATTAAGATTTTATCACATTTACTCTCAGTTTCATTCTGTATGTATCTATACATGAATACATTCAACACATACACACGTGTTTGCTACTATGTAACCAGTATTAATTAGCACATTTTACTTAATGGAAAAGTTATTTAATTTTGTCTAGTCTTTGTACTCTCTTTATTTGATGTTTCTTGATTGTTGAAAATGTTTTTTAATAGTATTTTTTCAAATTACCATTCAAATATACTGCATCTGAGTGCTGACTATGGCTATTCTTCTTCCCAACATTTCATTTTTGCAAGATTCCAAGTTTCAGAAACTCGAAGGACTCTCTGTAGCCCTCACCTCCGGTGTCTGAATTCTCGGTTCAGTCCTCTGGGGCATTCTTCTCTTTTCATGGCAGCTTACACATGTGTGCAGCGTGGCATAGTGTTTCCAGCAAGCTGACCGCCAGTCTAATTTTGGAGGCCCCCTAGGGTCTCTTCATGTTAAAGCCTTTCTGTCTATTTTTGTCCAACTTGGGTATTATTTTTACTGAAACAATTTTCTCAAGGACATTGAGAGTCACCGGTAGATTTCCCTGCCGCTCTCTTGACTAGACGCAAGCCATGGTGATAGATATTTTTGAGATTTGGTCTCTTACTGAGATCATGGAGGGATCATACTTCTAAGCTCCCAGGGGTTCTTCCTGGTTGCCGGAGAACGTGTGTGAGCACACTTTTAATTTCTTGACAGGTTCTTCTCAGAAGTGAGTGATGAATCTTTGCTCTTCATCCGTTTTTAGGAAAAGACTGTGTATAATGCAGTGTTGGCCTTTACTCTAAAGTTCCCTTCATGTGCCTGTGTGTGTGTGTGTGTGTGTGTGTTGCGATGAGGTTTTTTGGCTCAGGGCAACCAGAGGTCTGGACCCACAGACCTGCAGCCCCAGACCCCTTAGCCTCCCGCTGCTGATTAGGCCTCCCCTAAATGACTTAGATGCTTATATTAAGTTTATGCTGTTTGGCCTGTGGCTTAGGCACCTTGTTAGCTTGCTCTTACATCTTAACTTTAACATTTTGGGCTAAGCGGTCTGGGGTTGCAGGTCTGTGGGTCTAGACCTCTGGCTACCCAGGGCCAAAAAACCTAACTACAACATGTATGTGAGTGTGTGTGAGTGTGTGTGTGTGTGTATGTATGTCCCACAGCAGGCTTGTAGAAGTCAGAGGACAAGTTATAGGAGCTGGCTTTCTCCCATCACATGAGTCTTGGGACTTGAACTCAGGACCTTCGATTTGGTGGCAAGTACCTTTACCTGCTGACCTAATATTGCTGATCCTTGATATTGTATTTTAATTTTCGTGTCTTTTGACATCTGGAAAGGCTGAGAAGTGTCAGGTGATTGAATTCTCCTCTTTTTTTTTTGTTGAATTTGTCCTTTTATTGCATTTTATTTTTTTTTATAAGCGGCATGAAGTGTGAGGACCCTTCACATTCTGTTTGAGAATGCCTGCTGAATGATCGGTCTGTCTCCCTTCGCACCTTTGCTCTTCACAGGCCTGCAAAAGGTAACTTGCTAAGAAGTGAGCCTTGCTCAGCAAGGATCACTCTTATTTTGTTTCTAGCCACATGCTTTTGCCTTCTCCTGACTCCATATGGAATATCAAAAGCCCAGGTTTCCACTGACAGTGAGAACCTATCTCAGATAACAAGAAAAGTTAGAATTTGATCCATTTTTTGCTGACATTTGAGTATAGCAGAAGGTGGGGATCCAATGGTACTCTTCTGCATTTGAATGGCCAGTTTTTGCAGTTTCTTCTGAAAAACTTAAATTTTTTGCATATGTGTGTTCTCATGTGTGTAGGGGGGTATATGCATGTGGAGGCATGAAGCTGATGTGAGTCCTTTTTTTGGTATGTGTGTTTGTGAGATAGATTTTTTTGTATAGTCTTATCTGTCCTGGAACTCACTCTGTAGACCAGGCTGGCCTTGAACTCAGAGATCCACCTGTCTCTGTATTCCAAAGGCTGGGATTAAAGGCTTGCCCCACTGTAGTAGGAGGTTTCTGGCCCATACTTTCAGGCCTAACCTCAAGGTTTAGGCCTACAGACCCGCAGATACACACAGATGCATATGATAGTTTTAGGCTGATCGGCCTAAGGCCCAGGCATATAATTTGCTAACTCTGTACCCTTATCTAACCCATGACTCTTAACCTGTTCAGCCATGGGGCTTGGTACCTTTTCTCACAGCAGCACAGTTGTCCTCTGCTTCTTCTGGCTTCTCTCTGGCATTCTGCTCTGTTTCTTCCAGTTCCCAGAGTTCTCCTAGTCTGATAGCCCCACCCATACTTCCTGCCTGCCTTTGGCCAATCAGCGCTTTTTATTAAACCAGTGGGTGGGACAGTTGTTTACAGTGGAACAACATAATCTCCCACACACCACCACCACTTGGCTGGTGTGTCTTTCTTAGCCATCTTTTGGTATCCCTACTAATATGGGTTCTGAAGAGAAAGAAGGTGTAATGGTTTGCTACAGAGAAAGTCTTTGTCTTTATGCAAGAAGACTCAACATCAGTAAGATGCTGGTTTATCCCACATTATCTATAGCTACAAATAACCTTAATAAATGTCCTTACAGATTACATGTGGATGTCAACAAGCTGATTCGAAGGTTCATACAAGAAGCCAAAGGATCCTGAACATCCAACACAATTTTGAAAAGAGGTTTAAAGTCAGAAAGCTAACATTATGTCACTTCAATTTTTACTCTGAAGATGGTGTTGAAGGTGACAGGATAACCATACCTTTAGAACAGAGAATGGAGTAGATAATGACACCTCTAGTGAATTTGTCTTTGTAAAAGGACAAAAGGCAATATGACAGAGAATAGAGAGTTCAAAAGATGGCATTGAAACAGCTATACCTATATGTGCAAAAATCATTACCCTTTTCATAAAATTTAACTGAAATAGATTATCCTTAATCTATAAAACATTTAGGAAGTGGCAGAGGAGAAAATCCAGTAACTTCAAGTTTGGCATTGGTTCTTGATTGTGTATGGATTAAATCATTATGCATGGAAGAAAAATGTCTTAGTTGAGTTTCATTAACATAAAGATTGTATGTTCTGAAAAATAATTCAATTCATGCAAGAGAATTAAAAGACAGTTCTTAAGACGAGGAGTAAGTGCTATATTTGGAATATGGGCTTGTTTACAAAATATGTGAAAAATTCCTTAAAAAGAAAATAATCGAATGGATACTTCACTCTAGAAAATGCACATATGACAAATGTGTGCACAAAAATACCCACAGTATTCTGTTATTATAGGATTGCAAAGTTTGGAAGCAACACACACGTTCATCAGTGGGTGAATAGGTAAACAAATTGAGACACATGGAATATTATTCAATGATAAAAATGAGCTATAACACCATGCAAGAGTACAGAAGAACCTTAGTGCACACTATTGACTGAATATTAGTCTGAAAAGGCCACATAGAATGCGATTCCAATCACAGCCATTTTCAAAGTATAGAGCCTCAAGGGCAGAGGAAGGACCAGTGAGTGCCATGTGCTGTGAAGAGATGAGAAAGTGGGAAGGTTTTTGTGTGTTGGAACTGCTTTCTTCAGTGTAGTGATAATGAATATATGGGAATGTGTATTTAGCAAAACACAATACTGTATGTGATAATAGAATTTTTGTGTGAAGTAACCTTGGGCTCTGTACCAATGTACCACATCAATGGAAGGTGTTCAGTTTATTTGAAACTGAGGGCAGAGGAATGCATGGAAGGATACTATTTTTGATCAGTTTTTAGAAATGCAAAACTATTCCTTTTTTTGGGGGGGGGGGGTTATTTTGTTTTGTATACACATACCAGAAGAGGGTAGCAGATCTTATTATAGATGGTTGTGAGCCACCATGTGGTTGCTGGGAATTGAACTCAGGACTTCTGGAAGAATAGACAGTGCCCTTAACTTCTGAGCCATCTCTCTAGCCCAACAATGAAGGAGAATTAAGAACAATTGTAAGGCATTTTATTTGGCCCAAACTGCCCTCCTGGGTCCAGTGCTTCATAGAGCCTGGATGAGAATGATTGGCTACTTGTTGAGGTCACAGAGTTGGTAGAATGATGAGCCCAGGGCTCTATCACATGCCACACTTGTCCTCTTGCTGTTATTCAGGGATGGGAAAGAGTTTTTATAGCACAAACAAGTAACAATGCCAAAACTCCAGTTAAAATTCCGGCAGGGCAGTGGAGACTTTGGATCTGCCAGGTGCATTATCCATTGCAAGACTGGCCTTCTGTCCGTGTAGGCTTCTAAGGGCACTTCTTTGCCCTCTCAATAAAGATAACCAAAGGGGAAAAATATGAAGGCTGCGACTTTCCTTAAAATAATTTTTTCCCCCTTGGAAGCTGCCACTTCTCCTAAGAACTCTTACTGAATCATGTAGTTCATGTTTTGGTGCCCCCAATGGGAGGGATTTGGCTTTTCTGTTTCTGTGAGTTTTGATAATTCAAGGAAGGCCTCCTATTTAGCTAGTGCCTCTGCAGGCACCAGGGAGGTGAGTTTGTCAATGAAAATTAACATATATAATCTTCACATTTCCAGTAACTAGTTTAACATGTGCTCTGTTGGCAGAAGAGCCTCCCCCAAGTAATAAATGTTGAATGCTTGGGAATAAAATATTCACCTACAACCCCAGCTGCTGAAGCTTTGGGCAGAGAAAAAAGTGTGTTTTTTGCTTAATAAGGGAAGGGAGAAAGAAAATTCCGACAGATTTGCTTGAAGGAAAAGACAAAAAATTATCAATTTTTTGTGGGCGTGGTCTATGTACATGTATGTGTGTATGTGCATGTGTGTGTGCACATGTGTGTGTATCAGAGGGTGGTATAAGGTCCTCATGTTTGCACAGCAGGAATTATTTTCAGTGGGAGAGCCTCCAACCCCAAACTATCATTTTAATATTTAATATGCGAAGACATTTCTCAGCAACTATTATTTGATTACTCAGTTAAAATAACATTCACAGCTCTAAGGGTAGAGCTCATATGGTAGAGCGCTTACTTAGCATGAGTACCTGCATTTTTTTCCAGCAGGGCATACTGGGTCATGATGGCTGTCATGTCAACTTGACCCAAGCTAGAGTTTCCTGAAAGAAGGGAACCTCAATTAAGAAAATGCCTTTATATGATGGTTGTAAAACATTTTCTTAATTAACGATCAATGGAGGAGGGCTCAGCCCACTGTGAGTGGTGCCATTCCTGGGCTGGTGGTCCTGGGTTCTGTAAGAACACAGGCTGAGGAAGCCATGGGGAGCAAGCCAGTAAGCAGCACCCTCCATGGCCTCTGCATCAGCTCCTGCCCTGTTTAAGTTCTTGTCCTGACCTCCTTTGATGATCAACTGTGATGTGGAAGCCTTACCTGAATAAACTCTTTGCCCCCCAATTTGCTTTGGTAATGGTATTTTATCACAGCAATAGTAACTCAGACCAAGACAAGATGGCACTAGGATGGTAAAGTACTACTGTGACAGAACTGACCATGTTGTTTTGGGGAGATCTGTGGAGGGACTTTGGAACTTTGGTCTAGAAAAGCCACTGAGCTGTTCTGTAAGAATGTTGAGAGCAGTGTAGACCCTAGAGGCGTGGCTTGTGAAGTTTCAGAGGGAAATGAGCCCTCACGCAGGCCTTGCGTGTGAAGAATCTGTGTTGTGGGATAATCTTTTTGTATACTGTGAAGATGTATCTTTGCCAAGGTATTTTCTGATTGGTTTAATAAAAAGCTAAATGGCCAATAGCTAGACTGATGGATGAGAGGATGGATGAGAGAGGGGGAAGAGGAGAAAAATCTAGGTACATGGAGACGCCAGGAAATGTGGAATAAGTTGGATGTACAGAAATGGAAAAGAGGTTTAAAAGCCTTGTGGGAGAACATAGGTTAATAGAAACATATCAATTTAAGTTATAATAGCTAGTTGGGGACAAACCTAAGCTAAAGGTCAGCCTTTTATAATTAATAAGTCTCTGTGTCATCATTTGGGGACTGGTAATCCAAAAATAGTCTGACGAGATCGTGCTACAGTGGTGTCTGGTCAGCTGGAGCTGAAGAATCAGCTGCGATTTATAAGGGGCCAGGACCACGAAAGTCAAACCTTTTCTTTGCTTTTGCAATGGGTGCTGGTTAGTTGGGGCTGAGTAATCAGGATCAATTGTGATTAAGAAGAGACCAGTGTTACTAAGGTGAAGTTTTCTGAGGTCCAGAGGTTGTACCTCATGCGGGAAGTCAAACTTGGTAGTGCTAAATTGGTAGTCACCCAGATGGTACTGATTTTGAAGGCATGAAGGGGTCATGGAGAGCAGATGAGGTTTGGCACTGTGTAGCAGGGCTGGGGGTCTCTAAAGAGAGTCCAGGAGAGGCCACTAGTGAAGATGTAACCCAGTTGTAGTGAGGGATCCTGTTAGAAGACCCTCAGGCTTAAGGTGGCAGTTCACCATGCTGGAATAGCTCTCTGAGGAGGACCCCTTGCAACAGAACTTCCTCTCCACCCTATTCAAATAGTGTCTCTAGGCCCAGATGCCTGACCTTTTTTGGAAGGTGTCCCTGAGCTTGGATGCCTGCCTTATCTTAAGCATGACCTTTGACACAGTTTTCTGTAAACGCGACTCCTTGCCATCCACATGATAACGTATGTGTCATGCCCCAGCTGTAAGATAGGACCATCCTGCCAGATACAAATTAGGTGATGCCTCAGCTGCTCTGTCCATCCTATTTATTCCCCTGATACTGGAATAAAGTTGAGCTGTCTCACTGACGCTGACTCCAGGAAAGTTAGTTTTGTTGTACTCACAACTGTCTGAACTCTGCTGCTTTCACTTCCTCCTTCCTTGCAGACTTATGGCCAATGATCCCCAAGGAGGAAGATGACCCACAGAACCCTTGAATTTTAGAGAAGCCAGTACCATCGTACGGGTGACCACTAAGAACAGCAGAAGCGGTAGAGTGGAGTCATCTGGAACCTAGAAGATGAGCTGTGTGTATATGTATGACAGAGGGCAGAGCCAGAGACAGGACCCAAACCCTTTGGAGGAGCGTAGGAAATCATAAGTGGACCCCAGACATTGGAAATCCAGCTGTTTAGACTGTTAAAGTTCGGTTTTGCATTGTTCAGATTGTCACTGTGCCCTGCTTCTTTCCTCTTGAAACGAGAAAGCATTTACATTTACTTTTGATTTTACAGGGGCCCACAATTGATTAACTGATTTTTTTTTTTAAAGATTAATTTATTTATTACATCTACAATGTTCCTGCCTGAAGGCCAGAAGAGGGCACCAGATCTCATTATGGATGGTTGTGAGCCCCCATGTGGTAACTACAGAGACTATGTTTGGGGTCATCCTTGCAATATATGGAGCTCAGCAGTGTCCTTAGTCTGTACTTAATACATGTCAACAATTTCCACTTCTTCATATGACAAATAAAAGTGTCTGAAACATGTTAAATGTCTGGGTCTAAGTTATTAGACTATCCAATACAGAGCAGTTAAAATGACTAAGTCTAATTCAACATTCATTCTACAATGAACAAAGAAGACAGGGTGTCTTTAAACGAGAGAGAAACACTGATCTGATGTGTGAAGAGCTCAGTGATGAGGTGATATGGAGGGTTCTGGGTAACACCTAGGACTGGAATAGCTGGGTCAGATGGCAGATCTAGGTTTAGATTTGTGAAGAACCCCCCTACTGATTTCCATAGTGATTGGACTAGTGTCTGTCAACAGGGAAATGGATGAATACAATGTGGCATATATACACAATGGATTTTTTAAAAGCCATGATGAAGAACAGAGCAATATCATTAGAAGGATAATAGATGAAACTGGAGACATATTAAAGTCAGACTCAGAAAGACAAATATTACACTTTTTTCTCATTTATGGAGCCTAGATTTTATACATATACATATGTGTATATACATAATACAATACATGCACATTAACATAAAAGTAGAAACGGCATTGTCTAGAATTGAAAAGGGGACTGACAGGTTACCCGAGTGATTTCTCAAGTGTTTGCCTTGAAAATTTAAGGACTTAAATTTGATCCTAAGAACTCATGTACTTAACAGCTGGGCCTGGAGTAGGGTGAGTGGGGTGGGGAGGGGTCTTGCACCGGCCCAGCTAGCTTTGCTCACTTGGTGAGCACCAGACCAATGAGAGACCTTGTTTCTAAAGGCAAGGTAAATAATAATTGAGGACTGACATCCTGAGATTTACCATTGGCTTTGATGTAAATTTGCGTATTCACACACATTGCTGTTCTTTTGTTTATGCTTTGCTCTTTGGGGTCCCTGATACCCACCTCCCAAATAAATACATGGAGACTTATTCTTGTGAATGCCCAGGCTTAGCTTGGCCTGTTTCTAGCCAGCTTTTCTTAAGTTATCTCATCTATCTTTTGCCTCTGGGCTTTTACCTTTCTCTATTTTACATCTTTCCTTTCTTCCCTCCCTCCCTCCCTCCTTCCCTCCCTCCCTCCATCTCTCCCTCCCTCTCTCCCTTCTTTCTTTCCTTCCTTCCTTTCTTTCTCTCTGTTTCTGGCTGTGTGGCTATGTGGCTGTGTGCCTGGGTGGCCGTGTGGCTATGTGGCTGTGTGCCACAAAATTCTCTAGGCTCCCTGGTGGCTGGCTCCTGGCATCCTCCCTTTCTCCTTTTCTTTCTTCTCCCTTTTCTATCTTATATTTATTCTGTCTGCCAGCCCTACCTATTCCTCTCTCCTGCCTTGATATTGGCTGTTCAGCTCTTTATTAGACCAATCAGGTGTTTTAGGCAGGCGAAGTAACAGCTTCACAGAGTTAAACAAGCGCAACATAAAAGAAGGCAACACATCTTAAATGAAACACATCTTCAACACACACACACACACACACACACACACACACACACACATGAGAGAGAGAGAGAGAGAGAGAGAGAGAGAGAGAGAGAGAGAGAGAGAGAGAGAGAGATGAATGCATACACACCCCCAAATCTCTCAGACTGAGGGGAGGGACCAAGGACAAGAAAAGAGAGAGTAGAAGGAGGTGGAAAAACATGTCTAAAGCACATCACATACTTTTATGAAAATGTGTTTATTAATGTAGTTCCCTGTACAGTAAATAAAATCAATGTGGGAAAATAAATGAGAATCAAATAGACAGATCAGATTTGGCAACAGCAGGCACCTCTGCCCTAGTGCTCCGTCCAAGAACTGAGTGTGGTAACCACAGCTGACAAGTTGGCTTTTATTTTCCTTGGCTTGGCTTGATATATAACCTGTCTGCACCAAGATAATAGAACGGAGTACTCTGTTATATCCAAATAATGGCCAAGGACACCTGTGTTGGTTAGTTACATTGTTGATTTAATCATTGGAGCTCTGAGTAAAGAATTTAGAGCTCTTCTTTCCGAATAAATGCTGGATTGACCTTTTCCCTTGTAGCTCTTAATCACCATAATGCCCACATCTACTAATTTCACAAAGAGTAATTTGCCTCTGAAGGCATATAATTTCAACTAACTGTTTTGATCAAGGAAAGATTTATAAGTCTTTGCCAGTTGGGCTAATTGTTCATTTAAGGCCTTTAATTGTTCCCTGGCTAATTTATTTCGAAGAGGTCTCTGAACTAGCTTTTCTTCTGCTCATTAGGTGCTTGGCAGTTTCCCAAAGTAAGCAAAGGTTGTTTCTCAAAGTGAGCAAGGGTTGACATCTGCTCTATGGTACTCAGTGGACTTTTGCCTTCATCATGATGTCATCCACTGCCCTCTTTGACTCTCCAGGTCTGGGTTTCTTTTTTTCTGGAGGCACCTTTCTTTCCAAACAGTCTAACCACATGGCTTTAGTGGCTCACGTTTGGCTTATCCAATTCCTCATCTTGATATTCTTGGCTCTTGTTGAATTATTTTGCTATGGACTAAGAAGCTTGTTGGTCCAAGACGCATCCAGTCTGAGAGTGGAGTGATGCCTCCTCGTCTATTTTATTTTTACATAATGGAAAATGTATAAAGAAACGTTTGCTTCATTCACAGGTCTGGAGGCTGGACAGTTCAAGAGCATGGGCATGTGCTTAGCATCTGGAAGCAGCCTGGTTTCTGCATCATTCCTTGGCAGATGGTAGCAGGACACGTGATCACAAGAGTCAGAGAGGAGCTCAAGCGTGTGATAACTAGCCCATTCCTCTTACCCCTCGCCAAGGCTCTGTTCTCATGACCTAATCACTTCCTAGTGTTCACGATTCTATATTGTTGTATTGAGGATTAAGTCTCAATGTGAGTTTTGGAGGGGATAGTAAAACCATTCCTAGCAGGTGTTCTGGGAGTAATCAGCCATTGTATCCCACCAAGGGCTCAGGAACTTCCAGCTACATGAGACTTTCATTGCTAAAGTAAAGTAACTAAATATGAAATTAAACATGTATTCGGATATAGCTATACAGTCATCAAAAATTTGATCGTAGGAAAACAGGGTTTTAGTTGTAATTTTTAAGTGTGTGTATGTGTGTGTGTGTATGTGTGTGTGTATGTGAATGGATGCCACATGTGTGTGGGTGCACTCAGATGCCAGCGAGGCTATTGAAGTCCCTGAAGTTGGAGCTTCAAGTGGTTGTGAGCCATCTGACCCATATCTGGGAGATGAACTTGAGTCCTCTGGATGAGTCAGAAGTTCACTTAGTACTTAAGCTGTCTCTCCTGCCTTGAAACTCAGGTTTCTATTTTTATTTTTAAAAAGCGTCTCGTCTGGGCTCACATATGAATGTGGCTCTCACATTCTACTCCTTTTGTTTCCTTTCCTTGCGCATTAACTTCCTGGAAGTGGCTCATAGTCCACTAATGGTGTCAGGGAATTTCTCTACACGGCCCCTGCCGTGAACAGTGTCAGTTACACACCGATCCACTCTCCATCCCACATTCCCACTGAGTGGCTGGGGATAGGATTTTGTTCTCTGGGAGATCCCAAAGCCTTCAGCCTATCAGAAATGCCCAGAGGGTTACATGGATCCTTAGTTCCTGAATTCCCTCTTCAAGACCCACTCCATTCCACCATCCTTGGCTCCCATCTGATCTTTTTTGGGCATTCCGAAGCTATCACCAGGGAATGAAGACCATCATATACATTAACCCATGCCTTGGGGAAATGGAATAACTCTTTATATCCCTTCACTTAGAAGCATCTTTGCTGCTCTGTCTTGTGACCATGACCTTGCCAAAAGTTTTCTCTCAGCTTTCAGCTCCATAATTGAAAACCAAGTTAAAATTCTCTAGGCTCCATGGTTTTGTTTCTTCAGTTCTCCCTCTTTCCTTTTTTATTTCATTTCATTCTACAGTGTTGAAGACCAAGTCACAAGGTAGGCACCAACAGGCATTTGGAAGACGCGGGCTTTCAATTTCATGCAAGAAATCTAGAGAAGGGAAGGGACAGAGAGGGAGATGGGGGAAGAGACGGAGAGAGTGAAGGGGAGATGGCTTTCTCAAGCATTTAATGTTCGTGAAATAACTTCGTTTAAGTTGTTTGGATTATTTTAGGTCCCACATGTACTGTGTAAGTGTCATCAGGAAAATGCCATCCTTTAATCTTCTCAGACTCATCAGGATCTACACCTAGAGTATGCAATATGTTAATCTTCTCCATATCAAGGAGAAGTACACGGGGAAAGAATAGAGTTGAACAGATACGGTATTTCTTAAGGAAAGGGGGGTAAAGGGTGGATACTGGGTAGCTAATTGCTGGTGTCTCCTATCCAAACACTTCTGCCAAAGGTCATGGTCTCTATAACTGGAACAACTGGCAACATCAGGACCAATGCCTGGTACTTTGGTAATACTTTTACAATTTTGTTAGCATCTCTACAATTTGGCAGAAGAAAGGGGCAGAGGGTCTTGTAGGTTGGAGTTTGAGTTAAGGCTTTGATGCCCCTTAGCTGTCTCTGCTCTATTTCCTTTTTTGTTAAACAGCATAGTTCCACTAATGGAAGACCCTTGTCATGGGTACCAAGACATGTGTGTATAGTGTCTGTTTAGAGGGGGTACCTGCTAGCCACTTAAGAATGTTAGTTTTCTACCCTTGCCCTTGCCAAGTTTGGACTGTAGTGACATACTGACTTGAGGATAGCTGTTAGGGACATAGGTCCTTCTGATTATTTTTTTCAGCTGCACTGTTAGGACATGTGGGAGCCAGGAATGAGTGTTAGATGCCTCATCCTGCTGCTCCCCCTTCCAAGTAGAAATTAATGGTGTGGTATGAACCTTTTAATTGTGTATTGTTGAGTCTCTCTCTTTGTAGGTAATTAATGTTCAGATTTTTGTGTATAATTTTGGAACAAGCACCTCTTTGGGATCAGACTATGTGAGATCTATTATATAAAGGTCTATGGGAGTTGAGTTTTTTGGAATACAATTAGGATTTTTGAGACTTCTGTTGGTTATATTTGGCATAATAATAAACCCAAGAATGCATACCATTTCACTTTAAATGCAACAGTTGGAACCACACACTAAATAAAGAAAATCTGCTATTTTCATTTCAACCTCTTTTAATGTAGACAGAAATGTCAATGTTGAGTCTGGAGTCATCATGAAGGAGCGTCCAGACTATGTCTTCTTAACTTCATGCCCATCTTATGATTTTTGTCTTTTTCATCTATCAAAAATTTAGTTTTTTCTGTAGGTGATAAGAAACTAAGCTCATGGAGTTAATTGAGACAATTCCCCTTATGAATTAGAAAGCCTACAAATCTTATATTAGTGTAATAAATAAGACTTTATGTTGTAGCCTCAACCTCCATAGAATGCCTTCTTTGGGCCCCTAAGATTTCTGTGTGACATTTGGAATTCCCTGAGCACATGAGTAGCTGGCTTCACTGGATCCAGGATGAAATCGCTCTCTAGAGAAGGTCACAAGAGTCTTGGTATTTAATGCTGAACTCATCGTTCTGTCTTCTCCAGAACTAGAGGATGATAGGGCTCAGGCTAATATTCTTTTTTTTTTTTTTTTTTTTTTTTTTTTTTTTTTTTTTAAAAAAAAAACAAAACAAAACAACAAAACACATGGGTGTTTCTGAATTTCCACAAGTATGTCTTTAGTAGACGGACCCACTATTCAAAACTTGGAATCCCCCGTTTCCTTTTCATACATGAAATTCTATAGTCTGAAAAACTACCTCCCCTGGCTCTCTAGCATCAGTCTGTTTCAACTAGGAACTAGTAAAGTGAAGACAGCCCATTTTTTATTTCAATGAAGACTTGATGTATGGTCTAGGACAAGTCAATGTGTGTGTGTGTGTGTGTGTGTGTGTGTGTGTATGTGTGTGTATGTGTGTGTGTGTGTGTGTGTGTGTGTGTGTGTGTCTACAAATAAAAATGAAAGAGACAAGGGAAACCATCAAAGAACATCAGTGAGAGTGTGGGAAAGAGACATGGGCTCTGTGCTGCTGTCTTTGAAACCTGGGGAGAGAAGCTGACACTTTGTAGTAGAGTCGCAGAAAGGATGCAGGAATTTGGCCAAAGGAGAGGGATACAGTTACTCTTTCAGGTCCTGATTTTTAAAATGTTTCTTTTTTACTTTTTTTGTATGTTCATTTTATTATTATTATTTTAATCAAAAGTCTTTTTTTTAATCCATGTATCCCCCTGCTCCCCCTCCCTTCCCTCCTCCAAATCCCTCTCTGTCAGCCTTCAGCACCCCCCCCCCATCCCTGCATCCCCTCTCCCAAAAGGGCAAGAAGTCCCAAGGTGGGTCAGCTTGGCATGGCACATCCACTTCAGGCACATCTGATTCCTTCATCCCAAATTCAAGGCTGGGTTAGGTGTTTCTCTGCAGCGAATGGGCTCCAAGGTGCCAGCCCATGCACAGGAACACAGTCTGATCCCACCCTTCGAGGCTCCACACCCTCCTCAAGTCAGTCCACGGTTGCCTACCCTTGGAGGGCCTAGCTCCTTTTCCTGATGGTTCCCCAGTGGCTGATCTTGATTCAATGACACCCCCCCACACACACACCATGAGCTCCAGTCAGCCATTACCGTGGGAATTTTCCTCATAATCCCTATACCCTTTCTCATACAGACTCTCCCTCCCCTGCTCTCAGCTGGACCAGGAGCTTGGCCCACTGCTCAGCCACGGGTGTCTGCCTCCACCTCCATTCATTGTTGGATGTAGGTTCGGTGATGACACTTGAAATCCTAAACGGCATGTGCTGTGAAGAGACCGACAGAGCCAGAGATTCTGGTATCTGAGCTGCTTTTCTTCTCAGAGCAGCTTTCTGTTGGATCCTCTTACATATGGCTCTAAGCTGCAAGGTGCCTTGTTATTACATCCCTGATACTTCCCCCCATCCATGGTTGAACCTGGGCTCAGGTTTTCCCATTCATCTTACTGCAGACAAGCAACCCCCAACCACTTTCCCATTACTTCCGGCCTTTTGTCCCCAGCTGAGGGGCATATTTCTGAGTCCTAGGATTGACATTTTTATGTCTCCCTATTCCGGCATCAACCAGCGGGGTTGCATGACTAGTTCATGAGAGAAAGGACTCTTATGTAAACTTCTCCTTGCCACCAGTCTCAACAGTGGCTGCATATGGGTAAGATGGATGGAAGGTAGAGACAGAGCAGAGGACATCAGGGGACTTCACAGCTAGATTAGCTCTTGGGGTGCCAGATGCCAGGCCCACAGGAGCAACGGTAGGGGCCGACTAGACTTGATCGGGAAGCTAAGGAAGCCTGCTTCCTTCTCATGCATGCCGGCCTGAGACAACTTGGCGCTGTCTTAGAGAGCCCACTCAGCACCTGTCTCCTGGATCAGGCATCTCTCAGGGGAGCCAGCAGGAAGTTTGCTGCTATTTATTTCCCCTTTTAGCTTTAAAGATTCTCTCCTCTGAAACATCAAGCAATTTCCATGACAGAGATGTAAAAAGAAAAGAAAATCACATTTAGAGGTGAAGGATGCGATGCAAATGTCAGGAAGTCACATTCTCCTGCCCTTCCGGGGAGCTCTCCTTCCAATTCTGACTGCAGGGGCTGCAGGATGAAGGGTGGGAAGAAACCCTGGGCTGAAGTTTGGAGGATCTGAACTCTGGTCTTAACCAGATGGGAAATTGTAGGTGAACCACCCCATCTTTTATTTATTTGTAAAATATTGGGGATGATTAGTGTAAATGGTGTCCTAGGTCTTTCCAGATCTAATAATGGGATTTTCCACATATCTTTAAGATAAAGTTATCAGAAATAAAACTGAGACAGTTGCGCGTAGCTGGTGTTATGTGACGGAGTGGCCAGCAAAGGAAGATAGAGGTGAGTTGCTTCTTGGTGCAATGACATGGGATTTCATACTTCTTGTAGACTGGTGGCAAAAATATTCTTTGCGACTGTAGGACTGAACAACTGTCAACTCACAGCCACCCAATACAGCTGTGCCACTGACACACTGACCAGCGGAGTTTGAGATCTATGGTAAAGCATTTTCTTAGTCATTTTAATTTTATCCATTTTAATGGGAATTAAGTACTATTTAATTGTGGTTTTAATTTTTATTTCCTTTGTGTTTAATAGTGTTGAATGTACCCATTGGGCATTGTGGCACATCTACTTAGAAGTGTCTACATGCATTTTGTACATTTCAAACAGAGCTCTTTTTTATCATTTTATTGATGATTTATTTATTTGCATATGCTGGACATAGGCTTATTTTGTCACATATGTATGCTCTAAGTAGCTACATCCAAGCAATAGTTAATTTTTTCTTTTTTTTTTTTAGTGATGTTATTTGGCGAACAGAAAAAAAAATTGATCTCTTTAAAATTTAAAATCTATTCTCTTTCTTTTCTTTATGGAACATAAGTCTTTTTTTAAAAAAGAAAAAATATCTTGTAAATTATTTTTATGTGCATGAGTATTTTGCCTGCATGTCTATATGTATGTGTACTATATGCATTATGGTGCCCACAGAGATCAGAAGAGCCCATGGAATTAGAGTTAATGACCGTTGTTAACCACCATGTGGTTGTTGGGAATTGAATGCAGATCCTATGCACGAGCAGCCAGTGCTTCTAACCACTGAGTGGTCTCTTTAGCACTAAGAACCAGGAGTTGAGTCTCTCTCTCAAGAAGACATCACTAATTTGAAGTCATCAAGATATTTCCAGCTTTCTTCTAGACATGTTTTGTTTTATGATTGCTTTTTGGGTTTTTAAGGTATGTTTGGATTCAGGTTCATGTGTTCTGTTCTATGTCTCTGTTCTAGCAGTCTTTGTTAAAACAATAGCTGGCTTAGTAAAATCAATGTGTTAAAATAAGTTCGTGTATGGTTTATATCAACAGAACAATGCTTCTGTCTGGTTTCAAATGTGTCCTGGCTCCCAAATCACCACCAGTCGGGAACTGCTTTTGTGGGGCTTAAGCACTGGGATCAGCTGAAAAATTTGTTCAGAATTGTAAATGATACTTCAATAAATATGGAAGTGCAGATATCCATTTGAGAGTTTCACTTTAAAATTTGGGCTACATATACTCTAAAATGGGATTTGGATTATGTCACACACACACACACACACACACACACACACACACACACACACACACACACACACAAGTTTTCTACCGGAGCACTGTGTTCACATCATTTCCAATCTTCCTTATCCCCATACTAATTCCTCCTGTGTTGCCCCCAAGGCAAATTGTGTGTGTGTGTGTGTGTGTGTGTGTGTGTGTGTGTGTGTGTATTTTAAAGAATATCCATACTGTTTTCCTAGTGGCTACAGCATTGTATACTCTCACCACATACATGCACACACGTGCACACAGAATCCAGTGTCCCATCCTCACCAACATTTGTTATCCTTAAGAAAAATAAAAGCCATCCTAATAGATAGGGGGTGAGATCTCATCGCAACTTTGCTTTGTATCTTTCTCATGATCAGCTATGTCAAGTGCATTTATGTATCTGCTGCCTTTGGAGAAATGTCTGTTCAACAGCTCTGCCCAGTTTTGAGTGATTCATTCTTCACTATTGAGTTGGAGGAATTTCTTACATATTTTGGATATCAGCATTCTATGGATGGTTTATGGCAATTTTCTTCTGTTCCAGAGGTTTATTTTTCACTCTGCTGATTATTTCCTTTCAGTTTTATGTAGTTCAACTTCTCTACTTTCGCTTTTGTTGTCTATGAATTTGGGTCAAACCATTTCTGAGATATCACGAAGTTTTCCAATTATTATGATTATGATTATGTATGTGTGCATGTTTGTGCATATGTGTGCATGCATGTGGCTACCCGAGGTTGATGTTGAGCATTATCCTTAGTCATTTCCACTTTTTTGTTGAGGCAAGGTCTCTCACTGAATCTGGTGCTTGCCATTTCAAATGTACTGGCTGTATGCGTACACCAACAGTCATACATACAAACACATGCATGCGTACACACAAATGCATTCACAAGTGTTCATGAATATACATGCATGTATGTGTGCATGACTGTGCATAGACAAGTATGTAAGTGTATATTGTGTGAGCATGATTCTGTGTTGAATAAATGCTGGTGTGCACATGCACATGCGTGTCCGTATTTGGCTCATTTGGCGTAGGCACCATGGACTGTCACAGGTGCTTTCTCTGTTTTGTCAACTCTTGTTAAATTTTAATAGGAAATAGATGCCACCCTGATGGAGGTGACTAAAACATATTTAATAAAAAAGGACAGTTACAGTGGTGCAGCCTAAGGGGAAACTGATAGGGTGCACAGCTCCAGGCTCAAGAGCCTTGGACCATGACTTCCAGGGAAGGAGGTGGGCTACAGAGAGAGCACTTTTATGTAGAGGGAGGTTGGTGATCAACCACAGCTATGGCATTTGATATAATCGTGCATCATGGACAAGCAGTATAAAGATGGGCGAGGACTGGAGTTGAAGGGGCAGAGAGACGTCCACCAGCACGTGGCTTCCCTCAAACTCTTCCGTGGAGGATCCCATCCCAAACACCCACCACCTGCGAGGCTCTGTTCTAGGTCCTTTTCTTACACTGCTGCTGTGATGGAATCTTCCTTGTCTGGGCTTCGGAGGAAGAGACACACATCGACTCATCCCAGGTCAGGGGTCAGATTTGAAAGTTTGTCTGGGTTCCTTCCAAAGTTGCTGCTTGAGTATGAGGCCATAGTGACTGCAGAAATTTGTGTCCTGTCTGCTGCCCAGAGAGGCTCCGTGGCTAACAGAGAAATAGATGACGTCTGTAGATGAATAGTGTTTTCCTGGAAAAGAATAAAAAAAAAGTGTAGGTGTGGTGAGCTCAAAGACACCTTTGGAGCAGAGAAAAACCTGGAGCTAATGGTGACCTGCTTATAAAGGTGTGGAGGACCAGGTTGACCTCTATCAAAACCTTTCACGAGGTTCTTACATTAAGAAATCATGCATTTTAACTTTTGCGCTTTATAATAATGTGTCCTGCATGAATTCCCTCCTCCATCAACAGTGTATTAGAGTTCCCTTATGGCTACATCCTCGCCAGTAAAGCATGTTGTTTTTGCTTTCTTTCTGTCTTTCTGTCTTTCTGTCTTTCTGTCTTTCTTTCTTTCTTTCTTTCTTTCTTTCTTTCTTTCTTTCTTTCTTTCTTTCTTTCTTTCTTTCTTTCTTTCTTTCTCTCTCTCTCTCTCTCTCTTTCTTTCTTTCTCTCTTTCTCTCTTTCTTTCTTTCTTTTTAACATTAGCAGTTCTAAGCGGGGTGAGATACTTCCCTGGGATTTTGATTTAACTTTCTCTGCTGCTTCAGTGAAACCTTTTTCAAGCTTCTTCCTCAAGGTCTGATGACTCTTAGGGGTCCTCAGACAGAGTTTCTTGTTCTTATCATCATTCTAGCAAACTGCATTTTAATTACGGGTTTATGGGCTTCCCTGGATTGGTGTGAGCATGCACTTGGGAGCGGTGAAGACTCCTTCTGTAACAATGACGTCAGTGTTGGTTAGTTGTGGTGGTTTAGTTTTAAAGGAAGTATAAGTAGGCACCAGTTGTCTCTTGTAAAGAGGAGTTCAGCAGTGTGATGCCCAACCTCACTATTGTCAATGGTCTAGGGACTTGTCCTGTCTTCATTTAACAGAGGACACAATGAAGGAGACGAGGTATCAGTAGACATTTCATTCGTGAAATATGCACTTTGTTCAGTGAGAGGGAGGGAAAATCGAAGCTCTTGTTCCTGTTTCCTCCCCTCCACCCGGGCCTTAGGTCTTCCGTGTGACTATTTCCATCACCGTGTATATATGTGATTATTTTTTCTGCTGAGGTGGATTGGGAAAGAAGAAACTTAAGACGTTTATGATGTGTTAATCAGAAAGACAAACTCCCAGAACCATGGAGTTAGGACAGAGCAGACTCCATTTGACGTAGTTGCCCAGTGTTTTATCTGACTTGAGTGATGGCTGCTCATCTGACCCTGTCTGACATTCTAGATTTGAAGTGTTCAAGATTCTAGGGGGCCTAGCATGCTCTCCTTTTAACAGCAACAAAGCCGCAGTTGTGAGGTAGCATTTATTGAGGGTTTAATGTCTGCCAGCCACTGTGGCGTGCACAGTGTACCATTCCCATTATCCCTGCAGCACAATGTTGAAACATATCATCTTATTGATTGTCAGATTGACTTTGGGGTGAATGGATGGACCTCCCCCAACCCACCCTGTATGTGTGTCTGTGTGTACATGTGCATACGTTCCTATGAGTATAAACTAGTCTGTATGAGCAGGGGATAGGGATTATGAGGAAGGTTCCCATGGTGATGGCTGGCTGGAGCTCTGGGGATCTCACTGAATCGGGACTTGTCACTGGAGATCCATTGGGAGGGGGAGCTGGGCTCTCCGGGAGTAGGTGGCTTTCGATCGCCATGAAGGTGTGGAGCCACGAGGGATGGGATCAGACTGTGTTCCTGTTCATGGGCTGGCACCTTGGAGCCCATTCCCTACAGAGGAACACCCAGCCCAGCATTGACTTTGGGATGAGTGAATTGGATGTGCCTGGAGTGGATGTGCCGCGCTGGGCTGACTCACCTTGGGACTTCTAGTCCTTTTAGGGGAGGGGATTGATGGATGGGGAGGGGAGAGGCTGAGGGGTGTCTGGGAGGGATTGGGAGGGGGGAGAGGGGGAACAGGGGGATACATTGATAGAGATGACATTTTTTAATGACAAAAAGGAATGAACAAACAAAAAACCTTACATGTTAGGCATTCAATTCTCTACTCCCCTCATTCACCAGGGGAGGTCCAACACACGCTGCTAAGGATTCAGTGGGGGACAGTACAGTCATCTTAGGTATGACCATCTTTAGTGTCTTTGGTAATTTCTTTGGCATTATCTCGAAGTTATTTGTCCAATAACTGCTGGGAAGATAGTTATTATTTAACCTTGTGATTTCCTTTCTTTAGTTGATATTCATCTAGACATATTCTCACTGTTTGTTTGGATGTATGTGTATATGCACATGTCTACATGTATCTATGTGTGTGTGTGTGTGTGTATTAAGATGTTTTTGTGCCATTTGGTTCATTTTCAATCTCAAAAGCACACTCCAGAAAACCCTGTAAGTCAGTTTCTTAAATCCAAATTTACCTTTAGTAGTTCATAAAGAACCGAATCCCTGAAGTACACCAATGTACCTGTCTAGTATGTTCTTTGCTTCTAGATTTTTAGTTTGTGTTTGTTTGTGTGTGTTGTCTTTAGGAACAATACCTGTGTTTAGAAGTCTAGTGTGGTTATGCTCTTGAAAAGCAGAGGGAAGAGGATGTAATTTCTAAAATGGCCACTAGATGGCACAATTGCCCCATAGTGTTAGTAAAAGCACAGCATTAAGTACATAGTTTGGAGGCTGTGGAGCTGGCTGCTGGTTAAGGAGCCCCACACAATGTCACAAGTAGAAGGGACTTTGGCGATTACGTGGCTCACTTCGTATTATTATTTTATTATTATTAATTGTCTTGGGAACCTTAATATCTGTGAAAAGTCCTCTGAGTTGTGTGTGTTCCTTGCCACTCTATGTCAGTCTGTGGCTAGTAGGCTCCATAGAATAACCCAAATGCTTCCCTCTGGGGCGAAACCTATTTTGTCCCAAAGATCAGCAGCATCAGAGGTCAGGGTCATCTGTGGAAAGTGCAGGAACCAGTCTCATCAGGAGCCACCTGGCTGGGGACACTTGTGATACTGACACTGGTTCTGTATGGGTGGACCTTGTGGTGCCCCACAGGACATTACAAGTTGGGACAGATGGAGGGGAACCTTGGTACCCCGGTGCTCTCTTCAGGTCTGGCCAGAGCTCTTTAAAGGTGCTCAGTTGTAGGCACTGTCATGCCTTGTGGGCTGTCTCTGGGAAGAAAAACTCTTTGCACCTTGTGCAGTGTCGTGAGGGCTATGACTACCAGTCCAGGGGACCGCATAGATCTCAAAGTCATTCCTCCAAGGACTGGTCTCGTTCCCTGAGAAGTGGACAATGTTAAAGCTGTCCTCAGCCAGGCTGTTAGACAGTATCATTTATCTCAAACCTAGGAGATAAGCTTATCAGGCCTCCACTCAAGAACCTCAGTCATTTGCCAGCAAATTCTGTCTTCAGGCTTTCCACAAACATCACCTGAATCTTCGTTTTACCCAGCTCATAGAGCTCAGTTCTCTTTTTTAGGGTGCTGTGTAGTAGGATTATGTTACATTGTAAAGAATTGTCCCGCCTACTGGTTTAATAAAAATGCTGATTGGCCAAAGGCAGACAGGAAGTGTGGGTGGGGCTACCAGACTAAGAAAACTCTGGGAATGGGAAGAGCAGAGCAGAGAAGCCAGAGAGACACCATGGAGACACTAGTTGAGACACCAGCAGACACAGAGGAAAGAAGTTGAAATGCTGCTCTGAGAAAGGTACTGGGCTGCATGACTGAACAAGGTAAGAACCATGGGTTAGTTTAAGAGCAAGAGCTAGCAAGTTATGTGCCTGGGCCCCAGGTCAATCAGTGTACAATTAATACAAGTGTCTGTGTGTTTCAGTGAGACTATGGGACTGTGGGTCTGAAAGTCCGGGCCAACAGGCTAGGTAGGAAAGTCCGGGCCAGAAACATTACACAACAGTGCTGCTGTGGCCGATGGGCAAAACATTTAGTATGCTATTCTGAAACTCAGTAAGGTCCCACACTTCTTAGGCAGTCTGAGCAGGGCCTAGTAGCTGAGGCAGAAATCCTGAAGTAGCTCTTGCCAAAGGGTGGTCCTGGATCATCTGCTTGGAGGGTAGTGGTCCATACTTGTCCTGCACTATACTGTTTTCAGCAAGCACTCAATCAAACTTCGCAATGACTTCATCCCATCACCCAGATGCTCAGTGATCTTAGAGTGTCAGAGCCACCCACCACACCCATCTGTACCCTACTCTGGTGAGCTAGTGTGAGGGTCCTTTCCATGTCAAGCAGGCAGAGGATGCTCTCAGTGGTGATAGGCAAGGCTGCAGCAGCTATGCATACCAAGCCCTGTTGCCACCCATTATTATTTTATTTAATTGCACATGTGACACATGAATGCATTCTAACTGTAAAGGATTCACTTCACACACACACACACACACACACACACACACACACACACACACACACACACACACACACACACACCCTTTTCTGTGCTTATCTGTCACTCCAGAAAGAACCAGACTTGAATACCCTGAGGGTATTGCTGTCCAACCCTTTCTATGCAGCATCCATCTGTATTTGGACATGCGTTTTATCTTTTTTTTCTTAATTAGCATTCTCACCACCAACCCATTTTGTAGTGAAGAGAGTGCAGGGCCGGGGCAGTGTTGTCAGGAGAGTGTAGATCCTGTCCTGTGAGTTCACACAGACCTGGGTTTTAAAAGTTGACAAGTTGACTTTGTAGCTGTGGCTGCCACAATCGGTCAAACTATCTAGCCTCCGTCAAGCCTCCATTTGCTCATTTTTTCAAGCTGTTAAGGCCTCTAAAATCAAGTAAGCACATGCAGGTGCTCCTAATTCAGTGCCTGACAGGTAAAAGCCTGGCTGAGAACATTAGTCCCCTCCACCTCCTGTGCACCCTCAGCACCACGTAACAGGGTCTCTTCCCAGTGAGCCGCACTCAACCATCAACACATTCCGTGGTGTTTGTGTGACATAATCACCTTTGGTTTGAAAAGCATTAGGTTGTTGTGGATGCTACTTCAGTGGTTTGGAAGAAAACAAAGACAATATGAGCATAAAACATTTTTCCAAAACCTGAAACAAATCCCAAAGAAAGAGTTAATCTGTTTCAGCAAGAAGAAGAAGGAGGAGGAGGAGGAGGAGGAGGAGGAGGAGGAGGAGGAGGAGGAGGAGGAGGAGGAGGAGGAGAAGACACAGGCGTCCTGATAAGTTCAGCTGAGGAGGAGGCTATGGTGGCAGCCGGTCTGTGGGGTAATCAGCCGATCTGCAGGTTCCTGGAGCTGTTTTCATCCATACATGCAAGCTGCCCCAGTGATGATGTTGCTTCCCACTTTCTATGAGATACCGAATGAGTCTCTTTCCCCTTGGGTATGGAAGTCACTTTGGCCACTGCAGGTTTTCCTGGGAAGAGAGCTCACCCTGAGGGGTTACACATCTTATTTAGCTCTTCTTGCAAAATGGGAATTGTCTCTTTCCACGGTTTGTAATGGGTTTTTCTTTGGATTGCCAGCTCCCAAATAATGACACAGAGTCTCCTTATTAAGTGTGAAAACTTGGCCTTAGCTTAGGCTTGTTCCCAACTTTCTCTTTTTTTTAAAAGTTGATTTATTTTTGTTATTATTTTTTATGCGCATCAGTGTTTACCTGCATGTATGTTCATGTGAGAGTGTCAGATCTTGTAGTTACAGATAGTTGTGAGCTGCCATATGGGTGCTGGGATCTGAACTCAGGACGTCTGGAAGAATAGCCAGTGCTCTTTAACCTCTGAGCCATGGCTGAGTGGTCTAAGGCACCAGACTCAAGTTTAGCTTCCAACAAGCTCTTATAAATTAAATTAACCCATTTATATTAATTTGCATTCTGCCACATGGCTCGATATCTTTCCTCAATACAGAGTATGCCTAACTTCCTCCACATTTCAATGTCAAATCCCCACCTCTCAGATTCTTCCCCAGAGTTCCTGTCTCTATCCAGAAGTCCCGCCTATCCTCTCCTGCATAGCTATTGGCCATTCAGCTCTTTATTAAGCCAATCAGGTGCCTTGGTATAGACCCATCTCCACAGTATACAAAAAGATCCCACAACATCGGTTCTCATCTTGCTCAAATAAACTCTGGGGAGTTTCATAGGGTCCCTGGGCTCTCTAAGGGGGGGGCACCTGTGGAAATCCCTGGAATTCTGTTCTCAGGAAGCCTGGCTTCTATTCCCAGAGACAAGAGGGTCTATTTTCCAAGTAGTATGAAGAAACAGAACCCTCCAGTCCTCTAATCCTCTCAGTGTGTGACCTGGGAGTCTTCTGAAAAAAGACACACCTGTGTTAAAGACTCCACAAGGCTGATTAACTGATTAGAACTCCTGTGACTGTAGTGTGTTGGTCTGGGTCTAGGACCAAATTAACTTGATCTGTCTTTAAGCCTTTAGTGGCCATGTATTGCCTATTTGTGTTTGACTGACTCAGCATCCTTGTAAGTATCAGATGAAGTGATTTGAGAACTGGTAACTGTGACAGACTGCTAAATTTTACCGGAGGCTAAGAACGCCCTCACGCCAACAGCATCTGATGCTTATATCAGAGAGTGCTGTAACCACGTATTTCCACCCACGATTTGCAAGGTGCTTTCTTTTGTTCTGTAACTATAAAAACTTGACAAAACTCTTGCCGCTTTCAGACATGGCACTTGGAGGTAACCGTCATTCATATTTATCTCCAGAATAAATACTATCTGTTCCCCTCGGTGTAAGAGCTGAGCCTTTGCAAGGGAGAATTCTGGTGTGAACAGATGGAGAGAGGGCACTGCTGTGTGGTGAGGTTTCTTTTCTCTCCAGGCAGGTGAGCTTGGGAAGCAACTCCTGGCTTTGGATTTTAGACATGTATTTGCATCATCATGGGGCAAAACACAAAGCTTTGAAACAGAAAAGAAATACCAACATAGAGCAAAGCCATGGATAAGATCTTTCACACCCAGCAGATGGGAATTAAGCTGGCGTTGAGAAAGTCTCCCTTAAAGAGGCTTAGAAGAGCCGAGCCATTTCTTTTTCAGAGTTAGAGACAGCTACTCTCTGCAGTCGGCTCTGTGAATATGCTTCTGTTCCAATAGACTTCTCTTCTTTGAATGAATTGCTGTGCTGGTCCCTGAACATCTGTTTTCCTGCCAATGGTCTCTCATCGGAGAGTCTTCCTTCTGAATAGAATGATATGAAAACCACCCAGGAAAAAGCTGCCCCTTAGCAGCAGTAGTGTTTGAATGCCTGCTATCTTGCCTCTGCAGGACAGAGGGAAGCTCTGAGAAATACAAAGTCAGCGGAGTTGGTACAAGGCTGAGAGACATTTATGAAGCATTGCCATTCAGCATGGGCTCCTGAAATAAAATGACTTCCAGAATTGTAACATTTCAGATGCCCAAAGGAGAAGGAAGAAGGCCTGAGCCAAAAAGAAAAGAAGAGAAATCACTTTTCAAAAACAATGAAAAGAAACCGCAGCTTTGAGCCACTGTAGTGGATGCAAAGAGAATGTCCTTGTAGATATGTAGAGACCCTTGTCACCTGACCTAGATGGCCCTAAAGTTGTCCTTAGATTGACTTAACCTTCCAACTTTCCTTCCCCTCCCTCCCTCCCTCCCTCCCTCCCTCCCTCCCTCCCTCCCTCCCTCCCTCCCTCTCTCCTTCCGCCCTTCCCTTCTGTTCTGTAAATACACATTTTAATTTTTTGAACAGAAAACACATTATTTCTAGTACTGATACGAAAGAGTAGGGCATCTTGAATTTGATAGAGATCCTTCTTTTCACTTAAGGTAGGAACTGGGGTACCAGACACACACAGTCAACACAAACTTCCACCGAGTCAGTGGCTTCCAGCCCCTATTCTGTGAGTTTGAAGAACAAAAGCCATGGATTATGGTGAGTGAGCTTTAGATGGGGTACTATTGAGCTGCTAGTCTGGAGGCGATAAGGGCCGATGGCAGGGATTGGGGTGAAGCATGGGAGATGGTCAGTCGGCCCACCTGTGAGGTATCAGTCCAATCCTCAAGGGTGGCTTCTAGGTGGGGTAATAGGTGACAAATCACCAGGAAGCAGCACTTTCTTCTGGCATCTTGGCCTCCGGGAGGGAATCCCAGAACTGTCACTTGGTGTTCCCTGCCCGCCATGACCAGTTTTTGCCTTTTGTTCTCATCACTGTCCATTGGTACCAGATCTTCTTGCCTGCATTGGGCATCTCAGGAAGGAGTGGCATGGGACTTTCTCTGAGGAAGGTATGTCACTGGGAGAAAAGCTATGCCAAACAGAGCTCTGAGGTGCCTGGGCTCTGGGTTTCATGTGACAGGACTCGTTCTTACCTCTATGGCTGCGTGTATGACATCATTCCAGATGATGGTGTCTCCGTGCATTGGTTTCTTCACTTGTAAAACTGGAGATAAACAACAGACAGACCATTTCTAGAATTATGGACTTGCATGCAAGCTGCTGAGTGTAGAGTTTAGCACCTCTGCAGACATCTCATCATTATAGTGTAACCTTAACCAATCATGCATGACCTTAACCAATCATGCATGACCTTAACCAATCATGTATGATCTTAACCAACCATGACCTCAACCACTCAAGTGTGATCTTAATCAAACACATATGACCTCAACTACTCAAGTATGAACTTAACCACCCAAGTGTAACTTTAACCAACCGAGTATGACCTTAATCATCCAAGTGTGACCTTAACCAACCAAGTATGATCTTAACCAGCCAAGAAAACGTAGAGAAGAAACAGGATAACTAGGAAGCAATTCTTTTAATTTCAAAGTTCCTTATACGGTTTCAATCATTTAACTAAACACTTCTTTTATTTAGAAACTTTAATCAGCTAAGGAATCTCTACTTCCAGCAATTAAGGGAAATAACCAGATGGCAACATGGATGGAAAATTTTGTCTATAAATAATGCTTCAATGAAACTAAGGCCACTTTATAGTTAAAATTTAGCATCAAATGACCCATTTAAAAAAATAGAAAATAACTCTTTTGCAAATGGTTCTTATGCCAAAACCCTTCTCCTAGGCCATTTAAATTGAATTGGCTTAAGTATACGGGGTATCATAGCCTTTTATGGATGGAAATAAAACAAAACAAAACACCTGGCATGAAGTTCTGGTCAGGCTGATTTGCCTTATTTAAGAAGGTTTAGAGTGAAAAATGCAGAGCTGAGAAAGTATCAGAAAACTGAGCAACAGGTGGGTTTAGTGGGGTCGGGGCAGGAACTCAGGAGAACAGGAACCCTGGAAGTTGATTCAGGATGGTCTGCTCTGAGCTTGTCAAAGGATTTTGAGGAAATGAAGGAATGAGCCCAGGAGTACCTGAAAGAGAAAGAGCATCCTTGGGAGGACTGACCTGGGAAAGTATTTAGGGGAGGGAAGAAGTCAAAGCTACAGGTGCCAAGGAAATACATGCAATGTTTGTGAGGGCTGCTGGGATGACGATTTTCCCATGAGAGGAGAAGGCTGTAGTCATTTTGCTTTGAACTGTGGTACAGGTGTGTGTGTGTGTGTGTGTGTGTGTGTGTGTGTGTGTGAGAGAGAGAGAGAGAGAGAGAGAGAGAGAGAGAGAGAGAGAGAGAGAGAGAGAGAGAGAGAGAGAGAGAGTTGCACATACATGAAAGCTAAAAGTTAACCTTGGGTGTCATTTCTAAGGAATCATTCCCTCCCTCCCTCCCTCCCTCCCTCCCTCCCTCCCTCCCTCCCTCCCTCCCTCCCTCCCTCCCTCCCTCCCTCCCTCCCTCCCTGTGAATTCAAAGGCGCGGTATGTGAAGGTCAGAGGTCAACATGTAGGCATTAATTCTCACTTCCCACCATGTTGGTCTGGGGATTAAACTCAGGGACATGTTCCTAATCACCTCCCACACCCAATCTGTTTTAGAGAGAGAGTTACTTGCAGGGACTCAGGGCTCAGTCCTTAGGCTGGGCTGGTAAATTAACAAGTCCCAAGGACCAGTCTGTTTCTGCTTTCCCAGTGCTGGGAAGACAAGCTTGTCTTGCCATGCCTGACTTTCTACATGGGTTGGGGGGGGGGGGGGAATTCAGGGCACAACAAGAACTTTAACAGCTTCTAACTTGTTAGTGTCTGCAGCATGCCCTAGAGGCCTTGTGTTGAGTAGCAGAATCTGTCTTTTGTTTCGCCTTTCTCAAACACATAGTCTAAACACAGAGAGGGTGATAAGCAGGCCCTGGTCACATAGATAAGGACAGTGTTGAGGAGGCATTCTTAAAGTGTAGAAGCCTTAGATTTTTATATAGTTTCTGATTTAATAAATCTAGAATGGGGTCTGAGAATTTAAATGATTAATCAGTTTTTGGGTGATGCTGTCTGGCTCAAGAACAGCAGTGAGTGGGAGAGCAAAGAATCAGGAGCCTGAGTCCTTGGTGGTGCCCTCGGTACCCCATGTCACCTCTGGGTCACTCACCCTAGTTTGAGTCAGTGTTTTAGCAGGTGAAGGGTACCCAGCAGGGGTGGAGGATGTGGGATGCCTATGCAGCTGCTGTTCAAGTTCAACATGGGTGATTTTCATTTGGAAAAATAATAAAACAAAGGTGATTGCTTGTCTAATGTAGCTGTGTCTTTGGTAGGCGACTGAGAACATTCTTTCCACACCAACCCCAGAGCTTGCTTTTTGCCTTGGGAAAATTGAGACATTCTTATGCCTCATGTTCTCATCTGTTAAGTGTTATATGTGGAAGAGTATTGGGGGAATTATCACAAAAATCTTAATCTTTTCAGAGTACTTACTAGGTTCCAGGTACTATGCATGGTATATGTATCAGATCATTTAATCTTCTACATGCCCCATAATAAAGTATTGCTGGAAGGTGTACTGGTTAGGGTATGTTTATTTTTTAATTTTTTTTTTTCTGGGCAGATGGGAAGAAGGAATTCCAATTAAAAAAGGATTATCAAATTGGCCCAAACACAAGTTTGTAGGGCATTTTCTTCATTAATGATTGGTGGAGGAGGGTCGCTCCCATGGTAGATAGATGGTATCAGTTGCTGGGCAAGTGATCTTGGGTTATATAAAAAATAGGCTAAGCGAGCCACGGATAGCAAAGCAGTAAGTAAGCAGCATTCCTCAGCAGTGACTGTTTCTGTTTCCTTTCCTGGGTGCCTGCTGCCGACCTCCCACGGTGAGGGAGTGTGACACTGGCACACACTCCCTTCTACTAAGTTACTTTGCATAGTCATAGTGTTGGGCTCAGCAATAAAAGCCTTAACTAGGGCAGAAGTGACATGCAGAGATTTTTAAATCCAAGGCTGCCAGGTGCCAATTCTGTTCTTTGAATGACTTGTAGCCACCTCCCCCTGGGAAATGACCCATCTCCACTTGTTCCCACTCCCAGTATTCATTGAGAGTAGCTTTGTTTAGCATCTCTGTGTGTTCAAATGTGGATATATTTTCCCTGTTGAACAGTTAACTCTGGTCTGTATAATCTAGGCTGCTGATCTTTGCTCTTGGAAGCATCTGAGAGAAACTGGAAACAAGAGAATGTTCTAGAGTTTAAAAGGAGACAAATGGCCATGAGTTCTCTGGATTTAGGACTGTGAGAATTAACTTCCCTATAAGGACATTAGAATCTAATATGTTAGTAGGTTTAATAAGGAACTCCCTCCCCCATCTACAGGGCCAACAAAGAGAGAGGGAGCCTTGTTTCAAGCAGTAACCGTGGTAACTTTTGAAGTTTTCTGCCTTTGGAGCCACATCACATCTCCACATATCTGTGGAGAGCATTAGCTACCCCTGGGACAAGTCCATTCACTTCTGCAGTAGAGCTCTGGTCCTCAGCCTCTACGTGCTCCTTAACATTGATTTCTAGCCTTTCAGCATTTTCTCCCCACTCTTTCCTCTTATATTAGATGAGCATTTTTTTGAATTAACCGGTTAACAGTTAATTAACTAAATTAATCCTCTTTACTTTGATGGGATTATTAGGATCAAGCTACACCAAGAACAGTATATCTTGAATTCTTCACAGACCCCTATAGATAATTACATTTACTTATTTAGATTTTATTGAAAATTATTTTTGCTAAAATTTTTATAACTTTTGATCATGTTTTTCCCTTTCAAACTTCTCCCAGACTCTTCTCTTTCTACCCACCCAACTTCATTCTCTCTCTTTATCTTTCAAACACACACACACACACACACACACACACACACACACACACACACACACACGTCATTCTCAGAAAGGAAAATCAAAGCACACAAACAAAATAATGCTAAAATCAAGCAAACAAAAAGCCCAGGAAAAAAAATGGAGTTCATTTTTTATTGGCCATCTATGCCTAGGCATGGGGTCTGCCCTAAAGTGTCACTGACATACACAGTGACACTCCACTGAGAAAACTGATTTTCCCCTTGCCATTATGCATCAACTGAAAATAGATTCTTGGTTGGGGGTGAGGGACACTGATCATCCACTGTCCCCTGTCAGGGTTGGAGCCCCATCTGGCTTGAACCTGGGAAGGTTCTACTCAGGCTGCTGCAATCTCTGTGAGTTTATGCATGCATTGGACCAGTTGGATCTGGAAAACGTTCCTTCCTTGGAGTCACCTAACATTTCCTCTTTGCAGTGGATCCCTGAGCCTGGAGGGAAAGGATGAAGATGTCCTATTTAGGGCTCGGTGCTCCATGATCCTTTGTTGTCTACACATGGTCTAGTTGTGCATCTTTGTGTCAGTGACCATCTGCTGCAAGAAGAATCTTCTCTGAGTGATCACATATTTACATGAACTTAAAACTGTGGGAGCTACAGTTTCTAAACATGATTACTGACTTTAAAACAAACGGGAAACTCATAGCAACCTCACTTAGGCTTCATTCCGCTTTGTATACTTTAAAGCTTAGGCTGGGGGTTTTGGTAAATATTCTCCATAAAGGGCCAGATAGTAGATATTTCTTATCTATGTCCAATTAATTGTCTCTGTGGTGGCAGGGAAGCAGCATTGAGAATATATAAACAAGCGAGGCTGCATTCCAAAAAAAAAAAAAAAAAAAAAAAAAAAAAAAAAAAAAAAAAAAACAAAAAAAAAAACAAAAAAAAAAACCCATTATTTAGAAAAGCAGATTGTGGCTGGATTTGGGTTGCTGGCTATGATTTACCCAACTCCATTTTTGTTGGAGATAGTAATTTATGTAGCCACAGTTTAAAAGGGTTTAAGGATGCTGGAAAAAGCTGGGGGAAGGAGTGGAAGCTGAAGATGGACTCAGAGACTCAAAGATGTCTCAATATCCTGGTCTTGACTTAAGATGCTGAGATTTGAAATGGAAAGGATTAAACTATCGTCCACAGAGGATAAGTGTAGACTCTATATGTGTGGGGATTTGAAAGAAACAGACCTGAGATCTTACTTTTTCTAAGGCGTAGGAGTCTTTGGGACTATTGAACAGACAGCTTATTATGGGCTGTAATACAGATCCATCAACCCTTGGTGAGGACCACCCTAGCAGTGTGTTGTGTCGCACCTTATTTTAAGACTCCACTGGCACATTCAAGCTCGTTCAGATGAGAAGCACCAGGATGATGGAGGCCCGATCAACATCGTGTGTAAGGACTAGCGAACCTTTCATTGGATGAAAAGAGAGGACCAAATTGAAGAGCAGCCAATCATATCTCTGGATTTCCACAGTGGAAGGAGACAGGAGTCGTGAGTGAGTTCAAGGGCCACAGAGGCCGGAGCACAGCAAATGCTGTGAACTTAACTGAATGTGAGCAGAGATACACCAAAAAAGAAGGTTGTACTAGTTATCCTAATAACCATTGCTCACACTCAGTTCTTGGGAGCAGTTAGTGATAAAACAATGCTATATAACTGTCACTATTTGGGGAGCAGCAGAATAGTGCTGGACATCAAAAGGTTAAGAAGATACAGTAGTGTTTCTGTGTGCAGCAGGGAAGCCAACATTTCCATATTATAACAAAATGGCCTCTAAGCAAAGATTAAGAGGTGAGACCAGATGGGTTATTTTTATTGTTTGTAAAAAATCCAATAAAATATTCTCTATAGTGTATGATATCTTTGGCTGGGCAGGCATTCAAGTATTGAGGGGGGTAATAAAGTCTATTTTCCAACAAATTGCTTGTACCAGTCAACAGAGAAGAGGGAGAGATAATAAGGAACATGCTTTTAAGTTTATTAGGCAGTCTCTGCCACCTGGATTTTCTCACCAAGGTCTCTGAAGGATGGGAGTGGTTCTTAGGTGCTCTGCCAGCAGAGCAAAGTCCTCTGCTATTGAACGCACTCTCTTCTTCTGAGTCAAGTCAGGGGACATTTCCTATGTGCCCGGGACAGTGGTAAGTACTTTACACATCATGCTTCCTTTAGTCTTTTACAGCAGTAGTTCTCAGGCAAGGGTGACTTCTTCTTCAGAGAGACTTCTGGGGGCCGGAAAGATGGCTCAGTGGTTAAGAGCCCTGACTACTCTTCCAGAGGACCTGGGTTCAATTCCCAGTAATCACATGGTAGCTCACAACTGTAACTTGAATATCTGACCCCCTCATAGACATACATGCAGGCAAAACATCAATATGCATAAAATAAGAATAAATAAATTATTAAAAATAATAAAAAGATATTTCTCATAATGTATAGAGACATTCTGATGGCCAGAGCTGGCAGAATCTAGATATTAGCAGAATAGAGTTGTTGGAGGAGAGGGATTATACTCATCCTAGAAATACTCATACTAAAAATCCTGCAATATGTAGGATAGTTTCCATAGCAAACGATCACTTGATCCCAGAAAGTCATCACACCACAATTGGGAAGTTTCACTTTATTGGATAGTGGGCATTTATATCATCCCCATTTTATAGATGTGGAAATGAAAATGCTTAACATCCCTAAATGCCTTTTGAGGCAAGAAAATGATAGATATTTTGCTAACTTGATCTTTAGTTAATGATTTTTCTTATAATCAAGAATCCTAGGAAGTACTGTACATAGTTGCTATATTTTGAAACCAGCATGGGCATGGAATTCTATTAATAAGTACTAAAGTATTGCCAAACAGTGAATCCCTTCAATGGACTCTGGAGGCCTAAACACAGGAGGGCCTGATCTGCTAGTCCTCATTGCCTATGATTCTCCTGGTGGTTATGAAAGCAGTCTAGCCATGTTTCTCCCAATGGTTCAGAGTGTGGCCCTGCAGCCACGTTCTGTAATGTTCATGGAGTATCTAACAAGAGCAGGTGTACTGTACCCCCTAATCAGTTTGCTTGCTTTGTGTGTGTTTATGTCCATCTCTACACATGTGTATGCATCCGTGTGGAGGACAGACGGACAGATGCAGCCTGGAGGGAGGTGGAAATAGGCTCCTTGTTTATAAATAAGTTTGCTGAAGCAGGAAACCTGAAATTTTAAGATGTGGCACTTGTGGGTAGAAGGAGGAGAATGATTGATAACCACGCAGTTAGCAAAGCTGGTCTTGCTTGACTGATGGCCATCTGAACATCTCTGCCCTTTCTAATTTGCTTCACAAGTTCATTGCCAGTAGAGAAACAAGCCAGAGAAGCCCAGGGATCTCTTGTCTCCTACTTGGGATTACAAGCATGTGCTACTGTATCCATAAGTTTATTAGTATTTTTTTTTTAAATGTGGATACTAGGACCTTAAATCAAGTCCTCATGCTTGCAAGACAAGTATTTTCCTAACTGAGAAAATTTCCCAGCCCTTCGCTTGCTGTTCAGACCATTTTATTGCCAAATGCACCTCAATGTTAAGGGAAGTTTGAGTTAACCCAGAAGAGGTAATTTGATCAATGTTCATTTGAGTGTCAAGGTCTCTTTTCCAGGTATTTATTGCATAATCATGAATTCTGACACTTCCTTTTTGCCGACCACTTGAGAAGTGACTGCAGAGTCCCTGATGGTCCATAAAATGAGATGAGAGGCCACGGTACAGGATGAGGCTACCTGGGAGGAGCTGCCCATTGAAAAATTTCTTTTCTATTTCCCAATTCTGCATCAGCCCTCAAATTTAGATGCTATCAACCTCACTGTCCAATGGAGCAAGGAACTCTGAAAGTCACATTTATTACTGAGATTCAAATACTAAAATAACCTCAAGAAATGAGATGTCTTCTTCAAGCTGCCAAAGAAGGGAGTTGATCTGTGACTGAGAGGTAGGTCTTCCAGTTAATCATTGCTGTCTCTTTGCTGCCCACCCATCCGCATAAATCTTGATGAAAATAGGAAAAGAAATGATAGATGTGACATGGAGAGGGGTGGAAATAGGCAGCAACATATGGTTGCTGAAGCAGGCAGGAACCCCCAGATCTTAAGATGTGGCTCCTGCAGGCAAAAGGTAGAGAATGATGAATGTCTCTGAACCCTGACTGGTGTCTTGGATGATGACACTCTGCTGGTCTCTGCTCTCATGAGTTCATTGCTGGTAGAGAAAACATACTTAGCCCAGAGACATGTTCCTGTCTCTTTGTATGTTTTGATAAATCATAAGAACATCAGAATCAGCCGAAGGGGACTGGAAGAAATATCTTGTTTGTACCCCATCCTCCATGGGTGTTCTCAGATTTGCTGGACCTGTGAGGGTAAAACCACGATGGGAATGGTCTTTCCTGATGAATCATATACTGATTTTCAACTCAAAAATATTCCCCGATGTACTGTGTCTACTTCTGTAGGTGGAGCTTTACTTACAAGGCACCAGTCCAAGATGAATATTTATTAAAATATAAATCAACACTCACGATACAGGTAACAGCTTATAGTGGCACCTGAACAGGGTCTGGAGTATCCGAGCGATGGACGAGCGATGGACAGACGATGGATTCCAAACCGGTCTCTCCAGTAGCCAGGAACCAGGCCCCTCCCAGGGTCCCAGCAGCCCCTTATCAATGGGGTTGGCCACACCCCCTCCAGGTTGGCCACACCCCCTCCAGGAGCCCCAGACCCTTGATAAGCGTATTTGGACCTTATCAGCTGACACCTGAATCCCACCACATACTTCCATGGTTGCAATGTCTCTGCCCTGCCCCCCCTCCCCCATAAAAAAGACAACCATGCACATCTGCTAGCATCCTCATGACATGTGCAAGGATAATACCTTGCAGGGACAGTCACCTTCCTGGTGGTTCAGGACTCTTTCATCTGGACAAGGCAAGGTTTAGTATCCTTAAGGTACAATCTTTATTCTCACAGGCCTCAACAGTTAAAGGACACACATGTGTGTGACTTGCCATCCCCACTACTGTCCTTTCTCTTGTTAACTGGATCATGGCTGGGCAGGCAGATGCCCTCACTCCTTCCAGTCAATAGTCCGAGAGAACAGGTTTAATTGCTTACCAAGAAGTTTGCATAGAGAGGAGGGGGACAGGCGAGGAGGAAATCCCCCAGAACACAGGAACACTAGAACACTGAAGGGCTAACAGTAGAGAGGAGTGGGCGGGGGAGGTGAACCACAGAGAAGGAGGAGCTGGCGACAGAAATATTCATGCTTGTTTCTGCTCAAGAGTGTTTGGAGTGGGGCAGGAAGAGACTATCCGGTGCTTCTGTCCCATGGTGAACAAAGTAGCTCTCAGAAACAAATTAAAAGGGAGGAGAGAAAAGTCTAATTTGGCCCAAGTTTCCACTGTAGTTGGGGAAGGAATGGCAGAGCTCATGTTAGCAGGGGTGCATGGTCGCGGTCACTGACACTGTGGTGAGCCAGGAAGCAGAGACAAACCTGAACCAGGGTCTGGCTTTAATCATCAAAGTTCCATCCCTGGTGACCTGCTTCTACCAACTAGGCTCCTGACTCTTCAAGGTTGCAGAGCTTCTCAAAATAGCCCCATAATTTGACGAGCAATCAAAACAAGCTTGTGGGGGCGGGCATGACACGTGATTGACGCTGTCACTTAGACATTGGAGAAGGCGTTTTCCGTAAGATAGTAAAGACGGACACCTAGGAAGCTGAGAGTTGATAGAGGAAGGTTGTCGGTTCCTGGATGGAGAATGTGATTTGTGTGTCTGTGGTGTTGAGGTGGAAAGACAGTTGCTGTCATGGGAGAAAGTGAAGAGGACATAGAAATGACCTAGAGCATGCAGGGGGTGAGGGGTGGGTTCATGTGATAAAATCTTAGAGAGGCAGGAAGGTTGAGATAAAAAGTTAAATTAACAATAGCAAAGGGATGCATTTCTTCCTCAGCACACCATGGAGGCCAGGGGGCTGGGCGAAGCAATCCAATTCTCGGAGGTGCAGTGAAGAGCAGCTGAGGTAACGGGGCATCTGGACTGTAGCAATGCAGGAGGCTATGGAAGAGGAATAAAATAGACTCAAATTACTGCCATATGAAGCGGGCTAGACAGTAAGAATGAATAAAAGGATTAGTGAGCAAGTGATGCCGTACAAAGCAGATTTGCAGTGGAGGTTGGTCAGCAGGCATTCGTAATTTTGACCAGCTTGGGAACAGGAGTGAATAAAATGGGTGATTTGTCTTAGCTGGAGCTGGGAATTGGCATGGTTACAGGTTGGGATTAAATCTGAGAGGGACATCAAGGTATTTCTCTGTGTCCATTTTCAAACTGTAGAGTCATTTTTGATGGGTAACTCACAGGCTTCTCAGGTCCTGAATGCCTTAGCACAAAGACGCTCCTTTGATGGTTCACCAGAAAGCCTCCTGGAGGAGACTTTTTTGGACATACTACATTTCAAAGATGAGTTTCTTTGGGAAGGACTGAGGGGGGAAAACGTAAGCTCAGAGGAGGAAGAGAGACTTGGAATCGAGAGGCAGAGAACCCCCCCAAGGACAGGGGTATCTGAGGGGGGTGGTGTAGATCTTTGGCCTCTGATCTCTGCTAGGAATCACACCATGTGACCTTTTCCCCTCCCCTGTGCAATAAGCACAGAAATCTCAGGTTGGCATAGTGATGAAGAACATGAGCTGGGATCAAAGTCCAGGTTCGGGGGGCACCGAGTGTGGAAAGCAGTTGTCCCCTGTCTTTCTTAGGGCTTCTGTGAAGCTGTGAAGAGACACCATGACCACAGCAACCTTATAAAAGAAACAATTTAATTGGGTCTGACTTACAGTTCAGAGGTTTTAGTCTGTTATCATCATGGTGGGAAGCATGGGGTAGACACGGTGCTGGAGAAGGAGCTGAGATGTTTACATCTGGATTTGCAGGTAGCAGCAGCAGAAGAAGGCTGTATCACACTGGGTATAGCTTGAGCATATAAGACTTCAAAGCCCACCCCCCAGTGACACATTTCCTCCAAAAAGGCCACACCTACCCCAACAAGGCCTCACTTCCTAATAATGCCACTCCCTATGAAAGTATTCAAACAAATGAGTCTATGGGGGCCATACCCTTTCAATGAGACCCCCCCCCCCTTGCAGAGGAAGAAGCAGTGGAGAAAGAAAATGTTCCTTTGCTATGATTTCTGAGCTCACAGCTCTCAGAGCCCACAGCCTTCTTCCCTAAGTATAAACAATGCCCAAGGTAACGATGCTTCTGCATGCTGTAATTCCTCACAATTGAAGTATGGAAACATTTTAAACTACTTTTCACCTACTTAATCCTGCCGCTCAATAGGGTTAGAGTCTGAGTGAGAGAAAAATTGGACCATTCTCTCACTTTCAATGGGAGAAGAAGGCATGATGTCCCTAATCTTGAGAGAGGCTCTTGGTGTGTGTGTGTGTGTGTGTGTGTGTGTGTGTGTGTGTGTGTGTGTGTGTGTGTGTGTGTGTGTGTGTGTGTGGTGGTGGTGGTGGAGCCAACAATGAATAAACTTTAATATCCTCAAAGAGGAGGGACCTCATGAGCCCAGAGGAGCTATGAGCTCAAGCAGTGTGCAAAGTGGGAGCCTTGGAGAGGCTTTTAAACGGGAGGGAGGCTGGGGTGGGGAGGTGTTTGCCAGGCAAGCATGAGGAGTGGAGTCTGAATTCTCAGAAACTAACATAAATTCCTGGTGGATGTGATGACCTAGCTTCAGTGGCAGCTTCAGAAGGTGGGGACAGGGGATGACCAGAGGGAGTTGGTTAGAAAGATTAGTCGTATCAGCTAACAGTTTTTTGAATGAGAGACCCCAAATATGACACAGAAGAATAATTGGAGATGACTCATGAAATCCACCTTGAGTGAGTCCTCACATGCAAAAACATGCATGCACATGACACATACATGGACAAAAGGAAATGAAAAGAATAATTTGAAGGGGCAGAACTCTAAGGGGCAACATGCTTGAAGGCAGGCTGCTGGCTCCTCCTACTTCTCAGTTTTATTTCCTCAGAGCCAGGAGTGGAGGCCGACGACAAGAAGGAGCACCTTCTAATGAGAAGGAGCACCTCCCAGGAGTGACAGCTGCGTAGTTTTGAGTTTACTCTTGTAGCCTCTAAAGTGGGTCTGACTGATCTCCACGTCCTACCAATGTGCAATCCACACATTGTCTCCCCTCAAGCCTTTCCTGGGGGCCATATCTCATGTCCAGACTCCAATAAGAAAGCAGGACACAGAGATTACGAGAGAGAGAGAGAGAGAGAGAGAGAGAGAGAGAGAGAGAGAGAGAGAGAGAGAGAGAGAGAGAGAGAGAGAGAGAGAGAGAGAGAGAGAGATGACCTCTTACCTTCCTATTTGCTGGAATAATCTGTCATGCTGTGACCTTCTATAGACATGATGAGGTCCAAGGAACTGAGTGACTTTCTGAAACTGAAACATTGTGCCCACTGGTCTTTAATGAACTGAATGTTACCTATAAACACATGGGCGTTGAGAAAAATCCTCTAGCTGAGTTTTGTCATGACTGAACCTATGACTGATTATCATTATTTTTAGAGCCGAGGACTGAGCCTAAGCCTAGGACCTCGTGCTTACTAGGCAAGCTTTCTACCACTGAGCTAAATCCCCTGTCCCATGTGGCTGATTTTAACAGCCCGTTCTAAGATGTTTTATGAGGACTACTTTGAGCAGTGCCCAGAGTCCTAGCCACATAGATTGTGAGCTACGAAGAGTGTATTAAGTATGTTGGGCTTTGGGGCAATTTAGTACACAGTGACACATAATGCAACTCTACTAATCCTAACATGATGGGTCCCCGTGTCTTTGAAATAAATAAGTCCTTTCTGAAAAGATAGGCAGGAATGCTTTATGTTCACACCAGCAAGAAGATCTTCAAGTTCCTGAGGAGATGTGAAAAGGACAGTGTTCTAACTAGGTGGTGCCCTTAGATTTCTTGGATCTCATGCAGAAAAGGCTGTGAACATTCTCTCATTTTCTCTTTGCTCTCAGTAGTAGTTAGGGCTCACTGAGCAACTCACGTTGGTAGTAGAAAGGGCTGTAGGTGGAAGTTTCTGTCCCACATGCAACTCCCAAATATCTGACAGCTGCTTCCAAAATGATTGACCCAGAGGCTCAATATTAATTATAAATGCCTGGCCTGTAGTTCAGGCTTATTACTACTTGCTCTTACACTTAAGTTAATTCATAGTTCTTATCTATGTTTAGCCACATGGCTTGGCACCTTTTCTCAGTGCAGCATTCTCATCTTGCTTCCTCTGTGTCTGGCTGGTGACTCCTGATTCCGTTCCTCTCCTTCCCAGCATTCTCCTTTCCCACCTAACTTCCTGCCCAGCTACTGGCTAGTGTTTTATTAAACTGAACTTTACAGCGTACAAGAAGATTATTCCACAGAAAAATTCAAATTATAGGTCACAATTATGGAGAGCCACACCACTGTCAACTTGATAATTTCCTTCTTATAGTAATTTTTGTTGTGATGGACACTCTGCTGTGGTAGGTGGGGAAGATCTCTCTACACAATACACAGCCTCTGTTGTTCATGGAAAACCATAGCAGTTATCCATGAAGTTCTGGAGCCAGTGATCTTGCCTTGCACTCACTTCAAACCCTGACCAAGTGTCCCATACTGGCTTAAATTACCTTTTCTTTTCATTTGTTTCCTGTACTGGGCTTTCAGTTAACATTCTTGATTCCAGTTCTATTTTGGCATCAGCTACAACTGTCTTCATAATAAAGGAAGAGCAAAGCCTAGATTTAGTCTCAAGTTACAACATCTGGGAAAAGGCTTTAATGGTCTCTCCGTCAAGGCTGAGCGCCTATACTTTTATTCTATTAGTATAGGCAATAGTTGGGAAGTTCTACTTGGAAGTATTTTAGTTGGTGCCTGGATGCAACTTAACTTCTCAAGTTTAAAGTTTGGAGCTAATACCTATGATAGTTATAAGAGTTTTCCTATTTTTCTCCACATTGAGTGGAATGAATTTTATTACATTTATAATTTCAAGGGTTTATTCTTTCTTTGCTGGTTTTTTTTTTATCAGTGTGCAGTAATTACAGTAAACGGTGGGTTTTGTTGTGATAGGTCTGTACAGTCCTTAGGGTACTTTTGATCACGTTACCCTCTTCTCGCTTTACCTCTCTCTTTTCTCTCGCGCATTCCTTACAGGCCTGACTCGGCTTTTATGCTTTTCTTCTCCTCCTAGATTCCACATATGAGAGAATATATGCGGTGCCCACTTGCTCGTTTCACAAACCAACCATCTCTAGTTTCCTCCATTTCCTCTGTTTTTCTTTATGGCTTATTAAAACTCTACTGGTTGGTGTGTGTGGTGTGTGTGTGTGGTGTGTGTGGTGTGTGTGTGTGTGTGGTGTGTGTGTGTGGTGTGTGTGTGTGTGTGTGTGTGTGGTGTGTGTGTGTGGTGTGTGTGGTGTGTGTGTGGGTGTGTGTGTGTGTGGTTTGTGTGTGTGGTGTGTGTGTGTGTGGGATGTGTGTGTGTGTGGTGTGTGTGTGGTGTGTGTGGGGTGTGTGTGTGTGTGTGGTGTGTGTGTGTGTGTGTGTGTTGTGTGTGTGTGTGCGTGCACACACACATTACTTTAATCCACCCAACTACCAAAGGGAATGTTTCATAACTTGGCCATTGTGAGTAGCCAAGTGCTGACTTTTTAAACTCAAAGATGAGATAAGCATTCCCCATTGTGCCTTCAAAGCACACCTCCAACCTCCCTACCTCCTCCTCCCACATTGCAACTGAAGTTCACTGCACCGAGAGCATTAAAGCCTTTATTTAGATGAGGCTTCCGTGGAGGCTCCATTGCCAGCAACTGCACCATGTCCTCTGTGCTGCTGCTTCCTTAATACCTAGTGTCACTTTTATCCTACACCCCCACATCTATATTGCTCTTTCAGATTGTGACTTCAGCCACTCTTCCCTTCTCAATGACATCACTGACTCTTGCTCTTTTCTGGATCATTCTTATGAACATACTACTACCCCTTCCTCTCCAAACAGTGAAATATCCCACAAGCCTCTTCCTTCTTTCTCATTGTCTGCAACAAAAGTCCTAGGAAACAGTATCTATGCTCTTTATCTCCAATGCATGCCCTCTTGATTTTTCCTACTCCTGCCTTGGATGTTCTTTTTGCAAATTTCTGCTTGAAAATTGCTCTTATCAACATTACTTGTGATATCCCTGCTGTTTTAGCTCATGATCAATCTTTATCTTCCTTGATTGATTAACATGGTTGCATGGCTGGTCATGGATACTCCTTACCAACTCTTTGACACACCGTCCACACTTGGCTTCAGTGGGTTCATCCTCATCATCACCGTTACTTGCGCTTTCTGCTGGATCTTTCACCTCAGCCTCATCTACCATTGGGATAATCTCAGCTCTCTCATGTGTCCATCCGCTTTCATCCAAATCCCATCCTGCTCCATGGCTATAGCTACTTTCTATGTGCCAGAAACCTGACAACATAGAGGACCAGTCCAGACGTTCACACTCCAGATTCCTATATCCAGCTGCCTACTTAGCACCTCCACTTGAAAGGCAGATCATTTTCTCAAGTCGAGCATCTCTCAAACGCGAACCCTCATTCTCCTTCCTTGTGCCAAACCCACAACAGCTGCAGACTACCTTATCCTTGGTAGCAATCCCGTTTTTAAAATCCCAGACCATGAAGTTATCCTAGATTTTTCTCCATCTTCGTTGTGTCTACGCACATCAGGAAGTATCATAGTCTATTTCTGAGATCTGTCTGGAATCTGATCTCTTCCCCTGCCTCTTCTCCTGTCTCCATCCAAGCCACTGCCATCTGTTTTAGGAACCTCTACAGTTGTCTCCTGGCTGTCCTTGCCGTCACCTTTGCATCTGTTTCCCCCACAACAGCTCGGTTGTCCCTTTCGGAGGATCGTACCAGGCTGTTTTTTTCTAGTTTTCCAAAATCTGCCAGTTATGCTAGCTCTCAAACAGCCTGTATAGTCTGCTTAATATCATTTCTATGGTCTTGGTTGCAATCCTTTCTTCCCTTCCTCTACATCCGAACACCACACACACTCCAAGAATTTCTAGTGGGATTGGTTGAGGTTAACATGCAGTAGGAGAAAAGACAAGTCAGTTAGGTTATCAGTTGTTGATAATTACAAAATAGCATTGTTCATTTTCACACATCTTGCTTGGGATCTTGGACCCTTTATACATTTCTCCGGAATCTTTCCTTACATTGCATTTTTCATACTTCTTCCTTCTGTTTCTCACTTTCCTTGCTTGAAAAATGTGTAAAATGGTGGCAAACTGTGCCTTTTCTCCCAGGGTTGTTGTGGAAGTATGCATGATCCTGCACACCCAAGTCTTCTTGGAAAATGGACAACGTAACGTGAACAGAAAACATGTCTGACTCAAGGCACCACCAGTAAGTGTCTTGTGTCTCTGCCATATTGCAACGAAGGCTTCTCCTTCCAACATTTCACCTGGTAAACCTTAAAAACAACGAACAAATGAAAAGCAGAACAAACCAAACTAAACCAAACCATCACCAACAAAAACCTACATATGTTGCTATGGCAACGTTAAAAAGGGAGTTAGTGCCCATGCTGTAAGCACCACCCCCAAGCAGGGTGCTGGGAAAGATACTTTGACCATTTAGAAAGCAGCAAGAGCCTTTGCTTCTCTGCCTTGTGAGACCACTTATCCTTGTCAACTCCACTTGATTAATTAATGGTCCTGCAGAAAATAAACGGCGCTCATTGTGTATTCATCTCCATGCCTGACATTGATGGGGTCTACTTCTCTCAGCTAATTGAAATGCTTCCCACGCAAAAGCCATAAAGCTGACTTGTCACTTTCCCAGAGAGTACACACTCACCTGTAGATCTGGAGCATAGCCATTGCATTCAAGTTGTGACAAAAGAAATGTGTCATTATTTAATCACATGGTTTTTAATTTTTTTTTTTGTCAAACAGATTAAGGGGTCCAGAAAGAGGAAAAGATTCAGACTTAGAACATTGTTGACAAGTCTTTATCCTATCAATTTAAAGTCTTAACAAGCTTCCCAATGTGAAGGCTTTGTCTGTAGAGAGGTATCTTTATTGATGGAGCAACACAACTTAAGGGTTAGGGCAGGTAGAGAGGGGAAGCCCTGGAAAGAAGCTGAGGCAAAGCCATTTTCTACAGGGAGAAAGTAAATTAAGCCCAACTAGCTTTGTGTTTTAAATGTGAGCAGCAGAAACATGAAAAAAAATGTATGAGGCTGGAGCCAGAGAATCTGAGTTGGCTTGTACAACATGCTGCAGTTGAACAGTTGCTAGTATTCCTTTATTTAATTTAACTTACTATCCAGACTGATTGCCTTGTGCCTAGTCGTGTGTCATGGTAGGATACCCAATACATCTGCAGGCTATCATCACTCATGACCTGTGGGTCCTAGGGGTTAGGCATTGAATTTTTCTGTGCTGAAGTTTTTTCTTCTATGAAATGAACGGTAATGGTAAACATGACAATAGTTACTGCCTGTAGAGTAGTTGTGAAGATCAAAAAAGAGAATGTATGTGAAATCCACCAGGAAAGAGTTAGAGCTTTGTGCTTTCAGAGGATGAGGCGAGTAGAAGATTGTGATAACACAGTTGCTTGCCTGCCAGGTGCAGCAGGCATCTTGAAAGACAAATGATGGAAATGTTACACCTCCTATAAAGTACGGTCGGTAGAAAAAGCCAAGCAACCAGGTCATTTTGACAAGGAGAATCAAGATATGTTGGAGATGGTAGAACAGTTGGGCTGAGGTAGTGGTAGAAGTGGTCTTTCTAGATGGAAGGGAGAGTTGAGTCAAGAGGTGGAGGCTGGAGGGTAAAGGGCATGGTATGTGTGTGTGTGTGTGTGTGTGTGTGTGTGTGTGTGTGTGTGTGTTTGTGTGTGTGTGTGTGTGTGTGTGTTAGGACTCTGACCCACTTCCTGGAGCCCTGGCCAATGGGCAATAACCTGTCCCGCCCAGTGCCTTGTGGTCAAGCTCCATTTAAGAGGCTCCACTTCCTCTCTCTTATCTCTTGTTCCTTCTCTCCCCACCTTGCTAGAGGCAAGCTCCCCTCCCCCTCTCTATTTATCTATCTACCTATTTATCTATGTCTCCTCTCATTATAATAAAGCCAGTGTAGGTGTCCCTTTCCCGAGGCCCTGTGGGTCTCACTGTGCCTCCCACCTGCATGAGGTAAGGGTCCCCCATCCCCCACCAGCCACAGGTATATGAGATATCACAACACAACAGAAGGTGGGCTCTTCCAGATGGCTGCTCAAGAATAGTTCTGTGAAAGGTATTCAAGAAAAGGCTTGGGCTGTAATTATATTTAAGAACGAATCTAGATGAGTAGCTTAGGTTCATTCTGTAAAAGGTGGCAGCCATTTTTAAAAAGGTGTTAAGTGTCAATAACCAAATAAATTCCAACATTTCAGCCTTTGTGTAACTGAGGCCATTGCTCCGGGGAAGATGTGTTGGAGGAATTAACATGCATGGTTAAGATGCAAAGGAGTCAGTAACATGTGCAACCCATTACCAAGGGGTAATCTGTAGACCAAGGCAACTGACAGATGTGATGGTGAGTCTGAGCCAGAAGTCTAGGACAGGTTAGCTTTGAGGTTAATGACAGCCGGTGACAGGAAAGATGGATATGCTAGGGACCTGTGGTTGTGAAATGAGTAATTACTATCATTTATGATCAGTGATATCAAAGTGTAGAAAAAACTGAGTGGAAACTCATACACACCCAATTGGAGGTCTCTGGACCTACAACTTTGCGTGGGACTACTTTGATACAGCCTTCACATCAGCAGGTACCCTGTGAGATGAAGTTTGAATTTTCACCCACCTTTATCCTCTTTACTGTAGGAATAAAGGCCTGAGCCTGCTTGACCTTGACACTGATATTCCCAGATGTCTGCCTGAAAATTGAGACTTTGCCCATTTCAGCAATCTGTGAGGGAGTCAGCTCCCATAACCAAGGACAGGTTGCCTCTGTGGGGGCTTGCTGTGGTGACACTCCATGATTCCAGCGATTGGACCTGCCACCAATATCAGGATTAGACAAACCTTCCAGCTAGGAGTTGCCATATAAAATCCAAAGAAGTGAACAATTTTTTTATTATTATTTTTCTCCCTTTGTCTTGGTTTCATTTTTTGTTATTATTTGTTCCCTTAGCAAGCAGTTCTTGGATGGCCACTGTATGCACAGCCGCATTATAATGTGATTTACGATTTGCTCCGAGGTGCTTACACTGCATATGTGTGCTACTGCATCCCCCTTTTTTTGGTCTCGGAGTAGAAACAGAATGACTCAGGGAAAGTTAGTAAGAGGCTTAGGAGGTGGGCTTAGTTTTTGGCACAGTTTGCCACGGCATTATTTATGGTTAGAGTCTGCAGGCTCTCTGTAAATCTTTTGCCCTCATTTTGCAGACAAGAAATAAACCCAGAGAGGAAGGCAAGTGTTGTTCATAAGGCATCTTGTTAAAACAGTGTTAGGAATCTTGATTTTCTGGAAGATGTCTTGAAATCCCCATTTCTCTCTTTTCATGCTGAAACCCCAGCAAGTGAAATATCCTGGTGTTCTTAATTCTGCGGAATTGTTTATTTTTTTCCTTCTCACTCCCATCAATTCATGTAGTGTGAATGAGAGAGAAGTGTGGGCTGACACAAGCAGGGAGGGTGGAGTGGTGCATTGCGTGGGTGATGCAGACCATGGAGAATGGCTTTGAATGTGGCAGATTCATTAGGTGCATCACTGAAGCCTGCCCATAGGATGATGGAAGAGTATACTCCAAGAAAATGATTGAGTATGTAAGAGATGGTGATGCTCGAGGATTCTGCATGTTCTTGTGCTTGTGTGCAGAAGAGTTTCTGCTTTGCTTGGAGACTTGATACCCTTTCTCCGTTTTCCAGGTTCCATTGTAGTCCATCATTCTTCTGGGAGACTTACTGTCTTCCTTCATCTCAGCTTCAGTGACATTTGTGTGTGTGACTATCACTTCTATACCCATCTCCATCTGTGAACATGTATAGGGCCACCCTGCTTCTGAGATGGACCGCCTGTTCCATTTGGAATCAGGAAAAAGTAAATGGGCCATTCTGTACCTGGGACATGAAAGTCAGGCTTCTCTAGATGGTAAGCTTGAACTTGGGAAGATGTGGTCTGAATTGTTTGGGCCACTATGCAGAGCTTGAAAATGGAGCTGGAGGCAGACACCCAAGAGATGGAGAGTCATTGGGTCCTGAGGACAGTACTTGGGTTCATAAATAGAATTATATCTGACCAGGTCTGTCTCTAGACTTCTCAGTTATGCGACTTTATACAGTCCTAGTTTTGTTTAGGGAGCTATTGATTTAGTTTGTGACGTTGCTAAGTGAAAGATTCATAACCGATGAGTGAGGAAGAAAAACTATAAAAGGACACCCAAAGTCTGTCAGCCACATTGTCTTATGGCGTGTCATCACTGCTGTCAAGCAGGGCCTCAGAAGATTGTTGCCACATAAGAGACAGTGGGATGCTGGGTCCAGAGTGGCGCAAAGAGCATTCACCAGAATGGAGAAGCCTGGGCTGTGTCTGGCCTTCAGATAGTGCCTGTCTTTCCTCCAAGCCACTGACTGCTATTTGGATACTTGTTATGCAGCCAAAAGATACATTGACACATTGAAAGCAGAGTGTAGTGACAGACAGCCTTAGCTGTCCTCCCTTCCCCTGCCACTCGATGTAACCAGTGCACAAGTTGAAAATGTTTCCCAGTGAGCAGAACGGGCATGTGTAATTGAAACGAATTGAAAAGCCTGTTTTTAAAAACTGATTTTAGGTCTGGGAATGTAGTTCTGTGGAGGACTGCTTGCCTAATACCTATGAGGCCTTAGGTTTCATCCCCGGTTCTGGAAATGAAATAAAAAGGTAAAAATAAAAAAAAATGGCAGGAGGTTAGATTTCCAAACTGTAAAGATTTTCCATGTAGCACATATTCAATTTCACCCTAAATGTCTTGTATCCGTATGATATAATTTCTTACAATTCATAAACCAATATCAACACAGTATTAGTAACTAAAAGTTCATGCTTTATCCACACTTAGCTTTTACCTAATGTCTGTTAAAAATATACATTCTAGACTCTAATATAGAATGTCACATTATATTTAATAGTCACGGCTCCTTAGACACCCCTTCCCCACCATGCCCCAAACTGAGAGTGAGTTTCTCAGGCTCTCTTCAGTTTTGACAACTGATGGTATTTGAATTTTTAATTCTTCCACGAAAACATGTTCATCGATGTATGCCCCTTTGACTGCATCTGTTCCCTGCCCTTTCTCCTTCCTGCCTGCTGACCCTCTTCTTCCTCCTATGTGGTCCTACCTCCACTTTCATGGCTGACTGACAGTTCTGATAGCCCCACCTCTCCTGCTGAAGGAGACCCTAGTGATGAGTTTTCTGAAAAGATGATCATAGAGATTCATTCAGGTCTCTTTCTCAAAAGACATCAGAGATGCGAGTTATATAAGATGCCATTTTTGATGTCTACTCTGCGTGTCTCCCTTACAAAGTCACCTTCCCATTTCTGCACTCTAATCTATCAGATGGAGGCTCAGCCCAGAGGTGAGGAGTGGTGAGTTGTGCCCCATGTTTGAGAGAGGGAGAGGAGAGAAAGAGATAGATAGATATATGATAGGTAGATCCACTTAAATTGAGATTCTTCCACATGTGCATGATTTTCCTCCCTTTATTTGTCTATGCTGGTAATTAATTTATTTTATACTCTGATATGCAACATAATTATTGATTTATGCATTTTTGTTGCTTACAAAGAAGGATTGGGGGCTCTTATTGGCACCTCAGTTGCTTTGACAGACTCCCACCAATTTTCTTACTTTCAATCCCAATGAAATGTTGGAATTTATTTTATATGCTTTGTTTTTTTTTTAGCTATAGCACCCTCTATTTCTCAAAGAAGCCGGGTTCTAGTTATTAGAGAATGATATTAGAGACCAAGAGCTGAGTGATAGTCACACTGGTGGTTACTAGGGTGCTGTTGTTTCTAGGTGTTCCCGGATGACAGAGTGAGTAAATGTGTGAGTACATACACCAACTTATATAGGAACATATTGAGAAATATTTTTATATGCAAATATCTCTCTCCATACCTACATATATACTTGCCTCCCACTCTTAACTCATCTGTGTCAGCCTAGACCTCTTCACTTGTTAATCTATAATTTTCCACTTCAACAGTGTGAAACATAGCTCTCCTTCTACTACATTTAATTAAACAACTCCAGGATATATGTACAACTGTGGTGGCTTGAATGACCCCCCCCGCCCCCAGGCTTATATCTTTGAATATTTGTTCCCCAGTTGGTGGAACTATTTGAGGAGGATCACATGGTATGGCATTATTGAGGACATGTGGCACTTGGGGGTGGGCCTTGAGATTTCAAAAGCCTTATGGTTGTGTCTCAAGATGTCAGCTCTAAGCCATTGCTCCAGCCCTGTGCCTGCCTGCCTGCTGCCATGTTCCCTCCATGATGGTCATGGATTCAGCCTTTGAAACTGCAAGCCCCCAATAAACTATTTTTTCCCCATAAGTTGTGTTGGTTGTGATGTCTTATCACAGCTATAGAATAATAAGACGACAGTAGTATCAGAATTGCTTAACTTATATCCCGATGAAGACAGTATTACCAACTAGAGTACTTCCTTACAGAGTATTTACATGAAAACCCTTTTGCGTTTAGTCTCATAGGCTCTGCTCATTTCCAAAGTGACCTAGACCATCAAGCCCTTCCCTCTGCACATACCAACTCAGCTAGGCTGTTTCAGAATATTATTAAGAGTCTTCTAACATAGTCTCTACCCTATTCTGGGACACATTAACCTTCTAAATGCTTTTCCTAAAAAAAAAAAAAGAAAGAAATGCATACATTAAAATTTTCTGAGCAAGAAAACTTTTTTTTTGCCTTAACGTTGTATGGATTTTGATAAATTTGTACATGTATCCTTTATTATATAGTAATATATAGTGGTTTTGCCATTCCAGAAAGACCTTTTCTGCTTTATTTATTCACCACACCCCCAAGTTTCCCAGAATCTTAAGCAATTGAGGATCATTTTTCTGGCTCTGCAACTTTGCCTGCTGTAGAATTTTATGTAGTTGAAATCAAGTATGTAGAGTTTCCCTTCACTTAGCAGCAGCAATAAAGATGGATCTGCTTTTTTATGTCTTGAGAGTTCTTGCCTTTTTAAGCCATCAAATAGCATTGTACTGATTGTACTGTCGACCTAGTTTGTTGATCCAAGTCTGTGGGTCAGTCCATCAGTTAGCTAGTGACACAGAGATGTATTAAATGACATTAGCAAATGGCAACTCAAGATTGAAGAGAGATACCATCAAGTTTCTCCAATAAATTCACCTTTAAGAAGAATAATAGAGGGGAAGAAATAAAATTTAGTAAGATTGATTTTTAGAACAGTATCAGTCTAATAAAATATGTAATTTATCTGGCTATGATTTAAGAAAAACAACTACATTAAAAAATTTTTAATGAGACAATTGGAGAAATAATATCCTCTGGCTATTTAATGAAAGTAAGAATTTTAAAATAATTAAAAATTATGATTAATGTGTGGTTAAGAGCAGTTATATATGAGAGGTGAATACTAGTGTATATTTGAATGCAATAGCATAAGATTTGCTTCATAGCAAACAAGGTGAGAGGGAAGGCGGTGTGGTCAAAATACAACCCATTGAACATGGAGATGGAGATCTGGTGCCTTCACAGAGCCTTCATTGCTATGTTCCAGTGCCCTTGGTACAGCATGGCACTCTGCATGAACCCTTTACCTATATGGTATGCTATCTGCAAGATAGGCTAGGGCAATGGTGGCCAAAGCTGGTGGGAGTCACCAACCAGTAACTGATTTGGTACTCGACACTGCTTGGGTGACCAAGAACCTGAGATTAGATAGCCCAGGGACCTAGGATAAAATCAAATAACACTTGTCTATAAAACAAAACAAAATATAGCAATAAAATGACTTCTAATGATATTCTACTCTGCCCATAGGTAAGTACCTTGCTTAGACATCCTCAGAGAACCTTTCCCCTCCCGCAGACGGGAACAAATACAGAGACTCACAGCTAGACATTATGAAGAGCGTGAGAGACCCTGGACACTCACCCTAAATGGGATGTCTCCATGAGATCCCTCCTCCCCTCAGAGCTCAGGGACCATCCCGGAAGAGTTGGAAGAGCATAGAGACAAGACAGGATGAAGGACACCAAGAAAACAAGGCCTTCTAAGTGGACAGCAGTAGAGCTCGCTCATAAGATCTCATGGAGGAGGCTGATGCAGCAGGCATAGCAACCACTCCAGGGCAGATCTCATGTCCAGGAGGGTTTGACTGACATATACCGGACCCCGCAGGCTTTATATTTATTTATTTATTTATTTATTTATTTATTTATTTATTTATTTATTTATTTATTTATTTATTTATTTATTTATCTATTTATTTATTTATTTATTTATTCATTATTTATTTATTTATTTATTTAATTTATTTATTTATTTATTCATTCATTCATTCATTCATTTATTTATTTATTTATTTATTTTTGGTGAGTGTGCTTTTATTTGGTTACAGTTTGGTGTTTTTTTCTTTTTGGGTACATTTTATCCTGATTCTTTCTTTTCTTGCTTTTGGGGTTGTTTGTTTGTTTGTTTGTTTGTTTGAGAAAGAATTTTAAGTTGGGTGGGTTGGAAGCGGGGAGGACCTGGATGTATTTGGGGCGGGGGAGGAGAAGGTCAAAATATGCTTAAACTTAAAACTTGTTTTAAATAATAAAATTGCATAGAAAAAATGGAAGAAGATTGGCTGTCAATCCACAATCTGGGTGGGTAAAAGATTCATTGGAATGTTATATTATTCTTTCATCTTCTTGCATGTGCTTGGAATTTTGCAGAGTTACAGACCAACGAAACCTGCTGGGTATATTATAGCTTAAGTGTGAAAGATAAAACAATAGTCCTTCTGTAAACAGCAGACTATCAATATAACCTTGAGGAAGAAAGACAGCCTAGCTTTACAATGCTGAAAATGTTCTTTGTTTACTAGAAGAAACTATTAAGAGAGAAAAAAAATACAGAGCCCTGAAGATGGGTCAGTATCTGAGTTCCATTCCAAGAACCTTACTTAAAACCTTGGGCATGGCACTTGCTTGTGATCCCAGCACCTGGGGGATGAAATCATATAGGTTCTTGGGGCTCATTAGTTATCCTGGCTTAATCAGTGAGCACCAGATTAACGAAAGGCCCTGATTTAAAAGTAAACAGCTCCCAAGGAAAAATATCTGAGGTTGTGCTCTGGACTCTATATGCATGCATACATACATGAACGTGCACCTGCCCACATTCTTGCAGCCACCTGAACACATGGGCACATTAAAGGAAAATGGTAAGCCATAGAGGGGGAAAATGTATTTGTGATAAACATCATTGACAAAGCTCTCATTAAACCCCCCAAATCCAAGATGGATTATGGCGTATGCCTTTAATCCCAGAATTTGGGTGGCAGGGGCAGGTGGATTTTTTAGATGGAGGCCAGCCTGGTCTACAGAGAGAAAGTTCTAGGACAGCCAGGGATACACAGAGAAACCCTATCTTCTCAGAAAAGAGGGGAAGAGACTCCTTTCCAGAACAGGGTATCTAATGTCTAATTTGGGAGAAAAGTGACTCGACTCATCAGCCTACAAAGACATGCGAATTATGATTCTCATAGTTTATTTTCAACACACTTGCCAGCATTTTTAGAATGAGAGAAACAAGCCTTAGTACCTAAGGGGAATATGGAAGAGCAGGAGCTTTCATATGCTCCTGAGATAAGGAGTAATTTTCCAGAACTTTGGAAAACGGTCAATATCTATAATGGCTGAATATCTACATCCATATCTATGCATACCCTCTGACCTAGTAATGACAGTCTTAGAGCTCAAATTCTCGATTGAACTGTAGGTATACACTAGATGTTCAAGAGTATTCAGAACACCCTGAAATGACCCCAAATACACTAACAGATGAATAATAGTGATACAACACTATATAAGAATACACATTAAGAAATCACCTCTTTATTTCTCTAATACCAAGTTACAAACCTGATCAGATGCTTCTAAATGTTTATTGGCTTTTTCCTTTTGAGACAGTGTCTTAATATATACCCCAGGCAGTCTTGAATTCATGATCCTCCTGCCTCAGTTGCCCAAGTGCTGGCTTTGCGCAGCATGCCCCACCCTTTTATACGTCTAGATATTAATGGTCAAGTGAATTCGTTAGACACATAAAAACCCACAAACAGTGGCATACAAAGTGTCCTTGGAAAACAGGAGGTGTAGTGAAAGTGTAGCAAGACCTACTTACTGCCAGTCTTCTCCTTCTGAGTGGGACATTTAAACAGGAAGTAGGTGCACTAAGCAGAATTGGCTCTCTGACACCGTGATTGTGATTATTAGGGCTGAGAGCTGTGCTCCTTTATGGCTGTGGAGAGGACCACACATTTGACAGAGAAGATGTGTTTTATTTTCAAGTGTTTTTCTCCAGCCTACTGATGTCTACTCAGAAAGAAGAGTGGTTTGGTTCTGTGCAAGTGTGTGTGTGTGTGTGTGTGTGTGTGTGTGTGTGTGTGTGTTGTATACACACATGTGTGCATGCATGCCTGTGCATATGCTTGCAGAGACCAGAGGATGCTGGATGGCCTCACTCTGTCACTCTCTGCCTTATTCCTTAAGATGGGATTTCTCACTGACCCTGGAGCTAGGCCAGTGGCCAAGAAGCCCCAACGAACCTCCTGTCTTTACACCCCAGGGTGCGGGGGTTGCACATACTCAGGAGTACTTCCAGTTTTTTTTTTTAGCCAGGGTTCTGGGAATTTCAACTCAGGTTTTCATTCTTGAACAGAAGCCTTCTTACCCATGGTGCCACCTTTCTAGCTCCTTGGTAAGCAATCTAGAGCCCCAGACCATGTATGTTTTGTTGACCATGGCTCCTAGAGCCTAGGATAGATCTGGCACATACTGGGCACTAAAATGACCCATTGAATAGATCCTGTTTAATTTATTGTTAATCTGACCCATAAAACCAGTCCCATGTTAACACATTTTGTGAATAATTGATTACAAGTAAAGGCATGCATAAATCACTTGTCTATGACTGCATCTATGTCTAGCTTGTGCTAGTTAGAACTCAAATTTGCCACAACCTGATAAAATGCCCTTTCTCTTGCATAAAACCCACAGATTCAGTTACACTTCCTCGAATATCCGCCATATTGTCGTTTCAGTGGGTCATGGAGTCAGGCTTATCTTTGAGGAGCTGTCCTTCATACTCAGGAAGCCCCTTGTCTCAGTAGTTCATAGGCTCCAGGCTTAGGAGAAGGGAGCTTCTTTGGAAGATTCTGTGGTTTACACTTTGACACAATGCTGCAGCCTCTCTTCATCTTCTGATACTTTAAATGCTCCTCTATGAGCTCTGCAGACCCCAAATATACAGAGTAAGAACGTGTATCTTATGTAGTCCCTGACCTGATACCTAATTATAGGAAAGCCCAAGAAATATTAACACAGGCCATGGTGATAATCCATGGTGAGGGTCAAAGAGACTGTAGTTGGGAAAGCCTTGTCTCTGTAGCTTTGTAGATGGTAAGAAGGCTGACTACTGAGGCGAAGCTTGATCCCTGTCATGTTCTCATTGATTTCTGGTTTTACATCCAGGGCCTTCCATAATCCCACTCTATCTTTCCATGACAGTTCTTCAGATGCTTCAAAGCAGCTTATTCCCCCTGGGGGCTTTCAGAGGCCAGGGCCTTTCAGAACTTGTCTCACAGAACACCAGTTTTCTAAGATGTTCTATGTGAACAAAGGGTTCAGTGACCATATAAACTATACCTCTATTTCATCTTGGAAACTTTCTTTTGAGGCTCTGAGGGGTTAAAAGGAAATCTGTTAATTTTGCTTCATGTAATCACTCCAAGATAATTGTCCAGGGAAATTTCCACTCATGTAACAGCTAGTAATATTCTCAGAAGGTGCAGACATATTTTGGGAACAGTAGTTATTAAATGAAGTTTCGAAGGTTGAATAATGTCCACCCCTCAAAAGACACCCAGATCCTGATTCCTAAATCCTTAAGTGTTTCCTTATGCGAAGGAAAGATGCTATATGATTAATGATGTTGAGGTGAAGAGGCTGTAGAGGAGCATTCTGTAGGCCCTCAGTGTATTTTTATAAGATCGGAGGGAAAGTAAGAGTCACCACAAAAGCAAGAGCTTGGGGGCGATTTGAGGAAGGAGACTCTAGCCCCAAATGAGGAATCCTCTGAAAGCCAGGGAAAGATTAACAAAAAAGGGGATCTTCCTTTAGATAGTCAGCAGAGAACGTCCTACCAACACTCCAGACTACTGGAGATGATTCTAACTATGGCCTGCAGAATGACCAGAAAATAAATTTGTGGTTATGGAAGCCACCATGTTTATGTGAAGTTATGGTAACAACAAGAAGCAGATGTGTCCTTATCATGTCATTGCTTGGCCAAAGCCTTCCATGGCTTCTGACTATTCTTAGGAAAAGAAGTCCACGCTCCTTACCATAGCCTACAGGTCTGCGCTCAATCTCAGTTCGCTTTTAATTAAAATTGTGCCACACTCTCTTGTCCATGATGGACTGGTGACACTGATTCTCCGTCTGATATGCAACCCTACAAAGTACAGCCTCACTTCTTGTGCCTGCCAATCCTTCTCTTCTGGGGACTCCACTTTCCACATGCCTTGTATCTCTCTAAAATGGCCTTCAATCCCTGGTCCTCCATCTCTAGCCTTCCCAATTCTCCTAGCCCCCAATATTTCTTTATATTATTTTGCTTACAATCTCCATTACGCCACATTGCTTGTTTCTACCTTTGTTGACTTATTTACTATCTTAAAAATTTATTGAGAAGGGAAGATATCCAAATGCATAGCAAGTGCTTGGAATACATTGTTTGTTGATGTCTAAATGGCTAATGGGATACAGATGGAGTTCCGGCTTTCTTTTGTCACCTGGTATCTTGGAGCATGTCCTGGTTGATTTATGTATCAGAAATAAAGTCTTCCAGAGTTGACTACAATAGTATGTGCCGGAGATGACCTTGGCAGGGAGTTTCAGGGAGCTTATACTCTATGATAAAAATATAAAGTATTTGTTTTGAAAAGGAGCAAAGTCAGAATGTCTTTAAATCAAATTCAGATAGTGCCTTGATCAGTTCTGGCTATCTTAGTGAATCACAGTAGACTGTAGTTTGTGAAGCAGAAATTACTTTTGTCATGGTTTATATTATTTTGGAATCATGAATCAACCAGGACATGCTCTGAGAGAAGATACCAGGTGACAAAAGAAAGCCGGAACTCCGTCTCCATCTGAGATCCGAGTGTGGTGTGGTATATGTTTCTGTTCCTATAAGGCACGGTCTCATAGGGTCAGGAACTAACTCTTATGGCCTCATTTAGTTTTACCTTTTATATCCCTAGCTGAATACTGGGGATAGGGGTTTCAGCACATCTTCAGGGGAAAACAGTTAAGTCAGTGAGCAAGGTATTGATATCCTCCTTGCCCATTCTACCTGAAGTTGTAAGAGAGTTCACAAGGCATTCCCAACCTCCTTCTTCCTACTTTATTATTTTTCTCAATACTTGTCACTGTGTGGTTTCTATATATTTTACTTACAAAATGCCTTATGCTGGAATATAAGCTATATTTCTAGTGAAGACTTTGATACACACACACAAACACACACACACACACACACACACACACACACACACACACACACACACACACACACACACGATTCCTTGATGCCTAACCAATGGTTATTAGGAAGTAGGTCGCCAATAACTGCTTAAGTGGGAATTTAAATAACTTAGCTAGCAGACTGTATTTGTATAAATCTTGACCACAAATTGATTTTAAAGTGATTAGTATTTTATATGATTTCTACAACGAAAGGCCCAGATGCTCGTACAATTCTACTTCCTCTTTTTCCTAGGAGCACATTCAGGTTACATTTCTCATTTCCTCAGCAAGTGAGTGTAGCCAAGAGCAGAACTGTGTCCCACTCTCCAGTCAGTGCCTTTAGACTTCCAAACTGAGGTGGATCTGCTCATTACCTCCCTTCTGTGACACATTAATGCCAGGGCAGCATCAAACACCATTTCTTGAAAATAGGGGAAACTCTGTTAGTTTGGAGTCTTGTACGCATCCAGGAAACAAACAGGATGTGTCTCAGATTCCCCCCACCTCCCATAGAGAATTACTCCTGGCTTCTTATGGTTGGTACATTTATTTCTTTCCTTTTCACAGTAGTTCAGCTTGTCTTGTCCTAGCTAATAAATTTGTACAAATAATTGTTCAATCCATGAAAGGAGTTAACGTGCACAGACATCCAAGATAGATGTAGGCCAATGTTTCCATTAATACCTTTCTTTGATGTTCAAATGCTGAGGTCTCTGGAAACACGTAACAGCTTGGGGTGATAGAATTGAGGAATGGATTATTGGAAACTAGGCCACACATAGAGGACATCTTTACACCATTCACTCTCTCATCTTGGTGGCAAAAAGCAATATCTCTGCTTTAGCGTTTCTTTCTCATTAGAATGATTTATGGAGGCCTCTGAATTATTGGGACTTCAGCACCAATTGCTGTTCCCCAGATGCCAATACACTGTCATTAAAGGATCGTTGCAATCCTACACATCCTCATTTGCAAAGGCACATGGAAGCACCATGAACTCCAGAAGCCCCCAGTGAAAAATCAAATTGGCAATTTGGTGTTTTCAGTGCAGATGCTAAAGGTTGGAAAAGGGGTGGGCAGAGTCCATTAGAGCTGACACAGGCATTCCACACGAATGTTGCCCAAATCTGCAAACTTTAACCTACAATTTAGAAGACATTTAATTATGTTTTCATGTTTGATAGCTACAATGTATCACGAGACAGGTGAGAACACATTTAAGGTTTTTTTTTTTTTTTTTTTTTTTTTTTTTTTTTTTTTTTTTTTTTTGTGGTAGGGAATCCTGAAGCCTAGGCTGGTCTTGAACCAGCCATGGAAATTGGGATGATTTGAATTCCTTTTCTTTTGCCTTCACTTCCCAAGTCCTGGGGTCCTAGATACGTGACCACGTGCTTAGCTAAGTTTCCTGGTTTTGAAGAAACTGTTATTTAAAAGGGGATCAAACAAACGAACAAATAAACAAACAAGTTCTTTATTTCAGGATGCCCTTGAATTTACTATATAGCTAAGGAAAGGCTTTGAACTTCTGATTCCCTGTCCCGTGACTCCTGAGTGCTAGAGATATAGATGTGTATCATCACGCTTCTGTCATATATAATTTGGGAATAAAACCTAGGGCTTCATTCATGTTAGGCAAATACTGTATTCACTGAGCTACCTTGCCAAGCTGCTACTATTTGGTAGATAATATCCTCTAGAGAAAGGAAGCAAGGACATTAGATAGGGTGAGCTGGCAAATCCTACGTGAACATACCCTTTCATGGTAAAGAGGTCTAAGTCTGGGGTTTTGATGGGCATAGGAGGATGTAGTATCTTAATGATTTACAAATGGTGTGCTTGTATATATTTTGCTAGAGAGGGGATCCAGAGACCCCCCTCAGTTTTTGAAGGGGTATGAATAATTTTTAATGCCTCCTATGCCTGGGGTTGTATTGGATTATGCATGAGGACCCAACTGTGGCAAACCGTGCTTTGTGCAAGAAGGAAGGGATAAGGATCCTCTAAGGCAGAATGTCTGTCTGGACAGTTACTGAATGGCACGAGCAATATTTTCTACAATCCCAGAAAATACTTCTAGTTACATGTTGATCAGATTTGCTGTCTTGCCAAAAACAATGAAGAAAAAAAAAGCCTGGCATTCTAAGACAAGAAGACAGAGTCCTGTGAACACATCCCAGAGAAGATGTGTTAAAAACTCAGACTGTTCTGTCTGTCCTACCATGGTTGGTTTACTGAGTGACTGAAAGCCCCCATAGCTGCTTGGACATGACATGAAATGTGGGGACTTCGTGATTTTATAAGCATTTCTTTGCTTAAAATTTCAGAGGTGTTGACAGGGTCACACTTACAAGTCTGAATTCAAACATGGCTGCCCTAGGGACAGTCTTATATTGACATTTTCAGAACCTGGTGCTTAACCAAGTGTGGACCAGAAATGAAAACACTGTCCCAGCAGGGAAGTGTTCTGAGGGCTCGGGATCAACTGAGAAGGCAGTGTGATAGGCAAGAAGAACAGCTGTTAGCAGTTCCCCAAAACACTAGAGCTCATTTTCCTTATTTGAATTTATTTTAAATATCAGGCTGCCCCCAATATCAAGGACAAACTGTTAGAACCAGTTGTTGTAACCAGAAGTGTTGCTTTGTATTTGGACCTTAGGGATTGATTCCCAGGAAGTTCCTATCCAGGAACTGAAGCTGTAATGCTGATTTCATAAACTCATCTTCATGAGTAAAAATCCAGGGTTCTGAACCCTGACCGAAATCTGAGTGAAAGCCCTGGGTCATACCTTACCTCCCCTGAAGGCCCTCTATTTATATCAAAGAATCTCTTGCCTTTCACATATGATTGGAATTTCCACACCACATTATCTTAGGACTTTAAAGCAAACCAAGAAGGGGTCTAGCCTTCCACCCAGAATATAAACCATGAAGAATCCATTTCCTTCCATTTGCTTAGGTTCCCGCTCTGCCTTTCTTAGTTTTGGCAGAGAGTGCTCTTCATTTTATTCTTTGCTCTTACCAATGATGGAAGTGCTCTTTGAACATCATTTTTGTGTATGTTGCATGTATGAGGGTATACGAGTGTGTCATGGTCTGCATGTGGACTTTAGAGTGCAAGCCTGAGTGTCACTTTTCACTTCCCATCTTCTTTGAGGCAAGGCCATTTGTTCCTTATTGTCTCATAGCCCAGGTTAGCTGGCCCACGAGCTTCTAGAGGTTCTCCTTTCTCTACTTCCCATCATGCCAAGGGAGTGCCGAGGTTACAGATGCAGGCCACCGTATGGTTTAAGGTGAGATCTTGGACTCTGAACTCAGGTGCTCATACTGTGCAGAAAGCACCTGACCTACTGAGCCAGCTCCTTAACCCGTGAGGTTACTCTTCCATTTTAGTGTTCCTCTCTGTATCATTTTAGGAAATACTATTTATTAGCAGCACATCATGGGACACTGGGGCCAGGTTTGAGCTGTCCCCTCAACTCTATGTTTTAAGTGCTATTTTTTTCTTTTAAAGCCAGTTTTTTTTTTTTTTTAAAATATTTTGGTGATGTTTAAAGAAATAGATTAGAATTCAGAAATTCATCTCCTTAGAGAAACTAAGGATTTCTGTGTATGTAATGTTAATGACAGAGTAAGAAGACAATGGAGATAGAGCAGAGGTGACAAAGACAATATGGGGTTCATTATTCTTTTAGAGGGTGCAGATTCTTGTCCCGATATAGCTCATACATACATGTAACTTTTAGAAATTCAATTAATCTTCCTTGCATTTTGTGGTGGTTTGAATAGGAATGGCCCCCATAGACTCATGTGTTTGAATGCTTGCCTCATACAGAGTGGCTTAATAGGAGGTGTGGCCTTGTTGGAGGAAGTGTATCAGTGTGGAGGTGGCCTTTGAAGTCTTACATGCTCAAGCTAGGCCTATTGTATCAGTCTCAGTCTCCTGTGGATCAAGATGTAGAACTCTCAGCTCCTTCTCCAGCATCACAACTGCCTACACGCCACCACGCTTCTCACCATGACTGTAATGGACTAACCCTCTGAAACTGTAAGGTAACCCCAATTATGTATTTTCCTTAATAAGAGTTACCATAATTGTGGTGTTTCTTCACAGCAATAGAAACCCTAACAAAAACAAGTTTCAACTTTGTCTTAAAAGTAATACTAGTACATAGCTTCTTACTTACTGACTAGCAAAATAGATTGCCTTATTAAAATTTAAGATGCTGTTTTGGTCAGGTGAAGCTAGGTTGTGCTGCAATAACAAACATCCCCAATATCTCTTTTGTTTAAGGTAGCCAAAGTCTATATTTTGCGTTGATACACATCTAAAATTAGTTTGGTTGGTAGCTGGGCTCTTTTCAATGAAATTCTCAGAGATCCAAGTAGATAAAATCTTGACCTCTTGTAGCATGCCCCTCCCTGCTCAGCCGTCATGTGGCTTCATGTCTACTGTGGCAGAAAGGAACAGTCAGATCTGGAGAGACAAACAGTGACATGTTAGGTAGAAAGGACAGTATTTATGATAATATCCCATTGGCCTAAACTGATTCTATGGTCTTAGCTAACATTAGAGGATGTAGAACGATTATTCCTTATGAATCTCATGAGTTTTGGTGGCACTTGTTGTAAGTGATATCAATGAATACCATTGGTCCTGAGACATCCTTTCCATATTTGTATTTCTGAAAGTGAGTTGGATTTTTCAAAATGACCAGCATTCTCCCTTCCCCAACATTGGATTTCAGTTCTGAGATGTATTTTGATGCTAAAAATGCCTATAAAGCTTCACAAGACCATCGTCTTCCTCAGTGCCAATGAGAGCATTGCTATTCCTCTTTTCAATAATTCTGGAGATCCAGAGGGTCAAGACAAATGCTGATTTGTGATTCAAAATTCCAGACTGTTGCTGAAAACCCTTGCTTTGGGGAGTGATGTTTTCTTTTCATATATCTCTCCTACCTTCTAGGTCATTGTCCAGAGATACTGAATATCATTTTTCTCTCAATTCTGCTTTCTATTACTAATCTGTAAGTTTTTGTAGTGACCACTTCAGTCATTTGTTTACTTGGTCAGAGGAGAGATGGAGGTTTGGGGACATCAGGAGACAGAGTATTGTAAGGATAGAAGACCAGACTGAAGCCATCTGAAGGAAAATGCAGGAACAAAGAAAGGCCTATTTCCTGGTTCTCTCCCATTCTGTGTTGGGTTCCTGGGCTCCAGATCATGCTGTACAGTGCCCATTTTGGGTTGCCATGAATGACATGCTATTTGGCAAGAAGGACAAGATTAACCTTCCAAGCTATTCTCATTGGCACCCCAGGCAGCCTCTTATGTTTAATTTGGCATTAAAATTCTCTAATTATAGCCAAGATAATGACCTTTAAGGAAATCAGTGACTGAGTAAATGCATGCCCCCCTTTTGGGAGCATCCTGTTAACACAGTATGGTAGACCTAGCTCATTGGTGTCTCTGATTGCTTTGAGGTCATCTGGAACAGATCCAGGGGTCACACAACCATCCACTCTAAGACCATGGCTGCTGTTAGAGAGCTGAGAGTCACCCTGTTTAGAGTCCCCCTTTTTTGAGCTCATATTTCTGGGGTCTTAACTTTTTTTGTTTGTAAATTTATTTTTTCTAGCCTTTTCTATCAACTGATTGATCGCCCTTGCTCATTTTTTAAAATGCTTCAAATAGTATGATATCCGTGGGTCACTGTCTATGGTCTCTTGGTTGACATATTGTATATATGTCACGGACACTCTCTCTGTTCTACATGTCCAATGCATCTCTGATTACTTACATCTCTGCCTATGCTGTAACTTTCATCATAGGCTGACCCTCCTGTCTGCTCGTATTCTCGTGCTATGGATCATGTGGGTGTGCTCTGGTCCCTTCCCTCCATAGCTCCCAGAGACTGGAGGCTCCATTACATTCATTTGTGACTCTGTTGCTGGGTATGCAAGCGCTGCTGAGCTGCCTCCTAGGCTTTTGCTACCAATATGCTTCTGCTTCTCTCTGAGTATAGACAGTCTCCCTGGGGTTCTGTTAAGCAGGCCTCCCAAGCCCCTGATTCTGTCTGTATGTTTCCTCCAATTTTCCAACTTAACCTGATTCTGTTTCCTGGGCATGTGAGTGGTACCATAGCTGGCTCAGAGATTTGTACTACACCACCACTAATTGGTATAGCAAAGCCCAATCAATCACTCAGCATACATTTTATATATAATAAACACTATCATATCATGACTATAGGAAATGAATAACTGGGGTCAGAATCACGACCCTCCGAGAGTCAAGCAGACTTGAGTTTCTTCTATCACAGCTTAACAAATGTGAGTTTCCGACTTTTAACAGATGTTCTTGCCATTTCTCTGGACTCTTTCTCCACATCATGTATCTCATTCTGCCAGATGTGGACCTAGACAACTCCTTGGACAGATAATTATAAATTGCTGGCCAAATACAGGGTGGGCCTGAACGCAGATGACAGAGTTTAGGAGTCCTTGACAGCCACTCCAGGCTAGTCTCTTGACAGAACACTGGCTTTGCTCCAGATGGCTCAGCTTTTCTTTGGCTCTGACTATTTTTATTTTTTTTTTAGACAAGAACTATTAACAGAGACATAAAGATAAAGAGATGCCTGAATGAAAGAGTCTGTGCCTTCTTTGGAATAACAAAGGGATAGCAACATCTGTACGGCTGGACTGGACTAGAAGGGATCGGCATAGGGCCTGAGAAATTTACAACCAGATGTTTCTATGCTGGGGAAGCAAGGGTGTGATTCAGCATTTTTTTCCTCTCAAGCATCTGAAGCTGAAGGAAGAGTGAGCAACAGTTCACAACTCAGAAAGGAATAGCTTATCTTTTCTGGAACCTTTTCCTGTACTCAGGCTAGTGAGAGACAGTGTTAGCACGAAGAACTGGAATCCACATGTGATTCCAGATGGTGAGAATGGTAGCCTCTCTCACATAGTAAGTTTTTCCATATAACTGTTCAAACAACAGTCACACTTGCTGTTTTTAAATTTTATCTTTACTTAAAATGGATTATTCTCTTCTTCTCCCTCTGACCCCTCCACCACTTCATGAGCTCCCTCTCAACTTCATGGCCTTTAAAAATTATTATTTTTTAATATACATACAGAAATACAAAGGGATAAATATACACACACAACGTGCTGAGCCTGGTTAGTGTTATTTGTACGTGTATGTTTTTAGAGTGGAACTCTTATTTTTGATATTGAATAACCAGTAGGGGCTCGTGCTCAGAGAAGACTTACTCTCCCTGTCTCAGTAGGGATCAATTGCCTTCATCTAGAGCTGGGCCTCATGAGATGTTCCCCGTCTTTACAGGCATGTCAGCTGGTGTTGGAATTGTTCAGGTTTTGTGTAGACATCCATGCTCAGGAGATTTCTTGGGTATTTAGATTCCGTGTGATGCCCAGAGGATATAATCTTGCAGCAGACCTCCTAATCAGCAGACTCAGTAGGAGATATATGTCTCTATCTATTATGTGTATATTGCACTTCTATGTATTATATATCATTTTTGGTAAATATAATATAACAGTATAATAATCCCCAATATCCTTTCCAATCCTCCTTCTCCTCCTGTTTATCGTTTCCCTCCTCCCTCTGCAGTTAGTGTCTTCCTGGTCTTTCCAATGTCACCCTTGTCCCATCATCCTGCCACTCTCTTCTCCTGACCCGTACCCCCCATAGTTATTTTTATTTATTTATTTTTTTTACTTTTTCCTGGCTTCTGTGGTTACTCTAGGCCATATACTAACACCTGAATATTTGGAACTAGGAATCACAGAGGATGGAGAACACACAGCATTTGTCTTTCTGGATTTGGTTTACTTCACTTAATATAATATATACTAGGTCCACCCTTCAATTTTCCGATTTCATTTTTCTCCGCAGCTGAATGGTAAGTATTTCATAGAGTAAATGCATCAGATTTTCATTATCCATGATCAGGTGAAGGACATTTAAGCTGTTTCCACTTCCTAGCAATTGTGACTAGGGAAGCAATGGGTATTAGCAAGTTTCTGTGGAGGAGGATGTTGAGCCCTTTGGGCATGTGCCAAGAGGCGGTATATCTGGGTCATATGGGAGATATAGTTTTTTGAGTCTTTTCCACACTGATTTTCAGAGTGTCTGCCCGTTTGTAATCCCACTAATAGTGAACGAGGGTTTCTTTCCCCAAATCTTTGCCAACATTTTTTTTTTTTTTTTTTTTTTTTGGTCAGCATTTTGCTGGTCTTAGTCATTTTGACTGAAATCTTGAAGTAGTTTTAAGAAATTAGTGATTTTCTAAGGATGAAGAAGAAGAAGAAGAAGAAGGAGGAGGAGGAGGAGGAGGAGAAGAAGAAGAATACCCTTTGGAGTATTTGATTTTTTTTGTCTTATTTTGTTTTCTCTGCTCACCTTTAGGGGAACTGGGAATAAATGAGAGGTGAGCTTCAAGATGAGCAAACCAAGAGAGAGGAGCCAGTTACACAGGGTGATGTAGGAACGTCTTTCTGTATGCTGTGAATATCAATCTTTAAATAAAGGAGCTGTTTTGGCCCATGACAGGCACCATAGAAAAAGTAGGAGGAGAAATCAGAGCATAGGTAGGAGAAGCAGGGCGGGGTCAGGGGGAGACCAAGCCAGAAGCCCAAAGGAGCAACATGTAAGGAGCACAGGTGAGCCACGGGCCGCGTGGCAGACAGATTAACGGAAATTGGTTGAGTTAAGATGTAAGAGCTAGCTAGCAATGTGCCTAAGCCATAGGCCAAACAGTGAGAATTTAATATAAGTGTCTGTATCATTTCTGGAGACCTGAGCAGCGGTGGGCAGCTAAGGGGTCTTGGGGCTGAAGGTCTCTGGGTCCGGACCTCTGGCTGCCCAGGACCAAGAAACCCCACTGCTACAATAGGGTCTAGAAGTTTGAGTTGAAAGAGCAAGAACAGGTGGCACCAACCAGAGGGATGAGAGTGGGCACATTCACACACCCCATTTTAATAAAGGAAAACATTTAATTGGAGGGCTTACAATGTCAGAAGTTTAGTCCATTATCTTCATGATGCAACATGGCAGCGTGCAAAGCCCGCCTCTGCAGTGACACACTTCCTCCAACAAGGTCACGCTTCTTAATAGTGACATTCCCTTTGGTGCCATTTTCTTCAAACCTCCATGCAGGGGTTTACTATATGTTCTGAGCTGTCTGTGGTAAGTAATGAGAAATATCTCCCATAGGTATAGATCCACATCTCTCTTTTGCTTAATGGCCCACAGATCATTTATCCCTGTTCATTTGAGTCTGATAAGCTCTTAATCACAAGGAACTTTCAGGTTGAGCATGGCCCCGCTACAAGATGTTCATTCTTCCATTGTAAACTCAAATTTCTGAACTCTTTTTTTTTTTTTTTTTTTTTTTTTTTTTAAATCTATGACTATCTTGCTTGCACGAAAGCCTGTGCAAAGTGCCCTCAGAAGTCAGAAGAGATCATTAGGTCTCCTGGAACTGGAGTCACAGATGGTTGTTAGCCAGCATGTGGATGCTGAGAACTGAATCTGGGTCTTCTGCAAAAGTAACAAGTACTCTTAACTGCTGAACAACTTCTCCAGCTCCAAAAATATCTTGTTTGTTAAAATAAATTTTATTTTCTGAAATGAAAGGATAATGACATCATTTCTCGCTTTGCCCTTCTCCTACCAACCTCTCTCATATACTGCCTCCTTAGCTTCATGGCCTTTCCCCCCTTTAATTGTTGCTAGAAACACACACAAATGTAGTGGGACTATATTTTGGCACATTGTAAATATTTGTCCCGCCTACTGGTTTAATAAAAAGCTGATTGGCCAGACAGCAAACAGGAAGTGTGGGTGGGGCTATCAGACTAAGAAAACTGGGAACTGGAAGACCAGAGGAGAGACATCAGAGAGATGCCAGCAGACACAGAAGAAAGAAGTTGAAATGCTGCTCTGAGAAAAGGTACTGAGCCCATGGCTGAACAGATTAATGGAAATAGGTTGAGTTAAGATGAAAGAGCTAGCTAGCAATATGTCTGAGCCATAGATCATTCAGTGTAAAATGAATATAATAAGCTTCTGTGTGTTTCTTTGGGACTTTGGGACTGCTGGCCCAGATCCTGGGGCTAGTCCAGGTCAGAAACTTCCTATTACATACAAATGCATACAGACATATGTAATATACAATACAATATGCATACATACAAACGTGCACATACACATACACCTATTCTTAAATATATAAATTTACCCTGTTCAATTGCATAATGTCACTTATACGTATATGATTTAGGGCTGACCACTTGGTATTTTGTAACACCTTGTGGGGGAGCTCTGCCTTGAGAAAGACCATTTCTCTACTCCTAGCCATCCTTAGCTGCCTGCGGTTCCTTGTTTAAATCCATCATAGTGTGAATTGCACTTGGAAATGAACTAGGGAAAATTGCTAATTAGTGCTTTTGTGTGACAAAACCCATTCTTTGGCATCCCGTTGATCATTCATTGATTTTTATTTGTTGTAAACAGAATTTGAACTGAAATGAAGCTTCAGTCATTATGCCCAGACGAGCCAAGGCACCAATAACAGCTGCAAAAACAGCCCCTCTCCTGAAGAAAATGATTTCAATTTGGAGAAAATTACCACAGATACTGAGGTCTGCATCAGGCTTGGTCTTAACTACCTTATTACTTGAGACTTTGGCCAAGTCAAGTTCTTTCTTTAGTTGTTCAGTGAAGTTGGGCAAATTTCTGTATAACTTTTCTGTTCCTGCCGCAACTTTCATAACTTTAGTTGAAGTAGAGAAATAAAATTATAGAATTTGTGATAAAAGAGATTCGATGTGAATCTCTTTCAGAAGTACAGAAATTCCTGTCTTTAGTGTACAGTAGTATAATTTTATATGGTACACTATGGTTTTTATGAGCATTTCTACGTTGTGTAAGAATCAACGCAGGCTGAAATCTGTATTAGCCAGCATCTTACACCTTTGTCAAAGAATTCTCTTTAATGATCTTTCTATAAAGCTACATTTGCTATTATTTATATGAAATTATCTAATGCCATCATCTTTCAGGCTGACATCATACAAGTAATTAGCAATTCAAAAATTTCATTTTAAAAGTAGTAATGTAATTTATCTTCAACATGACAAGCTTGTAGAAATTCTGGCTGGATTTCTTTAAAAGGCTTGCCTTCACCAGGGATCCTCTGTAGACACTGAAGCACCAAGTGATGATGGGGCATGTCCCTATGGTGCTAGAGAGTGAAGGAGGCAGAATCGCCTGCCAAATACACACAAAGAAAAGGATGAGAAGACTTCAGTCCCCAGGGTTGAGGAATTGCTTTTTGGATGATCTGCCTGTGAAAGTTTCAGGGACTCAAGGGGATTTATTAATAGTGGGGGCATTAAAACCTTGGCTGCCTCTACCGTCACCCTCTGCAATAGTAAATTTGTCTTTGAAAGTATCTAGAGTCTGTCCTTGACGGTTTTCACTGATTTAAGCCAGAAGAGCAGGCGATCAATCAGCTTATCAGCATCCTTCCGAAGGATAGCAAAGTGGAATGATAACTTTCCTACTGAAAGTCCTACAAGTTTCCTTTTGGTTTCGTTTTGTTTGTTTCAAAGGAAGGGAATAAAGAAAGAATAAACGCTATGGGTTAACAAAGTGTTTTAAGGAGAGCGTGTATTCTCAGGGTGTACTTTCTAATATATCTCTCTGAGTTCCTTCAGAAGAAACACTTGTTTGACCTGAGCACTTTAAATGAGCCAAGAGATTTTGTCATTCGGACTGTTGGCAATTTCTTCTTTCTTTTTTGTACCTCTGGGCCGTAGGAACTTGATTGGGAGAATTCATCCCCGATGTGTGAGAAACAGACTTTGTGATGGATTAAGATAATGAGTCTCAGAATTTGTCAACTGTGGGTATAACAAAAAAATGCCTTAGTTTGGACAACGGATAGCTTTTCCCCTCTTTAGGTGTACGATAGTGTTTTCTTTCTTTTTTGTAGGACAATTTGTCCATGAGACTTGTCTCATTTGTACAGAAGGATCCACATGCCACCCTGCACCCAGAACAGGACATTTTTAGCAGTGTGTCTGGCATTATCTCTTGGGGATGGGAGACTGATAAGGCCCCGGAAAGACCCAGGTTGAGCTCTGTGACGTGGAGTCAATGAGAGTCTAGCACTTCAATTTCCTCATTTTCCACCTCCATGTGATGATAAGAGTCTTGAAGGGCAGCCATGATCCTATGAGTGCCTGAGTCTGAAGCGCCAGCAAAATGTCTGACTCATCCATTACTTTGTAGACATCTATTGGTTCAATCCAGCAATATTTCCCTGCCCAATATCTCTGACAACATGGCTTTTTGAGGTTACAGATTGACATTTGAGGGAAGTATATTAATAATAATTTGAATAGAGATATCATGCAGCCAGAATTTTAAGTCCCTTCAAGTAAAATACTGTCGTAGCTTTCTTTGGTGGGGAATGCTGTAGGAGACAGAAACAGAACTTTGTAATCTTTCTTGGAATGATAGGAATTGCAAGGTAGTGATAATGTCAGACCAGTGTCACACCAGCAAGGCGTTCTGGATAAGCAATCAGCATAACTTTGTGAGCCTTCTATGGTTCTCTCTTAGCAGCAATGATGGACACAGACTGACAGCCTTCTCGATTCTCGGTTTCATGAAATTTGTCTTCTTGGATCTTTAAACACTTAATCATTTAAAGACCCAAAAACTCTTTAGAAAATTCATCATGATTATTGATCATTTGTTTGTTATAATCAATGGGTAGAATTTTATGCCTCTTACAGGGACACAGTCCAGAACAACTGTCAAGCTCTAGTTCTTACCAAAGGGCTCTTGTTGGGATTAAATATTTGAGGCAGAACCGGTAACATTTTGTCAAACTGATATTAAGGACAAGGGTTTATATGGTGAAGAGAATATTGGCTTTTGGGTGACTGCTGGTCCCAATATGACACTTTTCCTGTTAGCAATGAAAAATATTATATTCTGGGAAATGACTCAGCCCCAGGCAAACAGATGTGATCTGCTGTGAAGTGGCCCTGCTTTAGAAATGGAATGCATAAACTGTAGTTGGAGCTCATATCTTTGATGCCAGTCCTTGGGAGGTAGGTGGATCTCTCTGAGCTCCAGGATAATCTGGGTTCTGCAAAGAGACTTTATTTTACCACCCCTACCACCGCTACCACCACCACCATCATCACCATCCACAACCATGATCACCACCACCATCACCACAACCTCCATCGCCACCACCATCATTACCACTATGATCACCACTACCATCAACACCACCATCACCACTATCATCACCACCATCAAAACCACCACCAAACATACAAATGATCATACACAAAACAGCCAAAAACCAAACAGCAATAGCAATAAATGATGGAAGCACTATGTTCTTGGAATGCTTTTGGTCCTGGACGGTTAGTTATTTTACTGGACTGGGAGGGCAGCTGACATTGCAAGTCTCTTTTCATGCCATCTCTTCAGAGGATTCTTTTCTTCTGAAAGAACAAGTATTCCACCCATTCTCAAAGGCCAAACACGTTAACATGGATTTTGAACTGTATAAAAATACTCAGGAGGCTTCTAGATCAGATCTAGGATGTGCAGGCAGGAAACGCTGATGGATATCAGGTGGCTTGAATAAGCAAGTGCTGATCTTTTGGGTGTTCTAAACTAAACAGGCAGAGTGAGTGGCCTATGTTTCATGGCTGGGAATGTAAATGGCTGGTGTTTTCTGTTTCTCAGCTGGTGAGATGGAAGCCTCATTTATAATATTTGTACTGAGCCTTATTTAAAACTTAAAGCACATATTTCTAGGTCAATGTCAATCATGCCTACGAACTTAGAGAGGGAATCAGGAGTGCTGGTTCTCAGGGCCACAGGATTGCTCAGTGCAGCATTACCTTCACAATCATTACTGGGCTCTGTGCCTAGAATCCAGACATAAATAAGACAAGGCCCTGTTCTTCAAGGGTGCCTTATCTATGTGTCACACACCATGGTGAAGCCATATACAGAAGTATATCTTGGGACAGAGGAAGAAGTGACTGATTCCACTACTCTGCTTTATGCTAATTTATACTCTAATGTTCAGCCTATGGGTTCATGCATGTGTGTTTGTAGCTTACATGGCTATTATGCCAATATGCCCAAACCTGTGACTTTATAATTTTATCTTTAAATACAATAAGACAGAATGTCATTTCAATAGTTACTATACAAGGCAAAATAAATAAATATATGCAACAAAATTGATTTGTGGGCAGATTTGAGTTTTCCTGAGAGCCTATATCCAGTTTCCGTTTTTGAAGATTTTTACCTCATTAACTGGCAGTCCACACCCAAATACTTTATAATCAAAGTATTTAAAACCAAATACTCCTACTTTTTTTTTTTTGTAGAAAATACAGGTCATTTCTGTCATTTTTAATTATTAGTTTTCCTTCAAATAATAGTAAAAGCATGACTTTAATATGTACAATGGACACCAGCATAGCTTCATGGTCAGAAGTGTATTGCTTTTTTGATATGAAGTAGGTAAGATGCTGATTTTAAATATTTTAATTCTGGAATGTTTGATTTTTGTGTATAATAATGAGAAGTTGAAGAATTTTCCTTCCATGTCATATGAGACATTTTCTGTATCTTGATGATTTGTCTTGATGACTTCCTTGAGAAGGATGCGGGGGGAGAGGCCTTGCAGTGGCTGACGTAATGAGTATGCCAGATATAAAACACTGGCATGGCATGGGTAGTTCTATTGGAAGTTTATGCCTAGGCTCTGTTAGTGAGCTTCTAAACCTGTTTCAGAAATTACCAGGATTCCTTAGGAGTCCTTCATGGCTCCAAAAATAACAGTGGGGAATCCCAAGAGTAGCGGACATTCCCAGTTCCTCATCCTGGCTCCATGCAGGGACACTGCAGCTTCCTATTTGAAATGAAATAGAGACTACGTTTTTGAGTCACCTTTGAGTTTAGGTTCTTTCATAAATGTAAAGGTCACTTGGCACTGTCACTCTGTCTCTTCCTTTTGCACCCCATTCACAAGCACAACTCTGGAGGAGGAGAGGAAAGAGTAGGGGAGAATTTTAGTGAAGGAGAAAGAATGTGTGCCCCTAACAGTGAGGAACTATGGGAGAAAGGCATTGAGGCATGCATGCCCTACCTGTCTTTGCTGGCTAAAGTCTGGAGAGAGGAGTGAGCTGTCCTACTGAGGGAAGATGGGGTGCTGTCCTGTTTTCTATTTGATGCTTCACCTATGGCAAGCTGGAATGGCTATTTGGTTAGGCAGAGTGTCCTTGCCCCTCTTAAGTAGTGAAGACACAGGGTGGTAAGAATCAAGGAAGGGTGAGGATAGAAGGAAGGTCACTGGGCCTATAAATAATGTTCCAGGAGTTATATTTGGTGTGTATACCATCACTAGAAGCCAGCAGACAGGATTACAGGACTGCCAAACTAACAAACCAACCAACCAACTGACCAACCAGCCAACCAACTAATCAACTGACCAACCAACCAACTAACTAACTAACCAAACAACCAACCAATCAACCAACCAACCAATCAACAACCAACCAACTAACCAACCAACCAACCAATCAACCATCAATCAATCAACCAACCAATCAGCAACGAACCAATCAACCAACCAACGAACCAACTAACCAATCAACCAACCAACCAATGAGCCATCTAACCAACCAACCAACCAACCAACCAGCAAACAAAATAAATAAAATATAGGGCTTCTGTCCTCGCCATCTATTGGCTGGCTCCATTGCTAATGCACTGAAAGAGGCCACCCCAGGGAGAAGCTTGAAGGAGGAGTAAACCCGGAAACCAGTCAAATGGAAACTGAGTTTTTGGAATCCCAGCATGATTTCTATCTTTTCTTATTTATTGATCTATTTACCCAGTGTGAAGTGAAGTGTGTGTGTGTGTGTGTGTGCGTGTGTGTGTGTGTGTGTATGTGTGTGTATAGGCTGATGATCCAGGGGCTTAAAAGCATCAGAACTATTCTGTAAAATAAAAAAAATTATGACTTCTCTTTGCTACACAGTAAAGCAAACGATGATCGTTACCCCTCTATCTTGGCTTTCCTCTAGAGTTACATTTGGAAAAAGGTATCATCCATCTCCAAAGTGTTGGAAGTCACTGATGAGACTACATTTGGGGAATATTTTCTCTGAATTTCATAATTTTGAGCAGAAGCCCTTGGTTGTTTGCCCTGGGGATTAGAGGTTGCTTATGGATGCCTGTGTAGCTAGACTAGTTCAGGATATAATAGATTTCTTACAGTGGGGAGAAAAGGGTTTACTTGGCTTACAATTCCACATTGTAGTCTATCACTGAAGGAAGTCAGGACAGGAACTAAAACAGGGCAGGAATGCAGAGGCCCTGGAAGAGTGCTGCTTACTGGCTTGCTCAGCTTGCTTTCTTAGAGGAGCCAGGACCACTGCTTAGGGGTGGCTCCACCCACCATGGACTGGGACCTTCCACATCAATCACTGCTTAAGAAAATAACTTATATGCTTGCCGATAGCCCGACCTTACTGACACATTTTCTCAATTGAGGCTCTCTCCTCTGCAGGGCCTCCAGTTTGTGACAAGGAAACAAAAATTAGCTGGCACACATCCTTCCCCTACTTTCTTATCACTAATTCATGTTTTGAAGTACAGAGACAATCTGGCTTGGGTGTCTTGTCAGCATCCTTCACTGCACTGTCTGTGACTTTGCTTTGTGTTCCTAATTCTTGTTGCTTTCCAATGTGAAGCATGACCTTGGTCCCTGGAGACCATGTCTGATGCCTCTGTTTCCTCCAATGCCCATCACAGTGCTTAGTAGTAAAGGATAAATAAGTGGTAACTGTGGGTTTTAGTTTTGTTTCTGATATTCTTTCCTACTTGGGAATGAATTTCAAAGAGCTTTTGGAAGAAAGGTAAAGGATTTAAGAACAATTGCCAGGGTTTATTGGAGACAAGGATCCACCCAGCATTTCTTTCTCTTGTGGCCAATATTGTGACATGGCAGAATTAACCAGGCTCTATCTTAAACTTCAAGGAGGAAGTGGATGCTTTAAAAGGCAAATGGGCACCTCATGTGGACTATCATATCTACGGAAAAGAAATTCAAGACTTGGAGGAGGTAAATAATCATATAGTGTGTGCTGAGCCTTTCTTTGGTGTCTGTTTAATTAACTAAGTTTGTTTCAAAGGTGCTCTTTCATGCTTGCATACCATTTCCTAATAAAAGTGATAGAAATGAACCGGGTTACTGAGCACTTCAAGAGCTTCTGGGAATAAGTCAGAATTGAAGGTTCCCATCAATACAGCTATTACTGTGTGTGTTTTGTGTGCAAACTCTTGAGTCCTCCTGGGAACAGACTAACTTTCCAGAGTATCTTATTAATTAAACAAATCTGCTGCAGGGTATTTCACAGCTCCTTTTTGGCACTGCTGAGAGACCCTTCCTTGCCTGGAAAATTAGAAATTGTCCCTCTTTAGGACCTTTTCAGCTTTATCTATAAACGAGGTCCGAGTTTAGCCTTTCTTTTCTCTGAGGGCTTTCACCAGAAAAGCAGCTCCATGGTTGAGGTGTTAACAAAGCTTGCCGATGTGAGGAATGTACAGTGACCTTTACTATGGGCAGGCCACCGAGTGTGTAGCAATGTCTCATTTTATGAGTCATATCGTTGAGACAAGTGGTGGACAAGCTTTCTGCAAAGAGCCAGATTAAAAAATGCTTTTTCGTTTTGTAGACTAGTCACAATCAGTTCTGCCTATAGAGTGGAAAGCAGCTCCAGACAATATGCAAATCAGGGGGTATGATTATGCAAATCACTAGCTGACTACAAAAGCAGATAGTGCATTGATTTGGCTTGCTGTAAAGTGGATTTTGCAGTGCCCCCCTCGGAGTCAAGGTCAATGAAGGGTGATACACTGAGCTTTACTCTGCCTAGTGGCCAACTGTAATTTGCCATTAGAATTTTGATGAGGATTGTGCTTACAGATCCCTAATGAGGAAGATGGAGCTATTCAAATACATAAAGAAGTAGATACTTGGTTTTTTTAATGGCAGGGTTAATTTTACTGATACGTATGATCAATGACTTGTACAACACACATTAACAACTACTTTTGATCAAGACTATCCCATTTTTCACAGGCTTAAAGTTTGGCTGGGTATTCCCTATGCCTCATACATTAGCATGATGAAATACTTGGATTAGTAAGAAATAAAATGTAGATAAGGGAAGCTGTGCCAAAACAGACTAATCACTTCTGTCTGGACCCCACTGTGTCATGCAAGAATTAAAGGCAGTGTATCTGACCCAGGTTTAGGAGATAAACCACGTGACTTATTTTAGCATGGGGTTGTGGGAAGCTACTAGGGGAGACAAATTTCCTCTAACATTGGTGATTTTTAAATTATGATCTAAATAGATGGATTGGGCTGTAGTTCAGTTGAGGAATTGTTGCCTAACTAGCATGAAGCCCTGCATTTGATTTCAAGCACTGAAAAAAAATCATTTGATTATATGTAATTAATCAACAATATTAAAAATATAATTTCTGGTTTGCTCCTGCCTATTTGAGATCCATTTGTAAAGAATTTCTGTAGTAAGAAATCCTGTCCTGGCCTAGCCCTCAAGTCCAGACCACCCTGAGCTGCTTAGTCCCAATATCACACAAAGGCTTATATTAATTACAAACTCTTTGACTTATGACTTAGGCTCATTATCAGCTAGCTCTTGCATCTTAACCCATTTCTATTAATCTATGTCTTGCCATGTGGCTTGTGGCTTACCTGTATTTCTTTACCTCTCGCATCCTTGGGCAGCAGCTCACAGAGTCTCTGTCTGACTCCGCCATTCTCCTTTGTCACGTCTCTAAGCTGTTTCTCCATAGGCCCAGATGGTTCCTTTATTACCAATGGTAGTTCACAGTGTACAGAAAGACATCCAACATCAATTTCCCTCTGGTTAAAAAAATGAACCAGAAGGAAGATAACATATCTAATCATTAAAAATATACTTCCACCCCAAATGGAAATTTATCTTTTATTTTTTTCTTACCTGTGGAGAAGGAAAAGAGGAAAACACACATTTGCTTAAGATATCGACAAAGTAACCACATTTTTATGCACCATGTAGCTGGAGACTTTTCTGGGAGATGTAGGAGTAGCAAAGAAAGTGATTCCATTATTTCACAACTCCCCCCTCCTGCAGTTAGTGTTGTAATGACGTAGCAGTCTGTTTTGGTCCTTTGATTTTGTGGCAAGCAGTCTGAGGCTGTGTCCTTGGCCGTTGCTTCCCACCACGGCCTTCCCCTACACCTCTTGAATCAGGACTGTTGGACAGATGAATTAAAAACAGATAAGCAAACACTTACTGATAATGTCTGGACATAAGAGCAAGTAGCATTAAGATGCCTTGTGGGGTAGATCCCTGCACACAGGTATAATAGAGTAATAATTGGCCCCGAGGGAAGCAGAAGCAGGATTCTCTGATGTATGTGAAAGTCAACGACTGGGCTCCATCACTGTGTACAAATCCATTAGTATACACTGAATCTCCTTCCTTCCTCTGCTTCAGCCTGCTACCGACAGTCACTCAGGGATGTAAGGAAGTTCATCAAGAATCCTTAAGGGAAAAGAAGCAGGTGTTTATTGCCTACAGTGGGCAATAAATGGCATTTTATATACTTATTTTGCTCCTTACAAATACTTCATCAGGTAGGAATGATTATATCATATATATCAATATATCTATATCTATATACACAATATATGTATACATATATTTGGAAATCAAACCCAGAGAGGCTAAATAGGTTAAGGATAGCAACAGAACAGGGGTGTAACTGCTGTTCTGATTACAAAGTACCTTTCACTATACATTGCCTTAAAAGAATTTAATGGGAGAGACTCCAAATCAAAGGGAGCAATAGACCTATAACTCTCATGTATTGGAGTCTACTACAAAATTTGCATTTTTTAAGAAAAAAATAAGCATGACCCTTGGAGTAGTTATCCATCTTGAGGACACTTGGGATGCTTGACAATAATGCTGATGATTCTGTATCTTGATTGAATTGTTCTGAGGATTTTCAAGTCTCCCTGGCTGATACCCCTGTGCAGCCAGCCACGGTGAGACTAAATAGCCTCCAGAGATGGTGTGATATTGTGATAAGGGCTTAGAGGCTTTCCAGGCTTCTTTGGAGGTTGTTCACAGGAGCCTTCTTCACAAATACAAACAGTTCTGATACAGAGAAGTTGTAATCTCTAGAGTTTCTCATTATTACATCAGGTTTTTTTTTTTGGCCATGTGTAAAGGTTGGGGCTAGCTTGATGCCCCTTCCAGACTGTGTCTTCCAGGGTCCTGTAGAGGGGAATTGTGAAGTGTTGTAAACTATAAGCCTGGAATTTGATTTTTGAAAGGAAACATGATACCACAATATAATGATGGAACGTGAACTTTGAGAAAGAGTGGCTGTAAGTGACATCAGGCTCAGGCAGTTTTCTTTTTGATTTTTTTTTTTTTTAATTCTGCAAGCATTCCTAATTTAGTAGAATGCAAGTAGGGCTTGATTCTCTAGGTAAGGGCAGAGGGGAAACATCATCTGAATTCAGAGTACTTAGGAAAAGCCTCACTCATGATATTGTCTCCAATTTCAAAGACATGACCATTATGAAAACAAGGTGAACTTGGAACTGTAGAACTAATAGGATTTTTTTTTTTTTTTTTTTTTTTTTTTTTTTTTTTTTTTTTTTTGGTGAGAGTAGATTTTAGTTAAGGATCCAGAGGTATGTAGTTTGCAGTTTACAGAGCATATTTATGTGTATTCTATGGTAGAGTGATGGCAAAATACCCCAATCATTCACTCTAGAATGTATGCCATTTTTCAATGTGATTTTACAGACTAAAATAGCCCACTTTCAATCTGGGCTGAGATTGTGACTTATTTTAAATAATAGAATGTAGTGTAAGTGATGTGCCAGGCTCTGAGCCAAGGGAATAGGAAGACTTTCATGCTTTCTTTCTCAGGATCCCCGCTCTGTACTGGGAACAGACTTAGCCTTGCCTGTGGAGATGAGAGGCCACATGGAGCACAGCCAGTCACTGCAGTGACACTATTGTACACCAGCCAAGACGCTGATAAATTCCCCAAGTCCAACAAAGATCTGTGATTCTTCAGTCTACTTAGACCCAGGAGAAGTAAATTAGTTTTGCCCCATAAATCCATGTGGCAAAAACCTAAAAACATGCCTTCCCCTGACTTTAAAAAGAGTGATAATCACTGCTTTGAAAAGGGTGGGTGACTTTAAGTCAGTGCCTTCGTAGCTGATGAAAACCCTGGGGTCTAACATCTTCTAGTTGTAGAACCCTGGGTTGATTACGTTTTCAGAATCGGCTTCTCTAGCTGGAAAATGGTATAATAGGATTTTGCTTGGAAAGTTTCTCTGAGGATTAGAGTAGATAAGCTGTGTAGAGGGCCTGGTTCGTGTAAACACTATAAATTTGAGCTCTTACAATGATATTCATGTCAAGAGTTGTTCAAGGTTTCAGGTCCAGGAGTCATGGACCAGTATTTCATCTTCCTTCCTTCCTTCCTTCCTTCTTCCCTCCCTCCCTCCCTCCCTCCCTCCCTCCCTCCCTCCGTTTCTTCCTTCCTTCCTTCCCTCCTTCCCTCCTTCCCTTCTTCCCTCCTCCCCTCCCTCCTTCCCTCCTTCCCTCCCTCCCTCCTTCCCTCCCTCCCTCCCTCCTTCCCTTTCTCCTTCCCTCCTTTCTTCCTTTTCTTTTTTTTAGCAGACTTTCTCATTTCTGACTCAGAAGAATTATTATTTCTCTCTCCATTGTCTTTGCCTTCTCATTTCTGCTCTGACCTAAGAGTTTATTTTCAAGCCAGCACCAGGCTGTTATAATTCATAAGACCTTTCAAAAAGTGAAAATGAGCCAAAGTCCTCTTCCAGCCATGCAGAGCAACGAGTTATCTGATTCAAGACTTAACAGGAAGAAAGTAGAATATTTTTACAGGAAAATAACTGATCTTCCACATTGTAGTTTACCCCGAACCGGGACCATCTCCCACACATATCTCTTAGATATGAAGAAAGCTTGCTAGACAAAAATTTGAGCAGCTGAGCTCAAAAGGCATAAGAACTCTAGATACAGAAGTCAGCAATGTCTGATGAACACTTTGACCCCATGGACAGTTTCATAAAGTGAGTGCCTTGACGTATATGGCCCAGGAATATAAAAACCAGCCAACTGATAGGGCTTTGTTCTTGGAGAATTTTTCAGTTTACCCCTCATGAGGATTATTCTCTCTCACACTGTATTCAGCTCTTTGCCTACCTCCGTGTATTTGAGAATACAGTTTCATTCTTACATTTTTCACTTTGCTCAGATGAATGGAACCCCTGGGAGAAACATTTTTAGTCTAGTTAGACATGTTATGCTCATTTAAATACTATGCCTCATTCATATGGTGTTTTGTCACAAGCTCCCTGGGAGCAAGATGTCTTTCTGCCCAGTACCCAGGTGTGTGGTGGTCAGCAAGCATTACTGTGGTTAGGTACAGATGCCGTGGAGGAAAGAAAAGCATCTCCAAGTACCACTGTCTAAAATTCTTAAGAGAAGGGAAATATATATCAAGATTATTTGTGGAAACAGTTTCTCAGTGATGCTGGCTTCAAAATGTCTCTTAGCTAAGATTTGGAAGCCTGCTATTAATCAAGTTGCCTTGGGAAAGATCACTAGTTCCCTCAGGACTCTGCTTTTAGCAGCAAAAAGCAGATGTTTTTCTAGATAAGAAGCATGCATTTTAAGCTACAGCATGCAGAGTCTAGTCAGCAAGAAACAGGGAGTCTAATTTACACTCTCGGTGGTGCTTTGCCCTCCTGGAATTATTCACTCCAATCATGCTAACAAGACCCGGTTTCCAGCCTTCTATGGTTGCTGGTATTTCTTTGTTGATTAATATTTGTATCATTTCTATCTCCAACCTGGCTTAACCACTAAAAGCCTAATGATTTAACTTGAGTATAATTATATCTGTTTTTAAAAGATCAGTCATTGTGGATACGTAAGCACACCTTATGAAAATATGCCTGCAGCTTGCCACATTCCTTTCAGAATTGCCTTTTCTTTAAAAATTTTAATTTATGTAGATGGGTGTTTTGCCTGAACATATATCCGTACACCATGTGTGGGTCTGAAGCTTTAGGGGCCAGAAGAAGGTCAGATCCTTTGGATCTTCAGTTACAGATAGTTATGATCCACCATGTGAGTATTGGGAATTGAACTTAGGTCCACTGGAAGGGTAGTCAGTGCTCTTAGCTTTTGAGCCATCTCCCCAGCCCCCCAAAAAATGTCCATCTCTTTATATAATCTTTGACATTCCATTAGGTAGCAAGCAAAATGCTATTTTGAATTGAAAATTACTTAAATTCTAGATGTATTATAAGAAAATAATAAGACTGAAGAAGACTGTCCGTTCAGTTTATAGTATAAAAACAAGACTTTGCCTACTTGATATTCATCTTTCCTGCATAATTGTTAAGGAAGGGACTCTCAGAGCAAGGAGAAGGATGCATGGCCACGTAATGATTCTCCCCCTTCTTTAACAGCAGGGATACTGAAATGTATGGAATTCAGAAGACAGTGTTAGGTGATACTGTGGTTATGGTTTAGGCTACAGTCTGTATCAAAGTTCTCAGGTGTTCCATTTGATGGCTGTGCCCTCACTGTTGGACCCCTTCCAGAGAGGAGCTCTCATGACTGGGTAAATATCCATTATGGCATAGCACATTATGGTGGCTCAAAAGAGAAGGACTCTCAAAGGGAATGGTACTATTAGGAGGTGAGGCCTTGTTGGGGTAGGTGTGGTCTTGTTGGAGGAAGTGTGTCACTGAGGGGGTGGGCTTTGAGGTCTCTTGTGCTCAAGCTATGCCCAGTGTCACAGTTCACTTCCTGTTGGCTGCAGATTAAATGTAGAACTCTCAGTTCCTTCCCCAGCACCATGTCTTCCTACATGCCACCATGTCTTAATGATAATGGACTGAACCTCTGAAACTGTAAGCTATCTTAATGAAATGTTTTCCTTTATAAGAGTTGCTCTTCACAGCAATAGAAACCCTAACTAAGGCATAAATTTTATTATAGAAGTTGTAATTAGCTACTTCATTCCATTTTGTGCAAAGCCCCATTACTAGTGTGGGCGCAGGCAATGAAACCATTTAAAAATTGGCTCAAGGGTAGATCTAAATTCCTTTTATGCATACTTCTCACAGTCATGTTTGTGGAATCAGGATGCTTTGTTTTTGCCTACTAATGATTCCCTTTCTTCTGCTGAGAAACTGAGATAAATGGTTCTCAACCTGTTGTGACCCTTTTGGGGTCATATAATCTTTCCACACAGGTTGCTAAAGACCATTGGAAAGCATAGATATTTACAATATAATTCCTAACAGTATAAAATTACAGTTATGAAGGAGCAATGAAAATAATTTTATGGTTGAGGGTCACCGCAACATGAGGCTCTGTATTAAAGGGTTGCAGTATTGGGAGGGTTGAGAACCGCCGCTCCAGAGACACTATGTATTTGAGAATAGGGTCAGCATATATTTTTATCTTCTGCCCAAACATCCCAGTAGACTTTGAACTTGACATGCATGCTGTTCATCTCCAAATTTAACCATAGTTCTATTGGAGTGGGGCTTGTTGGTCTCTGACTAGACCTGGCTTGGCAGTGGGGCTGTCCAGAACTCCGTTTTCATCAGCTTTAACAAGATTGCATCTTGGAATGAGTCAAGGCCCTAGATACCAGAGTTCACATGTCCTATAGAATGTAGAATGTCACTGTGAATATCCTGTTGTGACAGCATGTAATACCTTTTCCTTAAAAGGTTAAATCAAAACAAAATTTAAAATATATAGCCCTGTAAAATATTTTTGGATAAATTGTTAAATTTTATAACATAAATAGAAATATGAACACTTCCTCTTGTGCAATCGAGCTTTCTCTTTGCATTAGAGACTTGCTGGATATTAATCAACTTGGTTTCCTCTTTTTTGGTTCTCAGGAAGACTGTACTTCTCATTATCCCCCATAGTTATTTTGGGGACCATGTCCTGGGATTTGTCCCATGAAATATGGGATATCAAAGTCATTATAATTTTTAATTAAAAAGGAAAAAGGCAATGCATATTTGCTTAAATTATATAGTTATTTTAATTTGGAAAGTGAAATAAGAAATTAAAAAAAACCCTGTTAAGTTGGCAAATTTAAAGCAATGAAATTAATTCTAAGGGAAATTGCTTTGTACCTGAGGTAGGAAGAAAGACTTAGAAAAATAGGAGATGCTAAAAAATGCTCAAAGGTCAAACAATGAAACACTAACAATTAACCTTTCAAAACTCATGTAAGACACAGCGGTTCTAAAGCCTGACTGTGCTGTGACGCCAGGGTGAGAAGGAGCACACTTTTAAAATGCTAGAATAAACGATTCCAAAGACTTCATTTCCCCCCAACATATCTTAAAATATACGCTGTTTGCAATAGAAATTTCCTCTCTGCTTATTTCACTGCAATTGCCTCAATTCACTTGAATAAGTAATCATACCCAACATTTTTTTTTTAAAAATAAATTTTAATAAAATACCATGCATTTTCATGTTTTTTTTTGGGGGGTGGTGGTGGAAGGGATGTTTGTTATATTTCTTCAATATGGCACAAATCTTATTGAGAAGCCACAGTGAAACACAAAAATAAGCAAACATTGAATCCAAAGCATAGTTTGTAATGACTACCTTGATTGATTAGTATGTACCGGCCTGAAATGGCAGCAGGACACTGGCCTATCATTGCTCATCACCCACAGAGCTGCTGTCTCTACTGCACAGTATGGTCTTCAACTATTTTGTGGCTGTTTCTTCTAGCAAGTATCTCTACAGCTTAATTAACCTTTATTACTTGGAAATTCATATTCATGCTTAGGCCCAATTTATGGCTTTATACTTCTGAATTTTCAAAGAGGGGATTGGCTAACAATAGAAGCATTTGAGAAAAATCTAATAATTATCCCAGCTTGGCCACTACCAAGTTGCATAATTACAAGCAAATTATCCTACATTGTTGAATCTCTAATAATTGACTGCTGGGAACTGACAGCAATTACCACTATTTACCTCCAAGTAGATTATTCATTTTGATATTTGTCTTTTAAAATGCTAAAGAAAGCTATTATGACTGAGAAGAGGGTTATAAAAATAGTTTGGTGCATTGCATCAGAAAAGCTGTGTGTGTAAATCCAAGATCTGTCACTTATTGGCTTAAAGTCCTAGACAGAGCCTGGCTGGATGGCTCATCTACTGGGTACATTACTGCAAAGGCACTTACTTGCCTTCTGATGACCTGAGTTCGAGCTCTGGAGCTACAAGCTGGAAGGAGAGAACTGTCTCCCCCTACATGTCCTCCAATTCCCATATGTATGCCATAGCATATGCATATGCAGGGGTATGTACACACCAGAGTGTGCAGAATAAATAATTATAAAAATATCAAAATCTTATACAAGTGATTGAAAATTATCGTCCATTTCTTCAAATATGGGATGGGTTAGCTTAGCACTCTCATAGGAATGTTTTGAGGACTGGGAGAGACGTATCCACACAGCAAAGAGGACCCGGTAGAAAGTATTTATTTTCTCTGAAGTCTTTGAGTAGGAAACCTCAGTTATCCTTCAAGTGTCACTGAGCACTGAAGCCTGACCAAGTCCCAGGCATTGTTATCTGTTTGTTGATTCACAGTAACCACCCATTTATTCTGAATAATGAAGTCTCCATCTTGATGAAGAATTCTGATTTCATTATTCTTACCTAACTAACCTTGAAAGTGATGAGATCTCTATCTTTTTGACTTACTACTTATAATTCTAGAGGAAAATTGGTCATTAAATCCAAAGTCACAATAGTTCACTTCTTGTTCTAACCCATCTGATGGGGCGCATCACAGATGGAATAAAAGTCAGAGTCCTCATCAGCAATTGCAGGGCACTGGGAAGTCAGAGGTGGGCAGCATCTGCATCTTGCCTCCTCCGTTTCTCATCCTTACCCTCTGTTCTCCAGTCTCACATGCTTCTCTGTTGCTTTTACATACTCAGTCTGTGGCCACCGGAAGCCATTCTTCACAGAAAGCATCAAGTTCTTTCCTCCCAGATTTTCATAGTTGGGTCCTTTCCAACACTCAAGATTCCTCTCTAAATCACTCCATCAGGAAGAGATCTTTAAAATGTCTACGTCTTTCCTGAGCCCAACACGATGCATCCATCTAAGCAATATATATTCTTTTCTTATAAAAAAAAATCTAAAAATATAGAAGAGTTTTTATAGGCCATAGAGCTGCATTGTAAATTATCTTTATTTTCTTGCTTGTTACCCATCTTTTCCACTAAAATATAGGTTCTAGAACATGGAGAATGCTGCCTGGTGACATACCTACACCCCCCATACTCACACCTGCACTCACGCGCGCGCGCACACACACACACACACACACACACACACACACACACACACACACACACACAGACTCAGTTCTACTTTGTCTTAGTATTGTTTCCCTGAGGCCAACCCTTATTTCTATATTTAGTTCTGATGCCTAATACCAAACCTCTAAAATGTCCTGTCTAATAGAAACTTAATGTAAATCGCACTGGAAATTTTAAATTATCTAGTAGTCATGCTGGAAAAGTATACACATATCAAATTATGATAACGTTTAACCCATTAATTTAATATATTTGTATTGCAACCCACAAATCACATTAATATTATTGCTGAGTTTATATTTTTACATTCTTTTCATAATTTACGATATACTTAAAGCTTGTTGGGTCATGCTAACTTGAAATATATATGAGTGTGAGAGCCAAGGTCCCTCTATCCTGTAACCCAGAGCCATTTTGAAGACTTAAGTTTCTATTTCCCAAAGTTCAGGCCCATTTCTGAGTAATCAGGAGGACATTCCAACCTAACCACAAGTATTCCCTTATCTTTAAGACAACCAATCAGCTAACTACTGTCCACCTGGTAGAAGAGATAATGTTAGTGAAGAAAATTCCCCTGGACATCAGCCCATAGAAATTTGTCCTGAAACCCCCAGCCCCATAACAGCATCCCACTCCCCAGCCCCTTAACAGCATCCCACTCCCCACCCTGATAACAGCAATCCTGTGTAATCCTGCCCTGCACAGCAGAGTGACCCTTCTTCTGGTGCTGCTGAGTCAGTTGGCAAGTTTGGGTCCCTGCTGCAGCTTGTATGTGCTGAACCAATAAACCTTGCATTTGCATCTCAGTGAGTTGGTGTGTTACTGGTGGGTGGTCCTTCTGGGGGTTGTCGAGACTGGGCACAACATGAGTATATAAATGCCTTCTGCTTACAAGCTGTATGTGACTGGTGTTTATTGTATTGGACAGTGTATTCTAAGTAATGTGTGACAGTATTTCTTGACCTACAATATACAATGCACTGATGTGGAAAAGTCTTTCTGTATGCTGCGCATAACAATCTTTAAGTAACGGACTGTTTCTGCCCTGGCAGGCACCATAGAAGTAGGTGGGGAATCAGAATAGTTTGGAGAAGGAAGGCAGAGTCAGAACAGATGGAGCCAGCTGCCAAAGAAGAAACATGTAAGGAACACGGGTGAGCCATGGGTCACGTGGCAGACAGATTAATGAGAATGGGTTGAGTTAAGATGAAAGAGCTAGCTAGCAAGGTACCTGAGCTATAGACCAAACAGCATGAACTTAATATAAGCATCTGAGTCATTTCTGGGGGCCTGATCAGTTGCGGGTGGCTAAGGGGTCTGGGGATGCAGGTCTATAGATCTGGACCTCTGACTGGATGGGGCCAAGAAACCTCTTGTAACAGATGGTGCCCAATGTGGGGCACCAAGTGTTGCAGGAATAAAGGAAACTCAGGGCCAGATCTCAGGGAAAGGCAGAGATATCAGAGAGTAAACACCACAGTCAGATCTCACCCAGCTGTCTTCCAGCTTTCTCAGCCAGTTCCTCCTGGCTTCTTTTGCCTGCTCTGTCTTTCTATGCTTGCCTTAAATACTTTCTTCACTCAGTTAAGGCATGGCACCACTATTGCCCGCCTGGGAGCCTGGAACTCCTTCTTTAAACTAAAATGACCTCAGACTCAGATTGGATTAAGGGTGTAGGTCACCACTCCCGGGATATTCCCTGTGCTGGGATTAAAGGTGTGAGTTACCACTGTCTGATCCTCCTAGACTGACTGTGGGTAGATCCCTCTGACATCTCTGAATGTTTTTTATTATATTTGAAAATATCCCTACAATGCATATTTATTACATATAACATATAGTGACATGATTTTCATTTTGCGATGAATGACAAGGCTGCTCACACCCTGCTATCTCCATCTGCTTTTTCCTAATGTTTTTAAATTTATATACTTGTATGTCTCTAGATATATGTCTATAATCTGTGCTTACAATTTTAACTTTTAATTGGTCTCTTCTACAGCTTTAAATAATATACTTGAAAATGTTTTTAATTCTTCAGTTTCGGGAATCTCAAAATTACATCTCAGGCCTTCATTTCAGGATGTTACCACTTCTACAGGCCTGTGTACCTGTCTCATCTCTGTTCTGGCTTTTGTGGATCCCAGAATTTGCAATTTCAGCAACCATGTTCAGTAGTCTTTCATTTTCCTTTTTTGGGGGTTATACTGTGTGTGTGTGTGTGTATGTGTGTGTGTGTGGTGTATACATGTGTGTGTGTGCATACACCCAAACCACCCCCATGGGAGCCTGTGAAAGGGATCTTCCTTTATCACGCCCCTCCTATTGCTCTGAGACAGGGTCTCTCATTGAACTGGAGGTGCGGCATTTCAGCCAGGTTGTTCTTTGAGTTTGTTTGTTGACTTCTGTTCAGTGTTGGGTTTGCCAGCATGTACAGCCATGCTCAGATTTTCATGTAAGTACAGGGCATTTGAACTCAGATCTTCATGATGCACTCAGCCAGCTCTCCAGCTCCATCTGACTAAAGAGTCAGATAGGCCATCGCAGAGAAAGAGTGAGCAAGTAAAATACAGATGTAGATGGAGACACCGGAAGCTGTCCAAGAGCTGGAGACCGTAGAGAGGAAGTTCCCTTATTGGGAAGTCAATATATTATGCAGTCATGGTTTTAGATAACAGGATGCAACACCAGATACTAATTCGAACTTGACTTTTTACTATTTTATATTTTTATTTCTGGAGAGTAAGTATAGTAAGGAAATAGATTCATATTTAGGATGTCAGTGATTTTTTTTCCCTCTCTTCTGAAAAGCTGGCTCTTTCTGAATCAGGATTTTGCTCTGCAGAAACTTAGATCCTAAGGGGCCAGAATCAGCAGAGACACACAGGAAAGCTATGGATCTGGTGCCATTTGCAGAGGTTATATTTAAAGTTTTTTTCTCTTTAAAATTAGAATTTAATGCATAAAAATTACAAATGCAAATATTTTTAGTTGACCCATGAAATCAGGCCATAATAATTGCTCTATTTATAAGTCTATTGGACTAATTATCAGTTTAAGAGTTGAGTAGTTAACTTGACTAATTCCAATTCTTTATGCATTTCCAACATCAATAAATTTACTGTTTCTCACAACTATTGCTCAGAACAAGTAATTTATCTCTAGGTATTCAAACTGTAGTCTTCCTGTTCCACGAAATTTCAAATATTGCACATGTCAATTTCTTTAATAAATTCTAATCACATGTACAAACACAAGTGAGCCATTTATGCATTTTAGTTTAAAATGTGTAAGTCTAAAAGTAAATTATTTAATTATGCATCTAAATGGAATCAAACAGATGTTAGATGACTTGATGTTTTAGATTTATAAGCAACTTAAAGACAGTGAGGCCATGCATCTGTTTCTTTTATGATTTCAATTCTCCTCTCAGTCTTTCTGGCATTGAGGGAAACAACTCACTGAGAGCAGGCTCATCATCCTGAGTTCAGGTCTCTTCTCGGGTGTCTATGGCAGCTGGTTATCTGGCTATGTGTGTGCGGGGGACAAGAGCTTGAACTACAGGCCCATCAGGAAAACTTGATTATGCTCACGCCCCATCTTGCCCAAGACCTTGATCTATAAAAGCTATTCTCTTTGAAGCCTCGGTTAATGAAGATCCGGTTAAGGCTCTCTTGCCCTACGGGGTGGAGAGATGGCTCGGTGGTCAGGAGCACTGGCTGCTTGTGCAGGGGACCTGGGTTCAGTTTCTAGAACCCAGGTGGTGATTCATGGGATTTGGGAACTTCAGTTCCTGGGGGCCTGTTGCCCTATTCTGTCCTGTGCAGGAACCAAGTATGCACACAGAACACATACATACATGTAGGCAAAACAGTCAAACACATAAAGAAATAAATCTATATATACGAAGAGCTTCTTGAGTTAAATGTATGTATGTATGTGTGTGTGTATGTTTGTTTGTATGTATATGTTTGTATGTATGTATGTGTGTGTATATGTGTGTATGTGTGTATGTATGCATGCATGTATGTATGTATGTGTGTGTATATGTGTATATGTATGTGTGTATGTGTGTATGTATGCATGTATGTATGTATGTGTGTTTATATGTATATATGTTTGTATGTATGTGTGTGTATGTGTGTATATGTGTGTATGTATGTGTGTATGTGTATGTATGTATGTATTTTGTGTGCCCACTTACAGGGGAGAAAAGAGCACAAGGTACATGTGAAACTCAGGTGTCAGTGTGAGGAACCATCTCTCCAAGTCTCTGACGAAGACTGACTTATATGATGTATCTAAACTTTACTGCTTGAGCTGGATAAACAGCTACTAGGTGAGAGTCAACTAGATTAGAGTCCAAGTCTCTTCTTTCTTCCCCTCCTTACATGCAGAGCTGGGGCCCGTCGACTTTTTGGTGGGTTCTGTATGCTGGCCATTCCGCAAATTTTAAAGCTGTACTAATAATTGGAAATAGTAACCACTTTAAAAATACAATTTTATATGAGGCAAAATTACAAGCATTTCAAACATACCCATACATCTATACACAAATGGATGGAACAGTAATAATAGAAGTAGCTGCTTTTTATAAATCAATAATTTGGAAATTATTATTTTCTTTGGGTAGTCTGAAAGTGAACACTGGAAACTTCAAACAGAAAAAGAACCATCACTTGCCATTCAGCTGAAACGGGATCCTCAAGGAATGCTGAGCACCTCACCACTTCAAGAGCATAGACTTTACAGTGTCTAGTCTTCCTTCTTCCCATAATTAAGAGTAAAAAGCAAAGGTTATTGAAAGTTTGGGTCTTTGGGCTGTGGAGATATCTCAGTGGGAAGTGGTTGTGTAGCACAAATGTGGACCTGAGTTTGGGTCTCTGGAAGTCCCATTAAGCTGATCACAGCAGCGCTCGTCAGTAGTTCCAGCATGTCTTAGTGAGATGGGAAGTAGAGACTGGAGAATTCCCAAGAGTGCACAGGCCAGCTGGTCTGAAGTCTGGAGTAAACAAGAGATGCTGTTGCAGGCAGGGTAGACTGTGAAAATGATCATGGGAAGTGCCCCGCAATCTCCATGTACATGCCGTGCCATGTGCATGCCTGCACTCACATAAGCATCCACGCTCACTCTCATGCACACATGTGCACACATGCACATATATCATACACATATACAAATCACATAGATTTTTAAAAGTTTGATCTTTAGACTCCTTTTCCATCAACTGCACCAAACAGTACTCTGTATGGTCACTTCTTTTTCTTTTAAAACCAACATATAAGAACATTTTCATGAATATGTTCATTGCCCATATGTGGTGATTATTACTAGAGTGGCCCAAATGTGTTAGGTGAGGCCTATTTCAGCCTCTGTAGTAAGAATAGGAGAGTTTCTAGTGCTTCCATAGTATTTCTGTGTAGTATGAGGTTTCTGGCCCGGACTTTCGGGCCTAACCTCAAGGTTTAGGACCCACAGACCCGCAGACTGGCAGTCCCACAGTCCCACAGAGACACACAGATGCTTTCACTAGTTTTAGGCTGAATTGGCCAAAGGCTCAGGCATATCACTTGCTAGCTCTCTACCCTTCTTCTAACCCATGATTCTTCCTGTTCAGCCATGAGGCTCGGCACCTTTTCTTAGAGCAGCATAGTTGTCCTCTGCTTTTTTTGGCTTCTCTCTGGCCTTCTGTTCTCAGAGTTTTCAGTCTGGTATCCCTGCCCACACTTCCTGCCTGCCTTTGGCCAATCAGCGCTTTTTATTAAACCAGTGGGTAGGACAATTATTTACCATGAAACAACACAATACCCCTACGTTTCTGCTTTTCATTGGTTGCTTGAATCAGTTACCAGGTTAGTTTTGAAAACAGCTCATGTCATTCTTCGATTGTGCAGTGCTCCATGGCTCACATTTCCCGAATGGAAAGAGCGAAAAGATTGTAGTACTCTTTGTAAATCTCCGTGCTCTTTCTCACTGCAGCGTGCTTTATATCTACGCTCAAATCTTCTAAAAGTATTTTATCTATTTATATTATATATCTTCACCTATATCTATTTGTGCATCATGTGCTTGCCTGGTGTACATGGTCAGGAAAGGGTGTTGGATCCCCTGGGTGGGACTGGCATTCTAGACGGTTGTGAGCCACCATGTGTACTCTGGGACTTGAATCCTGGGTCCTCAGAAAGAACAGCCTGCGCTCTTATCTGTGGGTCACCACTCCCGATCCCATGCTCAAGTCTGGTAGACCTTTTTTTTTTTTTTTTTTTTTTTTGGTTTGTTTCTCTTCTCCATTCAAAGGATCATTCAGCCGCAATGGTGCAGCATTTGTCTCTCATTAGGCTTAGGGACAGATCTGCGGGCAGATGAAAACGGAGAGACAGCTGCATCTCCCTCGCTGAACTGCTTTTGTTGCAAGTGAGGTGTGCAGAGTCCCTCATAGATGCTCCCGTGCATCCTTCAGCGTGTCCAGCCACAGTGCGTTGCGGCTCAGTTTTAAAGCACCCCATGGGAAGAAGCAAATGTGAGAGAGCTGAGAAATCCAGGGTCTGTGCCATTTTAATCAATTAAATGGCATTAACAAATTGCTGTTCTCTTCCTAGGCTTGTAAAAGTAAAGCCTATTAAGGGAAAAGCTGACATTTATTGCATAAAGAAAAAATGTACTTGGTATTTGCAACCAGTTCAATTTTTTTTGATATTGTTTTGTACCGAGAACCAGATTTTGTAGGTTTTTTTTTTTTCTTTTGCTGGTTGTCAGGGAGATGTTTTAGAGAAGATGACAATGACTATGTTCCCAATGGACCACAATAAACTTTATGAGCTTAGAGATCATAGTTTCCCTCATTTTTGGGTCTGGATCTATGTACTATATTATGAAACCTACCACTTAGTGTATATTAAATGAAATTAAATTAAAGTAGTCATTCTTCTCCCCCAATTGGTAATATCATAGTTAAAATCATACAGGAATGCCCTTGTATTAATATTAGGATATGCCGGAGAACAATGGAAAGCTCATGCTTTTCCTGTGGCCTCCAACTAATCATGTGCCAGAGAAGTGAATCTCTGAGCAAAGAGTTGACTTGGGAATAACAGAAGAATTGCCATTCAGGATGTACAGACCATGATGCTGTCCAGAAAACGAAGTAACAGAGGAGGGATGTCATGCAGGATGTTGGGAAGGTGGGTTCATGGTGCTGGCAGCAGTTTACTGGAATTGGTGAGTGTTAGTAGTTACTAGGCAAAAGCTGTAATTATAAGTTACTGCTAGGGCTATGTAGTTTTTGACCTGGATTGTAATTTGCAATAGCTATATGCAACTTTCATACTTGCCTCTACCATGTCTTGGCTCTGATGTAATTGGATAAGGCTTAAGTACTCCATTTTTTTTTTTTAACATTAGCTTTCACGAGGGATTATAGAGTTGTCAAGTCCTTTAAGATCATCAGGACAGACCAGACCCCAAAGACAGAGAAACGAAACTTCATGGGCTCCATGACTGATTTGAGGACAGCTGAAACTTAGAACGTAGGGGCTTCCATGTAGAGAAGTCAAAAGTCCTTCCTGGGTGACAGTTTTGGGATTATAGGCTCTTAGGACTTAATAGGGCTTAATTCCAGTGCTATGTTCTGAATTGTGTTCCCCTAATTTATGTGTTGAGATCATAGTCTCTACTGTAATTGGATTTGAAAATAAGGCATTTAACGACAAAATTAAAGTTCAATGATGTTGTGCGAGTAGCCCCTAATCTGTCAGGAATGCCACTCTAGAAAGACAAAGGGATTATTTGAAAGTGGTTACACACAAAAAGGAAAGACAGTGTGATGGTAAGAGAAGGAAAAAGACCCCGGGACAATTCGAACCTGCTGATAGCTTGATTTTGGACTTACAACTTCCAGAACGGTAAGAAATACATTTCTCTTGTTTATACCACAAAGTCTGTGGCACGTGAGATGGCAGTTTTTCTGGATTACTCTTTGCTGGAAGGAGGGCTAGTTAGCCGACAGGCTTTGAGGGGTGTACCATGTTCAGTGACAGACGTATTAGATTCTAAACCCCTTTGTTCTCTTGCTAGGATCTTACTGCACTTTTGGCCAAGAAAAGAGAGAAATAGGCTTGCTCCAGTTCACAATACGTTCACAGCCCTTCCCTGGCTTATACTTCTTTCTATTCAGATTATAAATGGTAGAATTTTGCTACCAGAAACAAGTGTTGGCTGCTAATCTCAGTGGCAAGGAAGGAGGCAGGAAGCCATGGGCTATAAGCAGAAATATATGAAGAGAACATGACAGTGTAGTTGAGAAAAATAATGTTGTTGGTTATATTAGTCTAACACAAACATTCTAGAGGCTTGACCACTTTTTAGGTGATGATCCAGGAGAGATGATTAAATTCTGGTGTGTCCCAGCCTCATTATCTATAAGGAATATAGTAACAGGGTTGTTGGAAGGTTAGAATGACTTAATAAAACATAAAATACCGGAAACAGTGCCGTGGGAGTTTGTGACCATTAGCCATGGTTTTGATTGATGATAATGATGTTGGTTTTCCCACATGTACTTGAGACAAAATTATTTGGCCATCCTGGTGTCTTTCCCCTTACCCAAGGTTCTTTTTGGTTCCATATTGGATAGTTTGGTTAATTTGGGCTGTCCGATTCCACCCAGCAACCTTATCCATAACCTGTGATGCATGGAGAACTCCATCCACCTTAGTGATAACAACTCTTGGCATGGCTCGGTTGTTCACACGAAGGCAGACATGCTTGTCCCATTGATCTTGGACCTTGATGGCAACTTAGCTTTTTGTTGCTTGGTGAAATTAGGGCATGAGCTGGGACCTCTTTCTCAACAGACTCTTCCTTTTGGATTGATGTTTCAATCTTTTCCATACTGGTATTAGTTTGCTTCCTTCCTTCCTCAAGGGGTTCCTAGGATGCTTTGGTATCCAAGGCAGGACTGTGGAATCTATGACACAATAATTTTACTTGCATGATCCCTTTCTCCTTCGAATGCCATTTCCCATCAGATCTGCAAGTGTATTCCTTGAACATTAGCCAAGTTCTGTCTCATCCGATACTTTGTTACAAAACCTCTCTCTATTCTAATGTTTTACTCAATCTTTGCCCTCAATGAACAGCTTACATAACATTTTGTACAAATTTAAATTCCTGGAGTAGGTGAAGGGTATTTCTGGAAAGCACAGATAATTCTGTGTCAAGTGTAGCAGAAAATAGATGAGTTGGCCTGAAGCTCGTATCATTATAGTCAGATTTTCATGGAAAGTCCAGTAAAATAGACCTATTTTTAAAGAGTTTTTCATAAAAAGTTATTCTCTTGAATGCTTACAAAAACTACTTAACAAAGCCTTCTGAATTTCATGACCTTGATAAAGATATCGATCCATACAAGAGACCATGCCATGTTTATCTTTATAATTTGTGCACGTGGAAAAGCACCTGGAACACTGTTGGAGCTCAAATGTTGGGTGGATGATTAAAGATGCCTTTGAAGGCACACCCATTCCTTCCTTCCTTCATGTTTTAGTTTTGGCAAAATTGTTTATGGAAGAATGACACTAATTTGGTTTTATAAATCTTCCTGTCAAGCCATTACTCTAGGATTTACTGCCCTTTATCAGAGGGCATCCAGGGGCAGGAAGAGAAGGATGTAAGTGCTACAGGTATTTATACTAAATGGAAGTGCAGAGCACTGCATTAGTCACTAGAAGATAAAGAAGGATGTGGGTGCAGAAGAGTCTCTGTCTTATGCCTGTTTTCTTTATATAATGTGGGCTCCAAAATGATTATTCAGAATGCTTTATAACCTCTTTGCCATTCTGACAGTCTATGATATCACAAGAATATGCGTAACCTGGGTGACTGTTTTTTGGAGGTATGTCAAAATACATTTGAATTTTATTTATTTATTTTTGTATGTGTAGCATTAAGAGATACTTCCTGGTTTTTCTCATCTTTTTTTTCATCCCATTTCAAGTATTTTGCTTTTATGCCAAATCTTAGTTCTTCAAGTAGACTTAAAAATTAGTCTTAAAAATGGCCAAGAGAAACGGGAAGCTGCAGCAGTGACACTGTTTCCCTTTCCATTCTGAGGGGCTCTGTTCCAGATTCTCTGAGTCTTACTCAGTGTGGTTTATCTCAATTATCACTGAAGTATTTAGTAAAGATCAGAAGCATGCAGAATGTTTTGAACTGCCGTCATTGAAATCAACCATTGCATAAAACACCCTTTAGCACTGAAAAAAAAGTGAAGTTGAAAATAATTTTAAAGAAAGATTATAAAGATAACTATAGCTCGGGCTGTGCTTGACTAAAGCTCACATTTCCGAAAGAAGTGGGAATGATAGACGGGGGTGGGGGGAAGTGGGGGTGGGGGATGGAGTGGGGGATGGGAAGTGGGGATGGGGCTGGACAGATCTTTTTCCCATGGAATGATTTCATTACAAGGCTACTTTTGGTTTTGTCAATCTGTCTGGTCATCTCTGATTCTTAACTAACTTGTTTATATTAATTTTTCGCTGTATAAATTCATTGCACATGGTGCTAGACTATATGAAGTCTGGTCATTTCTTAAGACTTTGTGAATTAGTTTCAGTTGCTCTGATAAAATACCAGAGAGGAGGAAATTATTAGTTGGGTTCATGGTTTTCAGAAGCCTTAGTCCATGGTTAGTTGGCTCCAATGCTTTTGGGGAGGGAACATGCTTGTCTTTACAAGGCAGGAAGCAGAGAGAGGAAAAAGTAGCCACAGAGTCCTAGAATTTCCTTTTTAGGATGTTTTCCCAAAGACTCAACTTTCTTCTACTGGGCTGTACATCTTAATTATACATTTTCTTCTAACAGTGCCAAAGGCTAATGACCAAGCTTGCAATATGATCTGTTCAGCTTCAAAGTGGGACAGCTTTATATTGTGAAACCATTAAATCCCTAATGAACGAAATCGAGGAAGATTCTAGACTTCTCATGCTCGTGATTTGGTAGAATTAGTATCTTGGAAACAACCATTCTACCAAAAATGATTAGCAGATTTAACATAGTCCCAACCAAAATTTCCACATTCTCCATAGAACTAGAAAAAAAAAGCATGCTGAAATTTATTTGAAACCACAAGAGATGCTTGTGGTGATATTTCGTTGGTGCTCTAACAAATAAAGCTTCCCCGGAGATCAGAGGGCAGATCTAGACACCAGTTAACCACAGGGGACAGGCAGTGGTGGTGCACACCTTTAATCCCAGCACTAGGGAGGTGGAGGTAAAAAGTGATGTGGCTGGGCTGAGAGAGGAAGTGATTAAGGCAGGGTGGAGACAGGAGCTCACTTCCCGTTGGCCTGAGGATTTGTTAGAGGTAGGAAGTCTCTCTAGTGGCTGGCTCTTTTCCTTCTCTGATCTGTCAGCTTTTACCCCAGTATCTGACTCTGGATTTTTATTATTAAGACCAATGAGAATTCGTGTTACAGATGCTGGAGCCAAAGCAATGCTGAGGCCAAAGGACAATGTAGAGGCATTACCATTCCAGATATCTTATGAGACTGGTACAAAACAGACATAGATCAATGGAACATCATCACCACTACTACTGCCTCCACCACCAAACATGACTGTATGTCTGTATGCAGCTACAGCCAATTGATATTTGTCAAAGATACCAAAATTGTCTAGGAGAAAACATTACCAGCATCCTCCCCCCCTACCTTCCCCCCCCCCCCCCCCCCCGCTGGCCCCAGCGCAGAGATCTGCCTGACTCTGTCCCCAGAGCGCTGTGATTAAAAGTGCTCGCTACCACCGCCTGGCAGCCTCTCTTTCTATTCCAGACTGGAACGACCTTCCGTGATCTTCTCTAGCTTGCACTGATAGTCCTTGTCTATAGAATGAGACACGGAGGCAAATAAAATAAAAAATAAAAAGCCTAGACCAATGGTTCTCAACCTTCCTAATGCTGTGAGCCTTTAATATAGCTTCTCATGTTTTGGTGACACCCCCACCCCCATCACATTATTTTCGCAGCTACTTTGTAACTGTCATTTTGCAACTGTTAGGAATCGTAAGGTAAATAGCAGTGTTTTCCCATGGCATTAAACAACTGTGAAAGAAACATTTGTCTCCCCAACAGGGTTGCGACCCATAGGTGGAGAAACAATGGTCTAAACATTGTGCTGGCTGATGGGTATTGGGGACTGGGCTTCACTCAGCAGGTCCAGTTAAGCCTTTGATTTTTAAATTGCTCTAGTGGGAACGACTTCTTTCCATGACATTTAGAAAGAAGAGCCTGCTGCTTTTGGTCCAGTGAAATAAAGGCATTATGTTCTCAAGCAGGAAAAACTGGTCACATTCAGAGGGGTTTTTGGGAGGCTTCTGTTTCTCAAATGGTGGTCCCAGAGCCTTGATGGCCAGAAATGTGGAATCTGGGGTGTGGTAGGTGCTTCCAGGAGCCTTCCCTCTGCCTCCTGGGTTCTGTTTCTCACACAGAGATCTCAGAGTGTGCATGGTTTCCCACATGCCTTTCTTTCCTATGGGACCTTCCAGAAGACCTTGTTACCACAATTCCTTTCCATAGGGGAAAAGCAATATGAGTGAGGTAGGAGCTCCGGGTAAGAGAAGCAGAAACCTATGCTCATCTCGTCCAGCAGGTGGCAGTGTGAACACGCGGCTAGGCTGAGAGAGGACCAGACCAGGGAGCTGCTCATCTCCAAGGCGGACTCCAGGACCTTGTACCTGCCATCGCTCAAGCCCTCGGCAGATCTTGTAAGAGCTTTTCCATTCGATAATATATAGGGGTATCACTTGCTTCCCTTCCATCCAGCGGCTTATTTTGAAAGGCCTGAGCATGTTTTAATAAATCAGCTACCCTCCAAGGATGAAGGGAAATAAAATGTTTTGCAGCCCTACCGATGGCGAGTGTTTGCCTTACTCACTCCAGTGACAGGACAATCAAATAAGGACAAGGCTGTGGTTTTCATCTCTGTGGAGCCAATTACTTTGTTCTAGTGTGTGGTCAGAGACCTCGCTGCCAATGTGTTTAACCACCTGGAAATGTCTGCTTTGGATGGAGGAGGCCAGCCGTGTTGCACGGTCAAAAAAATTCACTAGGGCTCGGAAAAAAGTATGGCCTTAGCGTCGAGCAATCAGGTTAAAATCTCCATCCCTGAAGGTGACGGATAAAGTATATGAAAGTAACTGGGCCGCCTCATATTCATACCCATTGACTGGTTTTTTTTTCTTTTCTTTTCTTTCTTTCTTTCTTTCTTTCTTTCTTTCTTTCTTTCTTTCTTTCTTTCTTTCTTTCTTTCTTTTTTTTGTGAAAATTCACTTGTCCACAAGGAAAATGGGTTTTGTCATTTGAAAACACAGTTAGTTTTCTGCTTCAGTGGGTCTTCTCTGCAGATCTTTATCTTCCCTTGCTGGTCTCAGAGAAGGTCAGAGATGGAGAAGAATCTGGGAAGAAAGGGGATTGAGTCTATGTCCTCACATTTAGACCTGCGCATGATTGTGGATGAGGTACCCTTCTCCTGGTATGTGGGTCAAGTGGCTTCTTCAGGGAAGAACATGAACATTATTCTGTCACGTATGAACCTCGAGTCGCTCATCACGAAGGCCCACCTTTTTTTTTTTTTTTTTTTCATTTCATTTTGTGCTGCTCCAGAGGAGCCCTCTCTCACGGCACTGCATTTCAATGGCTGTACCGACCACCCATTCAGTTTTCCGAGCCAGATCACTATGATCCATGCTTGACACCTTACTTCCCTTAAATTCTTGTGTTACTATTAAATCTTGACAACTTTATCTCCTTTCAGTCTGACGGTCCCTCATCTGTACCATCGCCTCTCTTTTCTGTGGTATCTCCACTTCTTCTGGATGTTTCAGTAACCTCATTGGTATACCATCCCTCACTATTACCCTCTGCAGAAGGAAGCTTCTCTCGATTTGGACACAAGATTACCCCAAAGTAGGTATGTTAATATTTTCTATATATAGGGTTAAGGTCACTTTACCCTTAAGATCTGTTCTTTGAACTGGACATAGAAGCAGAGGGGACATACTGTCATATACAAAGACGTGGTGTATTCCTGGTGTCAAGCATCTCACATTCTTGTTCACACAGTAACATGGACAGAATACTATGAAGCGGTGGTGCCTCATACTGCTGTGAGCAGGAAGTACACTGCAGGCAGAGGTAGAGGAGGTGGGCTTTCATGGAGGCCCCTGCTGGTGAGACACTTTGCAGAGCTTAGGGAGGTCCACTAGGGCCAGAAGTTTCATCTTTGGGGAATTCAGAATCTAGAGTGTTGGGACTCAGAAGACAAGATTCCATATTATGGCACTTACTGAATACTTTGAGTTAGAGGATGTTGAAATGGCCTCAGAAGCAAGGTCTCTTTATGACCACTACATCCTTCTGATACCTTCCCTGTATCATGGCAGGCCACAGAAATGAGAATTTCTTCTCTACAAGTTGAGTCAAAGCAACCAGGGCATTTCATCAAACTAAGTTAATCTAGAAACATTACTTTAACCTTCCACATAGTATATGCATACAGTATAAGAGCTCACCACAAGGAAATTCTTTGACCTACCTTGCATATGTATGGATCATAAGACTCACTTTACAATGGGTCTTATTCCTCATTCAGTGTGACAGAATCAAGAAAAATCTGGTTTCTCTCTTCAGTCTCTTATATTACCCCCTATCTCTCCCCATTAAGTTGTTTGTTTATTCCCCCAACCATCTCTCTCTCTCTCTCTCTCTCTCTCTCTCTCTCTCTCTCTCTCTCTTTCTCTCTCTCTCTCTCTCTGTATGTGTGTGTATATGCTCACATACATGTGCAAAAAGGCCAGAAGAGGGCACTGGACATCTTCTCTCTCTACCTATTCCTTATTCCTTTGGAGCAGGATCTCTCCTTGTTGGTTCTTCAACTAGTCTGTGTGGGAGATTGTGTTGTTTCACACACAATTATAAATAATTGTCCTACCCACTGGTTTAATAAAAAGTGCTGATTGGCCAAAGGCAGGCAGGAAGTGTGGGCGGGGCTACCAGACTAATAGAACTCTGAGAACAGGAAGCACAGAGCAGAATGCCAGAGAGAAGCTGGAAGAAGCAGAGGACAACTATGCTGCTGTGAGAAAAGGTACTGAGCCCCATGGCTGAACAGGATAAGAGTCATGGGTTAGATGAAGGGTAGAGAGCTGGCAAGTGATATGCTTGGGCCTTAGGCTGATCAGCCCAAAACTAATTGTAAACATTTGTGTGTCTCTGTGGGTCTGCGGGTTTAAACCTTGAGGCTAGGCCCGAAAGTCGGGACAGAAACCTCCTACTACAAGTCTGAAAGTCAGCAATCTCTGGAGAGCCTCCTTCTCTACCCCTTTGGGGCTGGTATGGCATATATGCACAGGGCTTATTACATGGATGCTTCAGCTTGAGCTCCAGCTCTCATGGTTTCTCAGAAAGTACTCAGTTGCATTTCTATGTGGTTGTTCATGCTACACTAAATGTAAGCTCAAAATATTCTCCTTTGGGTTTTTTTTTTAATGTCTTCTCTCCTGAAGATATCATGCAGTGTAAAACTTTGGTTAAATGCACTTGGGATGGTTTTTTCTTGTCTACCTTTCTATAGAAATATGCTTCTGACACTTATGAAATGAAGGAAAGGGGTCACACCTTTAGGGCTGTCCCTGAAAGAGAAGGAAGCTCATTAAGTAAAGTTTACAAATACATAAAGAAACAAGGTTATAATTGTAATTAACCTTATGAAGGGAAAGTCAAGTTCATTGTGTGAGAATAACAGGGTCATAATTGTGTTTATTTGAGAGATAGAAAAGGGCTCCTAGAAAGAGCTGAGATGGGGATGAAGGTGGGTGGTGCCTTAGAAGACTGGCGGGCAGCATTCTGGGCAGCAGGGGCTGGTGAAGGGAATGTGGACTTGGGCTTCACGGATCCCCAGACTGATAATTGTGGCTGGAGCAAAGTGAGCTTGGAGAACAGAGCACAGGGTGGGATGGTGAAGGATCTCCAAGGTCATGCTCAGGGCTGGGCTTTTCTAAAAGGTGACAGAAAGGGAGTCACTGAAGGTTTTGAGAGTGTCATCATAAGCTTATGTGGAAAACTCAGCTCAATTACAGTTTGGCCGGTGCTTTGGAAAGGGGTAAGTAAGAAAGCAGAGTGAGAAATCATGCTCCTTAGATGGTGTGACTGGAAAAGAAAACCCCAGCCTTGGTTGGCATGGAAAGACTACAGCAGGGGCAGAATGTCCCCAACCAGGAGGCAGGAGAAACAGCAGGTGGTAGGGACTGGCTCTAAGAAGAGAACAGAGAAGTATGGGCAAGTGCCGGTAGTCAATCTAGAGAAGGGATGTGGAGTCGCAGGCACAGGTGCTGCCCACTGTCGGTGCCCAAGACCCAAGATTTCCCCGAAGTTCGGAGCCATATGTGTTCAAGGAGGAACCAAAGCAGATCAGCTGCATATTGTAAGGAATAAATTCTCTGGGAAATCGATGACACCTGGAGAGGAGTAAAGCCCGGAGTTATTTAAGCAGCAGAGACATGAAAAGATGGTGTTTCCATAGGACTGTCAACAATAATAACTACTATTTACCAAATGCCTGTAACAGACTTCACTCTGACAGGCACTTGACATGCCATTTATAATCTACTCACTTGATTCTCCACTCTACATTCCTGAAGGGAGGATTTGAACTGGTGGGACCACAGAAGGATCTGGGACCTTTCAATAGCCACCTCTATCTCCAGCCATTGACCTTTTTACTTTCCTGCAGGGAAATATATTATTACTATTCTTAGAGAAAGAAACTGGAGTTCTTCAGTGAGCTTGCTATTCTAAAGGAGCCAGAGCAGAGCACATTACAAAAGTGAGATTTGAATGATTATCTCTCTGGTTCTAAAATTCATGTCCATTCCATTTGTATTAGTTAATTTTCTGCTGATGTGATTAAAACATCATGACTAAAAGCATCTTATGGAAGAAAGAGTTTATAGGGGTTTATAGCTCCAGAGGGATAAGAATATAAGATGACAAGGATGCACAGCCCTGAGTAGCAAACATTGTAGCAGAAAGGAGAAGCCAAGAGCATATATCTTCAAATGCAAGCAAGAAGCAAAGAGTGAACAGAAAATGGGGCTGTGAACACCCACCCCCGGTGTTGTACTTCCTTTCTACCAAAGGTTCTACAACCTCCCCAGGCAGTGCCAACCAACCATGGATGGACCAACTGGTCAGATATTTGAGTGTAACAAGAGGTTTTTGGAGATGTCTTTCTATATGCTGTTAATCTTTCTATATGCTGTTAATAATAATAAGAAACCTGCCTTGGCCTATGACAAGCATCTTAGAAGTAGGTGGGGAAATTGGAGCATAGGTAGGGGAGGGAGGGCAGAGTCAAGAAAAACAGCATCCAGTCACCCAAAATCCACAATATAAAAATAAGACAAATAAATCACAGGCCATATGACAAATTAATAAAAAGAAATTAAATTAAGATACAAGAGCTAACTAACAATATGCCTAAGCCATAAGTCAAACAACATAAAATTAATATAAACATGTAAGTCATTTTTGAAAAAAAAAAACAAACAAACTCAACTACAAACAAGTCCAGACCTTAGGTCTAGGCTGAGCCAGAAACTTCTTATTACAATTTGAGTCTATGGGAGACATTCTCATTCACACCCGACAACGTCCTGCTAAGGAACTACTTGTTGCCTGTAAAGTCATTAGGAGCAATGCATTTATTTATATGAAAATTCATTCTCCTGCTAGAATGTGAACTTTCTGAGGGCAGTGACTATGTATTGTTTGTTTCTTTCTGCATTTCTCTCGTGTAAAGATGCTGCTAAACACTATTGCTAGAGAAAGGCATGGCCGTTCTTCTGTTAAGAATCTAAAGTCGAGTTTTCTCTTCACTGTCTACTAGAGTGCTTCATTTTATTTTTGTCCTGTGAGAAAGGGAAGAGTTTGTGTCTCCGGCTTTGCAATAGACTCCTTAGCTACTGCGGCTGTAGGGGATGCAGTCAGGAGAGAAAGGTCACTGATATCATATAAGCTTCCTTTATACATTCTACTCCCACTCACATGTAACTTCTCTAAGCCCTCATGCCCTTAGTTAATAGTCCTCCACCCTGAAGCATCTGCAGGTCTCATAACTGGACAATCAGATCCTTTGATAGGCTATGGCTTGCCACTACTTAATGGAATATCAAGAATTATGTACACACATCACTACAGTGGATCAGAGATGCTGGAAGAAGAGATGCATCTTGTGTGGCCACTTAGGAAACACACTGAGTAACAGCAATATTTCCTCACAGTGCTAGTCAACAATAGGTTTTAATTACTCAGCAATAAATATGGAGGAACAGCAGAAAAATTATAGTCACTCTCTATGAATTATCTTAGTCTAATAGTGAAAATCTACCAATTAGATAAAACAAATATTTCAAGTTAACCACAGAGTGTTTGTAGGCTTTGCTTTTTTTTTTTTTTTTTTTTTTTTTTTAAAATCACCGCCTTGGTGCTTCTGGTTGAGTAATATGGCAACTGTGTTAACTGTGTTGGGGATGGACTCAGAGCCCTTGATGAGGCAGGAGTGGATTCAATGCACTATGGAGAGACCATATGTGAGAAATTACAAGGCCTGGAGGGGATGAAAAAGAATCTGCATTGGTATAGAAAAACCCCCAACATGTGGTTATCAGTTGAAGCTAGCTTCGTGGTTAGGGGTGTGGGCTTGTATTCTCTTCCTTTATCAGTGCTGGAACCCCCTCAGGCCCAGACCTGGAAGACCCTATGTATGCTGCCATAGTCTCTATGAGGTCTTAGGTGCATCAGTACTGCTGTGCTTAGATGGCCATGTTTTCTTGGTGTTCTTCATCCTCTCTGGCTCTTACAATCTTTCCACCTCCTTTTCTACATGATTCCCTGAGACCCAAGAGGAGGAATTTTATGGAGACATTCCACACAGGACTGAATGTTTTAAGGTTTCTCCCTCTTTGCACATTCTCTCACTCTGCATATCGTGTCCAGCTGTGGGTCTCCGTATTCCCATCCATGCAGGAGGAAGCTTCTCTGATGATGGTTGAGCAAATCACTGAACTATGAGTAGAGAAAAAATGTCATTAGAAGTCATTTTATGGCTACATTACTTTAGCAAACTATAGTATTTGGCTTTTTCCTAAGCCCCTGCCTATCTTGTCTGATCCTTAGCTACCAGAGCAGTGTTGAGAATTGTTCCATCTCATGGAGTGTGTCTTAAATCCAATAAGATATTGACTACTCCTACCTAGTAGCACATTTTACAGGCAGGCCATCACTGTGGATAAAACACTTCATACCCGAGTTTGTTTACCTTTCTCTTCTAGTAGCATCCAGAGTACCTTCAAGTATTATAGGGGTAAAGGCTGTAGGTATGCACAAACTTGGCATCTCTGTGTTAATGAGTTGTGTAGGTGTTACCTTGCCCTTGCTGACAGATAGCCTGGGTTGTTTGGTGGTCTAATCAGGCCCCTTTGGCCAACAACTCAGTTGAGAAGTAAATTCAATTTCTATCACTTACTTATACAACACAGGAGTAACTCTAGGGGCAAAGGTCAAGAGAATCCAAAATCTACCACTTTACTGGCCTTGGACTTAGTGGCATGAAAACCCATCAGTTTTAGAGATACTTGATATTTCCTGTATCTAAGGTAATTTTTATTTCTTAATACATTGTGAAAATATATTAGTCAGAAATTCTACGCTTCATTCAACAGCAGTGTGCATTTTCTAAATGTTGGTTTGAAAGCTAAAAATAAACTCAAATAATTTCTCTGGAAAAGCTGCAAAAATAATATCCAGAAACAGCATGTCCCATTTATCCTTTCTTATCTTCCACCTACCCTCCCACCTCCTCTCTCACCATGATGCTCTGGAAAGTTTCTAAAATTTTTTTCATCAAATTCTGGAGTATAAGGCTAATGGACACCATTAAACTCAAGGACAATGGTAGCCCATACTTTAGTGCGTTTTTTCCCCCACCTGGAAAATGCATACCTCTAAGCAATGACATTTAAAAAGAGTTTTTGAACCAATGTCTAATTTGAAGAAAATGAATGCCTTAAGAAATAACATGGATACCTTATAATTTTCAAGTCAAAAACTGTCAAACAGAGCTTCTCACATACTGCAATCTTTTCCCCACAGTAATTCACTCAAAAGTATTTCTCTTACACTGTGCCCTTTGCAAAAGCTTATTGAGATTCCTTCCTCTCCTGTAAGTTATCGGGAATGAATGTGGTCTTCCATTCTGTGGATTCTCCAAAGAACATTGCAACACTGAACAATGACAATTAAGGTTGGGAAAATGAGAGATTAAATTTTCGGCTACTGTTTGAACTTACTGCTCCATTTTTCAAGATTGGAAAACTTCATGACCATGCTACTTTTTGACAGTGTGATGAGAACAAGAGTCTTAATTTTTCTGAGCACAACACAATGGGTAAAAAAAAAAAATCTATTTTTAATGAGCCCAAACAGATATGAATGATAAAGCAATGCAGACTGTGTATTTTTATTTGCATTGCTTTACTAGCTTCACAGATTATAATGTCTTTAAATCCAGAATAATGGATGTCTTTTAATCAGTTTTTATATGAATAGCTGATTGATCTATTTTTTTTTTTTTAAACTGTTGTATAGAATCCCGGATGTCAGTTTTGTTCCACCCAGGAAAGAACAATCGGTCAGTGGAATAGACCAGCATTCGGATTCTGCTTCTGTATGTGGATCCCATAGAGTTTTATTTCCTTCCGACTTAAAATTATCATGTTGTTATGACTTGATCTTGGTGGCTCCCAAAGGCCCATGGGCTAATGTCTGGGTTACCAATCTGTGGTGCTCTCAGGAGATAGTGGAACCATCAGAAGCTAGGGGCCCGAGAGAGGGAGTCAGGTCATTGTGGGCATGTTCTTGAATGGGATATCAGGAGCCTGCCCCAACCCCTGCTTCCTGGCTGTAGTGTGAGTAAGTTTCCTTTGTTTTTTGTTTTTGTTTTTGTTTCTACCATTGCACTCTGTTTTACCTGACTCTGAGGTATTTGTGATAGCAGCACCATGCCAACTAACATAATGGTTCTCTGTGTTTGTGTTAGAATAATTAACAAATATGGATTAGCAAGAGAGTGAAGGAGCCTACCTCATAGACTGTCCACACCATATATATCGTGTGCCTGTATTTCCTGATTAAAAAGTGGGCATGGGGTAAGTTAAGCTTTGTGCTGCAATGTACAACATGTCTACAGTTAGTAGCTGGAGATCACAGAGGCAAACCGTGCTGGGATCATTACTTTCATGGTTTCAGAAACTTTTCCTGCCTTCAGGTTTCTGGCTATGACCATTTGAACTGAATGCTTCATCAGGTCTCCTGCCCATCCAGTGTTCCAACATTTTCCAAAAACGTTTAGAGAACAGAGAACGGGTCAGAGCCTAAAAAAGACTTTGACTAGAAATATTAGTTAGACCTGGTATTTTTAGATTTTCCCCTTTCAGAGCTCTGGGGATGTGTCTTGGCTACAGCCCAATTCCATAGGACTTAGAAAAGTCCTTCCATTAACTTCCTGTAGTCTTTAAAGGTTGACATAAACTGCTAGTACATTCATTAACAGGCAGCTAGAGTTGATACTCCTTAGCTCCAAGGTTCTTCACGTTACTTCACTCCACCTCTTGGCTGAAGTGAAGGGAGTGTTACACAAATGTTTGAATAGTCAAGGGATGCAAAGATAAAGAGGCTTTAGAGGACTTAATGTATAGCAATGGGGCCATAGTAGCAGTAATGCTTTATAGACTTATGGTGGGTTTGGGGTATTTTATCACAAGTAACTATGAGGACAGACATGTTAATGAACTTGTCTGAAATTTCATACTATACATATATATCTCAAGACATCACATTGCGAGGCTTGAGCATATAAAAATTTTGTCCATTAATAGTTTTAACAAAAGTGAGTAATGTAGATGGATGTGGTTCCCCAAACATGAAAACTATTAAATTTGATCAAAATATACTTGGGAGAACTCAACAAATATATTTAGTATTCTTTGATAGAATAACTTTAAAATTTCTGTGCAACTTTTGACATACTCATAAGCCTTGGAGGAACTTAATAAAAGTCTAAACGTTAAAAAAAATTCACATTTTATGAGATCAAAAACTTGTTTGAAACAAATAAAACTCACGTATTCATACTTGAGATTCCCCTCAAAACATTTAGCTTTATTGAATAGAGCGCAGGCCTATTTTGAAGTAGGTTTTAAAAATTATCTTATACAACTCCAAGATAGAAATATTTCTGAAAATTTCTTTAAAGATGACAGAGGAGGATAGATAATAAGCCATGAGGAAAAAGTAATTTCCCAAAGAAACAGAATAATACTAAGTGGTTATTGAGAGAGCGCTTCCCTTAGGGGTGAGTAGGAAAAGATACGGTTTTGTTGTTATGGTTCTGTCTCAACTTACTGTGAAATTTAATTACAGAATTACTGTCAGTTTATGAGACACTCTAGGAAAATACAACTCACAGTTGTACCACCTAGCCTTTGAGAGAACTAAATTTATTACCCATCTTGAACACTTGTTTAGTAAGTTCAATGGGAGTCAGATGTTTTTCTGTGCTATCCATAGTTCTGCATCTATAGGGGAATACTGTGCATTGTACACCTCACAAAGCCAAAAGGAAAGATTTTGAATGTTTTACCATAAATAACTGAGAAATATTCCAGGAACTAGATGTGCTTACCCAAGCTAAACACAATGCAGACATGTGGCTTATCAATATGTTTAATGTTTTACACATCAATTAAAAATAAGTTTAATTGTGTTGTAGATGTGTCAGTTGGGACTGAGAACCACATGATTTCTGTTCTCTTTATTTTTAAAAATCAGTTTTGGTTTTCTGTAATATTCTCCATCTGTTGCAAACAGAAGTTTTTTTCTTTTTTGCTAAGTGGTGAGAATGACTATGGGTATAAGGATAAATGTTTAGGATGTAGTAGGATTTGTTATGGTTTAGTAAAGGAGAAGTTGTAGATTCATCTCCAAGACCCATGACTTGACTATCCTTAGGTAAATGGTTAGGTTTCCAGTGACAGGAATGATTTCTCTCTTGACGAATGGGTCTAAGGTCCAATGAATGGTTACTGCCAAGACATCTTGTCATTCTGGTCACTGGCATAGGTTCCTAAGCTATGGTACATAGCCAACATAGCTGGGTATAAAAACTGTTTGCTCCCCTCACTTGCATAAAGCTTACTGATACCATGAAAGTTAGTCCTCAGGGAGGTTGTAAATGAGAGGGAGGGAGGAAGAGAGAGAGAGAGAGAGAGAGAGAGAGAGAGAGAGAGAGAGAGAGAGAGAGAGAGAGAGAGAGAGAGAGAGAGAGGAGGAAGAGGAGAGGAGTTGTAATTGTAGGAAAAAAGAGAGGAGAGAAATGATGTAATTTCAAAAATTAAGAAAAACTATTAAAAATCTAATTTAAATTAAAAGTGATTTTTTAAAGGAACAAGAAGAACTCTGTGGTGGGATTCAGGTGTCAGCTGAGAAAACGGGGCCCCATGATCCCAGCAGCCTTTTATGAATGTGGTTGGTCACTCTCTCTTTAGGAGCCCGGGACCTTGGATAAGCGTCTTTGGACCTTATCAGCTGACACAGAACTCCTTCATGGTAATGATTTGCTACACAGAGTTAAGAAAAAGCAAAGTATGTAGTAGAGGTAGAGGTGGGGCTACATGCCTGTAATTATAGCAGAGGTTGAGGCAGAAGCCCTGTGAATTTACAGTCAAAATGGGATGCATAGTGAGACCCTGTCTCGGGGAAATAAAATACAATTACTCAAAGGACATCAGACCTGGGAACAACTCTGAGAGAGAAACTCTCAGGGAGCTCTAAGGAAAGACAGCATTGCCTGTGAAAGCCAGTGAGTTTGTCCACTGAGTTGACAGCGTTGAGGGAGATAAAAAATCACTTGGAGATTGAACTATGGCATGTTACTCAGGCTAGGAATTTGATTGTCTTGCATTTTTGTCTGCATATACAATTTTTGTTTTATGTATAATAGCTGTCATCCTTTTCACCTGCCAAATCAACAATGAGAATTTCCATGCCATCAGAAATTGTGTATGAGGAGTCATTCTTTTGTGATGATTACTGGTTAAATCATTGAACAACACAATTGTACAGGGTGGCGGTACAGTTTTTATTACTTGTTTAGGTGAAAGAATATGAGTTTTCTTTGTAAGCACTACAAGACTGTGTTTCAATCTAACTTTTAAATATAAATTTATGTTTTATAGTCTACTTTTTATATTATAAATATAAAATATGCATATTTATGAGTACCATGTAGACACGTGCATGCATTGCTTATTGTTGATTCAAGGTGAAAATGTCTATCTCCGTAAACATTAGTTCATTCTGGTATAAACACTCATTTTTTTTATTAGTCCCTTGAGAATTTCATACAGTACATTTCGACCATATTCACGGCCCCTCTCCAGCTCCTTCCAGATCACCTTCCCTTTCCTGTCTACTTCTTTTTTTCCTTAAAAAAAAAAAAAAAGTCCAATTTTGTGATGTCCATATACTCTTGGTTGAGTGGCCATCCACTGATGTGGCTTTAAGGGTGTGGTCCCGGTATGGCAAACTCACCCATGTGATCACGTTATTGCTGGAGAAGAAGAAGAAACTGTAGTGTGCACAGTGCACCAATTAGCAATATACTGTGTATTTTAAAGTAAAAAATAATTTAAAAACAATATTTTAATTTATTTTTTTGAAAATTTTGTAGAATGTATTTCCATCATATTTTTCCTTTTAATCATTCTGGCCCTTATAAATAGACCAGTGATATCATAAGAAGCAGGAGAGATACAAAAGGAAATAAAATGAGGGTGGTGAAGCAGTGTAGGAGGGTAGAGGAACACAGAGGTAACCAGATTTCCCTCCCAGACCAAGCCATGCATGTGACCCTGACTAAGACGCATGCTTTTTATATTTCAGATAGGAGGATGCATGAGTCTAGGGCTAATGTTAGAAATCTTTGATGGTTATAGTAAAAACATAGTACTTGGGGTGAGTACTGACATTCTTGTCAAAGGGTATGGAGGCAGACAGGGCAATGACGTGAATTCAGAACCTAATTACCCAAATGAGGATGCTTAAGTTTACCTGTGAACTCTTCTGAGTGGTGACAGCAAGATGTGATGAATACTTGAACATTAAAATGTTGCTTTACACCCTTTCAAGGAGACACTCACATGTAATTATCACATTTGATCTTACCACCATACATAGTGGTTATTTGGAAATGAGGAGCCCCTATGATTCCTATTTTCCTTATTAAAATGACATCATTCATAATCCCTGAAAAGCTGAAGATAAGTAGTCAAATAGCTGGAGAAGCTAGTGGACATTTTTCTGAAGTATGCAAAGTCTATGCCAATCCTTAGGTCTAACAGACTCCTATTTACGGAATGTTTTCCCCGCTTTGTCTTCACCCTTTTCTACACAACTCCAGTTGATGTTTGTGCTTTGACACTTCACACTGAAACTCAAATTTCAAGGTAAGGTATGACACATGCAAGCATATATAATACACAGTATGCTTACTATGTAATTCTGTTCTTGATTAACGAAGACTTTCTTTCTAGAAAAGCCATGTAGAGATGCCCAAACTGGAAACGTCCCTTTGTATGAGTGCCTCTGCAGAGTGACCAAGGGCATCACACTTCAAAGGAATGTTGAAAACAATGATGCTTGTTTGCATGCATGAAGTTACATCTTCATTTTTATTTCGGATTGCCTTTGTGACAAAATGTCCCAAGAAGCGGTTTAATTGGATCTTCTGTAAAGCACAGTGCCTCAGTTTTGGATCTCGAAGTGCTTTTAATTAGGCAAGTAACTTCACAGAAAGGAAATGGAAATATCCAGTCATTATGTAGAAAAGTTAATGAAAGCATCGTTAAGTGAGCCAAGGAAGATATATTTTTGGATGTAAAGAACAGTAACTTTCTGTGTCTAGCTTTAGTTTCTGAAGGGAATGAATAACTTAGGAAGTAAGGGGTGTATAGCAATTTAGATCCGCAGAATTCAAGCGGCTTTGAAGAAGAGTCACCTGAACTACGTTGGCTTTGCTTTTCTCCAAGTGTAGTTTTAAGCCTGACAAGTCAGGGAAAGTACTGTAGAGGAATAAAACCAACAGGATGCGCATGGACAACGAAAGGGGATTTATTAGGTTGCCTTACACCATAGGAGTCGTCCAACAGTGACTGACTGTACATCAGAGAACCCAGTAGTTCTCAGTTCCTTGGAGAGTCACTAATGCTGAGTCCACATTGGAAGGCTGAGGAATCTGAAGTCAGTGGAGATTGGCAACAGCATTTGACTTGCCCAGAAGGAAGTGAAGGCAAGCAAGTGTACACTGCTTTTTAATCATGGACCTCTTGATGTCTAAGCCACCCACCCACTGGAGGGTGACCGTTTTGAGGGAAGATCTTTTCTCTCAGTTAACCCTCTCCACAAACAATATGACCAATGAGCCCACAAGTGTCTCATTTCCATTATATTAAGATCAAGATGAGTAGATACTAGGAATGAGTATGATATTTTATGTCAAGACATGATTTGACACCTAAAGGAAGGCCCAGAGAACTAGGTCTTAAAGTTTCTTAGCTGCTGTGTTAACAAGGCGCCAAGACCGAAGTTATAGCCACAAGGCGGAGCAAACTGATGTACAGGCAACCGCTAACGCTGCCGGTGAACGTGCCTGCTGAGTATAATGCTTCTATTAAAACCAAAAGAGTGAAAAAAAAAATAAAAGTTGAACTTAAAGAATGAAATATGTAAGTAAAAAAATAAAGAGGAAGCCCAAAGCCAGAGCCACAGGAGAATTAGAAATAGAGTCTCAGGCTGCTGGGATTTCCAGGCTTGCTTTGGCATAAAACATGTGAGCATCTACCTAACTCATAGAATGGATTGGGGGGGAATCAATAAAAATTTTCTGGGTATCGCAGGCTCCAAATGAGGTTAAGGGAGTCATTGATGAGAAATAAAATCCTGGAATGTAACCTGTTTTACCTTACAGTTGTAAAAGCATGTCAAAAACTCACAGGTAAACTATTCTAGGCATATTTGCGTTCCTTAGGGAAACAAATACTGAACTTCTCTGCATAGATGTTTACATAAATCCAGCCCTTGAGAAATTCTGCATCATGTGACCCTTGCTGAAAATGAGCTCATAAAGAAAATAGGTTATATAAGAAAATTATGCATTAGAGAAAAAATTACCTAATTCACATTATTAATGGGTAAGAGTTAGTATCCATTAACTGCAGAGAATAGACGACTTGGAAAGATTTTTACATAATAAATGTATTTTAAGAGCTTATAGAGCTTCATAAAGGAGTAGAAACTGTAATAAGGGACTGGTGGCCAAGAAGAGAGCATATAACAAAGATGGAAGGTAAGCCTGCATCTCATCATCTGGAAAAGGCAATCGTATGGTGACAGTTGAAAGGTCAGTGGTTGCCAATGGAGAGAAGGAAGAAGAGGGAAAGGTGTCATGCATGGACATTTAGGGCCTCGAAAGGACCGCATGATGCTGCAATCACAGATAGATGGATGCTTCTTGATAGATGCAGTTCAAACCCACAGATGTTTTGTTCTGGCAGAGCTCCCTAATATAATGTCTGGGATTTTGTTGATAACCATGTGTCAATGTACACCCTTGAATTGAAATGTTATTTCTAGTGAAAGTTGATAAGGATGAGATCATGCACGTCAGAGGAGGAGAGGTATCTGGAGTTTCTGTGCACTTGGAACTCTTTCAATTTTTCTGTGAAGAAAAATCTCCTCTAAAAACAAAAGATACTGTTATTGTATATTGAATCAAACCCACAACTATCAACACAGCCCGTACATGATAGTAACATCCAAGGAAACATACTTTTTACTAGAGCAAGGGATGAGTTAGACATATGAAGATGAACTTACAGATTATGTATAATATTTTCTGCAGGAAAAATATTCAAGTTAAAAGACACAACAGAAATGTGAATGGAGTAAAGATGTCATACTAATGTAGATGTCCAGCTTTCTAGATTTATCTTATATATCCAGAACGTACTTAATAAGATCTCTGGTCAGGTTCCTATTGGTTTTGTAGCTATGTTAGGAAAGTTGTTTAAGTAATGCACCTTAAGAAAAATAATTATGCCTTTTAGAAGGCATAAGGAACTTATTGGAAGAAAATAGCCATAAAACCAATGGATGAAGCAGTGGAGTATATCTCTATGGTCTGGTATAAAAAGTTTATGAACATAAAAATTAAGACAAAGATGGATGGATTATTCCACCAAGGATGACAGAAAAAAACTGAAAGTCAGAAAAAAAGAATGGAAAAATTTGTTGGCAATGTCTAAAAATATCAATATGCTAGTATCTAGAATGAATAAGAAAACCTCAAATCCTTGAGAAAACATGTAAACTGGGCAGAACACATGAATAATCAAGCCACAGGGAAAGAACCCTGAATAGACATATGTTCTTTAACACCCTGTTGTTAGCACCCAGAGAAATTGGAGCAAGACAATACAGAGCCATCGCTTTCTAGCAAGCAGCTTGCAAAGGTAGGGCTGGCCAGCACTGTGAATAGGGCTCAGTCACTGAAGCTAAACACAGGAATATTTTATGGCTCGGCAGTGTCACTTCTCAGAGAATGAAGTCTCCTCCACATGGCTGCCTAAACAAGACCTAATCAAAGATGACAATGATGGACATTTAAACATGGAAGGGTGAACTCACAAGCCCTCAACCCTAGATGAAGAACTTCAGGGAACTAAGGAATCCCGAGAGAAGGAGTGATGTCTTCCCTAGGGAAGAGATCCCAAACTGGTTACTCAATACCAAGTGGTCAGCCATGAAATCATATACACACTACACATAAGTAACTTTATGCAGATTGATCAGGTTGTATTTATATAGTAGGAATATACATACATACATACATGTAACAACAATTAAGGAATCAGAAGCTAGGCTTCTCTGAAGTAAATACAAAATATATTTAGCCCAGGGAGAGTTTGAATTGTATATTAAGCGGGATTGACTTGGTATGCAGACAGACATGAAGATGCAGAGACAGGAAGCACCTCTATCCCTTGAAAAGAAAATATAGACTATTCTCATCAAGCATAGAAAACTTGTTTAAAATTCTAACCTAATTTTAACAGAAAACTGTCTTAATATATTTCAAAGACTGACTCTCAAAAAGCTCACATCCTTGGACTATGATAGACTAGTATTTGGTACTAACAACAACCACAAAATCAAATCAACAATTAACAAACATCCCTGGCAACAATCCCCTTTGTGTGGAACCACAAAGGCGACATTCCTACATTTAAAATGCTAATTCCACGGAAGGGCTCTTCTGCTTTTGAATAATGGATAAAGTGAAAGATATGGAGGCACACAGAAAACTAATAAGATCTGCTTAAAAGCGACCATATTATTTACCCCTTACAGGAATCCCGCGGTAGATGTCTCTACTCTATAAGTGAAGGCCAGAGGGCGAGCCCATGTAAGTAACTTGCAGAGTCACACAGCTTATGAGTTGTAACTCATTAACATTTTCTTTCTGTTCACATGTTAAAGGAAAAGGGAAATCCTCTAAAGAGGAGGGTAGGTTCTTGTATCTGTATGAGACATCTAAGGGAGGGGACATCTGAACTTAATCATCATGTCTGCAGCCACCCTTCTAGGAGGCAACACGAAGAGAAGACCACAAGCATCACATTAAGGAGATGATGTTAGAGGATCACCTAATGCAAGAATAGCTCCATGTCTTTATTCTCAAACATTTTAATCTGATTGATTTTTGTTTGTATGTGTCGTGTGTGTGTGTGTGTGTGTGTGTGTGTGTGTGTGTGTGTGTGTGTGTGTGTGTGTGTGTGGTATAGATGCATGTCCACATGTGTCTACACACTTGGAGGCCAGAGGTCAACCTTGAGTATCTTCCTCACTCACTTTCTACTATATTTAAAACAGTTTCTTCCATTGACCCTGGAGCTGACTGATGCAGGCTTGGAGCTCAGCTGTACCCAGCTTTTAAATCTTAGTTCTAGGGATGTGAACTCAGATCCTCATGTACAGACATTTTCCACATGAGCAATCTCTTTGGCCCCTTTAAGCATTTTTACAAGCCCCAAAAAATCATATAACAATTACTAGGTATTATCATAGATATTATATATCATACACATTATATAATACAGATATATATTACCTGGGAGTCCTTCGGCTTTTTAGAGCTTTTCTGGAAAAATTCCCAGAATTTTTTAGTAATAAATTTTAAGATAGCCTACAACAAAAAAGTAACATAAAATTACTAAGCAATCCTCACCCTGTCTATAGACTAGAGAATAATACAAAGTAGTACACATCAAACTTCAGGAATTTATGTGGTTTCTGTCACCCCACTGTGTCAATCAACCTGGAGTTACTTTAATTTCTCACTTTGAGTTAACACAGAGAAGGTGGCTGGAAATTGAGTTCAGATCCAGACAGAAAAAAAAGCATTAGATTCTGAATTCTCAATTAGTATTATTAAATTTTTACAAAGTTATCTGAACTTTATTCATCTTGAACTCATTTTATATTATATGTGGATTAAAGACTCTGAACTATAAAAATTCAAGAAGAAAACATATGGGAAAGGACCTTTATATTATTGTGATTTTTTTTTTTTGCCACAACCAAAATATGGCCAAGGAAGGCCGAGCTAGACAAGAGAGACTCCCTTGGACAAATGAAGGGAATACCCAACAGTGATGGAGAACCTATCGACTGGAGAAAATGTCTGCAAACCCCATATTACCTCAGCAATTTATATACAAAGTATGAAAGGAACCTGGTAGCAAAAAATTCAAAAAGCTCAATTAAAAAAATGGACAAAAACTTGGGATATGCAAGACATTTTTCCAAAAGAAGATGCATCAAGGATAAAGAACATTCAAATCATGACTCATCATGAAAGAACTTGGAACCAAACCCCCAAACAAGAAAGATCTTTCTCTCTCTCTCTCTCTCTCTCTCTCTCTCTCTCTCTCTCTCTCTCTCTCTCTCTCTCTCTCTCTCTCTCTCTCTCACACACACACACACACACACACAAATATGTGTTGGACACAATGTGGAGGAATTGGCACTTTGAATACTGTTGTAGAACTGTGCGAAAGAGGAAGTTATGGAAAGCAGGATGAAAAAAATTACAGACATTTACCACGTGACATAACTGTCCCTTCTGTGAAACCTTTGAGAAACCAAAACCAGATTCTGAAGAAATGGGTCTGCATGGGCCCATGTTTGACTTTGTCTCTTGTATTCAGCACCAACCTCTTGTATATCTTTGAAGGAGGCATTTCTTTCTTTTTTCTTAATTCAGTTAGTTTTTGATTGTTGCCTAAGTGTGCCCAGTGCTCTGTGGTTACTTTTGCCCTGCACCATCTATTATCTCCCTTCTACCTCTATTAACCCAGTCTCCTCCGTACCTGGCCCTTTCCCGTATTCATGACTTTTGGTTTTGTTTTGTGACCCATTTAGTTAACCAAGGACATCTATGTGACCATGATATTTGGACTAATTATTGGAGGCTGGAGTAAAGACCAGTGAGTACACAAATGTAGCAACTACTCCTCCTTCCCATGAACTAACCAGTGGAGGATAGTTTAGCCTGAGGGATAGGATCCCCTGATCCCCTCCTCCATCCATTTATGTTATTAGGCCATTTCTTGGGTAGAACCGTGTAATTGTTGTAGTTGTTGAGATTTATGATGGCAATGGTTATTCATTAACCAGAAATGACATTTTGTAGCCCATTTCCCTGTCTCCCAGTTCTTACATTTTTTTCTAACCCCCTTTCTAAAATATTACCCAAATGTCATCTATCTATCTATCTATCTATCTATCTATCTATCTATCTATCTATCTATCTATCTATCTATCTATCTATCTATCTGAGCCATGGTTTCTCTGTGTATTGTTGGCTGTCCTGGAACTTGCTCTGTAGACCAGATTGGCCTTGAACTCATTGATCCACCTGCCTCTGTCCCCAACTGCTTGGATTAAAGGAGTGTGCCACCACTGCTTGGCAATTTATTAACACTTTTTACAGCAACGAGTCTCTATTATTACTGAAATTTTGGGTTCCCTTTGTGGCTGCTGAATGATACAGGGGAAACTGGCTCTTCTCTTTGCGTTCTTAGTTTCATTAATAAAAGAATTTAAGAATAAACTCAAATAAGAGCTCAAGTATAATTTTATTAATTTAAAAGAACAATCTGAGGCTGGAGAGATGAGTCAGTAGTCTGAGTTCAATTCTCAGCACCCTCGTGGTGGCTCACAACTGTCTCTAACTCCAGGGAATCTGATATCCTCTTCTGGCCTCCATTGAGACTGCATGCATGTTGTGTACAGCCATACATGCCAGCAATCATTTGTACATATAAAATAAAAAAATAAAATCTCAAAAAAAGACCCTGCATCCCCTCTCCCTGAAATCTCATCAAATGCCTGGAAGAGAATGAAAGAGTAAAGAAAACAAAAATTTTGCCGTTAAGCCAGAGCGTGGTGATCAGACACACGGTGGACAAGAGGCCATGTGACTAGAAGGAAAAGCTTTAGCAGAGTGAAGAAGCTCATTGGGTTGGAGAAGCCCCCAAAGCACACTTAGGGAGAAAAGAAGCCTGACATTTCTAAAAGCAGGTGCAAAGCTGCGTGCCTATGGTCCCATAAGCTGTCATACCTGGTGTGTAGATACAAGGAAGGAAAAGCACATTATCTCATTATAGGACTAATTATTCTGCCCATCTCAGAATGATTAGAAATGGGACTGGCTTCCTGAGCATGGTACCTTGGCCAAGTGATTGACCCAGCCCAGCTGGAATGTTAGCTTTTTATCCAGGCCAGAGATTCTCTTCTTTTAACAAGTAGGATTTTTCTCCTAACAGGCCTTTGCTGCAAACATTTTTTTAAAACCATAGTTTACAGGATTGAATGCCTTTTCTGTTAGACAGAGAATGGTAATTGTCTATGAGTATAAACATATACATTTCGATGGTGGTTTAACATTATGTCAACTTAAGCAACAGAATTAAGTTTCTGCAAAAGCCTATGATCTCCCCTATAACAAACTTGTGGGTGTTTTATGGTAGAAACTATGGGCTTGTTCTTTTGCAATGGGTCTCAAAGTCAATGAGAGAGTGGGATGTAATCTTTATAAACTTATGCCACTATTGTGCAAATGAGCATGTCTTGCCCAGCAGGTTGGTCTTATAGATTTTTCCAAGGCTTTCGAACAATGTATTCTCTTTTCCGGAATCACTTTCTTTAAAGTTTTTTTTTATTAGCAAATTTTAACTGAATAGTGGGTTTCATTATGACATTTTCATATATGTATATAGCTCACTTGGATCAATTCTTAAGTTCTCTAGTCTAATTATCTCTTAAGCTGGAATCAAGTCCCATGAGGCCAAGAATCATCCGTGCTTATTCAGTGCTGAATACTCCATGCTTTTAGACTAAGTGGCACTTCATAAATAACTTGTTAAATAATTGGAACCATTCAAGAGAGAATGTACAATGAGTGACCTTCCCCTTTTCTCCATTTTTTCTTATTTTCTCTTTAGCCCTTCCCTCTTTCTCTACTTTCCTCCTCCCCTCTTTTTCCTCTCTTAGCCTCTGCCCCTCCATCCCTTCTTTTCTTGCTTTGCCTCCCATGTTCTTGCCTCTTGAGCACCATCTGTCTCTCAAGTCACCCTAGCATCCTTCATCTTTCACTTATACTGCCCATCTTCATCCTAAAAGAACATTGTCCTCTCTGCCCAGTGCAGTCTGATCTCATTATTTTTTGCCCGAATGATCACAACCAATTTCCTTGTTCTCATTTGGCTTCTGTTAGCAGCTCTGACTATATTCTTTCTTTTTAAAAAAATCCTTGGATAACCTCAGTGTTTTAGTTTGACACTTGCAGATTTTGGCGTGCCTTCCTCAGTTTCTTCCCTTCCCCTGCTTCACATGTGTCTATTGCTATTATGAACACCACGATTAAATGCATCTTAGAGAAGAAAGGGTCTATTTTAGCCTAAACCCTGTAGTACATCATCCAGGAAACTCAGGCAGGACCCTGGTGGCAGGAACTGATGGAGAAGTTACAGAGGGTTGCTGCTTACAGAGCTTCCTCTGCCTGCCTTGCTAGATCACTCAGGACCATAAGCCCAGGAGGTGGCCCTTCCCATAATGAGCTCCTATATCCATCATCAATCAAGACAATGCCCTACAAGCTTGCTCCACTAGCCAAACTGGTAGGCCAGTTACCCAACTGTGGTTCTCTCTTCCCAAATGAGCCAAGCCTGAACCAAGTTGACATAAAGATAACCAACATGCCACGAATTCCAAACTTTACCTAGAGGGAACCAACGTATTACATACATAACTTCAATTAATTATTTCAGAAGCCATTTTGTGTTTTACTGGTGAGAGAACAGAGACATAGAGGAAGAAGTCAGCTCTTCTGAGGCTGACACTCATTTTCCTCAGTTTCTTCACTAGTGTGTCACCAGCAGAAGAGCAGAATCTTTTGCGAAAGAAAGAAATCTATTTGGAGGCACTAAGAAAAATGGCAAAATAATGTCATATTCATATAGAGAGTAGGCATCAGCCAAGGGGTGCACCTTTAGAGGGTTCACTTTTAGAGGATTGTGAGAGAAAGTTTGTGTATTTTTCTTCCCAGATTGTCTTATCATCTTTGTGTTTTCAATACTGTGGAAGCAAAAGCAGTTATGTGGCGCAAATAGATACGCTAAGACCAGCTTTAGCCCCTGTCAGGTCTGAGAGGACAACTCCAGGTTTATGATAGTGAGTTGTGCTCTGGCAGGGTTTGGAGTCAGCATTCTCTTGACTTGAAATCATACGCATTACTGTCCTGCCCTCATGTTTTCCATCCTGCTATTTATGTCCAGTATGAACTCTTGGGACTCACATGTTTCCCCCAGTTTCATTCCTTGGCAATGGCCAAATCCTGATCCCAAGCACTGGCTTTTAGAGTTAGGATCCTGATAGTCTGAATGACTTTGTCTGCCTAATCTCACCATTTCCTCTCTGAATAATTTCAGAATTCTTCATGTCCTCTCCCATCAGGTTTCCTATCCATCCACAGCTCTGTTGTGGATCTGTTCTGTACACCGTTTCACCGTTTCCAGGGTAATCTATTTAAAGCACAAGTGAGATGGCGACATCCATTTTCTTAAAGTGTTTCAGGACTCCTGACAGCACAGGGTAAATGTCAAATAGCTTAGTGTACGTGACACCTGCCCCTCTCCCATTTTTTCCTCTGAAAATGTAGCAGTATTGAATTTCCGTGGTTCCTGAAGTCTTGAGGTTTCCTATTTCCATGTCATAGCTTACCACAAGCTATTGTTAGTCATCATTTATTTTGACTTCTGCTAAAATGATGCTTCATTAGAGAGGTCATCAAATACCACGTTATCTAAAATGTCCTTGCATTGTTATATCCTCTTACTATACTGAATTTTTTTCTACATGTTTTCTGGTATCTGCCATTATTCTGCAACTCTTGTATTGGTTATTTGTCTCCACCAGAGGAGTTGCTATTTTGTCTTCCTTGCATATTTGTGTTTTTCAGTGTATAGAACAGGACCTGACTGACATACAGAAAGTGTTCAATGAACATATCTTGAATAAATAAGAATTGAATTGAAGCTGTCTTCTCTATCTGAAATTCCTTTCTCCTTTTTCTGTTTGCCCTTCTGTATGTAACAAATAATTTTCAGCTTAGGAGTTATCTCTTCCTCAAAGCTGTTGTCTGGCGTTGCTACATGACCCTCATTAAATCTACATAAGGTGTTTCTCTATACCGACTCAATACGCACAACAGGAAATGCTATATTGTGAATGCTTTCATCTTCTGAAAATTCCTATAATAAATCCCAAGTTCCTGATGGGATATTATTTATAGGTGTGCTGGCTAGTTTTTGTCAACTGGAAACAAGTTAGAGTCACCTAGAAAGATGAAATCTCAATTGATGAATTGTCCCCATCAGACTGACCTGTGAGCAAGTTTGTGAGGTCATTTTCTTGAGTACTAATTATTGGAGGAAGGCTTAGCCCACTGTGAGATGTGCTATTACTTAGCAGGTGGGTCTTGGGTTGAATAAGAAAGACTGTGAAATGTGAGCCTTGAAACAAGGCTCAAAGCAGCATTTCTCCATGGTCTCCAGGTTCATTCCTTGAGTTCCTGCCTGGTTGTGCCTCAGTGCTAGACTGTAACTTATAAATGAAAACAAATCCTTTTGCCCCACATTGCTTTTGGCCAATCCTTTATTACAACAACCAAAAGCAAATTAAAATAGTATGTGAAACATTTTAGGGAAGAATTGAATTTAGATGGGGTGATGAGGGTAGGGCACCCATGATAGGATGAATGACGGCCTTTCAGACCCCCCTTTCTTCATTATGTGAGATACAGTAAGATAAACTGTTCCAGCTGTTCCAGATGCCTTACCGATGTTATTTCATGTAATCTTCATGCCTATTCTATCAGTGCATACTGTCAACCTCAGATTTCAGTAAGAGGATTTGCTAGAGTAACAGAGGTGAATAAGTTGAGGTCTAATTAGAAACAGGTGAATTATGTCTCTAGAGTTTTTGTTTTTAGCAAGGAGGTTGAGATAAGGAAACAGGAAATTGGAAACAACACCCAGAATTAGCACTGGGTTTTACTTTGCACTTCATAAAGAGACAAATTTACAGACACTACTGAGAACAATAATCTGGGTTCAAGTAGCTACTTTTATTCTTCTTGAGAGAGATGAGGTTGCTCAGGGTATTTTGGTAGGTCTGGACATGCCTATCGGTTCATATTCTTTTAAGGTACTCCAAGGCAAGGTGGAGTCTTAATTTATCCCGATGCTGTGAAAGCAAACTTGCTCATCACAAAGTGTGATTCAGAAACCATCTGAAATGGAGCCAGGTAGGGATTTGAGCCCACTTTAATTAAAAGTTGGATACATGAATGGAAATAATCAAAATCCCATGAAGCCCCCTTTTAGGTACTCTTGTGTAGAATTACTCAAGCTGCTTCTAACCCTCAATTTCTCCACCCCCATCAGAAAAACAGATTTCACAAACACCCAGCTATTGCACAAATTCTGTTTAGTATTATAGTTAAACCCAGAGCCAGATATTGGGGAAAGACTGAAATATCAGAGAGAGGTATAATAAGAAGTTTCTGGTGGGTCTTTCTGGCCTAACCCTGAGGTTCAGAGCCTCTCGTAGCTCTGCTACACTTAGCCTCAAATAATCACACAAAGTGATTACATTAATTTCATGCTGATAAGCCTATGGCTCAGTCATATAACTTTCTAACTCTTAATTCTTAAACTAACCCTTGATTAGCCAAGTGGCTTAGCACCTTCTCTTAAAGCATGGTTGTCTTCTTTCCTCTGTGTCTGCTGGTATCTCTGCTGGTGTCTCACCTTGTGTCTCTTTAGCATCTCTCCCTGCTCTTATTGTTTTTAGAGTTTTCTTAGTCTGGTAGCTCTGCCCACACTTCCTGTTTGCCTTTGGCCAATTAGCATTCTTATTAAATCAGTAGGTGGGACAATTATTTACGAGGGACAGAACACAGTCTCACTACAGAGAACAAACCACAGCCACTTCTTACCTAGTGAACTCCTCAGTCTGAATAGGGTAGGGCCTGTCTCAACCAGTCCTCAGACTAACTAGGACATGGAGGCAAAAGAGGAAGAATGTCTGCCTTCTCCTCCCCACTCAGCTATCTTACTCCTAGATAGATTACTTCAACATTCCTAGAGTTAGGATTAAAGGTGGGTGCCATCACCACTTGCCTCTCTTTGGCCTTAAACTCACAGAGATAAAATGCTGAGGTTAAAGGTTTGGTCACCACTCTCTCACCTTTATGGCTTGGTTCTGTCCTCTGATATTTCAGGCTATTTTTTTCCAATTAACTATACCACCACACCCAGCCTTTCACTTTTGTCTCGGTGGGTATAAAACAACTGCAAATACTATATATAATGGGGTGGATGGCAAGAGATTTCTGGTATTGTGGAGATTTAGGCCAAAGAAGAGAAATATCAAAAACCATTATGCCATTATAAAGTAGCCACAAGGATACAATAGAACACTACATGCAGAAGGAAGTCAGAAATTAACACAGTACAAAGAAAGGAAAAATAGATTATAAATGTGTTTTGTGCTGGGGAAAAAATATAAGATTATGAATTTGATAAAATGAGAACCCTAAGGCATTGTGATAAAACAGGAGAATTAGACAGGAAAAATGACTGTAGACATAACATAATTCCACTGCAGTTAAAAGTGTGCTTCAAATAGCAAGTGACAGAACATACAAAGATTAAATTCAAACAAGTACCATCGATGAATAGCTTGAGGTAGTTTCAATAAACAGGAAGAAAATTATAAAAAGAACTAAAATAATTACAGAGTGATGCTTTGCATGTTAGCCAAGGGATTCCCAATGGGAGAATGTGCCCTTAAAATACAGAAAGCAATAAATGGATAAAAAGATGTGTTCTGAATAGGAATCGGAGAAGATTCTTGTTAGACTAAAAATGGAAAAGAAGTAAAGGATCCTGTTGGAAAAATAAAGCATGCAAAGGGATTGTGTATATAGATGGACTATGAAGCCCTCTGATAAACATTATGCTGAAGCAGCAAAGATGAACAAAGGATGGAGTAAAAAGTGTGTCTGGGCAGAAGCGAAGCACATATATTAGGTCAGTGTTAGAATTAGCTTTAAATATCTTCTCAGCGTTCAGCTGTTGGAGGCAAGGAGTCCTTTCTATAGAGTTCTAAATGAATCTCAACAGGAAATAGTCAGCCATGCTTCTGGCTTCTGTACATCTGTAAAGGCAATTTTTCTTCAAGATAAAAGTATTAATAGGATATAGTAACTTATAAAATTCCTCATAAAAACAAGAGTTGGTCATTGGGTAATTGAAAACACTGATCTCAGCAAAGGTAAAGACAAACAGAATTATTGAGTTTAAAGAGATACTGAACAGGGATGGGTGGTGCTGAAATACAATGGAAATCTTGCATTTCCTAGTGATTAAAACAGTGAAATACCAAGACAAATATGGAAGAACAGGAAAGGTGAGGAGGGAGGGAGAATCTGACATAGTTTTTATAGTAAGAAATCAGTTGATAGACTCTAAGACAGATGCACAGAGTTATAAGAAAAACAATGGCTTCAAGATCTTAATGACTTTCAAAATCTTTTTCTCTTTTGCTTAAGAGGAATGTAATATTTTGGAGGTGAAGAACCATTTCTCTGAAGGTCAGCAATTCCCTTACTTCTGCTAAAATCATGTGAAATTAAATCTTTCGAGTTAAAATATTATTCATAGTGTCATTTTAGTGACATAAACTTATTTCTGCTCATCTCTGCTTGACTACCCCAAAGGCAGTATAGTTCAGAGCCAAGCTTTACATAGGATTTGCATATAGCAATCCCTCAAGGATCTCATTAGAATATAGGCCTGAGATGGGGCAAAAGACCACATTTCTAATAAGCCTTTTGCTGCTGCTGCTTCTGGCCTCTGGATGTCATCTTCAGCAGCAAGAGTTTGTCAGCTATAAGGTCATTTTAGTCCTAGATTGCCTGTGTTAGATTTCTGGTGCCATTATTTAATGGCTTTATGAGGAAGCAAATTCCATGCCTGACCTTTTAAATCTATAAAATGGGAGACTAATGACAGAGTCTGATGTGGTTAGTTTTAATTGTCTACTTTACATTGTGTAGAATTACCTAGGAGGGGAGTTTCAGTGAGGTTCTGTCTGGATTATGTTGGCTAATGGGAATGTTGGTGAGAAATTTTCTTAATTTGTTGATTGATGAGGGAAGACTCATCTTGAATGTGGGTGGTGGTATTTCACGGGGCTAAGGTCAGGACTGAATGAAAAGGAGATAGCTAGTTGCTATAATTTATGGCTCTCTTCCCTTGACTGTGGATATAACGTGACCAGCTGCTTATAGTTTCTGTTGGATTGGCTTCCCTGAAGTGATGGATTTTAACCTGGAATTGTGAGCTATATTTACCTATACTTCCTTGAGAAGCTTATGTCAGGGTATGGTGCTTCGAATAAGAATGTTTCTCTTAGGCTCATATATCTGAAAGCTTAGTTAGTGGTGGCACTACTTGAGAAGGATTAGGAGGTGTGGCCTTTTTGGAGGAAGTGTGTCACTCACTAGGGGTGGATTGTGAGTTTTCAAATGTTCAATCCAGGCCCAGTGTCTCTTCCTGCTGCCTGAGGATCTCGATGTAGAACTTTCAATTCTTTCTCTGACATGTCTGCCTGAGTGCCAGAGTGTTTCCCAACATGAGGATAATGGACTAAGCTTCTGAAACTGTAAGCCTCCCCAATTGAATGCATTCTTTTATAAGAGCTGACATGGTCATGGTGTCTTTTCATATCAATAGAACACTGAGTAAGACATAGGGTATTTCACATAAAATGCTTAAAACAACAAATGTTAACTGTTATAAAAATTCACAGTTTTACAGTCTGTGTCAACTAGGAGCCAAACCTTTCTGAATTTTCATTTGTCCTTTTTGTAAAAATAACTTCCTCCCAGAGGTATTTCAATAATTAGACATATACAAGTTGTATACAATATCTTATATAGTATAGTAAACCAGTAATGATAATTATCAATGACTATAGTCAACTCTACAAATTATTGTAAAGTAATACTATCAATTTTTAAATGTGTATTGTTGAAGTTATGCTAATTCATTTGCTCAACTATGCTTACTCCTATTTCATTTTTTCCTTTAGTGACTTAGTTTTTTGAGATTTTTTTACCCCTATGTGTTAGGAGCTTGACTCAGACATTGGGTTCCTTCCAATAAACAAGACAATCCCAGCACAGCTTTTGTTTTGGTGGGAGAAAAGAAACATCCTAATAGCAATTAGGTTTGTAAAAATAACCCTGGAAAGATAAAGAATGGAATATGTTTCTGGATTGAGGAGAGAGGTTGTGACGGATGGGCTGTCTGAGGAGATTTTGAGAAAGGGATAATAGTTAGGTACCTGAAAGAGGTGAGGAAACAGACCCAGAGAATATCTAGGAATATATTTCCATCAGAGATTCTTAAAAAATAGATAGGTATCAGTGGGAGCTAAAGTTTAAGAAGGGCAATGTCTGATCTATGACTCTATCTGTCCTTACCACATCTTTTTTTTTTTTCTTTCTTGAGGCTAATTGCTTTCAAGTATCCATTGCCTGGCTTTGTTCTGTGTAATGTAGCAGAGTATTTAAAAATCAGAGTGCATGATTTATTGCCATGGAGTACTAGTAGGGTGTTGTATTAAGTTTCTGGCCTGTCTAGCCTGAGGTCCTACAGTCCTACAGTCCCGCAGACCTGCAGACCTGCAGACCCACAGAAAACACACAGATGCTTGTATTAATTTTATGCTGGTCAGCCTATGGTTCTGGCATTTTGCTAGATAGTTCTTGCTCTTAAACTAACCCATGATTCTTATCCTGTTCAGCCATGTGGCTTGGTGCCTTTTCTCAGAGCAGCATACTTGTCCTTTGTGGCTTCTCTGGCATCTTTGTGGCCTCTCTGCTCTGCTCTTCCTGTTCCTAGAGTTTTTTTAGTCTGGTAGCTCCACCCACACTTCCTGTCTGCCTTTAACCAATCAGCGTTTTAATTAAATTTGTAGGCAGGACAATTGTTTACAATGTAACAATGTAATCCCACTACAGAAAGCTAAAGAAATGGGCACAGTCATGTATAGATTCCAGGTTATGGCTTGAAATATATATTCTTGTTGTAGATAGTAGTACAAATGGTATTTGGGCTAAGTAAGGCAGAATATTGTAGGCAGTTATAAGAATTATATACTTTAATCTGAAGGTCAAGAAGTCAGTGAAGGGGTTTGGACAGGGGAATGATATATATGGTCACTGCTTTCATGCCCTTTGGTGGATGTGGGACAAGCTGACTGAATGAGCAAGAATAAAAGAGATGTGATAACCTCTTATCATGACTGGCAGACTAATGTGACTCCTTACCGACTCTACTCTAAAATCTCTATGTTCTAATTCAAGAAACCTGTGACTAAGTTATGTTTCATAGCAAAAGACACTTTGATGATATAATTATATTGACACTTGGGTAGAAATCTTGCCCCACCCCCCAGGGCAACCTAGTCTCATCACAAATCCTTAAATGAGTCAGAAGAAAGAAAAAGGTGGTCAGAGTGAGTATGACTTTGTTGTCTCACTGTAGCTGGCTTTGTTGATGGAGGAAGGGGCCATGACCTAATAGATGGCTGCTCAGAGAGACTTCAAGGCAATGGATTCTAGAATTTACAAAAGGAAACATCAACTCATCAACTGCCTAATACTGGTTTTGCCTTGGTAACTCCTGTGTCACAGTTCTGAACAACACAATGGCAAGATAGATCATAGTTGTATGTGTGATATTTTTTTAATTAAAGCTTCTATAGTTTGATATCAATAGAAAATTGGTGCAAGCATATTGCTTTTTAATCTGTCTTTATCTTTCCTCATAGACCTTATCAACTGCCTAGTTCTAGTTTATGTAATTGTTTTTATTGCCTCGTGACACCAACACAGACAACTCCATTCCTTCTATCAATTTGATGTCTGGTTTCCATTTGGGATTTTCAGGCTCTCTTTACAATTATTCCCAGTAGGGACGATTAGCATCATTGCACATTCAACCTGAGATCTTATTTGTTGTCCAAAAAGGATATAAAATGAGGCTGAGGAAATCTACAGAATTGAATTGAGCTTGAGGGTGGATTTCAATTAGTTCATTTCATTAAAATAACTTGTTTATTTTCATTAAAATGCTAAAACAGGTGGATTATCTCATAGCTGCTGCCACCGAATGATGAAAAGTTAGTGATTAATTCATTCCAGATATGTCATAACAAAGGACAATAGCTTAATTTTCCAACTTCAGATGTGGGGCTGAGCAAACAACATTTAATTAATCCTATAAATATTCAGGCACTGCTGGAGCCAACCCCTTTGTATTTTGTCTCCACTGACTGGATGAGTGGTCTTTAGATGCCCACTGGCCAGATGGTCTTCAAGTAGAAAAGATGCTTTATAAATTGTATTTATCATCTTCTTGGTCTAATGGATTTTAAAGATAAATTACTTAAAATTTACTCAGTAATAATGTCTTCTGTTAGAGACGTTGTTTATAACTTTGACAGTGTTCTCCTATGAAAAATTCATTTAATATTGACATACATTATTTTTTGTTGTGATAGTGGGCAGATGTTAGTGAATTCTTAGTAAGAAGACAAGCATGGCATTCTGGGAGGTTTCTGAATAGCCCCAAGAAAGCAGCAGAAGCTAGAACCCAAGTTATCTAATTAGCAATTTCATTCATTCTCCTGACATCATAAGTGTTTTTTTTATTTGTGTGATATCTGATGTGTGTGTGTGTGTGTGAGAGAGAGAGAGAGAGAGAGAGAGAGAGAGAGAGAGAGAGAGAGAGAGAGAGAGAGAGAGAGAGAGAGAAGAGAGAGAGAGAGAGAGGGGGAGAGAGAAGAGAGAGAGAGGGGGGAGAGAGAGAGATCCCTCTGAGTTTACTAGCACTAGCACATTTAATGTTCCTTTTAACCATTTCCAACCATTTAAACACTCAAATAGCTATTCACTCTCTTGCTAACCACAAAACAAAGAATATGTTATAACCACTTCTGGGTGGCAAGGTGTGCTTTAGTATAGATTCTAAGGATCAGATCTTATGACATCTTAAATAAAACCCTTCAGTGTTTTTTGGGGATGGGTAGGGTGGGATGGGGTGAGGGATTATCCTGTCTCTTCTTCTTTTAGTATTTGGGGACTTTTAGTATTTTATTGTTTCCTTCCCAAGAGGTTTTTTAGAAGGACACAGACTTTGTGACATCCTTCCTTTTTGAGTTGTACCTATTAAGTGGTTCAGACTGCCAAAGTCAGACTCCTAAACATATTGCACATCATTATGAAAATGTAAATAGAGTCCACTTAAAGATTTAAGACAATTCTTAAAAAAAACCCTGTTTAAACTCTTCTACCAAATGAATAGTAAAGATGGAATAAAACACAAATGTATGGGAAAAGGGCATCACTTTGAAGTCTGTCCTCAAATGGGAGTTTATTTCCACTGTGGAGCAGCAAGAAATCAGCAAGTTGAAATATCAGGTGATTGAAAAGAACATGAGAATGTCAGCTGAATAAACTGTGTAATTTATATCTTGCCTGAATCTTAATAAGCTCCACTTGGCCATTATTAAAAAGTTCTTTTTTATTTTTAGAATGATCAGTAGTATTTATATATTGATCTTGAAATGCAACTTTTAATGTATTGGATTATATCCTTCTGGAGCTGTTAAAACTTTACAACTTATCATCATTAGAAACATTGAAACAGTACTGAGGGAAATTTTAGCTTCATATGAGATAGTTTCTTAGATAAAGTAGCCACAATGCCAAGGAAAACTTTAAGTAAAAACGTTTTAAAAAGAACTTAAAACCACCTAATATGCAAAGAAAGCAATTTTTTTTATTACGCAGGAAAACATAATTTCATAGCTTAAATCTGTTCAGAACAGAGATCAAGTTCAGGAGCAACTGGCCTCTAGGGTACTCGAATTCCTTGGACCTGTCTTGCAGGTTGGCTGTAGACTAGACTCTCAGTGCTCTGTGAGTGAGCATCCTTATGCCTTCTTGAGGTTTCCTGGTGCTCTGTCTTTCACCACGGATGCACTCAGACATGATGCAGACACTTCCCTATTTTAGCAGATCTTCACTTGCCAGGTTTATCTACTATCACACTGAACAATTCATAGGCATGGGCCAGAACACTATGAGAACGAGAGTGCCTGTGTTCAAATCCAGATTCTTTAGCTAGATTTGCTGCTCTGAGCAACTATGAGCCGCTCTAGGTTCCAGGTTGCTGTTATCTCTCCAAGAGATAATGGTAGTTCAAGCATCATGTTGTTAAAATGGCTAGGTAAGTTAATGTGTATGACATCTGGACCACTGTAACAAATTTAGCATATTAAGAACTATCAGCAATCTGCAGCACTAGGTGGTAGACTCTCTGACATCATTGAATATAAATTTAAATGTCTACATCCATACTGTCTAGCAGAGTACCTGTCACACCATTCAGTAAGAAACATGAATACGTGTGTACGCCATTAATTTCTGCACAGTACATTTACTAAGAATCAGACATAAATAGCTAAAGTATTGAATTTCCCAGTATTCTGTGATGTGTCAAGTAGATGTTAATAAAAGGTCATATTGAAACATTAGACTGAAAACATGCCCTTTAAGTGTGTTGATGTCAAAGCATTTACAGTTAATCTGTTTCTCAGATGCACCCTGGATGTGGATGGGTAATGCTCCTCTCAAAAGCTATAGTTTATTAAGTAAAAAAATCCCAATACCAGTAGTGGCATACCTCCTGAAAGTGGTTGGTCATGGGAGTCTATGATCCTCCCCCGAATATAGACATTTTCCCATTAGAACTAGATGGTAAAACCTGACTGCTGAGATACCACATTATGTGAACACAGAACACAGAGATATGGAACTGTAATAGAAGACTTCTTCCTGCTGTTTAGCTTTCATAGTACCAGAGGATGCTGGGGGAGAATTGGGTCTTGTTCAATGGACCATATGTGCTACAATTATCATCCAACCAAGCAAAAATGTCCAGTGATGTAATAGTGGCTTGTCAGTAATGGAGGCAATTAACCACTTTATGGTTATACTTGAGGCCCACTCCATAGGAAGGAGTCCATATATAGTTAGCTTGGTATTGTAAACATGGCCAAAATCCCATGGCTCAGAGGTTATAGGCCTAAGTAGAGAAGCTAATGCTATTATTTTGCTAAATAAACATGATATGACAACCAAATTTCAGTTTAAGTAATTATGTTCATACCTATAAATTAGTGTTGTCATTTGCTCTGGTCATAGACGTTCCTTTTTGTCGCTGGCCATGGTAATAGCGGAGTCTCATAACTGGTCAAAGTGCTGAGAATATGGGACTATTGGATGCTCAGCCATAAGTGTACCTCAGTGTTATCCCCTCCAAGCATCAGCAAACACCGAGGAAGACAGCTAACTCTTGTTCTCACAACAGTTGTATTAGCAGCACATGACTGGTGCAAGACTGGGCTTTTCACCATTCTGCCATGAGGAAGAGGCCTCAGTCATCCCAAGACCTAAGGCAGATAGTCATATCTCGAAAGAAGGAGCTGATGAGACCCTACCTCTCCTTAAATATATATAGTCAGTTAATGGTCATTGTGGGAGGAAAAGATGATCCATAACCCATGTCTCTGCAAATACTCCCTTAGCTGGAATGCTGTAAGCAACTTCAATGGAACTCATTGGAACATCAAGTATATAATAATAATTTAATGACATAAAAGAAGAAAAGAGACTTGGAGGGAAGGGGGAAGGGATCAATGGAGTCAGAGGGATCAGAAGAAGTTAATGAGGAGTGAATATGATAAAAATACATTTTATGTTTACAAATACCACAGTGAGAACAATTACTGCCTGTAAAGAGTGTATACTAAAAAATTTAAAAGTTGTTTCTATTGAGAGGAATTAAATAGCACAGATAACTTATGTTTATAAGCAAACATGTACTTTAGAGTTTTCATCTCTTTGACTACCCAATGAATAAATGTCCTCTACAGAGTAACACTGTAAAGTCTTAGCTTGATAGTTCCCCCAGTGGACGCTGAGTGGCTGTCACATCAGCTTCTTCTCCATCACTGATGCTTTCTTCTGTTGTGTCTCTGGAAAGCTGAGCATCTTCTCAGACATGGTTTACCCATTTTGGGGGGTTTATTGCTTATTATCTTCTCATCCCTCCTAAAATATGCTTCACTGAAAAATTTCAAAGGTTTATGATGCTTATATATTTATATTATAAAAATACAATAATTATTTATTAATTGAGCAAGTGAACTAGAGTCATATGACTGATTTTGTCTCTCTGCTTGCTACCTACCTACTATTGCCTATTTTTATCTATCTCTCTAGCTTTCTACCTTCCTACATCCACACATACCTTCCTACTTGTGTTTAATATCAACATCAATGTAGAAAATCCTCTAAGCTTTAGAACAGGGTTTCCCACAACCCTCATTAGGATTACATTGCTTCTGTTCCTTATTAGCATTCTAGGGTTTTTAAATACACCACTCTGAGATTATATGGTCTTTGAAAAAAGTGATCCAAGAGGATGCTAATATTTGATTCCTAATTTAATCAGAAACACTGATGAGACACCGAAACAGAGTATTTTAAAGAGTGATTATCTAAAGGATTTTATGTTAGTAACTTTAAATTGATAGATAATTTTTCCCATGAGAACTCCTAGAACATATCTTGTTTGGTTTGTGTGGGGTCTGTTTTTTGTAAGATACTCACAAAATATCTTGACTGTTCATAATCTGGACCATTCAATTGTAAGCCTAGCTTTCAATTCAGAGCCAGAAGGTAGGACACTCCTGACCCTGGTTGTCCTGAACACTTTAGTGAGAATTTTGAAATTAGACTGGGCTAAACTTTGGAGTACATTGTGCCATAATAAATGAAATCAACTCGCTGATAAGATGATTACATTTCTCTTCAAATTCCTTCAAATTAAATGTGTCAGAGTGTTTTAAAGAGGTAATCTCTTTTCTAAATGTCACGGAACAATTAGTCTTTGCAAGAGATAGTAATGAACCACCCAGGGTGTTGGTGTACAAATATTACTGTAATTTGGCACCTTTTATGAACTCATTTGACACAAGAAAAATTCAATTTTCCTCATATTTTTAGATATATAATTCAGTTCCAAGTATCACTATTCTAGGAAAAAATAATTTAAAAATGTTGGGTTTTACCTTATGACTGACAGTCCAGTAAATACAAACCTATTATCTAACAGGGCCTATAAGCTACCACTCTTTGGGAGCTGATCTTGTCAAAAAATTTATTAATATTTTAAATAAATGGATATGGGGGAGAGGCAGTCAGTGGGTAATATATACATAATATATTTTCATTAAAAATGTTTATTAAGTTTAAGCAAAATCTTCAAAGATCTACTTAGAAATTAACCTAGTTTCAAGGAAAGGAGAAACCTTTAATTTCACTGCTATAGTACAGGGCAAAAACTCCTAAAATTTATAAAATAAAAAAAGTGATTAGCATGAATGTCCCCTTTGCAAGGTCATGCATGGGTAGACTTTGAACATATGGAGTCCCTGTGGGCAAGAATGGAGTTTTACATTTGTGTTAGGATGAGGAAAATTCAGGGCTTTTCTTAGCAGATGTCTTATTATTCTGTTGATTTTTTTTTTTTATGACTTCGAGAAATAGAATCAGGAAATTGGGGCAATAAAGCTTAGGACATTTTCCTGGGAATAAACACTTGACCTTCAGGTGACAGAACTTCTGAGTAGAATGGCAAACTTAGGGTTGGTGCAGAGGATGAGAGAGAAGGGGGAGAGAGAGAGAAAGAGAGAGAGGGGGGAGAACATAAAATTGGACGAGGCAGGAGATAGGCAGAATCTTGTGGAAGGGGAAGCATGATCAAAATATACTGTATGAAAAAAATTAATGAAAGATATGGCATCCTCACATAGATATACATGCAGGCAAAACGTAAGTACACATAAAGATAAATCTTAAAAAAAAAAAGAACTGGGCTGTGATGGCATGTAATTTCTCTGTGTCCTGCCCTGCTAGTCCCAAAGACACTTTGCAGCAAATAACTGGCTTGGAGGCTTATTATTATAGTAACTGCTGGGCTAATCAGGAATATTCCTGACTAGCTCTTATACTTAAATTAACTCATAATTCTTATCTATGTTTAGCCATGGGGCTTGGTACCTTTTCTTCAGTACAGCATTTTCATATTCCTGCTCTGCCTTTCCTCTTCCTAGGATTCTCCCAGTCTGGCCTCCCCACCTATACTTTCTGACTGCCTACTGACCAATCAGCATTTTATTAAACCAATACTAGTGATAAATATTTATAGTGTACGAGAGCCTAGTTCCACAGCAGTGGTGCATGCTTTAATCCCAGCTCTCAGAGGCAGAGGCAAGGGAATCTCTGGTTTAAAGTCAGTCTGATCTATAGAGCAAGCTGTAGCATAGCCAGAACTACACAGAGAAACCCTGTCTCAAAAAAAAAAACCCAAAAAGTTAAAAAAGGGGGTTGGTACAAAGGGTCACAAATTGCACTAGATTGCCAGTGTATTGGAGATCCTAGGAGAAATAAGCAGTGTCAGTTAAGCAGTGTAGAGATGGAAACCAAAGAAGGTGGTTTTAAGAGTATCCTGCTTTTAAAACTGAGAGAGAGAGGAGAGAGAGAGAGAGAGAGAGAGAGAGAGAGAGAGAGAGAGAGAGAGAGAGAGAGAGAGAACGAATTAGAGACCAGAGAGACAGACACACAGAGAGTATCTCATTATGTAGCTCAAGGAAACCTTAAAATCTTCCTGCCTCTCCCAAGTGCTGGGATTATAGGTGTGCTCCATCACAAGAAGCCAACGCAGAGCTATACATTCTCATTTTTGTAAACATTTCTATTACTGTTTACTTACCTGAATGTGTACATGCTCAATTGTGCCTCTTTGTTCACATGCAACTTTCAGGGAAGTAAGTTCTTACCTTCTAGCACATAGGTCAGAGGGGAGGGGTGTAGAATTAAAGTAGTCAGGCTTGGCAGCAGGCACCTACTGCACAAATTCTGGTTGTGTTAAAGGAAACTCAGAGCCAAATGTCAGGGAAAGGCTGAAATATCAAAGAGAGGAAACACCACAGTCAAAACTAACCCATCTGTCTTCCAGCTTCCTCAGCCTTGCTCCTTGTGGCTTCTGCTTGCCTCATCTGTCTTTCTATGCCTGCATTAAATACCCTCTTCACCCAGTTGTTTCACATCCAGGTTAAGATTAAAGGTGTGGGCTACTATTATTTGGTAGATAGCTTTGAGCTCACAGAAACACAGAAAGATCTCCTCTGTCACTGGAGTTATGGGATTAAAGGTCTGGCACCACCACTGCCTGCCTGGGAGCCTGGAACTAACTCTCTGTAAACCAAGCTGACCTCAAATTCAGATCTGTTGGGATTAAAGGTGTGAATTACCACTCTCTGATCCTCCTGGATTGACTGTGGGTAGATCTCTGATATTTCAGACTGGTTTTTACTAAATATGTAACATATCACCACAGGCACCTTTGCCTGGTGAGCCTTCTCTCTGGCTCAGGAACAGTAAATCATTATTGGAAATAGAATTTAAGCCTCACAGTGCAAGGGGAAGGTGATGATGAGAATAGCCAATTTCTCCTCCTCACTTATTGATTGGTTTGGGCTTGCTCACCTGTCTACAATGATCAAGGTTTGCTTTCCTTCTCTTACACTGACTTTACTTATGTCCCTCCTAGCTTATACTCTTAAGTGAACCATTCTCTTATTTTACAGAGTGAAGATTGCCTGTATATTTCAGTTTCTCAACTAGCTAAGGACATTGGTGACCACAGATCATTTCTGATAATTCACGACAGCAAGGAACGTTCTCAAATCAGTTATTTACTATACATTTGAATCCACACAATTGCAACATGTGTTTGGAAATAAAAAATAGGTACTGCGTCATGTATTTTCCCCAGGTGCCTCATTTATTAAAAGGTTGCCTGAAAAATATTCATTGAAGGTATCACATAAGGTAGAAATAATTTTTTTTTTATGCCAGAGATCAGAAAAGGAGAAAATTTCATTTAACAAAGCAAACATTTTCCACCTGGTATAACACATTCAAACCTTAATATCCTCCAGAGGTAATTTGTAAAGAAAGTAACTGTACACTTCAGTGCATATTTTGATGAGTTTTGCAAAATGCACACCCCTGTATGTTCACAATTTCAATCAAGATTCTTAGTATTTCTGCCCCTTTGTGCTCATTTCCAATTAATCCCCATGCCCATTCAGTCTTGCTCTATTTCAAGCACTATAGATAGACTTTCAGCTTTGCATGGATGTAGGTGGAATTTCATGATAATCCTATGTCTATCTTTGTAGTGGGATTATGTTGTTACATTGTAAATAATTGTCCTGCCTACTGGTTTAATAAAAATTCTGATTGGCCAAAGGCAGACAGGAAGTGTGGGCAGGGCTACCAGACTAAGAAAGCTCTGAGAACAGGAAGAACAGAGCAGAGATGCCACAGAGTCACCAAAGAAGCAGATGTAGAGGACACCTATGCTGCTTTGAGAAAAGGTTCCGAGCCGCATGGCTTAACAAGATAAAAATAATGAGTTATCTTAAGAGTAAAGAGTTAGCAAGTTATGTGCCTGGGCCCCAGGTCAATCATTGTACAATTAATACAAGTGTCTGTGTATATTAGTGGGACTATGGGACTGTGGGTCTGCAGGTCTGGGCCATGAGGCTAGGCCAGAAAGTCCTGGCCAGAAACTTCATACAACATATCTTTTCTTAAGTATAATATTTTGAGATTAATTTACATCATTAGGCATATCAATAATTAGAAACTATAAATATTTTTTTATTGGATGTCAATACACAGTTTGTTCTTCCAGACTCCCTTTAGTAGATAGAAAGCTGTGGGAAAAGCTGTTTGGGCAAGAAGTTTGAGGATATGTGTTTTTATTTATCTTATGTGAATAGGAGAACTTGCATTTTCTGGTTTTCAGCCGTGAATACACTCATTACCAAAAGTAACTACCAAACTTTATAAGAAATTTCAAACCCAATTCCTCTTAATGACTATATGAATTTGAGAACTACCCAGTTGCATGTGCCACTGGATCATATAGCCATTTTTTGTTTCCTCAATTAAAGACTTTCAATCTGTGTTAAAGTTCTTTGAGTTAATCTAAAGGTAGATCCAATCTATTGATGTGCTATTTCATAATAGATCTAAATATTGTAAAATGTAAAATGAAGTAAAGAATCTTTGGTGTGCCCATGTAATATATAACAATACATGAATGTTCCTATAACAAGTCTAGTTAATAAGGCAAGAGAAAGAGATACAGGGTTTAAAATACAAGGGAGTCAGATTATTCCAGTTTGCGGACAGTACGAATTTTCAGATTCATATTGTCCTTAAGGATTCTACCAGCAAACCATTAGCAGTGATGTAATTTGAAAATTACAGAACATCCATAGACTCATGTGTTTGAACAATTGCTCCCAAGTTGGTAACACTGTTTGGGAAGGTTATGGGACCTTTAGGTGCTTGGGCACGTACATCACTGATGCAGGCTTTTATGGCTGTACCCATTTTCTTTTCTCTCTCTAGTTCCAAACAGGCTGGTCACATGCTGCTGCTGTCTTGCCTTCCCCTTCCTGTGGAAGCCTATCCCTCTGGAATTGAAAGCCAAAATGAACCCTTTTTCATTAAGTTGCTTTCTCCAGGTTATTTTATCACAGCATCCTAAAAGTGGCTAAGGCAACCAGTAAACACTTCAACGAGATAGCAAGATATAAAAACAGCAAACAAACATCAGTACCTTTCTAAACTTTTAATTTTATTATTATTTATTATAAATGTGTGTATATGTGTGTGTGTTGTATGTTATGTGTGTATATGTGTATGTGTGTGTGGTGTATGTGTGTGTATGTGTGTGTGAGTATGTGTGTTATATGTGTGTGTATATGTGTATGTGTGTGTGTATGTATGTGTGTGTATGTGTGTGAGTATGTGTGTGTTGTGTGTGTATGTATGTGTTGTGTTGTGTATGTTTATGTCTGTGTGTGTATGTTTATGTCTGTGTGTGTGTATGTTTATGTGTGTGTGTGTGTGTGTGTGTGTGTGTGTGTGTGTGTATGTGTATGTAAGCACACATAGAGAATAGAGGACGATGCTATGAGTCAAACAGCTTTATCACCCCATACTCTCACCTGCCCACTGAAGCAAGCCAGCAAGCAAACAAAAACCCACAAAAGTTTGAGTAAACTTAAAAAAGATTGATTTCTAGGTGTTTTAAAAAATGGAAGCACTTTGTAGTTATAGACTCTGTCAGTTTTTTTGTCTTTAAATAGAATAAACACACTGGTTTCAATTGGGCATCTGATTAGTCTACCACCTACAATCCATGGGTCTGACATTGCTTTTTGTTAGTTTTAACTGAATTTTATACCTAATTTGATTTATTCTACCTAGGTTTATTTCGCATCTGTTTGGGAATTTTCTGATAAGGGGTTTATGTGTCTCAAAAATTTATGTAAGGACTTTTCTTCCAGAGCACAACCCACTTTAAAGTTCTAAAGGCTAAAGCCTGTGGGGAATGGCAAGAGGAAGGAGCGCAATTTTGGATTCATTTCACATCGGGCCTTGCACACGGAGCTCGTAGAAGAGACGGATGTCTCATTCACAGCCACGATGACACCAACAGTTAGTCATCCTTCATTATTTTAGCCTTGTATAAAGACTTCTGGTTCTTTATACAGGTCCCAGGGATTTTATCTTCTGTGTGGCAGTCTTTGTACCAACTTCCAGTCTGCTGTGATCAAGTTTTCCTTGTCATTTAGTCATGCGTCCTGCTGTAAACACATAGCCAAGGTCTCCAGGGACTCTAGGTGATTCCCCAAGGCAAACTCCTGCATCAGCACACATTTTTTTTTTTTTTTTATCATACTTCCCGGAGTCCTCTTAGGCTTCTGAGAGCTGTCATTTGCCCCCTCAGGTTCTCTATGAGCTTACACAGGTAATTTCTTCCTTTGTTTATCTTTCTGTCCCCTCCCCTGCCAAATACATTTTATATTTTAGAGCATCCTGTCCTGTAGGATTTTATGAGATATGATGTACCATATACTAGACAAGGAGATATTTTATTTTTCTTAAGTAAGGTACAGAATCAATGATAGGTAAGTATTTTAGAATGCCACACCTTCTTGCTTTATGTATTTCTTGAATGGGCTAGAAGTGATCTGAATGTTGAACATGTGCATGCAAGTTTAAGTAAGCCATATGGCTTGGAGGTGAAAACATATGGAAACTATTAATAGATAGGGAGAGGTCAGGCTGGAGTCAGAGGCTCTTTGTTGTCTTTCTTATCTCATAGTTGCTGACAAGAGGGAGGGAGAGAGGGGGAGGGAATATTTGAACTTAAAAGTGATTTCACAATTTGCTTGGTTAAATTAGATGACCCAAGAGACTGAAATGGATTCATTTTTTTCATATGGTGTGTTTAGCATATTACTTAAAGTATATTTAACAGATAATAAAATGTACACATTTGTTTTACAGACGCTGTTGGTTAACATGTTGGTTTGCAATAGATCCCAAAATGTAAAAATTTAATACTCTGTATAAACTTATCTGGGAAACTTTTATTATTATTTTGAAATGATTATCTTTGGGTCTTCAAATGTTTTTAAGCACCAACTGAAATTTCAAATTCCTTTGAAAAGGATGATTTATAAAGAAATAAAGTTCTTTAGTAAACTTCACCATCCTGAGGGATCCTTCTGTTCTTTCTACCATCATGGCAGTCTAAACTCAACTTCTCTTTGCCAGGGCCATTTATCCACCTTTGTCAAATGACATTTCTAAAATGCAAACTGGACTGAGTCTCCCCTGGGTCTAAGCTTTAATACACATGTGTTATTCTCTTGGGGGTAAAATTGCTGTCCCTACTTATGGAAAGTTTTCTCTTCTTTTATTCTGGCCCTTCCAGACTCTTTGGAGGTTTCTATCCCTTCATCCACCCTTGGCTTTAATCTTTCAAATGTCCATGCCCCAGATTCTGCCCATACTGTTGCCTATTTGTAGAATATGTTTCTATTTCTTGGTATTGTGTAGCCTATGCTTCCCTTTTATAAATAAAGACAATCCTTCATACATTTCGGTCTGAACAAAAAGCATGTCAGAGAGATTGTTGCCAACAATTAAGAAGCACATTTCGGGATATTTTGCAATGTAAATTTTATTAAATTTTTATTGATTTTTCACTGATTAAAATATAAAATTTAAATATTTAATATATAATATATGTGTTTTTAGGAAATGATAAGTGGAAGGTAAAAATGTACTTTATTAGGTAATATTACTCACTGGCAGGCTAATAATACTTCTTTTGAAGCTCAAAAACAAATAACTTTTTCAAAGAATCCATTTCCTGTGTACAAGATAAAAATTAAACATTTGTTTTATATCTTAAGCTTAATTTATGACACATCCCCAAAGTGCTATAAAATTCATTACTTATCTACTTTTCCTAAGATAGATAATAGCCTAATAATTGTGAAATGTTGAGTCATGGATATTATTTTGCTGATTTCATTGTCTTCTTTTAAGTAATTTTTTCCTTATTGGGAACTTAAGTGAATTTTAAAAAGCTAATATTTGTTTAAAAGTAGCCAAGGTAACAAGATTTTCTTTTGACTGACTCTTCCTGCCTGGTACTGATTTCTTGCCTTAGCAGTACCAGATGCACTGGCATTGGAACCTATGTGCCAGTGGAAGGGATTTGATGCTGACCTAGAATAAACACTCCTTACTGTCTAAACACTTTAAAATCTGCCAATACTTTTCATAAATTCATTGAACAATATTCTTCTGTGGCAGAAGCTGATAATTATTCTCCACTTAATATTCCCTTAGTCTTATTTTTGGGACATCAGTCCTTGTACCCAGTTGTAAGTGAGCACAAGAGCTATGAAACTTAATTCTCTTTCCTAGATTCCTTGCTAACCACACGTAGACTGTAGCCATCTTTTAGACAAAAAGGCATTAGTAGACATGGTGTGTGAGGTACTCTCGCTGTGTTCTTTGTTGAGGAAGTTCCTTGTTCTTTCTTTCTTTTTCTCCTTCTAAAGATCAGAAAAAAGCTAGAATGTTCCAGAGGATTCTCCTATCATGTAGACTGGAGTAGATCCCAAAGGGACAGAAACATGAGAAAATAGAACCTGGGGTCTTGGAGACCATCTTAGAATCAAACTAATTGTACTTAATAGCTATCAAAAAAAAAAAAAGAAAAAAAAGAAATAAAGTTGGGCAAATGAGGTTTTGGGAAACATCCGGGGCAGCTGGAGGAAGGAATGGTAGTTGGATATGATCATGTTTTATTGTACACAGATATGACATTTTCAAAAATAGGAAATTAAAATTTAAAAATTTCAATCATATTTCTATTAGCTCTTTGAGGATTTCATTCAATTTTATCATCTCCCCTTTCTCCTCATCGACTCCTGTCCTTGAGTTGTCTTAGTTTTCTTTCTTTGAGTCTATTTGTACCGTCCCCATTTGTCTTGGGGGTGGAGCCTGAACAGGGCTGGAGAGATGACTCAGCCATTAAGGGTTGAGGTTCACAACCCAAAAGAAAACATTTCTGTAGAAAAGATTGCATGTTAGATTTTTATTTTTGAAGTAGGGTCTCATGTCACCCAGGCTGTCCTTGAGCTTGATGTGTAGTTGAAGATGACCTTGACCTCTTGCCTCTTACAGTTGCCAGTATTATAACTGCCTGCCACAGTGCCCAATTTTGCATTTTACATTTTATAGAAGTTATTGACTATCTTGTTCAAAATATTAAAATCAAAGCAAAGACACATATATTAAAACAATTAGCTTAAGATCCATTATACTCACTGTTAAGTGTATTCAATGCATTATAAAAGTCACGACTCTGGATTTAAGTACAGTTTAAATCTTACGACATAATGCTATTATATCTTCCTTCAAGTCATGGATTCTTGATTACTAAGTAATTACTTTGCACTGGGATTACAATCATTGACAATTGGATTTGTTTGCATGGTGTGCTCTGGGCTGGGGTTCATTTGAAGATAATAAAACTTACTTTATGATGGAACCTTTTAAACTCACCATCTGTCCCTTATTTAGGCTTCAGTTATTCCAAATGGCAGTATAAGTTTTCTTTACAGAGTATACATGTGCTGAAACATTGTGTTTTGATGTGCTTTGCAATATATCTCTTATATATTAACAATTTAAACAAAAATTTAAAGTTCTATCCTCAAAGAGATAGGGAATAAGGCTTGTCATGAAAATCTCTTCACCACCTTCTCCATGTAGGCTCCAGGGATTGAACCTTTGGTCTCATGATTACTAGGAGAGAGCTCAGAGTGGTACCTCCAGCTCCAAGCATTTCCTCCTTGGGATATTCAGCTTCCAATGTTTTGCAACCCCATTTTGCTAAGTACGGCAAGCTACACTCATTGGCTTCTTATTTGGTCTTATTTGGTCGTCTTCTCATTTGGTTCTTGTGTGTGACCACTATTGACCATTAGTACTTCCCCTTTGGGTATAGTTTCTGGCATTAGTACTTCCCCTTTGGGTATAGCTTCTGGCATTAGTACTTCCCCTTTGGGTATAGCTTCTGGCATTAGTACTTCCTCTTTGGGCATAGCTTCTGGCATTAGTACTTCCCCTTTGGGTATAGCTTCTGGCATTAGTACTTCCTCTTTGGGTATAGCTTCTGGCATTAGTACTTCCTCTTTGGGTATAGTTTCTGGCATTACTGAGACCATGTGACTTATTCCAGTTCTTCATCTCTGTTGCATTTATATGGGAAGATGATGGTATGAGTGCACACTTTATATATTTAGCAGGACAGAATTCTCACAGAAACCAGCTTTCCTCTCTATATTAAAGTTAATTTCAAGTGACTCCATCCTATAGGATTGCATCGCAGTTTTATGTTAAATTTCTATCTCTTTTAGGAACACTATGATGGACAGTTACTGGTTCAATTTCGATGCATCTATTATTGTTTTTCATCTGTTTTGGATACTTGAGTTGTTGCGAAGTGGCCAAGGAGAGTTCAGTTAGCTGTGTCTTTGGTGACCTCAGCATTACATGTGATTTGTAAGCGTCCCTATATTCTGATGACAAGATGTTGCACTACCTTCTGGAGACTTGACATGGGATTTTTTATGTTCTGTCCCATTCTTGTTCTTTCTGACAGAAGAGGATGTGAGCGGATTTTGATGATGAGATGGCATCTCTAGGTGAATCATTTCTAATAGTAAAAATTGAAGAAAGTGTTTGTACTCAAGGCTTTGCATTCACATTGACTAGATCTATTTGGACAGCTAAGGACCATGAGTGTGGGGATTCAATAAAAGTTTCAGAAGTTTTGGAGATATCAGAGGGAATCTACCCATAGTCTATGTGAGGGGTTAGTAAACGCTCCAGAAGTCCCAGAGCTCTAACCACAGTCAGTCTAGGAAAATCAGAATGGTGATTCAAACCTTTAATCCCAGTACAGGGAGTATCCTGGGAGTGGTGACCTATACCCTTAATCCTAACTGAGTCAAGGTCACTTCAGATTATAGAAGGAATTCCAGGCTCCCAAGTAGGCAGTGGTGGAGCCATGCCTTAATTTATGAAAGGGTACTTAAGACAGGATTGAAACACAGAGGGAAGCATTTCCAAGGGAAGCGAGGCTGAGGAAGCTGGAAGACAGCTGGATAAGATTTGACTGTGGTGTTTATTCCCTCTAGTATTTCCAACTTCTTCAGAGATCTATCCCTGAGTCTCATTCTTTCGTGTGACACATGAGTCCTTTACAGTTTAGACCTCCTATAGATCTCATTTTGTTTTCCATTTAGAGTTTTAGCCTTCTATCCATACTTACAAAATTGAACTTATTTTTATCACAATATTTCATGCCTAGTCCATAAGTATTTTTCCCCTGGCTTTCTTTATAATTACTTCTTTCTTTGTGTTAATATATTTTCTTCATTGACAACATTGTACATGAATATAATGCATTCTGGTTACTTCCCACTTCTTTTAATCCTCGTCCATCCTTGCCAGGCTTCTTTCCTCCTTAGAAATACATTTATCCTGGTCTCAACTTTTTGTGGTATTAGGTTTTCCACAGAACCATCTGTGTGGCTTTGGATTTAACGGGCTAATCACTGGGCACATCACTGTATGTCATGCCTCTCCCCCTTCCAGAATCTGTTCACCAGTTAGTGGTGGACTCCTGTGAGCCCCTTCTTTGTCTACAGCTGATTGCTCCAATTTATGTACCTTAGTGCACGTAGGTGCAAATGCTGGGCATCCATGATTGTCAAAAGATAGTATTTTACTGCCTCTCTTACTGTCTTCCAGCTTCATATATGTAGTCTTTCAACTTCCTTGCTATGTTATGGTCTTTCTGTACACTCTGAATTTGTGTTGCTACCATATAAGCTGCTTTGGCCTATGGCAAACAGGAGACAGCCAGGCAGAAAATTAAAGAGAGATACAGGGAGAAAAAAAGGCAGAGTTGGAGCAGACTATGTGAGGCATGCAAGGGTAAAGTCAAAAGACACACAGCAATACTTAAAATAGATTAATAAAAATGGGTTAGCTTAAGATGGATGAACTAGTTAGTAATAAGGCTGGGCCATAGACCAAACAATTTGTAATGAATATAAATCTCTGTGTATTTATTTGGGACCAAGTGGCTGTGGGACACAGGAAAACTTCCAGCTATACTCTCTTCTAGAATGTTCCCTGAGACTTAAGGGGGTGACCTCAGCTTCCTCTACAGTTGCCACATTCATTTCCATTCACTTCAAAGAGATAATTCTCTGGTTCAATATGAGAGGAGCTCTTGTTTGAGGCATAAGCAGGCATCTAGGAGGCACTCAATGCTCTTTCAAGTTAGCTAAGCAGCAGGGATAGGGTTTCCCCAAAACCTATAACTTCTTCCTTTATAGGTTTTGACCAGATTTGCATTGATAGGTATGAAATTTGTCTTGTGGAGATGGGCCTCAAATCCAATTAGGCAGAAATTGGTTCCCCTCACAACAACTCTTCTCCTGCTGAAGCTGGCATATCTTGCATGATAGGTTGGTAGTCTATTCATCTCACAGGTTGTATTGTTCAATATTTTAAGAAAACTTCAAGACAAATAGTTGCATGACTAAATTCTAGCATTCAAACTTAGGAAAAATGGAGTTGCTAGTTTGAGAATGCTGGAAATCATGGAAACCAATGAGTTCTATTTTCTTACTTAGGCAACAGACAATACAACAAATCTTGTGTGAGTTGTACAGTGCTTGACATCACTGCAGCATCAGACTACACAGTGATCAATTTGTTCAGCTAATCCTGTTAGAATAAAATAAACAGTGTTTTGCTGTAATTAAATGGAAAGCGCTTCCATTTAATTAAACATTAAAGTCCTCGGGAGTTATTCAAGTTAAAACTTTTTACATAATATTTTAAGCCATTTTGATTTCAAATAGATGTCAGATAACAAACCAGTGTGCTAGATTAATTAAAAACACATTAAAAGTTACAGTGTAGAAGCTAAGGGGTGAATATCCATTATCATTCATCTTATATTTAATAAAGTACATTTCACATAATAATCTAAAATTGCTGGACTGTCTTCCTCTATGTTTCTTGGAAACGTTTTCTTTAATTGTACTCTCCTGTGTTTGAATCTTTGCATTTTATATTGGAAATATTATATAAATAAGAACAGGATGCTAAAATACAAATGTCTCATAATTAGACAAGACAACTTTTTGCCTATCTTAAAACTTAGCAGATAAGGAAATATGATAACCTTCGTGAAATACATGGACATTTCTGTGATGATAAATAGTAAGAGTATATTTTAGAACTGATTTTGTATACTTGCACTTATATATTATGAAATAACTTAAAAATATAAGTGGCTAGTCACTCCTGTAATTTTAATGATCACTTTCTTAAGTGCAAGAAGCAAAGAGTACAACTACATCTTTACTTTAGAAGATGCCTTTTAGAAACTGTCACTGAGTCAAGGAAGTATCTTGATGAAGATGGCTGCCGACTAGAAATAGAAAGTGCTATTTAGCTCCTGGAACAAAGCCCTGGAACAAAGCTACAGGGCTGTGTTTTATAGACTTTCCCGGGTTATTAGCTTTATTGTGCAGATCATATTGATTTATGCAAAAGAATAAGCAATCTTAACTGTTTCTAGGAGGAAATGAACAGTTATTTTCTATTAAAATCCTTCCAAAATAATATACAGTTGGTTTAAATCCATGGAGCTGTCTTGGTAATTTTCATTATACTAATTTGCAAATCTAATAACTCATGTCTGAAATCCCCTCATCTGGCACTTTCCCTCTCTCCAGCAAAGCTGAGCAGCGCAGAATAACAGCAAGCCTCATGTCAGAGTCATCTCTCTCTTTGACTTAGTTCTGGGATTTTTCCTAACCTACTTTAGAACAGACAGGAAGACAAAGTGATGGAAGAATATGCATTGTGCTCTGGTACCCTTAGTTTTGTACCAAAGCCACTTCTAAAATGGATAAATACTCTGTAAATTTACCAAGGAGGAAGATGTGCATCAGTATTAGAGCATTACTCAGTTGTAGAAGGAAACCCATCCCACTTCCTTTATTTTAGGATGTATCTTTTGTATTTAAACCTTTACGTTCACAGAAAGAAAGGAAAATTGTGTTAAAGGAGATTTAATTTTCTCCTGGCTACACTAAGTGTTTGAGAATAGCTTATCATTAAAAGCTTTTCTTAATTCTATATCATTTGTCCAAAACTCTAGAAAAGGAGCCCATTGTCTCAAGGAATAAAAGGGGAATGCCAGAGACATTTGTTGGCTTCCACTTTGGGTATGTGTAGGTAGTTTCTGGGCTACAGAATCTATCCTTACTGTGGTCTGCCTCATGCTGTTGCTGATGGATGCTGGTGTGATTCTTGGTTTGTTCTTTGACACGGTCATGATAGGACTGAAATCCTCTACTCGGTTGCTTCAATGCTTTCCCATGATGCCCAAGTCTTGCATTCAACCCTTGTTGGTAGGTTTCTCTGAAACACCTTTCGATTATCGTGTATTGTGTGTGTGTGTGTGACCACATGCATGTAGAAGTCAGAGGACAACTTTGTGGGGTCAATTCTCTCATTCTACCATGTGGGGGTCTTGGGAATCAAATTCAAATCATCAAGTTTGGCAGCAAGCACCTTTACCTGATAAGCCATCTCACCCGCTCAGTGTTATGTGTTTATTTTTTAAAATAGTAAATAATGTATTTAATGGATACTATGAAAATAAAGATTAATCAAGCTGTTTGTAAATGTCCCCCTCCTGGAACACTACTTGCTTTCATTTGGTCAACAGGTTTCTGGAAAGGGCATATCGAGAATTAAAACCTGCAATACACGCTCTGTTCAGTAGGTGACAGCACTGAGCACATGTATCAATGCTAGCACAATGGTGTGATCAGTGAGCAGGCTCCAATAGCATGGATACTGGTTGTATTTTAGTAGTACTGACATGCTGAGTGGTTATGAAAGGAAGCTAGAGACTTCTGATGTGGATGGAGCATAGATTCCCACTCTGGGGCAGGTGGATCGAAGGGGCGTTTCATGGTGGCTGGAAAGGCTGCAATACAAAGCAAAACTCCAGTCCCAAGAGAAGTTTCAGCAGACTCTTTACACCTGGAGGAGTCATTAGGATAGGTATACAGCCTTGATTGATAGCAAGGGTCACATAAGCTCTCCATGAATCTCATTTAACCTCAGGGCTTCTAATATTCTCTTATGGATGATGCTCAAATACTTGTGATAAGCTCTAGGCAGCATTGTTTATCGGAAAGGATGGATTTGAGTCAGGTGGAAATAGAGGTCCAAGTCAGATGTAACATGGACCTGTTATAACACCTTGAAGTAGTGACTGTAGAGCTCATGTAGAAAGTCAAGATTTTTGTCTCATCACTAAAGATTCATAGTGAGAATTATTGGTAAAAAGATGGTTTGTGGATCCTTTCTGGCATATAATAGACAGGGAAAAAGTATTAGTCATTCTTCCCCGAGCTGATTTAGCTTCCCCATTATGATGCACTGAGATGATGCTCGTCTGCCTTGGTGGCTTCAGAGCATCTCAAATGGAATGGCTGCTAATAAAATCACCCTCTCCACTGTTAAATCTACCTTTGTCCTGTTTGCCTCTTGAAGTTATGACACCATTATAGGGAATCATAGAGTTGGCCTGGTCTAGCTGTCTTGAGAAACATGTCACAGGTTTTTCAGGTTAAAGTCAGTTGCTCCCAGGGCACCTGTGCCTTTCATTTCCTGAGAACCACAGACACACCCTCAGGCAGTGAAGCATTCAGGCCTCCTGTGTTTCTCCGTGTTCCTTAAAAGTCAGCAAAGCATATAGCAGCTTGCCTAGACAATTAGACATTACTCTTGTATAACCTGTGTAGCTTACAAATGTCATTGTATCCTGGCAACAACAATTGTATTGATACAGGCAGCCTCCATTGTATTCTGTTTCTGATAAAGGTATTAAAAAGTCTGATGTCACCGTTTGCCGTCTTGCTGAAGCACCCTTCTATTTGAACCTGGGTTTTGTTTCTCATAGGTCATATTTTGTAACCTTGACCCTGTAATCAAGAACTGGTGTTCACACACCATCCTGCTTACTATTAGCAAATCTGCAGTATGGAAACTTTAAAGAACAGAGCTGGACTATGTGAACTGAATTGGAGATGTATGTTTTACGCTGGTGCAGGGTGGGATCTTGTCTTCATTTAAAATTCTAATATTCAGTTTTTAGTCGTTTTGCAATTCTTTTCCACGAAAATACAGAATTACAATAGTATTTATCTTGACTAGTGAGATTTTTGGAGCCTTCTCAAACACGGTAGGAGGGTAGCATCTCACTTTTTCCACACTAAAATGGCGATGATCCTGCAGACACAGTATGCTCGCTCTGCATACCGTTATTGTTATTTTGCATTTAAATTTCTGGGCTCACATTTAGAAATTGGAAAAAGTCATATAAGAATCCCGATTTCAGCACTCTCTTGGAAAAATTTAAACCTGGCAACAGCACAATAGTTTCTGTGAGAGCAGCAGGCCAGGGATGGGTGGTGGCTACCCCTCTGTAGCTGTGCTATGTTTGAATGTCCCAGTTTGCCACCGTTTCTAGCATTTTCCACATGCATTTTACCCATTTATCTCTGTCTTTTTATCTTTCCTCCGTGTTTTTATTTCCCCCCTTTATTTCCTTTCCATTCAAGTTTACCTCATCCTTTAAATTTCTCACAGTAGGACACAACCACAGCTTCCAGCCATGCCCTGCCACTGTGGCAGGATGCACTAGGGGCCTACCCGGGGACTCTAGGCCAGGGTCAGGATACAGCAATAGCAACAACTCTCTGCTGTGCCGTGCATCTGTTCAGGGCACATCTCAACCAAGAGCCACCCTGCATATATGGTGCAGTGTAGTGGGCTGATGTTACTTTGTAAATAATTGTCCTACCTACTGGTTTAATAAAAATTCTGATTGGCCAAAGGCAGATAGGAAGTGTGGGTGGGGCTACCAGACTAAGAAAACTCTGGGAACAGGAAGAGCAGAGCAGAAATGCCACAGAGAAGCTGTGGAGACACCACGATGAGAAGCCAGCAGACACAGAGGAAAGAAGTTGAAATGCTGCTCTGAGAAAAGGTACCGAGCCACATGGCTGAACAGGATAAGAATCATGGGTTAGTTTAAGAGCAAGAGCAAGCTAGAAATATGCCAGAGCCATAGGCTTATCAGCATAAAATTAATATAAGCATCTGTGTGTTTCTGTGGGACTGTGGGTCTGGACCACAGGCCGGACAAGCCAGAAACTCCATATGTCAGTGCAGGGCGGTCACTCACCATTTTGGTGAGCTAGTACAGGGTGGGAAGTGGAGTGACTCATGGGCTCGGGAGAAAGGCAGGTCTGCAGGGATGAGATTGGGGAGAAACAGGCTAATGTGAATGGCCTACTTGCCACCTAAGTCCATGGTGATGTCCGGGCCTGGGTTATTGCCAAGGGCCAGTCTTGGTCTGAGACTGAAGGCATAAGACAGCCATGCAGACGCCTGCAGTCTGAGCTGTCACCTGGAGCTAGGTTGGTGTCTGAGAGCCATGCAGAAGCAGAGCCATACTGGTCTGAGTGGCCTGCACTGTTACCTGTGGCCATGGGGACATCAGGATCCAGGCTGCTGCTGAGGACTACATCTGGGTCCATGGTCCTATCACAATAGGGGTCTGTGCTGATGTCTTGTGGCCCATGGTGCCACCAAACATCACATGGATACCCAGGGTCTAGGCTACAATCTGTGACCATGTTGGTGCCTAAGGGCTGTGCTGCCACTAGGGCCATGCCAATTTGAATGGCCAGCATTGTCACCTGGGGCAAGGGTGTCATCCAGACCAGGGCATCATCTGTGCCAGGGCTGCTGCTGAGGGCCATGTCTGGGTCTGTGGTTCTATAGCAGCCAATGTCTAAGTTGATGTTCATAGCTCCTGAGACCATTGAAAGCCATGCCTATACCAGGGTCTGGCTGTCACCTCCGGCCTCGTTGGTGCCTAAGGGCCATACTGCTGCTACAGGACCATGCTTAACTTGGTAGACTGCACTGTTACCTGGGGCCATGGTGTTATTTAAGCCCTGGCTGTGGCCTAGGACCATGTCTGGGTTCGTGGTCCTACCACAATCAGGGTCTGTACTGATGTCCATGACCCACGTTGCCACCAAAGGACACACCTCTCACCACAGACATGAATCTCACATGGCCAGCTCGCTAGAGCTGACACAGTTGTCATGAACACAGGAGAACTAAGCCTGAGAGTATGAGAACAGCAGAGTTGATCCAGCCAGGTGTAGCATGGGCGAGGGAATGATGTCCTTTCCCATCTGATTCCTTGCTACCTGCTGTAGGTGAGAGAGCTGGTACCAGTACTGAGAGTGGAAGAACTAGCCCTGTTCCTCACCAGCTGTACCACACTGCAGTTAGCCCAGTTGTCAGGGAAGCAGGTGAGCAAGCCCTGAGGGCATAAGAGCAGGGGGCGCTGAACCCCCTCATATATCAGAGAGAGGGAGGAAGGGAAGGAGAGAGAGAGAGAGAGAGAGAGAGAGAGAGAGAGAGAGAGAGAGAGAGAGAGAGAGAGAGAGAGAGAGAGAGAGAGAGAGAGCAGAGAGCCCTGCACCTTGCTTGGGAACAGCAGTGGAGCTGGCTTTGGGGCGTGAATATGGATGAGCTGGACACCTAGGACCTGAGAGCAGGAGAACTGACTCTGCTCCTTGCTCCAGACTGCATTTTGTGTGTGTGTGTGTGTGTGTGTGTGTGTGTGTGTGTGTGTGCATGTATGTGTATGCGAGTGTGTGTATGTGTGTATGTGAGTGTGAGTGTATGTGTGTGTATGTGTATATATGTGTGTGTATGAGTGTGTGTATGTATATGTGTGTGTTTATGTGTGTGTGTATGCGTGGGTGCATGTGTGTATGTGAGTGTGTCTATGTATCTGTGTGCATGTGTGTGTGTGTGTGTGTGTGTGTGTGTGTGTGTGTGTAAACCTTCTAGATCAGAGAAGCCAAGAAGCAACCAGCTGATCTTGCTTTTTGGTCTGAGACCCAGCAAGAGATGCATCTCTTCATTTGTCCCCAAACCAAAAGGAAGGGCAAAACCCAAGTTCCTGTCCCCTTTTCCGGTGCTTCTTCTCTAACTAAATTGCTGCCTTCTCAATGGCTAATTCCAGTTGGCCTGTTGCTAGCTTTAGCCCCCCATCCCGATTCAATGTAAACTTTAACATAGTCTTGGAGTATCACAGTGTGATCAAATATCCTGAAACACATGTGGGTCTCATATTGTCATTCAGAAGGACTTAAAAACATACCTGAGGCTTCTCTGTAATCAGTCTGTCCGTTATCCATCCATCTTGTGAGCTCTTTCCTTTCTCACTTTTAAAGCTTTTATTTATTCTTGAGACTTTCATACATATATACAAGGAAGTATGATTGTATGTATCCTCTATTTTTTTTTGCTCCAACTCACTTGTCTCCCCAAACATTGTTTCTTGATAGATTCAGGAGAGTGGAGAAGTATCTGGATTCTGGCAATTTGAACACACTAGAGTTGACTTATGAGGCAGAAGAAACAGACGCTTTTGATTCAAGATCTATTATAAGATCAGGGTGAAGAATTTCTACTTGAGAGGAAGTGGTCTCTTGGCTACCTGAATGATAAGGAAATAAAATTTGCCACATCCTATATTTCAAGTATCCAGAATGATATACATTTGCTACTCCTCACACATCAATAGCTTATGTTGCTCAAGTTAAATTGACCTCGTTTTTTAGTATTAGAGGCTAAGAAGAAAATATGAAGCAATCACACATCTATAAGCTGTGAGGTCACTCTGTAAAGGTTGCCGGTCTTCATTGTACTCATCCTTGGGGCTTTATTTAGAAGTCAAGTGCTTCTGACGGAAACGGCAACACCTACTCCCAAATGTCAAGTCACTTCTGAACAGACGATCATTTGTTTCCCAGTGTTTTGTTTTCTGGCTGGGTCCCTGCCTTCTCTCACATTCCCTTTATCAAAGGATTTCTCAACGTGCCCCTTTGCCTGGGAGGAGAATGTTCTGGAAAAGGACACAGAGCTTAAATTCAGATAAACAAATTGGTAAGTGAGCAGTGTGTTCCTGCTTTTTTATGTGGCTGGGTTAAGAGTCAGGTCTGCGCGACTCAGGAGTCATTTGAGAATTTTAGCTGGAGTAGCACCTGCAAAGAAAGACAGAAGATAGAGAGATAACATTATGCAGATTTACTACTATAATAAATGAAAATATGTAATTACTAAAACAAAGAGAAAGACACAGACAATGATTAAGAAATGAATTAACTTCACTTTGGCATTGTCATATGAGGTTCTGAAGTTTGAATCTGACTTTTGTATCAGTATTTTCTGTGAGCAATTTTTCTAAGGAACTATAAATCATATATCTTAAGTCAATGTTCCAATTCCAATTTTGCAAAAATCACTATCCAGTCTTTTATCTGAAGATACTTTTAATTTGGACAGTAGTTTTATCAACTATGGCTAGCTTTTAGTGGGCTTAATATAATTTTAATGTAAGTAAATAAAAAGTATAGCACAGGTTCAGTTGTGCAGAAGGGAAAAATCAAAGCACCAAAGAGTTATTTATTAGAAATTTCTTTCTAGTTAGATGTCTGGAGGAATGTGATTCAAGACTTGGGCACCCATTTTGCCACTCTTGGGAAGCCAGGCATGTGTATGACATCTGGGATTTGGTTTCTGTTCTTATAATTCATAGATTAGGATGACAGCAGGTACTCCAGCCACCATGTTTATAGTCTAGGAAATAGGAGGACAGAGAGCTTTACCCCCCAGCTCAGTCATGGTCCATGAAGGAACTTCTGTTCTAAGCAAATTCATACAGCACATCCTACATGTCAACACTCAATATTGATTCCCACATGATGCCGAGTGAAAGGTGTCTAGCATCACTTCCTTACACTGCTGCAGTGTTCCCTTGAAAATAATGAAGAAGCGAATAGGGATGGTCTGTGTCACACATTTCTATTTAAAAACAGCATTAAAAGGGACAGAATTAGTAGATATTTCAGATTAGAGAAAGAGAATCAAGATCAAATTCTTAAATTCTGAGGCCTACTTATACAACTATTCTACCAAAAGCAGAAATATTAGGTATTTCAAATTGGAGAGAGGGAATCAGGATCAAGTTTTTATAGTTCTGAGGCCTACTTACACACTATTCTATCAGCTGTTCGCGATGAACTAGAGCAGTCTGAGTTGACTACTTCTACAGCACACCGGAAGCTGAACAGTGTGATTTTGGCTAGAGGCGTGTGAGTCTCTGTATTAATTGTAAGGGTACCCAGCTGGGTATGTGTCTTAGTGGACAAGATTGTGTGAATTGCTGAGTAGCCGGATAAGATATGCTAATGAATAAAAAGTGAAACACAATGTTATGTGGAGCAGACACTGGAAGGCAAATCTCTCTCTAGCAGATACTGCTTTTGTGAGGCTTTACACAAATTTCCACTCTCTATTTCAAAGCACTTTATAGTCTCATTTTGTTATTAAATAATCTATATTTGTTATTAGATTAAGCTGGAGACTAGGGGATTTACATTTACTAGTCTTAAAGTTGCCTGGATGGGAGGTGTCGGAATCAAAGCAAAAGTCTGTGTGTTAAGATATTTGAGACAATAAAATCCGTTAGAGACTGCTTTCGTACTAAGAGGAATATGTAGTTCATCATAGACTTTCTATGGTTTGCATGACAAAGTTCAGATTTGTTTCAAATTCTTACAGAGTTTATCTACTTTTTCAGGCAGGTAAGAAAGAAAAGAAAATCTCTAATAGTTAATATTATCAACTTGATTGGGTAGAAAAGTACTTAGGAGAATAGGGAAGCACAACTCTGAATGTGCATGTAAGGCTACTTCCAGAGAGAATTGATTGACTGAGTGTGTGCATGTGCGTGTGCGTATGTGTGTATGTGTGCGTGTGCATGTGTGTGTGCGTGTGTGTATGTGTGTGTGTGCGCGTGTGTGTGCAAACTCAAGGGTTGTTCAGATAGACCAAGAGGGAAGAAGAGGAAAACCACAGAGCATGGCATGGCTTTCTCTCTGCTCCTGTCCTGTCGTGATGTGAGCCGTTCTCCTTCCTACCCTTCCTGTCATGATGGACAGAGACCATGCGCCCAAATAGATGATGTTTCCTCTTTCATGTTATTTTTATTATTATTTTTAAAACCACAGTGACTTATCAAAACACTATAATATTATTCTAGGATGTTGCTTTAACAACATTTACATGTTTGGTGAAGTTCTTCAAATTTTATAGGTGAGTGAAAAACTTCACAATTGACTGGCAGCTCCATTTGAAGCTCAGACTTGATACATGTTCCCATGACAGGAAAAACATTATTTTCACCGTGAATGCTTTTTTAACCTCAAAAATGGTCTTGAGATTTTGAGGAAATAAAGCAAAATAGTTTAAGAAGAAATAAAATAAAACGAGATATTCTGCATTTGAAAGAATAAAGTAAAGCTGAACTCATTAAAACAAAAAACCAATAAATTCTTATAACAAGCAATAAACCACATTTTAATAGCAGAATTATATGCAGTGTATATTATCAAAATATGAGTTAAAAACTTAGGTGTACAAATATTGTAAAATAAATGTTGGGCAAAACTTTTGAACAACAATTTTGTTTCTTGTTTTGTGAAAGAGAAGTTTTCATACCATTTTTGCTTATGTTTATATGAATATTTTCAAATGGCCCTAGTGGTAAGCCAGAATGTGGTGAGTGGGAGCAACATATAGTATTTATTTAATTTAAATGTGTCTTAGTAAATGATTTGATTTGTGACATGCATTTTTATTCATATGGATTTTATACAATGCATACCTAGAATATATTTTTGAATCCTACTATGTATACATAATACAGAGTACATACATGTACACACATATTCTTATGACCAGTTTGTCTCATTACAATTATTAAGTGCTGTCTCCTTGCTATGAGCCATCTTCTAGTTCATCTAATTTAATGGGTGTATTTTTTGATGTGGGAGTCATTACTACAGTACAGGTTCAGTGTCCCTGTGGTGACAGAATCCTTTAGTTGTTTTTTTCTCACTGAAACATACTGAGATAAGAGTTGACCACCGTGTACAGTAGAATTATGGTGACATTCCTAAAATTGTTACTGAGTCAAAGAATGAATAAATTCTACAACTTTGTCTCTTTTAGAACTGACATTTTTTATGATGTTTGTACATGTTTTTAACTCATATTTTGATAATCCACCCTGCATATAATTTTGCTATAAAATGTAGTTTTTTTGCTTGGTATAAGAATTTATTAGGTCAAATCCAAGTTTCTCGCACAGAAATTATTTCTCATGGGAAATCTGGAAGTCTCTCATCTCCTTGAGTTTTTACCATATGTATTACAAACTCACTCTTTTTATTTTTCAAATTTTCTAAAAACAATTTTGCATGTGTGTGTGTGTGTGTCTGTGGGGCATGTGTGTGTGTATAGTGTGTGTGTCTGTGGTGCATGTTTGTGTGTGTCTGTGGTGCGTGTGTGTGTGTGTCTGTGGTGCGTGTGTGTGTGTGTGTGTCTGTGGTGCATGTGTGTGTGTCTGTGTGTCTGTGGTGTGTGTGTTTGTGGTGCATGTGTGTGTGTGTGTGTGTCTGTGGTGCATGTGTGTGTATTCCACACTTGCCATGGCATGTGTAGGAAGATCAGAGAGAGATGTGCAGGAGTTAGTTTTCTCCTTCTACTATGTAGGTCTCATAGCTTGAACTCCGGCCACTGGGTTTGGCAACAAGAGCCTTTACCCATCTCCCCATTTCCTCTTTTCCATTCTATATGATCATATTTGACCTCAAGAAGCTTTGTGTTTAGTGCTCATCTCTGGATGTGCCTTTCTTCTACAACAGGAAATAATCTACCGTTTGCTTCCAAAGAAGTTTTAATATATTCTCTAATTCCTTATAGATATAAATTTCTTTTAAAAAGCTCTGTGGATACTAGCGATGGAGTGACACATTCCAAGTCTCTCTAGTTTTCACCTGACTTATTTGAAATGTCATGATAGAATTAAGTTTCTATGTTTACTTAACAGGTATACTCATGACATTCAAAAATCATGTCTAAGTAAAAGAATTTTTGAAAAAATAGAATATAAACATTATGTGTGAATACTTATTTCTGCTCACTCATGGTGCCGTTAGGGGATACAGACTGTGTGTAATCACACACCACAGCTTTCCTTATAAACTGATACACAAAAATATGCAGGCCAACAATGGGCTGGAGAAGTTGAGAATTCTATATTGGGATCTGCATCAGAGAGACCCTTGGCCTGGCTTGAGCATCTGAAAGCCCCAAAGCCCACCCCCAGTGACACACTTCTTCCAATTAGGCCACATCTGCTTCAACAAAGCCACACTTCTTAATCCTTGTCAAGTAGTGTGACTCCCTAATGACCAAATGTTCAAATATATGAGCCTATGGAGGTCATTCTCATTCCAACCACCACAATAAGCATTTGATAATTATTGTACATTGCAAAAATAACCATTTTAACTGATCAGTTTGAAATAAGCAACAGAATTAAATTCATATATGATGAGTGATAAAATGTATGTTTCTTTTAACTGCTATAGTTTTCTTGTTCATATTTACTAATAAGGACAGTGGCAATTCTATAGTATTTAGAGAATTTGTAATACGCTGTTATTTGCAGATTTATTTTATCTTCGTCTTCTTCGATTTTCTTAGCCAAAAAATTAAAATTAACTTACATTTTCTTGATATATGAGCACTCTCATTATGGAGACAGAATTCCGAAGTCTCATATGTGACAGAGAAGAATTAAAGGCTGAATTAACCATCATCTGGGCATAAATCAAGCCTCTTGCTTGGGAGACTCAGTGACAGAATTTTAAGCTGTCTTTGTGTGTCTGATTAAGATGTTAATTTTAGGACATCAAAAAATCCAGAAATGAATGCAGAGAAGGCATTTTGCATTATCAAAAAACCAAGTACTGATTTGAATTAAGGTGGCCCATCTTTCTCAAGATACTTTGTCTTAAACCATTTGCTTCTTTTTCTGTGATCTTCCATACTGGATGATCCTCAGGCCAGTTTTCTCACAAGTTTTTAATTGATTCAATAATTAATTTAATTGTGTATGTGTATGTCATGGCATGGGGTGGACTTTGATTTTTTTATTTAAGAAAAATATTAATTCATTTTACGTACCAACCGCAGATCCCCTTTTTATCCCTCTTCCGACTCCTCCTGCATTCCCTCCCAATCCACACCCCCATTCCCTTCTCTGAAAAGCTAAGGCCTCCCATGGGGAATCAGCAAAGCCTGGTACATCAGCTGAGGCAGCTCTGAGCTGCTCTTCCCTGCATCAAGCCCTTGCAAGGTGGTCTGGAACAGGTAATGGTCTCCAAAAAGCCAGCTTATGCCACAGCACCAGGGATAGATTTTGATCCCACTGCCAGGGGCTGTGGTGAACTTTGGGGGACAACTTTTGGGAGCCAGTTCTCTCTTCTTCTTTATGGTGTGGGTCCAGGGCTGGGGGATGTGTGTCCAAAAAAAGTCATTATACTTGGCGATGGGCACATTGGCTGATGGAGCCATGTTTTTTATTTCAGATCATTTTCCCAGTCTTTATAAACCTAGTGATTGTTTGAACCATTATGCTTTCCAAAGAATCACTAAGACTAAACTATAGAAAAAAAGAAATCTGAAAAATTTAAAATTAAGTTATTCCAAAATTACTCAGATCAATTTCTGTGATATATATGTTTATATATTTAGTGTTCATATTCCAAGACCCATTTTGTAGGGGTACTTACTACCTATACTGCAAAACATTTTATACTTTACACGAGAACACTAGTGCTTTGCTATTATTTTTGTTTTTTGTTTTTAAGAACCTACAGGAAAGTGGCCATTGGAAAATTATTGTGTTATTCCAACTGATAATCTAATACTGTTCAGACTTCTTTCCAGATAGAATCAGGAGTGTAAATATCGGCTTCAGTACATCAGAGCACACATCCTATTTTGAGTCTATTTCATGGGCTGGGAAACTACAAAGAGAAATAACACCAACAAGACAAGTCACTACCATTTTCCACCACCGCCTTTTTTCAAGATGCTAGTTGCTTGCTTTTAGATACTTTGTAAGACTGAGGTTCACCATAAATTGGTGCATGCATTTGCTTGTTACATTCATGTTTCTTTTGCATTCAAGAATTACTTGTCAAGTAAGTGTTTTCTTTATCCTCTGTAGGAATCGACATTGAAGAAATACATTATCTTTAAAATAAAAATAATCTATAAATCCCCCAGTGTCCATGTATTCAAAAGAAGTGAGAACAGCAGAAGAGATCCTATGATATTGTTCTCACTCTCATACTACTCAAGAGCCAAGGTATGGGACGGATTAAAATGTACAGGAGCAGAAAAGAAAGTGTATTTTTCAGCACGCCCAAGTAAAATCTTTCATTTGGGGCAAAATGCATAGAACTGGAGATACTATGTTAAGTGAAACAGGCCACACGGAGAAAAGCAAATGCTACAAGTTCTCACTTATGAAAGGAAGAGAAAATATTGGTCTTATAGAATCAGGGAACATGATAGTGATGACTAGAGGGTCAGGAAGGCCGGAGATGTGGAGGAGAGAGAAGTTGTGTAACATGACGTAGCATGTACTAAACTATTAAGAGTGAGCTGTGGTTCTCTCCAGCCTAGAAGGGTGACTGTGATCCAACACCCAACCTGAAGTAATTAGTACAGAGGAATTCTCAGTACAAAGAAATGCTAGTTACTCTGTGAACATTGTGCATGACAACACATAGTGAATTATCAGACTGCTTCCATCAATTTGCATAATTTTTACTTGTCCACTAAAATTAAACTGAAGGATGCAAAGGATTAGAGTCCAGAAACAAGCAAGAAAACAAAACACAAATGGGCTCTTTAAAAATGTCAAAACCTTTGTGTGTGGGAGAGAAAAAAGGCTATCAGAACCCACAGGATAGCATCACCTTACACATATACACATGAGATGAACTGGCTGGTTCCAGACGACTTTTTTTTTTTTTTTTTTTTTTTTTTTTTTTTTTTTTTTTTAAATTAAAGCAGTGCTTACTAGAATCTAGCCACTGCCGGGCTCTAACTTCATGATGGTGAGTAAGGGGAGCTGTGGACATTCTGAAACAAAACACGCTTTTATTTAGAAGAGTTGACTCAGTTTTCTAACTATACAAAAATGCTGAATGTTAAGTGGTAACAAAAGCCCACAGCAAAAGCAATGAAATGGGGCACCCAAAAGTGTCTGTCAGATATGTTGTGCTTTTTATCCTGAAATTAACATCCTGGTTTAACAGCAGTGAACACATGACTCATTAGAATCAGGGGGAGCTATAATTTGAAAGGAAACATGATATTTAGGTGACAGTTTAAAAGGCATTAAATTACTGTGTTCAGTTTTTCATTTCAAAATCATTAAAAGTGGGCAACAATAAACATTTCTAAAAATGATAATTGCTTCATCTTTCTTATTTGTAAAAACTTTTAGTTGTGTTATTTTAGTGATTTAGATTAGATTCTGTTGATTAATGTTCATATTAGTACAATTTCCTAGCATACTAGTGAAAGCTGTCCATCATTGCCTTTTTGTATTTCCTGGCTTGAAGACTTGCTTTTTTTTTTTAAAATGAAAGATTAATAACAATTACAAGTTATTTAAAATGAATTTTTTGACTGTGATACTTGATAAAGTAAATTTGACAGTTTGTTGAATTTACTCAGAGTGTAGGTTGTGGGTTTGTAAAGTATCCACATTGAAATCAGTCTACTGAGATATCCAGTGAATCAGAGGTAGGAGGTATTTGTCCAGTTGCTGCATGGGAGAGAGGGGAGGCACTTGATTATGTTCATAGAGGGTTTCTTATGCTGTTGTGCTTTCAAAAGAGCCTCTTTATACTTTCCATAAGTGCCATGTACTTGGGATGAACTAGGACAACTCTGCAAAATTTCTTGTGACCTTTGGACACATTGAGAAAGAAACCATTGGCTGCTTCCTCTAGTCCTATAATTTTTCAGAATGTCCTATCTGATATGTGATCCTCTATGAAATCTGAGACCGAATGGCAAGCTGAGATGAAGTCTCCACCCACCTTATATTCCTGTCTACACCTCCCTAGTTCTGGGATTAAAGGCATGAGCCTCCTAAGTGCTGGAATCAAAGGTGTGAGCCACTATCACCCAACTCTGTTTCTCTTTTATACTGGTTCAATCTCCTGTAGTTCAGTGTTGTCTTGAACTCCTGATCTTCTGATTCCTCCTCCCAAGTGCTGGGATTAAAAGTGTGCACCTCCACTGCCTGTCCTTTATGGTTAACTAGTGGCTAGCTCTGCCCTCTGATCTCCAGACAAGCTTTATTTTGTTAGAATACAAACAAATATCATACAAAATCCATCATGTCATGGCTTGTCGCTTTGGTTTTATGTCTATCAGTACTGTCTGGACCAGAGTGATACTTCTGTGAGTGTCCACAGATGAACACTTTGCTTGGGAAGTGCAGTGCGTCTGACCATTGAATGTAAGCATGATGCAGGGATGAGACTTAATGGTGATGCCTTTTCTATGCTATAGAGAAGGTCCTTATGCCCTACCAGGAGAGACTAACTGAAAGACCCAAAGGGAAAGTATGCAACCAAAAATTTAGAACTAGCAAGATGAAGTAGGAAGGGGGGCAAAAGAGTGATTTATATCTTCATTTTTTTTTCACGACACTGTGTTTTTTTTATGATAAATAAGAACTCAACAGGACTTTCAAAATCATTACAGAAATCTTGGTAAACAGCGGTTAAACTTCTTTCTCTTCTTCAAGCTGCCCTACATGAGTAGCTTTTCAGTTTGGCACTAACAGTTTATATTTCTACATCTATGTTCATTGCATCTTTAGAGGTAGGATAAAGAACACATGTTCTAAGGAGTGAGACTGGGCTTTGGGTTTGGACAGAGAGAATGCAAAATACATTTTCCATGTTGTTTAGGCAGTAGTGATGCTTGAATGTTCTGAGAATGAAGGCACAGCCTAGGAAACAAACCCTAAATAACTTTAATAGTTATGCATACAAACGAAGAAGGAAACTTTATACATTTTAAGGAGTATTTCACTGGCACATGCATTCTGTAAAATGCTAGTTATATTTCTTCAGTTGCAGTGAAAAAAGATATTGAAAGAAGAATATAATCTATATGTACAGTTGTAAAGTTTCCTGTGTATTCACAAGAACAGTTGAAAAATGAGGATAAAAATGTTAACGAGTTGGGTCAGGAAGATGGAAGCCCCTTCTCATAGTTAACATTGTTAGTTTTGTGGTGCAACTTAATTTTAGTCATTTGTAAATACGTGATTTAGTGGCAGTAAATACACTCATGATATTTTCATATTATTAGAACTTGGAAACTAAAACCTAACTGTTACCTCTAATAAAAATCTCATGTGTTCATTTACTGGTGAAATGATGATAAATTAGATTAAAAACCAAAACAGACCTGGATGGAAGAGTAAAAAAACAAAGTTGATTAAAGTTCAAGTAGATTTTTTTTTTGTTTAGTTTTGTTTTATGCGGTCTTGGTTTTTATATTGGTTTTATGAAGTCATAAAATACTATCTTAAAACCCGATGGAGGGAAAAGCAATTACGCGTTCTAGAAACAAATGCTTTTTGAAATTGATATTTTTTCACTTTTATGACTAAGCTTGTGGTTAGAAAAATGCTGCAATAATGTCTCAGAACTATGACATGTTTAGGAGGACACTTCATGGTTGTACCGAAAATCTATGCTAGCCATTCAGGGTTTTGACTAGATCATATATTAGTGATCACCTCGTCTGAATTTGTCACCTTAGAAGCAAGGAAAAAAGAGACCCGAAAGGATTTATCTTTTTCTCTAGTGAGAATATACTTTGTTTCAGAAAATACTATACAGTAGTTTACACAGATATATAAAAAAGATAACATAAGTTGGAAGTAGGTAAAAAAATGAGTATAATAATAATAAAAAGAGAGAATAGGACCATAAAGAGATGGGGCTGCATCTAAGAGAATATCTCCTCAAGTCTGTGGTGTGGCCCTAGGTCAGACTTAAATGCTCTGCTGGCCAATGCTGGAGAAAATGGGATAAGCTGAGTAATTCACTTTATCCAAAGATAATTGAAACTCATCTACTTGTTCATAAGATGGACAAATACTTTTTACAAAGGGGGAAAGTATCTTCTGGGAGCCCTGTTCAGAGAGCACATCTCAGAGTCAAGGGTGCCTTTGAGCATGTCCTTGCAGGAGCTGGGGTAAATTCTTAGGGTCCTTTGTCAGATGGGTCAATCTGTCATTGTAAGTGGATTGGCCTCCATCTAGGTGAAATTAGTTAAGGGATGGATGGTCTGAAGCCTTCCCTGTCCTCTGGGTCTTCCTGTGAAGGACATCGGTATGGTGAGCTTCAGGCAGGAGAATTTGTTTCAAGTCATTTGTCCAGGGGGTTGGTTGATCAGACAGTTGTGGAGAGGCATCATGGTGCTTCTGGGAGCTGAGATACACTGACACCAAAGTCTCACCAACACGTTGGGTATCATCTGAGATGCTTGCTAATAATGTAGGTTTCTTTTTCTTTTATTGAAAAAATTTTTTTTTCCTTACACAATATATACTGATTACCATTTCCCCTCACTCTGTTCCTCCTAGATCTTCCCCAACTCCCTTCCTATCTGGGTTCACCCCCTTTCTGTTTCTCATTAGAAAATAAACAATCCTCGAAGACATAATAATAAAATAAAATATAATAAGATGAAACAAAAACGAACACATCATAGTAGAATAAAACAAACATAAGGGGAAAAGTTTTATTATTTATTTAAATGTTGAACATTGATATAATTGCTATATTTAGCATTACCTGGAGGCACTTTACCTTTAGTGTTTAGTGTGGATCATAGTAACTAGCCAGTGCCATTCATGACATATTTAATGAATGAAGCAAAAATAACTGTGGATTCATAAAATATGACTAGAAAGAATCACACCAAACTGACATACTATAAAAATAAAGTTGTTAAATCAATATGCTAGAGAGTGATTTAAAAATTCTTCTTTGTCAAAAATGAGGTGGCTGTAGGAGTGTAGATATAATTGAAGACCCTCAATTTTATTTCCTTGGCCACTGTGTCTATGTGTGTACTAGAACCATGCTGTTTTTATTGTAGATCTTTGGAATAATTTGAACCATAGGATAATGATACCTGTAGAAGTTTGATTGTCCAAGACCATTTTAGATCTCTTGGATCGTTTGTGTTTTCCACATGAAATTTAGAATTAATTTATTTTAAAATTCTGTGAAGAATTGCATTGGAATTTTGATAGAGATTTCACTGAAACTATGAACTAGTAGGTGGCCATTTTCACATTAATCATACAAATCCAAGAGCCTGGGAAGGTCTTTTCATCTTCCAGTACCTTTTTTGAAGTTGCTCGTCAGTGGGGCTCACAGACAGCCCCACATGTTATTGACAATTGCCTTTGATCTGGTTTATCCTACAGAATTTGACAGTAACATCATTGCTAAAGATGCTACACACTTGAATCAGAAGATATGATGAAATCAAGGTAGTATTGATCTGGAAGCTTCAATCTTATTGGCTAGCTTTCATTGTTCTGGAAGGTAATATTCATTTTACCCATAGAAAGACGTCATCACAATCCTTACTCAGCCATGAACGTGGTGAGTTACAATAAGTGGCCTGGCAAGACATGTCATTGCTGAGGTAATAGTATTACTGCAATAGGAGTAACCAATTACATCTTCATGGAATTAAGGACCTCTTTATGAATAGAAGCTTGCGTCTCACACTGATACAAGGGCCAAGAACCTGTAACTAGATAGATCTTAGGTAGTAGGGGAGAACCTACTGCAATTCTGCTAACCGGGCATAATTATAATGACTTACTGCTCTCCGCATAGGTTAGTGCATCCTTCAGTCCTCATCAGTGAAGTTTCTGTGTTCAGTTGATGGTGATTAAGACAGAAATTCCAGTGGATCAAGGTGTGTAGAGAACAAAAGACTATAGATTACTTGGACGTCCAAATGGGGTCATCTGTATCACCCCCTTTACTCCCAAGTCTCAGGGATCATCATAAGAAGGGGGTGCACATATTTTAAGGAACAGAAGCTATTGATGACTACAAGAAACTGTTTTCCAGACAAACAGGGCAGTTGGAAATAGGAGTTCACAGATAGCCTGCACAAGCCCCATGCAAGTTAAACCAGATAAATACCAGCAAAGAGTGGGACAAGTAGATGCAAAGTCCTACCCATAGCTGAGTAGCTAATGACAATTGATACCTGCTGGGAAGTGTAAGTTTTCTTTTAGTGTGTGGCCACTGGTAGGCTGACCAAGGTCCAGTAGCTGGCTCTATATCCAAGAGCATATGGGTAGCAATTGATGGACATAAAATAAATAAATGAAAAAAAAATCCACCAAAATTGTGTGAATAGAGAGAGGGTGGGAATCTGGGAAGAGTTGAAAGCTGAATATGATCAAAATACATTACACTAAATTTCATATAATACAAATATTTAAAAATTTTACATCTGTAGGGGGATTATGTTGCATTGTAAATAATTGTCCTGCCTACTAGTTTAATAAAAATGCTGACTGGTTGAAGGCAGATAGCAAGCATGGGTGGAGCTACCAGACTGGGAAAAGTCTGGGAATGGGAAAAACAGAGCAGAGATGCCAGAATTGCCATGGATGCAGTGGATAACTTTGCTGCTCTGAGAAAAGGTACCGAGCCTCATGGCTGAACAGGATAAGAGTCATGGTTAGATTAAGAGCAGGAGCTAGCATCTTATATGCCTGAGCCACAGGTCAATCAGCATACAATTAATATAAGTGTCTGTGTGTTTCAGTGGAACTTATAAGTCTGGGCCACGAGGCTAGGCCTGAAAGTCTGGACCAGAAATCTCATACTACATACATCTTCTATAATTTGGCCAAAATAATTTTTTTATAATTAAAAGAACTAAATATAATCTAAAAAGGAGTGATATTGTGGGAGGTGAGACTTCTAAGCTCAACATTTTCTCATAAAGGTTCAGGATACAATATTTATTTCAACTCTGGCCTCAGGGACTTGCTTAATACAAATGACCCAAGAAAGACAAGTATAAAATTGATCTATTTGTGTTTTTTTTTCTTTTCATCATTCAAAAATACTCACACCTTTAAATTACTTGTATCCTACTTTGTTATAGAAATAGATTTTAAATAAACATATAGTTTAATACAACATTTAGAAAAATTAAGTAATATTATTTTGAAGAAGTGAAGGAAAGTAAAATGGAGCTCACTAAGTAGGACAAAGGCAAGAAAAATGATAGAGCATTACGTTCAACCTATGAGTTTCTTGGTGCTGGTGAGCAGCGGCCATATTTAACATTTCTAATACTCAAGCTGACAGAGAAAAGAGACTGATCTTTGAAAAAGAGAATCAAGCCATTCAATCAGTGATTATATCCAAGTGAGAACCTGGTATTGTGGCACAGGTCTGTAATCCTAACCCTTTGGGAGGTAGATCCCAGATCACTGCAAGTATGGAGTGTGGTTATTAGCCTGGTCTGCATAAGGAATTCCAGGCTAGTCAGGGCTACTTGGCAAGATATTTTCTCAGTGCTCCTTAACACAACCTCAAAATAAATGATGAGAAGTTTTTCTTTATAGATGCTTTAGAAAAAGATGTAGCGTGAGACAGTGAATTGCATGCTCATCATATCCTTAAATATGTACAATGTTGCATTTTATTTATTGATTTCCAATAATGTTGCCTGGAACAGGAAAACAGACACCCCTAGAACACAATTAATAGGATTTGTTCTCTAGGAGACTGATATGATCCTTTTTTAACACTATGAGTAAGTGTAGCAGAGTCTGCGAGTTCATTTGCGTGTGGATTCATGACTCCGTCTCATCCTTACATACTCTTAGTCATACAAAGCCTCGACTCAGCTGTTTAGAACTTAATTATTATTTTATATAACCACCCTTGGGAGTCTTTGATGATACAAGAAAGTTTATGAGCCACTTTTAATTAACATAATTTCTGGTTGTGTAAAAGAAGCAAGTGAATTGCATATGCTTCAATAGATCATATGAAAATTTGGTTTCGCTCAGTTGAGTTAAAATGTTGTGTGCAGATAATTTGAGATTGTATTTCCTGGTTAATATCACTGAAATATTATTGATCAATCCTACCAGTTAGGTATGGAACTATATCTCAGTCAGAATGAGACTGAAAACGTTTCCTTAATATTTAAGGCACAGCATAAAATAAACTCATAATTTAGAGTTAGTATTAAGAGTCTTAAAAAATGCCAACATACACATTTTTGGTGACAGGGTCTCTATGTAGCTCAGGATAGTACTTGAATATTCTGCCTGGGATAACCTTGAACACATGATCTTACTGTCTCAGCTTTTTAAATGTTGAAATATGGGTGTGAGTCATCATGCCTAGTGGAACAAACTTAAGAATTTACTCTAAGGCATGCATACATTTCAAATAAATCAAACATGACAGGAATAAATATAACTTGGGCAAAATTAAAGCATATATAATCAGAAGCTTAGTATGGTGCCAGACACATCTGTGCCTTCATGTCTAACTTAGAGACATCAGTGTATCCTGGCAAATTCTCTAAGCTAATAGATGCAATTTTAGCTCCTAAGATGGGTCAAAAACCCTTGATTTTTTTGTGCAGACATTCTCAGCTTCCCATGGTATCATTGAACCCATAGAAAACTGAAAATATCAAGAGTGAAAAATGCAGTCAATTTATCAACTAAACACCATAGTTACAGCACAGTACTTACCTAGTAAGGGAGAGGTAAGAAGGCTCCCAAAGGTTCATTTCCCCTCATATCCCAGTAGTTGGTTGGCAGCTTCTGATCCATTGCTGTCCAGAATTGAGGCAAAGTACCATCTTGCTAGATAGAAAATAATAATAATTCAAACTCTGCAGTGTGTTTTTTCCTGGGTACCTACTGCTTTGGCACCATTGGAAAACTAAAAGATGTAATTCAACTATTGTGTTGGGAACTATCTATACTCAGGCATGACTGAGTCTTGCTGTGCGTGGATTATCAACTCTAGTCCTAACAACTTGAGAACGGTGGAAATAATGAGACATGGCTTTTAAGATTGAACTGTAAAAGAAAAATATTGCCTTCATCCCAAGTGCTCACTATGGCTATTTTCTGTCTATCCATCTCTCTCCTTTTCTTTTCATTTTTCTTGTCCTTGAGAAAGGACCTGCCATTTTGTTATTACCCCTGTGCCAAGGCCTGCATGGCAAGTAAGCCTCCTGTTAAAACCAATAAGGAGAGAAGCCGGCTGGGGCCTGCCGTAGATCAGTGAATGCATTGGGAAGTCAGTCTTCCAGGTACAACTTCAAGTCTGGCCAGTACCTTGAGAGGAATCTCTTGAGAGAGTCTGTCTCTCCACATCTATTGCGTCTGGATTTCTGACTCTCAGAAACCTTGTAGTATTAAAGGCACTCATTTCTTATGCTACACCAGGTAACTAATTCAAACATGAGCACATGGACTGAACTTTCTTACCACGTGATGACATGTAGATTATAAAATTCTGTCTTTGTTTGAGAAGGTGATCAGCAATCAATCTAGAAATGATCAGATAACAATCAGATAACTGACATCATTCCTGTGTGAGTACAAGTGAATACGGGGTGGTGAACTGCTTGTTCAAACCTGCCACAGAATCAGTACGGATATGGACACAAGGGTAACCTCTTATACTCCGATGTACTGACTGCTGCAGAACAGGGGAACATCAATGGCTGGTTGTCAATCGACTGGGTACAGTCACTTGTAGTTATGTTTGCAAACCAACGTCCAGTTTGTCAGACATTAGTGAGGACCCATGTTGTGGTCAACAGCCAAATTTTGTGGATTCAGAGACCGGTCATCTCAGTCACGGTCCTAATGGAGCTTATGATGGGGGTGGAGGTTTAGCATCAGGGAAAAGGAAAAGACATGAAGAAGACAACAGATACAATGCTTAATGATGGGTGAAAATTATGAGGTACAAAGCTCTCCTGAGAAGATGGTTTTTAAGCTGTGACTTACTTTGAAAATACTTCCGGAGTTTTTAGGCAGGTGGCGTAAGAAATCTCAGAACTGATGAATGAGATGATTTGGTGGTCTTGTTATGGCCATGTACTGGGGGTAAGGAGAAGAAAAGAGAGATGGGAGGTGCTGAGGACAGGGTCTAGATTTGGTTATTCAAACAGACTGTACCAAGCCAGTCTTTCAAATCCAGTCAAACATGCTTAGCGCTTCTACTCCCCTAATTTTGAAAAAGTGATCAGCAATTCTTCTTCCTGGTAGATTATTTTAGAAAACAATAAAAAAGTGATCTATAATTTCCAACCTAGGCTGGTAATGACAATATCTAATGCATACAATATCTATTTGACTATAATTTAAGTTGAAGAACGTTCTCTGCTTCTATAACTTAACAAACTGTTAAATCCAGGAAGGACAGACTTTAGTATTTTGGATGGTTAAGAGGAAATATATGTCCTTAATTTGTATTTAGCATCTCAGGCGTCTAACATATAAGATTTAGTGTAACATATGTCTTTAAAGTATAAAATATTTCTACACAATACTTCTATATAAAATTTTATTAACCCCAGAGATAAGCCTTTAGGAAATTTATTAATCTTAGTAAAACACAGGTTCAAAGGTAACTGGTGACAGAAGTGACAGTCAGAGGAGGGAATTTCTCATTTCCTGAGATGAGGGATGTTTTCTTCATCTTAGTAAAACCAAGAACTGAAATTGAGATTAGGTTGAGAAAAATGCCCATCTAACTAGATGGTCCCTGGAGCTCAGTGATACTCTGTGATGGTTCAGTAAAGATTCAAGGCAAAGTTTTAGATGTTCACTCTACCACAGTCGGAGGAAGAGATGTCAGTAGAATTAAAGTTCATGCATCCCGTAGAAAGTCTTTATGAAGGAAGAGAAACAAAATCCAAAGGTTGAATATGTACATTTCTTCCATGCCCTCTAGTAGGAGCATCATGATGTCACAGTATTGATTTAATGACCAAAGCACTGGCTGCAGGAAATGTCCTTAAATGTAGGCTATCTATAACAAACCTATGGTCAACATTGTTATATGGAGAGAAATTGAGAGCGTTTCCTCTAAAATCAGGAATGCAACAAAGATGCATTCCTTTCTCTTACTCAAAGCCTTAGCTGTAGCAATTAGACAAGAAGAGGAGATAAAAGGGATAAAAATAGAAACAGAGACAATCTATTTCTGTTCTCAGACATAATTCTAAGCTTCATAGGTCCTACATAATTTATGAGAAAACTCTTAGACATAATAAATATTTATAGTAAAGTTATAGGCTACGGAATCAATATAAAGAGTATCCTTCATATATAGCAGTAATGTTCTCTCAGAGAAACAAATTATGAAAAATATCCCATTCAAAATAGCTCCAAAAATTAATTACCTAATCAAAGAAATTAAGAAGTCAAGACATAAAACAAGATGCTAGTGATGATGGACAGACCTTCCATCCTCCTCAAGTGCTGAAGTTAATATTTTCAAAATGGCTGTACTACCCAAATTTGTCTATAGATTCAATGCAACACCTATCAAAATTATTACGTGATATTTCACAGATCTAGAAAAAATTCAAGAATTGATATGGAACTCTAAAAGACAAGGGGTCGCTAAAACAATTCTGAGGAGTCACACATCTGGAGAAATCAGAGTAACAGACTTTAAATTATACTATACAGATCTAAATGGCACAGACTGCCTTGCACTGGTATACAAACAACAGACAAGTTAGCCAATGGAGCAGAGTAGAGGACCCAGAAATAAGAGGACAAAACTAATTCTTCACAATTTGTGGTAAAAATATACAATGGAAAAATAACCTATTAAAGAAATATTCTTGGTGAAACTGGATATCTACCCACAGAAGAATAGAATGAGATATGTAGCTTTCACCTTTTACAACTACTATTTTGAAGTGAATCAAAACATTTGATTTAAAGGGTAATAAAGGCAAAATTTACACTGATGAGTTCACATGCAAAGTACACTTTGTATATGTCAAATATGGGTTTTCAGAATATAACATAATCGCTCAGGTAGAAAGTAGAGTATTAAGACTTGAAGATAAAATAGAGGAATTGAATCACTAAAGCAAAGTGCAAGAAAAAATAAAAAAAAAACACAAAAAGAACATTTAAGAACTTTGGGACACCTAGAAAAGACCAAATCTTCAATTTGTAGGTATGAATGAGGAAAAATCCTAGGTCAATGGCATCAACCAGATCTTCATCAGAATCATAGAAGATATCTCTCCCAAATGAGGAAAGAGACACCTACACATTCATAAAAAACAAAAGAAATTTATTAAAGAATAGAATGCACTAATTTTAATAGTGTTCACAAAGAGTTGCAGCCTGTAGAAGCATTCAGATACTAAAAACATAACTTAAAAATGCAATTTTCCATAAGGTAACAATCCCTCAAGGAATCACATGCGAACATCACCCATTTGAAGATTTACTTTGTATTGGCAATGTGTGGCTATAGCACAGAAGCCGATGGGGCTCAGAGCTAATGGAGTGTGAAGACTGTTAGAAGTATGCTCGAATAAACACAATTTAAAAATTTCTGAGAATTCCTGAAAGTGCTGATTTACTGCCCCCAAACCTCAAAAAGTGACATGCTGAGAATTTAAAAACATGTGCATTCTCCTCTATATGTTATAATTGTGAAATGTATCATTGATTACAAAGGAATATATATATTTACTACAAATTAATTAACCTACAATAAATATTTATTAGTATTAGGTGATGTAGGGTAACACTAGCAAAAGGTAGAAGTAATTAATTTCAATAAACATTAGGAGAGAAGAGGAGAAGCAAGGTAGAAAATATTATTTTTAACAGTTTAAGCTGTATAATAAAAATATTTTCACTACAAGCTATTTAGTAAAAGAGACATTTTTGTACAAACTTTACAGGAAGCAGAAAGCAGGCAAGATGGACTGGAAGTGCATAGCACACAAAACCCATCTGTATGTTTCCCCGCTGAGGACTTTCTTCCTCCACTTGCCATGCCCTGAAAGCTGTTTCTTTTCCTTTGTAACCCCTCATCTTTTCACTCATGTTCTTGTACCCTGCTGGACGTCACAGTTCTTCTATTGGGACATCTTCAGACTTTTAGGAGAGTCAACTGTAGCGATAGACATGACTTCTGCATTCCGAGGAACAGTTCACTCAGCAATGCTCCTTAATCATACTCTTCTCAGAAGTAGTAGGTTTTGATCACCCACATGCTTTTGCTCAGAGGGCGTTAATCTCTTTGAGGAAACTAACGTAGAGTTCTTTACTTGATGTAGATGCATCTGTTGTGTGTTTAGCTATTCTACATGAACAATAATCAGAAAACACTCTTACAGACATCACTTAACATTCATGATTTTGGGATTATTTTGAGCCTAAGTTAATAAATGAGAGAAACTTCCTATAGCAAAGATGTTCACTTACTTCAGAAATATGACTTAAGTTTCTAATACTGCCATACATAGGAGTAGCAAGGGAAATGCCATACCCAATAAGAGGTATTTTCATGCCATTAATATTTTTAAAGGTTAACTCAAGTGAAAATGCTATTTGAAAATATTTAAGTCACTTGGTATGGCAACTTGTTTATTTAAATGAAGATAATTGTGTATGCTGCATCTGTATGTCAACAACTGTTGTAATTCTACAAAAACAATTCATAAATCACAAAGGAGGTGCAGGAATAAAAAAGAGGGGAGAGAAATTCAAGAGCCATCGAAATAGTGGAATTGGAAGCATCCAAACAGGTCTGAGAGATGCAGCTCTAGCCAACAACAATAATGCTTTTCATGGCAAACCCAAGCATAACAAATGTGGCATTGTCGCTATTGAAAAAACCTACAGAGACAAATGTAAAGAAAGCACACTTTTTGCTATCATGTCAGGTTATTAAAGGTAGTTTATAAGGATTCACACTTATCTACAAATTATTAAAAAAAGGCTGGCAGGCAGGTGTGATTTTTATTTCAAATGATGATTCAGGCTGATGACAATAGTGAAGGAAGGTAATTTTCATTTTTAGAAGCGTTATGAAGATACCACTACTTCAAAAGAGTCTGAAAATTTTGAGCTTGTGCTTCCATTTTCTGAAGTTGATGCTTTGAACAGCTTTTGCAGTAGCAACAAACATTCTCACATCACACTAGCATACAAGAACAAGCATTTCTTTCTAACTCGGTTGCAAGATACCTTTAGGTCAGCTTTGGTGTCCTGGCTGGGATCCTTTGGTTCATTCTCACATCTTCCCTCTCCAGGGCACCAGCTGAAGAGGTGGCATCTATATTGACTCTGCTGGGCTCATGGCAGTGGTTAGTACCAAACAAAGCACCTAACTATGTGAGTAGAGTTTATGCTGATGCTGAAGTATTCTGAGCCATGAGTTTTAAATTTTATTTTTGAGATTATACTATAATTATAACATTTCTTCCCTTTCCTACTTCTAAACCCTCCTGCAGACCCCTCCTACTCTCCTTCCAATTCATAGACTCCTTTTGCACTAGTTTTTATTGCATGCATATATGTATATTATATTCATAAATATTTATAAACATAACCTGCTCAGTTCATATAATGTTCCTTGTATGTATGTTTTGCAGGGATGATCATTTGGTACTGAATAACTAACTGGTGTTATCTTCTTTGGGGAAGACTATCTTTCCCAGTTCTTGCTTTCTTCAGTTGCCTATAGTTCTTTGTGTAGAGTGGAGGACACACAGACATTTCCCCATCTGCTTTGCCATGTCTATTGGTATCCTTGTTCAGCTCACATCTGGGCACTCCATCAGTGGGACCTTATGAGTAAGGTTCTCCTGTTACTAGGGGACACAGTTCTGCTCAATAAGAAGGAAACATTCCTGGTCCTGTAAACCTAGCTAACAACTCAACATCAGTGAAGTTGTCATGGTTACCAGAGAAGAATCTATGACTACTAATTTAGTAGACAAGCATAATCCCTAACAAAAGTCTGTAAACATTTGTGTTTATACACACAGATAAGCAGAGCCTTCATCCTTTATTGGGTAAGTTTTGCATTGCAACAGACTGAATCATGTTTGCTCCTGGTTTTTGGTCATGCCAAGCCACAAGAGCAACCCCAAATTTACTGGGATTATAGGTTCATTTGTCATAATGAGAAAGTTCTCAAAAAGTAAGGAGGAGATAAAAAAAAAGACTATAATCTAATATGTTGACAACTGGCAAATTTTAATATTTTGGAAGTTCAAAACATGCCATTAAAATCATCTTGAACAGGACTGAATAGATAGTTCAGTCTGTAAAGTGCTTTCTGTGAAAGCCTGGGGACTGGTGTATGATACCCAACACCCATGTGAAAACCAGGCATGGCAGCATGTACTTGAGGTCTTGGCATTGGTGAGGCCGAGAAAGGCAGACCCTTGGGACTCACTGTTCAGGTAACCTAGGCTAAGTGACAAGCCTTGGGTCCTAGTATGACACCATGCCTAAAAAAAATAAGTACTCCCAGAAGTGGTTGACTTGACCTCCACATGCATGTGTACAAATACGTATCTGTATACCTGTACATATGTATATCTTGTGTCTTTCCTTTCTGGAGATATCTGCATACCTTGTTTGGTTATCACTTTTCCAGATATTGTGAAAAATAAGTCCCAACCTCCATGATTTGTCTATCTGTTTTCTTACTGCCAAACTATTCCAATTCTTACTCTTGCAATTCAAATGATTGCTTCAATATGGAAACAAAAATGAGATTTACTAGATCTAAGCCCCAGAACTGTCCTCCATCTGCCTTCTGTGACCTTCTTCATTTGATATTTTGTTTCATGGATTAAATATTGTCATCAGAAACTTGATGACAGTCTACATGTGTCCCTCCCTCCCATTTTCTCTATCATGTCATTTCTAGATCATTCTGACTTAGAACTGTGGATTACATTTGACACCCCCTTTCCTTTCATTGCAAAGTAACCAATCACCAAGAAATAATTGCATTCTAACTCTGGCACGTTTCTTGTAGCTATCCATCCATTTCCTACCATCACCTTAATTCTGCTTTACATCTCTGAATCATTTTGTATTATATGAGGTTTTTTGTTTCTTTTTGTACCAACCACAGGTCCCCTTCCCTCACCTCCTCCCACTCATGCCTCCCAGATCCCCCCCACCCCTCAGAACCATTATCTTCTCAAAGAGGGTAAGGCCAAATGGGGAATCAACAAAGGCTGGGATATCAGGTTGAGGCAGAACTCAACCCTTAACACCCCCCCCCCCCCCCCGTATCAAGGCTGAGCAAGGTATCCCACTATAGAAAATGGGTTCCAAAAAGCCTGTTCATATAGTAGGGATAAATCCTGGTCCCACTGCCAGAGGCTCCACCAACTGCTCAAGACACACAACTGTCATCCACATTCAGAGGGCCTAGTTCCGTCCCATGCAGATTCCCCAGCTGTTTAATCCAGAGTCAGTGAGCTCCCAATAGCTCTACTCAGCTGTTTCTGTGGGTTTCCCCACATGAGCCATCTCAAATTTTTGATTATGACACATGTTCTCTCTTTCTCTAACTTCTTATCTTCAGAGTTTTCATATCAGAACCTATAGTACTTTCTAGTTAGCTTCTTAACTCTAAACTGATCCTACATTTATCCTGAGATGATTTTTTTCACACTATTTCCAATGAGATATTTTGAGGTTGTCTTTTGAAAGTCAATGTTAACTGAAGTTCCTGGCAGAGTAGGTAACTAATATGACCAGAACACATTCAGAATTTCCTGCTTGCTGTCTTTTATTGACACTCTCAGCTTCAGCCTCAGCCATGTGCTACCCATGATTTTGAAATTTGTTATCAAAAAGCATTCCTTTCAAAACTTTGCCTGACAGCACTTAGTTTATATTTCTCCTCAACATTGTTTTTCAGTGATTTGTAAAGTTATTTCTTCCATGACAGATTACCAATATTCTTCCCCCCAGATTGAGTTCTATGTCTGCATATCGTTCTCTACAGCATCTAACTCAGAACTTAGAACTCGGTAGATTTCCCCAGACCCCAGGAGTGGGAACAACGGCTTGGGTCTTTTTCATACTAGGAAAACATTCGACTACTGAGTTATATCCTTATTCTCTGTAGAAAAGTAATAATGTTGAGCTTAAACTAGGATATAACCCCAGTGACATCTAGTAGGTACTTGTTAAATGTTAATTATTACTGTTTTTAGTCACTATGATTTCAAGAAATGCTAGTAAAATGTGGCTACAGTTACTCAAATATGGTTTCACATAACATTATACTCAATAAAAAAATTAGTAAATGAGAACATATTCTTGGTAGAGACCCTTGAGAAATAATTTATTTTTTACTTACATGAACAATTATAATCTTTTTGGGGATGGATGGTGAATGGTAAGACTCATTCTTTTCACAAAATTAATTTATGATTAGAAATTTTAGATCTAGCGTATATAGCAAATAAATTCCCATAATAAATTGTCTCTTTAAGTTGAAAAATATAAAATGATGATTTCTTATGAGTTTAATCTCCTTATAAGATTAATACAAGAAGAAATGAATTATGATTTCTGCATTAGAACATCCCCCAAATCTCAATTAGCTTGGGTTTTATTCACTTAGAATAGTTACCTACCACATAATTGCCCTGCTTCATGAGAACTTTTCAAAAATAGGTCACAAATGGGTGGGTAGGTGTGAGAATGTGGGCAGATCTACCGCTAATTTCAGTTTTTAAAACATAGGTTTTAGCTTCTCGCATATGTTGTCAAATAATGATTAAATGTCATGATTTTCAGAGAGATTAACCTGTCAAAGTGATCACACTCAGTTTACACAAACTGGGTGGAAATGGAATGACTTACCAGTCAGAAAAGGAAGGGAAAGCGGATCTTCAGGGTTCCAAATGATCGGCATCCTGCATGTTTCATTACAGCTGAACTTTTTGAAAGAAACAGAAACATTTTTGAATTTCCCATTGGAATTTCTTGCTACCTGGCATTGACACTATTTTGACCACTATCACCAGAATTGACAGTTAAGCTCTCTTGTTTCTCCTTAACTAGCCCTGGGGTCTGGACAGTATGACCAAGGCCATGTCCACTCCATTTCTTTTGTCCTCTAAAAATACACTTAAGTTTTCTACATAAAATTTTACTCAATGTAGTGAAAATTTCAACTTTCTCAAAGACAAAGGTCTTGTCTTATTCTTTAAACAATTTCTGAAAAAAATAGACAAATTTAATTAAATTTTAAAAAGGGTGCTTAAGTGGTTTGCTGTCTTAGACATTCCGAATAGCTTGTCTTTCCTCACCTTCAAGATTTTTGGATGTCAGGAATCTGATACTGCTGCTTGCTCATGTAAAAGAGAAAATGTAAATTTTAGGCACATTTACAAGTGAATGCAGGTGACTTCGCTTAGTGAAGTCTGTGCCTAAACTGAAACCATTAGATGCATGAATCATAAATTTCCCATCTATAAGTAATAAAGGAGAAGTAGATAGATTTTTAAGTTTCAAATTCTAAATTTGTTTAGCCTCAAATAAAATGTATTCTATATATAGGACCCATAGGTGGCAGTATCATGTAATAAGTAATGAAAGAACGTGTTCACATTAGGAAAAGCATGAAATTAAATCTCGTTTCAAAAACGGGGTTTCAAGTGGGAAATGACAAAGCAGAACCAAAGTGGCCATCGTTGCTTTTTGTTTCATGATACTCCAGTTGTGTGAAGAGAGAGAAATATTAAAGTCTGCTTATTTCTATACAAACTGCATTGAGAAAGAGAAAAATGGGTCTGCTTACTTTTATGTCAACAACATATTGAAAAATAAAACGTAACTTAAAAAAAATATGTGTAGAGACTTCAGTTCTGATTCCAGAAATCAGGAATTTAAAAACACACAGTAGGAACGACGGACTTCTTTGTAGTAAGTTTTTGATTATTTGAACTGCCCCCATAGACTCATTTGTTTGAATGCTTGGTCCCAGTAAAACCATTTGGGAAGGATTAGGAGGTGTGGCCTTGTTGCCCAGGGGTGTGTCATTAGGGAGTAGGCTTTGAGTTTGCAAAGGCTCATGTCTTCTTCTGTGCACTGCCTGGGGATCAGGATGTAAATCTCAGTTACTGCTCCATTGCCACACGATAATGGACTATTTCTATAAAACTGTAAGCAATCCATAAATTAAATGTTTGCTTTATAAGAGTAGTCTTGGTCATGGTGTCTATTCACAGCAATAGAACAGTAACTAAGAAATATAACAAGAAATCAGACTGAGCTAACATTAGACTATGCAATGAGGCTCATTCTTTTAGAGAACTTTTATCAGTTAAGATGTAACTTGACCTAAAGAAAATATCATGTTGTGAAATATTTTGACATGCACATTATTTTATTACTATGCAGAATATAGTTTACTTAAACTGAAAAACTATTTCTCTTGAGTGGAAGAGCAAGCATTCCCCCTTTACAAAGTGATGATTGTCTGTCTTGTACTGTTTATGTCAATTGTAGGCTTGACGAGCAGAGGAAGGCTGAAGACAAATATTATCTTGGCATCAAGAGAAACTGTGCTCAGAGCCTATTATATTAAAAAAAAATCTATTGTCAATAAAAATGTGACATTTGCAAAGTCAGAATTTGTTTCCATTTTTGTGGAGTGGGTGTTAAGAAAGTTAACGCTGGGGGTACAGGTGCCTCAGTGATTAAAAGTGGTCCACTGCTCTTCCAGAGAATGAGAATTCTGTGTCTAGCACCCATGTTGGGTGGCTGACAACTGACTAACTTCAGCTCCAGGGTTCTGATGCTCTGCCCTTGCTTTTTAAGGCACTTGGATATACATATGCACCACACACACACACACACACACACACACACACACACACACTAAAATAATATAAAATAAAATTAATATTTTATTTAAAATTATCTATTTTGAGGAGGGAGAGAGGAATTTTTGGAGGATGTGGCCACTGCTAGGATTCTTATGTGCCATGCTCTAGTGGACTGTTTGCACTCATGCACAACTGGGCAGCACTAATGGATTATGTGGGCTGTGCACATAAACCAAAGACATGAGGTTGAGCAGGAAATAGGTTGGGAGATAAAGGAGGTATATACAACCCATTTTTATTGTATATGAAATTATAAAAAAATAAAGAGAAATTTAAAAGTAGAAAAAAATTTCTCAGCTGTAATAGGATACACTACTAGCATATGGGGATGCATTTAAAATAAAGCCATGCATGAATATATAAAATAAGAACCATTTTTTATTTCAAAAATACTTGATAAAGAACTTCCTTACATTGTAATGTCATCAACACCATGAGGAAACTGAGTCAACAGTCAAGAAGCAGTTACTCATCAGCAAGTGTTACACAACCTGAATATTCCAGTCTGCTGGTCAGAGATGGTGATAATCATTCTGTAAGATAAAAACCAAGGGCTGCAGAAGCAGCAGATAGCTCCATATTACTTTATAATGCAGATTATTCTACAATTTAAAAAAAAAAAACCTCCCCACAAGTCTCAATAGCAAAAGAAGGAAAATAATATGTAATGATTATTTTTAAGAGATTTCTTTTTGTGTGTATATCTGCTAATGCCTACAGAGGGCAGAAGAGGGTGTCTGATCCTTGGAGGTAGAGATCTAGGCAGCTGGAAGTGGTGAGAGGTGGATTATCAGAATTCTGATCCTCTGGAAGAACAGCAAGTGATTCTAACCATTTAGCTATCTCTCCAGGAGGGCTTGTAAATAATTATTATTCCTGAAATTCACATACACAAAATTATAATGTGGTTACAAGAGACTAAAGTGCCTCAGATTCCTACATTCAGCAGATGTGCTTTCCAGCAAGAGGACTGTTTCTCTGTGTTAGGACAGATGTGACAATCTGTGGAGAATTGTAACATTGTAACACTGTTCTCATTCTGTCAACTGCCATATATCCTGATGTAATTGGTAAGCATGGAAGTGTAATGGTAGCATGGAACAGTCAAACTTGGGAAGTTCTCCAAGTGGTGAATCTGAAAAGTATCCACAGTGGCAGGGGTGAACATAGGACCTGAGAGCTGAAGGAATGTCCTGGGCTGAGTGAGTGGGAGCACCTTGTCATTGTCTTCTTCCTCCTTCTCATCCTCCCCCTCATGTTTTTCCTTCTCCTCCTCTTCCTCTTCTTCCTCTTTTTCCTCTCTCCCCTCCCCCCTCTTCTTTCTCCTCCTTCCATGTTGGTTTGTGCATAACTGTGCCTGATACCTGCAAAGGCCAGAAAACGGCATCAAATTCCTTGGGACTGGAGCTACAGATGATTGTGAGCCAGCACGTTGGTGCTGGGAACCAAATCCAGGCCCTCTGGAAGAGCAGTCGGTGCTCTTTACAGTGGTAGCACACGCCTTTAACCTCAGCACTCAGGAAGCAGAGGCAAGCAGATCTCTGTGAGTTTGAGTCCAGAGAGTTCCAGAACAGCCGGGGCTACACATAAACATCCTGTCTCAAACACACACACACACACACACACACACACACACACACACACACACACCCCACCAGAAACAAAAACAAGCAAAACAAAAATGATTTCATTCTTTATTTGCTTAAGAGATTTCTCTGATAGGTTTTCCTATTCTTTTGCTGATCACGGCTTGGATATGATTTTTTTGTCCAACATCGCTTAGTTTCGATGATGTGTTTGCTTAGAAGTTACTTTCATTTATAAAGACAGGCACTCTGTGCCAAATTGATTAATGGAGAAGATGTGTGTAAGAAAAAGAGAATATAGTTTAAAAAGAGAAATAATTAACAAATTAAAGGTTATTAATAAAGTCAGTGAGGGATTCAAAGTTGGAAGGGGGGAGGACAGCTAGAGAGGTCGTTGTAGGAACAGGAAGGATATTTGAATTTGGAATTAGAGAAAAAACATGAAAATAAAGAATCAAGAAAATAGCTACTGAAAAATGTACAACAGGAAAACAACATCCCAAATATAATAACATCACAGTTTTATTTGTGTATATTGTACACTATAAATAACCAGATAGATTTACTATCTAAGTCATATCAATATGCTATTTATATATCATTTAGAGGAGGTTTCTTGTCTGAATTTTATTATCTGGATTAGAATGTCAGATCCTTAAGCCGGCAGATCTTCCTTTGTACATGTTGGGTTCCTTCAAAACACAAGCTTCCAAGTACTCACTAAATATTGGCTAATTAAGAGTAAGACATCTCTCAAGAAAACAGCACCTTTACAGACTCAACAGAGTGGATATTCATATCAATTCGCAGAGATTGTAATAGCATGCACAAATCTGAAAAAGATGAAGTTAGACAAAGCCATAGGATGGAGAAGGGGGTATGAACACAAAGTTCCAACTGTAGCCAAGAGGCTATTTGCAGCTGGTAGCCACTGGGAAAGGGATACTTCAGGTTTTCAGTGGAGTGACCCTGACTATATCAAGCTGGGTCTATCAGCAGGCCCCAGACTGAGGAGTAGTTGGCTAACACATGGGCTCCATATTTTTCTGTGTTTTTCTTTGTTCTGATTTTGATATATATATATATATCTATATCTATCTATCTATCTATCTATCTATCTATCTATCTATCTATCTATATATATATATATATATATATATAGAGAGAGAGAGAGAGAGAGAGAAAGAGAGAACATGAAATTGAGTGGGTAGAATAAGAGAGGAGATGGGAGAATTGAGGGAGCAGAAAGAACATTGTATGCCATTAGAAAATAAATAAAAACATGAAAAATGAAAGAACAGCAAGACAGTTCACAAATTTTCAACTCTGTGGTAATTTTATCTTTTGTGCAATGTTTCATATAAACTTTCCTATTTTAGTTCTAGTCTTTGTAAGAAAATGAGCAACTTTAAATAAAAATGAAGCTGATTTCACTCAATGCTCTTCATTTGCATGTTTTAATTTTTTAAAGATAAAATCGATACATCCCACTTCTGTTTGAGGTGAGTCTTTTCTGCGTTACTATGATAAAGCTTTACTACCATCACAAAGCATGTTCATATTATTTTATTTTTATGTTAATATATATTGAAGTATTCCTATTCCAACTGGAAAAGTGAGCCTTGCATGAGATTACACTTACTTAATTTTAACCAGGCACATAAAAATGTCCTGATACACACACACACACACACACACACACACACACACACACACACACACACACACACATATGCCCACACACAAACACACACATACACAAATACACACATATACACTCACATACAGTCACACATACACACATGTTTACTCAAATAATAGAGACAATGCTACTGTTAAAAGGCAATTAAATAAAATTTGCAAAGTCCAACATTGATTCAATTTTCTTTTTATTTTTTTTATCTATCTATCATCTACCTAATTTATTTCATAACAGGGCCTTTCTCCATAGCTCCGATTGTCCTAAAACTCACTTTGTAGAGCAACCTGGCCTCAAACACACAGAGGTCCACCTGCCTTTGCCTCCCAAATGCTGGGATTAAAGATGTGTGTTACCATGCCTGCCTTTCTATTTACTTTTCAATTACAGAAATCTTGACTTGTAGGAACCAGAAATGGTATGCTTTGATAGTGTGTCTTTAACCCTTCACTTCATCAACACGTGTAACCTAGTCTTTGGAAAATCTGGTCATATTCATACAACAACAGTTATGTAATAGTAAATTTCACTTCTGTTCTCTCTTGAATTATTCATTTTTATTAGAGCTGATGTTTAAATATGATACAAAGTCGAGTATTATATCACCAGGTAGGATAGCAGCAGTTAAAGCCTGTTGATGGACCACTCTGAAAGACAACGGAAGAACATTCCCTCCACGATAAGTTACTTAGCTGATGCAAACAATTATTACTAGGAATATCTGAGGTTCTAAAAGTAACTGTCACAGAGCGAATGCAGTCTGTCTGTCATCACTCAGCACTGAAGGAAATAGTAAATAAACACCATGTTAAGTTCAAAGTCATCATTATTCTCCCACTTTATTTATTGTGGGTGTGTACCTATAAAACAAAAGATATGGTTCTAATAGTAATCCCTTGTCTGAGCTTTGGCTTCCAGGTCTAGGAAGTCCCTTACTGGGAGGTATGACTGTCTCCTAGGATGGAGTGGCACAGGAGGTCAGGTAGAGGTGAAATAATGTGGTAGATATCATTTATTTTAAGACCATAACATTTGTTGGCAATTACTGATGAGGAAGAAAAGCTGCCAAGCATCTTTCAGGGCTCACCACCTATTGGCAGCTGGACAGTCATTCAAAGGGGCCTCCTTTCTAGTTTTGAGATTCTCTATGCAGTGTAGCACAGGTAGAGTATTTAGCCGAACATTGAGGTAAGTATGGAGGAGCGTGGGATTCATCTCACAGAAGGACAGAAAGAGAGAAAGGCAGAAGAGAGTTAGTTGCAGCACAGAGCAAACATTTTCTACTGTGACCTACTTTTACCTTGGTGTGCATTACTAGCCTACTTTTTTTTTTTTTAAAGTGAGTTTATGAGCTTTGTCCTCCTCTGGTTTTGTGTATGTTTCTTTGCCCCTTTGAAGAGCAAAAAACCTAGAATTTTTTTCCCTCAATTTCTCTTGTCCTACTCTTGATCCTCCTGAAGTAATTTTGTTCCCAGCTCCAGTAACCTTTATGTTGACAAGCTGTCTCTTCAACTTGACCTTCTTTGTCCTACCAGAAGTCTTTGGAGTAGCTATATATTTATTTTTGTGTTTCGAGTTTTTAGTAATTTATTTTTTTTGATTATTTTTTATAAATGAAGTTGTATTAACATTATTTCTTCCTGTTTGTCTCCTCCCACCAACTCATCTTATGTCTTCCCAACTTTCATATTTATGACCTTTTCTCTAGTTATTATTTTACACACACAATGACACAGAGAGTGACACACACATAGAGTGACACACACACACACATGCATGTACACACACACACACACACACACACACACACACACACACACACCCACACACACACACAGAGCAAGCAGATGAGAAAAGAGATGGTGGAGCAGACAAAACTTCCTGAGCCCATTTAGTGTTATTGTTTGGATTAAGAAAACAGTCAGGAGGGTTATTCCTGGAGAAAACTGATTCTCCATCTCTCAGGAGTCATTAATTGCCTGCCCCACTTCATCTAGGGGTGAGGACTTGAGAGATCTCCCTCACCCACCTTTTCATGCCATCTGCTGTCATTCATTATGCAGGTGTCTTAATTAGGTGGTCATATTGTTGAGACTCACGGGTGAAGCTTCTTATTTGTAGATAGAAGGGATTATCTTACAGCTGATACCTTGGTTTCCTGACTCTTATAATTTTTTATATCTTCTGTTTTCTTGATTGTGCCTAAGCCTCGGGTGCATGGTTGTGTTGTAGATGAATCAGTTGGGATTACTGTAGGTATCCTAAAGTAATCAGTTGCTCTTGGCACTTTGATATCTTGTATATTTTTGAAGTGCCCTTTGTCTGCTTCAGAAAAATGTTTGTTTACTGATGGGGGGGGATAGCATTTTTCTGTGGGTATAAGAATACACACACACACACACACACACACACACACACACACACACACACACACACATATACACTAGCCATAGACTTGTACTTAGGAAATTGTCTGCATAGTTGGTTTCCACGATTAGCCTTTCTTCATTTCTGCCTTCTTCATCACTAACTCAACTGGGTTATTCCTAAATTCATGATATTTATTTCACATCCTTTACAGCTGGAGTAGCTCAGAGTTCAGCCTTCAGGCATCTAGTTTTCCCTAACTCCCATCATTGACTTCAAACGCCTCTATATCTATCTTGCTTACACTTATTCAAATATACATTCCTGATCTTGACTTCTTCCCCAGATCTCTGAACTGTAATTGTGCATTAAACATTTCCGCTTGTCTGTCTGATGAGACATTTAAAACTAGGTATGTGGAAAAGAAACACTCAGTTTTCTTTCCAAGTGTGTCATTTCCTAGTCCTACCAATTCTGATAAATGCAAAATCATTTTTATTTATTTTTTTTAATATTTCACCTCACCAAAATTGTTGGGGTACTTTAAAAACTGCTTCCTGCACCCCATACCTTTCCTTGTTTTTTCTTTAATTGAGCACTTTCTGTGTCCTCCCCAAGGATTTTCTTCCCTCAGATAGCTGCACGGCTTGTTCTAATGTTTCATTTATGACTGTACTCAAGCAGAGAATGACAGTTCGGGCACGCTCCTTTCTTTTTCTCCACATTTTTCCCTCCATGCTTTCTATTGAACTGAAATTCTTTATCTCTCCTTCCTTGTCCATCTCCTTTGGGAAACATGCCACAAAAGCAGGGCTGTTTTTCTTTACCCTTATACCCATGATGCAACAGTATTTGGCGTATATTATGATATATCTTTATTATTATGTGATAATACTTATTGTCTGAATTACCTCATATGGGGTTAAGGTCAGGGATGAGTGAATGACCACAGTGAGAGTAATTATGTGGAATAGAGAATATTCTAAGTATCTTTAATGGAGTATAAAGACATAGTAACGAAGGCCAGCAAGCTTTGACTCTCACTGTATCACAGCTAGGAAATCTGACAAAAGTGGCGGCTCTTGGCTTCTTATGCAGTCCTCACCCCCTCTACCTTTCTGTTTTCCACTCACTATTTTTACTTCACCACTATACAGAGAAAAGTGCTTTAAAAATGTACTTTATAACTTTTAAACTTCCTAATACAATCTTCCACATGAAATATTTTGCTGTCCTTTTAATTTTGTTAACTTTTCTTTTTTAATTTGATTATAACTGTAAGGAAAGTTTAGGGGCTACTAATTAAAAAAAAAAAAAAACAAAAAATCTTTTATTTAAGACTTTCTTACATTCTTGGTTCAGAAAACACCGGAAAAAAAATCCCAATTTTATGAGTATTGACAAACAACTTAAATACAGGAACACAAAATCCAAAAAGGAAAACAGGAAGTTGGATGTAGGAAGAGAAAGGAAGTAGAAGTGATGGAGAGAACCTCTATTGAGACTTCCTTACCAGCTACAGTAGGTGAGCCAAGTCCCGCCCACTGCTTGCTTTGTCAATAATACTTTATTGGTATACACTTATTCTTTTTATTTGTTCATGGCTGAGGCTACCTCCACAGAACAAATGTAGAGCTGACCAGCTATGGCTGAATGAGAGTAACCTGTAAGATGAAAATGTTTACTATCTGTTCCTACATCCTTTTTAAACATCGTAATGCTCATACTGAATAGGATCCAAATTTACCCTAGTATCTCTGGCTGTCAGTGCTAACTTGTTTTCTAGTTGAGGAGCACAAAAAATGTTTGACGAGAAATGTTGTGAGAGCCCCCAATAGCCCTCTGACTAAGCACAGTGAACAAATTCTCTGTTCAAACACTTCAGACTCTTTCATCAATAGAAGCTTATTAACATCATTTCATATTCTTAAAATTTGTTTGTTCATAAGAAAATCACTCTACCTTTTTTTTTTTTTGTCTATTTGGAAAACTTGTAAAGCCAGATTATGGACTATACAACCACACATCCACTGGTGTGGAGGCATTAAGTGGGAGAATAATCAATTTGTATATTGTTAAAGCTTGGGTGTGTTTCAGGGGAGAAACACGAGAAAGGTTTAGTGACAAAGAACATTGCAAGTGAATTTTGTTTCATCAGTTTGGATAGGATCCCTTCCAGGATTTTCAGGGTTAATATTGAAGATTTCTTTTACTGAAAGAAATAATTTAATCTTAAAAGCAAAGAATGAGGGTACTATGCTTTGCTTTGTCCCAGATTAACCCCAAACAGATGCTCTTGCTCACTGTGGTGCAATATGGGACTAATAGATTGTTTTCAGTAGGTTCTTCCGCGTTTCACTGCCTCTGACACCCTTTAGGGTACATGGGTTGTCTCTCCTCAAGGTCAGGCTTTTTTGATTACTGCCTGTCTTCCCTTCATGCAGTGTTTTTAGCACAAACACATGCTCTGTCTGTCAGGTACAGTGTAAAAATGACTTTTCTGGAAGGCATTGAAATTTCTGGGCACCAGACACACACAGAGTGAGCATTATAAGCAGATGGCCCCGTTACCAGTTCCAGCATGAGGCAGCGAGAAGCAGTTCTTTACAGGATGTGACAGTTCCAGTTGCTCCTCCATCCTTTCTTCTCTCTCTCTGTGGGGCTCACATTTTCTCCTCAGGCCTGGTTCAGAACAGCTCCTTGGCAGTTTCCATTTTGCATTATCCCTTGCTCACTCACATCCTACTCAGCATGATACAACACAAATAAAAAATTCTCCTTTGGTTGCTTTCTCTGTGCAAAGAAAGCTCTGGGTGGAGCTTTCTTTTTCTTCCTTTTGATATGCCCAGCCTCCTTACACTCTTCCTCAATTCTTAGGTCTTTGTTGGATTGGCTCCTGACTTTCATTTTCTGAGGCATTTTTTTTTTTTGTTTTGTTTTGTTTTTTTGTTTTTTTTTTCCAGCCACCATTCTTGGACTGAGATCAAATCATGTATGTTTTTTTTTTCAATCTAACTTTGCATTGCCTGTTAAACTGTTAAATTGCCTGTCCTAAAATCAGAACGCCAACACCTCTAGTATTCTACAGAAAAATGTGGTTATAAGACAATTCTAATAATGCTGGGATGAGATCAGGATCAAGCATATTTTTGCATCTGAATGTTTGAGAAGATGAGCTGATGGGGAGATGGATGTAACAGAGAATGGCGTGTGAAACCTGAAGGCCTAACTTAGGGGCCTCTCAAGTCCACTCTGCGAAGCTCAGGCAGGATGACAGAGTCTCAAGCTTGTCTCAAAGGGTGAAACAATCACTCCTGTTTTCTTGAATCTTTGCAATATGGGCAGGAGGAAGGAGTACCAGATGTTCATCTTCTAACTGGCACACTGGTGCTTCTTGTTCTGTATCCACAGGCACATCTGAGGCTTACTGAGGCAGGGGACATGCATTTCCTCCAGTCCACCACCATCTCCATCTCGTGCCTTTGCTCTACATCATTCTGAGGCTCCCAGTGGGGATAAACTGCTTACAAATTGCTTTGCTTAGTGCATCTTCTCAAGTTAAAATTCATCAGAAAACAACCATTTATTCCCATAAATAGTCTAAATAAAATATTTGCATTTGATTTAAATTTGTCTTTTATTGAACATGTCTAGCCTTGGAGTGTTACTGTGACCAGAGAGATGGCATGCCCTGATTGGCAGATAGGCTCTGGCTTCAGAAAAGATGTAATGAAATTTTGGAAGCTAGTAGAGACAATGTGATGGTCACAGTTGATTTAGATGATAGTTTGTGGAGGATCATGGGAGATCTGGGAATGCTTATATAATGAATTACGAGGCTTTATCATAATCCACAAAATTCTTCACAACTTGGTATCAATTTATATCTATTCCATCATATCATAGTGCTCCTTTACCCTTATAATTTAACCAAATATAGTTCCTTACCAGTCTCTAAGCACATTATGTTATTTAACGACACAATAATTTCCTTACCATTGCTGTCTTTCATTTTAAAAGTGAACTTTAAATTAAAGAACACTTGAAAATGCGTGTTCAGCCCAGTGACTTTTAAAAAGTCCCATTACATTTTTAGAATGCTCTTTCATGCTTTTCCCAAACTTACACATTGCCATTTATTCATTAGTGTCGAACTCAAATGTTATCATACTGTGTTCAATGTAAAGGTCTCAGAGGGAGTTAATTTTTCTCCCCTCATTTTGAGTGCATTAGGTATATGGTAATATTATTAAGATAAGGAAACAGAAACTAGTTTTTTGGGATGAAATTAGAAAAGATAGAAAGTTCCAATTGGGACAGATAAATAAGAAAAGTGTCTAGAAAGGCCTGGTTAGTATCTTGCTGTAGTGGATCTAGATACTCAGTAGACTAGCCAAGAATGAATATATTGATCTATGTGTTGCTATGTGAAGGTAGTGGATACGACTTCTAAGTGGGAAGAGTATTAAGCCAGACTATGAGATAACAGGATATTTAGAAGGACAAATGCAGAATACTCACCACTGGAGGGGCAAGAAAAAATGGAGGGGTGTAAGGAGACCAGGAGAAGGTAGTCTCAGCTGTAATGTGATGGCTAGGAAGACAGCGTGGGGAAGAAGATGTGATTAGCATCTAATGCTACAAGCAGCCAAAGGATGGTGATCAATAAGGGAGCAAGGGTTTTGGTCAATAGAAAACTGTGGGAGAAGGTTTGGAAAGAATCTTTGAAAGAAGTTAGAAAGCTATAGAGGGAGTTCCCTTGTAGGATGAGCGGTGTCAAAGGCAGGCCTCCTGTGTACCTTGTGTTGGGAACATGAGATAGATTTTTTTCTCCCCCGAGCACAAATGAAATATTGGAGTTACAGCTCCGACTCCTCATCTTGCAATGGCTGAAGGGCATTCATTACAGCATCATAAAAGATTTCTTTCTGGCATATTTTGTTTGAAGAGAGAACTCTATTATGTGAATATAATAATGGAAAAATACAACTTCTGAACAATCCTGTCAATAACTCTTTGGGGACAAAGCTGGCCAAATACATTATTACATCCTACAATGTAGCACAAAAGTGGACTCCACCGGTCTGTACAAAAAGGAGAAATTACTACCTTGTTCTCTCTAAACAAATGTTATTCTTGATTATATTGTTAAGATTTCTACTTTTCAAGCTAAAAATTTATTTTATAGTCATTAAATTACTCATTGTTGGTTGCCTAGTGAGAAAAACATTTAACAAACATGCAAGGAAAATAAAGTACAAGAATATAGGAGTTCTTCAGTATTCGATATTGGTATATTAAAACCCATGTGTTAAAACTGAGGCAGTGAGGCTGTGCATCAATGGCATTATGGCTCGTGAACAGAAAAAGATCTTAAAGACATTGATGGAGTTATTGTATTCTTCTTTCTGTATGTTGGATGAATTTTCTATCTGCATGAGTGTGGAATTCAACCATGTGATTTTTTTTTAAAAGTGAACTCATGCTGTGGAAAGAGTACCTAAAGAATGTATTTCAGATATAACAAACCAGTTTCTATCAAAGGAACATAATTAGAACCTGTGAAGATCCTAAGTAAGCAGAAGACTTGAGTTCTAATCCCCAGCACCCACATAAAACATGTGCCTTGCAGGTTTATACCTTATAGGTTATACCCCAGCATTGGGAGTACACACACACACACACACACACACACACACACACACAGAGAGAGAGAGAGAGAGAGAGAGAGAGAGAGAGAGAGAGAGAGAGAGAGAGAGAGAGAGAGAGAGAGAGGATGATGATAAAAATATGTATTATTTTCCAAAAACTTATGTGGAAAATTAAAGCAAAAATCACAAGATTGTTTAACGAGTGTATGATCTTCTCTCTTAATCTTTGCCCCCTGGTCTAGCCACTGAAATAGACATATTGACTATGGATCCCCATTAGCTTTCCTTTTAAAAGCCTGTTTTGGGACTCTGATTTATTCCATTGTGTTTATGCACATCAAAGCAAATTTTCATATATTTTAATGCATTCAGAGACCGATAGATTTCCAGATTTCAAATCTGAAGTTAGATCGTTATTTTTCAGTGTATAAGCAAGCTTTTATTTCAACAAAGTGACATTTAAGTTAAGTATCTCTGGCTTTCTTGAAGCTGGGAAATGCTATTATTTTATGGCTCATTAACTGAGTCAAACACGGAGGTGTGTGTACAGGTGCTTTCCTCAGCCAGGGTGTCTGACTATGGACAGTCATGCTCACCAGACAGAACAAGCTGAAAAACTTCCCTGCACTGTTATTTTTCATGTCGGGGAGGTTTGGAGACAGCAGAATTATAGTTAATGTCAATTCTGAGGCAACATAAATTATACTGAATGTCACTTTGCTGCTTCTGTGTGGTTACAGTGCACTTTGTGTTATAGTTTCTCTTTCAGACTTCACCCAAGAGAATGTCTTAAATTATGGTGAGCTGTAGGGCTGGCAAGCCAAGAATAATTCACTCTGCCATGGGAGACAGCGTTGGGGTCACTTTTTCCATCCAGTTGCCATACTGTCCTCTTGTCAAGTATTCTGATGCATAATGTACCAGGGAAATTGTAGACTTTTGACCATTGTTTAATTCTGGCTATCTGTCGTCTTCATGCTATTTTTAAAATAATTATAAAAATGGCATTAGTATCCATGACATTTGGCATTTTTGAAGAAAACGTGCTTTGGTAGATCCTTTTTCTTTTTTATCCCACGCCACATTTTTGATTCCTCCTTACCTGCCCCTAAGTCTCTTCTCCCTTGTTTTCCATTCCCTGGTCCTTGACATCCTCAATTTTTGTCATCTCTTGGTCTCCTCTCTAGTTTTATAGGCCCTACTCACATTTAAAAAATGCATATACATAACCGTTTTAAGTATCTATCTATCTGTCTATCTATCTATCTATCTGTCTATCTATCTATCTACCTATCTATCTTTCTTTCTTTCCTTCTTTCTTTCTTTCTTTCTTTCTTTCTTTCTTTCTTTCTTTCTTTCTTTCTTTCTTTCTTTCTTTCTTTCTTTCTTTCTTTCTTTCTTTCCTTCTTTCTTTCTTCCTTCCTTCCTTCCTTCCTTCCTTCCTTCCTTCCTTCCTTTCTTTCTTTCTTTCTTTCTTTCTTTCTTTCTTTCTTTCTTTCTTTTTCTTTCTCTCTCTCCCTCTCTCCATCCCTCCCTCCCTCCCTTCCTATCTTTCATCTATCAATTTGTCCATCCATCCACCCACCCATCCATCCATCCACCCACCCATCCATCCATCCACCCATCCATCCATCCATCTATTGTTTTGTTAGACCAAGTTTCTCTGTAACCTTGCTTTGTAGCCCAGGCTGGTCTTGAACTCCAAGAGATTCACCTGCCTCTGCCTCCCAAGTGTGGGGATTGAAAGCATGTTTCACCCTGGCCAGCTCCATTTTAAGTTTTTAATAAATAAGGAAAACAGAGAGCTGTAATGACTTGAATTACCAAGTGCTGTCACTACTGGAGATGTTCTCAGATACTTGATTAAACAGACTGTGCCATACCCTCATTTGTTGGTGGGCAAGGCATCATGGAAAGAGACTTGATGATGACTACTCTTCAAATCTTAAACATCTTCCCAAAGCTCACTGGCTTGTTCACTGGCTGTGATACTCTTGAGGTGGGGGAGGACATTAGAACCCTAGGGAGGTGGTATTTAGAGAAGGAAGTGAGGTCATTTGGGATGTGCTCTTGTATGGGATTTTGTGACCCTGTTCAGGTTAGATTTATTTATTTATTTGTTTAACACACCTGGGAAGTGGGGATCTCGGGTGAAAAATTGACATAGGTAGGCCCATGGCATGTCATTGGGGGAATTTTGGGAATTGCTGATTGATGTGGAAGGGCCAGATCCACTGTGCAAGGTGTAGGCAGTATGTAAAGTCAGTTAAATGGAGCCCAGGAGCAAGCCACGAAGCAGTGCTCCTCAGTGGTGCTCTCTGCTTCATTTCTTGCAACCAGGTTCTTGTTTTGAGTGTTTCTCCCTTATTTTCCTTGGTGATGAGTAACTGTAAGCTTAATAAACTGTCAGGTTGCTTTGGTCAATGTTTTATAACAGCTTCAGAGGAGCAAACTAGAATATATCCCATTGCCCTTCGCCCTCTCTCTGTATTTCCTGGCTGCCTTCTGAGCAGTTTTTCCTCACCATGTGCTCTTGCTGTGATGTACTATATAACCACTGACTCCAATGCCAAGATGAGCAGTTATGAGCCAAAATAAACATACTGTGTGTTTTCCAAAGCAACAGAAAGATGACCAGTTCAACGACAATGTCAGTTACGATCTCAGCAAAAAGAGACAAAAGCAAGTAAATTAGAAGAATCTGAGAGGGGATTAATGGCCTAAAACAAGAAACTACCAATGAAGTAAAGGCTTCAGAGACATTACTGCTGGATTGATTAGGGACAAAGAAGGGGCAGCTGGTGGGAAAAATCATGTGAGGGCCAAAAGGGAAGTACCGAGTTATATTTAAGAACTCCCCAGTGAATATGAGGGGAGGGAGGTAGATATATAGTGCCCCATTTGTGTACCATTTATTCCTTGTCCCAGATCTCTTTTTGGAGTCTGCTATTGGCCAATGGACTTAATACAAACATGTCCACTATTGGCACATGGGAGCAAAGCCAAGACTAGACAACAGGTCTCCAGGACAATGAAAGCTGGTGTCCGACCTTCAGGTTCAAGTTCTGATCCTGCTCCTTAGTCATTGAAAAACAGATCTTGCACCAAAAACTCAGTCTTCTACTCCTCATGATTTCTAGCAGAATTAAATGAATACTAAAGATATCAAAACGGCTGGTATATCACATAGCACAGTGATGTCCAAGAGATACTTACTGAGGGCTGTTCAAAGGAAGGACCACCTGAATACTTTTTAAAAGTCTGGTGCACGTAGAATCTAAAACATGGTCATCTTTTACAATTCATATACTCTATATATAATTTCGATGTGTGTTCATCTGAATAATACACTGTGTTAAGATATCTACAAAATTTCAGAAGGGCAATATATACAAAACTAAAATAGTCATTGCCACTACTGTTTGCCTGTTGTATTCTGAACTATTAAACTGAAAATTTCAAGTCTTTGATGAATAACCATTTTCTATTTTTCTTTTCCTTTTATTAGTGAAAACATGTAAGCTAAGCATCTCCAAAAACCCATAGAACTTAGATGGGAACTGGTACAGAAATGATCTCTCTAAGCTTCTTATTTTGAAGTTCAGAAAACTGATGTCCAGAATTGTGAACAGATCCAAAGCTAATGACCTTAAAGGAAGCAGAACTCCAGCTAAGGATCCAAGAGTACCTGCCTCAGTGTAAGCCTCCTTCTTCTACACTGTGATTAATAATAGCCTGAGTGCAGAAGGGACTAAAAGTTCTGTTACCTTGTAAATCATCATGAAACTTGCCCACAGGGTAGAGTCAGATTACGAAGTCCATCATTTTATAGATGCCGAGAGAAAGGAACACACTAAAACAAAGCATTGCAGCTTTGCAAGGCAGAAAAGCAGCCCCTGCTGTCAGTGATCATCCATAGACTGCTGTCTGTTTAGGACACAAACTCTCTTGAGGTCTTATAAATAAATTACAGACATTTCCAGGACAATAGAAGCAGAAAGAAAACTGCAAATTCATGTACCCATCTGATGTCCGAATTCACCAAAGCATCCCAGACAAGAAAAAAAAAATATTTTCTTTAGCATAGCACACGAAATAGAACAAACCCAAGAAATTATGATTTGGAATATTACATAAGGTGTGATTTATTTATTTATTTAATTAAAAATGTCCTTTTAATCTATGTGTTCCCCTGTTCCCCCTCCCTAGGGCTGGAGATGTAGGGCCGTGGTAAAGATTTTGCTTAGCATATATGAGGCCCTGGAGTTTTCCAAGTTCTGGGGTACAAAGAAAAAGAAAAGAATAACGAATATTTTTAAATAAGACAAAATATAACTTACCAACATAAACTAGGTTTTGATGGAAGCTTTTTATTCATCTTATCACTATATATCTTATCCCAGTAAATAATCTTATGGCCATAGAATCATTTTGGAACTCTAAAGAGAAGAAGCAAGTTGCTTAAGGGACCGACGCTGGATCTTTCCTGGTGTCTTCTCGTTCCATATGCAGGAGAATGGAATCCTTGAATGCTTTAATTAGGGCAAACCCGCTTCAATGTTTTGAGTAGAAAGGCTGACAAATACCCCAGGGAATCAATCACATAGCGTTCTTTCCAATTAACTTCTTTATTACCCCTCACTGATAGCCTTTGAAGTATATCAATTAATATGAAATTTGGAGCCAGAAGATGTCTGTACTTCTGTGTTTCGGAAATGCTACACACAGTTCCCAAAATGATTGCTATGGATAAAATGAGGAATTACTGAGCTTATTGTTCACAGTAAGACTATGGAAGTCTTCTGAGATGCTATGCTGCATGATGGGTATGAGTTTGGAGACTTTGTGAACCCTGTATTTGAATTGCCTCAATGACGAAAATGAAAAATAGCAGGAAGTTTCATATGGGTTATCAAAATTCACTGTGATCAATTGTGGATGACTGATGGTCCTGACCTCCAGACTGAGATGATGACATTGTGTTTGTTATTGTCCTTACTATGAAACAATTATCCTATTGCTTATAAAACATGTATTATGTTGTTGTCTGTTATATTCCCTCAGTCCTCAAAGCCACTTTAAACTTAGTACCAGTTTTATTATATAGCAGAGGAGACTATTTGAGAGCCTAGGAAACCTACTAGAGCAATAACATCCAAAGGTAGAGCTGTAGTTCTAATATTAGTTGATGTTCAACACCCTCCTTTTTCATGCTCTGTATTTGTGGAGTATATCCTAAATCCATATCACCGTGGAAGACTTCTCTTGTGGGATTAGTCCCAGGAGTGTGCTTTAAAAACTTAGCATGATTTTTATTGCTTATGGAAGTCCCCTCCCCAAATGATTCTTTATGTTGAAAATTTATAAACCTCTGCTAACACAAAGAAAGACTATATATCCTTCTTGCCCTGTAGGGATTGTCCACCCCACATTGGATATTCTGTTCATTTTCTGAAGTTCATCTTGTACAATTATCTGTTCCTCAAGTGTCATAAATTCTTTCCATCTTACAATATTCCCATCAAACAAACAAAGTTCTTACTATGAGTGAGATGTTTGCCTCCTCTTAAATCCAAGTGGCATAAAGCCTAGACTTCCCGCTAGCCAAGTTCACTTGATATGTTTAACGATGATGAAGAAAAACAGGGATGCAAAAGGAAAAATAGTAAATTTATAAGCTATGCAGAAGAAAATCGATATTGGCTAAAAGTCTTTGCACTCGGTGGTCTTCCATTTCAGTCTCATGAGAATGGCATCATTTGTGTGCTGCCTCCAGCCAGATTTCAGTGTGAATTCTTGTGGGACGTGAAACTGTTCTTCCCTTTCCTCTTCCATTTCCCCTTTTTTCCTTTCCCATTTCCTTCCCTTCTTCCCCCTTCTCTTCCTTCTTCTTAAAATAAATAAACAACAATAAAAGAGTTTTAAAACCTCAAGAAACTTACAATTCACTCCTCTGCTAATGAATAGCTAGAAAGTGGCAATGGGAAAAGATTATTTGATGCTACCTCAGATTTCATTCAGGTTGTTTGAACTGCAAATACATTTCATTTACAGATTCTAAAGATATTCCTTGCTTTTAAATATAACTGCTGATTCAAAAATGAGTTACCTTTGTAGAAAATTAGAAATGGATACGTACGGGTCCCCATCTGATTATTTGTAGATTATACTTTTATTTAAGTACAGTTTAACTAGAAATGCATGACCAGTTTAGATGATCCAAACAGCTAAAATCTGCATACTATGAACCATTCTTCTCCATTATGACATTAAGAGAAAATTTGACATAGTGATACGGAGTTCCAATTTTAATGCCTCAACAGAGGGTCCTGTAAAGTCATTGTGTTCACTTAGCTACTAAGGGATTCTGAATTATCTTTTTCTGGTATTAATGTTTACTGAGTCAAAAATAATTTGTGTGTTAATTACCAGACACTTGGTATTGGTGAAAAATATGGATGTTACATTTAATATTATTTGGAGGAAAACAATAGCTCCATTTAATGGACAGAAGAAACCTCTGATTCCAATGTTGTGTTTGTGTTATTATCTATTATAATATGTATAATAGAAAGCTGGTTTAGTTCCATTGTTTCAAGGGCTTTTACAACTCTGAGGCCATAAAATTCAATTCTTATATATAAACATCACTTGTCCTGCATGTTAAGGTGTCAAGAGAGCCTCCAGCTGTATGGAAATCTCCTCCCGGCTGATCAGTCATTGGTATGCCTTACCACTGTCTGTTTTGAAAAGGATTCTGTAAGAACAGGCCTGCAAACTGGGAAAAGTTAAAGAAGTGACAGCTGAGACAGGGTTTATTTTCTCTCTTCTGCAGACATAGGAGAACCGATACCCATGAGGATGGTATGAGAACAGGATCCCTTTTATTTGTAGCTTATATTTTTTGGGACATATACCCATATACTTGGATATTGAAGCTCTAATTGCATATAGTTATCAAGTCTTCTAAAGGCTATCTGTGGGGATGTGTTTCAAATTTAATATAAACCAGTCTGAGATATCAAAGAGAGTGAACATCACAGTTAAATCTCACCCAGCTGTCTTCCAGCTTCCTCAGCTTTGCTCCTCGTGGCTTCTTCTGCCTCCTCTGTCTTTCTATGCCTGCCTTAAATACTTTCTTTGCTCAGTTAAGGCATGGTACCACCACTGCCTGCCTGGGAGCCTGGAGCTCCTTCTGTAAACTAAATTGGCCTCAAACTCAGATTAGATGAAGGGCGTAGGTCACCACTCCTGGGATATTCCCTATACTGGGATTAAAGATGTGAGTTACCACTGTCTGATCCTCCTAGACTGACTGGGGAGATCCCTCTGATATCTCAGACTGGTTTTTATTAAATTTGAAACATATCCCCACCACTATCCATAATATTTAATAGATGGAAATAAAATTTATCATCTATCCTTTTGTTTCAAGCCTTTTGTAGATGCTTAGTTGTAACAATGATGTTCTGTGATGACTTCAAGTAAATCAATACATTTCTTCTGTCTTCAGGTTAAATCATAATTATGGGATATAAAATTGCTTTGTCTACAATTACTATGATTTATCCATGTGATAACTTGTGTATTGATATTTTCTTTACAGGAATTACTTTGTGATGCTTTGTCACTCAATAAGGAATAGAATGTTCCTTGGACAACTACTATATCTTGTGAATTATCTTTCTGAACTGCGAGTAAAGTAAGTACTGCTTCATCACCGTGTGCTAGATCTTCGCCATCTTTGTCTTTGCATATTAACTGTTTGAATTTTATATTTTAGAAAGTCAGAATTCCCCTTAACATTATATCAAAGAAGATAGGGGATGGAGAAGACCTTCGGCTGTGGTGGCAGCAGCTGTTCACATTATGGCACTCTAGGAAGCAGAGTATGTAGGGCAGAATCGGGGTGGGCATCACATGCAAGGACCCACCCTTTGTGATTTTCTGTCAGACAAAGCTCACCTCTTCTTCTTTTTTGCTAATATTATTATAGTTTTATTTCTTTATTTTATTATTTCTTTTATAAAAAATGTCATTTTTATCTATGTATCCCAGGCTCCCCCTCCTTTCCCTCCTCATAATTCCTCCCAGTCAGCCTTCAGCCTTCCCCCTCCCCACCCACCCATCCCTTTCCCCTTATAAAGACTTTGTGAACATCAACTTAGTGCTGTAGCTGAGAAAATGTCTGTGGGTGATCTGAGAAAGTCTTTCTGTATGCTGTGAATCTCAATCTTTAAATAAAGGAGCTGTTTTGGCCAATGACAGGCACCATAGAAAAAGTAGGAGGAGAAATCAGAGCATAGGTAGGAGAAGGGAGGAGTCAGGAGACCGAGCCCGAAGTCCAAAGGAGCAACATGTAAGGAACACAGGTGAGCCACGGGCCATGTGGCAGACAGGTTAATGAAAATGGGTTGAGTTAAGATGAAAAAGCTAGCTAGCAAGGTGCCTAAGCCATAGGCCAAAGAGCATAAACTTAATATAAGAGTCTGAGTCATTTCTGGGGCCTGAGCAGCAGCGGCGGGTGGCTAAGGGGTCTGGCGCGGCAGGTCTGTGTAGGTCTGGGCCTCTGGCTGCCTGGGACTAAGAAACCACACTGTAACATGTGGGGCATTTGAGGATCAAACCACAGCAGTAGCATAAACTAAATGATTGTGAACCATCCATAGGACTGATTATTGTTTTAAAAAGAACCCTAGTTACTTGAAACAGATTACATTCTTAGTAAAATATGTAAAGGGGAAGCTATTGTTATGAGATTTTGCTAGAATCTTCTGTTCATCTCTCAATGATGTTTAAGTTTTATATATGTATATATAAATATATTTGTTCAGGAGCATTGAGTTTGCAAGAGAAGACTCTAGGTTACCCTGATTGTATTTGGAACTCTGATTGATCTATGTTTAATACATGATTTTACGAATTTCAAATGAAACTTTCTTTTACCCTTTATCATTTCAGAGAGAAATCATGATCTTAATGCACCCTTTACCATATAGCAGCCAGTCTTTTTATGATTTTATCAGAAATATTCTGTATTCTACTGGCTGCCTTGTGGAAGCAAATACCAGAAAGCTTATGCTGTTTGAAATGTTAGAATAATCACTGTTTTTCTCTATTCAAGTTGTGTTAAGTAGTATAATTCTACATGAGGGAAAATTGCAAAGATAAAAAATGGAAGTAAGTTAAAGCTTTACTCTGCCCAAAGCATTCAGCTGGAATCTATGTAGTACAGCTCATTATTTTTGGGTCAGTGTCTATGACTAATTGAGGGCATATAGGAAGACAGATTCATAATATGTCTATCTGCTCTCAATGGCTTGGTGGCTTCATGATTTCCATAATCAAGCATCATTTCGATAGAGTTCCATTCCAATACTCTTCCATAAATATTTCCCACAAGGGCCATTGGAACTAGCAGTATTATGTAAAGGATGGCCATTTCACAGAGAAGCCGGCATTTGTCCCTCTCTCCACACCGTTAATTTTGCTCACATGTGACAAGTCTTGAATCATCAAATAATGGCTTAGGAAAAGTAAACTTGGCTTCATAAGAAGAATGACAGGCATTTCTTCTTACAAATGGCTGTTCACATAGACACAAACAACAATGATGCACAATGCAGGTTTTCCTCTTTAGATGTAGCACATATTGTACACACTGACTTAATCCTTAAGTAACCATAAAGGAAGCTGATGAATTTAGGAGAATTGTTTTAGGCTTAAAAAAAATCAGATTTTCCCCCAGTAAAAATAATACCGTTGTTATAGTCATAGTTTTTGTTTTATAGTGTATGGAATTAGATTACTAACCATTTAAGAGTTGAAAGTGTTCTCAAGTTAATAAAGTGAAGTATCCATAGACCAGGGCAAGCTTCTTAGTCCATACATAAGATTCCTCCTCTACTAACAAAGAGTGGGAAGGCTTGTACGATATTCAGACAGTTGCTCTGCTGATGGTGATTTGGTTTATTTGAGTGAACATTTATTGTCTACTTGCTATATGTCAGGCCCAGAAGTACACAATAATAAATGTCATTTGGTGCTTGTGCTCAAGATTCTTATTCCAACAACAGACTCAGAAACAGATAACATTACAACATTTCCAGAGTTGGTAACTGTCATTAAGTTCATGAGGAAAATTAATTTGATTTGAATTCTTATTCTATCTATCATCTATATCTATCTATGATCTATCTATCTATCTGTCTGTCTGTCTGTCTGTCTTTATGTCTATCTATCTTCATCATCATCTACTATCATCTACTGTTAACTCTAAGTGGCTATTAATTATATAGTGTTGTAAAGAGTGGCCATTTGATAAGAATAAAGTAGGTTAACAGCCAGATGTGCTTCTTATAAGGATGATATCAGTCTTTCTCCTATGTGCACAAGTGTAAATGTTTGTCATTATACAGCTTATGTTAGTTGATGAATGACAGTGTCTCTTTGAGTCTCACAACAATCCTTTGAGGTAGACTTTGTTAGCGGGAGACCTTAGACTTTAGTTTTAAACAGCTAGACTCTGCATTGAGTAGTTCGCTGTATGTATATATGCATACACACGCATTTGTATTTCAAACTACAGTTTCTCAGAGTCCTGAGTATTAGACACAACACAAGGCTGTATCTAACTGACTCAGTGAAGAAGCTGCCTTGGTACATTGCCTCAAAGAAATGAAGTATCAGGTCTGCCGTTATTGAGTAACAGTACCAACTTAACTTTCATTTCGTGAAACTGCAAAATCACTGGTATGTTTCCCAATCAGTGGGAGCATATGACTGTAAAAACGATTGTGATGCTTTCCTGTAGACATCCTGCCCTTTCCTTCACCTACTTGGAGCATTCTGTTTTCCTGACTGCCAGCCTTTGCCTGGACTTTTGGGTTTATAATGGATATTGGGGACTGGACTAGACAATTTGGAAGATCCCAACTTTCAGACAGAGGGTACTTATGGGCAGAATGGCTATAGAAGTGCAATGGGAAGCAGAACTTGATAGTTGGTAGGTAACAGGGGTAGAAAAGAAGGCTAACATGTAGCTTAGCTCCTGTTGGAGTGGATATCAATACTACCCTAAGATGTGCCTAATGCTGCAGTAAAGTAACCAAATAAAAATCATTTTTCTTGATTGTTGCCATTTACTTGCTTTAGAAATTGTGTTTTGAGGGTTACCTCATTCAACAGAAAGGGCAAAATAACTCAGGGCAATCAGGACCGTATTTAAAACTGACAATTTCTACTTTTTGCAATGTCAATGATTTCACTTTTCCAAAGAATGTTTGTTCGACTCATCCATATTTGTACATTTCTCGACAGTTTCTACCTAGTTTTATATGCTACACAGTAACTCGGGCAGGCTTTAAACCTGGAGAGATTGATGCCTTTTTCAAGTGGAAACTTCAGAGTTCCTCTTCCTGTTTTCTTCCCTTTCAGCTCATCCAGAGCATTGAACATGGGCGTGTTCCTTTCCCCTTTACATTTTTTCCTCCAAGACCTCTCTTTCCTCTCCCTTGGAAGCTTTCATTCACGCTGTTTTTGGGGACACAGATGAAGGAACATGAAAACAAGTGGACTAGATGAAGGGGTTTCTATGCTTAAAGTATTCATTAAAATGCCTCTTTTCAATGATTATTGTTGCAAAGAATAGCATAAGTGAATTATTTTGACTTTTCTCAATGTTATAGGACAAAATATCGTATACCTTCATAAAAAGATTTGGGTATTAAACTCATGTCCTCAAGATAAAACCAATCTTTAATAATACAAGAAAAACAACACATCATGAGATTTATGAACATATATTGAGGGGCATTAAAGTTGAAAAAGCACTTGCTGTTTTCATGCATTGGGCTCATATAATTAGTTAGAAATTTGCATTAATGTGTCCCAATTTATGTGACTGGGACTTAACTCTATTGAATAAGTAATTTAAAGGTTACTCTGACAGTCTATACCATTATCATTTTATTTCTTTTAGAAAGCTCTTGGTCCATGTGTGTGATACCTTAACTGTAATATTGTTTATTTGAAGAAACAGGACCATTTAATAATTTGGTTTATGACAATTTATGGATTACGGAGACGTAAGATTAGAAGTGGACTAATTGTGCACTTTGTTGTGCTTTTCTGTAAGGAGCTGGGTACATAAATAATGCCCAATAAATCATATAAGGTGAATTCTATAGAAACAGGTTTATAATCAGCAGGCACAGCGTATTTCCATTTGAGCAAGTAGAGGGAGGCACATGCATATGTATTTTTACTTGCTTTTTTTTTTTATGAATGAAATTTTTTTGGAAAGTTGTGTAGATACAACAATGGCTTTTACCATGAAGTGTAAAGAGGTGGGAGAATACGAGAAATTCATATTCTGTGAGCTTTGTGGTTATACTTTTTACTTAGTGTTATTCAAAAAAAAATAGAATAACTATAGTTATTAAAGTCAATGGCTGCTTTTATGAAGTCGCCTCTATCTGAAGCAGACCTGTAATTCTTCTTTATCCTCTCTGTGTTGATCCTTTTTAAATCCAAACTTTTAAAAAACAGCCAAATTCCAACATCTGGGATATAAATTACATGCAAATTTCATTGTGATTACTTTTTATTAGCACTTCATTTGAAAACTATAAATCCTCTGTGCATCTTCATATGCCTAATTGTATAGTTAATAAATTTGATGGTATTTTCAGAAGCTTTGTCATTAAGTGTCCACAGAGGAAAAAGATGTTGAAAAGATTAAGAATTTAATAAAGGGGAACAACCAAGTACAGAAGTCACACATGTCGACCTCACCTTTTCTAAAATTGTTTTGATAAGCCTTCTAATTTCTGATGAGTGATAGAAAGGGCCTGTGTATAAAACATTACAGATGTTCAGAGCCTTTGTTGAAACTACTGAGCTGAACAGTCCAGAGGCCCCTTCCATCCTGCTGTAAGAAAGACATTAGGAAGTGAGAAAATAGAATCCAAAATGTGTCCCTAACAACTCACATGGAGAACCTGATGCTGATTAATAAGACCATGCCGTATGCAGATGTTTACTGACCATGCTTGAATAAACACATCATGGAATAACTGTGGAGACAGAAAGAGGAAGCTTCTGAAGATAGAATTGGTAATTAACAAGACACATTGTCACCTCTGGAAATCTTGACACAAAATTAAATCCTTTAGACCATTTAGTCATTTCGGTGTTCTTTTTGTGCCGTTATTAAACACCTCAATGTATCATCTAAGAAGGGGCATAGGCAAATTATCACTCAGTAAAATAATTGTGCTTTTTGTTATGTAAATCATTCAATTCTGAAGCATGTTGTTCTGTTTAAGTTCTTATATTTTTAAGCCATGGACCTCAATGGTGCCTTTTTTTGCATATTTTTTTTTAAAGCCTTAGATGTATTAATCACAATAATGACTTTGAACAGTTTTAAGACAGTCTCCTACTTTTTGTACTCAATGCAAATGAGAAAAAAATGCACAAAATTATCAACCAACATTCATGTAAGTTTGCACTACACTTCATAATTTCCTTGGTAACTACCTCCCTTTTGCTACATCACAAGCCTGAGGTATGTAATCGCCCCGATAGCCCCTGTGACCCCTAGCATCTTGCCAATAATCAGAGTAAAAATTAATGTTATGAACAATCCATGGAAGAACATCTCCAGCAAACACTATTAGTCTGGAATGGGTCAATAGTTAAGAATAGTAAGCAAACAAATAAGAAAAAAGCAACTAAACAATCAAAAAACCAAAACCATAATCCTAATTTTAGGTATTAGAAATCTTATTTATTATTTAAATTGTCTTCTCTTTTAAATTACATTGAGAAATACTAAGTGCTAACACGCTTAACTACTGCATCTGGGTGCTGACCCAAATTTTGAAGGTTAAGTAGTTTCACAGACTATCAATAATATATCATTTTGCCATGCTATTCTTTTGATGCGTCAATTAATTTTAAGATAATAAATATACTTGAAGTCAATTAATGATCCGTGACTCCTGAGGGGGAGGGGTTACTCAGATGTCAGCTATAGATTAGACAATGGTTTTAAATGATCGTGACATCGTTTTACCGGCAGTCACATACCGAGTCTCAGTCATAGACTCTTTCCACAGGAGCGGTTACAGATTTCTTTTTAGAAATTTCAGTGTTTATCAGCCTTTACTATGAAATGTCTTCAGTCTACATCTCTTAGGCTACATTTTAGAGTTAGATTTTTTATTACGTGAAGGGAAGAAAACGACTTATTTCCCTCTCACTTTTTAATCTTGAATCGTCTTAAGTCTAAAGAAATGGAGGTATTTATACAATAGTTCCCTCATTTTTTCTGTTTGTTTACACGATTTTAGTTGCCCATGGCCAACTATTATCAGCAGCATTGAGTAGAGAATTAGAAAGTTGTCATAAATAGGATGCTGAAATTACATCCATTTTTACCATCCCACCTAGGGTGTAAGTTGTTCCTTAGTTCACTGTACACACAGTGTATATCCTCACACTCGGTCACACGATACTGGTTTCAGTTATCAAGACTACTGGTTATTAGACTGAATATATAATACCCCAATGCTTGTGTTCAAATAACACATATTTTGTTTAATAATGGCCTTAAGGCAAAATGGAAATGATGCCAGAAAATTTATTGCGATTTTATTGCAATTGTTCTAATTTACAAGCATTTAATATCTTATTGTACTTAATGGGCTAAGTTTTGTCATGAGTATATATGTGTAGGGAAAGACATACTATCAGGAAGGTTTAGGAGCATCCGTGGTTTCAGGCATTTACTGAAAGTCTTGGACCATATGCCTGGATGATAAATGCAAGACTCCTGTAGATCTTTCATTCAATTATTAACAGTTTGCCAAACGTGTTTCCTTCATTCTGTCTGTCCTTCTTTATTTGCTCCTTTCCTCCTACTCTGATTCTCTCCCTCTCTCCCAGAGTTGTTGAAACCCTAAGGATGAGGACATTCTCCTACATAACTACAACGCCACCCTTAAGCTGTACTGCTATTTCAGCAGTATTATCTATTACCATATCTCTATGTAACTTTTCCGTAAGTTTTTGCATTACATCTAGTTATGTCATTCTGGTTCTCTTTAATCAGGAACATTTTCTTGGACCTTTATTTGATTTTAATGACATTGACTTTTTTTTTCTCTCTGAAGAACACAAACGTATTGTCTTATAAAATGTCCTTCATTCGGAAATCTTGAAATTATTCCTTTATGATTAGAATCAAGCTGGGTCCTTAAAGGCACCTCACAGTTTATGTTGGCATCTTTTAGTGCACCACACGGGGATGACTGACAGTTATGTGGTTTCCAAATGATGTCAATGTGAACCTTTGATCAAGGTTTCGGTGTAAAATTATTCCATTGTAAAGTGTCGTTTTCTGTTTGCAATAAATGTGCAACTTGTAGGATGTACATATCCTGCTCTCTCTGACTCTGTCGCTGGGATGTCCTGGCACCCGTCCTGGCACCCAGGGGTGTTTTCTCTCTGGGTCATTTGTTATACTAGTGAGCTAAAGGTATTTTTCTGACTTCATCTTTTTTTTCTGCATTTGCATCTTTATTATAGTGAAATTTGGAGTAAGAAACAGTCCTTTTTTTCTCAGTGGAAACTGACTGCCATTGGCTGCTTTCTTGGTGTTTACTTAGTTAATAGGCACATACTGCTGTGGAAGCCAAGGCTTTGATGTTGTGTTCATCCTGGGTCAGTTTCCTAGGGTCTTTTCCAAGTTCATGTCTATAATTTTCTTTTTTCTACTCAGGACTATGTGATCACCTAGGAAGCAGGGCACATAGAACTGTACAAATGTTTCTAATTCAAGACACAAATTCCATGCATTGTGGGTAATCTTATGTGAAAAATTACCATGATTGTCTCACAGAAGTAAGAATTTCCCAGTTTATTCTTTAGGAATTTTTTTATAAATACAAAATTGAAAGATTTTTGTGGACCTGTTTCATTTACTTATGATTTATTTTTGTTTCTGGCAAGCACCGAGGAACAATTGTTTCAAACCAACCTCCTGTCAAAATAAATTAAATGAGAAAAATATTTTTAAACTAAAATGATATGAGATGAATCCTGAGAAAAGGTGTTTACAGGATAAGAACAACAGTGGAAAGGGTCTTCTTGCTATGCCATGGAACCTCAAAGTTCAAGAAATACCTTTTAATTGACACAGTGATTGCCCACATTTATGGGACACTGTGACATTTCAGTGCATGCATGCCACATATAATGAGCAGCTCAAGGTCATCAGCATAGTTATCACCTCAATTATTTATCACTTTGGTACCACTGCCATTCAAACCCTCTCTATTAGATTTTTAAAAATACACAATTTATTGTTGTCAACTCTGATCAGAGCCTTTGGTTACAGCAATAACTTAAATTTGATTTAAGTTATTTATTTGTTTAATTTATTGATTTAAGTTATTTATTAAATTTGCACCTTGCATGATACATATTTTATAGCTATCTAATTGTTTAAAGCTTAATAAGAGTAAGCCTTGGGTCACAGAGTAATTATGTCAGAGCTTAGAAAACAGAAGGGTGATGGCTAAGGATGTGCCTCAGTTGTAGAACACTTGCCTAGGATGTTCAAAACCTGGAATGACCAAAACAACGAATCCACCAACCAGACAGACAGACAGAGAGACAGACACCCTAAGTGAAAATTGTTCTTAGCATTTGGAAATGAAAGTAACCAATATTCGTAGTGCTCCTATGTCCAGAAGAAATCCTTGAGTGTTATGGACACTGTACTTCTGTCGGGGATGAATGCTAGTTTCACCCAGTGAATGATCAGACCAGAACATTTGCTACAAGATTGTGTCTTTCAAATGGGACAGGGAAGCTACACTCATGAAATCTTCTCTTTTAAATTACTCCTAAAGGAGTTTTGAACTTGAATTAATTGTGCAGCTTCCCCTTTCCTCCCTCCAACCGATCTCAAGTACCTCTATTGCTTTAATTGTTGTTTATATTCCTAAAAATATAAATATAACCAACCATCTCAGTCAATAATGTTAAAAGTAAGGGACTAATTGATAACTCACAGTTCTTTAACAATATGGCCGCCAAAATGAGACCCGAATGATGAAAATGCCAGGGAGAGGGATCTTCGTAAGTCCCACCCGGAGATGTAACTGTAGACAATTATATACTGCTGAGATTGAGAACCAGTGCTCCTCAGGAAAGATACTCTAATCAGTTATCAGATATCAAGAGGTCATCTCAACAAACATAAACATATAAACAACATGAACAGACTCAGAAAATTACATTTATATATTTGCGTGCATGCATACCTGTAATAATACAAATGAAAAAAGAGAAAAATCTAAAGAAAAAAATAAAGTTCAAAATAGACTCAGTTCTATCATTCCCGAGTATTTACCTAAAGAAATCTAGTTGAACTTACTACAGAAAGACATTCACATCAATGTTTATTATAGCACTATTTCCAGTAGCTAAATTATAGAACCAACCTTGATGCCCAACAACTGGGGAACAGATAAAGAAAATGTGGTTTGTATATGTATGCACAGCTGAGTTCTTTTGCATCCTCTCTTAAAAGAAATAAGTCATTTGCAGAAGAATGGATGCAACTAGAGACAATCATATTAAATGGGTTAAGCCAGTTTTAAAAATACGTTGTTTTCCTCTAATTTCTAATTTTTTGACCATATAGACACACAAAATCACATATGCAATAAGACATACAAGTAGAAGTTGAACTGTCCATGAGTGAAAGGGAAATGAAGGAAGGTAGCAAGCAGGAAGGGAGGAGGGAATGTGGAAATACATTCAGTATACATATGTACTTGAAGGAAAATGTTCTTATGTAACATAGTGCTTTGTGCAATGAATATACATAGCAAATGTTCATGATTAAGTAATGAAAATTTAAAAAATACAAATAAAGGAATAAAATGCTAAGAACTGAAAGATGATTAAATGCTTCAGATAAAACTTTTGGATGGTGATAAACACAAATGATAAGAACATGGAGAAATAGTTAAATTAATTGTAGTGGAATGTTTTAAAACACTTCTCCTAGTAACTGACAGACGAAGGGATCTCTGTCCATGAATTCTCAACAATACGGCTCCCTAAATAAGTCCTGCATATTGACAGCACCAGCTGACGTGCTAACCTGTATGGGAGAAATTTCATACAGCTCCTCCCCTAGATGAAGAGCTCCAGGCTAAGAGAGGGATAGTCAGATGAGTTCATTGGAACATTATTCAGCCCCAAGTGTTCAGCCTTAAACATGTACATAAAAGCAACAGTAAATGGACTCAGTGGAATATATATATTTGTGTGTGTGTGTGTGTGTGTGTGTGTGTGTGTGTGTGTGTGTGTGTGAGAGAGAGAGAGAGAGAGAGAGAGAGAGAGAGAGAGAGAGAGAGAGAGAGAGAGAGAACATGTGGAGTTGGGGGTGCACTGGAGCAATTGAAGTCAGGACAGGAAAAGGCAGAAATGATGTAAATAACAATATTAATGCATAAAATTATTAAAAATGTATTGGAAATCAGAAGTAATAGCAAAGTGGAAAGGAGTGTGGTCTAGGTGAGTTTGAGGACAAAGGATGAATGTGAAAGGGCTTTTTGAACCAACATGGCACTGTCTGATAGGGGTGGAAAGAGTTTATGTTGTAGGGATCGTAGGGGACATTCCATCTTTTTTTGCCTTATCTGGTAAGACATTAAGAGGTCTACTCAGTGATTTATAAACAATTAATATTTCATCCATAGTTCATAATAGGAAATTGGGCCTCAAAATGAAAGTGTGATTACTACAGAGTGTGGCCAGCTGTATAAAACAGATAATTTGGACAGATAACAAATACAATTCTATTGATTTCTTTGCAAAGAGGGGGAAAGTGAATTTCCCTTTAAAAGGAACATTTTAATCATACAGCATCAAGTACAAGTTCTATTAAAATTAAAGAAACAAAACATTAGCTTTGCCATATTGGAATCGCCCAGTATCAATCATATCAACTCCAGTCTCTACACCTAGTGTTTTCAATTCATGTTCTCATTGATTTCTAGCTTTCAAGCCAGGGAAAAGGATTAAAACAGGTAACCTTGTAGTACATGCAAGTGAACAGTGTGTACACCTGGCCAATTAAAGGTGTGAAGAATCACTTTGGCTTGCATTGACTTCTCTGCATAAAATATTACACAGATTGCTTTCTAGTATATAAGAATATAGATCAAATAGTGTAAAAATAGTTTAAAGACTCTCGGAAAAATGTCTTTCTCCAGTAACCAAGTGCCATTTGTTTTAGTGGGTAAATGAGTTATATTTGTTTTCAAATTGGTGTCCATTGGAGGGACAGTAAAAGTAGCAGAAGTATTTGTAATAAATCAGATTACAGTATGAGAGCCATGAAGACAACTCAGGGGGATGTCTGAAGATTCTGTTGGCCTCAAATTATTCTTCTTACAATCCCTGTGATAGTACATTAGGAAACATTTTTATTTTTTATTTATTGAAATTATTATCTGCATTGAGGTATCATGTCATTGTGGAATACCACACAGTATGTTGGAATGTATACCACCTGTAGTAACTGAATTAGGCTAGGAAGTCATTCTTTCTGCTCTATCATTAATGACCTTTACTAATGGAAACTTCCATACTGTTCTAGGGATTTTGAAATAAACCTTAGATTGCTGTAGCCAGTAGTTACCTGAACGGTGCTAAGAGACTTTTCATAAATGCTATTTCAAGACACACACACACACACACACACACACACACACACACACACACACACACACACACATACTTATCTTACTTATGTATTATTTTTTATGACACCCTGGTTGGTTGAATATTTTGCTATTATGAGTAATCAGCTTAATATGTATGGAATGCAGCCAACCCTTATAATGAATTTATTTTCTGGGATATATAATTAGGAATGGAATTCCTTACTAGGTAATATGAAATAAAATTTTTACTTATAATTGAAATTTTCATTTTTCCATAACAGGTTTGTTAATTTATGTTTTTACAAACAATATATATGCTCTCATTTTTTGCATTCTTGTCAGAACTTTGCTTTGGCTTTTTGATAATAACCATTTTAACTGGATTAAAATACTAGCTCATTGTCATTTCGTTTACATATCTGGATGGCCACTGCTTTTGAGTAGTTCCATAGAGGTCTCTTGGCCATATGTGTTCTTTTAAGAAATGTCTACTCATATCTTTGACATATTTTGAAATTGCATCATTCATGGTATTTTTGAATTTCTTCTATGCTTTTGATATTAATTCCTTGGTGGGTGGTTAATTTGCAATTATTTTATGGTTGAGGAAGCATTTAACCACCACAAAAGTGTTAACAAAAGTTGGTGCAGTTATCAGTATCAAGAGTATTTTTGATGTGATCATATAGCCCTGATTTGTTCTCATGAGGTACATTTGCTAAAATAAAATTTTACCTCATAAAAATTTAAAAACATACTTTACATATATGTTTTTCTTAATAAAATTCAATTTAAATAAATAGTAAATTCAACAAGGTTTGAAACAGCTGCATTAAAACGAAGTATGTAAGGTTTATCCTGAGCTTAGTGTAAGTGATTTATTTAGCTATAATCTGGTAAAGATTATAGAACAATTAAAGCTCTAAAGAACAGAAATCTTATAAATGATTATGTGACCATAACAGGGTGACATTTGCTTTGCATCCTCACAGAGCAATGATCAACACAGACACAGGGGCTGATTTTAATGTAATATAGTCTCTTAATAAAAATATTTGGACATAAAATAAAAGGATTTGTTATATCATGTTGTCCTTACAATCATTTTGTATGAATTTCACATGAATTCGTCAACAGATTCAAAATTAAAATTTATCCAAGAAAACATGATATTCTATGGTAGAGATTGGATTATTGAGCTGTTTGAGACCAGAAAACGTGTTTTAAATCCCTCTAGATACTCTGACAGTCCTTTTAGGCTTCACTGTGAATGTTCAAGGCCAGCGGAATGATATATTTGTTTACATCTGAACTGGCGTGGCACTCTGTCAGTCTTCAAGTCTGTACTGAATCTTGATTGGTTGAATTTTAATTAGGTCCATTTATACAGAGCAGCACAAAACACTAAAATCATTTGTTGTCACATTAACTATCCTCCAGCTTCCTCTTTCCTTTAAGAGGATAATAGTGCACATAACCCCGGGCTAAACAATGGCAACCTAAATCCAAAGATCAGTGAAACGTAATTCTTGTTCTCAGGATAATGTAAAAAAAAAAAAAATGATGGAAGAAGTTAATCTGGAATTCTGAACAAAGCCCAATTATGGTAGAATAGGGTCCACTAATCCTTCTTTTCTTACCAAAAGGAAGCTGGCAGATGTTTCCGCAAACGGAAGTTCTCCAAGCTATCGGGAATGCAAAGGTGCTACTGAAAACAGACAAAGCACCTGTCATTGAGCCCTGGAAGGACAGACTGGTGACCATGTGGTGAAGGGGACGCTAGGAAGCCGTGTGCGGAGAATATGGAGGGGAACAGGTCAAGAACAGGAATAAAGCAAAGGAGACAGAGGGGCTTTATGCGCTGATGAAGGCAGTGACTACGTCTTGTAGGCAACGAGAGTCAGGTGAGACATTAATCAGGAAAATGACTTGCTCATTTATGAGTTTGGAAAGGTGACCTTGTAGAGGATTAATTAATTCTTCTTTGTCTAAGATGACACTAAAATAGAAATCATCATCATTACTACCATCCTCGAATGTGAGCCTTGGCAGGCTCTGGAGATGTGATCTAATGCTACCCACAGGCATGCAGTCTTATGTTTTGCTTTCTAAGAACCTAGGGAGGAAAAAGGCAAATTTTACATTCATTTCCTGAGTAGTTAGTCTAGAGAAACAAATATATTGCTTTACTTTTCATCAAAATATAGGATTATAATAAATATTAACAAAATTAAACTTTGGTATCTCTTAGGTCATGAACAAATCCCAAGTTGTGGTTCAAATTTTCTTCAAAGATATTTTAAATTGTTTAGGCATCAATCAAGGTTTGTTGACAATCCAGTTGTTTCAAAGTAGATTTTCCTATAAAATTGTAATGATTTATTCCATAAACATGTTTTCAGTAATATAGTTATTAAAGTAATGCCGGTTAGAATTATTTAGGGTCCTGTCAAGCTAATTTCAGGAGGAGATAACAATATTCATGCTTAAGACCTCTATGTAATAGTTCAGCAGCCCTGTGAAGGTGGGAGTCAGGCTGGGATGATCACAGTGGCCTCTCTACCAACTGCAAACTGCATGACATAGAGTAGATGCTCAATAAATATTTGTAGGTAGTGGTGGGGGAAGAATGACCAACCGTGGGAAAGCTGAGCTTTTAGCTGAATCTAGAAAGGGTTGAAGCTAAGGAACTAATGCTTCCAGGATAGTTTCTGTAGCATTTTTATTAGCTGCTTCTTCTTAAGTCTTTCTTCTTCCGAATAAAGTCAGTGTTGTGGCTAGAAACTTGGAACACTCATGTTTCAATCACCTACATTCTGACTCGAGAAAATAATTTCTCTGGCACTAGAATAAATAGTTCAAAGGGTTTTGTGTTAGCTTAGCTGGAGCTCAGGCCCCATTGTTACTATCCAGGATGATAGGTAGTGCCTAAGCATGGTATCCACATCTTTGACGTACATTGATAGAATGAAGAAAGGAGCTTTCATCGATTCATTTTGTATTCTGTAAACTTTGTCATCTTTGAAAACAAAGACCTTCTATAACTAGAGAGTTATATGAAGAAAAAGGTGCTATCCTCATCTTTGGAGAATGTCATTATTCTGAGTATTTGAGATGACAAGTTCTGAAGGGTGTGAGTGAAGTACCACAGTGAGTTCAAGATACGGTGAAATGGAGGAGCAAAGGTATGAGAATGGAAGAGAAGAAATGAGGAAAAGCAATGCGAAGATTGCTTTAATTCAGTGGTGGGTTTTGATGAAAAATGTGATCTCTTTCAGTTAAATGTTAGCACACTTATTGAATAGCTGGTATGTGCCAACTATTTCAGCTTGATCGTATTTAGGCCAGTAAGTTTGTAAGGCAGAGTTTTCAGCGAACAGCCTTGAGTCCAGCTGTGTGAAGCTGACTCATGTAAGACTAATATGATAACATCAATGAAAAGCAGAACATGTGTTTAAGGAATCCCACGAGCATCCCACGATGTTTACTCAGCCTAACAAAAATATGGCTGATGATAGAAATCCCCACTTTTCATTTTCATCAACAAACTCTTTCGGCTTAAGCAACCAATGATAATAACTGTATGTCCTCATCACATGTTGAATGTACACTAGAAAATAATGATGTCATCAGTCTTCTTAACTAAGACACCAGGGAGTAAAACCAGTGACAGTGTGGATTTCCCATATCATTCTTCAGTGAGGACACCGAAATGATTCTTCCTTTGTCTAGCTAATTGCTTAAAATGTGATTTCCATGTTGCTGCTTGGAAATATAGTTTGTTGCAACAAAGAAAAAAAATGAGTTCTTTTTAAATAGTTTTTTTCTTTCCATTACAAATATAAACTATTAAAATTTTAAGCTGATAAACATTCTTGAATTTGTCAGTTCTGATGGAGATAATGACAGATTCATTCCTCTTTCTTCTTATGTTCACTCTGGGTTGCCAGCAGAGTAGACTATTAGAATCTTGATTATGTTTAAATGTATAAATAAATAAATCTCTTTATTGTTTTCTCCAGTTGTTTCAGAGCTTATATAAGAATTCAGTAGTTAGCCAAAACTGTGTGGATAAATAGCTGTAAATTCTCACCAAAAGGGCAAAGCTGATGTTTCATTTAGTCAGGTCATGTGACTGACTCAATCAAACCATTTTAGGCTTGAATTTTATTAAGTATTGTAGTTGGAACTGTCTAAAAATTGCTGTTCAGTTTTAGCTTGGTTATGAGTTACAAATTTATGTGCAAGTGGTCTATTAAAACAGTTGTATGCTTAGTATATATCACTTATGCTAATAAGTGATATATGTATGCTTATTTCCCATATATCACTAGAGACTACTTCACACTCTGAGAGTCAGGATTTTATCACCATATACTATAGAAAAAGTAACTGAAGTTTAGCAAAGTGATAAACCTGAATTTTTGGTTACACCTACGAATTAGATCCCAGAGAGGCACCCCTGAAAGTCCACATCTATTCCAGGACATCAAGAAAAATCTGCCATTGGGCAGACATGCTTCCTTTCACATTAGGGCATTGCACTATTTTTCTAAAGGACATTTGTAGCCTTGTGAAAATGTCTTTGAGACTGTGATTGCACTGTGTATTATAGAGACAGTTAGATATTATGGGTGATTGTTAGCTTCTGGGAGTGGGAGAGCCATTTTCCCCTAGAAGCATAGTTCCTTGTAAGTCAGCCAAGCATCAGTGGAGATCACACATCCAAGAATATTTGGGCAGGCAAGCCAAAAACAAATAAATCAGGAACAACAATAACAAAGCACGTGAAACATACCCATACATGTTTAAGCTCACGCAGATGAGCAAGGTGATGGGAAGGATCTGGGAGGAGATGGGGGAGGAGAGACCATGATTAGAATGTATTTTATAAATTTTTAGTAAAAAAGAATATTTGCACACCATGGATTGGTTTTGATTGGAGGGAAAGAAGACAAAAATGTATGTGAATGGAGATTTATTTGAGTATAAATATGGGAAGAATTGGCAGGGATTGTAATTATGATCAAAATGAAAAACTTATCATTTAAAATTCTCAAAGAACTAATAAAAAATTCAAAGTCAAGGGTTCTAAATATTTTATATTGGAGATATATGGGGTACAGTACACTCTCTATGTACTCTTATCTTAAAACTATAGAATTTTAGGATAAATAAAATGTTTAACATAAGAGTTAATTACATCGGTTCATGTTGTATTGATGAAAACTAATTCAAATATTGTATGGCATGCTTGGCTCTTTGTGGCTTATTATGCCAAAAGTGTTTCCTGTGACTGTTTCTTAGCTTCCTTGAGAATAGAAGAATTATATATTCTGATTTATACTATCAGCCCAGTGGTGATGGTAACTATGGTGATGATAAAGTATGTGTACACCTGTATGAGTACATGTGTTGGGGGGGCAGGGAAGGGTTGAGCTAAGGTAAGGTTAAAACATTCATTCTGAAAGTTGAAGGCTTCACCACATCTAAGAATAATTTTGGCTTGACACTTTACACAATATAAAAATGTTGAAAATGTATTTGTATATTTTTTATTTTAAATTTATATTACTCAATTTTGGATATGATTGCCAATCTTTTTTTCCATAATTAAAATTATGGGTAGATCTGAGGCAAAAAAACATTGGCCCAGAACTGTAGACTTAGTGAGCAATAGTGAATCACGAGGCAGGAAATAGATGGAAACAGTGCTCATTAGCTGGGAATAAATCAATTTGAATACTCTATATTCCTGTGAAAGTAAAAAAAAGATACTTGTAATTTGGTTTCTACCATAAGCTTCACTGAAAGAAGAGTGGGATGGATGTTCACAGCACCCACATCCTAGACAAGCTTTTAACACTTCACCCATTTTTCATGAACCTAGTTGTCTTTATGTTTCTCTGACCTATGGGAGAAATCTCTAGTTAGTTTTGGTTAGGTCACTTTGTCATGTGAGTAAGTGTGTCTTTACTTGTCTACCAGTTTTTCTGTCAGCTTGATGTAAGTTAGAGTCACCCTCGATGGGGAAACCTCAGTTGAGGAATTGCCTCTATGAGATTGGCAGGTGGTTATGTCTGCATGGCATTTTTATGATTGTTGATTGATGAGAAAGGGTCCAACCCATTATGGGTGGAGGTATAAGGAAGGAGATGCTAAAAGGAAGCTATTAAGCAGCCCTCCTCCATGGTTTTTGCCTCTATCTGATGTGGGAATGTCTTTCTGTATGCTGTGAATATCAATCTTTAAATAAAGGAGCTGTTTTGGCCCATGACAGGCACCGTAGAAAAAGTAGGAGGGGAAATCACAACATAGATAGGAGAAGCAGGGCGGAGTCAGGACAGACCGAGCCAGCCACCCAAGAAGAAACATGTGAGAAACACAAGTGAGCCACAGGTCATGTGACAGACAGATTAATGAGAATGGGTTGAGTTAAGATGTAAAAGCTATAGCAATGTGCCTAAGCCATAGGTCAAACAGCATAAAGTTAATATAAGTGTCTGAATCATTTCTGGGAGCCTGATTAGCTGCGGAATGCTAAGGGGTCTGGCGTGGCAGGTCTGTGCGTCTGGACCTCTTGCCGCCCAGGACCAAGAAACCTCATTGTAACATCTATCTCTACTTGAATTTCTGCCCTGGTTTTCTTCAGTTACAAACTGTGATCATAATGTGTAAGCCAAATAAACCTTTTCCTTCCCATGATTTTGGTCATGGTGTTTATATAAGATACTTACTAGAAATAGGAAACAGAATAAAAAATTGTCAAAGTCATTGCTGAAGCATACAGACTTACCATGATGCATGAAAAAAATATCCTTTGAACATGCAATATACTCTTAGATTATCTTCTTTGAGGGACAATCCAAAATTTCCTTCTCTTTTAAGTATTTCATCATCAGAGCACTGGGGAAGCACATGCATAAAATAAAAGTAAAAAAGAATCTTATATGTAAGTTAGGGAGCTTGCAGGCTTGATTGGGTTTTTCTTATTGGGAATCTTTTCAAGCTTGAGGAACAGGTTTAGAGAAGTGTATAACCTTGGAAACTGGTTAGGAAAAAGCTTTCCCTGATATATATTTTTTTTATTAGTACACTCAGTTTCTAATCGATAGGTCAGCCATTCTCAAATGAGACTGTTGGCAGAAACCAGTGAATTCCCAAGCATCCCTTTAATATGTAGGGCATGAATGCAGGACACAAACCAGAAATCAGTCTTTGGTTACACAAGCCAGGTTATCTCCCCCACGAGCATTCTGTGTCCTGATGTCAGGACAGTTTAAGACCAAATTTTCACTGCATCCTTGAGACCCTGAAGGAACACACAGCATGCTTGGTTATTCAAGAGGAAAGGGTCCCAACCCTTTTAAATCTCCTTTCCTGCTTTTGCCACTCTGTTTTCCCCTCTGGTTATATGAGGGAAGCTTCTCAAATTCAATGCATGAGTGAGCAAATATTCCTTGGAAATAAGGTGCTGGCCTTTTTATCCACCCCCTCTCTCTTAATGATTGACAGGCTTCTTCTTTACTGGGAAGGGAGCATCTGCATTTAGGATTTTGCAGTGACATCTAGACCACTAAGTCAGGACCCACACAACTTATTTTCTCTCCGGTCAGGTGAATAGGTTTAATGTCACGATAAAATGGAGAGTGAGGGGGCTGGGTTCATGATGTGGGAATAATCAAAGAAGAAACACTTCAGGCCCAAATCTGGCAGAAGGCAAGTGCTTGGGAAGGAGGGTGTTTTAGAGCCTCTTTCATTGGTTTGCTAATTCTATTCAGATGCTGACTCAAGAAGTAGCACAGGAAGTAAACACGGAGAAGAATGACATTCTGTATAATATGCAAATGTGTCCAATTGTATTTTGAATCTCATTGTGTTTGAATAAGATTCAGAAATCTTGCTTGGGACCACTTTTGTGTGTAATAATATTAAGTTTGGACAATGCATGGAGATTTTTGACGGAGAGAGAAATAAATGCAATAGAGACACAACGCAGCATTGTTCATCAGCACATAAAGCGACAATTTTTACCATTCACTAAAAATATTGACCTAATCTTGAAACAAGTATTTTGAATTTAGTAGGACTTTACATAAACATTAAGAAATGTATTATGTACTAACTTGGGCTGATATAAAATGTATGCCAAAGCTAAAAATAAATAGGCAGTAAGGATTCCCAGGTAAGGAATCGTAGAAATTCTTAAAAAAAAAAAAACCTCTTGCTGATTCTCTTATCTGGTCAGTGTTGGAAAAACAGTTGCTTAAAAAAAGTTGGTTAAACATGATAAATGGACTCAGAACTGTACACAAACACATACATTCATGAGTATGTTCACACACACACACACTTATTATATATACCAATTTTTGAATTTTTTTCTGTGTTCCACATACTCATTTCTCCTTCCACATGCTCACAGATTTAGAACCACTAATTAAATTTTTTTTCAAAGCTTTTTCTTTTGTATAGTAATTGAGTGTTTGATTTGTAGGAAACTGGCCAACTGTCTTCTAATGTGGCTGTACTATGCTGCATGCTCAACATCTGTCACGTGCCTTTATCATCATTTGTTGTCAATGTTCTGGATCTTGGCCTTGTGTTAGTTGTATCTCACTATGTGTCTAGTGTGTACTTTTCTAATGATAGGGTCAGAATGGGATCCCTTAAAATTCATGTGTTCAAATACTGATCCTAAAATAAAGGTGCCTTTTTTGAACTTTACACATAACCACATGATATTTTTACATATTTAGGGGAGTAATGTACAATTATTTGATATATATTTGTAGGGTAGAATTGTCAAATCAATGTCATTTACATTTACATATCCTGAAACATCTATGCATTGGGAAACTTCCAGTTCACATTTTCTAGTTATTTTGAAATGTATCTCACATTGTTGAATACTCAATATATAATAATTGATGGAGACTCTGGTTAGTTTCATAGCTCATAGTTTTGTAAATGGTACTTTTATAAGCATGACATTACAGATATGTCTTTTTCAAAATGTAATTTTATGCCTTTGAATGTCTACCCAGTAGTTGAATTACTAGATAATATGCTAGCTTTAAATTATTTTGAGAAAATTCCATATGGTTGCATTGACTTTTCTCAAAAGAAGAAATACAAGTGGCCAACAGGCATATAAAAATATTCAGTATTTACTAACCATTACAGAACCACAGTGATATCTCACTTCAGGATTCTGATGAGTTAGCATGGCTGCCAGCAAGAAACTAAAGATGATGAATACTGGCGAAGATACAGAAGAAAGGAATTTTTATGCACTCTTGGCTGGAATACAAATTAGGAGTTTCGTTAATTATTCTGGCTGATGTTATTTGAACTCGAGGATCTGAGTGTTTGGCATCAATTTCAGAGAACTTCTTGATCATAATTTTACTTTGAATTTCTCATTTTCCATACTTTCCTTCTGTGCTTGTGTTACGTGTCCATTGCACCTTTTATTAATATTCCACCATTACTGGATGCTATTTTCCCAGGTTTTTTTTCTTTAATATTCAATTTTAGACTTCCTATTAATATGTTCTCAAGCCCAAAGATTCTCCCACGGTTGATCAACTAAGAAGCTTATCCAAAGCGTTCTTCATTTGTACCTTTTTTATTTTCTAACATTTCTTCCCATCTATTTATAAGAATTTCATCTCTGGGCTTACACTGTCCACCTACACTTGAACATTGCTTGAGATATGCTGTAGAGTCTTTTGTATCTAAATTGCATTTAAATTGAGGTTCTGATGATTCCAGCACCTGTGTTTTCTGACCTTAACTGGTCTTTTAAAATTGGATTTTCCCCCTTTTGAATACGTCTTGTAATTTCTTTTTTTTCTTGTTGGTTAAACATGGTATACCAGGTAAAAAGAATTGTAATGTGGTGGTGGGGGAAGAAGCAAGTTGGAGTATTTTATAGTCCCATGACTAACTTCTCAGGAGAAAAAGAGTGGTTAGGGTGAGCCAGAGTTGAGTATTTCTCTTTCCTAAGGTCAGTAAGGGGCTGATCTAACCCAAGCAACTTCCGCTCAGATGAAAGGGTTTCTACTTGTGGGTATGCCTCATTAAACAACACGGTGTTGTCGCATGTTTCAAAGTGTTTCCTCTTTTCCTTCCAGGTGGACTCTTAAGGGGATTTAAATAAAACTTATTTACTGGGAGAATCTGGCTGAATCCATGGAGGTGAGACTAATAATGTACGCAGAACTCTTATGGGCTTTCTGCCTCTCAGATCAGTCTACCTAGCATTCCCAGGGAGTCAAAAATGATGGTGCAGCTTTCTGCCCTGTGTTGCTTTTGCGGAGGCTGTGCTTTTGTGAGATGCAGGGCCACCCGTTTTCCTGTCTGTCCGTCCACTATTGTTCCAACCTTGGTCAGTGATTGCCCCAAGTCTGTTAAACATCCAAAGAGAGTGGTTAGTTTTCTAGACGTGCAGCATTGTCCTTGTTTTTAGGCCAGAGGAGCAGCATCTATGCTTCTTATACCGGGAACTGACAAGGAGAGGTGTAGTTTTGTAACCACCCGATCCCCACACTTGTGGCATCAACATTCCATATTAAAACGCCTGTAAAAGAAAGAGCGTAAGTACATAGTCCCTTTCCCGAGCACACAGTAGATCTTCCCAGTGCCGCTAATGTAGTCTACTAGATATTTTTATCCTCCAACTTTAATTAACTTTGAAAAATATTAATAGCTACATTAATGACTGCATTGAGAACTTTCTAAAAAATCTGTGGAGAATAGCGTGGAGAATAACATTATGGCAGACCCAGATCCTGAGGGATAGAGTGTGGTTTCACGGCCACTGCTTAAACATAGCTATCTTCCTACTGATTAGTAGCAAGGCTGATGGTTTATTAGTATTTCATGGTCTCAGGCTATCCCAGTTGATCAAAAACAAACAACCAAATAATGGAAATGACAGTACTGAACAAAGCAGCCAGGGTTTAAAGTTTCTTCTTCCTTTTTTAAATTGATGATAATAAAATCACTCTACTGATGGTACCGTGTTATGCTCAATCCCCAAATCCAGCCCTCCCCCTGAAAACTGTTTTATATATATATTTGAAACGAGTACCATATATCATCTTATAGTTTCTAGAAAAATTCCTACCTTTAAATTAAACTACTCATGAGATTGGAAACAGAACTTCCTGTGAACACAAGTGGAGGATAGTTGATGTGCTTGTGGAGCAATTAGGGCACTGATGACTCAGCAAAGCTAGTTATGGATGTCTCTGGGATAAAATTTTTCTCAGTAAAGTTTCTCACATTTATCCATCATTACAGTAATATGCTTGAGAAGCAATTTAGGCAGTTCAACGCTGATTCTGTATTCATTTTGAATACCAAGTAATCCTTCCTGGAATGACCTTCCAGTAGAGGAGTTTGTAATTACAGGAACATCATTAGTGAGGGCTTTTTTTTTTCTCTCTTTCAGGGAAAAACAAGACTCACACATATTAAAGTTAACTCTAATTTTTTAAACATCTGTCTTGCTTTGAGGCCAGATAGCAGAATTTAATTTCTTATTTTTATGTGCTTTAATATTAACACAGAGCACAGAACAGTGGATCCTTTTAACTACAGGAGAGATGATTCATAGGGGTATAAAATACCAAGATGTGTTCAGAGCTGGTACAGTGGCCCCAACCTTCAACATTAGTATCAGTTCTGGCATCTTTCTCTGAGTTAGCCTTGTTTTCTCTTAGGTTTCTCTGAGCTTAGTCATTTTCTTGATTAAAAAGGAGAAGCTTATTGGTATTAGAGCTGTGACCTTTTCAGAAAGAGAAGTCATAGCCTTTGCTGTTCATTTCTTTTAAAAGTTCAGTGTGTTCATAAGTCATAAATGGAAATACACAGTCTGAGGAAGTGGAATATTCCAAATAAGCCTTCAGAAATAAAACAAGAAGCCAGGGATGATAGTTAAACCTGTTACCCATTCAGGAGCCCAAGGAAGGAGGATTTCCCTGAATTTGAGGCCAGTGTAGATTCTAGAGTAAACATCTTTCTAAAAAAAAAAAAAATGAACAAATGAGATAGAAAATCAACCAAACAACTACAAACAAGTAGGCGTGGTGAGACTTAATTGTGGAAAAAGATGAGATAGTAGGGAAGGATGATGGTGGAGGATAAAAACACTATGGATGTTGGGGACACACACACACACTCACACATACACTCACTCACACACACACACACTCTCACACACACACACACACACACACACACACACTCACACTTAAATATAACCATCCTATATCAGGGATAATTTTCCTCTCAGAAGACATAAATTGCCCAGTAAAATACCCAGTGTCAGTTATGGGCTATCAGTTCTTGAGTTGTTGGTTGGGGGTAGCAATTCCAGAGACCCCCCAACAATGCAGGCTATTGCTATTTCTCTTGAGTACCCACTAGAACTTAGTGATAAATCACTATTGCTAAGGATTTGGGTAACATAACTTGGAGAAATTGAGCTAATCTAAGAAGCATGTTCTTTGCTGGGTATATTTTGTACTCCAGGAGGTGTTATATAGGTTGTTGGGTTATAAAGAACCATTATAACAAAAAGTAAAACCAAAACCTGATCAACAGTCTTATACAGCTATTACATGGTCTCTGAGCAGTAACAACTGGTCTGTCAAGGTATGGCTAGGGGTTCAAAGCAAAGGGAGTGCCCCATGATTCCAAGATACAAAAAAGGTAGGCTAGAGCATATGTTTTCCACTTTCTTAGAAAAGAGTTGTGTTCTCTTGTTTTGTGAAGAATGGGAGGATGCTGACTGGGTATAGTACTAGAACATCCTCTAAGTATTGACACCTTTACTCACAGAGAAGCATCTTTGCACATTGGATAACAGTTAATACATAGATAGATAACTGATTAAAGTGCAGAGATGAAGCAGTTGTGGAATGCTATGCCATAAGTGGGCATATGTATTATAGCTCTTCATTCCAGTGCTCAGGGGACTTTTTGGAGCAGTAGGTAGAAAGAGGTACAGGCAAGGAGGACTGTCTTAGAGTTTCTATTGCTGTGAAGAGACACTATGACCCCAGCAACTCTTATAAAGAAAACATTCATCTGAGGGGGCTTCTGTACAGTGTCAGAAGTTCAGTCCATTATTGTCATTATCATCATGGTGGGGAGCTTGGCGGCATGCATGCAGATATGGTGCTGGAGGAGCTGCTATGAATTGATATGCAGGCAACAGAGAGTAGACTGTTTCACTGGTAGTAGCTTGAGCATAGGAGACTCTGAAGTCTACCTCCACAGTGACACACCTTCTCCAACTGAACCACACCTACTCCAGCAAGGCCACACCTCCTAATAGTGCCACTCTCTTTGGGTGTTGGAGGCCACTGGCCCCAGCCCCTCTAGGTGGCGCTATTACCTAGTGCTGGCCAACCCGCCTGAGTCGTTAGAGAGCGCATGCGCTTGGTAATCTCGCGAGACTGGTCTGGTTTCTCCGCCTTTCCCGTGGCGTCATGGGATTCTGAACTACGACCAATAGGAAGGTGTTTCGTCTAAAGCAAGAGCCGTTTGGTCGTCTTAAAACCGGGTCTTCCTACCTCGTGGTCCCTTCTCCTCCTCTCTCTCTCTCCGCCCCGCCGTGCGCACGGACGCCGGCCCAGCTTCTGGGACGCGGGCTCAAGGCCACGTGGCAGATGACCCGGCCCAGACCACGCTGGGGCCTAGCCTAGCTCTCTGGCTTCCCTTTTCCCCGCTGGGGGCCCGCAGCCGCTGGCTCTTGCGCAGCGGCTCCTGCCCCTCTGCCGGTCTCTCTGCCGGCTCTCTCACTCTCTCCTCCCTCTCCATTTTCCGTAAGCTAAATGCTCTCCCCAAAGATACATTAAAGTTATACTGCAGAAGGATCCTAAGTGTGTACCGTGCCTTTTCTTGCGGGCGAGAAATAGGCGCGGAACATTTGGGGACCATTTTCTTCAGTCCTCCCTTTGAGGACCTTGGGGGAAACTGTTTTCTGGAGATTCCAGGACCATTGTACCTAAGAAATCACAGCAGCTGCTGTTGCCTGAACAATATATATAGAAGATCCAGGTAGTCAACATTTCATCATGAAAGGAAGGGACATAGGAACCCCCACTCTTACCTGATGAATTATTGATAATTGATGACTGTTAAGCAAGGGGAAGAAAATTTCCTTTAGAGGTATAATCACTGGTAGGTTGACTATGCTGTAGTAGATGACTCCACCACCACAGCCATATGGACAGTACTAATTGGGATTCAGTGGTATATATATATTGTGCGTGTGTGTGTGTGTGTGTGTGTGTGTGTGTGTGTGTGTGTGTGTGTGTGTGAAGAGAGAGTAAGAGGTTGGGAGTAGGACATATGGGGAGGGGTCCAGGAAGAGCTGGAGAGTCGATATGGAGAGCAAATACAATTGGAATGTATTGTGTGCATGTATGTAAATCTCAAAGAAACTATGAAATTAACATATAGAATGAAAAAATAAAGAAAACCATGCAGTTCCCATTCAAGAGATGGAGGAAATTAAGAAAGAAAGAAAGAAAAAAAACTTCTGAGGTCTCACTTCTCCAAAGTCAAGGCAATCAGATAACAAAATATCAGTTTTTTTCAAGTACTTCCATGACTAATGGGGACATTCACATACAGACTGGATCATAAAAAACAGTGTGTGGAAATAGCTTAGAGGCTATCTACAATTTTAGACAATGAATGAGGAATTCTGACCTGCTTTAATGTCGGTAAAGTAATACCAATTTGTTCAAACCATAAGGTTCTGTGTTAATTTTCTCTCTTTATTAATGGTTCACTTATTTTATTTCTTTTGTTCCTTTCTATGGTTTGAATTCAGAGCCTTACACAGGTTAGGCAAGATTTCTACCACTAAATGGACTTCCAGCCTGGCCTCTCATATTTGTAACCCCAAATTCTGCAATTTGAGATACATTGTCCATGACATCTCTTAGAGTATCCAATACTTTCCTTGAGATGTGTTCATTTATAGATTTGGATTTTCTTCTGCATTAAAACACTAGTTGTGTAGAGTTTCTTAAAAACAAAACAAACAATAACAAATGCCCCCAGACCCTTTATCCACCCATGTTTAATCACCTACAAAACCAGCAAAAAGCTTGTATTTTGTGGCTATAAGCCCGAGGAAGTATAGCATTTTGCCCACTGTGTCTTGTGTTTCATTTTTATTGCGATGACATAGCATGGTCTCATTTCAGTCGGTCCTGTTTTTATTGGGACTTTATTGCTAATTGTCACAGCTTCCCGTGAAAACAAGAAGCCAATAAAAGAACAGTCTTCTCAAGGAGTCCCTTTTTTGGCCAACATTTTACCATAATGTAACAGAGAAGTAAAAGTCAAACAGACATTACTTCTTGGCCTTGGAAGGTCATTTATCCAGGCATTGACTTGTATATTAAACATTTTGTGGGTTGGATCTGAATTAATTCTTATTCTTTAGCATTAACATTGCAGAAAAATCCACAGTAGAAGGGATTAAATTCAAAATATTTATACTTCAAAAAAGAAGCTGGATAAGGATAAAATTTAATAAAAGCTGATGACACTATTAATGTCTTTTCTAGACAACTTTATGCCCTGAGTAGACGTTCCTGGTTGAGTGAATCTAGTCCTTTAGAGACCCTCTTGTACAACAGAAAAACCAACATGAATCACAAATTATATGGGTATAACCATATTTCTTAGCTTGGCACACTCATACAGTATATTGTGCTGAGATTATTAACTCTTGTCATCATATATGCATACACATCTCCACTACCAAAGAACATTTTCAATGGGAGTTCATAGGAAATATTCCCAACTTGTAAACAGAATACCAGACCTGAGAACAAAATTTGCAAGAGCCCATAGTGGTGGTACATGCCACGCCATTGTTTGGAATAACTACTGCAATTTCAGTTGGAACTATAGTTACCTATAGGGACTCCCAAGTACCAGCCGAATGCTGGGTATCTGGAATGAACAGAATTTAATTCTTTTGGAAATAGTTTTGAAAGGAAAGAAACTGAGCTTTAATAAAATTAAATAATTCTCTTCATCCCAAAGGACCATCAGAGGATCAGAAATAAATATGCATTTATCCCCCTTTATTATCTCACAAATCCCACAGGCTAACTATGATATAGGAGTGAAGTGGGATATTAGCAACAATTTCTAACACCATAGCAATGGCTCAGAGATCTCTTACTTTGCTTCCATAAGTATTTTTTCCCCACAGCAAATAGATTGTCAAGCCATGCTATTTATACAACAATGCTACCCCTGACTCATTTCAATAAAATTAAATAATAGGAAGCACGTTTTCTTCTTTTAAACATATATGTTTAGTAGCTCCACTTTCTAGATGAAATGAGTGTACCAGTTAAAAAATGAATTGTTTAAACTGAATTTTATGAAAAAGTGTATTATATGCATCTCTGCAAGATTATATGGTGTATATCTGTAGTAAACATCCTTGTGCTTTGCCAGAACAGGCTTTGTGCACGTAAAGGTGACACAGCCTTAAGTCTACCCTCGAAATCACCGCATGAACCCTGGGCACTCTTTTGCTTCTGAGAGTTTTCTACAGCTTAGAGTTAGGCATATTCCAAGTAGAACTGCATGTGGCAGCTTCAGAAGAGAGATCTTTCATGTTATTTTTCCCAAGACCGTTGTTAACCATGAGCTAAACACTTTGTCTTACCCAGGTAGTCTGGTTGGATCTCCACCTGGACCAACAAAGACTTAGCACATTCCCCTCTGCTGACAATGACTCATTTCTTGAACCTTAAAAAGAAGGCATTCCCATTGTACATCTAAACAGAACATGTCAGTAAGAGAGGAAATGGAGCTGTGGGGATATTCTGCTTCTTTTACCATATGGCTAGCAATGTACTTGAGGAGGAACAGTACTCATCCATGAAAAACTCCAAAGCCTAGGCTAGGAATTAAATATTAATGTGGTGTGACATAATGTGTTTCTCGTAGACCAGGATGCATGCAGAATAATATAGTACTTGTAAGATAGAGTTAACAAAGAAATCCAATCATACTTGAATCACTCTGGAGGGAAGGTGTGTAGTCAAATGGATTGTTCCCACTCATGCTAAGTCCAACTCTTTCCTTATAGCTTTAAGTTCCATGATCTCTCTCTCTCTCTCTCTCTCTCTCTCTCTCTCTCTCTCTCTCTCTCTCTCTCATACACACACACACACACACACACACACACACACACATACACACACAAGTTATAGTATAGTGTCTCATCCATATAGATACCTTAGAGGATATATGTGGATAGACTAATAGAATTCTTGGTTGGATTTTAAGAATTTGATTTTTAAAACCTCAGTTTGAATACTCACAAAGCTTCTTAATTACTTTAAATATTATGAATGGATGGCAACTATCTTATAGATAGTTAATTTAACTTTCATTATTTGGGCACTGCTCAGGTTTAGCACTATTTTTTTTTTTTAATCTCAAATTTCTTTTGATGCTTTCAGTACGACCTTGAGGTATCTCAAGATAATAAAAGACAATCTTGCTTCCCCTTCCCCCACTTCTCCACTGTGAAGATTAATTTTTTGAGAACTTTTAACCAAAGTACTGCTTTTATAGCTCTCCCACTTTCCCTCCCTTTCTCCCAAATTAATAGCCTGATCTTTAATTACTCATGACACACACATATGCACATAGAAATGTATATACACATATACAGCCTACTGAGTCCATTTAGAATTGCTTGTATTGTGTCTCGCACTGACCACTTAGGCTTGGATTACTTACTCGGGGTCCCTTCCCTAGAGCAAACCTATTCTTCCTCTCTCAACAGTCACTGATTACCTGAAGTTAGAAGAAGAGCTATAAATGGTACAATTAGCATGACTTCTTTTAGGGCCAAGAGAACCAGAATGTTATAAGACAACAAATACATACAAGTTTTCATGAAAGTAAGTTTTATTGAATTATCTCAATGTATAAATGAAGCAACAGTGATGTGTCTGGGAATCTGGCCCCTGTGAGTAATTACAGAAAAAAAAACCACACAGAAGGAACCATACCAACAAACTTGAGAAAATGTTTTACTTTTGATTTTCCACTTATTTCTCAGATATGAGGTCATAGGTTAGGCAGATTTGGGAGATCTATGGGAAAATCATAGACTGTAAGTATGGGATGAGGCTGAAAGAAAGGAGAGCAAACAGAGGTAAACTGATGAGTCAATAATTTTGATGTTGAAATTGTCTCCTATCTGGGTCTGTCTGAGAGATTGTGAACATGCCTCAGGGTCTACTCAAACTAAGCTATGTCCCTACAAGGCTTGCTTCCTCCTCACAATTCTTCAGGGAAAGCCCTAGGAGACTACTCAGGTGACTAGGAGACTGTCTTGGCAGAAAATTTCCTCTGGCAGATATGTAAAAAGTTTGTACAATAACTGAGTTAAAGAGAAGCAGAAAATTCTGGATTTGCAGAGGTAGGAGTTTGGAGACAAAGATACTCTGCTATTAAAGAGTAAAGTTGCTTCTAATTTTCAGAGATGGGAAAATGCAAAGCCTAAAATCTTTATACTATTGAAATAAGCATTAATTTTCAGAGAAAAATCTAATTATTCTTTTGACATATTAAAAAGATAGTAAAACAATATACGCCCTCTAAGTAATGCCATATTAACTCAATTAAAAAATAAAAGTACTGGCAGCACCATGGTCCAGAGCCAATTAAGTAGTAAGAGCAATCCCCATACCATGGTCTCCAAAGACCAGCTTGTGGACATAGCTTCTGTTATCCTACCCATGCCCAGTTCCACCCTAAACCAAGAAAGCTGAGAGAGCTCCCAAAGCGCAATCCCCAGCAAAACACAGCTGAAGGGACATCCTGTGGGCTAAACCCCACCCCAAAGGCAAACTGCATTATCACACACCTACAACTGGAGAGCCCACAGCACCCTGGTCTACAGATGACTAAGAGCCAACTAAGAGCCCACTAAGAACAACCTCTGTGACAACTGGAGACACACAGTCCCCAGACTCACAACTGACTAAGACATACAGCCCCTGGACCCACAACAGACTAAGAGCTAAAGTGATCCAGGGAAGCAATGGGCAGACACCACTGCAAGAATACATATAACAATATAAAGAACAACATGGCACCACCAGAAGAAGCTGATGGTTCTACAACATCAAGATCTGAGAATGTCAATGGAGAGGAAACAGAAGGAAACAACCTTAAAAACAACTTTATGAAGATAATAGAAGACTTAAAAGAGGACGTAAAAAATTCCCTTAAAGAAATAGAAGAAAATACAAACAAAAAATTGGAAAAGATTAGCAAATACCTGAAAGAAAATAAAGAAAACCAAGAAAAAGAAAACAAACAGATGAAAGAAACATTCCAGGAATTAAAAATTGAAATAGAAGCAATAAAGAAGGAACAAGCTGAGGCAAAGCTAGAAATAGAGAACCCAAAGAAATGAACCAGAACTACAGATGCAAGCATAACCAACAGAATGCAAGAGATGGAAGAGAGAATCTCTGGAGTGGAGGATTCAATAGTGGAAATAGATACATCAGTTAAAGAAAACACAAAAACAAAAAAGTCATAACACAAAACGTCTAGGAAATTTGGGATAGAATGAAAAGACCAAACCTGAGAATAATTGGAATTCAAGAAGAATACCAGCTCAAAGGCATAGAAAATATATTCAACAAAATCTAGAAAAAAACTTTCCCAACCTAAAGAATGAAATGCCTATAAAAATATAAGAAACTTACAGAACAACAAATAGACTAGATGCCCCCCCCTCAAAGTCTGGTCACCATAATAATCAAGCCACTAAACTTACAGAACAAAGAAAAAATACTAAGAGCTGAAAAGGAAGAAGGTCAAATTACCTATAAAGGCAGACCAAAATAACACCAGACTAGTCAATGGAAGCAATGAAAGCAAACTAGTCAGATGTTATACAGACACTAAAAGAACATGGCCACCAACCCAGACTACTATACCCAGAAAAACTATCAATTACTATAGATAAAGGAAACAAGATATTTCATGACAAAACCAGATTTAAACAATATCTATCCACAAATTCGGCCCCACAGAAAGCACAAGAGGGAAAATGCCAACATAAGGAAACCAAATATACCTATGAAACTACAAGCAATCAATTCCACAGAAGAAAAACCCAAAGAAGGGAAATGCACACGTTACCACCAAAAATAACAGGAAATAACAATCACTGGTCATTAATATCCCTTAATATCAATGGACTCAATTCACCTATAAAAAGACATATCCTAACATGATAGATACAAAAAACAGAAGCCATCCTTCTGCTGCATACAAGAAACAGACCTCAATATCAAAGACAAACACAGGCTTAGAGTAAAGTGTTGGGACAAGATTATCCAATCAAATGGACCCAAGAAACAAGCTGGTGTATCCATTCTAATATCTAACAAAATATACTTCAAACTAAAATCAATCAAAAGACATTGCTTATTCATCTCAGGAAAAATCCACCAAGATGAAGTCTCAATCATGAATATTTATCTCCCTTACATATGGGAACATACACATACACTAAAGCTGAAACTTCACAAAAAGCCCACACACGAATATTGTGAGACTTCAATACCCCACTTTCACCCTTGGATAGGTCAACCAGACAGAAACTCAACAGTGGAATAAGGGATCTAACAGATGTTATGACCCAATGGACTTAATAGATATATACAGAACCTTCCACCAAAACACAAAGGAATATACATATTTCTCAGCAAACCATGGAACTTTCTCTAATATTGACCACATACTCAGTCATAAAGCAAATATCAATAGATACAAAAAAATAGGAATAACTCCTTGTATCATATTAGACCACCATGGTCTAAAGTTAGAGTTCAACAACAACAAAAATTACAGAAAGCCTACAAATTCGTGGAAACTGAACATCTCTCAGTTGAACCACCTTTGGGTCAAGGAAGAAGTTCAGAAAGACATCAAAGGCTTCCTAGAATTTAATGAAAATGAATCCACAACATACCCAAACTTATGGGACACAATGAAAGCAGTGTTAAGAGGAAAACTCATAGCACTAAATACCTATATGAAAAACCTAGAGAAATATCACACAAGAGACCTACCAGAACAGTTGAAGGTTTTAGAACAATTAGAAACAAACTCATCTAGAAGGAGCAGGTGACAGAAAATAATCAAATTTAGGGCTGAAATAATACAATAGAAACATAGAGAACAGTACAAAGAATCAGTGAATAAAAGAGTTGGTTCTTTGAGAAAGTCAACAAGATGGATAAACCTTTATCCAAACTAACCAAGAAGCAGAGAGAGAGTATCCAAATTAATAGAGTCATAAATGAAAATGGGGACATAACAAGGGACATCCAGGAAATCCATAGAATTATTAAGTCATACTTTGAAAATCTATACTCCACTAAAATGGAAAACCTAAAAGAAATGGACTGTTTTTGGACAGGTATCACTTGCCAAAATTAAATCAAGATTAGATTAAATACCTAAACAGACCTATAACTCCAAAGGAAATTGAAGCTGTTACTAAAAGTTTCCCAAGTACCAGACAGTTTCAGTGCAGAATTCTAGCAAACATTCAAAGAAGAACTAATACCAATACTCCTCAAACCATTCCATACAGTAGAAACTGAAGGAACATTTCCAAATTCTTTTGATGAGGCCACAAACACCCTGATTCCAAAGCCACACAAAAATGCAACAAAGAAAGAAAATTACGAACCAATATCCTACATGAACATTAATATGAAAATACTCAATAAAATTCTGGCAAACTGAATCTAACAACATATCAAAAAAATCTTCTACCATCCTCAAGTAGGCTTCATCTGGAGATGCAGGGATAGTTCAACATATGAAAAACTGTCAATGTCATTCATCATATAAACAAACTGAAATAAAAAACCAATCACATGATCATCTCCTTAGATGCTAAGAAAACATTTGACAAGATCCAACATTCCACCATGATAAAAGTCCTGGAGAGATCAGGAGTACAGGGAAAATACCTAAATATAATAAAGGCGATATAGAGCAAGCAGACAGCCAATATCAAACTAAATGAAGAAAACCTTAAAACAGTCCCACTAAAATCAGGAGCAAGACTGTTCTCTCTCTCCTCATTTATTCAACATAGTTCTCAGAGTTTTAGCTAAAGCAATAAGAGAACAAAAGGAGATTAAGGGGATACAAATTGGAAAGGAAGAAGTCAAATTATCTCTATTTGAGATGATATGATTGTATACATAAGTAATACCCAAAATTCTACCAGGGAACTCCTACAGATGATAAACACTTTCAGAATGTAGCAGGGTATAAGATTAGCTTAAAAAATGAATAGCCCTTCTATAAACAAATGATAATTGGGCTGAAAAAATTAAGGGAAACATCACCTTTTACAATAGCTGCAAATAGCATTAAATATCTTTGTGTAACTCTAACCAAAGAAGTAGCAGACCTGTTTGACAAAAACTTTAAGTCACTGAAAAAAGAAATTAAAGAGGATATCAGAAAATGGAAAGATCTCCCATGCTCCTGGATAGGTAGGATCAGCATAGGAAAAATGGCAATCTTACCAAAAGCAATTTATAGATTCAATGCAATACCTATCAAAATCCTAACACAAGTTTTTACAGACCTTGAAAGAATAAATCTCAACTTCATGTGAAATAACAATGTGGAATCCATAAATGGAACCTCCTGACACTGAGAAGCTTCTGTAAGGCAAAGGACATGGTTGATAAGACAAAAATGACAGCTACAGAATGGGAAAAGATCTTCACCAACCCTACAATTGACAGAGGACTGCTCTCTAAAATATACAGAGAATTCAAGAAACTAGAGACCAAAAACCTAAATTACCCAATTAAAAAATGGGCTTCAGAGCTAAAAGGGAATTCTCAACAGAAGAATTACAAATTGCTGAAAGGCACTTAAAAAATTGTTCAACATCTTTAGCCACCAGAGAAATGCAAATCAAAACAACTTTGAGATTATCACATTACACCTGTCAGAATGGCTAAGTTAAAAAACATAGATGACTGTCTATGTTAGAGGGGATGTGGAGCAAGGGGAACACTTCTCCAGTGTTGGTGGGAATCTAAACTTGTATAGCCACTGTTGAATGCAGTATGACGGTTCCTCAGAAAACTGGGAATCAATCTTCCCAATGATCCAGTGATACCACTTTGGGCATATACCCAAAGGATGCACATTCATACCCCAATAGCATTAGCTCAACTATGCTCATAGCAGCATTATTCATAAAAGCAAGAACCTAGAAACAACCTAGATGCTCCTCAACTGAAGAATGGATTAACAAACTGTGGTACATCTACACAATGGAGTACTACTCAGCAGTTAAAAAAAATAAAAATAACATCCTAAAGTCATTTTATATTGGATGGACTTGGAGAATATCCTCCTGAGTGAGGTATTACAAGCCCAGAAAGATAGGCATGGGATGTACTCACTCATAAGTGGATTTTAAAGAAAAAGCAAAGAATACCCAAGCTGTAAACCACAACCCTTGAACAGCTTGGGATCAGAAGTAACTTAACAGAAAAATCCAGATATTCTCCTAGAAAGAAAATATAGAGATCTTCTTAGCAAATTGGAATCATAACGGGTTGCAACCAAGAAGAGGTGGAAACAAATCATGAGAGAAGAGATGGTTGAGTGAGAAGAGCAACAAAGAGAGAGAGAGAAAAAGAGATGGATATTTTGATAGAGGAAGCCAATGTGGGGTTGGAAAGACACCAGGTGCTAGGGAAACCTCCAAGAACTCACAGGATGTCCCTGGCTAGGTCTCCAACCAGTAGTGGAGGGGGTGTATAAATAGAACTTCCCTCTATAATCAAATGAATAACCAACTATCTTAAATGTAGTCTCAGAACCTACATCTAACAAAGAATGGAGGTAAAGGCAGAGATCCATGGCTGAGTTCTGGGCCGAGATCCTGGTCCAACTGAAAGCAGGGGAGGAGAGCCTGTATGAGCAAGGGGATAGGTATTATGAGGAAAAGTCCCACAGTGATGGCTGGCTGGAGCTCTGGGGGAACTCAATCAAAAACAGCCACTAGGGAACCATTGGGAAAAGGATCTAGTCCCTCCTAGGGTAGGCAACTGTTGATCAGCATGGGCACTATGTGAAGCCTCAAGGGGTGGGATCACACTGTGTTCCTGTGGATGGGCTGGCACCTTGGAGCCCATTCCCTGCTGAGGAGTGCCTAACCCAGTCTTGATATTGGGATGAGGAAATCTGACTTGCCTGGAGTAGATGCGCCATGCTGAGCTGAGCTGACCTACCTTGGGACTTCTTGTCATTTTGGGGGAGGGGATCAGTGGGATGGAGTGGGATGAGGTTGAATACAGACTCTGACTCTGGGAATTTAGGAGGAGGGAAGAGTGGGTGAGCAGGAGGAGACATAGGAAAAAGACTTTTTTTTTTTCTTTTAGAAAATAAATAATTAAAAAGTACCACAGTGAATCATAAATGCCTTTCATTATAATAGCTCTGTTAATCAATGACATTTCTCTTCTCTTATGGTCAAAATAGAGGGATATACAGGTGGTTCGTTAGGAAATAACAACTAACATGTTGATGGATTTTTGTTGTTTTTCCTGATTTAGTGTGTACAATGTTTTATATATAATCTATTTAGTATCGAGAAACATGTTTCAGTCTTGGGAGATAGAGGATAACATTCATGCATGAGGCCCAGAGTTTGATTTCTAGAGTCTATGTAAAAATGCCAGGCATAGTAACATGTAGTAACATTTCATTGTTGAAGAGGGAGGAGACGAAGAGATTGTTGTGGGATTGCTGACCAGTCAGTTTAGGTCAGTGAGATACCATGTCTCAAAAGAGGAAAACAATTTCCTTGAGGATTAAATGTGTGCATATGAGCATGTGGATTTGTATACACATATGAATATAGACCTTACTAATAAAAATCCATATCTCATACGTGTCCAGGAGTTTTGACAGGATGCTTTTCTGAGTTAAACTTCTCTTCCAAACATAAGCATCATATATTATCCCAGATAATGGGGTTGTCTAGGGTTTTAAACTCAGTACATTTTATGTACCACACTCTATATTTGAAGATATTTAAAGAACATATTTACACTTTCCTTCAGGGAGAAATGGCTACTGTGATAGATGTTGCAATTGGGTTAAAAAAAAACACTCTGATGAGTTAAGACCGATTGATTTTTATTAAAAATGAAATAGAAAATCCTGTGTACACGTTAAAATAAATATGTGTCAGTGTAAAATGGGAATTGCCTGTTTTACAAAATTTTTATAAAACAGATCTAGGGCTTTTAGTTCATTACAAACTTAAAATGAGATAATTTGTTTCAGCTGCCAGAAACCCTAATGTAGTTCCAGACTGAAGGCATAAAATCAGCATGTCAGGAACAAAGGGATTTCATCCTATGTTTCACTAGTTTGATGTGTCTGGCAGACTGCTCTGTTCTGAAGGCAGAACATCTTAAAAATGGTGGGAATACAGAGGTCGTTTAGGTATGTGTCCTTTGGCAGGGTGCATGCTGACTTTTTCATACATGTTAAATCCCCTCAAATATTTAGTAATGGGAAAGAGGTTTCATTAAGGGTTGAATAGTAACAAACTATTCAAAACACTGAAATTATAATTGTGCTGCAAATTTGCCATATACAAAATATTTTAATGCATCATGTTTCAAGGATCATTTATTTGCTTCTTATTTCCTTAGGTTTTGTTGTTCTTGTTGAGGTATACTAAGCATTAGTTACTGGCAATTGATTATATAAAAGGATTAGTGGTTATTAAAGAGTTTATATGCAACACTCACTGATACAAGATTGAACCTTAGGGCAATTCCTGGAGGGTGGAAATGTCCCAGCAGAACAGCAGCAGCAGCTGCAATCCTCCCTCTGAAAACACAGTGGAGGGGGGGCATGAAGGGGAGGCAGCATGTCTTCAAATGGGGTAGCCACATTCCTACAGGGATCCTCAAGATTTAAGACCACAGCTATAGGTCAAGACAAATAATACCTGTTCCTCATTACATTGGTGTTAATTTGAAAGACTTTTGGTTTACTGGATAAAACTTAATATGGGTTTTGATAGGTGACAGATACTTATTTTGGGAGTGAACTGAGTACTGATGCCCACACTCAAGGTGAGAGGGTTATGATTGATTATCTAAAATTTCAGATCATGTATACACACGGAAAACATTTTCACGCACAAACATATGTAACAATTACAATAAACTTGTTTTCAAAATGCTTGTGACTAATAAAGCATTTAGAAAATATTTTTCTAATTTTTTTAAGTTTGAAATACATATTTGATACAATAAAGTAGAATGCAAAGCTCAAATAAAGTTTTAAGCTAATTTCAAACATCAAAGAAATGTCAGTTGAGGTGGTATCATTGAGAATTGTTTTGAGATCTCTTGAAGATGCAAGATCAGCATCCTTATATATGAGTTATAACTATGTGATCAATACTATAAGCACACACACAGATATCTATCTATCTATCTATCTATCTATCTATCTATCTATCTATCTAGAGAGAGCTAATAGAGTCCTGATTTCATGGAACTTGCATTCTGAGTGGAAGTTTGAGAACTATAGCATATATTAACCTGGAGTTTTAATTTGATAGGTGAAAATATTAGAAGGCACACAAATTACTCTGTAACTTTCTCCATACTTCTGTCCTTTACTGGTTGGAGTTTTGGGTGGTTATTTAATTTCTTTAAGACACATTTTTGGCATTTACACCACTGTGAATCTATGCTGGTGTACTTAATTGATGACATTATTAAATAAAATAGCATGAACAATGTACCTAGGGACTTATCAGGTATATAGTTAATGTTAGCTGGTAAGTAATTGATATCAAATGACTTGCTCAAATCTACTCAGTCGCATAATAATCAGCCTCACATCTTCTGTCTGAACTCTACCCTTGAGCTCAAATCAGTGCCATTTTGGGTAAGTTATGTAGGAAATCAACACACTCATTTCTCTCTTCCCTTTAGTAAGGTACTTTGTTCTCAATAAATAATTAGGAAAATGAAAAAAATTCAGAAACCCAAACAATAAAAGGCAACAAAAGAAAAATACCCAGCAATTCATAATACCTTAACTATGGGGTCATCTGTCATTTCTCTTTCGAATATAGTATAGTTCTATTTTGGTCGTAGTGGTTACTTTTCATCCACCCATTCAGTTTTCTATCCTGTTTTCTCTATTTTTAAAACATGCTTTCTATAATGCAACTGGAAGACGTTTATTAGTAGCATTGACTAACTGATTTCTGTATAGGTGTTTCTGAGAATCCAGGCTTGTGCCTACTTCCTTAGTCATCCAAGCTTTTTCTAGGAAAATAAATCTTTTTGGCAAATTTTCTCTTGGTTGCCTGTTTCCCTTTTGACTCCATAATTATAGTTATGCTTGTTCTCTATTACTTTCTATGGCTTTCCCTACTGTTCTTTCTTTTCCAACTGCCTTCCCTGTATTTCAGAATCTACTGATCAGTTAAGTTTCTGAGCATTTTAAATAGGTGTGTGTGTGTGTGTGTGTGTGTGTGTGTGTGTGTGTGTGTGTGTGTGTGTGTACATGTATGTGTGTGTTGAATTTGTAACTACACGAACATACATATGTGACATATGAGCTGTAACTGTCTCTAACACTGAGACATTCTAAAACACTGAGCTTTTGAGTTGTGAGAATGAAACAATTGTCTCTACAGGTTGCATGGGTAAATCATTTAAAATATATCACTAGGGGATGCTTGTTTGGGGGTGTTTTATACAGCATGAAAAAATATCCATTGGCTTTCTAATATTTATGGTACATGAAAAGATGATCAGATCACATAATCTGCAATACAAAGAAATATGACTGATCATACTTGGTCATACTATTCTGAATGTGCTGCTGAGAAATTAAAACACATTTTCCCATAAAACACTAGAGAATGATCAAGGCCTGAGGGTGGCAAGCACATACTCTTTTTGTTTCTAGTATGTTATGGAATAAATGTAAAATATCAGCAAGGCTTTATCTGAAGGTCACAAAGTTTTCATGGTGTTGATTTTATTAACATCAGGTTTTCTGAATTAAGATTCAGAATTTGTATCCAAAACTGGAGGCTGTGTGCTGTTCCACATGACTGATTTTTCTTCCTGATACATCAGATATTCTTTTCTCATTGTAATTAATGCCAACCCGCTGACATCAGTGGAATGTACATGAAATTCTAAATGAATATTCCGTTACACTCAACTCTCAGTACTTCCCAAACGTCAGGGACACTGTCAGGAGCACAATGCCCTTCCTTCTTACCAAGAACTGTGAATATAACATACTTGGAACCTGATGCGTTATAGAGAGAAAATATTTGTGTGTTCTTCCAGATCAAATACTGATTAACCCGAAGACCAGGAATTACTCAAAGTTGGAGTTTTCAGAGTCCAGATATTAGAGTATTATGTGCTCATGCACAAGTTAGCAGTGTAATACTTTTTTCTTTGAATTTCTTTTTGACATCTTGGTAACTATAGTATCCTTGGACACATGAATCCTGTAAGTTTGTATTCACACATAGAACACATTGGATGCTTTTTCAAAAAGGTCATCCATTCTTTTTAAACCTCCAATGTACACATATTTCTATGTGCTTCCCATTTCCCCACTTCCCTTCTCTGTCTGTCATTGAATAACTTGCTCATACCCTGACATATATCACAGATTTTTATGTTCCATAGGCAAGGAACCAGAGGTTTTATTCAGAATACTCACAATACTCACAAGAGTCAAGACTTATGGGTCACATGAAGCTCACAATTCTCATGGCTTTTCATAATATCTCCCACAAAATCCTTCCATTCTCAGGAATATGCAAGAAGTATGTCAATATGTCAGCCATGGGGACTCTTCAGTGGAACAACTTCTCATGAGCTCTTCATGGTCTAGGTGGGACACGTTAGTGGTAAGCTGTATACAAATTGCCAGGAGACTTGCCAGTGGTATAAGTGCCTTTGGGTTATCTTATAGACTATGTTGGTTAATGATGCTGTAACTCACTTAGTTTACTCAAGTATGTTGTTCCACAGTTATGGAATCACCGAGCAGTACATTTCTCAAAACATCCCTATTATTAAGTGACACGTGGAAAGTTACTCATTAAGCATCAGCTGGATTAATGAATAAGTGCATGTATGAGAATATAACAACTGAGGATCCAAGTCCAGGAGATCACTTATGCTTTCAGGACTCCAGTCTCAGTGAGGTAAAACGGAGGTAGGCTGTTAAAGACAGATATGGGAGAAGAAACCTGAGTATATGTTATGGAATATAGGGAAAGTAGCAGGATACAGTGGACCATTTCTCAGGAGGATAGAGTGAGTCTGTGATAAAGATAGAGAAAGACAAAGAACTGGACATGGGCTCAGGTCTCAGTCTGCAGAGCCCCAAATATCAGGATCAGTAGCATGACTATAGGTTCATATGTTTGAATGCTTAGTCATCAGGGAGTGGTATGACTTGAGGGAGTTATGACCTTGTTGGAATAGGTTGGGCCATGTTGGAGGAAGTATGTTACTCATGACTTCTCTCTAAAGGGTAGAACAGGGGTCCATCTACAGTTATAGCAAGGACTTGACTATTGCTTTAAAATCAAGGAAGACATTTTGGAGATCTCATTGATAACATTTGATCTTAGCAATATTATAGTCACTTTATAAGAAAAAGAAGATATCTAAGATTTCAAGTTATGAACAGAGAAAGTAGAAAACAAAGATTCTCTCCTCTGTATGTGTGTGTGTCTGCATATGTGCGTATCTTATGTGTGAATAGAGTTTGTTGCAGTGAGGTTTCTTGGTCCCGGGCGGCCAGAGGTCCAGACCCACAGACTTGCAGCCCCAGACCCCTTAGCTGCACGCCACTGCTTAGGCCCCCAGAAATGACTCAGACACTTATATTAACTTCCTGCTGTTTGGCCTAAGGCTCAGGCACATTGCTAGCTTGCTCTTTCATCTAAACTCAACCCATTTCTATTAATCTGTCTGCCATGTGGCCTGTGGCTCACCTGTGTTCCTTACATGTTTCTTCTTAGGCGGCTGGGATGATCTGTCTCTGACTCTGCTCTGCTTCTTCTACCTATGTTGCGATTTCCCCTCCCCACTTTTTCTATGGTGCCTGTCATGGGCCAAAACAGTTCCTTTATTTAAAGATTGATATTCACAGCATACAGAAAGGCATTCCCACACCAAGAGTTAGTTCATTGGCTGAACTGATCCATACTAATGCCATAAAGTGACACCATTTCAAATTACCATGAACTTATAATTTATGAAGAATGAGCCTTTCAAGAGGGAAACATTCTTTTAATTATATTGCACTATAGATGTATCTAGAACACCGTTTCTTGTATATCTTTATTTTTATAATTTTTCCCTGACTACACTTGCTTCTTACTCTTTCTAATACCACTCACTATGTGATGATCGTTTTCTTTAAGCTCCCCAGCTAGAATGTTCTCCTTGAAGATAATGATGAAGCTTTCCCTGTCTCCTAATTTAGGTCTCTTCTCCAAGGGAGTATCTATCCCAGCTCCCATCCTCAGCACACACAACATGGTGCTGTCACTTATCACCATGGTTTGCTTTTCTTGTGATCACTAATGACCCCTTAGGGCTGAAATTTTTCTTCTATTTATTTAGTGTCTGCTTGTATTTTCCATTAGACTATAAGTTCTGAGGGGGTTGGGGCTTTCCTTTGTATGCATTTATGCCACTGGTGAATGGAATATTCAAAAGGGTTGTCAAAGTAAATGCTTAAATGTGTGAATTTACCTTGTGAGTCAGGTTGACCAAATGTGAAAACTGTCATCAGACAGCTTCGACCACTTGCTCCAGGCAAATATTTAAAATCAAGTCCACTTGGCTCCAAGTTCCTACGTATTATACTTATTTGATCATTTAAGTGTCCTCAAAAACCATGTCCCTGGCAACGCTTTAATCATAGATTATCAGAATAGATTTAATTTCATGCATACTTTCAGACACTTTGTATTTAAGCCAAAGATTTCTGCAGCTATTACAAATCTTTCTTTTCAGATTTACTTTCTTGTTTTTAAAAGAGAAACCCAGTGGAAAAAGAGTTATATATTTTTGCTGTGTTCAGCAAGTCTCAACAAGGCACATTTATGAAGAATGATACTGCAGAATGATTTTGTGTTTTGAGCATAATGCAAACAACCCTTAATGCTGAAGAGGAGGAACCGAGATGTTTATGCTTCCATGGACTTATTCTGTCACTAGCTTCTGAATTTAAAGGGACTTCAGTGCTGTGATCAGCCATCTAGGATTTAGGAACAAGGGCAAAGTGAGGATGAATATAAAACCTTTGTGTTTGAAGCCACAGTGGCAATCTGAACGAAATGATCCCCCACCATTTGTTACTTTGCCTATCCTTGTCCTACAAAGAGCCTTATGATTTTCCTATTACAGTCTATTTTCATTCCTTCACAATTATTTTTGTTATGTGAGAAAATATCATTTTGTTTTTCTTCACTGAACACCAGTTCACTAACCACTGTGAATTGCCCACTCTCTGTCAGTTACTATATTAGATCTAATAAACTAAAAATATAAGGGAACTATAGGATCTACCCTTCACTCATTGTTTAGATAGCAGTAAGACCATCAAAACCTGCAATTCATGATGTAATCCTTGTAATTCAAGTGGGCTCTTTATCCAGGCTCGAAAGTCTAGGGGGATAGTGTGAGGAAATGATGCTGGAGATGATTCCTACACGATAACACAGAAGCTAAATACAGCACACAGAGTTTAGTAGCTCAGTGAAGTCCCTGTTCATATATTAGAAAGTATGATTGATCTGGATAACAGTTTTAATAAGAAATTATTTTTGAGAGATTTTGAGGACAGTTAATGCACCTAGGAGAAAATGCTGCTGGTGTTTCTAAGCTGAATGGAGCCAGAGTCCAGGGACACTACAGAGCTTTGATTGTCAGTGTGTATTGATTAATAATGCAGGGCAAAGACTGAGGGAGTGGACTCTTGTATATGACCCCTGTTGAGCTACCTGTGGGCGGTATAATTTGCTCTTTAGTGAGAGAGAAGATAGAAGGAAGGAAAATATTTGGACAGGGCATGTGTAATTACTGGTTAGAGATGTACAAAAGTTATTCAGGTTGCATATCTGGATGTCAGGATCAAGAATAATTGAATGTATACTTTTGGAAGTTTGCTATTGGGAAGGAAAAGTGTTGATTTCTTTAAAGAGAGTTCATGGAATTCAAAAACGAGCACTAATAGTCACTTTTTTTTTTTTTTTTTTTTTTTTTTTTTTTAAAAAAACCATGGTGATGAAGTTAAGAAGTGGTAAAAAGAGAAAGTATGTTTAGGGAGGTAGACGGAGATGTAAAATCATGGTCTTAGAGAAGCGAAAACATTGAACATGGTGAAGAAGGTCATGAAAAAAATGTTCACTATATTGAATAGCAAACAAGTTATTAGGTGACTCTTTTACCCGCGAAGTTTTAACTGAGTTACCCCCAGGAATCGGGAGAGACTGGAAGTAGGGAAGAGTCAAAATTATGGATGACAACTCATTTCCCAACGCCAGGGATCTGTGGCAGAGACATAGAAAGAGAGAGGGAGGGGAAAGGGAGGAAGAGGAGGAGTAAGAGCAGGAAGAAAAGGAAGGGAGGGAAGAGAGGGAGGGAGGGAGGGGGAGAGAGAGAGAGAGAGGGGGGGGGGGAGGGAGAGGGGGGGGGAGAATGGGAACCAAAAGTAAATTAAGGGCAGAAGGAAAAGGTGAATTGGGAGAAATGGAAAAGTGGAGGTTCCTAAGAGCTAAAAATAATTGATGGAAGATCCAGAGAAAGAGAAATTATATTTGAAAGTGAGGACCTGGAATTTAAGATTTTAGAGTCATCCTGGAAAAAAAATTTTGGGGGAATTTTTTTTTATGACTATAATGTGATTTATTTTTAGACATTATTTTTTATTTAAAAGTTTCCTTCTTACATAACAACCAGAGTTCCCCTTTCTTCCCCTTCTTGCACTCCCTCCCCAGCTTCCTCTCACCCCATCCTCCATCCTCTTCTCAGAGAGGATAAGGCCTCCCTTGGGGGATCAACAAAATGTGGCATATGAAGTTAAAGGCAGCACTTCCTCCACCCCCATCAAGGCTGAGTAAGATGCCCATCTATCCAAAAAGCCTGCTCATGAACCACGGATAAAGCCTGGTCCCACTTCCAGAGCACTCACCAGAAGCTCAAGCCGTGTAACTATTCTATATACAGAGGGCCTATTGGTCCCATGCAGATTCCTTATAGGAAGCTTTAAGGGCAGGTGACCAGTGAACAGAAAGGGAAATGTTAACGTCAAGGGATTAAGGATGATTGTGCCATTTATGTGTATCACCAAATCACTGAAAATAGCGTTAGAGTTGAAGGCTATTAAGCAGGTGTTAGTTGACATAACTGATTCATTATGGTTCTGTCACGGTGACAAAATGCCTAAGACAAAAGGACGAGTCTATTTCTTATTACTTATGGTTTCAGAAGCTTCATCCCCCAATCACTGGACCTTGTTGCTTGGTCACGTGATAAACACCTTCACAGAGGAGAAGGCCTACTGGAATGAAGTGTCCTTACCAAAGTGAACAGGGAGGAAAGAGAGAGTGAGAAAGAGGTGAAAGGGAAACACTCCTTTTAGGACACACTCTTGATGATTCATATGTTTTCCAGTAGCCCTGCCTCAAAGAACGTCCCAGTTGTACCATCAGTAAGTGGCCAAGCCTTTCCACACATGAGCAGTTGAAGGACATTTAAAAATCCAAACTGTAACAGCAGCAAAGTGGTCCCAGAGGTTGTACAGGACAGGGACTAGCCAGATGGTAGGAGATTAAAAAGAAAAAAAAAAAAAAAAAAAACAAAAAACCAACCAATATGGGAATTTATAGGTGTGACTTTAAGGAAACTTCTTAAGAATGCAAGAAACTGATGTGAAAGTATCTGGAGGAAGTAGCTCTTGTCTGACTATTTCATGTCTTTCAGGTCATAAGAAAGGCAAGGGCAATGAGGAAAGACTGCTTTGAGGCTGATTGAGGGAAAAGAGAGTATTAGATGGAGACTTAATACTCAGAGAACTTTTTTTGTGAGGCAAGAACATGATACCTAAGAGGGACTGTTTATAAGGAGAACTTAAAAGCCCGGGAATGGGAATGACATACTGAGGGATGTGTGGACGGAAATCCAGTGGGAGGAGGCTTTGAATACAGAAAAGGGTGTGAAGTCAGCATAGGGCGGTGGAGAAGAATGACAGGCATGTAGAGAGTTGATTTGTTGTTGTTGTTATTATTATTGTCTATGGCATTCTCCCTGAGGAATTTTGAGCATCTTTGGGATTCAGTCTGGAGGGCCTTTCTGCTCAGGAGTGGGAGGAAGCACACAGACTCTCAAGACACCAAGAGTGGATCCAGAAGTGTGAGACAGAATTAGGAGGCATCCCGGAGAGTGTGAGATCACTCCATCCCGGTAGAGTAAGAACAGAGGGATGGGGATGAGACGGAAGGTCTCGAAGAGGGAGATGGGTCCCGCTCTATTCTCTCTGACTTTTAAACTCTTATTGAGCATCGTGCCAGAGCTGGTTTCCTGTTTTCTCCACCTCCAATCCACCCATTTGTTATTTCACCCACCCTGCAGGGCTCTAACAGTTAGAGAGTCATTTTTCTACACTTCCTTATCTGAACCTCTAAGACATGGTCCACCACACTCCTGGAGAACTTTGGAGAAGTTGCTTAACTTAGTATTTGTGTTAGAGGAAGAAATTCAACATTTATCATATTGAACGACCAATTCTGAACACCCGAGTTTAGACAGGAAAGAGATGATCTGCCATAACAGAATGGAGTTTGCTGTTATTTGAAGTAGTAAGCTTGAAATATGAACCTGTCTAGACTTTCCAGTGGCATTTTCAAAGTGGAAACAGAAATCTTAGTTGCCATTGTGACATTATAGTATTGGATATAGAAGATTCACATTGGATTGATCTTGGATGAGAACAGTGCACAGAGTACAAAGTGAAGACAGTGTGGTGATAATTATTATTGATTATTATGGTTGATTATTTACAGGGTGCATGGGCACAGAATAGTCCTAAGGATGATGACAGTTTTAGGTAATCGAAGGTATGTTTATCAGTAAGGTTCTAATTTTACTGGCTGTCATCAGTTGAAAAGGTAGCCCTCTTTCATTTATTTTTATCTTTTTTGTCTTCTCTGTGTATTCTAAGTATTATAGAAATAGCAATGATTGTGCCCCTCAACTTATTGTGATTTTTTTTTCAGGGCAGTGAGTGAAAATAATGTTCCAGGGGATCAATTAAGAAGTAGGGCATGTGTGCAACCAAGTATAGGGAATATAGATAAACACAGATATTTATTAATTCATTCATATACATAATATATATTGAACATAGCACTTGCTAACACTAATTTTGAAAGACAGAGATATAACTAATAAGGATGAATGAGAGAAAGATATTAAATAATCAGTAAGATATAAGTAGTTAAGGCTGCTTGGAGGTAAAGCCATTCTTGAAAGTAGAAATATATGGAGAAGCTTAAGTGAGGTGGTGGTGGTCAAGGTAGATAGACAATAAAACTCAGGGATGGTGGTTCTCAATATGGGAACAGAATTATGTGGGAGAATCATTTGATCTTTACTAAACCACAAATGGTCAAAATGCTGGAACAATTAACGTGGAGTTACAGCCTCAATAGAGAAGATCGTGGAAGAGGGGCTGGACAAATCGTAAGGTGGAAACATCTGCTGAGAGAGTTTCCTAAACATGACAAAAAACCACACCCAGGAAATAGCAACAATATTGTTGCCTAAACAAAACCTAAAAAATAGCAGCACCAATTGTATTGGAAAAGTCTCACAAGGATTTGTCCCTAGATGAGCTATAGGCAATTGGTGGTCACTGAGAAGATAATAGTCTTTTTTAGGGATGAGCCCCTGATAGGTTAGCGAATACCAAGAGGTTATCCCTCAACACATATGAACAGTACTAAGTGATGTCAGCGGGTTGTGTTTTCAAGCTTATATACATATAAGTAATATATATATGTAACAATTATAATTAAAGAATAAAAGGCTACTTGAGAAGGAGTGAGAAAGATATTGGGGGAATTGTGGGGGAGAGAGGGAGGGGGAAGAAGGGAGGAAGGAAGGTAGAGAGAGAAAGAGGGAGAGAGAGGAAAAATGATGTTAATGCAGCATTATATATAAAATTCTCAAAAACTAAAAGAAAAGATTTGCTATGCCTAGACCCCTCACTAGGCCAGATGAAGTAGAGCCCATCTGGTAGGAATATTTCAAATGTCTTTTGAGTGATTCTAATTTATATTCAAGGAGTTAAATATACTCAGTTAAGTATAGGACAAGAAATTCTTAGTCTCTCCTTAATCTGTGGTTTAGTGTCTTCAATCTAGAACACAAAGAAAATGTTTATTCTTACTGATTGTCTTATGGTCTTATGGTTAGTAACTTATTTTTAAATTTTATGTGTTTCTTACAATATTTATCATTATTATTTTTTTTATTATTACTGTGTGTGCACATACATGCCATGGAGGGGAGGTCAAAGGGAAACTTGTGGATTTTTTTCTTTCCTTCCATCATGTGTTACTCAGGCATTGAACTCTGGTCAAACTTGATGGAAGGCTGGCTCCGATTTACAACTTTTTACAATCCATAAAACTTAGTTTTTAGAAAATCTTTATTCATCACATTAAAAAATAATATGAACTATTGAGGCAAGAATGCAACTTGGTTTAAATGCTTTAATTTTTTTAAAGAAAAACATTCCATTTTTGAATGTATCTCAATTTACCTTACTCTCGAATGCAGTGTCTTTATGATCATCTTTATATCAGATAGTTATTGAATAATGTTTCTATGTTTGAATAATGTAGGTGAGCATAACATGCACCTCTTAGAGATGTAAATGAAAAGGCTCTGTAATTGAAACATTTTAAATTAAGAAGGGAGGTGCAATCAATGAAGAAGCCATTTTCTTAATGTCCTGCTCCTTTGTGGTTCTTGTTTCATGTGACATTTAAGTTAGTGAGGAGAGGTTTGCTTTGCACTAATAGCACGTGGAGTGCTATTTAAAGGCTCTAAATAACCTTTGAAAGAAAATGGCTGTCAATGTAACAGAAAATGATATGTCAGCTCTGTAAATCCAGAAAAAATGAATGAATGATGTAGCTTTAGAAAACATGTGGAGTTGATCTAAGATCCACTGCTGTGATCACAAGGAAGCCACAGTTAGCAATAGTAGCAGTAACTTGCAAAAGGCAATTGATAAAATTTAGTCAAATGTCTTTCGTCCTAGATAGTCTGTTTTAGATAGAATAAGACATTGGATCAGCCATCTTTAAAGATGCTTTAGAGTCATTCTGCTAGTTGGGTTTTTCTTCACAGAGACTATGATGTTCCTAATGTTAGCAACAATATATTTGCTCTTGAAGAAAACGGCTCAAAAAATATTATTGTATCTGATTTCTGTTATTGAAATCTGCTCTCAGATAATTTTCTACAATAGTGCTATAAAATAGAGTTTACACAATAATGTTTGGGTAGTTTAATGGTGGCCATGTGTACACAGCAGGGGTAAAGAACCACATAGCTGATCCATAAAGATGGATGCCACATTCAACTGGATTCCTGAGGAAGTTGGAGCCTGACATCAGCAGCAGCAGTGTTTGGTTCAAGCCCTTTATAAAACAGTGAAGGCATGCAGGAACCTTTCCTCTAATCTCAGGGTAGGCCTTTCCCCCTCAGCTCTCCTTGCATGGAACATTCCTACAGTCTTTCTAGATGTGTGTCTTCAATGGTAATTCCGGACCCTTTCAAGTTGACAATCAAGAGTGACACCCACAGACTCCATCCACCACCATGGTGGCTATAGTCACGAGCCCCGATGCCAGCATTAGGTGCTGATTACAGAGCTTGCTCTGTAACACATTAAGACTCCGTCCATGTTTATCCAAATTCTTATTATTTTGCTTCAAGTGTTCAATGTGGAAAATATTGGGAGGATAAGCAGGGATTCAAGCAATGAACCAAGAAATAACAAGCAAGAGCATTAAACTCTATCAGTGTGTTTGACTGGAGGGTTTTTGAGAAGCTTGTTCTCAGGTAAACTGAGAAAAACTGCTGGTTCCATAGTTGGAAGTGAAGGCTTCTGAATACCCAGCTGTGCATCCTGGAACAGCTTACAAGAACATTCACATTTCATGTGTCTCATAAGTGAAATGAAGATGTCAAACCACAGGCTTAAGAAAGATAGATCCATGCCAACATAGAATTTAAGTGTGTTTGAGTTTATAAAGTGATGGCTTTATGGTCCTCTCTATTTGTATTACCACTGAGCCCCATAGATACTAAACTTTGTGAATCATAACATAGGATATAGTATGTGCCCATACATGGTGAGTTTATTTTTTAAATGATATTTTAAATGATTATTTGGGAATTTCACATCACAAATCCCGATCACACTTACTTCCTAGTCCTTCTAGGTCTAGCCCTACACCCTCCCCAAAGTAGAAGACAAAAAAGAGAAACAAAAAACAAACAGTCCAGTTTACATTGTCTCCATACCCACTGGAGTATAGTCTATCCCAGGGTGGCCAGGGCCTTAAAGGAAACTGAGTCACTTTATTTTTATACACGGTTGTATTTAGCATCTTCCTTCTAGAAGTCATACATGGAAAAAATACTTCTCTGTGTTCAATGTTAGGGGAAGGATAGTATGCACCACGACAGACACATGCATACCTGTAGTACAGGCTTTGCACATTATTCCAGCATTAAATGCTGGGCAATAATATATAATCTTTATTTATATGGGAAGACACTAAAGTTGGTGAAGATGAACAAATATTTGAAGAACTGGAAACCAGGTCATCAACTCAGACTTCAGTGTTTCTACATCATGAGGCTACTTTCTAATCCAGGAATTTATAATACAATTTAGTCCCTTAGAAAGTGTTTTGAGCATCTACAGTATACTAGCAATTATTCAAGTCAGAGTCATTATAGGCTATGAGCTTAGAGTTGACACATTCTATGTATCCTGCTTTAATTTTTCATCTTTGTTTTGTGCTTGATAAGATGGTAGTGTTTAATTTTGTGTTGTTTAGAAACCCCATTAGTATAAACTATACTTCATTTCTGCTTGGTCAGATCATAAACTGTAACATTTAAATGAAAAATTGACTGTTATACATTTTAATTAAAAAGACTGCATAGAATAAAAGAAAATATAATGCAGTGCTTATGAAAACGATGTGGTCATTGATAAGGATCTGTTCTGTGTGGTTCATTCCTTTTTTGTTATGAAGACCTATAATATTAGTTGCTAATATGAAGACAAAAGGTCAGTTCTATTCTCTCTATTTTTTATGTTTTCTAAATCTTTGAATATTGTAGCAAGTGATAATGGCTATGCATTTGATCATTGACATTATGTGGTTTCAGATTCTAAGGAAATTTCATAACTTGGGAAATAATACCTACTAATAAAATCCACAGGTGTGGAAGAGATGGCCAGTGTGTTAACATAGCAGGCTGCTAAAATGTACAGGTTATTGACCCGGTAAATTATGCATGCTAAATAATAAGAATTATTAAATACACAAGATCATGATTGCGTGAAGGACTTGCCCTTATCCTTTTTGGTTGCTTCATTGGAATCTAACATGCTGATCAGACACAGAATAGATATTTAATAAGCATTTGTCATTTGAATGTATTTGAATACATATATTAGCAAGTGAACATTATAATTGGAAAACTCAAGAAACTTGAAAAGATATTAAACCATGCCTGGTAGTTCACATTTTAAACGTGAATCACTTTAATCTTTAAAATATCTCCTATCTTGTTTGTTTTTGAATTTTAAATGTCTTATAGTACATCTAATTACTTTACTGGTGGCTTTGATCTTTTCTGAAGCATTGAAAAGAACTCAGGCTCTGATCCAACATATAAGAAAGAGTATTAACAGAACACACTTAAATCTAGTAAGGCTTATTACTAAAAATCAAAGCAAAACAGTGAGTTGCCTTTTTAACAACAGATGATATAAAGACGGTTTGGAGAAGACCAGTGATGAGCCAATTGTAGGTTAGACGTACAGTAGTGGGGTAACACGTAACAGCAAAGCAAGCCTTTGAAGAGAGGCTAGGAAGGTGAGAAGGAAGACATAAGTGAGATGTGATGAGCAATTGGACCAGGCATTCCTTAGGTAGATAGAGAATCTCTTCCCAAGATTGGTTTCAGGACCTGAGACAGACCCTGGCTTTTTATAATCTCAATTTCTCCACTAATCTATAAAAGTATAGATCACTTTTACTAATTTAAATTCCTCACCTCAAATATCCATTTTTAAATTTATCTACTTGCTATGTATCATTTCTACCTTAATGTGAATCAATTTAAGAGAAAAAGCTGGTAAATGCATGGTTTTAAAAATCATGAAAACCAAAGTATGAAAATGTTGCTTCTAATAATGAAGTTGAATAGGTGGCTTAGAGACAATACGTATGTTGCCTTGTGGAAGCCTTATTTGAGATCTTGGAAGTTTGATTTGTGAAGAGATGGAAGCTCACAATGAAGAACACGTGGTCACATTTGTACAAGCATCTTCAACATTTCATCTGCATATTCCCTCTGAATACATACTGAAATTTCTTTACTGATCTTGTTGGTGCAATAAACAAGACTTAGGATCTGCACGCATCCATAGCTGTGACTACCACATTGCTGTTAATATTTACTGGTTTGTTCTGTAAGAATGAGCAAGCTCCTAACGCATGTGAACTTTGGTTTCTCAATTGTTAAGGGGGCTGCTAGCCTTCACTGCTTGGTGTCTACAGAGAGAAGTGAGACTGTTATAAAAGTGCCTGGTGTTTTGTGGCTATTATTTTTCCCTCACAGGCCTTACTTCAAGGGCATAAATCACCTTGGTGATTTGGTTTTCCTTGGCTGTTTCAGCTTGTCAAGAATTCAAGACTATTAGAAAGACCATTTACAGAACTAAAGCCCATAAAAAATGTGCCATTTAGGCAATACTTATTAGAAATATCAATCACTGTATGTTCTAACCAAGCAACAATTAGAAATATTGTGCATGACAAAGCATTTTGCTAGGCAACAGTCAATTATGTTTCACATTTATATTCAGTGCAGATAGACGCCATTATTTCTTAGTGTGATCACTTGTCTCCACACAGCAAGATTTCCAAGTATCTTACAGTTGTCTGCTATAACCTAACTTAAGCAAGTTTGGATATAGCCCGTAAGTCCATTTCCTTGCATTATTTATACTTCATTTTATGAAATGACACAGCTTGAATGTCTGCAAGACTTAGCTTGAGATATTTCCTCCTGTCTGAAAAGTACACTCTTGTTAGCTATGCCTGTCACATAGAGACCCTGGATGAGGGGACTCACACTTGTAATCTGACCTGTGATGTATAAATATTTGATGAGGTAACTTACACAGTTAATTTAGAGGATATTTGGAGCCTTTGAAGTCTCAATCCTCTATAGCATACATCTTCCCGTGAGAACTATTGCTATATTCCAGAAGCTAGAAGGAGAAAATTTATAGCACAAATCACATCACTTAATTCCCTTGGTAAAATTCTTGTTGGTTTCACATTATACTTGCGTTCTAGTTTCCTGTCCATTGCTGTAACAAATACCAGTATTAAAAGAACTGGGGGAAGATGACTGACTTAAACTTCCAGGTCCAGTCTGTTATTGAGGCAAGTCAGGGTGTTTGAGTAGCTGTTTGACACAGAAACTGTGGAGAAACACTTTTTTTTTCCAGCTTGCTTACCAGCTCCAGCTTAGAAAGCTTCCATATACAGCTCAGAACCATTGCCCAGAGAATGGTGCCACCCGTAGTGGGCTGAACCCATATACATTAGTTAACAATCTAGATGACGTCTCACAGACATGCCTACAGACCAATCCAAAGGTCGTTTCTCAGTTAAGACTTTTCTTCTCAGATGACTTTAGGCTCTGTCAAGTTGACATTTAAAACTAATCAGGACAAACTAGAATTTAAATGGAACTCTTTCTAATCTTCAGATCCTACCAAATCTGATCCTGCTTATGGTTTTAGTCAACATATTCCCCAATTTGAGTTCATTGAATACATAAAAATTTTCCATTTTAGGATAGGACATCTGGTTCTCCCTGTGTAGAACATTGTGGATCCAATAGTTGTGGGGATTTAATAAAAGCTCCAGAAGTTTCAGAGATATGAGAGAGATCTAACCACAGTCAGTCTAGGAGGATCAGAGAGTAATGATTCAAACCGTTAATCCCAGCACAGGGAGTATCCTGGGAGTGGTGACCTATGTCCTTAATCTCAACTGAGTCAAGGGCATTTTAGATTACAGAAGGAGTTCCAGGCTTCCAGGCAGGTAGTGGTGGGGCCACACCTTAACTGAGTGAAGAGAGTATTTAAGGCAGGCGTAGAAAGACAGAAGAAGAGAAGTAGTCAGGAGGAGCCAGGCTGAGGAAACTGGAAGACAGCTGGGTAGGATCTGACTGGGTGTTTACTCTCTCTAATATCTCCAACTTTCTCAGAGATCTATCCCTGAGTTTCATTTATTTGTGTGACAAATAGTGCCCACTCGCTATAATGTAACTGAAGCTCAGTTTGGTGCCCTTTGATTTGAGAGCTATTTCTGATCTCATATAGGTTAGATACTCCTGTACTTGTGAATATATCCCTGTGTATTATTTTCTTCATGGTACAAGTAATTTATAAAATTATTCTATTTATGTTTTACTGTCACTGCCTGCTCCAGACTGTAAGTTTTATGATAATTGGAGGCTTCTGTTTCTTATTTGGTGTTGAATTGATTGCATCCTAAGGTACCTGGTAAATTCACAATATCAGTATTACTTAAAAGAGCTGTAGAAATAAAGCAAATGGAAATAAAAAACACCCAGAATAGAATCCTGAAGCGCATGTATATGTGTTAATTATACACATAGGCAATTAATTATATATATACACACATATATGCATATATGTATATATATTCAGATATATAATGCACAGTCTTTCTTTAGTTATTAGTAATTGTATGAACCGAAGCAGGTGATTTTAAACTTATTTGCTCTTTCCTTGATAATAGTACAAAATAAGATTGTGTTTGGGTCCCTGCACATGCATGTGGGTTTGTGGCTTTGTGCGTATGTGGGCGTCTACACCCAGGTTCTAAGTAGTTTATATCCTACTTCTAACATCCATACATGTTGGTTTACAGTCTACTCTGAGACAAAACTAGGCAACTGAATGTAAATTAAAGACTCTGAATTGAATAAATCCTTTCTTAATGTTTAGAATCATTTTTTTCCTCAAAATAGCTGGAACCAATAATGGCAGCAATTTCCTGAGTTTTCAATTGTGTTCTGTGGAAATTATTCTCAAGGGTGGGCTCTAAATCTATTTTATAAATCAAAACAGCTTAAATGCAAGCAACAAGCATGCCTTTGATAAGTACTGACCGCATCACTGGAAATATCCTATGTATAAGTTATTAGAGTATGACTTATTCTGTGATAGGCTAAAGAAAATAAAGATTCATGTTCTTGAGAACTCATGTGAGTTAAGGAGCAGGTGGATGTCTGCTGGATCCCCAATGAGATACCAATGCCATAGACCCCCCCCCCCCCAGACAGCTCAGCCAGGCTCTGACCAGCTTCTTAGCTTTCAACTCAGTGGAAACAACACTTGTATTATTTTATGATAAAGGCCTGCAGGCAAGGCTAAAATTGTCTATTAGGAAAAACATAATAGAGAACCTCATTTGGTGTTTACTCACTGTGGAAGCAGAATTAATTTTATTCTACACACTTCACAGAACACAACAAAGATTGCATGCATATAGAAACTTGCCATTGCTTTTAGTGGATTTAACAAAAATGAGATCACATTAATAAACTGACTTCCCAAAACAGATGAAGAAAAATGGAACACATGGATGATGGAGCATGAAGTTTCTCGTGGTTGACGACTGTGCATGCCAGGACCATCGAAACCCAACCTACATGCAAAGGACAATTAATTCTTCAGAAATCTAATTTCACACAACCAAATGATTATTCTGATTTTTGCCATCCTGTAAAAGAAAAGCAGAAATTCTTTCTTTTCTTCTTAAAGAATCAGGAGTTTAGTAATGGATTCTGGCAGCAACTTTGGTGTCGTTCCATTGTCTAGCTCTTTGGACATGAGTTAAATTTCAAGTGTTATCATGCGTTGCAAATTATGGATTGTTCAGCTTCATTTGTGTTTCATTGTTATTTTCTTTTTTTACTATTTAGTGAAGTGAGATTTCCTAGCCTCCTCTTATTCTATTTCCGCTGGATTTATGCTTTAGATAAAATTTAATTGGGAGAAAATATTAATATGGTACATTGGGAAATAATGCAAAAGGCCAGATTAGTCTCTTTACTATCTGCAATTTATATTTTATCCCTAATGTCTCGAAGTTTCTACAATTTTATTTTTAATCTTTAATTTTACAAAGTTAATATGCAATGTGAATTGCACAAGTTACTCTTAAAAAATCCTCAGATACATTTCTTAAATGGACTGTTTAGTTTGGTTGTCTGCATGGCAGTTTTTGATTCAGATTGGCAACAAGTCAGCTTTTCTCCCTCCCTCCCTTCCTTCCTTCCTTCCTTCCTTCCTTCCTTCCTTCCTTCCTTCCTTCCTTCCTTCCTTCCTTCCTTCCTTCCTTCCCTCCTTTTCTTTCCTTCCTTCCTCTCTCCTTCTTTCCTTTCCTCCCTCCCTCTCTCTCTTATGACAAAAGAAGTAAAGAATGAATGCCTTTGTCACAAACAGAGCCATAACACAAACATGCCATGTGATGCTATTAATTGCATGTGGCAGGTAATCCAATATTTGATGTGAAAATCATTTGCTTTAGTATAAGTTTTTGGATTTGAAAGGCTCCAGATTAAAATTTTATAGAACCATTTGATCTTTTAAGATTAGTCCATAGCAGGCATTGTTGAAGCAGATCCATAACTGTTTATTTCCTAACTTCTCTTGACAATATATCTCTTGTAAAACAGACTTTCTGATGCTTCCAGCAGATCTCTTACATGGGGAACTTGAAAAGACTCTTGTGGAGGATTTATTTTTCTTTTTCTAGGAAAAGCAAAGCAGAAAGCAAACATTACCTCCTGCTGAAAGTGTAACAAGGCAGACAGATTTCATGCCCCCATGGAACTGACCCTAGTCCAGGCTCAATTTCAAACAGAATTGTATGCTCTGTGTGTATTTAGGACTAAATGCAGGGCATGGATAGATTTTGTACAAACCAAAAATCTTTATGTGGTGGCTAATATTTTCAACTTGTCAGCATCTGAAGACATCTAGGACACAAACCTTTAACCATGCTTGTGAGGGATTATTTAGATTGACTTAGCCCTTGCCTGTGACTGATGGGTTGTCTTTATTTGGTCCTAACAATGGTGGGAAGATCCATCCTTAAAGTAGGTGCTATTATTCTTATGGGCTAAAGTCTTGGATTGAAAAAAAGAGAAAGCTAGATTAGCCCAGCAGTCTCATTTTCTGCTTCTTCTGACCAAAGGATGCAGAATGATCAGCTGCAAACTTCTGCCGCCAGATTTCCCTGCCATGATGGACCATACCCTGAAACTGTGAGGGTATGCACTAGGTTGCTTTTTGTCAGAGTATTTTATCAAAGCAATGGGAAAGCAGCTAAGGCTCCTAATAAAGCATGATGTGGTCCATTTTGCCCTTACTTCAGAATTATAAATTCATAAGTCTTGAATTTCTAATTTTCACTCATTTTTTTCAGCTTCTAATATTACAACATATCCCAAATCTTGGGTTCTAGATTACAGTCCTGGTGACTTCTAGTCAATATATGACTTTGATGCATACTATAGTCTAGTATGACATTGACTAGATCCAATGCTAGAATAACTTATTACATGTTACAATGGGAGCAATATCAATGCATATGGAATAATGTGTTATTTCTTAATTTTACCTGAGAGATAAGAAACCCTTCACTAGTTTAGTCCAACAGATATAAATGTCTTGTTTAGTTGCTTGGGTTTTTGAATCAATGTTTTCTCATCCACTAGAAGGCCAATGTTGTCTCTCCAAAGTGTAGAGGATGGTAAATGGACAGTCAACAGAAGAGAATGTCTTCATTCCTCCTAAAGAGTTTCCTACCCTGATGAGTTGTGGATAAGGTCCAGATGGCAGAGATGCTGTGTTGCTCATAGCACCTCCTTTCTGAAATTGACCTCTCAGGGCCCTTTTCTCTGGCAGTTGCTGTCCAGTCAACATCCTTTTCCTTTTATAAATCAATCTAAATACAATCTTCAATCACGTTAGGGCAGTACAACATATATTAAGGAAGTAGAAAACTGATTAGGGTAATTATAAATTCCATTCTAATGCAGAAAGAATGGTTGAATGTGACTAATTTGAGATGCTTTATAAAAAAGGACTGCCTTCACTGTGTCCTATAGATTTTAGTATGTTCTGATTTCATTTTAATTTAATTGTAAGAATTTTATATTTTCTTTCTTGACTTTATCCTTGTCCCGTTTGTCAGTATTGTTTAGTTTCCATGAGTTTGGTACTTTTGGTAGTTTCTACTGTGGTTGAAAACCATCCAGCTTTACTCCATTGTGGTCATATAGAGTTCAGGATGTGATCTTACATTTCCTATATATTTTTGAATCTTTCCATGTGCCCTAATATATGGAGATGTATTTTGGAGAAAGTTCCATTGCCTGCCAAGAAGAAAAAAAAATGTGTATTCTTTAATATTTGGATGGAATGTTCTGTAGGCACCTGGTGGTGAGGCTTTTCCTTGAGGTTTTTAATTGGTTTGTTGAGTTTTTCATTTGCAGTATTAGTTCAAGCTACAAGTCAGTCAGATCTGGAAGTAGAGGGGCCAGGATAAGCCCAAGTACTTCCCATTTCGTTCTCACCGGTCCATTTGTTCTTTTCTAGAGATGTGACTCCTTCTGATCATCATTATGCATAGACCAGACTATTAAGTTTATGAGAATAGACACCTGATGACACTTCAAAATGTTTTCCATCTAATATGCCTTAGCTTAACATCTAGGGAGGCAAGGAGAGAGGAATAAAGAGAGGGAGAGGGAGAAGGAAAGGATGGAGAGAGAGAGAGAGAGAGAGAGAGAGAGAGAGAGAGAGAGAGAGAGAGAGAGAGAGAGAGAGAGAGAGAGAGAATATGAATATGAATTTGTTTAAACTCACAGGCCATAGGTCCAAACAATTCATTGTGGTCATGGCTGACAAGATGAGACAGGAGAAGGCAGCAGGTGTCAGCCTTATGATCTCTATTGCTAGCCAGGTTGATTATTTGAAGAAAAAAAGATAGGTTGGACAAGCTAAAAGTGTGTAACGAATACAATTTAGTGCTCTGATTTTTGATACATTAACATATTTATTTCAAAGAAGGAGATATGCCTAGAGAGCTTTCTTTGTCTTCTAGTGTATTAGGAAATCAACCAAGGATGCTAAACTATTCTCTCATAACTGTTTCATGGACATGAAGAAATTTTGTTAGAAGGACCGATTTTCCCCTCAAGTATTCGTTCTAAAGCATATGCGGATACTTGCCAATTAGGGTTGTGGTTTCTCAATGTAGCTATGTAAACTTCATTCTAATAGACACCCGGGATAGGCCTGTAAGATTAGCATAATTAGAAAATTGTACATTGTATGTTTTAATCTTAATATGTTAGGAGTCTTATTCCTATTATTTTCTGAGCTGAAGGGCATAGAATTTATTAACAATAGCTTTCATAATAAAGTTACACAGAACTGGTGGCTTAAAATATTGAGAATTTATTTAACTGTCATTGGAGTTTTGAAGTTCAAATACAATTGTCAGGATTGATTATGGAGGCACCAAGATATTCTGTTGCTTCCTACCCCCATGGTCATTTGCAGTTCTTGTCCCATGCCCTGGCCTTTCCTCTGCTCTGCCTGTACTCTGCTTGTGTGTCCAGCAGGAGTGCATTAGCCTCATTCAGCCTTTTTGATTTCTCATTTTTCTTGAAGAATAGAAGCTGTCTTCAGCTGACTATCTTTATTGTCTTGTCTCCTGCTGATGGAACCCCAGAAGTCCAATGACTTTTTTTTTTTTTTTTTTTTTTTTGGTCTATGCTCTATCATCTTCAGTTTAATCTGACTGTATTTCTGCTGAAAGGGTTTTAGTACCATCCGACCTTTCAGTACCATATATGCATTCATTTCCTGGGGCTGTTGTAAGTATGGAAAACTCAGTGGTTTTTCACAGCTGCGGTTTATTATTGTCCCATTTTAAAATAGTAAACATTTCAAATATCAGGATTGATTCTTTCTGGAGAAGTAAGGGAGTACCATGGACTTACCATGGAAGGAAGGTTTGTCCTTCACAAGTTAGATATCAAGACCTTATTCTCCAATGTGACTGTATTTAGGCAGAGGGTCTTTTAGGATATAATTAAGTTTAAATGAAGTGTTGAGAGCATAGACATTATTCTGCAGGACAAGTCACTTTTACAAAAGAGAAAACTCTCTCTCTCTCTCTTGCTCTCTCAGAAACAGAACCTATTACTACCTTGTGATCTTTGATGTTCTGAATTCCAGAATTTTGAAGACATAGATTGTTGTATTTTTGTGGTTTATAACTCTGAGTCTGTAGTTTATAGTATTTTGTTCTTGGTGTCTTCCCAGTTGTTTTTGGCTAAGGTTGCAAGCTTTCCTTAGCATTTGTTTATTTGCAGATCTTCAATCTCTTGCTGCCTTTGCTGTATGTGACTTTTTCTCCTATTATAAGGGTTTCAGTAGTTGCATAAAGACTCTAAGTATGCATAAAGTTTCTAACTACAATCTTTTATCTCTTCTTAATTTGATAATGTTTGCAAAGGCTATTTTTTTTAAAAAGCAAGGACAATGCAATGATTAAATCCTTATATTATCTCTTAGGGTCCACTATTATGACTTGGGATGAATTGTATTTAATTGCTTTGTTTCTGAAATTGGTTTACTAGACTCATCCCAAGGACCAGCATATACCTTTGGCAGCAAAGAAGAGATATCTGCTCAACAGACTATGTTGCATTAGTGAACAGAAGAATAATTCAGCAATATCCAAGTTTTAAAACTGTAGCCACCTCATACATTGGAAGGAAAAAGAATTGACCTATGTCCAGATACAGAAAACCTGGTAGAGGAAAATAACAAATTTAAATAGATGATTACTCAAAATGGCTTCACATTACTGTAAACTCTTACTAATAGCATCCATTGTGAAGAAGACCACTTCCTTGTCCTCTACAGCATTGGTGATGTTTCCTGACAAGGCACAGTAGAACAATTAGAGCAGTCTGTATTTACCTTTAACATTGATGGCCATTAGGAAAAAAGACAGACAAACGTGAAGTTTTGATAAGTGTCTCATTGAACTTAGTATGTATATGAGGAAACAGAGTCCATTTTCAATTTTAAGTTTCACACAACGGTTTTCTCAAGCCTGGTGTACTTTATATGAATTGCTGCTGGCATTTTATGTCTTCAAAAATGACCAAACAAACCCCACAAAGCAAACTGGCTCTGGATGCCTTTAGCATTTACCTTTCTACCAGGTGACAATTTGACTTCCATTTTCTGCTTTAGCTATGTTCGATTTCTACTTTAAATAGGTTCATCTAGTTGAATAACAGTAAGGAAATATTTATGCACTTTGTGTCTTGAGTTTGGTTCTATAAGAAAATTATTACTTTCCTTTGTACACATTAATACTAGCTTCTTGCATCCCAGTTAAGGATTTGCGGATAGATATTGTTTAAATCTGCTTTTTTTTCCCATAAAATATCAGATTTACTCCATATATAGTGATTGATAGTTTTGCTGGGTATAGTAGTCTGGGTTGGTAGCCATGTTCTTTTAGTGTCTATATAACATCTGACCAGAACCTTTTGCTTTCATTGTTTCCATTGAGTAATTTGGTGTTATTCTGATGGGTCTCCTTTTATAGGTAACTTGGCCTTTTTTCTTTGCAGCTCTTAGTATTTTTCTTTGTTCTGTAGGCTTAGTGGCTTGATTATTATGTGGTAAGCATCCTTTGGCAGGGGGTTAGTCTATTTGGTGTTCTGTAAGTCTCTTGTATCTTTATAGGCATTTCTTTCTTTATGTTGGGAATGTTTTCTTCTATGATTTTGCTGAATATATTTTTTGTGCCTTTGAACTGGTGTTCTTCTCCTTCTTGAATTCTAATTATTCTCAGGTTTGGTCTTTTCATGATTTCCCAAATTTCCTGGATATTTTGTGTTAACTTTTTTTGTTTTAGTGTTTTCTTTGGCTGATGTATCTATTTCCAGTATTGAATCTTCCACTCTAGAATTTCTCTCTTCCATATATTTCATTCTTTTAGTTATGCTTGCATCTGTAGTTCTGGTTCATTTCTTCAGGTTTTCTGTTTTCCAGCTTTGTCCCAGCTTGTGCCTTCTTTATTGCTTTCGTTTTAATTTTTCATTCCTGGAGTGTTTCTTTCACCTGTTTGTTTTCTTTTTCTTGGTTTTCTTTTCTTTCAGGGATTTGTTAATCTCTTCCCATTTTTTTTTTTGGTATTTTCTTCTTTTTCTTTAAGCGTATTTTCTTTATATAATCTTTCAATGGTTCTATTATCTTCATAAAATTGTTTAAGGTTGTTTCCTTCTGTTTCCTCTTCATTGCCATGCTCAGGTCTTGATGTTGTAGAACCATCAGCTTCTTCTGGTGGTACCTTATTGTTCTTTATGTTGTAATATGTATTCTTGCACTGGTGTCTGCCCATTGCTTCCTCAGTTCACTCTTGTCAGCTCTGGGCCAGGGGTATGGATATCCAGTTGTTGAGTTTGCTCTTATTCAGCTGTGGGCCAGGGATCTGTGACTTTCCAGTTATTGTGGAGGTCGCTGGGGTTGTCATGTGAGGATGTGCTTTGGGTGATCAGCAGGATTAACATAGTAAAAATGGCCATCTTACCAAAAGCAATCTACAGATTCAACGCAAGGCTTATCAAAAATTTCAACACAGTTATATAGATTTTGAAAGAACAATACTCAAGTTCATATGGAAAAACAGTAACAAAAATTTATCAGGATAGCTGAAGTAATCCTGTACAATAAAAGAAATGCCAGAGGTATTACCATCTCTGACTTTAAGATCTTACTAGTGAGATATAATAATGAAAGTAGCATGATATCAGCAGAAAACAGAGATTGATTAATGGAATCAAATAAAAGACCCACATATAAATACGCACATTTATGGACACTTGATTTTTGACAAAGAAGCCAAAACTATGTAATGGAGAAAAAAAGCACCTTCAACAAATAATGCTGGCATAACTGAATGTCAGCATGTAGAAGAATGCAAATAGACCCATATCTATCACCCTGAACAAAGCTCAAGTCCAAGTGAACCCAAGACTTCAACCTAAGTCCAGTTACACCAAACCCAATAGAAGAGAAAGTGGGGAATAGCCTTAAATTCATTGGCACAGAGGACAGCTTCCTGAGTAGAATATTAGTAGCATGCACATTAAGAATGACAATTAATAAATGAGACCCTATGAAACCAAAAAGCTTCTGTAAGGCAAAGCACACTGTCAAGAGGGTGAAATGGCTGCCTACAGAATGGGAAAAGATCTTCACCAACTTTACTTTTGACAGAGGGCTCATCTCCAAAATGTTTAAAGAACTCAAGAAACTAGACATTGGAAACAATCAGTCTCATTCAAAATGGGGCACATATTTAATTAGTGAATTTTCAACAGAAGAATCTCAAATGGCAGAGAAACATTTAAAGAAATGCTCATTATCCTTAGCCATCAAGAAAATGCAAATCAGAATGACTCTGAGATTCTATCTTACACCTTCCAGAATGGCTAAGATCAAATACACAAATAACAGCTTATTCTGGAGAGGATGTGGAGCAAGGGGAACTCCTCCATTGCTGATGGAAGTGAAAACTTGTAAAGCTACTTTAGAAATTAACATGTTGGTTTTTCAGAAAACTGGGAATCAATCTACCTCAAGACCCAGTGATACCAGTCTTGGACATACACACAAAGGATGCTCAATTATACCACAAGAACACTTGATCAAATATATTCATAGTAGCTTTATTTGTAATGACCAGAACCTGGAAACAACCTAGAAATTCTTCAGCACAAGAATGGATAAAGAAAATGTATATATTAGGCAATCAGATTCTCAGGGGTAACAGTGACTTCCAATACATCTCCCTGTCTCAAATCCCTTTCTCTAAAAGGCAGACTCTTCAGATTACTAATTTTGATGATACAATCATGTCCTGAATCTTAGTTTCAGAATTTTAAGATGTTGCTATCCTGATTCCTTTCCAGTTAGTTTCTGATCCCCTCACATTTATTCAATTCCTATCCCTGTGTTTCAAATCACTGTTAAGCTGAAAGATATGGCTCTGAAAATTAATTATCACTAGTTCTGATTTGCATTCTCCATTTAAATTCCTGAATCACTACCATAGCTTCCTAGACTATCCATCGCTCTCTGAGATCCTATGCATCGATATCTACAATTTGAATAATTGTCAATATATACATGTCTTTAAAATTTCTGTATTCCAGAAGTTAATATTTTTTTTTCTGATAGCAATCCTAGTCTTGTCCCTTCTGCACTGAACTGAACTGTAGTATTTCACATGTAACATTTTCATTGAATGCTAATGGCAAAAGATTCACCGTTGTGGGTTCTTCATTGCCTTCCTTATTGTCTCTCTGCCATCCAGCATATGTAACATATAACCGTTTCTTGTATATCCTACCTCAGAAATATTTCTTAAATACATCCATTTGTCTCTCTTCCAAACATTTTCATACTGGGATCTCATACTTGGAATATCGTTGCTTCCTTCTAACTTGGCCTCATGTGATGACTTTGTGTCTACACTATAACCATTGGATTTGTTTTGCAAAATACCTTCCAATGGCCTTTTATTTCCTTTTACATAATTTGCAAGCTTTAAAAACTATTTATGAAAGTCTGGGTATGTCATTAAGTATCTTAGTATTTGCTTAAGGCATGACTTTCACTGAGAAGGGGAAGTGAGGTTGCTTAAAAAATCTCACATAGGCAAAATAAGAGAGGAGCAAAGATCAGTTATTTGTGTAGTATGTAGAATATAATAGTGGGGGCATGGGAACCAGAAATCTAGAGGTCATGACAAATCAGAAAGACAAAGCATATAAAATCATGAAATGACATGTTGTTTTATTTTTAACAATTCACTTTGGCTCCTAGCAGAAAACAGACAAAGGGGGTGAAGCCAGAGCAACAAAAGCCTGTTTTGGAGCTTTTTTGCAGATCACTGCTTATACAGAGTGCTAATAGTACTTTTCAGGGAACATTGCCTGAATTCAATCCATTCAGTTTTCTAAGACCTCTAGCGAGATCATCATTTTATTGTATTCTGTTTTATAGATTCAATGAAGAGAGATGGGGTAGGTTTCCGTTTCATACCTTTGGTCAGAGGGAGTACTGTGGTTAGAATCCAGATAGTCTAGTTCCAGAACCCATGCTCTAAAACAAGATGGTATGGAATTACCCAGGAATACATGAACGACAGAAAACAAGTGACATTAGTCCTGGAAATGAGTAGTGGTTGACTATATAATTTGGAGGTAGAATCAGTAAGGTTTGATGCTTGAGTATACTAGGAGGTTAAGGAAAATTAAGTCATTTAACTTAAAATTTTGGCTTGTTATTTTTGGTAGACATATTGAAGTTGTGATTTTAAGGTGGAGGAATGGGGTAAGTAGATGTTAAAAATTGAGTGTTTAGTGGGCACCTGAACTCCATTTAAGTCCATCCATTACAGCAGTAGGTTGTCAGGTCAACATCCCCATCTGCCTACCAGTCACTTTAGCCACCATCCCACTTAGCACTTGTCCTTGTGTGAGTCTGACAAGAACTTACAGTGAACTGAGACAAGTTTAGATACTCCTTTCACAAACAGAAGCAGAATGGTCTGTAGACTGAGCACTAATAAATCAAAACAAAATGTAATAAGTTGGAGTAATACCAAACAACAATCAAATCAACTATTTAACACTAAGAAACACCAACAAAGACATGATTCCAGATGTTTAGACTCAATGACAAAATACACACAACACAAATAATCAAGACAACATGTCTACTTCAGAAAAGAGCATCCCCAGTGTATTGACCCATGAATAAAGCAACTTAGCCAACACATGGTACAGTGATTTCAGAACAATGTATTCAAGGCATGTAGAGATTTACGAACAATTGCCCGAATAAAGACTGAAAACACAGAGTTGAATTAAATTATGACAATTTAAGATCTTAAAATGACATTTAATAAAGTGACAAAAAATTCTAAAGGAAGAGAAAATAAAATAAAACTCAAAATGAAAAACTCAAGAAGTCAAAGAGCTCAGAGGAAAATATCACTAACAGATTAGGTTACGTGGAATAAAGCATATTATGTAGAGATAAGGTAAGAGCTATGAATCACTAAGTCAAAGACAATATTAAATTTAAAAGACAACAACTCAGAAACAGAGCATAGAGAAAATATGGGAACCTATAAAAAGTCAACTACAAATAATAACATAAATGAAATTGAAACCAAGTCAAAGACACAAAAAACATTTTCAATAAAGTAATAGGAGAAAAATTCAAATTTGAAGAAAAATATGCTTATTAAGGTGTGAGAGACATACAGAGCACCAAAGACAAAGGTTTAGAGAAGAAACTTTTCTTGTCACATAATAATCAAAGTTCTAAATATAAACAAATAGAAAGAGTATTGGGAACAGTGAGAAACAGCAAGTCACATATGTGGGCAGGCCCACCACAGTAACATATAACTTTCAGTGGGAATTTTGAAACCCAGAAGGGCTTGGACTGATGATCTATAAATTCTTCATGGTCACAACTGTCATCCCAGACTGATATTCCCAGCCAAACTATCAGTCGTAATCATGGAAGAAAATCTTTCCCTCTAATTACCTCCTGTCCAATTCATGCCCCATGTTTTTATATTTACTTTTAATCTATTTACAAGGATGTTGATACCCTAATCTGAAAAATGTAATTTTCTTTTTTATGTGACATATATGATAAAGCATTACTAAGACAAAATGGTGGCTAGACCAGTCCAGACTAGTTAGAATAAGAATTGTATTAATGTCACACGTGTCTTTACTATTTTAAGTTCATTTAGTTACATGCATCCATTATTACAGATTTCTAGGTAGAGATTCTGCAACCTTGGTTCAGTTACAAAAATGTGTCATTAGCATCCCTTTGTGTATAGATATTTAGTATCATAAGTCTTTTTAGTTGCAAACCATTTTATGGGTGCTGAAGATTTCATGATTGCTCCCAATTATTTGCTTTCTCTCTCTAGGAAGCCTATAGAGATTGGTCCTGGTACTCCTTACCAAATCCATGTTAGGTTTTTGTTGCATGACTTGCTTTGCAATGTAAATATAAATAATGTATTTCTTGTTCCAGTAAAATATGTTAAGAACCATCTTGTGGGTTCACAATTGCTTTTCTTTCTTTGGCCTCAAGAACAGAATATATAAATTAGACAGGAAGTTCTTCCATAGCCTACATCCAACACATAAAAATATCAGTGCTGTAGACATCCCACAGCTAACAGAAAACAGCAAATCTAGCTTGTACTGGTGAGATAGGCTTCTACAGTTTGTTTTAACTGTTGTCAAATTAGAACCTGATTCATATCAGGAGATTCTTCAAGCTTTCTAAACTTGATTATGCTCATTTTGGGGGTTCTTTTCTAGTTTCTAGTTACCAAAAAGTACATTTCATCCCTTCCTAAATTATTAACCTGCAGGGCTTGTGTTAAATAGTTTAATAATTTGAGAATACCATTAATCTCTGTAGAAATTATTATAATTGAGCTTTAAAAATCTATAAAGTCTTATCACCTCTACTAATAAGTCAGGTTCCTTTCTAATTGCATATTAAAATTTTAATTTCTGAAATTTAAAATTCAGATTAGGTATGGAGTTATATATAGTAATATTTTCCTGGTTCATTCTTATGTTTATTTTCAGTGGGCTTTGGTAGGCTTGTCAAAAAATTCTGATAAATGCATTGGTAATATTGTATGCTAGGTGTATAAAGTACTCTTTGTATGCCAGGACTGTCATGGGTGTTTTCAAAGCTGTCATCTCATTGAAGGGTTCTAAAGGACTAATTTTGAGACATTAGAAATTAATTTGTTAAAAATGACACAGCAGAGTTCATAACATACCTCTGTTGTAAAGTTCTTGCATTTGCAAGCATGAAGGCCTGAGTTTGATCCCTAGAATTCATGTTACAACAACAAAACAAGAACAAACCAAAAACCAAACCAAACCAATCAACTAACCAACTAAACAAACAAAAATCAAATGCAAGAGAACTTGTAACCTCAGTGACTCAGGAAGCAGGGACAGGCAAAAGCTGTTGGTTTTCTGTCCAGCCAGCCCAGTCTAGCCTACTTGGTGAGTAGTAGGCCAATGAGACACTGAATCAAACAAAATCAAACCACCATGGATGGTACCTGAGAAACCACATGTGAGGTTGTTTTATGGACACACACACACACAACACACACACAAACACACACACACACACACACAACAGTGACCACATTAAGTAGAAGAAAAAAACTTACTCTCTCAGTATGGATATTTGAAAACCTTTAATGATCAGCTTCCAAACGTAATGGCTTTGCTTTTATTCTTCATCATTAAATACTTTGAGTAAATAAGCTTTTGCATATGGATCTTGGTTATGTCTGTGAAAATATTGCCTGGCTACAGCTGAGTTCAACCGCAGGCTTCAGCAGAGGTTCCTATTCTCCGGATGACTACTTGTTGGAGGACCTGCTCAAGGGGCAGGGAATATGCCTTCAGGCCATAGGGCAGATGCTCCAGCAGATTTAGAAATGTGCTGTTCTTTAATACTTGAATGTAGAGTCAATGGATGATTATCTTTATCACTTAAGGTAAAAAATCATGGAGGTATCTAAGATTCCCGGAATTGGGAAGAATATTCTACTTTTGAAGCATGAATAAGGAGTGAAAAGGACTGAACTTCCATAATTTCAGAGAAAAGAAACAAACAAGATGCTTATGAAGTCACTATAATTATGAAGTCAACTATATAATCCTCATTTCTTTTAATTTTTATCATTATATGATAATATATCAAATTTTAAGAGCTGATGTATTTATAGAATAAGAGAATACTTCAAATAAAAAGTTATTTAACAAGTTTTAGATTGCTAAGGTAAACTTAATTTGACATTTCATGTCATCTATGTTAAAAATAAATCATACTAAATGAAGACTTATCAGTGATCAAAGGAAGAATATTTACTAATTGGCATTTTCAGTTCTGAAGTTCACAGTCAGATATAAGGTGACAAAGGGCAAACGTGGGATGTTGATAATACGTTTGCTTCTTACACATCTGTGCGTTTTTGTAAATAACCTATGATCATTAATTTGAAAATTATTTACTAAATCTTTTGAGATGGAAAGCATCAGGATATCTTCCAATAACTCCCGAGTCCCAGTACTCATGCTCTGTGGAGCATTCTACCTTCACAACTGGATAGGTTAACCTACTTCTTTCTTTCTCTTTATTTTTATATTTTAGTTTAATTATAACGTTTCCTCTTTCCTCCCTCTGAGCCCTCCTACATATCCCACCCTGCTTCCCTTCAAATTCATGGTCTCTTTTTCATTAATTGTAATATATATATATATATATATATATATATATATATATATATAACTTATATATATATAAATGTGTGATTGTATTTGTATATATGTATATATTTCTAAATACAACCAGTTGAGTTATCTTATGAAAGGCTGGAGCTTCCACTAAATAAGAAAATACCCTGGATAGAAGCTTGCTCTTCAAGCCAGGCAATCCTAAAATAGCCAAAGAGCAAGCTTGTGTGAGCTGCCCTGTGGAAGAACATGTATAACAAGCAGCTGAAGGAAGGACCTTGACAACACCTGAACAAAGTTCCCATCAGCACCAATGTAAGTTGTCTTGACAGTGGGTGCCTCTCCATTTCTTTTCAAATGAGTTGAGCCCAGGACATTTTCCTGACCACATTCTGCGTGCGAGTCTGAAACATAAAAACTCAGGGACGTTGTACCTGAAAACTGTGGGGTAAATGTTGTAAGCTACCAAATTCTCTTACACAAGTGGTATTATTTGGTCAGTGGTTACACTGAGAATACACCAATTATGTTTGGTGTGTAATCCACTATCATTCTAATATAGTTATACTTGAATAATTTACATATTTGTTTTCTGATGTTGCATAATAATGGGGATCAATGGTAAGGGAAACTTTTTTTCTTGATCTTTGACTCTGAAAAGAGAAAAGAGATCAAAAGTAAAAGGTTCAGATTTAATCCCTAGGAGCTTTCCAAGAGATAATTATCCTAGCTTCCCTTCCTCTAGAGATCTGGAACCTATATGTAAAATTACTATTACTTAGAATGGGCAGCCAGTACATTTTTATATTCTTCTATTTTCTCCATCCCCATAAGAAAAACAAGGGTTTTCCCTACTGTTTTAGATGTATGTGTGTTTGTGTGTGTGTGTGTGTGTGTGTGTGTGTGTGTGTGTGTGTGTGTGGTTTTCTGCACTATATGTAATTTGAAGAGATTGATTGAAGTCTTTCTGCCATCCTAAGTCCAGAAGGGAAACTGCCTTTTATTTTATTTAACTTAATTCAGATTGGGTGTAACTCTACATATTCTGTATTTAGGGAAAACAGCCATTTAACTGTATAAAAACACAAACACAAAACATCTGTTTACATTGTTGGTAATGCATGTTTATGCTTTACCATTTAGCATCATCATATTTCAGTACATGTTCCACATCCAGGAAACAGAGAGATTGTTGTGCACATTGCCAATGTGGTGACTCTTCCTTTGAGTCATCTGCCTCATGTTTCACATCATCTGGCCCTGCATTTGTTAACATTCTGAGCCCGCTCATCTTTCCCATTTAGAAGAGAAAACTTTTTCTTTCTATGTGTTACACCAAGCTCAGGCTAAGTCTTTGTTCCTACAAAAGCTTTTGCTAAAGTATTTAAATATGTTTTGAATTGGCACGAAATTAAATCATGTGACTATCTTCCTTTTCCTTCCGTCAGCTTCTCCCAGTTACCAACCCAGCCTCTCTCATGCCCCCATTATCTTTTTTTGGTTATTACTATTGCTTACATATGTGTATGCAGATTTCTAAAATATACTTTCATTTATTTCTCCTTTCTCATCTTTCTGCTGCTTATTTAATAGTTCATGAATTAGTTTGGACATACAAGTATCCAGTACCTAACTTGTTTGAATCATTGCAGACAAAACTCCTATCTTCTTACTTGTTATTTTTTCTAGATAAAATATAATGAATAATAATGGTTGCATTTTAAACCTCAGAAAATTAACAAAATAAACATGTTGGGATCAGAAAATCTATTCCCCTGAAATGACTCTTTCAAACTAAAATTACAGTTAATTGAATGAGCTTCCCCTGGGGACCCAACAACTTTTAGCCTATATGCCCCTAGTGATCTCTTGTTTTATCCCCCAAAGTGTCCCCTCAACTTGGTTCACTGATTTTTGAGCCAATACACATCATTTAAAAATACATTTTCACTCACAGTATTTTTCTGAGAACATCTCATGTTGAATTTAAAGTCAACCACTTGTAGTCAACTTGTGAACCTTTTTTTCTTTTTTTCCCTCAATGCAGATTTATCTTTAAATATTGACAATTTCCCACACAGTCACAGTACTCATGTATTTCTGCTTCTCCACCTACTGCTCGATCTCTTTCTCTTGTCCACTCTATTTTCTCTCAAATTCATAGCTTCTACCATTTTTATGTTGCCAAGTACATATCAAATTAATTAATTTTAGTAAAACAGATAAAAGATTCTGGGAAGATTGGTAACAATGAATGCTAAACTAGTTCTAGATTTCAAATAAAATATGCCTGGAACCCCAGCCTGACCTAATAAATAGGAACATTATTTTACCCTTGGACACAATCTGAGGAAAGCCATTTTTCCAAACATAGCAGATGTTATTATGTTTCTAAAATTCATTTCTATGTTTTCTTCTTTCCTCCACTGGATTTATGGGCTCTGCAAAACTCTTTAGCTGCCCCGGGGCACAGCCCTCACCGCAGCTTTTATATTTTCATTCTGGGAGTGAAGTGGAAAAAGTCTAGAGTGTTCTTCATGGTGGGTCATTGATTTGCATTAAATTTCCAATTTTTACAGACCAAAGAGAAGTATTTCTTCCCACCAATCTCTGGAGAATTATGAGACTATAGAGAAATCTTTGCACATGATCAGACCATGAAATTTGAAGGCGTGTTAAACATACTTGGACTTCAGACAGTTTTTCTAGGAATGTTGCCCTGGCAGAGGCAAGGTATTTTCTTCAGATTTATTAGGCAAGAGAGAAAAGTGTATTTTAATGTTACCCCTGGCTCTGTAAGTTATTTCTCTTTATCTCCTACAGAGGAAAATAATTAAATTATTGATGTTTGTTGGCTCATATGTGCAGCTGCTATTTCATTTATATTGCTCATATGCCCAGTGAAAATATTCCAGAGTTCAAGAAAACCAGTGACTCGGGGGCTCCTGATATATTAGCTCATACAGCAATGCCAATGTTTGCATCCCTTCTGAGGAAAGTGCTATGGGACTTACTTTATCTGTTGCCAACCTAACATTGAAGTGCATTTTTCCAGGGTTTGAAAGTTCTCTTTCTAGGATTGCTTTAGAAATTATTTGATCATTAGTTATTGACTCTCTGTTAATATTGAAAAGTAAGTGCAAGTTCTTGTGTGTCATTGTGCAACCTGGAAAAAACGGACTTCTCAGAAAGGGGGGGCAGACACAAGCTTTCAGACATTCATGCTCTAAATACGATGTTGAAAAAGATTCCTCCTCTCTACTCCACACTTAAGCTAAACCCTTCTATTGAGTCAGGAGACTTTATCTGAGAGTCTATGATATCTTGTCTATATGATTATAATCTTATATATTTTTATTTATAATAAAAATCTATATTGTAAGATGATGTGGAATATTGTATTTGGCACCCTCTTAATGAATTTTTATTATCTGCACATCGGATGTTTCCACATTAAGTTTCAAAGATACAAAGAATTTTTTTTCTTGAAACAATTAATAATATCTTCTGTTGAAGTAAGATTAGGGAATTTGCATCCTGGAAACATCAGCAAAATATAAATGAAATTTTAGGTACTTTTTTTTGGCGTTCCTTTAATGGATGAAGAATTTAGTCACGATTCTTCATCTATTATGATTCTGGTGAGAAAGGCAGTGTAGAACGTTGATTTCCATGGATGGCCATTCCTTCCACTTTGCTGTCTTGACACTTTTGTAGAATGCTAAGAAGTGGAACTCACAGAGATCAGAGTCCTCTCTCTGAGAAGTTTCTGGGAAGCCACTGATGCAATAATCCAGGGCAAATCCTTTGTCATTTCCATTACATCAGTGCAAAAATACATTTTTCACATTATTGCAAAACCTTTGAATAGCACGGATTTGCAGAGTAAAATTTGGAGATTACATTAACCTTGACTTGGCACAACCTGATGCTCTGAGAATGTTGTTTACCTTTCTGATTCTTTAGGCAGGTATTTTCAGCACATGACATTCCAAACACCCCAGCAGCCTACAGCATTCTATTCTCATCCTTTAAGCCTTTCAAGTTCCTAAGTCAGATATGAACCAAAGATTAAAATGGCCAAGGGAGAAAACTCTGAACAATGTATGTACTGTGACAAAAATATTCCTGATAGCAACCCACCTATTGCATTATCTCATTATTTATAATATACTTTGGAATGTGGATAACTTTATGGCTAATCTTCAGTGTATGTGTATTTCAAATCAACTTATATACTATAAATTGTTATTTTATCTTTGCCACAGCAGCTGCCCCTGAACCTACGGCTACTTCAGCTGCTGACTACAGCTGTGCTACTGCATCAATTGCCTTTATGTAGGGAGGCAAAAATTGCTTTTGACTAAGCTTTTATTTTTTATTTTACCAATAAAACTTGGGAGCCTGATGCTGGAGTGAAAGCCTACTAGCTCAGAAAGGCAGAGAAATCAGCCAGTGATCCTCCATCTCTGCTATTGTCCCAGAGTCCCAGAAAGAAGTCTCTCTCCTACCATCTGAAACAAAGACTTCTGCAACCGGATGTCCTCGCCTTCTACTTCTTGTGTCTCTCTTTCTCTAATCTCCCAACTTCTTTCTACTCTCTATGGTTACTTTCAGTCAACAGATTGCTTACTCTGCCTCTTGACCTGTGATTGATTTTATTTAAATAACTCAATACAGGGGTTACAGTGTAATCAAATATCCCATGACAATAATTTCTTTTAGTATAATACTAGGCTTTGTCAGTTAAAAAATAAAATAATCAGTAATTAATTTAAATGTAAACTTATTTTAGGGTTTTATATTAATGACTAAAGATTAAATAGCTAAAGATCATTTTGAGGTTATTATAGGACATGTATTGCTTTTAAACAAATGTCATATCCTCTAATGAACATAAGGAACTAGGTAGTGAATATATTTTTTGGTTTATTGCTTAATCCAACAAGATGAGATATGACAATTAGCCAGAGGAAAAGCTCAGACCCTGAATTTTGTGGACAAGCAGTGCGTGTGTCCTCCTTTTGTTGACTAGGTCAGAAAAATGTAACAAAAATATAGTTTTAATGTGTACAGCCTCTTCAGTGTCCACTCATTGCCATCTATACAAGTGCCGTAGTGTTTTAGTGTCAAGTAAATTCAGCCACAGATGACCCTGGAGACTTTTGAATACCTTTTCCATACACAGAGGACTCACGTAGGGTCCTGAGGTCTGGAGTCTCTGTCATCTTTATCAAAGTGTTTACTTTCTTCTTTTGAAGATGATAGCATTTAGCCAGTATGAACACACACACACACACACACACACACACACACACACACACACACACACACACACACACACACACTCTACAAGTATTATATACAATATGAATTCAATTTATAGACTAGTTCATCAATCTTTACTACTTCTGGATATCTTGTCATTGTTTGTATTACTTATGAACCAAGTCAACACCAAGGGAGTCAGATGTATAGATAAAGGACAGGAATATTTAGAAAATAATCTGGAAGCTAATTCTTCTTATTTAAGAGCTGTTGGCGATCTGTAGCTCTTCACAGGTATGGACCATGTAGAATCTCTTTTGTTCTCATTGTCAGGCCAGCTAGTATTGGTATTGTCATTATGTTGTTCTTGTCCAGCAGTTATCCCTACACACATGTACATATGAGTAATATTAAATAGGTCGATATACATGTCGTTTATACATGTATGTGCCTGTCTGTCTTCCTTTCTCTCTTCTCTCTCTCTCATACACACACACACACACACACACACACACACACACACACACACACACACACTAATAATTAAAGAAGACACCATGAATTTGGAATTGTGACAAAGGAGGAGTTTGGAGAATATGGGAAGAGTGTGAGTAACACAGAATTTTCATGTATGAAATCCTATTTCTTTTAAAAAATAAGAAACAGAATTCTGAGGTATATTTGAGTATTTGTAAAGACAATGATGAGAGAAACTTGTGCACCATGGACGACACTTCCAGGTTCAGTTAGGATTGCATTTCCCATTAGAATAAATTCTGCATTTTGACTTATTTTTATTAGTAATAGTAACTTTTATTATTTGTTATCATTCAGTTTTAATTACATCTTTTAATAGCATGAATTAATTAATTCTGTACTGGTACAATACATAAAAGATTAGATAAACACAGTTTATATCAAGCATGATTCATGTAGAAATATATGTATGCATACTAAAGTATAATATTTCCAACTTTGTGTGCCTATTTCATCTTCACATCCCACTTTATTTATCTCACTAATTTTAAAACTGTTGATTCATGGCAAAACCAATTTGAGAAAAGAAATATTTTATTTATCTGCACAGCTTTAAGAAACTTTCCAGAAAATAAAAGTTTAATTAATTTTTGTTTTTTATGAGAAGATTCCAGTAATGAAAATGGCAGGTTTCCATAGCTACACATTTTGTTTTATACCTCTTACAAGTACAAGTCCTTAAACAAAAAGGAATGTAAAGTCTTTTTTATTAATATTCACATAATGTTACTTCTCACTCACAATAAACACATTAAAATTTAATCTACTAGTTGGCAAATGAATTCGCCCAATGCTAATTTTATGATTATGCTGCTCATATTTAGATCTCTAGTCTGGTACTTCCTTTTTTTGCTTCAATACAAAAAAAATAATACCTGCATTCAAGTTGGTGCTTCATTTTCACAGCCCAATACCCCATGGAACACTAGTTACCACAATTATAATTAAAGTGTTTTTGTACTTTTTGTATATTATGCTTCTTGTACAGTGCTATGAATTATAATTAATATACAACATAAGTTTAAATAATTCAAACAGTAAATATATTTAGACACTTGAGCCACTTTAAATTACAGTGAAACTTTTATATGTCTCTGAAATGTTAAATTGTTGACTATTAATGGGTTTATAAATTACACGAATACTAACAAATGTGAGACTTCTCATCAAGGACTGTGACTATGGTTCTTACTTGGAGACAACTATATTCCCTAGCTCTGAGGTCATTTGCTAATGTCCGAAAACTTTTTTTGTCTTTTACAATGGGATGGCTAGAAGTTGCTAGTAGAATCCAGTGGGTAGAAGGCCCTAAATTTGTCTAAGCACTGCACAATGCAAAGGGAAGATGTCCACCAAAATGATCCAAGGTGTGAATAGTGTCATTCTTGAGAGATCGTGACCTTGGGCAATATTTTTTTTTTCACTTTCATATACTAGGAATCTAAAATACATTAGGTGCTTTCTATCACCAAGAAACTCACCCTGAAGGTCCATCATTTAATTTTATAATCAAAGATATCATTGATAGTATATGATTTTTCAATTTAATAATTGTTCATGAAAAAAATGTAGAAAATGAATAAACATAGAAAATAAAAATATCAAATAATGCTTTCTTTCTACTAACAGAACCAACTTTTTTCAACTACAATTTTTTTCAAGGTTCATTTGGTCAGCTTGAGTAGATATTTAAAAGAAAAATAGGTCATGGGAGTACATGACAGCCTTTTCAAGATTCAGTTTTTTAATACTAAGAGAAATGTGTTGGAATACCAGTTCTCAGACTGGGAAGAGCTGTCAACACTGAAAAGGTCATTTGCTTATAACTTATTTATTCTTAGAAAATCCTAAAATAATTCATTTCTCTCCCGTAAAATTAATGGAGGCAATAAAACACAAATTATCTTAAAGTTTTTCATTGATTGTTCTATTTGATCTTTGTGGTATGTACTCGGAATAAAAATTACCTTTAAACAATTCTGGTGAACTTTGAGATACACACTACCATGAAGTAGAAACAAATCTTAAGTCCATAGTAAGCTAACATGCTGGGACATACTTTCCCTGCAAGTATGATGATGTCAGTCATGATACCACTTAAAGTTCTACCTAGCACCTGGTGTGGTCCCTCTCATTAGGTGAACTCTGGAAATACCAGTGATTTCAACATGATCAATCAGTTTTCCATCTAGTATCTGCAACAAATATACCTATGTTGACCAGGGTGTAGCTCACAGGTAGAGTGTTTGTTAGGCACTCACAAGGGAAAAACATTACACCCCCAAAATGCTATTTATAATCAGAAACAGTATCAGAAAGATTTTGCCTATTTAAAAAAAAAAATCAGCATAAGCCAACTGGAGTTTTAAGAATCTAAACATAAACTATTTCATATGGCCCATGTTTGCTTGAAACCAGGAAATGTTGTGCAGGATGTGGGCCCCCAAGGCAGCTAGTCTTATGGCATACATTTCTCAGTCCAATGTGCTATGAAGTGGCTCCCTTCATTAACTTGATGTTACTCACACACAACCAGTGGGGCTCATTCAAATGAACTGGTCTCAAGTCTCTTAGAGGATGTGTAACAATTGTATGTACAATATCTTCACTCAAACAGCTTTTTAATTTTTTTTGTAGCCATAACACTATTTTAGGAGACTTTGTAACTAGTTAGCAAGGCTGTTGGCAATCTAACGATCTCTGTATCTCGCGTCTGTCTGTAAATGCTGTTCCCGTGTGTGTGTGAGGGAGCAGTAGGTACCTGCTGCTCTTCTACTTCTGTTTCTTCCTTTTTTAATTCTTCATACAATACATCCCGAACAAACACAGCCTTCCCTCCCTTCCCACCACCTAGTCTCTGCTTCCCACACCTCCCCTCCCTGCCCAGATTCACTCCTCCTTTGTTGCCCTTGAGAAAATAGCAGACCTTCCAGTGATAACAAATGAACACAGTGTAACAAGATGCAATAAGACTAGACAGAAACCCTCACTTCAAGACCGGAAATGACAACCCAGTATGAAGATAAGGGTTCCGTGAGCTGTTAAAAGAGTCAGGGACAGCCTCACTTCCACTATTAGGGTACCACAAGAACACCAAGCTAAATAAGCACAGCATGTATGCTGAGGACCTAGCACAGACCCACGCAGGCTCCATCACTGTCACTTCAGTCTCTGCGCGCCCTCATGAGCTCTGGTTCGTTGATTCTGTGGGCCATGTTTTCCTGGTGTCCTCTACCTCGCTAGCCCCTACAATCCCTCCTCCCCATCTTCTGAGGGATTCCCGAAGCTCCGCCCAATATAAAGCAGACTATCAGTAGGAATTATTTTATTGAAATTTTTTTTCAGGCATGGTTGGTTACCTTAGGTCTCTGAGCCATCCAGCTTCCTGTGCTTGGCCATTCTGGCTCTACTGGGCATGGGCTCTCTCTGCTGGCCTGGACCTCAAGTTAGACTGGCTAGAGTTGGTTGGCCACTCCCACAACCTCTGAACCACCATTGCCCCAGCATGTCTTGCAGGCAGGACAGGTTATGGGTCAAGGGTTTTGTGGCTGGGTTGGTGTCCCAGTTTTACTTCAGGAGGTGGCTGGTTTGGGCTCCGTATTTTTCATTCCTGGGAGGTCTTGCTAGGGTCACCTCAGAAGTTCCAAGAAGTTTCCACTGCTCTTGGTTTCTACATTATTCTCCCTCAATGCCCACGTATTCCAGTCACCTCTCTCCATACTCCTTCCCTCCATCCCCTCTCCCCACCTGATCCCTCCTGTTCTCATAGCCACCCTCCCCAAACTCAGCCATAAAATCTATTCTTTTTCTTCTTTCCAAGGATCTATATGTCTCCCCCAGAGCACTCCTTGCCATTTCTCTGGGTCTGTGGATTGTAGCATGATTTTTTTTTTCTTTATTTAACAGCTGATATATACTTAAAAGTGAATACATGCCATGTTTGTCTTTCTGGGCCTGGGCCTCACTCAGGATGACTTGGTTAACTCCATCCATTTGCTTGTACTTTCCAATATACAGCAGAGGCCCACTCACCTACAAGCTCCAGGAGTTGTCCTGAATTACATTCACCTGAACCAAACACACTGCCATCTCCACCCACAACTGCCTTCTCATTTTATTTTCCATCCAAATTTATGGATTCCCCTGGTTTCTATGAACAGTAGAAAAGCCTAAAAGCCGTAAGTAAATATTAACTCACAACTCAATCAGACCACTACAATTTTAATCGCTAGAATAAATAGCATTCTAAAGTAATATTAGAGAAGGTATTTCTTTCATGAACTTAAGGTGTGTTCTCCTGCTGATTATTTATGGCAGCGGATTATCCATGTAAAATAAAAATTAGGAAAAACATCATTAGTGAAGAGAATCCATAGATCTTTAAATTGCCCCAAGAATCCTTATTTGCTAGTATAAGGAAGTAAGAAACCTAAAAATTTTGTGAAGAAACTTTCAATTGAAAAATTAATGAGGGTAAAATACAGTTAATAACAATGCCTGATAATGAGGGTAAAATACAGTTAATAACAATGCCTGATACTGGTCCAGGATAGCTTTTGTGTTTTTGACTTGAAATACACCCTGAGATTACAGTAGACAAGTGAGTTTAATAGTATGTTAAACGTTTGACAAGACAGCCAAGCAAGCCTGTATTTTGACAGATTCATACAACTAATTGAGAAGGAGAATTGGGGTTTAAATCCAGGTTTAAAAAAATCCAGTTCCTTGTTTTGCCTGCTTAATTCTAATGCCTCCCATCTTTGCAGCGGAAGGGCAAACTTCCTGGGAATTCATGGTTCTGGACCCTTGAGGTTTTTATGGCTCTTCCCTGTGCTTGGAATGTTCTCAGTTTTCTGTCCCCTCACTTTCTTCTGCTAACCCATATTTCCTCGTTTTCAGATCCTACTAGCAGCATCTCTTCTTCACGGATGCTTTCTCTAGCATATTGTTTCAGTTAAGATGCTTATAATTTACATTATCTGTATCTTTTTTTTCCCCTCACCAAACACATCACAGTGTTGTTCTAAAACCTGCCTTTGCATACCAATTTGTTTAAGGGCATTGTTCACCTTAGAGTATAGAAGACTAGGTGAGCAAAGCTTGAGCTGATTGTTTGTTCTTTCGTGTGTGCAGGCAATAGAAAGCCTGTTACAGGACACCAAATATTGATTCCATACTGGCATATGATGTTTGCATAGCAAGAACATATTCAAAAGAAAGCTGTAAATAAAAAGGAGCAAATGCTATTTCATTGCTACAATAGGCTAAATGAACTTCTGAATGTTTCAAAGCTAAAAGGAATATCATGAATCCCCTCTGTAGAAATCTCTCTTAACTCAAACCTAAATTCTCCATAATATTATCTTAAATTACTCAAAAGTCAGTGGTATAGTATACTTATTACAGGAGTTACAATTATATACTTTCCTGAAAATCATGATGACTGAGTGAGTACTGAGTCCTGGGTGCTTCTGTGGTATGGGGCACTAAGTGAAGCATTTAATGGAAATTAGAGAAGACATTGTCCTTAGCATTAAACTGCTCTCTGAATGCATTTTGTGGTTGAACTGTTTTTATTAAACATCTGCCCCTCTTGAAATGAACAGTGTCTGCTAGCAAACGGGAAAAGAGACTCAGGAAAGAATTTTCAAAACAATGATGAGCAGATTACTTTGAGTAGCCCAACCTGCCACTATGGTATAATTTCCATAGTTTGCCTTTGACTTCTTCCTGTGTGGGTTCATTATGCTACAACAAATCACCACAGAAAATACTTGGACTGAGTGAAAAAGAAAAAACAAACAAACAAACAAACAAACAAACAAAAAAAACCCTCACACTTCCAAAGCCTGAGACATCTGAGGTCAGAGTGACAGCAGAGGTGTTCCAGGAGACTCTCCTCTCCCTGGTTCACAGGTGACCACCTCCCTGTGGTATTGTCACACACTAGAAAGTGTACATGTAGAGAAAAACGAATCAGATCCTCTCATTATTTTCTTACGAGGGCTCCATCTTTACACCTTCATGCTGTACTATGATTCTGAAATGCCCCACGATCTCATTTTGAACATTTATTGCCCAACTGGTGATGCTGTTTGGAGATGCTGTAGACACTTCTGGAGACAGGACCAAGCTGGTCTAGGTGGGAGATCATCAGGAAGTTACATCTGGTCCCACCTTTGGCTTCGATTTCTGCCTTCTTGCCCACCACGATGAGAACAATACTACCATTTGTTCCCACAGCTGAGCCTTTCTGGTCATGATGGAAAAAAAACTATTCCAAATTCATGAACCTTAATACATCTTTCTCTCCTTAAAATGTTTCTGTTAGAAGCTTAGTAATGTTGATGCAAAAATAATTAATACATAGGATTCCTCTAGACTCCAAATGCTACCACAATGAAAATCTGATTTTGGGGGACACACACACATGTTCAGATCATAGAACCATTTGCACACTTTCTTTGAAATGTTTCCCAGTTGACCTAATTAGAGTGACTTTCTGTGCCTGTTTAGGGTTTATTATGTGACAGACACCGAGTCATAATGATAGAAAATGAGCTCACAGATAGTGCCAGACATCTAATAGTGTTTTTTTTTTTTTTTTTAAGAAATGAGTATACATGTGCACATTCAAAAATTTAAACACTGCCTAACATTAATTAATTGTTGCACAGTATAAACTGTTTTGTGACCTGTTCCTGTTTGAAGTTTTCAAGATAAGGTTTCTGAGAAAAATACTATACTTTTGCTTCCTAGTAAATATTTCCTGTTTATTAATGACAAATTGGCAAGTCTTACCATGTGGAGAAAGAAAAATAAGTTAATTTCAACAAACTCTAGAAGGAGGGTTTCTTTTCTTTCTTTTCTTTTCTTTTCTTTCTTTCTTTTTTTTTTTTTAAAAAAAAACATTAAGTCTCTTCTTGGTTGGAGCTTAAAAGTAAGATATTTTGATAAAGTAGAATTAAATCCCAACCCAATTTGCTCAGGAAAATGAAATATAAAAGGGAACTAAGGAGTTATAAGTAGCTTGATCATTTAGGTTCACAAATAGTTTTTCTTCCATTATTTGAAATTTAACCGTCAAAACTTGCATCACCAAAAATTTAGGTGTGTAATCAGTAGATGAACTGAGTAGACTACAAATTCCTTGGCTGGATAATTCTATAACGTCTGTAATGTATAACCGAATGTTACAGTTAAGGAGCTTTAGCCATTTCTCTTATTTACTTTTATACTAAGAGAAGACAGAGGTGCCGAGACCAATCAGCAGCAGGCAGAAATGATCAGGGTGTGGCTCAACTAGGGTACCGAGATTCTGTGCTTCAGTTCTTGAACCACATTTTCCGACAGCTACCTCTTATTGTTTCAGTGTTATTACACATCCCCATTTGCCAAGAATCTTCTCTTTATTGCCATTTCTCATTTTCCTCATTATAGTTCTTTTGTCAGTCCAGAAAACAACCCAGAGGAGGAGACAGACAGGCTATAAGAGCCAGGGAATCGGGAAGACTGCTATCAAATGCAGACTTCTGGAATTGATATCCCTGATGTACTCATGAGCTCACACCAGCTACATAAGATCCATACAACTGAAGTTCTTGCGTAGACTGTGGCCCTCCAGGCCCACCCCCCATCCACTACTGAGTGAGGAGCTCCTCTCAATGAAGTGAAACCTTTTTCAACCTTATTCGCAAAAGGTAAAGCAAGGGATGCATACTTCTATGAGTAAAACAATTGATGAACAATGTGCTAAGTATACGTAATGGGAAGAGAGGTGGTTAATATAGAGGGTCACAGAAGAAGGAGAGCTAAGTAACACTAAGGAAAATTGAACAAACCGTAGGGGAACATAATCTTTTATCAGCTTTCTTAACAGTGTGTGTGTGTGTGTGTGTGTGTGTGTGTGTGTGTGTGTGTGTGTGGTTTAGAGTTATGGCATTATGCACTTTTAATTAATAGCAAGAGCAAAACAATATTCTAATCCAAAAATACAGATAAAAATAATACAAATAATATATGTAAGAGGGCAGGTAAGCAAACCCAAACGCAGAAGTCACTGGTGGTTCCCAGTTTAGAGCAAAGTTATGGAGTATCTTCAAAATGCAGAGGACGGAGGTAAGGTGATAATAGGGGTTCAACACAGATTTAGTCACATTGGAGCAAAGGTTCTTGTTCAGAGTGGATATACTGACAGTGAGTCTGAGCCTTGGTATAGCAGACACTCTTATAATGTATCTATAATATGAAGACCTGGTCCTGAGAGTTTGAAGAACCAGAAATGCTCAACCTGTGAAGCCACTGCTTTGGTGTGCCTGGATGCAATTTAGAAATTGTCTTTGAGTTATGATTGGCAAAGGAAAATAAGAAAGTGTATAAGGCCCAAGAATCAAGTACTTTACATTAAGGACAGTGACTGTGAATCTAAGATATGCCAATTGTTTTTTTTTTTTTTTTTTTTTTAATCCCCAAAGCCATGTTAAAGACAATCAGATTCATTACATCAACAGACCCCTTCACCCTCAGCTCTTCTCATGGAGAAATACCTGTTATTTTTGGTTCAAAAAAATCCAAAACTTTTCAAAATGAACAAAAACTGACAGGTAGCACACATATGAAGCTAATTCAATAAGGAAATTAGCTTTAAATCAAAAGTCTGACACATGGTAAAAACATTTCTCACCTCCTACATAACAAGGAAAACAATAAAATTCCCAGAGGCTTATTGAAGTACATTTTAATATTTATTAAGCGTCAAAGCCCTAATACATTTGATATATGAAAGAGCAGTTTGGGGTAAAAATAAGAGACAAGCAGAGTGGAAATGAGGAACAGTAAGAGAGAGGGAGAGAGAGAGAGAGAGAGAGAGAGAGAGAGAGAGAGAGAGAGAGGGAGGGAGGGAGGGAGGGAGGGAGGGAGGGAGGGAGGGAGGGAGGGAGGGAGTCAGAAAAAGACTTTTTTGTCATCTTGAATGAACACAAAGTCATGACAGAAGAGAAAGCAAATACATGGGCTGAGGGTATGCAGGGAAGTGATGGGAAGGGCCAAGCTCAGGAAAAACAAATGCAAAGATAAATGCCTGAGAAAATTTATTTTGATATAGAAGACAAAGAAAACCAACATACATTTAACGGTATCTATAATTCTTTTTTAAAAAAAGTAAAGAAATAGAACAGAATTTATCATTAAAATAAACATTTGCACGTTGAAAAGATCAAGTTTATATCTGGAAAGCTGACCAAACATTTTCAGGTACAAGATACAGTTTGAGATATAGTTCAGCTAAACATGGTTTAAAAACAAGCAAGCAAACAAAAACTACTTGAGGCAGATCAGGAATTTACAGAAGAGATCTTTGATAATAGCGCAGCCAGTAGTGGCAGCCTCAGCAAACTGTAAGCTACTTCTTCTAAAGTTTTTCTCTAAGAATCAAAGTTGTAAAAATAATTGCCAATTGGAAGGATTTGATCACAAGTGCTCCTGTGTCATGTACAGAGAGATGTGCTTCACCAATGCCAGAAAAAAAATTTTTGATGACTCAACGAATGAGGTCTGGTGTCTAAAACATTTTGTTGTTGACATATAACCAGAATATGGAAAAAAAAGGAGACTGAATATTCCATAAAAAAATAAAAATAATACAACTAAAAACAGTGAGGCTGAATGCTGTATGGAAAATTGAATAAGCTTGTTAGCCATCACATAGGCAGTAAAAGAAACTGAAGGCCTAGGAAAAAGAGTCCTAGGAACCATTGTAGTACCGTGATACTGGTATAAATTTCATAAATGGAGAAAGTTAAATATTTCAAAAGAAGTCAACAAAATGTGTAGTAGCACACAGAAATGTGCTACAAAGTACCAGATGTTGGAGATACACTTATAGGTAATACCATTAAATAAAATTAAGCTAGGCCCATAGAGAGAAATTCAGAAAAGCTAATAAAAACATATTTAGTATATGACATATATGTCATGATTACTTAAAGTGTCTATTGGGCAGATTTATAAAAAGAAAAATGTAGATGATTCCTGTGTACTGACCTAGAGTAGAGTCTATGGTATTTCTGCAATGTAAAATTGTAGAAGTGTATACAGAATGTGTGTAGTATTTGTTTTACTATTTTCAGGGTATTTATTTCCCTGTAACTTTCAAAAAAAAACCTAGTCTTTTGCACTTTACAAAAGAAATTTAAATGATCCTTTGAATCAAAATGGCAATTAAAATGGGTGTATTTTACATGAAGGCTAAAAGTCAATGAAGATTCAACACGAGTTTTACGAAAGTGTACTTAGGTGTTCTATTTTTATAATACATGCAGATGGACATGGCTATTTAATTTAAGCACCAGGTTAATGAGACAACTGGTTATTGTCCCATATACTGATTGACCTGTTAAGAAAGAAAAGGAAGGTTCTGGAGCGGTGTCTCAGTGACTAAGAGGACTTCCAAAGGACCTGTGTTTGGTTCCCAACTCCCACATTGAGTGGCTCATAACCACCTGTAACTTCAATTCCAGGAGGTTTGATGCTGTCTACTGGAAAGCTATGATATTGGCATTCATATACACACCCCCTCATAATTAAAACTAAAACTAAGATCTTAAAAATAGAGACCAATTAGCAAACAATTGGGAGACATGAAAGACGCCTAGAGATAGGGCTGTTTTCCTCCCTCTCATCTCCCTTCTTTCTTTCCTTTCCTTTCCTTTCCTTTCCTTTCCTTTCCTTTCCTTTCCTTTCCTTTCCTTTCCTTTCCTTTCCTTTCCTTTCCTTTCCTTTCCTTTCCTTTCCTTTCCTTTCCTTTCCTTTCCTTTCCTTTCCTTGTGGCTCTGAGCATCCATCTATGCTAGTTATTTCTATAGTCTTCATCACAGAATGTGTTGGAGTGCTAAAGTTATTTCTCAGATGCATGTGACTCATCTGCCACTGAGATGGAAGATGGAATTGCGACTTCAATGCCAAGTTAAGTGGAAGGAGAGGCAATGACGCATTGACGTATGAGTAACACACATGAGTCAGGAGCTCTGGCAGCAGGTTCTTGACACTAGATCAGGACCTAGATGGTGTATTGCTGGAAACAGCAGTTGGCAGACTGGGCTCACAACTTTGCAGTTTCCTAGTTATCTCAAGAAGCTGGAGGATTCAGTTCTTGGATGCCCTGGAAGTCAACAATTGAGTATATCAACAACTAGATCTTATCATCAAATTTCTTCATCTTATAGTAATTAGAGACATCCCTTTTGTAGGAAACTAAACCCTTAGCTGAGAAAATACCTTGAAATTTTGATGTATGTTTTCTTAATGTTCCAAGTTCCTTATTTTATTATAAAATACACAGAGCTATTAAATCCAGTCTCCCACATGCTGAGTAAGCTGGCTATTATCATTCTTCCTTCCCATGCCCTTAGAATTTCTCTACTTATCATTTTTTCTTTCCTCTTTTGACTCTTATCTCTTACCTACTACTTTTCAGTGATAGCAGCAGCTACTCTCCTATCAGTCAAATGAAGTCACTTATACTGATTCTGGAATTTGCCTTACAGAGAACTGGTATTTTAGGAAACCTTAAGGTCAGACCCAGTCCCATCATTCTGGCAGTTATGAAGTTTGGATAAAGATTGGGTTTCCTTCCTTCCTTCCTTCCTTCCTTCCTTCCTTCCTTCCTTCCTTCCTTCCTTCCTTCCTTCCTTCCTTCCTTCCTTCCTTCCTTTCTTCCTTCCTCCCTTTCTTCCTTCCTTTGTTCCTCCTTCCCCCTTCTTCCCTCCCCCTCCCTTCCTCCATTATTCTCTCTCTCTTCTTTCTTTTTTTCTTCCAATATGATCTTATCACATTGCTCAGGCAGACATTACACAGTAAGCGATCTTCTTTTCTTCAGTATGTGTTACAATTATATATATGAGAGGTTATGTTCAGCCGAAGATAGAGCAGTCTTTCTATTTAATTCTTCAGATAGTTTTGAGATCTAGCAGTAGAGATAAAAGATTCATCCTTCTTACAGAAATTTGAGTTATTGAAAAGAGTTTTTAAGGTCTTCTTTTAGAAGGCTTGGATTGCAATACTGGAGCCAACAGTGTATCTTGGCTAAGACCTAATGGAGACATTTGATAATAAAAGAATATTGCTAGGTTGAAACTAGAAAACAAAAGGAAAATTTACATTGTTTTCTGGGCAACAGACCTAATAGGATACCAGCAAGGGCAGTGTTGGGTTGTTTGTCATGTTTGGAACTGAGATGAAAAGTTATTAGGAACCACCACATGGAAGTTTAATAACTTTAGATGGGGCTATATCTGCTAGACAGTTAGGACAGATTTATGTTTGTTTTAGACCTTAATGAAAGAAAAGTTGTTCTCCAAACTATGCAGCTGGATCCTCTGCTTAAGAGACAATATCAAAGAACAATTAAGACATGAGCTCTGAAAATAGACTGTCTCCAAATCTTAAATTCTTCTATCAGTACATCTGTGACCTAGGGCAAAAGATTCATGGCTTCACAACTATGTTCTGGACACTGTGTTCTATTTAAATTATGTACTTAAACCTAATGCCAATAGTTGTGTTAGGATATGATGGCTTTGGGAGGTGTTTGGTTCACTAGAGAAGAGCATTGACAAATGGAATGCGTGTTCTTACAAAATGGGAACAAAAATAATGTAGGACTTTCCTTCTGCTATTTGAGGAAACAATAAAAAGGTATCATTAATTAATGAGGAAATAGAACTTATCCTGTCACAGGACCCGTGAGCTCCTTCCTCATAAGCTAATTCTTTCAAACTGTGGAGAGTGCCTTCTTATTATTAGTAAGCAACCAAACCTATGGTATTTTTTCACAGTAGTTCAAATAAAGACTATTGAGTTTTACCCCATGTCTCAGTTTCTCTGTGAAATAGAGATAATAATTCTAATTTTATAGGCATATGTTGACATTTACATGGTTGATTATGTATGAGTCAGGGTGAGTGGCAGGCACATCAAGTTTGTCAAATAGGAAGGTCTGGTCCTTTCTTAGAAGACTCTAATGATGATCATGTCTAAGGTGTATGTATTAGTCATCACAGAGCCAAAGTTTACTGTCTTCCTGACACTATTATAAGTATTTACCTATGTATTTGTTCCCCTATACCATACAGAAGCAAATGTTCTAAGAGAAGATCTATTCTAAGACTGTAAATTAAATTTAATATGTCATTTTAAGAAACAAATGAGAATAGAAAATATTTGCATATATTTTAAAGCTCAAATAGTAAATATTGCTTTGTGAAATATATTTGTTTCAATTATTTAACTATGCATATCTAAGACACAATAGTTCATTTGTTTTCTTTCTGCAGGTTATGGTAGATACTTCTGAAGGCAACTGTGGTAGAATAATGCCCTTTGAGGAAATGAAGCTATTGGTCTTGTTCAAGTCAGCCCAGCATATTAAGATGATTCTATGGAAACATTGTTCTTGGTTTTTTACTTTACTCTTTTGGGGGTCCTGCCACCCTGCTCCCAAACACATGAGGAATTATTATTATTTATAAATGTTTGAACTTAGCTTGGCTTGTTTCTAGCCAGCTTTTCCTAAGTTAAATTATCCCATCTGCCTTTGCCTCTGGTCTTTTTCCTTATCATCCCTTCTTACTCCATGTGTGATTGTGTGGCTATGTGGCTTTGCAGCTGCCCCCTGATGTCCCCACTCCTTCTCTGGCTACTTCATTCTCTTTTTCCCCCAATATTTCTCCTTATATTTCTTATTTTTGCCTGCCTTCCCTGCATATTTTTTTTCCTATCTAGCTATTGTCTGTTCAGCTCTTTTTTAGACTTTCAGGTGTTTTAGACAGGTACCATAACACAGCTTCACAGAGTTAAACAAATGCAACATAAACAAAAGTAATACACACTAAAATAATATTCTACATTTTCCCCTTTTGTATAAACAAAAATGAAAGCTTTTACATCAACAGAGTAAAACTATGTACAGGAAAGCAGTTATAAAGAAAGAATTAATTTACAATATTTAGTCTTACATTTAGCAAATTCAGCAAAAGCCCTCCACCACCTATCTTATCCTACCAAAGTTTTAATACCTAACCCACTCTCTATCATAACTAGAACTATAACTATCTCATCTTCCACTCCTTCAAAGGCCAAGAAGGATGTAATATTATTTAACAACAGAGACATTTGTTTGCTTGGACAATCACAGAAAGTTCCTCTGCAATGTTGGTGCATCCATATTCAGCCTACAGTTACAGAATATCTGACAAACTTTTTAGCAAAGCTGAAAATTTGAAGGAATGTCCTATCTTGTATTGGCAGAATTAATCAGTTGCTTTTGTGTCCTACAAAGTATCTGACAGACTTTTCTGTGAAGTAGGAATTTTTAAGGACTGTGTTGCCTTATTTTGGCAAAATTCAACAGTCTTTTTTTTGTGTGTGACCTGCAGGTCCATTCTACAAAGCACATTGTCAGCAAAGTCAAGAGCTGTTTCTTTGCCCAGTGGCTAAACTTTCCACAATATAGCAACTTCTTATAGAATTTATTCAATGCCCATTATTTCTTAAGTAAATTGGTGCTTCCAGGAGAAGATATGTCTCATTGTCATTAAAAACTTTGAGTTAACAAAACATTTTAAATGCCATATTCTGTAGGTCTTTAGAGGTTTGAAGATCATTTATCTAAAATATAACTCTATATGATTTGGAAAGCATATCTAACATACCTACAATTTTGATTGTTTTAAATGACTAACCATTAACCTATATTCCTGATTACTCTATATATTTTATAATAATAACTTTCAAAAACTAGAACTTCATTATTCACTTCAAATGAACTGCATAGGCACAATATCTCAAACAACAATAGAAACATACATAAAATAGGTTGTAACAAAATAGCCTTAAATTTGCATCAGTATACAAGATTTAAACAAGAGTAGGAACAGATATACAGCATAACAAATAACTTCAAATTTGTATCAATATTCTATCTAAATGATAGCAATCACTCATAGCCCACCAAATAACCAAAATGCTTCCATATTTCTCTTGGAAATGTGGAAGTTGTTTTCTCCAAACTGCTTCCTACTGTCTATGGACAAAGAATCTTTAGGGTCCCAGAGAGAAACTTTGAAATAATGGTCAAGTCCTGGAAAGACCAGTAGTAATCTTTGCTGATAAATATCACCTGTCAAGATTCAGGTTGTAGCCCTTCATCAAACCAGGTCCATATTATTCCTAAAGGAATTTATAATCTAATGTCTCCCATGGAAACAAAACTCTGAAGCATTTTTGATTTTCATTTGACAAATATATTTTTGACTTCTTTTTAAAAGTTAAAATAGCCCTATATTATCTAGATTCTTTCAATTTTCCAGTCCTATTCACAATCCTTTGTGTCCTAACAACTGTCTTTTGCTCTTCACATTCAAAAAATTCAAAATCAACACAATTCTACACAGGATCCAGACTCTACGTATTTCCCATTTTATGTGGCCCTTTTCTTTTTTAAAATTTGGTTTTGTCTCTCTTTAAAGACTTTATTTTTTTTTTTTTCTGTGACTAATCACTGTAACCTCTCTAGAACCTTTGGGTGTCTGTAGCCAAAAGTTTCTGGCCCAGCCGAGCCCTGCAGCCCAAATGAATCTTTCCTACTCATGGCCTGGTCTAGCCTAAAGTTCAGACCTAAAGCCCAACTTTCACATAAAGACCTGTATCAATTACAAACTGTTCAGCCTATATCTTAGGCTTATTTCTAGATAGCTCTCACATCATAACCCATATCTATTAATCTGTCTTGCCACATGGCTCAGGGTTTACCTGTATGTACTCCATTACATCATGCTTCTTGGGCAGCTGGATTGTGTCTCTAATGACTCTGCCCTCCTTCCCCTTTATTTATGATTGCATTTCCCATCTGATTATAATCTGGCTCACTCTAGGACAAAATAATTCCTTTATCATACAATGATAATTCACAGGGAACAGAAAGACATCCCATTTCAGACCTTGTTTATTGTGTATCTTTTAGCCTTTTTGATCGTATATAAGGAATTTAAATTGCTAAGCAATGTGGACCTCTGCCTGAGGCTTTGTTAGTTATCTCTGCTCACTTCCCTACCTGTGAAAGTCAAGCCTAAAACCCACAGTCTGGTCAGAGGTTTGTCTGACCAGGAGCTGCATTCAAGCTTCTTAGAGTTCTAGAATGCCAGTGCTTGAACTGAGTCAGGCATCTTAGTTTCTTGTTTCTGTTTAACATGAACAAAAGCTGTTTAAGTACTCCACTGCACAACAGAATTTCTTAGAGGAGTCATATTCTTTTTTTAACTTTCTCAGGCACTAAGAAAATTCAAGCCCCACGTTGGTATGCCAAATTTATTGTTTGCTTTTCTGATCTTTTGGGGACCCACTACCCAGCTCTTAAGTAAACACACACACACACACACACACACACACACACACACACACACACACACACACACACAGAGAGAGAGAGAGAGAGAGACTTATTATTATTTATAAATGTCTGATTTTAGCTTGGCTTGTTTCTAACCAGCTTTTCCTAAGTTAAATTAACTCGTCTGCCTTTGCCTCTGGCTTTTCTTTTTCTTCTCTTCTTACTCCATGGCTGGCTGTGTGGCTGTGTGGCTGTGTGGCTGTGTGGCTGTGTGGCTGTGTGGCTGGGTGGCTATGTGGCTGTGTGGCTGGGTGGCCAGGTGGCCGGGTGGCCGTGTGACCGTGTGGCTGTGTAGCTGTGTGGCTGGCCCCTGGTGTCCTACTTCTTCTCTGGCTACTTCCTTCTCTTTTTTCTTATCATATTTTTCTATTTACTGTAATTGCCTGCCAGCTACACCTATCCTTTCTCATGCCTTGCTATTGGCTTTTTAGTTCTTTACTAGACCATCAGGTGTTTTAGACAGTAACAAAGCTTCACAGAGTTAAGCAAATGCAACATAAACAAAAGTAACACATCTTAAAATAATATTCTACAGCAGTTGCCTCATCAAGCTATGTCAAATTCATGTGGGAAATAAGCAGATGAGAAAAGATATGCAATCAATTAAGTTTTTCATTTAGCTAACATTTGTTGAAGAATAGTATGAGGTACACAATTGTGGCTACTGAGAACTTTTAAAGAATTTTTTTTTTTAAATTTATCCCCTTTAACTGTACATATTTTTTGGAGGGGTGCGATTTTCTGTATTTTGTATGTATGTATAAAGTATCCACAAGCTTGGTTTTATTTGTTGCACATTTCTATTTACTAGTTAATACATGAATTAAGTAGTTCGTTGGAGGTACACTCATTAGACTAATTTTTCAATAATTGTTTAGATTATATTGCAAAGGGCTGAAATCCTTAGAGCAAATTCAATGTTACACTTTTATGATTATCTTATGCCAAGTTGACTGTCACATTTATTTACATGTCCATCCCTCTGAGATGAATGTGGTGCAATACAAAGGAAGGAGAAGAGACTCTACGCGTATATACACCAAGACTTGGGGGCTAGTTTTGAGAAAGTGTAATTATAAGTTTATAATTCTGCATATTAGCATTCTTGGTGTGAAAATTGCTTTGTGAAACTGGTCTGTGTACTGTGGTGTGCTTAGTGCCTTTTTGTCTTTTGCTTAAAGATTCCTTTATTTTTCATCCCTTTTAGTTGAGAAACAAAATTGCTGCATATGTACATGTTTCTTGTACCTTTAGGGTTTTTTTTTCTGTTTGTTTGAGTTTTCCTGAGTCTCATTTTCTATAACTGAAAGATACTGACAATGGAAATAGACTTCTGTTCTGTTTTATTATTATTATTACATCTGCCTGCTTGTTTTCCAAAGAGAGAGAATAAAGGTGTGAGGTCTGATAGGTGGGGAGGATATGAGGGAGTGAAAATCATGATCATAGTTTATCATATGAAAACAGTCTATTTTCAGTATCAACAATAGCAGCAACACATTGGTGTCTCCCTACAGGCACTAGAAAATGTCTTTTACCTTAAAGTTGGGTAAGAAGATTACTTCCTCTTTTGACTGTTTCCGTTCAGAGTCAACCATACAGAACATTTCACAGCCCCTCTCTCCTAGATACAAAAATTCAAATTCTTACATAGGTATCATCGAGAAATCTAGGAAAAGTAGGTGGGATGTCACTATTAATCTCATTCCGACCTTTGTGGTTATATGCTCATGAGTTCATTTTTCTAGTTGGGACATTCTTTTATACATTGTTAAAGAAATCAAACATATATCTGACTCTTTTAAGATCTGACTGATTGTATGTGTAAAACACTCACAGCTACTAATAGTCCTTTGGCATTGAGGGACAGGAGCGTTCTCTCTATCCTTATGCTACAGTGACCGACTGCAGCAAGATCCAGGTAATGAACAAGACAGCAGAACAACAAACCTCCTTTCACATACATTACCTCACTGGATGCAAAGTCCTCTAAGTGACTGCTTGTCCAAAGTCCTTAGCCTGAGCTAATAGAGTTTATAATTTGTTTTGTATTAATTTGCTTTTACAAACATAGGTTTTCTAACTTGAAAATGGTTCTTATTATTGAAACTATGACCGTAGTCCTTGAATTAAGTGCTAACTTCCACAATGAATGCTAGACAGCAGAACACATAAAGTTAAAATCTCATTGAGCTCACACAATAACATATCTTATGCTATATTCCATGTATTTGGTTGATTTTTGTTAGATGCTTTTTAAGTGAAGTTTGGTGTTCTCAGAACACATGAGTTCTGCCCTCAACAGCATGGACAGGGACAAAGCAAGAAAGTAATAGGAGCATGAAGCATGTTTGAGCCAATCTTTCTAAGGAATGTATTCTTTGTCCTAAGTCTATGATCTCACTTAAATGTGACAGGTTGAGAAATATAAAGCACCTGAGCATATAGGATAAACACGAAATGACACACTGTACCAAAAGCATTATCTCCCAGAAAATACAAAGCAGAGCTTAATATAAGACAAGAAGAAAATTGTCTTGTGAAAAGTCATGATCTCTTTAATAACAGTAGACACATATAAAACTTTTCCACACTCAAAGCATTGTGTTTGGATCCTAAGAAGGCAGTGACACCTTGCAAAAATTCTGGGCCGTGAGAGAAGCCGGAGCTCAGGAAAGAGCCACTATTTGCCCTGTGAACTGGAATACTCCACAGAAGCTCATGCTGTACAAACCACAGATGTAAAGTGAGAAGAGAGAATTCTACCATCTAGGAAAGGAGGAAGGTGAAGAGTGATGACTTTAGGCAAGGGGCCGGAAGAACTGAACATTGCAGGCAATGTTTGGGTGCAAGGTCATTTTCCTACGTTGTAGGAGGAACTCTGACCGATGAGGTTCTGAGGAGTCTTCATTTTCTGAGAGTGGCTAGAAATGGCACAATGAGATCTGCCCTCAATTTCAGCTTCAAATCACAGAAGGGGATATCCCTGTAGTTTGGGGAAGAAAAGGGAAAAATGATGTTGTTCTACTTTCCTTTCATGAAAGCCTTCCCTTTCTGACTCACATTGTTTATTCAGCAATCACTGTGTTCAGCCGTGCTGAGTACAAAGGGGAATTTTAAAGGGGGCTTTCGACCTAAACAATAGAGTGAAACTGTGTGTCCAAGTCCAATAGTAAGAAGCTGGGTAAGCCAGACCAGTGCATGTTCTAGAGGGTAATGTCTCCTCGGTTAATTGTTCTTTTGATTAGACGACAGTGCCTTTCTCCCTCTAGCCTGATTAACTTTTATTTGAAATCTATTTCTTCTGTCATTGGGTGGCACCTGCTTCTTGGACCTCTGATTTGCTTGTATATGCTCACCATCCTTCCACTGTGAGGTGGCTCATATTTCCAAAGATAAAATGAGTTTCTGGCACACAACTGAAAGAAAAAAAATGTGTCTTTATTTAAGTAACTTTTTTTTTCACTAAGTAGTTGAGGCCATTAATATTTAATTATTTTTGAAAGGTGTGAGTTGACTGCTAACATTTTATATTTTTCTCTTTGAATTCTTAGTCCTATTGTGTGTTTCCATGAACTCCTGTTATGCTTATTCCTTTTTCCATTCCAAATATAGATATTTGGGTGATGCTTTATTTCAATAAAAGAGGGGCTTTGGAACTTCTACATTGAAAAAGGTGACACATAGCTAGCTGACTAGCTGGATAGATCAAACAGAGAAGCCAAGAGATAAAATGTCCAAAGATGCTTTCATGTATAGCTATAAAAATAGTCATGGCTGTTAGAATGAGTGAGGACAGCTTTATGGATGGTGGTGCAATTTTCAGTTTCCCGGAGGAGACTCACAAAACAGAAATCGATGAGAAATCTTAGTTCTATCAGGGGAATTGGTAGGAGGATGGGAGTAGATAACGCCCAAGGTTAGGGAAGGATGTGGAATTCATTTATCATGTAGAGCAGGTGTTTTATGGTAGAAACAAGTAGGATGGTCTAATGGGTAGGCCTACTCTTAGGTGCATATGACAAGCCCACTGCCTCATGCTGCATCTGATTTTATGTTGTAATTCATAGTCCAATAAGTCACTTTAAGAAACAGGATGTCATAAGGGCCAGTTTCTGTTTAGACAACACAGTGCTGATACAGATATTTGGTATGAGTGGATGGATGATGCTGGACATGAGGTTGAGATAAAAGTCTGGAGAAATGGTTCACACAAGATATCTGAGGAACCGCAAAGTAAACAGTGATTAAATCTGTTATATAACTATTTTTTGATAGTTGTGTACTTCTGTGTGACTCTGCACAAATAAAGCCTTGAGGTCAGATACCCGAAGCTTTGCCTGAGGCTTTGCTCTGGCCAGGCTGCTTTGTTACAGTCTCCTGGCTTGTGTATCTACCATGAAACCTATACATTGCTCACCTGTGTGCAGTGTGCATATATATACCAGTGTGCTCATGGTTGCCTTGCAGCTTTCAACCAGAGCGAATGAAGCATGCCTGCCAGTCTATGATGCCTTGAATTCTGTTCAACTTCTTAGCCTCCCGTGACCCTCCTTTATTCCTGGCATCTGTGCATGGACCTCACAGCCATACTGGAAAGTAATTTTACTTTCTCAAGGAGAGTGTTTGTTATTTAATTGAAAAGCTATATAAGAATCAAAAGTTTTCTGGATGAGCTATCATCTGCAACAATAAAATTCGATTTCCCACTGGAAGTGAAAGATGTACTTGACTATTAAACATGTACTTTAAACAGAGTAGCGTGTTCTCAAAAGACACAGGCAACAGTCTTGCAAGATTTTATTTGCTGAATTTGTAAAAAGATTGATAAAATCCTATTATTTATGAAGTTACCATGGTAGTTGAAAAATATCCTTTCCTAATGAGGATAAAAGAACAAAGACTGTTTCTCTCCATAGCTCGTTGAAATCAACTTTCCAGAGTTGTAAATATTTGGAATAATAAGAACCTCATGGCCGTGGGCCTGGGGAGACAGTTTAGTAGTTATAACCTTGGACTGCTTTTGCAGAAGACCTCAGTTTGATTCGGGGTGACCACGTGAAGACTCACAACTGCCAGTAACTGCAGGACTAGGGAATCTAATGCCCCTTTCTGGCCAATTTGAGGTGGTTATTTATAACAATAAGTAAAAGGACATAATGGAGAGAGACAGAGAAAAGTAATATGAGTTGGTGGATTGATATGATCAAATACATTGTATAAGATGGAATCATAAACAATATAATTGTATTGAATTTTAAAATGAATATTATTTAAAATAATAAAGAAATAAATTCTTATGCGCTTTTCATGGTGGAGATAGAAGTGTTTCCTATCAAGTGCTTGCTGACTTGGTTTTCAACATTTCTCCTCTGCTTCCCTTTCTCTTTATCACTTTCCTGCTCTCCTTAAGCCTTTCAACACCTCCGAGGATTCCATAATATGTGTGATATACAGAATCTGGGTTAGTTTTTTCTGCAAGAGAACCATTCTCTGTCATAGAATTTAAGACTTACACAAAGCAAATGAAGCAGGCATCAATATCATGAAGGGAAGGAAACCAAACAGACTCTTTTTATATTTACTTTTTGTATGTTTATTTTTTTTAATAAAGTCTTTTTTTCCCATGTATCACCCCACTGCCCCTCCCTTGCTCCTCCCAATCCCTCCCAGTCAGTCCTCAGCTTTCCTCCTGCCCCGTCCCTTCCCCCAAAGTGCAAGAAGTCCCAAGGTGGGTCAGCTCAGCTTGGCACACCAATTCCAGGCATGTCCGATTTGCTCATCCCAATATCAAGACTGGCTTAGGAGTTCCTATGCAGGGAATGGGCTCCATGGTGCCAGCCTGTGCCAAACAGACTCTTAACCATCAGGTAATATAAACATTCTTTAGCCTGTATCCCATGTGATGTGAAAGTTTCAAATTTTCCCTCCACTGATGTTGCTTATGTTCTGAACTTAATTTTGCAGCCACTTCTAGGAGAGAATATTTCATCACTGACTTTCTGGAATTCTGGTTCTTAATATCTTTCTGTCATTTGGGAGGAGGACATAGGAGAGGTTGGAGGGAAGGAAGAAAGCAGGGCATTCCATTTCAATTAAAAATGCATTTCAAAAATCCCAGTTCCTAAAAAATAGTTCCTGTAATTTGTCCTGTTAGAAAATTCTGACTTGTCCATTACTGGGCAGCTCTAGCTCCCATGCTGCCATTGAATCAATAGCTACTTCACTTTTCCTTTGACTGTGGGCATCATTGCTTCCCATCATGAAGAACACAGACTTTAGATACATCCTCTCCTAAAGGTCTAAATATACTAAGAATTTAACACATATACCACAGAAAGCTTCTGCTCTATGTTAAGTCACCTACATTATATACTGCATGAATTTCTTCCTTGTTTTGATGACAACTTAGAAGTGAACTAAGAGTGAGCAGAATGTCTGAAAATTTTTCCTTGGGCAGCATGACAGATTAAAATGCATAATAATTCACATGCTGTTTTAGGCACCGTTCCCAAAAAAATGTTTAAAGAAAATGAAGCACTTAGGTGGCAAGATAAGCTAGAGAGTCCTCTTTCATAAATTATAAAAATGTGTTTAAGTGCCTTTAAGAAGTTTTGCTTTTGTCTTTAATACAAAAGTAGGATTTGTTTTGTGATCTGAGATATAAGCCATTTGGTCTTATTTTGAGAAAGATATCTGTTAAATACCTTGAGTGCAAGAGAAAAATCTCCATTTCGTTCCTAGATTGTGGGTAGCAATATATTGGTCTTCTGTACAGAGTCAATAGACTGATCCTTGTTGGTTGTAAGTTAAAATTTAAAACTTATCTTATGAGACCAAAGAATTACAAGCCACGAACACATATACACATGCCCATCAATGGGGGGAGTGTTGACTGGGAATGAAAGTCTTCAAGGAAATAGGTATGCATTTGCATCTTTACAAGAGAGAAAAATATAGAACACTAGTCTGAAACTCCATGAATGATGAATAGAACTCCATCTATCATTTTTTTTTCTATAAATTTGCTTCTGACATATTCTAGTTTTGACTTATCCATGACTACAGGAAGATCATGATGTCATGAGTATCCTAGTGGATTTTCTCATCCATGCACCCAAGAAGACAACATCCTAGACAGGCATTAATCCTTTTAAAGAACACTTCACAACATGGAGGAGACCTTGTTGTCTGGTGGGGGCATGGCAGCTGCCTAGGATACACACTAAATCCCACACTGAAATGTATTAGGTGATTGATAGCACCTGGTGGGTACCAGCTTTTTGAGTGCTGTATGAGGCATCTCCTAGGCATTTGAAGGGGCATGTAAGAATGTTTGAGACGTTAGGTTCATGGCAGGGTGTAGAGGGGATCGAACAGTGGAACTAAGCTTTTGTGCTAATGTAGTTTCATTTTTTCTGTACCTTCTGGTGGAGCTTAGAGATTTTTTTTTTTTTTGTGTGTGTGTGGGGGGGTACCCAAAAGTTCCAACTTTGTTCAAGGCAAGCTGCCTTTTCTTGGAACTTAATTTTAAGTAGAACACAAACTGTATGGTAGTTTCATTAAGCACCTGTTTTAATAAAGATAAGTCTTAACTACCTTTCATCAGATTTGCAGAATTCACATCAGTTAGCAGTATGACTCAGTTTCAAGCAGTGGCAATCATTGCTGGTTCTCGTTGGTGAGACTAGACAGGGTAGAGGATACACTGAGAAACTTAGGTTGCCTGTGGATGGAAGAAAGTTTGTATTTCTGCTAATGTGCAAGAGATGAGCTATGACTTAACCGCTTTCTGCTGTTTTTCCAACCAGAAACATAAGGAACTAAAATAGGGTTCTGTCTTGGTATCCCTCAAAACCTTTCTATTAGGACTAGAGCTTACTTTTTAAATGATGCTTTCTGTGCCAAGTGTTCTTATCATTTTAACACTTTTGGACAATTCTTTAAAGTATTTCCCCTATCCTTCTATGTCTGTTGTGAGTGAGAAATTCATTAATTCTTTGGGCCTATATTGCCATTGTCCACAGATATGATTTATATCATTTTTATCTTACTTATTCCTGTACTTATTCAGAATATTACTAGTGATTTGGATCCCCCACTGAGCTTTGATTCACCCAGGACTTTCTTCCAGATGGATGCTCATCAAAATCAAAAGGTATAGAAAACATGGATATCTTAGATTATTGGTATGTACATTCTCATTAGTATTTAGGCTGTGATCTGTGTGATTCTGCTGGGTCTGGTGGTCCAAGCCCCCACTTTGAGAAGGAAAACTCTTTACCCAGAGTGCTCAGTGCTTACTTATCTGGTTACTTCTTCCTTTCTTCTGTTTCTTTTTGTGTAAAGGGCATAAACAAAAAGGTTCAGGCGTTTGCTAGCTGACATGAGGTGGCAGTTGCTAAGTTAGAAGAGCAGGTAATTCCAATGAACTGGAAGCTCTCTGCTCTTTTCCTTTTGGTATGTCAACCTTTCTTAACTTATAAAGATAACTGATGCTTAGCATCCTCTTATGGCATCTTTTGGGATTCAAGGGTGTCTATGCTACTATTAGAATGTGCTTCTGAGTCTGTAGGCAGTCATGTAGAGTCAAGACTCTAAGTCTATTCCCATATATGGTCATTTTCTATTGCACTCCCAAAGAGGAAGAAAGTGCTTAAGTTGGTAGCTAAATTAAAACTATTCCTCGAACATCTAACTATCTTGGTTGGCTTTCTATTGCTCTGACAAAACACCACGCCCATAAACAACACGGGGAGAAAGGCTGCATTTTGCTGACGCTTCCACATTGCAGACCATCATTGAAGGAAGTCAGGGCAGAAACCAAGAAGGAGAAGCAGATATGTAAGACACCAGGGGATGCTGCTTGCTTGATTGTTCTGCATGGTTTGCTCAGCCTGCCTTCTTATTCTGCCCAGGACCACCTGCCTAGAAATAGCAACACCTACACCTATGCACATTAACCACTAATTAAGAAAATGTCCTACATACCTACCCACAGGCCCATTTTATGGAAGCATTTTCTAAATTAAGACCTACCCTTCCAACGTTTATCTAGACTTATGTCAAGTTGACAACAATGAATAGAAGCAAGCACAAAACCCAACCAATGCAAATAACCATAGGTAAGTGATGTGTGACTGTACCTTTGCAGTGAAAATGGATGCTTCTGGCAAGTGTTAAATTTTCTCTCATGGACTAAAATTTACATAAAATTTCAGACATCTTTCTTATACCTTTCATTCTAAACAACAGCAAGAAAATCCAGTCTCTGTATCTTTGTGTTCTTTCTGTCTCCATCCCCCTTCAGTTGGCCAATGAACGTTTCTTCAGCCTGATCTCAAAATATTTGCAATAGACCCCATTCTTTGACAAGCTACTGTGTGGGAACTGGGGTTCCAGATAGCTTTTAACGGACTAACCCATTGGAAAGCACTTAGCAAAAGACTCATTAATTAGGAGAGACTCTTTAATTCCTCTTGAGGAAAGAGTGCTTCTTCTATTAATAAGGTATGTAAAGTCTTATTGTTGGTGTCCACGGATCCATGGATACCTAGTAGAGTGAACCTTTTTTCTCTTCTTCTCATTTTTTTTCCCCTGCTGCTATCCGAGGGAGGGAGATATCCTGCTGAAATTATAAAGATGAATAACCAAAAACAATTGTTTAAAGAAAAAAAAAACATAAAACAAGAAAAACTAAAAGCTAAAGACAGAGTGAGTAGAATTTCAGGCAGCTTTCTAAACTCGGGGCATATTTAATTTCTCGGCCCCAGAACCCTCAGAGCATTTTACATCAGTATCTTAAACTTGACTTAATTTGGCCCTGAAGGACAATCGCATCTTATTTCTGGCTGTTTGTGAAACTGGGGATTATCAAAGTATTTTTTTTTTCTTTTGAGACAGAGGTTTTCTGTGTAGCCCTGGCTGTCCAAGAATTTTCTCTGTAGGACCCCAGGCTGGCCTTGAACTCACAGAGATCCTTCTGCCTCTGCCTCCTAAGTGCCGGGGTTCAAGGTGTGTGCTATCACTGCCTGGTTTATCAATTCTTAAATCATGCACATAGTAGCAGTAAACGTCAGAACTGAGATTTTCACCTTGATCCATATCATTGCTGAAATAAAGAACATAAGTCTAGCCTTTCCCAGGGTATAATTTTCCATTATTTATTGTTTATCTTTCATTCTAAAGTACCATACAGGAATCTATCCTGGATCAAATCACTACTATCATACTCCTCATTAGAAAACCAAGGGGATGCCCTGATTTGTGAGGAACCTGGAAATTAGAGAGATTGATCCTGTAGCTTTCCTAGGTCAGATGTGATTGGAGCTCCATCTACTGTGGAACTTTCACTTCCTGTTTAGAGCACTGTTCAATAACAGTCCATACTCAGACACTTTTAAAGACAAATGTGATGTTCAAAAATTTTCATTTTCTCTGTTATTAAAAACAACAACAACAAAAAAACCAGACCTCAATTTGACAAGCCCTCTGGCTAGATTTCACATTTCTCTACAGACAGAAGCCTCTGAAAGTCTGATTAAAAACTGGAATGTACTTTTGGGAAATGAGAATGTACTCTCCTCATCCATTTGGTGTTTTCTCTCACTAGCAGGACAGAGGAAAGAGTTTTAGTTCTTCATTATTTTCACACCTCTGGTACAAAAAAAAATCCTACCTTGTTATCCTTCTATTTTGGTAATAGCCATGTCTACCACCATCTCATTGCCCAGTAAGCTGATAACTACATGGGTAGAGGCTCACAGAGCTGTTTTATGTGTGTTATAGACAGAACACATACTCTAGGTATTTTAAAATCACCTTTATGCATCATATTTTCTCACCTCCACACCGGCTTTAATAGTGCTATATGTTTTACTGTTACACAAACACACACGCACCTGTGTGCACACACAAACAATGCTGTTCAAAGTAAGTATTTCAGACAGCTGATCACTTTTTATGATATTGCTCACTATATCATGGCTTCACTTCTGTTGGAGGCCTTACAACTCTTAATGGCTTATGGTTAGGGATGTCTTTCTTTTTCATGCAAGTGCATTAAAATGTATTTTGTTAGACTAACAATCCTAGCACTTGAGAGGCACAGGCAGAAATCCATCTGGGATCTCTGTGAGTTCGTGACCAAACAAAGCCAGGTGGTGGTGGCATATACAAAATAAAAAATAAAAAATTGAAATAAATAGACTAATCACAAAGTATAATTGGGCTGGTGTTAAAAGATGCTGGTGGATTCCTTGTGTAAGTTTCTAAAACTATAACATTTACCAAAGCCTGTCAGAAGGGGTAGTTCTAATTTGATATGTGGCAAGTCATACTTTAGAAATTCCATGGTTGAAGCACTTCAATCAACCCTCCTTTACCCTTAGCAGCCTTTCTCAGGGCTAACATGCACTAGCAGCCTGAAGATCAAATGTTAGCAATATTGAATTCTGAAACAGACTTGATTTAAGGAGGAAATGACTAGAATATTAATCCGGAACCCAAGAAACATTTCTCTTTGAAACTCATTGCAAAGAAATTCACATTGTTTTGAGTTTCTGAACTTTTCCATGTTCCTAACCTTTACTTTTAAATATTTTTAGCACTTGAAATGTTATCAACTTAAAGGCTAGACACATAAAGAATCTTGTGCAAAATTTCTTGTGTGAAACATTTGAACTACCTTGAGAAGGAGTGTGATGTACGATTATTAATAAGGCCTGGGCCTTGAGACTATGAGATTGAGTCTGCTGCTTGCTGTAAGGTTTTATTGTGGAAAATGGAAGAGTCTAATCAGGAGGGAAACTTAGAAGTAATGTCTCTATTTCTCAGCACTTGAGCAACTGCAAAGGACTCTATGCCTCTTTCTCCCTGTGAGGGCAGCAATATTTCTGTTTTGAATGTATCTCAAGGAAGATATGAACAGTTCCTCGGGCAAACTACCAGATGTTTTTGACAGCCTCACAGCTGCATCCCACTTCTAGAAACCATCTTATGAAATGAAGGCTTTAAAAATGATTATATAGGGATTATCTATTTGCATGTTAAAAGCATTCTTTACTCCATAGAAGGTTTAGCAGGGAGTTACTTTAAATAGCCAGTACTCTTAATGTGCTTAAAATAAAATCTGATCTATAAACAACATCTCAGAAATAAAACAATCACAATAAAAGAGGTATAATTATAACTTTTACAGCAATTTATGATTCTTTATGTAGAATATTTATAAAGAGATAAGTGCTGTTCTGTTTCTTTGATGCCTTTATTTCAAATTGTTTAAATTCATATTTCAAAGAATACATTTGAATCATCTGGTCATATGAAGTCATATCACTGGTCCATAGTCTGCATTGCTTTCAGTATGTGCCCACTGTGACTGGACCCTCTCCATGTACCCATGTGGTCTGTGAAGAAGCAACAAAATGTCCATTTAACAGACAGATAGTCAAGGTTGTAACGATTCTGTAGGAAGGCTGCATACCCTTTAGGATAGAGCTGGGGCCATAGTTCTTTCCTTTTACTTTTTATCCCCATCGACAAAATTGTGCATACGTATAGTGTACAGCATAGCATGTTGGTGTTATACTTTTAGATATCCTAGAATGAATAAATCAATCTAGTTAATTAGCTTTTTGTGATGACAATATGGAAATAAACCAGAGACATAAGTTGTAGTTATCATGTTGTAGAACTTCTAACTGAAATTTTGTACTTCAGTATCGGCTCACAGCCCTGCTTCTCACCACATAATGGGTACTCGACTTTTCATTCCCATGATCACTGAGCAAGACTGCCTTTGCTCTCCATCCCTTCCTTTGCCTATTTTTGCTGTTGTTAATTAAGACAGAATGAAAATGAAGTTTCCCACTGCCACCAATCAATCACACAGTAGACTCTCCTGAATTAGGGGAAATCCTAGACAACAGCCAGCAACCCTTGAGTACAATGGATTGGCCTTACTTTGAGAAAACCACCTTTGTGGTCCTGTATCTGTCCTGATAGGTAAGTAGTGTCTTTTTGAGAGATGACATTCTAACAGGTTTGATGTGACTAATGACAGTTCATGGATAATTTCATTGGTGTTCTCATGATGATTAGTGACTGTAATGACCTCTTCATGTATTTCTTGGTCTTTTGAATATCTTTTAAAAGTAATTTCTGATTTGTCTCAGTTTTTATGTGTATTGATTTCTTTTTTGCTTTTAAATTGTCTGGGTTCCTAAAGTATCTCAAATAAATTGTATGGCTTGTATTTTTTTTTTAAACCATACTCTAGGTTGGCTTTTAACTTTATTGACTATTTCATTTGCTGGGCAGAAGCCTTTTAGTTTTGTATAATCCCATTGATTGATTTTTGCCCGTGCTTCTGGAATGATCTAATCCAGATTCATGTTACTATTAGAAAATGCCGAGGCAATTATCTTATAACTAGAAACAGTTTATTTTGGTACATGATTTTGAGGTTCTAGTATAAGATCAAGTGGCCATAATGCTCTGTCCAGGACAGCGTGCGACATTAGAGGCCCAGAAGAAGAGGAAGAAAAGGATGGAGTCTCGGAATCTCTCTCAGGAGATTTTCTTAATGACCAGTTGGTAAAATTGCTTAAGCTATTTCACTAGCTTTCATGCAACAGTACAGGAGATGAATCATCTAGATCTACAATTTTGGGATGTTTATTTACAACTTTCTTCTCGGTTATTCTCTCCGTCTCTCTCTCTCTCTCTGTGCGCTCACTCATGATGTATGCACATGGGTGTGATGTATGGAAATGCATGTATATGCAGGTCCCGTGATCTTGTGTGTCCATGTGTAGAGCAGAGGAGAATGGAGAGTGTCCACTCTCTACCTTTCCCACCAAAGCAAGGTTTTTAACTGAACCTAGAGCTCGGCTTGTGGCCAATAGGCCCACAGTACTGAGGTTATAGGACATACATTGTTTGCATGTGGGCTCTGGTCATGTTGCACTCATGTTTAGGTAGCATGCGCTATTATCTTTCTCTATGAGTCATGTTTCTTATATTCTGGTTTATTCTCTGTCACCTAAAAATGTACTTAGAATTGTACTACATTTAAAACACATCAAAATCCCTTTTTTTATTTTTGAGATTGTAATATAATCACACACTTCTCCAAGCCTCCTTCCACACACTGATCTTTTCTCCCTTTCATATTTATGTACCCATTTTTTATTTGTTCATATTATTCACATATATGTATATATAGTCCGTTTTTAGTGTAAGTTTTTATTTTGAGATTATAATGAAATTTTCCTTTTTTTTATCATATAAAAGAAAAGGTTTACTGGGACTCGCAGTTCCAGAGGGTTAAAAGTTCATGCTTATCATTACAGGGAACATGGTAGCAGGCAGGCAGGCATGGTACTGGAGCAACGGCTGATCCATTCATACAAGGCAGAGAAAGAAAGAAATCTAACTGGAAGTGTCATGGACTTTGGAAACCTAAAAGAGGACCCCCCCCCCCAGTGACACACTTCCTCCATTAAGGCCACACCTCCTAATCCTTTCTGAAGAGTTCCACCACCTGGGGATGAAGCATTCAAGCATATGAGCCTGTGGGCTCCTTCAAGCCACCACATTCAGATCATCGCAGGAGCTAGCTGATTTCTCCAGTAGTAGGATCTTGCCCCTCCTTGTTTTTGCACAGTTACCCAGGGTCTGCTTTCTTCCATATTTTCTCTCATGGATTTCCTCAGGATCTCCTGAGGAGCTAACAGTGACTAGTTAGGACTCAGTGGGTCTCTTTTGAAGAAGTTTAAGGTAGAAATGAATTGGGGACTTCGTTTTGACTACAAAGCTACAGCTACTGTGTATTTCCTTGTTTGTATTTTTTTTTAAAGTCTATATCCTGTTGTCACTTTATAAAAATTAATACAAATTTGTGGAAAATAAATATATCTTTTTTATTTTCTAAACTAGCCACAGTTGTAAGCCTAGCAAACTCAAGAATAAATTCTAAGGGATAGTGTCTACATTTTTCTTCCCATCCCTATCAGCCTATTTGCTCTCTCTCTTTTTTTTTTCCAATTTATTTATTATAAATTTTTTTTCCATGTGCCCTTCTGCTCTCCCTCCCTTCTCTCCTCCTAATCCCTCCTAGTCATGCTTCAGCCTCCCCCCTCTTCCCATCCCCTGATGCCCACCCCAAGAATGGTAAGAAGTCTCAAGGTGGGTCAGCTCAGCATGGCACATCCACTCCAGGCAAGTCCGATTTCCTCATCTCAAAGTCAAGACTGGGTTAGGTGTTCTACTGCAGGGAATGGGCTCTGAGGTGCCAGCCCATGCACAGGAACACAGTCTGATCCCATCCCTTGTGGCTCCACATACTGCTCATGCCAGTCAACAGTTGCCTACCCTTGGAAGACCTAGGTCCTTTTCCCAGTGGATCTCCAGCTGCTGTTCTTGAGTCAGTGAACCCCCCAGAGCTCCATCCAGCCACCTTCTGTGGGATTTTCCTCATAATACATACCCCCTTGCTCATACAGACTCTCCTCCCCTGCTCTTAGCTGGACCTGGAGCTGTACCCAGTGCTCAGCCATGGATCCCCGCCTCCACCTCTATTCATTGTTGGATGTAGGTTCTATGATGACACTTAGGGTGGTTATTCATTTGATTGCCTTGCTCTGAACTCTCCCATATACTCTTCCTCACTTTCCTTCAAATTCATTTCCCTTTTTTCATTATTATTATATTATGCATATGTATGTACACACACATAAACACACACACACACACACACACACACACACACACACACACACACACACAGAAAACCTGTCCAGTCTAAATGTTTTCAGGGCTGACTAACTGGACAAAATTGATGTGTTCTTCCCCGTGAGGGCCAGCTCTCCTGCCCCCAGCTTGCCTGAGTTGCCTATAGTTGTTTGTGTAGGTTGGAAGCCTTGTGCAATTACTCCCTTACAGTTTGACATGTTTATTGGTGACATCCACATTCTGCTCACATTTGGACAATCATGCAGGCAAGACTTTATAGGTGTAGGTTCTGATGTTACCAGGAGACACAGTCTCACTGCAAACTCCATGATTCTCTGGCTTGTAGTGGAATTATGTAACATTGTAAACAGTTGTACTACTTACTGATTTAATAAAAATGCTGATTGGCTGAAGGCAGATAAGAAGAGTGGGCAGAGCTATCAGACTAAGAAAACTCTGGGAACAGGAAGAACAGGGCAGAAATGCCACAGAGAAGCCAGAAAATGCAGAGGACAACTATGCTGCTCTAAGAAAAGGTACCGAACCATATGACTGAACAGGATAAGAATCATGGGTTAGATTAAGAACAAGAATTAGCAAGTTATATGCCTGGTCCCCAGGTCAATCAGTGTACAATTAACACAAGTATCTCTGTGTTTCAGAGAACTATGGGACTGTAGGCCAGAAAGTCCAGGCCAGGAACCTCATACATTACTGGCTTATACATTCTTGTTGCTTTGTCTTTTGCCCTGTGTTCCCTGAGTCTTAGGTGCAGATGCTGTTTTGTAGATGTATCCATGAGTACTGTGCTTTACAACTCTATACTTTGATTGGCTATGGGTTTTGGTAATGATATCCATCTGTTGAAATGAAGTATCCTCGAGGAGGGGTGAAAACTACATTTATCTGTGGGTGTAAAGACACATATTTAGGGGTTATGTTGATTTAAAAAAAATAGTAGTTGTAGGTTCTCCACAATCTTCACATATTGTGGGTAGTTGTTTGGGTGTCTCTAATACCAGGCATGGTTGATTTCTTGTTGAGATCTGATGTTGTGGAGTGAGAGCTGGTGATGTGTTACATTTGTTTGTAATATGGAGCATTTGTTTATTGATGTAAAGATGTGTGGCATTCTTTTGTGTTGCATTTACTTAGCTCCGTGTTACCATGCCTGTCTAAAACACCTGATTGGTTTAATAAGATGATGACTGTCCAATAGCAAGGCCAGAGAAGGGGTAGGCAGGGCTGGCATGCAGAGAGGTTATTTAGGAGAAGAAATCTGGGATGAGAAGCAGGAGAAGCAAAAGGAAAAGAGGATTTCAGGAGCCAGGCATCCAGCTCACAGAAAGCCATGAAGAAGTAAAGAAAGGTATGTAGAGGAGAGAAAGATAAAAGCCCAGGGGCAAAATGGATATGGGATAATTTAAATTAAGAAAAATTGACAAGAAAGAAGCCAAACTAAGATGGGACATTCATAAGCTAGAATGACTCTATGTGATTTACTTTGGGATGAGTGGTGTTTACCCCCCGAAATAAAAAAGAGTCAAGAAAGTAAAAACAACCAACTACAGTCTAAAGTCCTCTTAACAAGCTATTGGTTACTGCTAAAGCATGCATGCCATTGCTGCTTTCTTAGGGTTATTTTGCCATTCTGGACTTTGTTGTGGTTCATAGACATCATAGCTGGGTAGGAATGTTTGTAGCTTCCCTCTTTTGGGAGTCTACATGGTACAAAGAAACCTAGTTCTCGAGGAGGCATTAACTTTAATTCCAGCTCAGAAGCCTCTGAGCCCTGTGTCTGAAGAGTATGGTGTCTTCAAGAGTGGGAATTTACCTTTCACCTCTGGGGCAACCAAGGGCTATAGCAATAGCCCATATGTTTTGGGAGTCTCTTGGATAATCCAGGAACTCAGAAGAGGGCTTCTCATGTCTGGTGTTGGGTTTTATATTAGGTGGTCTTGTTTAGGGGAATACTGTCAATCCCAATGAGAAAACTGCGTTGAAACAATGTACACATATTTGTACATGCTTATATAGGATTTTATAAGTGAATAGTATAATTTTTTACTACTTTTTCAGATATTCTTATTGTTATTTTTCCCTCTTCCCTCATTTTCCTGCACTTATCTTCTCCTCCAAAATTAGAGCCCCTCATAACTCCCATTTCTCACATTTAATCACTTGTACCTGCTATTCCCCTCTCCATTCTCTCCAAACTTCCTCACCCCACTTTTTATCGCAGCAACCATTCCATTTATTTTCTTTATTTCTGTGCTTACTCTAGAATATATATATATTCACATTTGAAGATTTGGAGCTAAGCCCTCTGGTGACAGAGAATATGTGGTGTTGTCTTTCTTGGTCTGGGTTTTCTCACTCAATGTGATGTTTTCTAGTTCTGCTTACTTACCTTCAGAGTTCATGGTTTTGTCTTTCTTTACAGCTAAGTAGTATTCCCAGATTGTCACTATCCATTCGTCAACTGAAGGATATTTAGATTGTTTCAATTTCCTACCTATTGTGAATAGAGAATCAGTGAACATGACTTGAGCAATTATTTATGGACGAAGGTGTCAAGTCCTTTGAGCTTTTGCCAAGGAATGTTATAACTGGGTCACACGGGAAGTTTATTTTTAGCTTTTTTGAGAATTTTCCACACTGATTTCTAGAGTGACTCTAATCCCATGAACAGTGGATGAGGGTCCTCTTTCCTCACATCCCCTCCAGCATCTGTCACATACCATTAGCTGATCTTTGCCATTCTGATTGGGGTGAGATGAAATCTCACATTTGTTTGTATTTCCATTGCCCTAATTGCTAGAGACAATTAAAAGTATTTTTCATATTCTGTAGTCATTTTTTTTTATTTTGAGAATTCTGACCAGGTAATATTCCTGCTTTTCAAATGGGTAATTTATTTTTCTTCTTTTTTTAAAAGTTCCATATTATAGATATTAAGTCTCCATAAGATGGATGCTAGCTAGCAAAAATTCTCTCCCATTCTGCAAGCTTCCTCTTCCCCTGGTTGGTTGTTTTCTTAGCTGGGGCGAAGCTCCTTATTGTTTAAAATCCGACTTGTTAATTGATAACCCTAATTCTTGGGCAAATGGAATCTTATTCAGAAAGTCTTTCCCTATTACTACAACATGTAGAATACCACCTATATTTTTTTCAATCAGCCTCAGTGCTTCATGTTTCATGGTTAGGTCCTTGATTCATTTGGCATTAGTTTTGTGAAAGGTGATGGATAAGGGCCAGAGATGGGTTTCATTTCATTGTTCCGCATGTGTACATCTCATACTCTTACCAACATTGGCTGGATGTCTTTTTTCCCAGTTTATTCACTTCATTAATTATACAAACCCCCCATTTATGCATTTTATTTTACATCTTATCCTGAATAAAACTCTACTCTTTGTATCTAGTTATAGTCTGAGAATGAGAACTCAAGGTGAAAAGAAAGGAAAAAAAATAAAGCCCTAAATAACATAATTTCTGATGCACTTCTAAGAGAACAATGGGGCTAATCAAAACTTTATGACTGAGAGACCCAAGTATATTTCATTCAAAGATGGCTTAGAGAGGTGATGAACCCATAAGAAGAATTTCTTTATGATCATTGTCAACTACAGCATTCCCAGCCCATGAGTCTTTATCTTTCTGAGCACCTCTTAAGAACAACTAAAGGAGGCAACGATGCATAACAACCCTGACTCCTGCAATCTCAGACACTGGAAGACTCTTCAGGGATGTATTTATGCCTCTTATCTCTATCTTTTTAAGCAATGCCTTCCAGCATAGAAACCAGGAGCATCCTTTACAACAGCAGGCACCGTTATAACTACCTTTCCAATTTGGAAATATTATGTCCTTATCTTCATTGGAAAGTTTTAAGTAGAAAAACTTGTACAAATCTGATGTCACTTTTTCTGTATTAATTTATTTTCCACTGCATGGTTTTAAAGTCTCAACTTTTGTGGGTCCAGGTTTAAAAGTTTTTTTTTTTTTTTTTTTAAAGAAATGGAAGTCTCCATGATTCCAAAATATCTGACTTTTCTAGGGAAGCACAAAAGAAAATGCTCAAAATTCTCTTCACTTTTTATAGAAGAATGGCTTCATTAGTCATGAAAAGAGTAATAGATTTTAGATGTTATAAAAAAGAACACTTGTCAAAATTTGTTATAACTCTTGATATAGGTAATTATAGCAACTAAGCATTTTGTAGCCATTTTGTTGGTCACAACCCATTTGTATGCATTATATACATACACTGGCAACATTTATTACATATTTTAAATTAACAATGCAGAGAGTTGGTGCCCATATGCAGGGTCATTGGATTCCATTAAGTTTCCATAAAAATGAGCTACATCTTCTTTGTGCAGATGCTGATTACTATGGCAACATAGTGGGTGTAAAAGGAAAAATGACTGAGTTGTATGCCTTCTATAAAGGGAGTTAGAGCAAGAAGAACAGATGTGAGAATGTGGACAGTTACTGTGTTCTGAACAATGATTAGTTCATTCACTTAAAAAAATAATCTCAGTGTTTCTTCCTATACTCTATCTTTTTTTTTTTTCTTCAGGAATCCCAGAACAAGTGATCAGTGCTCAGTTCCCCTCATTCCCACTTTAAGTGATAGGCTCATAAATCGTTCCACCTGAAAGAAAGAAAAAAAAAAAACCTTACTTTGATCATTCCGTTACTGCATACTGTGTATTTGAGCCCTGTTATTAGAGATGTATGGAAGTACTTCTTTGGGTACTTGAATAATTTAAGCTTACCCAGTGCTCACAGTCGTGTGTCAGGGATGAGGAGTTTAAGGAATAAAGAGATTAATTTGGTGTCTTCATGAATTTGAGTACCAATAATAACAATAACAACAGAGCTTCTTCAGAGCTCTATAAGAATACATCATGGTCTAAATTTTCTACAGGTAGAAAGCTCTAACTACAAATAAACATTTTAGGAAAACAAGGAGTATCAAAAGCAAGTTATACTCTGTACATCCAGGTGAGGCAATGGGTAAAGCTAATGTAAGCAGAAAGAAGGCAACTCATATTTTCATTTGTGTCGCATGTAGTACTTATTGACTAATATGTTTGAACACAAAGTTTTATAGACTTCTTTAAAAAAAAAACCAATTTCTGTGTGTTCAAGGATTTATCTATCACTCCCAGAGCACATGGTCAGAGTGCTACACATTATGTTGTATTGAGAAATTCATCCACTGTGTTGGCCATTTGGGATATCATTTTAATGATTTTTGTCATACACCTGGCAATTATATATGAATCAGAAATATCAACAGTTTCTCACAGGTGGTACCTGATGCTGTTGAGTAGTGAGTATTTCACAAAGGATATTTTCCTTACCAAAATTTAGCCAGCATCAGATCTGCAGGTTGGATAATAGTAGCGTTGTTATCTTCAACACAGGAAAGTAAGTATGTTAGCAGAATGCTAGGTGCTATTGCTACACATGACTACATGTAGCTTCCTTTTCGTCAGTGTGATTAGCAACTTCATGTACACAGATCTCCAGGGAGCTCAGAGTGAGAAACCAACTGGTCACCATTTCTCAAACCTCATTTGCTGCACTGTAAATGGTACCTGTTTTTTGTTTTCAAACTGAAATTCTGCACTCATTTAAAAATGCCTCTGCCTTTCCCCCAGTGTCAGCCCCTGGCAACTGTGATTTTTCTTCTTATTTCTGTGAATTTAGCTACTCTAGGTAAAAGTGGGATTGGATAGTGAGGATTTATTTTGTAATTTCTGTATTTAGTACAGTTTCATCAAGGTTTATACATGCAATTATGTATAAGTTCTTCATTCTTAAGACTAAATATTCTGTAAATTATAACATAAAGCATTATATATAAAATGATAGATATTAACAAAATGTGCTGTTTTATGTGTTGACTTATTTTTTCTATTCATCCATAGATACATTTTTTTGTATTTTTGATTTTTATATTAATTTCAGCAATTCTTTTGTAAAATATCATAGCATTACATTTTCCTCTCATTTTATCTACCACTTTCCGCATTATATGCTTATAATAATTCTTCAATATGAATTATAAGCTTCTTGTGGATCCTTGCTAGTCTTTTATTTATTTATAAGTCTATAGCATAAAATTCAATTTTTAGAGGTAACAGGTCTTAAATATGATCAATTGAAGCTAAACTTATATCAGATAAATTCTAGGCTTTGGAATTTTGACACAGAAATTCTCACCATGATAGACAGGAGATAAAAAAACAAACAAACAAACAAAAAACCCAAAGCATATGCTTTCAATGATGGTTGTGTATAAAAACCCTCTGCCCCATGTGAGTTTTAATTTCCTTTAAGAATGCTGAGAGTAGGTGAAGAGATCTCTCCAGACACTTGAGTGTGATAAACTACATTGCGATGTTGAAGGTAGTACATAATTATGTAAACGTTAGGCATGTCAATCTAGAAGAATGGAGCATTTATGTTCCAACCTAATTCAATGAGTTAACAGCTTACGTTTTTACTATGGCATAAAATATGAATTCTATATGCTAGTCTTGTAGAGAAACTTTATCAAGGAATTATAAATAACCCGTTCAGGTATGCTGTTTTAGTTGGTATATGCCTAGTGCATCAGTTGCTTATCCTGTTACTGCAGCAAATACTAGATAAAGGAAACTAAATACAGAGGTTTCTTAGAATTTGTGAATGGAGGTTGCTATTTATCATGGTGGGGAAGTCATAGCAGCAGGCGTATGAGGCAACTGGTCACATTACATCCACAGTCAGGATGCTAAGAGGGATCTATACTTGGGCTCAGTCGCCTGTCTTCTCTATTATGCCGTTTGGGATTCCAGCTCATGAATGGTGCTGCCTACAGTTAGGGCCAGTCTTCCTACTTGAATTAATCTACTCATGTAATCACTCTAGGCGTGCCTCCATACTTCTCTTCAGTGATCTTAGATCCAATCAATCAATATTAATCATCACACCCAGAAACACTTCTAACATCAGAAACTCTGATAGAATACTTGTGGGACTGTTGCTCAGATCTTCTCCTTTCCTGTCTTGCCAAGGTTACACTCTATGCTTCTTATCTCATGCTCTGGACTCCTGCATATGTGGACATGCATAATGCCTCTTCTAGATTTCCCTAAATGATAGTCTGATGTCTGAAATTCTGCGTGCCTATGTATGAACTATTCTTCTGACTGTGTCACTTAGACACTGCCCCTAGGCATTGCTGTAGACTAGGGAAGGGATGGTAGTTGACAAGACAATTGTCTTAGACAGGGACTCATACTTGCTTTGGTTATGGCACAGTGGGAGCGCTACTGAAAAGCAAAGGAAGCAGAGGGACAACATTCTGGGTGAGTCAGCAATGGAAGTGTGGTGTGGGCTGGAACCTGAGCTCCCCCCATGATGGACTCTCTTAGTAACTTATTAGTTTTGGCCAAACACCATGGCCAAAAGCAGCTTGTGGAGAAAGGGGTTTATTTATGCTTATGGTTGTAATCCATTGTTTGGTGATAGATTGTATATCTAATAAAGTTTGCCTGAAAACCAGAGGACAGAGCCACCCACAGAGTTAGCTATAGAGGGCAGGAAGTGGTGACCTACACCTTTAATCTCAGCACTCAGGAGTCAGAGATATCTCTGGATCTCAGTGAGTTCAGGGCCAAAAGAGCCAGGCAATGGTGACATACATCTTTAATCCCAGCACTTGGGATCCCATGCCTCTGCTTCCAGCACTTGAGAAACACATACCTTAAATCCTAGCACCAGGAAAGTGGAACCAGTAAGTGATATGGTGGTGGTGGAGGAGGGTGGGTGATAAGGCAGAAGACGCAGAGGATTCATGGAGACAGCCTGAATAGTTGGCTGGGTGAGACTTGGCTGTGGCTTATTCCTTCGTCTCTTTGATCTTTCAGCTTTTTCCCCACTATCTGGCTCTGGGTTTTTATTATAAGACCAACTAGGATTCTTGTAAACCCATTGTGAAGGATAGTCAAGAGTAGGTTGAAACTTTCACTGTTTGACCCAAAATTTGACCTCTGATTTTGGATTCATTGTGTTATTGCCCAAACTTATTTTACAAACTAAGTTTAAATTTGGCTTTTTTTTTTTAAATAAAAGACTGATATGAACACAAAGTAGTAAATATTACCATATTTAAATGGTAAAGTTTTAGAAAAAAGATATAATGAAATGGATCTATGACATCATTTAAGTATCATGCTGAAACATGTGACATAGTTTCCATTTAGGATGGAACGTGTCATCGGACAGTGTCATTAACTTTCCTTGGACTTTGGATGAGGTCTTCACTTGTTTCTGGGAATCTGGGGGCAGACAGATAACAAAGGTTTACCAAACGCCACAATAACACAAATAAATCACAAATATACAGATGACCAGGAGAACAAGCACTTTCTCGAAATGTCACACTATCTTTTCTTTTCTTATTGAGGTTGACATGGCTTCTTAAAAGAACGTGTTGGTGTTGGTGCTTCTCCAGCCTAAAGCAGTCAACTTCAGTCAAAAGTATTCTTGACAATAGGATGTATAAGCCCTAGAAGCTTCTAAGGGCCTTGGAGACCAGCCTGGGCTCAGCCACTACAAATTCATGATAACCAGTTCCTTAAAACATGTTCTTCTAAACACATCTGAATAAGTCAACCTGGATCTGCCTAGGGCCTTGATGGGGCAGAGTCCAAATACAACATTTCTAGACCAGCTAGAGACCATCACCTGCAGCAGCAGATACCAGCAAATCAAAGCCCTTTCCCGTGGCTGGGAGGAGGATCTGGGGAAAAGAATATTTAAGGTTTTCCCCTCCATAATAAACTTGGAGTTGCTTGTTTCAACTTGCCTCCGAAGGCTATGCCATTGCTTCTCCCAAGGGGGGAAATAGCAGGACCCCGAGCATAGAGGCAACCCCATTTTCTGGCTCCAAACAAGGGTCACCCCAACACTTGACATATGTCTTCATTTTTAATTTAGCAATAATGCAAAAGTGGCTCCTGCTCACACCAGTCAACTAAGGTTCCTTTTGGTAAAATCAGGGAGCAAGGATTTAACACTATGGAACCCTCTCATGGTATATGTAAAGAGCATCCTGCATCTGACTTCTTTGGGTCAGAATTGAATTTCTCCCAAGTCGGATAGGAGATTCCAACTCCCCTCCTTTCTAAAACACCTCTGCAATACCTTGTTCATGTCCTTTTCTGAGACTGCCATGTCTCAGTAGTTTCCTGCCCATTTTCAATTGTAACCCAGGCTACATGACCTCATTGACTGATTTCCAAAATTAAGTTGGTTCTGTTCTGCAACCAGTGCAGGTCCATGGTGCATCGAGAATGCAAAAGTGGAAAGTCTATGAAGAGTCATTTCTCCTCATGTCTCCTGAGAGTGGAAGGGAAGGAGACAGCAGAATCCAACTGACTTGTTTTTACCCTAGTCTGACGTGAATAGTGAGATTTTTCTACCGTCAATGACTTGCCTAGAGAAGAATTTTTTTTAAAGGTGCCATATAAAATAGTCATTTTATCTGGGAAAGGCTAGACTGTGATATAAATCAGAATGAAGCTTTCAGAGGAGAAGAACATTACTTCTCAGAAGCATGAAAATGAGCTTAGTTTTTATACATAATGGGAAAAAGGAAAGGCTTCTGAGTCCCAGGCCTGCAGAATCAATAATGCTGCTAAAGAAAGGGGCAGCCTACCCCCTGAATGGGATCATTATTTACCCTGTGATTATTCCACAGTCCATTTTGTGTGTGTGTGCAGTGCAGTATTGAAAAAGATTTTCAGGGCAGAAATGTAAATTGCATAGGCGTGATGTAACCTCAAGGTAATTTCTAGATGGGAGAGTTGCTATTTAAAATCTATTATTTAACTCTAATGGATAGCTTGGTGCATGACCTTTGATCAACATTGCTGACCTGCTTACAAGTTGTGAGAGTGCAATTGTGGTATAAAACTCACGGGACTAGCAGCCAACCAGTATCTGATTGGATTTATGCTTCCTTGTCCCCAATCCATGAGATAGAACCTATTTTATGAACACTCCTTAGTAGCCAAGAATCTGATTTTAGATAGCCATGAACCTAGGAGAAGACAAAATATTACTGCCCTGCTGAAGGAATGTAGCTATAAAAGGAAGTCCAAGGACACCCTGCTACACTCACAGATCGGTGTCTTGCTCAAGACATCTAGATAAACTTCCTCTTGTAGTAGATGGGACTAAATAGGAGACCCCACAGCTGGACGATGCACAGGGAGTGAGAACATTTAGCCCTAAATGGGATGTTTTCATCAAGTTGCATCTTCAGGCTCAGAGAACCCTGTGTAAGAGAAAGCAGGAAGAATCGAAGAACCACAGGAGGTGGAGAACATGAAAGAAACAGTGCCCTATAAACACTGTACATATGGGCTCAGAGGGACAGTGGCAGCATGCTCAGGGCCTGCATTGCCCTGGCCTGAGGGTGTTCCAGTGTTGAATGGGGAAGTAGACACAAGCCCACATCCCCAATCCAGAGTCTATCTCCAGTTGACATCTGCTTACAAACGGAAAATTAAGTGTCCTCATCAGAGTCTCACTGGATGCAGAAACCATCTTAAGACCAGGTCACATGCCTAGCAGTAAACACCAACATCAAACAAACTCCGTGGTGTGGCGTTTTTGGTGGTTTATTGTCTCATAAGGCTTTGTCAGAGATTTTATTTCCTTACAAGTCTTTCATATATATATTCACATACATATCATGGTTTCTGGTTTTGTGTTTTATAAAATTTCTCTGTTTATGCCTCTGCACTTTTTACTTTGGCTCTTTGTTTTTGTTTAAATTATTATTATTATTATTATTATTATTATTATTATTACTCTTATTATTATTATTACTATTATTATTATTTTAGGTACATATTTGTTTGTTCTCCAATGAGAGGGATAAAGAAAGGGTATGGATTTGTGGGTATGGGAAAGTTGGGAGGAGTTGGGGAAGGGCAGACCATGATTAGACTTTATTATATTGAAATATCTATTCTCGATATAAAACAAAACACCACTACATGTCATATGAAATAACAAATTGAAAAATAGTATTATTCCATTAACTAATTTTCTATAGTGAAAAAAGCCAAAGCAATAAGTAAAGGATAGAAATATGCTAAGAGTTTATTCAAGCCTGAATAGAAACTATGACAGAGCTCTACCTCTGTGACATAAATCACTAGAAAAGGGTGTGGGATATATAATCAGGCACCCTGAGAACTGTTATAGACACAGTGATTACAAAGCAGAAGAAAATTTTCTTTCTTTTTACTTTATTTGTTTTTCATATGCAGCCAGTTTATTAGTTTCTGGAAGAAAGTTGGAATAGGGAGAGAGTTTCACTTGCTACAATCTTAAGAAGTAGCTTCTGATGGATCTGCCTCTCTGATTTAAGATCTTGGGACGGTAAGCATTATGGTATTGGCATGAAACATCCCCCGCAGCTCTGTTTGAATATTTTATCTTGTATGCTGGTGTTACTTTTTAAGGTTGTGAAACTTTTAGGGTGTGTGGCTTAACCAGAAGAAAGGGGTTTGTGGGAGCAGCCTTGACCTCTATAATGTAGCTCTGCCTCTGGATCAAGCCTTTCTTATTTCAAGTCAATGCCACACAATAGGCTATTGTGAATTCTCTGCTATGGAACCTTTCAACATCATATCTTCTTGACTGGGATGAACTGCATCCTGGCAAACAATGAGCCAAGATAAGTCCCACTTCCCTTAAGGTGTGTCTTTTAGATTTTCTGCCACTGTGATGAGAAAAACAACGAACACAGGAAGGTGCTGGACACTAAAGTCATTAAATAGGAAAAAAAAAACATGGCTCCGATAACACTTAGGGTGGTTATTCATTTGATTTTAGGGGAAGTCCTGTTTATACACCCCCTCTACTATTGGTTGGAGACCTAGCCAGGATATCCTGTGAGTTCTTAGAGGTTTCTCTAGCATCATGCCTCTTTCCAACCCCATATTGGCTTCCTCTATCAAGATATTCATCTCCTTTCTGTTTCCTCTTTTCCTCTCACTCAGCCATATCCTCCTCTCATAATTTGTTCCCACCTCTTTTTAGTTGCCACCTGTTATGATCCCAATTTGCTAAGGAGATCTTCTCCATTTTCTCTTCCTCAGGGAATCTCTGGATGTCTCTCTCAAGTTCCTTCTGATCCTAAGCTGTTCAGGGGTTGTGGTTTGCAGCTTGGGCATTCTTTGCTTTTTGTCTAAAATCCATTTATGAGTGAGTACATCCTATGCCTATCTTTCTGGGCTTGTGATAGCTCGCTCAGGAGGATATTCTCCAAATCCATCCATTTGCCTGAAAATTTTAGGTTGTCTTTTTTTCCTGCTGAGTAGTACTCCGTTGTGTAGATGTACCATTGCTTGTTAACCCATTCTTCATTTGAGGGGCATCTAGGTTGTTTCCAGGTTCTTGCTATTACGAATAATGCTTCTATGAACATAGTTGAGCTATAATGTCTTTGGGGTATGAATGTTCATCCTTTAGGTATATGCCCATAGTGGCATTGCTGGATCCTTCAGGAGATTGATTCCTGGCTTTTTGAGGAACCTCAATACTGTATTCCAGAGTGGCTGTACAAGTTTACACTCCCAGCAACAATGGAGGAGTGTTCCCCTTGTTCCAATACTCTCCAGCATAGGCTGTCATCTGTGTTTTTGATCTTAGCCATTCTGACAGGTGTAAGGTGGTATCTCAAAGTTGTTTTGATTGCATTTCTCTGATGCTAAGGATGTTGAGCAAATATATAAGTGCCTTTCAGCCATTTGTAATTCTTCTGTTGAAAATTCCCTTTTTAGCTCTGAAGCCCATTTTAAAATTGGATTATTTAGGTTTATGGGCACTAGTTTCTTGAGTTCTTTATTTTAGAGATCAGTCCTTTGTCTGATGTAGGGTTGGTGAAGGTCTTTTCCCATTCTGTAGGCTGTTGATTTTTCTTATTGACTGTGTCCTTTGCCTTACAGAAGCTTCTCAGTTTCAGGAGGTCCCACTTATTGATTGTTGTTCTTAGTGTCTGTGCTACTGGTGTTATATTTAGGAAGTGGTCACCTGTACCGATGCCTTGGAGGGTATTTCCTAATTTCTTTTCTATCGAGTTCAGTATAGCTAAGTTTATGTTGAGGTCTTTGATTCACTTGGATTTGAGTCTTGTGCAGGGTGATAGGTTAGGGTCTATTTGCATTCCTCTACATATTACCATCCAGTTATGCCAACACCATTTGTTGAAGATACTATCTTCTTATCATTGAATATTTTGGGTCTCTTTGTAAAAGTCGGTGTTCATAGTAGTGTGGGTTAAGGTTTGGGGTCTTTGTTTCGATTCCATTGATCCACAAGTCTGTTTTTATGCAAGTACCAGGCTGTTTCTTTTACTGTAGCTCTATAGTATAGCTTGAAGTCAGGGATGGTGATTCCTCCTGAAGTTCTTTTATTGAGCAGGATAGTTTGGCAATCCTGGGTTTCTTGTTATTCCACATGAAGTTGAGTATTATTTTTTCAAGTTCTCTAAAATATTGTGTTGGGATTTTAATGGGGATTGCATCGAATCTGTATATTGCTTTTGGTAAAATTGCCATTTTTACTATGCTGATCCTACCTATCCAGGAGCATGGGGAATCTTTCCATTTTCTGATATCCTCTTCAATTTCTTTCTTCAGTGACTTAAAGTTTTTGTCAAACAGGTCTGCTACTTCTTTGGTTAGAGTTATACCAAGATATTTAATGGTATTTTCAGCTATTATAAAGGGTTGTGTTTCCCTTATTTTGTTTTTAGCCCTTTTATCCATAGAGTATAGGAGGGCTATTCATTCTTTTGAGTTAATCTTGTACCCTGCTACCTCCCTGAAGGTGACTATCAGCTGTAGGAGTTCCCTGGTAGAATTTTGGGGGGTCACTTATCTGAAAATAGAGATAGTTTGAATTCTTACTTTCCAATTTATACCCTTTAATCTCCCTTTGTTCTCTTACTGCTTTAGCTAAAATTTTGAGAACTAAATTGAGTAGATAAGGAGAGAGAGGACAGCCTTCTCTTGTTCTAATTTTAGTGGGATTGATTTGAATGTTTCTCCATTTAGTTTGATGTTGGCTGTCAGTTTGCTGTATATCACCTCTATTATATTTAGGTATTTTCCCTGTATTCCTGATTTCTCCTGGACTTTTATCATGAAGGAGTGTTGGATTTTGTCAAAGGCTTTTTCAGCATTTAATAAGTTGACCATGTGGTTTTTTTTCTTTCAGTTTGTTTATATGATGGATGACATTCACAGTTTTTCATATGTTTACCATCCCTGCATCTCTGGGATGAAGCCTACCTGATCTTGGTGGATGAATTTTTTTGATATGTTGTTGGGTTTGGTTTGCCAAAATTTTATTGAATATTCTTGCATCAATGTTCATGAGGGAGATTTTTCTGTAATTCTCTTTCTTTGTTGCATTTTTGAGTGGCTTAGGAATCAGGGTGAATGTGGCCTCATAAAAAAAGTTAGGCAATGTTCCTTCAGTTTCTACTGTATAGAACAGTTTGAGGAGTATTGGTATTAGTTCTTCTTTGAATGTCTGATAGAGTTCTGCACTGAAACCGGCTGATCTTGGACTTTTTTCTTTTTAACTTGGGAGACTTTTAATAACATTGACTCACTGATTCTTTGTATTGTTCTCTTTGTTTCTATTGTGTTGATTTCAGCCCCACATATGATTATTTCCCACCATCTCCTCCTTTTAGGTGAGTTTTCTTCTAATTGTTCTAAATCCTTCAGCTGTGCTATTAGGTCTCTTGTGTGAGATTTCTCTAGGTTTTTCTTATAAGGCATCTAGTGCTATGAGTTTTCCTCTTAATACTGCTTTTATTGTGTCCCATAAGTTTGGGTATGTTGTGGATTCATTTTCACTAAATTCTAGAAGTCTTTGGTTTCTTTCTTAATTTATTCCTTGACCCATAGGTGGTTCAATTGAGATATATTCAATTTCCATGAGATTTTAGGCTTTCTCTGATTTTGTTGTTTTGAACTCTAACTTTAGACCATGGTAGTCTGATATGATACAAGGAGTTATTCCCAATTTTTGTATCTATTAATATTTGCTTTATGACTGAGTATGTGATCAATCTTAGAGAAAGTTCCATGGGGTGCTGAGAAGTGTGTATATTCCTTTGTGTTTGGAAGAAAGGTTCTGTATATATCTGTTAAGTCCATTTGGGTCAAAACATCTGTCAGAGTCCTTATTTCTCTGTTGTGTTTCTGTCTCGTTGACCTATCCAAGGGTGAAAGTGGGGTATTAAAGTCTCCCACTATTATTAGTGTGTGGGGTTTGATGTGAGATTTAAGCTTTGGTAGTTTCTTTTTTTTTTTTTTAACAAATGTTAGTGCCCTTGTTTTGGGGGCATAAATATTCAGGATTGAGCCTTCATCTTGGTGGATTTTTCTTAAGATGAATAAGTAATGTTCATCCTAGTCTCTTTTTATTGATTTTAGATTGAAGTCTCTTTTATTAGATATTAGGATGGCTACACTGGCTTGTTTCTTTGGACCATTTGATTGGAAAGTCTTTTCCCAACCCTTACTCTGAACTCATGTCTGTCTTTGAAGTTGAGGTGTGTTTATTGTATGTAGCAGAAGGATGGTTTCTGATTTTGTATTCATTGTGTTAGGATATGACTTTTTATAGGTAAATTGTGTCCATTGATATTAAGGGATATTAATGAACAATGATTGTTATTTCATATTATTTTTGATGGTAGTATGTCTCTCTTCTTTGCATTTCTTTTCTGTGAGATTATTGATTGCTTGTGGTTTCATGGGTGTATCTGGCTTCCTTAGGTTGGAGTTTTTGCTCTATTGCTTTCTGTAGGGCCAGATTTGTGGATAGGTATTGTTTAAATCTGGTTTTGTCATGAAATATCTTGTTTACTCCATCTATAGTGATTGATAATTTTGCTGGGTAGAGTAGTCTGGGTCGGCAGCCATGCTCTTTTAGGTGGAGCTTGGTATGGTTGGGGTTCTGGGGCCTGTGTCCTCTGGCTGGTGTTCAGAGACCACTGTCTCTGCTTGGCCTGAGGGTTGGGACATCACTCACCTGTTAGCTGAGGACCAGGAGGGAGGTTTCAGGGTCTCCAGTTATTGGTGTTGTTTGGTTGATTTTGTAAATAATGCTCTAGAATATGACAATTTTTATTTCACACTTTTTATTTTTACATATGCTTGTTATGAGGTCTCCGATCTGTCATGTGTCTTATGCATGTGGCTAAGAGAATGAAGAGAAATGTTACTACCATCTCAAAGAAATTTGACACAAATCTGAGGATTTTCAAATTATTTTCTGTGTATTTAATACTGAGTTTTGTCTAGGAACTTCTTGAGTTGCTCATTCAATACATTTTGTTTTGTAAAAGTTTTAAAGCTAAAATTAAAGATCACAAGAGACTAAATAAGGTATTCAAAGTGTTTTGATATTTTGAAGATAATTGAATTTTTTCTAATCTTTGCTTCTTTATTTGGAAAATGAAGCTATTTGTATACCCATTATCTGGTTTTGAAAACAACAGTCTAATTACCTAATGGACTTCATAGAATAAATGGACTAAGATAATAAAATTTTGCTAAAACAATAGTATTGAATGAGAAAATCTGATAAAAAAATACCCACATACTATTTGCCAACAGTAGCTACTATTATAACTTTGAGCTGAAATTTTACAGTAAATGTGTGTGAGAGGTTATAAAACATTGTGATAAGTTCAGTGGCCTAGCTAGAGAGGCTTCTTATTATTATGATATTGTATCTTTAGAGTAGCAATGTCATATTCCCCAAAATATGACATTGCTACTCTAAAGATACAATATAGAACTAGATAGAACCAAAATAGAACTCAGGGAATGTCTGTTCCCTGCTCAAGTAAATAGCTTCCACCACATACTCATAAAGCAACCTCAATTAAACGCACTAGATCATTAACAAAATACAAATATGAAAACAGGAAGAAGACTCATTGGTAGAAGAATGAATGGTCTTGGTGGGGGGCTGAGAGATTAAATGAGGAAGTAGAGACAATATAGTCAAAATAAACTATATATGTCAGATATTGTGAAAGAGTAAATTAAAAAGGGTTAAGTCAAAAGGGATTCTAATATGTGTGTTTGTATTTAAGAATTGTATTGTCATGCACAGTTTATTCAATTCTTTAATCAAATGAATTTAAACTTTGGTCACATCTATTCAAAACTTTTTAAAGTACACTTATGTATTTATAAGACCAACACAGTTTATAGAAAAGTATTCATTAGTTTGAGCTACTAATAGTCTCTTAGAGATATTTAAAGGCCAAAAAATTGAAGTAATTGCTATAAAATTGCAAAAAAGAAATAATGATTGACTAAATATAAAACAAAATATACTAATAAAGAAAATGTGCTTTTTAAGGTCACTATGAGAATTAACTCATAAAGTAGTGCTGTTTTATAGAAAAAATAATGTAGTAAATTGCACATGAGAAAAATCAACTTATTTTTAGACATTAAGCTCCTTAGAAGTGGAAAAAAATTTATATAAGTTCCTATAAAGTGAAATAATGAACCCCTGATCTACTCAGCTATTTTTTTTTTTTGACAATTTTTTATTTGAAAGTTTTTTTTTTTTTTTTTTTTTTTTTTTTTTTTTTTTTTTTTTTTTTTTTTTAACACACCAACCACATTTCCCCTTCCCTTCCCTCTTCTCAGGACCAAGGACCATTCCCTGTATCAAGGCTGAACAAGGTGTCCCTCTATAAAGAATGGAACCTCTGATCTTGTTATCATGGTTTCAAATATTCCTTCTCTGGATAATTATAGAACAAGCTAGTTTAAACCAGTTTTGAAGCATATAGTAAGAATGTGTTTATATTTATTGTTTGGTATTTTATTTGCCATAGAATTTAGATTTTTTTTCTCAACCCATATGGCGATACAAAGAGTTTGAAAAAAAAGTTGTAAAATAAAGTTAAAAATAAAGATACTTTGTAAAGCAGAGCCTGGGATATTTTCTTTGTGCATAAAACAGTACCAGGGCAGCTGCTCTAGACAAAGACGTCTATGATTTCTGAAAGTTATCTAGGCTTTTTAGTGTTGCTGCAATGATCAAATAAAGAGGATTGGAATAGCTTTATAATATACTAACTAAATCTTTATATAGACTTGTCTACTCAACTGTGTTCTGGCATGCTAAGTACGTTTACTAATCAGAATTTCAAAACCAGCTTCCATGGTTTTCTTCATGGAGAAAAATGATCAGCTGAAAAATAAAAATCACATGGCGGAGTTGACTGGATCTCAGCAATTCTATCTGTTTTTTATTTCAATGCTGCTAACAGCAATAATTTTAAACAAGCTTTCGTGTTTTCTGATCAACTCAGTGATCATGAGCTCTTTAAAATTGGCTTGCATTATTGTTTTTCTCAAGGTCGAACATTTTCAATGAAACATTTCATTCCATGAACATGTACATTGCTTGATAAAATAACTTCAATTAAAAGAAATTTTAAGAGTTCCCTATATATGGTGGACACATTGAGATTTTGAAGACACAGTGTAAAATGTCAATAGAAGATTAGTAAACATACATGATACTTTCTTCATCAATAATGTCTTCACATAAATATTTTTTATAATGAGGCATTTTCCAATTAAATTTCTTTGATATACTGTTTTCCTGGTATCTTGTGATTGTCTGAAATGTTGAGCCAAATTCTCTTTTGATCACTCAGTGACGATCTTGACATTCTAAGCAAAGAAGCAAAAACACTGTATTATAACACGCAGTAACTGGAAACCAAGGAACAAACGTCTTGTTCTTTGGAATAGTTAGCTTTCTTCATGTGTCAGTGCCATGGTTAGGAGCCAAGTTCTTTGGTGAGAGATGGAGTACTTGCACTCAGTGTAGGTGCCCCAGCAAAGGATGATTACACTTTAAATCAACAGCAGCTAAACACCCTCAGATTTATCAAGATTTGATTTCTTATGTTTTGTTTATTTATGTTTTGAAAGAAAAGCCATATAGACGTAGAAATGAAAATGATCTATTGATTTGTACTCTCATAGAATTCTAAAGCAAAATAGAACTCAGAAATGATTAGGCTTTTTTTCTTTTTCTCTGGATAAAGAATGAAATTGGAGAAAGATGGGGGTTGTTTCCATGCTACTTAGCTAGGACTGGAACAGTGACACCCAGCTGAATTTTCTTTGTTTTAGTACAAAGTATTGTAATTATTTGGCAGATGCTCTAACTGCTTGTGTGGTGGGCGATGCCACCTTGTCATTCTACTATGCCCATGTCCTTGAATCTCTTTAAAAATAATTGTAGAAGTTTCTTTGAAAACTCTGGTACGAATTATTACAGTCTTGATATGGTAAGAGGTAGAACCATGCAAGTCACCTCAAACACATTCCAACAACAATAGCTACTAAGTTGCTGTCCAGGCTGACTTCTAGGCCAGCCCCTAGGGATAAATGTTTGCGCCTTGATATGCGATGGGAGCAGGGGTGGGGTGGGGGGTGGGGGTGGGGAGAGAAACTCCATAAACTTGTAAATAGAACAGGCTTCCAAAGAATCTTGCAGCTCAGAGTATCTGAGGAGCTACCCTTCACTAACCATAATTACCCCGAACTCCTATTTAATTTGAGAGAGTTTGACATTGAAAGGACTTACAAAAAAATACTTTTTAAAAAAACTATCACTTCACACTAGAAATTGGTGAAAAAGGAAACTGTCTTTTGGGATTAGTCCTAAGTGTCGCTGGATGCTGACCTAACACATTTCCATTGATCTCATGGAGTTTAGGCATAACTGCAGAGTGAAAAGCAACCAAAATCTCTTCAGTGCACATGAATGATAAGAAGCTCCTATAGAAAATACATAATGGAGTCCTACAACTCTGTATGCAAAAATCAATCAATAAATATAAATTTAAATAAATATAAATTTCTGTAGTGTAGGCATTACAAAAAACAATTTCACTTTTCCAAGAAAATTACAAATTAAGCCTTTAAGCAATATTTTTATTGATACTTTGAGAATTTCGTACAATGTATTTTGATCATCTTCACCTTGCCCGACTCCTTCCAGATCCACCCTTTCAAGTCTCATCTCTATCCCCACCCCACTTTGAATTTTCTTCTCTTTTACTTTCATTGAGCTCAGTGTGCATTGACAGAATACTCTCACAGAATCTGTCCTGGAGAGTGGTTTACTTGCCAAGGGTCACATCATTAATGAAAGCTGACTCTCCATTTTTCAGAAACTATCAAACACAACAAATTCTTAGTTAGCGGCGGGGATTTTGTTTTTATACTCCCCTCTGTATAGTGGGATCTTGTCTGGCTTAAGTCTGTCTGTACTGGCACAATCATTGTGAGTTCATATGTGCAGTTGCCCTGTTGTGTCTGGAATCACCTTTTTCTTGCTGGTGTCCATATTTTAAGGCTATTAAAATATTTTTTATTACCTCTCAGAAGACCTCTCAGCCTTGGATTGGACTCTAATGTATGTCCCATTTAAGGGTAACCATTTCACAGTCTGGTTTGATTATGTGATGGTGTCTGTTAATTCTAATCTACTGAAGAAGAAGCTTCTCTAAGGAGAGTTGAGAGATGCACTGATCGATGGGTATAGAAGTAAAGTCATTAGAAATTATTTAAATGCCATGTCCATTAAGCAGAATCATAGAATTAGTCTCTTCCCTAGGGCTACAACTTATTTAGCCAAAAGTTTTTGCCCTCATTAGCAGTGTTAACTAGAATTCAGCCTCATGGTGAAGATCTAAGTAGAAGACTGTTGGTTGCTCCATAACATTTGTGCCACCATTGTACCAGTGGGTAGATCTTGCCCAGGCAGTTCTTGCTTTACTTTGCATGGTTTACAGTGCCTCTTTTAAGTTCATCTTCAAAGGACATGAAATCACTATATATTTAAATGGCAGATATCGATTCAGATTTTTATTGTAGATCTACCCATGGAATAGAAGCAACATAAATCTCCATTTATGTTAATGGACGAAGGAAAGGTGATCAATCTTTGATGTATATTTATATATACACACCACATAGAACATTGTCACATGCTTTGTAACAGCTTATCTGAATTTCAAGGATATTATACTAAGTAAATAAAGACAGATACTACAAATGCTCTTTATACATGGAGCATAAAAGTGTTGAATTAATGAAGCAGAGTCTTGGCTTTTCCACTAAGGAATTATGGGAAAATGAAAGTCAAAGTGCACAAAGTCTCTATTACACAGGATTTATAATTTATGGGCAATAATGTGATTATAAGATTATATTGCATACATGAACTTTGATGACAGAGTACAAAATGTTAATCCCACATATGCCCCCAACCCCCTCACACCTGAAGCCACCTGAAGTGACAGATATTGTTAGTAATCTGAAGTCATTATTTCTCAACATATACTCCTATCAAATCATTAAGTTCTGTACCTTAAATATATATGGTGTTTTAAAAAGAGACATTATTTTTAAAGGGAGATGCACTACACCATTATTGAGGAAGCTGAAGCATCAGATACCTTATTTTGGACAGATTGTCCGTGTCTAATACTTCAGCACTTGTTGGTTTAAAGATAATGAATCTGCACCAACCTCAAGGTACAAGATGAAAGATGTTGGTTTATTTCATAATATTGTAACATTTTGTGAATTCCTGGTAAGAGACTTAGAGTCAGCTGCTGAGCTCCAACAAAATATTATAGTTAAAATTCATGTCTTGAAGTATTGTTACATATATTTAGAAAGTTTCTCACACCATTTTAATCTGGAGAAGCTATTTGATATGCCATATATGTCTTCCAGAGGTCACCTTATAGCTTAAACATATCTTTCCTACAACATACTTAAAATTTCTTCTGAAACAATGTTTTTATTCTCTGCACTGAAGAATCTTGATTTATTTTTAAATGTACTCCCAAGGGCCCGGTGATAAATGGGGTTGGATTTCAATGTATCTTCTCTTCTTAGTTAGATGCATCTTGTCAGAGTTTTCTATGGAACATCTTATATCACTATTTAAGGAAGCTTAGGAATGTGACTTTTGCTATTTTTAGAGACATAGAAAGAATTTCTTTGAGGCAGCTCTCATGCATGCTGACACTAAAGGTACACTAACTTTGAAAGTAGGGGTTGGGAAATGTTCAGAAGAGAGAAGAAGCTGAATAAGAAATCTCACACACAGCATGAAGATTTTAGTTAATAATATTTTATCACATACAAAAACTGTGATGTATTTCAGCACCATTACTATATACATGGAAACGTAATTGTGTGAAATGTTGAGAGTGTTAATTACCTTGTCTATAGTGACTATTCTATCTTTCATATTATAAAGCTTAAACAGACAGAGTGAAAAAAAGGGGAGGGCTCTGCAAAGTAACTGACATCATCCAATATCACTCATCACTTCACTAATAATCCCCCAAATATAAAATATAAGTGTTTTGGATTTACTACGGTGATGAATATATGAATTCAAATGATGCTGACTTCTGTGAGAGAAATGGGGGCTTATGAAAATTTTCTCTGTGACAGGTTTGAAGTACCTAATGATAGCTTCATAAGTGCACCCAATCTTAGACAAGTTACTTCCATGAATTTAATCTTAAAAAAAAACCCCTTAAAATGTCCAGCAATATTCCAGTTTAAGAACTTTCACAAAATTCTTTACATTATTATCAAATATAAACTAATTTCTATCCTATGATAGACATTGGTTAGATATATTCTGATATAATACATGTAACATACAAAGTCAAATTATAATAAATGTCTTAAAATAATGAAGATCATATGGACATGGAAAGATGTTGATATAATATGATTAATAGAATAATAATGTTACAAAATAGTTTGTATATCGAAAGATAAACTAACATGGGAGGGGTAAACTCTTGGGATCACAAATGTAAGCAAAGAACTACAGGCAACTCAGGAATGCAGAAAGTGGAACAAAGCAGTCTTCTTTAGGGAAGAGTCCTCCAATTTGTTATTTGTGACCATCTCTCAAATAATATAAATACAGGCACCATTATATAGACTGTAAAGATTGTATTTAATTTAGATGTAAACCATACACCAAAAGGATATTATAATTTTAAACATTCATGTACTAAATTCAGGTGCACTAAATATCATAAAAGAAATACTACTATATCTAAAACTATGAAATAATCCCAGTACTGTGATGGCAGATGATTTCTGAGTGCATGCTCAGTTTAACATTTTCTCACTTGTGTATTTCTTCCTTCCTTGGATATATCAAAGGTTCTGTACTTAGTGGTTATATGTGGTTAGACACTTCTGATATGTAATAGTTTATTATTTTTTTATTTTTCACGACTTTAAGACTTGATATCTGACAGTGGTCAGGTGTATTATTGATTGTAAATTGGGATTTGTCAAATGTGATCATTGTTGGGTGGGATTAGAGGTTTAGAGGAAGAAAATCCCACAGTTGAAGTGACAATTTTATGTCATATTCTCAGGAAGTTTGCTGGTAGGAGCATGGTCTACTACTTGGGATCTTAAGCAGAATAAAGGTTAGAGGCTCTGCTAGGCTTCACAAGCAGCCTGATTCCCAAGCCTTTGATTTTAATGACTTCTTCGAAACCCAGATTCCTAAGTTCTCACCTGAGAAGTGTTCTTTTATCACCAAGAATGGACTGTAGTTTTCTTCCTATGCAATGGTCATATCCTCTGCAAATATGGTTTCCTGGAAATGTGACCATTTAACTTATTCCTGTCTTCTTCAGATTCTTCTTGTATGTAGCACTCCAGTTCATTCTCAAAAATGAACTCATAGAAAGTTAATTTTTAATATTACCTTGTAGAGAGGCCTTAAAAATAGTATGCGCAGGACATATTTGAATTGAAAATAGTTTGTGTAGAATTGCTGTGTGTCCCCTAAAGGGACACACATTAAGTTCAGAACCCATAACAAGGCAAAATTAAAATGTTTTAAAAGTATTTGTAGTAATTCTCAAGTTAATTCTTGATAAAATAATGTACATCAAAGTTATAATTTAATAGCATTTAGAGATTATAAGACTAGCAACTATCTAGAATGTGTGATTACATACTACTTATTCTGGCAGTGGTTTGTGCAAATAGACATTTGCCATTGGAAAAGAAAATTAAAAATAACCACTACAGAGAGCAATTCGACACTATCTTTTAGAAAAAGAAATGAGATTTTATTTGACTTGGGAATTTTACTTTTATGATAGATTTTTATAGTTATACTATATGCATATAAAATACTGTAAATAAGCTAATGCATTGTAAAGTAAGTTATATGTAAGAATACTCTAGCTGGTTGGTAGTGGTGCATACCTTTAATCTCAGCACTTGGAAATCAGAGGCAGGCAGATTTCTATGAGGTAGAGCAAGTTCCAGGAAAATCAGACTGTTATAGCAAAACACTCCATGTTGTAAAACAACAACAGAAGTACTCTGTATAGAAAGACTTTAGGTGCATGACATTTTTCATCAATATTCAAGGAAAATCTAAGTGTCTTATGTGTAGCAGTAAGGGGAAATGTCTAAAGCTAAAACAAAAGCAGAATAGAATGACCTGACTGGATGGATGCTGCACTTGTATTGGGTATTAGGTACACTTGTGACATGCTGGGAAGCTTTCCTAGTGCCAGAATGTAGGCTGCTGGTGGACAAAAGGCATTAATGGTTTTACTAAGCACTAGATTCTGCTGCAATACTGACCTACCAGGCAAGGCATGCCTACAATAGTGGCATGATGGTTATAGCATACATTCAGATTGGACTGTGTCTTGTCCCAAAGCAGGGAATTTCAGGCCTGGTCAAAAGCCTAGGGTTCTGAAAGTCATAGGCCTTATGGTAAAAACCTTTTAATTTTAGTTTTCTAAATGGTCAGACTGTCAAATTACCTCTCTAAATGCTTATGTTTATTCCATAGTTCTGGACTACTCTTGGAAAAGCTTTTTTTTTTTTTTTTTTTTTTTTTTGAGTGCTCAGCAATCACTGTAGAGACTTACACTGGCCAACCTAGTGAGAATAAGAGGTGGTGTGTGCTGGCAGTTGTGTGGTGTGGGTAGTTGCAGGGCTTCTGGCAGTGTGATCAGAAATTATCCCTAGTGCACGAAGAGGCTTTTGGAAGCCCATTTTCCATAGAGGAACACCTCACTCAGCCTTGATACATGGGTGAGGGACTTGGTTCAACCTCAACTGGATATGCTAGATTGTATTGATTCCCCCTGGGGTTTCTTGCCCTCTCTGAGCTGTAGATGGAGGATTGTTGTGGGATTCAGGTGTCAGCTGATAAGGTCCAAAGAAGCTTATCCAGGGTCCCGGGCTCCTGGAGGGGGTGTGGCCAACCCCATTGATAAGGGGCTGCTGGGACGCTGGGAGGATCTCTTCCTGGTTCCTGGCTGCTGGAGGAAGGACCCCTTCGTCCGTCCGTCTGCAGACTTCGGTCCCTATTGTACTTGGTTACCTGTACCGTGAGTTCTGGATTATATTCTAATAAATATTTTTCTAGTATTGGTGTTCTTGTGGGTAAACTCCGCCTACATCTGGCGCCCAAACGTGCCGGACCCACGTCCCGGACCCACGGGCGGGCCCACGGGACGGGTTTAAATCACACTCAGGTCAGGTTTTGAGTGTGGGCAGGGCTTATCCAGCCCCGTGCAGATTTGGTTTTGAGCGGTGACCTCCAAACGGCTTACGCCATCAGTTTCCGAGGCTCCCGGTCTGTTTCAGCGCGCGGTCTGTAGCCCCGCCCCTCGACCAGTCGCGCGGCTGCGGCTCCGCTGTAAGCGGTCGGTCTGTCTAACCGCTGCGCGCGCGCGCGCGCGCGCGCGCGGTCGGTATCTCTGCCTTTCAACCAGTCGCGCGGCTGTGGCTCTGCTGCCTAGCTTAAAGGCTGACCCGGGCTGTCTGCCTGCCGCGCACGCGATCGGTAACTTCAACCCTCCCCCAGCGCGCGGCTCTCTGCCTAGCTAAACGGCTGAGACCCGGGCTGCTTGCTTCCGCCCCTAGCTGTACCGCTGCTCAGTTCATTTTAATTGAGTTTGAACTGCGGCTGCACGAGCGCCCTTCCCCCAACCTGGCTGGCTGAGTTTGACCCAAAAACTGCAGATTCAAGCAGCAGCTCCGCCCCTAAACCCTGTAACCTGGGACAATTGTGAATTACTCCTGTAGGTGAACAAAGATAACTAAAACCATTCTATCTTGTAATTAACATCCTGTCTTGACTTGTGAGAATTTGTTTTTTCCAAAGATTCTATTTTGTCTGCTGAGACCCTCTAACACCTAGGATCTGTGAATAGCGTGCTGAGTGTCTCTACAGCGGCCATACAGCAGGGCACTAAACGTTATTGTGACACCTTCTGACCACACAGCGTCATTGCACCTGGATTGAGGTAATGGCTGACAACTATTCTTTTGAGGAATTTGGTATATATTTTTCCACGATGGTTGACAAGTTTTTAAATGAGTATCTTGAGGTATTCAGTACCCCAGTTTTACTATTTCTTGGTCTGTTTCTGTATGTTGTGTTCCACAATAGAAGGGTGATGACTGAGGTCACGAATCTGAACTTTCAATTACCATCCAAACTTGGTATTATAGAATCATCAAACGCTACACTGTCAGATGACGTTAAGCAGATGCAGACCTTCAATCAGCAGCTGTTGTCCAGGATATGTGAATTAGACTCTGCTATGTCTAAAACGATGGATATGCTACAAACTGGTTACAACAAGCTTTCACATAATGATAACACTGTACTAGAACAATATAAACTCTACGTAACTGATGAAAACAAGAAACTTATTGACCACATCAATAAACTGGATGAAAAAATCATTAATTATGTTAATGATGTAGATCTGAAAATTGCTAACTCGGCGAGGTCTTTAGACCTAGAACAATATAAACTCTACGTAACTGATGAGAACAAGAAACTTGTTGACCACATTAACAAAGTGGACGAGAAAATCATTAATTATGCTAATGATGTAGATCTCAAAATTGCTAACTCGGTGAAGTCTTTACAAGGATTACTTCATCAAGAAAGTCAAACTTTGAGACAGATGGTATCCGAAATACAAGAATTTGTACCTGCACTGTCCAAATTCCAAGAATGGGAATCCGTAGTGTCCAAAATCCAAAAATGGGAACCCATTATATCCAAAATGGAAGAATGTGGGGACCATATTGCAACACTACAAAAGGGCAATGATACATCTGATGCTCAGAACAGTTCAGGTCAACCCCCAATGGGGTGTTATGGTACTGGAAATACTTTACATAAAGTTGTAAACATCACGGGGATACCTCCTTCACCACCACTATTATTCCCAGCTACTATTCAGACCAAGATGGCACCAGGGGGTTCCTCAGAATATGTAGAGTATAGTTATGAGCCACTACATATGAAAGACATCAAAGATTTTAAAGGTAAATTGAGACTCCGCCAATTGACTGGAAAGGACCCTGCAGAAATTGTTGTGCCTCTGACTAATGAAGAAATTGAACGATTATGGGCAGACAGTGAACCTTGGCAAAAGGCTTGCAGTGACTTTTTAGGAGAAATTAATAATAAATATCCCCAAAACAAGAGAATTCAATTTATAAAGGAAACTAATTGGATCTTTCCTCGTGTAGTACAAGATGAACCAATTTCTGGAGCCCCTATATTTTATACAGATGCAAACAATTTAGGGAAGGCTGGCTACAAGTCTGAAAACCTAACTAAAGTGGCTCAGAGCCCTTATAACTCTGTTCAAAAGTCAGAACTATACGCGATCATTATGGTGTTGTTGGATTTCACAGAGCCTCTTAACTTAATTACTGACTCTCAATATGCAGAAAGAGTTGTTTCACATATTGAAACTGCTGACTTCATTCCTGATGATACGGACTTGACCTTACTATTCATACAACTACAAGATATCATCAGAGGTAGGATACATCCTATGTACATAACACATATCAGGGCACACACGGGCCTCCCAGGCCCTCTAGCGCAGGGTAATGAGGAAATAGATCGGTTGCTAATAGGAAGCGTGCTAAAGGCCACAGAATTTCATGAAAAGCATCATGTTAACAGCAAAGGGCTGAAGAAGAGTTTTCCCATCACTTGGATTGAAGCAAAGGAAATACTAAAAAAATGTGACACTTGCTCTTTCTATAACCAACCATCTTTACCTGCAGGAACTAATCCTAAGGGTACACACGGAAATGAGATATGGCAAATGGATGTGTTTCACTTTCCAGAATTCGGAAAGATGAAATATGTACATCATACTATTGACACCTATTCTGGAATGCAATGGGCGACTGCCCTGAGTTCAGAAAATGCTGATGCTGTACTTACTCACCTTTTGGAAGCCATGGCCGTATTGGGAATTCCCACTCAGATTAAGACTGACAATGCTCCAGCTTATGTCTCCCGAAAAATGAAGATAATTTTTGCATACTATGATATAAAGCATATTACAGGGATACCACACAATCCTACAGGACAGGCAGTCGTGGAGAGATCTCACCGCACATTAAAAGAGATGCTTTATAAACAAAAGAAAGAAATGAAAAAGCCCAGAGAGAGGTTGCATAGTGCCTTATTGACTTTAAATTTTCTTAATGCTGATGAAAAGGGAACTTCAGCTGCTGAGAGACATTGGGTAGTAGAAAAATCTTCTGAGTTAAATCAACCCATTTACTTCAAAGATGTGTTGACTTCCGAATGGAAGCCAGGGTATGCGCTTCGGTGGGGTAGGGGTTTTGCTCTTGTTTCAACAGGGACAGAAAAGATATGGGTACCAACAAAACTAATAAAAGCCCGCTTCGAAAAGGAGTCTCTTCCTGAACAAGAAAAGTAACTGCTCATCCCTGACATGACAAACGGATGCGTGGTAAGGAAAACACACTTAACAAACCTGGGGCAGGGTCTCTCAGTTTTGTCTTTACAGGAAAATGGATACAACTATTTTTACGGCATTGTCTAAACATTGAATAATTACTCACCTGCAATAGAAGACAGACTGATGATTAAAGACTGTACAAGACGGACTACGAGACCAACTGATACACATGTGCACTACTGGGTAATTTCTCAATTTTTACTGCTTTACATCTTACATCTACATCTCAAAAAAAAAAAAAAAAAAAAAAAAAAAAAAAAAAAAAAAAAGGTCCTGATTTGACTATTAATAAGGCTGGATTTGGATTGGGAACTAGTGGCTTTCTCCCTCTCTAAACCCAAGCATATTGGTAAAGAAATATGAAAAATTCTGTCTCACATCATAAAAGCCACCTGGTGTGAGACAGAAGGCATAATATTTAGGGACCAATATTACTGTGACTTCATCTTAAACCTTGTTCCTCCCTGTTTCTGTACCTCTCAAACATCTCATTCTGTCTGCTTCCAGTCTCCTAAAGTCATGAAAGATATAAATATCTTTTGAATATCGACAATGCTTAAGTTTTCCACTGTAAATAACATTTCCTCCTATCAGCTATCTACAAAGAATCTGGAACCGAGATGGGGCCTCCACCGGAACAACTCCCGCTAGTAAAACAAAAATAAAAGAAAGAGTATGAGAGAGAGAAAATAAGAGACAGGTAGACAGACAGAGACAAAAATAGAAAAATCAAGAACTTGGTGTGCACCGGTCAATAATTGCTTTCAAGAAATACATTATTCAAAAACAGCTGCAAGATAGCTCCTTATGATTATCCTTCAGATCACACTGCTAATTAAGTTTCCAGATGGAGTTAACCACTATCCTAAAATTGGTTATAGATGTATGTGGTCAGTCCATTAGGAACTAACCATTGTTTTAGCTTTTACAGGACCCCAAAGAGATGCCATCGCCCTTAAGTCAGCAGGAAGCAACCTTATAAACGACTACGCCCCCTTTCCCAATAAGTTTTATGCTCCAAAGGTTGTGGGTAAAACTGGGTAAAAGACAAAACTATAATATACCATCAGAGATCTTTTTTTGAAGAAGAGAGTGGGAATAGATAGTATAGATAAAGGTAGACTGTTCTACCTACCTATACTTCATTTTAGCTGAATGTATGGGCTAAGCTAAAGACAATTTGCACTGTCATAGATATCTGTATATTGATACTAATGCAAAATCATTTTATATGTTTAATTGTGATAATTTGTACATTGGTACAAAGTTTAATCTGAGATTGTTTTATGTAACCAAAGCAACTTGTACTTCGATATAAATCTGAATCTGTAACTATTATGTAAAGCTGAATCTAAAATTGCTATATTTTATGTATGCTCATACCTTTGTTTAAAATATTTGCACATCATTGCCATGTATACTATGCAATTACTACCTTCATTTAACTATACTAGATATAATGTATGATTGCACTAGTTATGATATATGCACAAGATGTTTTATATACCTCTGTTTAGATGATATATATGTATTTACATGTCTAAAATGCTGTGGACACTTTACCTGGTAAAATACCCCTGGCTAATGCTCGATAGTTCTACTAAGGGTCATTGTTCAGAGATTGTACATCCCTTATATAAGTATTCTAATTTTTAGTACAGGGTTTATTCCTTAAGACGATAAGATCTGCCGTCAACACTATTTAAGGTATCATATCCCAGTCATTTCAGATACAGGTTAGAATATCATAGATGGACAAGAATCTTCAACCGTTTCATAGACCCAGAGAATATGGCATTTAACATTTAAAATTTGGCCACGAGAGACACGACGACTCCTGGTGTCACTGCTCCCTTCACGAGATGGTGTTGAGCATCAAGGATACTCCATTGGAGTTGGTCCTTTTGGCAAAAAATGGCCGGTTGAGTAAGGAACTGTCCTTACCTTGATTGCTGACAGTACACACATGATATCAAGCTGGATGAACAAATTGAGATGGAGACTGACGAAACCTGCCTAGACAGGATAAGACAGTCCCTTCAAAACTGTTCTGCTTGTAAAAAGATCTGTCAGATGCCATAGGCCTATAGCCAATCCGATAGATGCTCTAACGGTGCACAAATCCAGAGGTGATTGTCCAGGTAGCTGTGTTGCTGTCCTCTCCCAAATTTTGGAAGTAGCTGCTTCCATGTACTTCTGTCTTTCAGACAAATTTACCTTCCTTCTCAGGTCTTGAAGAGGTTGAAGAATAGATGTTTAAGGTTTCCACCCTAGTATCCCTTAGATAAGAACACTCAGGTGTTAGATTCTCACTTTCCCAGATTAACCCTTTAAAATAATCTATACACCCTACTATCTACCAATATTCTAAAACTATTAGATATACCTTATATAAGTTAGGCTTTGATTAGCAATTGTACTTTAACCTCTCCTAGATACTACCTCATAATGATTCCTACTGTACATAGTCTTAGTTTAGAACCTTCTTAGTTAGAAAAAGGGGGGAGATGTTGTGGGATTCAGGTGTCAGCTGATAAGGTCCAAAGAAGCTTATCCAGGGTCCCGGGCTCCTGGAGGGGGTGTGGCCAACCCCATTGATAAGGGGCTGCTGGGACGCTGGGAGGATCTCTTCCTGGTTCCTGGCTGCTGGAGGAAGGACCCCTTCGTCCGTCCGTCTGCAGACTTCGGTCCCTATTGTACTTGGTTACCTGTACCGTGAGTTCTGGATTATATTCTAATAAATATTTTTCTAGTATTGGTGTTCTTGTGGGTAAACTCCGCCTACAGAGGATTGGGTGAGAGATGCCTGCAAAGAGGGGAGGGAGGGATTATATGTAAAAAACAAAACAAAAACAAAACAAAACAAAACAAAACAAAAAACACCAAAAAAAAAAAAACCAAAAAAAAAAAACCAAACAAAAAAAAAAACCTTTAAAAAAGGAGGTGGTGTGCTCAGTTCTACATGGGACTGACCTCTCTATTAATGTTTCTCCATCAGAAGCATCCCCTCTAATGTTTTGAGAACGTGGAGGAAGAGGAGAGACGGAAAGGGAGAGCTGGAGGAGGTTCAGGAGGAGTGGTGTGAAATGCTGCTGTCGGGACTTATCATAGCTCTTAAGATCACGAACCCACTGCAGCTGTGGCGACCTGCACAAGAGCTATACAAGCCACTCTGAACTGGAAACTGAATTTGAGATGTTTCTCATTGGGTTCTATTCCCAACACAGCACACTCCATGAAACACAAAAATGAAGTTTGGATCATTCTATCAGAAAAAAAAAAAATGCCTCTGAGATCCTTCCTAAAGGTAATATGAATACAGAATCGGTGGTAGAAAAGATAGTTAAGATCAATAATAATCACCTGACCATGTAGAAAAATAAGGATTGATATGAGGTTTTATTGTTTTATTTAGAAAGCTTATGTATGCATGAGGATTTATATATGCATTCATAGAAATATAAATAATAAATAAATTCCTCTTAATAATTTAAAATTCTCTCTGTTTCTACTTCTCTCTTAAAATGCTAATTGCTTAGGACTCTACCTGATGAACAATATTAGTACATTCTTGTTATTTTGCTGTGTTCACTTCCCTGTGCGTTTATGCCCGTACCTGAGAGCCACATTGACCTTAATGTGATCTAACCAGCAAGGGAGTCCCAAATACTTCTGACCCCATTTTACTGGGAGTAAAAAAGTCAGGTGAAGTAAGGTGCAAAAGTGGAATTCATTCCTGAAACTACACTAAAACAATTACTATATTCTTTGTAATAGGAGGGATAATCTATATGTGAAAACGCTTTGCACAAATTATAAGAATTAAAATTTAAAAATGCTATGCAGGGATGCTGGGTGATGATTATATTGAAGGTACCAGTGATCATTTTGATGCCCAGGAAATGTATGCATGCAGCAGAAAAGACTCCTATGGTTATATGGAGTGTTCAGGGAGCTCCCACATTAAAATTAACTTGCCGGTGCCTAAGAACAGGCAGCTTAGCTTTTCTCCCGTCTCCTTGGTCCTGCTCCTTTAGGAACTAGGTCATCAGTGACATTTCATAGGAAGAACAGAAAGCAGAGGATAATGCAGCTTTAGTACTGCCATTTTCTGGGTCAACTTTGCTGCTTCATTTCCAATTTAACTAGACAAAGAGAAATGCATTTACATAGATATTGAAAGAGTGGAGAAAAATGAGGATTTATAATAGGCAGGAGAACCTATAGGCCACAAAGAAAAGCTACAAGTAGACAGTATGTATAAAAAGTAAAGGATTGAACCATAGATCTACTTTAAAAGCCTAATATTGTAAATAAAAGAAACATATAAAAGATTGTCTGTGAGGTTAGAAAACAATGCCTCACATGCAACACCAAATGTATGAACTATAAAATATAAAATTGGCAAATTAGGCCTCTATCAGTATCTTGCATCTGTCAGACACTTTTAAAAGGATGAGAAAGTAAATCAAGGTCTTAAGGAATAAATTTGAAGTGGCCAGTGCAACAGCGAACTGGCATTATAAAACATAAAAGAGGTCTCAAAATTTATTAGTGAGAGATCAAATAAATTGTAAAAAATGGGGAAAGAATTTTGCTAGTTGGGTCAAAGAAATTACAGCCACGGTTGTGCAAAAATTTGCAGAAAAGCTTATAGTACCATTAGGTATTAAGGAAACGCATACTAAAGCTAAAACAAAATGTGACCACACTCATGTTTGAGTAATTTGCACAGAAAATTTCACATCACAAGTTATAGACTCAGAGGCCAATACCGAATGTTGGTAAAGATATGAAGCAATTTGAAGCCCCATAACCTATTGATAGAAATAAAATTTCATAGATCATCTTTTCAATAGTTTTTTGAATTCATTAAAAACATTAATATATGTTTATTGTGTTGTCAAGATATACTATTTGCCATGTAAAAAGGGATAAGTGAAAGTACATATTTATGAAGCACATGTACACTGTGAGTATTGTATAGATAACATAAATGATTATCACACATATGGATGGCTAAGTGTACTCTGATATATTGACACTCTACGTCAGGTGAAATGCTTTAGAAGTTTCTCCATCAAACATTTTATACCACATTTAAAAAAAAAAAAAACCTGGATTCTCTCCTTCAGTATAACTATTTGAAAGTTATTCCTCATTTTGATGCACCTTGTAGGATTTTCACCATGGGAACAATTGCAGAGAGAGAGATAATCTTCCTAATACTGATATAATAGATTTTTAGAATTTGTTTAACATATGCTTGTGATATGATTTGCTCATAAATTCAAGGAAGAACCAAACTTACAGTTGCTTTCAACCGTAATCTATATACTACCCTTTAAATTTATGCTTCATGAAATAAAAGATGTGGGGTCTCTTGTTCAACATTCAGGAATTTCTGCATGATGTTGACACTCTAGGTTTTCCTTCATTTTGTTTGGTGGGCTTTGGGTGGTGCTGGGGATCATAATCAGCATTTTGGCCATGCTAGAGAAGAGAAGTGTTCTATCATTGAGGTATATCTCCAGACTGTTTCTTTCCTTTTAAATTAAATTTTTAAATTTATCACAGTATATTCACATATATGCCAATGTGATTTGTTCTTATTCACCTTCCTACCCCCTTCCCTCCTTGCTTCTTAGAATTTTGAAATAAATGTGAGCCTTATGCTCAGATTACACACACATTATGCTATTTCTATTCATGACCTTGACCAGTCCCCACATTTCCTAGATAAGTCATGCATTTGGGGTGTGTATGAGGAAACACTGTTGTACGTGGAGAGACCTCCTGTACATTTGGGTTTGAATGCCAACATCATTTTCATCCTTCTGTGGACAGCAGAAATCAGATCTTGAAGTTATTGGCTCTGTTAATTCCCTTTTAATTAAGTACATCACTTTCTCCCCTGGGTTTCTGATACTCCAAGTTACATGGGAATTGGTACTCCTCCAGGGGATCTGGCTTCACAAGCTTATCTCTCACAGCAAAAAGGAATACACCAAGTCAACAAATTGAATACAGAGAAGCAGTACAAATTGCTAATGAATCATAACCTTCCACTCCCTTCAATTTTGCTTATCACAAAGGTTCATTTTCAGAGACAAAACATCTAACTGCTGTCTGCTGCCATTCTTCATCTTGATGGCTGCTTTCCAGGTGACCTCTGCAGGAATGAAAATTTCCCGTTGACTTCAAAGCTAATTTAAACTGAGAAGTGTACTTGGAGTTTTAATCAATCCAGAAATTGGGAGGGAATGAGGTAAATGGAGCACAAAGAGACTGCATTTAAAAAAATCCCCTTTTTGGGACACATGCTGTGTCCAATTTATTTAAAATAATTACCTTCTAAGACCTTGTTTCCCACTGATTGTGTTTAAATATGGCAGGGTAAAAAATTGCAAAATTACCTAGTGTCTAATTACAATTCAGTGTGTTGAATTGTATAAATTCTCTAATTATTTAGTCCACATTCATCTTTCTTCTCAACTTGATCACGTGCTTTTCAAGTGCCATGTACTTGACTCTTTTGTTTTTTTGTTTGTTTTTTTTTTTTTTTTGGTATATGGCAGGATATTAGAATTCAAACTACATCAGAGGCCATTTATTAACATCCTTCCCAAGAAACAGAGAATTTTTTTCCATTTTTTATTTAAACCTTTTGATGAAATACGAGGCTACCAAATGAGTAGGTGCTCCTACCCTCTTCTTCAAAATTGGCAAATGAAGAAAAAAGTCTGGGTTGAAACTAGTTGGGCCTGCATTGGTAAGTGTTATCATAACCCAAAGAGGAGACTAATACTCTCATTAACTTACTTGTAATTACCAAGATTCTGCCATGTGCCTGGCGTTTTACTGATTTTACGGGATAGAGAAAGACCAGTAGCAAAACCAATGGAGGATTGAGAACTCTTTGGAAGACATGAGAGTGAATAGGGAACTCGATTTGGAACAGGAAACAAAACCAAAGAAGTACTCCCCATGTCTTCCTCCCTCCCTCCCTCCCTTCCTCCCTCCCTCCCTCCCTCCCTCCCTCCCTCCCTCCCTCCCTCCCTTCTTCCCTCCCTCCCTCCCTCCTCCTCTCCTCCTCCCTCCCTCCCTCTCCCTCCCTCCCTCCCTCTCCCTCCCTCCCTCTCTCCCTCCCTCTATTTCTCTTTCTTTCTTTCTTCTTTCTTTCTTTCTTTCTTTCTTTCTTTCTTTCTTTCTTTCTTTCTTTCTTTCTCTCTCTCTCTCTCTCTCTCTCTCTCTTTCTTTCTTTCTTTCTTTCTTTCTTTCTTTCTTTCTTTCTTTCTTTCTTTCTTTCTTTCTTTCTTTCTTTCTTTCTTTCTTTCTTTCTTTCTTTCTTTCTTTCTTTCTTTCTTTTTCTTTTCATTAGTACCTGTCCTCTAGACATGTCCAAAATAATCAAGGGCATCTAAATTGACAAAGTTGACTTAGAAAACGGAGTTCTCAGTGGGCCATGCCTTAGTGAGTTCTGCTTTTCTTCCCATGGTGACATTTATTTCCAACCTCAAACATTCTCATTGTTTAGCATATGCAATAATTAAGCTCCAGCTCTGTTCCCTTTCGTTTGATGAGAGATTTCCCTAGCTTTTTTGATCCTTGTATATAGCCAAAAAGCGCCCTAGGACTCCTGTAGATAAATGTGTGCTGAGTGGAGAGTGGAACAGAGTAAGGGGTGAGGGATAGGGCTGGCTTATCTTTACCAGAATATGCTCTCCAGATCCACTGCTGCTTTCCAGGATCTTTCCTGATGCTAGAATGACACTAAATATGTCGTTTCAGCAGCATAGATCAACAGATGAACTTTTGGGGAAAGGTGAGATCTTGTATTTGTAATGTCAACGGAGGAGAATGGCAGCAATAAAGCTCCTTCTTTTCATTGGTGTCACGTTTCCAGCAGGTTTCAGTGATGTGACTGTGTCTGTCTCCTGGGGAGATTTGAGGTCTTGCTGACTGTGAGATGCTACACTTAAATGTTCCCTTTTTTATGCTTGCTGTTCCAGTGGTAACTTCTGTGAGATGGGAGTACAGGGGACCACAGGGGATCCTTAGGGGTACTCTGATATGAACCTGTATGTCTACATTATCCTAGGATTCAAAGCCACTCGAAATATCTCACATTGCTTAGACACAAAGTTCTTTTCTGATTTTGAAGGTAGCTGCTGGAGAGAGTCTAAACTTTATTTATTTTTTTCCTGACCAAACATAGGGCCAAGAATATAAAGGTCCATGTTTCAATCTCCAGTCTACCACCAATTATCTGTGCTCACTTAGGCAAGTTTCTTAACCTTTCTAGGCCTGTTCGTTGTAGAACTGGGATGTTCATGAAGTAGTATGTCAGGAGAAATTAATCTGGGTAATAATATGACAAAAATATGGTATGAAATGAACAGTATTGTGTTTATACTTTTTATTCAAATGGTAACTCTCAATGCTGTATTGACTGACAGGGCCTATGAGGGAAAGAAATTTGAATTCTGCATATTAAATATAAACTGAGTAGGCTGAATGCTAGAAAATAGAGATCTAGTTAGACTTGTCTTTTTTAATGTAGTCATCCATTTAGTTGGCATCATATGTTGCTAGTCATCCACCATGATTAGTGTTACATCATATCACTTGATTTTGAGGCTTCAGGTTTCAATTCTATAGAAGGGCAATAATGGTGACTTAGGTCTAGAAACTTCTTCAAAGAATCAGGTGAGTTTAGTCCAATGAAATGGAGGACCTTTACCTAAAATAGAAACATCAACAGCAACTAAAGAAAAATTAATTGAGTCTGCCAAAGTAATTGAAAGACATGAGGAAGAAGACAGAGATTAATTACCAAGAGACACTTGGACTCCGGTGAGTGGAATTCTGGGATGCTGGAGGGAGGAGAAGAAGCTTCCTGAAGCTGGGAAGGGTCAGCTGTGTAGATAGTTTTCAGACTCAGGCTGCCTTGTGACTTGTTTTAATTGCTCTGTTTTAGCATTGAGCCAAGCCCTTGACTAATAGTACTGCTGATGGCTGTGGTAGGCTGACAGGTGTTGTAGGTTGTTCCTTTCTTAGTAAAATACTCAGGTGATGCCACAGCTTCAGTTCCAAAAGGATGCTCACTGTTGCAGCTGCAAATGAAATTTTGATGGGGGCTAAAGTTTCATTACAGTCTAGATGGGAGGGACTGAGCCTTGGGAGCTATCAGTTGCCCCATCTGATCTGTTATTTGCATTGTTCACAAATGTATAAAAGACACACAGGTGAAAAAATAATATTGATTTCAATTAGGGCTCAGATATGACTAAAATAGTTTTTGAAAGCTGAATTCTTATTATTTTTCCAGCTTCCTGATCTTTATCTCATCGCATCTCCTCTCTCTCCCTTCCTTCCTTCCTCCCTAGTTATTACATTCATTACATGGAAGTTGATACAATGCTCGCCTAAGCAAGAGCTATCTTTATTTGACGGTGTAGTATGTTTGGAAATGAAAAGATGAACCAGGTGGATGAGGTACGGATGCCAAGGACTAGAGCTCATTAACAGCAGCAACTCAAGGCATTTGAAAAAATGGTCAAAGATGATTATGTAGGACAGTTAATATATAAGGTACAGGGGCATTTACTGGTTCTCACTTATTCCATTCAGTTTGTCTCTTGGGATGTCAGCCTGAAGCTATTTCCATAAGGAGGATGCCTGTATTGTAGAATATTGTTGTAGCTGAGCAAAGATGCATTACATTTGTTTTTGCTGAGAATATTACTTTAACCTGGAAGAGTGCGTTACTTTCGCTTATGCTACATAAACAACACAAAGATGTGTTGCATTTGTCTTTGCCTTGCGTTCCTAAGGCACCTGATTGGTCTAATAAAAAGATGAGCAGCCAGTAGCTAGGCAGACAAAGAACAGGTAGGACTGGCAGGCAGAGAGAATAAATAAGAGGAGAAATCTAGGCTCAAGAAAAGAAAGAGAAAAACTGGAAAAGAAAGATGAAACGGGGGTTGGGGGGCATGTCCATGGCAAGATGAGGCCAGCCAGACATAGAGAAGCAGGAAAAATAAGATGTACAGAAGAAAGGGGACAAAAGGCGGATAAAGGGAAAGGACCTCTTGGACAAAAGGCAGATAAAGGGAAACAAGGTAACTTAAGTGTGGAGAGTGAGACGGGAAAGAGCTAAGCTAAGGCAAACGTTCAAAACTAAGAATAAGTCTCTGCATCAGGATTTGGGAGCTGGTTGGTAGCCTACAAGAAAAAGCCTTACATCTGTTTTCTTCCCCAGTTCCAAAAGACAGTGTTTCCCTTCTAAGCCAAAGTTTTATGATCTTTATTGGTGTTGGGAGACTGAATTTTAATAAAGAACCAAAGATGGTTATAGTTGGTAATAATAGTCTCTGGCAACTGATTAAGAAAGGTTAATATTTTTAAGGGGTTTATAGGGAAACATTCACTGGTATAAGAGATTAAACAGACGAGCAGTTTCTGGAAAGCTGGACTGGTCCACGCAGTTAAAGTGGATCAGGTCCTTCCTCCAAGAGCATGAGAGAGCAAACAAAAAGTGAGCTGATGTGTACGGGTCTTAAACTGGCCTCCTGTAACACCTCATGCATTGGGGCCTCAAGGCCCAGATGCCATCCATCCAGGTCAAAGTGATAATGTTTGCTATCCACTATAAATGGTGGGAGTAATCTGGCCATTGGTTCTAATGTCCCAGGACTAGAAGAAACAACATTTCTGTATCGTGTATTATTTCTTCCTCAGATGAAGTTAGGTAGGAGGTATTTATGTTTTATGTAGGATGGTAGGGTAAGTCTGTATATTTACAAAATAACTTTTTTGAGCTCTTACTTTTTATTTTTGTGAGTATCTATATGTGCATGTTCCATGTGTTTGTGTGTATGTTCATGGGGAAGTCCATGGACAATGTCTGGTACCCTACTGTTTTGCTCTCTACCATTTTTAGGCAGTCTTTCACTGAACTTGGGATCTCCAATTGGATAGAATGGTTGGTCAGACAGCCCCAGGATATATCTTTCTTCATCTCCTTGTAGTGGATTTATAAGTTTGCAGAGTAATAATCAGCCTTTATATGGATACTGGGGATCTGAAACCAGGTCCTCATGTAATCATGGCAGATAAGTTACTTACTGAGCCATCTCTCCACACTTGGGTTTCTCGTCCCTATTCCAGTGCTGAAACTTGCTTTTCCCCATAATTCTGTAATACTTTTTGAAGCAATGTCTTATGTAGCTCAGGCTGGCCTAGAACTTACTATATAGCCAAGGAAGAGCTGAATTTTGACTCTCCTGCCTCCATCTCCCAAATGCTGGGATTCCTGGAAGCCGCCACTGTTTATAACTCTCATACTTGATGTCTGTTAAGAAAAAGAACATTTGGGTGAGTTCTAGCACTAAAAGTAGATTATTTATTTATGCTTCTGTGTGAGGATAAAATAATTAAATTTGGCTGGCAAGTGAACAACCTAAGTTAATTCTTGGCCCTTGTCTTGTCCATTCTAATTTTCTTGTGACTGGAAAGCCCAAGTATTTTACAAATCAAATGAGAATGCTTCTGGGGAAATGATTCTTTTAGCTTGTCTTAGCAAGATATGTAAACCCAGTGCTAAATTGCTATTATCTATTATGCCCTTTTTTTCAAGTCTCAGTTAATCAAGTAGGTGACACTAAGTAGGTATTTGTCATAAACTATACACAGAAAACAATGCTAATACACAATGACAAATCACAATAGGGATTTGCTCTGACACTCAGAAAAAAGCAGAGGCAGCCATCCCAATGGCAAATGTGTGTTTCATGTGGACTTTAAATATGACCTTTACTGGAAAGTTGGTATTTAAGATTCTTGCTTTTAATGTCTGCTCATTTGTTGGTCAGTCTTCTGTCTGTCTCTTTGTCTTTCTCTCTGTGTATATTCCAGCATGCTTATGGAGGTAATAGGTTACCCAAAATTATTGGTCTTCACAGTCTGTCCACCTTATTTCTTGTTCCCCTACTTCATGTGCCAGATTCTCTGGCTATCTGATCTGAGAGCTTCTGAGGAATCATGGGTCTTCAACTCCAGTCTTGATGTTGTAGCCCGGGAATTACAGAAGCATGCATGCTACAGCATCTGGTTTTGCATGGGTTCTAGAGGTCTGCACTCAGGTTTTCTCACTTGCTATGCATGCACTTTATTTGATGAATATTCTCCTTAGTCAAATTTAAGAATTTATTTCAACATCAAAAAGTTTACATATTTTTATTTATTTTGAAAGTGAACTCTGTATTGTAACCCGTCTACCTCAGGCTTGGGACAGATCATGAAAGAGGGAGAAGAAAAGTGTAAGAGCTAGAGGATTGTGCTGTTGCCTAAATAAGATGTATGTGTGTGTGTGTGTGTGTGTGTGTGTGTGTGTGAGAGAGAGAGAGAGAGAGAGAGAGAGAGAGATAGAGAGAGAGAGAGAGAGAGCATTTATGTGCATGTGTATAATAATAACAAGTAAAGAACAAAAGGAAATGGGAGAAAAATGGAGATGAAGGGTCCAAGAAGGGGTGAAAATGATATGAATATAGTACGCATGCATAAAATCGTTAAATTCAACAAAAAAATTTTTAACAGTTTTCACAACACTTAAAAAAATAGACAAGTGATTTGATGATTTGTTTGGATTGTCAACTTTGGACACCTACATTTCTTTCCCGTAGCTTTAGTTACATTGTGAGTTATATTATAGCCCTCTACATTCCTACAGAGGGAAGGAATCAGAATTGGCCAAAGAGAAAAAAAAATTCTCTAAGACCAATGTTGTGTGATATCTAGTTATTTTTAAACCTTTCATGTACAATTCATACAAAATATCTTTCAGAAATTAGAAATTTGACACTTCTTTGCTCAAAACTTGTAACAAAGATACTGTAATTAAAGCAGTGTGATTCTGGCATAAGACATACACAAACCAGTGGAAGTTAATAGAAATCTTATAAGCAAAGTTAGACATGTGTAGTCAAAGTTTCTTTCACAGGGATGTCAAGACTGTTCAGGGAAGGAAGGGTAGTCTTTTGCTATAGTGGCAGCATAAACTAAACACCAGTTAGAGATGCAAATATAAAACATGCAATTCTAAACTATGAAAAGAAGTAAGTGGAAAGCATCGTTATGTTGGAGTTGGTAATGATTACTTTGACACCACAACATAGGCAATGAAGATATAAATAGATAGCTTACTAAAATAAAATGAAAAGCTTCTATTCATTAAAACATCCATCAACACTTTGAAAGGCACTGAATGGAAAGGAAGAAAGCATCTGTAGGTCACATATCTGATAAAGGACTTAATGTCTTGACTATATAATATTTATTATAACTTCACATTATTGCTGCACAAATACTACAAGATAGGCCATTTAATCAAGGAGGAGGAACAAATAATCTACAAACATATGAAATACATATCATTAAAACACCAATTAGATAACACTTCTTATCTATGGATAGCTGTTATCAAAAATACATCACCCCCAAAGACAAAACAAACCTGATTCAGTAAATAGCATATGTTCACAATGATGGGGAAGAATTGGCCCTCTTGGGTATCATTGGTAACTTCATTTAACTGTGCTGTCCCCATGGAGCTTCTGTTAACAGTTAAAAATAGAAATATCATGTTTACATGACTTGGCAATTTCAAGTCTTGGTAAACATATACAAAAGAATTAAAAGCAGTATCTTATTTATAAGCATCTTTCATAGTAGCATTATGTGCAATCACCTGTCAGTAGAAATTTTCTTGAAGAAATATATGATTAGATCCATCATTATTGAACTGACACTTAAAGGTTGCTAACATTTGAAGTCATTTTATCGATACACTCTTTTTTTGTGGAGCAATAGTATTTGGTTGTCCCCTAGGGTCTGTGACCTATCTAGTCTCAGGCTCTTGGCTTCATTAACAGCTTCAGTCCTGGGTTTCATGACATGGGCTTTAAATCCAATCAAAAGTGGTTGGTTTCTCCTATTGTATGTGTACCACTATTGTACCAGTGTGCCTTGCAGGTGGATCACAGTTGTAGGTTATAGAATTTGTAGCTGGGTTATACTGATGATTACTTTTTTGCTTCAGTAATGTTCAGTACCTTTTAAGACTAGACAGAAAAACTTGGTCAATAAAAACAGGTTTTAGAGTGTTGGGAGTGTTTTATGTTTTCTTTTGGTATTTTTTTGTCGAATTTTGGGGTTTTTGTTTGCTTTTATTTTTTTTTCCACTTTGTTTTTGATAAAGAGAAAGAGAAGGAAAATAGAATTTGGTGGGGAAGGAGTTGGGGAGGACATGGGAGGAGTTGGGGGAGGGAAAGATTATAATCAATGTCTATTACAAGAAACAAATTCATAAAACAAGTGTGTTAACACAATAAGTACCATTCTGCATGCATTTTACTATAAGATGTAAAGAATGAAAACAGATTTTACCTATGTTCTTGTTTTAAACTAAAATGAAAATGTTAATATTTAGTTACTATTTATATTTCAATGGGTTTATTAAGCATCAATTAATTATTAAATAATAAAATGAATTGTTCTCTGTAATTTGTGTCATGTCTTTTGTGCATCCTTGGATACTGGAATGCTTCTCTCTTTGTTCTTTAGAGGGAAAAAAAAAACAATGTATACTAGATACATTTGTTCAGGGTCACATGTTCCTTTGCAGCAGAGTCCTAGTGGTACACAGTGGATGCCACCGGGCAGCCAAACTTGGTGGGTCAATCTGAGGACCCAGTTGTGCTGTGTTGAGAGGTGCTTGAGGAGGGCTCTTTACTCAGCTGCTCTGTTTCACATCTGTCAAAGGAATTTGCTGCACGACATGATCTTAACAATGCAGAAAATGTCAAGGGATAACAATACAATCATCACAGAGTTAGGTCACCTTATTTTAGAAACCTACAAAGTATAAAATGTTTACGAAATAGTTAGGTTATACTCTGACAGTGTTATGTTCTCATTGTAAGGGTGAGCCTGTTCATCTTCCTTCTGGGGTGAAATTTAATGATGGAAATAGTGCAATTTGCTTTGTTTAGCTTGAGACATGGGTACTTTCTATTTCTGTGTGTCTGTTTCATGTTAATATTCCATCATAGATGTGGGATTCTGCAGTTGACCCGTACTTCAAGAAGCTTGTGTAATGTGTTTCATACTTGCTTTAGCTTTCAATCCACACATTCAAGCAATATTTTAGCATCTGTATGAGGAATTATGTACCTGTGAAGTTAATTTGAATGACTTTTTTATTAAAGAAGAAAATCACATGTCCTTTGTGAAAGTGCCATATTGGCATGAAACTAGCAGCTGAGAAATTTCTAGCTTCAGAAACTATGCTTTCTAGAGAGTACTGCCAATTCAATGGGCCATGTCTGCTAAATTACTTCTGAGGTGGATGTGAGATCATCATTTGAATACACATCTACACATAAAATAAAGACTTTTAAGATGTATGCAAATGGGTGAATCTTGCGCTGACTTATATTTGGTGACCCAATAAACATGCTAATGTTGAAAAAGAACTTGATATATTGAGAAAGAAAGTAAGATGACAGAGTAATAATTACAATATAATAATTTATTTTTAACATTTCATACAATTTTGTTTTTAAGTAAATCAGAATGATATCAAAAACATATATATCCCAAGATAAAGACAAGAGTTAGCTTTAGTAAGATAATGAAGATAGAAAAGACTGAAGCAGAATTTAAGGTTTTATTAAATACATTTTCATTATTTGATTTTAAAACACATTGACAAACTTTATGATTTTAGGAGCTAATGAAAAAAGGCCATGAATGTGAAAGAAAGGAGGGCTATTTGAGAGGGTTTAGAGGGTAAGAGGGAAGAAGAAAATGATACAATTAAGTCATAACCTCAAATACTGAATTTGAGGAACTCTCATGCTACACTGACTTAGCAGTACATCCAAACACTCTAGAACAAAAGAAGTGAAATCACCCAGGAGGACTAGACCACAGGAAGTAATCAAGCTGAGAATGGAAATCAATAAAATAGAAACAAAGAGAATAATATAAAGAATCAATGACATAAAGAGTTGATTCTTTGAGAAAATCAACATGATAGACAAACCCTTCTCCAAGCTACCCAAAAGGCAGAGAGAATATCCAAATTAACAAAGCCAGAAACAAAAGGATGGGTATGACAATAGAAATGAAGGAAATGTAGAGACTCATTAGGTCATACTTCATGAGTACTGTACTCTGTAAAATTGGAAAAATTAAATGAAATAGACAATTTTCTGGGTATGTACTATATACCAAAATTAAATCAAGACCAAATAAACAATTTAAATAGACCTATTACAATACAAGCAGTCATTAAAAGTCTCCTGACACACACACACACACACACACACACACACACACACACACACACACACACACACACACACACACACACACACACACACACGTTAATCCCAAAGATAGGAGGAGAAAGACCACTGACCCAAATCATCATGGCCAAATTAACTGAAGCAAGCTTGTTATCTGTGTACATCAGCTGCCTCTTCTACAGGCAGGTTTGAGAGATCAGCATTGAACGTGAGAGAGACAAGGTATTAGAGTGAGAGGTTTCCAAATGGAGGATGTGGTGGGTGGGAAAAATCAGAGGGGCTACAGAAGCAGACCATAAACATAACAAGTTTATGTGTGTGTGGTTTGTGTGTGTGTGTGTGTGTGTGTGTGTGTGTGTGTGTGTGTGTGTGTGAGAGAGAGAGAGAGAGAGAGAGAGAGAGAGAGAGAGAGAGAGAGAGAGAGAGAGAGAGAGAACCCAGCGTTTCAGAACAGAATTATACCAGGATTTCAAAGAAGAGCTAACACCAACACTCCCCATATTGTTCCACACAATAGAAACAGAAGGAACACTGCCAATTTTTTTTAAATGAGGCTACCTTTACCTTGATTTCCTAAACCACACCAAGATGTATCTAAGAAAGAAAATTACAGACCAGTCTCCCTCATGAACATTGATGCAAAAATTCTCAATAAAATGCTGGCAAAATGAATGCCCCCCCAAATCATTCATGGTCATGTAGGCTTCATCCCAGAGATACAGGGATGGTTCAACATAGGAAATTCTGTCCGTCATTCACCATATAAACAAACTGAAAGAAAAAAAAAACCATGATCATCCCATTAGATGCTGACAAAGCCTTTGACAAAATTCAACACCCCTTCATAATAAAGGTCTTGGAGAGATCAAGGACACGAGGAAGATGCTTAACCATAATAAATTAATACAAAAGAAAAAATTTCAAAAATCTTTAAAGGTTTGGTTAAAAAACACAAATTTGTAAAAAAAAAAAAATTTTAAAAAAATTAATTCTTTGAGAATTTCATGAGAAGTATTTTTATCTCGTTCACCCTTCACCCTAAGGCCCATCCCAAATCCAATCCTCCTTTTCTATGAACTGAATTTGGTCTCTTAATGTTTTTAAGTTCCACCCAGTATAACTTGTGCCTCCCGTATACTCTTGTGTGGCCATGCACCGGAATGTATGCTGTTGTTGGCCAACTAGAGCCACAACCCTAAAGAAAACTGATGTTTTTCCCTCTCTTCTCAGCAGCTTTGGATTGTCAACGGTTTCTCAGCTAAGAGTAGGCTCCTGTGATCAGATCCCTCCTCCACGTCGATGTTCTGTCTGGGTTGATCCTGTGCACATTGTCTCAACTACTGTGAGTTCTTAAGTGCACGTGTCCTGTCAGGTTTATAAAATACTGTCTCTTTGGAGTCATGCGTGTCATTTGTCTTGTACATTTCTACCTTCTCCTCTGCAAGGATCTATGTATTCTGTGAATGAGGGGTGTCATGTAGAAATTCCAGTCAGGGTGAGAAGTCCACAGTCTTTGCAGTGTGGCCAGTTTCAGGTTTCTCAGTTAATCACCATAAACTTCCAGAAGAAACGTCTCTGATTGTTGAGAGATAAACTAACGAACACAGAATAAAGAATTTAGTGATTGGCAATGAGCAGTTAGGGAGGGGAAAACTGGGTGAATTAATATGCACACAATGTGCACTGGGAAAAAGTACATCATTTGGAACGTTCCTCTTTATTTCAAGAGTTTATTGTAATAGCCATGTAATAGAAAACTAGAAAACACAGAATTATGATTCTTTATTATACCATCAAAACCCACAAAAACTCGATGTAATGTTTGATTTTCTTTTCTAAGAATATATTAACATATGTTTTTTTAAAAAATAGGGAAGAGTTAAGCTAAATAAATTCTTTAATCTTTTAATTTCCTATTTTTTGTGATATATTTATATAACTGAAGGACTACTGTAATTTGTACATGGAGACTTACAAAAATAATTCAGCCTTCCCAGGTTGAGGAATTAATTGTAAAAATATAAAGTACCCAAACTGAATTGAAGCTATCTATGGTTCTTCATTTTTGCTTAGAATTAACATAGAGTTCAAATAAAGCAACCCAAACCAATTCAAACCAACACCAAAACCTTGGCAACTCCAGTAGACATTTGGACTTCTGGGGGAGGCATCATGGGGTTCCAAGTGAAAGGTTCTTCCCAATAAACATTGGAGTTAGTGGCAAAAAGACACATCACATGCAAGAGGGCAAGCAGAGAGGAATAAAGTGGGCTAAGAGACTCTGGGCAGTTAGGCCTGTCTATGTGTCAGTAGTTTTCTATGTGGAGATGTCTAGCAGGTTCTCTGGGTGTTGAACTATGAGGCTAAGAAAGTCTCTTGTCTCTTCTATGTATAATGATACCTTTGTCCGTTTTCCTTTCAGATCTGAATGTTCCTTTCCTTGACATCTTATTAATTCATCCTTCTGGGAGTCTTTCAGGGAAGAAAACTCACACTAAGAAAAAAAATTCCAGCCAAGTCTAATAGACTAAACTTTCCTTAAGTTTGGATCAAGGCTAAGAAAAAAAAAAAATCTTTCAAGTGTTTGCCAGTTGGCAGGAATTTTAATAACAGGCTTCCAGAATCAAAATGAATCTTTTAACTTTCTTTTTTAACACTAAACTCATTGCGGACCACTGACATGTAAAATACTCCCCATGGAGGAAACAGAAATCTGAAATTAGTTGAGTATTACCCAGTGTCCTAAGTGGAGGACACATTAATATGCTTCCTTTTCACTTATGAACAAACATCTTATTAAAAGAAAGGAGAGCTTTCCAAGCATTTAACCACAAAATCCTGGGCATTTGGACTTGGAATTCTTGTCATTTGTATGGAAATATTCTCAAGACTTAGCAATAAGAAGAGCCACTGTGGAGAAAAAACAAGGCTGAGTAAATGTGTTTACTCCCAAAAGCCACGGTTGTCTTTTGATTAAAAAAACAAATGACTTTGAACATGAGTCAAAGGTTCGACAATAGAAAGTACAAAATCTGCTGACTAGTTCCCACTTTTTCTGTCTTCCAGGGTGTTAGGGCAGATGTATACCCACCTAGTCCTGCTGGTCACAGGGTCTTCCAGGGTGTTAGGGCAGATGTCTACCCACCTAGTCCTGCTGGTCACAGGTCCTTTGTTGAGTGAGAGACGGAAGAAATCAACATTCTAAAAATAAAAGTGTTGCTTTTCTTGAAGGGTCTAAAGTTTCTATAATGTAAAAAACCAAGTCTATATTGCAGGATTTGACACATTTTAAAGTGTGGATGAAGACACAGAGCCTGCCCTTTGGTCTAGCAGTCAAGTCATTGATTAGTAGGTAGGAATCATGTTGATTAACCAGCTTAACAACACACGTGAATCTTTGATAACTAACTAGCAGGATACTAACTAGACCCTACACCATTTTCTTTTCCTCTTCCTGGTTAATATAGCTTCAAAGATTCTTTCTGACATGGAGAATGCAGCTAAGTTTTCAGAGTAGTTTACACAGATTCTGAACAGGGAGACTATGAAGCTTAACATTTCCATCATACTTCCAGGAGATTTCTGAACGCTGTAGACATTACCTTGTATCAGTCAGGCTATAGAGGCAGAAAACTGCCATTTTCAATTTTGAGATTCTTTGAGAAGTCAGAGCATAGGGGAAGATGGAGGAAGACAGAGCCCTTGAAAACGTGAAGTTCTTTCAGTGTATGACCTGTCACTGCCACGGTTCCTTTCCTGTCTTCAAAGCCTTCACTAGTGTTTGAGACCTCAGTCACAGCAATCTTATTATTTTTTTTTGTCTTCCATCCCCCACATTGGTGGACATTTAATAAAACATCAGACCATTCACATAATCCAAGATAATCTCTCTTAATGCTAGCTGTTAGCAATGTTAGTCTGAAACTTAAAGCCCTATGTAGTGTTGTCTAACATAGCCAATTGTTCTTAAGAGTTAGAACATGGTTATATGGTGGATGGTCCTGCTTTCCATTAACAAACAGAGAGCTCAAAAAGAATCATTTTTAATTGCAAAATTTAATATCTAAAGAACTCGTTATTTTCCATCTTGATTACAAGTATGTGTTGTCAGGTTTGCCCTACTTTATCTGAGAATTGACTATAAACAGGGTGACAGAGATGAGATAATTATAAGCTTAAGATTCAATGGCCCAAAGGGCTTAAGTAATCTTTTGTACACTGTGAGTATAAAGGAATAAAGATGTAGCTTGGACTTTCACGATCTACTCTTGGTTGCTGTGTTGATTGAGTCTTGCAGGAATGACCCAGCACCAAGCCAATTTGGGGAGCAGTAATCACATACAGGAGAAACTGTTATTTTAGAGAGAATTGCATTGATCATATCAGGAAATGCAGCCTTCAGTTTGGTTTTACTTTGTTCTTAATCTACAATCTTATGGTTTTCTAAGGTATAGTTGACCTTATAAGACACAAAGTCATTTCTTCCTTTCATTAATTGCTTTCAAGTATGATTTAACCTATTATTTCTTATCCTTATTAGCACACTTATAAAAATATACAGACGTTGAAAATATGGGGAATGAGTGTAGGTCCATCATGCCAATGTTGTATAGAAGCAGCAAAGGTCATCGTGGGTTATCTGGAGTATTGATTTTCCTGTTTATATTTCTCTAACATTCCTAAAAGTACAGTGTGTTAAGAACCTACCAACTTTTGCACAGGGGAAACATGCACACACATCACATATACCACAACACACAGCATGCACATACCACACACACACACACACACACACACACACACACACACACACACACACACACACGGACACGCACATGCACATGCACACACACACTTTCAGTGAAATACATAACACTAAAGATAACCAGCTTTATAGATTCTCTATTTTCTATGTAACACAGTATTCTTAGCTTCCTACACAACATCTTTATGCACTGGTTCCTTCATCCAGTAATACATCACCCAAACCCTCATAGTTACATATAGTTTCTATTTTATTTATTCTCAAAAGTGCATTCTGATTGTGTCCTGAGTATATTTATAGCTCTCTTGCCACTAACAGGTGAGAGAGTTATTAACAAACATGTGAGTAATATCTATTGTTCATGTTTCATGAGGAGTTCACAAGCATATGGGATCACTTATTGATATGAAATCTGCATAGCTGCATCTAGGGATGTATGTGAGTTGGAGGGGCAGATGTGCATGTAGTAATGGACACATTTTCTGATGCCAGTTGTATTAACCAGATGTTTAATGCTGTGGCAGGTGAGAAAAATCAGCTTAAGGAAAATACCATTTTAGCTCACGGTTTTAGCAGATTCAGTCCTTGGCTGCTTGGTCTTGGTGCTTTTAGTCTAAATTGGGCAGAGAATGAAGATAGGAATGTTTGGTAGCAGAGGTGTCTTCTTTCATAGTGTCTGAGAATCAAAACAAGGAAGGAAGAGGCTGTGGTCTCATTTTACCCCTTAAAAGCAAACAAGCCTCAAGACCTAGATTCCTCCAACTGGCCCCACCTTTTGAAGATTCTGTTCTTTCTCAATAGTGACATGTGCTAGAGACTAAGCATTTACCAAGTGGGCATTTTGAGGAGACATCATTTCCCAAGAATAGCATCCATATTTGTGTGATTTTTGTATTATTTTTAGGAAACTTTTGGAACTCTCACATCTAAGGAGAAAATACCTTAACTCTTCTAAACAAAACCCAGACTATTTGTAAGTCAGGAAATGAGAAAAAACAAAACCCAAGACTTTATTGAGAAAGTCTGGAATATAATGGTTGACAAAGAACTGGTGTCATAAAACAGGAGAACATCTTTAAGAAACAGACTCTCAGGAATTCAATTGTTCTTAGTAGCTGAAGAGGTTTTGCAAGTCATTCAACCCATAAAGCAGAGAGCTCTGGCAACTCAGCAGAATGCAAACAGAGGGTTTCAGAAGGGAATGTTCTTTCCTGAATTTCCTCCACATTTATCTCCATGAAAGCACTGTCTCTTTCAGAAACATATTTTCACTCTCCTTGGCTGCTTCCAAGGAGAGTTCTAGCTTTGTAGGTATTTGGACATGGATTATTCGAACAGAGTATAAGCATTTAAGTCCATAGCTAGCATTCTGCCTGCCATAAGTTGAAGTCCATTTATGCAACTATGTTATGATGTATCATAAATGAATTTTTTCTTTTGCTTACCATCAAAGGATACCAGTTCTGGCCTACACTCATCATTTCAGGCACCAGTGGACATTCTTCAGATGTATTTTCCTTTGAAATGTCAGCAAAATAGGTCAGCAATATTTTATAGCATTTGAGAAACCCTTCATTTGTGGTCTTGGGCTCCCCAGCTCTCCTCTGTGAATATGATTTCTTGACGGCAGATTTTCTGCACTTGTCATGTGCTGACCTTACATTAAAAACTAGGGAAATTGGAAATACAATGTTTAATAGTCAACTCAATCTACCTTCGGATTATAAGAATTTTATATTAAGTGTAGAGTTAATCAATGTTTTATTGAGGGTTATTTTGGCTTAATTTTTCTCCATTGTTATTAAAAGTGAAGACAAAATACTGTTTTTAAAAACTAGTTATCAAAATATTTGTGTTAAAGGATCAGCTTGAAAATAAATATTATATCACTTACATATAATGAATAGCATAATATTATCACCTGAAGTAGCAGAGAAATAACTAAAAACCAAACATGTAAGGTCTCAGCTTTAGGAATATCTTTTAGTATTCTATCATGATATAATTAGTGCTCATAAAAAAGTTTTCAGTCTTTTTCCCCCACATGTTGCATATTACTATATAAAGATTCTATTTTATTTGAAGCTCCAAATTTTTATAAAATAACTGGGGTTATTTGAAGCTTATAAATTTTACCTATTCATTACTTCAAATATTTGCTTTAATTGCTGTGTGAACTTGCTTCTTAGAGAATGGTCCAGGGCTTCTGTGTCTGCTCCTACCTTAGGTTTTCTTTTAATCTCCATCTAAATTTCTCTCTCCTCTCATGTTTTATATTTCCCAGAGAATTATTTTCTTTAAATAGTATATAACAAATAGTAGATTATTATCCACATGGCATTTGGTACATAATAAAATATTTTCTATGTTTTGATTTTGAAACTAAGTCTGGAAAACATTATACACTGAATTTTACAGACAACATTAGAAACTTCATTTAACTATGTAAAATATGCTCATTAAAAATTTCCCTTAATACCCACTTATTCTAATCATCACACTTCTCTGCTGAGTATTATAATTGTATATAAATTATGCATGTTTTATCTATTTTAACTTATTCAGTTTTAATGTAATATAAAGAGTGCTGTGTCAGCGGTATTTGGCCTTTTGTCTTAGTGTGAAAATTTAAGTATCTTCTGTAATAAGTTTGGCAAAACCTTGAATCATCACATTATATTAAACATTAGAACATTTTCTGGAGTGAGAACGCATTCCAGGTTTGCCCCGGCTTGCCATGTAGCTGAAGATGAGCATGAACTGATGACCCTACTGCTTCTATTTTCACGATGTGGGATAAGAAGCCTTTGGGAATGGATGCTGGAGGTACTGCAAGCATTCTACCAATGGCGCTGCATCACCTTTCCTGGGAACTTTTATTTCATAAATTTTCTTAGCAGGTTTCCTTTTGCACAGTTTGGTCAAGGCTTCAAGAAACATATTCTATATTTTACACTTTATATTATATATTTTACACTATATATTATATATAAGATATATAATCACATCAGTATTTAAGTTTTCTAAAATATAATAGAATTCCATATTATGGCTGAGTTAACTTTAGAAATTTAACACTGTTGGAATAGTATAGAAGACATTCATTTTCCTCTTATTTTTGGGAGCATATCTTTCCAGCCGTGTCTTGAATTCTGTTTCCTTGATAGGAGTCAGTCTTTTGCGAATCTACAGATTGAAGATATTAGCCCAGCATTCAGCCTCTTTTCAGGAAGGTTTATGTTGTCCTGCTGTTTTATTTATTTATTTTTCTTATTTTCAGAATGGCAGTGCTGCCAAGGGCAAGTCTATACCTGTTGTTTGGTGTTAACTGTAACTGTTCGAGGTTTAGTGGCTCTATAGGGTTCTGAGAAAGGTAGTATTTATGGAGAGATGCCTTATTATCTGATGAGAAGATTGACTTTAGGTGAGAAAAATGAAAACAATTGCATAAGTTGAAAGAAAGGAAATTATAGTTGTACTAGAAATATAGATTCTTTGAAAGCAATTCAACATAAACTATCACTCTCTGTCTCTGTCTCTCTGTTTGTATTTTGTGGAGAGCTAAAGAAGAACTGTATGAGAAATCCTGAGAAAAGACTTAGTCTTCTTTTTAATATTTTATTTTAAACACATTTTAATTAAAGTATAATTACATAATTTTCTCTCTTCACTTTCTTTCCTCCCAAATCCCTTCCCTCCAATCCCTTATATTTTACCCACTTTCAAGTCCATCAAGTTGATTGTGTTTTCTGCCGCAATTATTATTATTACATATATGTACATATAGTAAATATTTAAACACAACCCACCGACTCCATTTTTGATGTTTGTGTATTTATAATTCAGGTTTGACTACTTTCTTCTTGATAACTAATTAGGAGGCTCATTCCTTAGAGGGGCTGACCATCTTTCTCTGGGAAGTCTTCAGTTACTTGTAGTTCTTAATCTAGGGATGGATATCATGATACATTCCCTCTTCCATGTTATCATGTCTATGGATATTGCCACTGTTCTGGTCTTGCTTAAGCAGCCATTTCTAGAAGAGACTGTTTCACAGCAGACTGCTTGATATCCTGGTTCTTCCAATCTGTTTGCCTCATCATCTATGATGTTCCTTGAGCCAAATATTTAAGAACTTGTGATATAGATGTGTCCATTAGAGTGGGCTCCCCAGGGTCCGTTGATCTCTGCACTGTGTCCAGTTATGATTTTCCGTAATGTTTTTCATTTGTTGTTTAGAGAGGCTACTATGATGAGAGGTGATAGCTATAATTATCTGTAGGTATTATTCTATCAAAATGATGGTAGCACATTCTCTCTAACATGTATGACTTCACTGGCTCTGGGAAATTGGCTAGTTTTCACCAACATGTGAGTGCAACCTACTGCACCTTTATAGATATTCTGCGATGCTGGTTATTATTGAGGTCAATAGGACTATTGTTGCTCTCTTCCCTTGGAAACTTGCATAGTATTTTATGGTAGCACGAGATCTAGACTGCAGGAAGGAGGTTTTCAGGTTAGACCAGTTCAAATAACCCAAGACCTGTGTCCTAAGTGAGCGGTATATTTAGTAATGGGGGTTTACTTTAAACCCTGAGGGGCATACAAGGACAACAGATAGTCTATATTATTTTTGGATTTCCATGATGATTGTTTTAAGTGAGGTTTCTAATGCCTGCCTGGTCTATAGTTCTTGTGGGGAGCATTATGAGCCCTGGTGGCTCAACTTAACTTTAAGATACATATGTATTGTCCCCTCAGGATACCCACTATCAAAATAATAATGACAATAAATGCTGACAAGTTTTTAGAGAAAGGTGGAACACAATTTGCTAAGCTACTCTGGCAATCATAATGAAGAATCTCTTCCAAAACTGAAAACCAACAGTACGAGACAACTGTACCACTCCTTGACATTTGCTTATGCGATAGAAGTTGGACATTTTACTCCACAGATATTTGCTCAGTGCGGTTCATTGCTGCTCTATTCATAGATGCTGGGAAATGAAACCCACCCAAACTCCCTCAGCAAAGGAACAGACCATGAAATGTGGTATACGTGTGTAATAAAATACTATCCAGCGACAAAGAAAAATGGAATCATGAAAAATGCAAGTAAATGTGTCGACCTAGAAAGTATATTAAGTGAGGCAATGAGGCAACATAGATCTAAAATGACCAAAGCTGAATGCTCTCACTCATTTGTAGTTCCTAGCTCCAAATATTCAGATAGTCAGGTACAACATGGAGTAACTGCAGAAAGCATAAAAGTAAAACAAACAAACAAACAAACAAATAAATAAATAAATAAAGGGACCTTGGGGGTTGATAAGGGAGATGAGAACAATTGGCTACAGGTGACATGAAGCAGGAAATGGGGAAGTGGGGAGAGAGAGAGAGGAAAGAAGCCAATACAGAAGTAGGAAGGGGAAAAAATAATATCGGGTTAGGTAAAGCCTCATGAATTCTTGGTGATTTATATTAAACTAGAATGATTTGCAGTTCATACATGTGAATGCATATATGTGTGTTCATGCAAGCATGTGTCCATACAGGTTTTGTGTGTGCGTGTGTGTGTTTGCCTTTTTAATAAAGAGAAGTGAAATTTTACTACAATAAGACAAATTATTATTACTCATAAATCTGTTGTCAAATATTTCAATCAGTGCTTTATTATGAAGCAGATAGTAGCACAAATGAAGTACGGTGAGAAGTATCTAAAGTATTTGCCATCGAAGTTATTTTTTAGTTATTTTTTTTTTTAACTTTAGAACACCTTTGGAGAATTTGGAAATTGTAAAATAACATAGCTGTTTTTTTTGCATATTCTTCAGCCAGTTTTCATAATGCTAGATGAATTACCTAATTATACCTCATTTGTCAAATTGAAAAATGAACACTAATTGTATGCTGCTAACTGCAGGTTATCCTATTTGATGGAAGCCTCTTTTATGTTTCAGGACCAAATCAAGTGCTGCACCATGTTTTGGAGCAGAGAGATTGTGTTTTCTTTTTGTTGTTTTGGGGAATGTCATTCAAATACAAATGTAAGAAAGAGAAAATATGCCTCATGAGTCTTATTAGTTTCTTAGAAACTGTGTAACATGAGCTGTGAATTCAGTAGCTGAACTCATGGAAACTCTTCATCCATTTATGCCCATATTCAGAGAAGCAACATAGGTTCTCATAGATGTACACTCAAAATTCATTAATAGAAACTCATGAAAGCCTCAAGTAATGTATTCATGAATTGAAAAATGTGACTAGCATGTTATTATAGGCATCAGTCCAATTAAAAGTTGCAATGAGAGTAGCCATTTTAAAAGACATGTATAGTATTTATAACAGTGAGTGACAGATCTGTCACTAACTATGGGAGATTGAGTTGTTACATTGTAAATAATTGTCCCACCCACTGGTTTAATAAAAAGCACTGATTGGTCAAAGGCAGGCAGGAAGTGTGGGCGGGGCTACCAGACTAAGAAAACTCTGAGAACAGGAAGCACAGAGCAGAATGCCAGAGAGAAGCCAGAAGAAGCAGAGGACAACTATGCTGCTCTAAAGAAAGGTACCCAGCCACATGGCTGAACAGGAAGAATCATGGATTAGATGAAGGGTACAGAGTTAGCAAGTTATATGCCTGGGCCTGATTAGCTGATTAGCCTAAAACTAATTGTAAGCATCTGTGTGTCTCTGTGGGTCTGTGGGCCTAAACCTTGAGGCTAGGCCTGAAAGTCCAGGCCAGAAACCTCCTACTACAGCTAACATTTCAATTGAGTACTTTGTAATCTAAATATGTTTATTTCATTTTCAATATCACCATACAGAAAATCCTGTGAATTCAGTGATAATGTGCAAAATGCCCATTGCAGCTTTGATTAAGGAAGTTACAGATAAAACAAACTTCAAGACAGAAAAATTATAAGCTCTATCAGTGGCTATTCAATTCTAATTGGAGTCATCTGCACCTGGAAGGATGGGCTACAGTGAAAGATTGATGTTGAGAAATCCCTGGTTCACTTTCAGTTCGCAGATGCTGAAGACAGATTCAGAAACTGATATCTCAGAAGCTAGAGGCTGGGCTTTCCATTCCATTTCTATGATGAAACTATCCGTGAAATAGGATTAGTAGTGAGAACATTTACTGTAGAAATACACTGGCTCAGGAGATGAGTTTTAAATCGATCCATGTTCTCTTTCTACATCCTCTGTCTTGAAATAGGGACTTGCTTATCTTAATTAATATATTTGAAAAAGCATCTATTTTTTCCCTTTTCTTTTAGGGATGGCATAGGGGTCAGAGAAGATTGAGTTATGGTAAAAGTGACCATTTTTGTAAAAATTCTTATTAAAGCCCAAATTAAAGCTATATGTGCTGTAGATTAATTTTTAATAATGCTAGCTGGAACTAATATTTCTAAACTGGTGAACTTATTAAAAATAGAAAAGATAAGAACAGTAACATCAGGATTTACCCCTGAAAATCAAGATGCCTATGGATGCTTCTTCCTGCTGTTTTGAATCTGTAAGTACACAGAAACAGCAGTATTAGCTAATGTTGTTCCAAAGGGCACAATAGAAGACTTTTACACACAGCCTTAATTTTATTCAATTCTACAGTTGATTGGGTATATGACATTAACAATTATCTTTGAAATATGAACAATCTGCAGGAATTCGAGATTCTGGTAATGGTGGGCCATGTCAGAGTGTCACTATTTACAGGGAAACAAAGGGATCTGGAATATTTATCAGTCCATCAACTATTTCTCCAGTCCCAACTAGATGTGATTAATGCTTCAGCAATCCTGTTCTACCATCTGATACAAAAAATTAAAGCATCTCCAAGCCTTCAGATTTGGGGAAATAATAAATATAACAATTAATATAGTAATTAAAATATGTCAGGTGCAAAACTACTTAGCTTTCATGTAGTTCACATAGTTAAGTCTTTTCTATATCAAGTATTGTGTTGAAAAAGTATCTTCCCCTGGGGTATGGATGAGTAGTCACCTATTAGTAGCCAAACTCCCCAAAGAAGTGGATCTTCATACGTCAGCAGCTGTCAACTGTCAGTAGTTCATCAGCTAAGAGTGGATTATTGGAAGCCTCTCCATGCATGTTAGGATTTTGATTGGCTTATTCTTGTACTAGAACTGTGCAGGTAACTAGGGGTACTGTAGTTGATTTGTGAAGGTTCTCCTATGGCCTTCTGACGTCCTCAGTCAGAGATTTTTGACCAGGTTCAAGTAACAAGCATGAAATTCCTTCTAAGGGCCAGTCCTCAAACTAGATCATAAGATCGTTGGTAATCCCAAAGCTGTCATGACACTATCGCACCTGTTGGAACAACCTTTCTTGTGGTCAGTACTGTAGTGTTCATGGTCTGGCACTAGATAAAACTATTAATGATGGCATTTTTTTTTCTCACTCCCCAAAGTGTGCATAGCACCTCCCAAAAGGCTGAACAACTTGGAGGCAGTTTTCCAGTGAGTTTGAGATTGACATTTGAAATGTCCTACAACTGAAGTGGGTGCTATCTTCAACAAGAGGCCTTATCATTTAATTATGATGGGCAACCGTAAGCAATGGCAATAGTCTGTGTTGTTTGGTATGCTTTATGCCTCCCCCTGACCAATAATTCATGAGTTGGCAACCCACGCGGGACCTTGAGATTTTCATTAAATAACTCATGAGTTCTGGAACAATACTTGCCAGTCATGCAAGACATCACTGGCCAAACTCCTTTTAAAAATATTATTTTTAAAAATTAACTTGCAAAATAATGGATTTCCATAAGGTTTTTCATTCAGCCTTGGTTTGGGTTAACTTAACTCTCACCCCCTGTTTTCTTCTAACCCTCTTCCTTCATGCCTACTTAAGCTTTTTTACTCTTACAATGTGGCTGGCACTACTTCCACTGAGGAGATTAATAACAATAATAATAGTAATAAATAATGAAAACAACAGTAACGGAAGCAGCCACAATGATAATAAAGAAGAAATGAAGTTGATATTGAGACTGGTTGGTCCTTGAGGAGTGGAAAGGATATGATGAAAGGAAGTAAGATGGACGTTCAGTGTATAAAAGTATAGAGCTTTATAAATAAAAATAGCAAAACAGGACAAAGGAGCATCTTCCTTTAATTATATATTTAAAGATATGATACTAGAAACTTTTTAGAGAGGTTAATGATAAAGGCACTTGCTACACAAGCTTCACAGCTTGAGTCAGATTTCCAGACCCATGTGGTGGTAGAAGAAAAATGACTCCAATTGGTTGTCCTGTGACGTCCACATATATGCCATGCTGTGCTCACATCCTTATCCCACCCGGGTTTATACACACATGCGTATATACACATGCATGTATACATGCACACATACTATCTCTCATTCACACACACTATCAATATAATTAAAATGTAAATCAAGACTATTGGGAACAAGGTATACGGAAGGACTCCCGTTTTATATACACTTCCTGAATGCCTTTCCAAACCTGACTTAAAAGAATATTTGGATTTTATTCTTGTTTTGTTCTAGTAAGAATATATTGCTCCAAAATTCTCATAGTTAGAGAATGTTTGGGAGCAGACTATACTAAATATAGAACAGTTCTGTCATCATTAACCTATATAATTTATTTAGAACTTATAAAATGCATAACATATGGTGAGGACCTCACAAGGCTTCATTTATTATATTATTAGCCAAAGTAACTAGTTTCAATCTGATTTATAGTTTTATAAGTCACCAAAGTAATCACTATAGAAAATGTACCTTATTGTTTACAGTTCTGATGAATATGAAAATCATGAACAGAAAGAATGATTGGAGGGAAGGTAAATAAATGATGCTACCACATTGAGCTTAGATGGCAGCTGAGAATCTCTTGTTCAGTAAATCTTCTTACTTGGTTCTGGCACACTCGACAGCCAGAATTCTGTATCGTTATACTTGCATAGTTATTAACTTTAAAATACTCTCCTGTTATCATTTAGATACAAAGCATCCCCTAAAATGTTGATATTTGAAGGCTTGGTCCGTGTCTGTGAATACAATCATTGAGAGACAAGTGAATTAAGTTCTCTAAAAGAAACAATGAGTGAATTCATTATTGGGAGGTTATAACAGTGGAATAGGCATTGCTTAGTTTAATGAAATATGTCATTTGTGTTCCTTGGGTTATAACATAATGGGTGTTTGGTCACTCTCTGCCTCCCTTTCTGCTTCCTAGCATCTAAGAGATAAGCAAACCTTTGTCCACAATGTTCTCTCTTACCTGGGGCCCAGGACAATGGAGATAGGAAGCACATTCTATAATCTTTGAAACTGTGAGCTAAAATAAATATGTTCACTGTAAGTTGTGCCAAGCATTTTGGTGTAGTGAGTAGCCAATTAAACATGCATATTAAAGCCACTAGCTTCAGACATATTATTTAGTTTTTAATTAGTGAAACCACATATACGGCTACACTTTCAGGTAAAATGATATTTTAGGGAAGATAATTATTAACTGAATAGATCCACAGAGTTATGACATAGGCAAGAAGTTAAAGGGCATGAAAAGAACTGGAAAAGTGGCCAGTAGGAGATTATTCCTATTAATGTGTCAATAAAAGTATGATAAATATTTACTCAATAGTCATTTGTTGCTCATACTATGCCATTTATTTATTTAACAGAAAATACTTTAATAGTGAGCCAGAAACCTTACAGTACTGAGACCTTCAGAGATTTGGATTTCTGTAGTTCTTGGAAGAAACCTTTTTGTGCAGATGATATAGTTCTAGTTAAACTGGAGTAATGGTACTGGAAATGTTGGGTGTGTTGAGTGTGTTACACAATCTTCAAAGCCACATGTGAGGATAACTTGGCTGTCATAATAATGGGGTTTTATTTTTCAGATCGATACTCTCTGTTTGCCCTGCTAAAACGCCTCAGTTACCTTTGTTTCTGGCTCCAAGGTACTTTCCAAACAATAACATGTTGGATGAACACCCTGGTAAATAGATTGTTATCTCTCCAGTTAGCAGAAGCAATCAAAGGCCGAGCAACTGGGTGAAAGAGGAAAAAGTAAGGTAACCTGAACAGGAAGGATTGACAGATTTCAGGGAATTTGAGCCTTAATGTTGTGGAATGTGAAGGGAGTGAGGAAACTTGAGAGGAAACCTTACTTCACTGCGCATAACAAACAAAATACAAAATATGAGAGAATTCACTAGTAGGATTCTCCGGGGGAGCAGAATTGATGGAATGTATGTAACATAACCATGTGAGGTGATTCACTAGATGGGTTCAATCAGAGGCTGGATATTCCTGCACTGATTGTCAGCCAGTGAGAGAGCCAGGGACAGCCAAAAACTACTTAGGTGGAAACCTTAGAAGAAGAGGGAAGGAGACTTGTGTCTGAGGTCAAAAGCTTTGAAGCTCTATGTTGAGTTACTGTGAGTTCAGGTTCAAAGGCTGGTGAGTCAGCGGTCTAATAACCAAAGAAAAAGCCAGCCATGTACATGCAAGAACTGGCTTCTCTCTTGAGTTCCTGACCCGTCGGAGAGCATCCTTTGTATTCAAGGAGGCTTTTTATTTCAGTCCAGTCATCTATGTGCCCAGGGCCTCTGGAAATATTCTCATAGACACGCCCAAAAGTATGTTGACTAGTATTTCAAAGTCTCTCAGCTCAGTCAAATGTGCAGTCATGATGAGCCATCCTAGGATTAAGGTGAAAGGTCAGAAGTTGACATAAATGTGAATGTACTAAACCTTGTACTTAAATATAAGTCAAGTTTTCTAAAGTGCGAAAGCAGAGATATTCAATAGTCACAATGAACATATTTAAAACACTAGGGTGTAGAAAACCTGTATCAAAGAATAGGCAAATTGTATAACTATTTCAGTAATAGACTGTAAATCAAAAGTCATGATGGAAGTCATTTGTTTCAACTTATAGTTACCCAAAACCTAGTAACTTAAAATTGAGTTCAGTAGATAGCATAATATCAAAACATATACAATTAGAAACTAAAATAGTCATAAGGATAGCTACTACGTGGGACTGTGAAAGTACTGCTTGCTCTCTCTCAATCATCAAGCTGTCAGAATCAATAGAATATAGAAGAGGTGGAGCCTGGTTAAGAACACTCAGCTGCTAGGGACCTAAAGACTACCACCCTCAGAAGTATACATTATTTGCAACCCTTTATGATACTGATCAGATGATAAATCTCTGATCAAAATGTAAGAACTCAATGAAAAAGACATCTAGAATTAAACTATGCTTAGAAACCCTGAAGTGTTTCTAAGTAATGCATACATAAACCAGAAGTGGGCAATAAAATTCTAAAGTTGTTTAAATAGTAATGAAAATATTTTCAAGTGAATGATGCAGCTTTCCACACTTAGAGAGAAATTTAGAGGGCATTACTTGTGTTTTTGTTGCTGACAAAATGAACATCACAATCTTATTAGTTTCCTGTAGTTTAGAAATATTATTAATACACCAACAAGTCTTGCCATACTTCATCTACTTCTAGGGCCTGCCCTTCCATTTAAGAGAGCTCATGCCATTTGTTTGGACTTACTCAGACAACCCAGAAGTTCTCACATTGAAGGTCAGCTGAGCATCCTCAACTCAACATTCAGTCCAAACTTCTCTTCCCATTAGGCTAACATGGTCACCGCAGCATCAGGAGATGTGGATGTGCACCTCTTCTAAGCTCTTTTTTTCTGCCTGCCATGTAACATGGGATGCTTAAATTAAAATGCTGAAAGTAAGAAGCTAAACATTTACTTTTAACAGAAAGAGTTACAACTAAACTAAAATAATGTGATATGGGACTAATAATAAACATACACTAAGGATAATCAGTGAGACCTAGGAGTGGCTTTAATTGACTTATTAGAATAGACATAAAGATTAATTTAACAAAAGGAAGTTACAAACTATTTGAAGACTACTAGAGTTACATAAACTCTGCAGAAAGCATAATATGATTAATCTTATATATATTTGTAAATATAGATATAAATAAACCCATAAAATTTATCAAAACTACTGCAAAGTAAAAAAAAAATTCAAACAGTATTCAGATAAAGATGTCTTAAGCTTCTAATATTAAATCCACTGTAAATCCATTATTATGGGTTTACCATAAGCAAACTATGGGTTTACATGCAAGTAGTTCAGAAATTCAAGGAATAAATGGCTTCAGTAATTAGCCTATTATTCCTAAGAGCAGAAAAAGAAATAACATTGGTCAATAAAGTTTAAAATGTTACTTATTTGTATGTGTACAAGCACATGCATGCACGCACACACACACACACACACACAGACTCACACACACACACGAATGAACACGTATGTGCCTATGGGCATGAGCACATGAATATGCACACACATGGAGGTCAGAGGACAACTTTGGGGAATTAGTTCTCTTCTTCCACTATGAGGGTCTAGCTATAAAACTCAGACTTGATAGTGGGCACTTTACCCACCGAGGCATCTCACTGGCCCCAGATAATGCATGCTATAATGCTGACTCACATTAGTCAAAAATATCTGTCAAGGACCCAAAATGAGGTTAATAGCATCAATGGAGTACTATATTAAAGTTTCTCAATAAATAAGAGTTGTATAAATAAAAATAATATATAGAATAGATCAGTAAATATCAGAAAAAGAATAAATTACACAAAGCATAGTCCATACACATCCATTCACATCATACACAAAGCATTTAAGAACTAAAGGCTACCTTAGAGACTTAAATGTGTGGCACAATTATTTTAAGAAGCAAAGGGGTGTCTGGGTGAAGTGTTTCATGGTTCTAATATTGTTAATAGAATTACATTACTCTCCTTTTTTCTTCCTCTAGCCTCCCCAGCTACCCTTCTTTGAATGACCATCATGACCCACTTTGTTGACAGCCTCATTTTTTTTGATCCTAATTGTCACCTACATAAATGTATGCATTTAAGTTTGTACGTATGTAGTTTAAGTATGTGTACACACAAATGCATATCAATATACTTTACTGACTCTGTTTTTTGTTGTTTGTGTGTATATGGATTCAAGACTGGCCACTCTGCATTAGACCACCAATGAAAGGGCTAATCCATGAGAGATGCTAACCCTCCCTCTCCCAGCATTCACTAAGGTGACCATTGTTCTTTGTCTACAGATGGGACTCCATGAAATCTATTTTCCTTCCATTTTAACATGTGCATTGACATTGTCATTATTTCTGTCTTATTTATGCAGCCATTTTTAGGAGAGACTTTAACAGCCATCTTCCTGGTTTCCTGGCTTTTACACTCTTTCTGCCTCCTCTCCACAAGTGCTCCCCAAATCATAGATTCAGGGGCTGTGATGTAGACATATCCATTGTGTCTGAGTTTCTTGTGATCTGTTGTGTCCAGTTGCAGTTTTCTGTGACAGTCTCTACTAAATATAAAGAGAGACTTATCTGCAGGTATAATGATATATTTTTAAATGTAGTAAGAAATTATGCTAGTTTAGCAAAGTTGCAATAGTAGAGTCTCTTCTGTAACTAGTGATGTTATGATCTTCCTTCTGTTGAGTAAGCCTTAAGTTCATTTTGACAGCCTCTGACATGTCAGCCACTTATCACACTTTTACACATAGTCTGCCATTAGTATTTGTCATTATTTATAGGTTTGCAGCTGGGTAGAGCCTTTCATTACGGATGTAGCTCTAATTGACTCTCAGGAGTTGAGAGGAGACACCTGTGGTGAAGACGCCTCATACTTAGGATCTAGGACTCTGATGATGTGAGCCAGATAAAAGACTCATTCTTACTGTTGTCTCCCATGGTTCTGGAAAAACACTATGCAAGTTGCCAAGGGAGGGAAGCATTTAACTGAACTTTTAACTGTAATACTTGGGAAACTGCAACAAAAGAAGATTGCTATGAATTTGAGGTCATTCTAGCAAGTTCCCGGAAGTCCTGGGTATAGAATGAGGGTTGTCTCAACCATTAATGCCCAGAGAGAAAAATTGTAATTAAAATAACTCTGGGTTGCCTTGAGATTAAGGTAGTACCTTCTATATAGTTCAGAGAGTCAAAATTTGTCATGCTTTTCTCTTCACACAAATTATAAAACCATTTATGGTGATTTTGGTCAATGCTTAGTACTATTTGGGGAAGACTATATATCATTCTCATTTTGCATTTGACACGTTTACATAAAATTTACAAAAATTTAAGTTTTCATAGAGCACGTAAGGAAGGACTCATATTCCATGTTTCGTATCTTTCCATGTTATAAGTGAATGTTATAGTATGATGAGTGGATATATGCTTATGTACTTTAACATAGAATACCATTTATCAAAAAAAAAAAACCTTAAAAATAAATAAATTGTGATTTGAAGAGAGAAAATGTCAAGGAAACATAATACATTGAATAGAAGTATGGTTAGCCATTATTATTCCAATCTAAGAACAAGTATTTTACCCAAGGGCTATTTTATGGCTTATAAACTCTCAACTTAGGATAGCAAGATATCTTATATTTTCTCAAGAATTTCTGAAAACTGGGATGAAAATAAGTTCTTGCTCATGTAGTGGGCCTATTTTTGATATGTAAACAGCTTAAGATTCCACTAATCACATATTTGTTTACATAAGAATAACAGTCTCTAGTAACTGAGAAAGATATGGATGCCCACCAAGACATGCACCCAGATGGATGCTTAAGAATGGAGATGCCAATTTGAGACATGAATAACCAGTGAAAGTGTCATTGGGTTAGGAGCAATGGCAACAGAACCCTAGGTAAGTAGTCAGAGATAGAGTAGGTGAGGTTAGTTAGTTACATTCCTATTGATGTCCAAAATAACTTTCCCATTAGTATTTAAAGCACAGAATTATAAAATGAATCCAAATAATAAAATACAACAAATTTTTCTTTTCCATGAAGATGAGGTAATTAAAAGAGAAATAATCCTGATGCAGTTAATTATCATTTGGGATAATGCTGAAGAGGAAAAATGTCCCCAACGCTAACAAGTGAGCACTGGTAAAAACATGTCATTTTAAAAGTTTTGTTTGGCTTTCTAAAGTCAGAATGGTAGATCATAGCACCTGAGATGGAGATCTGAATCAATAAATCTAAAAGGAAAAAGCAGCTACAGTCTTCAGAATCTGAATTCTTCTGAGCAAATTTAGCTCCAGCTCTATTTTTGTTATTGAAAACAGATGTATATCTAAACATAGTTGTTTGCTTCATGTCATCAAAAATATGATAAACATAATTGTGTAGTCAACCTTAATTCTTGTGTGTTCTAATTTTCACCTTATTAAAATTATTTTGGTATTCCATCCCACAGTTTATGCAAATTTTCACACACCTGTGGTAAAAAATATGCCTCTACTCTGTGTTTTAATATAAACACAATGAAAGAAATAGCTAACTAGCTGAAAGGAACCATTTTTCCCTCACAGAATTGGCAATCTTATTATTATTTCTAATTAGGTAACTTACATCACATTAAAAACAATTCAGACTTCCAGATTATGGGTTAGTATTCTGTTTTTGGAATGTTGCAACATCACTTCAAAAGGTGCAATAGAGTTTCTCCTTTATAATATGCTAGAAACTGTTATTTATTTATTTATTTTTATTTACAAATTATCTCCTCCCCTCACTGTCTCAAATCCATCAGCAATATTGCATACTATAGTAGGCTGAGATGTGGATTAGTTGATACAATGTATGCCTAACACGCACGAATCCCTGGGTTAAGTTCCCAGAACAACAAGAACCTGATGAAGTGACATTCTTGTATAATCCCAGTACCCAGGAGATTGAATCAGGAGGATTAGTAATTCAAGATCTTTCTTGGCTACAGAGAAAATTTGAGACCATCTTGATTTACATGAGACTTTGTATCAAGTAAATATAGAATGAAAGAAAGAAAATATTATATACCCACCAAGATCCAACATTGCCTTTATAATTGCAAAATATATTGGGTGTACTAAACAGAAATTTTATAACCATGCTCAACTCAGCTTATTTTCTTGAATAATTCTATTTAATATTAGTGCTGAAAAATTCAGTGCCCCAAATTTTTTTTAATTTATATAAATAACTCATGAACATAAATGTCACAACTTTGCCTAAAGTTTGTGTTAAGGATTCAGGCATAACTTTATTAAAATTAAAGACGAATGAAAATTCTTGAACATTCATGAGATAATTTAATAAACAATGTTTTTCAAAAGAAATCTGGAGTCCATCTTACAGTCAAGGTTGGATATAAAATGACTCAAAATAATATGCTTCCCTGATTGGAATTCTGTACAATATTAGAAATATAACCTAATTTTATACCTTAATTTTGTCAGGCCTATAATTGCAGATCTGTACAGAATACATTAGGAAATAGCGTTTAAGAGTCTTGAGCTAGTGAGCATACTCCCAATCCCAAAGAAAATTCTCAGAAGTGTTCAGCCACATCTAGCTAAGGCGTGTGCGTTGACTGCAGGAATGGAGCAGTGGCTCTCATAGCTGTGCAGTTGGGCTGTTTAACCTCTGCTGTGATTGAGAAATCTGTGAAAATGCTCAGGGATCCAAAAGCCTGCCACAGTGAAAGACAAAATAAAGTAAGGGAAGACCAAATCAAAAGACTTTTGATTTTTGCAGAAGATATTATCTTAAAAGTCAAGAATTGTTTGAAAGAAATTTTTCCATTCCAAAAGAGAGAATAATTTTTCTAGACTACCCAAAAATTCTCAGAATTGGAATGTTCCTAGATGTTTATAAAACATTAATAATTAAATTAATAATTAAATATTTTTAATTATTAAAGGAATAATCCATGTGCTCAACATTAATTACTCTGATGCTGGAGCATCTCTTACATTTTCCAACAGTGTTTTCTAACCTCACAGTGTTGTGATGATTAATAACTGTTTTCTACCTGACTGATATGAAAATATACATCCACGTGTTGCTTTGCTATATGACTTCAAGTCTGGAGAGTACAGAGGAATCTTAGAGGTAAATAGAAAGTAAGTGTGTGTGTGTGTGTGTGTGTGTGAGAGAGAGAGAGAGAGAGAGAGAGAGAGAGAGAGAGAGAGAGAGAGAGAGAGAGAGAGAGAGAGAGAGACTGCAGACTGAATCTAGATTTCTTTCTATCCTAGGCAAGCGCTCTAATACTGAGATACAGAAGTACATCTCCAACTTTAGAAGTTGATATTTATCTGCAGTAATGTGAAGTGTGACTTTTATTAAAGTAAAATTAGAAGTTTGTATTCACAAACTTAGAGCAGCAAGGTGTGGTAGTTTGAATATGAGTAGCCCCAGAGGCTTATATCTTTGAATATGTAGTCACTAGGGACTGGAACTCTGATAGGGTTAGGAGATGTGGCCTTGCTGGAGGAAGTGTGTCATGAGAGTGGGGTGGAGGGTGGGATTTGATAAGCCAATGCCAGTTCTAATCAAATCTTTGCCTTCGGATTGGGATATAGTTCTCAGCTACTTCTCCAGCATGATGGCTGTCCTACCTGTTGCCATACTCTCTGCCATATTGGTAATGGATGAAGACTCTGAAACAGAAAGCCAGCCCCCAATTAAATGTTTTGTCTTATAAGGGTTGCCATGGTGATGGTGTTACTTCATACAATACAATAGCTACAAAGAATCAAGAGCAACAGAATTTACAAGTATAAATTCAACATTTGTTTTTCTTAGCACTAACATTTGAATACTTTGCACCACACAGGGATTAACAAAGGAAACACTGAAACAAGATCAATAAGAATCAATACTTGAGAATAATATTTAGCCTGCAAAAAAATACTGAAATAATGAACCTGAAATAATGGATCCTGTTCATTTATAAAGTCATTGATGTGAGTATGCATTTTTAGAATATATAATTACTTTTGTAAAAGTTTTTGGTTATTTATTAAAAACAGTTTTGAGAAGTTTTGATTATATAAACTTGACTTCTTTTTAATAGTTCATTGTCATGAATTTTATAATATCAGCTCATGTGGCTTAAAGTGCAGGAACACCTACAAAGAAAATGAAAATGTAGGTTTTAGCCAGTCTATGAACAAAAGTTAATTGTGATCAGAGAGGAAATTGCTCACAGGTTCTTTCAAGTTAAACAGCTCTTCTATTTGCTAATGACAAATGCATTCTATTATTATATACTGGGTTTGAGCCTGCCAATCCCAGGGAAATAAAATGATCCGTATTAAGTTTATCATTTCATTTTTATGAGCAAAGTGCTCATGTCTTATTTCTTCCTGGCTGAATGTCTGTGTTCTTATCTTTCTCTTTTTTCTTTATTTTACATCCTGATTACAGTTCCCCTTCCTCCTCTCCTCCTAGTCACTTCCTCTCCACCAATGTCCCCTCCTTGCATCCACTTTTCCTTCCTTTCAAAAAATGTAGGGCATCCTATGGATATTGACTAAACATGGCATATCAAGTTGTAGTTAAGACTAAGCCCACATCTTGTTTTAAGGCTGGGTAACGTCACCCTGTATGAGAAATAGGGTTACAAAAGCCAGCAGATGAGTCCCTGTTTTCACTGTTATGAGTCCCACAGGGGACCAAGCTAGCTTTTCCTTCATTGTGGGGAACAGGTTCTTTATTCTTGACAATGTTCTATGTTTCATAATGGAAGAAATTCTTTACTTAGTTCTCCAATTACTATAGGTTTCTGCTGTAGACACTTCTTTATCTCTGGAAGGGAGATCAGAGAACCAGGGTGTTCTTTGTAAAAGTGTAGCGTGAATGTTAAATGGCAATGATTCCTGCATTAGTATTCAATTATAGAGTCAGATCAACAGGCTTCAGTCTTTAGAGCTTTGGTAATGGTAAGTTAATAAAGGTGGAGTTTTGCTGAAATACTTAGATTCTCACATTACAATTGTTTCTTCTCCCACCAATTCTCAGGGACACCCAAAGAAGAAAATGATGCACCATTAGGTGCCTGGGTGCATGCACACCTTTGTGTGCTATCTTTTGGTAAAAGATACTTACCTCCTATATTTAAATCTATAATGAAGTGATAATTATAAAGAAAGAAATGACAGAGAGATGTGGACACCTGTCATTAAATGAAACAATTATTCTGAAGTGAAAGTAAAATGAATTATTTGAGTGAATTCAATTCATTTCATCACCAGTGAAAGAAGACAATTTCTTACAAGGAAATGTCAGGTCCCACTAGAGCTCAGGGGACATACACTGATGTACCTAATACTCACCTTTTAACATTCTATAGAGTACATTCAATCCTCAGGGTTGCCCCAGTCCTTTAATATATGTGAACTGTGTATTAGATGAATCCTCAGTACAAACTAACCCTCTCATGGATTGCTTGTTTGAAGCAAAAGAACGAAATCTTATCAGATTCAATACAGGTGAAAACAAGGCTGTTAAAGGCTTAAACGAAGGATATGCATTTCTCACAGTTGCTTTGAATGATTGTCTATGGTTATTTTGACCAAGCATGACTTTTACCTTCTCAGTTAATTTTAGAGCCTATATTTTGGTGAATTTCTGTACCGAATTATATCAAGCAGTTTTCAAGATTTTGTTAAAAGTCATGGAGGGGAAGGAGAATGTGGCTGAGGGACCATGTATGCAGAAGGTTGATCATATTTTCTGTCTGTTATTATTAATTCCTCTTTTGTAGCATCTCTGAGGTACCATGTGTGTTCTTGGAGCTTGAAAACTACTGGAACACAGATAACATTCCATTTTATTTTGCTGCACTGAATCCACAGCTAGATTTTATGCTTCAAACTTTTAAAAATAAAAGTAGAAAGGAAGACATTTATGTTAGCATGGATACTCAGAGAAAATCAATATGAAAGTGGCCCTAAGACAGTGTTCATTTTGGTGATAATTCATTTGTAAATTTGAAATGTTCTGGAAATTTAGAGACTATTTCAGTTTTGAAATATGGGTTGCTCTAGTAAAATAATTAATATCTTAAGATAAATACAATATATTTACAAAATTATTTTTTTTAAAAGAGAACCAACAAATGAGAATATGAGGAATTATGAACCACTTGTTGTGAATTCAGGGAACCCAACTGATTCTGACTTTTATTTCGGTTTAGAGACTTGTGCCTGTTACTTGAGAATTGCAATCCTTAACTATTATTTGTGAAGCACAGGAGGTCCTTGAGGATCACTGCTGGGGAGGGGAGGGTAAGGTGAGTGACTAAACTGTTCCTGAAATATATTTACCAGGAAAGGATAAGTTGGAAGAGAGAAAAGAAGGCAGAATAGAAAAGAAAAAGAGGGGGTGATAAAACTCACTAAAGACTTTAAAAAGAGCCACATGGAAGTTCACTCCCTACTGTAGCAGCTTCCTAAAATATATCGACATACTCAGACATGAAAGGTGTTAAATGAATGGAGTTGTACTATAAAGGAGTAACAATACCCCTATTAGACAGCAGTGGTAAACAAAAGGCCAAGTGTCAGGAATGGATAAATTTTGTTCTGAAATTGTTTGCTGGTGAGATCCCAAAGACCATGAAATATGCAGGCTATCACTACTGTTCTTGATTATATTCCATAATTTGATAATAAGACACTGTTTCTGAAGATATCACATACTTGCATTGGAACATGGAAAAATTAAGCTGATGCTGACCAGGAACCTACATCCTTACTGGATAGTTTTGATATTGCTGTAGGTGCTATGTAGGCTAAGGTATTCATTATACTTTTGATTGGCCTGACAAGACATGGGTCAACAGTGTAATAAATGTGGGGGTAACCTACCACTTTCTGATTTATTTAAATCCTGTTCCAGAAGCTGAAACCAATTACTAGCACAATTATTGGATCAAGAACTCATGACTAGACAAATCATAGACTCTAGGAGAAAATGTAATACTTTTATTTTGCTAAATAGACATAGCATTAAACGGAGGCCTAATGATTTATTGTTAAATTCATAGACTTATGAGTTTAATGCATCAAATATCATCAGAGAATCTCTGTTTGCAATAAATAATGATCACCATATAAACATGCAACTGGCCAAGGTGCAGAGAATGAGAGACTTTATAAAGTTCAGCTCCCAGAACATATATACCACATGCCCTTTCCCAAAAGCTCAGGGATCATTGTAGGAAATGGGGCAAAAAGATGATCCAGGTGTGGTGAATGACTACAAAGGGACAGTGGTTATAGTTCCAGCAATGCAGCTACACATATGAACTCAGAATGGTTCTAACAGCATAAAGAAGGCCTGTGCAAATAATCAAACCCATTGTGGAGACAGGAATTGGAGACAAAGTTCCACATTTAGTCTACAAGCTGTTGGCTATTGTTAACTTCTTAGAAATAAGGGTCGTTTTTTTCTAATAGTGGATAGCACTCTAATGGAAAAGAACACATTCAAAAATATTTCGGAAGAACAAATAGATTTTGATGTGGAACAAAGGTCACAAAGCTGGGTATGAAGGATGAGGGGAATGATTCTGGATAGAGTTGGGGAAGGAGGGAACATAGGGCCAGAACCTATAGAAATTCTTAAAGACTATAGAAATTCTTAAAGACAGTAAATTTGTAATATTTTATAATGTGTATGTAGTTTATCTTCAAGATTTACATAAGATATTTTCTGCAATTATTTTCATTTTTATGATATAAACTTTTAAATGTAAAGTGAGGCTACTTAGATTTGTTTATGCTATAATACTATGTGCTATGTTAGCAATTATTGATAGGAGCCAGCCCCATGCAGAAGGCATCACACTTCTGATGTTAATTGTTATTTAATAGTCACTCTAGGAAAAAAGAGAATTTGTCTTTCTACCATGGAGTTATAGCCAAATCCAAGTATAGAAACATAGTAAGGATACTCCTCAAGGTAAATACTGAGAGTCAACTGATGTAGACAAATAATCACTTACTTCCAAGGAATCTAGGTCTCTTAACATGTTACAGGATAAAAAAAGCACCAAAGGATAGTGTTCTGCTGAACCAGCAATGAAATTGTACTGGCCATCATTGTTCCTACTGAAAGACACACTGGATTCTAGAGAGACATCGGTTAGTGTCTTTTGGGAAGACAACATTGGAAAGCCTTTTAACCGAATTCATGTCCACCTTTGCAATGTTCCTTATGCTGAAGCTGTGTCCATGCAGGTCTCAGCTTAAATAGAAGAAGTTTTCACGGACAACTTAAGTAATACTACTCTTTTCTTTTGTCCAAGGTTCTATTTTAGTTTTTATATTATGTCCTTAACAAATCTTTACAAGACCCTATTTTACTCAACAAGTATTTAATTACTAGTCAATGCCATACAACTTAGTGATATGAGCTGATTGTGGTTGTGACTTATTTTTTTTTAATAGGAAATACAATAAGAATATTAAAGTCTTTAAAATCATTTTTTTAAAGTTTTGGTTCATTAAAACTGACAGAGGGGGATTAATATACAAATAATACATAGAAGTCATTTATCTGATTATAGGCATTGTTGAATAAGCAAAATTTCAGTATCTATCTGTCTGTCTGTATATCTATCTTCTATTTATTTATTCAGGCTTTCTGTATCTTAGGGAGACCTGAAACTTACTATGTAGACCAGGCTGGCCTTGAACTTACAGTGACCCATGCTTTTGTCTCCCATAAGCTAGGACTGTGATCATGCATATCTGCCTCAGTACTGTATTTTACTACTCTCGAGTGTCTTTTTGTGACAACCATGATATTTAAGAATCTCTTTACTGACCAAGATCAATTAAAATGTTATATATAATGTGTCAGGAACAGTATTCATAGCCTTAGTCATTGTTCTTCAAATATAAATACCTCTAAAAGGTGTTATATAACCAGCTACCTATAATTTCAAAATATGGTGGTGATTTGAAAGAAATATATGATGTATTTAGCACATCAAAGGAGTTCTAAAATACTAGGAAACCTTTGCCATAATGGCTTCCAATATGTAATGAAAATCTTCCTCATGTATCCTGAATGACAGACCATTTTATCACGTTGAATATAAGAAACACTTTAAGTGAATTTTTCAAATTATGAATTTGATGGATAAAAGGTACAATGTGATTGTACTTTTAAATCCTACCCCAATAGGCTTTTCGATTTAATTTCACAGTTCTGAGGGAAGTGAAGCCTATAACATGTAGTCTTCATTTATAGTGCCTTTTTCTCTAGGAAACTGTAAGAATTCACTGATTGCTTTCCTGGGGTGACATGGGGGCAATGGAAACTTTCTAGACAGCTCTTTGTTATTTATTTCTTTTGGAATTGGTTAAAAATTGAGTGTATTTTTCATGTCACTCACACCTCTGCAAATTTTCACTCAAAAGTCACTTTGTTATAAGAAAGCAGATATGACAGGTTTTGGATTATCTACAGAAAAATAAATCAGATAATGTATTGATGTGGGAATGTCTTTCTATATGCTGTGCATATCAATCTTTAAATAAAAGACTGTTTTAGCCATGGCAGACACCGTAAAAAAAAAAGTAGGTAAAAAATCAAAATAGTTAAAAAAAAAACAAGGTCAAAGTCAAATCAAGCCAACAGCCCCCCAAAAAGCATATAAAAAACACAAATAATCCACAAACCACATAACAAGCAAATTAATAAAAATAAATTAAATTAAAATTAAAAAACTAACTAACAATATGCCTAAGCCATAAGCCAAATAACATAAACTTAATATAAACATCTAAATCATTTCTAAAAGCCTAAACAACAATAAATAACTAAATAGTCTAAAACTACAAGTCTGTAAGTCTAAACCTCTAGCTGCCCAAAAACAAAAACCGTATTATAACAATGTATTTTTTAAAAATGGAATTAAGGTTTTCCAGATGATCTTTCTCTTTTAAATCTCCATCTATCTGCCCTGCATAGGTGCTTTTTCAAGATTCTCAGAGTTTGATAGGTGTGTAATAATTCCATCAGTGAATTTAATATGAGGCGTCCCAATACTTATCCATCACTTTCACTGTTTCTCAACTATCCCAACTCTAAGAATTATATTAATTTCCTATCAACACAGGTGCCATGTGAAGTATCACAAGGAATTTTTGGGGAGGGAATTTCTGGACCCAACCACTATTGCCATTTTATGGAGAGGTAATATCAGTTCATTTCTTTTAATTTCTAGGGTTCTTAATGAGGGTCTTTATTTTTGATATACATTGTATATATTCATTTTACATGATGTTGTAAAGGTCATTTTAATACAAGTACATGCTGTTTACTTGAGTGTCTTCTACTTTTATTCCGTTGCTGTATTAAAAAGACTCTGAGCAAAAGCAAAAGATGAAGAGGGAAGGGTTTACATAATCTTACATTTCCAGGTCAAAGTCCCTCATTGACAGAGAATGTCATGGCAAGAACTCAAGCATAGAAACTGGAGGCAGAGATGTTGCTTTCCTATACAACATTAGCTCCAACTAGGGAACTCACAGCAGGGAAATATCATTGGAACACTGGAGGATGCAGCCTGCTGGCTGGCTGGTTGGCTTGCTCCATCAAACTTTCTTGTACAGCCTAGGACTATGTATGGTACAGCTCAGCGTGGACTGATCCCTGCCTACATCAGTTAGCAATCAAGGCAATGCCATCAGAACAATGATACAGGCCAAGATGATCTGGACAATCTCTCATCTGAAACTCTCTGCGAGGCACCTAGGCTGTGTCAAGTTGATAGCTGAAGCTTACTTAGACATTCCACATATGCTCGTCTACTCTGCTTTTTCTTCCCATCCCTGTAAGATACATTTGCTTCTCTAGAGAGTTTTGTTTACGCTTTCACTCAAAAAATGCATATGTGATTTTATGTTTCTTTATAAAATCTAGGAAACATGCTGAGAGAAAAAATATGACATTTATCTTTCTGAGATTGGTTTAATTTTTAAAATAAAGATGATTATCTTCATCTTAGGTATCCATCAACAAGTGAATATAAAATGTGTTATATATGCATGATGATTTTTTTTGCTTTTTATTAATTTTATTCTTTGATAATTTCACACACACACACACACACACACACACACACACACACACACACATATATTTTCGTCAATATCTCCCCTACTGATCTCCTCTTATCTTCCTCCTGTCCATATCAAATCTTTTATGAGTTCATTTTACAGATTCATTACTTTTAGTTTTATCATGTTACCCATTTAGTTTAACGAGAACCGTCTGTGGGGGCATTGGATTGGGACTACCCATTGGAACCTAGTAGGGTCACCAGGAGACACAGAAGTGAAGGAAATGACTCCTCTCTGAATCTATCATGGGCAAATAGTTCAGCAGTGAGGTGTAAGATCCCCCGAGCCTCTTCCACAATTCTTGTCTTTAATATTTTTTTTTTTAAGAAAGAAGACAATTATTTTGATTATAGGAGAAAGGATGCAATTGGGACATGTCATATTTTTTAGTGTATGTGTGTGTGTGTGTGTGTGTGTGTACATACCTGCATATGTGTAGGCACATGTGTATATGTATGTGCTCATGCAGGTGGAGGCAAGAGACTGAAGTAATAAATCTTTATTGAGACATGATATCTCACTTTATATGAGCTCACTGATTTAAGTGATCCTTCCTAGTTAGGACACATTCTGACTGCTTCCATTCACATATTCCTTTATGTTCCCCCTTTCATGTCTGTTCTTCCTCTTTCATACATTCTTGTATTTTTATTTGGTCTATATCTCTTCAACCCCACCAAACACTAGCCCCTTTCTAGTTACATGAATCTACTGGTGCTAAAATCTAAACACTCAAAAGTAAGTGCCCAAGCTAGAATTCTCACGGGAAGATGGCATGGGATACGTCTTTCGGGTCCCGAGTTTGTCTCTTTCAACTTCTCTCTCTTTTTTTCCCAATTCCACTCACTTTCTTACAAATTTCATAATTTGTATTCTTCTTTACAGCTGAATAAAATTATTTGGTGGACTTGTATGAAATGTTCATTGTACAGTTCCTCAGCTGATGGACATCTAAGAGGTTCCTTTCTTAACTCTCGTGACTAAAGCAGCAACAAGTATAGCTGCCTCTGTAAGAGTGTACATAGTTCTTTGACTGTGTGGTGTTTTATTTCTCATTTATTAGGGACCTCCCATATTGACTCTAAAATGAATGAACTAGGTTGTACTCCACCTAACAGTGCTGGTCCCTCAAGTTATGCCAGCATCTATTGTGATTTTTATTTTTGATGATGGCTATCTGCTTTGGATGAGTTAGAATCTTAAAATGGTTTAATCTGCATTTCCCGATGGATAAGCATGCTGAACAACTTAAGTGTTTATTATCCACTTGCATTATCTTTTTTGAGAGTTCTCTGTTTAGTTTTATACCCCATTTTAATTGGGTTGTTACCTTAATAGTGTTTTGCATCCCTTGTATATTCTGATCATTAGTACTATGTCAGAAACACAGTGATATTTTGCATTTTGCAGCCTGACAATTTACTTTGCTGCCCAGAAACCTTTCGTTCCATGAGATCTCATTTGTCTGTTCTCTGTCCCATTTTCTGTATTACCAGAGTCCTACCCAAAAAGTCCCTGCCTGTGTCTATATATTGAAGCATGCTCCCTGCTTTTTCCTCTCGCAGTTTCAGAGCATCAGGATGTTAAGGTCACCGATCTACACAGACTTGAGTTTTGTGGGAGATGAGAGATAGGAATCCAGGTTCATCTTCTGCATTTTAATAGCTGATTTTCAAAGTACCTTTTGTTAGAGAGGTTGTCTTTTCCCCAAGCTGTGTACTTTGAGCCTCTTCTCAAAAAGTGAGTAGATGATGTAGTTATGTGGACTCATATAGGGATGCTCAACTCTATTGCATTGATCTATGTCTTTGTTTTGGTTCCAGTACCACACTATTTTTATGACTATGACTTGTAATATAGCTAGAAATCAGGAATGGTGATGCAACTAGCAGTCTTATTTTTGATCATGCTGTTGATTGTGATTTGTGGTGTTTTTCTAGCACACCAAGTTTGAGCATCAGTGTGAGATGGCAGGACATATAAAGGAGATGAGGGCAGTAGTTGAGGCTCGGTGAGGTAGTTTCTGGGGTGTTGAGTCTCTCCTCCTGCTGGATACTTAAAGCAGAGCACTGTTAGATTCTTCTTGTTCCAGGAAAGGTTTTGGAGCTGGCCAAGTAGGCTGGGATGTGATTTTGGTCTTACTCTGTTGTCTATGTGAAACAGCATTGGGACAGGTTTCCAAGGCATGGCTGATATTGTCGGTGGTGGTAGGGACATAGAATGAGAGGGTTGCAGGGTAGGACTGGGGTGGCCATGGCCATTTTGAGTATGTATGAATGGTTGATAGTGTCAGGGGTGATAGGGACATAGTATGTGAGGGTTGTAGGTTAGGGCTGGGGTGGCCATAGCATTTTAAAATAAGTATTAGGAGCCAATTTATTTCCATATTCTTTCTTCACTTAAATTTTCTGCTCTCTACCCTATGGCCATAATGTTTGATCTGTATTAAGTTCTTATCTTTGAATTAAGTTTATTAAGGTTTTGATTATACACAAATCTTATATGTTTTTGTCCTTTTTTACTAAAAACTGTCTTTTCCACGCTGTAGAGAATACATTTAGTCATTTACTTCTACTTGTTTGGCAATTTACATTCACTGTACTTTCTTTTATCTGTTTGCATAGATATAGCTTCAAAATTTAATTTCATGCACGTTTTTGTACAAACAATAGAGTGATGAATAGCCTTGGCAATCTAGTAATTAGGCAGTTTTGTGGAAAATTTCTTTGATGTAAATCCTAGGGTGACATTGGAGGGTGAGCAGTCTTGATGGAAGTAGATGTTCCCAGACATAGATCTACCGGTGGCAGAACACAGTAATTCTTACTCATTTCCTTACCAACATATGGCATGCTAATTTCTGCTAATTCATAAAATATACAGTGGCATATTATTACTTTAATATTTATTCCTGTCAATGGATTTGAGTATTTTTACTCCAACATTAATATTATTTTTCTGTGATTGCTCTTTAACATACTTTCCTTTAATATATTTTTATTTTTTCTGATATTTACATAAACATATAAAGTATATTTTGATCATATCTCATCCCACTCTGCCACAACTTTATTTTTTCTAAATACCCCCCATTTTTGTGTCCACTTTTTACTTTTATGTTTATTTTTTATAACTTACTAAGCGTATTTAGTATTATTAATATGTTCATGGCCATACAGAACTGGGATAGGGAAATTGATGAGGTTAACTGGTAGAGCTGAAAAACTAGTCATTTCATAGTCTAAGGGTTAGGGTAGGGTTACAGGCATTTCCAGAGGTCACGTGACTACTGCTGATGTGTGGGTTCACCAGAACTATAGTAACCTGTGCTGGTTACTATACCAGAATTTTCTTCAACTTATCTGAGAGGTCAAATTTCTTGATAAGTCTTCTTCTTCATAGTCTATGTGATTTGTGTACAGCTCTATGGTGGAAGACAGCCAGCCACATCTTTGAACTACCATATTTTTTCAGACCTAAGGTAATCAGAAACAGATGTGGGCTTCAGTTGCTTACCACACACACACACACACACACACACACACACACACACACACACACACACACACACACACAAACACACACATACAGGTATACACACACATGTATGCACACAGACACACAAACACACATACATACACACACAATCTAGAAAATACATGTATTTTAGTTTTCCTAGATATCTGCCTCCCTGACACTTATGACTTAAACTGGAAATGGAGAAAGGGTTCTGTATAGATTTTTTTCACCAGTTTCCACCACAGTATAAAAGGCTAATCCCTAATCTAAATCCCTTGTTCTAAATCTTTCACCATGTTTCTGATTCTCTGAGAGAATTATGTTATGTTTGGGCAGCAGAAGTGGAAACACAAACACGTAAATCTTATCATAGATCCTTTGGACATAATTTTGAGTAGGTGGAAGTAATAAAAAACAGTATTTGTAGAGGTAGGTCATTTAGGAAAAATGTGATATATTAATGGCACTCTATAAGGTCAATCTACTATTTTTGTCTCTTTCCTTCTTTTATTTCAGTAAGAGGTAGCTTTGGGAACATTATTGGAAACCTATGAATGTTCATAGGTCCCTTGAAGTTCATCTACAGACCCTTTAAAGAACTGAAAATCCTCTTTTAGAATGAGTCACACATCTTGTTTCTTTCCAGTTTAGCCTGCGCCTGGTTAGTTCATTTCTTCAGAACCTGTTTCAGATGGAGATGAGATCACACATTCAACCTATGTATAGTCCAGTTGCCTAAGCTCCTCCAACCAGCACGTATCAGATGTCTTCCACATGTGTACTGTGAGTTCCAAGCAGAACCCAGTGAGAACATAAGGACGCTCCACAAAAGTGTATGATCGCTAGCTGCAGTTCACAACTCAAATGTCTGCCAATGCGTGGTTGGTATATTATTGGGTACTCAAGGTGAGAAACTCTAAATTTATGATCCGGACACTACTTTCTTCCTTTTAAAAACAGAATTTGGTGACAGAAAGTTACAGTGCCCCATGTTCTCTGGTAGCATTCTTCTAATATGTTTCTAACATGTTTCTGAGTGACTGCTGGAGTTAGAGATGTGTATGGAAGCTTCAATACACACAGTAGAACAGCAAGCAGCCACAGCCTACACTGAACTTGGTAATATTCAAGAAAATTTTGTTAGAGCAGATTCAAGTGTGAACTACTGCCTTCCCAATCCAATAACTCATGGACACCACTTACCTATATGAAGGGAAAAAGAAGTAATTTAAAAACATTCCTTTATGGTAAAATGTTTAATTTTTTAAATAAACAATTAATTTTGAAAAAAAGAATGAACACTATACATACTTTTAACTAAAATGGACACCACATAAGAGAGATTTCTAAATCATTCCAAGTTCGAATCTTATATAAAGCTAAGGAAATACAATGAGGTAGAGAAAGATTGCAAGCCCCTGAGTAAATATTCGAATCTCCCCACAAACAGTCGATCAGTCTGAATACAAACCATAGTTCTACTTTCCCCAAGAATTTCATTGCATTGTCGTTCACTTTTCTTAACTTTCTAAGCATCTAGGAACTGGGGAAGCTGGAGAACTACTCCTCTTGAGCAGTTTTGGTGGATTGTTCCTCAATGGTGGAGGTGTATCTTACTCCATAGGAGAATGCTCAGCCCCAATATTCTCTGAGCTCCTCAAGTGTGGCATTGGCTAACCTTTCCTCCCAGCTGGAGATGACCTAAACCTCCTATCACAAAGAGTGATAGGCAATTAAGGGAATGTTACTTTGGAGGTGACAAAAGGGCTCTGACATTAGATGGCTGTGGTGATGGATGTTCACGTCTGCGCACAGTAAATGCCACCAAACAGTATATTCTAAAGTAGCATATTTTACAACATCATTGTATTTCATTAAGAACCAAACCCACCCACCATACTCAGTAACACGAGGTAAATTATAATTCTTACCATTGAAACTGACCTCTAGACTGTGTTCTATTCCCAACATGTCTCTTTGCTCTTTCTGTATGTTCTAGAATACCCTCCTGATGAAATTAGTAAAATTTGCCAACCTTGCTAGCCTGGTACTTACTTCTGGATATTAGAATAAAAATTCCAGTGTCCCAGAAAGCCATTCTCAGGAAACTCTGGATGGAAGGTTCTTTTTTTTTTTTTTTTTTTTTTCTGTCAAAGAAGCAATGTTTCTTGTAGCCCTTTGCAGCAAATTAAGACTTCATGAAAATATCTTTTAATATATTTAAGGTTAAAATGAATGCTCAGGGCCATAGTAGGTCTATTTCATCAATGATGTTTCACTGATTAAGAGTTCGCAGTAACACATGGAATATGCAGAGGAGGAGGGAGTTGACAGAGAACTGGCCAGAGTGGTGGTATCACGACTGTTGTCTTTTGAACTACAAGATTTCAGAGTGAGCAGAAATCCACACTGTTATCCTTGTCTGTGTCTTGAACACCAGAACATGTGAAAGCATTCACGTTTTTTTTTTTTTTTTGAAACTTCCAGGCACAATGCTGGAGTTGATTTAGTCAATCTGTTTTTTTCTCTATCTGCAGGTTCATTGGTGCAATGAACCACAATTCCCAGGCTGCACTGTGGAGAGCATCTTTGGGGAATAGAAGTATTATGCCATTTTAATTTTATCACCCCTTTAAGCAGTGAATAGCCTTATATACATAATATAATGCAATTAAGCACAGGATGATTAAACTCTGCAGGTAAGGTCACATAAGTCTAAAGTGACTGAGTAACAATTTAGACAAGCAATTTGACCTCAAGTTTAATGCTGCCCTTTACCTGTGTGGCCAGTGTTTTTCTATGTAGCCTTAGATGTACTTACTATATAGACAAGGGTAGCTTTACATTTGTGGTTCACTATTTTTAAGTGTTAGGATTAAGTCTTGAGTTAACATATCTGACTACCAATGCTGTTTGGCTATGTTGCTTCTTCACCGAGTGATGAATGATGTTAGATCTTGAGAGCATTGATTCATTTTTCAATTATTTCCGAATCATTGACTTAAACACTTTCTGCCTAATACCTACATGAAACACAAGCCTATATACTCCTACTCTCCCAGAAGGCACATAGCATGCAAATAACAGCAAAGCCACAGGAAAACTCTGAAAGACAAAAGATCTTCTCTTACACTTTGCTCACTCAACTCTAGAAGCCTAAATCAGTCCATGGACTCTGTGCTGTTTTCATTTATAAGCAGCATGTATTGGTTTACTGATTTATCATATATTTTACTCACTTTTCTTTGGTTGATGCTAGTATGTCAAGTTCTATAGAAAAGAGATATTTTCTGTTTTGTCTCATATTGTATATCTAAGAGTTGCTGTAGGGCTTGCAGATGATTAAGTGGGCAATTCAATCAGTCATTGAAACTGAGGCATGGGACACAGAGGAGATGCAATATATGGAAAGTTAGGGTAATGATGGACTTAAATACTATATATGCAGACAGATATAATCTCCTACCAAACCCAGGATGTACTTATCCCTCCAGAACTGAACCAGATGTCTGAAGTTTACAGAGTGACCTCTCAACTGCTTGGAAGCAGAAGAATTTGATAGTTCATTTGTATTTTGGCATATGGACAGTGAGATATCTTGGTGATGGAGCTCAGTTCAAACATAGTGTTCATTTATGTCCCATATTTACCTTGTCTATAGCATGAAACTAATTATATGCAATACTTTCAGTGTATCTGTATTTTTGCTATGACCTTTTATACGAAGTCAAGCCATGGAGCTTTCTAGTTATAAGTACCATGTCAGTACTTAAAAGGTTTAGAATTTTGGAGCCTTCTCAGTTTTCAATTTTGACATTGAGGCTGATCCCCAGTGTTTATGAACCTAGGAGTCAATGATAATCACAGGGCTTTTGTTACATGGATGGTTAGAAATGCAGTATGTGACTTGTATAGCCAGGAAAGAAACTCCTTATTCCAGTCAGATACCACTGCCAGGTAGAAAAATGTACCTTCCTCAGTGAGATGTGATCGAATGGTGAACACTGCTGGCTATTTGTGGTGTCTGGGGGACTATTTTAAAGGGCACATATTCTTCCATGTCACATCACGTTTTACTAAGAAGGTCCCAAACTCTGAGGGAGGTTTGCAGGACAACACCGGTGCCATCGTGCATTTCTTGGAGAGTTGAGAGAATGACATTTATTGATTAATTGTATTCAGTGTGTACGATGCTCCTTCTATCTCAGTTTGGCTAAACGTCAGGATAAATGTGCGAATTGAAAACAGTAAGAAGGAGCTATAAAGAGATGGAGATCTGAATAGAGGAAGCCAATGTGGGCTTGAAAAGAGATTGGGTAATAGAGAACTACCTCTAAGAACTCACGGGATGTTCCTAGCTAGGACTCCATCCAATAGTGGTGGGGGTGCCTAAACAGGACTTGCTCATATTCAAATGAATAAGCACCCTAAGTGTCACCACAGATCCTACATCCAACAATGAATAGAGGTGGAGGCAGAGATCCATGGCTGAGCACTGGGCTGAGCTCTGGGCTGAGCTCCTGGTCCAGCATAGAGCAGGGGAGGAGAGTCTGTATGAGCAAAGGGATCGAAATCATGAGAAGTTCCACAGAGTGGCTGGCTGGAGCTCTGCTGGAGCTCTGGGTTGCTCATTTAATCAAGAATAGCCACTGGAGATCCATTGGGAAAAGGATCTAGGCCCTCCAAGGGTAGGCAACTATCCATTGGCATGGGCAGTATGTGGAGCCTCGAGGGCTGGGATGAGACTGTGTTCCTGTGCGTGGGCTGGCACCTTGGAGCCCATTCCCTGCGCAGAGGAGCATCTAACCCAGTCTCAACTTTGGGATGAGGAAATCGATTGGATGTGCCACGATTAACCGACCCACCTTGGGCTTCTTGCTCTTTTGGGAGAGGGAATTTGGAATGGGGAGGAGGGAGGTTGAAGGCTGACTGGGAGGGATTGTGAGAAGGGAAGGAGGAGAGAGCAGGGGATACATGGATAAAAAGACATTTTTTAAGTAAAAAAATAATAAAATGAAGAAAGAAAACTAAAAGTTATATCAATGGGGATGACTCTAAAGGGGGATATTAAAATATATTAAAATAAAAAAAAACAAAGAAAGATACAGACCACCCCTGTTTGTACCCTCATTCATCCCAGGATGTGTATCCCTTAGTCACAGACCTTAAGACCAGAAGTGTTTTAGATTTGGGGTGCTGATGCTATTTACCAGATTTACAGTATCTTCCTTCAAAATACTATTGTTAAGGACCTGAGTCTGGACATGAATTTCGTTTATATTTCATATGTGCATTATACTTACAGCCTGTATATATTTTTATACGGCAGTTTAAATGATTTTGTGTGTGCCTACACAGCATATAAATTTACATTCTAATGGCTCCAACATTGATATCCAGGTGTCCTGTCCGATTACATCCATTATGAAGTGTGAAGCGTAATTTAGAGAGAAATGTTGAATTATCCACAAACAAAAGAGGGAGACTTATTTACCCTATAAATATATGCATCCAGGTTTTGTTTGGATGTGCTCACATTTGGGGTATAGATTTTCCTCACTCCGGACCCTTGGTATTTCCAAGCTTTCATCTTCAGTGTTTTTAGGCATCCATAACATGCCTCTGGGAGCAGCTCCTTACTCTATTCACAACCTTGCCCATCATATCAGCATTTTCCTTGAGTGTTGAACATAGGTGCCTCTCTGGAAATGGTTACCTGGAATAGAAACACTTCTCAAATACCCTCAGCTTGAACAGCTGCTTTCTTAGCTCAGGAACAACTGGTTTGACCTTGTCAAGATCTGAAGCAGTAGCAAAAAAAAAGGAAAAAAAACATTTCCTCTACTGGATGCCTGCACGCTTTGAGCTTTTAGAGAGGATTTACCACCGGAGCTGTTCTATTTATCTTTCTCATTTAAGATATATTTTCTGATGTGGCCTAACATCCAAGGTCAGAAAGAACAGAGAAGAGAACCAGAAGAAACTGCTTTGAAGCTTTTGACATGTAAACTTTTTTTGCCCACCAGTGGTAGAGTATTTGGTTCGTGGCACCTCTTTTAGAAAAGCTCATTGGCTGAATACGGAAACCACGTAAACATAACTTAGCATTAGACCCAAAGGAGGAGAAAGCTCCACTTAAAGGCTGGGTGGAGGCGTTGCTTTTAACTTAATCAAAGGGGAACACAAATTATTTCAGCAGTTTTAGAAGCACAGGATTTACACAGATAATAAATGGGCTTTCTTTATTATTGGTGGCTAAAGGTTGACATAGTCACATATTAAAAGACCAAGAGTAAATTTCTGGGTTGTTTCTTCTGAGTACAATGTCATATTTATCAGTTTTTAAAAATAAAATTGAACTCTTCTATTAAAAAAGTATTTCAAATTAATCAGTAATTAGTTTTATACTATTTGTCTGAGAGATACTCACTACACCACTCTCTGAGTCTCAACTTTGTTGTACGAATTCTGGTTGTATTAAAGGAAACTCAGAGCCAGATAATCAGGGAAAGGCTGAAATATCAAAGAGAGGAAACACCACAGTTAGATCTCACCCAGCTGTCTTCCAGCTTCCTCAGCCTCACTCCTCATGACTTCTGCTGCATTAGCTGGTCTTTCTACACCTGCCTTAAATACCCTCTTTGCTCAGTTGTTTTACATCCAAGTTAAGTAAGATTAAAGGTGTGGGCTACTACTATTTGGTAGTTAGCCTTGAATTCACAGAAACACAGAAAGATCTCTGTCTCTGGAGTTATGGGATTAAAGGTCTGGCACCACCACTGCCTGCCTGGGAGGCTGGAACTCCCTCTGTAAACCAAGATGGCCTCAAACTCAGATCTGCTGGGATTCAAGGCGTAGGTCACCACTACTGGATATTCCCTGTGCTGGGATTAAAGGTGTGAGTTACCACTCTCTGATCCTCCTGAGTTGACTGTGGATAGATCTCTTTTCTGATATTTCAGACTGGATGTTCAGAGGAACCCTGCAAATAAAGAAAAGAGTAGAAAATCTGCTTGGGAATAGTCTCAACAATAGATGAAGAGATTGCTGGCCTCTGCCAGTAAGGGAAATCATGAAGTCAGATAATGCTTATTATAAGATGAAGCTGTGTGGTGGTATGTTTCATATTTAATAAAAATCAGTCTGAAATATCAGACTGATTGTACTCTGCTGCATATCCTTCTAACTTCAAAAACATTTTCTATTTTACTCACTCTAGACTCAGCTTCTCCTCCATAAAATCTCCCATTACTTTTTAAAAATTAAATACTTTATGGAAAGCAAACCTGCTCTTGGTACTGGGTTATTACTAGTACATGGAAAGTTGTTACTAGTAATTGGCTTTGCTATGAATTGGTGAAGTTTAAAAGGGTAACGGGTCTTTATTCTTCAAAGAGATTTGATCTTGAATGAACTGTTACCAAACTTAAAATTGACAAATTTTGTCAAAACCCTTGTATTCATAGCTCCTAAAGATGTATAGTACTACTAAATACATTGTCTTTTACTAATTCTTAAAATCAGCTGAAACAACTCTTCAACTTTTTAAACTTTGTGCTTATTATTAAATAAACTCAGTGATTTTAGTTCTTTCAAAAGATGTTCATCCTTAGAAGCATAATTTCAAATCTTTTGTCTAACTAGAACACACACAAGAGTCCTTGTACTTCTCAGGACACTAAGCATTTTAGTTATCTTACAACAGATAAAGACTATGAGTGAATTTTTACCAGTAAATATGCATCTCACCCCCCCCCATTATTCTAAAGTAATTTTCTAGAAACTGTGCTTGTCAGTCTGCTTTCTAAATGCCCTGACATTTAAAATTATTTCAAGAGTTAGTTGAGAATAATTTGAAAGTTTTATCGCTGTCTTTTCCAGACCATAGGCATTTCCATTTTATTTCAATGTTTCCATAGCAGAGCTGGTAGCCTAGTTCAAAACAGTAAAGCCTAAAGTAGCTCCATAGCATTTCAGTGGTGGAATCATCAAAAAAAAAAAAAAAATGTCCAGGAGGAGAAAGCTCCCCTGAGTGCATTTAAGTTCTAAGTACATTTCAAGGCTTCACTACAGGTAACTAGTCTAGCTAAATGTTTCGTTTTGAAGGTCATAGCCAAAAGCTTTAGTTGTAGAATAAGGAGAGGGGGCAGAATAATTGTGTCACATAAGTGCTTCCCTGCAAATGGTTTTATCTCTCTACAATGATTGTTCTCAGTATATATGCCCTATACAGTTTTTAAGACAAAAAGAATAACTTGCATATGATCAGGGTCATTATCTTTGTAACCAGATACCTCAATTTTGAACACTGGTTCTGTTGCTTATATGTGTGTCCTCAGGTGGTCAGTAGCTCTCTGTGAATCCAGTTTTCTAGGGTTCAGTGATATGTCATTGTTAGGGAAAATAAAATGGTTATTGTGTGTGAATACCTAGAATAGAGGGTCCTCAGGATAATTGTGTCTCCCCTTATGAGAGAGAATAAAAGAATGTATCATGAAGTTGTAATTTGTAAACAGCCACTTCTAGCTCTCTAATGACAATGTTCACTTATCCCAGTAAGATTTTAACATTACATGATGCATAGTTTTGATTTTCTAACAGAAGTCTTATAAGAACCTTATTTCAGTCCCATCATCAAGATTTCATTATGACTGTAGATCTACATTATTTTTCTTTTGCTTCCTTTTATGTTGTTTCTTCTGTACCTTTCAGGATAATTCCCATCTAAACACGGCATGAACCACACTGGTGAACTCTAATTAGTGCATCACCTGTTCCAGCAGCATGGATCTTTATTTCATTACTCTTCCATGGGAGCCATATGTCCAATTCCAGCATCAATCTTCCCATGTGATTATCACAGTAAAGAATTTATTTGATTTGATAACCAGTGCCATCCCCCCTTGCACAGCATTTCTTTGCAAGATTTTCCCAAGGTAGATATGTTTTGGTTTTTCTCAAGTACATGCTATGAGTATAATCTAAAGCAATGCTATTTTTTTCTGCACTCCATGTAGATTTTCTAAAGTCCCTAATACTAAGAGCTACTCCGATACCACTCTTGGCTTTTTAACTCCTTTTGGGATTATTATTTTTGTTAAATATTATATTAACATTGTGATGACCTTTGTGCTGTAGCTTGATGTGATATACAAGGAAATAAATACAGAAAAAAGAAGTGATCTGCAAGCAACCAGTGTTAGATTATTTTTCAAACAATGGTAATTTATTTAAGAATGGAGGCAAGAGTATCAGGAGTTCAAAGTCATCCTGAGTTACATGGAAAATTGGGGCCAGCTTGGGTTACGTGACGTTTTCTCCTCACAAAACTAATCTAAAGTGTAACGAATATACAATGGGGTTGATACATATATGAGCTCACAGAGAATGTGACAGCACTTAAAAGACCTGTACATGTTCAAACCAGACAAAATCCCAGCAACCAGAAAGAGAAGCAGACGCCTAAAAAAGAAGGTATTTGCAATCAATAACTGCTGGGAAAAAGAAAATGAGTTTTCCCCAGTGAAATGTCATTGGATACATCAGTCACCCTTCAGGGCAGGCCCCAAGCACAGGAGTAGTCAACCAAAAAGAAGACTTCCTATTATTTGTGAGCTTTTAGTTTTGCTCGGTATTTTTTCTCTTATTATTTTTTATTTTGTTGTCTTGGTTTTTAGTCTATTTTCTTTTGGCTTTGATTGTGTGTGTGTGAGAGAGAGAATATGAAGTTGGGTTGATAGGGAGGCAAAGAGGGTCTAATAATATGACAAAAATGTTGTATGAAAAAATGTAAATAAAAATTTAAAGTAAAAACAAAACTGGATACCTTTGTTTGAAGGGAGATAATGCTTATGAAAATCTCTAAATTATTCTGTGAAAACAGCGTGTCTAGTTAGCTTGGATGTTCTTTTATTAGGTATATCAGAAGGGAACTGTACACTTTGAATATTACATATTTTCCTGAGTGAACCTCAGTTTTTGCAGTATTTATTTCAATGCAACCCATTCAATGCACACTTATTAATGCTTGATGTACATATACACTACTGTGTGATGTGGAAATAAATAGAAGAACATGATGTATGTGAGCCCTGCCCTGGCTTTGTCCTGCTATCAGAACCAATGGGAATGGTGCATCACAGTGTCCATGCTATAGACAATGAATATTCAGTGAGGCCTGGGAAGCAAGTAGAACTGACCAGAAGCTCATAATATTTAGAGACACTGCTTCAAGAACAGAGGAGAAATTTAGGATATGAAAATCATTACATAAAATCAAGAGTAGGAACCCTTGGAGAAGCTACTAGGAAACTGGCTCCCTTACTCTTCAAAAATACATTTTATTCTTGATTCCATGAAGTCTCCTTATTAAATGTACTTTCTTGGCATACTGCCTTCTCTTTAAGCCTTTACATAATAGTAAATTTTGCCTAGGATTTTATTCTGAAAAATTTTAGACACAGAAAATTTGAAGTTTTGCAAATGAATATCACAGTTTAGCTTTTTTGTGTGAATCTGGATTTGTTCACAGGTCCATCTCTCCATTTAATATAAACTTTTTATGAAAGTTGAACTTTAACAGGCCCCCAAAATTTAGCACAACTAACACCTTAATATAAGCCTGTTCAGGGCCTTGAAACCCAGGCACTGAGGCCACAATGCCTGCCAAAACAGAAAGATCTAGTCCACCTGCCAAATCAGGAGTAAAGGTCCAGGGTGTGCCTGGGAGTGTTCCTACTTATTAAGGTTGCTTTTTTGGCTTTTGTTTTTTTTCTTCTTGTTAACTGTTCTTGCCAACTAGAATGTGTCAACCTAGGCTGTGGCTTTTGTGCTTGAAAAGACAAAACATTAAGACTTAGGGCTTCTTGATTTGTGCATGTCCCCTATGACTCTGGCTGGCCACAAAGGCTTTTTAATTCTACTTTATGAGTCCCTGTGTTCTTGGGAGTTACCTTGCAACAAAATTTCAAAATTTCCTGCACTCTCATCTTTAACTAGACTGTTTTTTAACTAAACTAAGCTTTAACTAAACTAGATTTGCATATCTTTTTTTCTGAATATGCATATGTATTACAAATGGATATTTTTTTTTAGATTTCATTTTTAGTTGTGCATATGTGTAGTGTAGTGTGTGTGTGTGTGTGTGTGTGAGAGAGAGAGAGAGAGAGAGAGAGAGAGAGAGAGAGAGAGAGAGAGAGAGAGAGAGAGAGAACACGTGCAGGTGTGTGCACCCTTGCGTGTACAGGTCTCATATAAGCCAGAAGCAGGAGTTCCAGGTAGTTGTGACCCACCTAACATGGGTGCTAGGAACTGAACTTAGGTCTTCTGTAAGAGCAGCAAGTGCTCTTAACTGCTGAGCAATATGTTCAGTCCTGCATTTTTATATTTTAAGAATAGCATACATGTATAAAATCCAGAGGAACAGGAATTTTGTAAGATTGGGTCTCCTAGAAATGTCAGAGAAGCTACACCCATGTCAACATGGCTGCCTAAACAAGATCTGAACAAGTAGAATTAAGATGATCCCAATAGACATGTTAACAAGGGACAGGAAAGCTCACATGCTCTTCCCTCAACAAAGACCTACAGCCATCTAAGGAATTCAGGGAGTGGGAGAGAGAGTTTGTTCCAGGGAAAAGTTCTTCACGTGGCATCAGCTACCAAGTAGCTAGCTCCGAAATCATGTTTTTGACATATGCTTTTGACATATATGTTTTCTGAATTTTATCTTCCAGTCTGTAAGTTCATGATTCATTTTCTTAACAATAGATTTGAGAAGATATGATTATTTTCTTCTAGCAGGCTTCTCCAGAAACATTTTTCTGTTTCATTTTCATGTTTTTATGTAAATTTTATAAACCAAGTGTTTCTCCATAGAAAAAGGCCTGCCGGTATTTTGATTTATATTTCACTAACAGAGAGAATTGACAAAATGGTGTCTTAATCAGAGATTTTGGCTTGATCTTTTAGCCTTTTACTGTCTTACTGTCTAATTGTGTCTCATCAAAATTCTTATTTTGAAGCTCTAACTCCTAATGTAATGATATTGGAGGATAATAAGGTTCTGAAGGTAGGTTCCTGTCTGAAAAGGTTGATGATCCCATATGTGGAGATACAAGAGAGCTTGGCATCTCTCTCATAAGTGAGCGTACTAAGCAAATGCCAGAGAAGACACAGAGATATTGGCCTTTTATGAGTCAGGAAGAGTACACTTGCAAGAACCTGATTGCCAGGTACTGTAGCTTCTGTCTTCTACCTTCCAGATTGTGAAAATAATTTATCTTAGATTTTGTTATATGGACCTAGACTGACTAAGGATTAATGAATAGATTCCACATTGTTTTGTGAATTGTATTTCAATGGATTTTTCATTTCCATCTTTTTGGATAGTTTTGTAAGTGAATCATTTAAAAACTTATCAATTATTATAATTGATAAAATATTTATACCCATTGCTTTTGAATGTTGACTTTTAAAACCTGATTCTTTTGTTAAAAACATATTTTTGTTCTTCTGCTGATTTCTATCACTAAGCAGTGCAGAGCAAACTCCTTAATTATTGACTTAAAATAGTGGAAACACTTTGCCATCAGTCTGTGATTTGGGTAGAGCTATCTGGATACAACTTCTTTGGACTTTCTTCAGTGTTAATGGGTAACTAAAAAAAAATCTCATAACACCATATGTAATATAGAGTCAAACTCTTAGAGAGACAAAGGGCAAGATAAAGAATCAGTGAAATACCGTTCACTGGTTATGATTCATTCATAGGGGCTGCAAAAATTCATGTATATTCTAATCTTTGGGTGAGGTATAGAATCCCAGATTTAAGGGACATTTGGAAATGACTCTGCTGTTGAATTGGGGACTTACAAAATTCCTAAAGAGCATATGGCTTGGGAAATTTTGTATCAACTATTTCTGGAAACAGAATTTAACAGAATTTTGGTATAGTTTTGAAAATTTCTTAGTATTATCCAAGTAAATATTTGTGCTATAAGTACATATATATCTGTTTGCATTTAAAAGCTTTATGACTTTTTTCTATTACACAGTCCTCCAGCACAGAGAGAGTGACAGCGTTCTTTCCTTGTTGTTGACATGGGCGATTGGTCAGATTTCACAGGAAGCAATCTTAGATATAAGCTTCCACATATGCTTTTATCAAAATGATTTCTAAATCTATATAATTAATCATGAACATATTCTTAAGTTATTGTAATGGATTTTTTGGCTCCTATGGAGTCTTTTTTTAAAAAAATGTTAGTATGTGAATTGTAATGATTTTTGAAAATTTAATAAACCTGAAATAAGTGCCACTTATTTATGAGGTGCTATTCTATTCAGCTATTGCTAATTTTAAGTTTTTGATATTGTTAATTATTTGTGTCTATTTATTTATTGTGTATATTTATTTCTAATATTTTTGTTGTTACCATGCAGATTTGGTTTATTTTAACAATAGTGTCATTCTGAATTAAAAACATACTTGGGATGAGTCTGTCCTATCTTCTGAAACATTTCAGATAATAATGTGTTACAAAATTGACCAGCACAGCCAGTAATGTGGTTTGAGTACAAGTCCTTAACAAATAATATTTGAATATAGATTAAAAGTTATTCACATTTTATATTTCATTATGAGAAAGTTGGCCAATTATTTCTGTAGATTTTTTTTGTTTTATCCAAGTTGTTCAGTATATTTATACATTTCCTTATCAATTATAATATATACCTCTTTTTACCTCTTAAATAGTCAAGACAGGAACTGAATTTCTCCTTTTACAAAGAATCAATATGAACTTGATCAAATTTTAAAAGGTGACATTTGTTTGTTAGATTATTAGCTTGTTACTCATGCATCTTTTGCTATTATTTATATTTATATCCCCATTGTTAAGAGTATCATGTATTACAGATGCCTATTACATACCTACTAATTAAGTGACTGATGAAAAGTCTTTCTGTTCTGTGGAGGTTGTCCTGAAGGCCCCAGGGCTTAGCACTCTTTATGACCTGCTGTGTTTACTGGAACCAGCAGACGAGCTCCATTCTTGGAACAGTGCCCAAGCACATGCTGTGATTAAGGAATCGGGAAGTCAGGGCAAAACAGGGCAAAACAGGGAATTGACTAAGGTCTAATGTTGCAAGTGAGCTGCAGAGGTTACTCAAGGTGAGAAACTCAACCTCATTATATAAGGCTTCCCCTGAGCTTCAATAAATGACATTCTTTGTTCAAGAGTGACCCGTGTCTCTTGTGTCTTTCTTAATCTCTAGACCCTTGCCCTACTCACAGTTCATTTTGATGGCACAGATGCCACATGTTCTAGCTAGAATATTGTCAAATTCAGAAATAGTATCATTAAATTAAAATTTTACTTAACTCCCCCCAAATCTGTCAAAAGATATACTAGAAAATGAAATTTAATGCTGAATTTAGATAATTCCTATATTTTTGCTATTTTGCCAGCAGATTTTATTTAAAAAATGGAAACCATGTTCTCTTCTCTCTGACATCTTATAGGGAGAATATTCTCATAGTTGAGAAGGGATCTTATTTCACTTAATATCAATAAGAAAAACAATGCTACACTTTTTAAAATATGGAGGCTTAAAGAAGGTCTGAAAAATGGTTGAGTCAAAGTATGAAAGTATTCTGATCTTTATTCTCTTCCATTATTTGTAAGTCAAAGTCCAGGCTTTCTAGTAGAGTTTTGTGTGGACTATAGCATGCCTGTCTCTTATTCCTGAGCCCCAGGCTCAGATCCCGTCAGTATCTTTCCACACCAAGCTGTCTATTTACTGATTTCTCTCCACAAAATGAGTACTATACTTCCTTCTTGAATTCCAGGCCACCTGTATGAGCCCCACAGTTGGCATAAGCTCTCTTTCTACTCTGTCCATTCAAACCTGCCTTTTGTACCTGTGTAAAGCCCCCACTTTTCATATTTTCCCAATATTACATTTCAAATGGTATTTTCTTTCAGTTCTTTTGGTTTCACTAATGTTAAACTTCAAATACTTTCTAAAGTTATTCTCTGTGTTATGTATCCAACCTTCATAACTCAGGCAGACTATATTCCTCTTTGCTAGAGTCACAATATTTTTTAAATAAAGAATTAAATATTTTACCTTAAAATGGATAATGTTGAAATTAGAGGTTAAGTTAAATAAATATGGTCAAAAAGTTGAAATGAAATGCCAACCCTATTTACTTAGTAATCAAACAGCTATGGGTGAATTACTTAACATATTTAAACATTGCTATAACACAATATGATATAAAATAGCTTAAAGATTAAATAAGATAATGAACATAATATGCACAACATATAACTGTTCTAATTCCATCATAGAATTTTTTTTTTTTGTTCTTGATGGTGGATAACTATATAAAATACGTTTTATACCTAAAATGTAAAATTTGATGTAAAGGGCTTACATTCTTGAATGTCCATTTTAACCATATATAAGTTCCTTTAGTTGTATAGGTTTTGGGTCTGCTAATTGTGCTGTGATTTTTTTTTTATTTGCAAGTTTTTACAGACAAATTTATATAAGGCTAAAAAAATAATAAGATGTTAGTGACTCTTAAAATGCTATCTTTAAATTATTCAAGTTGACTTCATTCAGGTCCTGTTTGTACTGAGCTTTGGTGAAAGGCATAGCACCAGATAATTCATCCACAAATTACTCCAAAATATAATACATTGCAACTACAGGACCTTATTGGCTCTTTACACTTCTGTTTTTACTCCCATTATCAATTTGTTGCTTTCACATCACTTTAATATCAACATGTCTATTGTGGAGAAACTTTTTTTGTAAAATTTATATTCTTGTATTTGATAGTACTGGAATAGTTCTCAAACCATTGCTGATTTTGTAATTTGTATTTTAAGAAATAGAAGCTTTCACCTGAAAAAAAATTACAGCTTTGAACTTAGAGACACCAAGCAGTTTTAAACTGTGTGAGGTATTCAGCATTTTAATAAAGAAGCAGAAGAATGAAGTAAAGGAATGATGAGTCCTGTTGTCTCTGTGTTATTTACATACTGTTCCTTCCTCAGTTTTGAATTCCTTCTTCCTAGCTGCTTGGTGATTCCTCTTTCCATGCTTATACTTCATTCCCTTCTGATCACGGTTTTGGCTTGGTTTCCTTTAGTTCCACAATTGTTCTTGAAAACTGGACATCCTTAAAATATAGTCCCCTTTGCAATAACTCTAGTATGTTAACACTATTCATTTTCTCTTTTCTCATTTCATGTTACCCTAGTGTTTCTCCTTGAATTGAGATCTGCCATTAATCCTCTATTCTGCGCTTGAACTTGTCTGAGCAATGAAAGTAATTCTCTGGCACTTAGTGAATAACATGATTTAGTCCTCATTGAGATACCTTTTCTAGCTGTTTCCACCCTAAATGAATCCTTTCATGTTCCAGGTGTTCCCCATCATGTGATCAGACCTCTGTTCTGCTGCCACTACTGTACACACTGCTGGGTATGACCCACACGCCATGCATTCCATCCTTGTCTTTCTTGCATTGATCACAAGAATATACTGACACATGGCACGAATTCTCTTAGGATGTATCTAGGGTCCCTCTCGGGAGAGGGAGTCATTGTTCATGGTGATCTGCATGTGTCCTTTGTTCTGTTTGTGCTATGGAGAGTAGAGATACCAATGCTACACATCTAGGTTTGTACTTACACTGGACGGTATCTCAGCCTTTGGAATTTTGACAGCATAATGATTCTAAAATATTCAAATAGTCTTTATTTGAGCTGTGTTGTAAATTAACACTTGATAAAGCAATTTTTAACTCAGTGTACAGAAAAATTAATACCAAACCACAGTGTATATTGTTATATTAGTATTATATAATATATTTTATATTCAATCATGTCTTGTAATTTTATTTTAATAATTTTTTATAATCGTTGTTATTTTCTAGCAGTGGGATCATGGGTTCAATGGTTATTGTATTTGTTAGATTTCTGGGCTATATAAAATGTAACATTTCTAAAGGATTACTCAAGAATAGTTGCTGACCTTATTAACTAGAAGTAACCTTTATATGGGGAAGTTTTAAAAAAATGTGGAAAAATATTTTCCGTGTTATGAATTTTTCACTGATTATTTTTCCAGAAGTACTCTGTAACTCTTCCTTCACCTCTTCTTTCTATACATTCACTCATATTGGAAACTAAAATCTGCCAGCTAGCAAATGTGAAATATTAAAACCATTAGAAAAAAACATGAAGTCTTGTGGCAGCAATAATAATGCCTCTCCTTAACAGCATCCCTTTTAGTGGGGGAGAACCCAGGGCAGAGTGAATTCTGAGGTTCTTACAGGAGTAATAGGTGATACTTTTAAAAAGGGCATTTCATAGTATCAAATAATCCCCACAAAATCAGATTAAACAAAGCTATTTTTGTTTCTTATTTATTTTTGAGATTATATTTTAATTACAATAATTATCCCTTCCCTTCATTCCCTCCAAATTATCATTCAAATTCACAGCCTAGTTTTTCATCAATTGCTGTTGTATGCATATATCATTTGTATATAATGTTACTTGTGTGCATGTTTTCAAGGCTGACCATTTTGTCAGTGGACAACAAGCTGATACACTCTTCCCTAGAGAGGTGAACCTCTCCCACTGAGCTGCTGAACAAAGTTATTTTTTAATGAAGTTATTTTCTATGCCTTTTACAAGCTATTTAATAAGATAACACAGATTATGAGTGTTTATATGGTAGTTACAGGCCTGCCATGACACAGTTGCCTTCCAAAGACAATTCTACATCACTGTAGAGCTGGACAGAAAGAATAAACTGTTAGGAGCTGGGAGTGGGTTACAGAACTGAGGTCATGTCTGGGTGTTCTTTGGCAGAGTATCCAAATTTACTAGTTTTAGTGTTCTTACATACAAATTAAGACTACAAGAGAAGGAATTTTGATCATTAAAATCTTTTAAAATGTTATTTGTCAAAGATATGAAAAGCCTGAAAATTTTTCCAAAGAGACTTGGAAATAAACAGTTTCTGGTGAGCAGAGATAGAAGGCAATGCCTTATATCTTAGTGATGGCTCCTTACTTCCATCCTTCTGGCTCAACAAGCAGTCAGAGCTTCTCTAGGCTTGGACAGGAACCTGCACATGGCTTAGTATTACTTCAAACTCTGTTAAACCAGCTTATGGTGCTCTGGGCTTGGAGCCATAGACACCTAATTTGTAGGCACACAGCCTAGCTGCAAACTTCAAGCTAAAATATGTTAATTCAGATCTTTCTATGCTTATTTCCATTTTCTTAGCCAGTCCTTGAGACTCAGGATGTAAAATTCAGATGTGATTTCAAGTGAACGAGATGTTATCACAGATGAAATTTAATCAGTTTAAGTTGAAGTAAACGACTATTGGGCTGGGAATAGTTGCTTCTGGGCAGATTAAATATGTGACTGAAATCCTACAGATTATTCTCGGACAAAACATTTTTGTTAGTTAAAGGTCATATCAGTTACAAGAAAACATTCATTTTTTTTTAAAAAAAATCTAACAGAAAGAGAAAATGGTAAGACTTTAATTACATATTCAAGTTCTAGATTTGAAAAATATCATTTCCATCCAAGATCTCCAACATTGTTGGAGAATAATTTCATCATCTACTTTATAGTGTAACTATTTCAATAATAACCAGTAAGCCAGATGAACAAGTTGTACCACAGCCATAATTTTAAAAAAAAAACAAACAAGATTTGAATATCCACCTTAAAAATCTCTTTGATTTTTTTCAGAGCACACTATCCAAATATCTGCTCCATTAATTTAAAATTGCTAGTATTTGTGCATATCCCTTTAAAAGTCCGCATGAGAAATGAAGATCTGTGAAAGAACTGGACGTGGATTTAAGTTCCTTGTATATTTGTTTCTTTTCCTGTCTGTGTGCTCAAGCGCCCAGACAGAAGCAACTTAAAGGAGACAGGGTTTGTTTTAGCTAAGCTTGGAGATGCAGTCCTTCATGGACCGAGAGTCATAGCGGGAAAGTAAAGCAGTGTTCACATGTTCAGCCACCGTCAGGACATGGAAAGCAAGGGATGCCAATTCCCTTTTCTTTTTATTAATTTGGTCTCATTACATGGCTGCTAAAATGATCCTGCCCGCAGTTACGTTGGCTCTTTCCATTTCTATCATCCTAGGCTAGGTATTTCTTCTCAGGCATGCCCAGAAGCTTGTGTCTCTTAGACAATCCTAAATCCTGTTGAGCTAACAAACAATATGAACCATCACAGTTAGGAATAGTCTATTGAAATGTTTTTAAATGCTACTTTTCTAGACATTTTTATGGTCCTATTTCTCTTTTCATTTTTTTATTGTTTATATTGCTTCTAAATTGTTATTAGCTCGTCTTTTAACTAGTCATACTTTTAAATTTCAGTAATGTTACAGAGATGGGAGAGTTCTCCTTTATTCCATATCTTCTTATCAATAATATATAGTATGTCATATTTGTCTTAAGCAATATTAAAAACAATTATTGACCCAATTCTTCAGTTAAGTGGGTTCTCTGAGATTTCATGTGTTGTTCCATTGTCAGATGTGCATGTCATCTGGGATGTCCCATTACATGTAGTGCTCATTCTGGGATGTCCCATTACATGTAGTGCTCATTCTGGGATGTCCCATTACATGTAGTGCTCATTCTGGGTTGTCCCATTACATGTAGTGCTCATTCTGGGATGTCCCATTACGTGTAGTGCTCATTCGGGGATGTCCCATTACATGTAGAAGGTTTATTGAACCCTCTAGCTCCTCTCCCTTGACTGTTCTTGAACTTTGCCTGTTACTGACCTTGGAACTTGGAGGAATTGCAGTTTGTTTCTATGTAGAAAACTTCTCAATTGGAAATTATTTGACTTTGTCTTTTCTTAAACCCATGTTAAGAGTTCCAAGGAGGAAGATAGCAAAGAAAACACGTTTTAACGACACCAAGTCTTTCAAATACTATAAACATGGTTTTATAACCTTACTCACATTCCATAGCAATTTCTTTATAAGGAAGACACTTTGTCAACTCACAGTTAATAGGAAGCTTTTTGCCTGGCCAGACACTTTGTGGTTTGTAGACTTTACAGCTGGAAGAACTATTGATTACTTCTTTCCCTTGGCACAATGCCCTTTGGTACTATGAGAGCTAGCCCTTAAGGAAGAGGCTTCCAGGAAAATTCTCCAAGTCTTGTATTCAGAGCTATGGAATCTTCAGGTGTAGAATTTTCCTTTTTAGTTATGTGGGGCAACCAAGGGCAACAATAACAGAATATATTGTTTTAAGTGTTTCTCGGACTCTCATGACCAGCAGCTTGAAGGGAAGTTTTACATGATTGGCATTAGATTTCTTTTATAAGAGACTATATGACTCTTAGAAGGTGTATCAACCCTACATGAACTCCATTTAAACCATATGCACACACACACACACACACACACACACACACACACACACACACACACAAGTATGCATTTTAAGTAAGCTCCCAAATGGCTTTGATAAAAACTGAGTGTTATTTAACTCTGTTTTCTCTCTGTGTTTCTGTATTGTCATCCCTGTCCTCTCTCTAATTAATGTGCCCACACATCGTTTGATCTACAGTGATGCAATAGTGACACATTTATTTTGGAGGATTGGAGGGTAACTACATTTGTTTAAATGCACATAGGAACTTCTCAATATGAATGACTTAATGCCTAATAGTATAAGCTTAGCCAACTGTCAATGGCTAGAAAAAACATGGAACCTAGTGGAAGCTACTGCCATTTTCCCTAATGCAGTATACCTTCTAATAACCAATGATAAGTGTTGACAATGAAAGATGATAGAGACTATTACAAAGATACAAATTTGGTTACATTGGAAAGAATAAGTAACAGGGTATGCTCAACCCCAGTTGGTATGTCTACAAAGCAACCCCTATACTGAAGGCTTAGAAAAATATCAGAGAATAGGGACCTGAAAGATTCTAAGTACCAGAATGTAGTACGAGGTTTCTTGCCCGGATTTTTGGGCCTAACCTCAAGGTTTAGGCCCACAGCCCCCCCCCCCCCACCCCCAGATGCGCAGAGACACACAGATGCTTTCATTAGTTTGAGGCTGATTGGCATAAGGCCAGGCATATAGCTTGTTAGCTCTCTACCCTTATTCTAACCCATGACTCTTCCTGTTCAGCCATATGGCTGGGTACCTTTTCTTAGAGCAGCATAGTTGTCCTCTGCTTCTTCCGGCTTCTCTCTGGTGTTCTGCTCTGTCCTTCCTGTTCTCAGAGTTTTTCTTAGTCTGGTAGCCCCAACCATACTTCCTGCCTGCCTTTGGCCAATCAGCACTTTTTATTAAACCAATGGGTGGGACAATTATTTATCATGAAACGACTCAATCCCCTACACCAGAGGACCAGGGCACCTGTTGAGAGACAGTACCTTCTAGACATGACCGAGAAGCTGTAGTCATGAATTCTCAACAATATGGCACCTAAACAAAATGTGTATAATGACCATACCTGCTGACATGGTGGCATAGAATGTAAGGAAGCTGAAGCAAGGAGAGGAAAGGGTGAAAATTATGTAAAAACTGCACTCACACATGTCATTCTCAAAAATAATTTAAAGTTTAAAATGTAATTAGAATTTTTGTATTTTTAGTATCTTTATGTGTTTTAATTAGTTCTCTAAGAGTTTTAACTTTCATTCAATGTATTTATATCATATTCACACACCCTAGCTCTTCCCAGACCCACTCTCTTTCCCCAAATAGATATGGAAAACTGAGAATTTACTGGCAATGTACAGTATAGATTTAAGTAACACTTTATAATGTAGAAAATTAATTTCCTCAGCTATTATTTTGTCATCAGAATCACACATATAAGCATGTCACAAGTAATAGGATTATAATTAATAGAACTAGCATTGATACAAAAGGAATTGGATACATATTCCTTTTAGAAAAATCCAAATGATAAATGAGATCTGGCTGGTGATATATTTGCTAGAATATTCCATTGCACTCCACTATTCTATTGTGTTATTTTCCAGTTGTCACCTAAGTATAAGTGGCTGAATGCTTGTCACTTCAAAGTGCGTGCCATGGATGAAAATTCGTTGTATTGCCCATTCTTTCTGTTCCTATGGTGTTGACTTCTATCCTTCTCCCTCTTAGTTATGCATCAATTTACTTCTAAGCTCATTTAGTAAGATTCAGGAAAATCTAAAGAAAGTGTCTGTGACATTGGGAAGGGAACAACTCAGAAGACTCAGGAAGTCCCTAAAATTGACCTAATGCACAAGCACCTCCATGCCAAGACTAAGTATAAGGAATGCTGAAGAGACACTGTCAGCTGATCTGCCTGGGAGACTCTCTGATCTGTTGAACTGTCCACAAGTCTTTATGTGAGCTCCAGTATTCTGTCTTCCTTGAGTCATTCCTCATACTGAGTGATGTAGATGCCTTTGAGTTTTCCTTGCTTCTGTACATAAGCACTTAACCATATTCTTTCAGTGGCACACTCATCAGTTGGAGCTTGTTAATGTTATGTTGGCCTGTCACTGGTTACCTATCTGAAGTGATTAGAGGTTTGTATTTCATCTCTTTAGAAAAATGTCACATAACACTCTTTGTCTCTGTATTCTTTCTTTTTTCTCACTCACCGTCTATAACCTTATTAAAATGAGTTTTAAGCTTTATATCAAAAATCAATCATTCTTTCTTTTAATATCTAAGGTTATATTTCATAGTCATCTTAATTCATTCATTTGATTTTTTATACCCAATATGTTAACATCAATCTTTTTATTCACAGTGCAATCTACTTTGATCAGTTTCACTTTTGTTGAACCCATACCAGCAATTCTATTTCCTTATTCATAGAAAAATTACAAAGTTATGTAAGTATTTTTTCTGTGATAATTGTCTCTAAGTTACTCTTTTTGTGTCAATATAATTGACCCATTTCCCTATTACAAAGATTTATTTTATGAATCTTGTCACATTTCTATGTATCTAGTAGATTTAATGCCACAGGCACAACCTAATACCATATTCTGTCCAGACAAACAGAGGAATTCTTGGCTGAAATCATGGTTCTCAAGATAAGATTATTGTGTTCTCTTTCTTGAATGGTGTTTGACCAGACCCTCTCACAGTCTAGACATTAATCATCCTGCATAGGTCAGTTCAAATTATATTGTTTAACTGTCTTGTGTCTTCATTATACTTTTGGTTTAGAGCACACTGAGGTCACTGGACTCTGGAGAAAGATACACTATCTAAATCATTTGGTGTTGTCCTTATAATGAGACAGAGTTCCTGGCTTCACATTTTCCTATTCCCTTCAATACATAGAGCAGTGATGGACGTATAGTAGATTACACAATAAATACTTCATGTTGATTGATTGTGAAGTTCCTATTTCTCTTTAGGGACAGCCATTGATGCTTGGCTGCCTTCCCTCTTGAATTTGTCAGCCAGCATTAAGCCTTAATTAGATCATGTACTTCAATTTTCCAATGTAAGACTTTGTGGGAAAAAAAAAACTTTTAAAAGTGTTTTCTCAAACTGTGACTGCATTCTTCTGGCTACTTTTCAAATTGAGGCATTTTATTTTTCTCTGGAAACTTTCCAAAAATATAAAATTTAAATTTGTTTTGAAGCTATAAACTTATAGCAATTATGATTATGTTGAGAATGCAGAAAACTCTTAGCAACAAGGGGTTGAATAGAGAGCTGGATTTTCTTTACCCAAAATGGGAAAAATACTATTAAGAGAATATATATTTATTTTCCTGCTGTGGAAAATTTACAGAATTATTTTTAAGGTCATACTAGAAACACTTCCAACTAAATGCACTGAAGACCTCTCCAGGGAGTTGGAGTGGTTTCCAAATCAATCCCATCCAAAGGACATCTTACTTAAAAGCTTTGGGAACAAACTCAAAGTCTCCCTGTCTTATGCTTTCCAACAAGGATAAAACTCAACAAATTAGAAAGAGAAGTAGGCCTAGGGAGTTGTTTCCTGATGATGAATGCAACTTGGGATATTGAGTTAACAGAAATTATTATTTTCACCATCAAACTCTGTTTCAGTATAGCATTTAAATAGAAGAAGAGGTGCCTTAGAAAGTGCTGGAAGGTGCTAGAGATTGCACACAAGAGGCTGAGAGCCACAAATTAATTCCATCAGCAGAAAGGAGGTAGCCAACACAGCCAACTCTGTAGGGATGGGGTTCTCTCATTCATTAACTGAAATAGAACTGCTTCCATAGAGCTGAAAAACACACTGCTAATATTACCAAAGGTTGATATAAATTAAAGTCAGTGGGGGAGACATTATACCTTTTTTTTAATCATCATACAGCTGGAAACCCCTTGAGGCAACTCATATTTGTTGTAACTTCACATTGATATCAGTCTTGCTTTCTGAGGACGACTGCCCTCTAATTTGTGATAAGTCTCCCTCTGTATCACTGCTATTTTACAAAGACCAATACTGTAGTTATTTAGTTATCCATGATGTTTTAGTCTTCACAAAAACTAAGTTCAAGAGAATTCCAACTAGTGCGAGTATGGGTGCATCATACCCACTCTGTCAACAATCAGCTCTTACCTTCACCTTGTAACTCTTATTTCTTCAAAGACACTTTGCCTTTATGTGCTGGAAATTGCTAAATTTAATGACAGCCTTGCTTTTCAGTAGACCTTCTGCAGATAGACCTGAAACTTACCATGAAATGTATGGAGCTCGTCTGCCCATGTTTTCTAACTGTATTAGAATTTAAGCATCCCAATTTGGCATTTTCTTTAGAGCGAAAGCTTCTTAAGAATTACTCTTTCAATTAAATACTTCTATTTTCCTTGTTGAACATACAGATTTCGTGAAGAAGTGAGATTTTCAGCTATCCACTCAGTTACATTTTATCTTCTCCTTTTAGGAAATGCAAGTGATATAATGATTTAACACATTTTTAAGTGACAACCTTTCCAAATTCATTGTGTGAATAAAATTTTAAGACTCTAAAGGAAGTGTACCAAGTTGACATCTTAAGTGCAACATGCAAATAACAAAGTTTGAACTAACTAGAGTACTCTTAAGTCATCTTTGATGCAAATAATAATTGGTAATTTTTATTATACATAAAATATTTTCATATTGAGTGATCTCAATTGTTTTAAAAATTTGAAATTGATCACTTAGCAGTGAACCATGTGAAGTATAATTGTTCGAGGAGTGCCCTGGCCAGTTGGGAAATGATGATAGTATTCTCTGTTTATGGACAATTGGGGGGATAGTTTTTGAATTTTTGCTTCTACTTAAAAATTAATATTTTTCTATATGTTGCATATGTATATAATGTGTGAGTGAGCTTGCTCATATGTGTGGGTGTGGGCATGTGCTTGCTATAGGCCCTGTGGAGGTCAGAGATCAGCTTTTGAGTGTTGGCCCTTACCCTTCCAGATCATTTGAAAGAGGGTCCTTTGCAGTTTTAGAAGCCAGACTATCTGGCCTCGAGCTGCCAAGAGTCTCTGCTTTCTGTGCAGATGAGCTAAGATTAAAAGGGTTTGTATTATTGCATATAGCCTAATTTTATTTTAGATTTATTTATTTTTATCTCATGTGTGTATATATTTTGCTTATGTGTTCATATGTGCACCATGTACTTGCTTGATGACCACAGTGGTCAGAAAAAAGGGCCTTGTGAAATTTGAAATACAGAGAGATATGAGCTACTACTATGTGACAATATTTTAGGTCTTGATTTTATGATTCAATGCAATCCCAATAAAGAGTCTATGAAAATATATAGTAACTGAAAAACTAATTTTAAATTGTGAGTGATAATTAAATGACCTACAGTACCCAAAATATATTAAAAGTAATTTTATTGTGCTATCATAAAGATTTACAGCAAAATTGTAACAAGGTTTGGTATTTCAATAAATACATATATGCTGATCCATGATGCAGAAATAATAGTTCTGAAATGGAAAGAATGACAACTTAAATAAGAGGCCAAGTTAATTCAGTGGGAAAAGATGAATAATGTCAATGATAATGCTGAGAAATTTGGACAGCCACATTCAACAAAATGATGTTCAACCTGCTTATTACAGCCTATAGAAAAGTAATTCAGCACGTTCATATAGCTAAATGTAAGAATCAAAAATGGAAGCTGAGAGATGGTTCAGTATTTAAGAACATGTACAGAGGTTGTTGAGTACTGCATTTGATTCCCAGTATCTATACTGCAAAGCTCACATTTCTAGCACCAGGGAATTTAACTCTATTTTCCTGGCCTCTTAAAGCACCTCTGCTTACATGTACATACCTGTAGTAGGACAGGCCCATAGGGCCAAGGAAATTGGCTCAAGTCAGTTGCCAAAGCATGCACATGATGTACTTCCTTATGAGCCCACCTGGAGTCTGATGAGGGCCTCTCAACAACTGCTGTGCAACATTCCTGAATGCTCAGGAATCTGCCTAGTAACAGGCACTGCCCAGAGTTCCTAACTATTGGGAATCTGCCTAGCAACAGATGCTATAAGAGCTCCTGGCCATTCCCAGCCAATGAAAAGCAGCCATGTAAAATCACCAGATTGTGACACACATAGCTGGGTACTTGGAGGAGGGTATATAAGGCTCTCCCCATTGTTGAATAGATGAGTTAGTCCTATTCAACTGATTTCTGGGGTCTGTGTCATTGACTCCGTGCCTTCTTACCTTCTTCCTGAGAAAACTGTTAGGACCCAGAAACACATACCCACACACATATAATCTAAAAAAAGAGAAAGAAATGAAAGTAAGATTGGGAATTAATGGGAAGGGTTAAGAGATAATGGAGAATGAGTGTGACACAGAATGTATTATATAGAAACCTAAAATTGTCAAATAATAAATTAATTTTGAAATGGTTTAAATATATATTTATGTTCTCATTTATTAAAGATAAGTACCTAGACAGATTATTCTAGATAAAAGTACATGACTTAGAAACTGAACACATATAATACCAATAACACCAATTTTTGTTTTTAATCCCTGTAGTCTACTTCACACTAGAACAAGAACCAGTAAGGATTGGTGATTTAACTTAAGTTTTATTGGATGATTATTTTATGTTTCTTTCTGCCCTTGAGATACAGATGCATTTCTTTGTTTTCTAGGGAAGAAAAGCCATTAAAAGTACATGTAAAATAGATATTGTAACTGAAAAGGAGGTATTAGAGTTGAAATGCTACAGTGAACAATGTAACAATGATTCTTAAATTTCATATTACTCTACAGATTCTTTTAATTGCCACATCATTAAAACATTCTGAAGTAGTTAGGACAGAAATATGTCCCTGTTTAAAGAACAAATTCTATCATAGGATATTGGAAACGTACCAAAGACAAATTGCATATTTGACAAAAAGGGAAAGAATTCAGTTGTTTGGATCCAGAAGGTATCTTATTATCCAAATTTTGCCACTCTCCAGATGAGACTGGTCAGTAAAAGTCAATTAAAATGCTGACATAGCTTCCACTAATTCATTTCTACTATAGTGATATCTAATTGAAATATAGAATGTAAGTAAGTGTGTGTGTGTGTGTGTGTGTGTGTGTGTGTGTGTGATTAGAATTTCTGTCGTGGCTGAGCACCTGGTCCAATTGAGAGCAGGGGAGGAGTGTTTAGGAACTTGAGGCAAAATGTTTGTCAATCAGTTATCAGTGCTTAGTCTGAAAGAAAACACACAGAAATTATGGGATTATCAGCTTTCATAGTAGAAATGAATTTCAACTACAGATCTATACAATTATAAAATGATTTTGTGTTCTGAGCATGACACGATACTTATATAAAACCCCAAAGCAAATCCATCTTTGCCATCATTACATACATCTTTGCAGTAATGTTTATTGTAGCTGCAAATATTTTTAAGTTCCTCTAATGAGTCTTCCTTTTAAGATATCCCCCCTTCACTTTGTTCGCTTCTGCTCCAGATAGTAATACATGATTAGCAGAGTGCTGTGGGTCCTTGGATCATAATGATAGAGAATTTTATCTTTTCTTTATGCACCATTAACTGCATCTCTGGAACAGTGAACAGAGCAGCATGTAAGTTATGCACTATAGCTTAAGATCCAGCAATTTGTGGGAAGGGCCAGTCTTGATTTAACTAGCACCATTGAAACAGCAGATTATTTAGTGAAATATAAATGAGATTGTTATTTTCTTCTCTTTATGTAACCTTAACATTAAGCTCTGCTGTGGTAATACAAATTGGCATGGGGTCCAGTTTCAAAGTGATGACAGTGAATGATATAAAGAAAAGGTGGTAGAGTTTGGTCCTTTCTTTTAATGCACAAATAAATTTGCCTACACCAACTTATATTTGCTATCATTTAGAGCCTTGAATCCAAAATTATAAGGCCAGAAATTTTCTAGCTTCATTTGAGGAGCCTAGTAAAGTCTTCCTTAATAGAACAGCTGAGTGAAAAGGGAAGTCAGATATATAAGGGTCCTGTACAATCTTTGTGTTGAGAGATTAACTTCTTGATTTCCCTTGTGCATTTGTTCTATTACAAAGCTCCATTTAGTATTTTAAGATGGATATTTTTACTTTTAGAAATCATTCTCAGAATATATATGAAAAATACTGGTTTTGCAATATAGTATTTTGTGTCTAAAAGAAAATTATTGTGTAGCAAAAAATACTAATTCTGGAGTTAAGGTGATAAAAATTATAGTATGTTTTTTGGGATAGAAAGCAAATAAACATTTTCAGATGATTTTAAGAAGTTACATAACTGAAGTTGACTTTGGCATTTATGTTATTTATTAGGCAATAACTTGCTTGTATCTGGCCTTGGCATTCATAAGGTTACTTCACCATCATTGTTGATACTTTTTGATATAGAAAACATCAGCTCAGCAAATATTTCCCATGAATAGTCAGAGAGTAATGATTTTAGGCTTTTTGATAATGGGTGAAATTGAATATATTGAATAGATATTTGTATGTAAACATTTAAACTGCCTTTATTAAAGTTTTAAATTATTCTGAATTAATAAAAAACTGAAAACCAAAGATTGGTGAGATTTATCCATGGGACAGCAGTTTGTGGATAAATTATAGATCCTAACCAATCTGCAGAGAAACATTAATCACAAGGCTACCAACTTATTCAACTCAGTGTGTCTCAATAAAATTAACAATTTTGGGGAATAAATTAGGCTATACATGAGCTGTCTAAGCATTCATTTAAAAAGTGAGTAGGTATCTTCTATGCAATGACTTAAAAGATTCCTTCTGTGTTTTCCATAATGAAATGAAATTATTCTGTTGAACTGTGAAGGTGTTTTTTATTGCAAGAATAAGTGATTGATGATGAAGTTGGTTAATTTTGCATGTGTTTACACAACTACTTAACAACTGTCAATGAGCTAGATAATGTTTTAAATCATGTATAGTTTTAAATCAACTATATAATAATTTATAATTAAAAAAATATCAGTAATAACATTATAAAATAATTATCAATAATATTTAAAACAATAAGATTGTATCTTTTTACAATTATGCTATGAATGAGTGATGCAATATTAGCTTAATATTTTAATATTTAATGATTTAATGGTGAACTAAGAGTAGAAATTTTATTTAAGTAAGAATGCTATGACATCTTTGACACTTAGGAATAATTTAAAAATGAAGAAAATATGAAGTGTATTTAATTTAATTTTTTCATTGGTTAAGTTAAAAAATACAATTTTCAAAGTGACTTTAAAAAGATTTTTTTCAAGATTTTACATTCTTAATGGCTAAAATTGAAATGAATGTTGAACTGGTAACTGTAGTTTCCAACTGTTTTTTAATAAGCAGAAAGAATTTTTAAATATGCCTTAAATATAAATAGCAGGAACAATTTTTTCTCTAAGAACATACTATTAAAAAATATCTCATTATATTCTACTGAACAGCTTACACTTCACGGTGTTAATAACTATCATTTTGTTGAATACATATATGAACATGGCAAGGCAAGAAAGCATCTTCAAATATAACTCACACAATAATGATAAACTCAATCTCTCTTCTACTCAACTATCTTCCTAATATATTTCTTTATCTTTAATGATTTAAACAATATAGTGAATTCAGCTGAATAAATGTCCATAAAAGGGAAAAGGAGAAGCCACATAGTTTGATTCATATTTAACAAGCATGGTGAAGATTTTGAGTGATTTACATATTTATTGTAAATAATTATCCCACCCAATGGTTTAATAAAAATGCTGATTGGCCAAAGGCAGGCAGGAAGATTGGGCATGGCTACCAGACTAAGAAAAACTCTGAGAACAGGAAGCACAGAGCAGAATGCCAGAGAGAAGCCGGAAGAAGCAGAGACAACTATGCTTGTGAAAAAAGGTACCGAGCCCCATGGCTGAACAGTTTAAGAGTCATGGGTTAGATTAAGGGTACAGAGTTAACAAGCTATATGCCTGGGCCTAAAGCTGATCAGCCTAAAAGTATAGTAAGCATCTGTGTGTCTCTGTACGCCTGCAGGTCCACGGGCCAAAACCTTGAGGCTAGGCCCAAAAATCAGGGTCAGAAACCTACTACTACAGCATATTGTTGTCATGGGTGTTTTCTTTTCACTTCATGCTGTTATATGTTCAGAAAGAAAAGATAGTAGTATATAATGTGATGAACTAATGATCCACAAACAGAAAGACTCCATGACATTCCTTTCATTCTTCTTGAACAAACTTTACTCTGCATGAAGACTCTGGAAATATTGTAGTGTGTTTGAATAAGATAGACAATCACCATCAAACCTTTGAACAAAGACATCTAGCAAGTTACAGCAATATAGGAACATACACCAGAGATGGAGATTTGAGAAATTCCTTGAGAAGGTGACCAAATTCAATTGGTTTGAGAGAGAAAAGATTTGGACATGAATACAAAATGTCCGTGTTTCTTTTTCTGTAGAGTAGGTACTAAAACTATTGTTAAGGTACTAAGAACTGAAATGCAGCTCAAACAGAGAAGTAGTTATCCACAGCCTCTGTAATCATATTGCTAGTACTAAAGTCAATCTGTTTCTCTCTCAAGTAATTTTGTAGGGTAGATAGTTTGTGAGCACATGCTAGGAATAAAGTGTTTAAGGAAGAGTGGCCACCTTGTTTGCTTCAGAAACTTAAAAAAAATTAATTAATTAATTAATTTTATTTAAAAATGTCATCTTTTGATAAGAAGCATTCTATAAGCCTCAGCTTGTAAAAGCTGCTTATAGTAGTAACCTATGTAATCTTGAAGCAATTACAAACTAGAAACTCACAGATGTGAACCCCATAGTTCTTCAGTTTTCCAGTGCAGATCAACATCTAGTCTAGCATCCCACAATGCACTTGACTATTCTATCTCCTTGCCATCCTCACTTTTGACAGTTTCTCATTCTTCTTGGTTCTTCTTGATTTCCTTGATGAGTTTCATTAGTTACTGTGTAGAGCATGTTATATCTAGTAGGCTTTGATGCTTTTATGTTACAAATAAAGGATGCACACTCTGACCAGGGCACAGCAAAAGTGATAAAGTATAACATATCTGGGGTTGACCATATCAGATGCTGCTTTGTATTGTTGGGCATGCTAACAGTGGTCACATGTTTTAAAATTTACATTTTTTATATCTGAGATTCAAATATAATTACATTTTTCTCCATTTCCTTTCTTATCCCAAACTCCTCCATATACTCATCTTTCTGTTTTTCAAATTCATAGTCTCATTTTTTAAGAAATTGTTGTTTAATACATATACGAGTTTACATAAGATAAAGTTCCTAAGTATACAAATTTTGCTCAGTTTGTATAATGTTACTGGAAGGTATATTTCAGGAGTAGTCATTGGGATTGGTTAACCAATAAGTATGCTTGTCCAATGGGAAGACTCTTTCTCCTGGTCTCAGCAGTACTAATTTCCTTTAGTTCTTTGTGTAATTACCTTAATCCTATAATATCACATTAAAAAATTAAACTACATATATTCACTAAATCAGATTTGCTGGTTTTTCCTTTAATTGGAAAAATTCTTGAAAGAAAATATTTTCCTTCTTTTTCAAAATTATTTTTTAGAATTTTATACATATGTAGAATAAAATATGATTATGATTACATCTAACTACTATTTTCCTCCTCTACCTCTCCCTATTCTCCATATGCACTTCCTTCTTAACCTTTTTGTTTGTTTGTTTTGATAATTCACTATGTTCAGTTAGTGTTTCCACTATGTGCATAGATTTGGGGCCATTCACTAGAGCATGGGAAATCTACGACTGGTCACATTCTCAGTTAAAAGAAATTCTCTATCTCCCAGAAAGTAAACCTTGTCTATAGCTCCTCAGCAAGTGGTGGAGTTAGGATTGCCTATGACCCCATGCCAGTATCTGGCTGGTTTGATCTTATGTAGATCTCACACAGGTAACCACAGGTACTGCATTATTGCAATATCAATATCATGTCCACATTGCAGTATTACAAAGTACTTCTCCCCATCTTTTGCTCTTCAGTTGCTTTTCTCAATATCTCCGGAGTCTTGGAATTGGTAGGGCAAATATCAATGTCCTGTTTAAGATCAGCACCCAGCCTCTTATTTGGAGCACATTGACCATTTGTGACTCTCCGTGTTGTTTAATTTTTGACAATATGATATAAACCTAGAGTCATGTAAAAAGAGGGGACTTCAGTTGAGAAAATGTTTCCACTAGCTTGCCATATAGATAAGCCATGGGGCATTTTCTTTGTGAGTGATCATGTGGAAGTGTTGACACTCATAGATAGATGGTTCTTGGTTCCTAGGAACAATAAGCCAATAAGCAGTTGCATTTCTTCAAGGTCCTAACTTCAGGTTCCTGCCGTGAGTCCCTGCCCTGCCTTCTCTTCATGATGAATGACAACTGTAAGGTGAAATAAGCATTTTTATCTGCAAGTTGTGTTTGATCTTCATGTATCACAGCAATAGAAAGCAAATGAAGACAATCCCCATTCAAGCCTTGCCTAAAACCTGCTGTGTAGCCAAAGCTGATATTAAACCTATGGTCCTTCTGCCTCTAATTCCTACAATCATGATGTCTGAGGGAAATTCCATACCAGGTCTGAGAAAAATTCTTTGAAAGTCCACAGGCATTTGTTTAAACATTTACTCACTATTTTTATATTTATTTGCTATTTCACTCACTCATTATCTTCCTCTAGCTTATTGAAATTATAAATTACTTTTTGTTTTCTTGTGGTATATGTCCCACCAAAAGTGTTAGGCAGTTACTTCCTACTTACATGTCTAATGCTACATCCTAAATCCTGACACAGTGCCTTGTATGAAGTCAGGTATTCCATAAATATTTTTGAAATAAAGAATGAGATATTGTTTTGGAAAAATAAATGAGAATCAGGTGTTATGAGTTTTAGTTATCAATATTCTTAAGTATTTAGGATAAATACTATTAGAGAAATAAACATGTCTCCTTATAGGACAGCAACCACAGATGTAGCCTTCTTTAGAACGGAAGTTAATGACTTTTAATCTGAGATTTGAACCATGGGGGAGGACTTAGTCCCATGAAAAGAGAATGTGGAGAAACTTGTAGAAAAAAATAAATAGAAATTGCAATCCATATAATATTACTTATATATATTATATATATATATATAATATTACTTTTATATAGAAAGAATTTCAGTGGCATTGTGAATCTTCAAACATAACTGACATTTTCTACTTAAAGACCTTTCTGCAAGTTGCTACACCTTCTTTAACTGTTCTGTACACATACCACCTCCACTACCTACCACTACCACCAATTAAAGGAAAGAGGCGTCCAGAGACCATATATTTAAGAGGGATCAGGGAGTTTGGAGCACATGTGAGGGGCTGGAAGGAGGAAAGCAAAAGGGTAAAGTATAATACAAGCATATTTTAGTTTCAAAAAATAAAGAAATAAAAATCCCTGGAGTCAGGGAGGCAGTATTCCTAGAGTGTGGAGCATGGAAATGTGGAATGGGCCATGGGAAGGAATTTGAATTTATAGTCATCATTTCGAATGACAACATCTCTTAATAGTCCTGATCCAAGATGCAATTAAACATTTGTTTAGGTATCTAGTTCTCCTGCCAAAATCTCCTGTGAGAGCAAAAACTACATCTGTGGGTGCTCAGTTTTAAAGCAGAACTTGAAATATACCTAGGACTTAAAAATGTTGGATTACATGAAGGTCTGAAATCAACCTCATAAACATCAACATTCCTTTTCATTGCCTGCCGTAATAAACACGCTGGGAAGAGCTCGTTATTTAATATCAAATGTTGCTATGCTGAAGCTGTAAGCATCGTTATCTATGAAAGTATCAAGGATATTTACCAAACTGAAGATTCATTATTCAGAAATAATAAACCTGTCTTCCTTGTAAACTTGCCTTTCCCTTCCTCCAAAGATAACATTATGTTAAGCTTAAGCATAGAAACTTGCTCTTTAGTGAGGTATGGATTTTCTTTTATCAAAAGAAGTTAATCAAAACATAATTCATAAAAAATAACTAATTCAACAGGCTATTGTTTACACTGACAGAGTGTGGCCAACGGAAAAACAACACCATCCCCTGTAAAGTTCACACCTAAGTGTCTCATCCATCTTTAGCATAAGCACATTTCCAATAACATAGTAAAGGAAAAAAATGATAAGTTAATTTGATGAATAACTACATCCTTCCTCAGAAGCCACAACCTAAGTGTCTGAACTTGGGAAAATACATTTTGCCTCCCTGGGTTCCAAGTACTTATTGTCACTAAAAATGCTACTGAAACTTTGCTAATAAGACGGACATGTATAAGTGACCCTTTTTCCAACACTGCATTTTTATCCTGTCTTCTTTGATGATAGCCATTCTTGTTGGGTCAAGATGGAATATCATTGTATTTCTGCTGTGCATTTTCTTGGTGGTGAAGGATGTTGAAATGCTTTAATTTTTAAACTTATATTTTTAGAATTTCATACATGAGATTTGTATTTACATCATAAGTATTCTTCCTCTCTCCTTATCCCCATTATCTTTTTAATTCATTTCTTCTTTAATTATTGATGACAACCCCCCCACACACACACATACAACAATAGCAGCAACAGCAAACTTTACTGGGTTCGTAGGTGTTGTTCCTATGGAATGTGTTTAGGGCTGACCATTTGGGATTGGATAGTCACAAAGCTCATTCCTGAAGAAACTTGATTCTCACACATTTAGCAGCCATAGATTGCTTGTAGTTCTTCTTCTAGGGTCCTTTGAAACTGAGTATGTCAACTATAATTGCACAAGTCTTATTTAGGCAACCATATGGTTGGGATGTCATGAGTACAGCTTTTAGCTTGTCTAGAAGACACCATCTCCCAGGAGATATCCAGATTCATGGTCCTCTGGTTCTTAGACTCTCTCTGCCTGCCCCTCTGTGAGCTTCCCTGTAGACGTCACCAGCTATGGTTGGGCATTTCAAGTCACTTGTTCTCATTTTGATCAGTTGTGAATCTCTGTAATAGTTTCTATCTGTTAAAAAGCTGCTTTAATGAAGAGTAAGAGATACATTTATCTTTGGATATAGGGGTATTTAGTTTTATAAAATGACAGTACTAGGATTTCCTCTAGGGTCTATGATCTCTCAAGCCATGGTTAGCTGTCTAGGTTTGTAGTGCTCAGCATGGTTTCTCTCTGACCGTATGTTTCTATGTCCAATGAGACAGCTGCTGGTTACCACCATGGTAAAAGTGATACAATTGTATTCTTGAGGACATCTTACCATGCTGGTCATTGTGGATAATAAGCTTTATAACTTGGTTAGGATTATTGTGGTTTTTCTGTCTTGGCAGATTGCATAGCACCTACTGATTCAACTAGAGCTAGTCTTCAAGGGAGAACAATTTTCAAAAGTGTGGTTCTTATTGGGGTTCCTGATATATTAGGAATCACAGCTATTTTGCTAAGTTTAATTCTCATTAATCATATTTTACTAAAAATAGTTAACAACTTACACTCCAATGAAATAAATCAAGTTACTTGTGGTTTCTCATTTTCTAGTGATTTCTTACAAAAATAATCTATAAAATTGTGATAGCAATTATTACATATAATAGCCAGAATTAAATTTACTTTCTGTCTACAAATACTATGTTTTAACAGAATTAAACTATTTAAGATTAAAACACTATTTAAAAATATTGTTTCTGTGATATGTGTTTAGGAGGCTATAAGAGGTGCCTGCCAGCATTTACTTATGGAGGTCAGAAGACAACTTTAGGAGCTGGTTCTTTATTTTGCCGTGTAGGACCCATGGTTTGAACTGAGGGCATTGGTTTTAGCAGCAGATATCTTTACCCATTGAACAAAGTCACCAACACACTAAAGTAACTCTCATTTTTGAAAATGGTAATCCAATTATCTTCTGACTCTCCTCTAATTAAGAAGGTAAAAACAATCTTTATGTGCAGTAGTATTAAGTTTCTGGCCTGGCCTTTCTAACCTAGCACTGAGGTTCTGACCTACTGACTTACAATCCCATAGTCCCAAAGAAACACACAGACGCTTATATAAATATTATGCTGATTGGCCTATGGCTCAGTCACATAATTAGCTAACTCTTTACTCTTAAACTAACTCATGATTCTTATCTTCAACCATGAGGCTCTGTATCTTTTCTCAGTACAGAATTTCAACGTTTTTCCTCTGTGTCTGCTGGTAGCTCATTGTGCTGTCTCCATGGTGTCTCTCTGGCTTCTCTCTGGCTTCTCTGCTTTGCTCTTCCTGTTCCAGAGTTTTCTTAGTCTGATAGCCCCGCCCACACTTCCTGTCTGCCTCCAGCCAATCAAAGTTTTTATTAAACCAGTAGGTGGGATAATTATTTACAATGTAACATGATCCCACTACAGTGAGCAGCCTTGTTAGCTTTGACCGTTACCTTAACCTTTGTTCTTCCCCGGGTTCGAGTTCTTTCTTATTTCATGAAAATGTTACTTTTCTATTGGGACAAGAAATTAAACATGGCGTTAATTACAGCCTAATGAATGATCCCATGACGAGAGAGAAGAAACACAGTTGAGTACAAATACACTCAACAGCTAGAAGACACTATTTCTATAGAAAGTAAGTTTGCTTAATCTGCAATAATGTTTCTATGAATGCTAGAAAGTTCTACAAGAATAGCTGTCATCTAGTTTATTAATCTGCATTGAGGCATGTTAATGCCTATGTGCAATACAGTAAAGTCCAAAAGAAAGGAAAGTCATTATTATTAAAACAAAACACTTAGTTTATGTCATTACTTATGGGCTATTTATGCTAGAAACTATAGTGTTGACTTAAAAAAGAACAATCTTATTTTTATGAGCTGTGATTTTTGCCTGCAGCAGGTAAGGATCTTATATAGTACATGCTCACAGCAATAGCATCTGTTGACAGTGTATCCTCCACCTCTTCTAATGATATATATAAGAAATACTAGTGTGGAAAATTGAAGTTTCCAAAATTTTAGATAGGTACTTTAGTGAACTGGTGTGATTTTTTTGGTATGTGTGTTTCCACACATGTGTGTGCGCACTTGTGCGTTGGTGCACATACACAGTATCTATGTGGGTGGAGGCCAGAGTTGATATTTGTGCTTCTCCTCAAACACTTTCCAGGCCCCCTGTATCACCAGCAGTAAAGGTCTGTTAACTTTATAGCTATTGATAGTTTAAACTTATAGTTCTAAAATGCTGAAGATTTTAAAGATACTTTAGTTAAATTGCTATACTTCGTATAGATTTGGCACCTCTGTTTAGAGAGTTGAAATCACGAAGAATGTTAGGTAGGTAAAATTTGTGTAGATGCTTGCTCAGGTGTCAGGACCCAGACGTTGAGGGTTTGAACACATATGTACTATGTGAATAGCAGGAATCACTTTTCCTAAGTAAATACCTGATGGGTTAAAGTAAGGAGTATGGAAGGATTTATAATAAATCTTCAAATTTCAGCTGCTAATTGTCTCAAGAAAGATGATAATTTACCCTAAATCTAGATAATCTAGCATTCATTTTATTTTTTATGACAAATTCCTTTTACATAAGACTCTTGTCTCAAAGTATAATTATCTTAAGGAATTCAGGTAAGTGTGGCTTTTGCAACAACTGAAAAGCAAACATTTAACACATTTCCTGTCACTGTCTAAAGAAGGTTATACAAATCACTTAACAGGCCCGTTTGTTTCCAAGTCCATACTGGGATAAAGAGTTCCATTCAGATGGCCACTAACTACATCACCAGTTAACCCACTTTCTACAGTCCACACTTATTCAAAGTAAGATTCCCTATGAACCAGCAGGTGGATTCACACACCAATACAAGCTCTGTGTCTCACTGTTGGGAGATATTCAAGACAAGTACTGATCTTACTATATGTGTTAAGTAGGCCCTCATTTCAGATTTCCTCTACCAGACAGCCTGTTGGTGAAGCACAGGTATTCAATATTTCAAAAGAACTGGTAGGGAGAGTATTTCAAAGTCCTTTTAAGGTATTTGTGTTCATATAAATCACAGACAATTTTTTTTGATATCTCCGGTTGTTTTTATTATATTTGAAACATATCCCCACAGAACATATTTGGATGGGCTTTCTTGACATTATTTATATATTTGCACCATTTTGAATTGAAACATGATTTTCTGTTCAATTTCATTTAAATTAAATATTTAGGGCTGAGGGGACTAGTGACCTGCTCCTAGTTGTCACAAGATAGTACAGTCAGAATTCATTCTCAGCTTTCCAAGCCGGTCTTTTAAATTAATTCCTTAGGATTTTTTTTTTTCTGTAAATATTATGTCTTTACTAAGAGTTGGGGGGGAATATATCCACAGCAAATATTTCTAGGAGGTTTGGTGGTTGATCTTTACTTTCAAATTGACCTGAATTCATCTAGAAGATCCATCCACAGGCACTTCTGTGATGGTCTTTCCTGTAGGTGTTAGTGAAGAGGGAAGGCTTACCTTTATGTGGGTATCTTCATCTCCTGGCCTGGGGTTTTAAATGGAATAAAAGGAGAAAGATATCTAAGTGCAAGAATTCACCCTCTGCTTCCTGCTTCCACATACAAGGTGGAAGCTGCTTTACCGGGGTACTGCCATTATACCTCCTCACCATCATAACTACACCCATACAATGTAAGCCGAAATACATCTTTATTTCCTTAGATTCTTTCTTATTGGATATTCTCTCATGGCAATAAGAGATGTAAGTAATTCAGTAGAAGATAGATTTTATTAAATTGTCATATGGATGGGGTTTAAACATACTTTTCACTAAATTTTGAAGTACACACATTTGCATACATTTAATTTATAAGGCAATCAGTCCCAATATTATAACACTAAAAATTTAAAGCCTAACCTTTACATAAGGGAAATGAAAAATATGGTTTCAATTATGCTGCGAATGAACATTTGGCTGAGCACATTACACTACAACGCTCAAATACAAAAATAATTAAAATGAAAAAATAACTTGTCATAAACCAGAATAGACCCAAGAGCCAATAAAAAAGATTTGAATATGATTTCTTAGCAACTTGAGCATTGGCAGCTCATTTTCCTGAGTGGTAATCCTTAAGGAAGGGAAAACCTGAGTGACGAATGGCTTTGGGGTCATCAGAATTGAAGACCTCTACATCTGCTCTCATTTCTCATGATTTAAAAAAAATATTTCCGTTTTCATTCTCTGAACTGGATTGAAAACAAACAAACAAACAAAAAAAACCAACAAAATAACAACAAAAAACACTCCCTTGTCAAAAATGCCATTTTTTTTGGAATTCTGCATAAAAGGTACTTATGAAAACATTAAATGGGCATTTGGTAGTCTTACATTCAGGGAGAGAGTGTATAGCCCGAACTATTGTAAATGTTGTACGTGGAAGAAATTCCTATCTGTATAGAAATCAAATGTTGCTTTAAGTGTAGCATCGATGAGCTGTGACCCTCTCATGTGCATTGGAGTGTTCCATACTACCTATACTTGCTGTGTATTTTGGATACAGGTATACCAATGCCCGGAATACACATGACACCATCCAAGTGAGTGAATCATTAGAATTAGTCTGTGAAGCCTGATAGTCAATTATCACACGTTTCTTTGACTCACAATGGTCTGAAATAACCTGTTGTTGCTCCAGATGGGGAATCTTGCTTTTCTGGAATATCATCCAGTGTCACTAAAATTTGTGAACCTAAAAGTATTAGGATCATTTTCTTATTTTTTAAAATAATGATAATAGAAATTATGTGTTGCACATAAGAATGGATAAAATATCTTTATGTTGAAATTTGCAGCTTTAAGAACAAAGAGAATAGAAATGGTTATTAATATCTATTGGGTTTCATGAAGCATGCTGCATTTAAATTATTATTAAATTTCTGTACAAAGACTTTCAAATAGGTATTATTTTAGTGGTAAATTTTCTGAAAACAAGAATAAACATGCTTATGCTTTCATTTGGCAAACAGCAGATATAATCACACTGACTAAAGAATGCTTGATACCAAGACTAGTAGTTTATTATCCAAGAATACCTGGGCTTACTTGGTCTATCTCTTTTTTTCTATGTGAATGCACCGTGCACACATTGAGGCACTTTTCTTGGGGTTTTCAAGCCTTCTTTGACTTGCAGAATGGATTTAAGTTAGCTGTCCAAAGTTTAAATGCTGACTGTAGGCACAAAAGGAACTACAGCAAATTAAACCATAGCTTGACCCAGCTGAGAGCTTCTGTATATAGTCCTTGCTAGGCTTCTTCCTTGTGCTTCAATTAGCACTTTTCAAAGGCTGATGTCCTGGATCATTACATTTCCTCTTATTAATCTCTTTCCACTGAAACCTGAAGATTCAGATAATCTATGCAAGTCTTTCCCTACAGTCCATAAAAGCAAATAGTTTGATAAAGCAAGAAAGGTTAAAGAAGGTAGGAGTGTGGGGTTATGTAGAAGAGATAGCACACCTAAAACTCATAGCTGGCTAGGTTATAAACCCCAGGAAGAACCCATTCCTATTATTCTGTTAAATGTATACAATAATAAACTAACCCCTAAGTTCCAACTAAGACAGTTTTAACTTAAGTATTTCTCCATTTGGGGCATTGTTTATTTCTTGGTTACTATTTAATATGTTCCTAATGAGGATTTAGGAATAAAACACAATGGAATAATAAGGGTATACTTATGTGTGGAATTTATACAAACAAACTTTATAATTGTCCATGTGTTGTATTGCCTAACTTTCTCTCTATGCTTGTTTTGCTAGCTAATATATATATTGCATTGTAATGTTTGATAGCTAACAATGTTAACTAATTAGATAGTGCTATTAAGTCTGCTGCTGAAACTCTACTTAGCAATTATTCATGGGGACATGCTTTTAATCAGTTGATGACATTTTCAAATATAACTTTTTCCCCTAGCATTGCTGCATAATCTCTCATTAGAAATGCTAATCTCAAATTTTAATATCAGGGCAGCATTTTGTCATGATAATAGCATCCCTGGATGTTTGGGCATTTTAAATCCAGCCCTAGCATTACTTAATTCTTTAGACAATCACACAGATCTAAGAACTTTGGACCCAGACAATGTGAGGGCCATCTGGAACTTTCTGTTAGGACAGCCTGAACAGCCCTATAGTGTCTGTTATACATTGAGTTATTATGCAGGAAGAAGATAAGAATTACTTTTCAGTTTTCTAGAAAAAAATAGTAAGATTACTGACAGTATTTTTTTTTCTTTTCTTAAATTAAAACAATCATGAAGCAAGTAGTATCTACTAGCAGACATTTTGTATTCTAGAACTTGTAGTGAGATTATGTTGTTACGTCGTAAATAATTGTCCCACCTACTGGTTTAATAAAAATGCTGATTGGCCAAAGGCAGATAGGAAGTGTAGGTGGAACTAACAGTCTAAGGAAACTCTGGAAACAGGAAGGACAGAGCAGAGCAGCCAGAGAGATACTATAGAGATGCCAGAGGACAACTATGCTGCTCTGAGAAAAGCTACAGAGCTCTATGACTAAACAGGATAAGAATCACGGGTTAATTTAAGAGTAAAGTGCTAACAAGTTATATGCCTGCACTCTAGGCCAATCAGCATAAAATTGATATAAGTGTCTGTGTGTCTCTAGAGGATTGCAGGTCTGGAAACAGGCCAGACAGGCCAGAAACCTATATAACAAGAACTATTTCTAGAATGTTAAATACATTTCAATGATCTTTTTTCAATTATCAGTCAAATTATACTTAACAGTTTAAAATTGCTACTTAAATTTGATGTTGTCAATTAGCTTTATTTATAAAAAATCTTTCACTGTATCTGTTGGTGGACATTTTTTTAAAAAAAATTATTTTGCCTGGTAAACTTATTGACAAATTAGTTATTTCTTGATTGTGTCCATGTAAGGATTGATATGATGTAAGTATTTTAAAGCCTTGTGACACACAGATTTTTATATTACAAATGGTAAACCTACTTTCTTCATACTCTAAAGTAAAATTTATGAACTAAAATATCCCATACATTGAACTAAGTATCTTTTTTTTATGATTACTTTTACCTACTCATATTTTTATATATTTTATCTTATGTCTTACACTTGATAATAGATATTGAGAAGAACAATAGAAGTGAGTAGAAGGCAATAAGCACCTTTTTGTGGTTACTCCAACATACTATTACCACTCTGATATCAATCCTTAGGATCTTATGTCATGGAAATAAAAACAAAACAAAGCCACATATTACAAATAAGATAGGCATGTATCCTTTATTATGATAAGACTTTGGCTTGTGAGTATAGGGCGTTAATTTTGGCCTAAATGGTTATCAGGCTTATTCATCACACAGACTGGCAGCTTTTTAGGTTTTCTGAGGTCGGTTAGTCTGGTAGACTTGTATTGTCAACTAGTATGATTTTCAATGGTGCTTTGCTTCTTATATCTTCAGGCATTCTGAATAACTCTTACAGTTGCGTCATGGGTTCCATCTAAATGTCTTGGCTTCCAGCTTTGACCTGATCATTGTGATAAGATTGAGGACAGAGTGGGTGGCACTTTTTCTGCTGCCAAAGCACAGGGGTATAGTTCAAGAAACACCACAGACTGAACTAAGCAGGCCTCACGGAGGCCCACAGAGACTGAACCAATGGCCTGGGAGCCTGCATGGCAATGACCTAGGCCCTTACTGAGTATATTTGACAGATGTGTAGCTTTTTCACCTAACAGTGGGAGCAGGGGCTATCTCTGAATCTTTGGATGGCATTTGGGATTCTATTCCTTATACTTGGTTGTCTTGTTCAGGCTTAATACAAGGGGAGGTGCTTCTTACCACAACTTGATATGTCATGCTTTGTTGATATTCCTTGGAAGACTGCCTTTTTCTGAATAGAAATGGAGGAGGTGTGGATGGGGGTTGCAGAGGGTAGGTGGGAGGGAAAACTGTGACTGGGTTGTAAAATAAATAAATTAAAAAAAAAAACCTATTAGCTCCAGAAGGCAATAGAATATTTTAGCCTCGAATAATGGTTTTGTACAACACACTGATATATATAAACGTAGAGTTGAGTAGGATTTAACCTAAGAAAAAGACAGCAAACAGGTCAATAGAAGAAAAAGACACCTATTATTTGTACTGTCTCTGACTGGACCCCTGGAAGCATGTTATAAATTTTATACACCTGTATACACACAATGGATATTTTATTTCTTTGGCAGTACTAAGAATTAAACCCATAGAGTCATCACAGATATGAGGCTTTTCCTTGAGCTAAAATTAACCTCAGTGGGCCACAAACAAAAAATGAAGACATGAAAGGAGGTCAGAGATTTGTCAAGAAAAGAGAGTTCTCAGGGGAGAGAATGGATGAATGAGGTAAAAATAATTAAATTTTACTAAAAAGTAGGGGAGGCTGTGGAAAATGCAAAAAAATATTTTAAAAGTATATAGTAAATGATTCTGTACTGTAATTTGTGACTGTTTTAATATCTATTATGCTTAAACTCTTCTCTACTACATAAAAATTAAATGCACATTAGACTGTGTTTTGTAATAGTATCCCCTTATATTTATGGTAAATATTAAATTGTTCTGGAATGTATTTAGGTACCAATATGAATGCTAATATGAATGGGATATGTTTTGAGGCTAATGATTTAAGTAGTTTCTCTATTTAATATTACTTAACCTTGAAGTGTTTATTATTGTATCTTCTTAAATGGTCCAGCTTCAATACCTTGGGATTCATTACAGATTATAATGTAGCTTGCAAAGTTTATCTCTCAGAAAGTTCTGGAAAAAATCCCAAAGCTAGATTGTAAAAATGACTGGAAAAAGTACTTCTGCTGGCACGGTCCTGGCTGATGCTCGAATAGTACTCCTGACCTCCCTCAGGAGAGCTGATGAAGAGTTCAGCTCCTATCTTCCATCCTTGAGTACATTTGCACCACTTGTGTGGCAGAGACTATCCACAGCTTCCGCAGAGAGGCTCTGACACTTGTCTGTGGTCCCACAAAATCCAGGTGACTTCCCCCATGCTTCATCCTTCATTCATTTTTCATTGATGACAATAACCGTTTGATGGAAGCTGGGTCAAGTGCACTATTTTTATCTAATAAGTTAATTCTACAAGTAGACTTTCCATATCTGGAGTGCAGAAAATGATGCCAGGAGGTTTTTGTGTAGTTCTGAGCAGGATGCTTGAAATATTACTGAATTTTAGAAGACAAACAATCTTAAGTTATTTAACTGAAAAGCCATGGAGCAATGGGACCAGATTTTGATGCTAGGAAGTAGCATTCTAAATCATATATGCTTTATTATATGGAAAACTTCCATGACAAATGTATTTTGATGGGGTACAAAGCCCTAATTATATATAATCAAAAGTAAAGCTCTTATTTCTTACCATCTTGAGCATCTGCTTATAATTGTATTCATGCTGCTTTTTTAAAGTGTTGTTTTAAAAATAACTATACAGACTGAAAACTATGGGACATTTTGTTCTATGAATCATCTTTGGGCATCTTTGCAATAATAAGACATTGAGTATTGTGTTCAGGGGTCAGGAAAGCAATTGTTGTGAGAGGTCTTTGAAGTAATTTAGTTGTGTTATCACATTTAAATATCACAGTGAGCTGAGGTAATGGTGTTATAGACCTTTAATTATTACAGAAGTTTGGAGCCTGAGATTAAATGATCTTCAGTTTGAAGCTCTCCTGAGCTACATAGTGAAACCTTGTTTAAATAAATAAATACATGAATAAATATCAAAATGAAACCATGTGACAAAATTACTAAAATTCAATTCAGGGAATGATACACTTAGGTAAGGTCACTTGATTTGAACATTTTGGCCATTGGCCATTATTTTCTGCTACTCCTGTAGTACTTGATAAATCTGCATCTAAGGTCCTTTGCAAAGAGTGAAGTCAGAATAAGGTATTCTGTAATCTTTCATAGTCAAAAGCTAATTTGTTTAAACAATTGAATGATGCTATGCTAAAAAAATGCCTTTTTGAAATAATGTAGAAAGAAATTTATACTTTCACGCACATATCTATGTATATATTTATCTATACAATATCTAATACTTTTTTATACTCTTATACTTTTAATACATATAGAATAGTTCAACAGAAATTAACAATATCTTATACAAGTATAAATGTCAAGAATAAGGCAGTTGGCCATAGTTCCAGTAAGAAAAAGGAAATGACAAGAAGCACCCTGGTTCCTTTTCCAATGATTTCCAGTGATAAAAGCAACTGAATGGAGAAGGGCTTATTTCAGTTCATGGCTCCTGATCATAGACTGCTGCAGTGAAGAAATGGGGCTTGTGGCAGCTGGTCATATCCCAGTTAGGAAGCAGAGAGCGATGAACACTTGTGCTCAGCTTATGTTCTCCTTTGTCTGCATTCCAGGATGTAAGCGGGTAGAAAGGTCTTCCTGTCTCAGTTAATCTAATCAAGGTAATTTTCCGTAAGTGTTCCTGTATCCCAAGTGACTCTATATCAAACAAAACTGCAATTAAGATTCGCTATCATAAAACCCCAAGAGGGCACGTGTCACTGTTGTCTTAACTTATATCCAGTTCGCATAGTCAAATATTTTCATACTTTTATTGGTAGTGAGATATGCACATTCTTTGATTTGAAGAAGTTGCAAATATTAATTATCAGAGCTATTCTTGGTTGTGACAGTTCTCTAGTCTCAGAGATGTCTTCCATAACACACTGACTTATCTATGAATTGGGATCAAGTGTATGTCTTCCTGGCCTCTGTCATGGAGAATTCCCTCAGGAAGATATAATGATTACTATGAGAATAATGTTGATCCAATAGAAGAGACTGACCTTGGAAATGAAGGTTCAGTTTATCTCAGTTGCAAATGTATCAAGAGATAATTTGTTGAACTTATTTTTTATATTCTCTCTCAATATTTTTTAAACCTCCTTTCTCTACAGTCAGCACATTCCTGTTTGTCTTTGGATTTTGTTGTTTGACAAGTGACAGGAAGGAACAACAAGATGCCAGTTATGAGCCTGTGCTTCTGGATGTATTGTGTAGTTCCGTCTGTCCCCACTTCCACTTTCATTAATCTCATTTCCAGAGGAGTAAGTCATGAAGAGCTACTGGTCTTCAGATGCAGGTCATGGCAAGTAGAGCCAGTGTCTACTGTAAAGTATATGATTAAATAAAATTAAATTAAACATTGGTTGCTTTAAGGAATTGGCCTTCCCTGGTTTCTTGTTAAATGCATAAGGTATTTTCTGTTTCTTGTGAGTCTGAATGTTTCTTGTTATACTGTCTGATCATGGGAGAAAGTTGAATGGCACTATCCACTATCACAGTGGTTTGTTACTGTGTTTGCTGCTAATAAAGCTCTGTAGATTTGCTCAGAGGTCTCCTGATACGTAGCTGAAAATTTAGTTACTCATCACTGAAGTCCAGACTCTCTGTCTTCTCTAGGGCTTGGTGGTACATATTTCAGTTTAAGACAGACTTGCTTCTGTGGAGTAGCTGGTTTTCTATTGAAATCTTTTATTTGGGATTGCCTACCAAATGCTTCATTTACATCATCATCTGCTTCCCACACCCTCAAGTATATTGTATCATATGATGTTGGGAGTTTTAGAGGATATACAAGTACCCATTTAGAAAATATAATGTGTTAGTAACTTAATATTTGGTCAAAAAGCATAAGTTATTAGTATTTGATTTTCTTCTATATATAAAATAGAAGAGAAACCTAACAGAAGCAAACGGCAACACTAACTACTTGAAATTTGAATTTTAAATGCTCCAAATCATTAAAAGAAGACAATCCAGTGCTGGTACATTATTTGAATACTGTTCTCTAGGTAGTGGAACTGGTTTGGAAGGGTAGTCTATAATCTTCAGAAAGGGGAACCTTGATATAGGGAATTATATAACTCAGGGTAGGCTCTGAAGTCTTATATTCTCTCTTTAGACTGTCTCTGTATGGATGAATGTGATTTCTCTGTCCAGATGGCCAGGCCTTTCTGCCCATGCTGGGCTGTATCTTCTCTGGAAATGTAAACTAAATAAGCCCTTACTCCCTTGAGTTACTTTGTGTAGTATCATTTTCTTGTAGAAACAGAAAAGTTATTAATATACATATATGCACATATACTTCATACATTTGTAAATATAAAATTTTACTTTAAAAAATCTGTATGCTTATACACTTTCTAACACTATGTGTGTACATTCTGAAACAACTAAATGAAACCAATTAAGATATGACTTATACTGCCCATATGTATTGTTTTTTGTCAAAAATCTTTTAATATAGTGTCTGGTGACCAGAAAATGGAGACTGAATAGACAAGTGACTTAGGGCAGAACAAAACACAACTGGCCAAAAAAAATCAATGAAATGATTTCTAATAATATTCTGCTCTACTCATAGATTCCTGCACTGTCCAGTCCTCATCTGAGGAGCTTCCTGCTACAGCAGATGGGAACAGATGCAGATGTCCACAGCTAGACATTATGTGGAGAGAGAGAATCTAAACTAAAGGTCTCTACTGAGCTCATTCCTTCATAGATTGGTAATTCTGCAGAAGAGGGTAGATGTTAGAAGTCAGAGGAGTGGAGGATTCCCAGGTAACACGGTCCACTGAATCAATTAAGCAGAGCTCACACAGGCTTTCAGAGACTAAAGTGGTAAGCATGGGGCCTGCATGGGTCTGCACCAGATCCTCTGTGTCTATGTAATGTCTCCTAGCTTGGTCTTTTTGAGAGCCTCCTAATTATGGAGGCAGATGTATTTCTGATACTTTGTCTTCTCTTTACACTCTGTTCATCCTATTGGGTTGTCTTGCTCAGACTTTGTCTTGCTTTGTCTTATTGTATTTTATTTTGTTGTGTTTGGTTGTTCTCTCTTGAACAGAAGGGTAACAGAGGGTGAGTGTATCTGGGGAAGTGATAGGGTTGGGGAGAGTGTTCTGGGAGGATTGGAAAGAGGGAAAACTGATCAGGATGTATCATATAAGAGAATAATCTGGTTTCAATAAATAAAAGGCAAAAACAATATCCCATATATCAGTATGAAAAAGAGTCACTATGTTATAAAATATGCTTTTGGAATGTATGCCTTTAAAATAGTATACTCACATTTTACAGTAAATATTACTTATATATGAGTACTCATGATGGAAGGGGTAGCAGAATGTACAGAAGGAACCGGAAGCCAGCTAATAGGAAGCTGTGAAATAAAATTGATGTTATTTCTTTTCTAAAGTTTTTGGAGATCTGGTTTTTGTTGTTAGCATAAGGTTATTTGCCTCATGTGTCACTGAATATGAATTTCTAGATTTAATACCAGTCACTGGAGACTTCATAAAAAGTAGCCGTATTTTTTCCCTTTGTTCTAATGGGCTGATAAAAGAACAGAGCATACCCGATCTGCTTCATGCCACTGTCTTGGAGTTATTTTCCTCATCTATTGTTTTACATAAAGATTTTGTTTTCTAGTTTCTAGATGTTAAACATCATTTTTGGGGTATTAAAAATGAATGAGTGGACTTCTGGCTCTGCTTTGGAGATTAAAAAACATTGGAAAGAACATTGCCCTCATGGTAAAAAATAATTACAAAAGTCATTTATTCTACAAAACCATAATCCTTGAATCATATGGAGATGTTGTAGGAAAACAAATCTTCAAAAACTTAAAGAAATGTGGGCCCCCTCCAAAAGCCCATGTTGCCAATAAACCCTGCCTTACTTGAGGCACAGAACAAGAAGAAGAGTTACACCTCAGAGGTTAGATGAGAAATACAGAAATTCAGCTAAAATCTTAAATACAATTCTAAAGTTAAATCCACACTGCAATTGAAAGCAGAACACTTTTCCAATACACACATAAACGAGGGATGGGCAGAAACAGAGAGTGACTTGTATGTATTTCCAAGGCATGTTTCACTCCAAAGCATAGACCTTACAAGGTGCTTAAAGTTTGGAGACTGTGAGAGAATGCTGAAGAATTATTTCTTCTTGGTAAAGTTTGGGTAAAGGCAATTGGTAGAGGGATTCCAATTTCTCTATAGGAAAAAAAGTAAAATAATTAAGTTGCCCGAGATAGGCTGACAAGTTCATCTTTATTTTCCATTCTAAAAATGAAGACTCTTTATATCAGCGTATAGAAAAAGAAAAAAAAAAGTCTATCTCTGGGAGAACTTTAACATTCTAGTGGTCTCAGCCATTGTGTCTCTGCCAGGGAAGAGGAGGCACTAAGATCCCATAGCACAAGACATGCCATCCACATCAAGGACATTTTGCTAATATGCTGATGAAGGGAAGGATTGCTAAGAAAGCAACATCTCCAGATTCAGGAAAGCACAGGCTTTTCTAAATCCATTCAGAGCCAATAGTCATGTGAGTGTATGTACCACCGAGAGGTCCGCAACAATAGAGCAGGGAGGGAAGACAGACAGAACCTGTCATTTGTAAACGTGTTCCTTTGCCTTCTGTTTATTCTGACATTTGTCAGCATAAAGCACCAAACAAAATGATAAGCATGAAGAAAGGAAGCATTTCTCAGGAAGAACCACATAAATTCAACCCAATATGAACCAGATGTTGAAGATCTCTAGGAAGGATAATAAAGTATAATTTTAATGCATTAAAGAAGGTAACAGAAGGATTCCAAGCAATAGTGGAGAGGGTGCCTCAACAGGACTTCCCCTATAATCAAGAGAATAATTGCCCTAAGTGTCATTATAGAACCTTCTATCTAGCAGAAGCAGAGATCTGTATCTAAGCACTAGGCTGAGCTCCCAGTCCAGCTGGAGAGAGAGAGGGAGGGAAAGGGAGAAGAAGAGGGGAAGGAGTACATGAGTAAAGGGACGGAAGGAAGAGACCCATAGTCATGACTGACTCTAGCTGTTGGGAGCTCATTGACTCTGAAATGACAGCTGAGGAACCTTCATGGAAAGGAACTAAACCCTCCAGATGTAGACAACAGTTGAACAGCATGGGCAGTCTGTGGAGCCTCCTGCAGTTGGACCACAGTTAGGGAGTGGTGACTCACGCCTTTAATCCCAGTTCTTAGGAGGCAGAGATCCTCTAGATCAAGGCCAAATAGAGCCAGATGGTAATGGCACTCACCTTTAATCTAGCTCTAGGAAAGCTGAACCAGAAAATAAAATAGCTGGAGGAGGGGAGGAATATAAGGCAGGAGGAGGTTGAAGCCCTTTTGCCTGCAAGCTCAGACAGTCTGAGGACCCATGAAGATAGGACCTACCTGATTCAGCCTGAAGTGTTGGCTAGGTGAGAATTGGCTATGGTTTGTTCCCTGCCTCTCTGACAGTACAGCTTCCCCCTAATATTTGGCTCTGGTTTTTATTATAATACTAAATAGAATTCATGCATTAGTAATGATTAGGCTTTTAGTGTCAGTACCTTAGAATAATTATTTTTCTAGGTAACATCATGGACCAATACTACCTTCTTCTCTACTGGTAATATAGTACTTACTTTTTAAATCTGATTATGTTGGAGCACAATTTAAAATTCCCACAAATAATTTAAAAACTCATATTTGACATCTGTCCATTTACAACTACTTTGGACTTCCAAATCTTTATTAGTCATGCTTTTCCAGAGATAAAGACAGGTGTGTGTGTGTGTGTGTGTGTGTGTGTGTGTGTGTGTGTGTGTGTGTGTGTGTGTGTAGAAAGACATTGATAAATTGATAAATACTTTCTTCACATGACGGAGGAGGTAGACGATCCCAAAATACTCAGGAGTACACTGTAGACTTATCTCACCTTGAACCCAGAGGGATGACAGTGGTGAGAGCTGATGGTATGGTTCAACTCAAGGTCTGAGAAGGCTTTCAGTCTATGTCTGAAGACTAAAACCAAAACATTCTAATCTGGAGAAATTTGTCAAATCTTCATCAACTGGTGAATTACTCTACCTGTCATGGTACATTCTCCCAGTTAACTATTTGGTCAGTAAATTAAAATATAAATTATACAGAGAGCCATACAAATCAATTTATATTTCATTATATTAATTAATAGAAACCAGATTCAAATGATGCTTATTGAACATCTGCAATGATAACATTTTTAATTATTTACTGTGAACACCTAAAGTTTATGGAGGAAGGATTTTCTATAATTAGGACATAAGCAAACTTTTCTGAGGGTGATAAAGCTGGAAGATTTTGGCTGTTGCCAACACATTTATTTTTATACCCTACTGTGTAACAGAACGAACAAATTAGGTGAATGATAATTTATATAGTATATGGCATTTAATTCAATTTAAAATGTAATGTTCTTTAAACCATATAAAAATTTTCCAAGTGTCAAGATTTAAATATCAGCAATGAAAAACAGCTATTCTATGAATATTAGAATAGTTTATGTTAAAAGTATCAAGAATGAAGACAATGAGTTATCATTTCTCAATGTTCTATATTTTCCTTAGGTTATTAAAACAAATTTCTATGAATAAATTATTTTTGTGATGGACATTAAATTAAAAATAGTATAACTAACTAAATATGCCTGGAAAATGTCTATGTATTTTATGTAAATGTAAATAGACCAGGACCCTGGATTATTCAGTTAGCTTACTTTAATTTTATTTCCTGCCACCCATGCTCCTACCATAATATATAAGAAGACGTTATTGAAACCTCATTGATTTTATGCTCTTCTCTTAAATCAAACACAGGCACTTAACCATTTTGGTTCTGGTCTATACCAACTGCAGATGATAGTCCCTTTTCATTTTGAGAGTTAAAATGTCAATGCTGGCCATGTTAGAATTTTGTACACAGTGCTTTCTTTTCAGATCCCTTTGAAATTGAGAACTAAATTACCCTAATGCCAGTTAGTGTTCCATCCCATGAAGAAGGCTCCATTCTCCAGAATGGAAAACAGAACTGCAAAACCGAGTATGGGGAAAGGAAGAGCAATTTTATCATGTACTTACAATTACCACGTAGGGCTAAAAGCTGCCTTTTTGTTGCTGTGGAGAATACGTTTATGTTATGTTTACCGGTTTTCATTTATGAAATGTTGAAATTTAGCAATTCTTGCTAGAAGTTTTAGCTGAGTCGTTAACCACTAAACACAAAAAATGTTAATTATGTGAACAAGAAAGGAAGCCTCAATTGTCTTAGAGTTTCTATTGCTGTGAAGTGACCCAGGCACCATGACAACTCTTGTAAAGGAAGACAGCTAATTTGGGTTGGCTTACAGTTTCAGAAGTTTAGTCCATTGTTTTCATGGCAACATGCAGGCAGACATAGTGCTGGAGACAAATCTGAGGGGACTACATTTATCAGTAGGCAGCAGAAGGAACCCTGAGTGACACACTAAGTGTCACTTCAGCATATGACACTTTAAAGTCCTCACTGACACTGACACACTTCTCCCGACAAGGCCATACCTACTAAAACAAAGTCAACCTCCTAATAGTGCCACCCATTTGGACACATGAGTCTATAGGGGCCATACTTGTTCAAAGCATTACATCTGTACACACACTAGATTCTATGTATTTAAACACTAATATATTGTTACTCAAAGACACGAAAGTAATTGTAAACCAATTTAATATAGGCAAGGTACTATGAGACAAAATGGAGGCCTATTAGTAACTTTGTATTATTGCTACCTTATAAGTTAATTCACAAAGTCTTCTCTAAATAGGTAGGAATCTTACTAAAAATAACTAAGAATAAATAAGATTTTTTTTCCATATCATAGAATGATGTGACTGTGCCACTGAGTGATTCAATGGCAGGAATTTTCAATATTTTCTAATGAAAAACTTGTTATGCCATATCCCTGTTGGTCTCTTAATATTAATACCCTGTTTGAATAGTTTATAAGACAACTTCAAACAAAAAATGAGAGGCATTCTCAGGTTCTACTTTAGGTATGCACAAAGCAAGCCAACTCAAAACGCAATATTATTTATGATTATTTGCAAGTGGGATACTTCTGTGGATTAAAGTGTAATCTCAGGATATGAAGAGAAACACAGAAAGTATCAGAAAGAATTGGAAGTCTATGTTTAACATGTTATTTCATCAAATGTCACATTTTATACAGCATATTACACCAAAAATATATGTAATCCCATGATTAAATATTCTATTTTTATCAGAACTGTCAAAAATAAGGTTATAAAGTTTAAATATTGAATATTCGAGTCAAAGTAGAAAAAATACTCAGTAGTAGTTAAACATGATTTTTCACTCATACCTTAAAATGTTCAACACATTGCTCTTTCAGATCTAGTGTGGTACTCATAATGTGAAAGAAACCAAAAAATTGAAGATCCTACTGATTCCAGATTGAAAATATTTTATTCTAGTTATTCTAGTCATTCAGATGTTCAAGCAAAGAAGATAATTTCTTTTTAAACACAGGGAACCTGTGACATCAGAGAAAGACTAAGTCTTTTAATTGCATATATAGATGAGGAAAATAATTCCAAGTCAGTCGCGTAAAGCAAGTTCATGGAAGAAAACTTTCCCAAAGTAAGAAAAGGCATACCCATATAGATAAGAAAGGCACAAATAAAATACCACCAAGCACACAAGAAACTCAACACAGCACATGATTGAAAAACAAAAGAAAAACTAAGTAGACTAAATATAGATAAATAATCAAAAGTTTTAACATAACAATCACAAGTCATAGATAAAGAAAACCAATTAAATATCAGATAGGTTTGTAGGGAGATTATGTTGTTTTATTGTAAATAATTGTCCATACATATGAGTTTAATAAAAAGTGCTGATTGGCCAAAGGCAGACAGGAAGTGTGGGCGGGGCTACCAGACTAAGAAAACTCAAGGAACAGGCAGAACAGGGCAGAATGCCAGAGAGAAGTCAGAAGAAACAGAGGACTACTATGCTGCTCTGAGAAAAGGTACCAAGCCGCATGGCTGAACAGGATAAGAGTCATGGGTCAGATTAAGGGTAAAGAGCTAGCAAGTTATATGCCTGGGCCTTAGGCCGATCAGCATAAAACTATTGTAAGCATCTGTGTGTCTAGATTATTATGCCCAGCAAACTATGTCACAATGGAAGGAGATTGAAAAGCTTTTCATAATACAAACAACCTAAAAATTTCTTGTTCATGAAAACAAAACTAGAGAGAACACTGAAGGCAATGTTTCAAGCTGAAGAAAGAAATAATAACAGCCTAGAGATTCTAGAAAAAGAATAAATAGAACTATAATTAATGAGAGATAAACCATATCTAAGAACCCAAACAGAAACAAGCAGAAAATAGTCAGTAACAAAAAATGACTGCAATCAATTTTCCCTTCTCAATAGTAACCTTAGAGCAAATCTATTACAAAAATATTCCAAGAAAATGGGCAGGATGCAAGCAGGAATTGCCACACTAATATCGGACACAACTTATTTTAAACAACAACTAATCCCACCCAAACACCACAGAATATTCATTCTCCTTAGCTTCCCATGGAAACATCTATATAATGGACCACATCCTAGGACACAAAATGAGCCTTACTCAACTGAAGAAAACTGAACTAATTCCACGTATGCTGTCTGACCGTCATACAACAAAGGTTAAAAAGGACAGCAAAACAACCTCCACTAAGTGCCTAAAGTTATGGTGCTTAAACAACTCATTTACTGAATGATGGATGGGTCAAAGATGAAATCTAGTAATAAATACAAGTATTGCTTATTCTGTTGTGTCAAATGACAGAGTTTGTTATGATTGCTCAACAATAAAGGAGCAGCTTAGAGTTTTAACCAGATTGAATAACAGAAACACTTGTTATTTTGATGGGAGGGGTCAATATTTTCATTGCAGCTACTCAAATAGTATGAATAAGAGGAATTTTATATAGTTGTTTGTCTGATACGAAGTGTATACAGTGGATGGAAAATCTTTGAAGTAGATAATAGTAAAATGGAGTAAGTAGTCATGGGTATTCACTTCCTTCATATTTTAATATAACTGTGTAACTTCGTAAAATAACCAATATTCTGAAACTATCTTAAAATGACATGAAAATTAGCAGTTGCCTGCAGTGTGTTTCTGTGAGTAAGCCTAAGGACACCACTGGCTCCTACTCCAACATAACAAATATGAGTGCAGAAGAAAAAATGGATCAGAGACAAGAGCTGACTATCAGGCACAGATTGTCACATAGACACTTGACCTTCACAAACACTTATTTGAATGAATGCCTTCATGCTTCTTTTTTAATAGGAAGCAGCTAGATTTTTGTGTTGTTTCTTTCTACTGCTGACAATATAAAGGAGCAAGAATTTACTGTGTCTTAAAGTTATAGAAGGAGAAAGTCCATCAAGGTGGGTAAGAGATCACAGAAAGCATGGAGGTCATGGTAGGGGAAGGAGTCCACTTTCTGATTGTACCTCAAGGTACACCCTTAATTATCCACTTCGTCCGTGATGTCCCATCTCCTAAAAGTTCCACAATCTACATAAAAACTGTGCCGTCAGTTGGGGAGCAAGTGATGGAGCATGTGACCCAATGGAGGACAGTTCACACTCAAAACACTCCTTTGCATCATGGAGAGATGGCTCAGCAGTTAAGAGCACCGACTGCTCTTCCAGAGGTACCGAGTTCAATCCCCAGCAACCACATGGCGGCTCACCTTACCGTATAGTCATATCCAGTGCCATCTTCCGGCTTACAGGAACACACGCAGCAGAACACTGTATACACAATAACTCTTAAAAGAACACCAACAGCAACAAAAGCCCAAGGTTCTCCTTTGTACAAAGATATATCCACTTTCATCGCTGAAAACACAGCATAGAATTCCCACAAGTGTTCTGTCCCCATCACTGGACAGTAATATTGCTATTATTAGTTATAGAAAAAGAGATAATCAATTATAACTATGATCTTTAGATGAAATACTAAGAGAACAAAGTGAAGTGAAGGAGAGTTCAAGTATGTAATTATAATTATGGATATATATATAGTATGCAGACATACTATATCCCTCTCTTTTCAATACATTTCATCGAAGTTATAGTTAATATTTATGACTTCCATATTGGCCATTGCGGTTCCCTCAAGCTGGTAGCTTAGCTGCTTACGATTCCTTACCTGGCAATAACAGGAGAACTGGAGTCTCTAGTGACTCTTTTTCTATTAACTTTTATAATTGGATATGGGAGGAATAAACATCCCAGGGAACCTTTTGTGTTTTGCGTAAAGCGAATTACATAGAAAAACTAATTTTATCCTTTGTAATCACAAGCAATTATCTCTGTTACCTTCTTCACTTATTGGTTCATGGTAATGAGTTCAAAATGGTCAGGTGACTGTCTCAACTCTGGTTAAATGATATTTTGCTACTTTGTCCTGCAAAAACTTTACTTCCTTGAAAATGAAGAGCTAATCCCGTAGTTACCTATAATCCTGAGTCCAATAAAAGAATTCCAGAATAATTTCATAGATGTGTCATTCCTGCTTATGGTTTTGTGCCTGTGTTCTGATATGGGAAGACAGCATTAGGTATAGGACAGCACCAAATACCAGCTGCTGCTTTAGCCCATAGGCCACATTCTATATGATAGCATCTCAGTTCAACCAACACCACAGTTGAGTTTCCAATGAGACATAGTTGCTGTTCCTTCAGTCCACTGCTTCCTGCTGAGGTTGTAAATAGTAATGCCATGCTTCTATGGGCATGGCCACTGCTGTCACCTTCTTTTGTAGTAAGAAAAGTTTGTAGAGCATGAGAGAAACACTGTAGAGCAAGGTATTCTGTAAGTTCACAGACCACAATAGTCAGACAATTAAATTGTGTCTTAAATGTATGAATATTTTCTTAGTCCCATGAGCCTAAGTAGAAGACACTTTCTAAGTATGTACAGCATAGGTTAGTTTCTTTTACCATTAAATAAAAATTAACGTAAAAAACAAAGTGGGAAGAAACACTAAATAGTGTTGGATATGTTTAAAACATGGAGAGTTTCACAGGCAGTATCTGAAAGTGCACTGATTGGTGGACAATTGGCCTCTACACGTGTTACCATTTATGTGTTTTCAAAGTAGTTGAAAGAAAAAAAAATTCTAAGTAGCAAACTAAATCTTCTGTGGTTTTTTTTTTTTTTTTTCTTTCTAAGTTCTCCTGTGGGCAGTGAGTTGGTTTACAAAGAAAAATATGGTTTCCAGAGTAAATCCTGCAACAGCTTAAATATGGGTAGAGGAATAATTTGAGTTTGAGAATCTCAGCTAGACATCAGAACATTTTCTTTCTTACTCGCTCAGTGTTTATAATGCACTACAGTGAAAAATTAGCCACAAATTCAATAAATAGTTACCTAGTGACTATTGGATATTAGACTGTATTAGATGCTAAGAGTAAATTTATGGGCAATAGAGATGTCTGGGATCCCAGAACACTTGCGTTATATTCTTATTATTTAGCCATACAGTCACCTTGGTTATGTATATTTGATAACTTAAAGAAAAATGGGTTTACCAAAATGGTTCCAAATGATCTAAAAGTGATTAAAATTATTTCCCTAAAGAAGTGTCCCTTATCTGAGAGGTAAATCAATACTCATGAGGTGTTTTAAGACAAAGTAAAAGATGGCTGTGCTGGCAAAGCATCCCTGGGGAGAGAGGTGACAAGTACTCCAGGGCCTCCAGTGGGTGAGAGTACATTTGGGGTAGCTTCAGAGAACTGGAGAGGATACAGACTGTGGGAGTCAGAGGTTGCAAGGCAAACGCCAAGGGGAGCTTGCAAAGGAAGCAGGATCTAGACTCTTAGGCTCTATAGGATGCTGGTTCATAATGGAAAGGATAGAGTTGCTGACAGATTTTAAGAGAGTCATTCAATGCTGAAAATTAAAAACATAAATTATCTATACTATTTGTAGATCTGATCCTGGTAGGAAATGAAAATGGTTCAAGGGTGTTTGCTATGGAGACAGAAAAAGTGAAGAAATGCAAGCTATATTTAGAACATTAAGTACACATATTATCAACAAATTGTTTATAAAATTTACTGAACAATCTAAGAATGCCTCTTAGATTCTCCACTTGAGTATTTTTTCTTAGGCCAGGATGGTTGGAAATAGAATATTTTGGTAACCTTTGGTATATTACTATTACATCAACTTTTCTAAATGATACCAGAGCTTCTATAAAAAAGAAGATTAAAGGGTGTGAATCAAAGTGAATGCACAAATAATTTTATTTTAAAATATATAAATGTAAGTTCATGCCAGGTTCCTTTTCAAATTTTCTCTTTGCTATTAGTCTATTACCTTGTCATTGACCAAATCGTCTTTAATCTTCCTAATGACTTCTTTTAAAACTATGATTCAAGACTCCCTGTGTTAGGCTGAGCTCTCCGCGGTCACTTATCTCACAACATTCACCAGTTAGGAGTCTCTGCATTTACCATCAACTGCTTCAAACATCTGAGAATATTACTAATCTATAGGTATAACCTAAATATTTAGAGGGAATTTTGACAATGTGCCCATATAGCAAAACAACTGTAATACTTCTGCTAGGCCCAGGGATTGCCCAAACCATGAGGTTTTGACAAAGTTTACAGTACCAGCGATGTATCCTTCTTGGGAAGTGGGCATAAAATCTTGAACACCTTATAGGAAGGGGAAGAATGACTGTCAGAGCTGGGGGTAGGCAATAGTGGAGTAATTATGGCTCTGCATAAATAAAGTCATGATAGTGGCAGCTGTATGCATAGGACAGGTCCAAGACTGGGCCCATGAGCATTGCATCACAGAAGTACACCCTGTTCCCTGGTGAGGCATAGACAGTTACCATTTACTAGGAGAAAGAGGTCCTACTTTTTAGTAGTAGCCTCTGATAAATTGCACTTACATAAGTAAATAACTATCAGTGCTCCTATAATTAACCCTAAATAAATGTGAAGGGCCACAAGCAACAACTAGAAATAAAAGAGATAAAAATAGGAGGGAGACCTGTTGGGAAGACTTGACGGGAAGAACAGGGGACAATGTGGTCAAATACATTATATAACTATGCAATGAATTTGTAAATGGAGAAATGCAAAACTAAGCTAGTTTTTAAATTTTATTGTCATTAAAAAAATGTCCTCTCCATAAATGTATCCCCCTGTTCCTCTTCCCTGCTCCCCTTCCCTTCCCCCCTCCTAATCCCTCCCAGACAGCCCTCAGCCTCGCCCCTCCCCATATACCCATCTCCTTCCTCAAAAGGGCGAGAAGTCCCAAGGGGGGGCCAGCCCAGGGGCACTTCCACTCCAGGCACATCCCATTCACTCATTCCAAAGTCAATTCTGGGTTAAGCTAGTATTCTACTGTGCTCTTTCCTTTCAATTTTTCTAGTCCTTCTCTTGGTCAATAGAGATGAAATTCAATGACAACTCAGTGAGTCATTCAGTTAGATCTCTTATTTTAAATTAGCAGCAAGCTCTTGGGTTAGTTTTTCTCTGATCTCGTCTCCTTTCCTGGAAGTATTTTTATTTCTTTTTACCATTTATATGAGCTTACTTGTAGCATGAGGAAATATTATTGTGCCTTTTTCTAGAATACTCAATAGTTCTAAATTGCAGCTTTTTATTGAGCTGGAAAGTAAAAAATTCTTTCCCAAATAATTCCCCTTTTCTTCTGTTCACACGGTTCTAAATGAGAACTTCACATACCTTCTTTGTAAAGAGGCAAAAATTATTAAAAATTATGGCTACATTTTTAGACAGAACTACTCATTCCTTCTATTGTCGCGTGAAAGCAGCCATAGGTGGTATGAAGTGCATTGAACGTGGAAGCTATCCCATTCCACTTTATTTATAAGAACGGATTCTATCATATGCCCTTAACCATAGTATGCCAGAGTAGAAGTGAGAATGTGTGAAAGATATGGGAGGACTAGCAATGGACAATATAAATGTACATTGAAAATTAGTGCCACGTACAGTTAATATACATAATCTATATTATTATTAAAATAAAAAAGAAGATAAAAATAGATGCACAGGTTATAGTGGCCCAATGAACATTGCTGATAATTGTTGTAAACAAACTACTATTTAAATAAATATGAAAATATACTTTAATAATAACAATATCTTAAGTTTTTATTTAATGAAATAATTAGAAAGTAAAACTGGTTCAACCTATAAGTACACTCAAACACACAATGGGGTGGGTCTTCCCACATCAATCACTAATTAAGAAAATTTCCACCATTTTACAATTTACTTAAAATTTATAATTTACTTTATTTCCAGAAATGATCACTTATATGTATGACATTATAGTTTTCATTACTTACATATTCAGCTTTGATAATTGCACTTTAGAAAATGCAGTTCATAGAAGAAATAAGAATTAACACAAAAATATAAATTACTAAAATCCTTGACCTAATCTATTTAAGTGAAGTACTTTGAGAACATTTAATATATTCCTCATATGTAAGATATTGTTGATGCTTCTACTGCTTCTGGATGAGCACATCCATAAATTAAATATAGAGTACATTAAGTATGCAATGAATTATAAGCCAACCTTCAGTTGCCTGTATAAAAAATATTCATGCAATAGAATATTTGTCAATCTTCAGGGGGCAGCACATCAATACTTTTCTCAGTTGACATTATTCAACTCTTCTGGCTAGTTGCATGTCACCTTGATAAAAAGCTATAGTCATCTAAGAGAGGGAACATGAGCTAAGAAAATACTTTCCAGAAGATGGATCTGTAGATAAGCCTGTATAGAATTTTCCTAATTAGTGATTAATGTGGGAGAGCCCATCCATTGTATATTTGGTTATATTTCTAGGTGGAAGCCATTTTATTTTCAAATTATTGCAATAAATAACATTATTTCAAAATATTGCTATTATCTAATAACAATAAGGCTATTATTGTTTTATATAATGATACCCGTTCTTAGCCAGTCCTTAACAGAGTTTACTTGTTTGTGGTCACCTTCTTGAATTTCAGCTATTGTACTAACAATGGTCTCACTGGGTGTATGCATTCTTGGGTGATGAGAATCCAGCTTATCTGCCGAGGGAGAAGCTAAATGGATGCATCGTGAGTACCAAAGATTTTCTTCTTATACTTTTGTTGTGATTCCAGTTACCTAACTCACACAATTTTGATGCCAGATTTAGGTGTGAGGTTATCTCACTGAAATGTGATGTGAGAAAAGTGGAAATAAGAAACCAGTCTTCAACAAAATATCTACCTCAAAGAAGATCTACCAAAGTCATCCTACAGATAACATGCCTGTGAGGGAGAAGTTCTCAAAAGCCTTTCAGAAGTTCTTCCACCTGATCCTCTCTCTAGTGCATTTAGTCCAAACCGTTTTATTTTCTTATAACATTTTCTTGTATTCAAATAATATTAAGACAAAATAATGAGTTCTTTTTTTAAAACTGCTTTCTAGTTCTTAAGGCTAACAAATAAAAAAAAAAAGAGAAAAGAAAAAAGAAAACAATTTGTTTACAAGAACCCAGAAAATTGTATATAGATGTTTAAAACTGAGTTTCAATTTAAATCAGAAATTAATTTATCTAGTTTTTGGATTTGGGGGGAAAGGGTAGGATGATCTAGGTAAGAATATCTTATAAATGTTGAAGCTTAGGAACTTAGAAGTTATTGATGTGATTAAAAGTTGCCCATAAACTCTGTGTCTGTGCTTTGTATTATGACTCCAGTCAACCTCTTGGAAATCCATGGCACTTTGTAGCATTTAACAAAGTTCAATCTTTACCTCTATTTTCTCTATCATGCTGTCACTCTACATGGTCTTCACTGCAAAGCCATATAAACCCAGTGATCAAAATATTAAGAGTTATCTATCGATCCTTAGGATCTTAACAAATCATAAAAAATATAAACTTTTTTGTGATACAAGAAACCTTTACTCTCTCCTCTTCTCAGGAAGAGCTTCTCAGTTATGCATATGAATACATAAAAAGTATCTAATGGAAACTAAAATTATATAAGAAATATACAAATGTATAGCCAATATTTCATATGCATGATCATAATTCACATTTCATGACACCTCCAAGATTATATCCATTTATCTAAATGTCTACGTCAAAGGAGAAAGAATTAGGCAGGAAGTGACTGGGACTTGTCTGAATACACAGAGCACATGCAAGCAAGCTTTTCATTTGGACTACGTAAACTTCACTTGACACTTGATCCATCATTAACTGTGTTACTTGTGGATGGGAGAGAATCTGTGTCTGCACATTTTTCTGTTGACTGTATCTATGAGTGGCCATTCCATTTAAGGATGCTGAAATCACATTTAGTTCTAGAGGATAAAATGTATCAGAAATTTCAACCGCCAGATAAGGGGGTGGGAGTTGCAGTGACAAGTACCAAGACGGACAGCAGGAAAAGCATGGAAAAATATGCTTAATGCTGGCCTGTTTCGGAAGATTTTGAAAACATATGTACTTGTGAGATTTAGATCTATATACCATATTTTCTAATTACTTTTTATATCTCCTGTAGAAAAGCTTTAAAATAAATCCATTTATTCTAAATTTGGTAAGGTTAAAAAAATAAGTAAGTGAACTAAAACATAAGGACTGTGGTGGACCTGATATAAAGCAGGAATAGATATTATCTTCTATTTTGCTCAAGGCTTAGAAAAATAAATATGTTGATACTATGAGAAATGTCATTACAGCTGTGGTTTATGACATAGTTATATTTATGTAGTAAGGATCTACACACATTTTCTTTTTTAGTTTCTAAAGATGCTTGCCTATAGTCTTGGATCTTTCTCTGGAGTATTTGGCTGAAGCATGGCCATCAATGATATGTGACTGTTTGTGCTTCATCCCACATCACCAGCTGTGTAATACCCAGGGTACCCTAGGTTCTAAGTTTGTAATGTGCAATGTCATCAATCTAGGTTGTTAGAATTGTTGCAAGATTTTTATTGCTATTTTTCTCCTTCATCTCATTTGGTCTGTTTTTAAGAAGGTTTTGTGTTGTAAATTTTAATGCCTTTCTTCTGACCCAGGAATTTAATTTTATGAATGATAATATTTTCTAATACAGTATCGATAGACATGTACACAGCCAATGTAATACACTTTTACTGGTAGCTCTTTAAATAATATTGTAAAATAAAATATGAAATATCATTAGCTAAAAAGAGGACATAAAAAACTCTCTATGCCTACATTCATTTGGAAGAGGCGCATACATCCTTTCTTACCTTCCCACCTTACAAATATCTTTATGATCATCACATATTTAGGCTCTCCTGCTGCTCTCTAGGTTGTTCTGCATTATAATTCAAACATCATTTTGAATTATTGATCTTTAAAAAACAGATCTACTTCTAAGGAAGTAAAAATAACATCCTTGATTTATTCTTGTTTATAATTCCTTCCTTAAAAATGTTTGTAATACCATTGCAGAGTAGTAGCATACAATATCTAACCCCATTGTTCAGTTTTGTTTTCATTAATTTTTTAAGATTTGCAATAATATAAACATCATATTGTGACCATATTTACCCTTAATTTTTCCTCTCTTACTTTCTGTAGATTCTCTCTAGTACATTGCCTTCTCACTTTTAAACCCTCTTTTAACAGGCTTTCTTTAAGGACACCAAACAGCTCACAAATCATGTCATGGAGATGTGTTATTAAATATGAGCGCTCGGCCTTATCTGGTTTTAATCTAGTTCCTTTATCTCAGAGATTCTTACCTTTCTTTCTTTCTTTCTTTCTTTCTTTCTTTCTTTCTTTCTTTCTTTCTTTCTTTCTTTCTTTCTTTCTTTCTTTCTTTCTTTCCTTTCTTTCCTTTCTTTCTTTCTTTCTTTCTTTCTTTCTTTCTTTCTTTCTTTCTTTCTTTCTTTCTTTCTTTCTTTCTTTCTTTCTTTCTTTCTTTCTTTCTTTCTTTCTTTCTTTCTTTCTTTCTTTCTGTATGTCTCACTTTCCTGTTTCTGCCATGTCTAGCTGGCTAGCAGCTGGCTGGTTTCAGGCCTCAGGACTGAGTTTTTCTCTCTCTTGTTCTCTCTTCTGTCTCTGTTTTTCTCTGTCTCTCTCTGTGTCTCTGTCTCTCTGTGTCTCTGTCTCTCTCTCTCTCACTTAGATTCCTCCTCCTACTTATTCTCGCTGTCTAGCTATTGGCTGTTTAGCTTTTTGTTGGACCAATCAGGTGCCTTAGGCAGACAAGGTGATTAGCAACCTGTCTTTACAGAACTAAACAAATGTAGCATAAACAAATGTAACTTATCTTCACATAGTTTAACAAATTCAATATAGACAAATGTAACACACCTTTATGAAGTTAAAGTAGTATTCTGTAACATAAGCACATGTAACCCATCTTTACACAACTAAAGCAATATTTCACAATTCCCTCTTTAAAAAAAAATCTATGAATTCTGCCTCCATCAAATGCTTCTCAGCTAATGGTAAGATCTCATAAGCCCTTCTACTATGTATCACGAAATTTGAGTAGTTTGACATGTCAAGTCTTTGCAGGCAAGCACTGCTTTAGTGAACTCATGAGTACAATGACTATGTAAAGCTCAGAAGTGAGTATTTTATAGTGCTTTGTCTCACTTTCTGGTTCTTACATTCGTTCTGTCTCCTCTTACATAATGTTCTCTCTGATTCAATGAAGAACAAACTCAGAATCTATACTTGGTCTTATTTATCACATAGTCTATCAATTTTTAGCTGCTTTGGTCATTATTTTGGTATTGTTTTATTTAGGATAGTCCTTATATAATATATTTTGTTGGAAAGTTGAGATCACTTTTTTTCTCCAAATTATTTTCAAGTCATCATGTTTCAGAGGAATAACATTTTAAATTTTGGCTTCAACTATTATCTTAGACATTTTCTTTGGAGCGTGTATTTATTTTGCTATATCAAAATAAAAATATTATTTGTTCTTTGTAATATAATTTTCCATAGAAACCATAACATTTTAAACTTCACTATTGATACTTATATTTTTGGACCAAAAAGAGACTAATGAATAATTTCATTAAGGATAGCATATTCAGATATACACATTGAAGATGAATACTCTGTGACAGGCCCACCATGTTACCTTTCTGCACGAATATACACATGATAAAGAAATCATATTTAATTTTTATTATGATTGATATAACACTTTGGCAAATTTTCATTGGGATCCTCAAGGTTAAAATTCTGTTTAAAAATAGACTATATTCTTTCATGGTTTAAAAAACTTGATAACCAAAATAATTCTTAATTAAACATCTAAGAAGATCACAGTTATACTTGTAATAAAACAGAAGGAAACAATAATAATATCTATTTTATCATTTGGACAGCATAGTAGTACAAGATTGATACTTCTCTGTCAAGGTAAAGACTGATTACATTTTTGGTAGACACCAAAGTTACTATCTGGATATCAAGCAGTCAGACTGTATGCTTTCAGTTCTATTAATATACAAACTTCCCTTTCAGGAAGCATATGTAACAGAAGCTCCCAGATAAAACATAACGCTAAGCCAAAATTTTGTGGGTCCATCTCAAAGTCCATTTTTACTTGTTTGTTTTCAGGGGTAACATTAATTTTGTTAATGAAGTTGATAACTCTCTAACTGAAAATACTTGTATTTATGAAGCAGGAAGACCCAAATAAGAAGAGGTAACTGATATCTACTCTTCTGAGACATTGTTTCCAGACAGCTTCCCTAGATGTACTTCCCTTTCGTATTTACCAGTGTTGTCTGATGGCTGACACCAAATTGAAAGATTTATGATAGTTATTTGTTCATGGAAGTCTTTCAGTGTCAAAATTTCCCCCAAAGACAGGGCTGAGAGATAGAGAGCTATAATGGATATGGTTCTTACTGCCCTTTTAAGTCCAGCAAATTTTTCCTGAAGATAATGTAGACCACTATTTATATTCCAGGAAGCCTTCCCCATTTCCCAGGTGACTCATTCTCTTGCTCGAAAATATCCTCATCCATCCTAGTTTTCATTTGGTATTTGATTGTAAGTTCTTTCACACATTTCCCTTGGGATTTTATTCCCATTCACTTGGCTTATTGGTTTTCTGATTTGAGGAGATTTAAGGTAATCTGGAAACAGGGTTATTTTTCCATTCAATTCTTTTTTCTTCTTTCTGTTATAACTCTGACTTCTACATTCTGTATAAAAGTTTCCTGAAATTGACAACATAGTAGACATTCAGTTGTTCTATCAAATACTATATATACATTTTAATGAAGCCATCACACCCAATTTATTGGAAAACTGATCACCACAGGATGTTTAATTGAGAAGTTGCCCAAATATGGGTTTTAAATGTGCCACAGTAAAATATTTGCCATTTTCTCTTTATTTTCTTTTGTTCTCAACAATATAACTTACCTTTTAACCAGCTTTTTTGTTACAATTAAAATTTTTCTTTATCACATGTGGTTTCTGTTTTTATGGTGTTAAGTAGAATATAAAAATTGTTCACGGCAAAAGCTAGCGGTACTAGTAAAGGAATATTCTACTATCCATATCTTTACTATCAGTGGAAAACTATGTTATGAATTCTTGGGGCAGCTGCATAAATCTGGGCTTCTTCCTAATCAGAAGCAAGAAACCCTATATTGTTGCTGATATTGCCAGACAACCCTTTTATCCTAAATTTATTATTGTTGTGAATGGATACCATGGTTATGGCAATTCTTACAAAAATGTTTAATTCAAGGTGGCTCACTTACAGTTTCAGAGGTTCAGTCTATTATAATCATGAAGTAGAGCATGGCAGCATGTAGCCAGACATGTTCCTTGAGCTGAGAGTGTTACATCTTGCAGGAAACAGGACAGTGAGTGGCTGTCACACCAAGGGAAGCTTGAGAAAAAGTGACACATTCCTTTCAACAAGGCCACACCTTCTCAGAGTGTCATTCCTTTTGGGTGGCATTTTCTTTCAAACAACCACAACCTTACTCCTGAAATCCTTCATAAGTTACATTTAAGAGAGTTGACCGTTTCCTAATGGAGTTGTAAGTATTCTCTTATCTATTAGAACACTTCTAGAAAACTGTTAGCTACTTTCCCATAATGGCAGAAGGGGAATTAAATTAATTATAGACAAACTTCAAACATATTTTCTAGACCAAATTTTGACAAAATTTGACAATGTATTACTACATCTTTCTATGTTTGTATATTTGTTTGGCCCAAATAAAACTATTTTAACTATTTTTATTTATATGCAGTATGATTGGAAACCTGATTTCTGACAAGTTCTTTATGGCCTTATTTATATCAGATATTTAATTTACAAGATTATGCAACTCATTTGTCTTCTTGCTTATTGATATTTGGACTGGTTAAATATCTATTAAAATTATCTCAACTTAATCATGAGCACTGTTTCATTCATAATATATTCTCTTTACTTATTTAATATATCTGAAGCTCTGCCTCAATTACTTTTTTAATGTGATAAGACACCATGACCAAAGAAACTTATAGAAGAATGAGGGCATTTTTGAGTCTTACAGCTTTAGAGAATGGATTCATGACTGTTATGGTGGGAAACATGGCACTAGGCAGGCAGATTTGGTTTTGGAGCAGTATCTGAGAGCTCAGATCTTGAATCATAAGCACAAGGCAGAAAGAGCTAACTGGGAATAGCCTTTCTTCCAACAAGGTTATACTTCCTAATCCCTTTCAAACACTTCTAGTAACTGGGAACCAACCACTTAAATATATGAGCATATGGGTGCCATGCTTATTCAAACTACCACAAGCACCAAGGTTTCCGCTACTATTTTATTCAAGGAGTCAGTCATTTCTAACAATAGCTCATTTACTGAAAGCCATCTTTTCATTTCATAGTTGCTGAAAATATCCCTTCTCTCTATTGTAAGTTCCTTTTGTGCCCCTTAAATAACAAGAGATTAAAATGAATTAATTTCTTCTTCATTGCCATTCTTCTTGGCATATTTTTTTCTATTAAAATATTTTGTTGTCCCTAATACAACTTAAAAACAGTATCATTGGGCATACTTCTCTATTAAATACACTATCTCTAAAAGTTTCCCTGGTTGTCCAATATGATGATATACAATAATGATATGTGTTTATATCTTTCATTTATCTCATTTATTTTTATCTGTTCCTTGTCTGTCTTCTTATCATCTTTCTAGCTTTGTAACATTTATACTTACCCCATGATTTCCATCTATTCCATAGATTTCTATATCAATAACCTTTGAATGCATCTTTGAAAATTTGTATTTGAAACGGCTCAGTGGTGAAAGCATTCCTTGATCTTTTAGAGGACCCTCGCGTGCACAAGAGTCCTCTTACTATTTCATTTCCAGGTAACCTAAAACCTTCGTCTGTTCTCCACTTTCATCCAAGTGCATGCGTGTACACATGTGCACATGCGGCTAAGATAAAATAAATGTTTAAAAAAATATATCTCTACTTTTCTGATTTATTTACATTTCATTTACAGATCCAGGTCAGGCCTTCTCCTATTTGACCAATGTTTATTAGTTGTAATCACCAGGCTTGGCTAAGAATTACTGTTTCTTTTATACAATTAAGATTACCTTAACTAGATTCATTTAGAAATCTGCTAACTCATAACTGTGATGTCTTTTTCTATCCTTCATTCACCCACCTGGCTCTCGACTCTTAGTAAGAAAGATGATTCTAGCCTATTAAGAACTCCCTTCATAGAGCTGGTTACTTTAGGCATATGTTCAAAGATCCTTTGATTTATGCTCAAAATCCTGTTCATTCTAGGGACATAGATCTCAGGGGCTATAAATAAAAATTAAATCATGTTCATTAGCAAATTTAATCATTTGTAGCAGAAACACTCATAAATATTTAATGAATATATTTACTTTGATTTCATCTAGGAATAATTTCTATAACTTAAAATGAAAAATGAAATTTAAAGAAAAATAAATTTTAACATTAATAATTACATTGATATCTTTAGGCTTTTGGTTCCACACTGAGTTTATGAGTCATGACTCCAAAGGCATCTTGTGTCCACATAAGGGCATACAAACATCTCAGAAGGAATAAATACATACAAGTGTGTGCTGGTATTATTTACTCATAGAACAGTGGTTAGAAATTCTGTTTCAGAAAGGGAGGTTTGTATTTTGTGTAGCTGGTGACCTTCACATTTGTTGAAATGTACTGAGAGTCACATTTCTCACCTTTGCCTCTGTACATGCATTGTAATTGGTAACAACCTTGTCTAAGCTCAAATTTTTAAAGGCATGGGGATTTGCAAATACCAATCTCCAGAGTTATATGAACAAATATTTTCTTTCTAAAGAGTCTTATTTCACTTTGTATAAACAACAGATGAACTTTATCCAAGTCCATTATTCTGGATGACAGGAGATGTAGGCTTATAATTTGAGGTAGTGTTTTTAATCAAAGTCTTTTTTAAAAACTCCAATGAATGTCCTGAATAGTAAGTGCATTTCCGTTTACAAACACATTAGAAAGATGTTGTTCCAGCTGTTACCTCTACACAGGTCTTGTTTACATATAATAAATAATCTAATCAGAAAGTTTGTTTTTAATACCCATGATGATAGTAACACTAAAATTGGTTTTAAAAAAATATCTACTATATTGTAGGAAGTTACAATTGTGAGGGGTAATAGTCTTATATGTCAAGCCAAATCTTAATAGTCAATAATTCTTAGAGATGCTTTGCTTAAATAATATAAGTCCTAATGTCAACATGTTTGATTACAAATAATTTCTTTGAGTCCTTTTGACTAGTGGATTTATAATGGTTATGAGCAATGTGCTATTTTAATTTGGCTTCTAGTTCCATGATAAAATACATGACCAACAGCAACTTGGGCAGAGAAGAGATTTGGATTACAAGTTCCAGACTACAATCTGGCGAAGCCAAAGCAGGACCGGAAACAGAGACCCCAGAGGAATGCTTCTTACAGGCTTGTTCTCAAGGGACCCATCACCTCTTAGTAATATTGTATTTGGAATAAAATTCAAGATAATATTTGGAGTGGACAAACTACTTCAAGCCATTGCACATCCTTTCAGCAATAAATACGCATGTGGATAAGTTATGTTATTGAAATGATGTTCATAAAATTTTTATCAAATTGATAATAGTACAATGGTACAACTGCATTATTCTTTCCTGTATGCTGTAGAGGGATTATGTTATTACATTGTAAATAATTGTCCTACCTACTGTTTTACTAAAAATGCTGATTGGCTGAAGACAGACAGGAAGGATAGGTGGGGCTACCAGACTGGGAAAACTCTGAGAATGGGAAGAGCAGAGCAGAGACAGGAGAGAAGGCAGAGGCACCATGATGAGACACCAGCAGACGCAGAGGAAAGAAGTTGAAATGCTGCTCTGAGAAAAGCTGTATGACTGAACAGGATAAGAATCATGGGTTATTTTAAGGGTAAAGAGTTAACAAGTTATATACCTGGGCCCTAGGTCAATCAGCATAAAATTAATACAAGCATCTGTGTGTCTTTGTGTTTCCTTCGAACTTTGGGAGTTCTGGTCCAGATCTTGGGGCTAGTCTGGGCCAGAAACTTCATACTACAGTATACAGAATTAGATTTTAGGTATAAACACTCCACAGTGTGGGTGCAATAGAAAAGTTAAGACAGTAAATGACTATATGGAGAAGAAAATACTCATTATCTATTGACATATTTGGAAGCTAGATTATTGGGAAGATGGCCTCTTCACAGGTGTTGATAATTTTAAAATTCTGATTTTCCTCTTTTTTTTTAAATTTCTCTACACAAGATCAAAAGGAATTATAATAAACTTCTGCCCCTTAAATATTTTGTCCTCAAATACAATGTCAGTTGAGTGACACAGGCAGTGCTTTTGTTATCAACAGTCTTAATGTATTGATTTTAAGGCTTACTGAAATTCTTGAAATAACCATTCAGACTGGGGAGTTTTATGCATACCAAATAAGGCATTGCATAGGGATGTGCTTGAAAATCTGTATATTTTTATCAATATGACAATGCTAAATATTTTAATTTTTAGTAAATAGGAAATCCTACCAGAAAGATTGATAGAGGAAGGGAGAAATAAATAAAGGAGCTACGCAGAAGAAAGGAAAATAGATGAGTAAAAATATTGAATTTTGAAGATATATATTAAACCTAAATCCAAGAGAAACGCAACAGTTGACACCCATTAGGAACTATAACCAGAAACTAGAAACACTTCTGAAAACAATTTACTTTATTTTATAAGTGTCTGCTCCTGGTTTTCTCTTTCATCCAATACTTCTACATAGCTATAAGAACTATTCTCCAGTCCAAATCCACAGAGCCTAATATCATCTTGGGGAAGCTGGCATTGATCATATATGTCATTATGTTGAACAGATTGGAGCCCAGAGGGAAGGTTTATGTGATATATTTTCAGAGGCTGAGTGGAAGGAAGTTCTCCAAGAGGTAGTCATTTATGGTTCTGTCTAAACATAACGTGATACATGAAAAATGAAAAATAATGTTTAAAGAAGTGCATTATGACTTATCATTATGGCTTATGGCTATTGTAAGACCTTTTAAAAATTTAAGCTCTACACTGTATTATGAAGTGATGACTACAAACAGTATAAATTCTGAATTGTTATAGATAATTAGGTAAAATTACAGATAAAATGGAGTACTACAAATAACCATATTTAAATGAAGGGCAGATTTATGCTGTTGTCATGAAGGACATTCTTCTCTCTGTCTATAGAAATAGAGCAAATTGGATGATAGGATTGGCTTTTATTTATGAGATGAATAAGTAAGGAGAACCTATGATTTCTCTGGCTTCTTGTCTGGGAATACTCCTCTCTAAGCTTCGTTGCAGAGAGGGGAATCACAGTCTTTTGGAACATGACAATTTAGGTTAGTTGAATATGGAGAAGTAGACTTTTTAAAAAGCAGAAATGCCTAGGAATTTAGCTAAAATATAAAAGAGGGGATTCCACATAGAGAAAACTTCAAAAATCTTCTGTGCAGTGGTGGCGACTCTCCTACTTTGGCTGACTGCTGAGTCTTTTGGTCATTCTTAAAGTTAATCAAGGTAGAGAGACAATAAGAGGGAAAATACTATTCTGAACAATTCCAAGAGCTTGTTTTGGAGGAATATTTTCTTTTTAAAAAGGTTTACTTACTTATTATGTATAGTGTTCTGTCTGCATGCATTTCTGCAGGCCAGAAGAGGGCGCCAGATCTCATTATAGGCAGTTGTAAGTTACTATGTGGTTGCTGGGAATTCACCTCAGTACTTTTGGAAGAGCATCCAAGGCTCTTAACCTCTGAGCCCTTCAGTGCTTGGAGGAGTGCTTTTATTCCCACCAGTCATAGAGAACTTGATAATACTTGAAGGCACCATTCGAATCTTGGTCCAGATGTTGCCTTACTGCTATTAATAAAAAGGCCATGATCTAACTGAATGTGATCCTGCTGAGTGACAATACTCAAAGGAATCCAACTAACTCTAAGCAACTTTATTATATGCCCAGACATTCTCAAAGAGAAGAGCTGATGAAGCTGTTCAAATAAGAAAGACTCCTCTCTCTAACCTTTGTTCACTACAATCTGCTAGACGTGTGAGTGTGAGTAGCATCACATTGGACTTCTCAGCTCCAGCCACGTTTCTAACCAAATAAAACTGCATGGATAACTTTAGACAATATCGCATGGAGCAGTAAAACCAAACTGTTAAAACTCAAGAAAACTTGTCACTAGCCTCTTAAGACCCTGGATTTAAAGGCAGTTTCTTATACTCAAATAAGTAACAAAACCCAAAGGAGTGTGGTCTCTTTTGAAGTTGGCAATAGCAATGGTGAAACATAAACAACCTATAAATAAAGTCTGTGGCTGAAGAATACATATCCAAATGTCACCTCTACAAAGGAATTCTGATTTAGATAGGAAAGCGCCTACTGGGCACATCAACCCCCTTCCCCTCTACTTAGCAATGCTTGTGTAAGGGAAAGATAATTTTTTCTCTTATTGATTGTTTTCTGTGTCACGAATAACTATACAAGGTCTCTAAGAATGGTGCAGAGTTAGAGTATGACTTAAGAGAAGAAATTTTGAAGATTTAGAATGGAATGAGTTTTTCTTTTCCAAATGAGAGGGATATAAATGATCCTGTGCAAAAGGGAAGGCAGTAAGGGAGTTAGGATAGTTCTCAGAGAGTTTTTACCTCCTGGGCCCATCACTACCATAGCCAAAATATATTTTCCTGAATCATTGATATTATGATAGGCTAAAGGACATAAATTATCAGAAATGTTTTGGTGGTGAGGCTGGTTTTTATGCCTTCAGCTGAGACTTTCAGAAGCTTCACAGATTTTTGGCTTGCTTTACTGGTAACTGAAGAACATTTAATGAGAATAACCCAAGTAACCACTGTCTCTTTGGTTTTGCTAAGGAATAATATTGTATAGCTGAATTTACACATAAATGGTGGTATCCTGACAGCTGGCTTGCAGACCAAGTGAGATATTGATGTTTGTAGTTGGGTGTCACACATTTTATGGTTATAAATTATATGTTATTATCATAAATTACTAGTACATCATCTTTCTTGCATCTTTTCTGCCTTAAGGTAGACTTAGAAATCCAATTCAAATTATTTTTTGTAGAACTGTATGAGAAGTCAGTCTTACATGAGAAAATCAGAGAGAAACTCACATGCATGTTGAAAAATTCAAGTGAATTGGCCCAAGTGAGTTTCCATTCATGGTCATATATACGTTGCCAGATAAGATATGAATGCATACTTCTTCTGATAATCTCTTTTACTTGAGGTATATTTGGAAAAGTGTAAGAATGTAATGTGATTTTTAGAGGGGTCTTGAATGAGAGGGATGCTCATAATGCCGTGAGAATCAGTAAATTCCGAGAAAAATGATAACTTTTCATGTGTGTGTGTTCTTCTACATCTTTCTTATTTTAAGTGGGGTTTCTTACTAGCCTGGGACTCACTTTATAGGTTAGGCTGAATGACTATCCAGTACCAGAGATATATGTTTCCACATCCCTAGGGCTGAGGTTACATAAGTGCACATCTCCAGGCATGTATTTGGAAAATAACTCTTTTAATCATTGCGCCTTGTTTTGTCTGTGCCTTTGTTGGCATGCCCTTCAAGGTTCAGCAGCATTTCATTTCAGACTAACCTTTGTCAGGGTCTCTGGTAATATAGATGTGATGAAAGTCAGATATCTGAGCAATATTTTTACTCTGCTATAATGCCACTCTTGATACCCCAGTCTTCAAATTACTGAGTTATGATTTGTCATCAGAAATGAGAGATATGAAAACCCTACATGTGAAGGCAAAGAACATAGCAGAAATATGAGGCTTAAGTCTGAAAGACATGAATTTGAATTCAGTAGTCTATAGCATACTTCAGAGCTTGATGAAAAAGTACTTACTGCTCTTATTAAATCTAGATGTTACAACCCTGGACTTTCTGTCCCTGTAGTGTAAGGCATCAATGTCTGTGCTGCTCAGTTCAATTTTTCTTCTGTATGCACTGAGTGTCCAGCATGCTGATAGGACACTATGATGGAATGCACAGCAATAATAGTGCTATATGTGGATAAGGCTATTCATTTTAGTTTGTGAGCTCACCCGGGGAAGAATTCCTACTGTCTTCACTTACAAGCTCTCTTGAGGTTCCTTTGAGTTTGACTGCATTGGAATTTTCTTTAAGAAGGCTTCATTAAGCTGCACTTTTATTTTATGTGATTGTATCTCTAGTTTGTGACCATGACTGATACCTTGTAATACATTTCATTAGCTCTTATGGTTGTATATTCATAATTTTTAAGATTAAAAGCCTGAAAACTTTAGATCCAATAATTTTGCAAACTTGTATGTCTTGGGAATAGTAAGTAGACTCTTCTTCCTTTTTCTCTCACTGTTCAGAATAAGCACAAAATGTCAATTTTGAAGCCATTTAAAGAGAGAAGGATAAGCAAATGTAAGCCTGCATGAAAACACAAACTCAAATCAAACATGAAAACAAGATTCAGAACCAATGATATGTATCCAGCTAAAGCTCTTTAAAGGATTCATAATCCAAACGGATGTAAGTTGCAGAAGCACTATTCCCCCTTTCTGATGCCAAAATATTTCCACTAACTATTGCAATACATAGTTATGGCTCTCAAGGCCCATTCACTTCAAAGGGAAAACAAGAAGGAGCCACAGATATCTTCCATCTTCCACAAAGAACACAGAAGCAATCGTCATTTTAATTCCATTGATTTCCTTTCTGTATGTCAGATGAGGATTTAATTATGCACTGCTGCTGCCTCATAAGTAATCATTTCAAATAACATGGTGGCTCTCGCGAAGGAAATGATTCATCGTCTTAATGTATTTGAAACTAAGGTTTAGAACTATTTTAGACACTAGATCATAATTCTGTGTTATGCAAAATATCTCTCGATGCTAAAATTAATGTCGATAAGCAGCTTATGCAATGGGAAAAGTGAATGCTGGGCAAAGCAGAAAATAAAGCTTCCCTTCCTGAGTCATGTGCAATCAGGAAGACTGCATTGTGCATCCTAGTATTCTCCCAGACACTACATGGTCTTCTGTGCATCAAACAGAGGAAATAAAAAGCCCAAGTTCATCAGAAAAGCTCTCTAATTCTGTGCCCCCCCCCCCACAACATGTACTTTGTGTTGTGGAGAATGTATATGTTTCTATAAAGATATAGAAAGAAGCACAATTTCAGAGTAATTTTCTTTAAAGATTAGTTTTGATTGTTTTGCTGACTAATAGTTTTCAGGATAGCCAGAATCAAACAGACAGTAACATCAGAAAACTGTGGGCCATTGACTTACAAAAGGATAATGTAAAATATACATGCACATACATAAATCTATTCAATTAATCAAAACAATCATCTTCACATAGTCCAAAAGAGATGGAAAGTATTTATGGATCCATTTTTTTAAAAGTTAACAAGTTATTAAAACTAATGTTTTGACTGGTCTGACAGCAGAAGAGTAGTGAACAATGTGTCGCTTGTGCTTGTATCAGTCTTATTATAACAATGGCATCAGTTTTATAGCCATGTACAGATAAAAATTGCCTTGTGAGTGCTTTAGGATTCTGAAAAGAGATAGTGAATGCCTATCGAAGCTTGAAATCTACAAAGGCCATTACGAGAAGACAGACCTCAAAGGTGATGCAGACTAGCAGGATGAGGTTCTAGGTACAGATTCAAAGTTGGCCTATCACACTGTGGATTTAGTAGGTACCCGTTAGATGCCGCTACCTGGATTATTGTCCATTTAACTCAAGAAGAATAATGTAGCTCATGCCTTGTGTACTCAGGCTAGTGACCTTGATTCCACTAATGACTTTGAACAGCTCTGTATCCCAGCTCCAGCTCCTTCCAGTACAGTACAGTGTCTGAGCAAATCTTCCCTCTGGTGAGTGGAGAACTAGATATACTTTCTTGTGTCCCTGAGGAGAAATAGAGGTGAAGCATTTATTTAATTATTATTTCATCAATAAAAACTAAGGATTCAGATACTGAGGTAAAACCTGATTGACCATAGAAGTGGTATAGAAATGGCCAGTGAATTCCTTTCTCTCTCTCTCCATCCTCAATCCCAAAGGGCAGAGCATCTTTCTAAGCCCCTCCCTAGTACTTCCTGTGTCTCTCTACTTGTCTTGCGTCCTCCAAAACCTTTATGGTCTATTCTGGTCAGCTAGTAACTAGCCCTGCCTTCTGATTGATTCAAAGTAAATTTTATTGGGAGTGTCAGAGTGCAAAACAAATATTTCACACTGCAGATGATACCGAATTGATCCATGACTTACCTATACTCAATATCAACTCTAGTTTGAAGAAAAAAACATTCCTTAGTCAAAAGTTGACCATAGCAATATCCTGCCTCTAGAGGCATTCCTCTAGACATTGGTCTTCACTGAAAGACTCAAGTAACTTGTCAATTTTTGTTCCTTTCAAACCCAGCCCAAAAGCATTACTGACAGTGCAGACATCTGCTTTGTGATAAAGCTACAGAACACTCAGCTACAAAGAGTAGCTGGTTACAGGCTTGCCATCTGCATCCGTATGAGTCGATTCCTGTATTAATGTTGGCTTTGCTTATTAAGGTTCTCTGAGATAGGAGAGACCAAGATGCCAATCAGGAATCCACATCCACAAACCATCATGGTTACAGGCTTGCCAACTATGGAAACCACCTGGGACTCAACAGTTGTTATGTAATCGGGCTTTAACAACAAAGCTTTGAAATCTCGAAGGCAATCATATCAGTTTGGAGACTGAAGGAAGAAAATCTGTACCAGTCTATAAATTATTTGTGTCTTTAAATGTGTGTGCAGGAACTAATTCGAGGCTGTGTGGGTAACTGAAAATGAAGCAAACATGGGGATAGTAAAAGAAGCTTAAAGAGTCTGATTATCCTAAAGGTGAATAGCGAACAATAATGATCCTAAGGCTTAGATTCAAAATAGCATCTATTGACAACTGATAAATAGACAAACAATTCATGAGCCAAATTAGAAGCTTGATAAAGATATAAATTATTTTTCGAGAATAACTAAACAGAAGGTGGAAATCTAAAGCACACAATTATAGGAGCTTCAATAGCAGGACTCAGTCAAGCAGAGATAATTAGTGACATCAAAGACTAGTAATTTTATTCATCAATTAAAGCAATAAACAGAAGAAAATAATTACAAAAACCCCACAAAGAACCCAGGAGGTTCTACCAAGCATAGGAAAGTATAGATTGTAGATAACAAAAGAGAAAATAGAATCCCTATTATTTATTTTAAATACTAGTTACTGAAAGCTTTTCAAATCAGGAGGCAGCTATGGACATTCAATTTGATTGACATTTGATTCATGAAAATCAAAAATAGTCCAAGAAACAAAAACTCATACTATCCCAAGACAAGTCACATTGTCAGTAGTAAAAGACTAAATCTCACCATGGCTGAGAGAGAGAGAGAGAGAGAGAGAGAGAGAGAGAGAGAGAGAGAGAGAGAGAGAGAAGAGAGAGAATCATTATCTTCAATAGCCATAGTTAAAGACATATCAACAGACTCTCGCAGAGACTATGCAAGGCTGACAAAGATTAAAGGAACATGCAAATTCCCAGAATAATGCTGCTCATAAGTGGAAAGTAAAAGACATTAGTAAATCAGTGTACACACACACACACACACACACACACACACACACACACAAACACACACACACACACACACACACACACACACACGTACACACTTCACAAAACTGTTGGTGTTTACTACATGACATGCCTTATAAGAATAGCTAAAATTTAACTTTGAGTTGAAAAATAGTTTCTGAAAGGAAAGGATAAGTAATAACAGCATGAAAATTATGAAATCACTGGTAATATAAATATATAGTGGGTTTCAAAATACTCTATCACAGTGATGATGGTATATGAATATCTGTTGACCGTGCTCCAAAAATTAAAATATAAAAGAATTAAAATACAGGTATAGAAATGTATTAATAAGCTACAACAAAAAATAAGTTATGCCATCAATATTACAAACTGAAATTGTAGATTTGTTTTTTTTCATATATTTATAGGCATTTAAAAACATAGAAAATCATACAATAAAACAATGTGCTTCTTTTAAAGGTGAATCCACCACTGTTCAATTTTAATGAACGATGTGGTTGTCAGTCTTTTAAATTACATTAATATAATTATTGTCAGAACAGCATTAGGTGCATAGCCAAATTGAAAGAAAGACACAGGTATTTACTGAATGCCATTTTCCCTTATAACAGTTTCAACTCTTGAATTCCTCTGCAGAAGCACATTTCTTACAGTTATTGAGGGTGTACTGATACATCATAGTTGCTAAAATTTATAGTTTATATAAAGGTTCATTCTGTCCTGTCATACATAGTCTTCTTAAATAAGCAGGAATTTAAAATATTTATTTTAGTTTATGACATGTGCTTTCTGCTTGCATGTATTGTACCATGTGAGTATTCAGTACCCTCTGAGGTCAGAAGGCATCACATTTCCTGGAACTGTGTTATCATGTTTGTGAGCCATCATGAAATGGGTGTTGGCAATCAGGCTCAGCTTCTCTGTAACAGCAACACATGATCTTAATTGCTGAACCAGCCATTTCTTGAGACCCTGGGAAGATGTTTTAATGCTTTCAAACAAAAGAGGGAAATATAGGTTTCTGAAAATTTAAAATGAGAAGATGCCATTACATATTTAACTATTCACTAATTCACTAATTGGTTCAAGCTGGAGAAATCAGTGCAAATTATGACAATTAGTTATGCATTGACAACTCCCTGATAGTAAATGCAATGGTATGTTGGACAGAAATTTGTCTCCAGGGAATGATGATTGGATGACCTGTAACGTGGGAAGTGGTCCTTCAGAAAACTCAGAATTATAATGCAACTCTTCAGAGAAACTGTCTCTAACACCAAGCACATCTCTATGTACCCTGAGGTTAGTTATTTCTTGTATGCAACACACATCTTGCCCTTGAGCTAGAGAGCATGCACTTATAAGAACCACAAAACCCGACTCCTTAAGGGGCATTTTTTGGTAAATTGGAATCCGCAGAGACCATGTGACACTAGTTCTTAGCTTTATGCTAAGGCACAAAGGAGAAATTCAATGAGTGAATGCACAGAAAAGCCTGGCTATCACCTGGGATGATGAGAGCGAATGAGAGAAACACCCAGTGCCGAAATCCTTTCTGGTACAGAGCAATAATTGAAACAGCCATCTAATGATATAGAGGAGGATAAAGGGCAGTGTTTGGAGAATAAAGGGCAGTGTTTGGATGCGTTACTCATCTTGACAGAAAAATTACATCTGTACATTATATCAAGACAGTTTTGATTATAATAATGATGATATAATATAATGATTGTATATCATCAGCTTGCTGTCATTGGTCTAAGTGGAGGCTGATATGACGGCTCAGTGTGAAAGAGCACTTGCCACCAAATCTGAAAACCAGAGTTCTGTTATCACATTAGTAATTTTATTTATGCTTTGTGAGATGATTCTTTTCAGTACAGTTAGTAATATCTGATATGTATAACAAATGATCAGTTTGAAAAGATACAGCATGGCAGAGGGAAAACTGATTCCTAAAAGTTATTCAGTTCAATGACTTCCACATTGCCACTTGTGCATTCTCTCACACAGACATGCACAAAACACACAATAAATAAATAGATAGAAAAATAGAAGTGGGGAAATGTAGGGGCTATTTTAAATTAATATATCGGCTGGAGGTCCTGGAGTGGTGGCTCAGTGTTGGAAATCACTGGCTATTCTTGTGGAGAGACAGTGATCAGTTTCAGTACCCACACAGTGGCTTACAACTTCTGATAGATTCAATTCCTGAGGGATCCAGTAGTAGGCCTTAGCAGGCACAAGGTACAGACAGTGCACACATATACACCCAGGGAAAACACTCATACCATGAAATAAAAATAAACAAATCTTTTAAAAAAGAAATTAGTTGTAATGTGTTAGACCAACTTTCCATGTTTAAAGTATATTACAACATTTTCAAAAGTGACACAGTCTAGAACTGTGTTGAGTAAAATACATTGAACCTCTGGCTGAAAGATGAGGTTTTCTATAGTACTAATTAATTTATCTACATGTTTATTTACTAATTTACTTGTCCATTATTCATATTCTTTTGCTAACTTCTTCTTTCTCTGTAAGTACTTATATGTCTCTGTGTAATTTGTGTGTGCAGATGTGCATGTCTGTGTGTGTATGTGTATGTGTGTGCATATGCACATGCATGTATATGGGGATCACAGGACAGCCTTAGGTTTCATTAATAGGGTGTTATTCACTGTATTTTTTTTAAAAAGAGTCTCACTGTTTAAAACCTTGCCCATTAAGTTGGGCTGACTGGACTGGAGCTCTAGGAATCTGTCTGTCCACCCAGTACTGGAATCCTAAGCCACACACCACCTTACTTGTCTTCCTTTTTTTAATTTTATTTTTTATTAAAACTTTTTTAATTTTTTTTATATATAGCACTTATTCCCTTCCTTTCCCTCCTCCCAGTCCCTCCCAGTCCTCCCTCAGCCTCCCAGCACCACATCCCACCATACATTCCCCAAGGAGGGCAAGGAGTCCCAAGATGGGTCAGTTCAGTCTGGTTTATCCAGTTGAGGTATGTCCAAGTCCGTCATCCCAGTATTAAGGCAGGGTTAGGTTTTCCTCTGAAGGAAATGGGCTTTGGGATGTCAACTGATGCACCAGGAACATAATCTGATCCTACTGTAAGAGGCTCCACATACTTCCCATGCCATTTTAGAGTCATCTACCTTTGGGGGGTTTATATTAGAGGGAAATTTGCAGAATTTGGTTGTCTCCTCTCATAATCTTGGTTGTGGAGACAAAACAAGTTATCAGGCTTGCACAAGGGAGTCATCTCTCTTGTCTTTAAAGAATTGTTTTATACACTGAACTTGCCAAAAAGAGCCCTGAGAAGTATAATGTGATTTTTCTAAAATGATGATTCATGTTTTATTGGGAATTTAGAAGCTCATCACAAAACTATCTACTCCTCAAATTCTTTTGTTCTTCTCATTGGAAATCTTTTTACAACAATTAAATTTGTTTGGACACTTCTATGCGCTGAAGAAATTATCATTTCTCAGATATTCATGGAGGAGGTGCTGTTTTATCTCACTGCCAGAAGGAGTCATTAAAAAAGTTTTAATCATTCTGCCACAGGGTTATCTATTTTTCTAATGTTATATAAAGTATAAATTAATCATTTAAATAGGATCATTAAATAAGCAGATGGACTTTGCCTCTCTTTCTAGCATTAGGATTCAGGTTTCATAGGCTCTTTTGGGGCAGAAATAATAAAGAAGATAATTATTTTTAAAATGTACACAGTTCCTAACTTTATGGAGTTCATTACATTACATTATTATACAAGTAAAGATTATTTAGTTACAGTTACAAAATTTAACTATGAATATATTACAAAAATTCTCATTAAAGCCTATGTTAGGTATATTGAAATAGTTATGCATCATTACCTTCTTCAAGGCTTAACAGATTAAAGTACTGCTTATTAACTCATACTTGTGCTTCGGAAGCTTGAGAATAATCTGACTAGCTGTGTTCTGGTTTAACTTCTTCTACAGTCCCCTGAGGGTTTCAGCTGACATGTTCTCAATGTCTTAACAAGGATAGTGAATCTAAAAACAGCTCGTAACTCAACTGCTGGTGAGATGCCCAAGTAAGGACCTTTCCTTACGTTGACCTTTCCACAGAGCTTCCATAGTGTCTTCATATTGAAACTGTCAAATTCCTTCTGAAAGGGGTTATGGAGATGGCTCATTCATTGCTTGTTGGGCAAGCGTGAGAATCTGACTTTGGATCCCAAGCATGGAATGAACAGAGAAAAAAATAACATTTAGGTGCAGTGGTGTGTACATATATTCATTGCAGAGGAACAGTGGAGCCAGGAGTATCTGAGGGACCTGCTGGTCAGCTTCTCTAGTCAAGTGAATGCCCTGCCTCAAAAAACAAGATATAAACTGAGGAAAGACACTGATCTCTGCTCTTCACACCTAATTATACACATGCACGCATATCTACAATGGTATGTGTACATGACTCACACACACACATATACACACATGCAGACATATAAAAAATCTGAAAATGTACTTGGAAAAATTATATTAAGTGAAGTAATCCAGGGGCAGAGAAAATTCCCACAAGATGTTTTCTCTTGTATACACACCATAACTTTTCATTTGTATATATGTGTATAATGTGACTGGACATATATAGTAAAACCCTAAATATGGATATGCGGTTAGGGACATGACTCCGTCATTGGTTGCTGTGCAAGTGAAAAGATTTGGCTTTGGATTTCTAACACTGAGTGAGTAACAACAAGAAGAACCAAGTACAGTTATGTGTGTTTAAGGGAATGGTATGGGAAATATAAAACACAAAGTCTATGAAACTAGATGGGGGATTATTGGAAGATAGATTATTGGAAGGCTGCAGACAGCATGGTGAGCTTGGAGAAAGGGAAGAGGAACGGGTATGTACCAGGGAGAAGATCAATCCAAGCAATTTTATAAAAAAAGTTCCACAAAGTGCTGGGGAAAAAAACCTTTAAAAGTGTTCAGTTCTTTATTTATCCTTTATTTTATAGATAATATTGACATGAGTGAGTACATACCATCTTTATCTTTATTGGTTTGGGTTGCCTCACTCAGAATGGTTGTTTTTTCTAGTTCTGTCTATTTGCAAACATCCTTGTTTTTCACAGCTGAGCAATACTCTGTTGTGTAAATGTATAATATCCTTCTTTATTCTTTTCTCTATAGAGAGATAGGTTGTTTCCAGATTCTTGCGATTAAAAATAAATCTTCTATGAACATAGGTGAGCAAGTGTCTTTGTGCTATGATTGAGCATCCTTAGGGTATATGCCCAAGAGCTATGGTAGGTTGATTTTCAGTTTTCTTAGTAACCAGTACACTGTCTTCCAGAGTGACTGTACAAGTTTGCACCCCTACCAGTATGGAGGAGTGTTCGTGAGTGGACTAAGGTCGTGTGGGAATTGGAACATGAACAATCAGGTTAGGGTGTCATAGAAAGCTGAGGGGTACTCCTAGGGGGAAGATTTCAGGTCAAGTGGGAGCCTGATGCAGGGAAATTTCCTCGGAGACTATGGGAAGGGCCCAGGTTATATTCTTAGCAATAGTGGACACGTAGCTTGAAATGGTCATCTCCTGTGAATGGATTTGTGCCTGACCCAATTGCCATCAGAGAGGTGTCATCTACCTGATAGAGGCAGATGAGGAGACCCACAGCCAAGCTTTAGGCTGAGTTAGGAACTCTTGCAGAAGAGGAGAAAGGAGTACAGAAGCCAGAGGAGTCAAGGACACCATGGTAAGGCTCAATCAACTAACTGGGCTCAAAGGGGCTCACAGAAACTGAACCAACAACCAGGGAACCTGCAGAGACTGAAACAGGAACTTTGCACATATGTTACAGTTGTGTAGCCTGGTCCTCTTATGGTATCCCTAAAAGCACGAACAGGGGACATCTCTTTCTGGCCTTTGAGAACCTATTCTGCATACTGGGTCACCTGGCTGTCTTCACACATGTAGAAGTGCTTAGTCTTTCTGCAATTTGATAATTTTTTGTTATTCATTGATACTCATAGGAGACCTGCCCTTTCTTGGATGAAAGTGAAAGAGGGATTAGGGGAAGGAATGGGGGTGAGGGATGGGGAAGAAAGGATTGTGGTTTGGTTGTGTCCAAGATGCAAAATTAATAAATGAATACTACTAATAAAAAGAACTTAGTTCATTATTTTGAAATGTGCCTAACTGTATTGTGAAACTGATCTTGAATACAAAGGTTTTACTTCTTCACAACTAAAATTTCTATCTTCTCATACCTTATCCCCCACCACCTTCACTCCACCTTCTCTCCAGTTTTCTAACTATTATTGTCTCTGCATTAAAGTTTGAGTTTCTAAGCTCTGCACATAAGTGAGGCTGTGTGGTTCATGCCTTCATGTCTGTATCTCTATATTCCTGATCTTTCTTTGGTCAGTGAACTAAGCTTCATGAGGTGGTAGAATTCTTCCTGTAGTGGAATATGACAAGGGGCAAACATGTTGGTAGCTAAAAGAAGTGAACATATCTACCAATGTTAAAAATAAAGGCGAGAAAAAAAAAACTAACAGAGTAAAAATAGCCAAATAGTGTTAGATTCTGTGCTAATGTTATCAGAACCACTTGAAAGATGATATAATGGACTCTTGGACTGGTTAACAATTCCCTGGAAACCATACAAGCAGAATGACAGCAGTGAGGTGTCACTATTTCAATTTATTTCAGAGACTCCTACATACATAATCTCACCAAGACTTTGAGACCATGGATCTTTGATGCACCTCATTGATCAGGGTGTTATTGATGCACAGAACTTTATAGCCTAATGGATTAGTCACTGAAAATGATCAATTTATACTCTTGTAGGTTAGAAGTCCTCCACAGAGAAAACTGACTCTCAGCATAGGGTACTACTAAGTTGAAATCGATGGTCAGACTGTGCACTTGGCTAGAGATTTGAAGATTGATCCTCAATCCCTTTCTAGTAGTCAGTAATTAATTTCTTGGAATTGAGAGGCTGAGTAGGGAATACCTGTGAAGTCTCAAGTCTCAGGTAGTCCTTGAACATCCCTGGACCCAGTTGCCTTGCCTTTCAAGGACTTTCTGGCTGGTGAACTACTAGAGAATATACCTCCTAGAGCACACTACAGGAGTGTTTGCTTTCCGAAGTTGATTTGGGCATTGGATCTCTCTGTTTATATCTTAATTGGACTGGTCTTTTTCAGTATTTATATCTATTTACTTCCATCTAAATCTGTGCTCTGAATCATAGAATTTGGTAGTGAAAATTGTAAAATAAAATAATTTATATCACAATCTGTTGATGTATATAAAAGATATCATGTTTCTGCTGGTTACGTTAAGAATGAGAGTTATCACAAAGCTCATAGGGAGGGACTATTTATAGATATTTCTATTAGAGCTCTCAATTACATATCAGGTAGGTAATTACTTTCTTGAGTCAAAAGAAATTATTCTCTTTTCAAGATGTGAACAACATACACACAAGAAAGAGGGGGGTATACTCCTCAGTCTAAAGCCCCCTTATTCCCTTATTGAGGGCAGGAAAGACATCATAACACCCAGAAGTCTTCCTCCTGGGATTGGGTTTCTAGCCCAGTTGTACAGTTTTCATTAAGGAATATGTTTGATGCTAATGAGGTCACATTCCTGATTTGGTGTGAAAAATATTGCAATTATGTAAGATTCATAATGGACATGCTTTCCACTCCTAATAATTCTTTTCATTCCATCCTTCTAATCATATAATTACTTCACACTCCAGGATATTGACTCCTCTGAAGTGGCATCTTGAGCAGGATTCTTATTATAGTGGCACAAAGTCTGGGTGGAAGATAAAAGAAATAATTGTACTGAATGATGCATTTGAACTACTGAATGACAATGACAGCTTAGTGTCCTCCAGAGGAACCCCTCTCATTTCCCTAGTGATCTTCTTGTACTCACTCATATCCTTGTCATATTATACAAACAAGCCTCCATGACTATTTGTGACAGTAGAGTTTGTTTAAAGAGAGGCAGGGAACCTTCTATAGTGCATTCATGGATGAAGCATTCAGGTATCTACTTAGAAATTCATTTTTTAAAGATTTATTATTCTTGTTTATGTTGTGTATGTGGTTCCCATGGAGACCACAAGAGGCATTAGATCCTTTAGAACTTCAGTTACAGGTAGATACAACTCACTCAATATGCTTACTGGCTTCAATCTCCTTTGCTCTACAAGAACATCAAGTGTTCTGAACCACTGAGCCATCTCTTTAGCCCTGGCTTAAAAGATTTGGAGATTCAACATGTTCTTGGAACACTTATAAGATTTATTTTTAGTCAAATACTATGAATCTATGTTTCTTTTATCCCTCACTGTGCGTGTGTGCGCGCGCATGTGTGCATTCTTGCAATAAAACTCACATGTGAGGCCAAAGGACAAGTTGTTATACCCATTGCTGTCCTTCCATATGAGTTGTGAAACCAGACTCATGTAGTAGTCAGATGTCACAGTAGAAGCCCTCCCTGCTGAACCATCTCACAAGCACACAAGTTCCAGGTCATCTTCCATTGGATATTCACTGCTATGTCTGGTGAATTGTTAAATGTTTGTGTCTGAAATTCAAAGGGGAAATGATATTATATTTGAGGCCTCAGAAGGGGTGGTCTTCTTTCCTAACCAGCTTTAGAAAGGAAATTGGGGTCACAGTGGGATTATTAAGCAATATCTATTTTGTCAATGTCCTTATTCTGTCACTTTTAAACTTTATGACCTTGAAGGAAAAGTGATATTATATCATTTAAGTTTATTTTTCTTTAGCTAGGATTCACACAAAAGCCTTATCTAACTGGACATAAAGAGTATAGGTAAAATTTCCTTGGAACATAAGAGCTTTGTGAACAGTAAACAATGTAGTTTCTTTCTGGCTAAGATAATCCTGACTTTTAAAAACTGTGCTTCAGGGTCAGGAGACCGCTCAGTGGGTAAAAATGCTTGCTCAGCAAGCATAATGGGCTGAGTCTATGATCTTAAAGAAAAAAATAGCCAGGTGCTTGGCATGAAGCCCTGCAATCCACTTGTTACTGCAGGAAGTTGAAGAGGAACATTTTTAAAACCTTCTTGGTCAGAAAAAATGATAAAGAGTTCCTGTTTGGAGCAAGGATCGAGGAAAAGAACTAACACTTGAGGTTATGTGCATGCACATGTCTTCATTCACATATGCAAATATGTGCTTAGACACCCACTTACCTCCCCACTCACATGTAGACATGCATGTGCACATATGTTTCAGGACCTCATCTATATGCTTGCTGATCATTTATTTTTATTGATTTGAATGTTTTGCTAGACAAATAACTTCCAAAAATAGGAAGTTCTATATTATGCATCTGTAACAGAAACTGTTATCTCATCATAAACACGATTTTGTGTAATAATAAACCTGTGACAAAATTTTTAGAGTTAGTTAGTTATTCTTGAGTAACAGACATTTTTTAAATCCTGACCACTCATCAAGAGATAATTCTCTTCTGCAAATAATTGTCCTATCTTTGGGGCAAAGAAATTATAATTATTTCTTGTCAAATGTATACACCTGGGGTAAATCTGGGAGAAACGATCATATCTACTTTTCTTTGCATTATTTCATCACATTGGGCTTTTACTTTAAGACAGTTAGAACCAACCTTACAATACCATAATCCCTTTGTGCTATCTATATTCCTTCTTGAATGTATCAAGACTTGTACTGAACAATGAGATCTGGGTTGCAAAAGAGGATTTATTTTTGCACCTGTCTAACCCGCCTTTGTCCACAAGGTGAACAAAACATATCTCCTTTTCATATAAGAATACTATTCTTACAATAAGTTCCTCCATTGTAATCACACACACACACACACACACACACACACACACACACACACACACACACACATACACGCATGCACACACGCACACACATAGACACACAGCACCTGAATGCCTGTAGGCATACATTCTCTCTAGACCCAAGGAACTGTTGGCTAGACAAATGCATTCCATGTCTACTAACTCCATGTTTATTCATCTGACTGTATGCCTGTTTAACATCCTATTAATGATTTTGGGTGGGGGAAAGAATGAACCAAAAACATATAGTTCAAGTTAACCTTAGTCCAAATATTTAGTGTTTGTTTATCTTTAAATTTTTAATCAAATTTGTCAATGGCGGAAATTTCATCAGCGAATAGAAAATGATCCTGCTTCATACATTGATTATATCCTTTCAATTGCTGAATTATGAGATCTACCAACGTGCAATATTAGGAAATAGTCTTTGGTTTCATTATTTGTTCCCTTTGCAAATTCTGCAGAATGTGGACTGTACTCATAACAACTTTTGTAGTATGAATAAATGAGAATCTTATTTGAAGGATGATTAGTTTTGCAAATGACGCCTTATGGCATATGAGGAGCTGGTATTTGGGAATTATTGTTCTAGGCTCAAATATCAACCTCACTGCTGATATTGATTACATTCAGCAAATTATTTAGTCTCATCACTAGCCCAGTTAGTAAACAAGTCCAACGTATAAATATCACGTTGCCCTCTATTTTTTTGCATTAATTCTTCTACTAATTGATAATCTATTCTTTCCTGGCACACTATACTTCTTCTATAAAATGTATCTACTATATTTTTATGACTTCAGGGAAAGATATAGGTTCACTTTTATTATTACTATGTAGCCTTGTTTTGGATAGCCATTAATCTACTCTACTCAAAGCACTGATGAAAAATCAGTCGACTGGAATAAAAATTAATCATGTAAAAATTTTATAATGATATTCAAAGAATATCAGATCTAGCAAAGAGGAATGGATTAACTATATCTAGTTTGCAATTGTCAAATAGGTCATTTTCTGGTATCTGACAGCTTTTACACATTTTTCTTGTTTGAAAAAAGTATATCCTAAGGGCCCTGTTTTCCTAGCTTCATCTCTCAAATGGCAAACACTAGTGTCTATTTTGGGAAAATATAAATAGTCCAGTGTGATTGAGTCAATGTTTCAAACTGTGAATCCTTTAATAGAGCAAGCTTTAGAGTCTTGTGGTGCATCAGAGTCTCAAATAGACAGGCAGAGGGACTGCCAAAATTGTGACTTCCTACTCAAGTTGCGTTTTCCATTCTTTGTGTAAACATTCTATTACTTCACAACGTTCTGTTATTTTTCAAAGACAGATTATTTTGAGGGAGTGGCTCTAAAAAGCATGACATGTTATTTCTCTTGTGGAGAGCTCGCTGAGAGTCACAGCATTAGAGGTGGTTAGAAGGAAGAAGACTGATTTAAACCATTGCCAGGGTTCCCACAAGTATACCTGACTTCCTGTCCTCGGGTATCTCTAAATGGGCACCCATATCTTGATGAAATTGGTCCTCTTGTCCTCAAGTGAGCAGTTTGCCCTTGGTTGTACATAGGGGGAAAACAGCTACAATCATCATCCAATTGGGAGGATTAATAATGTGGAGCTGGCACAACCTCCTTGAGCTCTGGGAAATTAACACGCAGTTATGGGGTATTGGAAGTGGACAGAAGTGCTGTATTTTGCCTCGGGAATTTAAAGTTCATCCGAAAGCCATGGTGGATGCAATACATTTCTTGCAGCAATCTGCTTATGACTCAAATTCTGAGCTGTGAATCTTTTGTGATTCCTAATGTATGACGTCCAGATGGGGCATAGTGAGGGACGCTTAAGTAGTTTTGCTTCCTTTTATAAAATTGGATTTGTTTACTATAAAAGCCTTTATTACAGGCTTGGTAAGATTTTGTGTGTCTCTCTGTGATTTCAGCTGGATTACAATGGAGTGCAAAGAAGCAATTAACTGGACATATTGAACTGAATCTGTACCTCAAGCCACAATGAAAATGCAGCTCACAGGCATTTATCCTTGGGGTTATATTCTAGAAGACAAAATATCAGATTATAGTCAGAAGTTTTGCTGTCCTGCCTGGCCAGTCCCACTGATGCTTATAAAATGACTAACTCAGAGGGTTAATATTATAGTGAATACTGGGCCAGAAGTTCAAGCATATTACTCATAAGCTCTTATGTTTGAATTAACCCATTATTCTTTTTTTAAAAAATGTCTTTTGATGTATATGTCCCTCTGCTCCCTACCCTCCTCCCAGCCTTCAGCCTCTCCCCTCTTCAACCACCCATCCCCTTCCCGAAAAGGGCAAAAAGTCCCAAGGTGGATCAGCTCAATGTGGCACATCCACTACAGGCAAGTCCCAAAGTCAAGGCTGGGTGAATTAATCCATAATTCTTATCTATGTTTAGCCACATGGCTTGATACTTTTACTCAGAGCAGCATTCTTGCCTTTCTCCCTCAGCATCTGGTGGGAATCTGCCCCTCTGCCCTTCCTCTTCTCAGAATTCTCCTAGTCTGGTTGCCTCACCTCTATTTACAGTGTACAAGTGCACTATCCTACATAAGATTTCATGTTTCTTTCTCTTCCAAAAGCATACAATGACCAGGTTTCAGAACTCATTTCAATTTCCTTAGATTTTCCTTTCCCTTTAAAGAACAAATTAACCATGGCTGAAAACATTCAACTCTGTACAAAGGTCTAGGACAAGACCATAAGATTGAGCCCTGTGCATGAAATAAATTTGACATATTCAGGTGCTATGTTAAGTACATTCATAATTCTGTTTGTTGGATATTGTGATAAATAACGCATTATTGTCAATTATATGAACCCTGACATGTCACGCAATGCCCACAGTTTTCAGTTCTAACTAGAACATCATGCCCAGTTACCAACCTCTCTTTATATTCACCTCTACTCTCCACTTCGCCATCTATAAATTGTATACCTAGTGTTGCCTAGCTATCAGTGAGTATCAGTAACAATACATGAATTCTTTGCATTTGTATTATTTTGTGAAGGAATTATTAACCACCAAGGTGTAATCATTTTTGATTTTCACTTTTTCATCTAGCCAAACTCCTATAAGTAGATTTTTTGAAAGAGTATAAATGACATTAATTCTCATTTGCTTTTTATTTCATAGTTCCCAGTAGGCATAATGTGTTTTCATCTTAGGTGATAATCGATAAAATTCTTTAGAGTGAAGAACCAAAGTTTTACCACATAGATTTTTATTCATAATAAATAAAAGACGTTGACAAAATTTGACTTGAAGAAAATATAAAAAAGTGTCCTTTGTTTTATCTTTCAAGAAGGGTAGTTTTATTACCTTCAAATGGAAATTTGTAAAATTTCAAATGGAAATTTGTAAAAACAAAACTCCCTGTAAACAACAGCCCTATATTGTTAGATGCCATTTAATAAAGATATTTTTGGGAAATTCATGCTTCTGTTGGCTCAGGAACATTTTGAAAATTGAATGAGGGAGTAAAATCCCATGACTCTACTTGGTTATATTTTTATGGGACAAAACACTTAAAAAATGTTTTATAACTCAACACAGAAATAATTAATTAATAAGACCATACAAATTTCAATCTTCAAATTGTAAATTAACTAACAAAAGGAATGTACTTACTCTTACCAAAACTAATTATGCCATGGTTTATGATACCCATGGAAGGCCTGCCTCTTCCTGACTAGACACAGAAGAGAAATGGATGGAGGGGCAGGGAAAGGGAATGGGTGAGAAAAGGGAGAACTTTGGTCAGGATGAAGTATAAATAAAAAAGAAAAATTCTATTTATTGATATCAGAAGCAACTTCCAAAATAAAGTTTTTCTTGAATAAATGGCTAGTAGACCATTCTATATGGTATTTAAATTTATTAGGCTGTGTGTGAAGATTTCATTTAGATAAACAATTACATTCGTGTGGCAAGATTGAGAGTAAAATATATCAGTATAAAAAAGCAGACACACTGGATTGTCCATTTATAAAGATAATATAGTTTTAAGAAAAATAGAAAGCATTCAAAATGCAGTATTTCTTGGTATTTATCTGTACCAAACTGTGTGTTGCTAGAGTTCTGAATGTTGTAAGAGCCAATGAAGACTGGGGAGTATCAGCAGTGTAGAATAAGTCCTATACTAAGCAGCCATAGATGTTGAAGTTAATGTGTACTTGTACAATTATGTAAATTTTGATAATAACAGCTAAAATTTGAATAAAATATGGAACACTATCATGAAATTAAGCCTTTGAAAATCTTATTTAAATATGGTATAATTTTTGTTATATTTGCCTTCAATTAAAACCCAATAAATATCTGGAATAATTGTGGTATTTATAAAGCACATGTGTCTTATATTTCCTTAATATATATCTAAAACAAATTTAGGAATTTATTTTTACAAAATGAGCCTCAATTCCACACATTCTATGACCCTTTCAGTACATAAAACCCAGATGAAACAATGAAGCAAACAAAACATTCCCTGTAATAGAAAGCATTTTTCTATTTTGTGTAGAGATGCTATTTGTCAGCCATAATCAACATAGTCCTAAGATGTCCTGTTCTAGCACTCAGTGAAGGTATCCATTTAGTTGCTTACGTAGGGTTCTATACATTTCTCACAAGGAGTTAGCATCACTAAATATAGCGACATTAAAAAAGCATAAACATTTCTTCCAGTTAAAAAATTAACTATATATGTAAAAATTACTAGGTTCTTCTTAAATAAATTTTGTCTGTAACAGGCATCTTTGCAATCTAAGTGTATGCTGACATAAGAAACTGGACATCTTTACACATACTTAGCACTTGCTGTTGACATATATGTCAAAATTTGACATTGGAGATTACAGACAGTCACTGAGTACTTTTTTGTAGGATTTTCTTGAGTGGAAAATGAGCATAACAGCTGCCATGCCATCACCCTGAATTAAAGTATTTCACAAGAATCTCACACACACGCGTAGGCCTTGCACAAAGTAGAAATTGCTAGTTCAGCTAGTGTTCTCAGCTCTCACCATAATAGACACCTGCAGTAACTACAGATGTTTTAAAATCTGTGTTTCTTTCTACTTTTATTAGAAAATGCACATTTCCTGATATTATTAAAGTATAGATATTGTGAGAATTTTAAAAAATGAGAACTAAACTGTTTTTATTGTGATATTATAATATTATGACATCAATTTCTCTTTGTTTTTCTTCCTTCCAACAATAGGCATACTAAAGTGAATAGGAAAATACTCAGGAAGCCCAATCTATAAAAGGAACTATATATAGGTGGCTAAGGAATGCTGAGAACATAAAAATATTTTACAACAATAACTGGGTAAAGGATGTGACTGTAAGCTATATATTTACATAAATGACAGCTCTTTGTGGAAAATGATGATGTAATCTTATGTGTTAAAAATGTGACTAAACAATTATACTTGATTACATTTTTTAAAAAAACTTTATCTTTTATTTGTCTTTTTTTTTGAGAGTCTATTGATATACAATTTGGGGGAATATAGTTTATTTTTCTTTTTAATAGATGCAATTTCACAACAGAAAACCACTAGGTCCTAAGAAATTATTTGCAAGTAAATCATCTCCAGTTTTTTTTCCTGATATAGAAAAAAAAGTATTGCCTTGGTCATTGGACTCATTTTGCATAAACACTAGCTTAAAATTCTTAGTGAGCCTCCTTGGCAAGCAAGCCTGAAATCCAAGGGAACAGGAACACTGGTAAAAGTCTACACTGAATTTTATCAGACATACTGTCTTGTACTAGCATTTTTTTTTTGGGAAAAAAATAAGTTCTTTGAAGATACACAATTAAAGTTGAAATAAAGATATTGAACTGGCAAATATGATAATAAAGAGACTTGCTTATTTTTTTCTACTTTCTACTATTCATTTATATTTTATATTGTCAGCTGAATAAAATTGTACTTGTTTTTACAGAAAAACTGGAAAATACTTTAGAAAGGGGAAGACAAGAATTACAATTCCCCCAATCACACTTAGAAATGATCAGCATTAGTGTTTAGAGGCTGTATTTCTAGTGTATGTCACATGTAACTCTATGACATGCGCTGTCTGGCTCATGGGAATTCAGAGTCTGACTCAATAACCCCGGGGAGCCTGCCTGGGACTGACCTAGGCCCTCTGCATATGTGAGACAGCTGTGTGGTTTGGTTTATTTGTGAGACTCTTGGTAATGGTAATGGGTGCAAGGTTAGGAACCAATTCCTGGGAGTGCCTTGCCCACATTGAAAACAGGGGGAGGCTCTTGGTCTTACAGCTTTTGGATAACAGGATGCTTTGCTGATGCACAGGGGAGCTCTGACCCTTTCTGAATGAAAAAAGAGGAGGGGGAAGAGTGTGTGGGAAGAGGAGGGAGGGGAAGCTGCCCTTACGATGTAAACTGAATAAACAAATACATAAAAATTTTAAATAAAAAATGTTCTTTCAGAAAGTATATTCTGATCATGCTTTTCATTTCCCACACCTCTTCCCATATCGTTCCTTATGCCATAGTTCTCCCCTTATCCCTCTCTCCTTAGAACTAAACAAGCAAACAATGAAAAACCAACCAACCCCCCCTCCACACACACACACACCGTGAAAATGAAAACCAAAGTATACAAGCAAAATACCAATAAGACAAAGAATTCCCAAACAGCAATTTGAGACCAAAATTCTCCAAAAGTACTACTTAGTTCATTTTGTATTGGCCACCCACACTGGTTGGTAGGAAGCCCATCCTAAAGTATGGTTAACATGCTAAGTGAGACTTCATTAGAGAAAATTATTTTTTCTTTTGCAAGTAGTTGCCATCTGTAGATATCTTCTTGGTTATGGGTGGGATCTGGTGTATACTTCTGTCTTTGAGCTCACAATAAGCCTGTCTGGCTTGAAACTGTGCAGTCCTGTGCATGATGCCACAGTCTCTGTGCATTCATATAGGCACCAGCTCTGTTGTGCCTGGAAGACAGTGTTTCAGTGATAATTCTGAGGAGTTAAATTTTGAGCGATTGTGAATTAAGATTCTCAGGAACTTTGGATTAAATCCACCTAGAAAAATATATCCAAATAAACACAAACGTCACAGCTAAGAGAAACATGAAAGTTGCAGGATAAAATATTCAGAATGCAAGAATAGCTTCTCGACAGAGCAAAATAAATATTTTATTTAGAATTTAAGAAGTTAATTGTGACATTTAAAAATAATAATATAGAGAAGCATGAACATTATAACAGATAATTTCTTTGTAGCAACATATTTGTTAAATTCCAAATGATGAATCTTGATTTACCTAAGCCACTAACATTCTCCCCATTCTTCTGAGAAGAATGCATGCTATTCTTTTTATTTCAGCTTATATCCTAAAAATGTACAGATATACCTTTAATGACATCATTAAGTCTTGTCCTAAGAATTGTAATACCCAGGCTTGCCATAAGAATTAAACATTTTTACTGCATAATCTTTTGTGTATCCAATATTTAACTTACTATGATTTTATATTTATGTATTTGGGGAGCGTACTAGTAGGGGGTTGCAAGTGCTACAGTGTTCTTGTGTAAGTCAAATAGAACTTAAAGGAGTCTGTTCTGTCCGCCATCATGCAGCTTCCAGGGATCAAACTCATATTGCCAAGGTTGGCAGCCAGCACACTTTTCTGCTGATCCATTTTGCTTAGTTCTTGTCTGAAATGGTTCTTAAGTGATATATAAAGTGCAAGGGAGCTCAGCTGAAACTGCGTGTTCTTTTTTTTTTAGCTCTCCACTTTTATGTAATGAGAGGACGGCAGATGGAGCAAATATAATCGAACTAATTTACATACAAGTATGAAAATGTCAAAATGTGTTTCACACTTAATATACACTAATGTAAACAAAAGAGGAAATAAAACATAAACCTCATAGGGCGTTCAGATATTTGCTAAGTAAGGTGAACTCAAAAGACAAAGGCTTGCACTAATATTTGCTAATCTTTGTAATACATGAAGGAATTCCTTTAAACTATAAAATAAATAAAACAAGGTTGGTGATTTTATCTCTTTTATCCACCATATATTTCAGACTTACTGGCATAATATTTGAAGATGGAAAGTTCTAATTTCGAGGGAGAAATGATGTTAAACAATGCTATATTTCTACAATAATTCTAAAAGAACATGTGATATTTAATGTTTACAAATGAAAAAACTAACAGCCAAAACAGATGAATTTTTAACTGTTTTTATCTATTTTTTTATTTTATTTAAAAATGTCATTTTTATCTTTGTATCCCCCTGCTCCCCCTTCCTTCCCTCCTCCCAATCCCTCAACAGATGAATTATTAACTCATGCTCAGAATAGTTATAAATATCAGGTCAGATGTTGTAGCTATGTGTGTCTAGATGCACTGATAGCTCTGCACATATTATTCACTCTTGCCCCTAACTTTCTTGCCATAAATTGGATAAAGAGTTGAGACAACCTTCAAGTCTTTCTGGCCAAGTCACCATGACAACTTTGCTTCTCATCTCACATAAGCAAGATAACCTTGGTATTATTACAGAAATGACTTCTTCATCTCATGCCCAATTTAGTTTCTTGACCTTTAATCCTACGTACTCTCTTATAAGTACACCTATATGGCTCTTTCATCTTTGGATGCCAGCAGGAAGTTCAAACAGTATAAATCTGAATCTACAAAAGCAAACCTTTATCTTGACTCTACTTCGAAGCCACCAAGATGATCCAAAGCTAACCATTCTTTCACTATATTAAGCCATTTTCAGACACCTGGGGCATCACATTCTCTCTAGAATGTCTCATTGGGCAAGTTGTAAATCTCTTCATGTCCACTTTCTGTATGTTGGATGCTGTCACTGTATGTGACATCAATTTGAATGGAAATCTACCTGTCTGTGCTGGTGACCATAGGAATAAAAAAACACAGATTAGACCCCTTTGACAGGTAAACAGACTAGTCAATGATGTACTGTAACCTACTGCTTACGAAGTGTGGTCTGAGATTTACCAAAATTCTAATTTATCTGTCTCTTGACTTTATAATAGTCTGACTCTTCAATGATTACAGAAATAATTTCTGTGCATTAAGCTTTGGTCTCTTCTTGCAGTGCTTTTGCATGTCATCCTAGGAATGCAGTATTTTAAGACCTTGTGGCTCTTAGGTTTTATAATTTTATTTTATGTTTTTACCTATTATGAAAAGGAGCAGGTCTCCTTATGACATCATAGAAACTTAGTTTGGTTAATTCTCTACAACACCCATTTCTTTCTCACATCTCCTTGGCCTCCTGTCCCCATTCTGCTGTACTCTTCTAACTGCAATACTTCCTCTTTCTATTTTCATATCATATGTTTAAGTTCCTTCTCCCCTAAAGCTGCTTTTTCCCATTGCATGGGCTTCTTTATAATTTTTTATCTCTATCCACACTTGTATATAATACTGAAAAATGAGGTCCACCACATAGGCGAGAACATGCAGTGTTTGTCTCTTGAGTTTTCCAAATGTTTGTATATAATACAATAATAAACTTAGGTTTCTCCATATGATATGCATGTATCTTATTATTTATAATATTCACTAGCAATAAGAAATGGAGTGAGAGACTCAACAATATCAAATACTGATTATTTTAAAAGTCAAAGAGAGAGAGAGAGAGAGAGATTCTAATTTGAGAAATTCACACACTTCATAACATCAAAAAAGCAAGGGTTGAACAAGACCCTTAAACTAAGCATTCTAATTCAGACACAAACTAGTCAGGCAGGTATAGAGTTTTTTTCTTGATGAGATGAAAACATAATAAAAAATTAATTTAATGAACATCTGTATTGAAGTATAGCCTATGACTTAGCTTTATTAATTGAGTTCTATGTGTATTCCTATGCTGTATTTTGATCGTGTCTACTCACCAATCCCTAGGCTCCAATTTATCTTCTATCCTAAAGTTGACTACTCCTTCCCAAACACCACCATACCCACCCATTTCACATGTTCTTTCTTTTTAAAAAACCTCCTGGAATTAACTTGCCATTGGCCATGCCGGTATGTACATCGGTGTCAGGAAACCTACTGGAGTGTGACTAACCATTTAAGGGTTACAGCTCTGAATAAAACAGATTCCTCCTATTCCAGTGGCTGTGTACTATCAGTAGCTCCTCAGCAAAGAATAGGACTTTCTTACTTTCTAAAGTACGTGCCTAAATATATATAAAAAGAATTTAAATGTAGCCATCCTATAATAGAGGTACAATTACTCTTCCAGAAAAAAATACTACAAATAAAAATCTCAGTGTTATGAATAGATTAACTCTTTTGGAGTTCTTGGTCTTCAGGATCCTATAAGCCCCCCAAATCTGTCATTGCTTTTGGTTGCTTTCCAGACCTTGAACATAAGCCCCTATTGTTTGGTTTCTTAAACAAAAATATGCTCTGGGTTCGCATTTGAAGCTCTTTTTGACAAGCCCTTAAAATTTAAGTTATCTCAGTTTTTTTAAAAATATTTAACACTTATTGCATCACATAATCTAAGGCTTCATCATAGTTTCTCAAATTTTCAATTGTTCATAGAGAAGATGATGAAATTAGAATTGACTGAGTTTCCCTTGGGAAGAGATTTATATTGTTTTACAATATCATTTTGATAAATAACTTTGAGGAGACTTTGAAATCAGATGTTGTACCTTCTCTGAATTGCCTTAATCAGGAAACTAAAGCCACAATGTTCTCAATAAAGATGGGTAAATGTGACAAAGGAAGAATGGAGAAGAAAGGGGAGGGCATTAGTGACAGGGGAATTATCATCATGTACATCTTCAGCATGGAAGCCAAAGTACCACAAGTTAGAATAATATTTTAGGTAGGGAGTTTGTGGATAGAGTTGGAAAAGGCAAAATATCTCTTGTTTTGTTCCTGATTTATTTGAACCAAAATCAAGGTAGCAGTGTGCTAATGGAGGCAATAGCACCTAAAACCCTCAGGTACCATCCACAGGAAGCAAAGAGTTTATCTTCAATGAGCATGAACTTGTAAACAAAGCAAAGAGGCCACATAGATTTTTCTTTGTTTATTTTTAATAAATCCTATAGTTTCTGATTATGTTTGGGGTGGATATGAATGTGGTAGAAGATAAAAAAGACAGAAGGAGAAAGCATCTCAGGATGAGCTTTGTTACATCCTTCAAACAACCAACGAGCTATGGATGATGTTTCTTGCTGAGAATTTCCTTTGGACATGTAACACAACCCTTCTGCCTTCCTGATGTTCTGAACGATGGACAGGCACAGATCTGTGAATATGATTAAACACTATGAGTAACATCATGCCTCAGGAGAGCATTGTGCAGTTGTCTGTTCCTTGTGGTTGGAGTGTTTGAGTCTCTACCATCTGTCAAAATGAATAACCTTCTAGAGCAGAAAGGTCACCTCAGTCATTTCCTGTGTGGCTAAAAGAAAGCTACTGAATGAAAATGTCCTTCATCAGTGTACACCAGGGGTGAATACATTCTGTGCTACAAAGAGACTTGCTTCCAATGGCTTTGAAATTGGAGAAAAAAATGGCTAATCAGCTCTAACAAACTATAAGGTAAAATAAGCTGTCATGTGACTGACGTGCTAGCACTCAAAGGTCTGTAAAACAAGCCTTCTTTTATTTTTATTTTTTTATATTCAAGACATAATGTCACTATATATCTTTGGCTGGTAAAGAACTGACTATGTACACCCATTTGTCCTTGAACATACAGAAGTCTTTCTACCTCTACCCACTGAGTGCTGGAATTAAAGGTATGCTCCACCAGGTCTAGTCACAAATAAGAAATATTTTTCTTGTTTTCTTTTTATACAATATATTCTTATTATAGTTTCCCTTCCATCTAGTCTTTCCATCAAACCTTACATTCCCTGTCATCTTGATCCAGCCCCTTTCTCTCCCTCAATAGAAGACAAACAGGCATCTAAGGGATATTAATAAAATAAAATAAGATATAACAAAAAAACCCCATAGAAACCAGAATAGGGCAAAACAAATAGAAAATAAAACCGAAGTAAAGAAATAAGAAACACATATTGATGCAGAGACCCATTCATGTGCACATTTGGGAAAGTAATAAAACTGCTCAAAAGCATTTTCTAATCTACTTTCTGAGTGCTCACCTGCAGTGCATTGCTGTAATATAACTATGGACCTGGCTGGAAAAGCTCATCTCAGTATCACGGCCGACTTAGTAAATATGTCTACTTCGGTTATTTGTTCTTAAAACACAGTTTCCTTCTCAGAAAGCCAAAGCAATGAAACAATAACAAGAAATAGGAATCCACAAAATCATTAAGTATACCAGACACAAGATGAAACATAAAATCCCAAATCCATATAAAAATCTAAAAATAAATGTACACAAAAAATGTTCCACATAGGAAGCTATATGGAGAAGAGTAGGGATGACATGTATATCGTCTGAAGGTCTTCCCAAAACCACCGAGATAAGCACACACAGGCACAGGGACACACACACACACACACACACACACACACACACACACACACACACACACGCACACGCACACAGGCACAGGCACAGGTTCACACACAGCCAAACAATCCATGAATAGATGAATGAATGAATGATTGATTGAATGAAAAAACCTAATTTTTAAATCAAACCAAAATGCTATTACAGTTTTTTATTTTAGATATGAAATAGCTTAATAATCTCTGAAATTTATATCATAGTTTAAATTTGTCTTCCTACCTTTACTCTTTATTATTTATATTTTCAATATCCTCTTTATGATTAAGCATGTAGCTATGTCTGTGATCATATATTCCAAATTCTAAGAAAATTTTCTTCAGGGTGATTTTATTTGCTATTGGTTCATTTCAAACTTTCTTTGTTAAATAGTCCTGTGATGCTTAGTTTATTTTGGGGAAGTGGTGACTAAATTTGATCAATTTTTGCATAAAAATAAATATCTTTTTATTAAAGAAATTTTCACATATGTCCCTTTCATGTCCAGAGGATAGAAGAATGATTTGAATAGGTTTTTTCACCAAAGAAATGTTGAATAGTCTAGTGCATCAGGTAGGTTTAATAAATTTTAAAAATTATTTACTTAGGTAAATTCTCCTTCATATTTGTTTCAAATGTCTGGATGGTAAATAATTGATCATTGAAAAGAAAAATCTTTTAAAAGCTGTTGGATCAATTTTTGTATTAACAGCTAAAATTGTAAGGGACATTTTTCCTCAGAAGGAATCACATTAAAATCCTTACCTCTGACACACTACTATCTTAAAAATTATCAACTTGACCTCCATATTTAAAAAAAACATTTGAGTATGTCCTTCTCAATACAAGCTTGTGTGGCTTTCAAGCTTTGAAAATGACATAAAAACTTCACTGCATGCTAACTTTTAAATTTAGCAACTTAACACAGCATGATAGTCTGTTTTCTGGCCCTAGTTCATTTATGTAGTATTTCATATTCCCTGTGGCTTAAAGGAAGACAAAGGTTGGTGGAATTTCCAAAGTTGTGGAGAGATAAAGGAATGATGCCATCATCATTAAGCTATCCATAGAACATTGGGTCAGTGGAGGATAAGTACCTATTACAGCATTTAAATTTATAAAATATCTGGATCTATCATTGGTGCTCATATGATAACAAATGTAGTCACTGCATCCACTCTTCCCCCCTTGGATGACAGAGATGAAATCCTGAAGGTAAGATTTATAAGTCTGGTAGGTTTCAGAACCAAGACTTGATTTCAGAAAGTTTGATTCTTAATATATTCATGCTATTCATTGATCACCCTGCACATAAATGACTTAAGCAATGGATATCCATGTACCTAGGTTTTTTTTTTTTAACTTTTTTAAAGGTGAAACTTCTAAGCAGCATCATCAAGATGGGAAGATTAAAACATGAATATCCATAAAAGTGAGTTTCTAAACAGAGAAGTTCTTTCTGATTAGTAGAACATAAATATATTTAGTGGGATTTTTCTTTGTTGTGGTTTGAATATAAATGTTACTACAGATTCATATTTTGAACAGTAGGTCCTCAGCTTCTGGCACCACTTTCAGGCTAAAGAGCGTTAGGATATGAGGGCCCAGCTAGCAGAAGAGTAGCTCACCAAGGCATGATCTCTTAAGATTACAAATGTTTCTTTTGGGTCTATTGCTCTGTGTTCTTTGTCTGTTGCCCTAAATGAGTCATTAGCAGAGGTCTTTAATCAGAAACTTGGCTTCTCCTGCCTCTCTTCCTTCCCACCACCCTTGATTGAACCTTTGAGCCTAAGCAAGTCTTTGTTTCTTTGTGTTCTTTTATCAGATGTTTTGATTGCAGTGGCATACAAATAACTAATATGGTATTTAATGGTGTGTGTGTGTGTGTGTGTGTGTGTGTGTGTGTGTGTGTGTGTGTGTGTGTGTGTGTGTGTGTGTGTGTGTGTGTGTGTGTGTGTGTGTGTAATGGAGCTGTAAGCATGTGACCTGTTTGAGAAACAGATGTTGCCTCTGGTTGATCTTTGGGAATCACACTAACCATGTCATCAATGCTCTCTTGCTTATTTACACGGATACATATGGTTATAACCACATAGGACATAGGAGACAATGAAGTAAATGGACAAGGAAAATTACACTATAATTTTACCAATAAAATTATTAGCAAGCAATTTAAGTTCACTGTGGAGAAATATTGGTTCCTTAAATAGCAGGACATGGATATTTATTTTTATTTCTCTGCAACATGGAACTCTTTGAGAGAGGGTATGGCGTTTCTGTGACCAGAGTTTATGGTGGATTTACATGGATGATTAGGAGCAGTGATGAACACACTTTTTCTCTATGGGAAAACTGTTTCCCATTTCAAAAACTCACAAAAATGATCTTTTGGCCCATGAAAATAATTAGGGACCCTGGTATCTGAAATCCAATCTCAGCTACCAACTTCTTAAGAACTTGGAGATATCTGAATCTGTTAGTCTCTTGGAGGGCCATTTATTTCATGGTCATTGTCGTGAGGTTTTAAACATAGCCTTTTCTGGATTCTAATTAATAGCACAAAAAGTCCTAGAAGACAGCATAGCTTGTATATTGTGTGTTTGCCTCATCGATATGCTCATAAATAATGTGTCATATATTCAAATCCATTATATGTAGGAAATTCATTTGACAAATTAAAAAATGCTACCTGTGCATTCTGTATTATTAGGAAGGATGAAATATAAGGGGTTCATAAGAAAACCATAAAAATTGGGAGGATTTGGAAAGTAATAACCTCGCGTACATTTGATTGACATACACTGTTTATGCTAATAAAGAATAGTCACACAAATGGAAAAACAGAATCTTTACTCTATTTACAACATTACAAAACCAAGATTGATTTTATTTTGTTTTGACAGTTTTGAAGTCTGGAAATCTCAATGGCATGGCACAGGCTCTGGGAGCTTTGACTTAACTTTTTACCTCATGGTAGATGGCAAGGGTAGAGCCCTTCTGAGGAGGATATTGCAATGTCAAAAAAGAATACAGAAAGAGACACTGGGATCATGAAGTTTAAAGGCATGCTCTCAGAGGTCTTGCTTTTTAAAATCCTCACACCACTTCCTTAAGTGCCCCACATCAGGATCAACTTTCTAATGAGTGATGAAGCATGAATGATATCATCATTGACATTTATCTACATGGAGGTGGTGTGTGTGAGGGGGTATATGAGAGAGAGAATATTATCTGCCAACACATTGAAGAAGATTGTATTATTTGATGAACATAATTAACAGTAAGCCTTTATTGTATATCAGGTGTATTTTAGTTGTTAGATATACACCTGGCCTTATTCTGTTTTTAATTTAAATAGAATCACATCGTTTCCCTTTCTTTTCTCTAGTCCTCAATTTTGCTCCTTCTAATCTTCCCATGAGCCACTTAAGTTGATTCTATCTTTTTCTTTATTAATTATATTTGTTATATGCATACACTCACACACATAAATGCTAGTGCATACACAATATATATAAATATATGTATATGCATGCTATATATGTGTGTTTGATACATATACATATGTTTACAGCTGAATCAATTTTGTTATGTGGATGTAAATGTTTTCTAAGCTGATCACACTGCATTGAATAATGAACAAAAATGCTTACCCTTGGGAGAGATTAACTATCCTCCCAATAGTAAAAAGTTGTCTATAGTTCTGGTTTAGGAGTGAGGAATATGTTCATTTAAATTGCTATTACTCCAGTCTTGTTTATGTGGCTGTTTCTATGGGAACTAGCCCCCCCCCCCCTTCCATGATGTTCCCTGAACCATAGATGCTGTGGCTTGCTGCAATTGTGACCCTTGGGACTAGGTTCTTCACAATCTGTTGATGTCTGCCTTGTATCCAGTTGAGGCTTTCTGTTATGCTCTCCATTTGCTGTAAGAGAAGCTTCTTTGATAAGGCATGATCTATGTGTCTAAGGATAAGATTTAGAGTGTCATATGGAATTACACAGTGGAGTAGTAATTTCTTTTCTAAGGTGTTTGGCTTCAGTTGCCACGGAGATCTGGCTAGTTTTCCAGTACCAGGCACGATTGTCCTCCTTTTGAGTGGAGTGTGAATTGAGTCAGACAGACGTTACTGCTACCGAGACATGGGTGCCACTTATTGCATTTTGTGCACAGCCTGCCACGCTGGGGTTGTGGTTCGTAATTGTTGCAGCTGTTTAATTGCCTCTCTGCCTTGGTAACTTGCACAGTATTTTCTCAAACCACAGAAGAAGCTAGATTGCAGGAAAAAGCCTTTAAGTCAGATCCAAGTCATGGGAAATGTATGGTATTGTTGGTAATAAGTACACATTCTCATTCTTGAGAAATAACCAACGGATACATTGGTGATAATTTATCTTATTTTGGAAGTCAATTGTACTACCCTGACAAAGGGAGGTTTCTTGTATTGTATTTCTTGTTGTCAGCCCAAGTCATAGCTTACTGATGATGTGTATATGTGTGTACTCATACAAGTGTATTGTATATAAAATAAGACAATTCTTTCAATCAACCTTGGTATACTGTCCCATTTTCTCATGAGTTAAGGTCTCACTTTCCCATTTGAAACCCCCTCTCCACTATTCTCTTTTCCAGTTCATATCACCAACATTCTGCTATTTATTAACCATCAAGCCCCCATACTGGGTCCCTTGATACTTTCCTGGCTTCTGTGGTCACCCCAGGTTGCATTGTGCTGCTTAGATTTTATAGCGCAACAATGCTAAGCCAGTACAGAATATAATAAAAATCTAAAAGCAAGCACTAACACTCAAAACAAGAAAAAATGCAAGTAAATTATAGCTACTTAAAGTCACACTATGGGAAAGAACATTCTGAGTGGTTTCCTGCGGCTCTTTGTCTGCGTGTCACTGACCATCATTCTGAGTGGCAGCCCCGAGGTTGTTACTCCATTACTTGTTTGTTTCTGTGGAAAATAACAAATGAGAAACTATGCTGATAATTTTAACAGTGGCCTTTTGGTCATGGAGAAAATTGAATAGAGGAGAAGGCTAAAAGGGAAAAAAAATCAGTAATATGGAATAAAATAATCCGTTAGAAAATCACACCCACTTTATCCTTAAAATTCTTTGTAGAAATTATTATTTTATGTCATAGTATACCTACATCATTTACCCCTTTGATATCTTCTTTCCAACCCCACCACCCAGAAGGCTTCAGACGGGAGGTATATTTGGGGACAAAAGTGTGTCTAGAGCGTTTTCAGGAAATTTAATGATTAACATGGAAAATGGAAGAAGAGAAAATAAAGCATAGAGGACACTAAAGTATTATTTTATATGTGCAGATGAAATAAATTGTTACTTATTTACTTATTTTAAATACCCTAAGAATTGAGCCAGGAGGTAGCAGCACATGCCTCCACTTTATTTATTTATTTTTTCATACTCATCACTGCTTCTCCTCCCTATTCCCTTCCCAGTCCTTCCTCTGTCTCCCACCACACCATCTCCCATCCATTCCCCAGGGAGGGCAAGGTCTCCCAAGGTGAGTCAGTCAGTCTGTGATATCCAGCAAGCCTTTAATATCAGCATAATAGAGGCAGAGGCAAGTGAATGCCTGAGTTGGAGGCCAACTTGGTCTGCAGAGTGAGTTCCAGGATACACAAAGAAACCCTATCTCAAACAGTGAAAAAGAAGAGACTCCAAGAATTATGTTTATATCAGAAAAATCCCAGATAATCGGAGGCAAGACGACCTCGTGGGCAGACTTAGTGGGCAAAGGGGCTTGCCACTGAGACTGAGGAGCTGGGTTCAGTCTCTGGTGGCTTACCACACATGGTAGAAGAACAAAATCAAGTTCAAATGGTACCTTGACAAGTATATATCCACACATCACATCTATGTATACAAAGTATCTACATGTCAAAAATAAATACTGATATCTAATTTCTGACCACACAAAAGGCAGAAGTACTGGATATAGATGTAACAAGTAAGAAAATACATTGTTAAAATAAAAGGAAATACTACGTTGACCTTCTGGTAAAGTAATAATATCAGTTGTATTGACTTTAATCAATAAAGTTTGAAAAACAAAAATTCCAATTGTTTTAAGCAACAATAAAATGATGGTAAAAACTGATATGTTGATAGCTTTTACCAAGGCTAGTCTTCTGTTTCTTCTTTGAAAATATATTTGTATATGAGACAGTAAATTCTTTGCTAATGTGGACTTAACCTTCTTTTTAATCTAAAATTATATGGGCTATTCAGTTTTGGAAAATATATCCGTTAGTTGTGCTGCAAAGACATTTATACCAAGTTGTCCTTGTACAATATGAGGTTTCATAAGTCGTGAGAAGATGTCTGATAGGTAACTTTTTATTTGCTTCATTACTTTAAATGAAGTTTCATAAGAACAAAATTAAAGGACTTGCTTCTGCCATTTCTGGATACAGAAAATAAGGCATAAGACATTTTAGGGCCATAAATCCTAAATTCTTGACATTCTCAGCACACAGCTATAAAGATTAATATATACTTTTCCAGTGGGAAATAAGTCAAATCTCTAATTCATACAGCTATTTTTCAGTTATTGTTTTGCATGAAGCATAAAACAGTTTCCAAGTATTAATGTAACAGCTTTTGTAAATCAGCTCAAGGTCACAGGCAAAAATAAAGTTGAAAACACAATACAAATGCTTCCTCTTGGTTTGTAGGGCCATCATAACCAATAATATAGTAATGTATGCTTTGAAGAAATCTTCTTCTTTCCTGTCACTGCTACGGTTTTGGGTATTTCTGAATTCCAGACTCTATTATGTCAGCCATAAAGTTTCTGGGTGTTGGTAGTACTGAGAATAGGCTGGGCGTTAGTGTTACTAAAACATTAATAGCAATAAATGTAAATTAAACTCTACTTCATTTTTATACTATTTGAGCATTTCTTTCTCCAGATACAGTTATCATTTGCATTGAGAAAGAGACTCTATAGTGCCAAGACATTAGAAAATATATCTCCAGTTGGAGCTTAGGAAAAATACAGTGGACTAATTTGTGTCTCACTCTTTGGGATAACTTTCCCCCAACAATAACTAATTCCTTATGAATGCCTAGGTTGTTTAAGGGGAATATAAAGTTTATTGTAGTTAACAAGTGAGAGCCATTTAGGCAAGTCTAAGAGTAGTTTGTTAAGTAATATCCTAAAACAACAAAGAAGTAATTTTCTGCATAAATTTTCTGACTTCTTCACAAAACAATGTGTAAACAGACTCAGCCAAAGTAATAACCCTTAACTGTTTATAGGGGGGGGGGTCTTTCAATGTCTCTTTAGGTTGTGAGGGCTTCTTGGAGTTTATAATAATGCATCTTTATAAAAATCTTATAGAAATTTTGAAAAGTGCCCTAGTTTATTGAAGATACACCACAGATACTTAGCAACATGTTTAATTTCCTTCAACCTTCAGTGAACAACCTTCTGGTCTATGATCTCTGTCACGATATTCCACTAAATGCAAAAGCAACAGTTATGTCCTTACAAGCTATGAGCATTTGATAAGTGCTAAATTGTTTATGTCATGATTTAAAGTAGGTCGAGACCGATGGCCCACAACTACAATGCTAGGACTTAGTAGTGATACTTATGAGACACAAAAAGGACTTGACTTGATATTACAGTTAATTAGCTTTATAATGTACAAATCAGAGGATACAGACAGTGCAACATCTTCATAGGTAACATGTATGCCTTTTCACACACACAGGACATGCATGACCACACAATGAGAAATAAAGAATATGGGGAACACTTAAACTCATGTAAGAATAGAACTTTCTGCACCAATCTCATACTTTACTGTAGTGGAGAGCATGGCTTTTACACCTTGAAGCCCCAGTTTTGGGGCCAGGCATTCAGCTCCCAGATAAATACACAGAGACTTATTCTTACTTATGAATGCCTGACTTTAGCTTGGCTTGTCTCTAGCCAGCTTTTCTAACTTAACTTCAATCATCCCATTTCTCTTTAATATGTTTTGCCACTGGACTTTTCCCCCTTTCTTTATTCTATGTATCTTTCTTTAAATCTTACCCCAAGGCTGGCTGGGTGACTGGGTGACTGTGTGGCTGCTTTATATATATAAAACCTTCTTAATCAGAGCAAAATTGATGGTAACTTTTTCCAGACTGTCCTTTCACCTCCAGTAGATTCCAATATTAAATTAGCATGCCAGTATGGGTCAGTACCAGCCTAATTTTCAGTAATTTACATTGCAATACAAATTATAAAATAACAAATAGTTACAATGAAGTATAGAAAGCAACCAGTTTCATTAGAGATATCTAAGTCAAAAACTCAGTTTTGTTTTACTGATGTAGATTGGGTGTCATTAAATCATCTTTGAGACAACAGCACTTAAGTAGGGTGTATCCAAATAGATAAAATTGTCTAATGTCCATGGTACAATGAACATTTTTTAGGAAGTATAAAATTATAACAGAAAGTGTATTTTAAAAATTCAATATGGAAAATAAATCAACTCTGAAATCTCCTTAAAATATTTGCCTTATTGAACAATGTTAAATATTTAATATGCTTTTAGTATGTATAAAGTGTGATATATTAAAACACAATAAATTTTGCATAAACATATTGAAAATAAAATACTCATGGATCTAATGAGTTTCAGATTTTAGGCTAAATGATTTACTCGTCAATGTCATAATTTCTTCCACATTCATAAGAATTACATGGCATTGATACCATTATACTCAGTGAAGAACTCAGGCACATGTTCATTAAACAATCAACTTGATTTATCTAGTATGCAGTGGAAGCAAGATATTAAACAAGTTATAAATAAAATGGTTTATTCCCAACATATTACAATTCTATGAGTGCATGTTTTATGAGATGCCTAAAAAAAGTAGGGAATATTAAGAAAAAATAAACATTATTTCAGACAATAAAGACAGTACATTACAAAGGACAGAATATTAGAAGGACAGTAGGCAATTGTCATTGTAATCCGATTTGTGCTAAGTTTTGAGATAACTGAGAGAAGAATAGAAATTTGGAAGAGAGATGGAATCCATTTAATATCAGTTTAATATCTAAAACAGACAACTTCTTGTTAAAAATTGAATATGATATACAGCATGGATATAAACCTTAAAAGAGACCTTGTACATTCTTCTTTATGAAATCTACAATGTAGCATTTAGGTTTCCTGGCCCCAGGTGGCCAGAGGTCTAGACCCACAGACCTGAAGCCCCAGACTGCTTATCCCCCGCAGCTGCTTAGGACCCCAGAAATGACTCAAAGACTTATATTAGCTTCATGCTGTTTGGTCTATTGCTCAGGCACATTGCTAGCCAGATCTTACATCTTAACTCAACTCATTCTCATTAATCTATCTGCCTCGTGGCCCGTGTTTCACCTGTATTCCTTACACACTTCTTCTTGGGCGCCTGGCTTAGTCTGACTGACTCCACCCTGCTTCTCCTACCTATGCTGTGATTTCCTCTCCTACTTTTTCTATGGTGCCTGTTATGGGCTAAAACAGCTCCTTTATTTTAAGATTGATATTCACAGCATACAGAAAGACATTCCCATATCACAACTCCTTCTTCATCCATTTCCAGGCCAAGAAGTAAGATACTGCCTATTTCTTACAGCTTGACGCATGGGGGAGGTCACTACAGTGAGTTCCCAGTGAGATCTCAGAGGCCACAGTATTTACCATAGTTGCATTATGGGCCCTACTCTTGAGTGTTACCCAAGAATAACTATTAAGTCTTCATTTCAATTAATCACCAACTCTGGATAGAAAAGAGAAGGATTGATAAATGATGTAAACAGAATTCAAATTTAAATTTCTAAAGTACAACCTTCCTGGAAAAGGATTAAAATTGTTATAATGTTATTCTGTGAATCAAGAAAGAATACGCTGCTTCTCCACCCACACAACAAGCAGACACAACTAAACTGATACAGAAGGGAGGCAGGATGTCAGTTATTTTAAATTCTTTAAAAGACCAAAGGGAGGGGCCACACCCAGAGTTGTCAGTTCTGTGGTATATATTCGTATATATGCCAGACAATTTTGTTATATTAAATTAACAAATATGTTCATATATATGAATCTGAATTAAATTAAATATGAAATGAAAGAGATAATACTGATAAGGAAAGCCAGAATTCTGCTTATGATAAAACTGAACTTCCCATGGATTAAAACCCACTGTTTACAAAAGGAGTCACTTCATTGTTGTCAAAGATGTGGGCGAATCGCTTATAGTTGAGGTCCCAGCAACCAAAAATCTCTACATAGATTTCTTCTACTCAGGACTTTGTATCCTTGATTCTGTTTAATAATCTAAGTCTCTCCACTGAAATTATGGTATCCTTTTAAACTGAGCTGACCCACCTTGGGACTTTCTGCCCTTTTAGGGAGAGGATGGGGGGATCGAGAGAGGCAGGAGCCTGAAGGCTGACTGGAAGGGTTTGGTTGGAAGGAAGGGAGGCAGAGCAGGAGATACATGGATAAAAAACATTTTTTTAAATAAAAAGTAATAAAATGAAGAAAAAAAAGTAAGAAAAACATTTATCTGAATAGGGATTAAGACTTGATTCTCCTTTTTCCCAGGGAAGTTCTGGAGTTCAATTTCAAATCAGTTTTATTCACGGGACACAAAGAAGGCAGATATTCACTTTCAGGAACTGCTTAGAACAAAAGAGATTCTGCAAACTGTGAGTGACTGTCCATAACTTAACCTTTCTTCTTTGTGCAAGAGGATTTTCTATAGTTTTCAGTTGCAATAGGGAATCCAAGGTATTTATTAGGTTAGAAAGAAAGGGGTTTTATGGGAAGTAACTATGGTAGTAGAGGGACCTTCAGTCCAGTATGAACCATCAAAAAAAATGACTATTTGTAGCAACTAGAATTTAATTATAAGTAAGAAATCACTTGATGATTTCCATTATAAGTGAGAAGATGAGATGCCACTAAGACTTTGGCATCATTTCCAAATCAATTTTACATGTCAAGGAGTTCTGAATATCCACAGAGGAATTTCAGTCTGCTCATCTGTCCATAATTGTCAGTTTTTATGCTAATATTACCATTATGCTATAGGTTAAGAATATATCTTTATCCCATAAAGTTTCCATGCTTCTGTAAATTTTCTCTAACCCATGCTACTGTAAGCAACCCTGATGAAATTCATTGGATCACTAAAGCCAATCAAACAACAAAAACACATGAGTGTAAACTAAAAATTACATGGGAAGTGAAGACAGACCAGATTAGCAGAAATGGTGGGAGAGGGGAATGAGAAATAAAGAGGGGATGGGGGCAAGACTGATTAACATATATTGCACACATGTATGAAAATGTCATGATGTCACAATGAAACCACATGTTATGTACTGTTAATATAGAATAGTAAAACCCACAAGTAATACAAATCTTTTGTTAGAATATGGTCCATTGCACATATACACTCAGAGAAACTACACATGTTTGAAGCTGTATAATTTCATTGAGATTTCTGCATGTTATTTTGCATGTAGACTTTTATTTTTGCATTGAATTTCATGAGCAATGGCAGGTAATGTGCAGTTATACTGATTTATTATTTTATCCAAACATGTTCTGACATTGAATTTTTTTTTTTTTTTTTTTGCTACCATAGCAGTCACTCAGTGGGATATTTCAAAATATGACTTTCAGATATGGCTGTATCTGTAACAGTGTTAGAATCCTTTTAAGAGGTTCATGAACAAACTAATTGATACCATTAAGAAGGCTAGTGAGTTGGCTCCCCAGGTTTCTCTATAAGCTGAGAGACCTGAGTCTCATCCCTGAAACTTACATAAATGTGAAATGAGGAAAAACAACCCTGTGAAGAAGTCCCCAAACCTTTTCATATGTGCCCTGACATTTACACATCCACTGCTCTATCCCCAGACTAATAACAAAACTTCTAAAAAGGTAAAATCAGGAACACTTCTTCATATCTATCTTCTCCTTGTTGCAACAACACTGAAACTGGAAACCTGTAGTGTCCTGTGATTTGCACAGCACATTGGTGGTTATTTGTAATTCTCACACCTGCTTTTGCAGGAGGCCGAATAGTCTCAGAGAAAAAGATGTGATTCTGCCTCAGACATGCTGATGAAAAGACCAGAGACAAATTTGATTTGAGATTTTTTTGGGGGAAATTTATGGACAACGTATTTCATTATAAGACTCCCAACACAACAAGATGTATTTTTATATTGGAGGTGATATTGATTGGTATTTTTTAGACAAACTTCTTCATTTTTTTCTAAATCGATATTGTAAATAATGGGGAAAATTTGTTTTCTAAGAGATGAGATTAACATTAAATTATTGAAGTTATAAGAAGATACTCAGAAAAGAAGGGAGCTAATTATGCATCAATTATTATTATCTATTATTATCTACTGTTACCTCAGGAAGCTGCTACTATTTTAAAATTATTTTAGATACGTTAATTTTATGCTCATGTTGTTATTAATAAAATATGGGGTATTGAATATTTCACTGTTTTCCATATTCAAGTACAGTTAAGGTTATAATTGCATTAATTTTCTGGTTTGTTTTGTACATAATATACCAGTCACTTAATTACATTCTCACATTCTAATGTGTAGTTATATCAGAGCAAAATAATTTCACTGCCAGTAGACTTATTTGAACCAATTTAAAAATAATATAGATAGGAATGGAAAGAGACAAGCCTAATTTGAAAAAAAATGTTATACATCAATCATTGTTTAAATATATGTATTTTATAACTATATAATGTGTCTACCATGTATATTTTTATATAAAAATGACTCATAATGTACACATCCATATAATAAACTGCCTATGAATACACCTATGGATCCTAAAACATATGAGTGAAGCTGAGAACCTATGTATGAGACCTCTGGTCATCTGGTGTGGTGTATTAAGAAATAACTTCCTTATAAAAAGAAGTTATAGTTTCAATTTCTGAAGTGCTTCCTTCCAGGTGGCTGTCCGGATTTAAACCATTGGATATCAGTTGCTTTTAACAACAGCCTTATGGACTAATTACTAAGATCATTTCTTTTAATCCTGTTCTTTTTAAATAAATTAAAAGTCTTATTTCACTACCAACTTCTGTGTCTGCATCTGCAGCCTTTAAACTTGAACATCTAATTCCTGTCTATATTCAGAAGTCTTGTTTTGTTAATCCCATGTTGTTAGAAACGGATGGAAAATGAGAAGACTGTATGGATACTCACATCCTCCCAGATGGAGGCTCCTAGGTTTCCTGTTTCAGAGAGTGTCTGACATGGAAGTGCAACCCTCTCTTCAACTCTTCTCTCTCCTTGGAGGATGCAATTCCTCCTTCATTCTCTTTGACCAAATACGTAGTTGGAACTGGAATTGTGTCTGTCTTGACTTCTTCAGTTTTTCTTTTCTCTAGCTTGGGGACTAAAATATTTTTATGGATCTGCCTTAGTTAATTTTCTGTTGCTGTGATAAAATACTGGTATAAAAGCATCTCAATGGAGGGAAGGTTTATTTCCGCTCACTGTTCAAGGTTACTTACTGTTCATTAATGTGGACACGGTGAAAATGGCAGGATTGAGAAGTAGCTACTTACATTGAACATGCCCTAAGGAAGCGGGGAACGATGGCTAAATTCATTTTGCAAGTACTCAGTTAATTTCCTTCATCTTAAGTCATCCAAGATGGTCCTGTTCACTGTGTTCCTCCTCAAATGAACTACAGTCAAGACAACCCTCCACAGGCATGTCCAGAAGTGCGTCTCTCAAGTAATTCTAGATTATATCAAGTTGACAAGCATTATAGAGTCTCAAACAACCTAGTTAATAGTAATGACCAGTACATTTAATTTTTTAAAGGTGATTTTTTGATGAGTTATTTAAAAATTCTTTTTGAGATATATCTATATTTTATTTCAAGTAATCTCAACCAAGTTATATGTAAGAGGACATGTTATTTCTCTAGTTGCACTCAAAATTAAGAGAAAGGACCATGTTTTACTGCTTAATATTTCCAAGAGTGGTCACTAGTGCAGTTGATTTGGCTTTACTTTGGTCCATATATTTCTATTGACCTTCAGCATTCAGCCTTTTCCCTAAGGTATGTTTATGGACACCAAATTTTCTGGAGAAAACATTTCTATGTTCTGAAATCTAAACTTATTTATTTTTCTTTTAAATTATCTTGTTAATCAACCAAAGCCATTCAAAGCTTTACAATATATTATTTCATTTTAACAAGAACAAGTAGCAACTGTTTAGATGAGCTGGCCTATGCTCATACTTCCATTTCCTCAGACATTTGTCACCAATGTCATGAATGCTGCATTAGGAATATTACCTTTGGAAATTTGTTTTATCACCTCATAATCTGAGTTACTATTTCCTAGATTTACATATCTTTAATAAAAGTAAAAATAACAGATTTTTAGGATAATGCTCAAATGAGTTTAAATATCTTATATTTGTATTAAAGTATTCATAGCACAGTAATTCTTAGCACTGATTTTTATATAGTTAACATAATATTGTTTAACATCAAACCACTATAAAAGCTCAATGGTATGGACATAAAACATCTATTTTCCAGCCATCTACAGGATGTTTTTAGGTCAGAGATCTAGGCTGGACTTTTCCAGGTTGCTGCCTAAGTACCATGCTGAATCTAATTCGTGCACAAGCCTCATAACTGTCTAGCAGTGGCTGTCTACAATAAGGAGTTCATCTCATGTGGCTAGACAGCATGACAAAGCAGCTGGTTACTCATGGCATCGTACTTTAAGCTGCTCATTCTGCTACCAACCAGCTTGACAAAGACATCAAAGGCCTGTCTTAAATCAATGATTGGAAATAGGATTCCTTTGGAGATGTCACAAGAAATTAAAGTTTTAATCTACTGCTACTTGCCCATTTCTAAACTAACCTACCAGGGATGCAGGTAAGATGACAATTCAGCAGGTAACAGTGTCTGTTGCTAAGGCTGACACCCTGAGTGTGATCCCCAGGGCCCACAATATAGAAGTGAATCAACTCTGAAACGTTCTTTCTAGTTTCCAAATATGTGCCATGACATGCATTATATATAGTACAGCCCTCAAATACACCACACTACACACACACACACACACACACACACACACACACACACACGCACACATACACACAGTAAAGCAAAACAAAAAATAAGAAACCCCGAATCTCTAGCCTAGTAATACAAGTAGAAAGAGTATTAGGGACTAGAAAGATGCCTTATTGACTAAGTGCACTAGCTGCCCTTGCAGACAACTCAGTTTTGAGTCCCAGTTCCAGCATGGCAGCTCACAACTGCCTGTCACCCCAGACCCAAGGGAGCTGATACCCTCTTCTGACCTCTGTAGTCAGAGTACACCATATACATGCTGTACGCAAGCATACCGACAGAACAAAAAAATATATTTTGAATGTCAGTATACTCTTTTTAAAATATTCAACCCCAAATTTATTTATATGTAAAGACATTTTCATGTCACTAATGTCACATAAATATTTAAAATTACACATTAAAAACAGACTCTTGATGGAAAGAATATTTACTTGCATAGGAGGTGACTAAAGTCCTTCTTTAATTCTATCATCCTAAGGTAGAAAGTGTACTCATTTCACAATACACATCGTAGTTACAGACTATTAAGAAAATGTTTCTATCTATAAAAGTTTATTAATTCTCATACCCTTTGATAATTACTAGTATCTTAAATAAAAAGAAGGTCTATTAACAAAGACACAGTTGCACATGTGATCAAAATCCTAGTGGTTTAACCATTGTATATAAAAATAATTCCTGAGAATTATATTTTATAGAAAGAAATATTAAAAGCAATGCTCTTATTCAGAAAAATAAAACTATTTGAAGAATTTTTAAAAAACCTAGTTATAGATGACTCATTTTTAACTTTTTTTTTGTTTGCTTTTTAGAAATCACAGTTAAAAGGTTGTTATGAGTTGGGAGGTTGGCCAATGTAAAGGATTTAACCCTGACGGGTCATAGCCCACTGAGTTTTATTGAGCAATTCCTTCTCAGTTTCACCTATGTGATTAATGCCTTTCACCGAGAGTCTGCCCAGAGGCTAAGGTGGAAGGGTCAATGCTAATACCAGAAGATTAGTTCATCAAAAGCGATGAGTTTATTGGCAGAGTGAGGTATAAGAGTAAGGGAATGTGAAGTTACAGTGGATATTTGATTGTATAGACTTGTATTGTGGAATATATTAACTTTGTGGAGGTGTTTCTGCTGCCTTTGTTAATGGTGCAAAGATGTGTTACATTTATTTCACCTTACCTTCCTAAGGCACCTGATGGGTATGATAAAATGTTGGATGGCCAATAGCTAGGCAAGAGAGGAATAGGCAGGGTTGGTGGGGCAGTGAACAAAAGAACAAGAAGGGAGGGAAACACTTGGGGCCAGAAACCAGGCAGCTGCAAGACACAAGAAGCCATGAAACTCGATATACAGACAGAAGAGGTAAAATAAGTAAATAAATAAATAAACAAACAAACAAACAAACAAACAAATAAATAAATAAATAAGTAAATAAGTAAATAAATAAATAAATAAATAAATAAATAAAGAAAGAAAGAAAGAAAGAAAGAAAGCCCTGAGGTGAAGGCAGATGAAGTGAAACAGGCTAATTTAAGTTAAACAAACTATCCAGAAACAAACCTAAGCTAGGCCAATCACTCAAAACTAATAAGCAGTCTCTATGTCATGATTTGGAGGATTTTGGGGCCACTGGTAAGTGGCCTAAATGAGAAAGCCTGATTACAGACTCTGCTAGCATCATGCCCGCAATAACCTGGGCTTTATTGCTGCAAGGCCCTGTTATCTCAATAGACAATCATTGAGCACAGGTTCATGGCTGTATGCAAACACAGACTACATATGGCTAAATAGCTAAACACTTGTTTATTTGTGTCATTTTAAATAGTACCTTGTGAGAAAATCTGAAGTTGTCACATGTAGATTCTTCATGAGTCCTACCTAGTTGATAGGATTTTAACATGGTTTGTCTTCTCTGAACTTGGATTGTTGGAATTTGTCCTCTACTAGGATTTATTAAGATGATACAAACTCAATCTGAATGTAGTGGTTCAAGGTGGGGCACTCAGGAAATAATGAGGACTAATAAAGACAGAACCTCCATTATTGATTATGGATGGATTTAAAAGACAGGCCAAATGAGACACCCAAGTTGGCACATTCTCTGACTGTCACTCTGTGATACCTCATGCTAGCCCACCACTCTGCTATTAAGACCATCATTATATGTAGGTCCCTCCCTCTACATTGAGCCAGAACTATGTAAGAAAATCATCTGGAAAAAAAAAAAAAGGACCATACAAGGGCCTCAGTATTCAGACGTTAGATAAACAATCTAGAGGTAAATGTTAAAATCTGCTTTGGGATGCTTTAGATGAGGCTAAAATTATTTTTCTAAAAAGAGGGTTTATTTTTGAACCTTCAGTTGAGATTTGGTTTTTGGTTTTTGGGTATTAGGCTATACATGTCACTTCACATCTCTGAACCTAACGTTTTTCTTGCCTAAAATAAAGACATTGCTACACAAAGATCTGCAATCCGCTGTCCACCTGCTGCTAAAATTTTATTAAAGCCAAGTTATATTCATCCTTCATTCATTGTCTATGGATGTTTCTTTCTGTGATATACTGTTAAGAACAAAGCCATATGGCCCACAAGCCTAACATGATTGCTATATGGCCCTGGACATTTTGATAACCATGCTACTAAACTATATGGTGGATTGTCTTCTGCATCAGTCAGAAATGTTGGTAATTAAAGTAGTTTTAAAATTTGTATTTCTTTAATTAAAATATAGTTATATCATTTTGCTCCATCCCCTTTCTGCAAAAGCCTCCTATGCAACTTACCTAGCTTTCATGGCTTCTTTTTCTATACTTTTCATTAACACACACACACACACACACACACACACACACACACACACACACACACACACACACACACACACACAGACTATACTTCCCTCTTCAGGGGTGACCATTTGGTACTGACTAACCAATTAAAATATTTTGTAAATAAACCAAATGCTATAATCTTGCTCAGAGTTCCTGATCTCCTTTGTCATTGACATTAAAAACCGACAATATTTCAACTTCTCAAATCATTTCTAGATTTCATGCCATTATAAACATTTTTATTTGCCAGAGATAAAATGTTACCAGTTTTCCTGACCAAGTCAATAGCCTACATAATTTTATGTTGAATATGAAATGAAATGGAAGGAAAAAATGTACAAATAAGACCTTAAAATGACAAGTGTAGCATTTCATTGAAGTAACATGGTCATTTTACTTTAAAAAATGTAATTACGAAATGGCTTTCATCTAGTGTTATACATCAAGCCTCAGGTATAAAAGCCTATGACAGTTCCATATCAACAAAGATTAAGGTCCACATATTCATATATGTTCTGTCAATGAAGGAAAATCAGAGTCAACACATACATTATACTAAGGTTTTCACCTGGTAAAGCTCCAAGGTGCCCTGTGCTGTCTTCTACTCAGGCATTCACTTGTGTATATGTGGAATTCATCCTAACAGTCACATAAATAAAACTAAATAAAAAAAAAATAAGAATTTAAAACTTGAGGTTTTTAGACATATAGTTGATAAAACTTTATATAGATCTTCTTTATATTTGTAGCACAAGAAGACGAAAACAAATTATATATCTGCTTCAAATGTATTTTCATATGTGTTTTAAGAATATTGAGAATTATTACTTGAAAAAGAGATGTGTTTTTTTCAGAATGTTCTATGATATATTCAAAGCGTGTTTATGAAGGCCCTTTGAATATGATTGACAAATAACCATTTATTAAAATCTAGACTCTACTCATGAATGTCAAGGTAAGGACCTGGAAGTGTAGTAAAATGATGTTGGCCACAATGTTTGAAATAGAAAATTAATTTTTCAAATAGAAAAATGCAAAAGATTTTAAAAACTATTATACATTTAATGTTTACATAAAAGTAAAGTATTCAACAGAGTTTTCAAATTTTAACACCTATTAGGTTTTCTCTTTCTGCCAGTCTCTCAATGAACAGCACTATGACTTTGTTTATAAACACTGAATCTTTAAAATGGTTCCAAATACTACCATTGGTGCACTACGAGCTATTGCCTTACTAAATATTGACAATAACCTTGTTAGCTAGGTTGGTTTTGTTTCAATTAAAGATTTGATAACATGAAATCTTAGAAAGTCAATGCACAGACTAAGACCAAGAGAGAGGCAGCTGGGTTTCAAACCTTTCTTCTGACTTAAAGTCTATGCAAAGGACAAAAATATTCTATGAAGCTAAATTACATGCTGATTCACGTCCCAACTTGCTAAACTTTAAAATTATATCATAATAGATAAAGTGAAATGTTATCAAGAATCAAGATGATAACTACTTAAAAAATCCTTTACAGATCCTTTAAAAATATCTCAAGATTATCACTCAATTAAGAGAATAACTGGGGGATGGAGAGATGTCTCAGTGGTTAGGTGTACTTGCACCTCTTGCAGAAGACCTGGGTTCAGTTCCAAGTACCATGTTAATGCTCATAACCATCCATAACTACAATTTTGGGGAATTCTCATGCCCTCTTTTGACCTTCATGGGTACCAAGCATACATATGATACACATAAAGGCAAAGCACTCATACACATAAAAATAAAATAAGTATATTTGTAGAGAGAAAATGATTTGATATAGTTAGTCAATGTCAAGATAGACTCAGTGTAAATTGATTGGCAGCAAAGTCACATTGTGGTTGGAATGCAGTTCTCAGTCATTAAAACTAAAAGTACCTCAATTATGCATTTTCTTCATACCTTGATGTCACCAGTACTGTACTAAGGATATTAGTTTTTCTTCTTTGTTTCCTGAACATTCAGAAACTACTGGAGTACCTTTCTTAAGCGGAATGTTAACCAGTGTGCTATACCAATACCTAGTGATGAACAGAGTTGATATTCTATATGGTAACTTCTAGTTCAGTTGAATCTGGCTTCCTTAAGCATGAGGCATTCTCAGTTCTCAGCTTTAGTTGGTACTGTTGAAGTCATTACAACTGTTTCCGTATCTGAGTACTTTTGCCAAGCTTAGGAGATCCTTCTGTTCAATATAGTATTCTTGGTGTGTACCAGGTTAAGTCCTGGGCTACCAGATTCAGAAAACCCTAGGAACAGGAAAAACAGAGCAGAGATGCCAAAGAGACACCAGGAGAAGCAAGCAGATGCAGAGGACAACTAGGTACCGGGCTGTGTGGCTGAACAAGATAAGAATCATGGATTAGCTTAAGGGTAAAGTGTAGTACGAGGTATCTGGCCTTGACTATCAGGCCTAACCTCAAGGTTTAGGACCCACAGACCACAGACCCAACCCGCAGACCTGCAGACCGGCAGTCCCACAGTCCCACAGTCCCACAGAGACACACAGATGCTTTCAATAGTTTTTGGCTGAATCGGCCAAAGGCTCAGGCATATCATTTGCTAGCTCTCTAACCTTCATCTAACCTATGTCTCTTGTTCAGCCATGCGGTACCTTTCTTTAGAGCAGCATAGTTGTCCTCGGCTTTCTCTGGCTTCTCTCTGGTGCTCCTCTGGCATTCTGCTTTCAGAGATTTTCTTCGTCTGGTAGCCCCGCCTACCCTTCCTGCCTGCCTTTGGCCAATCAGCTCTTTTTATTAAAGCAGTGGGTGGGACAATTATTTACCATGAAACAACACAATACCCCTACAGTAAAGAGTTAACAAGTTACATGTTTATATATAGGAAGTTCTCACTTTACTGAGGATGGGTTATTATGCTTTAAATAGTCTATCACTCGGGTTTTTTTTTTTTTTTTTTTTTTCACCATGAGGAAAATACCTGTGCCTGTTCTTATGATTACCACCCCTTGATAATTTTTTTTAAGATTATGTGATGGTTATTCTTCATTGACAACATGACTACATTTGAAATTAACTAGAAGATACCTCTACATATGTCTGTGAAGAAGCTCTCAGAAGAGTTTAAGTGAGAATAAACATGGTACGTCATCACATAAGTCATGGTCTTGAACTGAAAGTAGACTGAAGATCAGCACTCATCATTCTCTGTTTCTGAAATGCTGATTATCAGTTTTCTCTTGCCATCATAATCCAAAACTATCCTAACACCATGCTTTCCCATCATGAAGAATTATATCTACCTGTCACTCAATGAACACTTTCATTTAGTTATTTCTTGTTAGGTTGTTGTGTAACTTTCCTTCCAGATTGAAACAATCACACCGGAAAGCTGCTTAAACAGGAAGGTAAACAACTCAAATTGTTCCAGGAAGTCTCTGAAACTGATAAGATTTTCAGGTTCTCTAGATCCCTTCCTGCTAGAGTAAGCAATTAAAAACTGAGAGTCCTTCCTAGTCCAGCCAAGATGCAAATAGGATTCTGAGACCAGATCAGTAGCCTGGAAGACACAGAACCTGCCAAGATGCCCAGAAGTGGTTTAGATCAACTGAAGAACATGGAAAGGAAATTTGCTCTTCTGCTGAGCTGCCTGCAGGTTGTGCTCTGTGCTCCAGGTTCCCAACTTCTGTGAGCTCTCGCCCATGCTGTGGTGGACTTTGGTGACACAGCTGTCTTTGAGTCATTTCTGTTTCTGTCAGAATCCCTCATGGATATTCCTGTAAGTAACCCCAATAACACTCATATGTTCACTAAGTTGGGCTTTGAAGGTGTCCGTACTTTGGTCTGTCATGGGATTCCTAGCTTCTCTAAGTGGATGCGTGTGTAGCAACTCTCCAATAACCATTTTGTCACACTTCACAGGTGTTTTGTCCCAGCAATAACTAAGTACTACAAATATTATCTTCTTCTTAAAGTAAAAATTCTTAAATGTCATCCATTACTACTTGGTGATTGTGTAGTGTTATAGTTTCATTATTTATTTGTTTATTTATTGTTTAAAATTTTTCCCCATACCCATCACTGCCCCTCCCACTCCTCCCGGTCTTCCTCAGCCTCTCCTTGCAACCCCGACTCCCCGTTCACTCCCCAGAGATGGCAAAGAAACCCAATGTGAATCAACTTGGTCTGGCAGCTCCCAACAGCACAGAACTGTCTACTCATTGTGTCTCCCCATCATGACCCTGACCCCTCCACTTATGCAATCTCTTCTCCCTCTCTTTAGCTGGACCAGTAGCTTAACCCAGTGCTTAGCTCTGGATCTCTGTATCTGTTCAGTTTTGTTGTTGTTATGACCTGTGCCATGACCACAGTCAATTAGCAGCAGAACAAATTTATTTCAGTATAGGTTGTAATCTCAGAGGGAAGTCAGATCAGGAACTCAAGGAAGGCCTGCTTGGTAGCCTGAAGAGCACCTGCTTCTATAAAAGGATTCAAGCCACAGTCAATAAATAAAGCAGGAGTCATATAGGATGTGGCTCCCTAGCCGGCTCCCTCACAGATCAGTTCTTAACTCGATTTCTTATACAGTTAAGGACCACTGGCCCAGGGAGTGATTCTATCCACAGTATGGTGGGCTTTCTTACATCAGTAATTAAGATTATAATCTTATAGATATGCCTAGAGGATAATATGATCTGGAAAATTCCTTGACTGAGATTCTATTTTCAGTGAAGTGTAGGTAGGCCATCTCAACTTGACAATTAAGCCATGTGGTAATGGGTTTGTGAGTTTATTAAACATTTCATCTAGAATATCCTCAGTAGTATGAGTATGCTTATAGCTTATTTGCAAAATTTAAATATTCATTAACTAAAGGAAGTTAATATATTAAAGGGTCCTGTTTACTCATAAAAGAAGTATTTAGTGCTGTTCTCAACTTTCTAAAACTTGATTTCGGGGCAGATAACCAAATCTTTATCGTTGAGATGAACAGAAGAGAATTTAAGACTAACATGAGGTCTGACATGAGAGGTAGAATTCAAGTCCCAGTAACAGAGCTATTGCTGTGAAAAAAAATCTGTGACCAAGGCAATTCCTATAAAAGAAACCATTTGGGAGCTTGCAGGAACCAGATAGTCATGGCTCTGAAGCAGTAGCTGACAGCTTTACATCATCATTTGCAGACAGCAAACTTAGGGAGTCTGGACTGGGAGTGGGATTTTGAAGCATCAAAACCCACCCAGAGTGACAAGGCCACACCTCCTAATTGTTCAACTGGAGACCAAGCATTCAAGCATATGAGTTTATAGGGGCTATTCTGATTCAAATCACCATAGGAAGACATAGAAAAATTATGAAAAGACATCTGTTCATAACAGAATCTTGGCTCTGGACAACTGGAATGCTAAAATTTCAGTTTGGAAGCAGCTGAAGCATGATGTCAACAGAAGCAGTCCACAGTGCTTAGTCTAGTATTGGCAAAGGTAGGAGTTTTTTGTTTTCTTTGCTTTTATTTTTATTTTTGTGAATATAACATAATTGCAACATTGCGACTTCCCCTTTCCCCCTCCACATCCTTTCACGTACCCCTTCTACTTTCCTTCAAATCCACAGCCTCCTTTTATCCATCAGTTGTTACTGCATGTATATATGTATACACATATGTAGTCCTAAATATAATCTGTGTTATCTGTATAATGTTTCTTGGATGCATGTTTTGAGGATGACGGATCATGTGGCACTGAGCAACCAACTGGCTTACTCTAATCTCAGCCCCTGCAGAAACTCAGCGGGCCATTTCTATTAATGTGTATTTTGGAGGGAGCCTAAAATAACTCACAATGAGGTCCTCAGAGTTTCAAGCACTGCCTTTGAATTTTTCTTTTTCTTTTGCCTGCTACTCTTACATGTGTTCCTTAGATGCCAATGATATATTAAATAATTAATATCCTTTATCTTTACATTGTAAAATGTCTGCCGTATAGTGACTGATTTTATTATTTCAAGTAGATAAAGAAGTGAGGGTGCGTGATGTCTGTGAAAATAATCTTGTGGTTCTCAGGTCTATTACAATACCACTCATAATGTAGAATCAATAAACACCCAAATGTCTGGCAGAAAAACAAGCTGTATAAATCACCTCCAGGAAGGGGAATAGTGTCGTGTTTACCCAAACTAGAGAGTGTAAACTTAAAAGACAATGAACGAAAATAACCAATGAAAGGAAATTAATTGTTAGACAAAAAGGAAGCCAGCTGGATGATCAGACAGAGAAAAACAGCAAAAACTCACTGTATGAACCTCGTACATAGTCTTTATTTATTGACAAAATAAGCTGAATTTAATAAGCAATAAAAATTTAGTTTCATTTAAACCAATTTTAGAAAAATTAAGATGAGGATGTAAAATGTAATGAAGTTATAATTGTCTAGAATTTTTGTAGTAAAAAAAAAAAATGTAACAACAAAATCATGAAATTGCCGGTGTCAGACATTATTAGAACACTTCAACGTTGACTGGGCTCTCCTTTAACTGGGTGATAGAAAACTACTAAAGTTATTCTTGAGGAAAAAGGCAGTGACTCCAAGTCAGAGAGCTTCAGGGTTGAAGGTCTAGTCCAGCAAAAAAGAGCAAAATTTTTTGTAATTTTTATCAAATGACCCCCACATTGTCCCATACTTTATTGGAAGTTTAGATTGATTTTTCTCTTTATTTTTATGTGGGATTCATTTTCCTTCTTGTGATGTATTGACAACTAAAATATCGAAGATACTTGACTTCACACATATTTGTGTACCTTAAAGGGAAAACGGGAATGTTAAGTTGTGTAAAACAATGGAAATCAGTATGGAAGTTTCTAAAGAAAAACTAAAGACAAAACTACTATATGATAGAGGTATAAATTTCCTGTCAGTATACCCAAAAGATTTGAAATCTTATAGAGATACTTGGATATTCATGTTTGCTGCTGCAGTATTTATAAGTGTCAAGAAATATGCCCATCAATAGATGAGTGAAGGAAGAAAATATGGTTCATATGAACAATACAATCTTATTCATAAAGACGAATGAAATCATGCCTGTCAAAAGGAAAACATATGGGACTGGAAATTACATTCAGCAAAATAAGATACGCTTAGGAAGACAAATGCTAATATTTCTCTGTTATGCAGTATAGTGTTTAATTTATTAAAGTTCAAGGACAATTATATTAGAGTTTAAAAGAAAACTCCCAAAAAGGAAACATATATCATCAGCTTCCAGGGAAGGAGAAAGAGAAGGAAAAGTCCTGCTGTAATAGTTGTTAGCCGGACACACGGAAGATCTGCAACCATACGGTAAATTTTAATTATTGCATGCATGAATACCTTTGGGTTCACAGGTGTGCAAGTTATTAAATTCTAAGGGGTCCATAAGAGAAGGAAAGGCATCTAAAGGGAGACGGATAACATAATCCAAGTAGCATGGAAGCAGATGGCAGATTAATGTGGAGAGGAATTGGACAGCAAGGGTAGGAAGGTTGTTAGGGAGGGGAAATTACAGGGAGTATTAATAATAACAAAGTACATATAAAAATATGGCAAGGTGTGAAAGCACGCACCTCTATCACCAGCACCAAGAAAACAGAGGTAGGAAGATCTTTGCAAGTTTTAGGCAAGCCTGGTCTACATAGTTGATTCTAGATTAACCAGACTCACAAAGTGAGACTTAGTTTTAAAAAATGCCTTAAAAATCTTCAATACTTTGTATGGTTATTAAGCATCCATTTTTGTTAGCAGAAAAGAATTCTTCAAAAATAATTCATATAAATATATTGTATATCTTGTGTTAAAATTATATGAATTTTATGTGGCAAATAAAGTGTTAGTAAAATACAATACTCAGGGCATGTGCCCATTGCATTCTGGAGTGAGTGTCAATGGTATGATGTACATATTTCATTTCTTCAAATTCTGCAAAATGAAACACATCCATCTGCCAAATCTCATTTCTTTGTGTACTTTTTGGATTGCTTCCACCAGGTAATGATGGGTGGTTATAGAAGGAGCATGCAGGGCAGTTCTTTACAATTTCCTTGGCTTGGTGCCAAGTAATGGGAATGCTCCTTTTTAATCCTTTGCTATTAGCATGATGTCTTTTATGAAATTCTGAGGCTTCTAACATTACCTTGTGCTAGAAGACCTAGGAGACCCACGTAGGATCTAATATGTGTTATGTAAAATTAACTTTGCATGCCAATTTATTATTGCTAGATTACATATTATGTATTTCAGAGAGCAAATTTTCATTCTTAGATTTCAAATTTTCCATCAGCATTAATATTTCATATTTAGTATAGGTATCAGACCAATCTGCATATGAAGAACACCATGTGTTTTTTTTTTTTTCTAATATCTGGGATTGTGGGACCTTTGTCAATATTACATGTTCTAAGTTTTTTCCTTTTTCTTAAAACTTTTGTTGTTACATTTTTCTTTAAAGCTGAATAGAATTGTATAAACACCTCAAGTTTTCATTATTCATTCTTTTGTGGGTGCCTACTTAGGCTGATTTCATTTTTTTGCTATAGTGAATAGAGTAGCAATAAGCATGGATGTGCAATCATATGTATGGTAGGGTATGAAGTCTCTTGTTAGTGCATAGCAATGAAGCAGCTGGCTAATATGATAGTTCTAATTTTAGTTGTTTGAGAAATGTTCAGTCTGATATCCATATGGCTATATTTTCGCTGTCACCAACAGTGTTGGTAAAGTTTCCTCCATCTCCAAATCCTTTCCTTTTTTGTCGGATTTGTAGATGATAGCCATGCTGACTGTGGTGATGTGGTACCTCAAAGTCATTTTAATTTCCATTTCCTAATGGCTGCTTGTCATCTGTTTTTTGCTTCTTCCTTTCTGTTTTTTGACACATATCTATTCAATTCATCTGCCTACTTGTTCATCAACATTGTTCATTGGTATTTAATTTCTTCAATTTTTCATAGGTTCTAGATATCAATCTCTTATCTGAAGTATAGATGGTAAAGACTTTCTCCCATTCTGAGGGCTGTTTGTTCTTCTGACTGCTTCTTTTGCTGTATGGAAACTTTTATTTGCACATAATCCCATCTGCCGATTCTTTGGCTTAGTTTCCATGCTATTGGTAATTTATTTTAAAAAGTTTTTTCATACCACAATCTCTTGAAGAACATTTTCTGTTTTCTTTTGGAAGTTTCCGTGTATTGGTTATTAAATTAAGATCATTTGTTCAATTTTGAATTGATGTTTGTACAAGGGGAAAGGTATAGACCAAATTTCATCCTTCTGCAAGTATATATTCAGTTTTTCAGCACCACTGTTGAATAGGCTACTTTTTCCGATGCGTGCTTCTGCCTTGTCAATAATTAAGTTGGCATAATGTTGTCTGATTTTCCTATCATCTATTCTATACTATTGGTCTACCTGGATATACTTTTAAATTTAATTTTATTTAGTAAACAACCTTTTTATTTATTTTGCATACTGACTGTAGTTTTCCCCCTTCTCCTCCTGCTGTTCCCCATCTCCTGACTCTCATCTGCCCTCTGCCTCATTCACTTCTCATCTGTCTCCATTTAGAAAGAAACACACCTCACACTGGCTTGAGCAAAGCAGGGCACATCAAATGAAGGACTGAACTCCTCTTCCTGGCCTGCATACAGGTGGGTGAGGCAATTCAGCATGGGGAAACAGGTTCCCAAAAGCCAGCTAAATTCAGGGACAGGTCCTGATTACTACACTTTAGAGTATAATTTGAGCACAGGTATTCTAACACCTCCAGTGCATTCTTAAATCCTCAGATTGCTTTGACTAATCATGATTGTTTATAATCCCATGTGAATTTTTATATTTTTCTAAGCCTGTGTAATGCAACAACATAGTTTTGATAGTCATTGTATCAAATCTGTAAGGTAATTTTTGTTGTATAGCCGTTTCACAATGTTACCTTTTCAGTATTAACTGTTGTTCTTTTAAAAAATAATTTATTTAAATTTATTTTATCTGCATTGGTGTGAAGGTGTTTCTTTGGAAATAAATGTACACACAGTTGTGAGCTGCCACAAAGGTGCTTCCAAACTCTTTGGAAGAACAACCAGTGTTCTTAACCACTGAGCCACCTCCCAGCCACCTTAATTGTTTATTTTAGAGTTACATAAAATGTTCTAAATTTATTTTGTGAAAATTATGTAAAAATAGACTGCCTAGTGCTTAATATGACTATCTCAAAAATAAAGATAAAAAAATCGACTACATTTGAATTCATATGAATTAACTGAGCGCTTAGGAGCTCTGAGTGACTTGTGAAGAATTTTTTACTATGAATGATTGTCAAATAAAAGGAAAGAACAATGCAAACAAAACCTCACATGTCTATCATACTAAGATGATTTAATGCTCATTATAACTGAGAGGCATCTAATTGGGGTTTCTGTTTGTACGTGAACTCTACTATGCAGTTAGTTGTATATGCAGTCACAAAAATCAAGAATGTGCATTTCACATTAAGTTCAACCAATCCTGAAGAAAACAATGTTTTCCAGCCTTCAGGCAAGAATGGGAGGACAGCAAGAGGGAGCACTGAAGCCATGGCAGAGCCCCGTGTTAGGGAAACTGAACCGACTTACATGAAGAAGTACACCGCTGCTCATCACACTCCACTAGGCTTTTAGACAGCTCATTTCAGCTTTGATTTGTTGAGTATATGAACTTAACTTTCTTCTTTCAAAGTAGTTCCAAATGATTTGACAGGCACATAAGGGACTTCTGCTTTCAATTTGAAGATTATGATCAATGAAATAGTGTAAGGGGATTTATCTATTTGCAACACTGTTTTCCTTGAGTGCCTTTAACTGTGATCTCATGCATTTATTGTTCTTCTGAGGAAGGAAATACTAATTGAATAGAGATATGTCAAGTTGCACATGTAACAGAAATACCCGTGTAAATACACAAATAACTCTCTGGATCATTATGGATTTCAGCCATTTCAAAGGAATAAATGAATCAGTGAAACTCATGTTCCCATAAATATACCAAATTTGCTTTCACCAAGTAAGATTTCTTCCCATTAGAAAATATTTTAATTTTTCTAAGTTCATTCTCAATTAGTAGTAGTGTCCCCAAAGAAAAAAAGCAATAAACATTTCCACCAGATTACTTTTCTTGGATACTATTATGCTGTGTGCTAAGCATTATTTACATTGTTATTTGTCAACATTATCATATCCACAACTTCTGTATCTACATCAGATAATATTGACTTTGCTGACTATTCAGAATTTGGAATTTGCAAATTAGGAATGTACTTGCTGTTGAAAATATCCACATTAAAAATATAATCTCTGCTCCATATATCTCCTTATGTAACTGTCAAGTACACTGATAATACTGTTTGTACAGATTATGATTATGGCTCAACATTTTGAGATCACTTATGCTTTTACATGCAGTTGCCAGGCCTCTGCTCTCCAGGACAAATAGGTTAGTTGATTTGCTGATAAAAGAACAATCTTTACATTGCTCAGTTGTTCGGCTCAGTAATATATTACCAAGCAGTACAAAATAGTTAGAATGTCATATTAAAGACTCATATTGATAATTTTATCCATCTTTTCCTGGTGCTGTTTAAAAACAAAATAAAAATTTTGAGTTCCTATAAATGTAATAGGAAATGTAGGCTGACTTGGTCTTCTAGCTTATTCAAACTCACACAAGCCAAAGTAAAGGAATGTTACACATTTGCCCATGTTACTGACTTTGATTAAGAAATCAGTGATAACAAGAATGTATTTGAAAGTATGATTTATTAGTATACAAACCGAATAAAATTTCAAGAAATCTTCCAATAAGATATGAACTTTTAAAAAAATATTTAATTTTTATGTAAAATGGAAATTATCAAATCCACCCTAATCCACCATTATCCCCCCTTCAATTTTCCCCCTAATCCCATCTCAATTATTCTTTTATATTTTTTTAATCCACTGAGTCCACTTGGTGCTGTTCATGTGTATAGCAACATGGACTGCAGCTTAGATAGCCTCCCCTGGGCCACCACTCTGAAGGCAATGGTCTACCTCTTTCCCAGCAGTCACCAATTGCCAATAGGTAATCAGATAGATAAGGGAGTTCATAATTCTGCGTTCCATGTATGATTGAGCTCTCTCTGGTGTGGGCTTGTGAAGATCTTTTGCACTCAGTCAGAGCCACTAAATATTTATGTGTACAACAGTATTGTCATGTCCTAAAATTCTATTTTGCTCCATTTATCTACTACCTCTGGCACTTACAGTTTTTTGTTCCTACTTTCTCAATGATTTCCCCCAGCTTTGAGAGGAAGGATTTCGTGTGAGTGTCTTATTTAGGGCTGAACACAGCCTGTCTCTTTTTCTCTGCATATTGACCACCTGTGAGTCTCTGTGACATATCCTTCAACTTCAAATAGAAGAGTGTCCTATAAGGTTTGAAAAACAGACTAATGTCTGGCTATGAGGGAAAGAATTTTGAGGTTAACTTTGTACAGTTTCCATCTGTGCGCTTCCTTCAGGGTCTGTGACTTACCAAGCCATGGGTTTTCACCATTCCTGGGAATGTGACAATGAGTAGTGTCATTGGTTGACCTATTTCTAGATGTTTGAGGAAATGTCACATTATTTTTATGTGGCTGTCTTGGTTTTCACCCTCACCAGCAGCGATTAAAATTTCCCTTTCTCACATTCACACTCACATTTGCTGTCATTTATTTTGTGGTCTTGGCTATCCTACTTGGATAAGATGAAATCTCAAAATAGTTCTAATTTGAATTTTTCCTAATGGCTAAATATTTTGAATATATAAGAAATAATTTACAGTTGCTTATTCTTCTCTTGAGAATGACTTGTTTAGTTTTCATTCCCCAGGATATTTTTCTTTTATTGAAAATATTTTTTCTTATATATTATTGTAGGGATATTGTATTGTTTCATGGTAAATAATTGTCCCACCCACTGGTTTAATAAAAAGTGCTGATGGGCCAAAGGCAGGCAGGAAGTGTAGGCAGGACTACGAGACTAAAAACTCTGAGAGCAGAACACCAGAGAGAAGCCAGAGGAAGCCGAGGACAACTATGCTGCTCTAAAGAAAGGTACCGAGCCACATGGCTGAACAAGAGACATGGGTTAGATGAAGGGTAGAGAGCTAGCAAGTGATATGCCTGGGCCTGAGGCTGATCAGCCAAAAACTAATGAAAGCATCTGTGTGTCTCTGTAGGACTGTGGGTCTGTGGGTCTGCGGGTCTGCGGGCCTAAACTTTGAGGTTAGGCCTGAAAGTCTGGGCCAGAAACCTCATACTACATATTATATCTTGATTTTTTTTTGATGTGTGTGTGTGTGTGTGTATTTAGTTTTTGAGTTCTTTGTATATTCTAGGCAGTAATCATATGCATAGCTTATAAAGATTTTTGCTCACTCCCTGGGCTGCTTTTTACCTTGAATGATGATGCCCTTTGCTATATACGATAAAATTAATTGCTTGAGGTTCCAGTTGGTAATTGTTGACATTAATATCTCCATTGCCAAGCACATATTCAGAAAAATCCATTGTCTGCTTATTGAAGTATATTTCTTATGTTTTCGTATAAGACATTCAGGCTATCATATGTGATGTTGAGGTATTTGAACTATTTGCAATTGGGCTTTGTCCAGAGTAACAGATAAGGATCTAATTTCATTCCTCCATGATTTGTTAAAGAAACTCTCTCTTTTCTAGTCAGTATTTTTGCCCTCTTTGTCAAAACCAGTTGGCTGTAGGAACATTAGACTTTATCTGGGATCACACATCTAGTCTACAAGTCTGTTTTTGTACCACTTTCATGATATTTTAATTAATATACTTTGGAAATTTAGGTTTAAATCTGAAATGGTGATACTGTTCTTTGCTATGATATAGATTGGTTTAAAATGTGTAATCCAAGTTCTCCTGTATTACTTGATGTAGAAAACAGTGTAGGTTGTGTTTCTGATGTGGGTAAGTTCCTAGGCTTTCTATTTCAGATGAGTATTAATATTACAGGGCACACTTCAAGATAAAATACTAATTGAAGGTTTTAGGAACCGTTCAAGTAGTTTCTAACATGCCAGCCACCTTTACTGATGCTTTCTATTCACTTCATGCTGAGTGACATCCTTTGGAAGCCATATTCCTGATGCTGGCGTTTGTACCAAGTCACAGCACTTTAGAGTAATTTCTTCTTCCTTTGCTTTTATTACAAGGTTAATGAAGGATTATTGTTTTCACGTCTTTCTGCCTTTTAAAACTCTTTTGATCTCACGTACACACGAGAGTCTTTTTGCTTTTCCCCTTAGAGATGACGGACATAATCTGCATTAGACTTTCCAATTATAACTGTCCTTTCTCTGAACATGCTTAAATGACATTTTTTTCCAAGGAAGCCATGTGCATTCTCTCCAGCTTCTTGAGTATCATTCTCTCTAACTTGCTAGTTTTATACTTTCTCGTTCATATTGTTCCCCTGCCAGCGTTTTGGAGCCTTTTCTGATCACTGTGTCACAATACTCAGTGAAACTACTTAGAGAAGAAGAGATTCATTTATTTTTTCACAGAATCAGATAGTATAGTCTATCACCATTTGGTATTCTGTAGCAGAATTCATGATAGCTCACGATCCTTGGTATATGGGTCTAGGACTCCTCATGCCTCACTGGGTCAGAAATCACTTTTATTTATTTACGCTTATCTAAGCTTTACTGATAATTATGCATCTTTTTTACTGAAGGAGTGGGGTGAATAGATGGATCAGTGGTTAAGAGTGTTTGTGTCTTGCAGAGGACCGGGATTCGCTTTCTAGCACTTGAATATTGGCTTACAATCATTTGTAACTCCAGTACCGGGCAATCCACTGCCTTCTTCTGAACTCCACAGGCAGATTGCACATGTGATACACAGATATATTCTCATACACAAACACACAAAAAAAATAAAGGAGAAAAAGACTGGCATAATAAAGGCTTACATGTTTGTGAGGAATTTTCTCTATTTTCAACAGCAAGAAAAAGACAGTATTATGCCTGAAAGAAGAGAAACAGGAAACCCTTTAAAACTGGTTTACAACCTGTGAGTCATGATCCTTTGCGGGGAGTCGAACTACCCTTCCACAGGGTCATCGGAAACCATCAGAAAACACAGATATTTACATTGTGATTCATAACAGAAGCAAAATTATAGCTATGAAGTAGCAAAAAAATAATTTTATGTTTGGGGGGTCTCTACAACATGTGATACTGTATTAAAGGATCTCCCAACATTAGGAAGATTGAGAAACACCGTCTTAAAAGTTGCCCAGTAATTCTGTAAAAATATCCTTGCCTATTGATATTTAGAAAAAAGAAAAAAAATGAGACTTATTTTCCTAAGTTATGTATGTTCTTTGATAAACAGAGGATGTTTGGTGCTGTGGGGATTCGTTGAGTAATAGCAAGAGGTAAACTGAAATAATCGAGCATAAATATTAATGACCCTGCAGTCAATTCTAAAACTGTGAACTCAGGAGAAACTCTTAGGACAATGAAAAGTAATAAAAAAACAGATCTAGCAAAGACAGTTGGTTTCATGTGGCACAGTCTGAAACATGTTAGTGAACATTCAGCAGCTATGAAAAGAGTATACCTCCATGGTATAAATAATGATTTGGCGTCCTGAGAAAGCCTCACTTCTAAAATAAAATAGTATTTACCTTGTTGTTATTATTAAGATGACGTTGGCTTATTTTATCATTTGTCAGATATTTATAAAGATGCATTTGTGTGAGACTCATTGCTTTACATGCTTGAGAAACAAATCAGAGAATATAACAAAATAGATCTCGGATATTTGAGAGCTCTGATTACAGTGATGCTAGTAGGCACGGCGTGGCATCCTGGAGAAGGCAACAGAGTAGGCAGGCTCGGGAGCTCTGTGCTGCATTAAACACAGTAGCCAGTAAGTCCATTAAAGAAATGGTTTCGGCACACATTTGAAAGAACTGAAGGAATTTACTTCCTTGTTAAATTGACAGTCAGAACATATTACCAGACGCTCTTCACAGAAAACTATAGTCCTGGAAATTAGAGGCTTGGGCCTAGGTGTTTAGCCTCCCACTTTATATACAAAGTCAGATTCTCACACGACTTAGATCCTATTGACTTTGTAACCATAAAATGTTGGCCTCACGGTACATGCATAGATCACCAGCTTCACAATAATAGTGTTTATTTAGAATAAAGTTAGACTTACAGAAGAGCTGTAAAGATGGCCCAGAGGGGTCCTGATAATTCTATCCCTAGTTTATCCTGTTATCTTTTATATGTACATGTTTGCCATCATTAAGTAGTTGACTTTGATGTATTATTATTAACCCAATCCCAGACTCTGTGTGGGTGCCTTTAGTTCTTACCTCATGCACTTGTGCACCAGAATTCCAAGCACATGGGCTTGCCACACTTATTAACTTATTTCTGCCATGGTTTCTTTTTCTAGTGTTAATAGGAGGCTTTTCTTGCTTTTCCCAGGTCTCCTTCTTTTGAGATGAAGTGATCAGGTATTTTGTAAGAAAAGCTCTCAATGGGGACCCATTTGATCATCTTTTTAATGACTGAACTGGGATTACATATAAAATGGTGGCAGACAACAGATTACAGTCCGTTTTAATCAAATTATAACATCATATCATTTCTTCTCATACAGTACCACTATAGCATATATCCAGGGAACCTGACATACAGCATTTTTATGAGACGTAGTGCAGGCTGCTTGTGAAATGTTAGCTCATGTCAGCACCCCTAACTACTGAGAATGCCGTCCTGTACCATGATTTCCTGGCTATGATTACACACTTGTTCCTCCCATGGATCAGTGTCACTCATTGTTTCTTAGAGCTCAGTGGACTAAAATCTGTGTGTACTGCTCACAACCACAGCATTTGTATAATATAAAAACATTTTTTTTTCTTTTTCTTCTTCATTGTATCAAAGTTCAGGAATTTCACGAAGCAAAGCAGCTCTCTTTAAAGCAGAGGGGAAAAACAAACAAACAAACAAAACCCAAAACCAACAATAACAACAACAAAAACCAAGGTGATTTCTGGACTTGTTTCATTAAGATAACTTTAGTGGGAGGGACACAATTTCTACCTTATATTTATGTATTGGTCTATTGAAGGATTTGCTCATATTTCTCTTTAATTATATTTTATTGTCAAAGGTGTAAAATACATGTCTTTCAATATCTAGCATTTTAATGTATTTGTCGCTTTGGACTGTATGACTGTCCAGCATTTTGTGTTTGGGAAGAGAAAATGCATGTCCCTTTGACAAGGACGTATTTCTATTGAAGAGACAGTTGGTTAGAAGGCCCTAGGTTGTATTTCAGCAAATGAAAAGCAAACCAATCAAAGAGAAGGGTAGACAGGCCTCTGCGACCAGCCACAGCATTTATTGCTTCTAATTTTGCTTTCATGACTCCCACAGAGTAAATTATATTGCTCGGTGTGAAGCACAGCCCTGTATATTCACTCACTTATATTTTGTACGTCTTTCACAAGACACCAGACCCAGGTCAAGTTCAACTGTTATAGTCTTCCTGTCAACATCAGTGACAAAACGACAGCATGGTACATGGCCATTTCTCTTTAAATGGATCTCATTCCTATGAAAAGTTGTCCTGACAAGCACAGACTGGTGGCTTGGGGATGATTCATGATTTTGATCTGTAAGAGCATAGCAAGTGACTTCTGCAGCTGCCCTCTACTGCAGGGTGCCAGTTTGCCCCCTGGGGAGAGTTCTGGTCTTTGCCTAAAAGAAAAACACATTTGTCTTTGTGTTATTCTTGTGCATTCTGGTGCTCAGGGTCTGTTCCTCTTAGATACGCTCCCCTTCAATCCCTAATTTTGATTTGGTGAGTCAGAAGCCCTTAGGAGATGCAATTTGACATTAACTGAAATGAAAGACATGTTCTAGAACAAAAGGGACAAAGGTCTACTTCTGGAGTGTTAGAGGGTATCTCGGGCCATTTTCTGCTGTTCTGTGTGAATGACAGAGTCTGAGTAATTTATAAAGGAACAAGCACTGATCAGCCCATGCTTCTGGAAAGAAGAGTCTAAGGTCAAAAGGCCACATCTAATTGAAGATCTGCATGCTGGTGTGAACTCTGCAAAATCTCAAGGTAGAAGAGGTTATCCCATATGAGACATTACACGTGCACTCACTACCTTGGGCTTCTCTAACCTCTTTAACCAAGTATTCATCCAGTGATGGGGAGGGTCATCCTCGTGAGCATCTAGTCATTAATTTTTCTCAGTACCACCCTCAAATGCCAGTGGTATGTGACTTTGGGCATAAAATTTCAACATGTATACCAAAAGGGGCAAATACCTAGACCATAGATGAAAACATAGCTTTTCTGCCCATGAGACTCTACCTCACTTCTCTCATCTAGTTGAACATAGTGCGGCTTTCAGTAAATATAAACACTTTTCTACCTAAAGTCCTTCTGATGCTTAGCTCTACTTCTTACAGCTGTTTTCATCTGCTAGTGCTCTATTTACCCATTTACCTTCCCTTCTCATCTCCATCATCTTCTTTACTGTAAACTTCATATCACATTGTCTATAAAATTACTGATCTTTAATACTGAAATAAAATATTTCTCATTATATTCTTTTAAATTGTGCATAAACACCTTTATTCATAACTTACATTAACTATCTATGTTCTCAGCACTTTTTTTCCCCCACGACCAGTCTGCCCAGACCCATGCCTATTACCATCAACTCCAATATCTTTCTTCCTGGAATAATTCACTTATCCTTTTTCAATTAACCCCTTTAAATAATATATCTTATTGTAGAATGTGCAATAGTTTCCAGAAATTAAGCAGTTGAAAAAAAAAAAAAGAAAGAACACCAAGGCACTTTTCATTTTGTGTTAGTGCCCAGATCTTAATGAACTTTATTAGCTTGATTTCCTAATGGCGGCCGTCACAGACGAATAATAATAATAAAATCTTACCTGACGTGCTAATAAGGCAAGATCAACAGATGAACTAATTTTGACTTTTATACAAAAACAAGCATAGTATTGAGAATTACACTAAAATGTTTTTCAATAACTTCTTAAATATATTGAAAATAATTTCTCATTTTTGTATAATTTCAGCTTTTCTTATTATCTAAAACGTTAATACATGCTGATAGCTAAAACAGGTGGCTTTCAACTGATACTAATGGCAATATATTATATCAAGTAACAAGAAGTGTAGTGTTAGGCTCTTGTCTGACGACAACTGCCCCCACATATAGACTGTTTTTAGTTCAATCTATTTATTAATCTATTTGTTTTTCTTAATTGATTGATTGTGCTATTTGTTCTTATGCTCACAAGATAGCTGCTGCTTCTACAGGTGTTATATCCATGTCCTTTAAATAACCAAATAAATTGCAATGAAGAAAAATATAAGCATGTCTAGCAATTGGATTAATCCCTCCCATAAAGAGTTTCAGAATATTCCCTTTTGCATCTTGTTTCCTTTGTTGTTTCTTGGCCTTCTCTACTAGAAATATCATAGGGATTAGGAATATGTCTTAACTTGCCATCCAGTGTCATCTTAACTCATCTCAGCTTCCGGGACTCCTAAACTCTAAGTTGTCATGCCTTCTGTAGAGCTGTTGATACTCACAGCGGAATCATTGGCTTGTATCAAGGCTGAGAAAGTACAAAGTGACCAGTCAGAGTGTGAAATGGAGGAGATCACACTTTCTACTTACAAAATTTACTCTAATAAATACTTTGATTTTTGCCTGCTCGGTTTGAGATATTAGATACTTTTCCTGTAAACTCAGAGGAAAATAGCAAAGAGAAGCAAATACCTATGATTTTCTTTTCAAATTCTCTTAGAATGTAGGCACCAATTACTGCTGCTGCGTTAATCTAAGAAGACATGTTGATGACACCATGGCTTTCCCTGAGTTGTTAACAGGCGGTACCCTATATAAAATAGGACATTGACATTAAAATAGTTGACATCATTCAAGGAAACCCAACCTGAGGTGTTCTTTTCTGTGGGTGCTCACTGAATAATTCATTAGTGCTAACTAAAAGTATTTAAATTAGTATGTATGCCCATGCTATTTCTAAAAAAAAAAAAAAAAAAAAAAAAAAGATGCTAGAAATAAAACCCATTAAGCATTCTTCAAAATATTTGAACTACAATTAAAAATAGAAGTTTTCATCATAATTATGTGTTATTTAGTCTTTTTTGGTGAAAGAATATGTATATTCCCAAGACTGGGGTTGTCCTTTGTGATCCAGATTAAAAGCTGAAAAATTATTTAGCTAAGCCAAAATAAAATATCTGCTCTTTTGCTCTCGAAGCCTTTTAAAAACAGATAAATTAATTAACCTATTGTGCATGCCTGTTTCAACTATATAAACATGAGTTACCCTTGCCAGTTCGTACTTAGCAGAGAGTCTGGATAAGGTTTGATTATTCATGTGATGATAAATATTCAAAACTCACATGTGTAAGCCGTAATTATTCTGAAGAGTACTTCAGTTTACTTTCCCAGTTATCTGATTGAAAGAGATTAGAAATAATGTTTCATTTTGGTGTTACTTAAAATTTCAGAATTTAAAATATTGATAATCAAAAACTATACTATTTAATTCACATTAAAATTCACTAAATAAAATTTCTAAGGACGACTCTTGGGAAATTTTAAATACTTGTTATTGGTATTAATGGACACTTGAATCCTGATGGCATCGTGTCGTAAATATTTATCAAAAAGTTTATAGCTTCTTGTCATCTTGTATTTTGCACAATTATTTTCAGTTTTGAAGAAGCCATAACATCGCTAACAAGAAGTTTTGATATTTTGTTATTTTATTATCAGTAGAAATTATTCACCATTGAAAGCAATGATATTCATAAGGCAATTGAAACTTTCAATATGAACATGCCATTATGAATTAATTAACATACTCATAGTTGATTTTGGAAAAAGTAAATTGTCTAAAATGTAGCACTGCATTTTATTCATACTAGATTCTTTATTGATAATATATATTTAACATGACAATAAACCACCAAACTAAAATGATGAAAAAAAAACCAAACATATAATCACTTTGAAAACATTTTTGCTGCTGGCTCATATATGGGTAACAGTTCATAATCAGAGTCATCATTAACATCTTCTACAGAACAAATAGTTATTTGCCTTAGAAATAATAGGTCCCTTTAATGTTTTGCTTTTGATTTAGGGGTGTGTGTGTGTGTGTGTGTGTGTGTGTGTGTGTGTGTGTGTGTATGTGTGTGTGTGTGTCTGAGTGAGAAATAGTAACCAAGACCATGGTTAAATATCATTGAATTACAAAGGATTAGAGATACATAAAAATTGAGAGAAATATAGAGACACACAGAGAGAAACACACACACACACACACAGAGAGAGAGAGAGAGAGAGAGAGAGAGAGAGAGAGAGAGAGAGAGAGAGAGAGAGACAGAGACAGAGACAGAGACAGAGAGAGAGATGAGTGGGGTCTTTTGATGGCTACATAGGCTGACTCCATGTTTAACCACTGTGGCATGTGTTCCTACTTCTGTGATTTAGGATCATTGTTAAGCAACATAAATGCTACCTGAGCAGAAATACTGCAGTGCTGGGATAGTCAGTCTCCTAATCAAGGTAGAATGAAGCAGAATGGCTGAGTTTTGAAAATACTCCACCAGGCACTTACAATTTGTTGTTTTCATTTGACTTACTATGATTTGGTTTGCCAAATAGCCCTGAAGCTACAGAAAGCTGAGATAAAGCTAAGGCTGGCTTATTCTCTATATAGATAATGGGCTATATATTTATATAATAGACTCATACTATACTCTTATATATTGTTATGTTAACATATATACCACATATAGCAAAATATAATTTACATTATGTATTTATTTAATTTTGTAGGCTTATATTATCTATGTTACTAGCTGTATTGAAGACATGTCTTGGAAGGCTCTTCGTAAGAGAAAATTTCCTACTTTTACTTGAAAAGGTCTCCAGCTCTGAGCAGAAAATCTAAGCATAAGTTGAATCTTTTTTACTATGCCAAGACCTTTTAAATAGATTTCTTCATTTCCCTTTCAGTCCTTGCTCTTTCCTCACACACTCTTGCTTCCACATATATGACTCAGTACCTATCATATATTTGGGTGGGTGTCCTAGCTATTTTTAGAAATGAAAATTGAAACAAAATGTAAAATACTTACATTTCAAGAAATGAAACAGAGAAGTCAATGCCTTGTTCCTCAAAGACAGTAGTTCTCAAGCTGTGGGTCACAGCCCTTTGGGAACTGAGAGATCCTCTCACAGGGGTTACCTAAGACCATTAAAAAATACAGATATTTATATTACAGTTCATAACTAGTAAAATTACAGTTATGAAGTAGTCAAGATAATTTTATGCTTGGGGGTTTATGCCATGAGGAACTGCATCAAAAGGTCGCAGCATTAGAAGGCGGAGGGACACTGAGAAAAGATATATTGGAAGAGACAGGCTAAGTGAGAATTATGTAAGCACTCATAGAACACCCACTGTGATACAGGATTTGGTTGGCTGAGATGACATCATCAAGTCTAGAGGTGAAAAGACAGACAATAATGAAGCATGCTCTCCATGTCACTTATATCCTTCTGCCCGCCCACCTGCCCATCCATCCATCCATCCATCCATCCATCCATCCATCCATCCATCCATCCATCTATCTATCTATCTATCTATCTATCTATCTATCTATCTATCTATCTCTATATATCTATATATCTACATATCATGTGTGTTATGTGTGAGGGTGTCTGTTTTTGTATTTTTTGTGTGTGTCTGTGTCTTTGTGTACACCTATGATGCAAGGTGTGCATGTCAAAGAACAACTCGAAAGAGTTGGTTCTTTCTTCCGACCCTGTGCTTCCTGCTGATTGAACTCACATCTTCAGAGTTGGCAGCAGATATTTTTCTCAGCTGAGCTATCTCACCATTCAAAAGGATCTTCCGGGAGAGGTTTAGGGGCTTTGATGTGTTACTGTTGCATGTGGGTGTGTGTCATCATCCTGCAGTTCTCACTCAGGCCGGCTGGGTACAGAACCTTTTCTAATGCGAGAACATCACCGCCCAGCCAATCTCCGTGCATTGCCTTGAATTTTCTCATTCTTCTCTTAAAAATAAAACTGCTTAGTTTACCCAGATGTGCTCTTGATATTGTGTATTTTGCCTTAGTGACACTCCATGCCTAAAGTATTCATCACTGATTTCATGACGAAAACTCCCTCCCTTGTTCTCAGATACTTCAGTTTGTACACCGAGGAGAAACTAAGCTGAGTGATTTGCTCATGTTCAGGCATGATTCCTGGTAGAAATTCAGTGAAATATACTGTGACCTGTTTGTCCATTTGGAAACTAGCATGCAGCCATGGAGTTGCAGCTCTTGTTAGCTGTTTTCTCCTTATCAACTCTGCCTGGATGGATCTCATGAGTGGTGAAGCAACTCGACCTAAAAACACACCTCCACATGCTGTGTCTCCTTTCAGACCACTTTCATTTAGAAATCCGTTTGTACTTCTAAAGCTACCACTTAACTAAGTCAAGTGTAGAGCTGCCAGAGACTTGAATTCAAGATGAGGGAGTGCATTTCAAATCATTTATGATTGTTCTGCTATACATCTGTGAACACAGAGAAAATAATCAGAAGAAATGCTAGTCTGTCTTCAAAATCTCATGTCTTTCACCTTCAGAAAATGCTCCAGAGAGAGCAAGCTTTTCTGAGATATAAAATCCAAGAGTTAAACTAATTTCTTTTCTGACATGCATTGCTTTTGACACCAGTACTAAAATGTACAGACATGTCTTCTTTTCAGAATAAATATCATGCTACTCTGAGACGCATAAAGAGGGAAATTCAACAGAGGAAGCTTTAATCATATTACCTATTGCTCCGCTATCTTTGGACATCTCTTGGGATTGGAGAAATACTACAAGAAATTAATTCAGAATGATAGCCGCCAAATGACACCAGCAAACCTGAAGTAATAACACACTTAGAAACATTTCCATTGGTATAGAGAGATGAAAGTGTTCCATTAGTATATGAGAGTTGAAAGGGTGAGAGCTATTTGTATACATTAGGAAAGTCTTTTGTCAAAGATGAATATTAAGCTACTGAATTCTGCTGCAATTTCTATTTATTTTCACAAAGATGCATATATTCATAGATACTTTTCACTACATTAAATCTAGCTGTTAGCCTTTTCAGGTTATTTTTTTGAGATAGCAATTTAAACTCTGGTCCTTATTTTAGCTGAATTGCCATGTAATGCTCAATTTAATAGTGTTTAGAAGTAGACATTTACAGCTTAATGGATAAGACAGCCTATCCTGGGAACATATGCATTAGTATTTCAGATTATCTGTCACTTACTGACTGTATTATACATGGTTAGTCACTGTTCTTGAGAATCTTTTGAAATTCATAAGATATGTCTAATGACCAAGTTAATCACATAAAGCATTTGATGCAAATATCTTGTGTTGGTATTTACAATAAGGCTGGTGTTAAATATAGATAGTACCAGATATCATATGGCCTTTGGGCATATACTTTTTAATTCTTGTATATGAATTTACTTTGGGGAAGCAAATTAGGTATATAAATCATTTTTATTGTAAGATGTTTTTTATGAAGATAATATTTTGTGATATTACTAACAACATAATTATCTGAAAGAAAGACATAGGTCTTACAATGTAGCTTTTGGCTCCATTAAGTTAATTATATGAGATAAATGTAAGAATAATTTCTTTACTGTGCTTACCTCATCACAAAACCAACACAGACCCTGTCTGCAATGAGTTTTCATATTCATGGAATCTTAATTATAGAACATTATGGAAACAATAACAAAGAAATACCAGGTCCAGTCAGTAGACATGATTCTACTGGTTAATGGACTGAATCATCAGTCAGTAGAAAAGAAGGTGATGGAGCTGTGACAGAGCCAAACATTCACTAGAGCCAAGAACACTCAACCCTTCTGCAGAGTCAGCGGAGAGAAAGTTGACACATGTGCATTCCATGTAGTTAACTCTGTACTCATTTTTATTTATTCTAATTGCCTCTTTTATTTCCAGAGTCTTTGAATTATAGTAATACATGTTCTCATTTGCCATTACCTTTTGTTATATATATATATTCTCTGCATGGGAGGCAATAAGTTCATTATACGTTTATGATGAGGCTTAATATCTAACACTGAGTATCAGTTTATTCCACATCATGCTGAAGTCATTAGATTAGTATTGTTATTACCAAAACAGTCTGTGATATACTTTTGGATGAGATTCATAGCTACTCAGTTGGAAGATTAGACTTCCAACTCATATACACAAGCTGACAGTTAGTATTTATTTTTGTTTAATATTTGGAAAACTGCAGAGGAATGCTGTTTCAACTTTCCTCTAGTATGAAGAAGGTTATGTGCTTGGCGAGAGTAAAGTTGGGGTATAACTTAGGAAGTATGAGGAGAGCTTATTGTGAACCACATGCAGAACAGCACAGGTGTCCACTTCAGCTACAACCTTTGAAATCTTCTCAGTGATGATGTGAGATTATTATTTTAATTTTTGGAAGTCAGCTGAAACAAAATGTGCTTCTTCTGATGAGTAAAATATGAAATAAATCTTTTAAATGTTTTTATATTACTATTTCTGAACCCAGCTTGAAGGTGCCAATTAAATTGGAAGGCAAACTTGTTTATCTCATTGTCCTAGTGCATATAATGTAGGCAAAAAGAATTTCTAACCTGCTTTAATCCACCTGAAGAACATCTGGGGAACAAATCTTGTTCTAAACCTGTGGAGTAAAATGATGCTGCCTTTGTGGATAAAGTGAAGGAGAAGAGTCAGGTGAAGGCATTGTGGACTCTTCTAGAGGAAGAAAGGACTCTGGAAATGCACCATTTGGGATATAGGACAGTGACATCACAAAGAAACCGTGTAAACCAATCACAAATGCAGTAGCACAGTTTTTCATTGTGAGTGGGAGGGTGGACTGTGCAAGATAATCCCGGGTGGCCGTGAGGGAATGGGATGGTCAATCCTACTCACAGGACAAGCCCTCAGCTCTCACAGGCTCTAATTCCTCTTGTGTAACATTGGGAGCCAATGACTGCTCCAGTGGAATGTACCAGCAGTGAAGAGGATTTGCATATTGTCACTCTTCTTGATTCAGAGATGATGATTAGACAGCATCATGAGAGAAACTATTAACTACTCTTCAGAACTGAGCTATGTGTAGCATGTGGTAGATCATGGCCGAAATTCCAATGCTTGGGACGTGTGTGCAGGAGGATCATGAGTTCAAAACCTTCTGCTACACACCAAACTAGCCTGGGTACATGAAATCTTGACTCAAGGACATAATAAGGCTTGAATCTTACCAACAGAGGGCCAGGGTGAGAGACGGCATCATAAGAAACAGCTACAGATTCTTTGAAGTTTGAGTACAAATTGAGAAACAAAAATTAATGATGAATAGAGAGCTTTGCTCGGACAGGTAGGGTACAAAGAGGCCTCATCAGCTGAGAAAACCTCTGGAATTTGATAGCCTTGGCCTGAAGTCAGTGGTAGATCAACATCTGCCGCGTCTCTGCCACAATGTAGAACTGAGAACTTAACTATAGCAGAGACTGTTTCACATCTGCAGCTACATCTACCAATAAAGTGACTTATGTTTACATTCATTTAGAGAGAGAGAGAGAGAGAGAGAGAGAGAGAGAGAGAGAGAGAGAGAGAGAGAGATCTTCCTATGCTCAGTACTATGGTTGCTTCTTTCATTCTAAATGAACTTGGGAGACACCCTTCAGCTAGAACACTGCCTACCTAGGGAGTAGAAACTGGGAATGTATCAGGAGGCTTGGAGAAACTGATAGGTCAGAGACTTCATTTTCTAGATTCTGTGTTCATATGTGCATATCTGTGTGTGGAGCATAAGACTTGAAACATAAGAGAAACTACGAGAGAAGTCTCAAAGGAACAACTGATGGCAACAAAATGGGGCAATAGAATACATGTGACATGGAGGAAAATACATGTTATTAGGGTAAGGAATAGAGACCATTAGGAGATAGGGACCAGCTGGAGGTTGGAATGGTGCATGGGCTGGTAGAGAAAGGATTAAACAAGCATACAAAATCTGGAACTCATCACTTTGTATGCTAATTTATAATAAAGAGCTAAGAGGAAAAAGCAATTTTCAAATGTTAAAACCTGTGAAATTCTCCATATCCGCTTCTCTTGAAATGTTCACTCTCTTTTAAAACTAAGTCAATGACACAAGAGAAATCTCAAGTTAGAAATGAAATACGTGTCAGAAAATCAACAAAAATTGATTTGGAAATTTAGATTCTGGGTCTTCCATAATATGACCCCCTGGGGATGCCAATGATTCAATCTTCAATGTGACTTCACATGAATAATCCTCCAAAGAGGATAAGAAGCAGGAAACCCAGTCAGTACATGGGGAATACACGGAGTCGGACCTAGGCTGTGTTCAAGAGCGCACAGAAGCTTTAAATTCAAATGGGATATCTGGAAAATGATATCTATTAATTTCTGAGTGCCTTGTCAATTTGTTCTTCTTACTTTCACTTCCTATTTGATTTACTATAAGTAAACCCTATATACTAGATAATCATATTTATCAAACTATTAAATATCATTTTATGATAATAGGAAAATCTAAAACAGCATTTCCTTTTTCCTTCTTCCTCTGTCACTGTGTAAAAGTCTTTCTTTGCACCCTCAGCTAGTTCCCAAATAAGGACATGGAGACATGAATTATGAATGTTCAACCTTAGCTGAGGTTTGTTCCTAACTAGCTCTTATAATTGAAATCATTCCATATTTTTAAACTATGTTCTGCCTCGTGGGTCATTTCTTCTCTTCCTGCTTCTTCTCCATGTCCCACTGGAATATTCTACCTTTCTTTTTCCCAGAATTCTCTTTCTGCCTGTAAATACTATCCATCCTCTCCTGCCTAGCTATTAGACACCCAGAATGTTTTTAAACAAATCAGAAAGTGCCTTAGATAGAGACACATACTTACAGTATAAATAAATAAGCAAAAAATAAACAAAATTTCCGCAATACCTCTCCCTTGTTTATTGCCATTATCTTTTTAGAATCTTATGTATCTTCATATGGACTCAAACTCAAGCTCCCAATGCAGCCAAGGATGACCATGCAATTCTTATTTTCCCACCTCCACTAAACAGCCTGGGTTATGGGCATATGTCATCCTACCCAGTTTATACAATGTTGGAGATCAAATCCAAAGCTTCCTTTAGGGTAGGTAATCACACACCAACTGAGTTGTATTTCTCATCCAAGTCTCTCCAATTTGTATTACTGATATTCTCTCAGCTGGTGAATTTCTTAACTATGAAAGCTAATACACAACAGAGTTGATTTCATCAAGTTTAAAATATAGATTCTTCACATTTCAATATTTTGAAAGTTATGTATTACACGATACAGATTCAGAAAAATATTGTTAGTTTAAGACTCTTAAGTTATACACCCTAACTGCAAATGCTATTATAAAAATTGTTCAATATTGTGACGCGGTGTGATATTGAAGACATTGAAAGAAAACATTGTGTAATCGTGTAAACAGCTGCATGTGAAGATGCCGTATTGGAACAGAAATCCAACAAAAGATGAGTGAGTAACCATTTTCATCAGAATAATAGAGTAATTTTTTCTCCCATCCTTTGTGCACCTCTTTAAACTAAAAAAAAAAATTCCTTTTCATTGAGATGTCAGAGAGGCTTTCCCCACAATGTCTGGTTGCCTAAACAAGACCTGAAAAATGATGACACTTGGAGCCTGAGGAAAGGCTCATTTAATTGCTTAAAGGTACTGACTGCTCTTCTAGAATGGGTTCAATTCCTGGTACATACATGGCAGCTCACAACTGTGGGGATATGTTTCAAATTTAATAAATACAGCCTGAGATATCAGAGGACAGACCCACCTCCTCCTGTCTTTTTTTTCTTTTTTCTTTTTTGACAGAGTTTTCTGTGTAACAGTCCTGGCTGTACTGGAACTTGCTTTGAAGACCAGGCTGGCTTTGAACTCACAGAGTTGCCTCTGCTTCCCAAGTCCTGGGACTAGCAGTGTGAGCCATGGCTTCCTCTTCCTTGCTCTGTCTTTCTATGCCTGCCTTAAATACCTTCTTTCTTCAGTTAAGATGTGGCACCACCACTGCCTGCCTGGGAGCCTAGAACTCTTTCTGTAAACTAAGATGACCTCAAACTTAGATTTGATTGGATTAAGGGCATAAATCAACACTCCTGGATATTCCATGTGCTGGGATTAAAGGTGTGAGTTACCACTGTCTGATCCTCTGTGGGTAGATCCCTCTGATATCTCCAGCTGTTTTAATTATATTTGAAACATATCCCCACACATAACTGTCTGTAACTGTAGTCTTCTGAGACCCAGTGCCATTCTCTAACATGTAGACACACTCATGTAAACAAAATATAGGCCATCCTGGTCTACAGAGTCAGTTATAGGACAGTCAGGGTTATACAGAGAAACCTTGTCTCAAAAAAAAAAAAAAAAAAGATGACAGCAATGAGCATGTTAAGATAGAAGGGGAAAAGCTCAGAGGAACCCAAGCCTAGACAAAAACCCAAGGGCAACTGGGGAATTCTGGGAACTGGAGAACTTGTCTTCCCTTGGGAGAAAGAACCTCATCCAAACCGGCTATCTGATACCAAGCAGTCAGACATAAGTTCATATACATACATACATTATAGGGACTGAGACAGGTATGCATGTATCAAAAAAAGGAAAAGAGGCAAAGGATTTGAGATCATGAAGGACTTCATAGGGAGTTAGGGGATGAAAGGGGGACACGATGATGTAATAATATAATAATTTGAAAGAATAAATAATAATTTAAAAATTGGAACCTGTATTGTTATTTAATATTTTGTGGTATAGCTTTCCTATTCTAAGGGCACTCATTGTCAAAACTCATATCTCCAGGAGCAAAAGGTTCAGAAAAAATATTGAGATTTGTTTATTTTTATATGACCATTTATTCTCTTGATAATTGGTGTTTTGAGTTCTTTGTATATCAGTCCTCTATTGAACGTGCAGCTGTTGAAGATTTTCTAGCTCTCATTGAGTTTTTAATTTAAAAACTCTTAACTGTTTCCTTTTCTGTAACCCATACTGGTCAAATTCAGCAAACTAGTAACTTTGATGTTCTCATCCCTAAATACATTGCATTCCCTCCCTGCAAGCCTCAGAGGAGATAGTATGGGGAGTTTTAAGAGTTAGAGGATAGGGAAGATTGGAGCAAAAATAGTGTTTTCTGTAACTGGGAAGCTTGTTATAACTATGGACTCATAGCCATTGTGGCAGCCTGCACAAGATCAAGACATTTTACATTCTGGCATGGATAAAGGAGAGTTCACAAGGCCCAAATCCTAGCTGAAGAGCTATCAGCAGTTGTTGGCTGTTGAGGGAGAAAGTCAGTTTTCTTCACCCAGTAGGCTGCCATCTCCTCTGGAAGGCCCTGTCCTTATGCGTATGCGCAGTGCTGACAGGAGCCAATGGGATACGATATATATACACATATGGGAATATGCAGTTGGGAGGAGAATAATTAAGTGTGGGTTGAGAAGGAGTAGGAAATCGGGGACTTAAGGGTGGATTTACTCAAAATACATTGTACTTATGCATGAAATTCTCAAAAAAATGAAAAAAAAATGTAGTTTAAAATGAAAGAAATTAAAGAAAAGAAGGAGAAAATAAATCTTCTCCAACACTTTGGTTCAACATTGTTCATGATATTTTAGTTAACACTGATTGCGAGACATAATATAAGCCTAATCTTGGGGGGGGGATGAAATTTATTTCAAGAATCTATTATTTGTTTGATAAAAATGAAATACTTAAAAATCCAAGATACCTTCACCCTATATTTTTAATCAACAGAACACAAATAAATGTCCTCCCAAGAAGTAGGGGGTGAATTAAATGTTTTTTTCACCTACCTACCTCTGCTCAATCACTCTGAAATGAACACAAATAAATGAGGCTTACTTTACTCTGGAGCTCACAGATGGTTGCCATCTTGTACCACTGTTCTGTTGTTATAAAATGTGTAATTTTGAAAATGTTGGAAAAGGTGCTAAGACCCAATGGATGTCTTCCTAATGTAAGTACCACACAGACATCAATCCTAAAGCTCCCATTCTCTGTTCCTCCCTTTCAAAACATTGTTTCCAGGGAACAATGTTTAAAGTTTAATGAAACTTTGGTTCTTGTTTGGAGGTTGACAAATGACATTTCATTTGTAATAAGTAAACGATTAGTCAGTAAACTATGGGGAATGGAGTATTAAGAGGAATTGTCCCCCCCCCAAATGGTAAGATAATTAAAAGACTGTGGTACAGCTATAGTCACTGACTGATAAAGTGGCTTCTATAACTGAGAAGTATACATAAAAGTTCCTTGAGAATTAGCTTTGCAAAGAGTGGACACATTAGTTGATAAGTAATAAATGCTCAAGCCACTGTGAAAATTAGAAATGTGTATTCCATAGGAATTATGATGTTTCAAATAAGAAATAGAAAAATTATTTATTAAGTATTGATAATATGTTATTTGCCTGGAGAAATAGGTTATGAGTGGTATTAGAAACAATGAGCTCCAGTTTGCTTTCAATAAGTATTTTGTGCTTATCAAATGAACAAAATCTCAGGCTATTAGAGAACCTGGAAGATTATTTTGTTCATAGTTATCACCTCATATTAGAGGGAGATATTTAGAATGGTTAGTTTCTGTCAAAATGCAGAAATTAAAGAAAATAAAGAAGAAACTGTTGGATAATAATTGAACAGAGCTGGAATCTGAGGATCCAATTAGATAGTTGCTCTCTCTATTTTGCATACTTCCTAGGAGAGCTAAGATCCTTTAACACCTGTTAGGCACAGATTAAGATCGTACACAGTCATAGATCTCGAGAGACATAAAATGAGAATTACGTACACAGCTAATTAAACTTAAAATCCTGAAAATAGCTATTTTCTATTTTTTCAAAAATCCCCAATAACCACAATATTAGAATAAGAAAGTCCCGGGCTTAATAATATACTGTTTTCAAAATGTCAAACTAAAATACCATCTGATGTAAACTGCCATGGATGTGATTTTTATAGAACTATTTTTATGGATTTTAACATGGCAAAAGTGTACATTTTTCATGGACCATTAAATTATTTTGGCTCTTTATTCTTTTCCCCCATAGCATAATGTATAATATATGACAGTCAAAAAGAGGATATGCACTCAGGCATTCTATTGCTATCACAAATTTTAATCTCTTTGTGAATAAATGACACAGACCTGAGACATTTCTTTCGGAGGTGGACAGGTGCCATGTGTGCCCCGTTCTGCCTTCCATCCCATTGGTGTATTTGCACACCAAGTGGGGTCAGTTATGGTTACTGATGGCTAAGCTATCTGGCTTGCAATGATTGGAAGGAAACTTATCTTCTTTCTGTTTATTAATGACTCACCATAAAAGATTAGCTTTTTATTGGGGGGGAGGGGCACTGCATTGTCTTGGGTGCTCACCACAGATTAGACGGAACATGGACTTCAACTGAGCAGTTATCTCCAGGTTCCATGCTTCAATCTTCCATTGGATGTTCTATTCAAATCACTGCTTCATTAAATTACTTGTATAATACTCTGTGTGTCCAAATTTGACAACTGGAGACACTGCTTAGGACAAGGAGTAAATATTGTCTCCCCAAAGAAACTATATTTCTTTGAAGAGGAAACAAAGGTAAAACAAACAGCGACAGGAAATATAAATAAAAAGAAACAGGAAAATGATTTAAACAAAAAGAAATGTTATTTTTTACCCGTGTATTTTTAACAAGTTATTACATTAATCTTGTTCCACTCCATTCATAAACAGCTTCCCAAATTTCTTTCTTTCCTTCTATCATGTAACATATGGAAATAAACTTACATAGAGTTATAGTTTAACCTCTTTAGTTCATAATGTTTTTGATTATAGGGATAACTAACGTTTTCTGCATCTGTTTTTATAGAAGTAAATTACAGCCAAAGAATGACTACATGACCCACTTCTATAGATAGCAAGATAAAAGGATACAGAAGCTGTAAAGCTAGTCAAAGCGTGGGTCTATAACAGGCGCCTGGAACAAGAACCTTGAACAATAAAGACTACATAAGAAAAAAAAGATCATTTAGGCAGACAGTCATTTATTTCTCAATTTAATCATGCATCCAACATCTCTTATAAGCAATTACTATACTAAGGTTGGAAACACACTGCAATTCTGGCTTAACAGAATAAGCTTTATAATTAAAAACCTAACTTCCACTAGATAACAAAAGGTAAATTTTACCTAGAAATAGTAATAATAATAATAACAATAATAAAAATAATAAGAATAAAAAATAGATTTTGTAGTAGTAAAAGCAGGGGATGGGTAGGTAATAGCTAATAACAGAGCCCTCTACATCAACATTCAATGAATAGTAGGTAGGTGAAGTGACTTATTTCACTTTCTGTTGGTATGATAAACACCATACCATAAGCAATTTGGAGAAGAAAGGATTTATTCACTTTACACCTTAAAGTCCACAATCATGGGAAGTCAAAACCAGAACTCAAAGGGAGGAACTGAACCAGGCTGCCTTGATAATCTACTTCTGTCTGTTTTGCTTTTCCTGAAAGTTTTGCTACTTTTCTTATACAGCCCAAACAAACCTCCCCTGAGATGGCAAGATGGCATTGTGTACAGTGGCCTGAGTCTTCCTACATAATTAGTAATTAAGAAAGTGTTCACAGACATGCCCATAGGCCAAAATAATAGAGGCAAATTTTCAGTTGCAATTCCCTTTTCTCATACATATGAATTTGATACACAATTAATATTATCTGTCACAAGTTCATACCTTGTCAATTTGACATGTAAACACATCATTTTTAAGTCATACATTGTTTTGTTTTCCAGATCTCAGGCTAATATTAATGTCACAGTATGAAACACAGCTCAACTTTTTAAAGTTCAGTGTCTTTTAAATTTTCTAATGATTTAGAAGTCTAAGTTCTTTTTAAGACTCCAAAGTCTCTTAGCTGTGGGTTCCTCAAAAATTCAAAAGAAGTTATAAACTTTATTACAAAGAAAAGTACCAGAGTATGAAAATTGATCATATTTAACAAAACCAAAGTTCAGTATTATAGTTCCAAACACTTGTAGTTCAATGCCTGAACTTAGAAATTATAATGATCTGTTGGGCTTCAAAGACTTGGGCAGCCCCACTTATCTGGCCCTGAAACTCATAACAAATGCAGCTTGTCTCTTGGCTCAGGGCATCTCCACGGCACACCTTGGTTTTAACTCCACAGTCTGAGCAACTATAAGAAGTTCAGTCTCCAATGTGACAAAAGCCACACCTTCACTACTGCCTCTTCTGGTTTCTCTTCAGGGAGACTCATATTGAGACACACAGTGCCAAGACTCAGCTGTTCCTCATGACACCTTCATTCATGAGGGCAGTTTTTACATATGATCCAATTTTACTTCACTTTAGAAGTGTCCCTGGAGATCTCTGCAGCATAGCTTCTGTGTGTTGACGCAAAGAAAAACTTTGAAGAAGATTTTTACATCAGTGATTCTCTGGTCTTTTGTTAATTGTAGATCATTATTTTTAGTTACTGTTGAACAGAAACCACTAATTCTGAACTTTTTTATAAGAGAGATTGTCAAACTCTGAAAGGCCACAACCTGGACATCCGTTATCAGTATTTCTCTTGAGTTATCATCTAAGTTTCCACAAGAGCATTATAAATTCAGAGCACTTCCACCCCCAAGTTCCAAATGCACCCACAATCTTACCTCCCTATACATAAAATAACAGAGTTGGGTCCACCATATCAAAAGTCAGCTCTCTGATATCTACTTCTTTTTTTTAGTAATTAAGAAAATGCCTAATAGACACACCCAAGGGGCAATCTGATGGAGGCAGTTCCTCAGTTAAGGTTCCCTCTTTCCTAGTATCTTATGTTGACAAGCAAGATTACCCATTACAAACAAACAAACAAAAACCATCTGAACTAGAATGTGAAGTTTTAGATCCAGGAAGACAGACAACACAATGGATGTTTGAGAAAAATTACACCAAAGAATAATCCATGTTAAGGTCTAAAAATGTAAGATGCCAGGAATATTTGATGCCATAAGTTCAGTGAATTTAGCCTGAAGAAAGGGAAACGCTAAATCAGAAAGACATACAACAATTGGCCTTGTGTCATTGTAATCGAGATAATATGATTATTTCCCCCTACTCGGGTCTGAGTCACCACAGACCAGGCTAGCAATAAACTTTGTCTATTTTCTTTGTGACATAGTTTCTTAAAAACAGTAGTACAGCACACTATAAGGCATATATTCATTTTTAATCAGTGAATAAGCTAGAGGCATAAAATGAGTTGCATTTTTGATAGTTTGGAGAGCTACAATCACCTCTGCTGTGTATTAACTCAACCAAATTTGACAAATGCACTCCGCCTCAGAACTCACACAGGTGAAATGCCTTGACATTTCCAGATGTCTTCATTTATTTTTCTTGAACTAGCCTACACTTTTCTTCTTAGCTGCTAACAGAAAGGCATATTGATTCTAATAGCCTTTCTTATTTGGTTGGCCTGATGGGCATATTTATCATAGTCATGTAGGAAAGGAGATTGGCCACCTTCAAGAGACCTTTGGAAATTAACAGACTAAGAATAGGTTGATTTGAAATACCATTTCTGCCAAGATTACATGTTCCAAAGTTATGCTACAACAGCACACCCTTTTAAGAATATTTCTATCATTTATGTGTGAGTCAGTGTGTTTATTTTGTTGTATACAACTGTATGTGTAGATGACTGTTGTGTCACAAGAAAGAGAAGAATCCTTTGAAGCTAAAGTTAGAGTATTTTGTGAACTTCCAGATAGCAGTGTTGGGATCTGAGCTCAGATCTCAATGACTGAGCAACAAAAAGATCTTAACCATCTATCGAGATATCCACCTCTTTCTATCTCCTTCTTTGCTCCTTGTACTCAACCATCTCCCTCTTTCAAGATTTGTTCCCAACTCTTCTTGGTTGCAACCCATTATGATCCCAATTTGCTAAAGAGATCTTTATTTTCTCTTCCTAGGGAATCTCTGGATGTCTCTCTTAAGTTCCTTCTGTTGCCAACATGTTTAGGGGTTGTGGTTTGTAGCTTGTGTATTCTTTGCTTTTTGTCTAAAATCCACTTATGAGTGAGTACATCCAATGTCTTTCTTTCTGGGCTTGTGATACTTTGTTCAGGAGGACATTCTCCAAGTTTATCCATTTGCCTGAAAATTTTGGGATGTCATTTATTTCTGCTGAATAGTACCCCATTGTGTAGATGTACCACAGTTTGTTAATCCATTCTTCAGTTGAGGGGCATCTAGGTTGTTTCCAGGTTCTTGCTTGTAGTAGGACGTTTCTGGCCCAGACCTTTGGACCTAGCTTCAAGGTTTAGGCCCTCAGACCCACAGACCCGCAGAGACACACAGATGCTTTCAACAGTTTTAGGTTGCTCGGCCTAAGGCCCAGGCATATAACTTGCTAATTCTTTACCCTTAATCTAACCCATGACTCTTTCCTGTTCAGCCATGCAGTTCGGTATCTATTTTCAGAGCAGCATAGTTGTCCTCTGCTTCTTCTGGCTTCTCTCTGGCCTTCTGCTCTGTTCTTCCTGTTCTTCGAGTTTTCCTAGTCTAGTAGCTTCACTCACACTTCCTGCCTGCCTTTGGCCAATCAGCACTTTTTATTAAACCCATAGGTGGGGATAGTTATTTACAATGGAACAACTTAATCCCCCTACACTTGCTATTGTGAATAATGCTTCTATGAACATAGTTGAGATAATGTCTTTAGGGTACGAATGTGCATCCTTTGAGTATGTGCCCAATAGTGGTACTGCTGGATCCTTAGGGAGATTGATTCCCATTTTTCTGAGGAATAGCCAAACTGTATTCCAGAGTGGCTGCACAAGTTTACCCTCCCCCAACAATGGAGGAGTGTTCCCCTAGTTTCGCATCCTCTCCAGCATAGGCTGTCATCTATGTTTTTGAACTTCTCACCCTTTTGGGGGAGGGGATGGAGAGATGGGGAGGGGCAAGGCTGAGGGCTGGCTGGGAGGGATTGGGAGGAAGGAGGGAGGGGGAGCAGAGGGATACATTGATGAAGATGACATTTTTTAAATGAAAATAAAATTAAATTAAAAAACAAAAGATCTTAACCAATGTGCATTCTCTTTTTTAGACAACCACACCTACCTTAAGTCTGTATCCATCTGTCTTAGGGTTTTTTTGTGATAAAAAGCACCATGACTAAAAGCAACTCTGGAAGCAAATTGTTTATTCCACTTCATGTTTATTAGCTGGGTAATAAGCTATCATGTTGGGATATGTTTCATATTTAATAAAAACCGTTCTGAAATATCAGAAGGATCTACCCACAGTCAATTCAGGAAGAACAGAAAGTGGTGATTTACACCTTTAATCCCAGCACAGGGAATATCCGGGAGTGGTGACCTACGCCCTTAATTCCAGCAGATCTCAGTTCGAGGACAGCTTAGTTTACAGAGGGAGTTTCAGGCTCCCAGGCAGGCAGTGGTGGTACCCCACCTTTACTCTTAACCTGGATGTGAAATAACTGCTTGAAGAGTGTCTTTAAGGCAGGCATAGGAAGACAGAGGAGGCAATAGAAGCAGTGAGGAGTGAAGCTGAGGAAGCTGGAAGACAGCTGGGTGAGATTTGACTGTGGTGTTTCCTCTCTTTGATATTTCAGCCTTTCCCTGAGATCTGGCTGTGAGTTTCCTTTATTTGTGCAACATTATCACTGAGGAAAATCTAATGCAGAAGCTATGGAGAAGTGATGGTTACTGGCGTGGTATTTATTATTTAATTAGTCTGCTTTTTTTTTTTTTTTTTTTTTTTTTTTTTTTTTTTTTTTTTTTTTTTTTTTTTAATAGAACTCTGTAGTAGTGAGGTTTCTCGATCCCGGGCAGCCAGAGATCCAGACCCACAGACCTGCCCCCCGAGACCTCTTTGTAGCCCGCTCGCCGCCCAGACCCCCAGAAATGACTCAGGTGCTTATATTAACTTTATGCTGTTTGGCCTATGGCCCAGGCACATTGCTAGCTAGCTCTTACATCTTAAATCAACCCATTTTTATTAATCTGTCTGCCACGTGGCCCGTGGCTCACCTGTGTTTCTTACATGTTTCTTCTTGGGCGGCTTCAGCTCTGTCTGCCTCTGACTCCGCCCTTCCTTTCCTACCTATGCTCTGATTTCTCTTCCTACTTCTTCTATGATGCCTGTCATGGACCAAAACAGCTCCTTTATTTAAAGATTGAGATTCATAGCATACATAAATGCATTCCCACGTCAGAACTCAGTACCACCCACCCAGGGGTAACATCATTCACAGTGAGCTAATTCTTCCATATTAACTATGAATCAAGAGAATGCCCAAAAGACTTGTTCATGGGCCAGTCAGATGAGACCATTTTTCCAATTGAGGATTTATCATTTCAAATAACTACAGATTGTATAACGTTGACAAATCACTAAACAGGGCATACTTCCTCTCAATTCTTCAAATATTCACAGTGTAGAGGACTCAGTAATTAAAACTACAGTTAACATAGTAGATTTTTGCATCACAAGATATGGCATATCTGTTGACACCATAATAGAAGCAAATGCTTAATAGAAAAGAGTCTCCCCTCATTTCCTTAATGAGGAAGGCTTAATAGGAAACGAGCCTTCCTCATGTCCAAATAAAACAAACAAGAGACTGTTGTGACTTTGATAGCTTAATTTAGAAATTTTTAATTTTTGGTAAGTATCAATACATACATTGAATTGAAAAGTTAAAGAAATAACTAAACAGTTTTCTCAATAGTATTTGACAACACTGTCCAGAGAGCAAGTTAAGGGTCTAGGGTCTTATTTTAGCTCGTGGTGGAATGACATAGAGTCCATCATAGTGAGGGAGCATAATATTGGAGTGAGAAAACCGATCACTTTGCATTCATGATCAGAAATCAGAAAAGAATGAATGCTCTTCCTCTGTGTACTTTTTTCTAGTTCATCTGCACCACTGGCCAATAGGATGATGATGCCAAACACATTCAGGATAAGTCTCTGTTCCTCAGAGAAAGCCTGACATACATGAACAAAGCTGTGTATTCTATGCCATCTAAATGCCATCAAGGTGACAGTCAAGATTAATGATCACTTAGTTTATTTTCAAATACAAAGATATCTTTCTAAATTGAAAATAGATTTTTTCCATAAAATATATTCTGTTCCTAATTTCTCATCCCTTATCTCTTCCCAATCTTCTCATTGTAGATTAAGGTGTTTGTAGCTGGGTTGGTGTTTGGCTTTCTCCTGTGTTAGCATGTTGAGTACCTCCCAGTACCATGAACATTAGTCATCAGTGGTGAAAGCTCTAGATAGGAACCAGATCAAAGTTTCTGTGTTCAATGAGATATGTCTTCAGCAACAGAGCCTTATCTTCAGTTTTTGGACAGGAACAAATAGCCTAAATTGCTCAGGGCTAGAGACTTCCAGCTGAGGTTTTATCTCTACCTTACTATAGTGTGATTCTCTTTAGATTTTTTTGCATTTATGTACACACACATACATATACAGAAATACATGTATATGTAAAGAAACTTTATATGTAAATTACGTATATGCTTTCTCTAAAAATTGGAGGCTGGCAGTAGAGTTATATGGAAACCTACAACAGTAGAAGTTTAAATATGTATATTTTGTCATGTGTACAATGGAAATAATGACTACATATACACTGTTCAAACTGAATTATTAAACATTACACTTAAAAGGCCCAGAAATAGGATTCAGTTAAATTCCATATGTTATAATACGGGGAAGATTTACTATTTTCTGGTTGAAAAATAGACTGTGTTAGTCTCCCTGATGCTGACAAAATCTTTTCTGTTATGTTGATTCATATCCTACAGGAAACAAAACATATTATTTAAATAAATGTGTTCAAAGGTATCTCATTATTACATGTTGATAAGAAGTTGCTTTTTTTCATAGTGTGAGATATTTAGAGATTTTTATGCTATAAATCTATTTATTTTAAAGTAATAATAAAAATGTAGATACGTTGTGCAGGTCCAGAATTTTGATGTGCTCTGTGGTGGCTCATTCTTTATTTACATAAAGAGAAGAATGAGCAGATTGGATTAACCCAACATGGGATGCAAAGATATTCATCATCAATAGCTCACAGTGGAATAAGAACGTGTTTTTTTAACTTCCTTGTTTATTTTTCTCTGTGTGTACATTTGTGTACAACTGTGCTTGCCCATACATACCCAGGCAAAGGCTACATTCAAGGCCAGACATCCTTATACTTGCACAGCACTTTCTCTACAGAGCCAGATCCTCAGCCCAGAAGGCATCCTTAACTGGCAATAGAACCTACTCATCTTCTTTCTCGGCTCCAATTTTACATCACTCCTCAATTCAGTATCTCTGTTTGCATATTCATATGTAGCCCCTAGATATCCATTTACTGTTTTGGGTTACTATTTTCCCCAAATGTTGCTTGGTTTTCAGAAGAGTACCATTCTGTCTTACTTTTATGTACTATTTGACAATTTTATTAAAAATGAGTCTTCCCTCACCCGTCCACCCCATCCTCCCATCCATTCTCCAAGGAGAAGGGAATCCCAAGGTGAGACAGTTCAGTCTGGCATATCCAGTTGAGGTAGCTCTGAGTCCATGCCCCCAGTATCAAGGCTGAGTAAGGTGTTCCTCTGTAGGGAATAGGCTCCTAGATGTCAGTTCATGCACCAGGAATAAACTCTGATCCTACTGAAAAAGGCTCCACAAACTGCCCGCGCCCTTTAACTGCCATCTACCTTTGGGGGGCTTAGTTCCAGTCCATAAAGGTTGCTCAGCTGCCATTTCAGAGTCAGTGAGCTCCAATAGCTCCAGTCAGCCATCTCTGTGGGTCTCCTCATGATCCTGATCGCTTTGCTCACACACTCTCTCCTTCCTCTCTTCAGTTGGACTGGGAGCTCGACCTGGCCTTTAGCTATGAATCTCTGCTTCTGCCTCTATCCATTGCTGGATGAAGGTTCTATACTGATAATTAGGGTGGTCATTCTTTTGATTATAGGGGAAGTTCCTGTTTAGACACCCTCTCCACCATTGCTGGAAGTCCTAGCCATGGACATCTTGTGGGATCTTGGATGTTTTCCTAGCGCCAGGTTTCTCTCTAAGCCCACAATGGCTCCCTCTATCAATATAGCTATCTCTTAGTTCTCTCTCTCTGTTTCTCCCCTCACTCAAACATTTCATTCTCTCATCATCTCTTCCTACCTCCCTTTTTTTTTTTTTTTTTTTTTGCTCCTCCATATGATCCCAGTTTATTTATGAGGCTGAAGGAGGATAGGAAGGAGGGGAGGAAGGGGGAACAGTGGTGAGTATGAGAAAAAATCTTTTAAAATAAAGTTTAAAGAAGAATGAGTCATATGAGAAAAATGGAAACATTCCCATTTGAGATACCAAGAAGATTGTGAGTGAAATTTAAAGAATGAACTACAGAAAATATCAGTACAAAAATTCATGGGGATGAATACTGCCCTTTTTCTGACCTTTTCCAATTGATTTTCTCCGGAGAGTTCATAACAGAAAAATTGGGATGAATGTACCATTGCTGATAAGTCACACATGTAATGAAAGTTTAAGACACCAAAAATGGGGTAGAAGGATGCTGGGATGACAGGTGACGGGTGGGGACTGTGGGTCTCCAAGTTTGATTCTGACATCCAGCAGTTTGTAAGCCATCCAAGCTCAGTCGCTTCTTATTTCTTAGTTTTAGAAACATGTCCAGACATCTTGGGAGAACATTGTGAACTAGTGAAAGGCCCAGCAGATGAGGAATGCTTGCAAGAGGTGAGGCAGCTGCTGAAGGAAGGACACACATCCCAAGCCAACAGGAAGCAGAGATACCATTTCACTCCATGCATTCCAGTAAGAATTTCAATATCTAATTCCACTTAACAAGATGGCATTGGAGTTTGGAACATTTGGCTTGCAGGGTCAGACCACCTGTGTCATGGTTAAGATTGGATGGATAATAAGTATCTAATGCTGGAGAGATAGAGGCAAAGCCTGCCACGGTGTGGGGGGGTCTTTCCCTGACAAGGGATTTATTTGAAGAAAACCCCCTAAGATGGATTGAGGTAAGTAGAATTGGTCAACTTAGCAAGAGAACCAATAAACTAAAATAAAATATGGATGCTAACTTTTCGGATTCCCCAGAGAAGGGTCAAATACTCTTGCTACAACCACAGAGCTAAGGACTCATCACTGTAAGCCTTGTTAGCCATGTGTTGACTAAGATTTATGCAGGGTTTTCCTGTTTGAATGAGAGAAATTTCCAGGGAAGGTGAATGCTGTGAACTATCAGGCCACAGGAATAGCATAGAGAGAATGTGTAGAAATAATGTCCCTATAGAAAGAATTTGGATACCTCAAACATGCCCAACAGAACTGTGAGCAGACAGATACCAGTAGCACCAGGGCTGTAAATAACCAGGGAATATTTAAAAGTATAGGGGATTGGTTAAGGTATTAGATGATTGGAGTGCACAGTAATATTATTGTATTAGAAATGAAATTCTTACTAGAAATATTTGAAAGCCATTCATAAGTAATATTAAACAAGATGGTGACTCATTTAAAATGGAGGTTGGAAAAGAATAGTTTGGAATCCTACTATATTTCTGGAGAAATTATGCTGAATTTAACAGAAATTAGGGCCAGTTAGATGAAGAAAAATGACCTAATAATTGTAGTTTTAGTAGGCATATTTTAGCATAATTACTATAGGAAATATTAGGGCTTTTGCTTTGTCTTTTTATCACAGGAGAAACATCATATTGAAAATTTACAAGCTGAATAATCATGTAGATTTAACATTTATCATTATTGGATATAGTCATAGAACATATATAAAGAACAAAGAAAAAAAATAGCAAGGAGTCTTAACCACAGAAACCACTAAAATAATAGATAACGGCAGAGAAAACTTTCAAATAGTCACTGATGTATACTGGTCATCTTTGATGAACTGCACACAATGTAAAGTGTTTTAGGAATCATCAAAGAAATTATTAAGAGAAATTTCTCTGAGAAAAATTTAAAAAATCATAAATACATATCTCACTTTGTCCTTAATAGGTTAACTATCATGAAGATACAGGCTATAGTTATTTGAAAAGAGAAGCCCCCAACTGAATGATTGGCTTATAAAAAGGCCTATGGGGACTTGTTTTGACTATTAATTGTAGTAGGAGGAACAAACCCACAACAGGCATTGCCATTCCCTGGACAGATGATCTTAGGATATATAAGTAAGGTGGCTAAATATGAGCTTGAACAAAATCCAATAATCATCATTCACCCATGGTTTCTGCTTCACATTCTCTCTTGAGTCTCTGCCCTTAATTCCCTCAATGATGGACTATCACCTGGGAGTTTAAGCCAAGTAAATCTTTTTCTACCCTAAGTTACCTTGTTTCAGATAATCTTATCACAGCAACATAGAGGAAAGTAGAATATAATTTAAAAAGAAAGTATATTTGGATACAATAAAACAATGAAATAAACCATTTAGGTACTACCATACTCTTAAATGTTGAGATGGGAATTATAAAGCCCTTTTATTTTCTGGCAAAAATTAATGATACAGAGTATTTAAAAACCATTGAAAAGAGCAATTAATTTTTGTCATGACTTTGTGATATGAGTTTTGAGAATAATTGTATTCATGCTCCATTTTTTTGGAATTAGTGGTTTCCTTTATATGTAGTTTATAAAGTTTCAACTGCAAAACTCAGTTCTGAGAATTTTTTCTATTCAACTAAAATATAAATATCTGTATACAACCTTCACAGTTCACAAAACATATTGTAGACAATTTTGGAAAGTCATATACATAATACATTTTTCCATGTATCTGATATGTGGTAGAATAGAATAATACAAACTGATTATCTAATAATTCTGTAAGTCAACATGAGACACAAGTCGTGAGAGAATTGATTCTGCTATATTTGGTTGCTACGGAGGTTTTCTGGGAAAATACATCAACTTGCTGTTTCTAAAAGAGTTCCTTGTATGATGGTACCCTTGATTCATCAGATAGATGCATCCCTTTTACCTACAGCATTTTTCTATGGTCATTTTTTGTTTTATCTTGACTCAGAATGGTTCTTTCTTTTAAACAAAAATGAAAACCAACCGTCTAAAGATTGGACTTACAAATACTGAGGTCAAGCCCTAGCTCAAAAATTAATTAACATCAATACATTGAGGGGTAACTTATTCAGGAAAAATCTCTCACATGATATGAAGTCTGAGAAGTCTAACATCCCTCCAAAGGCTGAAGAAATAGGGATGCCACTATCAAGGTTGAATATATGCTGGAAAACTGAAGAAGTTCATAAACTAATGACATAACACTCTGAGGCTGAGGACCTAGATCATGGAAGCAGGTGGCTCTAACTTTAAGAGTTGAAAGACAAGAGAATCTGGAGTTTACATACCCAAGGTTAGAATAGGAATATTTTATCTCTAGAAAAGACAATTCTCCTTTTCTATTTTTTAAAAATTGTTGTTATTTTTTGCTTATTTATTGTTGTTAAAGCCCTGTTGTGTATCAAAGAAAATGTTTATTGTAGTCACCCACTGACTCAAACTTTTACACTCTTTCTACCCTCTCTGATACACAGTATTAATCTGACTTCTAATGATTCATCATTATAGCCATAGATCAATGCATCTCTCATCCCTTATCTGAGAAACTTTTAATTACAATAGATTGTGATTAACCCAGTGACCTTCAAGTGACTAAAGTTCAGAGAATAAGAGACTGCAGAATGCTCAGCCCCAAAGGAAGCTTGTGAACTGCTGCTTCCCTCAGAGGGCCATGAGATCAGGCAATCTTAGGTTGGCCAGCTCTGTTTAGGGTGATCATGTCAGTTTCACCCCAGTCTTTCCACTTCCCTTTTGCTATTATACAGCTAGTATTCATTCTTTTTTACTTTGAGATGCAAATGCTCAAAAGTTACGTTAAATACTTACTTCCTGATAAAAGTCAGACCTTACATACTTTCCTTTCTTGAGACAGGAGGAGAAATTTTCTTTATTGTTTTGGATAATTATCTACACAAATAGAAATAGCTAATCATTAAAGCTGCTTTAAGTAATTCCTCTTTCTCTTCCTATATGTGCTATAGATCAGATGCTATGGACTTGCATCAGCACAGTGAGTGTGAAACCCTGAAGTGCTTGTGCAGTGTAGCCAGATGTTCTACTCCTAATTCACACAACCATTTGAAAACCAGATGCTGTGAACTAAGCCATTGACATTAATTTCTAATGTTCATTAATTGAGCATAACTTTGTAATGTGAAGTTCTGGCCTGGCCTTTCAATCCTAGCTCCAAGGTTCAGACCCTCTTGCAGCTCTGCTGCCACTTGGTCCCAAATAATCACACAAAGGCTTATAATAATTTCACGCTGATTGGCCTATGGCTCAGACATATAACTTTCTAACTTTCAACTCTTAAACTAATCCATAATTAGCCAAGTGGCTTAGTACCTTTTTTCAGAGCAGCATCTTGGCCTTTTCCCCTGAGTATGCTGGTGTTTCTTCTTTTTTCTTCCTGCTCCCAGAGTTTTCTTAGTCTGGTAGCCCTGCCCACACTTCCTGTCTACTTTCTGACCAATCAGCTTTTATTAAACCAGTAGGAGGGACAAATACTTACAATGTACAAGAACATAATCCCACAGCATAACTTTCATAGCTTTTCAACATATCACATACATAATGTCCTCAATATATAAAAATAATAAAACTGATATTCTTTTAATGAGAAATGGTCATCATGAAGTTCACACTCTTCTAATCTTAATACTACCAACTACTCATCTTCTTAGACACCTAGAACAAGTAGCTAGAAAATAAATGTGAGAAAACAAAGAATTCCTGGTAGACATAACTGGTCACAATCAAGGTAGTCATCTTAAAAAGTCACAGTATATGATATGTGACTTCCCTCTTGGAAGGCTACTGTGTGGAACATGTATGAATTTGCTATGTGAAATTTTATTGGTAATTAACTGGTATCCAGTGGGTGGTCATAGTTATCTAAAGACTTGGGAAAGAAATGATTAAATTGTTAGTTTTTGGACATATTATTTGCAATCACAAAGCATCAGTGTGTTTTTGTTCTTACATCCATGTCTTATAAGCACCAACCCCAGAACCACACTTTCAAAGAATGCCTTTAAGCATAGAGACCTCACATTCTTTGTCTTTTATCAACTCAGAGTTACTCAATTGCAACTTTTTTCTTTGACTAATTTTTTATTCTCTTTCCTGAAACACAGTTTTCTGCACGTTTTTTATGATCTGTCTCTGCTCATATATATTTGGGAATGCTGATTTATTTATTACCTATAACTATTTTGTATATAGAATGTATTCATAATTTAATGAGGGGCTTATGTCAAATAATTTATCTGAATAGAATAGTGGTTATATATTTTAGTTGCATAATATTAGGTATATTTATTTTTCTTTGTTCATGAATCCCTGCATATATAAAATAAATGGGGTTACAATGGAGGAAGACTTTAAGTCTTAAAATACTTTTAAGACTTCTAAACATATTAGTCATCTTATAGAATGCCTTAGAACTGCCAGTTGATGTATTTATTCAGAATATTAAGGTCATCTTTGAATTGTCTTGATACATTTAATTTAATGACTGTTGCTATCCTTGGAAAAGTGACTTAAATTTTAGACTTGAGAAGTTTTAAAAAGATTAACTTATTGTTTCATTAATTCTATCTGTGCAAGACAAAAGTAGAGGCATATGAAGCCCACTAGAAACATTCAATTTATGAGCCTTTATATATACCTCAAGGGAACAAAACAAAACAGTAATAAACAGTATTACTATTTGCTTCGTTATATTAAGCAACCTACTGGTAAAACATATAAAATCTTATCAAAAACAAGTTACATTTTTACCTAATGGAAGTGCTCAGCCTGAAATATCTAACAAACTATCAGCGACAGTTTTTAAAAGTTGTAGGCTTTTCTGAAATAAAGAGTTAAAGTTTAAGCTTCACAATATGATATGTTAAAGTCTGTCATATAGGTCTTAGACAGTTTTACGCGAATAATTTTTAGAAACTTTTCAACTGTGTACTGACACATCCTAAGAATGTAGAACCAAGTCATGTTACAGTATCAATCCTAAACTGAGATGAAGAGGTAGTAATAAGTCAACAGGCTTTCATCCTACAGGCAGGAGTAGGGAACATAATTCATCCTCCTGAGCTACATAGTCAGACAGGATCTTCTGATCCTTTGTGTCATCTGCTCCTTGATGTGGGTGTCTTTTACACCATGCCACCACATGTCATTGTAACACATTTTAAGAAGGACTGTGCATCAGGGCAGAGAATTCTCGCACTGTTCTGTGAAATGCTTTCCTTCATCCTGGCAGCAAGATATCAATCCTTTATTTTCAATTTATGTACTTCATATCCAAGACAGAGGAAATTCACATCACACCCCTGACCTTGGTAGCAAACCTAGCTTCATTTACTTCCTTGTATAAGTTAGTGCAATGGAGGCCATGTCTCATATTGGCAGTTATTTTATATGTTATATGCCATGGCTTACACAGAAGTTTTACAGGGAATGTTTATTTAAAGTCAGTTTAAATACAAGAAGAACTAAAATTTTAAAGCAGTATTCAAGATGTTTTTCACCGTGAGGAGGCCTCACAAGCAATATGCTCTTGGATTGGGAAGAGGATTGAGTTTTGTAAAAGGTGCCATTCCCTCCTACTTGCTTTTTTCCATTCACAGAACATCTGTTAATAACAGAATCTGTGGGGTTTTGTTATCAGAACATAATAAACAATATCATTCCTTCGCAAAGCACAGAAAGTCATGCAAAAGGTGCATTGCCTTCAAAATTAGTCTGGAAGGATTGGAAGCAAAGAAGGATGCTGCTTGAGTGGGATTTCTTACCAGCCTGTGCGTGCACTGAGCAGCATGGGAACAAGAAAGTTCTAAGACTGATGAGAGGAATAATAAAAAGAACCACCATGATGCCAAGCTTAAATATGTCTTCTGCAGGAGGAGCATGTGGGAAAAAATAAATAGCAATCTAATTTTAAAGGGAAGCATAACATTAATACGATTTTGGTAATTAATTTTTGAAATGGGATTTTTTGATTCTAGAATTAGGAGGAAATTAGGAGTGTTATATGGTCCTTGCTTATGCAGCAGTGATAAACTAGTTAAGAGGGAAACAGGTAAATTGCAGAGAGACTAGTTGGTTAGTGATGTAAGGGTGCTGGACCCTGGGTGCCTGCCAATATTGACTAATAGACTAGAGATGAAGGGCATACATTAGTGGTTTCTCAACTTGTGGATCGTTATCCTTTGAAGGCTGCGTGATCTTTTCACAGGGTTACTGAAGACCATTGAGAAACACAGACATTTACATCACAGCTTATTACAGTAGCAAAATTACAATTATGAAGTAATAACAAAAATAATTTTTGTGGTTTGTAGTCATCACAACCTGGGGGACTATTAATAGTAATAGAAAGGTTGGAAATACAAGGTCAAATCACACTTACTAGGAAAAGTGTTGATACAACTTTTTGTTAGAAAATGTTTTAATTAAAGAGCATTTATCCACATCTACCACTCCTCTCCCTCATTTTCTTCCTCCAACTCCCTCCCAGTCCTCCCTCAGCCTCCCTCTACCCCATCACCTCATCCATTCCCCAAGGAGGGCAAGGAGTCCTGAGGTGGATCAGTTTTGTTTGGCATATCCAGTTGAGGTATGTCCGAATTCATTAAAGTTGAGTTAGATGTTCCTCTATAAAAAACGGGCTCCAGGATGTCAATTTATGCACTGATCCTACTGCAAGAGGCTCCACAAAATGCCCGTGACATTTGACAGTCATCTACCTTTGGAGGGTATGTTCCTTTCCCTGAAGGTTCTTCAGCTGATATCACAGAGTTCTTGAGCTCCTAATTGCTCCAGTCAGCCATCTTTGTGGGACTCCTCCTTGTGATCCTTATCCCTTTGCTCATATGCTCTCTCCCCTCTCTCTCTTCTGCTGGACCAGGAGCTCGAACTGGTGCTTAGCTATGGACCTCTGCACCTGTCTCTATCCATTGCTAGATGATGGTTCTATAAGGCCATTGAGGGTGATCATCCGTTGGATTATAGGAGAAACCCTGTTTAGGCACCCTCTTTACTATTGCTTGGACTCCTATCCAGAGACATCTTGAGGGTTCTTGGAGGTTTCCCTGCACCAGATTTCTTTCTAATCCTACGTTGGCTCCTTCTATCAAAATATCTGATTCTTTTTTCTCCTTCTCTGTTGCTCCTCTCATTCAACCATCTCCTTTTCTCATGATTTCTTCCCACCTCTTCTTGCTTACTCCCCATTATGATCTCAATTTACTTAGGAGATCTTTTCTATTTTCCATTCCCAAGTTACCTAGGTGTTCAGGGCTTGTGGTTGGCAACATGGATATTCTTTGCTTTTTGGATAAAATCCACTTATGAGTGAGTACATACCATGTCTATCTTCCTGGACCTGTGTTACCTCACTCAGGATGATACTGTCCAAATCCATCCATTTGCCAGCAGATTTTAGGATATCATTTTTATACTGCTGAGTAGTACTCCATTGTGTAAATGTATCACAATTTGTTAATCCATTCTTTAGTTGAGGGCATCTAGGTTGTTTGCAGGTTCTTATAATTACAAATAATGTTGCTATGAACATAGTTGAGCTAATGCCTTTGGGGTACAAATGTGCATCCTTTGGCTGTATGCCCAATAGTGATATTGCTGGATCATTGGGGAAATTAACTCCCAGTTTTCTAAGGAACTGCCATACTGCTTTCTAAAGTGGCTGTATAAATTTACATTCCTACCAGCAAAGGAGGAGTGTTCCCCTTGCTCTGCATCCTCTCCAGCATAGGCTGTCATCTGTGTTTTTGAACTTAGCCATTCTGACAGGTGTAAGGTGGTATCTCAAAGTTGTTTTGATTTGTATTTCTCTGATGACTAAAGATGTTGAGCAATTCTTTAAGTGACTTTCAGCCATTTGTAATTCTTCTGTTGAAAATTTCATTTTTAGCTCTGAATCCCATTTTTTCAATTGGATAACTTGGGCTTTTGGCCTCTACTTTCTTGAGTTATCTAGCTTGATCAATTGGGAAATATTACAAAATTAATATGACCACATTACCTTAGTTACTATGTTAACACATAGAAATAACTGCAGTCTCAGAATTTGGTAGATTAAGGTAGAAAGATCGACTGTTCAAGTTCAACCTAAGCTATATATGGCCCGATTCTCACATAAAAACAGCCTATAACTTTCTCCCTCCCCAAAGAAAGAAAGAACATTTTCTTGCTACATATTTACATTTTTTAAAAAAAGTCTTTGATTTTCACTTAACTTCTATATAACTCACGTATGTTATATAAAATTTTATTACATTAAGTTACAATTGAAACAATATTTCTGCTTCATGTAATTTTAATATAATGATTTTAGTAAAGAGAAATTTCCACTTTTATAAATATGTCATTTCAATGTGTTATTAACCATCTCATGCTCATTAATAAAAGGTTAGATAGTTAATACTAGAGTATATGGGGCATGAATTATTTTTTCCTATGACAACACTGTAGTTATTTATAATTCTATGTGATATATCTATTTCATGACCATTTTTTCCTTTTTATTGAATTTTTTTTTGTGGATTTCACATCATGAATCTGATCCCATTCATTATCCTGTCCCTTAATAGCTGCCCTCTGCCTTTGCAACAACCCTCACCAAATAAAATAAAATTTGAAAGGAACACACTCCCCCTGTGAAAACCTCAAAAAAATTAACTAACTAAGTAAAAACATAAAAAAAGAATAAAAGTCTCTTGGCATGGAAGCTGTAGTATGACAGAGTGATTCACACTGTATATATCCTTAAGTCCATACAACTTTATTTGTAAGTGTTGATTACAGTGAGTCATTGGTCTGGCTTGAGGCTTCTGGGTTCTGATACTGGTCTCTCACTGGGTTGCCTCTTGGATTTCCTGTAGTATGATGTTTCTGGACTGGCCTTTCTGGCCTTTCCCTGCTTCCACTTAACCCCAAATAATCACACAAAGACCTGTTGTTGCATTGTGTCATGGAGATCCTGCAGCTTTGGATTTGAAGGTCTGGCCCTTTACATGCTTCAGAATTCATAGAGATGAAGTGGATGTTGAGGTGGGCCAACTCAGCCCTTGTTCTGGGCCTGGATTCATGTCCCTTTCTGTAACTTTTATTCTAAGTTTTTTTTAATTGTCTTACTTTCATGAGCAGACTGTTTCATTTCTTACTTTGAATGTGGAAATATTTGGGAAACAGTGACAGATACAACCCTTACACTATGTATTTGGTGTTCAATGCCAAGATCAAAAACTTGACTGTAGTGTCTTGTACTGAACATGTGACACCTCCCATCTTATTGAGCACAATCTTTCATTTGACTTCATAGACAGTTTCTCTCTTCCAGTCACATCAATTTGTCTTTATGACTTTTAGGATTTCTTAATAAAATGCAGAAGAGGCAATTCCAGGTTGTCCTTAGTAACGCGAGCAAACATGGAAGACATGACCTTTCTGCTTTGTTGAATACTGTAATCATAAAAGTTGACTACAGAGCTAGCTTGAAGACAATATTATTTATAAAAGAAAAACAAACAAATAAATAACAACAGCAACAGCATCAGCAACACCTAAACGATTGTACCATTGCCTCCCATCTCTCTTTTTTTGTGTAACAGGAAAACACCTAGGGAATCCTGGTTTCTACTTATAATTCTATACAACAGCTACCAGCCCTGGGCACAGAGTGAGGTAAATTATTTAAAATATAATTTATGATATTAATAGCTGTAAAATTATGTTTTAAAAATACCTATTTTCATGAACTTATTTCAGAAATTGAATTTTATAGCATATAGAGCTATATAAAACAATTGTCATGTTCTGGCTATTATTAATAATCCGCATATAAACATAGTTGAGCAAGTGTCCTTGTGGTATGACTGACCATCCTTTGGGTATGTGCCCAGGGGTGATATTGATGGGTCTTGAGATAGACTGATTTCACGGTTTTTTGAGAAGCCACCACACTGATCTCCAAGAGGCTGTACAACTTTTCACTTCCACCAGCAATGGAGAAGTGTTCCCCTTTCTCTGCATCCTCTCCAACATAAGCTCTCAACAGTGTTTTTGGTCTTAGCCATTCTGACAGGAAGAAGATGGTATCTCACAGTCATTTTAGTTTGCATTTCCATGATGACTAAGGATGTTGAGCAATTCCTTAAGTGTCTTTTGGCCATTTGAAATTCCTCTGTTGAGAATTATCTGTTTAGATCTGTACCTCATTTTTAATTAGACTGTTTGGTATTTTGATGTCTAGTTTCCTGAGTTCTTTTTTTTTAATATATATTTTGGAGATCAGCCCTCTGTCAGATATGGGGTTGGTGAATTTTTTCCCATTCTTTGAGCTGCTGTTTTTGTCTTATTGATCGTGTCTTTTGCCTTACAGAAGCATCTCAGTTTCAGGAAATCTCATTTATTAATTATCAATCTCAGTGTCCGTGTTACTGTTGCTATATTCAGGAAGTAGTAGATGTGCAACTGAAGAATGGATAAAGAAAACATGATACAGTTACCCAACTTTTACTCAGCAGTATAAAAAAATGACCATGAAATTTTAGGGGCAATGGATGGAACTAGAAAAAGCACCCTGGGTGAGCAACCCAGACCTAGAAAGACAAACATGGTATGTGCTCACTCATAAGTGGATATTACATGTAAAGTGAAGGGTAATCAGTCTACCTACCACCCACAGCTTCAGTGATGCTAGGTAACAAGGAGGACCCTAAGAGGGACATGAGGATCACACTGGGAAGGGGAAACATATAAGATTTCCTGGGAAAATTGGGGATGGGGAGGGGAGAAGTAAGGTAATGAGGAATGGAAACATGAGGGATCAGGGCAGCTGAGTTTGGGGAGGGACGTAGAGAGAGAAAACAATGAAGAAATATCTTGATAGAGGGAGTCACTATGGGGTTAGAGAGAAACCTGGTCCTATGGAAACTCCCAGGAATCCACAAGGATGGTCCCAGCTAAGACTCTAAGCAATAGTGGAAAGGATATCTGAACTAGCGTTGCCTTGTAATCAGATTAGACTATCCTAATGTTATCATACAACTTTTATCTAGTAATGACAGAAGCAGAAGCAGAGATCCACAGCCACTGGGCAGAGCTCTGGGAGTCCAATTCAAGAAAATGAGGAGGGATTATATGAGAAATGGGAGTCAAGATCATGACTGGTAAACCCACAGAGACAGCTGACCAGAACTGGTTAGAACTCAGGGACTCAAGAATGACAGCTAGATTGTCTGCCTGGAACAGACATTGGTCCTCTGCATGTGGGTGATAGTTGTATAACTTGATCTGTGTGTGGGTCCCCTAGCACTGGGACCAGGATCTGTCCCTGGTGCATGAAGTATTCTTTATGGTCGGATGCCTCCTTAGCCTTGATGTAGGTCCTGCATCAACTTTATATGCCATACTTTTTGACTTCCATGGGAGGGCTGCCCATTTTTGAGGAGTGGAAGAGGGAGGGGTATAAAGAAGTATGGAGAGGGAGCAGGAGGAGATGAGGGAAGAGAAACTGTGGTGGGTAGGTAAAATAAAATTTAAAAAATGATAACAATGCCATGTTTATTGGGAAAATTAAGTATAAATGATAATGATGTTTTAAATGAGGAGAAGAAGGAAAAAGGTCATTAATAATGAGAAATTTGACACAAAGTATCTGTAAATGTAGGCTTTTTATGATACTCTATTAAAATTATAGATAGGCAAACAATTTCTCATGTGTTCAGGTCTTTATTTGTTTACAATCTTATTTACCTGACAAATACTTTTATAAAGTGTTAAGATCCAAGCACTAACCTTTATGCCAAGATAACTGTTGTGGAATAGTTTCCTGCTAGATTGAAATATTATGCCCCACAGGAAAGCTTTTAAAGCAGGAATTTAAACAACTCAGAATGGCCTCAGGAAGTCCCTGAAACTGAGCGGGTTCACTAGGTTCATTCTTTCCAAGAGTAATGAGGCCGAGATGCTGAGAATCGCTCACAGACAAGCCAGTATGCAAAGAAGACACTGAGACTAGACAAGCTTACTAGGAGAAACAGAAACCAGCACCTTTGCCTAGAAAAGGTTGAGATTGAGTGACTTTAAAGTGACATTCTCCAACCTTGGGCTGTCAGAACAAGGCAAAATGTGTTCTAGATTTTCATTCTATGAGCCATCACCCATGCTAGGGTGAGCTTTGATGACATTTCAGTTATTTCTGCTCTTATAAGTAACTCTAATCCCATATTCTTATAACTAACCCCAATAAAACTCATTTTTTTTCTGAAGGGACTCTGGACAGCTTGAGCATGGCAAACATGACTCTGACAGGCCTTGCTCTTCTGCCTGATTTCCTCAACTTTGCTAAAAAAAATGATTAGATTATGTTCCTAAAGCTAGCCGCCAAGTTCCGTTCCCCTATTTGGACATTTCTTCCTCCTGAGACTAAATAGCAAGGTCCAGTTATCAAAGCATTGAAGTACAGCGTTCCATTTAACATGCCCAATTAAAATTAAGCATCTTATCCTGACATGGGGTTTTCTTTTTTACCTCTACAAACTCCATTTTTCTATCATCCATGTCTGTCTCCTCTCTATGTAGAGGCAATCATTTACCCTCCAAGACGAATACCCCTCCCCTTTCCTGTTCTCTTCTCCTTCTCCACAATCTTCTGTCTCTAGTCTTTGTCCCTTACTCCCTGCCCTCCTTTCATCTGGGGCAAATATATCTCCCTTATTCTGAAAACTTGGTCTTGAGGGTCCTCAGCCAATACTTATACTTTTCCTCTTAGGATTATCAAGTTGGATTTTGGTGGCATCTGTCCTTTGGCTCTCTATCTGGGATGAGTAGATGTTTTTTGCGCCTCCCCAGGAAAGGTCTTGACACACAGCATTAACAACGACAGTTGGTACATCACCCTTTACAAAGAGCTAAAACAAATGAAAATATATGTTTCCTTCATGATATGTCTATACTTAAACATAGAAAAATAGTGATTATTACACAGAGCACATTTCTTCTCAAAAGTTTCAGAATCTATTATCAGTCAGAGAATTTGCTCTGAGAATAGAATATCAACAAATATTGGGTGATCAGAAGTTAAAATCATCTGAACATGTTGTGCTTGAATTTTCGGGTGGTCTTTGGAAAGTATCATGTGCAAGAAAGTTCAGGCCAGCCTCCCAAAAGATAATAGATTATATGCCAATAAAACATCAGAACTGAACCTTTCTGAAATAATGACTTTGTCAACACCAGACACTGAGTGAGAACATCCTAACTATGTTGTCCCAGCTGAGACTCTTGGGAACCATAAATATCACACAAGCTGGCATAGTCCAGATGAGCTTTTCAGATGGGCTGTAGAATCCCAAGAAATATTACTAATGTATTTTTCTTTAACTCATTATGTTTTTTCACAGTATATTACACATCCAAAGTCAAACTGAAATAATGCCACTATTCTAAAACTCGGAATATATAAAACAGCATATCCACATTTTTGTTAATATGTGTGCATGTGTGGCATATACCTATACAGAAACAACGTATTTGAAGCCTTTGATAAGTTTGCAAGTTTTGATTGTATTCTATTTGTGTAAATTAAGACATTTATAATATGAGAATGCTAATTAATATGACATTATATTGACATCCTTTAACTGACTTTCATCTGTTTTGAAGGGGAGAAAGAAGTCATGAAGAAATAAGTAGAGTAATGAATTTTTTCCCAAAATTAGAAAGTGTAATATTTTTTAAAAATGCCATGTACCATATGCTACATTGGCTTCTATTACTACAGTAATTCATAGCATTTCTGTGTGCCTGCATACTTAGTAGTCTGTACAATATGGTCTTCAATTTACTGGCATTTGTCATTGCTCTATATTATATTCTGTTACTAGGAGAACGAGTTTTCTGACCATTTTGAGGGGCATTAGTTTTCACAGTTCATTTAGTGACAGTTCTTTTGGTAATATCAATGATGCTCCAGCATATGTGATAGATAATGTCCCTGTATGAGGTGAACAATTCTTTTCCTTTTTTCCATGAGTAGAGGAGGACTCACAAAATGACTACAGTTAAAAAAGACAAGTCACTTATTTGTACCAGAGCTTCACAGCATATAGAAGCCTGTAGTTGTCAAAGGGTGGAGTTTTGCTTTCCCATAGGATTTACAAAAGGAATATCCTTTATTTAATGTCTTCATAAGTGAACATTCATCATTCTACGACTATAGCCCAAGAATAAAACCTAATACTAAGGTTCTTCATTTTATATTGTTCTTGACAGGGACCCATCTTTCCTTTAGTGCTGAGGACTGTAGAGAAGTAGATAGTCTAAATGCATTTGACATTCCCTTCACTTTCTTGTTATTTATGTAAAGTCTGAAATACACTCAGTTCTTTGATGCTATACTTCCAAAAGAAGTACAAATATTAGTCATAAAAGGCCACAATTATATGAGTGCTTTACTGTGATGATCTTGGTGATAGTTACAAAATTTAATGGATTAAAATTTCTAGTAATTACATCCTAAGATGACATCGTTCTTCAGATAAGAGGTTTTTGCTGGATTTTTTTCTCATATTTTTCTTTAAAAAGATTTAAAAATGTATCCATCCAACACTGTTCTCCTTCCCTCCCCTCTTTCCAATTACCCCAGCTTACTCCCACTCCATCTCCCATCCATTCTTCAGAGAGGGTAAGGACTCCCAGAGTGAGTCAATATGTGGTCTCACATGTCCAGTTGAGGTAGGACCAAGCCTCTTCCCCCAGTATCAAGGCTGGGTAAGGTGTTCCTCTGTACAGAATGGGCTCCAAGAAGCTGGTGCATCAGGAATAAATTCTAGGGCTCCAAGAAGCTGGCTTGTGTATCAGGAATAATTTCTAGTCCCACTGCCAGAGGCCACACAAACTGCCTATGCCATTAGACTGTCATCCACATTCAGAGGGTTTACTTCAACCTCATGTAGGTTCCTCAGATGTCATTTCAGAGTTAGTAAGTTCCCAATAGGTGGGGTCAACAGTCTCTGTGTGTTACTGGATCATGATCTCAATGCCTTTGCTTATATAATCTCAACTTCTTTTCAGCTGGACTGGAAGCTTGCCCCAGTGTTAAGCTATGGATCTCTGCATCAGCTTCCTACAGTTGTTGGATGAAGGTTATATAATGACAAATAGGATGGTCATCAGTTTGATTATAGAGAATGGCCAATTTAGGTGCCATCTCTACTATTGCTTGGAGTCTTGACTGGGGTCAGTTTGTAGTTCTTTGGTATTTCCCTTGCACCAGGTTTCTCTTTAACCTCACAACGGCTCCTTCTATCAATACACCTATTTCATTGTTCTCCCTCTCTGTCCCTCCAACAACTCAACCATCTGATTTCCTCATGTGCTCTTTACATCTCTCCCTTTCCCTGCCCCTTCACGGTCCCAGTTTAGTTAGTAGATGTTATCTATTTCCCCTTCCTAGGGGGATCAATGGATGTCTCTCTTAGGTACCTCTTTGTTAGTTAGCTGCTATGGAGTTGTGGATTGTTGCCTGGTTGTCCTTTGTTTTATGTTTAAAAGCCATATACAAGTGAGTACCTATCTTCCTGAGTTTATCTTTCTGAATCTGTGTTACCTCACTCAGGAAGATAATAGTTCATCCATTTGCCTACAAATTTCAGGATGTCATTTTTTTCCTGCTGTCTAGTACTCCGTTGTGCAAATGTTCCACATTTTTTAAAGCCATTCTTCAGTTGAGGGGCATCTAGGTTGTTTCCAGGTTTTGGCTATTACAAATAATGCAGCTATGAACATAATTGAGCTAATGTTCTTGTGGAAAAAATTTGCATCCTGTGGGTATATGCCCAAAAGAGGTACTGCTGGATTATTAGGTAGATTGATTTACAGTATTCTGAGAAACTGGCATACTGATTTTGAAAGTGGCTGTACAAGTTTGCATTTGTACCAGCAATGGAAGAGTGTTCCCCTTACTTTATATCGCTTCCAGCATAGGCTGTCATCAGTGTTTTTAATCTCAGCTATTCTGACAAGATGGTAACTCAGAGTTGTTTTGGTTTGCATTTCCCTGATAGCTAAAGCTGTTGAGCAATTTTCTAAATGTCTTTTGAGAGTCTTTTGTTGAGAATTCTCTATTTAGCTCTGTACCCTATTTTTCAATTGGATTATTTGCTCATTTGACTTCTAGTTTCTAGAGTTCTTTATATACTTTAGGGATCAGTACTCTGTCAGATGTAGGGTTGGTGAAGATTTTTTCCATTCTGTAATCTGTAGTTTTTGTCTTATTGACCATGTCCTTTGCCTTAACAAAGCTTCTCAGTTTCAGGAGGTCCCATTTATTAATTATTGCTCTCGGTGTCTCTGTTACTAGTGTTTTCCTGTGCCAATGCATTCAATGTTATTTTCTACTTTCTTTACTATCAAGTTCAATGTAACTGGGTTTATGTTGAGGTCTTTGATTCACTTGGAACTGAGTTTTGTACAGAGTGGTAGATATAGATCTATTTGCATTATTCTACATACTACCATCCAGTCATGCCAACACCAATAATTGAAGATGCTTTCTTTATTCCATTGTATACTTTTGGCTTCTTTGTCAAATATCAGGTGTTCATAGATGTGTAGATTAATATCAGGATCTTCAATTTGATTCCATTGATTCACAAGTCTGTTTTTATGCCAATATAAGGCTGTTTTTATCACTGTATCTCTATAGTAGATATTGAAGTCAGAAATGGTGATGTCTCTTGGAAATTTTTTTATTGAACAGGATTTTTAGTCTTGGGTTTTTTGCTTTTCCATATGAGGTTGAGGATTGTTCTTTTGAAGTCTATGAAGAATTGCATTGGCATTTTGGTGAGGAGTGCATTGAATCTGTAGAATGATTTTGGTAAGATTGTCATTTTTACCATGTTGATCCTACCTATTCAAGAGCATAGGAGATCTTTCCATTTTCTGATATCCTCTTCATTATCTTAAAGTTCCTGTCATACAGACCTGTCACTTCTTTGGTTCAAATTACCCCAAGATAATTGTTTTTATTTGCTTGCTGAATTTCTTTGGATTTATGAAACAAAATTCAACTGTAAAGAGAAATGAATTGGATGGATCAAGATGATTTCACTTACATAGTTATACTTTATTGGTTTCCTTGTGTGTTAACTTTAAAGTCATGTTCCACGTGGATGAATGAGGTCACACAAGGGTCTTGTGATCTATGTGTAGAATTCCTTGTGATGCATTATTCTAGGGTTAAGAATGAATGAGGAACAATTCAAAAGAACAGAACTTCTATCTTTGAATCTGCCTAAGATGTGATTATAGAGGATCATGCATGCTTCAATGGGAAAAAAATTATGTCCATTAAATGATCCATAAAACAAATTTTAAGGCACTTCATAATTCTATTCTCACTGGAAAGAAGAACAAATAAAACTATCCTATCTTTTTCTGCTTCACAGGAAATAAATAAAATTATTTTCTATTTCATTGATGTTGAGATAAGCCTCATATTTTGTTCTACTTGAAGATTATTGACTTCATCACAGCACATCCTCTAACTGAAAGTCTGAAAAGGGAACCTCCTTTTCATTTAATTGCCTAGTTGTATTTGACTAAGAAAACTGAGCAATATTAATTCAATAAAAGGCCTGGCAATTTCATTTTTCATGTAAGTGTCTATAAGGTCACATATATATCAATTAACAGTGTCAAATTATAATTTAAGTTTTAAAATAAAGGTCTGTATATACAGAAGGGCAACATCAACTCCTTGCCAGTATTAACTGGAGGCTCTATGGAGCTCCCGGTGCAGCTGAAGAGAGAGAGGAGAGATTTTATAAACAGTGATATCAAGATCACGATGGGGAAATCCACATAGACACATGGCCCAAGCTATTGGGAGATAACTGACTCTGGACTGACAGTTGGGGAACCTTCATGGGGCCAAACTTGGCCCTTAAAGGATGACATTTGTGTGGTGGTGGCATTCTTGGGGGCCTATGGCAGTGGTACCAGAACTTATTTCTAATACATGAACTAGATTTTGGAGCTCATTACCTAAAGAGGGATACCTTGCTCAGCTTTAGTACTGGGGAGAGGGACATGGTCGTGACTCAACCTGATACTCCAGACTATATGGAATCCTCTTGAGAGTCCTTACCCTCTCTGAGGAGTGGATGGGGGAGTGGGGATGGAGGAAGCTGTAGGGTGACTGGGAAGAGGGGAGGGAGGGGGAACAGTGGTTGGTATGCGAAAAAAACCCTTTTAAATAAAAATTGTACTAGCATGTCGCTAGAAATACTTGCCAATCAATAAAATGAGAGATTTTCTAAAGTTGACATTCAAAGCAATTTCAGAGCCATTGGTTCAATTTAAACACATAACAAAACTTGTGACATGAAACACAGATGAATTCAAAACGAAATCAATTTACTGGAGACAATATTATCTAAAATGTTATTTAAATACAAGTACACATGTGTGTTTCATCAGACTTCTACAAAACTAAAAAATGAGAAATAATACTACATCTTACATTTTATTTTTTATATAAGACTCACAGTGTTAATAGCAGACTATACTGTTACTAATGCTGGGAATGGAAATGACCCCATTTTTTTCATAATCCACGAGGATCTTTCTCTTGGAAGGAGCTAATTATGTTTAATCATTTTCATCAGTCATAATTTTATTTCTATATACTCTCATGGTGTCAGAGTGCATCATACAATAAAAACTAACAAACAAATGAAAACACAAAACCCAAAAAGACTTCTTAGCTTCATGATAAGGGGAACTGAAGTTTGTTGTCCCTAACAATGTTTATAAAATTCTTGTTGCAATTAGAACATAATTGGAAGGCTTCACTTCATGTCTTGATGAAGTTTGACTGGGGTGGAGAGAGGAGGGAGCATAATACAGAAGGTAAAGTAGAAATAGGGAAAGAAAAACACAGCATATATAAAAAATGTGTAGAAAAGCATATTAAAGACTGAGATCATACCACACACACATACACACACACACACACACACACACACACACACACACACCACACCACACCACACCATACCACATCACACCACACCCCTCCACACACCACACCACACCCCTCACACACACACCACACCACACCACACCACACCACACCACACCACACCACACCACCACCACACCACACAAGCAAGGGAAACCTTTCTTTGTATTGTTGATGAGTCTAAAAGACCATGAAACAATAAAAGCTCTTCTGATTGCCTCTGTGGGTGCCCTCTACAACTTGAAAGGAAGACTCTATTGCTGAATTTTGTCTACATTTTGGACACAGGATAGGAAGCTATCAAACTGTCATTGACCTATATTCTTCCTCATAGTATTGAAAGGTTCTGTGAAAGCTGCAGAGGGAGAAAAGTAATCAATAGTTCCAACTGTAAATCCTGCAAACCTTAAGAATTAGTTGCCCAAACAACAGGATTTCCAAAAGGAGTCTCAGTGAGAGCATTGACGGTCTAGCAGGAACCAGAGGCCTTGAACCAGGCCAATGACTCTTTGCAAGGAAATAATGGATAAAAGGGTTTACTGTGTGTCCCACCGTGTCATACTACATCTTCCAGGACAAGATTGATTCTTAAATTTTATTTTGTTGTATTTTGGGTGGGCAAGGTTGCAAGGGCAGAGGGTGGGTATGAAGGAATGAAGAAATGAATGGGATTGAGATGCATGATGTGAAAGATACAGAGATTAAATTAAAAGAAAATTAAAAAACTAATTGCCCAAAAAGATATAACCAATGGCTCAATAGTGATGCTTATATCTTGGGATGTAAACAGTTGTTTTATTGGACTAAGTACCTGTACAATAGGAAGGACTCTTGTGGTTTGAGAGGTAGCAGATATCAGAGAGAACCTACTACTGCTATTTTTTATTAAATCAAAAAAGCACCATATTCTTGGATCATGAATCATGGAGAGATTAAGCCAGCACTGAAATGGAACCTTTATTTCTACCAGATAGCTTCCCTAATGCTGGAAGGCATTCTGCATGCTGCCAGAAAAGAAAAGTGATCCTCAGTTTTACCTAGCTGAGAACCCTATGAGCTACAACAATGTCTGTCATGGTAAGATATGACCACAGATGCAATAGTGTCATGGATGTAATTGGAGTAACCTACAATTTGAAAAGGAGTTAAGGGTTTATTTGACAATGTAATGTAGGAGGAGTTTCACTTACAAGGCACCAGTCCAAGATTAATATCTATTAAAATATAAACCAACACTCACGATATAGGTAACTGCTTATAGTGGCACCTGAACAGGGACTGGATTATCTGAGCAATGGACGATGGTTTCCAAACCGATCTCTCCAGCAGCCAGGAACCAGGAAAACGGGCCTTCCAGGGTCCCAGCAGCCCCTTATCAATGGGGTTGGCCACTCCCCCTTCAGGGGCCTGGGACCCTGGATAAGCATCCTGGGATCTTATCAGCTGACACCTGAATCCCACCACAATGTAAAGCCTTATCTATGAAATAGAGCCTGTGTTTGCACAATTATTAGGGCTAAGAATCTTTAGCTAGGTAGGTCACAGGTCCCAAGGGAAATATGCTAATGACTCAATGGCATACACACAGATTAATGTATCTCTCAATTCTCACCAGACACCCTTCTTACAGTTGATGAAAATTTAACACAGAGAACCACATCTGATCAACACGCACAGAAAAAGAGACTGAAGTACTTCATCCTAAATGGGAAGTCTATATCCCACATCTCCAAGCAAGGCTCAGGGATCCTCTTGGAAGGAAAATGGAAAGGTTGTGTGATGGAAAGTTGTGAAAGACAGCTAGCCATGATTCCTAAACCTAGTGGATAAATTGCATTTATGAACTCACAGTGAATATGGTATCATTGATAGGAACAGGAAAAAATTCCAACATAAAAGTGGGAAGTTGGGTATGGCATCTTAGCACTAACAGGGGTCTATTTGTATTTGATAGCTTCTGGAAAAGGGAAAGTCAGTTTCCTCTAAGGTTTTCACAGATCAGTCCTGCTCAAGGGCAGCTGCCTTGACCCAAGTGTATTTCATCAATACAAATTAGACCTGTAGGCTTAAAAAACAAGCTAAAGAACATGAAATTTGATAAGTAAAGATGCTCGTGGTAGGAGTTTAGGAAAGGGAGTAAATATGATTAAAATATATTGTATGACACTCTCAAAGAATTAAAAAATATTTTTAAACAGAAAGTTTCAAAAGCTTAAAATTAAATAAAATTAATATTTTATTATTGAAAAGCCATGGTAGAGAAAGCAATAAGTGAAAATGGCTAGTACTAACAGTGCTTAGAAAAATTTCAAGTGATAGAATTTGAACGGTAAACCATAGAGGAGGTTTTTTAAGTTTAAAAAGGGGGAATTCTTAAATAAGACTTTTATACCCAGGAGTAAAGTAGAAATCAAGACACTCTCAAAGTAACAGGGACCAAAATAATTCAAATGAAGAATTGATAGGATTTAATAGCAGGAGTTCAGACATAATAAATGAAGGAAATTGTGTGGATTTCAAGGAAAAATAATGAAGAGGAATGCTCTGGTGAGAAGAAATAGATTTATCCAGATGCTTTTCTCTTACACGTCCTAAGTAAAGGGAGCTACATGAAACACAAATTAAAATACTACGAGAAAGAGTTAGTTCTTGACACATGTAGGAGAAACAGTAAGGGAAGGAAAAATTCCATACAGGTGTCCATACTTCCCATAAAGTTGTAAAATGTTGGTAGAAGTCAAGTAAAATAAGTTATGTATTACTAATGGCTAAATACAGTGACTACCACAAAATAAAGAAGAAAAAAATAAACTAAAAATATCTGTTGATAAATTAAAATGGAAATGAATAATATAGTTCAAATGTCTTTTGGGAAATGAGAAGAGGAAAGCAAACATAGTGGATTATAAAGTGGCAGGGGAAAGTGTTGAAGGTGATGAATGTGTTTAATATTTTCATTATGATAACAGTTATGCAGTGGCATAGAGCTCAGATATCAATCTGTATACCTTAGAATGTTCTTCTTACTGTGTGTTAATCATATTTTTATCAAGCTACTCAAATGAAATGAAATTTAAAACAATAGACTTAATTTGTCAGGAAATATTCATTTTATTGGTTTTAAGTAATTGTGTAAAACTGAGACCTTTTTTAAAAAAATACATTATTTTAAGAGTGTATGCTATGTATGAAGCATTTTGGCTAAAACAAATATTACAAGGAGAAATGCCTATCATAATTTTGACATGCATGTCATGAAAGAATGCTCACTCTGCTCATTCCGCATGAGAAAGCAGTTGGAACAGTGATGTGAGGTGGTGTAAGGAATTCAGGTTGGCACTGATAGCTATTTCCAGAGCCAGAATTCAAATGTATGCAATTTGATTGTAGAATCTGCACACCTTTCCACCTATTTTTATCCTACTAAGAGTGATATTTTTTATTTAATTCTAAAGTTAAAGTCAATTTAAATATCTAGGAATTTAGCATAGTGATAGCATGTTTAGAATGCACAAAGCATTTCAATCAGTCTGCAGGATAATGCCAATAATCACCATGGAGTCTTAAAAATAATTAAATTGTAAGTCGTGCCCATTTAGATTTTTTTGTTGTTGTTGAAAATTCTATATGCTTTAGAATGTATTTAACAGTGTGCAGAGGCATGTGTTAGTTTCAGCAGCACACTGACTCCAGCAAGTTTTCCACACATATTTTCTGACCTTTTTGAGAGCATGCATAGGAAGACAGTCTGCTACTCAGAGCACCTGATTAGTCAAGGTCTTAGAAAAACCCCGGTGATGTGTGAATGCCTTTCTGTATGCTGTGACTATCAATCTTTAAATAAAGGAGCTGTTCTTCCAGTTCCCAGAGTTTTCTTAGTCTGGTAGTCAGGCCCACACTTCCTGTCTACCTTCTGGCCAATCAGCATTCTATTAAATTAGTAAGCAGGACAAATATTTGCAATGCACCAGACCACAGTCCTACAGTTCAGTATTTTGGATGAAACCATTCACATTTTCAGACTTGTACCATTTGAATCATTTTCTAAAACTGGTCCTATTGGATCAATTGAGCTAATATCTCTGGGTTGCTGTCTACAAGGTTATAAAGTATTTTTAGAGCTATTATCACTATAAAGAATAAAAAATGTAATGTTCTGTCTCTAATTACTTAAAAATTCTCTGTAGTAGATAATGTTTATAGTTTAAGAATGGCAAGAGGAATCCAGAGATTGAGTGGCCATCAGGCATATAATTAGATTGGGTTAAATTGATTATATAGCATGATCTTGATGTTAATATTTTTCATATTTTAATTGATCTTTCTGCAATAACAAAAGATACCATTTTAAAAATACTTTGAGAAGTAGAAACACATTAAGTAATAATTATTTCTCACTTTGTTATACATAATGCTTGAGGTCCAAGTCAAACATTGTTACATATCTGCAGGCCTTGCCATGTTTCTCCTCCACTTGTTGTGCTGAGAGCACATTTCACTGATCTGGAATTGTTCTTAGATTATAACAGAAGAGCCACAAAACAGCTCTTTTGGAGAATTTTTAACATTACTAAATCAATGGGATAATATTGTTGAGTCAAAGATCCAAACTCATATGAGGTTACAAACTGCATAATTATCAAGAAAATTTAAAGGTTTAAACAATATTCTCACTGGGTATATTAACTATCCTTAAGGTCTGTTCCATGGCAGCGGTAGTAAGCCAGAACAGACCTAACTCAATGGCTCAATGATATTTCAAACCTTTGTACTTATTGCTTTCCTTGGGCTCTTCATTCACTCTTTCATTCCTTCTTCCTTTCTCCCTCCCTCCCTGCCTCCCTTCTCCTTTTCTCTTTCTTTGTTTCTGTCTTTGTTTCTTTCTCTATTTCTTTGTCTTACCGATCTTTTGCTTGGGTATTATGATTCTCAGTTTCAGGTTTTTAAAGGAGGTTTTATTGCGTGTGTGTGTGTGTGTGTGTGTGTGTGTGTGTGTGTGTGTGTTTATTTACTATTTTGTGTTTGTTTCTTTATTTGTCTATTTGTGTTTTCTAAAAAGAGTGAGTGTTTAAAGGTTTAGCGTTCAGGGAGGATCTGAGAGGAGTCATACAAGGAAAACCATAATCAAAATATATTTTATGAAAAGAATTCAATAAAAATAATTGTAAAACACTACAGATGTTTTATGCATATTATGAATGTAATGACTGATAATTCTCCATTGATAGCCCTATGTTCACTCTGCTGACAAAGTTTTAAAAACATTGATACAAATGAGCGAAAGTAAACTTAAAAACCTAACTTGAGTTTATTTCATTTAAAATTTTCTTTATAGATACAAATTCTTAAGATGAATCGTCTGCAGCTATATTGGATTTTAAGTATGAATTAAAGTGAACACACACTGTTCTCGGTGTTCTATTTACATTTTTAAAAAACTAAAGTGGCCAAAGCAAAATTTATTGCTTCTCATAAATAATGACATTAAAAGTAAAGGAAAATGGGCTCCTCAATGAAAAATGACTATGAACTATAAATATTAGACAGGCTATTCAGCCAGGCCTTTCTGATGCAGTTCTGAAATACTGATCTGCTTAACATGCAAGATGAATAGAGTGGGCACTTAGAACAGTGCATCACTTTTATTATTGTTTATAGCCACCAAGGGGAAGAAATGGACGTGGCTGTCAGTTTGTATATTCCTTTATAACATCTGATCTCTCTTTTCTAACTTCAAATATAACCAAACTAGGAAACTCAGAGTGTTCAACCAAACCAGAACCAAAAGAAGCCTGGAAATTTTCTTTACAAACATCTTGATTCAGAGTTAGGTGGCAACATACCAAGAATGCTCTGCTTCCTTATGCACTTGGCTTTATTCATAGCCCAATACCGGGCTGTTGAAAATTATTGATGGCACATTTCTCTTTGTTTAAATGTTATGAAGAAATATCTCAAAAATATATTTTAGTTAACTTCTGTGGTTTTATATATATTACATATTCACAGATCCATCCATATATTTATATGGATGCAAACACATATATACATACATGCAAACACACACAAATACACACATGATTATACACATACATGCATGCAGGTATACATACACAGATGCATGTATACACACATACATCATATACAAACACACATATATACATACACCCAAATATGTATACATAAACAAGTAGGCATACAGGCATATATACACATAGATGCATATATACATACATGAATATAAACATATACACATGAAAATATACATGCATTCATATGCATGTGAAAGTATATTCATTATTCATGTACACAAATACATGAATACATGTATACATAGATATATACACATATGTACCCATATATCCATACATATATCCCTACATACAAGCATGTATACATCCATATTAATACACATAAACATACACACATTCACATACATGCATTAGAATATGCATATACACATTTATATGTATATATACATACATAAACACATATCTAGGTATACACATGGATGTACACCTACATGTTTACATTCATACTTATATATCAAAGTTTTATTATTTCAATTCTGAATCTGATTTAGAAAATTAGTTTGAATTTTAAACACAACTTAAAATATAATGACAATTATGTTAAGTGTAGTTGTACGAGATGCTGTAATTAAAAATATAAAAGTTTCAAGTTATATTTCAATGTTTAAAATGTAAAAAATTCTACATAGGAGACATTTTGATATGAAAAGGTAAAATATGAGTTTAAAAGAAACACTTTTTTAAATTACATGAGAAGAAAACGTTGTAGATCTTTGGGGACATGTGGCATGTTGTTCCTCGAGGTGTAAATGATCTAAGTAAAGAGGGGCCCCTGATGGAAACAGTTTGCTGTCCAAGAAGAACCACTGGACATTAGTATATAACAAATAACGTGTCTTCAGAGTGTAATTATAAACCAAAGGAGATCTATGGCAAAATGCTGGCAACTCTAATTGTTGCTGAACAATTGTGATATAACCTCTGACAAATTTTATAGGGAAGATAGAAATATCAATATAACATAAGCATAATATGTAAAATCAAGTTTCTATTTCTAGTGGATACAATTCTTTCAAAATATTTATATGTAGTACATGTCTATAAATAAGCTGTGCCACTATATATAATGTGTGCTATTAAGATCATGGCACAGAATAGACAATATTCAAAATTGTCATGTGTTACATACCAACATCTGGTTGTTAGTAGCTATATATCACTCAGTAATATTAGTTAACAAGGTTTAAAAATCAATTATTTGAAACTTCCCTGCTGTCTTTCTTTACCTCTTTAACTCTGTGGGCATAGTTTTCAACAACCCTAAATCCTATTAGTAACTTGAAAAAGTTGGACCCATTAACTTGGCAGAGCCTTAATAAAAGAACATTTGCTATTCCTTCCCTTACTGCGTCTTCAGGCAAGATTCCATAAATGACGGACTACTCCATTTTCTAGTACCCAGCTTTATTAGTTTCCAGCCAAAACTTAATCAAGATTTAAGGTCAATGAATAGACAGTCCAGCTCGGTCCTTGAGGGAGTGATTACATAAGATAAATGTAACTTGAGAAGATTCTTATCAAGGCTACAGAAAATAAATAATGAGGAGCCGCTTAAAGGCTTATTTGCAACATTTCCATGGTCCAGCTTGCTTGTAATTTGGAAAAGTAAACCCAGATAGGGCCGGTCAATGCAATTTCAAATACAAACGAAAGGTTATTGTTTTTCCGTGCATGAAGACATTAAGAAAATTAAGACTACCCCCTCCCTTTCCCAAGTATAGTGAGATTCTATAAACTGTGGAGGTCTTTTTATGTAGCTATTTGCTGTTGATTATTAGAAGCATGAAGGAAGACAAGTTTAATGAGCACAATCTCAATGCAATGGGGAGGCGACTATATGTCCCGATACTTCTGGATACTAATTTACAAGTAGTTATTCTTTCAATATGTGAGCTTTTTTAAAAGATGGGAAAATGATGACCATTAATGTTGTAACTTAAACTTGGCTTATATTTTTTTTCATCTCTTTTTGTACATGGCTAAAAATGGTATCACCTTGGAACACTAGGCAGAGTCTAGTTTAGAAAACAGAATAGAACTCAGAAAATAAAAAATGTAGATTAGATGTTGGAGCAAAGCTAGAAAATATTAGGCATATTATATTGTAAGTTATTCAAATACCTTCCAGGCTCTTGGTTGTGAGTAACTTGATTGCAATCAGCCATAACACTGAATGAGTAGAGAGAATGTCATCACAGAGTATCCTGTCCCAGTAGGGTCAATGCTTTCTTCCACCGTGGATGAAACCTGTGATATTTCTTAGTACTTTTCTTATTAAGCATGATCAGTACAAACTGTTCTCCAGTATGTCAGTTCAACACCATAGCCCCTACTTAGGAATCAGTAGTTGAGGTCTGTGCGAAAGCCAACTCTCATCCTGGTTTCAGGTTAAAACTCCTTCCCTGACTTGTTTACTGGGCGTGAGGTCTGGAGGCGGGGAAAGGGTCTTGCCCTTCTTTATCGCTTATCGCCGTTGTACCAATGTCTGTCTTGTCATCGCTCATCCTGTTTGCTGTGTTTCTGTGTCATAAATTGGATCAGTGGGAGACAAGAGTGGAAATGGATGCAGAAAATTGCTAATGACTGCTGTCACTGTGGAGAGCTAGAATGCTCTGAACTTGGCACATGTTTCAGCTCTACTTCACAAAACTGTCCCATCACTCTGATTAACCCATCAGGTTTCTATTGAGAATCAAATTAATCCCCTTTTATCCTTTTCCACTGATAATCCCTATGAAGGCCTGAGTGTGTTCAAGACACCCAATGCTAAATGTATTTGTTTGGTATTCTTTTAGTCTGCCTACCGGTTTACATAAGTGCCAAAGGAAATCTTTAACTCCTAATACCCTGGAAACTCATGAACACTGACCATATCACGGAATAAGAGTTGTTATTCTTCTTTAGGAGCATAAAAACACAATAATTATACAGTCCATCTTCATATTCTTTTGTTGTGTGTTAGGTACCTGTCTATTATGTTCATTTAACTAGAGATGGAACCAGAAATGATGATCCAAGGTTTCCAGCTAAATACTTACATCTTAGTATTGAAAAGGGGAATTTTCTACATCCACACTAGCATCACGCCTTTTCACCAAAATGATATCCTAAAACTCTCTTAAATTATCAAAGGAGATAAGGAATATTAAATCATAAGTGGTTAGGAAATGCATTGGAAATATCTCTTGTGAATGTAGTGTACATTGTCACAGTACTTCAATGTGCTGTCATTACCATTGCCTTTCACAAGCACAGCTTCCATGTTTCATGGGTTACACTAAGTAGATGCTGACAATGATCAAATAAGGAGGCTTCGTACTAGTATTTAACTTACAAATTGAGAAAATACAATTAATCAAACTATATAAATATATATTAAATATATATGTGAATATACAGATCTCTCTCTATATATATACACATATTTTTTGAGTTATAAGCAATGATCTAAAATATACTGGTTTGAATTTATTTGTAGATTACTTGTTTATTATTTGTCATTAACTTTTGTCCTTACTTTTCCTAGACTAAATAAATAGACATTATGAGAAAGTAAGAAATTGTCCTGAAAAATATATGAGACTTGGTTCTGGTGAACTTGAAAGCACCAAATCCATATGATACATTTTTCTTCTTTTTTTTCCCCTGGAAATAATTATGTCTATTTTATTCCCAAAATGATCTTCTCTGTTTCCTTGTTTATGCATGCACAGACTAGAGGAATGAGATTCTAGATGAGTTTTCCAAATGACTGCCAAACAATATTCAGACTTATGTTAGAGCTTAGTTTTGTTCTATAGACTACAGGAACTACAGATATCATAAGCTAATAGAGTACCTGAATAGCACTGTTCAGTAATCTCCCACAAGTTTATTAATGTATTTTCCAGGAGAGATTGGTTAAAGGATGTCCAGATCATTTTTTTTCAGTCAGAAGAAAAATTAAAGAAAATTACTGACAGTAAAGACCTGAGGACCATCCAAGAAGCCCCGATTTTTCATCTCACCAAAATATCATCTCACACACAATCTTTAATTTCCTTAGATTTTATTTTCCTTGTTTTAAATATTAAATAAAGAACTAAACCACCTTGCTCATTTATTATTAATAGTATTAATCTCATTTCTATGAACTTTCTTTAAAAATTATTATCTAAAGACTATTGAGGTATATTATCATCGGCTCTACTAATGTTGAAAATAATTATATAATATTTTCTCTAAATTGTTCCCTGAAATTGTTTTTTTTCTCTGATTGTGCCACTATCAACTTATTGACCAAGATAAAAAGTATGTCTTTTAATAGCACAGTAATATTGGAGGAGACAAGAGGGATCAAAGCCTGCCAATTTGATAATACATGCATCGGAGATGTAGATGTCAATGTTATGGTAGAAATACCAGCTTTTGTTACCATCATTTTTGAAAGGTGTCATGGAAACTTTACTTTTGTGTGAGAGTTGAGTATATTTTTGCATGAATAGACCTTCCAGATGCACTGGTGTCTCACACTTTATCCATTTTGAAAGTAAACTCAATGCACTGAAAGAATGAGTTTGGATTAATCTAGAGCAGGTCGCCGAAAGCAAGTACTAAACTAAAGTCATAAATCTGCAACGCTCAATAAAGCAGTAAGGTTGGTGTACTTCCTCTAGTTCTGATTCTCTGAAGTGGAAACAGCTGTAGTGTTAGGAAACAGATCCAACTCCAAATGTGCAGGCAGGGCCAAAACCACAAAATCACCAAAGGTACAAAACCTCATCTTTTAAAAATTGAGACTACACAAAAGATGGATATAAACCATTGCCTTGGGTTTTAGCTCACAGCTTTCCACAGCCAGGAAAACAAACTGGCTCCAGATGTTCAGATGGTGTGTACATTCTATTTTATAATGTTTTAATGTGCCCTCATAGTTAATTGCTCATAGCAGCGTTCACCACAAAATAATATATTTTAGAGATTTTTTTTCAAAGATGGTTCCTTGAATATAAGTATCATACTCATCTCTTTTCAACTATGAATATTATAAGACTGAAAATATGTAGCCTTCTGGAACGAGAGATGAAACTATTTTAAAAACCATTCCAAGGTGCTTTCTACCTAAGGTCCTGCCACTGTAATGGCTACTTGTTACAAAATTCAACTAAAGGATATACATAAAATAATATTTAAATCAATAGCATCCTTCTAATGCTATTATCAACCATATTTTTCTTATAAGTTTACATGACTCCACTCCTAAGAGATCTGAAATGAGGCAAAATTGAATGATATGGTATAATTGTAAGATGCAACTAGAATTATTTTAGAAATATTCTGAATGTCATTTTGTGAAAGTCAATGAATAATCTTTGTTTTTATTTACAGACCAATTATCTTAAAAACATAGACACTATTTAATATTGAGATAAATTAACATGACATGTTTTACTATATATCTTTATCTATGATATTTACCTTCACTGAGATGTAAAATAGAGTTTAAAAGGCAGGACTTGTTTCCACATATTGAGCAGTGTTACTTTCTAAAACATATAACAAGTAATTGTGGTTTAATATTAACAATTTTATGTCTGAATGTATGTGAGTATATGTGTGTGGAGTGTATGTGTGTGTGTGTGTGTGTGTGTGTGTGTGTGTGTGTGTGTGCATGTGTTGTTGTTATGTGAAGAAACTACTTTCCAAAACTGTATCTATCCAAACTACATTCTAGTTCTTTCAAAGAGTCTTTTAAATGGTCACTTTAAAGTATCTTCTAGATTGTTTTATTTTGTTTGGGAATTTCATTTTATTGTTATTTGGCTTTATTCCAGAGGGGTGTCATTTCCAAAAACTGTTACTATTTCCTATAGAAAATCTATTCATTGTTCTTATTTATTTTTATCCTAAGAGAACTGCTTAACAGGTAAACTGTGTTAGCTTTTTACTAATACAATAAGGATAGCAAGCCTGCTGACTTACCAGTACAGACGTAGCTTCTTAAAATTATAGAGGGGAACATTCAACTTAAAGAGCAAATATCAACGTGTGTCGGGCTGAGGGGTTTAGATCCTTTCTCTATGATGTAAGGATGAAACCATATTGATGTGTCCATCTTTGACATGGCTCTTCTCTCGTAGCTCCACTTCAGTCTTAAAAGTGAGCACCTAACATTCTTAGTCTCACAACTGTGATCTGTCTCTATCTAACAATAATTCCTGTTATAACACTGAGCTCTGTCAGGACCCGGTTCACTAGCCAAGAATCAACTAAAGAATTCCATCCTTTGTCATTCTTCAGATAGGACTGCATTCTTTAGATTAAGATAGTCTTTGGAAAAGCCACAAGGGAACCCACTGGCCATTGACTCATAATGGTCTAACACACTGACCTTGGCTCATGATTGCTCACTGACCAATGCTGATAATTGTCTCACACACTGACCTTGGCTCATAGTCTCGCCCCCTCACTAAGCACCCCCCTCACTAGCCCTCCCTTCTCCCTGCAACCTATAGTCCTTCAAAAACATATATAAGCAGCCTGGAAATAATAAAGACATACCACTTGAAACAGCTTGTCCTGTGGTCATTCTTTTGTGCCTTCCCCCCCATTCTCTCCCTACAGGTGACAGGGACCCCGTTGCAGTTCCGCAGGTCAGGACTGAATAATTTCCCTATATTGCATCAATTGATTGGTAAGTATAGTTTCTATATAATTATCATTTCTTTTGATATTCAATACAACATATTTAGAGATGGGGGGCAGCTTAGGACATTGTTATCCTTGCGTTCGAGAGATAAATGGGGTGTTCATCTCCTATCAATACTGGATCAACCAAATATTCTTATTTTTTATAACTTTTTATTGATTCTTTGTGGGTTTCATATCATGCATCTCTATCCCATTCTTCTCTCTGTCCCTTCATAGCCACTCTCTGTCTTTGCAATATTCCTCCTGAAATAAAATACAATAATAACAAAACACAAACAAAAAAAAAATCTCCATGTGGACATTATAATGTGGCCCAGAGAGTCGCTCAGTATACCCTTCTGTCCTTACATCGTTACTTGTAAGTGTTCATTGCGGTGATTCATTGGTCTAGTTCGAGGTCTCAGGCTTCTACTACTATCAATATTGGATTCTCACTAGCACTCATTTTGGACATCCTGTTGCTTTGTATCATTGAGATCCTCCAGTTATGAATCGCTAGGTCCTGTCCTTTCATGTGTCCCAGCATTTCAAAGATGGGATGGATGTTGGGGTGGGCCAACTCATAGCCTTGTGGGGGCCTGGGTGGTAGCTGGGTTGGTCAGAATACCATCTTTTCCTTCACATCACCACCAGAGAGTGCTCTCTAGTATTGTCCTGCTAGCTCAACTTTGCAGCAGGCAGCAAGGGTGGGGGCAGTTCTCCTGCCTCATGCCCTTGGTGCCAGCTTGCCTGCAAGCCTGCCAATGAGGTAGCTCTACTGTGCTGCCAGGCAAGGTTCAGAGTCCTGATATCCTGAGAACTGCAGTTAGTGAGGGTCAGGAGTAATTTTCTCACTCTCATGACCCGAGGCCAGTTCTCCCAACTGCTACAGGTGGCAGGGTTGGGGGAGGTCATCTTTCTAGCATTCATACCACCACATGGCAGTCAAAGTGGGGGGCCACTCTCCGTTCTCATACCTGCCTGAGGTAGATGGCAAGTGGTGAAGGGTAAGGGGGCATCTCTCCATTGCCCTCACCACTACGTGACTGGCAGTGAGTGGGGTTAGCTCTCCTATTCTCAAGCCTTCAGGGACAGACCAGCTACAGCCTAGTAGTGGGTCAGCACTATTGAGGTGCTTAAGCGAGGTGCCGGGCTCTGATCTCCCTAGTGCTGCATCCAGTAAGGGGTAGGGCAAATCTGCGCAGCCCCATCCTCACTGCTGTCAGTGATAACAGGAGCCATGATTATTATGTTGATACAGAACAAGTCATACTAGAATACTTGCCTGTTGGAGACTCTTCTGAAGTGGATTTCACAGAAGTCTGTAAGCGTTGCTTGATCTGAAATTCCTTTTTGAGTGTGTGTGCTAACTTAGTTTGAGGATTGATGTGCCTTGATTGCCCATTTTATATATAATGTGTTTTATAAGAAATCTCTTTATTCTTCATAACTACTTCTGAAATGCCACCACAGGTTATCAGAAAAGTTGAACAAGGTCATACAGTGAACATATGCAATCAAGATGAAGTGAGATTAAAACATGTTTCTGTTTGAGATAATCATTTATCCATAATTCACTACAGCAAGAACTGTTGATAAAACGGACACAGGAGCTGGAGCTCTGGTTCAGCTGTTAAGAGAACATACAGCTCTTTCAGAAGTCCCAGGTTTGTTTACTGCATCAAGAGCTCATAACCACCTATACCCTCAGTTCAAGATGTTCAATGCCCTTTGACCTTTGAAGGCAACCACACAGGAGGTACACATAAACTCACAAAGACATTCATAGACACACAAAATAAAGTAAAAAGCTGTACATATAAATATGTATGTAGTCTTTGGAAGGAGAAAATTAAGAAATAACAATCAGTTAAAACAATTTCATTCATGATGACACTGTCAAGGACAGCAGGTAAAGATTACAAAAATAGTAGATGATTAGCTTTAAAGGAGTGGATCTTTACATGATGTTGGATCAATAAAAATTAGAGGTTATTAAGAAAATTCAAGAATATTAGAAAACAGAAAAGGCAATCTGAAATAAGAGCATCATGAATTAAAATAAAGTCAGAATAACAAATTATACTGAGTGAGGTTGTCTAGACTTATAAAGACAGAATGACACATATCTTCATTCATATGTGGGTCCTAGCTTCAAATCTTTTAAACACTGGGAATAGATGGAACCTAGGAAAGAGGCCAGGAGAATAATTTAGGGAGAAGATAGTATAATTCATTCAGGTAGTGTAATGACAGGGATGAGCAAATGAGGAGTCAGAAAGAACTTAGGACAAATTTATTATGTTACGATCTAGTTAAAAATTTAAAAAGTTACTGCAAGGATGGATAGTAGAATATATGCAAAGAAGAATGGGGATGGATACTGGAAACTAAAGACTTACAGAGGAGGGAAGTATGGAGTGTGGAAGCAAAAACTAAGAAGAGGGTGTACAAAGAAACCTTATGAGACCCCACTATACACACTGAACAGCAGTATCCTACACTCATGAAATGCTGCTCTCAGAAGTTGTGTGTTATTAATAAAAATATCACTGCCAAGTATAGGCTATCTCACTGTGAGTTATTGTCTGGACATTCCCCAGACTCACCAAAAACAATACAGATAAGTAAAATGTATGGAGAATTATTGACAAGAAATATGGACCATTTCTGAGACAAACCTGACCACGTAGCTCAAGGACATATAGAATCTGCTTGTGGGAGATTTTGGAGCCTCATGTCAGAGAAGCCCTTATATTAGTGTGGTAGGTAAAGTCTGAGCGCCATCTTGCTGCGGGTTTAGCAGACTAGAATGTGGAAGGTATACAAATGGCAAAAACTGTCTTTGAAGCTTCAGAGGGAAATAGAGACACTCTCAGAAATTTAACAAGAGGTCATTCATATTACACTCGGGCAAATAATTTAGCTATATTCTCTTCACATCCTAAACACCTATGTGAGAATAACTCAAAAGTCATGCAATGATTTATTTGGTGCAGAGGATATAAGATGGATAGCATTTGGGGTGCATCATAAATATTGCTCACTGTGTGTATCCAGTTTTATAATGATAAAGAGAAAAGCATGAAATGTGCTGAGAACAATACATGGGAATCTGAACTTGCAGATAGGCAGATGTAGGAAGGTGGCTACAGTTGTTTGCCATCCATGTCATTTAAGAGATAGTGTGAGCTTTATTGTATAGGGACTTTAGGCCAGGTGCTTAGAGGGTATGTTAATAATTATCATAGGAGAGACAGTCATAAACTTTAGAAGGGAGAAAAACAGGAGGAGGTAGAGGCTGGAGAGGAATGAGTTGAGATAATGCAAATAAAGTACTAATAAAAGAAAATCTTCAAAAACAAAATTTAAAAGATAATTCACTATAAATAAATTATAATTTTAAGGGTTACAGGATATAAATATTCACATTAACTGGAAAATAGGGTATTTCTTGATAAGTTTTTTATGCAAACAGAGTCATCTAGGAAATACTTTTTCCTGGTTGGGCCAGGTATGCGTTTAGAGACCTCTCTTACAGAAGTCAAAGGAATCAAGCTACAACTCATGTGAGCTGGCATTGGACCTTGGCATTTACAACCATATGTTGCTTTTTTGGAATGTAGAGTATAAGAATCACAGATCATGGAGTATAAGGCCGAGGTTCTAATAATATGGGTCAGACAATGGATAGCATTGATAGTCCTGCTTGCACTGGGGGATGCTGGAATGTTTGTGATGCCAGGAAGATGTAGAACATTGAAAATGGAGTCAGCAGAGAGGCCAACTGTTTGGCAGAACTAAGCACTTCAGAAGCTATTTCCTCAGCCCATTGTTGCCAAGATGATGTCTACAAGAGTGCCACATGTTGAACACGGAGGCTCAGGACTTCCTAATTTTGCTGTTTGGTGTCAGACTTGACCTGATCTTTTCTTGCTAACATCATCCTGTTATCCTTTTACTCTCTTTTGGAATAGAAATACTAATTATGTGCTATCTATATGTCTATTTTAGATATAAATTAGTATTATAGATAATACTAATTATCTCTATATATGTCTACTTTTATCTCTCTATTTTTTCTCTATATCATATCTGCCATCTATATCTTTATCATCTATCTCACTACATTTATCTATCTATATATCTTCATTATCACTTATGTTTTTTTTGAAATTACAGCAATCTTTAGCTTAGTTTTTCTTGAATCTCAGAAGAGACTTTATTTTTATACAATACTGGAGTTGTTAGGCCTTTAGGGACTTATGAAGCATGATTGAAGGGATTTTGCATGAGCCTATTGGAACTAGGTAAAGAATGTTACTGTTCAAAAGTGAAACATCCCATACAGGTTCCTGTGTTTAAACATTTGGCCTTTAGTGGCAATGCTTTTAGAGACTATAGTACTTTTTGGACTTGAACTTAGCTGGAAGATATGGAGCAGGAGCAGGCCTGGAGGATTAAAGTATGGTCTACTTCTGATCAAATACTGTGCCTGCTAGTGTGTCATATAACAAGTTAGTGTCATTCAATCCAGCCACTACAGACCAAGCTCTTTGCCACATCTCCTTTGTCATGATGGGCTCTGACAAAATGAAGCCTTTTGTATTTGAAGCTTCTCCTATATTTTATTTGCTTACACTAAAAATTGTGGTCAAATATATATGTCTTTGTCAATGTTCTGTTGCTGTTAAGAGACATTATGGCCACTACAACTCATGAGGCTCACTTTTAGTTTCAGAGGTTTAGTCCATTACCATCATGGCCGAGACCATGGTGGCACATAGGAAGACGTGGTGGTAGAGAAGTAGCTGAGATTTTATATGTTCAGATTAGTTAGTAAGCAGCAAGAAGAGAGACTGGGCCTGGCTTGAGATTTTGAAACCTCAATGCCCATTGCTAGTGATACACTTCCTTCAACAAGGTCAAACCTACTGCAACAAGGCCACATACCCAATCCTTCTCAAGTAGTGCACTCCCAGATGAGTCAAATATAGAAGCCTGTGGGGGCAATTATTATTCAGACTACTATTCATTACTATTTCTGGGTAATATACATACACTGAACACTGGGAATGGGGTGAAGAGGACATGAGATTAATCCTTCATTCTACTACTTCGAAGTTACATCTCTGGCTATTTAATCAGACTTGGATGCACATTCTTTAATGGAACACAGGGAAAGTGATAGCTGGAATGATTTTGTAAGGACGAGCAATGAATTATAATGTTTCAAAGATTTAAACAGTTTAATTCAGTGAGCTTGCTTGAAGCCAAAGACAGAGAATTAATTTTTTTTTTTTAAAAAAGGCAGGAACATTTCACTAAAGGAAATTTAGAGGTATTGTAGGGGAACCATTCAGCCCAAGTTCTTCATTCTAAGTATCTGATTTTATCAGCCTATGGAGACTCTTTCTAAGTTGTGAGATGGGAGGAGGAAGAAGAGCTTTGATCAGCTTTCATGTCTCAGGGTCTCATTGTTTCAACCCCTGTCTCTGCTTCCACATTTACAAACATCTGCTAAGACAGAAGGTAATACCTCTGAAATGCTTCTTAGGTCTCAAGCATTTGGACATCTACAGCTGGACTTGCTTCCTTCATCTACCATATAGATTGGTGGCCCACGGTACAGTGCTGTAAAGGTAAGAGCTGGCACTGGTGTTTTCCAATTTGGAAATGACAACTGTCAGGAGATTAATGGCCAGTGAGGCTCATGCAGTGCCATTCCCCTTTGAGTGAAATTGTCACTGCTGTAGTAGACAGTCCCATAAAGGTGACTCGTTTATTCAATATTTCGACTGTGGTCAGGATAAGCTCTGCATTTAGTTTTGCTTTTCTGGGAGAATTCATTACAACATGGGAGTCAGCACGGCTACTCAGTGTGATTTCCTGTCTATTCCTATAATGTCTATCATACAACTTTCCATTAGATTAGTTCTAGGGAAACATAACTTCTCCTGCTGACATAATACAGTTCCTTTTATCAGACATGGGTAAAAAAAATAGAGCACAGCTGGTTTCCTTTGCTTCTTTTTTAAAAAAATTCTTATAGAAAATTAAAAATCAAGAAATGCACAAAGTAAAGTAACCACCGTTTGTGTTCTTTATGCAACTATTGTCTTAAAATTTATAAGAAAATGCTTTTTTATTGTAAAATAGAAGCACAGTTACACAATGGTAACTGAAAAGAATATTTTGAAAAGAACTATAGTAGATCAGCAGAATAATGTGGGGTTTCAGGTTGTTTCCTTCAGACGTGCTTTAATAACTTGATTAATTTTACTTGTAATACAAAGTAAAATATGGAGGATTTTGTCTGACCCTCAGCAGTCCCTTGTCATGGCTTATCCTACAGATTTACTTTTTGTTGTTGTTTTTTTTATATATATTTTACTTTTTTCTCCATTTGATAACCCCTTGAAATTGATAGGAACTATATTACACTTCATAAGACAAAAATGGTTATTATGCAAATGTCTTTGAGCATATCAGGAGTGTATTATTTGTTTTCGTTTTAATGGATTATAAAAGGAAATACTGGTCATAATTTTAAATTACGCCACACTGTCTTGCAAATTATCCTGCAAAGTAAAAAAGAAAAGGCAAGTAAGAAATCAAAAATTAAACACACACACACACACACACACACACACACACACACACACACACACACACACACACGAGATAATGTCTTCTTGAGGATTATTTTTTTATCCATGATTATTCTTAAAAAACAATGTGACTGTTAGAGAGCTCTGTGGAAGAGTGATGTGTTGTCCCATTAGGGTTCTGGTTCTCTATTTGAAAGTCCTTTCTGGCCCTAAATTAGCTTTGATTCTCACTTCTCTAGCAGTATGTGCACGTGTGTGTGTGTGTGTGTGTGTGTGTGTGTGTGTGTGTGTGTGTGTGTATGTGTGTGTATTTGTGTGTATGTGTGTGTGTGCATATGTATCTGAGTCTGTATATATGTGTATGTGGGTATAGTGTGAGTGTATGTGTATATTGTGTATGAGCATATAGTGTATATGTGAGTGTGGGGGTGTACACGTGTGTGTGTGTTTATGTGTGTATGTATGCACAGAAAGAGTGTCCTCACCTGTCACTTGAGAAACAACATTTCACTGAGCCCCTGGCTTTCTTCCCATCTTTCCTATCATCCCTCCCTGAGCTATAGCCACGTGACAATGCATTTTATAGACTTTTATATAAGTGTTGAAGAATTGAACTAATGGCCTTGTGACTGGGTGGCCAGCTCTCTTAACCACAAAATCCTCCCTAGGACTGCAGAAAAATGTTTTAAATAAAATGAGTCAAAGCATATTTGTATGTGAAAGTTAATTTTACCAGTCGCGAATGTATTGAGTAATTCCATGTTATGAAAGGTTTATAAGACATTCAGCTAATGTCCTTTTCCAAGATCCTAATAAAAATCTTGAGCAGGAGAGGAAGATACTAATAAAAATCTTGAGCAGGAGAGGTTTCTGAGATTGTCATATGTACCTTTATTTCAGTAAAAAATAACCATCAGGTAAGTTTTCTTTTTTGCTAATTCTTGCAAACATTGAATTGTCTGACCCACCATTTTGTTCAGTTACCATAACTTGATTGACTCATTTCTGTGTTTACTGTATGCTTTTAGAAAATCCTTTTGTGTCATTCTGATAATGGATAGCTAGCAGAAAAAATATTTCCCCTTCAAAAAAAAAGAGTGATTTATCAAGTATTTAAGAATATATTCAATGGTCTATCTGGTAGTTTATGATAGAAACACAGAGAAAGATGTTTAGAGGTCAAAATGGAAAGAAGTAGTCTGTTTTCTTGCTTGATGCAGAGAACTAAATAACGGAGTGAAGAATGGCTACTTTGGGGTATGAATAAATAATGTAATAAAAATTTCAAAAAATGACATATTCCAGGAATAGACTGGAGTAGTAAATGGTATAATATCCAAAGTTAGATTTGACTAATAAAGCCATTTAAACAACTATAACAAGGTTTCTGAACAAATAAATGGCCATAAATGGCCAATTTTTAGGAACTTTTTCTTAAATGCAAATCTAAAGACTTTTCTTTCATCTTGTCTTTCTTTCAATGACTCCAAAAAGATATGAACTATCCAGATCATATTCTCTGGGCATTACTGAGTGTTTGCTATGCAAAAATAGTTTAAAGGAAGCTCTTATGGAATGTGGTCAAAGGTTCTCAAATGCAGTAGCTTTTAGATATTTGTTTGACTATTACTTGACTTTCCTGACAAAATGTTATAATTTTTAGACCATAGTTTTATTTATTAGCAGTACTTTTTCATGTGAATGATAGAGACAATGGTAGGGTCCTGGTATGTGTGTGATGCCAGAAGAAAAGTATGTGGAGTTCTTCTTCTCCTTCTACATTTAAATGTGATCTGGGAATTAAATTCTAATGGACAGGTTTGTAGTCAGGCAGGAAGCCACATTTACCCACTAAGCGCCTTTGCCAGACTCAGAATTTTATTATTAAAAGCCAGGGGCCATTTATTTATTTATTCATCTTTATTTTGCTTTTTAAACCAGTCTAAGCATGAAAAGACCTATGACAAAGACAAGGCATATAGACTTGAATGTCCTGACTTTGCAGAACCTATGGCAAACCCCCACCTAATTCTCCTCACTAATTTGAGTGGCAATATCACACAATTCCACTACTTATTGCAAGATTCATAAATGAACATGTCCGGAACTATTTAAATTGCTCTGAAAAGATTGTTGGTATGTCAAGTACAAAATAGGAAGAATTATTTTAAAAGTTAGGAAATCATGCAGAGTCCATCTCTGTGTATACGTGCATTGGACAATTTAGATATTTCTAAATCTGTCTTTGTTCTTCAACAATGGCATGGCACCTGCTGCAAAACACTATTCTTGAAGCCCAATAGCAGTTAAGAGAAGATGAATGTTCAGAAGAGATAGGAATGGATAAATGTTAGGGAAGTCATATAAAGAGTTATGTAAATCTGAATTTAAAACTTTGCTTTTTCTTTGAAATGTGTTCCCCATTCCCAGTTGGATAAATGAGTTCTTTTCTTCATCACAGTGTGCAAAAGCCTAACAAGAGAAAGCGTGGTCTAAATTTATTGACAATTCTCTCTGAAAGGAATGGTTATATATTGACTGTATCCTTGGGAAAGAGAACACTAAGTGAGATGAATAGTTTTGTCTCTAAAGAATAAAATATACAAATTCTATGTCCTTGTAGGCTATTAAAGTAGAAAAGTGACTAGTTTGAATTATACTGTCATTTCAAAACATTTTCTTTGAAAATTCAAATTAAAAGACATTTAAAATTAAAATCCAAGCTGCTTACTTCCCATGCTTGCCTAAGCTCTTCATTTCAGGCTCAAGCCTCTAAACCCGCCATTCACAATATTGGACCAGGGTGTCCACCTGCTTCATTTGGTGACATTTTATTTCTGAATGTTTTTGATGGGTAAAGAACCTTGGGAAAAAGTAACCTAACATGAATCCTTGTACCAATGCTGTTGCAGTACACGCTGTTGCCAAGGTAACAAAATCAGGTCTACAATGAAAACATCCTCAGCATGTTTTAAATGCATCCACAGCCCGACTTTCCATGCTGCTACCCAGATTTCTCTCCCTGTGCAAAGATGCCTGAGATGATCAGTTGCAACATCGAGATTCTAACTGAGACTCATGGTTTTAGAATATTCAGTCCATTGGTGGTTGACCCCATTGCCTGTGATGAGGCAGAATATAATTCTAGAAACACTAAGCAAGAGACCATGCTTACCTCATAGCCACTAGAAAACAATAAAAGGCATAGGAAGGAAATGGCAAAGATTTCAATGTCTTAGTCAAAGACAATCACCCCATGACCTAACTTTCTTCAATTAGGACAAATGTCCTAAGTTTCATCATCTGTTAATGGCACCAAAAATCAAGTTTTCAATATATTAGACTTTGGAGAGACATTCAAGATATAATTTATAGTGAAATTCAACATAACTGTATTAATCATACTTTGTGAGTACTTGGACATCACTCCAACCTCCCACTCAAGTTCCTCACATCGTCTCCATCTAAAATTCATGCTTTTACTTTGATTATTGTTATTTATATATAAAAACCACTGAATCTATGTAGAATTATATATATGTCTCTCTATATACTATCTTATATATATGCATATGATATATAATTATAGTATATATCGTGTTAGATATGTGTATATATATATATAATTATATATGTGATTAACCATAAGGGATTGGACATCTCATGTAGAAGCTCATACCTAAAAGGAAATCAATTCTTCCTCTCTCAGAAGTCAATGACCACAAGTAGCTCCCTTCATCTAAGGGTGGTTAGGTGAATTTTTCCTTTCCCATTGTATTGTCAACTGATGTCATGATGGTCTTGTTCTGGTAATCATATTGAGATTTCATTTCTCTTGTCATGCCTAGGTTACATTTTCTGATAAGAGGCATACAGGGACTCTGGCTCTTATACTCTTTCTTATAACTTTTCATGGTTTTCCCTGGGAATATGTGTTACATTGCAAATTGGAGCTAGACTCATAGATTATTTTCTACATTGTTTTCCAGTTGTGAATAATAGTCTCCATCTGTTGCAGAAAAAAACTTCTTTGATAAGGGTAAAGCTTAGACACATCTGTGGTTCTAAAGATCTAAGTATTTCAAACATGATTAGAAATTATATTGGTTTTGGAAAATGATAGTAATGGGTTCTCCTGTAGAGCCTGTGACTCCTCCAGCTATAACTACTATAACTACTTGGCTTTTTTTTTTTTTTTTTTTTTTACAAAACCAGACATGACATTCCTCCAATTGTGTAAGTCTTTAGTCTAATTATTGTTGTTGATTAACCCCAAGCTAGAGGTCCCATTATAGTCTAAGGAGAGTTATTTTGTCAGTCAAGGTACTGTTGTGGTTCTTGGACTTTGCGGTGGTGTAGGTCTACAGATTACCTTTCTCCCTGGGTAGCTTGCAGGCTACTTTCAGATACTGTGGGATTCATTCCACATGGAGGAGGCTTTCTGATGATTTCTACCCAAATTCCTGTAACCACTGTGTCTAAAGTTAGCAATATGGTTTTACCTTTAAGTTCTGGAAGGCAACAGGGGCAGAGAAAATAGCCTCTATCATTTTGAGAGAATCTTTTCACAGACCAACATGTAGATGGTTTTCCAATGTCTTATACTGTGGTTTTTATTAGCTGTTACATTTTTCCCTTGGGGAGAGCATCTTGAGGTGTGTATCTGTGCACAAGTCAGGATACAGCAGGGGCAGAACCTGGGGTTCCAAGGGTAGGGCTTGGTGGGAACACAGAAAATCTGAGTCACTGTAAGTCTTTGGGGATTAAAAATAGACCCAGCACTTCAGAGACTATATTGGTTTTGGAAAATGATTGTAATAGGTTCAGTGGTAGTTGTTCTAGGATATTGAAATTCCTTTGACAGGTAGCTAACTCACTTGACATTGGTGTAAAAAGCACATGAGTAAATGTTCTCCAGCTGCTCTGGAATCTAAATTGCCACGGAACAGAGATGATCTGTGGTGACTCTCCAGTTAGGGTAATCAGTAGACCTTGACATAAGTTACCACTGAAAAGTACTTATAAACTAATAAAAAGTAAAATCCCTCATTTACTCTATCATGCTGACATTTTGGTGGGTTCAGTATGTTAGACATGAGTTCCCAGTCTCCATGGTTTGACTTGTGTACAGGCAATGGCTGTGCTGGTGATGTATGACTGAATCCAGTGTTGGCAATTCATTTGCTGTTTCGTTGCAGAGAAAGGAGCCTTGATGTGGTTCTCACTACTCAGAGTTCCCTGAACAACAGCCTCCACACAGAATCACTGTTAATCTTGTGGAGTGGCACTCCTTTCCTCTTTCCTGTATCCAAAAGACAGCTGCATGCTCTCATGTCAGGACCTACCCTGCATCTTCCACATAACCCACACTGATAGATAAAAAGGAACAGCGATCAACACTGCATGTGTTCTTAAGTGGCAGGATCCTCTACTTCTATATGACTTCAGAGAGAGTGCTGAGAGGCTGGAGGGTAAACTGAAACATTGCAAGTCTCATATTCCTGTCAGAAACATAACACGAGCAGAATGAGGAATCACCTGGTTATTTTAATAAGCATTAGTTTAGCACTTTGAAAGTGAGAATTCTATATAATTGAGCAAGTGAATAGATTTACATGAAGAGGAAAATTCACTCAAAGCCTTGAATTTATCTATTTCCCAGCTCAATGCCCCATGTAAATAAATCTTGAGAGATGTAAAGCCAATTATTGGAAAGATGTTTGAAACTAGGGTACTTCATTTACACATACTTGTCTCAAATCATCACTTAGCTGCTACATTTCTCTTTTTATTAACAATAATTCAGCATTACTGTTTTTCTGTATATCATACCCATTGGTACACACAAAAGTCATACACACACACACAAACAGAGGGACAGAGACAGAGAGAGGCTACAGAAATTATTATAATGCTATCCTCCTGGATCTGTTCTCTCTCTTTTAATTTTATTTAAGAAAAGTTCTGAAAGAAATGTCCTTAAGTCATTAAGTCACAGATTATCTACACTACTCAGACTTTGTAGAAGGGTAAAGGTGGAATACAATTCCTTGAGAATAAATTCAGTGGCCATTGTGTCTTCATGGTGTCTAAAAGAAAATCCTAAGATCAGAAAACTTTTAAACAAAGGCATTTCTGAGCACTAAAATGTTCCAGGAGAATGTGAATTTTGTCCATACTCTGATCATAAAGTTTCTTGCTGTCTGTATGAGTTACCTGGCTCAGAGTGGCCTCCTGTGCTTTGGGGATCCTCCTGATTTGGCTGCTCAAAATAGCTAGGACTGCACTCATGTCCGTTCTTCCCTGCTTCTCTTAAAAGTGATCCTTAGCCCTTTATTTTCCTGTACAGTAAGGGCTTTACAAAAGTATGGACCAAGAACAGACATTCGTGCTCAGTTACTGTTTAACTGTGCTGCTCCTGCTCTCATTAAGAAGCCCTAAGTTCTTCAGGGACTCTTCATACTTTTTACAATGTTAAGATTTAATCAGTGAATGATAAATATTTTTCTTGTCAATTAGTTCTTGAATTTGAATAGAGTGTCTTAGGCAAAAGCATTTTATTGTAGTTAAAATATCTCAGTGGCGTCTGAGGCTGTCACGGTGGACGGGAATGGAAAGCTGTCACATCAATGAAGTCTTTTATATTTTCTTTCTTGAGGCCCATGGCTCAGTAGGAAGTTTAGAAGAATCCACAGCTTAACTGTGACTGAGAATCGAGGCTGATTCTACTAAGCCAATCACATAACTTCATTTGAACACGTTTTCCTACGGAGTGTGAACAAAAGAAGAAATTGAGGTTAGTAATTACTTCTTAAATTAGGTGCATGGTGACCTTGTGCAAGATCCCCTGCAATTCTAAGTAAAAGAGACATATTCCACAGCCCACAGTAGACAGCGATAATTACAGAAGTAATTCTGGAAGAAAAAGAAAAGAAGCCTCTTTGAGTTGTTGACTCCAGCTGTTCTCTTGAAATGAATCAGAAACTGAGTACTGCTGAGCTCTCTTAGCGTTGGCTTTAAAGTTACAGGGTAGTGGAGAATCAGAGGTGCAGGCTTGCGGAGTGACGCTGTGGAGATATCTACAGTGATGCGAAGCTCCGACCAGCTCAAAATCACATGCTTAGAAATAAAGTTAATGAATGATTAATAGTCAGAACTGTGCAACTTTCCTTGTTGAGTCTTATCAGAAGGAACAGGCCTGCCTCATAGGCAAAGAGAATTGTTTTCTTAAATTTTGCTTTTTCATGTCTTAGATGCATAGGTTTATATTAAGTGGGGCAAAAAATAATAATAATCCAGTGATACCTAAGATTATGTTCAGGAAGCTGCAACCCCTGAAGCATTTGAGCAAGCTTTGGAGGTCAGTGCATGGATAGAGCCATAACTTACAGCAATCATCACGTAACTTACAGCAATCACGTTTGAATTCTGGTTCAGTTGTGCATTGTGTGGCTCCAACACATAAGCACACTGAACCTCATGCTTTCAGTTACAAAAAAGGTCACAACTCATAGCTGTATTTCAATGCTACATTAATAACTCTCCACTCTATTCCTTTTCTTTTCTTTCCCAGCCTACCTATATTTTTAACATACTTTAATTTTTTTGGTCTGAATCTTTCTTTACTATAATTTCTTTTTTTTGACTACAGAGTTACTCTGCTAAATGTGTCTACAATTAGAGGCTCTGCTGCAATGGCTGACTCCACGCAGCTCCTTGGTTGTGAGAGTTTAGCTTCATAAGTTACTGGCAGGAACCACATTTACCACTGGGGGACTTTAGCATCCACACTGCCACAGAGGGCACTGCTGTCTGATGTTCATAAACCTCATTTAAGTGCTTGGCAGAAGGGCTTTTTAAAAGACCTCCAGGTTTTTGCAGCTCAGCTGAAGCTGAGTCAGGAAGCCTCTCTTAAAGGAGCTGCACCTCTGCTTGCTACCAGCCAACAGAAGATATCCTCAGAAAATGCTGCTTCCGAGAAGCAGTCTTGGATTCTGTTGTCTTTTTGTCTATGAGAACAGTAATTTTAAATTTGTCATATGCAGCTCCTGCTTGAACCTAGGCCGCTGTGAGCCTGAGGGAGGGCTGAAAGCTGCAAATTCAACCTTTTCTGTTTCAAGTGCGAGTGCCACTATGTACCACTGCCCACTTGAGAGACACAACTAGGAATCTGTTTTCGGCTCTGTTTCTGTGCTCTAGAACCCCTTTTGAGCTTTCTCAGGCTTTGTGTGGATGTAAATGCACCACATTGAAATACCATTTATTGCACAAATTTTAATTGGTATATGATGAAAATCTAGAGCCAGATATTGGGGAAGAGCTGGAATATCAGAGAGAAACAGCCCACAGACACTTCTCACCCAGTCAGCTTCTCAGACCAAATGCTATCTTTCTTCACGGGTCCTCAGCCTAACTGGTTGCCTTTACAGAAGGTTCAATTCCTGTCTTCTCCTGCCTTAAATATCTTTCCCCACCCAGCTGTTTTACTTCCTGGTTCAACTCAGTATCATAATCCTAGAGTTAGGCCTAAAGATGTGAGCTATTACTGTTGGGTTGTTAGACCTTTAACTCAGAAATTCAGAAAGATCTGTCTCCTGAGTGATGCGATTAAAGGTGTGTGTCACCATTCTCTGACTTATTAATTAATACATTAATCTAATTCTAAGCAGAATTAGAAAATCACGGATCAGCAAAGCATCTGAAATTTCTTTGATTCTTTCCCTTACCGTTGTTTACTTTGTTCGGGAAGGTCAAAAACAACCCAACACCTACAATCCTGCTGGACAAGTCAGTGGCTAAAAGTTACATACGGTATTTGTCATGCTGTCACCGTAGCCAAATCAGACCTGTTGGTGACTGTTGGAAAAACTTCAGTTTTTATTTTCTGGAAATCAGAAAGATTAAGTAAATTAAGATTTAAACAGGCATCTATGAAGTACTTTACAAGAAGAAAGAAGCCCTGTGTTTTTTTTTTTTTTAATGTTTTTACATGACTTATTAATGACAAGAACAGAGGGTTACTGAGCTGAGGCTGATTAATTTGTGGAGTGGCAATTTCTCCACTAAGTGACACAGAACAGTATGTATCAGACTGCGCTCTAGTTGCCTGTAGACTTAGATAAAATCTACAGGTCTTATTTTTTGTCATATCTGAACAAATAAAGTAGTATATGCAGGTAATTAAACAGTAGTATTCATAAAGCACTTATGTATGTCACATACTATGTGCTTCTTTCAGATATTTTAATATGAATACAGGTAATGTATTATAATCACTCAAATATCATGTATATATGCCATAAAATTATATCAATAGGATTTATGGAATAATTCTTGTATGTATTGATAACTATATTAAGCATATAAATGTGTAATATATTAATGTAGAATAAAATAAAATATACAATCAGAATTCAAAGAGTAAAAAACATAACTCATATATATATAATATAAATTTATTTTTTCAGGGTATATAATTATAGATGATTAATCTCAGTTGTATTTCATATTTTAATGACATTTTCAGCATCCTAGGGACCATTGCTCTATACTTTTCTTCCTATAATGAAGTCAGTGTTTATAAGAAGAGGCCAAAGCAGGCTCCACTATCTACATGCCAGAGCAGTATCCCGGTGCTCATCCTTGGTGTCCTCAGATGCTGTGGTCAGTGAGCATTGATACATGTGTGACCATGATTTGTTTTTATGTATTTTCCAGTATAAGTATGTAACTATTATGAGCAAATTTAGATGCTTAGTGTGGCAGACTGCAATATCTCAAGTAACCTCATCTTAACCCCTACTCCAGATGCTTTTGAGGTCTGAATAGTGATAAATTATACTTTATGGCAGCTTGAAAAGTTTTACCTGTATCAATTACTGTATAGTAACATAAAAATATGCTGGCAAAGAGGTGATCAAGAAAGAGGAAGCCTGACAGGGTGGTTTTAGTTCTGCCTTTGTACAACAGTAGCGTGGTTATATTGGGAAGCCTGACAGATACCCTAAATAGAACAGCACTAACTACAAACCTTTCCTATATCAAAGACTTATTTGCTAACACAATCTGTGTTTCTGTCCTGTGCCTTATCTCAGTTTTTCTCCTGTTTTCAGATAAAAGGACAAGCGTTTGACATCTGCCCCCCTTCCCATTTACCCATAGCCATGCGTTAGAGCATGGTGATATCTTACGCTGTATTTGTGGTTCCTTTTAAAAAACTTCATTGAAAATGAAAATATCCGCCTTACCCCTTCTTTCCTGCAGTCCTTCAAACCCCCTAGCAATCCCTTCCTCACTCTTAAGCTAATATCTTCTTTTTATTTGATTATTATTGTTACATGTATAAACATATACAAAAAAACCCGTGAATTTAACATCCTTAGTTTATTTTTAATTTTGCTTGTTTCTCTATACAGGTTTTCATTACTGAACACCTTGTATTAGGTAATCAGTTGGGACTCATCTCAAGGTGGTTGCCTATAGTTCTTTGTTGATGGTTGATACCCCCATAAATGTGTATGTCATGTATGAAATTATACAGAAAAGTAATCTTATAGCGTTCTAATGTTTTAGCTATCTTCTGTGGAATCTTATTTTGATGTCAGCTGTGGGATTTGATCTCTTTAGCCTTTGCATAACAAAGCTAAAATGTGCCTTAGAGACTAGGCACTTGTAGTCTACACACCAAAATACAAAAGAAGTATCAAGCATTAACCATTTCTTGAAATATCAACCATTTAACATACAGTGCATATGTGAATCATGTTACTGTTAACTAGTGACCATCAGTCACACAGTTGCTTTTTTACACACTGTAAAAAACTCTTCCAACTTTGATGATTTTTCCCTTAAGCAAAATATTAAGGTGTGTTTCAGTTCTGGACAGTACCTAGTTTAGTGACCATAAGCTTACATATAGAGACAAATGAATGATGTGATTTTTAAACTAGTTTCCACTTTTTTTGATTCTAGTTTCTCTAAAACTCCAAAGTCAGAGTGAGTGCTTTCTCGAGTTCTATTTGAATATGTTTAGAAGTTGAATGAGTCCATTAAAACTACTGTTCAGTTCAGACATTACAAAGCTACAGGGTTCTTCATTCTTTCCGTTATGTAATAGGAGGAAGATGAATAAATGAACAAACCATCCTGTTGTTAAGTACAGCAGAGAGCTGATTAAACAAAGGATTCAGATGATCTAAATTACTGGAAGTAATGAGCACTTTTCTAAAGCAGGAAATTTAACTCTGCCCTTTCTTTGTAGATCATTGAGAACAGGAAAAGCCCACTACAGAAGGAATGAGGCGAAAGAAGTCAAAATCTTAACAGCCATGTGTGGTTCACTTAGCAGAGAGTCCCCGAGGAACCCCAAGTACAGAGGAAACGGCATCTACTTATCTTTGATTCCCCTTGGGTCTTTGAACAGTACAGCAGGAGAGAGGAAAGACAGATAGGGCCAGGGTCAGGTCAGGAGCAGAGGACATACCCCTGAGGTTCATAAGCCATCCTTACCTGCAAAGCGCTGGCTGTGAAGACTAAGGTTAAGGAAGGAGAATAGAACATATAGTTTGCTTGGAAGCTTTGAAAGAAACGTTGAAAGAGAAATATAGATGCTGCAAGTGTTGTCTACACATTCACCAGGGCCGTTAGCTCAGTGATTTCTTAGGATTCCTAAGAGTGGGGTATGTTTATCTCTGTCTCTTTTGCCTGCTCCTGAGACTAGTTTCTTGTCCAGTCTTGATGTGAGGGCATTTGCCTTGTCTCATTGTTACTTCTTTTCTTCTTCTTGGCTGTTGTCTCTTGAAGACCTGCTCTCTGCTGAAGGGAAATGGAGTGGGATTGGATCTGGAAGAGAGGTGAGGGATGGGAGAGCTGGGAGGTGCGGGGGGGAGAGGAAACAGTAGAAGGGATGTGTAAGAGAAGAATCTATTTTCAATAAAAAGAACATACAGAGTGCAAAGTTGTATTTTATCTGAGGAACTCTGAACTTTCAGCAAGTTGATTGTAGGTGCTATTAAAAGTTGAATGAAGATCCCAGGCCTACGAGAAATCTTTCAGAGCCAAAAGACTCTTATTACAGGCAGAGAAACCTCAATCAAAGGCTAATGTCCAGGCTTCAACATACAGAACAATTATTTAATATGCAGAAAGTTGACAGTGCTACTTGGTATAGGTTACAAAGCAAAGACACATTACATCACTATCAGAAAGCAGTTAGTAGGGGGTAAGAGATGGAAAGATATTTGTGTTGGAACACAGGATAAATATGCTTTTCCCAGCACTTCCATTAAATATTCTGCTAGGATTTCTAACCAGAAAGTTGAAATGAAAGGTATAGAATTTAAAGAAGTAAATTTATAATTCACATATAAGGAAATAATTTACAAAATACTCTAAATAAAAGAAGAAACACACAACTAATAATGGATCTTGGAAGTGGATGATAATATTCAATATTGTGGTGATATGTTACCATGCAGAGTACATTTCTGGTTCATGAAATTCATATTAGGGCAAGACCCTTCTTACTTAGGCAGACAGCTCAGCCCTCTAAATGGTTTGAATCCTCACCAGCACAATGGTGTTTTCCACTCACAGCCAGCTTATTTTCTCTACATCTTCAGCCCAAGGCAAGCATATATGTAAATTGATCTCATTCTATGTTTGTGGTGAACAGTCATAAGGCTTGACAAAAGTATGTATTGTTTGGGTGGAGTATTTCATGACCCACTCCATTAGAAGTGTCTTATACCTAGAACTAGACATTTTGTTCAATAACCCACAGTTTCCTAGGAGCAGTATCATCCAGTTAGATGGATGATACTTCAATCACTTTTTGGCATTTTGGATTTGAGTTATAAGACAGTTTTTAATGTCTTTATGTTCTCAAATTTTTAAAATTTTATGCACAGTTTATGAAACATAAATTCATAAAAATTAAGCTTACATTTGAATAAGCTGTATTCAAGAGAAAAAATTTTTTTTTTCAATAACTAGATTGTGTTTCACTGGTCTGAGGTTTTTGTCATCTCTACAACTATCATGCTGGATGATGGGATTGTTATATTGAAGTATGCTGCTACAGTTTTTCTCCCTCCTTGGGTGCTCGGTGGTGTCTACTGGTAGTTTGAACAAATAGCATCCAGAGGTCTTCTCCCAATGTGAAAACTATTGAACACATTTAGTATAATTTGTAAAGAAGCCCTGATGCCAAACACTTAAATGAGGTTTGTGAGCAACAGGCAGCAGTGTTCTACTTGGTGGCAATGTGGACTCTAAAATTTCCCATAATTGTAGTGATAAACATGGCTCCTGCCAGTACCTCTGCCATGAAGCTAAGCTCTCCCAGAACAAGGAGCTAGGTGGAGTCAGCCACCAGAGCTTAGGCTTTAATTCTAGCTGCAAGGCTTTAATCCTAGATGCAAGGCTTCAATCCTAGCCTTTCTGTTTAGTAGATTAAAGGTGTTGTCAGGAAAAGATAGAGATGCACAGTAAAAAACAGATTCAGATAAAAGTCAAAACCTCTAAATGGTTTACAGTATGTTTAAATATATACATAGGCTTTGGAAAGAAAAGATAAAGGATAGAGAAATCCTTAAAAAAGAAATAAATTAAAAAAAATAAGCCATGTAAAGATAGAAATTACACAAACAGTCTAGATACTATATGTTATTGTGTTATATTTGAGTATTTTGACTGCTGAGGAAGGAACAACAGTGGCTAAAAGACATTTGAGCATAAATGCTGCTAAATTAAACTAACTTGAAAATATCTTGACTTTAAAGTTTAAGACAAAAGATATATTACTTTGGAGGAAAGGTTTGAAGGAGATAAGAGGATGTGGATTTATTCTATGTTAAAGAAAATAAGGTTCGATTGAGGAAGACCCTCTGAGAAACTTCTGATTAAAAGGAATGGCCCAGATGATCCAACATTTCAGAGCAGCTCTGCTGCAGTTTCCTCTGAGTTCTGCATCCAGAAAAGCTTTAAGGCTTCTGGCTGAGATGATACAGCCTCACAGGCTACTCCACTCAAAACTTGACCACAATGCTGAATTTTTTCGGCATCTCCCAAGAATTACTAGTGCCCCCAATCAGCAGGAAGTAGTACAGAGAACTATGCCTACTTCCCCCTTCAACAACAACAAAAAAATGTATTATGGATATTTGTCTCTGTTCACAGTGTTGATTACAAGTTATTATGGATAATGGTAAAGAAAAAAACTTAACAAAGAAGATTAGATTTTTTTTTTAAGAAATAGGTAAAATGTGAGATAATTCTTTTGTACACTATAAAATTTGTTATTGGTATTGATTTGATAAAATACTTACTGGTCATTAGACAGGCAGGAAGTATGCTCAGGGCAACCAGAGTAGGAGAATTCTGGGAAGAGGAAAGGCAGAGCAAGAGACACTGTCCAGAAGCAGAAGAAGCTAGATGAGAATGCTGCCATGAGAAAATGTACCTAAACAACACAGATAAGAACTATGGGTGATATAACAAAAGAGCTTAATAATAAGCCTGAATTACTGGCCCAGCATTTATTATAATATTAAGCTTCTGAGCAATTATTTCATAAATGACTTCAGGACTTGCAAGTCGAGACAGAGAAACTTCAAACTACAAATTCTTGTTTTAGCTTACAGTACAGAGTACAAAGTTACCAAAATCTACTGCACATCTATTTTCTTTGAATACTCATTATGGTGGTAAGACCTCAATATTTTCAATCTGTCCATGAGAAATTAAGTGAAAAAAATTTGTGATGTAAGTCTGATTTGAAAGTTAACATTGTTCAGAAGTCAGGTTCAAGGAATTTTATTGGATTGCCCCAGCAGTGTGTAGTAGGCTAGGTGCTGGAAGAATAGATGTTCATTTCTCATTATGCTGAGATAGAAATTCCAAGGTAAAAGACACTGATAGATATGGGGTCTCCTGAGGAAGCCTTTAGAGTTTCAGACTGCTGTTTCTTTTTGAATCACATAGAATCTACTTGTAAAGGCTTTACTCTTATGAGCCTGATTCTATGAAGGTATCTGCAAACACCAGTCCTTCAAATCCTTGAGCTTTTGCGCATGAGTTCAAGGAAAACACACGGATACCTGTAGCAGCTTTGACACTGGACTCTGACTGATAAAACTTCCATGTGACTTTTACTTTCAGGTAAGGGTAGCCACAGATCACAGTTGCCGAATTATTTGTGACTCTGCTGAGATAAAATGTTTTTTTTCCTGATTAATCCCCAATGGCTTTTGTTTTCCTATTTCAAAGAGAAATAGAACAGAATGTGAAGTCAACAAGTATTTTACATTACAATGAAACTAAGTGCAAGAAAATGAGAAGTATAGTTTCAAATAAAACAAGTATTCTAGAGATTTCCATGAAAGGATGATAGCTGCAATGTATTTCATGTAGAGTTCAGTTACTAGAAAATATTGAATGATGATTAAAAAGGTATTCTTCCAAAGTAGTTTGCTAAGAAGTCAAGCTCTAGTATAATACAGTATACATGATTAAAGAGCTAGATTACTGATGGGTAGTATGTATTTTCCAATGTAGAAAGTTAAAAATCTGTGTGAAGAATTGTCAGCTTGATATGCTCATTTATACCACAAGGACATTTGCTCAATGATGTTCATAGCAGCATTATTCATAATATTCAGAACCTGGAAACAAGCTAAATGTCCCTCAACTGAAGAATGGCTAAAAACAAAAACAAAAATACTACACATTTACACAATTGAGCATTACTCAGCAGTAAAAAACAATTAAATCATAAAATTTTCAAGCAAATGGATGGAACTAGAAATAAAATCCTCAGTGATATAATCCAGACCCAGAAAGACAAAATAATGGTATGTACTCACTCTTAAGTGGATATTAGATATAAAGCAAAGATTAACCAGGTACAATCTATAACCCTAGAGAAGCTAGGTAACAGGGAGGATCCTAAGAAAAACATCTATGGATACCCCTGTGAAGGAAAATTAGATGAGCTCTCCTGAGTAAATTGGGGGAATGGGGTGGGGGTGGGGAAATATAAGGGGAAGTGGAAAGAGAACAAGTGGAAACAGGATGGTTGGGTAGGAGGAGGGACAGAGGGGGAGAGCCAGGAAAGAGATATCTTGGTGGAGGGAGCCATTTTGGGTTTGGGGAGATACCTCATGGAATTTTCTAGAAATTCAAAAGGATGTCACCAGCTAAGACTTTAAGCAATGGTAGAAAGGATGCCTAAACTAGCCTCCCCTGTAATAAAATTGTTAGCTGCCCTAATAATATTTATCAAAGAACCTTCTTTGTTCAGAAACTGATCGAAGCAGATGGAGAGATCCATAGCTAAACACTGGAGTGAGTTCCCAGTCAATTATAAGAGAGGTAGGAGGAACTTGTGTGTTAAAGATGTTAAGATCATAACTGGGAAACCCTCAAAGACAATGACCTGAGCTACTGGACTCTCACTGACTCAGGGCTAATGGCTGGGGCAACCTACATGAGACCCAAACCTAGGCCCTCTGTATGTAGATAACTATAGTATGGCTTGGGCAATTTGTAGGACCTCTGGCAGTGGTACCAAGACTTATCCCTAATGCATGAACTGGGTTTTAGGAACCCATTCCCTATAGAGAATTCCTTTGCTCAGCCTTGATGCATGGAGGAAGGCCTTAGTCCTGCATCAACCTAATATGGCAGACTTTGTTGACTCCCTTTGGGATGCTTTAACATCTCTGATGAGTGGGGGCGTGGATTGGGGTGAGTAGGAGGAGAGCTTTTTTATTTGCTGTGCAAAATGAAAAAAAAAACTTTTAAATAAAAAATTTTTAAGAAAATAAAAGAAAAAGAAAAGAAAATATAAGGAAATGTAAACTTGGACAGCACAGACCACTTGGAAGGATTAAATATAACTGTGCAATCCAGTTTCTAGTTGCTTTGAGGTCATTACTGGTGCAACAATGATGATATTGGTTCAGGATACCTGGTGGGCTTTGTGAACATGTCTCTAAGCTGCCTGAGGTTAGGAGAATATTTCTGTACTATCTATAATATTAGAACATTTCCACTCTGAAACAGGAATTCTAGTTTGTATTTAATGAAAACTCAGAGCCAGATATTGGAGAAAAGCTAAAATATCAGAGAGAGGAAACAGACCACAGTCAATTCTCACCCAGCCAACTTCTCAGGGTAAAATCTATCTGCCAGCTTCCTCAGCCTGGTTCCTCCTGTCTTCTACAGTATAGATCTGTCTTCTTATGTTTGCCTTAAATACCTTCTTCTCCCAATTGTTTCACTTCTGGGTTCAACTCGGCATCATATTCCTAGAGTTAGGATTAAAGGTGTGAACCACTACTATTTGATAGTTAGGCTTTGAACTCACAGAAACACAGTCTCAGTCTCAGGAGTTATGAGATTAAAGGCATAGATCACCAATTGCTCTTTCCATGCTAGAATTAAAGGCATGAGTTACCATTCTCTGACCCCCAGTGGCTTGACTATGGGTGGATCTGTTCTCTGATATTCCAGACTGGTTTTATTAAATATAAAATATATCACCACACCACTCTACAAAGACAGCTTTGGAAAAGTATCCTTTTCTTTTCTTCATTGCCCCAATTTATTTTACATCAATGCATCACCAATAAACAAATGGTTATCAGACAAATGTTTATATGGCTTAGATCAAAAGCTACATAAATATAGACAATATACATTAAGTGTGTATTGACAAACACAAGGCAACACCAGTCTGTGTCCTGTCACTGGAATCCTGTTGGGTTATAACCATCATTGACATGTGTGTCACACAGAGACTTTTATTATAAGTAATTACTTTTTCTCTGCTCTATAATTTAATCTGCTCATCCAGGAAATTTCCTATAATTCCACCTTCACTCTACATAACAACATTGACAAAAATATTATTTTAGATCTACATAGCATTTAATAATTTTGTGACACTTTCAGTTTTATCTTTTTCTATAATACATTAAGTGATTGTAATGAGTAGAAAAGGTTATTCTGATTTGATTTCAGGACTAGAAGGAACTAATTCAAAGGCCAGTTGTTTTTTTTGTTTGTTTTTTTTTTACATTTAGTTTCCTGAATTTAAAGTTATTGATAATTACTCATAATACAGCAGTCTACATATATACAGTATATGCTGACACAGTTTTGGAAAAAGGAGAGTAACAGAAATGCCTAGAAGAAAAGCAGATATGCATGCTGAATGTATTGAAGAAATTCATCTCTGCCAATGCATGCTATAATGGAATCTCTGACTCAGTTAATTTTGAGCAATGTAATTTAAATGAAACATGAGTCTTTAATATGCTTAGCACATGTGCATGGAAAGGTAATTGTTGTTCAGATAGTTCTTGTTGCACATCTTTCTACATAGAACAGAGAGAACAGGCTGTCAGTACAGTCAATGGAAGTGCAGAACTACGTCAAATATTAAGGAACAGGTTGGGAAGATTTTTGACTTCCTGGATTAAAACTTCAACTGATATGATTTGCACAACTTTCTGCATTTGACCTTGGATAATGCCTCTGTAGTTAACTTTTTCTGTAAAACTCAGCATTTCCAAGACTTGCTTCTGTGAAGTAGTAATTTGAGGTAACCGTGTCAGCAGAAAATATGGAAAACGATTCTATTTTCCGTTTTAGATAAACCATTTTTACTCATAATGTTTCTCAGATGTTATTGTCAGAAGGCTATGTTTTAGTATTGGTCATTTCTTACCATTTTATATAATAGAAAATGAATAAAATAACATAACAGTGTTGGTTCATTTTCATTTTTTTATTTTCATGGAAGTGGAAAGAATAAAAAGTATATACTACTACTATTTTTAAAAAGTTAAATGAAATATTGAATGGAAAATTACTTTGAAATATAAGGACATGGTCCTGATATGAGATTTGACTCTGGAATCCGATTCAAACTGTCTCTTTTAACACTCTTCTAGTTCATAACAAATTATAAGAGAGTGGAAAATAAGCATAATCATAGGACATATTTGGGAGGTGTTTATATGAATTCTGCCATTTCCCTAGATCTCTAAGCAGGGCGTACAATTCTTATAGATTTGAAAGCTAAGGGGAGATCATTATTATCTGAAATGAGTTCTGGGCTTCAGGACTCAGTTTACTTATATCCTTTCCATTTTGCCAGGTACTTTCTCAGACCTACAGGATTAGTGCATGCACTTTTGAAGAATCAAAAGAAAAAAGTCAGTTATTTAAAACACGTCGTATGGGTTGTGTGGTTATTCTAATTTGTTTCTTCCAGATTGTCTCTTTTTACTATGCACCACGTGAACAGAGTTAGCTTCTAAAACACACACACACACGCACACACACACACACACACACACGCACACACATGCATACACACAAACAATTATCTTCGCACAAACAGCTCCTTCACATACACAGCTCTTGTATACACAAGCTCTTTTACATGCATAGATCTTGCTCATACAGATTTTGCATACATATACACAAACACAACTCTTACACACAACTCTTGCATACACACAGCTCTTGCACACACACACAACTCTAGAAAAGACACAGCTCTTTCAGACACACAGCTTTTGTACAAACACTGTTCTTTCATATAAATAGCTAATGCTTGGCAGAAGTCTCTGGGTAAGAACTTGTCCTCTGCTGGAAGGCTGAATACTCCAAAAAGGCTTTCACTACTTAGTGGTTTTGTGGACATTCCATTGGAGTAAGGAGGGAACCTGATCTCCTTCAATTTCTCACTTGTAAAGTCTTGTACTGGCACAGATACCACATCATCTGCTTTATTGGATTAAAACACAGTGCCTATTGAGAACACAGACTAATAGATGGGTGGTGCACGGCTAAGTGGCTAAGTGTGCTGACTTGTTTTTGTCAAGGAGTGAAAGGGAACTTTAACTGAGCAATTGTCTCATTCAGAATGTCTGCAGGCAAGTCTATGTGACAGTCTCTTGATTAGTGACTGATGTGGGTATGATTAGACCAGTATGTACGAGCCACATTGGGGAAGATGATCCTGGGTTGTATGCGAAAGCAGCATGAGCAAATGAAGGAGAGTAAACCAGTGGTCAGTGTCCCTCTGCTTCAGTCCCTGCTCTGAGTTCCTGCCCCACTTCCCTTCACAATGAACTATACTCTGGCACTTCCCTACGCTGTCTTGGGTTTATGACGATATAGAAAGCCAACTACACACTGACTAATAAGTGAGTGTAACGTACTTGTCAAGATGAATGTGATAAAAGATGAAGAAAGGAATACCAGAATGCACAGAGGGAATTTGCAAATATTCAAATATTGAAATGGGAGGATCTTGAGGGCTGTTGGACTCTTGCACTGACTGATTAGGGGAGTGAAGGAAGAAGGAAGAGGAGAGTATTTGAATTTCTTACTCAAGAAGCCAGAATGGTAATGATATTGTCACAAGACTTTCACTCAGAGTAGAGCTATATATTTAAGGGCAAAGGTCACTAATTCAAACAAAGCCTTTTCAGTTTTTTTGTTTTCTGAACAAAGAATATTGAAACTTAAATATTGTTGGAAGAAGGATGGTTTTGGTTGGTTCACTTGCTTACTGTTTGAATATTCTAGATGAGAACTATAATAATGCATAAAAGATAAATTTCCTCAGTTGAGATTAGAATTAAGCAGGGTTTCAATGCTATGAACTCTTTCCTATCCCAGCGATGGCAACATCATCATGCTTGTCATGTTGTGGCACATCACAGAGCCAGTCAACTGGCAGAGGTTTGTTCCAGTTACCAAAAGCATTTGTAGCTTGAAATTGATTTGTTAACTTAATTCAGAGGCTGCCAGGCATGTTAGAAGTCAGATGTGAAGGAGAATTTAGTACCATGGATGATGGGCCAGAAATATGCAATTCCTTCAGGCTGGACCATGTGGCTTCTATATGCAACCTAAGTGATCTGAGTGCATGTGCTTCTCCTCTTTAACAGCGAAATGAGCATAGCTGCAGCAATAAAAATCTGTGCTGTGGTATCCCCTCTATGAACTAGGCAGGAAGTCAGCCTTGTGTAGTAGCTTAGAATTATGGGCCTGAGGACTTGAATGGGAACATTCTGATATCACATATATTTCAGGAAAAATTAATTATTTGACTTGAATTATTTGTTTTGAACTCATTAAGTGTCAATTTACTATATCCCTTTTGTTATAGTAAATATGAATATGGATTTGATATTAATGGGTGTTTTTATTATGATACCTAGATTTTAATTGTCACTTCTATAGTAAGACGCAAGCATTAAAAGAAATAGACTCATTATTGAAGACACAATTCTTGATTCCTTTTCCAGGGTGATTTTTCGCAGGTACCAACCTAATTAAACTGCAAAGCTGATTCCTCACTTAGCAAATAGAACTGAGTTGTACATTTGATGATGTCTGAAGGAATTTGATTATCCATGGCTGCAGCTGTGATGATATTGTCATCTAGTTGGTAATAATCTCACATGCACAGAGATACCATGAACTGCAAAGAATAATTCAGTCCTGAGGTTCTTAATGCAGAGGCTTTGAATTTGGTAAGATGTCTTCCAAGGTGTTCCAGTCCAAATTCTAAAAAAAAGCTACAAAACATGAAAAGACAAGGCCTCACAAAATTTTTGAGGAAATAATAGAATCAAAAATTCTTATTTCCACATTCCAGAAGAGCTTGCAATGTTCTAGTGTTTGATATAATTATTGAATGAATTTCATCTACCCTTATTAAAATAACAAACTATTTTAAGAAATAAAAAGAAAATAATAAAACATATAAAATGATTGAGTCTAAGTGACAGAGCACCAGAACTGATACTTATACTAAGATGTGCACATCCATCATGCACATACACATCATTGATATCAATGTATATACAGCCATATATATGCACTTGTATACCTATTTTTGTGCACAAAGGTAAACATAATTTTATTTTTTATTTTTTACAGATAGCAAGAAACTCATTGCCTGGATAGTTACTGATTTATCTGAAGCTTTTGAGTTATCTTAAAATGGTACCATATAATAAACTAACTTTTAACACCAAATAAGCAAGATATTCATAATCTATGAAATCATAAAGTGTGAAATCTGCTAATTCATACCCTGAAAAGGCTATCAACATGTCAAAATCAGTTATCTGTGAAATCTATCAGCAATATTAAGACTATAAATTCTCATAAATATATTAAAGCATAATGAGAGTTTGAATAATCAAACTATAAATTTCATACTTGGAAATTTCTGTTACCTGTATTATAGATCATTTTATAATTGATAGTTTTAGTTTCAAGTAATCAAGTATATAAATTCATAATTCCATAGTAATCCAGCAAGTAAGCATATTCACAACAGTAGTATCTTTATACTGGAAGGGGATATAAGAGATATAAGGAGAAATAAGCGAGAAATATACATTTCCTACAATCAGTTGAAAAGGTTTATCAAAGAACTATTGTGTCTTCCTTTAAAGGAATGGCAAGGATTGAGAGTAGGAGAAAATCCATAGTTCATTGATTCTGGGTACTACTGTGTTATTCAGCAATTTCCTCTGAGCTGGAGTTGAGACATTCCATCCTTAGGGAAAGTTCATTAAGACTCAGGATGTTCCCAAAGGAGACCCATTAAGATTCATCAGGTACTGAAGACTCTGTGCACTTAGACACAGAGCCTACAGGGCCCTGAGCTGAGGCTGACTTGAAAGCCTCCTCTCTGGGGATTGGCTTTCATGCTACCAGAACGTGTTATGAAAGCATCCAGTAGAGGAAAGTAACCAAAAGTTCTATCCAGCTAGGAAACTGATGAACTACAACAATGTCCAGCATAGCATGATGATACTCAGGATACCGAAATGACACATATTTTGGCTAAAAACAATAGCTTTCTAATGAATTTAAGACCCACTCACCAAAAAAGAACCCCACCCCCCATACTGGAAAATGATCCAACTACCTAGAGCTAGTAAAGACATGGATCTTAGACAACTGTCACTTATCTCAACTAGCATATTCCTTTCCAAATATTTGTCCTTACACCCAGAGGTAAGTGTAGTCACCACTAATCATGAAGGAAACTTCTCGTTTAACATAAGGAGACCATTACAAAATCCCACAACCAATCAAAATACAGAGTGTAGTAGGTGGTTTCTGGCCCGGACTTTCAGGCCTAACCTCAAGGTTTTGAACTGCAGACCCACAGTGCTGCAGTCCCACAGTCCCACAGAGACACACAAATGCTTTCAATAATTTTAGGCTGATCGGTCCAAGGCCCAGGCATATCACTTGCTAGCTCTCTACCCTTCATCTAACCCATGACTCTTATCCTGTTCAGACATGGGGCTCGGTACCTTTTCTTAGAGCAGCATAGTTGTTCTCTGCTTCCTCTGGCTTCTCTCTGGCATTCTGCTCTGTGCTTCCTGTTCTCAGAGTTCTCTTAGTCTGGTAGCCCTGCCCACACTTCCTGCCTGCCTTTGGCCAATCAGCGCTTTTTTATTAAATCAGTGGGTGGAACAATTATTTACAATGAAACAATACAATCTTCCACAACAGAGTTGTAAACCTCAGCCCCAGTGGATACATCTATAGAACAACTTCAGCAGCTAGGGCTAAGGGAACATTGTAGAAGAGGAAGTGAAAAGATTGTAATAGCTGAGGGTCAGGGAGTTTGTTGTGAGAGTGTGTCTCATAAGAGTTATAGAAGAAACATCCATAAAGTCTCACCAATACCATGGTCTAAATATGAACTGAATAAGAACATTAGATATACTAAAGTATAAAGGGAATCCCAGCAGGCCTCAACAACATACACAAAGTACAGGGAACTATGAAATACCAAGTATAGGATAAATACCAAATACTCAGCCCTGAAAAAATCGTACATATAAGTAGCATTATACAGACTGAGCAAGTTATATTTGTGTATTAAGCCACATCCTTTGTTCACTATACATGATTTTGAGATCTAAAGAAGTGATGTATATGAATTGTCAGACTAGGAAAAATGAGTGATAATTCATCTGGTTTTGAAAGTTTTTTTTTCCTCCAATAACACACTTATTTGTTTTCCCTGTGTAAAAGCTGAGAGTTCTGCAAAGGCAGATATTCAGAAAAATTATTTCTTGCAATTAACCCACAAGAACATAAATTCACCCCAACTGGAATATAAAACACATGCAAGGCTTTATCAAACATCACTACATAAAGCATCACCTGCTATTCATATTTTAAATGATATTGTGAATTATTGTGTTAACTATAGATGTACATTCCCATCTTCAGAATAAACTCTTATATCTCTAAAATATGGGTTAATTATATAGTAACATGACACAATTGTTTTCCACATAAAGAGTTCTTAAATAATTCCACCACAAAAAAACCTAAAGAATAAAAGGAAAACTTTACCTGAAGACTGAAATTTAAAAAAAAAAAATACTTTTTTTCAAAACATCAAAATACAACTGAGTTTCTGGGTTTGTTTTACCCAGAATCATCCATAAATTCTTGCCAATACCATAGCCTAAATATGATCTGAATAAGAACATTAGATATACCAAAGTATACAGGGAATCCCAGAAGGCCTCAACAGCATACACAAAGAAGTATAGGGAACTATAAAATATCAAGTCTTCTCCAGGTTCATCTATTTGTCTACAAACTGAAGGATGTCATTTTTTACTGCTGAATAGTACTCCATTGTGTAAATGTAGCACAAGTTTTAAACCCATTCTTCTCTTGAAGGGTTCTGGCTATTGTGAATAATGCTGCTATGAACATAGTTGAGCTAGTGCCATTGAAGTAAGAATATATGTCCTTTGGGTATATGCCCCAGAGTGAGTGAGGTAACACAGACCCAGAAAGATAGACATGATATGTACTCACTCATATGTGGATTTTAGACACAAAGCAAAGGATAACCAGCCTACAATCCACAACCCCCTCGCAGTTAGGTAATAGGAGGATCTTAAAAGAGACATCCGTGGATTCTGCTGGGAAGGGGAAACAGAGATCTTCTGAGTACATTGAGATCGTCAAGGAGAACAAGCAAGGAGAGGTGGGAAGAAATCGTGAGAGAATGAGATGGCTGAGTGGGAGGAGCAACAGAGGAGAACGAGGAAATGGATATCTTTATAGAGGAAGCCATTGAGGGGTTAGAGAGAAACATGATGCCAAGGAAACATCCAAGAACATACAACATGTCTCCAGCTAGGACCCCAAGCAATGGTGGAGAGGGCACCTAAACAGGTCTTCCCATATAATCAAATGAATGACCACCCTAATTGTCATTATAGAACCTTCATCCAGCAATGGATAGAGGCAGAAGCAGAGATGGATAGCTAAACACTGTTCTGGGCTTTCAGCTCAGTTGAAGAGAGATTATATGAGCACCTGGATCAGAATCACAAGGAGGAGACCCACAGAGATGGATGACCAGATCTATTGGGAGCTCTCTGACTCTAAAATAGCAGATGAGAAACCCACATAGAAAGAAACTAAACCCTCTGAATTTAGATGGTATTCCAATGGTGTTGGCCGTTTGTAGAGCCTGTTGTAGTAGGACCAAAGTTTATTCCTGGTGAAGGAACTGACATCTTGGAGCCCATTACCTACAGAAGAACACCTTACTCAGCCTTCTTACTGGGGTGTGTGTGTGGGGGGGGGCTTAGTCCTACCTCAGACGTAATTGCCTCACTTTGGGATTCCTTGCCCTCACTGGGGAATGGATGGAGGGACTGTGTGTGAGGATGCTGATAGACAGAGAGAAGAGGAGGAAGGGGGAACAGGTGGGTAAGGGAAAATACTTTTTAAATAAAAAATTACAACTGAATTTCAGTATTTTAGAGAAAAGATGAATCTCAAACACCCTTTTAGTCAATCCACCCTTCCAAAACAGTGAGCTTTTTGTTTAATATTGTTGTATATCCATTCATAATATGTAGTAGGAGGTTTCTGGCCAAGACTTTTGGGCCTAACCTCAAGGTTTTGACCTGCAGGCCCACAGACCCACAGAGACATACACAGATTCTTACAATAATTTTAGGCTGACCGGCAGAAGGCCCAGGCATATAACTTGCTAACTCTTTACCCTTAATCTAACCCATGACTCTTAACTTGTTCAGCCATGGGGCTCGGTACCTTTCCTCACATCAGCATGGTTGTTCTCTGCTTCTTCTGGCTTCTCTCTGGCATTCTGCTCTGTTCTGCCTTTTCCTAGAGTCTTCTAGTCTGTTAGCCTCACCCATACTTCCTGTCTGCCTTTGGCCAATCAGCACTTTTTATAAAACCAGTGGGTGGGACAATTATTTACAATGAAACAACACAATCTCCCACAATAATATTCTATTATAACTCTAGTGAGTAAGACCTGAGAATTCACTTAAAAGTATACCTTTAACAGGTGTGTATTGATGATCTTTGTACCAGAAATACATAACTGAAAAACCTAGTTTCTTGAACCATTCTTCTTCCTGTGTGCTCGCTTTCTCTCTCTCTCTCTCTCTCTCTCTCTCTCTCTCTCTCTCTCTCTCTCTCTCTCTCTCTCTCTCTCTCTCTCTCTCTCTCTCTGTGTGTGTGTGTCTATCTCATGCTTGCTATTATATTTTCCAATATGATAAAGCCTCCTTTGTTCTCATCATCAAGCATTTGCAGAATGAATGCCAGCTCATATCACTTTAATGACTTAGAATGACATCTATAGAGACTGTGCCATTTGTAATTTGTACCAACATCCATTTTCTCAAATGATTTCATCAGTTTATTTTGTCTGGTTTACTCTTTAAGAAGTTTAGAATGAAGTTGTCTACTTCTCCGTAATTTCAGAGTTAAATTCTAATACACAATGCAATACTGCAACCACCTGAGATTTGTAGAATGTTGCTTGAGAGGATAAATTTAGTTTTCTAATACAAACGTGCTAAGATGAATTAAATAACTTCAGGGTAATACCATTTGTCTTATGATCATACCAAACTACTGCAGGGGATAACTTATTTTCAAGATAATCATCTGCATGTTTTTGAGAGAGGGTCTCAATTTGTAAACTAGACTGGCCTCAGGCTTTCCATTCCCCTGGCTCCTAACCACTAAGTGCTGGTTTTTAATCTTATTTTATCATCAGAAACTTACAGAATAAGAAATGTCAAATGGAAACCAAACCTGGTGAAAAAGAGAGAATGAATTTTTAGAAAGATTATTGAAAAGAAAAGGAAGTTTCAAACTAGGGAGCATGATCAGCTTCAGTATCTGTAGGCATTTCAGAGGACATGTAGACACGGCCTTTCTGTCAGAGCCTGTGTCTGGCAGTTAATTACAGAATTGTATGATCAGGAAGTTGAAGGAAGGATAACAAAAATCGTTTCTTATAATTTTGGCTCAGGGTTGAGGTTGGACCAACCACATGCAAGAAAGAAGCTTAAGTGAAGTTGAAAAATCAAATTTAACAAGCCTTTGGTCTGGATATCTATTTGTGGAGAAAAAAAGTTTAGCTAATCTCTAATGAGACAAAAGATAGGGCTGAAAAGATCTGTATATAGGTCCATCACAGATCAAAATGGGCACCATAAGTTTTAGCTAATTCATATGTTGAAAGGTGGTTCTTGGAATTTTTCAGGATCACAGGATATAATGTAACATGATCAGAATTTAGCAGTGTTTGGACTTGAAGAACCACCATTGGTAGTTAAGTACCAATAAGGGGTGCCTGTCCTGAATAATGGTTGTACTGTAATTGTATTCTAAATTCACAAAGAAACAAACATTCAATATACAGGGCTTTTAAAATTGTTTTCAGATTCAATAACCTCTTACATGAATTAGTGGAAGTGACCTCCTGCTATTTCTAAAAGGAGGACTCTTAGTCACTTCTTATAGGCTATTGGTACATGTGTAGGCATCGGTTTGCATGCTGATTGATTTTCAATAGTTTACATTTAGTCAATATCTAAGAAAGTAGCATAACACTTGCCATTTAATTACTTGGGTATATGAATACATTCTAGCATATTAGAGATATGACATATTACCTCCTTCATAATTTTAAGAAAAGGCTCCCTAGTAAGAAAAAATAATATAGTTTCATTTTAAGGAGAAGTATGCTACAAAAAATGGTTGAAAACCTAACAGATCTGGGTTGAAATTTAGTTCTATATGAAAAATAAGGAAATGATATACTCCATTCTGTCTTGGTACAATGTCCATTTTGTAGATGTCTATTAATGCACATCACAGACAACAGATGAAAAAGGTTATTTATTTACGGGATTCAGAGAAGAAACTCAATGACATAAGATTAAATATTTGTGCAGTTCCTGGAAAGCTGGACTGGTCAATGCAGCTGAAGTTCAGGGTTCAGATCCTCCATATAAGAATAAACAGGAAGAAGAAGGAGCTTATGCATATGTGCACACCAATCTTAAGCTTTCCACAAAACCATGCCCCTAATTATAGTACCTCAAGTTTATAGGTGAATCTCAGATCTATGCTGGCTAAGAGGCTACACCTCTAAATCAAGGTGATGGTACCTACTTTCCACTACGGAAGTCCAGAGGATTAGAAATAATATCTATTATCAAACCCATGTATATATACTTATATAAATAAATATTTTAATCTATATTTATGTTCTCTAATAGAATTTATTTGTGATTCCAATCAAGAATTTGACATTTTCGTGGAATGTACTAGTGATGGAAAGAAAATTAATGTCCACAGTCATAGATGAAGGTGAACTGGCTGAGCTCTGTCTTCTTGGCTCTGGCTCCAGTTTCCATCTTTTCATTGGTAGTATTTTTGCATATGAGTTATCATCAGTGTATTAAAATATAAATTAAATAATTTTAACAAAGATTTTGTGGTCAGATATAAGAGCACAACTCAACATTTTTCTTAATGTTTCAGCACTATTTACTACAGTATTTACAGGTTTTAATATTTATCTATTCCCTGAAAATTATCTATATATGTATATATGTGTGTATGTGGTTTATACTGTTTGTTGATCATGTCTCTCCTTTACTCTCTCCTCAAACTCACTCAGACACCCCATATAGCACATATTAATATTATTTTATAACCCATTTTTGAGTATAGCTACTGCTCATAGGTGTGTGGCCTTCCACTGAGCATAGAGAACCTACCAGTAGCTGCATCTAGCATTAATGATAGCCTTCCCACTTCTCAGCAGCAATGGAATGTCAGTAATTCCTCACCTAGGGTGGAATCTTATGAACCCTGCCGCCATGATTAAAAGTTGACTGGTCTGTTTTGTGATGATAGCCACAGCTGTAGTAAGGCCATCAGCATAAAGTCCATGTCTTAACTTTGAAAATTGCATTTAAAAGAAATCTTTCCCAAGCTTTAGCTCTTATCAATTTTTTTTCCATCCCTTATTCTATGATGTTCTATGAGTCTTGAGGTGAAAGGTGATGCAGTTATTATGTTTTTGGCTAAACACTCAAGTATAACATTTTTGCACTTAAGCAAGTTATGAAACTCTATAATACAGTATTTATATGGATTGTGTGAATATCAATATACATGAACACTAAGAATTAACTATATGTCATATATGTACGTGAGTTTAGTGCCTTAAACTTTATAGTGACAAAGAAGATCTGTTTGCACCAGGGAATCCCAGAGCTGGCCTGCCACTCATGTAGCTGTGTAGATTCATCCTCAGAATTGAAGCACTTTCTTTTTTCCTGGAGGGAAGAGAGAAGGTTATAAGATTTAGAGCAGAAAAAAAAATTATTGAGAATCAAGTATCCTTCCTCACCGTTAAAAAGTCAGTATCAACTGCTAGGGAGGATATTCTGACCTTTCTGAAACTTGTAGAGAGTTTCAGAGATACAGCATTTATGAATTGCCACCCATAATAAGGTAAATTTTTCCATAATATATGTCTTTATGTCACAGATGAGCTTATATATAAGTTCTCTCCTGTACTTCTATATGCAATCCAATTAAATTCATTAATTTTCTAAGCAATCAGGGAATGGCATCATTTGGGGGGGGTATATTTGTGCCCTATTTGGGTCGGATATATGTTTGTTTGTGTGATATAGCACTTAAAAATGCTTCAGTTCTGCCTGAGGAGCAGATTCACAGCAAATGAAGCTTTGTTACAAGGATGGAACACTAAAAATGGAGTACTGTTTTGTAGCTATGATTTTGAGAAGTATCCAAAAATGTGGCATTGGTATGAGTTTTGTACTATTGTAAAATGGCATCTGTAGGGGGATTATGTTGTTTCATTGTAAATAACTATCCTGTCTACTAGCTTAATAAAAATATTGATAGGCCAAAGGTAGACAGGAAGTATGGGTAGGGCTACAATACCAAAAAAACTCTGGAAACAGGAAGAGCAGAGCAGAAATGCCACAGAGAAGGCAGAAGCAGCAGAGTACAACTATGTTGCTCTGAGAAAAGGTACCAAGCTGCATGGCTGAACAGGATAAGAATCAAGGGTTAGTTTAAGGGTAAAGAGTTAGCAAGTTATAAGCCTGAACCCCAGGTCAATAAGCAAAAAATTAGTATAAGCATCTGTGTGTTTCAGTGGGACTATGGGACTGTGGCCACAATACTAGACTAGAAAGTCCAGGCCAGAAACCTCATACAACAGGCATCAATGCTACAACTATGTATCTCTATGAAGTTTATATGTAAAGTAGGGGAACAGAGTATCAGAAACTTGAGAAGAAGCATTGATACCATTTTACAGTAGCACCAAACATTTGTGGACACTTTTCAAAATCACTTGACTAAATCAAGCTCAATTCTCATAATTAGTTCTCTTTAATAACCTCTTACCATGACAGCCCACAGTTCCTCAGCACTGAGTTAACTCTAACTGTGATGATAAATAAGCCATTTGTTCATCTACACGTGTACTCTTTGAGATTTTTGGCTGGAGCAGGGCATTAACATAAGAAGCATACAGTAGTGGTTTTCTTGATTTTATAGATGCATTTGTTCTGGTACCTCAAATCATTTAGCAAAAGCAATATGCAGAGAGTTATTTTCTTATAAGAAGTTAAATTATTGTTTCAGGTGTGTTGTTTATTCATGATGCTACATAACATAGCAAAGTATTAAAGCATAAATATATGTGCATTAAACATGTATTTTATTTCCTGGTGCTTTGACATATTAGGAGCTCGTTGAATAATCTTCATATTTAGCTAATTTCCAGAAGTAGCATGTAACTACCTGAAGAAAATGCATTTGTGAGAAGATGAAGTAATTCTGTGACCATACACTTAACTATTTCCCTTTTAGGCTTCCATACTCTGTGTCATGATTCCTTTATTCTAACTACCGTAAGGACAGGTACAGATAAACAGAGACAAATTAATCCTCAGAGCCACCAATGTTAAGGATACTTTTATCCTACATTTCCATGGAAACATATTAACAGTGTAGTCACAGTTCATTACATCTCTTTTCATTCCTTATGTCTCTTCTGATCTCTTGGCTTACTATGGTACCCCATGGTACAGTGTGCCCTCTTTTCTGGAAATTTATTTGTAGAACAAATTGATTCATAATGGCAAATACCTCCTGATTGGTTGGCTTCCTGATATACAAACAAAATTAAACCATATGATTCAAAACACTTAACCTTTATCATATAGGAGATTAGGGATTTAAATTGGGGACTAAAAAAATTCACAACAGAAAACAAAAAGGAAAGAATCAGACACAATGATCAGGAGGGATAAACCCGAGCAAAGCTAAGCTGTACTTAGAGAATGACGGATACTGTGAGCATTTTACTGGAATGGACCCAGTGGAGAAAGAAGACAGTGGAACCTGTAGGAGTGGGGTGTCCTTGCAGAAAGTCTGCGGGGGTGTTGATAAATGAAGCCGTGAATGCGAAGTACTTTGTTCTGCACAATTGCTTGTCTGAAGTGAGCCATTATCATTTTCTGATTTCAAATCGCTTTTGTTTGATAAATTTCATCAAGTGCGGGATCTGGATGGAACTGACTCTCAAAAAAATCTCAGCCAACATGAAACCCAGCCTTTATTTGAATTTTCAAGCAGAATCTTCTAGAGAAATATTTGATACCTATGGACACAAACATCATCTAGGCAATTTTTATAGCAAATGTTTAAGGAATACCTAAATAAATAAATAAATAAATAAATAAATAAATAAATAAATAAATAAATAAATAAATAAATAAATAAATAAATAAATAAATAAATAAATGGTGAGTAAGTGGGAGTAGACTACAAGTCTGGGATCCTGGAAAATTGAGATAATTACTGAAATCAATTTTAGCTTACTAAGAACATAAAAGCCGAACACACACTGTTAAATTGCATTCTGCTTACCTGTGGTTTGCACAATGCTTCGACTTTTTCTTAATGCCCAGGTTTTGTAAAGGGCAAGGAGCATTACCAGCAGATCACTAATGAGAATTATTTGTTTCAGGCTACATAAAGCACAAACCTATCATAGCTACAAAATCTGTATTTGATATAAACTTGAAATTGGTCAAATGGAATAAAACAGCTCCTCTATTGATTTTAGCAAATGACATTTATATTTAAGATATATGTGAAAGTTATTTTCAAGAGTTGAATGCATGATCTAATTTATTTATGCTTTCTGAATTTGAAAAGTTCTATCCATATGAACAATCTAATGAATTTCAGTAATTGGGTATTCATTACTGTCTCCCACATGATATGATTCACCAGTCATGTAGCTGACTTTCCAGGGGCAGAGATAGCTGTAGTCATAAGTTCTGTGGGAGTAAGAACATGTGAACCCCCATGTATTGGAGCCACATTCAATGAGTGGAAGACCAGGAGGCAGATGGTGTTTCCTGACTATGAGAAAATTACACATGACTCAATCAAAGAAATGGTGTTAATGTGCTTCACATTGTGAATGAAGGTTCCTGGGAAGAAACCAGTCAAATGTTATAAAATGCAGGTCTAAATAATTAGAACTACAGAGATGCTGAAGGTCCAGAGGCTCATTAGAAACTATTGAAGGCTGTCATAGCTTTACAAGGGCATTTATGGTCAACTAACATATAGATTATTATATGTGTCTTGACAGCCTTGTGACTACTAGGTAAGTCACTCTGCGATGTCAAAATGGACTGTCTAGCTTTTACCAGCCCCAAACTAAGAATATTATCAGTTTCCCTGCTCTGAAACACCTGCCTACCTAATGTTTCTGTCAATATATTTCGAAGTGTTTTTGATTTATATATTTCTTTGTTATGTTCCTATAAAATTTGCTGACATTATCATCATTTTGGAATATGGACTTCAGAGCAAGGTAAGTTTGTGTTTCTGGGCCATAGTCACTCATACTTGGCTCTAGAATAAACCATGTTTTAATCTCTTTGAGCTGAAAGTAGTGTGTTGTTTTCAACAACAAAGTGAATTTAGACAATAAAAAAAACCAGAAACATAATTCAGTACAACCTACTGCAACTGCAATTAGTGAATTAACAGTTAATTTTAAAGTGAAGTTCATATAGTTTTAAGTTAACTTAATTCATACTTAATGCCATTTGTTTAGTGGATTGAAAGTGATTCAAAAATAGTAGATAAATCTGAATGGGCAGAATGAGTTTGATTCTGTTTTACTTCATTGAAAAAAAATCAATGTATTTTATAGTGTCTATTTCAGTCATTTGAGTAAGGATGGCACCGATACCTTAATGACCTGTGGAAACTAAGTCAAATTTTATTTAAAGAACAAAATTAATATCAGGGACTCAAAATATTGAATGCTCTTAGATTAATTATTCCAAAATACACTAGAATTATTGGAAGGCATGGTCCCAAGTTCCATGATGAGAGGCTAATTTCCTCTAAACCACACTGTCTTTATAGCATGTAACAAGGTTCACCATTACCTCTACCTACTTGAAGCAAAACAGTTATAATTTGTTCACACTTAAGTGTATTTCTAATCAAATTCTTATATTTAAGGTTTCAAGCCAGGCACATAAGCAAACTAATTGTAAGTAGGAGGTTTTAGCTACTGAAGGCATGCTTTATAGAGATGGATAGAGGTAATACTCAGATGTACTTGGGAGTACTGAGTTTTGAGTTGGAGACTTTTATGGATAACCAGTACATTCATTTACTAAGTTTAATCATTAGGATTATAACTAGGTAAATTTAAATTCTGTAAGAAAGTGTTGTATTCTTTCTAAAACTTCAATAGACTCATGAGTGTGTTAAAAATCTTTCCCTGTGGGCAGAAATTCAATCTAAAGTATTTTAAAACAGATTTTGAGTTTCACTCTTAAGAACATTTAGATGGATTCTCTATTGGTGATGGTTAGAGTTGTTAGCTTCACAGACTATAGAATGACCTAGAAGTCAGTTTCTTTCTTTATACATCCATAAGGGTTAGGTTGGCCTCTGGGAATTCCTGTTGAGCATTAATTGACATAGGATGATTTGCCCACTGTATGGTTCTTTTCCCAGCTGGGATCCTGGATTGTGTCAGTGAAGAAAGTAAGCCAAGCAGCAGCATGCAGTCATTTGCCTCGGTTTCCCAATTGTGAATGTGATATTGGCACATGCTCCAAGCCCTTGCCATGATAGACTGTATACTTGAACTGTGAGCTGAAATAGACCCTTTCTTTTTTAAGCTGGTTTTTTTAGAGTATGTTGTCATAGTGATGGGATGCCATCTAAAATCAACTCATACCACCAGATGGAATTTTGAGGTGCTACCTAAAAACTCTAATCTTATAAGATGCCAAGTAAGTGGTTTTTATCTTGTCATATATTGTCTTTCATCTACTTGCATTTATCTTTGCCAAGGTGAATTTTATCTCTTTGTTTATTAATTTATTGGTCAAAAACAATTTAGTAAAAGTCTAGAACCACAGTTTGGAGCAGGAATTCCCTCCTCCTTTTATCTATCTATCTATCTATCTTTGTTTATTCATACCCACACACACATCTGGGCTCTTATATAAATATGGCTGGATATCTTTCTCTACTAAAGGCAAAATGTAGGACTGGAAAATTGATTTGTGGAAATAAATGATTATAATTAATGGTGCGCTATTCAATGCATCTCTCTTTTTCCTGAATGTTTCAGATAATTACATGATTCAAATGTGCCTTATATTTCATATAGCATAAAATTTTATTTCTAGCAGTGTGGGAGGAAATATGCATCTTTGAAGCTATGTTTTATATGGAGAAAAGCTACATATATAAGAATGGTAAATTGCAAAGATGCACCTGGAGACTCAAAATAAAGTACATTATGGAATTAAAAAATAATTTGTCTTGAAGCACTGATGTGAAGAATATGGAGTGCTGATTATTTTATATAGTTAATGGTGCCATTTGAAATGATTATTTTCAGAGTCTGAATTCCTACCCTCCTCTGATGGCATGGTGGAACTGATTACACAAAAATAAAATCTAATCTTCTTCCAAGTCATATGTTTTACAAATGCAGTTTACCTGCAAGCAATTACATGGAAAATTAAAGGATTTCATCTGAAAGGAAATGGGTGTAGAGGCAGTGTGAATTTTAACACCTTCCATTTTCTTAAACAACAACAAATCACATAGGCACATAAAACCTAAGAGATCGGCATTTTCCTCACATATTTCTTGTCTCCTTCCTATTGAAACAAAGTAAAGAGACGATAGCAAACTCTCAGAGCTTATTAACCACATGCTGCTGTTAATAATATCTCCTACCCTTGTTCTGAATTACTGCTAGTTTTTAAATAAGTGCTTTCAATTTACTCAAAGCTTCAAAGTTCAGAGATAGATAGTGCTTAAAAGGAACTATGCCCTTAAATCTTTATGTGTCAGTCACATCCCAAAAAAAGCTGCAGAGCAAGAGAAAGGAGAGATATGTGTGTGTGTGTGTGTGTGTGTGAGAGAGAGAGAGAGAGAGAGAGAGAGAGAGAGAGAGAGAGAGAGAGAGAGAGAGAGAGAGAGAAGGAGGAGGAGGAGGAGAGAATGGATGCATGAACAGATGAATAGATAAATAATGTTGGGGGAAGGCCCTGCCAAGAAGGTTTGGACATGAATCCAGTCACTTGCCTGCATCAGAAGGGAAGTCTAAATATTTTTGAACAATTCTGCTTGAAACTTGCAGCAAGTTTCTAGCTATCTGTAACTTCCCCATAGAAATGTTGTCATTTGTAGAAGACATAGAACAAAATCCAGGATATATGGATATGTATAGTGAGCAATGAGCTGCAGTCGCTGGACCTGCGATGTTAGGAACCAGAACTTTCTGGGAACAAGTGGGCTGCTTCTGCTTCAAACAGCTCTCTATAGGTCTATGGAACTTAAAATGACACTCGCAATAAAAATCCCAATTTTAAAGGACTCTTTATAGATGGATAGATAAATAGGTAGAAAGGCAGGTGATAGGTGATAAATGTTAGAAAGATAGATGATATATACTATATATATATTATATATATATATATAATAGACTATATATGTGTGTGTAGGGGTATTGTGTTGTTTCATGGTAAATAATTGTCCCACCCACTGGTTTAATAAAAAGAGATGATTGGCCAAAGGCAGGCAGGAAGTGTAGGCGGGGCTACCAGACTAAGAAAATCTTTGAGAGCAGAGTGCCAGAAGAGGACCAGAGAGAAGCCAGAGGAAGCCGAGGACAACTGTGCTGCTCTAAAGAAAGGTACCGAGCCATACGGCTGAACAGGAAAAATCATGGGTTAGATGAAGTGTACAGAGTTAGCAAGTGATATGCCTGAGCCTTTGGCGATTCAGCCTAAAACTATTGAAAGCCTCTGTGTGTATCTGTGGGTCTGTGGGTCCTAAACCTTGAGGTTAGGCCTAAAAGTCCAGGCCAGAAACCTCATACTACATGTGTGTGTCTCTCTCTATATAATATATATATTATATATATAATATATATTAGAGTGTCTACTTAATGTTAATGTCATGCTGCCTTTGCTACTTACCATTTTCTTCTATTTATGTGGAGAATGGTATTGGTGTTTTCATGACAATTGTGCATGTAGAAATCCTGCAGGTACTCACTTGAGAGTTTCTTCCAACAGGCAAGTGTCAAAGGGAGGTACTATGCATCCTACAGGAGGGAAAAAAATAACCTTCTATCTCATTCATATACAAACAAACATAAACAAACAGAGGTGATGAAAACAGCTACCCTGACAAGATTTGCCCACTGGTGCAATAGTGGAACAAATGTTATGGGAGTAGCCAACCACTATCTGAATTGATCTAGGTCCTGCAATTCATGCATGGCACTTAAAGGAACCAAGGATCTGTGTCTAATTAGGCCCTCAACCCTAAGGAGGGGTGCAATATTAAAATATCGCCTAATGATGTACTGTTTTACCTATAGATGAAAGTATCTCTCATCTTTCATCAGAGAAACTTCTCCTTGCAGGAGATGACAATAAATACTGCGACCCACCACTGACTGACATGTAGAGAATAAATAACTGTGGAGTGCTCACCCCTAAATGGGACGTTTATATCACACTTCTCCCTACAATGCAAAGATATCTTGGAGGAAGTGGATGGGAACGTCAAGGAAACTGTGTTTTCCATACACAAGGCAATATGAATAATGAACAGAAAATATATATCATATATATGGTCTTGGATGTAAATGTCACCTTTGCATTATTTAAATCGGAGAACAGGTGACTGGCATCAAGCCCCACTCATGTTTTGTTTTAACTATGTAAGATAATAAGAACTCACTGTGATCAAATTAATTTCATAAATGATTATAATTCCACTAGCTGGATTTCAAATGTAAAAATATAGGAACATCCTCATGGTTTTCACGATCAAAGTAGAAGCAACTGCAGAAGGAAGCAGTGTAGAAGACTAGGGCTAAGAACCTTACCCAAAGGACTGAATGATTTGTACCAGATTTTGGATACAATCAACTTAATCATTTATATCTCACATTGGTACAAAAATAACTATTTTTTACAAGCAACAGTTTGCAGCATATTATTTGACTTTCTTGATGCATCATACTTTCTTTGTTGGATAGTGGGGAAGCAGCCGAAATGTTATTATACAAGTGGCTTTATCAAACCAAAACTCTACTCAGTAATGATGATAATGTTAAATCATGGATAGTTTTGTCCTTTATAACACTTCCTTCTTGGTCAGTTCTCACCTTTGCTTCTGTCTATATCTTATAGTCAGCTGCCTCCTCTACCTCCTGTCACGATAGTGTCTGTGGCATATGACTTAATTTGTTGGGTGACTTATAATAAATAAATAAGCAAATCAGTTGAATTTAAATTAAAATTATAGAATAATATTAATGAGATGCCTTTTGTAGTGAGATAATTGAAACAAAACCACAATGTTTTATTTAAATCCCAGCATGCTGTCTCTCACTTCCTGACTTATTCTATGAGACGATAAAACTTCTGGCAGCTGCCCCTGTACAACACCTGGGCATTGTAACAAAAACAAACTGATATTTCTATGTAGTGAAAGGTGAAGGCCTGAAGTATTTCAATGTATATGTAAGTATTATTCAGGCAGTTTTTTTAAAATTGCTGTATAAAATATCTGATTAAAATGTCTTTTAGGAGGAAAGATTGATTTGAGATTTTGGTTTCAGGGATTTTTGTTCGTGACTTGCTGACTTCATTTAATATACATAAGGCTGCAGTGAGGCAGAGCATAATGCTGTCAGAAAGACATGCAGAACCAATCCTGATCACCTCATGTTATTTAGGAAGCTGAGAAAAGCTAATAAGGAGACAGAGGCAAAATATACCCTTCAAATATACACACCACAGGACCCATTTCTTCCAGTGAATCTCATTTTCTTATAGTCTCCTCATCACACACTAATCAATTGGTTTATCTGTTGATGAACTCAGTCCCTTCTTATCTAGTTATATAATCATAGCAAACCAAGCAGGAGTCAAGTCTTCAACAGATAAATTTCATAGGGGAGAAGTATCATATAAACCTTAACAATGAAGTTTTGTGCTAACTGAAGCCTTGACCAACATTTTCAATGTGAAGCATTTCAAACACTGAGATTAAAAACATCCAGATACATGTTCAAATTCATGAGCCATAGACATATGTGCTACTTTAAGCTTGTTAGAATTTGTTATTCAGTTATTAGTTTTGATGCTTATTTGCATTTCTAATGAATGTTTAATTTATTAGAAAGCTATAAACTGTAATAATTTTTAAAAATGTAAATAGTAGCTCTAGGTGCCTATATTAAATATCCCTGGTATGGATAAAATATTTAACATTACAGTTGAGGTATCATTAAATTAATAGAAAATTGAGATTCAGCCTACCACAGTTTTAAGATATATTTTTATTAGACACATAAGCTTCTCTATGTAACTTTCAATCTGGTAAGTAGATGTGTTTCTCTTAACTGGACAGATCAAGTAAGACACCTGAATAAATAATTACTTTTATTTAATTGCAGAAAAATCAATAATAAAATCAACTAATTCATTCAAAAGAGACTTTAATTGAAAATTTAATCTAAGAAAAACTATAATTGTTAACAGATAAAAAAAGAGAAATTAATTTACATTAAAAATGTTGAATAGGTTCTGAGTCACTCTTAAAGCTTTTCCACAGTTAAAAATGAAGAAGACGTGACTGGACTTTTACTGTTACGAATAGCTTGTAGAAGGTCTTAGAGTTCAATAAATATATCAGTTTGATAAGTTCTTTCTAACTGTATCTCAGTAAGAGGCAGAGCTACTACCCAGGCAGCAATTATGCATAAAAATGTTAAGTGTGAAGCATATTTTAAATTTACCTAATACAAAAATTCTAGAAAGGTATTCATTTGTTGCTTACATAAATTATGGAATGATTTAAAAGTAGCGCATAGAGTCTCTAGTTAGTATGAATTACTCTTAAAGAATGGAGATGGGCAGTAAGGAAAGTGTTATGTGGAATAGATTCATCAGATTAACTGCCTTCCAGGGAGACTGGGGTTTGATCTGCAAGATGCTGTCTTGATTTCCAAAGTTTGAATCTACAAGCATCTCCTGTGAGGTAATGCCTTCAGGAAAAAAAAAATCTGACAAGTGTGCTGTACAGGGAAGCTTAGAGATGAGACCTTTCCTCATCAGAGGAGATTTTCTTAGTTCACTATGAAATGCACAATAAATTAGTTTAAAATACAGTATAAAAGAAAAGATAGATTTTCAGGAAGACACAAAAGCAATTACTCTGATTATTCTTATTGTATGCATGTATCAGATTATGCAAAATTCTCTAAATATGCAGCTTCTTTCCTATGTATATAAAAAGTTTTAAAAATACCATAATATCTTTAAATTTTGTGTTAAATAATACAATCCTTATTGCAAGTTACATTGCAAAATAATTTTTAATTAAAGAAATCAATTACTACATATTACATGAATGTGTATTTACTTTAAAGCAATATTTCCCCTCCAATGGTATTTAAATGCTTCTCAGACTATTTTAGGACTCATATTATTTCTTCAGCTCCAGAAGCACAATTGGATTTGCGTTAACAATACAACATTCAGGCTTATAAGAATAAAACCTTAAAACCATGCAAAATAAAACAAATATAAAAAAATTAAAAAATAAAATAAAAAGTACAGATTTGTATCATTTTTTGTAGCAAATCAGCATTACTTTTTTTTTTTTTTTTGGATGAAAAGAATGCTTCTAATTCAGCACTTTTGGCAAAGACTAATTTTTCCTTGAGGTTTAAATGTCAAAATGAGCCTTCCTTTAAATTGGTCTTTTTTTTCAGTCTGAAGGCATTCTCCTGAATGAATGGTTGTGATTACATATTCAAAAGATATAAGAATAATCTAATATTTTCCAAAAAGAAATAAGAAACAATCAAAGCATTTTACAAAAAGTCATTTACTATATTGTATTTAAACGAAATAATGACTTAGTCAATGGATGGAAAGTGTTCAGTAATTGGATGGAATAATTCGACAGGGACTAAAATCACAAGCTATAAGGTTTAAGAAAATCTGCAATTTTGGATAAGTGACAGAAACATTATAAAGAACAATTTCCAAATTTCAAAGCTTTATATCTTCTGAGAAAATTTTGTGATTTAGTATATAGCCCTCATTTAATCTGAACGATGAATTGTTTATCACAATCAGCTGGTGAAGAACTTGCTTCAGCCCAAAATAAGCAGCTCTGATTAAAGAGAAGGCATAATTTTGAACCTCCATTATGTTATTTAAAATCAATGTTATTAGGAAGATTATTTCACTCAAGCTGTAGAATATTTTTGTGAAAGAGAGTAAGCACAGATTCTACTTAAGTCATAGACATGCCATCTTTATGTACCACTCCATTAATGCTCATTAGAAAATATAAAGATTTATACTATATTCTAATCTCTGGTGAGTCATTAAATACTCAAAAGTATATCCAAACCACACTAGTGGGCTAGATATAAGAATTCCTTCAGCTTATCTTTGGTAGAATGTCTCAAGTAGCACAATGTCTTTTTACCCCCTACAAGTAAATGTTTATTTTCTGACAAATAATTAAAGCCTAGTGATTGTAGAAAATATTCTAGGGATAATTGACTTTCAGTCAAGTGGTTCTTAATACATTCACACATCTGGTCCTCAGGCTATTTAATATATTATATGATAGTCTCATCTTGAAATTAATTTAATGGGCTACAGAACACATTATGAAAACAAAATAGTGGTTATCAAAGAAACATCAGAGCACATACTTCCCCTTTATTAAAAGTATATGCTGATCTCATACAATATATCCTGATAAGAGTTTTTCTTCCCCTCTACTCTTCCTTCCCTCCTCCCCTCACATCAGGATGTACTTCCTTTCTGTCTCTCATTAGGAAAGAATAGTCTCCTAAATAACAGCCCAATGTAACAAAATAAAATATTATAAAACAATACCCGTCATACTGAAGTAGAACAAGGCAATCCAATACAAACATAAAGGAGATCTACTTATAAACACACCTGGGAGTTACATAAATCAACTGAAAGCTATAATATATGCACAGAGGATCTGGTGCAGATCTGCATTGCCCCTGCATTTTCCGCTTCAGTCTCTGTGAGTTGCTACGAACTTTTAGAGGACCTTGTTCCATTGTTCTACTTCTCCTTTGGCTCTTACATTCTTTCTGCCTTCATTTTCACAGGGTTCCCTGAGCTCTGAGGACAGGAATGAAGACATCCCATTTAGAGCTGTGTGTTTCAAGGTCTCTCTGTCTCTCTCTGTCTCTGCAATTTCTGGTCTCTGTACTTGTTCTTATTTGCTGTAAGAAGAAGATTCTCTGGTAGAAGCATAGTATGGCACTGATCTAGGAATATAGCAGAATGTCATTAGGAGTCATTTTATTGTTATTTTTAATTTTAGGACCAATAGTACTTGGTTTTACCCAAAGCTCCTTGGATATTGGGTCTCTCTGATTCTTGGTCACCAAGTAATACTAGTAGTAACAGGCATAGGTTCCATTTCATAGAGTGGGCCTTCAGTCAAATCAGACATGGGTTGGTTAACTTTCAGAAGCTTTGTGCCACCGTTGCTCTAGAATATTTTGCAGATGTGTCAAAGTGTAAATCAATGGTTTTGTGATGGAATTGAAGTTTACATTTATCTTTTGGTACCCTGTAGACCATTTTCCCATATCGAAGACACTAGAACATAGAGGGGATGGTTCTATGTAAGCACCAGTTCAATCTTCCTATGTCAATGAGTTGTGGGTGTTTTCTTCAGCGATGTGGTTTGCTGTTATTTTGTGGAGAACAACCTATTGTCTTGGCAATATCATGGGTTATTTGAGGAAGTTCATAACACAACTTTGGCTAATAACTGAATTGGATGTAATCCTGTTGCAGTTCCGTCTTCCTCAGTATTTGGAGACTTCTTTAGCATCACTTTTATGTGTTTTTGGAAGTTTCTACTGCACAGTTTTAAATTCCACCCTTCAAATGTCCCTCAGTTTTAGCTGTCTCTACATGCATTCCCTCCCTCAACTTTACCTTTCATCCCCATCCCACCTGATCCTTCCATTCCCGTAGTATCCTGCTAACCCCTCCCACCCATTAATTCTATTTCCTCATCCCAGGGAGATCTAAGTGCCTCATCTTGTTTCTTCCTCTGTACCCAAACTCTCTTGGTCTATGGATTTTATCTTGATTTACTTAATGATCAAAAAATAAAATGTGCAAAATTTTGAAATAAATTTAGTTAAAATTACAGTTAAATATAATTTACTTTAAGGTTAAAGTATAATGTTCTTCTATAACCATTAAAATTTCCAATTTTCCAATAAGGTTCTATACTTTTTCCTCACAGATTATACTTTAGGCGCAATGGATTTTGCATCTATCTGTATATCTATCTACCTATCTAACTTTCATAAAAAGAAGAATTAAATATCAGATCTTCTGAAGTTCTCATGGACAGATAATACATCAGGCCACAGACTACATGCCTTAAAAATTTCAAAAATACTAATTCTATCAGTGTTCTTCTGAAACTAAAGGAATGTTATTATGAATTAATGTAAAGAGGAAGGTAAAAACCTAAAAATTCGTAAAAATTAAAGTTTATTTTTTAAATATAAAAATTGATAAAATATTATCAAGATTAAGGAAAAACAGATATAAACACCAAGTAAATATAAAATGAAAGAGAAAACATTATAACTTACATCATTACCCAGATAAATTCACACCAGATACATAAGTATAGAATATCACAAAGTTGGAATTTTCCAATATCTTCTATACTGAACCAGAGTATGGGAAATAAAATAATACAAACGTAAAGGAAATACGCAGGACAATGTTTTCTTTGGTTATACTCTCAGTAATATTTACTGTGATGGTTACAGGAGAGAGGCCACCATAGCAGAATTAATCTTATTGTTAATATGCTATATAAAGGAAATATTAGAAAAGAAATGTTGTTGAAAATATAATGGGATATGGCATTAGGTAGAGATTATGTCACTTAAAATAAGATTCAAAAACATACTTAAGGACTATAAGCACTTTAAATCCATTCACTTTGTTGTTTACTCCCGTTTGGTAGAATAGAGGAAACTGAGATGACCGTCGTCTTCCAATATTCATGTAAAAAAAAAAGTGAACGCAAGCTTAACTTCCTTAACTTTTCTGCTATTTTATGTAATCATGCATGCAATTATATAAGTTTTAAAGCACCTGAGATGATTACAAGATGAAAATTATGAGAAGGAAAAGGTTAATTATCATCATTTTGCTTTGAACATCATGTCAGTTCTGGCTCTTTGATCATAAACAACACAAACCAGTCTCATGGTAGGGTTAGAAATGTTAGATCCTAACAAATTTTTGAAGTTTTTAAGTCAGAACAGGAGTTTTCCCAACACAATCTAATTCCCTGAAGCTAAACTATCATCTCTATTATTTTTTAATCATTTGAAGAAAAGATGTCTGGAATAGCAACGGATTATGACTTTACCAAACAAAAATGATCTCAGAATTTGTTTTACTTATAATACATGAATATGTAAGTATGCACTTAAAAATATTATCTAATCATTCCACATGCTATTATCATTGATGTTTACTATTGCTCTTATTATTCTATTCAAAACATGAGAAATTATTGTAATATATATGCCTCAAATTTTATTACATACTTCTTTTTTTATTGTTTACTTTGCCAAATATTTCTAGAAAGGAAAGCAGAAAAACATCTCTGCAAAAAATAAAATCTAGTGTTTGTAAACACATGGGATCACTTTGAATCAATCCACTGATGGACTTCACAGCATGCTTGTACACATCAAGGTGAAGAGCAGTCTCCTTCTAAGATAGCTACAAGGTAATTCCTTGCTAGGATTCAGATGGAATAGCTAAGTAGGAGGAAGCCAATTCACCATAAATCTTACCTTCAAAAATACCTCTTCTCATGAATTGTGGCTGTTTCTTTGAGTCCAGTTCTTTGTATTATAACTTAGAATATCTTCTACCTAAAGATCCTTATGTCTTAGCTGTCAAGTTTTGGTGTATATGCCTGGAGCCAGGTGAATCCCTCCTGTCTGCTAGGACCCAAATAACTGGTTGGAGGCTTAGTATTAATTACAAACTGTTTGATCTAGGGTTCAAGCTTCTTGTTAGCTAGCTCTTACATTTTAAATTAACCCGTATCTATTAATCTATACATTGCCATGTGTCTCATGGTTTTAGCTGTGTTCTATTACGTTTTGTACCCCAGCACCTTGCAGAGTTTTCTCCAATTCTACCTTTCTTCTCCATATATGTGTCTTGGATTTCCCACCTGGCTGTATCGTGCCATGCTATAGGCTATAGAGTCTTCTTTATTATCCAATGGTAGCAACACATATGTACTACCAATGTAACACCAATGTCCAGCTTCTTCATATTGTGTGTTTGTTTCCAATTAAACAGTATACTCAGAAAACTGCAATCTTTAAGAATAACACATTTTATTAGCTTTTTCCATTTCTTAAGCATTACTAAATTTCAATCAAGGAAAACTTACTTTTTTCAGAATCTGCATATTTGCTCTATAGTTAACATTACAAATGAGGGGGGAGTCAACTTACTTGTTTTAAATTACTTAACTTAATGTTAGACATAAAGTAGTATTTTGGAATATCATACTTGGACACTATGCATAGGAACCATTCTCACTATTGTTATTAAGTGATGTTATTCTAATAGCCAAGGGATGAGTTACTCATAATAATAAAACACATCAGAAAAGGGATGAAACCCTTCCAAGAGGAAAAGACAGTGTTATCAGAACAGTGGGAAGTTCTGTTTACTTTTTAAATGATACTCTAAACTTTTCACCTGGCATGAACCTTCTTCCCTCTCCCATCTAGCCTTTCAGAAGAAGCCGCTCTAGCATGTATACCAAAATAGAATGGAACTCTGTGCTTCATCCCTTTGCAGGAAGAAACAACTGATACTTAAGGTGTGGCATCTTGATCTTCTGATGTTTGACAAAAATCCATGCATAGTCTTTAAAGTTCTGGATGGGGTATTGCTTGCCATGTAACACTGAAGCATTACTGGGTGAAATGTTAAATTACTTTTCAGCAAGGAAATAAAAGCATGCTGCTCTTAAATAGGTTTATGGTACATTTTAAGAAGAGTGTATGTTCTTACAGTGAACATTGACTAATGTGAAGTTAGCATATAAAATAATAACTACTAGGATTGTAGGTATATGCTACTATGTCTACTTATTTGGTTTTGTCTGTTTTCAACTAAATAGTATAATCAGAAAAGTGCTCTATAAGAATACTGAATTTCATTTGTAATTTCATTTCTTAACATTGCTTCCATTTCTTCTTTGTAGATTTGTTACCAGAATGTTACAAGCGTTTAATTTTATATGTTGTAAGTGTGTATAAATTGAAGTTCTTTCCAAGCATATCTTTTATATGTGTATGGAACCATGAGATCTCAGAAAATAACAAGAATTCAAAGCTAAGGGGATAGGAGTATGGAAAACTCAGCTATTTAATGTAAGTTACTATAGGGACAAGAAAGAAGGTACAGAACACAAACAAGGAAGTGACCTAAGGGACACATATGCTTAGCTCCAGCGGCAGCTGTCTATCACCATAGCAAAACATGGTAACTTTGTGGCTTAAAATGGTGCTTATTTATTGTAAAGTGTTTGTAAGGCTAGAACGTGTATAAAACTGAAGAAACTATTCACTTTCACCGTGACTCCTTGTAAAGCAAAATGGTATCTATCAAAATAGGAATATCTGGAAACTGTGTTTAGATATATTCATATTTATATTGACACTCAGTAGCTTCTATTTTGGATATGCTGTCGATTTTAAATGGAAGTAATCGTGTTTCTGTATGCAAGGCACCAGGATTCAAATACCAGGAAATGAGCTAGATAGAAGTAACTAAAAATCCATGCTATAAATAATTCTTTACTATAGTATGCAAGGAATTTAGAGCTGTTTCTAATTTCAAAATATGGGACTTCCTATTTTTTCAGTATTTTTGATAATGTAGTTAGGATTTCCATTAAAGATCTCATTATGGATTTTGCCTGGAGAATCAGAAGTGGAGAACATCTCACTTAAAATTTTTGGAGTAAATGTCTTTTCCTCGTTACTGATAAACTCTCCAGCTTCCTATTTTTGAGTAATGTAGATTACACGCCTGCATTTAAGTTTCATAATTCTATTGTGAAGACACTGTTTACAAATAGACCCAGATTTTTAATTATTAAAATCATAGCTTTTAATGTAAATATTCAGTCAAAACTGTGCATCTTTTATTTCTTTTGAGAATTCCTCATTTATCCATTCAACATGTCAAGTTTCATATAGGTATATACTGTGAGATAATAGAATAAATATGCAATTTCTGAAAAAATGATTTTTAAACAGTATACTGAAAATCAAGTGTTTTATTTGTAAAGAATATTTAGAATTTTGCTACTAAATGAAATTTTCTATACAAAAAATGCTAAAATGGAAGAGGGCATGAAAAAATTATAAGAGGACCAGAATGAGCTAGTGATTTTATGTGACAAGGAACTTTCACAAAGCTTCACACCTTGTAATTCACAAAGCCAAGCAATTTGTTATTACAGGAGAAAGGCGCAGTCTTCCCTGATAGATTTCCCATTCTCAAGTAGTTACCCTTAAAACATATAGTCACATTGTCAATATGAGGTAGACTTGGCAGGTTATGTTTGTTTACATGTGCTTGTGTGTGTGTGTGTATGCATGTGCGCATTAGTGTGTGTCTAACAGTAGGAATTAAAGAGAAGTTATGAATTTGAGAGAACTTCAGAAAGGCATGAGAGTAGTATAAGCGAATGATATGATGTGGATGTAGTGGAAGAATACATTGCTAATTTGTGAAATTCTCAAAAGAAGTTTTTATCACAGAAAAAAAGATCATGAATAAGGAGAAATTACTTATAAGTGTATTTCATTCTATAGTTTCACATTTAGTAAATAACATGAAATATAAACTTATTACATGCTTTTTTTCAAAAGGAGAGAAAATAAATTTATTCTCTGTTGTAAATTACAATTTATTTATTAACAAAATAACTAAAGTTAGTGACTTAATCTCTGCAAGACTTCTGTCATCATTGACTTCCTGAGAACTAAGACATTATCACTTTTTCTTTTCAGAGCATTCCGCAAGAAAAAACCATTTGATTTGCTAGAACATTCTTTAAAAAAAAAAAAAAAAAAACAGTATCAAAATAAAAACGTTCCCTTAAGAGCAGATAAAGGAACATAATCCTCCGCACAGCTTTGTGTCTCAGCAGCACGGTAGATTTGTGTGTACTTGTCTAACATGAACTCAAGACAGCAATTTACAGCTGCTTACAACAGGCTGAGATTGTGTCTCTGTAGGACCTGTAAATAATTGGCTGGCAAAGGTACACACAGACAACAAACAATCTCAGCACAGCCATTTTCCTCCTTCTGTTAGCAAGTGTACAACAGAGGCTCCTCCAAGCACAGTCAAGTTAGGTGGCAGAGAACTAGAGATCATCTAGTAACACACATGATCTAGAGGAAGCTCCAAACCTTAGTGAGAGGATTTTCCTCACATAGCTTTCTAGAAAACGGAGCCTGGTTAACTGTGGAAGAAAGTAGGTCAGCATTTATGTGGTGTGTGGGGTACGGGTGGGGAGGCTGTAAGGATGATCATGGGAGTCCGCTAGCTGGCAGGGATGGTTTGCATCTTCCTTGTGGTATATTTACAGGTGCGTGGGTTGATTGAAACTCACTGAAAGGCTGGGAAAAGCTGTCATTAAAATGCTTTCCTTGTGAGGAGGAGATCTGACGTCTATCCCTACAACTCACACTTTTAAATGTACTTGCTTGTCACTTCAGCTTTGGAGAGCTGGAAACAGGAAGAACAGCAGGACTTATGGTCTAGATGACCTATGGTCTCACCTACTCAGTTTGGGAACTTCCAGGACACTGAGAGATCCAGTCCAAGGAGGAAAGAGAAGCTTGTGTGTGACTGAGGAGCAATAACTGAGCCCTTGAGGTTATTCTCAGCCTTCATGAGCACAACCCACGCATGCACGACTCTCTCACACACATGTTCCATATGTACACACACACACACACACACACACACACACACACACACCCATCACTGAAGTAGATATTGTTGATAGATGTAGCACAATGGGTATATTACAGTACATTTATTAAAACACACAAGTTTAATATGCCAACAGATCCAGCCTAGAATATCTGAAACCATAGAGATAGTCTTTGAATTTTACACACTTTCTACAAAAGTTTCTCAGTTATGTATTTCCAATTCCAGTTAGACTTTGAAAAGTCAGAGTTAGGTCTTCTTCCCACACAAGTTATAGACACCCAGGAAAATCAACTAGTATTACTAGTTTTATTAGTTGATTGCTACTATTTCTCTAGTAATAGAATATAAATTGATTGTTAAAGCCTTCTAGTTTATCCATAGATTTATGTCTCCAACTTACCAGAGAAGTGTCTACTTCTTTTCAGTTGATAGTGGTTAACATGGATACCCTAAGCTGGCCAAAGACTAGAGAATAATCAACCATAGAGTTCTTGGTCCTAAATATGACACCTATATCACATCCTTTATGGCTCAGGAATAATTGTAGAACAGAGGGGGGAAAAGATAATAAGAGTCAGAGGCAGTAAATAAGAAAAATAGATCAATATTTTAAGACACAATAAGGCAGTCACAGATTTGAAGTTATAGCGGTTTTAACAACATGCAAAGACTTGTATAAGCTCAAGCCATACAAGATCTTAGCACGGGGAGGGGACGTAGACATAAAGTAAAACCCATAATTGAATAGCTATTGGTAATTGATAGCTGTCAGTAAAAACAAAGTGTGTGTCCTTCAAGGATGTGGCCCTGCTAGGTCTAACACTTTCCAGTGGATGTTCACACACCTAACAGTATGCAGGTAGCTTGGAATACGTTGGGTTCAAAATAAGAGCACACACAATTGGATGGGTATGGAATCTTAGAAGGTGTATATGGTAGAGGGATGAAAATTTTCGAAGCATGAAATAAGAAACATTCAAAGAATTAGTAACATTCTAAGAAGATATCGTCAAATAAATCAAATTTTGGAAAATCTATATAACAAATTTACCACATATAAATAAATAAATAAATAATAATAAATAGATAGATAGATAGATAGATAGATAGATAGATAGATAGATAGATATATAGATAGATAGATATCACTGAAAATGACAGGAAGAATTTTACAGATCAAAAGATGTTAAAAGGCGTCCTTGGTGCCAATTCTTAAGAATATACTAAAATGAAAATTGTTAATAGTGATTACTAGAGGCTCAGTTGGTAAATAGAAGAAAGGATCAGTGGTAGAAGATACCTTAGTTTAAGGAGAGAAGAAGTCTATGTTCTGGACTCTGCAGGACGAAGCAGTTATTGACTATAAAAATATATTTTTGTAATAAACGACGGAAGAGGGAATCTTGAAAGCTTCAAGCAAAAAAAAAAAAAAAAAGGTGAATGAGACAAAATGCTGAAATGTTCATTTGATCTTTAGATCTTTGATTTGATCTGAAATGCTGACTTGATCTTTGCCTGCTAAGAGCATGCATTCAATTTTTATGCTGTAACTATGGAAGATTATCTAATTAAAAATAAGAAAAATTATAAACAGGAGTAAACGTGAAGAAGTTTAAAAAGACATAAAATAATATATTTCCAATAAAGAATTTCTCCCAAAAGTGCATTTGAAATTGATCAAGAAGCAGCATTAAATTAAAAGTATTTAAACCTAATTTTACTACTTAAAGACAAAGATTTAGAAACCTCATATTTCCATAGTTTTGATGTTACCTAAATAAACATTGTTAAAAATACAGACCATGGCAGATACTAAAATTTTGGACGAATTTTCAAACTGAATTTGAAAAGTAATCCATAGGTTGTTTAGGGTCCCCTTGGGACTCCCTTGCTCAACAATTCAACCAAATTCAGTATCTTAAAATCTAAAATTTCTTAAAAATCTAAAGTCCAGTTAGTAATCTTCTATATTCTAATAGAATTAATCTAACTAGTAACTTTGAAATAATTTGAGAAATCTGTTCCTGAAGTCTTAGCTCAAAATTGTCATAAGATTAAATGTAACCTGAAATGCCAATATGTTTTGAGTTATAGTCAAATGAAAATTAAGAAAATGTGTTTTATAAAACACTTACGTTAGTTAAATAATGATTTTTAGTTGGCTTTAAATTTAAGTTTGAAAATTAAGACACAGTAAATATTTAAAATCTTAAATATCATGGAAAATCAAATAACTAAATAATTGTAGTGGATAAAAATTCTGAAACCAAAAAACAAATGCAGGAAGAAAATCATATTTATATCCAATGCAGGTGTGAAAATTACAGATTTATATCCAGGTGCCTACATTTTCAATGTTATTTAAAAATAACTGAATATTTATAAGTTCAAATACTTTCACTTAGTTAATATGTATTTTTATATAAATATTGCATCTAGGTGATGATTCGACCAGATTACCATTTTAGACATTTCTTATTTCCTTCACACCTAATCTCAAGAAAAACCTAAGATAATCATGCTAAGTGCTGTTCTGTCAGATTTAGTGATGGTTTTTGCCTTAAACTATGTATAGAATCAAAGAGTACATATTTTTGTATGACCATTTTTAAGTTAATTTATTAATGTGATATTTAGTCACGCTGAAACTATAGCAATAGTTTATTTTCATAAAATATCCTACCATTCCAGAATAGTTATGTTTTACAGACTTATCTGGAGTGGATGTGAAATGCTGAGCTGACATACCACGGAACTTCTTGCCCTTTTGGGGAGTGGGGGTTTGCGAGGATGGGGTTGGGGCAGGCTGGAGGAATTGGAAAGAGGGAAGGGAGGGGGAACAGTGGGATACATGGATAAAAAATATATTTTTAATAAAAAAGTAATGAAATGAACAAACAAAACGATTAATTTAAAAACAGTTCTTTAGAATATAAATATTGTATTTATTAATATATACATATACGTATGGTTCCAATATGTGTATAGATTATAATAAATATTAAGTTAGGCAAAGAAAGTCTAGCCAGCGCTTTGTAAATTTCCTGACTGAAAAAGATTATTTAATATGCTTTACTGTGACTGTAAAAATGATTACTTCATAATTTATATTTATAATTTAAATTATGTGGTTACCATGAATTAATAGGTTGCTTCTCATTGGTGATCTCCTGTAATAATTGTCTTTAATTGATGATATTATGTGATTGCCAAGCAAAATAAAATAAAAAGTGTCTAAATCAAACTTACAATATTGTATCAACTATACTCTCATCCAGACTAAATTTATCATCTTAGGTGATAGAGTTAGCAAATTTCATGCTGTTGACAAGGAATTCCTAATTTCATAAATGCATTGTCCAATATGTTTAATGCATTTGCAAGAAATACACCACATAACATGACACCACATTTAACTGATAAAATCCTAGAGATTGTAGAAGTAGAGATTTGTAGTAACGGATGTGATGTCCCTTATGGGATAGTATTGAGCTGCCAAAAGTTGAATCACAGCTTAGAGAAATGAGACAGAAGTCACAGTTGTCAAAGTCATATGTGACTAGAAACCTGAAAGTTTAATTAATGTCACAAAGTGTGTGAAAATGTCCATGACTCTGATGGCCTCAAGGCAACATGATGAATTTTGACAGGTGTAAATGTAAAATATGAAATCCACTTAAAGGTATATGAAGGAAGCAGCTTAAATCAGTTTGATAGTATGTGTGTTTGTGGTGGGATTCAGGTGTCAGCTGATAAGATCCGAGGATGGTTACCCAGAGTCCCGGGCCCCTGAAGGGGGCGTGGCCAACCCCTGGGACCCCCGGAAAGCCTGTTTGCCTGGTTCCTGGCTGCTGGAGAGAACTGTTGGAATCCTTCCTCCATCCATCCTTCCAGACTCCAGTCCCTGTTCAGGCTACACTATAAGCTGTTACCTGTATCGTGAATGTTGGTTTATATTTTAATAAATATCAAACTTGGACTGGTGCCTTCTAAGTAAAACTCTGCCTACATGTGTTTATGCATAACTGTGTGTATGATGTAAAAAGACTCACTGGTTTTATTTACAGATAAATATACTAATTCAGCAATAGATGCTAGAGGCTCCTGACAACTTGCTTTCCATTAGAATAAAAACACTGTTTTGACTATTTGACTACAGAAAGTACCATCTACTTTTTTGCCTGAATAGATTGCACTACAGCGTAAAATTCAGTTTGGGGGACCATATATGTCTTAAGACCAACATTGTTAAACTGAGTTTCTTATAGCAGCAATTTGATTTAAAATGTATTTTTATTACTTTTACATTGTGTGTGCCTGTGTATGTACTTGTGAAAGTTAAGCACGGCCCAAATCAGTTCTCTCTCCTTCCATCATGTGAGTCTCTCAGAGCAAACTCATGTTATCAGGTGTGGAAGCCAGCACTTTTACCCCACCCCCATGAATTCTTATTCCTTGGGAAGTTACAGACAACCTCCCACTAGGAAATGGAAACAAATAATGATATTCCCTTTAGTGTCTAATATACGTAGACAAATTCCACATGAAATTTCAAAGCTTTGTAATTCCCTAAAATCTTTCAATATATTCCCTCTAATGTTAAGTGTTGTTAGCCCCAGTGTGCCTATTCTAAGACTAGGTGGTAAGGGGCTGAGCACTGTGGAAACCGTAAGAAATGAAAACAATTAAGTGGAGCAGTTGTCTTTATTCTGAAATAAACAATACTAGCAGGAAGGAAACAGAACTGTTTTAAGTTATGTGGATGATTTTCAGACTCATGTCTTACATACTTATTTTATTTATCATCATTGAGTAGACAGGGATCACAGGGGGAAAGTATTTGTAAAAGTAGAATATGAATGGAAAAAAATCATCCAATTCAGTATTCAGCCTATGATCTCCACATGGTATGCTAGACTGGGAGAGTGAATGTGAGCAACAGATGAATAAAATATTATTCTTTTCTTCAGGATGTTCAGGGAAGAAAGTTCCAGTCCAAAAATGATCTTTTTGACTCTATGATTCTGTGATTCATCTTTCTTAAGAATGAGCATTTAAATTTTAGTATAATGTGTATTAGGATATTTGTCCTATGGAAAGATTTCTTTGTTTGTTAGTGATCTATGAATCATGACTCTTCTGGAAATTAAATAAACCCAATTCCTGCCTTGTTGAAGGTTGATCTTATAAGAGAGTCTGTAGTAGACTGAAATGGTCTTCTAAATTCACCCAAAGGTGAATCTAGTACACATATGTTTTCCTTGAGGGCTTGGACCAGAATTCTTATACTGCAAACTTTAAAATCCCTCAGGACCTAGCCACATTCACAGCAGTGTTATTCTGAGAAATAAAATGATTGAGACTGTAAATGGGATCCTGAAGATGTGTGATTCTTCTGGTGCTGTCTGCTGGCTATGCAATGACCAACTCAAGGGGCTGGGATGATTTTCTCTGCTTGGAGAAAGTCCTACCCATGGAGCCCTACATCAGCCAGGCTCCATACATAGACTTCTCAGGCTCCCCTCCTAGGCCTGAGCATTTCCAAGATCCTGCCTGAGGAGCTTCAATGGCTAAGCTTCTCCCCTGAGCAATTCAAAGGCTAGGACTTGCCCCTGAGGAACTCCAATGACCAGGCCCCACCCCTCCAGACATCCCTAATGGCTCCAATGGCCTGTCTTAGACCTGAGTTGGGGAAGTGGCCTGAATATGACCTACAAGAATAATCAATCCCACCAATGAGATTGTCTCATAATCAGGTCACATAATCTCTCCAATCCCATGTCATCCTGGAAAGTTCTATCCCACAAAAAAACCCTATATAAATCTATATTCTGCCTAGTTTCTTGATAATTCCTACCCAAGCAGATGCAACCATTATTCTGGGTCTTTCCCTCCTAATAAATCTCTTGTGTGAGGTTTGTTGTGAGATAAAATTTTGTGGTTGGTATTCTTTGGCTCTCTCCTGCCAGGATACCTTTCAATTAATGCTGTAACACACAGTTTTCTTAGTCTGTGTTGGAACTACTGTAAAAGGAAATAGAAATACAATTATTCAAGTTGGCATTGAATCAGGAAACAAACATCCTCAAATGAACCACAGGCATCTTTCTCTCCTTTCTTGTCCAGCAAAGTTGAAGGATAGATAGGAACAGAAAAGAATGGTTTCCCCTTAGTTATTTTTGTAGCTGTTGTGACAGAATGCCTTGACTAAAGCAATTTAGGGACAGATAAGCTTAATTTGTTCACATATTGGGGAATCGGTGCATCATTATGGAGAAGTTATATCAGCAGAGACTTGAAGCAGCTCATGACATGCATCCCTAGTCAAAAATATGCAACAAAGAATGCTTTGGAACACTTGCTTTCATACTATCCAAGACCTAGTCCAGGAAATGCTGCCACTCACAGAATTAGAGGGCTCTTATGACATCAATAAACTACTCAACATAATCTCCCCTACAAGTATTCAGTGTCTCACCTTAATCTAGATAATACCTCACAGGTGTGCCTGGAGTCTTACTTTATAAGCGGTAATTATAGTTCTCATAAATTTGAAAATAGAAATTAGTCATCATATCTGATGTTCTCAAAATCAAAAAATTATACTAAAAAAGCAAAATTGATTATTTCATATGGTGCATTAGCTCGTTGGAATAGGACTTCCCAACTCAAATAGTTATTCTAAGCTCTATTGCATTACCATGAAAACATGAACTCTGGAATCAGTATTCACTGAGTAGATAATACTATAAAGCTAACCATGCCACATCCTACGCTAATTAAACTTGAATCTATAGATTTGTTTTTCTTCTATCATTTTATGTTTGTAAGTAAAAATATATCAGTTGATACAACCGGGAGTGAGAAACATTTCGGAGAGAATAGTGCTGTATTCCTATAGCAACAAGACCGCAATAGGAACTTGAAACTCAGAATTTTCTCACTTGACTATGAACAGCAAATCAGAGTGTGTAGGTTCTGAAGGCAGTTTTAATTAGCTCTCTAGGTTATTTCTTATTGATAGACACATTTGTGAATGACGTTTGGATGGAAATTTGTCAGTATATATTTTGGGGAATCAATTCAATTTGGATCTTCTACTGGTGGAATTTCTCCGTATTTCATGGCATAGGAAATATTTTGAAAAGATAAATTGATGGCTGTGATCTTTCTCGCCTACATGCTGATACATGGAAAGTGACATAAAGTCTCTCTTAATTCTGATGGAGAGTTTTCCATGTTTCAGAGAGCCTGGTTTATAATTCTTGGTTAGGTTACCCGGATTGTAGCACTTGTTACAGTAATCAAGCCAAGACATTAAGCATGTTGATTCTCTACGAAGCTGTTTTCATTCATTATTTAGCACAAACCACATCAGTATGTAACTATACTCAAGCTAGTAGTCCAGATTGTGTGGATACTTCAGTAAGAAAAATTGTATGCTAGCTAGTCTTATGTTAACTTGACATAGGCTGGAATCACTTGGGAGTTGATAACGTCAAGCTATAGATGAACCTGTAAAGCATAGTTTTAATTAGTGATTGGTGTGAGAGGGCCTAGCTCATTGTGGGTAGTGCCGCCCTGGGCTGGAGGTCCTAAGGGCCATAACAGGCTATGGAAGCCATGAGAGTAAAGTCAAAAAGCAGCAATTCTCCATGGTCTCTATAATAGTTCCTGCCTCTAGTTTCCTGGTCTTTAATTCCCAATGTCAACCAGTGATGTGGAAGAGTAAGTCAAATAAACCATTTGTACCTCAACATCCTCTTTCTCATGTTGTTTTTATCACGACAGTAACCCAAAGACAGGTATTGAGAACAGGATTAGGGGTACAAACCAGAACAAGTAGATAAGAACTATTGTTCTAGGAACAACAACTTCTTGGTAGAAATATAAGGATATAAGCAGTTAATAAAGAATGAAAGTATTATAGAGCATCTTGGAGTAAATCATATTGGAGGAAAGTAAGTGGCCACAATAAAGATATGTGGAAGAATAATGTGAATACAATCTTCAGAGCATTGCCTAGAATGAGAAGAAAGATCTGGAAGTAGGATCAATTGTGGAATATTTGAGGACCTAACAGTGGTCAATGTGGACTACATTTTACAAGCAGTGATTTAGAAGAAGAGAAATGTACATGATAAGACGTTTCTGTCCTGGACTAGCCCCCAAGATCTGGACCAGCAGTCCCAAAGTCTTAAAGAAACACATAGAAGTTTCTGGCCCAGACTTTCTGGACTAGCACTGAGGTTTGGACCCAGCTGCAACCCATGCTGCCACTTAGCCCCAAATAATCACACAAAGGCTTATATTAATTTCACACTGATTGGTCTACGGCTCGGTCATATTACTTGCTAACTATTAACTCTTAAACTAACCCATGATTCTTATCTTGTTCAGCCATGTGGCTTGGTACATTTTCTCAGAGCAGCATTTCAACTTCTTTCCTCTACATCTGCTGGAATCTCTCCCTGATCCTTTCTCTTCCCAGAATTTTCTTAGTCTGGTAACCCCATCTACATTTAGATCTGCCTTTGGCCAGTCAACATATTTATTAAACCAGTAGGAGGGACACATATTTACAATGTACCAAAACATAATCCCACTACAAATGTATAAGATGGCTAAAACTCAGAGAAGTAAGATCTTGTGTGATAATGAATGAGACTTTGAGTTTTAACTACAGTGTTAATGGAAGCCAATGAAATTACATGAGCTAGTTTTTAGTGTACATTTTTTTTTTTTTTTTTTTACTGTAGCCTGATAATGCTTTGGGTACACTAGAGTGAACTTAACAAGGATTATTTTGGGTTACAGTGGCAGCAGACTATCCAGTATCATGGTTATCCATAGGGTTTAAAACTATGGTTTCAACAAAATCTACACATCAAGTCTAGGTGAAGAGGAAACACGCCTTTCTAAAAACATTTGCTTGTTTAATGTGTGTGCCTGGAGAATGTGATCAGATTAGGTTATAGAAATACTTTAAGAATATGTTCTACCAAGAGTATTCACAGAGATTTTTCTCTCCTCTTAAGCCTCAACATGGCCATTTCTGAAGGCTTACATGAGCAATTGCGAGCTCACTGATTCCTTGACAACTAGGGAACCTGCATGGGACTGAACAAGGCTCTCTAATGTGGATGGGAGTTGAATGGCGTGAGCAGTTTGTGAGGCCTCTGGCAGTGGGACCAGAATTTATTCGTAGTACATAACTGGATTCCTGGAGCCCATTCCCTACAGAGGAACAGCTTGCCCAGCCTCAATAGCTGGGAAAGGAGCTTGATTTTACTTCAACTGGATATGCCAGACTGCTTTCACTCATCCTCTCTGAAAAATAGATAGGGAAATGCAATTGGGGAAGCTGGGGATGACTGAAGAGGGGAGGGAGCTGAAACAGTGGTGTGTATGTTAAAAATACTTATAAATAAAAAAGAAAAATCCACTATACCTCAGCTTTCTCTGTATTTGTCTTAATGCCAGTTGACTGCTGCATTCATAAATTGTGCTTCCTATTTTTAACCGTCTTTGTATTTTCTCAGAAGGATACAACCCTAATAGATTTGCTTTCATTTATATATTTAGCAAACATTAATCCAGCCCCAGGCAATGCAAAACTCTGTAAGAAATTGCTAACAAGACAGACATGATGATGCTAATATGGACAATCTCTTGCATGAGACTAGATAAATAACTTGATCACATAGGCTCTTTTACACTAATTTGACAACCCATTTTATCTCTCTTCTCTTGTTCTGCCTGAATGAAAATCTTAACAAAAAAAATGCCCTCAATTTGGCTGACGTCACCTGAAGATTGAGCATAGCTTTAAGCAATAATATTTTTTACAAAATAAAGAATGGTAGGACAAGTCCTGTGAAACCATTATTAAGAAGTGGGTACTGGAGATAGGGTTCAGTTGGTAAAGAGCATTCAGCACAAGCATGAGTAAACAAGTTTGTGCTATTACATACACACACACACACACACACACACACACACACACGATGTGGCACAGATTTTAAGCCCCATAAATCCATAAATGAAGAGGATATAGTTGACTAGATTTCTGGAACTTGTTGGTAAAATAGCTCAGTCAATCAGCAAGCTTCAAGTTCAGTGAGAGATCATGTCTCAATAGATACTGTGGAGAAAAATTGAAGAAGACACTTGTGTCCTTCATATTCACACATACACACACACACACACACACACACACACACACACACACACACACACACACACACACACACGAAAAATGGGTAACTTGATCTTGTCAATAACAAAGCAGGGAAATTCATTCCTTTTTAGAGTCATGTGAATATGAGGAACACATGTGTTGTACGAAATTTCTGGCCCAGCCTAGCCCTGCAGTCCAGAATGAATCTCTTTTGCCCATGGCTTGGCTTAGCCTGAGGTTTGAACCTACAGCCCCACTTGGTTGTAAATAATCACACGAAGGCTTATATTAATTACAAGCTGTTTGGTATGTGACTTGGGCTTATGGCTAGCTAGTTCTAGCATCTTAACTCAACCCATTTCTATTAATCTGTCTTATTACATGGCTCGTGGCTCACGTGTACTCCATGATGTATTGCTTCTTGGGTGGCTGGATTGCGTCTCTGGTAACTCCGCCTTCCTTTCTCTGTATCTATGCTTGGATTTCCTGCCTGTTTCTAAGATGCTTTGCCATAGACCAAAACAAATCCTCTATTATCCAACGGTATTCTCAACGTACACAAGGGCATTCCACATCACATATGTATGTCTTCCTTGAATACAGTGATAGTTAACAAGAAATTTGGTCTTAGAAATCTTTCTGCCTTTTTTCTTCCTCCTCTTCCTCCTCCTCCTCTTCTTCTTCGTACATCTTAGCTCATTTCTGAAAAAGAGCATGGCATTTAATTTAGGGATCAAATCTATTTTAGGCATTGGTTAGTTGCTAAGAACATTTGTTGCCACTAACTCTGTTTGTGGGTCTGATGGTCTTGAAGAAACTATCTCCGTGGGAAATAGAAAGCTAAGGTGGCATGTTGAAAATTTCCATGTGATTGAAAATGCCATGTGTTTTAAAAGAATACCACCAATTGACTATTACAAGGAACTGTTAGTTTCTATAGCCACAGATCCTTATATTTATTCTCTAGCACTTGAGGCTTTAATTTCAATTTTCTTGCCTAAAGCGGGTCATGAAATAAATTGATGAATTAGATGCAGTTTATGCATCACTTAGGAATTTTTTTTTGTTCATTAGTTCAGAGACCTTTTATTATGCAGAAAGACAGTGTAAACATAACACATTTTGAAGCTTTCTTTAGAGGGAAAAAGGACTATTCTCATAAAGGAATGATGAGTTCTTGAAATATTACTATAAAATCTATTCCTCTATAGTCATTTCTTCCCCACACCCATCAGCAACAAAACAATACAAAGCTAACACAAATAAATGTCTTAGAACAACTCTTTCTGGAAGCCTGAGCTAGCCAAGTCCAGTGGAAAAGGCATCAATGTACGACACTGCAGGCTTCCTAAGAAAAGTGATTTTTAACGGTGTCCATTTAACAGTATGTTTGGCTCCTGCCTGGGCAACCAGTGAGCATGGGATGCCAGCTTGTCCTTCAAACACTCGTGACATAACTAGCATTGCCTGAGTATGATGTTTCTCACTATAGGGTGCCGTTGGAAATGCACATTATGAGTGAATGTGCTCCAGAGAATTCAGAAAATCTAAAGAATCTGGAGTGGAAAGAGATGAAGCCTTAATAGAAAAAATTTATATAAAAGAAGGCCCAGGGAAATGTTTTAAATAGACAAACATAAAGCTGGTCTTTAGTATTCTGGAAGATAATTTGTTTAATTCATAACAATAAGGTATACGTTGTACAATGCATATAATTTCTAATTTTTAAATGATTCAGAGCATAGTAGTTATAATACGATACATAGATGCTTACACATGTGTTTGTGTGTGTATGTGTGCAGTAACAATTTACTGCAAAATGTTCAGACATGAATGTGGAGATTAACAGATATGAGGACTTTGGGGGTCCCCAAATGGAGAAGTAAAGTTAGATCTATTATGGAAAATAATCTAAGAAATGAAATTCCTCTCTGGTTTCCTAAACTCAATTTCAAAAGAATATTTCTGCGTTGTCCTGACAGATTATGCTTATCACAGAAGTAAGATTTCTGCAGGGTTATTTACTTGAGAGAAGTACAGATGTCAAATACAACAAAAATTAACTTCCAATCCTCCAATTTTTCTTCACAGAGCAAGTGAACTGGAAAAAAAGGAATAACATTCCTTTGTTTTGGATAACATTCAGTATGTTCTGCACATTTGAGGATACTTGACTGTCCTGCCAAGCACATAAACCAAACTATTGCTCCTGTAGCTCTTTATTAAGCCACCTCTGGTAAAGAACCTTGCGTTACTCATGTACTCTTTTCTTCCATGGTGTTAAGTTTACAAGTTGCTATCTTGCTCTTTGGGTGGTGAGTTTCTGTCTTCTTATTCATTTTGTTATTGGGTTTGTGTTTTGTTGCTCAAGGGTTCATTCTTTGGATCTAATTTCCTTCCTAGTTAAATATGTCATATCCTTCAGCTGATGCCACTTGAGGATCATACACCTCCTGCTGCTCTCTCATGTGCCACCACTGGCACAAAGCTGAGACCCAAAGAGATTTTTCATAGTTAAACTAAATAATTAAGGCTCTCAGATTGGAATCAGAGACTCTTCTCTTAGACTCAGGTCTTTTCTATCCTGTGTGCTTACCATATTAAAAATAAGGTTAACAAAAGAATGGTTGTCTGGGAAGATACCTCCCTTGGTAGTGTGAACAAATATGTATTTTTTAGCCCACACAGAATACACGGCCTTCGATGCGGAACTTGTAAAGACTGGTTGGGTCAAAAGTTCTGAGTTGTTATTTTCCTTTTACTTTAGAAAACAAAAATGTTCTGTTTTGTTTCCTATTTAAGACACAAGCACCTTTTTCTCAGAAGACTTCTGAAGTGGAGGCTTGATGTAGAGTGTACCCACTCTCTAGGCAAATTGAATAAAAGGAGAAGGGAGAACTTCCTGTTACACCCACACAATCCTCAGGTGTTCTGAAGGGGTGGCAGGGAAGAACTTAATATCACTGAGAATTCTCAGAGCACCATTTTAAAACAACAAAGAGTCTGTGAAACAATGAGTATGATCTCAGAATATAGATTCGTGGTTTTTACTTTTGGTTGGGGATTACTGGCCTAAAATCATCAATTAAAGATTCATGCTTCAAACTAAAAAGAGGTAATGGGGGAGCAGGAGAAGGAGAAGGGCAGGGAGGGACTCTCAGTGGAAACCAGACTTGGGTACCAACCTTTGTTTGAATGAAGTTTAAAACCAACACACTCTTATTACACATTCAATTATCTTGATTTTAAAGAGAAATGGGTTAGTATGTTCAGGTTTCCATTCCTTTCCTCTATGTGCTTCTCAATGACTGATGTGTGAGGAGAGCAAACACTAAGACCCTCAGGTGGAAATAGGTTCCCAACTGGTTTGATTTTGCCATCACGTAGTCATCCTGGTGATTCTTATCATTCTTCCTGGAGATGATCTCACTGATCAGGAAAGCTAGCCAATCCTGTGTTAACAGCGTCATTTTTCCTTTTTGTGGATAGGATTTGCTCCAATTAAACATGTCATCCCTTTACCTTAAATACTTATCGTCTGAAGGGAAAATGCAGCTTTCTCATGAGAGTTCTTAAAATATTTCTCACTTTAACTTTGCAAGTGATTCTTTTTTCTTAATATGCAATTTCTCATGTTGATTTTAGAATAAAATCAAAGGTTTCTCATTTTGTTTTAGATAACTTTTGGGTTAAAGTTATAGTCAGTTTCCACTGCTTTTGTTATTATTATTTTGGCATGGAGAGTTCCTGACTCTGTTCTGAATGGTGAATTTAAAAAGCATAATTATAGGTCATTAATATTTCCTTCAAATGGGAGTCCAAAATAAAAAGTAAACCCATGCTAGTGAGGTATATTTTTCAATCCATAAACATACTCAATTCTTTTATTCAAGAGACATTTCCATGTTTGAAACTACAATATTTAGTGATTTTTAATTTTTTGAGACAGGGTTTTTATGTAGATTTGGAACCTGTCCTGGAATTTGTTTAGTATATCAGGCTGGCTGTGTCAGATCCAAAAAAAAAAAAAAAAAAAAAAAAATCAGTCTATCAATAATTGGGAGAGGAAACAATAGTTCAAAGGTGTTTTTTATCCTTTTGCAAAGCATTAAAATAATTAGAAAGGTGGAGTTAAATGACAGTGATCAATTAATAGTGTTTTTGGTAGTTTCTTTATTTAATGTAAATTTGAAAACTTCAGAAGAAAAAGTATAAATGATGGAAGATACTGGGTAATCTATCCGATACCTTTCCTTGGATTCTGTGGGTGGCGCATGGGGAAAGTAAAGGAATAAACAGGAAATTTCAATGCAACATCAGTGTGTGCTAAGTATTATATAAAATTAAATATGTGTGTTTATGTTTGAATGTAAGCCAGGAGCATAACAATTATGAAAACATTACTCTGACTGAAAATAAACTAAAGATCTCTAAGTGCATATAAGCATATTGCTTCTCATTTTGACCATTGTGGTACAACTTCTCAATGAAAATTCTCTTGAGACGGCATTGTGAATAAACAGGTATTACAATGGATTTTGAATAACAGTTCAAAGTGAATAAAGAATAGTTTTCTTTTAAATCTGAGAAACTCCATCTCTAATGTGTTGTGGAAGTGATAAAATATTTTATAACTCATTTTACTTACCAGTACCTAATTTCTTGACCTCCCAAACCAGATTCATAAGATATATGTGGAATCTTAAAGCACAGCATATCTTTCAGATATTTATCATATCACTTTTGTTATTTGAATATTTCTTTCCTTCCTTAATAATAAAAAGTTCTTTGTGTCTCACTTTCTGAAACTAAATTCACACGTCATAATTTGGCCTTCCTCTTTCCCTTAAGGGTCATAGACTGTAAATACTTTAAAGATCTGGTAAATAAGTGAAACAATGAGAATCGACTGGAATGTCTGGTCTGGGCTAATAATGGGGATCGGACATCTCTAATTCCTAGCTCATTTCTCAACTTTCTATCTCAACATATCCATGCACTATGTCAAAGGAGAAGTTAATGGCTCATAGCCTTTTTCAAATACCTCCATCTACTTAGGCAACCTGGGAAAAAAATCGCAGCTCTTTTATTTTGACTAAATGTTATGTTAAAGTCTACGGAAGAGTAACTTCTAGAACCTTGATAGAAATCTTAAGATATAGAAAATAATAACACATAGTAGAGACTAAATTAACTCAGAATTTTCATGGTATTTTGGCATTTCCAAGACATACATTTTTTATCACATTTTATTAATTTGCGGATGGAACATCTCATCCTTACAGGATGTTTAAACTACTGTGAATCTCAGCTGTTTGATTATGAAATGTCTCCCGGAGATCATCTTCATATAATGCTTATTGAGCTCTTTGAATTTTCAGAGCATCAAAATATATCTTTCAAATAACTATAAAGATTTTAACTTACAGCTTGTTCAAATAATATTTATATTAATTTCTGCTTTCTTCTTTGAGACCTTGATTTATACACAAATTTGTCATTTTCAACTTTTCTTGAAGTTCATATCAATTAAATATGATTTCTCTGGCTGTTTCTTTAGATTTTTAAGCTATTCTCAAGTTTATGTTAATAATGTCTATGCATTGGGGAACTCATTTAATGCAATTTATAGCATTAGCTCTTACGCCACTTAACTCTAGATTTTCTTGAATAACAATTAAAATCTCAATTTGGTTATTAACTAACTCTTTTTCCCTACTTTCAAAGATATGGGTGCCCGGTTTGACACACATATGGTCAGGATAAGATCTACTTTTAAAATAATGCCCACAGGACTTATAGATGCTTTGCTGTTCTGGTTATCTAGAACAATGCAAGGAAAATTCTGGGAAGTGTTATAGAAAGGATTGATGTTTTGTCAAATTGAAATAGAGCACCAACTCTTACAATTAAAATAATTCAATAATTATATCATTCGGGCAATCAGTGGCTAAAAGAAATTAGTGATTCTCAGAATAGCCCTAAATGCATATGATTATTTCTTACTTCATAAAATTGGCTTTTCAACTCAGTGTAGAAATAGATTTTGTTTTCTAAAAGTTAACAAAACATGTGGCTTGCTTTTGGGAAAAAATGTAAAAAAAAATAAAGAAGAAAGGATATAATTTACTATTCTGAAAAAAAAGAATCCAAATAAGCCGGAAGTTTAAATAAAATAGCCAAGTGTGTATTCAAATTATTGACATTTAATAATTTTTATGAAGATTTGGAAGCTCTGGAAAATGTTTCATGAAGAGGCGTGAAGCTGCAAGAATTGTCCACCAGTTACCACCCAAGGTCAGGAGCAGGCTTCACAGCTTGCTAGTTTTTTAATAAACAGCTTAGGGAGAAAACTCTGAAACTTGGTGGAAGTTAGACAATTTGTAAGAAAATAAAGGAAACTTAAATTCTCTATTGCTCGGGAGACTGGCCCTAAAACTTATCAATGGCTGCAGGAAATCTGTTTGGCGGAAAAGAGACTGGTGTAGAAAAGAGTTAACCCTGGTGGAACGGAATAAGTTCCCAAGTGATATAACTTCCTCTTTAGTAAGGAAGAATTACATATATTTTCATTTTTATCTCTGAGATTAAAATTTTATCATCTCTGCCTTTTTGTCTGTCCAAATCAGCTCATGTATGCCCCAACCTTTCCTCTCTTAAAATTCATAGCCTCTTTTCTTTAATTGTTTCACAGAGAGAGAGAGAGAGAGAGAGAGAGAGAGAGAGAGAGAGAGAGAGAGAGAGAGAGAGAGAGAGAGAGAGAGAGAAGAGATTCCTAAGCAAACAAATAAAGAAAAAAATCAAGCTTATCAGTTACATATGTGTTTTCAGGTCTGACTTGTTGGCATTGTATAAACAATTGATATTCTTCTCTCAGCTGCCGACTATCTCCTCTGCTCACAGCTTTCCTTACTTGTCTACAGATCTTTGCCTAGAGTTGAAGCTTGTGAACATTCCTCTTCTGTGGTAGTATGTGTGTTGGTATGGACTTTGTTCAGGTTAGGCTTAGTCATGTACAATGGTGAGACTTCATGGGAATAACTTCTGAAATTTCTAGGAGACTTAGTCTCACAGCAAACTCCCTGTTACTCTTGGATTCTGCCCTATGTTCTGTAATAATTTCTAACCTTTTTCAAAGGAGTTGTATTGTAAATGGATTAATTGGGACTGGACTTCACAACTCTGCATTTTGATTGGCTGTGGAACTCTCTAGTTGTAGCCATCTGTTGAAAGAGAGGTTTCTTTGATGAAGGGTGGAGTCTACCTTTAACTGTGGGTTAACTGTGTTATAAACTGTTAAATGTTACACTATTTAAATGTGGGTTAAATCATGTTAATAAAGAAAAAATATTTAGAATGTAGGGCTATGCTGGCTTGGTAGAATGAATGGTAGTTGTAGATCATACTCCAACATCCACTTCAGAATACCTAACTAATTATATTTAACCCACGATCCTCAAGTTGGTGACTAGATGTTCAGTACCAGGCATAACTTATTTCTTGTTAGAGGGTCTCAAGTCCAATTAGAGAGCTATTGTTTTTTGACAAAGTATATGACACAACTGCACCTTTATTGTTATTCTGTCATGCTGGTCCTTGTGGTTCATATGTGTCATAGCTATGGAAGGCTGGCAGTTACTTCCCTCCTTTGAGAGTTTAATTTAAATTTACTGAACCAAAATATGAAGCAAAAGCAAAAAAAAAAAAAAAAGAAGAAGAAGCATTCAGCAAGAACAGGAAAATAAAGAATTGACACTTTGAAAAATTATTATACATATTCAACCATTAGTTATTCATCCTTCATCTGCTACACGTAATACTTACATTTTTCTTACTTTGCATCTCTTTATCAACATGTTTCTGTTCTTTGCCTTTAATCTTTATTTTCAACCGGAGAAGGAACATGTTCACCCATTAGTAAACCCTGGCAGCTGCTCCCATTTTCCCCTCGCTGGCTTTGTCCTTCAGCCCCTGCAATCTGGCTTTCCTCCCCAGCAATTTTCTACTCTGAAGACCCAATTATTAAAGCCAAAAATATGTTTAAAACAATGCATCAACACTTGTACTATGCCTTATGGTCACATTCTCCGCAGCTATTTACAGTACATGAACATGAATCATCCCTTTCCTTCTCATCCTTACCGCACCCACTCTGCACTTCTCCCATTGGTGATGATGAAGCCCAACCAACTAAAAGATTCTCCCAAGTGTTAGAGGGCTTATTCAAACTGTTCTGCCAAATTTTATATCCGAAAGGGAAAGTCAGATTTTACAATGAAGAAATAGTCCAAAGGAAACTAAATGAGATTGTGATAAAGGACAAAAAGGGACATTTCTGGCTGAACCCACACCCAGGCACCATATTTCACTAATTTAATTAATACAATAATCTTCCCATAGTTTTGAAGATATGAGCCAAGATGAGTATTAAGGAACTTGTGATTTTATAGCCTGCATGGAGAATTTATTTATATTCAAAATATCATAGGGAGCAGTGAGTATTGAATATAAAACTTTGAAATTGTACGTGCTTAACACTAACAATATCTGGTTAACTTTTTCTGCTGCTGAAGACAGCCAATATGCATCAGGAAGAGGAGGCTGACTTACAAGTCACATGATAAAAGCAACATGCAGACCTACAAAGCTGGTGAAAACATGTCCAATCTTTAGTAGACATAATAGAGTTCACTGCCAATAGTTCTGATTTTATTATTAAGGAGCTCTAATAAATTTCAGAATGCCTAATAAATTACATTTACTTTATTTTTGAATGGAAGTATTACTGTGAACAGTCCAAAGTGTTCTATGTATGTCTCATAGATTTTCTTCCAAACATGTATCACCGTCTCATAAAACAGCTCAATAGAGAGTTAAGGTTGATGACATTTGTGGCATTAAATCCGAACAAAGAAACCAACATAATCTGGTCAGAGTTCAGGAATGCCACACTGATGAAGTGTCATTACCAATAATGTATCATTCTTTTGCATAAAAATCGGTGTCTTTACTGTTTCATTGAGACAATTTTTCTCAGCCATCAAGTTCAATGGGCATCTACTGTACAAGAGCTAGCTCAAGAAGAAGAGATGTACCTTGTCCAAGTTTACAGTTCATCTGGGGTAACTAGATGATAAGTATTCAGCCCCACGCTTGAAGCTGAGATAACAATGAAAGCCATTTTAGATTTGTAGTACATTGTGGAAGAGGCATGCCATTGTTTTTAACACATCTTAGTTAATGTTTTGCTGACTCTTCTGCCATCAACAACACCCATTAATAACCTTTATATACACAAGTTCATTTACAAGGTTGTTTCCAGGGGAACTCAAGCTTCAAGATAAGAGATCAGGTTTAGGTTTCGGGGTTATGATGGGTATGACAAATCAGCATGGTCCTGAAGCTTCAGGGTGAGTCAACAAGCAAGGAATGTTCTGTAGACAAGTCTTACTAATTGGGAATATTAGGTCAAGCAGTACCTTCACCCCACAAGCACTGGAAAGGGCCTAGGAAAGGACAGCCAATAACATGGCACACTTCACGGAGACATAGGTGCCTTCTATTCTGAAAATTAGGGTTCTAATTGTGCCTTCAGCTCTTGCTAATTATATGATTCTAAGTGACCCCTGACTTCTGTGCTTGTTGATTTCCTACCTTGCTCAAATGAGGAAACCACAAGCAACCTGTTGTAGGAGGTCACAAATGTTATTAAGTTATTCAATTATATAGTCCCCATAACCACCGAAAAAGAAATAACCACAAACACATATGACAGCAGATTCTCTCCTACTCCATTGGAACAGTGAGGCTACAGGATACAATGCTATCAAGGCATCCAATAGCAGCACCACTACAGCTGAGCAAGTTGAATATGTCACTAAAATAAAAGGTAGAGACCTATTGCATAGATATTGCTAATGTGCTTGGCACAGTGACAGTCACAATGTATTATTTTTTAAAATTTTGTGATTATAATATAATTGCATCATTTTCTCCTTCCCTTTTCTCCCTCCAAAAATTCTCCCATACACATCTCTTGCTCTTTTTCAGTGTCTCGTCCTATCTGTCTATTACCCTTTGTTATATACATATGCATATATGTATATGACACAAATACACAAATAAGTCCTAAATATTCTTTAATGGGTAACTTGTTTGTATATGTTTTCAGGCTGACCATTTGATGTTGGGCAACTAATTGACATGCTCTTTCCTAAGGAAAACTATTTCTTTGGTAATAAACATCCCTTAGTTGAGTAGCTTTTAATAACCACTTCCTTTTAATGATATAAAGATCACTTCACTCAATTCTCCAGTAATAATTTGAAATGGGGTTTAATTTTTCCTGCGAGCTCAAGTAGCAACAGAAAGATTGGAGGCAGGGAAACAAGGCATGATGTAGGCAATAGTGATAGTTTAGAAGAAAAGAGAGATTCTAGAATCCTGACAAGCAGCTTTGAAAAGCAGAGCACAAATTATAGCAGAATTCTGGCTTTTGCCTTGCCCTAATATTCAATAAATATTCAACTTATTAATTAATTCATCATTGAGACAAATGCAATTTTTCACTATCAGAAATGATCAAAATTAAATATTTAAGTGGGGAAAGATGAAAACTCCCCAATAAAATTATATATATATATATATATATATATATTAGAGATTAAAAGTTTTAGAATTATGTTCTTGTTAAATTTTTGTATATTTATTCCTTGCCTAAAAGAGACATAATAGTCACCATAACATCAGCTGAAGACTGTTATGCTGTAAAAGGTGCTGAGTTTTTTTTTTTAATTTTTTTTTTGCTTTGTTTTAATTTGTTTCTTTTTCTGAAATGTCCTCTACTCTTGAATGGTCACTAGGGTAAAATGCATGGGGAATCTCATTTATCCTCCTTTGCATAGGCACGGGTCAGGAGATTTAACTTTCTCGGCTGTTGTATTGGTGTTGCTATTGGGTGCTGTGTTGACAGGGCATCCTAGTAGACTAATGCAGCAGGATAGATTCCATTCTACTCTATTGCTGTTCATATCTTAAGCAGCTATAGGGCCTATATAATCAAATAACTTCATTTTAACACCAATTAATTGCAATCTACCACATCTTAATAGCGTTAAAAACCTTGGGATATGCTATGAATTAACACAGTTCCTTCTTCCTCCCATTCTGTTGCCTTCTAAATAATTACCTTCATTTATCATTGAAGTGAGAGCTAAAGAATAATCCAAATATTTTAATGGTATGATTACAAAAATAACCTGGTCTTTGGGTGTTTAACAAGACCATGCAGACCTGGATTAATGGTAGCTAATATATCAATAAAATAAAATTATATATATATATGTATATATATATATATATATATATATATATATATATATATAGTCCCTTTCATATGAATATATACATACACACACATGTATTACTGAGGAATGAATTAGGATATTCTCCATTAGGTCTCATATGTATGTGGTCCTTACCTAGTATCCTCAGTGGATTTTTTTTTCCTTTTAGTATAATAATAGCATTGTCTTATACATAATTTTAACATGCTAGTATAGTCATATTGAATAGAGCCTACATCCTCATACTTCATTAGGACCACCTATTTCTAAGAAATAATTACTTTAATGGGTGTTTTTCCATAAAGCTGGCTTGTCCATTTACATATTGAGCTGCTATAGTCTAATTTCAAAAGTCAACAAGTTTCTAAGTTCTGGGAAAACTTGTTTGCTTGCATTCCTTCTTACAGTGTTATTGAAAACTCTGCTCTCACAGCTTTACTGTACCTGTGGATACTTTAATATAGTACATTGCAGACTTTTAAAGCCATCTTATTCTATGTTTTAAACAGGTCATCCTCATCTCTCCCCCATTTTTCTCCTTTCTTCTCCCACTAATTTCATCTTACAATAAATAAATAAATAAAATTTATTTCACCTCCTGTATTCTTCTAGAGGATCTCTTGGAATGGATAAGCCATTACAGGTCCAATGTTTCTTGTTTTTTTTTTTTTTTTTTTTTTTTTTTTTTTTTTTTTTTTTTTTTTTTTTTATTACAGTATTGATGGATGATTGTTCACATTACTTTGCAATTATTTCCTCAAATATACCAAGGTTCTTAGTAAAGTTTTCAAAATCACTACATACGAAGCTGTTCAATATTTTATTCACTGAATACCTATCCATTGAGTTAATGCCCTGTAATTGATTTAATAAGCTCTTTGTTAGTATCAATGTTTTTTTTTCAGTTATTTTGTTTAACAACAACAGAAAGTGAATAGCTTGAAGACAGAGCATTTAAAATATATGAAAATCCTAAAGGACTTGCTAAACCTAAACACATATACCATTTATTTTAGTAGATACTTTCATTTTCTCTCCACATGCAATTTGTAAAAATTTATATGCCCACCAGTAACATATAATCTTTCCTTTGCCAGCTTATGTTAACTACTAAAGTTTTCTTCTGATTTGATAAATTAAAAAGTAGTTTATTTTTAGAATCTATAATATTAGGAATGATAATAAAATTATTGACTGAACAAATATTTATTAACTACCTGTATATACAGGTATTGGGCCACACACACAATCTGACATATCAGTCACAGATAGCATATTTCATTATTATTGTCATGGTGATTATTATTAAAGAAAATGCATAAAGCAAGGTGAGGTGGGAAGTAAATGAGAGCTACGAACAGCTTTTTCTCAGAATTAAATTTGGGAAGACATGCAGATGAGAAAGTTGACCAAACACAATTTTGAGGGTATGGATTTCAGGCAAAATTCGCAAGATCTGGCATATATTATTTATTTCTTGAATTTGAGTATTTCATCTGCATGTATGTCTATGAACCATATGTGCTTGCAGAGGACAGAAGAGAGAGTCATACCTCCTGGGCTTAAAATTACGGAGAGTTATAAAATGCCATGTGGATGACAGGAGCTGTACCCAGATCCTCTAGAAGAGTGGCCAGTGCTATGGACCATGAGAGAATCTCTTCTATCCATGCATCTAGATTTCAGAGAAATAGCAAAGCATTTAGTAAAACTGGAACTTAACCAAGTGCACTTAGAGCTGTCCAACCCTTTAACAACTTAATGAGAAGCCAGAAACTATGGAAGTTAAAGCCCATTGGATTCTCATGTTTGATAAATAGAAAGTTACTGGACAACTGAACCAAAGAAGGCATAAGACAGAATACATTCAAATAAACTGTTTCAGTTTTTATTATGTTTATGCCAACAGAGCAAAGATAGTAAATAAAGATTACAGGCAGATTTCAGTCAAAAGTGGAAGCGACTTGGACAAGGGTACTAAGTGGGTTTTTAGATTAAATATATATATGGTATATTGTGACATACGATATATATATATATGATATAAAATGTATATTCATGGTAATATATACTATAAGGCTATTTTACATTTGTGTATAAATATATATATATATATATATGTTTGTGTCACATATGTGTAAAATTTATATATCATATATATTATTAAATGCTCCTGGTCTGATCCTGTGGGTTCTGCATGCTCCTTTCATAGCCATTTATTTTCATGACATTTTATCTTCTCAAGTCATAATGCCCTTAATAACCGATGGGACTATTCCTTCCTCTAGCTCTCACTTTCACAGTTTGATTTTGTTATTTCTGTTTTTTCCATTTGAACATTAGAGTCACCACGAGTCACTCAAAAGAACAAAGATAATAGCATTTGTGTTTTACAGAGATCATATTTTAACTATAAAATAAGTTAAAAATTAAACATCTCCGTTTTTAGGGCTTTGTACAGAATATAATTTAGATTTCTATGTTTAAGCAATTTGTTTTTTAATTTTGGCGGTGTTAAAAATATTTATTCATATTGGTCCTGTGTTTTCTTATCAAGCTGTAGAGAACAGAATGTATTTTAGCTTGCATCATAAGAGTCTTTCTTAACTTAAATGCAAACAAAATACTTGTGTATTTTTTTCCTAAGCGGTTTGAACAATGTCATAGGCTGAGCTTTAGAAAATTATTATAACTGAAATCATGCATATTCATGCAAAAGTTTGCATGCTATTACTTTTGGTCAGAATTGATAAGATTTATGGAGGGTTTATAATGTGTTGCACTGATTATTTGTATTTATTTCAAGGTAGAAACTGAAGAAAGATAAAGAAAATCATAGCTGAACAAAGAGCTGAGATGTTGTGCTCACCTCTGAAGCAGAGAAACATACTGGAAGACAACAGCGTTCACAAGGCTGGCATTCAGAGCTAATATTGCCTCTGAACTTTCCCTATGATGAAATAGAAAACCAGAAAGGTCATTCACTCACCAGGAGCAGAAAACAAACAGGCCAACTAACTTCCTGTGTTATCTCTTCTCACACAGCTCAGTTTGCTTGATGCAGAACACAGGAAGACAGAAAGAAATGAAGCCAAGGAGCACTGTGGTGCATTCTTCATTAAGAGACTCTAAAGGTCAAACACTGACAAGAAGCATTTTAGCATCTTTGAGAATGATTATCTAGGAAACACATAAAGAGAATGCCCGTTAGCCTCATTCATTAGGAAAGGATACAGCACCCATTCCATGAATGGCGCCTGTGTAAGAAATGTCTTCCCTATTCCTTATTTATTGTTCCTTCATTGCATGTTATCACTCTCTGTCATTCCTTTGTATAATATTCCTTCTGGGCTTTACTGTAAAAGAAAGTAGACTATACTTAATATAATTATACTATACAATATAATTGTACACTGTACAAGATATCCTTAACTAAATTATTGTGAGATCACTAAAAATATGGATGGGTCCCTCTTAATATCTATAGACTTATTTTACTCCGTAACACTTATTAGGGCATTATACTTGTTTGAGAGTAATGTGCTGAACAGTAACATCTTTTCTAAACACATCTCATTAAAAAAAAAATGCTCAGCATGATACTTCTAGACCTCCATGTTTTAATTGGCGACTTTCTCCTTCTGGAGCTCCAAATATAGATGCTAACCTTTTTCCAGGCATTGTTAGTACTGCTTGGTATTTTCCTAATAAAGCCACAATGCTCTCAACATTTAATCTTGACTTTCCAGTTAGTTATACAAACAATTCTGCCACAATTTCTCTTGTCTGGAAACACTCCTTCCTACCCTTTAACAGTTTTACTGTGCAATTTGCTGAGAGTGATGATGGTCTTGCCATGTATCTCAGACTTTCATGCAGTTAGAATTCTCTTCAATCTTTAGGTTTAGCTTTTGAGAACTGGAAGTAGGCTTCTCATCTCCAAAACTCAGAGACTAATTGTTTCTCTTAAAGGATATAAGTGCTAGAGGTGGACTCTATAAGAAAATAATTGTCAAGTTCTTAGTCTCGGGATCGTCTTGATGAAAAGTGAGGTCAAAGAGTAGCAGGAAGGGTGGATGTTATCTCCTCAAGTGAGTGCTGTAGGACTATGCTCTTGTACACTGTGAATATTTGTCACTGTAAATATTAGTTTATTAAAACACTGATAGGCTAGAAGGCAGACAGGAAGTAGAGGCAGGGAAACCAGACTAGGAGAATTCTGGGAGAGGAAAGGCAGAGCAGGAGACTCTAGCTGGACACAGAGGAAAGATGAGAATGCATCACTGAAGCAAACCATGTGGCTGAACATGAATAAGAATCATGGGTTAGTTCAAGAGTAAAAGTTAGCAAGTAATAAGCCTGAGCAATAACCCTAACAGTTTATAATTAATATAAGACTTTGTGTGATTATTTGGGACTAACTGGCTATGGGATCAACTAGGCAGGTCAGAGAAACTTCTGAATGCAAGTAAGCCTGTGCATATAAAATTAACTAGCATTGCTTTTTTGTGAGTTTTAATCTTAATCAATATGAAAAATAAATTTACTAAGGATACAGTATCTGCATATTGATTGTGTTCCTTACAAATTAAAATATCATTTTTCATATGAACTATCCGTCTTTTATACAAGTGCACACACATGCACACACACACAAAGTAGGAAGTTACATTCTATCTTATATTTTGTCTTTGAATGCCAAGTGACAGTGTCAAGGTTAAGTGTATACTATAGTAAGATAATTATTTTTTTTAATTCACAGAAAGAATTATTATCGCTAACTTTCTTTACTAATAAAAGAAGAAATAGAGAATTTGAATCTCAAAATTAAAGTCATGCATAAGACAAGGAATTGTAATTACATACTCAAAAGAAGGACAATGGAGCAGGCATATGGTGTTAAGGCTGTGGATGTATTTGCTTAAATAGTGAAAAAGCCAATGATTCATAACTTTAGAGAATAGTGACATAACACACAGTCCGTGTTTACCACATAAACTTGTATTTGAAGGTGAAAGGACTAATTAGAAGTTGTTGGTGTGCAACATTTCATGTGATTTCCAGATCAACCCTTGAATACGCATGATCTGCATTTCATAAGGTAACACATTAGGAAAATTAAGGCATATCTACCAAATCATTTGGTAAGAGGTTACATGGAATAATTTCTTGGACCCCAAACAGCTCCAGTACAGCACAGCCTTTAACTAAAAAACACTAATGTTCAAAAACAAGAAAGACTAATGTTAGCACAAAACTGGTTATAGCAGAAAATTATAAGCTAAGCTTTGTAGCTGTTAATTTAATGTATGCTTATTGAGAATGCTACAGTCTTCAGGCTACAAGAAGAATTGGAGAAGATATAGCTTTAAGAAACTCAGTATAGGAAGCACCATGCTCCTATGATCTCTGATGAACTATGCCTAATACCTAATGAAAGATGCTTAAGGAGTTATTAGATATCAAAGTCCAAGATTACATTTCATTAAGTCAAGTATTTTGCTATATCACGAAATGTTTATTGTTAACACAAAGGAAATATTGAAATAAATGAAACAAAATATCATCTAAGAACAATAAAAATAAATCAACAACCAAAACTAGGGAACAAATTATACAAACCAAGTAGGTATTTTTAAAAAAAAACAAAATGAAATGGTAAATATTTTTAAGAAGACCAAAGTAACAACTTAAAATTACAAGCATTTTAAGATAATCAGAAATTGGGTCACACATTTCTAGCAGGAATGTGATAAATCTATAGCACCAACATTTTAATTAACAACAATATATAAATATAAGTAAAATATAACTCCAGTGAATAAGATGACCAACTCTGGAAAATGGAACACAGCCAACCATAGTAATAAAAAGTAACTAATGACTGATAGAAAGAACTCTCAAGGTCATGGATTGATAAATATTGTGAAAATAACTATATTTCAGTTACGCTTCTCAAAGACATGGAAATTCATATAAAAATCATATGTTGACGTACATATGTCATATAGTTGAAGCAATTCTCATGAAAATAATCAATATTAGAGGTTTCACATTACGTAGCATCAAGTTATAACATAGAGCTATATAAACAAAGGCATTATGGTACTGACACACCATTGAATAAAATAAAAGTCCCAGGAATAACCTTACACAGCTACAGCCACCAGAGTTTTAATGAATAAAAAAAATCTATTCTTTTGAAATAGAACAACTTCAGCAGAAAATGGCTGTATTAAAATTTGATGTGTACGTGTAAATAAATGAAGCTTTAACTCAGCTTTCTATGTCTATGCCTCTGCTTCTTCTCTCCATGTCTGCCCTTCTGTCTGTCTCTCTGTTTATCTGTATCCCTCTCTTTTTTCTCCCTTTCCATGTATATAAAAATAGACTCCAAATGGGTCAAAGATTTTAATTAAAAAATTTTTAAATTAGGACACTTTAAGGAAACACACAGAAAATACTTCAAGATATAGGCATTGGCAAGAAAGTTCTAAATGGGAATCCAGGACTCTAATATATAATAGCAAGAGTTTACAAATAGAACTTTATCTGTATAGAAAAGGAAACTAATAACAGAGTAAATGTATTTACTATAGAATAGAAGAAAATCTTTGACATGCTTTTAGCCCATAAAGGATTAATAACTAAAATACAGGAATTAAAAAATAAACACCAAAATTTGTAGTGAACAAGTGAACCAAACAAAAATTTTCCAATAAAAGAAAGACAGATGGCCAATGTTAAAAATATTTAACATTTGTAGGCTCTAGAGAAGGGCAAAGAAAAAACTAACTGAGATTTTAATTCTCTCTATTATTAAAGAATCAAACAACAAATCCTGGCAAAGATGAAGCTGAAATAGGTGGATGCAATTTTGCTGCAGATGCATATTAGTACAAACACTATGAAAACTAATATAGAGATTCCTCAAAAACAGAAAATAAAACTGCCATATAATCCAGATTTACCACTCGCGTATGTATATCTAAAGGATCTTGTCAGTATCACACAGAAATACCTCCTGTTCATCCATGTCTAATGTGTTACTGCCCAAACAGACAGGTTAAAAAAACAATTTAGGTTTGCATCAATCAACAGATGAGTGCATAATCAGAATGTCATACACACACACACACACACACACACACACACACACACACACACACACACACACACACACATGCACAAGATATTTTATGGCTTAATAAAATGTTGTCCTTTATTAATATGGTTAATAATGACAATAATATTAATATTGTCCAATAAAATAGTTCTTTTATTAAGCCAAATATAATTCCTTATTAAGTCATAAAGGATAATAAAATTATACCCCTGCAGAAACATAGATGTCAGGTTCACAAGGCAAATGCTGCATGATTTTTATCACAATCAGAATCTAGATTCTAAAAGAAAGCAGAAAATTAAGGCAAAGGGGAAGGAGGGTGGAGTCACAAGAGACATAATCTAGCTGCTCAAGAAGCAATATGCAATGGAGTACAGGTAAGAAACGACCCTCGTTGCAAGACATATTAATAGAAATGGGTTGAATTAAGATGCAAGCACTAACTAGCAATAAGCCTGAGCCGTAGGCTGAACAGTTCGCAATTAATATAAGACTTTGTGTGATTATTTAGAACCAAGCAGGGCTGGTTTGTGTCTCTCATCACTAGGCCCTCCTTCCTCTGTATTTATGCTTAAATTTCATGTCTACCTCTAAGCTTCTTTACTTTAGGCCAAACAATTCCTTTATTATCCAATGGTATTCATAGCATACACAAAGACGTCCCACATCAGTACAATAAATATTCAACATAATAATTAATTTGGACATTCAAAATGAACAAGGTAAGGCATATTTATAATTTTCCTCTACTATGAATGTTTAAATAGCCTAAGAAAAATTGTCTCAGATATTATATTTTGTGCAATATCTTGGTAGAATCCAGGCATGAATGCTGAAGAAAAAATACGTTTTTTAGTATAGCTAAAATTTAATAAACTTAAAATAAATAGCTGAGAAACAATAACTTGAGAACAAACTGAAATTCACAGAGGAAAACTAACGTGTCTGAAGATATAAGCCATTCTGGAAACTAAGAGAAGGTACATTGAAGTTACCAAAAAAATGCTTGTAGTCTCTGCCTTGCCCTGAGCTTGGGTGAATAGAGTTTTCCACAGAAAATAACGAGTACTTACTTTGCAAATAGAAATGAGCTCATTTGTTCTTTGTACTGCACGCCAGAATACTTAATCAACAATTGAACCAAGGAAGCCAGTCTCCTGAATAATTACTTGAATATATTCTTTTCTATAAGACAAACAAAATAATTTCCAAGGAGACAGTGCATGGTTTGCAGGGTAAAATGGGAAGCAATTCATAAAGTATAGAATGCTCTTAGAAGGTTTGGTGTATCGTGAAACTGAGAAAATGTTGAATTATTCTATAATCTTTCTGGAGATGAGAAAGTGGACAGATGTTTCTTAAGGTAACTAACTATTGGAGCAGAGGCTAACAGCACGTGAGAATAGAGTATATGTCCGTTTTTGAAACCAAAACTTATCCAGGTTTGGGTATGATATTAATATCTCCGCCAGACTATTTGTTGAAATATAGCTCTTTAATTAAGATGAGAAAGTACTAAAGAAAAAAATGACTGGTCTCATAATAAGGCTTAATCCTCAGAGCTGACTAATGCATTGTCATAAGAATTCAGTCAATCTCCTTGGGATTAGTTTGTTATTAAAAAAAAAAAAAAAGAGGCACCAAAGAGATGGTCAGAGAGGTAACATGCTTGCTTTCCATGCATAAAGAACAAAGTTCAGACCACAAAACCCACATAAATGCTGGGCACACATGGTATTCCTCATGTAATAGCAGCACTGAGAGGGCAGAGAGAGTAAATTCTAAAGCAAACTGGCTATATAGATTAGCTGAACCTGCACATTTTGGTTCATCTGATAGATTCTACCTTAGAGTATGATGTAGGGAATGGTTGAGGACTCCCAGTGAAAACCTCTGGCTTTGATACAAGTATATATGTTTACATGCATCTGCATGCATGTGTTCCTCCTGCAGGCATTCATACCTGTGTGCGCGCATACATGCACATGTAAAGAAATGTAAAATGTGGTACATTTATTTTTAAACCAACTGAAATATGATGGTTTAATAAGTATGCCTGAATATTCAGAGGTTGTGAAGGCTAACTTTATAAATAAACTAAAGGGGGATAATGAGAAAAAAAAAACTCAGCAAATTGTAGCGAAACATTTAATCTCAACATTAAGCATAACTGTCTTGCAGAGAACCAAAGAAAATTACCTTTCAAACTCAGCGGTTGGCTGCCTTTATAAAGGAGGTGATTGCTTTTCTGCTCTAAAAAGATTTAGGCAAAGCCTTATTTAATGGCAGGAGCTGGGATTAGATGACCTCCTTACCGTCCAGTTCTAATCCTGGCATGTGTGATTAGAAATCACAGCCTTTAATATGCAATTTGCAATTTCTACTGCTGAAGCCAAGCTGCCCCAGTTGGAAAGTGATAGGTTTTTGAGCTGAGGCGGAGCAGTGTGAAGCAAGGCTTAAGCATTCTATAGGATCATCAGAATGACCCCCCACCCACCCTTCGTAGGTCCTTACTGAGATCACAAAACTAACTAAAATAATGTGTACACATAGAGGTAACTATATTCACAATAATCCAAAAAAGCAACTTCCAGTATGTGCTCCAAAATGTAGCATTATAAAATCAATGACTTTATACAAAAGTGCTTATTTTATAACATATAAAGACATTAGAAACTTGACATTTCTATGGTGACAATAAACACTTATCATTAATATATCACCCCCACAAGAAGCACAGATTCTAATCATATGACACATATGCTTCAACTCACACCTGTTTTCACTTTAAATAAACATATTTAAAGCATCCAGAGCGTTATACTATCTGTCTGTCATCTATTTATCATCTATCTATCTATTTGTAGTTGTCTGAATGTCTTATTAACAAAGCACCCTTGTTTTACTCAGCAATATTACTGCTACTTTTCATAGCTCATAAAAATGCTGCCCTAATGGTGTGATTTTTTTTCTCTAAAATTCATAGGTTAAAAGCTTAAATGCAGTATGTAATAAGTCAGTTCTAGGAAGTGAGTTTTCATTTGCTTAACCACAGCCTAAGCTCTTGTTAGCTATGAAATTCTCTATGATACTTTATAGAGGATCTCTCATCCCAAACTTGTAACTCTTATAATTTCATGTGGTTGTATTTTAATAATTCTCCTTTTTATGATGGTCTGAAGTTGCATATGCAAAGAGTGTGCTCTACCTGCATTGTGTCTACCATCAAAGTGACTGCTTTTCCAAGAATCAGATGATACCTATGCATTTCATGAGACAGTTTTGTACTCTTAGGCCAGTAAGTAACTACTTTTGACCCAGAATGTCATCATCATTTTATGTTTTTATCTGATATTGGGCTTATTTTTCATGCAAGGGGAAAGGGAGGTCAACTAAAATTAGGATTATTTTATGAAAAAGCCACATGGAAACCTACTAGTTTGTCAGCCAAATTGAATAGAAGTTTTAAAATGGGGAGTTAAGAGGGTTAGGTTGCATGCCTGAATACTGCTTGTGAAAGCTGAGGGTTAGTCAATAAAGAAACAAAAGTACCAGGTTCAAAATATTATTTTATCATTAGGTAGAGATGTCCTAGAACTACCCAGTGTGATAAACATAAACAAAATGAAACAAGAAAACAGCAAAACAAAACAATAACAAAAAATCAACCAAACAATGCAACACCCTCCCCCAAAAGAACAAACAAAAACAGGTTCTTGCTTTTCTTCTTACTTGGCCTCCAGAGTGCTTGACATTATACTATCCTGATGATGAGAGTACAAACTTTATTTACAAGTATGGGGATATGTTTCAAATTTAATAAAAACCATTCTGAGATATCAGAGGTATCTAACCACAGTCAGTCTAGGAGGATCAGACAGTGGTAACTCACACTTTTAATCCCAGCACAGGCAATATCTGGGAGTGGTGACCTACACCTTTAATCCCAGCAAATCTGATTTGAGGTCATCTTAGTTTACAGAGGGAGTTCCAGGCTCCCAGGTAGGCAGTGTTGGGGCCCACCTTTAATCTTAAACTGGATGTGAAACAACTGGGTTAAGAAAGTATTTAAGGCAGGCATAAAAAGACAGGCAGGCAGCAGAAGCCAGGAGGAGTGAGGCTGAGGAAGCTGGAAGACAGCTGGGTGAGATCTGACTGTGGTGTTTCCTCTCTTTGATATCTCAGACTGGCTTTTTATTGAATTTGAAACATATCCCCACATACGAGAAATAGAGAAATCAAGCTGAAACTGACTCGGAAGAACTCTACCTCCTGGCTACGGTTCATAATGACTGTAGGTGCTATACAGACAGCGAGGTAGACAAGGCATCAATGGTCATATATGACTGTGAATCCTACAAAGCTTCAATGTTAACCTTCCAGGCAACATACCACAACATACAACAGGGGCATGGCTGTTATGAGGGAAGCTAACTGCTCTGTAATTGGACTTGAGACCACTCCACATGAGGGAATGATTTGTAAATTTCTATCAGAAAAACATAACTGAAGAGACATTAGGCCTCTCTACGTGTGAGATTCCTACTACTACATGATGCTCTCTAAACATTCAGGTTTACAACAATAGACAATACTATCCTGACCATTAATCAGAGAAACTTTGTTGAGTCACCAGCTGTGGGTGTAAAGAGGCATGACTTTTTCCACATCACTGAGAATAAGGGACACCTGAGTGCCTCCGCCTTAAGTGGAATATTATACCATCCCTTCTAAAGGTGAAGCATCATCACAAAAGAGGAGAAAATAGAACAGAAGAACAAAAAGACAGAGAGGAGGGCTAGGGCACGTTCTCTTCTGGGCATGGCCCACAGTAGGCCTACAACAGACTGGTCATGCAACAATAAGTCATAGACCATGAAGGGTCTTTTAGGACCTCACAGCTATCTTATAAACTATTGGCTACCGATGAATTCTGCAGAAAGTGTAGGTGTTGTCTTTGGTATATAGCCATTGAGGAGTCTTCAAGGCACCAAGAGAATGGCCAAAGCTATGTTCTTACAGGCAATACTGGTTAAACACAGTGGATCTCAAAGACAAACAAACAGCATGAGTGTAAGATGGAGTCCTGTATGAAGGGAGGGTTAAAGTTATCTTCCATTCCCTAGCAAGTATCAATTGCAAACAGCTTCTTGGGGAGAAGAGGAACTTTGTATCCACATCCCCTCTTGGGTGCTCTGATACTGTTCAGTGTGAAGATGTCAAATACGTGTCCAGATATATTTTCTCCTTTCTTAATCTTTATATTTTATTTAAACTTTTTTCCCATACCCACCACTGCTCTCCATTTCCCTCCTCTCAATCCTCTCTCAACCTCCCTCCTACCCTGTTGCCCCTAAGGAGGGCAATGAATCCCTAGGTGAGTCAGTTCAGTCTGGCATATCCCGTTGATGTAGGTCCGAGTCCCTCCACTTAGAGTTAGGTGTTCCTCTGTAGAATGGGCTCTGAGACGTCAGTTCATGCATCAGGAATAAACTCTGGTCCTACTGCAAGAGGCTCCATAAACTGCCCACACCGTTTGATTGTCATCTACATTCATAGAGTTTAGTTCCTGTAGGTGAAGGTTTCTCAGCTGATATTACAGAGTTCATGAGCTCCCAATAGCTCAGGTCATCCATCTTTGTGCATATCTTCTTCATGATCCCAGTCCCTTTGGGCAAATACTATCTCTCTCTCTCTCTCTCTCTCTCTCTCTCTCTCTCTCTCTCTCTCTCTCTCTCTCTCTCTCTCTCTCTCTCTCTCTCTCTCTGGACTAGGAGCTTGACCTGGTACTTAGATATCCATCTCTGATTCTACCTCCATCAGTTGCTGGATAAAGGCTCTATAATGACAACTAGATGCTCAGGGTTTGTGGATTGTCCAGACTTCTAACATACAATTTGTAACTATATAAGATAATTATTTTGATATAATATTATAAGTATATACACAATAAAACTTACATTTATATAACTTCATAACCTATGTATGTTTTGCAGTGAGTTATGCTGAAATCATAAAGAATATTTAGGGAGAATTTGAGATGGTTAATTTTATCCATCATTTTACTGAACCTGATTCTCATAGCTTTTGTTTTGTTTCTCATTTTTTTACATTTATTTTAAATAGTCTTTTTTTTCCCCATGTATTCCTCTGGTTTCCCCCCCCTTCCTTCCCTCCTCCCAATACTTCCCAGTCAGCCTTCAGCTTCCCTCCTCTCCGTGCCCATCCCCTCCCTCAAAAGTCCCAAGGTGGGTCAGCTCAGTCTGGCTCATCCACTCCAGGCAAGTCCGATTTCTTCATCCCAATATCAAGACTGTGTGAGACGCTGCTAAGCAGGGAATGGGCTCCAAGGTGCCAGCCCATGCACAGGAACAGTCTGAACCCACTCCTCCAGTCTCCACATACTACCCATGCCATTTAGCAGTTGCCTACCCTTGGAGGGCCTAGCTCCTTTTCCCCATGGTTCACCAGTGGCTGTTCTTTACTCATTGAGCGCCCCAGAGCTCCAGATAGCCATCACTGTGGGAATTTTTCTCATAATCCCTATCCCCTTGCTCATACAGACTCTCCGTCCCCATTCTCAGCTGGACCAGGAGCTCTGCCGATTCTCATAGCTTTAAAGGTTAAATATTACCCTTGATCATTATGAAGAGAAGATATTTACCTGAAATTATGACTTAATTGATGGACTTGTCTAAAGCACACTGTTTTCCATAGTGTGAGCTGTTGAAGACATTGAGAGTAACAAGATTGACTTTTATAAACAACTTTTATTTTCCAAGTAACACTCTGAGCTGAGGATGACACTGTTATTTTGCCCTATTTGATTTGGGGCTTCCAATTCTTTGTATTTAAAAGCAACATATTTGTGAAAATGCACATATTTAGATTCGTATTGTATAAACAACATATAATAACTTACCAACATCATTATATCATACATGTATCTTCAAAAACCTTGCATTCTTACTATATTTGATAATTTACATAATTTGCCTTTTATTTTTTAAGAAATTAGATGGTAATCGAGGATGATTCCAGGATAAATACATGAATCCTAAAAAAGGATGGAAAGCCAACTGTCCTGCTAACTCTGTTGCTGATTTTTTTGTTTTCTTTATGTGGTAGAGAAATATATAAAAGTAACTCATATTAAAAGTGCAAAATCCAGTTGGGATCTTCACAACTTCAGATTTGTTATTGTAACTGTATAATATTTCATCAAGAAACTGGGATCTGGCTGGTATTTCTGTGCAATGTTTTTTATTTGTAAGTTCATTATAATAATGATTTAATTATTTAAAAATAAGTAAATTTAGTTTATTCTTATACATGTTTCAAGCTATAGTAGTCCATTTTTTCTAGTATTGAACTTCATATAAATGGAAACAAACTATATGTATTTCTTTATAAATGCACAATTTATTTTGCTTTATAATTTTAAATGTATCTAGTGAAGCAATTATTCATTTAGCTTAATATTATATGGTGTTATCATAATTGTAATTCATTTTTAAATTTTATTTTTTAACATGTTTTGCTCAAGTCGTATTTTTTCCAATTTGAATTCCTATTCAAATTCCTTGAATGTTGGATACATACATTTGTTATAGTTTTTATTGTAAGACTTAATTCAAGAAAACTAAAAAAGTCTTACATTTCTAGGATTAAATTACAGATATTGCTTTCATCCTTGCAAACAATCCCAACTTGTTTTTTAATGATCTTTCAAGGAGTGTATATATGTTTCATTAATAATGTATAAACATTCCCAAAACTTTTTTGATACCAAAATCACTATAGGAATAAGATATTTTAATTTTATATAGCTCATGAGCATAATATTACTTTCTCCTTATATTTTAGTTTCTATAATCAAAATTATGATTGTATTTTATATACTGATTTACATAATGGTCATTTCTATTAGTTGAGGTTCCTGAGTTTCAAATTTTCTCTTGGGTTGTTTTCTTGTTATAATGATTGCTATGAGTTTTATGTATTCTGCACACTAAGAATTTGCCAGTTTGTGGTACAAACATATTCTGAACATTTCAACTTAGGTTTTTCTGAAAATGTCCAAGTATTTTCTTTTTCCTTCTTCTTTTCCAGTGTCTCTTTCTTTCTTGTTTTATTTAGTGCTGTTGATTCTATTACAGAGCATTATACATACTAGACAATAACTATATTATTTAATAACATGTTTCATTGTTTATCTTTTATAAGTTTCTAAGAACTTTAAGGTTATAGAAAATTACTATTATATGATCACTTTAGTCTGTGAAAGATTTTGAGTAAAATGAGTTTTTTTCCTTTGTCTTTGGCATAACTCAATGTTAAAAGCTCAAGGGAGCTCACTGAATCAGGAATTGCCACTGGAGATCCATCGGGAGGGGTAGCTAGACCCTCTGTGGGTAGGCGGCTTTCGACTGGCATCAGCAGTGTGTGGAGCCATGAGGGGCCGGATCAGATTGTGTTCCTGTTCATGCACTGGCAGCTTGGAGCTCATTCCCTATAGGGGAACACTCAGCCCAGCACTGACTTTGGAATGAGTGAATTGAATGTGCCTGGAGTGGATGAGCCTAGCTGGGCTGACCCACCTTGGGACTTCTTGCCCTTTTGGGGGAGGGGATGGATAGATGGGTGAGGGGCGAGGCTGAAGGCTGGCTGGGAGGAATTGGGAGAGAGAGGGGAGAGGGAAGGGGGGGGATATGTTGATGGAGATGACAGTTTTTTAATGAAAAAAAAAAAAAAAGCTCAAGGGTGGTAGTCCATTTGGAATTGACTCAGTATTCTATTTATTCAGGAATTGTTACTTTTGACCTCCCAGATGGTAAGTCAGTTATTATTCAAAATATTATTTTAATATATTATATCCTGTTTCAACCGCTTGGCTCTTTTTGTATAATTTTTCATTCTTAATTTTAACTTACGTTTGAATATTTCTAGTATATTTCACAAATTTCCTGTGTGCTGTTAGCAGAGAAAGGGACTTTTCAATACTGACAGATATCTAATTAGAGTAACTAATCTCATTTGCCTCCATTATCTAAGGTCCTTGGCAACCTCAGTACACATTGCTAAAAATCTAGAAGTATAATTAAAAAGTATCATACTGTTATTTAGATGTTGCTAGAGAAATTATGTGCCATATAAGTACCATTATGATGCATCTAGAAAATTCCTTCTACAAAAGCAACATGATGGATATTCCAATATGTTTATTCCAGAAAAATGATTTTGCCTCATCTAATATTTAAGAAATATGAATACCAGATAAAGAAATACAGATTTTAATTCTGAAATATGCATTTAATTGGGCATTCTAAATCTTTCTTTGCTAAATCGGTCAAACACAATTTGTACCCTTCCTAAGTAATCCTCTCCCACAGCTCACAGACCTGGGTAAACTTTAATCTATTTTCTGCCAGTCTAGATTAATCTACATTAAAGAGTCACATCCAGAGGATCTTACAAAATATTATCATTTGCATTTGTGAATTTTCTCAGCCTAAGATTTTGTAACTAACAGATCATTGCAATAAAATGACTCCTAATAATATTCTGTTATACTCAAAGATCACTGACTTGCTCAGCCATCAACAGAGAAGCTTGCTCTTGCAGTAGATAGGGAAAAATACAGACTCACAAATAGATAACATGCAGAGAGCGAGAGACTTTGGGATGCTAAGTCCTAAATGCAAAGTCTTCATCAAATCTCTCTCTTCAGGGCTCAGAAAACACTGTCAAAGAGAACGCAGAAGTGTTTTAAAGAGCCAGAGATGATGGAGGACACCCAGGAAACAAGGCCTTCTAAGCACAGCAGGGCAGAAGCAAATAAGAACTCAAAGAGATTATGACATCATGCACAGGGCCTGCCTGGGTCCCAGCATTAGGAAGTGGAAGAGAAACTAGCCCCCATTCCTAACCCAAAAGCTATCTCCAACTAACAAGAGCTTGCAAAAGAAAGATTAGTTTTCTGCAGTGGAGTCTCACGGGGTCTATGAGTGATTTTTAAGGGTAGGCTTAATGCCCAGCAAACAACACAAAATGAACTCAACAACATTATTGGAAATTCTTTGTTTCATAATGCCTTATCAGGACTTTATTTTATTTATTTATTTTTTATTTATTTATTTATTTATTTATTTATTTATTTATTTATTTATTTATTTATTTATTTATTTATTTATTTATTTATTTATTTAAACTTACATGTTCTTTGCCTACATAATGGTTTCTAGTTTTGTGCTTTTATGGGTTCTCTGTGTGAAAATATGTGTGTCTCTACATCTGTATGTATTTCTTGTGTTTTTCCTTCTACTCTTATTTTATGTTTGCCTGCTTGCTTTGTCCTATTTTCCTATGGTTTGCTTGATTTATTTTATTTATTATTATTATTATTATGCCATTTTGTAATGAGAGAATAAAGGGATGTGGATTTTGGGTGGGTTAGGAGGTCATGAGAATTTGTAAGCAGTTGGTGGAGAGAAACCAGATTGTAGTGTATAAAACAAAATCTATTTTCTGTTAAAAATTTTTTTTAGGGATTTACAGGCATCAAATTATGCAGTAGAGTTCCGTTTCTAGTTATTCTTGAACCATTTAGTTATATACATGTTATAATCAAATATTCAGCTCCTAATGATTGCTAAGGTTTTTGGTATTATATTTGTTTGCTACAATATTAGTGATATCCTCAACTTTTTAATGCCTAAAATACTCTTTCAATGAGCATTTTCTGAATACATAGACATGTTGGTAATTAGCCAGTAAATAATAAAAAAAAAAACATACAACATCTCTACCACTATTTGGATTCAGTATATAACCTAGAAATAACTGGTTTCTCCTAGTTTCAGAGGCTATATACGAACACAGGGCATGTTCCTGGAATTTTATGACCCAAACAGCTGGTTTTGAATCTTTTTCCCACCACAAACATATTTGAATGCCCTCAATGAGAATTTTGACCCTCTGTTCTTTAGTTTCCTCTTTGTCAATTAAGACTGATAATAATAATCCATTTATAAAGCTACTTAAGTTTTGATTAAGTTTGAACATAATGTAAGCATCTTATTAATTATCAATAAATAATTAACCTTGGGATAATGTTATCATTAGCGTGTTCTGAATACTCCCATATTTCATTTTAATGTAACTTAAAGTAGGTTTTCAAATACAGTATTACCTTTGGTACTACCTGCCCATAATAAAATATTTCTATCACATGAGATACAAAGTGTTATGAAAAACAAAAGGAAGAAGCAGGGAAAAGAATAAAGAGAAATAGAGTTAAAGAAAGAGAAGGAGGAGGGAAATAAAAGGAGCAGGGAACGCCAGGCTTGCCGTTATCTGCCTGTTACCCAGAGCTCAGAATGACAAGGCAGGAATAGCCTGAATTTGTAATCAGCCCAGTTGACACATTGAGTTTAAGAGAAGCTTGGATTGCACAGTGAGATGCTGACTCCAAAAGAACAGATAGAGATGATAGATAGATAGATAGATAGATAGATAGATAGATAGATAGACAGATAGATAGATGATAGACAGATACATAGATGGATGGATGGATAGACAGACAGATAAATAGATGGATGGATATTCTTATACATACATACATAGACAGATATATGCTTAGACAGATAGATACATAGAGGCATAGATAGATCAAAACATAGATAGATAGATAGATAGATAGATAGATAGATAGATAGATAGATAATTGATGTATGGATAGATAGATAGATAGATAGATAGATAGATAGATAGATAAATAGATGATAGATAGGAGACAGACAGAGATAGAGACAGAGAGTAGAAAGCAGAACCAAAACAGGAGTAATAGAAAGGGGGGAATGGAAGAGAGGAAGAAGAAAGAGGGAGAGAGAAAAGAAACAGGTTAGAGAGAGATAGACAGAGGCAGAAAGAGAGACAGAGATATAGGACAAAGGGAGAGAGAAAGAAATCTAGGGGGAGAAGTGTCGTTGCTCATTTTGAGTAATTATCCACGAGCCTAAATGCAGGTCCTTTTGTCCATCCATATATGCTCCATGATTCCAGGGCAGTAAGATGCAGTACTGCTAGTTTTGAATGTGTTTAGGACATAAATTGGTCCATAGAAATGTGTCTGCAGTTACTATTGAGTTGTTACAGGGATAAATTTGATTTGGCATCCTGGGAAGCTCTGTTTTTCAAATTAGATCTGCTCTCTTATTTTGGGCTGCTTAAAAGGTTAAAAATCAAATAAAACTTGTTTAATTAATTTAGGCTGGTTTAGTCGTCATGTGTGCATCAGAGCGAGCAAGGACAAGCCTATGAGTACTATTTTTAATGCCAGGCCATCACATCGCAGAATGAAGACAGATATAATTTAATCTATCTCAATTTAGGGGAAGTGAAACTTCAATCTTGGTTTTATGTTCAAACTCTTAAGAAAATGAAACAAACAAGAACCCATCATTTAAAGATAAAGTCCTGAGTGTAAGAATGTTAACGATTAAAACAATTAGTTTGAAATGTCACTAGACACATACTATTGGGCGTCTTAATCCTTGGGCAAAGATGTCATTTCAGAATAGTAACGTAGCACACAATAGGATTAACAAATTGTCTCTTGTAGCAACTGTCACAGATATTCAAAAATCAAGGTTAAGGGCACAGGTCAGAGTCAGTCTCACAGAAAAAGCATGTCTCCATGGCTTGCTGGTAGATAATGTTGAAAAGCATGATGCTGTGTTAAAAAAAAAAAAAATCTCTATTGTGCCAAGGAAATTATTTTGTCCCTCTAAGTTTTAGACTCTCTTATTGAATTATAAAACTATTTTGCCCTGGTGGTTTAAATCAAATTGTGTAAAAACACAATGCCTGGTAAATAATATTGATTACATTATTATTAATATCAGGATACATGAATTTGAAAAAATCCACTGGCACCATCCCAGTACCCCAATCTACAAAACCTTGAGCATGCTGCCTCCCAATCAATGTGTGGCCAATTTAAAGTTTCTACTAAGTGCTGTCTTTAAGTGTGCATGCAATGTTTAAACTATGTGGTGGTTAAGTGACAGGGCTCTTCTCTTCTGACTTGCATTAAATTCACTTATAAGAGGGTCTGACAGAGAACATTTAATTCTATTTTTTGTTGTTGTTATTGTTATTCATCTGTTATTATACTATATGAATTCCTCTCCTTGTTAGGAATCAGAATCCAAGAAAATTAGTCTCATCGGTGGTTAATCCTCAGATACTAAACCTTCTGGAACATTGATTCTGGACTTTCTAGCCTGGGATTATGTGATAAATAGATAAATTTTTAGGATTTTATTTTTTGTAAATTATCTGGTAGTCAGTATTCAGTTATAAAAGAACAAAGTGAATTAATTAATGCACACTGGTGTTGATATTTGCTCTCGACAAAAGTAAGAATGATGTGGGAATGTCTTCTTGCATATCAATTGTGCATATCAGTCTTTAAGTAAAAGACTGTTTTGGCCATGGCAGACACCTTAGAAGAAATAGGTGGGGAATCAGAATAGTTAGGAGAAGGAGGGCGGAATCAGGACAGATCTAGCCAGCCACCAAAGAAGAAACATGTAAGGAACACAGGTGAGCCACGGGCCACGTGGCAGACAGATTAATGAGAATGGTTGAGTTAAGATGAAAGAGCTAGCTAGCAATGTGCCTGAGCCATAGGCCAAAAAGCATAAAGTTAATATAAGTGTCTGAGTCATTGGTGGGGGGGTGACTAAGAAGCAGCGGGCACCTAAGGGGTCTTGGACTGCAGGTCTGTGGGTCTGGGACCTCTGGCCAACTGGGGTCAAGAAACTTTATTGTAACAGTGAATCCACAGCCTCTTCCTGCAGGGTTATCCATGAAGACGCAGAGGTTTTGCTAGAGTTGCAGATCAGGATGCTGCTGAGTTTGGCTTCCCTGCCTGTTGGCTAGAACTCATCTGGATGTAGGAGATGTTCCTTGAGATCCTCTCATGTATTTCCACCCTAATTTACAAGATTCTATTCCCCTCATTTAATTTTTTCTTTCTTACTGAACACTTGTCCCAAGTAAAGCCAAAAGTTTTTCTTTCATTTTAGTTAATCTCATGGTGAAAATTTTGTTTCATTTTCTGCTGTTTAAGCCCTGCAGCTATGGGGAAAAAGATTCTTCTTTAGGGTTAACTTAAATCATTTATGTCACTTAAAGACATTTGGAGATGGAATTAAAACCTGTTAGGTCAGCCGGGCAGTAATGGCACATGGCTTTTATCCCAGCAATTGGGAGGTATAGGCAGGCAGATCTCAATGAGTTTGAGGCCAGTGCTCTACAGAGCGAGTTCCAGCACAGGCAAGGCTACACAGAAAACCCTGTCCTGTAAAACCAAAAATAATAAAATAACATAAAATTCCTTAGGTCGGCACTGTCTTTTGCCATTTTGTCCAGTGATGATGGGTCTATGCAACCAAGACAAAGTCTTCTATTTCTGAAAAATAATGTTTAAACTATGTACTAAGTTACTGTGTTTATTTCCTCTTATATGAGTTGATTAGAAGCTTTTAATGTGGATACCAGTTATTTTTGTATAAACAAGATGTACTCTAGACTATGAGTATTGAAGTGGCAAGGACCTTATTAATGAAAACCCTAAAACATTTCAAGAAACTCACCTTAAATATCTTCTTTCTCTAGTAATATTTTCAGTATAAAAAATATTGTGGTACCCCCAGAGAGGTAATAAGATAATAATAAGATAAGTAATAAGATATACACTCAAAGAATTATAACAAGAAATATTATAGTAGTTGGGATATTCAATTTTATTATAACATAAGTGTTATTATTCTAGAGACACACCCTAAGGCACACATGGAGTTTTTCTGTTCTTTTAAGCCAGTGTTAAACTACACCTCTTTGTTATTGCCCTGATGAAACATTAAAATATATTTATAAGATTACTGAGAATTCATAATATTTTGTAGTCTATCTGCATATTTTTTAATTCAAGAAGTTCAAAGCACAAATCAATGACTATAAGATCTGGTTATGAAGTAGTTCCTAGAATAAAATTAAAGTTAAGTCGGTAAGTTAGAACTGAGGTATTAAATAGAAGAATAAGAATAAAGCTCCTGATTTCTTATATTAAAACTTATCTTTAGATTACAAGAAATAAATTCTCCCTAATACCTTTGACATCTAACCATTCTTTAAGCAATACTGTAACATTAAGTTTTTTTTTTTTGAAAGCAATCAAACAAGCAAGCCAATATTTAACTTTGGGACTTGGTCCAGGATTCTTAATGCAGACATATTTCATCATGCATGTCATTAAAAATACTTAGGTGCAATCCATTCCTATAACTGCTTCCACTATCACTCAGATTATACTCTCAATCATAAGTTATTTCCTTGAAAATAATAATTAATGCTCCAAAACCATAACTCAGAGACAAAAAAAATTTAGTGCTAAACAAAGAAAATAAGAAAAAGACATAAAACGGATCTTTTGCATTGGTTGAGATAATAATCACAACACTTAGAAGAGTTCCAGTTACATTGTTTTAGTGTGCATTGAAGTATGGCTTCTTGTGGAGAAGGTGAATCTGCTCACCATCATCAGTTATGAATAGATAGAATGAAAAGAATCAATTTCACATGTCTGTTATCTCAGTTACTTGGGAGTGGGTGAGAAGATGGAGGTTTGTCATCCTGGTAACTTGTTGAAACTCTTTCTAAAAATAAAATAGTTCAAAGAAGGCCAGGGATGGAGATCTAAGTCTTAGTGAACTTGCCTAGTATGTATAAGAACTTGTGTTTCATATCCAAATCTGAAAACAAAAAGGAAGGCAATACTGAAAAAAAAAATCACTTAGCACCTATCCCCTTAGATTGGGTTGAAACACACAATATTAAAGGGTTTATGGTCAGGAATTGTTGAAAGAATTCATAAGTTATTGAATAACATTCTGCTCAAGCAAAGCATTTTCCCAGGGTTTCTGGATGACAAATATAAAAAGATGTTGGCACAGACATAGGAGAGCCTTTTTATCCTGAATGCTCTAGGAACTCATGGGTGGTAACTGCAGGTACTTCTAAAGACCGTGTCCTTAGGATGATGCTTTTTTGTAGGAGATCATACCAACACCTTCAGCAGTGAAGATCCCAAGAAGAATCTCATAAAAGTGGGAATTCATTATGGGAGCAAGAATATAAGGAACATTGCCCTCTCCTTCATTTGATGCAGTGGTTGCAAATTTAATCTCCTCCATGAGATTTTACTGAAGACTATAGAGAATACTTTTATGAGTGACATGTTTCTATGTTGATAAGCTTAGAAAATCATTTTAGCTCTATTTAATGTGAGTTCCTTCCAACCCAAGATGATAACAGAGCAGAGTTGAGTTATGAGTAGAGGATATTCGGTGCCTATAAATACAAAAAATGCTTTATTACATTCCTGGACTCCTACATATTAGTCATGTAAGATGTCTTTCCTAGTTGAAAAATATACCCGCTGTTTTAAATGTCAATTTAAAATGAAAATTGTACTTGAGAAGAAAGCTGTTTCTCTAAAACATGTCAACAAAATGTCTTCTGGCTGTCATTACATTCCTAGCCAAGTAATATAGACTCAGTGTTTATCTTAAAGTCCAGTAACAGAACCATCGACTGAAAATTTGTGGGAAACAAAATTTCTCAAGCTCTCTTCCACATCACCAAGAAGTTCAGGAGTATATAAAAAATCAATTTAGATACATTTGCCAGATAACTTTTATGTAAATCAAAGGCTGAGAAGCTTCGCCCAGTGAATTAATTGACCCATTTGCACAGTCTAACTTTGTAAACATTGCTTCTGTCTACACTTTGTCACAGCAGGGAGACAGAAAATGTGCTACATGAGCAATTACAGAAAAATAATGAGAAAAACAGCCCTACATGGGCTAGTTATTGGTGCTCAAACCACAAGAAAGAATTTTGATTACTGCTAAATTCGACTTTGTGATGAAGATAATCAGGCAATGATTATATAAATGTGAGCTGCTGGGAAAGGTAACTGAGTAGCTAAAGATCTACATCTACTGTACCCAGCATCTGCTGTATTGACCAGAAAAAAATTGGTCTTACCTCAGAGATTTTTTTATTATCTGGTGCCATTCATGGGGGTTGTTTATACCTCAGTTCACTTTATACTTCAATTTATCTGGATGGATTACATATAGATATCTACAGATAACATTGAAAATTGGCAAGTTTACTAAGAAAGCACAGATTAAATTTAACTTTAAGAGAAAATACATATTGATTTTAGGGTGTAATAGGAGCATTTGTTCTTGCCTTCTATATGCTATAAGCCTTCAGAGCTCACACCGTGGCAAAAAACGTAAAAGGTACAACATTTTAAAATTTTTTTCAGTGCTTTTTTATTGATAAGAAAATTAAATAGTATACGAACCTCAGAAATACAAAATTTAACATAGCTTTGCAGTCCAGTTTTTAGAAGCTATTGTTAATAGCACATTATAACATCAAATAGAATGTCTTCTTCTGCTATAGTAATGATGCATCACATCAAAATTCCATTTAAATAATCTTGAAATGTAAAGCCCATAGTGGACACGTATTTAGTTCATGGTTCTCAGAACTCTGGAATCCTTTTATCTGACACATCTGAAACTGGTAACTTGAATATTCCCTTTCCACATAATTAGCTCCAGTATCCCCCAATCTTATTTCTATTTCTATGGTTTTTGAAAACATATTTTATTTCATGTAAGTGGAATTACGTAGAATTTGACCTTTTGTGACTGATTTACTTTGCTTGGAATTACAACCTCAAGATTCACCCATGCTGTAGAATTTAACAGCGTTTCCCTCTTTGCTTCGGACTGTATCATTCTCATGTAAACACTGCCATGTTAACAATCCATTACTTTTATCCCTCTCTGTTATAGAAAATAATGCTGTATTGAACATGAGTATACAAATATGCCTTGAATGTTAAGCTTTAGATGTTGTCAGGTATTTATATGTACACACACATATATGTATAAACACACACATACACATATGAACACACATATATGTATACACATACATATATGTACACACACACACACACACACACACACACACACACACACACACACACACGCACGCACACATATGTATCTCAAAAATCCTCTGCCATTTGCATTCCCACCAGAAGTGCAGAAGGACACAAAGTTCCTAAATTTTTACCAACACTTCCTTGGAGTCCTTTGCCAGTGGCATTCTTAATGGATAGAAAGCAACATTATAGCATCATTTTAATTAGCATTTATCACATGATTAACTGAATACTATTTAGTTTGAATGATTTTGACCACAGTAGGAGAAAAACTTAAAAGGAGGAAAATTCCTTTTGCCTTCTGGATTTATCTAGATTTACCGGTCTCAATGTGTGGTTATTTGATTCCCATGCACTTGAGTAGATAGTCCTAGTCCAGAAAAGGGTCATGGAGGAGGTTCTGTATTTCAACATGGATAGACAGCATGAAGGATGGAAGTGACCATGAGCAGGAATCACCTCAGAGGCATTGCCACAGAGACTTTCTTGTTCTGGCAGACTACATCTCTAAAAGTTTTTAGTGTCTCCAAAAATAAAGAAAGCAATTATAAGTAAAGAATTTAGCATAGGTGCAATTAGGAACATCTTCTACTCACGTCAGCAGAGTTGTGGAATCATCTGTACATATCTTTGTGGCTATTTATATTTCTTTTTTAGAGATTGTCTCTCAAGTCCTTAGCTTATATTTAAGTTGGGGTGCTTAATATATTTTTATTGACGTACAAAATCCCGTATGTATTCTGATCATCCATCCTGTATTAGTAGCAAATTTTGCAAATATTTTCTCCCGTTCAGTAGTGCATCTTTTCAATATTCTTTAGATAAAGATTTATTTAGTTTGGTATTTATACGCAAACTTTACTGTAGCTCTATTTCCTAACATTACCTCATTGTATTTTAAAGTATATTTTTACATAATCATTGAGATTCAATGTGTGACGTTATTTTGATCATATCTTTCTCTCTTCTATTTATTCTATACCCTGCCAAAGCAAATCTTCATTTCAATTTCATGTCTTATTTCAGCCTGTTAAGTGCAGTTGGTGCCTCCTATAAGTGCATGTGTATAGATCCACCTACTGTTACGTGGCTGTCCTACCAGGGGCCTCATATGGGAAATTTTCTCTTCTTCCCAGAGTCTATCAGCTGCCAATAGCTCTTCAGATAATGGTGAGGTTTCTTGAGCCTCTCTCCATCTGTGCTGAAATGTTGAATGGGTTGATCTTGTGCAGGTCAGGTGTAAACAACCACAGCCATTATTAATTTGTTAAGGACTCTCGTTCAAAAGTACTGATTCATAGTAGTCTTTCCTAATGGGGAACATCTAGATCAGGTTGGTCTATGAACATGTCCGTGGGAGATTTCCTTGAGGATGCATTAATAACCACGGGAAGATCCAGCCTGAAAGTGGATTAAAGCACTATTCCAGGGATTAAAGCTATTGACTATATAAGAGAAGAGAAAGCTGACCAAATATGAAATATATACACATACATTTCTCTCTAATCTTCACTGTGGATGCGATATATCTAACTACCCCGAGTTCCTGCTTCTCACACTCTCTATGCTATACCCCAGAACTGACAGCTAAAGTCAGTACTATAATATAGGTTAATTTTGTCATGACATTTTTACAATGGCAAAAGAATCAAAACTAGATCACTTGCCAAGTACCTGGTTATACAGATCCTCTCCCGCACATTCCTAATCTCATACAGATCTCTCGGTAACTCTACACCCTTTAAGTGTGTGCTTTAAAGTCTAGATTTTGCTTCTTCCAGAAAGAAAAATAATCTCAGATTACAAACCAAAGACAAATCCAAGTATCTTGGAAGAGTCTTCCTGGGGATCAGTGCTTTAAAGAATGTAAGGACATCTAGTAGCTCAGTAAGGGTGGAAAATGTTAATCAATGGTGTCTGGCAGAAGGCAAAGAGGGGGGATGATAGGCTCTTTGCCATGCTTGCACCATTTGCCTCAAAAATGAAATATAATAATGTACTAACTGTGAACTGTTGCTTATGTTGCAGCTAAAACCCTACTATCTAGAAGGCTGTTTGTGATTTATGTTGAAATTTACTAAGATACACAAAAGATACACATTCTTACCCCAAAGGCATTAGCTCAACTATGTTCATAGAGCATTATTATTAATAGCAACAACCTAGATTCCCATCAACTGAAGAATAGATTAGCAATCTGTGGTACATCAACACAATGGAGTAGTACTCAGCAGTCAAATAAAAAGACATCCTAAAATTTGCAGAATACCCTCCTGAGTAAGATATCACAAGCCCGGACAGATAGACATGGGATGTACTCACTCATAAGTGAATTTTAGACAAAATGCCAAAAATACCCAAGCTGCTAACTACAACCCCGTAACAGCTTGGGATCAGAGGAACTTAAGAGAGACATCCAGAGATTCCTCTAGGAAGAGAAAATAGAGAAGATCTCCTTAGGAAATTGAGATCATAACAGATTGCAACCAAGAAGAGGCGGGAACAAATCATGAGAGAAGGAGATGGTTGGAGTGAGAGGAGCAACAAAGAGGGAGAAAAAAAGAGATGGATATCTTGATAGAGGAAGCCAGTGTGGGGCTGGAAAGACACTGGGTGCCAGGTGCTAGGGAAACATTCAAGAACTCACAGGATGTCCCTTACTAGGTCTCCAAGCAATGGTGGAGGGGGTGCCTAAACAGGACTTCCCCTATAATCAAACTAATAACCTACATAAGTGTCATCACAGAACCTACATCCAACAATGAACAAAGGTGGAGGCAGAGATCCAAGGCTGAGCAATAAGCTGAGCTCCTGTTCCAGCTGAGAGCTGGGGGAAGGGGGGAATATGTATGAGCAAGGGGACAGGGATTATGAGGAGGAGTCCACAGAGATGGCTGGCTGGAGCTCTGGGGAGCTCACTGAATCAGAACAGCCACTGGGAAATCATCAGGAAAAGGAGCTAGGTCCTCCATGGGTAAGCAACTGTAGATTTGCATGGACAGTATGTGAGCCTTGGAGGGTGGGATTAGACTGTGTTCCTGTGCATGGGCTGGCACCTTGGAGCCAATTCCCTGCCAAGGAGTGCCTAACCCAGTCTTGATATTGGGATGAGGATTGCTGGACCAAGAGCTTGACCTAGTGCTTAGCTCTCTGCTTTTACCTCCATCATTTCTGGATAAAGATTCTATAATGGCATTTAGGATGGCCATTCATTTGATAATAGTGAAAGGCCAGTTTAGGCACCCTCTTCACTACATCTTGGAATCATAGCTGGGAACATCTTGTGGGTACTTAGATGTTCCCTAGTACCAAGTTTATTGCAAACTCCACAAAGGCTCCCTCTATCAGGATACCCACTTCTTTGCTCCCCTTTTCTATTGCTCCTTCAAGTCAGCCATTGTATTCTCTCATGTTTTCTTCTCATCTCCTCTTGTTCCCCACTTACCCCCACCCTACTCCCTGTATGATCCCAATTTATTCAGGAGATCTCTATTTCACCTTCCCAGGGGGAATCCATGAATATCTCTCTGTTTGTTCCTCCTATTATCTAGCTGCTTTGGGGTTGTGGATTGTAGCCTGTTTATCCTTTGCTTTATGTCTAAAATCCATTTATGAGTAAGTGCATACCATGTCCATCTTTTTGGGTCTGTGTTACCTCACTCAGAATGATATTCTCCAGATTCATCCATTTGCCTGCAAATTTCAGGATGTCATTTTATTTTTCCTTCCGAGTACATTTCATTATGTAAATATACCACAATTTTTAAATATATTCTTCAGTGGAGGGCCTTCTAGGTTGTTTCCAGGTTCTTGCTATTACAAATATGCTGCTATAAACATAGTTGAGTTGATGCCTTAGGGGGTAAGAATACTCATGCTTTGGGTATATGCCCAATAGTGGTATTGCTGGATCATTAGCTAGGTTAATTCTCTGTTATCTGAGGAACTGATATACTGATTTCCAAAGTGGCTGTACAAGTTTACATTCCCACCAGCAATAGAGGAGTGCTTCCTTTGTTCCAAATTATCTCCAGCATAGGTTGTCATATGTGGTTTTGATCTTAGCCATTCTGACAGGTGTAAGATACTATCTCAGAGTTGTTTGATCCAGTAGGAGCTCTTGATCCTATAAAAGTTTTTGTGTTTTCCCTGCTGGCCTGAGCTTATAGGAGTAATGGGGGAGTGTGTTGTTGCAAGAGTTATGCCCTGAGGCCTAAATCATAGAGACTGGGGTTGGGATGAGTAAAGTGTCACTCACCTCTTGATACAATAGGTCCTGACAACCTGTGAGTCTCAAAGTGCCACTGGAGTCACCAGGTGATGGGACGGTTTGGGGGTAGAAGCAGGATTTGTAGATGGGGTTGGTCAACAAACTGGGATGTTAATGGGGGAGTTCTGACCACGTGAGTTTTATCTTCTGGCCTGGGATTAGGGATCAATGGGTGGGTTGATGTTCCAAAGGTTGTTCCCCAAAGCCTACATCATGGAGACCAGGGCTTCTGGCTGGGCTGGGTGAAGTCAGACATGGCATTTTATTTATGAATTTTAAATATATGCATTTGTTACTTGCATGCATGTGTATTACATGCATGCTTGGTCTCCACTTAGTGAGAAGAGTCCATTGGATAATATAAAAATGGAATTATGGAAGGTGTGGGCCACAGTTTGCATGCTGGAAACCAAATCTGGCTTCCATGAAAGACCAGCAAGTGCTCTTAGCCACCAAGTCAACAATTTCCTTTTTTGTTGCGTTCTACTGACTGGAATATATTCATTTAGTAATCATATTGTTGTGTAACAACATACCTATTAATTTAAGCAAATTAATACAAATGTAAGATCAAAATAAATTCTTGAGATGATGAGATATATATTTGATGGGTAAATATAACAAATCAAAAGTAAAATTTAAATGATCTATGTTATTTGAACTTAATAATTTAGTCTATGTACAAATCTATAGTTATTAAATATATTGTGGGGCATGTAGTTAAAATATAGCCTTCATTACTTTAGATTAACACTGATACTCTGAAAAAAGTACACTAGATTTTGTAATACCAGGGATGGTGATCACAGGCTTACATAGGTGAATATAGCTATGCAACTGAAGACATAATGTGCGTATTTGTGCTACTTCTCATAAAAGATGCCCATTTTGTGTCTCTCATTCACAGCACTGCAATTTGTATTTAAGAATTCATGGGTTTCTTGAAGATCTATTGTAGATGGTCCCTTGACAATTATTCAATGACACATCATGTGCTAGGGAAATTCAGGCTTGTATATTAAAAATATATATTCTAACACAGGCCGATAGAAGCTGTTTCAAAAGAAGATGAATGATATTTGGGCAAATCAACCAAGGTTTTCCTGTGGCTTCCTCACACACTTTCATGCACACCCACAAATATGTATAAATCTGCCCAAGTAAGAAAATGTGCACATTCACATGAACACAAAATGTGCATATATTACGATACTAAAAAATATCAAAATTAAATGGTTTTAATGTTTTAGATTGTAAGCCTATACTTTAATTACAGAGCCATCTCTTCATCTCTGAAAAAGCCTTTGAAAAAATCCATTTTTGATAAAATTTTAGAGAGATGAGGGATATGAAGGACATACCTAATCACAGTAAAAACAATATAAAGCAAGGTGGTTACCAAGACCGAATTCAATGGAGAGAAGCTCAAAGAGATTCAACCACAACCAGGAATAAGGCAAAGTTTCCTACTCTTTCCAGATTTACTTAGTGGAATACTTGAAATTCTAAATAGAGTAATAGCTAAAGGAAATCAAGAGGTTACAAATCATAATGGAGGCAGCAGAAGTATCAGGTGATATTATAGTATATACAAACAACACCAAAAACTCTACCAGAAAACCCCTATGGTTGATAAACACCTTTAGTCAAGTAGCTGTATAACTCAAAATCAACAAAAATAGTGGCCGTTCTATTTGCAAATGACAAACAGGCTAGAAAGAAATCAGTGAATCAACACCCTTCACAATGGCTTCAAATAACATAAAATTACTTAGTGCAACTCTAACCCAAAGTGAAAGACCTGTATGACAAGAACTTCAAGTCATTGAAGATATAAACTGGAGAAGATCAGAAAATGGACAGATGTCCCATCCTCATAGGGAAATACAAAGTCCCAGGATAGCTAAAACAATCCTGTCCAGCAAAAGAGATTCTAGGGGTATCACTATCTTGATTTCAAGCTCTACTATGGATGTAGGATATTGGCCTAAAAGTAGACAAGTGATCAATGGAATAAAATCAAAGGCCCTGATGTAAATTCACACACCTATGTACACCCAATTTTTGACATAGAAGCCAGAATTATACAATAGGGGAAAAAAAGCATCTTCAAAAACAGTGCTCGTCTAACTGGATTCTGGCATGTAGAAGAACACAAATAAATAGATGCATATCCATCACACTGCACAAAACTCAAGTCCAAGTGGATCAAAGACCTTGATGTAAATCCAGATAAACTGAACTGGATAGAAGAGAACGTGGCATGTTTGGCATTGTATTGGCACAGCAAACATCTTCCTGAACAGAACACCAAAAGCACAGACACTAAGATCAACACTTACTAGATGGAATCTCACAAAACTGAAAAGTTTCTAGAAGACAAAGTACTTTGTCAATAGGACAACAGCAGCCTTACAAAATGGGAAAAGATCTTCAATATCCCCACATCTGATGGTGGGCTGATTCCCAAAATATATAAAGAACTCAGGAAAATAGATGCCAACAAATCAAATAATCCAATCAGAAATGGGTGCAGCTCTAAACAGAGAATTCTCAACATTAGAATCTCAGATGGTTAAGAAATACTTAAGGAGATGTTCAACACTCTTAGCCATCAGGGAAATGCAAATCAAGATGACTCTGAGGTTCTATCTTATACCTGTCAGAATCACTAAAATCAACAATACAAGTGGCAGTTCATGATGGAAAGGGGGTAGAACAAGGGGAACATTCCTCCACTCTTTGTGGGAATGTGTATTTTACAGCCTCTTTGGAAGTTGGTGTAACTGTTTTATAAAACTCGGAGTCAATCTATCACAAGACCTATCTATACCACTCTTGGGCATGTACCCAGAGGATGCTCAATCATTCCATAAGGACACTTACTCAACTTTGTTCATAGCAGCTTTATTTGTAAGAGCCAAAACCTGGAAACAACCTAACTGTCCCTCTTCCGTCTAAGGAGTGGATAAAGAATTGTGGTACATTCACACAACGGAGTTTTACTCAGTTGTTAAAACAAGGACACTAGGAAGTTTGAAGGCAAATCGATTGTGGGATATATAGGGCATAAAGGTGTCTAAGGGGCTGGTCCCTGACCTCAGCCAGTTCAAACCGATTACAACTGGTGCCAAAGGCATTTGCTCATAGCACTTTCTCATAACCACAGTGCCCTCTGAGTAGGTCCTTCCTCATGAGTCAACCTAGGGTCTGCCTGGGAGCCTTGGCAACAGAGAGACTAGGTAACAAGGAGGGCTCATATGTGGGAAGCCCACTTCTCCCTCGAAAGAAGAAATAGAAAAGATTTTGTGAGTGGATGGAAGGTGAGGATGAGAACAGGTTGTGAGAAAGGAGATGGAGAATTGAAAGGGGCTATTGGAAAGGGAGGGCGTTTTGAATTTAGGGAAAAACCTAGCTCAAGGAATCTTTCAGGAAATTCCAATTATGACCACAACTAAGATTCCTAGCAATAACATATCATATAGCCTGAACTAGCCATCTCCGATGACAAGGCAAGGCTTCCAGTAGATGGAGAGGGAAACCGATCCAGTCATATAACCTTTGACTTACAGTTTGTCTGTCCTGCTTATGGGATGTGCTGAGATTGTTCTTGAGAAAATTTTATCAGAGAGGCTTCATCCAGGGACTGATGGAAACGGATGCAGACCCTCTACCAAACATTAGGCAGAGGTCCGGGAATCCTACAGAAGAGGTGGAAAAGGATTGTAGGAGCCAGAGGGTTCAAGGACATCACAAGAAAATCCTTAGAGTCAACTAACATGGGCTCATAGGGAGTCTGCATGGGACCGACGTAGGCACTCTGCATATATGTTACAGTTGTCTATCTTGGTCCTCTTGAGGGACTCTGGGGATGTCTTCCACTCTTTTGCTGGCTTTTCTGACCCTGTTCCTCATACTAGGTCACCGTGTCCAACTGTAACACATGGGAGATGCTTAGTCTGACTGCAACTTGATATGCCATGTTTTATTGGCACCTATAGGAGACCTGACTTTTCCTAAACAGAAACGAAGGAGGAGTAGATTGGTGGTTGTGGAAAGAGAGGGAGTGGGGGGCTAGACTGGAATAGGAAGAGTAAGGGAAACTGCAACCAGAATGTAAAGTAAATAAATTAATTTAAAAAGAATTAAAATTATTCCTGAACTGAAATTTTAATTCATCAAAGAAATGGCTAATGTGGCCACAATTTTTAGCATACATTATGCACACCTAAAATAATTCTGTAGGTAGAATTTAAGAAAAGGGCCATAAAATTCTTAAAGGAATATTCATATGACCAAATTTTAAAAATGACATTTAAATATATTTCACACAGGGGGAGAAATAGCTCATTAAAATGCCTCAAGTTTATTAGTCATCATAAAATTGCAGTTTGAAAAGATACTCTATCTCACACCTACCTTACTGATTGCAAATGTTTTACTTCAAAGGTTTAAGATAATAAATGAGTAATAAGCTTCCATATGCTCCTGGTAGGAGTTATTTTAGTTGGTAGAATCAATTTGTATACCGAATTGATGATATGTACCAGTCATTATACATCAATGAAGATAGCAGTACTATAGTTACAGGAACACAGATGGGTCTCAGCTAATATACTAAAAGACTCAAATAAGTTCCTAAATAATACATGTTTTATGATTTACGATTTACAAGGATTTCACATAAAAGCAAAATTAGTTTTGATCCATTGACATGAGGTTGCCATTTCTTGTACATTGTTACACCACAGCCAACATGATGAATAACAGAGGGAGAAATGTATTTATTATAATTCTGAAGGTCACAGTTAAAGGCTTTTGACATTTGGTGTCTGCTAAGAGATACGTCTTCCAAGGCAGAAGAATACCCTGTCCCGCCATTACAAATGCAAGGCAGAAGGACCTCCCCAAAATGCCAGTATCAGGGGGAACAGTTATTCATACTTATAAAGGAGGAGCACTCCCCCCCTCCCCACCACCCTGCCACCAAATCATCTCTTAAGGTTACCTCTGCTTAGGTTTCATGGGCAACAGTCAAATTGCTCTGTGTGTGTGTGTGTGTGTGTGCACAAATTCAAATAATAGCAAAGAGACTTACAAAATCAAGCAAGGATTGATAAAACTTCAAATAGGTGAATTTTAGTTGATATTTTAATACAGAAGCTTAGAGGAGCTCAAAGATTAAGAAATAAGTGACATGGCAAGGGAATGTGTGTCCTTTTATTGCGTGGAGAGCAGGTGAGATGTCCAAATGTGAATCCTCCCTGTAGTTGTCATAAGGAGCCAACTCTTGACAAGTCCATGACATGAACTATAGGAACACTCATGTTTATAAATAGGTTTATTTCTCCATTTAAATAATATTATATGTTCTAGATAAAGAGCTGCTGTGACAAAGCTTGCAATCACACACAAATCTGTTACTCCTAACTTGGCCTCTACTGAGTCTTTCTTGTATGGGAAGAACATTTTGATGATTTTACAATTGTATGGATCCTCTGTGGGGATTCAATAAAAGCTCCAGAAGTTCTGGAGATCTAACCACAGTCAGTCTAGGAGAATCAGAGAGTGGTGATTCATACCTTTAATCCCAGCACAGGGAGTATCCTGGGAGTGGTGACCTATGCCCTTAATCCCAACTGAGTCAAGGTCATTTTAAATTACAGAAGGAGTCCCAGGCTCCCAGGCAGGCAGTTGGGGGGGGGGGGGGTCATGTGTTAAGAGAGTATTTAAGGCTTAAGGCAGGCATAGAGAGAGAGTTAGAGGAAGCCAAGGGAAGCCAGGCTGAGGAAGCTGGAAGACAGCTGGGTAAGATTTGAATGTGGTGTTTATTGTCTCTGATATCTCCAACTTTCTCAGAGATCTATCCCTAAATCTCATTTATTCGTGCAACAATCTTCAACATGAAACCTCAGCACTGGCTGTTCTCATATTAGGTCTGTTTTACACCATGGAACTCATTTTCTCCCTGCCCCCTATCTTTTTACTAAAATATTCCATATTAAGGAGTATGGAATCATGTATGAATTTGAGAAAGTGAAGTTAATAAATTGAAAATATGTTGTTTGAAATGTCCAATGAATTAATAAAAATATTGTTAGAAAACAGCTTATTTATTTGAGAATTTCATACGAAATTTGATCAACACTTCCCCATACCTTCCAAATTACTTCTCCCATCTCCCTACCTGCACAACTATATGCTCATGTTGTTGCATAGGTTGTGGGTCAGGGTTTATTTTCATATGTAGGCTGGTTTTTGTCCATTTCCATGTCTATTCTTTCCATAGGACTCATTATTGAATTAAAACGTAAAATATCCGCCTAATATCAGGAACTAACAGTTCTGGATAATGCAACTAAACTCACACAACTAATTGAACTACCCAAAGTGACTAGGAGCAAAGGGAAAATGGAAGTGTAAAGTCAGAAAATAATATGGAAGTGAGACATGTAGGAAATGGGCTAGAGCACGAATGTCCAACTGTGTGCGAGAGAACAATTACAATAACAATTCCTGACCAAAGAGATTGATAGCATATATTCTCTATCAGCAAACATTTATTGATTTCCTTTAAGGAATACCCTCTACCAGAAGCAGAGGAAATATTAAAATTAAATGGCATTGTGGTTATTCTCTACTGCTTTCAAGATGTGAGGTTACTTTTCTATGAATTAACTAGCATTCATGGTATCAATTGCCTCCCACAGAGTGGGGTGAGGATCCTGTGATCTCAGCTGTCAATACAGATGTTTTTCCTCTTTCTGAATACACTGTTGCCAAAGAATGTCTCTTAAAATTGCTTTCTACTTTTAATAAGGCTTTAACTTGGTTGTCTGATGCTTCTGAGTATAAAGTTATATCTTTATGAGTGTTCAGTACATATATGCCCCAAACCACAAGTATTGGTCTTTGTAGTCATTTAAATTTTGGTGGTGTTGTTTCAGATAGATGTATCTTAGCTGAAATTTCAATGTAGAGTCTTAGGAAGTTAGTTTTAAGAAAGAAATATATTGCATGTATTGCTTTTAATTTAGCAGTCTACAGAAAATTTAACTCTGGCCAGATACACAATTGAAGTGTTGTAAGTGGTTGAGGATGTTTCTGTATATCATCAGGCACATTAATTTCCCAGGATATTTATAGGAAAGATGAGAGAATAAGATGAAAAAAAAATATTACTAGTTCTGGCCAGGAAAATTCTACATAATTTAATAGGTCATTTTTAGTTCAAATGATAGGCAGTAGGGAACATATCTTATTTTCTTTATTTGTTATTGAAAAGCCAGGGGACAAAAATTCAGCTAAAGGATCACAACCATTTCTAAAACTGACTAATCATCTGGGGATGGCCTTTTTTACTTATCAAAATAATTTCATTATTTTTATAAAAATGCATCAATAATAATTAAACAAGCTTTATTTTGCATAAGAAATAGAGCTACACTTAAACTTAGACATATTACATTAATCCCTGTCCTTTCTTTACAGAAATATGAAGCATTTTTCTTTAACATATGCAATTTTACTTCTAATAAATCTTGATACTTTGTAGCACATTGCACAATACTTATTGGGTGGTTCATCTCTCACTATCTGATATTTGGCACACATTCAGAAAAAATCCTTGTGGGAATGGAAGGTATTTATGACTAACGGCTTTTAAAAACACAGATCAATTTTAAATTTTCAGGATGCTACAACAGAGATCAATTATCTGTGTTCATGAAAGCTCATTAAATTATTTATTATTCCTCTTATTGCAACTGGGACAAACATGAAATTTAAAGCTAGATTAAAACAAAAGAAAGGAAAAAAGTGCTCACATATATCCAAATTTAAAGGTATCATTTTAGGCAAGTCACAGTAGTAACTGATGAATATGATGTAATTCCTAAAGAAGCTTCAAAACGCTATAGAAATGGTACTTGCACTTTATTGGAAAGTTGACTTAATTAATACTCAGTTTGCCAGTCCACCTACTGTTTTGTACTATAGTGGTGTTGCCTTAGCTAATAAATTTCCATTTTTCTAACTAAGCTGCAATGAAATAGAGTTTCTAGGAACATAATCTAAGTTTGAGGTGTATGCAGTGTGCACTTGTGTTAAAATTCCCAAGAGGCATTACAATCTTGACTCCTCCAGAATCAGTTTAAGAATGATGTTGCAAAAAAGCTAACATTTGAAATGCCTTTTGGGAAATTAAGAGCATTTTGTCTGAGAATTTCACACATGAGTACTGTAGCTACATACATCAGTTCCACCCTTCCTTCTTCGCTATTCAACTTCTGCATGCCCCCTTCTCTATCTTAAACCCATGACCTCTTATTTAATTGTTGTTGCATAGTATACCTTACTGAACCTATTTAGCATTGCTTCTATGCACATGTGTTTAGGAGCTGACAGCTTGAGATTGATTGAATAATAGAGGGGCAATTATCCTTAGAGGAGACTGGTTCACCCTCTTTCAGTATTCACTGTTTTCTAACTCCTTATCTAGAAGTAAGGTCTTGTGAGATTTCCTCTATTCAGGATGTAGTTACAACTAATGTTGGAACTGTCGTGTTTAAATAACTGTAGTTTTGAGATTTCATGGGTGTGTTTTCTTATTATGTAGAAAAGAAAGCATCTCACAGCAGACATCTTGGTCCCCTGGCTCTTATTCCTGTTTCTTCTTCCACACTGTACCGTGAATGCTAGATTTCAGAATATCATGTAGATATATCAATTCTGATAGGGGATCCCAAGGTCATTTGTTGTTTTCATTTTCACAAGTTGTGGATTTTGGTAATGTTTTAAGTCTTCTGAAAAAAGACATTTCTTTAACGAGAGCTGTACTGATTCATGGTTATAAGAATAAGCATTTACAGTGCAGCTAGAAATTATGCAGATTTTAAAAGCCAGTATTTCTCCAATACCCAAACCAAATAATGACAAAGGAAAAACTAAAGAGCAATATATCTGGATAATATAGGAGAAAAATTCCATTAGAAATTATAAACCAAATACAGGTATATATCAAAAAGATCATCCACCATGATCAAGTTAGCTTATATAATTCCATAAAAACCATAAGCCACACAGATGCACTTAAATGTAATAATCTCATAATCATTGCAACAGATGAAGAAAAGACCTTTGAATAGTCTAACATACCTTCATGTGATAAAAGTCTCAGAATAAGATTGGACATGCTTCAACATAACAAGAACTACCTATGAAAACCCATGGATAAAATCTTCCTGGAGAAAAAAAAAAAAAAGTGAAGTAATCCTATTAAAATCAGAACTGAGACAGGTATGTCCTGAATATCCATATTCTTTTTAAATATAGTACATGCGGTACTAACTAGCTATAGCAATAAAATAGGAAAGCAATTTAAAAGATTACAAATAGGAAAGGAAGAGATTAAAATGTCCCCAATTATAGAGATTACATATAGCTGATTCCAAAAAATTCAACCTGAAATTTTCTAAAAGTGATTAAACATTGTAGTAAATTGATAAAATTCAAAGCAACTTAGAAAATCAATAGCTTTTCTAGCTACTACTAATTAACACATGAGAAAGAGAAAGAAACATATTTTTCAGTTTCTTAAAATAAAGTTAAGAATAAATCCAACCAAAGGATTAAAAGACCTCTACAGAGAAAACTTTAAATCTCTGAAGAAAGACACTGAGATAACATTAGAAGATGGGAAGATCAGCCATGCATTTACATTAACAGTAGTAATATTGTGAAAATGACCTTTCTTCTAAAAGCCATTACAGATTCAGTGCAATGCCAATAAAAATTCTTACAGCATTCTTCAATGAAATAAAAAGAAATCCCAAAACATGGAAGAACAAAAGAATTCTAAGTACCCAGTGTTGTCCTGAACAAAAGAACAATGCTGGGGGATTACAACACCAGATTACAGGGTGTAATGCAGAGATAGAGAGAGAGAATCATTCTGATTCTCTCTCTCTCTCTCTCTCTCTCTCTCTCTCTCTCTCTCTCTCTCTCTCTCTCTTACACACACACACACACACACACACACACACACACACACACACACACAAAGAGACATTTAAATTAATGTAACAAAACAGAAGACCCAAACATGAATACATGTAACTTTAGCCATCTGATATTTAACAAGAATTATAAAAAAATAAAAATACACAATAGAGAAAAGTGAAAAGTGTTTACCACAGATGTTTCTGGAACAAATATGTACCTCTGAGAGATTTTACAAAAATTTTAAGTAGGGAAAATCATAAGTGAATTGTATATATGAATATGACAGTGCTATGCTCTATTAGAATTTGCAATAAGATTAATATGGTTACAAAATAAAGAGAAGTGATACCATATGAAGGGTAGTCAAGGAACTAGACCAAGACTGAATCATTAGAACCCCATGCTTAGCACTTGATGTTTTATTTAAAAAGATTTGATGGTCAAAACAGAACTCCCTAGTACTGCTAATGGTGCTGCTTTTAAAACATATATAGTCATGTAAACTTAAGAGTCATAGGAAATGGAAAATATAAGAATGCTTGACAAATGATTAGAAAAAGCATATGTCCATAGCCCACACATAAGCAGAACCCTGAAGATAATGAGAAACCTCCTAATTGTCATTTCAGAACCCTCCTCAGTACTGAATGTACAATTAAATCACTGCTTAAAGGCCACAATGAATAATTCTTCTTTAGAAAATCAAGTGGAAAACTTGACAAGGAAACTGATGCCCATGAGTTTTGTGTTTTTCACATGACACTTTATATCTGGTTGTTCCTGAGTCATTTCATTTTTAATAGAGTATACATTATATTCAGTGTCTGGATGAGATGAAGGAAGGTTGACATTTTAGAGAATTGCGCCCCTCTTCCCAGGGAATAAATGGAAATGTAGATAGGCAGCAAGCATTCATAAGCATATGTGACATGGTATAACATGGTATAAGTACGTATATTGCCTTTCTAGCTGAACATTTAATTCAGTGTGATTCATTTTTGTGAGTAGGAAATGAGAAGCCGTAGGGTGAAATGAGCATTCGACTATAGGCTGAGATTGAGAGCTTGACCCATCTTTGCTGATGGCATACTTGATAACTTCAGCCCTCTTCAATCCTCTATGCAAAAGTGAGTGCTTAACCCGAATATTCCATAGAAAATGCTGAACGCCATGGCTCTCGCATCGTAACTGTGAATAAGTGGCAGCAGATGTTTTGTCGTCCTGTATAATGTAACGTTTGGGCTCTATGCCATTTAAGGCCACTTTGGGCCCTTATAGGAATGCTAATGGAGGTGAACTTATACTAAAATTGAGAGAAGTTCTTCATCTCTGGTGGATATTCTTATTTTTATAGATTCAATGAGTGTGGTCATTATATGAGATTGAAACTGATTTTTTATTTACCAAGTTTGGGGAATTCTTTAATTATTGCTCTGACTCAATCTGAGAATGTAATGTTTAATGACCCTCATTCAGAAAAAACCCAGTTCAGTATAATAAAAATGGAGTCCCAGTGAACTTAATGCACTTACTCTGAAGGACAAGAAAGCCTGAAATAAGGAACTGGGTGATAATGTATTCAAGAACAGCAGGAGCTTTGTAAAATGAGAAGATGTTGATGTTGTTGTTAGAAATAACACAAATGAAATTTTGACTTATGTGGGGATATTTTCAAATATAATAAAAACAGTCAGAGATATCAGAGGACAGTCAAAAAGAACAAACTAAATTCAACCCCAATGCTGCTATAAAATCGGTTTATGGCCTTGCAAGTGTTTGTTCTATGTCTCATGCTGGCAAAAAGGTGCTCATTGCACAACTTGGTAAAGAGTCACAATGCCAACACTATCTACCATCAACAACTGCTGAATTCTGTTGTATTGTTTGCAGAAGCTGGGGCACGCAGCCAAAGGCTGACATAGATTCGTCTGTTTGTGAAAAAAGAAAACATTGAAAGCACAAATACCATTCCAAGTGTCTAAGAATGAAAAAAGCAACCAGTGTAAGCTTAGTTTCCATGTTTATCTAAACTGTTTTGTTATTGTTGTTATTGATGGTGATTCTGGTATTTTATTTTTATCTTAATACTCTTATTACAAAATAAAATGAGTGATTGAAAAACAAAAAAGCCTGCTTTGTGGGACATGCTGTTTCTTTATGGTCAAAATTTATAATTCAAACACCAGTTTACATTTGTGGTTGTCATTTTACAGATATCCATTACAAAAGTCTCTAAAGATATCTTTACAAAAAAGATATGAAATGAATGAAATCTCAACTTCCACGGCTGAGGTACCAAATGTACCAGTGGAAAATGCTTCCATGGAGTCAAAGAAAAGTTTTAACTACAAAGAAATTAACAAAATAACTTTGATAAATGATGTTATCACCTTAAAACATTAAAGTAGCTATGCCAATGAGACTTCATGGCTACAGCTTCTCACAAACTTCTAGGAGACACCTATTCACAGCAAACTTCCTGTTTCTCCATCTCTTAAGAGTTTTCTGCTCCCTTCTTCTACTATAAAAGAAAGGAACTGACAGCCATGTTAATGTAGAACCAGGAATGACATCATCCCTATGCAAAGAACCAGGGATGACATCATCTCTATGCAATGAAGGAGAGTGGGAGAAGAGTCTTCTTTTAATTATCCATAAAAACGAATGGTCAGTCCTGACCACATGATACAAGTAGTAGTCTATAGACTGAGAGGGTTGTATTTATGTATTTACATACATACACACACATACACACACATACACACACATACATACATACACACATACATATACCACACACACACAATCCACACCACACACACACAAATACACACATATGTACAAATGAACAAACAAATAAATAAATGTAAAATTGAATTAAAATGAAACCAAAGAATGGGAATACAGTTCTGAAGCTAGGACTGTGAGAAGGCGAGACATAGCACAAGATGTTTATAAGAACATTGTGTGTGGATGAGTTCTTTCACATCAGTGAGAATGTCAGTAAAGGTCACAGAAACAGAAATGATGAAATAAACAAGATTATACAGAACAATATAAGCCTTCCAAATCCTAAACTTTGCCTCCTAGAATACAAAAAACAAAAACAAAAAATACCGACCAACCAAACAACAACAACAAAAAAACCCCCTAAGATTCCCTTTCTAAGCCAACCACATTGAAATTTAGGAGATTTTAAAGTTGTTATTGCTGCCTTTTTTTTTTTTCAGATTGAATAATTTCCATTTATAAAAAGCTAGCTTCAAGTTCACAATTTCTTTTATTGCCCTCATTCTTGTGCCTATCCAGTTCAAGTTCAAGTTTAGTTATTTCTCTTTCAATTCTAAATATTCTATTTGGTTCCACTTACAATCTTCCCCCAGGTTCTTTTCTTTCCTTTCAGTTACTTTTAAATTTTAATCTTTTGACTTCCATAGTGTTCATAATGTCTTAATCATTTTTGTATCTCTTTTATAGTCTAGCAAAATTCTTTTATATGACTCATGGATGATTCTAAAGCTTCCCAATTTAAGTTGAGATTCTTCTGATTTTTATATGCTAACAAATTTTTAAGTTATAGTTGGATATTTTGAATAGCATGTTAAGGGAGTCTGGGATTTTATAGACATCTATGTGGAACAGCTGCTGGTTTGTTGATTTATTTCTTATCGCTGTTGACTTGACGAAGGTATCAGATCCACACCGGAGCAGGTTCAATACACATGCCCCAGACTTACTTCCTTTCCCTCTGTGACTCTCTCAATGTGTTTTAATGTGGGAGATTGTGTTGTTTCATTGTAAATAATAATCCCACCCACTGGTTTAATAAAAAGCGCTGATTGGCCAAAGGCAGGCAGGAAGTTGGGCGGGGCTACCAGACTAAGAAAAACTCTGAGAACAGGAAGCACAAACAGGACATCAGAGAGAAGCCAGAAGAAGCAGAGGACAACTATGCTGCTCTAAGAAAAGGTACCCAGCCACATGGCTGAACAGGAAGAATCATGGGTTAGATGAAGGGTACAGAGGAAGCAAGTTATATGCTTGGGCCTTAGACCGATCAGCCTAAAACTATAGTAAGCCTCTGAGTGTCTCTGTGGGTCCCTGGGTCTGTGGGCCTAAACCTTGAGGTTAGACCCGGAAGTATGGAACAGAAACCTCCTACTACATTTTAGCTCCTTAGCAATCCTTTTTACTGTATTTGTGTTACAAAGGGAGGGGTAACCATTGCCCACTCTCTTTGGAATCCTGTGCCTGTTTCTAATGACTGAAATTAAGTGGCAAAAAGATAAAGACAAGAATAATAAGTACATTTCCTTCTCTTGGGACCAGACATTTGTAGACCAAAAAAGAAAGGCACCCAACCTCATAGTTTTGGTTTCTTTGGGATTAGGTTTTTCTACCTCACTAATACTATGGAGGAGTTAGACCAAGAAAACTAGGGAAAATCCAACATATACTTAGAACCCTTAAGAAACCCCAGGGGCTCTTTGTGTCTTACTGCTCCTGGCAGTGTGCTGAATTCTGAATGAAAAACAGCAGGGGAAATAAAAGGTTGGACCCACCATTTGTCTTGCAGGGTTTTTACATTGCACATTTACTTTCCAACCTACTCTCTGTGATTCTTTTACAGAGTTCCAACTTTCATATTTGAATTAAAAAAAAAAAAAAGACAAGGAGAATTCAAACATACATACCTTAGTAGGTTTCTGGCCCGGACTTTTGGGCCTTGCCTCTAGGTTTAGGCCCACAGACCCACAGTCCCACAGTCCCACAGAGACACACAGATGCTTTCATTAATTTGAGGCTGATTGGCCTAAGGCTCAGGCATATCGCTTACTAGCTCTTTACCATTAATCTAACCCATGTCTCTTATCCTGTTCAGCCATGTGGCTGGGTACCTTTTCTTAGAGCAGCACATTTATCCTCTGCTTCTTCCAGTTTCTCTCTGGCGTTCTGCTCGTGCTTCCTGTTCTTTAGAGTTTTCTTAGTCTGGTAGCCCCGCCCACACTTCCTGTCTGCCTTTGGCCAATCAGTGCTTTTTATTAAACCAGTGGGTAGGACAGTTATTTATGATGAAACAACACAATCTCCCACACATACCCTTAATTCCTTAATTTCAAAGCAAGTAAATTTTAAGTGAAATCCAAATTTTGTGTTTGATATTATTATACCAATCTGTAACAAATTGTGTTTTAGTAGGTTTTTGAGAGACTTAAATGGAAACATTTAGAATTTTTTAGGCAAAAAAATATCTTGTAGTCTTATCAATTTCTGGCAGGGACATCAGTAGGTTTGCTTCCACATTAACTTCCTGCTTCAGGAATGTTCATGTAAAGATTTAGGCAAGCCCATGTTTCCCCATCTAAGATGATGGTACATTTGGGTCAGCGTGCTTTGATTCTAGTATTCGTTTATCAACTATGCGTGTGTTATTCTGGGAACTTCAGGTACAGGTACATAGTAAATGACATTAGGTTTTATATGTAGAGAATATAGTTTAAAGACCTCTAAGCCTTTTAGTACAACTATTTTTCTAATGCCTAGAGTCAAAAAAGAGAGACTGGAATAGAAGTGGAAATGAGAATGGCCCCACAGGTTCAACCTTTCGAATGCTAGGTCTCCACTTGGTGCAATTCTTTGGGATGGATGAGGTGGTGAGATCTTGTTGGAGGAGATACTTTACTAGGAGTATAATTTGAGGTTTTAAAAGCTCAAGCCATTTTCCAGTTTGCCTATGTGGTGTTTCCAACTCCCTGTGAGCCAATTGTAAATTCTCAGCTGTTGCACCAGTGTTATATTTGCACTGAAACTGCCATGTTCACCACCATGGTGGCCATAGACTCACTCTCTGAAACTGTAAGCCACAGGAATGACTTTCCTTTATAAATTGTCTTGACCGTAATGCCTCTTGATAGAGATATAAAAGTAGCTAAGACACTAAGAATGAGATATGATCAAAGCAGTGTGTACAGAGAGGTAGTTAAATCAACTGGTGAAGTGTCTGCCTGTCAGGCGAGCAGGGGGATCTGATTTTGACCTTGGTACTCAAGGAAACACCAGGTTTAGTGTAATGGGTGTAATACCAGCAACGAGGATTCAGACAGACCAATAGGGATCTTAACCTAATTTACAGCCCAATGTCCCCATAAAAGACATTTTACCTTTAGGATAGACAAATTATGAACAAGCATGCGGTTAACCTCTTTTTAATTCACTCATATGCACCGGTGTGCATCTGTACAGACATAAGCAGACATACATGAACACATATACCCAAGGAAGAGAACATCTTTGAGGGAGAATCCTGTACAAATGGATTAATCATAATATGTATTATACAACTTTTGTTGAAAGGTGCAAGCAGTGGAGATTCAGTAACAGAGGAGCTTCTCTTGCTTATATAGTAGCTCGCTCCATCCATGGAGTAGAACAACTGATGAGCATCTTTATATGGTCAGCTCATTTTTAGCTGCAAGTTCAGTTTATGGACTTTGAGGCCAGAAAGTTCTTTTCTGTGTACTCCCTTTTGAGAGACCATATTTTAGCTAATTATTGAACTTCTTTATGCCTTGTTTTCCATTTATGCATTGGTTTCCTATATTTAAAAGATGACAGCAGGGGGTGGGAGAGATGGTTCAGTGGTTTGCACTCTGCACTTGTTAAGGTTTGTATCTGGAGTTAGTAAAACAACTAGCCAACACTCAGAAAATGAACCTCAAAGTCCTGGTTAAGATCCATTCCACACCTGTGGTGATTTGGACTGAGAGTAGCTTATAGGTTCAAAACTTTCTCTGTACTGCGGGGAATGCTGCTGTGGAAAGAATAGGCAACGAAGCAATTTGTTTGATGTTAATCATATCTCCGGTAGAGTGTTCTTAGTTTACACTCTTCTTGTTAAATGACCTTTGTAGTAATCATGCACATGATTTTTTGTGTTACTGAGTAATAAACTGCAGTAATGACAGAAATACCCCTGCCCTTTCCATCCGTTCTGATTTTTGTACCCAGTAGGAAGAAATCATTTTGAAATGTACTTTCAGATTTGAAAAGGATATTATGAGTTAAAATTCACTAAGGTTTATTTAGCATGCCCTGGAAAATATGAAAATGATGAAAATGCCAAGGAATAAAAACACTGGCTCCAGAAAATGGAGAAGTGAGCAAAGCTTGGCTTTTTTTGTATAAAAAATAATTTTAAGATCTGTATTAAGTCTGCTGGAAATGTTTTCATCACAGAGTAAGCCAGTAACCAAAACCACTTAGCATTTATAAAAACATCCTTATACTACCAGTAAAATTAAATTTACATGTAAAATCCCCCCTATTCTAAATATATAATTGCTATGTATTTGGAGGATTCAGAATTAATTCAAGGTATTTACTCTTAGAATTGTAATTTTGATAAGAATCCTACTGTTTTTTCCCCAATTCTCGGCACAGAGAATTTACAGGCATGATAAAGAACCAGGTTGGTCCAGGGACCTCAAGGGATGGCAAACTCAGAGTTCACACTTCCATGCCAGATAAGACAATTTCTCCTTCCTTCTTTCCTTTTGCCTAGTGTAAGTGTGTAGTGAAAAGACCCTTTGGCAGGCTGAGGAACAGGAAAACCCTAGGAGAACAGAAACGGAAAAAGGACAGTAGCCTAGCAGAAAATTCTAAGGTCCACGGTGACTCACAGAAAGAAGTAAAATTTTCAGACACTGAGAAGTTGGAAGAGGCCTTGCAAGTCCCTTATCTTTCAGACTTTTCCCAGGGATTATTTTGTTACCACTCAGGTTTTGGTGACAGAACCAGGCTGACATAATCAACGCCATAGACAGTGAAAGGAACTCTTCACAAGAGATGATTCTGCCTATCAGTAATCTGTAAAAGTAGTAAATTCAAGCTGTCTTGTTTTCTATCTTCCAAAGAAGCAGTCATTCATCCCAAGGTCTGATACTTGGAAACAGAGCAAAGGGCACCTAGGCAGTGATGAAACATGGAATTTCATCAGTCTTTGAGGAGAGATGACGCACTGGTGGATAAGTTAATGCCTTTCAAGCAGAGGTATAGGGATAAAATAATAACTACTAGACAGAAATCACCCTGGATAATTTGAAAAATGGGGGAGACTGATGTGGGAATGCCTTTCTGTATGCTATGAATCTCAATCTTTAAATAAAGGAGCTGTTTTGGCCCTTGACAGGCACCGTAGAAAAAGTAGACAGAGGAATCAGAATAGGTAGGAAAGGGAGGGTGGAGTCAGGGGCAGATCAAGCAGGCCACCCAAGAAGAAACATGTAAGGAACACAGATGAGCCACGGGCCACGTGGCAGACAGATTAATATAAATGGGTTGATTTAAGATGTAAGAGCTAGCTAGCAATGTGCCTGAGCCATAGGCCAAACAGCATGAAGTTAATATAAGTATCTGAGTCATTTCTGGGGGCCTGAGCAGCAGCGGCAGGTGGCTAAGGGGTCTGGGGCTGCAGGGTCAGGGCCTCTGGTTGCCTGGGACCAAGAAACCCCACTACTACAGGAGACAATCAAAGAACTGGGTTAAAATCAAGGAAAATAGGAGCAATAAAATCCCACATACTAGGGCCTTTTATTATAACGATAATATAGTCTTTATTGTATAACTAAAACCATTTATGTTATTTTTTATTTTTAAAAATGTCAATATACACGTAATTATAAGGAGATACTAAATATATACAAATAATTTATTATTGTAGTTTCAGTTCCAAGTTTGGGTGGGAGGGTAACTTTTGAATCTGGACATCAGGGAACACTACACATGCATTAGTGTCCGCACAGCAACAGACATACAGACTGAGTCAAATGTGAGGTTTTCAGAATAAAATAAAAATTAGAATATTCTGTTTTTCTGTGAATCTAAAATATTTTAAGTTTTACAATGTGGGGAGGGAAAGAGAGAGGAAGGGAGGGTTGGACAGAAGATAGGAAGAAGATAGCATGTAATTATAATATCTCAAAAACAAAAGATAATATATCAATGATGTCGTCTGTACCAGGAGTCACACCCTTAAAGAAAAGTGACTCTTTTTTTCTCAAATCTGTCCATTTCCAGGGGCTTTAGATCATTCTTCAATCTTAGATTACAATGGACAGCTGCGTTCCCTCACTTACCCTACACCCCATTTAGACTATGTACGCTGAGTTATATTTTGACAGATGAAGAGTTAAACCATGATTATAAACACATGCAGAACTTTGACAATTTACTTTAGAAACCAAGCCATAGAATGTTACTGAGAAGGGCAATTACCAGAAAGCCACAAATAACATAGCAAGAAAATTGAGACAAAAATAAAGGAAAGAATAGGGAGAGATCTGGTACTCTTCATTAGGGGAATAATTTTCCTCAATTACACAAATCACAAATGAAAGAGGAGAACACAGCAAACCTAGGGTGGCTGAGAAAGCATGTACCTGAGCTAAAGAGCAATAATTAATTCCAGGTTCCAGGGGCCTTTCTATCTTGCTCTGAGGATTCCCTTCTTCTTTCAGATCCACCTAGAACTTACTCTTCATCCTCAGGTCACTGTGCTCACCTGTTCTCCCTCCCTTGCTGCTGGTTGTATTTCTTGTTAGGGTGTTTTTCAAAAATACATTCATGTATATGTGAATATATACATACACACATGTTTTATATCTTTCCTACTGATGCGCACATTTACATGTACAGATATTTATATCTATATGTGGAGAGAATGAGAGAGTTTACTTTGTCAATTTTCTTGTTATTTTAGCTTTGTTGGGTTACAGTGGATGAAGCAATTCTTATGCGCTGAAAAACCTACTATGATATTTTTATATTTTAAAAGATTAGAAAAATTGGTTTGTCTGTGGCTCTTCTGTTGTTTTGTTGTTCATTTATTTGTCTAAATCAATTGTTTATACAATCCAGGCTGGACTTGAAATCAATTTATAGATGAGGAGACTTTGAAATTCTGATCTACCTAATTCTGTCTCCTAAGTATTAAGATTACAGATGTCCACCGCCGAACCCAATTTATGTGGTACGATGGGTGGAACCCATGGCTTTATGTTACTGGGAAACAATTCTACATTTTACAGTATATCCTTAGATCTGGGACACTCTTTTTAACCCATAAAACTTTACTGGAATAAAGTGAGGATTATTAGGCAATTCTTCTAATCAAACATTATGATACAGATTTGGCTCTTATTATAAATACTATTGTAAACACGAAAGAAGCCAATCATAGCAGTTCTCAACCTATGTGTTGAGATTCCTTGGGAGTTTCAAATAAACCTTTGACAGGGGTCATTTAAGACCATTGGGAAATACAGATCTTATTACAATTCATAGCAGTAAAAAATTACAGTTATGAAATAGCAACAAAAAAATTTTATGGTTGGAGCTCACCAAAGAATGAGCAAATATATTAAAGGGTTGCGGCATTAGAAGGTTTAGGACTACTGTAAGATGTTGGGAAGAGTAAGAAAGTTTATTTATACATTTAAAATATCATATGTGTAGATCATTTTGTGAAAACAGGAAGCAGGGGACTTATTAAGACAGTGTGGGAGTATAGGAAAAATATTTTGTTACTCTCAGAGTGTGCATTAATTATCTTAAAGAAACAGGCTGACTCAAAGAGATGGGAAAGTCGGACTGTGACAGAGATGGAATAACATCTGAGAAAGTTGGAATATTATCTAGGAAGTGATTAATTTGATGAACAGAGATGAGGGAGACAAGTATTTAGCATTTTTTGCTTAATAAAATTGAAAAAAATTGAACACACAAGAGGCTAGTAGGTATGTAGGTAAAGGGAGTCTGGATTTTGTAAAAATCAGAGCAGAGAGAATGACATAAATTTGGAAATTAATTGACAAATAGATGGTTAAAAAAAATCCCATGAGTCAGAAATAGATAATTTTATAGACATATGTAAGCTAAAAAGTAAAAAGGACAGTTGTGTTGATAAAATTCTTACCAGAGGCTACAAGAATGATTCTTTATTACCAGTCTTCCTGTTTGCTCAGTTCTTCTTGGCTTATGATGGAGATTATGAGATCATACCTATTTTAATTTTTATACCCATCAAAGTAGTTCATAATTCCATGATTCCTATCTTCCAAAGTATTTGGAAAATGAAGCATAATAAAGTTAGAAGATGAATACAAAATATGTTAAAATTTGACGGATATTTAAATCACAAGGCATCCCAATAGTTTTAAATACTCTACATATGGGATGGGAATTCTCAACATTTCATTGTCCAATTTACCAAGGTAAAAGAGTAAACTGGGTTTTTTTTTTTGTATATATGTTCTGTTAAATTTGTGCCCATAAAAAACTTGTGAATTTGCCAATCATATGGTATAAAATTCTATTCATAAGCACCACTTTTTTTGTAAAATGAATTCCCAGGTTTAACTTATTTTTGTTAGCACCACTTCAAAGGCTTGTTTCTTATTCAGCAGTGTCAGAGTGTCTTCCATTCTGGCTTAGCTAGAAGAGTTGGAAAAAATTATCAGACACTTCTATATGTCTCTAGTTTTCTTGTTTCTTCCAAAATTACTTGTCAAGAAATTAAATGTCAGCTGAAGTGTACATGTATCAGGAAGTTTGGTACTTATGAGCAAATTACTCAGAGAATTGAACACTGTCAAGTTGCAAATGACCCACTTAAAGTGGTGTCTATGTAAATGGATTTATTCTTTAATATGATGATGATCAGCCTTGATTGTCAATTTGATTGGATTAAGAATTATCTAAGCATTTATCTATGCATAGCATGGAATGTAACTGTGATGATATTTTTCAGAGACAACTGAACCCTTGGGGATCAGGACACTTTGATGAAGACATAATATTATGCTGATATAGGAAAAAGGTGGAAGGTAATAGGCGAGCGACATTGACTACTGGGAACATGCCTTGAGAGTCAAGTTTCCCTAGCCTCTTCCTACATCCTTTGGAGTTGGAGTGTGGCTCTCTCCTCTAAACCCAAGTATGCTTGTTAAAGAAAAATCATAATTCTTCATTTCATATTAGAAGAGCCACCTGATGTGAGACAGGAAAAAAAAACCCAAAATTATTCTATTATTACTAATCTCAGGATCTTTTACTTTATCTTGACTATTTAAAACTTTTAAGGTATGAATTTATAAGATAATATATATTAAATATATGTATGAGATAATACATTATAACATATAAGATAATATATGTTAATATATATATGATAATATATCCTAAATAATATATATAACACATATATTAAACATTTTGTCATGATATTAATGGCTATATAGGGCACTCACTATTTATTAAAAAAAAGATTTCATCTATCTTTCTGTATATGATTTTGAGTTTGAGTCTCTATTAGTTTTCTGCAGTGAACCATGACCAGACTTTTGAAGTCTCCAAAAGGATGATGGTACCATACAATGACAATAATGATTCCACAAGGACTATGAAACCTCCACTAAGCTGACAAATACCACCAAATGATCAGTTTTGAACTATAAACTGCGCAGATAATTTCAAGGTGTCAAACTGAGATGATCCAGCCTCACAGACTATTTAGAGCTTCAGCCAAGCCCTGTACTTTCCCATCATGCAGAGACTTGACAACAAATGATACAGCTACCTCTCCCAGGATTTGACAATTAATCCAAATTTTTCTTTCCAGGATCTCCTAAAGATGCCTTTGCCCCAGACAGTAGAAAGTAATTTAAGAACATGATGGCTGGCTGGAGAGATGGCTCAGCATTAAGAGCAATGACTGCTATTCCAGAGGTCCTTAATTCAATTCCCAGCAACCACATGGTGGCTTTTAACTACCTATAATGAGATCTGGTGTCCTAATCTGGAGTGTAGACATATACACAGACATAACACTGTATACATAATAAATAAAGTTAAAAATCCATGATGGTCATGTTCCTAAGAGGTGAGGTAGGTGGTTTTTAGTCTTTCAATGGGTTATAGATATTTGTAATTTTTTAGGATGGTTGCTTACAAGTTGTATTGCTAATAGTCAAGAAAAGAGCTAAACAAAAAAAAAATAGACAGGGTTCTTATTTGGAAAACAAAGGAAAGGGGAGGATACACAGATATGGTAGGACAAAAGTGAATATTATTGAATCTACTCTTTAAAAAAGGAGAGAAATGATAGGAGCAGATTTTTAAATCTAATCTGAAAATTTAAAAAGAAATAGATATGATAAATGCTAGATTATTGAATCTGCTTTTTAAAAACAACTATAGTTTTAAATATTTTATATTGAATTGTATTTTTGTATATTATATACAAATTCGGTATATTTATGCAAAGTTGAGTTTAATTTTGTTAGAAATACTGTATATTCATTCTTATCTTTGTTCAAGGTAATATACCTATACAAGTCATTTGGCAATGGTATGCAAATTGCTAGTCCTTGAAAATTATTATTACCATCTAATTTGGATACAAAAGAATGCTAGTTAGTAGTTAGTCATTATAATAAAATTTATAGACATATTAGATATGTTTTCAAGTTCAAACAGAGATATATTTTAGATTGTCTTCAAACACTTCAGAGATCTACATAATTTAACATTTAAGATGTTTTAATAACATAGGTTCTTTTTATTTTTGTTATAATGAAACATGTCTGCTCTTGGAAGTACCAATCTACTTCAGAAAAAAGGATGGGCATTAAAGAAACTCCATATGTAATTTGCAAGCCACTAAACAAGAAAGTGCTCTTGCCTCAACTTCTGACAGTATGATGTCCAAAATGAGACAAGCAAAACACTAAAGAAAGTACTGATAAACTTTACCAAGGTAAGGTAGAACATTCATTCAGAAAATTCCTGATTCACAGATAAATCTGATGGAAATGGAGGCATATAGGCAAAAGGGGATGTCCCAACATTATAGAGGAACCTTGAGGAACTATTCAGGCAGCCAGCTGGCATGTCTGTCATTTATCACAATTTTTTGAAGTTGCTTGCTAGCATTTCCTGCTTACTCAGTTAATATTTCCTTCTCAGAACTCTGATGGAGTTGAATACTAAAACTTTTAGCTTTCCTTGTTAGAAATCCAGGAAGAAACTCACCAAGAGGTGTAAATTAAGATTGAGAGACATCAAAGGATAGTTTCAGTTGGTGATACAAGTTAGAATAGAAAGGGAATTGGATACAATCCTTTGGGCTCACCAAGACAGGATAAATAATTGTTTCCTATAAATTTGACTATTGTTAATGGACTAGACATTATTGAACTAATTTTGCCTATATAGTATATAGTTATGTATAGATTTTTTCGTGTAATTTTTATAGCTTTCTGTTTTTTATGAAAAAAGAATTTTGGTGATATTTTGTATATCCTCTTGCCCAATGTTCAGAGGGCTGAGCCAGCCACAGAGTTAGCCAGGTAATAGTGGCACACAACTTTAATCCCAGCATTAGGAAGGTTGAGACAGGAATTGATATGGCTGAGCAGAAATATATATATATAACATGGGACTAGAGCGGATTTAGAACCCTTCCTTTTCCTTCCTTTTGGCTGAGGACTGGGAACATTCAGTCTGAGGATTTGTTGATGAGTTAGTTGGCGAGGTGAGAAGAGGCTGTAGCTTGTTCCTCTGTCTCTCTTATCTTTAAGCATTTATCCCAATATCTGGCTCTGGGTTTTTATTGTAAGACCACTTAGAATTCAAGCAACATTTTGTCTGCTATGAGGTAAGTTCTCCAAAACCTGTTCCTGTTGCATGATATAATACCTTAGCTCCTGTGGGCATGTCATGAGTTTATCCCTTCCATAACAATCTTCCAAAATTAATCTTCCTTCTTTATAGAAACAGTGACTAAAAAGAAATAATACATCTGGCAGGGTCAGCTGTTCTGTGATGGTGGAAAGCCGTGATGAAACTACTGATGTCCAAACCATGTGGTAATGACAGAGATGGATTTTTTATCAGGAAGCTGGTGTAAATGGTTGAGAGCTTCCATTTTTTGTACTTTTCAAATATTATAAATTATTGTCTTCTATTACATTTATTATATGATTTAGACAGATGAAGTTATAGCTTTCATATTTGCAATAAGATTTGATTGATTCAGAGACATCATAAAGTACTATATGACATCTTTAATGTATTGGTCTTGAGATGCATGTCTACTTTATTATAGTTTCCATTTGGTAATAATATGAGGACATCAGACAGCTATTTGTAAGTTGATAATATAATATGTAATATCTGTTTTTACACAAACTTTCATTGTAAATAAGGTTGGTGAGTGAAAATGTTATCAATACTACAAATACAAAAAAGGATTTAGGAAATATGTGATAAGACTAAAAGCTCATTAGTCAACATAATTAAAGATGAGAATATTCTAGTGTGGTATTGCCTAAGCTCAAGAATTACTGTAAAGCTGATGTAAGCAACTACATGTATTTTTGAACAAATACAGACAATTAATCCAATACAATAGAATAGTCACAATAAGCCCACATAGATATAGTCAACTGTTCTTTAATGAAGAAGCAAAGACAACAACATAAGAAAGAACACACTTTCAATTATTGCATGAAAGTAAAGTAAAGCTAGATAAGCAATCACACTATCAATAAGTCAAAACAAAAATGATTATCAAAATTAAAGGAAAAATACAAAACTAGAAAAGCCAAAAAAAAAGGGATACCATAAAATACAGTTGAGATGACATGCACTGGGCAATGTCCTTTTTGATGTGAGATGATGTGGGAATGTCTTTCTGCATGCTGTGAACATTATTCTTTAAATAAAGGAACTGTTTGGCCCTTGGCAGACACCATAGGAGTAGGCAGGGCTTGGATGATAGGTAGAAAAAGGGCAGAGTGACAGAGAGACAAGTTCCAGCTGCTGAAGCAGCAACATGTAACAAAATAATAGGTGAGCCACAGGCCACGTGGAAGAACAGATGAATGGAAATGGGCTGAGCTAAGATGAAAGAGATAGCTAGCAATGTGCCTGAGCCATAAGCCAAACAGTATGAAATTAATATAAGCTTCTGAGTCATTTTGGGAGACTAAGCAGCAGCCAGGAGTAGGTGCCTGGGACTGCAGGTCTTTGTGTCTGGACCTCTGACGGGGGTCAGAAACCTTATAAGCTTCTGTGTCTTTCTTTGGGACTTTGGGATTGCTGGTCTGGATAAGCAGAAGTGGGCAAGTCTGAACCTTAGCACTAGGCAGGCCAGACATCACTGTTACAGTGAGACAAGGTGTACAATTCTTAATTCTATTGAGGATCTCTATTTCATTAAAACTAATTCAGCAAGCCTCAGGATAAAATACCTAAATTCAGAAGAGACTGTTGAGAATTCTATGTTTAGCTCTGTACATCATTTTTAATTGGATTATTTGCTTTTGTTTTGGTATTTTTTTATCTCTACTTTCTTGAGTTCTTCCTTATATATTTTAGAGATCAGCTCTTGGTCGGATGTAGGGATGGTGTAGATGTTTTTCCATTCTCTAGGCTGACATTTTGTCTTTTGATTGTGTCCTTTGTCTTACAGAAGCTTCTCAGTTTCAGAAGGTCCTGTTTGTTAATTGTTGCTTTTAGTGTCTGTGCTACTAGTGTTATATTTATAAAGTGGTCTCCTGTGCCAACACGCAAAGCTATTTCTCACTTTCTTTTCTATCAGGTTTAGTGTAATTTGGTTTATGTTGAGGTCTTTGATCCATATGGACTTGAGTTTTGTGCAGGGTGATCTATGTAGATCTATCTGCATTCTTCTACCTGCCTCTATCTAGTTATGCCACAACCATTTGAGGATGCTTTATTTTTTGTATTTTTTTTTTTTTTTTTTTTAGTCAAAAATAGGTGTTTATAGATGTTCGGGTTAATATAAGGGTCTTCAATTCTATTGATCTACATGTTTGTTTCTGTGCCAATACCAAGCTGTTTTTTAAGTTGAAGGTAGGGTGGGATGCCTCCAGAAGTTCTTTTGTTGAATGGGATGGTTTTGGTGACCCTGTGGTTTTTTTGTTTTATTGTTTTTTTCAAGGTCAGTGAAGAAATATTTTAGGATTTTGAAAGGAATTGCATTGACTCTATAGATTTCTTTTGATAAGATTGCCACTTTTATTATATTGATACTACCTATCCAAGAGCATGGGAGATCTTTCCATTTTTATGGTATCTTCTTCAATTTCTTTCTTTAATGACTTAAAGTTCTTGTCATATAGGTCTTTGACTGCTTTGTTAGAGTTCCTCCAAGATATTGGATGTCATTTGCAGCTGTTGTAAAGGGTGATATTTCCCTGATTTTTTTCATCCCTTTTATCATTTGTGTATATGAGGGCTATTGATTTTTTGAATTAATCTTGTCTCCTGCCACATAAGTAAATGTATCAATTTATTTCTTTTTTAATTGGAATATCAGTCTCAGCATCATTTTTTAACAGTTCTTTTTAAATTAACCTACTCTCCATGCTAAAGCCTCAATCTGCAGATAGTTTACTTAACTCTGTCCCCATTGTATGGTCTTAATTACTTGGCTTTGTAATAAGTCCTAATATCTCTTGAGTAAACATCTTTACTGAGATTTTAAGATTCCTTTATCTTTTAATAAATCTTTGAATCTTAAATCAGGTTAAATTGCTTTTTAAAGTAATCAACAAATAGTTGCTTCAAATTTATTTAGAATTATATCTGATTGTTCATAAATACAAATAGCCTCAATTTTTCTTAAAGTTAATCATATATTTACATATTATGTGAAATACCTTTCTAGATATTTAAGATTTATAAACAAACTATAATTTTCTTTTCAAAGTCTTTGGTTTTCCCAGATGTGTCTCTAATATTTCTAATTGTGTTTTAGTGTAAAGTACTTTTATTTGTTTTTAGGGATTTTCATTGCTGATGTTTTCAAGGTACTTTTGAATACAATACACTAATTTGTGTTAAGTGGCTGTTCTAATTTTGTTGTTTTAATGAGCACCTCTTCAGTAATTAAGAGAGACACATGGCAGATAAAAATTTTTATAACTTGCTAGTAGTGAGATATCCGTAATTTGCTCAGAGTCCTCACATGCAGAAATCAAGAAGAAACTATGAGCTAACATTATTATCTAGTCTAGACACATATAATGAGATGTCTCATGAGGATTTTTAACCTGTGAGTTATAAACAAACAGGCAAAGTTTCCTGGAACTTCACAATTACTGTAAAATGAACCCATAGAGTAATGAGCATTTTATTTTGGTTATGTGAGTCAATTGGAGTTTCTGAAGCAGTTGATACCTGGATGACCTATAGGAAGAAGGTCACAAGGAAGATGTTATGTTAGGCAGTATTAGGCCAATGTTTCTATTATGTTGAGGAAGTTGAAAAACTTGGTAACTGCACTAAGATTGATTGATCAAGCATGTGATATGAGAAAGTTAAAGTTGTTTAAGAGTATTAAAGCAACACCGAATCACATAAATTCACAACTCCTTTGTGCCTCAGTTCTACGTTTCAAGAACAAGAAAGTTTCAGAGTGAATGGTGCAGATTTGTTGATGATAAAGGGAAATAGTGTTGGACAAGAAAAGAGATTGGGAAGGAAATCTGGAGAACAGGAGGAGTTAAACTCATCAGAAGTGAGTTTTCCAACTCAGGTAGAAAGCGCTTGACTGATATGGAGTTGTGCCTAATAGGAAAAGTAATAACTGCCGCTAATTTTATAAACAACTCCTACAAAATACAACAGCTACGAAAGTTTGGCGTGGAAGACAACAAAGTAATACTGAAATGATGACGAACTGAAGAGGAATGCACTTCTTACTGAATGGAAATGATGAGATACTTTGAGAAAAAATTCAAAAATCTGTTCTGAGTCCATTAGAGAGTCAATCACAATTGCGGTGAGGCTATAGTATTTGGGGCAACATCATCTCCAACACTCAGGGTATAGTCATCTTGAACACTGATCTATTGGACTGGGGCTATGGCATTTGAGATGATGTTACCTCTAGGGTAAAGTGTTAGAACCAAGGTGGCATTAACTGAGATGTAGGACTAATGTTGTCTTTCAAATTGAGGTTGTTGGTGTAGCATCTGCCATTCTATTTGAAACTATGGTCAAGGCTCTTGTTTACAGTGGAAATTTGTGATAAAAATGTATATTTAAATAGGCTTTACCTGAAATGAGCTGTTCTTTCTTATATTTTATTCATAACTTTTCTTGAAGGTTCATTTTCAATATGAGAATATTAATATAAACCCATAAGCTTACATATGTATACCTACATTCACATTTCAGTCAGTTAAGTTTGCCATAAGAATAGGATATTAACTATAGGGCATAAACAAGAAACGGTTGTTTCTTTTAGTATTGGAGGATGAGAAGTCCGATGCCATGTATGTACAGCCTCAGTCTCTGCTAAGACCCATTTCAGGTTTTTACAGAGCTACACGTGCATTGTGTTCTCACAAGGAAAAGGGTGATAGAGAAGAAGCAGGCTGCCCTATGTCCCCTGTGGAGGGAAGGTAAGGAGTAGTCACAATTTTATTTACCTGCTAACCTGTCGTGATCTATATATCTAGAGAGAATTCCATATGTGAATGATATCACGTTGGGATTTGACATGTGCAATTTGGGAGAAACAAAAATTTTGTGCATATGATCGTATACAAACACATTTATAGTAGTAGAGATTAAGAAACATAAGAAAGGGGTCAAAAAATAGTTTATTTCAGGTGTGTATGTATATTTATGTACATTTTATGTTAATTGTGTACTAAATACAGTATATTTATAGAAGAAAAAGAGAAGACAGTCAGAATTACATCAATTTAATTTAGTTGTCAGTAATGACATATACAAGACTACATGTGTAGATTTAGATACATGTACATGTTTGTGTAGTTATGTATTTGAGAAGGTGTCAAAATGCCAAATATAATACAATCAAGGAATAATTTCTGTATTCTTATTTACTGTAAAATCTTGTGGCAAATTTTAATAAGGCAATCTAACATTTTGTTGTCAAATACAGTATGATATAATTTTAAACAAATTTTTGAACAGCCGTCTTTTCTTGAAGGCAATGATAGTTATTACTCTTCAGTCCTGGAACACAATTTAATATATTTGCAGAATTTAATAATGAAGTAAACATATCATTTAAATTTTAGTGTCCTATAGTCAGTATCTGAAAGATATAAAAGGTTGTTCCAGGAACCATCAGGGAACTTGATGTAGATCTGCTTCCATTCTTGAAATAGTTAACAGTCATCACAGAACCAACATTGCTCCTCATATCATCAGTGTAGAAGCATGTGAAAAATAAAATAAAATAATAAGAATTTATGTTGAATTATGCATATAATAAGCCATAGTTTACTTTTATTTGTAATGAATACTATAGAGTAGAAGAATCAAGAAATATGTAGCTTCCACGTGACCAGAACAATAGTACCAAAATACAAAGGGACACAACAAATTAAATGATTATGTATAAATTAATAGCCTTTAAAATCATATCTGTATACCCTGGCTGTAATAAGACATACTTTTTGAAATATGTGATATATCATCTGCAATTTTTATAGTACACAATACCAAGAAAGAACACTTACAGCTTTCCTACTATAACTAGATACACATCAATGAAACTCTACTCCTCATTTCCTCCTTTCTGTGATCATCAGACCCTGGTTACCAATACTCTACTCTCAAGGCTAATGAGCACAGCATGTTTTCTTTCCACAGCCAAACATCCCCTTCTTTGTCTTTAGTTGTATCATTTTGCATTGTGATGTGATGTACAGATCGGTCTATTTCAAATATGTGAGGACTTTGCTTTAAATGGTTGAACAGTGTTCAGTTTGTTATCTGTGCCCAGTGTTCTCTGTCATAAGTTCATATTGCACTTAGATTATTTCCATTTCTTGGTTATTGAGAAAAGTGCCACAGTAAGGATAGAATGAAGATGACTTAGGATAAATGCATTCCTTTGGATACATATCAATAAATTGAACATATAGGTTCTCTACAGTAGTTCTAGTTTTAGTTTTTGATTAATATACATATTGCTTTTCGTAATGACTACATATATTTACATTTATACTAACATGGAGTCCACAGCATCTATGAGGTTTTTCAACTCAAATAATTTCACACTAATGTTTTCTCATTTTCCCCAGTACAGAATCTGTTATCTCCATGCTCATTGGGATGTTTAAATCTTAATTACACTCCCTATATGTATAAGAAACTGTTGCTGTAAGTTATGAGAGAGTTGAAATACATAAAAGGAAATTACTGTTAGAACTGACATAGCTTAACATGTATCATGTGAATCACTGTGTGACATATACTTTATGTATTGAACGTGGTTTTACAAAACAAACAAACAAAAATCGATTATTTCCCTAAGGTAAATCAGATTAGGTTTGGGTGGATTTCCAAATCTACTAAAAATTTATTTATATAGTTAAATATCTGAATTGTTATGTTCTCCTAAAGTTGATAAGTCATAACAACCTTCATATGTGTCTTTCTTGCATTTTTTATACTTGAAAGTGTTTCTGTTAATTATGTCTCCCTCCTACATTTTAAAGCATGTTCCCCACAGGAAACTGTTTTAATGCCCTTTCTCTTTTCAGAACACAGAACTTGTTTACCGTTTTCTGTGCTCCAGATTAAAGAAAAGTAATCCGTATGTAGACATTATGCTTTATACTATAATACCTCAAAACCCAGTATATTACTTATGTGTATTCAATCTTAGTTTTGTCATCAAATTTCTTTTATATATTGGAAATATTTATCTGGCAGATTATAACTTTCTTATACTAATTTGTGCTAGCTTTTATGTCTCTATCCACCAATGAACTTTTAATCAATTTCTCATCAGCATGACCATTAGCACAGTAAATCAGTACACTAATGTAAAATCTAAACATCCTTAGCTAATAATCATCCAAACATCCTTAGCTAATAATGGATGATACACTTCTTTAATATAACTTTAATAATGCCAGTCAGCTTTCTGAGAACTCAATTCAACCAATGTGTGGCTTTTCTGATAGCATGTTCTCCCTCTCAAACCAAGAATGAAGCATCAATAGAACCATTCTTGTCACAATCCAGTCAATTGAAAATTCGATCTTAATATGCTTCCAGAAAAACCCAAACATTTCATGAAATGTCTGGAAAGTCTGAGGATCTCATACAAATCTCTATAACTAAACTAACTAAAATTACAGAATTCCATCAAGTAGCACTATGTCAACATTATTGTTATCACTGTTTACATTTGTTTTAATTCAAGTCATCAAATCATGCCTAAAAATAAATACAAGTTCGCAATGATTATCTTAACTGATTTTTCTGTCTAAATTTCATGACTTCTTTAGATTATCAATAATACTATTACCAAATAAACTTTATGAAACTACAGCAAGCCATCCTTAGATCATCTTTAACTTTCACTATATTTATTATAATGAAGTGGCTGGTCATTTATGTCCCTCAACGGTGTAGTTGCTGCCTATTCCTTCAGCTTCATCTTATCTATTTTCTTACAGGAACTTTTACTGCTTTTCTATAAAATTATATGTACTCATAAGTTATTTTCACGGTGCTGCATTTTTATCTTTTTCTAATCTTTTATTCCACTTAATTCTTTCTCACTTCAACATTTAGTTAACATTCTTAAACCAAGTTTAAGAATAATAATTCTCAAACCATCTCCCATTTGAATTGGAAAGTCTGGCTGCAAAGGATATTTCTTCACTGAGCATCTCTGTCATAGAGCTTACTTCACTTAACATTATTTCCATCTGTCACTCAGAATGCCAGCCACATGAAGGCAAAAACCATAGATTATTTCTCTCTGTATTTGCCAGTATTCAAAAAAAAAAAAAAAAAAAACCCACATAGAGAAGTTGCCCAAACTGTATGTTAAAATAAAGCAAATGGATTTTAGGTGAATTTTATTGTTTACAAGCTATCAGCATATGTATGTAAAGTATGGTCTAATAAAGAAACCTAGTATCCATTATGACAGTAGAACTAAAAGTATCATCACCTGAGTTAGTGATGAGGGGAATCTTAAGAGGACATTTATTTTGACATTTGAAAATCTGTATAGAAATGGATTTAAAAGCTTACTGGTACCTCACTGCTTTATTGCTTGAGTTTGTGGGCACAATGGCACCTAAGTCTTGACCGGCATAGCATCTTGATTGGCATGGTACCCTTTCCTAGCAGCTGAACCTATTGTTGATTTGCAAACACCACTCAGACTTTCAAGATTCTGCACAAGGCATCTATTCTGATGCTCTGAAGATGTGTACTAGGTACCTGGTGTTCTGTTCTCCTACTGTTTCCACGATACAATGCAAGGTGACCTTGTATGAGGCATATACAATAAAGCTGTCTTCCAAAAGCACCTTTTGACTTAAACCTCTCTGACTTCTTGAAACCGAGAAAATACCTCCATGAATCTATACCATCATGTACTATAAAAAGCTGAAAGGTCACTTACCATGTAAATGTTATTTATAAGTACTGTGGCAACAAAGCTTGTGACCTCTACCTACGAATTTGAAAATACACAGTATAAACCACAGAATGTCTACCGAGGGCATGAAATGTGCTCCTGATCACATGGTTATAAACACTATTTTACTTACTAAAATATTTGAATAACTACCTTTGAAATTCTTGACCCAGAGAGAAGTGAGAGGTGTGAGGGGCAGCACAGAATTGGTTGGAGCTAGTTTCTGTTATAGATGAGGCTGGCAATGAATGACACAGGAAATGGACTTAGCTGAGCAGACAGCCTTGTTAACCATGAACATTCTTCTTATGCAAATTTTAGTTTCCATAAGAGTATACGCTATTTAAAAATAACACAAATGTGGCCAGCTTGGTTACATGACTGCAGATAGCCAGCATCTAGAGACATTGTTGAGGGCCTTAGTGCATTTTATGTCCATGTTTTTCAGTTAGCATTTGCCTTCTTAATTTTCAAATAATGCATCTCTGACCGAGAGGCTCCTGCTAGGAAGCAGAAGCCCACCACTGGTAATACAGCATTGGCACAGCCTTTTGAAGGTGGTAGTCCATATGAAATCAGGAATTATTCACCTATACGAAGAGCCATAGGAGGATGTTGGTTAAGGGCACTATCTTTAGGACTGACCATTCTTGCACTCAAATAATAGACTTTTCTCCTAAGCATTGAAACATAAAAATGTTCCCCTAATAACCTATGTCTCAGATTTCCTATTGTACACTTCATTATATTACCCTCTGTGGCAATATTTAACCATTGTACAAGAAAATGTTCTTGTATTGACTGCTTGACAGTATGGTGTTTAAACTGGACATGCAGGTTCCCTTGGAAAGTGACCTCTGAACTTTAACAGAACAAACTGAGATGGTCCTTCAGGGTCCTGCTTTTCAGAGAAAACTGTCAGATATTCTTCAGGACACAAGGAAAAGTGACTGAACTATACCAAAATGGGCAGAGTAGATTTCCTGCTTCACTGCAATGAAAAGAAACTCTGGCCTGTAGGCTAAAGATGGATGCCCCAACTTTATAAAGGAACTTTGGGTGACCATCCAGGCAGATAGGTGTCATATCTGTCATTTCTAGTTTTTGGAAGTTGCTTGCATTCCCTGGTTATTTGGATAAATGTTATTTCCTTCTTGGGTTTCTGAGATAGTTGAAGATGAGATAGTTATAGTTACAGTTTTCTAATGACAGTTTTAGAAGAGAAACTTTGAAGTTAAAGTTTATAAGTTTAAGAAACATTAAAATAATAGTTTTTAGTTAGTAATACAAGTTAGAAAGAAAGTGAATTAGGTATAATCCTTTGGACTCATCAAAATAGGATAATTAATGAAATATTTTCTTTGAATTGTCAATTGTTAATGGACTGGATATTACTCATTGATTGTCTGTGTGTATATATATATATATATATATATAATTAATATATATATATATATAATTATTGTACCTATTGTATATGGTATTTCTTATGTTACCTTCTTTTAAATTTAACACAAAAGGGGATATGTGGAGATATAATAAAAGATTCAAAAGCTTTGGAGCAACAGAGGGATCTAAACCACAGTCAGTCTAGGAAGATCAGAGAGTGGTAACTCACACACCTTTAATCCTAGCACAAGGAATATCCAGGGAGTGGTGACCTATGCCCTTTATCCAAACTGAGCTTGAGGTCATCTTAGTTTTACAGAAGGAGTTCCAGGCACCCAGGCAGGCAGGGCTGGGGCCATGCCTAAACTGAGGGAAGAGAGTATTTAAGGCAGGCATAGAAAGACAGAAGGAAAGAAGAGATCAGGAGAAGCCAGGCTGATGAAGCTGGAAGACAGCTGGGTAAGAACTGGCTGTGGTATTTACTCTCCCTAATATCTCCAACTTTCCCAAAGATCTTTCCATGAGTTTCCTTTATTTGTGCAACAACCCTCATCATATTTTCAAGAAGATTTAGTGATTTACTGCATATAAAGTACTTAATATAATACTTGAATTATAGCAATGATTAAAAACAACATAGTCTTAATACCTAAGTTGAAAGAACAAAAAAGATATGGCAGACTGCATTGTGCTTTTATGATCTTCTATGACAATATTTTAAGGAAATATTATAACAGGATGGCTATGGGGACAATTGAACGCAAAGACACTCCTTTGTTGAGTGCCTACTCTGAGATAGGTACTCGACTAAATTCCACAAATATAATCATTTTTTTGTTAATATGAATTTGAATATACTAAGTATAATTTCTTTTACTAATTTTACTGATCAGGAAGTCTAGTCCACTGAAAAATGTTTAGTATACTTCTTTAAAAATTTAAGAGACTTGGGATAATTACCTTCAAAATGTAAGAGTACTTTATGGAGCTCTGCACCTTTGTGCTGTCTTTTTTGTACATATATTAATATGGGCATTTACTCTTGAAGAGAATCTGAAACATTAATAAAATCCTCTATTAGGTTTTCAAATGGATGAAGCAAACCCTTGGGAAGAGATTCTGTTCCATATATCAAAGGCAAGGGACATTGTTAGTGGAATATCCTCACCTGCCTCTTAGTATAGTTCAAATAAAATTATTAAAAGTAGAAGCTTAGTATTGAAATTTCAAAAATGATTCTACAGTTTTCTGACTTGAAGCATCAAGCTTTTGTAGCATCTGTGCCCATCACAGAGAGTGACTCTCTGTGAGTCAAATGAGTGACTCTAAGTGAATCAAAAGTGAGATTAAGTAACTAGAATCCAAAGAGTCCATCCCCAAGTAAAATATCATTAATCTTCATCTCTTAAATATTACACTTAAATACCACACCTTAAAAGGGTCCCTTTGGTATGAATCAGGTCACCCTTGCTTTCTAGATATCACAAAGTCTATGAAAAGTATCATTTTAAAATTCTCTTTATACCACCAGTGATGAAGTCATATTCATTACTTATTATCCCCATGAAAATAAAATCGGTGGTCTACAAGTCTACACAAACAGAGCAGCAATTGGATTAATACTATATTATGAAATATGAATTTATTGGAAAACACAGGTCAAAGCAAACAGTTTTTAATTTCCAGGCACTCAGTTACTTGCAGCTCTTTGTAAAAGAAGATGTAGCTTGATTTGAATTTTCTTTATTGACCATTCTCTGGTGCTACTTAAAATGTATTTACTTACACTGGTATAGTCAGATCTCACTGTAGTAATAAGAATGGCCAAGTCCTACACTTAAAATGCTATCATCCTCTCATTTGTAATATTGATGGTCAGTAAAGAATTAGTCGTGTGCTATAAATAACACTGACATTTTAAGTGTACCCCCATTGTTTTATTCAAATAGAACATGAAGTAAATATGGCAATGAGTTAGGATTCATTATATTCCATAAGGTAGCAGCTTAATCTTTTTTTTTTTTTAAATTTTGGTTAGAAGATATGTCTTAATATAATAAGACACATTTTATTAAACATATAACAATTTTTTATTGAATATACAAAATGTGTTAACAAACCCAGTACTTAAAAAGATTTCTTCATTGTAATCAATGTGGCTATAAGGAGTTAAAGCCTGCTTTGGAGTTTGTAATTAAGCATGGAAAGCAGTCTCACTAGAGCTGTTAATCAATATGAGTTCCTAGTGTTATTGTTTTCCAACAGGGTACTGGAAATCCAAGATAAACTAATAATATTATGAGATGAAATAAAATGAAGAATCAAGCTTTGAAACTCATGTGAGTTCCTGAGTGTGTCTGTCGAGGGGTTTGCTTACTCTACATCTCCTACCCAGTTTCTCTGACCTGCTGACAGCTGGGTCCCTCAGCAGCAATTAGGGAAGATATAAAGGTTGGACACAAGCTGTCCTCACAAAGTAACAGAGAGAGGCAGTGCCTGGGAAGGCACCCTTGGGTGCTATGTGCAGTCACCTCTCTGTTCATTTTTTGCTTTTGAAAGTTCAAGATATGTTGAGCTTTGCCCAAGTGGTTGGTTCCATACATTATTTCATGATGCTGCAATGGCAGTTTTATATTTATCAATTCTTCAATGTTCTAACCCAGAAAAATAGACCTAGAAAACCCTCTTAACCCAAAGAGGGAATAGAATATGGTCTGTTGTTTCTGCAACCTCCTTCACCTCACACTATAACATATTGTCACTTATATCTATGGTAAGCGAATAAGAAACACACTTCTATCTATAGACATCTACCTCTACACATGAATTGGGCAAACAAAGAGTCACTGTGTATTTTTGTTACTTTTTCTGCTTCATCAGTCTTGGCAGCCTGTTGTCATCTAAAGCAATATAAATCAAATATTTTTCAAGATGATAGAAATTCACTAGAGTGTTCATTACTGATTCAGTACTGAATAAGCAAACTATGTTTGTCAGCCTGCATAGATTTCAGAGTTGGCCGGCAGCAAGGTCTCCCTAGTAGATATGAATCACAAATATATTTTGACCCTTCTACCGGTTGTGACTTCAGATGCTGTACACTAGACCAATTTATTGCCCTGTGCTTCAGCAATGCCAGAGAATGGATTGACTGGCCATAGCTGTAGAACAGTATTGTGCCAACTCTTCATGTAAGTTATTAGAGACAACACTCACAGCACAAGGAAAAATGTGATGGGTTGCTCACATTGCATTTTCTTTAAAGAAAAAACAAGACACATTTAGGTATTAGGGAGAAATAAAAATAAAAACAGTGCTCGGTATTTCTTTTTTATACCATTTGTTGAAATTTGCAATTGATAACATAGTTTTTTCTGGTGCTAAAGTTCATACAGATACAAGAGGCTCTGAAATGTTACATTATCACGGGATTTTCCATCTTCAAGTGGGCAGTTCTTGTTGGCATGGAAATTCTTCCATTTTCGCTACCTTTCGCCTAAATATTCTGAGTTAATTTGGAATCAGGACAAGTCTACAATAGGATTGTCAAGTTTTTGAGATATTAACAAGATAAAAGACAGTCAAAGAATTGAATTGAAGATGAATAATCTAGGGTTATGTGTCATTTATGATAAACAAAATACTTTATGAATCTCATAGTCTTATTGGACTAGTCACAATTCCTACAATATTGAATTTTAGAGTTTATTTTAAACAATAAGTAAATGTAACTTTTGCTTCTTAAATAGACTGTTAATATCATCAAAGAGAAAATAAAAAAGCAAATATATTTGAAAAAATTTTCAACATGACAATTTAGAATCACTGGGGGAGGGGATAATTTCAGTGGGCATTGCCTTTATCTGACTGACCTATGAGAATGCCAATGAGGAATTGTCCTGATTACTGAGGAATTAATGTATAAAACTGTGGAGCATCACTACTTAGCCATGGGGGCTTTCACTATGTCCAGTGATAAATGGTCAACCCTGAAAGCACACATACAGGTAATATACAGACTGAACAGCTTATCTATGCATGCAATAACCATTAGTTTAAAAAAGACGATATGAATTTGAAGAATAAGAAAGGGCATATGGGATTGTTTGGAGAAAGTAAAAGTGAGGGGGAAATATTGTACTTATATTACCATCTCAAAAAGAGAAGAGAAGAGAAAGCTGGCTGAGTATTAAGCATGGATCCATTTCTTTCTCTCTGCTCTTGATTGTAGACGTGATGCAATTAGCTGCCTGAGGACACTTCAGCTGTCACTTCCCCTTTATCTGTCACAGTGGTGAACTACAACCTGGATCTGTAAACTATAATAAACCATTTCTCCCCTAGGTTGGGTATTGTCAGGATGTTGTAGCATAGCAATATGAATGCTACTATCACAGCATATAGAAAGACATCTCACATCAATAAGATGTCTGTAGCTCAATACAAAGTCAGCTAGTTTGGTGAGCTTAATACTGCTCAAGGATTCCCCCCTCTCTTTAAACAACACAATATGTACAGTCAGCCACTGGTATTTTCTGAATTCCTTGCTGAGATTTAGTAGTCATGACATGTACTTGTTAGAAATTAGATAGGAATTTAATTTACATTTGAGGTTATGTTCATTATACATGCTAATTGTAGCTGCTGGGAATAGTCACAATGAGAAATAGTGAATTAATATTTCATCTTACTAATGCAGCAAGTAAAAGCAAGGCTTTCAATTTCAAAATATATTTTTATTTATTCTCTAAGAATTACATACCAGTATTAAATGTGTTGTACCAAATCCCCACTCCCTCATCTTGACCTCTCAATAGATCTTTCCATGATGGCTCCCTCATAACACTTTTACTCTTTGCTAGCTCATTGAGTCCAATTAATGCTGGCATTAATATAACAGAAGTATAGCCACCCACTAGAGAGTGAACAGCCTACCAGGTACCACCTCTTAGAAGATAACTGTCTTTCTTTAATGTTTATTACACAGCCAGACACAGGAAAAAAGTGGAGGTAGAGGGGTCATTAGTTAATGGACATTCTGAGCTACAGAGTATGCTGTAGTCTATGTGACAAGACCCTGCCAAAGTGAGCCAAAAATTAAGAAAAATGTTATTAGAATTATTTGAAAAACACAAAACAGTGTTCTTAAAATTAACATAGCTACCAATTATTTGTATTCATTTCAGAAAGAATTTAGGCCAGCACCTATTAGATCAAGAGCTCATACTGAATCAAGATTGGATCCCTGGGCACAGAATCACCCAGCTTCTATTGCACCAAGAACAACTCACTGTGACACAGAAAACTCCATCTCCAAGTGGATTAAGAGCCTGGATTGGATCAAGAGAAGCTTCCTGAGACATAGATACAGCCAGAATAGATTGCACCAGGATCAGCTCCCTGAGATACAGACCAATCCTGCACTGATTCAAGGAAGCAACGGGCAGATGCCAGTGCAACAATACATATAACAGCATAAAGAACAACATGGCACCACCAGAATCTGGTGGTTCTACAACAGCAAGGCCTGGATATTCCAATGTAGAATAGGTAAAAGGAAACAACCTCAAAACAACTTTATGAAGATAAAAGAACCCTTAAAAGAGGAAATGAAAAACTCCCTTAAAGAAATAGAGGAAAAGACAAGCAAAAAATGAAAGATCAACAAATCCTTTAAAGAAAATAAAGAAAACTGAGAAAAAAGCAATTAAACAGGTGAAGTAAACATTTCAAGATTTAAAAATTGAAATAGACACAACATAGAAGGCACAAACTGAGGTGAAGCAGGAAATAGAAAATCTGAAGAAATGAACTGAAACTACAGAATGCAAGAGATAGAAGAGAGAATCTCTGGCATGGAAGATTCAATAGTGGAAATAGATTTGTCAGTCAAAAAAACCCCACTAAAATCAAAAATGTTATAACACAAAATGTCAAAGAAATCTGGGGCATCATGAAAATTTCAGACCAAATCTAAGAATAGTAGGAATAAAAGAAAGAGAAGAATACCAGCTCAAAAGCACAGAAAATATATTCAACAAAATCATAGAAGAAAACTTTATCAATTTAAAGACAAAAATGTCTATAAATATACAAGAAGTTTACAGAACACCAAATAGACTTGATTCCCCCAAAATGTCAGCTCACCACGTAATAATCAAGCCACTAAACATACAGAATAAGAAAGAATATTAAGGGCTGAAAAGGAAAAAGGACAAGTAACTTATAAAGGCAGACCCATCAGAATAACACCAGATTATCCAATGGAAACAATGAAAGCCAGAGGACCTGCCCAAATGTTATACAGACACTAAGAGACCACGGTTGCCAGCCCAAACTACTATACCCAGAAAAACTCCCAATTCCCATAGATGTAGTAAACAAGATATTTCATGACAAAACCAGATTTAAATAATACCTATCCACAAATACAGACTTACAGAAAGCACTAGAAGGAACCTCCAACCTTCAAAGACAGACATAGGCTCAGAATAAAGGGTTGGGAAAAGACTTTCCAGTCAAATAGTCCAAAAAAAAAAAAAAAAAACAAGTTGGTGTAGTCATCCTAATATATAACAAAATAGACTTCAAACTAAAATCAATCAATCAGGAAAAATCCACCAAGATTAAGTCTCAATCTTGAACATTTATGCCTCCCAAAACAAGGACACCTACATATGTAAAAGAAGCATTACTAAATGTAGTAGTGGGGTTTCTTGGTCCCAAGCCACCAGAGGCCCAGACCCTGCCGCGCCAGACCCCTTAGCTGCCCGCCGCTGCTATTCAGACCCCCAGAAATGACTCAGACGCTTATATTAACTTCATGCTGTTTGGCCTATGGCTCAGGCACATTGCTAGCTGGCTATTACGGCTTAACTCAAACCATTTCTATTAATCTGTCTGCCACGTGGCCCGTGGCTCACCTGTGTTCCTTACATGTTGCTCCTTGGGCGGCTTGCTTGATCTGCCCCTGACTCCACCCTTCCTTTCCTACCTATTCTGATTTCTCTGCCTACTTTTTCTACGGTGCCTGTCAAGGGCCAAAACAGCTCCTTTATTTAAAGATTGAAATTCACAGCATACAGAAAGGCGTTTACACATCAACTGAAGCTTAAATTTCACATCAAACCCACACATTAATAGTGGGAGACTTTAATACCCCACTCTCACCAATCGATAGGTCTACCAAACAGAAACCTAACAGAGAAATAAGAGATCTAATGGATGTTATGACTGAATTGGACTTAATAGATATATATAGAGAACTTTCTACCCAAACACAAATCAATTTAATTAATATAAAGCAGATAATTTTTCATATTCCATTCTATATTTCTGCAAAGGGAGAAATGTGCTTTCACTAATGAATCTATGCAAGGTTTATGTTCTACCTTCGTTCATTTGTTTCCTTACATTTACATTTATTTAGTTTGTGTCTTGGTCTCTCTGTCTCTGTTTCTCTCTGTGTGAGTATCTCTGTATCTCTCTATCTCTCTCTCTCTCTCTCTCTCTCTCTGTGTGTGTGTGTGTGTGTGTGTGTGTGTGTGTGCATGTTATTTGAATACATGTAATGACCAAATGTTAATGGAATATGTCTTCCCCTATCACTCTTTTATTCTTTTTTTGAGACAGAGCCTCTCACCTGGCGTTTAGCAATTAGGTACACAGCATGGTCTGTAAACACAAGAGTCTTCCATCTCTGCCTCCCCAGAACTGGGATTATAGGCACAGGCTCCCACCTGTGTCTGATTTGTGAGGTTTCTAAGGAGCTGAATTTAGTAACTCATGCTTGTTTGATCACATTACTGACCAAGTCACCTTCCCTGCCTTTCTGGCCTTTTGTATTCAGAAACTTATATCCTTCCATTCCTGGAAGTGAATTTGTAATTTTACTATAAAGTCTATTCTTAGTATTTAGCTATCATAATTAGTTAGGAAGTAGAAATGAAAGGCAACAATTATTAATTGAAACCTGATGAATACTTAAAGCTGAAGGAAGAGAGTACCAATGAATGTTAAGTAGAATAAACCAAAGTATACTGAGGCCTAGAGAGATGCCTGAAAAGTTAATAGAACACACTATTCTTCAGGAAAACCTGAGTTAATATCCCAGCCACCCATTTTTCTACAACTCAAGCTTCAGAACAGTTTTTTGCCTCTGGCCCTGTGGGTATTTACTTTAATGAGGATATGCCCAAACAAAGACCACAAATACACATTTTAAAATGTAAATCTTTAAAAAAGACCTTTCTGTCTATAATACTTTTGTGTTTATTATTTGAGGAAACAAATGGGGTGGTATATCATTCTGTAGACTCCTGTTTGCCTAGACTTGTTAAACAGAAAAGAAAATCATAACAGTCCAATATCATCTTTGGAAAAATTAGAATTCCCCACCAACATTTTCAGTTTTAATATGAAACACAACAGCTTAGGTAGAACCTACAAAGTCATGTAAAACTTTTTTTGTAACACATACTTGGAAGCGCCTCAAGCACTCAACTCATTGTAATAGCTGGATCTAAAACATTAAAAGTTCATTGTCCTGTTCTTACAACCAATATAAATTATAGCCTCCAAATGCTCTACCAGCGGTCTCCTTTAAAAAGGCAAGGTTCGCACAAGCTATTTGTTAATGTCTTCCAAATGATTAGCAATGCATTTTCAATTATACAAATCAATTTTAACTTCTCCTTTGTGAAATTACAATGACACTGAGTTACATATTCTTCAATTATTTTCCACAATAGGAGAAAGTGCTAACATATTCATTAGATAAAAATCAGAGATTGAGGTGGGAAAGGCAAGCACATTTTGTTCTCTTATTTGAACTGAGTTATGCTACTGAAGTTAATTCAGTAGAGGCTTTATAAGGCAAGTGATTCTTTACTGCGATGATGCGCAAATGACTCCAGCATGTAGTGTTTGAAAGAAAATAATGTTTGAAAATTATTTGCACTTTCCACCTTCCCAGCTGTTTGTTTGCTAGATTTGGGGATCCAAGAAGTCCTTTTCTTTTTAGAAGTGATTTTATAATTCTGTCTTTTCTCTGGTTTTTCAATTGATAGATCTTTTCTACAAGAGACACTTTAGAAATGCTCAATGGATGCCTTGGGGACCACTCTCCCATGTCAAGTAGTCTTAAGATGTGCTCTTGTACTGGAGGGAGGGGCACCAAGAGCTGCTTTAAGACAGGAATTTGCTGCAAATGAACTGAGACATTAACAATTACTATGACAGGCTTTAAATAATCCATTATAAACAAAAACCAAAAGGGCTAGGGTGGAGGTGGGGGAGTCCTGGTAAGGTGAGAGTGCTTGCTAAGCAAACTTGAGGGCCTAAGTTCAAATCTCAGGAGCCACTTAAAAAACCAGCATGGACTCCACAAACTGCCCAAACCACACAACTATTATCCGTGGTGCACCTGGCAGTGGAATCAGAATTTATCCCTAATGCATGAACTGGCTTTTTGGAGCCCATTCCCTATGGTAGGATAGCTTTCTCAACCTTGGTCCTATTTCAACTTCATATGGTGGATTTGTTGACTCCCCATGGGAGGCCTTACCCTTTCTGAGGAGTGGATGGGAAACATAAGAGGGAGGGGGAGTGTCATTCATATATATAAAAAACATAAAATCAGCATGGATGTTCTTGCCCATAACTCAGTGCTGAGGAGAGAGATATAGAGACAGGGAAAGAGTAATAGAGTAATGGGCAGGACTCCTCATATACTTCTCTGGCCTCCATGGGTACACACAGGTATGTACACCTAAGCATATGTTTGTGGGCATACCATGAAAATGGAACACATACATACTCATATACATATTTGAAACACATTTAAAGCAGTAAATTCTGGTTAAATATTTCTACAATTCTGAAACTTAGAGTAAGTAGTCATTACTCTTCCAAATCTATATACTATTTCAAAAGTTCAGTTGAAAGCTCAGTTACATTGTTAAAGAGAAAAACTCTAATATATAAATTATAAAGGCAACCTTAGTTTTCTGTAAATGTTGGAGGGGCTGTGTTGCTGTTGATGATGGGTTTTTGTTTCGGTTATAGCCTTCTGTTGTTTTTCTTGTGATCCAGGGTTGAAGTTGGACGAGTAGGCCTGTCACCTCGAAGAAAGCTAAGAAGGGAAACTGGCAATCCAGTGTCACTCACCTCCCAACTTGGAGGCAAACATCACAGAAAGGAAGACACTTGGAGACCCACTGTCCCTTCTCAAGCCATGCTCATAGGACCAGCACATCCCCTACTAACACCTGGCTCTTCAAGTTCCCACCATTTCTCAGCAGTATCACAATAGCTAGGTTAAGACTTTTCCAAACTGGATGCTGAAAGACACTAAATAACACAGTTATAACCTCTTATTTGCCCCTACAGCAACAGGCAGAGGGGTACCAAACAGGAACGAAAAAAACTTGAATTCAGATTAACATGGACCTGTGCATCTTCACTTCAGCTTTGACTTCTGTTACTCTTTACATCAAATCCACATCTTCTGCTCATGCACCCCCACTCTCCTTACCAACTTGATGTCTGTCTGCATCATTCTATGTCTATCGTAGATCAACCCCACAGTTTTCATTGTTCCTAGTTTTTCATCTCTAAGGAAAACTGGGTTCTGGTTGACACCACGAGTCATTCTTCCCTATTCTTCCTTCTTCAAAGAAACATAAAGAAAACAATACTGTTGTATTGGGTTTCCTGCCTGGTCTCATGGCCCAGACCTGCAGATCGGCAGACCTGTATTCCTGCAGTCCTGCAGACCGGCAGAGATACACAGACTTATATTAATTTTATGCTGATCATCAGCCAAGGGCTCTGGCATATTGTTACCTAGCTCTTGCTCTTAAATTAACCCATCCTGTTAGGCCATGGGGCTCAGTACCTTTTCTCAGAGAAGCATAGTTGTCCTCTGCATCTGCTGGCATGTCTGGAGTCTCTGTGGCATTTCTGCTCTATTCTTCCTGTTCCAGAGTTTTTTTCATCTGGTAGTCCTGCCCACACTTCCTGTCTGCCTTCAGCCTATTCAGCGTTTTTATTGAACTAGTAGGTGGGACAATTATTTACAGTGGAACAGAACTGAGTCCCACTACACAATACAGATGAAAGTGATGGGCATTATGGTTCACACCTGTAATCCCAGCACTAGAAAGGAGGCGGGAGGGTGGCTACAAGTCCAGGACCAGTCTGGTTTATACATAGAATTCCAAACCAACTACAGCTACGTAATGAGACATTGTCTTAAAAGTTTAAGAAAATAGAGTTGGGGGGGGTTAGAAACTCAACAATTGCTCCCAAAATATATATTAAAGAAATAATAGCCAGTATTTCTGAGAAAAACCTGTATAAAGTAGACTATAGATCTACTTTATATTCTTACATGTATATGTAAATGAATGTATTTATATTACTTACAAGTGAATCTGAGGACTAGCAACGAATTGGTAGGATGCCAATCCTATCAAATCCCTCTCAAAAGTCAGGCAGATAAAATTCCTTTTCCCTAGGAATATTCCTGAGATTGAGTCACTCAAGAGAAACATTAAACTTGATGAGCTAGAACTGAACTTCTGTCAACCCTAGTGGACAAAGCCTGTTGGCATGGTAACTGCGCCTCTCAAACTTCATTTATGGCTGAATCTGAATGATTCAATTTCACAAGTGATTTTTAGTATTTTTTTTTTAATGAGTGTTCACAGGAGATTGCAATGATAACACAGGCAACTTTCATTCATCAACCATTTTCCTCTAATTATTGTTCTAACGCTAGTACGATATCAAAACCTGAAGCTTGTCAGTTGGCTGGTGTGTATATTGCTCAAAAGCCAATAGAATTTCACGTTAATTTAGAAATAGCAAGTAAATCTGAGTTGGCACCCAAAAGCACACATTCTAACACTCCTTTCTGGTTTCCATGGTTTCTGTGGAGGTACTGGCTTGATTCATCATTTGCTTTCTTCCTTGCACGTTTCAAAACTGGCTTTTGTTTTGATTTTTTTCAGTAATCCACTTGTTCCTGAAATAGTTTTATTTCCACAATCTGTTTGTCTCTTGGTTGTTTTGACTGGCTAATTCCCATTGTTTTGTCTTGTTTCCTTATCTTTCTGCAGCTTTTTATGCATTGTGCTTGTTATTATTATTCTTCCACATTTTTATTTTTAAATTTTTAATTTATTTTTCTTTGTAATTTATATTTTTTATAGTTTTTATTTTTAAGTTGGTTACAAGTATGTTCACAATTGTTCATTCATAAGTATTTTGCTATGATGAGTTTAAAAATATTTGTCAAATACTTATATATTTTTAAAGTAAAATTTAGATATGTCTTCATTTCTCAATGATTGCTCATGTTTCTTGGCATGATAACTATTTAATTGAAATCTTTACATTTAGATGTTGTATTGTGAATAAGTCTCATTTAAATATAGTATTTAACACACCTTTTTCAAACAGTTGGAACCAACACACAGGATTTCTTCCCAGTCCTACTTGGAAACAGACATTTGAATTCTTCATTACTCCACTGATACCCAGGATGATGTTGGGATTATTGTTATGGTTATGAATGACACCAGCGTCTAGGACACCATCTAAGCTGGAAGAAGAAATGGCTCCTAATCATTGCTCTTAAAGTGGCTTCTTCTCATGACTATGAGGGTCTATCTCTAATAACCAACATTAGCCCCGGAATCCCAGGTAGACCTCCTCTGACATCACTGCAACAAGGATGAAGAAGCCTGCTGCTATTAGCCTAACCCCACTGCCACCATGGGTGTATCATTGGTTGAAAGGACAGCCCTGGACATGGACAGCCATGTCTCTGTTTAGTCTAACTCCATCTGGTGTTGACAAAGGTAGAAATCTAAGCTTTTTACCCTGCTCTTTTGATACGATGGACTATAGAACATCTTTTGGCTTTGTGCTGGTGTTTTCTTATTTTTTTTTTCCTGTAGAATTTGAAAGAAATGAAATGCTATATGTACTTATTTTTATTTTTTTGCTGTGTTATGCTGTCTTTTCCTTGTTCTTTGACTAAAGACAGTAAAGGTTTTGTTCTTGGTGTGTGAGTGAGGGGTGTGTTCTGTGTGTGTGTGTGTGTGTGTGTGTGTGTGTGTGTGTGTGTGTGTGTGGTATGTGTTTTAACTGCTCCTTTTAGCATGAAATGAAATTGTGAATGAAAAGAAAACAGAGTATCCTTTGCATCATTTCACAGGATACAAGGTCCTCACCCAATTGATTTCTCTCCAACTTTAGAGTCTTATTTTATATACCATCTAGAATCATCATGGGGGGGGGGAGTATTGTACTTCGTTTCCTCAAGGAGCGAGTTGAAAATAAGTTTTCAGCTGTAATTTTCAATAATAAAAGCTTTAACATACTATTAGAAAGATTCCTTTGAAGATGAAATCAGAAAATAAGGAAAACTATAAGGAATTGTTGACTGGATAGAATGGACTTGATGATGACAAGGTCTTGGAATGGTACTCAGCCTTGCAAGTATCTATGAATATCTAACAAGGTCATACTGTCTCATAGCATTGGAGTTCACAAATAAAGCTCCCTTCTTGATATTTTCTATTTTAGAAAACAGCACATGTTAGCAAAGTATATATTTCCCTCAGTTTGTACTAAAGCACCCTCTTGGATTTATCTCTCCTCTCATTGGAATATTAACAGTGTTTTAAAAGAAATTTTTAGTATCCATTTCTCAGATACTTTATGGATAAGAATGTTTTTATTTTACACTGTTTTGTACAGTCAGCAGTGTTCTTACTACAGAGATTAGAATTAAGATTTCAAAACTCTTTATGTGTGAGACTAGAAGATGGAAAGTTTTTATTTCCAAATTTTAATGTCCATAAAATCTATCTGGAGGATATTGGAACAAATAAAAGTCCAAACAACTCTGTGGTTGACAGAAAAAACTTTATGTCTAAACAGTACATCAAATTACAAGTGAAAAGACTTCAGAAACAAAGTCAAATGATTTAACCCATCATTCTGTGAACATATTTGTATATAATGCCATTTCCTATGGCATCCATAATGAAGTGAGTAGATGCTGTGGCTGAACACCCACCCCATCACTTTAACAGCCTTAGACTACTGCCAACCCTCTATAGATCCTCATTTACTTGCATATAAGTAAAAATAATAATGTACATATTCATTACTCAAGGAAAAACATCTCCAGACTTTGTTTATTTTGCATCTGAACACTTTAGGTCTAAAAACATGAACCAAATTATCACTAACCTCATTTAGATTAATATCTAATTGGGTGAAATATATAATTGCAGGAATTATGCTGTGTTTAAGAATTGCATCAAAATATCTTTATAAATTCCCTTCTTCCATGAAAAAGAAATTGAGCCGTTCCATGCACTGAATCTAAAATTTTCGTTGAGGTGTCATGGATGCTTTGGTTTGTTGCTGAGGGTATTTTGAAGACTTGTCAATGGTGGAGCAGGGTCACTAAGAATAGGAACTAAAAGAGCTTAGAGCTGAATGTGAAAGCAGAAAGCTGATGAGATTCAACAAGGAAAGGACCTTGAGTAAAATTGAGAAGCAGGCTAGTTCCTGAGCCCTTCAGCCCTGAGGACTATGTACAAGTTCCTATAATCCTGCAGTTAATGCAGATAATTATAAAATATTAAAATATTTTTGGTGGCAGCTTCTAAAGAGTCTCTACCTATGTCAAGAACGGGCTGACTCCAAACCATCCTATAGACAGAAATCTAGCTTTGCTGTAACTGACAACTGTGGCTGTATTTTAGCAATGGTGATAGGAATTTTCCTGGTGGTGGGACAATGAGATGGCCATATAAATAGGTGAACAAAGAAAACATACAACAATTAAAGGCAGGCAAGACACCTGCAGTGTGACAACCAGTAAACAAATGACTTGAAGATGTTGGCCATCAAGGTGGTCAGCTAGCAAAGAAGGAGCCAGCAATGAGCAGAGTGGACACCAGCCACCACTGACTGGATGGAAAACCTGTGATTGGCACATTATCATCTGTTGGTTTCAGTTAGAGGACCACGTGCAAAGTAGAGAGCCCTCCAGTTGGCCGAGCTCAAGTTATGTTCAGTAAATCAACCATTCTCAATTGATAGTACCTTAGTTTTTATCCAGTGCCTGAATGAAGTCCTATTAAAAACTAGAACAAGCAAAAACAGGTTTGATAGGGCAGATTAGTTTGAAGTCACATTTTGGTCCCCTCTAGATCTTTGCTTGTTCTTTGGAGTTCAAATTCTAATCAATCTAAAAACTCTTTTTAAAGCTTTCTTTCTATAATAAACAATTAATTTTAAAGCCACATTATTTGTACTTGAAACTCATTCTTTGAAACAGCCAGGAATGGATGTTGAGACAGCAACTTGGCTGAAGTTTTCTTAACTCACAAGTTAAACCCATCTGAAACAGGTCTCCCCTATGCTTAAAAATATGCTTAAAATATAATCTTTCAGGAGCACATCACAAATATTTTGGAGTTTTTTTTTTATTGTTGTTACCATTTGAAAAGAGCAGTGCTCTGTGCCCATTGAGTAAATCCATTGTCCTTTTGCCTTCTAAAACATCTAAGACTTGCTCATCAAAAAATATCACACACATAGACTAGAGATTTCAAACCCCTGGGATTGTTTGATATAAAGTCCACAAATAAGCTTACAAGAAATAAACTGCTTCTCATTCTAAATGGGTTATCAATCCCATATCATGTGCCTTTTAACATTGTCACAATCATTCTGCTCCAACACTGGCTTCCTTCCTGTCTATGTGGTTTTATTTCAGCTGTAGTTGCCACCAGGAGTTTCTGCATATTTCCTATTGTTTATAAACTCCTATCAGCTCCCTCTTCTATTTTCCTTTTGTCTCTGGTGACATTTAAATGCTTCCTTTATATGGATATGTTTTCTGTGAGGTAGAAATGTCCATTTCATCTTCCCAATCAAAAAATGAGGAGAACTATGTCACAGGCACCAGGCATCTTCTCTTTTCTGCTCTTTTCTTTTTTTTCTTTCATTTTCTTTTGTAGCAAATTCACCCCTGAAATAGAAAAAAAAAAAAACACCCAGAATAGACCAGGACTTAAGTCTAATTTAGTTTCTTTGGTGTGCATATTGAGCAATATTTCGAACTCAAGATGAGTCCTCTGACACTACTGCTAAATCTCCTGTAGTCTTTCCTTCCCAAAAGACCTATCTTGGATTCATTCCCTGTAATTTGTGTAACTAGTGCCGTTTTCTTCTTCCCATAGTTCCTTACACGATCCTGCTGCGCGATGCCAACCACAGCCTGCTTCCACTTTCTTCATCTACTTAGAAGTAGTAGATATAGAATTAGCATACCTATAAGGGTAAGTGCCCAGGGTCGGTGGCCTGATGGCATATTTGATTATGGAGTATTCTCATTAATAAAAATCTCTCTACCCATAAGTGAATAAACAAAAGTATAGAATTGTATAGTATAATCATCTCCAGTGGAGTATCGCTGTGGGGCTTTTCTTGAGTGCTGTGTGAACAAACACTTACTCATTCTAGATAAGGCACCAGTGAAGTACCACAGTAATAACTACACTAAAGCATACCTTTGTGACACAATGGTGTTACTAGTAAAAGTATGAGTGAGGCACATGGGTAACATCATGGCAGCTGCATGACCATCAAAGCTACATCTGTGATGTTCCATGCAACTCTCAGCCAGAGCCCCTAAAGAAGTTCTCTTATTCACTGCTTGTATAGCCTAAGGGAGGGGCCTAGTGTGGCTTTCAAGTGCCATCATCTTCTTCATCTTATAAATCCCTTTTCCCTCAAGAGAGAGCATTCCACCTCACAGGAAATAGCAACATAACAAGTATTTGAAAATACGTATTTTATTGAAAACTATGGAGATTTTCTGAAATTATTTGCATGGTAAACAATTTTTTTAAAGTCTTTTTTTTTCTGTTCCTTGGTTTCCAATGCTGGAGGGAGTGGCTTATCTTCTCAACTCCAGAAGCCATTCTTCTGTCTAAGCATCTTACCTATAAGTTTTCTTTATACAATTGATCATATATCATCATCCCAACGTCTTTGAGCAACTATGTTTGATGGGTACCAAGAAGCAATATAGCCACACTGCTCATGAACCATTAACTATACCTGATGGTACCTAAAAACATCTCTATTCATACAAATAGATGTGGCACTGTGTCTTCCATTACTTGCAACCCAAGTCTTTCATTAAACCAAGACCCTAACTGATGTTTCATAAGTCATAAATTAATTCCATTTTAAAACTGTTTACAAGTTTCCAGAAACATTTAACTACTAACAGGGATGCGCATGTGAGCAAGCTGACAGTTTTCTAGTCACCAGCCAGACAGATAATTCCAATAAGTTCCTCACAAAAACTCCTTGCTCTGTATCTATTCTGTCTCATGCTTCGTGGAACTCATTCATGTCTATGAGTTTTAATTTTAATAAAATTACATATCCTGTCATAAATAGTGCTAAATTATAAATCAATCATATTTTCCTTAGTTCTAGAAAGAATTAATGGAATCCAATAGCACATAGAACATCAGGGAAATTATTAAACTAGCACAATTAACGATACATTATACAATGTGTGCAAATGATTTCAACACAAATATTTTTTTTTGAAAAGAATGGTTTTACCATTATTATGAGGTAATCATCATTATGAAAATGAAAGATATTTATCAAAAATGCATGTATGTTTGGATATTCAATAAATGTTGAAAATATGCAGTGTTCAGAAACCATTCAATAAATAGCTAAACTTTTATCATAGAGTTTGACACTTTAGTGTTTAGAGTTACCCATTTTCAATGCAGTACACACTAAGGAGAAAAGACAGATACACACTGGCCTCGGGTGAACATAGTAATGTTAAAATAAAGGACAATGACGAAGGGGGATGGAGCTCTGAAATATCAAGAGAAAATGAGCAAGAGAATGTGTCCTAAGACTTACAATAAGGGAGATTTCTCCGTTAGCATCTGATCCAACTGATAGTCCTTCCATCTCTGAGCTAGGACAGCCTATACAACTGGATTTACCACAGGAAGGCTAGAGAAAGTGTTAACATCAGTTCCATCTGCAGATCGCAGTGCTTCAGCTTCAAACATGGCAGCTAGAAAAGCCAGTGTGTTGCTGTGACTGGTAGGTCAAGAGATGAATGCAAAAGCAGGGGGACAATAGAAGCACAGCTGCTGCTATCTGTTGGAAAATGGACTTGAAACCACACAATGGCCTCTGTAATTAGCCATCAAAACCAATTCAAGAAAATGGCAAGTGTCAAATAACAATGAACACACAATTGAAAGAATATAAACAAGAAATAATGGTGAAAATAGAAACAAAATAACTGCCGTTCTGATATATCTTTGTTCTTTATCATTGGAAGTGTCTGTTGAAATAATGTCTCCCTTTTCTCTCCTAAGAAAGGAGTGATTTGAGTCCCAAGACTCAATTTCCCAGAGATCTGACTCTGTGACTCCTCTAAGATAGTCAAAGATGTGGATTGTTAAGAAAGATCAGAAGGGGTCACGCCATTATTCTAAAATGTTTTTGTGTCCTGAAAGTAGGCAAAATTTTTTTTAAAAAATAAAATGTATAATTAACTTTAAAGAACACATTATATTGAATACTTATTATAAAATCATAAGGACAAACAAATATCTTTGTAACATTTCTGGCATAAATACTACCGATTTCCCCAGTCATTCACCATCTCAGTCTGTTTACCATGCCTCTAATAGAAAGTATAATATTGAGATATAATTGTGTCCTTGTTATATTCTCTTTTACTAGGTTATATTGATTTATAACTGATGTTGATAGCATGATGTATAAACACACCTATATTTACTTACAATTTCAATTGTGACAGTTTAATGGAAAGAGTGTTCATCTCATTATGAAGGAACTTGAACACTTATTTTTCCTGCACAGATATTTATATGTGCCATGCCATTTTCCTTGTATGACAAAAGTATATTTTTGATGTATATGAGTACGGCTTTGCTTAATAAACATCATAAAACTGTAATCTAAGTTTTTATTAAAATCAAATCAAGCATGTTGTGAGATTACTATAATAGGATTCCTGAATGCACTCGCATAAATCAAAACTTTAAAAGATGTGTTGCCCATATTAAATGATACTAACATTAAAAATCATGTCTGAGCAGTGCATCACTTATGCCAGAGCCTCTTTGAGCTTCAAGCTGACATTAAATATCTCTCATATTATGGGTAAAATCTGACATTTCAATTAGAAAATAAGGTTGTGAGAACCCTCCTACAGCACTAATCTAGGATGAAATTAGACATACAGAGGGAAAGGCACTCGCAGGTGCAGAGATGAAAGTCAGCTCTTTTACTCTTTAAATCAAAGGACAGTTCAAATTTAAATTAGTGTATACTTTATTCCATCTTCTTCAAGACTCTGAGATGTCTCAGTTGATTTCCATGCATTGCCAGTTTTGGGTACCACTCGACCTCATCCTATTAAACATCCACGAAACCGCTACAGGTCATCTTCAGTTGATATCATAACACTTTTTCATAACAGAAGCAGAAACCTCTCCTGTTATTTTGGTTGCAGAGAAACATAAGGGATGATCACGGGTTCATTTCAATATAGAGAACTCCTCTGTTGGGAGTTCCTATTTAGCAGACTTAGTCTACTTTTTGACATACAAAAATGATATAGTGGTATATTGATGACTTGAAAGCAGAGGCCTATTTAAATCATGTCATGTACTGTAATGTACTTTTCATACTTACGTGTAGCCAATTCTAGAGCAATAATAAAGCCAGATGACTCCATTATCAATTAAAAGAGAAACTCTTGTAGAATGTGTAGATTTTAACATTCAGAGAGTCTACAATGTGTCAATTGCTTCGTGAAACAAAGTCATGTTAAGATAAGAAAAATAACTACAATGAACTTGCTAGAGAAGAAAGACTGCCTCACAATAAATGTTATACCATTCCTTGATACCATCCCATGAACTAAATGGAAGGAAAAAACCCAAATAGCCTATTTAGTGTTTTGTGTATTTTTTGTGAAAGATTATTTTGCTGGACTTTTATTTCTCTTTTATAGCCTTGGGTCTTCTGAAAGATGGACTGTGATTCTTATTGTAATAGTGTCTCCTTTAAAATATTCATTTGACAGGACATTCATCAGAGTGCTTAGGAACATACTGGTAATGTTCAGGCTTCACTTAGTCATTTAGCCAATCGTATGTACATCTCTACACAATAACCTTGCTTTCTTCCCTTGAAAATGAAAGCAATATATAACGTCCCTTCTTTTTTGTAATTCTGTTAAATATTTCTTGTTAGTTTGTGGCTACTTGGTTTTCTGAAGTGTTCCAACACTTGGGAGGCAAAGGCAGGCAGATTTCTGGGAGTTCAAAGCCAGCCAGACTCACAGTCTAGTGTGATTGTATGGATTGATTGATTATCATTCACATTAATTTAGAAATAACACATAGTAGGGAAGCTTCATATTTAACCCCTTAACTGGTGGCTGATTTAGTGTTTGAGATCAAACAGAGCTATAAATATATATCTTAGTTTAGTTTTCTTCATCTTCAAAGCAAAGAACCTAGCAACTATAATTCTGCCTACTTCAAACAGCTATATGCAACACAAACCAGACATTTTTTTCTAAGGGTCCATAATTGAGACTTTGTGCATAAGACAAAGTGTTCCTATAAAGATATAAGTCTAAGTATTCAAGTTTCTATGTTGGGTCTCCACAGAAAACCTGCCTCTTGGGATACAGTCCTTGGATAGCTCATCGTGATACCTTCATACTGAAAAGCTTCATATGAAGCCTTTGGGAAATTTTAAATGGACACCACAGTGTACAGCCTCAGTGATTATAATGTAGTCCAACAATGAGTTTTGGAAGATGCATCTTTCTGGGTGACTCTTGGAAAGCCCTGGATTAATATGAACTTGCTCAATACAGTAACTGATACAAAGAAAGTCTAAACAATGCTTTTTCAAATTAACAACCAGCATCACTGTCTAATAAGATTGATCTCTTACATTCTAACATATACTGCTCTCAGAAAATGTACCAAGCCACATGGTTAAACATAAATAGAATAATGGGTTAATTTAAGCATAAGACCTAGACAGTAATATGTCTGAACAACTAGTCTAGCATTTACTATAAAATTAAGCCTCTGAACAAATTATTTTATAAGCAGCTATGGGACTGCCAGTCTGAACCTTGGAACTAGGCCAGAAATATGAGACTGAAAAGGACTTGTATATATACACTAAAATGTAATAATAAAATATTAATTTGTACAATTAGTATATAATAAAGTAAGAAAAAAGGAATCTAAAAGGAGATTTATTTATGTGCTTCAAAATAAAGATATTTACCTAGGGAATGGTGCGCAGATCTTGTTGATAAATTCCTCTACTCCCAAATAACAAAGCAATTGTTTTAAATTTTGTTCTGATTATTGAGAGAAGTTCTCATGGCACAGCCCTTGTTATTTTGGGATATGTTATATAGATCAGACAGGTCTTGAACTCACAAAGATCAAACTACCTTTGCTTCTGGTCTGCAAGGCTTAAAGCATGTGCCTCCAACACTGGCTTTATGATTATGATTGCATATATTTGTTGTGTATATGGGATTTGGTAGACAGGGGCACATAATACCTGGAGGAAAAAACTGAATGCTTTTGGAGGACCTCTTGCTTTCCACACTGTTTTATTTTGGTTTGAACAATTACATGGACCCTTTATAATTTAATCTGATACTCTCTCACAAAGATTACATGAGTACTTATAGTCTCTCTTTTTGCTGTACACTTAACAAACACACAATCTTAGACTTACAGGTTGACGTTACAGGTCATAAAACAATTGATTCAGAGTCGAAAAGCAATCAGAAGACATCAGTAATAATATTCCCAACTGGAGCTAACAATGAGATATTTGAAACCTATGTTCTTTGTCTAATCTGCCTATCACCTACTTGTGGTATGTAGATAGTAAGTGCATGAAGGGTGAAAAGCTATGAGTGGAATACATTCTTAACAGTGAGTTATGCCTACATAGTATCTTCAACTCTCATTTCACGTCAGTGAGGAGGTTTTATTACCTTCATGCTCAGATGAACCAGTTGGCATCGAGGCTAAATAATGTCCTAGTTGCGTAGCTGATCCATCTTGAATCCAGAATTTTAGGTGAATCTTGATACAGAAGCAGCCTTACCAACCAAAGACATATCTGAGCAGGAATTCTCACTCATTTAAGATATATAAAACCTTGAAATGTGTGTAGTCAATGACTGTATTTTTCTCAGGGCTGGCAATTCCCAGGTCAAGAAGGACAGGATAGCAGAGCTGCTTGGGGGATTCTAGGGACTGAGAGTCTGTCAAGCAGTAAGCCCTCTCAGGCAACATTCCTCATCTGGAGAAATACAACTTCAGTATGTCAAAGGATCCTCTTGTAGCCTTGTCTGACTGGCCAGAGGCAGATGTCAGTACATCCCAGTGAACTAGCTATGAAGTATTAAGTCACCATGCTGGAGTCCTTGGTGATTTGTACGTACTACCCTAAGAAGTATTCACTTCTCTTGTACTTCATTGCACAATCTCCACAGCGATGTTTCGAATGTGTTTGTGAGACAGGATCTCCAAAACCATCCATTTGGTGATTGGATTAACCAAAGTGTCTGCCCTGGTGCTCTTGTGTCTGTGGCCTGGTTGAGACAGCTCCCTCATCATTATGAGCTCTTCAGGAGGTGAAGCTTAGAGAGAAATAATTAGACACTCACCCACTGAGTTCAATCCTGCTGTAAAGTGACTGCTTAGGTCATCAGGAACTGAGGAAAGATCACCTTAAAGGAAGAGAAAGTCTTTTTAAACCACCAGGGCACTGTTTGAATAAGGGTCAATTGTAGCCAGATCCTTAAGTAGGAAAAGTATTTCATGATTTTTTTAATGTTTGTATTTTTTATACTTAAAAAGTTTTTTTTTCCATTTCTACCACTGCAGCCCCTCTCTTCCCTCCTTCCAGTCCCTCTTAGTTCTTTCTTACTTGATAAAACAATGTTCTATTGTGAATTAGATTATGTAGGTGAACAGATAAGGCTTATATTGAATAAAAGTATGTAGAATTTTAAAGGAAGGAAAAATGTAGGAGGTATGATAAGATGGGTATACAATCTTTAAGTCAGGTGGGCCTCAAACTCATCACCCTGATCTTTCAACCTTTTGAATGCTCATATCACAGGCCTGAAGTAACTCCCAGCCCAGCCAGAAGAAAAAAAGAAATGAATCTCTCTCCACTTCTTCCCTCTTCCCTCCCTTTATATCTCTTAGCTCTCTCCCTCACCTTCTGTCTGCTTGTCTCTGTCTCTCTTCTAAATTAAAGAAAAGAAACAGAAAAGTACAAAATGCTAAATGTCGGCAAGAACATATAACAAGAAAATCTTCAAACATCTAGCACTTTGAAAATTTAGAGATGGTGTCAATGTCAGTGTACTCAAAGATACCAGCAGATAACATGATCCTAACAAGAAAGCTAACGTAAAAACTGGCAAGACACGAGTCTCACGTTCTAATGCTAAAACTACATGAATTGTAAGCATGGTTTTCCACCATAAATGAACCTGTAGTAGTATAAAGTATGGTGTTAAATGTAATCTCAAAGTCTTTACTTCATAGTAAGCACTGTGCCTACAATCAACTGCATTTCCTAACACCTTGAACATCCTCAGATCTCTGGCAGACTTACTATTGTCTCACAAGAAACAAAAGGAACTCCCCTGTCTTTATTTGCACAGGAGACAGGTAGACATTTACCATGAATGTCATCATCAGAATTTGTTTTAATGTCAAAGGTCCTAACTAGACCAGGCATTATTATGCCAAGTTTGTACATTACATCACCATCCTAAAGGAAGACACTGAAGCATTATGCACACAAATGGAAATCTGTGCTCTCACATAACAGTTATATGACTATTAGAAATTAACTGAATATCTTTACTTTCTGTTTTCACATGCTTAATAATTGGAATAATAGCTAATAGTCACATAACATCCCCAAGGCAACAAGCCTGATTCATTTAGTTACACATGCTGTGTACTCCACAACAGTAAAAGGTGCCATAGTGCAGTCTTGTTACACATGTACAAAAACTTGATCTAGAGATTTTATGTACTACTTTCATTGTAGCTTCTGGTACTAGCATTGAAGTTGCTTCACAGATGAGGAACCTGAGACATGAATGACAATGATCATTTCTTGGTAATATTCATTGTAAAAGGTACTAGGTTTCACAAGATGATTTTTATGCAGCTCAGTCATGTACTTTGACCATAGTCTCCTCCATATCCCCTATCCCTTCCTTATATTTCCTCCATCAGTGCTTTTCACACCCCTAGGCAGCTTCCCTTTGTTTTCATGTCATACATATATAATTTCCATATCTGCATAAGTCTAGACTCCACCACTGAGAGAAAATGTGTGATAATGTGCCTGTCAGGTGCTGATTTAGTTTGTTTGATTTGACAATTACCAATCACCTCTGTTTTTCTGAAAGTGACATACACTCTCACCAGCAGCGTTTACAAGTTTTCCTTTGAATTTTCACCAGCATTTGGTTTTTTGCTTGTTTGATTTGTTTTATTGTTTGTTTATGTGTTTTCATGACTGATACTCTGATGAGGTGGAATCTCAATTAAATTACAATCTCTATTTTTCTGGTGGCCAGTGATTTGGAGTGCTTTTTGTGTTTGTTGAAGATGTGTACTTAATCCTTTCAGAAATTTCTGCTCAGTAACCAATCTATTGATTGGATAATTTGACTTCTTGTTATTTGGATTTTTATTTTACCTCTCTTTATATTCTAAACATTAATCTTTCAAGCGAGAAACTAGCAAGGATTCCCATTCTGTAGCCTTTGTCATCGCTCAATTGTATGTTTTCTGCAAACATATTTTAATTTTATTAAATCAAATCTTATCATTGCTGTCCTGATGTTCTGAATAATTTGAATCATTTTTTTTTAAATGAAAGTCTATCCTGAAGTGTTTATCCACTCTTCCTCTCTAGCAATGTCAAAGTTTCAGAACTTATACGTCTTTGATCCATGTGGAGTTAATATTTGTACAAGCAAAAGATATCTAGTTTTGTTTTTCTGCATGTGAATATTCAATTTTCCTTATACCATCTTTCGACAGTGTATAATTTTGGCAGCCTGGTCAAGAGTCAGCTGCCTGTAGCTGAAATTAAAAGTCCTGAAGAAACATCTATCTCCCATTCTAAAAGCTAAAAGTGAGGGAATGCTGTTGTAGAAGAGAAAACAGGTCTGTGAGAGCCAGAGGATGTGGAAGAGAACTGTAAAGTACTGTCTCCTGGGTAGGCTATGACTGTGACCTCATACACAAGACAGGCACAGAAAGAAAAAAATGTAAATAAAGTTATGGTTGGTTTAAAAAAGAAGAGGCTGTTAGCAGGAATGGGGATGAAGTGAGAGAAGGTAAATGAGAGATGAGAAAGTCCAACATCTTAAAACACTTAACAAAAAAATAAAGACTTCTGCATGAACAATAAATGAATCTCTCTCACATATATATGAGCATATATGTGAATAACATATATATGTGATAAATGTAAATGCACGCCCATTGTTAAGAACTGCTTCAAAAATCACTATAAAACATGTAGAAAAGAATATCGTTTCTGGTGTTGGGGAATCCCTTCCCTGCTTTATATCTTAAAGACATGTATAAGCCAGGAACCAATTCTTCCCTTTGTATTTTCCATTTCCAAATACAGACAATTGGAGGAGCAGCTAAGAGAGTCTTTGATCAATGACAGCCTCTCAGAAACTTTCCAGAGTGTTTTGCCAAAATGATGTTTTCAATGGAAACTTCTACTTTTTTTTTTTTAAATGTGGAAAACTTATCAAGAAATTACTTCTTCATGGGAGGTATTTATTCACTATGTCTGCTTAAAATAAAGTCATATTTTAATATTATGTCTTCTTCAAACAACTAATTATCTCACTGTTAAATATACCAATCTGCATTGTATCCTAGGGAAATATTTTGCCTTAAACGTTATTTCAGTTTGAAAACTATTATTCTTTGTTGTGTTGTTGTGACCATATTTATAACTGCTTGCTGATATGTAATAAAAGGATTATATTACCTTCACAAGACAAAATAATTTTCTGTTACACAATATACATTATTTTAAGGCCAGAATGCTGCCTCAGTTGTTTCTACCTCAAGATTCTCACACTTTTCACACTAAAACTACATGTTAATATTGTCTGAACTCTTTTCTATTCCAACATGGTCTCTTTTTCTTCCATTTTTATCTTCAGAAAGCTCTTTTTTCAAATATGGAGTAAATATAAACAGTACTTATGATATAACCTTTATTTTTGTCTGTATGTTCAGAAAAAAAAATCATAAGGAATGTAGTATATGCCCAACTTAGTATATGCAAGGCTGATAAATAGTGTAGATAGAGCAATAATCACTCAGCTATGTAGGCATGGTCTTGTCTATAAGAAGGAAAAATCAACTTTGCACACACGCAAATATTACACGTCCTAAAAAAAAAAAATAGCCACAAATCTCATATGCTGATTGAAAAACTCAAGGCCATGAGCAAAAACAGATGCTAGATACTGAACATGCATTAACACAAGAACATCCTCTCCATGCTCCTATCAGTAAAGGCCTAAATTACTCCTAGATTTGTAATTCCATCACCATGGATGGACTTGAAATACAACAAAACATATCCTTCCATGTATTTAAATTTTTATATTAGTTTCATTCATTCTTTCAAGTGGGGGTTGATTGGTAGCACTTAAGGAATTTGTTTAGGATCTGGATTGAGAGTGTGTGACTCCCTGAGACCTTAATTTCCATGAAAATTTATTTAACTGGAGAGTCTTTCTAAACAAGAATGAAGTTACTATAATTAAGTTATTGGAATATTTTCGTTAGCTAGAATCTATCTCTGGGAAACTTTGGTTTAATAGATATAAGACTAGAGTACCATTAGGACATCATGAAAACTCAAACCAAATCATCCTGCATTAAAATTTGTCTCTTTCTTTTGCAATTTATATGTTCTCAAATATATGACATAGTTCATTCTGTGTCAGTTTCTTGTAAATAACTTTGTGATGGAACTGGAGCATCCTTATGAGTAAAGAGGTTACCTTATATAAAGAGTTTCTTTTTATCAAAAGGGTTCTCTGTATGACCACATTAATAATTATGCTTCAGATGACCGAGCTCAACAAGTGCTAGGGCTTGATTGTTCCCTTTAAACTAAAGCCTGCCCTCAATCCTGAGTTCCTTTGTATTTGAAAAGGCTTACCCATTGGTGAGAGTGGGGTATTGAAGTCTCTCACTATCTCCAGATTAAGTTGGGATTATAATGGGGAGCAAGCAAGGAGAAGTGGGAAAAAATAAGAGAAAGAGATGGTTAAATGAGAGGAGCAACAGAGAGGGAGAAAGAAGAAATGGATATCTTGATAGAAGGAATCACTGTGGGGTTAGAAAGAAACATGGATGCTAGGGAAACCTCCAAGAACCCTCAAGATGCCTCTGCATAGTACTCCGAGTAATAGTAAAGAGGGTGCACTTCCCCTATAATCAAATGAATGATCACCCTAATTGGCATTATAGAACCTTCATACAGCAGTGGATAGAGGCAGGAGCAGAGATCCATAGCTAAGCACCAGGTCAAGCTCCTGGTTCAGCTGAAGAGAGAGAGAGGCGAGAATATATGAGCAAAGGGATCAGGATCATGAGGAAGAGACCCACAGAGATGGCTGCTGGAGCTATTGGGAGCTCATAAATTCTATGATATCAGCTGAGGAAACTTCAGGGAAAGGAACTAAACCTTCCAAAGGTAGATGACTGTCAAATCACGTGGGTAGTTTGTGGAGCCTCTTGGGGTAGGATCAGACTATGTTCCTGTTCATTAACTGGCATCTTGGAGCCCATTCCCTTCAGAGGAACACCTAACCCAGCCCTAATATTGAGATGAGGGTATCAAACCTACCTCAACTGGATATGCCAGACTGGACTGACCCACCTTGGGACTCCTTGCCCTCCTTGGGGAATGAATGAGGGGGGATAGGATGGGGGGCTGATGGAGGACTAGAGGGGATTGGGAGGAGGGGAGGGAGAGCAAGCAGTGGTATATATGAAAAAATCCTGTTTAAATAAATAAAAGATACATTAAGAAAAAATAAAATAAAATAAAATAAAATAAAATAAAATAAAATAAAATAATTACTCAAAAAACCCCAAAATGCTTTAAATTGGCTCAAGGGATAACTCTCAGAGGAGTCATAAATATGCTACATGTCAGTTATGTTACAGAAAGCAATTTGATTTGAAAGCTAAAATCAACAAAACCTTACATCTGAAGAAAGAAATAATTTATGATAAGGTGTAAAGGAGCAGTGGAAGAATAATTAATGAGGGAGAAAGTCCCAAATGATATAAAGAAGTCCAAATGAGGAAGAACAAGAGAGTAGGAATCCATCTTTATCTTATGTAATATTATTGAAATCCACGAAGCAACAACCTATGGCAGTGTATAGAATAAATAAATGAAAAATAGATAAAATTATGAATTGATAAACCACAGAACTGGTAAAATTAAAAATGAGTCTGCGTGTTTATTTTGTCACTATTCAATAAAATATTATGGTGATTATCAGAACAGAGTCCATAAATAGATTCTGATGGGGAGAATTTTGAATGCTTTTAAGAAAACTCCAAAGAAACCAGAGAGTCTTGTGACCCCAGTTTCTTCAAAACACAGAATTGTTCTTGAAATGTGTTTTTATGCTTCTTCGAGCTATAGGGGATAGGTGTGAATTTCCTTCAGGTTATTTATTACAAAAGACTACTATTATTTGTTAATATGCTTCTATGGAGGAACATGTTTTCACTACATGTGACTTATCCTTGTGATTGTATAGTTTACTTATTTTTAATCCTCAGAATATATATCTTCTGTTTCCTGAATAAAGTTAGCTATTACATCAGACTTTAGTCTGCATCATCTAGAGTAGTGACAGGTGATGCTAATCATTAACTATTCTAGGCTCATGTATTTAATAATGTTTTCTAAACAGGAGGCTAATACAATTCAATAAAGATAACTGGAAAGTAGATACAATCTTAAACTGGGTGAATACACTGCTTGAGTTTAGGTAAACACACACACAAATCTCAGAGAACTTAAAAACTAATATTTATACTTTCTTTGGGAATAAGTTGCAGACTTTCAAGAAATCAGAGATTGCAATATGTCTATTGAATGATAAATTCTAAATTTACCAGAAAGAGGTTAACAATCATTGTTGAATGAAGTCTTTGAGCACCTAGTCAAAGATAAGTCTTTGAGGTCTTAACAAAGAAGGATTGTGGTTGTCTGTATATGAATATAAGTTTTCATAGTAGATCATGAGAGCTGGGGAGATAGTTAATGAAAGCCTCTGAAGGAATAGCTCACTGTGCATTGTCAAATTAATCTACACCATGTTCTGAAAAGTTAACTTCAAAAAAAATTCTTATTTCAGAAGGAGAAACTGGAGTACCAAAGGAAGTGATAGACTTTACAATATGGATTAGAGCTAAGCAGAAATATGTATGTTTCCAAAAGCTCTCCAAAGTTTACCATGGGAAGGAAGATAAGCAGTTGCATACTCTTGAGATCCAAGGAGCCTCAAGAAAGACTTCAAACGCTTGCCAATGGTAGGAACCAATGTGTATATGATGTATTGTTTTAGAGCAGCACAATTTATTGGTGGTCAAATGAACCTAGTGTAAATATATCTGGAAAGGTACTTATAGCTACTTAAAGACATATTATTTAGAAGAATTTGACACAATTTGAACTATTGAATGAGTTGTGAGACTAAAGAGATTAAGCTTAGAGTACCTACTCAGAGAAAGTGGAGATATTTGTTAAAATTTGTTCAATGGGATATTGGAGTAGCATTAATATCTCAGTCAGTTAAGAAATAATACAAAAACAGCTAAGAGTTGTTAATGGACAGTTAAGCAATGAAGTATGGTAATCAAACATTCTATGTGCTGCTAAGATCCTTCATGAAAGGTCCAGAAAAAGTACATGAACCCTACATGGAAATTCAGTGTACCATTCCTTACATGCTGTTTTCTTTCTTGAGATGTGTAATTAAATTGAGGTCTATGTCTTACACTAAAATTTTACACTGTTTGAATTAAAAAACAATTAATCTGTTATTAACTTTATTTTACAAACATCATAAAATAACAAATATTCAAAGCCTTTGTATTTAAGAAGTACAAGAAATATAGATTTTTGTCCTTTATCTTATAATAGTGTACCTCCAGAATGAGAAAAATAAATGATTCTGATAGATGCATTTATCTTACTCACAGGTGTACCTGTTCTGTTCTTCAAGAGGAGATAATGGGTACCCAGCAGTGCTCTATTTACAAGGTGAGAACTTACTTTGAAGAAAGACTTAGTACCCATATTAAGAGATGGAGTTGTAAACACTTAACCAAATACTAATGAAAAAAAGTGAAGCTACCGTGTTATAAAATTTGAAAATGTGTCACTAAAATGCTAGGCTCAAGGAGCCTAGATAACATTCATCACACTATAAACTATCTCCAAATATTAACATGTGAATGTAAAAGATTTAGGAGGTACTATTGCTATCCTAGTTGAAAAAGCAGGCAAAATATTTGAATTGATGTTCTAATAGCAAAAACAAAATATTTTTTCACCACTTACAACACTTTTCATCACTAAATGGCACAGGTAATGTACACAAGCTTAAAGAAATAAAGAAGTATAAGCAGTATTTGCATATAGTTTTCTTCATTAAAATGCATATATTATCCTTTAAGATCATAATTACAACATAGAAGATAATAAAAATCTTGAAAACATTTTCTTATCTTCCTCCTTCTCCTCCTTCTTCTTCAAATTTCAGTTGTTCAAAAGCATTGGGCAACTGCAAGGCAAATCCCAAGATTAGAGATAAATTATCAATTTGGTACATAAATTTGGGAGTTCTCTAGGAAAGATATGTAAAATTATGTTAAAGCACCCGCTGCCCACTATGTAATTAAAAGACACCTATGGTTACTTTGCTTTAGATTTAAAACATCAATAATTTAGAGGTGAAAATCAAAACAAGACTATGTTAGAATCTCTAGAAGCCAATTCCAAAATTAATCTATAATATAAATTGCGTAACCTGTTCCTTTCTGCATATGGAAGTTTGGAAATTCCAGTCGTCTATCTCAGCTGACTAATGTCAGCAATGACAAGGAGGGAGGTGACTTGGTATAAGTGGAATAGAAATCCCCAAACCAGAGCATGTGTTAATAATTCATGTGTTTTTTTTAAAAAATTTTGTTTGCTTATCTATTTTTTATGTGAAAAGGGGTATGGAGATGTGGACGGGTTCAGCCTAGAGCAAGGAGTACCTTCTCTTTGCCTCATTACTAATATACCTTTTTCATAATATTGTCCACTGTGGATGCCCCTTGTAGACTGTAGGGTACATGCAGAGTAACCATCAGTAGGTGAGATTTCTGAGGTTGTGTTAAAGAAATTTCCTGGCTTTTTGTTGCCATGAAAAAGCAAATGGATTAAGGAAACACATATCTTCAATAAGATATTTAGTATGGTTCAACTGAATTTACACAATCAGGGCCACAGCAGAACCTCAGATCACAGCAACAGGAACCATGCAGAAGCAATCAACATTCAGATTCTCATGGGTTCCTGTGCGATCAAACTCTTCCTGTCTATCTTAATTAAAAGATACAGTTTGTCCAAGTCGTTCTGAGTCTTCATCTGATGGCAAATAGACATTCCCTTCTTGTTGTTCTTTCCTTGTGAATCAGTTTCTGATAAGTCAGTGAGTTTCCATTAAATGGATACAATAAAGTATCAAATGGATTAGCAATTTACATACCTTAAGCCATGCTGACCTTTCATTCAGTGATGTGTTCTGAGAACTAAAAGCGGAATGATGATGTATACTTAGCTCAATGATAGAGAAAGTGAAGGCAGATCACTTATCAGACTGTTGTACTGAAGGTAGAGATAAAACTTGATAGAATGTCCAAAGGAGAAAACTATACTTTTCTGCACAGATATTTCAGATAAGCAGCTCCCAAGAGCTTAAGAGTATGCTCACACCTGTGTCTTCTTATTTTTTATTAAAAGGTCTTTCTTTAAATTTTACATACCAACCACAGTTCCCCTTCTCTCCCGTCCAACCACTCACCCCCAGCTTCACTCCACCCCACCTTACCCCATTCCACTCCTCAGAGTCAGTAAGGCCTCTCATGGGGAGTCAATAAAGTCTGGCATATCAAATTGAGGCAAGACCAATCCTACCTCCCTGTACCAAGGCTGAGGAAGGTATCTCATCCTAGGGAATGGGCTCCGAAAACCTGTTTCATGCACTGAGGGTCGATCCCGGTCCCACTGCCAGGGGCCCCACAAACTGCCCAAGCCACACAACTGTCATCCACATTCAGAGGGCTTAGTTTGGTCCCATGCAGATTCCCCAGCTGTCAGACCCGTGTCTTGACTGACAAACAAATTTGTCTTTTATAAACTACATCTTTTAATCTTTTCATTTCTGATGAATCTCATTGGTGAGAACCCACAGGAACAGAAAATCTCTCAGATATAAAGAACTAGACAGAAAGAAAGCCCACTTAGAAAAATTATTTAGGAACCTTGTGAACAAGAGCTTATAATAAAAGTTATCATGGTATATTTAGTCATGAAAATGCGATCCTTTGAAGTCTTAGAAGTTACCTTTTTGCAACAGAGCAAAATGACAATCACCCAACTAAAATTAATTATTGTCTTTGAAATTAAACTTGTAAATACCTGAGGAAAACTATTTTTTAAATTGAAACATGTTGTTATAGAGCATTGCCTTTAATAGTTTGTAAGAGTGTCAGAATCATGGTGAACACATGGTGTGTAACAGCAAATTATTTTAATTGACGTTTGTCACTGAATAGTACAAAAATCTTCCTTACTTCTTTTGAATTCTTTATTCAGTAATTTACAAGATGGCTCAGTCGTTAAAGGTACTTGCCTTTAAGGCTGATGACTGGATTGCTACCCCTAGAGCACACATATTATAATTATACAGGCATCCCTAAAGTTGTCCTCTGTCTTTAGACCTTCACAAGTATGCTGTTCATGTTCATATACATGTGTGAGATCTCTCTCTCTCTCTCTCTCTCTCTCTCTCTCTCTCTCTCTCTCTCTCTCTTCCCCCTCTTATCAGCTTTATTCCAGCACTTCCGTCTTTCAGCTTGCTTTTAAGAGAATAGTTGTCAGTCTGGAGGTCAAATGATCCTTTCAGAGGAGTTGCATATCAGATATACTGCATATCAAATATTTACATTATAATTAAGTATACTTTATAAAGTAACAACAAAATAATTTTGTGATTGAGGGTCACCACAACATGAGTAACTATATTAAAGGGTCACAGCATTAGGAAGGCGAGAGAGAGGGAGAGGGAGAGAGGGAGAGAGGGAGAGAGAGAGAGAGAGAGAGAGAGAGAGAGAGAGAGAGAGAGAGAGAGAACACAATACTGATTTGAGCAAAGTGTAGTCTGAAGTTTCTGCCCCAGTCAGAAACTATCAATTACCTTTCATCCACTTTTTAGATAATTGGCTCAGACGCTTAATATTATAGTAACTTCTGGGCCAGTATCTCAAACACACTACTATCAAGCTCATACACTTAATAACTTTTATCTGTTTTTAGCCATGTGGCTTGGTAGCTTTATTTAGTCCAGCATTCTCGTCTTGTTCCCTATGCATCTGCTGACATCTGACTCTCTGGCTTTCCTCTTCCCAGAATTCCCTCAGTTTGGTTGCCCCTTCTATACTTCTTGCCTGACTACTAACCAATCAGTATTTTATTAAACCAATATGAGTGACAAATCTTGACAGTGTTCAAGAGCATTAGCCCACAGCAAAGTTCTGTCGTTAGAAAATAATACCCATGTAGCTGAAAAGAAACAGGCCTCTAGAAGAGCTTCCTCCTCAGAGAATATGTAGTAACCTCTGAACTTCTCCAATAACCAAAATAAAAGAAGATATACAACTGTGAGGACCACAGAATCCAGATTTACTGGAATATAAGTCTTCTTACTGGGAAAGCAGTATCTAAACTTTGAACTAGCACAAGAAAGTGAGCTCCTTTCTATGACAAGAAGCACAATTCCAAGTTCCAGGGATCTGTTTTCCACTAAAGGAGACAAGAATCTTCTGTGCATTTGGGGATAGGGAATGTGTTTCATGAGTGTTTTGGATGCTGTTGAATTCATGAAAAATAATTAGTAGTTTTTAAAACACATTTTTGAACTTTTCTGACAAACTGTTTTGGAAGTCAAAATACTGAACATTTGAGATTATTCTCTCTTCATGGAAAAGACTTCGAACATTGACATGTATTATGTCCACCTGATTAGGACACCAGGTGCCCATATACAATCAAAATCATTTTATTTCCACGACGGTATGTTTGAATATATGATATTCAAATCTCATCCATTTCATTGTGAATGAAATATGTCCACTGGATAATGGAAATTGTCTTGCATTGTGTAGGTGAGCCTCAGCCAATCAGTAAATGACCTAGATAGATTGAAAGAGAATCCTTCACCTGGCTGTCTAATAAACAGGGGCCTTATGCTTCGGCCATCTTCACATTCAGATTCACCCATCTTTAGACTGGCCTGATGTCAGCTCCTCTCCTACAGCCCCCTCACTGCCTTACTGTCCATATCTCACAGCTCTCCAGATTCCATCATTTTCTGAGTCAATTTGTGAGTCAGCTTCTGAAAGCAATGCTTTTCCTTTTCCTTTTATACAACCTCCGTTTCATTTTATAATGAAGGTGCACACCAATTATTAAAAGAAAGGCATTAAATGAGGCTCTCGTCAGTTTCAATAGACCAGTATAAGCTTATCAAATCCTCTATTATACTAGCTGAACTTCTTCATAAAGATTAACACTCTGGTGAGAGTATGACTTTCAAATTCCTGCCCTCATCTTTATTTCCTCATTTACCACTTACATCCAAAATTTGTGCAAGTTTTAACATTCCTGAAAGAAATATATGCTATAAATAAGAATTCCAACAACCTATAAGCAAAAATGTGGGGGGTGCATACGTGTGTGTGTGTGTGTGTGTGTGTGTGTGTGTGTGTGTGTGTGTGTGTGTGCATATGTGCCATTATTTTTCATTTCCTTGTCAGATTAGGTAGAAAAAATACACCGAGGATAGTAAGTAGAAATTAAGTTTTAAAATGCTTTTCATGGTAACACAGTTGGTTCCCTACAAGCCAAAAAATAGTGTATGGAAAAAAATATAACACTGATGTCTAAGGTATTACTAGAGATTGTAAGCAAACCAGGGCTTGCTACCCAGTAAAATACTAGTTCAACATGAGGTGTTTGTTGAATCTGTTGTTTTGAGTGACTAATATGACCTCCTGTGATCTGTGTGGATATTCTGGGAAACCAGCCATATTAATTTCCCCCTGACCACAATATGTATTTGGTACTGAACATAAGACTCCTTTATGCCTATTGCAATGCTTTTTATATATGGATCCTGAATGGGAGAGAAGTTCCCTTCTGCCAAGGAGGATACAGAATTTTATCAGCTTAAGGGTGATCAGCAGGCAAAATTCTGCTTCCTGGCTCTTTGTCTCCACATAAGGTGAAAAAAAATGGGTAACATACTCATGCACCTGACTCAGGAAATGAACGTTCTCCTGAGAAATGTTCAAGGCCCCAATGTCTCAACTGCCAAGTCCATCTCTAGGCTTCAAGGTAACCTTGAGATTTTGTTTGAAACTAAGCTTTTTGTTCTTTGTAGCAAACAAAAACCTAACACATTTAATTCTAGATTGAAAGGACTATTGTCTGCAGATGGATATTGTATTCATTGTTCTAAACACATAATTGTTGGTAAAAATGACGGTAAGTACTTCTAGACCATTATTATCAAATTGCCATGGAAGCATAAAGGCTAGATATATTTGTCGATAATTGCATATATATTGAATATATAAATATTTAATTGTTTAGATGTATAAAATTCATATGACTTGTGCGTAAAACTTATAGGAATGCACTGTAACAAAATTGGAATTTGGCTATTACCTCAATAATTCTATACCAATCATAGGACAGAAATGTTATTAAAGTAAAGGAATGAGAGCCTCAGCAGTTTTGAGGTTATTTGGTTATTGAACTAACTTTCAGTGGTAATTTGCAGACTGAAACATGTATACCTTAACGGGACCTGTATGTAACCATTATTACTTTGTAGAAATCATCATAGCCTTTTGATGCAAGAAACTTGCTTGTATATAGATACATAAATTTTGCGATCTCTGTCTTATTTTGGCTTAGATAATCATCAAGTCAGGTGGCCTCTGTCTTTATCCCTTGTACCGAGTATGTAATTTGAAATGGGATTAACTATCGACTTCACCACGACGGAGGCATGTCAGAAAAGTTATGTATGAATACCACAGGAAATCATGACTGAATAACATTATGCCCCCGTATGAATCATGAGGTGACAGTAATTTGTGGGAAGACATGTGCTAGACAGTGTTAAAATGAGGCTAAAATTGTAGATATCTTCTTTTTCTGTTCTTTCTTAAGCATTTTAACATAAAATGCAGTACAAATTGTCCCAAAGCTTATATTGAATCACAGATAGTTTTTATTTGTCTGAAATTTCACCTACAGATTTAATAAAAGTGGCCTTTTTTTAATGACAAGGTGTTTCTAAAAATACCTTGGAAGATTGTTTTCTTTCAACATTATGTACATAACTGTAATTTTTTTTGTCTTCTTCTTTGTCTCTCCTTGAGATGCCGGGTGGAGCGTAAGTGCACTTTTCTTGGTACCCTGGGCTTCCTTACTCCCAGCCCTGGGGTTGCTTGTCCATCATGTGTCTGACCTCTGTTCCAGTGTAACTCAGAGAGCCTGACACTATTCCTTGTCTTGGCTACTCTCTTTCTTCAGGCAGTTGCTGAGTTTGCAACTGGCATGCCATGGATGTTTCTCCTTAAACGCATTTAAATTATACTCAAGCTTCAAAACAAATAATTTTATTCATGGTTGGTCTTAGTCAGAGCAAAGAACTGCCTAATATTGATGCTTTGGGAAAAAATCAGTATTCCATAACAGAAAAGGAAATTTAATCTATCTTTATCTCAAAATGAAATAGAAATTTATTTTAAATATCTCTATATCTTGTGCTGTTAATACAAAGTTTGCTGCTCTAAGAATTAAGGTTATTTTTTAAATTTTCAATATGATCACCATCAATAATGAACAAATTTATATACAAATGAAAATATCTTTGATAAGGATATGTGAAAATTAATAACAAATTTTTTTTTGTGTCTGTGTCTATGTAAGTGAGCATTATATCTATAATTATACATGAGGAAGCCATAGGACAACCTTGGATATCATTATTTCTCAGATGGCACTTAACTTTTTTTTTTTTTTTTTCAAAATGTCTCATTGGCCTGTTCTTTACAGGATACATTGGTGTGCTGACCAGGAAGCCTTTGGAATATTGCTGTTTCTACCCTATCATGATTGGGATTACAAGGACATGACATTATGCTGGGTTTTTGTGTGAGGACTGGTTATTAGATTCTGTTGGAGAATATTTTAAGGTGTGTTACTTTTGTTTACGTTGCGTTTGTTTAACTCTGTGAAGCTGTGTCACTGTGCCTGTCTAAAACACCTGATGGTCTAATAAAGAACTGAACTGGCCAATAGCGAGGTAGGAGAAAGGGTAGGCAGGGATGACTGGCAGAGAGAATATATAGGATAAGAAATATGGGAGAAAGAAGTAGAAGGAGGAAGAGAAGGAGGAGGAGTCCAGGCGCTAGGCAGCTACACAGCCAGCCATGGAGTAAGAGTAAGATTTACAGAAGTAAGAAAAATAGAAAGGCCTAGAGACAAAAGATAGACAGAATAATTTAAGTTAAGGAGGGCTGGCAAGAAATGAGCCAAGCTAAGGCCTGGCATTTACAATTAAGAATAAGTCTCTATGTAAAATTTATTTTGGAGCTGGGTGGTGCCTCCCAAAAAGAGTAAAAGTAAAAATACAAACCAAAAAGAACAAAATTCAGGTTCTCATTATGTGTATAACATATACTTTACTGACTGAATTCTCTCCCCAGGACAGGGAGAATGTTTTTACTTTTGATCCCAGAAAATATTTTAGCTTTGGTTGTGGAATCATGTAACTGCTAGAAAGTTGAAGCATATCAGAGTCACTGGCTGTCTGGTGGACAAAACTGTAGGCAAATAGAGACATGGTAGGCTAAAAAGCCAAAGCCAAAGGGCAGCAGAAGGCTGTAGGAGCCCATCTGGTAGTTTTTGAGTTTCTGAGTGTGTTGTTTATCTGGTGGTTTTCAGTATTGCTTTGGTCTTTACTGTGTGCCTCTTCCTTTTGGAATGGCATGTTCTGGGCCATAGTATAAGTGAAGCATTAAATTTTAAGTAAAGGCTTATCATTCAGACTTTGCCATGAACTTCAAAAGGGAAACAAAGGGAAGCGACACATTGTTAGAGAGATTCTGATTGGTTGAAGAGGCCAATAGGAAGATTTTGAGCAATTTTAAGACTATTAAAAATGTATGGATAGGCTAGCAAGATTGCTAAATGACTAAAGACACATGCTAGCAAGCTTGGTAACTTTAATTTGGAATCCGTGTTGTATCAGGAAAGAACCAACATTTATAAGTTTTCCTCCATCCTCCACACATAACCATGGTGCACATGTGCATTCACTCACACAAATGTGCACTGCACAAACACACACACACACACACACACACACACACACACATACACACAAAGAGAGAGAGAAAGATATACATGCAAATCAATACAAATTTTCTTTTCATTTTCTTCATTTCCCCATCAATTATAGGATGAAGTCTGCGAACCATTATTCAGAAGCAATCTTATGACCTAAGATGTTTTCTATTATAAAAAGACACAGAGATTTTCCAGTTGTAAAACATTGCCACATTCTTACTGCAAACTTTCATTGTAAAAAATACGACACTAACAAATGTGCTATTCACATAAATATAGAATGGCTCTTATAGATATCTGAGTTATTTGATAAGCACATAGATTAAATACTTTGATTTTATGTTCTAGTATCAGTAAACATAATCCACACAAAGAACATAGCTCTGGTTGCCTCCTAGTAAATAAGACTCAAAATTCAGTTGATCAGGAAGTGCTGTTCTACCAAATGCTTAATGTTTTACAACGTGCTTTTCATTAATCGACTGTCTATGATTAGCATTTGCATATGTCATTATAGCCATATCTACAAGTTCATTTGTATGTGGCCGAATAAGAGCCCACTGTTTAACCTGATTTAGTCTGTGAATGGCCATTTCCTCCACAAGGAAGAAGGAAAGTATTCACATATTAGCCTGTTTCTTTTAGTAAGACACGGGTATGTTTTAGTCATGCAGCTAAATTTTCAGCAGGGGAGCCTATGTTTAGTGCACTCTGATTCTTCTATTCAAAGGTTTTCTTTTTATCAGTCTGAGAGTCCTGTGAGTGAATGTTATCCTCATAAAATCAGGGAAAAAATAAAATGGACAGCCAGTCGTTAATTAGGCGTTTTCTTATCAGATCTAACAGGACTCACATAATAATCGTAGCTATGGGGAAAGATACATTGAAAAATTCCAAACACAGTTGCCCCAAGCCCACAGGCACCCAGATGCTGTACATTCAGTCATGAATGAAGAGTTATTTTATGCTTCACTGGGCTTATTAGATGGATATAAAAGCAAATTAACCTAAGTTGCGAGCTTCTCATGTGTGTTAGGAAGAGGCTTAATATGATCTAAAATCTCCCCAATTTATAAGTTCCTTCTGTTTTTGCTCAACTATAACGTTATTTCTGAATGTGATTTCTTGATTGCAAACACATTAGATCACAGTGAGGGTACATGAATCTCAGTGTTAGTGACCCACACAGTAGTGTGCTAGTCATATGGAAAGAAAATTTGTGCTTTGTCTTAAATTTATCATCATTTGAGACAAAATGACAAAAACTGAAGGTATAGGAGGATTGTGTTCTTCCATTGTAAATAATTGAAATGCAAAGACACGCAACTTTGGAGAAGAGATTTTCCTTTTATTTTCACAGAAAATGAAAAACTGTGGATTTATTCCTGGATAAAGTACATAAAGTTTGATAGAGGAAGACCCCCTGAAAAATCTCCAATGGAAATGGATGAACCAGGTGATTCGACATTTCAGAGCACCTCTGTTGAAGTTTCTGCAGCTCTGTAACCAGAACAATTTCAAGTAGACTGGCTGAGATGACCCAGCCTTAGAGACTACTCCACTAAAGTCTTGTACATAATCCTAAATTTTTCTTTGGATTCCCATGAGATTGCCAACACCCCCATTCAGCAGGAAGTAGCCTAGAGAATGACGCCCACATTCCCAAAACATGTATTATGGATGTTTGTGTTTATTTACAGTGTTGTTTATGAGTTGTTATAGATAAGAGGGGAAAAGAATATTAGATTTGGAATTCTTGGTGTTTAAAAAGAAAAAAGGGGATATATAGGGGAATTGTGTTGTTCCATTGTAAATAATTGTCCCACTCACTAGTTTAATAAAAAGAGCTGATTGGCCAAAGGCAGACAGAAAGTATGGGCAGGGCTACCAGACTAGAAAAACTCTGAGAACAGGAAGAACAGAGCAGAATGGCAGAGAGAAGCCAGAAAAAGCAGAGGACAACTATGCTGCTCTATGAAAAGGTAACGAGCCACATGGCTGAACTGGATAAGAGGCATGGGTTAGATTAAGGGTAAAGAGTCAGCAAGTTATATGCCTGGGCCTTAGGCCAATCAGCCTAAAACTACTGTAAGCATCTGTGAGTTCTGTGGGTCTGTGAGTCTGTGGGCCTAAACCTTGAGGTTAGGCCTGAAAGTCCAGGCCAGAAACCTCCTACTACAAGAAGGCATTGAAAAAAATGGTGAATTGGAAACCAGACTCTACTCTTTGTCTATCTTTGAGTTCTAACTCTTTCTGCCTCAATATTTCTAGCACAAAAAAATAATGACAAACTTTCAGTTTATAATTGTAAGAGTACCCTGAGATCATACATATTTAATCTTAAGCAGAAGGTCAGCATTCTATATAAGTACATACTTTATATAATGCATCAATTTGTTGAAAGAGATCAATTTCAGTCAGAAAAAAAAGTTAACAAGCATAAGACCAGAAAGGGAGATAAGGACAATATTTTATAGAGATAAATGTTATATAAATATATGAATGACCTAGACTACAATGAGTTCTTCAGATTTGAATAATGGCTTAGGAATTTATTAGCCTCATTCAAAAAAATTTAACATCAAACATACTCTCTTAAATATTTGCTCTTATGTGTTCTTGCCCTTATGTTTTCCTTGAGAAATGTCCATGATTTAAAAAAAAAAGTTATGTTGTACATAAATATCAACTCATGTACTTTACAGTTAGTTCCTAGAGGTAACACTCTGTACAGTATTGCATTTATGAAGCTGTTCCATGGGAAACTTTGGTTGGAAATGTTTCTTTATTAAGGAAAGGAATGCAATCAGAACATTAGACTGGAAACTTTATAGGCATTGGTGTTTCTGTATAACATTTTACTAGAACTTGACTTCATGGTTCCTTTAGTTTAAGAATTTATTAGACATCAACAATAGTTCTGGACTTTCCGATGCACAGATAAGGAAATATTAGAACAGTACAAGAGACTGAATTTATTTGTACTTATCTAAATCAGTAGTATTAAAGGAGGCATTATTTCTTTGTATGACCTAGATTACAATGATTTTTAATTCTTTTTCTTCTGTTCATTTGGTTTGTTCCTATTACTCTGTTTATTTTGTTTTTATGACTTGTTCTGTTGCTATTCTTTAGATGCCTCTTTATTGTCTAAGAAAAAACAGAAAGGGTATGGGTAGGAGGGACTGTGAAAGGCTCTTTATTATTGAGGGAGAGAAATGGTAATCACAATATATTGTATGAAAATAAGATCTATTTCCAATAAAAGAAGAAATAAAAGTTGGCATGACTCCAGCTTCTGATGGTACCTTGAGATAACAGGTTAATTTTATTTCTCTGGCCTTACTAGTCCATGACCATTCTTAGCCACAACAAGCACCACAGACTCTGAGGACTATGTGCTTTCGGGCACTCTACCTACCATCTGCTTCTCTGTCTATTTGTGTTATAAAGTAAGGAACAAGATACTCTCCATGATTGTTTTCAAAAGTGTGTGCTTATCTTATTCCAACCCTAGATCTATTCCTCTTTAATTGTTTAACTCTACATGCGGAGGTAAATACCATTAAGAAGTGTGACATAGAAAGTAAGGCAATTGAGTAAAACCTAAACTAGCTAATTGCCACTGTATAATGTGCCCATAATAATAATGTAATGTAATGGGAGCTGGCCTACTCTAATGAGACACTTCATCAATCTTTAATGCATAAGTGTATGCACACAACAGGGATTCTGAATGCAAACAAACAAAACAGGAGGAGGAAAATGGGAAGGAGGTGGGCAGGAAGAGAAGAGGGGACCGCAAAGAATATTTATTTATCAATAATTGGGAAACAGTGCTCTTTCATATCAAAGCTTCAAAGTCATGAAGGGAGAGTTCCAGGTCTGTGCTTCATGTGTCTTATCCATTAATCATGCTATGAAGGTTATAAGATATGTTGGGATAGTTAAGAAAGTAAAGATAAGATAATGCTTTAGGTTGAGTCTTGCAGTATATAAATTCTGTAGTTACTAGTTATTTATTGTGTAATTTTTGTGACAGTCTGTGTTAAGGCCAACTTGACATGCTAGGTTAGCTGTTGACCTTAACGTGAAGAATGTGGAATTGGTGTTTGGCTCAGGGTCATGTTGTCCCTCTAGAGCTATCACTTTTATAGAACTGTAACTGGATCCTTTCATCAAATTCTTATTTCTATCCTGTTACCATCGGAAACCACCATTCCAATGTCTACTTGTCTGTATTTTATTTTATATTTTTAGGTTCCACATTTAAGTGCATGCATTGTATTTTGGCCTTTGCATGGCTTATTTCAGTTGCCATACTACCATGTTTTTAAACACTCTTTTAAGTTGCATGATATTCCTTTTAAATATCATTTTTTTCCTTCTATTGTCTTTCTAACTCATAGAGGCCAAGGAATTGGGCCAGATCCCTTGTCAGGAACCAAACTTAAATCCTCTGAAAGATAAGCAGGGGTGGGGGTGTTCCCATTAAATCACCTTCTCCGCCTTCGTCCTGCACACCTTTTAAATAAGCTTTACATTTCTGTCTCTGTCCTTTAAGCAATCTCTTAATGAACATACTAATTCCTGATAATGTTTAAGTCTGCTCACCTAGCTTCCCTAGTTTTCTTTTATATTTATTTTGTTTGTATGAAAGTTTACTTCTGTAATCTGTGTTGAAATACTGTTACTTTGTTCAAAACCTTGTCTTCTCTGAATCTCTTCTCTTATAGTTTCATGTTCACTCTTATTCTGTAGAAATAAATCTTTAGTCTCAGGCTCTGCCCTTTAACTCTTTCAAAAACTAGGAACCTTTAGTTTTATAATAGGAGGAAAATATCCATTTGAAATTATTCTTAAACATGTACATTATATTGTATGCATGTATTATATACATGGTGTATTTTAGTTTATTACTAAGATGTGTGCAGAATCCCATACACTAGTGCTTCTTCAAGTTCATGAATAAATACATAATGACATTTTATTTACAATATGTACCTAATTATCAAAATGGTTTAAAATCTCTCATAACCAGTAAAGTGGAGAAAGCTTAGCTTCCTGTATAGTCTGAATCTAAGTCCTAGATTTATTTAATTTGCTTCACCTGTGATTTATAATTGTGGAAGTGGTTTCTTTGCAGTGAGGATAAAAATTGAAAACAAAAGATGTCAAATATGTATTGTGTACAATTTTTAAGTTTAATGCTGCTCTATATAGATAATTGATTATATTGTTTCATTTTTTTCTCTCAAAACACATACACTGCTCAGTATTTTCACCTTAAACTATTCTTCTATTGTTCCAACAATCTCTTATATATTATGTATCACAGCTAACAGCAAAGAACTAGATTGTCGACACATAGGCATTCCCAATGACTTTTGAACTATGAACAAATTATTCCAAAAATCTATCAGTGACAGTTTCTTTACTTAAGCAAAGCCCGATAAAAATACAGCAACAATACAAAAGCCTACCTATCATGAGAGATCCATGACTTAAAGATAGAGAAGAGAAAGGAAGTTGTGATATTTAAGTTCTATTAACTTTATTCTGTGGAAAGTCTTGTCATCTGTCTTATCCAGTCCTGACAAAACGGTGATAAAGTATAATGTTTTAATTGGCATTTTGCTAGGAAAGGAAAAATGAGGTGAGACAAAGATAACATTCCAGCATGGCATAGAAGAAACAGGCACAAAGTCCTACTACCAACCAAGATGCTACCAGCACATAAAAAACAGCTTTCTCAGTGGAGTGGCAAGGGGTATATCAACCACAGTCAGGGAAGGCCATATGCTCAGGAGCCTTTGGCCCAAACATATAGACTTTATTTCTTTTGTGGCTGTTTTCTTTAGGTTCCATTCTTGTTTTGGTTTGTTCTGTTCTTAAGAGCTAGAAAGAACATAAAATTGAGTATCTAGAGAGGCATAGAAGATCTGGAAGGAATTAGGAGACAAAAAGTAATATAATAAAAATACTGTACTAAATGTTCATGAATAAATATGTCAAAATAAATATAATGTTTAGAAAGAGATTTTTTTCCAGAAAAGGGTGAACTTTCAGCAGTTCTGATGTTGACTCTTGCAAAGTCTCTGTCAGAGACATTTGTCTTAAAAAGTTTTCTTCTAGAATTTTATAACATCTTCCTATAAGATAATGCACTTGTTTCATATAGTACATGGTATTATCTTTCAAATCTCAGGGTAATATTGCTGATTCAGACACTTATGCCTTAGTAGAGTTTCTGCATTCTCCCCAATGAACATGAAATGTCTAATTCAAATCTTGTGAAACCATTCCCTCCTCCAAACATCATTTGACTCAGTAGAGATTTGAATCGGATATGGACACAGAGTAGAGAACTCAGGGCTAGGGAAGACAGGGCATTTGGATACACTGGCAGCCCCACGTGCTACATAACAATCTCTGCAAAACTGCCCTCTGCTCTCTCTGCTTAGAAGATAGCAGAGGAAGAAGAAAAATCAAAAAGGAAAAACACCTTGAACAGAAGCAATAGAATGTGCTCATCACCTGTTCCAGAGTTAAAACCATACAAAGCAAATCTTTTCTTTCATGTTATCTCTCTCCCCATCATTTTCTATGTATTCTAGTTACAGCCTGACTTCATATAGTCAATAAGTGAATCACGATCTAGGATGATGAGCCAAACCGTTATTCTTGTACTGGAAGTTTCTCTACCCCCTTGAAAATCCTCTGAGGAAAAGCATGACTTTTGTCCATCTTTCACGCTAGTCAGTGCAGTGACATGCGCACTGTACTCAACAGAGGATGAAGCAGAAGAGAGGAAAACAGCTTGGTGCCTGGAGACTGAGCCCATCAGTCTCACAGTAAGAACGAAATCACAAAGATTGCTTTGTTTTTCTTTGTTCAAAGAATTTGGCTTTCAGGGTAGCAGCATTTTGCTGTCACAATGGGATAAATTTCTTTTGGGGGGGGATATCTCTGCTGGTGAGGAGTTCTCAAGGTGACCCAAAAGGCTTAATGTTTTTTTTTAAATGTGAACAGCTGAAAAGAATGTTGGGGGAAATGATATTTGTGCCTTCTGAGGAAAAACTACAGAGGTTTAAAAAATGAATGCAGTTGAATCTTTTGATGTTTGGCACAATTTCCCCAGAGAAATTATGTGCAATTACAGTTGAGGACTAAGCACCACTCTGTGGTGTGTAGCTGGGTTTTTTAACTCTCAAATTATCGTCAATAAACAAGTCAAATTGAATCTTCCAGTTCTGAGGCTCAGCAGGTGTTGGGGACTGTTAAAGTCTCCAGAAGAGGAGGGAATGTTTCCTTTTGGCATCTTTGAACTGCAACTAATAATCTGTGGGGGAAACATAAAAATTAGCATGTGAACATTTTTGTTGGAGCCTTCAAGACACAGGAGCAATCAAGCTGTGTTTTAACCACAGTCATCATACAAGGTGCTGTTTGATTTCCCTTTGACAACTGAAAAAAATTAGGTTTCATAAGGGTGTTTGGAGACAGAAAGAGCTAAGTTGTAAGGGTGCTTGTACAAATGTGGTGATCGAAGTTCAAATTTCTAGGACCCACACAAAACTCAACTGCATAATTCAAGCACATGTAATGGAAGGGTTGCAGATGATGAGAATTTCCAGAAGCTCACCTGAAATGATCTGACTGTATAGATGTGCCCATATTCACACATGAGTGTGCATGCACGCACATGAACATATGTGTACACACACACACACACACACACACACACACACACACACACACACACACACATACAGGCACTCATACACATCCACGAAAGGCATGCATGTTCATTTCATATGCCCGAAAGTTTGCCTCAGATTGTTTGAGCCCACATAGGTTTTGTGCCTAATGAAATGTTATCCAGACACCCATCTGTAGTGTTGTGTATCTCATATGTAACCCTGACATGTATTGGCCCCTGAGCTGGAGATTTGAAACAACTATAGAGCCTCTGTGATCATAAAGTAGCTCAATACTCACAGAGGGAAGTTCATCTGTGAGAGGGAAGACTGTCCTGTGCTACCTGGTTGCTCTTTTTACTGATTGTGGTTCATCCTGTGCCCCAGAAGAAGCTGAGTTAGTGTTAGAATGAACACCAGGACACCTTGTAGTTAGTTAATCTTAGCTAATTAATTGTCCTTTCCAAGGCAGCCAAGAATATAAGAAACTACAATGCAAATGTTTTATAAATTTTATATAAAAGGCTTTATTTTTACTTTCAAATCTAACTCCATACACAGAGATTTGACAAATTCCTTAAATAGCTATTCAACAGTTCACCTTGCATGTCATTCAGATAATCTAATGTAGATTTTAGGATCCAATGCAATGAAGTCACATATACAAACTCTGATCATTTTGAAGTACTGAACAGCAAAATGGTCAAATGACTTGAGGGATAAGTGGACTCTATTTAGTAGTATGTCTTTTCCTGAACATTCATAAATGTCAAATCAGCTCTCACAAAGTAACTAAATGTCCTATAAAATAAAAAAAGAAAGAGCAAACCATATCCTAACATGCTGTGATGTATTGACATAGACCACCTTAAAGTCGTATATTTAAGTAAGTTTCTATAATTAAACTGTGAATTATCAATTTCACTTTGACAACTATCCATGTTTGCTACAGTTAGCCTTTTTTGTTTCTGAACCACGATTTTTTAAAATAATGTCTGTTTCATCACTAGTTAGAGACCTGGAAATGTCAAAACTCAGAACATAAGCTCCATGTAGTCATTTTCCAACCTTGTTTGAGCCTAACATTAGTAACTCCTTTTAAAACAGAATGCCTCTAAATTTGTAATTTTGAGGCAGAGAAAGAAAAAAAGATAAGTTAAACCAAAAGATAAGTTAAATGTTGTGTTTCAAAGAATTCCCAAATATGACAGAGTTCAAAATTTTGATAAAATAGAAATCAAATGTACAACCAATTTTCAAGATTTCATTTCAAATTAATATTTAAATGTATCTTAATATTCACTTATTTTAGACATACAATACACACACATACGAACACACACAAACAAACATACACATATAAAATACATGTACACATATTTGTGTATTAATATAGCACAGTGACTATGTTCCTCAGTAGTATTTAACTTATGTTACCAATATTGTCATACTGACTAATCACATTAGTTGTATTTACTTAGTGACATGAGCTCCCATCTTTAAATGGATAATAAAGCCTTTCAAATAAGGCACCAGTGTTCTGATTTTTCAGAATTGCTTACATGATATGGGGCTGTCCCAGATAAGTGCTCAAACTTAGTGTTGTCTTGATAACCCAATTATGCATGTAGCCCTACCCTAAAGCTCATGGAGACCCACCTGCTTTTACCTCTCAAGTGCTGGGGTTAAAGGTATGTGTCACAACACCCAGCTCCTTTCATTAGCTGGGCTTTATTGCAGATGGCTTTATTTAGATGTGAGAGTAATGGAGGTCAGTATGACACACAATTTAATCCCTACTGAGGAAGATCATCAAATATTTACTACACAGACACTTATTGAGAAGCTTTTGAATTGCATTGGAGCAACATGTTCCATTGACATCTTAGTCCTCATTGTTAAAATAAATGTCTAATTAGTATATAAAGTTAATATTTAAAATCCATTGTGTTGAAGGACTTAAGCTGCTTTTGTGTTACTTTACTTATATAAAACCAAGAGTGGCGTACAATTCCATTTTCCTTGGATTCCCTTTTACATGTCATGATTGTGTTATAAATATGAAATTTCTCTATAAGTTCATGTATTTAAATATTTAGTTCCTAGCTTTCATGAGCCTTAGTGTAGGACCTCACAGGAGTAAGCATCTAGGGGAGGGGCTCAAGTTTGCCTGCTTGCACACATTATGAATGGGGATGCAACAGGACCACTGTCTCAAACTCCTCCTGATATAACCTCTTGCTGAGATGGGTCGCACTGTTTGGCAAAGTAAATCCACCTGTGCTTAAGTACCAATGTCGTCAGTGTTCGGCACAAATGTGAGAAAAGTAGTTAAAACTTTATCTCATTCCATGAAATCTTGAACACTGTCTTCCTTTTTAATAATAGTTTTACATTTTCTGTGGCATGTGTATGTGTATGTGTGTGTGTGTGTGTGTGTGTGTGTGTGTGTGTGTATTCAAGTTCCTGTAGAGGACATATGTGAACTGAATTCTAGTTCTTAGGAAAAATAGTGCGTTCCCTTTAGTGCTGAGCCGTCTCTCCAGTTCTGTATGCACTTCAATGATATTTGTTACATGCAGACCCCTTTGGCCACATTTGACAACTTCTTTCTTGTACATACATCACACACACACACACACACACACACACACACACACACACACACACACACACACACTCACACACACAAGTCTGTATATAATGTTGCCAATTTGCATTCTATGTTTTTGACATTTTCCTTAGTCAGAGGTCTACTCCACATAAGCACAAGCTGATGAAAATGGTTAATAGTCACAGTGAAATCAGCAAAGGGCAGCTATATTAACGAGACATAAAGGAGGGGATAATGCCAAGGGAAACTTCCAACTAGAACAAGTGTCTAGGCCTTCTGAAAACAACTTCTTAACTCTCTCTGTGCTACAAGCCATGCTACACCTGTTCGTGTACCCTTGTCTGCATAAGCACTTCCTGTTAGAAGGACACACACTAGAGGCTGACTCTTTTCCACACTTAACTGCTGTTATTTCACTTCTCTGACTTCAAGCTCTGTGAAATCGCTAATTCCAGCTTTGCTCAACTACTGCCAAGCGTAAAGAAAAGGATTGTCTTTTTAAACTTGTCATTTGGAAATTCTGATACAGATTTTCTGAAAACAATATCAACTACATGTCAATTTTGTATGAAAATAATGAAAAAAGAAAAGGGTTGTATATTCTTGATAAATAAACATAACATAAATATTATATATTAAAATTGCATGTGGCAGGAATTCCTAACTCCCATGGAAGAATATTACATTTAATCAATTTTTATTATAAGGACTCCAGATAGATTGTTTGGTTGTAGCAGCTAGAGAACAGAAAATTTCAGGTCTTTCTATACTTTAATCACTTTTATAATCAAATGAATTAGAAGAATTGTGTATCATGTAGCTGAATAACTCATTTCTTCCCATTGCTTCAAAGGTGAGTGACAAAAGGAATATTTCTATAGAACACTCATTTATACAATAATGTCATTTATTATTTGAATGAGGACATCAGAGAATTTAATCACTTTTAAATATCACTCTCACACACTCAGGCTTCTGCAGGGCTGGGAATCAACCAGCAATCTGACTGTATCACACATTTCTCTGCTTACTGATTATTGGTTTGTATTTTAAGAAAACCACACTACTTTTTCATAAAACATCCTATTTTACATCCTAAGTACAATCAGGATGGTGAATGTGAGAGAAAGCACTGGTAGGAGGCTGAGTTAACAAAGACAAAAATGGCATTTTACATTTTCTTGTTTGAAAACAAAGACAAAGAAATGTAAAGTTGGTTAAAAAACAAAAACAAAGAATGTAGAGTGTATTTAGTAAATAATTTCTATATGAAATACCAAGATCAGTACCTGACATTTGAACAACATAGACTTGGTTGTTTCTTTTGCATGACAGTAATAAATGGCATTGTGCACCCTTCTCCATTTGGAGGAAGTGATTCATCACTTGGTTCCACTAGGTTATAGTTAGTACGTTATATGTTATATAGACTTTTATTCCACTAACAGGAATAAGCCTGGCAAAAATAAAACACTGTTGGTATATTTCTATTTCAAATCTTTGATAATTTGCATTTGTTTCTTTGATTTGGTAAAAAAAATTTTTTTGCTGCAGATTTTATTCTCAAGTTTATATTTTTTGATTTTTCTGTAGTCAAACTATGAAACCTTCCCTCCAGTATCTGTACATGGGTTACTGTACTCATAAATATATATGCATATATACATATATATGTATCATATTTGTATGTGTAATAAACAGAATGTATCCAAGATCTACATTTAACATCACATTTCAAACTTTTAGAAGTCTATCCTCAGCAATCACAACCATGGACCAGGAACCTTCCCACCAACCAGAAGGAAGATAACACTGTCCAAAAATACAGATATCAAAATATTCTGGCTTAATGTTTACTTCTAATGAGTTAAAACATATCCATGGAATTTCCTAACTGCATATTTCATGTGACATAGATTTAAACTTCCTTTCTGTTATGAGTGAGAGCCTTATTTTTTTAAAAACATCTTCCCATGGGAGTTTGTTGTTGAATACAGACTATTTTGAACTATATACACTCACACACAAACACCTACATCTTTCCTTATTTTTCTTCAAAATATTGCTTGAAGTCCCTGTTATTTTGCAAAACATTTTAATTAGTTTTTTTTTTTTTAAAAAGTATTTGAGTCTTTCATACGCCAGTACTGTTTTACACCGTTTCTATTCTTTCTTCTGTCCAACTCTTCCTTTGCTCCTAGGCTTTCTCTGGAATTTTCTTCTTTAAAATTTAGCCCATTTGTCTAGCTGTGCTCATATGCTCAAGGGATTCGATCTGTTTGCAACTAGTTCCCTTCATAAAGTTTGATATATTATTTATGTTTCCTTCCCAACGCTAATTAAAGTAGGCATGTGTTAAATATTAAGTTAATGTAGATTGATACTAGGTAATATGGTTGCCCATGGGTGTGTTTCCTTCTGAAAATAGCAGTAAGATCATCTGGGTCAAGGGAAGAAAAAAGAAAAGAGTTTATTCAACACATCAGATTGCTCCTGGTGACATCAAGTTTTGTGTATTAACAATCCCAGCGTTTCTTCCCAATGATTCAAATTCTCCTTTCAGGGTGAAGGGTCAGGCTGACAAACCAGAACAATATTCATTCTTAAAAATAGTAAAGATTGGAGTAGAAGGAAAAATCACCACAGTGATAAGACCCTCCATGAACATATCCATCTATTTTCAGACTAAATGTGGAAATGACTCAACATGAGCAACAAGTTAGGCACCGAGCTCTCATTCTACTATACATTTGCTATAGGTTGCAGTTGGCAAAGCTAGACTACATAATAAATTAAAATGACATCATGACAAGAAAGTAAGATTGTCCTTATGTTCCATTAACACAGTATTCTTAAAGATTAAATGAAAATGTATATTTAAGACAACGAAACTAAAATAAAGCTTTGAAGATGGCTGATTTTAATATATTTCAGCAGTATACAAATTACACAAATTAAGATGTAGACTTGAATAAGCTATCAGAAATTAAAAGTTTTAAAATTAATTTTAGCATGAAAAATTTGAAAATTGAACCTTATAAACTGTGAAACAATGCTAAGTGAAATTAAAAATAGAAATGCATGAGGTTGTATACTATGTTCATGAATAAAAATACTCAATAAGACACCTAATTTCTCCAAAATTTATCCTTGGAGTTGGTACAGCCTAAATTCACTGTTGAAATTTTGCTAGAATTTAATATTTTTTTCTGTGATTCAAATCATCCTGAAAAACCAATAGGAGGAAAGCTAATAAATCTTATAATCAACTTACCATAAAGTTGGAGCAATCGAGAAAATATAATATTAATAAAATACAGAGACTTTAGTCAACAGATGTCTCACTCTAATAAGCTACTCTGAATAGTAAGGCTACATCACTGGGATCTTTTCAACAGACATTGTCTATATAGCAAATCCCAAACGTATCATACAGTATAAATCTTTCTCTTAATATCTAAGAATTTCAAAATACAACAGTAGTTGAATGAAATTAGAGATCATTCTTCTCAGTCCTATAAATTATTGACTTCTTCAATTTTCATCCTGCTTCGGTCATTTCTGACACCTGAAGATTTCTACTCCACCTCTCTTTTATGAGGGACATGAATATGCAAAGATATTGAAAGGATTTTTGTTTGCAGATATAATTTGTATACCACCAATCAATGTTATCAAACACAGAGAAGCCTTCCTTTTATGAGATTGAAGGGTAACAGAGAGGCTGTTACCTCTGTGATCCTGGCTTTAATGATGTATAAAGATGATCACTAGGGCTCAATGTTCACAATCCACAGTTACCTTTTAATGACAAAGCACATTTGCTTCTTCAGCCATATTGGTAAAGCTGTCTAGTCAGTGGAGACATCTAGACTCTATTTTCTTAATACACTTCAAACTATAGAATACAATCCCTAACCACTGAAAGAAAGCAGAGAGCTGGGAGCAGATGCAAATGTGTCTACCAGTGACTCATGGACAGCAACTGATTCAGAAAACACTGTGACCATTATTTCACTCCTGAACCAGAACCAGGATTCCACTTAGTAAGACCCAAAATGTACTTAAGTGCTACCTACTAAAGATGCTAACATAACCCTCTGGTATATTATGATACTGGCAGAAATTTTAAAATGTTGGAAGAAGCAGCTCATAAGATTGGAAATAATAAATACTTGGGAGCTAGACAAATGCTTGTCTACTTAAGAAATGTATGTATGTGTGTGTCTATAATCCATAGTTGCAAACATATTACTGCACTCAGGTCAATGATCATTTATTGGATGTTTTCTTTCCACCTTGTGCTCACTAGATTATTTTAAAGTAGGGAGATATAATGAAGTTCAAGGAATGTTTGAAATCGACAAGAACATTTTATATTTAAGATGAACAATCATGACCCTAAAGAGAGCTGGCTGAAGGTGTCTTGGAAAAGATAGAAATATGAACCTTCTCTGAGGTCGTTACTCAAAAGGCTGTTAAACAAGAATCAGGAGGAGAAGGAGAGACAGGGAGAACAAATTGAAAAAGATTGAAGCAAAGTAGGAGACAGATAACACAAGTCAAGAATCAAGCCAGAATCAATACTGTAAATGCATCCGAGGCATAAGAAGGATAAGGGTAGTAAAACAAATAAAAAGCAAAAAAAAAAAAAAAAAAAAAAAAAAAAAATTCTGGATTTATCCCGAATGTATGGTTGACCTTTTAGAGACCAGAATCAATAATAGAGAGTATAAAGCCAAGTCTATTTCTCCTTCAGGCTTAGAGTACAAGGCAAGGAAAGAGACATTATAACAAGGTTTAACTTGAAAAGCAAGATGGTACATGGTATAAAATCTAGAGATAAGGGAATGCCAAAAGAACAGAAAAGATGTATTCTTGCTTAGAGAGCTGCAAGGAACACCTGAGATCATTAGACCTCACTTTGTATTAAAAATACCTGTAACCAAAACCAAAGCTGAAACACAAAGTATTTTAGATTTGAAGCCCTGAATAACACATTTAAAACTTGAGATATAATCATTCCCATTTTATAATGGAGACTTAATGTTCTCAGCATTTAATTGAATAGATTGAAAATAAGTTCTCAGGTTGATGTGGTTTTACTCTAACAGAGATATTTCGAGTCCTAATTGTGTTTGGTAAGTTGGCTATGAATCACATAAGAAATGCATTAGTAGAAAGTAATGCGTTCATTTCATTAAGATATTAGATATTATAAATGTGTAGGTTTTATTTGTGTGAGGGTTTTATATTCCTGCAGAACAAGAAGCAGTGTATATTCCTCTGTAAGTTCTCTTTATTAACTCACCATCCCCTTAAGAAACCAGGATAGTAGATATCATTTACTTTCTCTTTCCTTTTCTGGCAAAGGTTCAAACAAGTAATAGAATGTGTTTGTAGAGACTCAGCAAGTCTATCTGAGTAAATTATCTGATATTTATAAGAGAGGAATAAGATGCCTGTTGTATTCTACAAACACAGGACAAGCAAAATTACATTTTTCATTCCACATTAGATAATTTTACCAGTATTAATGTAGTTATTTATTGACCAAATACATAAACAAGTTATTCTATGTACATCCTTAAGACAGATGCATGACTCCATAGACAGGAAACAGTTCAAACACTTTATAAAGGCGAAACAGAAATGATCAACCAAATGACAAAACTATTCTCTTAATAGAATATTTTCATTAATTAACTTTTGTATTTTATAAAATCACTTTATCAGAAAGCACATTGGATACTTAGATGAAAAATCTGTGCTGTTTGCTAATGAGAAACATTTGAAGCACTTTTCAGATACTTGATCAGTATCAATCCATATTTAAATGACCATAAAGATGAAGATTACTAATGTAGAATTTCCAACGTTAAATTTTGAGATTTGCTTAAAATGTTAAGGAATTTTATTGCATAGAAGGTTGGGTAGGAAGTCATTTAGTCTCCAGAGGAGGAACATTGATATTAATTATACCCTAGTACTAATACTCTTGGTTATTAAATACACATTTCCTAATATTGTTGTATTCTCAAAAGCTCACTCAACATGGTAAAAAAAAAAAAAGCAATAAAGGACTTAGGGGATTTGGCAACTCATATATTTCCCATCAGTCTAGAAGCTTAATTGCCTAATACATCCATTAATTTTCTTCTTTCATAATCCTATATTAGCTTTACAAAATAGAAGCTACTAGAATTTCCGAGGGAAAATGTAGCGAGAATCTTATAGATACTATCTCCAGGTCAGATTTCTTGTATATTATGCCCAGCCAAAAAAGCCCAAGTAACATCCACATATCTTTGTTGTTATGATTTCCTTCCCCTTTGCAGGCAGCGTCACGTAGCTTTAAGTGCATTCAAATGAAGTGAGAGACCTAGGTGGGTAATGACACCTGACTTCTGTATTTTTTACTTTGAATTACTAATTATAGGGATACAATAAAATATGATAACTGTGAGCTAAGAATACACTAGCAAATATGAGGCTCTCATTCAGAGGCAACATACATGTAATCATGGAGCACATTTGTTATCCAAGAGGTGAAGGTCAAATACAAGTGGATCCTGAAGACTCCCTGAAGTCAGTGAGTCTAGTAGCAATGAAAGTTCACTTCAAAACATTCTGTGAGAGCAATAGAACTTTAACTCCATGTATTCACATGAGCACATGCGCGCGCGCGCGCACACACACACACACACACACTTTAATTTGTTTTAAAAAGTCAGACATGATGTCAACCATATGTACTTTCATCACTAAGGGAATGAAGAAAGAAAAATACACAGAGCTCACTAATCAGCCTGAATATCCTAGTGGGTTAGCCCAGACCTCAACAAGATACTTTGCCTCAAGAACAACTGGGTGGATTGGTCCCAATGCTAACCTTTGGCCTCCACATGCACACTTGTGTGCATTCACTACCAGCCATATCATATTTACAACTATACATACATACATCCTCACACAAGAACAGGTGTGTTACATACACGCATACACACACATACAGACAGAGATTGTTACATTTTTATGTGTGAATACAATGCACACACAACTGTAAAGCAGTAATATTGGAATTGCAAAGAAATTTGTGTGTATTAATCTTATTTAAAATATACTTCTCTACTCTGAGAGGCCATTCCATCTCAATCCATTTCAATTCAAGTTACATATTTCTTTTCTCCTATAAAGCTTGTTTCTTTTATGTCTAGCCTGTTTGCTCTGCACTTCTGCTATAACCTAAGTCAATAGATACTCATTTTTAAAGTAATAGAAAGAAATTGAATGCAATCCGCTGGCACATTTGGAAGCTCACATCCCTGCAAAAAGTAGCATAATATGAACAATCTGCTTCCTCTAAGATATGCCTTATTTTTTTTAAGGTGTGAGCTTAAGTTTCTTCTTATTGTCCTAAAACATGTAATAATTACAAGACCTTTCATTGGTGTTTTAAAAACTTAAATATGTACTGAATGCCCACAGGAAGTAAACTAACAAAAAAGATAAATGTTCACGATTCTGATAGAAATTTAGTTGTAGTAAAAATAAGTAGATCAAAATTATAATCAATAATTAAACTACTTTTCCCCATGTGACACTTTCATTTTGTTAATACTCGTAATGTAGTTCTTTTTAAATTTTTTATTGTGCACTAGAGTGTAAAATTATTAAATATCAAATATATAAGAAGCTTTGAAAATAGTATATTAAGATACCTATTCAGATTTTGACAATAAAAGGGTAGGAGGAAGTTGATTTGTTAATCTAGTCAAGGAATCAGCTTTTGGGTAAATTGCTTTTCTTTTCTATTATTATTTTCCATTATGAAAATATTACCTCTTTTTTGTTGTTTTTTTTTTGAATTGAGTATGAATTATTATTTGATGTTTTGAGTAAATTCTATAGTCTTATGCCTATGGATATCCAAAGTTTAGCTAATTTACTTAAACTTCTTATCTGCATGCTTTCTATTAGGCTTTGATGACTAATTTTAATGGTCCACTTTCCACGGTCTATAATCACCTGAACATAGTGTTCCAGTAGGGGATGCTTAGATTAGGAGAGACTGTGAGCATATCTGTGAGGACCCTTTTCAGTTAGGTCAACTAAGATGTGAAGTCCTGCCCACTTTAGGTGGTACCATCCCTAGGCTTTGGGTATTTTGCTGTAACATAAAGACTAGTGAAAACTGAGTCCAAGGCATGCCATCTATGTCTTTATTCTTTCTTAGCTTCTGTATAAGATGTGATTTTCAGCTTGAAATTCTTGCCTTCACTGTCTCACAGTAATGAACTGCAACCTGAAAAGTCATGTTTTTGGCAAATTTTTATGGATTTTTTCCTTAGATACTAGAGTAGTGTTTCTTAATCCGTGGGTTTTGATATATAGAAAACACATATTTCTGATGTGTTTTCCAATGGTTATAACCCACAACTTTAGAATCACTGTTCTAGAAATAGGGGCATGTTCTTTCAGATTTCAGCATATGAGACAAAAAGTCTTTTCCTCCCATGATTTGTATATCACAATTTAATATGCTACTTTTCATATTATAATATATCTCCATTACGTGTATCCATTCCAAAAAGTATACATTAATGTTTAGTTTTCTGTGATGTATTGAATCTATGCTTTCAATCTACTTCTAGGATTTAACTATGAGCATTTATTATGAATTCTGCAGTTTGAAATTTTCTACTTCACTTATACAACTACCTAAGATAAATTATTTTCTCTTGCTTTTTTCCCATTTTGAATGCATTAACTTTTTTAAAAATGAATTTTTTAGCTTTCAGAAATGAATTTAAATATTTTAACCATATTATTTATGATTTTCTGTTAAGTGTTTATTATAAAAGTAAAGACGTGCGAATTGTATCTGTGAGAAATTACCAGATTTGAGGAGAAACATAATTTGCTTTATTCATCTAAATAATATATTTTACTCTATCTTGGGTTTATTGATTGAAGTTATGCATTGCATGGAACAGATCCTACACCGGCTGCTTTAAGTTTAACAGGATTTTAAGGTATGTTTGCGAAGTGCTTTTCCTCATTGAATTCTGAGCTGAAGCCTTGAAGGAATGAATCTTATTGACAAGCCTAATTATGTCTAGTTTTATGGATTCTGAGAAGTCCAGTTTATGGATGTATTTCTTTAGTTTCTGATATACACATACATACACACACACACACACACAAGCTTGTTCTAAAGGAGAAAAAAAAAGTATCAGAAAAAGTAGTAGGCCAACCGTGCTGATGGATCTGTCCAGAAAGAAGGGGAGACTGACAGGAGAGGAAGAGAGAATGAAAGGGCAGACACACGAGATGGGAGAAACCAGGATGACAGCAACTTACGATAAACATTAACTTCTGAACTCCTTAAAAACTAGGAATTAGGTGTGGCCAAGCAACAGAGCCCTAGCCACTGAACTCTATGGAAAATGTTCTAGGCTCTTCCAGAATAAATGAGAAAAACTTTCCCGCTATAAAGATTTTTTTATCTTCTGCTGTACTTTCTATGTTCGTTGGTCCAAATGGAGATGGGCAGACAGAAGCTCTCAAAGTACTCCTAGTATGTAAGGCAAACATACATGGGCTTAGGATGACAGAGTAGAAAACACTTAGCAACATCCTTCTCGGTACTACAGATTCCTCTCTGTGTCCCAGGATTTCTAGATTCCTTTGTTTTAACTGGAAATTGCTTTTGTTTAAATGGCGTTAGAGCGTACATTTTCACTGACAAGAAATCCTACTCACTCCTTACTTATACAATCATGTTGTTCCTGTCTTAGGAAATAGAATGTAGTGGTGTGGAGAGTTAAAGGGGAAAGTTAAACAGGAGGACCATCCAGGGAGAAGAGTGGGAGAGAAAGCGGAAGATGGAATACGTAGATGTGCAACGGATACTGAGGGTCTGATAAAACTACATGGAAACCCACTACTACAAAAGCTTCCTTTGAAAGTCCTTCAAAACACTTTTGACACCACCAAGGTTGCATACAGAAGCTTGACTCTTCATAGTCCTCCACAGTAGGAGCACCAGGGCTGTGAGCAACGGGCTTTCTGACAGCCAAGCGTGTGAGTTGGATGTATGGCTTTGTTGTAGATTTATTGTTAAATTAGTCAAAATCATACTACACAGAAATCCCCCTACTTCAGCCTAGTCTCTACACTATTGTAAAGACTTTCCAAGAAGAATGGCGAGGACTTCACAACGCTAATTTACTGCTACTGAACTCTGTGTTCTCTAAAGCGCTGATTAATGCAAGCACTCATTGTACATACGTGTATACAAAGCGTATGTGTATGCAGTAAGGTTTGTAACTTCATAACTATTTATTGAACATCTGTGATACCATACATATAATAATTAACACACATTTCTTATTAATTCTTAATATGTTTGTTTAACTCAATAGGATTAAAATGTAAGATGACTATAAAGACTTGGAAAAATGAGATGAGAATCGAAATTATGCCACAGCAGAGAAATATAGTTCAGATCTGGTGGGATTTGATTCTAGAACCAAGAGCACACAGGCTATTGCCCTTCAAAAATAAAATGGGCTTTCCTGAAATGTTCTCTCAAATGAAAAGAAATGAGAAAGTAGGGTCCACATTACAATGCTTTGTTCTCGTTCCATAGGTTGTTTCTCCAAGTCACAGAATCCCCCCCAAAAAATTGAATACGGAGTGAAAATAAACGAATTACTTTTGATTTTGGAGTTACAATTGTGTAGTCGGACTTTTCTGTTCTACCCAGGAACTCTCGAGTAACTGGTAGCTGCTTCCAAAATAATTGACTCTGAGGTTTAATTTTATAGTAAGTGATGGGCTAATAGTTCAGGCATATGATTGACTAGCTCTTCTTCTTAAATTGACTCATGATTCTATTTATGTTTAGCTGTGTGGCTTGGTACTTTTGCTTCAATGCAGCATCCTCATGCCTTCCTCTGCTTCTGGCTGACGTTTGCTCTCTCCCTTTTCTTTTCCCAGAATTCTCCCTGTCTGTTTGCCCCACCTCTACTGACCAATCAGTGTTTTATTAAACAATAAAAAAGGCAAATGAAAAATCTTTACAATGTACAAGACCATTATCTTACACAATTATGATAGATTTTATTTCAAAGTTCTATTATTAGATAATATAAATATCTTAACAACTGTAAAGTACTTTTTATTAGATTTTCTTAAACGACATAACCTATGTCATTGCTTAGTTTTTTAATTTTTGAGTAAAGCAATATGGATTGCTTTGGTTTCTATTTTTAGTTTCCTATAATGATTATGTATATAATTCCAATTTTCTTTTCTATTTTTCATATAATCTTTTTTTCCTTTTATAATGTGCTATCAAGTTTGATGTCTTACCTCCACAATAAAAACACTATTTTTATCCATCTTCAACAAATGGAAAAAATAGTCAATATTTTCTCTTTGAGTGTAGCTTACTTATTTCACTTAAAATAATGTTTTCAGTTTCATACATTTTTCTGCAAATGTCATAATTTTATTTTTCATGATGGCTGAATAAAAGTGTATAATGTTCCACATTATTGTCAATAGTGGTGAAATAAACATGGATATACAAACAATTCTAGTGTATGCTGACATGATGTTAATACTATAAAATTGACTGTTAATTGGGTACTTCCACTAATTTGTGTTACTTTCCTTTCACATAGGTAGGCAGTGAATTTAGATTCAGAATAGCATTAGCACCTACATGAGATGAATACAATCCAGAGAAAAATATCTGATTCTATTTCCACCGCTGGTAAGCCTCAAGGTATGTTACTGTGAGAGACTATGTCCTCTCTCTCTCTTTATCTCATGTGTGTGTGTGTTCAGGAGATAAAAACCAATAAATGACAAATTCAGAAAAAAATAACTGAATAAGTTGCATCTGTGTTGTATTTGTATGCACCTACCCATAGTAGACAGTAAAAATATTTCCCATATACCTTCCCATACCTGTATAACTTTCACCATTGTTGCCTTATTTTCTTTCTAAGAGAGACATGTTTATCTTTTCATTTGTATAAATTATTTATGTATCATTTGGAAATGATACATATTTTTAGTTTATCCATTTATATGTTTATTTCCTACTATATACTACTTATGTGAATTTACCTATAATATTCAGAATTGAAATTTTATTTCAAACTATAAAGAGTACATACCATATTCTGTAAAATTCAGAGAACTAATCAAATTGTAAATTGTTTTCTTTAAAAAGCCAAAATGTGTTATGAAAGCCATTATGGCTGAATTTACATAGAAATTTAAATAGATAAAAAATTCATAATTCCTAATTTTTCTTTCCCAAGGTGTTATACAAATGTTTACAATTGTCATCAGTCTTAGGAAAAGTATTTTGGCATATTCAATAGGTAGCATATTTCACCCATTAAGTCAATGCAAAGTGTATTTTAATTACCAAAATAAAATAGTTTTTTTTCACATTGATACCCCTATCCAATACCATTTGCTTTTATGTATGCTTCATTACATTAGTATATCAAATGCTAAATTGCCATTTTAAACAAAATATTACTAACTTTGAAGCATATTAATTTCTGACATAAAGAGATTTGTACAAGCTATTCTTTGCCATGGGACAATCAGACACATGTAGCCAGTTTGGTGACAATGAAAGGGTGATCCTTTGAAGAGAAGGCATATTTAAGGCCGAGCTATGTGAAGCCACAGTACTTCCTCCAATTTTAATGCAATTCAGTGGAATACAGAGCTAGGTGAAGCTTCATCTCCTTCAATTTTAATATATGTGTAACAAACATGTATTAAAAAGGAACAATACACGGATTAGCTAGTAAGAGTCTCCTTATATAGGGAAAGAAAATTCACCTCTACTTCTTTATTACCACAGAATGCCACTTCTACTAATGGCTAATATTTCCATGGAGAATAAAAGCATGTGTTTTTGAAATCCTATGAAGAAAGGTACTTCTACTTATATTTTTGAGATTGTTTTATAATTACAACATTTCTCACTTCCCTTGCTTTCTTGAAAAATAGATTTCAGTATCCAAAGAACAACAATACATAGTGTGACATTAGTAGCTTTTGTGATTTTGATCATTACAATTTCCTGGAGCATATGCATGGTGATTTTTGTTTGTTTGTTTTTTGCTTTTGTTTTTTTTTTCTTCTGTATTCAGGGACTTAGTATTTTATACACAGGGAAATCAGGCTGGTATGGAGGACTTGGAAGCCTCCTTTTACTGGCGAGCTTTTTTAGTCCCAAAAGGTGCCATGAAGACTACAAGAACAGAGAAGTTATCACAGTATTACTCAACTGTAGACTTAGCCAGGTGCAAAAACAACTTGTCTCACTAGACAAGCCCAAATCAATAGTGGTGGGACTGTTTCAGGGACAACAAAGAGCTTTATGGCTGAATTTGGGCTTGCTCCAGAGGAGGGAACTGTCAATCAGGCATGGAATTCCATATGCCCTAGGCAAGAACATGAGCTATTACTTTGCTGCATGGACATAACATCATTGTCTCCTAAAGATTGTCCTTACATTCATAGGTTAATGCTCTTACCCCTTCTTAGAAAAGCTTCTTGCTGAGGGTTGGGCTTAACATAGACACTTACAGCTAGTCAAATCACAAAGAGTACATGACTGTGGAGTGCTCAGCTCCAAGTGAGACAGATGGCAAGAGTGAGAGGTCAGAACAGAAAGACTTTTGTAAAAATGTGTCTTCTGGATGAAGCAGGGCCATTGCACTCACTGCAGCTGTGGTTGCCTCTGTGAGACTTATGCAAGATCAAACCTTTAAGTTTCCTACACATATGGAAAAAGGCTCATGAGTCAGGACTCCTAGATGAGAGCAGCTGACAGTTCATACTGCAGGAAGCAGAACTGTCCATTTTCTTTAGGGGTGTGTCCACATATAGGTTGCTTGTGCTTCTGTAGATGTCCCTGTAGCATGCATTTACATGGACTCAATGGGTCATATAGAAAAAGAAAAGAATATTTAGACAGAAGGAGAAACTGTGGGGATATGTTTCAAATTTATGAAAAACCAGTCTGGAATTTCAGAGGATAACTGGGAGTTTGAGGAAAGAATAATGGAGGAGTGGTAGGCAGAGGTAATAAAATGCATTGTATACATGTACAGAATTCTCAGTAATTAAAAATTTTAAGTTTCAAATTTAATTTTTTGTTGTTTTTGGCTTTCAAGACAGAGTTTCTCTGTGTAAACTTGGCTGTCCTGGAACTTGCTTTGTAAACCAGGCTGGCCTCAAACTCACAGAAATGCACCTGCCACAGTCTTCCCAGGGATAAGATTAAAGGCATGGGCCACTACTGACTACTTTTTCATAAGTTACCCAAAACTGGAAGCTGCAAGCTGGTGTCATCCACTCTTCAGATCACCTCTGTCTTGAAAACTAATTCTCAGAGAATTTTAGTTACCACAACATTACACTTTCCTTTATTTTAATTTTTTAAGTCTGCTTCTTGTATAAAAAGCCTGCTAGCTTTAAAATAATATCTGCTAGCTTGTTCAATTGTGTGCATTTTCTATCTCTGTTAACAAAAGGATGTTTAATGTGTCATTGCACTAGAGTTATGTATTATTTTAAAGCATGTGGTAAATATTGACTAAAGAAACATTGTTTCCTCTGAAATCTCAAATGTAAAGTATCTTTTCATCCATTTTAACTGATAGGTGAATTATACTTTTCCCATTTTTTCTGACTCTGAACAATGTTTCAAAATTTGAGACAACACATGAAAACACTCTTGTACCAGTTCTCATTTCTAGGGCTTTAATCCATTAACAATTTGAAAAACGGTACATGGTGATATACAAAAAAATACAATAAATCAAAAAATTATCTTCAACCTTCCTAACACATAATGTAATAAACTGGATTTATTGGTTATTCATATTTTCTATAGATCGTTAACTGATAATTGCTCAGTCAGATTTTTAAAAGATCAAATATAATTTGCTGGTAAACCATATGAAATAAAGAGGATGTGTCTGGTCTTTAGAGAGGTGGACACCAGTAAAGAGATTTGGTGTACCAGTCATGGTATGTGCTCCCCAAATATTGAACTCACAGAACAAGGCAAGGTCTTGTTCTAAGAGAGTTCACAGTAGACTGCTGTGCAGATGTTTGATGGATGAACCAGAAATATCTATCAGATATTAGGCAAACTATATAACTCTGGAACTCTACTGGCAAAATATTCTAGGTGTCACCATGAATTTCCTTTCTCCGAAATAAGTGGATCCCCAGTTATAAGACTGGAATCTGCTTGTTCACATGAAAGCAACAATGTTCAGGAAACATTAAGGAGACAGAGTCATCTAACTAATATTCTGATTTATAAACTGGGCCAGGACAGCCAAGTTTAAACAGAAAAACTCTGTCTTGAAAGCCAAAAACAACAAAAAATTAAATTTTTGAAACTTAAAATTTTTATTTACTGAAACATTTGGTTATATTATTGAAAGGAAAAGTGTCTGTTGCTGTCTCCCTTACCCCAGCTGGCTCTGTGAAAATGAATTCATTATTTGAAATACATACAGTCTGATACTGATGCTAAGGATGATCAATGAGGGTTATGGAGCAGAAAACTGACATCAACTCTATAGTTTTAAAGGTCTATGCTACCTCCATCTATTACTGACTCTCATGTTAAAAAGAAAGAAGTAGGATCATATGGTATTTCATCAATTTTATCTCCTATGTTTTAATTATTTTATGATACAATAATAATATATTTGCATATACTTGCACAAAATTGACATGGAGGTATCTCATATGCTCTTCAGCCATTTTCTCTCATTGGTGACGTCATCCATATTGTAGTGCAAAATCCCATTGAGGACGTTACAGTTTAATTTGGGTCTCTGCTATGAAATTTAAAATTAGTTAATATTTATTTTAGCATACACAATATTTGGGTATCTATTAGAAATTTAAACTAAGCATTTGCTCTAAACAAAACATGTAGTGCCATAAACTATTTTAAAATATTTAATCTCTTAAGCTTAAATGAGTCAAGTATTTTAAGTTCTTAAAAAATGAAGTTGTGGTTTTATAACAGCAAATAATCATGCAAGATTGTAAAGAAATAGGGACCACAAAGCATGACAGTCTCTAACCAAAGCATCAAAGACCTTTGCTATAGATGTGTAGGTATAGTCCCTTTAAATGAGAAAAAGCATGTTTTGTGGTTAGGTAGAAGCTAAAGATATATGCTTGATTCCCCAGAAGGTGAGTAGTAGATTCATCTTAATAAAAAGGTGGGTTGAAAAAGATCAGGGAAGCAGATGGGCTAGCTGCAAATTTTCACCCCACCCTCCTCTCCTTGAAATCCTGTTCCCACGTCTTACACCCAGATCTACGTCACCTTCTCTTCCTCTCTGTTCTCATCTCCACTGGGTTATGAATATCTTCTTCCTCAACCTTCCTCCCCACTCATCATTTTGAATCAGCCCTCTATTCCAGCAGGTATTCCTGGGGATCTACCAACCCTGCCAGGGAAGCAGGGAGGTGAGACGGGTATTCTCTCTCCTTTCTCCTCTCCAAATTCCATACTAGTCTCATTCCAAGGTTTACAGTAGACAGTCTGCTGTACCATGCCTCACTCTCTGCCCCCATTCCCAGAGGACTAAGCAGATTCTGAACACCCCTCCCCCCATTCCCTCCCTATTGTAGAACTCCTCACCACCAACCCAGCAATTCTCATTCCTAAATATTAGCTCTCCAGGCCTAGATGTCAGCTCCAAATACCTAGAAACACATTCTACACAAAACTCCCAGTGGCCATGCCTGACAGGATCCTAAAATAATTCCCTACCAGAAAACCCACAGTTACCACGGGCACTTAAGAGACAGAGAGGGCACGGAATTCAGGAAAAAATCATAAAACAAGAACATATATCAACATCCAGAATTACAATTATCCCAAACTCAGATGCCTAACGCCAGCATAAAGGGAAATTAATTAACAGCCAAAACAATATGTCTCCACTAAGCCCAGCAACCATACTACAGCAGGCCCTGAAAATGCATCCTAGCTGAAGCACAAGACAAGGACCATGTCACAGCCTTTACGAGTATTCTAACAGTTCAAAAGGAGGAAATGAATAAATCTCTTTTAAAAATCTATAAAAACACGAAGAGTTGGAGGAAATAAATAAAACAGTTCAAGATCCAAAAGTGTAAATAAAATCAATAAAGAAAACCAACTTAGGAGAAGCCTGGAAATGAAAATCTGGAAAACTGAACCACCATAGGATGAAAGAGGGAATCTTAAGCATTAAAGACAAAAATGTTAAATCTAAAAATCTCCAGGCACAAAACAGCTGGGAATCTGAGACACTAGACAAACCAAAACTTTGAATAATGAGAATAGAGAAGAAACCTAGGTAAAAGGCACAGACATAATTTTCAACAAAGTTATAACAGAAAATTGCCATAATCTAAAGAAGCAGATGATTATCAAGACACAAAAGCTTACAGAACACCAAATAGATTGGACCAGAAGAGAAATTCCACTCAATACATAATAATTTAAATATTAACTATATAACAACAACCAAAACAAACAAAGCAACAATGGTCTCAATTCCCCAACAAAATCACAAGCAAACAGAATGTATGTATCATATCCCCCCTTCTAGTGCATCTAAAAAACACACCTCAGCACCAAGGATAGACATTACCTCAGGGTAAAGGTTGCAAAACATATTCCAAGAAAATGGACCTGGGAAGGAAACTGTGGTGCCATCTGACAGAATGAACTTCAAGCTAAAACTAATCCAAAGACATAAGGAAGAATACACCATACTTCTTAAAAGGAAGATCCACTGTGTGCTACCTAAAGGGAAATGTAAACTCGGACCCAGATACAAACCCATTGATCTGCAATGGTGTCCTTCCTGCAAGACCTGCTGGTGCAATGGTGGAACAATCATTGTGGGAGTAGCCAAGCAGTATTTACCTTGATTTAAGGCGCTATCCATGAGATAGAACCCATACCTGTTGCTGATGGGTGAACAAGAACCTGAGGCTAGATAGTGCAGTACAGAGGATGAAAACCAAATACTAATGTTCTAAAAAAAGGAATATAATAATAAAATGACTCCTAAGAACACTCTTTTGTACTAATAGATTCCTGATTTGTTCATCTATCATCAGATAAGCTTTCTTCTGCAGAAAATAGAAACAAATACAAAAAAACCACAGCCAGATAATGTGTGGAGAGTCAGAGACCTGGAAACACTTAGCCCTAACAGGATATCTCTATCAAATCCTTGGTCAGGCTGCTCTGTGGAGGAGGAGGTGGAAAGAGTCTAAGAGCTGAAGGGGATGGAGGTCCACCAAGAAAACAAATCCCTCTAAATCAACAGGACTGACTCACAAGGACTTAGAGAATATGCACAAGTCCTGCATAGGTATGAAAAAGATGGGACCCTACAGCTGAAGGACAACTGAAATATGCCTTCATTATCTACCCCTGAAGCTTTCTCCAGTTGATAACGACCTACAAATAAAAATCATTTTTCTCTAAGTGAACAGTAGACAGCCGACAGAAAATGAACTCAACTGTTTTTGGAGGTTATCTCATAATGTATCAGAGCTTTTTAATTTTTTCTTTTATTTATCTCCTTACAGATTTTGTGTATATATTGTGATTTCTTGTTTATTGTTTTGGTAGAGTTCCAGAGTGTGCAAAGGAGTGGGTCTCTGCATCTATACCTTTTCTCCTGTCTTTTCTTGGACTCCTCTCCTTCTATTTGTTTGATTTGGCCCTATTCTGATTTGTTTGCTTTCTTTTCTTCTTTTTCTCTTTTCCTATTATCATCACTTAGAAACCTGTTTGTTTTCTAACGAGAGACAGAAAGGGGATGTATCTGGGTGGGAGGGGAGGTGGAAAGAAACTAAGAGGAGCAGGTGAAGGAGAAACTGTAATCAGAATGCACTGCATGACAAAAAATTTCTCAATAAAAAAAAGTATAAATGAGGATGGTGATGATGATGGTGGTGATGAAGACAAAATGTGAATTGAAGCAAAATCAGCGACTGTAGTTATTATGGCCAAAGTAAGAAAGTAATATGACTCCTTAGCAAATTCATAATCCATTCTGTCACCTATACATAACTCTTTATTATTTTAGTTGCATATATATATATATATACTTATACACACACATATTATATAAAGAAAATTCATATAAGCAGGTGATACATTTCAATGTGCAATATTTAAATGCACATTCTTTTGAAATAAGATAGTTTTATTCTAACTAACTCACATATAAAAAGACCACATTGTTTAAAGAAAACACTCAAATACTTCCCAGTCCTAAACTCTATGCAGCTCAGTGAAGGTCTATACAGTTAGAAAAGACATTATGAAACCAGGGAGCTTCACGTGGGGCTTTACATTTTGATTGGTACTTATATTTTCAGTCACTTATCTGTAGATAAGAAGAGCAAACAAGAGAAAAAACACCACAGACTTGAAACTAAAGAAGCAGGTAGCTTTATATCCTCTTTTATGACTCATGTGACCTTGCCTTGATCTGTTGTCACTTATTACTCTGCTTCCCAAGTGCTGGGACTAACAGTGTGTGCCACCACTGTCTGCCTGGGAGCCTGGAACTCCTGTAAACTAAGATGACCTCAAACTCAGATTGGATTAAGGGTGTAGGTCGCCACTTCTGGATATTCCCTGTGCTGGGATTAAAAGTGTGCGTTACCACTGTCTGATACTCCTAGACTAACTGTGGGTAGATCCCTCTGATATCTCAGACTGTTTTTATTATATTTGAAAAATATCCCCACATTGTCCCTTGGCCTGTTCTGTGGCATATGTTTCCTGCTCCATCATAATGTACGAAGCAGTGGGTATACTATGTCTGCCATGTACCATGCTATAGCTTTTCCACAATAGTTGACTGAAATCCTCTGAAGCTCTCGGTCCAAAGAAAGCTTTCCTTTCTTGTGTCGTTTCTCTTGGGTATTTTGTCATAGAATATGAAAGGAAATAACACCTAGCTTTTCTTTTATAAGCCTTAGAAACTGTCAGTAACACAACTGCAGCCAAATCCATCTATAGAAAATGGTCCAGCAGAAAAGGACGGGACACTCTGAGCCCCTTCTCTATCCATGCCCATTGGTGTGGGTCTGTTCTTAGACAGATCTACTACCAGCATCCACAGCTGTTGCGTTTCTCTTTGTAAAGAAAGAAAGAAAAAAAAATCACTCTTAGTCAGAGAATGACCTTTTGCAACCCTGCTCCTGACTCTCCAGCTCCTACACTCTTTCTGTCTAAGATGCTAAGCTGTTCTTACCAGATATTCTTCAGCTTAAAATCACTCCAGGGAGGGGAAATTGGAATGAGGAAGGTGTTTCAAGAAAGGAGGCCCTGCTGATGAATTCTTTAGTACCAAAATTTGTAAACAAGGTAAATTTATTGGATCTCTCACAGAGTTGGCTTAAATACAAGAAATACCTTTTCCCACTGTAGTGGAATACCAGAGTCATTCTAGTTATCTGATATTGTGAATGGATCTAAAATCTTCACTTTGAGTATACTTCCCAGACAAATAGAATAGCACCACAGTTCACCAAGAACTACATCACTTTGAAAAACTATGCATCCCCACTTATGACAATCCCAAGTAGCACAGAATTAAAATAACTGGGCCAAGGCTTTAAATTCTTTGATCAAGGCACAACCACAGTAGCAGAAAATGTCTGTGATCATTCTAAATTAGATTCTTTTTCTAAATTAGCTAGAGGCAAAGATCAAACAAATTTTTATCCCATAAGATGGTAAATTGAAAAACAGATTAACTTTCCAGATCCACTAAATCTCATATCTGAATGTTGACAGTGAAAACTAAAATGTTTTCTAGCTGATCAAGAATTCTTTTATGTGAATAATTTTATAGGTCTTGTATTCTAAGTGTCTGAATCCTTTAGCCTGTCACTCAAATCAGAATACTCTTCATATTCTACTTAGGGTCTCTCTTTATGGAAACCCAGAAATGACCTTGTAGGTTGCTTTGGATAGAATGTTAATTACATTATTTCTCAACAACTCTTGTTTAATTTCCTCTGGAGTTATAATTTGTATCAGTGTCCCTCAATACCACAAATGCCAATTTCAATGTCCTGCCAAGAGAAAACAAAATTCATATAACAAAATCACCACAAAATATTAGTAGACACAATGTTTATTTAAATAATTTTCTGGGTTTCCATTAAAGTTCAGCCTGTTCCAAATAAGGGAAGAACTGGTCTATATAGCTTCCTAAAAGACCTTTAACGTATTCTTCTTTTCTGTTTATTCTTCGTGGCATACAGATGCATCTGCTGGAGCCATGGCTATCTTCTTGTACCACAGAGCTACATTTGGTAGAAAATATGTGCTTAGGGAGGATGAATACAAAAATACTTTGTAAGTCTGAATTTTTTGAAAGTAAAAATTCCAACTCTGAGATTACCACCTGAATGGTTTCTGTAAATACAGATGGCATATACCTTTAACCCCAGCCTTTGGAGTCAGAATCAGGTGGATCTTGTTGAGTCTGAGGCCATCTGGACTACAAAGTGAGCTCCAAGACAGCTAGAGCTACATAGTAAGACCTTGTCTCAAAAACAAAACAGAACAAATTAATTTCTGTCACTTTGCAACCTCTTTGATTTGAGTTTTGAGTTATACACTGAAGACCATAAATCCTAGATGATAAGTTGCCAATAACAATTCCTTCTAGCTTACCATAAGATTATTCACTTATATCTTGGATTGTGTAAAAATAAATAAATAAAGATGGTAGTATGAGTAATCAATTTAGAATCATCTATGAGACATACCCCTAGTCGTGTCTGGGAAAGAATTTCAAGACATGCTTAAATGAAGATGAAAGACTGTAGAATGAGTCAGGACCCACCTGAGCTTCTTTACCCCTCCCTCCCAAAAAAGTCTCAGATGCTTGTTTAATTATATTCTTCCTTTAGACTATAGCTCAGGCATATTGCTAGCTAGCCCCTGCATCTTAATTCAACACTTTTGCTTTAATCTGTCTTGCCACATAGCCCGTGGCTCACCTGTGTTCCTTTTACATGATTATTCTTGAGTGTCTGGATGGTGCCACTCTTGACTCTACCCTCCTTCCCTTATCTATGTTCTGAATTCACTGCCTACTTCTAAGACACCTGCCATAGGCCAAGATAGTTCCCTTGTTTAAGAATGATATTCCTAGCATCCAGAAAGATATCCCACATCAAAAGACCTATTCTGAATGTGGATAACAACATTCTGTTGGCTGTTTTCCAAGACTTACTATCAAGGGGGTTGGGGGAGGGAGAAAGCAGTGTGAACATTGGCAGCCATTGTTCCTCTGCACCGCCTGCCCAACAATGGACTGTTGTTCTCAAAGCAATGGACAGTGACTACAACACTATGTTCCCACCACTGCAGTCTAACTCCAACCCATGAAGGAAAACGAGTGTGCTGATATAATTTATATTTAGTAAAAATCATTCAGGAATATCAGAGAGAGAAAACAGACCACAGTCAATTCTCACCCAGCCAACTTCTCAGGCTCAAAAGGGTAAATGCTAACTTCAAGAATCTTCCACTTAGCTGGTGGCTGCTCAAGGACACCTGAATCTCTGCCTCCTCTTGCCTTAAATATCTTCCCTGCCCAATTGTTTCACTTCCAGGTTCAACTCTGCATCATAATTCTAAAGTTAAGTTTAAAGGTATGAACTACTGTTTGGTTTGCTAGGTGTTGAACTCACAGAAATACAGAAAGATCTCTGTCTCCTGGCTTGACTGTGAGTGATTCTGTTCTCTGATATTCCAGACTGATTTTATTAAATATAAAATATATCACCACAAATGAACTCTTATTTTTTAATTGTTTTTGATGTTTTTGATGTATATTTGACATAGTGATGAGAACAGTATCTGATAAGGTAAGCTTTAGTAATCTTGAAAATTTTATCATCTCTAAACCACACAAAAGTACATGACATAGTCATTATGTCCTACTTTAACAGAGACAGGCCAGAACAGAGATAGGTCAGAAGAATAGCCATACATAGTCCACTGCTGTTTTAAATACCAACCTCATATAAAAGGGGGGACAAAGTAGTGAGGCATGTCTGGACCAATTTAATGGGAATAGTAAAGTCATTAGCTTTGGGAAGTGAGTTATCTTGCCTTGAAACTCTGATGTAACTGTTGATATTTTAAAAACAGTGTCAGCATTGAGGGATTCAATCTTCACTGATCTTCCCTGGTTTCCTTTGTCATGCTCATGGGAATAAAGTCACAGAGCTCAGGCACATCAATCAAAATAAAGAAAAATGATAACAGCCTTCTTTTCATCTGGACTGTAGAAATTGGTAGATATTTGTCTACCGTGTCTACAGAATCACTGTTTATTTAACACAAAATAGTAGAGGAGTGAAGAAACACACCACAATACCCTCAAATGAGAACCATCAGAAACAATCATTTTTATTCTCAGAACCAGTTTTTGTTTTGATTCTTGGTTTTGTTTACAATTCAAGAGTGAAGAGAGGTTGTGTTGGATGATCACCAACCCTTTATTCTCTGAACTAGAAAAGGCAACGCCTGCTGTGTGAGCATCAGTGACAATGGGGCTATTTTCAAATTGTCAGATGCCCTAGATGAGCCTTAGGAGTGATCATACACTTAGTATTACCTTGCAATGTCCTGCAGATAAAATTTTATGATACATACTTAGCAAGACTGCCTCTTTATAATTATAACAATAAATGCTACCTAAATTATTCTCTTAGTTTATTTGGATCATTATCACAAAGGGTCACACATAGGTATCTTTTAAACAATGAAATGTATTTCTTCCCAGACCTAGACAATAACATTAAGGCACTGATAGATTAAGAGACTGAGAATTCCTGGTCCCTTGTAAACGTGTATCATATAACCCTAATGTCCCAGGGTATAGTAAGTTAAAAGCCTTTAGGCCTATTTTTTTTATCATATTCTATATTTCTTTTTTCCCTTTTATTGAAATTAGTTTTTTTATACATAATGTACCCTATTTATGTTTCTCATTTCTCTGCTCTTCCCAGTTCCTCTCCACCTCCCCTCTCGTCTAGATCATGTCCCATAAATTGATAAAGGTAATCTGTCACATAGATAAACTGAAGGAAAATAACCACATGATCATCTCATTAGATCTAGTAAAGCCCTTCGATGAAATACAATATTCCTTCATAATAAAAGTCCTAGAGAGATTAAGGATACAAGATACATACCTGAACATAATAAAAACCAGTTTACAGAAATCCCATAACCAACACCAACTTAAATAGAGAGAAATTCAAAACAATTCCTGTAAAATGTTTGGACACAAGACAAGGTTGACCACTCTCTTCACATCTATTCAATATAGTACTTAATGTCTCAGCTAAAAGAATGTAGCAACTGAAGAAGGTCAAGGGGATACAAGATAGAAAGGAAAAAGATGAAGTATCTTTATTTACAGATTATATAATAGTATATCTAAGAACCCCCAAAAAAATCCACCATAAAACTCCTAAAGCTGATAAACACTTTCAGCAAAGTAGTGGGATACAACTCTCTCTCTCACACACACACAAAATCAATAACCTTCTAATATATAAATGACAAAGTGAGAAAGAAATAATGGAAAAAAGACTTTTCACTACAGCCTCTATGTATATAAAATATCTTGAGCCAATGCTAAGCAAGCAAGTAAAACCCATTTTTCAAGCCCTCAAAGCCCATGGCTTAGTGTTTCACTTCACATTATTCAAACTTGGGAAGGGTCTTAACACATGAATGGTAATGGGACAGACATTCCAATTGAACCAACCCTTGTGGACTATGACAGTTATCAAATATTTCTATGTATTGAATCAGACTGAAGCCAACTGCAAAGCATGCTTCCAGTGATCCGATTGCAGCAGGTCTTCACTGGACATGGTCAATAACTATCCTACTGTCTCCACCCACAACATACATAAGAGGTCATTGTTTAGCTAGTAAGCTGTGATTATTTGGGGGCTACTCTACTTAAACTGCCATATTAAGCAAATTTAATTAAAAATAAAGGAAATTTAACATAAGTTTGAGTTTTAGAATCTAGTTTTGTTAGGAAAATTATGTACCATGCCATAGTTGAGAAAACTTACAATAGTATTTGTTGCTCAACACAATAAATGTCATCTCAGTAGATATTCTGTGTTTCATCTGGAAAGCCTGGTTTTATCTCAAAAGGCAAATTTAAAACAGTTAACTAGATGGATAAGGTGGTTTCAGTCACAAAGGATGGCTTTGTATCTCATTTATCTGACACAACGTAAATAGCATCACACAAGATACTATGAAGCTCTGTCCCTGTCCCATTTAGTAATATGATGTCACCTCTTCAACTGTTCATATTACACTTTCAGAATGAGAGCTTCTGAAACCTAAGAGACTCCATGGGAACAGGTTCTTTTTTTCTTTCCTTCTCACAAAGATACCCCTTTCCATCAGAGACTGACTTCCTATCTACTGAAGACTGTTCTCCCATCTGCTATGTAAGGCTACTTGAAAACATTCATGAAATTCCTCTATCCATCTATCTGCCCTCAGTGTGAGGCATTCACAGGAACAGGCTTAATACAGGACAACATGGTTTTGTTTATGCCACCATCTTTTCCCACTCACTGGATTATGTTCTCTGCATTCATTTACAACACACAAGTTAAGATTGTGGGCCAAGGGTTTGGTGGCTTTGTAATTTTATAGCACATATGGTGACATAATCTTTTGTTTATCATGGTCCATGAATATCCTAAATCATTTTGTTAAGAACTTTGAGTATTTGTAAAACATCCTTACATCCAGATGGAGCATGATCCTTATTAGTCTTATCAATAAAAATCAGGAATCAAAGAACAAGGCAATTACCTGAAAGGAGAAACAAATGATCCAGTGACTTCTTACTTCTCTAAATCCTCTGACCAAATGGGGCGCTGTGATCCGGTCTCCACCAGACTTAGATTCCTGTCTCTACCTGCCTAATGCTGGGAATAAGGTGTTCCCCTCCAGTGCCCAGCTCTGTTTTTCTTTTAGACTGGTTCAATCTCCTACAGCCTAAGGTGGCCTTAATCTTTTGATCTTATTGCTTACTCCTTCCCGGATCTGGGAAGGTGTGAGCCACCACTGCCTGGCCTCAATGTTAATAAGTGGCTACCTCTGCCCTCTGATCTCCAGGAAAGCTTTATTTGTCAGAAAAAAATAAAATATCACACAACACTGAGTTTTCTGCAAACCACTTCACATAGATGAAAACTGACTCCATATAAGAATTAAACTGATTATACTTCTGTAAAATTATCAGCTGCTTGCTAGAACACAACCCAAGGCCATATATAGGAAGTACCAAATATGCAATAATTTTATGTCTATGACCCAACCCAAAATACTGAGCTATGAAGAACTGACCATGTAGCATAAATTATAAGAAACATAAATATCCAACAAATGATGTATGAATAAGTAAGTCAGACTATGCTATTATGTTTTAGTTGAACTTGGCAAAACTAAATAGCACAGAATGGGAGATTTAAACAAAAAAGCCAGCATCTGACAGTCTGGAGCTTAGAGAGTCCAAGATCAAAGCTAAAGCGTACAAAGAAATAAGGATTCAAGGAGAAAAATATCTTTGCAATATTTCAAACATTATACAATTCATGCATGAATTGAAGTATCAAGTGGTACTATGTAAATATGTACAATATTATATTTTGGTTAAAATGGAAGATTTTTTAAAATTCCTTGTCACCCAGAGGCTTTTTTCTGATCATATTTATCATGCCCTCAGATGAACTTTCCATGATCTGTGTTTGCCAATGGAACTGGCAAAGAATCTCAGAGGGATGGGGGAAATGTATAGAGAGGGATGCTTATAATACTAGTGTACACATCAGACCACCAGCTTCAGTGTCTGTCATAAATAAAGGTGAAAGTTAGGATCATTTAGTTTCGAAATTAACATGTTTATGTGTGTGTGTGTGTGTGTGAGAGAGAGAGAGAGAGAGAGAGAGAGAGAGAGAGAGAGAGAGAGAGAGAGGGAGGGAGGGAGGGAGGAAGGATTATTTTAACAATAGATACTCAGAACATGCCATCTTGCCTGTTCTTTATACAAAATTGTTAAGAAAAGACAAGACAGTTTAGACTCCATCAACATGTCTTTGACTTGGTGACAGTATGTAACAAAAATGAATCCATAAGGGACAAAGGAAGCAAATAAAGGGAAACTTCTCTCAAATATGCCATCAATCATTTTCCTAAAGAGTTACAAATGTCATGCAGTTCTGTAAGATTTGAAGCCGTGTTTTCAGTCATGTAGCCTGGAGAGCAAGAAGAGCAGGAAGGAAGGTAGATGAGCTGACCCAGACCTACAGGGCAAAGTGGAGACCCCGAGACAAGCCTTGTGATCTGTGCCAAGAGAGACTGGGGAGCGCTGTGTTTTTTATTACTACCCATTTTTGTAAGGAGATACCATGACCAAGGTGACTTTTAAAAGAAAACATCGAATTAGGCAATTATCTACAGTTTCAGAGGGTGAGGCCATAGTCTTCATGTCAGGGATTACGGTGGTAGATAGGCAGGCAGCTCTGTAGAGTACCTGAGAATTAAAATCTGATCCACAAACAACAGGCAGAGAAATGGGGGGGGGGGAGAGAGAGAGAGAGAGAGAGAGAGAGAGAGAGAGAGAGAGAGAGAGAGAGAGAGAGAGAGAGAGAGAGAGACCAGTAACACATCTTTTAAAACAGGGCCACACTTCCTAACCCTTCTGAATTGCTTCCTATGGGGCCATCCTCCTTAAAACCACCATGGTGGAAAGCATCCTTTCTAGTTGGCCATTCTGAGATTCGGCTGTAGTACTCAGATTCTCATTCTGGGATAGTAATGCTAGAAAATCTTGGTACACACACAGGAATTGAAATGCTTAGATACTTTTATTATCTAGGTATAAAAGATGTGTTTATAAAAACCTAGGTTTTCGCTACCATGAATGCTTGGGGTTTACAAAAATTGCTTCTAAAAAAATACAAAGAAGAGATTAAATTAATAATTTAGGATATCAAATAGGTCAAAAGATTAGACCCCAAAAGGTGTAAATCAGAAGAGATAGATAGTGGATTCTTAGTGGTTTCCAAAGATTTCCAGGAATTTCAATTTATAGACAACTGGGTTAAAATATATCAACTAGACAATTTGTTTAATTTAGATGGTGCAAGGACTTAAAATGTTCAAGAGAATTGTCAACTGAAGCTGAGAGAGAATTGGACTTGGTGGAAAAGAAAATACAGGATGAACATGTGGCTCATAAGGAACCAAACATTAATTGCATTCTGGTTATTTTATCCTCTGGGCATTCTCCTACAGGAATTTTAATGCAAAGGGAAAATAATATATTGGAATGGGTATTTCTGCCACACAAACTGAGTAAGAAATTAAAGATTGATGTGGAAAAGATTTCTGATTTGATTTTTAAAGGAAAATTAAGACTTTTTCTATAAATGGACAGAAAAGGACCCAGAAGAAATTAATGTACCTTTAACAATGAAGAAATTGATCAATTACGGGCAGAAAGTGAGCTTTGGAAAAGAGCTTGCAGTGTGTTTTTTATGGTAGATTAACATCAGATATCCCCAAAGCATAAGAATTTAATTTATAAAGGGAATTACCTGGATTCTTCGTCATTTTGTATAGGATACACCAATTTCTGGAGTCCCTACATTTTGTACTGATGCAAACAAATTAGGAAATGCAGGTTACAAATCATAAAATAAAATGTAAGTAAAGTGGTTAAAAGCCCTTATAAATCTGTTCATAAGTCAGAATTACATGCTATCAGGATGGTATTAATGGGTTTTACCAAACAGCTTAACATAGTCACCGACTCTCAGTATGCAGAAAGAGTTGTTCTACACATTGCAACTGCTGACTTTATTCCTGATGAGTCAGAACTAACTTCATTAGTTATTCTGTTACAAGAAATAATCAGGAGTACAAATCATCCCTTCTATATCACACACATCTGATCCCATACAGGCCTTTCAGACCTCTAGCACAAGGTAATGATGCAATTGATAAATTATTTATAGGAAATGTGAAGAGGCCTCAGAGTTTCACACACAAAAAAACCCATGAAAATAGCAAAGTTTTGAAAAAGGATTTCTGCATCACTTGGAAATAAGCCAAAGAAATTGTAAAACAATTTCCCACCAGTTCTTTCTATAACCAAACTCTATTACCAGCAGGAAGTACTCCTAAAGGTATATATAGAAAGAAAATATAGCAGATGAACATGTGTCAGCTTACAGAATTTGGAAAATTAATTTTTTTACATCATAAAATAGATATGTTTTGAGGATTTCAATGGGCAACTACTTTGAGTTCAGAAAAGGCTAATTCTGCAACCACATTTGCTAAAAGTTATGGCAAGCATGGGAATACCTGCACAAATTAAGACTGACAATGCTCCAGCATATGTCTCTAGTAAAATGAAATAATTTTTCGCTTATTAGAATATGAAGCATATTGCAGGTATAGCACAAAATCCTACAGTGAGTAGATGTGTCATGCTGACCTGACCCACCTTGGGACTTCTTGCCCTTTTGGGGAGAAGATGGGTAGATCGGGAAGGTCAAAGCTGAATGCTGACTGGGAGGGATTGAAAGGAGGTAAGAGAAGGGGAGCACGGGATACATTGATTAAAAATGACATTTTTTATAAAAAAAATAAAAAGAAAAAAAAGTCAAATAAAAAAAAGAATGAAATTGAACTCTAACAGATATGCTAAATAAACAGAAACAAGTAACAAAAGTCCCCAGAAAAAGACTAGATAATACTTTATTAATTTTGAATTTTCTCAATGCTAACGAAAAAGGAACAACAGCTGCTCAAATGGATTGGATTATAGAGAAAAAGAAAAAAGAAAAAAAAAGAAAAAAACAAACAAACAAACAAAACAAAAAACAAACAAACAAAAAAGCCTACTGAGCTAAATCAGTCTGTCTACTTCAAAGACGGGTTGACCTGAAAATGGAAACCAGGAAATGTGCTACACTGGGGAAGGGTTATCACTTTAGTTTCCACAGGTGAAAAAGAGCTTGGAGTACCATCACAATTAGTAGTAACTTGATTTGAACCTTAGAAACTTCTTGATAAAGAAAAATGAAGGCTCATCTATCCACATGACAATTACTTTGTTAGAAAAACTCACTAAACAAGGTCAGGGCAGGGGTTTGTTTTTGTCTTTACAGAAAACTATAACTACTCATCTTCAAGAAGTCAAAGGACCTTGTACATCTAGATTTCTAAAGCAGAAAGAAAGGCTATTCAGGAAAAAAATTTACAAAGAAAGTAATATCAGACCTATTGGTATCAATGCGCTCTACAGGGTAAAATCTCACTGCCTAAAATCTGTATCTCTATATTTATAAGAAAAATTGAAGTCCTAGCTTAATTATAAATTAAAGCTGACATTGGATTTGAAGTGTGGCTCTTTCCTTCTAAAGAAAAATGAATTATCTTTGTATTATATCAGAAGAGCCACCACAAAAGAATAACTAAAAATAAGGGGCTATCTTATTGTTACTAATCCTATGTTATATAAATGTTTATATCAACATTTATAAGATTATATATATTATTAAATTTTGTCATAATATTGATGTTGATATAGAGTAATAATTAATTCTAGAAAAAAAGGGCCTTATCTAGCTTCCTGTACATTAGTATGGGTGGGAGTCGCTTATCAATTTTCTGAAGTGATCTATGACAATACCTAATTGTGACCTTTGAAGTATCTAAAAGCAACATCGGGCTCCACAATGAAAATTTCACATGGACTCTGACAAAGCCACTAGGCTGACAAACACCAACCTAAAATCAGATTTGGTCTACAAACTGCTCAGGATAATTTTGAGGTGGCTCGTTGAGATGAACCAGATTCACAGACTACTCTAGCCAGGACTTGAGACAACTCCTGCAATTTCCTATTGTGTAGAGGCTGGACAACAAATTATACAGCTACTTATTTCAGGACTTGACAATTAACAATTTTTCTTTTCTGAATCCCCTAAAGATGCTGCTACTAACAATTATGGCTGTCGTGGAATTTGCTTTATAGACCAGGTTGGCCTCCTACTCACAGAGATTCCCCACCTCTTCCTCCCACGTGCTAGGACTAACATCATGTGTCACCACTGCCTGGCTTGGTTCTGTGGCTAACTCTGACATTTCAGATTAATTCTATTAGATATATATCACTACAGATTTATAGATAAATATATGTATGTATGTATATATGGATATATAGGTAGATAGATGATAGGCTTATATGCATAAATGATAGACATAGATAAATAGATGATAAATATAGATATATAATGTAGATATGTAGTTCAGTTGAAATATATATTCAATATAATACATAAGTCAAAAAATAAATCCCTAAACTTGCTCTGTAACCAAGGATGAGATTGAATTGCTGACACTCCTGTCTTCATTGCTCCAGACCTGAGATCACAGGTACACACCATCACATACAGTTTTGTGTTGTTCTTCTGCTCATTCTCAGGCATACCGTAGGCTAGGCAAGCACTCTCTCTCTTTCTCAAACACACACACACTATGTGTGTATGTATGCATGCATGTATGTATTATGAATAGTAAACATTTAACAGTATAATCTCATGTTTCTAAATGCAAGGTTTTTTAGAGATGAACATTGTAAATAACTAAGCACTTTAATGTCCATCTGAAAATGTCCCATGTAAAATATGGGAAAGGAGCCCGTTGGTGAAAATGTGCAATAGTCTTATGAATATGAAAGTGTGAAGGTGGTCCTATATCTCAGCTAAGATCAAAGGGCATGCTAGTATCACCCACCCCAGTGTGTGTGTGTGTGTGTGTGTGTGTGTGTGTGTGTGTGTGTGTGTGTGTGTGTGTGTGTTGTGGAGCATTTTATGTTCATAGCAGGTTGTTCAGATACCAACCTCATATTTTACAGTCCTAAAGGACTTTAGTGCTGAACCCACCTATAGCCTTGCTATAAATGAAAGACAAAAAAATGAAAGTGAAGCCTCTCTGCAGACCTCTGGATATAGGGAAATAATGAGAAATTTCATATACAACTGGAATAACTCAATAATACCGAAGTTTAGTAAATAAATTTTCAGAGTCATAAAACACTGTTGATAAAGGACTTTCAGTGGCTGCAGTTTGCAGTGAGTTCTTCAGGAGAGGCAGGTAATGAGTACTCTTCATTCTCCTACATTTAGTCTCTCTTTCCCTTCTGTGTCTGGAAATCAAAACGCTTCAATCTGCCAAAATAAGAAACAGATAAAAGAGGAAGAAAAATTACATATAAAACATCAAATAATACCAGAACAATTAAACTATGTTTTATATTATTTAGGGGGGGGTGAGCAGAGTTTTACACAACTGTGTTTTAAGGAACTCCCCTGAAGGCTCCTTTCTCTGCACTTCTATTTATAGAAAAGCTACTTCTGCTTTTTAAAACCTCAGGCTTTCCAAAGTCCACACAAGACATAGTCTCTGTTAGTGACTCTTCAATCTTCTAGATAATTGTTTGGGGAGGTTTTAAGTCATCCTCAATAAACACTGCTATAAGAATCTGATCCCTGGCTTTTGTACAGCTTTGACTCACAGAGAGGACAGGACCGTGGTTGCCTCACATACCACACTGTGCTCTACAGCCAAGAATCTTCAGGCAACACCATGGATGTGACAGCTCTTCTCTCTTACTCTTGGTTAACAGATTTCTATCACCTTCTACATGTGCAAAGCACACGATAGAAATAATTAAGTACCAGTACTTAAGTATGAATCATTTTATATCTTAAATTTATATAAATAATACTAAGTTAGACGATTTTGTGATGAGGATATTGATGTGGGAATGTCTTTCTGTATGCTGTGAATATCAATCTTTAAATAAAGGAGCTGTTTTGGGCCATGACAGGCACCATAGAAGAAGTAGGAGGAGGAATCAGAATAGGTAGGAGAAGCAGGGAGGAGTCAGGCAGATTGATTAAACCACCCAAGGAGCAACATGTAAGGAGCACAGGTGAGCCACGGGCCACATGGCAGACAGATTAATAGAAATGGGTTGATTTAAGATGTAAGAGCTAGCTAGCAATGTGCCTGAGCCATAGGCCAAACAGCATAAAGTTAATATAAGCATCTGAGTCATTTCTGGGGGCCTGAGCAGCAGCGGCTAAGGGGTCTGGCACGGCAGGGTCTGGGCCTCTGGCCACCCGGGAACAAGAAACTGCACTACTACAGGATACCCCCAGTAAAAGAGAATAAACACTGTTATCAGTTGTTTCTACATTTTAATCCTAGCTTGAGATTTATTTGAAAAGTTTGCCTTACATTGTAATGCTTTCTTAAAGAGAAATGTAATTTAGGTTTTCATTCTTCTTTTTGCTCATCACCTTTAAAATATTATTTATTTTTCAGAGCATGAAGTATAGGTCAGGGAGAGAACATAAAAATGTCACAGGTCCATTTTTCCAGTGCTGCCAAAACATATCCCCAGCAAGTAGAACTTAATTCTTTGTGAAGTTATCAAACACTGAAGGACAACAAACACTTTTTATCATTAAAATCCCTTTCTAATTTATTTTATTTAATATATAGGTGAGTTTTGTCTCTCTCCTTCCTTGTAAAAACTTTGAATAAATAAAACTTGGACTTTAGTTTATTTATGGAAGTTCCTATATGACTGCCTTGAAAAACAAATACAAAATTGAAATATGCAAAATTACGCTGAAGAATATCACTTTATTTAAATTCAGAGAATTTTTAGAAAATGTGATTGACAAGATATCTATCTGATGACAAGATAATTGTGTTAAAAACATAATAAAGCTGATTAAAATAATGCCAGTAGCTATACTGAATCATGAGTACCATCTAATTAATATTTTCATTAATATACAGTAGGAAGTATGAGACAAAAAAGCAATTGTGTACAACCTAAAAAGTAGAAAGTAGTTACAGAAAACTCCAAATTGACCTATATTATAATATGAAATTATTTTTCTGCCTTTCCAAAAATGCCATCAAACAGAAATGTTAAAGTTACAGTGTGAGGCAAGTGGATAGAGAATTTGGTGCCAGTTGGAAATACATGGTGAGTTCTAGGTTTGCCTAGGCTACATATCAACATTCTGTTTCACATGGAAAGAGAGGAGAGGGGATGATGGAATGAAAGGAAGGAGGGAGGAGGGAAGAGAAAAGAGGAAGGAGAGAGGAGGGAGGAGGGATGGAGGATGGAGGGAGAGAATAAAATAAGAAATAAAGGCAGGAAGGAAGGCAATAAAGTGGCCATTACTATTTTTGTTAAATTCCATTTTTATGTCTCCACATATCTACTATTAACTGCTCAACCTTAACCAGTTGCTCAGTTTGCATCAGGCTCTACAACAGTACTGAATTAGGTAGTTTATATTGAAATTGAAGTCCAAGTACTTGCTCTATTATGTCAATGTGTTTCCTTCAACCTATATTCATGTACACCTCATTGGATGAAAATATGACTAAAAACATGACAAAAATGAAAATGAAATGAAAATATGACAAAACTGAATAGAGTTGAAATTTCAGAGTTCTTGCCATATGATGACGGTGTATGTTACAGCCAGGTCTCCAGCTGCTTAGTGATCCAACTTAAAGATGTCACAATAAAGTGGCAAAGTTCTATGTCACTAAAGGAAGAGCAAAATTGCAATTCATATGCAAGATTGACAGCTTTGAATGGCCAGAGTAACCCAAGGCAAGAGGATATTTTTATTTTTTAATATTAGTGTGTTTTGTTTTTTCATCTCAGCTTGAACTCTGTTGGAAGATGTCATGAGTCTATGAGGAAAGGTACTTGGATGAACCTATGTGAGTGGGCACTACAAGTACAATTCTTTGTCTATCATTAATTCACATTGGAGATTATGCACTACAGAAAAGGTTCTAGCAGGCAGGAATCTTCTTTCTTGTCTGTCAGTCTTAGCATATCTCATTGCTAACCAGATATTTCTGAATAGATCAATGATGGTGGATGAGCATGAAGGTTAGGTTGGGGCTACATATATATGCTGGTTTTCAGAATATACATGTAGGCACACACAATTTACTAGTGGAATATGGGGTAGGTAGTTATGGAAGAAATAGTGTTTCATTCCTTACTGGATATGTATTCTCTATGTCCATATGCTTTCTCTGATCAATATGACCACCATAAACCTAATATTTTTGCTTGACTGAGAGTTACTGTTATCACCTACATAGTAGCCACATCTCCTGCTTCAGTGGTTAGAACACACTTCCCCATTACTGAAGTCTGGATCAGAATATTGTACACCACATGCCCTGAACATTAGACATAGTTGTGTCACTGTCTTCCTTACAACCATCCAAACCATGAGCATTCTGAGTTGGCATAAGAAGCTAATATAGCATGGGAAGTGCAGGGAAATAGATGTTCTTCTAGACAAATTGACAGTGAGGAGCAGGTGCATAAAGAATACAGTGGATTGGGTCATTTTTGTACTTCTATCCTTACACATCTCTAAGGTACTGTTGTTCCAGTGACTCACCAAGAATGCTCAAGTATTCCATCAGCTGTATTTTCCCAAAGGTCTACCATAAGCTTAGTGGATTTTCCTCTTCCAATCTCATCATTCTTTTCCATTCTGGGTGCTATGAGATTGCATCCTAGATATTTCAGCCCTAAATATGCAAACTTTACCGCAGTCTGTATTTCAGGTTTCCTTGGATAAAATACATAATCATTTTGTTTAAGTTATTTGTATTGGAGAAAAGAAACTGTACTGTATTTTGATTCCTGAACCACTGATTACTCATAAGATAACTATCACTGACTAGGAATAATAGGCAAAAAGAAAACATTTATTAATAAATGTATCTATGCATGCATGTTTTTGAACATATATAGAAATAATCTCCAAAATATATACAGAACTCAAGAAATTAGACATCAAAATACCAGATAATCCAATTTTAAAATAGGATATAGATTTAAACAGAAAATTTTCAACAGTAGAATCTCAAATGGCTGACACATTCATAAAAACTTAGCTATTAAAGAAATACAAATAAGAGGACTCTGAGACCATCTTATACCTGTCAGAATGACTAATATAAGAAACACAAATGACAGCCTATGTTGGAGAGAGTGAGGAATAAGGGGAACACTCCTATACTGCTGGTGGTAGTGAAAACTTGTACATCCACTTTGGAAATCATTATGGTGGTTTCTTGGAAATTAGAAATCATTCTACATCAAGACACAGATATACCTCTCTTGGGCATATACCCAATAGATGCTTAATTATATCACAAGAACACTACTTCCTCAATTATGTTCATGGAAGATTTATTCATAATATCTAGAACCTGTAAAAAACCTATATGTCCCTCAACCAAAGAATGGAATAAGAAAATGTGGTTCATTTATTCAATGAAGTATTATTCAGCAGAAAAAAAATGACATCATGAAATTTTCAGGTAAATGAGTAAAACTAGAAAAAAAAATCAGCCTGAGTGTGGTATCCCAGAACCAGAAAGTCAAACATGGTATGTACTCACTCATAAGTGACTATGAACTGTAATGTAAATGATAACCATGTAACACTCCACATACCCATAAAATCTGGGTAACAAGGATGCCCAAAGAGAGGCTTGAATTTCACTGGGAAGGGGAAATAGATGGGATCTCACAGGTAAACTGGGGCTGAGATGGAGGTAGGGGAACATGAGGGATCAGGTTGAGCAGGTTGGACACAGGGCAGATGGGTAGAATAATGAAAGAGATATCTTGATTGGGGAGTGCAATTTGGGTTTAGGGAGAAACCTGGTGCCAGGGAAACTCCAAAGAATTCACAAGAATGACTTCAGCTAAGCCTCCTAGCAACAGTAGAGAGGGTGTCTGCACTGGCCTTCTTTTTTAATCAGATTGGTGACTATCCTAATTTTTACCAGAGAGCATTCATCCAGCAACTGATGGAAGCAGATGCAGAGATCCAAAGCCAAGCACTGGGTCAAGCTCCTGAAGTCCTGTTGAAGAGAGAAAGGAAGGACTGTATGAGCAAGGGGATTAAAGATCAGGACAGGAACCCACAGAGACCACTGACCTGAGCTCATGTGAGCGCAGAGACTCTGTACCAACAGACATGGAACCTGCATAAGGACCAATCTAGGCCCTCTGCATGCATGAGACAGTTATGTAACTTGGTCTTTTTGTGGGTCTCTGAGAAGTTAGATCAGACCCTGTCCCTAACACTTGGCTTTGTGGAACCCTATCCCCATGCGAGGTCACCTTTCCCAACCTTGATGAAGGGGGAAGAGCTTGGTCCCACCTCAGCTTGGTGTATCATCTTTTGATACACCAGTGGGAGGCCTGCTCTTCTCTGAATGGAGACAGAGGAGTGGATGGGAGGCAGGGCAGAAGGAAAGTAGGGGAGGGAATGAGATGAGAGGAGGTAGGGAAATTGTGGTCAGCACGTAAAATAAAATTTAAAAATTAATCAAAAAATAATAAAATGTCCAATCTCTTTCAAAAGTTAAAAAATTAATTAAAATTTTTATGAATAAATGTATGTATTTATATTGGTACATATGAAGGAATGAAGTGCCTAGCAATTTAGCTATGCTTTTTGTGTAACACTATCTCAATCTTAGATATTATTGATTTATCTATATCTCATCAATGTAAAGAGCTTTCTTTTTTCTTCTAGAATGTTTTTAGATTTATTTATTTATTAAATGTGCATGAAGCTTTGACTGCATATATGTCTGGGCACCACATGTGTGCCTGTTGCCCATGGAAACCGTAAGAGGCAATGGCTATCCCAGAACTGGAGTTACAGACAGTTGTCAGCAACCCTATTGATGATGGGAATTGAACCTCAGTCCTCTGAAAGAGCAGCCAGTGCTTGTAACTGATGACCCATTCTCTATACCAATTTATTTATTTGTTTTTGTTTCATTGAAACTATCATCTACTTTATACTTCCCACACATTATATCTAAGTATGAAACTGTGTTTTCATGTTCTTCAGCTGTTTTCTCCTTATTCCCTTCACCAGAACCCTAATTAAGGAGCTTTGACCCAATTAACTTCTTTGCCTTGCCTCAAGTTGCATTGGCAACTTTATGAGGCCCCGTGCATTCTTTCTTTCTGGTACTTTTTCTTGTTGTGCGTAGATAGATCCTGAAGCAGCAATATAGGAAGTGCTGTGAGGTTTGAGGCTGAATACCACAGCATCTCCCCAAATGTAAACCTTGTTAGCAGCCTGGGAAGTCAGTCAGATTTGTAGATATTTCTATACCACCTGACACATTTTTCCAATCAATCTTGGTATTCTAAAGTCCCATTTTGTTAGATGTAAATATGCAGCCTTGGTCTGCCTTTTGTGGACAAAGCTATTTTATATAAATGTTACTGTATGTTTTCTGCTTCCAATTTTCAACTCTCTAAACTGTTCGCTAGTTACACATTTGATCGTAGTTTTCTCTCAATGTTTCTTTCTTATTTCTTCATGTGTAAGCAATCAAAGAGCAAGCACTATTGTTGCACCTCCAATTATTAAAACAGTATGGCAACAAAAGTAGACATGAGCAAGCTTTGTACAAGATCATTTGGAATGAATGTTCTATAAAACTACATATACCAATTAAATTAATGCAATTAGAGAATCATTTTAAGAAAGGCTACTAAACGAACTTCACATAACAACTGAAATATTTGCTCTCCAATTTAATGCAGCTGACACAGACCCAGAATCAGTCACCCCTTTCAAAGTGACATACCTCAAGCAAAATCCAAAACTAATCATGTCTTCCTTTCAAATTTAAAGAAGTCTAGTGTTTGAGTTGGTTAGCAGGTTGGAACATGCCTTTAATCCTAGGATTCCAGAGGCAGAAGCAAGTAGATCTTTGTGGATTTATGGCCAAGTTAGTCTACATAGTCAGTTACAGTCTAGCTAGAGCTACATAGTGAGATTCTGTGTCAGTAAACAAGCAAACATCACCATTTTGGTACTGTATACATGCTTCACACTTGGCTTCACATCCAGCAGCACCTCCCCCTGAACTTCATACTTCCCCTTTAAGCTGATCAACATTTATCACCTAGAAACTTTAATTTCAAGAAGCAAAATAATGATTAATGTGCCACTGGTTAGGAATTTTTCATACTTATCGTCTTACACCTCCTCTCTATTTCTATACCTCTCCTTGTATGTGAAGGCAACGACATCATCATGCAGTATCTCTGGGTCCTTTAGGCTCCTAAGTACATGCTACATTAAATGCATCTCCTGAACATTTTTATTGCTCAGCAAGCAGATCTCACAAACAAGAGCCCTTGCTTCCAGCAATGTCCTTAATTAGTATCTCTAGAGGACCAGTATGCCCATTGGGTAAATCCTCTTCACTGCTGTTGAAGAACTATATGGGACAAGCAATCACTCTTTCTTTAATTAATGAAATGCATTTGTTTATTTTTCATTCCTTCCACAGTTCCCCATCTCTCTTCTCCTCTAGTCCTCTCCCCCACATTCTGCTCCTCTTCTGTTTCAGTTGAGAAAGAGGCAGGCTCCCATGAGAGTCAGAAAAGCATGGTATATCAAGTAGAGGCAGGACTAAGATCCTGCCCTTGTATTGAGGCTGGGTAAGGTAACTATGAGAAATAGTTTCCCCAAAGCCAGTGAAAGCTTTAGGGACAGCCTTTGCTTCCCCTGCAAAGAATTCCACAAGTAGACCAAGCTATACAACTGTCACATATATGTGGAGGCCTTGGTTGTGGAGGATCTCTGCTGTCAGTCCAGGCTCCGTGAGCTCCTAGAAGCCCAGGTTAGTAGTTTCTATGGGTTCCCTTGGTTATGTCCTTCTATAATCCTTCCTCATCACCTTCAGCATGATATCTTGAACTCAATCCAAAGCTTGCCTCTGGGTCTCTGCATCTGTTTCCATCAGTTATTGGATGAAGGCTTCTGCAGATGCCAAATACCAAATTAAGTGGTGGTCAGCATTTATTTCCAACTTACACTTTGATCATGACTAATCTGTATGAATTACCTGACTTCTGCACAGTAAGCCTTTGGAGCAAGCTGTTTCCAGTGCATGATCTATTGTTCAAATGAGCTCATGCGGAATAATGGCAGATCTCTGGACATTTACACACCATCAAGTAGCAGAGCCAGCAGATAAAACACTAGCCTGGCTTCCATATTCTCTATATAATATTCTCTAGACTGTAAAAGAAATATTTTGACCAGTGATACTAATAGTCAAACCATGAGGAAAGTATATAGTATTATTTAAAAAGTGGCATAAGTACTGTTTTGAGGACTTATTATCATATATAATTTACTCATTAATTATTCATAGACCTTTAGTAATACCAGGCCTCTTATAAGGCCATCTTTTTCCATATAGATCATGGAGTCTTCTGTATGGGATACTGACTTTCCTCATTTCCACAATTAAAGTTGATATGGTCACAGTGTGCAATGTCAACAATATCCTGAGAAACTGTATTCAGCTTGACTCTTGTTCATAGCTTAGAGATTTTGTGAGAGTAACTGGAAGATTCAGGTCTCAGAAGCCTATGACTTCTTCAACATCACCTAACAGAGACGTGAGAGACAATACTTGACTACCAGCCAAATGTCAGGATTTAGTCCCAGCTCTTAGTAATACTAGAACATTTTATATTTCCCTCTTAAGTTTGTACCTTTGGTCAAAAAGACGTTCTATGTTGTTCTGGCTTCTATTCTTCTCCTGTTTCCTTAAAGCAGAGTCAATTCTTGTATGCAGTCTTTCTGTATTCTATCAGTGTCATACTACATGCTCCATGGCTGAAGCTCTGTATGTTGTATAAAATGACTACCTCTGTGTACAAGGTTATTAATGGTTGATGGGACCAAGTTAGAGGTTTGGATACTTCTGTGGACATTCTTGTCTATAAACAATGTTACTTTCCTCTTGACTTCTACAATATCTATTTCACCAATCTTATTATAATTATAATAGCGAATTATATTATTGATAATTATTTTTCCACACTGTGGTGAAATTAACACATATACAACATTATTTATCTCTGAACTCCACAAACAGCATAAAGTATCTAACTAGTTTGATAAGAGGGAAATATTATAATTAGGAAAACTTGTTATTTGTAGCATTGAAGCAGCTATAAGCTTCTGGAATTCTCATTTTTGTATTCTTCTACTGTCCTAAATCTCAGACCTTATGACAAGTTCATTCTTATTATCTATAATAGAAGAAATAAATTCCATGTTTTGAACTGAACATGTTAAAAACCTGACCCCTTATGTTCCATTCTCTTTAGTGGCTTATGTTGCTACATTAGAAATAATTGCCCTGCCTACTGGTTTAATAAAAATGCTGATTGGCTGAAGTCAGACAGGAAGTGTGGATGGGGCTACCAGACTAAGAAAATTCTGGGAGCAGGAAGAACAGAAGAGAGACACCAGAGATGCCAGCAGACACAGAGGTAAGAAGACAACCATGCTGTTCTGAGAAAAGGTACCAAGCCACATGGATAAACAAATTAATGGAAATAGATTAAGATAAGATTTAAGAGCTAGCTAGCAATATATCTGAGCCATAGGTCAATCATCATGTAATTAATGTAAGCATCTGTATGTTTCTGTGGGACTGTGGGTATGTGGGTCTGGACCACTGGCCAGGACAGGACAGAAAATTCTTATTACAATTCTTCTCAGCTGACTTTATCTCAACAAGTGACTCATTTTATCTTCTACCATCACAAGATAAAGTCCTGGATTATTCTTTACCTTCTTTCCACTTTTCAAACCCTTATGGAAATGTCAAGCAATGCTTATCAGATGTTTTGAATGATGAATACATTCTGTCAATCTCTCATCACTTTCACTATTATTGTCCTTCTTAGGGTTTCTACTGTTGTGAGGAAACACCATGACCAAGCTACGGACCAAAGAGTTTACTTGGCTTACATTTTACATTGTAGTCCACCATTGAAGGAAATCAGGACAGGAACTCAATCAGGGCAGGAACCTGGAAGCAGGAGCTGGTTCAGAAGCCATTGAAGGGTGCTGCCTACTGATTTGCTACTTAGGGCTTGCTCGGCCTACTTTTTATAGAGCCCAGGACCACCAGCCCAGGGACAGCATCATACACAATAGTCTGGGACGTCCTTCATCAATTACTAATTAAGAAAATACCCTACACCTGAATTTTATGGGCACATTTTCTCATTAAAGTTCTCTCTCTTTAGATGACTATAGCTTGTATCAAGTTGACACAGAAGTAGTCAGAATAATCATCTTTATTCAAGAAGCCATCATCCCTTATGCCAACTGCAGAGATATCTTCTATGCTTTCTGGTATCTGCATTCTCTCTCCCTGTGCCCAGTTCACTCTCCACATAGAAGCAGAGTAACATCTCTCAATTAGTTTATGATTTCTATAAACCTTCTAGTGACTTTGCCTTGTGCTTAAAATACAGAATATCCTCAGTGGCCTCCAAGACCCTATACAATTTAACTAATTCCTGCCAGTTGCTTCCCTTCCTGATCCATCTCCAACCAATGAGCTCTACTTACCTGAAAATGACACTATTTATTTCCATCAAACAAATCCAGATGTGTATCTTCTCCTGGAGAATTGTCTAACATAACTCCTTTGTTTTTCATGAAATCTTTCCCCACAAACACTTACATAGTGTACTCCTTCATTTTTTAAAATAAGTTTTGTTGGAGACCAAACACTTAAATGGGGGAGACCATGCCTTCTCTCTAAAATTACAACTCTAGATACCCTTTATGCCATTTCAAAGTTTTTCTCATTAACATTTCTTATCATAGTAGTTATTAGTATACTATCTTTTGAGTTTTCTATCTAAATTAGAACACAGTCCAATAATGATGCACTTGTTTTCAAACTGTGCTTTCTGTTTCTAAAATAGTACCTTATATAGTAACCATGAAGTAAGTATTAGTTGATTAAAAGAATAAAGTATACAGTGTAGCAGACTTTCTTGGACCACCAATCCCCAAACTATGACATGGAAACTCATTACTAATTATGAATGCTCAGCCTTAACAGGCTTGTTTCTATATAGCTCTTTGAAAACTTACATTAACCTATTTCTATTAATCTATATGCTGCCCGGAGGCTCATTTACTTTATCTACATAGTCTGCTTTTTCTCTGTCTGCTTGGCTAGCCTATGAATCACCTTTGCCCCACTCCACGTTTCTCTTTGTATGCCAGCCCCACCGACCCCTCCTGTGCCTAGCTGTTGGCCATTCAGCTTTGGATGAGGTGTCTTAGGCAGGCAAGGTGAAACAATAACACATCTTTACATAATTAAACAATTATTCTGCAAAACAAACAAATGCAACATATTTTTACATAGCTAAACAACAAAACAGTGTAAATGGAAGAGTACATTTCTTTCACTCAAGGGGCAAAGAATACCGTGTAACCAATTGTGGTGATATATTGTGTATTTAATAAAATCAGCCTAGAATATCAGAGAACAGAGTAACCTATACTCAAACCATGAAGGTCAGAGAGTGGTGACCCATGCCTTTAATCCCATCACTCAAGAGATAGAGATCTTTCCAGATTTCTGTGAGTTTATACCAACAGCCAAGTAGTAGCAGCTCATACCTTTAATCCTAACTCTAAGATTATGATACAGAGTTGAACCAGGAAGCAAAGCAGCTGGTTGGGGGAAATATGTGAGGCAGGAAAAGGCAGAGATTCATTCATTATGTAGGACCCTTGATAGCACCTACCCTGTTTGCCCTGAGAAGTTGGCTGGGTGAGAATTGACTGTAATCTGTTTCATCTTTCTGATAATCCATCTTTTCCTCAATATATGTCTCTGGGTTTTCATTAAACGCTAACTAGAGATTTTGTAATAACCATTCTTTTATGGTTAAAGTGCAGCAGTTTCACTGACCTCAGAGCTATGAACCTTATAGTATAGTAAAAGGAAATATCCCAGAGAAGCCCATGTTTAAAAATATCTAACTAAAAATGTAGAAGAATTTAATTGAAGGTGATTAGCGGCCAAATAGGACCTAATATACTGCTGGAATCCTGCTGACTGGAAAGAAAGATATGTGGCAATAGAGAACTTTTGTAAGAACATTTGGAAGTATTATGCATGTTAGTATCAACTTCAGATATTTTAAAGTCTCAGAGCATGATAATCACTCATCACAACACAAACCAGGCCAGACCTTTATCATTGTTTTACACTCTCATGTCTTATTACTTATTTACCCTTCCCACCAAGGATACAAATATCACAGAAAAAAATAAGTTTTTAAAAAATAACTAGGCTACTAGGTCATAAGAAACAGAAATAATAAATTACTACTTATTCTGCATTCTCAATGGTTGTAAGAGCAGGTTAAGAGTTATATATATAACTCTTATATAACTACACCAAGAAACAGAATTTAGCAGTAAATCATTTCAATATCATGTCCATTTAGCAGAATAATAGTGTTGGGTTCTCCCCTAGGGCCTATGGCCTATGTAACAGCAAACTTTGGCCTCTTTAACTGTGAAAGGTTTTAGTTCCATTTCTTGTAATGATACTTAAATCCAATCAGCAACTGTTTGATTATTGCCATAATGTTAGTGGTATTCTTGCATCATAGGTAATATACTATTCATACATAGGCTATTCATTGTTGTAGCTTTCAGAGCTCACAGCTGAGTGAGATTAAGACTGCTTTTTTGCTTATGCATAATACATTCTTACACAATGACAGTCAGATAAGATGAGATGAAGTTTCCAGGTGAGTATAAACTTAATTTCTCCAGGTTTTGTGACTCAAGAATGTGTTGTCTTTAATGGTAGTTATTTAAGAGGGACCAGAAATATCCAAGACCCAGCAATGGTGGATAATATCAAGAAAATTGTTTCCAGACATAATGAGGAAGCTGCACATGTGAATTCATGGTGATTATGAATGCATACATAAGCACCGCACAAGCTCCTGACAGACAATATCTCATTAAGGAGTTATTGGCATTTGATAGTTGGATAGTTAATAAGAGTAGAGCCAGTTTTGTTAATGATTGAAGCACTGATATTTGGGTCATATGCCAGGACAGACCACAATCTCAAAGCTTGTTGTGGAATATTAGCTTAACTGTGTAAATGTGGATTACATTTGTATATGCTGTATTTGCTTGCTATGAAAAGATGTGTTGCTATTTCACTTTGCCTGCCTAAGGTATCTGATTGGTTTAATAAAAGACTGAATAGCCAATAGTTAGGAAGAGGAGGGATAAGCAGGGCTGATGGGCAGACACAATAAGTAATAACAGGAATTTGTATGAGAGGAGAGAGAGAGAGAAAGAGAGAGAGAGAGAGAGAGAGAGAGACAGAGACAGAGACAGAGACAGAGAGAGGAGTCTCTAGGGCCAGGCAGACAGGGAAGAAGCAGGAAAGTAGGTCATACAGAATGAAAGAAAAAAGCCCTGAGGCAAAATAGGGGTGAAGAGAACCAGGTTAAATGAATTTATAATAGCCAGTAGGACGAGCATAAGATATGGTTGAGCATTCATAATTAATAAGTCTCTGTGTCATGATTTCGGGGCTGGCAGTATGAGAATCCTGCTACAAAGACTAGTAATACAAAATTGATTCAAGGGAAAAAAACTAAAAAAAAAAAAACACAGAAGAAATTTCTGAGTTGATTAGAAATGAATGGGAGGGCTGAAAGTGTGGTTCTGGAAAGAGTTCGGAAAAGGGAGATGAACATCCTTAAAATACATTATGGAATTCTCAAAGAATTAATAAAATACCATTTAAGAGATGAGATTAAAGTTTGATTATTGTATTAATTGATATATCAATTCCATAAATCACTGTTACTTGTAGACCATAACACAAAAAATAAATTCTAGCAAATTACTGAATTATATTGGCTTAGAAAGAGGCAGAGATTAATTCTCCAGAAAAAATTTAAGAATAATAACTGAAAGTTAAGTTGCTTATAATAATATTGATGAAGCATGTTTGCTTAATGCTATTAATTTATATTCATAGAGAATAAAAATTATGTTCTTTTCATTTTCAATAATTTCTATATAAAACTTGGCTTTTAATATAGGAGACATTATATGAAACATATTATGAAACAATCCATATTGGGACTCAATTATCTTCCTATAAAATGTCATGTTTCACATTCGAGGAAATGCTTATTCCTATTGCCTCCTTTAACTGACGAAGGATAAAAAGGTGCTTACACCTTAAATATAGTTCCCCAGGAAAAGAAAAGAACACTCTTATGAAATGTGTAGTTATAGCAGCTGTTAATTGATCCCAGCAAGGTGAATATGTGAACCCACCTGTTCAAAGAACTTCGTGTGAATGTTACCAAACTTAATCATTTAGTGGCTTTTAGTTCTGTGGGATATATTTAAAAAATTCTAGCGAAACAGCTAAAATGTTAATGCCAATACAAACTTTATAAGAGAAGAAGGTCCTTCAGACTAAGGGGACAGAGCTATAATTTACTCTACTGTTTAAATCACACAAAGTCTGTTGAATTTCATGCTTGCTGCTAGATTATACTAATGATGGTGTCAATTATGGTTTGTATATAAAATATGTGACCTAAAAACATCTATAACATAACAAACATTGAAGAATTCGCTGTGAAGAAAAATGAAAGTTATTTTCATCTTAAAAAGGAGAATATAGAACCAAGGACTATAACAGAACACCAGATTAAATAGCCACAATCCCGAAAAATATGATAATTTCAAGATCCTCTGGAACAATTAAATAATACTCATGATTTAATAAAATTTAGAATTTAGAATAAAATTCTTATTATAAATTTGGAGACAATATGAATTAAAGAAACTTTTATAAACTTCTGAAGGTATCATAGTTAAGAATAATTACTCTTATATTTTGAAATATCTGATAAAATTTAATGTGCATGTTCATATAACGTAGAAGATGTACTCTTGAGTTTCTATCCACCTACATGACTTGATTAACATGATAACAAACACAAATGTCCAATATATTTGTATAATGATGTAACTGAATTTTATTAGAAACCAAGCTTCTGTTATATTCTCTTACAAAGCTGTACTAAAAGTAATGGAAAACAAATGCATTGATATATCTATGATGGTCAACATGGTGAAATATTGCAGTTATAAAAATGAATTAAAGATAGCAATCACATAGTAATACAAGTAAATCTATTACAATCAATAAGTTTTAAAAATAAGAACCAGAACATATATTTAAGGAAGCATTTGTAATTGGTAAATTACAAATTAAAACAATAATCAACATAACTATTTAGTCAGGATGCACCAGAATATTACATCTTTGGAGGTTTATAAGTATTTTATTTCTGTATCTGTATGGTCACATTAGAATTATTCATTGTACTCTCCCATGTGTGCAGTGCATTTTATATTGTATACTTATTAGGGAATCACAGAGACAAAGCATTGTTATTAGATATTTCTTAAGTATTAAACATTTAAGACTTAGTACAATTAAGGCATTTGAAAAATTCAGTTCCAGCAAGTTTTAGTTTCTAATGGGTTATCCTTCCAGAGATCAGAACACACCATTTTAGTCTAGGGAAATAAAACTAAATTGCAAAGTATTGGAAGGAAAGGTCACTGTACACTTCTTTCTCTAAGAAATTAAATATTTACAGCAGAAAGCATGTTTTAAGACCACAGGATATTCTTATTTGGCTAAATGACCTTTAAATGTAAAGCTGATGTGACTTTCCTATCATTTGTGGCATCTACAAAGTTCCTGAAAATAACCTGAAGTGTGAAACACTAGAAATTGATCCCTGAGCTAAGCAAACCTCAGTATATGAAATAACTATAAGATGTGAAGGAGAAAATGAACCAACAACCTCAAGAGGAGTTTCATGGAAAGAAATATGGTAGTCCAAGAAAATCCGAACTATTTAATCAAGATAAATTCTTCATGAGGTACTTTGTTTATGTAGGGAGAATAAATAATATTTAAATTACTATTTATTTTTAGTTTCCAAATAGTGTAAGAGGAAATAATAAGTATTTTTAAGTATTTTAGTTCTTCTGTGGTTGTTTTGCCATGTATATTGTAATGAGTTTTCCTGAGCAAATCTGTTTCCAGATTTAGTAACCATGATGAGTAATCCTTACCTGGAAATCGATTCAGCATACTCAGTAGTTGAGACATATTCAAGTAAAAAGACATTTCATCCTTTGGGAACTCTCTTTAGCTCTGCACCCCATTTTTAAATTGGGTTATTTGTTTTTTATGTTCAGTTTTCTTCTTGGTTTTGTTTTGGTTTTCATCATTTTTATACTCTAGTTATTAAACTCTGTCAGACATGTAACTGGTAAGGTATTTTTGCCATCCCATAGGATGTCCCTTTGATGGAATGATGCTGTTCTTTCCTACAGAGAAACATTTTAGTTTCCTGAAAGCCCATTTGTTTATTGTCCTTGATATCCATGCTTTCTGTGTCCTGTTCAGAAATTCCATTTTTGTGTCAATAAAGCAAAACGTATTCTCTACTTTCTCCTCTACCAGATTCAGATTGTGTGGTCTCATGTTGAGTTCCTTGATCCATTTTGGAGTCAAGTTTTGTGCAGGGCAGTAGATATCTATCTATTTTTACTCATCTACATGCAACTGCCCAGTTTGTCCAGTGAATTTGTTGAGATTCTGTTCAAATGAATGTCTACTATACATAGAGCAGAAATGAGCATATATGAACAGCTATCTCAGCAGTAAGATGGAGGGTGTAATTTTCTCCAGTGTGTAATTTTTGTTCGTTTGTCAAAAACTGAGCATCCATAGGAGTTTGTAGTTACATCTGAGTCTGCAGTTCCATTACATTAATCAAGATGTCTGTTTTCATGCCAATACCAAGTTTTATTACTATGACTGTAGTACAACTTGAAATCTGGGATAATGATACCCCAGAAGTTATATTTCTCTTTAGTGTTGTCCAAGGTTCACAGAACATTTGGTTCCATATGATGTTTAAGATTTTTAAAAAAATTTCTATAAAGAATTGTGTTAGAATTTTGATAGACATTGAATTAAATTTATAGATAGTTTTGGGTTGGATGGCCATTTTCACAAAATTAAACCTAATGATTCATATGCATGAGAGGACTTTCTGTACACTTTAATTTCTTCAGTAACTTAAAAAAAGAATTTTTAATATGGAAGTTCCTCAATAAACTGAATACTGGTTTATCACAAGATTCAGCTATTCCATTCATGGACATATCCCCAGAGGATGCTTTACCTTACTCCTGAGATAATTGTTCATGTAAGTTCATTTTTGCTCTACCTACTCTAGGCATAAATTGAAAATAACCTAAATGACAATTAACTGAGGAATTGATAATGAAATGAAACATGGGACATTGTAACAATGACACTGTAACAATGACAATTATTCAGTTGCTAAGAAAAATGAAGTTAACAATGAAATGGATAAAGCTAGAAACAATAATCTTGAGTGAAGTCACCCAGTCTCAAAGACAACTCATTCATGTATATGAACATGAAGAAATCCTTCTGGTACCCAACTAGAAAACTTACTCCTACCTACTCATGTTCATGGTCCTGGAAGGTACATTGCATGTTACTATAGGAGAAAATCATTAATTTCACCTACCTACAAATCTAACAACCTGCATCTAAGACCTGTCTGTAGGATATGTTGGTACAAGAGGGATACAAATGATATGGGAGTAAATGATCACTTGTAGTAAGAGGTTTCTAGCTTGGACTTTCGAGCCTAGCCTCAAGGTTTAGGCCTAAAGACCCACAGACCCACAGAGACACACAGATGCTTACAATTAGTTTTAGGCTGATCGACCTAAGGCCCAGGCATAGAACTTGCTAACTCTTTACTCTTAATCTAACCCATGACTCTTATCTTGTTCAGCCATGTGACTTGGTACCTTTTCTCACAGCAGCCTGGTTGTCCTTTGCTTCTTCCGGCTTCTCTCTGGCATGCTCTGTGCTTCCTGTTCTCAGAGTTCTCTTAGTCTGGTAGCCCCGCCCACACTTTCTGCCTGCCTTTAGCCAATCAGAGCTTTTTATTAAACCAGTGGGTGGGACAATTATTTACAATGTAACAACATAATCTCCCACATATTATAATCTTCCACAATCAATTTTTGATTAGATAAAATATCCATGCCATGAAATTAATTCTTTACATGTCCCAAGATCTTTAGATGAGATAAGTAATGGACTCTAGGGGAAAATTCACTGCTATTATTCTGCTCAAATAATACAGCTGAATTACTCTTAATGACACACTGCTAATCACATAGAGAAAAGCATTACTAAACCCTAAACAGAAGATCTCCTTCTGTACATAGGTGGTAATTAACACATAAACTCATAACTGGACAATGTGAATGGAATAAGAAACTTTGGAGTATTCAGGACTAAGTGGAATTTTTTTCATGATGCCACTCTGCTCAAGGCTTAGGGTTTGATGCAGAAGGGGGGGAAGAAAAATTGTAAGAGGAAGAAGTAATGGATGACTCTAAAGAAACAGGAGAGATGTACATACAAACTCACAGGGACCATGACAACCCAAGTTCCAATCTGACAACATCCCAGCACTGAGAGGGGACATGACACAAATTCTCACCCCTACCCAAGACTGTAATTGATACCTTCTGGGAGAAAAAGCCAGTTTTATCCAATAGACTATTATCTGGTGTATCAGTCACACACCAGAGAAGGCATCGTGTGCCAGAGTTAGTTGGGCAATACAAATTAACCCCATGTTGATTAGCTTTTTGTTAGTTTGTTGTTGTTGCTGTTAATGATGATGATGGGCAGAGGTTTTGCGTGTGTGGTTGTAAATTTGGTTTGATTTCATTTTGTTGTTTTATATCTATCATCTACCTACCTACCTATCTATCTATCATCTATCTATCTGTCTATCTATCATCTATTTATTTTAGAGAGAACCTGAAGGTGAGCATATATGGAGATGGGGATATCAGTGAGGAATCAGAGTGGGAACAATGTGATCAAAATATATAATATAAAAAAATTAAGGTGAAAAATTTAAAAGGAATTTAAAAATATTTTCATGCCTAGGGAAACAGTAACAAATTGCTCTCTTGAAAATTGGTGCTATAGGAGATTGCTCTGATATCCCAACATTATAGTTGAACATGATACAAAACCAAAGGAAATGGAATAAATATGGAGTTGCCTCCTGCTCTATTTCAGAAGTCTTGGGCAGTGTTTATTGCTCTCAAAGTATATTGCCTTTGGCATAAGTTCCTTTTTCCAGCATTGGTTTATTCAAGGCAACAGTGCATGAAAATTTCAACATTATAGTTTTCTAAGCAGATTTTATTGTGTAAGAGTATGTTCTCAATCAAAGCAAAGGAAAATCCATTCTGAGCCTAAGTCTCTGTTGTTTACTACATGAAACATTGCTCCATTAATTCTCAATCTGAACACCTGCTGTTTTGTTCTTGATGGCTCACATAGATCCTCACTGACATGACCTTAGTAGTTTTGTTTCTATGTATAACTATTTTTTCTTCCAATTATATCTCATATAGACTTTTGAAATCTAGTTTGAGGTTGCTTTCATCACAATCAAAATACTACCTCCTCTAGATCTGACATTTTTGATCTGCCCCCAGAGTCTGAAGATATGTGTCTAGAATGCTAATATTCCATTTTGGAAGAAATGGCTGGCAGGTGCCGTAATAAACTCCTGATGTGAAAAATAGTGTATTATACATGGATTTTCTTTCTGGTTCTAGAAAAGATGATGATCTATGGTAAGCATAGTAGGTTGTTTACATTTGTACCCCAAATACTTGACAATATCCGATTCCTTAGACTCTAAATAATTACGCCTTAATTTTTACTATTTTATTTAAGACTAACTTACTCAGTCTGGGCTATTTCTAGGCAAAAACAACAGAAGAAATTATTTTAAATCAGGGGGAAGCTATGTAGTTTATGACCCAACACTCTGTTTAAGTCATAATGTCAAGCAGTCAGATTTATTTTTTCTATTAAAATATGTTGAACTATTTTGGAGGGTTATTATTGTGTTATACAATTGTAGTTATTTTTAACTATCTTCTTAGTCTTATTTTCTTCACATTGTATAGATTTGTCATTTTAGTTGAATGTTTCATTTTAAGAATATACAAGATAAGAACAAATTTCCAACTTTTATTGAATTTGTTCTTGGGCAACTTTATCCAGGATTCCTCTCTTTTCCTCCCCTAGAACCATTGTATGTTCTTAAAATAATAGAAATCTGATGACAGGTTAATTTGCTGAATGACCTCCATGCCACTGGTTTATGATTGCACTTCTGATCCAATCAGAAAGGCCAATAGACCATGTGTGTGAAGAGCCCTCACTCCTAACCATAGACACCTTAGATTTGTTACTCTCTTCCTCTTCCCTTTCAGAGTCAACTCTCCAATATAGGTTACTATCCTTTCTAGTAGTTCACCTTCACTTTGAAATTGCCGACTTCACACTGTACAATTCTCTCACTTCGACTGCTTATCACAATTTTGCACCTATCTCTCAGAATTCTCTCCTCTTGGAAAGTTTAGATCCTCTACTATTCTTCTCACTTCTTGACCTTTATAAGATGCATAGGTATTAATAATTTCAAAAATCTCAGAGCCCGTTCCCAACAGAGGAACACCTAACCCAGCCTTAATACTGGGATGAGGGATTCGGACCTACCTCAACTGGATATGCCAGATTGAATTGACAATCTTGGGACTCCTTGCCCTTCTTGGGAAAGGGATGGGGAGATGGGATAGAGGGAGGCTGAGGGAGGACTGGGAAGAGAGAAGAAGGGGCAGTGGTAGATGTGGAAAAACATTTTTAATAAAAAATTTCAAAAATAGTATATTTAGGCATCCTTCAATGCTAAGGTGAAGAAAAACATAATGTATAAATTACTCTACCTTACCTGGTAAAGTAATTGTTTAGCATACACAAAGCTGGATTTATCTCCAGCATCACACAAAACATGGCACAGTGGCACACCATCATTATTGATGCAGAGCAGAGTATCTTAAGTTCAAGGTTACCCTTGGCACATAGAAAGTTCAATTCCAGCCTAATAAGTCACATAAGACTTTGTTTAGAAACATAATGAATAAATAAATCTCAACTCATCTTGCTAATATTTTTTATCAAGTTTCCTAAATAGGATCACAGCATGCAAATTCACACTGCCAGCTGTCTTATATACTAACATAAATTATGATCCTAAGCCCTGGCATCTAAATCTAACACCCCAGCTCTTAAATCTTTTAAATCCTCATTTCCTACTTTCTATTCTCTCCACTGCCATTTTAGAAAAAAGTATTCATTATCTTCCTCTTACAATAGTGCCACAATTCAGATCTCTTACAAAATCAATCATTGTGCCCTCAGTATATCATCTATACATCTTCCGATGTTCATCTTCAGAACATGAAACCCCAATCATGTTTTTCTCAGGCTAGCTTCTGCATCCTGCAGAACAGAATTTCTCAGAGTGGTGCAGGTAAAGAGGTTAAGGCCATTATCCTTGTAACACTGACTGTGAAACACTGGATACAGTGAGGAAGCTTCACCTTTATGCATTTTTAAAGTATAAAACATTACAAAATTTATCACTTGAGGTGCACTCCCATGTAGACAAGAAATTAATCCACCTGTGAGGTACGGAGTCTAATTCTTTATCTGAGTTATTACTCTATCTTCTTCCCTGACTTATCCTGGCACAAGTGACCTGATTTGTAATCCTCTGAAGCTGCTGTTTGCTCTCACAATTCTTCGCTCATACAAACTTGTGCTTTTTAGCTTGGAATTCCAGGACATTTATGTCTTGGCAAATTTATTTATTTTTTAACATCTTGATAGTTAACATTATAAAATTACTTTTAATGCATGCATGCATTCGTGAGTGTTCTCATGCATGTTCATGCTGATTCACATAAGTAGAAGTGCCTATGCATGTGTGTACCTGTGCATGTGGAGTGTATAAACCAACTTTTAATGTCTTTTCTCAGATGCTCACCATTTTGGCTGTTGAGATAGACCCTCTTTCTATCTTGTCATGTCCACACAGGTAGGTTAGGGTGGCTGGCCAGTGATCTCCAGGTCCCCTCTTTCTCTGCATCCCTATCATTGGGATTTAGAAGAGCTTGAAACCTCACTCAGCATTTTTACACAGATTCTGGACACCAACCTTATTTCCTTACTTTTTCACATAAAACCATGTTATAAACAGAGCCATTTGTCTATCCCCAGAAAGTTGCTAGCAATCTCTGTGTCATTCATGTCCATTGAGAATCTATCACAACGCCTGAACAAAAGTGTCCAACATCACCCAATCCCTACACACTGTGGTACTCTTGAATTATTTCCTCGCTTGCTGCTCACGTTTATTACAGGCATATATACCCCTTATGGCATCAGTGTTAGCTCACTGGGTACACAAATTTCCTTAATTATATTCCTTCTACCTAGAACAGGACATAACACACAAGAAAGGTTTCTTTGACTCCTTAAGTTAAGATTTTTAATGTGTGGAGCTGAAGGCATGGCCCAGCAGTTAAGAACATAGGCTGCTCTTCCAGGGGATAAAGATTTGATTCCAGGTAGTCACATGATGACTCAATTGTTTGAACTCCAGTTCCAGGGGATCAGATAACCTCTTCTGGCTTCTATGGTCACTGGATGATTGTGGCATGTAGACATAGATACATGCAAAAAACCATTTATATATTATTTTAATTAATGTTACAAATATGTTTATAAAAATATTTACATTCTGTGATGTTAAAAACATAAACTCTGAGTAAAGAACACATATTTGGCCAGACTTTGCAGTTATACAAAGATTTGAAGTTCAAAAACACTGTCAGGCTGTGAGAGCCCAGTTCCTTGACCAAAGGTCCCATATGTTTTCTCTGACAATCAGTCTCAGATCCTCTATATTGTGTAGTCTACAGTACCGAGTGACTGGTGTGTACCCTTAGTGTTCTCTGTCTATTCTCAGGAACCTGACCTTCCATGGGCAAAGGGCAACATATATTAGGTTTTTTATGCACAAATGGGATGGTTATTGTTTTCTGGTGTTTTGTTGTTTGTTTTATATAATAGTATTATTTGCACACACACACACACACACACACACACACACACACACACACACACACACTTTGTTTAAGCAGAGAGCCAACTAGAAGAATTTGAATCTGGTAAAATATCATGTAATTCACCTATAGAGACCAAAACAACATCAGAACTACATTGAAACACTCCACTTTGATTTCTCCAAATACACTCTCCTTTCACCTTCTGTACGCATGCATGCTCCAGGATTCCCTTCATGTCTCCATTCTACCATGCACTGAGTCAATGAATTTCACTGGAATTGTCTTTAAGTAATGTCCAGAAAGAAGATGACAAGCTGGGCCTGACTCATTCAGAGACCAAGGAAACTATTTGATCTTTCTCTTTAATGCTGGTTCTGTACATGTAGAGTAAGATTGTAAACTGAAATATGTTGATGCATAAAGATGAATCAAAAGCCACTCAAAGAAATGCCTGAGCTGCAATCAGCATGGTCTTTGTTACAGAGAAGAACCAGAAAAGAGTCTTGAGCCAGTTTGAGTCACTAGAAACATATGGAGAGATGTCAATTATCAGCAAAGAAAGGGGGTTTTCCCAAGGAAAACACCAAAAACCTCTACCAATCTATTAAAAGTTTTTCTTTATAAACAAACTACCTTATGTCAACATATTTTGCCAACATTATAACCTTTTCCTTGTCTCTTCATAGTTGTAAAATTAAGCACATTTTATAGGCCCTGCACTGTGTACATGGTTTGCTTTCACATAAGTAAAACTCTGCCTACAGACCAGAACTCTTCTACCAATGTTTCAGGCTGAAACCTTAGAATTACTTCAAAGTCAATCTCAGATGTCGTTCTTTATTCCCTTAAGAAACCCCAAAATGAACCCTTAAAGGTATAAATGCACTAACTGCTCCATATACCCATGATATATTGTTTCCTGATGGGTAACTTTATTCCACACTTGATATTGAATTCATATTTGTTCGTGTATTTTGCTTCAACACTTACTTAGCCCACTAACGAATGAGAGTCTAATTCACGTTCACATATTCCCTGATTTCTTATACACCCTCACAACTAACTGAGCCATAGTTATGTGTTTATAATGAAAAATGAAGGAAAATAATGGGTGAGTTCAGGTTGGAAAGGTGTCTCAGTAAAGTCTCTCCCCCACAAAAATTAAGAAGTGTTCAAAATTTTAACAAGAGGTGTTGCTTCATGGGTCGAGTCTGTCATCTTACTGCTGTAGGATTAGAGGGTAGATTAGTCGAGCTCACTGAAGGTGACACTGACCATCAATGAACTCCAGGTTCAGTGAGAAACTGTTTCAGCAGTTAGGTTACTAGGCTGCAGAGATAGCTCAGGGGTTAGGGTTAGGGTTATGGTTAGGGTAGGGTTAGGGTTAGGATAGGGTTAGTGTTAGGCTTATGGTGTGGTTAGGGTAGGATTAGGGTTAGAGTTAGGGTTAGGGTTAGGTCAGTAGTTAATAGCTCAGCTATTAATAGCTTGCAATGCTCTTGTAGAGAACCTAGGTTCAGTTCCTAGCATTGTGACAGTGGCTCTCAATAATCTAAAACAGCAGTTCCAGGGTATCTTAACCTCCTTCTGGCCTCTGTGGGCACCAGATATGCATGTGGTATGCAAACATACATGCAAGAAAAACAATCACACACATAGAACAAAACAGAATATATCTAATTAAATAAAATGCATAAACTAGGGCAAACACCAGTGTTGATCTCTGACTATCATATTCATCTCTATGTGTGCCTTCATATGGACAGACACACACACACATGCACACATCACACATACAAACAGTCACCAAACACACACACCACACACATACATGCACATATCACACATACACATACACACCATACACACATACCACACACCACACCTACACACACACACACCACATCAAAACTAAAATAAGTAACAATATTGACCTAGTCCACATAACTCTTATGTTCTCTGTAAAATAAGGTGTTGCTGCAGGACATGCATGCATATGATAACATGCCAACATAAAATAATAGAATGTAGAACATGCTGGTTGTACTAGTCAGCTGCCCAATGTGATAACAAAAGGTCTGAAAACCTGAAAGGTTTAAAAGTTATCTGGGCTCACAATTTTAGTGATTAAGACTTTTAAGCAGGTACGCCGATATCTTCTTGGGCAAGTTGCAAGGCAGTGTATGTTTCTAGAAAGAGGTTGTTGAACAGCTTGCTACCACATGACAGTGCAAAAAAAAAAAAAAAAAAAAACCAAAAACCAAAAAACAAACAAACAAAAAAAACACAGTGAAAAAAGGTTGTAACATCTCTTTCCAGAACATATTCCCAATGACCTAGAAACTTTCCCCTAGGCTCTGCCTTTTGCAGGTCTACTTTTGCTCATTAGTGCCATAGGCGGCTAATCAACCATTCAACAAATAGGCTACAGCATATTCTACCTCAAATCATACCATGGATTATGCCCAAATTTCTTCCATTCATGGTACCTAATAATATCTTTTTTTTTCTCATGGTAGTCCCATGAAGTAAATACTGCCATGTTTACATTCAACAGGGACACTGAGACTTGAAGTTGGCTGTCAATCAAGGGTAAGTTCTCTTGATGATTTCTAACTACATGTTATTTATGCTATATTCTGTTAAAAGTTAAAGTTTCTGATGATTCCAAATAAAACTGCTATAAATATAGTTGAGAAAGTGCCCTTGCGTTATGATACAGCATCCTTCGGGTATATGCCTAGGAGTAATATAGCTGGGTCTTGTGGTATGTTGATTCTCAGTTTTCTGAAAACCTGCCACACTGACTTCTAAAGTAGCTGTGTAAGTTTGAACTTCTACCAGCAATGGAGGAGTGTTCCCCTTGCTCCACATCCTCTCCAACATAGAAAGATTACTTTTGCTCTTAGCATCTCTGAAGTGTATAAGATGGAATCTCAGACTCTGTTCATGGGGGACCAGTACTTTCATAAAAAGAAACATGCCATGTTTTGTTGCTGTTCATGGGAGACCTGCCCTTTCCTGACCTGACCTTTCTTAAACTATAATGAAAGAGGAGGGGATTGGGGGTTGCAAACAGAAGGGTCATGATGTGTGTGTGTGTGTTGGGGGGGGGGAACTAGGAGAAATGGAGGGCAGGGAAACTGCAGTCCGGATGTAAAAATAATTATTTAATTAATTTTTAAAAGTTTAAAACTTAGATATTGATAACAAATTTGCCCAAATCCCTAAGACATTAATGATCATTGATAGCAGAAACTATGGTATAATCAGATCAGAATCAGAAACTTGTCATATGGCAAAGAGACCGTGAATGACAATAGCATATTTCAAAAAGTCAGGAGAAAGGATTCTTAAAGGTTTATCTGTAAAGAATTGAAAACTATTTGAAGAGACAAATGTCCGTCCTGCCTTAAACACTGTGTAGTACACATGCATTGAATAATTACAAGTAATAATTAGTTACCTGTAAATGTACTATTTTAAACATGTATCAGCCTTAAAACAGGTGAGTTAAAGCTGAAAGATCAGTGCAAAACAACCACCACACCTAGAAAATTTTTTTTACAGAGTTCCTTCTCTTATACAATGGTTTACTTTAACTTCATAAGAAAGTTTTTGCTTTGAAATGACAGCCGTATTTAGTTTCTGTCAATATGGATGTCTTATGGAGATATACAGTTACTAGATAACAAAGCATTACAATTACTTAGGCATAAAGAGAGGTGGATACTTATAATAGAGGACTCAGGAGGATAGGGTCTTCAAAGCCAGACTTGTCTATTAATGCAAACACACACACACACACACACACACACACACACACACACACACACACACACACACACACACAGAGGCACACATGTGCAATGCTGATGTGTACATACATACACACAAAAATTACTGTATCTCAATAAATATCTGTTTTATCCTTTTTGCATAATTTTAGAATAACAAAATCATTTTACTTTCTATTTTAAACATGTAATCAGGGTCTAGTTTTTCAAGTGATTGGGTGCACAGTTTTAAACACCCATGTTAGATAATCAAGGACTGAGAAATGGTCTTTTTGAGTCAGTAAGGTAGCTCTCCTATCACACTAAATAAAATATCTAGAACATCAGTATTACACTCATTTTCTTACAGAAGCGTTCTAATATTTATTGATACCCCCAAATTAGAATAATTTGATTTTGAGTGTGTTTACTTATGTCAGTTAATTCTATTGATCCAATTACCCATAATAAAGCAGCATTTTTACATGCACACACAAAAACAATGACTAAGGTCAAATGGAGATTTAAAACTTCTTCAAGTATTAGATAAAGAAAGATGATGAAAGTTTCGAAAATTTAGGGGGATATGATCATGTATGGAACACAGTTTAGTAATTGTCAATATATGATTCTTTTTTCTCAATTATTTATTATTGGAAAAACTCACTTGGTTATCAGGTTGATTAGAGCATGTACTATACTGAGACACATTAATTGGTTTCATATGGTCTCCAGGACAATTTTTAAAACTAGAAAAAAAAACCCATGCAAAAGTCAGATAGAACATTGAATTCAGCAGAAGATTTTTCCAAATAAGGTTTAGAATATAAAAACTTTTCCTCCTCTTATGTTAGCTTAACTGTTAAATAATGAAAATGATTGACAAGTGTGATCGATTTGGGAAAATCAGTCTATAGTTCACAGAAAGGCAACCCTGAGAGATGTCTGTCAATGGTCAGTTCCAAGGTAGGCAAACACTTTCCTGTGACTCACACCTCTCAGCTGAGATCTGTCAGCTCTGGTGTATAGTCAGTTTGATAGTGAGATGCAGTCTGTTAATGATGTCCTCTCAGGCGGATATAAAACTTTATGTCAACCTACTTCAAGAAGACATTTTAATATAGTTTTACAAATAATAACCCTTCAGAGTCTAGGAACAGGCAGAGTAGAAATCTATAGACTTCAATAGACCACTGGGTTTTATTTCTCCCTCTGGGTAATAAATCCACAGCAATATTATAGGAATCTCTAGGAATACATGCATTTCTCAGTATTGTATTATCTATTACATCTATTTTATTGTTTCAAAAGACAGAAGTCTGTTTTGTTAGTACCAAGAAGGCCTCAGATGTCATAAGGGAAAAAATAATAGGAAGTTATACACAACACTGTGCATGCCATAATGTTTAAGTGATTTATCTTTGAAGTTGCTTCTTGTCATGTGAAAAACATCTCAAATTGATTCACGTAATTTAGTTGGATATTAACATCAAAATACAGTTTATCTAATTTAACCCTAAGTTAACGTTTAACAGATATTGCAATTATCCAAAAATTTGTATTTTTATGCTTCATGTGTAGCTTCATAGATATTGCTGATGAGAAGTGGGTCCATTTCTTTATGTCTTGAATCTGAACTAACATTATGATTTGTTTTAGAATGAAAAGAATTGTTAGGAAGAGACTGCTATTCATTTTAGACCCCAGTGTTGAAGAAACCTTTCCACTTATGCTTTCTCCAGAAACCTGACTGTGTTTTTATTTGTTTGACTAGAGCCTATTCTACATAAAATGATGAGAAATAGTTGGTTCATTTTTGCCATACTTCAGGTTAAATCTAGACATCTTCAGAAACTTAACTATAGGGGAATGGCTGGAACCAAAACTAGTCAACCAAACTCAGTATAAACTACTATAACTGAATGATGAGCTAATGAATTGTTATAATTTTAAGGCACTGAGTGATAGATGCCTTGTTATACTGATTGACTAACTATATGTGAATCCTGTGTCTCTAAAGACCCCAAGTTATTTACTTTTCCCAAGTGCCTAACATTATCTTCACTTCAGACTAGATACTCAGTAATAAATTCCTTAACTGACTTAATGCTCTAGATAGAGAAGAACTAGCAGTCACCATTTGAAAATTAGATATCATCTAAATGATGGCCATGAATAATCAGTCCGCATCCATCATATCAAATAACCTGAATAATTCATGAGAATATTGATACATTAAGAAAAGATGAGTATCAAAATAGCAAGGCTTATTTCCATATAACTCTTGATGTTGGACTGAGTGTACATTCTCTGCGGAATACAACTAACTGCGACTGGAATTTATCATTCTATTTAAGTTAGATTCCATGTTTTTCTTTCCATTTGTGCAACTAACATTAAAATGGCTTTACTACATCTTGAATTTATTATTAGGATCCACTGACATTTTTGCATTTGCCAGTGGTCTTATAAATATCATAGCTTTGTTTCTTTAGAGATTGGTTTCTGGATGACAGAAACTGAATCAACACAGAACGTTCTAAAAATACAAATCTCAGTGCTTTTAGTCTAAATTAGATTCTGCACTTTAGTATGATTCCCAAGTCACTTTTGAATATATCACCTTGAAATAAATGAGAGAGAAGTGTCTCTAGCCCAGAGTGATTGGATATAAGAGGAGGCAATCCCCAATACCTCTCTTGGGCACATATCCAAATAACTCTGTATCTTACTATAATGAAACTTGAACGATCATGTTCTTTAATGCTCTGTTCATAGCAGCTAGAAATTTTAAATGGCCAAGATGCCTATCAATGAATGAAAGATAAAGAAAATATGGTAGATCACCAAATGTGAGACTACTCATCTGGTAGATCACCAAATGCAATACCTCTCATCTGTTAAGAAAAAAAAAAAAAAGTTAAATCATGAAACTCACAAGTGGAACTAAAAAACAAAAATCAACCTGAGTGAAGAAACCCAGACTCAGAGGCAAATGTGCTATTTGCTTATTCATAGATGTTAGAAGTTACGTCTTTGATAAGCAAGTTACAAGCTATGTAATCACAAAGATTGGGTGGAAGGGACTAGAGGGGAGGAAAATATCACCCTAGGAAGAGGAAACAGGAGTTATGGATGGATGAGGAAGTAGAGGTGGGGACCAGAACAGGAAGGTCAAAGCAGATGGGGAAGAAAGGGGGTGAGGGAAGAATTACAGGGTGGGACAGCTAAAACTAAGGACCGTTTGAGGGATCTGTGGAAACCTACTATAATAGAAGATTCTTAAAATACATACATATATTAAAGAGATCTAAATGGAATTATTAAATAGCAGAGGAGGCAAAGCCACAACTATACATCTCTCATCACCAAATGAAAGTTTCAGTGTCAGGAATGGGTTCTTCTAATCAAGTTGTTGGCCAAAGCAATTCCACAGAAACACAAAAACAACAGGACTATTGCCACAGCTATTGGTTGTTCTGCACAAATTGATTATCAAACCCAGTTACTGAAAATAAAACCTACACAATTCACTGGACATGAAGAAGTCAAGTTGGTAGCTACCTAGCACCTCCGTCCTGACTGGCTAGGGTTCATGGTACTAGACTCTGCATTCTATCAGAGGAGAAGGGTCACAGTAATCTAGACACAAACCTTTTAATTTATAATGGTGATCTTCCTGCAAGACATTCCTATAAAATCCTGGTGCAAAACTTGCGGGACTAACCAGCTACCATTTGATTAAATTTAAGGCCCACTCCATGAGGAGGACTCATGCCCAGTACTGATCAGGTAGCCAATAACTTCAGACGAGATCGGGAGGTCAGAGAGTTATGGGAAAATCAAAATCTTACTGTTCTGCTAAAGGAATATAACAATAAACATGACTCATGAAAATATTCTTTTGTATTCCTAGATCAGTTTTGTTCAGCCATTATCAGAGAAACTTCATCCTGCCATAGATGAGAACAATGAAACACACAAATGGACAGTGCTCAGACAGTGAGACCTTGGAACACTCGTCCTAAACAAGCTGTCTATCAAATCTGTCTCCTCAAGGCTCAGGTAATGCTGCAAATGAGGAAACACGAAGTTTGTAAGAGCCAGTGGGGATGGAAGACCCCGAAGAAGCAAGGCCTTCTACACACAGCACAGTATACAAAGTCACAGAGATGGTAGCAGTATGCATTGGACCTGCACAGGTCTAAGCCAGATGGGGTCCCAGCACTGTGAGAGAAAGAGAATATAAACAAGCATCTCTAACCCAGATTGTGTCTCTGATTGCTAACGTCTTGCAGAGGAACAAAAAAACAGTTTTGTCCAAGAGTCTCACTAAGGATGCTGGGCAGTTGTCATGCTCAGGATTAGATGGCCAACACAAGATAAACTAAATAGTACCTTTGAAATTCTTTCCCTACAGATCTTTTGTTCAAAATAAATTTTGCTTTCTGATTTTGTGTCTTTATGGGATTTCTCTGATTGTAGGTACCCCTGTATCTGTCTATGTTTCTTGTGAATTTGTTTGTTTGTACTATTCATACCTAACTTATTTTTTCCTCCAAGATGCTTGCTTGTTTTCTAGTGAGAGAGAAAGAAATAAATGGTGTGGATTTATGTGCGTAGAAAGGTAGAGAAGATCTGGAAGGAGTAGGCAGAGAGGAAACTAATCGGAATAAACTGTATGAAAAAGTCTATGTTCAATTAAAAGAAAAGAAATATGCCTCTCAGACCTGGTGAGATTTTTAGTCTTCCATGATTAAATGATCAATCCTTGCACCTCCTCAGCAAATGCCTTTTTGGTCCTTTCTCACACATCTTTGCTTTTTCCCAGGATGCCTTTTGTACTCCCAGATTCAACCATTTCAGCTTGCTTTTTCCAGGACAACCTAGGGACGAGAGGAAATCATCTCCACAGATGGCAGCGTTTATTAGGACAAGGAAAGCCAAAGGCAGTTTTAGTAAGTAAGATTTATGCATCCTATCTGTTCTCCGGGGCCATAAAGGACTTGGACTTTTCAAAGGTAGCAAATGAAGCAGATCTGAATGCGATGAACAAGAAGGAGAAAGAGGGGGTCGAGGCTGCAGGAAGAATAACACACTATTCTCATCGTTTCCTGAGCTACGTATCTGAGAGCAAGAGCATTAGTAACATAGGAAGAGCATTAGTGCCTATGAAGCTCAGAGGAGGAACTATGGAGGTCACACCTCTCTTTCTGTTACGAGGGTACTCCTGATCAACCTAAACCGCACGGCTTGGTAGCAAGCGCCTTCTCCTGCCAACTCCTTTCATTGGCCCTGGTTTGGTATATTTTAAATCCAACAGCAATCGCTAAGGGAAAGTCAAGTGAGGACCAATATAGAGAGGACCAGCCTATAGGACACTTAACTGGAACATTTTTCCTATACTTGGAATGTGTGTCTTCATTTGTGGCAAACTTGCCATCAAAACCAGACTCAGTCTCCACTTTCAAGGATCCTGACAGATTTTTAAAAGAGACAAAAGGTTTATATTCACAGGAACTTGGGGGCGATGTGTTGGGCAATGGCAAATGAGGAAAATCCTTGTATACTACTTCAAGAAATATTAGATTACTATCTATTTTATTTTATTTATTCAGCAAAGTCCAATATGTAGATGTCAAATGGCTCTCTCACATCTTCACACATTGAAACCTATCATACCATGAAATTTTCTGAGACTGTTTATTATATAAGAGAAACTTAAGAATGGTTTGCTTGAAATAATTTCATAGGGACATAAGTGATTATATAATCTTTCACAACTTGTGAAATCTATAAAAGCATATGCATGAATGTTCAGAGGGCACACACAACCTTTTAATATAGATATGATAACAACTCCCCTTATCCTCACGTGTATTTCTGATCTTCAATTCCAATGTCTCAATTCTTTCATTAATAACTATCAGACAAAAACCCTTTGTCATAAGACAGCCTTTCAAATTGAGAGTGATTATTTTATAGACCCAAATAGTATATCATATATTACTAATATGTATAACAAAATAATTTAAATTACCTATACGACTGGGCAAATGCCTCATGTGCTTAACAAAATGCAAACACTATGCTCCTGAAATAGTGCACTCCATGCTGTGCAATATTAGAGAGCTTCCCTAGATGACTCCTCTCATTCATTTGCCTCATCAATGCATGGAAATCATTAGAGAAAATTGCCTTAGTTAAACTTTATTTATCGAAAATAGATTTCTTTTCATACCATATATTTTGACTAGGGTTCTTTTTTCCCCAAACTTCTCCCAGATCCTCTCCATCTCCCCACCCATTCAAATCTACTTTTCTTGAGTATCTCTCTCTCTCTCTCTCTCTCTCTCTCTATATATATATATATATATATATATATATATATATATATATATATATATATCTGTGTGTGTGTATGTGTCTGTCTGTCTGATTCTGTCTATTTCTAACAAGCAGGTACTTAAAAAAAGAAAAATATAATAAAATAAGATACAATAAATACAAACAAACTTTAATAGGAGAAACCAAACAAGCAGAAAAACGAAGACCCAAAGGGGGAAAAACAGCATGTTTGTATCAGCTCACCTTCTCTTCTTCAGAAGTACTATTTTATGAGAGTACCTCCTTTCTGGACCAGGGATGATTATAGATCGTGAGGATGAAAATGTCTCAAGCTGAAGTAAAACAGAGGCCAAAGAAAATAAAACTCAAGCTGCAGAGTCACTGTGTTCTCTGAATGTCAAATAAAACGTGAACCATGACCTTCTCAGTTTTAAAAACATGAGGAATCCTCTTAGTTTCAGGGCTCAGCAGCAGGTTTGCAACTCAATAAAGTTCAACAAGGAATAAAACACCAGGTACTACAGTATGTCAAGGCAACTCTGGCATGTGATGAGCTTCATTTAGGAAGTTCTAGCCATAAGCCTAGGGTTTTCAGAAATCTCTTAGATCAGTGTTTTGGAGAAATGGGACTGAGTGTGTGGCCTGGAGACATTTCTATTCCACGCTTCCTTGGGAGATGGGTGAACTCTAAGGACATCTTTTGAGTTTGCCATGTGTGGCCGGCCATAAGATTGATTATACCTCTTTTGCAGCTCTAATTCTGGATGTGGCAAGAAGAGTAATTTCTCCTTTCTGTTTTTAGTTCTTCTCGCTTTAGGACTCATGAAATAACCTTTGGCTTCTTTCTTCATTAGCTCGCTCGCCCCACCTCCTTTCTGCCTCCTCCCTTCCTCTCTCCCTCAATCTTTTCCTCCAACCTCTCCCTCCTCCTCCCTACTCTTAAAATACAGCAAACCTTGCTCCAACTCTCACTTTTTCTTTCAAACCTCTAAACGCATCACCAGGCTAAACACACTATCAGTAGACAAAGGTTTATATGTCTCAACATATATTTTTAGACAATAAATTAAGAGCTTTTTCATAAGAAATTGTTAAAAATAGTAATTAGAATTTAAAAGACATAGCAAAAATCATTGAATTTTGGTGATTCACGTGCATGCTTCTGGAATCATATAAGATATGCTGAGGGTCATATCAATTCTAAGATAGTGAAGAGGTTTTAAGAAGCTCATCCTTGGGACAATCAACTCACCCATCATTTCTTCCTCTTACAATCTTTCTCCTTCCTCTTCTGCATCAAAATCTGACCCTTGAGCAGAGTGACTTCATGAAAAATTCCATTTTGTCCAGAGTTCTTAAAAGTTTCTTATTCCCTTCACATTGTCCAGTTATGAGTTTATGTGTTAATTATCACCTAAGTACAGACGAGATCTTCTGTTTAGGCTTTAGTGATGCTTTTCTCTATGTGGTTAGCAGTGTGTCATGAGGAATAATTCAGCTATATTCTTTGAGCAGAATAATAGCAGTAAATTTTCCTTGAGAGTCCATTACCTATCTCATCTCAAGCTATTATAGGTCCTGTAAAAAATTAATCTCATGGCATGGATATTATATCTAATCAAAAAGTGGTTGATTAATCCCATATCATTTGTATCCCTATTGTACCAACATATCCTATAGACAAGTCATGAATACACATTGTTAAATTTATAGGTAGGTGAAATTAATGACTAATTTTCTCCTATAGTAACATGCAAAATGCCTTCTGGGACCATGAACATGGGTAGGTAGGAGTAAGTTTTCTAGTTGCGTACCAGAAAGGTTTCTTCATGTTCAGTTATATGAATGAGTTGTCTTTTGAGAGTGTGTTGCTTCCCTCAAGATTGTTTCTAGCTTCATCCATTTCATTGTTAATTTCATTTTTCTTAGCAGCTGAATAATATGCCATTGTTACAATGTATCTATTCATCAGTTAATGGTCATTTAGATTATTTTCAATTTATATCTGGAGCAGATAGGGCAAAATGAACTTAGATGAACAAATATTTCAGGACTAAGATGGAGCATCTTCTGGGGATATGTACAAGAGTGGAATAGCTGGATCTTGTGATAAACCAGTATTCAGTTTATCGAGGAACCTCCATATTGAAAATTCTTTTCCTTTTTTAAGGTATTGAAGTAAGACATTAAAGTATATGTCAGAAGACAGAAAGGCCTCTCATGCACATGAACCATCATGTTTAATTTTGTGAAAATGGCCATCCAACTCAGAATTACCTAGTATAAATTCAACGCAATGTCCATCAAAATTCTAACACACTTCTTTACAGAATTTTTTTTAAAAGAATCATAAACATCATATGGAAACAAAAAAAATCTGTAAACATAGGGCAATACTAAAGACAAAAATAACTACTAGGTTATCACTATCCTAGATTTCAAGTTATCCTACAGAGTCATAGTAATAAAAAAAAAACTTGGTATTGGCTTGAAAACAGACATCTTGATTAATGCAATGGAATTGAAGACTCAGATGTAACTGCAAGCTCCTATGGATGTTCAGTTTTTGACAAAAAAACATAAAACAAAAAACAAAAACAAAACAGAAATTGCACCCTATATTTTACTGCTGATATTGTTGTTCATATATGTTCATTTCTGCTCCATGTATAATATACATACGTTGGAAACAGAATCTCAATAAATGTGCTGGACGAACTGTGCTACACTGAACATGTGTTAAAAATAAATAAATATCTACTGCCCTGAACAAAAGTTGATTCCAAATGTCAATTGATTCAGAGGCTTAATATTACCTATAAATGATCAGCCAGTAGCTCAAGCTCATTAATAACTAGCTCTTACAGGAAAATTAACTCATAATTCGTATCTATGTTTAGCCAAGTGGCTTGGTACCTTTGCTCAATACAGCATTCCCATCTTGCTTCCTCTGTGCCCAGCTGGATCTGCTTCTCTGCTTTTCTTCTTGTCAGAATTCTCATATATATATGAGAATGAGAATACTCTATATATATAGTAGTTGCCCGAACTAAACTTCCTACCTGGCTTCTGGCCAATCAACACTTTATTAAACCATGTGAGTGGCAAATCATTACAGTATACAAGAGCATTATCCCACAGCAATACTAATAAAGTACTTATCAGATCTTTATTCTATTTAAGTCTGCCTTGTTTATCTTACTGTAGCATTTTTGTTTAGTTTACAGACTTTAAAAGATGGGAAAAGGAAATACAGAATGGAACAAAAAGATTTTTTTCTTCTAAGAAAATTTATAATTGTTGTAAAATGATATAAAGCACAAAAAAATCTTAAAATGCAATCTCATAGTTGTCAGGTAACATTTTGAATTATGTTCAAGAATCATTTTAAAAAATTAATAAAATTATTAATTATGTGTATGTTTTTATATCTTTGTCTTTGTATGTACAATTGAATGAAGGAGCCTATTGTGCATATAAAAGTGTGTAGAATTCTCTGGATCTGGAGTTTCAGGCAGTTGTGACCTACTAGAAACAAGCAAAAGGAACCAAATGTTGGTCCTTTGTAAGAAAATTATGGCACCCTTAACATCAGGAAAATTCCTCCTATTTCAATATCAGTAATTTAACAGTGATACAGTAAGAAGAAATGTTTGCATTTTATTTAAGTAAATATTTTCCAAATGATAACTTTATCCTTCAATAAAATTCAAGACATTATTTTATTTTCTAACTCCAAAATTAAGCTTTTCATTTTTCTTCTAAATTGGATAAAATTTAATATCTATAAATTGTTAAGTTAATATTTAAAATTAAAATCTTACTTCTAGGTGGCTTTTCTTAATGATTGGTGTTTCTTTTAAGAAAATAGATATCGTTTGTAAGTAATTTAATCACATTTTTATTTGAAAAGACTAATGTGAATTGCTTAGCATCTTTTCCAATAGGCAAAATGTTTCAGCATAAAAACCTTGGGGATCATTTTCCAAATTCACTTCTGTGGCTCCTGGTCCTTGCAAGCTCTTTAGTTTTAACTTAATTTTCTAAAGTAAAAACAGCAAATTCTTTTCGGACTTGCACTTAATTTCAAAGAATCAACCATTTTTACAAGGCTAGTAACTCATTGGCATGTGGCAAGGCTTATATCGGTGTTTCTAACCTTCTTTGGTCATGTAACAATAGAAACATTCAAGAAATTTCCAGGCTTAAACAACGTACCAAGTAAGACAGAAATAAAAAGTGTTCTCCTTGGGAACACCTCAACTTTTAAATTTGATTTATGGCAACCTCAATGTGCTTATTTTATGGCTCCATGAAACATCAAGTAGATTTTATCAGCAGGGCCCCAATGGTAAGAAGCACTAAAGCTGTAGTTTGGAAGTTGTTGTTAAAATGTTTGAATTATAAATAGAATTGTTGCAATGGAAACTACCCAAAGGGTGTTTCTTGATTACGATAACAACATGGGTCTCATCATATTTCTTTTTTTTTCAATGTTTTAAATAATTTTCTGAGAATTATATGATATGTGTTTCCATCAATTTTATCCCATCCCCAAATTCCTCCCACATCGATATCCCCTTCCAAACCCACCCAAATTGGTGTGCTCTTTGATATTACTGTTTTGAATAAACCTAGTACAGTTTAGCATTGTATAAATGGTATTGGATACACAGCCTTCATTGGAGCATGATCAACCTTCCTATAGCTGTATTTCTAAAGGTCTCTCTCTCTTTCTCTCTCCCCTGCTCCCAAGCAGTGATCAGTTGTACATAGTCTCTTCTCTAGGGTGTAACATCAAATACAATCTCAATTCTGTGCTGGGATTGTGTCTAACATGAGCTTATACAGATGTTATACATGCTAAGTCTGGAAAATATTATTTTCTTATAGTCATTCACCATAACTGGCTCTTAAAAATCTGCCAGAACACTCTTCTGTAAAAATCCCTGAATCTTGGGGAGAAAGAATGTGGATATAGATAAATGAATTGTAATAAGAATTTCATAGTCTCTCATTTACTGTTCCTTGACTAACTGTAATTCCTTGTGTTGATTGCCATCTACTGCAAAAAGAAGCTTCTCTGGTGAGGTATTGAGAGATACATTAATATATAGAGACATAATGATAAGCCATTCAGAGTAAGTGTGGGGCCAATCAGTGGTGTCACATGCCTTTAATCCCAGTGCTCAGGAGGCAGAGACAGGTGAATCTCTTTGAGTTCAAGACCAGCCTGGTCTACAGAGCAGTTCCAGGACAGCTGGAGCAGTTCCAGGACAGCTAGGGCTACACAGAAAAAACCTTCCCTCTGAAAACCTAAAAAAAAAAAAAAAAGACTTAAGTTTGATACAATGTAAATATTGCAGAGTATAGTAGTAGGTTCACCCAAAAAGTTTATGATCTGTCTACTTATAGATTCTTGAACCCAGTAATGGTAATAAGTATGCGTTTTAACACATGGAGCCGGCTTTAATTAAATCAGAACGATGTCAATTGCTCCAATGACATGAATGTTTCAGAGTTAAAATACACCAGAAATCAATGTTCTGTTTGCTATTGCCTTCAAAAGCATGTCTACCTGTCAACCTTAATATTGTGTCATGGCTTCTGAAAAGAAATGAATTTTAATTTTAATTTTGAAAGATATTTAAAACAAATTTAGACACATGAATATGGTACAATGTTAGTTACTTTTATGTTGCTCTGTTAAATTACCATCATCTAACGCAAGTCAGGTAAGATTGTAATGTAACTTGTGATTTCAGATAGCTAGATGCACATAATAATAGGGAAGGTATAGTTGAGGGAGCAGAAATAAGCTAGGTCATTTTATCAAAACATAAGTCTATAAAGTGAGAAATCAATAGAAAGGGAAGGTACAGAGAACATACCAACAAATAGAGATTGGACATCACAACCTTGGATGATCAGTGGGTTGTTAACATCAGGAAATATATTTAAAAACTCATGAAATTAAATGCAAATGAAAATAACACCTCATCAGAACCTTTAGTATCCACGAAAGACAGATCTATGAGGAAAATTCATAGCTATTAGTATCAATTTTTAAAATTAGAGAATTCTAACATATTTACCTGGAAGTCCTAGGAACCCAAGGGGAAAATTGGTGAACAGAAAGAAATGGTTATAAACAGAACAGAGATAAATAAAATAGAGAGGAAGAACAAAGCAAAAACTAATTGAATATAATTTATCCAATTGAGAAGATAAACAAGTGTGGCAAAACTTTGGTCAAACTAACCAGAAGAAACAAAAATTACCCAAATTAATGCAATTAGAAATGACTGGTGAGCAGCAAACAGATACTAATGAAATTTTAAAAATCATTACATAATGCTTTGAAACCTTAAGTTGTAATTAACTAGAAAACTTAGAAAAAATGGGTACACATCTAGTCACACAGACAAATAATAATTGAGCTAATATTATTAAAACTTGTGTCTGTATTGTACCGTTATATTGAACAAAGATGAGTCTCCAGTTTAAAAAAATAAATAAAACAAGGAGCTGAAGAGTTGACTGAGTGTTTAATATCAGAAGCTTCACCCATAATGTCTCACCAACATGACCACCCAAACACGAGCTGAACAAAAATGATGCTAATCAGTATGCCAAGCTAAACTGGGAAAAGTCCATAAGGCCTCAACTCTACAAAACAAAAACAAACAAACAAACAAACAAACAAACAAACAAAACATAAGGACATGAGGAAACCTAGAAATGGGAAGTGGTCTTTCTCTGGGAAGAACACACCAATTGGTTGTCTACTGCCAAACAGTCAGCTATGAAAATATACAAACAAATAACATTATACAAACTCTACATATACAGATATATATACACATATGTATAAAATAGCAATTATGAAATAGAGTAAATGAGTTTAAAGAGAACAATGAGGGATATGCAGGGTTGTTGGAGGATGTAAGGGAAGAGAAAATATTGCAATTATATCATAATTTAAAATTATGAATAAAAAAAAGAGTTATGTTGGTCTTGCAAAAGACCTGAGTTTGGTGCCTATATCAGGTGTTTCAAAGATGCCTGTAGTTACAGCTCCAGAGAACTCTGATGCCTCTGAACTTCATGGACACCTACATTTTAATGCACATGTGTGTGCGCATGCATGCGCGTGCACACACACACACACACACACACACACACACACACACACACACACCACATGCACATGTGCATACACATACCACACCCATATACACAGATACATGCACACACAAACACATACATGTATAAGCACACACAACTAAGAATAATAAAAGTGAAAATTTCAAAGTTCAAGAAAAAAAAAAGATTCACTTCTGAATTCTATAAAATTTTAAAGAGGACCAGACATCCACATTCCTCAAATGATTCATGAAGTAAACGCAGCATTGATACCAAGCTCACTTTATGCAATGAGTCTTACTCTGATAGCCAAACTGAAAAGGGAAGCAAAAAAGTGAGAGAAGAGATGATGACAGGGAGGGAGGGAGGGGAAGGGAGGGAGGGAGGACGGAAAATAGGGGAAATAAGCCATTTATTTTTCAAGTGAGGAGAGCCAAACTTCTTCATAAAATACTTGCAAACAAGAACCAGTTTACAATCCACCCCCAAATAGCTAGGTAACAGGAGGAACTTAAGTGAGACATCCCTGGATTCCCCCAGAAAGGGGAAATAGAGATATCCTGAGTAATTTGGGATTACAAGGGGGAACAAGCAACTGGAGGTTGGAACAAATCATGAGAGAAGGAGATGGTTGAGTGTGAGAAGCAACAGAGAGGGAGAACAAAGAAATAGATATCTTGATAGAGGGAACCCTCAATATGTCCTTGGCTAGAACTCCAAGCAGTAGTAGATCGGGTGCCTAAACAGGAATTCCCATATAATCGAATGAATAACCACTCTAATTGTCATTATAAAATCTTTATCTAGCAATAGATAGAGACAGAAGCAGAGATCCATAGCTAAGCACCAGGTCGAGCTCACGGTCCAGGTGAACAGAAAGGAGAGAGAATATGAGCAAAGGGATCAGGATAGTGAGGAGGAGACCCATAGAGATGGCTGACGTGAGCTATTGGAAGCTCATGAAAACTGAAATGGCAGCTGAGAAACATTTATAGAAAGAAACTTAACCCTCCTAATGTAGATGACCGTAGAATGACATCAGTAGTTTGTGGAGCCTCTTGCAGTAGGATCAAACTATGTTCATGGTGCATGAACTGACATCTTAGAGCCCATTTCCTACAGAGGAACACCTAACCCAGCCTTGACAATGGGGACCTACCTCATCTGGATATGCCAGATAGAACTGACTCACCTTGGGACTCCTTGCCCTCCTTGGGGAATGAAGGGGTTATTAGGTGGGGGGATACTGAGGGAGAACTGGGAGGAGGGAAGGGAGGAGGAGCAGTAGTAGATATGGGAAAAACATTTTATAAAATACTTACAAAGACTCTATAATACTTAAAAAACATGCATGCATGATGTGGGAATGTCTTTCTGTATGCTGAGAATATCAATCTTTAAATAAAGGAGCTGTTTTGGCCCATGACAGGTACCATAGAAAAAGTAGGAGGAGAAATAACAACATATGTAGGAGAAGCAGGGTGGAGTCAGACAGACTGAGCTAGCTGCCCAAGAAGAAGCGTGTAAGGAACACAGGTGAGCCACGGGCCATGTGGCAGACAGTTTAATGAGAATGGGTTGAGTGTGGGAGATTATGTTGTTACATTGTAAATAATTATCCCACCCACTGGTTTAATAAAAAGCACTGATTGGCCAAAGGCAGGCAGGAAGTGTGGGCAGGGCTACCAGACTAAGAAAACTCTGAGAACAGGAAGCACAGAGCAGAATGCCAGAGAGAAGATGGAAGAAGCAGAGGACAACTATGCTGCTCTAAGAAAAGGTACCGAGCCACATGGCTGAACAAGAGACATGGGTTAGATGAAGGGTAGAGAGCTAGCAAGTTATATGCCTGGGCCTTAGGCTGGTCAGCCTAAAACTGTTGAAAGCATCTGTGTGTCACTGTGGGTCTATGGGTCTGTGGGCCTAGACCTTGAGGTTAGGCCTGAAAGTCCGGGCCAGAAACCTCCTACTACAGTTGAGTTAAGATGTAAGAGCATGCTAGCGATGCGCCTGAGCCATGGGCCAAACAGCATGAAGTTAATGTAAGTGTCTGAATCATTTCTGGGGGCTGATCAGCTGCAGGTGGCTAAGGGGTCTGGGGTGGCAGGTCTGTGGGTCTGGACCTTTGGCTGCCTGGGGCGAAGAAGCCTCATTGCAACACATGTATAAGCTGATATATCTAAAACATAACCTTATATGTGAGGGTCTAAGAACATTACAGAAGAGGAAGCAGAAAGATTGTAAGAAGCAGAAGACCATAACCTTTTCCATGAGACTGTATCTTCTTGACATGGCAGGGGAACTACACCTGCGAAATCTCCACAACAGGGCTTCCTAAACAAGATCTCAACATAGAAAACAGTTGTTTACATGAAAGAAAAAAAAACATGAAGAGCAAGTAGAAACTAACAACCACTAAGAAAGAGCAAAATTTGTCTTCCTCAGGGATGCATGACTATGTATTGTCCAGTACCAAGTACTCAGACCTAAAAACATAAACACAAGCAAAAATGAATATCTCAGCAGGTTCTTTTTATATACACGTGCAAAATAATATGCATTAGTCCATGAATTTGTAAATGTGCAGGGTAGAGGAAAAGAAAATAATCTAATTTTATTTTAATTAAAGGCTTAAATGTAAAAGTTAAATCTAAAGCCACATATATAGCTAGGTTGGCTTCATGCCAATAATATAATAATAGCATAATGTGCAAACTGATATATGGAACCAAGTCAATAAATGACCCAAGGACTGAAATCACATGATCATCCCAATATACTCAAATGTGCTTTTTTACAAGCTGAGAAGAGACCAGAACAAGAAGGAAGACACTTTAACGTGTCAATGGCTACATGTGACCCAACAGCTATCATTAACCTAATGGGGAAGACTAACAGCCTATTTCTAAAACAAAGATGTGATGGCATTCGTCCTCAATTTTAGTGACATCTAGTGCTTAAAATCTTAGCCAGAGCAAAAGACCAGTAGAAAACAATAAAATAAACACCAGTTGGAAAGCAGGATAAAATCATTCCCCCATGCAGATAATATGATCTTTTATTGAAAATATTCTAGAGACTTCTCCAGAAAACTCCTGGATTTGGGCATATTTAAAAGTGTAATGTTACTTAAAATCAATATACAAATGTAGGCAGCTGTTTTTCAATTTGCATGTGTTGAGAAAGAAGTTGAGAATAATTGTATTCATGATAAACAAGATCAATAAAGTAAAACCTAGAAATAAGGCTACCTAAATAGCCTTAAGATCACTACAATGGAATTTTAAAAGAGTAAAGTGGCAAACACATTCACATGGTAAATTTATTCAGATTCATAAATAACTGAGATGTCAGTGAACATGTGTTTTATTGACACAAAAGCATAACCATAGGCAAAGGCCTTTTAAAGATTAGTGAGAATCATTATATAAGTTACTATTTTCTAATCACAATTTATTGAGAAGGAAAAATATATTTTGTGATCTGGCTGACTATTTAAAAAGCAAAACAAGTTATAACAAGAATGTGTATATATAGATACATAGATATGTGCCTTGCTGAGCTGACCCAACTTGGGACTTCTTACCCTTTGGGAGAAGTGATGGGTGGATGGGGAGGAAGGAGGCTGAAGGCTAAATGGGAGGAATTGGGAGGAGGGAAAGGAGTGGGAGCAGGGGTACATAGATTAAAAATGACATTTTTAATAAAATAAATAAATAAGGTATATGCTTATGTATGTATCTTTATACTTCACAAATAATTATATGTACATATATAGTATGTATGTATATTTATAATATATTTATATTACCATTAACAGGATAATTATTCTTTGTTTTACAGAACCATAAAAATGAGATCATTGGGGGGAAAAAAAGCAAAGCTTCAGTTTCACAACATTAATATGATATCATGTTTAATTTTTGAGAGAGGCATGGTATGGGTTTTTTCTCAGAAAACAATGTTTAAAAGTAGTTCTGGCACTGCAACAAAAACATTATTGTTCTTTTTAATTTTATAACAGGCTCTCTGCTCATAACTAGTTACTTAATAAAATAATTATTAATCTATTTTGCAAGTAAAAGAACCATGGATACAACTTGAGTGGATTACGTGATACTGGTACAGAATATTAGAAATATGGCATGCAATCTCATGACCTCCAAGACTTGAAATCTCCTTTCTACTTGTAAAATACATATTTATTTTGAACCTTTGTCTAAGACAATCAGTTATACTCTCCCTATTTCTTTTTTCAAAGCTTGTTCTCTGAAGAACTTCTGTTTGCTTATCTTGTCATCTTATTACATGGCTGTGCATTCAGAATGATGTACCCATCCATTCTTTAATGTTTTGAGAAATGTTTGTATGTGAAAAAGCAGCTTTTGTCAAAGCATTGATTTAAGTGAATGCAATCAATAAGGCATTGAATAAACAAACACACAAAGCAACTCCACCTTGCTGTGGTTTTGAGGATGGCGGCAATGCCAGCAAAAGTAAATATTTAATACATTGGACTATGATGATAAGCTTATGATGAAAAATAAATCACCAGGACTTTAGAGGCATGAGTATGTCATATGACTGCCTGGGTATGGACCTTAATGAATCAGAATCACAAGTAGAATATTATAGTAGTAATGGTCAATTATGAGTACCCACTGAAAACACCACAGTGGAGCTCAAAACACAAATTTCTGACCAGGTCCTAGTCTTTAATCCACAGTTCCACAGTAGAGCCTTAGACTTTATGTCTTGGGCAAGCTCTGACTGATGGGAGTACTGCTGGCTCAAGAACCATATATTAAAAATAACCACTCAGGAGAGACTTAGATAAAACAAACACTTCACCAAGGGCAAGGAAACAAATACTTCTCAGGAAAAGCAAAAGAGAGAATGTGTGCATCATGGAGAGAAGGTGGAATCTTCAAGGCATTAACAACATTGGTACTCTTTAGAATTTGTGAGAAATATGACACATTTGAGAAAAGAAATTCTGTAGTTAAAGTATTGCCTTGATGTTGGTGGCAGAGTAGTGATCGATGAAGTGGTGTAAGAAGTTATTTTAATTCAGACAAGGCAAGATGGTTTCCTGTGCTATGGTGGAGGTACAGGAAATGTGTGCAAAGGATCCTCTAAAACCAGCACAGAAACAGGAGGCTGAGATTGATGGAGGTACTTAAGAATACAGTAGATGAATGACATGGTGGAGCTCAGTGTCTCATTGCTGCACTGTTCAGGTGTCTATCATACAGAACTTAACCTCCCTAAACACTTAGTGTGACTTGAAAATCTGAACAAGCCTTATTAAGAATTAGGAGATAAAGGTTATGTATAATGGAGACTTGCAACCAGGCCGGTTCCTAAAGTCTCACAGAAGACTTCATAGCATATGATTGATTTAAGGTTTCTGTTTGCTTAGAACAAAAAGTAAACAAAGAAGGTTTCTTAGAAGCAGCATTTTCCTGGGTCTGCTCTATTTGCTAGTGACAAATAGAGACACGGTCCCTTTAAGAGAACTTACTGATTCAGCTTTCTCTGCAAAAACTATGTGGCTCTTTAAGAGAGTACTAGTATTTTAAAAGCTCTTCTGGTTAGAAAATAATTAAGGATTCACAATAAAACAGATTCAGATAGAAAAAAAATCTGTAAAAGGGTTACAATGTATGTAAAAGGTACAAGCTGAGATAGTCATTCAGGTTCCTACTTTGCAGAAAAAAAACTGTCAGACATTCTTCAGGACTCGAGAAGAATCAACTGATGAATAGGAAGAACAGATTTCCTGCTTCACTGAAATAAAAAGAGACTCTGGGCCTGTAGGCTGAAGATGGATGCCCCAACTTTATAAAGGAACTTTGGGTGACTGTCCAGGCAGATAGGTGTCATCTCTGTCATTTCTAGATTTTTGAAGTTGCTTGTACTTCCTTTTACTTGGGTAAATATATCCTTCTGTGGTCTTTGATGTAGTTGAAGATTAGATAACTATAGGTATAGTTTTTCTTAACCATTTGAAAGGTATATTGTATATGAAACTTTAGATTCATAAGGATAAGTTAGATGATAGAGTATTTTCTTTAATTTTGCTAAATACAAATAGACAAGATATTGTAACTGTAATTCTTGCTTGATAGCTATTTTGTTATATGTAATTTTGCTATGTTAAAATTGAAACCTCCTTTTTGATTAGACAGAAAGGGGGAGTTGATGTGGGAATGCCTTTCTGTATGCATAGGTAGGATCATAGGTAGCAGAAGTAGGGTGAAGTCAGAGAGACCGAGCCAGAAACCCAAAGGAGCAACTTGTAAGGAACACAGGTGAGCCACAGGCCATGTGGCAGACAGATTAATGGAAATGGGTTGAGCTAAAATGTAAGAGCAAGCTAGCAATATGCCTGAGCCATAGTCCAAACAGCATGAAGTTAATATAACCGTCTGAGTCATTTCTGGGGGCCTGAGCAGCAGCAGCAGGCGGCTAAGGGGTCTGGGGCATGGCAGGACTGTGGGTCCCAGACCTCTGGTCACCCGGGACCAAGAAACCTCATTACAACAGAGACTGGTATTCACATTGGTTAACTTGTGTTTCCTGGCATGATATATGATCTTTAATGCAAAGGGAGAAGTGTAAATAATTTCTCCTCAAAAATGGAGATACACCTTTGTAGCTGATTGCGGAGAACTTGTTCTGACACAAACTTGGTGCTTATGGGGATACAAGGAAAGAGTAGCTGCATACAAAGTTGGAGGATCTAGGATTTAAAATGCACACAAATCGCTAATGCACTTTTTTGAAAATATGCTAAATGGAGTTATTATTCTACAAATAAAAACAAAGACAGTCATAAACAATTTGAAGCAAATGTTAATCTGACTATTCTACTTAGCATCTTTCTTTAGTCACATAAGCAATTGACTTAGTTTTGTGTGTTGTTTCTTTATCCTATTTAAATCTGAGCTGCACATAAATAGATCAAAGTCTTTAAATAGGTTTCCTTGCATCTTGGTTGCTTCCTTCATACCCTTAAATTGACTCTACATGTAAATTCTTCAAAAATGGGTAATTTCTGGAGGAAGTACCAACATATTGGCAAAGAATCCAGAATTTCTTGTCCTTTAGTGGACTCATAACACTCCCTCGCTTTGGTTGAAACACCATTACTGTAGAACTGAATAGATGCCAATCCAACTGCATGCAGCCCAGGAGAAATACACTGCATGCAACCTGGAACTCTCCATGGTCCTGCCTAATATTCAGGTCTCAACTGTTTGCTCAACTTAGATAATGAATATTCATTTTTCAGTGTCTGTAAAAATTTTTACTTCTACTGCCTTAATTCAACTATTATAGCTACACCATCCAGTTTAATTCAATTTAACTTACCTAGCTCATAAGGTTTAACAGGTGTCAGAATGCTGTCTCTTTACTTTGTTACCTATTATATGAATAGATCCTTGTCAAGGATCTCTATGTATAAATAAGATGAGAAACTTGTCCTGAATGTATTATTATATATACAGGCCATTGCATTTAAAGTGATGATTGAACTAATTATATGCAATATTAATGGTGGAACAGTAGGAAAGACACATATCCATAGAAACATTTCTGAAGAAAAATCACAGAGTAAAAAAAGGCAGAAAGTTGTGCTTTGGTGTGTTTTTAGTATTTTCTGGTAATCCATCAATCCTTAACACAGTTGTTTGAAATGTATGCTAAACCTGATATAGAGAGGAGCTAAGTGGCTTTTCTCGATGTGATCAGACTTTGTTCTTGGGTTATTTGTCCCTATTCCCCAATTTGGTCTCAGTTTTCTGTTTAAGATCAATGAATTTGTTCTTGGTGACCAATTAGCTGCTGCGGTTTGAGTGTGAAATACCCACAGCAGGCTCACATGTTTGTGCGGTCGATCCTCAAGTGATCGCCGTTTTAGGAGATTGTAGAACTTCTATGAGGTGGGGAATGGCTGGAGAACGTGGATCACTTTTGTCTGGGCCTAACAGGTCATAGTGAGTCATTTACTGACAGAACTCTATGCTTCCTCATACCATGAGATATTAAAATCTTCGCTGGTGTTCTTAGCAGCATGACTAAGGAAGACAATCGCCAAGCCTCCTCTGTCATGATGTATGTGAAAATATAAAGGCTTCTCCTGTGGAAGCTGTCGGCATCACATATTTTGTGCTGATGATTAGAAAAATAACATAATAGCACAGAGTTCATTTAAAATGTGCTTCATAAACGCTCCTTCTAGTGCCAATCTGACAACCTTCGTTTGACAGAACAACAAAAGTGTTGGAATTTTTAAAGCTCTAGTGCATTATCAAACATCAGTTTCTGAAACACTCATCAAACTGATGTAAATTTTGAAATGAATGTGAGAATTCTACAAAGCAGGACGTACAAAACTAAAATTTTCCAAAACCAAGAATAGAATCAATAATGTCGTAATAATAAAAAAAAACTAAAATTACGCTTTTTCTAATTTAAAAAATTCCACTCAAAATGAGCACTGGTCTTAAAAAAATTCAAACATACTCTAAGGTATATTGGAAATATTGAAATTACATTTGTGTATTGCACTATTTACTCATAATTAACTCTGGTTCACTCGTCACCCTTTTCTCTCTCCAATTTAATGTTTAACATTTATGGATTAAATTTATGTTTTGATACATTTAGAATTCTACATATATATCACATACAACAAACACACATGTATATACTGATCACTCTTTCCCCCACATACTCCTAGCTAACACACCTCTAGCATAGCCGTACCCTTCCCAGCCTAGGCGTTTGAGTCTGCTTTGTGACCCATGAAGTTTAACCGGGATCATCCACATGAGCATTGGGTTGGAATTGTGCATTGGAGCCTGATGACATCACCTGGAGTTACAAAACTGAAAGCTATGTCTGGGCCTCTCCAACATCTGTCAATCACAAATAGTTTAGCGAGGTGTGGGGCCTCTTCAATCCTTTCTACATTCTTGTCTGGGTGTTGACGGGCCAGGTCTTGTGCAGATCCAGTGTAAACATCTCCATCTGCTGCGAGTTTGTGTTTGTCAAGTCTGTGCCTTCACCCTTTTTCCTGTATGCAGAATTTACAGATTTCCACCACCTCTTCTATAATATAACCTAAGTCTTAGAGGACATGATGTAAATGTCTTTGGGTATGGGCAGTGAGCAGTTATCTATAACTTATTCTCAATACTGGGTGTAGCCAGGAATCTTTATATTCAACATGTCTAAGTAAAAATGATGAGATTAGTATTTATTGGTGTGTATAAACATAAATATTCAGAAAGCACCTTGATTCTTTTGTGTCAGCTTTAAGCAAAAAAAAAAAAAAAAAAAAAATTCAGTCCCCTCTTGCACCTATAATAACTTCTAACACAAATTTTTGTCCCGGTTCCTATCACCCACCAGCCATGAATTGCCTCCTGTAATCCTCAAAATCCATCATGGAGTAGTTGGGATAGTGCCACAACTGCACATGTGGGAACATCTTCCTTGTAGGGTGAGTCTTGTATTTACAGGGTTCACAGCTGGATAAGAACATGGATGACTCTTCTCCCTGAGTTCAACAGAGCCAGCACTGTGGAGCCTAACCAACAGGAAGGAAGCTTCCAAGGAGAGTCTAGCTTCAATTGTACAGCAACAGAATCTTAGCACTGAGTTCTGGGGGGCCAAGAGAGAAATAGTTAGGGTTTATATTCTGGGGGACCACTGGGGCTTCCTAGCCCAACAACTTTAGGGGCAGCACAGCCTGGCACGTTATCCACACAGGCAGGGTATCACTCTCCAAAATCTCTCTTTAAAAATATGTTATACATATGATTATAAGATGCATATGAGGTTTTTTCCAAATTACTTAACGTACACTGGTGTGTAGAGCCATACTCCTCTAGGCTTAATATCTCCCAATCAGTATTGGATTTCTCTACTTTCATAATATCTCTACTATGCTATCACCCTACCACTTAAAGTATAGTATGAGAGTGTTTTGATTTTGTTTTTTAGGCTGTTATATATTAAACAACTACTTTGATTTCTTTCTTGGTGTGTTTTACATTGGTGTATTGAAAGGCTAGTGGTTTTTTGTAAATTTTGTATCCTGTAACATTGTCAAAAGTGTTGGTCAGTTTTAAGAGCATTCTGATGAAGACTTCTGTCCGTCTCTCTCTTCTTCTTTTCTTCCCTTTCGCTCTACCTTTCACCCTTCCTTCTGCTTTCATTATTTAATTTTTGCAGTTCTTAAAATCAGTCTTCAATGAAGAAATTAGAGTGAGGACGTAAACTTAACAATCAAGAAATTGATCGTAAATCAGTAAAGTTTATTTAATTCTTTATACATTATTATTCTACATTAATAATGAGAAGTTACGACCAGAGAAAGAATGAAAACCTAAGAGTAAATAAACATTTTCTATTTCAAATATTAGCCCACAAACATTCATTGAAAGTAACAAAAATGTGTAAGATTTTTCTTACTGTGTTTCCTGAGATTATCCTTGTGGATAAATTTAAGGTTGATCAGAAGGTTAGAACTCACACACAGTAGTACATGACATTGGCTTTTAACCACAAACAGTATGTGATACATGGTCCTAATTGAAAGCCATTTCCTTTACAGAATGTTTAATGTAATTTTTAAATTTTTATGTACTCATCCTGGAAAACATCAGGTTAAAAGCATTGAAATTACATACTGCAACGGGAGAAGGAAAATTCTTAATTCTAAAAGAGAATTTTTATTTTGTCCAAGAAAAATTAAGGAAATTATTATTACTATTATTATTATCAAAGAGCTAAATAATTTTTAAATATTTTTATTACTGGCATAACAGGATTAATGAGAAGAAAACTTAAAAATTACTGAGATTTAGTTTGGAAGATCATGTGGAATATTTCATATTATTTCTAAGAGAAAAATTAATTTCTTTAATTGTTTCCAACAGTCTGCAAATGTATTATTTCCCAGGATTCCATATTCCAAGCGAGTTATAGTATGGAGCCAAGAGTAAAAGTAGATTAATTATATTTGCTAATATAATAATTAAACTGAAAAATAATGTGATGTGTCTGCTCTTATTTTTTTCACCTCTGCGGATTTTAATTGAGAACTTTTACATAAAAAATAATGGGAGCATTTTTACAGCATACCGGAACAATTTTGTTCATTTTCCTTTTGTATGATTTTAATTCACAAGTAAGATAGTTTTTAGAATTTAAAAAAAAAAAATCACATTTGGATAATCATTTTCTGACTATTAGTCAAGGTCAGTCTAAAGATAAAGATAACTTTAACCATAAGTGTAACATCTGAAAAGCACCCAGAAAAAGGTTTATAAACAAATAGAGTGTTATAAGACCCAAGACCTTACCTTACTAACTGTTTTCACATGGACACTTATTTTTGTGGCTGAATGAATGACAGACCCTGGAGGAAGTAAAAAGCTTAGCAAATGGTAAAGATGTCTCTATCACAAGAGTAATTTTCTGCATGAGATTTTTAAATTGTCAAAAATTTAAGTCGTTTAACTTTTCAAAAATATTCTAACCCTTTGTGCCGAGCCTGACATAGTCATGCTGCCTCTAACCCCAGCTATCAAGCAGCACAGAGATTTGATTCAAGAGTTCAACACACTGAGTTTCAAGCCTGCTTGGCTTCCAGGTACATTGTCCTACATCCTACAACTTCCAATCCTTTCCTGCCCCCCCCAAAAAAATGTTTGCTTTATTTGGGTGGATAGTATTCACATTTGCTATAAATACAAATGTGTATTTGAATGGTATGTAAAATATGAAAATAGGAGAGCGAGTTGTCATTGAGAAATATCCGAACCTTCATTTGGTTTATCAATTTCCAATTTTTCTTCTCCTTGTAAAGATAAAAATGGAAGCTGAAAACAAATTAAACCATTAGAAAGTGTTCTACTGCCAATCACCCATGATGAAACCTCCCCCATTCTGATGTACACATGCTAATTTTTTTTAATCTTTTACTCATCTCTTAGTCAACATCCTTCTCTGAGCATATCCGCACTTTACCACTTTATTTGTAAAATCTGGGGAATGAGTCATTAAACTGATTTCCTATCTTTGGCAATCCTGAATTACACACTGCCTATGGGGGCAGAAGAGAAAAAGAAAAAAAAAAAAACACTTTCAGTGCAAGAAAATATACAAAACAGTAAGAGCAAGTTAGGAACCAACACAAGTAGATGTAAGAAATGATGGGTTATTATTTTTAACAGCTTATGAATATTAAAAATGAATTCATCTGTGTACGTAAACCTGCATCACTATTGCTGTTTATAGTTCTTATCAAAGTTTTCAAAAGGGATGCCTTTCTTTGGCTCTAGCCTTCTGTCCTGCTGCATAGTCATGGTATATATGATAGTGAAAGCGTTTACAAACAAACTGAAAAACGGAGTGGTTTTTCAACTCATAGGTCAGAGGACACTGTTTTCACATCTCTGGCCATTGACAAGAAGCAGTGGATAATTATAATCAAGAGCAATGAGCTTGTGTTGGGAATGAGATGGGGAGAGTCTGAGACACTTGGCAAATGTCTTTAAAAGTTATGGGTTAAGTAACAAAGTTTTAGCTTGTGGATTTTTTTTGTTGATGTTCACTGATCCATGAGAAGACAAACATTGAGAGAACTGTAAGGGGTTCGTGAGGAGGAAAAAGGTACTAAAGCCTGGGGGTGCCTTGGGCTTCAGGCTTCTCCCTGTGTTGTGCTTCAATAGGAAGCACACAATGGTCCCTAGTCATGCTTCTTGCCTAGCTGGGGTAGAGGAGCTGGACCCATTCAAATACAGCAAGACTGTGAGTGGGAAGTGCTTTAAGGTCTTTGGAGAGAGATGGTTTGTAAATACTGTTATTATAAAGCTATTATTAAAGTTCAGCCACCATTTTAGCTGATGCCTTTCTAGAAGGAACGGATGGGCAGTAGTAGCCAACTTTATCGCCCTTGGTGGAAACTAGCCATCCTTTTCGCTCTGTGCCCTGGGGATCGGGTTGATTCCCTGCCATTTCCTCCTCCTTCTGGGAGCTCAGCCTTTCTGCTCCTCACAGAAGGCCAGTCCCCAAATAAGGAAGTAACTGGGCAGGGTACATCAGAAGAGCAAATCAAAGTAGTAATTTTAGTAAACTAACTGGATTTAGCCCAGCATTAAAAGGCTTTTAACAGAGTTTGCCTCATGTACACATTCATTACTGTAGATCTCTCCCACACACTGCAGTTGTCCAAAGATGTCAGCTGGCAGGGAGTTCAGTTCCTCCTTGGGCATTCTTTCAGTTCATGCTGTTTCTAACCCACTCACCTGGGCTTCTGAAGTGAGTGCTCACCTCTCAGATCCTGCCATATTCTATTCACATACTGGTATACATCTAGCAGCCTCTACATACCCATGGAAATCTATTTTACAGAAGAAAAAACTTTTAACTCATTTTCTCTCCTCTCTTTTTAGACAATATTGTTTGAAATTATATTCGTAGTTATAAAAGTCTAATGCCCTTCTTCATATATGTTAATTGTACCTGGGAAGATTAAGGACCACAACAAAAAGTATGTGTATTAAACACAAAGCTGTGTCAATGGATGCTGAGTCTCATGAGAAAGTCTAAAATGGGAAATGCTTGACAAAAGATGCAAAGCTGGGAATGAAGTCAGCCATGGTTAACTATCACCTACGAGTTTATACAATTGGATATTGTCTGAATTTCAAACATATAAAAAAATGGTTATTTAAAACAGGATCTAGAAATAAGGGAAGCTAATCTGCTCCATTTATTGTTGGTGCTTTGTTGATGTGTATCATTGTCATTTAGGTAGGGTAGCATGTAGCCTATGGTGCATTTACAACCTTGATTTTCTGGCCCCTACCCTCCGAGTGCTGTTATTAAGGGTGTGTGCCAGTATGCCTTCCTTAAAAGAAAAGGGGTTAGACTTGATTTTATAATTGAAATTGATTGGAAGAAGGCTCTGTGTCTGGATCAATGCTACGCTATGAAGCACTCTATGAAGTGATTGACAGCAATCAAGGCCAGCAGTCTTTATTTCCAGGCTATTTGACTTCCTCTTCTGACCCCAAAAGGCACTGCACACATGTATTGCATAGACATACATACAGACAAAATGCCTTTTATATACATAAAGTAAAATAAATTCAAAAAATTGCAATCATGTGAGGCAAGAACTAAAAAAAAGATGAAGGGTGTGAAAAGTAATTTCAGGGACATTTTTAGAAGGTATAACAATGTGCAACGATGTATAAAGGAATTAAAATAGATGTGATATGGAGTATATTTGGTACCAATTTGCTTTGCCTCAATTGGCTACTCCATTCCTGGTTTGGTTTTACTTTGCTTTCAACACATGTATTATTTGGGGGGGGGGATTTTATTGACTCTTCTCTTGACTATATATAAACAATAAACTTATAAAGCAGCTCTTAAAAAAAAAAAAAAACCAAAAAAAAAAAAACACTGTTCTGACAGTTACTGGAATGTCAATGGATCAGAAATCCCCAAACAGAGAAACCTAAACTTGCTTTAACTGTTCCAAAAGCAAGGTTCTCCATTGTCAGAAGGGAAAACTGTGGCCTGTAGAGCACCAGAAGTGCCTCTGTGCTTAGTTCTCCTTCAGTCAAGTCTGTTTCAGATTAGGAAGGTTCCTGGTCTTCAATCCCTCCTGTGGTCAGTTCTCCTAAATCAAATTGTGCTCCTGTTCCAGAATGTCCTGGTCTTCAAGTGAAGAAAGCCTTTAATGCCTCTGTAAGCGATATTTTTGTTTCCCACACAAGAATAACATAGGAACTGGATAGTAGATAGCCATTCACTCTCTGTAGATGCATGTAAAGGCACAAATCACTCTCATTTCTCTCCATAGAAAATAGTTGTGGAAAGGAGAAAAGATATTACACAATATATATTATATATAATATACCATATATATGAGTGTAAGATGATTACAGAAGTACATGTGAATCTTTGTAATATGTACAGACACATGACAGAACACAATGAGAAACGTAAAATTGAGCAAGAACATTTTACTCAGTATTGGTGGGAGAAGTAAAAATATGAGTGATGGTCATAAAATGGTTTTGCAGAGGGAGGAAAAATTCTCTTATCTTCTACTTGCTTAAAAAGTAGCCATCATATTAAATGTTTGCCTAGGATGAACTTACAATAAAGCAATAATTTTTTGAAGCACATTCAATTTGCTATTTATAGTACCAGTAACACTCTAAAGAAATAAAGGAAGGGAGGTAGGGGGAGGGAGAAAGAGCCTAGATAAGTGTACAAATAGTCACTTTAAAGTTGATTCCATAATAATTCATAAATAGGTTGCTTTTAATTAATAAACTACAAGCCATTCTTCACATATTCCCTGACTATGATCTAAAATCTGAAAGTTTGAAAATCCATTAAGTTTTATATTTCCCAGTAAGTATGTTTCAAAGCAAGCATTTCTTTCTCATTGTACACACAGCACATGCCAATACCTGTTAATCTTAGGAAAAAGAAGAATTCACATGGAAGAAAATAGAAATGCTTTAAGACTAATTCTATTAAAGCTTCATGCTTGAGTATCAAGATATGTGAGCTTCCTGCTGCGGATACATCTGCCGCTTGTCCTGGCTGGAGTTCTTCATCACAGCCACAGAAAGGGAACTAGCACCACATTCAGACCCAACAGCTGTTAAAGTTAAAAACGATTTGTGCGCCTCCCTCTCACATGACCATAAAGATAAAAATTAGTCTTCATCTCAAATCGAGTACTGCAAAATACCCACAGATGAAAACAAGAAGAGTTAATGCCTGCAAAGTGAGCAGATGAAACAACTCTAAATTGATCAGTGTGATTTATTAAATAAGTCACCAAAAGTAAGAGATATCATCTTACAGATGCCAAGGAAGTTCCCATAATTTCAGCAGTAACTCTAGAATCAATAAAAAGAGTATTTAGTTCTGATGACATAAATCTGTCTTTTGGTTCCCTTAAAGCCTGAACATTGAAAAATGTTCATTATGACATCGATGGTTTTTAATTTGTTGTGTGTTAAATTAAATATACAGGACGAAACTGTCTTGTTCAAGTTAAAAGTTACTTGGTAGATTTGTGCCCAAATAAAACTAACGACTTTTATTCTCAGAAGTTTTCATTCTAAGGTGAAAATGAAGTAATCATACACATTTAAGTCATAACTCATCTAAAAATTTATGAGGGAAAGCTACCCAGGTGCTGTCACAAAATGAATATGTGTTTTTAAAAAAGACTAAAAGTTGCAGTAATATGCAACTTACTGTTTGCACATTCTTTAAAATTATTTATTGTTATTCATGTATTATTAATGTAAGTATATGTGTGTGGGTATGTGCACGCACATATCATGGTGCACATAAGAGGCCGGAGGACAACATTCCAGAGTCAGCCCTCCACTTCCACCAGAAGTTCCGGGAATAGAACTTGGGTCCTCAGGCTTTCAGGATACTTGCTTTTCTTAACTCACTGAGCCACCTTGATAGCCTAGTTTTTACATGTCTCAAATTTTTATTTAGTTAATAATACACCAATTTTTTTTTTCTTTCAAGTGTTTTCTGACTTAGGATAGACTATACTGTGATTTTGTAAAAGCACTATAAAGGATACTAAAAACTATTTTTGTATATGACAAATATATATATGTATGTATATATGTGATTGCTTTGGATCTCAAAGAGGTCTGCTTTGCATATCTCCAACTGCCTTGCATATAGGGGAAGAGGCTTTAGTCATTTTCTCTACTCAATTTTAATAAGCAATGATTTGAATATAAAAACATTCTTAGTAAATTTATCAATTTTTCTTATCTCTGATACAAGTTACATTTATAACTTTTCTCTGAATAAATGTTTCAAATATATGAAGCCACTTCTAAGAATAATTTTGCAGTGAGTTTTTGCTGCAAATTGGTAATAGGACAGTATAAAACATATTGAGAGGAAATAATAATGTTATTTATTTCTGCAAAATATTTTCAAAGTTACCTCAGATCGTATATAATATTATCCCCTACAAGATGATAAGCACAGAAAACAAGTGGATTTTACTTCTGCAACAAACAACTATGTTATTTTAAATGACTCACACTTTCACATTTGTCTCAGGACAAGATGGAATTGATTCTCAGTAGCGAGGAATGCTGTACTAACACTGTACTTTTTTAAGCAAGCAATTCCAAACTATCTGGGAGTAAAAACCTTGTCAGCCTCACAGCTATTTATTTGCTATGCATGCTCCTTTTTCCTTTCAGAACTAATTCTCCAGGCTTAGCAAGACAATTTTTCGGTAGTAAAAATATTTTCTCCTATGAATTTCATTTTCCCTTTTGCATGTTTCCATGTTTGTGATCTTCCTGAATTTATACTGCCTACAAATAATCTAAATTTATTAGGAGAAAGGGAGTGAAGGATATGGGAGGTCAATGTTTCTCTACATCTTAATTGCAAATTCTTTTCCAGTTAGAAAGACTTCGCAAAGTGTAGCTTTCGTGTCGTGTTTTAGTGGAATCAATTGGTGCATACACAGGTAAATATGTTGAAGGTTCTCATGGGATTATCTAAATGCCAGCTTGACAAGCCTGAAGGATTTAAAATGTTGTGTCTAAGATTAAAGAGTTTGCTTTGTATATGGACTATTTACTGGGTTTCATTGCAGTTTGTGTTAAATGGCTGTTGTCATGATAAGCACTCCAGACTATTACTAAAAGAAATAAAGCCTATTAGTATGTGTCAATTAATATGTTTCACGTGCTCCACATGCATCAAAGTTATTGGAAGGGGAGAGTGAAAAGTGAGAGTGGAGGTGAGGAGAAGGGAGGTAGAGGATGAGGAAATGGACAGGAGGGGAGGAAGGACAGGAATAACAAATAAAGCAGGTTCCTGGGGAGTCACTGACCTGAGTGCTGATAGAAGCTGAATGGCTTTGTCAGGTGGGGTTGCCAGCACCAAAACCATTAGGTGGGAGGATCATTCTAAATAGAATAGAATAGAATGTGGAAGTTTACCAGACAGCGGCAGTAAATGTGCTCACATGGGAAAGGGAGTAGGTTCTTAAATCTTGCACAGCCTCACAAGTAAGTCTTCACAAGTCTTACAACTTTGCCAGCTGATGTCTTGACTGCGTCTTGTATCCATCTTTCATTGTTCCATAGCATCTTAATTGCAACTAAAGCAAAACTAATGTCTCAGCTTACATTCTATTGGCTAGAGTTTTTGGAACACCTAAACTGGCTCTGCTTAAGGATTTCACAAGTCAAACTCAAAAGTTGTGGCCAGACCGTATTTTTATTTGGAATATGAGTGTTGCTCAGGATGTTTGGTAGCATTCAGATTCTTGAGCTCATAGGTCTGGATATCCTTTTCACCCTGAAGGCTGTGAGCCAACTGCCAGTTGGTCTCTAATAGGGCACCTGTGCTACTTTTCATATAGCTACTCTGTCTTCCAACCAGAGGTGATTCAAGTCCTTTTCATGACTTGAAGCTCTGAGAATTCCTCTTTTGCCGTAACACACAGAAATCTCTGTTTTTAAAGGGATTGCTTACTTTCAGATTTTAAAGAATATTCCATATTGATTTCTTTAGTGTCAAGAAATAAATGATAATGGAAGATGTGGAGGGGACATGCTCGACGCACGATGTATAGTCAGATGAAAAATCTTTTTATGAAACACAATGCTATGTGCAATGAATGTACACAATGAAAATTGACAAAAAAGATAATAAAAATCAATTAAGAAGCTCATCTAGTTGGCACTGAAATACTTAGACACCCTCATGTCTTAAAGAATTGGGGTCGACTGTAATAATCTTAACCACATATCCATTTTTTTTTTGCATCAAAACTAAGTCATGGATTCTTATTCCACCAAATCTGGAAAAATAATCATACATGGAGTAATAGTGACAGACTTTTTCAGACATGTGCCCACCACATACCTTCTAAAACTTGTATAAATAAATACTATCAGATTTTTAAGCTCCACAATACAAAGCAATATTTTAATATTTACTAAGCACATTGATGCTTTTATATAGCCAAGAAAGGCTAAAGTGGAAACTGTCTCAATTTATCGATGGAAGAGTGAGGTTACAATTGTAATTATAAGTTAGGCATTAACAAATGAAAGATCATCACTAAAGAGATGGTTCAGAGGTTAAGAGTTCCCCCATGTTCTTGCAGAAGACAAAGACATAGTCCCAAACACACACATGCTGGTTTCCACCCCTCTATGACTCCATTTCCAATAAATCTTGTGCCCTATTCTTGCCTCTGTGGATACTGCATATATGTGGTGCATATAAATGCATGCAAACATTCATTCATATAAAAACAATAAAGAAATCCTTAAAAGAAGACAAAACAGACAGCACTTAGCATAATAGATATAAAGTACTTATCAGAGAAAACAATTATAGAAGATTCCAGAATTAATAAGCATCCTTCAAATCTTCCCCCAAAGAGGGAATATACCTGTAGAGGAAAAGGTAACTGAGAATATATTTTAAAATATCACTATAATTTTTTTCTGTTTAGACACTAAGTGAATGGCAAGGCATGTGTAAAAAATAATGGAAATTTTCAGGTAATTGCTTCCATGCAGATGCAATTTTATGGCCATTCAGTAGCTTACTGATCATTTGCTTGCTCCAAAATAGGGAGTTAGCTAGGGGGCAGATGTGTGCATTCCAGTTCTATCTCTAGCAATAATAATTAAAAATGAGTGAGAAGGAGAAGACACATCATCTGAATAAGATCACATACTCAGAAGGATTATAACTGAAGAAGTATCAACATATCCCAAGCAAAAGTTCCCTACCACTGAATAAAACCTTAAGAAAAACTTGCACACTTACCTATCGGGTCACCCAGCCAATGGGAAATGACTTGGAAAGATCACTAGAAAAAAGACCTTCAGAGCCAGAAATTCAAATATCTGAAGATGATTACCTTATCTCTGGGTAATTTCCACGTGCTCTATCCTGACTTTGAATTACAGAAAGTGTGAGGAGGACGTGCATAAGAATTCAACACACAAAAATCTCTCAGCAGCAGTGCAAGGCATTCTAAACAACCACAATGAAAACAAACACCAAATCTATATATCTTCGCAGAGGCCTTGCCAGCATCTCTACTTCCCTCAAGCAATGCAATTGCATGATCAATCTCCAAGCCTCTGATAACTTATCCCCTGACCTCCACATGCATGCTCTGCATGGTATGTGTTCACACATATGCACACATACAATATACAGAGGAAGCTTTCGAGTTATTTTTTAAGCATTTGAGAATCCCCAGTAGGACTGAGGATGTTTTAGCACAACAATCCAAAGATGGAGAAGTAAATTTGTGCCAAGAGTAAACACATCACCCTTGCCTTGCTCACTTGAAGTCTGCAAATATTTAGTGGCCACATTCACTAGACTTTGAGAAAACAGAGCTGGTTGAGATTTGACGTCATTGTCAACGGTATGGAGAAGAGATTATTCTGCATAACTTCCTTCTGAAACTGCCTGAGATGAATATTCAGCAAGAACTACACAAGCTACCCATAATAGTCTTCAATAATACATTGAACAAGTAATTTTCCCCAAACCTTTAAGTCTCCCCACACTTGCCAAAACACTAAAGAATTTAGATTAAAGCCAGCAGGAACTTCTCAGAGGCAGGAGGCCACGGGTAGGTGCTCATAGGAAACACAGCAGGAGCCAGGAGCTCAGTAAAAAGATTATAAGATTTAGAATATATATATATGCATAGGACTCAGTAATACAATTCCTTTCCTAAAGTGTACATGAAAAACTTTCAAAAGTTTTTCTATATCAGGCATAAAAAATTCTAAACTCACATGAAAGCTTTTCTATAATTACACATTTTAAAGAAAAATTTTCCATGCTGGTTTAAAGGAGATTAAAGTTCTATTTTTATGTTTTTTAGTGGTAATTTTATGATCATCTACTTTAAAGAGGTTTTAAAGTATATGTGTGATTTTTTATACAATTTTTATGTAAAGTATAATTTTCATATACAAAGGGTTTATATACAAATAAAATAAATGAAGATAGTGTGTTGTAGTTTTACCACTCTAAATTTTGGAACAAGTTTTACGCTTAAAACTTGTCTCAAGTTCTATAATACATAAAGGAAGGATTAATTGTCACCCCAAAGCAAATGAATATGTGAAATAAAATTTCAAAACATAAAGTAAGACCAACTGGAACATGGGGAAAAAATGTGGACTTGGGCAAATAAGATAGCTCACAAGGAAAAGGATTGCATTGCAAGCCTAATGACTTGACTTGACAGAACTCACAGTGATTGATAGGAAAGAACTGACTCCCAAAATTTTTCCACTGACAACACACACACATACACACACACACACACACACACACACACACACACACACACACACACACACACACCTACTATGACTACTAGGAATAATAATAATAAATATTTTTCTTAGTATCTTATTTTATACTATTTATTTAAGATTTTATGCAATATAATTTCATCATATACTTTTTCCTCTCTTAAATGTTACCTACCTCCCTACCTACCCAACTGTGTGGCTCTTCTCTCTGCCTGTCTCTCAGAGCAATCAACTAAGACAAAACAAAACAAAACAAAACAAAACAAAAGACCATGAAGTTTATTTTTTTGTTGAACTCCTTGGCACAGATCCTGTTATGGAGTATAGAGAGATGCTATTGGAAAAACTGATTGGTCCTTTCTCAGCAGGTTAAGGGTAGGACTATAGGTTCACTTCCTATACTTGGTGATGGGATTTGGTCTAGTTTGAACTGTGCAGGGCTTGCTTATACTGTGACAGTCTGTGTGCCTTCATATGTGTACTAATTCTGTTACTCCGGGAAGACACTGGCTCTTCAGAGCCATCCACCACCTCTGGTTTTACAATCTTCCCATCTCCTGTTATGCATAGATCTCTGAGCCTTGAGAGGAGGGTTTGATAAAGACATTCTGTTTAGGATTGAGAATACTAGTTTCTCACACTCTGTGAACATTTTCCTATTGTGGGTTTCTGTGTTAAGTACCGTCTACTGGAAGAAACTCCTCTGGTATGAGAAGAAATGCACTGATTTGTGGATAGATCAATGTCTCTAGGAAATATTTTATTGTTGTTTTTCCAATAGCAGAATGCAATAATTGCCACACTACTGGTAGCCAGGCTTGATAACCTTGATCTTCTTGAGTAAGCAGGTGTCTCCTTCCTCTTTGATTGTCCCATGTGTCTCCTAAATCAGCAGCTGGATCAAAGAGAATGACCTTCACCAAATAGAGGTAAATCAGTGCTTGGTCAAGGGTATACAAATAGATGTGCTCCCCTGCTAAGCCTCCAAACAAGCTCTCAAATAAAGTATTTTAAATATATTTAAATACGTAAAACAAAACAACATATTTTGGATAACAAACTAACCTCAATTCAAAGAGATTTTGGATTCAATAGTGAGTCTAAGGAAGTCTCTGAGAATGCCACCAAGAAAAACAATATATTTTTAAAAAACATATACAGATGGGTTAAGAATATAAGATGAAAGTTTGTGGAAAAAAAATAAAAGGTTGGGCATGTGTTGAAATATTTGAAGATAAAATAGGAATACTCTAGCAGTGAAGTGAGAAACGGTTTTTAGATTTTAAGATGTACTAAAAATACCAAAGTTAATAAACGGAAGTAAATCTTTACTAGCACTTAGCAGTGTGCAGAGCTTCAAGTACAAAGAGAGGGATTGGGAAATAGTTATAAAAACCAGTGTACACTGCAGAACCATAAGACTATAAGGCTATAAACAAGTGTAGGAAAGTTCAGTGTCATTAGTAATTAGGAAATGCAAATTATATTTTTATGTACCACATAAGGAAGACTCCATTGTGGGTTATAGGCATACACAATAAAAGCAGACTTGGCAAGGAATTTAGTAGTAAAAAGGAGTGCAATGGTTTTTTCTCTTGTTGAAGAGAAAGCCAAGGAGGAAAATCAGATGACTGGAAAAAGTGGTGGGGTTACTAATTCCATTGCAGGGGAGCATTGGAATTACTTCCCCCCCCCCCAAAAAAAAAATGCTCTCTTGGGACAAATTTAGCATTTGGGTTTTAACTTATAGTCCTAGAGGAGCAAACATGGAGAAAGTTGACCTCTCCTCAGGCAGCCATGAAACCCAGAAAGAGAACTGGACATAAAGCAAGCCTACCCCTGTGGAGTACTCTCTCCAGCAAGGCTGCATCTCTCAACTTCCTCATAGTACTATCAACTTGCAACCAAGTACTGACATGCCTGAGTCTCTGGAGGGTATTTCTCAATCAAGCCACCCCAGAATGAAACAGATTGGTGGTAAATGCTTGGAAAGAGTTCTGTTTGTTTAGAACTTCCTTATGCCTACTGCTGAGGAGGATATTAAAATCAAGGTGACCTTAAAAGAGTTGATACTATTCTTAGCTTTAATCATTTACCTGTAGGAAAAAAAATTCTGATCTTGCTATCACTGGAATCGGTTTTCTAAGTGAGCAAAAGAAGGTTTTGGAGCCAAGAGAGTCTAAGGATAATTATCAGCTTTGCTCTTTGCTCTATGACATCTGTTTCCTCAAAAAGCACTAGTGGTTTTGAGGCCAACAGCCTTTTAATTTTATTATCATTTTCTTGGTATGTTTTGAAGGCTGATGTTCACATAGCTGATATGTAATATATGCCCCAAGGCACTATGGTTTCTTCAGTTTAGTACGTAGCTGATCCAACATGATGTCAAATGATTTCTAACATAATTAAAAGGTTTGGAAGACCATGGCAAACATTGTCAGAGTGTTTATAACTCAGCTACTAATTTTCCAAACTTTATTCACTTTATTATTTGTAACCAAATTTTTTCCTCTAAACATGCAGGTGATAATTTTGCATTTGTATTAGCATTGAAAATAGTCTGTATTTTGGAATATCTGTGCTGTTCTTTGGAGTTTGGCTGTTTGATTGGGTTGGCAGGGAGGGGAGTGGTAACTGATCTTTGAGACTTCTTTCCCACACCAAATCACCAGACAGGATTCATAGCTAAATTAGAAAACAGTAGACTCAAGATATAAATACACTCAATTACATAAAATTGATGGTGAGAAAAAGACTCCTTCTCATACAATTCCTAGAATAAAGTTGGAACTGTAAATAAAAAAGATAAAACGCAATCAACTAGTTGTTGAGTATGCTATAGGATTATGTTAAATTTTGCCTATACTAGCCAAAAATGAGGTAACAATAGCAGATATCAATTGGATTTATTAGGTGATAAAACCAATCAGTCATCATAAAAATAACTATTCTTTGGACACAAAGTAATATTGACTGTAATAAGCAAGGCAAGTGAGTAGGAGTCATGTTTGTCATTACATGAATCTGAATAGACTCATGACCTTGAAAACTTTATTTGCAAAAAAATTTAAAAGAATTCAAACCTAATGAAAAACAACACTCATGCATGATTGAGACTATTTTTTTAAAATTACTTTGCTATTCATATAATTTTGCTATCTACAGGCTACTGAAAAAATGAAACATTCACACCTTAAACTTTTACATGTATATTTTTACTTAATTAAAAAAAAAAAAAAACCCAAGAGATTCTTTGGCGGACTAGATAGTCTTCAAGAAAAACCCAATATTTTTAGATGTGCTCTCAGGAAACCTAAAAGCTTTATTTTTGGCAAAACGAGTCAACATGCTGTCAGTTACCTCCTCCAAGATGCAATTACAGTGAGCACTAAATAATTCTGAGCTTCCGGCAAGAGGCTATATCCAACACTGTTTCCAAAGACCTATAAGCAAATTCACATCCTGTATAAGACCTAACAGAGTAAAACCTAATTAACTTATTTTCTAGCAGTGAGTTGGGTTAATGGCTGGGTTTGGTTATTGAACATTACTTTCATGAAGGGAAACATTAAAATTAATTTTTCTAAGGGATTCTTTGTAACTACTCTGAAATTTTCTGAGGTATGAGACCCCATTCTAAAGCCACCTGCAAGTTCTTGGAGTGATTATCTGTAAGAATCTGTCTTATTTTCTATATGAATTTGAAGTAGTGCTCATCATCTGCCTAGTTCTTAGATGTATAAAAAGGAAGTCTCTACTCCCTGAACATCTCAAAAATGAAGCAGAAGTTGAGTAATATTATTTCCATAATACATTTATGGATGTTAAAACTAGGATATAAAATTATTGTCTTAAATATTTTAATAAATGTAAGATCAGTTATTGCACTTATATACTAATTTTCAAAATATAATTGTGATTGTCAAATTGAAATAAATATTTTAGAGATAAATTGTTTCACACTATATAAGAAAAATACGATGTCCAATTATTGTGCTAACATTAATTAGATCTTTTTGAATTGTAAGGTACAATACATGATGGACATACTTTTTTCTCTATGATGGAGTATTGTTAATAAAGCATGTAAGTATATTAATTAAAACATTTAAGTATAGACAATATATAACATGGAGAAAGTTATTTTATATTGACCTCATGAACTAAAGTTAAGGATATGTGAATCTTATATCCTAGAACATTATTCTGCCTTGCAGCAGAATGATTTCACTGTTCTAATGAACACATTCCTTCCCCACTTGGTTGCCTAGTCATCCCTACTCTAACACATTAGGTTACTGCTCAGGGAAGCATCTGGACCAGAACAGAAAATAGAACGTGCTATTCAAAGACAAATTCTAGTCTGCTTCCAACATAGCACATATGACAGACATGGCGGGAAGCCAGAAGAAAGGTGTATAGCTTATTCACTGTGAAATGGTCTACCTAAGCCCCTGCTGTACTTCACCAGGCTATCATACATTGTATAATATTAGCTTCTTCTTTTAAATGCAATATTTATATAGCCTAAAAGCACTGTCCTGTGGATGGATATTTTCAAAAGTGTTTGATGTTAACATCACTGATATTTATCCTTTCACAGTTCCTCATGCTTTGTCTTAAAGGAATGAATTAATTTCTTTAAAAATATTTATATTGCACAGCTGCTACATGTCAGATCCTGTGGCTGTCCAGAGCTATTCAAATCTGATGTCTCCAAACGTCTCATCTACAAGTAATGAAATTAATACAGCCAGCCATTCTTCACTACTATAATTCAAAGTGAAGAAGTTCAACATAAAATTATGGCATACAATGCTAAAATAAAAATGCTTTAAGCATATTCCATTTTCTTCACTGCTATTTCAGTTAGACATTTTCTACTTTGAACACCAACCAAAATTTATAAAAAGACAGAATAACAATTTATTGTGTACAATGTGTTTCCAAATGAATAAATTGAGAATTAATTAAAAAGCATGCTTTTAACATATTAATAATCTTGGAAATGAAAATTTGAACTTTAATTTGTGGGGATATAATAAAAGATTCAGAGATATCAGAAGGATCTACCCACAGTCAGTCTAGGAGGATCAGAGAGTGGTATTCACACCTTTAACCCCAAAACAGGGACTATCCCAGGAGTGGTGACCTAAACGCTTAATCCAAACCGAGTTTGAGGTCATCTTAGTTTACAGAAGGAGTTCCAGGCTTCCAGGCAGGCAGTGGTGGGGCCACGCCTTAACTGAGTGAAGAGAGTATTTAAGGCAGGCGTAGAAAGACAGAAGAAGAGAAGTAGTCAGGAGGAGCCAGGCTGAGGAAGCTGGAAGACAGCTGGGTAGGATCTGACTGTGGTGTTTTACTCTCTCTAATATCTCCGACTTTCCCAGATATCTGGCCCTAAGTTTTCTTTATTCATGCAACATTAATTCAAAACAAAATAAACATTTAATAAAATGTTATACATATATGAATAAATAACAATAAAGTTACCTTATGATTATATACAAATATATAAACTTTATATATAAACAATATATATCAACAATCAAAAATAAAACTATAAAATACAATAATACTGGAAAATAACATATGGCAAGTACAAAAATATATCATTGAATATAAAATGCTCTTTACATAGAGAGGATGACTTAGAAGATTATTCCATTCGTAAACATTTCAAAAATACTAAGCTAACAATATAGTCACAAATGACTATATTCATATATACCATATGATTATGTTATATATATATTATATATTCTAAAACATTTTGAAATACACAATTAAGTTAAAACTATGTTGATTTAGAAAAAATAATGCTAATATACAGGTGTTGTCTTACATACATGCCAGTTAGGATCTGAAATAACCTAAGAGTCAAGCGTTTCAGGACTCCTGAAGGAAGTTATCTAGATTGCTTTAGCCTCTGACAAGTTAGTGAGGGATTTTTCTAGATTAGGTTTAATTGAGGAGAAAAGACCCGCACAAACTCCATAACTCAATTAAAAGGAAAATGCAAACCAAGGAGAGATGTTCATCTTCCACTGTTTCCTGACTGTAGATGCAAAATTACCAGCTGCTTCAAGACTCTGTTGCGGGGACTTCTTTTTTGATATTCAAAATAACCACATTTTTAAGTTGTTTTTGTCCAGGATTTTTTTTTTTTTTTTAATCACAGTAACAGTAAAAGTAACTGAACAAAACATTGCTACCAACTAGACTACTGATAAACCATGTACACAGCTCTTGGAATCACATGGCCTTTGGAACTTGTTTGCAAAGGGAATGTGGAAGACTTTACAACTATACACCAGTCCTAGAGTTCTCCAATATAGCTTTATGGGCCATTTTGGCGGGACTTTGGAAGATAAGAATGCCAAGAGACATGGAGAGAAGTTGGGGGTGGGGGGCAGCTCACAAGGCTTCAGAAGGAACAAAAGCTCTCCTAGGAACTGGGACACATGATGTTTAGCCTATCTTCTAACAAAGAATGTGGCTGTGTCTACATTGTGAACTTGCATGAAGTTGACTTTTAAAGTAATGGATTAATTACTTTGATGGTAGAAATTTCAAGATAACATAGTATCCCAGGAATTCTTGCTAATGATTGATTTCATCCTGTTCTACATTAAGTAATAGCAAGAGGTAAAGGCTGGTAACAGTATGAAGTGTGGCAAGGAGTGTTTTAAGATTTATATTTTAATACAATTATGATTCTAAATTTTGGTTAATTTTTTATCTATAATTTTAGGTACTGCTTGATTTCATTTCTAATGCTGTGATAAAATATCCCAACAAAATCAGCTTCAAGAACGAAGGGTTTATTTGACTTGCAACTTAATTACCATCTATCATTGTAGTGAAATAAGGGCAGGAACCAGAAACAACTTACCACATAATGTGCACAGTCAGGAGTTGAGAGCAATAAATGCATACATCATTATTATTATTAACTTACATTTCATTAGTTAAGTTTCTTTGTTCTTGTATAGTATTTCGGGATATGCTGCTTAGGGAATGGTGCTGCCCACAGTGGGCTGGATCTTCCTACATCAGTTAACTTACCAAAGGCAATCCTCACTGACATGCTCATAGACAAATACAATGTAAACAACCTTTATTGAGACTCTCTTAGCAGGTGACTCTGGGTTGTGTCAATTTGTCAATTAAAGTTAATTAACAAGATTCTACCAAAGAAATTGATTCTGTGTTGAAGAGGTTCTTTTTGTTTTCTTCCAGGAGTTTATAATTTCAAGAAAGTATGGTAAATAAACATGGTAAGTTCAAGAGTCTTGGCAATTGTTGGGATTAGGAGTTAATGAGAATCAGGGTTTTGTACTGAGACAACAAATGCACCCTGATGACAAGAACATACCTATAGAAGGCTCAATCTTCTAAAACTACACATTTATTAATTTAATGAATAATTATCTAACAACCCTTATGCATTTCATAATAACTTTACCCTGTTCTCTTGATCTAACACCTTCTGTGAAGCCCTATTTCCCAATTTTATTTCATCAGGGATCACATTCCCAACACATGAATTCGGGTAAGACAAAAATCATTGTAAATGGAGCAGGATAAAACTTTTAGTAGTAACATTTAAAAAAAAAATGTTGGTGATCTTTTTCCAGAATAATTCCTGTATAGTTAAAGTTAAATCAAAAATTTGCCAAGATAGCAGATTTTGATGATCCTCGTTCATGAACCTCCACATAAAGAAATAGCTTCTGTGATTGATAATGACTGTGTTCATTTATTTGACTCTGTGATACACAATATGTTGTTTTTGAACATATCCACTTTCATTTTTTAATTAAGTAGTTTATAATAAAACAAAAACCATCTAGAATAGGAGTTTCTTGGCAAACCCAATAATGAATTATCAGAAAGTGTTACTAATTACGAAAATTTTCACCACAGTAAGTTATTGGGCATCATATTTTGGAGTAATATCTACCCAGGCTGCTGTATATAATATGGTGAATTAAAAGTATCACTATTTGCTAATATCATACATCACGAAAGTGGTACTTTGAATATAAATGCCATTTTGTTATATCACTGATATCTCTGTGTGTGTCCCTTTTATTATCCCATATAAATGATGTATTACAAAATTAATTGTAAATAGTGAAATGAATACCACCCTGTATTTATAAGTCAGCCTATTTCAGAGTCCCTAAAATGAAAAACATGTAACTGTCTGAGTGAAATTTATATAATGCAAAATGAGCTAAATGAATTGAAGAAGTCTGTACCACTCACTAGTATTTTTACTAGATGGAAAAGTCCCCTGTACACTTAGTTTTATCATTCTAAAGAGAAACTCTCCCACACACAAGCCAAGCCCATTACCATCATCTTCTCTAGCCCCTCATGAACACCAATCAGGATTGTCGAAATGGCATTTTGTTTTCTGCATTCATCATATGTACATGGGTTATTTCATATAGCATGGTGATTTTACAGCTTATTCACATTGTTCTCTGAATCATTATGATGGGCAGAAAAATGTTCCATTCTATGCATATAGCATATTGGGCTTATCCAGTCATCTGCTAATATATATTGAGCCTATCTCAAATTTGGGCTATTGTAAATTATGTTATTATGAACATATGTACACATTTACTGCTTGAGTTATTATTTTTAACTATTTTATATAAATGCATAAAAGTAGATTTTAAGGAGTCATACTTTTGCTGATATCATTGTATGATTTTTCACAGCAGCTGGACAAGTTTATATTTGACATCAGTTTGTGGAGACTCTATAATTTCTCCACATTGGTGTTAATATTTCTTAATTTAAAGTTTTTAAACATTAGCATTGTTTGAAATTTTGATACTTACTGATTTTAAGTGTAGAAAAACATTGAAAACCTAAAATAAAATAAAATAATAAAATACATTTTCTGCACTTATTTATCCTAAAATACATCACCAGCATTTCAGGATCCTCATGCCAATGCTGAATGCACAGATGAGCAGGTAAAACCACATAACTATGGTCTCCTGATGTAGGAATGTCTTTCTGTATGCTGTGAATATCAATCTTTAAATAAAGGAGCTGTTTTGGCCCATGACAGGCACCATAGAAAATGTAGGAGGAGAAATCAGAGCATCGGTAGGAGAAGCAGGGTGAAGTCAGAGCAACCAAGCCAGAAGCCCAAAGGATCAACATGTAAGGTACACAAGTGAGCCACAGGCCACGTGGCAGACAGATTAATGAGAATGGGTTGTATTAAGAGCTACCAATGTGCCTGAGCCATAGGCCAAACAGCATGAAGTTAATATAAGCGTCTGTATCATTTTGGGGGCCTGAGCAGCGGTGGGCGGCTAAGGGGTCTGGGGCTTTAGGTCTGTGGGTCTGGATCTCTGGCCACCAGGGACCAAGAAAACTCACTACTACAGTCTCCTCTCTTTTAGTGTGATTAGCAGAGTGTTACACATAATATAAAGTAATATGTAAAACTCTGGGGAATAATGCAAATATTTATACACCCTGTTGGGATGAGTCTATAATAAATATCAAGGAAGTTTAATTAACAGCTCCTTGACTCAATCATAGCTAAATGCACTCTCTCATTTAAAAGGTCATTCTGTCATTTAGTGAGCCAGAGCTTATGCTTTCTGAACCTAAATTGCTCCCAGAGTGATGAGTAAAACTCCCTTCATAGTAAACTCTTTCAACAGCTGTGTTCAAAACAAAATTACTAAGGGCAGAGGAAACAGCAAGTCTCCCAGTGTGACAAACTAACAAATGAATGTCTCCATTCTCCATCTCCTGTGTGTATCAGTTATAACCTCCTTTTTCAAGGACTAAAGTAGCTAAGTGAATTCAACACTCTTGAATGCATGAGGAGGGTTTTCTGAATGAATTTTTTCAATAGATTATTAATCGATTAAGCCTTTTTGTTCATTACTCAAATTACCACCAAAATTCCATTGTAGATCCCCATAAGATAAATAATAGTGACACTTTATTTTTTTTTTTTTGTAAATATGGCCTCTCTTACTTGAAACCTAAAATAAGATTTTTAACATCTTCTAGTAAATTAGTAACTCTCAAAAATAGCTGGAAGTAAACATTTATTGGCAAATGGAATCAAAGCATATGATGCTACCACTCTACAATGGTCACTATCTGAGGTAGACATACCACATTTATCAAGTAAGTCAGTAGAATAATTTGCCAATGGCATGTAAACAAAAGTGAACTAATTATAGGTAAATGGCAATCAGGTGGTGGTGGCTCATATTTTAAATCTTAACACTTAGAAGGCTGAGGAAGGCAATATCTCTGAGTTCAAGACCACCCTGATCTACAGAGTGAGTTTCAGAACAAAAAGGATTGCACAAAGAAAGCCTGTCTGGAATGAAATCCAAAAAAAGAAAAAAAAAAAAGTTAAATGCCTAGTACATATTCCTGTATCTTGAAGTACTTAGGTTTGCCAGTTTACAAAACTAGCTTTTCTAATTCCAGCAACCAAATCAATAGCATTTGAGGAAAAGGAATTTTTATAACATCCATGGCTGCCATCCCTCAATTCATTTTGAAAACAAAGAAAATCCTATTTCTTATCCTAGATAATAAAGCAATATTTCTGCTTAGCTGATCCACCTTGGGACTTCTTGCCTTTTGTGGGGAGGGAATAGGGGGATGCGGAGAGGGAGGCTTAAGGCTGACTGGGAGGGAAGAGAAGCAGGGAAGTGAGGGGGAGCAGGGGTATACATGGATAAAAAAGACATTTTTATTAAAAAATAATAAAAAGAAGAAAAAATAAAACAATATTCCATCGATGAAATTCTTTCAGTAAGAAATAATAATGTATAATATCTCTCTAAACAGTTGAGTTGGTTATGATTTCTAAAATACTAGTAAGTAAAGAGTTAAGAGAAAGGACGAACATAAGACAGAAGAATGGGATAGGCAGAGAGGACTAAAAGTGGCCTGCTGAATTTTAAAACAGTTGACATTATCTGCTTTTTAAAATTGCCATCAACATATGTTCACCCACACACATGTAACCATACACATACATAATGCACAATAGGCATGCAGAAAAACAAAATTATAATCCAAAATCTATAATTGCCTGTTTTGTTGCATATTGTGCATACTATGTTTATATCTTATATTTATTATTGTTTTACTTAAATTTTTGGGTGGTTTCCAACTCGAGATTGCTCTAGATACTCAACAGTATTTACAAGTACTGATAAACTTACTACGTATTGGCTATGGAAGTGGCCAATACCATACAAGACATCTCTACTCTGCCGTTTAGAGCGTTTGACTACCTGCGTTCATCACAACTTATCTCGAAATATCTGGTCTAAGAACTGAATTGAAAGTTACTGAAAATTTAATGGCTGGCTTTCATTTTTCTGTTTTAGCTGATTTGAGTATATGACTGGTTGTTATATACACTTCAGCGTGAAATTACTGGCAGTAGGAAGGACATTATCAAATTTTGTACCTATGTCAAATAGTTTCTCAAAGTACCAGCACTCATTTGGACCCCACCAGAAACACCTGAGTCTTCTACAGGCATCAGGCTGCTCTACCGTTGTGATGCCAGGAAATGCATCAGGCTTGACATAGTAGTTTTGTTTTCAATTTTCCTGGTTACCAATGAACTTGACCTTTTTTTCAATATCTCCGTGTATCTTTAACTCTATTTTAACTGCTTTTAGACATTTGCTGCTTTTAGATTTCTTTACTGATAACCCTATATTACCTGTTTACTCACTCATCTTTTGATAAAGTATTATGGTCAAATTTACTGATACAGCCCTGTTATTAGCAATTTTTATTTTAAGAAACTATTTTATTCCATGAATATCTTTCCCTGAATTGCCCTCCAAGTACTTTGCTCTTTTGGACTTCATATTTTGATTTACTGGTAACAGAAAAGATAATTCTGCTATGACACAAGGTTGAAGCCAGGCTTCCTTTTCATTCTTATGAATATAAAATGGCCAAGCAAGATACATTGAAAAATATTTTCCTTCCCAAGCCTCAGAGTAGCACCCTTTTTTTAAAAATAAAGACTTCACATATGCTCAAGTCTTTTTCTGGAATTTCTATTTTATTCCACTGCTCTATTTGTCTTCTAGAAAGATCTCATTCAGCTAACATTATAAAATGTCAGAAAAAAAAAAACAAATGTTCACTCTGTTCTTGCTCAAGAACATCACAGTTCCTTTTTAAAAGTATAATATTAGTGAAGTATAATTCAGTCAGTGTGACAAGATGGGCATATGCTAATGCTTGTAAAAACATGCCAACAAGTCAAGATAACAAATATAGCCATCACAGTAAGTCATTTCCTGTGCCCATTTGCAACCTCTCTTCCTGTTCTTCCTGGTCCCCATCACGATGTAACCAGTGTGTTCTCTAAGTATAAATTAGTTTTACAGAATTGAAGCATATACTAAGCAAATGCATTCTCTTTTGACTGACAAATTATTCTGAGATTCATCCACATTGCTTCATATATACCCATTCATCTATATTCTACAATAATATTTTGAAGCATATACTGTCCATGGTTTACTATTAGTTCACTTTTTAATGAACATGATTCCTGTTTGTGTATTTTCATCTTAGAATTCAAGCTGCTATGGTCAAAAATGGATTTTCTTACAGGCATGTATTCTATTCACCTTAGATAGATATAAAATAACAAGATACTAGGATAATAGTATTCTACTCAATTGTATAGTGTTCCAGTGTAGTTGTATCAGAAATGAAAGAGATTTCTATATGCTCTATGCCATCAGCAACAATTTTCCTGATCAGTTTTTTTTTTGTTTGCTTGTTTGTTTTTTTTTTTTTTTTTTTTTTTAGATATTTGGTTAGTTAGCAGATAGGTCTCATTATTGCTTTTGTTTGCATTTTACAAGTAATGTGAGATGGAACATGATTTCATTGACTTACTTGCCACACAGAGCTATTTCAGAAGAGTCTGCTAAATTATTCCACCATTTACAAAAAGAAGAGTAGCTAATTTTTGTCATAGGATTTGTTTTCTCCCCATTTCTTAGTTATTTCTGTATGCCAATACTTCTTATAAATAAGAAGCCCAGAATGTGGCATATATTAACTTATATATATATTTTCAGGACTAACCATCTGATATTAGAGGGGTTTTTTTTCTTTTTTTTTTTTTAAAATATTTGCATTTGAAGATGACTTTTCTCCTATAAGGTTGCACAGCCCCTTCCAGTAAGATGAGAACTAGACAGTAGGAATAAAGCCTTTAGATCGGTGCCAACATGTGTTCCCTGTGTTCTGTGGTTCTACATACAATATCTTTGGAAATAGGGTCTTACTGAGCGCTAACTAAGAGCAATGTCAAATTATCACTGGGGCCTCACTGATCAACAAGTCTGAAAGAAATAACTCATTCTCGAACTTTTTAACTCATAGTCTATGTGGGCTAAAGGAGAAATCACCCCCCCCCCAGTTAACTCAATTAAAGCACTCATGTACAAATGTGTGAGTGTGTGTGTGTGTGTGTGTGTGTGTGTGTGTGTGTGCGCACATAGGTATAAGTTTATGTGTTTCTACAGTAGGAGGCTTCCATGAGACATTTTCCAAGGCTTTAATATTAGTTATCTTTCTCCACACTCTTCCATCCTCTATCTCTCTTCCTTTTTCTTGCTATTTATTTCACCTACTCCATTTAATCCACTCTCATTCTAGCTCAGCTCTCTTAAAAACCACCCCTCTTACTCGTGTCTGGCCTCTATGAGTATTCCAAATTAAGCAAACATATGTAAACGTTCAAAGCTAGCATCCACATATGGGAAAGAACGTGATGTTCGTCTTTCTGGGTCTGGGTTACCTCACTCAGAATGATTGCTTCCAGTACCATTTAGCTGAAAACTTTATTGTTTCACTTTTCTTAACAGCCAAACAATATGCCTTTGTATAAATGTATCATGTTTCTATTATCCATTTTCAGTTGATGGATATCTGGACTGTTAGGACTGTTTATATTTTCTGATTATTGTGAATAGAACAGCAATGAACTTGGATGAGTAATTACTTCTAAGTAGAATAATGATTCATCAGTCTTGCCCATCTGTGAACTCTGTGAATTGCAATAACAAACAGTGTGGTCACATTATGGACCTGAACAAACATTACAATTCCACAAACCATGTTCTGAGCAAAAATCAGTTTATAGGCATAAACTGCAAGTCACTTAGGAAGCAAGCTAGACATGCACATTATTTGATGGCCTTATCACTGAGTTACAAACTGCTCTGGAGGAAAGGCTGACGGTGGATGGGTACCTGCAGGGTAGAAAGAACGATATCCCCGCACAAATAATGTCCAGAAGAAATCTTTTATTTACATGTTATTGATTGCCTTTACATGGACAAAAGGCATAATAGAGAAGAGTTTTTGTTCAGGTTTGAAAATATCCATTATGGTTGACAAAAAAGCTATATGTCTTGTTTATGTAAAAGAAAATGTAAAAAGGAAGAAATAACAGCAATTTAAAAACAAGTGAGGTGGTAGCCACTGGGAAAGTGTTTAAAGAGGAACTTATGCAGACATCATGAAGAGATGCATTGAATGTAAGAAGGTAGAGAAAAAGAAACATTTTTAGTGACCATGACCTTGAGTTCCAGGAGTTTGCTATAAAACAAAACAAATGCACAAAAAAAGTTCCTGAATTTTAGCTAGAGTAGAGAAAGACTAGAGAAACAATCTGTTTGCATAAGAAATAGAAAACTAAAAACAGATAAAAGTAAACCAGTGTCCTTCAGTAGGCTTTTGAATTATCATAAATCATACACAGAAATATTACCCAACAGAGTTTTAATTCTACTGTCGAGTAAGATATTTAATAAACTATCCACTATTCTTTGGTCACTTATTTGAAATTATATATCATCCTTACTATGTCTCTAAATTTAACAATATGCTTCTAATCTGTATTCCTGAACACCCTGCACTCTTACAGTCAGCTACAAACTAAAAATGTACCCTGTATTACTTCAAGATGGCTTTAACTAGCATGCCTAAATGTACTTTCTTAATCTTTGTATCCCCAGCACTGGCACTGTTTTCAAAGCCAAGCATTTGCTCATTATCTCAAGTCAGTATTCTAGGATTTGTCCTTAAAGCTTTCAACATGTGCCAGACTTCACAAAAGTCTCATGCAGACTCTTCCTGGCCTGAGCATCTGCCAGTTCTGTCTTATAACTTGACAGCAGTCATTCTGTTCCAGATGCCAGACAATCGTAAGTGATCTTATTCCCATTCCTCTGTCACTCAGGACAAGGACTGTGACCTCTTGCCAAGCCTCCTAACTAATATCTACCATTGTGATTTAAAATTACACTGCAGCCAGGATACTATGTTTTATAGTTTTTCTTTAGTCTTAAAAATTTTATAAATGTATAAAATGAAATGTGATCATAGCCAGTGCCAAAGTCCCATGCAAATCACGCATACCTGGGAAACATGTCCCCTTCCCAACAATGTCTCTATTTCTTGTGATAACTAACTCAATAAGAGCTGTCCATATATAATGGATAAAGACAAAGCCAATGGAGCATTGCCTGTCAATGTCTACACTTTAAAAAAAAAAAGACAACCAACTGTCAATATCTCTTTAATGAGGAGTGAGGCCTGGAAAACACCTCTGCCATCTTGCATTAATTTTATCTGGCTTGATACTCTACAAGTCTTGTATAGGTAAGCATAGCTACTGTGAGTCCATGAATTTGATGGGCATGTCATATCTAGAGGAGCACGTATCACAGCACTCCTCCCATTCTGTGATGATGATACTCTTTCTGCCTCCTCTTCTGATTCCCTCCCTGAGCATTAACAGGACAGGGAAATGATAAAGAAGTCACATTTAAGGCTGAGCATTAATTCTTTAATACTCAGAAAGTGCTATTTTAAACATGATTTTATTGACTATTTTGGCCATTTCACATCATGTTCTACAATCCCACTCATTATCCAGCCCTTCCATATGCATTTACCACCCTTGAGCTTCCCACAAAAGTTAAAAACAAAGAGAACAAAAATCAAATCCTTGTGAATCCCTCTTGGCAATGACCAGCTGCTCCTCTATCAAGTGCAGAATTCTGTGCATGTACCATTTCACTTCTCCATTGTTCCCACCTTTCCATCCTGTATCTGTTTGCCATAGTGGCATTGGGAGTTACAGTGTATCACACAGTATCTATACCTAATGAGTCAAACAGCTTTTCTCACAAACGTTCATTATAATGAATAGTTAGGCTCGTTCAAGGCCTCTGGCTTCTACTACAGCATCAATATTAGAGACTTCCATATCTTGTTCACAAAATCCAGCATCTCCTAGATAGGGAAAATGTTGCAGTGGACCAACTCAAAGCCCTGGATCTAAGCCTGAGTGATAGATTAGTTGGTCAGCCTACCAGGTTTTCCACATTCATGCCACTAGGGTTGGCTCTTCCTCTGGCCAAGTGAGAGGTGGGACCAGCTCTCCTGCTTTCCCATGTCCAGGCCTCTAGTGCCAGCTCTCTGGCATGCATGTCCTGAAAATGGTAATTTTAAAATGAAGAGAAAATCTATCTTTTCATCCCACAAATTTGTAATGACTTCATGTCATATTCACAAATGAAATTCAATTTCCCTCCCTGCCTAAGAATCCATACGGTAACTGAAAATTCCTCTTCACTAACATTCTGAGTTAATTCATTGTCCCAGAGCACATTGTCTGTAGGGTGTTGCACATTCTGGAGATCTTCTAATGTTTCCTATCATCAGGTAACATTTCTAAACTATTCAGTTTAATGGACGGCCATAGCCTTTGCCATCATCTCTCTGTGGTCTTGTTCTGTTGCTCAGCGCTACCTGACACTGTCTTCTTTTGCTTTATGATGACCGTATTCCCATGTGCAAACCCAACACTGCCCAGAGAAGGTAAATTCTGTAGTTGATAAACACATTGAAGGAACTATTTTGAATTTAAAGGACTAATGTGTCTCGTCTAGTTTACTTACTGATAGTGCATCAGACCCCATGATCAAAATGTAGTACAGAAAGAAGAGGAATTATTTCAACTTGTAGGTTTCAGTATATCATCGAGGGAGGCCAAGACAGAAACTTAAGCAGTTGTTTATCTAATGCCACATTATCAGCACTAAAAAACATACAACAAATAACGTGTGTGTGTGCGCGCGCACGTGCACACGCAGTTGTGAATGTAACAACAGTAAATAAAAACAGAATGTAAACTTGGAAAAAAGCAATCAGGGTTTGATGGAAAGAAGAAGAAAGGGATACAGGATATAATTATATTACAGTCTCAAATGTAAAAGAAAAAATGAATTCAAGAGTTATAAAAATATGAATTAATGTGACAGTAATGACCTCTGGGGAAGTGAAATTTTGGGTTTTTAAACAGTCAATGAATATTCCCATGAGACTGTAGGAAATGACAGGGAAGTGGAGGATTAGGTTGGAGTATTACAAGTGTATTTATTAACTAAGATCAGAGTTCAGAAGATACTATAACACTTCCTTGTGCTCCACTGATAGACTTCCTCAAAATATGGTGTGTTATAGAGCCAGAGTGGTCCAGCCGTAAAAGAGGCTAAGAAAGAAATGGCTGGAAACTGCATATACAGACACTTCCATTAATTTCATACTTACTTTCTTATTGATATCGTGAAAAACATTATTTAAGGAGAAAAAAGCTTAATTTCTCTCTGGGATAGCAGGATCATGGGAAGACTAACAGAAATAAAATGTTTAATATTATAGGAATGAGGATAAGCTTTTATTGAACTCACAAAGTAGTGTGCTCTTCGCTCAAAATACTTTTCAAAATAAACTGAACATGACATGTTTAAAATATATTTTTCATTCACCAACCAGAAAATTACCACAATTCTTATATAGCTGTATGATGTTTACATCAAGACATGGCCATGGTGGGGTTCAGGTGTCAGCTGATAAGGTCTGAAGATGCTAATCCAGGGTCCTGGGCTCCTGAAGGGGGAGTGGCCAGCCCCATTCAAAAAATGGGTTGAGTTAAGATGAGAGAACTAGCTAGCAATGTGCTTGAGCCATAGGCCAGACAGCATGAAGCTAATATAAGTGAATCATTTCTGGGGCCTGAGCAGTGGTGGGCGGCTAAGGGGTCTGGGGCTGCAGGTCTGTGGGTCTGGACCTCTGGCCACCCAGGTCCAAGAAACCTCACTGTAACACATAGCTTCTTCATCAGCCTCTCTGAGAACATACAGATAGACAAATTCTCACTCTTTCTAAGTTAGATTCATTGGGCAGATGTTCCAGGAGACTTTCTATCTTGAAATGCAAAGACTGTTCTAATACAGTTGACAAAATGAACTGTGAGTTCCAAGTCCTTCTGAGGTCTTGAAAACTTAGTTTACCTAAGTGCTCACTCATATTATGTGGAAACTTCGGGTAAGATTTTAAGCAACAGAGCCAAGTTGGATTAGACCATCTCTAAGCTTTTTTTTTTTTCAGCTTTCAGATTTAACGTTCTATTTCAAAGTATGTAATGACTCTTCATATCCATGAAATAAATTGGATTTTATAAGTTCAGGAAAGTTTCTGTCTCCATGCTAGTAACTTTAAGAGAGGAAGAAATGTCTAACTTAATTTAAAATTAAGCACTGATTTCACAGTGTCGCTTATTTATTCTATAATACCATCTTGGTCTGTATTAATTATTAAACACAATACCATTAACAAGATAGCTTTAAGACACTAAAGCATTAATCCTTATATTTATTGACACTATGAAGTCTGGAACTATGACACTGGCCTATTTGACCTATGCTCAGCACAACTTTCAGATTCATATATTGTGTTGTTGTTTTATCTCTGCAAACACATTAGAAGCAAGTGATCTCTTGCATTTCCTAAAAGGGCACTATTCATGTTCAGAAAGGCTTCACCTTTATGACCTAATACCTTCTAGAGGTCTCACCTTCAAATACTCCGCTGAGATTAGATTTCTGAAGAACACATTTGGTCCACAGATGCTGTTTAACATTAATCTCGGTGTGTAGAATCTCATTGGCTTCAGGGATTAATGAGACATAGGGTAAATGTCAGTTAATGTCATACTGATATGTAAAAACAGAAATTCAGAGATGTCTTATCAAGGGGCCTCCCAAGTAAAGCCAAAGAAGGGAATGATTCCTAGATATTTCTATATTCTCTTTTAATGTCATTCTTCTTGGACACTTATTAATATAGTTCTATCACTATTTGATATTAAATTTGTACAGAATTTAATTACAGACTAATACATATTTATAAATATAAGTCACACAATTTTATTGCCCAATTAGAGGAAAATTTTATGATACAAATAGGGATAAAGGAAATAAAAGTAAACAATTTTATTTTTCCTATTGTTCACTACTTTGCTGGTTCTTTTTTCCTCTAGAATGTAAAATCAGAGGAGGAATAAGCTTCCCTGGTAACTCATAACCACTAGATAAAGAGTATCTACTATTTATTTTCCAAAACATATCGCTTGAGTGAATAATGAATGAATTGTGGTTTAAAACATTAACATCAAGCACCTGTAATAATCCTCATATTATACAACACAAGATTTAACATTTGTACACAGTAATTGTGCATCACAAATGTGGGCTTATGAAATGCCACAAACAGGCCATCTTAACTATCAAGATTAAATTTGTGTAGAGAAGAGAAATGAGACAATTGTCTGCATATAGCCTATGAGTAGTTTGTTTCTACAATATAGAAATATGAATTGTCACAGTCAAATTGATATTAGGTTTCATACCATTTCACTTGGAAAGTGTCTGTTTTGTCTGACCTATATCACTTCTCTGTTAGTTTTATTAACACAAGGGAGGGCTGCCCATCTTGATTATTTTTGAAGGGAGTTTCTGATCAGTTTGGATAATTAAATGACACAGAGATGGGAAATAATAGGTAAAGATAGAATTTGGTGAGTATTTGTCAAGTGCTGGGGCAGAGACGGCAAATTGCAAAACCAAGAAAACACTACTGAATACATTCTATATGAATCCTCCATTAACCCCAATGTGAAGACAGACTTGACTGCACCTAGCATCTAGTTTTCCTGATCTGTTTATGATATGCTTCTAAAAATATCTAGAGTTGATTTTTTGTTATGTAATTGACATAGTAGCTATGAGATGCTGATGTGAGAAGCTTCTGAGATGGTCCATCAGGCAAAGGTCCTCACCACACTAACCTGACAGCCTGAAGCCACCAGAGTCTGATCTGGAAGAGAGGATTCCAGAAAGTTGTCCATTGTAATCCATATGCATAGCTACATGGGCATGCATGAGTGCACACACACACACACACACACACACACACACACACACACACACACCATCATCATACACACACCATTATCATACACACACATTCTATTGCCACACAGGCATATTCATACCATTCTCATACACACACTTATACCATCACACACGTACACACCATCACACACACACACACACACACACACACACCATCATCCCCATATACACAGACTATCATCATATCCACAGACACTCACAACCTCATCATTCATATACAAACACGTAATAATAGATATAATAATGCTGAAATTTTTAATTATATATTTTAGCTACATATAGTACTTCTTGCTCTGTTCATGAAAATCCAGCAAGCTTTCATCAGTTCATGTGTAATTGTCACTTTAAAATTGAATACCATCTCCATTCCCACCTGATTCTGTCTCTATATGCTTTACTTAATTTCCTTTTCTAAATATGCCATAATCCATGAGGATGATCTTTCAAGAGGATAACTGAACTGGCTGTGGTAGCATACTCCTTTAACCCTAGCACTTGGACAGCAGAGGCAGATGGCTCTCTGTGAGTTTCAGACCAATCTGGTCTACATGGTAGATTCCAGACTAGCTAGGGTTATATAATGAGATCTTGTCTAAATAGAAAGTAAAGTGGAATATTTCTTTACACTGCCACTATGATTGGTTTAATAAACAAGCTGACTTGTCAATAGCTGAACAGAATAAGGTCAGGCTGGAGAAAAAAACTGATAATGCTGAATAAAGGAAGAGCAGTCTCAAGTAGATGCAGAAAGAAGCTAAATAGGCATGTGCTACCTAGAAAACGTACCAACCCACATGGAAAGGTATGGATAAGAAATATATGATGATTTAAATGTAAGGATTAGCTAGTAAAAAGCCTAAGCTATTTACTGAACATTTATAATTAATATTAACACTCTCAGGGGTTGTTTAAGAGCAGCTGCCAGCACTGAAAACCTGCATGTGCAAAAAAAGAAAATACAGTAAAGATGTTTGGAATTATACAGATACATCAACATAAATAACAAGTCAGAAATCAAAGGAGAAATCATGGCAAAGGGAGGCAAAGTATCAGTCACAAATAGGAGGTTCAATGTTTAAAAAGAAAACCAACAAGAATTATGTTTTTCAGGAGAAGCTGGACTTTCAGTACTCATTGTATTTAAAACACAACTTACAGATATTCTGGCCATTCCTCAACACAAATGCAATGCATTCTCTCTAGTGCCAGAACACAGCTCAGTGAGTCTGAAAACTGGCTTGAGCATACGCCACAGTTCAGGGAAAAAGGGTGTGTGTGATCTAGAGAAAGTGGTCTGGTGGAGGTTGTCTCACTGCCTGGCATTTCTGGGGTGGTGATTTGGCTGATCTGAATGAGAAGTGGATCCCCTTCTCTGTGGGACTCTATGTCTCAGTCTGAGGACCAGGGTGCTTTCTTGAAATTAGAATGGGTTTTTCCTGGGTACCTTTTAATTATCTCCTCTTTCTCTCAGCTTCCCGTTGTTAATCTTCTCTCAAACTAAACAATGTGGTAAGAAATCTACTTGATATTCTAGGCACAAGGTAACCAAGGAACATTGGGAACTTGCTTGATCTCTGAAACCACCTCAGGACACAGCTGATTTCCTATTTAAAATGTGTTGTTACAATGAAATCAATAGTATAGGGAAATACATGTAAAAATGGAGAAATTGTTTCTAGAGCTTGGCAAGCTGGGAGAGAATTTCATCCCTCAGAATTACCCTGCAGACATTTATATTATGTTTACAGTGACCCAAACATTACTCAAAGTGCTGTCCACATTGTCTCAGACTTCCCATGGTATATGGACAATTTTCCCCATTCATCAAATGGGATATGTATAACTGTCCACGAGATCCAGAAAACAGGAAACTTACCTTCAGAAAGAAATATAATGTGCACACAGGCAACATTGGAGAATAGAGCACTCTATTCAAGAACAGGGAATAAAACAAGCAACCACAGAAATGAACATTTGAAAGTCAAAATAGGAACTTTTTTTTTTCATATGTGAGTTATCTGGTCATATACAGGTAAGTAATTTTAGCATGGCTTATAGTTTTTCAACTTCGACATTTAATCAGAGAGCATTTCTGCACATTGTACATCTGAAATCTAATCCTTCACTTATTTTCTGTTCCTCGGCATCATTTTCATATCAAAGTGTTAGTAAGACTTTGTTCAATCGGAGTCAGAACATTGACTCAGCCCCCTGGGAGCTGAGTGACTTGAGATTTGGAGTCATAGGGATATAATTCATTTTTACTTTCCTAGCTTATATGTTCTCATTCAAGGCACACATTTTGTAGAAAAATTTTTTAGCAAAAGCTCTGAAAGTCAGTCGCAATGCGCACATAATTAAGGATGTCGGTAGAAGAGAACATTGTCCCTTGATAACACTCAGCATTTCCTGTGGAAACAATAAGAGCCAAACATGGAAGCAGGGGGGCGTCCATTCACCGACAAAGCCTTTTAACAATTAGTTTACTTTTCGTAAAGAAACGATAAATGCAAGAACAATTATAGTCCCTGTGGATTAAGAGTCATTGTTCCCCCTGCTCCTTTCTTCTAGACTGGTACAAATCACAGTTGGCAGCTGCTCTCTGCTACACTGTAGATTTCATGGAAAGTTTGTGTCTTTTGGTCTGTGCGCTCCTTTTTGCCACGTGTTTCCTTTTTCTTTTCTCTTTCTAGTTTCCCAAGTCCTCTTCTGTTTGGTCTTTCCTACTCTTCTACTGATTTTACATTTCCTTAATGTAAATAGCTTAGGAGAGGATTTTCAAACCTGACTACCTCAGCCAAGTGGAATATTTAAGTGCAAATTATCCCCCATTAGCCAAACCCCCAAGAGATTCTGATCCAGAAGGATTTCACTCGGCCAATGGAAATCATCAGCAAACTTTGGCTTCCAATTGGATGATTGCGTGAAGACAGCTTTCAAGATCCATAATTTACATTATTTTAATTATCTCAGTCAATTTTCAATTCAGTGTTCAGAGAAGAGAATCGCCAATGTGCAAAAATGTAGGCTGTCCGCCTCAGAGCCAAAGAGGCTTTGCTTCCTAAACCATCTTAGGTCTAGACAGAATGGTGATGGATGGTTTTTACCTTTCTGTTATTTTGATGAGCACATCATGAAAACGCTTGTGGGTCTCGTGCACAGAGGCACGGAGTGAGGAGTATGGATATGATTACCACCTACTTCAAACCCATTGGCAGAAGGAAAGATGCCTCTAGACGAAGGCACAGTTAACAAATGTTTCAAAAGAGACTCATGCATCTGAGCCTAAGTTCAACACAGGAGGATGACAGTATGTCTCCAAACTCCCCCTTTCCCATGCCTGTTCCAAAGCAGTCAGTGGCCATCATGACTTCCAGATCTCTGATACCTCAAACATAACAGTAAGAGTTATTTCAAATAAGTCATAAAAACCTCCTGTGATTTCAGGTTTTGAATTTTTATTATGTTTCATCAAAATAAAGCTGCTTGTGTGTTTTCATGATATAAAAATGTCTAGTCATGTTCATTGATTTTAAAAATAGATAATGTCAAAGTTAAAGATATTCATTCCACAAAATACTTAGCCACTAAAAATTCTTATTACTACCATGATCATGATTTATGAGCAGCAATGACTAGCAGGTCCTGTTTACGATAGTTATTTACAAATTGTTTTGTTGCAGGGTTGTTCCCAGGGATCACTAAATAACTTATTAAATTTGAAAGATAAGGTGATAGAATCTGATAATTAAATTTAATTTTTGTATATATGATGTATCTTTCTATATAATATGATGCACATGTACATACACATGATAAAATTTAATAAATAAACAGCCATGAAATTAGAAGAGAGACTGCTGAGTGCTTTAGGGGGAATGGGAGGGGTAAGAGGAGAGAAAAGATAGCAAATATGATCAAAATATACACATCTGTAAAGAAATAACCAAAAATAAATAAAGTTGATGGCTTATTATATAATTTCAGCTTATATTATGTGACAGAGAAAATCTTAAGGTTAAATAATCGAAATATAAGTTAAGGAAAGGAGTTTGGAAGCAGGCTCTGGGAAGGCAAGATTTTCCCAAGCTTTAATCGATGACATGTTGAGGACTGTGTAGCTTTGTGATTCTGCATTTATAATAAGCTCTCTATTGGTATCCATGTTGCTGATCCTCAAAAATCACAAAGGGAAGATTTCTTTGTTAGAGAAATGTAGATAAAGGGCCATTGGGCAATATTTAAAAACAGCCGGATCAAGGGAAGACACACATTTCAATTCTATTTCTGGTTTTGTTTCTACTGAGACAGTGAGGGGCCCGCAGATAAAATAATAAAAATTAGCATTCTAGGAAAAATATTATTAACAGAAAAGAAATGGTAGGAAGAGTTCTACAAAGACAAGTACATAGGAAAGAAATGGATTGCTTATTGAAAAGAACAAATAAGTCAACTGGGAAGGAATCTGATAGACAGGGCTCACTTAGCAATTTTAGTATCTTTCTATTGAACCAATGATTAGATTATGACTGATCCAGTGACAGTTGGAATCAGGTAGGAATACCAGAAGAGGAAAGTTATGGCAATTATTTTCTACCCTTTGTAGTTCAGATAGCAAATTCATACATTGTATTCATATTAGTTATTCAGATTAGTTTCATTTGAATACTTACTTAATACATTCATTGAGCTTCAAAAAGAAGATGCCTGCTCCTATCCCAGGAGTTATTAGAAAACAAACGTTGTTAGGTAACACATCTACTAACACCATAAAATAAAAAGGAAGAAATGTGACATGGAAACAGTATACTGAAAAATCAGAGAATTGTGTGTCTTGAAGGACAATTGTTTTGATGTATGGACACTGCAACATATAAATGCAGTCTTATTTATTATTTTATAATTATGAATAAAAATAATATAGTATAAGAGAAAATGAGAACGATAATAGGATAGAATGTTCCATATGAAGTTAGATTAGAATATGGCATTAAAGTTATTACCCGAGAAATACGTAAGTATATCTATATGGGAAAATGTAGATCCCATGTATGTGCATAAGTGTAAGTGTTTTAAGCTCTGTGTTAGAAGGTCTAGAGGGGATGTTATTTCATCAGAGACCTGAATCTCACCACAGAGATCAATAGTGTAAACTTCAAGACTGACTTTAAAATACCAGTCTCTCCTTAGGGGAAGTCAGGGTCATTGAGTTAATTGACCCTAATTTCCTAGTATGTACTGGAATGGGGTTTAGAAAAAAGCAATCATTTGTCCCAATCATATTTGCTAGCTATGAGAAATAGCAACAATGATAATTTTGCTGGCAAGATGATATTAAAGTTGCTAGAAAGGCACTCATAACTGGGGGGAGGGAATAACAAGAGCTCTCTAGCTAGGCATAAAGCCTGATGAACAGGGGAAAACATAGCTGGTTTAGGAAAACTTCAGGAAACCTGGTTAGCCACCCAGGACTAGTGAGGTCATAAATCTTAGAGTAGATCACACATCTACCACCTTACTGAATCCTCATAATCACTAACTGTGTTCTAAATGCCTATACTTACAGATAAGAATAGCTCTCATCCCTCACAAAAGGAGTTTTGGTTTATATATATATATATATATATATATATATATATATATATATATATATATATATATATATATATATATATAACAGATGGAGATAATTACAGAAAACCATAACTGGTATCTGTGTAGCATATATTCGTGTATAAGCAAATGCATGCAAGTGTATGCATACACCTGTCTTAAGAGAGAAGCAAGACATGACAAATGGAACAAACATAATTAAGTGTTACAAAGGAATTTATTCTGTTCACAGATATTATGTAAAGTAGAAGGCATCAACAATTACAAGCAAAAAATAAATTTCAGAAGAGCTGAAATAGAAATACATAAAATATGAATAGTAATTTCTGCTTGTATTTGGAGTGTAGGTAACTTTTCCTTGATTTTCCCCCATTATTTTATTCATATCTTTTATTTAAAATAGATTGAGGAAAGCTAACAAAAGTGGTGGGAAAGAATCGCCCATCTCCTTTCTAAGCACGGTATCATTGTGCCTTTAGCTTAGTGTTTCAAATAAAATATTTCACCTCTACAATCTTTCTCCTTTGTTTTGTTTGCCTTTAGATTGAAATATGTCACAAACTCAGTCTGTAGCAGAAACTTCTGCTAACTTATCTGAGGTGTGGATAGATGCTTTCTTTTCTTCTAAGCCTCAAAGTCCTTAGCTCATTTTTTTTTTTTTTGAGTTACCAGCAAAGAAGAAACAAAGCCACCCAGAGACAGCGATGTCAAAGGCAAATAGATCCCAAGCTGCAATGATGAGCCCATCACTGTGAGATTATCCATTGCTCTACACATTTTCTCACTAAAATAAAACAAACCTTTTCCTTGAGATGTGACATGTCCAAAGTAAATGCACAGCTCAGTTCCTTCACCCCCACTAAGGAAGTCAGCACAGCATGGATGTGCTCAACTCCTTGTAACAGTATTAAACATTTACTGACACTCTGTGCCTATCTATTGGGATCTTTTCTAGATATGGAAGTTTATAAATGAAAACCATCATCATTAAACATCAACTTTCACAAGCTTTGTTTTGATCATTAACATATAAATGATTCTTAATTAGGATATGCTTAAAATGCCTTTGGCTGAATTTCTACCACAACATATTCTAAAATTGGCAAATGTTGGCCAAGTTTTGAGAAGCATTTGAGCAATGCCCATAAATAGGGAAAGCAAGATTTCCTTGTAAGTATTTTTGACAAATCAACTATTTCTTTGGTGATTGGGTAGCCTCAACCTGAAAGCTTTTTGGACAAAAACTCAGGCAGGGCAATCAACATAAAAATAATTTTTTATTCAGAAGTCTGTATTGAATCTTCTTTGATCAAAAAAAAAACAGAAATATAGTACAAAATGGTTAAGTTTAATTTTAAAATTAATTTCTGTGGATAGAAGTTATTCTGGCTGTAGAAAGCAGGATTCAAAAGAGAAGTCTGACATTTCTTGTGTGGTGAGAAAAATGATTTTGGGGGCCTCTAAAACAATGAACTGGGGAATCCTTACAGTTCTACCTGGTTATTTGAATACATACTAGATGATGGTGATGTGTGTGAATGGGCATGCGTGCTTGCATATGGAATGTATGCACGTATGTTTGTGGGCCTGTGTGTGCATGTGAGAGTAAGTATATTTACAAATGCATGTGAGTATATGTATGCCATATGTACGTGTGTCCATGCCTCTGTGTGTGTGTGTGTGTACATGCTGACATTGTGTGTAGGTGTGCATACAGTAGAGACAACCAATTCTTCAGATTGGGAATTTAACAATTGTGAGGTTAATATCTTTTCTTTCCTTAAAAAAAAATGTATGTATTTATTTATTTATTTAATACCTTGGCCACAGTTTCCCCTCTCTCCTTTTCTCCCAGTCCTTTTCCCCTACCTACATCTTATGTTCCCACCCCCAAATCTACTCCTTCTCCATTTCTGTTTAGAAAAGGTCAGGTCTCCCATGGATATCAACAAAACATGGCATGTCAAGTTGCAGAAAGACTAAGCGCCTTTCGAGGGCTGGGAAAGGTGAACCAGCATGAGGAGTCGAGTCTCAAAAGGCAGTGAAAAAGTCCCTGCTCCCACTGTTAGAAGTCGCACAAGAGAGACAAGCCACACAACCTCCCATCAAGCTATCAGTCAACAATCAGTCTTTGAGAGAACATGGAGGGACATAACCTTACTTCAGATGACTGAAGTGTTCAAGTTCTGAGACCTCAGAAGTACAGTTTCCTCTTGTGTTCACTTATTCTGTCTCTTTCTGGCCAGAGAGATGAAATGCCTACATTTGCTGCCTTGGAAAGTGGAAAGGGTTATGAGCCAAAGGATGCAGGAAGTATTTAAAAGCTGCAAACAAAGAGAGAGAGAAAATATTCTCCCTATAGGAAACGCAGCTCTGGCTTTAGCTCTGTGGGATTCTGGTCAGGATGCTCATAGAATCGAGGATGGTAATCTATCTGTTGTATTCATTCCACTGACCCTTCCAATGAGTTACCACACCAGGAGAACGCTAAAAAATCATGGCATTCTCATGATGACTTCACTTTGAGTGTGTGGCACTTTCAATATTGCATCAAAATAAAGAAAAAAATGAAACAAGTAACATCGTATGGAACTTGATGAAGGTTACCTGGAAAATCCATGATTTGGCATTAATGCTCAGACTTATATATATTTAATTTCTTTAGAATAATGCGGTTTCTATGTGTGACTCATAAAGATGCAGAGCTGGGTTTGAGAAACTATTTATTTAAACTATTTAATTTTATCTTTCGACGGTTTTCTTTGAGAAAGATACTAAAATCAATAATCTAAAGTGAATAAGCAAAAGTGTCCTATTACATGCACAAAATAAATAATTAACAATAAAGCTTTAATCACTGATTATCTTAGAGTCATTTCCTACGGGAGGAGGATGTTCTAATGAGTTAACTGGATTTTTATCATAGCAAATAATGAAGAGTGGGATGAAAAGGAAAGCAGTAGTGTTAGAAAGGATTGTGGAGGGTGTGGCCTGATGTGGGAAGTCTTCCTATACACTGTGATTATCATTCATTAATAAAGGAACTGTCTTGGCCTATGGCAGGTATCTTAGAAGTAGGTGGGGAAATCGGAACATAGATAGGGGAAGGAGGGCAGAGTCTAAGGAGACAACATCCGGCAGTCCAAGAATCAACATTTAAAAGTAACACAGGGCCCCTTGGCAAGACAGATTAATGAAAATAGCTTGAGTTAAGATGCAGAGCTAACTAGCAATGTGCCTGAGTCATAGGCCAAGCAGAATGGATTGAATACAAGTGTTTGAATCATTTTTTTAGGGAGAGGGGGTGAAACAGCTGCAAGCAGGTCCAGAGTGCAGGGTTGGGCCGGGCCAGAAACATATTTCTACAATGGCCTTTTACTTTGTCTGTGGAATGTGTGATAGTACCATACTTTACAACACTCTTTGGGAAGCCTGAGAATGAATGCTAAGGATCAGTGTGCTCTCCTGGCGACCACAGGGTCCTAAGCTCAAGAGAGAAGGAGAGTAAGGGAATGAAAGAGAGAGTTAGGAAGGGGAGGGAAAGAATATGTACCATATCACCTAAGACTTCCATTTCTACATATATGTCAAAGAAAATTAAAAGCATACATCTACACAGACTCTCATTTTAACATTATTTATATTAGCCAGAAAGTGGGGAACACTCAAAGGTCATCAGTTGAAGAATGGGAATGAAGAATGGAAAAGGGATGAGAGGAGGGAGTGGGGGGAGGGAAGGGAGGGGGAGCAGGGGTAGATATGGAAAAAAAAACTTTCTAAATAAATAAAAAAAATTTCAAATGTGGTCTACTCATTTAGGGGAATAATCTTCAGCTATAAAATTTTAAAGTGCTTATTACTGCTACAGTAAAAAATAAGCTTGGAGTTTTATGCTAATCTGAAAAATTAAGTAGAATTTACACAATTCTGCTTAATAGAAATGTCAAAAATAAAAAAATATTTATACTGATAATTTAATAAGTGGTTGTCTGGGATTATTGTGGAAACAAAGGTAACGGGGAGTCATTCTTAATGTATAAAAAAATTATAGTTGAGATGATGAAATCTTTTGGAATTACTTGATCATAATCAAATAATGTTTTGAGCATAATAAACATGATCAAAAAACATGGGCATTATGGAAGGTGAAATATATCTCAATTTAAAAGAAATGAGATTCTTAAAACTCCCCTGTCAAAGTAATGACATAAAGGAGCTCATAATTTTACAAGAAGTATTAATATGACTAACCCAAAATGTTGTGGAAAGAACACACAGGCCACCTTGTCCCTATTGGCTATCATGTCACTTATGACGCAAAAAAAGGGCTATTCTGAATTAAATTGACATTATTGTAGTGTGAAACATCATGTCTTAAAACTGTATTTATGATTTCCCACTCTCAGGATATAATTAAAGGGTCTGGATAGGAATTGATTCCAGCAAGATTTATCAATGTGAGCACGCACACTAAGGTTAGTGCCCTGTCCTTGTCTGAAGGCCTGTTGTCTAACTCAGACCTACTATTGATTTACCGGCTCGGGGTTGACTAGCACACTATTTGAAGGTTTTATATTCTGAAGCATTACTATTTACGCTAGAAAACCCACATGCTCCATATCACATGAAAATTTAATTGGGACATGTGTTTTATCATAAAAGATGCAGCCTGGCATTAGACCTACGGAGATGTGTTCTGTTTGCTTACATAACAATATCACTATTGACTCTATTCATTCATTGTTAATTAGCTTTTACCAATGAGTGCTGGCAGAGCTCCCACAATATTCTTAGCACATAAATATAATGGACTTTAAAGAAACTTAGGAGGCTCTGAAGTGTCTACCTTATTCCCAGAACTATTATTGTAGTATTTAAATATAAAATCGGTCTATTTTGAGGTCAAGGTCCTGTTCTTATAAATAATGAACTGTGCCCCTGTGCTAAGTGCTCAAACATCATCAGAGAGAGCACCAGAAGGAAACCCATAGGAAATGACAACATAAATCAGTTCAGGACCTGTGGGGAAAGACTTGTAGATACATTGGAGAAAAAAATACCTTTTCTTCCATAGGATACTTAGAAATTGTATTAGAGACATTGTCAAAAATCCCCTCTTATCTCTAACATGACAAGATCACCTGCAGGTTCAGAGACTTTTCCCCTAAGTGAGAAAAAGTTGGTTATTGGGTTTTGTTGTTGTTTTATAACTGGCTAATAATATCACTCAAGTTGTTCTTGTTTTACAGTCCCAAAATGTAATTTTCAGAATTCTCCCTTTGTTCTTGTTTTCCGGGTCTTAGAATAGATGGTCTGCTCCAAATGTGAAGAGGCCATTTTTACACAGTAACTTCTGCAGAACAAGTGCTCATTCTATTAAAACAAAAATGGTTCTTAATTATGTTAGTGGGCTGGTCAGGATAAAACACAGATAAAATGGTAGGATTCGGGTTGTAGAGACTGGAAAATTGAAGGTTCAGAGCAAGCCTGGGATATACAGTGAGTCCTTGTCATAAAAGCTCACAAAATCTCTAATAACAAGATGTGAAATTCAACTATAGAAAATGTGAGAAGTGAAGAATAGTCTCTTCACCATCTGGTTTTGCCTCTAACATAAATGTTACTAATAATTTGATGTGTATCTTTCTGTTCTTTTATCTTTTTCTCTTTCATTTTGTGAATGTGTGTGTGTGTATGCATGTGTGTTATTTTGAGATTTTTGTACACACACCTGTGTTGGCACACACATGGGAATAGCAGCATGTTTGGCATATATTTGTGAATTATTTTGACATTCAGTAATTCTTATTGAACCATACTCTTAAAACTACAAAAAAAAATTATCATCTTCATGCCTTCAGAGTAGCATACATTTCAAAAGTCTACCCTCCTTAGAAAAATATTTAGGATCCTTTAAAATGTTTTCACTACAAAATTTGTGCCAGGAGCAATTGTCACAAGATATTGTGGATTGGGACACATCTTATAGCAACTGATAATGTCAACCCACCAGAAAAAAGATTCTCTGATGCAGTACCCTGTCAGAAATAGCTCACAGGCCACCAACTCTGAAATTGTTACTCTTGACTGTAATTTTACTTGTGAAAGACATTTATATTATCTCCACATTTACCATGCAGTTCCATATGATGTGTTCATGTAATCTCATGATTATATCTTAATCTATGGGCTCATACATTTGTGGGTGGTCAAGAAAATGACTTAGAATTAATAGATATAATTTTATATTGTTCTAATATATTATGTGTGAATGCATTAAAAGCACATTTTAATATATAATCTGAATGTGCTATTTCTGGAAATTAACAAGCGATATGTTTTTAATGGTAAAAGGCAGAGACCCATTGCTTATAGAAGCCCTGATTTTTGATACATAAGAATGCTTTATTGCTGCATCTAACCAATACCACCTACCATCACTCCTCCATTTTCACTAATTCAATTTGAAATACATAAGCATATTACTCCTTTATGCTTTGTATTGTTCACTAATGAATTTTAGCCACATATCTTGTGTTTATTTGTCATTTGAAATTCAGCAAATTTTCTGCTTATGTTATTGTTTACTTTCTTACTGAATTGCTTCTTTTCTTCTGATATGAAATTCTCCATCAAACTAATAATATTCCCAACTATTATCTTTATCGCATTGTCTGCGATGTGAGGATTTCTATGACACAAATGCTTTGTAATTGTATACTACAAGCAGTCAAATTCAGACAGCCTCTTAAATTTGACTTCATGGAGGGTTTCTTTTTCTTTTTTTGGATTTCATAGGCATTCTTTATTTTTAACATTTCTGTATTAGCTCAAGCTGCTTTAACAAAATATCTTAAGACTGGGGAATAAATAGCATAAGCACATTTCTCACAGTTCTAGAGTCTGGATCTTCAAGATGCAGGTTCCATTCTATCTGTTTCTGGTGATAATCTTTGTAGCTGAAGACATTCCATCCGACTATGCTCACATGGCTTTGCCTTCATGCCAGTGCACTGACATACCTCACCTCTCTTCTCTCTTTGCTTTGCCTTCCTCTCCTGCCATTTCCTGTCCTTTGCTGCCCTTTCTTCAAACACTAGATAGACTCTATCTCAAAGACCCAACTCAATAGACTCCACTTTATTATGGTCTCATTTAAACAATTCCGCTTCCCAAGGCATAATATCCAAATACAATTAAGTTGATGCTTCCCCAGACAGAATCTTAGTGGAAACAATTCAACTCAAGTCAAGTATAAAGAGATGGACATTCTAAAACATTGATGTTTAGTTCATCTGAAACATTATTTTCTCACCCATACAAAATTAGTTTTCTGAAATAAAATCCATCTCCTCCTGTTTCCAAGTTGGCACTATTTTATCCAGTATTATTTGATGAGTAGCCCATTCTTTATTACTAATAGGAATTTCCAATAATATTGGTTATCTAAAGTAACTGTTCAGATGATAGAATTCCTTCTTTCTGCTAATTAATTTATCCTGGCACTACACCCATCCTATGGTAATTTGAAGAGCATTGCTATGTGTACAACTTTTGCTAATCTTCATATTGGCTTTTCTCCACAGCTTTCATATAAAATCTTTTGAAAATCAACATTAGAGCTAACTCACAAGTTCATGTAAAGCAATACAACAGAGTGGAAGATTTAAAGATTGTGTATATCTTTTAGTGTGTTAGAGATTTTCTTCAGTGATTCTTACCCAGCTCCATCAAGACTAGAATGACTACACATAGCTTATGGATAAGATCCTATCTATCCTCCTCTGGCCTCAGATTCCATTTGAATGAATTTTTCCTTAGCCAAGTTGATTATAAATATGGCAATTCTATTGAAAACAGGTAGCATCTCTGAAACAAGTGCATCTCTCTGTCCCAAGTGTTCCAAGCTATCTACAAAGTCCTTTGCCAGGTGAGTGACACATCCAACCAGAGCTCATTTCAGCAGTAAGAGGTAGTTTTGCCTTATTCATACTTAAATCACACAGACTAGTTCTGAAAACAAACAAATAATATGCTGTAAGTTCCGTGTGCTCTCTCTACTTCCTGGCAACAGGAAACAAAGCTTTCAGAGTAATACATATTCCAGTTACCATGGGTAGGGATGAGCATCAAAATGCTGAGTAGATGGGTTCTCTGTTATGGTTCTGTGTTTCTGACTGGAAAGCTTCCCGTGATGTTTGCCTGTGTTCTGAATTCAGCTTCCCTTTCAACTGACCTGATAGCTTTTTAATGAATCTATTGTTGACTAATTTAAATATAATCAATTTATGAAGCTTCACACAAGAACTTCAGCTGACAAAACTTTAAATTTTATGTATTATACAGATTTATATGTGTGAAGAATCACTGGTGATAAATGCAGTTCACTTGGTAGGAATGCCATGTATACTATCTGAAGAGATAGATTAAACTCTTGTCATTACATCAGTAAAGAAAAACATAGAATAAATTGTTGCCATTTCTGAATTTACAAAACTATATTATACAAAAAGAAAACATGCATAATGTAGTGATTTTTATAAGACTAAAACAATTCTAAAATCGTCAGTGACATCAGCATAGAAATAAGAAATACAGACACAAGAAGCAGACAGTGATAACATGAAAATAATTTTATAGATGCATATAAACTTCGAAATTATTATAAAAACTAATTAATGAAATACAACCATATATCATGGGTAGAAATTTAAAAGTAAAATAATTTCATAACTAATACTATGAAATTTAATCACTAATTAAAAACTTGGCTCAGTGCTAACTTAAAGAAATTTGGCTTCACCATTATTTTCTTTTGGACATTATACTTCTCTACTTTATAACTTATATATATTGTTCCAGAAAAACACTCTATAACTCATTTTATGTACTTAAGCCCATTCTGATGCCAAAATTATGAACATAAATATAAAAATTCTTAATAAAATAAAAAGTGGATCAGAGTCTAATAAGAAAATTAATACATCAGGGTAAAGCAAAGAGTGTAGCCAGGTCAGAAGACAGCTTAAAAACCAAAGTAGTCAATGTGCTTGAATTCTAAAAAGTAAAACTGATATGAGGTTTATAAACAGCTTGAAAATCGTAGAAGAGATGAGCAAGCTGAACCTCTGTGCATGCAGACAAGGAACACAAAAGTCTCTCCTAAATCTGATAGTCAGCAAGACTGCAAAGAAGTCTCTGGAGCAGCTGTACCAAGTGTCAAAACTAGCATGACTTATACAGTGTGTATTTGTTTCAAACATGTTTGAGTGATGGGAAATTCAAAATCCAGAAGCCAAAAGATCCATTCCAGGAGAAATACATTGTCCTCATTTAAAGATGGCAGGTTTCTCACGGAAGGACACAGTGCAGGGGACCACATGAGGAATGTTAGGATGGGGATATTTTGGAAAGAACCTCATAGAAACATAGGGGAAATGAAGAGTCAAATGTGATTGTATGTAACAAAATGTTCTGTACAATGAAAGGAACAGCTATCATAGTGAAGAACCATCATAGAAGGTTGGGTTAAGTGTTGTCAATACTTGGTCCCACAAAGTGTCAACATTCAAAACTTATAAGAGACTTGGAAAATATAAAAGGAAAAACTTTAAATTAATAACTTGATTTCAACCACAAGTAGCCTACTGATGCAAATGTCAAGGGCACAGTGAGTGGAACATGTGATTCTTGAAATTATTTACAGTGTAACATAACTGGTGTCTGAAATGTCCACTCATTCTGTTTAGCTTTATAATAAGTTATTTTGGTTATTATCATTTTTCATGATCATAAATTTGCCTGTAGCATTTTTTTTACTATATACGTCAAGCCTTTCCAGTGTTAATTATGAAATATTCCTAGGGATGTAACATAACTTAAGTTACATATTTTTTGTGATGATAATTAAATAAAGCAAAATGACATGTGTATATTTTTATTCTTGTTTATAATTTATTATTTTTATTTAAGTAGCTAAATGTATCAACCATAAAGCATAAAACATTACCTCATTTAGACTTAAATTTTTATGCTATACTTAGGAAAAGGTTTTTGTGCTTACAATATCATCATGTTTCAAAATGTGTGAATCTTGAATTAAAATTTATTGGGAATGAACACTCTACCAGATGTTCATTTGAAAATTGTGTTAATTTGTTTTATAGAAGTCATCATACACTTCACTGAGCAATTAGATTCTTTACATAAACAAAATGTGTACACATCAATTGCAAGCATAAAAGACTTTAATTATGATGGAATTAGAAAGAAATTATATTCCTCTATAATTTTCTTCCATTTAAATTGTTTCTTATAAGATAGATTCAATTTTTAGACTTCAATTTTGTATGAATATCTTTTCAAATTCTAAGACTGTACTTTAGCCTAAAAGCTTTGTTTTCTTATATTCTCAATGTTAATAATTTATTGGTTTTCCTCCAAGTTAGAGTAGATGTGACCTTAATAACATGAAATCCTTAGGTCACTTTGTCTTTCATAAATCAGTATTGACTTAATTTCCAATCATAAAAATTGGGGTACTATGCTAAAGCAATCTAAAAGATAAACCAAAAATTAAACTATATCAAATATTTCTAGATAAGAAGTACTAATATCTGAAAATGTGTATTTATATGAAAACATTAAAAAATATGATTGCCACATAAGGTATTTGATAAAATCTAGGTTTAATGAATAGATTTTACTGAAAGTGTGTCATATACAATATTTGAAACATATACAGAAATTAGAAAATAATTTCAACTTAAATTTAAATTTAACATATGACCAGAGAGACTGACAGATTTAGAAAAAACCAACTATATTTCACTAAAGACTTATTAGTAATATATGTATTTTATAAGATGTCTCTTTTCTATTAAAATGTCTTTTAATAAAAATGCACATGGCTATCTACAAAAGAATTTTAAGTGCTTTTTATACTATGGTTTTTCATACTTTGCTTTGAACATCAATGACTTCAAGATTTAACTGAGGACTTAATTTAAAATGTCAGCTTATTTATGTGCTTGAAAACCTTACATTATGAATGAAATATTAAACTAGCATATTATAGTCATAGTTGTAAATTGTGAGTAAATCTATTTTGTGTAGTAATAAAGACAAACAAGTTGTGAGAGAAACCGTTTCCTTTGATTGAGACATATATTCAAGGAATTATTTCACCAAGTGTTTGTATCTGCTACCAACAATAGCCTTCATTGTTTTACTTATCCGTTACATATCCGAACAAATGTAACTTTTGTAAAGTGTAAAGAACAAATGTAACTTTTCTAATTTATGCACTTTTTCATATATAAAAACTGTACCTTAAATCTGTAAGTGAAGAAATTCTTCTATACGCAAGCACAGGGGAGCTTTGTCTGCAATTTTCATTATATTTATTAATTGATAGTTTAAAGTTATATTTAACATTTTAAAATCTTAATAAACCTGGATTTATCTTTCATCATAGCTTACAATAAATTTTATATGAAAATATTTCATCTAGCATGTGGAAAAATAATTCAAATTCTATCTTATTACATCAAAAGCATTAGTTCTTTTGAAAACACTAATTCAGTCATTATAAAGCACTGAATGATTTCTTTGTGTTTTATTTGCTTCTTTCTCTTTACTGGGATTTCTTTACTCTCTGTTTCCAAAACACAAGGAATTCACATCTAGGTTCTGCAAGTTCCAAATGAGTTGTGACTCTAGAGAAACCAGTTAGAACACTGAAGATGGGACTGGAAATGATGAGGGGGAGGACATGGAACACTCTTTCCTTGGCTGCTTGCTTGGTCCTTAGGACTAGTCAGATGCATGCAGTCACCATCATCACTTCACAGGAAAGAACCAGGAACACAGGAGAGCTTAAATACCTAAGCTCTCAGATGTTATCCAAACTGGATCTGGATATTCCATACAAGAACCTGCCTGTTGATTTTATTTGCATGCCAAGACCATCCTGAGATAAAACGGATGTTCTAAAATTTAAAGGTATTCAACTACTAGTCAGTTTTATTTACTTTTTTATGTTGATAGACAGAAAATGATGTATTCAGAGACCATTTTCAATTATATAATTTTTCCTAAAATAAAAATCAGTTAACAGTATGAAATAGATCTTATTGCAATAAAAACAATCAGATCAATTAATTTCTTTGTTCATGATGCATTTAAATAAATTTTTACCATAACACTATCTCAGACTGTAACACTGGGAGTTTTGTTGAAGAATTCAGTTGTCAATATTTTCTTTATTTTGAACTTTCTTAAAATCTGTACAGTTGTTTTGTGTTTAAGTTATAGTTGAAGAACTGAAACTGTGTATTTGCACCTAAAAATTGACTCCTCTTCATAAAGCATAAAAATTTTGTTATTCTTTTCAATGTACGTGTTTAGATAATAAGAAGAAATGCAGAGCAAAGTGTCCTAAAGGAAGGGTTCTCTGCATTCACAGTTTAACTAAAATGTGTAGATATTTTAGCTCAAATATTTTCCCATGGTATTACCTCCATTTAGAGTTCAGGAATTTTTACATAAATATGTCTATTATTAAAAGCTTGGGAAATGACTCACTTGGAAAGTTCATCAAATGTGGTACTAAATCAAAGACTCTGTCTCAGAGCCACATTTACAGGTGTTCCACATTGAGATGCAATAGCTCAGAACGGTAAACTGTTAAGAACTGATATATGTGCTATTTGCTCTCTGCATTGTTCTTCCTGTTTTCTTTGTTTGTGTAGATGCTTATTTCAATATCTTTCTACTTTCAAGCAGTGAAATGCACTGAACATTGAGAATCTACCGTCATTGGCTCTCTATTAATTGAAACCTATTTAGAGAAATCCAACTAATTTCAAAACAAACATAATGTGATTGATTTTTAGAAATTAGCACTACTCTAAGCCATAGGGTCTGTTGTCACTGGTAAGCATTTTGTTTCTTCACTTAAATATCTCTAAAAGCATGGTTTGATTCCACCTATTATATGAATCTTTTAGAACCAATTCATGTTCTGTTTGGAGTCAAAGGTCAAATATCAAGGGTACAATACTAATATTGCTTCACTGTCAAGTTCTTCTACTAATGGAGCCAACAGTCAATGTATTGCACACATGAAGAGAAATATGACCCCAATGAGGTTTGCAAGAATCTTTTGCATTGTGGTCATAAATAATGCATTCCTTGCATCCTCTGGTTCATTGTTTTGCTCACAGCCATTAAATGTGATTATTGGATTAAAGTAGTACTTTTATACCAGATTCATGCTTTGCAGTTCACATCTCAAGAGACATTACCACAGGACCTTCACTGTTCATTATTAACCTTTCCGAAGGTGGTACATTTATTTTTATTGAACGTGGATGCTCATTTGAGTTCATTTCTGTTTGACAGAAAACTTCATGAAGCACCCAAGGAAATGGTAGAATTCCGTTGCAAAACCACTACAACAGAAGACACTAGACAATTCTCTATAAACTGTGTGGCAGAGTTCCTTAGCTTCTAGTTCCAACACATATTTCACTTACAAGTAGTCTGATATTGTAGCTTTTCTACAGACTGTTAGCCAATTGCCTGAAGGTGTCATACGTCTTAAAGCCAGCAGAAAGACAAAACGCATTGTCTCTCCAGAGTCCTTGGCAAAAGCAGCATCATGGAGCACATTTCTTAAGCATCAATTAAAACTAGGAAGTACCCACCCACCCCCACGCCTGTAAATTTTCCTGTCCTTATGGACTTTGTTTTATCAGCAAGTCTCTGAATACTCACTCTGAGAGTCGTTGATTTCTATCTGAATGGGGATGGGAGAGAAAAAGTAGTCATCGGTGACCTCCCTTCAGATGTAATGACCTGTTTCGGTAAGGTTGCTCAATTGTGCATGCATTTCTGCAGTATAGGTAAACTGGAGGATGGTGCATAGTAAAAGGATAAATCACTCTTACTTATTTTAATGGAATGGTGGCTAATACTTCATCCAATGTTTTAAGTGTGGTGAACACCAAAGCTAAGAGGGACAACAGAAAGGTTTGAACTAGAACATTTTTTTTTTTAATGATGTATGTGTGCATGATGTGGAGGATAGAACAGGAAACACAACAGACATGTGGAGGTGAGAGCTCCAATATATGAATATGTTCTCTCTTCCTTCTCTGCATAAACTCCAGAAATCAAATTTAGTTTACCAGGATGCAAAACAAGTGCCCTTAACCACCCAAGCCATCTCTCTGCTTCTTGAACTATAACTTTCACAAACAACACATTTTGTTTGTGATCATCTTGTTTATTGGTAGCAAGGGGGCTACATCATTTGTGAAGCAAAATCAAAAAATGATCATGATTAATCAATGCTCCTGTCATCCTCTGAAGACAACTGATACCCTACCCTAATTGTCTGAACATTCAGAAATGTTGGGTGTACTTTGTCCTCTCCTATGGAAATGAAATATCTGTATTGATATACAGACATACACGCATGCACTCACTACATATGCTTTGATGTGAGGTGCTATGATATTTATATGTCTTAGATATTTAAAAATGAAACACTATATATTCAGTTTAAAGGCTTGTGTTATTGACTTTACAGCTTTTAACTCTGAGTGCAACTTTAATGATATCTTTATTCTTTAAAGTAAAAATTCCCTCACTAAGACCTCTATCCAACTCCCTCCGTTGCCTCACATACCATGTTTATTTTAGCTTCATATCCTCTTTTTTATTTATTTGTGTTTTTTTTTCATTTATAACTCCCTAAGTACAGTTAATGCTGTTACTATGATTTTGAGTGTGCAGCCAATCATAGGTCCAGTGACCACACACATACTGGTAATCACATCTACAATGTAGAATGGATTCTACAACCTATTCTACACTCTTCTTTGATTGGCACACAGCTTTCAAAAATATTTTATGAATGGAATCAAATTACATCCTCTCATAGTTTTGTAATGTAAATTAATACAAATGAATGTCTACTTCATTGCAAAAAAAAAAATCTGCAATATGACAAGTTGTTTTAATCCTAGTAACCCAAGTAGCTTTGCCTCAAAATGACAGAACACAAATCTCATTTGATTCTCTACAATTAAAAGTATATAATATCAAAATCATTTACATAAAATCAGACTACCAAACATTTTGGAAATTCATTCCCTAGTATGCAACTTTATTCAGTTTTTACTGTTGTGTATTAGTGGATGCATGTGTATGCCAGTGCTCGAGGAATCCAGAAGAGAGTGTGGGATCTCTTAGAGTTGGAAATACAGGTGTTACCTGAAATGACTGAACACGGGTTTTTACAAGTGCAGCAAGGACTCTGATTTATCTGTCCAGTTCACTAATCCTTTCTTCAAGTTAGAAATTAGTGACTCTTATGGAATATTTAAAATAACATACTCAAGACTCTGTGTACAAAACTTTATACACGCAAACATTCTTTGAGTTTCAGTAAAAGGTTTTATTGTGCCAGCTTTACAAATAAGAAAATTCAAGGCTGAAGACTGTGAGACATACAAACCTTTGAACATTAATCCCTGGAGAGATAAATTTCAAGAAGTCTATTGGTTACTTTGGTGTAACTTTTAATAAAGGGGGAAAGCAACTTAGAGTGAGGAAAGATCCCTTTTCTTCCATTTTCAGAAAATTGTGTTCATTAACCTTGACTCCACTGATTAATTCTGGTGAGGCTGAATATCATGGTATAAGGAGCAGGAGGCAGAGTCAGCGGGGAAGTTAAAGGCAGGCACAGACACTGTCTCCACAGGCATGTCCCCCAGTGACCTTCTTTCTCCAACTAGGGCTCAACTCTTAAAACTTCCAAAACTTCTAAAAATAATGCCACCAACTGGGGACTAAGTGTCTAACACACAAACCAGAGGGGAGCATTTCATATTCAAATTGTTAACAATGAACATCCTATGAGGTAGAGAACCCCTGAAGAGAAAACATCTTGCCACATCCAGATAGATGTATTTTCATCACCTGGGCTCAATTCCTGGTCCCCAAGGTGCCTCACCACTGGGTCAATCCTTTGTAATGAGGATAAATATAATAGAGGAAAAAAATCCCAAAATACTTTTTCTTTATCAGGTCAGAATACAAACAGGTAGCCTGAAATAAAGGAGAGAGAGAGTTCCTTCATAGCAAGCAGACAAAGCACACAAGACAGCTCGTTGCTTTCTTGAACTGAAAATTGAGAGGCACAGTTTAGTATTTTTACCTTCCTTCCCACTCAATGCTTTGTTTTGGCCTGTACCTCTGATGCCTGAAATTTTTTTCATAGTTTCTTCACCGAGCTGCCTCTTCTCTTCCATTTCTAAAGCCATATGAAAAATGTCACCAGACTAATGTACCTAAAAAATGTTTCCTATGAGCCAATGTTTATATATAGGACATGCAGCTTCTGTGTTATGTAATGTAACGGTCAATTAAAGAGATTTCTCTGGACTCTATCAAGTAATAAAAGGTGCAGTACTATTTATAAAAAAAGCCATAACAAAATTCAAAGTCCATTTGCCTCTCAATCAGCTTTGTGTTCAGCGATCCTTTCTCTCTAATATTCCACTGACACCCAATTACTCCTCTGTATATTTATTTTCATTTCTTGTTCCTCAGAAACCAACACACTTCTACCTACTGCCTCTATTCCTCACACCCTGTTCATCCTATGGTTATACCACTTTTTCACCTTAAAATGTTCATTATTTCATCTAAAACTTACTTCAGAGATGAATCTTCAAGTTACCACTTTCTAGGCTACTTCACCCAGGCTTAAAGCTTGCTGCTCTATTCCTAAATGTTATTGGAATCTGATAACCAGTCAGCTAACCGATTGAAAGGAGCATCTTGGTCCAAGGGAAAGAGTTTTCATTGGGAACGGACATGACTCAAATACAAGGTAGGTATGGCCCAGAGAGATGTGGGTCTCTCGGAAGGCCAAAAAAAGGGAGCCAGGAGCAGGAGAAGGACCAGCTGGCATCTATTCAGATTTCCCATGCCTTATTGTAATATTTGAGCACAGGTTTTGTTGGTTAGTAAATGGTAAAATAATTTTTTACTTCCTTCATCACGTAAATGCTGGATGGCTTGATATTAGGATTGGCTCTGCTTTGTGTCATAGTCTGTGTGGGTACACTTTGTCCTGTCAGGTAAACTGTGCCTTCAGGCCTTGCCCTTTGCTGTTTGTTTTTTATGACATAAGACATGGCATTAGGTCCTTAAGCATCCAAGCTTAGTGAATATATATTTTACTAATATAACACAATATTAATTTGCTACCTTTCTAGTGTAAGACTTGGTGATTAAATGAATGTTAGCAATGCACAGTGTTTCACTACAGTAAACACTAAATTCATTTGTGTAAAACACTAACCCAGATGGGCAATGGTGGTGCACACCTTTAATCCCTGCATTTGAGGGTCAGAGGCAGGTGGATCTCTGTGCCTTTGAAGCCAGCCTGATCTACAGAGTGAGTTCCAGGACAGCCGGGGCTACAGAGAAACCCTGTCTCAAGACAAGAAGAAGAAGAAAAAAAGACAAAAAAAAAAAAACTGTCTGAGAATTAGTTCTGACTCATTCTTTTTTGGCTTTCAAATGATTGCCATTGGCTCTTCTTCCATCAGCTTATTTCTCCATATTCAAGTTGAACATGGAGTAAGTCTGTTTCTAGACAGTATAATTGGATCAGGTGGAAACTTCTGGAACTAAAATCTGTCCTAAAAACACTAAATATCAGTTCTAGTGCCTTAATATTGTTCAAATTAAGACACGAGGCACTGACACTGAACCTTGTTCTAAATCACTGCAGATGTTGAGAAATGGTGACCATTGGGCTCGTGCCACATTCTTATTCCTAAAGGATTAGTTATGAGGGTTCAATGATCTCCTTGAATGAATTCTCAGAATGGCTGGTGAGACTCTCTGAGAGAACTCACAGGGAGTGACTTAAAATTGTCACAGACAAAAATCATGATTACATGACAAAGGTAGAAAGAAAAAGAAAGTACCTGTGTCAAGGGTAATTCAGTTATATATGAAATTCTTAATTATTACATATTAGTATATATATATACGAATAGTATTTCTATTATATAGAGTACTATATGTTATATAGTAATATATATACTATTGTATATATATATATCAGTGCACACATATACACACATACATACACATATATGTATATATAGTGATAGTTTAAAAGGAAAACAGCCTCAAAAGGGAGTGACACTCCTAAGAGGTGTGGTTATGTTGGAGTAAGTTTGGCTTTGTTAGAGGAAGTGTGTCATTGTGGGGATGGGTTTTGAGGTCTCTTATGCTCAAGCTACACCCAGTGAGGCAGACCACTCCCTGTTGCTTACAGATTAATGGGTAAGGACTCTCAGCTCCAGCACCATATCTACCTGCATGCTGTCTTGCTTCCTGTCATGAAAATATAGACTAAAAATCTGAAAATGTAAGCCACCCCAATTAAGTGTTTTTCCTAAATAAGAGTTGCTGTGGCAATGGCGCCTCTTCACAGCAATGGAAATGCTAAGATGTACATTATGTATATAACTTCAATTATACAGCATATATGTATATTTATAGAGTAATAGTTATTTAAAACTTTCATTACAACATAGAGCATAAAACCAAATTTTGAAGTTGGCTGTGTATTTAGAAGGATTTTCAAATGTGTTATATTATCTAGTTCAGACACTAGGAACGAATAGTTGGTTTTAATGCCAAATTCTAATGATTTTCTGTTCCACTCATAGATGACTTCCCTTTTCAGCCATCATCAGAGAAAGCTTCCTCCTGTAGCAGATGGGAACAAATACAGAGACTCACAGCTTGACAATGTAGAGAGAGGGAGGGACCCTGGAATACTCTGTCACAAATGGGATGTCTCCACCATCCACTCCCCTCAGGGTTCAGGGAATCTTACGGAAGAAAAGGCATGAAGATTTTAAGAGCCAAAGGACATGAAAAACACCAAGAAAATAAGGCCCTCTAAACCAACAGGACCAATGCACATTTGAACTCACACAGACTGGAGCAGCATGGATGGGGCCTACACTGGCCTGGGAACAGTGGGGTCCTCATGCTGAGCAAAGTGGAGATAATTCCCCATCCCTAGCCAGACGCTATCTCCAATGATAACCATTCACAGAGGAAAAACCACAAAATTAACTCAATAGCATTTTTGGAAATTTTTGTCTCATAATGCTTTGCCAGAGACTTTTGGTTTATATTTTTGTTTTGAACCTTACTGGTCTTTGAATATGTATGGTTTCTGATTGTTTTATAGGATTTCTGTGTGTGTGAACATGTGTGTCTGGTTTATGTGGGTTTCTGTTGTGTGTTTGGTCCTATTTCTGGTTTGCTCAATTTTATTTTGATCTTATTTTATTTCCATAGACGTTTGTAACGTTTCTAATGAGAACAGGTGTGGAAACATGTGGGTAGTAAGTAGAGAGGATCTGAAAAAAAAAATCAAGGGAGGAAAAACTGATCAAAATATATTTTATGAAAAATCCATTTGGGATTGAAGAGAGGGAGTAGCAACAATTTTAAAAAGAGGAACAAGTTATGAGAGAGTGGGGATTGGAGGGAGGTACAGGAAGTGTTTAGAGCGAGAAAATGAAAGGGAGAAATTATATAAGTATAATCTCAGAATATAAAAAAGGGAAAAAATTAAAAACAAAAACCCACAAAAGACAAGGAATCTTATTTGTTCTGGCCACCGACTCCCGAGCACAAGGCCTGACTTAGAGGTCGGTTGATATACTCAGTGTCACTCTTAAAAAAGCAAAACAAAACAAAACAAAACAAACAAACAAACAAACAAAAAACCAAAAAAACTTCCCCTCCAAGCAGCTACAAATTGCAAAGAGCTTCATGGTTAGGGGTAAAAGTCAATGCTCACTTCACTTCCTTCCTCCACTCTCGAATATTTTTCCGGTGTGAACTTCTATAGAGCCTTGCGCGCTGTCAGAGTATCTGTAAGCTCACATATATGTCAGCCTTTTTCCTGGAAAACAGTTTCCCTGGAGTCACCCACTACCTGTGGCTCTTACAGTCTTCCCACCTCACATACAGAGCCCTGAGCTTTGCAAAGAGGAGAGTGGTAAAAATGTCTCATTTAGGGCTGGGTGCTCCAGAGTCTCTCTCTCACTTGTTTACATTATAGGTCTCTGTGTTAACTGCTATCTATCACAAGTAAAAAAGCTATCTAGAACACTTTCCACTTCTGTTCGAAAAAACAACACTAATTGGATGTTAAATAATTCAAACGCAGTTGATTTTTTAAAAGCTAACACAAGCTATTATTGCATAACGCTAATGAGTCATGGAGAAAAATTAACTTCTATTTAATGTAGTTCAAGTATCTCCTATTTAACATAAGATAATTGACAATGAAGACAAGTAAATGCATGGGGTTGAGGTAAAGCTCAAGGGCCTAGAATGATGCCTTTGTGGTTAAGAGCGCTTACTGCTCTGTCAGGAGGCAAGAGTCCAGATCCCAACACCACAGCAGGTGACTCATAATTGCCTGTGATTCCAGCTCCTGCTGGCCTACCTGGGCACACATGTACACATACAGAGAGAGAGAGAGAGAGAGAGAGAGAGAGAGAGAGAGAGAGAGAGAGAGAGAGAGAGAGAGAGGCAGGCAGGGAGGGAGGCAGGCAGGCAGGCAGACAGACAGACAGACAGACAGAGGGAGAGACAGAAATAAAATGATAAGGAACACATTTAAAACATTAAACTAGCAATGATCTAATGATTAAAAGCTTGATATGAAATGATTGGTCAGTTCAGGGAAGACATTAAAATTGTATTGGCAACATGGTCCTTACAGTATAGACATCCAGCATTTGGTCTGTCTCAGAGTAAGAACTTAAGGGAGGAAGTCTGGACAACTGAAGATCTGCTGATGCTTTTATAGCACACCTTACAAATATTTAATATTTCCAACAGTTTAACCACTTGCCATAAATCTTAAAAATCATTCTAGAAGAGTCTATCAGGTTTCTCTTACCCATCCAACTACAAAGTAGCAAAGTATGCTACCTATTTCTTTGTGTAAAAGGAAGAATTGATATTAAAACCTGATCTCCCACTGTATTGTTAAAGGGTAAGTTAGTTACAGAGACAATAGAATTCAGAATGCATTCAGCGGGAGGGTACTTTTCTGAGCAGAAGTAATATCTTTAAAGCAATTTTATTAAAGGGAAAATAATAAAAGGCAGCATCAGATAATGACGGAGAAGAACTTTCTCAGCATAAAGGCATAAAATTAGCAGGTTAGGAATACTTTAGAAAAAGTCAAGGTGAATAGTTGTTGTATTTTATTTTAGTGCCACTCTGTCTTAAGAAAGGACAAAAGACTTTTTTAATTTAGAAAAGAAGCTAAAATAGCAAAATAACCTAAAGAATTAAATAGAGGCATATATATATACATATAATATATATATATATAATATATATACATATATATATCAGCAGAATTTGCAGATAAATTGAAAGTGGATAAACGCCCTTCAAATTATAATATGTACATCCAAATTCAATTTTCCTTGTTGTAGCTGCTTATCCAGTCTCTCCCTTCACGCTGCCCTGATGGTAACCACATAAACATTAGAGAACCTGTAGAAGTTCTCCAAACTGCTCCACTCTATTAGGTTTCCAACAATCTTCATGCCACATTAAAAGCAATTTCCATTTCCTTGTGCACTTCCCAGGAACTAAATATCATTAGATTTCTTCATTTAAAAAAAAAATTGTCATCTAGACTTAGAGCAGCCACTCGGTTTTTTTCCTTATGTTTTCCTCTTTACGACCCAGGGTTCTTTTTTTTTAAATTCTAAAGGCATAGCTGCAGATAGGATCAGTTTTTCGGAGGACAGCCCCTGAGCCATTCTGGCACCCTGTTTACATAACCACTAAGCTGCTACTTGTGGAAACATAACACTTTTTTTCAATAAATGCAGTCAAATTTTTTCTGTGCATGCATTTAAAACTTCCTGAGATGGGCATATTTTTGTTTATGACATTTATGGAGGAGAGCTGTCTGAGGTAGAAGTAAAAATTTAATTTACAGTCTTCTAACCTTCACCCACACTCTACTCTGATCTGCTAAATCCCACTGCTTTCCTGGAATGCTCAGTCCTCGAATTCAGGCTTTTATTGTGGACTCAGACGTTCAGAGCCCGAAGCTCCATTCAACACATTTTGCCAGCAATTTCCAATTGTTATTTTTGTTTGTTTGCTTTTGTTTTGTTTTGTTTTCTTGAGACATGGTTTCTCTAAATAGCCCTGGCTGTCCTGGAACTAGCTCTATAGACCAGACTGGCCTTGAACTCACAAAAAGTCAGTCTGCTTCTACCTCCCTAGTGCTGAGATTAAAGGTATGCACCAGTTAGCTTTCCAATTGTTTTTAATTCCACTTCTATTTATTTCACACTCTGATGTTAGAATTGACATCATTTGTTATAGCTCTTTTAACTTTTCTTTTTTAGTGTGGTTTATGATAAAGTTTAGACAAATTTAAAAGTGCTGTCATCTGTCTGCAATGTTAGCCATTGTATTTATCACAGGATACTTTTTATTCCCACAGATGAACTCAAGGAGCCATTGGTGAAACAAATAGGCTTTTTTATCCCTGAAACCCTCTGGAAAGATTTTTTTTTAATTTACCCAGAAACAGAACAAAATAATAAAATAAACTTTTCATTACTCATTTGTAAGATATGTGTTAGAGTTTTAAAGTTATGGTCAAATCATGCATTTATTTGGCAAGCACCTGAACAAGTTGACTTAAGTTTAGTCTCTGAGCTTGAAAATAACACAAATTAAATTGTGTCCATACAATTAAATATTATTTAAGGGCATATCTCTAGCAAAAAAATAAAACAATCAAACATAAATATGAGAGAAAGTTTGTCTGAATATAACAGTCCTTCAGGTACATAATAAATATGTTGTTGTTTTTTCTGAACATAGGCAGCTTTGCACAAGAATACAGAGGACATAGATATTCTGTAAACTACAGAATGATGAGTAACAATGTTATGTTCAAGGCCTTGGGAGTGCTTCTGACTTCTGCCTGTTCATCAAGAACGTCACTGCAGTTGTTAGAAGGGTTTCATTCAGCATTGTCAGTTCTCAGAACAAACCTTGCAGGTTCTTTACTCAGGATACTATAAAGGGGACACAAGATGAAAAAGATAGCAGATTCCAAAGTATAAAATAAAATAAGATTCTATAACACACACACAAAACACATACACACGGTGATACTGAAGAGACTGTAGTGTCTTCTAGACACGACAGTAATGTTACACTTATAAAATCTTAACAATATGACTGCCTAGACAAGACCTCTGTAATAACTATATCAGTCTGCATGTCAATGAAGATAGAGGAAATAGATCATGATCCTTCCCTTGAGGAAGAGCTGTAGGTAAGGGGGTCTATAAAATGGGAGAACCAGTCTTCTCCAGAGATGAGTTCCCTAATAGAAAATCCAGGGCCAGGGGATCAGCCCTAAGCATAGGCGGAACAACAAATGAAATATTATTCTAATATTGAAATTCTGCCTCACATTTCTTAAAGCTAATATTTAACTCATATTTGTTAGGTGGCTGTTATGCGTGAGGCCATCTCATGACTCTGGGTAAGAAGAGACTATTTGTTTCAGTGGCTACTGGGAAGACAGCTAATCAGCTATAGCACACAATATTTCAGTGGACACAAGAAATATTAACAAAGTTCTAGAGAAACGGGTTCCTTGCCTTTGTAAGGCCTAGATATCTTCTTACTATAGTACAATTCAAAAACTGGGAAATAGCTGGCAGCATATTCTCTGCTTTCTTACATTACATTAACCCTCTTTCTTAATTATGTCTTCCTTTGACCACAAACAGCCCTATCTCTCTGTCGAGTTGACAGTCTTCCTGGGGAGCTGTGAACAACCATGTACTTACCACAGATGGGAAATCCAAGTCAGACCAAAGTAAAGAGGCCATCAAAATCAACTTGGAGAAGCAATGAGGTACTGAGGTTATGACAGGGGAATGGGAGGGGGATCCTTATATGATGAGAGACAGCTCAAAGACAGCTGCATCACCGAAATCCATTCCAGCACGGGCTATCAGTTATGAAAGCTAGAAACCTGTTGCTAACTGCACAATTTCCATGCTGGGGCACAGAAGTTCTTGTACTCACAGAAAAGCACTAAGAGAAGTAGGAATGTTAATCAAGCTGGTGTCTCCTCAGTGTGGATATCAAATCAAATGGCTGCATTTTATCCAGAAAGCTGAGAGAACAGAGTGTTAATGATCTGGTGAACTTTTTTTGCCATCTGAAAAGATAGACCTCACTCAAATCCCGCAGAATGATTATCCCAGTCTCTTCCCTCCCTGGGCCACTACCCATCCTTTGGATAGATGTCACAGCTATTTAGTGACCTCTGACCACTATGCTATCAGTCAGAGACCACATTAAGTTCAAGGTCTTGTAGCTATATAGCCCACTCTCATCGTCATGTGTACTTTTTGTCAGAGAATCTCTGCCTGGAAACCTTTTCCCAGACTGTACTGTGTTTTCAATACACTGACAATGAACAGCCTTGTATTAGACACCCCTTAGTGTAATACAAGTTGACAAAGTCAATCATTCCTATATCTTCTAGGGGTTCACTTCTCTATATGACACATGCAGGGATCCCCTATATTTCCAGGCTGCTAAACAGTTTGGAAAGTTCATCCTCCAGGTAGTTCAGTTGGTCTAAGCAATTCCAGGCAGCTCATCTGGTTTCTGCCTCTTCTGGGCAGCTCAACTTATCTCAAAGTATTTCCCAGCAGTCATTTTTGTTTATATAAGCTTGGAGGAGTGGCCTAGTGCATTTGCTTATTTTCAGGGACTTCCTAAAGCTTCTAAATTGTTTATTTTCTGAGTTCTAAGGGGTTCTCTCCAGAGCCTTAATAAGTTTCCCAGCAGGGTGGACTTGCATCTCAGGAAACTATAACACAGCACTCTCTCAATGTCACTGAGCTAAGTTAGATCTTAGATCCTATCGTCAAATTTGACTTCACACCTTTTCTTCTCTTCCTCCTTCACTTCCTCCTTCTTACCCTCTTATTTACCACCATTAGGAAATAGACGTGAGTTAAATGAAGAGATAAAGCTGATTACTCTTTTTAAAAAAAGAAAAAGAAAAAAAAGAACAAGGGCTGGAACCATAGCTTAAGAGAAAGTTATTGCTTTGCAAACATAGAAGATGATTTTTTAGAGCCCACACTTTTTTTAAAAAAATGAAAATCACCTTCTGATTGGTTTAATAAAGTGCTGAATGGCCAATAGCTAGGCAGGAGAGAATAGGCAGAACTTGACAGAGAAGAAATTTGGAAAAGGAGGCAGAATTTGCCAGCAAAACACGGAGAAAATCAGACATACAGTATGAAGGAAAGTTAATGAGACATATAGTAGAACATGGATTACTATAAACAGGTTAGTTCAAGTTTTAAGAGCTAGTTGGGAATAAGCCTAAGCTAAGTCCAAGTTTCATAAAGAATAAGAAGTCTCCTTGTTATTATTTGGGAGCTGAAGTTCTGAAGAAAATCCTACTACACTCCGGTGTTCTGAGGTCAAGAAAATGACAAAATCTGCTGAGAGCGGTCTTATCTGGAAATATTTCCCACAACTGCAAAAAGGGTATGCTTGGTAGATTCTGCAGCCGGCTTCTGAGGAAGAGTCCCAAGTTACCAGCTCAGGGCAGCAGTGATACCTGCTAGCTTTATATATCTTCACGAGATCTTAAAAGGTACTTAACGATGTGGGAGCGAAACAGTAACTCCCTCGGAGAAGTTAGCAAACTGAAGGGGATTGGACTAAATCCACCATGGGAATTTAAAGTTTCCAGAAAAATACTAAAAATGCTTTTAATGTCCAGGCAAAGTATACCAGAAGAGCAAGAAGAAAAATCTTTTTATTGTAAATATCTATCCTGATAAAAAATTTAAATTAAATCCTTCATAGGGTTCTCTGTACAGGCCCTTCTAAATGACATTCTCCCCTTTATCCAGAATCTTCTATGAATGGTTTTTATTTTCTGTTATTGTCATGGGTGAGGAGGCATTTTAAATGCTATCTCAAATAGAATAGACTCATTTATGCTGTCTTCATCATAAAAAGGAAGAGTATATGATAAACATTGATATTTGACTTTGAATTATGTTTACATTTACTGTATATAATAAAGGGTAGAAAATAATACTCTATAGACTAGAGCTAAAAAACAGGAAGCAACATAAATCTTGACTTTGTTACTATGAGATTATGTGTCAGTGACATATGGGGTTCACTTCTCTGTTGGTGAGGGGTTTGTTTGGTTTTATGCCTGTGTTATGGATAGCAGTGGGCATCAGTAAAACCTAGAAACAAACATTTTTGACCACAGCTCTGTCAGGTATGCGACTAATTATGTGTAAACTCCAATGTAAATATTTATAATGAATTGAAAATTTCCAATAAAAGGATGATTCCTGGGAAGGTGAAAGGAACTGTTATGAATTATTACCTCATTGTTCTTTGGCCTTTATCTTCATTTAATGTTACACTGACATCTGGAACAAGAATATTAGATTGACAACATGGGGAATATGCTGTCTTTTTACTCAATGGAATATACCATGGGAAGCAATGCTAACTTACTATCTCTGCTACCATGGAAAGGCATTAGTGGGTACAAAGTGCTATAAAGCAAGGACCTTTGCTTCAGCTAGCCTTTTATGCTGTATTTAATTGTCTGTAGTCTCCATTTTGGATTTAATGATGTTTGAACAACCTTTTACAAGCAGAAAATCAAAGCCTCCTCCTTTTCCACTAATGCTTATTACAGGCATAAAGTCCAAAAGCACATATGCTAACAGAGGCAGAAAAACATATTTCAGCATCTCTGGAGGCATGAGTTAGCTCCAATAAACATAGTATTACTTTGTTTCATCTGTTCATATGTTATCAATAGCCTGTCATAGAGAGGCTCATTAACAGGTGAGTAAAACTTAGAGGCATCTCATTGCTACTCACAGTGGACACAAGCTCATCATTTTCTGAATGAGCAATCACTGATAGATGCTGAGCACTTATTGAGAGAGAGGTACCCTGAGTCATCAAGCATCTACATATGGTCAAGAGCCAGCAGTCTAGGAAGAAGGTCTCATTTCATTAAGATAAACAGTCTCCATGGAAACAGAACAAAAGTACTCCTTAAAATAAAATTTTAAAAGGGCACCAAGAAAAAAGAATCTAAACCCAGCACATAACTGTTACACCTAAGAGCCAGGGTGAACCTCTCTCAAGTGAAGCTTTCTCTCAATCAGAGAAACTGGCTTACCAGACGTTGTGGACAAATCCAGAGCAGAGATGATGCCAGCTCATTTGCAGGCTTTACCTGTGCATGAAGATCCTCATTTGCCTGGCAATATAGAGGATTATACCTGTGAGCACTGAGTACCGTATACCAAGGTCACTGTCTTTTTCCAGGTTCATTTGACTAGTCTGTCTAAAGCATGCCACAATGCTGTGTGTGACCAAAGCCTGAAGTAACTGTTTCTCTCAGACCAAGGACTTAAAGGATTAAGTAAGAATTTAACTTCAGTTTGCTTTAGATAAGGCTCATTACAAGGATATCCATTCTGGGGTTTTGGGGCCCTTGCATGGATGGGCTGTCGTTTCTGATACACATTCAGTTAGGGCTTATCTTCTACTTCATGTTCTTTCCACCTACTCAACAGCCTTGAGGTCAGATTCATTTGAAAGGGATTTTGGCTTATGCCTTCTTAATGATGCCTATTAAATTTCTTTGTAAGAATAGGAACAATGTGTTGGCCTTATCGCTGAAAAACTTGGCCCTCTTTAGCATCAGATTTTCTCTTCCCATTAGGATCATGCTAAGCTACGCCAAAAGGGGGAAAAAACTCTCTCTAAAGGTCATCCTGTTTAATTAAATGAAAACTCAGGCAGCTGTATTCGAAAATGAAGTGAGTGGAGCCTGTGCTCTTTCTGTGGAATCCCTACTGAGCATCAGGCTCCTGCTGCCTGAGGCAGGCCTGGCTAAGTTTCTCCTGTTGGGTAAGAGGCTGCAGGGTACCTCCCAGGCTCCTCCTGTGCAAGCTCCTCTTGGAACTTGCCATGTGTGAATACAGCTCTAAGGGAGGTGTGGAGCCTTGGGATTGTCTGAATTCCCAGACCATCTCATTTCCATCATCTTCATGACTTGCCATTACTTCATACTTTCTACTTCCCTAAATACTTGACTGTTTTCCAGCTGTGGCTAAGATGGATGGGCAGAGGTCAGTCCATCAGCTGGTAAAGCATTTCACTAGGTCAGGTATGTTTTCAATGTCTGTTCCATAAATATAGAAGCATACTGCCCTTGTTTGATTCATACAGCCTTTATTCACAGATTTCATGGCAACAAGGAGGCATCAGAGACCATGCGACCTTTTCATTGATCTGAGGTAGAGCCAACTCTGTAAGATTTTTCAGACTGATTCTGTCCTTCCCCTCATTTTATTTGATCTTTGTTCCCTGGCTATGAGGCGCATTACTTATTCTAGTTGTCCTGGAACTCTGTAGCATCGCAAGGAAACAGAGCCAGAGGCTTTCCAAAGCAGTGTGAAGATGGAGAGCAACACCCCCTCCTCACGCAGACATCTTGCTCCTGCCACTCCCAAAAGCATCGTTCTAAAGAATGTCATGATATTACATGCATTTTCCAGATTGGAAGCATTTGCTATCTGTGACTCGTTTGACTTACTATGTCTCTAAGTAATCAAGTAAATATGATTATAGTTACTTTTGACAAGTGTAAAACTGATGTGCTTAAAAACCTATAACATAATTTCAAAAAAGAAAAAAATTTCAGGATGTGATTTTTTTTTTCAAGAAATATTCCGTTTAACTTGAGTTCCTAAAACTTTCACTTGAGAGTTCTGTTAAGCATTTGTATTTAAGCCCAGCCACTGGAGTATACTATCTCAGTTGAACTGCAGGGGGTGCTATTGAGATTGTGTGGTGGGGCCGGTAGGTTCCCAAACAAAAATTAATGAAGCCATAAGGTATAAAGCATGTTTACAATTAGAATTGTTAGGCGATCCTTGAGGACACCGAGTTACAATAGAGGGATTTAAACCAAGCATCTCCAATGAGAGATCTAGGCATCAATAATTTTTAAGAGCCACAAGTTTAGAGCAAGGAATAATATGGAGATATGGAGACATGGAACCTGAATGTGAAACCTATGCATTAATTCTCAAAACCATTCTCTTTATTTGTAATAAAATGGCAATGTGAATGCGTTTTGCTTTAAGGGATTATGAATACCACCTTTGCCAATGTGCTTCCCTTCTGGTAGACATTTTTTTTTTTTTATGTGATTAGCAATTGCTGTTGTTATAAAGAAATGTATTGTTGCTCGAACACTGGGATGTCTGTAACAATAAAGGACAATGTGCTACCAATTAAGCCATTCAATTCCCAGGGGGTGCAAAGTGTGATTAACGGGATGAGTCATAAAATAATTCATTCAGTCAAACCAGTAGCAACCGTACAGTCCTCTGAATGGGAAAAGCCTCCTGAAGCTAAGGTCTGGCTAAGGCTGGCAATGGAAAGGCTGCCACGGGAGTTTTACCTTTGTGTGACTTATCTTTGCATTGCGATCTTGAAGGCCTACTGGTGAACTTTTAAATAACAAACACGTATTTCTACGGAGCTGCTAGGTAGTTATGTTTGGTGACATCAGGTTAGCCTTTAGGGTTGACCTCCTTCTCAGCTAATTCTGCCACAATTTGATTCCAGTCAACAGCAAGTCCTACCTGGTCCGCTTCACAAAAGTCTTTAAAGCATTATACATGGACTCCATCTTTTCTTAACATGGGAAGTTTCTTGCTAGACCCCTTTCCCTGTGGCTGTCTCTTAAATTATTCCAGATACTGCTGGCAAGTACTAATACAAGTCACACTCTACTTTGTATCCCTTCTACTGCCCTCTTGCCCACAGAGTCAAGTCAAGATGCCTTATAGCGCAAAATCTTTGCCAAGCTGATGTTTGGTGAATTGTTCGTAAAGTTCCCGTCTCCCACCTTTTCTGCCTATTCAAATGTCCTGGCTGGATGCACTCATGTTTGTAAAGATGGAGCCACAGTATTTAATCTAAGGAGCTTACTGTTGCAATTTATGGTGGTCAAATAAAAAACCAAAAGCTTTAATGAAAGCGATGTAGTTTTGTGTAACTTAGAATTTTTTAGTGCAATCCATTTAGGTTGACACAGAAAAAGATTAATCACATCTAAGTACTCCAAACTCCACAACATTCTCTGAACATGACAGTGTCCTGGCATATTCTTAATTTATTCTCCATTCTGATATTCTTTACCTAAGTTACTGCCATGGTTGGGATTTTGTAAATCGTCTCTGTGATGCACTTTTGTGACTGCACTGGGCAGCGCATGTCCTTCCATCTTCCAAGGTATCTTTCTGTAATTTACTATGCCTATATAGTAGATCCAGAGCCCCCTTTTCAGCCAGCTGTGTGAGGAATGCTTGAGAACAAGGTCTAGGTCTAACTTGAGTTCTGAACATATCCAATGGTAATCAAGGTTTCATTAGAAATCCAACTCACTTGATTATGCTGTGAATATCACGTTTCAGTTCCAAAGAGAACTCAGAGTACATACTGACCACGTAAACGCTAAATCCTCGGGTGGTGAGCTTAAACTGGTTTCACTTTCTAAACTTTTCAGACTTCCTGAAAAGATAAAGTGAAAGCAAAAAATTAGGGCTAAGGAGTTAACCCAGTAATTGCAGGAGCCTCAGGTCTGATGAGAAAAGGGGGGGAATAGAGGATAGCCTAAGGAAACTAAGAATCTGTGAAATATCCTTATGGAAATCTACCAGCTATTGAGCTAATAAAAATTTTAAGCCTCATTAGTTCTATACTAGTTATTAAGCTAATTAGTTCAAAATACAACTTTTTCAAAAGAGTTTGAATGGAATTACCCTGCACAGGCAGACAATGTTACTCCCACAGTGTATGTATTATTAAGTAAAAATTACAGCCTACGGTATGGGACACCTTCCTACAAATTATTAGTAGGGAGACTTCAGTCTCCAAAACAACACAGGATACTGTCATTGTCCTTGGTTAGCCATCATACCTACATGGGGAAACCCTATTGCTGAAGACACCACACACTTTAACCACGGGACATAGAGGAATCAATTTCAAACAAGCCAGGAAACTTAATCCCTACTGGCTGAGATTCACAGTGCCAGCAGATGTTAGGTGGCAGACTAGAAGGTAAAGGACAGCATTGGTCTTACCCTGTATGCTACTGTGATGACCTGCCAGGCAAGATACACTTGCTGATGCAGTGATTGTCATGGAGCAACTCAGTTTCTGATTAGATTTGTGGCTTTTACTACAGCAAGGAATTTCTTGTCCTGTAATTTTTGTTAAAACCCAAAGTTGGAGGGGGATGTAAGCCTCACAGCTATTGTTATTTTTTGAAATGATCATGCTGCCAAATTGTCTTAAAATGTTTGTATTTCAGTCAAGAGTGGCCACTAAAGATCCATTGGGAAAGAGGTTGGGCCCTCCAAGGGTAAGCAACTGTCGACTGATATGAGCAGTGTGTGGAGCCTCTAGGGATGAGATCTGACTGTGTTCCTAGGCACGGGCTGGTACCTTGGAGCCCATTCCCTGCAGAGGAAAGCCTAGCCCAGCCTCAACTTTGGGATGGGTGGATCGGACTTGCCTGGAGTGGATGTGCCATGCTGAGCTGACCCACCTTGGGACTTCTTGCCCTTTTGGGGGAGGGGATTGGTAGATGGAGATGGGGGGGGCGGCTAAAGTCTGGGAGGGATTGGAAGGAGGGAAGGGAGGGGGAGCAGGAGGATACATAGATAAAAATGACATTTTTTAATAAAATTTAAAAAATGTTTGTGTTTATACCCATAGACTTGGGTTGCTCTCAACCATTGTCAGGGAGGGTTCATTTACACTAGGCATCAGTTCCTGCAGAGATAAATATTTTCTAAAAGTGCTGAGTTCTCAGCATCAGTAAGATATCTTTATCAGTCTCCGAAGATCTAAGGCTCAGAAAACATCAGAAAGAATATCAGAGCCAGCTGGAGGATGGCACAGAGTGTTGTGAAATGCTCTTTTGAATAATAGCATGGCTGTACCATTTATGAATTTATTCTATCTATGGTGACCTGCATAAAACTTGTACAAGCAAGCTTAAGACTTGCCATAAATGAGGTATACTATCTCCAGTGCCCACCTCTTACTAAGGAGCTGTTGACAGTTGATATTTACTGGGGAAGGATGAATTAAAAAGCCAGATGTGAATTTGAAAAGATGATCTCTTGAGAGTGGATATACACAGGAATTGGGGGTGATTAGGAGTATATATGATCATATCTAATTTCCTTCCATTTGAAATTCTCAAGAATAAAGAAAATAAAATGAGCGAAGGAAATATCCAATGACACACCTGAGTCACACACACACATGCACAGACACACACACACACACACACACACACACACACACACACACGCACAGACACACACACACGCACAGACACACACACACGCACAGACACACACACACACGCACAGACACACACACATGCACAGACACACACACACGCACAGACACACACACATGCACAGACACACACACACGCACAGACACACACACACACGCACACACTGAAAAGAATAAAGGGAGGAAGAATGAGAAGCAGACACGATTAGATAAATTTGGTAGTGTGAAACATGAAGGAAAATGGTTAGGATGGGCAAAGAAGGCAAAGCCGACATAGTAACTTGGAAGCAATGGCCAGTATGGACACTGGTTTCTCCCATAGTCTGTGTGACTTGGACCCTTGTCCAGATCATTCTATTCAGTTTCAAAAGATGCTGAGTGATATGCCTATGGCTATAAACAGCACCACCATCTAAAGAAGAGGGATGCAATTCGCAGGCCACTCTCAGTGACCGAGAAATAAATACACATACACCATAGTCATCAAACGATGCTTTTATGTTTAGACTATCCAAGACACTTGCTTGATATTACAAGTGAACATCTATCAGCTGGTCACACATTAAAAATCACCCCAAGAATAAAATCCTTAGGGCCTTTTTTCCAGAGACTCAAATTTACCAGGTCTGTGAATGTAGCTAGAGGCTTCAGTGTTCCTCTACTGCTGCCATGAGAAATCCCTATCAATGCTCTGCACACCAATTTTGAGATGAGAAAGATGTTTTCTAAGTCCTTCTGGCCTATTTGATAGACTGCCCATACTTGCTGTCATATCAAAGCTTTTAGCCTTCTCCTGCCTTTGCAATCAAAGCACCCTATAGACTTCTTAAGTGAGTGACAGAAATTCCCAAAGATATGGTCAGGCACTACTGATAATAGTCCCAGAATAGAGATGTTGGAAATGAAGTAGTGGAAAGAATCCTGGAGCTTCATTTAGAAGCTCCAAGTTTGGAATATTTCCAAATGGCCTGACCTCGAGAAGGTCACTTAATTCTCATGAGTCCTTGTGTATCTACCAAGGTGGACTTTCCTACCCAGCCACACATGTAAGGGGTATAAGGTAAACAAGCAGCTGCCATCGGGCTTTTAAAAACTTTCAAAAGTTTCACAGAAATGGATAATTACATCTCTCTTCTTACAGTGACTTTCCCATATCCCTCTCCATGAGTACGGGATCCTTCAAGAACCAACCACACAGACCCAGCTTTCTGGGAGCAGAGAGTTCAAGTGGGCACTGGAGGAACCCAGAATAAACAGGCTGATTAGGACTTACAGCAGGAGATAAAAGGGCTAGAGCAGAGGATGAGGGCATGAGGCATCATGCATAAGAGGTCCGAGTAAGCGGACCAACATCCCAATTCATCTTCCTGAGTACTTTTGTATATTGTTAATATTTTTAAATAAAGATACAAGTTTGAATGGCACTTTCAATTTTCCTTTATAGGTTGGTTAATAGATTTTGAGGGAAAAACAAAAAGCAAATATTAAAGAATCATTTAAAAATCTATGATAAAAAGTTAATGTACCACAAATATGTCCTCTGACTTCCACATGTCTGCCATGGTATATGCACCTACACAACCTATACACACATGCACACACACACGCATGCACACACACATCTGTCCAAATACACAGAATAAGCAATAATATTTTTAAATTATATTTGGTTTTTTGGTTTTTGTAGTTTTATCAGTTTGTAAGTTGTATCATTGTTTTATATCAATACTTAATAAATACACGTTGAAAGTGCATTATGACTCAGATGTGAACCTGTCAGCAGAAGCAAGGAACATCATTAGGAAGCCCTCTTTTCTCACTGACATTTGTCTGATTAGCAACAGAGAAAAGAGCACAGGGCGTGACAGACTGATGATGGCGTTAGCATGTGACCCACACATGGGACCCACGTTGTGAGTGCAGGGAGACTTCTTAAGTGCAGCTCTGTTCTGTTACTAAATTTGTCCTACTTGGTGACTACCTACTACTAGGTAACTGTGGGATGTGAGGTGAACCAGAGCTCTCTCAAGTAGGTTTCACTCTGTTTATCAAGGTGATTACTCCTTTACACAATCACCCACAGAAGACTGGGATGTAAGCTCAGCCAGGCAGAGTACAAAAGTTCCTCAGTCTAATGGTCTGTGCATGTGTGTGGCTTACTACCCTTCTTATTTTGGGGTTCAAACATTGATCTTGGGCTAGTGATTAAACAAAGAAGGATACACTTTTATTATATTTTTTTAATTTAAAAGTCTTTGATCTTTTAGCATAACCACCACTGTTCCTTCTCCTCTTCCTAGTCATCCCCCAGTTTCTCCCCATCCTGTCTCCCCATCCAATCCTCAGAGAGGTTAAGGACTCTCAGGGTGAATCAATGCTGTCTGGCATATCCAGTTGAGGTAGAACCAAGTCCCTCCCCTGAGTATTAAGGCTGGACAAGTTCCACTGTAGAGAATGGGCTCCAAGAAGCCAGTTCATGAACTATAGATAAATCCTGGTCCCACTACCAGAGGCCCCACACCGCCCATGCCATTCAACTGACATCCACACTCAGTCCCATGGAGGTTCCCCAGCTGTCGGTCCAGAGTCAGTGAACTCCCAGTGGCTCAGCCGCTCTGTGGATTTTCTCATCAGATCTTGACCCCTTAACTCATATAATCTCTTCTCCCTCTCTTTTCCTGAGGAGCAAAGGAGCTCAACCCAAAGCTTAGCTGTGGATCTTTGTATCTGCTTTTATCAGTTACCGGATGAAGGTTTATGATGATAAGGTGGTCATCAATTTGATTATAAGGGAGGGTCAGTTTAGGTACGCTCTCTACTATAGCTTACTTTTAAAATAGCAATTATATCATAAATATATGTGATGTCAAAATGGATCATATTTATATCTCCATATACAAAAATAATAATACAGATGATATAGATGACAAATAAGGTGTAGATATTTGATAGCTATCTGGTTTATAGTAAATTGAATTGAGTAAGTTTTATCATTTTTATGACTCAAACATTTGAATTAATATGATTTATGTTTTGTTCAGTTTTAGTTTGTGTGTTTTTTTCAAAGAACCCTTGTTGGTCTTAAATTTACCATATAGTTGAGGCTGGATTTTATGTGTTTTCTATCCTCCTGCCTCTATCTACTAGGAACTGGAATTACTAATGGTCACCTCAAGGCTAGACTCTGGCCCAAACTTTTTATTACAGGCATAAATTATAAAATCAAATACATAACCGTGTGGACACGTAAGTAAATAAATAAGCTCCAATTGTCAGAAACAAACATTAGGCAAACGATGGCCATAGATATAGTGATTAATAGTGAAATGTTCATTCATTAGGAGAAATGAAAACAGCATATTTCACCAATCCTATATTAATGTGAATCTGTGCATCATAGGAATATTTTTGTATGTGAGATTATTTAGAGAAAATATGATTCCATTAGTAAGAATATTTTTATTTGGAAATATGTATAAATATAAAAATTCAAAAGGGCTACTTATATAACTTCTAATGCTAAAATGGCACTGAATTATATCATTAGTGGTATTTACAGCCTTGATTAGAAGTCACTGAGAGGTAAAGTTAACAAATCCAGCATATTTTTCATCAGATTGACACTACTTAGAGCATAAGTGTACTTGATGCCCCTTCAGTTAAAGAAAAGCAGGATCTGTAATGGAACAGCTGATTCCTGTGGCAAAATGAAGGTCAAGGACTTTTCAGAGTATGTTACAAACTATAGCAGATGTTTCCAGATTAAATCATATTTCTATTAAAAGCTGCAGAGAGCCTTAGTTGATAGAACTTAGAATCACAAAATTGTGGAACCAGGAGGGGTTCATCCCCGACATTTTAGGGATAAAGAACCTGGCAAGTTGATAAGGTTAAATGTTAGAATAGGATCCAGATTTGGTTATCTGTGTGTCTGGGCCAATTATCCCATAATGTCTTGCAATACTAAAAAAAAGGACATTTCAATGTTTTTATTAAAATATATAAATTATAAAATATATATGCATATAAAATGTATAAATTATAAAATATAAAAAGAGCATATTATAGTACTCTGTGGTAGATTGACCACTGTCTTATTTAGTTTCTCTTCCTGGATATTATCCAGGGTAACATTTCATATTAAAGTCCAAATTCCAGGAAGAATGTCTATTAACCTGGCCTTAAACAAAGGTCAAACTAATATTAAAACTGAAACACACTTTTTAAAAAATCGGTAATACCATTAAAAATCAGCAAATATCAGCTGTGGGCAGTGTTTTCCCAAACTTGGGTAAGTGGTTAACACTTTTTCAGTTGCTCTTATACAAGATTTATTGATAACATAATACCGAATTGTGTGGAATCACTCTGAAAATGACAATAAAATGGTAAATAGTACCAAAGGATACAACTTAGATACTATATCTAACTTTTGTTTTCTTTCAAATGTAACTCAAATTCACAACGAAACAATATATAGCCCACTTTGAAGACAGACACACAGATAAATATAGTCTAAAATGTGATGTCGTATGCTTCCTTTATTAATTTTAAAACTTTAAAATAGACAAGTAGGAATTAGAAAAACTCAAGGTCGGTTATAATATATCTTATTTCATATAATGAAGGATTCTGGATTTAACTTTTTCATAAGCAGGTAAGATAGACTTTATTGTGTCAAGACTTTAGAAAGTGAGGAAAATACAACTGACTGGCCCCAATATTAAAGTTCCATGCTGAGTTTCCTTCCCTACCTCAGCCAATGGTAAGGACTCATTCCTGGATGCAATAGATTGAATGTTCTTATGGATTTCTCATAAATACAGACTGAGGGATTTTTTTCATCACTGTAGACACCTGTGCTGTGGAATTACTCAGCCAAACCATGGCTAGACCTCACTGCTTTTTTCCCTACAACTTGGTTCCTGAAGAGACCCAAGTGTCAGAATTCCTCAAGAACTTGACTAAATCAAGGTTCCAAGATTTATCCTACTTTGGGAAGCCTCCATTCCTGTTAAACTTACTATATGATCAGCATATTATGGGCCAAATTTAAGAAAAAACTTTTGTCATATGCTCTTCATAGTAATTGTCACAGAAAATTTCATTTTCTTCTTAATTGATCTGCCTGTTTACAGCTTCTTTCAGGACCAAACAATGCAGTTTTTAATTTTTAAGATACCTTTATTTTTAAATTAAAATATAATAACATAATTCCCTCCTCCCATTTTCTCCCTCTAACGCTTCCCTATACCCCTCTTGCTCATTCTCAAGTTCATGATCTCTGTTTCTTTAATTGTTGCCATATATGTATTTCTAAATATATCAATACAACTCCTCAGTCTGTAAAATGGTACTTGTATCTATAAACTCATTCTTTATTCAGGCAAAAACATCTGATAAAATCACACTTTATCAAGAATAAAAATAATTTCTGTTTAGCAAACTCAAAGGGGTGCATTTATCTCTGTGCCCCTCAGGCCCTTTCAGGATTCTGCCATGTGCCATCCCCTTTAGCCTTTGATTTCAGCACCCACGTTATCTGCACATTCCTCCAGAACATAATGCCTTTTTCATAGTCTTTTTATTTATCCATTTATTTATCCAGAACTATTTATTGAGTTCTAACTATTTGTATATCATGTGGCCCTCAGTAGGGACAAAGTAAGACAGCAAGAAAATGATATCAGTTCTCCAGGACTAAGAGGGGGATATGCCATATTCTTTAAACAAGAAATGAGAGACCACTCTAAAAGCACAAGAATAGCATGTCTTAGACCATGTTACATGCTTGGTTATAGGACAAATATAAGGCTGAGACTTCACAATGTTATTCCCAAGCAAGTGGTTATTGAGCTTTTAATGACTAACGTTGGTTGTCAACCTTACTACATCTGGAATAAACTAAAATCCAAGTAGCTAGGAACGTCTGTGAGAAATTTTTTCTTGAATGAAGCATCTGAGGTGGGAAGACCCGCCCTGAATCTGGGTCGCACTTTCTGGTGGCTGCCCACATAGGAGGTTGCTTTTACTCTTTGACAAGTTCATCTAAGCAGTTATTGAGGCTCTCTTTCAGCTGTGCTACATCCTACATCTTTCGGGTTCTAATGTAGACTGAAGACAAGCTTAATCATCTAGCATCAAGTACGGAACAACTGGGTCTCATATTGAAGACAGCCATATTGTACTAACTGGACCATAGCCTGTAAGGCACTCTAACAAATCCCCTAGATAGACAGACAGACAGACAGACAGACAGACAGGCAGGCAGGCAGATAGATGATAGATAGATTGATTGATAGATTGATAGATCAATATTGTCAAAATCATAAAATAAGGATAAGAATTAACAACTCAGATTCACAGACATTTTAAATGCAGGGAGCAGAATATGGGAAGGTATTGTGTTCTGAGACAAATAAAATTTTAGGAAATTAAAATTAGAACCTATCATGTAACATAGAAAGTTGAAACATGAATTCTATTTGTTATTAACTGAGAACTCAAAGCCAGATATTGGGGAAGAGGCTGGACTATCAGAGAGGAAATAGACCACGGTCAATTCTCACCTGGCCAACTTCTCAGAGTAAAAGCTATCTTCCTGAGTCCTCAGCCTGGCACGTCACTCTTACAGAATACCTTCCTGTCTGCCTATACCTCCTTAAGTATCTTCTTCACCCAGTGTTTTACTTCTGAGTTCAAATCTGTATCATATTCTAGAGTTAAGATTAAAGGTGTGAGCTACTGCTATTTAGTAGTTAGGTCTTGAACTCACAGAAACACAGAAAGATCTCTGTCTCTGGAGTTATAGGATTAAAGCCGTATGTAGTAGTAGGGTTTCTCAGTCCTGGGCAGCCAGAGACCCAGACCCACAGACCTGCCGTGCCAGACCCCTTAGCCGCTGCTGCTCAGGCCCCCAGAAATGACTCAGACACTTACATTAACTTCATACTGTTTGGCCTATGGCTCAGGCACATTGCAAGCTTGCTCTTACATCTTAAATCAATCCATTTCTATTAATCTGTCTGTCATATGGCCCGTGGCTCACCTGTGCTCCTTACATGTCGATCCTTGGGCAGCTTGCTCAATCTGCCTCTGACTCCACCCCTTCCTTTCCTACCTATTCTAATTCCTCCTCCTACTTCTTCTATGGTGCCTGTCATGGCCCAAAACAGCTCCTTTATTTAAAGATTAAGATTCACAGCATACAGTAAGGCATTCCGACATCACTTCCCCCTTTCTGTCTAATCAAAAAGGAAGGTTTCAATTTTAACATAGCAACATTACATATAATAAAATAGCCATCAAGCAAGAATTACAGTTATAAATTTAGTAAACTTAAAGAAAATACTCTTATCATCTATCTTATCCTTATGAATCTAAAGTTTCATATCTAATATACCTTACAAATGACTAAGAAAAACTGTACCTATAACTATCTAATCTTCAACTACATCAAAGACCACAGAAGGATATATTTACCCAAGTAAACCAGAAGTGCAAGCGACTTCTAAAATCTAGAAAGGACAGAGATGACACCTATCTGCCTGGACAGTCACCCAAAGTTCCTTTATAAAGTTGGGGCATCTATCTTCAGCCTATAGGCCCAGAGTCTCTTTTCAATTCAGTGAAGCGGGAAATCTGCTCTGCCCATTCTGGCACAGTTCATCAGTTGCTTCTCCTCGAGTCCTGAAGAATGTCTGACAGTTTTCTCTGCAAAGCAGGAACCTGAATGACCATCTCGGCTTGTTCTGCCAAAGTTCAGAGGTCACTTTTCTATGGAACCTGTATGTCCAGTTTAAACAGAATACTGTCAAGCAGTCAATATAAGAACAGGTTCTTCTCCAGTGGCTTACCATTGCCACAAAGAGAGTAGACTCCATATGGAGTTTCTTCAATGCCCATTTTTCTCTTGAAGAAGATTGGTGCTGCCAAGAGCAGACCTGTCTCACTGTCCAGAAAAATCTAAGCTCTTAAAACATTTTAAATGCCATATTCTGTTGGTCTTAGAAGTATTTGAAGATTACCTACCTAATTGAAATACATTTTTGTATACCTAAAAATCTTAACTAACCTAACTATAAGTTTGATTATCAAAGGTGACTATTAACCTTCATTTCTTAATTATACATTACAATTTTAAATCAGTTACATGAGCATCATACCTTAAACTAGAATAGAAAAATACATACAGCATAACAAAATTGACCTTAAATTTGTATCAATAAACCAAAATCTATACCAATGTGAAAACATTTTGAGATTAACAGTTGATTTCCTGATCTAAATAAATTCAATAATCTAATTTTTTTAAAAAATCATTCATATACCATATCCCCTTTTTCTTCTTAGACCATCAACCATTTATAATGAAAACAAACATTTAGAAACAATATTTGGGGAATTTGGGCATAGTTTTCTATTACTACTTCCTTCTGATTAAGGGGCATTGAAAATCTCCTGGATTGTTGAGACTGGATCATAATCTGTAGTCTTGAAGCTGATATGGCCATCTTTTCCCATCAGAGATTTTTTCAGGGGGTCTTGGTTGATGAAACCATATTTTCCTTGAAGCAATCCACAGGTTCTCATCTTCTGTGGAAACAAAAGCAGAACTCTTCCGAAGCAATAAATCCTTAGACACAAATTTTAAAATCAATACACCTTTAAAATATATATTCTTGTTTAACTTAGTAGCCTTTGCATTTGTAATCCATTGTCTTTCTGCAGTTAGCTCATTAACAGTTAAAAAATTAAAAGAAAACACAATAACAACCAAAATCCAGATTTTGTGTCTATTTTCTATCTTTACGTGGCTTTTTATATTTTTATTACTCTATTTTTCTTTTTAAAGACTTTATCTTCTCTCTTTTCTCTCTGAAACCTATGTACCTTTTACACATATTGTAACCCATTTACAGGTTTTTCTTTTCATCTGAATCTGTTTTATTGTGAATCCTTAATCATCTTTTAGCTAGAAGAACTTTTTAAAATACTCTCACTCTCTTGCCACATAGTTTTTATAGATACCCCTGAATTAGTAAGTTCTCTTAAAAGGACCACGTCTCTTTCGTGGTCAGCAAACAGAGCAGGCTAAAGAAAATGCTGCTACTAAGAAACCGTCTTTGTTTCCTTTTTGTTCAAAATAAACAGAAACTTTAAATCAATCACATGCTACTGAGTCTTCTGTCAGATTTCAGGAACCTGCCTGATTGCAGCTTACACTGCCTGCCTCCAGTCCACCGGCGCTATTTTGAATGTGACCCGGCTGCCACGCTTTCTTTGTACAAAGACCTGCTTCGTATACACAATTTGGAAGCTGCCTTTGCTCAGTTTCTGCTAAAACCCTTTTTAAACTTTCTCAGGCTTTCAGTGGATAATCACCCCATGTTGGATGTGTCATCTGTAGTAGTGGGGTTTCTTTGGTCCTGGGCGGCCAGGGACCCAGACCCATAGACCTGCTGCACCAGACCCCTTAGGCGCCTGCTGCTCAAAATGACTCAGACACTTATATTAACTTCATACTGTTTGGCCTATGGCTCAGGCACATTGCTAGCTAGCTTTTACATCTTAAATCAACCCATTTCTATTAATCTGTCTGCCACATGGCCCGTGGCTCACCTGTGCTCCTTATATGTTGCTCCTTGGGCAACTTGCTCGATCTGCCTGACTCTGCCCTGCTTTTCCTACCTATTCTAATTCCTCCTCCTACTTCTTCTATGGTGCCTGTCATGGCCCAAAACAGCTCCTTTATTTAAAGATTGAGATTCACAGCATACAGTAAGGCATTTCCACATCAGCCATAGGTCACCATTCCATCTTTCTCATGCTGGAATTAAAGGCATGTGTTACTACTCTCTGACCCTTCTGGATTGACTGTGGGTGGATCTGTTCTCTAAGATTCCAGACTAGTTTTTATCAAATATAAAGTATATCACCACAGAAAGGTATAAAATCTGAGTAGCTAGAGAGAAAGCTGGAATAGGTGGAAGACAATATAAAGATATTTCACCCACATTAATTCTTTGACCTAAGGAGAAGTTCAAAATAACTTTAAGTTAAAAGTGGTCTGATTTGCATTTAGAAGAGTCACCCCAGTTTAGGCATGGGGAAGGTAATTGAAAGTATGGGTGAGAGACCTTACAGAAGGCTATTGCAAACTGACTAACAGGAAGTATATTGTGACTGGCCTGGGTTCTTCTTCTGATATAGACCCAAGAAAATGATAAGGAGAAGACATATGCCAGTGCTTGATTATTTTATATCAGGGACTACTTCAATGAACTGACCTTGATCTGATCAAAAATGTAATGTTATTCTTTATGGATTTCAAGTCCATCGTTTATCAAGTTAACTGATTTACTTGTCCATTTTGACTCCTTGGCATCCAATCCTGGAAATTAATATATGTTTTCCTTGGCACTGAGGAAATACTAAATTTGAGTCAGACAGATCTCCATTGAAAAGGTTTAGGTACAAAAGACTTTATAAATGTAACCAAGGTGTCTCAGTGGCTTCTCTGTGGTATTTCTGCTCTGTTCTTCCTGTTCCCATAGTCTTTATAGTCTGGTAGCCCCGCCCATACTTCCTGTCTGCCTTTGGCCAATCAACATGTTTATTAAACCAGTGGGCGGGACAATTATTTATAATGGACAACATGATCCCACTACAAATGCCCTTTTCTCTTTTTGAAACAAAAACCCCAAATCTAATATCCTCCTTCCCATAATCTATAACAACTTATAACCAACACAAACATCCATAATCTATTTTGAGGAAATGTGGGCATCATTCTCTAGGCTACTTCCTGCTGAACAAAGGTGCTGGCAATCCCATGGCGACCCAAAGAAAAATTTAGGATTATGGACAATTCCTTAGTGAAATATTCTATAAGGCTGGGTCAACTCAGCCATCTCCTTGAAATTGTTTTCGATACAGAGCTCAGCAAACTTCAACAGAGGTGCTCTGAAGTGCTGAATCATCTGGGCCATCCATTTCCATTGGAGATTTTTCAGTGGGTCTTCCTCTATCAAACTTTATTTTCTTTAACCAGGAATAAATCTACAGCCTCTCATTTTCTAAGGAAATAAAAAGAAATACTCTTCTCCAAAGTAGCATATCTTTTGATTTCAATTTCTCATTTACAAAATATATAAGTTGGATTAATCCTGCAGCATTCATAATTAAATGTCTTTTAGCAGCTCTTACTACTTTATGTTCAGTCAAAAAACTTAAAGACAAGACAATAGCATACAGGTGCCAGACACTCTTTGTAATTTTCATCTTTACATGGCTTATTATATTTTTACTCTATTTCTTTTTAAAGACTTTATCCATTTTCCTTTTCTCTCTCAAGCCTACAAATATTTAAACTTTAAACCATTTAGAGTTTGTTTTTTTTTTAAATCTGTCTTTACTGTATATCTCTTATTTCTTATCATATTCTGTTTCTGACCACACCTTTTCTTGGTTAGGGTGGCTAACTCAAGCCAACTTCCTCTATTTTTTTCTATTTATGTCCACACCTTTAATCTGCCAAGGTGTGGCTAAGGACTAAAGGTTTCATTAGGGTGGCTGACTGGTTCCACTCTGCTCCTAGTCTAGCTTCATAGGATTTATCTTTTTAGCAGAGGTATGGGTAGAACCCACAATTACTCTGGGGAATTTTAGGGTCCATATAATCACCAAGTAAAGCACTGCCATCAGCTGCCCATTAATTCCATTTAAGTATCTGGCAGTAGGGCCTCTTAAAAGACTCACAAGTGTTTTTCCTCTAAAACTGAATCAGGAAGGAAGCCTCTCTTAAAAAAGCCAAGCCTCTGCTTGCCTCCAGCAAACAGAGCTGATCCAAGAAAACACTGCCACTAAGAAGCAATCTCTGACTGTCCCTTTTTGTCCTTATTAACAGAAACCTTAAATCCACCATATACAGCTCCTTACTTACCTCTACTAGGCTTCTATGAAACTTCAGGAACCAGCCTTTTTAAAGCTCAGGTTGCACTTTGAAAGCCCCACCATTTTGAAATTCAAACCCACATGCCACTCTAGGGCGTCTCTGAACCAAGACACACACACACACACACACACACACACACACACGTGAGACACAATTTGAAGCTGTTTTTGGCTTTGTTTCTGTGCTTTAGAGCCCCTTTTTCATCTTTCTCCAGCTTTCTGTAGGTTTATGGCACCAACGTTGGGCTGCCATTTGTTATTTTTGGATTCTGGCCTGGACTTTTAGACTAACAGACCCATATTCCCACTGAAACACACAGATGCTGTATTAATTGTTTGCTGATTGACCTGGGGCCCAGGCATATAACTTGCTAGCTTTTGCTCTTAAACTAACCCATGACTCTTGTTTAGCCATGAGGCTCAATACCTTTTCTCAGAGCAGCATTTCAACTTCTTTCCTATGCATCTGCTGGCATCTCATCGTGGTGTCTCCATGGCTTCTCTGTGGCATTTCTGCTCTGTTCTTCCTGTTTCCAGAGTTTTCTTAGTCTGGTAGCCCTACCCATACTTCCTGTTGCCTTTGACCAATCACGTTTTTATTAAACCAGTGAGTGAGACAATTACTTATAATGAAACAACATATTCCCACTACACTTACATAATCATTTTTAAAAACTACTATAGATAAAATAAACCAAAACATTAAAAACTATATGATCTGTAAATATGCAGCCAAATAAAGTTGGCATATTAATATCAGATGAAAGAATTTTCTTATAAATATAGATAATAACTATTACTCTAGTGTCTAGAAAGAATTTCTGTGTATTAAATCTTAGAAGCATCATTAATTTCATATTTACACATGATGAAAAACACACATGAAAGATGCTATCGATGCTAATCTTCTGGACAAGAATGTGAAGCTTTAAAAGGGAGGTGACACACCCGTCATGACACTAACAGACCCAGGACAAGCCAGGCTCCAAGCTCAGTTCTCTAGCCCCACAGTGGCAAGTCTTTCCTCTGTAACTTCCCACATTCAAGACTAAAGACATAAGGGGTGGGTTCCATTTGTAGTTACAGACAAAGTTGTTAATGGAGATTTACCTTCTAATTAATTGAAGGAAACATCAGCAAAGGTAGAGATCTCAAGGTAATGTGATTATGGAAATGAGATAGCTTAGTTAGGTAAGAATATGATATCTAACAAGTATTTATTGTGCTGAAAAATTAGACTCACCTGCAGTTTTGGAGATTTAAACAACTAAAGTTTCTGGAAAAGATGGAAACATCAAAGGTTAGATTACAAAAGAAAATATTTAGCCCTGGTGGTTTGCTCTTTGCCAGTCAGTCTTACTACATATCTCTGATTCTCCTGTTCATCCATCATCCCACCGATTTTATTGTCTCATTCATGTCCTGTTTATTCCAAAGGCATGTTTAACCTCTGCAAACATACCACCCCAACTTCTCAGTGCTATAGTACACAATGATGTAACAACAAACACCTTTGCCTCTTGAGTTTCATGTATAATGAATGACACACACTTGTTTGTGATCCTGCACATGCAAGCTTGTATGACAAGGCTAATGTTACTGAAGATGTTGTGGAAAACAAAACAAAAAATACCATTGTCATGAGGGGACATGAATATTTCCTAATCTTCCTTGGTGTCTAAGAAGAAAAATAACTAGGTATATAAAGAGATAAAGCTCGGTAAATGACTCGGTGAATAAGAGACCTGCTATGAAGACACAAGTATCTGAATTCAAATGCCAACTGCCCTGTAATCCCAGTACTATTGGAGATGATGGGTGGGGACAGAGATCTCTTCATACGGCTGACTGCACGCCTAATTTTAAGTTCAGTGAAAAACCCTCTCTCAAGAGAGTGAATGATAGAGTTGATAGAATAAGGTACCAGATATCTTCTGCACATGCACATATGGGTGTACACATCTGTATACATACATGTACATACTCCATACATATGTGTCATCTAACATATGCCAGAAAGAGAAAGACAGACAGATAGACAAGGGGACAGGGCTAAAGTTTTAAGCAGGAAAAGTAATAAGAGGCTTTGAGAACAGGAGTGAACAGTTTAATCTGAGCACAACATCAGATCCTATGGATGAAAAACAAACCAAAGAGGCAGACAAGCATCAAATCATGAAGAAGTGTGTTTATTGCATTGAGGAATGTAAATATAATCACAAAGTTCTGGGACGCCACTGAAAGATTTCCAACTATGAAAAGACAAAACCAGATCTAAGGCCACAATTGGTGCCACAAGTTTTTAATCCTGGAACTTGTTAGGCAGATGCAGACAGACCTCTGTAAATTCAAATCCAGCCTGGTCAACATAGTAAGTTCAACAACAACCAGAGCTACAGAGCGAGACCCTTTATTTTAAAAAAATCAGACCTAATTTTAGTAGGTATAAAAATGACATAGAAAAAACTCTAAGCAAAAGTTCAAAAGATCAGTTAGGCAGATAAGTTCCAAATGTGAGTAATTAATTATAATATAGATTGTGATACATATTGACAAAGAACACAGAAGGAAAGGCAAGTGGAAATACTTTTATAATATATTTCCCCTTAAGTTTTCATCATTTCTCATTTACAGCATATTAGAAAAAAGAAGAAAATGATATATATTTAATAAGGACTACACACACACACACAGAGAGAGAGAGAGAGAGAGAGAGAGAGAGAGAGAGAGAGAGAGCAAGGAAAACATTCTTCTATGAACAACTATGCGTTTCTGTACACTCAGAGATAAAGTAATGATGCTACCTTATGAACAACTATAGTGGATGTTGTCCACCTTAGGCCTTGGCCCATTCATCCCACCCTACCTACCATAATAGAAAAACAGTGTTTATACTCAGATAATGGCAGTACCTGAGGGGAAAGACACAAGTCCCAGTCAGAACACAATTTAGGAACAAGCTTTAACCACTAACATTTAGTATCTGGCATACCAACACTGACCTTAGTGGCTGAGAGTGGGGATACTTCCTCTGCCACTGTGAGAAGACTTCTTACCTTCCCCCTGCAGAAAAATTATTGCTCACCAGTGTTTGGGGATTATGTTACATTGTAAATAATTTTCCTGTCTACTAGTTTAATAAAAATGCTGAGTGACCAAAAGTAGACAGGAAGTGTGGGCAGGGCTATCAGACTAAAAAAAAACTCTGGGAACAGGAAGAACAGGGTGGAGATGCCACAGAGAAGGCAGAAGAAGCAGAGGACACCTATGCTGCTCTGAGAAAAGGTACTGAGCCCACATGGCTGAACAGGATAAGAGTCATGGGTTAGTTTAAGGGTAAAATTAGAAACCTGGGCCCCAGGTCAATAAGCATACAATTAACATAAATGTCTGTGTGTTTCAATGTGACTATAGGACTATGAGTCTGAAAGTCCGGGCCAGAAACCTCATATAATTTAAGTGAAGATAGTTTAATTGCCAGAGCACACAGATTTCTAGACTAGAGAAAGGAACAAATGATTTGTCCTTGAAACTACACACCAAGGAACATTTCCCTTTGTGAAAGTGAACGGCACTATCATAGCAAGGTACCAGAGTGGAGATGAGACTGGTGTGATTTGGGAACCACTAACGCAAAACCAGGATGCCAACTGCTTTCTTTCCACACACACATTTTTGACTAAGAGAAAGAGGACACAAGAGATGAGTACAGATCGTGAACGATAGGAGATCCAGCAAAATGTGAAGTAACTCAGTGAGTGATAGTACATTAAGCAGAAATAGTAATACTATCTAAACGTGAGTGATGACAAAATGTCTAGTTATTTTTAATTATTACTCTAATGAGGAAACCCCAAGAATTATAATACTTTTCTTTTCACTCTAACATAGTAAATAGGGTTGTTTTTAGGCATGAGATGCCAATCCTAATCTTAATAAGGTATAAAAATTATACTAGGGTTTGGGATGGTTTATGGAAATAAAGGTGAGTAAAAAGAGAGCTGGGAGAAGACATGAAGAATTTAGCTCTGGAGATCTAGAGAGAGAAAAAGCCAAAGTTTCCTCTCTGGAGACAATAAGAAAGATGAGTTCCTTAGGAAACCTAGTGACAACTTTTATAAATGAACAATCATGGAGCCAAGCATGCATGAAAAACAGCAATGTATAATTAAGAGAAAATATGGACTCCAGAGCTCCTGATACAGTCAACAAGCATGCACCATAGTTAGTGACGATCTCTTGATGAATTATACTCATTCAAAACTGGAAACAGGCCAGTGAATATTTTAAATGAAGAATAGTCTTTAAAGGGGGTTGCATGAGGAGTGATTATAGTAATTGCTTACAACCTTGTTTGTTACCTTGACTAATATATATATATATATATATATATATATATACGTATATATATAAGTATATATATATATACATATATATATGTATATATATATATGTGTGTGTATATATATATATATGTATATATATATATATATATATATATATATATATATATATATATATATATATTTACCTGAGAGTTCATATGGAAATACAACGTCAAGGTCAAAGAGGAGAAGAATTTGTCTTCTAAGTGCAAGATTAAAGTTTGGCTTCAGTAAAATTTATAATAAACTCAAAATTAGCTAAGTAATTTTGAGGTGTTTTTGGGGGGATGTATGAATGTTTCACCTGCATGTATGTATGTGGATCATGTGCAGGCAGGACCCTCACTGGCCTGAAGAGAGTGTCAAAACCTCTTGAACTCGGAGCCAAACACCATTTTTTTTTTTCTGTAAGAGTAGCAAGTACTTCTGAGCCATCTTTCTAGACCTTGGGGTCAGTTTTATTAAGTAAAATATCCTTTACAGAACTATAGTGATTCCAGGGGTTTTTAGCTAATTGCTGCTTGAGTCAAGTGATTTCTGAAAATCTGGATGCAGCTAAGAATGTTATCAGAGAACTAAATCCCAAAGTCCTAGCGCAGTCATGGCATGTTAAGCTTCATTGCTTAAGGACTGTGCTGTGGTCCTCACACTACAGTGAAGGACAAAGAATGTTTCTTAGTTTATTTGTTTCTTTGTTTATTTTTTCAGACACCATGCACTGTAGTATCGTGTTGTTGAATATTTTTTAACTATGTAAAGATATGTTGTATTTGTTTGTGTTGCAGAATAATTGGTTAACTATGTAAAGATGTGTTGCATTTGTTTATACGCCATTTGTTTTATTATATAAAGATGTGGTGGTTCTGTTTATGCTGCATTTGTTTAGCTATGTAACGATGTGTTGCTGTTTCACCTTGCCTGCCTAAGGTGCCTGACTGGCCTAATAAAGAGCGGAATAACCAATAGCTAGGCTGATGAGGGATAGGCAGGGCTGTGGGTGGAGAGAAAAGGGGAGCAAGCCAGCCAGCAGAAATCCCAGCCAATCAGAAATGGAGGAAGCAGGAAAGTAGGATAGACAGAATGTAGATAAGGTAAGGAGCCTCTGGCAGCATATAGATTAATAGAACTGGGTTCATTTAAGTTTTAAAAGCTATCTAGAAACAAGCCTAAGCTAAGGCCAAGCATTCATAATTAATAAGTCACCATGTCATGGTTTGAGAGATAGTAGTCGAAGGAAGGCTATTATGGTATCATTTACTTACCTACCTACCTACCTATTTTATCTCTCTTTCTCTCTATTTATAATCTATTTATATCTACATATATGTATATGCACATGAGAATTCCATACATGAGTACTATATTTCCATAATTTCTATACATCATCTCTTTCATAAATTTCTCTTGTGTCTCCCAATTCCCATTCAAATTCATGACCTCTCCTAAATATTGTTCACACACACACATGCATACACACACACACACACACACACACACACACACATACACACACAGTATTCACGGAGGCCAGGAAAACAGTATCAAATCTCTAAACTGTAGGACCATGTGGGCATGTAGGTGCTGGCTGGGAACTGGACCCTTGTGCCCTGCAAAAGTAGCATATGTTACTTTTTATAATTATAATATATCATTATAATATATTTTAATTATATATAATTATACTGATACAGTATTATATCATCTGATACCGTATTATAGTATTATTGAGTGGAAAAACAAATAAAAAGTAAAGGACATGATTGCCCCTAGGAATGATGGAGGAGAAAGCTTATTATAGATATGGGGGAGAGACAATCAAAGGCAAAGCCATTTGGGAGAACCCAGTGTGGATATGTCCCAACTGAGCTGGGCTATGTTGGGAAACATGAAGGGAAAAGAGTAGGCAACAAGGTACAACAGCCAAGAAGGACAATGGTGAAAGAGTGGATAGGTAGCCACAATGTCTGGACTATATAGAGAAGAGCCTCTGGAGGAAGTACAGTTCAGTCCTGAGGCTGGAAAGTTGACGGTAGAGGGTGGGGTTTGCCAGCCATACCCTATAGCAGGTAGGGAATGAGGGATTCTGGGAGAAGCTGAATGCCAGGTCCACTTTAATATATTAAACAGGCATCTCATCCATTTGTCCTAGGATTTGAGACTTAAAAATTATTATATTTTATGTCTATTATATATGTTAATATATCTGTGTTTTATTTGAGGTTGATACCTTGAGCTTGGATAACCTATCAGGATTTATCATTTGAAAAGATTGATTCTCCCTTCTCAGGAGCCATTAATTGCCTATACATAATCCTCAAGGGCTAGAATATCATGATATTTTCTCTACCCATGTTGGCATGTCAACTTTTACTATCATTGTGAAATTCTTGTTTATATAATCTTGTGATTTCATGGCTGCATCTTCCCTGTTTAATATAGAAGGCACTAGTTCCCGGTAGATGTTGTGGAATAATCTTTTTGTTCAATGAAAAAAAAATGTGTCCTTTCCAAGGAACCTTCTGATTGGTTTAATACAAACCTGAATGGTCAATAGGTAGGCAGCAAGAGGTTATGGGAGGGCTTCGGGGCAAAGAGAAAAGAAGAGAAAATAAATCTAGGAGAAAGGGGACATGATAGGAGACAGAGAGGAAGCAGGACATACAGGAGGTAAGGAGAAAGCCACAAACCACATGGCAGCATGAACTTTATTATAAATGGGTTGATTTAAGTTCTGAAAGCTAGTTGGAGACAAGCCTACGCTAAGGCCGAGCTTTCAAAATTAATCATAAGTCTCCATGTCATTTTTTGGTAGCTGGCTGGAAGAACAGAAAAAGACTTGTTATAAGATGTCCTGGTCCTCTGGCTATTACGATCTTTCCTCTCCCTCTTTCATAATATTCTCTGAGCCTTAGGTGCCTGGGTTGGATTGTAGATGAAATAATTGAGGCTGTGCACCTCACCATCAGCTGTGTTCTCTGCATTTTGACCACTTACAGATTTTGGTAGTAGTCTATATCTGCTGCAAAATAAGCTTGTTTGCTGAAAGTGAGTGCTGAACTTATTTCTGGGCATAAAGGTGATTATTTAGACCTGTTGAGTTAGAATTTATGCTGGTTCAGGAATTAGCATATTCTCCGTAGGATTCATGACCTCATCAGCCATGGACAGGTTGGCTAGATTTATAATATCAGGTACAAATTCCCTCACAGTGAGCAGTCCTTGAGTCTTGTTTTTATCTCACTGATAAAATCATTCCCAAAATCAACTCGAAGAGGAAAAAGTTTATTTCATCTTACATATAATTCCATCTTCAAAGGAAATCAGCACAGGAACTCAAATTAAAACCCAGAGGTAGAAAGTGAAGCAGAAACCATGGAGGAACACTGCTTACTGACTTCTCCTCATGCCTTGCTCTGGGTGCAACCAATCACAGTAGGCTGAGCTCTACCATACCAATCCCCCACAAACTCACCTCCCGACGTTTAGGAGGCCTGTGATCAATTTAGCCTTCCTCTCTTCAGAATGCGCTAGCTTGTGTCAAGTTAATAACAACAACAAAAGGACAAAAAGACAATTGTTGGTTACCTCCAAATATGAGACCATTACACCCTTGTGAATGTCTTGACAGGCGAATCGTTATGTGGTTTGTACACTTTACAGTGTGCTTGATTGGCAGCTTGCATAGCACCTTCTGGTCCTACAAGAGGCAGTCCTTGGTGAAGAGGATTTCAGGTCAAGATCAGCATGTCCTCCAAGCCCTGTGTCTAACATAGTGTCTTCCTCAGTAAAGTCTTACCTTCAAGTTCTGGGAGATGACCAAGGGCTAGAGCAATATCCTAAACTGTTCTAAAAGTCTTGAACTCCTGACCAATATCTTGAAAAGAATTTTCCTATGTCCAGCACTGAGGGTTTTGTTAGATTGTCTATCATTCTTAGAAGGGGTGGCATTATAATCACAAGTGATGCCACTTCACAAAAAGATAAACTTTCTTTGTATTTTTAATGTAAGTATAAGATAATGGATTTCCCTGTGGATATTTTATTGTTGTGCCTAGTAGTCAATCATGTGCATTCCATCTATGTGCCTTTGGGAAAACGTGGTGGCATTTTTTCATTCTTATTAGGAGAGTTTACTAAAATTAGTAACTGTAATGTTACTTTTTTCATTTTGTGTAAATCTTAGAGCTGATTATCAATATGTTATTTAATATTAGACTGTAGGGGAAAGGGGGAGAAAGAAAACACATTGGCCAGAAAATAGAACTGGAAATAACTTAGGGTCATGACACCTATTCAGATCAATGTATCCACGAACCAAATAGCTTTATGAAGAGCTCACTTAAAATGCTAAATTTATATCATAACCCTTATAAACATATAATTTATGTCTGTAATGCATACATGAGTTTCCATAAACCATTTTTTAAAAACCAAATGAAACACCACTAAAAAAAAAAATCTGTGCTCATAACCAAAGTTACATGACAGACTATGAGTATAATTAATATCATACACAAAATATAATCTCAATGTATTGTATTGCTGACTTGATGACTCATTGTTCTAAAAATGAGAGGGTGTGTTTCCTTAAAGGCTAAGTCACTGAGAGGTTTTTAATTGCCCTTTAGTAGAATGCATACTGTATTTTTAGTCTAGAGAAAACAGTCTGTGAGAAGCTTTTATTCCACCCCTCCCCCTTTGGTATTGGGAACTAGTGTCTCAACCAAGGACTATTTACTGGTTTCCATGGCAGCAATGTGCTTTATCTGGCATAGGTCCTAGTGTCATAAGAACACTTTTTAGTATGCTTTCTGAACCCTAAAATAATGTTTTTAGTGTAAAATATAGATGCTTAAAATGGACCTTTTAAAATAATAAAACCCGTATTCAATGTTAAGAGAGGTCTGCAGAGCCTCTGTATTAGGTTTTTCACTGTGGAATAAGCTCAGTGATGTCTGAGGCAAGATTATGGACTTTTCAAAGGCTTCATTGAGTTATTTATGTATGTGTAAGTCAGATGAGCCTTAAATGTAGAAATAATAAGAGTGGACTTTGAATGGTGTCCCATCCCAGGTATAATAGTCTTTCAGAGAAACCCTACCCAGGGGTGTGGTGTACCTGGGTTGAGTGATCATTACCTCCTATTTTACAGGCTTGCAATAACAGAGTGAGGTCAATCCAATTGTAAATACTTCACCTAGAGTGAGAGCTCCTTGTTTCTGAGAAGGTTAAGCTAAACATAGAAAATATTTTGAGAATCCTCAAAAAGATATTTCCATCAATAGCAAGCACTTTGTGTTACTGAGCATGTTCATGTCATGGATCAGACCTGGCCATTTTGAGGTTGATGGCTTTATGTACATGTCAATAAAATCAGTGTTCTACATATGATTTCACGTAATCACACTGTAATATTTTGTAATGAGTGTGGGTAAGAGAGTACAGCCATTTTATTTCCTTTGATGGTTTCCCCGTAGGTGTTTCAGATGCATTAACCCTCAAAGGATTGTGGAATTGTGTTTTATGCTTCACAATGCTTTCCTCATAAAACTGAAAATGACTCTCAAGTCAGAGAGGAGTGAGTTACAGTAACATGTGTCACTCTTCTTTTCTCAGGGAGGTCTAACTCTTCTGCTCACATTCACACCCTCTTCGGAATAATGTGAGCACTCACAGCCAATGCTCCCTCTATTCTCTCTTGAAGATCTATTGTTCTCTCTCATTTGTCAAATGCAGCATAGAAAATAAAGGAACTTGACACTGTCAAGAGGTTTCAGTGCTCTTGGGCCACTGACTCTGACTTAAATAATATGTAATACAGGAAGTGTTGTGCCTCTAAGCACAGATGGAACACTTCAGACAGGAAACAGAGCCACACAGACTTCACCAAGGTGAAAAAAATAAGGTCTTATTTTTTTTTAAAAATAGAAAAGTAGTAGACATTTTTTTTTCCTGAGAAGGTTAGTTGGGGAGGATTGGGTGAAGAAGGGAAATAAACATTTAATTTTTTGAAAGTCAAGAACTTAATTTTAATTCATTTTCCTTGGAGTGACTGTCCTCAGCATTGCCATGGCATTTAAAAGACCAAAAAGAAAAAAGAAAAGACAGTTTCCCAATCATTGTGTAGTCTCTTTGTAACATAAATAGTAGAAAAGTTTTTTCCCCCCAAAGACAAACACTGATAAGTGGAGTTCCCATCCCACATCAAAGAAATATCTCTTTGCAACAGACAGCGACCATTACAGAGAAACCACAACTAATTAAAAATGTGGAGTTGTGGAGCCCAGTCCAAATGGATACATCTCAATTTTTTATTTCTGTTAAAGTGAGATTTCAGAAAACAAGACAGGCTAACCACAGTGGCATCCAATTAGAAATGTTGCAATTATAACACAATCCACAACAAATATTCATTAATTAGACGCTAAGACCTCTATTCATAAAGTAATTATATAGATATAGTTCAGGAAAAATTAAATATTTTTTCCCATACAACTACAGTGTGGTGGTCTTAAATAGAATGTCTCTAATAGGCTCTGCAATTTCAATAACTGGCCTTCAGTAGGTAGCCCTGTTTGTGGAGACTTCGGAAGTGTGGCCTTGTTGGAAGAAGCCTGGTACCTTGGGCAGGCTATGTGGTTTAAAATCTTCTCGCCATTCCCAATTTGCTCTCTGTGTCCTGCTTGTGGTTTGGGATGTAAACACTCATGCCTGCCTCTGCCATGCTTCCCTTTTGTTATAGTGATGAACTCTTAGCATCAGGAATCAAAAGCCCCAACAAGCTCTTCCTTCCTTCTATAAGTTCCTTCTGTCATGGTCATTTAGCACAGGAATAAAAAAGTAACTAAGACAAAGAGAAAAGAGAGAGCAATGAACGTGGAAACAGAAGACTGAGCAAGGTGTAGGCTGAGAAGGCCGTTCACCAATCATTTCCCAGAAGCACCAATCTGAAGTGCTAATTATGCACCCATCTCCCTTCATCAATGCCAGGAAAGCCAAGTGAGAGATCATGGTGTTTTTGTTTTAGTACGATAATAAGGAATACACTGAAGAAGGTAGAAAGGAGTTAGAATCATTACCTTGCACTAATCCAAGTGACAAGGAGAACGACATCTCCCACTTTTAGAAAAGAGACAAAGAGCCTTATGTATGGTACCCAGTACCAGTTCCATCCACCACAGTGTAATCCATTGCTACACAAAGCCTTACAAATTTTTCCTTGAGCCATGTGAGGCCACATGTCAGTTCTGAACTTCCTCATCACAGAGCAAAGACATGAGCCTTGTCAGAACAAACACAAGTTTTAACTCATGGCATGGCTGTAGGCGGAGTTTACCCACAAGGACACCAATACCAGATAGATATTTATTAAAATATAAACCAACACTCACGGTACAGGCAACAGATTACAGTAGCACCTGAACAGGAACCGGAGTCTGCAGACGGACGGACGATGGGATCCTCCCTCCAGCAGCCAGGAACCAGGAAGAGCCCTCCCAGCGTTCCAGCAGCCCCTTATCAATGGGGTTGGCCACACCCCCTCCAGGAGCCCGGGACCCTGGATAAGCTTCTTTGGACCTTATCAGCTGACACCTGAATCCCACAACACATGGCCAATGTTGAAGTGATCATAGGTTTTCTTTCCCAAGACTTCAGGGTCCTTTGACTGTGAGTCTCAGGTATGACCCAACTTGGTATCAACTTTGACAGTCGGTGGGCTTTTCCAACCTCACACAGCAAAGCCATCTCTAGGCCAGAACTCATGATCTTCTCTGGTACCAAGCAAACACCTTTTCCCTAGAAAACACTCATGTTTTACCTGTCAACCTTCATCACAATCATCTCCAGTATGTGCCTGACTGTACCTCCAAGACTTAATGACTTTTGTAGCTGTGAATCACAAGCACAATCCACCTTGTGGATAACTACCTTCAATTTCAAGCACTAGCCCAATTTGAAAACGTTGGGTGTCCTCTTACCTTTTTGACGTGTGAAGAGACAAGTCAATAATCATAATCATTTCATTGAAACTTGGTGCTAGACTGGTAAGATCTAACACTTGAAAGATCCTGGAAATCCCCAGGCCTGTGCTCATAGGTGAAGCCTCTAAAACAACTGTCGCCTCCTGGTGGCAATAAACAAGTTGTCTGGGACTACTTTAGTCCATAGAGAAGGTTTGGGGTACAAACTAACCTATTGAGATTCACTTCAAGACCCTACAATGGTTCAACTGTACTGTGGGACCAAGACACCACCACATAGGTATCCCTCTAGTGCTGAAAACACAGTAAGACACAAACAACCAACTTGCAATAAAACCATCAGATGGGAGACTTAGGTGGCAGAGTCCTGGGAGGGAGAGAATTGAGAAAGCCACCAGCTCATATATTTATGGAAAGACAGATATAAAAGAGTTGAATTGTGAAGACTGGAATAAATTCTTGGTCCTCAAATGCCTAGGCAATATCAAGTTCCTGACAGTCACTGAGAACTTTCAAAAAAAACCATGACTTTATCTAACTATCAAAGAGCTAGAAACCAAATTTAGTTGATACAGAAACAAGTATGGATAAATTCTCCGATGGAAACCTCACAACTGTTGTTTTAAGAAAGCATAAGGAAATTCAAAAGAAGGTAAAGTGTTCAACATTCTGAATTTAAAAATTTAACAATTAGGAAGCAATTTTTAAAAGTCACCAGAAATCTTTGAATGGAGAATATACTAAGTAAAATTAAGAACATAATAGAAGCTATCAGTACTAGCCCCCAAAGGAGGAAGAGATTAGTGAGTTGAAAGCCTGCTATTTTTATTATTCAGATGAGAATCTGTAAAGATGGTTTTGTGGTTAAAGGTGCCTTCTCTTCCAGAAGGCCCTACTTCATTTATAAACACTTATATTGGGTGGTTCACATCTCCCTGCAATTCCAGTTTATGGCAACTGATGCCTTCTTATTGGTGACGTGAGTACATGTCACATGTGTGCCATACATTCATATAGACAAAAACACATATACATACCATTTAGAAAAATGCATTTAAAATTAAAATATAATAAAGTACTCAAAAGAAAAAAGACAAAAGTATCAGAAGTTGAAGGAGGTTTGGAACTTTAAAAATTGTACAAGTTATTGGTTTTTAAGAGAAACTTAATAATAAAGAAGGGGTAGAAAGATTACTTAAACAGGTTATAAGAAAAAATGGCCCCAACCTAGAAAAAGATCAAATGTCCACATATAGGAAAATTGCAAATAAATAGGTACAAAGATGCCAAAGTTCAGCAGTAGTTCTAAATCAAATCTACCAAAAGTTAACCCAGTATCAAGATCTCCAAGATAAAGAATAAAATTAATTCTCACAGCAGCAAGAGAATATAAACAAGTAATTAACTCTATAAGAATTTCCAAGTCAACCTCAATTCTCCACAGAATCCTTACAGGCTTAAAGAATGACAGGAGATACTTCCAATAGGACATGATAAAACACTACCAGTAAAGAATACCAGCCCAGGAAAGCTATCCGGGAAAATAAAGCTCAGACAAAGACATTTTTATGCGAACAGATGAGATAGAAAAAATTTCAGAATTTGAAACCATAAAGTTATTTGGTTTTTTATTGTTTCATTACTGTCTTTTCTTTTCTTATATTTAAGGCATATTATCCTGCCATCACATCAAAAGAACTTCCTATAATCAAAAGATGCTTTGTGTAACTTCACAACTAAAAATGAAAAATCCACAATAAGCAAACCAAAAACAGCAAGGAAGTAATCAAAACATTCTACTTGAGTCCGTCTCTAAACCACAAGGAAGAATGAATAATATGTAGACAGATGTACCAATAAAAATTGAATGAAAGAAATAAGATCTTGCCCATGAATTACCTTGATTATACATGGTTAAAGTCCTGAATTAAAAAATGTAGTGTGGTTAACTGAATCAGCAACGTGTCTCCTAAAAGAAAGTTATCTCGCTTTAAAAGAAAGATCTTAAGTTCATATGACAACAAACTGTCTTCAAACACCTTTGCTTACACTCTGGCTAATGGCGGACTCCAGGGGGGAAGGAGTCATTGTCTTCAGCTGTGTGCCCACTGGTGAATCTGCAATACCCATAGTCACGCAGACAGCTTCGGTTAAGCTTGGGGAGTCATGTTATAAAATACCATGACGTAACCATGTTGTGAAAAGAGTAACTGTGGGAATGAAAAGCAAGTTGACAGAGTGGGAAGGGGATAAAGATTGGGGATGAGAGTCATGAAGATATGTTGTATGTATGTATTATAAGATAAAAGTCTACTTATATAAAAAAAAAAAGAGAGAATTGCATAGGCTATTTCGTAAAAGAAGACATCCAAACCATACTTACATAGGACAAGATGGACTCTAATCTAAAACAGTGAAAAGAGTTGGGAAAATGTGGCAAAGAAGTCAACTCAATAGCGCATTTAATGTGTCTAAATATTTTTGTAATCTAATCTCAGGGAATACACATAAGTAAACCACTATCAATAGAACTTAAAGCTGAAGTGAACACACAGTAATGGCAGAGTATTAGTACCCTATAATAATCAGTGAACAGACCATGCAGGCTAAAATAAAAGAATGGAAACCACTAATTGCAGCTTCAACCAAATGTATTCACCAAACATCTACATGCCAGCTATTGTAATAAAATTTTTGTAATATATTAAATATAGGATTGATATTTATTGGAAAGTAATTTAACGCTCATGATCACAGGTTATACTTTAGGAAGATATTTGAGTGATCAGATGGTCTAGGTGATGGATGCTGATCTAATCTCTCAAGAAGGCAGGAACAAAATGGGCCACTCAAGATCTCTGTGGCCCCTTTTGGCTACATCCCCTTCAGGCGCCTGGGATTCTGGATATGTGCCTTTCAACCTAATCAGTTAACACTTGAATCCCACCACAACATTCCATCACTGATTACCTTACTGAACACACATTTTTTTTCCCACTGTATGTAGAGTATGGTCAGATCAGATGATGATGGGGCACAAAAAACAAGTCTAACTTTTTAAAGATTGAAAATCTATGAACTGTCATTTTATAATGCAATAAAACTAAAAATCAATAAGAAAAACTTTATAAATTATAAACTTGCATATAAACTCAGCAACCTACTCCTGAGCAGACCATTTCTCAAAGAAAAATAATCAAGAAACTAAAAATGTATTGAAGCAAGTGAAAGACCGCTGTTGTAGAAGATTAGTTACAGACATGATACACTTGTTTGTGCTATGGAGTATTTATTTAATGGTGCAAAAATGTGGTGTGTTCCTTTATGTAGCATTTGTTTAACTGTTATTTCGCCTGTCTAAAACACCGGATTAGTCTAGGAAAGAGATGGACAACCAATAGCACGGCAGGAGCACAAAATAGGCAGGACTGATGGAGAGAGTAAACAGGAAAGGAAAGAAGAAGAGGGAGGGAACGAGAGAAAGATGAGTGGATACCAGGGGCCAGACACACAAACACACAGATACACAAACACACAGATACACAGACACACAGATACACAGACACACAGACACACAAACACACAGATACACAAACACACAGACACACAAACACACAGATACACAAACACACAGACACACAGATACACAAACACACAGACACACAAACACACAGATACACAGACACACAGACACACAAACACACAGATACACAAACACACAGACACACAAACACACAGACACACAGATACACAAACACACAGACACACAGCCAGCTAAGGAATAAGAAGGAAAGAAAGCTATATACAATAGAGAAAGATAAGCCTAAAGACCAGATAATTTAAATTAAGAAAGGCTGGCTAGAAATAAGCCAATGTAAAGCTGACGATTCATTTGGGAGCTGGATGGATCCTCTCCCTCCCTGCCAAAAAATGAAGAGAAAAAAAACCCTGAACATTATCTAAAAAAATATGCCAAAAACCTTTGGGATAGAACAAATGGGCTACAAAAGAAAAAGTTACAGTGAATGTCAACATCAAAAAAGAGAAGGAATTTCAAATAAACAAACTCTTCCTGCTTCTCAAGGGACTAGTAAAATGGAGCAAACCAAATACAAATTACTAGAAAGAAAGAAATTGTACAGACCAAGAACTGGAGACTAAACATGAAGCAAGATAAAAGGTCAACCAAAGGATTGGTTCCACATAAAGGTAAACTGAATTGACAAAGCCTTAGGCAAACTAAAATAAAGGGGAATATTCCAATGAATCAAATCAAGTGAAAAGGGACACACTATAAACAGATACAACAAAGGGAATTACTAGAGATTATTATGGACAGTTAAATGTAGTTCCTACAAGCGTCATCTTATCAAGACTTAATTATAAAGAAACAGATAATGCAAAAAAGTAGTAAGTAGCAAATCTAGATCGATAATAAAATGTGTCCCAGCAAAGAAAATCCAGAATCATATAGTTTATACATACATTTAAGAAGTCTTATTAATATTATCATTAAATAATTAACAGGAAAGAGTCTTTCAATTTTGTTACACAAGGCTAATATTTCTTTGATGGTAAACCAAACAAGAACATACATGTATACATGCATGTGCACACACACACACACACACACACACACACACACACACACACACACAGGCATTCTCATCTTAATGAACACATAGGTAAATAAATCCCAGGAAATGAAACCCAATATCATTTTTAAAAGATTATTCACACCTAGAAGTAGGGAATCATTGCATAGGTGGAAGTGGCTTCATACAGATCTATATGTCACCTCAGCACAAAGAATCAAAACTCTGCGGCCATCTCAATAGATTGGGAAGATGTATTTGATAAATTCAATTTCCCTTAATGTTCAAAGCATCCTGAAAACCAAATATAATATGATGGTGACTAATGGCATAGTGCACAAGGAAAACACTTTCTCTCTAATGCCTGCTATAGTGCTGCACAATCAAAATGAATAGAATTCATAGAGCAATTTAGCAGCGAAAGAAACAAAATAAAATCAAAAAAGGAGGGGAAGCCAAGTGCCACTGCTGTGCAGCTGGGAGGGTTCTACAGAGGAAGCTTGTGGGACTATTATTAAAAACACATACAAATAAAAACTTAATGTAACTAACAAATGAATTCAGGAAAATTGAAAGTTAAGTAAAATCAACTTAGACATTTCTGTAGCATTACTATAGGCCAATAGCTGCCTAAAATAAGAATAAAAGAAATATCAAAAATAGCTGCCTGAACTAAATATAGCACTTCTTGAAACAAATTTAACCAAGGAGGTGAAATATCTTTACAATGAAAAGTATGACAATTGATTATTCTTAAAAGGTGTTAAAAATAACAAATAATGAAAACTATCCCACATTAATGGATTAGAAAACTCAGTATTGCTAAATTTCCCATAGAGTCCAAACCGATTTCAAATTTATTGTGGTCCCTATAAAACGTTAATATTTTTCTTAGAAGTAGAAGACACTTAAATTTCTACAAAACCACCTGAAAATTCTAATAAGACAAAGCAATCTTCAACAAAAGAACAAAGGAATAAGGAATTACACTATTTGTCTACATGCCTTAAATATATTCAATAACGCTATACTGATATAAACATCATTTTACTGGTTTTTAAAAATATGTGTGAATCAATAAAACAGTAGAAAGTCTAGTAGAGAATCTATTTTTATATATCCAATTGCCATTATCTTTTGACAAAAGTGTTCATATAGACATTGGAATGATAAATAATTTTTATACAAATTTGGATGATATGGAAAATAAAATATGCACACAAATTAGATTTACAAAACACCTATTTATACTATATGGTATGTATCACATAATATAAAAATGTCTAGTGTGCTATTTTTCAGCAGGATAACTATAGAACTTTTTCTATAAAACTATGAAATGGTATGAAAAATAAAAATGAAATACAATAGAAATCTATTCTGTTCCTATGGCTTAGAAAAATCAGTATTGTATAATTACTAAATCTCCTATACTCTATAAGATGCTTTCAAGTTTATTGCACTGTTTCAAATGGATAAAAGAAATAATTCTATTTTTGTGTGAAGCTACAAGTCATATATATTTATCATGATAACTTGGCTATGTAAAATTTATCTTTTTTATTTGTTCTTTGAGTTTTTGTTTGGTTTTGGTTTTTATGACAGGGTTTTTCTGTGTATCTTTGGCTTTTCTGGAACTTGTTATGTAGACCAAGCTGGCCTTAAACTCATAAAGATCTCCCTGCCTCTGCCTCCTGTGCTGGAATTAAAGCATGCACCACCACTACCACTAGGCGCATTTATGTTTTTATGGATACATTACAAATAAATTTAAGCTGGGCAAGAAAATCTCGGTAAGTTTGAGGTCAGTCTGGTGTACAGAGCAAGTTCCAAGACAGTCAAGGCTTTGAAAAAACAAACCCTATCTTAAAAACAAAAAAATAAATAAAATAAATAATTTTTAAAAGTTAAATAACTGATGATTGGCTACAAAGGCAGTGTATCATGTGCCATCATTATTTATCCAATGCACAAGACGGTGTCTTCATTTATTGTATCATTTAGCCTCAAAGAGATGTTTTTCTTTGTAATTTCCAATCAATACAGTTCAGAGTGGTTATTAAGAGTAACACCACTAATAATATATGGAGGGACCTTCTCACTCCTCCCCAGACAATGCTGTGATTGGTGGCTCCAGCTTGAGCGCGGCTGTAAAAAGAGGCATGAAAAGAAGCTGCTGTCTATAACAACATCCCCACAAACACACCATCGATCGCGTTTGCATTTGCTGTCACTCAGTCTCAAACCTATGCAGCAATACTCTCTTAACTAAACCTTCCATTCCTGATTTGTGAAGAGGAGGTCTCTGCTACTTATCTCTCCATTACATGAGTATTTTTTACAGTAAGTATATAGAGACTAAAAAAAAAAAACAAAAACAAAAAAAAACAAACAAACAAAAAACCAAAAAACCAGGATGCTCATTTTGTTTGTTTTGTTGAAATAGTCTCATTAATGGGAAATGTTCATAGTTCCAAACTATCTTACTACAATCAATGATTTTTAAAAAATATCCCTAAGTTTTGTCTGTGTAGTTTTCTTAACAATTACTTTCTAATTTGACTGATAATGATTAGCACAGATGACATATTTAATGATTTATTTGCTTAAGAGCCTAGGGATATGATTAATGCCTAAAAAATATCTTATAACGTGATGTTTTAAAGGATCTATTTTTGTGTACTGGTCTTTTGCCTATGTGGATGCCTGTGTACATCCCGGGCCAGAAATTTCCTAGAACTGAAATTAAGGTTGGTTGTCAGCCACCATGTAGGTGCTAGGAACTGAAACTCTGGACAGCAGCAGTGCTCCTAACCACTGAACCATCTCCCCAGCCCTGTAACATGGCTCATTTGTGAAGAAGTTTAATCGTCTTTACAAAACACTGGACAGGTGTCTAAAAACTCCCATGCCTTCCCCACTTCACTATCATCACTCAATTCCAAGTATGGTCAAATCCAGTCTGATTTCAAGTAGCTTGAAAAGATGCCTCCTTACCTATCGATGTCTGACTCACACCCTCATCAAAATATTCCCGGGTGGAGAGAGAACAAAATGAGAACATTTCTCTGTACTTTGATTGTCTAATAGTTTGAAACAAAATGATTTAAATAACTTATTCCTTTAAATAACTTATTCCTATTTCAGCATTCCTCTTCAAACCCTGCTTATCATAAATCAATGCCATAGATATAGAATTTTTAAATCTATATTTTATTTTATTTAAAATCAGTATCTCTGGTTCTATAGAGATAAGCCAGTAGATGTAATAATGTATGGAGTCTACATAGGAAATTGGAACAAACTACATATAATTTTCTATTATGAGTAGATTTTTATAGTCACTAACTATGATCAATTTAGTAACCACATACCTCAGTGTGTTGTGTGATGGTGACAGATTTAAGAGCAATTAATAAGGTGATTCAACCTATGGGCTCCTTACAATCTGGTATTCCCCTGCCTTCTCTGCTACCTAAAGGATGGCCTATTACAGTTATTGACTTGAAAGATTGTTTTTTTACCATACCTTTACAGGAACAAGACAAAGAGAAATTTGCTTTTACAGTGCCTACTCTTAATAATTCAGGGCCAGCTAAGAGGTACCAATGGAGAGTCCTGCCCCAAGGAATGTTAAATAGTCCCACCTTATGCCAATATTTTGTACAACAACCACTAGAAATACTGTGCAAGCGCTTCCCACAATCTATCATTTACCATTATATGGATGATATTTTGTTGGCAGACCCAAACCCACAGACATTAGAAACATTGTTTGAAGAACTACAGAAAGTATTGCCTAATTGGGGACTGCAAATTGCTCCAGAAAAAGTACAGAGGGGAGATTCTATCAATTATTTAGGATATAAGATAGGTTTACAAAAAATTAGACCACAAAAGGTAAAATTAAATAGAGATAAATTGAAGACTCTTAACGATTTTCAAAAGCTACTAGGAGATATTGCTCATATACGGCCCATGATTGGTATAAAAAACTATGAACTAGTTAATTTATTCAAGACTTTAGAAGGTGACAAGGGTTTAAATAGTCCAAGAAAACTATCTGATGAGGCCGAGAAAGAATTAGAGTTGGTAGAAAGAAAACTTCAAGAAACACATGTGGATCGTGTGGATCCAGACCTGGAATGCATACTTGTTATTTTACCCTCAAGACAATCTCCAACAGGAATCTTAATGCAAAGAGAAAGCATCATATTAGAATGGATATTTCTTCCACATAGGCCAAGCAAAAAGATAAAGACATATATCGAAAAAATTGCTGATCTAATTTTTAAAGGTAAATTGAGACTCCGTCAATTGACTGGAAAGGACCCTGCAGAAATTGTTGTGCCTCTGACTAATGAAGAAATTGAACGATTATGGGCAGACAGTGAACCTTGGCAAAAGGCTTGCAGTGACTTTTTAGGAGAAATTAATAATAAATATCCCCAAAACAAGAGAATTCAATTTATAAAGGAAACTAATTGGATCTTTCCTCGTGTAGTACAAGATGAACCAATTTCTGGAGCCCCTATATTTTATACAGATGCAAACAATTTAAGGAAGGCTGGCTACAAGTCTGAAAACCTAACTAAAGTGTCTCAGAGCCCTTATAACTCTGTTCAAAAGTCAGAACTATACGCGATTATTATGGTGTTGTTGGATTTCACAGAGCCTCTTAACTTAATTACTGACTCTCAATACGCAGAAAGAGTTGTTTCACATATTGAAACTGCTGACTTCATTCACAATGATACAGACTTGACCTTACTATTCATACAACTACAAGATATCATCAGAGATAGGATACATCCTATGTACATAACACATATCAGAGCACACACGGGACTCCCAGGCCCTCTAGCGCAGGGTAATGAGGAAATAGATCGGTTGCTAATAGGAAGCGTGCTAAAGGCCACAGAATTTCATGAAAAACATCATGTTAACAGCAAAGGGCTGAAGAAGAGTTTTCCCATCACTTGGATTGAAGCAAAGGAAATATTAAAAAAATGTGACACTTGCTCTTTCTATAACCAACCATCTTTACCTGCAGGAACTAATCCTAAGGGTACACACGGAAATGAGATATGGCAAATGGATGTGTTTCACTTTCCAGAATTCGGAAAGATGAAATATGTACATCATACTATTGACACCTATTCTGGAATGCAATGGGCGACTGCCCTGAGTTCTGAAAATGCTGATGCTGTACTTACTCACCTTTTGGAAGCCATGGCCATAATGGGAATTCCCACTCAGATTAAGACTGACAATGCCCCAGCTTACGTCTCCCGAAAAATGAGGATAATTTTTGCATACTATGATATAAAACATATTACGGGGATACCACACAATCCTACAGGACAGGCAGTCGTGGAGAGATCTCACCGCACATTAAAAGAGATGCTTTATAAACAAAAGAAAGAAATGAAAAAACCCAGAGAGAGGTTGCATAGTGCCTTATTGACTTTAAATTTTCTTAACGCTGATGAAAAGGGAACTTCAGCTGCTGAGAGACATTGGGTAGTAGAGAAATCTTCTGAGTTAAATCAACCCATTTACTTCAAAGATGTGTTGACTTCCGAATGGAAGCCAGGGTATGTGCTTTGATGGGGTAGGGGTTTTGCTCTTGTTTCAACAGGGACAGAAAAGATATGGGTACCGACCAAACTAATAAAAGCCCGCTTCGAAAAGGAGTCTCTTCCTGAACAAGAAAAGTAACTGCTCATCCTTGACATGACAAACGGATGCGGGTAAGGAAAACATACTTAACAAACCTGGGGCAGGGTCTCTCAGTTTTGTCTTTACAGGAAAATGGATACAACTATTTTTACGGCATTGTCTAAACATTGAATAATTACTCACCTGCAATAAAAGACAGACTGATGATTAAAGAATGTACAAGACGGACTACGAGACCAACTGATACACACATGCACTACTGGGTAATTTCTCAATTTTTACTGCTTTACATCTTGCATCTACATCTCAAAAAAAAAAATGGTCCTGATTTGACTATTAATAAGGCTGGATTTGGATTGAGAACTTGTGGCTTTCTCCCTCTCTAAACCCAAGCCTATTGGTAAAGGAATATGAAAAATTCTGTCTCACATCATAAAAGCCACCTGGTGTGAGACGGAAGGCAAAATATTTAGGGACCAATATTACTGTGACTTCATCTTAAACCTTGTTCCTCCCTGTTTCTATACCTCTCGAACATCTCATTCTGTCTGCTTCCAGTCTCCTAAAGTCATGAAAGATATAAATATCTTTTGAATATCGACAATGCTTAAGTTTTCCACTGTAAATAACATTTCCTCCTATCAGCTATCTACAAAGAATCTGGAACCGAGATGGGGCCTCCACCGGAACAACTCCTGCTAGAAAAACAAAAATAAAATAAAGAGTATGAGAGAGAGAGAATAAGAGACAGGTAGACAGACAGCAGAGACAAAAATAGAAAAATCAAGAACATGGTGCGCACCAATCAATAATTGCTTTCAAAAAATAGATTATTCAAATACAGCTGCAAGATAGCTCCTTATGATTATCCTTCAGATCACACTGCTAATTAAGTTTCCAGATGGAGTTAACCACTACCCTAAAAATGGTTATAGATGTATGTGGTCAGTCCATTAAGAACTAACCATTGTTTTAGCTTTTACAGGATCCCAAAGAGATGCCATCGCCCTTAAGTCAGCAGGAAGCAACCTTATAAACGACTACGCCCCCTTTCCCAATAAGTTTTATGCTCCAAAGGTTGTGGGTAAAACTGGGTAAAAGACAAAACTATAATATAGCATCAGAGATCTTTTTTTGTAGAAGAGAGGGGGAATAGATAGGATAGATAAAGGTAGACTGTTCTACCTACCTATAATTCATTTCAGCTGAATGTATGGGCTAAGCTAAAGACAATTTGCACTGTCATAGATATCTGTATACTGATACTAATGCAAAATCATTTTATATGTTTAATTGTGATAATTTGTACATTGGTACAAAGTTTAATCTGAGATTGTTTTATGTAACCAAAGCAAGTTGTACTTCGATATAAATCTGAATCTGTAACTATTATGTAAAGCTGAATCTGAAATTGCTATATTTTATGTATGCTTCTACCTTTGTTTAAAATATTGTTAAAAATGTATACTATGTATACTATGCAATTACTACCTTCATTTAACTATACTAGAGATAATGTATGATTGCACTAGTTATGATATATGCACAAGATGTTTTATATACCTCTGTTTAGATGATATATATGTATTTACATGTCTAAAATGCTGTAGACACTTTACCTGGTAAAATACCCCTGGCTAATGTTCGATAGTTCTACTAAGGGTCATTGTTCAGAGATTGTACACCCCTTATATAGGTATTCTAATTTTTAAGACAGGGTTTATTCCTTAAGACGTTAAGATCTGCAGTCAACACTATTTAAGGTATCATATCCCAGTCATGTCAGATACAGGTTAGAATATCATAGATGGACAAGAATCTTCAACCGTTTCATAGACCCAGAGAATATGGCATTTAATATTTAAAATTCGGCCACGAGAGACACGACGACTCCTGGTGTCACTGCTCCCTTCTCGAGATGGTGTTGAGCATCGAAGATACTCCTTTGGAGTTGGTCCTTTTGGCAAAAAATGGCCAGCTGAGTAAGGAACTGTCCTTACCTTGATTGCTGACAGTACACACATGATGTCAAGCTGGATGAACAAGTTGATAGATGGAGACTGACGAAACCTGCCTAGACAGGATAAGACAGTCCCTTCAAAATTGTTCTGCTTGTGAAAAGATCTGTCAGATGCCATAGGCCTATAGCCAATCCGATAGATGCTAACGGTATACAAATCCAGAGGTGATTGTCCAGGTAGCTGTGTTGCTGTCCTCTCCCAAATTTTGGAAGTAGCTGCTTCCATGTACTTCTGTCTTTCAGACAAATTCACCTTCCTTCTCAGGTCTTGAAGAGGTTGAAGAATAGATGTTTAGGGTTTTCACCCTAGTATCCCTTAGATAAGAACACTCGGGTGTTAGATTCTCACTTTCCCAGATTAACCCTTTAAAATAATCTATACACCCTACTATCTACCAATATTCTAGAACTATTAGATGTACCTTATATAAGTTAGGCTTTGATTAGCAATTGTACTTTAACCTCTCCTAGATACTACCTCATAATAATTCCTACTGTACATAGTCTTAGTTTAGAACCTTCTTAGTTAGAAAAAGGGGGGAGATGTTGTGGGATTCAGGTGTCAGCTGATGGGGTCCAAGGAAGCTTATCCAGAATCCCGGGCTCCTGGAGGGGGTGTGGCCAAACCCATTGATAAGGGGCTGCTGGGACGCTGGGAGGCTCTCCTCTTCCTGGTTCCTGGCTGCTGGAGGGAGGATCCCATCGTCCGTCCGTCTGCAGACTCAGTCCCTGTTCAGGTGTTGCTGTAATCTGTTACCTGTACCGTGAGTGTTGGTTTATATTTTAATAAATATCTATCTGATATTGGTGTCCTTGTGGGTAAACTCCGCTACATCAGTGTACTAATGAAAATATCAGTTCATAAATATTTACTTGGGAATTTATTTAGGGAAAAATACTATATTAGTTACTATAAACAGATTTACAATATACAATAGGCAAAGTTCCTGGACTTTGTTATATGTTAATATAACTCAAAATGTAGCTACCCAGCAGAGAGAAAAAAAATGATTTGATGCTGCATGGCTGTTTTATTTTAAATAAGTTTTAGGCTTCATTCTTAAATAATTACAAAGTGTTACTTCCATACAGTCTTCCTTCCCTGTTTGAGAGAGAATCCGAAGCTAAAGAAGACTCAGTGGGCTGCTGTAATGACCGAGATACCTTGGAGCTCAGAAAATACTGAGAACAATTAGAGATTCCTTTTCTGTTGTTCAGGGCAACCTTCTTGCAAGTGAAGAGAAACTGTTTCTTGCACATGGTGAAACATATGTTTGAAACAGGAAGTGAGAGAATCTATTGTTTATTTGTAGCACAGGAGAGCCACAAGTACTCCTCTGAAGAAGTCACAAATGAGTGTTTGTACTCAGCATCATGTCATGGACACTCACAGACATCAGTTAGATTGAAAGTTCCAGTGAGTCCTGCATGGTATGATCCGAAATAGACAAGCAGGCAACACCTGTAACCACAGAGCAAACAGTGGAATTGTCAGTGAAATGAATATTCCTGTCATTTAAAATGATTACATTTGTCTAAGATATCTCCTGGATTCTTCCCCTTATGATAATTTTCTAATTTATTGGTAGTAATTTTAAATGCAAGTGGGTGTAGTGGGCTAACTGAAGCCCCTGCACTTCTGATCTGTAATTATACACAACTACAACATTGGTCCCATCTCATCTTCTTCAGCTGTCTCACATGAGATTAAATATTGTCTAGAAAGCAAACTGTCCCTCGGGATGAGAAAAGCATTAACCAGAATTTTCTTCAAAAGGATGACTACTCTAGTCAGGTTTTTGTTTAGCTGTAGACAAATTACCCTACACAAGTCCTATTTAGTTTGCAGGACTTATCTGGGATCACCACTCTAGATACTTCGGTCTGTAGCCATGTGACCTCTTTACTTAAGTTAAGTGGTACATCATAGCTACAGACGGAGTGTGTAACAGTGGAGAGATGTTCATCTTACACTGGATAACAAGAAGAGCAGGAGTCAGAGGTCAGGAAAGCTGCAGCCTAAAAGTACTCCTATGAACCCTACCCCAGTGGTGTACTTCCTCCAGCAAGATCTCATGGGCTACACTATCCAGGAATAAATAAATAAATAAATAAATAAATAAATAAATAAATAAATAAATAAATAAATAAATAAATAAATAAATAAATAAATAAATAAATAAATAAATAAATAAATAAATAAATAAATAAATAAATAAATAAATAGATGGATGGATGGATGGATGGATGGATGGATGAATGAATGAATAAATAAATAAATAAATAAATAAATAGTAAATAAATGAATAAATAAAATAAATAAATAAGCAAGCAAGCAAGCAAATAAATAAATAAGTAAGTAAGTAAGTAAGTAAGTTAGTTATTTAGTTAGTTAGTTAGTTAATTAGTTAATTAATTAATTAATTAATTAGTTAATTAATTAATTAATTTGTGCCTTAGCTGGGGACCAAATATTTAATACATTGACTTACAGGAGCATTTTATATGTAAACTATAATACCAATTGTCTACTCTATAAACTTGCAGTCTGGCACACAGTTGCTCTAGTCAATCATCAAGACTCAAGCAGACAAGTTAAATCTTCCATTTAACGCATCCAAGACCGAAGTGCTAAGGTGGCTACATTCATTTGCCTTCCTGTTTTGCACAATCTTCATTCTCTTTCATGTTAGCCCAGACCATTTCTTTATAAGTAGCCGGATTCTGAAGCATGGCACTCACTGCCTGTCACCCAAACTGAGCTGTTCGGCAAATCTTGAACTCCCATTTTCCGTTTTACCATGTGCTCTCTCCAAAACTCCAGATATATGTATTCCATCTGAGCCAGTGTAAATACAACCATACTTCAATAGCTAACATCTCTTCCAGAGGGATATGACCATCTTGAGATAGCTTCCTACCCATCCATCCAGCTAAACGCTTGCTATAATGCTATAGTGCTTGCTATGTCTTATTCTAGTGACACAAACACAAATAAAATCTGTTTCCTAATCATACATAACCTGAAGCTTTATTGGATAGGAAACCAGAGATATATCAATTACCCTACAACAGTAAGGCAGAAAATCAAGGGAAGAGAAATTATGGCTTCAGAACCTATACCACTCTGGATGGGCTGAAGGACAGAAAAGACTATCTGAGCCTTGAAACTCAGAGAGAGATGAGAATCTAGAGAAGAGAGTGAGGAATATTTTAGGGAGAAAGGTGAGGTAAAGGAAAGACATGAGTATGAATAATGTTCTAGAATCTGAACAGATATTCACAGAGGACACGACCATAATCTAAGAGGTGATGAAGAAACTATACTTGCGCTGCCACCATATGATTTCATAACTGCTCTAGTATATTAGCATCAAAACTCAAGTGGGAAGGCTGAATCCTATAGAGAAGAGTTCTGATATTTTATTTGCCTGTTTTTGACTTATTCTTAGTTCAAGCTTTGAAGATTTAAATTATTTTCCTTCGTTCTTGTTTCTGGAGTTTCAAAAAGAACAGACTGAATACAAAGGAGTTGGTGCAGTCCTAAAAACTAGAAGCCATTGACCTGGTAAGTTACCACATCAGAGAGAACAGTATCATTGGAAGTCATTCCATCGGTCTGGAGGAGAGCAGCCAGACAGAAAGGCACACAGTGGACAGGGAGGAGAATTAAATCACAAGAGCCAAAGGGAAAATTGAGGAGGTTACTTGCACTAATATTGATGTGGATCTCACTGATGCCAAGGGCAGAGAAGATTCCTCAAGCTTAAATTTGTGTTTTTCAAAGGCAGAAACACTAACCATGGCATTAGTTTGAACACACGTGTCTTTACCAAAAGATCTATCTTTCCTGTTCTATTAAAGCGTACATTAAATGGAAATTACCATGATCAAGCTCCCTATTAGGGAAAAGAGAGGTGATAATGGTTAATAGGAAATGTGGTTAAAACATTTACCAAACCATAGTTTAACTAGTGAGCCCACCTCGGTGCCAAATTCTCCACTTGCTGGTTTAGAAAGTTTTCCTTCTCTCATCCCTTTTAATGTTAATCCCTTTCACCACTTATAGACTCCCTTCTTAATATTGTAGAACTGTAGACAAGATACTTGACAAGAGTCAGTTTAGAGCTCGTGATATAAATTTTAGGAAGAAAAACTAAAATTTGTTTGTTAGCTGTGCGGATAATTCAGAGAAAACATGGTATGTCCGTTGATTTGAAGAATGGATGTCATTCTGAAAATGGAAGGCATTTCAGAAGGATGAAAGTGAAGCGTTAACCACAGAGAATGAAGTGTGGAGAGATATAGTGAAATGTCATTATCATCAGAGAACAGTTCTAAGGGAAGAGCTGACCAAATTGTGACTAGGTGAGTCATCAACAGAGACAAAACACTCCCTTTGATCATTGCAAGGCTGTGGATGGGTTTAGTAGAATAACAAATGTAGGGAGTTGGCTTTATTGCGAATGGTACCACTATAGGGTTATATTTTAGAAGTGTATCTCAAATGGAAAATAAAGATATATAAGAGAGACTATTATATAAAGATAAAATCACAAGCATTTCCCAGAGAAGAAAGAATGTCAGAAAAATATAAGACTCAAGAGGCAATGCAGGTGTTTTTAAGAAATTGGAGTGGCTTACATTGGGGGTGGGAAAGGTATTTCTGAACTTCTCAGCTGGAGAGACTGAAGACGCATCTCCAGCACTTACGAAGAGTGCAATCAGTTCAAGCAGGAGTGTTATGGAGTGTCTAACTAGGTTCAGGTTGGAGCATGTTATGTTTTAGCTCATTAAAGCATATGCAAGAGAAAGGAAGTCAAATACATTCAGGGACTTGGAGAATACAAAGGAAACTGTGTGTTAGAAAGAGAAAGAGAGAATTGGAGATAAATAGATTACATGGTGGTCTTAGAAATCACTGGGCTCCCTCAGGAAGTGCAGAGAAAGAATTAGAAGAAAAAGAGAATAAATAATTTAGATTTTGTAGCTAGAACTCCACTGTCCCTCAAGTGCAATCTCAAAATTTAAAGTATTACTCTTTTTTTCTTTTTTTCAAAAAAGCAGAAATGCAGAAACAAAGCTTTTTAGAGCTGTAATTTGTAGAACTGTAATTTTAATGGTGAGATAGACGTTGCCACATTGGCATGAATATTAAAATGTGAAAATGGGAAGAACTGTAACTTTAAGATGATTAATAAAGTGCATTCTAATATAAAGGATTATCAGGCCTCCAATCTATTAGATATCATATTGTTTGTATAGTGATTATATATACATATGCTTCCATACAGTTTCCTGTTAATATATCACAGGTACTTCCTGTAACAACTAAACTCAAGTAGTCTCATTATTTTTAGATAGTCGACCAAAAACAGAATTTAAAAAGCTAGAGTGATTATATTTTAACCCAAATACCATTTTTTCTAAATTTGCATTCTATTTTATTTTATCCATTAGCAACTTCCTCTTGGTGCCCTTCCATTCAGTAGCTATCAAATTAACACTAACTAATGGAGTGGGGCCTTTGCTTCCTTAGCCACAAGGCAAATGTAGCTGAATTTAGCCACCATTGTAACAAGTAGTAGAAACATGAGCACACTTCTCAAGATAGAAGTGATTCCGGCATCTACTTTAAAAAATTGGCTACATATATTATCACTATTTTTCACTTTTATAATAATTGGTTCCCCTTGAAGATGGGCATAGGCATGCCAGCAAGGAGCCTTTGGATCTATTAATGAGTGAAAAAAAATATGACAAAAGCCTACTCTTTCTATCAAAAAGGCCAAATTGTCTAGGTAGACAGACAGAAAAGCTGAGTAATGATCTTTTACTCTAGTCAAACACCACCAACAATATGACAATAAATGCCAAATGGGAAGCTTAGAATACCAGTTCATTTTTCTCCCAATTTGGCATCGATAGCCTCCTTTTTCTGCATTGAACTGTTAGAAAATTATGAGCAGAAGTTGGGATATTCACCACTAGCATCCCCAAAGGTAAAAATGTAGTGAAACCCTGAAGAACCTTGGCTTCATTACCATTTGGTTAGAAACAGACAAACCCTTGCTTCCCACCAGGGTGTTCAGAGGAACATGGGTCTTAGGACTTTCCCAATGGGGCCAAGGCCACTGCTTCCCATATGATGCTACACATGGCTGTGCAAAAGAGAAACATGTTATAAATTTTCCCCAAACTGAGCTAGCATTAAAACTCAGTGGGAGGCAATTCTCCCACCAACAATCATCAGTAATGAAAAACCCACTCCTCTGGTGTCAATGGAGTTTCAATGTCAGTTCCTCCAGGAGGAGCCTTGAACTTAACCCACTTAGCAGGGGTGAACTAATGTCTCCACTCCTGCTACAATCATGTCAGGGGAAATAAACTAAATAGACATAGAAATTAATTTCAGAGCCTCATAGTATAAAAGCCAAAATATACCTATTTCTTCCAACAATCACTTTCATACTAAGAATCAGGGGGCAATGGTTAAAATTGAATGGAGAAATTACAGGACAATACATATGATAAAAAGGCAAATATGTTAGAATAATTTTATAATGAATAAAGTATACATAAAACATTTCAGTAAGTGATCATAAATATACCTGAAATAATAAAATAAAATAAATGTTAATAAAAGTGTGAAATATGTAAGAGAAAAATCTATAGATATGTTTGTAGTAAGTTTATGATGCTGTATTGTAAATAATTGTCCTGCCTATGAGTTTAATAAAAAGCGCTGATTGGCCAAAGGCAGACAGGAAGTATGGGTGCGGCTACCAGACTAAGAAAACTCTGGGAACATGAAAAACAGAGCAAGATGCCACAGAGACACCAGAGAAGCCAGCAAATGCAGAGGACAACTATGCTGCTCTGAGAAAAGGTACCGAGCCACATGGCTGAACAGGATAAGAATCATGGGTTAGTTTAAGAGGAAGAGCTAGCAAGTTATATGCCTGGGCCCCAGGTCAATCAGCGTACAGTTAATGTAAGCATCTGTGTGTCTCTATGGGACTGCGGGTCTGCGGGTCCTTGGATCCAAACCTTGAGGCTAGCCTGGAAAGTCGGGCCAGAAACCTCATACTACACATGTAAATCTGGAAAACATAATTACAAATACCTAATTTAGCAAATAAGTTGAACGGCAGAAGAGAGAAGAGTCAGAGAGGGGAGAAGACAGATATATTAGCATATTCACACTAAACAATATAAAGAAAGCAAAATGATATCCAAATATAAGAAAGGGAAATGGATGATGGAGGAAAGAGTGGGAGAGAAATGTAGAAGAGAGACTTAAAAGTTTGGTAAGTTTTTTGAAAGTTGTATCATAGTTTAGTGAGAAAGTATGTAGTTGGAATAGTTCCAGAGAGCTTCACAACAAATAAGATTACATAATTAAAAACTCTTCCACTAAAACGTAAGTACAAACAGAAACTGAGAGTGTATCATACAGGACAGAACAATGTATGGGGGGGGGTGTGAGTAGGTACATTTGAATGGGTCTTAAAGAGACTAAAATGATAAAGAGATAAAAGAGGTAAAAATGCCCAAGGGAAGCAAATTGGCTGGCATTTAACACCATGTCTGAGGAACATATCCTGCTGTAATCTTAAAGACCCTGACAAAAAAAAAAATAAAACTGAAAATCACTTGAAGAAACAACACCTAAAAACTGTCTACATTTGGTAAACGATGCAGACTTATGGTTCAAGATACTGATGAGCTCCAAACAGGGCAAACTATGGAAAAGAAAAATACCTAATATTTTAAATAATTCAAAATTAATTTAACAATAGCACATCACACAAGCATTAATGGAACATTATGAGGGGCTGGAAATGCCAATGTAAAAAGAAAAGACTGATCAACCAATCAACTAAGAAAATGTTACAATCCTAAATATTTGTAAACCTAATAAAAGACTAGCAAAATTAGTGATATAACTGTGGGAGATTGTGGTGTTACATTGTAAATAATTGTCCTACCCACTGGTTTAATAAAAAGTGCTGATTGGCCCAAGGCAGGCAGGAAGTATGGGCGGGGCTACCAGACTAAGAAAACTCTGAGAACTGGAAGCACAGAGCAGAATGCCAGAGAGAAGCCGGAAGAAGCAGAGGACAACTATGCTGCTCTAAGAAAAGGTACCCAGCCTCATGGCTGAACAGGATAAGAGTCATGGGTTAGATGAAGGGTTAGCAAGCTATATGCCTGGGCCTTAGACCGATCAGCCTAAAACTATTGAAAGCATCTGTGTGTCTCTGCGAGACTGCGGGTCTTTGGGTCCTAAACCTTGAGGTAAGGCCCGAAAGTCTGGGCCATAAACCTCCTACTACATTTAACTATCCTTGAAGTTCAAAGGAACAACAGACAGATCAAAAACTACTGTCAAAGATTCAATACCTCTCTCAAAAATTGATGGAATGGCTAGTCAAAAATCAAAACACAGCAAAAAGGTGACCACCAAAGAGATATACATGCAAGATCAGTTCATTGTGAAACAAAAATTGCCACAACTCATCCTAAATAAACACCCAATAACTTCTCATGAATTCAAATGTACAATTTTGAGATCCACATAAAAAGACTCCAGGGAGAGGTAATTTCAACAGGAAACTCTCCCAAATATTTTTTTTATGTTGACATTAACTGTACATAATTTCTTCAAGGAAACAGAAGGCCATGATCACATTTCATCATTTTCTGAAGCTAATTTTATCACCAATGAGCATTGGATTTATGAAACTGAACACTAAATTTAAGTGTGAGGCTTTTCAAAAATGCAATTAATATTTGTCTTGATCTAGCAAAAAGTGTTTAGGCTTGATATCAAGCATAGTTGGTGAATTATAAAATCGATAGCTTGAGTTTTATCTATACCCAAAACATTAAATGCATAGAACCATGATTAATAGGCACAGAGAAAATCTTTGTAAATTATTTTACAAATGCAAATAATCTAAGGACTCTCAAAACTAACATAAAGTGCTTTAAAGTCCAAGTCAAATACAGCCAAAATATAGGCATTCAATAAAAAATAATATCCATAAAATATCACTATATATCTATAATAATATTTTTACTATCATGGGGTTATGATGATGTAGAAAGGCAGAATCACTCAAACACTTGTGCATTGCTTTGGGGAATATAAAATTTTATAGCCACTCTGGAAGACAGTTTGATAGTTTCTCAAACTACTAAATATGCTGGCAACCCCATGACCCAGCCATTATACTTTTGGACATTTATCCTAGAGGAATGAATTGTTAACATTCACACCAAAGTCTATATACAGATGTCCACAGTAACTTTATTTTTAATAGCCCTGTTAACATTTCTGATGCAATTCCACGCATGAATGGACAGAAAAATCACAGAATATCTTTATCACAGAGTATTACCCACAACAATTAGGATTTGTTTACCACTGTATTCTGCTAAGTGCACAATCCAATCCTCCAAATTTAAATTCAGTCCATGTATACATATGGTGAGTGCATTATTCTTTGCCACTGGTCAATATGAATATGAGAATAAAGTGTTTGGAGTTGTAAGGAGGCCACATGATGAATCTTTATGTTGTTGGGACTATTCCTGTATCTTCACCATAAATATCAGTTGAAAAGTATGATACTGAACTATTGTAGATTTCAAAGTTGCTGTCACTTAGAAAATAGCTAATATGAAGTTTTTGAGCATGCTAGTAGTATTTAAGACAGCCATATATTATATAACACAGACATTGCCTTTCTATAACTTTAAAAAACTTTTGGCCTTCTGAATGAGTTTTCTTTTATGCCTAGATTTTAATTCCATTAACTTTGAAAATAAAATGTCATGTTGAAAAAATTAAGATGCTTTCGAAAATAGAAGAAATAGTATATATGTATTTGTGTGTGTATATATATATATATAATATCTCTTTGCATGCTGAATATGATATCTAACTTAAAAATGCTGAAAAAAAAGTATTGATGATGCGATAGTATCTACTTTGCCACACCTGACCTTGTTTTTAATGAGCAGCAATAAAGAATCTTAGTGCATGTCTGCATTCCTATTCCTGAGTCTTATTGTATCCAAGATATTTCAATCATCTATGTTTCATAATTGCATCTAAATATGGAGACAATAAAATCATCATTTTGAACACTAACTCAATTATTATTATTGTGCACGCTCTATTGTTTATTGAGCAACAATTTTCCATATGCCTCTCATGTTCTACATATCTGGCAAACAAAATCAGAAACAGCTCTGTGTTTTGGACTTTGATCAAGGTTATTTTTGTAAGGTGGACTTGGATTATAAAGACAATAGCTCTTTCTACAATATAGGAGTAGCAACATGCTTACTATTGGTATAATAACATTCACATACTCGTAAGGCTAGCATTGGTAGTCCAAGGTCATTCCACACTATACAGCAAGATACTGTATCAAAAACTTGCCTCCCCTAAAAAAAAAAAAATCACTTTTTCTGTGTGATATCCATTTGAAGGTCAAGGTATCATTCCTGCCAAACTTTGGCCCAGAAATGACACATTAGTGCCAATGCCAATGCTTTTTGCTTATTCATGAGCACTGAGCACTAATATAGGATAGTCCCATCACTTCTTCAAAAACCCACGAAGCTCTAGAGACAAACTTACTAGTTTTTAAGTAGCACACAAAAAAAAATCAGAACCTTCAGAATCCTCAGCACAGCCCTATCCCAAGCACATACCCTTCCAACTTGCTATATTTTAAACTATAACTAGCAGGGAGCTGAGAAAACTGATAAGGAAGGCTGGGAAAGCTGTCAGTGCCCTGGGATTTGCAGCAGTGTGATGACCAGAGCATCCCTAGGTTCACTGATAATGGGATTTATTGTCTATAATTATGACAGACGAAAGAGTTGTAACTATTTTCCCAGGTGAAAGTTGAAAATGATAGCAACTCATATTTAAAAAAAAAAACAAACAATAAAAGAATAAAAGTCAAACATTGCTCATAGTTACTGCAAGAATAAAAGCTGAATCAGAATGGAGATGTCTGTTCTCAGAGAAATGATGGACTAATGGCTACACTCGGAGTAGGGTCCTGCTGCCCTGTGTGTGCAGTGTGGTTGTTTATGTGTCATAGCCATTAAACTCGAAATCATTCTGGTAAATACAGTAAACTGGTTCACTATAAGCCTCAAGAACAAAAATTTCTCTCAGTGTCTTCAATAATTTGCACCATTAAATGCTGATAGTTTTATGCCCAAAAGGAGGAAAGAACCAGATCTTATGTAGCTCATTCCTTAAAAGGGGGTTGTCCTTACTATGTTGAATTTTTCAAAGAACATTCTGAGGCTGGAAAAGTCACAAGTGAGAAAAAAGGCAAAACTACTAAAAGTCTTCCAAACTAATCTTCTTCACTCAGATGTGCACATTGGAAGGCATTGTCTACCTGCTTCATGGTGTCTTCTATTACAAGAGTTCATTTCAAGGAAGTATACCTGGAAAACTGTCAAGCCAAACCAACCATGACCTTCAATTAGCTTCACATCTCAGATGCATTTGGTGTAAACAAAGTTTTAGTCAAAATATATGAGATCTGTGGATAGAATTCTATTGGTTATGTGAATTATTATTTATTATTGTGCATTGGCACAATTGTAAATATGTGGACCAGCTTTCAGTGATGTCATTTGTAATCATACAATGCTGGGATACTGCTTACTTTACACAGTACATAATTGTTTATACTATATAAGCAGACTGTCAAATCTTAAGTCTAATCTCAAATTATTTTACTCACAAAGTATAGAATTCCATTTTTCTTCCTAAAAATGACTAAATGGGTTGACGTTGTTTCCTAGTTTATATAAATCATACAAAAAGAATGAGTCTAAAACACAAATATGAATGATGTTAACTCTGACATGGTTGTTAAAGCAGAGCTGTCTCTGTGAGAGACTGGTTGTTAGAATAGCAGCTTAAATTCTACATGTTCCACTTATTATATTATTATATCAATGCAATATATGACCTCAGGATTCACCACATACTTATTATTAGGACAAATATATCAAACTGTTAATATGAGAGTGGACTCTGCAGAAAACTCAAGAGAAACAAATTCACTCGAGGAAGTAACTCATACTGTTTGTTACTTACAACAAGAAGATTTAAAGAAAAATTCCCAAGAAGAGAAAAAATCTAGATAAGTGGAAGAAAATGATAAAACAATACTCTGAGGCTTAAACAGTCATAGGCATGTATTCTAGAACAGTGAGACTCTCGAAAGTTAATTGTCCGTTGTAAACATGAGGCTGATGGGATAATGATCCTTGTTCCTTTGTTTCCTCCTGTGGTCCCAAGGACAGCTGTGGGGGCTGAACAGCTGCACCCATTTGTTGTTGTTCACACATCAACTACCATCTGCCTTTTTCTTCACTTGTAAGGTGGATAAATGTTAAGTTTGGGTCCGAATAAATGATGCCTTAGATTGTCTTTGTGAACTAGTGTTTGTTATTACCTGCACCGAATGAGGATACTGCTCATATCCCCTTGTGATTATGTTCCCTATCCTGTGTGGAAGTATCATAGGCAAGTGCAAATTGCCAATGAGGCGGGAAAAGATCATTTTGGATTAGCAAATTCTTTAAGGATAAGCTTTCAAGTTTGTGCTGGTCCAGTGGTACAGCTTTCACTTGAGGAGCAGCTGCCTTGAAGACCATAAGAAGTGTCTCTTTCTTGCAACTACAGAAAGGGTAAAGATGAAATTTCAGCCCTTGAACTTAGGGCAATTATTGATATTCCTGCTGCTTATGCTACAAATTCCTCTGACTGTGATTTATCTTATGGATAAATGGGGAAGCCGACAGCATTCAAAAAAGAAATGAGTCAGCGATGTCTTTGGATAATTCAATGGTTTTCTACGGATTGTAAGCAAACAATTTCATTTCTCCAGTTCTATAGGCTCATTTAGAAGTATGTTCAAATGGAAATAAGATTTTGTGATAGAGCTAAGGACAGAAAAGAGATGTGTTGCAAGCTTCAAAATGAAAACAAATGTAGTCTAAGCTTTTTAAAACACAAAGCAAAGAAATTTATTTGAGTATCTAATGCCTACTAGAGACTATCCGAGGCTCCAAGATCTGGCAATACAGAAGATATATTTTGCCTGTAAGGCTCTCATACCACATCACAGCCTGAGACTGGTGTCTGGGCAAGGTCAGCCTCTGGTATAATAGCCTAGGATTCATCTCTGAAACATTCCACAGTGAAACTGATAGAAACCATGTTTTAAATTTAGGAAATTGTTCCTAAAAGCAGACCACAAATGAAGAACTATCTGCTCATAAAAATCCAGTGAGAAAGTCAAGAATCTTTGGAATCTGAAGCTAGAACACTTCTATTAACTTGCTCTTCAAATAAACAAGACAGAGCCTTCACATCAAACTTCTCAGTGTCAAGAATTTTGGATGCCTGGTCCTTTAATCCTTCTTCTGGAGGGCTTTCTCCATCAAATTGTTCCCAACACCTGCTGAGAAAGCTATGTCCTCAGCAAGCATGGTCCAAAGTGGGTATTTTCCTTCTCCACCCAACCCTGGTGAGAAATAATGAGACTCTGGCATCCCGTATCTTATGATCAGAAAGCAGTGTCTTGGCAGCCCCATGACCTCATTCTGGAGTCCATCTGTCTCTCCACCAATTTATTAGTCGCTGTAAGACTGACAGAGAGACTCGTACTATTTCCTTACTCATGTTCTGACTGCCAGCCCTAAGCCTTAGCTGATAGATTTCTGCCTAAGTGGTGGAAGAAATGTCTTCAAGCTCTTTCCAAGAGAAATAATGGGACATCCCAAACCCAAAGATATTCTCAAAAACACTGGAATTTTTTTATTAAAGGTATCAGGATTCATGATCTAGTGTGAATTTCATGTTGTCTGCAGGACAGTAGTGAAATGGGGTCTAAGGCAACTGGCACACGAGCTCCTGAGGTCAGAACAACTAGCAAAGATATTATTTAAGGTAAGCAGAGGCTCAGACAGAAAATTCAGTTATTAAAGCTGAAGGTTTACTAAATGAAGATCACATTAGATTTGAACTAAGAGAAGAGGGAAAAAATAGAATAGATGAAGTCACATTTTGAAAGAAAGAGAAGAGGGGAAAGAATGAAAATGAGTGGGATTGGAGAGATGGCTTAGAGGGGAATGGTCAAAGTATTTACTGCTAAGCATGAGGACCTGAGTTTGATCCCCAAGACTCATTCTTTCTGGAAGAAAACTCCCACAAATTACCCTTTGACCTACATATGCACACTTATACATATGCATGGGTGCACATACACACACACACACACACACACACACACACACACACACACACACACACATTTAATTAACTGTTGATGGAAAGGACGAAAAGAGCTACAGAGCTTTGGGAAGATGTATGACATCACTAAATGCACCAAACATACAGACAATTTCAGAAACACATGAGAGAAAGAAAGAAGAAAAATGTATGTGGAGACATAAAGTTTGAACCTCCCAAATGTCTTGGCAGACATGACCTCCATGAATTCTAAGTCAAAGAGAACACCCTCCAAACATGCACAGCATGAAAAAGCTAAGTGAAAATAGATGGGAAAATCCTGAAAATGGCAAAAGAAAAACAATGGGCTACTTGTAAGGGGACAGCACTAAGATGAACAGATTATCCAGGACAAGCAGAGACTAGCTGGTTGTGGGGCATCATGTGCTGTATTTTTTAAAAAGTCTACTATGACTCCTATAGCCATAAAGAGACATTTCTAAGAAGGCATAATAAAGGCAGCTAACTACTACTATAACTATATACTATTGAATGACATTATACGGATGGAGTGTTGGCTCTCGGTAAAGGTCTTTGTCAGCAAACCTAAAGATTTGTGTTTAATTGCCAGAACCCAAGGTATTGACAGAGGAAACTGAATCCAAAAGCCTCCTGACTTCACACAATTACATTGTGGCATATGTGCACTCCCACATATACATAAATATACAACATAAATAAATGTAATTGTAATAAGAAACCTTAGAGATGCTATTGATATATATTTTCTCATTCCATTGGCCAATTTAAGTGGCAGTTATTTATGAATTTAACTATAATATATATTATACATAATATATATGTATTTTATGGATATAACTAACAAAAATATATACATTGTATAATAAATATAATATTGTGTAACATACTTGCCAGCAACAAATAAGACAACAAGGCAGTAGGAAGAACACAGCTAGAAGAAGCTAAGAAAATTAATAGATAAGGCAAAACCATTTTAACACTGTAATCTTTAATTCATTACATTATCAGATTTTATACATGTGCAGTGCTACACTTAAGAATAAGGCACTGAAATTCAGCTGCCTTAAATCTGAAGCTGTTTCTTTCATAATTAAATACATATATGATGAGTTCTAGAGAAAATACGTTGGAAAATAATTAAATAAATGAAGTTGCTGGTTATAAAGTATTTACCTAAAACAGAAGGAGTGAAAAGAAATAAAGAATGTGGACTGAAACTCTGGAACCAATAAGTCAAAATAAACCATCTCAGAGTTTAAGTGGTTTATCTTATGTGCTCTTTGACTCGGACAGAAAGCTAGCTCCTCACACCGCAAATTCAGTAATCCAATAAAAAGGCAATGGTTGTCAGACTGGATTTATACAAAGAAAAACAGGATCCAATTATGTTGTTTACAGAAGACACATGGGATTTAAAGACACACATAAAATGAAGCAGGTGGTGTAGCATGCAAATAGCAGCCAGACAAAGGCTGAAGTGGATGTACTGATTCAGACAGGAGCAACTTTAAGACATAAAGGACATGTCATAACTCTGTAGAGAAATGCTCTGTGACACTGTGAAAATCATAATAAATTGGGAAATGCTTAGCTAGATTTGCCCAAAGAAGCAAAGAGAAGGCCTAAGCTACAAATCTACAAGACTTAAAACTTAGCGGAGACCATAATCACTGACCTCCTAGAAAGAAAAACAATTAATACTCAGCCCTTGTTCTAAAGCTTCCTACACAAAGAGAGCTTGGGACAGGCAACTCCTTCGCCAGATACCTTCGTGCAGCAGGAAGCTGTTACCTTATTTCTCAATAAAACATTGTTAGTCTGTCCTTCAAAAGGAGGAGGAGGAGGAGGAAGAGCAAAGGGAAAAAAAGAAATCAGGTTTGGGCCTGACATGAGAAAACATAATACTTACACTGAGGCAATTGAAGCAGGAGAATTACAAGGCCATCAGAGATTGATATGGTGAGTTCAAAGCCAACCCGGAATATATAAAAAGACGTGTGTGTGTGTGTGTGTGTGTGTGTGTGTGTGTGTGTGTGTGTGTGTGTGTGTGTGTGTGTATTTGTGTATATACTGGGTTTATTTAATGGCATATGTATTTTCTCAGTCCTAGAGAAAATTGTTTCTCCTTTTATCCATATCAAGTGACTACTTTGTAGCTGTGAAGTTTCCTGCATCTACGTTGGCATGTTGATGGTCCTTACAATGCAGGTCTCATTTAGGTGGCCATATCGTTGAGACTTCTGGGTGCAGTGTTGCTGTAATTTCTGGAAGAAATTATCTAACAGCATGTGTCCTGGTTCTCTAGCTGTTATAATCTGCCCCCACTTTCTCAATTGACTCTGGACCTTGAGTGTCAGGGTTGTGCTGTGGCGTGCTAATTGGGGCTAGGTACTTCACAATCATTTAATCTCTGCTTTTGATCAGTTGTGTATCTCTAGAATGATATAAATATGCTGTATAAAAGAGATCTCTTTGATGTAGAGCTAGATACACTATAAGAATAGTCATTTAGGTTTAGAAAAACAGTTCTATTCTAAGGTCTGTATGTTCTACAGCTATAAGAAGTTGACTATCTTTACAGTACTAAGTATGAATCCCATCACCCTGAGCAATGCTTAAACTCAGACACTCTTGGTTGCGAAAATGAAATGGTTACCACCATTGTACTGTTGAGTATATGTTGTTGCACTGGTCCGTGTTATGGTTTCTCTGCCGTATAGATGGGTAGAATTAGCAATATCAGGCTCTCTTGAGAGCTTGCATAGCATCTACAGCTACTCTGAGAGCTAGTCCTAATAGGGGAGCCTCAAGATTAATTCCAGCTTTCTTTTCCAAGTCCTGTGTCTGAAGTATGTGATATCTTCAGTAATAAAATGTTATCTTCACATTCAGTGAAGCACCAAAGGGCAATGGTGATAGCTTCTATTGCTTTGAGGGTGTCTTGGACCCCACTGACCACGAATTCAGAAAGGATTACCAAGCCTGATACCAACATTGTATGGGAAGCACCGTGTATAGCAAAACTCTATTTACATGATACATATGGGGCAATAGCTCCTTGCCATGCCTTGTGGCTGGGGTGGGAAGGACTCAACCATGCACCTCCAGATGGAGAGTGTGGAGAGTGGCACACAACGTTGATATCTAGGCCCTGTCCCATGAGAGAATCACAGCAGCAGCTCTGAACTGACCAGAGCCTGCCTCATGCCTGTAGAGCATGTGGTCTGGCTCCATTATGCTGAATACAGGGGAGGTGGAAGAGAGACACAGGCAGAGGGGTTCATGGACGGGGAGATTATTGGATATATTGAATAGGTGAAGGTGGTGAGGGACGGGCTGCTGTGAATGACCTACTTAGCACCAGAGCCCAAAGGGATATCCAGGCCTGAACTATTGCAAGGGCTAAGTCTTGGCCCCAGGCCCTGAAATAGCTGAGGGGGCCTGAGTGGATCTCTCTGGCTCCCGTCACCACTGAGGGCCTTAAAGAGGCCTGTAATCTAGGTCTCCACCTAAGGCCATGTTGATGTTAAAGGCCATTCTGTCACAAGAGCCATGCTGATCTCAGTGGCCTGTGCTGTCACCTGGGCCATGGAGTTATCCACTCGAGTTGCTAGAAAGGGCCATGTCTGAGTCTGTGACCCTGCAGCAGGCAGTATCTGAGTTGATGTCCATGGCTCCTGTTATTAAAAAAGGGTCATAGGAATCATGTGTGTTGAGCTGTGCTAAGTTGGCCCCACCCTTCACTGGCCCTTGGACAGCTGGTCCTGCTCTTTGCTGAATACTGAAGCAGGAGAGCTATCCTCCTCACTTGGGAAAGATGGCCCCATCCCCTATGGGCGTGCACCTCACCTGTACAGCATACTAGAGCCAAAGCTGATCCTTTTGTCAAGGATCTAAGTGAGCTAGCCCTGAGGGTGTGAGAACAGCAACAAGCAGCAGCGCTGACATGGCTTTCCAGTCATCTGTCATGTGAGAGCATGGATGAGGGAAAGATGCCCTACCTCTACCCTGCCCCTTCATACCTAAAGAGAACTGGCCCTGTCCCTTACCAGCTCCAGTACATGGAAGAATAGGAACTACACTTCACCTGTGCAGTACACTAGAGCTGACTCTCTTGACACAGGTGAGCTGGCCCTGAGGGCAGGAAAGCAGGAGATCAGACCCTACCTTGACTTGTATGACCCCTCACAACTACCACAGCAGCAAAGAGAAAAGGCCCTGCACCTCTCCTGGGAAAGACAGTAGAGCTGGTCCTGGGGTGTGAGTGTGGGTGATCCAGAACCCAAGGCTTGAAAACAGGAGAACTTGTCTACTCCATGCTGCAGGCTACATGGGGTGGGGGTGGGGGGACTGACCAGCTCAGTGTTGGAACACTATTCTAGGTGGTGATGACGTGGGGGGGGGGGGGCGCTGGCAGGTTGACCAGCTCAGCCACCACCCAGGCCTAGAAACAGGGCTGTGAGTTGGCCTACCCCAGCATCCAATTTATTTATGAGAAGGGGGGGCGAACCTACAAATTGAAAACTGCACGATCTTCAAGACAGGACAATAACAGGATACCCAAGAGGAGCCACAGTTTGGAGTCTATTATTGATAATGCAGCAGAAGCCAGAAGCCTCAAGCCAGACCAATGACTTAATGCATTGAACACTGGCAAGTGAATATGCAAGAAACAAAGTGTAACCTGTATAACTCGCCTGACCACACTACAATTTCCATGAGGAGATTCTTGCTTTTATTTATTTATTTATTTTTGATTTGTTTGGTTTGATTCGGTTGATTGGTTTTTGGGTTTTCATTTAAATTTTGTTTTGCTTTGGATGGGGGTGTCAAGGATGGGGGACAGATGAGAAGGAGGATGGGAAGATGGGTGGGATTGGCATGTACGATGCAAAATATACAAAGAATCAAGAAAAGTTTAAAAATATATGTGTGCATAAGCACATATGTATGTTATATGTATTTTTAAGTAAGCTTAGAAAATAACTTTTCCCCATGGCCTTTCAAGTGTCCTTATTGTTATATTTTATTCCTCTCTCTTCCTCTGGATTATCCCCTTCCACTTCTTAAAGTCCCTTCATTGTTTCCAATTTCCCTTAATACACTCTTAGTATTGCCTTATGAGAATAGAGGAAATGATGTAGACAGTCATATGCCAACAAATTAGACAAAAATATGGAAAAATTCCAAGAAAGTGTCAATGTACTTAAATTGGCTCAAGAAAAAAAAAAGTCATTCAAGTAGCTCTGTGTTGGTAAGAAGATTAGATTGATATTCAAAACGAATAGTAATTATAAGCTCTGAAGACAAGAGGGGAAATACGTCAAGCATTTAAGAAGAACCAACATATCGATACAAGACAAAATCATGACATCAAATTCCTGCCTCGCACCGTGAAAAGGGGTCAACTAAAAATGGAGATTATGAAATGGATCAAGGTCTGAATGAAACTTAAGAGATAAACCATACCATACGATTCTCTGAACAAAACAAAGAAGAGAATATTCGTGATCCTGAATTTGGCAATTGCAAAAGGCTGAGCAAAAGAAGAAAATAGTCAGCTTCACACCACAGTAAAGAAAAACTTTAACTTTTGTTCTTCTAAAGACACTATCAAGGAAATTAAAAAAAAAAGCCTCTGCAGATGAGAAACTCTTTCCCATTCATATATTTGATAAGGGTCTTCTGTCTGAATTGCGCGAATATGGACAATTCTGGAATGAAAAACAAAATAACAAAATTATTTAAGCATCTTTACAAACATTTCTGTGAGGAAGACACACAGACAGACAATACATACATAAGAAGTTGCTCAACATTACTAGTCGTTAGTGAACTGAATATAGAAATATGACAGATTCAGATACATATGTGTATACACATGTATGTATGTATGTATGTATGTTTGTATGTATGTATGTATGTATGTATGTATGTATGTATGTATGTATGTCCTCGTGTAGCTAAGATCAGAAAATTAGACTGTGAGAGCTGTCCAGGGCCTGCATGTGGAGCCGGTAAAATGCTTGCCTGGGATGCACAGAGCCGAGTTCAGTTCCCAGCACAGGATCATGATAATATTTATCTTCGGTCCCAATACTTAGGAGCCCAGGAACAAAGGATCAGAAATTCATGATCAAAGCCAAACTGGAATATTAGACCCTCACTCCAAAAGTAATTGTTCATGGAGAAACTAAATCCTCATATACTTCTGCTAGGATGCAAACTGGTGAGGCTGCCTTGGTGAAAACCTGGCAACTCCTCAAATGAATAAACATAGAATTGACTATTAAAACATAACTCAGAAACATGTGTGTGTGTGTGTGTGTGTTTGTGTGTGTGTGTGTGTGTGTGTGTGTGTGTGTGTGTGTGTTTATCTGTGTAAGATTATCTAAAAAATCATTAAATAATGATGCCCTAAGGCTGGCTGGGATGAAGAAATAGGAAAGTAATTTTAAAAATTTTAGAAATTTTGATGTTTGTATATATTTGTGGATAAACTAAAAAAACAATTGAACTATACATCTTAATTCATTGAGTTGCATGGCATGTGGATTATGTATCAAGAAAGCTACTCTCTGAAAAATCTGAATCTGTGCTGAGAGAATTCAAGGAAGACAAAAACGAACCATTTTGTCAAATATAGTTCTGAGGACAGAAATCTCAGAGGATATGATTTTTGGAACTAGCACTTGAAGAGTAGACAAGCATCTATTCCTTCTATATTTTATATTTATCTAGAATTATACATATTATCATTTTGCATACAACCAGGACATGAGCCCTGATGATGGTAAAATCCTCTTAGATTTAGCCATTGGTTTATAGTATTGGTATGAACTAAATATAAAAAGAAATATAAATAGGTGAATATATTATCTAAATTTCTGCTTTATAGTTATTAATTATAACTGCTTTAAGTCTTGAAAGAATCTAGTCATTTCATTGGGAATATCTTTCAAAATTCTTTCAAGTCATACTGTATTACTCATATTTTTCATGAATAATTCTTCTATATTCTTAGACAAAGAAAGAAAAATAATGGATTCACTAATTACATATCTGCAATATTTTTTAAATTACATTTCTTACTAATAAGTATTAAATCCCTTGTTTGATATTAGTAATTTGTATCTGATAGCCAAATGATCAGCACTAGATAATAGCCAATGTCCTTGAGTAACTGAAAACCTAAGCTTATCTGCCTAAATCAGGATATTGTCGACATTTTAGCATTCTGATTTTTTTTTCTTTATCCACTTGGAATATTTATCCACATAAACATCAGCTGCCAGAGCATTAGTCATTAACTGGAAATTAACTATAAGCTATCCATTTTCGCTTAGTGGTGCTTTGCATTCTTCAATTAACGCATGCTAAGATTTGGTTAGTATAGAGATGTTGACGGATGCTGGGGATGCACCAGTACATAACACAGAGTTCCTGCCCTTTGGGAGCTACACTTTAGTAGCCAAAGCAGAAAGTAAATGGGGAGTTATTCTGAGTCATTTAGAGTACCCAAGAGAAGTAAAGCCTTCTGAGGAGACATTGAATTGAGTCACAGACTGAGGCTTCTTCTGAAACTAAAGAGAGTATATATTTAGGTATCTCTGTGTGTGTATGTGCATGTATGTGTAAGTATGTGTATATGTGTCTGCTTTTGGCAGAAGATACCATTTATTTTGTTGAAAAACACAGCATCTGCAAAGCACCATGAAGGAAACAGCCTACCCAGAGAAATGTTCTCTCCTCTTTTTCTCTGAATAAGACAAAAAGGTGGTGATTCCATAAGTCATAACCTCCACATGGTACCCAGGAATACTTTTGCCCTCTTTACCTGAAAACAGTTTTATCTATATCATGAGATATTTCCCAGTCAAGTAACCTGTAAAACATCCGTAAGAGTAGGGAAGAGATAGAATAGGCGTGAGTCTCCTGAGACTTCTTTTTCCCTAGAGTACTGTCTATCCAAGTCAAATCAGGAAACTGGCCCATTTTGCTGCAAACCTCCCCGAGAACATGCCAATTCAATTTGGCAAGCCCCAAATGGCAAACACAATTTGGAATACACAAGCACACCATACCTTGGATGCTCCTAACATCAGAGCAGAATTCCCAAGAGTTTTGAAGTTCAGCCAGTCAAAGCAAATGTCTGTGAATCCTCTCGACAGAAAGCAGACACCCCATTGCTGTTATATTTAGCTGCAAAGTCACTGTGGGGCCTATGTATCAATCACTTTGTAGAATAAATACCTACCACCTTACAGCGCATTAAGAGGCAGCAACATATTAGTCTCTAGAACAAAGTCTGTCCTGAGTAGAACGACTGTTGTCTTGACAGAGGTGGAAATAGAATTCTATGATGTAAATAGTGCCATGCAGCTAGTCAGAAAGGATCAGCCTGTGCAGAGATGACTGCAGTACAGCCCTTTCATCTGAGTTCCGAGTTTATCATCTAGAATGTAGAGTTAACATTAAGTCTATTGTCCTTTCTCATGATTAGAAATGCTACTTCAGGCTTTGCTGCGGCTACTTGGTAATATTAAGAAGACCTGGGGTTTAATTCGGGCTTCTGTTCTACTCATCATTTCTTGTAAGCCTTTGCCCTCGAGTGTGCCCCCTCCCCTTTGGTATAATTTCAAACTTCAAGTTTGTTTGCAAGGGGAAAGTCGGTGGACAGAGACAAAGACTGGGCCACTCCCCATTTAATGGGTAAATGAGAACTTTCCTGGATTGTCATCCACCAGCCTGTTGAAAGCTATTGGCTGATACTTGGTCATTCTTAGTTAAAAGCAACAATGAAATGAAGGATTTTGCTTAGGTCTTAACAAGTTGAAAAAGACAGAGGAAGCGTTAACGTTCACAGCTCCTGAACTAGGGGCCACCAACCAGGCCTAGTACTCAGCTCCATTAGGTTGGCTTTTAAAAATAGCCTATCTTAATTTTAGTTATGGAGTATGATTTTAACAAGCTAAATCTTGTTTGAGATAGGGATAAAGAATGTTACTAATATTAAAGAATAACCTTACCTATTTTCCTTCATTGTTCTGAACCTGATACATTTTTTTACAGAGTATTCAGCACTGAGGTTCCTCAAACTTATTAATGCATCTGCTTCACACTTTCTCTTAATTCATGTTCTGAATTTTAAGTTTTATTTTTTTACAATTTTTTTAATATTGCTTTCAAGTTTATTTGCTTGTTTCAAGATTGAGTCTCTTTATCCCAGGCCCACTGTGTAGCTAAGGATTGACCACATACTCCTGATACTCCTGCCTCCATTGCCCAAGTGCTGGGGTTGAAGAACGACCAGTTTGTCCTTTTTAACTTTGAGTAGAGAAATTTAAACAAATACAAATTTTAAAGAAAAGTTTTTATATATCTGCTCCTGCATGTACCACCTGCAGCGACTACCATTTGGCCAGCTTGCTTTTTCCCTATGGGCTATTTTCAGCAAATTGATTTCCTTTTTAGTGGCTAAAATAAGTTATTCCCATTTACCTCCATTTTGTTTATGCCTTCAAACAAGAGAATCTAAAAGAGTTTTAACACAATTAAAAAATACTAATAGAAGAACATTAGTAAGTTCTTCTTTTTGTCAATATTTTGGCGTCTTGTTATAGAAGAGTAACAATAAAGTAGACAAAAAAAGGAGAGGTCTTAGAAGTGATTGGAAAGAGGAACATGGGGAGACTGGAGGGAGGAAAGGCAAGCAATGTAATTGAATTTCGATTAAAGAAAAAAAGATTACCTTGAGATCTTGAGAGACAAAGGGGGTATATCTCTACTTTTGAAAACAAAATTCGAAATGTAAAATCTAAATTGCAAATAAACAAATAAGGAACAAAACTAGAAAGGTTAGTGTGCATGCCCCTGAAAGGGCCCTCTCAACTCTTCAGGGCAAGGCTTATTTATTCCATTTCCCTGCTTAAGGATTAAGTCATAGTTATATGCCAAAAAAAAAACTATTATATTGACAGTGAACAAGCTTAACAATTCTTGTTCTCTTAGGGACGTGTGTGTGTGTGTGTGTGTGTGTGTGTGTGTGTGTGTGTGTAAGAGCAAAAACATGTTCTAAGTTTCGTTTTCCCGATCATGTGTTACTAGTTAATGGGGCTGCCCCGGTAGTCTAAATACAGTACTGTTTAAATTAAAGCACTTGTCAGAGAGATTTTGACAGCTTTAACCCTCTGCTCCCCTTTTTCCTTTAGGGTGAATCATCCAGAGGGTTAAGAATCATTTTCAGTTAATAAAGAAATATCTCAAGCATAGATCTATTAATTCATATGTAGTAGGATAGGGGGGAGTCATTCAGACACTCATTCATTCATTCTTTCATTCATTCACTAAATGTCTCTTGGGCCCCATTAGCATCTTATTACTAAGCCTCTCAGAGTGATGAGGCTGATAAGAAACCAGAATTAAGCAAGCAGTACCCTGCAAGCTTTGTGTGTGAATAAGGTAGAAATTGATTATATGCCAAAATCTGGAGAATACGACTGCCAATCTAGAGTGTATTTGTAAGAGTGTGTAGTGGCAGGATTGTGGGTGGGAAACGAGCTGGCTGTATTTTTATCACCCATGTGTTGGATGAGGCTGAGCGCTGCCAGATAGCTTTTCGACAGCTTGGAGTTACTGTTGGGAACAGGTCCATGTATGGAAGTGAAAGCCGAAAGGCACAGATAAGCTGAGAGCCAGCTATGCAGCCATGCTTAGAGACACTAAGGACAAGCGTCTCGGGTCCTTTCTTTCTGGTCAATCTGGAGCAGCAGTCAGAGCTGGTGGATTTAGAATCCAGCCCATGCAGACAGAGAAGGCCTGACAGAGGTAGGTGTGAAGCTTTTATGAAACCTATACGAGAGACGAACGATGTGCTGGTAACTCCAACCTGAGCCCTTGATGTTCTTAAATAACGAGACCAAGATGTTTTGAAAAACTAAAATCAGTTAGAGATTGAGTTCTAGGTTGAGATTGATGACTGACAAAGCTATTCCTTCAGCAGGTAGGACAGTTTAACAACCAAGAAGACACCGCACATAGATTGGCTGCAAATTAAATCTTTTTCCCAGTCACTCACCATTCAGACTTGTGTGAACCTGGTTCTTCCTTGATATTGCCAGCAAGTTTTGGAATGGGCTACAGCATCCCATGACGTTCTGATACATCCTGTGTGGTTTAGGGCAGGATGGGTGGGATGTGTCATTTTTCTTGCATGTTCTTCAGAAGCTAGCAAAATCTCCATGGGTGACTACATCTTCTTGGATTCACAAGGGAAGATTGGTAAAAAAGCATTATTATTTTTAGCAGCTGAAGTCAGTTTTACTGTTTCGTGGCAGCTTGGAAATTGATCACATCCTGTTCAAAGATTTTGTGGGTTGTTTTCACAAACATGTCCTGTGTAAGTTAAAACTAAAACTCGCTATATGCCCTGGATTTTTCTAAGTACTTTTGACAATTTTTTTCTTCTCTTTCTGTCGAGGGGCAAAAACTTAAGGACTTAAAAGAAAATACTTCTGAATGTCATCAACATATTTTCTATCAATTAACTCTTGGAAATTGTGGCTTGTACCAGATTAGGAAAGACCAGTCTCAGGAGTTCAAGGTCAAAGCATGGACGGAAAGACTAAAGTAGCATTACTAACATCTATGTGACTCCTTTGTTTTCTGGAATACAAATTAACCATCAATTCATTCCATTCTGAAATGCCACTCCAGATAATTATCAAATTGTGGCTACTAAATGAAGGATGAAAGTCATTGGTGGAAAGTATAGGCTATACTTACAAAATGTGTGTTTTTTTCCAATTTGGAACTAAAATAATTCTTACAAAGGGTGATGAAATTCAGACTCAAGATTTAATTGCTGAGGAAAAGTGTGTACTATTAAAGTCAGATTTGAACCAACTCCCTATTGAGTTAAGTGTCCATTGTGTGGCATAACTGGGGGGGGGGGAGTATATAGTGTGATTTTTCTTCTCTGATGACAATTATGAGTTGGGAAGTAATGAATAAATAAGTATAGTTTGCAATACTGAGTAGGCAGATTTTCTCTGGGTTTATTAGATTTTAGGGGTTTGATAAACATAGAGGAAGTATAGACAGTGTTGTAGTCTAAGCTGTGAGTGCCCCACTTCACTTAAACAAGCAAAAAGGCAGAAAAAGAGATGATGGGGTTTTTATTTCAATAATACAGTACCATTGTCATAATACAACACTAAAAGATGGATTTTACATTGAACTATTATTAAACCTACTCATTTACATTGGTAATAACAACCAATGTATAACACATTCATGCTTAGCATATTTTCCTTTCTAAGGTATGTTAAACTTCACTATAAAATATTAATATTCTTGGAGAGAGAAAGAGAGAGGAAAAAAGAATCGTGAGGAGAGCAGAAAGGGGAGGGATAAAGGGGGAAGAGGCGAGAGAGATTGTAGATCCTTTAAACTAGCAGAATAAACTGCCATAAATTTAGCAAAAGTGGAACAGGCCTAGAAAAGAAAAAAGAGTGTTCTAAAATACTTAAACACTACATACAAGCCAGATACCCAAAGGAAAAAGCAGAGCAGGGGCCTACCCAGTTCTCTATATATAAAAAGCTTTATGGAAAGAATGCCACCAGCATACGGGACTAGATGCAATGAACACACATCGCTAGCTACTTTTCTCTTTTTTTGTGTACTGCCAAACCCATTTCAAATGCACACTGCTCGTGTGAAATATGTGTTCCTGGCCATTGTTGTTTGCTTGTTTGGTCCTGCTAACAAATTTAAGAAACGAATACAAGTAAGAGAAGTGATTGGCTGTTATTGTTATATGTAGTAGATTAACATTTATGGATAATATTAATGATAGCCAAGCTCTTGTTCTATTGAGTTATGACTTCATTTAAAACATGTATGTTTTATTCTTTCAGGATTCATTCAAGTAACATTCATACTGATCATATTCATCCAACCCAAGAAAAATACTCTTTGGTTTTTTGTTTGTTTGTTTGGTTGGTTGGTTTTTTTCAAGTTGACACAAGCTAGAGTTATCTCAAAGGAACCTTGATTGAGAAAATTCCTCCATAAGGTTATCTTTAGGCAACTCTATAGTGCATTTTCTCTATTAATGATTGACAGATTAGGGACAGTGCCATCACGGACAAGTGGTTTTGAGTTGTATATGATCAAGCTATGGGGAGCTACTTAGTAAGTACTGTTCCTCCAGGGCCTCTGCTTCCGTTACTGACTCCAGGTTCCTGCCTTGAGTTCCTGCCCTGACTTCCCTCAGTGATAAAATGTAAACCGAAAGACGAAATAAATCCTCTATTACCCAAGGTGAATTTTTTTTAAAATCACGCTCTTTGATCCTAGTAATAGAAACCCTAAGTCCGTGAGGATGGTAAAGCACAGGTGACATATGACTTTCTCAACTTGGACATGTGACCAAATGTGTAGAAAATTGATTCTAATATCTTACTTTTGGAGGACTAAAGTGTTTTGTATAACAATGGAATTGATTTAGTGTTGCTAAGTCGAATAGAAGAACCTGAAGCCTGAGGCCTACCTGTGGTGACTAAGTTTAAGAGAAATGATCACTATGTCCAGACAGCACACGACACAGCTCTAATGTTTTTCTATTGTAGAGCCAGAAATGATTCTCTGTGGTCTCTTTGTGAATTACTGGTAGAAGGAGAAAAATGCTTAAGGAGGTTTAGACGGAAATAATATTCCTTCATATGGAGAAAGTTTATAGAAGAGGAAGGTCAGTACTTCTCTTTCTGGGATTATGGACAATCTGGTTCATTGGAAAGCCCATCATATTTTAGGAGAAAATACTATTGGTTGTTCTTAATAATAATAATAATTAATAAATAAAAATTCCAAATAACTCTATTTGCTGAAGTGATTAAACTTGAGACATCAGTTCCAGTCGGAACACCAGAAATCTCAAGAACATAAACAAATTACAAACAGCATAAAACCTGAGGACAAGCTCCTGGGGAGGAATTTACAGACCAGAGAGACATGTTTCTGCAGGTTAATGAATGATGGTGGAAATTCCCTAGACACTCAGGTCATAAGTGAGCTGCCCAACCCAAGAATCACTTCTTTCCCATGTCTAGAGTTACAGATTCTCCTGTGGACAGGTATTAGAAGAGAACTGTGCATCAGATATTTTCAAGCTACACAGATAATAAAAGGGAGAGAGTTCTGGTGGCACCTAGCATTACTGAGTAGAAAGTACCTTTCTTCTTCTACCTACTTCTCCTGACTGAATCATGGTTCTCAACTCTGTCTACACAGGGTGTCCCTTAGAGAAGGTGAGGCTCCTAGATACCTCTGATGAACTGAATACTTTTGCTGAGGACCAGACTAGGGTAAATCAACCCACCCCATGAAATTGGAGCACACAGCAAAGACTAAGAACTCATTCCCCTTGCAATAAAAAAAATGTAATAGTCTAGTTTGCTGTAACCAGAGAAATGGACTGTATAAAACTGAAGGTTATAAAATAATAATAATAAAAGTCAGGTTCATACGAAATGCCTTAAAACCCACTGGTGAAGCAGAAATTTCAAGGCCAATTAGAGCTTCAACAGTAATACATTATCTAGGTGAGAGGGAAGATAAGAGGGAGGAAGAGACAGAGAGAGGGAGGAAAAGCCATATGATCTTTCTGATGAGAAGTTCCTATCATACTTTCAACATATGTAAATAAAACCTTTACTGTGGATATTTGAGACGTTTCATATTCTTTAGCCCAAATCCTGTGCGATACTGTAGCCACAATTATTAAAAAATATAAACTACACATATTGACATTATGGTTCTTAGCTGTGACTACTAAATGAAATTTTATATTGTTCAACAGCAAATCATCACAAAGCCATCCTGAATAAAGATATTACTTATGGTAGCAATAATTTTCAAAACTGTAGGCAGATTTTCTTTAATGAGAGATTATGCCATTTTGTCTTTTATTTTCCTAGTAGAGATTAAGAACGAGAGAGAGAGGAGAGAAAGAGTATGTGTATAATTGTATGCAGAAAAAAATATTAATAACTTACTGCAAAATAAAATACATCAAGATTTATAATATAAACCTCACTTTACAGCTGTGGGTTTATCTTAATAGATAAGAGAATGAGAGCCTGAATGCCTCCTCAAAACCTACTATAAGCCTGTTGTCACAGTGGTCTGCACTTGCACCAGTATTGAGGAGATCAGGACAGGAAGAAACTTGGTAAGTCTGTGAGGAAGGGCAGCTGCCAGGGTGCTGAAAGCTAAGGGTATTTCATGTCTAACAATGTGAGTGTCAGTTTGGCTCTTCAGTATGTTGGTGACTTTGTGATATAGGCAGTGAGCCCAGTCTCTATGATGCTCACCATCTCTGTGATGCTTTCTGTGAAATCATAATCATCTTTGACGGAAGGGATGGCAAAATACAAATAGTTTCTTACAATAACTAATCGGTGATGAGATCACCCTTATAAGTAGTTTGGGTTTCTTCTCAATATCATTTATTTTCCAATCACTAAATATGCTAAGATAGGAGTGGCTACATTTCTAGACATGTATAAATGGCGTCTTTAAGTTTCTAAAAATGACTCAACACACTGAGATGAATTATTTTAAGTCTGACTGAGGATGAACATTGAATTATCCTTCTACTATGAAGCCTACCAAGGCTAGCATGAACACTATTACTTCCAATATCAAAAATCAACACAGGCACATATGTAATTATGAATGTTTTACTTTATTCACTTTTTTCTTTTTATGTGTATATGTGTTTTGCTTATGTGTTTGCATATGTATCATGTGTGCAGTACCCACAGAGGCCAGAAACAAGTGTCAAATCTTCCAAAACTGGAGTTACAGATAGTTTTGAGCTGCTGTGCAGGTTCTGGGAACCAAACCTGGATCCTCTATAAGAGCAGCATGTGCTGCTCCTAGCTGTTGAAACATCTCTCCAGAGTCTACATGTATGATTATTAAAAGACTGCTGTAAAAATAAAGTCATAGCGTCATGACAAAGAATCCAGGAACAATCAGTTTCACGGATTATTTTTCTGAATGGTGTGTTTCTGTGGAAAATAAGACAGAAGAATACACTGATGTGTTACTCAGAGTAGCATATTAGATTACAACAGACAATGACAATATACAACCTTGTAACTTCAGCCTTTTCATCTAGAAGCAGCCCATCCGCTGAGAGACAAGGAGCAATCGTATAAGAAATGGCATTATGGGGCACCCTCAACAGAAAACTATTGATTTTAAAGTTAAGGAGCATAATTTTATCAAAATATCTGTAAATCTTAACTACATTTACTACTGTATATCCCCATGCATAAAATACGTTCTGTGAGATAAAAAGAAATTTTTCGTGTTAAAAGCCTCAGTTCAAGTTCTAAAAAATCCATATTCAAATGCCAGATATGCAGTTTGCTAACACATTGGGGACAGACAACTAAAATCTATTTTGATAACTCATGAATTCTTACTTTTTTCTCGTGACACCCCTCAGCAAATGACATTTACTCCTGAGAAATACTCTATGAGTTAATCACCCACATTATAGATGATGAAGCTAATGCCCAAAATCATTAAATAATGTGCCTAATGTAGGCAACTAACAAGGCAGAATTGAAAGGTCTTGCTTAGCTTCTGTGTTGCATTGTCCAGTATTTCTTTATTGGGCATTAAAAGTAAGAATAAATCAAAATAATATGTGAAAAGTTAGTCTGTAAAGGACCATCACATGGTAAGAGCAAAATGATGTTATTATTTAGGATTATGTTTATTTAATATCATATGTTTGATAGCCTAATCGTTTTAAAATGCTCCTTGCAAGTGTCGGCTAATTAAGAAGAAATATTAATTGCTCTTTGAAAATTAATGTTTTCAGATTGTTGCATGTACATTCTTCAGGGTTGAAAGCTAAACCATTTCTTTGTGACTATATTTTCTTATCACACCTGCCATATTGCTACCATTTGAATAAGTTGTATGGAAATTCTTATCTTCCTTTCTGGCATTCTTCAATGTCTTGGAGCACGGGGATTTGGATAAAAAATGAGATAAGACTCTTTAAACGGAAGCATTGTAATTATCCCATACATATTTAAGTCCTATTTAAATTTTAATTCATAAATCTAAAACCAAGAACAAGAAATTCACTTGATGTTGAACTTACATTTTAGATTATGCTTATGAGCTCAGGCCCTCTGGGAATTTAATGTAAAATATGCACCAATATTGTGAGTCATAGATTTAATTTAATAAAAATCGTGATGAAATGTCTTTTAACAAAGGCAATGAAAATTGGTCAGTTTTTTTTCCTAGAAGAGTGTAATAAAATCTTATGTCCTTTCTCCTTCCTTTCTGTTGTGCAGATTGAAGGACTCGATCAAATCCACTTTCTAGCATTTGTGTGTTTTCTTACCACAAATTCAGGATCACTTATTATAGTGTTTTCCCAAAGACAACTCTGCTATTGTTAACTTAAGTACTCTTTTTGTTTTTACTCTGAGAAAAATAGTTATTATGAATCCAACAGCAGGAATGGAAAACAATAGTAGAGATACAAATAACAGAATAATATCAGCCCCTAGGTGTCTATAGACCTGAACAAGCTTCATTTCAAAATATCATTAGGAATTTGTACCACATCAACTGTAAACAATCACAGTAATTCATAAAATATATAGCATAACTTTCTTATCAATTAAAAACATTGAAGGGGTGGGTAGATTAAAAACACCTGTGCACAGTCACAGGACATGACTTCATAGGTACCAGTAAAAAGCCAGGCACCTAACTTGCTTCTGCAATCCCAGTATTCCAAGGAAGAGATGAAGGGGAGGAAGAGACAGTTTAATTCCCAGAAGTTTCTGCTAAATTGTCTAGAGAACAGAGAAGTGAACACAGAAAAGACCTGTCTCAAGCAAGGTAGAGAGTGAAGGCCAACAGCCAGTGTTGTCTTCTGATCCCCACAAACACAGCATGATATATACATGAATGTGTACACACACACACACACACACACACACACACACACACAAACACACACACACACATGCACACATATGCACACCCCAATAAAAGGAAGAAATTGCAAAAAAATACACACACACACAATATGGTTAAAATACACATTCAAAGTAACATAAGAAAATACTAAATCTGAGCACTGTTAATAAGTACTTAATTTATGATCAATTGATGTTTCACAAAGCCAAAGTAAATGGCCCACTCTACTTTGAGAAACACAGGCTAAATAATTATATAACCAAGGTGTACCTCCTAAGTCCTCCATCCTCCAAATAGTTTTAAGCATAGGTTAAAATGTATAAAATAATTACTTGATAAAATTTTTAATTTTCAATGGAGTACATGATGAATGCTATAGACTGAAAACTATATCTTAAAAAAATTGAGCAAGGCTTCAAGCTTCAAACCAGATTTTCCAAAATGTGGTCTGAAAGTTTTTTTTAAATTTCATAATATAGATGATGTTATACCAAAGAAAAAGAAGGTCTCTGAGATTTTGCACAAACATCAAGCCCATCTCAGATTTGGGGAGGGCACACTATTACATCTGTAGTACTGTAGATTATGTGCTTTTGTATTATGAGCCTTGGGAACTCTTTGGTGCACAATGGGCTAATATGATTGTATGCTTTTGTGCAGCTAAGATGAACACTCTGATTCAAAGGGAGATACACTGGGAATGTAAACCATTTAGACTCTTTCAAAGTGAAATTTTAAGATGACTATAAGATCAGTAGAGCAAAGTTCACTTCTTAAAAAAAAATGTATTCACTTTGCAACTTTGTTTATATTCATTGGCCCGAAGCAAGCAAGCAAACAAACAAAACAACAACAAATCAGGGTTTTATTAGGAATGCTAGGAAAGGAGGAGCTTTATCCTGAGAGTTAAATTGGGATATATTTAGAGATGATAGAAGCAATGCTGATGCCTTGAGTAAAGTGAAATGTCTTTTTCTGAGGCTCCACAAATGGGTTGGATGAGGTGGTGCTGAACACTGAGATTCCAACCACAGAAGGGCACAATGACACCAGACACCAGAACCATGCTGGATGTTTCTTCACCAATTAAGGCACTTGAACTTGAAATATTTCTCTCCCTTAGTGTATTTCTTATCTGGCTGGCTAGGAGCTATACTGAGAAATTCCTAGAAATGCTCAACTTCTTTGTGTCTGTGATTCAATTACACCTTCTTCTCCAAAGGGAAGTAGATACTCTGTATCCATAGTCATCAAAAGAGTGCACCCACATGTCAAAAGCGAATGTTTGCCAATCTGAGTATCTAGAAGAAAAATACTATTTAAAAAGTGGCAATGTTATTTTAAAATGTCTTCCAAAGTGAGCAAAAATGTGGAGTCTACCTAGTTTTCTAATTTGTGTTGGAAGAACTAAAAATAGTATAGATTTTATTCTTAGAGACCATTAACACATCTTATACCTGAGTACTAAGATAATTGGTGTATGATAGATATATTTCAAACAATGTTCAAGCCAAATAAGAAGGCAATAATAACAGGAGGATTTAAAATGGGAATAAATGGGAAATTATCTTAAACAGAGCAGTAAGAAGAAATAAAATTTAACCGAAAACCTAAATTAAATGAATGAAAAATCATACACATATTCGAGTTTATTTACAAAAAGTAAGACATAGGGAATGTGAAAGGGTAGAGGTAGGGTACACCTGTGGTCCACTTTAGGACCAGTCAGGGGCTCAGTGGGGCTGAAAAAAAGGGGGTAAGCTATGTTAAAGTCACACCAGAGAAGTGGACATCATGGACTTTAGAGAACACATCTGGGATCATACTGAAGACATTAGGTGGCCATTGGTGGGTTATTGGCTGACAAAATCAAAGAATATAATTTACATTTTAAAAATCATGAGTACAATAGGTGTATTAGATTGCAGAAAGGCAACAGGAAAATAGATAAATGACTCATAGGATGAGTGTCTATATTTACTCATAAGAATAAAGAAGTTTTTAAAAATAATGATGAAGTATATAATTCATTGAACTTTTGCATATCACACAGTTGAATAAAGGGATTTTAAGAGTAAAGGGAGAGCATTTATCATAATGAATTAACATCAGTGTGCTCGCAATGTACCAGTTAAAATGGAACATATGGTTTCCTTGACTAAAAAGTACAAATGAGTACTGAGTGGATGTTTAAAGAACATGATCTAATAATAAGAACTTTAAACTCTTCCACCAAATACTGGCTTTATAAATATTAATCAATGAAGAAAATAATTTTAAGAAAGCACATAATAGTAATGACTCAGGTAAACTGATTCTTTACTGGGCTTTTAAAAATTTAACTTGCCTTAATATTACCCACCTTGGTGTTCTTTACTGTGATTCAATGATTCTTCGAGACATTTTTCATAAATTTTTATGTTTTTAAGATGGGCAGGTAAAAAACATGACTCTGAGATCTGAATCAGAAATTTTATTTAACCTGTTGGTTAACCCTGTCATATGGAGGATTCCAAACCCTATTAGTTAGTTGAGAGATAAATATTGTTAACTGTATATTCAAAGTGTGTGATGTGAGTATAATGTGATGATTTGAGGTGTGTATACAGATAAATAAGACATGAATGATAGACAAATTATAGATACACAGGTAGGTAGACAGACAGATAATAGATTTTCCAATGAGAAACATTGAAGCAACAGCTATAAAATGCCCAATCTTTCACTATTTTGAGATGGGAAGTAGCCATTTCTCACTCTCTGTGAATGTCTAAAGCTTGTTCTGTGGTGGAAGTCCCATGGGCTTCAATTATGCCTGAGTCATCTTCAAAGTAAGAGTTTCGTGAGTCCATATTCCAAAAGGAAGATCAAAGTTTAAAGGAGTGAACTGAAACTTGATTTTGAAATGGCCATTGGCATGGAAGCTAAACAAGAGAGCAGAAAAATAAAGCACAAAGACAAGGTGTTTCTTCTTAGAAAGAAAGAAGTTGGAGAGCCGGTTAAACAACCAAGCCAAGGGTTGTCCTGGGATCTAAGACGTAGAGTGAGCTGGCCCTCCCAGAACTATGGTTAAAGTATATGAATTAAGACTGCTCTCAGAACACTTGAAGACTCTCACCAACATATAGATACTGGCTTACCAATGACCTATTCATTTCTAAAAAACTGTGTAAAGGGCATTATAGTGAGTCTCTTTTCTTGGTAGTGTTTCCTGAGAGTTTGTGGGTAGGATGTAGTTATCCACTCAATTTTCTATAACTACTACTTATTTGAAAGTTGACATTCATAGAAAGTCCCATATGTCAGGCACTTTTATCAATGATCTACATATACTAACTGATTAAATATTGATGACAACGGGAAGAGCTGAATCCTACTGTCTGTCCCCATTCTCAGATTAGGAAAAAGGAAGCAAGAAGGGGTGGCTGAGTAAAACTCTCTAAACCTGTACAGACCATTGAGGCTAGAAGTGGGTAAATCAAACTCCATAGTCAGTGTCATTATGTTACGTCACTATGAAAAAAGGCCTTAGGGAATTAAATGAGAAAAATGATTTTAAAATCCAGTATGTCAACTTACATTCCCTATGACTCCTGAGCGTGAACTATACTACACTCCCAGCCTGTAATAAAAACCAGCAAGTTTTGGTTTCCCTCAGATATTCTCTGTGGCCCCATGCTCTTTGTGAATATAAATTTCTACTTACACTGATGTTGGAAGATATTTTTTGAACAAATTTCTATGTTCTCTTTTATCATTTCTTTAGTGTTTACCCTGAGGGAGTAGGTAGCTATAACTGTCCAGAGAAATACTCTGAGTAATTCTAAGACCTGGTTTGTGTAGTTCATTTATTAACCAGAAACTAAATCAATTGGACTCGTTCCCTGTGATTAATTCACCTACCCTTTATCACCACAGTCCCCAGATCTTAATTTCACCACTCCAGAATGTCTTTAATACGTATTATCCTCTTTCTTTTTATGGGTGTATAGTTAGTTACACATAGATAATTTGCCTCCTGCCTGTCAGGTCTCAACCATTGTCCACATTATTGCCAAAATGACCTTGCTAAAACTCAATTTTGATCAAGACTTCAACAAATTCTTTAAGATAGTAGCATGAGCCTTGAACATGTAGTAATGTCAAACATTAACAATTCCTAGCTTCAAGCCTAAGCTTCTTTCTCTCTATAGATCTATACCCCTTGTCTGTCCTAGCTATAACAAAGTATTTGTGGACCACTGAGCTTTTGAAAGGAAATCAAATATTGACTTTCTTACACTGTCAATACCTTCTTTCCGAAGTGGTTTGTTTTATTTCCCTTTTCTGCATGTGCCTTGAGAGTCAATACAAGAACCACTTTCTGTGATATACAACTTCGTATTCAGTTCGAATTTATATTCCCTCTCTGTGCTCCCAGTGTACCTGAAAACTCACTCTGCACCATGTTTAGTGTTGTCAGCATGTACTTTTGTTGCCTTCCTATTAGATGCCTAGTTCATTGAGAGCACGGTCTTATTTCGCTCACCTTTCTTTGTGTATGCAGGAAAAGGCACAGGGTCTGTATTGTAGTCTGTATGCTGGATAACTCTTTTTAAACTAAAATGTTTGGTTGAAGCAGTTCTCAACAGAAAAGAAGGAAGAATAAAGGTGAATGCTAGTTAATGGTTTCTATTGTGTTTTACATCCTGACGAGGAGATAAAAGCCTTCTTCCTTCATCTCCATGTTATTGGAGATTAGTACTCCATATGTAAATTATGTATTTTTTAAAGATGCCCCTGAATAATTTCAAGAGGATTTTTATATTGTCACTATTTTACATCTTTAATAAACATTTTGCTGAGTGCTTTAGAATTTCATATATTTTATCATACTCACCCCTCCTCCTCCTCTTGGCTTCTCCCAGATCTGCCTCTACCTCCAAGTTCCCTAAACTTTGTGTCTTCTGTCTTTTTATTTTTAAAAAAATAACCTCAATAACAATTTGTGCTGTCTATAAACATCCTCATATGGGTCCATTCACTGGAGCATGATCAACCTACTAGGATCCACATTCTCAAAGAAAATTGACTCTCCCTGATCCAAAAGATTTTAACTGTCCATAGAGCCTCAGTTAAGGTTAGGGGCTCATGAATTCTTTTTCCCACTGGAATTTTGGATGGCTTTATATTGTGCAGGCAACCACAGCTTTTATGAGTTTATAGAATAAAGGTTGAGTAATGTCCAGAAAACATTATTTTTTTTTTCTAATTTTGACCACTGGCTCTTACAAATTTTTTATTTTCTCCTCTTCCTCAATAGCTTCTGATCCCTAAGGAGGGATTGTTATATAGATGTCCCATTTGTGATTGAACGGTCAGCTATTTATTGTCTATACACTGACCACCAGCTTCTGAGTTTCTGTGTAACCATCATTTACTACATGCATACACAACACACACACACACATACACACACACATACTCACAGAGTGGGGATGAGATTGATAAATAGAGAGAGACAATTATCTGATAAGGTCTGCAAGATGTCTTAAAAGTTGTGTAGGCATTGGTAAATTAAAAGTACTACAAAAGTGTTGGAGGCCGCTGGCTCCAGCTCCTCAAGGTGGCGCTATTATCTGGTGCTGGCCAACCCGCCTGAGTCGTTAGAGAGCGCATGCGCTTGGTAATCTCGCGAGACTGGTCTGGTTTCTCCGCCTTTCCCGTGGCGTCATATGGGATTCTGAACTACGACCTATAGGAAGATGTTTCGTCTAAAGCAAGAGCCGTTTGGTCGTCTTAAAACCGGGTGCTTCCTACCTCGTGGCCCCTTCTTCTCTTCCTCTCTCTCTCTCTCCGCCCCGCCGTGCGCACGGACGCCGGCCCGGCTCCTGGGGCGCGGGCCACGTGGCGGATGGCCCGGCCCAGACCACGCTGGGGCCTAGCCTAGCTCTCTGGCTTTCTTTTTCCCCCGCTGGGGGCCCGCCGTCGCTGGTTCCTGCGCAGCGGCCCCTGCCTCTCTGCCGGCCCTCTGCCGGCTCTCTCACTTTCTCCTCCCCTCTCCATTTTCCGTAAGCTAAATGCTCTCCCCCAAGATACATTAAAGTTATACTGCAGAAGGATCCTCAGTGTGTGTCGTGTCTTTCCTCGCGGGCGAGAGATAGGCGCGGGACACAAAAGATAGTTTATTTATTTATAAGGCATTTATACCTATCATTAGTAAAAGCTATTAGTTTCAACTGCTTCAAAAATGTACAGACTCACATGAGAAGTACTTGAAATGTTTTTTCTTTTAAGTCCTTCTCCCAATTTTACCCTCTAATAGTCATGAAAAGTCTGGGGATGTCTTTAGAAGTCAAGCATTCATTCCCTTGATAGTCAGGGAAAAATTAGTATGTGGATGGATTAGTACTCACAGGTGGTACAAAACCTCCATTTTTAACAACATTATCCAGACCATGACAGCCTGTAAGAACTGCCTAAATGGTAGTCTCATTTCTTTTTAGATTCTGAAATTCCTTGCAATCATATTTGCGCAAGTGGACTTTTAAAGGGCAGCACCAGACTCTATGTAACCATTGCATCCATTTTTACCCAGAAATAGTAATGTTTCCAATGGGCATAGGCAGAAACAAGTCAACTCAGTTAACTAATCTGTCCATTTTCAGTATCACTGACACTCCAAATAGATCTGTGTTAAGCATGACTTGAGCTTAGGGTTTCTCTTTTATTACAGTCAAGATGCTCTCTGCAACGAGGAGGTAGCTGGGATGAGTGAGATGTGATTTCTGCTAATAACGGAACCTTTATAATGAAAGCTAAGCCTGTTATTCACGAGTCTTAGTTCTTATTAGGGAGCAATTTAATGCATATACAAAAAAAAGATAATTACTACCCTGAAGATCTCAAGTCCTGGCCACAAGTTCCTGTTCTGTTATGAAGCAAAGTGTGAGCAAGTCTCTAACCTGTGCCTGTTTCCTCCTCGGGTTAGAGCAGCTGGACGCATACCACTGGGTGTCTTCCAATGAAGAAGCGGTATACCAGCTAGCTTGTATGTTCTTTTAGCTATCTACACTCTTGAAAATCTAAATTGAACAACTTATAATCTTCATATTGCAACCACTAAAAGTAAGCCTTGTGTTTGGAAAGAACGAAAATAGTAATGAGAACCTGCTTCTGAGATCCAATCGGTGATACCTATGTTGAGTCAAGAGAAATTAGAAATGGGTTAGCTCTTTATGCACAGCTCTGATACTCAGAAAATAGCATTTCTTCAGACATTATTTTTGTCAGCTCTTGATAGTGCAAGGATTTGGAGGAAATCTCTCTCTCTGTTAATGCTCTTCCTTTGATTTCTGCAGAATTGAGGGACAAGTTGCTGTCATTCCTCATGACTCTCCATCTTGCTTGTCCACTGCCACTCTAACCAGTGGAACATACTTATTATTATTAATATATAAACAGAGACAACTGAATGTCATATTTCTGAAGATTAAAATTTTGATGCGCAGTTTGTTGACGTTGAACTTTACACTAAGCAATAGTGATAGAGTCTCACCAAATGACTATCCAAACGTGAGCTGAAGAAAGGCTGTAGAAGTGAACATGTGGAAGTGGATGGGGAAGGGGAAGCACACAAGGCTTCTGCTCTACACAGAGAAGTATGGGCCGCTAAGAAAGGCCAGAGTAGGAGAAACAGCCTTCCCCAGGGAAAAGCACACCAATTAGTTGTCGAGTACCAAATGGTTAGCCCTGAAAATATACATATGAACACTACATACAGACTGAGCTGGTTGCATTTATACATTTATGAATATGTATGTATATTCATCTATGCATGTAAAAAAATTCATAAAGACACTATGAATTTGGAAGAGAGCAATGATAAATATATTAGAGGGTTTTTAGGGAAGAAAGGAAAAGGAAGTTTGAAAGGTAAACAAAAAAAATTTAAAGGATAAATATGTACAATTTGAGCTGTGTCTCAGTTCATGCTGAACTTTATGATTATTTAAACACATGGGCTCCTACTGTCTACAATTATAATAAGAGTCATTTTGTATTATTGTTATCTGGGTCACAAGACGTTGTGGAAAGAATATTGGTCTTAGTACCAGAGAGATATCCATTCTAGCTCTATGCCATATGCTTACAAAGTAATAGGTCAGCAAATGGAGAGATTTGAGAGTCTCTATGTCAGAAAGAAAAGCTGACTCCCAGACCAGAGTATTTTATATTGAATATGTAAGACACCAAGGCCAAGGGAACGGACCTAAGCTCAGGATGGACTCTCAGAGAATTTTTTTTACTCTTTTCCAAATATGTCTCCTTATTTTCTAATCAGAATACAGTGAGTGGGACAATTTATGCAAAAATGATAAGTATTAGGAACGAAGGGTGGATGTGGGTGTAAGAGAAATCACAGATGGATCTTTAGTGGGCTCAAAATCAACATGCTCAATGAGAGACTTAACAAAAGTCTCTGTCTCATATAACTTTTGACTTGAAATTCATATTGTTATTTGGAAATCTAGGCTTGTCCAGTTTGTGGAGGGATCAATTCAAGTTTGGATCAAATGATACTAGTGTAAATGTTTTGGTGATTAAAGAGACCTGAGAGGAGAGAAGGCATACACACACTCAGATAAATTAGGTCTTACCTCAACTTTGAGTTTCTAGGCACAATAATGTTTTAAAAAGATTTTTTGGTGGTAAATGTTTTTTTTTAATGGTTAAACGAAATAAATAGGTCACAAAACAAAATAACTCAAAGTCACAAATCTGGAAGAGAGCTATTGGGAATCAACCAGGGATGACAGCGACCACTAGAGAGGGAAATATTAAACTTTTAAATTACAAAATTAATGAGAAAACAGTTTTCAGGAGGTTATGGGGATGGGAAAAAGAAAAAGAGAAAATCTTATTTCTAAACCTAGCATAGGTATTGAGAGGTTGTCTCTTAATGTAAAATGGAGAAAGGTCCTTACATTTGTATGGGGTAAAATCAAGGGTCTATCTCTGGTTTACCCACTTTCTAATTCTGTGCTATTGATAACTACATTTTTTTTTTTACTCAAGGATTTTTCGCTCTAAAACAAGAGCTTGAATTTCATGGTTTCCTAATACATTCACATATTTAAGATTTATGCATATTAGAAACTCAAATACAAGAGTTTGAGAGATGGCTTAGAGGTTAAGAGAAATTACTGTTCTGCCAGAGGCCTGAAGAACACTTTTTGAGCTCACAAATACCTGTAACTACATCTTCAAGTGATATTATTGATGTCCTTTCTGACTTTGTTGGGTGCCTACACACACACACAAAATAAATAAATAAATAAAATGGATATTTAAAAGGGAAAATAAATTATTATAGAATATTATGCTTTCTATAAAGAGAAATTTGGGATACTATTTTATTTAGAGTATAAATTGGGTAAGAAATACAGTGTATGGCAGAATTTCCCAGTTAAGGCTTCAAATTATACTGCTTATCTATTATTCCTGATTAGTAGATACCTTTATATGGATATGGTATGATGTGTGCATATGTGTGTGTGCACTTATCTATAATGTAACTGTGATCTTCACCCACATGCTCCAAGTAGAAGCTATATAGAGCTTCATTGTGCTTTATAATTTTTATCTGTTTTCAAACATGTAATTGATTGTTTGAGTTGAAAAAAATCTCAGCCAAGCTGACACCAGACACTGCCACTTTTGGGGTTATTCTTATGCATCTCTCATTGCCTACATAGAGTTATGAATACACTGTTCCTTCTTACTCCTATCTCAAGCTATTTCTCTGTTATATCTGAATTTGTGTCTTCAGGATATGCACAGCATTTTTAAATGTACATGACTCATTAAGCATCTAAAGGACATCCATCTTGCCTTACTCAAAACTTATTAGAATGCTGGGTTTTCCAGTGAGTTGCAATCAATCTTGAATACATTAATGTATTTATATTTATAGAGAGAAACACAGGGTATGCATTCCAGATTTAGGCAAACAAACAATTAGAGCATATGAAATTAGGACTAAATGATCTGAAAACTGCATAACAAAATTATTCTGTGTTTATTAGTATCTGAAAAAAAAAATAGGGCTTCAATTTAAAATTATCATCCACAATGTGAGGTCAAATAGCTATGTCGCTATATTCCACTGAACCCTATGTCTTCAAGCACATTACATCTTCCCTCATAAACATGTGAGTTATGTTTTAAGTCATTGGCATTGCTATGACAATGCATATTTTCCTTGACTGTAAATAACATGCATACCCATGTTTTCACAAGTCTTTTGGGGAAAGAAAATATTCCACATAGTTGTCACCAAAATTCTCAGGAGAATTTCTAGGTAGGTGAGGGAACAGACTGTGGGGATTTTTAGGGGGGTGTTTAGCATGGACTTCATTACACTATGGAAAAATATTTGAAGCATGTCATCATGTGAGGATGATAACCTCCCTCCCTATACTGGGGCTATAAAATCTGAGGAATGGCTTTTCAGTAAGTGGATAACATGAGGGCTCCTCAGGGAGTCAGGAGACTGTTTTAATGACTCAAACTCAAGGCTTGTTGCTATGGGAGAATTCTTCCAAGAAGCCTTCTGTTCCTTTTGCATACTCCTTGAAACCCCACAGAAAGTTGTCAAGAACTGTTTAACAAATCATGATCAAACTCATACTTTGAGCCTATGTTCTAGATCTCTCTCAAATGAGAGGGATGCAGGGGAGTCTGATCATTGAACTTGGTACCTCCCCCTGACTGCTGGCCTCTAACCAAAGTGTTCTCAGCCCAAAAGACAATTAAGTATCAGTCCAGCATCCTATCTAAACAATACGTCACAGTATTTGTACTCAACTACAAAAAATAAAACCTGCTCTGATATCTTCACAGTTGTGACCAATGTTAGGGAATGAAGAGCAAATTTTTATGTTGGTAAAAGGGTATAGACACACAATCCTGGGTAGAAAATTACCCTGTTTTTGGACTCAGTTTCCCATTCTAATTTACTCTACATGGCATGTTCACCTTAAGGCAAATGTGTTTATGTTTATCTTAATTTTGATTGCTTGACTGACTGACGGATTGATTTACAAGGGTCATGTCATCTTCTTTAAGTACAGAACATTTTCTGATTGATTATTTCCTAGTCTCACTAACAGTGAAACTGAATAGGTAGAAAACATTCGAATCATGCTTCTCTTGTAAATTACCAACAAATTGTCAACTTGCACAGGCTTGTGGTAATTCTCTAATCTCCAGATTTGGTATAAGTTTGGGTATATTGTGGATTCATTTTTGTTAAATTCTGGGAAATCTGATTTCTTTCTTAACTTTTTCCTTTACCCAGAAATGGTTCAATTGAGAGATGTTCAGTTTCCATGAATTTGCAGGTGCTCTGTGTTTTTTGTTGTTGTTAAACTCTAACTTTAGACCATGGTGGTCTAATATGATACAAGAAGTTATTCCCATATTTTGTATTTATTGATGTTTGTTTGATGACCTAGTATGTGGTCAATTTTAGAGAAAGTTTCATGGGGTGCTGAGAAATACATATATTCCTCTGTATTTGAGTGAAAGGTTCTGTATATATCTATTAAGTCCATTTGGGTCATAACATCTGTTAGATCCCTTATTTCTCTGTTGAGTGTCTGTCTGGTTGGCCTATCCAAGAGTAAAAGTGGGGTATTAAAGTCTCCCACTATTAGTGTGTGGGGTTTGATGTGAGGTTTAAGCTTTAACAATGTTTCTTTTACATATGTAGGTGCCCTTATGTTAGGGGCATAAACTTTCAGGATTGAGACTTCATCTTGGTGGACTTTTCCTGAGATGAATAAGTAATGTCCATCTTAGTCTCTTTTGATTGATTTTAGTTTAAAGTCTATTTTGTTAGATATTAGGATGCTATATCAGCTTGTTTCTTAGGACCATTTCATTGGTAAGTCTTTTCCCAACCCTTTACCTTGAGCCTGTGTCTGTCTTTGAAATTGAGGTATGTTTCTTGTATGCAGCAGAAGGATGGCTTCTGTTTTTGTAGCCACTGTGTTAGCATGTGTCTTTTTATAGGTGTATTGAGTCCATTGATATTAAGGGATATTAATGACCAATGATTGTTATTTCCTGTTATTTTTGGTGGTGGCTTGTGTGTATTTTCTTTCTTTTGGTTTTTCTTCTGTGAGAGTATCGATTGTTTGTGGTTTCATGGGTGTATCAGGTTTCCTTAGGTTGGAGTTTTCCCTCTAGTGCTTTCTGTAGGGCCATATTTGTGAATAGGTATTGTTTAAATCTGGTTTTGTCAAGAAATATCTTATGTACTTCATCTATGGTAAATGATAGTTTTGCTGGGTATAGTATCTGGGTTGGAAGCCATGCTCTTTTAATGTCTGTGTAACATCTGAATAAGACCTTCTTGCTTTCATTGTTTCCATTGAATAGTCTGATGTTATTCTGATGGATCTGCCTTTGTAAGTAATTTGACCTTTTTCCTTTGCAGCTCTTAGTATTTTTTCTTTGTTCTGTAGGTTTAATGGCTTATTATTATATGGCAAGCAGACTTTTGGGGGAGTCTAGTCTATTTGGTGTTTTTTAAACTCTTGTATCTCTATAGGCATTTCCTTCTTTAGGTTGAGAAAGTTTTCTTCTATGATTTTGTTAAATATGTTTTCTGTGCCTTTGAGCTGGTATTCTTCTCCTTCTTCGATTCCAAATATGATCAGATTTGGTCTTTTCATGGTGTCCCAGATGTTTTGTGTTCAGAGTTTGATGGTTTTAGTGTTTTATTTGACTGATGTATCTATTTCCACTATTGAATCTTCCACTCCAGAGATTCTCTCTTCCATCTCTTGCATTCTGTTGGTTATGTTTGCAACTGTAGTTCTGGTTTGTTTCTTCAGGTTTTCTATTTCCATCTTTGCCTCTCTTTGTGCCTTCCTTCTTTACTGATTCTATTTAAAATTTTAATTCCCAGGATGTTTCATTCACCTGTTTGTTTACTTTTTCTTGGTTTCCTTTATTTTCTTTCAGGGATTTGTTAATGTCTTCCAATTTTTTATTGTATTTTCTTTTATTTCCTTAAGGGAATCTTTTATATCCTGTTTTTGAAGCTTCTATTATCTTCATAAAGTTGTTTTCTAAGTTATTTCCTTCTGTTTCCTCTTTACTGCTATGCTCAGGCCTTAATGTTGTAGAATCACCAGCTTCTTCTGATGGTGTCTTGTTGTTCTTTACATTGTTATATGGATTCTTGCACTAGTGTCTGCCCATTGCTTCCTTGGTTCACTCTTAGTGAGCTCTTCGTCATCACTTAGTCAGTTGTGGACCCGGGGGCTCTGTGTCTCCAGTAATTACAGGGGCTGCTCTTAGTCTGCTCTTTATCAGCTGTGGACCAGGAGGCTTGGGGTCTCCTGTGTCTTCACTTTTGACAGCTAAAAGGAAGCAGGCTTTTTCCACTTGCAGGAGAAGCAACAAGAACAGTGATCTTGTGAACCAGCTTTGCAATCTTGTCTCAAGAACAACTGCACAGTTATGAAACCAGAGGCCATAAAGACTGTATACAGGAATTCAGATGCCCAAAGTTCCGTACCATGGCACTTCCTTGGTATTTTGTCCACCTTCACCAGCTCCCTCAGTACATGTGGAGGAGGTGGGGGGAAAGGTTCATCCACAAAAATGCCTTATCTCTCTTTCTTTTTTTTCCTTTTATTGTTTTTTATTATACTTTCATTTTGTCCATTAAACGTGTCCCCCTTGTGGTAGTAAGGAAGGGAAGGCAGGACTTTCATCATATCATTAGTCACACGTGGATAACAGAGACCTTAAGTTTTCTAGTTTTTCACCCTTTAACTATTCTTGTTTCTAAAAGAAGCGCTTTTATGTAAAAGTTCATTGCTGTCTAAAAGTTAATGCTAAACCTAGCCATGGATATGCAATCAGCTTGCTTTAAACTGTTTAACCCTGCTTGTCATTATTTTCTTTTTAATTCTTTTTCCCTGGTATCGGTTGAATTGTTTTTTCCATAAAGTCCCATAGCAGATTAAGATGGTGTTATCTCCCCATTATCAGTTTATTTACTGGACCTTGAAAAGGTACTTAGTCATGAGCCCAGCTCTGTGGAGCAGTGAGAAAACTGGTCTGGGTTGAGAAGCATGGCATGACCTTCTGTAGTCTGTCACCTCTCCTTGGAGTCCAAACAGACATTGAGATAGTAAGATGGGGGGGGGGGCTTAAGGAAGCGCCTTCATGTAGCTTCTGGTTCACTCTTTTGAGTCGCAACCAACATGTTTGCCTCTACTGTGCCTACATACCCACTTTTCTTCTCCAAATCTGTGGTAAGAGTTAGTTAAGTCTTTAAGGAATCACTTTTTAAGGTAACTCAGAGCCTGGAGACAAATAAATTTACTATGAATAAAATTAAACTAGCTTCAACTTAACTTGAGAAGTGGGGAGGGGGAGATTTTCTCTTCTACAGAGAGTACAATTCAAAAACTCTAAGGACAAATGTGTGCATTGATAACCTAAGATATTTTAGTTGTCAAATATGAAGGTATAAGTTTCAAGCAGTAAGAAGTGAGTGTTTAGTAGGGTGATCCTCAAAAAAATCCTAAAAATATTGGGTTATTTTGTTATAGGTTATGCAACACTTGATGTCCCACCATGTTTCCTATGCAAACTACATGACTGCATCATAAAAAATAAAATAGATTTAATGATACCTGGTCCATATGTACCACTTCACAAAAAAGGATGCATGCTATTGAGTTAGGTATGTTAAATAAAATAGATCAGAAAGATACTAACATAGGATCTCATTCATGAGTCTTATGATATATTTTACCAGCTCTTACCTTGTTATTGTTGTTATTAACTTTTATTCATTGATACTATCCTGAACATTTATTGAAAAAGAAACAATTTTCAAAAATCAAACATATCACAGAATGTGTATAAAGACATTATGGAGTATGAGAATGATTTGTTAGAAAAAGATGCATGTTTTCCAGCAGAACCATGTCTTAGAAGACATGATCTGACTAAGTAAACATTCAAGTCTAGGCCAAGGCAGAAGGAGTTGATAACTCTGGCAGAATGACAGAGTACTAATGCCTTTTCACCGTGAATGCATTTCCAGTAGAAGTTATTTTAATTTATTGTTCACTTATTTATAAGCCTTTAGTGTAACTAATTATTACCATCAACCTTTCATCATGGAGGTGGAGTAGGAAAATGCAGAGAGCATGCTTAGATCAATACAAACTAAGAGTTAATGAGTTCATTGTCATTGACTCTGGGCAGGGAAATGAAATGAAAAATAAATGTGCCTCTGAATATTATCCAGATATTTTCTTTTTCCTGTGCCATTGGGTACAATCAAATAAAGAGTAATCTTGATTTCTATCATCTCCCGTGGTCTTAGGACAAACTGCCAGTAAGTTAATATTGAATCCACGGATTCTTACAAAGCTCATAAGAGGCAAATTTTCCACATTCAAAGAATTTAATTGGCCATCTGGGGAGTAATATGATGACTTTGTGCGTCACATTTTAGGAGTTAATATTTTTTAAAAAAGGTCCAGTTAAGCAGAATATCTTGGAAGAGCACAGGTGAGTGATAGGTGAAGGAACAGTGAAGGTCTAAGCTCACTGAGAGCATGCAAGAGCCTCCCTTCAGATGCAGTGTAGCCCATTATTTAAAAGTTGCAGTTTTCCTTCAAAATACAATCCCATCTCCCACAGGGTATCTAAGAGTATGGAATAGTTGAGGAGAATAAGAATTTCCTACTAATTTGGCGGACATAAAAGGTTAGCCTTCCCTGCCAAGACATAAATATCTGTAGCATGATTAGAAGTCTTTAAATAGTTCCAAACAGCTAGTTTTCAGATGTGTTACTAAAAGAAAACGCGTTTACCTAAAAATATGTTAGACTATGACATATCTAAGGTCACATGCCACCCAGGTCACTCATCAGCTTGGGACTGGAAATATATTCAAAGGAATAGAAGGTCATGAAGGTAACATTAGCTTCAAAATATGGTGGCTTATAGCCTGCTGAATGAAAACAGAAGTGTTCTTGAGGGAGACCTAGAGAGTGAAACAAATATTCTATGATGAAATTTGACAGCAATTTGGCCTAGAAAGATGGAATGCGGCTATTAGATGAGTACACTATTAGTGGAAAGTAGATACTCGATCAGTATTTGTTCAATGCATTTGTTCACTGACTCCCTCATGAGGAAGGACAATACACTAGGTTTGTCTGTCCATCTTCTGCCAAGTTTTACTATAGATTCTGGAAACACCATCATGAAACTTTCTTGTCTTTGAAGAGCTCATATCACAGTTGCAAAGCTCTCTGCTAAAGACCAGTGAAAACTTTAACTCACTGCAATTATAGTGGGTGCTATTTCTAGAAGCATGGTTACATAAGAGGACGTTCAAAATGATCTGGGTAACTAGAGGAGAGGAAGTTTCCTCCAGGAAATACCATTGGCAATGAGTTCTTAGGAGTGGAGAAGAAATAAGCAGTAAAGGAGGTTTCTGGAAGAATGAATGTAGTACTTCAGTACTGATAAACTGGAAGTGTATGAGTATAAATAAGAATGAGTGATATGCCCACTGAAGACACATTCACTATGTATACACACATAGATGTGTAGTGTTAGCAATGGGCAGATTGTAGATATGATTTAGTTATCATATATAATCTAATTTTACAATTAAAGAAATGATCAAGAAAGTCATATATGGTAAATATCTATATCCTGAAGGCAAAGAATTACAATTGGAGAATTCAAGCTGACTGTTAGTAAAACAATCTTTTTAGAATTTTTAAAAAATATAATATTGTTGTTATTAGTATTATTTTCATGTGTGTTTTGCCTGCATGTATGTCAGTACACACCTGGTGTCCATGGAGACCAGAAGAAGGGTTTAGATCCCCTGATACTGGAGCTACCAATAGTTGTGAGTCACCATGTGGATACTAGAAATAAAACCCATATCCTCTGAAAGAGCAACCAGTGCTCTTAACCACTGAGCCCTTTCCATCCCCAAACTATAATGTCTATGAAACAACCAAAAGTGTAAATGATTGCATATGAATCATTACTATAAAGAACATAAGCAATAGACATGATTCTCATTCAAATTATAAATCACTTTTCACAATGTTTATAGCTTAACGGGGTCTTTAATGAGGCCAGGTTTAACAACTGACTCTTACTCCGATACTCTATACAGCTAGAAATAACAGCTCACATTTGAGTGACTACATCATTCATTGAATGACTTTATTTTTACTTCCCCCACACAGTGTTAACTGTAGCATGTGGCTAGAGACATGAATGGGTCAACTGCATTCCTGTGGCCAAACATCCCCTCCTGCCTCTTCCCTACCCTCTCATCCTGTGAATGTTGTGCGCTTTACTTTCCACCCATGCCTTGGATGTTTGTCTTTGCCACACATTTACCAACTGCCACTTGCACAGGGGTAGTGTTTTTACTAATTAAAGAATTTGCAATTGCTGAGTGCCCAACAAGTCCTAATCACTTGTGAAACTGCGCCATACATTTTAAATGTTGCCAGAAATGTACCATATACAAGACAACTTCATTTTTTTTTTGCTAGAAATCTCATCAAATTACTTTATTATTAAAATTGTCTTCCCAAGGAGCTCTTTGAGGTGGTAATTATCCCTGAGAGAGCATCGGTTTTAGGCATTAATAAGACAGTTAACAACATTCCATTTTTATTGTGTATTTTTCATCTGATGAGAAAAATCAGAGGAGAAGACAATTATCCCCAAGAAAAGGATGGATCACAGGAGAGGTGAAGGCCAGTCAAGGTGCGCAAGAAAAAACTGCCTGGTACTGAACTCCAGCATATGAAGAAGCAGGCGCCACAGAGAATAGTCATAAACGAAACATTTATTTCTCTCTCTTACTTGGCAACAGGGTAACGAGTATGTTGATAATTACCTTAAGACATAGTCCTTACAAAGAAAGCATGATCCCAGATAATATCAAATTGGCTTTATGGGAACATTAAGCTTTGTCACAGTCACAGGGGTTAGCTGTAGGCAAATGGCTTACTGGGTAATGATGGAGACTGAAGTCAACAGAGAGGAAGAAGAGGAATATGGAAGAGAATTTTTTTTCTTGACAGTCTCCTACCAGTCAGCTTCTTCTCTCTTAGCAAACTCAGAATGGACATTGTGGAGGAGGAGAAGCAAGAGGGGAAAGATGCCCTTTCTAGTAATATGAATTGTCCAAGACGGCCAAATATCTGATTCTTTCTCTGATGAGAGCTCCCTGAACTCATTAAAATCTATTTATAGCTCCCAAGATAGGAGTAAGCCTGATCTCTATGACTTGCCTGTCCATGCTCAGCACCCCTCTGCTTGTGGTCCATCACACACCAAGAAGCTGGTTGTTTAGAACCCAACATAAGCTTACAGCACATTTCTTACCTTAGTGACCTGTCTCATCCTTGATGACAATGTAACACATCCTCAGATTGATGATAAAGGACCTATGAGTGTGTTAACCTCTCCAAGTAAGTCTTCAAACCCACTCCTGTTAGTTTCAAGCGCTAAGACAAGGGTGTCATGAGGTCCTGTTAATGAGGAATCACCTGGAAAGATTTGTGTGAGAAGGCAACATAATGTACTACAAGGATCCTGAAAGGCTTGTCACACCTTTAGAAAGAGTATGACAGCAGAATTGGAGGAAGGGTAGAGATGGGAATGGGAGGCAGATCCCATCGAAACTATTCCATGAAGATGGCTGTTTCACTATGGACTCTTGGGTGCCGAGGTTATACCAGCCCTCCCTAGTCATTGTATAATGTACATCCTTCCAAAGCATCCGCCTGGGACCTCAGACACAATCAAATCTAGTGCTTCTGTCACCACACACAGCCTACAGGAAAAGCTATCACACCACTATTATTATAGGACTGGGGTTAGACTAGTATTTTCTCTCAAAGAAACAGGTTAAAAAATACACTTGTTTTAATGGAACTAAACAGTCAAATTTCATTAATCATCTGTGGAATCGTGGAATCTTTTTAATGAAATGGTGTTGGAGATTAATAAATAACCTTTAGTTCAGATTTAGTTCAACCACAAAAGACCCAAACCACAAATAGAACAGTGACAGCCCCCCACACCTCTGCTCTGTGTGTGTGTGTGTGTGTGTGTGTAGGTGGGTGTGTGCCCCTGCATTTCAAGACAGGATCAGTGGCTTTTGATCACCAATACTCCTTTGGTGTTTGTAATTTGTCATTCTTGAAATGTTCTTATCAACAATTATGGCTGATCAAGTTACAACCATCTCTCTGCATTCCATCCAACATACTGAGGAAAAAAAAAGTGGTGGGGGGTGCAGATAAAACATAACAAAATGAGCAAGGAGATATCTCTTAGGAAGGCTTGCTGGTAGCTGTCATGTGACTTTTCTTTGCCATACTCTAAGACAGTCATGTTATCACACTTCACTGCAGTGCTAAGTTGAAACTAAATGCTACTATGCAACGCAATGTCTAGCATCTGTGTCTAGCATCTGAGGGCAGTTTTGTTTGTTTTTGTTTGTTTGTTCTGTTTCCTTTGTTGAATATGGCTATTCTCTGGTGGAGGCTCAGATTCAGTTCTCTGAACGTTAATTTTCACCTATTTCCCAATATGCTTAGAGTTTATGGTTATCTCGTTCCCCACACTCTTCTAGGTCTTGCCCTTGGCTTATCAGACTATAGGCTTCTGAGAATCAAAGCTTTAGTGCTTACAATCAAGAGATTCCATCAATTATTTGTTATATACCTATATGTAAATGTCATGGTTGTGCATCATAAATTGAATTTGAGAATTATTAGGCATATAGCAACTAGCAATGTAAAATAAATAATTAGTTGCTGTGATTGTAATTTAGTTCACTGGAGGAGTGTTAAGTGGGGTTTCTAACTTGAGGACAAGCTGTGCCTTTCTTGGGTTTCAGAAAACAGGAAGTGTCTATAAAGGGCCTGCACTGTCATAGTAAAAAGGAACAAGAGAACAGAGACAGACTGCCTGGGTCCAGACCAAATGCCTGTCCCTTGCTACATGTATGAATCTGGAAAGTTCCCTCGTGTGACCATTTCTTTTAATTCTTCATCTCACGTAGTATAAATAGCAATTAAAAAAGATTGTCATGGTGTCCAGGAGTAAGAGCCCTGTAAAACTAATGAAGATTTGGTGGACTACTATCCTCACCTTTGATGCCACCAGGCCCTTGGGAGTACCTCTAACATAATAATTTGTATGTATGCTCAGCTCATGCATTTGTGAAACCCTGAAAATACAAGATTATAAAATATAACTTTTTGATGTGTATCTCAAACTGTATAAGCTTTATTCATTACAAACTCTAAAACTGCCACCCCTGCCCCACGATCAGGTCTTCAGGGAAGTAACAGCCACACGTCTTGAACTGGCAGAAAGTCAATTACTAGATGCCCTATAAAGAAGCTGGGATACTTGTTTCAACATACAAGACCTTGTGTATCTATATCCAATAGTCACATATGCTAACAATATGTTTTGAGTGGGTGGGCTTGGTGGGTAGAACTTCTTGCCCATAACATGATGACATGAGTTAGATACCCAGGATGTACATGCTGGAGACCCACTCGCTCAAATTGTTCTCTGACCTCCACACATGTGCCATAGCATGTGAGTAACCACCCTTCATACCCCCCACACTAATTAAGTAAATAACATGTAAACTCTGTTAAGAGATAACACTTCACCTCAAGTGCCCCCACAGGAGAATTAAGTTTCCAAAGGTGAGACCACGAGGTTTTCCTCTTCATCAGACACTCTTTAGAGATAGACCTCCAACAGTCTCCATTCATTTCAAGCTTCTCAGGTGATTGTCACAAGCCTTAAACATTTGAACTGCTCCAGTCTAAGGTTACTTCCTACTCTGAGGTTCTAATTTTAAACTACATGAATCTGTTTCTGGAATTAGCAGTCAGAGGCTAAGGGAATGTCAGACGTGAGGCTTCCTTTGTAGAGCAAGTGCTGGGGAGTGGATATATTTTGAGTTTTCAAAGAGAAAGTGAAAAAGAGGAAAGAATTGCAGAATCGGCATCTCTCAACAGAGAATAAAAACAGCTCCTCTGAAAGAGGGGTCAACCATGTTACCCATCAGTAGCTTTTAAAGAATTGGACAAATCATCCCACTTCATCCCTCTGCTGAGGAGTCTCAGGGTTGGTACTTTGGTAACTCACTAGTGTGGGATTTGTTAGCCCAAAGTAAGGTGTGGTTTCTGCGGACATAGAAAGGGTAGCAGCAGTTACTGGCAGTTACTCTTCCCCAGTCTCCCTGCCACATGTTCCACGTTCTACGAATTCAGTTGACTTCAACAGTCCTGCTACAGAGAAGTGGCCTATACAAAAGAAAAAAAAAAGAATCCACACAGCTGACATGTGGTGGGGATTTAAATTCAGGTACAGTGGAGTTCATTTTACTTCATTTTCCTTACCTGCATAATGCCATGAACGTGTGTGTGATGATGTTCAAAGCTAAAATGTAAAGGAATGTGTTATAAAAAATGGGTCAGAACCAATTTAATCATTCTCTTTTTGTATATGCTTCTCCTCATAGTAACACAGTCTTTTTTTAAAAAAAATTATCAGTGTGTTTGTGCGCACAGGCTTAATTTATTTGTGTGTAATGTGTAAACTGGTGTCTACTACTATAGTTCTTTACTTTATCATTTGAATTAGAGCCTCTATCTGAAGGTGATTCTCACCTACTGGTTAGACTAGATAGCCATGGAGCTCAAGAATATGCCTGTCTCTATAGTCACAACACAAATGTTGCAGATAAATATGATGTCAGCTTTTATATAGGTTCTGGAAATATTATCTCAGGTCCTCATGCTTGTATCATAGGCCCTATATTAACTAAGCCATCTCCCCAGATCATAGCTCATATTATTTAAAATGCTAAAGTATATTTATTACAAGCTCTCCTTCCTTCCTCTCTCCCCTTCTCTGTTTCTATCTCTGTGTCTCTGTCTGTGTCTCTGTCTGTGTCTCTGTCTCTCTCTCTCTCTCTCTCTCTCTCTCTCTCTCTCTCTCTCTCTCTTTCTCTCTCTCTCTCTTTCACACACACACACACACACACACACACACACACACACACACACACACACACTGCATTTTCTCTTTGGAGCCTTTAAATGATGTCCAGTCATACTACACAGCTATCCGTGATAAAACCCTGATCAAAGGAGGCACTTCCCTCTCCTCTCCGTACTTAAGGACATTGTAACGAAATGACTGTGACTATGCTTGTTTGTATTATTAGGCATTGTGGTAAGGCTACATTTCAGTGTGGACACTAGCAAATCTCTTCCAAGTTCAGTCTACCTCTATGACTCAGTGGCTGCTGGTCTGATGTTTCAAGGATGCATCACTTGGTGCTGCTATTGTGGATTTAATCTTCCAGAATATTGGTGGCATCATTATTTCTTGACAAACTGGGAAAATATGAAGTTTCCAAAGCAGTCAGCATATCTAAAACTACCTTTCTTTAAAGTATACTCTGGAACCAAATTCAACTTCACGACACTGTATCTAGAATAAAATAAATTGGATGAATTGTCAACAGAAACACATTTTTTCCCATAGTTCTGAGTACCAGGTGCCCAAGATCAAGGTGCTGGAAAATTCCACATCTGGGAAAACTGCTTTCTGTATCATAGTTGGTGGCATCTTCGTGTGTCTTCATATTATAGAAGAGAAAAAGGTCTGGCTTGGATGTTTTTAATGAGAAGCAAAGTGTCTATCATTATGGATAAATGAATCCTTGTGACCAAATAACCTTCCAAAGACCTCTCACCTCTTGTAGCACCTCATGGTGATGTATGGCTTCAAGAATTTTAGATAGACACAGATGCTGCGACCATAATAGGCAGCCTGACCTTTGGAAGCAATGTAGTTCACAACTGGGGAAGAGAGGAACCTTCAACTTCCTTTTCTAATGTTTCAAGAGAATTTTTGCTTCAGTTTTGAAGACTACATGTTTGTGGCCGCTCCCCACCACCATAGAAGATCAGAATCATACAGAAAATTAAAAAGTATATATAGCATTTCATTGTCCTGTTTCTTCCACGTTTCAGTTAGAGAAAGGCACAATGGAGACCTGGCCTAGGATCTTGCTCAATTTTTATAGCCATATCAACAGATGGTCACTTCAAGAAGAAATTTCCATGGTACTTAATTGCCAACGCTTGGGGTGAGAACAGAGGCTGAGCAGTTACACAGCAAACAGACTGCCAAGAAGAGACAGAAAGTAATTTTATAAAGCTATTTATAAATCTAGAACACTGATGAATGTCAAAACACTTTTTGATCAAAGCTGAGACAAGCAAAGTTCATCGATAATAATTCAGTCTTATTTTCTTCCCCAATTCAAATAAAGCCTGTATGGCAAGAGTCGGAGACATGAAAATATTAGTTAACACCCCTGGACTATGTTCTCTTCCTAACCCAGAAAAGAAACTTCAGTACTTCCTCCTATGTAGAAAGAATCTCTGCAGCACTATAGTGAAAGTTTCAGGAGAGAAGGGATTCAGCCCAATAGGCCCCAGGGATTACTAGACATTTAAAGCATCTGTATAAAGTATGCTTGTAATGGTGCACACAGGTAATTCCAGAGTTGTGAGTCTCATGCAGGAGGATTGCTATTCTAAGGTCAGCTTGAGTTTACATAGCGAGATGCTGCTTACAGTGAGGGATGTTGAAAATATAGGTAAGTAGGTATATGACAGATGATAGATAAAAACATTTATAATTTCTCTAAACCCAGAGAAAATGACAACAAATTACCACTTCTGAATGTAGTGTTTAGTATCCAGCATCAGAGTAGTTAACTCTTTGGGTTACACATTAAAAACAAAACAAAACAAAAAAGAAAAAAAACATAAAATGACCATACAAAAGGCAATTTAAATTTGGAAGTCATTATATGCTGAAATATACTAATTGTGAAAGCTTTTGAAAGATTGTGAAATAGTAGGATCTACCATTGAATTTTTAATAAAAGGATTAAGTCAATAGTAATATTTTGACTACTCAACATTAGCCACATATCATAAATATGTGTAAATTCCAAACTGGTGCACTGGATCAGGTTTAAAAGTTTTCCTGAAGAACAGAATTAATTGACTGATGATAAAAAAAAAAAAAATTCAGAAAAATTGATGTAAATTTGTTATAAGAGTCTAGCATTCTGTGTTACAAAAAATCAAAAATAAAGTCTGACATATAAAAACTATGTTAAATTTTTTTGTTTTCTTCTGGAGCTAAATAGACCTCTTGGAGATCTAGTACTTGCTACTCATCCAAATTCAAATTCAGTTCCTAGTGCCCACATCAGGTGACTCAGAACTGCTGACACTCCAGCTACAGGAAATCTATCTCCCTCTTCTGGCCTGCTTGTGCACCAGAACATACATGATAGACATACAACATAACCATACATAAGTACAGGCATAAAAATAAAATACTTTTAAAGACCCCCTTTTTTCTTCAGGGTTAATCATAGACTGATTTTTCAGAATGGGGAGAGAAGTCCTTTTATGTATATAAGAGAACTTCTCAGTAAAAAAAAAAAAAAAAAAAAAAATTCGCGGAGTCAAATCACCTGAAGATTTTAATAGACAAACAATATCATAGACTTTTACACACATATTTGATTACCTAAACCCATGTTGCTTTTGTGGTACTAGGATTTGCAGATAAAAAAATTGATATTTGCAATTTGTTGTGTACTTGGATCTATAGAAATCAAATATTCTTTACTGGCCTGAGCAGTATGTACACAGGGTACCAGAGATATTTGGTTCTATAGGTGTTTGTCTAACTGTACTTTCGTCAAGTGGTCCTCAACTTGACAAGAATAAATGCTTTATGCAGACCATTTTTTATTGCTTCTTGAAAAAAGAGGCAATAAGGGTGTGTGTGTGTGTGTGTGTGTGTGTGTGTGTGTGTGTGTGTGTGTGTGTGTGTGTGTGTGTTTGGTGTGTGTGTAGGAAATGGGAGAGAGGGGGAGTCTATCACCGAATTTTCCCTTATTTCATTGCCAACATCGATGGTCAGGGTATGTAGATTAGAAGACAATTGATTAGAGCTACATTTACACACAACCTCTTTCTGGCATGTTTTTGATATACTGCAGTCATGCCTCCTTTTCTCTGTGCAACCTTCCAGATCATTCCAGAAAAGTGCCAATTCACTGGGACTTGGGAAAGTGCTCAGCAGACTCAAAAATGAGCATCCAGGGAGCATTTTCTGGGCCATGAGAAACTTTGTTAAGCAGAATCATCCTCCCATGTTGGTGGATTTTTTTTTTCTTCTAGTCTATCTCATTCTTACAAGCAGTTCAACCAGAGGACAAATTACTCATGTGGTTTCACTGTGCAGAGCAGAGGAAAAAAAATGAAGTCAAGCTCATCTTCAAACAGAGCAAGAAAAACTTTGCTCACCAGCTAACTCTGAAGAGGAAAGAGATCAGTTCTGATAGACTGTTGAAGTGACAAGGCGCAATCTCCTTTTAAATGATACGGTGCAGAGGGGATTGGGAACATGGAAGGAACAAGTGAATCTTTTTATAGAAAAGCAGTCAGAAGCAAAGGCGGAATTAGTTTGCTCACATGTGTTTGGGGGTGCTGAGGGTAAGCACTGGAAACCTCCGCTCCATTCTAAGGCTGTATCACAAATGTTTTCTTGGGAAAATAGAAATTTAACTTTTTTTCTTCAAACCATTGGAGCTCAGACTCATAAAATAAGCTAAAAAAGTCTTGCCTGATAAATCCATTAGTTATGAGCTTCCAGCGCTTATTTTCAGAGACAGGTACTAAATATATTTAAATATCAAATGTTATAATTATTGTATGGCACTGTTATGACCAGTGCTACGTTTACAGTAGATAAGAACATAAACCTGAAGAGTATATGACAGTATGTCCCAATTTTAAAAAAAAAGTTGTAAGAAGGCCTAAATGTATTAATTCTCTGATTCACTCACCACTTCAAAATTAGGCAATATAAATTAAATTTCATGCTGTGAATAAAATAGAATAACTGAAAAGGAACCGTCACGTCTGAGAAGTTGTTATGGGTGATCACTTTTAGAAATCCAAAAACTCAAAGAAGATCGCCTGTCTTCTATGCCATTCAGCTTCACCCCAAAGAAGGGTTCATTTTTATAGTAAGATGTGCCCTTTTCTTAAGACATCCATACCATCAGCACAAAGTGATACTTATGCCTGCCTCCAAGTATGTTCTCCAGCTTCTGGGTGTTTTTATCGCTGTTTATGGAAAATACATCGAGGTTCTATCGCATAGGAAATGGTCAATAAATGTCCGTCAAATGATGGTCAAGTAATTTTAAAAGTTGTATCGAAGTTGCTAGTGCGCACCTATAGCACGTGCAATTGGGAATAGTGACAATTCCCTCTGAGAGCTTAAATGTTATGTTCAATCTTTAGAATTCATGATATGTATCTAGGAACCAAAGCCTCTCGTACTTAAATTGTCACATAAAATTAGTGGCAGTCTAGATTGTTTTGTTTGCCAATTTGAACCCCTTAATTACAATTCCTCATTTGTATTGGGATGGCATTTAGAGAGCCTGGTTTCTTGAGCTCTATTTCCCATGTTTGTTTTTCTGAATGCATTAAACACTCTAACCGCTCAAAATTACCCCTGCATCTTATAAAGGCAGCCCCGTTCTTTTGCTGTTACAGTCCCGGATTACCACTTCCCCTTTGTAAAAGACTTAAGTGTTCACAAAAGACCCTCATGACCCGAGTCCCAGTTTGCCATAGGCTGCTCAGAAGAGCTCTGCTGAGTCCTCCCTGCTTCCTTCTCTGTACCTGTGAGACAAAATCTTATTACTACTCCTCGGTAGCTCACTTTTGTATCGAACTTAATTTCTACCCACTTCTGCTCAACCTTTCAACTGGCTCATTTCTGCCTGCCTGTCCCCCTCCCCGCTCTCTCTCCTCTTCTCTCCCCCTCCCCATGTAACTAGCAGGGTTGCAGGCAATGTTAATTAAATGACTGTGTTAAAGTAAAGAAGGGGCAGCGTCCCCAATATAACTGAGCATCCACTATTCCTCTGTCTCTTAAGAGAGAAACCTAGCTGTCCAGTGGGTCTATATTAGCTCTTCAAAATTGGACTGCTGTCTGTTTCCCAGGTTTGCAGAAGTCAGTTCCCAACCCCTGATGACAACAGCAGGGGTTGCCTAAAGCATCCAAAGGGTGTGTGTGACAGCTGCTCTTTTTATGAGTTAGCAGGGCGATTTCTTATGTTGTCATATTTTTATACATTCTATTAGTTTCCCAGCAGGATGCAAGGCCTTCAGGCTGCTCCATGTGAACTGGGCCTGAACAGCCATCTCCTGCTCATATCACTTATGTCTCCTCTTCTCCTGACTTCTGTTTCTCTTCAGCTATTTATGAACTCTTCTGACAGCCCTTGCCTTATAGCAAGCACTAATCACCCAGCCAACACAGTCCACTTCCCTTCTTGAGGGTCTGCAGTCTCCTCCTTGCCTTTTTATTGGCATTGACAACCCACAGCAACATCCAAGCCAGGAAGAAGTCTGCCCCACCCCTCACTCCTGTAGACTTAAGTCTCAACCATCTGTCCAATTAGCTCTGCTAAGAAAAATCACTTTTAAAGCACTGATAGCTCCCTTAGTTAAACCCAGGAGAAACTTTTGGTTCGCTGGTCTCTCTGCTTCAGTCTGCCCCCAGGTCAAATCTCCTGTTATTCTGATTCTTCTTCAGGACCATATTCACTTCAGATAAATCTGGATTGATCTGTAAAACAATGAAACAACCTCTTATACAATCCCCAGCCAAAGCCTTTAGTCCCCACATAGTCTTTTATTTATTGTTAATTTTTCCAAGTCAAATTTCTTCCAACTTGAGAAGATGGATATGTTGTAGGGACACCTTTCCCCCCCCCCCATTCTTGTCATAGATTTTGGGTCCCACTCACTTATGGGGAGCTTGGTGGCATTTTCGCCGATCATTTTGTCCAAACCCTGTTTCTGTCACTCCCTCCCCATGATAACTTTTTTTTTTTTTTTGACATGACTGCTCACTGTCAAACATTAGGCTTGATTTCATTTTTTTTCAGTCTTTCCAGGGTGAACCATGCTAACCAGGGGCAAGACTTCATGTCTCCATTCCTAAATGAATGACTTGGCACCAGTAGGAGCCAAGAATTCAACCTCTTTGTAAATACAGAGAAACAAAGTCCCATCCCCAGGAGCCATACAGAGTGAGGTCGGGAAACATTAAACGGGTTTAACCTTGGAGTATATGTCATATGATGCCCTTTGAGAGAGATGAGAGAACATGGGTCATGGTGAGTCGCAGGAGAAATACATGTCCAAAGAAGGGTCAGAGTTCCCATATAGGAAGCAAGATGTTTTCCAGCTAACCTCAGGATACTTTCACTGTCATATGGATAATGCTTTCAGTTTTTGTTGATTTATTTCCAGACCTTTAGGGGGGAATAACTCTTAAGCTAGACCTGCTAATAATTTGGTTATCAATTATGTTCTATTTATTTATTTTTGGTTCCTCTTAAATTATTTATATTTGATCTTGAGATTGTGGTATAATAATATCAGTCCCACCCCCCTTCATTAAAAAATGTTTAGGGCAGTAAAAATTTCCCAAGTCTCTAAAATAACTTGAGAGGAATCCTAGAAAGTTAGCTTTGGGGAAGAAACCATTGAAGATAAATAAGTTCAGGCTTGATATTGTTAATAAAATTAAGCCCTCAGGTGACTTTATTGGTTGTTGCTTTGATTCACTTTCCTAGCCAGTCATTTTAAGAAAACATTTCTTAAAAGTCTGGTCTCACCAACCCAACACCCTGAGGAGTTTTCAAGGGGATCTTGGAGGCCGTGATAACTTTTATAATATGACAGAGATCACATGTGTCTTTTTATTCTCTTTCTCACACAAGCCAACAGAGGAGTTTTCCAAAGGACACAAGCCTTGCAACACTTGCAGCAGATTGGATAGAAAAACAGACAGGAGGATTGATCTCTAGTCTCCTGAGCTAGACCAGGGTGCTTCTCAAATAGAGAACACACACACACTTATACTTTGAAAAGCCTCCATTCATCCTTTCCTTTTCTCTGTATGGTCAGTATAGTTTTGGCTCCTTAAAACTAAAACCAACTTCCAGGTTTTCTACTACTGAGCTACACACACATCTTTCCCTGGGAAATGCAGTGACTTTTATAGATTATGTTGTCTATGTTAACATGCAATGGATATACCCTTGTTATTTCTAAATGAAGAGCTGAATAAGTTTTTATTTTAATTTCTAATTCCAATACCTATAGTAATTATTCACAAGAATAGAAGTTGTGTGGAGCTCAGAGCAAGTTTTAAAATTAGAGGGATCCACAAAGCTTGGCAACTGCTAATCTAAGATATTAAACCACCAATAAATGCACTCCTAAATATGTGTTATATTTTACATGTTGAAGTTAAGCTAATTTATTTCTCTGCACAGCAAGACAGTAGTCATTATATGTACCATTATGACTTTCTCTTGCCACAGAGGTCCTCGGTAGATCTAGACACTTAATGAAATCTATTTTCTATAGCCACTGTTCTCAATATCCCTAATGCTGAGACCATTTAATATAGTTCCTTGTGTGTAGTGGCCCCCAATCATAAAATTATTTTGCTACCACTTTATAACTGTATTTTGCTGCTATTATGACTCAGAATTTAAATATTTGACATGCAGAATATCAGACATGTGACTCCCAAAAAGGCCACAATTCACCAGTTGAGAACCACTAATCTATAGCAATAATAAAAATTCACAAACATGATGTTTTGTTAGTTTTCAGAAAGTTTTATAATATAGCATTGTAGCTAGGAGCAGATGGTCTATTTCGCCTTTCTAGAGATTCTGTAGAGATGAAAAAGAGAGAGGGTATTAGTATCTAAGTCAAAAGACCGTTCAGAAGGTTGGAAAACATCAAATTTATAAATATCGAGAATAACGCTGGATAATATTGAATAAACATCACCTATTACCATAGGCAGTTCAGCAGTGACAGCTATCATGGTCACTATTTGAGAAGAGCACATTAAACTTTGGAGGAAAGGAGAGAAATGGGACCAATCCCTTCAGAAGTATTGAGAAATCGGGGACATTAGACATTGAACAGTATTTTTTTTCCCTCACTACTGTATCTGTTTCCTTTTCTGAGAATTAGTTTGTGTTTTCACTCAGTAGTAAATTTCCTTTTCTGCTCCAAAAACTGGTAACTAAGCTTATGGTAACATGTACATTGGACTGATGTCCCCAACAAAAGAAACTAAGGCTATATGCAATGGAGATCAGTAGTTTCAGAACAGCAAATCTGTTTGTCCCATATTTATCATCTCCTGGTGGCATTGTTTCCTACCCTTGAGTACCCTGTTTAAAGTCCCAACACTAGACGACATCTTTCCTGACGCGGCATCCTCAATGTCACTGGAAACCAGCTTTACTAGAAGATGGCCTATTAGGAGACCAGATCTCACTGTACCAGAGAAAGGGTAGTTGTGGAAAATATTCTGAAATGAAATGTTCTAGGACTTTTAGCTTATTGTCATACTACGGCCATGGCTTTATTTTGAAAAAAAAATGTACTTCACTAATTAGTGTTTACCTTTGCCTTGCATATCAGTTCGTCTTAAAGTAAGGCTACTTAGGTATGTTTTTCAAAGTAGCAATCTTAGTCCAATGTATGAGTCAGGCACGATGGGTTGGAATTTCCTAACTGTGCTTGATGCACTGAGTAGACCAGCAATGACCGTGTTAAAGAGAGATCTATATATTTTCATCAGAAGAGTAACACAAGTCTATTAAATTCTTTATGCTTCCAATTGCAGCTAAGTTGGAGTTCAAGGTAGGGCGCTCGTGGAGCATGTGTGAGGCTTTGGGTTCAATCTCAAGCATACTCCCCCCCAAAAAACCCAAAATATTTTCTAGACAGACTCGTCTCATTAATGCTATAGCAATTATCCTTCAATTAATTACAAAAGGAACAACCCACGTTTTATCACCAGTCATTGCACATTCTGGAAAATCCTGGCTCATTTATTCAAAAAATATTCATGAGCCAGTCACTCCTGTGCAGCATTCTATAGCAATAAGAACTATCAAACATTTCTGCCTAGCAAGATATATTAATCCAGAATGGGAGGGGTCGATACATAAGTAATAAAAATAAACGAGAGAAATTGTGTGCATTGAAAAAAAGAGTTAAGCAGGGTAGATGAATTTAAAAAAAAAATGTTGGGATAGGCATGAGAATCAGTTAGCGGTAGAGTGAAGAATATTTCCAGAAGTAAGACAGAGTAAGAACTTTAGAAACGTTTATACTTGGCCACTCATTGGATCCATGCCACATAAATGTATTTATACCCATCCCAAGCTTCTTCTTTAATCTCCCAGGCCACATAGCTTAAGTACTATCACGGTTTATCATGTGCTTTGGTATTTTGTGCTTTTGGCTCATCCCTTTCCCTTGAGCAGAGCCAGGCTGGAACCAGAACTAAAATGCAAAGCAGTATGTAGAAATGTCCCAATGGCCTCACCCAATTATACTTTCTTTCCGATGTAAATACCTCCTTCCATTTGCTTCTCTGAAATTCACAACTGAGTGTCTCCTGTACAAGCAGCTTAGCTATATTATGTTATATTATAAGTTCACTTAAAATTTGGCCAGCTCCAGGCTGCCCTGTCAGCTATGGAACCACAGCAACATTAAATACTGTTTCACTACCATTGTCTATACATGGATGCTCCTAGGACATTGAGTCAAGCAAATAACGCTCACATATATGGTAATCTGTAATTTTAGTTTATATTTATGCAGATTTCATGAACATCTTATTAAAATTGTATTGTTTGTTGTTATAATTGTAGATGAAGCCCACATTAGGCCTGTAAAACTCAGGGATATCATACAGGGTTATAATGCTGGCAAATACTATTACATCTCTGCTTTACTTTTTACCAAGTGCTTTCTCTGTGTTCTCGGGCCATCTCTTCACCTCTTAAGAGTAGAGAGGGACAAGAGAAAGACTGTCTCCTCTTAGTGTTTTTAAAGGGAAAGTGTAGTATGAGGTTTCTGGCCTGGAGTTTCAGGCCTAGCCTCAAGGTTGATGCCTGCAGACCTGCAGACCCACAGTCCCACAGAGACATACAGACGCTTTCAATAGTTTTTGGCTGATCAGCCTCAGGCCCAGGCATATCACTTACTAACTCTGTACCCTTCATCTAACCCATGGTTCTTCCTGTTCAGCCATGCGGCTCGGTACCTTTCTTTAGAGCAGCATAGTTGTCCTCTGCTTCTTCCGGCTTCTCTCTGGCATTCTGCTTTGTGCTTCCTGTTCTCAAGACTCTTCTTAGTCTGGTAACCCACTCACACTTCCTGCCTGCCTTTGGCCAATCAGTGCTTTTTATTAAACCAGTAGGTGGGATAATTATTTACAATGAAACAACACAATCTCCCACAGGAAAGCTTTCATGAAGCCCCAGGGATACCAGGAAAATTTTAGCAGCAGGAACTCCACATATTGCAAACAAATTCTGGTTTCCTTGAGTCTGCAATGGGCAAGGATAGATTTACCATGGGGATCTCCCTGGGTAACACTTGGTCCTGTACGCCACTTCAATTCTCTCCCTTTCATACCTCATGTTTACAGCTCCCTTGATTCAGACCTGGGTCACATTTGTTGAAGGGCAGCCTAGTCCATTTTCTCCTATAGTAGAAGAGGTCTCTGTCTTTGTATGCTAACAAGGAATACATTGTAGGTAGACAAGTATCTTCCAAATGCCTTATTGTTCAAGCTTTGTCGGTACAATGCAGATATATATATATTGTTGGCATTAAAATTTTTTGAATATAGGCCTTATCCTAACTTTATAAAGGTGTCAACTGCTTCTAGAATTTTTTTTAAAGCTCCAAGTCACTGAAATTATAGGAATTTTTTTCAAGTTTCCTTCCTTTTTTACACTGGGTTGAATGAATAGGTATTTCAAGACTAGTGATCAAGGTCAAGGACTTCTTACTTTAAGGAAGGACACACCCTCTGTATGACTGATGGTGAAACATTATGTTTAAGCAGCAAAAGCAATTCAGTGTGTTTGACTTGCAATTTATTGCTGTCTTTGTATAAGAGAGGAAAGCATATCCTTTTAGGGGCTGAAGTTGTTCCTGTGTTGTAGGAATTTAGACACGGATGGAACAGGTAATCAATTCAAAAAGGCATGTGGTGACCGAGAATTAAGTAAGATATGCTGTGTGGTTAGAGCTTATCAGGTAGAGCTTGAAAGATAAAAAGGGAATCATCGAGGCCGATAGGGAATGCAGTGGTCCAACAAATAAAGGAAGGACATGAGAATAAAAGTCACCCTGGGTCTGAGCTTTGTATGTCTCTGTCATCTATGTGATAAATTTATTAATACTTAGGATAGCAGCAGGTGGGTCCCAACGATTAAAATGTATAGTATCAATAGGACAGAAAATGTGCAGAGTTGATGATTGAAAACTGTCTTCAATGCAAAGCCTTTCCTGGTACTCCACACAGTTTCACAGACTACAACCATCTGTAGTAGGTCTGTAGATTACAGTTTAAATGGTAGAGCTGGCTGAAGTAGCTTATGCCTGTAGCCCCAACCTCAGGGAGGCTAAGACAGAAAGACTGTTGCAGTTCAGTACTGGTCTGCACTACCTATGCGTTTCAAACCAGCCTGGGACATAGACTGAAACCCCATCTCAAAACAAACAACAAGCAAAAAGAATCAGTCAGCGATGCATAAATGATGAAGGAATGAATGTTGGGATATTGGCCTACAGGAATAGATAATATTATCTAACTTCGTGTGAACTGAACACTGATCAGGACTTAGGGGGAAATTAGGATTCTGTATTACATTTAAATGACAACATGGGGTCTTCTTTACATGAAAACCAGCACCTGACCTATAAGGCTACTTCCATAATTAAATATTTTTTTTCCTGACTAAAGATACTTCTATAATCATAAAGTTAATTAAATTTAAATTTTGTTTTTCTTGTAAACAATAATGTATTCATGGAGAAAGCAATAAGCAAAAAGAATACAATTCAAATGACACCACCTAAAATTAAAAATTATACTAATTGAAAGGACAGTTTTTCAGAATTTTCAGCTATACCTTATATCAGTATATTTGTATCTACAAATGAAAAACTATGTTCTCAACAAACGAAAGATCCAATTACAGATATTTTGTAAAAGGCTTCTAACACAGTATGTTTTAACAATGTCTGTTCATGTCATTATTGATATATATATATATATATATATATATATATATATGTCATATTGCTAATGTCCACATAGATCTTTAATGTTACTTTAGTGACTACTTATGGTTATCAATATGAGTTCATCAACTTAATTTTAGACATTTAAATTACTTGTGGTTAATTTTTGGCACTAAAATTCCATTTTGAGCTTTCATACATATATATTTCAGCATTCTGTAATTGTTTTCTTAGGCTAGATTACTGGAAGAGCTACTCTAAGGATATGCAAATTAAAACTTATGTATAGTCTGTCAGACTGTCCTTAGGATTTTTTTAAATTAAATTCAATGGGAAATTTGTAAATAGAAAAATGCAATAGAAAAATAGACAAAAATAAAGATTAGTCCCAAAAAGAGAAAATTATAAAAAGTATCTACTCATCAGATTTAATGAAATAAATAAAAGTCGTGAGACAAATTCTTCTTTCCACGATTCTAATAAATGGATTATATTTTTCTCAAATAGTAACATTTTGAGATCTCCAGTGAAGTAATAAATAAAGGCAAAAATCATCAATGGCTTCTTAAAATGTTAGGAGGGGAACTTTATAATTCAACCACCTTAATGCAAACCTAAACTCACTGATTTCAGCAACATGAAAAAGGAGAATCCTGAATATATTTGTCTTTATGTGGCAAAGAAGAAAATATATACAGAATACTACCTATGAAAAAAAAATCACAGACAATGCCATTGATATTTACAGAGGGGAAAAACAAAAAGGGACAGAAAGATCTATTTTAAAACACCAGGAACTGTATTCATCAAATTCTAGAGTTGCAACTTGGCAGAAGAAAATGAATTCATTTTCTTTAAACATTCAAACTCAAAATAATTTAATGTTTTAATCTTGCTTTGTTCAATTTTTTTTCTCAGACATCCATATATATTTTTAAGTGAGAACATCAAGGCTCTGATATGGGAATGCAGAATTATTATTAACATTCTAAGTGTGACAATATTGTTGTGATTATAAATACAGTCATCTTTTAAGGTATAAACTCAAATGTGTGTTGAGTTAAAATGTGTCTGAAACAGGCACTGAAATAATCATTATCTGTCCAATTTAGGTGCAACAAAATTGACCATCAGTTGACAGTGGGATTTTTGTTCACTATTCCTCAGTTGTACATCTGTTGAGATTTGCTCAAATATTGAAACACTGAGTACTATATAGACAAGACTTAAGCATACTGACCACACAGAATACAGAAAAAAGTACTCTTTAATTAGGAAGTTAAAAGTAGAAAGTTGGGATGATCTAAAACCTTTTCTGGCTTAGAAGGTGACTAGACACTTACCTTAACCTAATGAATTCTGTTTAAAATCATGTTAAAAGATACCAAAAAAAATTTAGAATAAAAATCCTTCAATAGTAAGGAGTGTTTCCTTTAAAAGGGGGGGGGGCTAGGTTTGGGTTCAAGCACTCATGACAAGTAACTCTTAATTGTTCATAACTCTGGTTTCAGAAATCTGATGCCTTCTTCTAACCTCCACAGACACAGGCACACACTTATGTCATATCTTCGTAAATGCTCTACACACTGTTATAACTGTTTAAATTGATAGGAGAAAAGAATATTTGTAGACGACAAGGCTGTAAAAGTGAAGGCTACAACATACACACTCAAGAAAGTGCTACTAAAATTAATTTTATCTCAAAGTTATATAGCAAGAGAAAATAGATGACTGTAATTTGTACATGTTCAAAAGTTGCCACAAATGTGGAACACATCTAATAATTTCATAGAGTTTTCTCTTAAAGAATTTGATGCAAATCTAATGGTAAACTATAGGATTAAAGGCTAAAAGAGTAGACACTGAGATTTTACGAAACAAAATCTCAATGTTTTAATTGGGAAAGGCACCTAAGTCAATTCAGCTCAGCTAATTTGCAGATACTCAACTTGATATCTAGCTGAACTGATTTGCTCCAACTTACACTAATAGCTAGTGGTTCTTAAGTCTTGCTTGTTTGTATATAATGAGGTAGTCATTTACAAACAGCTTTTTATTCAATTTTGTAACCCCAAACCACTCCCTAATGATTAGAGATGAAATTCAAGAACACTGATTTACTACGTAAAATAAAGCAACTAACTAGTGAATTCCAAGGTGTCCCAGAAAATCGTTATTGATTTCTTTAGAAACAAAGAACTTGAATTGGATTTAATCAAGGTGGACAGCATTGAAGAGAGAATAAGATAGACACTATGAATTTATTTATGTGGATGTCAAATGTAAGGACACATCATATGACCTTTAATTACAAAGGAGGGAGTCTCCAAAGATACCCTCAGGGTGACAAATCCTTATTCTGCAGAAGGCATGTAAAAGGGGGAAACAATCACCAATGCCTTTAATTGAGAAAAGGATAATTTATAGAAGCAAATTAGGTAGTCCAGGCTTTTGTTCCCTCTCCACCTATACTTAGCAGCAGTTAATAACACCACGATGCCCTTTCCCCTGTCAGAACTGGCTAGGATGGTGAAGAAGCTGAAGGATTTCCAGGGTAAATGCTTTCACTTAGAAAGGCTCATTCAGGAAATCCCACTCACAACAGAGTTCTACACTGAGCTCTGGGCAAAAGGCTGCCACATTCAAGACAGAAACCTCAGTCACATACAAGACAGAAACCTCAGGAGTTAGCATATGCGAGAATTGAAGTGGAGTAACCTTTTTTGGGATCAGGTAGATAGATGGCTTAGAGGACAGGATAGATAATGTGTTCTAATCAACCTAGTCATAAGCCAGCCTTGGGGATTGGCTCCAGACTTCTCTACAGGGGCTCTAATTAACTCTCCTCCTGGGGTGTCCCACCTAGGATTCTAATTTCAATCAATCTATCTTTTAAAATGCATGTCTAGCCTCCTCTGGATTATTTTTAGTTCGTTTTTTAATAATTGGTTCCTGTAAGATTAATAATAAATAGTTTCTCAGGTACCTCATATACAAACATGAAGATATTAATGAGTATCCATTAGAAATAGAATCCAAGTCACAAATTGCTAGTGTCTGTGCTTCACAAGAGAAAAAGGGGGACACAGTCAACCAACCTACATGAATTATGAGTTATTATTATATGCACAGCATGTGCACTGATACTGCAGAAGCCAAGAAAACACATAATCATAATTCTTGTCACTATAAAGCACTTTCTTCATATTGCACCCCCAAGACTCTGAAAATAACACTGAAAAAGGCAGAAACGGCATTATCAGCCTCAATTTCCAAGGTAAGCAAGGCGCAGAGTAGCTATGGGTTTACCAGCAACCCCTTAATCTACAAAATAGCCATACCACTTTCTTGCTACTCTTCCAGTGTGAAGGTTTCTGGCCATCTTATTGGACATAAGAACAGAAAGGGAGCCTTCAGCTCTGTGTTCCCATGAGAGCCTCCAGTAACACAGCAATGAGATTTCCTACCTGCTTCTGTTCTTTGAAGAACTTGTCAGTATAGAGAAGTGTCATTCATGTGTAGTTATTCCAGTGACCTGTTCTCTTCTATTTACATTGAAATGTAACTTAATCAAACTTTTCCAGAACACTTATTCTGATAACTCAGCCTGCGTTTAATCTTTGAGGAAGAGGCCATATAAGCCTGGTGGTTATCAACTCTATCAGACTCAGTTTCTGCTTTGTCTTAGACCGTATTGCACTGAATCATATTGCACATAATGTCAAAGGCTGGAAAATTTTTGAGAAATGGACTTTATGCTTTCTCATAATCTGGGAGTTGAAAATCCAAGACCAAGACATTAGCATCGGCTAAAGTTAACAGGTCATCTCATGGCAGAAGTTGAAGGGCAGAGAGGTGACAAAGGAGACTGCCTATCTCCTCACATGGAGAAGGACAGAGAGATCACATCTACCCCACATGCCCTTTCATGGTAGCATTAATAAGCATCTTAATTAATCATTTAATTAATAATAATTTAAAATGTCTTTACCATTTATAAGGACAAAACCCTAAGACTCACACATCTCTCATCAAGCCCCACCGCTCAATAGGCAGGACTGTTATTCAGGGATTAAGTTTTCAGCACATATGTGTAAGCACATTCTCAGAGACCATATCATTCATTTTATATTGGCTATGCTGTGGTTGATTATTCTAAAAGAAAACTTAGGAGAACCTATAGAGAACCTATGCCATTCATACACATACTAAAAATGCTATGTGTTACTCCATCCTTAACCCCCAAAACTATAGTTTACTATCAAATTAATTTGTATGGGTCTGAACACTCAGATATGACAGAAAAAAGGATAAAGTGTGATCATCCAACTTTCTCGCATTATACATAACTACATTAAGACCAGACATAGATTCTAGCAGGCACTATTACCATCAGTGAAATAAGTCTTAGAAATGGCCTAGTAGAAATATAATCAGTTTTGGTTTAATTAAAAATGAAGCTAAGAACAATCTATCTTCAATATACACAATAATTACATTCCTGGGGGAAAAAATCAGTGTAAATTAAAATGTACTTTTAAAAAGTATTGGTTCTTATATAAAAACCCAGACAAGACTGAAAAGTTGGGTAATAGATTTTTTTTTTCTACTCAATGGTCTGTAGAACTTTCAGAACATATAGGAAATGAAAAGCAGTTACTGAACACAGTTGCCCCACACATTGCAAGATGTGTTGCTTTCCTGACTGCAGCAGCAAGTATCCATAGCAACTTTTGTGCCATTGTGACAACTATGCATCCCATGCATGAGTTTCCAGGCTGTCTCTAGAGAGTAGGTAGCATTGTTCCCACTGACAGGCTTGGCTAGCAGAGTCTTGGGAAGGAAGGAAGATCTTGTCTACACCTTCACACAGCCTCCTTTCCCACACTCCCACAGTGTCTGACAGAGAAGAATCCAGTGAATACCTATTGGTAAAGGCTGCAGCAAGCTCATACAGTGACCAATTGACCCCATTGGCTATGTGCTCAGCAGACAGCCAGAAAGTATTAGCATTACCTCAGAGAGAACAGAGAACCTAGGGTGCTGAGGGGACTTAATTGTGAATGCATTGTGCCCTTGGTACATCCACAGCTGCTATGACAACTCTCTACTGCAGAAGCCATTCTCATGCCATTTTAAGTACCTCCTAATCAACAAATCTCACCTATATCTATCTCCCTGTGACCTTTTATTCATCACCTAATCCAGACACTGAAGGAGACTGGAGGATCCTGGGAAATCAGATGCATCAGTATCTCCTTAACAATCTGGAACCAACTTTAGGAGCCTCCCCCACTCTTTACTTCAAAAAGTGATAATTAGTGCCTGCCTGTTTTCCTCAGTGGCAGAGTAGACAACATACAGGGTCATCACTGCTCTGCGTCTGTGTCTATGCCAATTCTGAGAAACCTTAACTGCATCTGAACAGTAGGGATAGAGTGATCTTCTAAAATTGTGAAAAGCACTGTGTCTATTGCAGAATTAAGGCAGTGGGTTTTGTTGTTGTTTGGTTCACACTGAAGCAATATTTTCTTTTCCATCATCCTCCCTCATCTGTAAGCCCAAAGTAATGCTGCAGAGAGCACATTAGGAGGTATATTCAGTGGCAAGATTGCAAGCATCCAGATAAAACAATCTGAGTAATAATTTTAGCCACAGCACTAATTATTGATATTCACATGGAGACCTCTGACATAGTATAACAAAGAAAGTAACACCGTGTCTCCAACATGCAACTTAATTAGTTTTTACTTTTCCGTTGTATTTCCTTTGAGACACAGCCATGGGGTCTTATGTAGCCCAAGCTGGGATTTGAACTATGTAGCTTGTACTTCTCATGTGCCTTGCCTCCCTCCACCTAAACGGCAGGAAAATAAGTATGTGTCACCACACCTAATTTAAAATTCATCTCAGAAGAGTGTCTTCTGAATGATGTGTGAGGAAGGAAATCAGGCAAAGGGCTGGAGAGTTTAGGTGTTGTTGGGCTGACTCACTTTATGGTGAAGGCAAGTGTGAAGCAGGCAGATGATCTTTGCAAGTCCTTAGTAGCTGTTTCATCCTGTTAACAGCCCCTGCTCTCTTGCTAGATGTGATAGACACCCTCTGAATCTCTTTTGAAGCTCTTCTGTCCAAGTTAATACAGTGAGCTCACTCTCCTCTTGTACACAGTTCTTGTATGTCCTTTAGAAAGAACATCCTTCTGGAAAGAACTGGCTTTCTAATTTAGAGAGCGTCAACGCTCATTCTGGGTCTTTTCATTGCTACTTAACTGTAGTAGTTTTAAAGTGTAATGAATTATAAGATATACTTACTTCCCCCCCCCCTTCCCAAGATAAAAGCCCTCTTGGTTCATTAATGATTTTTCTTAATGCTTTGCTTAATAGTCATTAAAATGAGAAAATGATTAATCTGTGATCATGAAGGAAGTAAGCAATGGTCCCTCAAATTCAAATAACTAATGTATAACTAACATGAGTATTACTTGGTTCCTAGTTAGTAAGACTGTTTGAAGCACTGTTGGATGTAGTATGTTGCTGGAGGAAGCCTTTGATAGTTAGAAGTTTTTCTCCATTGCCAGTCACTCTTGGCTTCCTGTTTGTGGTTGTAAATGTAAACTCTCCCCTGATCCTGCCACTATGCCTGCCTACTGCCATTGACGACTTGCCACCACGGCCTCTTCGGCCTCTTCGGTCTCTGGAACTGTAAGCCAAACCTAAAATTGCCTTGGTCATAAAACTTTATCACAATTAAAGAAAAGTAACGGATATACATACAAAGGAAGCATTTACATATTTAAATTAGTTGATAAAAAAAATCAAACCCAGTTTTAACTGATTAACATTAATGACATCCACCTGTTTAAATACAAACTCAAGATTACCTTAAATGAGAGGGTTTAAAATGTAAAAATCTAATGTGTGCTTTTTATTTATAAATACATTTTATAACAATTTAATCAGCATCATAAGCATATTTTTCATAATGGTAAATGTATAGGTTTTTTATTGTATCATTAAAAATGTATTAGAAGAGATGTTGAAGCATGCATAGAAGGTCACATTAAGAGATTTTCCTCTTTGAACCTTCTAGTTTACATCTAAGACAGCTCTTAACAAAACGATGCCCTCCTGTGGATGGATAGGATAGATGGATAGAAAGATAGGTGGGTGATGGTCTCAAAAAAAAAATGAATTGATAGGCTGCTGTTACTTTGTTCATATTTCACTGATTTTGACTATTCTTAAAGTGCAGATTAATTGTTTGTGATTAGAATTCAAAGACTTGCTGGACAGTGATGGTGTAAGCCTTTAATCGCATCACAGGGGAGGCAGGGCAGAAGGACTACACACAAGAGAAGCCCAGTCTCTGGAGAGTGGGAGGGGAGGAAATAAGAGACTTGCATAAAGTGTATACTTCACCAACCTTAGCTCCATTTTCCTTTCCCACATAGTGGATTGAAATGTCTAGTAGATTGGGATGGGCTCTTTTTTAGCTGTGTGTCATAGGAGGAAGACCAGATACTCTTAGATCACTTTAACCTCTTTAAACCACAAGGGCACACAAAGAGGACAGTAAATCTACCATTCAAAGACCAAGGAGTGCGTTGTCTGCAGAGAATTTAAACACAGTCATAAAACCAACTCGGAGTCTGTCTGATTTTTATTAATACCATTCATCATCTTATTGATGAAATCTCTGGCTGAGAATGCAGGCTATCACACCCCACCCCCTACTATTGAAAGGGACGGTTTTTCTTAAACTAGCAGCATTATAGAAATCATACACATTTCATCTGAAACCGTCCAGAATGATTCTCTTCAAAATGAAAACATTACTTTTGGAAACTATTGGTCTGGGAGGTAATGGTATTTTGCCAAAAGTTGAGCCAGAGGGAGAAAACAGTCACGGTCCTCTATTTGTGCCTTTTTTTCAAACATCATCTTGTTATCCATGGTCATGCTTACTTTAATAAATCTCCAACACACAGTCAAGTTGCCTGTTCATAACTAGCACCCATTTCCTCAAAACATGCATCTCTTTGACCTGTACGATTAAGACCCTAGAGGTCAGGAATGGTTTCACATGTACTTTGCCTGTTTCTTTGAGCTGTGAGGTTTAAATGTCAGAGGTCAGGAATGGAGTCAATGTACTTTTTAATAGTAATAGAATTTAGTTCATGGCTGTGGATTGAATGATCACTTACTATTTTCTTTTCCAGAATGGATTAAAATTTCAGTCACTAAACATTTACCCCACTGCCATATAATGAGGTATAGACAGTCCACTAACTGGTATAATTCATTCAACACACATTTACATACTGATCATCTGAGTCAGGTACCTACTTTAAAGCACTGAATAATTTTCTTTCTAAAGTATGTCTTTTCTTGAACAATTTCTACATCCAGGATTTTTGTTTTCTTTTATTTATACCTGAGTTAAAATATTTTTAAAACTCCCAAAATAAACAAAATCAATGCATCTGCTTCATACATTGATGTATAGAATATGCTTAGGACATATTCTGTTTTCGTTTATGAGTTTTATTTAGAGTTGAAAAATTAAGTATATAAGATCTTAACAATAAAATATCACAATACTAAATAAATTAAAAAGTAAGTTGCCAGCTTGTGTTTCAATAAAATTTGATTGGTGACTTTTGATTTGGTGATATTTTAGTAATTGAACATTTGATTTAAGGGCTAAAAATTCACATGATTGTATTTTTATAAAAGTGTATACATTTGTATGAAGGGTTATGTGTGCATATGGTGTGAGCATGTGCATATGTATGTATGTGGGTATATACGTATGTCTATAAGTATAGTGGGTCTCATATATCTGAAGATAAGAATATAGGAAGAAAGAAAAGGTGTGATGGGTATCTGTGAAAGATCGCTCTAATCCATCATGAGCTGACATTGCGAGGCTTCCCTTCATTGCCAAAGACATTGACTGTGACAGGAGGCTGCAAAGCACAGCTCACTGATGTCAAGCTGGCCCCTATATGCAATAATTGGGTGATATTCCCTAAAGAAAGCCAATAAGGCATGTAGGAGTTTTGCAGTGAGTCTAACTCAGAATAAACACAGTTATTTTATATACAAGCTTTTGAAGACACGGGTCTGTCTTTTGCTATAAATGTTAGGTTTGTATATTGTGACTACATTCTGAAGGCAGAGCTGCATCTACCTGTTCCCTGATTCTGCCCTAAGAAAGCTCTCTGTCCCTGAGAGGACCTGAAAGATTTTAATTCAGGGTAGAAACAAATTAGCAAACAAAGCTCACCATTTGGGAACTCGAAAAGACAGCAGTAGTATCAGTAAGAGATGCTTTTTTTTTTTTTTTTTAGAAAAAAAAAATTGTTTCCTAATTTGGTTCATACACCCTAAAGTCTGTTACTGTGGTTTTGTTTTTCTTATTTTGTGTTTCTACCCCCCCCTTTCTTTTACTTTGCTGTTTTCCTTGTCTTGTTTCATATGGCACCAAAACATGTTCATTTGTCATTTGTCTGTGCTAGAATGGAATAGGACTTTGACTTTGATTTTCCTGTTATCTCTTTAGTACTTGAGATCATACCTGGCCTATAATATCTCTTCATAAGTATTGTTGCATTAAGACATGAATGACTAGGGAGCAGTGAATGGCTCACTGGGTTCAGGTATTTGCCCACAACACTCAGGATTTGAGTTTGATTCTTGGGACACACATGGGATAGGAGAGCATTGATTCTCATAAGTTGTTTGACCCTGACCCCCACATACACACTCTGGCACATCTACGTCTACACACACAATAAATGTGAAAGAATTTAAAAACACACAGAGGACTGAGTGAACAAATATACTAAAATGACCACCATAAATTTTCTTCTGCTATTTTCAGGGTTTTTCCCTTTAATGAATTGTTTGATGACTTTAAATACAATCAGAAAGATCTAAAGTTTCTTGATTCTAAAATAAAGCAAACAAACAAACAAAAAAGCAACAGAAATTCAAGCTTAATGTCTATAATATTTGCCCAATGAAACTGTATCAACAGACAAAATAAGAGAGCCTTTGGATTGTTCATAAATTGGGCCAAATTACTTATCAGTAACTCCTAAGGTAACTGATAGAGAGTCCATTTACAGGCTCAAGACTGCAGCTGGGTCAGATTGCCATCTCAGTAATGCTCCAGCCTCCTGCAGTGTCACAGACAATCTGTCTGTCATCACAGAGCAGGTGGCCAGCCAGGACTGTGGTGGAGATACGGTGACTCTGTCAGTTGCTAACTAGGATCTGTACTGCAGGGGCAAGAAAGTGATTGGAATGAAGTTGCCGTTTCCGCTGGATAGGGGCCAAAGAATTATTAGCTTACGAGTAAAATCAGCCTTGTTCGCACATAGCCCTGTCCCCTTGCAGTAAACAGCATCCATTTATCTGTCTACAACTTTTTAAGATTCTGCAAGTGGAAGGAATATTCCACGAGACTGATAACATCTACTCATGGACTGGGCTTATAATACCTCAATATGCTTCTGTGTCTTTGTTAGGTAAATTACAGTATCCACACCTACCTCCTAAAGACCAACAAGACCCCAAATCCATGCATATCTGTTTAAATTTCCCAGAGAATTTTATGCTTTTATATTAATAAGTATCACTATTCAATAGGGTCATGGAGTAGAAAGTATTGTACTAGATGAATGGGGCCATTTATGAATGTCTACTGAATTTCTGACTTAATCTAAGCCAATGATTAAAGCAAAAAGCCAATATAAATCAAAAAACAAAATGCCTCCCAGCAAGAGAACCCCCTGAAACAGTGTCCAGAAGTGACTTTTCAGCAGGAAGAAGAGAGACTCCAATGGTACTTCAGCTATTTCTTTTCTTCAAAATTAACCAGAAATGACATATATGTAGTGAAATGAATCTCTGTGCGTTTTCTTTCTCAATCTATAAAACATAAGTAATCATGGCCCCTCTAACTAACGTATAATGATCTCATATAAAATTAAATTATAGGCAGCAAATATTCTCGGTGCCTCCTCAAATAGCCTGCCATTTATTTAGCTGCTCATTCTAAGAGATACAGAACAATTCCAAAGATAGTCATGTTTTTCTGTGGCAGAATAGAATTGAGAGGGGGAGTACCTTGTAGCCACTGACCTTCATTTGTTCATGATCACTATGTCCTTAAATTACACAGCACAAGTCTGAGCTCATAGAGAGATGAGAACCCACTGGTTTGTTATCCAAGCATTTCCATCGACAGCAGAGCTGATAACATTGTGAATTAAGACAGCCCCCGAGGTTCATTATACTTTGCCCCCAAGTCTCTTTGTCATTATTACTTTTAAAGGCTGCTGTCTGTGATTGTGGTGACCCCAAAACGCAGGTGTCCTCAGAAAATTCGAAGCAGCAGTCAGCAGCTGAAGATGTAGTAAGGAAGCCATGCATCAGGGATGGCATGTTGTGAAGGAGATTTACTAAGAGCTAATGTGTAATCTCTCAGGGACAAGGCTTCAGAAGTGAATATAAAGAACATAGGACGGAGCATTGCAAGGGTCAGGGGCTCATCCTTGTCCTTTATAGTGGAGAGTCTTCAAGACAATGTTGAGAGTCAATGGGTAGGTTTTCATCCTTCAGATAAGGTCTCCTTGGAAAACATTAATGTAAGTGACAAAGTCATAGATGTGTTTAGATTTGTCTTAAATGTCGCTCTTGGAAGCTCCTAATTGTAATGCTGATGAGATCAAGTTGATGCATAGCTCTAAAAGCAAAGGAATATTCTCAATAAATATAGCCACACTGAATCCTTCCAAAATTAGAGCATTCAAGTGGCTTTTAAAATTTGTTACAGAAAAGGAAAGTGATTCCCTGATGGGGAAGCCTGCCTTTCCCTGGCTTACTCACTGTATAGGATTCTGTATGACAAGGACAACACCATAATTGTTATCAATAATAAAATGCCTCGACTATGGAACTAATCATTTAATTTCTTTTTATTTATGTGAATATGATTTTGATATCACTTCACTCTCAATAATAAGAGCAACTTCATTTGCTGAGTGGATTCTACAATCAGTAACTCTGTAAAACATACTTATATCATAATATATATAAGTAAGTTATTCTTCCTACAGCTCTTTAAGGAGTAATTATGATTCTGGATTCTCTGACAAAGATAAGGCATTTTAGAGGTTAAGGAGTCACAGGACCAGAGCAAAATTGTGACTCCCATGCAAGTATTCTGATTCCTAAGCATTGGAAAACAATGAAATGGTTGGATAAATCTAGACTTTGGATAGAGGTTTTTCAAATGTAGAATTGCAGGCCCCTGACACCCCTAAATCTTGGACAACTTCGTTGTCCCGCCAGAGGAAGTGGGCAATCCCCCAGCAATGGAGCACAGGGAGCAGAATTCTCACTACCAACCAGTCCACCAGGAAAGCTGGTCATGCCCTGTGAAACTTGGTGTGCACCTTGAGAGCCCACTGCTGGATGAAGTATTTGCCTGCAAGTCAAAATACAGCAGAGAAGTGTTTAACTGCCAGAATATGACTTAAGGGACAAAGGTCAATAGCACAGGATGCCCTCACAGACTCCTCACAGGCATCCTCTAAAAGAAACAGCCTTGGATCTAACCAGTAGTAGCAAAGGAAATCGAAAGGACAAAATGAGGTGCTCTGTGTTCAGCTGACATTTTTTAGGTAGAAAGAGTTAACTACCATGTACCGTTCTGAACACTCCGTTGTATACTGCAGAACCCTTTCCCAATGCACTCATCCGTATTAGACTGAGCTTAAGAAAGAGCCGTGCAAAGTGGTAAAGGCTGGTAGTCGAAACCAGAACGTAACTAACGGAGTTGATAAAATACCAAGCAATGAAAAGAGCAGTGGTGTCTCTGGCCAACGCCACCCAGGTCCAAAGAAAAGGAATTGTAGTCGGTTATACTTGTTCTCTCCATGATAAGAATCATCACGTGTTCCTACACAGTACCAAATGAAACACATTTAAATGTATAACTCTTGATCTCCTCTTTCTGAAGACTGGCTATAAAGCTGGTCTGATTCACATCTCGCTTAAACTCATTCTGGAGTGAACTTGCTGAAGGCCCCAGCAAAGGTTTTCTAAGAAACAACTCATGAAAACCTTAGGGTGCACCAACTCTCAGTAACAATCCTATGGAATTTACTAAGTGATTGTACCATACTCTTTTAATTAGTGATATAGTGAAACTAAAACATGGAACCCCAATCCGAAGGGGGAAGCACAGCTTTCAATATATGAGAATACCATTAGAGATGGCCATTAGACAATACTTTTGTGACTGGGATAGAAATCCCCACTTTCATAAGTACAGTGCTTCTTCTTCCTCAAGCTGTAGCCTGCAGCAGCCTTGCTGCTTCCTTAAGTACAGCTGCAGTCTCCCACAGCCTTGTGCAGGTGATGTAGACCTTGATAATGCTTGCAATAAAGATCCAGCTATGTATGACATTTGTGCGGAGGGAGGGGGGAGCAAAGGGTTTAATTTGCCTTAGGGCATTGGAACCATTATAAAGTTAGCTTTAATGAGAAATGGAAGACAAAGAAAATTAGGGGCTCAGATATTGAGCCAAATTAAAATGGATATCAAATCCCTAGGCGTGGGTCTATCTCATGACGGTCCTAGATGAAAAAGAACCCCAATGTAGGCTTCCTCCAAGAGTCAAAACTTATTTATCAATCTTAAGTAGAAAATCAAAATAGGATACCATTGTAATACTTTCTTAGATGCTGACAGGATGGACTTTGGGTTTCCTAAGAAGACCAGTGCTTTTACCACCCTATGTTACAAACATACACTTTGAAGATAATAGGAGTCATCACTAGTCAGTGCGCTAAAGCTTACCTGCTTCCCACAGGGTCTATCCCAATGGAATACAATTCACTCACATTTTTATTCTGTTCCTTCCTGCTCTCTTTCATTACCTGTGGTTTTTTTTTTTTCTATGAATGGAGTGTAGCCATTTTTTTTTTCAAAGCCCCTTTCCTTTAGTGTGAGCCGAATAGTGACCTCTCACTTTTTCTCAAAGCTGGAGCCTTAAAACAATTATTACCAGAAGACACACTGTAGGGTAGGGAGTGATGGGGACCACTGTGTCATGTGAGGCCACACTGTGCCAGGGAGTCTGCAAGCATAGCAGTCAGACTTCCAGGAAACCCCCTGGACCAGCAGAGAGGAAACTTGTTAGCCAGGAAGGGATTCCTGGGAATTTCGACACAAGAAGCAGCTCAGAGCATGTTCGGCCAAGCTCAATGCCCATAAGCACTCTAAGGACATACTTGCTGTGTAAGGTGAAATCCTCCTTCAGAGGGCACCCATGGCACGTGAAAACTGCTAGAAATGGAGGTCCTGCCCTGGGAAAGAAACTGTATCATCAGGAGATTCACATCCACACCATATGGAAAGGATACTAGCCCAGAGCCTTGATTCTCAACTCTCCATGAGCCTAGGAAAGGAACAGGAGACTTGAAAATCATTCACTGATGCCTGGGTTCCACCCCACAGATTGCAAATTCTCTAGTCTGGGGTGTGGCCTATCCAGTGTGATTTTAAAAACCTCTCCTGCTGAGCTGAAGTACAAGTCAGGGTTTAAGAGTCCCTGACAGGCTTCCAGAAAAAAACCACATTCCCCACCTTACTGTATTGCTGATTCCTGGAGTCCTAATCTCTTTGCTTAAGGCCTGACAGCCAGAGCTGTGGGTAAGTATGAGAGGGGCAAACTCTACAGGATTTGAACTTCCCAGGCCCCTATCGAGTGTTGCCTTAAAAGCACAAACTTAGATTTCTGCTAGAGACTGAAAGCTTCTAGCTACATACAGCATTTGAAAAGTCTGCATTTCCAGGTGTGTCTGTCTGATGGGCAGCCAGGTTTGGGAGCCACTGAGCTCCACAGTGGGTCTAGCCTTTCATCCAGTCAAGTCATTAAGGATTTTTAAGGATGAATGAGCTGTCTTGAGAGCAAGGGCCTGCTGCAATGCTCCTTTATTAATTATGGGGAAGTGATGTATTGGCAATGGGAAGACTTCTCTTGGAAAGGACAATGAATGATTCGTCGATTGCTGCATTAGGTCTTTCCTGACTCAGTCTTAATGTTTAGGTTTTACTCCTGTCTGTAATTTAATAGCAGCACAGCATTCACACTAAAGGGCCCCTTAGTCTTTATTCTCATGTAAGCTGCAAGGTGTGAGCAAGACAGCAACACCTGGCGTCTTTCAGAGATCTCCACTGGGAAACCCCTGTCATTGTCCGGTTTTGATCCTCAGCATGTAGCAGCTAGCATGTATTTCTTCCTATTAAATGTGAACGCGAAACACAGTAAGGATATTTTTTTTTTTAATCGGTAATACATAGCCAGATTTCCTTTGCTAAAAGAAAGCTTCCATTAGCAGAAGACGAGCATGTGGAGGAAGAAAGATGTTTCTGGAGTAGCAAATTCAAGGGGTAAGGACAGAGTAGGCGAGTTGGGGGATGGGAGGGGAGGGGGGAGGCTCGGGTTCTCTATGGATCAGTCTAGCGAGGTTCGAAAGAAAAGTTGCGGCTTGCAAGGGTTTGCGCGTGTCTGGGTGCGGAAGAGAGCTTTGGCTTGCGCGGCGGGTACGCACTGCGGGGGGCCCCCCGCGGCCGGGGAATCCAGCCACCGGTGGAGCACAGGAGGCCGGGTGGCTGCAAGGGCTGCCTGGCCGGCTCGTGCTCCTACAAGGCACCCGCGGGTGGCGCGCGGGGTCCGGCGAAGCAGGAGGCAGCGGGCCCGGCGCGTGCGAGCCAGTGCGAGGCTGCGGGCGGGCGGGCGGGGTGCGCGGGAGGGAGGGGAGGGAGCGAGGGAGGGAGGGAGCGCAGCGCGCGCGCCGCCCGGCCCCGGCCCTCCCAGCCCGCCGGCCTCGCCGCCTCCCGCCCGCGCGCACCGCTGCCGCCGCCGCCGCCGCCGCCGCCGCCGCCGCCGCCGCTGCTCGAGCGGGCGCTGCTCGGGAGTCGAGGCTCCGCCGCTGCCGCCGCCGCCGCCGCCACCGCCGCCGCGGGCTTTGTGCTTTGAGCCGAGGATGGGAGCGACCTCTTCCTGATCGCGAGCTGTCTCCAAAGGGAGCGAGCGCGCCCCGATCGCCCGGTGGCTTGCAGGACCCTGGGAGGGAATCCATTCACAAGGCTCAGTCCAGGTAAGGAGCTGGTCCCAGGCAGGGAGCGACCTCGGGAAGAAGGGAACTGCTCTCTTTGCGGTCCCCCAGGCAGCGATTTCCTTCTTTTAAGCCAAAGGGCTGGCTTCTGAATTGTTCGTGTGTGTGTGTGTGTGTGTGTGTGTGTGTGTGTGTGTGTGTGTGTGTGTGTGTGTGTGTGTGTGTGTGTGTGTGTGTGTGTGCGTGCAAACGTGTGCCTGCACATTTTTCTGGGTGTCCATGCTTCTCTGAGAGTGAAATTGCTCAAGCTGTTACTGGTTTGGGGCGTGAGGGTCCCCGCCTGCCAGCGTAGATTGCCAGAGAAGAAAGAGCTGGGGTGGGGGGGGGGGGGTGATGCTGCACCCTAGACAGTGCTGGGCTGCAAAGATTCGGGGTGCGAAGAAGAGCTAAGTCCACCCAGAAAGCAAGCAGCGCTGCTGGAAAGCCAGACACCTCCACCCACTGGGCTCCTCTCATGGTCGGTCACCCTTCCTTCTGGTAATCCCTGGGGTCTTCCCCAAGGCTCCACTTGGGAGCCACCTCTCCTGGCGGGCTTTGGGTGTTACTAGGCGAGGACTGCAGAGGGGAGGGAGGTGTGGCTGAGTAGCAGAGAAAGCGGAGGGAGAAACGCGGTGGGGAGTGGGCTGTCGAATTTCCGTGCACGGGCACTGTGCCTTGGCGTGTGTTGGGGATTCTGCACATTCCAGGTGTCTTTACCCAGAGATTCAAAGGGAACTTCACAGCAGCATTATTTGCCACTGGAGCTGTGCTGGTTCTTGGGAGAAAAGGCCAGTGCTCTGAGATTCAAGGATCTCCTTCTTGGCTCCTCCTTCTCGAGAAAGAGGGAGGTCTGATAGCAGGACAGTCCGCCAGAGAAACCAAATCCGTCCTGGAGATGCTTAAAAAATAATATAGCATATGTGCGTGCTTGCATCCTTGCCTCCCCCCTCCTACCCGCTTCTCCCCCCCCCCACGGCCCGTAGATCCATAGATTCTGTCTCTGTCTAGTGAATGACTTGCTGGCAGTTCCCACTTCCCTCCCCAAATAAAGAGGAGGTGCTTGGGTTAAGGGCAGCAGTGATCCAATTTAACAAAGCATTTTTTTTTTTTTTTGGAAGATAGCAATGTGTATGGTGTCTGTGGTCATGGGTAGAGAGACATGCTTTGGGGTCTAGATATGGGTTTACACCCCCCCCCCAAGCCTGGCTTCCTGGAAGTCGCTCTCTGCTAGTCAGCCACTAGTGGTTGTGAATATAACAACACAAACTTTGAACTGCTGGAGGTGTAAAGACTAAACCGAGAAGGAAAAAAGGATGTCAGTGGGAGGTGTAGTGGAAGAGGCTTTTCGAAAAATGACAGATGCGCTTCAGACAGTTCAGGCATCCTGGTCATGGAGCCTCAGGTTGAGGAGGTGGAGGTTTCTGATCAGATCTGTTTCCTGAGATTACCTGAGTTCCTCAGATTGGAGAAAGCTCAGCATCTAGGACCCTGAGCCTGCTGGGTGAAGATTTCTCAAAGGAGGTTGGGGAGTGGGTGGGAGGGGCAACCTGGAGGGAATTCTGGAAGTATGCCCCCACTAAAATACACACACACACACACACACACACACACACACACACACACACACACACACACTCCACACCACACCACACACTCCACACCACACCATACACACCCCTCCTCTTTCAGAGCTCTTCTAGGGGGAGCATGAATCTAGATACTTCATTCATTTGCAATAAGAACACACAGCCGGAAGAAGGGCTGCTTTGAGGTTCCTCTTTCGAATCCTGTGTTACTGGGATTTTGCCCTCTGGTTTTGCCAAACTTGCTTAATTTGGGAGGTTAGCCTGGTGTGAAGGCAGGAGAAGGGACAGCCTGCTCCATCTTTAGGGTTTTGTGAGTGAGCTGGTGGGGGAGGACCCACTGCTTTCAGTCAAATGGGCTTTCTTAAATCATCTTCATTCTACACGTTCTGCTTTGAGGGTTCCATTTGGATCTCTGGACTCTTCAACCCCGATCTCCCCTACAAAGACAGCCCTGATCTTTCCCCCCATTTAAAATGGCCATTGTGTTTTATTAAAAAATGAATGATAAGTTCCTAGAAAAAGAGTGAGCGGGGAACAAAAAAGGTTAACTCGGAAAAATCATTGTTCACTGCCGAGCTCACTAGAGGTAGCACAGGAGGTGAGTATAGTATGTAGGGTGATCAGTCTGAACTACTCTGTCTTGAAAGCTGCTCATCTAGTGGACTATGTGCAAAGGAAAGCTGTTCTTCATCTCCCCGGTCTATCTGTAGACCCTCCTGTTAGTAAGATGGTTTCTATAGTATCAGTTTGGATTTATACTAGAAGATAGACAACATTTCTATTGACCATGAAGGGGAAAGGAGAGAGCATAATGGTGTGAGTGCTCTAACTCCAAATTAGAATAAGGGAGGAAGAGGAGGGATACTCTGTCTGATGTGCAGGAATCACAGATGTTGGCCCTTTCAAGCTCACTATGCTCTGAAATAATAAAATCCCTCGAAGAAGAGCTTCACCGTTTGTTAGCAAGCTATATTTAACATGTTTTCCTATCAGACAAAAATAGACTTATTTATCTTGCAAAGTAAACGCACGGTTCCTTCTCTCTCAGTGCTTAATCTGTTTCTTTGACAAAATAAATGACGAGAAGAACTCTGTAGCTTTAACAAATTGCATTCCTTCTCTAAAAAGAGAAGAGATAGAAACCAAAAAGAAAAGGTAGACACTGTAAAGAAAGCATTTTGCTCATGGTTGTGGATGTCACAGTTCCGGGGCTCAACTTTTAGGTTGGCATTCAGTATGGCCCTCTTTTCTCTCGGGTGCTCTTGGTAGAGGAAGAGCAATACGCAGGAAGGAAGCAAGAATAAGAATCAACAAGATGCAAAGCTAAATGGAAGTTAACATCCAGAAAAGACAATGCTATTATATCAGGTTGCAGGATTCACATCCCTTCGGCAGTTGTATATGCTTCTTTCAAGTAATTCAAGTGCTGTTTTGGTTAAGAATTCAGTGGCCCAAGTGCTACATTATGTTATTTAGGGATATAAATACTTTGCATACTCCATGATGAGATACTATTATCTCACAGACATCCCCTTTTCCCAGTAAGATCGGTTACCCATCTGACCAAATTCTACTGCTCCCTCTTGTGGCAAGCGTTTGCCCTGACTTCCTCTAGATTCCAGGATCCTCCTCACTGCTCCTTTAGCTGTCTACCTCTCCAGCTCTAATTCTCAGTGATGACTGAGACTAAGCAGGCCAGCGGGTTACAGCACCAGCCCTTCCCACTTCTCCCTCTGAACAAAATGCTCTGGGCTCCTGGGAGATGTTTCTCATATTTAGTGGAAGTAGATGTCAGGTGTTTTCTGACCCATTGGCATAGACTAGACTCTGGAAATGTGAGCTTTCAGCTTTTTCCCTTTGGGATTTTGACTTAAAGGCAGGACTAGTCCAGTGGGGCTTCATTAGGTGCAGTAGGATTATTTTCCATTCTCTCTCTCTCTCTCTCTCTCTCTCTCTCTCTCTCTCTCTCAATCTCTTCCTCTCCCTCCCTCCTTCCTCCTTCTTCATTTTTTCTCTCCTTCTGACTCTTTCCCTGGGTTCTCCCCTTTTTGTCACAGCCTCTAGCCTCTCATGTGTACATGTGCATCATGGTGAAACTTTAAGCAATGAGTAGGCTCTCAGTGTTTCTTGCATGCAACTCAGCAGCTCATCTTGTGACATGGAAACTTCTAGGGTAAGTGCTTACTGGTATGCTTCCATCAAAGGGGCTTAGAATACAAATAGGGAACATCTTGATTCCGTAGCCCTTGCTGGTCTCTTCTCCTCCAACTTTGGAGCCTGGCTGCCTTCTGCTCACATCTGCAGCTGCCCTTTGGTCCTCCTAGTCCAGAGTGTAACACGGTAGGTGAAGGTCCAAATAACACACATTTTGACTTTACTTCCCACCTAGTTCTCAAAGAAGGGCGGGAATATCCTGACTTGTAAGTGAAGCAAGGAAAATGTTTCCGTGGCTAGGGGGCAATTCATCATTTATAGCAAGTTGCTTGAGTCTGATAAAAGCAAACAATAACAAAAAAGTCACAGGTTCAAAGCCTTTACCCATTGGCCAACATAGAATCTGAAGTCCTCAGTGTGTAAGTCATTAATTTGAGTGAAGATATTCTGCCAGACAGACCCCTAACAAAATACAGAGATATTGCCCAGCAAAGAGGCACTCTGTATGAATCTCGACCACCCATTAGCATGTGTTCTTTTGTGCAGTCAACTGACAAAAAGTCCTGGGCACCTGGAATACAGGAAGACAAAGAGGAAGTGGAAGGGATCTTAAATCTGTATGTCTGCCCAGTAGATACTCTCTAAAGACTGTTCTAATGGAGGAAGTATGAGGAACCCAGTGCCTGGGAGCGGAGTTTCGTTGGGGTCAGTAACCCCAGAGTGTCTGGAAGAAGACAAACATGTATTCCCACACTAAGATTTTTTTACTCTCAAGCAACCTTTGGATCTTTTCTTGATATGTTATTTTATTTTATTATAAGTCTTCCGAGAAATGGGCCAAGTATCTTCTACTGAGTAAATTGATGGTATTAAAATCCCGAAGGTGCTATATTGTACCATTTTACAGTATTTCCATTGATAACCTACATGATAGCAGCCTCATGCCAATTCAGGTAAATAGTGATCTTTACATTCAAGAGATAATATCAGGGGACATCCTAAAGTAAAAGGCAAAGTAATCACTTTTCAGATTTCATACCTTTGAAGGCAGAGCCACAAAGAACAACTTCTTTGTTGGATCTTATGTGGGATGCAATCAAATAACAAGGCAATGATTCAGCGACTTACACACACACACACACACACACACACACACACACACACACACACACACACACGTATGTATATGTTTCTGATTGGATGTTTATAAGTGTCATTAACTTAATTTAAAGATGAAGACTATGGGCAGAGTTGAATGACTTGCCCATAGGTGAATAGAAGGTTGTACAGAAGCAGTGCTCTGGATTTAGTGCTGCCTGTCATGATTTGGAACACCCATAGTGCTTAGTAAGGTAGGTTCTGAACTGCGGGAGATTGACGTGCTGTCTGAGATGAAAAGGAAAGAGAAACTTGGCCTGTGACTTCCTCCAGGAGAGACTATTTTGGGTCATTGACAGAAAGGGGAAGGGGTTTAGAAAACCATGAGCCTAGTCAATATGAACCATGTGAAGCTTGTCCTAGGCTTTTTATGACAAGAATAACCATAGAATAATGTCATGAGCATTTTCATAGCTACTGATCTGCTCCCAGTCAGGGCCATGCACATGAACTGTAGAGTCAGGACTCACAGTAACTTTATAGTATTGCCTAAATGCATTTTACACTTGAAAGCTATTTTCAACATGCTCTTGCAGCACAGCCTTGAAAGACAGAGGCTGTGCAATAGTCAGAGGCAAAGAAAAAGATTAGGTTGCCTGTCAACTTATTTCTCCTTTTACTTTTTGTTTAAAGTTAAGCTTTGACTATGGAGCCCGAGCAGACTTTGATCTGCCCTGCATCTGCCTCCAGAACTCCGGGATTAAATGTGTGATGTTAGGCCTGATATTCCTTGGTACCACACTAGGTTGGTTTTGTTTAATTATTGGCGATAGCTCTGGTACAGTCTCCCTTGCACTATTCCAGCTTCTCCAAGATTCTTGTTAATGCACAAGACTCAGGGCCAATCTTTGGTTGTGATCATTCCTTAGTATCCTTAGTATCTAGCCTCCAAACCTAGTTACAGGTTAAGGTCATTGGAAAGCTTATTCATCTCCCAAAGGGACACTTGCTTGGTAGACCTTCACTATAAGTGGCATCAGAGAAAGTTTGGGAAGGGAATACTACTCAGGAGTCTCATTCCCTTTTAAAATACCATTCCTATAATGGAGACTGTGATTAACCCAGAACTGAAGTGTGTTGTGCTGGACAAATTCAAGGTTGAAAGAATTTTTTTTTCCCCATGAATTTTTTCTGTTTTTTTTTTTTTTTTTTTTTTTTTTTTTTTTTTTTTTTTTTTTTTTTTAAATCAGAACATGTAGTTCTTTCAAGAGCTTCTTTCACATTCTTCTTTTTTAAGACAATACTCAGCACTGGAAAATGCACCAGATAGTTTTCAAATAACAAAATGAAGTGTTCTTACCATCTAAGACAGCAAACAGAGGGAGTTATTTCCAGAAGTCACCCTCTCCAAGGCAAGTCTACTTTTCTTCCACTCTGACAGTATAGCAGACCCTCCCAAATGGGGATGTTTTCCAGCCTCGGGAATTCCTAGATTTCTGACAAGGATTCCCTAGTAGGGAAAAAGTACTTAGCCCATGCTTTTAGTTTGGTGGTGGTGACTGTTCCGGCCTCTTGTGTTCTCAGCCCACAGGTCTCTGAGACCAGCATCTGTATTCATTCATACTGATAGTGTTTGTTTGAATTCAACATTTCTCAACTCATTTTTCAAATCCACTTAAGGAGGGATGATAATGATAATAATAGTAATAACAACAATAATAAGCCTTATGACATTTGTGGGAAATAATATATTAGCACTATAGTTTCTGACACACAAGTACTCTTTAAAGATTTATCCATAACTTAAAAGATAAACAACGGAAGTCCTTATTTCTATTGTTCCTTTTATATAAATATGCTAAATGACATAGAGCATTGCCATGGGAAGGTGGAACATAAGTATATAGTCAACGACACAGACCTCCAAAGCATTATATATTTGCTCCTACTCTTGTTTAGCATATTTTTGTATATAGATACAAATTTAAGATTATTTTGTTAGAACATAGTCTATATATGTTTCTACTCTTAAGTTATTGTATATATGCAGCTCATTTAATCATTGAAAATTATTATTGCAAACTATTTAGGATAATTAAATACAGGTTAGTAATTAGTCACTGATACCAATCAAACTTGTAGTCATGTTAGGTATGTTTTCACGGTCAAACAGAGATATATTTTAGATAGTTGGTCTTCAAACACTTCAGAGACTACAGACTATAGTATCTGTGATATTTTAATAACATAGGCTTTTCATGACAGGGAGGCATGTCTGCTTCTGGCAGCACCAATGTGATTCTAAAGAACTTCCATATGGAGTTGTTCTCACTTGTGGAGATGTTAGTCCTGGGCACAAAACTGTTCTTGCCTCGACTGCGGACAGTACATTGTCCAAACTGAGCAAGCAGGACAGAAAAAGAAAAAGACTACAGACCTTTGCCAAGACAGTAGAACAGTCCTCAAAATTCCTGCTTCACAAAGAAGTTGTCAGGTATTCTAGGCCTATAAGCAAAAATGGATACCCCTGTGTTGCAGAGGAACATTGGGTGACTGTACAGGCATCCAGCTGTACTTGTCATTTCTATAGTTTTGAAGTTGTTTGCTCTAAAGTTCCTGTTTACTTAGGTAATATTTCATCCTTCTTGGGTCCCTGATGGGGATTGAAGACTAGACAGTTACACAGTTTTTCTTGTTACCAGTTTTGGAAAGAAGTACTTTATAAAAAATATAAAGTTTATATACGGTTGAAAAACATAAAAGCTTAAGTTGTTTATCTAAAAAGATGTTTTAAGGTCTAAAAAGATAATTTTAGGATGGTAATACAAGTTAATGAGAGAAAGCAGCTTAGGTATAAAACTTTGGACCCACTAAGATAGGAAAGAATTTTCTCCAAATTTGCCAAATACAAATGGACTGGACATTGTAAATGTAATTCTTTCTTGATTATTAGTTTTACTATGTATAGTTTTACTGTATTACAGTTAAAAATCTTTTCCTTTTATTTAGACAGAAGGGTGGAATGTTGTGGGATATTTGTATACTGTGTGAAGATGTATTGCTGTGATTGGTTTAATAAAAAGCTGAATGGCCAACATCTAGGTAGGAGGTATAGGTGGACCTCCAGGACAGAGGAAGAGCTCTGGGAAGAAGAAGGCAGAGTCACCAGCCAGACTTGGAGGAAGCAGGATGGGCAGTAAGGAAATGAAGTAATGAGCCTTGTGGTAGAACATAGATTAATAGAAGCAGATTCATTTACGCTAGTTAGAGGCAAGCCTATGCTAAAGGCCAAGCTCTCATAATTCATTATAAGTCTCCATATCATTATTTGTGGGCTGGAGGTATTGACATATATATGTGTGTATACATATATATGTATACTATATATGTATATATATATTACTATTTTTAATAGTTATAGAAATACTTGTGGCTTTGTGGACTCTGGGGTCTGTCTCAATCATTTAATTCTATTTCTGCAAAAAGAAAGCCAACTCAGACAACACACACATAATGGAAGAGCTGTTTTCTTTAAGAAGTTATTTATAAACACGCACTCTGCATATCTCACAGTTCCCTTTGAAATGTGAAACATTCCTTTATTTCAGCTTTCAATCATCTTAAAATGGGAAAACGTTTTAATTCAATGGGCTTTACAAGACCAGGTGGCCGGCTGGGCTGAGCCCAGAGATTGTTGACTCCTGACAGAGTACAGAGAATGAGGGGGTAGAATACAATATTAATGAACCAAGGACATCTTTGTGGTTGGTGTACAGTCAAGAGAGGTGGCCTAGAAATCCACAGGCTTTGTTTTTGAGTCTAGTCTCTCACTTTTCTGACATGCTGTTTTGCAAAAATCTTTGCAGTTATCACCCTGAGGTTTCTTATTGAGAAATGGAAAGCAAAGTTATTCAAGTTTTAAGAACTCTTCTAGAGGGGAAATAATAATAGCAAAGACTTTTTTAAGGGGGTATTTTGAGACAGGGTTTTTCTGTGTAGCTTTGGAGCCTGTCCTGAAATTCATTCTGTAGATCAGGCTGACCTCGAACTCATAGAGATCCACACCTATCTCTGCCTCCCATGTGCTTGGATTAAAGGCATGGGGCACCACCGCCTGTCAGTAAATGAAATTTTACAAGAGGGCAGTTTAGCTTTAAGGATGGATCAGGAAAGTTAGAAATAAAGGTTTGAAAAGGGGGAAATATGATTCTTATTTAATTTTTGTTTGTTTCATTTGGTAGCTCAGCGACCTGTCAGAAAGCAACAGACTCGGAGAGGTGGGCAGGTGCTGTGTCATGAATGGCACTGAATCCCCGAACGTGGAAGTTCTAACTCCAAATTGCTATTAGAATTCCTTGTTTTTAACAGTCAAGTGGGAGGGAGTAAGAGAGTAGAAGGGGCCTGTCCAAAGGTCATCAGTGGGGCTGAATCTGGTGTTCATTTCTCATTGTCCTTAGACCAGTGAGCCCTTCATCCACCCTACTCCCCAGAACCGTGTGTCAGAAAGCAGTTAGCTGCAGCAGGATAGCCCTGACTTCCCAGAGGGAATGTCTCATATAAACTACAGAAGCTATTTTCAGGGTTTTCCAAACATGATCTCATACCCCACATACCATGGTAGGTCTGCAAGTAATCCAGAAGGGCAATGCCAAGGGATCACCAGAAGCCTGGCACTGAAGCATCTTGAATAGCCTGATTTCTCATAGTTTTTTTTTTTTTTTTTTTTAAATTTCTAAATAACTCAAATGCTATTTCCTCAGGGGGCCTTCACTAAATTCCTAGCTACTAGACCCCAGGGTTCTACTTCTATATGCTTGTGTTTTTCATAAAGAGAATTTGCCACTGATAATGATTACAGTTTGGGATGATAATTTAGAGTAACATCTGTTGCCTGTCTTTCAGTGAGCGCACGCATACATTCCATAAGGAGAGAGGTTATATTTGTCTAGTTTGTGGTTTTAGATCCAGTGAATTACACATCGCCAGATAACTACAGACATCCAGTGTTTGTTGGGTGGGTGGATGGATGGATGGATGGATGGATGGATGGATGGACGGACGGATGGACGGACAGATGGACGGACGGACGGACGGACGGGTGGGTGGGTGGGTGGATGGATGGATGGATGGATGGATAGTTGGTTGGATGGGTGGATGGGTGGATGGATGGATGCCTGAGTGATGCACTACTCATTATATCAATAAAATAATTCTTGTTTAAGCAAAGGCTCGAGAAGCAGAATATTATCATTATGGAACAAATTACTAAATGCCTAGCTGTTTTGCTTTCTTTTTCTTTTTTCCTCCACTGACTCTACCCTAACATTCCCAGTATTGCTTCTCAGGATTAGCTTTATAGCAGATCTTCACGCACCACAAAAGGTAACAATAAAGTACCTTCATCATCATTTCCAACATCAAAACCATAACCTTTTTATTGACATTTAAATTTTTTTCCAAGATAAAAATGTTTGAAGGGCACACACACACACACACACACACACACACACACACACACACACACACACACACACTGCATGTTCTATATAATAAAGAGCATGTATGTTTCATAAGCCACTCAGGGATTTGTGTAAAAATTTTGTGTTTTCCCACAGGTCATCAACACTCCATTTATTTTGTTGAATAATAAGAGTTGACAAGTTCCTCTTTAAAACTACTTCCCTTTTCAATTTGTACTGCTTCCGTGTGGATTTGTGCATGGGTTTAGAGCCAAGCCACTGAACTCTGACAGAAACTTTCCAAAACTGTAGCAAAGAATATTGACAAAAGGGCCACACAAAACATTTATGCTCTTAATTATAATGTATCATTTATTCTATATTTCTTTCTGCTTCCTCCTTTTGCCATTCTAAGGAGTACCTGAGTTTTCCATAGATCATATTTGATACCAAACAGTAAAAACCTCACTTTTAATTATAAAGCCCTTCCCCTAAGAAAGTAATTTACATGAAGCAGGGAATATGCTTGTTAGATACATTAGACTCCACTTATTTAACCAGAACTTTCTTTATGAAAAATAAATTGAGAAAGAGGAAAGAAAATCATTAAAGTGTTCTTACATCATTTATCATGAACTTGAATTATACAGCCCAAACTCTCCGTTCCAAGAGGCAAACTAGAAAACAAAAGTAAACTATATAGATCTGATTATCTCTGGAGTTGTAGTGAAGAGTGGGGGAAATAGGCAGTACCCATGAAAAGCCTATAGTTTAAGAAGCATAGATTTCTCCACTACGCATATGCTTACTAGGGTTTGTAGTCTTGCATATTTCGACTTCTACTTTAGGGTTCACATCTGGAGACTTTCATTTTTCCTGATTTGGGTCAAGTGTTGCTGCAGTGTCTAGCAATCCCAGCCTTTTTCTGCTTAGGGAGGCAGAACTAATGCACAGCAAGCTTATGAATTAGGTGCTTTGCAAATTACTCAGTGCCTTCATCTTCTATGTTGAGAATCCCCCCATGACTGCCTCTTAGACTATCCTTTTCCTTAACCTCTTTGTCAACACAATCATGAAGAGCCTTCATACTTAATCCCGCCAGGGCTCGAAGTCTGTAAAGAGTCTAAGTCATGTGATACAGTTGTTTTTTTGTTTTTGTTTTTGGTTTTTTCCTTCACACCAGCCTCATGATGATATACTTAGCATGTGACAGCTTTTGGATGTCACGCTAACTGAGTTCCACTTCAATTGTTCTGGGTGTGTTTGCTGCTGATGTGTTTGCTTTAGAGCCCTCTCTCTGCACCCTACTCAGCGCTTCTTTATCTTCCCACCTGGCCTTTATTAGGGGCTTTTTCAAGAAATAGTGCCCAAATCACACTGCCTTACAACTGCCTGTGTCAGCAGGAGCATTACACATCATCTCCGATAGGGGCCAGGTACCTGTACTTTCTTGTCTCTTGATGATTCTTGGGTGAAGTGAAGTTGAAGAGACATAGATTTCTCCAGTTCATCATGCTGTGCCATATGCTCCTTCTGGATTAACCCTGCTTCTGTGCTCTACAGAGTTTATTCTCCTTTGGATAAGTCTTCATAGACTGTTTTTTTCTTTGAAGTTCTATCATGAGTGTGTTAGCCTGAACTTGACACCAGGTTTCTTCCTTAATTGGCCTTCTCTTTAAGGCAGAGACTCTCAATAGAACCTAGACAATCAGCTTGTTTTGGGGATCTGCTTTGCTTACCTTTACAGTACTGTAATTACAGCAGGGCGCCATGCTTAGAAGAAGGGTTAAGTGAGTTCTGTGGATCCAAACTCTGCTCTCCATGTTTGCCTGAAAATCACTTTATCCATTGATTCATCTCCCCACCCTTGTATTTCTGAAGGTTGAATGTCTCTAGACTAGGATGGCAAAACTTTTAGTAGAATTTTTTTTTTTTAAGTAACTTACATATAGAAGCACAGCGATGACCTCCTTCTTTTCCAGCATGCAAAGTCAATTATCAGAGAAAGGCTGTTGTTTCTCCTCAAGGTTGGTAAAGAAATTTTCATCAAAAGCTGCAATTGTTGTCAACCAAGAGGCTCAAGGAAGATTCTAAGAGTACAAAGGATAGGTACGGGGACCCTGACTCCAAGAGCTGACTCTCTCTTGATATCCCCTGATTAAAGGATGAAAGGTGGAATGGTCTAAATTTTCTAGAAACATGGCTGTGGTCCACTGATCTGAAAACTTATACTTGGTCCACTTGGGTAGTTCCTAGCACTGTTGGAATCTCAGGTGAAATCCCTTCTCTGCTAGAGTTCCCTTGTAATAGAAGATGCCCACTGTCTAGAAAGGACCTTATGCCTTGACTCCAGTATCACTCTAGTGAATGTGAAATGCATCTGCATCGCAGAAGTACTTTCTCATTTTTGCCATACAGTGTTGAGTGGAAAGACAACATTGTTCTTGCAGGGTTATGCGTGGTTTTATTATTTATTTATTTATTTTTTACCAGTTTAATTTTTTATTAGTCCCATCTGCAAAGGCAGATAAATTTGGGAGCAGCATTGAGATCCTGGACAAAAAGCTTCAATTATTAATAGTAAAATATTACTTTGATATGACAAAATTCTGTTTCACTTTCCACCATCCCCTATTTCCAATTAGTTTTCCTATCTTCCTCTCTGTGGCTTCTCTCTGTTTGGGTTTCTTCTGAACACAGTGAAAACCCTTGTCTTTATCACATTATATCACTGTGATATGATGCCAAGTGCCTGGATTTAAAAATCCTTGTAATAGCATTTGTGGCTGCATAACCTTTGTCAATGGGCTAGTATAAACCATGTATTAAACTCTCCTGATTTGTAAAATGGGAATGATAACACAAACCTCTTTGCACCATTGACGGGAAGCTCAGGGAGAAGAAGAAGAGGAAATCAGTGCAGTGTGTGTGTGTGTGTGTGTGTGTGTGTGTGTGTGTGTGTGTGTGTGTGCGTGTGTATGCACATTCTGTTGTGTAGAGCATGTTTAGCCAGACATCTAGCATGGCAGGTGTTGGGGAGGGGTGATCAGATGTTTTTGAGTTATATTGAAAGGTGAGAGAATAGATGGCCCCTTAATTATGTTTACTCAGTGTTCAATGCTCTCAACAGAGCAGATTCAGTCAACAAGCCAGAGCTGGTATAGGAAAGCCCAAAACCACTCTGTCTCCACAGGCAAGGAAAGAAGTCTTGACTCCAAACTCTCTTCCATACTAGAAACCAGTTTTTCCCACTTGGGCTGATACTGCTCTTGGTTCTTTATCCTGCTGCTGACCTCTGCTTATTGAGTGCACATCCATTTTACATAGCGAATATGTTTAAGTGCAGGTGCCCAGGCCCAATTCCCAGATTCTGATACAGCGCCAGAGATTTGATGAATCAGCACACGATCCTATAAGAATTGTTTTATTCATCTAGTAAAAATGTGCTGGGCATCATCTATGTTCCAATCATGACTCTAGGAACTGAGATGGAAAAAAATCACCATAAAAAGAAAAATAAATAATAAATAAAATTAACAAAAATCTCTGGTCCTATAAGGTTCAGGTCTATTGGAGTAAGATGACAATAAATAGAATCATCGAATAAATTATTTAGCATGTAAAAGTAGTAAACGCTATGGACAAAAATAGAGAGATGTGACACATGGTTTCTCCATAACATCTTCATTTGCTTAAATCTTAAATCTCTCTTCTTTTGGGGGGATTGCATTGCCTTACCTTTACCCCCATTGCTTCCTTTGCTGGGCAGTTTAAGTGGGTGTTTTCTGACAGGAGACAGGATCCTGATTTGGCTTTTATTAGTTCAAAGAGAATTTCATGAGCCCCCTTATCTGGCCTCTCACAGCCTGCCTCCTCCAAAACCCTTCCAATTTTATCCCTTATCCATCAGCAGAGGATGAAACACTGTTCACTCTATTTGATAGGTGATGGTGGGGTGTATGTTACAATGATATTAATGCATAGTGACCGGGGGAAGTGAGTCCTTTCCTGAACGCCGGCTGTGCTCGGAAGGAGTGTGGTTGGGAACCAGGTGCTATAATTAGCATCCTAGACAGAATGGTCAGATGCAAAGAGCCTTCATCCTTTGCTCTCCCCCCTTTGTTTAGAGGATGTCCTTGCATAGGTTGTAGATAAAGGTTTACATTTGCTTAACTGCCTTAGAGATAGATTAATTGCTTAGCCTTGAAGCATTCAGTCAGCAAGAATGGCATGGAAGGGAATTCCAGGTCCCTAGGAAAGCAAGTCAAGGAGTTCCTTGGAATAACACCAACTGCCTATCAACAGAATGTGATTAGGCCATCTAGTGAGCTGGGCTGGTGGGAATCCAGCATATTCCTTTTCTCTGAGTCAGTACTCTTTGACTCTCAAAATTGCCTACAGCCTCCAAAGGGATAAGGACTGCTTATCTTTGCAGCGGAGGCTCTTTACCTTGGCAGTTTGATGAGCACCCATTCTCTCGTGTTTCTGTTCCTTACATCTGATGTAAGGAAAACTTTTCTTTTATAGCCGTGACTGCCTTACCTGTACTTGGTTGGCTTTTGACCATCATCTGTCACTACCATTCAGCTCTGTAACCTGAATGTGATACTGATGTATTGTTTGAATTTAAAACAGGCAGGGTATAGAAAATAATCCAGGTAATGTTGACATAGTACTAAGAACGATTTTCGATGGTGTGATGGATGGATGTTACTAAGTGATCTTTGGCTATAATTGATCTGAACACATCAAATTCAGCCTACACATGTGCTAGCATTCAGTAGATTGAGCAAGAATATAAGAAGGTCCAGAAGGAAGCAAGATTTAAGTTGGCTTTTCTGTAGCCTTATATTATTCTTCCACTCAATATTCTCTATGGAATTATGGTCAATGGGTATCTAAGGAGGATGAAATGGAACTAGTTAGATGATGAAGAAAAGACCCTGGATGAAGGAGACAATGGGGACAAGAAAGAACTGCCTTCTTTATGACGCCTATCCATATCCTAATGAGTATTTGCATTTGGTATTAATTTAATAGAGACAGAAACCGAAGTCCAGAGAGTTCTTTCCAGCTGCATCACTGCCAATAAGTTACATCAGTGTTTTGTAGCCACGGATTTCACAAATTATTGTGTTTTCCCCCTTTGAAAATCATTGTGACGTTTCCAGGTCACCTCAAAGGCCCCTTACTGTCCCTCCTCTCTCTTTGCTGATACAAGTCATGATGATGGAATTGTACAGACCCACCTGCCTTTCTACATCCGTTAGCCTTCTGGCCAAGAACAATGTCAGATATGGGCTAGAGCAGGGATAGAGGGCAGAGCCTTAGGTTGGCGGATCTGACATTGCCCTGACAGTGTACACAGGAAGTGGTTGCCAGGCAATTGCTAAAGGCCAGGGCGTGCAGTGCAGCTGTCTCTAGGAACATGCCAGCTCTTGTGCTGTTGCTGATGCTTGTCTGTTCCTGTGTCTAATCCATAAGACCAAAATCCAGGCTGCTGGGAACCTTCTAGGAGACCGATGTCAACTCAGTCCTCCTTACTCCAAGGGGCTTTCTAAGGGCCTAGTTCAAGCAGAAATACAACTGTTGTCAAATGTTTTACCTACTAACAGCGAGAAGATAATGATATTACTCTCTCTGGGTCATACCAGGGTTTAATCTTTATTAAAGAGTTTACTAAGTGTGACTTTCACGAAGTACTAACCTGCCTATACCTCAGTAATCCCACTTTGAAAATAGAGTTTTATTTTCCATATGAAATTAACCTATCTAAACATCATTTACCCTATTTTAACATATTGTTATTGTCAAGGTACCAAAAAGTTCCAGAGGGGTGCTAGTTGCCTAGATTGTCATGGAAAGCTTAACACTAGGGAAGTATGACAAGAAATAATTCTTGTAGATATTATAAATAATTGACATATAAATAACTGAGCATGATATCTACAACATGTCCATATTTATATATGAAGTGTCTTGGTCTCCACAAGTTGACTATGAGATGCTATCATGCTTCTAAAATTGTGAGGCTCAGTTGGAAAAAAAAACATGGCTAGTCTGGGGCACAGAAAGCAGTCTGTAATAGCTTAGAGATAAACCAGTGTGGTCTTTTCAGCAGCATGAAAACTACATCCTGGTGCTCAGAGATCAGATCTTAAAAGGTCTTCAGAGACCTGGGCTGTTTAGTCATTGACTACAGGGAAATTATCAAGAGAAAACTAAGAAGGAATTTTTGTTTTGTTTTTGAGACAGAGATTCTCTGTGTAGCTTTGGAACCTCTCCTGAAACTCCCTCTGTAGATCAGGCTGGCCTCAAAATCATAGAGACCCAACTGCCTCTGCCTCCAGGGTGCTGGGATTAAAGGCATGTGCCACCAGGGTCCAACACTAATAAGGGATTTTAAATTAAGTGAAAGTATCTTTTTTTCTTTGAAGAAGTTCATACTGAAGCATGGAAAGTGGAGTTCTAGATTTGACAGTAATTTGGAGAGAGTTGTTAATATATCAGACTTCGAAACAGATAACATTCTTGACTCTTCTAGTTAATCTTATATTTTTAGCCTCTCAAGATGTTTTGCATAGAACATCTCAGCACTACAAAGGCTCTCTCCTTTCTAAATGTTAGCTGAGCTGTCTGATCTTTAATTTGTATACCTGCCAGACACTGAGCTTCTTTAAAACTCAAATCTTATTATAGTCTTGGTTTTACGTCTGATCCTGATGTCAACTCAACACTGATCCAGTTAAGAGATCTATATGAAAAAAAAAAAAAAAAAGAAAAAAAAAAAAGCTGTGTTACAACATTGCAATCAGCTGCCTCTTCCAGAGGATCCATTTCCATTCTTATCAAGGCCAATTCCTCCGTATTCCAGAGTCCTATCTGACTGATTCACTGCTTTTAGCCCAACGGTGTCTCTGTGGTTCTAGATATGCTGAGCCAAGTATTGTTATTATTAGGACTTTTACCATTTGCATTTGTGGTTGGCAGGAATCTTCCTCCAGTAGGTATCTACAAGGCTACATCTCTTCCTTCCCTCTGGACTTGGCTCAAATGTAACCTTCTCTTTGAGCACCTAATATAAAATCAGGAATGCCCTTTGTGAACACACATTGATATACACACACAGTCTGTCCTTTAAACCGATTCTTCCCCGCTCTACTATGACATGTATTAATAGCCAATATTTATTTTCATTTATTTTTTATCTCTGGGACGGTCCAGGGATTCTCTTGGGTCTTGCTAGTAGATGTAATATGATGAAAGTTGTGCTTTTGCATATTTGGTGGTAGTAGAAGTGGCTGCAGTGGGTGTGGTGTAGAGGAGATCGTTGAGATTGTTATAGTAGACAAGGTCTAAAGTGCTGGTGATGGTGATGATATCATTTATCGAGGACAAGGCATTATGTCATTTTGATATATTTTCACAATTGTGTTCAGTAGGTGCTTTCACCATATTTACTATATAAAAGAGGAAATTGAGATGGATGTACTTGTGATATATTTTACATTTAATAAAATCATCCTGGAATATCAGAGGACAGAGCCATCTCTGACTTTTTATTTTGTTTTTTGAGACAGGGTTTGTTTGTACAACAGTTCTTGCTGTCCTAGAACTTGGTTTGTAGACCAGGCTGGCCTTGAACACACAGAGATCCTCCTGCCTCTGCCTCTCAAATATTGGGACTGGTGGCGTGCACTACTCTGCCTGCTTTTATTAAATATAAAATATATCACCACGTGTACTACATTTCTTTAATTCCCATAGCTAGTATGAAGTGCATAGAACATTTCAACACTACAAAGGCACTCTCCTTTCTAAATGTTAGCTGTCTGATATTTAATTAATAAATTAATGGAGACAGATTTGTGTCTTAGTTCCTGGTGATTCTTCAGGACAGAAGAGGTGATTGTGAAATTCATAGTAAACAAATTTTTGTGACCTAAACTGGTCCACAAGTTGGAGTTAGAACTGTCACCCCTCATCCTAGCTTGTTGAAGGTTTCTTCATCGTAGGCAAAGATTCCCCAATCCACACAAGATCTGCAACGACTAAATAGGTAGACATACTAAGAACTTTAGCATGCTTTGAATATACATATTTCTATTTATCAGCCTTTTATTTAAATTATATGTCTGATGTCACAACCTTGTCTTCTTTAGTGTGGAGAAAAATGTAAAAAAAAAAAAAACAAAAGTCATCTCTCATCAATTATAAGGTAGAAGGGACTCCTAGCTATGGTAGGATCCAAGAGGTCTGCTGCTATGTGCTGGGCGAAGGATTCTCTTGGGGATTGCTGTAGTTTTCTTTACAAGCCATCCGTCACACACATGGTTCAGAAGACGCAGCAACAGTAAAATGGCTTACAGCCAGAGTGGAGCAGTGAGGACATCTGTCTTTGGTTTAACTTTCCGCAGGTTATAGACTTCTGATTACGACCTCTTTTCTATCCATGCTTTATAGATGCCATAAATGCTCCTTACCTGAGGCATTCCACATGAGTGTTCTAGACCGTTTCTTACCCTGAATCTCATTCCTTGGAGGCAGAAGCGATACGAGGTTTTTCATGAACCAGTGGGTGAATTTAGGACCCTGGTGAACCAGTCAACAACTTCACTTTTTCCATTCTTTGTGTTGTTTAGTTTTTTTGTTGCCATGTCCTTAACCGCCAAGAGCTCTTCATCCTATGTATACTTTGTAGTTACAATTGTCATGCTACATGAACTAATCTAGATGGAATCATTACTCCTGAATTTTTTAGTCACTGGAGCCTACTACATGGATGACCATGGAAAGTATGACATTGACACTGAGAGCTAATATTTTATGGTTGACTTCACAGCCTTTCAGGCTCTTGTACACAGCTCAGTTCAGGCCTCCTGGCTTGCTTATGTCTTGGTCCTGTTGCACAGTGCATTCAGCTTCCAAAGAAGCTTGTGTATTCAGATGTGGAGAGCTGTGCTTGAAGAGCCATGCAATCAGTTTACAATACAATCTACCGGGAGACCTGAATTGCTGAAATTGGGGGCACAGGGTGGGGCAGGATGCCCTAAGGAAAGCATACTTTCAAAAACTGTATCTAAAATGTGGGAATACTGCATTTTCATTGAAATGTTTTTCCTCTCAAGAACAAATACTTTTGAGTTTTGATTGCCGTCAGCAAGCTTGAAAATTTCTCTATTTCCAAGGAAGCTTGGAACAGTGGGATGTGATTTTACAAAACACAATAAAGGTGTACTCCAGGATTTAAGACAATAAGCATGCCTTGTATTCGGAGGATTTTTTTTTTTTTTCCCAGAATCTAAGTTTCAAGATGTGGTAATTTTGTCAATGAACTAGTTTGCAAAGATAATATATTAACTCAAGTGTAAAAGAAAATCCACTTTAGCAACAAGGAAGAAATTAATGCTTCAAAAGTTTTGCTTTTTGTTTATTGCTGGCTGTTAGTATGCAACACTGTGTGCTCAATAGAGCTGCACTGTAATGGAATTTGTCATTTCCAGGAAGACAATTGTATGTTTTGCTTGGTGAATGGGACTATGCATGGAAAACCCACAAACAGACTGAATTGTAAATTTTACAAAAGATTAGTCACTGGTGGATTCTTAGAATAATAATTCCTCAGAGATTTTGTGATGGCCAAACATATAGTGATACAAACAAGTTATTAATGATGATTAAGTTCTAATTATGTGATTCTTCCTCTTTATCCCCCTCTTTTTTTTACTGTTAGATTGGGACATTTGGAAGTCTCATTGTACAACATGCTGCGATTAAGTCTCTCGCCAACTGTTTCAATGGGCTTTCGTCTGGTAACTATGGTGGCTCTCTTGTTTTCCCATGTTGACCGTATAACTGCGGAGGCAGAGTCGGAAGCAGGAGGAAATGAAACCACTGAATGTACTGGCTCATATTACTGTAAGAAAGGGGTGATTTTGCCCATTTGGGAACCCCAAGACCCTTCTTTTGGAGATAAAATTGCTAGAGCAACTGTGTATTTTGTGGCCATGGTCTACATGTTTCTTGGAGTTTCTATCATTGCCGATCGGTTCATGTCCTCTATAGAAGTCATCACATCTCAAGAAAAAGAAATAACCATAAAGAAACCCAATGGAGAGACCACCAAGACTACAGTAAGGATTTGGAATGAGACCGTGTCAAACCTGACCTTGATGGCTCTGGGATCTTCTGCTCCTGAGATTCTCCTGTCAGTCATTGAAGTCTGTGGCCATAACTTCACTGCAGGGGACCTTGGTCCCAGCACCATTGTGGGAAGTGCTGCCTTCAACATGTTCATCATCATTGCACTTTGTGTTTACGTGGTCCCTGATGGAGAGACTAGGAAGATTAAGCACTTGCGTGTGTTCTTTGTGACAGCAGCCTGGAGCATCTTTGCCTATACCTGGCTTTATATAATTTTGTCAGTCATCTCTCCTGGTGTTGTGGAGGTCTGGGAAGGATTGCTTACTTTCTTTTTCTTTCCCATCTGTGTTGTGTTCGCTTGGGTGGCAGACAGGCGGCTTCTGTTTTACAAGTATGTCTACAAGCGGTATAGGGCTGGCAAGCAGAGGGGGATGATTATTGAACATGAAGGGGACAGGCCAGCTTCCAAAACTGAAATTGAAATGGATGGGAAAGTGGTCAACTCTCATGTTGACAATTTCTTAGATGGTGCTCTGGTTTTGGAAGTCGATGAAAGGGACCAAGATGATGAGGAAGCAAGGCGTGAGATGGCAAGGATTCTGAAGGAACTTAAGCAGAAGCATCCAGAAAAAGAAATTGAGCAATTAATAGAATTAGCCAACTATCAGGTCCTAAGTCAGCAGCAAAAAAGCCGAGCATTTTACCGGATTCAAGCTACTCGCCTGATGACTGGAGCTGGCAACATTTTGAAGAGGCATGCAGCTGACCAGGCGAGGAAGGCTGTCAGCATGCATGAAGTCAACATGGACGCGGCTGAAAATGACCCAGTCAGTAAGGTCTTCTTTGAGCAAGGGACATACCAGTGTTTAGAGAACTGTGGTACCGTGGCTCTCACCATTATCCGGAGAGGGGGTGACTTGACCAACACTGTGTTTGTTGACTTCAGAACAGAAGACGGCACTGCGAATGCTGGGTCTGACTATGAGTTCACTGAGGGGACTGTGGTCTTCAAACCTGGGGAGTCCCAGAAGGAGATCAGAGTCGGCATCATTGATGATGATATTTTTGAAGAGGATGAGAACTTCCTGGTGCATCTGAGCAATGTCAGAGTCACTTCAGATGCTTCAGAAGATGGCATACTAGAAGCCAATCATATCTCTACACTTGCTTGTCTGGGGTCACCCTCCACTGCCACTGTAACCATTTTTGATGATGACCATGCTGGCATCTTTACGTTTGAGGAACCAGTGACTCACGTGAGCGAGAGCATTGGCATCATGGAAGTGAAGGTTTTGAGAACATCTGGAGCTAGAGGAAATGTGATTGTTCCCTATAAAACCATGGAAGGGACGGCCCGAGGAGGAGGAGAAGATTTCGAGGACACATGTGGAGAGCTCGAATTCCAGAATGATGAAATTGTGTAAGTTACTTATTTGTGAGTGTGTGTGTATGAATATTTTTATGCATGTGAGCATGTGTTGTTTCAACAAATTGAATTCAAGGAACTGTAGTTATTGGGTAATATTACTTTCAAAATAATAGATCTCTCATAGGTGTTTTCTTTTCAGCATGTACAAGGTCTTAATTTCATTATTTTACATTCACCCTTTTACATATTTTGTGTGCACTGTAGAGAATGATAAAATGAATTTGTAACACAATTTGGTAGATAACTTAAGAAGAGTTGATTATTTTGTCCTGGATCATGCAGAGTACATATGTGTGTATGTGTGAAACATAAATACTGAAAACGGACATTTAATACATGAAAAACCTTGCCAACTCTGTTGCTGTGTACAAATCTAGAAAAGCCTAAACATGAAACACCTCCGAGACTTTCCTGGCTCCCAGAGTTGACTGGATGTTTCTGTAACTTTTATTTTATAGTGTGTGTCATGAGAATATATGATAATATGTCTACTTGTAGGCTAATGTTGGTTTATGATGTATGGTCAGTCCTGCTCCTTTGGATACCTATTTATTTATTTATCTATCTATCTATCTATCTATCTATCTATCTATCTATCTATCTATCTATCTATCTATCTATCTATTTATTTATTTCCCAATCTGGTTTTACTTCATGTGAAAACCTTTTTACCCTAGTGATATACAATAGAGACAGAAATAAGATTCCCACCAAGCATTCACACATATGAGGCCTGGACAGAGATGAAGTGGCTGACAACTGACTCCTCCTTCTTCCTCATTAATGCCTCACCCTTTCACGATGCCTTGCTGCAACACTCATAGGCAATTGTAAAAGGATTATTTTATCAAGAGCTGCTGTTGAGCGAGCACGGTTCTGCCTTGGAGACAGTTCTGTGTCTCTTCTCCCAGGGTAAGCTGTGAAAAGGAAGAGATCAAAAATGAAGGAAAGGAAGGCTGAAGGAAAAGACACAAAGAAAGGACACGCAGTATCTGCAGAGCATCAAAGGGCCTTATAATGGATAATGATGTTGACGGAAGCATTGGTAATTTAGGAAGATATGGAAAGAAAAATATCTTCCATGCAATGAATTTTAAAAGTGCTTAAGGTTTGTGCTGCCCACAGATAACATATTCAATAGGAAGTATATATTCAGCAAGAATGATATTCTTACTACCGAATCTGCAAAAATGTGGGATGGGTAGAGGTTTTCACCTAGGGCTTTCTGGGGTCCTTGGGTTTCTTTGATGTTGTACAATAGAAATGAGTTGTCCTTGAATTCAGTTACATATTGAGATTAAAGAAATGAGGTTTATGTTCAGCATCCTGTACTGTATGGAGGTGGGTGGTGGTCACATTAGTATCTGTCTTATACTGTTAAGATTCTATCTACTGAGGTGCATTTTATTGGTAAATATATTTTATGGACATAGGATATTGTGGCAAATTAGTATCTTATACACACACACACACACAAAAAAAAAAAAATCTAAAAAAATCTCTTCCAGGGACTTGCATTGACTATGACCCTGTCCAGACTAGCACACATCTGTTTTATTTTTCCATATGTGTTTTTTATCCACTAAATTTTCTAATAATTTGATTTATAAACACCATTCACTTGTAATCCCTATAAATCTTTAATGAACTCAAAAGGTAACACTTAACTATGTCAAAGCTGGTGAGTGTTCTGTCCATTTGTTTGACACAGGATGCTTTCTTTCTATGCTTCTTCCATTGACTCTGTGACCTAAAGTTTTGACCTAGGCATAGATAAGCAACCATCCGTCTGGTGGTGTAAGTAGAAGGTCTCAGAAGTTCTGACTGACAGTCATCTGATGGAACAGCATTCTGCCAAGCTTCATTAAAAACATTCATTCAATGCAATTAAATTGATTTTATTCTTGCTAAGGGAAGACTGCAGCCAAACACCATCTTTTCAAAATGATGTTCACTTTGAAAATTTGTAAGAATTGGTGGAACTGGCGAACCTTCATAAGAATTGGTAGTACTTTTTTCTTTGTGTATGTGTGTGCGTATGTGTGCATGTATGTGTGGAGGACAGAGGCCAATTGTGGGTGTCATTCTTCAGATGCATTCTGACTAGTTTTCTCACTCACCTGGGGTTCACTGGTTAAGGTGCTCTTAGACCAGCTAGAGGGACAGCAGGCATGTGCCCAAGGACCTACCTGTCTCCACTTTCCTAGTGCTCTAATCACAATTGCTCATCACCCAGCTGAATTTTTACAGAGGGTTGAGAATCAAATTCAGGTCCTTAGGCCTGTGCGACTGATTCTCTCTCTCTCTCTCTCTTTCTCTCTCTCTCTCTCTCTCTCTCTCTCTCTCTCTCTCTCTCTCTCTCTCTCTCCCTCTCTCTCTCTCCCTCCCTCCCTCCCTCCCTCCCTCCCTCCTCCCCTCCCTCCCTCTCTCTCCCTCCCTCCCTTCCTCTGTCCCTCCCTTCATCCCTCCCTCCCTCAGTCCTGCTCTACATTCCCAGAGTTTTAATCTTAAAAAGGTTTTAGCTTGACTTTGTAGAATTTTCATCGCTACCAGGAATTAATAGGTGCTGAGTACACATGATGTTGACTCTACACATTTCTTTGTGACTAAGACTTACTCTTGAGCTAAGCACTTTGAACTTAAATGCAGCATAGAAAAGAATGATTAAATATCGGTAGCTGTGCTGGCTACCCAGCAGTTTAGAAATACTAGGATCGTCTCTTCTTTTGTAACGGATATGGATCTCATTTGCTTAGACGATGTTCTCCAAATCTAGGTCCCCTTGTCAGATCCAGAGTAAAGAGACTTTCTCATAACGTAAATGAAGTGGGATGTGTGAACTCAACCACGGTTGTGTGTTGTTAAGGGTGAGTTTCCAGTTTATCCAGTTACACAGCTAGTTTTGATAGATGGCTTTCTTTTAAACCTACAGTACACAGATGGGGCTGTTGACACAAGGGAGTTTCATTGAGTACTTTGAGAAATGTTTTTGTTTGTTTAATGCTGTGCACAAAGTCTGAATTTATTATTTGTTTGAAGGCACCGTAAAGAGAGTCATAGCAAAGCTTAGACTTAAAGGTTATCTAATTTCAAGGGTCCATTAACCATGGTTGAAATAGGGCCCCATCTAATCATTGGTAGAGACAGAAGCAGTATACTTTTATTGATTGTTTGATTTCTAAAACTAAAGGTTTCTTAATCATCATCTGTTTCTTTTGAACATTGCTTTTCTGGGGATAAAGGTTTTAAGTGTAGACACAGAGTGTAGTAGTATCAGCAATGTTTTTTTTTTTTTTAAATTATGTGGAACCATAAATATAAATGTACATAAATATAGGACAGATCTGAGAACATAATTCAGTTTAACATTATGTTGTTACTTCAACACTTAGTGTTTTTTATTGAAAATGAATCAAATATACACACATTTATATATGTATATATGTATATATATATATACATACGTACATATAATATCAGTGGGTGGGTGGGATAATGTGCATGTGTGTGATTATGCTTGTAGAGGCCACATGTTACTGTGGCTCTTCTTTCATCTTTCTACACTCTATTTTTTTGAGACAGACTCTCACTGAACCTGGAGCTCACCAACTGGCCAGTCTGGCTGTACAGTGAGTTCCAAGGATTCTCCACCTGGCTTCCTACTGCTGGGATTGCAGATGTGCACATTCCCCTTTTCTTTTTAATGCCTGCTAGGGATCCAACCTCAAGTCTTCATGCTTGTGTGGCAGACTTTTGCCAACTGTCCTCTTCCTTCTCAGTACCAACATGTTTATTTGTAGTCAAAACATTAAGATCTCCTAACCCTTTGTCTTGCTTTTAGATGTTGAAGATGTCATTTAAATACTTAATGAAATAATGTCCATTCACTCATATTCTTATATAAATGACTTGAATTCTTTCATATCGATACTTTCTAAGATCAGAAATAAGGTAGGGTACAAGTACTGATAAGTGATAATTGTTAATATAATATCTAATAAAATGTATTATCGAGAAAAACTCTTAAAACTATATTGTACAAACCTTAAGGGATGTAATGAAAAGCACATATTTTTGGTATACGCTCAGTTAATGACAAAGTGTAAGCCCATGCCAAGCAATCCAAACTTTCAGTAGGGAATTCTGTCTAATGTTAAAAGCTATTGAAAAAAAAAAGTAAATTAAAAATGCACTGATATGATTTGTGGTTGGTAGATGATACCCACACATGTGAAGTGCAGCTGAGGGTTATTCTCTAATGATGCTACTTTAGTGAAATAATTATAACAAAATACAATCTGGCCTTCCAAGATCTATTATTAGCTTAACTGTTCTGGGAAATGTTAAGGTTAATTAATTAATGTAGATACAAATCAAATTTAATTACTTAGTGGTGACCCAATAATAATAGCATTTTGGAAGATAATTTAAGGGATTATGGTTGTTTACTGTTATTGAGTTAGGGCAACAAATAGGTTGGGGTATTTATGTATCAAACAACTTTGGAAAATCATTTTTTGGGACTTCTGAGGCATAATATGATATAATAAATGATGAGCTTATCCAGTTTAATTTGGAAAATTGTTAGATTTTTAGGTATTGTGTATAACTTTATTAATTCTAAGAAGTATTCAAGACATCTTAGCAAACACAGTACTCTGAAAAATCAATCTTTACAAACATTTTGAATAAGGATTAGAAATAAATAAAATAAACAATATTATATAATTGTTCCCTATTCTTATTTCTTCTACGTCTCCTATTCCTACTATTAGGAATAGTATTGAGAAAGATAAATACTTTGCTTTTAGCCATTCATATTATTTGTATTCTTATTTTGCTGTGTGGGATTCCATGGGACAGAGGCCTAGATATATGAGATACTGATTCAGCTTGGGGAATAAAAACAAGTAATACATCAAGACATCCATATGTAATAAGTCAGCTAGAGGAAAAGTATCGAGAAAGCCTGACATGATCAAAACAGACCAGCAGGTGAATGCCAGCAAATTGGAAATGATTAAAAAAAATTACTACAGCAGATATCTTTACACACACACACACACACACACACACACACACACACACACACAGAGAGAGAGAGAGAGAGAGAGAGAGAGAGAGAGAGAGAGAGAGAGAGAGAGAGAGAGAAACAATTAGCATGCTGGTATGTTTATAACAGAATAGTTTTATCTCCTGAATTTAGACTATTGAGAGAATAGTCTAACATATATGTGGGTATGTTGTTCACAGGTCATTTGCTAGTGTAAGAAATTTGGATGGAATGATTTGAGTATCTCAGTGACTTTCTACATTAGTGGATCATATTCTCAGACTAGAATATTTATTCTTTTAGAACCAACCCTATGTGTAAGCCTAAATTGTAATGATATAAAATGCTGGTGTGAATATGTGTGAATTTATAACTATTGTAAAATAAGACTTGATCAGAGGCAAAGCATTTATGAATTGTAATTTCATAATACTAAGAGGTTAAGTTAATTATGTGCAAAGAATTCTTTACCATGTAACCAGATTGCTGTTCATGGTTGTGTAAGCTCATTTCCCAAGGATTAATTAGAGTCTGAGGTTATAATATAGTTATATAGAGAAATTTTACCTTAGCAAATGAGGACATTTCATAGGTTAGACACATTGAATTGTTTCAATTATGAGCTCATTTCAGAGCCACCCAAGGCCTACTCACAGGAGAACAGTTGTGCACTTCACAATTTTTATACATTTATCATTATAATGTTCCAAGGAGCATGTGACATTGAAAATTAAAAATTGAACTCCCCCAAAAGTAAAAATACTCCCAAGTACTAAGAAATCATAGATCCAGGATTTGAACTCCTTTGAACCAAATCTAACATTTGACTTAAATCCCTCTGTATAATTGTCTATAACTACTAGTGGAATGTACATTTCCAGCCCAATGCCTTCAATGCTTTGTTTGTTGTTTATGTGGTAGTTTTGGTGTAGGCACAGTGTCAGTTTGTTTTATTTTTTATGAGATAGAGCTGCCTTGTAAGCTCAGGCTGACTCCAAATTGGTTATGTAGCCAATGCTGACTTTGAACTCCTGATCTTCTGGACTCCACACCCCAAGTACCTGACCTACACCAGCAACAAGGTTAGGACCGGTTTAGGTTGGCTTTAATTTGGAGAGTTGGAGGAGGGAGGTCACTCTTTGAGGTAGGAATGCTGCTCAGCTGATACAAGATGCTGTGTAGCTCTCACATTGCCTTGCAGCGGTGGAGGTGGATCTGGGCCAGGTGGTATTCAGAAAGCACGAGAGGCCAGCTGAATGTGATGTCAGCTGCTTAGAACCACTGTGGGTAAGCCAGCAGCCGAGGGGATCCGGGAGAAGATACTGATAGAGTAGACAGGACTCTATCTGCTGGTATTCCACAATGCCTTACAGAAAACTAGAGAAATAATGTGGGAGGGAGACAAGACATGAAGAAGGGTAGAATTGTGGGAAAGCTCCATTTTTTCTTCTTCTTCTAGCGGGACAAGCAGCCTAGGAAATCATCATGTATTTGCCAAAGGTTGAGCCAGCCCCGAGGCCCTTTCTCTTCACAGGCCTATGTTAGGAACTGGGCTGAATTAGTGGTGCTCTTTCATTTCCTGCCTCCCTCCTGAGCACTTAGGTCTCTACATGATATTTTATTTCCATTTACAATATGCCTGTTGGGTCAGGTATTGTGGGAAACGTACTCTGTTGTGACAAGTGAAGACATTGTGGCAAGGAACAGAGACAGGCCCAAAGCAGAATGGAGGGCCTCCGCTTTTCAGGTGTCAGAACAATTTCAGTTATCTAGGAAGTAGCTGAGAATATCTTCCACACGGAATTTTCTGATTTTCTCTTTTTTCTTCCTTTTAGGTTTTTGATTTCTTTGCACTAGAAATCTGAGATTCTTTCCTGAACTCAAGAGTAACTTTAAAATCTAAGCTCTCTCTCCCTCTCTCCCTCCCCCTTCTCTCTCTGTGTATGATTTCACATGTGAGTGAAATTATTTAGACACTGACTATTGATGCCAAGTTTCTCTCTCTCCTTTTTATTGCTTTGAGACAGAGTTTCTTAATGAATCGAGAGCTCACCATTTCCATGATACTAGCTCGCCAGTGAATCCTGGGGATCCCCTTGTCTCTGTATCTTTCATAACTTGACTTATAGATGTGAATCATTTATACACAACATTTTATATAAGTGCTGGAGATCCAAAGGCAGGCCTTCCTGCTTGCAGACTGGCACTTGAACCCAGTCTACAGTGAGTGTTTTAAAAGCACCATTGAGCTGGAGAGACGGCCCAGCAGTTAAAAGTGGTACCATTTCAAGATGGACTTGGGAGCATCAGTTTGGATTTCTTCCCAAAGTTTGGCTCTATGTTTGTTCTCTCCCAACTTTGTGACTTTCAGTTACTTAAGTTCAGATTCAGGGTTTTTTTGTTGTTGTTGTTTTGTTTTTTGTAGAAGGAAGATGGTTGTGGTAATGGTGGTGGTGGTAGAAATCCCAGTGAGGGATGAGAAAGCAGTAGTAAGAAGTGATAATAGAGGTGAGTGGTGACGGCAATTGTCAGGGTTTGGTGCGTTTGCGGTGGTGATGTTTGGGATATGGTGTTGGCCATGGTTGCTGAGATAGTTGGGGATATGTGGATGGTAGTGGAAGATGTAAACATGGATTGGGGTAGATCTGGTATCACCGGAGAGAATGATGGCTGTGGCCGTGGTGGAGGGAAAGGTGACAATGGCATGTGTATGGTAGTGGTAGATATAATGTGATGATGATTATGATCTTGCATATTTGGTGATAATGTAAATGGCTGCAGTGGGTGCAGTGTAGAGGTACAGGAGATAGCAGAGATGGTTCTAGTAGACAAGGTGAAAGGGCTGTGATGGTGATGATGTTCCTATTTATTGCGGACAAGGCATCATGACATTTTGCCTTAGTTTTCACAATGTGTTTACTGGGTGCTTCCATCATATTTATTGTAGAAAAGAAGGCACAATGCTTTTCTTTCATTCTCATGGCTGCTTTGAAGTGAATCTAGAATTCATCTGCAGTACTACCTGGCCTACACTTCCGTTAGGGGCTCCTGTACCCACATAGAATCCTATCTGGGAATATGGCACTGGAGCCCTCTCTGAAACACATGTCTAAACAACTCAGAAGTAAGAAACAGAAGTGACCATTTCTCTTCTGTGAAATTCTTGAACACTTAGCAAGTGCACTACAGTACCACACTCCCAGTATCCATTAGCCTAGAAGAACAGTAAAAGGCTGATTTTGAAAAGCAAGAAGGTACTGATCAGACATTCCATCCACCTTCCCTGGCCAATTAATGTCTATGTTTTCATTCTTTCTCACAGTATTCATTCCACCTTGCTCCTAATTTTAACGGAAACTTCATTATGAGATTTTTTTAAAAAAAAACATTCCTTGCTCTGGCCCAGTAGCGTTTGACTTCCTTATATGGCTAAGTGCTTAACATAGCATTTCTCCACTCTTAAAATAGTATTTTCTCTGCCTTCCTGTTTATAATATGTTATAAGGCTATGCAAATTAATGGATGCAGAGAAGTCATATAGGGGATGCTCATAATCTTGTTTGTTGGTGTTCCCAAAAAGGAATACTAACCTGGAAGTAATTTACAGTAAAATTTATTGATGGGAGGCTTTTCTATGATGGATGACCCTCATGATGAGTCTTCTGGTCCAAATTTAATTTCAAAATCCGCAGGAAACGCAGTTTTAAAAGTAATATACTTTTTACTTTATTTTACTTCCTTTGAGATAAATATGGTATCATATGATATGATACAGCCAAGACTGGCCTCAAAGTATTCCTTCCTCAGCCTCTATACCTAGCTTAGATACACTCTATCAATGCCATTTCAATTCCCTTTGCTTTTAATCAGATTCTCTCTATGGGACAAGAACAAAAAAAAAAAAATTACCTAAAGTCTAATGATGAACTAATGACATTTTCTATACACTTTTATAAATTCAGATACATCTATAAAAGTATTTTTAGATGAAACTGCTTTATTTTCTTTTATGTTTTAATTTTGCAGGCAAATTACTAGTCTGTTTGGAGTAGGTCCATTGGTAGTATTCATAAACATAATTAATTATAGCTTTTATAAACACTCACAATGGTTCTCTTTCAACAAAAGTACATATTTCTTATGTGCACACATTTTCATTTAGAAATAAAAGAAGTAAGAAGGTTAAAATTATGCCCTAATTATACACAGTTTTAGCTCTTAGCAAGCAATGAGATACAACCAAGTCCCAACATGACAAGGACAACTTATTGTCTTGCACATCAGACACTTCAGCCGTAATGGGAAGCAATCATTAAAATGAACTATTCCCTTTAATGTGTTTAACTGTGCATCAGGCACGTGCGTACCTAGAGGGGAGAGAGGAGAGGAGGGGTGGAGGGGGCATTGGAGGAAAGATGCAGGGATGAGGGGAAGAGGGAGAATAGATAAAAGAGAGTTGGAAGGCTGCAAGACTGTGATTCAGGGAAGACAGGAAACGGGGCGGGGGAGGGGCAGACAGCCAGAAGGAGAGACTGAGACAGTATACAACCCTGGTTAGATTTCAGCTACCATTAACACGAAATGAAACCTGGAATTAGTTCAGACTCCTGCTCAACCAAACAGCAGACAATAGGAGAAATAAGGGAAATAGAGATTGCAACTCACTGCTGACTTACTAAAAATAAATAGAAATTGTTGTCCTTGAAATCATGTAGACTTAGACTGTGTGAGGAGCCCTAAGCAGCTAGTGGAGTCGAATAGGGCTTCGACCCCATTCCTTCATTCGTTCTGCCAACATGTCCTGTAAACACCTCATCTGCGTCAAGTTCCTCGCCAAAACACTCCAGAGCTAACTAAGGGTTCGTCCCTTCCATAGAGAACCTTGTGTCTACTACAGATAAACAATATCTAGCCACATAGCCCTGCGAGTGGGTGGTCATCCCTGAAGCTCCAGCTGAGTCTTCCTCAGCATGACTGTTTCCTTGGTGTTCAGGCCGAGAGCCAATGATGATGAGCTGTCCACTTCTGGCAGCTGGACCCTATATGTGACTCCTCTTCCTTGGAAGAGAACCACACACCACTGCTCTTTTGCTGTTCTCTTCCCAGATGGCTCCTTCATAGTCTGGCTGCCCTTTCTGATAGAGACAAGAAACGTAGAGATTGGTCACATTCAAATCAGATTCATGTCTCACGGCGTAATGAATAGAAAGGAAGGTGAATGGGAGGAGTGTTCAGCTTCCAACATTGTCTCCTAAACCTGTGCTACCAGAAAAAGAGAAGGTGGTTCCTTTCTATAAACGGCATCATTTTGCTATGTAGAAACAAATGAAAGTACATTATAGGACATTGGGGAGCTGGAGCCTGGTGGCTTCAGAATCTCAGGCACAGCTGGCCTACCATCTCAGAGAACCATGATCTATCACTGAACAAATCCAAGCAGGTCACAAAGGAAAGACAGCAGATTAGAGGAAGAGGTCCCCTTGAACTTGAAAAAGGGCGTAAGTGTGGGTGAGTTCTTGGATGGTGTAGGTAGGCTAGTCGAATGTTAATATGGTCTGTTGAGTAATGTGTTTGTAATACACAAGTTGATAAATGTAAAGGGCAATACAATAATGATACAATGAGTATCAAGACTACGTATTTACCCAGAAATATATAGAGCTGAAACATCTGGAGAAATAGTAATGAGTAATTATAATATACTTAATAGATCTGGGTACTTACAAGAAGAGAACTTTCTTAATAGTCACTGCAAACTTTAATTTCTTATCTCAAGCTTTCCAGCACAGGGTTACTTTGTACAATCTTGGCTGTCCTGGAATTAGCTCTATAGACCAGGCTGGCCTTGAACTCACAGAGATCCTCTTGTCTCTGCCTCCTGAGTTCTGGGACTAAAGGTGTGCATCACTACCGCCACCACCACTATCTGACAACGTATATTATTTTATTCCATGAATAATCATCCTTTCTTAAATATGAAGCCCTTAAAGTGTGTCTATGTGTTTGTACCTACAGTACCATATGCATATATATTTCAGCCAAATTATCAGTGGGTTTGTTTATATTTTGTCATTTATGGGATAAGGCTAAGCATCCCTGTTTGAAATTAATCCAGGTATCCAGTACCTGGTATATCATAAGCAATGCTAGTTGTAATTATTGCCTTTAGCTCTTTTCTATACAGTTGTTTACAGAGGCCTAATCTCTAGGCAGAGAAGGTATTAAAAACCATTATCTATGCACATTAAATGAAAACAAAGACTGTTGTGAAGTAAGCAAAGAATGTGTCTTTTGACTTTCCTTTTCCTAAAACAGTACTTTGAATTTAGTGAACCACAAGTTTGTGTATATGTGCATGCATGTGTGTGTGTGAGTGTGTGTGTACACACGCATGCCCGTGCATGTGTGCATGCATTTGAATGTACTTATACTCAGTGTAGAAGTGTTAGGGCTTATAGCTGTCTATTAGCCTAGCAAAAATAGTAACTCCAGAGAAAGAAGAAATTATGACAAGATGGTGCTGTGTATGCCCTACAATGAGCTCACCATTCTGATAGTGAATATTATCTGCACACCAGGGAGTTCAGGCCACGTGAGAAAGGACAGAGATGAGCCTTTTGTGGTAGCAACCCTTGGCAGGTTACAAGGTCTCTAAATCTCCATTTCATTTTCACACCAAGCCTTTGAGGAGTTAGCAGACCCATTTCAGGGCAGGGTAGTGTTACAGTGATTAATATCTAGTAGGGCCCCAACAGGTGGCTCCTGATGAGAGAGCAGAGAAAGACAGAGGCATCAAAGACCTTTACACAAAAGCATTAAGTAGGTTCAAAGAATTAAATAGTGGCCCCCAAAGACACAAATTAGACTTGATGCTGCCTGCCAGTGGATTAGCAACCTGTCATACATCTGCAGCATGCCCCCAGATGCTGACACCTAGCTAAGCTTGTCTTTATACCCTCACCAACTCTAATCCTTGCAACTTTCTATGTTCTAATCTATTAATGTGCTCAGGAAAAGAAGACAAAAAAAAAAACCCTCCAAAATACTATCTTCTTACTGGTGACCTGTTCTGTGCCCAATTTAGAAACATCAAAACTGACATGTTCTTTTTTTTTTCCAGCTTAAAAGCTAGTGGAAGAAAAAAAAAGAGAAATACCACAGCAAAAGATAATAAATCATTATTATCAGGAGCTTTAGTAGAATTCAATAACCCTAGCTCCAAATAACACTGATTTATTGTTGTTATTTTTTTTTCCTTTTTCTGTGTGTGTATGTATTTTTGTGAGGAGCCCAGGCATTGACACCTGGTGCTGTGCCTGGGATTTTTACTGGGTACTGAGGATCTTTGCACCTGCAGACATGCATTATACCAATGCATTCATCTTCCAACCTTCCATTTCTTTTCCTTTAATCTTTTGGGTTTTTCTTTTTAGTGGTCTTGGAACTTAGAAAATAAAAGTAATGAAATTGTCATGGCATTTTTGAAGAGTATGTCAAAATCGGATTCGATCTACCTGAAAACAGTAGTCAATTTTTTTTTCTTCCACATTTGTGGTCATCTGGGATTTCTGCTACATCAATCCTTACTGGGAAGAAGTCCCTAGGTAATCATGATCTTGTCAAAATTTTTATGTGTGACAGGGAAATCAAATACATTGTTATATTAAATAAAATTAAATCTACACTCAGAAAGCTCTAGTGTGTCCAATCTAAGTTTATATAATAGCTGCTTCTCGAATACGTTGGTATGAGAACTTCAATGCACATATTTTCTTGAATTTAAATAGAAATTCAAATCCAAGTCCCATATCTAAAGATGAAAAATATATGTCAAGAAGAGAAATAAAATCACCTTAAAGATTGTCTTTTCTGATTGTGTTTCAACAAGTACATTGCCAGAAACATTCTTGTGCATTTTAAAATACTCCTTTAAAGCCACATCTGATAGCATGTGAGCTTTCAGGGAACAGAGACTGCCTGAGACTTGAGGATATTCTGGCCCACACAGGATGTTCCAGGCTAAGCTGGGCTCCAGAGTAAGATTCCATCTCAAAACACTGCCTTTCGACCTTTAATTTCTTCAGCACACCTGGTTCTATTTCTAACTGAGGAACAACTTAATTGCAGTCTGAATTGTTAGTGTTGTGTGGGCTATCCCAGTGCTGTGTATTCTATCCCAGTGATATGTAGGCTATTCTAGTGCTATGTGAGCGATTCCAATGCTGTGTGGGCAATGGCAGTGTTGTGTAGGCTATCCAAGTATTGTGTAGGCTATCCCAGTGCTGTGTGGGTTAGCCCAGTTCTGTATGGGCTATCTCAGTGTTGTGTAGGCTATCCCAGTGTTGTGTGGGCTATCCCAGTGCTGTGTGGGATATCCCAGTGTTGTGTAGGCTATCCCAGTGCTGTGTGGACTATCCCAGTGCTGTATAGGCTATCCCAGCGTTGTGTAGGCTATCCGAGTGCTGTGTGGGCTATCACAGTGCTGTTTGGGCTATCCCAGTGCTGTGTAGGCTATCCCAGTGCTGTGTGTGCTATCCCAGTGTTGTGTAGGCTATCGCAGTGCTGTGTGGGCTATCACAGTGTTGTATAGGCTATCGCAGTGTTGTGTGGGCTATCACAGTGTTGTATAGGCTATCCCAGTGCTGTGTGGGCTAACACAGTGCTGTGCGTGCAATCCCAGTGTTGTATAGGCTATCCCAGTGCTGTGTGGGCTATCACAGTGCTGTGTGTGCTATCCCAGTGTTGTGTAGGCTATCACAGTGTTGTATAGGCTATCCCAGTGCTGTGTGGACTATCCCAGTGCTGTGTGTGCTATCCCAGTGTTGTGTAGGCTATCGCAGTGCTGTATGTGTTATCACAGTGTTGTATAGGCTATCCCAGTGCTGTGTGGACTATCCCAGTGCTGTGTGTGCTATCCCAGTGTTGTGTAGGCTATCCCAGTGTTGTGTAGGCTATCCCAGTGTTGTGTGGGCTATCACAGTGTTGTATAGGCTATCCCAGTGCTGTGTGGGCTATCACAGTGCTGTGTGGGTTATCCCAGTGCTGTGTGGGCTATCCCAGTGTTGTGTAGGCTATCGCAGTGCTGTGTGTGCTATCCCAGTGTTGTGTAGGCTATCCCAGTGTTGTGTAGGCTATCCCAGTGCTGTGTGGGCTATCACAGTGCTGTGTGGGCTATCCCAGTGCTGTGTGGGCTACTGTTCTTGTTCTTTCATGCTGTGTAAATCTACCATGTGGAAGACAGCAAGACTTGATATGGGATATCTTTCTGTATACTGTGCATATTATTGCCATTGGTTAATAAAAAGGCTGTCTTGGCCTATGTCAAGGCAGCTTAGAGGCAGGCAGAAAATCCAAGCCGAGATACAGGAGAAGGGCAGAGTCAGGAGAAGAAAGATGTGAAAGTACTGGTAAGCCACCTACCAGGTGGCAAACATAGATTAATAGAAATGGATTAATTTAAGATGAACGAGCTAGCTAGTAACGGATTGAGCCATAGACCAAACAGGTCATAATTAATGTAAGCCTTTGAATACTTAGTATATAAGTGGCTGTGATACTGAGGATGGGAGATATTTGTCCTCACCTCAGCCATGGATGTGTGAGAAAAACTTTCATCTACAAAAACTCAAACCAGAAAGCTTCTTTTTGTATAATCACCAGAACGTATACAAAGTCTAATAAATTTAGTCATTTGAAGTTTTGGTATATTGACACCATAACAACTTTGCCAAATAAGGAAAAAGAGTTAATAAGGGATTTTCTTTTTTTCTCTTTTTAATTTGGAGCTTTATCATTATGAGAAAATTCAATGTTTAAGGAGAAGCTAGTTTGTGTGTGTGTGTGTGTGTGTGTGTGTGTGTGTGTGTGTCTTTTTCCCTGATAAGAGGTTCATAAGTAATTTTTTTAATTGAAGAATATAATCCATGAACCAGGGTAGAATACAGAAGTGTTTGGGGATAAGAAGTTGCCCATCCCAACTGGTCTTTCCAGACCAGTTGCTGATGGTTGACTTGCCACTAGCTACCAACAGCTTTGGGCATGTCATTTCCTTCCTTGGTAGTTGAGTTTTCCAAAAGTAAAATAAAAAAAATTAAGTGCTTTATGGATCTTCTGCGATCTGTGGATCCTCTGCGATCTGTGGATCTTCTGCGATCTGAGGATCCTCTTCTTCCTCAGCATCACTACCATGAAAGAAAGGGCGGTAGAGAGGAGAGAATAGGGCATCAGACAAAATACTCAAATAGAAGAAAATTTGACTTGTAATTTTTAATATTTAAATTACTCTGTCTTAATGTTGTTTACATGCTTAAATAACAAAAATAAATCACTATTGGAATAAAGTCCTAATAAAAGACTGTGAGATACCCTTTGTTAATTTCAGTAATTGAAAAATTATCTATGACCCTAGAATGACAATAAGTAAAAATTTCCAAAACACTTTTCAATATTCCACATAAGTTGACATTTTTTTTATTGTGTTTAATGTACCTGTAATTTTTAATTGGATCATTCTGACACACACGATGGGAGGGAGACACTGTCAGTAATTATGAAGTTCCGATGATAACTGAGTGTGCAGTCACCTCACTGCTGACACTCTTAGAATGCTATAAACCACCTTTCCTTTGGAGACATGTATCATCTGGGGTCAACTGTTATCAGAAAGCGAAGACTCCCTATTTGAGGTTTCTCTTTGTCAGCTTTCCCCCACCCACATCCTTTTTCTTAAGTGAGCCTATTGAGAAATCTCTTACTAGAACTCGGTAGTAAACACGTCTGCTGGAATAAAGACAGATACGGTAGCATAATTAGACGGAGCAGGATGGAAGAGGGATCCATTATGCCCAAACCACAACTCCAGTAACTACTGAAATCAAGCCATGTTGGCAGTTTTCTCCCCCACCCCATCCCCAATGTAAACAATGGATTATTTTTCCCCTTTTTTAAGTCTTTGGGGAAATTGTAGAGTTGCCACTTCAGCAGGTCTACAAGACTGTGAACATGATGTTGCTTCTGTGGCAATGGTTATATAGACAAATTTTCTTTTATTCTTAGAGGAAGAGAAATCTTGAAGTCCCTGAAAGTCCTAAATGACTATTTAGCACCATATCTTTGACCTCTTGACCTCTCCCTATTCTCCTTGTTGTGAAAACCCAGGGAAGTACAGATGACTCTGAGCAGTGGGTCTCAACCCTACTAACACCATGACTGTTTAATACAAATCCTCATGTTGTAGGTACGCCCAACCATAAAATTATTTTTGCTGTTACTTCAGAAATAATTCAATTAAAAAAGAATGTTATTTACCTTTAGGCATAAGCTATCCCACTTTAGATGAAGTTAGCTCTCTTCTTTTCATAGTACAGATTTCATCTTATCATTAACAAAGGACAAATTATGATTATTGATTTGAAAAGATTGGAGAAATATTGTAAATTATCCCAAGATTAAACAGATCTTCAAGGAAATAAAATTATAATAACTATTTTAAATATAAATGTATGGTTGGAGCAAAAAGTAATTGAGGAATTAAATATTTTAGTTAATGTAGTGACTTTTAGTCTTAAGTCAGTTAAGATGTGTAGAATTTAGCACAAAGATAAGTTATTTAACCACAAAAGCACATTGTTAGAATCATTAAACCTAAAGCTATCTTTAAATAAAACAGCAGAAAGTTCTTGACCACAGTGTTAATGTTCCTGGGTACAATGGTCAAGTAGCACCTTGTAAGGGTTTCAAGGTCTTATGTTGGCATCAGACACGCTATCCCATCAAACCTTTTTGTTATGTCTCCCAAGGGAACTTATGTATAAATGCAGGTGGTTTTACTTCCCCATTGTCTAGACATCTCTGTTGTTGTTTAAAAAACAGGTTATTGTTTTCCAGCAAGACCAACACTTATGAAGCAGCAAGGAATGCAATTTGTCGTCAGTGGCCCTGTCATCCCTCTGTGCTTTGCTTTGTAAGGTACTAACGAGGCATGAGCAATTAACTTGTTTATATCATTAAGGTGCCATTTATACCTTAAGTTATATTAACTGAATAAATACTATCATGAATTTTCTGGTTTCAATTGATATAAAATATGGTGCTGACTGAAGAAATGGATTCCTGTAGCAGTTTCTAGATATTAAACCAATCTGTATTGTATCATTGAATACCTGGTGAAACATTTCATGTACCTACAAATGACCACCTTATAATATAAGAATAAATGATGTATCTTCTATGTACACCCTTGATATGTCTATCTGTTTATCCAGGGCTTGAGAAATATAAATCTCTTTCTCATGAACAAAATAAATTTGAATGAAAGTCCTTGACAGACATTATCCCTTTGAGCTTCTGCCTAAAGGACTTTGATTTGTATCATACTGAACGATAATGTTATTATAAAGAATAGGGCCTCAAAGATGCTACCAAATGCCAGTGTTTTTGCGGTGATTTACATGAGCCTTTAGTGGGAGGAAATAAAAATATATAGAGAGAATAAAAAGAAGACCAGAGCTAGTGACTTCTGATATTCCTTAGCTTTCCTTTAATAGGAAAAAAGAACTAGAGGGTACCTAGATGGCTCAGTGGGTAAAGGGGCTTGCTGCTAAGACTGAAGACTCGAGTTCTATCCCCAGCACTCGTACAATAGAAAGAGAGATCTGACTCCTACAGTTGTCCTCTAAGCTTCAGATATGTCAACAACACACACACACACACACACACACACACACACACACACACACACACACGCACATATGCACACACACTCACTATACAATTAAGAAAGAGGTGGACGTGAGGGTGCATACCCATAAATTCCAGCAATTCATAGGTAACTTAGGCTATAAGAGCTCTCACCTAGCTCTAGGCTGGCTAGGCTAAACAGCAAGTTCAAGACCAGCTAATACTATTTATGCTACATAGGTTGCTTAGTATCTTCTAAGAATATATCAGTCCTGTTCAACTGTGAACTTGGTCTGTTGATGAGGCAGCTTGTGACTCTGAAGGCGTGTAAGCTAAAGTGGCCATATATACTCAGTTACATGAGACCTGACTTAAACAAAGAGGGAGGGAGGGAGGGAGGGAGGGAGGGAGGGAGGGAGGGAGGGAGGGAGGGAGGGAGGGAGGGAGAGGGAGAGGGAGAGGGAGAGGGAGAGAGAGAGAAATGGGTGGGGGAAGAGGGGAAGTAAAGAAAAGGAAAATGCTGGGCAATAGTGGTGCGTGCCTTAATCTCAGTACTCAGGAAGCAGAGGCAGGTATATGTCTCTGAGTTCAAAGCCAGCCTGGTCTACAGAGCTATTTCTAGGGCAGCCAGAGATAGACAAAGAAATTCTGTGTTTAAAAATAAAAAGGCAGGAAGGCAGAAAGGCAGGAAGGCAGGAAGGCAGGAAGGCAGGAAGGCAGGAAGGAAGGAAGGAAGGAAGGAAGGAAGGAAGGAAGGAAGGAAGGAAGGAAGGAAGGAAGGAAGGAAAGAAAGAAACCCAAAGCAAACAACCTTAACCAGACCTTATTACAGTGCTGTATTAATGAAAGGGCTTCTCAGTAGAGAGCATCCAGGGTCCCATCCATTGCCTCTGATGGCTGCTGTTGTCATAATTCTCTGAATCCTCATCATGACTGGCATGGGTCTTTGAAGTTCTTGTAGCCACGGTTTTGTATACGTAATTCAGCCAGTGAATGGAACAGAAGTTCCATGAAATCAGTAAAATTTCATGTCCTATGTCTGATCAGTGTAGGCAGTAACTAAGAAGCGTATGCTAGCTAGGAAGAAGACCAAATCTCCTTTCACTAAACCAGCACACCAGCACACCTTTCCTGTGGTCTAGCATCAGCTTCCACTGAGCCTGCATGCCCCTTCAAGGTAGTGTTAAGTGGGTGCCTAAGACTTTCATAATCATCATTAATAATAATTATTGTTATCCTTAGCATTTAATCAAGTCTCTGATATACTTTTTATGGTTTTAAATGAGTGACTATAAAGTAGGTGTATGTTTTATGGAAAACAGTCTTTGTATTCTCAGGATTAAGAGTCAACAATGAAAAGTGAGTATACATAGCCACTTTAGCTCACAGGCCATCAAAACCACAAGCTGCCTCATCATCAAGGTTATAATCTTTTATAGACGAGTTCACAGTTGTATAGGATTGATATGTTCTTAGAAGACATTAAGCATCCTATGTGGTATAAACAGTATTAGCAGGGCTATAGATTCTGAAATCAGACCATTTGGCTCTAAATCCAGATCAAATATTTACTTAGAAGGTGATATTGGGCTAGTTATGTTTGCTTTTGGTCATGCAGTATAGATGTGTGCTACAAGCATCCATAAACTAAAGAAAACTCTTTAAACTGAACCCTATCTGAGTGCTGCTCTCATGATACGCCCACAACTTAGGTGATGTGGTCTACTATTGGTTTCTCTTTCAGCATCGTGTTTAAGCTCCTTTGTTCCTCCTTCTTCTCCTCCTCTTCCTCCTCCTCCCCCTTCTTCACTATTGTTTAAATAGAAATAACCTGTGCTAGACTGCACCTTTTTTTTTCAGAAACAAAAATCTTAGTCTGTATCTTAGACTAGTTCTTCATGCTAAATCTTTACATTAGAATTAAAAGATAAGAAAACCACAGACATGATAAAGCTTTCAATAGTATTCAAGATGCTGTTTTAAAAGGGTCTGTTTCTGATATCTGTTTACAGTTTTCTAATGAAACTACTTATTTGTTAGGATGCCTTATGAATGCATACAAATATAAATATGGGTGTACAGATACACATATATACACACATGTATATATGGTTTTATATATATGTATGTAATTTGCTAGTATTTCCTGAGTGTATTTGATGATGTGTATTATATAGTCCTATGTCTATATCTATTTATATCTATATCATATATATATATATATATAATATGTATTGCCCAAGAATTTTATGCATCTATATAATGTGTTTTGATCAAATTCACTCTCTAATTCTTTCCCCCTCCGAACATTATGGGCTCATTTTCTAACCCATTGAATGAACTGAGTGTTGCTCAATATGTGCATGGATGAAGGGACTCTAGTGGAGCATGAACATCCTCGCAGGGACTACATACCTGAGGAAAACTGACATTCCTTCCCCAAGAAGCCAACAGCCTCTCAGCAAGGGGAGACTGAGCCCTTTCCCCATTTCATGCTGAAATTTTGCCCAGCCTCATGTTTTCAAATAAGCATCTCAAAGCATTCTTCTTTCCCTTCAGATAGGCCAAGTAAACCAATACCTGTTCAATAGTCACAATGTAGAAAGGCAGATCAAGTACAAGGACATACTGTGGTGCAAAGCACTGCTTTCATCTAGTACCACTTAAGTTGGAAGATTCTGATGAGGATGAATTTTTACTACTTCATGGCTCTAAGGGAGGTACTATAATAATCTCCTAAATCACTCACTTAATTTATAATTCATGGCTTTAGTAAAAAGAAGCATATACCCTATTCCTTGCCCTGTGACTCCTTGAGATGTTGAACCAAAAGTTATTTTCAGATGAAAGGTGTGGGGTCTTAGAACTATCTGATGATGTCCTCAGGTTCCAGGTACATGACCCTTAAAATGCATAGCCTAGGAACGAACAGAGGATTAGCTGAGGGTGGTTAGGTTATTGGCTGGGAGGTTTCCTCCCAAGCTTTCTTCCTGCCTAGGTCTTCAGTAACACCCACTCACCTGTGGGTTGAGGAGGGCCTTGGACTCCCTAAGGCTCCACCATCCTGATTTTATCAGCCAGTCTAGGAAGACATCCGGTTCCTCCAGCTCTGCAGCATTCCATCTGCACTCATCCCACAGACTGTATCCTTATCCTTTTGGACCCTCACCTGTCATGACAGAAAAGCTAGACATTGACAAATCTACAACTCATTTATAAGTATTAAAGTCCCTATCTGCCACCTCTATGTTGCCTGCTCTATTAAAGTTGTTTAGAGAATTTCCTAGAATCTTCAAGTCCAAGAAAAGTCCCTACACCAAGAACACTGATGTTTCTGATTATTTTTGTTTTCACTGTCAGTCAGTAGGAATATATTTTTGAAATAACAGATGATATTTAAAATAGAGTCTTTGTATCTGTGTATATGCTTAGAAGGTAACTGACAAGAGATAAATCCTATTTAACAGAATTTATCTACCAGTGGTAAATGCTTAAGAACTCAGTGTTACAGATGAAGGATACCGTGATGGGAAATATCACATAAAATGTCTTTAAATCAATATTATAATAATATTCCAGGGCTTAGCTAACAGATTTTCCAAAACTCTATTCATCATTTTCAAGGGATTATATGGAAATTTCAAAAGGATGTCAAATGAAGATTTGTTGGTTGGCAGACTGTCTTACTCATCAAGTGTTTCATGGAATAATGAGGGAAAGAAGAAAAAAGAGAGTGAAAACATGAGAGGAAGAAGGTAAAACCGGAGGATAAAGGACTAGGAAGAGGGGGAGGGACCAAGAAGGATGGAGGAGGGAAGAAAATATACAGTACAAGAAGCAAAGAAAATCCTCATTGGCATCAGTATAAACATTAAATTTCATAGAAGCCAGCGAAGATTGAAACGGTTGAAGACTGATCTCACCGTTCTTTCTGTTCTGAAGTTTCTACAAGGCAAACATGCCCCAACTACCCATAAACTATCACATGAGTGTGGCGGAGCAATGTTAGAAAAATGAAGATCCCTTCTCTTTCTTGGAAAATGAAAGGCACATTGGGAGCATGGGATCTCACAAGAATTTCAATTTGTAGGATTGCTCTTGGAAAGGGGACAAGTGTTAAATCATGAGTCACTCAACCTCCAAAAACCCACCATTTAAAGATAGGAAAGCACTCATACTTTTCCCCAGAAATCTATATTTATGACATCCTTTGGCTTTGATCCACAATGCCCTCCATGTTTTTTTTTATTTGCCTTGCAGAAATTGTTTTAGCAAGTGTAGACATGAAGCCCATGTTAACTCCAGGCTTCTTGCTCTATTTATGCATCTTCTGTATTTAATAACGAGAACAAGATTCATTTGTGCTCTGAAATTTGGCATTCTGTCTGATTATTGGAGCATTTCTTTGGGGAATTGGAGAGCATATCCTCCATTTGCCTTATGAGGGCCACTTAATTTACATCATTGACTCCAATTCTCATTTGAAATGAGAGACATACTATGGGGCTGGGGCAAACGGTGTGAATTCCCTGTGATACAGTAAATTATAGATTTTTTTCAGGATTATAAATCCATAAAAAAGAGAGAAAATTAGCCTTAGTCAATTGTTTGGATATTCAACAGCAACAGCAAAAGCTTTGCTGTAACACACAGATCTTTAGCACTCTGTGAACAGCAGTGAGGCCTTTTTATGGAAAGTCTTGCCTAGCTGTTCAAGACTGAGCTTCCTAGTTAATTGTGCATTTGAGGGAAGGGTTCAGAAAAGAGGGTATTGTGCCAGCTTGAGACATCCAAGATACTTTAACATGAAAATGTGATACATGTCACTGTAAATCAGAGTCTGTCCTTAAAGTCCATGTCTGTTTCCTAATAAGCAACAGCCACGGAGGACAATCAGGAAAAAAAAATCATTTGCTGACCCCTTGAAATGTTTCTTGTTTTGTTTACTTGACACGCACAAACTCTTAGTATACAAAATCTTGTAAGTGTAAGAGTTCTTGCATATATTACCTATGTATGTGTATTGGAGTATGGAGGAAGTTTCTTGTCTCCTTCACCTTATGCATCCCACTGCACTATGGGCCCTGGGACTGACCTCAGGTCACCAGGCTTGGTAGCAAATAACATCACCTCCTATGGCATTCCTCCATCCCCTAAATCATATATTTTAACTCGGTCTTTGAAAATTACAGTATCTATTGTAAAACCTTAACTCTCTTAAAGGCAAGAATAAAACCAACGGGTCTGAGGAGATGTAATGTATAAGTAATATATACAGATGATCTCAGTATTTGCAAGTGAGAAAAAATAAATAAATCACAAAGCCAGTGACTGAGGGAGGGAGGGCTCTTGTTAGATATGTACAGGGAAAAGCTTTTTCACCACATGACTGTTGAGTAAGGAAACTGTAGGAAATTATTTTAAAATGCATGTATTTACTTTATCTTGATATCTTCAGGTTAATATTCCTTCTCTAGTGACATTGGATCTATAAATCAATGATAATCTTTAATATATGAAAGCTGTCTTTAAAATAATGAAGTGAAATAGTCTTCCCTAACATTGGGAACCAGGAGCTTTCTGCTTGCTTCGTTCAGGGCACATATGGTGCCTTCATGAGTTGATTTCTGCTTCATTGCTATTTTGTCATGCTTTGTCCTTTGGAGACAATGCTATTATTGTTTGCTATTAGTTACACATTTGTTTTGGATGCCAGAGTGCTTTCTATGAATAAATCCTGTACCATTTGGATCTCACACAATAATTATTGTCTTACTTATTGTGAAGCTAGTGTTGAATTTCAGGTTGATAGTATGTGAAGAAAATGAAGGATATGAGAGATGTTTCTGAATGGCTGAGAATGTTAAAGAAGGGTCAGACAGTCCGTGACTGGACTATTTCATATACATATGGAGAACTATCAGATTTCTACTGAATTTACTCATGTAGCGAAAGCAGAAACAGAGATCAAGGGATCCCATTGTGGCCAATGATGTCTTTCTAAATATAGAAAAATGGTAACTAATGGGTAAGGATAGTGGTTCCTCTTCCCTCAGATAAACACTTTTATCCCTGAGACAAAAGGGAGCCACTGAGAATGTTCTCTAGGCTGTTTATACTGCTGATGTGCTAACCAGGGAGCAAAAGCATTTCCTCTTTGGATAATCAAGAGTCTACTCCCTTCTTTATTTTTGGGTTTAATAGGAGAATGGTTGCTTTGCAAAACGTTTGCTTCTGAATAAAGGGATTTGGTGTGTTGTATTCAATAATGCCAAATTGCCTGATGCTTTAAGCATACCTTATTTTTGATGTTTCTTATTCAGAAAGGATTAACATTAAGTTCCAATTTAAATCTAAATTTAAGTCCCAGAATGGTTTTATGTGATACTAGCTTTTGTGCCATGTGCATGGAACCTGCATCTTAGCCTTGCGAGTGTCATTTATTGGAAACACAAATGCCTAATTAGAGGGAGCTTCAGGGCTTTAATTTTGTTCATTTTCGTTCTGGAGCAGAAAGTCACAAATGAAAACCTAATGACACTATTGTGGTAGTTGCTAATAGTAAAGGCTTTCATGTGAGAGAAAGACAATTTACTAAGCACCAGGTTAAGGGGAGAGTGAATGATGGATGGCCTCGTCAAAGTGAGAGCAGCTGAGTGATGACTAATAATCAAAGGACATCTAAGATTTCTTAGCACCTATATTTTGATCAATAGAAGCTTAAAGTTTTCCCTTTAAATTGGAAGCTCAGATACAGGACAATGTGCACATATATTTCTTAGTCTCTAGTCATACAGGTTTTGAATGGGTACTGATTTCTGTATTTAAATATATGATTCATAAACTCAACAGAGATCAGAACATTCAAAAAAAACCCTCTCATTTTAATGAGTTAAACAGCCCCATAACCACACACACATATATGTATACGTATATATATTCATCTAGAATAGAGAAACAGATATAGACAGTTATCAATAAAAACAGGATATATTATATATATATATATATATATATATATATAATTCTTACAGCACAGATAAATAGAATATACTTTGGCTTGGAGTATTGTTTAATTACAAGAAATACATCTGAAGAACTCAACAAGATTTTGTTAGTTTTCCACCAGCTAACTCAAAACTATTTCTCTCTCTCTGCAAAAACAGTTTTAGCAATATCATAAGTCCATAAAAAGTTAAATTTAGTTTGGGAGCAGAAATGCATGAGCATCACAACACAAAAACTCATGATTAAAAGGTGTCGAGGAAGAAAAACAGAATCATAGAAGTTTAGATCCTGCAAGTCCTGGGTAACATTCCAGTAGCCTGGGCAGGGAAAAGATGCTGTGGCAACACTAACCGTGTAAACAAAGAACAGAGACAGAAGGGTTTGCAGCAGCCTTGAAGGATGATGCAAATAAGACTTTCACGTAAGGATATGATGCAGAGAATCCATGGCGTTTAAACAGAAGCAGCAAGAAGTGCAGTCATGCCCCAGCGAAGCTGTTTGTAGGTAGTCTTAGAAAGGACATTAGTGCCATAAAATAAGGTTAGCCCTCAGATGTGCCATTTGTCCTGGATGATGACACTTTTCTCATATGGCCAACAGGAACAGCTATGTTGCTGGTATGCTCAGCTCTCAGATCACGGTTGTAATGTGATGGACTCCTGTGTTTTGTCAACTGGAAAATACCATGCAAGCGCTAGGTGTTGTGGAATTATCTTGGTCCATTGTAAACAATTGTCCCACCCACTGGTTTAATAAAAAACACTTACCAAAGGCAGACAGGAAATATGGATGGGGCTACCAGACTAAGAAAACTCTAGGAACAGGAAGAACAGAGCACAGACATCAGAGAAGCCAGAAGATGCAGAGGACAACTATGCTGCTCTGAGAAAAGGTACCGAGCCGCATGGCTGTACAGGGTAAGAGTCATGGGTTAGTTTAAGAGCAAGGGCTAGCAAGTTATATGCCTGGGCCTAAGGCTGATCAGCATCAAATTAATACAAGTGTCTGTGTGTCTCTATGGGACTATAGGTCGGCTGGTCTACAGGTCTGCGGGCCTTCGGGTCTGTAGATCCAGACCTTGAAGTTAGGCCTGAAAGTCCGGGTCAGAAACATACTACAGCTAGGCATGGATGTCTGGACCAGAAACCACCAAGACCACCTTGCTCTATCAGCCATGTCCTTCAAAAGTGGATTTCCCCCACTGCGTTTAGTGCTCCCTGCCCATTTCCTGCCTCTCCTTATGACAGAGAGAATTGGCACTCAGAACCTGGCCTCCTATGCCAGTTGGCAGACAAAGCCCTTCCAAGACAGATGCTCTCTTTCTCTCTGACGTCACCTCCCAGATCTCTCCCTAACAGAAGCCTGCCCCACCCCCACCTCTCCAGGCTCTTCCCTCCCACCTCTCAGGGGGACAGTTGAGCCAACCCAGCCTGCCTGCAGGGACACCCTCTGACTTCCTTCCTCTCTGCTGGTCTCTCCTGCCATCCTTCTCTTTCCATCTGATCCACAGGGAACCTTTACAAATGGCTTCTCCATGGGCCAAAAACAAACAAAAGATAGCAAACAAAGGATCTAGTAGACATACACCTTTGACTTGATTTATTTTTTGCCATCTGACAAGGACTTCACGTGGCCTTTGTGAAACTCCCAACCCAGTCTAACACATACACCGCCTTCTATTTCCTGCATATTCCTCTTTCTCAAATTATCCACCTTCATCTTTTATTTCTAGGACGCGCCTTCAGCTTCTGACCTTGTCCTTAAGGGGAGCTATTTGTTAAGTGTAATGCAATGTAGTGGCTTTTCCAGATTATTAACAAGCTGTGGGGTTCTGGGAGGGGGAGGAAGGGCAGTTTTCATTGTGCCAGGTACAAGTAAAAACAACTTCCTAATTCTTCGTCATTCAGACATTCAATCAGTCTCCTCTCCCCAAATGTTCCTGCTTTTTTTTAAAAGAGGGAGTATTTACTTAATATTAGTATTCCCCACAGAGTAGTGTTTTTGGAAACGTGATATAAGATCTCCGGGGAGCATTTAGATGGTTTTTTTAGATAGTGAGAGTCAAAATAAAATTCAATTTTTTAAAGGACCCAGACCTCTAGAGACTTGGCCATTCTATATCTACATAAAATCTTGACAATTGACATCTTCTGAAAGGGTTCTGTAAAAAAAAAAAAAAAGCAAACAAACAAACAAACAAAAACCAAAAAAGCAACAACAACAAAAAAGCACTCCAAGGTGGCTCCAACCTGGGGTAAGGTTCTAAGTGGCCACAACATTTGTAGCATATATTTCTGCTAATTATCTCCTAACTGCTCTCATCCTATTACTGGGTCTGAGAGAAAAGGGTAAGCAAGGAGGGAGGAAGGCACAAAAGAGGGTCAACAAACTCACATTCACTTCCCGAAGAGCACCTTGTTCACGATAGTCTGCCTTTCTCTAGGAATGATCTATCCTGGAACACAGTAGAAAAGCTTTCTTCCTTTCTGTAAATCTGGTCTCAATCAGGAAAGGGTACTTAGAAATGCCTGAGCTGATTCCCATGTGCCTTCCTACAGTTCCAATAACGTTAGCAAGTGGAGTCAGAGAATCAAAATGATAACTTCAATCTAAAGAGCCCTCAAAGATGCCCTTCGCTCTGGGCCCTGGGCTGTTGGTACTTCCCTATCCTCACTTCATTTTCAAAAGCTCTCCTTCAGAACGTTTTCCATGCATCTATTATAATGTTGTAGCTCTCTTAGTCAGTGCTCTATTGCTGTGAAGAGACACAATGGCCATGGCAATGCTTATAAAAAGAAAACATTTAATTAGGGCTGGCTTCCAGTTTCAGGGGTTTAGCCCACTATTGTCATGGTAGGAAGCAGGGCTGCGTGGAGGCAGGCCTGGTGCTGGAGAAGGAGCTGAGAGTTTACATCTGGATCTGGAAGCAGCAGGAAGAGAGAGATGTTGGGCCTGACTTGAGCTTTTGAAATTCCAAAGCCCACCCCTGTGACATGCTTCCTTCACAAGATCACACCTTCTAACTCCTTGTTGACCAAGACTTCATATCGCTGAGGCCTTGGGGGCCATTCTTACTCAAAACACCACAACAATGAAGTACAGTAGTTCTTGCTTTTGAAGCATGTGAGCGTGACAGTAATGCATATTAGTCTGTTTCTTATGAGCTGAGTCAACAGATTGCTTTTGCAAACATCTCAATCTGTTGCATCTTCCCAGGCTTAGGAAAACGTGTCATTTATCAATCAAGATGGGGAAATAGAAGTTGGGAAACAGCTACAAGGATTGCTCGTGAATAACTTGTATAAGCAAAATATATATGGTGGCTAAATATTAATGGTAGGTACATAAAGAAATTAAAAACTTATCATCAATAAACATGTTTGTATATTTTAATGAGGATAGAATATTTTTATAATGTTAATTATTCTGTGATTGAGTTCTGAAAAACAGAAAAAGAATGTGCACATAAGGACAGCATTTGGAAATTGTGTGAACAGTTGCTAACCTTTGGTGGTATGTTAATAGATGTCATTTTCCTCCCTATATTCATCTATGTTTTCTACTTTATGGTGAATTTGTATTGCTGTTACTTTTATGGTGTTTAAGATTTTAATAGCATGTAGTAGAAAAAAAAAAACAAAACAAAACAAAACTGATATTCCCGTAGTAGCCAGGAGCTAAGAGAATATGCAATTGGAAATAGGTCAAGATATGATGAATTTGTTAGTAACATAGCTCAAAAATCAGCAATGCTGATAATTCTGGGCTTTCTGAAAGCCATCCAAGTGAGATGCTAGGCCAGCCAGAAGTGAACTAGATAGAAGACGAAGACCTGTTAGGTCCCGGAAGTTCATATATCCAGAAATGAACTCAAGCTAGATCATAGCAGGATTTCTGGAATCTAGATAAAAACCAGAGCTTCTCAGGAATTTATGAAACCAGTTCCCATTTGCCAGATAGAGTCATTTCTCTTATCTCTAGCAGAAGGGACACACGGCTACCTGTGGTTGTGTATCAAAGCCCATGTCAGCCTCTTAGCTCACTTAGGCTTTACTCTCAAGTACTTGTTATATATTTCAAAGTCCACAGTAGCCTCTACTAGACTTCCTCATTCACTCATGTGTTCTCTTTATATTAGTAAGGTTTTCTCTGTAACCCCTGCTCTCACAGACAGGCCTGATCATATGCAGTCAGCTTCCCTTTCTCTACTCTGGACTCTTCTGGATGTCTGTAGACATTTTCTTTCTTTTACTCACAGTAAAAACCTTTCCCAATAATGGAACTGTTCTGTTGACCATTTCTTTTACTGCACCCCTTACCTACATTGGGTGCACAAAACCTTGCACACATCTGCTTTTAACATCCAGAAGAGGCACAAATGGACCCCTTCCCAAGGGCCCCAGCCTCTAGCAGAATCAAGCGCTCTCCTAAGATATGGATTATTTTGTTTCTGATGGCTTCTGTCACCCCAAACTTTAACATCCTCTTATTCAGTGACTTCACCGCCTGCTCTAGCCATTCACCTCTCCTTGTCTACTCCAGTAAGTGTCCGTTCAGTCAACTGAGTCAGTGACTCAGTCTCTGTCCCTCTAGGCTCCTGACACCTACTACTGCTACAAGAATAGAGCCAGTGTATCAGACAACTTCACTTGCCCTACTAGACATCATCACAGGGAAAGGGATGCCTACCCTTTGTGATTTGGGGACATCTTTCTCCCTGAGAAGTCTCTTGGTAGACTTGGGAACTTCCCGGCTTGAAATTCTTGTCTTTCTCCCATTGTTGCTACCCCTTCTGACCTGGCACTCAGCCTGCTTTTGAAGAGTGCTCTGTGTTTTTTGCTTGCCTGCTGAAGCCAGAACTCTGTGGCTTTTACTCACCTGCCTTCTCTAATCTCTTCCTTCATCCTCCCCCCACTCATATTTCATTAAAGCCTTTCTGTCTTACCTACAAACGTTTTGGCCTCAGTACCGCTGGATAAGAAGTCTCAATGGGTCAAGATAGGCTGCATCTGCTATTAACATGGCTCAAAAATCAGCAATGCCGTTAACACTGAGAGATGTCTAAAAGCCAGCCAAGTACAGACCAGCTAGAAAAAGTGAACAAACAGTTGAAGATTGAAGCAAGTTAATAAGGCACACGATGCATCCCTTGGGCAAAAAACCCAGGCTTGCACTAAACGTGAACTTCAAAACTGCAGATTGATAAACCTTGTTTTCTTTCAATGGCTGCAGTTAAAAAGCACTATTTTTGCCAAGCTGGCACCATTGTCAAATGCACACAGGGTCTCTCCATTCTGTTACTTTCTTGGCAGCTGAAGCATCCGTTGGCTCAGCTGCTTAATGTGTGAGTCCCACAGGCCATTCTCCATAAGGCAGCGGCTATCCAACCATGATAAACCCAGTGTCATGTCTGGAGTCTGAGCACTCTGTGTCCCACTTTAAGAAAGTGATGTGCGTCGTTGAGCCAGTCACAGAGATTTGTGTAAATTCTGGTGATTCCCAGAGGAGAAAGGAGATACTTTATTTTGACCTCTAGTCTTTATCCTGCACAGAGTGGCCCTTCTGGTGAGCACATTTTCCATTTGTTAGTATGCTGCTCTGCTTTCCTCAGGATGGAGCCCTCTACGTAAATATAGTTAAGAGAGAAAAAGAGAGAGATAGAGATAGAGAGAGAAATGTAAGTAGAATTAAAAGCATTTGTGATCTCTTCTATGTGCCAGAAAATATTTTTAAATCTCTTTATCTTTTTATTTATAAAATAATAATTTTCCTGTGCCTATATGGCATATTGGAATATTCTTATCACCGATTTTCAGGTTAGAAAAAAAGAGATAACATTGCCTTCCTAGGGCTGTAGACTTTACAGATTTGAGCCCTGTTTTTCCTTCTCAGAACTGGCAAATCTTATACAGACTTGGAAGGAATGCTCTCCCTAATACCCTTCTGTTAAGTAAGTCTCACTGGACAGTACAGAAAACCAACACCTGGAGTCTAGTTTCCATCACTGGAATAGCTGTTGTCCACATGTACATAGTACATGGCTTTTCCCCCTCTATTTAATTTCTTCATGTGTTTTATTGTTTGTGGTTTGTGGTGTTTAGACAGATACTGCATAGCAGAGACAAGAGTTCATCTATTCCACAGCTCGATTATTTCTTTAATGAACCAGGTTCTGTAGCACGTTAGTGCATTAATGAAAGTTTTACCATAATGATTTTTTCATTGCCTGATAGTTTTGTGGACTGGGTAGAGCACAGAGAAGGTGTTGCTCCCTGTGTTATGCTTTGAAAAGGTCTTGTTTCTTAGTTGATTCTGCTTAGATTTCTGTCATCGAGTGATCTAAAGTTTGAACTAAGTTGCTACAATAGAAAAGCAATGTTTATTATTGTCATTATTATTGACAACACAGTTGATTCTGTAGCATAAGCATTTTGTAAACCATGTGAAAGTGGAAGTTTCTGTCTCATCCACCTGTTTCCAAATACCTGGCAGCCTCTTCCCAAATAATTGACTGGGAGTCTTAATATTATTTGTAAACTGTCTGGTCTATTCAAAGCACAAAGAAAGATATTCCACAGCATTTCCTTTTTCCAATAAAAAAGGAAGGTTTTAAAATTTAACATAGTAACATTATATATAACAAAACAGTTATCAAGCAAGAATTACACTTACAATGTCTATTTGTATGGTAAAATTAAAGAAAATATTCTATTATCTCTCCTGTATTTGTGAGTCTAAAGTTTTATTTTTAATGTATCATTATCCATATCTAAGAAAAACTCTAAATATAACTATTTATTCTTTAACTCCCTCAAAGATGTCAGAGGGTGAAATCTTACTTAATGACATAGACCTCAAGTTCCTGTACAATCATCAAAGTTTCTCTACCAATGGGGCATCCATCTTAAGCCTACAGGCCTACAGCAGACTTTTCATCAAGGCAGGAAACTTGAAAGATTGTTCTACCCATTTTGGAAAAATTTGTCCATTGCTTGCCCCTATGTACTGCAGTATGCCTGACACTTTCTTTTGTGAAGCAGAAGGGTGAAGGATCATCTTGCCTTATTTTGGTAAAGTTTAGTGGTCACTTTCCTGTTGGTCCTGCATGTCCAGTTTATACAGCATACTGTCAAATAGTAGTCCAGGCAAGAGCAGTTCTTTCTCAAATGTCTAGCCTTGCCATATTGAAAGCAAACTCCATAAGGAGTTTCTTTGATGCCCATCATCTTCTTTGAAGTAATTGGTGTTGCCAGGAGCAGACAGGTCTCACTGTCAAGAAAAGTCTAAGTTCTTAAAACATTTTCAATGCTTTTCAACATTTTCAATACAGGTCTTTGAAGTGTTTGAAGATTACCTACTTAATTGAGATATATCTTTGTGTACCTAGAAATTAACATGATTATAAGTTTGATTATTATTATTATGACTATTATTCTGTATTTCTGAATGATAATTGCAATTTTAAATGAGTTGCTTAAACATAAAACCTCAAACAAGAGTAGAAATATACATACAGTATAAAAAATTAATCTTAAACTTGTATCAGGAAACCCAAATCCATTACAATGTAAAGTGTGTGGAAATTAATAGTTGTTTTTGGATTAAAGTCGGGTCAATAATATACCCCTTTATCATAATAATACTTTTCTCTCCATCATTTCTATATTATATACTTTTCTTTAGAAAGAGATTGACTATGATTATTAATTAACCATTTATGACTAGCCTCCTTAAATGAAAACAAACATTCATGAATGATATTTGGGGAATTGAGACGTAGTTCTCTAGACTACTTCCTGCTGATTGGTGGGGCACCGGCAGTCTTGAGGGACCCTGAGAAATTTAGAATTATGGTTAAATCTTGGCTATAGTATAGTCTGTGATGCTGCATCATCTCAGTCAGCTGCATCATGTAAGAGTTTATTCAGACTGAGAGATTAATAGTGCAGTATTTGAACACCTAAGAGCACCTGACTTAAACAGCTACCTAATTAACAAATGTATTTCTATGAACAGTGAATGCACAGGGGAAGAATGGCTTAGTGAATTGAATGCCTTATTTGCTTCCAGATGCATATTTCTCATGCTCCCATACAAACTATCAATTTTAAAACAGTTTGTTAAATGTTCTTTTTACTCTAACAGAGATGAATCCTTTCAAGAGTGTTTTTAGCAAATACATTCAAGGATTCATGATGCATTATCTTTCTTCCTTTTGACCTTTCCTGCTTAATTCCATGAAATGTAGAGGAGATGTACAGCAGAGTCTTTGTTCATAGTACAAAAAAATTAAGAAAATGCTGAATTCATGGAGCAGTGTCATTGGGCAAGTACTATTGTTTAAGGCCAATGTATGCTCATTTTCCATAACATACCTAGTAAGAATGAATGAGCCTCACATCTATTATTATGTAAAGCATATCATTCTTGTGTTGAGGTGCCTATGTTTGTGAGGTTACCAGATAAGGGGCATCTTTATCTACACATTCCTAATTTTACCCTTCCCCATGTCTTAATTTTGAGTTTTCATCGTTTAAATAATCAAATATTTCTGAAAATGGAAACTTGTAGAATCCTGGTATCCATGCACCAAGCCAACCTCCACTCCACCCTGTGCATGGCCTTCTTATGTTAGGACAGTAAATGTCATAATGTCATCTGGAAATCAAGCAGTGTGTATTCTTCCTCTGACTCATATGCTCTTTTATGACTGTCTGATGGCCATTTTGCACAGGAAGCCAGAGGATTTGACCCGAGACACCAGAAAGAACATGACCATTCCTGCTTGGAATGTCAAAAACCCAGGGAAACACACACACCTGCTCACAGTAGTAGATAAGCATATTTTTAGATAATTTTTGTTTTGAAAAGCAATCTAGGTCAGAATTGTTCCATTTACTTAATATTAGAAAAAAAAATCAACCAGTCAGGAGACTTCAGTAGGATTTACTACTTTGGTATGAACTGAATCTCAATTTCAGTTTCTTTAATAAAATTTTCCTACTTCTATTAGGCACCCCACAAGCTTCTGGAAGTTTCGTTTTGGTTTGGTGGTAATCTTTTATGTATTTTTCCTACCCTTAGAAACTAGTACATCCTTGTGGACTTTTGTACTTAAGAACATCACTAATTAGTGACTGTTTTTTTCATCATCACTGGTCTTTTAAATCTAGATACATTAGAACTGCTTGTTTAGGGAGACATGATCTACCAGGAAACATGGCAGCACCTACCTCCTCCATTGCAGGATATTGGTCATGCTTGATCATCTAAGACTCAAGGAGAATTCTTGGCACAGAGATCCTAACAATTGACTTTCTAGGAGCTTTTGCATAAATGACAATTTCTGTGGTCTTCAACTTCCCTCTGCTAGCATAATGAATAGATTAATATGTTCCTTCTTGGCAGGAATGGAAACTAATTTATTAAAAGAAGGAGGGCAAAACATGTTGTGCTAGATCAGTTACTACGGCAACAGATACTCCATACATGTTCAACAATGGAGCAAAAATAATAATAATACAAATGCATTTACAGCTCTCTAAATCGGAAGACAGCAGGAGTCTGATCACAAACTCCACTCCCAGGAATCAGCTAAGCATGTAGTAGATATCCAAGATATGTTTTGTACAATAATCTTACCAAAGAGTCTAGCAGAAACTTGCTAAAATAAAATGTCATATTTTATTTTTAATGACAACTAACTCAGCTTCAGGAAAATCACAAAGAACACAAATAATGTATACATTTTGATATTGTTGGGTTTTTTAAAAAATTTGTTTTGTATTTATGCTGGTCTTATCATGAAATTGGCTATATAGACCAGTTCTCAAACACACAGAGATCTGCCTGCCTCTGTCTCCCAACTGAAAGGATTAAAGGTAGGTCCCACAATACCTGGCACCATTTTGAAAATAAAATAAATTTCAGTAACCCTATGAATCTATATTAGAAGACCAGTATCTCCCTGGGTTACCAGGCTGAAACATACTCACTGAAATGTTGGTACCAGGAACTAGAAATTTGTACAGGATATTACACTGGTATTGTCTGTCCTGTGTTTGAAGTACAGGGCAGGTTTCTTAACTTGAACTGTGGTTGTGGGGCTGTTCTGACTTTGTGCGGTATTTATGAGAATTCTTGGCTTTTATCCATCAAATGCCAGGAACATCCTCCCAATCACAGGAACTCAAGCTCCCTTTGTCATTGCCACATATAATCTAAGAGTCAGGTCCCTGCTGGTGTTACTCTAGTGGTCTAGAGTGTCCTAGTTGTGTGCTCAGGGTTTCTGTTGAGGTCATTGCAGTGCCTCATCTTCATGATAAGAGTGATAAGCACAAAAGAGGAACTTTCTGTTGCTTGAGTCATTCATATCACTGACTTAGCATATTTGCATTCTGTTTATTCTTTTGTGATAAGTCCTATTACATCAATTAGGTTTTTCTCTACTATAATGCACAACTGTTGCCAAGTAGCTAATCAAGGAGCACAGGGGTAGCATTGCTTATCTTCCCCTCTTTACCCCATTTAGTTATGTTCTTAATTATTTTTTTTCCTCGGGATACATTCTCACATACATACATATGAAATTTGGGAGAATTTGGTAAATTTAATAGTATGCTCAGAATTAAGATTTTACAATGGAAATAAGAATATACTAATCTTTTACTAGAAATGTCTGCACAGATTGTTATAATGCACTGAAAACACGTTGAGCTAAAAGAGGACAGATAAACATTTGGTACATAGCAATCCCTCTCTTGATCCTGTAAATCATCTTACAAATTTACAGTGTAATGCCAGATGCAATAGCCACAAGCAGATTCTCTAGGTTTCTTAATGTGCATTCTCCAAGGTATAGCATAAAACACAAGAGTGCACAAAAATGTTTGTTAATATTTTTACCACACAAAGGAAAAAAAAAATGTCCCCCTGGGATGTGAATAAGTGAACCCAGTACAAATGAATCAGGTACCGAGATTTGCTTCTCAGACAGTGGCATTTTTCTGGCCTTCACTTGAGGACTGAATGAAAGGAGATGAACTTGAACTTGATCATGAGGACTGAGTTCAGTTTCATGTAATCACAAGAGTGGACAAGAGCACATTGTGTTTAGGGTGATATTGTTGGACGTATGACAAGTAACGGAGTGGTTGAGGACTCTCTTGCACACTGTGGCCTCCTGGGTGTCCATCACGATATCATGTAAATAGGCAAGTTTCTTTGTCACCTGACAAGTGAGGACATTTGGTTTTAGTCATCCCCGAGTTTCCTTTACAGTGCTGTAATATGTGGGCCAAGGATCATAATTTTAACTAAGTATGGGAGGTAATATTATTGCTCAAGTCACTTCTAGTCCCATAGGACTTTGAAGTTAAGACTGAGAGATAAAAAACACAAGACATAGAGAGCTGTTAAAAACCCTTGGGGATTTACAGAAGAAAAATGGCTATGTCACATTCCGTATGGGTCTACCTACCATATATATATAGGGAGATGCCTGGGAGCTACTAGTTACCAACAGCCAACACAGCTAGATTCTCTCAAAACCACACATCGCAGCTCTATTTACATACATTTATAATTCCATGCCTCGCTTTATTCAAAGAACACGTATTCCTGTTTCTTCAAATCCTCTAATGTCACACCAACATCAACTTCCATTTCTGAATAATAAAGAAAATGATTTCTTCAAAGACAGCATGCAGACAAAGTTATCAAAGTTAATGAAAATAGGGAGCTTGGGAGAAGGCTCCAATGGTTAAGATCACTTGCCTCTCTTAAGATTGACCTGGATTTAGATTCCAACATGTGTATGATGCCTTAAACCATTTGTACCTTTAGTTCAGGGAGATCAGATATCATCTCTTTCTCTGTGGGCTCCAGGCATAAACAACTCTCTTACTTGTTTTTTTATTATTATTATTTTAAACAAATTAACCAGCTAATTAAATTTGTAGTGCAAAGGATCAAGCCGAGGCCCTTGCCCCTACTAGCCTAGTGCCTCCCCAATTACATGCGCCCTCAGTTCTGGTTTTACTCTTGACATGTTAGAGTGGGGCTTTTACCTTCCTCAAGCCCTACTCCTTTAATACAATTCTTCAGTGGTGACCCCAACCATAAAATTATTTTGCTGCTACCTCATACTGTTAAGTTTGCTACTGCTATAAATTGCAATGTAAATGCCCTTGTTTTCTGATGGTCTTAGGTGACTCCTCTGAAAGGGTCATTTAATCCTCCCTCACCCAAGGGGTCATGGCACACAGGTTGAAAATCACTGTGTTAGATAATATGCCGTTGATGTGAACACTTGACAATTTTAACTCTTCATAGTAGTTATTAAAAGTCATAGTGTCTATGAGGACGTTCTTTGTCTTGTGGCCCAGTGAAAGAATGTTGCTTATTTGGCATTAGCATTTGATTTGGCTCAAGGTCTTGAACAAATCAAGGAATTAAGAAAAGGAATGCATCCAATAAAAGACACAGAAACTACCCCAGCAGTCAACAGGCCTCAAATAAGTAAGTAAATAAGTAAATAATAAAAAGACACTGTTCAAAAAGCATCATCATCTAAGAAATGTATCATCAGAACCTATAATGGAATAATAAACATTTTGTTTGTTTCATTTTCCATGATTTGTAAAGGCTCAAGTTAAGCACTCTTATCCACCTGACTGTGTCCCAGAGTATAATATTCCAACAACCAGAGCAGGCTACGATGACTCCCATGTGGCTTAGTTTATCAGTTGGTATGTGCATCTGTTTGCTTGTCCTATAGCAGGCTATTTTCCATAGTAACTCAGTTTGAATTGGGGTCATATGGTATTCATTCAAAATTTAGACGTGTCACTCTGCAATGTTGCTCAGAGCTGTGCATACAAGGTCTACACATGGAAGGCCATGAGGCTGAATTCATTATCCAGCAATCCGAGTTCTTCGCTTAGTGGATCTTAAGCACTAAAAGTAAGTTCATTTCCTGCTGGGAACAGTCTTCTTGGGCATCATTTGCATAGCCAGCTGTATCAGAAAAATCTACCCATGGCTTCTACAATGCCCATTATTCAATTAACAGTAAAATTAGGAACAACTAATGTTCAGCAATGAAAACCTCTTGCGTAGGGTAGCTATGAGGTCTGGTAACCAGATTCATTTCACTTTTAAAAATGTGGGAAAATACTTGAATTTTAAAATCTTCACATTGTTTTATGAACTGTTTTTTATTTCTTTCTTTTCCTACCCTATGTGAGTAGAATATGTCATGTACACTGTTACTTTTTTTTTTTTTTGCCACACTTGAATCTGCTGTAGAAATGTGAAGTCCTAGTACCAATAGTTAATTGAAAGTATTTTTTTTTTTTTTATCCAAAGGCACATACAGTGAAGTGAGCATCTCACCATTGTGATAGACACTATTGCTAAAATTGCTGTAGAGTAAGCAAATCCTCCACAAGAAAGAAACAGAGCTTGGATCCTGAAGTCCAGAGAAGGCATAGTAGACCTCTAGAACATTCTTGTTTACAATTAACCAGTAAATCTTTGGGTTTCTTCAATGGTTACTGTGAATTTTTATAATCCGCATATATAATTAGCCCCTGGTAACCTTGTTTTACTTAAAAGATTTACACTCTTATGGTTTATAAATGGTCCATTACAGGAGAGTTTAAAGGCAATTAATTTGAGCTGAAGACAGGCAAGATGACAGGCTTGGCATTGTCTTCATTCATGGCAATTGGCAGAGATGCTATGTTAGAGGACGAGGCTCACAGAGCAACAGAGGAAAACTCCCTGACTTGTTAATGAAATCTCCCAAAGTGGAGCATAAGCCATACCCATTAAATAAATTAAGGGTCATGTTTCCATAAAAGAATATCGGAGCCAGTTGCCATTTCTTATAAATATTGATTTAAATTTATCATAAAACTTAGCTGTTTTCTCTTTCACTTCTCCCCCCCCCCCCCCGATGTTTCAACTGCAGATAACAACACTATTAGCAGAACATGTTTCTTTGTACAAGGTGAAAGCATAGTTCATGGCCCCATTTCTCTTTTTAATCTTATTTTAAAAGCTTGGCCTCTAATTGTAGGGCTCAGGATGCTAAGGATGGAGGACTGTGAGGTTAAGGTCAGCCTGGGCCACAGAATGAGTTCTAGGCCAGTTTGGGATGCAGTATGAGACCATGTCTCAAAAATAAAGTTATATGCTTACTCTCCTCACCAGAAGTGCAGGATTCATGTTCCAAGCATTTGTTCTTTGGTTAAATAAGTTAAAATCTTTCGTTTTCTCACCAGTCAGATATTTAACCAAAACAAAGGTCAGAGTTCATACAGAGGCGCCTGTGAGCCAAAGACAGGATTTCAACTATTCTAGGAAGGTACATTGAGTTTTAAAATTTCTTTTAAAATTATATACATTGATATTTTTTCTCTAAAATGATGGAAGGGAAGAAGCGAAAAATGTAAAGTCTGGAAAACATCTTAGAATATTAAAAATCATATCAAAAATAATTCATCTCCAATTTTAATAAAAGATGACTATTCAAGATTCTCATATACTTTGTGGCAGTACAGTAGTATATGTAGCATGTTTTTCAATAAAAACATTTAATGATAATTTATATACCAATTATATCCTGAGTATCTACCATGTTGTTGGGTATTCTTTTTACATGCAATTGCTTTGGAGCAAAAATACAAATTTGAGAAATAAAACATATATTTTTATTTATAATAAAAATAACGTTATTTTTATTAAACACATATAAATAAAACATGTAAAATATATAAAGATAAACAGAAAATAAAAATAATAAAGTAACTTGTCATGTAAAAGTTTCAAATTTTTATGTATGTCCCATTTGTCTCCTAAACATTTTAATGGCTGGTCATATTCTTCTGTGATAAAGCACATCACTGTGTTCTCTTGTTCAGATTTTTCTGTTTCCAAAAATTATTTTCAAAACTCCTTTTAGATTGCTGCCATTATGTATTTGTGCATTTCTACCTGACAAGCAATTGATTTTAAGATAGATTCTTGTGAAGACATCTTTTGAATCACTGGTTCATATACTATGTAATCAAACCATGTGATTATAGCAACAATGGCACCATATAGAGGTTTAGAAAAAGTCATAGCTATCTTTAGCAACTACGCAGTAGCACAGAACAAAGTTACTGGAGTTCCAGCTTCTAAGCACACTTATCCGTGGTAGCTGTGACAGCACCAAGTCCACCTCAGAGACATCATCAAATGGAGATTGGCAGAACTTGGACTGGCAAGTCTCACTGAAAATGCACCACATGCCATACTAGGACAGCATACCTAAGTCTGGTGCAGACAAGAAGTCTACAAAGTAGTACCTAATCAACAGATGTCCTAGCATCCAATACTGTAACACAGGAGCAAGAATGGGGTTAAAGGGCACGTGACTCAGATTTTGTAAATCAAATGGGATTTTGCCAGCAAAAAAGGAACCTTCTGGAACCATGGGGATTGGGATTCAGACATCCGAAGATAGCACAAAAGGGAAGCACTGTGAAATTTGTTGTTTGGATGTGTCTTAAGGAGCTAGAAGGCTGTTAAAATTAAAAGGCATTCATAGGGAGTTTCATAGGGAGACAGAGATGAAAAAAGTTACTTCACAGGGATAGAGAATGTGGAGGACTGGGGAAGGCTTCCCCGTAAGAGGTGACATTTGCACATGTCTGGCAGTAAAGCCATTTCATGCAGTGCTGCTTTACTGAGTCCCACCGAACCCTATTTTGATATTTGTAACAACCAACCAATGTTGAAGATGTGGATATGAAACTCTTAGTCCTTGGCCAGCCTACTGGGTGGATGAACATTTTTCTTTTTCCTCTGTGATCTTGTTATGCTATAGGGAAAGAGAGGTCCATTGGACTTAATGGATTCTGAGTTTTTTCATTCTGGAAAAAAACTTCGAACTCAGACATCGAACAGCATGGAAACTCTGCAAGTCAAAGCTGAAGCTGTCATGTTACAGAAAAAGAGACATTGTCACTGCCCTAGTTTGGGTTCAGCATACAGGGTGATTTGTATAAAAGTAGCACATTCCCTAAAGAAGTAGGACACCTGGTAACCCTCATTTTATAATAGCAGAGAGGCCAGGTCTATCTTTTGCCATGCCACTAAGTAGTTTGTTGTCTTTTAAGGCTCTACAAGGTCCACTGAAATATAATGCAGACCCTTTGCCTATAATTAGGGAGCTCATAGTGAGCACAGTGATAAAATAACCAAGCTACTCATCACTTGCCATGGGTTACTTTATTTTAAAATGATGAAGTATGCATCAAGTATAGCTGGTACAGCCTGCTTCATCACTGTATAATTAGTGATGGCTATAATAAAGCCTCCATAACTATCCCTATCGGTGCCATTGCCTTAGGTAAGTTTTTCTTTTTCTTTTTTTCTTGTGGAAGTTTCTTAGGAGGATTTTTGGAAATACATGGGGAAAAATGGAACAAGTCATATGTTCACCACACATGAATGATATATAATATATGTATGTAATGATGAATGATTGTAATGATCTATGACTCCTAGGACACTGCATAGTGTTTCTTAAGACTTATTTCTTCTTATCTAAAGCTGTTTTGTCAGTAGACTATGGGTATAAGACTCGGGCATCCTTAGGCTATTGTTGACTCCTGTTGCCTGTCAGAATGAACGGGAGACACGCCTGTTACCTCACCCAGCTTCATTACGCTTATATGGAAAATGAATAGATAATGTTTCTTTTATGTCTTTTTTTTTCTATTCAAACAGAACAACAAAGGGTGATTTATAAACTACAAAGCACTAAACAAGTTAAAAATACTGAATGCACCTCCTGCACCTGAACAATTCAAGATCTTGTGACACAATTTTATTGTCAATAGTACTGCCAAGTAGAATTAAGTTACAGAAACCAGATTTGAAATACTTTATCAAAATCTTAAGCTCTTTTCTAATAGTAAAATACTAGAGTGAGCTGTGAAGGTCTTACTATGGATGTGTGTTTCACATTAAGTATTGCCTGGTACTTTTAATGGATTTAAAAAGTCTGGAGTCATCTCTGTTAGCTACAACTTGCGGCATGACAGAAACTGACTAGATGTGAAGTGATGGTAATCAGACTAATCTGTCAGTCAGCAGCATCCACCTCTCATGGGAACTTACCCAGGCTTTTGAAGATTGTTTAAACATTATTCACTTAAGATACTCCTCTTAAACACAAAAGCACACTAAAACAGAATATTTTGCGAGTCCATTTAGTAGTAAATTCCCTACTGGAATTGAAAAGGAAAACAAACCCAGCAAGAGGAAGACAGAAGCTTCAATATTTTGAGTCAGTCCTATCTTGAATAAATTCCAGCCCAAATGCTTGCATCCCAATGTATGCAGTGCCATGGCTCCCTTAGGCTTTCTGGGCTTTGCTGCTTCTCTTTGTCTTAGGGTCCTTAATGAACTGAGCGAGCATTCCCTCTACCTCTAAATTTCCTTGCAATATCAAATATGCCTTCTGACCATCACCAGCTGCAGAGCACAGCATCAATTAATGTACCAAAACAGAAGCTTTGGTGATTAATCCATAATGACAGGGCTGCTCTCCCAACTGATTAGATTCATTATCAAGCAGCCAGAGGTAGAGCACGCTCCTTGGAAGATTTATTGCTCTGGAATGAATTATCTTTCCCCCTTATCTTCAAGAAAGATGGAAATACCAACAGGAAGATAATGATGTGAAGAGTAGGAAGAAGAAGGGGAGAAGGAAGACAAGAAGAAAAATAAACCATCAGTAGTTTCATGGCTTCGGTTCTGGAACAATACCTCCTTGAACAAATGGCATCCCTGATCATCTGTAGAGCCACTGCATGATTATACCCATTATATTGACGACAACTTATTCACATGTGTCAGTCAAGCCAGATGGGGAAGCTTATTCCTCGTATCCTCTCTTCTTCCATCTTGGTTGACCAGATCACCAGAAATCCAAGGTCTGGGTCATAAGTTTCTGTAAGCTTTATCTGCCCCGTTCTTCTTTTTAAAAGTCTAGTCATGGCCAGTTTGATACTCTTGTGATGTATCTCTGACAGGGCATTCCCCTAATGCCAAACTTACTAAGACTCTTACACACATGCATGCATACACATACCTGGATTCATACCCATATCGCCATAGGCCCTTTCTATATCCAATTTTTACATGTGCGTTGCATTAATTCTTTGAATTTCCCCCTTTACCTAAGCCAACAGCGCCACTTTTCTTGTCTGTATGACGTGTCTATAATGGTCATTTTCAGTCCTGTCTGTTTGGAATCGCTAGTAGACTAGTGGATGCTCTAACTGTGGAAAATGAATTCATTGTGCTTTGTGTTTCTCACTGGTCGAAGCCACAAAGTCTGCCTCTAAATAGACCGATACCTCTCTCTGAAATTTCTTGGGGCAAATGTATGAGTTTATTTGTTCTTTAAAGTTAGTTTTCAGTTCATCTGATGGACTCTGATTTGGAGAATACTGAAATTTAAGTGTCAGGATGACCATTAATTGTCAGAAGGCATGCTGGGAATGATGGGGGAATAGGAAGTGTTGCCATGCTCTGTTGCAGTCTATATTGTCAAGCCACCTGTCTGCAGATCTTTTTTCTTAGGTTTTGTTTATCTGCTCTTCATCTGGGGGCCGTAGAAATGGGAATCCTGGGTGCTGTTTGCCTTGCACAGGTTTGATTACGTTACTTGTTTCCTAAGCTTTCTTTTTTTTTTTTTTTTCTTCTCTGTTAAGTGGATATATTAACACCTTTCCCCTTAACTTGCTCGACAACAAAGTGATATCAGTAAAAGCAACTTAGATTTTTTTTTTTTTTTTTGAGTTTAAAGTAAACATTGAAGAGCTCTGGATTCTCTCTCCCAACTGCAAGTTTGTCTTGGGGTCACTGTAAGGGAGGAAAAACCAGAGCGACTGTGATTTATTATTAGTTATTTGTGACATTGTTGTTACCATTGGCATTGAGTTACAGGCTGTAGATTTTGAACATGAGCGATTTATACACATCCGGTGGTCTGTTTTTGTAGGGCCTTGTTTTTGTTAGATTGACCCATGCAGAGGACTTGTTCCCTATAAATCATCCATAGTAACTTTGTGAGTGTACAGGAGTAAAGGGATGATACCGTATCAGCTGAGGCAGAATCGTGTCACAGTGGACATCCTCTATTTCAGTAAAGCTCATTGGTAATATAATAACAACAGTACAAAATACAATGACAACATTTTGAAGAGACGCCTTTCAAGGCAAACATTACCAGTGTTGGTGGTAACTAATAGTTGGCACTTTGGGATTTCCTTGTTCAGTTTATAGTTGGCGACATCGTTTGACTTTTTACCCCCAAGTAAGCCAGATAAATGTGCCCTGTGAGGCTGCTATTGGTATTTTGTAAGGATTCTTTTTTTCCTTTGCATTCCCTCAACACCTGTCTTCACAAACCACAGGGGTTTTTCCTTCCTCTCCTATTAGCTGAGGCAATTTACTCTCCCTTCCTATGTTAAGATCAAAACCAGAGATAATGACTTTCCATTGTCACTCTGGGGAAATGAAGGAAGCAAGAAAATCTCGTCCTATAAACAATAGTGCATTAACTGCAGGGAAGAAGCGGCTCCAGCAAGAGCCCTGGCTCCAAGGCTGATGGGTGAAAAATGCAGGACAGAACATCAACTGTGAAATATGCTCCTCTGGCACTTTCCAGAAAGAGGCAGCCTTCTGTCCTGAAGGCCATAAGAGGTAGAAAGAGCAGAGAAAGGAAGAGGAGGCAGTGACTCTTGAAGTGAGTCAGAAGTGAAGTGAAGAGCCCCTGCCCTCTGGGGCAGACAAGCCCACAGAGTATGGAATCCAGCTGTCCTTGGTGTTTGTCTAAGCAGGCTTTCTGTGGAGGAAAAGCCTTCAATATGACAAGCAGAGAGAGGCTCCCAAAGGGAGAGGCGTTTGGGGTTTCCTGCAGCGGAAAGTATTACAAGCACAAGAGTAAAGCTGATTAATGATTCTTTGTAAACTTTGCCCAGATCCCCTTAGTAGAACATGCCCACAAATTATGAGACACATCATCTGGGTTTTCTTTTCTCCCTTCCTTCCCTCCCGACCCCCCCCCCCCCCCGACCATTAGAGACCATATATAGCTATGGGATCAGCTTACAATCTGTACGGTTATGCTTTTCTGTTTAGATTTGCAGATGAAAGTCTAGAGTTGAATATGACTACTGTAAATCTCGATTTCTAGTGGCAAGCAGAAAACTTTGCTGTGTTAAGAGAGGTTTATCATAATTTTCTTTTATTTGTAAATTTCTTAGATTTAGACGGGCCTCCGAAAAGCATTTTATTTGCCCTCATGAGGATAAACAGTACTTTAGATTAAGGAATGCATATTACATATTCTCACAGTTTCATATGTAAAAGTAACCCTATTTTTGGTTCTAAATGCCCGGCCCTAGATACTTAGCTCAGTTGTGAAATGATGTAGTCTGTTGCTAGGACCCCCGCTAAAGCAATGGGGGATCCAGTGCTGCCATAGGGTCTTCATCCACCTGTGATAGCGGAAAAACTGCTTCCTGAGTACAGTCAGCACCATGCAACACAACCACAGGAAACTTTACATTCTTTTGCTCTCTCTCCTTCATTCTATTTGTCACTGTTCCATTTTCTAAATAAGTAAAATCTCAGAATAAAAGCAAGAGCCAGTATGCACTGAGAATCAACAACGTGAAAATAAATGTGAATTGTGCCTTACCTTCATTGTCCCATTATGTCTCATGAGAATCCTACAAGGTGCAAGTTGTAGCTAGGTTTTATGGTTTAGGGATAAAGGAACTGAGGCCTGGGGACATTTAGACATTTAGACTTGTTAGACAGTCAAACCCATGACCGTAACAACCAGAAACATTCCAAGTGAGATCTCTGATAGTCTGGAAGACTGGCCTGGTCTGTGCCTGGTCCTCTGCCCCACTTTTGTTCTATGTACACCCCACTCAGTTGCTAACTTTTAATATTAAGGGCAAACATACAGACTCTAACTTGAAGGTTTTTTTTTGTTTTGTTTTTTTGTTTGTTTTTTTTTTTTTTATCAAAGCCTGACCCATTAATTAGCCACTATGGACCTCTAATCTTTTCTAATCTAAAAGCTGAGACAGGGGGATCACAAGTTTAAGCTTAGCAGATGAGAACAAGGAAAACCTGAGTGGGTAGGGGCCTTAGCCTGGTGGTGCAGCCTACTTGCCAGGCATGCTTGTGACTCTAGGTTCAGTTCTCATTTTACCAAAGTCTAAGAGTGAGTTTTCTGAAATCCAGGCTTCTGTGCGAAGACCTAAAATGATTGTGAGCAGGCATTGCTACAGCTGAGCAGAGGACAGTTTCCTACACAGAGATCCTTGAAGCAGGCCTATAAAACGGAAAAAAGGAAATCACTCTAAGCTATTGCTCTAAACATGAAATTTTTCAAGAAAGTGAAAAAGTGTAAACTCTTAATCCAGAAACCAAAATATAAAGGCAGTACTTAGCACTACAGATATATCTAAGTTGGCTTGAAATAATGGCTATATGCTTTGCCATGCTTAATAATGAACATTGACCTAATAGCCGACCTCTGGGGCTTATTCCCTCAATGTCTCCAGTTACTTACATCCCCTTACCTTATACTATTGTTATAACTAAAATGGAATGAGAGTGTGGAGGTGATTTGCAATATATAAAATCATTTACATTGACATCATAGTAGAGACTTTTTGCTGTCAAATATTTATTGAGTTAATATAGTTTGTAAATTTAAGCAGGTTTTATCATTATTATCTGAGCTAAACACATTTCTAGCAGGAAGCGCAACTCCATTCTGTGAGAATAACAGCTCTGAGAAATATGATTTTCACTGACAAATGGTATGAGACTCAGGATTGGTGATGTTGGTACTGCGTAGGAAAAAACAGTCACTCCCAAAATCAGTGCTAGACACATGAGGCCAACATACAATTTCAAGATGAAAGTAAGGTGATAAAACCAAATTTGAGACTCTTTGCTTTGTGTGCAAAGAAAGCACCTTGGAATATGTGAGGCCATGGGAGCTTCTTCTTAAGGGTTGTCAATTCTACCTATATGGAGACTCATACACTTAAATGAGTCTTCATTTAAGTCGTGTGTTCTGTGTTGAATCTGCTGCCTTGTTTAGGTTTTCCAGAATTTTTAAATCTTCAGCCATTAAAATTACCTATCTCAATTCTATTCTCCAAGATTAAAAATACCACACATGGGTTTATGGGTATCATGAATTATCTGCATTTTTGTGTCTCAATTTCATTGATTCTGCTCCTTAAAGAATCTCACAAAGATAGCAAGTAGAGTGGTTACTTCTGAGTTTTTCTATCTTTGTAAGTATCCTGATTTACTTTTTCTCTTCTTATGGTGTAAATCCTCATCAGGCAGAGCCTCCAATGACTCCTCGAACTGGTTCCAGCTAATGGCTCAACAATTTAACGAAGATGACATCTATAAAAACCGCTGAAGATAATTCGAAATGACATGCTGGAATGTTTTATTCATGGATACACTCTAGCATTGCTGCTAACAAGTGTTAAAATAGCTGACTACCATAGAGAGAAGGGCAGGGGCCTCAAAGCTGGCTGATCCGCGACACTGTAGCCTTATTTCAGCTACTTAGATTTATCGGGAGAACAATGAATTTTCTCTTGACAATTGATGGCTAATAAAGCTTTCCTCAGCAGGCTGGAGTTATTGGAATTCATTCACATTTACCAATTAAGAGATTATGGCCTGATACTTTTTTCCCCACTTAATAATTTCTGTTCTCTGCTGATGAACGCCATGTAGATGTTATCCCCTTTAGTATTGGTACAAGATTGCCAGGCTTAGATGATGGCAATGTTGATGCAGTGGTAGAAACTGTATCAAATTTTAATAAGAGAAGGAGCATCCTAGATACCAAATTCCAATTCTTCCCAGTAAAAATTAGTTAATCCAAATTCTTGCCAATAGGAGTCCAATTACAGAATATTGACTAGATCGCAAAACACAAATGTCTGTCAGAAAGAACCAAATGCAGAGCTGCTTCAACTCCATATCAAGTGCATTTATTTTTATTTTTGGTTTGATCAGTCATCTGAAGGCATAACCTGGAAAAGATTTACCCAATAAAAAGTGTTGTGAGTTGGGTATTGAGCTAGATTTTCTGTATTAGGACATCAAAAAAAATATTTTGATAAGTTTAGTATTAAACCATGAATGGTTCTTAGTGAGCATATTAAGACTCTCTTTACCACTACTGCCTACCACATTATTGCCAATGAGTAAAGGAAGCACCAGGGTGAATACTTAATCAGACCTGTATATAACAAAAGTTGGGAGAGAATCGGAAGTATTACATGATGGATTAAAATTTCAAAAAACCCTTGATAGGCTGAAGTTACTGATCTAAATTAAAGATGTAATTTTTTCTCTTGATATTTTAATGGTTGTTTTAATTAAAAATAAATTAGGCCACTCCCCCTTGCCCTTCCTCCTTCAACCCCTCCTGTGTCCTCTCTTTAGCTCCACCCATGCCTCCATTATTCTCTCTCAAATTGATGACCTCCTTTTTATTACTGTTACAGATAGATAGATGCAGAAATATATAAATAGAACCTGCTGAGCCCATTTTTATTGTTAAAGCATATATGATTCAGTAATGTCAACAGACATGCTAATGTAAGAGAGGGGGAAGATCTCATTGGTTCGAACCCGGAGACAAAGCAACTAGTAGCAAATGAGGGAGAGACAATTAGCCTCTTCCAGGGATGAGCTCTTTAACTGGTTATCAAATACAAAGTATTCAGCCCTGAAATCATATACATATAAACAACAATAAGAAAAATGATGTAAGATTTAACAGGAATTAAAAAGCAAGCCCTGAATATAGAGTTTTCAAAAGCACCCTGTGTTCAGTGAAGGTGTGGGAGACCTGAGATCACCCTAGTCCTTGTGAATATCATAGGGAGTTTCCATTGTCTTCAAACTTCACTGGAGCATGTGGTATAATATGGCTATGAACAAAGTCAGAATAGATGGCTATGCATCATTAACAACGCTGGTGTATCTAGACCCTGCAGGCCATTGTCTCATTCTTTATACGGGGGTGACCACAGCTTGAGTATTAGATTCCATTTGAGACTTCAGTTTGGATATCATTGACATTTGAGAATTGTCTTCAGGAGATAGAAAATACGACATAGAAGTATGCACGTGAAACATCTACCCACACCTCTCACTTGTGAGTGGGTATTTGCTTGTCAACTGAGCCAAGAAAAGACCTATGGCCTATCTCAGCAAATATTTTTATTTTTATTAGAAGAGTCAGGTTTTCAATAAAGAAATGGGCAAATTGAAGTTGGAAATGAGCTCTTGTGAGCCTTTTCTGGCAGAGAGGGTGCATCAAAATTTAGAATTATGGATTCGAATCATTCAAGTATAGTGTGCCCCAAAAGATGTCAGTCAGTCTGTCAGTGAATTCCAGGGTGACTGGAAAGCAGGGTAGAGACAGATTGAAAGTGTGCACTCAAGTTAAATAGTCAGGAAGTAAATGGGGGTCCAGGACGGAGACTAGGGGGTGACTGAGTCATGGCCAAGAGTGCCCAGGTGGAAAACTGAGCAGCAGAGCTCAGCTGACCCAGGCTCTCTGCTTGAGTCAGAGTTAGTGAGAGTTGTTTGCAATGAAAATCTCATTTTTGGAGACTAGCATCAGACAAGGAGGGACAGAGCTCTTTAATGAGACGTTAAGATTCTGTTAGTTTGGTTTTATAAAAACTTCCAGTGGAATTGCCCAGAAAACTAATAATTATGTCCCCTTACATTTGATTAACCCTAATTTTTTTTAAAAAAATAGTATTAAGATGTAAATTATATTTTTATCAACATTTTCAGATGGCATTAATGGGAAGCAACCATAACATTATACAGAAATGACACCATGGAGAGATCGTAACTTTATATGTAGCAGAAGTAATAAAGATAATTACTAGAATTAGAGGGAGCAAAAAATTACCAACCTTTTGGTAAGTATTCCTCACTGTCATCTAAATGACCCTGAACACCTTGCATAACACCCTTTTATCCCATTGGCTCATATAAATGAGGATATCCACATTTTGCCAGTGTGTCTGTGATAATGAAATTTAAGACTGAACATGAAAATGAACTCTCCCCTACTTTACAGTTATTGATAAAGAACCTCTGATGTACACAGCCTCATTTTCTTTTCATGAAAATCTTGTGAGTCGGACTGCTCTATTGTGGGTCCCATGTCTTTCTGGTTTTGTTAAATATCTTTTTCCCAAGGACACATACTGACTGATGAAACAAGAATAATATTGAATGTACGGCTCCCCATATACATTTACTTTGTGACTACTGGGTGTCAAAACTATCTCAGGAGCCATGGGCAGCTATAAAAGCAATAAAACTAAGAGTTAACATCATAGCATGTTTGCTCTATGTTGTTCCCAATCTTATCTTTTAGCCTATTTGGCAGCACTCCAAAGTACTGTGATTGTTCCCTTCCTATGTATTCAGGGTAGGGACAAAGGAGGCCCACCAATTCCCAGTTACTAAGGAGAAGCGAAACTGATTCCCTAGATTTCAAAACCTGTCTCTGTATTTAATTTACAGCAGCTTTTAGACTTTCAAGTTCAATGATAACTGAGTGTTTTGTGGGAATGTAGGCCTGTAGGTTAGCATGAAACCCGACCTCTGCCGTCAGCATAGGAAGGAAGGTCATCGAGGGGATCCCCAAGAGGCTCCAGTTTCCTGCTACAGAAATTCTTGAATGCACGATCAGGTCCAAAAATAGAGAAAAAAATAGGATTTTTGTCACATATATTTAGATGAAAATTTAACTGAGCAGCTAATCCTGTCTCTGATAAGTGTGAATAATATCTAGGAATCCGTAAATGTGATTGTCCTTGACTAATTTATGGGTTATTTGGATGTTTGCATTTGTAAAACTGGAGTCATAAGCAAGTCTCTACTCAATTCCTTTTTTTAAGACTATGATGTATCAATATACACCCACTGGAAAGTGGCGGGAAGTCTAGTTCCAGTTTCATCAGTTTTAGTTGAGTCATGGACTATGCACTTCTAATACCCTTATTTCTGCCTACCCTCTAGTTTTCTGGTGTTCAAATATGGTAAAACATTTAAACACACTCTTAAATTAGCACCATCAATAACTCATGGTGCGAGGTCTGGGTAAAAGAGCGTACACCACTCAACAACCTCTCAAACATTACTTGGAACTCCATTTGGTGTTTTTGATTTCAGAGACCCCAGCAGTCACTTTAATATTTCTGTTTTCTTCCCTCGCTTGCTGTCAGAAAAGTTCCTGATGCTTCTTGCTCCTTTTTTCAATGCAAACATAGAAGGGGGTGTGGAGGGGTCATCCTTTGCTCTTCCTTATCCTCCCTTCCTAATTGTTTTCTCTCAATGTTCCCACTGAAAATAACTGAAATTGGGCTGTGGCACAAGGGTCTATGGCAGGGCTGGGTTGTCTTTCATTTACAGAGAGAATGAAGATGTTTTAATGTTGCTTCTTCCGAATGACGCTTTGTCAGTGAATGAACGAAATGCCAAGAACAGCTGGTATGCTTGTCATCATCTGCCAAACCAACTGGTCTGTGCTTACAGGAGGGTGGACATCCTACTCTGGAGATATTTGGTGGATGTGTGAATGGAACAAAATAAATGCTTAGGTGGCAAGTCCCTACAAGTTACTGTTTTCTTGCAAGGCTTTTAAGTGCAGGTCTCTGCCTGCCTCTAGATGTCCATTTTCTTCTAAATGCACAGGGGCCCATTATGTAGCCCCAACTGGCCTAGAACTCATAGTATAGCCCAGTCTGAGAACAGACATGAAACATTTCTCTGGCTTCAGCATCAAACTTGATGCAGTTAAAAGCAGAGGCCATTAAGTATAGCTCATAGTTAACGTTTGTACTAAATCATAGTTTATCCCCTCCCCCCTTACTAACTGGAGAGTTCCAGCGAGTTTGACATTTTCTGTGTGAGACCAGACCCCTTAAGAGCTATTTCTCCCCTAAATTATTTTGTTTCTGCATGTTCAGATCACTTAATTCATTTACTAATTATTGAAAAAATCCTGTCTGTGGATAATGGTTCCATTAAATTCCATTTCTTTAAAAACATCTGAAATCAGGTTAGACACAGTGAAAACCTTTCATGTCTCTTTAAACATCTGAAATATACATCTAAGAAAAATTACCAGAAAAATGGGCATTGTTACTATCCTTTTGAAAGAGAAATAAATCTTATAAATACAAAGCTGTGTTTTGCACTGTAAGTACAGAGGCTCTATCCTGAAAAAAATGAAGAGTGATTTAATCTGTTTATTTATTATATCACTTACATTGTGCTTAAATTATTTTTCTCCATAAACTTATAAGCACAAGTAGAAATTCTGCAAAAATAAGTAAATAAATAACTCTCCCTTGGAAATTCCATTGCTTTACTGAACAGGAAAAAAAAAATCCAACTGTCCAGAATCAATCAGCCTGAAAGAAATGAATGTTATGACTCAGGGCTCAAACATAAAGCAGGGTTTGCTGCACTGGTCACACTCTTAATAACAGGCAGTCATAAATAATCCACTCCACACTAATGTGTGATTACCTGCCACAGTGGTGCAAAGCCACAGAAAGTGTTTTGTGGACTCACTTCGATGCATATTTTAAAAAATGTATTGTCTGAGGCATAGGTAAATAACCTGTTCCACTGACATGCAGGAGGGCATGCATTTTTGGAGTTATGGTGTCAGGGTGCTTTGGGAAATAAACATAAGAGCAGTGGTTTTTAACCACTTACCATGTGTAGGGTAGTTCTGGTTCATCTCTAATCTTCCCAAGGTCTCTATAAACTCTGAAGATTGTCGAACAGCTTTACTTTCACACTAGACATTGACGTTATTAACAGCACAAAACAAGAATATACATTAATATTAGTGGCTGCTCTCAGCTTAATCTTTGCCATGGTCTTAAAAGACAGTCAGAGAAAGAGGAAGGAGGTCATTTGTTTTTCGTTTTCAACTTTCTTTTTATTTACCCTTTGTGTCTACCACACCATGCCTCTCTATCCCATTCATTTCCGGTCCCTGCATATCTGCCCTCTTCCCCTGCAGCCCACACCCCATCCCTGATAAAATTTAAGAGAAACCAGGTGAAAAAAAAAAGTGATACAGTGAATCAAAGATACAGCAAACTCTTTTGTCCCTTTACTAACTACGTTTTCGTTGTCCTTTTGCAGTAAATTTCAACATCAGATTCCGAAGAGGAATCTCTCTGCTTGTGAGCCTTTCTGGTGGCTCTGGATTAAGTTTGAGATCTCCAAGCTTCCATGTAGATGAAGGATTCTATGACTGTAGCATTTGACCAATACCAATCTTCTCCAGAAATAAAACAATGTTCATTACCCTGTTTTAGCAGTACATACCAGATATAAAGGAGTCCTGAAGGGAAGCCAGGCCTGCAGGGAGATTTGGGATATTTATGGGGATTCCTGTGGTTTCCCCACTGATTTGGAGGACCTAACAATCCAAGCCCTGAAGGTCACTGGAGAGTCTCCCAGGAAACCCACTAAGTAAAAATTCAGTCTGTAAATATCTTAGCATAGAATTTAACTCCTAGGGAAAAAAAACAAATAAACAGACAAAAAGATCAGCAAATAGGCTTTGAAGCATTTTAATAGATACCTAAGAGTTGAGAGTTTAACTATGGTGTACATCAGAGGAAGATTACATTTTATTCATTTCCACGCATTGCTTAGCCAAGAATTGTTTATAATTTTGGAAAATCACATCTCGTAAGGCAATATCATTATTTGAGGTATTTGGGTCACCCAGACAATACACTTATATTTGTATAACTTTGCAGTTGTCTAATGAACATGTAAAATTTTAATATAGTGCATTATCTAAATTTTAAGGTTCTGTTATGTATCAGATATACTTATTTTCCCACATATAAAATGAAGTTACCACCATGATAACCTCTTTTTCATTTGTGACTCTGTAATTAGTTTTGGACTTATTGTTAATGTTTTGAAATTTTCTTCTTCAGTTGTTTATACACAAATGAATCAGGTCTGTCATGACTGGTTTTGGCTTTTAGTTTTTTTTTTTTAATAGGGAATATTTTACATATATATGTGTGTATGTATGTGTGTGCATGCTCATATATATAAATATGGTGTGTATATGCTTTTGAATTTTCTGGCACCTTAGACAAAATGGAAACGATCTCATGCCTAAGTTTACTCACATCTGATTACTTGATAAAGCCATCATTGAAAATATACTTTTAAATATGTAGTATTAGAAGCATGATTGCAGAGTGTCTGCCTTGAAATGAGGCACATTCATCAAGATATAAAACATAGAGTGGCATGGCGGTCTCAGGAACGTACTGTGTTAGCTTATATAGGTGACTGTTTAACATTCAATGCTGTTGGCATCCAGGTATTGTTTTAATTTTTCACATGTTAGCTAGCAGAGAAAAAAATTAGATGTGGAGATGCTTTGAAAAAGCTTAAAAGTGATAGAAAAACCACTTTGGTATTACAAAGTTAATCCAGGGCTCCAAATAGCTGGATCTTCTAGAAGGGAAGACCCTCAAATGCCAGCTGTTAGATCCTTTTCACTTCATTGAAGATATCCATTTAAACATGGTTTGTTTAGTCCAAAGCTGTGGCTTAGTCTTTCTGTCTCTTACCTAGGAGTAATGTAGAGTGACTCCAGGGCTCCATCATTCTTTATATCATCTTCCTCTACATCCAGAAACCATTCCTAGAAGGTTCTTTACTTCCAGAAACCATTTCCATAATGCTCTTTACTAGTCACCATTGAAAGACTGATTTAAGGTTCTGTACGTTAGGATTAGATAGAAATAAATGGAATATTTTAAGTAGCATAACCTGATATAATATGTAGAAGAGTACAGAATCTTCTTCTTCCTCTCTCTCTCTCTCTCTCTCTCTCTCTCTCTCTCTCTCTCTCTCTCTCTCTCTCTCTCAGCAGGGTTTCTCTGTATAACCCTGGAACTCTCTCTGTAGACCAGGACACCCTAGATCTCAGAGATCTGCCTGCTTTTACCTCCTGGGTATTGGGATTACAGGCACACACAACCAACAAGTATAGGATTTTCAAAGAAAATCACATATGTTTTAAAATAACATTTTCTTAGGGGAGTTTCATACTTTTTAAACTGTGGGCATTTTCTCTTCATTGAGTTTTAATGGGAAAATTATACCCTTCCTCCTTTTTTTCTTCTAAAATGGAATGTATTTGACTATAGGTTGTTGAATGGCACTTATAACTCCTTTGTTTCCCTCTCTGAGGAGTAGATGGAGAATGGAAGACGGAAAACAGGAGGGGAGGGAGAGGGAGCTTTGATTGTTATGTAAAATGAAAAAAAAAGTTTCATTATTTCTTATACTCTCAAATAAATATTTTGTTACCTGTTTCTTACTGTCTTTTGTCCCAGTTTTTATGGCCAACCCGTTTTCTGGTCTTACTCGAGGTCTTAATCTGTTTCAATGTTGATAAAATGTTTAAGGCTCTAGCCTGGATCAGCCCATAATAAGGAGAGGCTTGCCATCTTGGATTTTTAGTGTAACAGAGGAGACAGACTAACAGCTCTAGTCTGACATATGTTCTGAGTTATACTGAGGACTGTGGGGAACTGCCTGGTAGGCAGGCAGAGATAGGCCTTCCTAACCCAGGGATTAGCCTGTAGGTATTTACTGTCTTCCAGGGTTCCCAGTGACTTCCTCTCCAATCAAGTAGAGAAATGTCCCGGCTGATCGGCTGACCTCACTGTATAGCCAGTGAGATAGCCGTAGATTCCTGAATAAGATTATCATGATTATAATTCCAACACCTTTGTCAGGGCATAAAATGAGATCCTTTTTATGGAACACTACATTGTACTAAATTATTAAGACCATTTCTAATAATAAGGAGAAGGAACAAACAAACAACAGGCAGACACTTTCTTCGGGAACTATATACTAAACTGTGTATAATGATTGTTTTTTTAATATTGAAAATAGTAAGTGTTCATTTGTCAGGCCATATTTGCACAACAGACATTCCATATCAGAGCTCTGAAGCCTCCTCATGCATCACAAAATCAAAAATGTGTAATTTGACACTTGAAGCAACCAGCACATAGGAAAATGAGAGAAGATGGTGAGTTATGCCATTCAGCTGATTATCCTGGCTGCCAGTGAGATCTCTGCGTTTAGTGTGCTTGGAAGGTCTTAAGTGTAAGCTCCATTAGTGAACAAGTGTCTCTTGAATACACGATTAACCCCCTACTGAGACAGTGTGTGCTGCTGGGAAATCTTCAGCTTGCTGAGACTCTTGTTCTGTCTGTTTCTTTCCGGCTACTGTATCTGAGGTCATCGTAGACAAAGGAAAGCTTCCTGTCAGTGGAAACTTAAAGACCTATGAGAAACGTACTCATTTTGTTCTGTGGGATCCATTAATAATCCACAGGATCCTTATCCACTCGTTCTTCTATCTATCTATCTATCTATCTATCTATCTATCTATCTATCTATATCTATATATCTACACATATCTTTCATCAACTCACTGTTTAGCCTTGAACTCACCAGAGAGAGATCAGATAGACTCTGTGAGGCCCAAAGGACAGTGGGGAAGCAATGCTAAAAAGGCAGACTTACCCTCAGATTAAAGAGACCCTTGTGAGAATCAGGGTCTTGCAAAATAGTGGGTTTAGTCATACCGCAGTGGTTCAGACTGTGTTATGAATTCTAGAGCTAGGTCTGTGGACTCAGTGCCTTTACAGGTATGCAACCTTGGGCTAGTAACTGAGCCTCTGTTTGTTTCAGCTAAGAGAATAATGTGAAAGTTAGAAAGACCCAGGTATCTACCCCACAGGTCTGATGAGAATAAGGTATAAGTAATGTAAGGAGAGTGCTTAGAATAGTGTCTGGCACACAGTAAGTATTCAGGGGATGTTAACTCATTATTATTCAGTGAGGTGCAGGATAACCATCTGTCAACTGATGAAGAGTACTTACGTAAATATCTGCTAACCTAAACATATGTATATAGGCCATCCCTAATTTAATTTTTTTTTAAATACTCCAACTTTGTACCATATGTTCAAGTCAAGACACAAGAGGCTTGGAATTTTACCTCTTATAAGCTGTAAAACCTTTGTTCCTTTTACATATTTGCTAAGAATCTAGTGTACCGTAGGCAGCATATTGCACACTGGCTGACAGTAAGAGACATAATCAAAACCGTCTCTGAATTCATGCAACTTTCATCATACTTTAACCACTGGGAACCTCGTTTTACTTATCTCGTAGCTGAGAATAATAATGTGACCTTCTAAGATTCTTGGAAGGATGAAATGAATCCTAAAGCTGTAAAGGTCCTGGAAAATAGCACTCCACACCAGTAAATTCCAGTTTCCTTTCTTTCCTTCTGTTAAAGCAGCCTTGCAGAGAGCCTGCTGATAGTATTAGTTGTACTGTTGCTGATTTAAGTTCAGCTCTGTTTAAAAGATACTTAGTGTTAGTTTATTAGCCTGACGATGGTACCCAAGTTATAATGAAGTCAGCCGAGAGGCAATGGCAGCGGAAGTACCTTTTACTATGTGGATCCCGTCCCTGAATTTTTCTTTGTATTCTCATTCTAAATTCACACTTCTAGTAAAAGATTAATGATGTTATACCATATATTTCCATACTTTTCAAATAAACCTCTTTTTTTCTCTGCACTTCATGGGCTCAGAATAAAAACTCTGCCTGTCCCTTGAAGATTTTCAATGCAACACATAATCTACTCTTGAGACTTATTGGTGTTTTTCACCTACACATCACTCAGGGCTCCACGTCTCATATGTCTATTTCTTGACTCTAAGTAAACTGTGATGAGAATCATATTTGGTCTAATCCCAAACAAAGTTCTTTTGCCTCTACTTCTTCTCCTGGTCTTTTGTTGTTTCTCCATCCAGAAGTCAAAAGGAGGCTCTTACCTCTCCATGTTAATCCTTCCAATTCTCCAGCTGTGCTCACGACAAAGCCCATTTCCAAACTTACTATGGACACTGCCCAATAAAAAGGTAGTGAGCCATCCATCTAATTTTACCTTTTTGAGGAAGCATTAAAAAGCAAAAATATACACATGAGAATAAAATTGATGATAAATTTCAAGCAATGAAATCTATCTCCGACATGGAATCAACATGGGCATATATTTCACATTTATTTCAGCAAGGAATCAATATGTAACGGTATCAATGGAGTCTGTTTTTTCAGGAATTCATAAAAACAATGTGTGTTTTATATAAAGAGATAATTTTATTTAGAACTAAGTACATTTTAAGTGCTCAAAGGAACACCTGTACTAGGCCATCCTCTTGGCACACTGTCAATATTTTCCTGACGAGACACAGCTTTATAGTGACATTAACCTTCTGTAAAGTGTCTTCTTCCCTGGCTGTTCTAAAGCAGCTCTAGTCCCCTTCATTCCCCCCTTTTTGCCTTGTACCTGTTTCTCTGCTGCTTGGCCTCATATTATCTCTTGTTAAGTCGAGCCTTCCCGTGGCCCTGTCTTTCTGTGGTTCTTATGACAAAGTTGTAGAAGCATGCCCTTCCTTTGGAGAATATCCTTCAGTTTGTCATGATTAATTTATCAGTGTGGTTATTCTATAAGCCTCTGGCTGCCTGTTAAACAAAGAATCCTGTGAGGGTGGGAGGCCTTGCCTGGTTTTATTCAACCTTGTATTCTGAGAGGCCCCTAGGATACTACCGTGTCATTGTAGGAGATGCTGAGTGAATAGATGAATAAATTCATGTGTGAACTACAGGATACCTGCATGAAATGATTTGGTTGATCATCAGTCCTGGTATCACAAAAAGCAAAGAGGGTAAAGAGAATGAGATAGGATCTCACACAGGATTTTCTTCCTCCAATTTGCTCATTCTTTTTGTGATGAGGACAATAAAAAAATTTGGAAATTTCTGATATCTATACTTCTGTTTATTTTCACAAGTACCTGAATCTATAATGCTTAAAAAAAAAAAAAAAAAAAAAAAAGCTGTCACTGTACCTGTGAAAATATGCTCTGTAGGAGTCACAGATAGACATCTCTGCAGTTACATTTTTAAAAGATGTATTTAGATGTGGGCACGATGTAGTAGGTGTTTCTTATAACACTCTGCCCTGGTTTTAATTTTAAAAACCTATATGGATTTAAGACACACGTAAAAAGCCAGGCAGTTAATGAAATTTCCTCAAATGAATAATGAATGAATAAGGGGAAAAGTTGAGTTGATGGATGAATGCTTTTCTGAGCCTTCCTTGGGTTTCTTCATGCACATCAGAGGTGATGACTAAGCAGCCACCAGCCTTTCATTTTTTTAAACTTGCATTTTTTTGGCATGCATGGAGAAGAGAATGTGACGGTTTCTTATTTATTCCCTTGCATGAAAACCTATCACATATCTGGCAGAAGAAGGTAGTAACAGTCCAGAAATACAGGTTCACCTTCCCAACAGCACAAAGTTCCTTAAAGTTAGGGAACAGGAGAGATGGGAAGAGACAAGGACAAACATTCCATTGAACTTTTCTCAAAGAAGGTGGGAGCACCAGAGGAATGTCACCTCAGCCAAGGGGCTGTGACTGTCCGGTCAATATCCATCAGACTGGTTCAGCATTTTTAAATAAGCTTGTTATTAATGTGGGAAACACATTTCACTTACCACTAAATATTTTTCTGACAGCCTTTCTAAAATGAACTTGGACAACTGTTAAGATGTCATTTCAAGGACACATGGCTATCAGAAACAGACGCTTTCCAGGTTGTTTGATTTGGTGAAGCGGGATGTCTTTCTCATACGCCTGTACTCAGCATACCTGCATTCAGGACCTTTCTCCGGTGCTCCTCTCTGAAGATATGGCTAGCTGATTGAGTGTGCTTGCTTGTTATTATAGTCTGAAGATGTGTAGCATGCCCTTGTTTACAATACAACAAGATGGCCGGTGGCAAGGAGCAGAGAAGTCAAGCCATGTACCTTGCCATTGCTTTGTGCGGTTGAGGCTTAAAAAGGTGTAAGGTTCTGTGTCTCTATAATTCACCAAAGTACCAGAATGGTACCTGCTACTGTCTCACTTTGCTGTCTCTCAACATCAGTAAGGATGTGGAAGCTGCACAGACAATTGCCTGCCCGAGAAAGCAGACAGGTCCAGAAGAAAGCGATGCTCTCTCCCCTGCCTTACCAATATACCTTTTTCTTTGCTGAGTCGTGATTAATGTGGAAGGCAACTTCCCTATCTTAACAACATCCAGCTTATCTTTGAGGGATGCATGTGAAAACGCTTCGATAGCTGAAAATATTTAGAGAGATCCATTTCTGTTAAAGGTATTATATGTGAGTTTTAGGTATGTATGTAGGTTAGACTTTAAAAACTGGGCAGCATTTGATATGGTCCTTTCAGAATAAGATTTGTTTCTCCTTTGATCTGATCAGTCACTGACTCATAAGCTTCAGTTCTATTGATGTGATAGTCACCGCAATAGATGCTGAGATCAGATTAAGGACCAGAGACTTTGCTCCATAGATCAGAGGCATACTCAAGGAACGGGACCTGTAGTAGCATGAGTGTTGTGACATATCTGGCAACTGATGCACCATCCAGACTGAAATGAGATGAAGCTCATTTATGTCATCCTGGGGAGGAGCCGTTTCATCAGCACACACAGAGAAGTATGAGAGCACGCGAATTTCCATCAAAGACTGTGTCCTTCAGGCACTCAGCAGAGTGTTGGGCATATTGGAGACTCAATATATGTTTATGACAAAAGCAGCCAGAGGCCAAAGGAAAGCGCCAGGTATTTCCAACAAATGCCACACCATGGCTCTCTAGAACTATGAAATGTTAATAATTTAGCAGCATTGGTAGATTAGAATCTATATCACTGTTGAACAACATATGATACCAGAAAAGGGCAAAAGCAAATACCAAAGAAACAGAACCATTGGGACCACTGTCGAGTTTATAGTGACATTTAAGAAATGGCCTCGAGCAGGACATTGCTGCTTATTGTTGGCACACATGGCAAATTAAAGCATAGCTGGATTCTGGCTTATGTTACGACTTGACTCTTGTGTAAAGCAATACAGAAAGCAGTATGCCCAGAGCAATAATGGGAGAGCATGTTTTTGTCTATAGGAAGCATGGGGATTACTGTCACAATCTAAACGATGTTTATGAGAAGACTCCCCAACTGTCATAAGGCTGTGTGTCTGTGTCCTAGTGTCACAGCAATGTTGCTTCTCTTACTTCTGATCATGCAGTGGACTATTATCAAATAGAGGAGGGAGACTCTGTAGCCAATTATAGTGGAGGAGTTATATTAGCTCCTTCCCCCATGAGATGACTTGAGAGATTTTATAATGCTGCCGCTTACATGCCAACATGCAACCCAGGAATTTGTGTGCACAGTTGAGGACAGAACACTTTTATCAAGAAGTATAAATTTTATTAGACGTAATACTCTTTAAGGCTTCGTCAATCCTGTCATATTTGCCTAATCTTAATATTTTCAATAGTTATTTACAGGCATTATTTGAAAGACAAGGTATACTGCCAAGGCCCTAAATATTCTAATATATGTATGGTATAAATATAATAAAAATATAAAATAATTGAAGTAAAAAGTAAACTATAGACCTTTCATAAAATTCTCTCTCCTCATCTTCTACCATTATTTAAGTTTCGTGGAGCTTACAAAATATATGGGTATTACTATCTAGGAAGAATAAAAGATAAGCTATTTATAAAATACCTCAAAATAGCATGATATCTGTTGATAGAAAAACTAGTTTCTCCTAATTCAGAGTCAGCTTCTGACACTTCCATCTGGATTCTGCCAATCAGTAACTAAAGACTGCTAGGAGAAGCTGGCCAGGGATTTTTCTCCTTTGACACATATGGCACACCTGCCTTCATTGGGGCCAGGAGCAAGTGAAAGCAGCATTGTGTGGTACATCCATACAGTCTTATTTAAAGGGAGGGAGTGAAAGCTTTGGATTTAAGAAAGCTATGGGTCAAAGGCAGGAATTGAAGGAATCATATACATAACCCCAAAACATATGATCACCTCATTAAAAAATATATCAGCTCAAGTTGAAGCAAGAGACTCTCTTATTAATTAGACTGTTAAAAATTCAACAGGTTGATAGTACAGTCGCTCCAAAAATGAGAGAAAATAGGGATCCTCATACTTTTCTGAGGAGTGGCATGAACTTCAGGAAGAAGGGATATGGAAATATTTAACAGTATCAGAGATGTGTTTATCTCTTGACCTAGCAACTCCATTTCTGAGGCTCTGACCTATAAAGACATTTGCGTAAGATAAGATGACTTATGCAAAAGGTTACACAGCTGTGTTGTTCTCAATTAGTCAACCACTTCTGAACTGTGTGGCTTGTCCATAACAGGAAATGCTTATTAAATATCTACCGTTTTCCTTCAAGAAAGGATTTAAGGACAGTGAGGCCTTTGGTCTATTTTGAAGCCCCCCCCACCCACCCACTCACCCACTCACCCCCACCTCCAAAAATGTTACCTCTATTTCAGGGCACACATGTAGCATCCTAGTACCTATGTCAGAACATTAACCACCATCAGCAACCAGTAGACTGGAATAAGGAAATTCAGTATCAACTCCAGAGATCTGTTAAAGGAAGTTATGAGGAGCAAGTGGGAAGGCAGGAGGGCAAGGGTCAAAGTGCATCTGTGGATTACATGCTTTTAGTCAATTTCCAGGTCTAAAGTTATAACCTGCCTGCAGTTTATACCACACTTGGGCACTGTTTCCATGGTTTATAGCGGAAACAGGGATAGTGGACTCCTTGATGTTAGTGATGTAATGAGGCACCAGGAGGGGCGAGTCCTGCAGGTGAAAGCTGTTTAATAATAGATTAGAGCCACTTTCCTTAATGAAAGTTCAACAACCATGGAAAGCCTGTTAAGAAAAGAGGGGTAGATGAGGCCAGGTATTGGGGCTGAATGTCAGACCTATGTTTACCCACAGTGGGGACTCCAGAAAGGTAGCTTCTTTCTTCACTTTTGTCCTTAGTTGTCAAGATGGGATCTCCCTGGACACCCAGTGAAAACTCTGTGACAATAAGCACATGGGGGGAAGGAATAGATAGATACGTAGGAAGAAAGAAAGAAGGAAAGAAAGAAAGAAGGAAGGAAGGAAAGAAAGATGATATATAGATAGATGATTTATAGATAGATGAAATGTAGATATAGATATAGGTAGATAGATGATAGATACATAATATATACATATAGAGATAGATGATATATAGATCGCAATAATGAAAAGTATTTTTATACTGAAAACATCTAGCCTCTTTCTCACATAATTTCATAGTTAATAACCAAATGTTACCGTCGATAGAGGAGTTAATTAGAAGCCTGGGCTTTAGCTAGTCACCTCTTAAAGAAGCCAAGTTAAGACCTAAAAATGAGGCCAGGGTGTGGTCTGTTCTGCAGTAGACTTCACAGCCCACAGTTTTCATATACCCTCTGGATTCTCATGTATAGATCAGATGAGCCCCAAGGACCTGGAAAGCCTTCATTTGATATGGACGTGCTTATGACTGGAAACAGGAACAAGGCCACTGATATCTAATAGACTTTAGCTTTTAATATTTTTAATGGCTTGAGATATAAGTTAACTTAACGCCATGCCCCACAGACTCTTACAGCAGGCAGATTTTTGGGGGAGGGGGAACTCCACACACTTTTCTCCAACAAAAATACTTTTCAAAAGTGCTGAGTAGGCCAAAATTTTGAAACTTAAGTCCTAAATATACACGGAAGTTACCTTAAAAGGTCATTTGACTCATGCTTAGCACATAGCCAAAATTATATCCAGAGCTTTAGAGAACAAAATGTGTGCTATATCCTTTAAAATCTCTAGGAAATTAAATTCCACACCCATCTTTGGTAATGAGCTCTGATGACTCACAGGCTTCTTGGAATTCCCAAAGTTTATAGAAAGGGGACTCAACCAGCCTCTGGCTAAGTTACAGATAAAACCCTTTCCCTGGTGGATGGAGTCACCTAGGAAATCATAACGTAGCCAAAATGAGGCTGGAGACCCACGTCCATCAGGAGATGATCCTAGCTCTGTAGAACCTTTACTTCCAAGGCTATCTTTAGCTTCGTTTAATTTGTAAATGAGAGGGTAGTTGGGTTGAATTGTTCACAGGGTCCACTAGTCACAAGCTCCAGCACATCTCCAGCTTCCTTCCCTGGGATGTCTTCACACTAGATAGAAAGAAAACATAACTAAGCATTAATCTTCCTTTTTCTGAGGGACTGATCTTTCCCAGGGACTAGCAGTTGCTTGAAGCAATGTGACTGTTATACACCTTCGCATTTTCCTGATGCTAAGTTCTGGGTCCTTTAATAAGTCCTGGCTAGTTTTACCAACACCTGTGTGTCCTGTTTTACACAGCCTGGAGTAGGCTGTAATACCCTATGCTTTGGGTTTGTAGTGCAGAGGACAATTGGCTTCTTATTATAGGACAACAGAAACGTTTCTCCAGTTCTGTTTGAAGCATTCCTTCTAGGGATTTCTGCAACCTCAAGTACTCAGGCGAGCTAACCCACAGACCTCAATCTGAGATCTTCACCATTTCCATCCAAGTCCCTCCTCCCTGATGCCTGGTTTTCTTTATTTAGTGAGACAGGAGCAGATCTTTGCGTGTGCAGAGAGTTGTTTATGGCTCCTTGGTCTGTCCCCATAGAAACGGGACGACTGCATAGGTTTTTCCAGCTTTTTCTTTAAGGCACTATTTTGTTTAGACCTATTTAATCTCACACACTGCTAATAGCTGATTCCATATTTTGAGTTTAAGATACTAAAGACATTTCAAGAAACACCCTACGCAACCCTGAAAGTCACTGTGAATAACAAGGCAGTGCAATAAGTCCTCTGGGACAGGCATGTCATCTGTCTAAGGATTACCCCTTACATACGTTATCTTCATATTTTCCATTTCCTAAATTCAGTCTGAACACAGAACTGGGGAAGTGGGGAGAGAGGAGATGAGGATCTTACCATATCAAGAAATCCCTTTAATTTTCTGCTTGTATGGATGACTAGAGCTGCTCAGAGCTTTTGTAGGCAAGTGGTTAATAACATGGCAGTATTTATGATGCAACTTTCAAAGAATTTTAGGTTGTTGAGGTGAAATACATTTTGACTATGAATATATGTTCATACATATATGAAACTATGAATATAGTTCATACAAATATGAACTATTCAAATGCAAACATACTAATGAGGGAAGAATAAATAGTATATCAAAAAGAGCCATTTTATCTATTAAAGAAAAATGCATGATCCAGAACAGGGATCTAATTTCTAATCTCACATTTTCAGTGTTTGGAGGAAACATGTTTTTGTTTTGTTTTTTAAAATTAAGTTGGAGTTTCATATTTTAATAACAATATTGCCATTAGGAGTATCTGTAGTATGAGGTTTCTGGCCCGGACTTTCCGGCCTAACCTCAAGGTCTAGGCCCACAGACCCGCAGTCCCGCAGTCCTGCAGTCCCACAGAGACACACAGATGCTTCCAATAGTTTTAGGCTGATCAGCCTTAGGCCTAGGCATATAGCTTATTAACTCTCTACCCTTAAGCTATCCCATGTCTCTTGTTCAGCCATGCGGCTCGATACCTTTCTTTAGAGCTGCATGGTTGTCCTCTGCATCCTGCAGCTTCTCTCTGGTGCTCTGTCTGGCATTCTGCTCTGGCATTCTGTTCTCAGAGATTTTCTTAGTCTGGTAGCCCCGCCTACACTTCCTGCCTGCCTTTGGCCAATCATCTCTTTTTATTAAACCAGTGGTTGGGACAATTATTTACCATGAAACAACACAATACCCCTACAAGTGTCCTTGGAAAACAACAACTGTATGTTCATAGACAGATGTTAGGTATGGTTTTATGACTTCAAACTATTTTGGTTTGTAAATTATTCTCAAAATCTGGGGGATTATATAATTGTAACATTTAAAAACATGTTTTGCTTTTAGAATTTGGTTTGTTTTTTAGTTATTTTTTTTAAGGCTACACTCACAAAAAGTACTTTCTTAAATAGGCCATGTCTGTTTGTTGGTGACAAATCTCTCTAATAAATCTTACATGCTGAGATTCTGTGCTAAGCACACTTCATGCATTGACCTCTTTAATGCTCATGATGTCTAGACTATCTAGCACTCCATGACCTCTGTCCCTGGCAGAAGGTGCTAACATTACTCCCATACAACACAGAATCCAGCTGAAGTAGAAGGAGAAACATACCCAAGTCAGTAGTAACTAAGAAGGAGGAACAGGAATCTCTGACTTCAACAATGACTACAAATGTCTCTTCTATTCTTTCATCTCCTCTTCATCCATCTCTGTATTTCTAGGTTATCACAAACCCTGCCTTCACCCAGTCGACATGATACAATGTGTTAACATTTTAAAAACTGGTGAAGACATGCCCCAGCCCTTTTAGATTTTACCTGTTTGTTTTATGCCTCATTTATAGTTTGCCTCATTGTCCAGTCTGCTATCATAACACCCAGTTTTCCTTAACTCATACAGGGTTCTTATATTTTCAACCCATGAAGAACTAGAGTAGACTTGAAGGATTTCATAAGCCCTTGAAATTTTATGTTAAATTTTGCATCTCTGTTCATTCCTTGGAAGCTGAAGATCTAGGTCCATCAGATCCTTGAGAAAACATAATAGCATGTGGCCCTACAGATAAAAAATATCAATGACTTCTTAGTTAAGTTATTCATATTAGGTCATATACACAGCCTCTGCAATCTTAAGTTATGCTGTCAGATTCATCTTATAAATCCCAGGATAACTTCATAGCCCTTAAGAATGTGTCAACTTGTTGTTTCATTTCGTTTTCTTCCATGTTCTCCTTTTTCTTTTGTTTCCTTAAGAAAAAAAGTGGAGAGAATCTTATGTATAGGATGATCTTGAATGTCTCATGTTCCTGTTTCTACCTCTTGAGTGCTGTAATTACAATCTGTACTACCACAGCTGGTTCATATGGTGCTAGAGATGAAACTCTGGGCTTCGTGTACACTGGGCAAGCATTTCACCTAGTGATATACATCTCCAGACCCCCCTCACTACCTTAGCTCTACTGTTCATGGATAGTTGACTTGAGGGTAAAAATATATGGACTTTGGAATTAGTGACCTTGATTTAGAACTAGGTTTATTCTATATCTCTGTTGACATTCATATTTATTAGATTATTCTAATGCTGTTTGAATACTGAATACATTTAAAAACTGAATGTTTTCAGCTGTAATATCATATGTTTGAGGTCTGAAGAATGAAGATGTCATGCTAAAACACTAATCACTCTAGAAGATATTGCCTTTGTGTCAGCACTCAGGCAGATAGGTACCACTGCTAGGGAGCTGTCATTCTAGCAGACAATAAAAATGAATTAAAACCCTGATGTGGTATGTCTTTCTGTATGCTGTGAATATCATTGGTTAATAAAGGGACTGTTTGGGCCTATGGCAGGGCATCTTAGATGCAGGAAGAAAATCCGAACATAGATAAAAGGGAAGGAGGGCTGAGTCGGGAGAGAAGCAATCCAGTCACTGAGAGGATAAGATGTAGTAAAAGCATAGGTAATCCACCATCCATGTGACAAAACAGATTAATGGAAATGGATTGAGTTAAGATGTAGGAGCTAGCTAGCAATATGCCTGAGCCATAGGCCAGGCAACATGTAATTAATATAAGAGTCTGAGTCATTCTTTGGGGCTAAGCAGCAATGAGAAATTCTGGACCTTGGGACTAGGCCAGGTCAGAAACTTTTACTACAAAGCCTCGTCTTTTGGGACAATATGCTTGTCTTTTAAACAAAAAAAGCAATCATATCAATACCCAAAAGTTTGAAAGTGTTTGATTTCTTTGGTTTGGTATTATTATTCTAGACTGTCATTACAGCTATTCGAGGGCTGGGGTGATGGTTGGGCATGAGGCCCTGAGATCAAATCCAAGTATCTGTATTAAAAATGTAGAGTTGTAACTACACGTACTTATAACCCCAGCACTGTGGAAAGTAGAGACAGGAGGACCCCAGGGACTTGCTGAGTGTCAGCCTACCTCAGGGTTCAGTGAGAGACTATCTTAAAGGAATCAGACAGAGTCATAGAGCAGGCAACTGCTTCTTCCTCTGGACTGTGTGATTACATGGGCTCGTCCCTTTATGCACATGCACACGCATGTATACAGCACATGCCAAATTCACACACATATACATAGAGACCAAAAAACCCCATACTTGATCAATGGTACATATAAGTGAAAGGAAACTTTGACATCATCAAAGCTAAATTATATATTTACTGACTCTTTGTAATAGGCTTCATGAAGGTGGGCTTATGTTTATTTTAAGAATATGGAAACACTTTGTCACATTTATAGGGTGAAGCTAGGCATTGGACACAAGCTGCCTGGCTCTCCTGTCCATCATTGTCCTCATTGTTCCATGATGACTTGAGATATCGGCACTGACCCTGCAGTGGGAAGAAGCTGACGAGTGTGCTTCTCACGGATCCTGCCTTTTATAATCATATTTATACACTGAAAGAAGCAAAGTGTTGACTTTCAGAGACATTAAGCAGTGCTGTTCGATTGTTTACCGCAAATAACAGCTTGTTACATCATTCTTATTTTAACATTATTTCAGTGTAAAGCCAAAACACAAAACATTGAGTGTAAAATTTTTCGATCCGACACTATCATGTACTTTGGCCATACTCCCTTCCCTTGTAGTAGTAGGTTTCGGGTCCCGGGCAGCCAGAGATCCGAGACCCACAGACCTGCCGCCCGAGACCGCTTAGCCGCCCAGCCGCCCGGGTCCCCAGAAACAACTCAGATGCTTATATTAACTTCATGCTGTTTGGCTTATGGCTCAGGCACATTGCTAGCTAGCTCTTATATCTTAAATCAACCCATTTCTATTAATCTGTTGGCCACGTGGCCCCGGCCCGTGGCTCACCTGTGTTCCTTACATGTTGCTCCTTGGGCGGCTGGCTCGATCTGCCTCTGACTCCGCCCTGCTTCTCCTACCTAAACTGATTTCTCCTCCCACTTCTTCTATGGTGCCCGCCATGACCCAATACAGCTCCTTTATTTAAAGATTGAGATTCACAGCATAAAGAAGGGCATTCCCACATCACTTCCCTCTCCATCTCCACCTTTACACCCCTCTGCCCTCTCTGCCCCCCAGGCAGTTCCAAAATAGTCTTCTTTCATTTTCAGATTTTCACTGTCCTGCCATTCTTAAGTGAGCTTGTCCCTTTCTGGAAAGTCCTAGTTGACATTCAAGATCAGTCATATATATGCATTGACATTTGCATACTTTCTCCTGAAGGAATCAGAGATTTTCTGTTTATTTCTCATGGGGTGCATATGCATTTCTTCCATGTCATGCTCTAAGTATTCCATGAGGTGTCTAAGATAAGGATTATGAAGTAAGTGTATCAAAGTCTATCTCAACTAAAGCCCCACCTTTAATTTATAGCCATTCTCACTCAAACTCACTCTTCTGATTTGGGGAATTATCATTACCATCTGTGTGGTTGCTCAGATCCCAAATCAATCAGTCATGCATGATTCTCTCTCCCAGCTGAGTGGCTGTCTTGCCTTCCGTTACTACCTCAACAGCCTAACCCAACTCCAGAGCCTTGTTCCCATGTTCTTATGTTGACTGCAATGCACTTCCTCATGTTACCTCTGTTGTGAGTTTTTACATAACCTCTGGAATGAGCCTTAAAAATCTAAGCAACATCTTCACAACATCTACCTTAAACAACTCCAGTAGATTTTTGTGGTACTTCTTAAAAAGTATAAAAGTCCATAGCCTACAGTTCCCAGGGGATGAGGTTTCACCTTCTTCCTTTATAATCAGAGTCACACAGGCCTCCCTTGTCTATTACAGTCTTGATTAATTTCTCTCCCAGATTCTTTGCATCTTCTGTCTGTCCTGTTTATGGTTTGTCCTACACCACACATCTTATTTTCTTCAGTTCTGTGCTTAAGCATCAAAGATGCATTGAATACTTATTGAATTTTCATTCTCATTGTATTTTTTCTGTGTCCTGTCTTCTCTCTCTCTCTCTCTCTCTCTCTCTCTCTCTCTCTCTCTCTCTCTCTCTCTCTCCCTCTCTCTCTCTCCCTCTCTGTCATTCTCACAAATAAATAAACACACACACACATACTTCACTTCTATTTATTGTTTCTATCTTCTTCCGGAAAGTTTATGAGATCAGGGAGTGCCTCGTTCACCAACTATGCAGTGTTTGTAACAGGTTTCAACACACACTCAAAGCCTAATTGTGAAACAAATGAATGAATCAGTCCTGAGAAGGGTAAGTTGCTCTTCCAAATAGCTAAGAGCTCCTAGAGGCAGCATCTGAACCCAAGCAACCCAACGCTCTCTGCAGAATGCTGTCTACTACATTGATGTTACAGACATCCTCCTACTGCGGGCTGAACTTTGATGTATGCACAAAAGGAGATGTGGGAAGCAGAAAATGAAAGGTTTGGTTTTTTCCATCCCTAACTTGCTTATCCGTGGGCTGATTACTCAGGGGAGCTAAAGTGAGACTGAAACTTAGTGGACCCGACAGATGCTGGTTGAAACTGTGCTCAGATTATTACTCAATTTAAAATTCCAAACTTTAAAGTCGGTTAAGCTGCAAGAATACTTTTCTCTTCCCTTCGTTTATTCTCTTGTGAGTGTTGGTGCCTCCAGACAGGATACAGACGAAACAGTTTAGCCTCGAGGGCCATTCTTCTCTGTTGGCACCTACTCTTAGTACCTCGTTGCTTTCCCATGTCTTGCATTCCATTCTGGGGACTGTACTTGAAAGGCCAGACATGTAGATTCCATTAGAGAAAGGTCTCTCCTGGAATGGAGGAAAACATTGACTCAAGTTCCCTCTAATCCCAGGAAGTGTCAAAACACCTCTCTGGGCAGCTTCAACTGGAGCAAAACGGTTCCATGACCATGCAACACTGAGCTTAAGATAGGGAGCTTGGGCCTCCCGGCCATTACAGGTCCTAAGGCAGTTGCTGGTCTCAACTGCAGCTCTGGCATTTCTAACAAGTTACTGGTGATGGAAGTCCACTCTGAGTTGTGAGATATCAAGTGCTTGTCTGTACTGTAAGAAATTATCCACTGTAGCTCAGTTTCAGGAAGAATGTTTTAGAGCATGAAGACTTAAGCCATCTTTGTGCCCACAGTGTCAACAGCTTCCCATTTGCAGGAAGCAAAAACCCCAGATGCAGACATACAGATGCAGGCTATCTAAGGACTAGTTACCACAGGATCTTCAACCAACTTGTTCCCAGTTCTGTGCAGTGCTGCTAAAGAACCACAAAGCAATTAACTTTCAAAAGGCAGACTTCTCCAATCATTAGACAGCATATTGACTCAGATTGTGAATACAGACTTTTTTCTTTCTTTCTTTTATTCGCTGACTAACATCTCCAGAAATAAATTGGTGACCTTTGTTGGAGTTGAAAGGTAGCATCTCTTATGTTCTTGACAGAAAAGATTTTTTTCTTTTCACATTCTCCTTGAACTGTTTTACTTGCAAGCAGCATCTGAATACGTCTCTTTGCTGCTTCTTGTCCATCACACCCAGTTTCTTTGCAGCTGAATAGAAATATAATTTTGAAGTACCTTTAATATTTCATAGCCATATCTATTTTTAACCTTGTTACTTTTTGTTTTGTCTTGCTTTGTTAGTATGACTATCTGTTGGAGACAGGTTCTCCACATTTAGCTCATGTTGACCTTGAACTTACTACGGTCCTGCTTTGGCTCCTGAGTTCTGGCGTGTCAAGTGTGCACCACCATTCCTAGCTAATCACATGTGATGGTTGATTAGGGACATGATCATTTGTTTTAGAGTCTGGGCTGGGGGAGTACAAGTCATATTCAAAATGAGAAACATTGGTACTTGACAAAAAGAATTCATGCTTTTCATTGGCTAAGCCCAAAAGAGATGTGGGGTTAAAAATATCTACAATTTCCTGTTGTCACAAACAAATATTAGCTACCACTGTGTACTAAATGGTTTCTTGACTCTGGGGGAACAAACCTAGGTAAAGTTGGACTGAACAAGTTCTGAGTGTGGCTTAGAACATCATTCCCTTTGGGATACAGACAAAATACTGATGACAGCTCCCAGAGTTCATAGCACATTAAACTAACTGTCTGACCCAGGCCAATTTAGTCGTGATTAGTTGTCAAAGAAAATGAGTCATCTCCCATGCTGATTACAGGCTAAATATTCAGTTTAGGAATCAAAGGTAAGAAATCTTTGGCAGCAGCCTGGGGATTTTGTTCCCAAAAAGTGTGATTTTGCTTTGTGGTGATTAAGAAGCCCCTGGATGGCCCGCACTCCCCATTTTAAATGTAGGTACCATTAATCAAGGCTTAGGTCAAGATGAAAGCCTGATGTTCTCTCTTACAACATTCAAAAATTGTAATGATGCTCCTTATTCTCAAGATGTGCTTTTTGTCTCAGTCACCCCTCGCTTGAATAGTTTGCATTAAAATAAACTAGATCAGGGTATCTTTCCCGAATATGAGATTTCTTATAGGGAAACCACACTTTCATGATTGACTTGCACACATAGGGTGATCTGGTTTCTTGTTCCATTCTTTTTGAACTTTTAAAGACAAAAAAAAAAGATTGAATAAAAATAACTTATTTGTTTGGATTGAATCCCTCTAGCATGTCTTCCCTAACTGACATGGTCATAGATTTGGTCCTCAACACTGTTTAAAAATTGCAACTCCCCCCGACAAATAGTATGTAGACTCATCCAAGGGATGAGGCTTGATTTAGTTCTTCCACTGATATCATCTCAATATTGTAAATAACACTAGTAGAATATGTTTTGGATGCCAGACTCCCCTAGCTGACACCTTCCACGTCACCGAATGCCTGCTCTAAGGCTTTAGTTAGCATTTATCCATTGGAAACATCTTTGACTTAGCTCAGTATCTTCATGTTGCTCGCAGTTAATAACATCCTGAAAGCTGAAGCTCATCCACCAATTTGGGGATAAGTTTGGAATATGGAAAGCATCCTTTATTGTAAAGTTCTCTATGGACCCATTTTGCCCAGTTACAGATGGTAAAGTGATTAGGTCTTTAGTATATGAATCTTCTTCTACTGTAGCTGTTTGGGTCGTATCTGAACTAACATGATATGACTAACTACCAACATTCAGTTCCCACCATTTGAAGTATAAAAGGAAACTGAATGGCAGTGGACTTTGAAGTCCTTTCTATGAGATTTCTGTGCTGTATACTACAGGCATCATTAGAAAGATCCATTTATGATATCTTAAAGGAGGATGGTCCTCATAGGCTCATATTTGAATACTAAGTCCCAGGTGGTGGAACTGTTTGGGAAGGATTAGGAGGTGTGGCCTTTGTTGTGTCATCTGGGATGGGACTTGAGGGTTCAAAAGTTCACACTCTTCACCCCTTCTTCCTTCCTCTCTCTCCCTCCCTCCCTCCCTTTCCCTCTTTGCCACTTGGTAGTGGTTGTCTCAACACATAAGCTCTTTGACAGTGCCACACCTACTTGCTGCTATACTCTGCTATGATGATCAGAGACTTACCTTCTGACACTGCAAGCCTTCATTATGTACTTTGCCTTGATTGGGGTGTCTTAGCACAGCAATAGAAAAGTAACCAGGACCTAATTTTTAAAGAAAATTCTCTAATTTTCTAATTAATTCTCTAACTGTAACCCATATACCTATAAGACCCAGGAGAACAAAAGGAAATCAAATTTTAGAATTTACATTTAAAAGCTCCAGAAATTCTGTATTCTTACCTTCCCACCAATCTATCATCCCATTCACATTTTAACTTTCTACCGTAATACCAGAATGCATACTAAAATCTATTAAATCCTACTATAATCATCAGCTCAGCAATAAAATTTCATCACTGTGAATGATTAATTAAAACAATTTAAACCTGACTTGCATACATAAAATGAACATGTGTCAAAGAATTTATGCAACTAGTTTGTTAGTAGAGAAGCCAATAGCAAAGCCAGTTTAAAAACTCTTTCAGAATCTGGATATTTATAGGCTAGTCATTTCATAAATATTCAAGTAAGATTGTTCTGTAGATACCAATGTGGTTATTATATCCAGGGTAATAGACTATAACCTTTGGGGTTATCTTTTCTCCTAGCCAAAAATTATGTGTATCTCTATCAGATATGATCCTCTAAGTTCATGTGAAATGTCACTAACTCTTTGACCTTTGGTCACTGATAAATAAACCAAAAACACATTTCCCCCTAAAAAATGTAATAACACAGGACTTAGTCAACATTACAACATAATAACAAAAGTAAATAATACCCATCTTTTTTCTTGTTCTAGTATTTTAACAATTTTCCTAATGTCATAAGCAGGTTCCATACTTCAGACAGAGTAATTACATAATTTTAGAAGGATTTACTTAAAGGTGAACCTACATCCAACATAAATAGATTTTTCCTTGTTGAGATAGGTTTTGACTCAACAACACTAGTGTCATTGAGATGTCAGGAATAGGAACTGTATGTAAAAACAGTATTACCCACAATGCTTTTATAAAAATTACATAAAGATTGCATTCATGCCCATCGATATGACATTAGAGGCAAACGAGTACATTTTGCATATATTCAAGAAACTGGGAGAAATTAAAGAAACTTCCCCAAAGACAGGATTCACAAATACCAAAGACAGAACTAGTATCCAAGTCCAGATAAATGGTGTTTTTGGCTGTATGTTGATATATGTTGAGCTCTTAAAAGACTTTATAAGATTCTGAAACCACTGAAACATTTTTTTGCCCTCTTTTATCAAGGAAATACTCTTTATTGCAAAAGAGACAGGCCAAGGAAGGACTAAAAAAATGAAGTTTCAGAGAAAGAACTCTTTTTCATCTCATAGAACAATGTACAAAGATTGCCAGGGTTTCCATCTTTTTTTTTTTTTTTAACTGAATTTAGTCTCCAGAATAGTCGCAGAGTGATGGGTTATGGACATCATTACAGGGTGGTGAGAACAAAGATGTATTACCCAACACATAATTTTTATTCTTGCTTATTTATTTTGTCAAATTGGAAGCATAAATTTTGACAGTTCTGTGAGTGACCCCCTTTTAGGAAGCTACTGACTCATCATGCTAATTCATCTCTGAATAAAATAATCATGGTGTATCAGAGTGTAAACCAGCAAAGCTGGTATACACATACAAGGAGTCAGAGCAAATTACTTCCTTCTTAGGAAACAAACTGTCTGGCACTCCACATCACACTGTTCACTTCTGCTCTTAGGATTCAGCTCCTTTGAATGTTGTTTTTCTATAGAGATCCCATAAAACAATTCATTGCAGGCTGGCAACAGCTCACAAATTTAACTTTCCCATGGGAGTTTGTATTTGTCCAGGAGTCAAAGCCTTGGCCTTGCAATGTGTGTTCAGTAGTTAGAGTTTTGCTTTTTTTTTCCCTCAAATCTCTGAAATAATTATTTCTAGCCCATACTCTACCATAAAGACTTCTAAGATTGGCTATCTAGATGGATAAGTCCTTTCCCTACTTTTAATAAGAAATAGATTGACCCAGGACAGACTTATGAATTGAACCTGGAACCTCTTAAATATTGTGGGATTTCATAGTTTTTGAAAAAAAAAATCTAGTCACAAATGGGAACAAAGGAGTGTATTTGAACAACTGCATTAAATAGTCCCATTTTGCTAACTCCAACTTGCTTTATCCCATTGACCCACAAAACTAAGGTTCTAAAATTGTCCTGTTCTTTATTTGTCAGACATTGTTTTTGATCAAAATCAGATATAGTCATTTCCAATATCTAAACAGTTTCTACTATATCTTTATTTGAAAGCAAGATGGCCAAGAGATGTGTGGAATGTGTTCTACAGTTGACCAGTAGGAGGTTTTGTTTCTCTGCATAGCAAAGTTTCCATCAGGTGATCATTTACTGTCACAGACACCCATGTGCACACTTAAAAGCTCTGAGAAGTCAAGATGATATCATGCTTTACTCCATTTAACTTATCATTGTTCAGTGAGATTAGGAAAACATACAGTAAGTAAATAACAGGATAGATCATTTTGATCAAATTTTCCCTCTGTAATGATGCTTGTTCATGATTTTTCTAATGACAAAGTTTACATTTATTTATTTGTCTTTCTCTTTTATGTCAGTGTACATTTAGGTATTAAAAAATAAAAAGATTTCATAATTCCAAACTTGTATCCCCATATCCCTGCTCATTGTTAACAACTGTGAACCTTTCAAATTTTCTTATGCCTGAGCTGAACCTTGGTCACTGGCAGCATGGAACCTTAGGGTACTTTCTCTTCCATAACCTATTTTATTCACCTAGAAATATATTCTGAGCAGTTTGGGTGCAGTTAGGGATTAATTCTGGTTTTATAAAATGGTGGTTGTAGGTTCTCTAAATATATGACCTCACTCACCCAGGCACCTCGCTCTATGTTTCTTTCTCTCTTCTCTCTATATATGTCTCCATCTCTCTCTCTAGCACACACACACATACACACACACAAATTTTTGTCTGGTTGTTGGGTTTTTTTTGTTTGTTTGTTTTCTGTCCCTTAGATACTTTACCCACATTTGCCTGAGCTGTTTCTTTTGATCTCTATTGTTCTTTTTCTTGTTAATTATATCCCCTTGTTCCTCTGTATAGTTCCTAGAAAAGGGTGAAATTGTTCTTTCTATTCAGAGAGAACTATACCATCTTGATGATTCTATGAAGTACCTTTATTTCGGGCAGTAGAATATTTCTAAACTTCTATATAAGCGTGGCGTTCTTTGAGTTTCCTTTTCTCCTGTCAGTTCTGTCCGACATTTAATAGCCCCAAACCTTCTCAGTTAGACTGGCCTTTCTGGCTTGGTTCAGAGGATCATGTTTTCCTTTGGGATGTATCTACAGAGGAAAGGGTCCCGAGGCTCAGTGGCGTTAAACAACTTGAACACCATCACAATGTGTTTGAAAGCAAGTAGTTAACAGTCCAGAAGCAATTTTATGTCTAAACAAACCCTCTTCTCTGAAGGAAAATTTCTATTAGGACAACATACGGGAACTCTCACAGATGATATATATTTATATATTCACAATAGGGGAGTGGCTATTTACGGAAGAGTAAAACTGACCATATTTCCAGCACACTGGTTAATCATGGTGGCGGGGCGGGGGGTTGCCTGTAGGTATGTATTTGTGTCCTGTGCATGTCTACTGCATGTGGAGGCCAGAAGAGGGCATTAGATTCTCTAAAATCATCATAGTTACAATACGGTCTTGAGCCATGATGTGGATACTGGGAACTGGACCTGGGTCTCCCGATAGACCAGCAAGTGTTCTTAACTGCTGATCCAACTCTCCAGCCCCAGGTACTTTATCTAAATGATTAGAATCTAGAGTCATGTGTCAAGAAAAGAGACCGTCTCCGGGCAACTCGTCCTGCTGAAGCAGTATGACATTAGCTGAGTAACATCACTGTTTAGAGTGATGACTACTTTCCCGGAAGAACACTCTTACACAATAATGCAACTGAGATATAAATATCAAACAACATTCCGAGACAGTAAATTTGTTTCCTCCCTCCTCATCACTAAAGTGAAAAAAAAGAGAGAAAAAAGTATTTTATGCCATACCCATCACATTAACTAGAGTTGACACACTACGGAGGTTTGTATTCAAACAGCTGCTTCCTATTCATCCCCCATCATCTTTCTCTCCCCATTCTCTCTCTCTCTAAATGTAATTGCAGTATGCGTCCATGCACCCACGTGTGTGTAACAGCCAGAGATTACCATCAGGTGTTTTCTATTGCTCTCCACCTTTTTTCGAGGCAGAATTTCTCACTGAATCTGGAGCTTACACGTTAGTTTAGACTGGTTTGCTAGCAAGCTTCAGAGAGCCAGCCTCCTCTTTCTACCTTCTCAGTACTGGGATTACAAATGCATAAGACTGTTGAGCGTTTTAGACGGCTGCTATGGATTGAAACTCGGGTCTTCATCAAATCAATACATACTGTATACTTTGAGACATTTCCCCCACCCTTTAAGGCATCTTTAAAACAAGTATTTATTGAATATCTATCTGGCAAATGCATCTACCCAGATCCATCTCAGTTGATACTCATTGTCCAATATGTAGCAAATAGTTCTGGCCCCAAGACTCAAATAGTAAAGGCACACAGCATCAAAAAGGGAGGGGGTGGAGCTGAGTTTTAAACTCATCTCACTGTCATCAAAGGCTGTAGATTTTATTTGTCATTAAAAAAAGGAAATATGAGTAAGAACACTAAAGCATCCTACAGTAGATCACCCTGGCTTGGAACAGAGGGTCAAGTCTGTATTTCTGGGGGTTACCACAAACCTAACCGCCCTTATCTGTGACAGCATCACACGACATGGAGTCTCAACCAGGGCCTGGTGCATTCCCAGGAGAAACAGTCAGTTTAACCTCCCAAGGGGATACAAAGCTATTTTTCAGCAGAGTACTTTGGTTAAAAAAAAAAGACTTATCTGGAACCCTAAAAAGCCCTCTAGACTATTTTTGGCTTCTCTGGGATGCCCAGAACTGACCTTATGTGATATAAGGCATTCTGTGCTGGGCTTTTAGGTTTTAGTTATTTATTTTTTAAAGTAAAATGCCATTATGAGTTTCAGGCAAGACCTTTTGATGTCTTTTGTTGACCTGGCTATGTGTTTGTTCATTCACTGTTCTTCTTTAATTGCCTATGTCTACAAAGTGTCAGATATGGATGCAAGGACATAAATATGTCTCCCGGTGGAGGAGATGTGTAAAAAAAATCACAATGCAGCGATTGTCCTAGGGATGTTCATATGCCTTTGAGATTCCGCCCCCAGGGTGGTCCTAGGAAGGCCACAGTTACAGTAGAGGCTGGAAGAGAGTAGAATGTTGGTCATAGAAACCTTTTTCTTGAGGGACCCTACTGCCCTGTCTGGTCTGATTTTCAAATCTCAAATTGTATGAGATTTAGATTTAAGACACCGTTTCAGAGAACTTTCTCCTCAACCCTTCTGACTTGTTTTTATATAGCACCCAGTAGGAGTTTTCTGGCTTCCCTCACAGATCTTGTTATTAAGTTTTTCCTTTTTTTGGTGTGTGTTTGTTTTTTGTATGTTTATTTTGCTTGTTTTGAGACAACATATCTTTATATAATGGCCCAGGTTGTCCATGTTCTCACCATCTTCTTGCCTCAGCCTCAAGGTACAGGGATCACGGGTATAATCAGTGTAATGGGCTCTGATTTGTTTTTCTCATAAACTCATTTAACTCATCTTTATAAGGCCAGATTCATAAATAGTCTGTATGCTTCAAATAGAGCGAGGGAGCTGTGCAAGTGACAGTCATTTAACTTAACATCGTGCTGAGAAGAACCCTGGTGTTTTGCACTCCTTCCTCTGTTGTATGTGGTTTCTGACCCTGACTTTCCAGCCTTGCCTGTTGGCCCAGACTTTCAGACCCACAGTCCCACAGTCCCACTGAAACACTCAGACATTTGTATTATTTGTACACTGACTGACCTGGAGTCCAGGCATATAACTTTCTAACTCTTGCTCTTAAACTAACCCATGGCTCTTATCTTGTTCAGCCATGCGACTCAGTATCTTTTCTCAGAACAGCATTTCAACTTCTTTCCTCTGCATCTACTGGTGTCTTATTGTGGTGTCTCGATGGCATCTCTGTAGCATCTCTGTGCCATTTCTAATCTGTTCTTCCTGTTCCTGGAGTTTTCTTAGTTTGGTAGCCCTGCCCACACTTCCTGTCTGCCTTTGGCCAATCATCATTTTTATTAAACTAGTAGGCGGAATAGTTATTTACAATGTAACAACATAATTCCCCTACGTTCCTCAGTTCTGTGAGTTTCTTACTTTGAACAGGAAGGGCAGTTCCTGGGCTGGCCTAGGGGCCCTTGCTATTCCGACTCCATTTAAAGATATCTCGGTTTAGAGAGAAGATACTGTTCTTTTTATTCTCCTAATTTTTTGAAAATATAGTCCAAAGGAAGCTGAGCCTCTCATATTTTTTATCCTATCTTTCTGGTTGTCTATATGAAACAGCAACAACATAACAAAGATTTAATCATAATCTTAGACCAGTTGCCTTTGCTAACTTGCTGGTTTATGTTTTTTGAAGGAAACTTCATTTACATTTGAAAGGCATGAAGTATATAGTAGGTGTGAGTTCACTTCTTTATACGTTGATATTCTGGGAGATAGGCTATGTTCACCTGTTACTTCTTTAGAAGATTTAAATATCTAAAACCACAAGCATGAAAGCCATCATGTTAGCTGTAGTATTAAGTTTCTGGCCTGTCTGGCCTGTGGTCCAGACTCACAGAACCATAGTCCCACAGAAACACACAGAAGCTTACATTAATTTTATGCTGATGAGATTATGGCTCAGTCATATAACTTGCTAGCTAGTTCTTTCATCTTAACTCAACCTATTTCCATTAATCTTGTTCAGCCATGTGGCTGGGTACCTTTTCTCAGAGCAGCATTTCAACTTCTTTCCTCTGCATCATGGTGTCTCCATGGTGTCTCTCTGGCATCTCTGCTTTACTCTTCCTGTTCTCAGAGGTTTCCTAGTCTGGTAGCCCCACCCACACTTCCTGTTTGCCTTCAGCCAATCAGAATTTTTATTAAAGCAGTAGGAAGGACAATTATTTACAATGTAACATAATCCCACTACATGTAGCTACCTACATATTGCTACCAGGTCCCCCTTTTTAGTGGAAAATCCATTTAGGTTCCAGCATGTGGTTGTTTATATAACTGGGCCACCATTTACTCATCTAGCAGTGGAGAGCCATGAGTTGATATCAACTGGATTTTTGGCTAATGGAGGGAAGGATAAACTGAAGGCCTGGTACAGGACAGCAAGAGACAAGTACAGCACCAGGTGATGGGAGGCCTGACCAGCTTCTTTTTCCAACAATAGACCAAAGCATTAGTTCTGAATGAGACAGCTGCATGGCTGAGGGATTGCTTCAGCAAATCTTCATATTTATTTTCAAAACCCCAGATCTAAATTAGATCTTTCTTTGCTATTATGCTATTACCTGCCTGGAAAAATAGGGCATCAATGGTTTGAGAATTTTTCTATTATAACACTCACTTTTGATTAGTCATATTTATGGCTGAGTAAAAATGATTTGGAGACATTTTAAGGACTTCTTTTTTTTTTTTTTTTTTTTCTTTAGAATGATTTCTTTCCTTTGAAAGCATTTCCGGCCTTATCCAGCTTGTTTCTCTATAGTAGAATTATGAGTAATATTGATGTTACTGGTACCAATAAGATCCACATTTAATAATTTTAATGCTCATGTACTATAACCCAAGTTGCATTAAGAAATTTTATATTCTAGTATGATTTCATAGCTATGTGCATTAGCTATAAAAACGTCCAGATTTGTGTCCTTGAACTGTTCTGAAGTCATCTACATATAAAATGAAATGGCAGTGCCCGTGATTGTAAAGTGCTGAGAGAGCTGGGGTGGGTTAAAAAGACACCAAAAGACTCAAAACAGTGTTCCAGACATGGTGATTTCTCTTCCTTCCATCTACAGCATCACATTGTCCAGGAGCTCAGGATAAACCCTTAACCTCACTTAACCTTCTAGTCACTTCCATAATAAGGCACCTCTAAATCTCCTTTAAACAAAATCTAGACTTTTTCCCTCTATGAACATGTTGATGGGAGTGCAACGCAGTGCAATGGAATACCCATGAATATGTGTGTTCATATTTTGTATGGTGTTTGTCTTAGCTCTCAAATACAGATGACAACGACTTGTTAAACAGGTCTTGAAAATCAAAATTGTTTTACTTATTCTTTATGCCACAGAGATGAAGATAGATAGAACATGTGCATATATTTTCAGTATAAAATGGTTTAAGCTCAGTGAGATACTGGGTCTTAAACAGAACAAATGAACCAATCTAACTGTTGTCCTGAAAATATGAAAATGACTATACTAGTGTTTGGTTAGAGTAGTCTACAATTGTAAATGCACTTCAACGCACTGTTAAGCAGGCTTGGGAATCTTCTATCTATATGAAAACTGGATACATTTGACCTTTGGGTTTTAGTCAACTCTCTGGTTTTGTTTTCTACACCTTGGTAAGACTGTCTTCCTAACCTTTTTTTTTTTAAAAAAATTTTATTTATTTATTTACTTATCGGCTTCTTTTCCCTTTTTTCTCCAAAGTGTAAAGCTAAAAGAAAGGACAGAAGGGCAGAATAAGAAATTTGAGGTCTTTCTGTTCAAATGGACTCGGTTGATAAAGATATGCCAGCAGGCATGGGGGGAAACAGGTGTGAACCCTTGCATGTGGGGGAAGAGAAGATAATCATGTTGCTGTTTAAATTGAATTATGTGCAAAGCAAAGGGTAAATGGAGAGTCAAGACTCTGAGCCTCAGAGTTCAAAGTCATTTAATGAAAACCAGAGCCTTTCACCATCCCCAGAAAACATTTCTTCAGTTGCCAATTGAATGTGGTTCTGCAAAGAGAATTACACAGAGCCAGCTCATGGCCTTTAGGAAAGTATGAAAAGGTTGAAAGTGAAAAATTTCTAGTCTTATCACGTCTCCACAGAACATCTTTAGTAAATCTAAATCTCTATTTTAAAGAGTCACCATAGAAGAAAATAACCAAATTTTAATGCAGACCATGCCATCTTCAATGTCATTAACTGATGTGAGATTCCACTAATGTGTGTGATGTGGTTTCATCCTTTTGAAGACGCGTGCTCTGCCATAGATATGTGTGCATGGCAATGACAAGAAAATACCAATAATGGAGGATTCCTATGCGTCCATGTTTTACAAGTTATTCTATAAATTCCTTGTAGAAAATGAAGTTACATGCAGGTAGAGAGTTCTCTGAATTTCTCTACTGGCAATAGAAAGTTGGCAAAAAGATACCTTTATTAAACACGTCTCATTTGTCAGACATGATGTTTACTGGATAGGTGGCAATTACTCAGTTCTTCCCATTGCTCTTACAACATACTGTAGACATTATCAACCTCATTCGGTGATGGAGGAACCTGAAGCTTGGAGCCAAGATTTGAACCCTGGCTTTCAGGATTCAAACCTGGTATATTTGTTCTCCATACTTCTCAGAGACGTCTTATAAATATGTTATTTGGGCCTGGAGAGATAGCTCAGTAGTTACAAGCATGTTCTGTCACTGAACGGATGTTCTCGTTGCTTCTGAGAACCCACATCAGATATCTCACAACCATCAGCAATTGCAGCCACAAGAGATCAAATATCTATAGCTGCCACAGGTACAGGCACTTATGAGTACATGCCTCCTCTCCCATCACACACATATGCATGAGTGAAAATAAATATTTTTAAGACGTGAAAAGAAATATTTGACATGAACAGAAAACAAAGTATTATTATCTTTGAATTAATTTTTTCCATTGCATTTTGTATGTGACTCTGCAAGTAGGTTTACTATACCTGATCATGTATTTACCTATAATAACTCCCTTCATTTAGCAAATGTATCCATTAGATTGTCCAGTTGGGATATGTCATTTTAGAATGCTCCCATTTATTAAATTTCTCAATCATTTAATAGCCCAAACATAAAAATAAATGTGTGTGTGTGTGTGTGTGTGTGTGTGTGTGTGTATGTGTATGTGTATGTGTGTGTATGTGTATTCAGTGAGTTAGTAATTGTTAAAACAATGACCATAACCCTGGAAACAGTCTCTATCTGAGTTTTTAGTTTATTCTGATATCATATATGTATCTCAAGTTCATGGTATCTCAGTGGAAATATCAAACAATGCATTTTTATTATCTAGTCTTCTATTAACTTTATTAAATGAGTCAACCTTATGTGTTGTTTTTAGTGGCCATTAGTTGTTTCATTCACTGGGACATTTGATCCAACAACCCATGAGGGTTTTTTGTTTTGTTTTATGTGAAACTAAATTTCAGGGAAATTTTACCTAAAGAATGGCAGGAAGGTCTGGCCTTGATAAGGCATTACCATTCATTCTCATCATTTCAATGTACTTTCTTTATCAGTCTCACTTCAGGCAAAAGTTGATCCTATCATTGCCCTGCCTCTGCCGTGGAAAGAGATGAAACATGGCTGTGACCAGCAGTATGAAGTCAGAAACAGGTCTTCCTAATAACCCTAAGTACTAAGAAACAGAGCTACGCAGGCCATTCATTTGAAAGCCAGACTCCGTAAGATAAGGCACTGATGTTTTAACCTCTTTAGCTCCACACTCCTTTCTGATTTGGAAACATTAGCTTATGTTTCTGAAGTTTCAGAGCCTGCTCTTTAAATAGTTTGGATCCTCCCGCCCCTCTTTTTTTTTTTTTTTTTTTTTTTTTTTTTTTTTTTTTTATCAGCTCAGTCCTCTCCCAGGGTAAATGATAAATAAAGCTGGAGGGTTATGTATTTTTTTTATCCTCTTTGCCCTCCCTCCTTTGAGACAGAGATTTAATACACTATGCCAGGATGCAAGTCCACTGTCAAATGGAACTTTAAGCCATGACCAAGTAGAGAGGTGGAAGACCCCAGCTCAAAACTGAGACTCGGGAATACCATGTTCTCATTAACTCCACAATCAGAAGTTTTGGTCTGACCATGAATTCCAGAGCTGACAGGAAAGCAAAGCCATTGATAAATTGTGGGATCCTCCCCTCCTCTCTGTGCCAACGCTTTGCTGAGCATATCTGTCGCAGAAAGATTCCTCTGATTAGTGTAAGTTTTTGGAGCATCAAGATGTAATTCACCCTTTGGTGAAAGAGATTACAAACTGTAAACACAGTCAGATATACTGAATTTATTAACCCTGCTTTCAGAAGGAGAACGTTCTGGTTAATGATGCCTGAAACATAAATTAACTGCTCTGGAGTGAAGTCTGAGTATCTTCTTTGGATGTGATGATTTGAGGTGGATATAAAGCTTTTACAAGGCTTCAATGAGTCAGAGGATATAAGAGTACTTAATGCAACGGAAGCCATGTAAGCAACAGTTCAGCTGGCTGTAAATTCATCTGTATTTTCAGTAAATAGCCATGGAAGAGATATGTGTGTGTGGTGGGGGGGAGGGAGAGGACATAGAGGGTGTGGTTTATGGTACAAGGAGACAAAAATTACTACATAGATTAGGTTTATGGCAAAAAAAAAAAAGAGCAGGAGATGTAACCAAGGAGTTGTCCTGTCCTGTGTCCTGTAGCTGCTTGGTCTCAAATAAACACACAGAGATTTATACTAATTATAAACTGTCTGGCCTATTGCTCAGGCTTATTACTAACTTGCATTTAAAACTTAATTCAACTCATAATTTTTACTTATGTCTAGCCACATGGCTTGGCACCTTTTATCAGTCCAGCATTCTCATCTTGCTTCCTCTTTGTCTGGCTGGTGACTCCTGATTCCACCCGCCCTTTCTCTTCACAGCATGCTTCTCATCTGGTTGCCCCGCCTACACTTCCTGCCTGGCTCCTGGCCAACCATCGTTTTATTAAACCAATTCGAGTGACAAATCATTACAGTGCACAAGAGCATTATCTCACAGCAGGAAGATCTATAATTACATTAGCAATGGCATCTGCAGACTAATAAGACCCACAGGAAGTCTTGGTGGGACAAATGACTGATTCATTTGGTCTGGGAAGGTAACTGAGTTTGGTGCAGAGCTCGAGTTGAAGTTACAGGTGAGCAGATAAATAAGAGTCTTTAAAATGGTCTAGGTAAGAGATTTTTTTGTCTGTAACAGGAAGATGTTGGGAGTCTCTGTGAAGCTGAACCCAAATTTGGAAACTAACATAATGTTAACTGGAATATTAAAGAGATCACAAATATAACTCCAGTGCTGTGGTGTTTGCAGATGTTCTAAAGAGCACTAGAAAGGGTCAGATTTGAGCAAGTTGGATTTTAATTGGAAACACATCATGAGGCTGAGAAGTAGGATTCGGAGCTTACAATAGAGACTGTAGGGAAGGGGCTGTCTGCAATCAAGCAGCAGCGGCTAGAGCAAACTGAGCAGGTGTCATAGCTTTTAGGAAGAATATGCAGAAAGAACAGGAGGAGAACTTTGAGACACGTTCTCAGAGATGCAGTTGGAGGATGACACATTTAGAATAGAAGAGTATTGGCCAGAGATAGAAGAGCTGCCCCTCTACCTTAAGACTTATCCCATGGAATGGGGAGATGTTTCAAAGGCAGCGAAGAACACCTATGAGGGATGACAGAATTAAATCCTTGCTGCTCATGACCTGCCATTCAGTATGTCAAAACGACTTATACAGTGCTTAGGGTCACATGGACTTCAGTGGGATGTTCCATTTTGGTAATGGTATTACCAGCCTGGATTGCTTCTTCCAGTCTTAAGGACTCTTCATCTTCTCCTGCTAAGTGTAAGATTCTTCTTTTGTCTAAGTCAATGGAGTTAGGGTAACATATCTTTTCACTTAGGTAAGTCTTATTTTTCCTACTAGGTGATGGGCTGTGTTTCAAGGCCAAGGTTATGTTTTTTTACACTCATTTATTTCAGCTTCAAAATCTAGAAAAGGCTGTCCAAAGGAAGTGTTAAAACTTTATTTTACAATGTTGCAATGTGAAATTCAATAATGTACCTGGAATGCGGTAAAATAATTACCATCTCTGAAATCTAGTACCTCTTCTCGGACCACAATCTGCAAGATAATGTGAAAGACCAAACTATCCTATGCACCAACATACTTACCAATGTTCTTCCAAAGTATTTCTAAGATCTGGGATATTAATGTCATATTATACTGGTTATATGAGTGTAAATATTATATTCAAAAAAGGCATGCAGCCTTAAAACTCAAACTACAGGACTTACCTCAATGGTATAGAATATTCTTAGCACCAGTGAAAACCTAGGTTCAAGTCTCAGCACAATATACAAAGAAGAAACAATGATTGTAAAGGAGTATGCAAAAATCTTTGACTAACTTAGACATATTTTTTTTTAAACAAGTTAGGCACAAAATTATTGCCCACCATGGTTTCAAATGGAAACTATTTGAAGTATGTTAAAATTATAAGTTTTAATAGAGGTTGGAATGCAAGCAGTTTATTTTTTTAATTGACCACATTACATTATTGTCATGGGTCATCTTACATAAATACAATGTTCTGTCTCCCATGAAGCTCCTAAGACTGTACGGGGGACTTGAAAAGCTGTAGGGGGCACTGGAGCTTTCTATTAATGAGATGTGGCTTGCATTCAATACCTCTGTACTCTGGTCAGGATCCTTCCCTTGTTTCCACACAATCATCAGCTGCCAGTTCCCTTGTTAATTCAAATAGATCCAATATTTGGATAAGGCAGCATTTAAGATGCAGGTCCTTCACACTAGCTAGAAAATGTCATCTTCAAATATTTGAGTCACCAGAAGGGTATCAGGAGCCATGAGTAGCCTGTAGGATCAATGGCCATTTGCATTAGTTGCTACCAGCGATCACCTTCAGTTCATAATTTTGGAGAAGAGGGACCACCTTGCCCTCCTAACTGCTGTCAGTTCACAAGTTCAAAGGTGAAAGAAGGTGGAAGGAAATTCAGGATCTAGAGAGGAAACAGAAGAGTGGGCTGTGAAAGGAACAAGGAAGAGACAGGAAAAGGCTAAGGCAGCAAAGGTTTTAAGTATAAAATAAACTGTGTCCGCTCTTCTCTGAAGTGATTTTACATCTTCTTTCTTTCTCTTCCCTACTGCTCATTGGAGCCTTTCAAAGAAGTGTCATTTCAAATACCATATGCCCACTTTTGATCTGTTCCTCTAATCAATATTCTTAGGTGGTCTCACAGAATCTACTCTGCCAGAAATAGAGGTGTAATGTCACAGGCAAAGACATTTACAAAACCCAGGGTAAAGAGATGGCAGCAATAAGAAGGGGTATCCAGAGGGTGGATTCAGTAGGAGCTTCGGAACTGATTCTTTAGGTTCCAGTTGGCCTTTGCTGCATTGCACAGAGATGAAAGTCCTTCAGCTCAGCTACCTAAGCCAGCCCAAAGAAGCCAAAGCCAACGGGGATAATTGTAGTCCTCCCTGGGAGTGGGGACTGCCAACAAAGAAGCTTACCCTGTGTTCTAGAAAGGCAGCCTATGTATTTGGATACTATGCAAACCCAGAGGCAATGCTAGCATGATATTGTGCACATGCTTCATCTTTTACCTATATTAAGTAACCTAGAAAGGACAAATATAGAGATATTGAAGTAGAAAGGTACTATATTTTTCTGAGAATAAATCAAACAACTACTAGGTTGATTCATATCAAAGCATGTTCCAAGGGCTTTAAGTTGCATAGAGTAGGATATATAGCCCAGTAATATGCAAATTACAATGAGGGGAAAGTCTATCATATGCTTTGGTAGTCATTTTGCCTTTCTTGGTGTACCAACTTATCCACCCATTCTCAAGGTAAAATCTGCAGCACCCTGGGCGGAGTTGTGACTCTCCTGGACTCAGGGCTGTTGGTCTTGTCAGAAAGCCTTTTCTTCTTGAAGAAGATCACATTCTTTTACTTCACTTAACAGAGCAACACCTTTGGGCTTTCCCTAAATCATTGAGCATCAGTCCAAATGCTCCCAAGTCCACTCATTTCTAATCATAGAAGAGAAAATTACTCTCTCTACAATGTATTTGGGACTCAGAAGCTAGTTCAGTCAGTAAAGAGGTTGATGCATAAGCATGAGGGCCTGAGTTTGATTCCTAACACTGATGGAAAAGTCAAGCAGGTTTTATTTGTTTGTGATCCCAATGCTGGGGAAATAAACACAGGAGGGTCCCTGGGGCTTATTTAACAGTTTCCCCACCCCACCCCAGCCTAATTATGGAGCCTCTGCTCCAGTGACAGGCCCTGTCTTAAAAAATCAAGGTGTAACATACAAGAGAGAGAGAGGGAGATAGAGTCAAATTGTAGCACAAGGGATAGACAGACAGACAGACAGACAGATAGATAGATCAAGTGGAGTTTTTCTTCTTCACAAAGACTGTTGGAAAGAAGAAAACAGGGTCAGGTGGGGTCATCACAGGAATTAGAAGGCCTGTACCCAAATGTCCAAGACTGCAGACCTCAAGGATGTCAGAGTGCAGAGCAGTAGGCAGTGTGATGAGCAGGGTATCTGGATACGTATAGAGCACAGGGAAGAGGAAGAAGAGAGGAAGGCCTGCATCTCACCATCACTAGGATAGACACTATGCTCTGCATTTCACGATGCAGACTGTATCAGCAGCACTTCAGGAAATAGCCTAGGCAGGCATGCTAGGCCTTAGCAATAACACCTGCCACCGTAACTCCCCACCTTCAAGTACAGCATTTATGGATGTTTACCACTGGAAAAACTTCTGGTTTTAAATCTATGCCACTAATTGGGAGAAAGAGAGAAGAAGAGAAAGTGGGTGGAGAAAGAAGGAAGGAAAGAAAGGACAGGGAGAGAAGGGGACAGGCTAGAAAGGCTGACCTGTGACTTAGTCTTTGTCCCTTGTGCATAAACCAAAATGGTCCCGCTTGGGGAGGTGAAAACAATTTGTTCTCAGTAACTGGGTGAGATCAGTTAAGTGATATTTAGCACAGAGGTTTAATACTCTTTCAATGTTAGAAAAAAATGAATGTTTGATGTTATTTATCTGTATAGCAGGAAATATAAATACTATATAATATACTATATATTACATATATAAATATAAATAATCTTGTAGGTTTAGGATGCACCGTGAAGAACTCCAAGATAACTTTACCCTATATTTGAAACATTTTTGAAAGCTGTTTGTTCCAAAGCATGTAAAGTTGCCACTTAGTGTTTTTGTTTTTTTGGTTTTTTGGGTTTTTTCTGAGCATTTTCCTCTTTAAAACCATAAGCCTCTATCCCATGTAGTTTCTGTGCCAACACTTTTCAGTGTCGAGTTAAAAGTAAAAAGCTCCTTGCTAATGGTTTCAAGCTCATTATGTTTCAATCCTGTGGGCTTATGTTTAGAAGATCCTCAAATCTTTTGTAAATGAATTCATTTTGTAAGTGGGGTGACTCCATGCCCCAGTTTTCACGAGAAATCTCAATCTGCACATCTCACAATTATTCATCGAGACCCCTTTCCTCGACAATGGTCTCAGTTCAAAATCTAAATTGCATGGGAAACTATTTATTTATAAGTCCAAGCATGCGTGGAGATGAGAAACATTTTTGTTCTAATGAATTAAAAATGTTAAATTCATAAATTTGAATCATCGACTAAGTGCCTTGGTAAAGTATCTACCTTTCCAGTCTCATTCCCTCTCACTCAAACCTTTCATTTATTTCTGCGTCCCAGCAGCCTGTGGACTGTTTAGGGGGGCACTCCTGGAAACCACTGGGAAGCAGGACTCTTCATTGTTCTTGACACCCCCAACTGGGCAGTGGGACAAACCGTCACCCAGGTGCAACTGTTTGGGTCATACAAGCTACCCTGGTAATTTTACATTATGCTGTTTCCTAGGACTAGAATTTTGTCACACAAATATTTATGGAATGAGTGCTAATAGAATTTTGAATTGGGGATTTTTACAAAGGAGATTATGATAGGCAAATAAGGCAGAAATCAGATTTGTGTTACACTGAATAGATTAATCACCCATGGATAATTTTAGCTAAGGGAGCTGACCTTTTTTAAAAATTTATTCAAGTGAAGACGTAATTTGGGATTCAGAAATGACCACTGTATTGAGAAGATATTTGATCTTTTTATTGATGGCAATATCTTATGGGGGTTAAAGTCTTAAGCTGATACTATTTGGCTTTTCAGTTCTGCAGAGGCAATATTGATGAATTTCAAGGTGGTTATTTGTGAAGGACATTATATATTAGTTTCTAGAGCTCTCTTCTGTTCAAGAAAAATGATTGTTAGCCTTGTAATTCGTGTATGCTAAAGACATGCAATGCTCTTGGGACCACCACAGTACCTTGCCCATTTGATATTGATTTGCAGAGAATTGAGAATATTTTTGTAAGTACTACCGTCTTCTATCAATAACCTTTGAGTCTATTCATCATTGGTTTAAGTATCATAGAATTGATTCAAAGTCTCAGGGCCTAGTGGAATGACTTGGGGAGCAAAGGCAATTACTACCAAGCTCATTGATAGGAATTTGAGCAAATTCTAGAAAGTTGTCAAAGTTTTCCTCTGATTTCTACAAGCATGCTGTATGTGTGCAGATAGATAGATAGATAGATAGACAGACAGACAGACAGATAGATAGATGGAGATGATAGATAAGTAGGTAGATAGAGAGATTATAGAGCTTGCTATAGAGATAGATAGATAGATAGATAGATAGATAGATAGATAGATAGATAGACAGACAGACAGACAGACAGACAGACAGATAGATAGATAGATAGATAGATAGATAGATAGATAGATAGATAATAGATCTTACTATAGAGTTAAGACTGAGATTGTGCGGGGGATGTAAAACCCAGGATACTGTGTGTCGTGAAGTATGTAAATAGTATTTAAATTGTATTAATTATAATCACCTTTTTTATTTTATACTAAAACCATCTTGTTAAAATTTAACTGAATGTATTATTGTGAATAAAAGAAATATTCTTTATGTTTTCATTCACCAAATGTTAAATTACTAAATGGCAGAAACTGGGGTAGTTCTGTAGAATAAAAATAGCCAGTAATTCAGAAAATTTCATTAATGAAGCCAGTGATATCTGCAAAGCCATAGAACTGACTTTCAGTAATCATGGCTAGTAGAATCTTTCCTAAGCATCATTCAAGAGGAAGTGTAGTGTGAATAAAAAGTCAATAAATTATTTTGATGCTTATAAGCATGCTAACTAGAGGAGACAATATGACCTTTTTTTAATGGCAGCCTTTCTACTTTCTTTAGAGATTCTGAACTGATCTCTAGGGTGAATGTGTAGTAAGGTTCTTTAGTTAAAACAGACATCATCTAATAAATGCTTAAAAATAGATTAAATGTATAGAAAATACCTCATTTTCTAGCATCTCATTGACTTATTGTATAGAATATAATGGCAAACCCATAGGACTCTGCCTTTGTGAAAAGACTGTGTTCTGTCTGTTTATAGAGTTATGTGTCTTAGCATGTAAATATTTTCCTTATTAGAGATTATAGTCCTAATTACTTAGTTCTCTTTTCCTTAGATAATTTGTTTGTGCAAGTCATACACCAAATTTCCAAAAAAAAAAAAAAAATCAAATACATTCTTTGACAGATATTTTGCAGAAATATTGAAGTCAGTATTTGGAAAAGCTAAGCCAGCTATTGGTTTTGTATAACTGGAAGACTTTGAAAGTGAGGCGTCTTATTCCTCTTACCTAATAAATGGGTACATTGATGCAGTGACCCCCCAAGTCTATGCATTACCTTGAAAACACACAGAGCCGAATCTGACACCTGGCTTCCAACCCCCCAGTTATGGAGTTTTCCAGCCTTTGGTTTCCATGGCTCTCTCTCACCTCCTCCATCTTGTCAGAATGGGAAGGGCAGGGAAGAGATAAAAGCCCCCATGGCTAAGAACCATGCTATTTCTGTCCAGCGTTTGATGGCAGGGGCTCTGAGGGCAACAGGAGAGAAGAGGTCAGTCACGTCTCATTTTAATGCATTTTCATTAGTTCATCAAATGCTCTTGAAGAGAGTCTTCAAAGATCAAATACAGAAAATATTGAATATGAGGGAAGGACTCTCTTTAAATATGATCTTCCATGTTACATGGTCCACTGAACTTCAAGCTGGTCCTTGGTCTTCTTAACAATGAGACATACCATCAAAGTGACTCAAAGAGACGCTAAGATTTTAAAGGCTCCTAAAATAGTTGAAAGCTATTTCCTCATTATTTAATAAACCTCTGATCTTGGGTAAATCCTATCTTTATCATTCTTAACACCAAAATGAGTTTGACATTGATTTTGAAGCTTATCCGTGCCATGAAAGCCATGAAACATAGACCGAATGCCATGAAAGCAAAATCATACACTCTGAAATACCTATTGGCTAATCTCAGGTAAATGAGCTAGTCAGCTATGTTCAGACAAGGCGGAATGGTATAGTAAACAGTGTAATGTTGGAAGGAAATGCGGACTCATTTTTAATAAGGCTTATTTTTTTTTATTGGTTTAAAGTTACTATTTAGTTTACTTTTGGATCTTTTTTTTCAATTTCATTTTCATTAAAAAAATGTCATCTCCTTCAATGTATCTCCCTGCTCCCCCTCCCCACCCATTCCCAATCCCTCCAGCCAACCCTCAGCCTCGCCCCTCCCCATCCACCTATCTCCTCCCCCAAAAGAGCAAGAAGTCCCAAGGTGGGCCAGCCCAGCGGGGCACATCCACTCCAGGCATATCCGATTCACTCATTCCAAAGTCAATGCTGGGCTGGGTGTTCCTCTATAGGAAATGAGCTCCAAGATTCCAGCCCATGAACAGGAACACAGTCTGATCCCATCCCTCGTGACTCCACACACTCATGGCAGTCAAAAGCCACTCACCTCCAAAGGGCCCAGTTCCCCCTCCCGATGGATCTCCAATGGCAATTCCTAATTCAGTGAGATCCCCAGAGCTCCTGCCAGCCATCACCATGGGAACCTTCCTCATAACCCCTATCCCCCTGCCCATACAGACTCTCCTCCCCTGCTGGACCAGGAGCTCTGCCCCAGTGCTCAGCCATGGATCTCCTCCACCTCCATTCCCCCTTTGGATGTACATTCTGCAAAGGCACCTAGGGTGTTTACTCATTTGATTATAGGAGAAGTCCCATTTAGGCACCCCCTCTACCATTGTTTGGAGACTTGGCCAGGGACATCCTGTGAGTTCTTGGACATTTCCCTAGCACCCAGTCTCTTTCCAACCCCACATTGGCTTCCTCTATCGAGATATCCATCTCCCTCCACACTCCTCTTTGCTCCTCTCACTCAACCATCTCCTTCTTTCAAGATTTGTTCCCAACTCTTCTTGGTTGCAACCCGTTATTTTGATGAAGATGTTGAATGTTTATTAAATTTTCAACAACAATAGTTGTATGTAATAACTAGTAATAATTTAACCCCAGCTCCATGGGTTCCTAGAATCTACCTCAGTCATATAGAGAGAGTTGCCATTACTTATACTTAGTAAGAGAAGTTTTCTATTTACCCAATTCATCTATTAATGTAAGAAACATCAATGGAATGTTTCTTATTTACTTAAGTATTAATACACAAAAGGAAAATAGCAAAGAATTGTCTTTTTCCTAAAACGTATTTGATTGGTCTTTCTTTTATTTTCCTATATGCAAAATGAACTTCATAGTTTAAAGCAAACAATGGATCTTCAAAGAACTATTTTATATCCCATGTCCTGAAATAGTGGTATAAAATTAGGTTGCTAAGATATTTTAGTTAGTTGAAAGCTATTACCTACTTGAAACAACTAATAAATTCCTGAAAATAACAGTTTTGAGATAGAGTATAGCCCAAGCTGACCTGGGGTTCACTATATAGACAGAATGTCCTCAAACTTGTAGCGGTCTGTCTTCCTCTATCTCCTCTGGGATGGACTACTGTACTATCACATTGGTTCTGGAAGAAGGAATGTTATGAGAGATAAGGAAACTAAAGATGAAAAGAAACTGGATTTTTTAATCTCATCTCAGCAACACAGTCCTCAACCACATTCTTAAGTACTACATTTGTTTGTCATTGACAAACACTCCCCCAAAACAGACGATCAGATTGAGAAATTTCTAGAAGTCAGATGGTAAAAGAAACAGAGACCAAGAATCAAGAAGATGTTCCCGACAACTCCTCTTCAAGCAGGACATGTACTGATCATGGGAAGAACCATATGGTGTTTCAGAAAGGCAGCATGGCTGGCCAGCCAAGGGAAGGTGAGCAAGAGAGATTAGTAACCCCTGTATAATGGGTGGGATTGCTCAGATGTTGGATTTGGAGATGTACTGCTTAGTGAGACATATTCTTTCATTAGTTCAACTGTTTTCTCAGGAAGCAGATGCTGACATATATTGAACGACTCATGTAAAAGGAATAAGGTCCAGAGAGGGATCCATATCTTCAGAGCTGGATCCATCAAACAACAAATGTAATCAAATAGTGTCCATGAAGTCTATGTTTCAAATAGTAAGTTCCTTAATCGTTTATCTCTGAGCAAAGAGACAGTAAACAGAATGAGAGTCAGTACTGAATATTTTTGTCATTCTCCAAGTGACATGATCAGCTGCTGGAGAGTATGAAGAACACCTGCTTTCCACTGGGGAAATTCTTTGTGATCTCAGGCATCTTGTATAACAACCCATCACTTTAATTTCTCTCTGAGGTGAAATGCAGCCATTTGCACACTGTCTATCAAAGACATCCGCCAGGAATCCAGGCCTTGTTCTCATTGTGTAAAGTTACATCGCCTACTTAGCTAAGTGTTCAGATCGTACCTTCTAAATCTGATTTCTTGGCATTGGCAACTTCCAAAAATTTGGTATGCTTTCAGTAGGGGTAAAGCCACACATCCCGTGTTCAATTGCTGGGAAATACAATCATGTGTGCACACATACATTTCTATAGAAAATCTTTACCCCTTAGTCAAATTTTTCATTAAAATATTTTTTAAAAAATGAATTTGAGAGAATAAGTTTTCCAAGCATAGAATAAAATAAGCACTGGGTAGATCAAACTCATGTGTAGAGTTTTAATTTCTGTAACTTCTAGAGTCTGTATACTTTCATTGTTAATTATAATTGATAGGTCAAAAAATGGTAGTATTATCTTAGTGGAAACTAAACTAAACACAGCCAGGTATTGTGTGGACAGTAACGGTTCCCATTTTCAGGGGTCCCTTTGAAGACTGATTTGGTGGTGACATTTAGAACAAGGTCATCACTCACTGGCCAGTACGAATGGATGTGACTGTGGGGAAGTCATCCAACCTTTCTCTATAAATATCAATGACAATAAAGCCTGGTTTCTAGACTTGTTCTATACTAAAGACTATTCATTCAGCCAATGGGGCACAAGGAAGTTGCTTAATATAATCTTTGGTGCATTGTCAAAGTAAGACAGAACTATGTTGGTACCACAATTACGTGGGCTAGATATTTCACCGTATGAATATCTATCTTCCCTTAGGAGGCTCTATCTGAGTGGTTCTAAGATAACTCAGAAAATTATATTTGGCTCTAGGTCTACAGGAAATGCTAAAGTGTATGTTTAAAATCACATATTTTGATGATTTGGTTTTTTTTTTTATTTTTATTTTTTGAGCCCTCACCCTGCCCAACTCTAGCAACTTTGCTTGGCCAGTTTAAAATGGAAAGAAAGAAAAGTGTTTTCTATGTTGTGGTACTAATTCTGTAGATCCACTTAGCTGCCTATTTCCCATCTAAATCTTGTGATTCTCTTAGCTAAAATCTTTACACTGTCAGTGCCCATTGGATCTCCAAAGCCACCACAGCACCTAGATCACAAAGCAAGGAGCAAAGCCCAGCCCAGACCAACTCTCTCAGTCTTGTGAAAATGCAATGTGCCATGAATTTCAAAAATGAAGAAATACCCCAAAGTTCCCAGCGTTTTTTTCCAAGCCACCACGATTGCCATAGTAAACGAGTTCTCTTAAGTAAGAGCAACTTAAGGAATGGACACGTTACTTATGAAATACTATAATCTAGTTATACATTGAACTTGCTTCATTTTAAAAAATAGTTTTAAGGCATCAATGCAGGGTAATGTTTCAAATAAATATTCCTGGAATTTTTTTTTTGCCAGCACATTCACCTGATCATGCAGGATTGCAGAATGCATATTCTCACTTTTTAAATCAATCAGTGAGTACATACAACTGTAGATTTTCTTATAGGATTCAGTTTTTTACCTTTGATCAATACTCTGTCAGTGATTTGTTACCATGAGTCAGAATTCCAGTTCAATCTAAGGTCAAACAGCTGTTTTCCCTAACTCAGAAAAAAAAAAAAAAAGGAACCATAAAACCATTACATGATATATATGACTTATTTTTATTACTGTGGCCTTGGATCAATCTGAGAAATGGTGGCCACTATTTGCCTTAGGCTTTGCATATTCTTGGATAAAGCTTAGAAACTGGAAGCTAAGGACCAGTGTCTCCTTGAATGGAGGACTCTTTTTGCCCGTGAAAGCTTCAGAAAAGCTGAACTTTTCACCAATGTACAACTTTAAATTTAGGAGGTCTATTTCTGTTACTGATATTGCTAATAATGGCTCTTCAACTAAACATCCGAGCATTATCTTCTTGGTGCTGAATGTGTGTAGGAGGAGACATAAATAAATAAATGGGCCTGTGATGAAAATATGATGCAGCTTCAGGGGGATGCAAGGAAATGACTCCAAAGCTCCAAATTTTACAATGAGACCTGTTCTCCAAGCCACTCCCCCCTCTCCCCCCCTTCCTCCAGTCTCACTGTTTCAGTACTGGGTGATGTGTAAACACAGAGTGGACAAGTTACATGTCAGCTGTCTTAGGGATCTGCATGTACCTCGCATCTGCGAAAGAGCTCAGGGATGAGAAGATGTGATGAGGAGTACATCAAAATACTATCAGAAAGATTTCTGCAGGAAGGGGTCACACAGACCCACTGTATCATCATGGGAACTTCGTTATTTTCTCTTTCTTCTGAAGCATCGTGCTAGATAGAAAGGCAGCATTCTCTGCTCACACAGCCCCAACCCAGAGCCCCAGAAACAGAAACTCTGGAGGTGGAGCTGGACATCTAATATATCTCAGACCTCCAAGTGGTCCTGGAGATTGCTTTTGAAAATGACTTGTAGTGTATGATGGGATGTCAGCCTCTTCCACTCCTCTGGAAAAAGAAATCGTTAAGTAGGACTTTGGCCTATTCCCAAACTTTTTTTCATTAATGTTAGGGGAGTCTTTGAGGTCATGGGTGAAAGTCCTGAGGTTAAGTCACTGCCAGGGAGCCTGAGAATGACCCTGTTGTGTTCACTGTCTCACAGAGTAATAGTGTCTATTCTCAGAATGTTCAAAAAGTGGCATCACCTAAGACTTAAAAAAAAATCAACAATTTAATAAATGGTTAGCAATCACAGAAGCTAATATAAAACTCCACGTGCAGCCAAACCCGGGTTCAAGTTCTCAGATCCCATCATTGTAGACATACTATGATCCTGATTTCCATACTGCTTACTGGACTGAATTAGAAATCAGCCAAGAGACATACCTCTGGGTGTGTCTATGAGGATGTTTTCAGAGAACCTTAACTGAGATGAAAAGACCTGCTCTAAGCATAGATGCCAATATCTCTTAGATATTTAAAAGAATAAAATTCAGACCCCACTGTAGGAACTGGCTGGGGGTGAAGTATGAGCATGCTTCATCATGCTTTCCTTGCCAGGATGGACCATACGCCTTCAAGTATGAGCTGATAAGTTCCTCCTTCCTTAGGTGGTTTCTTGTTAGATATTTGCTCCCAGCTACCAGGAGAGTTACTAATGCACTGGGGTAACCAGGTGTGTGGAAAAGCTGCCTTAACCCCTGGTCATTTCTCCCACAGGCTCCAGCCTTAAGCTGTCGAAATTCAAATCCATATTCCATAGCAACACTTTGGAACTTACTGGCCTTTATTATTGTTGAGATGGTAATAATGTCCACAATGATGATAAGGATAGCATTTGTGGGGTGTTTGCTCTGTAAAAGGCACTGAGCTCAGTATACTTTAAGTGCATATGCTAAGGTCACTCTAAATTGGGCACTAAATATCACTCTTATGTCAATGAGGAAAGGAAAGCCCAGGACATTTAAATATTATATCCCAAACTAGATTACTAGTACACTGGAAAAGAAGACACACAGACTCAAGCAGTGTGTCTTAACAACTAATGTACATTAATGTATTATTACTCAAATCCTAATACTTAGATCCACTACTATTCTAAGTAGAATAGAGAGACAACATTTCAAAGACTGAAAGCATGCTTTCATTTTTTCAGGTGTTTCATTAACCTTTGTCCATTCCCAACCAGTAAAACCAATGAGTGATGTATTAACTTGTCTGTTTCAACCTCTAAGTACGATTCTTGGTGTGTTGCTTTCTTTGGGAAGGTTGCATACTTGTGGATCTGTTGGGAGGCATAGCCTTGAACTACTCAAGCAATGTCTTTTAATGAAAACTAACACTAAGGACTTATTGTGTAACAGATGGGAACATTTAATAAGATCCTCACTGTCACTTTGGGAGAGGTCTTCCAGAATGTGGACAAATGAGACTTCTGTCACTCAGCTTACAGCAGTACATGTCACACTCGAATTATATTATCTTCCTTCACAGGAATGATCTGGATGTTTATTTTTTCCTCAATTATATTGCGCCAGGATCTTCTGGTACTTTCCTCCATTGAGTTCAAGTATGAAAACCTGAAGCAAACAGAGCCATTTTATTATTTTAGCATTTTCCCCAAAGTGCATTTAAATACTCACACAAGTACTGGAGAAGGATCAGGGTAGGATCAGAAGTCAATGATCTATGACTTGATTATTTTGTCGGCCTACTCTGTTCAGTAGAAAGTCACAAGGCTTTCAGGAGTGATTAGCCTTGAGACTATAAGTAAACTCAAGGGACTAATTGAATTAAGACCATTTTTAGATGTTTCTGGAACGTGTATGGAGGCAGACGCAAGTGAAAGCTCCATGCATGTTTAGGGAAAAATTTAATTAGGTTCTAGAATAAATGATGGCCAAATCAGCAAGGCTTAGTCTATATGTCTGCCTGCCTGTCTGTCTGTCTACATTTCTGTTTATCTGTCTGTCTATCTATTACCTATCTATCTATCGATCGATCATCTATCATTTATCTGCCATCTATCTGTCATTGATCATCTATTTATGTAACCTCTGATATTTTTAAACTAATGATTGGCATTCAAGTTTTTTGTTTTTAGTTTTATTTTAGGTTATTTTTGTTTATTCCAATTTATCTATCAAGCACTCATTTTGTTACTGGGGCTTTTTAAATCGACTTAACTCATAAACATTCACAAGTGGATTATAAAAGGTGTGTGGTACCCACCTACAAAGCAATCTTTACCAAATCTAAAACAGAAGCATCATTTTCTCCCAAATAATTGAGTGCAGTAAGTTTACTTGAACAATAGCTTCCATTTGTGATAACCTGCAGTTACATATCGATTTCAGGAACATTTTATTTGGCCCTGTAATGATTTTTACATTGACATTGATTACACTATGTTTCCCCTGTAACTGTGTCTTCCCGCTGGTCCCTTCAGTAACAGCGATTATCAGTTCTGGTTACAGCAATATCAATTCAACTAGTTATTATATCAAATGACATTTCATTCTGCAGTAATGATCAATTGGTTAAAATAGTGGCCACAATTCTATAATAATATAAGGTGAGATCAGTAGAAATTACATTTTTTTTACTTTTTTCTCTTCATTTCTGTCATTTATTTATTTATAAGTTTTTTTTAACATACCCACCATTGTCCCCTCTTTCCAGCCACCCCCAGTCATTCCTCCCATCACATCCTTTCATCCATTCCGTTTCTCAGAGAGGGTAAGGACTCCCAGGATGAGTCAATGCAGTCTGACATATCCAGCTGAGGTAAGACCGAGCTCCTTCCCCTCCCCCACCCCAGTATCAAGGCTAAATAAGGTGTTCCTCTGTAGAGAATGGGCCCCAAGCATACAGTTCATGCACTAAGAATGAGTTCTTGTCCCACTGCCATAGGACCCATAAATTTCCCATGCCCTTCAGGGCTCATCCACATTCAGAGGGCCTAGTTCAGTTCGATGCAGGTTCCCCAGCTGTCAGTCCAGAGTCTGTGAGCCCCCAGTACCTCAGGACAGCTGTCTCTGTGGGTTTCCTCATGATGATCTTGACCCCTTTGCTCGTATAGTCTCTCCTCCTTCTCTTTGCCTGGGTAGGGAGCTTGACCCAGTGCTTAGTTATGAATCTCTTCATCTGCTTCCAACAGTTGCTGGATGAAGCTTCTATAATAAGAATTAGGATGGTCATCCACTTGATTGTAGGGGAAGGCCAGTTTAGCACCATCTCCACTTGGAGTCTTAGCTGGAATTATCTTTGTGTGTTCTTGGATGTTTCCCTAGCACCAATTTCTCTAACCCCACAATGGCTCCTCAAGCAAGGTTTCTCTTTCATTTTTCTTCCTTTCCATCCCTCCCCCAACTCAACCATATCATTCACTCATGTTCTCTCTCTGCCTTCCCTTGCCCCCACCCACTCTGGCCTCAATTTACTTGGAAGATCTTTTCTATTTCCCCTTCCAAGGCAGACCCAAAGTTATCTCTTCCTCTTTCTAGTAGCGTCTCGGGGTGTGGATTGTAGACTGGTTATCATTTACTTTATGTCTAAAACCTACTTATGACTGAGTACATGTTTGTCTTTCTGGGTTTGGGTTACTTCACTCAGAATAATTTTTTTCCAGTTCCATTCATTTGCCTGAAGCTTTTACCATGTTGTTGTTGTTATTATTATTATTATTATTATTATTATTATTATTATTATTATTATTATTATTTTGCTGCAGTAAATACTCTATTGTATAAATGTACCACATTTTTAATTCATTAATACTCAAGAAACTAGAGATCAAAAGACCAAGTAACCCAATTAAAAATAGGGTACAGAGCTAAATAGAAAGTTCTTCACAGAAGAATCTCAAATGATCAAAAGAAACTTAAAGACTTGCTCAGCATCCTTAGCCATGGGGAAATGTGAATCAAAGCAAATCTGAGATACCATCTTACACCTGTCAGAATGGCTAAGATCAAAAACACTAATGACAGCTTATGTTGGAGAGGATGTGGAGTAAGGGGAACACGTCTCCATTGCTGGTAGGAATGTAAACTTGTACAGCCACTTTGGAAAGCAGTATGGTGGTTTCTCAGAAAACTAGGAATCAATTTCCCCAATGATCCACCAATCCACTCTTGGTCATATACCCAAAGGATGCACATTCTTACCCCAAGGACATTTGCTCTACTATGTTCTTAGCTGCATTAACTGCAATATCCAGAACCTGGAAACAACCTAGAAATTACATTTTACCTAGCAGTTGAATAGCAGTGAACATTTCTGTACATATATGTAGTTATGTGCAATTTTATTTGAAATTCCTATGTGGCCTATGAATCAGTTCAGACATTGATCATAAGCTAATTCCAAAACTCTGTTCCATTAAACTGATGGAAATTTTCTTCATTAGTTGCTATCTCTGCATTCATGATAACTTTGATTTCAAAAGATTAAAAACACAATTAAAGAATGGAAAATATCTTCTTTGAACTATCTCAGCTAAAATTTTGTCAATACTAAAGCAAAAAAAAACTTGCAATTTTATTACTTAACAAACAAGTGAACTTTTTTATTCCAAACATATTCATTGGGGCTGGAGAAATAGCGCAGCTGAACAGGACAAGAGTTGGTTCTCAGCATTCACACTGTGCAGCTCACAACCACTTATAACTGTATAGATTCAATGCCCTCTACTGGCTTCTTCAGGCTCTGCACTCATTCCCACAAACCTATACCTTAGGCACACACATACACAGACAATTAAAGAAGAAAAAGACAGTCTTAAGTATATAAGCAAATTATATGTTCATGTACAGTATTGAAATGAATAGGGAAAATTTAAATTCTCACCATTACTATTTGAATCTAAGTTTCTTTCAGTTGAGACAACACATTGCTTTGTGGAGGTACCAAAGTAATTCACATAGATTTTTTGTTCTTTTTTATCATGAATTGCTTTATCTACCACCATCTTACTGGTAAATTAACTCCTATCTTTTCTTATAGTCTGATAAATATAAGAAAACTATGCTTTCTTAAGTTCTGATGAAAAATACAGAGGAGTTAAGAATTATCCTTGCTTAAATGGCTCCTGACTCATAGAACAAAATGTTTTTATTGATGAGGTCATTACAATCTAGCATTTCCTGCAACCTGAGTAGCATTTCGACAAGTCCTGAGTGCCTACAAAAGCTGTCGTAACAACATACTCTCAGATTGGAGCTTCTGAGAAATTAAACCACCACATAATGTTTCAATGGAACATTTGTTGATACCAAAAGTATCAAATATCTTCTACATGGAAGGTGCAAAATTGTTCTGGGGATCATTGTAATAGCCTTGCCTTGGTTGCCTGCCCAGGTTCCTGTATCACAATAGAGCCCAGTGAGTTGTAAGGCTTCTGTTAGAAGCCTTTGGGTATTCTGGCCAAATGCTACAAAGAACTGAGAAAAGTTTCAGGTAAACTCATGTCTCTGGGACCTGCTATGGCAACCAGATTTCAAAAGTGATTACTTGCTGGCTTTATTAAAAGAATATTCGAGAATGTTTAAACAAGAGAATGATGTCACAGTCCAGGTAGTCTGTTTGCTTGTAATCGGTCTTAATTTGAAAAATTGTTTTTCGTGTAGATAATCATGATTTGGGGAAACATCTTAAGCTCCGTGTAGATGTTAAAGAATTCTCTCCAATGTAATCTATTTTCTAAATCTTATTTTAGAGCAAACCCAAATAGACTGTAGAATGCAAAAATAAAGCAGGTGTAAGAGCTTCTTTCAATTGGAATTCATAATTACCTTCTGACCAAAGAATATAGTTTCTTTCTCACTCATCCCAACCTGCTGTCCTGGGGGCAGCAAGCTTATCATGAAATTATGATATTATTATTCATTAACAATATTAATTAACTAAACGTTTTCATTTTAAGTAATTTGTGGTTTTAATTTTTAATCTTATTTTAAATGTTTAAAAATAGTTTTAATAATTAAATGAATTAGTTATTAAATAATTACACATATTAATATAGTGTTTTCCAAATCATTTTTCTGCTCAGGTTCTTGTTTTCCAAATAAGTACCTAGAATGACTAAAACAAATTTCATGAAGAAAATGGTTATTAGAATAATAGTACAACTTGATTTCAAAATTTATTTATAGCGTAATTATGATAGTGTGGTGGTGGCGGGTACATAGAAAGCTAGCAGAGAAATATAACAAAGCATATGTCAGTTGTTTCACTAGCATAAGGATTTATGATTTTTTTAAATAATTTTACTTTCTGTGATTCTAGAAGTTAACCATGCTAGATGAATGCACAGTTGAATCACCAAGACCCAATTTGTTTTCTTTCATTTTTAATAAAAATGCAAACACAACTAAAAGAAAAATAATTTTAATGGAAATATTAGATAATTATATGAAAATATTATAATTCAAGTATATAAAAATTAACACAAAATTTATCTGTAAGTAATTTAAAATATAAGCAACAAAACACTTAGAAGAAAACAGATTAGAAAAAATCTTTAGAAATTTAGGTAAAGATTTCTTGGACAACTCTACAGAAATATGATCTGCCTAAAATTTGTTAATATCTAGACCTGAATGAAAAGACAAGCTAGACCAAAAGAAAGCACTGGCAGATCATAACTCTAACAGAAAGTCTCTAGTCTGAATATAGAGCAAGTGCTCCAAACTCCACAGTCAAGACACACCATGAAACTGGCAGGAGATTTGAGGAGATGCTTCACCACAGAAAATACGAAGTTACCAAATATGCACATGAACAGATGCTCAACATCATTAGGCTCCAGGAAAATATAAATTAAAGCCAAGGTGAACTATCACTGCTTCCTAAATAGAAACTTACCAGGTTTATGATGCTGAGCACTTTAAATGTGTTCAGATTATCGTATGAGATTGATACCTCAATAAAGCTCCTAGAGGGCATGAAGGCAGTAGATCTACTAGATCTACTAGAGTAGATAAGGATAACTCCTAACAAACGTGATATGCCAAGCACACCCACCATCAGTCACAAATGTGACCTGCTGGGATTCCTAATCTATAAGAAGAAGCTTCTTCAGTTATTTACTGAATCAGTTGGCTATTCAGTTTATCTCAGGTTTTTATGATGTGTATGCCCCATTGGTCTTGAAATTAGAAGTCAATCCTTAAAATTATATTAAAATTTATAGAATGTGTTCCCCCTTTCTCTTTTTTCTCCCTTTTCTAACCTCTCTCTCCCTCTCCCTCTCTCCATTCCCCTCCTCCTCATTTTCTCCCTTCTCCACATGTGCACACACACATCCTTAGTGTTTTATGATTTGAGCAGAAAAAAAATGCTCTTCAGAGTTAGACTAGAAGTTATAAACAAAATTGAAATGGTAAGTAATGCAGTCCCTTGGATCACTCTTAGGGGATACATGCTATATAACTCACAGCATCATTCATACCATTGAAAGAATGACCTCAAAGTCATGATTATGATCATCTTTATAGTTTAGCCCTTTGGTGCATGAACATGGAATATTCTTGCAGCTTTAAACACCAGTGATAAGCAGGTGGGTGACTCAAAGTCCCCTACCAGAAAAGTTTCTTGTGAGGTCCAGATGCCAGTGAGCTCACTATGACAATGGAGTAATAAACTCAGGAACAGGGCAGACATGGCTTGCATGCTTCATCTGTAAAGTAGGAAGGACTAGAACCTGGACAAACTCTTAAACCATGAGTTTGACATTAACTTGGGAAAGATGATGGTTCATGAAATAAAAAGTAAAGGAGGGAACCATACTTCTTTGTGGTCCATGTGAGAAAGACGGAGGGTGGGCTCATGGGAATTTGGTTCCTCCTACAAACCTCTACTGTTTTGATTTACATACGTGGGGAATCATTGGATATTTTTCTGAGCTTCTAAAGATAGTGAAGACTGGTTTTACTTTTTTGCTGTAGAATCTAAGAGAGATAGATGGCTGTTACAAGACTGCGAACTTGTCTTCTAAACCAAATATTCCAAACGAAGCCAATTTTCACCTTTTCATTTGTACAAGGCATGTGTGTTCGCTGTAGAAGAACCAAGAAATAAAGACAAGAGGACAAAAGCAGAAATGAAATCATTGTAGAGTCTGCTACTTAAAGGGAAATTCTTACTAGCGCGGTATACCCTCCAAAATACCTGACTCCAGCAAGTTGTACAGTATTTACATTTTGAGATTTAGTGTAATTACATTTCACCCTCCAAACCCTCCCATCTAGCCCTCCTTGTCCACCTTTGAATTCATGTCATTTTATCATTAATTTTTTGCTATGGACATATGTGTATATTATGTGTCTATAGATTCATAAATGCGTAAGAACATTCTGCTCAGTCTGTATAATGTTATTTGTATGTAAGTTTTCAGGACCAATATTTGGTATTGGATAACTAATTGGTGTGATCTTGCCTAGAGAAGACTACTTTTGCCACTCTACGCATTGCTTAGTTACTTGTAGTTCTTTGTGTACCTATGAGCTCTTGTGGTCTTTCTCCTGTTCACTTTGACATGTCTAGTGTTTTTAGACAGTGAGCTTGATAGACATTGTTTTGTTTGGTTCTTTACAACTTACATTTTCTATAATTATTCTTATCTCCTTGAGATCTACTGCTTTAGTGTCCCTTGAAAGATTAATTGGAGAGGAGGGTCTGAAGAAAGAAGAGATGGCTGAGTGGTTAAGAGCACTGGTCACTTTTTCCAAGGATCCAAGTTTAAATCCCAGCACCCACACAGTGACCACAGCCACCTGTAACTCTTGTTTCAGAGAATCTAATGCCCCCACTGACCTCCACAAGGACCAGGCATACATATGATGCACAAACATATTCAGATGAAACATTCATATACTAAAGTAAAGATATAAAATTTTTAAAGATAATTTTTAATTGTGTTTCTTTGTGTGTTTGTGTGTGTATGGTGTCTGTGTGTGTGCGCGCGTGCGTGTGTGTGTGTGTGTGTGTGTGTGTGTGTGTGTGTGTGTGTGTGTGTCTGTGTGTGTATTTGCAAGTACCATGATGCTCAGAGTTGCCAGATCCCCTTGGAGGTGAAATTACAGACAGTTGCAGTCGGTCATGAATTGGAGCTGGGAATAGAATGCAGATACTCTGCCATAAAAGCAAGTGCTTCAGTCTCATATTGTCTTCTTAATACTCTGTTTTAAATATTTATAAGACTAATAAACATCAAAATTTAAAATATCTTTTATAATCTTTGTTTCTCAGCTTTTTATCAAACTCTACATATCAATTAATATGTCATCATTTCAATGCCTGTTTTCTAACTATAGAAGCCCTTATTTTCTTTTTCTACCTCCAACACTATCTAGTCTATTTATTTTTTAACTTATCATTACTTTTTCATGAAACATGGACTTATATAGGATGACTAGAGCAGAAACTTATTTTAAAGCTATAGTTGTGAATTTTAACTGGCAGACGTTAACTTTACAAAAGTTTGTACACTCGGTACTTTTTCAGAGTCACTGAATGAGAACTGGGAGTATATTCCATTGGTGACCTATTAGGGACTTCAATTCTAGCTCTCATTTTCTAAACCTATAGACTAATGGTAATCTATGGATCTGAAAGTTTAAATATTACATGTATTTGAAAAGAAGGAATTCCAAATGCTTAGATGATCGACTTATAGTGCTATGTCAAATGGTGCCAGGTAAATGGTTCAGCTAGTAAGATACTAAGATACCTGTGTAAGTGTGTAAATTTGAGTTCAGATCCTAGCACGTGTGTGTGTGTGTGTGTGTGTGTGTGTGTGTGTGTGTGTGTGTGTGTTCAGACCTGTAATCCCAGCACTGTCACAGGAAAGGAAACAAAAACAGACTATTACTGGGGTTTCCTGGCTTCCCACCTGGCTCCTGAGTCACTGAGAGAATTATGAGGCTAATGTTCTTCTCTGGCCTCTGAGTACACTCAGCCTGCACACACATTAGCTCAAAGGACAGACAAACTTTGAAAATAATAAAAATATCTAAGGCTTTCAGCTGGCTTTTGTATATCAAGTCAGTATAAGAGGCAGTAACTCCTAGACCATGCTTTGGTGAGAACCCATGACCAAATTCACCCATTGGGGTATTGCCTTGAGCTGAAATGAATTCTCCTGAGAGGAAGGAGACCGAGTGAGGATAAGGTTTGTTGGCCCCAGGGAGCTCTAGCAACAATCTCCCATTCAGAGTCTTCATCTTCAAAATTATGGAGCTGGAAAAATGACGACAAGATCTCTCAAGTAGATATTGCATGGGTCTGATAGTCTATATGCACACGCTCTCAGATAAGGTTCCTGCTTTTGAACTACATCCTTCAGTTCTTGGATGCTTGTTCTGCATCTTTGGGCACTGACCTTGTCTTACTTTCGATTCACCCCTCTCTTATTTGGTCAACCACAAATTTCCGTTACCTTTTCTCCCCTAAATTCCTACCTATAATGTCTTTCTTTAGTGTGTCTCATGCAACCTGCCTTCTATGACTGGCTTCACCCAACTATTTTGGTTATAGTGACCCGTAGCTACATTGTAAGTGAGCATTTTGTGACTGTGGCATCCATTAGACACAAAGATGGGTTTGGGCCTGTGTCAATTCAATCCCTTTTGTCTTTGGATATTGCAGTTGCTGAGAATGTTGATGTCTAATCATGTGATGTTGAGAAATTTGTAAGCTTTATGACAATAAGAAGAAACGAGAAGCAAAACACCATATACTCTGTCATTCCAAAGTTATACTGAAGTGTCCTATGAGCAGCCAACAGAAAGAGCAAACTGAGGTCAGGAAGTGATACGGAGTTGGGGCTCTGGAAAAAACAGAAGTGATCATTTATGAGTATAGGGTTTCTTCTGGGCATGGTTGAAGTCTTCTGAAAGTAGAAAGTGGTAATGTTTACATACCTTGTGAAAGCACTGTTACTACAGAATTATGCACCAACTGGAGGATTTTATCTTATACAAATATGTCTCTTCAAATATGTTATTAAGTAAATTATTTAAGTAATTGTTTCCTTATAACTGGACTTGGTTTGACATTTGGCAGCATTTCGGTATTTTAGGGAGATGGTGAATTTCTGGAAGGTACAGCCTCAAGGGGTGCATTTCACCTGAGTGCTTAAGTACTTTTCCCTAGAAAGGGTACTCTAGATGACTCCAGGATGAACAGCAGTAGGTTCCTGCAATCCCCATCTCAGTATGGAAAATGTAGCTCTCTTCTATAACATTTAAAATGCATCTCAACTAAGTAGGTAAATATGGAGGAAACAAGAGTTTGCCTGAAGTATAGTCACAGTGGTGTCTGTCCCCTCATGAGTTAAATTCAGTACAAATAGTAAAATAACCATAACAAAGTCAGTTCTAGCTATGCTGGGTAATTTTTGTCAACTCTACACAAGCTTGAGTCTCCTGGGAAGAGGGAACTACGGGGAACTTGCTGGCTTGTATGCTGTGGACAGTCTTGACAAATGATTAATGTGAGTGGGCACCACCCACTGTGGACAGTGCTACTTCTGGGCAGATGGTCCTGGCCCAGCAAGGCAAGCAAAGTAAATCTAGTAAGCAGCGTTCTTTTCTAGCTCCCAACTCTGTTCTTGCTTGACTTCCTGACCTCATTTCCCTCAATGATGATAGACTGGGAACCCAATATGTAAGCCAATCCCCAAATTGTTTTGGGTTGGTGTTTTATCACAGCAACAGAGAAGCAAACTAGAACACCAGCAGGGATTGTTTTGCTTAGAATTTGATGTTACTGGACATTTGCTATATCTGGGAGTTTTAAGTTGAACAAACATGATTTCAATATCTCCTGTTAGCTATGGAGTGGAGCTGGACCCAGAATCCCATGCCCTACATAGTTTAAGATGTTGAAAGGCCATCTTCTTACCTTTTCCGTTCTCCAGGATGATTGATGCTGTGTCTTCTCTAACTGCTGAGAGCCTGTCTATTTTTAAAGGCCCCCAGAGAAGACACTGCTTCAAAGAAAGGAGATGACAAAGCCTTGCCCTCTGCAGCATCCTCAGCGGGACTAATCAGCCAGGTGTCTGATCTCCATGGCGTCTACCTAACTCTCTTCTCCCCAGCAGGACTGAGCAGCTCCACTAGCGGAACTAATTGTGAGCTGGTATTCCTTTGGAGGTTTGTTTTTATTTTGTTTTGATTTCTTTTTTTGCCAACTGAGAAATTCCTCTGCTTACGTTGTTAACAACAGTACTGAGATGTCAGAATTGATTCCCAGAGGGTCTGAGGGCTCAGAGCATTAGAACATCAACTCCAAGCAACCTTCCCAGCTTCATCCCTCACATTCCTAGCCTGCAAAAACTGGTTCAGCTTCACCCAAACTAAGGTTTCTTCCTTGCTTCCCATCACCTCTTCAAATACCCCACCTTGCCCCAGTAAATCTGAAAGGTATCTAGCTCATTCTCATCACTTTGCAGAAAAACCGGAGATGGAACACAGACTTTCCCAGAAGGGATAACCTGTAATAGAATGTTGTCTTAGGGGTTTGTTTTTGTCTTTCACACATTCCAGCTTACTGTACTGTCAGGTTCATATTATTGCAGTTAGATTTGTGCCCCTTCCCCAATGGGAAGATAAGGATGGCATCACTACAGCAAACCGTGAGGTATTGTCTCCTTTAGAAGTTGGCAACAAGCAGGGAATATGCAAAAATGTCCACTACATGCATAGTAGGGAACAGAACTGACCAAGTAATACATTTCTATGGTCACTGTGGGATTATTTGGGTGAGGAACAAAACTGTGTTGGGTATTATTTGTTTGCATTGAAATTTATTATTGCTTTATTGTTCTGACTCCATTCAGTCTTTTCCTGTTCTTAATGATGTCATAGTGGAAACTGTCTGCAGTGGTGGCTGAGTAGAATGGTTCATTATCACAAATGAGCGATGCCCAGCCAACTAGCACAGTCTTATGGTCTCTGGGGGGGGTTCTGCTGCCTTTACTATTATCCCACATAACTAAAAACAGGCTAGATAGAACATGGGATAATAGTTGACACTTGGAGATTTTCTGAATTTATGTGAACTCTTAGCTGACTAGAGAGTTCTGCTAAGAATCTCAACTGCCTATACAATGAAAAAGCAAGTCAGCTCTGCTTCTCAGACAGTTCCTAACACTGAAACCTAAGAAACTTAAGAAACTTGAGCTCTCTGTTCCCGTGAGTTTGATGAATTCATAAGTGTCTTATACTGAATGAATTCAAACTGTATTTGTGTTTACATGACTACACCCCTTTTAAAGTTCATCCATGTTGTAGCATGTTACAGAACTCCCTCCCCCATTTTATTTATCCATTCATCCTCTGTTGGCTACTTCCTTCAGCTTCATTGCTAGCGTAAATTGGCTACAATAAATACGAAAGTGGAGATGTGTATTTGAGACCTTCTTAATTCCTGTGGATGGGGAATTCTTTATTTGTTGATGGTTTCAATTTATTAACTAGAGCAAAACAAGCCTTCGGAATGCAAGAGACAAAGTCAGAGATGGACCTGCTTACTCCCCACTGGACTTCTTCAGCACAGATCAGTGGAAAGTTTAACATCCCCATTTTCCAGATAGGAAAATTGGAGGAAAAATGTTCCTTCCACAAGGTTGGCCCTGACTTATGATGTATTCCTTTCTACTCATGTGCAGGAATTGACATCGGGGCTTAATTAAGAAACCATATTCAGAAAGGAAGGCTCTCTTATTTCTTGGGCAATGGCTTCCTGACTTTGGCCACAGGATCAAGAGTCACACTTTCCTTTGGCAGCCTTGGGTATTTCTGTCTGGTTGATATATATTTCCAAGAATATTCTCTGTGGGCCTATTTGGCTTCCATTTATAAAAGGTAAGGGAATAATAACAGTTAGCAAGTACACGCCTAAAAGTTTGCACTGAAATGTTCCATGCTATGCACCCCATCAGCATTCTTTTTCATTTTCTTTGTCCTCAAATATCCCCCACCCCCACCCCCTGTATCCCTAAGTCTGTCCTGCCTCAAAGTCAGAGCCCTCTCTATTTCTACCTTCCTGTTAAGATAAATCACTGGAAGATTCCCAGCTTACCCTCCACCGTGGGAGTGTAAACACTGACATTATTTCTGATCTTTGTCCTGCCATATGCTGTTAGGACTCTACATGGCTCTGCCCCTGCCTCCTTGGTTCATCACTTCTTTGCAGACACATCCAGGTTTACCTCTTACTCAAGGTTCCCATCGTACCTACTGGCTGGGTTTGCATCTGACTTTTACACAGTCTCAACATAGTCAGGTGTATAGGGGCCTACAAAACCCAGAAGAGTGACTCAGAAATGTTCTCACAACCAGGAAGCCTGAGGGGAAAATGATATAGCTGCTTAGAAGCATGAGTTTAAGATGTGCCAGACAACAAAATGCACCACTATGCCATTTGAAATCAAAGTTTTGTGTACACATGTTCTTTTTTTCCCCCATAATCTAACATGACCAAGAATCGTGCCAAGAAAATCAGTGCAATCTCCCTTTAAAAACAACTGTTGACTACTAGGTTTTCTTAGAAATAGCCATATTTCATCTGAATTTTCCTTTAAAAAAATAAAAAGCTTTTTCTCTTTCCTTTTGTGGAGCATTTAGCAAATATGCATATGAAAGTACATGATGCCAGTAACTAGTTAGATATAGACATACAGAACATGAAGATACCTTTTGTAATTCCTATGGCCAAAAAAGTAAATGATTACAGTAATAAGGAATGTGGGAATGTCAATAATTCATTAATCTATTTAACAAACTGTCCTTGGACACTTAGTATGTGTCAAATGATCAACATACAATAATACATTAATCATCTGATTTCGTGAGTAATGTATACACTGTTTCTGTAGCTTGATTCTTATTGCAGTTCTTAATTATTAATGTCTGCACTCACCCCCCTCTGCCATACCGGTGCTTTCAAATAGAGGTAATTTCATCTCTCATGGGACATGTGAAAATTTCAGGAGCTAGCTTTGTTAGTCGCAGATACAGGAGTGTGGCTGATTTGTAGTAGACAGAGGACACAGATGCTGAGAAATAACCTACAATTCACATCCCTGTGCTGTGAATCATCTCTGCCCCAAACACCATGTATAATAAGATTGAAAAATGCTGCTCCAAACCCTCAGACTTTTGATACTAGGGACTATTTCATACCTCAGGAGGTCTTTGCTACCTCCTATGTAAAAGGGCTCCCCAAGGAGGCAGCATAGTAGGGGTGAAATTTCAGGAGTGTGAGGATGCTAGGAACAAGCCTCATATCTAGAGAATTGCTACTCAGATTTAGTTTCTGGGCCAGAAGGCCCGCTATCACCTAGGAAGTTATTAGAAATGAGGGAATCTGAAGCCCCAAGTCAAAACCTTCACTTTACCAAAACCCTCAAGAAATTTAGCTGTTTCACTAAGTTGTGAGATATTGACCAAAAGCTCTGGCATCCGAAGGGTAAGATGACGTGGTGATGCTCAGTTACAGAGTTCCAGATTCACCTAGCAATAGAGAGCCAAGGGCACTGCTGGGGTTCTCCTGGTGAGCATAGCTGTAGCCTAGGAAACATCTGAAAGCAGTGGAGGTCTTAAGGTCATTGACGGCACAGGAGCAATAATGCAGTTGTAGCAAATTGAAAGGCAGTGGGATGCTGAGCAAGCAAACTACAGAGCCTGTGCAACACAAGGTCGAATAAAGAGGCTGGACGAGGTTGGGCCAAAAGCACAAAGAAAGAGGCTGAGAGTGGGCAGGGATGGGCCACGTGCCAAGCCAAGGAGAGGCCAAGCCTGGGAGACAGTGGGGGTGAGAGGCTGCAGCCCAGACTGGCTACAGGCCTTTTCATTCCATTGTCTGGGTGGCTCCAGTTCATTAGGGGAATCGAGTTACCCAGAATCCTTTTTCAATACCTTCCAGTCTTTCCAGGACTTGATAATGTGGCAATTAACATGGGGATTCCAGGAATGCCTTGGATTAGAATTTGGTCTGTAGCAGGATGATGTATCTAGAAGCTGGGTATTGGAGAACTTTATTTCAACATTCCTTCCATTCCCTTCTTGAAGGATCAAGTAGATTGAAAATCTGAGAGGAGGAGCAAATATAAAACTAAATAGAAGGGAATCTCTGAGAGGCCAAACTAACAGTTTTCAGATTCTCCACCTGCCTAGCTCTGACTATGGTCAGAGTACTGCCATTGTCTTTGAATATTATGACATTGTTATATTTCAAGAAAGACCTTTAAAGGACTTAAATACTGAGTGTTCATGACTTCGTTTTATTTAAAATGCCAATGGGATCATTTCTATGGAGACAGAGATTCAATCAAGTTTTCTTAGTAAATGAAGTCTACTTGATCAGGAGTCTTTCAAGAATTTTAACATAAACATGACCAAGAATGTAACCATGTCCATAACAGTGACCACATCCATGACCATAATAACCATGTCTGTGACCATGACCAAGATCATGACCACAACTATCTCACTTGTTCCGAGAGATGAGAGAGAAGTGTTAACTACCTAAAGTGCCTGCATGAAACCCTAGGGCACCCGGTATTCCAAGTTGGTGACGCCAATGATACATGGCTTAGACCTTAACAACCCAGAAAACTTAGAACTTGAAAACCCAGCAGACTCTTTTTTTGTGCCTCCAAGAAGAATACAACATCTTAAACGCCTGGGAAAGTGCCAATGATTCTGAGTGACCTTATAGCAAACTGTGCTGCTGGGTGATGTTAGGTGCTTTTTTACCCCAGATTTCTCTAGGCCTTACAAGTCACCACAATGTCATACATTCTTCCCTTCTCTCCAGAGCCTCCAGGAAACCACAAGATTATATGCAACCACACCATCAGTTAAAGTTTCAGAAGTGTGTCCTGTTAGTTTGAAAATTAAGTATTGTTACTTTGGGTGGGTTATCTAAATTCCCTCCCCTTCAGTTTCATAATCATGGAAAAACATGTAATACTTCATAAGACTGTTCTAAATATTAAATGAAATATGAATAATTTAGCAAGTTCTGAGCAAAGTTCAGTGAGCCAAACAGCCCTTGCCACTTTTATCATTGTTCATATTATCTTGGATCTCGGCATTGCTAGTGAGCACACAGGTTAAGAAGCAGAGCTAGACCTTCTGATGAGCAGGTCTGTGAAGTCCCTTCACCCTCTGACCCCCCACACCCCCATTCTCACAAAACTTTGGGTTCAGCCACAGCATCCTAGTTCTCCTCACCTTGAATACTAATAAATAGACGTTTTTCCTGAGTTTGAACTGAGTCTCTTTTAATTCCTAGAATACCTCATTTCTTTGGTGTCCATATCTAATTAAGCATTGTCTTAAGGCTTTGCCATTTCTATGCCAGTTAAGATCATTAGCAAAGGGAGTCTCTACAAAGCTGAATTGAGATTTGTTTTTGGGCTTTGGTTTTGTTTGGATTTTTTGGTTTTTTTGTTTTATTTTTCACACACTACAATGTCTCCCACCATTCTCCTGGGAGGAAGCACCAACCCCTGGTCTCTAGGGTGAGGCTTTGGTCTCTAAGCTCTGTGCTCAAGTTGAAGGCTACACTAAAATTCGAAAGTCAGAGGGCTATAGCTCAGACTTTGGATCTAGAATCTGAACTATAGATGACTTCTAGGCTCGGAGTCTAAAGCAGGAAGGTGAAGAATTCTAATACAATCCTTATACATTCTATACATACACAAAATTATAAATAATGCAGGTTTCCATCAATATAAATTGAATGACAGTTCAAACTGAAAATCTTTTCCAACCTATTCTGCTCATCTCCATTCAAAGAGCTGAAAAAAATTGTGGTGATGGTCAGCCTAGGAGACCATGAGATGGTCAAGCAAGGAGAAGATGTAGAGAAGATGTACGTCTTCTCTAAAGGGTGACAATCATAGCTCTACAGTGTCCAGTAACATGATGTTGTTATAAGTATGTGACTTCTCTAACCCTATTTTGTTTATCTGTAGCTTGAGTTGATATTAGTAATGAGGTTTGAGTGAAGTGGCATTTAGTTCAAAACCTCACATAGACTGAAGAATCATAAATGCCCAGATTTCACTGAGAGCAACTGGCTCAAAGGGAATAGAAAACCGAGTTCCTAATCTTTCCTCTGTGTGTGTGTGTGTGTGTGTGTGTGTGTGTGTGTGTGTGTGTGTGTGCGCGCGCGCGCACACTCTTTTGCTGAACCTACCTCTTGCGTATTTACTGGCTTGAAATGTCCCAGGATTCTCCTGTCTTTTGCTGTGTGCTAAGAAGTAGGGTGCTCTGAGATCCACAGGGAGAGAATTTTGGAGTTTGAGGCACTATTTAGTCAACTCTGCCATAAACCGAATATTATGAGTGAGGTCTGTTCGTTGGCAAGCTACGTGATCTTATGAGGCACAAAATACAGCCCAAGGATTATAAAGCCCTCTTCAGCCTACCACATTTCTCCTTGGAGGGGTGGTGATAGAGGCAGATGGGAAGCTGTCACAACGGGGTTTGCAGCAATTAAAGAGAAAGAGGGTGGAAGGCAAGAGGCAAAGAGAAGTGAACCGCTTCCATGTCATATCACCTCCCCTGACTTTGTGATGCCATGTCCAAGTGCCATAACAGAATTAGCAGACCTTGCAGGGTCCTTTTACTTCAAGATGAATGGTCCTAACACTCGTCCATAGTTCCTATTATAGAACAGGGAATAATAAGGAGAATCACAGCATACACACACACACACACACACACACACACACACACACACACAATTTAGATCACTGTGTCTTTAATGAATTTTTCTCCTCAGAAGAAAGAAGGCAAAACACTTAGGCAATCAACTCCTTTCATGGCTAATGAGTGTAGACATCTTCCCTCGGATCCTGATTGAAGACGATGGTAGAAACAAATTGTTTGTGACAAGGAGCCACCAAGACATTTGCCAGTGGGGGTAGTAGGACAATCTCACAGGGCTTCTCACCTACCGAAGCGGGGGGAATGCAATGCTCACTAGCTTCAAATCCAGGTCACTTGGTGAGACACACTCTGAATTATAACCTCGCTTCAGAACTGGGATTCTGGAATTCTGTGTTTTGTTCACTTGGCGGGTAATCGCCTCTTATTCCCCAACTGGAAACATTAACATTTTCTTTACTGTTTGTGGCAAGCAGATTGAGGAGAAGGGTTAGGATCAGCAGAAATAGAAGCGAGGTTGAAGGACAGGGTGTCAAAATAACCAGTAGTAGCAGACTAAGTGGTGGAGTGCATTCCTAAGCTCACGAGTTCACAAGGAATAGTGAGTCCTAGCAGGGAAGGCATGGGTAGACTAAGACTCTGGCAACAGCAGCTTGCAGCTAGCCTTTTTATATCTTGGAAGATGACAAAACAGAGGGTTGTGCTGAAGTGGGAATGGGTTATATTCCTCTACAAGATTCACCCTCTAGCTAGTCACATCCCCTAGCTTGGCTCCAAATCACAGTTTCATAAGAGAGCCACCAGCTACAGCTCAAGTGTTTAACCAAACGAACCTTTCATTTTCTAATTCTAATAAGCAATATGAACTAAATGAACTCCTACCTGCTCTGGATACTCTGGGATTTTAGAGAAACATTTCAATACTCTAAATTCTGGGCTATCTATTTCACCATAAATAATATGACAATATTGTGTTTCAAGTGCATACTAATTATTGGCAATTTTCATCTTTAATGTTTCATCTCTCACGTCATGTTTAAAACAGTTCCCTGCTGTGTATTAAGTTATTACCTGCTTACAAATTAGCAAGTGTTGAACACAATGTTGAAATCACCTCCTAATTTCTTTCTTAGAACAGGAAGTGACAGTATTAATTGAGAATTAATTTTAAAAGGTTACAGTAGCTCTTCAGCTAGAGGGACAACAAAATGTTGATGAATGTCTATTATATATTTCTTCCTAGAAATATAACCTCCGTGTCTCCTTTGTATGCCCCACTCTCGAGATTACATAGATTAGCAAAGAACCTTTTTTATGTAAAAATGAAAGGAACTTTCTTCACAAACTCCATTGAGTTAAAGCAATTAAAAATATTATACCCAGTTTTCCAAGCCTATGACCAAATCAATTTATTTGAAGAAAACAGCCAAGCATTCTGAGTGATTATCAACAGGAGGGTAGACAGAAGGAGCAATCTACTGGACAAAATAGACAATTACTGTTTGATGTGTGTACCCTGTTTCTGTCACCAAGGCACTTCTTAGCCTCCATAAATAAGAGAGACATATAGCTTTACTAGAATATGCATTTAACAAATATCTAGGTGCCTGAGACTCTCACACATCAACCATAAATCTGTCCTTTGGTTGGGGACAGAATCGTTCAGTTCAACATTTGAAAATCAGAGTTCCTACTTATGGATTGGACATGAGCCATTAAAGATACATTCATTCCCTGCAATTGTTGATCCAGAGATGCTATGATCAGCATACCCACACAGAAGTGGTTTGGGGTTTCTGAGTGTATATTCAGAGATGTTACACAGCTAGCAAAAAAATGTGTTGATGATTGGCATAAAGAATAAGTCCTTAGATATATGGTTAAATACTTGTTTTACACAGATTAGACACAAAGTTATGATTTCATCTCATAATCTTAAGAGATAGGGATACATTGAGAAGTCTTTTAAATTTCTTTCAGAAAACTACAAAGAGCTACGAAACTGCCTCATTTTTGTTATAAGGTAAAGAAGTCAACCTAGGTATTGTCTGATATGCTAACGAGATCCTGCAAATTTTTTAGTGCCATTTGTTTGGATTGAGAACTCAATTTCTGGGGACTAAGAAATGTAAGCCAATCTATGCAGAAAGAAATGGTCATTGAAAGGATGCAAACAGCCCCCACCCACCCCCCGCCCCAAATCCTCAGGCAGCTGTCCAGCATGTGTTTGATGTCATGTTCTAATCACAGAATCCAGAAGTGGTGGAATATGGCTGCCTTTCTGGAATTCTCTTTCTCTCTCCATTTCTGTTAGCATTGTTTCTAGCAACGACCACGGGAATAGCACAGGCCGCCAGTGACTTCAGTTCATTGAACACTTGAGAAAAACAATTATAATAGTTTTATAATTACGAGACCTTGTTTAATAAAAAGATGAAGTTAACCACACTGACAGTAATACAAGGTGCCAAGGACAAGAGGGCCATGGAGCTGTTGAGTGACAATTATCCCCAAATGTGTTGATGTCAGCCTGGCCTAAAGAGAGTCTCCAGAGTGACAAAGAACCAGGAGTTGCTGGATCCACCTCCGACTTTGTCAACCTCCTCTGTGACTTGACTATGGGTTTTTTTTTTGTTTGTTTGTTTGGTTGGGTTTTGTTTTTTGGGGTTTTTTTGTTTTTGTTTTTGTTTTTTTGTTTGTTTGTTTGTTTGTTTGTTTGTTTTTTGGTCTTGTTCTGTAAGATGAGAAAGTAAAAAAGGAGTTAAGTTTCAGGAAAATCATACTACAAAGGAAAAAGTGAAAGTTTTGCCTTAGGCTTATTTAGTTTCATCCAGCTCTCTGTGACTCACCACACTTCTCCGAACCTCGAGTGCATTCTGGAGGAAAGCAGATTTGGGGCTTCCCTAGTTATCCGAAAGGCAAAGGTTAATCTCATACATTAAAGAATACGTTTTTACATGCAATACATCATCTGAATACACGGACATAAGAAATAATAGATGTCCTAAGTACACGTTAACTACTTAGGGATTCCATTCCTTGGCATGCTTTAGGCTGTACAAAATATGTGATTTAATATCTGGCCCCCTTACCAAAAACCCCATAGGTAGTGGAGAGTTGAAAAGAATGTACCAAGTCATACATGGGCTAAAAGAGGGAAATCCCTGAAGCCTTAGAGGAAGTATACGTTATTTTAACTAACTACAAGTCTATTAGATGTTGCAAATGAACCCTAAGGTCCCCATAGAAGATTCTCACAGAAAGATTGATGCTTTTGTACCACCATGCCCCACGCCTGTCTCACTAATTACTACTCCAAGTCATCTCAGGAGTTGGCCATCAACCTTTGCATGTTACGTATCTCTGCACAAAGAGATGTCATTTCAAGAATCTGTGACAGTCCTGTTCCTTCTGCCCTTCGCAATTTTTAGTTAAGGAAGAAAATAACCTGAAACCCCCCCCCCTTGAATCACTAAATATTTTATGTTAGCCACAGAGGAAGTAGAGACGTGTGACAATTATCAGATCCAACTAGATGGAATAAGGTGAATAGAGGCCTGTCCTTTTTTCTAGCCAAAAAGGAATAAATTGTGAGCTTACTTGGCCAAGATCCAGGAACACAGGAGCTCTACAGAGAATAAGGACAGTGCACAGGTTTGAAGATGGTACCCATGGAACTAAACACGCCTCCCTCTGACCACTGGTCCCTTTGTTTCCTCAGGATGTTTCTCTCTTCTTTGCACTTCCTGCTCACAATAATGAGTTGTCTGAAAAGCAGCAATAGAAAGACTATCCCCCCTTAAGACTTAATGAAAGTTATCTTGGGATTTAATGGACGCTGTGTGTAAATAGCTGGTAGAGGTTTAAGACAAAAAAAAACTTGAGCTATCAAATTATATTTAATTTATAGGGCTGGTAATTTTTATCACATCATCACTATGTGGGACTTAATAAAATCTCACATCAATATTTCATGATTCACCACATTTCTGGTGCTACATTTCATTCTTATAAAAAAAAAAAAAAAGCAACTTCTAGTGGGTTCTGAGGATGCCCATATCATTGATCACATAGACAGCTTTATGACATAATAATAAATAATTGAAATGAGTATCACCACAAAGACTTTTCTCATTTCCATACTATTGACAGAGACACATTTTTTAAAATACATGCATTATTTTATAATGACTGCAGAGCACCCTAAATCATTGCACTCCATAATGACTTTTGCATTTGGTATATTCTGCTTAAATTCACTAGCTGTGAAATATTTTTTATCTTTTTGGATTACTAGGAGCACATATATTATGCTGTGTATCTAAAAATATGTTGAGGAGGGCTCTTAACAAATAGTAATATTTTTCTGTCCATTCCTACAAGTCATTCATTTAATAAATTGCATGTACTAATAGAGAATATATGTACAGGTGAGTCTAGCCTACATTTAAAAATGAATTATCTTAATAATATCGATTTGACTGTTAGGGAAAGAAAACATGTGCCATACTTTGGAGTTTGTGTTTGCAGGGTCATGGTGAGAATGGACTGAACTGTGTTTTAGTAACACAAGAAAGTATGACATCTTTGTTTTGTAAAAATATAAAGTTCACAACATTTAGACATTTAAAGGGAAAAGTCTACTTCAAACCTCTGCTTAGAAATAAAAGTTTCCATTAGTTGATTTAGCAGTTAAACATCCAAAGTGTGAATTAACAGCAGCTGCTACAGCGCTCTGACTGCCCTGTGTTTATTGCTTTTACCAATTAGCTTTTAAATTATTTACTCTTTCCCAAGTTAGCATGCAAGGTATTAGATGCCTTTATGACATTCTTGAATAAAGCATATTTATTATATTCTCCTTCTATGTTCTATCTGGCATGATGGTGCACATTGTAAATCCCAGCACTTGAGTGGCAGAGGAAAACAGATCTCTCTGAGTTCAAGGCCAACTGGTCTACAGAGTAAGTTCCAGGACAGCCAGGGCTGTGTAGAGCGAAAACCATTTCTCTACTGCTTGCTTTTCCCGATCCTTCCCTGTAAGTCCCTCCTCTGTTGTGTGAGGTTTCTGGCCTGGTCTTTCCGGCCTAGCCTTGTGGCCCAGATTTTCAGACCCACAGTCCTATAGTTCCACTGAAACCCACAGACGCCTGTGTGCATTATATGCCAATTGGCCTGGGGTCCAGGCATATAACTTTCTAGCTCTTGCTCTTAAACTAACCCATGATTCTTATCTTGTTCAGCCATGAGGCTCGGTACCTTTTCTCAGAGCAGCATTTCAACTTCTTTCCTCGGCGTCTGCTGGCATCTCATCATGGTGTCTCTGTGGCTTCTCTGTGGCATTTTTTCTCTGTTCTTCCTGTTCCCAGAGTTTTCTTAGTCTGGTAGCCCCACCCACTCTTCCTGTCTGCCTTTGGCCAATCAGCTTTTATTAAACCAGTAGGCAGAACAATTATTTACACTGTAACGACATAATTCCACTATACTCCTTTGTCTACTTTCACCTTCATTGTGTACTTATTACCTACAATCCTTTATTCTTGCTCATCATCCATTTTACCCTCTCTTGGTCTCTTCTACATTTTTAGGCCTTACCCAAATCTACAATTACACACACACACACACACACACACACACAAGTACACACCTCTTTTTGAGCTTGATTACATTGCTTAGTATTATGCTTTCCAAGTTAATTTATCATTCTATAAATTTCAGGTTTTTATTTTTCTTTACAGCTTAATAAAAGTCAGTTGTGCATATCACTACATTTGCAACTTGCCTTTAAAAAAAATTGAAGACATACACTAGAAATACTCAAACCCCCTTGACCCTGCATCATAAACCTTCATCTCATCATTGAAGATGTCTTGACCTCCATTCCAATCAATACCACTTCTGCAAAGACATACTGTTTCACAGCTGATTCACTGGTGTTGGCTTGGACCTTTTTATCTTTTCAAGACAGAATAATATGTAAATGAATGTGCCATAGAGAAATGTGTGGAAACTACCCCATCCATACGCCTCTGAGTGGTTCACAATGGAGTAATCACCGGCAAATTGTACTCAGTTGAGAGCTTCTCAATTGCCTTGAAGGAACGGAGAGAAACTAGGTCAAATGCTTAATAGAACTGCTTTTCCTGCCCTTCACTTAGCATCAGGGCTGTGATTTTTCTTGCACTTACAAAGCCGTATAAGAGTGGCTATTAAATGTCCCTTATATTCAAGGAAGATAGTAATGTTTAAATACCACCTAGAGGATAAGCATCTAATGAAAAAAAAATAGATGTTTTTTTAAAATATGAATGATAAAGTTTCCATGACTCATGTTCAGATTCTAAAACTCCCCAATTAAGGTCAAGGAATATTCAATTAAACACAGGAACATCAGTACTGTTTTATTTAAAATCTACAGTTATAATGATCTCTTTCATTTATATCATAAATTTTAGTACTTTTCAAAGAAGTATTTCTTTGGTCTCTATAATTTTAGTGCCCATATTACCTGTCTTTGTGGGACTTTAATGCTGGTAGAATACACAGAAATAAGAAAGGAAATAAATTTTTAAAGTAAACACAGGTTAGAAGAAAATGTTTTAAAAATTTAAAGTCCCCAATAATGGATTGTGTAGAATAGAAGACTCAATTAACCAACTGAGGTGGTTCTCAACCTCCAAAACTCTTCAACCCTTTAATACATTTCCTCATTTCCAAAATTATTTGATTGCTACTTCATAATTATAATTTGCTACTGCTATGAATCATAATGTAAATATCTGACATGCGACTCCTGTGGGGATTGCAAACCCACAGGATGAGAACCACAGACTTAAGGGAAGGATAACAGACAAAATGGACCAGACCATGCTCCAGAATGAAAACTGAGGACTGCATAAGCCCTGACTAATGTACCAGAGGGTCTGACACTCAGTTGAGACTAACCACCCAATGCCTGTTCTCAACCACGTCTTAAAGTTCCCAGATGGCAAGCTAGATACTTTTCTTACAGCCACATAAGGTAATAAGCAAAGTGATAGAGAATTGTTCTATAACTCATTTGTATTGGTCCAGCCCCTAAATTCACTGGTTCTGCAATCCTTTATCCCCAAAGACATAAAAAAAAAAGACAGAAAGTACAGTGGTGTGTTTTGTTTTCTGAAGTCAGTTTACAGAAGGCTTACAAGGGTTTATTGATTGAAAATATAATAATTCCTCCTCAGGGTGTACTTCTCTGTATTAGGTCTTCCATCCTCATTGTTCAGAAACAAGACTTTCTATTATAGATCTATCTCAGTGATGGATACCAATGTAGATCATGGCAAGGGATCAAGAAGTTCTCTAGAAGTGTGGCCTTACGATGTTTGCAGCATCCCTCAAATCTAGCTCAGCTCCTAGAGACAAAGCGAAATGCTGCATGTGAGAATTCCTGATCATTTGAGAAGAATGGATTAGTCTGACCTGTGACCATAGGTATTGAAAGATTCCAATACTACATTTAGCATCAGAGATTAAAAAAGAAAAGTTCTGAAAACATATTTTCTTTTGTTGCTTCCAGAATCTGTGCTACGCCAAAACAAACCCTGCATGTAGATCCTATGGCTTATTTTTACCTCCACCATTTTTTAATTTTTTGCTCCTGAGTTATAGGTGAAATTCCTTGTATGGCATCTGTTCAAATCACCACATAAATATAAAAATTAAAAATAAAATAGTTAGACAATTAACTATATGGACCTGGAAGTGAATATGATATTTAATCTTGGACATCTTCATAAACATATTCTTAACCATTTGCAATATTTAAGAATTTTTAAATGAATTTTTAGATGGCAAAAATGGAAAAGGTGACTTTTTCCATAATTGGGATGTTGCGACCTAAGCGGACTTGATCTCCTAGTAAAAATGAAATATGAATATTATAGCTCTTACAGAAATATAATTTTAAGGTTTATAATAACTAAATAATGCCAGTGGATATAATGTACCATCATTTTTTTAAAAAGAAAAATGGGCTTTTAGAGAGGCTCATGAGAAGACATTCTTTCAGAGAATGTGGCTCCTTTAGAGGCACCTGAAACAGTATTCTCTCTTGGAGGGACTATTGAGCTGAATCACCTGTTCAGCATGTCCCCACATTCCACTTAGAAAGTGTACTCCCCTCCCTATAAACCCTGGGCTCTGGGAAAAGCTACTGAGCTGGCTTATGTGCAAAGGGGAGGCATCGTGCTCTGAAAGTGGAACCGAGTATTGTATCAGGAGAGGAAGACAAGAGCCCTGCTTGCTTCTTCCATGAAGCACAAAGCCTTGCTTTCCTTTTTTACCTTTTGAATTTTATTGAACACAGAGATTTACAAATAATGCCACAAAATAGTATAGATGTTCTTCCTAAAGTCCTAGAACATACTGAGCGTACTGTCTAGATATTTGTGTGTGACTTGGCATATTGGGATTTTTAAGAAAACTCTTTCCTTTCAGTGCTAGAAAGTGAACCCATGCCCTTCTATGTTCCGGGCAAATGCCTCATGATCTCCTAGGTGGGAGAGCACAGCATAAAAAGAAATTTCTAATTAGCAAGAACACAAAATTTCTTTATGGTTGAGGAGGACTATCATTGAGAGATTGGTTGGAAAAAACTGAATGAAAATAGCAAGATAATGGTGGCTCATGTCTTTAATCCCAGCACTCGGGAGGCAGAGGCGGGTCTCTGTGAGTTCAAGGCCAGCCTGGTCTACAGAGTGAGTTCCAGGATGGCTAGAGCTACACAGAGAAACCCTGTCTCAAATAACAAATAAGCAAAAATGTCTGAAAGTGATCTCTCTGGTTCCCTCAGAAATGAAATTGCAATTTATAATATTTTCTGTGAATTCTATTCCTGATGTTTAATTGCTGCCAGCAAGGTCCACTGTCAGTTATTTTGATTTTTTTTATGTCTAGAAAGCATACCAACTGATAAGATAGCAGGAGCTTGTGTACCAGAGAAAAGCCCCAGTGAAATCTTTCTCATCAAATTTGCCAGTGTAGTCAATCATGGTCTAAGCAAACTGATTGTTTAAACTGGCATGTATCAAAAATAAAGACAGGAAACACAAAGTAAAGTATCTGCACATATTATTTTATATGTATAAAATATTTTTATATTATGTGGTTAAATTTATATTTCTAAGATGTAAAATATCTACTAAAAAAGAAAAGTTATTAGTTTTTAGTTTTTAGAGGTCTTGAAGCCTCCTTAGCCTAGCACATAAAATTACATATAACAACAAGAATGATTTGTTTCTTGATGTAAAATAAGAAAGTTTAGTTGTAATTCACTCTGGAGCATCCAACAGATTCATGTGCAGAATTCGACATGATAAATCCAGCCGTGCTTTACCATCATGTATGTGTGTGGGGGGGTGTTTTTTGCTTTGTTTTGTTTTTCTTGAAATTTCATTTGCATAGTTTCCCTGTCTATAGAAGAAGATGAAATAATTGTTAAGCGCACACACACACACAGACAGACACACACACACATACACATACACACACACACACAGACAGACACACACACACATACACACACACACACACACACACACACACACAGAGAGAGAGAGAGAGAGAGAGAGAGAGAGAGAGAGAGAGAGAGAGAGAGAGAGAGAGTTTAAGATATAATAACTCCTGAAAACTTTGTGGGAATTGAAGCTACAGGAAAGTCAATCAGAGGGATTTGGATTTGCAAAAACCACTAGACCAAGAGAGAAACCCATATGTCTGAGAGCAGCCCTGCACATCCCCCTCATTCTCCTCAGTAGTCTGGGTACCATGCAGAAGCATGAGGCAGCTACAGTGTTGTGACATATGGAGCTGCCCATCCATCTAGGCATCTAGCAGTTGACTGCATCATCAGCTACCATTCCCCCTCCCTCCCATTTCTGACCAGTCCCCAGGTTGTCCCTACCTGACAGTAAAGAACTCTTGGCTCTGTACAGTGCCCAGTTGTGTTTCCATCCCCAAAGGCTACCCAGACCTATTTCTCTCCTTCCTTACTTCCGCCAACCCTGCCTGCCCATCTGATTTTTTTTTTTTTTTAATCGTTAGCTAATTCATTTATTTCTGTGGAAAGCCCTAGGAACAGTTCTTTCCCAAAGAGCTACTTATTTGATTTTTAGGTGCAAATTCTTGAACAAGCTATCATGAATCTAACCTGAAGGCAGGTTTCTTACCAAAACAAGTATCTTGCCTGAAGCCTCCCATATGGATTGCTGTATCTGTAGGGGGTGTGGGACCCTGCAGTTGAGGGCAGCATAAGGGGGAAACAGAGACCTGGTTCTAAGCCAGAAGACCAAGCACTACTTTTACAATAAAATTTCCTTTTCCACATTGCTCTAGGCCACTACCATTAAACTTTCACTGCCTTGCAAATGACCTTCTAGGTCCCAGAATCCCTGTAGAAACCCAGATTAGAAGTGGGGCTTCATGATGTAGAGGGTTGTCAGGGCTGAGCCCCAGAGCTTAGGGAAAGCTGTCTTCTGTTAGCATTGTTCTCTGCCCTCTGGAGCTACAGGAAATGAAGACACTCACTGCAGTCAGAGTCCTAAAGTAAATGGATTTGCCTAAAGCCATGAGTGCTAGAAAATGACTGAGATGCCTTTTGAACCTTATTCTAGCAGTCTCCTGATAATTGGCTTTTTACCATTGTGTTCGGCTGTATTTATATAGAAAAAAGAAAATGTCTGGCATAGAGCCTCAGCAGTGAGTTCAAGCTGGAACAGGTGTGAGGAGAGATGGCAGCATATTTTCCCCACTGACAGGATGAGACTTTAATATCATCGCCTTAAAAGCACCCATCCGAATTTCCCATCTTTCTTCCTCCCCTAAAACTCAATTTATATTATATAACCCATCCTCATGGAGTAGTACATTGGAGCTAAGAATTCGCCTTCTCCCTATATATAAAGACACTGACGCATTTCCCAGTCAGCAATAGGATTGCCTTCTCCAGGAAGCTTTTGGGCAGGTGTATATCTGTCCTCCAAGATTCTGTACCCCGTAGAACAGTAAAATACATCATGACTCTGTCTTTGTTACTGCATGATTTGGGGCCAGTGTGGACAATGTGTGCTATTATCCAGTACCCAACTCTCATTGTGTCTCTGAGAACACACACACATTGCTGCCAGATGATTTTTTTTTTTAAACAAAACCAATCTGAACTAGCTACTGAATTTTCCACCAAAACTTGGCTTGGACTTCTCTGTAACTATTGTATTTGTGTATGTCTTTTCTAGTCAGCTAGAATTCACACTGCATAGTACCCTTCTGTGATAAGTTAGTATATCTTAGTAAATATTTCCAGCTGGTAACATAACCAGACTTGTATCATTTTTACTAGTTTCTGCAAAGCAAACAGTATTTAGAACATGTTGTAATATTATTTAAAGAGCTCCAATTTTTTATGAAGTAGATAGCTAAGTGGCCTATTATTGCCTTAGCAGACAACAGATATCACTCACAGACCCTAGGGTGACTTTAGAAAGGTCAACTCCATAGCCCCAGTTATATTCAAATGACCTACTTTTAGGATCACATCACCTCTCACTGTCAAATTCAAAGAACAACACATGTGGTTCTTTTGCTAAGTCATAACTATGATCAGACCAGTGAAACACATGTAACTTTTAAGCAACTGGATCCACAGAATACTGATCTCATTAGTTGAGAGTGACTCTGAATACCATTGGCTAGCTAAGCTCATTGCCATACAGAAATCACCATTATACCAGAAACACCCTGGAATATGCCAGGTTCACTAGTTCAGATGCCTTTAATTTATACAGCTGAATCATCAAAGTACAGCCATATCTTCCCTCCTGACCACTGAAGACCAGTCAGGTCACTAGCAATCAAATAGCCTTCTACAATCAAGAATCAGATTTTTTTTAATAACTCATGTAATAGGCTTGTTACCACTGTGTGCGGTTCTGAGCCAGCTAAGGTGTCTTTGTCTTGCGTACCAGTCCAAAATTGCTGCTTAGTTTGAAGGTGAAAACTTGGGTAAGAAGCAACCCAACAGAATATTTCTACCCATGAGCCTGAGCTTTCTCTGAAGTGAAACCACTGCAAAGATAATTACAGGATTAAAAAAATGATTGAAAAATAATCATGTCTAGAATCTGTGGAAGATAGAAAAGAGTTCCAGTTACTCCTTAAACAGATATCTACTGTCTGGTAGTAGTCTAAGGGATACTAGTACTCATCTAGGCACTGGGTACTAAGCAATAAATAGACCGGAGACTTAGCCGAGAATTCTACCCTTTGTCTTTTATTAGTCAACCCTGCTTCAAACAATTTCCTTTTTTAGGTTTTCTTCAATGTTATTCATGTTTCAAAAATTATTTTGGCATTTTTCTATAAAGATCACATAAAAAAAATCAGTAAAATATTCTGTCAATAAACACTGAAATAAAAAAAAAACCTCTAGTGCATTAACAATATTGTCTCCAATACAAAATAAATCTTCCTTCTACTCTTTCTTAATTAATGAATTAATCTTTTTATTATTGTGATTACTATCAGTATTATCATAAACATCATCATCACTTTAAGAAATGAAAACCCAAACCAGGGGTTTGGGCATGATAGGAAATTATTCTACCAACGACCTACAATCCCAGCTCTGTTCTTTTCTTTGTTTGGATTTCCAAGGAACAGTACAATAGACTTTCAATTCTATCTCACTGGACGAGTAAACAAGTAATTTTGTTGTGAAAACGCACATTATCCAAGTCCAGCAAAAAGAAATGGATGAAACCACAAGCACTGGAAGGTCTTTACCCTGTAGGAGAAGATTCTTTATTTTGTTTAGCGGAGAGAATAATTCTTTAACTTGGCCCAGAAGGATCAGATGAAAAGCCAAATATCCTTTGTGTAAACATCACTATCTCTCCTGGTCTGGTGGCAGACACCACTCTGCTGGTGTCATTACCTGGGCCTGGGTGACTTTTGTCAGCCAGCGTTGACCAATATAAATAAAAGTTAATGCTATCAATTGTCATTATATTTTGTATTGAGATAGAGGGAATGTCAAGAGACAGGGCACATCTTTTACAAACAAACAAAATTACATCTAGAAGCTGTCTTTCTCCACTTAGCCTCTTGATCTACAATATTAGTGCCACACTGCTAAAAGCTTTCAGACAACTTCCAATAACCTAGGGTTTTTAGTATCTTGTGTGTGTATACACACACACACACACACACACACACACACACACACACACACACACATATGGCTTAAAAACATACATGCCTTGGAGTCCAACCCAGGTTTTGGGTCATATCAAATTTCAAGAACCATAAACTTGCTGAGTTCTCATTTTCTTATCTACAAACTGGAACTGTAATGCTCAACTCTCAGGCTTGTTCCCAGAGCCTTTGTAAATGTCTGTCCAAGAAGACATGATTGCCATCTCTGCTTTTGGAGTCTGCTTGACAATTTTTCAAGCTTGAATTTGTGAAAAGTTGCATTCTGTGGCCGGTAAGACACCTTATAACCGTGTCACTAATGTTGTTGTCCTTTAGTTACAAACCTAGAACATCAGAATACATGGGAGTGAAACAAGAACACACTGCCTTCTGTAGGGTTTTAGGGTTTCCATTGCTGTGATGAAACGCTATGACCAAAGAAACTTGAGGAGGAGGAGAGTTCATTTCAGCTCTCACTTCCACATTGCTGTTTATCACTTAAGGAAGTCAGACAGGAACTCAAACAGGGCAGGGACCTGGAGGCAGGAGCTGATGTAGAGGCCATGGAAGGGTGTAGTAGTGGGGTTTCTTGGTCCCGGGGGGGGGGGGGGGAGCGGCAGAGGCCTAGATCCTGCCGCACCAGACCCCTTAGCCACCAGCCACTGCTGCTCAGGCCCCTAGAAATGACTCAGATGCTTATATTAACTTCATGCTGTTTGGCCTATGGCTCAGGCACATTGCTAGCTAGCTCTTATATCTTAAATCAACCCATTTCTAGTAATCTGTGAAACTGACCAGGATACCCTGATAATCATTCATAAGAACAGGAAGCTCACTCATTTCTAAGGTACAAAGACCTGCCCCCTCTACATCTGAAGAAGTGTAATACCTTTCCTATCTCAGCTGCCTCACTCAGCACTTCCCCTTAATGAGCAGCTATTTACAAGACAGACGTGTGCAAGCCTAACTCCGCAAGAAAGGAAATGGAGGCAGCAAGCTACACCAACCCATTTCAGACAAGACCAAGAAATAATAGACAGCAAATGCTGTGAGAGTATATGTACAATGTGTGTATCTATACGCATGCATTATACAATGTGTGGAGTCTGAATAAATGGAAACATTAAAACCTTATGTAGGTCAGAAGTGCATTTCACCGACTGACCACTTAAAAATAATAGGCTTTCTTTGCAAAATTATTCTTATAAGACACCTAAGACTTCCTACTCAGCCACCATGTCCGTATAGAACAGTGGTTCTCAGCCTGTGGGGCCTGCAACAGGTATTTACATTATGATTCATAATGGTAGCGAAGTTACATTGACTTAGCAACAAAAATAATTTTACGGTTGGGGGTCCCCACAACATGAGAACCTTTATTAAAGGGTTGCCACCTTAAGAAAGTTAAGAACCACTGATACAGAGAAATGCCTTTAAAGCTATGATCCACATTTGTTTGGGTTCTCATAGAGGGGAAGTTTTTGGCTTATGACAAAACAGCTAAGTGGTGACCAGTAAGAGATATGGGAGTCATCTTTTGACTCTTTTGAAAGTCACGCAGTTGCAAGAGTGACATCCCCTTTCCTTATGTCCTGCTTTTTTTTTTTTTTTTCACTTGCAATCTTAGGAAGTGCTGTCACAAGTAAATGTGTTGGAAATTGCAAATCTTCCTCAGTGTCACTGGTACCTGAGGGCTTGTGTGGAGGTGTCTTTGAGGCAGAGGCTCTCAATAAGCACCTCATATGTGATCCCTACTGAACTATTTGGCTCTAAACCTCCAAATAACTGTCTATTACTCTTTCAAAAGCACAGATCCAGATGCATTTACTATTAGGCAAAACCAGTTTTCAAATTAATTAAACACACACACACACACATGCTAAACAATGTCAAGCTTTTAGCATGACAGGACAGCTGAGGAAAAGTGACAGAATGATCATCTAGACACCAGCGTTCCTATTTTTCCTCTGTGCCATCGTTCCATCCTGTTAGGACTAAAAGGAAAATGTTTACTTTCTGTGCTTAATTTTGCTTCAGTTGAGAGGACCAGTTCTTTCATTATTATGATGCACCCTCCTTAAGCCTCAAGTTGTCTTCGATTCTAGCACAAAGGTCAATAAAGGGAAATCTGTGGTTTCGTTACACTTTTTAAAAGGGACCCTGAAATGGAAATTCTTACAGGAAGCACCTTCTCTATTTGGGTTAAATCATGGGCTGTCACTTTAGATAAAAGTTCAGCCCAGGTTCTCAGCCCAGGGAACTTACTGGAGACCAAGGGTATAAGAGGGTGACTGGACAAGATATCTGCCTCTTTGGGGCTAATACTGGGTCAGAGGTCAAGGTCCTCTTGTGGCCAGTGTTTGTTTTTAATGACTACCTTTGTTGCCAGGCAGGACTGCACATGGGTGAGATCCAAGATCCTTTCTTTTACATTCCTGGCAACTGAATATTGCCCTTTCCCTGTGTGGGTTTTTTTTTTTTTTTCCCTAGGCAGACTGGAGCTGAGAACAGTATGAAAAAATCCTCCTGGTGGGACAAAGGTCTCCAGAGAGTGATGCTTTTAGGTGTAATTTCTATGCCTAATCATGGGTAATAATAAGGGTCATGGTCTGTATAAACCTGGGTCCATGAACAAATGTACTTATGCAAACTTTGAATCCCAGCATACTTACATCAATAAGCACTATGTAGGCTCCCAGTAAGAAGCTCAATGTCTTGAGTAGCACAGAGATACACAGGCAGGGTTGTAAGTCCCTTGAGCATGAAAAGAGACTTTATCCAAACACTCGTTCTTTTTATTAAGGGTTGAATCAAGGCTGAAAAAGCAGATTACTGGAGCTTATCCTGGATGAGAAATTAGTCCCTGCTACTACTCCAGTCTTAAGGATTTCCAGAACATTTGGCTCTCAGATTTAGGTAAATTTCCCAGCAAGCCCCTGAGTTAGATAAGGAATATAAATGTGCTGAAAAGGTTGGCGGGTCAAAAATAAGTGACATTTTATTGCATTTCATTGTTTTGCTACCATAATAGAGAGAAAGCCAACACTGGTAGAGACATTTCAGTCACAAAAGAGTCTTCTGGTGGCACTTAATTGAAAGGACAGAAGCCAGGAGCTAATCCTGTTGTAACACTTAAATGGATGGATAAACAGACCCCTCTGAGTTGCCAATTGTGAACAGTGGATTAAGACAAATCCAGAAGTTCTTTATTCCACCCCAGATTCAAAAGAAGCACCAGGTGGGCAATCACATCCTTAGGATCAAGGAGCATTTATCTGTGACAGCATCATCCACAGCTTCCAGTTGGCAGACCCCCCCCCCATTATGGGTTATATAATAACCCCTGTCTCTGCTTTGCTTCTGTAAAAAGAAATCAGCTTTAAATAATAGGTCTTCTTCTTTCCGAATTTGTCAAAGTTTTTTTTTCTTTGTTTGTTTTTTGTTTTTGGTGGTTTTTTTTTTTTAGAAGTTGTCTGAAGGGAGCTCAGTCCCTGACCTTACTCTAAAGTGAACTTTCTCTGTTGGGAAGGTAGTCCCCTCTTTAAAGTGATGCTTTTAATTTAAATTGTTACATTTTCGAGAAATTTCAAACAAAATTTCTCCCTCTATTTTCTCCTGTAGTTGCCTCAAGGCATAACACACTCTTAAATTCAGTGTGTGTGTGTGTGTGTGTGTGTGTGTGTGTGTGTGTGTGTGTGTGTGTGTGTGTGTGTGTCTACATGTGTGCGCACGCCTGGGTGTGTGTGTCTTACACACAACCAATGGACTCGATTTAGTGATATCCATATGCACAAGTGTTTGGGGATAACCACTTAGGATAGAAAATCCCAAGGTCATGTCCCTGAAGAAAACCCATTCTCCTCTCTTCAGGAGCCACCCTCTGCCTGTAGCCTTACATCTAAGGGACCTAGTTCACAGACTCACTTTTTAACAAATGCTGGCTGGGACTCCAAAGTTGCCAGACAGGGTTCACAAGGCTTGGCTGATGTGACTCGCCACTTTGTAGTTATTCTTGGCAAGGGGCCTGTGTAGAGTTGGCTTATGAAACATTCTGCTGTTCGTGGCCTTCTTTAGACGCTGAGCAATCCAACCAACACTGAGGCTAATGTTGTTTGTTCTTCTTGCTGCCCTTTCCAGAAACTGTGTAAAAGGCAAAACAATTCCTATGCCTCATTCTAGCCCAGCCACCAAAAGCACATTTCTCAGTCCCCCCCTTTTTTACATGACCACAAAAATGTCTTGCAGAAGACATTGTTTGAAAAGACTTAAAAGGCTTCCCCTTCCCACCTCTGGGAATAGGATGCCTTTGTAAAACCCAGAGGCTCTGCTTATTAATGAATAGAATAATGAATGCTGAAGTGCAAGAATGGATCTGCTGGATTCTAGGAGCTGATCCCTAAGGGAGATGAGAATTAAGATCAATAAAGATACTTAAATTGCTCATGCTCTCAGAAATCTCTATGTGGCGATTGATTAATTATGCCTGAGGAATGACAAATGATTTCTTTTCCAAGAAAGGGTTTCTCTGTGTAACAATCTTAGCTGTCCCTGAACTAGCTCTGCAGACCAGGTTGGCCTTGAACTCAAAGAGATTCACCTGCCTCTGCCTCCCAAGTCCTGGGATTAAAGTTATCTGCCATCACTGCTCAATGAGCAATTTTTTTAATGTATCTCAGCTTTTGTAGTAATTATTTCTCCTATTCTAAGCACCTTTGCTTGGATAGTCTTTCAGAGTCCTAAAAGATTCCCTTCAAGTCATATCAGGAACGTTGTCTAAATTGTTGGTCTGAAATTATTCTCAGTCATCAGTTCACATCTATATTTATCTCTATCAAGGGGTATCACATACTATTAGACTTCAGAATGCAGGGGTAATTCACTCAGTTCAGCATCCCAGTGTCTATATTTCTCTCATGCCAAGGAAAGAATAAATAAGTGACTGAGTTTATTAAGAACTGAGGTGTCCCAGGTAGTGTGATTAGCAGAGTTTTATGACTGAAGGCAAGTGCAATACTTGGATAGTTTGACCACCACCAGTTCTTTTTTTTTAACATCAAAATAGAGCATTTATCTACAAATGCAATATGTATTTCCATCTACTTATGTGAAAATTTCCCTATAAGGTACAGAAGTGGATTATTGTGATATTTTCCCACTATATCCAGTGACTATGAATAGTGAAATAATATCTTAGGGCATTTGAGGAAGGGAATTAATCTTTCACTTTCTAGTGTCTATTTTCTCAAGCTTTATTATCATTAGTAATATTCTTCTAAAGTGGTAAGCATTCATACATTTTAGTCACTTATGTACATCAATGTCCATGTCTGATACATGGTGGTCATCTATATCATCAATATCTATGTCAGATTTGTGGTAGCCACTTATATCATTAATGTCTATGTCTACTGTTGTAGTCAGAGGTAATCTGTAAGTTATGACCACTATCAAAAAGGGAAAACTTTTCCATTGTTTACTGTTCTCATGTAGCTATTCAATGTGTCCACCATTGTCCTCCAAAGCTTATAATTCAAAACCGCCTTCTTTAAGACAATAAGCTTCAGGACATTATCGTATTGTCACATGGTGTCCTGAATGTAGTTGTCATTTTTCAGTAATCGTAACTTTAAAAATCATAATCCTACTATTTACAAACACATTTTTGCCCTTACAAGAATTGTGTGAAGTTGTTGTTTTAACCATTTTGTAGGTGAGACAGCCATTGAAGGAAATGTCAATGGAGAGAATTAGATAATACAACTGAACACTGAATTTTAAAAATGCTCAAAATCGAAGATCAAAGGAACTGTAAACACTTAGGGTAGTCCCCACTTTCGCTCCACTTTCTAGGTACGTTAGGGAAAAAATAAATTACAAACAGAATGACTGTCTTTCATCACAGTTACACATATGACTGTGTATGCCAACTTGCTTCCCGAGGCTCGGGTAATGATTTCTTTCCCTACGTGCATAGCAGGGCCTTTGAGATGCACACCTGCTACGAGCTAAGTCAAGCCCCATCAATTACAGAATCAAATAAATGACTTCCAAAAATGATGTTCATGCACAGTAAAAGTTGGCTGATTCTGGCTAAAGAGTTTTCTCTGATTCTACAATATCAACATTTGGAAATTGCCCCCATGGAGTTTCAGAGTTCACATTGCCCATTGATACTAAGCGAACCACTTTATATACTAAAGAATTTCCTTTGCTTTATCCTGGCTTGTGTAAATTTTTCTCAGTTTCTGACATTGGCTTTTTCTATGTTAGGGCCCTTTTCTATTTTACCAGCGTTTGAGTAAGTTACTTGTCTTAAAAATCTGAACTATAAGTAAGCCATTACTAAAATGCCCTGTGACCTCCCGGCATGCCGAATGACTTCAATATCCGTAAAATTGTTAGCTGAAGGATAAGCTGTCTAGATGAGAATGGTATTAATAACAGTCCCAGGAGGATCCCTCTCAGACTCTTTCTCTTGTTGCAAAGGAAGCAACAGCTGTAAACCACCCATAAACAGCTGTGGACCACACATTTCAAACTGTCGACATCAATGGGAAAGCAATTTTGATTCTTAAAATTACAGACTTGAACCAAGGCTTTGGCCTTGTAAAATAATCAGCCTGTCACATCTTTAAAATCTGAGATCAAATTTTCAAACTCTATGAATCTGGAGGAAGCATCAAGACTTGAAATAACCAGTATTTAAGCAACTGTGCTTTGAGGACAAGTCAAAAATATTTGGAGTAAGACATAAAAAATTTTTAAAGCAGCAAAAGCCGAGTATTAATTAAATTTTATAAGTTTTATTTAAAGACTTTTTATGTCAAGTGTGAGGAGGTATCTGGTGCTGGCGAGAAGATTGGAATAAGACATGGAGAAAGAAAATGGAGTTTTCTAAGCATGGTGCCACATGTCCAGATGCCTCATCAGTGTGTGCCTCACAAAAGAGAAGGCAACCACTAGAGCAGATTGCCTTTGTCTCTGGCCCTCTGACACTTCAGGATATTGCTTTTCCCACATTTGCATCATTCTTTATTTTCAAGAATGGAGGTCCCTGTCATCACTTCCTAAAGCTTTTCTTTGCAAAGACACAACTTAAGCTGTAGCAAGTAGGACTGCAGAGTGACAGTCACACGTTTCTAAAAGCTAGAGCCAGTGATTCAATAAGCATGTTCATTTTTACAATGAACTGAGACCCCAACCATGAGTGGCCTGGACTGATCCGAGCTTTGTCATGGTAACCAAGATGTGCTACGAGGCCTTGTGTTTCCGTTTCCTTTCCTGCAAGATTGCAGTTTTAATATATTTACTGCACGAACTTGATGTTCGAGTTAAATGCATTAATAAAAACCGTTCATGGTGGTTCTTATGTGTGACTGTCCTCATCATTGCTCTTAGGGTTTGTTTTATTTTTGCAGTCACATGACAAAGATTCCGGGTTTTGTCACATCTATTTTTGTAGTGTTTATTAATGTTTCATCTGCTTTGTTAAATACCTTACGTTATTTTATTTAAATTCTATGGCAATCTGATATGGTATCCACTATTAACACTTTATCTTTTATTATTGAAAATAAATTCCTTTCCCACACAATATACCCTGATCACGGTTTCCCCTCCCTCTCCCCCTTCCAGATCCCCAACACAGCCACTCCTATATGGACCCACTCTCTTCTTTTTATATCTCTCATTAGAATAGATTAAGTCTCTAAGATATAACAATAATATATAAATCAAAATAAGTTTATGGTAAAATAGAAACTATCACATCAAAGTTGGGAGACAGAGCAACAGAAGGAACGAGTCCAAGAGAAGGTACAAGCATCAGAGACCATTCGTTCACACACGCGGGAGTCCCATGAAAACACTAACTGCAGAGGTGCAGGCTCTGCGCATGCTCCTTTAGTCTCTGTGAGTTCATAGGAACTTTACCGACTTTGTTTTAAATATGAGAAAACTGAGTCATCCAGAAGGCTCAGTAGGTATAGGCACTTGTCACCAAGCCTGACTGCCTGGGTTTGATTCCAGGGACCCATGTCGTGAAAGGAGAGACATGACCCCTGTCAGCTTTTCTCTCACCTGCATGCCTGTACCTCGGAATACTCATTCATGCACATGCACAAACACACACATAGAATCACACACACACACACATACACACATGTGCACACACACATATATACGTACACACACATGTACACATGCACGCACACGCACATACATATACACACATACATACACACAAGCACTCACAGACACACAGGCACATACATACACACAAGCACTCACACACATACACATACACACACATGTGCACACACATACATACATACACACACATATACACACACACATACACACATGTGCACACACACATACATACATACACACACATGTACACACATGCATGCACACACATACATATACACACATACATACACACAAGCACTCACAGACACACAGGCACATACATATATACACATACACACAAGCACTCACACACATACATATACACACACATGTGCACACACACATACATACATACACACATACGTACACACACGCACTCACACACAGGCACACACTCAAACAAAATAAACATAATATGAGGAAATGATAGAATAAAGGGTGTGAGTAGCCTGTCACAATGACAAAGCTACCATGTGACAGACCTATTATGTTGTCTTGTTTATAAGCATAAACCTTGTGGTGTGAGATGTCTTTTTGTATGTTGTAAATTATCATTAGATAATAATAATAAAAAGTTTGGCCTATGGCAAGTCAGCTTATAGGTAGGCAGGAAATCTAAACATAAATAAAAAGGGGGGACAGAGCAAAAAAGAAAGGACAAACATACACACACATGACAAAAATGCTACTCTAACAAAAATTACCAAGCCACGTGACTAAACAAAATAATAATCATAAGCTAGTTTAAAAATAAAAGTTAACAAGTGATAACGCCTAAGCCATTGACCAAACAGCATATAATTAATATAAGACTTTATGTGATTATTTAAGGCTGTTAGTCCAGATCTCAGAGCTAGACCAAGCCAAAAACTTTTTTTTGCAACCATGCATTTTGGGCTATGTCCATCTTCGTCTCCCGCGTACTTGCCTGTGTTATAGTTCCACGTGGCATTAGACTGTGGTGTAGAGTTCCCATTGTGTCCGGTTTAAGCTTTCTACCCGAGGCCACTTGACCATGACAGACTTTCTGAGATGGAGCACCAAAGAAGGTCATGTTTGGCCCCATAAAAAGATAAAGTGTTATCCATGATGCCCGTTACATAAATCATTCTCAACCACGGATCATGCCTACTATAGATCTTGGAGTGTAGAGAAATAAAATATTCTCGCTGCCGGAATAAAAATGTCACTGAAAAGAATGGCCTATTTAAAGCACATCTTCCAAGATTAAACAAGTCGTCACACTAACAGAGAGACAGAGGGCTGCTCCTGTCCTCCGTTGTCCCTGACTGTGTGTCGCTCACTTCCAGTCTTGATGTGCGCAGAAACCACTCAGCTTCAGCGGCTGACTTTGCTCTGTGAAGCCTTGGTTCCCACAAAGCACAGAGACCATAGACATCTGTCTTCTGTTGACACAGAGAACAGATTATCTTCTGACGTGTTAGAAATGCTCCCAACCCCGCTTAAGGCTCTTGATTTTGCCCAGTGTTCTCGCTGAGCCTGTAAGATTTGCATGGGAGCGTCATCTGAGTCCGGTTTTCTTCAGTCACCGCATACCGACATAGCCCAACCAACTTCCCGTGGAACTACCCCTTTAGGGAACATGTGGTCACCGGAGCCTTCCGTGAAAATCAGCTGAGTCTGGTGGTTCTCAGCCTCGTCTTCTTGCCTGGCCGCCTTCGTAGCAGGTGAGAGAACACCGAATGAATTTGAGCTCTCAGCTTCTCAGATACATTGCCAGGCTTGGCATTTCAAAGTCATCTACTGGCAAATTTTACTTAAATCAGACAAGTTCACATGTTTGGCTTTTACCCCTAGCCTTGTGGATATTTTGGAAAGTTGGAATAGAAGCATCCTTGGTGCTGGCCAGTCTTTCAGGGAGTCTAGCCACATTCTGCTGCATTTGAGGAACTGACTGGGGGAGACGCAGTTCCTGAACCTTTAGGAGAAATCTATCCCCAACCCTCACTCCGCCCCACTCCCATTCATGCAGACTGTCTTCATTAAGAATTAACTCATGAAAAAGCTCTGCCTTAGATTCTGCCTCCATTGATGACCTTTGCTCTAATAAACCACCTTTTACACAGTTATCGTATGTGTGATCCTCACAGCAGCCCCTGCCATACAGATTGGATAACGGTCATCCTCTTCATTTTAGAGCCAGGAAAGTTCAAGCCACAGAAGAATATGAGTTATCCAAGGTACATGAAGCCCAATGTGAAGGAAGATGCTACAGAGCCAGACATTCTGACTTCCAGTCCACAGTTCCTTTCACACAACCTGCCACTGAAAATAAAAACAGGCTACCCTGAGCATGACAAAGCCTGTTGCTTTGGGAATTAACTTTAATTTTTTTTTTCCTGCAGATACAGGGTAGTTTACTTTACAAAAGCCAAAAATGTACCTGATTAAAGTTAGCAGCTAACTCAGCTGATGCTGGACATGATAGAATTCTGTCTCTTGATCAGAAAATAACAATTTGAGCTTCGTGGCCTCTCTTGGCCATAATAATAGACTCAAGGATACATGTGGAGACCTTGTCTTAATCTATTACTATTGCTCATTTCCAGAAAACAAAAACTACAAGTCAAGAGTTTCACCTAAGTTTTTAAGCACTTTAATTATAAAGTGTCATCATATGATTGTTGTTCCCTTTACTTAAGATGAGGTCAAGTTAAACATTTTAGCCACTTGTAAATTATTTTAATACTAATTTTACTAAGCTTTGTGCTAATAGGGGTTTCAACTTTGATGCATTTTCAGTGGTAAAGGAAGTGAACTGATATGGTTTCTTAATCTGTGCACTGCTCTGGGAAAAATACACTCTATGCTGTTATAATTTCATTAAGCTTCTGTTTAATGCTATGCAAGGAAAAGGCCACAAGACTTTGACCTTTGTCCATTAAAAGATGACCTTCTGGGGAGCTGTTCTCCAGTTGTATCAACTCAGTGTCATATAGAATCACTGAGTCTTTGTATTTACTGCCTCTTTTTTGATAGGGAACATTATATTTATTTGATCATTTATTTATTCATGAAGTATTTTATACCATTTTTTAAATGAAAATAACAATAATTCCTTTTTTGGTTTCTTATAGCACAAATGAGAGCCAGTTCATGCCTTGTTTAATCTTTTTCAGAAATCTGTTAATTAACATTTAGGCCCAACAGTAAATCAGGAAGGTTACTTAAGTACACATACAAATCTTCATTTCTTGCAATACAGACAGATAGCTTTTCCAAAATTTTCATTTTTCAGACAACCAACTTCCATGACATTTTACCTGGCTGTATATGGAAACACATCCATTTTTCATGGCGTTTTACCTGTGTGTGGAAAGTCTTATAAATATTTTCCATTGCCCTTCAATACTGGTCTTAGACAATCTAGCCCTGCAATTGCTTACTAGGTTAATCCAAAGAACTATATTTTTATTTGTACCAAAGCAAGTTTAGATTGATCCATATAAATAGGGCCACAAATATAAGATCTCATGCTCACACCTCATTGGTTGAAATTCCTTTATCAAGGAGGCAAACAGCTATTAAGGTAGCAACCTCCAATGTCCCCCCGTTTTCTATTCATACACATCTTACTGTGGTCTTCTTCCTCCACTTTATTAAACCAAAGAAAGTTCAAGTGTGCTTCAATGGCCTAAGCATAGTGTGATGTCATCTTTATGAGTGGGCAGAAAGACTTAGTTAGGGTCCTTCAGAAAGACGTTATTCATTCTGCACAAACACTAACATACAGTAACCCTGAGAGGCATGGAGCATCTCCACCCCCAAGCCCCAGAAACAGAGTACCTTCTTCATGGTCTGTCCAGTCAGGAAAAAGACCAATGAACCATCTCCAGGAAAGAAAGATGAAGATGGCCTGTTATCTGTGTTTCCTCTATCTCTTGTTGTGCAAATAAATAACTTAGAAAATGACTTGGAATGTAACTGCATTCTCAGACACTGGGCCAAGAAAGAGGAAAAGTGCAAACCCATCTGTGATTGCTACGGTGTCATTTAACAACCTTATTTGGGTAATTACTGATTACCGAGTCTCAGCTTCAAAGTATTGAGAAGTGTGATTTCAATATTAAAAGACCTTATTATAGCTGATAAATAGCAATTAATGCTAGACTACTTGTAATGAGTGTTCACAACTACCATACAGCTAATACTCTAAATAGAGCTCCCAGAATCAAGCTTTTTCCTCCAAACTAATAAGGATGTATGTGTTCTGAAAATTTTTTTTGTTTTATCCATTCATAAGAAGTCATCCTTAGTCTTATGTTTTTTAAATAATATTTTAAATACATGCATTATTCCACATATCATCCAAACTATCTATGCACGACATATATTAGAGTATATAAAGAGCCCATGTCAATGTACCAGATGTTGGGAAGGAGAGAATGAGGTTATTATTAGTCCTGGCTAGTTTAGAATCATTTAGGTAGCTTACGGTCACTAAGCGGAAGATACAGAATTACAGCACAATCATGAACAGGAAGTGAAAACCTACTGGGAGGTGGGAATGGGTGTCTACTTTGACTTACCAGTGATGAGCCCCAAACCTTCTAAATGTGTTTAGAATGGTTTGCAGAACTTCTCTGATGTGTCCCAAACCTCACAGCACATTCTCTGCATTATGATGAGAAGCCTGCTTCTCTTGAAGATTTTGTTACTGAAATACTGTTTTGATCTCATGACCGCTCTAATTCATCAGTTTCATTGTTCTGTGGTGGTTATTGCTGTATTGTTTTGAGATTTGGTTCTTTCTAAAAAGCTATCATTTTTCCTAGTAAATAAATGAGTTCATATAAAGGAGAAGAAAGAGGGTCTGGAGAGATGACGCAGTAGTCAAGTCCATTTAGTGTTCTTCCAGAACCCAACTCACTATTGCCCGTTACTCCAGCTCCACAGGATCTGGTATTCTCAGCCACCAGCTCTCTCTCTCTCTCTCTCTCTCTCTCTCTCTCTCTCTCTCTCTCTCTCTCAACACACACACAAATAAACAAATATAAAATAAACTGTTTTCAAAAACGATTTGGGGATCAGGGATAAGCATCAGGATAGAAGCACACGGGGGGGGGGGGGGGGGGGAACAGGGCCCAACGATCAAGCTCACTTCGCAAACTTGAAGAGCAAGCAAGAAACAGTGTGGCCAGAGCCCAGCGACTCTGCAGAGAGGAGAGACTTCTACCTTCTACGTGGACCTCATGGAACCTCTGTAGGTTGTAAAGTTTAGAAATCTTCGTCATGGACAATTCAAAGCACCTAAGCGTTAAAAAAATGACTTGTATAATTTTTTTGTCAACAGAATAGTAGTATTTCTGCAGTTCTTGCACCTCAGGAGTAGTACAGCGCCAGCTCAACAACTACTGTCATAAGAAGTTTCTGCAGTTTCCCACTCCAACTAGGTATTTCAATGATTTGAATTAATTTGGGGACCACAGGTTTGTAGGGGATAATGTTGTTTCATTGTAAATAATTGTCCCCACCTATGAGTTTAATAAAAAGTGCTGATTGGCCAAAGGCAGACAGGAAGTGTGGGCGGGACTACCCAACTAGGAGAACTCTGGGAACTGGAAGAACTAGAATGCCAGAGAGAAGCTGGAAGAAGCAGAGAAAAGGTACCCAGCCCCATGGCTGAACAGAATAAGAGTCATGGGTTAGATTAAGGGTAAAGACTTAGCAAGTGATATGTCGGGGCCTTAGGCCAATCAGCCTAAAACTATTGTAAGCATCTTTGTGTCTCTGCAGGTCTGTTGGTCTGTGGGTCTGTGGGCCTAAACCTTGAGGTTAGGCCCGAAAGTCCCGGCCAGAAACCTCTTACTACACTGGTTTGCCATACATATCAAAAAGCGAAGGTCTTAAAATATGCTGTGTACCCTCTATGTCACATGTCCTTAAGAAACCTCTCTCTCTCTCTCTCTCTCTCTCTCTCTCTCTCTCTCTCTCTCTCTCTCTCTCTCTCTCTCTCTTTCTCTCTCTAATACTTAGTACTTTAAAAACTAAAACCATTTGAGTGACCCATGAGAAGTAATGGAAAGTGACTCTGATGGACTACAATAATATGGAATTATTGTAACTGGGCCTCCATGCTCAGTTACAGTCAGTGGCTTTCTTCTGAAAGATCTCACTAAGACCTTACCTGTACTAAGCCTCACAAGTCCTTCCTTAGCTTTAAAACTCTTCAGGCTGTTGTGTAATGTCTTTTTTATAATAAGGAAAGTGTGGGATAGACGGACTAATTCTTTAAATTTGGTTACAAAGGTGAATTCCCACATCCTCATAAATGATTCTGTGTTATATATATATTGTATTACCAGACTGTCTCAGCCTGATATAGACTTTCCATCCTGGTGGTCTCCATAGTAACTCAGGGGTTATCTACCTCTTGGATATCATGAATTTATATTGAAAATTTCTAAATCTGAACTGTTCTTTATATGATCATCTCCAAGCTATAAATGAAGATATTTTAGAGTAGAAATTTGTTATTTTGGAAGGTTAATAGATGACAACCACCTTATTCCACACTTAATCATTTGGAGATGATTTTATTTATGCTTTTTCTTGGTAATAAAACTATTGTTAAATTTTGAGGCTTCTCTGACCTCTCTTAAGTCTCTAGCTGACATTCACTGACAGAGGTAAGCAGGCAGGACCCCTTTCAGGTCTTTGGACTTTGCTGATACAATGGAATAGTTCCCAGAAAGTAGCTTACAGGCTGTGACCTATTTTCTGCCCTTATACATGTGCAGAGGAATCCAGATGGTTTGATTAAATATAGCTTCTCCTGGCTCTGAAGGGAACACTTTATGGCATAGAATTTGGAGAATTAGCCACATGATTCCTATTAGCATTAATGGAGGGCACCACGGCATTCCCCATATTCTAAGCTGAAAATGCAACCCCCATGCTTGCTTAAGGGACATTTCTTCCATTTATAGACCATCTGGCTCCAACTGTTATTTATGCAAGTGCATGAAAAATGTCTTGCCCTGAGTCTGTGCATTTAGAGGTGGCTGGACACAGTCCAGAGTTTCTTGAACTTTGATTTGCATCAGAACCACTTACTGGATTGTTAAAAATGTAGATTCCAGGAATTCCACGTTAGTAGGTCTGGGACAGGACCCAGAAACATTCAACTTTAGTACCCATTTGAAAGATGTCAAGGGGAGGTCATCAGTGGGCTACCCTTAAAGGCCTGTGACAGAATCTAGGGTTGTTCCTCAGAAATGCTCACATGCTATGGAGCTCAGTGTGAATCCCAATTTTCCATTTTGAATAAAAAGCTTTGTCTCATTTAACTTTTGGTCACTCATTTGATTAGAGAAATGATAATGTCAGGATTAATGAGATAATGTATGTCAAATGTCTGTAATGATGTAATAGTTGGATTGTCTTTCTTATTCTATTGGACAAGAGGTAAGCTTTCAACTGAAGTGGTAACACAGGCCACCACAGATAGATGTCCTTGATGTCCCAGTGATGTGGTAGACCTACAAGGAAATACATGGGATGAGCCCTTCACTCTCAGAGAGGAGGAAATCACTGGAAAAGGCAGTAGCTGTGCATTGAACTAACTGAAGAATTCTTCTCCTTCTAAAACACAGAGAAGATGCATGGTATCTCATTGCAATATTTAAAATATATTTAAAATATATTAACTGGGAAGTCAGGCTAGCATATCCACTGTGTTCTCTCAATGATAAGTCCTATGAAATGATAAATTCTGTTCTTCTTCATTTATTCATGTATTTAATAAATGGTTGAGGAATGCATCCTACATCCCAGATCTCCCCCCTTTAATAGCTTTGGGGACAGATAGTCAGTATATATATTCTGCTATTGCAAAGCTTACAACCCCTGAGTGGGGACAAATAAGCAGTTACATATTTATGCCAAACAATGCCTTGTCTCCGGTCTGGTATTGTACAATGCAATTATAGCATTCACGGTGGAAGAGAAATAATGGCATTATAGAAAATTAATAAAAAATGTTTATTGGTCAGTTTTATGAGCCTATTTACTAGGAAAGTGCTGTTAATTGTTTAGTATGGGTTTGTATATTTTCCCTGTCCAGATCCCTTGACATCTGCCACTTAGATATGACAAGGCTTAATATAGCTGATACCCAGAGCCAAAAGAATAATCTATGAATTGAATAAATATTATCTTTGTTCCTTTAAAGGGGGAGTCTATGATCTTGCTAATATGTTAACAAAGCTCTTTTATTTTATTCACTCTTCTTGTACACTACAGTTAAGGAAAGTATTTCACTAGTGAAGGTGGTACAAAATCCCTTGGTTTATCTTTTTTTTTTTTTCCTACTCTATTTGATCCCTAGCCAACCACTTTCCCTAGGAGATCTAAGGAACTCAGCTATGCAAAGTTTCTAATAAGTAATAAGATTCATATCCAAGCAGGACACAAGCTCTTTTTCCACAGGTGTAAACAAATATACTGATAGAACATTTTATCACGTATCATCCCAGTTGAGCCGTTTAACGATAGCCATGCCTATTAACAACCCGAGTTGGTGAGGGAGGGAGGGAGTGAGTAGCAATCTCATTCACAGCCCACTTGAGAGGTTCATCTCTGCTCAGTGACACAGGAAACAGGAATCCATAAGCGTCAGCCTACAGTTGAAGCAGTATCATTAGCCTGGAAAAGAGAAAGTGTGCAATGATCCAAGGATGAGTTGTCGTACAATATGCACATGAGCCCGTGAGTAGTTTGTGGTGCAGAGAGTTGGTGAGTGGCCAGGATGTCTCTACTAACTTTTCCCATGAGAAAGTTTGCCCTAGAAAATGGTAAAAGACAAAATAAATGTCAGGTACCATTGGACGGCAGTCTGCACAGCCTTGCGAGCCTGCAGTGTCCAGCAGTGAGCAGACCTCATTTCAGTGGTCCCAGAATAGATTCCCCCTGTTTCTCCTTTGTACTCAAGGTCTTTGCTCTAACCTTTGTGATCAAAGGACACAAGAAGTGGCCTCTCCTTACCGATGTGCTGTAGGTCTGGGGTAGGTTGACACAGTTGTTGAAAACTGAGAACTTTGACCTATGTGAAGTTAGCCCCCAGATGCGGTTGGACATATTGGGTTCAGGCTGACAAGGGCAAGGAGAGATACCTCAAGAAGATAGTTCTACAGTTTGAAAAGAAAGATGTCTCTACATCTGGTGGCCAGAAAAGACATCCTCCTAGCAACATTAAAAAGGAAATCGTTATTTCGATGTTTTGAAGTAAACCATGCAGACCAACTTCTGGAAAAGGTTAAAACTCACTTGGGTGTCTGAGGAACCAAGAAAGCCATGGGCATTCTAAATGTTTTATCATCTCGTTGGTAAAGGTAGTGGTGATTATTTATTTAATAGAATGGAGGCTCTTGGGAAATTAATTTGGCCTTTTGATGCAAAGTGGATCAAACTGAATAGATTAGGTATGCTTTGCCATAGAATGTTTTCACAATGGTTATTTTCCTAGTGTGTCATCGGATTCTAGTAGGTCAGGAGTGGGGCCAGGACTTCCTCAGCAAAGAATCACGAACGCAGAAATGTGCTTGCCAATTTGGTTTCTAGTAATGCACAAGGAGAGTGATGCTGTAAATAAAAATTAATTTTTACTCACACTACCTAGGCAACAACCCTGAGTGTCACATGGAAAATAACTCACTGCCTTTGGTTCCAAAGAACATCACATAAATAATTTAAAAAGTGATTTTGTAGCTTTAGAGTCTATCTCCCATGTAGTCCTCAGGTCATGAACCTGTAGGAAATAAAGAGTTTCTTTAAAACTACTTGGCCTTTTCAATCAGTTCTATTATCTAGCGCGGCTCCCCACCTCTTTCATTACCTTTCCCTCAGCCTTTGCTCAGTGAATATTTCTATGTCTTTCAAGACAAGAATAAAGGCAAAAGGGATGTCAATTTTCTCCTGAAGAAAAGGGTGCACTCACTTGGATTTCATTTCTAATAACCAGTGGAAGATAGTACAAAAGCACTGTCTTTAATATTGTAAGACCTGAGTTTGAATACTGGTTTGGTTTTTTAAAAAAAAAAATAGTTTTGTTTTGTTTTCATTTGGGCAAATAAGGAAAAGTTAGGCTGTGCTTCAGTAAAAGCCGCTGTAATATCCCCACTAGATTAAAGTAATCATAGACTGTTTTCTTCCCATCGTCATGAGCCAGAGGTTGTGGATATTTTGTTCCTTTTACAGGACATAGGTCACTGGACTATCATTGCCTGAAACATCAGTGTTTGTGGTGGCCCAGGAAAGGAAATATGGCTTTAAAAGCTTCCATCTAGGAATACTCTATGCCTTCCTCACTCATGTTTCATTAGCAAAACAGGTCCCATGCCTACATTCAACTGTCAGGGGAATGTGACTATAATCTTCCTCTGTACCCATACACACTGAAAGTCGTCATCTACCCTACCCTGCTAAGCTTCCATTTTCCTGCCTGGAAAATAATACTGTCCACTTCTAGGGGGTGTTGTGATTAATAGCTATGGAAAATGTGTTCCATGCTGATTAACAATGGCTTCTCCTGCGCCCAGTCAGATCTACTGTTGCATGTCATTTAAGGGGCAGATGATGTGTTGGTTTGTTTTATTTTGTGCCCACAATAACCCCTACGCCTTTGTTATTTTACAAATGACATGGAGACTAGAAAGGTAAAATCACTTCCCTAGGAAGGAGCTTGCCTACTGGAAATATTAGGCCTTGACTTCTTTGATTTCCAAGTTAAGTATTTCAGCATTCTCAATGGAAAGGGGCCCTATTAATCAATGGCATCAGTCTTTACAAATACCTAGATGAAATAATCCATAAAGCTTTCTCAACTGAAGATGGAAACTACTAATTCAAAGGATATAAACTGCTTCATCTTTATCACACAGAACACTCTGGCAAGTGATGGGACTAGACTAGTGAACAGAAAAGCAATGTTTCCCATCTCCATGGAATTGAAAGCTTGTCTGTGGAGCTATGATCAAATAAAAATATCACAAAGGAAGTGTGTGAAGGCATCAGCCATAAACTTGTGTTAAAGCGATTGCCTTCACACGCCCTTCCCTAAACCTCCCTCCAGAACCTTTCTACTGTTCTCTTTTTGTTTAAACCAAAAAGACTTGGGAAGGAAGGCGTTGGTTCTGATTTAAAGCTGCAGTTGCAAAGACCAGATTGCCTTGTTACTCAATGTCCACTCACACACGCTCCTCTCTAAATCATTTTGACACCTGCACAAGAATGAAGGCAGAGTACCTTGACATCTAAAGAATCAGGGACTCTACCTCTGCTAGATGACTTGGGTAGAGCTTCCTGGTGTTCAGACGATACTGAGCCTTCTGTCTGAACTAGCATTGCCTAACTTTCTGACAGAAGGAAGCTGAGTCAGCCAGATGAGAAGTTGGGACTGAAATCATCTAAAATTTCCTACCCATACGGAGCATGTCAATCCTGGTAGAGCCTCAGAAAATCCCAGCTGAGCACATTCTAATTTATTCTGTTAGACTGCTGCCCTGATAAGTATGAAGGAGCAACCTTTACAGCCCGATAGACAAATAATCAATAACTAGTATCTAAAAGGACTCCCCTCCCCCAACAAACGATTTCTTTGCCAAATACAGTCTGTAGTTCTCTGGGCACAGAAGGCTCACAGTCAAGTCTTCCCTGAACAGTGACTCCACCAGATATTGCAGGTAATGGATGTTTACACATCCAGCAAGCACAGTGAGACCATCTTTCCTTTTACAGTGATAGAATGTCCACTGTATTTCTCATTCAGAAAATCCTTACAGTCAAGATTTCCCCTAATAAGGGCCATGTTGACCTGCTTCTGTCGCTTGTACCACTCAGGCAGTATATTCAGAGTGTAAGGCAGTTGTAAAGAGATCCTTTCTCTCTTTCTCCTTGTCTCTTTACCAAACTACGTCCAACCTTACCTATTCTGGGTATTTCTACCACTTTTGATTTATTAACAAGATAGAGCATTCATGGGCAAACTGGGCTGTCAGGTTTTCCACACCCTTGACTAAGGACAAGAGACAATGGCATGTTTCATGTTCAAAAATGAGAGACATTGTTTCATAGATGGTGTTTAGATATAGGAGATCTCTCTCTCTCTCTTTGTGTGTGTGTGTGTGTGTGTGTGTGTGTGTGTGTGTGTGTGTGTGTGTGTGTGATATTATCTGACAATAATCGGTAATAAAGTAGATTGAGAGTTCAGGAAACAAAAAAAGCTGCTGAAAATTGGTCTTAAAAAATGACTAAAAACGACCCAAGTAGACAGTACAGGCCTGCCCCCCATAAGCTATGTAGACCTATCAGTTGTTTATTCTATAGTAAATAAAGATTTATAGTAAATAAATTGCTCTCTGGACATTTCTTATCAGGGATTTCTTTTATTCTATTAGTCCCAAGGAAGTAGTTTAATGGCATTAGATTAACAGTTATCTATACAAAACCAACAAACTAAAGCTAGAAATAGAGGAAGAGAAACAGTGGACCCCCGTTCAGAGTCCTGGATTAAGAAAACATGACATTGCCATTGTCCAAATACAAATAGCACTGGTTGGGTTGGGGTCCAGTGAGTGTTCAACTATAAGTTGTTAATTTATTGACTAAATTCATTGTGGATATTTTGGGCAATGAAACATTAAACATACACAGTTTTGTAGCGAAGGCACCTAGAAAGCATTCTATGTGCCACCCAGTATGACTCAACCTGGTGAGAGATCCTTGGGCCCCCAACAGAAAACACAGAAGCATTTATTCAGTACCTTAAGAAAAGAATGGCAGGGAGATAGATGTTGAGGGGGAAACTGAGGCTCAATTTCTCTATATACTAAGGCTACTGACTGTTCTTAAAGTTCAAGAGTCACTGCTGAGAAGTTAAGAAAACATCAAAGTATCCTATGTTAATGAACTGTCTAAACCCAGACCACAGAGATTCCTTCTATAGAATGGCTCTGCTGGGAGTGCAGATACAAGAAAGCAAAGAAATGGGCAGGAAAGAGTCCTAACAATGGGATGCGAAAAGAACTATCCATCCAGTAAGGCCTCTGAAGAGGAGAGAGTATCTTTCTCTTATGAGTAAGGATTTACCTGAGACAGGTTAATGGAAAAAGGGAAGACCTCAGTCTTAAGTCTTCAGGCAGTTGGGTATTTGCAGTGGGAAGCACCTTGGCATCGAAAGAGTTCCCCGCTCAGAACTTTAGGCCCAATTCTCTAATTCTTTAACAAGGTTAATTATTAACTGATTGTCCCAAGCCTAACTTAAAAACTACCCATGGGCTTTTCTCCCCTCTCGCCTTAAAACATGTCTCTTTACAATGCTCTTCACAGTTTTTGACTATTCGTTAAAACGGGGCCAGACATTCAAGAAACAGTGAGAAAATTATCATTTCAATGTCTTGTTCTTGCTAATTCAATTACAACCATCATGGGATACCATCAGGGATTTAACTTCATGTGAAAAGATCAGTCCTTAAAATATATATCATTCAAGTCCTGAACCCCAAATAATGCCTTGGTTTCAAAGGGAAGAATTGAAAGTAAGTAAAGCTGAGTACAAAAGATCACAATTTCAACTAATATAACCCTGGTAATCTGGAAAAAAAAAAATATGGCTCCTCGTGCTTTCGAGAGCAATCTGTTCTTGTCCTCAGCACAGTAGTAGCTGGAAAGAGTGCCTAGGACCCATCCCAGACATGCCGCTTAATGAGGGAGCAAATTGCTGAATGTTTCATCTGCCATTGGAAATGCCAGTACTCAGGCAGTCAGGGATGCCGAGGCTTGTAATTTGAACAGAATGTCACTTTTGAGATTTTCCTTTTAACTGTGCTTCTCCTACAACGTTAAATCACAAGCCTGTGCACAGGATAATGACACAGAATGTTTGACAGCTTTCCCCACAATTGTTTGGCATTCAGTTTGCCTAATTATTGTCAGGATCCCCCACGCTAGGCAGTTGCTGGAGAGCGATGTCAGAGTAGGCGTGGCCCTTCTCCTCCTGTTCTGCCCTGCCCTTGTTGCTGGATTAAAATTGACCGTGGGACATGCTGAATTAACCTTGGAATCCTGCGTTCATCTGGGGATGTAGATCTTCCATCTCATCAGACAGCAAAACAAAGTGGAGAATGGTGAACAGGTCCTCTAAAAAAGAAGAAGGGGTGGGAACCAATTCTGTTTCGATGGGTTCATTGACGCCCCAGGGTCAGTGCAGAGAAAAATCACTCTCCTACTGGACAAGTAAGGATTTGAAAGTTTTTACTTATATAATCACCTTGCTTTGTAAAGCAAGAGAAATCATTGTTATGCCTAACTCTAGAAAGATCAGATTACTGAAGAGGATGTTGTCATGAAGTGGTATGATTCTGGAAATACTGGCTATCTTGGTAACTGGTTTTTCTTCCTGAGAATTTACTGATGATATTCCTACTTTTCAAACTGTGTTGCCTATGAAGAGTCAAAAAAGAGTCCAGAGAAAGAAGAGTGGGAAGGGGTGTGTGTGTGTGTGTGTGTGTGTGTGTGTGTGTGTGTGTGTGTGTGTGTGTGTGTGTGTGCGTTGTGTGTATGTGTGTGTTAAGTGTGTATGCATGTTTGTTTGTATGTTGTATGTTTATTTGTGCATGTATGTTATGTGTGTATGCATGTGTGTGTTGTGTGTGTGTATACATATGGAAAAGATAAATATTTCATTCTTCTTATTCTTCTTGTCTTGATGGTCTAAGTCCTAAATTTTTGAAAGGTGATAATGAGGAAATTCCCAGGCTGGACTAGCTGGTGAACTCACTTGCTATTATATTTGTCAGTAGGTTTTTCTTCCACCCACTCTATCTCAATTAGCAGCATGGAAGGAGAGACTGCCTGAGACAGCAAAAAGCTTTCTGAAATAGCAGATTGGATGAATAGTCCCAGCATCCTTATCTGTGTGGATACAGGATGTGCCTTTGGCCTCAAATTCTGGGGGAAGCCCACCTCAGAGTCTGAGAGTAGGATTTTAGGCTCTTCTGCAGACTTTTATGCTTACACCTGACTGCCTGACCAGCCATCTGGAAGTATTGACTGACATGGCAAACCATACACACACACACACACACACACACACACACACACAGACACACACAGACACACACATGCACACACACGTACACAGACACACACACAGACACACATACACACACCTACCTACACAACCCAAGGGGACAACTAATTTGAGACAGAAAATGAAAAAAACTAAATATAGACCACAGAATAGGTGGGAAAGAGTTCTAGATAGCTGCATCATAGAACAACTAAAACGATAGAGATAATTTGCATTTTCTCCAGTGTCTGTCATATGAATGTATAGGCATATGCCATGGGAGTCATGCATTGTTAGATTTACAAAAGCATGTCTTGGTCAATGAGTCTCAGTTTTAAAACTTATGAGGAGGCCTCCCTTAGAGTTGAATAGCCACTTTGAAAAGTAATTACATATTTCATACCAATCCTGCATATTGCACAATTTGAAGTGTCTTTAGACTGTTTCGCATGGAATTCAGTTTGGATCTAGAGGGATCAATGTCACTGGATGTTCATTTAAGAGTTAAGATTAAGTGGTATGTTAAATAGCTTATGATGTTCGAAGAACTTACAAGGATAAAAGACAGCTCTGTGCGCAGATAATTCTCTATTACTACCGGTGGCTACTTTGACTTCTGCTAGTTTGGGGGGTCCCCACACAGTTTGAGGGACAGTTCCCAGGACCAGTTAGTCAATGGTGTTCTTCTCGCTCACAAACTAAGGTCATTATACAATGACCCTGATACTCACATGGACAGAGATAGGGCCAGGAAGGCTGTGAATTGGGATCCTTGCCTTCATCCTTTAGGAAGAAGTCACTGCTCTGGCTCGGTTTTCCTAAACATGTGGCTAGAAAGTGCATGGCATTTGTTTTCTTTCCTAACTGAAATCGTGCCTCACAGAAATATGAAAACGCAGAGATATTCCATTCTTACCACACAAAGCAAAGGAAGCAGCCCTATATTCACTTTTCCCATTCTTCTCTTAATTCTTGATATATTTGTGTAAGAGTCCTTGAATGCTCAGGGTGGAGACCCTCATTCACCCTGAGAAATGAGAAAACCAAACTCAAATGGTAGAGTTACAGACCCAAAGCCACTGACCTTTAAACATCAAAGTGCCCTGGAACCATCTCCTACTCAGTACTGCCCCCCTCCATCCCTGTAGAATGATGGTTTTCCTTTTACAGGACACAAAATGAAAGCATTTCTTCTGTGAATGTACATGACTGGAGGGACATCAGGAGCTTCTAGGACTCTGGAGCTCTGGATGCTTGCCCTCGGCTGCGCCTCCAGCTGGTTCTCTGCCCACTTTCAGCCTGTGAGCAGGCAGATGGTGGGGATATCATCATTTCCACCGTGGAGGTGGGGGGAGGGTTTATTTCAAATTTCTTCTTGTTTATCATGCCGAAATTCTCTCACATTTGCAGATGTTGACCAACAACCAGTGGGATAGGCTTCTTGTTTTTTACTCAGCCACAGAAAAGAAGAATCTAAGAAAAGGTCTCTCATTTATAGGGAAAGGAAGGAGGAGTAAAGAGAAAATGATGGGGAAGTGGGAAATGTAAAAAGAAATAGACATAAAACAGTTGGAAAGAGGCAAGATGAAAGGCATAGAAAGATTGATACTGGGCTCTGTCCTGTATTGTCTGTCTCTTTTATTAGATGGGGCCTCACACATCTACCTAAAGATTCACTCTTCCCTATAATTGCTTCTTTGTTAACACACATGAAATTACATCTACACATGCTGGACTCTCAAAGGAAGATGTCAACACCATTGTAATGAGCTTGTCCATTTTGCTGAACAAGAATCCAGATCTAGAAAATCTGAAGGATCTGACTATTTATAAGCTTTTCCATTGCCTTGCATCATATAACATGCAAGGCCAGGATAAGGACTCTCTGGAAGGAAATGTGAAATAAAAGGCCACAAGTCTGAAGCTATTACTTTGAGATGGTGCATTCCAGAGTCCAAGTCACACTTAGCTTTGTGCCTTCTGACAACCTTACTTGAAAGGGCTGTCTGATGCAGGATTCTAACAGTGCACAAAGAAGAAAACCCTGTTCAGCACTCAGATTGGGAATGGGTTGATAGAAAAAGGGCATGTTATTAATTCAGCATGCTCACTTTGAGCACTGTGTTTTTTACCCTTTCCTTATGAAGTTTTTTGGTTTTTGTTTTTTGTTTTTTTAACCTTACAATGAAGGGAAATGACTTAAGACCTCAATCTTGTTTCTATTTCTAATCTACTAATGATTTAGCTAACGATTTAGACATTTCTCCGAATGTCTAATACAGTTCTCACAGTCACTGTCTGTATGATGGAAAGAAGCCAATGAAGCAGGAACAGGTTTGAAATGTTACTTATTTCCTTTTAATGCAAACACTTCTGTGACAAAAGGTCTGAAAAGAAATGCTCGGAAAGGCACTTTGCTATTTGGGGAAAAGAAAAACACAAAAAACAAACAAGCAACCCTTAGCAAACAACAGATGTATAAAGAACTGATTAATATCTGGGCTTCATCAAGCTTAATCATTCCAAACGTGGCAGGGAAATAAGTTACAAATCAAAGTCTAAAATCAGGCTTGCTTTAATAAATCATAAGTTTTCATCACATAAATAAATCCACACAGCCACATTATAGAAAATCTGGAGATAAAGATTAAAAGAAGGAAAAAAGCTATATTCTATGTATTATTAATCTCTATGAACTATTTTTATTGGCTTAACAGTTTTACACATTTGCTGTCGTATGGATATATGGTGCTGTAAAACCACAAACTCTTTCTCACAAATCTTAAAAATAAAAAAATAAAGTACATTTTTGTGTATCCTACAGTGATAGGATATCATATCATTCTGAGGGCACAGGAATATTTGTAATTTCTCTGTTTTCCTAGAATGCCCCACATAAGTTAGGTGGATTCAGTAATTAAGGGCAAATAATTGTTGCTGGGCATGAAGTTGTGTTGGAAATAGCCTCAGGGGAACCAAGAAATTTGTATGGGATTGCCTTTGCTTAGTATGACTTCCTGGAGACTAGAACTTAGCACTTCGCCCTCTCCCCATCCTCCAAGCACTGTTTGGTCCAGGAAGCATCAGGCAATCAGGCAGCATGTCTAATGAATGCCAAGGCTTCCTCACATAGCCAATCTAAGTGCAGGGACTTCCATATTAAGAGACTTCCAAGACAATGCACCAGGCTCACAAGCTTTGTTTTTAGGCCATTTTTAGGAGGTACATGTTGTCTGTCAGGCTTCTCTCACAGCTCACTTCACTTTTGTTTTCTCCCCCTTTGCCTGCCACCTCTTCCTGCTCCTTTGAAAAGAAGCATGTCACACAATGAAGAGCTTTTCCACATTACCCTGCTGCCAGCCAGCCACCTCTTTGTTTAAGTCTGTTTACACAGTCTCCCTGGCAACATAAGGTAGAAGTTGCTGTTTTTTTATATCTCCGAGTAGCAGGTTTGGTTTTTCCTGTGGTCTGAAGGTTATCTGCCTCACACAGTGAGTTATATCTGCTTTGGCTTTTCTTTTTAGTCACGTTCACACCACATTTTAGGCCCTTCTTTTAAAAAAGGAAAAAAAAAAAAAAACCTTCAAAACTGATTACTGAATAAAAATATTTCTTTCTTGGTTATAGCTTTGAATACTTACCTCTTCCTCTATAATAGTAGTTTCCAGAGAGCTCTGCATGTTCTCGGACCTGATAGCTTCGTGAGACCGTGTGAGAGGGCTGAGGCTGTGGGCAGAAGCAAGGGGATAGAGCCCAGGCTCCCTGGCCAGCAGAACAACTGGACTCATAGGGTGTCTTTTACTTATACCTATACATTTTGCGGTTCATTTGTACCCAAATTCGGTCCAAAATGTCCTCCCTTCTGACTTTGTAAGCCACAAGCATTTAACCCATTTATGGGAAAATGTGGGCCATAGAGCAAGAAAAACCAATGGTGTTTGCTCTGGCCAGAAGAAAAGTTTATTATTAGCAGTTCATCACAATCAAGTAAAGCTCCATATGTTTTTCTATCAAAAAAGATTCAAAATAAGTAGACGGGTCATTCCTCATAGAGAAGCTCATCAGGATTGTCGGGGGGGGGGGGGGGGGAGGGGGGCTCCAAACACCAAGTTTCACCCTAGACTTAGGTTTTTCTGTTGTGCTGCATGCTACCAGGTTCTCTCTTTCTCCTCTTCCTCTCCCCCTCTCTGTGTGTAAATTTATTGATTACAAATGATATTAATAGTGGCAGTATGATGGCTAAGCGCTTCTTACCATCTCAGATTGACTTTTCCAGTTCTTACTGTACTCTTTCTAGCCAATGTTATTCCCATTTAATAGATAAAGAAACTGAGCCTCCAATACATCAAATAATTAATCACACTGTTGTCAACAGAAGTCTTAATGCACTCATATTCCAAAGTCCTATTAACGTCAACCATCTTAAATTTGTACCCTCAAAACAATAACTACTTCAAAGCAGATTATTTTGCCTCTGTTTTGTTAGCATATTTTAACGTGTACCACCCTGTGCCCCTTAATAATTTAAGAGAAAGGGGTGTTTTGTAAGTTAAGGTACATAGCACTGGCTGGATTAAAATCACTTCAAATCTCTCTCTCTCTCTCTCTCTCTCTCTCTCTCTCTCTCTCTCTCTCTCTCTCTCTCACACACACACACACACACACACACACACACACACACACACACACACACCTTTAAAATATTAAGACCAGAACTAGGCCTTTAAGTTAGGATTTATTTATTAATGTTATCCCAAAATTCACCTTATTAATTGAAATTTCCAAGTTGGATATCCGTGAAGTGTTTCTAGCAACGTCTCCACTTTTCCTTGAATTAAGGGAAGGGCAAATGGGAAATATACCCTGAGGGTGGATATTTTGAGCCAAATAATTTATTAGAGTTAGTCAATATGTTTGATATTTAGATGATGTCTTAAAAATTTTTACTAGCATCAATAAAACAATCGCATTGTGGTTGATAGTAGTAATATTATTACTACTGCTAGTAATAATATTTACAACTGGCTTCACGTGTGCATTTGATACCTTGAGGATCATCTGTAACTGTGCTCATAAATATGCTTGAAATGGGAAAATACTGTTTTCACTATGGCTTCTGCTAGACAGTGAGGTACAGGCCTCTCTATCCACATGGGAAGTACTAAGGGTTAAGAAAACATTACAGAAAGTATTGAGTTATGTGAATGAGCAATGAGAGACTTGATTTAAAAACTCACGAATGGACTAGGAACACAGTCACTTTATTTTTTAACATTCATTTCAAGTAGACACCTAAATCTTTGTAATCTATCTCTTTATTTTGTCAAGTTGTGAGGGAATCCTTTTTTCATGTAAGGATGGACATTTCCATATCAAAACCCTGGATGGTCAGTTGGTAGCTGTGACAGATATTTCTAATAAAGAAATCTGAGGCATAGTGCCAGCCCTTTAAAAAATCTTTTTACTTTTGGGTATGCCACAATTTTCAGTGTGGTAATATGGATTTCAGGTTTGCAGCTTTCCTTGCTTGCTGATTTTCTTTTATTTTTTAAAGGAGAAAAGACCTAGTCGGAACCCAAACTGCTTCAGAACAATAGAGTATTGTTGGAGCTCCTGTTCATCCTGTTTGTTTCCCAGGATGCTCTGTGGGGCTAGTGACAGGTAGATTCTTGTCTTTGGGCCCTCCTGCTTTCTCTCAGTGGATGTTTCTAGAAATAAAAGCTCTGTTTTGCCCCAGAGGCGTGGAAGTAAAACCCCAACAGAGTGACAATTTTTATATGTTGATGTGCTCAGCTTATGTCCTGAAGACCAGAACTAGATCTCAATCATCTATTCATAGGCTCCTAGCTTAACAGCATCATCTTAATCTGCATATGCATGCCAACCAATCTCCTCACATCCAGACCAAATACCACTCAGAAGAGAAGAGAATGTGCATTGCTAAGCCTAAAACAAAACAAAAAAAAATTATTATTCTCTTCTTTCTCCAATAAGTATGTTAGGCCTTCTTGCTGCTAAAGCGATGTACTATAACTATCTGGCATCTAAAAACAGGTGTGTGTGTGTGTGTGTGTGTGTGTGTGTGTGTGTGTGTGTGTGTGTGTGTGTGTGTGCGTGTGTGTGTGTGTGTGTGTGTGTGTGTGTCTGGAGGCCATGAAGTCTAATGTCAAGACTCCAACTGGTTTTATCTGATAAGATCCTCCATCTATGCCTTCACACAGCAGAAGAGCAAGGAAGCACTCCAATCCTTATATAACCAGGGCTGAAATATCAATCAGTCTTGCCCTCATAACCTATGGCCTCCAAGGAGAGTGAGAGTACAGCGTCAGCCCTTAGCAATAGGAGTTGCTATTAATCGTGGAAACTTTTTCCAAAAGTTAGAACTTACCCACAACCGAAGGTTCTTCACTGTGTCTTAATATCACTGGGGATTTAGAAATGCTCATTTATTTCTTAGAATGAACCTTCTAGTTCACTTATTATAAATAATTTTAGGGTCATTATTTAGCATGCTACTATTTTAACATTTCCTTGGGAATTAAGCATAACTGAAATAGATTATTTTTTTCCATATAAATCAGTTTGAGATAGTAGCAGGCTCTGTAGTCAAAAAATCTGCATTCTAATTACTGTACTACTATTAATTACCTACAAGATCTTTAGTCATCCAACTTCTATGCATTTGTGTGTGTCTGTGTGTGTGTGTGTGTGTGTGTGTGTGTGTGTGTTTTCATGGGACTACCAGGAATTTCTTTTCTTTTATTCAAACTATATGCAAAAAGACCTTTTAGCACTTACCTTTAATGTACTAACAAAAATAATTAAAACAAAGTTATATGCTAAACTGATTTTAAAATGTATGCATTTGTATTCAGGTCAATACAGCTAATGTGACATGTGACTTAAATGCCCTCAGCTTCTTTTTCTCATTTTTTCTTTTAGTGGCACCATCTGGTGCTCTATTATGAGAGGAAGTTTGTTTAGATAACCACATTAGACTTCAGACTCATCTACACACACACACACACACACACACACACACACAACACACACACACACACACACCTTTTCTTATATTTTAAAGTTTCTTAGATCAAGGTTATTCTTCATTCTGAGATTCAGCAATTCAAGTCAAATGACAAACTGAGAAAAATATATCTTGGCTTGGACTAAAGAGGAATCTGATGGTCAGGAAACTGACATGCCCAAGTGAGCTCCTTGCTTCCAGCTTGTATAACTCCCTGGGGGCTGTTGCCACTCCTTTCATGTGGAGGAAAGCCAATGCCCTCTGTTTGCAAAGTTCACCAGGGCTTAAATTCCTGACATGGTTAAGAATTAATTCCAGTGTACCAACTCCCTACTCATACTCAGGAAGATGGCTGAACTCTCCTGTAGCAGTAGTGTGGAGTAGTATGCCATTTTTTTCCCCTACAGCATGGATTCTCCACTGTTCAGTTACTATTTTTCAAAGAATATGCAGAAAAACCTAAAGAATCTGAGGTGGCTATGAAAATGTTTCCTCATCTTGCCCCGGACTCCACCCCTCCTGCTCCTCTACTTCTCAGAAATTTGTTAGAGAATATATATTTTTACATTGTCAACCAGATTGTATTTGTATAGCCTACTTGCATTATCAGAACATCCTACTTTAAAATGACCGAGTTAATTACAAATGAAAAAAAAAAAGTTTCCTAAGAGGTCCTAACAGAAAACCATAAACAATAGTCAAGACTTTAAAATTTATACAATAATTCAGACCATGTCTGAGAACCTTTATTGTGAAAGTAACCTTTATTCACCATCTAGCTTGGGACAAATGAAGGAGTCATGCTTTTCCCAAAGGGAAAAATATGTAGAATTGGAAACACAGAAGGCAAATCAGGAGAGCAGAATACACAAAACGGACTCCTAAGGCAGTGACCCAGAGTGAGCCAGCTGAACTACTGTGAACCTAAGCTCTGCTGAGAACCCAAGATACTGTCAGTGAACTATTTGAGAACTGGTAGAAATAGTTACATGAATGTATGTGCTCTATTTCATTCCAGACAAAAATTTAGTGAGCTCAGGATAACTTAGTAAAAGTAAGCATTAGTTCACAGGAGCTGGCAGCCCAACTTTGGTATATAGTTCTCCTTAAGAAAACATTGTATGTTTGTTTGGGGTATACATATTACATATGTCTAGGATTTTAACTCAGAACCATACCAACTAAGTAAATTGACAACCAGTTTTCTCGTCCCAAGGAATTTGTTTCCAAAGTAGGAATTGTGTGAATGAGTATCATGTGCTTGAAATGTGTCTATTTTAATACTCTGTGTGTGTGTGTGTGTGTGTGTGTGTGTGTGTGTGTGTGTGTGTGTGTGTGTGTGTGTAGGTCGCCTTGTAGGCCAGAAGAAAGATTCAGATCTCCCAGGATCCAGAATCTCTCAGGTGGTTGGTAGCTGTCTAGTATGTTTTCTGGAAACTAAATTCTGCTCCTCTGCAAGAATAACCAGTGTTCTTAACTTGAAAGCCTCCTTCGCAGGCTCCACAACTTCATCTGAGCTTGGATATATACAACTTAGAACTCAGGCTGAAGCCTAAATTGCAAAGACAGCACTTAAAACTAGTTAAACACTTTTAAGAGAACATTTAATTGGCCATGTGTTTTGTAAAGTATTCCAAGGCATGTCACATGCGTCGTGATTAAAGTCATAGGTCATTAAATGCTTAGAAAATATTCAACATGTTTCTGACAAAAATATAGTTACATAGGCATACTTGTGGCCATAAACTGAGCATAATATCTCATATGATTTTAAAATATTTAAAATATTTGTCGCAATCTATAGACTGTGAAATATTTATATACAGTCCATGGAGGAAGTAATTGCATTTTTAAAAAGTTGGCTTTGTACACAGTATGAAACCAAGTGAAAATAATTAAGGCAAATGTGTACCTCCCTTGGTTTGGTTCCTTTTTCTAAATTAAGTATTTCAAATGAGTCACGTATATTAGTGATAATTATGAAGCAGAAGCAAGAAAATATACATAGTAAAATCAGACAATGTGAAATTATACCTGGTCAAATTCTATGCCTGCTGGTCTGGTAATATGGCACAGTGGGTAAAGGTGCTTGCCGCCAAGTATGAAGACCTGATTTCCAAAGTAGAGACCTAGCTCTAACTCCCACAAATTATCCTCTGGCCTGTACAAATGTACTATGGTGTGCAGGTGTCCACAAACAGATACACACACAGAGAGAGAATATAAATACATACATACACACATACATACATACATACATACATACATGTATGTAATTAATAACTACATGTCCACTTAATTTTAAGCACTCTTGTCAGATAAAATTCTACTAACCCACTTTATTTTAAAAATAACTTTTATTGCACATACTTAAACATTTTTATCATGATGTCATATTCTCTATAAATGCTAAAGTCATTATAGTCATATAATAGGTCACAGGAGAAGCTAATAGCTCATTGGGCAGAGGTCCTCTGTTCTAATGCTGAATATCATCCATCCTTCTGACTGGTCCACCCTATGCATAGGCTACTTGACATTCTATAAGCTACATCTTCTATACATTTCCTTTCCACCACCCCTGCCCTGCCTTGGTAGGAGTAGCTTCACTATATCCATAATTCATAGTAAGCCAATGCATTATTCCTCCTAAGTAGACACTTGACCTTACACTATAAATTTGTCATGAGGAAAAATGGCTTCGACATATTTCTTCATTTACGAACTTGTAACTACAGAGAGCAAGCTTGAAATGGAAGAGGAATGTGAAATAGAACATGGATTATGCAAGCTGTATGGCTGAGGGTCATATTGGCAACCGTATGTTAACCAGCATGTTAACCAAGAATGGAAGAGCATTCTCGCCCTCTTTACCTTCCATCTCTGTAAGGCTGATTCAGTTGGAACAAGAATGACTCTCAATTTACACCAAACTCTTCACCCTCTGATGTATGTAATGGTCAGTTATGATTCCCATCATAGCCCAGCTCAGGCTGCTTGTTTGTATTGTTTGCCTGTCCTGAACATGACCAGTTCTATAACATCCTAGGGCCTGGAAGTTGCCTTAAACAACAATAAGCTGTCGAGTTCTTTTTGATTTCTGAGACTCCTTATTACTTGGCAAGTACAGGAAACATTTTCTAGATGACTGCTCTGAGACTTACCATCCCTTAACTCAGAAAACCTACTGCTCATACTACTAACCCTCTATGTGGAAAAAGAAGCTTCTAGATTTCAAGATTTTCCCCTGCGGGTGATTCTGTCTACCTGGTCCTTTACATTCCCCCAAGGGTGCATGGAGCCAAAGTCTGGCTGGAAACAGCTGGGACAAATCCTGTCCCATGTGTAAGCAGGCCGAAATAGATGGGGGCCTGCATTACAACCGTTTATTTTTTTCCTTTCCTTTCTTCGTGTTGTGCACACCACTTGCATGCTCAGCTCCAAGAACAACATTCTTTCACAGAATTTCCAGGAAAATCCATGAGGTTGGAAAAATCAGAGTAACATCTTCCCTCGTGGTGAGCTCACACAGGAAAAACCACTGGATGACTCCCAACCTGGGCCTCACAGGTTGGTAGGAAAGGCTGCCATTTCATTAGCATTGCTGAGAAATTTCAGGAAATCATAAACATGTGTGTAAAAGACCCTTGTGCAATAGATGCTCAAAAATTGACAGCACTGTGTAGAGTTCATCTTCTGAACTTAGGTTTTCCTAATATTGCTCCAGTCACAGTATCTTAACCTCCAGGACATCTATTTATTTTTCTAATCTTTAGTATGGAAGTCTAGAAGCTCACAGTTTCTACTCAGAAAAGATTAAAAGTCACAATCATTGAAATGTAAGGATTTCATCTATGTTTTCACAGGTCTTTCCAATTAAATTAGTCCACCATCCATTTTTGTACTTGAGATCCTGGGTAATTACCTAGAAATGTCACATTCTTCCTACAAGCCATCCGCATTCTACACAGATCCCTTGTCTTTTGTTCTTGTTATAAGGGTTTTTATTGAGGTTTTACAAATGTTGTCTGCTGATCTTCCATCAGAGAGAAACTCAGGAATAGTCTATGGAATTCTTGCCACACTGAATAGATTGTATTTGTGGAGAGGGGTGGAGAGTAGACTCCGTTATACATTTGCTGCAGAGTCTCTCCACTGTTACTATAGACACAAGTGCAGGGTCCAACCCACCAGGAAAGAGAAATGTGATGTGTTTCCAAAAATGCTAGATGCTGATGTAATAATGCATTCCTTGGTCTGCTTTTTCAAAGCCAAGTTACCATATGAACAGGATACATTTGAGGGGATCACTTAACCTAAATAAATAAATGAATAAGAGAAATCATCCAAGATTTTACTGTTTTCCTAACATGAAATACAGACTAAGACATATTCTTCTTTATTTCCATTGAAACCCATTCCAGTAGTGTTAAATTGACTTTATCTAAAGAGTTGGGAGTTTTCTTCACATCCAAGGCATTATAGTCATGGCATATAGAAACAAAGGATATGAAATGAGCCTCCATGTAATAATAGTGTTCTTCCCCTGCATTCGGTAGTCTCTGGTATCTGTGTTTTGGGGAAAAAATAGTTTTCTCATAATTGTACGGCATATGTCTCCTGTGGTCGCAAAGTTATGGAGACCATCTTTGTAACTGAGTGAGCTTTTCCTCATTCTGACAAAGTCCTTGACAAATAATTGCAAAAAGGAAAGGTTTCTTCTCACGGTCAGCTGGTTCTGTTGACTTGGGGGTTACAGCAAAAATCTACTGAGGCTGGAGACACATGGCAGAAGAAGCCTCTCATGTGAAAACAGCCTTAAAGCAAAGGAAAACGGGAAAGGGATGGGCACCCTAACACCATCCTCACAGGCATGGCTGCACCTACAGAACTATATTACACCATTCTCCACCTTTTTAAGGATCCTCCATCTCACAAGGGCATCTTAGGCTGGAAGCAAGCCTTTAGGGCAGCAATTCCACCTTTAGTGTCAACAGCTGAGCAAAAGAAAAAAAAAAAAAAAGATGTCTCACTGGATTTGCTGTTGTAAGAGTAGATGGCACAAAGGATATTTTATATTACATGGTTCTCTTTCCCGTCTTCAGAAGTCTACTCAATGATGCAAATTTAGTTCTCTCCCAGCCTGTTTTCAGCCATCACCTATCACAATCCTTGAAGTAGGTCTCATTGTTTTCCACTCCATCCGCATGGCCCATGAGCCCCCAGAGATTCTGCTGATTCTGCCTCCCAAGTCCCTGTAAGTTTGCCGAGTCTACTGACACTCAAGCATTTAGGTGAGATCTGGGAATTTGGATTCATGTCTTCATGCTGGCGTGCAACAAGCTTTCACCTACTGAGCCATCTTTTCCCCTCCTCCACAACCACCACGAACATCACCACCACCACCACCACCACCACCACCATCACCACCACCATCACCACCACCACCACCACCACCACCACCACCATCACCACCACCACCACCATCACCACCACCACCACCACCACCCATCACCACCACCATCACCACCCATCATCACCCATCACCACCACCACCCATCACCACCACCATCACCACCCATCATCACCACTACCCTTACCATTACCACCCATCATCACCACCACCACCATCACCACCATCACCACCACCATCACTATCACTATCACCACCCATCATCACCACCACCACCACTACCATGACCATCACCACCATCACCATGACCACCACAACCACCACCACTACTACCACAACCACCACAACCACTACCACCACCATCACCACCCTGCACTTTTTATGGATGTCTAGAAAGTGTATGACTCAAGTTTGTTGAGGTTTTTGCTTTGTTTTAGTTTTTGCTCTTCTGGGTAATGGTAGACACAGAAACTTGTAGTCTCTGGTCCTTGGTTTTCTTGTGCCTGGGTGGATAAAGAGTACTTTGAGAAGATGCTAAAAGCAGTATTAAGTGCAAAGAACCCATGACAGCTGTTTCCTGGGCATTATTAAGCTTTAAATACTCTGAATGACAGCCATACTAATTGGTTTCCTATGTGGAGGGTCACACAATGAAGTAGAGCTGTCGGGTGCAGTCATTATCATTGTTAGTAGGTAGGGATTTATAATTATGCTTCTTTCTGCTCCAAGTACACGCCGCAAGACAAAAGCACCATAAACACTAGATGCATAGCATGGGGTTTCAAGAAGATAACGAGGTTACACATGAGGTAAAGCAAGCCAAAATTGATGAAGCAAGCTTTATTCACAAGTATCAAATGAGATGTAAATATCTAAGGTTTTACTTTACTTCTTCTGAAGTTTTATATTTACAGAGACATAGATAGTAATTTTAAAATCTTGGATGTTTTCAGACTGGATTACTGTAAAATCCTAGTAGACTAACTTTCCCTAAGTATTCTCATGTTCATTATATTCTGTCTCTCCCTGTTTGTTGGTCTGTTGCTCTTTCATATACATGTATGTGTATCTATGTATTTATATATGTGTGAAAGTATATATGTGTATATATAAAATATACATACATACATACACACATATAATATATATTATATATATGTGTGTGTGTGTGTGTGTGTGTGTGTGTGTGTGTGTGTGTGTCACTATCACTGAAATAAACATCATTTTCAATACCTAAAGTAATTTTAAGGTACTGTCACTCCTTACAGCAATATCTATGATCAAAATTTAGAAGCCCACCATATATTTATTTTATTTATTTGGAGGGAATATCCCTAAGTTAGTAGCAAGCTGTTGCTATTTTAGCATATTCTACTTTTAATGTTTTAAGCAACTATTAAGTAACAAACACACACACACACACACACACACACACACACACAAACACACATATATAATGGTAAAAAATACATCTGTATTGTTGTCTGTCCGTACTAGATATGAATAAGTTTACTAATGTGTATAATGAAAAACCTCACGGTAGTACTGGACATAAAATATATAGAGCCACTCTGTGAGTCTATGGGATTTCTCATAAACCAGAGTACTGAGCATACTTCTATTATAGGCTTTGGCTGGGCTTTGAGAGGTCCATGCCCACATCTTATTCAGCTATACTAAGGAGGGCAAAGAAAGAGTCCCAAGGTGGAATAGATTTGCAATACACTCATGTGCTCTTTTTATTTGTTTGACAACTAGTGTAACCGATAAGTATTGAATGAATTTTTCAGCAATAAAGATTTATATCTCCTTGCTCAATTTACATACATGTACATTTATTTGAATATGTGTTTCTGCATATTCACATGCAAACACATGAACTAAGGAAAGATGTTCTCTCTGGAACTTGATGGATATGGCAGGAAGCTTTGACTGCTCTCAAACTGCGGTGGAATTCAATTCAAAAACTACTCTTAACAAATCCAAACTATGGCATGTCCTGGCTGCAGTTTCATATGGGGCCATTTGAAGTGCCAAGAGCTAAACCAAGAGAACCCAAAGCAATTACAGCCTGTACAGTAAAGAGGATTTTCCACCCATCATCACCATATGACACATTATCTTGAGCCTGGGGAATCTCTACTTGGCCACAGGCCTGCCTGGCACAGAGCCTTCCCCACCATCAGCCTCACCAAGAGTTATGTAACAGGCACTCTCTATATCTAGGGATATCTAATTTTTTGACTATAATTCCTTAATTGTGTGTTCAATCTTACATGCCAAGTCCCAATCTATCATCAATAGGTTTTGTGAGGTTCCAGATGTGTGTTTTGGAGGCTTTTGACTAGGAAGGAAGCACAGGTTTCATAGTTGGCATCATTGCAAGTTGGGACACTTGATTCACATGCCCTCACAGAAGTGAAGCAATCGTTGTGAATAAAGATGTCCCCTTTTCTTGTTACATTAAGATGTTAGTTTATAGAACTGGCAAGATGAACCAAGTGTGAAGAGATCCCAGCTCAATTCTCAGCACTCAGTTACCCCTCTCGCCAAAAAACCCAGGACTCACAACTGTCTGTAACTCCAGTTCCTAACAGTCTAGTATTCTCTTCTGACCTCTGCAGGTAGCTGCAAATATGTGACATATATAAAGTCATGAAGGAATACGCACGCACGCACACACTCACACACACGTTTTATATATAGATATAGATAGATATTAGTTCTGTGGAGAGAAACAGTATTCTACACATGATCTATAATATATTGATTGAAGAGATACATCCTTTAAAGAAATTATCCAAATTTTATTTCATTTATCAAGTTAGACTTAACTCCTGAGAAGACAAATAAGGCAATAAAGGCCCAGATACTTAAATTCAAAGTTTATTTCCTCCCCATCCCCCATGAAAGACTAGATCAGCTTTAACCAGCATTGAAGAGACTGTAGGACAGAGCACAGAAACTGTGGGTGAGAGAGGGATAGGAACCTCAGCTTCAGACTAGCCTGTAGATGGACTTGTCCCCCATTTCCTGAGATAAAACATGTAACTTTTCCAGGCCTCAGCTTTTGACTATGAGAAAGGAGAATTAGAATATATCCTGTATCTTAGGACAGAAATACGGAGTCTTCTTTCCTGGTACGAATTGCCAACCAAAAATTAGAACTGAAGAATAATCTTAAGATACACTCCATAGTCTCACTATGAATCATGGAGTCAGCTAATGCTTCAAATATTCTTTTATATATAAAAAGAGAAATTGTCATTTGAAACTAGTGATGTCAGTGACAAAGACTAAAGAGCCAGCAGAAGGTTGCTTTGTTTATCTGCAGATGTGCGTACTTTATGTCTTATTTTACACCCTGACATTTTCTGGCTGTTGTCACTTTCTCAGGTGAAGCTCACCATTGTGTGTGCAGCATTAGTCAATTGTAGCTGAGCAAACATCACTAAATAATTTAGGAGTCTCCATAAAACTCTTTTTTCCCTTTCACAATGTCATTAAAATTCATCTTGGAAACTATGCTCCCTCAATAAGAGGAAAGTAGCTCACGTTTTGGACCTGATTCCAAGATGACATTGGCAGGTCCAAGTTCCGGCGTATGCATATGTTCATTTTAAAGGTTAGTACAATTATCTCTATAAAGGTAAATGTCTTTATGAGGAATATCCATGCCTCTACAGTGTTACCTTAAAAAGAAAGTGGCATCTGTATGTAATGATGTACATTAATTTCCACCATCAGATAAAGAATTCCATTAGAGCATTAGTCATACAAGAAATCCAGTGAATAGTACTTGAACTGCTTTTTATAATAGAAATTGATATTAACATCATGGAACATTCAAGTTTAAGACATTTGTAAAATTTGTTGAATATTCCTATGTTGGAGAATATTACCAGGGGTGTTGCTATGGATTGATTACCTTTTTATCCCACTCCATAATCTTCAATCTTTTTCTATACATAGATGCCATATAAGAGACATGGCACTGTGAATATATATCATCCCTTGGAAGAAAATTTGAATATGAAAAACTACTTTGGACCACATTTGCATGTCTATCTGCCTTGTATAATAACATCTTCATCAGAGCATCTACAAGGCAACCAAAATTAAAATTACACACCCACTCAATGTTCCTTAGTTTTCCTTTCCATTCTTTTTCTACAACGCTCCCAGGTGCCCAAAAAGAGGGCTCAGTACAAAGCAGAAGTTTTCTTAGATATGACCAAGGTCTCCAAAGGGTACCTATTTTTATGAGCACCTACTAGATTCTGAGCCTTGTCTGCCTTGACCATATAATACCAGCTATTCTCTCAAGCCTTGGTCCTTTGGTCTGAACCAGCTACTCTGGAAAATCTTCATGGCTTGCTTTGTAGAAGATGCAAGTATCATTCTATCAGACTGTAGCCATCTTGATCACAACATTATCTTACTTCTATTTCCCCCCTGGCCATGTAGCTCATTGGTTCTGTATTTTAGTCATCCCTGACAAGACCCCTGAGCATCCAAACCTGACTCCAACATTTCTATGCTATACTTATGTCCAAACAGAATTGTTAATGAAGGAAAAAGAACTTTTCCAAAGAAAGTTGATTTTACAGCTGGTAGTGAACTGGGGTGCTATTGAAATAAGTGTCATTAGCTACTGATCACACACACACACACACACACACACACACACACACACACACACACACACACACACACACGGGATCTTAATCTGAAGGGTTTGTCTTCCAAGGGACATATATGTAAAAAGTATGACTTAGTAATTGTGCAAATGTCAGGACAGAAGATCATTGGAAGGAGTTCTCAATGCAAACAAATTGATTGTGGTATTTATCATATTAGATTTATAATAGATGGGGAAACCCACTTGGTGTCAACCCTGAAGGCTGGGGACAGGATGAGTACCTGGACATAATCTTAATGGAAGCAGAGAAGATGAGAGGAGAGGATTGACAGCCACTTTTAAACAATGGGTGCCCTTCCCTCCAAAACAATGGGTACCCTTCCCTCCAAAACAATGGGTACCCTTCCCTCCAAAACAATGGGTGCCCCTCCCTAGTTCAAGGCTTGAGTGAGAATCAAGGTGGAGCTTGGTTTCAATCCTTCCTCTTTATTTATTGGTAAAGTCTGGGCACTTGATTTCTTTGTGCATGAAATGGAACAGGTTTGTTTTTAATTGTGTCTAATGCTCCTGGTATTTCTGCTTTTTACGTAGACATGAAAAGTCCCCACTTGTATAATGCAAGGTTTCAAAAACAATGACAGAGGGCAGTTTTATAATGTGGAGTAAGCAGAGTCATCATTTTATTATGCCTTTGAAAGTGTATCCACTGCATAAACATGGTTTACAGCAGGATCTGATAGGGACAGCAGCATTTCACACTACATTTTATGCTCCTATACGTGACATTAATTATAAATAAGATTTATTCATGACATTAAAGAAACTTAATAGTAGCCTTGTGTTTCCCACTCCGTAAACCCTCCCCCCCCCCCTTTTAACTGGACTCTGCTAATGCAGGCATCCTTTGCAGTGAGTGATCAACCAGAAGTCAGTGTGTAAAGTCAGAGTCATCTCATTTCTTGACCTAAGGCTGGGAACCAGGGAGGGCACATGCTTGCTGTGATTCAACATACAGAGTTAAAAGGGTTTCTTTCTCGACCTGAGATCCACTGTCAAGCTGTTAGCGTGAATTAGATTGAGATGCCAGTGAGTAGCATCAGGAGTAGAAAAAAGCAGACCGTGATAACATGAAGAGGCATAATGTGTTGAGTTTGACTGTAGCCAGATGCCTGTATACTGCAGTATAGGGACAGACGAGTCAAAGTTGGGGGTTTCAGAGAAACCCAGTTGTTCTGAACTAGCCTAACCTCATGATAAGTTGATGCTTTTGACGTCAGATAGATTCTTTCTTGCCTGGAGTCCAATGCTGTCCAAAATGAGATTCTAAAGAAGGATTACAGTTCCAACATCAAGTATCACTTTTATAAAGGGAACTTTTATTTTTCCGGACCTTGGATATTTTCGAAACAATAAAGCAAAGCGCGGTTCCATCTAAGGAGACATGAATGAGCCGTAGGTGTTGATGTGCTATTGTCAGTAACTAGGCTGCTTCACTTGTATATTATTTATCATTTCAGTGTATGAGCAGTTTGTTTGCGCCTCATATTTTTTTCTCTTGCATAAGCATAATGCCTCTTCTCAAGGAACCAAATAGAATACAGAAATGGCCGGGAGATAACTCGGTATGGCACGCTGCACATATTGCCAGACTGTTTCTGGGGACATTTCTAGATGAAGCATCCTAATGAACCTGTCCACAAAGGACACAGTAATGAAGCACATTAATAATGTGCTGCGGGAATGAAAAAGCTATCAGCTCCTACCAGGGCCAAAGAAATGAAGCTCAGAGTCGTGTAGATAATACAGAGAGGAGACTCCGTGGCAGGACAAGTACTGTTCCATCCATGCTGGACAAAATTAAGAGGGTTCTTTCGCCCATTTCTAAAATGTCTTTTTAGTTTGTTTGTTAGTTTGTTTTGTTTTGGTGATGTTTGTTTTAAGACAGAATTTTGTTTTGTATCCCAGACTATCATAAAATTAACTATCTAGCCCAAGATGGCCTCTGAGCCGCAATCCTGCCACTCCAGTGTCACGTGTCCTTGGATTTTACAACCCCGCACCACTGTCCCTTGCTATTTTTCCTTGTAGTCCCCAAGCTATATGGTAAATGTCCATTATAAATATCTTTACTTACAGGACAATGCATTTCTATTGAACAGTGGCATTTTAATTTTTATGTTTCTCTAGTTGTAATTATGGGGAGGAAAGAATTAATGTGACTTATTTGGGCCCCAGGCCATTCACAACTCTCTGTTGCATTTTCTATGTAAGTTTCATCCCTAATAAGTATACAAAGAACCAATTGATATTCTACATCATCAGCAGCTAGCTGAATAAGCTTGGGGACACAGCTGATATAAAACATGGTATTATATTTATAGTTAGATTACTATGTAAATAAAATGTATTGACATTGACATGAGCATTTTAACTTTGCATATAACTATTCGGAAATTAATCATGACAGAGTTTGGGGAGGGGGTAAATAATGGCTTGAGTCCACATCAAGAACTACTTTGTCATCTTAGCAAGAAGAAAGTTAGTTAGCCAAACACATGATTTTAAAAAGAGAATGAACATTCCTCCCAAATAATGGTATTTTTTTCAAGTAATGTCCTCAACCACAGGCATGCTTGAATTCATGGCCTTTGACTGGTAATAAAGTCTTGTTTTCTTGACAATTGGTGCCTTGGAAAGGTCCACTTCCAGATGCAACATAACTGGCAGCAGTCATCCATAGGTGCAGAGCTTCCCGTCTCACAAACCTCTAATGAGGACTAGAATATGGTAATCATGGAGTTGACCCAGATTGGAAACCTAGGGGTCTTTTCATTAAATGCAGCTCAGTGATGCCAATCCATTTCTGCCTGTTCCAAGTCCTTCAGCAGGGAATTGGACCCTTGGAGAATTGGCTGCAGCCAAGTTTCCCAGCTTTGTTTCAGAAGTCTCTGCTACTGCCTCCAGTTGGCTTTAGTTCCTGTGTCATACCAAAGTAGGCACAGCTTTTCCACAGCCAGTTCCACACCATCATGTGTCTTTACAAGCTGGTGCTGAGTTCATCTCTGCTTCTTTACATGGAAGAATTTTCATTACACTCATTTGGTCCCTTTGTATGTTGTATGTGTAGTTTCACTTAGAAAGGGTTTAAACTTAGGTTTTCAGCAGAAAGGAAAAAACATGCTGTGCCATATATGATGCTAAAAATCTGTGTGACCTCATCACTGAGATGAAGGTGTATGAGAAGGGTCTGATGCTCATAATTCTGTATTTCACAGCAAGTAACAGAGCTTGGCCAACACTTTCACTTATAAAAAAAGCAGTAATCGTGGGCAATAGATTTTTACTTAATAAGAGATTAAGTTTGAAAAGGGAGCAGTAATTTTTAACACATAAATGTTCAAGTTTCATTTCTGGGTAGTTCCTTCACCAGCCCCTTTTGAGTTCTGTGCATGTGGAATGTGGAAAATAGCCTTTCTAGACTGAGGAATCATTGAAGGCAGAAAACACCTCATTGTTATCCAAGTTTCTAAAGGCACAGGAGCAGACAGACTGCGGACTTGCACACGATAACTCTGCCCTAGTATTACCATAACGGAGTCCTGTTTAAAGAACTAGAAATAAAGGACAGAGTTCTTAATTTCAAAGAACCTTGCCAAGTACCTGGGTGGTTAGATGTACATGGTATGATAACAAAATGGGAACATAGCAGTCATCAGCAGTCATTTAGGTACAACTAAGAGAGAAGGAGAGAAAGAATTAAGAAAATGTCCTATTATAAGGAGAGTCCATGTGTTTCCGTTGCTATTTCTTCCCTGTGGAAGTGGATGATTTGTAAGGCAGAGAGTCATAAGGAAGCACAAACTTGAATTTTGAATTAAAAGATACAGGCTTTTCTCACCATGGCCAGACATGGGTCCTATACATACAGTGATATTCAGGGAGAAGATGAAATTAGCAAGTCATATCCTATAGAGAAAGACACACCTGCCCACTGCTTCCTTCTCTCCCCCCTTTAAAACTCAGTGCTGAGCTGGGGAGGTCGTTTCCATCTATTAAGTACTTACTGTGTAAGGTAATCAGGTGCCCCAGAGTCCATTTAACATAGGATGTTTTGTCATGAATCTATAAGACCAATGCTGGGGGGTGGGCAAGACAGGTGGATTCCCAAAGCTCTCTGGACAGACAGTCTAGCTGTGAGAGACCGCCATCTCAAGAGTAAGGTGTAGAGGGATTGTGGAAGACAGTCAATGTTGGTGGCTGCCTTCCACATAGCACACAGTCACACACACCCAATATTAGACTGATTTTTAGCTACATCTTTCATCATACCCCCTGACCATTTCATTAGCAGCTTGATTCAGTCATCTCCTATTAATAGACACTCATCAGTGGCACTCCAATAGCTAATTTCTGGAATATACTAAAAGCCACTAAGGAATGTCTTTAAGCATTCATTAGCAGTTGGGTGCCTGCCTGTGTCTGCTACTTTTGTAGCCATCAGATGTGGAAGAATTTAGACAAGAATGCCTCCTCGTCCCCTCAGAAAGAACTAAGCGTAAATCAATCAAGTATCTCCATTGCTGCCTCTCTTTGATAAAAATGAGTATGAAGAACCCAGGCCCTCTTCAGGGTCTGGTTGAGACCTGCGAGAGGAAGCATCTAGTGGTATAATATATGTTTAGAAACCAGATTGTTTTCAACAACTTTGACCTTCTGGGCTAGTGGTTCTCAACCTTCCTAATGCCCTTTTTTTTTTTATTTTTATTTTTTTTTTTTATAGTTTCACATGCTGTGCTGACCCCAAACCATAAAATTTCCCATTGCTATTTTATAGCTGTAATTTTGCTACTGCTAAGAATTGTAATGTAAATATCTGATATGTGACCCCAATGGGATCATGACCCACAGGTTGAGAATCATCTTTCTTGGCCTCCCCTGTGCCTTAATGGATATTTGATTCTCTTTCACACATGTGTTCTGCAACTCCACAAGCCTTCATTTCAACTTCTTTCAAACCACAGTACTGATCACTGAAACTCGGGGCTCAAAGCATAGTCACTGCATGCTGTGTATTGTGCCTCCAAATCCACTTCCCCTCTTGAACCAGAGTGTTACATAATCACAGGAGTCCTGAACGGACTCAGCATGGATAAGCTTGTAAGAGTTGAATGAGCCCAATTTGCCATTCCTTGCCCAGCCTAACATCCAGCAGATGCCCCTCTTTGCAAAGTAGCACATCAAGGCCTAATTTTTAGAGGGAAATCAGTAAAACCAGTTATCACCTCACATAATTTACAATAAGTAAATTAGCCAGAATAAATCACCACTGGCTGCTCTGAGAGTTTCTCACAAATCTGCAAGGAGGGGGGAGAGCTGTTTAGCATCCATATTGACTTGCTGATGAAGAGAAACTGAGCGTGCCAATCATAGAATAGCTTCAGGACCATGCCAAGGAAAGTGTAAGTAGAGTGATTTAACAGGGAAGCCAGAGTGATAAACTTGCCTGTCTGCTTCTAGTCTAGCAGCTTCTGGAATTACCTCAGAGAAATCTGTTTATCCAGGTGAAACCACTGTAATGTGATGCCAAGTAACCATCTCCAGGGGTGCATTTCCCTTCCCTTCCCAAGGCTTCAGCAGCTTCCCCAGGTCCCACCAAAGCATTGCTTAAGAAAAAAAAAAAAAAAAAAAAAAACCACGGCTTAATGGGTGTAGCTAAATTACTCTTTATTAATGGGCCCTGCTGCCAAAATGACTTATGCCCCAGAGATTGTAAGAGATTCTCCCTAAATCAAGACAGTCTCTGACCCTGCCTCACCTCTAATACCTTATCCTCAACCATAATGTTCTTTTTATTAAATACAAATGGAAAGAGATGTCACCATGCTTCTGCTAAACAAAACAAAACAAAAAAAAAACAAAACAAAACAAAAAATCTCCCAGTTTCCCCATGCTTAGCAGAAACTTGATGTTTGTTGAAACTTACTGTGTACCAGCTACTAAGTATTTTATACTTCCAATGTCATGTTCAAATTATTTTTTCTTTGTTGTTTATCATTCCCATTGTACAGAGAAAGATGTGCATACCACAACAAAGTGGCATATCCACAGTCATACACCTAGCCAGAATTAAAGCCACTGGAATGTAAATTCCTACATTCTTCTCCACAATCTGCTACCATGGGAGTACATTCCTTGGATCCTACTGAAAAGTAGAATCAGTTAGAAGGCCTATGATCATTATCTCAAAACCTAAGACTTAACTCTCCCAGCATCCAGAAATGATGGAGCCAAGTTTCAGCCTCAGAAGTGAGTTGCTTGTAAACCTGGCTTTCACTTGCTGGAGAGGATGAGATAGTTCCTGGTAAGCAGAAGACTTAAATAGATGTTTTGGGTCTTGCAATGACTCAGAATATCATTAGCTTCAGCTTGGTCACCCTTGGCCTTCTCTACTTCAAAACCTAAGGAGTCAGAAACTGGTTATGTTTATTTGCCATTTCTGTGGGTTATTGGAATGCAAGACTGTGGTTGAATAGGATTGAATACCAGGCCTCAAACCTCTTAACACTGCTGCAGGTACATGCTTGTCCTTATGCTCTAGCTCGGAGTTCTGTGACGTGCCTGGGATCCCATTTTCGTTCTCATAAAATGATGGGCTTCTATCTCTAATAATTCCCGGTTCTTTCTAAGTAATATAGTAATTTGGGGCTCCAAGACCTTGCAGGAAGAACTAATCTCCTCCCAGTCCCTAAGAGACAGAGTGCATTACTGCCCCTCCCCGCCCCCACATGCATACATACTACCTCTTGGAAGCCCCACCTTCATGGTGTCAGCTTTGGGGTGTTGTATTTTTGCAGAAGACTTTGCTGAGTGTTCTATTCATCAAATAGCTTTAACTATAGTCCGTCCCCCACTGTTGCTCTTGTTTCTGATACTTCCACCCATACTTACCTCTCCCTTATTCTTTTCTAAATTTCTTTTTCCGTTTGTCATGTTTGAAAGTAGATGTTTTTAACTCAGTATATTCTGATTGTGGTTTCTCTCTCCTCCCAAGCTCTTCCCAGAGCCTTCCTACCTCCCCTACTCCCCAAATCCACACCCTTTCTCTCTTTTCTTATTAAGAAAACAGGCATCTAAGGAACAATAATAAGACGAAATAAAACCAAACTCTGTTTTTTTTAAAAATTTGCCCAACAACTTCATCTCATTTTAAGCCTATGCCTTTATTATTGAACTAAAATAGCACAATGCTGAGAGATCAGCTACAGCAATGTGTCTCACTAGACAGCTATCACTTCCTTATCAACACTGTGTCCTTCCAACGTGAACATTTCAACTCTTTTACTATATCCATGGCAGACACAGTCATGGCGGCTGCACTGTGACATGAGTAATTTCAGAGCCAAAGTTACTAGGGCTTAGAAGTCTCTTCCTTCTTTTTTCCTGATGAACATGGGATCAGATAAAAGTTCTTGCTCTTACTTCTAACCCATTATAAACTAAAACATGTAGCTGGATGCAGTGACAGATGCCTTTATTCCCAGCACCTGGGAGGCAGAGGCAAGAGCATCTCTGACCTCAAAGCCAGCCTAGACTATAGAGTGAGTTCTAAGACAGCCTGGGATACTCAGAGAAAAATCAAAACTGACTCACGAACTAAGAACATGCTTCTAGTCGGGTGACAATCAACAGATAAAGGAAACTGCATTACATGTGGTTAAATCATTCGTTTAAGTAAATCAACAGCTACCTGATCATTTGTAGTAATATGTTGCCTGCTACTTGGTTTCCTGGGATCAACAGGGCACTGGAAACTAAATGTAAATGGGAGCTTTCTTTCCCTAGCAATTTCTGAAACCTTGGGAAGACTAGAAGGCATAAGATAGCAACGGTGAGTTTACATTTTTCTGAGAAAGCCAAAGCATTCAAATAGTAATGCCTAATACTTAAAGGCACTCAGATGTTTTCTTTAAGGGAAAAGATTAATTATTAAGAAGAAAGGGGCTTTTACAAGCTCTTTCCCTGCTTTGTCTAGTCTGAGCCTGTTGGGGTCAATCCTCCACCAACCGTGTTGCCATCAGACAGTCTGTCAGGAAAAAGGATGGACAAGGAAGGCAGAGCTGAGAGAGTGCCATGAGCGCAGGGATCTCAAAGCCAAACAGAGATTTCTAAGCACCTCACGCCCATGCCTCAAAATAGACACAAAACTGCACATGCTTGTACTTCATTGGCCAGGGTAAGAGTTAGCAGAAATTAATAGCTGAGTGCCCTTTATTATTAATGGAAGCGCTGCTTTGTCAGGAAAGTAAAGTGAGATTTTACCAGCGCCCAGGTCAGCTGGCTAACTGGCCACTGAGTGGCAGGCAGCACCCAACCTCTCCATAAATGTCACTCAGGTTGGAGCCACCCCAGCAAGCACCAAATGGTGAGCTCTAGGCATGACTCCCTGATGACCTTTGTTAAAAATAGCTCATCTGTCTCCTTGCTCAGAGGTGAAGGAGCGGTGTCTCATCTGTCAGAGTTGGCATTCCCATGGAAGCCCCGACAGCTAAAATTATCCATTCTTCTCCTTATTTCTCTTCTTTTTCTTCTTCCTCCTCCGCCACCTCCTCCTTCTCTGTTTCCAACTTTTTCTTCCCTCTGTGCTTTCTTCTTAGCCCTGTTACTGTGTCCTTCATCTGGCTCCCTTGGCCCCTCCTCTTCCTTTGCCTCTTGCCTTTGTCTCTGTTTTCTTCAAATGCTACATGTTATTAACCTTTGCCATACTCCTGCTCCCCCATTCATTGCTCACCAGCTACAAGAATACAGGTTCCGAGCTGTGACCCGGGATGAGGAAAAAAAAAAAAAAAAAAAATGGTCTCAGTTGCCTGAGACAAAAATTAACAAATAAATACAAAACAACAAAGAGCCCCTAAAAAGCAATAATCGATCCCAAACGAGAAAAGTCATCTTTACTAGCTAAAATTCAATAAAAATTCTTTCCTAACTAAACTCATACCTTTTTTTTTTTTTTAATCATGCAACTCCGTTGTCATGAAATGACATTTCTCAAGCTGTCTTGGGGATCAGAACTGAATGATAATCATACCTCTCATGACCTCAGCAATGCCAGTTAAGACAATGATTTGACTCTTTATGACAGTTTTCAAACCTTAAAAATTTGAAACACAGTGGCCACATGTTTAAATAACTTTAACAGATTTTTACTTTTATTTATTTATTTTTTTTAAGAAGCTAACCACCTTTGGGAATGAGAGCCAGAAGAGAAAAATTTAATTTTTTTAATTATTGCATTTAGGCCTTTTCTGTAGGTGGTAATTTTTCTTACATATATGATAGTATCCCTGACGGAGTCAATAGGGTGTTTCAGACTTTATTCCGACTTCTCTTTCCAACATTGATTTAAGGGAGAACGCAAGCCCTCGCTGAGCTATTAAGGGATGGGACGAGGGGAACGAAGGAAAACCTTGCCAATAATTTGAAATGTCTTCATAGAACAACCTGCTGAGCAGTCATCCCCGGTACCCTTCCCCGCCCATGGGATGAGGCCACGCCCCCTTCTTGCCCAGGTTTCTTTGCTCTGCTTTCTCTTTCTCTAGCTCATTGTTCCTCATTTTATTCATCCAAACATCCTTGAAGATGCTTCCATTGCACAGCCCCTTGCCCCATATTCCCACAGAAAGGGTCACACATGCAGGGCCACCTCCAAACGATAAGAACGCTCCATAAACTCTGTCCTCCTTAACTGCCCCAGGGAACTCTGGGTATAGAGATTACTAGATAGCAAGGAAGCCAGTAAATGAAAGTAGGACTTGATTTACGTGGTTAGAGAGGGAAACACTCTTTCCTGTGATGTGCTAGCACACCGCGCTGTCTCAAAACTTCAGAGTAAATTGACAGAAGCACCCACGGTAACTCCTTCCCACAAGAGCTGGGCACATAGCCAGGGCACGGTGCTGAGTGGCCTCGGGGTGAGCCAAGATTCTCAAAACACACCAGTCAGCACTTTCATCCAAGGATAGGGGTATCCTACTGAAATCTAAAGTATGGCCGCTAAGCCTTTATCAATCTCCGAGCGAGGAAGTAAATTAGTTTTCCCACCCTAAGCGTGTTTTCATCCTTTATAAAGCATGACAGTCCCTAGATAAATGTAATCATCCATAATCAGAAAAGCACATAGGCTAAAGGCCTATGGGAGGCTTCTTCTTTGCTCTAAATGCATAAAATCCAACAGATAATAATGTATAATGGTAATTTTAACCTACCTGGTCATGCTGAATTTGTCATTCAGAAATGCTCTTTTTAGCTGCTTATGGCTTATTTGAAAATGCTGTTTTGATTACCTAATTTATTGCCATTCCCTTGTTCACAATGTGGTAATTACACACAATTTGTAATGAGTTTAATCTCAACAAAACACAGTCAGCAACAGGAGATAGAATGTTTTTATGTAAGCCAACCAGCTCAGGTCTCCCAATCAGCAGCAGAAGGAAGCAATATTGATAATTGAAACTTAGATCCAAAGTGGCTCTTAATTGAAATCTGCATTAATGACACGACAGCATTAAACAGAGCTGCAGGTTAACTGCAGCCTCCCATGGCATTCTAAAGCTTTTGTCTCTTCAATGCCTTACTGAGATTAATTAATTAGTTAATTAATTAATATTGGTCTTGGAATCCTGGATGCAAAGAAACACCTTTACACAATGTGTTTGCCAAATTATAGCAATATTAGTTATAAGTTGATGTCACAGTACAGAAATGTTTGCCTTGAATAAAATCCAAGTTCAGTGAAACATAGCTACTTAATGGTATTCTTCACTTTTCAACCCCAATTCTGCACCTACGCAGGTAGAGTCTAGATGGGCCTATTGGTTATATTTATAACTAGTTGACAATAGAATTGTGTGTCAAGGTTATGGTTACAATATTCAAAGTAGTCTTTTTAAGGGCAGAAAGATAGGATGCATTAAGTAAAGTATTATCTTGTTCTGTTTCATTTGACTCGTGTCAAGGGTAGCGATTTAGGGTTATAGTTTACTGCAAAGTAGGAATTCCCTGTGTTCGCAAGAACAACATTAGAAAACATTGCTCTCACTACCTAAACATGAATAGCAAACCAAAGAGAAGAATCTAAGAAACTAGAGCAGTGAGGAAAAGATCCAGCTGTCCAGAAGTGACGGCTCTATAAAAGTTCAGAGCAACAAATACCATGTGCCAGAGAAAGGCTCCATGTCAACTCTTTGTCACCTTTTGAAACCTACATTCAAGATACTCTCAAATCAGAACTAAGAAGTTTGATAGAATCATGAAAGACAAGAGAGATTCCCCTTGGTTTTGGAGCTGAGGACTGTGGAATATGATTGGAAATAGGCCTGTCTACCTAAGGAGGGAAAAGGGACAAAACACCTAAACTTAGCTGACCTTTGAGTTCATATAAATACTCATCTTACACAATTGGTTTTCTTTATCTAAAGTCACATACTCTACGGGCCTAGTCCAGAGCCTACAATAAACAAGTGCTTGGAATTACCACAGAAGCAGATGATGTGTTCCTGAACCACAAAAGCCTCTTTACCACTAAGACGGCTATCCCAGACACTCTGTGAGCCTCTAAACATCTCTCTCCAAGAAAACCATGATCCATTATGTGGCCTATGACAATATGCAGTTAGGACATAATCCAAACAGCTTCTGAAGCACAAGGCCTGGAAGTATAAAGACAGCAGACACATGCAAGAAGAGTCAAAATTTTAAGGGTGGTGCCCACACTTGACTCACTGATCTGGAGAGAAGTCTGTGTGGTTCCTGCTCACGGGATTTTAAATGATCAGAGTTATACTGGATGCCTCTGGAAGATGAGGAAGGAATTTTGAGAAACCAAACACTAGAGATTATAAGTAAAACTTACCCTGACTCTGTGCAGAAAAATAAATACTCTCAGCTTCTTCTTCTCAGCTTCCAGAAACTGTGCCCAGTGTTTTTGAATACATGAGGCTCTACAGGTGCATGTGGGCACACCAAATTAGGTGTCTAATGACACACAGCCACCAATCCTACCTCTGACTGACAACGCTCGGAATCTTTACTTTCCTTGGCTCTTCATGGTCTGTGGCCCATTTAATTGAAGGGTGGTGGGGTTACTGATTTTCTTTTCTGCTGTCTCTGGAAATTGGCCATAGCTTGCAGTCTTGGAATGACCTAAGCAAACAAGATAAATGATCCCTCCTGTGGTATCCTCAGGGTGTTTGCCAGAAGAAAAGATTGGCAGCCCGAAAGAACTGAAACAGTTCACTATAGTGCAAGCTGCAAAGTGGGCTTTTGTCCACTCCACATGCGCACTACAGCCAAACTAGAAGAGAAGGCTGCTTTTGAAAATTAAAAGATGTAGGAGAGCGAGTAGAGCGGGATCATTTCCTAGATGCTAAGGAGTACTGTGAAAGGAAGAGACCCTCTTCATCCCATAGCACCCTAACTGATACTCCTGCTTAAGTAGCCATGAATTTCTACCCCTTTTTTATGAAATGCTTTAGACAAAATCACCCAAGCCATCCATTACATTTATCAACTACAACCAAAGCTCAAACTCAACATTTAGTTATTGGCACTTTGTCAACTTTTTTAATCTTTAAATTTAATTTTTTAAAGTTACTTCTCCCTTTAAAAAAACAAAACAAAAATAAAACCTAAAAGAATATGGCAGTTGATTATCAGGTACAATTTGCCTGCAATTGCTTACTCCATCTTGGAAACTCTGACTCCATCTACTGGCCAAACACATCCATTTTCAACAAGACCATTTCCTTTTCCTGTAGACTGTGTCAGCGTCAAGAAGGGAGTATATATACATCTGAACAGACTTTTGATTTTTAAAGCAAGTTATCTATAGACTACTGATATCAATATGAAATAGAATTTGAGATCTGGAAATCTGACAGGTAAAATATAGTGTCATTTCTAAAATCCTTCAACTCGCAGGAGAAACTTAGAAGGAAGAGGCAGACTAGTCATCTTGACACTGCAAAGGTATACAACATCTTCCTTGACATAAACGCTGGCCACTATTGATCTGTATCTCATTCACATGCACAAGTAAGATAGTTGGTCTACGGAATTACTTGTCTAGCATTTGTCCCTGGCTTAGCCTTACAGTTCTCGCCTAACCACTACCTCCACCATATCATGTTGTATACGTACTTAAGACACTCCAACAACACTACATGTAGTTGATAGTAGAAGGTAGCATCGTTGCATGAAGGGGGGCTTTGAATTCAAGTCACTTAGTCCGAAATTCTGAAATGTTTAAATGTTTGCTGCACAAGAGAAAAGAATCAGCATCTATACCCCTTGGTTACCCTTGGTACCCCTTGGTACCTCCTTTGTTATGCTTAGCAACGAGAAACAGAGAAACAGCAGAATAAGGAGCTATTTCCACTTCTTTTCTGAAGTTGCCTAGGGTTTGTTTCTTTTCTCGATCTCCCTCTGAGCCATATTGAAATCCTTTCTTTTCTTATACCTCTCCTTTCAAATTTGGACTTAAAGTGCATAAAATCTTTATGGGATTACAAAGGAAAAGTGCCTTAGCCACTGTTTTGTTGCTGTGAAGAGACATCATGACCACAAAAATTCTTATAAAGGAAAATATTCCAATTGGGGTCTGGCTTACAGTTTCAGTCTCTTGTATTCCATTATCATCACTGTAGGAAAGATGGTGGCACACTTGGCATTGGATCAGTGGCTGAGAGCTACATCCGGATCCCTAGACAGCAGGCAGAGACAGAGAGATCAAAGGGAAAGGGTAGGGGGAGAAAGGAGAGAGGCTGGTCCTGGGAGAAAGGAGAGAGACCGGTCCTGGCTTGGCTTTTGGAACCTCAAAACCCAACCCTAATGACACACTTCCTCCAACAAAGCCACACCTACTGCAACCAAAATCATACCTCCCAATCCTTTTAATCCTTTCAAATAGTGTTGTTCCCTGGTGACTAAGCATTCAAATATATGAGCCTATGGGGACCATTCTTATTCAAACCACAGGAAGTAAAGTCTGTTGGAGAATAGATTATGAAAACTCTTTTTATTCCCACTGCCTATTTTGTTCATGAAATTTTGATAAAGTATGGAATCATGGTATTATGTGGGTATTAAGTGACAGTGTTATGCCAAGTTTTATTCATGTATCACTTATTATTTTTACTGTTTCACTTCTCCCTTTATTCTTTTAGAAAAAAAAAGTCTGTATAGAATCTTGCCCCTGATACGTTTATATCACTTCCATTAAACAAGACAAAAACACCATTGCCTTGGAACCTAGCTGTTCATCTACCAATTTGTTAAGACAACTCTCTTGAGGGAGTTTCCAGGTCTGCACCCATTCATTTTGACCCTGATCACACTGGCCATTGGAAGCACAGTGAAGAGTTGTCCCTCTGCCTTCCAGAATGACTCCTTGAGGAGTCTTTATGTATCTTTTCCTATCGCCCCAGCGAATCCTTCTCTACTTCCTCTTCCTTTCTGCTTCCTCTTTTTCTTCCTACTACCTAAATATGAAATTCTCTGAAAACACTTCTTTCTGCTGCTTGTGCACCCATAAAATAATCCCATGCCAAACCTATATATCATTCACCTCTATGAGTTTTCCCATTGATATCATTAGCGACAAACTCCATTGCAAACTACAGGTACACATTGCTAGCATTGGGAAACATCCAATGCCAGGTCATGTTGGCTCTTCAAAATGACAAACTATTGAAAACTGAATTTAAGGGAGCCAGCATCATTAGAAAATTTTAAAGCTAGAACTACTATACTATCTTTAAAGGTGACGACCCAAATAATTTTCTAATCTATTAAAATTCACAGAAATTTAGAAAAAGAGAGAGAGAGAAAGAGAAGAAGCTAACATGGATTTTGTGAGCTGCTCATAGAGAATCACACGTGTAACAACAGACTTTCTCAGACTGGCTGCCCCCAAATCATGACATGGAGATTTACTAGTTAGGAACGCTTGGCCTTATCTTGTACTTGCCTCATTAGCTCTTAGAATTTATTTTAACCCGTTTCTCTCCAATGCGTTGCCTTGGGACTTTTTACATTCTCTTCATTCTGCCGTCCCTACTGCCCAGCTTCCTTCCTGTTTTGGCTGGCTGGTGGCTGCCTGGCTGGCTGCCCCATGGCATCTCCCTTTCCCTCTCTTGTTTTCTTCTCTCTGGAGCCTGGACTCCTCCTCCTACTTATTCTCTTATTCTCTTTTCTACGAGCCCCACCTTTCCCTCTACTACCCAGCTACTGGCCGTACATCGTTTTTATTAGACCAACCAGGTTCCTTAGGCAGGCAAGATGAAACAGATGTGACACGTCTTTACATAAACAAATGCAACATACATAAATTGACATTTATGTGTGTGTTGCAGGGGCGGGGGGAGTATGAATAAGTGAGGGACCCCCTGAAATTCAGCAGAGTTATGTACTGGGTAATCCATACCTTGCCATTTGTTTATAATTGTACATGGCTCAGTCTATTAATAATGTCATATATACCTAACCAGTCTTGAAAACTATGCACAAAGAAAGGGGCAGAATAATGAAAAGACCAAGTCCATCAAGAAAGAAGACTTGGAAAGGTCAATGGGTCTTCCGGGAAGTAAACTTAAGGGGAACCAGAGCCAAGAAGCAATCTGGAAGAGTGGGAAGTTCTGAACAGCAAAGCCTAGCTCCTAATGTGAACACAGAAAAAGCAACAAACGTTTCCATTATTCAGTGTTCTCTGTGAGAATATGAAGTGCTGGTGCAGCAGGAGAATCATTTGCATTTCAAATTTACCCCTCTCAAATTTTCATTTCACATCCAGAATACTTTTAAAAGTCTCTCACGGGCCTTTTCCTCCCTTAAATTCTTACTGCAAGCTTGTAGACCATATCCTATGTGTACCTAACACTGTTTAATTGTCCTCTCTGCTCCTGAAATCATGTGTGATGGTAGGGTCCTGCTTCAGAGTCCTGCAAATCTATTCAAAACACGAGCCATGGATGATCTCCATAGAACCTTTTGAATCGCAAAGCTAGTCTATACATAAGATAAAGCTTTGAGCCAGTAGGATCAGGGCTGTGGGTTAACTGAAAATTCCATGAGCAGGCATCTTCTTCCTGTTGTGTTATCAAGGATCCTGTTTCAGCTGTGGCCCTCAGTACCTTTATCTTCAGAGATCAAATTTCCAAGAATCATGGTTAGCAGGTCAGATACCCAAAGATGAACAATCTTCTCCCCTAGATGCCCAGTGATTTGTCTTCTGTCTCTGGTACTTCATTTTATCCCTAATGTTCTGGCTTCTTTTCTCATGTTCTTTCTTCTGGTAGTAGCATTTCATAATAACCCCAGAAAGTATTGAGGAAGCTCCCTTGACTTCCTGCATCTCATACTTAGAAATGTGATAAATTAGTGTACTCTCAAATTAAAGGTGATAGTCATACCATTAAGTAAGAAATAATTCCTAAAATCAAAAAAGAATCCCACAGTAAATCTTTAAGATTCTACTTGATTCAGACTCTTTAAAAAACTGGAACTAATAAGGACTGGTGTCCAGCAGTGACTCAGGAGTGACTGATACAACCACCATCTAAGTGAAGATTTGGGACAATATTGATTAAATAATTCCTTTCCATAGGTTGCAACATGTTTTCCAAAACAGTGCTGTGACCATTTTGATACTAGACATAGATGGCTGGGTAAAGTAGTCTGTTGCACAAATAAAGGAAACTCAGAGCCAGATCTCAGGGAAAGGCTGAGATATCAGAGAGGAAATACCACAATCAAATCTCACCCAGCTGTCTTCTAGCTTCCTCAGCCTCGCTCCTCATGGCTTCTTCTGCCTGCTCTGTCTTTCTATGCCTGCCTTAAATACCTTCTTCACTCAGTTGTTTCACATCCAGGTTAAGATTAAAGGCATGGCGCCAACACTGCCTGCCTGGGAGCCTGGAACTCCTTCTGTAAACTAAGCTGACCTCAAACTCAGACCTGCTGGGATTAAAGGTGTGAGTTACCACTGTCTGATCCTCCTAGACTGACTGTGTGGTGGATCCCTCTGACATCTCAGACTGGTTTTTATTAAATTTGAAACATATCCCCGCAGTAGCCTAATTTAAGTTTTAACCCAGCAAGTGCCCACAGAGTCCTTTACACTTACCACTGAAGAAGCTGAGGGAAGTAGTCACCGAACACAGTTTTTATGGACATTTTATAACCTTCACCTTCTTGTGGGTCTCACTGCAATGGCAAAGAAGAAGCATCATTATTTATTCCCGTGCACAGTGATTTCTCTGAAAACAACCCAATTTTCCAGCCGTTTTACGGTTTCCAGCCAATTCTTCCCACAAAGCCTTCTGCTTTATGCCTTGGTGGTAATAGTTTTTTATATCACCAAATCATATAAGCACAAGTAATTCATTGTCAGGCCATGCAGTCTTAACACAAAGTGGGAAAATGTCATCATTGTACCCATAAGCAGTATAATTATTTGTCTAAATATTGGAGAAGATTCAATGTTGTATTCACAATACACCTTGAAATTATCGAATCACTGCAAAACAGTAGACTTACTGTGCTCAACAGGCTACCAGGATTTGCCATGTCAATAATCTGATCAAAGTGCTTTTCAGATATATATATGCCTGTGTGTGTACATTTTATATAGATATATAAATATATAGATATATGCATATATGTATATATGGGTATGTGTTCATATATGCAACTAATTTTTATTTTTCAATATATATGAATATTTTATTATATTTATTTATTACATATTATACATACAAAAATTATTTTTATGTATTGAATAGTTTATTTTTCCATATATATTTAATATGCATATATTGTATATGTACTTGCATTTTGAGGATATACATCCAATACACATATCTTCAATATATGTATTTTGAAAAACAAAAATTGGTTGCATTTATGCCATGCATTATTCTTTGAAAAATGTGTATGCTGTGGAATGGCTACTGTGAACTTACTAGCATCTAAACTGCCTCATATAATCATCATGTGTGGAACATATTTAAATAGAAAACAGTGGGAGAGAAAGTAGAAGGTCTGAACACTTCTAAATTGCGCACTGTTCAATCTCATAGTTAACTACTCATGGGCTGCTATCAGATAATTGAAATTTGACTCACTGACATTAAAAGGTGGTGTAACTACATAGTGCGTACCAGATTTTAAATATTTATTATGAAAAGACAGAATATACGGTCATACCAATCAATTTTATATTACTTGAATATCTTGGGTAAATTGCCCATATTATTAAAAATAGTTTTACCTTTACCTTTTTATTTTACAAAAAGAAAAGTCTGTGTAGTTTCTGCTGTATACTATTTCTGTCTAACCTGTTCAGAATGAGGCAAACTTCTCAAGTCTGCTTTGAAACAAGATAACATTAACAGTGCCAGAAGTAGGGAAAAAATGGAGTCATTAAAACAGGGCCAATACTTGGCCTCTCGCTGGATGGGCGGTTGGGCTTTGCAAATTTAATTAGCTAATGGAACGAACGCTGGCTAAGAATGAGGTCCATATGGTTGTTTTTTTCTTCAGCTACGGATGAAAAAAATAAAAAATAAAAATGTGTAGTAATTTCTGTTGAAAATCGAGTTGCATAGTTGTTACTATAAGAATTCTCCACTGAGATTTAAAATATTAATAATCTGGAAATGTGTACCTGGATTTGCTGAAAGATCATGGGGGAAACAACCCTTTGGAAGTATTCACGTGCCCTGCAGCAACTGTGGGAACGTCATGTCAGAGCTTCTACACACATTGCACCTGGTAATTGCATAATTCTTATAAAATAAGCAACATGGTAAACCAGTCTTAAAAGATAGGACAGTGTATCCTAAATTTAAGATGTTTTATGAAGAGACATTAAGGATGTTGCCCGAATAGTAACTTCTACAAATGGCTTTTAGAATTAGAACCATGTATGTATGTTTCAAATGTCATTTAAAGAACACCCAGACTGCTCTATATTTTTTCCTTCCTCTTTGAAATTTGGTTTGCAAAATTGTTTTCAACCTTTACCATGTTAGATTTAGATTAAACTAGAATTAAACAAAAGGATCTTGCCTCCATTCTTACCAGCACTTACTTAGCAGTTAATCTTTCCCAGTTTATTATTCTATTAGTCTTCTCCATACGGTGTAATTATGTCTTTTTGGCCAAGATGCTTATGGGGTATTCTTGTAGCTTTGTTGGGCAACTGGTAGAAGCTCTATCACTAGGCATACTAGAACAGCAATTTTTTTTTTCAGTCTAATGATTTGAAAATAGTCCATGGATGAGGAAGATCTCCTGTAGCAGTGGGGTTTCTTTGGTCCTGGGCTGCCAGAGGTCCAGACCCACAGACCTGCTGCCCATCCTCTGGCGCCATTTTGAATGTGACCCTGATGCCATGCTTTCTTTGTACAATGACCTGCTTCGTATACATAATTTGGAAGCTGCTTTTGCTCAGTTTCTGTTAAAACCCTTTTTAAACTTTCTCGGGCATTAAGTGGATATTCGGCCCACCCAGGGACGCCATCTGTAGTAGTTGGGTTTCTAGGTCCCAGGCGACCAGAGGTCGAGACCCACAGACCTGCCTCCCGAGACCACTTAGCAGCCCACCCCTCAGGCCCCCAGAAATGACTCAGGCACTTATATTAACTTTATGCTGTTTGGCCTATGGCTCAGGAACATTGCTAGCTTGCTCTTACATCTTAAATCAACCCATTTCTATTAAATTGTCTGCCACGTGGCCCGTGGCTCACCTGTGTTCCTTACATGTTGCTCCTTGGGTGGCTTCAGCTCAATCTGCCTGACTCCGCCCTGCTTCTCCTACCTATGCTCTGATTTCTCCTCCTACTTCTTCTATGGTGCCTGTCATGGCCCAAAACAGCTCCTTTATTTAAAGATTGAGATTCACAGCATACAGAAAGGCATTCCCACATCAGTCTCCTGTTTAGATTTTGCTGGCAACACCCAGTAAATGGAAAGCTCCAATGTAGTACAATGTGATGGGAACAGAGTGCTTGGTTCCAGATCCCACAGTGAAGCTCTCTAGTTATAAACTACCCCAGTCTTCCCCACCCTTTGATTTGTTTATCTCTAGATATACCCTAAAGGGCTTTCCATTTCCTGATGAAAGCTGTGTCTCCAGCTTCATTTCCCCTAGCGTCAGGAATGCAGAGTTTCTATTAAGTGACATTTGGAAGGAACTACAAGTAAATAGAGCAAGAGGGGTCTGGGCAAACCATCCAGGGAATCAACCAGCTGCTGAGGACAGGGGAAGACTGCCTCAAGTTTATCCCTTTGTTTTATTGACTGTGAACAGTTGGCTTAAAAGCAGATATCCCGTGCTGCTCTCTGTGTGGGCTGAAAGCATAACAGGGTATTGGAGTCACTGAGTTCTTTACCACAGATGTCATTTCTTGTGGCTCATCACAGTGGCACATTTTAAAAGCATGTCTAAAGCTGCTTATATAGATGTCATTCTGTTGGCATCAGCTCCTGCGGGTAAAGCCAGGAATATATTCTATCTGGTCCTAGAGACAGTGTCTTAATCACAAGAATATTCTTTGAGACAAAATGGAAATTCCAATTCATAAACAGAGATTTCATGTTTAAGTGACAGAATGGTGCTCCATGCTCATGACTCTGCACAAAGAAGGCATCTGCCTCCATTCTTTAGGCTTCATCCCATTTACCTTCTTATACCTTGTTATTGGTATGTTGTGAATTCTAGGGATGCTAGGAGGAGTGGATAAAATGATAGTTTAGGAGGAAAAAAATAAACTGTATGGCCTACATCATAGGTTCTACTTGTTAAATAATTATGACTACTTTCTCTTCTCTTCAGAAATGAAAAGTTGTAGAAGACATAACTTGGCTTTTAATATACTAACAGATCAGTCTTGGAGATCAAGTAGAAATATAATCATGCAAGCCAGGAATTGATATGCATGGGGGAAAAACTGAGGATGGTAAATTCAGAGCAGAAATGTCTAATTCTGAATGAATAACTCACACGTGACTACATTTCTGGAGAAGGTAGCCTTAGAGAACTGGAGGTGAAGAGGGCAACACCTGAGGGGTAGATACCAATGAGATTTCAAACCTTTTGGTTCTCCTCCTCATTACCCCTAGTTGAGAACTTTTTATCCATTTCCTCTTCCTGCTTTCTGCATGCCTGGTGCCTATCTAAGTCTCTATAAGCTCATCCTCTGAAGATGGTTCTTGTACATGTGTGTGAGCCCATAAACCACACACACATACACACACACACACACACACACACACACACACACACACACACACACACTTAACATTTCTATGTCCAAACAATTTTCCATATTCCAGGTTGTCTGACCCTTTTCCTTGGCTGACATGACCCACATTGACATCATTCAAGCTCGGATCTCCAATAGCCTCTAAGTTTCCATTGACACAATAAATCTTCAGTACAATGCAACAAAGCCATTTGGAGACAGTGAGCCATAACCGCACCTTGTGTCTAGACCAGAAGCTCTCATCAGCCTCGTGGCAGAGGATAGTTCTTATGACATTAATAATTTTGCTAAAGTTGTACATCTAAATCAAACTAATTTCTATTTCTCTCCAAAATAAAATTGTTGCCTTAAAATCTCTGGTTTGGGATAATATCCATTCCCATTTTTTTTCCTACAGAGGAATAAATTTACAAACGACATCTCATTTTTTTTTTCTTCACAACCAGAAAGTATTGACTAGATCAGAACCCACCTGTCATGTCTTGGCTAAATTGTAAGAAACTGGAAGCCAAAAATATCACAAAACGTCTGCACTAAGAAGCATGAGAAATAGTGATAACGTTTATTTTCCTTGGCCTGGTATTTTTAAAAGAGATGTGTGTTCTTTATGATAATTTATCACTTTTTGAAGGCATAATCTCTATGGAATCATGCTTTTGAGTGTTTTTGTCATATAACTTACATTCTTCTTCCACTGTCCTTTTCTTCAGAGGCCAAAAGAGGAAATAAAAGGGCAAAAGGATGTCATGTGGAAACACGAATTTGTTAGCATTCTTTGCAAGGTCAGTTTACTGTTCTTACTCGTAAGAACTGGTTTTATTAAACATGAACATCTCAGTGGGCTGCTTCAGTCTAACGTGAACGCATCACCTGACAATGTATATCAGGGAGGATTAGAATTACGGAGCCAACTAAGGACAAAGTCCAAAGTCATGCAAAAGTTATCTTCAGGCTCGCTGCAATAGTTTTGAAGACTGTTACCGACACCCTTGGTGGCATTGTGCCACAAGGGTTCCCCCAGAGTCTTCATTATGCATGCATGAGGAGTTCTTGGGCCCCAAGTCTACCATTAAGTCTACTAAAGTGTTAACACAAGTGGGGCTGCTCAGACAGCAAGGCAAAAGTGAGACCACACCGTCAAGAGGATGGCTTTCTGGGTGTGAAAACTAAAGACCCAGCCTCCCCAGGCTACTAGTCTGCCAAGTTCTTAGATGCTAAGTGGGCAAAGGTAGTGTTCACGCAACCCTGAAGCTCTAGAACCAAAAATTAAATTCAGGTGACCATAGTCCAAGGACAGAAAATAAAATGGACAGAAAAGTAGCCCCAGCCATCAAAATCTCTGGTCTTCTACCTACTACAGGGACATTGTAAATTCCTGCATGAATGAGAGAAATCAAGAGGTAGTTTGTATGATAATGACTTGAAATACTCCATATTGCACTAAAACACTGAAATTGGGAGATATGTAAGCCAGCCGGTGAATGCCCCAAGAAAGTCTCGACTCCCCACTGCCTCCCATCATTTGTGCTTGGCAAGCTCTCTGGAAAGATCTAACTCACCCTCTCCATGACATTGTACAGAGGCACATTACTGTGATGTATTTTGAGTGTGATGTAAGCTGATTCTGTTATGAAAACAATGTCATTTTAACTTTGGAATGACATCTGTTCTGTGTCATGGCTCTATCAAGATAAATGATACAGGGAGGGGTTTCTTGGGGGGGAAGGACTTGATTGGCCAAATATGGCCACTGGTGAGTAATTCTCCAATCTTCTCAGAATGCTTCTGTTAAAACCAAAACTAAAAACAAGAAGCCAAGAGTAAGTTCCTGCCAATTTCACACTGACCAGTCATCATGTAGAACCAGGAACATGTGTCAAAATGCATAAACACCAGGCCTGTGATTTTGTACTTTGTTTTGCTAATTGAGAAGAAATTTCAAGGCAGAGTTTCTTTGCAAAGTATGAGAGACTTTTCTGTTTGCTTCCAAAATTGCAGAAATACAAAGAGAGGTTTTTTTTTCACTGTGAGCACTCCTGTGTCGTCTCTGAAGCCTTGTCTTATTCCTCATCTTCTGAAAAGTTTCTGTCCTATAGAAAATAAGCCTCACAGGCTTTCTTTTGATCACTCAGCAGTAGAGAACAGACTGTCCCTTGGTCCTTTTGGAAGGCCATTCTTTGCAGGAAGGCCATTATGGATTAAGAAATAGCCTGGAGGAGAATGGCTTTAAGACAGAATGTAGACCATTCCCTCCAGGTCCACCCAAAGCAAATGCTGATCTAGTGGCAGGCCCCAAAGCAGATCTCCATTATGTTCCTTCAGTTGAGTTTCTATATGTAACCTACACTAACCTTGAAGAGATCCCGCCAATATTATATTGACTGGAAAGTATGGTGAGCACAGAATTGCTATGAACATTTTCAGAGTAATGATCACACTGGGAATAAGTTCAGACTTACTTTCTAGGTCAGGGAGTGTCTTGAAGAAAGAACTTATCTAGTATTAAGTCTGAGTATTCATGAGCATGCTCAGAGCATACTTTACACACACCCGGGAAGAAATCAAATACAACAACCCTAAATTTGGGTTTTCAGCCTCCTTTTCCCCCATTTCACTGTGCAGTTTACTTCAGGGTGTAGAGTACATTCTGTTCATGGTTGAGAAGGTTTTACTAATAGTCTTTTAAAACAAACAGAGTTCCACGGCAAATGACATTCATACTTGAAACATTTTACAGAAACGACATGAAAAAGTTAGATGTCAGTTGAGTGGGCATGTTGAAGAACACACAGCATGAATATTTGATATTTAGAAATCAGTTTCCCAAGTTAGAGGAAAAAAAAATCTCATTCATAACATCTCACAAGAGATTAGCCAGTATGCATGAAACGAATGCTTCACTTAACCAACCATACCTGTTTTCAAAATGAAGGTTTGCATTGCCATTATCTTCCCTACAATTAGCTCATCTAATTTTTGTATTTTACTCATGTTGACATGATCACATTGTATCTACATCTTGCATAGAACCATCCCATGTTAAGTTTAGAATAGAATATGTATACACAGACAGTTTTGATGACTTCAGGTAGAAATAAAGTTTAATTATGTAACTTGATCTTATAATTTTAGAGAGTCTCAAAGATTCTCAACATTTACTTCTTTACAAGAGCTGATCCAGAGTCTGAGAGTCCTAAGGCTCCATGATCCTCCCTTCTTGTCAGTTCTGTTGAGAATCCCTGTGTGTTGGGGCAAAAGAGGTTGAGATCTCTTTGCGCTGTAGGTAATTGACAAATCTAGAGATGGGGGCAGGAAGCCCTGCTTTCTCTCTGTGAAAGCCACCCCCTCATGCAGTTTTCTGAAGTAGTCATTCAACCTGGACCTTTGCCAAGAGACTTAATCTAGAACCTTATGGACAGCATCATTCTTAGTTCCCAGAGCAGGTAAGCAAGAAACCCAAACAGGAAAGAAAGAATTTGGGATATCAGTTTCCCTCCAGATACCCAGTTCTCTCCCAGTCTAAGAACACTGGATTGGGCTTTAAATTCCTTGCATAGAGATTTGAGGAAATGGAAACTATTGGCCCAAGAACAAACCTGCCAGAGGAATGGATGTCAGCCAGAGGATGACACAAAGGGAAAATACCTGCTAATGTGGCGAAGTGCTTCACTTTCTTTTAACCACCTGCTTAATTAAGTAAATGTCTTAGGCTATTTCATTCATAAAAGTCACTGAATAGGTTAGGGAATTAATTGATTGCTTAGAAGCTGGCAAGCCCTTCTTAAGGAACATTTCTCTCTATGATGTCTTTGGCATTTGTGACTTGCTAGTTCATTTCTGTCCTGAGACTGTGCACACACAATAAGATTATAGTTCCGTCCCTGGCCATCAATTGTCACTTCTGCTGATGATCTCTGAACTTAGAATAATACAGATGTCTGCATGCATGAGACACAAATTCTTCATATCCAAGATGTATCACTATTGAGTGATTGCTTGATAATTATTTCATCAGGCCTGTAACAGGGAAATGATGGACATGGCTTTTCATGGAGGAGTGACAGACAAACCTGGTCTAGTTCCTCAGTAGTACATGCCAGCCATGTTGGACTGGCAGCTGCCCCTGTGTGGGATATACAGGACGTTTCCCTGAAATCCTCTGATAGAAAGTTATACTTACAGGGTAGAACAAATTGATATACCATAAAAAAAACCCTCTCTCCAAGAAGAATACACTATGGACTTAATAATTTTATCCTATAACAAACTGAATTTTACCACTAGAGATGCTGAAAGTAGATGAGTTGGAGAATTTCTCTGTTAAAATAAAATCTGCATGAATCACCTCTTGTTTTCATACTCTGAGCATAACAGCATAATATCTGATCAGTTTAAGAAAGTGTTATGGAAGAGAATCAATTCCACGAGCTGTTTAATGGCAGAGAACGATAAAATAAATAAATAAATAAATAAACCTAGAAAGACCTAAGATATTTGAGGTTCTTTTCTTAATGCTGTTTACCTCTTAACCTGGAGCCAGGAGCATACCGAATATTTTCCTTATGTCTATTGGTAGATCATTACCTTAGGTTTATTAGGGAGATTCTTGAGCATTAGAGATTTCTCTTCATCACCTTCCACCAGAGGTTCTGAGAACAGGGAAAGGGGAGGGCATATGTGGTGTTTGTTGTGAAAGAGTCTCATGTAGCTCAAACTACTCCTGTCCTCACTATAGATGGACTGATGTCCTTGAAGTTCGTCGGTCTTTCTGTCTCCTGGGTGCTGGGATTAACAGCATGGTGACATATGGCCTATTTATACAGTGCTGGGAATGAAACACAAGGCTTCTTGCATGCTGGGTAAGCACTGACTGCATCTTCAGCCCCTGTGGGTTTGTTTTGAAAGCCCCAAGGAAATTTCTGGATTCATCACTTGAATCCAAAGACACACTGGTCTAATATTGTGTTGGCTTGTCCATAAGTCTCTGTGGTAGTTTTAATGTAATCGGCCCCAATAAGATCATAGGGTATAGCACTGCTAAGAGGTGTGGCTATATTGGAGTAGGTATGGCCTTGTTGGAGAAAGTGTGCCACTGTGGAGGAAGGCTTTGAAGTCTCATATATGTTCAAGCCATGCCCGGTGTCTCAGTTCACTTCCTGTTGCCTACAGTCAAAGATGTAGGACTCTCAGCTACCTCTCCAGCGCATGTCTGCCTCCACACTGCCATGCCCCACCATGGTGATAATGGACTAAACCACTGAAACTGTAAGCCAGCCTCAATTAAGCGTTTTCCTTTATAAAAGCTGCCGTGGTCATGGTGTCTCTTCACAGCAACAGAAATTCTAACAGTCTCAGAACCGCATGAGTTCAGAGCTGCGCTCTACAGATCAAAAGAGCCTTGTTGTTGCTGGGAATCCATTTCTTCACTATTAATACAACTTTCAGCTTCTTTTTGTCCTCTCCGTTAATAATTATCGATCATTGCAGCTCCTCTTCCATTTTTATATTGCATAGCTAAATGCATCCACAATATTCCACCTCAGGCTCCTTCCACCCCGACTCCTGTCCCTGCCATTATGACACAAATCAACTCGTTGGCATCCTTTCTAAAATATGGCCCCATACATACTACAGCTTCTCTGTTGAAACACATCCTACCCCCAGAGTTCCTAAGGACTCTGTAATTGCTTAGTGTTCCTTCAGCTAGCCTTTTCCCTTCCACCATGCCCCTCCCCCTTCTCTCCCTCTTTCCAGCAACATTATTCAAGAAAAGGAATTCACATTCTGTGGACATTTTATTCTAAGATAATTCTTTTGGGAAAACATCAGTCTGCTCACACCGCATGAGTGTCCTTACTTGCCATCTCAGTGTGCACGACACACATACTGCAACTTCCCCTAGAAGAGTTTCATTTTCGTTGCAAGCACATTCTCCATGAGTTCTTTAAGCCAGGTCCCATCCTGACTTAGATTAACACATCAAGGCAAGGGTTTATCTCCACCTTCCCAGTTCCTTAATTTTTTAAATTATGTTGTTACCCATTTCCCATGCTCAGACACATTAGATAAATAGCTAATATCTATTAAACAAAAAAAGATAATCATAGAGGAAAAAAAAAGATTCAAGCAAATCATGTAGAAAATGTCCAGGGAAAAGGCAATGAGTCCATTTCAGTTTTTCTTACATTATCTCTTTCCTCTGCATCTCACAACTCTAGGTTGATCCCAATAAGCATCCTCACCAGCTGCCCTTGCTTTAAGCAGGAAGGAACTTCAGAAGCTCTGCCTTAACCTTCTGGCTCTTGGCATCATAGAAAACTTGCTGGTCACAAATATTCCGGCCCACACGCCTGTTCCAAAATCCTTTCTTCCTTTCCAAATGTGAGGGACTTCTGTGAATCCAGGAACTTGAGAAAGTCAATAAATTCACATATTTCTGAAATCAGATTTGATTTTGTATCTTCTTTCCATCCTGCTGGCTTGATGTCAGGACTCAGCTCATCTTCAATAAATGCTCATCCTTGCTGTCATCAGTAACTTTGGAGGAGTTCTGCTTCTCACAAGTGGTGACAGTGCTCTGCTATATGATGCTGTCTATACACAGCCTTGTGTTATCTCGTATCCCAAGAAGCCACGTTTCATATATTCTTACCCATCACAGCAGGCAGTTTACCTGGCGTCCATCTATTACACAGGTCTCCACTTTCTCAGTACATCTTTGGAATGGATATTCTCTATTTCATGCCTGTATAACTCCCTAACACCCAACAACCTGCTCTATCTACCCCAGCAGCCAGATCACGTTCTATTCTTAACTGCCTTCAATCAGTCTCAATCTCCTGTGATGAACCAGACCCGCCCTAGCCCTGGCAATGACATGAGCTGCTTCTACTGAGTCCCTGTTCTCTGCTTTACCTGCAGCCCCTCTCTACTCGTCCCTTTATAAAACAAAGAAAAGATAGGACCCAATGGCACGTTATTCATGCCTTCAATCTTCTTGGAGTGCAATTGCCTATAATATTAAGTGACTGACATCACTGACCCCAAGATATTACATTCCCTTCCCCTTACGTACCACATTACCAAGTGAGTAACATGAATATTGTGTATATGTGTGACTACTCATCATACTGAGAGACTGATAATCCTTTCACACCTCTTCCTTTAACTTGGTTATTTAGTTACATTTTTTTGTTATAATTCTCTCACCAGCTCCTCTGTCAATACTGTATGAAATAATACAACTGCAATCTTACATATAATTCATACACCCAGCGTTTCCATTTTTGATAAGTTAATTATAAAACTTAATACGTATGGCCAAGCAACATTTTGTCAAAAGCTGGCCAAACATCACTCATGGCAGATAAAAATAGAATGAAATATGTGCTCAGACAGGAGTTCATGTTAGATAACTGGATTTTCTGCTCATGCAAATCAGATCAGTTTACATTTCATGTTTTTTCTAGTAGAGTGTGTATTTCACTACTTCGATCTTGTGATAAGACATGGATCTTTGCCGTCTAAAGGAAGAGCTCAAAGAGAGCAATTCGTGTAATTCCAGTTTGTCCTCTCTAGCCTGCAGACAGGTTTTCATTAATGGGACCGTGCAGGAAAGAAATCAGAGTGGCTTCTGTTTCTTCAGCTTTGGTGGTCAGGCTGGAAGATAAATGACCAAACATTTCTTCAAATATTGTTTAAATGCTTCCTGGCTTTCTTCTTGTTTGAATGATTATGTCAAAAGTCAAAAGCAGTCATGGTAATCAATAATCAAGAGCCCCTTTTTCTTCCTTGCAAAATTGTGCCCATGTGACTTTGTATTTTCCTTGGCTTCACCAATCTCTGACCTCACACATGAACATCATAAACACTAGTAAAATGGAACTGAATGCTTCTTGTAGGTGGCAAGCTCTTTCTTTGTTTTACTGTTTGTACTAGGTTTGTTTGTTTATCCAGCTTAGGCTTATGTGTGTCATACTGCATTGTATCTCTCTCCTTCCCTCCCTCCCTCTTCCCCCCCCCACATCACACAACACACACACACACACATCTTTGAGTCTTGAATGTATTTGTGCCTGGAAGAAATGTCTTCTCTATGTAACCTTTGCTGTCCAAGTCAGTCCTTTCATGAACCTGAACTCACATTCCTCTGTTCTTCTCTGACACTTAATATAGGCTCAATGTATAATCCTATCCTTAGTAAAAACTTGTTGAGAAATGTAAGGAACCATTACTTATTAGGGGGGAAAAACCCTAAATACAAGTGTATGACAGTAAGCTCAGCCATTTCAATCATAATTACCAGGTATCAGCCCCAGGATAATTGTCACAGGATATGCAGGTATTAGTTCCCTGGATAATATAGTTACTAGTGAATATGGGGCACTGTCCAAAGAGTACACATTATTTGGGAACATAAAGTTCCAGAGCTCTATGACTGATAGATTGTGTCTGTGCTAGAACCTCTTCCCTTCTCCTCTCAGTCTTAGCATCCTTTAAATGCCTATCTCAGGAAGCCAGAATTCTTGAAGGAAAGTTTAGTCAAACTGTAATAGAGATTTTGATTGTCCTACAAATCCACTAGAAAAGGTAGTCAAAATCTGTGAATCAAGATAACAATTGAATGTAGAGGGACAAATCTATAGCTATAATAATAAAGATTTTCTGTTCTAAATAACAGAAACACAGGAGGCGTATTTCTGTTGAATTACTGTAGGATTTACTCCCAACCTGCCTCTGAGAATCACTGCCAAAAGCTTCCCCTTACATGACATTTACTTCATTATCTCACGGACTGTACAGCTAAGAGAATTTAAATCCCATCCTACTTCATGTTTTTATACAAATGCTAAAATCCAATATGACTTCATTGTAATAAATAATTAATGAGGGATCTTTTTGTGTTCTCTCAGTCAACTATACCTGCCACAACCAGTTTTGGAAGGCCTTGGTTCTACAAATATAAGATAGAGCTCCAAAATGAGGTAGCACAAAAGTGTGGGTAAGCACCGGGCCCTGCTGTGCTCCCATTCACATAGAAAACCCTTATTTTCCAAAATGAATATCTCACTAATCAGACACTATTTTCTACATGCTTCTGGAAGAAACTGAAGGAGCTTTAGTTTACTGAAAGGATTGTCAAGTTCCAGTTGAGCAAATACAGTTACAAAATGAGAGAACGAAGCGGCTGAACAGGAATTACAAAGGCGCTTTACATTCAATACCGTCTTAAGCGAGAACATCTTCTGATAATTCACTGTTACGTTTTTTAGCATTAAGCCTGTGAGTTGCATCTTTTTTTTTTTCCTCATTACATTTTTCGTGCAATTGAAATGTAGAGAAAGTGACTAGATGAGATCAGACCCGCTGAAAGCTACAAATCTAGATGCCACTGTCTGCTCTGTCCACACAATCCCGTGAACAACAGAAAAAAAAAAAATGCAGACTGTCTACAAAACTGTCAAGATCACCTAAAACCTAAAATGACAATGGTTTGCTTTCTAGACCCTCAGCACACTAAACATCCCATAATAAAATGAAATTAATCAAACAGCCGCTTACAAAGTCTCCCCTACAATGTGCACAGACGTAACCACAGCACAAAGAAGTGGATAACTAATTGACAAGTACTTCCTCACTGTGTTTGGTCCAGTAGTTCCGTTATTAAACGGTGTCATTATTTGCGTTTTGTAAGCCAGCTGTGGCTGTACAAAGCTTAACCAGGGAAAACTTCCATTAAACAAGGAGCATAAGGAGATAAGGAAAAAAAAAAAAAAAAAAAAAAAAAAATGTAAAACACATTCTCCTTTCAAAGCCAACAGAGTCCATTCTGGCTTTGCTAATTTTGATTGTAAGCTTCAAATTGCTCGTATCATTGAACAGCCAAATTGTTTCTTTGCTAACTTTGTCTTACCTATAAAGCACCCTGGGTCCCTTCCATGAAGAAAAAGAGCTTGAAATGAAAACTATTAGGTGGGTTTTAGGTGAGTGGAATGCCTGGACCGGTTTTAAAAGCCACCTAGGTGCTGTACTGAAAAGTTAAGAGTCCACAATGTGCCTATTGGTTTTGCAAAATTGAAGACAACAAAACAAAGCAGGGGGGCATAGTGTGGCCCCAAATACTTTGCTGCTAATAATTTGGGTTCCTAATTCATGTCAGTTGTAATTCTTATCCATTGTTATCAGCTATTCCAAAGGCATCTTCCCCATTAGAAGCACCCAACTCAGCTTTCTAAGACATTTACCACATCACTGCAAAGCCAATTTCTTCCATAATTACTTCTTTTCAATTAAGAAAATTAAGGCCTTTTTAAAAATAAAAAACCGTTTTCCTAGGTGTCAGAGTCACACATATACAAATATGTGGTTACTAAGCATTCCTGCTATAAGAAAATAGATCGTAACTGGGTTTCCTGTTTAGTGGTTGGTGGAAGCTGACACACTAGGACCCCAGTCAAGTAGAGAACAATACACAGAACATATGCCAGGGCGAAGGGCTCCTGAAATGATTGTGGTTTAGTTTTGAGGGTTTATTTCTTTACCTGTCTCTTCATTGCTGTGTCTGTAAATGTTGCGCATTTGTTGGAGGTCAAAGACTGTCTGGATCATGACTCTATATAGCTGTCCATACTAAAAGAAGCCCAAACTTCCACTGTGTAAGCCATTAAATTTATAAAGTGCCCCTCAGCCTGATGGATAACATGGAAAAGGTGGTGCGTTCCAGAACCAACAGGCAAAAATATGGTTCCTTCTGAACCTCTTTAATTTTTAAAAAGACTCAGCAAAAGTTGGCTGTGAATACTGGTAAACTGACCTTCAGTAGCCATAGAGGAAGAGGTTGGATTAATGACAAAGTCATCAAATGCTTGACATGGAACTAGATAGAGTCTGGGGATGAGTTTAAATATTGATTCTGGAAGCCACTAGTTTTGAGATACTGGCTGATTTCATTAAATTTCAATTTGCTCCTCTCCGTGATGAGAGCTGAACAGAGACATTTACATGATAAGGACTGTGAGACTTTCTTTTTCTTCTAGACTAGAAAAATGAAGCATTATGTAAGGCGAAGGTTAAATCCGAGTGGAAATGTCTAATGCTATCTGAACGATAGCCCAGGAATAGCAGCTTAGATGCAGGACCCTCAGCATTGGTAGAGCGAGTGGTTTTAGAGAAAAATATTTGTTAGGAAGCAAACTTGAGGCTTCCTGAAGTAATCAAGAGGGCCTTCTGGGAAAACAACATTGATAAATGAATTCTGAAAGTTTGTCCAGAAAATAAATAAACCCAAAAGTAAGTAGTATTCAAGGAGAGGGTGTCTCCTCTTATACACGGACACCCAAAGTTTCCAAACACAAAACTGAGACAGGAATTTCCATACAAACCCGTGTAGAAAAGAGTTACTATCCACAGTAAGTGTCAAAGGAGCTTCCGGATGTTGATGAAAACCAACAGGAAAACTGTTGCCTCTGGAAGGGCTGATACCAAATAGCTCAGCAGTAGACAAACACATCCCAAAGGTTTGTCTGCAATGTCTTAGGAGCTAAATATTTTTCGAAGTGTCCAACTGAGGAAACCAGAGACTTGGTCACAAACCCCCTCTATTCACCAATCGTTTAATTAATAGATACACAGTCTGAGACAATTGAACTGACACCCATGACTCCCCCCCCCCCCGTATTGAAGCTTTCAATAATTTTTTTTTGATTTCTCTATTTGTTAAATCTTGACTATGAACAGGTACTTATCTAGATGAGCAAAGAAATACTTTAAGTAAAGCACACATTATCTCGAAACTGTCCTTACTGTTGGATTGTGTTTAGTGGGGAATCTAGCCTAAGGATCAAACTGGGGCTCACTGGCAGCTCGCGGTGTTTTACATGAACAGGAATGGTATTCTGACAAGGGCAGGAGTGACTCTTGTTTTGTTTTTAGGTTTTCAGGGAAAGATAGCCAAAAAGATACCCTGACTATCTGACCCGAGACAAGAAACATGTCTCTCACTGATTCCTAGTGATGTTAGGAAAGGAGCCCTTCTGAAATTCTCAATGTCTATTCTCTTCCCTCTGTATCCTCTGTCACTTAATGAGAGCTTGCAGACCCGGTTCCTTCCGCTTTCTCATCAGAGCCTCTTACAGCCTTAGGACAAAAGAACTAAATTTCTATAGGTGGGGAAATCAAGGGATCGATGAAGTCATTTGCGTGAGATCACAAAAGGCCCAGTTCTTCACTGGCACAATGTCATCTGGGCTCGCAATGGACACCTGTCATAATATTGTGGTATCTAAAAAGGTACCAGCCCCAGTGTATGATGCAACCAGGTGCAATAAATACAACTATCGTGTTGCCTCACAGCACGGGAGATTGAGCCTTGAAAACAGGGAGCTAATGTAAGTGCAGGCAGGAATTGGGAAGCAGGAATTCATCCACCCAAGTTTTACCCCTGAAGTTTTCTAAATTCTTTTACCTTGCCAATAATATGAAGGTGCTCTGCTCTGAGTCATGGCCCTGTTGACGTTAATAATGTTATTATTAATTGCTCATGGGAAAAATATCATGGAACAATTTACGCTCACCTAGGATCTTCTTAGAAGACTCCTAAGTCATAAGCAAAACTGAGCCTCACCTGGTCTTCCATTGTCAGACCTCACTTGCTGGTCAACATTTCTGCTACTTAACTTTTTCCATAAGCGATGGGTATCCACCATGAGATACCGAATAAAAGCCAAATGTGTGATTTTAGAGAGTGAAATATGGAAAGCTTAATTTAATGAAAGGTAGCAATCAAATATTACACAGAGAGCTGGGGGAGATGGCTCAGAATGAAAGCATCTACCTACCTTGTAGCACAAAGACCTGAGTTCCATCCCAAGGAACCACATTAGAAAAGGCTAAGCATAATGGTGCACACTTGTAATCTCTGCACTACTGAAGAGAATGCAGCGGATCATTGAAGGTTCACTGGCCAGTCTGCTTCACCTATTTGCAAAGTTTCAGGCTAGTGAGGAATCTTATCTCATAAAAGGTAGACAGCACCAAAAATAATAGTGGAAATTGTCCTCTGACCTCCACATGCATTTTATACACACACACACACACACACACACACACACACACACACACACACACACAAAATCCTAGAACAGAAATGTGAAATTTAAACCTCAGCATCAGCTCACTGCTTAGTGGCTTATTCTAGCTATATTTAAGAAAGTATTTGGTGTCTTTCTAAATGTATTTTATGTGAGTACATGCAGAAAGATTGGTTTGTTGCTGTACTCTTTGTGGCTATGGAGATGAGAAGGGAGGAAACAAGAGAAAGAATGGATATGAATTTAAAGACCTACAAAAAAGTCCAGGGACTCTCTGGACAATCCCAAAGCAGACTCCTTTCTGACAGAGATGTTTTCAGCATATTCCTGAGGCTGACCCACAACGTTTCAACTATGTAATCCTTCTGTTGTTCTCTCTAGAATCCGTCTGCTTTGAGAGACAAACAGAAAACATGGAGGGAGGGAAGGGAGGGAAAGAGAGAGAGAGGGAGGGAAGGACGGAGGTAGGGAGGGAGGGAGGGAAAGAAGGAAGGAAGGAAGGAAAGAGAGAGAGAAAGAAAGAAAGAAAGAAAGAAAGAAAGAAAGAAAGAAAGAAAGAAAGAAAGGAAGGAAGGAAGGAAGGAAGGAAGGAAGGAAGGAAGGAAGGAAGGAAGGTCTGGAGAGAGCAATGATTCCTGGGAAAAGTCTAATGCCAATGTTAGGAGGGTTTTTGAGAAAGCTTGGGGAGGCACCCATTCTTCCAGTACATCCTTATCAATTTCATTTTATTCTGAGTTCTTACAGAAGGCAGTTGGAAGATTTTTGTTGGCTGGTAGAGATCACAGTCTCCCCATGGCTTGGCAGCTTATCTCAGTAGCTTAAAAACATGAGATTCACTTCCTCCAGCAGAACTTGCTGCCTCTACCTGCCCTTATCTGGAGAATGTCCCCAGGCCTGATGGACTGACCTTGTGTAAAATCTAAACCAGATGCCTGACTTATCTTTAGCTTGATCCCTGACATGGATCCCTGCTAGAAGGCTCCCTTGTCGCACATGTGATAACTAAGACTTCTGCTGGGAGCCTTGTGTTAGGAGTGTGCCACTTAGTGCAAATCAGGGTTTGTCCCCCGGCTTCCTGATCTTACCATGTTGCCATGGCTGACTTCAAATTCTCGGTCTTTCTCAGACTTCCAAACTCGGGGGTTACAGGCATGCACTGCCATGCCTCGCTTCCTACAAGACATTCATATCGTTAGCATCAATGTTGACGTATTCTTTGAAATAATCTTATCTAGAGATGCTACCTTCAAATATTAGTTAGCAATGTCATATTGCAAAAATATGTATAGTCTTGAGAGGAAATTAAAGAATACTGAGTCAAGTGTGTCAAGTGTGAGCAGGCGAAGTGCCTGGTTTGAAGTTAGAGCTTTGCATATGCCAAGACAGACACTCTATCATTAAGCTACATCCCTGACCTAGGAATACATCCTAAGATACTGAGAATCTTTCAGCATTATGTTAAAAGTGTGCCTCTCACATGGAGTTCACAATACAAATGCTGTTAAACAGTAAAAATCGACAAATGTCAACCATCATGGCCAGCCCTTGTGTCCATTGCTTGATTCATTTTATTTTTCATTGAATGGACAATTGTCTCAGCATGTGGCATTTAATAATAACCCCTGGCTCCTTGCAAATCTACTCCCTTAAGACTGATGTTTATTGACTTCAATCAAGTGAGGTAATCATTATGTTAATATGTAAATAGCATGAAGTTATGGACAGTCTCCAGGATACCATTGTCTTTTTCTTAACAGACTTTACTAGTGTAGTTTTGTTGGTAAACTGTCAAATTAGATCGAAACTTTGGTGGGAATTAAGATACCCGGCACAGTAGTTACTGAAACAGTGATCCTGTATTCCTGCAGCATCCCTTGAAATCATCAGCTGTATCTTCTAGGGAAAGGAAGAGAGCTCATAGGTTCTCTTATTTGCTCGTTTGTTTGCTTGTTTCAGGAAAGGTACCTTGTGGGTTTCTCAGTTTGCTTCCCTGTTTTCAGGAGGATTTTCATCTTTACCATTTATTTTCATTTTGTTTCCTTTGACTTCGAGCCTAGGATTTACATTGTAGCCCAACCTGGCTTGCCATTGGCTTTGTAGCCCAGGCTGTCACCTGACTCCATCTTCCTGCGTCCACCCCCAGACTTCTGTGATTACAGACATGAGCCAAGGTGTTGGCTCTATCTTCTGAGACTGAAGTTTACAACTGAAAACTAAAGAAGAAAACAAATATAAATATTCTTGTTACTATTTTGCATTTGAAAAAAAATCAAGTACTCACCATTCTATTTAAAAAGTGAACGAGCGGAGGAAAAAAAAAAACAGGGAAGGTTATTCTGGGAATGAATGTCCTCACTCCAGCATTCTTGGACGTTCCCTTGGTCTCCCTGGATCAGTGGGATTTTAGCTGTCTTTGTTCCTTGCTCTGTTTGAAGCAGTGATTTCAATTACCACTTAACAAGGCAAAGAGACCCGGGTGTGCGGATGACAGTCCTTCTGGAAAATCCCTTTGATTTAGACTTCAGGAACTCTCATCTTCAGGATCGATCGAAATGACAGACTGGCAGCATCACTATTTGCCAAACTCTGTTCCACAGAGGAAGTTCCAGGAAGGGAGACTTCAAACCCTCTGACGTGCTGGTTGTGAATGGGACCTGGGAAGCTAAGGATAGAGACACTTGTGCTCCTTGCTTCTTTTGAACTCAGGGCCCTGCACTTGGCTATCTCAACATACTATACGGGAGGTGGTCCAGAGCTGTAGCTGAGAGTGGACTTGTGGGAACTTGCTCTCTACTTCAATTGATGTTTCTTTTTTGTTTTTTTGTTTTTTACTTCAATCTCCACCATTTTCCAACTACCCCTTTGATTAGGCAAACAAGCAAAAGAGAACTATAAAAATTTGCCACTTATTTCCAGCTAAGCAACTGTTGTACCACTGAGTTTCAGCCCCTGCCACACTTTTCAGCCAATAATAAGAGCCTAGTATTTACTGCCCTCTACAAAATATCTTTGCACGTACTCTACCATCTGATCTTGTAACTACCTGTGGAGCTCCACCATCCAAACTTTGTGAACAGTAACACTCATTATTTTCTCACCACAGCACTGCAAGCATATTATGATTGCTATGATATGAGGTGTACTACTCTCATTGAATAAATTATATCTTTGATACTTAGAGAGAATCCAGGTGGAGCCCATCCAATTACCTGAGCCAGAAAGTTCTAAAGCCAAGTGAGGAACCCAGTCATGTGAGCTTCTTTTACATACTCCTGACATTTCATAAGAATAAAAAGATGGTATTATAGGTGCTTTTCCTGTAACCATCTTAGCGTGGGATATTAAACAAATTCCCTGATGAATCTATGCCTAAGGTTTCTCCCTAGCTTCCTAACAATAACGTAAGAGTATTAATAGATAGGGTAAGAATAGCAACCTGTTTATATCTGGAATGTTTATAAGAAGGGAGAGTCGATTTCGATCACTTAAGGTAAAATGGCAAATATCTATTCAAGAGTCTCCTCTGACTTTCATATTCTTTCTCTAAGTCCAAATCAGCAAACCACTCAGAGATCAATTCTGGAACATAGTTTAACATTTAAGCCATGCAGAGGAATCCTGTTGCTCCTTGTGTGGGGAGAGAATGAATACCAACAGGGAGCTGGAGATGATGGTGGTGATGGAAGACCATGTCTCCTCCCAAACGGGGCGGGCTGGCACAACCTATGATAAGAACCCTTTCCTTTTCTTCTTAAATAAATGCTGTGAGGGAACGCTGCCTCTGACATTTTCATAATACTTTAGACTAGTGGGGAAGGGAAAAAGCCCTGGAAAGCAGGCCTTAGGTGACAGCCACCAGAAATACTTAGCATGTCAAAGAAGGCAGGCAGCCCTTGATGCTGAAGGAAGCAGGCAGCTTTCTGTAAAGGATGCTGAGAGCCCAGGGCTGAGGGGAAGTGGAGCTGACAGACACAGGGAAGGTACTTAGCTTTGATGTAAATGGCTTGCTATGTCTACTGGCATGCTAGCAAAATTTGAGTCTTTACTGAAAGCTCTGAGCATTCTTACACTTTCTCACCCAAGGAAGCAGCCTTTTGTGAAGATTGATATATTATAAAATTAGCAGGTTTTCATATTCCCCAGCACTGGCACTTTGAGGTAAACCTCAGATACCACAAAAGCAAATCAATTTAAAAATATAAAATTCAGCAGATTTAGAAAGTCCTTGGAATTTGCAACTATCACTGGTATCAAATTCAGAAACTTTATTCAAAAAGTAAAACTCCATACTCACCCATGGGGTTTTAGCAACCTAGAGAAATTCTGATATTCTCTGTCTCTAGATATACTCATTCTGGAGTGTGTGTGTGTGTGTGTGAGAGAGAGAGAGAGAGAGAGAGAGAGAGAGAGAGAGAGAGAGAGAGAGAGAGAGAGAGGTCTTTGGTGCCTTGCTTTATCACAGAATATACTCTTATAAAGTGTTTCTATGCCATAGTGTATATCAATACTTTGTTCCCTTACATTGCCAAGTAATATCCTACTTCACAAATAGATCGAGTTGTCTTTATCCGTCCTATGGTTGATAAATTCTTGTCTTATTTTCAGTTTTTATTTTCTTTGTCATATACCTAGAAGTGGAGTTGTTGGTCCTACGGGGACTCTCTTTTTAAACGTTTGAGGACTTTTTCAAACTGTTCACTGTACGACTTTGCATTTCTACAGATAGTTGATGAAGATCTTAATTTCTCCACATTCTCAAGTAACATGATATCAGTTCATCACATCCTGGTGAGACTTGGTATCTCAATGCACCTTGGACTTGTATTTCCCTGGTGGCTAATCATGTATTTATTGGCCATTTCTTATCTTCTTTAAGGAAATATCTATTCTGATTCTTCTCCCGTTGGCTCTCAATCTAATGTTTTTGAGTTGTGGGTTTCTCTCCTGAAGATTCACTTCAGATATGCTTTAGCTTTCAAACTCACCCATGATATTGATATCAATTTGTGACTTGAGAAGCTGCAGAGATCTTTGTGAAAAGTTCAGAGACACTTCTAAGTCTAAAAGCAGCATTCTCATATGTGTTAACTCCCAGCTCCACCCACATGGTCTCTTACAAGAATCAAAGGCTTTCTGAGGAACTAGGAAGAGAGAGGAGACAGTCTTTGTTCCAGTTGACACCTTAGTTTTTACTGTGTGGCAACCACTATTGCTTGAAGCATGTCACAGAGTTCCAGCCTGTTGTTGAGAGGGAAATGATTCTGCATGAGCATAAGCCCCACTGCCTGGATGCCAAAGGGATTTTTCTCACCTGTGTTATTAAGATTGCCTACTGAAAGTAAAGGCATGTTCCCTGAGAGGAAAAACAACTGCCAGGTACACACAGAATTCAGTGAAAGACGAAACCAACACTCCTGTGTTGTATTTCTACCCAGATTGCTCATTAGCTCTAAACTTTTGCTAGGACTCTGCCGCAATCCCATTCATTTTATTTGTACCAAACTCTGATGCACCTAATTTTACTTTAAGAAGTGAACTCTTGAAAGTAAAGACACATATTAACACCAAGCCAATGGTATTTAATATCAATACCCACTTCTCCAGTGCAGTCTTTTAGACACCAGGACACACATTCTAGGTAGCCATTAACCAGCTACCAGTCCTGATCAACTATTAGAATCATTCAAAACATCTTTGAAAACTATGTTTTCAATGGGAGTCCACAACTAAAGAGTTTTGTTTAGCTTATCTGGAGTGAAACCAGCTGTTAATCATTTGTGGTGCTCCAAGGTGGTTCTGATAAGTCAGGAGATCTGTAACAAACTCAACTTTCACCAACCTCTTAATATATTATTCAATTTAAGAGTCCACTTGTCTTATTATCATAACTTCTTAGACTTCACTATGCATAGGAATAATCTGTAAATGTTAAAATGTAGATACTAATTTTGGTGGTCAAGAGTGAAATTTTCCATTGCTATAAGGCAGCACTTATGAGGCTGAATCTACTGTTCACTTACTCCCCAACTTTGGTGAAGCCTCGTGTGTTTATCTGACATTTTCCAATTAAAGCTTTATCTCTTCAAATATTTAACTTTGTAAAGCAGCCGTCATATACCATGTCCTGTATTCTTTTCAAAAATATAAATAAAATCTTATCCTTGCCCATACAAGAAGTCTTTGTGAATGTAAAAATAAAATAATAAGTCTGCATTTAATCTAAAATAAAGATCTTCATTACTTAATGCAGTCCTAAACATATTGAATAGTTGACTATGGGATCTGGCAGTAAGTCAACCAGTCCTTGAAGCTAGTTCAGAAAACAGATAGTTAATGGCCGATGCTACTAACTTCTTTGAGTCTAGTCTCCTCTGTTAATTTTAAGTATTAAAATTCACTTCTAGGTAACTCAGGAAGACCTATGGACTAAAAAATAAAAGGTGCCTCATCCCTGAGTATGCCTGAATGAGGGTAAATCTTAATGGGGAAAGCTACAAAAGCTCATGTTTTTCTCACTATCTTCTTCTAACACCAAAGGCAGACCCAGAAAAATAAAGCCACAGAAAGATAAAGTTAGTTTTAAATTGATAAGAAGTAGGAGAAGGCGGAGAAAGAGGCACCACTGTAGCTTAACAAAGACTAAAGTATATTTTTCAAAGATGTTCTATTTCAGGCACCACTAATAAAGCGATGGCCTGCCTTTCCCTCATCAGTGACCCACCACCGGACCCTCTTGGTAGTCTGCTTGAAGGAGCTGAGTCCTTAGAGACCCATTTGATAAAAGGGGCTAAGACAAAGAATCCTATTGGCTTGATGTGTGGACATGAAAGGCACCAAGATCAGAATAGATGACTACCTTCTCTACTAAATAACTTCTTTCTTAGTTAAATCTTTAGAAACAAAATGAAAATAGCCTCTATAAACATCTCAGCCCCACTGAGAAATATTTTAATGTTACCACAACATTTTCAACTATTTTACTCATCTCTAGAAAAAATGCAATTTTTGTAGCTAAGAACGGAAAAGATCAATTAAGTTTTCCTTGCTGTTGGTGGAACAATCGTGGTTGTTAAAACAGGAAGGCCCTTGATTTTCTATTTGTTCCTCGTCATGGCAATAATGGGCTTGCTAAAAAGACTATGTGTAGCCAACTCTTTCAGGCTTTGTTTTTGTCAGCCTGTCAACTGAAAGACATAGCAGTTACCTGACAGCCTCCTGTGGGCAAACAAAGCAGAAAGGCCAGAATGCATCCATGATCACACGAGGGAGAGTCCCTATACTAGGGGTGTGACAATGAAGAAGACTGGGTGGAGAGTACCCTTGGTCCTTGAGACTCCATTTCTACTGGCAAATCCTGAGAAGCAAAAGTAATGTTCCTAGTGATTACCCAGACAGTCCAGCTGCCCTCATCCCAAACCAGCCTCAGCTCATGCAACATGCTCAGTGGTGGATGAGTTAGCATCCTGATCTTCAAGGGTTGGGCTCCATGAAGTAAGAAAAGACAACTGAGTCACGCATTTCTCATGACATTTGAAAATTGCATTGGTTAATTTCACCATCGCTACCTTCTGTTCTGAAGTAAAGAGTGAACACAATGAGCGATGGTTCCAACTTTGTCTTGATTTAGAGAATTAACTCAGGACTGACTTCATCTTAGTGCTTTAGACTGACTGAAATGGCCTTTAATAATCAGGTTTCCTATTAATAGCTTTACTGTACTAGAGAAGCTAAATCAATATATAATTTAATGGCTTCTCTTGCCAAGGGCATTATTGATTCTGTCTCTAATGATTTTAAAATGATATGCTGTTATGCAAATACTATTAGAGGTGTCTTCATAAAGGCATATATGGATATATTTCTTTTTCTTCATCGTTCATTATTTTTCATGTAGCAATTACCAGAGACTGAAATATTTCCAAATAATTCTGATCCTGATGAAAAGAGATGCTTCAATGATAAATTCCAAGCAAGTTTTATGGGATATTGTAACTATTGTCTTTGGGTATAGAAAATAAAGCAATTGCAGTGTGTTCCAGTTTCATTTCTGTTAGTGTGGTAAAGTACCCTGACTTATGTTCATGCAGAATCATTTTGCTCTCAACAACAGGCTGGAACTCTGTCATGTGCTTCAAGCAATAGGAGAGGAAGGGTCTGTTTTACCTTAGAATTCCAAGTACAGTCCATTATTGCAGGGAATTCATAGCCGGAATTAGCTAGTCATATCACACCCACAGTCAAGAACAGAGGGAAACTAATGCACCCGTACAACCTGCTGACTTATTTTCAGACACCTCTCATTTCTGTTCCATAGTTCAATGCCCAGCCCATGACATGGTAGCACCACATTGACGATGGGTCTTTGCTCCTAGTTAACAATCAGGATAGTCTTCCACAGATTTACCCACCGTTCAACCTGATCTAGGTGGTTGACCATTGAAACTCTCTTCCCAGGTGGTTCTGGTTTGAATCAAGTTGACAATTAAGGCTAAATAACACATGATAGTAGATGATTAATAATGGCACTCTGCAGTGATAAGTAATAAGATGTCAGTGGGTAATTTGGAGGTCCTGAGTAAGAGGGTATATTGTCTCTTTGGTATAAAATCAGTGCCTTTCTTATACACAAACTTTCCAGAAAGGCTACTGCAACCATATGAATTAGGCTTTCTTTACTTCTTAAGTATAATTGTATCTGTGATGTTCTGAGGGCTGGGAATGTTATATGAGTCATGTAATAAAAAGCAAAAACATTGCAACCTGACTTCTATCATGGGAGCTTTCCAGTTTGATGTTCCATGCCATGAAGGGCCTTTGCAATGAATGCTAGGGCATTGGTCCCAAGGACAAGAGCTACTACCATGTCACCTTCAGTTTCCTTCACATTGTCTCTCTTGTTCTCAGGACATCAAGTGTTTTAGGACAGATGCAGCCCTAGTTTAAGATTGTAAGAATATAAAATAGAAATTGAAACCTCAAGAGCATTAGTTTTGTTAATGAGAGAGAGAGAGAGAGAGAGCGAGAGAGAGAGAGAGAGAGAGAGAGAGAGAGAGAGAGAACTTTGATCATGTTTTGGATGGTAAATTTGACTTAACTTAAAAGAGCAGATACTTTCTATTTTCCAAATAGAATGCACAATTCCAAATATATTTCATATAGGTCCTCTTGGGCTTCTTATATTATGTTGGAGTTTTCATATGTAAATTAACAACTAAACATCCCAAGTTAGTCAGGGCAGCTGATTTTAATGTACATATACATATATTCATATATATATATCATATTATATATATATATATGACCCAGAAGAGTGTCTAACAATTAGGCAGGAGCTGTTTATGCATGCAGTTGGACTTTGTCATAATCTTGATAGTTTTATAAATATCTGCTCTGAAAAAGTTTATTGCTGCATTAGTCATGTCTAACTGTTCACCTGCCCTAGTCTTTGGAACACAAACAAAAGGCACTCTCATGAGCCCTGTTTTCTCAGGAGGGAGAAATCGGAATGTCAGTGTCAGACGTGCTCTGTAGATGGAAGGGAAGGACAATATGAAACGCCAAAGCACAGGAACCAATCATTTAATCTCCCTTTTACGATGCTGTGCCAAGAAAGGAAGAGTTAAACATTTAGAGCAAGGGGCTGGGAAATTCAGAGAATTCCTGCATGCTAGGGTAAAAAGACAGATGTTCCTTAAAAAGCCTCTGTCTGAGTGAAACCTGGCAGATTTCATCAATGAACGGAACTGAAAATGAGATTATGGATCCATCTCTTTCGAAAAGATCCAGAAAGTGTTCCCAAAACTAAAGAATCTCCATGTCACTAAAACTTTCTGTCTATACAAACCTACTGTTTCAGAATCTTTAGTTAGATATTATCTCGGTTAATGTTATTTTAAAAATCTTATTAAATCAGTATTTAGGATGCTCTGGGTAAATTGTATTTTATACTGCATTTAAGATTTTAGTTGAAAGGTAAAATTAGAATGATCTATTTTCAGATCCATCAAGAGTTATGTCTGGCATCATTACTGATATTGCATAATATTTGCATTTGTCCTGTGTACTCATCAATCATCCACAGCCATAGAACCATAGAGCAAACATTACTGGAAGCTGGGTAATGGGAAGAATTTTCCACGAAACACCACAATGTATTTATGAAGTTGAAAAGAAGTATAAATGCCATAATTTAATGACAGTTGAATTCAGCTTAGCACGGGACGAAGATAATTACGTCAGCGTTTGTCCCCTCTACTCTCACCACACTTTTGGAACAGCTGTGTGAAGAAGTAGTTTGCATCTTTAGGAATTGAAAACACAGCATGAACAACTTCCAAGGGGCTTAAAGATTCCAAGACACTAGGTAGAAAGAGAACACAGATTTTATTTTCTGCTATAACGCCTTTACACATACATTGTGTTGATGAAAATGAAATGTAATGATAAAAAATATTATGCATGGGAGAACACCAGTTGTCCAATACCAGATGATGATCTTTGAAAAGTTATATATGTAAGCATTTAGAAATATATTATATGTAGTATAATACACACATATGTATGTATATATGTATTATCACAACAGTAAATGGAAAAGAGGCCTTGAGGTATATGTGAGAATCAGGAAGGAGAAAAAGGAAGAGGGGAAATGATGTAATTATATTATAAACTCAACCAAAAATTTTAAATATTATGCTTGTAAATAAAGTAAAGCACAGAGAAAAGCACACTTACCCGTCACTTAGGATAACATGCCTGTCAACAATTTATTGTACGTAAGTCCCTTTATTTACGTGTGTATGTAAGGAGGGGTGTGGGTATGTGTGTGCATACAGTATAGGCATGTACCTGCCAAGGCAGGCGAGGGAAGGTCAGAGGACAGCTGGCCGAAGCCAGTTCTCTCCTACAAGGTGGTTTCCATGGACAGAACTCAAGTCATCAGACTGGGTGTCAGGTGCCTTCACCTACAGAAACTTCTCACTGACCCTGTTGTAACTTTGTTAATTTGTTTTAAAGCAATGACTTCCAGGACAGACCCGAGACAACAACCCAGGAGTTCGATACCTTAATCAATATTTTTTTTTCTTTTCTTACTATATATAATCTGTGTTTCTGCTTTCCTTTCTCACGCCAATGGCAAGCTTATTACTGTTGAGAACAGTGCTTTGCCCAAGTTAATCCTGTGTCCCTGGTCAAGGAACTATGTTGTCAATGACTTTACTCTAGCCTTGCTTTTCTCTTGCCTGTGTGCCTTTCCATGCCTCTTCCCCTGTTCGTCAATTTCTATTCTTCTCTGTTTCAGCAAAACAATTGCAGTCAAGGTAATTGATGATGAGGAGTATGAGAAAAACAAGACCTTCTTCATTGAGATTGGAGAGCCCCGCCTGGTGGAGATGAGTGAGAAGAAAGGTGGGCCAGCTGCTTCAGGGCTGAGCCCAACAGCTTCCGCTGGCCCCGTGCCGCCCTGGACGCCTGCATTCTTCAAAACACCCCTTACAAGGCACACATGCCTCCACTATGTAACAGGGCATGGCTCTCACCCTGGCAGCAGTGGGCCAAGAACTGCAGCTCCGTCAGCCAGTTAGGGCCACTGCGCACCAGGCGGGTCTAAGAGCCAATTTGGGGTCCAATGCATCAAGCCCTCCATGGCTGGGGAAATTGGCGCAGGCCATATTCAAATATTCAAATTCTAAGCCAGCTTTTCTTAATTGTGTAAGATGCGATCGGAGCTATGCAAGTGAATCATTATCACAGAAACCTCCGCAGAGACCAGCGGAGAGCAGCCAAGATGCCCTTTTACATACGCGCCATGGCCATGTGCTGCCGGTTCTCCCTTGTAACATCACAGAAACATTCAGCTTGGTGGCCGTCTAGAGCATGAGCGTGTGACTCCAAGTCTTTCTTTTGCCTTTGTCTTGTGTCCCCACAGGAAGATCATTTCCATTAGAATATTTGATCGTGAGGAATATGAGAAAGAGTGCAGTTTCTCCCTTGTGCTTGAGGAGCCAAAATGGATAAGAAGAGGAATGGAAGGTGTGAGAGTATTCCAAGGCATACCGGCGAGAAACTGTTCTCTGCTCCTTCTCGTGTCTCCCTACTCTCACACTTGGCTCTGTCCTCTTCCTCGGCTTCAAGTCCTAAACGCCATTGCCTCTGAAGCTTAGCGGGGGTTCCTCTCCCCTCCCTATCGAGGTCACCAAGCCATTCCCGTTTTCTGTAGGAAGGGCTGACTAACCTGGATGGCAACCAGATTTGCCAAGTATTAACGAATACTGGAAGCATTTCTGTAATTCAGAAATGAGATGAGAGAACGGCCCTACTTCTCACTGCTTCAGAAGCCCTTAAAGTTCAGTCATCCTTAAAGGGCCAGTGATAAAACCTGACATTCATTGTCGATGAAAGCAGATGGAAAAGAAAACCTACCTAATAGTTTAGAGTAGGTGAAGGGTACACAGGTCTAACAGCAAAACATAAGAAATTACAGAAAATTCAGTAACCAGGCTTCTTAGAGAATCTGGTTTGGGGAGGGGTTTGTTTGAGTTTCATACTTGTTTTTTTCCATTTTTGAGACAAGGTCTCATGTAGCTGAGGATGGCCTAGAACTCCTGATCCTCTGCCTCTAGCTCCAGAGTACTGAGAGGTGTGTGCCAATCTGTCCAGCGCTGTCAACAAGCTAATGCGCTTATTTTGATCTGATATTTTCCACATCATCAAATACATCATTTAGGAGAAGCCATGAAGCTAGATATGATGGCATACTCCTATGAATCGAGTACTTGAGAGAGCGAAGCGGATTGAAAGTTCAAGGGCAGCCTGAACTACATAGCAAGACCCTAACTTAATAATAATAGTAATAATAATAGTAATAACAATCATACTACTACTAATAAAACTATAACAAATAAGATACTATACATATGAAACCACAGTCATATGTATGGCATCAGTTTTCAGTAGCTAAAGGATATGACCCTTGTCAACATTTGACCCTAACTTGTACTAATCCTACCCATGTTGCAAAATCTTTTGATACTTATAGAATTAATATAATTTTAATATGAATAATAACAAGAAAAATTGAGCAGTGCTATTCTTATAACGTGAAGTTTTAAATGACATTTCTGTTAATTCTTTGAGAATTTCATAATTATATTTTGTTGGTCCTCAGTTCTAGAAAACATTTGCAAAGAGAAGCCAATTCTGTCCCCTAACCCTTCCCTACTTTATAAAGGGTTCCGTTTCATGAGAAAGAAGGAGAATTCTATTTAAGTTTTTAGTGTAGGGCAAGAAATACAATGTATACATGATCAAATGTCTATGTAGGCTTGGCATTTGGAAAAATACAATCTGGCATTCTGAGAACCCATTGACCTCAGAGTCAAAGATGCACCGTTGGCATCCAGGAAGAAGCATTTAGTTCTGAATACATTCCTCTGGCAAGCAGTCTTTTATCTCAAAGAGGAGTATCTCAGATTCAGTTCTTTCGATTGTCATTTTAGTAAAAATATTCCCTCATATAGAAGCAAATTAAAATTCCTTGATGGCATTATCTTGTTTGGTACCAGCCAAATGAGTTCTTTCAATATAAATAAACTTACTGACTCATTTTTCTGGATTCCCTCTGATTCCAATACCATGATACAGGGAAAACTAGTCTGAAAACAAACACTTGTAATATTCCTGTAGATTACCCAGGAGGTCTTTAGCTTGACTTGTTTTGCAGGTTAACTTTTATTAAAATAAAGTGCTATGGTCCTGACTATACTTAAAGAATATAATCCAAAAAGTTACATTATAGAATGGCCTAGATTCCTCACTCTGCCACTTTATCTGGACTTACATATGCACTGTAAAATATTCTGTTTGGCTTATTAATGTGTAGAAGTTACTGGTAAAGACATTAAAAAAAAAATGTCAGTGTAGGGCCTGAGGATCTGAGCCTTTAAAAAGCATGAGAAATTTTGGAGGTGTCGAAATATCTTCCAAATAAAATATGCAGAGAGAATTTACCCTGCTTCAAAATCTCCTTCCAGAAGGGCAAGGCTAATGGATATTTCCGGAGACTTTTAACTATTCTCATGGAAGATAGCTGAGGTCTTTAGTCATTAAATACTTCCAAACATCTGATTCATTAGCTCTCGGGCAATATTTTTGAAAGAAGCCCACGCTCCAGCCGAGTTTAAGATTACCTTCCCCAATATCCACAGTAGACTTTGTACACACTTCATGTCCACAACTGTGGGAGAGGTATCTTATGAGAGACGAGATGACATATAAGGTGATTTTTCTTTTAGTTATATGCAAATATTCCTGTTGGGGATCATTTATTTAGAAATGTCCTCAACAATGCATTCCCCTGGGATGCACAATATTTTTTTTTAAAGCAATGGTTTCCGCCCTCTAGTCAGAACTGCCTGGATTTCTTTCTGCTAATATTCCTCTTTCATTATTCATTTGGTTTCTTATTCTGTGTTTGTCTCTGTCTGTTTCCTTCACAGCCCTGTTATTGAATGATCTGGGTAAGCGTTTCATTTCTTACATTTACTTTCATTCCTATATGTTATTCTCCATTTCTCTGAGGCATTTACTGTAATTCGCGATTCTTATCTCTCATCTGTGGATTGGCCAGATTTTTATTTAAGGCTACTAGCCTCGTTTTACTAGAGGCCAGATCAATCGTATCACATACTTAATTTAGTGTATATAAATGAGCCAGTGGTTCTTGGGGTATCTACCAGAACTACAATTATGCCATAAATTGCATAACCTTAAAACAATGTGTTCAGTTATGACTAGACTTTTCCTATTCTTCTTAATTATAAATCTGGCAAGTTTTCATGAGTCAGGTGGGCTGTCAAGCTTTTATGTCACTAGAACTTGTTCTTTGTAATGTGAATTAAATTATGATATTTCTTTTCTGTTTTTCTTTTTCAGGTGCCTTCACAGTAACAGGTACGATTTTTTCAAGTCTAATTTTACCCAATTATATTTTTACTATCAATATGTTACACTTAAAAACCATAATCTCTTGTTTTTTTTTTAATTAAGGAAAATACATGTATGGTAAGACAACGTCTTTTAAAAGTTTACTTTGCCCAAATAGCCTAAATACCAAACCAAATTTAACCTGAGTTAATATTTAACTGTGCCCCAACTATCCTCTTGTTGATTTTACACATTAACATTTTTGCACATTTACAATTTTACAGATTAACAATAGCCTGTGTGTGTTGTGTTCATTTGTAAACTCACAGGGAGAGCCTCTAACTGTTCATATTTTGATACTAATCTACAGGTGCCAGATAGCACTGAGAATTTGCAATGTAGTCTTACAGATGCTGTAACAGCACTTCAGAGTAAGAAAGACAAGCTTGCTGGTCTCAGATGGTGGCTATGACAACCAGCCGAGGGTCATCAGGACCCTACCAGTAGATAATGTCACAGTAGAAGAGAATATGAATCCAAACCCTTCTTTGGACACGTGGCTTTAGTGCTAATAGCATGGTGACAAGAACCATCTCAGTTGCTTGATTCAAGATTCAGCATTCTGCCATCCGTAAAGCTAGTTCCCTGTGTACAGGTGAAAATCATCCCCTGTTGCAGCATCTTTTGATTCTGCCTATCTGCTAAGCTTTTCAGAATCATTTCTGCAGATTTATACAGGAAGGTGATTATCTAGCAATGACTCTAACTTGTCAGAAGCTGCAGTGACCTGCTTCTTAGATGGCCTTTTGCAATGTGTTAGGTAAATACCAAAAATTTCCAGTAGATCACACACATACTAAATCAGAGAGCTAGAAAAAGATTTTTAAAAAATATTACCAAAATTTCTAGTAATGAAAACACTGTGATAGCATAGGGGTTGATAGCAGCCACTTTTAGTGCTAAATCATAGGCATCAAGTAACAAAGTGATTCTGTCCAGAGTGGAACTTTCTAAACATGGCAGTTCTATGTAGCTGCTCCAAATTCATCTCTAGACACAGCAGTAAATGGTAGATTCTCAGAGACTCAGAAATTAGAAAAAAAATTAAAATATTAAACAGGTAGTCTTCTTACAGAAATCCCTAAATCCGAATCGGCTAAGCCTCTCCCAAGTCAGATTTTCGGAATTCCATCCTCCAGGGCATGTCGATGAATCTAAGTACATTGCAACATTTGAGATCACTGATGGCATCTGGAAAACACTCTGATTCTGTCAGAATGACTAGCTCCCCTTGAGAGAGCTGAAGATGATAGAAATTTGGTATGCCAACCTTCATAGCTTTGTGAACTATCCTTCTAAAGTCAACCATAGTCTCTAGAAACAATATACTGTATAGACATTCCTTACATTCTATGCAACCTTGTGAGACTACACAGTTTCAGTCCAGAGTACCTTATTAAGAGTGCCTTGGCTTTGGTTTTCCAGTACTACATATGTGAGGATTTTATTTTATTTCTAAAGCTTTCTTTTCATGACACATGAACCACTCCCTCTTTCAGTATCTCAGTTAGTAGAATTCTCATTTTCTTTTACTACAAACCCTTTATATAAAATTTTCCATATCCCTCATATCAGCATTTCCTGCCTTGGCCATATCCTGTATCCAACATGATTAACAATCACTTTCTCAGAAACCTTCTACAATATGAGTTCACTGGTCCTTCCTGTGGCTGAAACTTTAACCAAAATTAGAAGTCTCTCCATTGTTAACATCTCCTAATATAGAAGTCAATGCAAATAGAGGGGAGATTATCCTAGAACTCTGTGGAAATTTTTACATTGGCCTAATTATTACTTATCTAGATACTGTCTAACTTCGTAATTTTTGTCTCCCCAAAAACCAGAAATCCCAGGGTTCAGTTGCTACTGATGCCTCTAAGAAACTTCTGCAACTTAGGTCTGTACAGTGGACAGCCGCAATACAGCCTAAAGAGTCCTCTTTGAAATCATAATGAGGCTTTGAAGTCAAGGCTTTGAGGTACAAGAAAGAAGAGAGAGATTAATGTAGACTTTGGACTTAGCCTGCAGGTTTTACATGGACTTGCACCAAAGAGTATGGTTGTAGAATTTGATTTGGAAACAGTATATACAGAAACTAAAAAACAAACAAACAAACAAACAAAAAACCAAATTTGGTCCACATCCTCACACTAGTGTCTTAGAGACCTTGTTAGTAATAGACATAGGGTGCTGGAGGTGCCTTTGAAACTTGCAAATCTTCACCTGCTGTTCTAACCCTTGTCTCATTAAAAGACCTGTGTTTATATCTAAGATCTCATTCCTCTCTGACCTTCTGGTTTCATGATAACATTATAACTTATAAGAGTTTATAATGAAATATCATGTTATTGCCATTCTTTTGGACTTTATTGTGCACAGTTACAGGATGGGAAAAAGAAAAGGTTCAAAAAGATTGATCTACCCCGAAAGCACCAAGACTTTGACAGCCACCTTTTTGACTCTGAGTCAAAGGTCATTTGATAATTACCCAAATACTAGTCCTGTCTTTTGGCTGGTCCAAGAGTACAAACTACTTCCTTCTCCCTTCATCTTTACATCATACATTGAACTCTTGATTGATCTAAAGTACAATTATGTCTTTTTAAAAAGCCATCATTATGAATGTTAGTCAAAGGAAACATAAAGGGAAATGCCCAAAAGGAAAAATTAGATTACACATATGGAGATATTTTTAAATAAAAATCAGTATCCTGGCTAAATTTCCCTGAAACTTCTAAGAAATGCAACTATAGTTCTCTCTACAATTATATAGCATCCAATATATTTATTTAATATTTCTCTTCCAATAATTTTGTAGTCTTGTAACAGATTTAAGGTGCATGTCTATTTAAATGGGCCAAACTTTGAGAATCCTGACACTTGAGAATACCTCCACCACTCCAAAGTATGGCTTAGAGAAGCAAAGCCTCTCCATCAAAGTCTGCCTCATTTTACTACTGAGAAAACTGCATCTCCAAGAGATGAAATTTCTTGCCCACACTTAAATGTCAAACTAGTGGCAGATCTGGCCCTGTATTCAAGTCTCAAGATTCTCAGTAGATCTTTGTAGGCAACAATAGCAGGTGGTCTTGGAAACCAAATAAAGGAGACATTCAATGAGATCCTTAGGCCTGGTTAATGGAAGTTGTTGGGTGACAATGAATAATGACTTGTCCTTATTTCTTAAAAGCATATATGACACTTCCCAGTCTGCACAAGAAATGGATGCAGTGAGCCCCCCTTCATAAGGGTTATATATTTCCTGACCTTCAAAAAAACAAAAACAAAAAAATTGTGCCATAAATGGAGTAGATACTGCCTGTATTTTATATGTGGAAAAACAGAAAAGATAGCCTCCTGGAGGCTGTATAGATGCTACTAACAGGCTTCAAAAATTAGAACATGTTAAGTCATCACACCAAGTGTTTTCATGATGCCTCTGGAATCAGTAATTGAAGGACCTGGCTCATCCATTTCAAACACTTGCTCTACTGATTCTATCTCTTACCGCAAGGAAAGAGGTTCATTATCTCATCCATCAAACTTAATCAAGCATGATTTGGTTTGGCTTATGGAACATTTGCCCCCATTTGTGGGTATAATTTCTACTCATAACCACCAGAACTCCTGCTTGTGGCCTGCAGGGGGTGATCTGTAACTGCCCACACTAACATGCTTTGCAGTGTGTGCACCTGGGTGTCATTTCTAGCTTACTAATTTCAAAAGGCACTGGTAGCGAAGCAATGTGATCCATCCTGCTGATTTTCTGCCCTGTCCTTTTGCTAGGCCAACCTCTCTTCAGGAAGGTTCATGCTAGAGATCATCCGCTTCCCTCTACTGTAATCAGCTTTTCAGGTACTCGTTTCACTGTGGTCCTTGGAAACCACAGCTTCCAGGTATACTCTTTATTAGATCCAGAGATGTCAGTCCCTGGGCCTTCTAAAATATTGCTGATGATTAATGAGTGACTTCTCTGACAGCTGGGATACCACAAGTGATCAAAAATTGAAAGCAGTGTGGAGAGATAATATAGACCTACACGGAGGCTAATCCAATGCCGCCTTTCTCTCAGATTTCTGTATGTTTCAGATTTCTTATAAATATTTCTTTCACATGTACGTTTTTCATCTAAGTGTAATGAAAATTCTTAAGAAAAAAAGCAAACCAAAACAGGTTGTTTCCCACCAGAGTGTGCCTTTCCTGCTCTACAAGGAAACCAATGAATGTTGGCAGGGCAACCCTGGACCACAAAGCTCCTTTAGTTCTATTGAAGCTTTGAAGCTTACTGGTCAGCTCCTAGCAAGGAGTCTGTAGCTGAGAAGAGCAATACCTCCTCCTCCAGGCATTACCACCACCTATCACTGACCTTGGTGGTGGAAGTACTTCTTCTACCTGATCCTGTGACTTCTGCCTGCCTCAACCTCACAAACTGTAGCTCCACCCAACAATCACAATTCAGAGCTCCAACAGCAGATTTTTCAGGATATTCCTCGAGAGAGACTAAAAATAGAAATCTTGGGTTCTCATCAGAGAGGCCTGCTGGAGCTGACACACTGTCAAGTGGCCTGTGTTTTCAGGCTTGTCTGAATGGTTCTGAACAAAGTGTCAAAATAATCCTGAGAAGATTTTCCCACCACTGGCCCTTCCCCCACTTTCTGTGCTTTATATTGTTTTCTGAGATTAAACCAAAGCAGTAACAACAAATAAAGAAAACTATGGCATTGGATCACTGGGTTCAAGAATCTGTCTTGAAGTAGCCATGTGGGTGACAGTGTCTTCTGACAGGGATGTCTTACTCTCACCCCCTTCATCACTGTGATGCTGTTTCAAGATCCGGCTTGAACCAGGACTTGAAACAATCCATCTCTTTCTAGAACTCAGGTACCTAAAGCTAATAATTTTATTGCTATTTAAAAAATCAATCACTACAAAGAACAAAGACCCACTCTGGTGATTTTATCTCAGGGATTCTCTGTATCCTCTCCACATGGGCTTGTAGCCATGGTTGCTGATCATGCACAGGACCTCTAAGTTGTTTTGGTGGGTCAAGATTTTGACGTTGTATATTTTACTGGTGAGCTTTACAAGTATGCATATATACGTAGCAAGAGAGACAAAGAGACCCAGAGTTGCACACAGAGAATTAATTTGCTCTAAGAAACAGTGCCAAAACTCCATCATGTTGTCCCACTGCATACACGAGGAAATAAAATGGCCTAGGAGACAATAAAATAATTTGGTTTTGATCTATTTGTTCAAAGAGAAAAAGAAAGAAATATAGTAGTTGATCCTGAAAAAAAAAAAAAAAACGCTGTTAGACCATTTCCTATTTAATAAAATGCATCCCTGAAAAGATCACTAAAAGACAATAAGACTAAACTGGACACCATCAAAACTCTACACTGTAACTGCTAATACATCAGTACTGTTGTAGATCAGCCATAAGGTCTTTCTACATGTCATTTCTCAAGTACATTTAATACTCATCAAATGAAAATAGCCCTGGCCTTTGCATGAATCTGTGCCCATGCCTGACCTTTGAGCACTCATCTGTACACCTCCAAGTCATCCTTACCATCATATTCACCTGACAAGCTCTCTACACGCTTCAAAGATGATTTCAAATAGATCCTCTGTCTGAGGCTTTCCATACCTCCTGTAGGCGCAAACATTCTTCCCACTCTGGGCCTCAGTCACTGACATACTGGTTCTACCTTTCCATTCATATGTCTCTTTTCTCGGTATACCAGAGTTTCTGGAAGGTATCTGGAAAAAGAAAAAGGACTGCATCTGTGCTGACATATTGTAAGAGGACAATATCATGTGTTTAAATAACAGGTGGTCCTATTAATTTTTTTTTAAAAAAGAGCAAATGAAAAATATTACTAGCAGTAACTTGAAGAATACCGTAACAAATACTTGAGTAAATTTTTGGTATTCCATACATTGTACTAGACATAAGTAAAGGTAGTCCAAAGGGTGCTAAGGCACAGCCTAGCTCTAAAGTATACAAATTATGTATTTGTATGTAAAGATAATTTAAAATAAAAAATCCACATGAATCTTTTCATGTTCAAAACACACTAAATACTAAGGAATTGAATTATATTTTCAAAATCTCAGTTGTCAGTTGGTATGTATACTAATGGAAGGAGGGCCTTAAATATAACTAAATAAAGGTGTTGGAGCATTCCTTGGTGATTGCATGATGGGTAAGCCCATGCTTTGGAGTGAGAGAGTTTAACAAGATGTTGAAACAAGGTCCCTAGCATTTCCTCATGGTAATATCAAACCTGTTAATGTGAGATATCCACACTTCAACTTCTTGGGAGATTTTTAAGTTTGAATATTAACCAGATGACAATTTACATACTGTGATTTTTTGATTACCTTTTCTTTTACTTAATTAAAAGAAAAACTGGAAAGATTTTTGCCATAAGTAGAAAATAGGTTAACATATGTATATATATATATATATATATATATATACATATATATTACAATGCAAAAAAAGTCACTAAATTCTGACTAGTCAAACACTCTGTGCTTGTTAACAGCTTTACCTTAAATGAAAGAAAGTCACATGTTAGGAAGCAGTTATATCTCTGTGTCAAATAATGCACTTGTTGCTGACCAGAGAGGCTAAAGGATTATTGGGGGGGGGGGCAATTTTTCACTTATAGAAGGCTTCAGTTTCATTTACTGCAATGTCCATGTATTTGACACATGTTCTGGATCCATTTCATTCTGTAAGATGCTTTCCTGGACAATCCCAGTACATTACATTTCCTTCCTAACTGCTATTATGTTTTCTACCAAAATTACCTTGAGTTCTCATTCAAAACAACTTATCATTTGTAAGTAAATTACAAAAATGACGGCCACAATAAATATTTTCCCACACATGGCCTTACATTTCAAACAGATATCTCGGTGGTGATATTTCTCTTGAGGGAAGTCATTATTATTCAGTGTATGTCAGAGATTTGGACAAAGACACAAATAAAATCAACCTGAACTACCAGTGACATAGCCATTGGGCTAAAGTTCATCAAGCAGAGCAGTGAGAACTGAGCTATAATTGATTTGAACACTAGGTAAACGGGCCTGACACATGTCCACCAACCCCTAAAGCACGTGATTTCAGAAGGACAACCTTGGAGACTCTAATTCTTTCTCTCCTTGGTTTATAACTTCCCAATCCTTGCATAAAATCCCTTTCCACTCTTAACAGTTAAAATTAATCTCCCCCCCCCTTTCTCTGTTTTGCTTCTCAACAGGCCAAATAACCCATTTTCATTTTCCTTTGATTAGGCAGGATTACAGACCACTGAGGATTTAAAAGACATTATTTTAGAATTCATTATGAAATGCATGTGAGAGAATGTGTCGGTGGCTACATTCTGCTTTTGCCTTCTAGTACTTCTGAGGCATGAAAGCTAAGGTACTGGTCCTCAAGGTGGACTGCTAGCCAAAAACAAAGAAACAAACAAAAAAAAATCCCTTGAAACAATTGCTAAATAAGTACAACCAACTATGGGATCCCAGAGCAGAGGGGAGACTACCGCTCTTTGCAGGAAATAGAAGGTAGGAAGAACCCCTGCTAAGGTTGATGTCTGAATGCAAAAGGCAGGTCAGGAAGCCTGGGGGGAAAAAAAGGGTGGTGTCAGCCCTTCCCAGTCTGGATGATTCATACAACAGACTCCATTTACAGGCAATTGCCCAGATATCCTGGAGGTGAGGGTTCAGAATGGAGGTTTTTCCATAGCAACACCACTGCCTCCCTAGGTATAAGTGATTCGCTTGGCTCCGAGAAAGTAGCCTATCATTTTCCAGCATCCTGGACCTGAAAGGTTATTACAGGACAAGTGTTTGCCCCTCCACATATGCTTGGTCTTTTCAGCCCGGGATTTATCCCAATGACCCCCTTGCAAAAAGAGACAATTGTGAGCTCCTCCTCATCAATAGATTCTTTTCTGAGCACCTAGAATGAGGGATACTCGGTAGTTCTGGAAGTAATCAGGCTCACATAGTGAATATTAGCTCCCCAAAGGCCTCACCCTCGCCCTCTCTGTTTGCTTTAAGATTATCATGGTCAAACTTTCCAAATACATTTTGCTTCTGTGCCAGAGAGGACTGCATTGGGGCCAGCCATCTCAAGAAAACATAAAATGGATGTTTTGGATCTGAACCTGTGACAGGGACCCTTGGCAATCTTAAAGCTAAGATCAGAATTTTCCCTCTCATTTCTTTGGCCCTGAGGCACTTTCTGATACCTCTAGAAAGTGGGAAGGAAAAGAACCAATCTCTCACATCCCTCAGGGTTACTTTAAGACTTTTAATTGGTCACATGCTGGGGGGAAAAAAAATGTGCACAGACTGCCAAACTGGCCAGCTCCTCCATAGAGAACAGCTGGGTCATTCCCTCAGTCCAGACAATGTGCAGCAGGATCTTTCTCAGTGACATGCCCCGAACATGGCTTTTCCTCATGAAAGCTTTCACATGAGACGAGACTATACTATATTTCAATCATCTGCTGTGTCTTGCCCCGCTGACCAAGCTCTGTCCCCTTCCACCCTCAGCGTCACTATCTAACCCAAGAGACTTTTAGTCGGTCCTTAGGGCATCCTTCCTCCCAGCTTTTCTTATAGCAGAATCCTGGGTTGTGCAATATAAAGGAATTGACATTCTTGCCTTCCCTCTTCCCAGAGGAATATGATGACAGGCAGCCTCTGACTAGCAAGGAAGAGGAGGAGAGGCGCATTGCGGAAATGGGCCGCCCCATCCTCGGAGAGCACACGAAGCTGGAGGTGATCATCGAAGAGTCTTACGAATTCAAGGTACGTCTGTGAATGCTGCCTGTCTGCCCCATCAGCTTGCTGGCGGTGGATCTGCGTGGTCCATGCTTTAAGAGTCTTCTGGAGACACTGGAAAATGTGATTTCACGTAAAGGGCTCATTCACTAAAAGGCTGTCAGATCCAATTTGAAATTGTGGAGTTAGCAGAGAACCAAGAAATCCTGTACAGTAAGCAGCATCAGAGCCATAGTCCATCAGGTGACATGCTGCGTGACAGAGTCAGAACTGCCCCCTTGAAGGAAGGGTGCAGAAAGGAGGCTACAAAAGATTTGGAGAGATTCTTGTGCATTAGATGAATCCATCAGAAGCCAAGCATTTGCTGTGTGGAAATTCAAAGGCTACAGGTTTTGCGGAAATGTCCTTTATATCTAAACTATTCCAATCTGGAAGTCTTTAGCACTGCTTGCCACAGATACAGGGTCTGAAGCTATACATTTTATTCATGAACTGTTAGGATTGGATTCTCTAGTTCATTCTTTTTATTATTTTTTGTGGTACTTGGTATTCAACCCAGGGATTCACATATATCATGCAGCCAAGCACTGAACTACTGAGCTACAGCCTTTGCCCAGATTTAAAATTTCTCAGGTAAGAAAAGTCATTATTTTAAAAGTTAAATATATGGGGATGAACTTCAGACTTGAGGATGAAACTTTCTGTGTGTTCCTCCTAGCATCTTGTTCTGCTACAATCTACCATGTCCACCCCATCCCCCACATATAGCTCTTTCTATCCAGACCCTTAGTATCTCAGAATACTTGAGATGGAGCCAGCCAGCTTCAGTTGGATAATGGAATAAGAGTCTATGTATCCCTGCTTATAATAACCAGAATTATAAACCCAGAAAAAACAATGTTTTCTGTGCTTATTTTTCAAAAGAAGATGATGCCAATTTAAACAGTAAAAAAAGAAAGAAGGAAGGAAGGAAGGAAGGAAGGAAGGAAGGAAGGAAGGAAGGAAGGAAGGAAGGAAGATAGAAAACCAGGCTAATATAGAAGCCTTAGAATTCTATATGTATCTTTAATAAAAATTGCACCTTTTTCTTTTGTTGGTTCATTAAATTTAATCCTCAAATTGACCTGATAGATAGTAAGTAAAAAGGTATCCTCTCAATTAAAATGGAATTTTTAAAAGATAAAATTATACTTCCGGCCATGATTAATTAAGATCTATTAATCCCTTAGTTTTTGTTTTGTTTTGTTTTAAACTTGTTTGTTTGTTATATTTTTTGCCCATACCCATAGAAGAAGGGTAAACAGCAGAATAAAGATTTCAGGACTGATCTACAGTCTGAACCCAGTATGGCACAGCCCTGACTGAGGTTCATGTCATCCCCCATGAACCTCAGCCTGCCAGTTTCTACAGCCCACTCTATTACTCCGTGTCCACATGAATCCGGCTTCACTTTTCCACCTGCAACTTCTTTTCATTGGGAATCAAATGATTCGGTGTTGCCTGCCTCAGCAGAGATGGCTGTTTCTGGAGCTAATTCACTCCCACATTTGTTATAGAGAATGTGTACTCTCTACCTTAGAGGATGCCTGAACTTACCTTCCCATACATCCACCACACAAAGAGCAATGCTAGTAACCTCTTTGTAAAGAACTTGCTTAGATAACGCTTCCCGGCAAAAATAAATTAATAAATAAATTAAATTTTAAAATCTTAGGTCAGACTCAGCTGCCACAGTTCAGAACTGGAATGCCTCCTTGGTCTCCATTTTCTTTACATAAGCCCCCTTGTCAATGAGTGGTTTGTTTTGCTTAACTTTCTAGAATAACTGTAAACAGCATCTTTAAGTTTATAAACAGTCATCATAACATTAACACCTAAAAGGCATCTTGGGGGCATACTCTTCAGCAGCTATCACCTTTGACTTTATTTTGGAATTGTGTTTTTCTAGAATATAACTTGAGAATTTGCTCAAAGCTCTAGAACAGCATGAGCTAGACGGCACGTGTTTCCCCTGACTTCTCACCCACCATGCTAAGACAGTGGCTTTACAATAGTAAATATCAATAACCCGCTGTCAAGGGTGAGGGGTTCGTAATGTCCTGAATGTCACTAGCAGTTTGAGAACTCTCCAGGTGAACGTAGAAAGTATTGTCTGAACTTTAATTCATCACGATTCACTCTCTTTCCCTCATAAACAAAGGAACGGAACAACACAGGTACAACTTTCGCCCTTGGAAAAATCCTGGCTCTGCCTCTCTGGTTAAAATTTATTACATTTTAATACATACCTTGGTTTTTCTACATCAATAAAGACTGAGTTTGGTTTCTCTCAAAAGTTTGATCTTTAGCAATTGTTTCATGGTGCAGTGTTTAACTGCTTATCTCTCAAAAGAGTGGATCTCGGCCCAGGCTGTAGCACAGTATGTTATCCTTACAACAGTATGCTCCAAGTTTCCATTACATGTAGGAAACACTGAGGTCATTTCTTCTTACATTCCACACAGCACTTTGAATTGGCATTAGCCAAGACGCGTAGAGTACTGGATGAGATGTGGCTGAGTTGCCAGAGTAAAGACAGATGCCTGTCGTGTGTTCCAATTTATTGTGCCCAAGAGCAGTGACTGCTAGATCTGCTATCAGGGGTACTAGCAGTGCTGGATACGAGGCAAGAAGCTGAAAGGTCACCTCCCCCAAGGACATACTAACTGAAAAAAAATAATGTTGCCGATACAGAGTGAGCTAGTTAGAAACAGATCCTTCTATGTTCTTCTCAAAGTCTCCAGTCAGTTCCAGTGACTTGTTTTGAACTAACATGCTTGATATTATAAATTAGTTTTGATATTATAAATTAGTACAACCCCTCAGATACTATTCCACTGTCTCCTTCTCGGCCAATACGTTAGCTTTATCAAACCATAGTTAGGTATCCTGCATTGAGCACGTACAAGCCATTACCTAAGGCAAATAATATGTGTTTTCTGCCTCTTTGCAATTAGTGGAAATTCGAGGATGCTCTGACAGTAAGTGCGGGTGTTTGGTAGACTAGTTGGTGCAGTAGTTTCTCTAGGAGGAGCAGCCTCGGTGTCTTGGAAAGTCCCTTCTCCCTGTAGTTGCCTTGATTTGTGGTAGTGCTTTGACTGTTTGGCTTCCTTAGTTTTCTTGTGACCGCTTGGCAAGTCCTGTTGTTTTATTAACCGAATTTAGAAAGTTGGAGAATGCTCGTTGCACAAAGCTAATTGCCTGATACATTCTAAAGTAAAATAAGGGGCATGCACCTCGGTGCTACTAAAGTATGGAAATGGGATGCAAGGGTGATTAGCCGTGTGCCCTGAGCCACCGGTGTTGGATTTTGCTTGTCTAATATGTTCCTGATGTAACAGCCATAGAGTGAGAATAAATTTGCCTGAATATTAGCAAGCGGAAAAATCCAGTGGCCTCTCTGCAACCACCACCACCGCCGCCACCACCAAATTATCTATTTGTTGATGACCATAACAGCAAGCAGCCTTGAAACCCTGCTCCCTGGCTACGTTTTACTGATATAAAAGATACAGTAATGTGTCTTCTGTTTCAGATCTGTCACTTCTAAGTGGTCACAGATACTAAATACTGAACAGGGCCAATATTGGTTCACTTACAGACAGCATGCCACAGACAAGCCAATGGGAATCCAGTTTGAAGAAGAGTTGAGGGGGTGCGGTAGCCTTTTAGACAGCTGCTGTTGTAAACACTGTAGCTGCTCCAGATTGGCCATTAGGTGGCTGGACTCCTCTGAAAAGAAGTTTCCATTTCAGTACCTTCCTAAGGACCACAACTGTTCGTAATCACAACAGTGTTTGACGCAGATACATTTCTTTTGAACCTGACATCTGCTACCCCTTTACTATACCTCGGAAGCTTCCAAACAAGGTTTTAGATTTCCTGAGGCCTTCACAACCCCAGAATTTATTGTCTTATCCCTCTGCCCCTTTCTAGAGCACTGTGGACAAGCTCATTAAGAAGACAAACCTGGCCCTTGTGGTGGGGACAAACAGCTGGAGGGAGCAGTTCATTGAAGCCATCACCGTCAGTGCTGGTGAGTGCCTCACATACCCTGTGAGGCGAAATGGCCAGGCTTGGCTAAGCCTTCCTATTCTGCTATTGGCAAAGCACCGCATGTGGCAAAATGAAGAGAAATGGGCATATCCGTCGCCTGTAGCCATTTATCATTCTCTTGGAGGGTAAACAGGAGGAATTTAAGCCCTTTTGTGTCTTAATTGGCTGTTTAACCCATCATGGGCGTTTTGTCTGGATTCCTGAAAGTAACACAGATTGGCCAAGTGGAGGTCGAAATGGGCAAATTAGGGGGAAGAGAAGAAAGACATGAAGACCTTTGCCCCACTGTTCCCATCATTTTACATCCCCTTCCAGGGCACTGAGCATCTTGCGCATTTGCACTGGCGTGTCTGCAGCTCTTGCTTTGCGGTCAAGCCTTGTGTCTTCTCCCTGTGTCCAGGGACAGAGGCAGCACTGACATCCGTCAGAACAGCACTGTCTTGCATTTTCTGTCTTATTTTTCAGCTTTCACTCCACTTACATCCATTCTTTCTCCCAGATCCTCATTGGCTTATCTCTCTTCAGCCAGCCAACAGAGCTCGGGGTTTCTAAGCACTGAGTGATTCCCGAGCTATGAAATGTGCCAACAGCATCATCACCAGCAGTTAGACCATGGCTTGTCGCAGCCTCCTCCTCTTTCCTATCTGCCGCGGAACACTTGGACAGATCCAGATCTCCCAAGTGCTGTAGGGACAGAGCGTGGTGGAGTTGGTTTCTCTCTCTCTCTCTCTCTCTCTCTCTCTCTCTCTCTCTCTCTCTCTCTCTCTCTCTGTATGAGTGTGTGTGTGTGTGTGTGTGTGTGTGTGTGTGTGTGTGTGTGTGTGTAGCTGATTATTATTAGTGCTGAACATTGTCATGCTGTGATTTCTTGCAGTCAAGTATAGAATGGGAATTTATGAGCATTAAACAGCAGAATACTGATTGGAGAGTGAATTTAAAATTTCCATGTCAGCAGTAATAGAATAAGAGGAAAACACCTCCCTGGGTGGCTTATGTTTTTTCTATTCATCTAAGAGAGGAACATACTGTACGGAAAAACTGAGTAGATACTAACACTAAGTACTAGGAGGTATCAGAAATGACCGACTGGCTATGGAGTTCTGAGGCCTTCAGACTGCAACAGGAAAGACAAGGTGACGCTGTGCTGGAACATTTCCAGCAGATTCCAAGTCTCCTTTGGTTGTGGACGTATAAGGACTTGTGTAATGGCCGAGTGCTTAGTTACCAGTCCATAGTCTGTCTGTGCCCACCATTGCTCTTGTGGGGGTGAACAAGACAGACAGCTAGCTACTCCTGCTCTGATTCCAGTATAAGAGCTCACTTTTCTAGCACAAGAGAGAGCAAATAAGACAAATAGTTTACAAGTGTCTGATCAAAAGCTTCCAGTAGAGAAAACTGGGGCTGTGGAGGGAGACAAGGAGTGTGTAGGTGACCAATCTGATTCCATCAACAAGCCACTTGTTTTCCTAACAACAGAGTGGCTTCATGTTCTTACACATTTTAGTAGCTTTTAGAAAGCGTGATAATTACTTTCAGACGGCTCTAAACTAATGACACAGTGCAGCGTCAAGCAGTGAGAGGGAATTGTGTTACAGACAACACTGAAGCCATGCATTCGATGCTCAGGTATGCAGAAAAACAAGGAGAAAGATGTTAGTTCTTCCTTCATTAAAAGAGCCAGAATGGGGTTTGTAGACACTAAGGAAATCCTCTCAGACACCCATGTAGCATGTTTCAGTTGTTGTCTATACTGTATAGATGGAAGGATCTATGTAGTTCCAGAGAAACAACTGGGTTCTAGAAGGTAGTGTGTGTGTGTGTGTGTGTGTGTGTGTGTGTGTGTGTGTGTGTGTGTGTGTCTGTGTGTGTGTACATTTGAAGGTGAAGGTATATGCCCAATGCCTTTCCTAATCACCCTCTTCCTTAATTTCTGAAGCAGAGTCTCTCTGAACCTGGAGCTCACTGATTTGGTTAGACTATCTGATTAGCCATCCCCCGGGATACTTGCGTCTCTGCCTCCCTGGTGCCGGTATTACAAGCACACAGCACCATTCCCAGCTTTATGTGTGTGGGTGCCCTGTATGGAACTCCCATCCTCACACTGCCCACTCAGCACTTTACGGACCCATCTCCCTAGTGCTTTTCTTGAGCGATGATCTGCTGAAAAGGACCTTCATGCACTAGTGACTCTTTAAGAGACAAAGAAGCTTCAGTATAAGGAAAATTGCTAATTACCTGTTTCGTGGACAGGCTAGCCTTGTCAATTCTCCTGATATCATGTTGTCATCCTTCTATCATAAGTCTTAACTTCAGAACTCTTGTGTGGGGTGTGTGTGTGTGTGTGTGTGTGTGTGTGTGTGTGTGTGTGTTACTGAAGATTGCACACAGGATTTCACATGTGCTAGGCATGCTCTCTACCTCTCACTGAGTTATATCTCTAGTCTTATTCTTTTTTTTTTTAATTTTGAGGCAGTATCTCAGTAACTTGCCCACACTAGCCTTAAACTCAATCTGCAACCTGAAGCTTTACATCCTGCCAAGTATATTGCAAATGTATGATGACTCACCCAGCTCCAAATCTTTTGATAAATAATACTTCATTGATGACATTCAAAAGTCTCTGAAGCATTATTATGGGTTTATATGTGTGCATATTGTGTTATTTATGTGTGTGTTCCTACATGACTGCCTAGAGACAGACAATGTTTAGAAACTTACCATTTCCTGGGCTAATTGACCTTATTTACAATTTTGAGATAAAGAAAATCTAAAACATAAATAAACACACAGTTTATAGGCACTAAATTATATGAAATTACATGAAAGACAGTTTTTAAAGTGCAATGTTTGTAATTATAACTGAATTTAAGTGCCTGAGAAATGTTAATATCCTCAGGTTATTAAACAGACAATAAAATTTGTAAAGCAACTTTTATTGAAGGTAGACTTTCATTGGATTTTTAAGATTTCATGGCTAAATAGTTGAGAATCAGAAAGATTTTCCTTATTAAAAATATTAAATTGTCTTTGAAGGGCTCTATGGAGAGTCTTTTTTCCCAAGCAATTTTCTGTGCAAAATTGAATCTATGTGTCTTGCTAAACAAAAGTAATAATTTTGTAAATGGGATTTGGCCTCTCTCCCTTTTTCTTGTTAACTGTATCAAAACTCATTTCAAAATAAGTAGCTGATAATGTTGCCGCCCCCCCCCCCGCCGCCCCCGCTGAGCTACATAGCTCAGTATCTGGGCTTCCTATGGCCGTAATGTGTCTGCTCACCAACTTCTGATGGTTGAGTATTTGAAGAGCTGAAGGACTCGGGAGATTACAAAAGGATTAGACAATCATGTTCAAGCAATTCCTCTTCTGTTGCTTCCTGGGTAGAAGACCAGAAGCATTCTTGTGCAGCCATTAAGCATTAAACGGCTGTCAAAACATCTCAAGACAAGTCCGGTCCCACCAGGAGCTTCTGGGCTGTGCCCACACATGCACTTCTCAATGAAGCTAAGAACTTGCTGCCTGTCTAATTTGAGCCCCTCCCCCAATTCTTCCTTCTTCATTATCAGCCCCCCCCCCAACCCAAAGCAGTACTTATGGGTTGACCTTAAGAATCAAGCATCAGTCAATATAGGGGAGCAGGGCAAACATAAGCTGAGTCGGGACCACCAGGATGCTCATGTCATTTTCACAGCCACTGTCTTATTCATCACGTCAGCCTCTGGCTAAGGAAGGGTGTGGGAAGTCATAGCAAGGCCAGCCTTGTGGACAGATGGAGGTTAGTGATTCTGCCCTTCAAAGACTCCCTGGGTGACTCAGCAGATTATTTGGGACACCCTCCCCATGTCTCTGTTCCCTCATATGTAAAATGGAGGAATGAACGCCTAATTCATGAATCCATTAGTATTCGTTAGGACAGTGAGCATTTTTAGCTGTAAATTTGAGTACCAGAATTGATTATCTGGGAAATAACCAATATATATTGAAGTTTCCAAAATAAAATACAGCAAAAATTTTACATGTATAGGTAGTGAAACATAATGCTAACTTAACTAATGGATTGGAGTGTTGCTTTCATGGAGTACTGAACATGACCCTTTATATACAAGAATACTAAGATCAGAAAAATATTGTAACTCACTCAAGAAGCAAACTGGAAAAGGCAATTCTGAAGTATAGGTCAGCAAAGGAGTATCTCCATTGTGAAGTATGAACTCACTGTCAGTGCCTGAGACCTGAGTGCATATACACTGCGTGTGTGTGTGTGTGTGTGTGTGTGTGTGTGTGTGTGTGTGTGTGTGTGTGTGAATTACTCTGTATATCATATATATAATACATAGGTATATCATATATACACACATAGATATATCATATATACACACAGCTGTAATCCTATATATGCACATGTAAACACATAGAACATGTGTCTAAATACAGATGTGCAGACAAGTGTATACCCTAAAACACTCATACATAAACAAAAGTCTACATAGCAATACACACACACTCACATATGCATCTATACACAGACACACAGGCATGCAGGCATACACAAAGGTATGCGCAATACCTGCATACAGTGGCTCATGTGGCACTGTCTTGCTGTTGGAACCACAGCTTGCAATGTAAAATGTTTTCTGCAATACTTGTTGTCTCTTTACAATCCAGTTCACAGTTCATTGGAAAGAAGGTTTATCAATTTCCAAAAGAACGGAGGGAAGCATTTGTTTTCCTACTCACACTTACGGGCTTCTTCTGCCTGATAAACCTGTGATTGTCTTAAAGAAGCACAACACATTAGTCTATATTTCACTGATAACTTTAACAACCCCAAAATAAAGCTTCCTGGGATCCTTTCAAACATAATTTTTGTGTATCTTACATAGCATCTATTAGTATTTTCACAATAAAAAGAAACAGAGAAGGGGAGGAAGAGAAGAGAGAGAGCACTCTGAAAATGACCAAAAAGGAAGTCTTTCAGGTTGTCTTGGTTAGCCCTCGGGGTATATCCTTGACCAAGCATATCATTTTTCTGACTTTGAGTCTCATCAGCAAAGGAATAAAAGGATAGACCAGGATAGCACTAAGGTACCACTCCTCCATATTGAGGATAGCACTAAGGTACCACCCCATATTGACTGCTGCTTTTTTATTGACATCCCATATCCTACTGGCTGCCCTTCCAAAGGACCTGGGTTCAATTCCCAGCACCCACATGGCAGTGCACAACTGTCTGTAACTCCACTTCCAAGGGACCTGTCACCCTCACACAAACATGCATGCAGGCAAAACACCAATGCACATAAAATAAAATAAAAATATATAATCTTTTTTAAAAAGCTAGATTGAGTCCTGGATTTCCCAGAAACTCCGGTTTGACCTCATCCTGAGGAACCCAGGAGCCTTCCAAAGAGATTATATAACTATGAGCTATGTTATGTCTGATCCTAGATTTAAGGTTGCTTGTTTCAACTCAGACAAGAGTCACTGAGCAGCGTCTTCTATAAGCTCTTGGCCTTGCCCAGTGACATATGACATTCTCTGGTTAGATTCTTCATGTCTAGAATCACCCACAGGCTTGATCAGCCTTGTGTTGATAGAATACCAGTCCCTGGACATGGAGAGTGAGAACCCTATTGCTGTCTACCCTGGTCCCTTTTCTCAGCACATAGCTAGAATGCATTCGTTGTGAGAGAAACTGTATTAAAATCAATGTTTAAACTTTCTGCTGGAGATCCTTGGCTCCTTTGGTCACTTGAATTAAAATAGTCAAAGTGTCGCAAAACATCCTTTAGCCTTCCTGGCCTGTGAATGGAAGAGCAAGAACACACAGCCTTGTGAACTGTCTTTGAAACCCAGGAGCAACAAAGGAAGGAAATGGAAATGTTGATGGAATCCCCCAAATGTCTTTTAAGTTAGGCAACTGACTTGCATAATTTAGGTTTAATAAAGACAGGAATCTGCCTTAGAGTATATGTTAAATAAATTATGTCTCCACAGACATCAGATGCACTATTTGTACTAATCATGCATGGTATCAGATCTAGGAGATTAAATATATATGTATATGCATATATTTAATATACACGAATATATATATACACACATACCGTGCTTCAAGAACACCTTGAAACATCTACAATCCTATAATTTTACAAATCCATATATACATGACAAAGGTACATAAGTATGTACTTGTAAATAGAAAGTAGGTGTGTACACACTGAATATGTAAATAACTCGTATTTAAAATGGCAATCTCTCACTGTTGTTGGTGAAATGTTCTTGTCATTTATGATCAAGACAGACTAAAGTAGAAGGAATGAGTGAGAAAATACTGAGGACAGCAATTTCCAGAAACTCTTTGTGGGAGACACGCTAGGTCATACTAGTATGGAGGCCCCATGATATCCATCAATTCAAAACTCTCAAAATGAAGAATCCCTCATCATTTTCCAACAATGCAGGCAGGGAAGGCACAATGGGGTTCAAGGACAGAAGACAGGAGGCAGGGCAATTATTTTCTGGCCCCTGGATATGTGTTAGCTGATTTTTTTTTCAGAAAAGAATATTGGCTTGTTGCGCTGTTTTTCTCTTAAATTGCCTGTTACCAAAATCTCAAGGAAAACACTGCGCTGAAGGGCTCCAGAATGAGTCAGCAGCCTCCTCCCTAAGCCTGAAGTCATGTCTCTAATTCAGCTTTTGTCTGAAGAGGCACTGGCTCAGCTCTGCCAACAATACTCCATCTCTGGGTCCAGTAGTTCTTTTCTTGGGATTGGCTACTTCGTTGTGAAGACAGATTTAGCCGTTGCTTGCCCATCAGTGCCTCAGACACAGGGACACTTTGCATCCCTAGGTGGGAGCCTCTGTATGATGCTCCAATAGGGAAAACATTTCAGTATCACTCAAAAAACCCGGAAACAGAATAAACATACCCCCCTGGCATATGTACAGCCACTTGTCTTTATCAACATTGACACACACTCTCCACCAGGTACATATTTCCTTCCTTGTCTTTGATCATTACTGACTGAATGTCGTGTCTTTTTCCCTGTTAGACCTTCTTAGATCCAAATCATGCAAAGCATGGACAGCAGCCTATTAATAATCTATTCCAGTTTTCCATTGTGTAATAATAAAGACTGTGATGAGAGACGGGGGAGGAGTCTCCCCCAAGGTGGCACAGAGGCAGCTTTCAAACTTGAGGCTCTTGCTACCCTTATACAGCAGTGTTCTCATTTTCCTGTTGGAACTGTGGGGCACTGCCTTCGCCAATCAGACAGACATTCTATCTGTGGGATTCCCTATGATGGGATACCTAAAGACTAGACAAAGATTAGAACTTCCCTGGGGCAGAGTGTTAGCAGCGTTGAATGAAAGACCTTGATTTGGTGAGCTGCTCTTTTCTGTTCCCACTGTTACACGGCAGCCCTGTGCGGCACCACCAAGCCCACTCAAAAACATGGGGACACAGACGTGCGGCACCACCAAGCACATGGGGACATACATGTTGGATTCTTACCCTGAGCTGAGGTTTCTGATTCTACCAGTCCTCTCTCCACCTTGTGGGGCTTGTGCCTCCCAGAGTGCCACACCCGTAAGCCCCTTCTCACTTAAGACACAGACACATCCTTTGCCTCTGCATGCAATGCCTTTTCTCTTTACATGATTATTTCTCTGATCACTTGACACCTCATCTTAGCAGTTTCTCCACTAGACAGATTCTCTGTCATTCGATATATATATATAAATTTTTAAAAATCTCACCACAAAAGAAATAGCTAGTTGTACCTATTACCTATTCATCCAAAGGAGGAAAGTAGGGTAGAAAGGGACCCCGTGAGGCACCCACGCAAATCATGGGCAGAGCCTTGCTTTCAACAGTGGGACAGATTTATGGAGAGCCCATTGAAAATCACAACAGAGAGGGAAACAGGGGTGTGCAGATGAAGGATGCCCTGCATAATTGCAATCACTTTGTATTGTGTAGACTGAGGCCATGATTAGAATCCTGGGCACTCACTGCTGCTCCACTTTGTCAGTAATAGACTCATGTAACTCCAAGATCAGAGCAGACCACGCAGGTGGCCCTGGGATCAGGAAAATGGTCCTAGGAAGGTTGTCACTACCGAAGAACAAGAGCTCTCCCTGCTTGGTAGCCAAAGAGAAAGGTGTTTGAACCAAAATAAAAGATAATCCTTGTCCCCAGAAAACTGATATAAACCACTAACCCGAGTATCACAACAAATCTGAATTCTTAAGAATAAAGTGGAGACATTTATTTTCCTAAAGACTAGTGCAGCATTTTATAAATCACAGAGAGACCTAAAGAAGACAGATATTTCTCAATTATACCTTCCCCAAAAAACAAAACCAATGAGATTAGATTTTACCTAAATGAATGTTTACTGTACAAATGACAGATCTGGATTGTTTCCAGATACACAATGGAGCAGTTAGTTGTGGCAGTGAGGAAGAATTGCATCTTTAGAGTCTTGATTTATTTTTATTAATACAGCTTTATTAGGTGAAAGGGGTGAGATGTGTGAATTTGCTCATATGCATGGAAGTAAATGTCTAAGGAAGGCGCTGTCACCCACATCTTAAGTGGCTCTGGGGATTCTTCATGTTCCCCCCCATGAGGGGAGACTTGGGTACTTAGCCACCCTTTATGTAAATTTGAACATTTTTGTGGGATATAACATCAATATGTTTATTGAAAATAACAGGCCCATGGCTGTCTCAACATCTCCCTTCACTCTGGGAGGCTAGATACAGCTGCTGCTATTTACAAAGTCCTAAGGGAACCCCAGGGTCAGTCTTAGAACCTGGTATGCCCAACTACTGCCCGCCATAATTGAACCATCAAAAGTAGCAGGAGGTGTATGTCTGTATTTGCTGTGTGGGGTTCTACTTGCCGAAGGTTTGTTTCTTGGGTTACTTAAGCCTACAGGAAATGTGTTTCTATTGCTGGAACCTGGAATTCTTTCTATCCTGCAATTAATAGATGATTACAGAACATTGAGTTTCAAGATTCTTGCTCTGATATGGTAAAGAGAAAGCTAGAGGCAAAAACATGCATGACAGATAATGTCAAGCTGTAATTATGTTGGAGAAGGGGGACACCCAGCAGTTCCCCTCCTAACAGTTTCATTTTGTTAATAATTGGACTTACAGAGAGCTGGAATGCCTTAGTGGATCCGTTTTTCATTTTGACAGTGACTACAGTGCTAAGAAATATTTGTGCCACATGAAATATTTCTTTAGCTGTGTTAACCATCCTAATAAGAGTTGGAAAAGCCTGAAGTTGGTCTTCATGGAAAGCCTCTCCCAGAGGCTCATTTTTCTCAATCAAGGTTGAGACTCACGCATTGAAAGTGGGCTACTGTTTGGAGTCGCTTTCTAAAACTGACACAGATCACCTGACCCTTGGCTCCCTAATAATAAACACTGGAATGCCCCATAGCTGTCTGTGACCTGAAAGTGACTGGTGAAACCTGTCAGAAGGGCCTAGGTAGTATCTTCTCCATCCAAGATGAGACCAGCAGTCCAATCTATAAATGCTATAGAAATCTTCAACTCAAATTTGATGGACAATGATATTGGGATCCAGTGCATTCACTGAAGCAAGTAGGGTGCAAACTGGAGAGAACTGTATTCCAGAGGTGACCTGAATATTACTGTGCATGCCAGAACCCAGTTACCACAAATTCCAGGACCTGCTAATTCCGATCCCCATTAGCTAGTGTGTGTGTGTGGGGGGGGACCTTTCGGTTTTAACACTTATGTCTCCCTCAGGCCTTTGGCTCAGACAGTAGGGAACGTGGCCAATAGCCAGACCAGGCTCATACTCTCCTCAGGAAGCTCGGTCCATGTCAAGGAACACAAATTTTTTTTTCAAAATTCTATTTTTAAAAGCTTCCAAAGAAAAGTTCATTTTTGGTGCATTTGTAATCATTTGTTTTCATACAATTATGCATCATATCCGGAGCATATCACCCATACCACCCATCATCCTGTGTCTCTCCCTTCCATCCTACTGTTAGCTAGCTCTCTTTGTTGCTATAGAAACTTTCACTTAATAATTGATTGCTTGCATCTATATAATGACATAAATGATTTTATCCATCCACATAGAATCTACAGTCACAAACACAAGAAAACATCTTCCTAAAGCCTTCATTTCTTTGCTGTGATCATCTCATTCTATTTTCCTGTGACATCAGCTATTTCTTCTTTAGGGCTGAAATTTTCCATTGTATAATATACCATATTTCTCCATCAATTCCTCTCTTCACAAACAGCTAGGCCAATGCTATCACTCAGCTACTCTGAGTGGTGCGACAATACAAGAGGGCAAGTTCTTAGAAGGGACAGAAAAGCCTGAAATGTTGTTGAGAAACAGAATTGTCTTAATGAGAAATACTTTGCATTTGAATAAGGAAACAAGAAATATCACTTCTCTTGACCGCCCTAGAAAAGAGATATAATTGTTCAGCCATAATATTGGTCACATGGCCTAGCATGGCTTCGAGCAATGAGTTGTTGAGTAAAGGTGTAAGTCAGCACACTATATGATTCAGCTACCAGAAGCTTCAAGAATGTATTAATGGAAGTATAATATCTCACACGAGTAAAGTAAAAGACCTTCCCACTGCAGCCAGGGCAAGTGGAGATGCGGTTAGTTAATGGTAGAGGTGGGTTTTGTTCTAAGCACCAAATTTCAAGTAATGAGTAATTGCTCAGTTAGAGGATGCTCAGAGGAGCAGGACCAGCCTGACAAAGGAACACAGACCACAGACTGACAGTGATGTGACTCTACCCATCTCTAAGGCATGAGACCATCGCCTGAGTGAGGATTCGATATTGGCTGCTGCCTAAAGGGTAGAATCTGAAGAAATGAGTGAGACCCAGTAGCCTGAGCTGCCTGCAACCGAATGCGGATGGTGAAGGTGGGAGTCCTCTTGGCTGACTCTGGTGTAGCACCCGGGGGCATTTTACGAGAGTGCTTACAGAGGAATTCATATTAAACAGCAGGTTGAATTTGGCCAACTTCAAGTTTTACCTAATGCTGGCTCTTTTCGTATGACAGAAGCAAATGGCTACAGTGTTTCCTGTGCTTGAGCAGCTCACATATCGGAAAACCTGCAAGCTGAGCTTTGATACATCTCTGGCAAGAAGCATCTTTCTAAGTTTCCTTAGAAGGAAACCTTAACAATATTGTCTTTCTCTCTGAGAATGTATAGTGGTGTCCTCAGTGTGCACGCTATAGAGAATGCTGATGGTTGTCCAACCCCCAACACAAGCTGAATCTTTAGGATTTGCTTTGGGGCGAAGAGGAGTCACAAGAAATGGTGACTATTCTTAATAAAAAATAACCCACCATTACTTAAAAAGGGAAAGGAAGTTATCAGTCATACTAAGAACAAGACAGTAAGATGTTACTGAACTTAACCCGAGCTTTATGCATTAAACACACAGATGCGAGCGCCGGTTACAAGAGTAAGGACGTGAACATTGATTTGTCCTTGACAGACTTTTGCTTGTTGTTGATGTTGCTTCTGCTGTTGTTATTGCGGATGTGGTTGTTATTGTTGATGTGGTTGTTATTGTTGATGTGGTTGTTATTGTTGGTGTGGTTGTTATTGTTGATGTGGTTGTTATTGTTGATGTGGTTGTTATTGTTGGTGTGGTTGTTATTGTTGATGTGGTTGTTATTGTTGATGTGGTTGTTATTGTAGATGTGGTTGTTATTGTTGGTGTGGTTGTTGTTGTAGATGTGGTTGTTATTGTTGCTGATGTTATTGTTGATGTGGTTGTTGTTGTAGATGTGGTTGTTGTTGTTGATGTGGTTGTTATTGTTGATGTGGTTGTTATTGTTGCTGATGTTATTGTAGATGTGGTTGTTATTGTAGATGTGGTTGTTATTGTTGATGTGGTTGTTGTTGTTGATGTGGTTGTTATTGTTGATGTGGTTGTTGTTGTTGATGTGGTTGTTATTGTTGGTGTGGTTGTTATTGTTGATGTGGTTGTTATTGTTGATGTGGTTGTTATTGTTGGTGTGGTTGTTATTGTAGGTGTGGTTGTTATTGTTGATGTGGTTGTTATTGTTGGTGTGGTTGTTGTTGTAGATGTGGTTGTTATTGTTGGTGTGGTTGTTGTTGTAGATGTGGTTGTTATTGTTGATGTGGTTGTTATTGTTGATGTGGTTGTTATTGTTGATGTGGTTGTTATTGTTGATGTGGTTGTTGTTGTAGATGTGGTTGTTATTGTTGATGTGGTTGTTATTGTTGCTGATGTTATTGTTGATGTGGTTGTTATTGTTGATGTGGTTGTTGTTGTTGATGTGGTTGTTATTGTTGGTGTGGTTGTTATTGTTGATGTGGTTGTTATTGTTGATGTGGTTGTTATTGTTGGTGTGGTTGTTATTGTTGGTGTGGTTGTTATTGTTGATGTGGTTGTTATTGTAGATGTGGTTGTTATTGTTGATGTGGTTGTTATTGTAGATGTGGTTGTTATTGTTGGTGTGGTTGTTGTTGTAGATGTGGTTGTTATTGTTGCTGATGTTATTGTTGGTGTGGTTGTTGTTGTAGATGTGGTTGTTGTTGTTGATGTGGTTGTTATTGTTGATGTGGTTGTTATTGTAGATGTGGTTGTTATTGTAGATGTGGTTGTTATTGTTGCTGATGTTATTGTTGATGTGGTTGTTATTGTAGATGTGGTTGTTATTGTTGGTGTGGTTGTTGTTGTAGATGTGGTTGTTATTGTTGCTGATGTTATTGTTGATGTGGTTGTTGTTGTAGATGTGGTTGTTGTTGTTGATGTGGTTGTTATTGTTGCTGATGTTATTGTTGATGTGGTTGTTATTGTTGATGTGGTTGTTGTTGTTGATGTGGTTGTTATTGTTGGTGTGGTTGTTATTGTTGATGTGGTTGTTATTGTTGATGTGGTTGTTATTGTTGGTGTGGTTGTTATTGTTGGTGTGGTTGTTATTGTTGATGTGGTTGTTATTGTAGATGTGGTTGTTATTGTTGATGTGGTTGTTATTGTAGATGTGGTTGTTATTGTTGGTGTGGTTGTTGTTGTAGATGTGGTTGTTATTGTTGCTGATGTTATTGTTGATGTGGTTGTTGTTGTAGATGTGGTTGTTGTTGTTGATGTGGTTGTTATTGTTGATGTGGTTGTTATTGTAGATGTGGTTGTTATTGTAGATGTGGTTGTTATTGTTGCTGATGTTATTGTTGATGTGGTTGTTATTGTAGATGTGGTTGTTATTGTTGGTGTGGTTGTTGTTGTAGATGTGGTTGTTATTGTTGCTGATGTTATTGTTGATGTGGTTGTTGTTGTAGATGTGGTTGTTGTTGTTGATGTGGTTGTTATTGTTGCTGATGTTATTGTTGATGTGGTTGTTATTGTTGATGTGGTTGTTGTTGTTGATGTGGTTGTTATTGTTGATGTGGTTGTTGTTGTTGATGTGGTTGTTATTGTTGATGTGGTTGTTATTGTTGATGTGGTTGTTATTGTTGATGTGGTTGTTATTGTTGCTGATGTTATTGTTGATGTGGTTGTTATTGTTGATGTGGTTGTTATTGTTGATGTGGTTCTTATTGTAGATGTGGTTGTTATTGTTGCTGTGGTTGTTATTGTTGATGTGGTTGTTATTGTTGATGTGGTTGTTATTGTTGATGTGGTTGTTATTGTTGGTGTGGTTGTTATTGTTGATGTGGTTGTTATTGTTGATGTGGTTGTTATTGTTGGTGTGGTTGTTATTGTTGATGTGGTTGTTATTGTTGATGTGGTTGTTATTGTAGATGTGGTTGTTATTGTTGGTGTGGTTGTTGTTGTAGATGTGGTTGTTATTGTTGGTGTGGTTGTTGTTGTAGATGTGGTTGTTATTGTTGATGTGGTTGTTATTGTTGATGTGGTTGTTATTGTTGATGTGGTTGTTATTGTTGATGTGGTTGTTGTTGTAGATGTGGTTGTTATTGTTGATGTGGTTGTTATTGTTGCTGATGTTATTGTTGATGTGGTTGTTATTGTTGATGTGGTTGTTGTTGTTGATGTGGTTGTTATTGTTGGTGTGGTTGTTATTGTTGATGTGGTTGTTATTGTTGATGTGGTTGTTATTGTTGGTGTGGTTGTTATTGTTGGTGTGGTTGTTATTGTTGATGTGGTTGTTATTGTAGATGTGGTTGTTATTGTTGATGTGGTTGTTATTGTAGATGTGGTTGTTATTGTTGGTGTGGTTGTTGTTGTAGATGTGGTTGTTATTGTTGCTGATGTTATTGTTGATGTGGTTGTTGTTGTAGATGTGGTTGTTGTTGTTGATGTGGTTGTTATTGTTGATGTGGTTGTTATTGTAGATGTGGTTGTTATTGTAGATGTGGTTGTTATTGTTGATGTGGTTGTTATTGTAGATGTGGTTGTTATTGTTGGTGTGGTTGTTGTTGTAGATGTGGTTGTTATTGTTGCTGATGTTATTGTTGATGTGGTTGTTGTTGTAGATGTGGTTGTTGTTGTTGATGTGGTTGTTATTGTTGATGTGGTTGTTATTGTTGCTGATGTTATTGTAGATGTGGTTGTTATTGTAGATGTGGTTGTTATTGTTGATGTGGTTGTTGTTGTTGATGTGGTTGTTATTGTTGATGTGGTTGTTATTGTTGATGTGGTTGTTATTGTTGATGTGGTTGTTATTGTTGCTGATGTTATTGTTGATGTGGTTGTTATTGTTGATGTGGTTGTTATTGTTGATGTGGTTCTTATTGTAGATGTGGTTGTTATTGTTGATGTGGTTGTTATTGTTGATGTGGTTGTTATTGTTGATGTGGTTGTTATTGTTGATGTGGTTGTTATTGTTGATGTGGTTGTTATTGTTGATGTGGTTGTTATTGTTGATGTGGTTGTTATTGTTGATGTGGTTGTTATTGTTGATGTGGTTGTTATTGTTGCTGATGTTATTGTTGATGTGGTTGTTATTGTAGATGTGGTTGTTATTGTAGATGTGGTTGTTATTGTAGATGTGGTTGTTATTGTTGATGTGGTTGTTATTGTTGCTGATGTTATTGTAGATGTGGTTGTTGCTGCTGCTGGTGTTCCCCCTCTCCAAAGAAGAGAAAGAGTGAATTGGCTGACTGGCTAATGACTGTGTTTCTCTTGTCTTTTTCGTTTCAAGATTCTGTCTAAACCTTTGCAGGCCAGGCAAAGCCAAATAGAGCAGGATCGGAGCCATTGGCCTGATTCAGTATTTTAAGTTGTAAAAGAAGAGAAGCTTCTGGAATAGTTGAACAGAGAGCTCACTGGACACCTTCCTGTGAAGGACTAGAATGATCAGATACCTACTTGAGCTACTAACAGTCTGTGTCTCACAATCTGCCTTACACATACACTCACAACCCTTTGAACATTTTGAACATCTCCTGGGTTCCATAATGAGCAGTTAGATGCAGGTCCATTTGTTCTAAACTGGAAAGCTGACCTTTGTCCATTAGAAAAGGGAGTAAGAACTTGACATTTTCCAAAGCAGAGATTTCAAAATGGCCACAACCATGACGCCCTCTTTGTTTCCCTGCATACATGGTCCCCAAAGATATAAAGACTAGCATATACTTTACATGGTAAATAAATATTATGTCTAGAAATTCTAGAATTCAAATGTTACTGATTGCATGTGCCAATATTTCCATATTTATAGAAGACACAGCATTGTAAATACCTGGCACTAGGCAATAGAAGGGGAGAATCAATATGCAATTGATGCTAAATCTACTGGCTTCAATAAGGCATCATGTAGAAATATGTTTCTTTGGGCAGCTACAATTTAGCTACGTACCCAATTTACCCTCTGAATGATTATTTTAAAAAATAAAACAAATTTCCTAAGCTTAAGATTCTTCCTATACAGGACAAGAATAATGATACCCAACTTAGAAGGTAACTGTAAAGTTTATATAAAGTCATTATGGGAAAGGATTTTTTAACCCAGTGTTTTTCTCTAGTTAAGTATCCCCTCATGTCCCTTCCCCCCGTTCTCTTCTTCTTCTTCTTCTTTTTTTAAAGCCAGCTCAAAAAAATAATGGTGGCAATGGTTCACTTGAACTGTACATAGAGCCATTGACATCAGGCTGCTGGAGCTGGATTGATTTAATCCCTTCTTCTCCACAAGCAGCAATGCTGAGCTGTAGCAAATGTTTGTGAAGGACAAATGTTTGTACAAAGGACATGGATCTTTCCTCTGCCAGTCCTCAAAGCAGCACCGTGATAGAGCAGTTAGCACACCCAACTGACACATGTGGATCTGATGCTTGGGAAATTGAAGTGTCTTCCAAAGCAAGCAACAAAAAAACCATCAGCTCCTTTTTCTGGTTCCAAAAGCACTCCTTGAGACCCATGTCTATGGAGGGATGTCAACAAACACCTGGTTACTGGAGAAGATAAGTTATCAGCTGATGGCAAACATCCTGCTCAGCTCCCATGGCCCACTAAGCTGACAGTGCCTTCCCTCTGTGCTCTGGGGGAGCAAGAATGCCTTGTTATTACATCAATAGTTGAAGAGAAGCTGTCTATACAACCTGCACATTTAATGATTTAGCTATTTTTGTGGTTATATTTATGGAGGCCAGCGTGTATCAGGGAAGCTGTTTATAAGGCTCCACAAGGGATTAATGGAACCCAGATTGCTTATCTTTCCATTACTGGAATCTATAAAGCTGAAAGAAGGATTCTGGGATAAGAGAGATTTTAACAGGGAGCCTATAAAAGCAAAAACTCACCAACTTGACTATCTCCAAGCTAGCGCAGAGAAGGGATCTGAAGGAAGTATGTAGCGCCAAGCAATGCTGCACTAGTAGGCAGATGCTGTCCTCCATGTGATAGCATAAAAGATGCTCCCAGTGTGTGGAGCAGGGCTAAGGTTCCATTTCTCTTTGCAAGAAACAGACTCTTAAGGACAGTCCAGCTTGTGATGAGCACTGTTAATACTCTCTTGTCCTTTCCCAAGACATGAGTTAGTTTAAGGGTAAAGAGTTAGCAAGTTATATACCTAAACCTTAGGCTAATCAGCCTAAAATTAATGTAAACATCTGTGTGTCTCTGCAAGTCTGTAGGTCTGCAGGTCTAAACCTTGAGGCTAGGCCCGAAAGTCCGGGCCAAAAGCTACTTACTACAGATAACTGTGCAGCATGCATGGCAGTCAGTGGTCATTTTTAACATTTACACAACTTGTCAGCTAATAATAAAATTTATAAAGTTCAGTGAAATCCCAGGAAAAAAAGAATGAATACATGCTTCTACTTTAAAATGTTTGAAGATATATGTGGACTTCCCATTTCAGGCTTAGGCATGAAAACAAGATCCTCTGTAATGCTAGAAGGCTATGGGATATTCTCTCTCTCTCTCTCTCTCTCTCTCTCTCTCTCTCTCTCTCTCTCTCTCTCTCTCACACACACACACACACACACACACACACACACACACACAAACACACACACACACACTTTATGTTTTTGCTTTTATTTTTGAGCATGATCTTGCTATATAGCTCTAGCTAGGCCTCAAATTCACAGATATCCACCTGCCTCTGCTTCTTGAGAAGTAAAGGAATGCACCCTGGATATCCTGTGCTTTATACTATTTTGTTTTAAACATTGTAGAATTTAACCTTAGTAAACCACATATTAACTAAGCAATGAAATAATAATGGGAAGACCCAGTTGTCCACCTGAGTAGAAGGATATAATGATAAGTAACTTGATAATCATTAGCTTGAAGTGTCCTTAGATAGCTGATACAAATGGTCTAATTATTCCTATACATAGCCTTCCTGGGAAAGGTATTATCATCTCCATCTTGAAAATAAATGTATTATCTACTCCTGAATATTTTTGTATATTCATTTTATTTTATACAAAAAGCCCTTTTTATCCATTTATCCCCCTGCACCCCTCCCTTCCCTCCTCCCCAATCCCTTACAGTCAGCCTCCTCCTCCTCCTCCCCATCTCCCAATCCCCTCCCCCAAAAGAACAAGAAGTCCCTAGGTGAGTCAGCTCAGCATGTCACATCAACTCCAGGCAAGTTAGATTTCCTCATCCCAAAGTCCAGACTGGGCTAGGTGTTCCTCTGCAGGGAATGGGCTCCAAAATGCCAGCCCTCTCACAGGTACACAGTCTTATCCCACCCCTCGAGGCTCTGCATACTCCCTATGCCAATCGACATTTGCCTACCCTTGGAGGGCCTAGCTCCTTTTTCTGATGGTACTCTATTGGCTGTTCTTGATTCAGTGAGAGCTCCCCAGAGCTACAGCCAACCATTACTGTGGGAATTTTCCTCAATTCCTATCCCCATGCTCATACAGACTCTTCTCCCCTGCTCTCAGCTGGACCAGGAGCTCAGCCTGTCCAAGGTTCTGTGATGACACTTAGGGTGGTTATTCATTTGATTCTAGGGGAAGTCCTACTTAGGCACCCCTCCACTATTGGTTGGAGATGTAGCCAGGGACATCCTGAGAGTTCTTGGAGGTTTCCATAGCACACTGTCTTTCCAACCCTATACTGGCTTCCTCTATCAAGATCTCTTTCTCTCTCTCTCTCTCTCTCTCTCTCTCTCTCTCTCTCTCTCTCTCTCTCTCTCTCTCTCTCTCTCTCTCTCCTCCATCTCCTTTTCTCATGATTTGTTCCCAACTCTTCTTGGTTGCAACCCATTATGATCCCAATTTGCTAAGGATATCTTTTCTATTTTCTCTTCCTAGGGGAATCTCTGAATGTCTTTCTTGAGTTCCTTCCAATCCCAAGCTGTTCAGGGGTTGTGGTTTGCAGCTTGGGTATTCTTTGCTTTTTGTCTAAAATCCACTTATGAGTGAGTACATCCCGTGTCTATCTTTCTGGGCTTGTGATATCTCACTCAGGAAGATATTCTCCAAATCTATCCATTTACCTGCAAATTTTAGGATATCTTTTTTTCTGCTGAGTAGTACTCTAATGTATAGATGTACCACGATTTTTTAATCCATTCTTCAATTGAGGGGCATCTAGGTTGTTTCCAGGTTCTTCCTATTATGAATAATGCTGCTATGAACATAGTTGAGATAATGCCTCTGTGGTACAAATGTGCATCCTTTGGGTATATGCCAAATAGTGGTATTGCTGGATTCCAGAGTGGCTGTACAAGCTTACACTCCCACCAACAGTGGAGGAGTGTTCCTCTTGCTCCGAATCCTCTCCAGCATAGGCTGTCATCTGTGTTTTTGATCTTAGCCATTCTGACAGGTGTAAGGTGGTATCTCAAAGTTGTTTTGATTTGCATTTCTCTGATGGCTAAAGATGTTGACCAATTTTCTAACTTCCTTTCTGCCATTTGTAATTCTTCTGTTGAAGAATTTAGCTCTGAACTCCATTTTTAATTGGGTTATTTAAATTTTGGGGCTCTAGTTTCTTGAGTTTCCTATATATTTTAGAGATCAGTCCTCTATCAAATGTAGGGTTGATGAAGACCTTTTCCCATTGGTAGGCTGTCGTTTTGTCTTATTGACTGTGTCCTTTACCTTACAGAAGCTTCTCAGTTTCAGGAGGTCCCACTTATTGATTGTTGTGACTGTGCTACTGGTGTTATATTTAGGAAATGGTCTCCTGTGCCAATGTGTTGGAGGGTATTTCCCACTTTCTTTTCTATCAAATTCAGTGTGGCTGGGTTTATGTTGAGGTCTTTGATCCACTTGGATCTGAGTTCTGTGCAGGGTGATAGGTTTGAATCTATTTGCATTCTTCTGCATACTACCATCCAGTTATGCCGACACCATTTGTTGAAGATACTACCTTATTTCCATTGAATATTTTTGGCCTCTTTGTCAAAAATCAAGTGTTCATAGGTGTGTGGGTTAATGTTGAGATCTTCTATTAGATTCCATTGATCCACAGGTCTGTTTTTGTGCCAGTAGCAGGCTGTTTTTATTACTGTAGCTCTATAGTATAGCTTGAAGTCAGGGATGGTGATTTCTCCTGAAGTTCCTTTATTGAGCTGGATTGTTTTGGCAATTCCTGGGTTTCCTGTTATTTCATATGAAGTTGAGTATTGTTCTTTCAAGTTCTGTTAAAAAAAAATGTGTTGGCATTTTGATGGGGATTGCATTGAATCTGTAGATTGCTTTTGATAAAATTGCCATTTTTACTATGTTGATCCTACCTATCCAGGAGCATGGGAGATCTCTCCATTTTCTGATATTCTCTTCAGTTTCTTTCTTCAGTGACTTAAAATTTTTGTCAAACAGATCCGCTACTTCTTTCTTTAGAGTTACACCAAGATATTTAATGCTATTTGCAGCTATTGTAAAGGGGGATGTTTCCCTTAATTCTTTCTACTCCTGATTGATATGTATCATTTCTTTTGAGAAGTTTCATTCTTTGCTTTCTGGTTCCTCTTTAAACTTTGAGACTTACTCATTCCCAAAATAAATAATTTTTGCAGAGACAGAATGTTCTTTGCTTCTGTGGGTGACTGATATAAAATCAGTGTTTACCAAACATTTTCGTCATATATCCTGAGATATATGGAAGTTATAAAAACAATCTGATATAAAATAAATATAATCACCCATTCTGGTGCTTTTGCAGAGCATATGGGTAAGCATACTTACAGTTCTTTTCTCTCTCTCTCTCTCTCTCTCTCTCTCTCTCTCTCTCTCTCTCTCTCTCAATGTAGATAATACTACTAGGTTAAGACAAAGTTTGAAATAAAGGAGGTGAATCCAGAGTGGTATGAAAGTCCCATTGCTGTACTGAGGGGCTCTGACTGCTTATCACACTGTAGAAGCCATACAACTCTCAGGCTCCAGTTAGACTTTAAACGGAAAGATAAGAACCTAATAGAACTTCGTCCAAACTTCCGGGGGGGGGGGGGGCTCTCTCTCTCTGCTTTCCAATTCTTGATGAGAAATCTTTTCATCACACTGATGACAAAGCCCACTGGGAGGTAGCGTTAGCAGCATGTAGGAAGGGTGTATTGATTGCCCATGAGCTTAAGCCTTAAGCTTCATTGACCTCTGATGGCTTCCTGTCTCTCAGAGGAGCATGACAACCGTCTAGAAGGAGATGCAGGGAGTAGAAGAATCCCCGGTCGCTGCATCTTAATAAAATATGCTTTGTTTTCTCTTCCAGGAGAAGATGATGATGATGATGAATGTGGGGAGGAGAAGCTGCCCTCCTGTTTTGATTACGTGATGCACTTTCTCACAGTGTTCTGGAAGGTTCTGTTTGCCTTCGTGCCCCCTACAGAATACTGGAATGGCTGGGCCTGTTTCATTGTTTCTATCCTCATGATCGGCCTCCTGACAGCCTTCATTGGAGATCTGGCTTCCCACTTCGGCTGCACCATTGGCCTGAAAGATTCCGTGACCGCGGTTGTGTTTGTCGCTCTTGGAACCTCGGTACCAGGTAAACGATGATTTATGTAGTTCTCCCCCTCACCCCCCGCAAAAAAAGAACACACACAAATATCACTGAGCTCATTTTGTATTGGCCACCTCCTCCTGGGTGTATGGACGATATACCCATTGGAAAACCTTGACTTTCTCTTTACCTGTAGGTATCAGTTTCAAGTAGCGTCTTGGTTAGGGACGGGACTTTGTGTCCCTTCCCCTTCTCAGAGCCTGGGCAGGTCTTGTGTGTGTTGCTTCAATCTCTGTGAGTTCACATATTGTTCTGTTCAATACTGTTACGTCTAGAAGCTCCTGTTCCCTCTGGCTCATATAATCTTTCTATATAGATCCCTAAGTCTTCAAAGGAAGGCTTTGATCAATATACCCTTTTAGCGCTGAGTGCTCCAAAGTGTCTCACTCTCTACACATTGTCCAGTTGTCAATCTCATTGTCCCTTCTCTGATAGGGCTTGAACCATGCTCTGCTCTGCTGGTATAGTAATAAGATAATGTTGTTGTTTGCTTGCTTGCTTTGTTTTTTAAGTTTCCTGATCATGAGAAATTCCAGTCCTCCCTTCTCCCAGGCCAGGACTTGCCCCTTCTCAGATTCCTCATCCTGTTATTATAAGACATGGAGCTTGAGACTATCCCTTCAATCATGGGCTCAGTCACATGATAGACTAACCAGCCACCAGCCAAAAGAGTATCTCTGTATCCATCTCTGTATCAAAAGAATCAACCACAGTATCTCTGGCTTACCTGTGACTTTGATAAACTTCACTCACACTGTATACCAAAAAAAAAAAAAAAAAGATTATAACAATTGACTTTTTATTAGAATACAACAAAGCCATTAGTTAGTTGTTTTAATGGCTTTTCTGTACTGCCAGAAATGCTTCCCATTTGGACACAGTCCATTTGCTGTAGCATGGGGAAACCTCCCATGATATATCATGCTCCTTAAATAAGATATTCACAGGAAATTTCAGAATATAAATGTGTATGGAATACATACAGAATCCCCTCACTTCAAAAAACTATGCAAATTAAAGATGGTAAGTTAATATACCATGTGGCTTTATTCATCACATAGATTCTGACATCTGTTTGATTATGTCCCAGACACCTTAAAAGAAAGCAATAAATAGCAATAATTATGCTATTGTTTTGGGGACATAACACTTGGTTTTTACAAGCGAACAAAATTAAGACAGAAAGTGAAATGAAAGTTCTTCACTTCAGCCTAACCTTAGTTAGCACTGGCCATAGGACCCAGCTGGATGTCTTGACACTTCTAAAGTAGAAGGGCTACTTTCTACCATCTGATGAACCCTCTTCTGTTGAAGACACTGTGATAGGCAGATAACAATTGACAACTTCTCCCATGCTACTCTTTCTGCATCCAGGCAGGATTGAATGCCAACATGTCTCATTAAAAATATCTTTTGTCGTATTGTCCCAAATCTATGGGGAAAAGTTTGTGGCTCGAGGAGGAAAGAGCTTTTCTCTCATCATACCAGAAGGTGCCAAGAGTTCGTCAATGTGCTGGCCAGCATGGCAGGGCTACTCATAAGGGTCCTCACTCTTCCGAGTACTTTAAAGCTATACCTGTCAATAGAGCAAGGCCCCTTTTCTAAGTCAACACCCTAGGTACGGGAAGAGGATTCCAGACAGTTTCTTCTGGCCTTGAACTGATGAAGTGAGCCACAGCATAGTCCCTAGCCCTGTCTCTTCCCTTCCTACAATTCCCTGGGAACAGTTTGTGATGTTCATGCCATCTATATACCAGTGCTTGCCAGATGTACAACATCAGCCTCTGCTTTCCCTGGAGCTAAGTTACATAGCATTTACCTTCCCTGCTTCCATGCCCCATGTGTGCTGTGTGATTCGCAACTCCTCTGTGTCATGTCCAAATAGAGGTAGCAATTTCAGCATCTCAGTGACTTCAGTCCTTCAATCAAAACTGTTCTCTCCAGACTTGACCTTGTCAGAAAACCAGCATCATCATCCTCTCAGGAGGCCTGGATTCCTATCATCTTTTTCCTGCATCTTCAACTCCAGGATGCCTTCCATCTAATGAAGTTAATGGGTCCACATAACTGTCCTTACCCTTCTGTCTAACAACTGTCATTTTGCAAACAGCCTCCTACCTGTCTCTCTGCTTCCACTGGGGATCTTCTGAAGAAGAAAATCAGAACAAAGTACTGTTGATGGTCTCCAGGTGTTTCCTTTTCTCACTTGGGATAAATCTCGGAGGCATCAGTCCCCCTTACAGATCTATATATTGTGGCCATCCCATGACATGCCCCTCTGTTCTCTTTGCCCACCTTTCTTTGGGCTGACCACCCTGTTTCTGTTCTCCACAGCTGAATTCATTGCTATCTCAAGGTCTCACTGGATGTACAAAATATTCTTCCCCTTCATGTGCACAAAAGTGTTGACTCATTTACAATTGTGTTTAACCTTAATCGGTACCTTCCAAGGGTCAAGCAGACTTCCCAATGTTCTGTATTATCAGTTTCTTTTCTGTACAGTTTTATTACTTCATGAAGCTTGAAGTTCTTTTTCTTTAACGACATTTTCATTTATTCTGTGTGTGTGTGTGTGTGTGTGTGTGTGTGTGTGTGTGTGTAGACAAATTGTGGGGGTCTGTTTTCTCCTTTCAGAATGTGAGTCCAGGGATCAGTCTTAGGCCATCAATCTTGGTAACCTCACTTCCACGTTTTCACGTTTACCTTCTCAAGCATCTCACTGACCTCTTGGTTTTGTTCTTGAATATTATTATTATCTAACACTCCCAACCGTAATGCTCATGCAATCAAAGAAACAAAAATAAAAAACTAGTACTTCCATTATATCCTGATTGCATGTTTTTCAGTGTTTCAACACAATCTCGCACACACAGTGCATGCACATACACATATACACAATGCACGCACACACACAGTGCACACAGTACACACACACACACACACACATAAACATGAGAATGGGAAAACCAGCCATTTACTCATTAGCATTAATTGACTCTGTCAGACTCTTCCAAAAGCACTCTAGAGACTGCTAAGCCTTTCTGATTATTGAAGAAGACAAATACAGGCTATAGTGTGGCTGGTCCTGAGAAGGCCATTGCTGTAAGGAAGGTAAAGGGCAAAGCAGACAGGCACAGAGGATCTCAGAAGACAAACATTTTTCTCATTCATACTTTTGTGTGTCGTGGGAACTGTGTTGAGAAACAAGACAAACCTTTGCCTCTGTTTCTTGTCTCTCTTATGATTCCTGCTCCTGAGACCCAAAACTCAGACCAATACTTTTACACTTTTAGGTATACTGTGTAGTCCCCCCTAGTCCAAAACTACGTCATGTCCCACTGTTTCTATGAAAAAGGAAGCTCAAAATTTAAGGAGGAAACCAGAGGGCAAACACTTGGCAATCAGCCAGTTGAAAATAAGAGACCGTCTTTGATTGGATATTTATATTAACTCACAGTAATTTACTCAGATAAATCCTGTCTGTGGGGCTAAGACAGACTGTTTCATACCCTAGGTTCTAGATACAGGCTTTCCTTTGCCTCTTGTTTAAGATGGATTCAGATAGAAAAAAACATTCTTCTGGTGTTACAAGGAAACCTCTTAGGGACTGAGTGGTTGCAAGTATTTTCGCCCTCGACCCCCAAAGTCTAACCATTGTCTTACTGGATTGTGCGTCTGCTGTACCTGATGCTTACCCACTGCCCGCTCAAGCTTCCCTTTGCCATCTTCTCACTACAGACCAGAAAAATTTGAAGCTTGAGTATTCTGGCTGTCTTTTAGCCTCTGGCACTGTAAGATTTGCTGTTTCCTTTAGCGTTCTGACTATCCCTTTATCCTTTGAAATATGTCATGTAGGAATTATTTCCCTCTGGAGGTTTTAAGACATGAAAGGAAATACAATTCTAGATGCCTTTGAACATTTTTTCTTTCAGCTTGTATATAGAAAAATACACAAACAAAGGCTCTTATGGGGGGTGGAGCTTATATTATTTTTGAATGATAGCAGCCTCAGACTTTTAAATACCACAAAGGAATTTGGGATAAAGCTGGTTTTGTTGACTGCCCACCGTGTTCTCTTTCTGTAGTGCTGATGTACCCCAGGAGTGTAGTTCAGGTCTTGGTCCTAATACTCACAGTGTGGGTCTAAGAGACATCTTGACTTTCTCATGCCTAAAAAATGGGCAATAACACTACACGGTAGTTAAATAGAATTGATTAGAAGATTAAATAATACGTTCTGAACACTAACCTATGATGCAGGAATTAATTATCTCAAAATTGATGCCAAGATCGATTCTGAACAATGCCGAGAGGACTGGAGGTCATCGGAAATAATGACGATATAGGAAAGACAGTTATGAGCAAGAGAGACCAGAGAGGAAATTTTGCAGGTGACCATAAAGCTCCAAGTGTGTGCTAGATGTGTCACTATATTCACATTGCCTGTTATGTACATGTTTAAGTGTTACGGTGTTGCTCCCTTAAAACCTCAGTCTTGAGTATGTTGCACCTCTGCTCCTGCTCCTAAGAGCAAGCTTGTTTGCTTTGTTTGCCCCTGGGCTAAAAAAAAAAAAAAAAAAAAAAAAAAAAAAAAAAAAAAAAAAAACAAAAAAAAAACAAAAAAAAACAAAAAAAAACTATTTTTGTGATCTATTTATAACAAAAAGTACTCACTAATGGTTTGTGTTTCACTTTTTAATTTCCTAGCTTCTAATAGCTCTCAGAGCTAACATATTCTATATTATATTTAAGTAGGAAGTATTTTATCCCTTTGCACATATTGTTGCTATATTTCTTGGTGAGCCCTAAAATAGCTCACGTGTAGCAGAAGTCACACCTCTATCTCAAAGAGATGCACATCTCAGTGTCACCCCAGAAGTATATGAGGTACCACATCTATGGTTGTAGACAGCGGTGCCTCTTTCTAAAGACAACGCCACAGAGAATTGACCATCAAGACTTTCATGAGTATTGTCTACACTTAAAGTTCAGATAATTTATAATACAGTTTGTGTAATTTATAATACAGTTCTTAGCTGTTCCACCATGCCATTTTGAACAGATATTTAAAGTACAATATATGTTCTTTCCATATGCCTTACAATTTTCCTGGAATTATTCATTTCTCTTTGTCTCAATTTTGACATTTTCTATTTTTAAAACATGCCATCCTGGGGTTATATGTAATCTCTTGATCCTGGGATGTCATTCTCTTTTAAATAAAAATCGGTTAGTAGGCTTTATGTTTCAAACAACTTGAGAAATTAGTAAAGACTTACCTTTATAATCCTGTACTCATTATTTTAAAACTCAACATTTTAAAGCTCAGTCTGCTGGAAACTCTTAGCATTATTCAGATCTGAAACAGCTAGTGATCTAAGGAAATGCCAAGACATTCCTCATCAGCACTGACACATATGGCTAATGCACGTAAACAAGGAGATTTGGTCATTGCAAAGCCAGGTCAGCCTGCCAATAGTACACTACACGGCTGTCTTAATGTAAGTGGGTGGAGCCCAGAAAGATGCAGGATGCCCTTCCCATAGACAAGAAAGGGATTACTAATAGCTTGGGCAGTCAACCTTCAGGAGATTGAGAGTGAGCGTCTGTCCAAGGACAAGGCTCTACCCAAGCAAAGCACTTCTGAGTGGGAAATTCTTCCCATCCATTCTAAATCAGCAGCCATCCGAGCTCCACAGAGAACATTAGGGACTCATATTGGCTCAGTTTCCTCTTGCATCGTATTTAAAAAGACTTGATGTTCCTGGTACAGAGCTCGCAGGCAGGTTGATGGTTCACAGACTTAAGTTTCTGAAAGAATGCACACCCTTCTCCGAGTCTAATGATCAGGATATAGAGAGAAGATAGAAAAGAACATGGGCTGTCAAGTCAAGGGGATCAGAACACAAAGCAAGCCTCTCTCTCTTCCACTTCCTACTGCACATGAAGCACAGACATTGTTTAATGCCTGGAAGCCTAGCTCTCTTGGTGTGACTCAGACAAAAATAATAATAATCTCTCTGGAATAAGGACATGGTTGAGCAATTAAAGAGCGTGTCTTGTGAACATGAGAGTGAGGATTCAAATCTTTGTAATTCCAGCATTCAGAATGCGGAGACAGGAGACCCCTGGAGCAAGCTGGCCAGGTAGACTAGATTAATCAGCAGTCTGGGAGTCCAGTGAGAGAGCCTGACCCAATGGAGAGCTACTGAGGAAGACTTCTGATGTCAACCTTGGGCCTCCATATGCATGCCTGTGTATATATGTGAACACACACACACACACACACACACACACACACACACAAGCATATACACCAGGAGAAACACTGAAAATATCCCTCACAGAACAGTTGTGAGAATCACCTATCTTTAAAGGGCCTGGCACCAGGCAAAGCAGACACAAAAAGAAATATTCTGTCTCTTTAATTCTCCTCATTCAATCTACTGGTTAAAAAGTTTATTTAGCCCCATGCCTATCAAAGCATGGATAACTATATAAATTATAGGCTGATCTCCCCTGATGCAGTATGCTGGGGTTTTTAGTGAGTAGACAGCCCTAGTGCCTTTATTTCTTACAATTTTACTACATCTTCATGAGCTTCAGCATCAAGTCAGACACGCACAGTATTCAAGGATATCCACTCTACAATACACATGAATAGATAAGAAATAATTCCTATTATCCCAAATAGTTTACCCACAGCCCAGATTCCCTAGTGTCTATGGTGTGGCATCCTCCAAAAGGCTGCCTCCCGGCAGGAAGATTTAGTTTCCTGATACTCTAACAGACAGCCAGTTTCTTTACTACTAAGAAAGGTCAGAACTTGCTAAAATGGGACTGTCAGACCTACAGAGAGGGTGCAGGCAAGGCCACCCAGGGACAGTGCCAGAGAAGCTGCCCCAGGCAGCATTAGTCACTCGGTGGCTTTCCTAGAGACCATATCTTAACCCCAAGGCAGCCAGGAGCCATCTGTAGGCTGAGTGCCCTGTACTTGCCAGCCCAGGCACCTGCAGTTAGGTGATATAACCGGAGTTGAAAGAAATGTACAAGATCAAAACTTGACAAAGACAGCAAAATAAAAGAAGGCTGGACACCAGACTTCCTAAGAATTGTTCTGTCACTGATACCACAGCTGCCTTTTGCTCTAGAGTACAATGTCCACAAAAGAGACAGTGCAAAGAACCCAAAACTCATGTAAGAGCCTGGGAGAGCTGTTTCAAAACGACTCGCAGCTCAGACAAAGAGTCTGTATTACATGTTTTTCAAAAAAACTCCCAAGTTCTCTCTTAGCAGTGACTGAACTCATTTTTCCCAATCCCGCAAAAACATCTGGTATTAAACACAGAGCTAGGGAGTGAGCAGGAAGTTCCCAATAATGTCACCTATCAGGAGACATTCCAGGGAACAGAGGTCCTCAGCAAGTGTCCTGCCCAACCTAAAGCCTTGCAGGGGCTTTGGATTAGAGCCCCAGTCACACACCAGCTAGTTTTATTCAGCCTCATTAGAATCACAGGATAAGAGCAAGGAGCTAAAAAATAAAAATTAAAAATAAATTAAAATAAATTAAAAAAATAAAATAAAAAATAAAAATAAAAAACCCTGTTCTGTCTTATCTGAGACTTACCATACTTTCTTCCAGTGCATGCAAATATCAATGGGTGCACTGCTTCTTATGCTTCAAATACTGTTGTTATGTTTGTGTGTCGGTAGTGAATGTAGATCTCTACTCCTGACTTAGGCACTTTTTACCGGAAACAAGCACCATGTAGAATAAAGACAACTAACCCTTTGGCTCCAGAAAGTTCAACAAGCATGCAGAGCTAGACAAATGACTTAGAGTAGTACTTTGGTTGGTGTTCAGTCCTTTCTCTTTATATTTGAAGATAAGATAATGAAAAGTCTCAAAGACCACTTCTCTGTTCTTTCCAATGCAGGCCCATCCTACATCTTTATCACTTTATTGGAAGATTACTAGCAAACCATAAAATTAACACATTTGAAGAATAGCCCATAGTGACAGTTTACTAACTTCCCTGGGTTTGTTATCTTTACCATAGGCCTGTTTTAGCATATGCATTGAATGATCCCCCTGTAAGGTCCCTCACTGTTTACAGATAATCTTGACTTCTTTCTTCTGTCTCAAGCAATCTCTCACACAGTTTCTGAGTCTATAGTTTCATCTTTTCTGAGTTAGCACTGAGGAAATTTCAGTATAAAAACGTGGGTTCCCCACCTGACTATAATTGTATGTCCTCTTACAATACAGAAGGGTAGGATTTACTGTAAACTTGCAAAGGTCTTTAAAAGTCCTTTTCACCAGACATCTTACAACTCCGTGTGGATTTTTTTCCATCCTCAGTGATTTGGGCATCTGTAGATTTGAACAACTTGAAAACAATCCAAATATTCCAAATGCCTTCTCCCCAGACATACTATTATTGTTTACGAGGAGAAAACTTGCACCATGAAACTTAGAATCGGCCCTGAGGAATCTTAGGTCACTCCCCCGTGTTTAACGTTAAGTATGAATGTCTTTGACCACTTCAGTTTGATGATTGATTGTAACACAGTGTCAAGGAGCTTGGTGTCATTAACTCAGCCCTTTATTCTCCTTGTGACCCCAAGATGTTTCCCTTCTTTCCCCTCTGGTCAATACAAATCCAGGCCAACCACTAGGGAGAGAATACAGAAACCAGGACCTATCCATCAGGACCCATCATTCTTCTGCTGCTAAACTCATAAGAATAAACATTAGGCTATAAGAAGGTGTAACTTCATTACTGTCATGAACACAGTGTGAGCAACAGAATGAATTTTGGCTGGTTGTTATTTTTAGAAAAGAAGGCAAATACAATGCTTACTGAATTTGAAAAGTAAATCTTACATGTGAGTCTAAAAGAATGTTGGTATCTGTTTGGAATCATGCATGGTATAAATAGGAAGCCATGATGCTTGACATTTATGTGCAATACCAGCTGGGTACCATCTTTGCTCCCCAGTAAACAGAATTTATATTCTGCCTTTCGTTGGGAATGAAGCATAAGTTTCGTATTATTTGTTTATATACTATGCTTATCCTAAAAATTAAATCCATAAAGTGCCTTACATGATGTAGACACCTTTTCCAACATATGATCCCAAAGATGCTTAAGTTGGTGAGTGACCATATTCAATGACCTTAACTGAGCTCAGCAAATATAAAGCCTAAATGTCATGCACAAAAAGTAGATGTATGACCTGGGTCCTATTATTTGTAATCAGAAAATTATATTATGCTTGTTTTCTTTTTTCTCTCCTTTGGAACCCAGGAGGCTTTGGGAACATGGTCTCTCATAAACTTCAAGCTATCATTAGGTTATCATAGTAAAATATCATGGGTCGAGACAAACAGCAGGACTCTCTGCAGTTCCAAACGAAAATGATACCCCAATAGGGTCTGCAGCCATGCTCAGCAGAGTACTAATTGTAGCCTGCCATTCCTGAGATGTATCTACAAAATAACAAAGAAACCACAGATGTACAAAATGGTCATGAAAATATCCTTCTTGCTGAGGCTTCAGATGACTGAAATTGGCCAAGAGAGCTCCAAAGGTAGCTTGTCTGTCAAGTGAGGATCTGAATGTATGACTGCTTGTGTGGGACTGAGCAGTTGCTGTGGCGCTGCTCTAGAAGTCCTTGAGGGTGCTACCTCCCCTAAGCACTTTGCTTCTGGGGTCCTGCATTTAAGCAGTGGATAGAAATTGATGCAGGAGAAGTTACTATCAGTACATTTTCTAAAATCAAATATTGTTGTCCCCAGTAGATGGTTGATTTTTAGTGACAATAAATAAGCATAAAAATCTGTAAGATTACCTGACAAGACCCATAGATAACTGGAAGCTTAAATGATCTGTGAAAGAATGTGGAACTGTTCCACGCACAAGAAAAGGGGAAAAAACTGAAGTCGTCTTTCTTCTGCACTAATCATAAAGGTATTCAAAAAGTGGGATGTACCCACTTTTAAAGATATTCAAAGATAGGACATAGAGTATAAGCAGGGGGTGCCTTCAGGCATTCATTTTAGAAATATCTCACAAGGACTGACTAAGCACAATTTCACAAGGGATCAGTAGAGGGATGTAGGAAATTCTGCAGAGCCTGTACTCCATTTCTGGGCATGGCACTTAGTAATGAGGAGGGAAACTGATAAGTAGAACATAAAACAAACTATGATGTCATAGACTAGTTTTTAGGGAGGGCAACATTTGAATAGGACAGGTCAACTCCTTAGACCACTAATCATTGGAAACTTACACTTAAGCCTTTAGCCTTCCTGCGAAGACTTACACCCACAGGTCTAGTCTTTAAAACTATGGAAATATATTCCATTGTCTGAGCTTTCCATTCCACATAATGCCTTTGATAATTTAGGGTTTCCTTCTCTCTCTAGAAGCTACTACTCTGATTTCACCTTCAACCATAGCGTCTCTCCCCAGTGCCCCAGGTTTTTCTCCATAATCTCCCTGGTTCCCTTCATACCAAATATTCTAGGTTAGTTCTGGCTTTGGAAAGATCCAAAACATGATCCCACTAAGGCATGAGTTGTTAATGGTAGTTTCCTGATGGTAGAAAGTTAATACACAAGACAAAATGTTTCAATGTCAGCTACACTGATGTGGTTTTCATTGACTAGAAAGTACTTTTGGGTAATTTAATCACTCACAGAAGCTTTGGAAGTTAGAGCTTCCAGAGGGTTGTCGGTGCTAAACATAGATCATGACCAAGCGAAGTGATAAAAAGATACTGCTTTCTCCATGGAGGTGGGGTAATGGGGAGCTAAGGGTATGCATTCCAACCCTCCTCACAATTGTTGGAAAAAGCAAACAAAATCACATAACCACCTTGCAGGCGCTCTGTAATTGTAATTGTATCTGTAAAATAAGGAGATGTTTACCAGCAGGCATTAAGTATCTAGGGCTGTTGTTCTGAGTGAATGGGAAAGAGGCAGGTGGGATCAGCTTCCTGGGTATCCTGGGCAACCTGTGCAGCATTTTTTAGTATTAATTATTTATCTAGAAGTATCCCATGCATAAAGGCGGAAAGATGTGGGCACTGTGTTTCTTTTTCAAATATCTCAAAAGCATAAATTTCTTAGAAAGCATACAAAAAGTATTTGTCAGGTTAAGTGACTTTGCAGAGCCATTCTGTGCAGTGGCACCAACAGACCATACTGTTGGTCAATAAATTATAAGGAATCTGTAGCACAAGATACAAAATGAAGACAAGTAAGTAGTCACAAGGAATCAGACACAGAGGCAGTTACTGCTCTCTGCTGGTGACGTTTATCTCTTTAATGTTGCAAGCCTTTAATTTCCGTACTTGAGAGGTAGAGACAAGCAGATCTCTGTGAATGGAAGGGCAGCCTAGGCTACATAACTAGCTTCTAACCATCCAGGACTGTATCAGAAGACCTACCCTGTCTCAAAAAGAAATAAAGAAATAGAGGGAGGGAGGGAGGGAGGGAGGGAGGGAGGGAGGGAGGGAGGGAGGGAGGGAGGGAGGGAGGGAGGGAGGGAGGGAGGGAGGGAGGGAGGAAGGAAGGAAGGAAGGAAGGAAGATTTTTCAAAAAGAAAGAAAAAAATCAAAAATCTGTTTTTTGTAACTTGTCTAATTCTGGACACATTCCTGAACCTAGACTCCAATCTAAGTCCTGATGGCCAGGATGTCTCCCACCTAGTCTCGTACAAACCCCCTCCTCTCCTTCTCCATACTCTTTGAACCCTTCCATTCTGTGTGCTGTAGGTATGATACTTTCCATCTGCCTGGCTTAACTCTGACCAATGGCACAGCCAAAATGACCAGAAAAAATTCATAAACCCAACTCTTATTCCTGCCTATATGACTATATCACTTATAAGCCTATTTTAATGCATATATTTATTATGAGCCTTTTAATAACACAAATAGCAATAAATGTCCTTTGTAAATAAGACCTGAAATATTAATAAGCTGTGAAAAAGAAAACAATTAACATTCTTGTAGCTTTCAAATTTTAAGTTCCTGTAATGTTTAAAGAAATTGTACAAAAATTTACACTTAAAAACGAACTGATCTTCATATATTACATGACCTGCTATGTCACCAAATGATGGTATGCCATGAACACTCAGAGTAGCCTTATGATTTTAATTGTTGTAAATATTACATGATGTTACAATTTATTCTATCAAAGATATTGGACAAGTCTCTTTCCCCAGTTTTCTCTAACATTAAAAACTCTGCATTAACAAAGACTTGACTTTACACAGACTTATAGACTTGCTCAGTTTATTCCCGGTTTTAGTTCTATTTCTAAATTCTCAGAAGTGCTGGAACAGTATATGTGCTCTAAGGCTTTTGATAGACATCTGTGTGTTCTACCTCAGATAGTTACATACACTTATACAGGAATGAGGTAATGGGAGGGTCCACACCATATTGCATATAACTATACTTGAGCCATTGGAACTTTTCAGTATTTCCTCTGGAACATCTGTCTTTGAATGTCACCTGCTACTCTCACTGGAGTGCTGATTGGAGTTAAAAATTGGCATCATCTATTGATTGAGTTGCCTCTATTTGCTTACTTTAAATGGTATCCACATTCATCCAGACTTAAAATGAACAAAACCATCCATGACATCTGGGCGGAGTAACTATCTCCAGGACAAAGGAACATTTTGAGTGTCTGATGTGCTGTCTAGATCCACCGATCCACCAGGTCTGTTGTTACAGTAACTGAACCAACCAGGAAGTCCCCTCATAGCCCTGTAGGTGAGAAGGAGGGTTTGGAGATGGGTAGAGGTGGGTGGAAGAAAGTGTAGTTTTTCAATCCAATCCTTGGCAGTGACCTCTAGCTCTATCAAGATCTATAGCTCCAAAGCTCGTGATTTTTCCCACTCCAGACTGGAACTTGAAGAAGAGATAATGGGAGGAATGATCAAGGGGATGATGATGAATGTTCTAGAAATATAACAAAGCATAAGAGTAAGAGGGTCAGCTTGTGATACCATGATGGAGGATTGAGAGGAAGGCAGGGAAATAGACAGGCAAGGGTAGCACATGCCTTTAATCCCAGCACTTGGGAGGCAGAGGCTGGTATATCTCTGTGAATTCTAGGCCAGCCTGGTCCATAGAGTGATTTCTATGATAGTCAGGGCTAACACAGAGAAATTCTGTCTCAGAAAACAAAAACAAAAGGAGAGAGAGGGGAAGGAGGAGGAGAAGTAAGATGGGCCTGGATTATTTTAGAAACAGAAAGTGAGTTTCTGCTGGCATAAAGATATGACAATTAATAATGCCCTATGTGTTGCAGCTCCAGATTTGTTTTGCTTTTCCCTTTTCAAAATCAGCCAAATATTGCTGAATTAATTCAAACCAAATGTATACTCTCATAGACTCCGTGTTATTAAGTTTTATAGTAAAAGTAATAGAATCGTACTTCAAATGTAGAATTATCAAGAACCCTGGTGCTGTTTTTAAAATAGGTTTACCCATGTGTGCTTTGTGGTATTGTAGAGAGAGAGAACATAAATGTAATCCAAGAAATGCCAGAATCTAGGACTGAACAATAACTTTACTACTCTCTTGATGTTCTAGAAGAACAGGGGCCTTTCACAAAAGCAGCTTCCTTTTAACCTGTTTCTAGCCCTTTATACAGCATTTTGCTTAAGAAGCCATGCTGCTACTTTCACACAAAATGATTTTGTTCATCATCTTTCACATGTGTGGCCATTGTATCATTGTATAGTCACTGTTGATAGCAAATAAGGGATTTTTCTTTGAACTCTTGGTTCACTTTCATTTTTTATGAAGTGCCAATAGCCTAGCCTTTTCAGTTGCCCCCAAGGACTGAAGATTAAGAAATATGGCCTCCCACTAAAGCCCTCTGTAATCGGGTCTTTTTTGTCCCGCCAGCCAGCTCCCTAATAATGACATAGAGACTTGTTATCAGTTGTGAAAGCTCAGCTTACAGCTTAAGGTTGTTCTTAACTAGCTCTTTTAACTTAAATTAACTCATTTTTAATTGGTCTCTGTGCTGTCATGTGGTTCGTGGCTGTTACCTCTCTTTCTGTGTATCTTTTTTTTTTTTTTTTTAATCTCCTGGCATTCTCATGAGCCTCCGAGTACTGGCTTGCCTGGGTGAGACTGCAGAGCTAGGAATCCACATCTGGCTTCATGTCCAGAACTTTCTGTAGCTTTATCAGACCCTAAGTATGGATATCCCAGACTTATGTTTGGTGCCAGATATAGCATTTCCTTTCATTGTTTTATTAATAAAAAGTGAAGTCAGATATTAGGGTAAAACCTGACAGATCCACAGATTAACAGAAAAAACAATCAGCAATCTCTGCTCTACATGCTTCCTTGTTCCAAAAGGGCCCACCCATCTCCTTTATGCCCTCCATATTCCTCTTGTGAGTCCATCTATCTCCCCTGAGTCAGCCAGAGAACTCTATGATCCACTCCTGTCAGCTGAATGTGGACTCTGCCCTCTGAACCAAGGTCCTGCTCCACTGGTGGTCATAGAGCAACCATACAAGCCAGTCTCCTACAGCAGCTCTACTCCTTAGCTTTGCCTCCCCTTGATAATATAATTTTGAGCATACTTCTTATTATTTACACTTTCTTTTATCTATAAAATTGAGGTAAAATAGGGATACACATTATAGACTATTCTAATGTTCAGCGAGAGTCCATGGAAAATATTTAACCTAGTAAGACCAAACTAATGTTCACTATTGTCTCTATTGCCACCTCCATTTCACAGACAGAACTACATTCTTCCATCATCCTACAGAAAATCTATTAGCCCCTAATCTCTTTGAAGGAAACTGTGATGAAAGATTGTAATGACATCACTGTTATCTCTGCTGTTGATGGAACAAAGAATTCTGAAAACCTAATGATAGGTACCATTTTTTAATTTTTTTTTCCAACTACCACCTTCCAGGTATCAGACTAGGCCTTTTTACATTACTTTGTAAGATCATTTTTTTAAAAGCACATTTACATTATTTACAAGTTTATAAATAAGGTTTTGGAGGCCTTTGAAAATCATTATCCTGGATTATCATAGTCGGTTCATGCAAAATGAGAGCAGGGCCAGACCTTTCTCCACAGCTTAGCTTCTTGCTACCAAAACTGGATTATGCAGATCACTTAGGCCCAGTGTTCCTCAGGAGCAATAGTGGCTACCCACAGAGTTAACACTGATTCAGGTGGACATATCAGCCACCTCCCTTTGACTCCATTTGGTAAATAGCTCTACGATGAGCAGAAGTATCATCATTCTGCTCTTTGTCCATGAGGACCTCTCTCAGATCGGTGTACCTCACACTCCTTGCTTGATCAAACATTGTAACTTATATAAGTCATTTTTATTTCTTACAAAAATTTAGAAAATGGGACTTAAAAGTGAGGGTACCAAGACTGCAAGTACACATATTCCAGTCTACTTCAGACCCACATGAAAATCTCAAGAGACTGTCAGAGAAGAATATCACTTTTTTCTCTGCATACTAATCTAATTTGTTGAGGGTTTCTTTAAAACAAGAAAGAAAATAATACGCGTGACCAAAAATTTTTAATAAATAAAAAATTCCTATTCTGAGTAAGCCATAATAGTCATTTTAAGATTCAAGATAGGGCTGTAGAGATGGATAAGCAGTTAGGAGTGTGCACTGGTCTTAGAGATAAACAGTTCTGTTCCCAGGAGTCACATCCCAGGGCTTACAACTGCCTGCAGCTCCCACCCGAGGGATCCTGTGTTCTTTGTTGGCCTTTGCAGACATTGTATTTATGTGCATGATTTCCCCTTCCCACCATGCCCATAATTAAAGAAATAAAAATAAAATCTTTCAACAAATAAAATGCTCAGGATATTTATTCAGCAAGGAAAAAAAAATAGAGCCAGGGATTTATAGTAAATTTTACTAATGCCAGGAAACTCAAAGTTCCACAGAGAAAGAGGTTACAATCCTCTCAACAATTTATGAACATTTCACTTAAAAACTAATTTGTTTGGGTGTGCTAGGTTGGAGGATTGCCATTTTTGGCTGAGAATGTGTATCAAAGTTCACTTTGAAAAGACGATTAAATTACTGTGCTCTTTCTCTCCTTTACTTTGTGTATCCTGAAATAATATAAACTCCCTTTATTTCTCTCTTCGAACGAGAATTTCTTTCTTGAGCTTCAGCTTTAGCAGAGCATCAGCTGCATGGTAGGAAATCTAAGGCCCAAGATTAGCTTTGCAAAATGCTCACGTGTGCAAGTTAACATATAAAAATGAGATACAATTTGTCATTTGATAGAAAAGGCGAGTCTCTTTGCTGATGACATCGGAGCCACCCACCTGAAATCTTGCCAGCTTAGCCTCAGGGAGGCTGTCTGTCTTCCTTTCAAGGAGGAAGAAACCATGGACAGCAGTGGTTAATGCTTGTGAAAGCTTTAGAAAGGTCCACTGCTCTAGCTCCGCCCCAGACACTTAAACAGAGAATCAGGGAGGGCCAGCAAGTTGCTCTTTTCCAAAGTCTCCCTGCTGATTCCAATCTGCTCCTGGGAATAAAAATGACAAACAACGGGAGCTTTGATCTTTGATCTTGACAACATGTAACCACTTGAGTTTTTGGTGACTACCTCCATACCTTTTCAATCTCTTTTAAAGACAGCTTTTATGGGCAGAATTCGTAGGGTTCCCCCACCCCATCCCCACCCTTGACTTAGAGCTCTAACAACTCTCTTCCTTACTCATCATTAATCAATCAATTGTAATTCTCTGGTTTCTGGCACTCTGCTTGGAAGCTAAATGCAGATTGCTTTCATGTGAGTCAGTGGATTGGGGGATGGGGATGGGGGGTTGTCCATATTTACTTGGGTCCCAACTGACTCTAACCAGAGGCTAAACCTGTTTATGTCTGGATAGTCATAGCAGAAGAATTAGCACCGGAATAAATTGTTTCTGCCATAATCCTGAGAGGGATGCAGAGGAAGGGAGGAATGTGCATATATAACGCTTAAACAGCTCCTGCGCTACAGCCACTTGGAAGATGGCAGGCGTCACCAGATCTCCACCAACTGTTAATGACTCAGGTCCTAGGAAATTCTCAAAATAATTAATTTGTGAGAATGATTTTTAATGTGGTCACATTTAAAAGCATGAGATTGTAAAGTTGCTAAGTTTCACTTGCAAGGGGTGTTTATTATGACTCTGGATAGTCTGGAATCATCAGAGCAAAGTCTGGCTCCCCGAAGCTAGAGTCTCTGACTCTGCTGCGTTGTAGCAATATTAAGCATTCATTCGGTTTCATTTATAGTGACTCATTTCCCTTCAAACCCTACGAGGTACCTACATGTCTACCTTTTTTTCTTCCAAGGAGAAGAGCCAGAATCTAGTTCATTTGGGAAGATCACGCCCCTCACTACCATCACTGGCTTTTCAGTGTAGCTGTACAGAAATGATGCTGCTAAAAAAAATAAGCAAGGAACATGGCTGTGAGTGAGATTACAGTCAGGCAGCCCCCAGCACCTCCACCAGGGCCACCCAAGTTGTTTTATGAGCAAAATGACCATCATATCTAGAGCATCAATATTTCCAACAGAAACCCGCTGCTTCCCACCTCTTTTTTAGCAGATTCCCTGGAACACCAGAGTCAGTTCCTCCCAGGAGGGCCCACATTTTGGACACTAGCAGCCTCTCCTCTTATTTCAGAATCTTAGAACTGTGGACTAAGGTACTTGTTTAAAAGGTTTATTTCTAAAACCTTCTCCTATAGGATTTAAGTAAATCTGCCTAAAATGGATCCCAAATATGCATTTTGAAGGAACACTCAAAGCAAAGATTTCTGTGTATGTCTGATGCCAATAATATGCAAACACTATTAAAATTAAATACAGACTTTGGGAGAATGTTTTCTCCATCCCATTTACACTGTGGCTTCCCACATAAAGGTGGGTGGTTGTAATTTTACCAACATTTCTTACCTAGTGTTTAAAGATAAGGTAATGTTCTCTGTGGTTTAGTTTTATTAAAGCTTGGTCAGTTCAATGGCTTCAGGTCTGAAAATCTTCCTTCCTGAAATCATCAATACTTCTAATGGAAGCAGTTGATCGCATTGAAACTATAGAACAAATCCAAGCAAACTTAGTATGTTGGCATAGTGCGTGGAGCACCCAATAAACAACAGTGCTAGAGGTTTAGGAAAGACGGAGACACTGGAACTGGAAGGGATATGCCTTACAAAGGAGCATCCAGATAATTACAAGAGAATTTCCACGGTGAACCACCTTCTGTTTTGGCACCGTTAACCCCTGTACGTAACAGACCATGTCTTAGAGGCCTGCAGTTTGTATGTACTGATGAAGGAGAAGTAACTATCTCCACCATGAAGCTGGACTCCAGGAAAGTTACTCTTAAACACAACTCACTTTGGAACTGGGCAGGTGTCCCCCAAAGAGTAGGGAACAAGATAAGCCACCTGAGGTGAGGTGGCACTCTTAAATGATAACAGAGAAGCCTATGTTCCACTTGTGACACCGTGAGGATGGCCATTTCCAGGAGAGATGTTTAAGTAGCTATAAAGTTGAAGAGATCCAGGCTAAGAAAAAGCAAATCTTGGAAGAAAGCAAGGAGCTATTCTCGTAGGCTGATTTGATGTCTTGGCCAAGGTTATAAACAGTGAACTGGAAACGACTCTACAGAGGACAGTTATGACCTAACTTCTGATGTGTGGTTTAACTCCTGGAAAGTGTCCCTTTACCTGATTTATAGAAAAAAAATCAGCAAATTTATATATTCAGACTAAGAGGCCAGGACTAAATGTAGATTTTATAACTAGTGCACAATTAATTGGAACCAAAAATGGGAGATAAAACACAAGAAGCTGGCTGGGGGTGTGCATGTCTAAAAGCAGACGTATGGCATCATCATGTCTCCACGTATGTAAATGGCACTGGAAATCTGATTCCTCCATCTCTGTGTTTAGTGAGCCAATTTCTCAACATTGCATCCTTTCCAAGACCAAGGCAGTTGCTGCTGGATTTTCCTTTGTGAATCAACATTTGTGTTGTTCAACCAACATCAGATTATAGGTTCAATGTTTGGGGTAGGGTTTATCACCCTCTTACATAGGTGTGCGGGATGTTGTTCTGTCCACAAAGCAGTATAGAAACAGTAGAGGGTGGTTTGGGAAGACCCCAGTGCACAGCATTTGGAACCTGAGCTATGACTAGCTATCACAGTCAAGGTTAATGATTTGGATTTGCATGCATTATTTTGATTTTTTTTTACATAGCTTTTGAATTAAAATTAAAAATAGACAAGTGACCCAGTGAATAACCCAGCTAAATAAAACCTATCAGACTCAAGGAGGCCCAGACCATGTTTTATTTATTCTGCAAGTTAGCAGTTTGAGCCCCTAATTGTCAGGGACTCCAGAGAAAAGTATTTGAAATCAGAACCTGTTGTTACAAATTGGAATGTTGACACAATAGTCACATAAACAGACTATTGAAAAATGAAAATTAGTGGTAGTGGAAATTGCCACAGACCTGACATCCTGCTCTCCAATCTAGCAAACATGACCAGCTTGGGTGGTCAGGTCCCCTGGATACCTTAATATCTGACTGTGCTCCTTTTTCCTGCAGTGTGGAGATGGGGCCTCTGGGACCACACACTAGGGAAGGAGGACCGCCTAGGCCCGTCCCTGCATCAGAAGGGAATCTCTCCCCCTCCTTCAACTGCCCCACCTCACTTTGTTGGCCACCTGTCACCACTAGACCCAGCAGAGCAGGGCTCAGGGGCTCCCTGCAGTGGCTCTCCCCTAAGCTGCTTCCTCTCACCTTGGCCCCTTGATCCTTTATCTCTTAGCTCTCGCTGCAATGGCTGCCCTTGGAGACGGAAAAACACAAGACCTCTGTTCTTTCAGGCTGCTTTAGCGACAGCAGCTAAATAACTTTCAATAACAAAGTGCAGGCGTCATTAGTGTGTATCTGGCTTGCTTTATTCACCAATTTCCAAGACTCCTGATTAGGCTGCCCTGTGTGATGACTAATGCAGGAGGCAGAGCAAATCCAGAAGGTGGATTAGCAGGTGGTCTGTACCTTCTCAAGATTCCTCCCATTGAAGAAAAAAGAAAGAAAAAGAAGAGGAGGAGGAGAAACAAAGAAGAAAGAAAACAAGAAGGGGGAAAAAGAAAAGAAAACCTGCTTCAAAGTTTCAGGGACGTGGAACACACTAAGAGGAAAGACACCTCTAGTCTTCCTGGAATAGGCAATGTGGTGTGAACTAGGAATGGACCCTGAAGCCATCGGCCTAAAATCTTTTCATATGTCCAGAACCAGTAATCAAGAGGCATAAGATAATGATGTCAGAGATTCTGAAATGACAAAAATATGATTTGGTTAAATGAGAATAGACATGTAGCCTGCACATGTTACACGGAGTATGTAGTGCTTTTCTTCACCTCTTTAGTTTTAGAAGACACACAAAATGTGGCATCCATCACAGACAGCGATCATAATCGGTAACATGGGCCCTTAGGCCAGACCAGCTCCCCCTTCGGAAAGAATATGGCATACGAGTGTAGAAGGCTCTGGTCAACCTCCATAACTTTCTTCCCCATTACAAGGCAGCGGATCTACAGGATGGTATGAATATGAAAGTTTTTCATGTTGTCCCCATGGAAGTTTATTCATAAGGATGTTGATGACAGAATGGGAACAGAATGAGGAAATTGATTCAAGTATCACGTGGCTAGTTGCCCGTAGATTATGCAGGGTACCCATGAGGCTCAGAAGCTGGTAGTCCTACAAAACTCACCATCACTAAAGCTGCAAATGTGAATTCAGTGTGGCCGTTATCAGTTTCTATGATGAACGTTTTGTACATGGTACTTTACAGGGACAATGAAAACCGCTCAGTGTGTGAGAGAGTGTGTATGAATGAGTCACGTTGGGCGCCATCTGTGGCAATGAGGTTTTTGGCCTTGGGTGGCTAGAGGTTTGGACTTTATACTTGTTGTGTTAGAATTTTTAGTCATTTGTAGTTGACTAGGCCTTTAAAATGACTTAAATATTTATATTAAGTTTATGTTGTTTGGCTTATGGTTGAGGGATATTGTTATATACAATATTTGTTTTTATATTTTAACTTATTTTTATTAATCTGTCTGCCATGTGGCCTGTGGCTCACCTGTGTTCCTCACATGTTTCTTCTTGGGCGGCTGGCTCAGTCTGTCTCTGACTCTGCCCTGCTTCCCCTACCTATGCTATGATTTCCCCTCCTACTTTTTCTATGGTGCCTGTCATGGGCCAAAACAGATCCTTTATTTAAAGATTGATATTCACAGCACACAGAAAGACATTCCCACATCAAGTATACATGTGTATGGAGGGGGTTTGTACCATCTCATGGGTGTGGAAGTTGAGGACATCTTTGGGGTGTTAGTTTTTACATAGGTCCTGGGAATTGAACTCAGAACAGCAGGTTTGTACAATAAGCACCTTTACACACTGAACCAGTCCTAAAAATCACCTTCATGACAGGAACCAGGCATCGCGTAGGCTGTAAATGGAGTATCTTCGTGATTAACAAATAGACCAAAGCTCAACCCATCCTAACCTGTGAAGGAATCTGGATTCCTCTGTTTATTGTCTCTGCAAAACAACAAAGAGCTCCGTACTCTGACCAAGAAGTATAGACAGCATTTTCCATATTCTATCCCATCTTAAAAGCAGCAAGTCTAAGCGGATATCAATATCCTATTCCATAGATGAACAACTAAGACCCAGAGTTGCAGAGTTCATTGGAAAGGAGGATTTGAGACTTCCTCATGCCTAGCTATTGTTAGACAAAAACTTGCCCTCTATTGAGCCATGACATTCTTATCTTTACAGAATAACACAGTGTAGATCATTGGCCAACAGAGAACTTTGAGGACACCTATAGGTGTCTCTGGCATGACTATGAGTAAGATAATACAGTGGACAAGTGTGAGTCTTAAAATCAGGAAGCAGATGCCCCAAATCCACCATCATTTCCTCCTACCTGCATGACATGGCACCTACTGCTTATGATCCTTGGGCCTCATTTTATTATCTGTTATTATTATTAATCACAATCAATACAGTCATGCAGGTGAACCTACTTTTCTATTCTCAGGGCTCTAGGCAAATGTCAGCTATGATTACAGACTGATCCTCTTCACTTGCAGTATTGACTTCCTTCTGGATCTTCGGAACTCTCTCCTGACATATTAGCTCACTCATCTGTAAGCAATATCTGCTGATACAGCATTTTAGTCATACCACCACGTAGTGACCTAGAAATCTTTTGGGATTCTGTGAAAATTGATTTCTGGGCAGCCCTAGGGATTATAACCAAGAATAGCTGGATGGAGCCTCGTAATAGTCAGTCTTTTGAAGGACCCCACTGGATTTTGATATAGCTTGGGCTGTGAACACTTCGGGGCGGGGGGCAAAGTTGCCAAGCAAGTCCAGTAGATAAATAACTATGATATCTGTAAGTAAAGAAACTGACTCACAGGACTTTCTCGGTCGGTAACATAGGCAGTACCAAGCGCTTGATTCCTGAGAACTATGATCTGCTCCTTTGACCAGAAGACTAACTGTAAGAGACACAGATGTCTCCATCAGGTTTGAACCTAGACTACACAGTAGAAGCTCCTGGTACCCCATGGGCATGCATATAAGGTTAACTCAGTCTTCTGACCTGTAGGGTCTGACCTGTATTGTGTTGTTTCATGGTAAATAATTGTCTCACCCACTGGTTTAATAAAAAGTGCTGATTGGCCAAAGGCAGGCAGGAAGTATGGGCGGGGCTACCCTACTAAGGAAAACTCTGAGAACAGGAAGCACAGAGCAGAAAGCCAGAGTGAAGCCAGAAGAAGCAGAAGACAACTATGCTGCTCTGAGAAAAGGTATCGAGCCCCATGGCTGAACAGAATGAATCATGGTTAGATGAAGGGTAGAGAGCTAGCAAGTGATATGCCTGGGCCTGAGGATGATCAGCCTAAAACAACTGTAAACATCTGTGTGTCTCTGTGGGACTGCGAGTCTGCGGGTCTGTGAGTCTGCGGGTCTGTGGGTCTGTGTGCCTAAACCTTGAGGATAGGCCCGAAAGTTTGGAACAGAAACCTCATACTACACTGACCTGTTTGTTTGGCTTTTTTTTCCCCCTCCTTTCTCTGCAGACACATTTGCCAGCAAAGTAGCAGCCACCCAGGACCAGTATGCAGATGCATCCATAGGCAATGTCACTGGAAGCAATGCTGTGAATGTCTTCCTGGGAATCGGCGTGGCCTGGTCCATTGCTGCCATCTACCATGCAGCCAACGGGGAACAGTTCAGAGTGTCCCCTGGCACACTAGCTTTCTCTGTCACACTCTTCACCATTTTTGCATTCATCAACGTGGGGGTGCTGCTGTATCGGCGGAGGCCAGAAATAGGAGGTGAGCTGGGTGGGCCCCGGACTGCCAAGCTCCTCACATCCTGCCTGTTCGTGCTCCTGTGGCTCTTGTACATTTTCTTCTCCTCCCTGGAGGCCTACTGCCACATAAAAGGCTTCTAAAGGAACAATCAGATATAGTAAATTTATATATATACATATATATACATAAAAAATTATGTATAATGAACAGAGGAAACTGACATTTGTCATGTTCGCTTAACCTGCTGATGGAATCCAGCTTCAAGAACATACTCTGTACTAGGGCGGAAGTCAGAAATCACCATCTCCCATTCCCAGGGCATTATCGTGTTGAACAAGGCATGGAGGCAGGGCCATCTTGCATCTCAGCCTAGAACGGCTGTACTCTTTCCAAGTTCATAAATGGTTAAGGATTTTATTTGTTTTTCTTATTTTGTTTCATTTCCAATGGGGTCGGGGAGGTGGCAGTTGGCTATTGGTTTGGTTTGGCTTGATTTTACTTTGTTTTGTTTGGAGAGCCCAGATCCTACTTCCCTTTTTGGGAAGCAGTAAATTGAATGGATTTGGCATCCATATTGAAATCATTATGGTTCTCTCCTCACCTCCTCCAAACACTTTAAACATTACTTTGGATTAAGGAAGGAGCTGGGTATGGAAGAAGAAAGAAACACGTCTTTGCTATGTTACCAAATGTTATAATTATCTCCAAGATGTGAACAGAGGTGAGCTGCCTCATGGAAGAAAAGCATGGGAACTGAAATGGAAAAGTGATGTTCTAAACATAGTCTAAGGATATGGTGCCTGGCAGTCTTGTTCAACAGGTACAGGGATAATGTGCCTAGATTCCCAGGAACACGCAGAACTCTTCATCCCTTATCTTTTTCGCTCTGAACTGTGATTAGCAAGACACTTATTCCTTCCAGCCCAGGTAATTCCCCAAGTATCCCATCCCTGAGCTCCTTCTGCCTACTACCCAACTCCCTGCAAGCAGGAAGATTAATTCCATCCAAAAACCTACCGTCCTTTTGGTCATCACATGTGTCCAGGTTCCATGTTGCTGTTGCCTGGGATTTCTCCATCAGTTTTATTTTTCAGTGGCATCCACAGCTTGCACAATCCTGGTCCAGCCATGACTGAACATTTGCCCTCCTTCAGGTGCCTGTCTGGGAATGTTGTTGTGATCCCCATTACACAGTGCATGGATGAAAAACCAATAAAACAAAGCATATCTGTACATAGTAGAGTATAGCAAATACTGTTCTCCCATTCAGCAATGTTGATTGGACACTGAAGACACAAGTGAGTTTTCTTTTCACCTGAGCTGTTACTTTTGAGTTGTTGCTGGGTTTGAATGTTGATAGGGATAAAGGAAGAAAATGGCTTAATGTTCATGAATCTGCACGTTCATTTCTGAGAAGCAATAATCGTCATGTGGGGAGAGATTCGAGTAACTGAGGGGACAGCGGTAAATCTGCAGAGATCACCATAGGATTTTAGCCATGTAGAGTGAAACAGAGGCCTGCAAGCATCATCCATAGTAATTCAGGCCGGCCAAAGAGAAAGGCTGGGGAGAAAAGTAGATACTTTGGATGTGCCTGGACTTTTAGAGCCACCATTTCCACACTACCCCTCCCCCAAAGTATTTATTGCACATCCGCTCTGTCTGGCACAGATGGTGGATAGTGCTGGTTTGTTTTATTTTTTCTATGTAGAAGGCTATGTTTTGAGCCCTGTTCCGTTCACCTTTCAGTCCAGACTCCCTGAATTCATTTAGCAACTCGTGAATGGAAAAGAAACCAAGATGACCAGGGGGCCTTTAGAAGTCCACTGTGCATGAGGCAAGGAACTGGGGACTCCCAGGAAGATCACACTGGGGGAGGGTGCTAACCCTTTGAAAGAAACAGCTCTTTCTGTTCCAAACTACCAAAGAGCAAAGATAAACCCAACATTCCTGAAGTAGTGAGTCTACGAAGGAGGGAAAATGGAATGGCTCTGCACACCTCTAGGAGACTTCTCTGAGACCTCGTGGCCCTATGTATTGACTCAAAGATACTTAAGAAATAACTGTTGCTGAGACCATCTTTCTCTTCTTCCACTGTGGTCATAACTGTCCATTATTTAATAAATATTTAGTGACTGAGTGAATAGTTAGAGACTTGTCACCCATTCAGTAGGTCAGATAATACACTACCTCCTGGTAGCTGAACAGTGACCAAGGCAGCCCAGATTCCTGCCGCCAGGGGGTATGTAGTAGATGGAATTCCTGTTCAAATAGTAAGAGTCGACCTAACCATACTGAGACGGTTTTATCTTGCAAGAGAAAAATAATTATAACTTCTTTTTTTTTTTTTTAAATCACAATCACATTAAAATTGCACAACAAAAGCAGTTGACCAAATGCTCATGTTTTTTTTTTTTTTCTTAAAAGAATGTAATGTTAGCTTTGGAAAAGTACTCCTTAGCCTCGCAGGTTTCTTCATCTCCCTATTTTAGACCAAGCAGGGTAATCATAGTGGTGATTGAAATCACTAAGAAGACCTGCTTAAACCTGTTTTTATCTATGTGGCAATGGTACCTTTTCATCACAGCATACTGCGGCCCACCAACATTGGTGGCACTGATGGCCCTCAGGAGGACCTTCTTCACCCATCTTGTTTTTTTGTTTTTTTGTTTTTTGTTTTTTTTTTTTTTTTTTAACTTAGGGATTTTAAAATTGGAAAGCTAGCCTAGAACTACTAAGTAAGTGCAGCCCAAGAATAGACATGGTTAAAAAAGTTAGAAAGATTTTTCCACTGTGTTTGGCTTTGTTTTATTTTTTCCATCTTTGGAATGTCAATAACCCTGTAGTGAATTTTCAGAGAACCTCCCAAGAAATCCTTGCTGTTGGTCCGTTTCAAGTTCAAGGGTTTTTTGTTTTTTGTTTTTTTGTTTTGTTTTTTCAGTCTTTATACTGTGGGGGAAATATGATTCTGGATGTTCAGGGTCATTAATGATTATGTGTACAATGATTTCATTTTATTTGTTTGGTTATTTTATTTTGTGTGTTTGTGCACGGCTTTAAGGGGACAGGCACTAACAGTGCTGTTCCTTAAAAATGGTACACATTATTGACACAGAAAAAAAATAATAAAGTTTCTAATTGTTTGTGATTTCATCACCCGTGGCACAGCATATTCTGTACTGTGGAACGCCCCTTTCTCGTTATCGTCTGACCCATTCTCCATTATTTATTTTCATGTTTTGAAGAAATAAAGACCAAAAAGGTATCATTGTGCAATTGGTATCCTCATCTACGGGAAAGGAGACAGCCAGAATTCAGGGTCATGTGAATGTCAGCTCTTTAGTCACACAACGTTCTCGCTTGTGTCCCAAGGGTGGCACTTGGAGTCATAGTGTCTGTCTGTCCTATAATGCTGGGAGAAACACTGAGTGTGCCTGGCTTTCATCCCATTCTCACCTTTTAGCTTAACTCTTATCTTCTTGCTCTCTGCATTCTGCATCCAAGAGCAGGACTCATCCACTATGACTGGTCAGGCAACTTCCAGCTCCCAGCACGTTGTACCTAATCATGCAGCCTATCACACTGGCTATTAGAGGTACAGTTACTCCCCAAAAGACAAGCAAATTTTCCATTTTTATCGTGCATTATATTTCTTCTTGCTCCCAATACAGCTTATGGTTTATCTTACTAATTTCTGGTTCTATGAATTATTGAAGTTACTGACTTTCCTATCTCATTCAATCAAAAGCGCATAGAAGAGGTGACGCCGAACATAGAATAAGAATTGTGGGAAAAAGAAATAGTACTTGTTACTGTGGTAGAGTCTCCACAGTAGGTGCATGTAAATTACACTCTGCTCATCTGATCATCTTAAGGATTCCCACAGAATCTTTCATTGTGGCATCACGTGGCACATTTTCAAGGGGAAAGGAAATAAGTTACAATTTAAACACTCTTTCTGAATCAAGAATCAAAATGCCTCCTGAATGCTGGTCCTTAATTTCATATAAGATTGGCAGTCAGTCAGTGTTGACTTCCTGAGTAAAAAGAAAAATGAGTAATCTAGTGGGGATCCTTGACCATTTAATATGCTTCAGCAAAATTCTCTGGTTGGCCGATTCTCGGGTGCTTAGGAGCAAGTGTCCAGTTGTTCAGCGATTCTGATTCAGTGCTTCCAACCATAAAGATTTCAGAGAACCTTGCTTTCTATACTGTTGCTTTTCAAATGTAAGATTTTAGTACAAATATGCTGTCTAAAACAAGCCTGCAAGATGGACAGGTAGCTCACATCTAAGGAGCAGCCCCTCCCCAAGAAGTGATCTCAAAACAAATGGAAAGGCATGGTTTCCATGGCCCTTCCAACACCAGGCTTCCTCCATTAGAAACTCCATGCCTTCACATTCCTGGGCTTACTCTATCAAAATAAAATGAGAGGGGCTAGTTTGCTCTCATATCTGACAGCTTTGTGGAAGAAATTAGAACCCCCCCCCTTCTTTTTATAAAGCAACTCAGCTTTAGTAAGAGCTCTTTCACTGTTTTTTGTTTTGTTTTGTTTTTTGGTTTTTGGTTTTTTTTTTATTTCCTGAGTTGAAAATGTGGAAATTGTCCCTTGAAATTGATTTTCCTTTTCTGGTCTTGGGACACTATACCCAGAGCAATTAGTGGTTATATCTTCTTGAGTTTAGGAACATTTGGCCACAAACAATGTACCATTGACAATGTGCATCCTAACTTCCAACTATAATCCAGCATTCTTTATAATAATTATGCCTCTTGGACAAGGCATTCTAACCATTGACAAGAACTAGGAAGTGAGACACTCCATAGATGATTAAGTGGTGGGTCACACAAAAGAGACAGGCAGAAACCAGATCTATCTTACTGAGAACATGTGTTCTTGAGCATAGATTCATCAATATGTGTTCATGTCTCCCTACATATTTTATTTGATTTCATTTGTAACAGATTGAGGATTTTGTTTTTCTTTTCAAACTCTATAATTACCATTACATCCATTGTTTCCACACATGCTGGCACATTTCAAAGGCTAGGTAGTCCTGATGGTACTGTATCACCGGGGATACCATGGAAAAGCAATATAACTCGCATATGTGTTTCATTTTTAATACTTGACTAGGCCAGGGATGATAGTTTACCAAGGCAGAAGGGCCAACTACTGAGAGGTAGAATTCCTAAGAGAGGCAAAGAGAGCTTCCACTGGCCAGTCCATAGGAAATGGTAAGTATCTAGCTTGCTGTGACTTTGCCTCAGCCTACCAAGATATCCAAACAGATGTGCTCAGCGAATCTCCAAATTTTCACTTTTGTCAAAGGCTCTCATTTCATTGGCTCTAGGAACATTTTCAGATCATTACTTATTTCTGTTGTACTTACTTTTAACAACGAGCATCACTTCATAGTATAGCCTTTCCTGTCTGTATTGATGAACTTTGCTATTCTTTTATCAGTTGCTCTTAGTACATTCAATAAGCTTCATGGTGTCCGCTATTACCACTCAGCTCAAATTCTTCATGCTACAAGGAATTGCTCTGGATTTTTTTTTTTTTTTTTGAGAGCAAACTTGTCATATAAAAAATCAAATAATGATGGCCTTTCACAAAAACAACATATTTTAGAAGAATGTGTATTATCTCTAGAAATGCTTGGGGTATATACATGGTACCCTAGAGTTACATCCTAATTTATTAGTGTCTTTGGGGGCTATATTTATCATGCCCAGTGTCGATCTCCTAGTCTAGTCCATCAATATCAATAGGCACACAGTGGGAGAGAACAGCAAGACATTTGTCCCCAACCCCCATAAATAGTTTCTCTAAAGGTGTCACCTGTAAACACGAAAGAATGCATACAATTATAAGAAATATGAGTGACTTGAATGTGCCACTTGTTACTGTGGTTCAGGTCTGCAACGGGTAGAAAAACTTAAATCAAAAAAAGAATTAACCAACTTTAGATTACTAGATATCTTTTCATAGTCAACTCACAAAGCCCATCCCTAAAAATTTGTGTGCTACAATGACAAGTGTACTCTGTCAAATACACTGGAGGAATGGAAAGCTGATTGTTAGGATGACTATATGGCCCTCTCTACTGAAACTCCTTGCTAGTGAGCTCATAATTGACAGACAGTTTCTTAGACTGCCTTGTAAACATATAATAGGGGAGATCAGATCTGCAAGAAGGGGGTCTTTTCTAAAAGAGTGATTGCTCATTTGCAATGTTTCACTTCTTTTGTGAAGATCATAACCCTGAGTTTTCATCCAAAATGAGTTAATTACTCCTATGTATTAAATGTATTGAATTAAGCCAAATATGGAACTGTTTTACAAAATACTTCCCCCTCTACTTTTAAAAGATGACTTCGTTTTGATATTGTTACTAACATGTCATGACTAATTATAATCTGAATCAATACATGGGGTAGGATATTGGCTTTGATTCTAGCCCCCATAACCACATGATCCAGACAGATCTACCAGTAATTAAATGTTTCTGACAAACTACCATTCTAGGAAATAACAAGTATGGATGTTGCACTTAGTAATTTTTTTCTCTACAAAAGGTTTGCATTTTAGCTGGTGCAGAACAAATTTAGATCATTTGGGTTACTAGTTGCAAGATTCTTTTTCTCCAAATCATACATTTTCAACACTGGCTCTCTTTTCTCCCATTTCCCCCACACCATAGAAGTAGGAACATTAAAAAGAAAGAAGAGTTTCACATGTTGACAAACCTGAGCTGCATTCTACATAGGTAACATTGCCCAGAAATTCATGTCAGGTTGATTTCTTCCACAATATATCTCTGTCATAAGTGGAACAATGTGCAGAGGAGTGTTATTCTTAAGATAAAGAACATTCCAAGTTGTTTGGGAATTGTTTGGAGTAGAAGTATTCTTCCCAAAACAGATATGAAAACTTTTCTAAAGAGAAATTTATTTTTATTCCTTTTATTGAGCTAGCATTTCAGTTAGGAAGCCTTTCGGGTTGATTTGGTTCCTTCTGCCTTGAGAATGAGTGTCAATAAACAGCTCTTGGAAACAAGATTCTGGTCAAGGTCAAATTCTGGAAGCTTGTAGGATGGGATTTTCTATTTTTTCTTGAGAGATGGTACCTAGTAAGCAGGCTACCATGTATCAGTTAATAGTTTCTAGAAAGTCTTTCGGTATGTTGGAAGATACAGAGAATGAGTCTCACCCAATCTATCCAGTGATATTTTATCACTTAGACTGTGGATTGTTCACTAGCTCCAGTTAAGGAAACATTCACAACAGAGCCAAACATCACCCCACCACTACCATCACCCCCACCATCCCAGCTTTCATGTGTGTTGATTGTATTAACTCTGTCATTTCTCCTCCAAAAATCCTACTAGTCTGGCCAGCCAGTTGCCCATGAGGCTTCTCCAAGGGGCCCTCTCAGGGCCAGACATGGAGTTGCAACGGGCGTGGAGCTTTTGGAATTCATTTGCAATTGTTATCATTAAGTTCTCAAAAAAAAAAAAAAAAAAAAAAAAGTTGTCTTTGAAGGTTCTGTCCAAAACTTCAAGAACAAAGTTCCAGTTGTCATCAATGTCTTACAGGGACTGTGACTCTAGTGGTCATGGCCTTGGTAAAATGAAAGGAAAGATTGTTTTATTATTTTGTGTTCGTTTCACATTGCTTCAGAGATCCCGCTAGTCGACATCACCTTCATGGCCAGTAGTGGTCTGTCTTTTCCTCAAATATAAAAGTTATATTTTTTTAAAAATCAGAATTAGTTCGGATTTCTTTAAAGGAGTAACAAAATATTTAATAATTTTTCAACACCAAAATGGAAGGAAGGCTCTGCACAAGCTGCTGCTAGGTTATAGACGATCACAGGGTTTTGACTGGACTATCTTGATATTTGTTCTTTTTGGTAAGTGTATATCTACCTGGTTCCCAGTGGACTATTCTCATACTCAGTCTATAAGAGGACACACACAGATCGTTGGTCTCTGTTCTTTGTCCTTTTTCCCAAGGAAGGAGAAGCGCTATTTCAGGAGTGTGTGTTGTAGAGGGCAGGGGATGCCAAGTACTTCACTGATGGCGCCAGAAGCTTTGAACAAAGACACACATCATTTTGACTGTCTCTAAATTGATAACTGCGCCTACTAAACAGCTATTGTAAAGTAGGTGGAACTAGATAAATATCAAATGGATGATGACAGACTGACAAGGGATCAGATAAAATGAGCCAGTATAACAAAGCCTCCATCCACAATCACTGACTTTCTGTTCAGTTCAAACTTCGAAAAAGTAATAATAATGCAGTCTAGCCAGTGGAGGAATTTCAAAATCAGAATTTATAATTTTTGACGCAATCCCCTAAACTTCAAGCATCTATTTTGATAAGATGTTGTTCAGTATCATAAGGTAACATGAAAAGTTAAAGGCAGGATGATTTAAGACAATTAACACTGGCCCTCAATTTAATCGAATTTCAATTACAGTGTTCTAATTAAATTAACTTTTACATCCTGCTCTAAGGATATCTTATGAATGTGAGACTGTTTAATTGGATCATTCTGAAACTGATCAAAGAACTTCCCTTTAATAAAAACAAAAATAATAATTTTCTTAATGTTACATTATGTCTTTCACCATCAAGATGAATAAGTTCAGACTCAACTAGTACATTCCAGAGTCTTCTATGAGCCAATCACCATGTGAGACTGGTTATTTAGTTAGCATTTCAAGTTTTGGAAAGCTTGTTATTGGTGTCATTTGTTTTATCATTATTGAAAATCTTTCTGCTATCTATGAACATTGAATGTTTTTGATTTAGTGGAATCTCGTGGCTCTCTGAGCTCTAACTCCATTCCTCTCCAACCAACAGCATCTAGAGAAGAGGGCCTTACCTTCTTTCTGAGTACACAGTGGGCTTTTCATTTGAATGATCTGTCATCATCAGAAAGGAGATTCAAAGTCTTTCTCTTTTGAAAAAGTAGATAGATCTATTGTTTCAGGAAGTTATGAATCTTCAGATTTCTTCTCATTGATACATGAAGGATAGGTGATGCCTTCACATCATTTTCCAGAACGCATCAAGCCCCCCTGAGGTCCATAGCTTCTGGTTTCCTTCCCCTTATAGGCATGAGCTAAAGATGCTTTATGTTGCCAACCAGTTGCTCCTCCTCACATGCATCTGAAAAGAACCTAACAATTTATTTTAAAAGAATTACCTGTACATTGCTGGGGGTGGGGGTTCCCTGAGGGGAGGGAATAAGAAATTTCCTTCATTTGAAGAAGCACCTAAAAGGTTTGAAAAGATTTCAACCCAGTGAACTTCTTAGGCCGAATTCACTCTTCTAAAGATGACTTAAGTTCATTTGCAGCAAGTCCATTTTCATCTTATAATCCTTATGTTTGCATACAGAATATATATATACATATATATATATTCACGCACGCACACACACAGACTAAACTATATGAAATAATAAACTAGCTCTCCCCAGCAGCATCTCCCTCTCCAAGTTCATTTAGAGGTACAAGAATTCTAGAGGAAAATGAAAAAAAAAATACCATTTTTCTACAGATTCTTTGTTATGAAGAAATGACTACTCCAACAGACTTTACAAAAAGACTTCTTAAATCATAACTGTAGCAATTGCCTAGACTGCCACCGCCAAAATACTTCCTTGGTGATCTGAAATTGCACATAAAACACAGAAAAAGCATTGAGCCATTTGCACAAGGAAAGGAATTAAAAATAAATAAATACATAACAGAGCTCTGCTTAAGTAAACAAAGACTATTTCCATGGGATGAATGTAAGCTTTCTCTCCAAGGAATCCCAATTGGAGTGTCTTAAGAAATGACAAACCTATTTCAACATAAGTGGGAGTAATACACTCCAGCTTTAGTTCCTGATCCACAAAGCCAAATTTGTGAGGGGGGGAGGGGTAACCAAACGTGTCTGACACAGTTCAACAGCTAAAGTGGCAATGGGTAATATTTTTGTTACAACTGTAATAATTTCTCCTACTGCTGCTTGGGGATAAAAATACCCTTCTTTTTCTCATTATACGTTACTATGCAGGGCTCCTGTTCAGTTGCAGTAAATGCATCACATTTTTAAATTGCAGTGACTCTGTCCTGTCAAATTTGACCTTTATTTCAGATTTGATTAGGAAATAGTAAACTGAGGGGAGAAAAATAGGGTTCCATCTTTTTAAAAATAAATATGCACCATAGGCATTTTCTGCTGATGACTGCCTTGAGTAATCTTAAATGTGCTGTCAATCAAAGGCAGGTCTTTGCTTAAAGAAGAGAATACCTTTTCCCCAACATACTCAGCCACCCCCCACACACCCACCCTTCACACAAATTCACACCAATCTTCCTTAACTCCCTGCCAGAGCCCCTGCCTCTTAAGCTGAACCAGGTCTCCCAGCCAAGCAAATTGTAATCTCTTCTAATGCCTGCTGACCACTTGTCCACCTTAACTCTTTCACCCCTGAGAGTCCCAGAATGTCCCTTGAAACCTTCCCTCTGTTCATCTTTTCTCTGAAGCTCTTGGGATTAACAAACTTTCGCACAGGTTTTACTCTGAAAACATCAACATCTCATTTGTTTGTGCTCAGCCAACAAAGTGTGAACAAATTTAGTCACCGTGTTAATTAGCTTGAAGTGGTAACAGGACCATCACCTAAGTGGCAGAAGAGAATTATCACGTTATTACTAAAATAATATTGTATGAAAAAGAGTGTAGAATTCCCTAGAAATGGACTTTCAGGGTGTCACTCTTAATAACACGGAAAATTAATTATGTAGGAAGGCCAGAGCACAGAACATGTCAGAATTATATCTTATGGACATGCTTATTGTATATGCTGATGTATGCTTAAGTTTCTAAACCTAAAAACCTTCTCTAGCCCTTGATACTTGATGACTTTCTCGAGAGAAAATTTAATATTGATCTTCCCATCCCACATGGAAAAGCTTTGATATAAGAATGCAATTAGGGTGACTTGGGTGACTATGGGTAGTGTGATTTAGAATTAGCAACTGCAGTGCTCCTTAAAAGTTTGGTCTGTGAAATATGTTAATCAGCTTCTCCCACTTGAGACCCCAAGCCCTCTATAAATCAGAAACGCCAGGAGTAGGCTCCACACTGAGGGTTTAAAACAAGCTCTTCGGATTCTTCTAATGCATGCTGCATTTCAAAACCATTGATCCACACAGTGCTCTGCATGGCTAAGGATAATCAATGTCATCCACGTGTTTAACTCTGCTCCCCCCAAAGGAAGCTTAAAGGCTTTAAATGGCAGCCTACCTCTCAGTACAATAGACTCAGACATGTGGATTTAAAAGTCCATAATTCAGACTTAGAATTTAATTTGATATTTGAAGGAACACTAACCTCACAATTGCTCTCCTGACCCCTCCCTGGACTTCATGAAGTCTCTCTTCTTTCCCTCAGTCTTTCTTTAGAATATAGCTGTGCATCTGCTTTACCTGACCACCCACGGTCCAGAAAACAGCTTAGTAAACCTTTCTGATAGCTGGTTAACTAGCTCTGGTTATTTTTAGTGGTCAACTATTTTTGCAAGAGTCCTGAGTCCTGCTGAGTGAAAGTCTTCAGGTTTGAGGAGGGGTAGTGTACTGAGATACAATGACTATTGGTTAGAGGTTGAGAAATCAGTCAAACTAAACCTCAGGGCCCATAAGACATGGGACAGCAGGGGCATCACTCTAGGTCCCCTGAGGTCAATCAGTGTTCAAGGCTCTCTTGCTGACATTGGAGTGTCGAATATTCAGGTCACTTAGTAGATAAGAATGTCTTAGAAAGATAGGCTAAAATAGTAGTTATGTGAGTATGTGTGGATATTTGTCTGTCTGTTCCTAAAATCTAACCTGAGACTCCTGAGTACTTAAAATATCCACATGTGTTTGTCCTTGCTTTTGAGCCAGGATAGCAATTTAGGAATCTGTGTACCTCTGCTGTTGTTAGTAAGAGCTTGAGTACTGATTATCCAGATTGTTTTTTGCTATCAGGCATGAAGGTTGTTTTTCCCATTGACACTTTCCCTCTTGCCTATATCTCTCAAACATACCTGACTATTTATAACGCAGTTCAAATACAGCCCATTTGGTCTTAGGCATATCACACACACACACACACACACACACACACACACACACACACACTCACACACACACACACACACACACACTCACACACACACACACACTCACACACACACACACATACACACTCACACACACACACACATACACACACGCACCTCAATACACACACGCACCTCATCTCCACTTACATACTCTTTTATTCAAAATAAAAGCCTCACTGAGAAGTCACATCACCACAGCAAGGCCATTGCAGTGATGGGATATAGTATTCACAGCAGAAGACATAAATCAGATTCTGTGCAATTGACTCAAATATGTCAGTAAGATCCAAAGCCTGATATCATCCTTCCTGACCTTGGAAGTCTCCATGATGGAAACTTTCAAGGCAAAACTGCCATGCACCTCTCCTTGGTCCACAATCTATGCATTGGGTAATTTGCTCCAATCCTGAAGCCTTGAAGTAAATCTGGATTTGAATTGCCAAAGAGCAGGAAAAACAGTTGGATTTGGGAAGACCCTGATTGTGTAGAACATCAAAAAGGCTCAGACATGAGAAGACAGCAGGTGATTGTTATAAAACCACGAGCAGATTTGCCTGTCAGAACCAATCCCAGTGATAGGCACAGCTTAATGGGACAATACAAGCCGCTTCCCCCAAAGCCATAACTACCGCAGACACACTGTTATTGTGACCGGACTTCCCGGGGTTCATTTGGGAGTTTTGTAGAGTACAAACCCCACACCAAGGAGACGTTCATGGCTCTCTACACAAGGGCCAGTAAAGGAAATGGCTGTTGTATATATGCAACAAAAGCCTGCTCTGCCACTGGCAGCATTTCATGAGGCAAGATTTCCGGTTGGAAACTTATCCACAATTGTCTCGATGTCTCTAGTGACTATTGGTGGCAATTCTTCCCCACTGAACAAAGTTGGTGGATGATTGAAGGGTAAACTGAATTCATCCTGAGCCATTTATAACAGGCAATCCCTGCAGACAAGGCTGGCATGTCTTCATGCCTGAAAGATTCTCTGCAAAAGAAATGAGCACAACCAACCTCCCCAGCCCCACCCCAAAGGCTAAAGAGTAAAGAGCAGTGTATATAAGATGTGCTCACAGTGTAAGGGATCCAGCCCAAATAATCTTCAAAAACAAAGCAAAGATGGGAAAGACAGACAAAATTAGAGGCAATCTTAGCGTGCATGAGCATAAAAAATCCTCACATTTCTCCAGTTCAACCTGATGATGGCCTATATGTATTTTCAATGACTTCACTGCACCTGGAATCCCCTGAATGGTGGTTTGTCAGTGATAAACAGGAATGGACGCTTAACTTAACCATTTCATTTGAATCTCTCGGGCCAACAAAGAAAATCTGTAAAGACTGCCATTCTCAGCCCCCAACACATACATAAAGGTGTGCACTTCCAATTGTAGTAATTCTGTAAGGTAACGAAAATGGATAGCAATCAGAAACTTTCCAGTGTCTTAGAGATAAAATTGGGGAGGGGGAGAAGTATTGTGCCCATGATTGCTAACTGTGTGAAAATTAAGATCATCAGAAATACTGTTAGAAATTTTTCTCCAACACCAATGAATCAATACTATTTAAATTTGACTTTCAATTTGTGCTCATTAAATATTTTTTTTTAATCTGTAGTGTTCTATTATTCTGAAATAGTGACCACAGCCTGATATGACCAGGAAAGAAAATAGCCTCATTGGAATGTTAGAAGTGGAGAAAGTTATTTATAGTCTTCTGCCAAAGAAAATTGTTTAATGATCTGTAAAATGTAGATTAACTTATTGTATTATGAATGTAATTGTAAGAAATGCTCATTCCATCATCTATCTTTTGAAAATGAATCTTTTTGTGTTTCTAATGATCAAGGGAGATATTTCAAGACAATGTAATACCTAGAAGCTTTAGAAAAAGAAAGCTATATTTGAATTTGAAAATTCAGTGGCACATTGATCAGTCTTTCCTCAAATTCTTACATCATACTAGGTTGCATTTGGAGACCTTAAGCACACCAACGTTAATAACAGCTCTTGTCTCATAGAGAAAGCATTAAAACATTTCTCTTCAAGGACACTGAGTGGACAGAAATTACTGTCGAATTTTCTCACTCAACCACTCCATACTCGACTCAGAGGTCTACCAATGTTGCACAGAAGGTTAATAGACTGTGTATGCCAATTTAATCTGTGCAGTTAGCAAGAACTAGCCATTAAATTATATACTTAAAGGTTTTGTAAATAAAATTTTGATTACTACAGTTCTGTTCAAACTTCTGTCTTTTAAAATAATTAGACTTCATTTGAATTTTTTTAAAGACTCTGTTATATTAGATGTTGTGTTATTGACTGTGATTCAATGTACACTCAGCCATATTCCTGTGGGAAATATCAGTCCTATTGACTTTCTTTCTGGGCATGAACCAGAAGCTCTTAGTTTCTCTAAGGACTTTAAGTATAAAGATAAAAAAAAAAAAATCAAAATAAAATTCTAGTGAAGAAATAAGAAGCCTATTGTATAAAATGTATTTTTAAAAGTCTTAAGATTCACGTGATTTACACTGCCTGTTAATCTAGTCTCTTTGTGGAATAACCACAGCATATTCGTTAAGACAGAAACACCAAATATTGTGATCTTTGTATAGCACCTTGTTATAATATGTGATTTAAAATGGTAAACATCTCTGTTGTGATCACGTGAGCCCACAGAATAAGAAGTTCCTGCTGTTATGTAAAATCAAGCTCTCAGAAATGAGATTCCGCGCAGCCGCTGTTATCACCAATAAACAAGAATTCATTGTGAAAAAAAAATACTTTTTAAGTTTATGATCACTGTGCATTTTGTTAACAAACTCAGAAAATTTTATTTTTACCAGAAATTTTCTCAGTCAGTAAATACAACTGCTGATTTCAACCATACTATCATTTCTGTGGTTTCTATATTCTTGAACTAACTACCAAAAAAAAAAAATTGGAAGCTCGGTGCAAAGTGTGTCCAAACAAAAATACAATAAATAACTTTCCTTGCATGCTGCCTGAGATATATTGTAATTTGAGATGTCTTATCAAAAAAGTATCTACTTCATAACTCAAACTATAGCTGGCAATGTTTCTTATGTGTATAACTGATGGTATATCATTTTCAAAAGCAATGTCAGTCATACATGTATGTTATATGTGCTGTTTAACCGTGTTAACCTGTAATCTGTGAGAATGTCATTGCCTGAGCTAGTTGGTTGTGTACAGAGCATTGTCTTCACTGTTTTCCCAATCTCATCACTTTCCTAACACTGAAATATAAATGTTTGTAAATTAGTCATTCATACTCTATCAACTTTTATGTGCTTTTTTGTGTGGCTCCATTAACTAATATGAACAATGAAAAATCAAAGGATCCATTGTTGCAAATCCAGGCACATTTTAGTTAATAGCCAAAATTTACTTATTCATGCATTCAACAAATATTAGAAAAGTTCTTAGTAACTAGAGAAATGAATCTATATCTTCTAGTGAGGATTCTTCATCTCTCTCGAAGCCATGCTATGAAGACCACGGATTTCAGTTATTTTTATTTCTCCTATAACAAAGTCCAAAATTGTCTAGGAACAGAGTCCTAGCTTAAGATGTAGATCTAGGAAAATGAACTCACATAAGTATTATCTCTCAAGGTCAAATTTGAAAGAAACAGCAATTAATTTAGAGGTTTGCCCCTGACTTAGTAAGAGCTGGGAGGGAGGGGCACTTAAAAGATTTCCTGTTGAAAATTGTATATACTGTCTGTTTTTTCAGATATAATCTTAGTGTTATAACTGCAGCATCAGATCTCATATCACAAACTAGCACCCTGTAGATGATTGAAAATGTTGACAAACTGAGGGTAATGCCTGGTCAAAGTTAAATAAACATGCCCAGAAGACCACAGAAGGAGAGTTACACCACTATGACATTTTCTACATGATCAGCTTATTTACATATACCATAACTTCCTATTGCTTTTTAAAAGTGCATGTACACGCACACACACACACACAGACACACACACACACCATTCCCACAGTGATCGAAGAAGGTTCTCCCAATGGCTTTTATGGTAAGTTCTAAACATGGAAGAGATAAATGAAGTCAGAAGGCAGGTGAGAAGCACTCTCAAAAATTGAAGCCCTTGGGTTCAAGAGATGGTTTGATTGTTAAAAGTGTTTGCTGCTCTTACAGAAGACCCAAGTCCTTTTCCCAGGATTATCAGTTAGCTCATAGCTACAGCTACCTATAGCTCCAGATCTGGAGTATCCATTGGTCTCTTCTGGCTTCAATTCATTCATTCATTCATTCATTCATTCATACACACACACACACACACACACACACACACACACACACACACACACACGCTAATAAAAATAAGTCTTTAAAAACAAATTAAGCTCTAACTAAAATTCAAGTAGATAATCAGAAGGAAATGTGGGATAGGACAGAGGCTTCCAGTTCTCCTCACAGTTCAGTAATTAATCCACTCAGCCTTAATATTTTCTAAGCACAGAAGGTGAGGTTAGAGATAGCCACACAGCCACACGTATACAAAATCAGTGCTCACCGATGCTGCTTTGTGGCACCATCAGTTGACCTGCGTGTTTGGCAGCACTCTGAACCCCAGTATCCTTGTTTGTAAAGATACCAGTGTCCCTTCTGCTGGCCATAGTACTTGCTCTTCAGAGGCACAATAAGCATAAGGCTTTACACAGTGCCTGACACAGGGCACTCAGCAAATGGTGGCTGCTCTTTACATTCTCTATAGTATCTATGGCATTTCTTCTTCTAATAACCACGCTTAAGACTAGTCAATCTTAGCCCTATTCCTCCCTCACTGGGTCAGTCAGTAAGAATCCCACTCCTTTTATACCTGATCACTCCCCATTCTGACTCCCTATTTTACTTTCTATGATAAACTTGGTCCAGCAAAAATCAGCTCGGGCTTGAAGCTCCTTCTGGTAGTTTTTATCCTCTGACCATCACCATATACCTTGACATTAAATATCACTTTCCTTTTCTTTACTCAAATTTGAGCTCAATATCTTTACCCTGGTGCACAGTCCTACTGCGGTAGTCCTGTTCTGGAATCTCTAAGTCCTTGTACACTGCCTGGCTAAGTGTCTGAATAGATGTTTCTTTAATAACAACACCCCTCAAGATTTTGAAAGACAAAAGAACCAAGAAGCTAAATTAACTGTCTTCATTTTGTTAGCCGTAATGAAAGGTCCCTAAATGCCTGTTATCAACCAGGAAATATACTTAGCATTTTATTTAATTTATATTATATTTGAGGTCCTCACAAAATCCCTTTGGAGTGGGCCCAATTTGCTGTCCTTTACATATGTGAGAACTTGAGCTAGAGAATGCAAGTATGTGCCCTAAATGCCAAACCTCAATCATACTCAGTAAGTGGCAGACAGGCAAACCAAAGTTCAGATTAAAATTTATTTGACTGTAAAGCTCAACCTTGGCTGTCATTGCATTATTCGGTCTTTGAAAATCAAAAATTGAAAGTCTCTATTTGGAGTAAGCATTCAAGCTGACAGAAAAATCTCAAAAAATAATGCCGCAGCAAAACTATCATTGGTTCATAGCTAGATAGACATATAGATAGAATAGACCAGATTAGATACATCCTTAAATTACATTTGTATCAGGCCACAGAAACTCCATACAGATTTGATACACATTTCCATAGTAACAATCATAAGACATAGTTATTATCCTACTTTTTATGGTTTTGAAGACTTTTATATCACCCACATGAAAGGAATGAACACTGAATAAGTTCTGTATGCATCACCGAAGTCTCCCTGGAAACAGCTCACCAAGGTCACCTTTGGTAGTATCACAGAACCAAAGAGAACAAATATATTTATTCTTGTTTCTTGGATCAGGCTTATCTGCAAGCATCTGATTTGGGAACAAAATTTATATATTTATATATAATTATATATAATCCTCTCCTAAATCAACCAATGGCTACTTCGTTTTCACAAGTCAGATAATGAGATTATCTTCACAGTACCCAAGTAAAAGATCATAGGCAATAGTAGTTACTCTGTAGATATACTTGATTACAAACCTGAAATGATTTTGGGCACAACAGAAATTCTCTTTTACAAATGAATATTTTGTTCTGAAGTTCCCCATAATACAATCTGTGTTGAAGCATTAGTTTTAACATTTCTGAAGAGCTGATTCTCAAGTTATCTCTGGTATGTGTGTTCACACACACACACACACACACACACACACACACACACAGAGTACTTAGCTTTTAGTAAGATTTAACTATAAAGTAACAGTGAAACAACCCCATTTTGAGGAGTAATAGTGGCCTCATTGCAAATACACAATTTGTGTGAGTCCACACTCAACCACTGCTTTACATCTTAGCCACATCCTTTTCAAGTGCTGTCTTTCAATATCTCAGATACTGGCTAAAAATAGAATGCAATAAAATACTCTCAGACTCTAAGGTAACACATCTCTACAGTGAAGATATTTCAACAACCCAGGTATGTCTATCTCCATGAGCCATCGTAATGGCCTTCATCACAAGATATCTGATATCAAAGGGAATTTTAATTTTTTCTTGAAGCAATAAAAAAATAGAGTCCATACAGAAATGGCTTTCTTTATGATCATTTTTATTTCTACACATCACTAAAAACAAGGTACAGTGTGATAAGCATCCATCAACAGAGGCTAGAAAAATAAAACTGAAGGTCACGCTTCCGTCAAACAGCTGCAATTGTCTGACAGCTCATAATTTTTTTCATTGTAAGTAAAGTAATGTGAACAATCTCTTTTGGTTACCATGGGAACGAGAGGACAAATAACCAAATGAGTTTCCTAGATGGGAAAAAGTATGTGGCCATCTGTTTTAAACTCAGGCCAATGAATTCCAAGCATATGTAAGGCCCAATCCCAAACAAACCAAGACTCAAAGATGCACATGTAAAAACAACAAATAGCTGTTATTAATCAGTCCAAAAGTGTTCATGTTTGGGGACAGTGTGGTAAGAAGTAAGGGGAAAAAAATCTTGGCTTTTGCTTCTTCTGGTAACAGAAAATCTGTATTTTGTGACTGAAGCTACCATGAAATGTCATCTTTCATACAACAGTGAGGACTCCCAATAAGCCAGAGTTTTGCCAATTCCTTTTTTCTGTATATGTTAATATACACAAATAAGTAGATTTGTGTGAGTTGGTGTGTTTGCTTATGTGTGCACATGTAGAGGTCAGAGGTCCATGTCCAAGTGGCTTCCTCAGTTACCCAGCTCATTGCACCCTCACACTAACTGACATTGCAGACACACATTGCCATACCCAGTCTGTGTGTGAACACTCGGGATCTGAACTCAGGGAACTCAGGTGTTCACATTTCACAGCAAGGACTTCCATCACCAAGCCATCTCCTAAGCCCCTCAGAGTTCTGTAGAGATAGGAGAGTTTCCTTCAAAATGCCTAAAATTAGTTTTGTTGACCAGTCTTAACACTCACACTTCTTTCAAGCCTCCTTCTCTGGGGCTTTCCAAGTCTCAATAGGAACAAACAATCAGACTGGAAATGGGTCAGAAGATGTTCGGGACCAAACTCAATTGTTAATTCTATTTATCAAGAGCCTGACATGGGTAAAACATGAGCTTTAAAAATATATACGTGTGTAATAGTTTAAAAAGAACAAAGGCAGTACCAGTACCTTTGGAATTTGGCAAAAAATAAAATAGGAAAATAAAAAAAAAAAAAAAAAAAAAAAAGCATAGGTAAAATGTCAGTTTCCTTCAGGCCAACTGACCAGGACACTTCATTCCACTTGAGAAGGTTAGGCTGGTGGGGATAAATGTCACTTTGCCCATGGGTGGCGTGAAGGTTTCATCTGATAGATGACCCTTTCAAGATTGCTGTGCCTCAGGTTGTCCTCGGTGAAGTGAGGCCTGAGAGTATGCAGTTTCACCTGATGGCCTTTCCTTCAGCCCTGGGTTTCTCCAGAGGATCACTCACAAGTAACAATGAGAGTATGCATTCCCAAACCAGATTATGTGGGTTCAAATTTTCTCTCTGCTAAGTTGCACAATCACAAGTAAGCCATTTATGACCTGGATGCTTTTGTTTTCTCATAATTGGAACAAGGAGAATAATGACAACTTCCTTATGGTTTTTTTTATGAAGATGAAATGGGTTAACTAATGTACCTAAACTCCTTAGAGCGCTGACACATAGTGGGTATCCGTAAAGGTCCCACAGCATCATCACTGTTCTGGAGATAGAGCTATGATTGGTTTCGTTTGTCCATTATCTATAGAGTTATGATTCTGACTTGACAGACTAGACTCCTGCTACTGTAGCTGAGATGACAGAGAATTGAGACTAAGCAGTAGCCACAATGGGGAATAGATAAAAGGAAAATAAAGAAATAAAGTAATGGAAAAGAACAAGGAATTATTTTAGTGTAAAGCAAGAAAAGAAATAGAGTTTGGGCAATAGCTGGGTAAATATTGCACTGGGCAGACAAGTATGAGAACTCAAGTTTGATTATTGGAACCCACAAATTAAGCTGTGCATGGAGGTGTATACTCAACATCACAACTCTGGAGAGGCAAAGGAAAAATCGCTGGGACTCATTGGCAAGCCAGCCTAGCCCAGTTAGTAACTCCCAGGTCCCATTGGGGGGACTCTGTCTCAAATTGTACAAACGATGTCTCTTAAGGAATAATACAGAATGTTCACCTCTGGCACGTGTGTATAATCAATCTTTGCATAATCAATCAAATAGAATCAATTATTAGTAGGAGATTTTAGAAACCACAGAGAACATTATTTGCATTTTTTTCTCATCTACCACAATATGGATTTTATTCTTTTCTTCAGGTGGTGGTCATCAGTTTTACAAAACTCTACCTGTTTATACAGAATATGGTTATAAAATAAACCCAAAACTTCAACAGCCATTTGCTTGGCCTGAGGTTGGCACTCAGGGTCTGAATGGATGAATAAATGGAAGATATGAGCTCTACCCATTAACCAAACAGTTTTAATGCCTGGCCACCCATTGATAGTATCTGTAGATGTCTAATGTAAACACTTGTCTGAGGACCCACATCAGACAGATAAAAGTTTGCACCTGAAGATAGATGATGGCATTTAAGGATGGGTGTTTTTCCCAAATAGAATTGTCAGGTTATGAAAAGCAAAACTCGGGATGTCCAGTTCAATTTGAGTTTCAGATGAATAACAAATTATCTTAGTATGTCTCAAATAACACAAAGGTTATATTGACACCAACATTTTTTTTTCATATTCCTTTCAATTCCTGAAACAAATGGACAAGATCAGTTAAGAAAGTGTGAGTGCTGGAGAAATGCCTCAGTCAATGAAGTGCTCACTCTACCACTGTGAAGACCTAAATTCATATTCACAGCACCCAGGTAAAAGCTGTGTGTGGGAGCTGGAGAGATGGCTCAGCAGGTAAGAGAGTTGGCTGTTCTTCCAGAGGTCCTGAGTTCAATTCCCAGCAACCACATGGTGGGCCACAAACCATCTATAATGGGATGCCCTCTTCTTGTGGTCAGGTTAACATGCAGATAGAGCATCATATATATAAAATAAACGATTTTAAAATTTTATTTTTTAAAATGTTTTGTATGTCATTATACAACTGTAACACCAGTACTTGGAAACAGACTCATGCAGATTCTGGGAGTTCACTGGCCTTCTAGTCTTGCTGAATTCATGAACTCCAGGACAATGAGAAAGCCTGTTTCAAAAAAGGAAGTTGGAGAAGTCACTGACATCAACCTGAGATCTCCACATGTAGACACACACACACCACACACAAAGAAGTACACACAAAGCAAAAATGATCATAGAAAAACTACATTCAAGACAGAGAATGTTTGGCAACCAACTATGGGAACATGAATTAAGACACAGAAATGGATCCTGGAGAAACTGACTGACAGAATCAAAATAAATTCCCAGAATTTTGGTTAGAATGTAAAATATACTCACATAGACTCCTGTTCAGTTATTTCCTGGTTTGTAGTTTTCTGGTTTGTTACTTATTTGAAAGGCTATGAAAGTTTTCACAAAGGGGTTGGGGTAAGCGAAGTAAATTACTAGATTGAGGCCTTTGAAAGTTACCAACCCCTGTGTCCTGTCTCCTTTTTTTTTTCCTTCCTGGTTTTCCTCCAGAGGAACAATTCTCTACCACTCCTCCCAGTGCCACTGCAGTCCAGCCTCCTTGAACTGATTAGACTATAATCATCCAAAATCATGAGCCAAAAGAGACCTCCCTCATTGTGCAATAATGCTCTTGTACACTGTAAAGATTTGTGAATTGAATTGGTTCAATAAAATGCTGACTGCTTAGTAGCCAGGCAGGAAGTATATAGGTGGGTTACCAGACTAGGAGAATTTGGGGAAGAAGAAAGAGAGAGATGCAGATGCAAGCTAGATGCAGAAAAAGCAAGATGAGAATGTTGCACTGAGTAAAGGTACCAAACCATATGGCTGAAATGGATAAGTATTATGGGTTAATTTAAGTATAAGAGCAAGTTAGTAATATGCTTGAGCTACTGGCCCAGCATGTACTATAATATTGAGCTTCTGAATCAAATTTTTGGGAAGCAACTGGTTATTTTGGAGCTATTTGTGGGACAGAAACTTTCAACTATACTACCTCACTTGTTTATATGGGCTATTTTGGTCACAGCATTGTGAAGGTAACTAATACGAAAATTTTTATTGCATCATGGTGGGGATGGCATGATGGTGGCAGTGACTGTGACAGTGGCATCTGGAGCATGAGGTAGAAGTTCGTTCCTTTCTGACAAGAAAGAAGTAGGAAGACACAGGCCATACCCAAGACCAAGTTTACCCTTCAAAGGCCCACCCCTGGTAGGTTACCTCCTTCAGGCAAGCATTACTTCGTAAAGTTTCCACAGCCTTCAAAGTAGTTCTACAAGCATGGGAATAAGTGTTTAAAATGTAAATCTATGGAAGACATTTCTGACTCAATTCATAAGATCTAATTCCAGAGAAATTGTGCAGTCAAACAAGAAGCCTAGGCAGAAACAAATGAGCAGAAGCAGAGACTGTTCTATCACATACTCTGGGTTTGATGGTCAAAAACCACTGCTGACAAAAACACAGATGACAGGAGAGGATGCGGAGCAAGAGGAACACGTCTCCATTGTTGGTGGGAGTGTAAACTTGTAAAGCCAGTCTGGAATGCAGTATGGCAGTTCTTGAGAAAACTGGGAATCAATCTCCCCAAGGATCCAGCAATACCACTATTGGGCATATACCCAAAGGATGCTCAACTATGTTCATAGCACCATGATTCATAATAGCAGGAACCTGTAAACAATCTAGATGCCCCTCAACTGAAAAATGGATTAACAAACTGTGGTACATCTACACAAAGGAGCACTACTCACTAGAAAAGAAAGGACATCCTAAAATTTGCGGGCAAATGGATGGATTTGGAAAATATCCTCCTGAGCGAGGTATAACAATCTCAGAAAGAGAGGAATGGGATGTGCTCACTCATAAGTGGATTTTAGATAAAAAGCAAATAATACCCGAGCTGCAACCACAACCCCTGAACAGCTTGAGATCAGAAGGAACTTAAGAGAGACATCCAGGTATTCCCATTGGAAGAGAAATTAGAGATCTCCGGAGTTAATTGGGATCATAATGGGTAGCAACCAAAGAGAGGCAGGAACAAATCCTGAGAGAAAAAGATAGTTGAGTGAGATGGACAACAAAGATGGAGAAAAAAGATGGATGTCTTTATAGTGGGAACCACTGTGGAGTCGAAAGAGGCCAGGTGCTAGGGAAACCTCCAATAACCTACAAGATGTCCCTGGCTAGGTCTTCAGCCAAGAGTGGAGGGGGCGCCTAAACAGGACTTCACCTACAATCAAATGAATTAGCACCATAAGCATCATTATAGAATCTTCATTTAGCAATGAATAAAGGCAGAAGTGGAGATTCATTGCCAAGTACCAGAAAACTCCAGGTCCAGATGAAGAGAGAGAGAGAGAGAGAGAGAGAGAGAGAGAGAGAGAGAGAGAGAGAGAGAGAGAGAGAGAGAGAGAGAGAGAGAAACAAAAGAATCAGGACCATGAGGAGGAGAGCCACAGAGATGGCTAACGAGCTATTGGGAGCTCACTGAATCAGAAACAATCACTGAAGAACCTTCAGGGAAAGGAACTAAACCCTCCAAAGGTAGATGACTGTCGAATGACATGGGCAGTTTGTGGAGCCTCTTGCAATAGGATCAGACTATGTTCCTGTGCATGAACCGGAATCTTGGAGCCCATTCCCTACAGAGAAACACCTAACCCAGCCCTAATATTGGGATGAGGGACTCGAACCTAACTCAAATGGATACACAAGACTAAACTGATCCACCTTGGGACTCCTTGCTCTCTCCTTGGGGAACTGATAGGGAGATGAGGTGGGGAGAGGCTGAGGGAGGACTGGGAGGGATCGGGAGGAGGGAAGGGAGGGAGAGCAGGGGTATACATGGAAAAAACCCTTTATAAATAAAACAATATATATATAAATATATACACACATATATATATACATATGTATGTATATACAAACCATTGTTGAAATGAGGACAAAGGTGGAAAGATAATTTTCAAATAAGCAAACACACTTAGTTCTGTTACCAAAAAAGAAAGTTGGCAGTGGTGGGTGTGGGGGGTTCTCTACTAAGAAATAAAATTTACCCTAGAGCCTGGAATATGAAATTTCAAGAGAGCTTGATGTTATCTTTGTATAATGAAAGGTCTTTGGATAAAGAATCAGACCCTTCACTGTCTATATCCACTAGCAAAATGGCTCTAATACTGATAACTCTTCAGAGCATCTCTGTTGGCCAGTATTTACACCAAAATATTTGAGAAAAAAATATTCATGGAGTTTAAGCTTTGAGTAAGACAAATGTCAGTCACTACTTTTAAGATATATTTTTCTAAACTGGAAACAGCAAAGTAAAAGAGCTTGGCATCAAGAACACCAAAGAAAAGATAATTTGAGGAGATGTGCTGTCTATAAAAGTCCAACTATATCCTGGATGGGGGAAACATTATAAAACTTTATAGTACACTGCATCTCATTTGTAATATTAATTAAAAAACTGTAAAAATAATCTTGACAGAATTTAATAGTCTTAATAAGAAAAACAGTCAAGAAGTTACACATGGAGAAGTTTAAAGAAATATGAAGAACTGAATTGTTTTGAGATGCAATACACACACACACACACACACACACACACACACACACTAAATGCACAGTGAAAACCACATGGTAGAAAAAGAACTCAAACCAAAAACCAAATATCAGTTGCTGAGACCATGAATAATGGGAACCTATTCTTCGTTGGTGAGTATAAAGTCATTCAGTCATTCTCTGTCATCTACCAATTTCATTCCTATATATACAACATGTGCTCAGACTCCGATGCCTGAATACCAACCCAAACTTGAAAATGAAACCTCAGAGGTGCAACTATAGCATTGTTTAATTATTGTGTTATATGCATAGCATGGAGATCTGACATAGAAATTAAAATTAACAAACTAAAATTATTCACAATCATAAGGGGCATCTCACAAACTAGAAGGTAAGGAGCAAGAGTTTGGAGAACATACTACAGAAATAGCCTGTCACCAAGAAGACTGACAATGTTCTGCTTCTTTTCCTGGTCGAAGATATCTGAGAATGTTCACTTAGAATGGAATGATTTTTTCATTGAATCACTGTGCTCTTTTCTATATATGCTATCTATGAATGACAAGTTTTAAAAATTAAAAAGATGAGAGCCTAATTGGAATATTTGCCTAAATTTAAAGCCATTATTCCTGACTGGAAAAATTCACTAAAGATGTCAAAATTTAGTTCATTGCTACTGTTGTAACAAAAATACCTTAAATTTAATCATTTATAAACTACAAAAAAATTACTACACACAATTTGGAAGCTGGAAAGTCTAAGTTCTCCAAGATCAAGACACTAACAGATTTTGTGTCTAGCAAAGATTAAGGATTCACTCTCTGCTTCAAAATAGTACTTTTGTTCTGTTTTTACATAAAGAGATAGAAAAAAAAAAAACCTCCTTCAATACTCCTTCAAGATCTTATATTAAAGGGTCAATTTCATGAAAGTGGAAGCCTCATGGCATAAGTAGCAATCTCTCACAGAACCTGACCCTTAATATCACCTGGAAAATTGTTAAGTTATAGATACGAAGTGTCGTCAGCAGAGATCATTTGTTGGGGCTTTGGTCCCCTTGTGGTGATGTTATTTCAGGAGATTCTGAAAATCTGATGCGGCCTAAAGAGAAGTAGGTCACCAGGGGAGCATCTGTGAAGAGCACATCTTGCTCTGCCCCTTTTTGCTCTATATTGCTTACAGCCCACAAGTAATTGAACAATTTACTGTCATATATGACTGCCAGTGTGATGTTGTACCCAAGCACTTGGTGCTAAACAACCATGGACTAGGCACTTTAAAACTGTAAGTCTTCATAAATCTTTCCTTGTTTATGGTGTTTCTGTTGGGTTGTAGATGGATGTCTCTTGTGTGTGTCTCACAGCTGCTTGGCCCCAAATAAATACATAGAGACTATTTGGTTTATGACTCAGGGTATTACTAACTAGCTCTTACATCTTAAATTAATCCATATCTACTAAAGTATGACTTCTGGCTTTACCTATGTTCCATTACCTCTTACTCCCATAGCAGTTCTCAACATCTCCTCCGACCCTACCCTTCTTTTCTCTGTATCTCTCTTGGATTTTCTGCCTGGCTGTCTCCTCTCTTGCCAAAAGTCAAAGCAGCTTCTTTATTAACCAATGGTAGTAACACATATTCACAGTGTACGGAAAGACCCAGCCCTCAGCATTGGGTATTTCACTACAACTTGCTAGAACAAAATAACTAGAACAAAGACTAAGTTTCAACATATAAAATTTGTGTTGGCATTAACATTCAGAGCACAGTGTTAACTGACTCATAATTACTGTCCCTGTATAATTCCAGTCAAAATGTCAACAGTTGTCTAGGGTGAGGAGGTTACCCCTTGGTACCTTGGTAGTTCAAGGTAATTAAAAAGTTAACAATAGTGATGAGTAATATACCAACTCTCCTCAGGTAGACATGAAACATTTAGTAACTGCATAATAAGATGTTAAAGTAAATATTATACCAATCAAAATTCTAAGTACAGTAATAGAGCTGGTTAAGGGTTAGTATGGTAAGAAAAAAATGATAGATAAATTGAATGGAATCGAGAATCTAAAAATAGACTCAAATGCATATGGAAATTTGGTAGCATTTGAAATCAGTGATTATGGTATATTTATAGAATGAGATAAAGAAAAGTAGTTTATTTCATGATGTGCATTTGAAAAATTATGTATTTGTCTGGGAAATTTACCAAATCTTTGTCTTACTCCCTATAACAAACTATTTCCTATAAATTAAATATTTAAATGAAAATAATTTAAAGCATTAGAAAGAAATGATAATCGCCAAAAATACTTTCTAAGACACAATAAGTGGTTATGTTACACAGGCATCCAATTTTAAATTTATGTGGAAAATAATATAAACCATATTGAATAAAAAAAACTGGGAAATATTTGTAACAGATGTCAAAGAACTATTTTCCTCATCATAAAACATCTCTGACAAATAGATAAGGAGAGGAGCACAAGAGCAAAGAATAACAGACAGAAGACTGGATCAAGAGATACAAATAGAGCTTAGATGCACACAAATATGTTATCCTGTATTCATTTTTGAAAGAATCTTTGCCTTTTTAATCTAGCCAATTTAGTAATCAGAAGTAGGTTGACATTTTTAGCGCAGGAAATACAAATTCAAACTTCAAATTCCCATACAGAAAACTGACCAGAATCACAAAATTTAAGAAAGGAACTCTCATTCAAATGGATAGGAGAGAGAGAGCAACTTAAATCACTAAATTTGAATCCATGCCAGTTTGGAGATGCCTTCCAGATTTTAAGCACTTAGGATCTTTATAATATTTACACTGGTTGGTGCTTGATTTTTTTTTCCTTCAGTGTAAATTTGTGTTTTTATATTGACTTATAAATCATCCTGGTTTTTTGCATTTTTATAAAACCTATGGTCATAAATAGATCATCCCATGTTTCTTCAACAAAAGACCAAGGCCCCCACTCCAAAAGGAATAAAGTCAAACTTAATAAAGATTGGAATCTGTACAGAGACATGTCATAACCTTGAAGGTACATTAAAAGACTCAGAGGACACTACTATGTGAGAGGCTAGATCTGAAAGGCAGTGGGTCTGGAGAACAGAAGTCCAGGCATTTCCTCACTGCTTCCTTCTGGAAAATATGATAATCATCATACCTATTTCTAATTAAACCAATAGTAGAAACAACAAAGACGCCTGAATCAAAATCCTTTTTCCTGTGAATCAGGAGGAGCCTTAACTTGTGGACATTTTTCTATAAAGTAGAACAGTGGTTTATCTTAGCACCTTGTTGAGTTGGGGGTGAGCATAACATAATGCACCCTGTTTAGAATGCCATATTCTGTAAAGACTAGTTCTCAGCTTGAGGGGAGCATTCACAAGATAGTCAGTTCTTCTTAGGGCTCTCCTCACTAAAGTTGATTGATGTGGGATGTCTTTCTTTATGCTGTGAATATCACTCATTAATAAATGGACTGTTTGGGTCTATGGAAGGCATCTTAGAAGGAGGCGGGAAATCTGAGCATAGATAAAGGGGAGCATAAATAAATGGAGTCTGGCCATGCCCCATTCCAGATCCTGGTATCCCAGAGATATGCCTGTAAGCTTCCCCAGCTAATATCTGAATCCCACTACAGTTGGTTGAACACTGAACCATTCCACATCTCTGTCTTAGGCTCATCTGTGAGCTAGGCATTATCCAGGCCTATCTTGATTGCAGGTTTATGTAAAAAAATAAAACCATGTTTATGAAAATGCATCATCAACAGATGTTATTGTCACTTATGTGATCCATGTGAGTCCCTGAAACCCAATTTCCAAAGTCATTAGCTTAGTGTTTGATATTTGTAATGCCTCTGAAAAAGATTTTCAAAAAAGTATTTTTCCTCCTTGTCCAAATAATACAAGTACAGCCCACTACTCTCTTGTCATATGACAGAGATGATGCACAATATGAACATTTTAAGCCTCTGTCATAGCCAACATGGAAATGGTCCTCGTTTACCCCACACCCAGAGAATATTTGTTACGCCTTTTAGAAAATGAAGTCAATAGTTTGTCATACTCATCTATTCATCTACCTTTCAGCTTCCAGGTAACAGGCATCAAATCTTCAGATTGGAAATGTAATGATTCATGCATAACAAAATATCCTGGAGAAAAACACATTAATCCTGAAGGAAACTGATGTGCAGTGGGCAGCCTCCACTTCCTTCTCTTGCTCACATTTAATGTGGATGCGCCTCTCCGAATGATACATCCTTTAACTCATGCCAAAAAGCATCCTTCCAGAGGCCAGAGGTCCCTCCCAGGCTTTTGATGACTCAGCACTGCCCACTTATCTTCGTGCCAGGGCCTCTGCAGGTCCCCTCTAAAGGTCATTCTTTATGAATAAGTCTTCTTCTCCTGCGTCCCCTCACCCTGTGCACAGGGGCTGGCTCCCCTCTGCTTTTCCTCTGGTCCTCTTTGCCATTACTCATATTAAAGTGAATTCTTCCCTCAAAAGATACCAGGGAAGTGCCAGCTCCATGACGTTGTTGGCAGACTGAGAAGTTCCCTTAATTTTGTTCAGGATCTTCAGCTTGGACCAAACTGTATGTAGCCTTAGCTATACTGTGGAAAACATGTCAGGATGAGGCAGAGATGGAGTTTGGGAGACTTTTTATCAAATGTATAGACAATAAAGAAATGAGTATTAAGATCTCCAGCACTCATTTAAACACTGCAAGCGCCTGCAACCTAGCGGTGGGAGGCAGAGACAGGCAGACCCCAAGAACTTGTTGGTCTGTCAGCCCAGATGAAATGCTGATGTCCACGTAAGGCACCCCGTCTCAAAACATGAGGAACAAGATAGAAAAGGACACCAATGTCAATCTGCAGAAGTAATGTACACAATGCACACACATTTCTGGGTATAGACCATACATGTGTGTGTGTGTGTGTGTGTGTGTGTGTGTGTGTGTGCACATTCATGCATTACCACATGCACACACAGATATACACAATTTAAAAATAAAGATGTATGTACTACTACGTAGATTATGTGATTATACCTGGGCTATAAATTGATTATTATGAAACAAAATGTCACTGTGAATAAGCCCTTGTCTGTGTGTGCATGTGTGTGCTGTTACACATGTATGTGGATGTGTGTGTGTGTGTGTGTGTGTGTGCATGTGTGTGTAAGCAAGATGACCCCTTCAAATGTCATTTCTCAAATGACACTGAGATTTTATCTTTTGTATTCTGGGTCACTGTCTTTGCTGGCTAGACAGCAGACAGTGACTTGTGGCTCCCATACATATGCATTCACAAAAGAAATAAAAATCAAATATATTAAAATTTTTTAAATTTGTGATTATTACTCTAGATAATAGATGCCAGTAAACTAAGCTTTATTCACAGAGGCAAAAAAAAGATCATGTCTCAGAAAAATTTGATGTTCTATAGGAGATCACTAGATGACTCCATGGCAGCCATATTGAAAACATACTAATGAGGAATATTTTGAGTGCTTTTACAAAATCTATGAAGCATGAGGGCAGGAAAAAAATGTATCACTGTTTCTGAATTATACTACTTTGACACCTGTGTAAATAAATAAACTAAAGGATGTATTTCTGACATTCATTGCATCCTCAAAAATTTACATGGTATAATTGAATGAACTTTGGTGTGCCTGTGATACTTCCCAATGGAAAACTCAGATACCTTGAGTGGAGTCCCTCCTCCATGGGCTTGGGACTAGCCAAGCATCCCATGTATTTGTACAGTTAAGAAAACAGAAGCCCTAAACATAAAACGGAAGTGGCAGCCATTGGACCCAAAGCAGATTCCCATGTAGATCCCTGTTCAGAAAGGACGAAGCCATTGCACCTAGAGAGGCAAATGTATGAAACAGGAAGAGTGTTGTGGACAAGGAAGAAGTGAAGAAGGTAAATTATTAAACTTTGTGGGGTGGTGGAAGACACCAGAAAAGTTGGGTTAGTTTCCTTGAAATAACTATACTCAATTTTTCCACGGCTCAAATTGGGGGATGGGGGCTGTGAGTGAAGGAGAATGACGCCAAGGATGAGAATGTCAGAATGAGACTCATTCCTTTTATGCTAACCTGAAAAAAAACATATTTAAAAATAAGATGATGTGGAGAAGTGTGATTTGGTTACAACTCTTATGTAAACAAATTTGTGCTTGACTCTGTTAAGTGTCATTAAGGATGTCTATCATAGAGTTACACACTAAGGAGCAGGATTCACATACACAATAAAAATCAGTCTGTGATATTAGAGAACAGATCCACCCACAGTCAAGCCAGGAGGGTCAGACAGTGTTAACTCACACCTTTAATCCCAGCATGGGAAAGACTGGGAGTGGTGACCTTAAATCCCATAACTCCGTAGACAGAGATATTTCTGTGTTTCTGTGAATTCAAGGCTTAACTACCAAATAGTAGTAGCTCACACCTTTAATCTAAACTCTAGGAATATGATACAGAGTTGAACCCAGAAGTGAAACAATTTGGCCAAGAAGGTATTTAAGGCAGGCGTAGGAAGACAGAAATTTATTCTGTAGAAGCGGCAAACCAGGCTGAGGACTCTGGAAGATAGCTTTTACCCTGAGAAGTTGGCTGGGTGAGAATTAACTGTGGTCTCCTCTCCCTGATATTCCAGCTTTTCCCCAATATCTGACTCTGAGTTTTCATTAAATACAAACTAGAATTCATGTTGCACACACACACACATACACGCACACAAGTGCACACACATAGGCACACACGTTTCCCTCTCTCCTAAACACATGCTTGATATGATGCCACCAAATCATGTGACTCAGCAAAACCAACTAGAAGGAGTTATACAGAATTACAGAGTAGGAATAAGAAAGGCCGGTGCTGGCAACAGCCAGGAGTTCTGGTCACAGGGAGGTAACTCATCTGCGCTGGAAGACAATAAGGCTAATTCTCAAAGAGACAAAGTCAAGAAAGTAATGAAACTATCGTGAATTGAGTCTTGTGTTTCAGCTCCTCCTGAGATATGCCTTCACACTGCTTCTATTCATATGTTAAACTGTCCAATTTCCCTATTTAACTACAAAACAATATCCTTGTGATTACATTGGGGGAAAAATATAGACAATCAAAAGGAAAACAACAGAAATAAACCCAGTCACATTTGAGAGTAAAGATACTAAGTCTGAAAATTGTAAAAAGGAAGGCTGAATCCATGACTGTCCAATTGAAGCAAACTTTATTAAACACTAACCAGAAAGATGGACCCAGGTCTATATGTGGAGTTCCTGAGGAAGTGGAGCTGAACTGGGTCAGCTAGTAGTCTATAAAGTCCAAACCCATAAGGCTAAATTCCTTATGGCTTTATAAAGCATACATCCTGATGCACTTCGTGCCTACATGTGAACAAGCACATCCTGCGCAGTTGTAATAACCAACCTTGTTAATGGCAGTAAAAACAAGTGACTTGTTATCTTATGAGAACAGCCATCTCCAGCACTCTGAAATGTTATTTGCCCTTGGGCAAGTGGGGCTTACAAGCTAATTTTACCCCTTACAGAAAACATACATACATACACACATACACACACACACACACACACACACACACACAAGCATGCATGCACACACAACACAGAGAGAGACGGAGAATAAGAGGGTGAAAGAGTGAGAGGAATGCATTATTTAAATAAAAGATTTTATTGTTATAGTTGCTACTGTTTATTATTATTATTATTATTATTATTATTATTATTATTATTATTATTGCCTAAATGTATAATCTTTGGCCCCAACAGGTTCATGTATTTAAATACTTGGTCCCCAGCTGATGACATTGTTTGGAGGAGGGTGGATACTTGAAGAGCCAGGGCCTGGTTGGATGTTATAGTAGCTCTTGGGCTGTCTGCTTTCTGTCATTTAACAGCAGTGTGACCACCCACAGCAAGTTTCCACTACCACACACACAGATCCACCCACCTATGAGCCAAGTGTCAAACAAACCCTCTCTCCTTCAGTTGCTTCTGTAGGGTATTCAGTCACAATGCTAAGAAAACAATTGTACATTTACCAACAATTGGTTGCAAATATATTTTCACAGGTGACTTACTGCTTACACAAATCTAATATACCCGGTTGTGTAAATATCTCTGGTTACCAGGGTTTACAACCTCCCAAATAAAGACTTGAGAAGCCGATGGAGCATCAAGCCTCAGGCAAGTTGGTCCAGCAGGTAAATGATTATAAATGCTTAGTAGAAGGTTTAAACAGTAGTAACAGGGGCTTCAGAACTCCATAATCTTATAATAGTCTTTGATTTGCTTTTTTTTCTTATATAGTAACAGTTGAGATTTTTAAGGTAGTCAGGGTTCTCTAGAGTAACAGAACATTTAGACATTTAGAATGAAAGTATATATACATTCCTATAGAATGGAGATTTGTTAGAATGACTTAAGAATGCAGTCCAGCTAATCCAACAATGGCCGGCTAAGAATGGGAAGTCCAAGAATCCAGTAGCTGCTTAGTCCATAGGCTGATGTCTCAGCTGGTCTTGAGCTCTTTATACTTCTTGTTTGATGAATGAGGATCCCCACTCTAAGATGCTCTGCTAATCTAAGTGTTCTTAATGGCTACCCCCCCCCCCGAGTCCATGTGACCTCCACTCACTCCTCATAATCGTCTATTCCTGGGTTTCTTTTTGATGCATTTCTAACTTTAACTCCATTTCCTTTTAGCCAGGGAGTGGAGGAATGGCAGAATATATGGACTTGCATTCCTTCTGGGATTTCTAGAAACCTGACAAAGGATTATCTCAATAAGGCACTATTCAAAATAAAAAACCTTCCTGTGGAGAGATAAGTAAAGCCATTTATGAGGTCTGTGACTCTTGCCCTTCTTTATAATAAATTCCTTGAGGAAAAGGACTTCACACCATTCATCCTGGAATTAATGGATACTGGAATGTTCCCTAGAGGACCCAAGAAGTGTGACTTCTAACACAGAAAGACGAGGCTTCCACCCTGCGCTCATATGACAGAGATTTATTTATCACACATGTGGTCCCATTAATGTTTCATCTCAACAATATTTGCAGCTTCCCTCAGATCAATGTCTTGTTAACATGGTTTCTTATACAGGTAGCCTGTTTGCACATAACGTCTGCCGGAGTAGGAGATGGTAGGAGCAAACGAGAGAAATGAAAGTTCCATGTGTCATGGAGCATCTAGTCTCCACCCTCCCCAGAAAGCCACAATGGGAAGTGTTGTTTCTATGCCTTTCTTAACCTAAAGCAGCCTCTTGTTTGTTCCTCTCTGGGGACCAGCATTGAGGAGATACTGATGTACAATGATTGTCTCCTGTCACTTTAATTTCATTCCTTGCCCAAGTCTTTACCCTTGAAGATCTGAGCCTATGCAGAATGGGACCGTAGGCAAAACCTCCAATAATTACATGGACAGAGGCAGCCTCAAGGTTGGCAGCCAGCTCAGTGAAGATGGCCTTCCCAAGAAGACCAGTTAGGCTCTGAGGGGTTGTGACATATGTCAAATAAAAAAGCAATCCGAGTCTTTGTTCTAGTTAGAGTAGGGCTGTGGATAAGAACTGTTTTATTAGCAGCTAAGCTTGAAACTGTGGCCTCATGATAGTCCTGTTGCACAAGATATGAGCCAGATCTAAATAAAAATAATAATAATACATAAATGTACCAGCTCTAGACAAGGCTAGTCTAATAGAAATCATCCAATTGGTATAAAATACCACATAAAGTATTTTCATATATATAGCTGTACATTATCCCTCTTGATGGCTATAATGATTTTATGAAGCTGACATCGCCATTTGGAAGATTAGGAATTTCAGATTAAGCTTCTCAGAAAGGTTAAGTAACTTGCTCAAAGTCACTAAATAACATTCAGGATGCACACCCGGGATTTCAGAGTCAGATGTTATTTCTCTGCTGTGCCTCCTATTACAATCACACCCTCACCCTTACATCCTAACACCAAAGTTCTTTAGTCAATAGTTCAACCTTATAGGCTAACTGAAAGTGAAATGGGGGTGGGGAAACTCATAAGGACAGTAGGGAAGGAACAGACAATAGTGGGGGCAAATATCAGCATGACAGTCCTTCTCGAACTTTGGGTATGGACCACATCTCATTGGCTAGCACAGCAAAATCACAGTATTACATAACAAAAAAAAAATTATGCTACACTGGAATGATAAAATGATGCAAGTCATGGAAGGTTATCAGAATATGTCTAAGACACTGAAGAGTGCAACGGGTAAACTCTGTGTGATGACAGATAATAAGAAGGTTAGGCCAGGAAAACAAGAGACAGCTCTCCTCCTGAGCTGATCCTTTCCATACAAAGACAAAGAGAAGCAAGAGTCCAGAATGCAGTCTCCATCCCAGGGTGATAAAAAGATAAAAGCCTCCAGGGGAAAGGCAATACTGCCTGATGCTGCTAGATTCTTCTAGCAACCTACTATACACCTAGGTTAACTCTCTGCCTTCTTAAGCAACTAGAAAGAACTGGACAGGAAGTGTTAAGAAGCAGTAAAGTTCAATCAACCCACGCTGTGGGACTATGCTATCGTACACTGTTAATATTGTCACTGTAAATATTGGTTTAATAAAATGCTGAATGGACAAGTAGCTAGACAGGAAGTAGAGGCGTGGCAACTGGACTTGGAGAATTCCAGAAAGCAGAAATGCAGAGAGGAGATGCAGCCAGATGCAGAGGAAAGAAGATGAGAAAGCTGCACTGATACAAAAGGTACCAGCCACATGGCTAATCATAAGAAAGAAATATGAGTTAACATAAAGTATAAGAGTTATCAAGTGATAAGCCTGAGCCATAGACCAAACAGCTTGCAATTAATATAAACCTTTGTGTGATTATTTGGGACTGCTGGGACTATGGGTCCAGACCTCGAGGCTAGGCTGGGCCAGAAACTTCTAAGTACAGACCCACCCTGCTCTGTATGCTGTGCTTTAGGATACGACCTCAGCATCCATTAAAAAATCCCACAAGGAGTTAGGAAGGGACTAAGGTGGATGAAGAGCTCACTGAGCATTTTGCACAGCAGGCGATATCTCAGAGGGAAATAGGTGTTCTTATTATAGATATAACAACAGATTCATGGAGTTACATACTCATTTCGTATTCTTTGTCTGAGATTCAGTGGTCTCTGTCCTATGCGCTGTAAGTTGTAAGAAATGGAACTTGTAAGATGACTTGAAAAGTGTAGTATCTATATGTGAACGAAGAACTTCACAAAGAATCAACAAAATTCCAAAGGTCATTCACTTAGATGCTATCAAATACCATCTGGACTAGAGAGATGCTGCCTTATATTAAAAACCCCAAGATCATTATCATTTCATCTCTGTTCTCTGAGGTGTTTTCAAAGGGGATAGTAGTCTACCCTAGTCTTCTGTGTTCATTCCCTGCTCTGATCACATGGACAAAGTTATGGGTTAAGTTATATCCCTTCAAAAGTATAAAATTAAGTTTTCAACCTTATAATCTTAGAATATGAAAAATAATAATTACAGAAGTACCCACATTTAAATATGTCATTAGAATAAACCTTAAACCATAATAATCAATAGCCCTATAAAAGTGGGAAATTTGCACACAAAGATAAATGCATAAACACAGGGAGGTGATGTGAAGACATTTGGAGAGAGTCAGGCAAGGTAGCAAAACCTTAATTCTCTACACTCTCAAAGAGGTAGGCAGATATCAATAAGTTTGAGACTAACCTTGTCTGAAGTGCCAGGCCCACTGAGCTATATAGTGAGACTCTGTCTGAAGCAAATAGGTCTTGAGAGATGACTCAGTGGCTGAGAACACTTGCTGCTCTTTCTACGGACCTGGGTTAGATTCCAAGCAACCACATAGTAGCTCACAACATCCTCAACCCCACTTTCAGAGGACCCTATGCCCTGCTCTGACCCTCATCAGTACCAAGTACACAAGTGGTACACATAAAAACATGCAGGCAAAACACTAGCAAAAAATAAATAAATCTAAAATTAAATAAACAATGACATATAAAGATGAAAGATGTGGATGATGTGTATAGAAACCAAGGGCTGCCTAAGGTGTCAGAATGCAGAGGAAGGCATCAGACATTTTCCTGGAGGTAATTTTTGGGAGCATGAGCACACTGACACCTTGGTTCCCAACTTCTGGCTTTCAGAACTATGTAACAGTAAAGCCTTTCAGTCAGTCTGAAGTTCTTTGGTATAGAGGAGTACTGACACTGTTGATTTTCATGCCATGTATTTCCAGTCTTCACCCTGGGTACCTGGAGTCAATTGCAAAATTTCTTTTAGTTGTGGAGTCTCTAGGGAGACCTCCAGCTTTACATTTGCATCTCACTTCTGTTAAAGTTTGTTTTGCTTCCTGGTATGGATTTCTGAAAAGTACGTTTGCTACTAATGTAGCCAGACCTAATACTGTTCAATAGATAAACTGTTCTTAGCACAACATAGAAACATAGAGTTAGTAGGAGAGCATATTCTACCATATTGACTTTGTGGCTCAGAAACTCATGTAGAAATCCAAATCACACAGATTTGGTGTACTCCAATTCTGGAGTTTCTGATTCAGTGCTTCTGGGATACCCTCCACACATCCCCAGATGCACTAGTTGGAAACCATACTCTGAGACCACAACACTGAGCTACCAATGGTTGGTGGGATGGAAGATAGCTGTTTGAACATTATCATGCTGAAAGGAAAACAAATTCAGACTTCAGAGCTATCCTACTACAGGAAATCCTGTATGGATGTGTAAATGGTTACTACTCACATTAGATGCATGAGGACAGATTATTAAAACAAGAAAATATTATTAGATACTTGAAATATAAAGGGAAATATTTATCTTTGCATTGTGTGAGCCAATCTCAGATAAATGTACAGCAGTCATCCACTCTCCGACCAAAATTTATGGTTCACAAATTCTGAGGCCCAATGTTTTGTTGCTTCCAGTTTTCTATACAGGTTTAATGATTGGTCTGTAAAGCCCGCTTCTGAACAGTGTCATTAAGTTATCCCAGAAAATGCTGCTTAAGTGTGAACTCTTTAAGAAGGTGTTATATCAACTAAAAGCAAGAAGCACGATGGCTACACACTCAGCCTTGGACTTCACCTACTCTGAAGGATATACAGAAGCCACACAGCCTAGTCAGTCATCCAAGCTGGGTCAAGACTCTAGCTTTTTGAAATGGTTATGAGAATACTGCAAACTAATCTAGTTATCAGTATCTAATTGCACTGAAATTTTGTGGGTTTTTCCCTATGTGAACACCTCAGGGAGAATTCAGAGATGTCTTCAGTTATGAAGTATAGAAAAGGTTACTGGAATCTGAAGAACTGACTTTGGGACTGCTATCATTTAAAAGTGGTGGGCAGCAGCTTTAGTGGGTTGGAGCCAATGGGCCCCATGGCAGGTCAGAGAGAGACATACCATGTAGATGCACCTTGCAGAGCTCACATAGAAGATTTTATTGGACACAGAGTATGCCTCTAGAGGAGATAAGAAGAGAGTGAAAGAGAATAAGAAACAGAAAGAAAGGAGAGAAGGGGTGCAGGTGTGGCCTCCTAGAAAGATGAGAAAGCAGGGTGGGTATGCCCACCTCTTAAAAGGGGCTTAGCTCATGCACAAACCAGTGCTTAGGATAACTAGGATGATGTTGTCAGGACCCTGAGTAGGCCAAAGAACTGCCTGCTTATTGGTCAGGTCCCCAAGGGGCCAGCCAGGTAATACTTTAATGTTAACAGGGACCATGACTTGGAGCATTGCCTCAAGGTGGCACGGTAAATGGGGAAGTTAGAGAAAGAGCATTCCCAAGGAAGGCAAATGACAAGAAAGACGAAGATAAGGGCTACTGAATGTGAGCCACTCATGTGGAGAAAGAAATAGGTCAAATTGCTCTGTTGCTTATATATTCATGCTTTTACTCTGGAACTAAAAATCCATCATTGTCAACTGAACCTAACAGAAAGTGTTCTTAGGCTTTTGTCCCCTCTAAATAACATTTAGTTAAGTGTAAATGAACATAGAACAGATGGCTAATATTGTCATTCAAACACAGAAGAGCGGAGAAGCAAATGGAAAAGGAGATGAGCACAAATATTTTCTGAGTGAGCAAGCACTTAAAATGGTGTTTGAGAGAGAGAATGAACCCACAAAGCAGATGTTGGTACTCCAGACCCCAAGGCCTCTTCCTCAGGTGCTTGATCATCGCCCAGAGTCATCTCCTTCTAGTTTCTCAAGAGCTATGGTCATTTAAATGAAATGCATCTATAGGTCCATATATTTGAATGTTTGATCCCTAGCTGTTGTAACTGTTTGGGAAGGCTGAAAGGTGTGGCCACTGGGGTGAGTTTTGGGGTTTCACAAGACCATACCATTTCTAATTAGCTACTCCGTCCCTCTCTCTCTATCCCTCAGGCTTGGGGACAAGATGTAAGTGCTCAGATACTGCTCCAGTGCCATGCTTGCCTGCTCCCTTGATTCTCACCAGGATGGTCATGGACTCATTCTCTAAAACTGTAAACCTTCCTTAAACGCTTTATTCTCTAACTTGCCTTGGCCTTGGTGTTTCATTATGGCAACATAAAAAAAACTAAGGGATGGTGGTGACAAGCACAAAAGATTTGGTTTTATCATGGCCATAAACCACTCATACTATGGTATTTTCTACAGTAAAACTGCTTATAAAACTTTTCTACTTATGAAACTGGTTCTTCAGGCCCAGTTATATTTTCTTTCACTGATAAGCACAGTGACAATAGGTCAAGATTAATGAGTATCTGGCTTCAAGATTCATAATTGCCGTGTTCATGCTTTAATTGGAAAATACACACAGAGCCATCATGGTAAGTGCCAGGTGAGCAAATGTAAATGCAAACACTGTGTCCTAGCTCAGACAGTAACAGACACCAAAATGAGAGGCCTGATTTCAAAGATAAGGGAAACAAACAGATGCATAAAAAGATGAGTGCTCCATATTTGTGGCTAAATAAAGGGTCATGGGAATCTAACAAATATAGTCCCAAAGAGCGAAGAAGATGAAATGTTAACACCTGGTTGCCTGACCTTATCTAAGGGTTTTCTTCCCTTGGCAATTCTTTTGTACCTCAGCCAGACTGCCTATGGGTGCAGAGCTGAGTCTCCTAAGAGAGCCTTGAAAACCTGAGTGCAAAGGCCAGTTGATAGAGCATTTGTGTGGCAGGGGGATGTCCCTGGCTCAGTCCTCCACATCACATAACACAGGAGTGGTGGCACATGCCTGTGATCCCAGCAGGCAGGAAGTAGAAATATGAGGATCAGAAGATCATTGTCACCTTTAGTTATGTAGCAAGTTTAGGCCAGATGTGTCACTGTCTCAAGAAAGAGAGGTGGGGGCGGATTTCTAGAAAGAAGGAGTATGGATATGGAGGTCTGACAGATCAAAAAAAAATATTCAGTGCTACTAATCATGAAAAATGCAAATTAAGTTTCATGATATCTAATCTCCAATCTGCCAGGATGTGCAGAATAAAAACAAACAAAAAAACCCGTGAGTGTCAGCAGTATCAGTATCCAGGCTGGTTGTCTACAGGTTCTCGGCGTCTTACTCAAGAAACTTGAAATGATGAATGAGAAGGTATGAGAAGTAAAGCACAAGAGATCATCCTAAGGGTCAAGCCAAAGCGCACCTTCTGAACATGCTGCCAAGATACTCAATGTCCTCCTCAGTGAGAACACACTCAAGGGCTCCAGGTAGTGTTTAGGGCTTCCCATTCTGGAGTATTAGAGAAGCAAGGTCGGATACTTAACAGGGATATTTGCATGATTCTATATTTTTATATTGGTTTTGACTTGGTTTGTTGGTTTTGGAGACAAGGTCTTTTTAGGGTAGCTCCAATTGCCCTGGAATTTGGTATGTAGATCAGACTGGCCTAGAACTTCCAAAATGTGTCTACCTCTGTCTCTATCTCAGCCTCCCCAGTCCTGGGATTAAAGGTAGAGGGCACCAATCCAGCTGCTTCTCTATTTTGATGGACAAATTTATTTACAAAACCTTTTCCCTAATGTGTATGTCCCTTCCAAAGATATAACTAATTTTAACCAAGAATACACTCAATCCTGCATATGTATAAGATAATAATAGGAATTTTGCCATAAACTACACTCAAAAGGTACATTTTATCTTTTTGCAGATGTACCAAACACCAGCCTTGATCACATTGGCTACCTATTGTATCTACCTGGATATTTTCTGGAATAAATTATATAGAATGTTACCCAGGGTAGAGAAGTTAGGATGGTTGTTTGGGGGAGTAAAATTTTATCCCATTATTCCAAGTGTGATATATATGTATTTTGATGCAAGTGGGGGTCCCAAGTTGCTAGGTAAGAGAGCAGCTCAAACCAAGTGGAGCCCCAAGTTGCCAAAGCCATTCCTTATGCAAGCCTGCCTCAGCATGAATATAGGGAATTTGAAAGCTTTTATACCATTCTTAGGAGTGCAAAATGGCATAGCTGTTTTGGAAGCAACATGAACAGTCATAAAAACTAAAAATACGATTATCAGCTGGTGTAGTAATAAAATTTCTGGGTATTTATACAAAAAAGTTGAAATCAAGATCCCAAAGAGCTGTTAGTAGTACTCTGGTGTTTTCTGCAAAACTGTAGTTAGGATATGCAAACAACCTAAATGTCCACTAACCAATCAGTGGACTTTTAAAATGTGGCAAACATATACAAGAGAACAGTAGTTGGCTTTAAAAAAGATTAACAGCACACAATAGAATCCATTAAAGTAGTGGTTCTCAGTCTATGGGTTGCAAATCTTTGTGAGGTAGAACAACCCTTTCACATGGGTGGCCTAAGATCACTGGAAAACAGAGATATTTCCATTACAATTCATAACAGTAGCAAAATTGCAGTTATGAAGTAGAAAATAATTTTATGGTTGAGGGTCACCACAAAATAAGGAACTGTATTAAAAGGGCAAAACTTTAGGAAGGTTGACAACCACTGAATTGGAGACTATGAAGATGGTTCAGTAGTTAAAAGCACTTGCTGTTTTCCCAGATACCTCAGGTTCAATTCCCAGGACTCACATGGCAACCTGCAACTGTCCAGTGAGTTACTTTGACCTCTCAGTTATTGAGGAAGAATGCAAACTAAGTGAATATTTTTCAGTAAGACTGACCCTAAATGTTCTTTTTATTTCTTGTTTGACATTTCTTTCTTTTTAAAAGCAAAGATAGTATGCTTTGTCATTCGTTTTTAATGATCTTTTATGTCTTGGCACCTATTTTTCTTTAAATCGGTCGAATTTGTTCATAACCAATAAGTCACAGTGAGAATAAACTTACAGAAAATTGCAAAATCTATTTTATCTGACTAGATACTGTCTTAATTTCTGCTTTCAAAGGCTGAGATTCTATAGACGCTACATGATTCTGATCATCTCTGGCCATACAGAAAACCCCTACTTGATTACACAATATATGTATTTCTGTGACTCTTCAAACCTATGGAGAATATACATCCTCCTCAAACATCTTGTGAGTTGGAAAACTGTACCAGCTATATCTTCTGACCTAACTTTTTCTTTTGTCCATAAAAAAAAAAAATAAGTTCTTCAATGTTACAAATATTCATTGAATGCCTTATAACATAGGAGTCTTGATGTAAAGTTAAGGGCAATTCATTCCCTAAACCCCTGTGGGTCACATGCTACTTATGGAGACCCATGTAAGAAAAGTGGAATTATAGCACATGCTTGGGTAGGTACTATTCTAAATAAGGTGCAATTACTTGGAGAAGTCAGTAACTTTAGGACAGCTGTTACCCTTAACAGATTTCACCAAATCAAGCAGCAAAGAGCAGTCTTTTAGTGAGTACCTAACCAGCCTTCTGTCTTACCAATGGAATGGTCAGAAATTCAGGATGGCAGAGGAGTAGGTAATGAGATGTGGGGAGAAGAGGCCATCATTTCCAACCCAAATAAGTGGGTCTGACCAACAGGCTGTAGGAGAACTTTATTTGGCAAGAAACAGAAAGGACAAAGAATACAGAGCAAAGCTGAAGGGGTAGGTGATTATTACATTTGGTCAGAAAACCACCCCAGGCCAACTCTCCAGAGCCAGGGTTGTTTAAACATCCAGAAAATTATACCCAGATGTTTTGACATGAGGACTTTACTTCCCGTGAAGTCAATTAGATGCATGTGTTACTAAAACATAGAAGTCTGCTCTCTGCCTGATTAGGATGTGCTCTGAGGGGTTGTGCTGTTCAGCCCCTTCATTTTCCTCCAGTGTAATTGTCATGTATGTGTCTGGAGCTAATTCATGCTTGCTTGCTTTTTAATAATTAGCCAGGTGGTGGTAATAAACATTGAGCAGAGAAACAAAAACCTGGGCTGACTGAGCTCCCCTTAATGACTCTTTGGATAATGAAAATGGGTAACACAGAGGTCCAAGCACAGGCTGCCTTGACCTTGTGTACTGAAATGGAGGGTGAAGACAGGTATCCCTGCTGTGACTCCCACTGAGCAGGAGGTGGAACACAGAAGAGATGCTGTGTGTCTGGGATGGTCTCAAGTCCCCAGATAAATAATAATCATCAGTGGTGCAGATAGAGCCTTTCTCGAAAGCTCTCAGCATCCCCTCCCATCTGCACTGCCTTCCCCACACCTGGACCTCTTTCCTCCAAGACTTTTTCCCCATCTCATTTTACCAACTTCTCCACTGAAGAATTTCCAAGACCTGTCAATGCATGAAGATCCTATGGATACCATCTTAAACTTCCATGTCCAGGAAAAGATGTCAACAATGTACTATAATCAGTTCTACAAATGGCACAGAAAGTTTTGGAATTGAAGTTCAGACTATTCTATTAGACAAAGAAACACAGGACCTTGGCTGAAGCAGAGAGAACACAATAATGTCAGAGGAAATTCATTAACATCATGGTTTCCTTGGAATTAACTTTTAAAAACAACTACATCTGTTCTTCCTGCTTGCTTTGTATTATATTGCACTTACCACTTAAACCCTCATGCACAACACATTCCCGTATACTTTATAATGGTCTGTAGAAGTACAAAAGATTTAGCATTAAACTTAATGTCTTTGTTGAAGTGAGAAGGTAAATATAGTCTGTCTGGAGTTAGACTCTATCTGCCCCTCATCTCTGCATGAATAATGTCTGGCTTCTGCCTTTTAATTTGTTCTGCTTTGGAACCAAAGAATTTTAAATTTCATATTTAATTTACTAGTAAATACAGTTTTAGTCCTTCATTCCCTGACATGTTCTACTTGAGGTCATCTTTGGCTACACAGAAAATTGAAGCTAACCTGGGCTACATACAAAACTGTCTCAACTCTCTCTCCACTGATCAGAGTGCCTCTGGGCAGATCCTATAGGCTTTCTACATTCAGAGTACAAAGTAAACATTGCCTCCAAATCTCCAAATGACAAAACAGAGGCCAGGAGAGGTGGTAGCCCAGACTTCTAGCACTGATAGGGCCTTTCATGATATCAAGAGCCTCAGACATCAACATAGACTTTGGCTTCAGTAAAGCCACAGACCCAGAAGTGGTCCTCAGAACTATCCAGGCCCGGGAAAACATAATGGCCCTATGTGGCACTGCAAGCCACCCACATCTGTATGGCTCCAGTGGTAGCAAGGCCCTTGGACACCAACATAGCCACAGGATTCAGCGTCAACTCCGGCCATCCATGTGGCCTTTGGTGGCACCACAGGTTACAGACATCAACACAGACCTGGGCTGTTGTAGGACCATGAACTCTTAATTCACTGGCTAATATATAGCAAGAACTGCTTGTAATAAAAAGCACTATATCAACAACAACAATAACACACACAATATTTTAAAACAGAACAAAAAGAAATTATTTTGGAATTCAAAGAAATATAACCTAGTCTCACTGAGCAATTTACGCCCCTCCTCCACATATCTTTCCCTTAAGGATGGGTATTTAGTTAATTAGCATGAAAATTTTGAGTCCTGTTGGGGGGGGGGGGGGGAGTAGCTCAACCTATGCAAGAAGTTTGCATTTCCAGACTTCTAGGTTGGACTCCCATGAATCTGGAGCACCAAGTGATTAGTTGCAAAATTTGTGACACCCGAACAGGTTCACAATGACAGTTCTTTCTGTTAAGAGAACCTGTTCTTAGATGTTTTCTTTAAAGCCAGACCTTAATAAAAACGGAGACTTATCTTGACAGCAATGCCCTAAACTCCCTGCGGTGTGTTTGAAACCTCACGGAAAGTGACACACCCCCAATTTTTTTTTTTAAGAAGTCCAACTATTGATAAATTTTTCTAATATTTTGAAAATGAACGTAGGGCATCAGGTAAGACATTACTCAAGCTAATAATAATACAAAGGAAAATACTGTTCTCCAACTCCCTGTCTTCTCTTCATCTCTCCCCCCTCCTCCAACTCCCCCCCCCCTGTTTCTCTTCGTCTCCACCCCCCTCCCTTCCAAAAGGACAAAAAGAGGAAAGAGGGTCTATATATAATTCCAAAGAGATTTTTCTAGTTCTCTAAAGTGCTCCAAAGATAACACTGAAGAAAAAGAATAGAGCTGTTGATTTATTAAATGAATGAGGCCTGCGATTCCCTCTCTCAAGAAAAAAAAAAATATGAGCGTGGCCTTCCATGTCAATTCCTTTAAAACTGCTCTAATTTAGCTCGATGTAAGAATAAACTTGCCAGCTGCTAATAAACCAGGAGTAAAGATGAAATTATCTAACCTAAACCATATTCAAATGATTATTATCATCAAGTATACTTTTCTAAAAATAATTAACCCTTTGCTGTCAAGAGGACTAGAGGGCAATTTATATTAGAAATCACTGAAAGACCCCAGAGTGGTTCCAATTTTATTATGTCTAATAGCCAAAGACTTGGATAGATTCGAAATAAGCTTTGTCATTTAACAGGAAGACAGCTAGCACATTGCAACTTTTATGTCCATTCTGATCGGTCTCTTATTCCATCCACAGAAGAAAAAAAATGAAAATCCAAAATCTGGAAAAAATAAAGAGGAAAAGCAAAGTGACAGATGGGGCAGGAGGAGATGGGTGATTAGCTTTAGTGACCACTTGATGGCTTCACTTACTTACCCAGGGGTTTCTATTCCGTGCATTGGGAAAACAAATAGGCATTTTAACAATAGCATCTGATAGAGACAGCGCACACTTTTAAAAAGACATGAGATGCGCTATGAAATGTGAAGCAGAGAATACAAATGGAAAGTCACTTGGAGGTCAAATTGTGCCTGTCTGAAGGAAAAACAGCTAGAATGAAAAGAAGAAGCAGCAGCTGCGGAAGAGAGTGCTGTAGTGTGTCAGAGGCAGAGGTGTTTCACAGGCTGGGGCAGGAGTGAGAGGCTGAAAGGCACCCAATATGGGGCAGCCATGGGGGTAAAGTGGCACAGTATGGCAGAGGCAAATGGTTTCTTAACAAGTTTTAGACTTATTAGTTCTGCAAATATATCCATCAGAGGCATTTTAGCTATAATAACAGCATGAGTAATTCTGAAGTGTCTTTGGATTTGCAGTTTTCAAAGAGTATTTTTGTTGTCTACCAGAGTCTAGATTTGCAAAAGATATCATTTGCACACAAATATAATACAAATATCCCTTGGTGCCAAACACTATTCTTGCACTCTAAGCAAAAGTCACACCCCTATACCAATGAGCCATTGCAAACTTTTTTAATGCAGCATTACAAAAATAATAAACCGTAAGAAGGTCAAAATAACTAATAGTCTAAATAAGAAGTAAACACTGATCAGCTAGGATGCTAGTCCTAAGGGACAGAGCAGGCAGGCTGATTTTTAAGTGACCCTGCACAAGACAGTGGGACAAGAAGATAGGCAAGAAGGAACAAAATGACCGTCAAATCTGTTTTGAACCATTTGTGCATCTACATTTTTTAAGACACATGAGGGATGAACAGATGTGAGAGAGATGTCAGGGAAGTCAGGTTTGCTTCCCAAATAGTTCCAGGTGAGTTGAAACATTCAAGTGGAACAGAAAACAGAAAGTTGCTTACAAATGGCCAGAGCCAGACATGGGCTTGCTTGCTCTACAAGACTAGAAATTGGGTGAGATTTGATGAATAGCAAGGAAAAAGTGAAAAAAAGAAACTCAAGGAATTTTATCTTTTATGGCTACTTAAAGGGCTCAAAGAGCAGGTAGCTACTTAGAGCTATCCAAAGGAAGTAAAAAGAAGGAATGAGAGAGGCTGGAAAGAGCAGAGCCTTGAGGATGAAGTGTGGTCAACAATGGCAATGGTTCCACAAGGTCAAGTGAGGTAATGGCAGAAAACCCACCGGGTATGCTCAATATGAGTGGAGGCCATTGGCAGGCTTGGTGAAGACAGCTGTAATACAGTGATGGTGTAGGCCCACATTATGATGGGAAGAGGAATAGGAGACTTAAAATGAGACTTGGTGAGGATAAAATAGCTAGAGATTAAAACAAGCAAAAAAAAAAAAAACAGGACCACCAAGAAATAATTTGATCCCAGTGAAAAGGATTGTGGGTTGTCAGCACCTTGGAGAGAGGTGCGCCCAGTCTACTTTTAAGTCAACCATACCCCAGTAATTTAGTAAGTTATGCCTACTTGCCTCCCTCACCCCTACTCAATCTGGTTGCTTTCCTTGCTGTTATTTTTGAAGGAGAGGAATTTTTGAAGCTGAGATATAGCACATGTGGATAAATTGAAGCCTCTGGAATAAGGAGGAAGTTAACAAAAGGATGAGCTCTGGAAATTGAGCAAAAAGCAAGAATTGCACTATTAGAAGAGATACCCACTCCTTTGTAGTAGGGCACAGGAGGAGAGTATATCCAAGTGTAGGAGAACTGTGAAATGAGTAGCAGAAGTTGAGGAGGTTCCCGTCTGGTGATTTTATAGTCCCCATTAGAGAGGAGTTGGCTCATCAGCCTCATGGAACATTGAGATACACAACTTTTAGAAGCTTGAGGACAGCGTGACAACTTGAAATGGAAGAATGAATTAATGGAAGATTTCTGGATAATATTGTGCCCTCTGTTGGCAATGGCATTCACACTCACATAGTTGTCCTAGTCTGAATTAAAATATGGCTTTCTGTCGAGATTGATTAAATCAGATACAAGAGCATGAGAATGTCAGTGGATTCATCCAGGGCTTGCACGGTCTTGGATTTGTGAAAGGAACTTAGAAATATGGGGTTGGCATTTCAGAAAGAACAGCTTCAATGGTAGAATATTGCATATATACTTAATAAGAATGAGAGATAGTAAGAAGTAGCAGAATCAGGTAATGCAGAACCTGATGTGATAGAATCCAATGTATCCTGAGAATAATTAAGAAATTAAGAAAATTAATAATAATTAAGAATAAATAATAATTAACAATAATTGATAAAATTAATAATAATTAATCCCAGAAGCTCAAGGGATGACTCTGGGTTAGCATTTCAGAACAGTTTTGACTCTAAACTATGGCTGTTTGTGGCTAAAGCTAACTGTCAAAAAAGGACCCTGTAAAGAAATGGAGTGTGAGTGTGGTTCCCGTAGTCTGGGGACAATGAAAAGCTCTCAGGATGACAACTGGATATTGAAATCAGAGATACATGGTAGTTAGGATTGATTGGGGTTGTTTGTTTTTGGTTTTGTAAGACATAGTTTCTCTGTAACCATGTCTGTCCTGGAACTTACTTGGTAGATCAGACTGGCCTAGAACTGATGGAGATCCACCTGCATTGTGCTCCCAAGTGCCAAGATTAAAGGCACATGCCACCACCACCCAGTGGTAATCAGGATTGAAAACTAACTGTGGTATGACTGTGTGGTCAGTAGATAACTGTAAAGAAGCAAGGCCCTTGAATCCTGCCATGGTTTGAATTAGAAATATCCCCTGAAGACCCATACTTTAAATACTAGGCCTCCATTTTGGAATGCTGTTCTCAAGACTGTGCTGACCGTATGTGGGAGACTGCTTGGGGTAAGAAAGTCATTCAGAATGGACCTTGAAATTTATACTTTCTTCTGGTCTGGCCTTCAGTTTTGTTTCCCACTTTCCATGCTATGAAGACCCACTGCCTCAGGCTCTAACCATCATGGACCGAGCTTCTCCCACTACCTGCCATGAAAAATTGAAATTTCTCTGAAGCCTTGATCCAGACTTAATCTTGTTTTCCATAAGTTGGTCCTGGAAAGTATTTTAGTCACCAGTAACTAATTAACATCAGTACAGAGAAGGCCTTGGGAAAAGAAGTTTATGCTACATAATCTTGGAGCCTGATAAGGTGTGACAGGAAAGAAATGTTCCTCAGTAACCACATGGGAGACTCCCACAACCAGAAGACATGGGAAATTCTAAGGAAAAGGCTAGAAAACACAGGGGCAGAGGACATGTTATCAACTGACTAAGAACTGTGGATGTCAAATGAATGGATAAAATAGGGTTATAGCACAGGAGACATAATCGGGAATTATATCAAAGGCCATCTGTGAAAACAGCTCCAAGCTATAAATAGGAGATATGGAGGATATCAGTTTTCTCATAACATTAAAATCACATTTCTTTATGAATGTGATCAACATATATAAAAATACAGAAAAAAGTAATTGACATCTGGTTGATTAAAAAAGTCTATATTTGTCATGTATGAAAGAGGGAAGTTAATATTTGAATTAAGCATATGGAAATTTTGGTCTGTTTCTCTGTGCAGACAGATTGGCCATGAATCTTCAACCTTCCCTCTTCGGTTTCTTTAGAGCTGGGATTACAGCTAGGATTATACCGTCAAGCCTAGCTTTGCATTAGACTCATGGAGGAATGACATTTGAGGTAAACATTTTTCCTGTGCTTTCACCTTCTCAATAACAAAAAGAAAGAACAGGTATCAGAAGAGAACTCTGCTTCCCTAAAAAAAAACCACATGTTCCTTACAAAAGGAGGCTTGACATTCCTAACTCCATTGTTTTCCCTTCCCAAGACAATGACAGTGATGGATCTCATTGGTGAACTGGAGAGATTTCTCTGGACACAGAGCTTAGTCAGCACCTACCCTACTTTCTCCTTGGTTTGGCCTGCTCTCAGCATGAACCCACTAGCTCCTCTCTAATGAAGAGATAGCTCTGTGCTGTTTGCTCATGGAGAGTGTGCTGAAAGACTGAAACAGCGGATGAGTGTTTAAAATATCTAATCCAAGGGTGAAGAGTTGAGTAGTAATCTACAGAGAAAATAATAGCAAAGATATTTTCTTGGTAGTAAAATTAACAATTTCCTCTCTCTGCCTATCTTTCTCCTCTGTTTCTGTTCTCAGATGACTTCAGACCCCAAAAGGAAACTCTTGAGTGTATGTTATTGTTCTTACCGCTGCACAAGCAAATTATCACATTCTGGGTGACTTAAAACAATACCACTGTATCAACCTACTGTTCTGTACATCGCATCCCACAGATAAAGGAAAGTATGTATCACAAGAAGTCAGTACTATTCCTCCCAAAGTCAAAAGAATATGTGACATCCCACCTAAAGTTGTGGGCTTCTCATCTTGGTATGTATTTTAGGAACGTCTAGAAGTATTCATAGCTATACAACTTGATTCCCCAGGGACCTTGTTCCTGAAAACCTTTGCTGAATAATTTAGAAGGTTTAAAGAGAGAGAATGCTTGAATAAAAACACAGAGAAAGGATTCCTTACAGATTATCAGGAGACTATCTTCAGAGCTTAGAAGATAGAGAGGAAGGTCTTACTTTTACTCACCTCTGAATAAGGACACAATGATCCAGCATGCCCAAAGAGGCAGAATCCTAAGCAGGGCTCCCAGATCGGGAGCCCATTCCCCAACCTCCAAGGAAAATGAATGGAGACAGAAACATCAGCTCTCAGAGAGTTGTTGTAATGTGGACAATATCCACAGTGCCTAGGATAGATAGTCTGGATTTCACACTCTCTTCTCCCATTTCCTGACTCAGCCTCAAAAACCATCTATCAAATTAGTAATTTCTCCCCTTTCATTTTGTTAGAAAGATTCCCATTTGTCAATAACCCTCCTCTGCCTTTCTTCCTCCTCCTGTAACTTTCCTCTACAGTTTTTCTGAACCAGATAATTTCTTGGAGAGCATATTAAATTATTTGAATTTCAGATAATAAATCATTCATTTTCAGCAAATGGAATAGCTCCATCCTTGTTCAGTTTCTCTAGCCAACTGAGACAGAAGGTGCCAGCTGGCTAATTTTCAATGATGAATATAATGCGTAGGCACAAAGAAGAAGTTGATAGAGATGAAAATGTGTGTGTTTTAATTTACATTAAAATCTTACTGAAGGTATTATTTTGGAGTATTTGCTGACATAAGGCAAATTTAAATTTCTAATAAGGAAGTCTCAGAAAAGCATAGCCCTCCCATCCCAACATCTCCAAGAATTCTGTCATGCCCATTAATCTGTTCTTGTGTGAAGTAGAAAAGTCCAGAAAGAATCCTCATCTGGAGGATTACAGAGATAAATAGCAATATGAAGCAAGATGGCTGGGGTGGTGGGAGACGGGGCCTTAGAGTTTAGCTAGGAGAGCCACAGAGCTACTGAGAACTTCCAAATAGAGCAAAATGTACTTTGTTGTCTTTATCTAATCCAAAGGTAATATGAGGTCTAACTAGTGTTGTCAATAGTCCAATGAGATGGGCTGGAACTCTGATGAACCTGGAAAGGATCTCGCTCTACTTTCCTTCAATGTAGTTTGGATTCACATTAGCATTTATGTAATCCCTGGGTGAGAATTCTCTTTGCTAGTCTTCCAGTTAACAAGGATCTACATATGCAGTTTAGATCCCCCCCAATACTGTCTGCTTAACTTTGATTCTTGAGGATAATTCTATACTTCTCTGTTGGAGCAGCACTTATTTATCAGATACGTACTTATCCACATCTACCCAACCTTCTGTGTTCCTCTTCCAATCAGCACTGTACAGTGTTTCATAAAGAGAATAGTCTATAGCACAAGAGTTCAGAGAAGAATAGTTTTTAATACCCTGCCCCCATTCTTCTGTGGAAGCTCATAGACCCTACAGTCAGATGGTGGATCCTTGCTCCAAAACAAGAAATCCTGAGCAACTACAGCAAAGGCAGGAAGACAGTAAGAAGTCAAACTCTTCAGAAGTGATGGAGGGGTATCAGCAGTACTTAAGGCAAGTATTTTATAGCAGAGTGAGTTCTGGCTCAGCATCTTGGTTCCCGTGCCTTCATGGCATGGGTCCCTTGGTTTCTCTTTGTCCATCTCTTGCCAGTTCAGGGACTCCTACACAATACTCTTACTGAAAATTATTTGTTCGAATCAAGAAGCTGGCTGCAACATAGTGTATAAGACGTTAGCCCATCAGTTGAAATATTTAAGGAATGACATTGAATAGTCTCCCCTATTCCAGTAAAAGAATTATGTTGGAATGGAGATGGAGACAGACGGATGAGAGCTTCCTGGATTTGGATCCTTGCTATTCCCTACATTAATGAGGCAGATTCTGAGAACAATCTATTCCCCACATAAATGAAGCAAAGTGGGTGAATTGAGAAGACATAGAATCAGGATATTTCCCAGCACTGCCTTGCATCAGTGACATCATCATTGCTAAGAAAATATCCAGAGCTTCCAGAGCACCCAACTGGGACATTCTAAAACAAAATTACATCCCAATGCAAAAATACGTTCTGTCTCTAACAGTAATTATTTGTAGTATCCTAAGTCATCATGTATAGTTAACACTGTATTATAGAGTTCATAAAAGTGAATGTGATAAAAAAAAATAAATAAAATTTACTTTTTTTTTTTTGGAGTGTAAACCTCCAAAAGAAATCCTGAAAGATACTATTAAAAGGAGCTGATATTGGACTCGGGACTGGGGTGGGGGTTGGCCCTCTTCTAGCCAGTTCTTTCTCACTAACATGGAAGTCTGATTTTACTTAAGGAAACTTTAATTTTATTCCAAAACCAACAAAATTCAGTGAGGAGTAAGATGTAAGCAAATAGAGGAACTACAAAGAAGGCAGATTTAAAAACAAAATTATCTTGAAGCACTTCAATGCACATTTCCTGCATGTATTTAAGAAAGTCATTCACCAAATTAAATATGAAAGCTATAGGCCTCTTTTGGTCATTTTCTTCCTTCCTCCCTTTATTTATGTATGTGTTATACTGGGGTTGGGGTGAGGCAGGCTCTGACTATGTAACCCAAGATCCTTGCAAACTCATGGAGGTTGTCTTGTATCACCCCACCCTGGGATTAAAGTTATGCCCTGGTAGAGGCTTTAATTTAGACTATTAGAACCAATAACAATGATGGGATTGACACAACACACCCAAAATGGTGAAGATGTTGATTTATTAGCTCCAAAAATATTACTTGAAAGCAGAACAGCTGTTCTCCAGTGCAAAAAACAGGAAAGAAACATATAAATGACTGCCAGCATAAGGGTATGTGACAAGTTAACTCATAATAGGGACTGCTCAACATTCAAGGTAACTAAAGAATCCTAGGAACAAAGTGATGCAGAAACTTGCATTCTTTAGGCACACAATATTCAGTTATAGTTGAGATTAATAAGTATATAGACATATTCAAGGTCCGTGGCAAATGTGACAGAAATTATATCAGAGTGATGCTACCAATGTCTGTAATAAATGAATCTAAATGAAGGAAGATCCTAATAAGCACATTCTAAGAAGCCCTGGGGTCTGAAATTCATATACTTTGACACCAGCAATGACTCAAGCAAGCAGCACTTTGATTTCATTCCTAGTATATTTTCCCTATATAATTGTTCCCACTACCATTCCAAATGGAGGGAAAGTGAGATGTCAACAATTTTATAAAATACTCTTCACCCAGCTGAATCAGTGTTTGCGTTAGCATGTGACTGATATAAGAAGTTACAAGCAATTATTTAAGCCAATATCTGTTGACAGCACTCTGCAAACAGCTTAGACACGCAACACCTGCTGTCAAAGGAAAATGCATGGCCTACTTTCATCTCTCAAGGCCATCTTTCTGCTGTTTATGTGAAAAGTAAAAGAGGACATCCAAGCCAGAAAAACTGCTTCATACTTAGAGGTGCAATGCACACTACTGAGGCTCAGTCACCAAATCAACCATCTCCCCACATAGGCCCATTCTCTCATCTTTTAGTCCCACATTCACCATCAATTTTGTCTGCTTCTGATTCCAGCTAGAAAAAGAACAGAATTTTTTATGAAGAGAATAGGTTCTTGGCTTCAAGCAGCATTCCATAGGCGATGGGTTTCCTGGCAGCATCCAGCATTGCAAACTCTGCAGCCTTCAGATGCTGCTCAAGTGGGACCTTTACCTAAGTGCATTGGTGCATGGAAATAACTAAACTAGCAGGATGGTAAAAGCAAAATTCTATGTTTTAATTTAAATGAAAGGCATATGAGCCAGCCTATGGCGTAGAATTGAAGGAATATTTTATTTCAGCAACAACAAAGGCCAAAACCCTAAGGTTTTGTTTCAATTATCCAAATCTTTCATTTTTGTTGTTGGTGGTTTATTTTATTACTATTTTTTGAGATAGAGTTTCTCTGTGTAACCTTGGCTGTCTATCTCTGTAGATTACCCTGGCTTTGAACTCACAGAGATTCTCCTGCATCTGCCTTCTGAGATCTAGGATTAAAGGCCTCTGCCACAAGCACCAGTTTTTACTTTTTTTTCTCCGAAATCTTAAAAGATAATTTGTCACCCATTGCTCCCCTAATCCCAGACAAGCATGGAAAACTCCTGTGGGTGAAAACTCCTCATTAAAATCTCAGTCAGTAGGACACCTCTATCTACAAATCCTACCCCAACTCTAAACTATGCCATCACCCAGTGACTGCAGTGACTTCCAGGGACCCACACTTTTCCAGCACCTACCTAATCAAGAAGAGAGTGACATTTCATCCAGTCCAGCCAGAAAGCCCAGTTTCCTTGACCTAGGCCTTGGAGCACAACCCTAGAAACACCACTCTCACACATTGCTCCCCTAATCCCAGGCAAACAGGGAAAACTTCCTGCAGGCCAGAACTCTTCACCAAACCCCCAATTGGTTGGACACCCCTTCTACAAATCCTGTTCCAAACCCCAAACTGCCCTATCACCTGGCAACCTCAGTGAGACCTATAATTCAGCAGCACCTATTGGATCAAGAGTAGCTCCCTAAGACCTAGAAGTCACCAACCATGATTGGATCAAGAGCTCCTACTGGATCAAGCACTCATATTGGACCAAGAATGGACCTCTGAGACATAGAAACAGCTAGCTCCTATTTGACCAAGAACAGTTCATAGATAGACTACGCTACTTCCAACTGAACCAAGAGCTCAGATTGGACCAAGAAAGGCTTCCTGAGACACAGACAAGTCAGAGCAGATTCACCAAGATCAGCTTCATGAGATACAGACAAATCCTGCATCGATTCGAGGAAGCAGCAGGCAGACATCAGTGCAAGAGTACACATAACAATATAAAAAACAATATGGTACTACCAGAATCTGGTGGTTCTACAGAAGATGTGAATATGCCAATGTAAAAGAAGCAGACCTTAAAAATAACCTTGAGAAGATAATAAAAACCTTAAAAAGGAAAATAAAAAGCTCCCTTAAAGAAATAGAGGAAAAGATAAACAAAAAATTGGGAGAGAGCAACAAATCCCTTAAAGAAAATAAAGAAAACCAAGAAAAAAACAATTCAACAAGTAAAGGAAACAGTTTAAGACTTAGAAATTAAAATAGAAGCAATAAAGAAGATACAAACCGAGGGGATAGTGGAAATGGAACGTCTGAGTAAACAAGCATGCTACAGATGTAAGCATAACCAACAGAATGCAAGAGATGACAGAGGAGTCTCTGGCATGGAAGATTCGATAGTGGAAATAAATTTTTCAGTCAAAGAAAACACTAAACCTAATATAGTCATAACACAAAATGTCCAGCAAATCTGGGACACCATAAGAAGACCAAATCTAAAAATAATAGGACTACAAGAAGGAGAAGGAGATCATCTCAAAGGCACAAAAAATATATACAACAAAATCATGGGGGAAAAAACTTTCCTAGTCTAAAGGAGGAAATGCCTATAAATATACAAAAAGCTTACAAAAACCAAATAGACTACACTTTCCAAAAAGTCTGCTCAGCACCTAATAATCAAGCTGCTGAGCATACAGAAGAAAGAAAGAAAATTAAAAGCAGCAAAGGAAAAAAAAAAGCCAAGTAACTTTTAAAGGCAGACCCATAAGAATAACACTCAATGGAAACAAAGGTCCTGGACAGATGTTATACAGGCACTAAGAGACCACGGTTGCCAACCCAGACTATTATACCCAGCAAAACATTCAATCACCATAGATGGAGTAAACAAGTTATTTCTCAACAAAATCAGATATAAACAATACCTATCCACAAGTAAAGTCCTGTAAAAAAAAAAAATTAGAAGAAAAACTACAAATTAAGAAAGCTAGATACACCAGGAAGCCACAAGCAACAGATAATACCACAGAAGAAAACCCCAAATGAAGGGAAACAAACATACACCACCAAATATAAGAGGAATTAACAATCACTAGTCATTAATAATTCTTACTTCCAAAGGACTCAATTCACCTATAAAAAGACACAGGCTAACACAATGGATATAAATAGAGACTCTGTTATTCTACTTCATACAAAAGACACACTCATCTTCAAAGACAGTCACTGGCTCAGAGTAAACGGTTGAGAAAAGACTTTCCAATCAAATGAATTTAAGAAACAAGAGATTCTAATATCTAACAAAATAGATTTCAAACTAAAATCAGTCAAAGGAGATTGGGATGGACTTTATTTATCTCACAAAAAAATTCATCAAGATGAAACCTCAATCCTGAACATTTATGCCCCCAATTAAAGAGCACCCACATATGTAAAATAAACACTACTAAAGCTTGAACCTCACATCAAACCCCACACATTAATAGTGGGAGACTTCAATACCCCACTTTCATCCTTGGATAGATCAACCAGTCAAAAACTCAATGGAGAAATAAGGAATCTAAAGGATGTTATGACTCATATACTTAATATATACAGATGTCTCCACCCAAACACAAAGGAATAGACCTTCTCAGCACCCCATGGACTTTCTCTAATACTGACCACATACTCGGTGTCTAACATAAAAACTTGGAAAAAAAATCTCACACAAGAGACCTACCAGTATAGCTGAAAGCTCTAGAACAGCTAGATGCAAACTCACCCAGAGGGATTGAATGGCAGGAAATTATCAAACTTAAGGCTGAAATCAATATAATAGAAAGAAGAGAACAATACAAGAAAGCAATGAGTCAAAAAGTTGGTTCTTTGGAAAAGTCAACAAGGTAAACAAACTCTTATCCAAACTAACCAAAAAGCAGAGAGAGAGAATACCCAAATTAACAAAATCAGAAATGGGAAGAGAAACATAACAAGAAACACTAAAGAAATCCAGGGAATTATGTCATACTTCAAAACCTTTACTCCACTAAATTGGAACCCCCCCCACCCAAAAAATAAACAGCTTTCTGGATAGGTACTACTTATCAAATTTAAATCAAGGCCAGATAAATTACCAAAATAGACCTATAACACCCCAGGAAATAGAAGCAGTTATTAAAATTCTCCCAAGCAAAAAAAGCCCAGGGATACATGGTGTTAGTGCAGAATTCTACCAGATTTTCAAAGAAGAACTAAAACCAATACTCCTCAAATTATTCCACACAATAGAAACAGAAGAAACATTGTCAATCTCTATTTACTAGGCTACAGTCACTTTAGTACCCAAACCACACAAAGATGCAACAAATAATGAATTACAGATGAATCTCTTTCATGAAAATTAATGGAAAAATACTCAATGAAATACTGGCAAACCAAACTCAAAAACATATCAAAAAAATCATCCACCGTGATCAAGCAGGCTTCATCCCAGAGATACAAAGATGGTTCAGTATACAATGTCATCCATCATATAAATACCCTGAAAGAAAAAAGAAAAAAAAACCACGATCATCTAATTAGAAAAAGGCAGAAAAAGCCTTTGACAAACTCCAACACTCATTCATGATAAAAGTCCTAGAGATCAGAAACACAGAGAAAATACCTAAACACAATAAAGGCAATATACAGCAAGCTGACAACCAACATCAAACTAAATGGAGAGAAATTCAAAGCAATCCCACTAAAATCAGGAACAAGACAATGCTGTCCTCTCTCCCCTTAGCTATTTAATATAGTTCTTGAAGTTTTAGCTAAAGCAATAAGGGAACAAAAGGAGATTAAGGGGATACAAATTGAAAAGGAAGAAGTCAAACTATCTCTATTTGCAGATGATAGGATCATATAATTAAGTGACCTCTAAAATTCTACTAGGGAACTCCTACAGCTGATAAACACCTTCAGCAATATAGCATGCTACAAAATTAACTAACGAAAAATATCCCTCCTATACATAAATGATAAAAGCTGAAAAGGAAATCAAAGAAATATAACTCTTTACAATAGCTGCAAATGACATTAAATATCTTGGGGTAACTCTGAAAAAAAAAAGTGAAAGATTTGTATGACAAGAACTTTAAGCCATTGCAGAAAAACTGAAGGAGATATCAGAAAATGGAAATATCTCCCATGCTTTTAGATAGGCAGGTCAACATAGTAAAAATGGCAAGCTTACCAAAAGAAACCTACAGACAATTTAGTGCAATCCCATCAAAATCCCAACACAATTCTTCACAGACCTTAAAAGAACAATACTCAGTCTCATATAGAATAACAAAAAACTCAGAATTTCCAAAACAATTCTGTTCAATAAAAGAACTTTGAGAGGCAGCACCATCCCTAATTTCAAGCTTTACTATAGAACTACAGTAATGATAATAAAAATAACAATAATAATAAAGAACATGGTATTAGCATACAATAGACTTGGGGTCAGTAAAATCAAATCAAAGACTTTAACATTAATCCACATAATTAAGAACACCTGATTTTTGACAAAGAGACCACAAATATGCAATGGAAAAAAAAATAACATCTTCAACAAATGGTGCTGGCATAACTGGATCTTTAGCCATCAGAGTAATACAAACCAAAACAACCCTGAGATACCACCTTACACCTGTCAGACTAGCTAATATCAAAAATAAGAGATGACAGCCTACCCTGAAAGGGAAGTGGAGCAAGGGGAACACTCTTCCATGGCTGGTTGGAATGTAAACTTGTACAGCCACTTTGGATTGCAGTATGGCGGTTCCTCAGAAAACTTGGAATCAATCTCCCCAAATAATCCAGCAAAAACACTACTGAGCATATACTCAAAGTATGCATATTTTTACCGCAAATTCATTAACTCAACTATGTTCATAACAGCATTATTCATAATAGCCAGAACCTGGAAACAACCTGTAGTGGGATTGTATTCTGTTCCATTGTAAATAATTTTCCTGCCTACTGGCTTAATAAAAACACTGATTGGCTGAAGGCAGACAGAAATGTGGGCAGGGCTACCAGACTAAGAAAACTCTGGGAATAGGAAGAACAGAGCAGGAATGCCACAGAGATGCCAGAGAAGCCAGCATATGCAGAAGACAACTATGTTTCTCTGAGAAAATGTACGGAGCCACATGGCTGAACAGGATAAGAATCATGGGTTAGTTTAAGAGCAAGAGCTAGCAAGTTACATGCCTGGATCTGAGGTCAATTGATGTACAATCAATACAAGCATCTGTGTGGTTATGTGGGTCTATGGATCTGCAGGTTTGTGGGTCTGGACCACAGGCCAGAAACTTTATACTGTGCAATCTAGCTATCCCTCAACTAAAGAGTGGATTTAAAGAATTGTGGTACATTTACACAATAGAGCACTGCACAGCAGTAAAACAAATAAATGGCATCCTGTAATTTTTAGGCAAATGGGTGGGTCTCAGGAGTATCATCTAGAGTGAGTTAATAGAGACTCAGAAAGATAGACAAGATATGTACTCATTCATAAGTGGATTTTAGACATAAAGCAAATAATTTAAATAAAAAATATCAAGTTCTTTCTTAATAGATAACTACATCTCTTTGGATCATACAGAAATAATTTGTATGAAGATTTATAGCCGCCTACATATGTATACATATATTTTTATTAGATTGGTACAAAAATAAATTAGGTTTTTGCCCTGTTAAAATTTGCTACTTCATATAGGATACATTCTTAAACTTGGTTATGCTATATAATGTTTTAATATGTATTTGTTACTATATTTTTTACTAATTATATTATTGGCTGTTTATTTTACATTTATTTTACACTATGATATAAAGAAAAAATCAAATTTGAATGATTTTTTTTATTGGAGTTCTATGGAACTATAAAGCAACAAAGACAACTCTCAACACCAAAAACACATTTGTCCCTAAAAAACAATACATAAGGCAGTGGATAGTTCTAGAAGTTTTGCAAAGCAGTAGAGAACCTTGACATGAAGAGCGTAACTTGCCACCAGAAGTTGACAAGGGACAAATTAGAAACAATCATATATGTTTCTCATCTTAAAGCTAGGTGAGACGTTGACAGAATATTCAGCCGGGATCATTCAATATCTATTCATCCTTTGGAGCAAGTTAGAAAGATGGAAAACAAACAAAAACAAAAATACAAAGAGATCTCTTTAAGCCTGAGAGTCGCTACCCCTTTGGCAAACCTCCATCTCCAAAAATATTTAATAAGATTCATAACAGTAGCAAAGTTACAGTTATGAAGTAGGAACAAGGTAATTTTATAGTCTGGGGTCACTACAACATGAGGAACTGTGTTACTTGGTCTCTCAGCATTTAGAAGGTTGGAAACCATTGCACTATGTGGTTGCCTTGTGAGCCTACTAAAATAAAAATGAATCTACATTCTGATCCATTATCCTCTCTTCTTCTACACAGCTATAATGAACCGTCTTTATCCTTGGGTCATAATGTATGACTAAAAGTAGATAGTCACTGTGTAGACTAAGAAGATGCTCCAAGGTACTGTCCCATGTACGTATGGGAAAATACCATGGCTACTGCCTGGTGGTTGCTACAGGACTTACCTAATACAGCTTTCTGAATCATGGAGAAACCATTGCATCTGAGAAGTGAGCTCAGAAACTCAATGATGTGCCCCCAATACTGCCATGCTGGAAGCTGGCACTGATCAACACAAAGGGGCTCAGTTACTCTCCACTATAACGTCTGATAGAAACTGAAGCAATCAACAATTTCAAAGGCCAAATAAACTGGGAGATGGAGTTTTCTCCAACCCACCAATATTTACCTAACTTCTCCTCACCTATGAACTTACACTTATTTAAGCATCTCAGCACCTGTCTGCACGTAAAATGCTTCTACATCCAATAGGATGCAGTCAATTCTTTCCCATCCAAATGCTTTGGAGAGTTGACAAAACCCAACGTGTGGATTTTATTCTTCAGCAAGAAACAAATGTATTTCTCACAACCAAAAATGTGTTGACTCTAATAGTTCCTATTTTGATTAATAAAGATGTGTTTGAGCCTACTTAGAAGGCTTTAAAATCAAAATTCAAACCCACAATTCCTTTTGAACTACCTAATACCCCCCCCACACACACACACACAAACACACACAAAGCAAAATATGGATAACAATGTTGGTGGTGGTGGTGGTGGTGGTGGTGGTGGTGGTGGTGGTGGTGGTGGTGTGTGTGTGTGTGTGTGTGTGTGTGTGTGTGTGTGTGTGTGTGTGTGTGTGTGTGAAATGTGTGCACACATGGGAATATGAATGCCAGAAGTAAATCTCAGGCCATTATTCTTTTATTCTTTTCTTATATGAAAAAGTTTTTTTTCATGAATATACCCCACTCAACCTCTGTTCCCTCTCAGTTCCTTCCAGTCCTCCCTCAGCCTCTCCCTACCCCCATTCCCCAAGGAGGGCAAGAAGTCCCAAAGTGGGTCAGCTCAGGCTGGCGTATCCAGTTGAGGTAGATCTGATTCTCTCATCCCAACATTAGAGCTGGCTTAGGCGTTCCTCTGTAGAGAATGGGCTCCAAGATGCCAGTTCATGCACAAGAACATAGTCTGATCCCACTGCAAGAGGTTCCACAAACTGTCCATGCCATTCGACAGTCATCTACCTTTTGAGAGTTTAATTCCTTTTCCTGAAGATTTTTCAGTGGTTGTTTCTGATTCAGTGAGCTCCCAATAGCTCAAGTCAACCATCACTCTGGGTCTCCTCCTCATGATCCTGATCCCTTTGCTCATATACACTTTCCTCTCTTTCTCTTCAGCTGGACATGGAGCTTGATCTTGATTGACTATGGATCTCTGCTTCTGCCTTTATACATTGCTGGATGTAGGTTCTATAATGACACTTAGGGTGGTCGTTTGTTTGATTATCTGGAAGTCTTGTTTAGGCACTCCCTCCACTATTGGTTGGAAGCCTAGCCAGGAACATCCTGTGGGTTCTTGTAGGTTTTCCTAGCACCTGGCATCTTTCTAACCCCACAGTGGATCACACTATCAAGATATCCATTTCTTTTTTTCCCCTCCCTCTTTATTGCTCCTCTCACTCGACCATCTCCTTCTTTCAACCCACCTCTCCTTGGTCGCTACCCATTGTGATCCCAATTTGCTCAGAAGATCTTGTTTATTTTCTCTTCCCAGGTAAATCCCTGGATGCCTCTTCAGTTCCTTTGAATCCCAAGTTGATCAGGGGTTGTGGTTTACAGCCTGGATATTCTTTGCTTTTTGTCTAAAATCCACTTATGAGTAAGTACATACCATGTCTATCTTTCTGGGTCTGTGTTACCTCACTCAGGATGATACACTCCAAATCTATCCATTTGCATGCAAATTATAGGATGTCAGTTATTTTTTACTGCTGAGTAGTACTCCATTGTGTAAATGTACCACAACGTGTTGATCCATTTTTCAGTTGAAAGGCATCTAGGTTGTTTCAAGATTCTGGCTATTATGAATAATGCTGCTATGAACATAGTTGAGTTAATGCCCTTGGAGTAAGAATGTACATTTTTCTGTATATGTCCAGAAGTGGTATTGCTGGATCATTGGGAAGATTGATTCCCAGTTTTCTGAGGATCTGCCATACTGCTTTCGAAAGTGACTGTACAAGTTTATACTCACATCAGCAATGGAGATGTGTTCCCCTTGCTTCACATTCTTTCCAGCATAGGCTGTCATCTGTGTTTTTGATCTTAGCCATTCTGACAGGTGTAAGACGGTGTCTCAGAGTTGTTTTGATTTGCATTTCTCTGATGGCTGAAGATGCTGAACAATTTTTAAGTGCCTTTCATGCATTTTAATTCTTCTGTTGAGAATTCCCTCTTTAGCTCTGAACCCCATTCTTTAATTGGATTACTTGGGTTTTTAGCCTCTAGTTTCTTGAGTTCTCTAGATATTTTAGAGACCAGTCCTCTGTCCGATGTAGGGTTGGTGAAGATCTTTTCTCATTCTGTAGGCTGTTGTTTTTGACTTATTGACTGTGTCCTTTGCCTTACAGAAGATTCTCAGTTTCAGGAGGTCCCATTTATAATTTGTTGTCCTTAGTGTCTGTGCTATTTGTGTTATATTTAGGAAGTTGTCACCTGTGCCAACGCATTGAAGGGTTTTTCCCACTTTCTTTTCTATCAAGTTCAGTATAGCTACATTTATGTTGAGGTCTTTGATCCACTTGGATTTGAGTTTTGTGCAGGGTGATAGATATGGATCTATTTGCATTCTTCTACTTACTACTATCCAGTTATGCCAACACCATTTGATAAAGATACTATCTTTTGTACATTGAATGTTTTTGGCCTCTTTGTCAAATATCAGGTGTTCATAGGTATGTTGAATTATATTTGGGGTCTTCAATTCAATTCTATTGATCCACATGTCTGTTTTTATGCCAGTACCAGGCTGTTTTTTATTACTGTAGCTCTATAGTGTAGCTTGAAGTCAGGGATGGTGATTCCTCCTGAAGTTCTTTTATTGAGCAGAAATGTTTTGGCAATCCTGGGTTTCCCATTATTCCATATGAAGTTGAATATTGTTCTTTCAAGGTCAGTGAAAAATTGTGCTGAGATTATGATGGGGATTGCACTGAATCTATAGGTTGCTTTTGGTAAAATTGCCATTTTTACTATGTTGACCCTACCTATCCAGAAGCATGGGAGATCTTTCCATTTCCTGATATTTTTTTCAATTTCTTTTTTCAGTGACTTAAAGATTTTATTGAACAGGTCTGCTACTTCCTTGGTTAGAGTTAAGCCAAGATATTCACTGCTATTTGCAGCTATTATAGAGGGTGATGTTTCATTTAGTTCTTTTTTAGTCCATTTGTCATTTGTGTATAGGAGGTTATTGATTTTTTTTAAAGTTAATCTTGTGCCAGCTACATTGCTGGAGATGCTTATCAGCTGTGGGAGTTCCCTGGTAAAATGTATATGATCATATCATCTGCAAATAGAGATAGTTTGACTTCTTCCTTTATAATTTGTATCCCTTAATCTCCTTTTGTTCCCTTTTTGCTTTGGCTAAAACTTCAAGAACTATATTAAATAGATAAGGAGAGAGAGGACAGCCTTGTCTATTCCTGATTTTAGTGGGATTGCTTTGAGTTTCTCTCCATTTAGTTTGATGTTGGCTGTCGGTTTGCTGTATATAACCTTTATTAGGTTTAGGTATTTTCCCTGTATTCCTGATCTCTAGGACTTTTATCATGGAGGAGTGTTGGATTTTGTCAAAGGCTTTTTCTCCATCTAATGGGATGATCATATGGTTTTCTCTTTCATGTTGTTTATATGATGGATAACAATGACAGTTTTTCACACGTTGAGCCATCCCTATGTCTCTTGGATGAAGCCTACTTGATCATGGTGAATGATTTTTTGATGTTTTTTTAATTTGGTTTGCCAGTATTTTAATTAGTATTTTTGCATCAATGTTTATGAGGGAGATTGGTCTGTAATTCTCTTTCTTTGTTGCATCTTTGAGTGGCTTGAGTATCAGGCTGATTTTAGCCTTATAAAAAACAGTTTGCCAATGTTCTTTCATTTTCTATTGTATGGATCAGTTTGTAGAGTATTGTTATCAGTTCTTCTTTGAATAGCTGGTAGGATTCTGCACTGAAACAATCTGGCCCTGGGCATTTTTTACTTGGAGACTTTTAATAACCACTTCAATTTACTTGGGGGTTATACGTCTATTTAAGTCATTTATCTGGTCTTGATTTAATTTAATAAGTGATTCCTATCCAGAAAGCTGTCCATTTCTTTTAGGTTTTCCAATTTTGTGGAGTATAGATTTTCAAAGTATGACCTAATGATTCTCTGGATATCCTGGGTGTCTGTTGTTATTTCCCCCTTTTTATTTCTGATTCTGTTAAATTGGATTCCCCCTCCCTTCTTTTTGGTTAGTTTGTATAAGGGTTTATCTATCTTGTTGACTTTTTTATAGAACCAACTCTTTGATTCATTGATTGTATTGTTCTCTTTGTTTAAAATGTATTGATTTCAGTCCTAAGTTTGATTATTTCCTGCCCTCTATTCACTCTAGGTGAGTTTGCTTCTAACTGTTCTAAAACTTTCAGTTGTGCTATTAAGTCTCTTGTGTAAGATTTCTCTAGATTTTTCATGCAGGCATCTAATGCTATGAATTTTCCTCTTAACACTCCTTTCATTGTGTCCCATAAGTTTGGGTATGTTGTAGATTCATTTTCACTGAATTATAGCAAGTCTCTGATTTGCTTCTTAACTTCTTTCTTGACCTAGAGGTGGTTCAATTGGGAGATGTTCAGTTTCCATGAATTTGTAGGTTTCTGTGATTTTTGTTGTTGTTGAACTTTAGACCATGGTGGTCTGATATTATACAAGGAGTTCTGCCCATTTTTTGTATTCATTGCTGTTTGCTTTATCACCAAGTATGTGGTAATTTTATAGAAAGTTCCAAAGGGTGCAAGAAATATGTATATTTCTCTGTGTTTGGGTGGAATGTTCTGTATATATCTATTAAGTCCATATTTGGGTCATAACATCTGATAGATCCCTTATTTCTCTGTTGAGTTTTTGACTAGTAGACCTATCCAAGGGTAAAAGTGGGATATTAAAGTCTCCCACTATTATTGGGTGGGGTTTGATGTGAGGCTTAAGCTTTAGTAGTGTTTCTTTTACATATGTAGGTGCCCTTGTGTTATGGGGATAAATATTCAGGATTGAGACTTCATCTTGGCGAATTTTTCCTGAGATGAATAAGTAATATCCACCTTTGTCTCTTCTGATTGATTCTAGTTTGAAGTCTATTTTGTTAGATATTAGATGGCTATACCAGCTTGTTTCTTAGAACCATTTAATTGGAAAGACTTTTCCCAAACCTTTACTCTGAGCCTTTGTCTGATTTTGAAGTTGAGGTGCATCTCTTGTATGCAGCTGAAGGATGAATTCTGCTTTTGTATTCATTGTGTTAGACTGTGTCTTTTTATAGGTGAATTGAGTTCATTGTTATTAATGTATATTACTTACCAGTGTTTGTAATTTCCTATTATTTTTGGTGGTAGTGTGTGTGTCTCTTTTTCTTCTTTGGGTTTTTCTTCTGTGGTATTATCTATTGTTTGTGATTTCATGGGTGTATCTGGTTTCCTTAGGTTGGAGTTTTTCCTCTAATGCTTTCTTTATGGCCAGATTTGTGAATAGATATTGTTTAAATCTTGTTCTGTTGTGAAATATCTTGTTTACTCCATATATGGTGATTGGTACTTTTGCTGGGTATAGTAGTTTGGGTTAGCAGCCATAGTCTTTCAGTATTTGTATAACATCTGACCAGGACCTTCTTGCTTTCATTGTTTCCAATGAATGGTTGCATGTTATATGATGAATCTGCCTTTATAGGGAATTTGGCCTTTTTCTTTGCAACCCTTAATATTTTTTCTTTGTTCTGTAAGTTTAGTGGCTTGATTATTATGTGATGCGTAGACTTATAGGGGTCTAGTCTATTTGGTGTTATATCTTTATAGGCATTTCCTTCTTTAGGTTGGGAAAGTTTTCTTCTATGATTTGGTTGAATATATTTTCTGTGCCTTTGAGCTGATATTCTTCTTCTTATTCAGTTCCAATTATTCTCAGGTTTGTTCTTTTCATGGCATCCATATTTCTTGGATGTTTTGTGTTATGACCTTGTTGGTTATAGTGTTTTCTTTGACTGACATGTCTATTTCCACTATTGAATCTTCCACTTCAGAGACTCTCTTTCATTCTGTTGGTTATGTTTGCATCTTTGTTCCAGGTTGTGTCTTCAGGTTTTCTCTTTCCAGCACTGCCTTAGTTTGTGTCTCTGTTATTGCTTCTATTCCATTTTTAAATGTGTTTCTTTCAGCTGTTTGATTGCCTTTTCTTGGTTTTCTTTATTTTCTTTCATGGTTTGTTAATCTGCTCCAATTTTTTGTTTGTATTTTCTTTTATTTCTTTAAGGGATTTTTTAAAATATCTTCTTTTAAAGCTTCTATTATCATCATAAAGTTGTTTTTAAGGTCATGTCTTCTGCTTCTTCTATATTGCCATACTCAGGTCTTGATGTTGAAGAACCACCAGATTCTTCTGGTGGTATGTTGTTATACGTATTCTTGTACTGGTGTCTGCCCATTGCTTCACAGGTTCGCTGCAGAATTTGTCTGAATCTTAGAGAGCTGATTTTGGTACAGTCTTTTCTGGGTATGTCTGTGCTCTCTTTGTCCAATCTGGGTTCTTGGTCCACTTAAAGGTAGTATCTTCTCTTAGAACCCTAGTTTGCTCTTAGTCTGATCTTAGTCTACTGTGGGCCAGGGGTCTATGGGTTTCCAGTTGTCATGGAGGACGCTGAGGTAGCTGAGGTTGCTGAGGTTGCCGATGGTGGGTTGGGAATGGGATGGAGTTTTGGTGCTGAGATGTCCAGCGGCCTGGGTTTTTCTGGGGTTTGGGCTAACAGGGGGTTTTCCTGCTGGCTTGGATTTAGGGAGGAGCTGGGTGGTGGTGGTGTTCCAAGGGCTATGTCACCAGGCCAGGTTTGGAGACTGTGGTCTACACTTGGCCTGGGAACCTTGTTACTCACCTCTTAGTCTGCTGTGGGCCAGGGGTCTGTGGTTTTCCAAGTCATTGTTCTTAAGCCTAGTTCTTTGAGACAAAGCCTCTCAATGGCTATGCTGTCTCACCAGGGTGTGGTATAAATTCCTTTTTTTCTGTAAGTGTATGTTAGCACTCGACTTTTATGTGGGCTCTGGGATCTAACTCAAATCCTCATACTCATGCATAAGCTATCTCCTGCAATACACTACCTCTCCTGCTCTACACTTCCCTTAATGCTGTATTAAGTGAGAACTCATAAAATTATATTACACTACCCATTAAGAATAGAAGTTAAAAATATTTTGCGAAAGAAAACCCCTTAGTTTTTATAAGATGTTTTCTCTCAAGATGCATTTAGGATTTTTTTTTTATGTCAATGTATTACTGTGAGCTTTTTAGTAGTAGTAGTAGGAAAGAAGTGTGGTTAGATGAGAATTGTAAATACTGTCTTTCATTTTTAAAATTCTACTTATTTAGAATTGCTTTAAAATTCTCTCATGTATAATTTACTTTATTTTAAAGTGAATTTAAGCAGTGAGGTAAGACAAATTATAACTAAGTTGAAAGAAAAATACCAAACAAACAAAACGAGAAACAAAGTTAACCAAAAAAAAAAAAAAAAAAAATGCAAATGGATTCTGGAAGAGCCAGGAGAGAGCTGATTCCCTGTTTTCTCTGAAAGAAGCTTGTGACGTATAGTGTATCTGAATATACTTTCATTCACTCATTGAATAATCATGTAGCGTCTGCCCCTGCAAACACTTTCCATGTAGTCTTTCCTTCCTTGATATGTAGCGCCTATCTGACCTTCTTACCTCAATTTCCTTATACCCTCTTGTTTCTCCTTCCATTTTGTAAGTTGGAGAATTGTTCTATTTCAGTCTTTTTGCTTTTAACATCTCTTTTAAAATAAGTAATCTGGGATGGAGAGATGGCTCAGCAGTGAAGAGTGCTTGGAGCTCTTTTGGAGGACCCCAAAGTTCAGTTTCAGCACCCATATGGAATAGTTCAGTCACCTGTAACTATAGCTCCAGGAGATTCAATGCTCTCTCTGGCCTCCGAGATCACCTGCATGCCTGGCCACACACACACATACACACACACACACACACACACACACACACACACACACACACACACTGCCATAAATCAATAATGAGACAAATCTTTAAAGTAAGTAATCCCCAAATATGGAAAATTAGCTCACCAAATTTAGAAGACATACCTAAAAATCCACAGGAAGTATCCACTTTATATTCTTTGCCAGAATAACGAACTTATGTGGCAAAACAATACTTTGTTCTAGAAATGACTCACCAGAGGGCACACATACAATCTAGGCACAGAAATAGCCCCTGTCACCATTCTTAGGATATTACTGCCTAATTTTCAGCCACTCAAACAACAAACATGCAGTCATCTTCTATTCTTGCACGATACCCTCCCTGTCATCCAGCAGCCACATAAGAAAAAATGAGAGGTCTTGCTATATGCCAGCATCGAAAGGATATGAGGGAATGAATCACCTATTTACAAACATGGGAACTGCTTAAAAAGAACAAGCCAAGCTTAAGAGAAACAAAAATAAGCCTCCCAAAGAACTGGTTTGAAAGAGGTGAAGTCATTGTTGTAAGAGATTGAAATATTTGCAAAATAATTTTACATAAAACTCTCTTGGAACAAATGTGAATAGCACATATATCTTTTATTATAGCCACAGCAAATATTATGGATGAGATCAAGGAATAATAAACAAAATGTAGACATTGGAATTGTTTTGGGAACTAATTATTTGGGAGTTTATACTAAAAGCATTTTTAAGGTCAAAAGCTATAAAGAGATGGGAAATGTAGTGGAACCTTGGACATCTAACTACAGTCTTGGTTCTGCTAAAGAGATTAATGCTTAAACACTAACTTGGAATGTGTATGCCTTAGTAGTAATATAACCCCAAATTTTAGTGGCCTAAAATGCCAGCGGTTTGCTTCTTTCTCAGTTGAATCACAAGTTCAGTTCTCTAGGGAAACTGCTCAGGAAACCAGTTCACTTCCATTTGGCAACACAACTACCCCAACACATCACTTCATAAATTTCCATGGCTCAGGGAAGAAGCTGGAGAGCAGCATACAGCCTTTAAATACTTTATTCTGGAAGGAACACACTTTGCTTCTGCACATAGCTCATGGCTTAGACTAGTCACACAGCCACAGCCAGAGATAAGTGCCAGAAAAGCCAATGGATGCTGTTTTCTGTATGCTCAGGAGTGGAAAATGAAGTGAGAATAATTGTATTGCCACGGTACAATTACATTCATCAGTTTTATCATCACTGCAACCAAATGTCCGACAGAAACAAGAGAAAAAAATTATCTGACTTACCATTTCAGACACTTCAGTTCTCTATGACAGAGGGGTATGTCACAGCTAATTCCATGGAAGACAGAAAGCAGAATGGAACCCTAACAGAAAGAGATAAAGTCAAGATATATCCCAAAAATCATGCCTCCTGTGACCCTCTTTCTCCAACTAGACCACACCTTCTACAAAGTCAAATGTGGATTTCATCAAAGCCTTCATTGTCCAGTCACACCTAAAAGCATCTGTACCATCAGAAAAGTACTTTCTGAAGCTTCTAGAAAATTCTCAGTTCCATGAAGATTAACCATCACAGTTATCAATATTGTGACTTAAAGATTTTTTAAAGAGGGTGTTTTTTGTGTCGTTTAGAACTTTATCCAACCCACTATGTTTAACAAGTGTCACATTTAACTAGAATAACTGTGTCTCTAAGACAATTAAAGGAAGCTATTAGTTGCTTTCTAAAACCTATTGTAAGGATCTATTGATGAAGATGGCATTTACTTATGACACTGAACATGAAAAAAATAAAGCTGATATCTAACAAGGAACTTCATCCCTACTGACAAACGTTCATGGTGCTGGAAGGTACCCTACACATAACTAGAGAATGAAAGTAGTATCAATACCACCCAGTTACAAACTCTTTAACCTACAACAGCAACCCATCCACAAGAGATACTGGTACAGAAGTGTGACAAAGGTTATGAAAGTGAACAACTACTTTCTAAATACTCAACTTAAGGTCTACTCTATGAGATGGAATCCATTCCTGACACTGTGACCAACCAAGAATCTGAGATTAGATAGGCTGTGAGCCTAGGGGGGGAAACCTCATATTATTATTCTACTAACGGAATATACAAATGAAACGACTCCTGTTGAGAGATTGCTGTGCCTTGTTCATCCCACATCAAAGAAACATCTTGCAGTTGATGAGATTATCACAAAGACCCACAAAAAAAATAAGAGACTAGACTGCTCAGTCCCAACTGGAATCACTTCATTAAACCCCTCAGGGCTCAGCGATCTATGTAAAGGAGGAAGAGAGATAGAAAAGATAACTCCAATAAAATAATGTCTTCCAGGCAAAAGGACTGATATGATGCACATATGAAATCACAGAGACTGAGACAGCACGCACAGGACCTGCCCGGGTTCAAAGGGAACAAAATTCTAAGACTGAAGAAAGAAGTGGACACAAATTTTCATCCATAAAGAAGAAAATTATTTTCAGTTGATAACTGTTGGGAAGGAAAAAATAGTTTTTGCCAATTGAGTGGGACTAGGTCTCTCTACTGTGCCCCATGCCCTAGAGTAGTTGGCCAACCTGAATCAAGCATCATGATTCAAGAGCATGTGTACATGTGTGTATATACGCGTGTATACTTTTTGTTTTGATATTTCTGTCTTATTGGTTTTCTTTTATTTTTCTGTTTTGATTTTAGAGTTTTTTGTTTTGTTTTGGGGGATTTTTGTTGTTGCTGCCTTTCCTGAGAAAGTGTTAAGAAACAGAAAGACAACAACAGAGAAAGGAAGAACATGAAGTTGAGTAGTTAGTGAGGTGGATACAATCTGAGAAGAGTTATGTGTAATAAAATACTATGATCAAAACACTGTATGAAATAAGTCTTAAAATAAAAATTCTAAAAGAAAAACAAAGATGCTTGCCTAGTCAAACTGAATCCCATACCAGAGGCATGTAGTTCGACAAAAGGCCCAGAAAACACAATGGATGATAAAGTAACCTTCCAGGAAATGAAAGAGGTTTATCATTTATATCCTCATACTGCTTCACTAATTTCTTAAACAGAAAGCAACTATTGGACAATATTCATAGAATTACAGGAGGGTCACATTTGTTATTTGTGGATGTTCCACGACTTAGGAAAGGTCACAGTGTATTATGTGGAGCCATGCACCAGGCTCATCGCTCTATGTAACTCATCATCATCACTAGTGTGTGTTCTTTCCTCACCCTTATTCAGCACATGCCGCTGATGTGCAGGCATTAAACATTTGGAGGGCAAACCTGCTTCTCCTGTGCCTCATGTGGAATCACACAGAAGGACTGGAGAGGCTGAACATTCCTAATACTCAAGTTCTGACCCCAAGTAATTATCAGTCCAACTCTGGTGACCTCTCAGGATAATCCTAGACTTGGAGAATCCTTGATGCACAAGAGACTCCTGGGCATCAAGTGACCATCTGACCTTAAGTTAAATCCCTATCTTCTCTGTTGAAGTCATTAAAAGAATCTTGTTTTCTCCTTTTTCCTTTATTTACAAAAATACAAAAAATGTTCTGACCTCATGTATTGTCTGTTTTCCCTTCTTTAAATTGCTGGAAACATGTTGTCAGCAGAAGTGTCTATCCCACCAGCAACTCCCAAATACCTAGCAGCCATTTCCTAAATTACCACACAGAGACTGATATTAATTATAAATGCCTGGCCAATGGCTCAGGCTTGGTATTAGCTAACTCTTACACTTAAATTAATCCATATTTATATTTATGTGTTGCCTCATGTCTCATGGCTTGTTATCTCATTTTCTACACATTCTGATTTTTGGTTGGCATCTCTCTAGACTCTGCCCTTCTTCCCATCATTCTAAGTTTGGCTTTCCTGCTTCCTGCCCAGCTTACCAGCCTGACAGCTTTTTATTAACCAATGAGAGTCTCTTTATTCAACTCAAAACCAAAAAGAAGTGCTGCTATGAAATAATCTTTTTGTACACTGTGAAGATATGTCTTTGTTAGGGCTCCTTTTGACTGGTTTAATAAAAAAACTAAGTGGGCATTAGCTAGACAGAAGGTAAAGGCAGGATAGCCAGGCAAAGAAGATTCTGTAAAGGAGAAAGGAGGGGTCTCCAGAAGACAGAGAGAATAAGACATGCTGGAGGACGGGTAAAGCCATGTCTTAATATGCAGATTAATTGAAATGAGTTAATTTAAGTTGTAAGAGCTAGTTAATAACAAGCCTAAGCTATAGCTGGGCTTTTACAATTAATAATAAGTCTCCTTGTCATGTCTTGGAAGCCAGAAGTCCCCATGGAAAAGTCCAACTACAAACCACCAAACCTAAGTCCCTGCTCTTTCCTTCCTGTGCACCTTCTCTATCCAAATTGAGGAATTCTTTATGGCTAATTCTCGTCAGATAGTCACTGGCTCCACCCCTTGATTTAAGTTAAACCTTATTAATAATCCCAGAGTGTCACATTGTGTGCAAATATCCCACAGCCCCCTACTACTACATATGCACAGAATAGAGACATTCTTTTATTTGCTTACTTGTAGTAAGAAACAAAACAAAATGACAACAATGGTCACCTTTAAAATGAGGGATTTAAAATGTATTAAATTTTTGAAACCTACTATATTGAACAACATACACTGCTATGATAAAGAAAACAGGCTTTCCCCAAAACCCAGAGCTTTCTTAGTCTAAGGCCTGGGAAATACTGTGGAAGTAGCCAACACAAGGACCAACCCTGAGCTGCAAAAGTTGAGATTCAATTTATAATGACTCATTACTTCCCCAAACTCAGAATAGTCCTTAAACATGTATTACAAAGAACGTCAGAGATTTCCAATGAAATCTACCCCTCATGCACTGTCCAGAGAGGGACATATGCTCATCAAAATACTTTGCAGTGAACTTTACCCCTCCTCTGACTCATCTGACTAAGCAGAGTCATTACACCAAACTAACAGCACCCATGCCTTTGGATTGAACCATAAGTAAGTGTAGTTTTTTTTTTTTTTCCCAGCAAACAGAGGCTGTTTCAGAACCACAACTTGTCAAAGCACAGAGATCAGCTGGTCATGGCATGTCCAGTCCCAAATAACACATTTACAATACAACTAATGTACTTAAGCCTCAGGGAATATTGCAGAATAGGCACAGAAAGATTGTTAGAGCCAGATGACCGGGCTGTCTATACAATTGTGTCTCCTAGAAGTGGCAGGAAAGCTACACTCACAATATCTCAACAATATGGTTGCCTAAACAAGATCCAAAGACAATACCAATAGACATATTAACATGGAAGAGAGAAATCTCTAAGGACCCCATCACTAAGCAAAGAACTATGGGTCACTCATGACTGTTGAGAGACAGCAAAGAAATCTTCCCCAGGATGGCTTTCTAACTGGTCATCCAATACCAAGTGGCCAGGCCTAAAATTATATACACACACACAGCACTAAAGAGATTCAAAAGTGTGGGTGTGTAAATTGGAGAGGGAATGAGGGGGAGGATATGGGAGTGGTTGAAGGAACGGAATGCAGAAGGGATTTGAGGAAAGAAAGGAAGGAAAGAAATGGTGCAATTATGCTTTTAATCATTTACAAGAGAGCAGAGTGACAATGATTCTGCTTTATAACTCTACAGTAGGCAGGGCCATGAGTGCTGCCATTGATCAGTTTACATACTAACTCTGGTGGTACCATTTCAATAGTTACGCATATTAAACAAGACCATTTTCATGCTCATGCCTTCTAGAAGATTCTTATCTTGGGCCAGCCACAGTATTCCCACAATGGGCAAGTCACCCTCGGTGAGTAAATTGTGGCTCACTGGAATTCTCTCAATCTGAGTTCTCCATGAGCCATTACTTCCCCAATTTGCTGCTACAATGAGAATTCATAGTAATCTGGAAGCAACCAAGCATTAATTTTATGACCCTCAATTGTTTTCATCAAATAAAAATTGAATTAAGTTTAATTGTAGAATCATGGCTCAAAAATTGTCAGTCCATCTGTGGAAGCCTCGGTTAACTAGACACTTTATGAACACCAAGTCCTCGGCTGAGTACTCTGAAGTACACAGGGCTCCATACTATATATTACTAAAGACACTGAGACTTATGGTGATTTGGGAGTTTTGCTTTTCACATGCATGTAGTGATGAATCTATATGTGATAAGCATTATTCAAGATAATTTAGGATTAAATTCAAAGCAGTTATCCTTTGCTTGCTTGTGATTTTCCTCTTATTTGGAGGAAGACAAGCAAAATAATTAATAAAGTTCTTCCAGGTCTTATTGGCATTAATTTAAACACAATGGCAGCATTGGAATCAACACAATTAAAAACATGTATAAGTGTATCATCCTCAATTGGATTAAAAAGACTGGGCTACCCTAGCTAAGCAGTGATACAGAATGACTAAAACTTTGTGCTTTGGATAGGTTTCAACACTCACAAGTTATTCTAAGATTTATTTCCTCGTCGATGAAAAGGACACATGTAGTATGAGGTTTCTGGCCCGGACTTTCGGGCCTAACCTCAAGGTTTAGGACCCACAGACCTGCAGACCCTCAGACCCTCAGTCCCACAGAGACACACAGATGCTTTCAATAGTTTTTGGCTGATCAGCCTCAGGCCCAGGCATATAACTTTCTAACTCTGTACCCTTCATCTAACCCATGATTCTTCCTGTTCAGCCATGCGGCTCGGTACCTTTCTTTAGAGCAGCATGGTTGTCCTATGCTTCTTCCAGCTTCTCTCTGGCATTCTGCCTTGTGCTTCCTGTTCTCAGAGTTTTCCTTAGTCTGGTAGCCCCACCCACACTTCCTGCCTGCCTTTGGCCAATCAGCGCTTTTTATTAAATCAGTGGGTGAGACAATTATTTACCATGAAACAACACAATATCCCTATAGACACATGATAATCTTCCCTCATAGGATAGCATGATTATGAAATGTGGTAATATAATGAACACTTATTACAGTCCTTTGACATAAACCATAATATGGAAAAAGGCTGATTTTGAGTACAGATTTATTCTTAGTTTGTATTTTAGAGTAACCATTTTCTCTTTTTCCCTGATTTGCTGGTGTTTCCTGTGTGTGTTATCAAATAGAACCTTTCCTAGTGGGAGAAACAGGGCTCAGCTGTTTCTCTGACCTGACATGGGTGTCGCCCCTCTCACTGTTAGCGATGACACACTGACAGCAGTGGCAGCTCTTGACCCTTTACTAAAACCACCTCCAAAGGGCGATTGTGCACCTCTCTGCTTTGCTGCTGTTGCTATCCACACAGTAGTTGGGGGGCAGCACTCTCTAGGTTCCCACTACATACACTTAGGTATGCTGTCCAGAGGAAGCTGGACTGGATAAATTATCAAAGAAAGAGGAAGTGAGCTAACAAAACAGCTGAGATCAATGAAGTCCTGGTGTGATTCACACATGAAAATCACTAAGGTGAATGGGCAAGAAAGAGTGGAATGTAGCTGGGTCCAGGGAAATGCAAATCCCAATGTTGAATTGGGTTTGTGGACTGACTTCTACCAATCTACGAGTTGGAAGTGTGCATGAGATCAAGTTACATTTGAAATCCCTATCCACCCACCCAACAAATATTTATTGAAGACATAAAATACAGTCACTCTGAGATGTTACAACATAATGTTAAGAAAAACCAATTTATGTTTCTACCAGCATTTGCCTGATTAGCTTTTCTCTTAGACACATGGGTCTAAAAATAGAAAGTTTTCCATGTCTGAAAATAGCGAACGGGTTTTCACTACCTCTTCTGCTGAACTCTTTACAACAGGCTCTTCAAGTATCCATAAGTATGCATAAAAGCACACTAGAAGCACCAGGGCAGTGGTTCTTAACCTTTGCATTGTAGCCCTCTTGATAATCATTTATCTCTGAAAACATTTGCATTACTACTCTTAACAATAGCAAAATTATAGTTATGAAGTAGCAATGAAAATAATTTTATTCTGGGGGATCACAATAACATGAGGAGCTGCATCAAAGGGTAGCAACATAAGGAAGGTTGAGGACCACTGCCCTAGGGAAAGGAACCTGATGTTACTGGGATCAAAAGCTTTCAAAAACTAGCAGGTCCATAAAGCTAATGCCATCAAAATGAGATGATGTGCTGATAATGTGGATACAAGGAATCTAAGAGCTAAGCCATGGGAAACTGTTTCCAGCCACTTAACATCTGCACTAGAATGATTCAGTGGAGGCTTAAGGTCTGGGCACAGTGATGCAAACCAGAGAGAGAGAGAGAGAGAGAGAGAGAGAGAGAGAGAGAGAGAGAGAGAGAGAGAGAGAGAGAGAGAGAGAGAGAGAGAGAGAGATGAACCTATAAATGGCCACCAATGGAAGTCAATCTTAATCATATGGAGAATCAACCAGGGTGCCATGATTTTTAAAACTGCCTTTGGAGCAGAGTTCTCTGGAGAGAAAAATGGAATTGGTGGGGCAGTCTTGGGGAGGAGAGAGAGCATACTTGGAGCAATACGGGACTCAGTTTTTCATATTGCTGTCTCATCTCTGTAGCTATAACACAGGGGTTATAAGATTCACCTGAAATAGTTCTCAGAGATAAGGACTAATACATAGAAAGCATCCAACACAGAAATATCCCTGAATAATAACACTGCTGCTGCTGGTGGTGGTATCACCTGATAGCTGCTGATAACTATATCTGATTTCATGAATTTATAAGCATGCCTCTTCTTGGATGTTGAATAACTCCGATAATCTCATCCCCAAATTCCTCACCATTTACTCTCAACTGGCTTTGTCCTCCAGCATGGTCCTGGAGGTCAAAAGTTCATTCACTAAGCAGATACTTATTGAAGTCCCACCATATGCTAGAGTGCTGTGATTCAGCAATAAGCCAAAAATACCACACTGCTTTTGTGTCATTTATAGCCTGACAAAGGAGAAGGAGATCGCTGAAACCACCCTCCAAGGAAGTATAAAAATAAGACCCTCCTCACTGCAAAGGGAGCTGAATGGTGCTGTGAGAGCTGGGTCAGCCATCCATGGATGCTGTGATCAAAGGGGAAATTATACATTGCTGGGCAATTTCAATTATGTGGTTCAAGCAGAATTTCTCAGCTCATTATCTGCCTTGTATGGCAACACATAGGAGACACTAAACACCATTCTATTGCCAACTGCTGCAATGGCCGTTGATTGGCCAGTTTTGAGGATTGTTTTTCTGAACAAAACATTTAGATGTTCAAAATTAACGACTTAGATCTCTGTTCTCAAGTCTGTGAATAATTAAAGTACATGCTTATACTGCCTTTATTTCTAAGATCTAAATGCATGTGGTGTGTGCATTTCTTGAAAAGAAAATGTTTCTTGCTGTGATATTTTAGTTTCTGACGGAGTCCTACTCAGACAGCCCCTGGCTAATCTAGGAAAAGAGTTGATGTGGCAAAAATACCCTAATGGAAAAAGCTGGAATTATTTCCTTTTTTGCTAGCAGGGCAGAGCCAGGTTGAGAATGTCACTCTTTTCTCACTGGAAAATCAGAATAGAAAGAGAAAAAACTCCTGTTATTAAATGATTGCTACAGAAACATAAGTCTCTCTGTTTTGGTTCCTTTGTGGGAAAATCAGTGGCTCAGTGAAGAAGCAGAGCAATATCAGCCACATTTACGCCGTACTTGCTCACCTCCAAGCATGATTATTTGCATAATTAGAACACCTATAAATGGCTTACTGTGTCTAACTAGTTTATGATTATTAGGTGCGTATTGAATCTTATTGGGTTTTTAATAAATCGTGTATTCTAGAGAGAAATGAAGGTCCAGTGTTTAGGTGATAATGAAGGCTCAAGGAACATCGACAGTAACTACCAGAATTGAGAGGCATTGTATAAAGGTATGTGATTCCATGCAGCCCATACCTTGGCATGTCAGTGGACACACTCTCAGGCTTGGAAGGAATGACCAGGAGATGTCTGCAGAAACCAGAATTGTATTCAGTGTGATTTGTCTCCATTCTCATCAACAGTTGGGTTAGATAAAAATTAATGATGATTTTCATTGATCTTAAATACAAAAAAAAAAAATTTAACTTAGGTGGGTGGATGTAGAAGAGCAAAAAAAACAAACAAACAAACAAACAAAACAAAACAAAAAAAAAACATATTGGTGTCTTACAACTGCTCCTAAATACTAAAACTCTTTTGCATAGAGATTTCATAACAACTACCAACCATGGCAGGGTGTGATGTTTAACTGTGAACTATTCCCCAAGGGCTCCTGCCTGTGAACGCATGGTGCCCATCTGGTGGCACTATACTGGGAAGTTGTGAAAACAGTCAAAGTGCCTAACTGATGAGCACAGGCCACTAGGTGCAGACTTTGAGATCCAATCCTGCTTCTTCTCATTCTGTCTCTCCTTCCTGGTCAGCAGCATGTGATGGTGCCACAAGTCCTAAGCACATCAGTCACCAGGTATTATCAGCATGATGGACTATACATCCCTTAATCTGTGCGTCACAATAAACTTCTCTTCCACTTGGAAAAAAAAAGAAGAAAAGAAATTGTAATGGACTCTGTGAAGATAACACAAAATAACTGCTTTGTTCTCATTTATCAAACAAAATAATTTTCTATTTTCTTCATTGAATCTCAGCATGTACCCAGCATATAAAGATGCCCAGCTAAACAGCTTCCATTGTTCAGCTATTGTGTGGTCCTTGGCCAAAATGGTGGCAGTTGTAATATGTGTCATGTGAAGGAAAGAATTGTCTCTCAGGCAACTTTTCAACCATAGAGCATCCTCTACTTTGAAGAAATCCAACTCATATGATTTTGAGATTTTAATCCCAAATCTGTATGTAAATGATGTGTTGGAGGGGAACTGGAAGTTGCTTGAATTACTAAAATAACTTGTTCATTTATACAAGATGCCCTGTGCATATTCTTCAGTAATCCACTGATACCTTAAAAATAGGACAGGGCTTAATGCAATGGAAAAATTAATATAATACTCCAAAGCTACCCTTTCAGACACTTGACTTTCCAAGTTAATTCCAAAAGCTTATGGGAGGAACTGACTCTGGTAAATATTAGAACTACAGAAAGATACCACAGAATCAGTTAATAAATCACCCCAAGATTCCCATGGATATAATATATGTTTTTTTTCCTTGTTCCAAATGATCTTAGACCTAAGACTAGAGTCACTGTTTAAAAGGCATCCCAAATGAATTACTCTTATTGTTTTCATAAACTAGATGGAGCCATTCCTGACATGAAAGCATAATTTAATTAAAACTGAAGTGCAGATGAGCCGGAATTGAAAGCAAAGGAGGTGCTATTAAACCCAGAGCGGTCTTTCATCCAGTGCCCTCTGGCCCTAAGCACACAGAGCAGACATCTGTGCAGAGGGGATGTCACTGCCCTGTTAGGATAAAAATAATCATGGTAATAATAAAATAATACCATGACCATTATTAGAGTGATTAAAAAGCATTAATTATAGTGAACTATATTGCAGATGGTATCAAGTAATGACTACTTAGCTAAATTCCACTTCAATGACTAGTTTTAATTATTAATAGCAATCATATTGCTGTTGAAATTTTTCCTTTATCCTTCAGTATCCATACTCTCTTGGTGGCAGGGATTAAGGAGACCTACATTTTAAAGTCTGAAACAGATTTTTGACGAGATTGGGTAACTTTTTTAGCTCACCTTTCTCTGCGACCCACTTGTTGAGATGGTTTTCTTTGTTTTTATATGACCTCCTCTGCCTTTCCAGGACGTAGTCATCACTTGACAATGCCCAAACAGTGTACTGTTTCTAACAACTTGGGAAGGCATGGGCAACTCTTCTGGATAATTCCAAGTTGCCTGGATGTTCAACGTTCATTCCATCACTCAAAGGGACATATATTCATCTATTCTTACGTATCACACTATGACGGAAGACATCAGAGAATTGAAAACGTAACACCATATTTTACCAGACAGCTTTACTCAACCTACTCAAGCTTATTAGCGCAGACTAGCATAAGAATATCTGAGAGTCTACTCAATATTCTAATACATCAGCTCCTCTCCCAATGACTAGTCTATCAGATAGACAAAGTAACCATGTGCTGCGGGAATTCCAAGCATCCTTTACAATGTCTTGACACTAGAAATCCTAACTCAGCTTTCTAAAAGTGTCTAAAAGTCTGTTTCTGGGTATTTAAAGACACATTGCCATAAGCAACATGACACTTATGTTTGTAGTTTATATTTTCAATCTGATTTGACGATGTTTATCCCACATTGGAATATTTCACCATGTTGACTTAAAGTGGAATTCCTCATATATTTAATTTTAAACTACTAGATTACACTTTGCCTTCTATTTTTCTTTTGCTCACTCTTGGCTGCTTCCTCCCTTCTCTTATTTCTGTCTATTTTTCCCATATTATTGTCAATGTTTCTACAAGTGTTGCGTAGAGTAAGTCTCTGGCTTGAATTTTTTTGTCACTGGGAAAATTTCAGTTACCTGATAAATATTATTTCTGTCACACTCTCTTATTCTTGACTTTTCTTTCCTTAAATATTTTTAACTTTAATTAAATTTTTGAGACAAGGTCTACCATGGCTGGCTCAAAACTCATAGAGATCTGCTGGTCTCACCTCCTGAGTGTGGGGATGTGAGGCATGTACCACCCCATCATCCCATCTTGGACATTTTAATCACAAGTATTTTGAAGTCCATGCTTGCTAAATCCATGATCTGGAGCCACCATAGGCCTAGTTGTTTTGCCCTTTGCCTCTCCTGGTTTGGAATAACACATCTGTGTTTCTGCATAGTTACACGGAACACACAGGCAAAAAGAAAGGCTCTTCAATTAGAAATATTCTTCCTAAGAGAATCCTAAATTTGTTTCTGGATAAAGACAATGAGAGACGTTATCAATGACTTCCTTCAGTTTAATCAAGGTTTGACATAAAACAAAATCTATTTCTAACAGTATTGGATCAGGCTTATCATTCCAGAGACGGAAGGATTTTAAGTTCAAGGCCAGCTTGGAAATACTGAGCTCAAAGAGATAATGGTAACATAGAAAGATCTTGCAAAAATAAAACAAAGTGTGGTTGGAGGGGCTACAGACTTATATCAGTGGTAGAATCTTTGCCTAATATGCACAGGGTCCTTGGTTTGATCTGCAACACTAAACAACAATTTCCCATGTACCATTACTCTTAGAAAGAACAACCCTAAGATCTCAACACAAAAGCAGGCATTTGGCAGATCCCCTTTCTTGGTAAAATTTTACCACAGATATTTGTCTCACCTGCCCTGTGAACCTCACAGCTTTGCTTATCTTCTGAGATTCTGAGGGTCCTCCTGCAGAAATAGGAAGAAATAGGAGAGCTGTGGAAGAGGAAGCAGCCCCAAGGGCCAGCCAGACCCACACTTTGGGGCTTTTTTCTTCTCTTCAATCTCTTAATACTTAAGCCTCAGAAAAGATGCTTTTCATATCTGATACCTTATTTTTGCATTGTTCTGGTGGGAAAATTGGCCCAAATTGCCTAGTTTCCTGTCACCAGAAGTAGATCTCCCAGTGTCTAGACTATAAACATCAGAGAGCTGCCCATGACTGGAAGCTTTCTCTAGCTGTATAATCTGAACACTAGCAAAAAACACATCCATAAATTTCATTTTTTTGCATTTTAAGTAAATAAGCATGTTTATTCTGTCCTGGATTGTACTGTGGGATAGAGAATATAAAGGTGAAATCTGGGTTTCTCAAGTAACCTCCCTTAGGGTTAAGCTGACATGTAGATTCTCACAGAACCTCTTGGAGATGGTTGAGCGAGAGGAGCAACAAAGAGGGAGAAAAAAAGAAAGGTAGATGTCTTGATGGAGGAAGCCAATTTGGAGTTCAAAGGAGACTGGGTGCTAGGGAAACCTCCAGGAGCCCACTGGATGTCCTTGGCTAGGTCTCCAACCAATAGTGGAGGGGGTGCCTGGACAGGACTTACCCTATAGTCAAATGAATGACCACCTTAGGTGTCATCACAAAGTCTATATCCAAAGGTGAGTGGAGGTGGAGGCAGAGATCCATGGCTGAGAACTGGGCTGAGCTCTTGGTCCAGCTGAGAGCTGGGGAGGAAGGTCTGTATGAGCAAGGAGATGGAGATTATGGGGAGAAGTCCCTCAGAGGTTGCTGGCTAGAGCTCTGAGAAGCTCACTGAATCAAGAATGGCCACTGGGGAACCACCTGGAAAAGGAACTAAGCTCTCCAACGATAGGCAAGTGAAGACTGGCATGGGTAGTATACGGAGCCTCAAGGGATGGGATCAGTTCCTGTGCATGGGCTGGCACCTTGGAGCCCATTCCCTGCAGAAGAACACCTAACCCAGTCTTGATATCCGGATGAGGAAATCAGACTTTCCTGGAGTGGATGTGCTATGCTGAGCTAATCCACTTTGGGATTTCTTGATCTTTGTGGGGAGGAGATCAGAGAATGGGGAGGAGGGAGGATGGGGTCTGACTGGGAGAGATTGGAAGGAGGGAGGGGAGGAAGAGTGGGGGGGCAGAAATACATGGAAAAAATATACCAGTAGAAGAAATAAAGCAGAATATATATTAATATACACATGATTTTTTTTCTGATAAGAAACATTTTAGATACTGCTGTCTAGATGAAAGTATACTGCCGAGGCTGTCTCACTGGGAAGATCAGGGTAAGGACAGCTCATCCATCTGTGGATGCCAATGGCAAGGTCGATCATCAACTGTATTGTTTGCCCTTAGCATGAAAACTCTGCTCAACCTTAGCCTGATGAGCCGCTCTGAAGCCTTTCCCCAGGAAGCACTGGCTGCTAATTGCAAAGTAGTTCTGTCAGCATTTCAGAAAGTTTATGCCCTCTGCTAAGAGTAGGCATAGCCATTTATTTAATTAAATATTTATTCATAAACACTGTTAATGTACAAAGTACCCACCTAGGTATGTCAAAAGTAAAAGGAAGAATTTTATTGTTATCTTTTAATCATCTGATATCAACTCTATGACTGTGGTTTTTAAGATTTCTGTTGTTCACATCTTTGTTGTAAGTCATCTCAAACCAGTTCGGAAAGAAGACAAGGCATAAATAATTAATAAATCCATGAACCAATGTCTATTTCCATTCTCAGAGTGTTTATGATCCATAACTAACTCAGCTTACTGGGAAGTTAATCATAGTGGTCTGTCCTTGGGTAGAAGGTCACTGAGATACTTCCGAGCATGTAAGATGCTCTTAGGAGGTGACATTGTGAGCTGTCTGCTCACACACCAATCCAGCTCTTTATTTTCTTACAGAACACACATATTCTTTCTCCATTTATCTACTTGTCTTTCCCCTCATGCATGCATGTGCACGCTCATACATGCACACACTCATACACACTAATGAGCCTTACAGGAAGCTGATCAACATCTTAGATGCTGCCCAAGCTCCAAGCTTGCATCTAAAGTTAATGTTCATAGGTTCTGTAATTATGACAGTGATGGGCTCTGTGACCACTTCTGGACATTGAGATGTCAGAACAAGTACCCTAAGTAGTTTGTAAGGCAAAAACCACAGAAAAAGATGTCTCCTCTACCTCCTTTGGACATTTTGTGATTTTTTTCTGACATCTAGACCTGCTACATCCTTCTTGCCGTAAGATTTCAAAGATGGTAACAATATGGTACCCTGAAAACATCACTGAGCCTAGGACTGAAAGTGAAGTGTCTGTATTTACCACTGTCCACTGCAAAAAGGCTTCCCTCCCTCGAGGCTGGGAATGGCTTTTGTGCATGAGAGTAAACATTTATTTAAAATCCAGGTACATGGAATTATATAGCATAGATGTGCTGAATTTATTTAGCTGCTTAATGATTAGGATTAGAGTTATTTTCAAGTATGTGTCCTTGCATACAAAAACACAGATGCAGAGAGATTTAGAATACATGGGTGAACACTGTGCTACAGTAAATTATATGGAATAGAAACACTGATCCAACATGTACCTCCAAACACACAATTATAGGAACAAAATTCAAGAACAATATGTAATGTATAACGATGTTAATATACATATGCAAAAATATTAATTTAGGGGAATTTAAAGGTAAATAATTTAAGGTAACATAGACTTCTGTGGTGGAGGCAGCACAAGAACCCAGACCTTGTGAATCCTACTTTGGTATGGTAGATAAGAATGTCTCTTTACATTGCTTCAAGGCTCTTAGATCTTCGGTGAAGGTCAATAAGACCTCCAGGCAAGATGGTAGCAAGGAAGTTGTCATTGTGCGATGAAGTAAAGTCAGGATAGGATGAAAGGTTCTATTGCAAAGAAAAAAGAGGAAGAAGTTCAGAGATCAGCTGTAGGATATTCGATCGCACTGTTTAAAAGGCACCTTCTGATTGGTTTTATAAAGAGCTGAATGGCCAATAGGTAGGCAGGAGAGAACAGGCAAGACTTTCAGAGACAGATGGAAACTCGAGATGAATCTAGGGACAGGGAGGAAGCCAGCAATATTTGGAGCAAGTCAGACCTTCATTGTGGAGGAAAAATAGAAAGCCATGTGGCAGAATGTAAATTAACAGAAACAGGTTAATTTAAGTTGTAAGAGCTACCTGGGAACAAGTCTAAGCTAAGGGCCAAGCTTCCACAATTAAAAATAAGTCTCCATGACAGTATTTGGAAGTTAGCAGCTAAAAAAAGAAAGTCAGACTACAGAAATCCACACAGAGGTAAATGTGCAGAAAGAACTGAGGACTGGTGTCATGGTGCTAAGCAAAGACCGGGGCAGTTTCATCTGCTGCTGTTCCTTAGCTGAGGGCAGAGACACAGAAGCTGCTTGTAAAGGTAAGCCAGGACAGGAAATCCTACCTTCAAGACGAGCCTGTGGCTCTCACAAGCCTCAGTGTCAGGCATAGGCTTTGGTGAGACCATGATTCCTCCCACAGAGCTGGCAGTGAAACCAATCACATTGTGTCATTCCGTGCTCAGGACAAGGCTGGACACCATCTGGAAAAAAGAGCCTATTGCTCAAAACCAAGAATGTTGTCCCCTCAATCCTTCTCTGTTGAGCATCCTCCAGCTGGTGAGAAGGCTCAGGCTGGAGATGTAATGAGTACTGCCCCCAAATAGAAGAACTACTACACTTAGGGCAGGGGTTTTGAGCTGAGTGTTAGAATCCTCAAGGCAGACTGTAGACATGACAAAGGTGTTGATTCTCAATAGTACAGATTGGATTCATAACAAATGTACAGAATCAAGAATTCCAGATAAAGTGTGTCAATCTAGACATGAGGATCATGAGAGAAATATGAAGTGAGCCTAGAACACTCATAAATTGCACAATGTTAACAGCATAAAAACATACAAAAAGGGATCCATCCCAGGAAGGAGCTATTGTGAAGAAAATTGACTAGAGAAAACACACACACACACCTCAAGTTCACATGAATATCCCTCATGTGAATCCAAAGCTGAGACTGGTTCATGCTTTAAATACAAGGCCAACCCCTGAAGCTTCCATAACAACTTTGAACAGAAAATAACATGTGTACCATGTGCCTCAGGGTCTCTGAGAAGTTAGTGGAACGGTGACCAGCTGAAGCCTGTGGCATAGGAAGGAAAGCCCCCACAACTTCAGATGATAACAAATCATATGCATGAAACAGAAATGTTTTCATTTAAAATATATTTTAAAAAAATAAGCTACAATGTGGCCTGACATCAGGAGACAATTGTGGGTCATGAAGCCTCACTTTGGTTTGCCACAGCCCCACAGTGAGGAAAAGGCCACAGAGTTTCATTTCAGGGAGGAGGGTGGTTAAATATGGGATGTTGACAAGCGAAAGGACATAGGTAACAGGTGGCTCAGGCAGGGAAGCTCATAGGGAGAGACAGCAAGGATGAATCCAGGGAAATATGAACAGGAAATTACTTGCCACACATGAGTGTGCATACACTTGAGTGCACACATGGGCAGGTACACATGCATACAACTCATTAAAAATGATTAGATTTTTTCTCATTTACTGACAATAAACTTAAAGTATGATAATTCTGAGCTTTGGATGAGTGGATACATTGCCTTCTAGAGCCACCTATGTGCTATTTATTTTAGGAGAGCTGGTATCCTTCCCCTAGGACAATTAAGAGGATAATTTTACAAAGACAGGCCTTTTGCCTATACAAATGGATCTCAGAGCTGTGATTCTATCATCACAGCGGACCTGGGAGATGCAGCTAAATTAGAATATTAGCCACCCCAGCAATTAGAATTGTGAAAGTTCCAGGAAGGTATGAAAATATTGTCAGCACGTGAATTCCAGAGTTTAATATGACTCAAGAGACTTTATCCCCTAATTCAAAAAAGAAAAGTCATCAAATTGAAGATAGCCCTGAAGATCATTGACTATACACCCAAAACAAGCTTAATCATCCTTGTGCAGTGAGTCACATTAAATGTAAATGGGTTAAACTCAACAATAAAGAGATAAAAACAATAGGGGGACTCTGTAGCCTCAACTGGATATACCAGACTGAACTTGGGAGTCCTAGCCCTCCCTGGGAAATGGATGGGAGGATGCATGGGGGGAAAGAAGAGGAGCAGTGGTAGGTATGAGAAAAATATTTTAAATAAAAAATACCTTAGCTTCTTAAAATTAAAAAACAAATATTACCTCTGGTCTCTATTTCTTTGTGTGTGTGTTTATTTATTGCTTTTTGTAAGAAGAAGTTTCTGGCCAGGACTAGCCCCAAGATCTGAATCAACAGTCCCAAAGTTCCAAAGAAATACACAGAACCTTGTATTAATTTATGCTAACTGACCTATGGTACCATTATATAACTTGTTAACTCTCTATTCTTAAACTAACCCATGATTCTTATCTTGTTTTGTAATAGGCGGGTGCCCCTAGAGCACCCCAAGACACCCCAAGACCACGGCTAATGACCACTGTTAACATTAAAGAAAAAGAGAGTTTAATGAATATGAATACCAGTACACACATGTGCGGGCTTCAGGCACTGCAGAAAAGCCTGGAGCCCCGAATATTTTCGAGGCAGAATTCTTATACCCCACTCTAGATAGGGGAGGGGGTATGGGCGGGCTTGGTGCGATAACAGGGCGGGGCCAAAGGTCAGCTTAGGACAGAGTTTAGGAATGCAGGCAGGCAGGTGGGCAGACAAGTGTATTTCCTGTGAAACAATAGGACCACCTGAAGACATTCATTTCCTGAAGCAGGGCACATTGTGCAAGCTTCAGAAAGTTCTTGCCTTGGCAAACAGTTAACAGTTCTCATGGTAGGGCTTTCCTGGGTGGCCCCACCCAGGTTGCTATGGAAGGAAGAATGTGGTCTCACCAGATTGCTAGGAATTCAGGAAGTATCAGGCTCAGGTTGCCGGGTGTGTCCCAAGCAGCTATCTCAACCTTGGCTAGTTTCAGGGACTTCAGGAAGGGGTGGAGGGGGAGAGAGTTACAGGAATTTTCTATTTTCACAGTTTAGCCTTGTGGCTTGGTACCTGTTCTCAGTACAGCATGGCTGTCTTCTTTCCTCTCTGGTGTCTCTGCTCTGCTCTTCCTGTTTCCAGAGTTTTCTTAGTCTGTAGCACCTCCCACACTTCCTGTCTGTCTTCTGACCAATCAGCTTTTTATTAAACCAGTAGGCGGGACAAACACAACATACCAGAACGTATTTCCACAGCACTTAAAAAACCTGTTAGTTTTCTGACCCACTTCCTGGTGCCCTGGCCAATTAGCAATAACCTGGCCTGCATCCTGAAGTCAAGCTCCATTTAAGAAGACCCTATACTTTGCTCATTCTTATTCTTTTTTGTCTCTCCTGCCACCTGACCCCCCTTCTTCCTTTCTCTTTCTCTCCCCTTTCCCTATTCTTCCTCTCTCCCTACTCTTTACTCTATAATAACACCTCCACATGAGCGTAGCCTGAATGTCACTTTCATTGGCCCCTTCTACCCCACACTGACCCAGTCACATGCTTGTATGGACTGCCTACCTGCGTGGGTCTGGGCCCCTGAATGGTTTCCACCTGCTGGCTACTCTTTCTTAAGATCATAATATAACATAAGCCAACTACATTTTCCTTTCCCTTCTCTTCTTTTAGTACACCCACTAACCACTGCTCCTTCTCCATTTTTCTTCAGAAAAGGGCAGGCATCCCATGGATATCACCTAGCCATGCTATATCAAGTTATAGTAAAGCTAGGCATCTCCGCTATTAAGTCTAACTGAGGCAACACAGGAGGAAAGGGTCCCAACTATGGGCCAAGATTTTTTAATAATCCCACAAGTAACAGCTCAGGCTGGTGAGAATGTGGAGCAGGGCCAACACTCCTCCAATGCTAGTGGAAATATGAACTTGTGCAACAACTTATAAAATTGTTTCTCAGATAATAGGAACTTGATCTAACCCAAGATCGAGCTATACCACCCCTGGGCACATATCCAAAGAATGTTCCACCCTACTGCAGGGACATTTGCTCAGTCAACTATGTTTATAGCAGCCAGAACCTCAAAACAACCTAGATGTGCCTCAATTGAAGGATGAATAAAGAAAATGTGATATATTTATACAGTGGCGTATTACTAAGCTGTTAAAAAGAATGACATTATGAAACTTGCTCTAAAATGGAAAGAAAGTAGAAAAGATCATCCTGAATTGGGTAACCCAGACCCAGAGACACTAAATAGCAAGGAGGATCAAGGGGAGGGGGGAACGTGGATCTCACTATGAAGGGGAAATTGTAAAAGCATCTCCAGTGGACAGGGTGAGGGATCTGGATGAGGCTGTGGGAACGAGAACGAAGGCTTAGGTGGGAGGGAGAGAGAGGGTTGAGGCAAAGAATACTGGGAGAGACATTTCTGGGAAAGGTTAGAAACCTCGTGCAATGGACACTCACGTTTCTCTATTTCAAATAAACAAATTGAGGAAGAAAAAAATTAGTTTGTAGTGAGTTGTCATTCTCCATTACAGCTTTAAATATTGTTTCTTTGCTTATTGTTTTTTGACACCTTGACATAATATGCCATAAAGATCTTTTCTGGTAATACCTAATTGGATGATGATTGCCTCTCATGTTTGGTTGATAGGTGCATAACAAAGCAAGTACATGGATACTGAACAATGTATTCTTTGGGGTTATTATTTTGCTTATTTTTTTACTCTTTTGAGAATATGATTACAGTTTTCTCTTTCCTTTTCTTCCTCCGAACCCTGTCATGTACCTCTCCTTGCTTTCTTGTGAATTCATGACTTTTTTTTTTTAAATAATTGCTCTTGTATACGTGTATGGACAATATTTTCTTAAGAAGGCAGTAAAAATGAGAAAGTTGAAAAATTCATAGTTAAGAGCATAATTTATCAGAACCTTTGAGATATAGCCAAAACATTTGCAAAAGAATGGTTTAAAGTAGTTATAAGTGCTTACATTCTTAAAAGAAAATTTCAAATAAATAACCTCAATGATGCACTTCAAGGTCTTAGAAATATAGACCCCAAAGAGGTAGATATTAAGAAATGATGAACCTTGGGGCAACAATTAAAATGAAAACTAAAAACACAATACATAGACCTGATCAAAACTGTTGATCTTTGAAAAGGTAAATAAAATTGACAAGTACTCAGCCAAACCAGCTAAAAAAAGAATACCTAAAATGAATAAAATTAGCATAAAATAATTTTAATAACGAAGTTCAGAAAACAAAGAAAATTAAATTTTTAAAAAACTGTAAAATTTAGAAGTAATGTATAAATTTCTAGATACATATGACATGCCAAAACTAAATCAAGATGTACAAACAACTTAAACTTTTTGATAATAAAGAGACCGAAGTCATAGTAAAGCCTCTTAATGAAGAAAAATCCAGGAGTTGATAAACTCAGTTCTGAACTCTACTAAACCATAGCAAAGAAGCTCCATAGACTGTTTCATGAAATAGAAGAGAAGGAGCATTATCACTACTGTCACAGTCTACAAAATTGTTATCAACCTGATACCAAAACTGGATAAGGACACACAGTAAAAAGAAACTCTAGACCAATTTTTCTGATGAATATAGATGCAAAACTTGACAATAAAATTGAGAATTGTCCTTAATAAAATTTATGAATACACTAAAGAAAGCAGATATCTTTTATTTTTTTTTAAAAGGGGGGATTTTCTCAGAAATGGGCGTGTTTATCATGTTTAGCAAAAGCTAAGAAAGAAGAGAAATGAAGATGCAATTTTAAATCAAATGGGGGAAAATAAAAATATATGCTCCTTATTCTCCTGAGCATCTGAGAGTAAGACTATTCATCAACAAACAGTCTGAAATGGTCACTCTGCTAGAATTCTTAGAGAGAATGCTCTGTATATTCAAGTGTGCAGCTTCTGTCTTAGTTCACATTTGGTCTGCAGCTAAGATGCCATCCAAGGAAAGAATGTTCTAGTATCTCTAGCAGCTTAAAGTCTTAGTACTACAAAATGCTTTTGAGTCCTATTACAACTTCTTGGGTAAAATGAATATATATATATATATATATATATATATATATATATATATATATATATACACACACACACACACACACATATATGTATATGCGCATATACACAAATACATAAATGCATACATAGATAGATATGTGTATGGGTGTTTATGCCTATATACAGTGAGAGGGCAGGTGAAAATTAATACTGAAGAGATTATCATTCAACATATTTAGGACAAAGCTGTGCAGCCAACATTCAAAACCAACATTTAATAATAAGGCATCCTGCATCTAGGGCTGACAAAAGTTGACAAATTGTATAGAACCAAGAGTTCTAAGAGTCATACAGCCAAAACTTGATATTTTTCTTACAGGAATTACTATTAAAAATAAAGAAAAATGAAAGAACACTTACTTGGACAGGGATTCAATATGTACAGAACTCTTTTCCTCCTATGGGGTTGTGTTATCCGGCCTCCATATGAGGGTGTCTGTCTTATCTTGTATCTTGTTTTGTTCTCTTTGGTTTATTGACTCTTGGAGGCCTGATTTTTTTCTGGAGAGGCAATGGGGGGAGGTGTGGATCAGGGGAAAGGGGAGCTGGGGAAGACCTGGGGTAAGTGGAAGGAAGGAAAACCGTGGTCAGTTGTGTTGCATGAGAGAAAATCTCTTTCCAATAATAACTAAATAAATTTAATATGAGCATTAAAATGTTTTCTCTCTTTCTCTATATAGAACTTTTTTAAAAAATGAAACTTGTAAAAATATAAGAAAATAATGAGATACATGTCTGTACCCTCACTAATTTAGGAAAAGAAACATTAATGAAATATTCCTCCTTGGTATTACCTTTTCCCTTAAGAAATAAAACATGAACACTTATGAAATAGGCACCTCCTCCTCTATAATACTCTCTCTCTCACCCCTACAACTAAATACTATGCTACATTTTCCCCTGCATAAAACTCCGTGTGTGTGTTTGTGTGTGTGTGTGATTCATAAACAACAAAGTAGTATAGCTGTTTTTAATCAATATAAATAACACCCTACTCTCAATACCTAACCCTGCAACTCAAATTTTTCTCTCTACATTATATTTTTCATACTTAACAGGCAATGAATTTGGACTTAAGAGTTTTGAACAAAGGAATGGCATGGCTTTCTTTTGTCCTTGACTCGGGCATTGAAGTCCTGGGTTTAACATCACAGATAAGTAAGAGCTGAAGCAGGACCCAACAAAGTTGTTCCAGGACCCATGTATATTGAGCCAATGTCAATATCCCTGAAGCAAGTGGAAAAAGAGGCAACTTATTCTTTTAAAACATATATCATGTTGCATTTATCTTTTACCATTTTGTAAAGAGCACTTCACCATTCTGTACATCTATAACCATTCTAACTGTGACCAAACCTCCAAGACAAAATATGAATATCCATGTTTTGTGGAAGAAAAGAAATATAAGAATATAAATGAGATAGCCATGCTTCCCTCACTAGGATTACCTCCAAAAAATAAGTAAATAAAAGACCTCTTGGAAGAGTTAGAGGGCTCATATAAGGGACTTAACACTCAAGCAAAAGACATTAGCAGGGTTTGTTGTCATGGAATGCGAGCCTCCTGAAGCCAGGGACTATATTTCTATCTCCCCACACAGTAGTGTCCAGCATAGACTGTCATAGACCATGTACAAAATGAATGTTTCTTGTTGATCCCAAATGATGCTGAATACAAATTGGACCCCAAAATGCAACATTAACAATGCTTCATAACTTAAACCATCAACATCGCCAAATTCTGACGTTCGGTAAGCTCTCCCAATTCTTAATGCTGTTTCTTTCACAAGCATCCATCCCAGCGTTCTTTCAGATTCATTAGGGAAATTCTGCCATCTCTGACTACTAATTACCCTGACATTTTCAGACCTGAGGCTAAATGTATCATCAATGAGCTTTAACCTTATCAGTTAGAACCCTCTCCTGTAGTACTGACAGGAGGATCAGCCAGTTCCCAAGACATCCTGTCATGCTGCAGACAGGAATCTTGAAGAAATTGTTCAATACTGCTTCAGGGCTTAGAAGGACAAGAGCAAACTTAAATACCAGGAAAACATTGTATTTGCAGAAAGAAATATAATGAGTAAAGAAAGAAGACTATCCATGATGCTAAGCTTGGCCTTCTGAATGGGACTGTTATTTCCAGTCAGATGGCAAGCCTTGCTAGATTTTAAACAAACAGCTTTCCCAAGGCATGTTGTCAGCCTAATAGGCTGCTGTGTAAAATTGTGAATGTCTTCTATTTGTACCTTTTGATTCCTTTCTGTCCCTTTAAGACTCTTTATTCTTAAATTTAGATTTGATCTAGTGAAGTCCTGAACTCCAAAGGAATCCTTGGGGTGATCCGGAAATATGTGCACCTGAAGGCTGGTGCTGTTATGTTATGATATCGCGCTTACCTGGTGTGGCTGGCTGACAGATGGTGGTGGATGGAGAGAGATCCATCCCATGCTCCATGTGGGAGGGGCTCAGCAGGAGAGACTTAGATGGGGTCTACATGGGAAGACTTTGTTATTATGAAAAAAAGATGGAGAGAAAGACGAGGAGGAAGAGGAGAAGGAAAGCATGGCCTCTAACAGGGTAGGGAAAAGAAAAAGAGAGAGTTGGGGAATCCTTCTTAAATGGAGCTTGCCTTCAGAACTCAGGGGAGGGCCAGGCCAATTGTCATTGGCCAGGTGTGGCTTCGGGGGCTAAGACGGAATCCCAACAGGTGCTTTAAACCAAAAGAGATAATTTCCATGTGAAGAATACTCCAGACTAGATCCAGTTTTTCTTTCCTTCTTTCTTTCATTCATTCATTCATTTTTTTTTTAATTAATTTTTCCCATACCCACTACTGCTCTCTCTCCCTCCCCTTCTCCCAGTCCTTCCCCAGCCTCTCCCTACACCTGTGCCTTCACTCCCCAGAGAGAGCAAGGAATCCCAAGGTGAGTCAATTCGGTCTGACACATGCAGCTGAGGTAAGACCAAGTTCCTCCCCCAAGTATCAGCATGGTTTCTTGGTCCCAGGGGGCCAGAGGTCCAGACCCACAGACCTGCTGTGCCCCAGACCCCTTAGCCACCCGCCACTGCTCAGGACCCCCAAAATGACTCAGACACTTATATTAACTTCATGCTGTTTGGCCTATGGCTCAGGCACATTGTTAGCTAGCTCTTACATCTTAAATCAACCCATTTCTATTAATCTGTCAGCCATGTGGCCCGTGGCTCACCTGTGTTCCTTACATGTTGCTCCTTTGGGCTTCAGCTCGGTCTTTTTGACTCCGCCCTGCTCCTCCTACCTATGCTCTGATTTCTCTTCCTACATCTTCTATGGTGCCTGTCGTGGGCCAAAACAGCTCCTTTATTCAAAGATTGATATTCACAGCATACAAAAAGACATTCCCACATCAAGACATATTAAGACATGGAAACAAACTCCCAGCAATTTCTCTAACTTTTAACAAGTTTGCACCAAATCATAACCAGCAGTTGATCCATCCATGCCCAGCTCCACACAGCTACACTCAAAGGACACCAGAGTGCGAGTTTCTTAAGCAGCAGGGGGATAGAATTACATAGTACATATTGTCCTTATAACTCCAACCTGGATTTCCTACCATGTACGAGCCACTGTCCATGAACAAATTATTACCTCTCCAAACTACAATTTCTCTTCCGAAGGATACTAATAAGAAGTTCAAGAACAGATGAGTGACCGTCATTATATGCAATCATACTTAACTTTTTTGTCTGACAGTACATTGGAGAGGCAGGAACCTGGAGTTACAGGTTTGGATCTCACATCCTTCACCTAGTACCTTGTTGCAAAGAAGGAGTCATTAACACCTCTAGGTTGTGTATGTTGCATCTACACACAGGAAGAGCCTTCAATAGGTTCTGGAAGGGTGGGTAATGGCTCTTAGGAAGTGTTGGGAATGTGTGGCTAGGGAAGTGGCCCATAATAATCCTGCTGCTATCATTCCCACGGTCTGTTTTTATTGCCGCTATTTCACTGATGGGGGTGAGTGGGTTGACTGGATCACAAAGCACAGTGGAACTCAGAAGGCTGGCAACAATAAGAATGTATTATAGATGGAGATACGAGGGGGAATTGCATGAACACAAATGCTTCATGGTAGTGGGATCACAAGCTGGCATGGTGCTATGCATGATGACAGGGATCCTGTGGATACTGCCACCTCAAGGCCTGTAGGACAGGTGTAATTGCCACTGTTACACAGGCATTGGCAGCATGTCATCTTACAATACCTTATGCTTACCCTGAGACATAAGATGCGTACAAATGCTGCTAGGGTGTCAGCTTTCCTGCTACCTCCATAAATAGGGAAAAGAAGAAATGGCAATGGAGGTAATGATGGTCCTGCATCCGTACATGTCTATGCAGCAATGGATAGCAAAGACAGTGTGGAGAGAAGACAACCTTTTAGACTTCAGCATCTGATCCTCCTGGTCCAGAGAGCAACGATGCATGTTTCAGGAAAATTTGTGAGAAGATTTATTGCTAACACAAGTCAACTTGCTCAAACAGAGCTGACCAATCAGGATTAGTCAGAAAAACCAAAGAGTTCCCCAGGAAATATGACACTAAGGGTTTCCCATGTGCCAGCTCACCTGGAAAGCCTTTCTATTTCAGAATGACCAAAGACCCTCTTGTAAGACAAAAGCAGATTCCTTGCCTTATGTCTCTCCTCACTAAATATCTTTAGAGCTCAGCTGCAAAACTATGGCTGCTTCTAACAGAACAGCAAGAATCCTATGTCCTCAACTTTCAAGGACACGGGATGTTGTAATGGTAAAAAAAGGCTTTTCCTCTCCTGGTTCTTATTACATGGGGGTATAAAGCAGATGAATTTCTCAGAATACCTAGAAACATACTAACCTATAACAAGATAGACAGATATAAACTTTCCTAGGAAAAAGAAAAATTACTTGATATCTCAACAAGAATATAATAAGGCCAAGAGGGGGATTAATAGGTAGTAATCCAGCTTGAAATAATGAGTGAATGGCATGAAGGGATCCATGAGAAATTAGCTAAGGGGAAATAAAGTGGGTGTGAAATGAAGGAGCAGGAAAGTCTCACTTGTCCATGTTGCTCAAGTTCTGGAAGACCAACCCCAAAGCACACTTCCACACACCTGGCATATAGCTTAAATATGGCTGCTTCCATTGGGAGTGTTGTAAAGCTGCTACTCTTCCTTCCTTGATCCCATGGGTTGTCAAAGAGAGTCCCTTCTTAGCCATGTTTTACAAAATATTGTCATTTCTGAGGCAAAAAAATATTGGTGCAAGATGTAAAAATGCATTCTTAAGAGTTGAGTGGCTTGTATGGGTCAAAGGGTTTGAGATTTCGTGTGTTTTCTGCACAACAGCCTTCAAAATGTCTTCAGCGCTAATATTCCATGACTCTCAAATGTCCATATGGGGCAGGGTTCGGGAGACATTGGCATTTGTTTTCCCACCCTTCTTTAGACCTCAGAATATAAATATCATATCTATATCTCATAACAAAGTCCTTCAGATCCTCCAACAAGTAAATTCTTGAATGGAAAGAGGGAAGCAAATCTGAAGTCCTTGGGTTTTGCCCCTGGGTTGCTTGGTTACCGACACTTGGAATTGGCATCTCTTTGTAGAACTAAGCAGCCAAAACTCTTTCATCGAATATTTATTCTCGGGTAAGAGACAAATTTTCAGGTAAACGTCCCAGTCCTGAGAAAGCACATTTGCTACCAACCAGTAAACGGTGACAAGTGTCTCCAGTGCTCTACAGGAGCATTCAAGGTAGGAAGGAAGAACGGATAACTAAGAGCTTTGATTTTTCTCAGCCTTCGACTACTTCTTAGCTCATCCAAGCTTCTTAGTGCCAAAGTTTCTAACAAATCAGCCCCAAGATTCTCAGCTCCACCAAGTGATCAGTAAGGGAAACAGTAAGAGTTAGATGATCTCTGTGCCCCTCCATTCCTTTTCTTTCTTATTCCACAAACTAAATATGAAAACAGATAAGAACAGAGAAAATATCAAGGAGACTGAGCCTGGAAAAGAGAGAAGATTCGAGGCTTATCAGGTGAAGAAAATATTTTTTTAATTCTTTATCTAATGCCAGGTCTCACTGAAATCCATCAATAAAGCCACCTGGAGATGAAAGGCTTTTCCACATACCCCCATTGTTTCTCCTCCATTATATCTTATCTGACCTCACACACACACACACACACACACACACACACACACACACACACACACACACACACACACACACACACACACCAAGACAGAGCCTCGTTTATGTAGCCCTAGCTATACTGAAACTCTCTCCGTGTAGACCAGACTATCTCTGAACTCACAGAGTTCCAATACCTGCCTCTGCCTTCAAAGTGCTGGGATTTAAGGTATGTACCACTACACCTGTCTGCTTCTCTCTTTATTCACCTTGGAAAGCATGTGACAGTGGCCTTACAACACAGATTGTATCAGAAGACCACTCTGGAATAAAGTCTGGCTGTGGGTGTCAACTAACTAGTGCACATTCTTGATGCTTGAGGCCTGATGTCTTGCAAAGTCATTTAGACAATTAAAAAGACAAATTTTGCTGTAAAATAAACCAAACCCTGCAAAGGAAACTGTCAATCTGGTCTGTTTTCCTGGTGTGGTCATAAGCACACTTTAAGAAAAAGGGTAGTGATAGTCCGTCCTGAATGGACTTGAGCACTAAAACATTCAGAGATATTTTATGCTTTGTTTTATATAATTCTTGGGATGGCACTCTGCCAACTTTTGAAGTCTTGGTGAGACTTCAAAGAGCAAGTATTTACTGAGCATCTGTTGTGTGGATAGTTCAATGCCAACTGCCTCACCTCTGTTCTATCAATCCTCCCACTCACCTTCCAAGGAAATGATTATTGCTGTCTATTTTTCAAAACCAAAGACATGGGACTTCTGGTTGAATAGCCTTCCTGAGGACACAGAGCTAGTAGATGGCCACACAGAGATCTTCATATTCTCTGATGCTTCTAGTTATATCTCAGAAACAGCTAGCCTCCCGTGAGGGTTCTCCAGAAATTCTTCAGGCTGAAACCCAGGACCGGAGATGTCTATTATAAAAACAAAAACAAACACAAAAATCAGACACATGAAAGCTGCAGAACTTGATAGATTGCTTTCACATGGGCAGGTGGGAATCATTCAGATGGGATAATTTTCTCATTAATTCTAGTGCGATGATTTTTGTGTCGTTTTGATTTTAGAAAGAAGAAACATTTATTGAACACACTGCAGGGGACATCAGGCTAGGCCATAACTGGTGTACTGTCTGCCATCTGACACTATTTAGAAAAAAGCAGAAGAACAAATAAGAGGAGATGAGCAAACTGGAGGCCGTTGGATAAATCATCCCTAGGGAAGCAGCTAGAAACAAATGCCATCACTTTAATAATGTTTAAATTGTAACTGAAATGGACATTCCAGGCCATGTTACGATTTAAATCATAGTGCCATGAGCTGAAACACAGGGCTCTGGTTGCCCCTCTTTAAACTTCAATAAAGCCAAAATGGTAGTTTCTCAAGCAAGGTAACAGACATGGGGATGGTCTGTTAAATACAGCTAAGCTTTGGATTTCAGGTCTTTGGCCTTACAGAAAGCTGAACGACAGAGAAGGCACTCTATCCAATGACAGTGTTTCTTACCACAGAACTAACCACCACCACAACAAATTCCATCAAGACTCCTGAATGTTCCTTAGTTGGATTCAACATTAAGTTCTCATCATTTCTTCCCAGCACAGTGGAGTGTTGATCAAATTCCTTTGACCTCCAGAACTTCTTCCTTCTCCTTTCCAGGATGTACTAGTTTGCTTTTCTCTTACTGTGATAAACCACTGACAAGAAGCAACCTGGGAGGAGAGGAAGGAATAGGTTTATTTGTCTAATACATTACAGTCCATAATCCAAGGCAAGAATTCAACACAAGAACCTGGAACCAGAAACTGAAGCAGAGAATTTTTTTTTTTTTTTTGCTTTCTTACTTCCAGGCTTATTTTTCTTATGCATCCTAAGCCCACCTGTTCAAGGATGATGCTCCCTATAGTGGACTGGGCCCTCCTACATCTGTTAGCGATCACATACATGCCTCCACAGACATGCCCAAAACCTTAATTGATGTCGCTTCTTATATGTGTCAAGTCAACTGCCAAGATCAGCCATCAGAGGTATATTTTTTTGTTTGTTAATTTCAAGGTAACTCAGAGATCCTTCAAAGGGACAAAAGCCTAAAGACAATGGCTCTAACCCAAGCAAGGTAACTGACATAAGAGTAGGTCGATTTTAGTTCATTGTTGTTTTTATTATTGTTGTTGTTTGAGATAGGGGCTCACTGTCTAACCTTGGCTATCCTGGAACTTCCTGCCTCTGCCGCCCAAGTGCTGCTACTAAAGGCATGCCCTACCACACCCAACCAGTTGATAGCTATAAGTAGGTTTCAGATTTCAGCTCATTACCCTCAAAGTTAGATGGCAGAGCGACAGTCTGCCACCCTACAAAATAAGTAGTATCCAGCTTTTACTAGTGGGGAAACTGTGTTTAAAAAAGACTAGGTAACATACAGGATCATGCAGCCCAAGAGAGAGAACCAAACCTATTTTGACGTCTAAAGATAATTTCTTTCAAATATGCTAAAGTGCTTCACAGCATTTTTGCTTGGTTCTGGATCAATGGATAAATTTCAGCAGCTTCTCTTTGCCTCAGATTATATATCTAGAAAATAAAGACAGTCTATAAAATAATTTTGAATTTTCCCCTCTTTAAATCTTTATTCTGTCATACAAGTTTCACAGTTGAAAAAACCACATCACAAAATATGCCATGAAGCAACTGTAGCCTAGATTTATAGATACCCTTGAAAGCCTAAAATGTGAAATCTGACTTATAGTCTATTGATTAAACATTATGTTAGCAATTATCTTAATGCACAATTACAAAAACCAAAGCTGGGGAGCCACAAATTGTCACAGCTTTCCTGAAAGTATGGTCCACAGACAACAAAAATGACAACAAATGACTCCCCAGTGATCCCAGTTTAATTGTGCATCACAGGATAATGATGTGAGATGTCTTTGTGGATGCTGTGAATACAGTTAATAATAAAGGAATTGTTTTGGTCTATGGCAGAGCAGCTTAGAATAAGGCAGGAAATGCAAGCATAGGTACAGGGAAAGGAGGGCGGAGTCGGGACTCGATCCAGCCACCCAAGATTCAAGAGCAATGGACTACAGATAAATCACAAACCACGTGGCAAGACAGATTGATAGAAATTGGTTACGATCTAAGAGCTAGCTAGCAATAAGTCTGAGCTATAGGCCAAACAGCGTGTAATTAATATAAGTGTCTGACTGTGTGCCTGTGCATGTGCTGGCACCTTGAAGACCATTCCCTGCAGAGAAGCACCTAACCCAGTCTTTCTTGATATTAAGATGAGGAAATCAGACTTGTCTGAAGTGGATGTGCCAGGCTGAGCTGACCCTCCTTGGGACTTCTTGCACTTTGAGGGGAGGGAATGGAGGGGATGGGGAAGGAGGAGGCTGAAGGCTGACTGGGAGAGATTGGGAGGAGGGAAGAGAGGGCAAGCAGGGGGATACATGGGGGAAAAAACTTTTTAAAATAAAAATATAAACATCTGAGTCATTATTTGGGACTAAGCAGCAGCGGGGCTGCAGGTCCCAATCTTGGGCTGGCCTGGTGAGAAACGAGCCTGGACGATCTTCCACTGCTGAGCCTACAGAGAGCTGTGGCTATCACACTGCTAAGGGCATACATGTTCTTCTTCCCTCAACACTTCTCTGCTATGTAGGTAGGAGTATCTGAGAGCTGAAACAACATCTGGCTTTTCAACCAAATTCCAAGTACATAGGACTTCTTTTGTCGTTTTTTGGTTTTAAACAAGGAGAAAAAAAAAAGAGTTTTGTTGGAGGGCATGAAAGCTTTCTGGGGATGTAAGTAAATTTAAATATAGTTCTCTCTCTTCTGCCAGGCTATATAATAGTGGGTTAGAGCCCTAACTGGTCCCCTCTGAGCCTCCTTCCTCACCGGTAAATGGGTAAGACGACTTTAAATAACCGTTTTTAAGGAATGAGAGAGAAGTATAACCAAACTACCGTAGAACCATGCCTGGATTCCACTCCCCAGCCTCCTGCTAAACTCTCAGAAGTATGCCCACACAGCCTTTTCCCGCCACAGGGAGGCCACAGAGAAGCTGGCAGAAATGCAAACGAGATAATGTGCTGTGCGCTCCTGTGACAGCAACATCCTTACGGGGCCAACAAGGCCCTCCATGGCCTGTGCCAGTTCTTCTCGGTCTTATGTCTGACCCCTTTTGAGCTTGACACTGTTCGTTCAACACTTAGAAGTTGTTTGCAGCCTCCCAAAGGCTCTTGAGCACAGCAATCACGCTCATGCCCTGGGAGGCTTGAGCTAACTGTTCTCTGCTTGGAGCTTTCCTTTCCCACAAACAGAGATGGCCTGTTCCCACACTGCCTAATGACGCCCCTTCTAAAGACTTTCTTAGCATCCTCTCCAATATCATAATCCCTTTGCTCCATCATACCCTCTTCTCTTTTCTTGACTGTGTACATTTTACGTTAGCGTGGGTCACTATACAATAAACCACACATTTTACCCTCTACAACATAAAGTACCCAAACCTGGATATCTTGTTTACTCACAGCTATAGTTTCGCCAGTTTGGATTGGTGTGTGAAATACTGGTATTGCAGAAATATCTTTCAAAGACAGGAAGCAAGGGACAAAGGAGAAAAGGAGAGAGAGAGGAAGAACGGGAAAATCTTGTTCACAGCAGGAAAAAACATAAATGAATATGGAAAATCAATAAAATTATTGTAGTTGTTGCAGAAAAAGTATTATAAACCAGTGAAACAATAACCCACTATTAGCGTGTTGTAGTAACGAGAAATTCTTTAGAAAATGAAAACTTGCCAAATGCTATAAATAAACAATTTGCAAGAAATAGAAAGCTGAGTGTTTACTACCATGTAGGAAGATTCCTCGTTCTTCTTAAAAACTAGAGAAATACAGTTAAACTAAAAGTCATGGGCAAAAACTGAAGTGTCTGTGAACACCAAATATTAAGGAAGACAATGATTTTTTTTTTCAAATTTCAACATCTCCAAAGAGAAACATTTGTTAAGAATAACTCGCATGCTATAATCCTCAATTTCACACATAACTGAGTACAATGAAGAAGCTCAGGTCTTACTCAAGCCAAAAATCCATAGCTAGCAATAATCACTGCAAAAATGTATGAAAGCAACTACTGGAGTTTCTTAATATTCTTAAACGGAAGAATGTCTAAATTACCTGTGATACATTCACATTAACACTAAAGCACAGCAAAGAGGTAAACCAAACCATATATAGCCATGTGCATAAACACAAAATTAAGTTAAAATAAATAAGTTCTAATATATATACATGTATGTGTGTGAGTATGTATGTGTGTGTGTGTGTATTTTACCATTTGTATAATTTTACCTTTTATCCAGAGGATAGAATTTCTATCCAGAAAAAGAAGGGTCAACTGTTTATATTTTAAAATATTTAATCAAAAGTTAAATGTATTGGGATTAATACAGCAAAGTCTAAGTTGAGATTTGTGGAAAAGCCTTTCTGTATGCTGTGAATATCAATCTTTAAATAAAGGAGCTGTTTTGGCCCATGACAGGCACCATAGAAAAAGTAGGAAGAGAAATCAGAGCATAGGTAGGAGAAGTAGGGCGGAGTCAAAAAAGACCAAGCCAGAAGCAACATGTAAGGAACACAGGTGAGCCACGGGCCACGTGGCAGACAGATTAATAGAAATGGGTTGATTTAAGATGTAAGAGCTAGCTAGCAGTGTGCCTGAGCCATAGGCCAAACAGCATAAAGTTAATATAAGCATTTGAGTCATTTCTGGGGGACTGAGCAGCAGTGGTGGGCTGATAAGGGGTCTGGCATGGCAGGCCTGTAGGTCTGGGCCGCTGGCAACCACACTACTACAGAGATTTGTTCTGGAAGGGAGATGAGATAAGCCAATAGTTGTAATGGGTAACTCCCCTAAAATCTCTGAAGCAACTTGTAGTCACTCAGCAAACCTTAAGTGACAGTTTATTTCATTATTACTTAAGTTTTCTGCGCCTAAAATATTGTATAATTCTTTTAGATCTAAGTGTGATTAAGAATATGGCTGAATACTGCATTTAGGATGATCACATGTCAGCAAAATAAATGAACTGGAGGAGCATTCATCTATCCTCAATGGTCTAAAAGATACAGACTACTGACCATAGCTGTCTCAAGTAATAAATAAAAACAGAGAGGGAGAAAGGAGAGAGACATATTCTTCTCAGCAGACTCTATATTATCTAGATATTTGATATGAGGCTATTTAAGTAATGAAATAAAGCACAATGAAGAGAAAACCCAATGGGGCCTGCCGGTGTACATTATATTGGTAAATTGTCATGTGCTATTTATACTCGCTAAAAGACTGGCTCAAGTAGCACAATTGCCTTCCTCACATTTCAGTCCCAAGCACTTCTGTCTCAAAGTATCCTCACAAGACTGTTGTCTAGGGATGGGCTGCTCCCCAGATTCCATATCTGTGTCCGAGAGGGAGGAGAACTGGAAAACAGTCTAAAGGAATTTTTCCTTTGATGATAACTAAAAGATAAGCTACTTCAGAGCTTATTATAACAGAGGTTACAATCACCTTTTCCATGACATAAAAGTGGCTATAGGAGAAAAGAACACATTTATCCATGGGTTGTTCAGCCATGAAATGCTCATACAAAGGCTCAAGTAGAGACTCTAGTTGACTACATCAACCTCCCTAGTTGGTTCTACTGGTTGTTGTAAACACCTTATTTGATGATATCAATTCTGGCTGCTGCCTTTTGCTCTTTTATTGGAAGACTCACCCAAGGGGGCACACTTCTGTGTCAGGACTCTACTGGAAACTCTAACCGACTAGCTTAAATGGGGCTTTCCTCAGACAATTTTTGATAGATGGTCTGAATCTGCTTTGATGATGTTTTTGTATCCATCATCTATCTACCTATCTCTTACTATTTTTTTCTTATACTGTGGCTTACAACACCCTTACTAAATTACTCATTCAAACCAAAAGAATGGTTTCTGTAGATGGATCTCTGGGTTATATAGTACAGGACCAACTCTTGAGCAACATTCAAAGGAAAAATCAAAAGAATGTGGAATTTAAACCTCAATTAAATATAAAAGTTGAAATGTAGCAGTGAGTAGTTCTCAGGACATTTCCAAGTGCCAAAGTATATGCGACATTGGAGCAGGGAAAAAATTACTAATGTCATTCTGGGACTCCAACCTCCTCAGCAGCAGGAGGCTGTATCTTATAGTGATCCAATGATTACAACATTTCTGTTTACCTATGAAGAGCTTTTGTTTCACAGATCAAGGAGTATCCATGAAATGGCACTATCCTGAGTCCTCTAAATTAATGACAAAACAGGGCAGGGCAGGGCTCTGAGAAGCAGCTCGTATCTGCAATAGGAGAGAAGTACATTCTCATTAATCAGAGTGAAATCAGAGCTCAGCAATAAAGCAGCTGGCTTGAGAATGAGCTGTTTTCCAGGAGTCATTTATTTATTTGATGCTGTGTCACTGATAAAGTGAGCCAACCACGACTCAGTGTGATTAAGCCAAGTTTATTCAGACACATATCACCGCCTCCTGGAACAGCCAAGGCCAGAACCTTCAATCATTGTCAGGAACTCCAAACTATTTGAACAACTCTACAACAGGTCACTGGTGGTTGTCAATAGAATTTGAAATGTGAGTTGTGGTCATTAAGATAACTGAATAAAATGAGGGAGGGGTGGGTTGGGGGAGAGAGAGAGGTAATTCATAAACTCATGTTCTCAAGAGGTCTTAACGAGTCAAATAAATCTCCCTACATTATTTTCTAAGGTTCAAATAACTAAAGTAACACATTTTCACTTCAGTGTCTCCAGTTTCTTGTGGACCAATCATAAGGCAAGCAGGATGCTGAGTGCTGCCTATATCCTACTGTCTCTAAAGTCTACACAACCTAATGCAGGCAACTGTGCATTAGACTACACCCAGTGGGCTCTGCCACTTCAGGGCTCTGTATCCTGAGGTTGAGTGATACAACTTCCACAAATTTTTAATCTTCCTGAATTACATTTGGCAAAACCATTTAATTTCTTTAATCTCCAGATTCCACCCTTTGAAAATAAGCATGTTAATCCATCAGATGGTTGTAAGGATAAAATGGGATGCTGAACACAGAAGCTTTCTAAAAGTACATCATTGATTAATTGTCATAAGACCTAAATGAACAACAAATGGGTAGTATTCTAACAGTCAACAAATCCACAAACACACAAAGATACGGCTGCACATCATAGCCTGGCCTCAGTTTCGCTGTCTCTTAAATCATCATCTCAGTCCCCATCCTCAGAGCCAGGTCATTTCCTTCTAAGAGAAAGTATAAGGAGACACTGAGGTGGCATGTGTGTAAATGGTTCTGCCTACAGGATCCACTGTCATCTGGAGAATCCACAGCTCTAATGCAAAAGTAAGGTGTGGGGGAACCTCCCTGACTCATCAGGTTCAGACAATTGCAATCATTCAAATGTGGTTTTGTGGTGTTTGGACAAGGCCCACATGCAGAAATGGCCTATCTTAAATCAAAGACTCTAAAAATCAAATCGTGAAACAGGAAGGGGGTGCTGAGAGTAGGTGTGTGATACAAGGCCACTCATCTCTTTAAGTATCACACTGCCCCTGTTAAGATACATTTCCAACAGCCAACGTTCTTCCCATCAAACAAACATCAACCAGATCTTCACATGTAGGGGATATAGTTCTTTTTGTCTATTCACCACCAACTAGATTTCAACACACCTTTATGACTTATTTTTCACATAAAAGTCCTTCTTATCAAAAAATGTAAATATTATAATTAAAATCTTCTTGACCACTAACATTGTTCATTTTTCACATTTGTCTGTGTGCACATACAAAATCATTGTCACATAAATGTTTTTACACTGTCCCTATTTGGTAATATGGATTTCTGCAGCAAAATGCATGGTAGATTTACTGATGTTATCTTTGAGATATATAAATATATGTGTTCTATTCTGTGAAACTTGATGAGTTTAAGTGTTTTCTATTTATTGCCACTTATAAAAGGTGGGAACAGTCTCTATCTTCAATGAATAAGAACAGAAACAATTACTACATTGATTTCATCAATTCCCTGGTGTCCTGTTGCTTCATTAATGATTCAATCCACACTTGATCCCACATTTATGAAAGGGACCGAGTCATGAATCAGTGTGAAGAAAGAGAGATGGCTGTCAGCATTGTGAAACATGGAGTCATATATTTCATCAGAAATAATAGATCTCATATTCCAAATCCCTATTTCACAAATATGATATTTGAGGATGGGAAATGTTATTGAATTATCCAAGGTACAAGTTTTCTGGATTTCTGCCAATGTTGGGTTGTTATTTTCTACTTTTTCTGATTGATCTCAAGAACCCTTGAGGTAGCTGAAAATGTGCTACATGTAATTTTTAAAAATGTAACTTTCCAGCTACAAGAGTAAGTTGACCAGCCTTTGAGCAGGGACACTGAGTAAAAAAATGACACTGGTATTTAATCAATCAACAATGTCAGTGACAGGTTGATTTCAGACAATAACAAAAGCCTAAGAAGTCAATATTTGTTCAAGTAGGAAAACTGTAGGACTTTTCCCAGCCACAGATAATTTCTGCAGTGCAAATTCAATTTAATTAAGTAACACTAATTCTTAGGACAGTGCCTAGTGTGTGATCTATTCCTGTTTAAAGATTCCCCTTAGTTAGAAAGTCTCTCGTGGCTATGGATTGGCACCAAAGGGAAGAGGACCAGAGGGCTCTGCTCAGCAATGCCCCACCCTGCAGCTTCCCAGTGGTTGATAGAGTTCTTTCAGAGAGGAATAACCCTCCAGGGCAATTCTTTAAATTCTATTTCCTATCATTAGGAAAGGTGTCTTCCCACTGTAGGAGTTTCTTTTGCTCCCTGGCATGTCTGCTCAGCTATGAGAGGTAACTGTTTCCAATTTTTCTCTCCAGCCAGCCCTTCAAGCCTCAGGCAGCTGCCATGTGCCAGCTGGCAACAGATTCTAAAGTTAAGGGACTCTTCCCAGGCTTTCACATTTGCCATATTAGCAAGTTTATCCATTCGATTTTTTCCAGGGCCTCCTCTCTAAATGAAAAGTAAACTTGCCAATGTCCTTGGAGGAGAGCCTCCTTGACCTTCCCTCCAACAAACTCATGGGAAGCAGATGTTATGTGGTTACAATGTAAACCCACAGAACCCCATCACTGTCCTAACAGGTTACGTTAAAACCAGATGTTGGCCACAATATCCCGGCCCTTCAGATGTAGATAAAAATCATTTACTCTCCATCCTATGCTAGATGCAAGCCAAATGGTCTCTACATAAAACCACCCTATGTCTCTACAGAATTCTGGACAGCTTCAATACAACCTCATCTGATTCACAGCTCCTGATTTTGCTTTGATTTTAGAGAGAGAAAAAGAGAGAGAGAGAGAGAGAGAGAGAGAGTGTGTGTGTGTGTGTGTGTGTGTGTGTGTGTGTGTGTGCGCACACGCATGTGTGCACACACATAAACATGCATGTAGGGGCATGTGTATGTGAGTGAAGGTGCTCATGGAGACCAGAAGAGAGTATCAGATCCCTAGAGCAAGAGTTAGAGGCAGAAGAACCATCCAACACCATTGCTAGTGATGGAATTAAGGTCCTCTGCAAGAACAGCAAGTACTCTGAACCACTGAGCCTCTCTAGCCCTAAGCTCCTGGCTTTTATGTTTACTTTCCATGCTCATCACCAAATGTTTCCCAATTTTAAATTCAGCCTTGCTAGAAATTCCTAATCAAGCAAGTAAGCAAGCATATCTCCAAAACAGTTATGATTATAACTCAATGAATTTGTGATGGAAGGCACAGAGAGACAATAATCGCATGCAGCAGGTCAGTAGGATTGAATGTCTGCTGTTGCGTCATTTGCAATATAAAAGTTTGGATCATTTATAATATAAAAGCTTCTTCCATCAGCACAAGTCAATGTCTCTGTGAGAAGAACCCTCTACAAGCTCACTCTCCATCTCACTGTGCCCTTTCACTTACTGTTCTCTTTAATTTTTTATTCCATGGAACTAGAAGCGAGAAAATTTACCCTAGAACAAGGGTCTGATGCCCTCTGCTACTCAACAACACCCTAAGGACCCCCTGAAATAGGTATAGTATAGAAAGAAATCTTTTAGCCATGATCATGGGCTATTTAAAGAATCATTTTACATCAGGTTATTTTTAACTAAAAGTATCTCTTCTGACTTACCATGAAAAGTTAGCCCTCCCTAAATGCTACATAACTTTGTGGGCACATGTATCCACCTTGCTGAATCCTTGACCCAGGGCTGGTATATGCAAGACTATTCCACATTCCAAGGAGGCTTCCAGAATAAAAAGAATATGGGTTGAGGGCTCAGGAACACTATAGTCAGAATTTCTGTCCTGCCAGAAACTCTCAAATACTAAGCAGCCATTTCTCAAATAATTCACTCAGAAGCATGTTTTATAGTAAATGTTGGGCCAATGTTTTAGGCTTATTATTGACTAGCTCTTAGATTTAAATTAATCTATAATTCTATTTATGTTTATCCACATGGCTTGGTTCCTTTACTTCACTACATCATTCTCATCTTCCTTCCTCAACATCTGGCTGGCGACTGCATCTCTGCCTTTCTTCTTTCCAGAATTCTCCTATTCTGGTTGTCCTGTCTCTACTTCCTACTACTGGGCAATCAGCATTTTATTAAACCAGTACAAGTAACAAATCTTTACAAGAGCATAGTCCCACAGCAAAACACCTCAGTCAAAGGAGGGCATCCAATGGCCAGCAGAGGATCTGGCTGATCAGATTCCAGAAAGAGTATACAGAAGTCCCAGACAATATTTCTACCTTTACAAAGCCCTAGATAAACAACTTCTTAGAGAAAAAAATACTTGGAAAATTATAAAATCTATTGCACAAGATGTTCTCACCATTAATGAAGCTGTACAAATGAATTTCTATGTGTCAAGTCTTGAGCTTTGAACAGGGGTGCTCTCTCTCTGTCTCTCTGTCTTTGTGGGTGTGTGTGTGTGAAAGAGAGAGAGAGAAAGAAAGTTTCTTTACCTCTATAGCTTCTGCCATTAATTTCTATTTTGCCATGCACTTCTCTAAAATTTAAGAAAAAAATGAGGAAAAGTTTTTGTTAAAAATAAGGTTAGTAAACTGATTAGATCAGAATAGACAAGGTCTCTCTCTCTCTCTCTCTCTCTCTCTCTCTCTCTCTCTCTCTCTCTCTCTCTCTCTCTCTCTCTCTCTCTCCCTCCCTCCCTCTCTCTCTCTCTCTCTCTCTCTCTCTGCTGTACTTGGAGTGTGATATTTATGTCAAGCCAGCCTGGCTGCCACAGATTAAGTACCTAAGAATTAGGTCAGAGATTTGGACAGTGCTTATAATTCTCTGACTTTTAGTGAAAACTCTGAGGAAAGGTTTCCATGGCCAAATATATCTGGACAATGATGCAAACAGGATGCCTGCCTTTGATGTCTAAACTACATATTAAATACGCCGAGGTTTCTTGTAGGCAAATCAATAAATAAAATCATTGTGTTTGTCAGTTAGCTAGTTTTTCCCAGATTAATATGTCCAGCCCACAAGACTGTTTCATGTCTTCATGACACCTATATCATTCTGAAACTCATGTTTAACCTCTCTTCTGCCATAAGGAGAAGAGAATTAAGCCCTAAGAGCTACAAAGCATTAGAAATAAAGTTATCATGATTAGCCTTAACAGAAGGAAACCAAATATGGAAAGAGGGATGAGAATGCAATTTCTTATGGGGGAAAAATGCAGACTTTTGTGAGCAGGTAGCATTAATTTATTTATTTTAAAGAAAGAGTCACTATAATTCTGAGGCTGGCTTGGAACTGACTATGTAGTCCTGGCTAGCCTCAAACTCACTGTGACCCCCTTGCCTCACTCAGCACATTGGTCGCTAAGACCATGATTAGGTACCACCGTGCACAACAAAATATGTGAGTTAGTCAAAAGTGTTGAGGGCTGGAGGAGAAATGATTCGGTCAGTAAAGGGCTTATTCTGCAAGAATAAAGACCTAAGTTCTATCCCCCCAACACCCATGTAAAACAAATATTGAGGTGGAGACATAAGGATCTCTCTCTAGGGTCAGCTGGCTGGTCAGTTGAGAAGAATCAGTGAGCTATAGATTCAGGTTTGTAAGAGATACTAACTCAAAAATAAGATTAAGAATAATTGAGAAAGATACTTGATAGTGAGTGACCTCAGACTACAGAGAGAGAGAGGGAGAGAGAAAGAGAGAGAGAGAGAGTTGTTTTGGTTACCATGAAGATCCTTTCTCTGGAAAAGTAAAGGAACACATAATCTTGAGAAACTTCTGTATGGTGTATTGTTTGGGCTCTCTTATAACAAGGCCTCAGAACTTCAGCACAACTGACAATATATTAGAAGCATCATTCTGACCTCAAAGCTTGGCACATAGGACGAACACCTGCCAAAATAGGAACAAAACAAAGACCTAATACATCAAAGATTTAGTTTATACTTCCAAGAAAATCCCTAAATGTGCTAAACCTTGCATCTTGGCATCTATAGTTCTGTTTATTGATAACTGAAGTGTGATAACCAGGATGTGAATTTGGGGCATAAAAGGCAAAGGCTATTAAGTTTGGGGCTGCATGATCTGGGCAAGTTCTCTGTGCAGCCCCCAGTCAGCAATAAAGACTTTCTTTCTGGCTTTAAGGGTATCTATGTGGTGGTCTCTGGTATACTTATTTCATAACATTCTCTTGAATCATTTTTCTTTCTTAATTATTAAAAAAGTAACATATACTTACCATTGATGCAAAGAATGGGCTTTATTATAAGACTCCTAAAGCCAATACATGAGTGGTGTTAAGAATGCCAAAGCACATGAAATCCAATATCTACCTGATCCAATCAACTACAGTGAGAAGATGAAGTTTCATCACAAGATTTGACATACTTTTCTGGGGGCAAGGCAAGCAGGAGGAGGGGTCAAAAAATGCACAATCTGGAAAACTATGTTCCATAGTTGTAACCCTAAATTATATAGACTGCTATGATGGTTCTGATTTATTTATAACAATCATTACATCCCCCTCTACTCCTGTGAGTTTTCCTAACTCCCGTGATATTTCCTAAGCAGCAACGATGACCTAGTCCTTTCTGAAAGCACCACGTTCAAGCTTAAGTATCTGTGTGTTGAGATTTTCTGTGATTACACTTCTTGATGAGGCTGTGAATCCTTGCATATCCTTGTTTCTACTAAATTCCGACAATTCTCTAAAAATGAGTGGCTGAATTAATGCTTGAGTGAATGCAAAAATCAATAACAATAAACAGGTGATATCAACAAAAGGAATGCAAAAAAATTGAACTTAGCAACATTTGTGTCTGATATTTAAAGTGCTGACCTATATTCATGGGCAAAAGAGAATTTGAGTGACCTAGTAACTAACACGGGGTAAACCTCTACAGCTGGCTATCAGTGTGGCAATAATGAGGATGATGCTGTTGCTTACTGACATGGTGAAAAATCTTGGATTTATTGTTTGTTTATTTTGTTTCTCCCAATAAAGAAGCAAAATTTGTCCAGTACCTTCATGATTCCTCCATGCACTTTCAAAGAATTTTTTTTTTTTCTGAAAGATCATTTCATCTTGGTTTCATGAGAGAATAGCTAAGGCTGAGGCCTTTGCATTGCAGGCAAAGCTTCAGGCTAAACTGAAATGAATATTTTTTTAAAAAAATTCCATTTCTGTCCTAACCATCTTGAAGTTCTTTCGCTCTTCAGCTAGGGAGGGCAATCCAGCCTTTATCATTTAATTTGCAAGAACACAGCTGCTTCCTTTTGCTGAAGCAGCTGGAACTTATCTCATTTCCAAAGTTTTGCTTCAGAATTGGCATTTCCCTCTTTCCCAGTTCCTGGTGTAAATAAGGACATGGGCTAAAAGAATGAAAACATAAACCAAGCACAGCTAGCAAAGGAGTGCTAAAGTGTGTTCCCATTGTGACTGTTGCTGGGACTCCCATCCATCACCAAGTTCCCAGGAATGTTTAGATGTTTGGCACAAGGTCAGTTACAGGCACTCAGCAGAAAACAACCTCTGTCTAAAAGGGTGGAGTTCTGGGGAAATATGGAAAATCATGTCAAAAACTAATTGTTTTACTAGTTGTATTTGTTCTTGAACTAGTGTCTTTCCCTAAAAGAAGACTCATGTCAATTTGAATAGTAAGAATGAAGTCTTTGGGAACATGACTTACAGGGATTCCAGAAATAGATGCTATATTGAATTAGTCCCTCAAAAAGAAAAAAAACCACTCCATTAGACTACATACAATTTTGTTTAAATTAACCAATATAAATGTATGTCATGCATATCAAGTCAATTTTGTGTATGTCTACATGGTAGAATGGTAAAATTAACCCAATTAAAACTACACAATAATACTCACATATTATTTGGTGGCGGGAACGCTGAAAGTCTATCCTTACTGAGATTCAAAAGTATAGCACATGATGACCAAGTACAGCCACCATGTCATAACTGATCTCTTGACCTATTTTTTCTAACATAACTAAAGGATTGCTTCTTTGACTCAGCACCTCTGCAGTCCCACCTCGTTCCTCTGGGAATTACCCTCATTCTCTCTCCTACTGCGGTAGATCTCATTCATTTTTTTCCAAATGAAGAATGTGTTCTGGAACTTCATCAAGCAATTGATGGAAGCAGGTGCAGAGATCCACACCTATGCACTAGGTTGAGCTCTTAGGCCAGGCAAAGAGAGGGAGGGGGGATTATATGAGCAAAGGGGTCAAGGTCATGATGAGGAGACCCACAGAGACAGATGAATGGAGATATTGGGAGCTCACTGACTCTCAACTGACAGCTGGGGAACCTGCATGGGACTGAACTAGGCTCTCTGAATGTGGATGAACCCTGAAGGACATGGGCAGTTTATGGGGCCTCTGGCAATGGAACCAGAATTTATTCCCAGTGCATTAATTGGTTCTTGGAGCCTATTCCCTACCTTACTCTGAGTGAGGAACACCTTATTCAGCCTTGATACTGGGGGAAGGGACTTGGTCCAACTGGATATGCTAGTCTTACCCTGGGAGTCCTTTACTCTCTCCAAGACATGACAGATGAGGTACAGAAAAGCTGGGGTGACTGGGAAGAGGGGAGAGATGGGGGAACAGTGGAGGGTATGTTAAAAAAATCTTTTAAAATAAAGAATTTTTAAAAAAACCAAATGTACAGAACAGCACTTGACTTGAGATATAATTTTTTTCTGTAGTTCTCTACATACTAAATTTTCTACTTGATCATGTAATTCTGCATATCATAAATCAACCAATTATTGATTCCTTACAGTCTGTCATTTTAGTATAGGTAAATTTAAAGCAAATTAACTTTAAAAACTCAATTATTGAACCCAAGAAGTATGGTTGAAAACAAAAAAATTGAAATTAGATTACTACAATGTTACAGATAAACATTGTCTAAGTTGTTACATAACAGAGGAAGCACGGAGAAGCATGTAATGGGGTAATATTAGCTAAGTCTTCACAGAAGAAGGGCTCTCTAGGATATGTTTGGAAATATTAGTTGAAGGGGTACAATGGTATTTCAGGGTATAAACATGTATAAGTTATATTAGAACATACAAATATTTTGTGCATGCCAGGAGATGGGGCAAGTGGGAATTATAAGGCTTGTTGAGGTTTGAAATAATTGCTCTAAATCATGGAAAAGGAAAATAAATGGTTTACTGAGGGCCGGCAACAATTAATAATAAGCAATTTGTACTTGACTCTGAAGGTTAGAGAGATCATCAGAATTTAAGCAGACGTGCATGAATGTGTTTGTATATTAGAATAGTCAAACTGATGGGAGAATCAGGTATAGAAAAGACAGCAGCATTCCCCATCGAGCCTTCCTGACTCCATGGTCTTCTGTGTTAATTCTGATGCTGCTGGGTGATGTTATCAGACTTCACTGCACAAAAGAATTAAAAAGCATTCTACCTGCTCTCCCCCCAAAAAAGAATGTGTTCAGGTGAAGTTTGGTGAGATAAGCTCTTATATCACCTTCTTTGAGACTGAAAACATCACTGAAGAGAAGCAGACAGAATTGCAGGTAGACAGAAGGGCAGCCATAAAATGCCATCTTCTGGGCGTGACACAGATATCATGATAATGAGCTCTCCTTCCCTGGGCCTGCATGAGACTGGCTCTGTCACAGTCAGCATGGATGAGGGAGGGGCTAGTGAGGTCCCAGGACTCTCAGCTACTGACAGGTTCTGGGAGCGGTACATATGCTCAGTTGCATCGTCAATGGTGAGCCCACTGGGCTTCATCACATAGTTCCAAACTCATAGTCACACAGATAGGTCTGGTTAAATCCATGGGGTCCCAAAACAAAACAAAAGGATGTGAATGTTAGAAACAGATTGTATGGCAAAGGGAAGAGCTTGATGAAGCAGGGGAGTAAGAGAGTGAGGTGACGGGAGTCAGGATGTGTCATGCAAATTTAGTTCTTTTTTGAAAGATTGTTGTCTTGTACATATTAACAATAGTGATTTTATGGTGTTATTCATTAATGTGCATAATGATCAATATTGTATGTGAGAGTACAAATGATAAGTATATTTAATGTTTGAATTTGAATGCAACTCCTGACACTGATAGCCATGTATAGATTATTTAATCTTCCTGCCTCGGTTAACTCATTTGTATAAGGTTAATTAAGGAAACTAACTTCACAGGGGCATGTCAACATTAAGTCAATGGTGTCTGGAGTAGCATAAGTCCATATAGATCTATTTTTATTGAGTTATTACTATGCATCTGGAAGAATAAAAATAATTTTACATTTATTCTGTCAAGTCAGTGGACTGTGTTCTGCAATTAGCCTCCTATTGCGAATGCAGAACCAAAAACAAGATTAATATGCTTGAAATCACATTTTCCATGCATGCCAGATACATGGTGTTCTTGTACCTAAATCTGACATTTCTGCTCTTATGATTTCTCTAGTCTGTACTGGATAATGAGTGGAATGGGTGAGCAGGACAGGATGGGAAGGTCCAAAATGAAGCAAAGAGGAGATAAGAGACTCCATCCCGTAGAGTCTTTGTGGCCCTTATCATGATTTTAGAGAGAAAATTATTTCTAATCTAGGATCCTCCAGGGACAGAGAATCTCAGAACAAATCACTTTGTGTTCTCCAAATTTATTCCAGATCTTGCTATTTCCAAACAGAGAGAAATATGATTAAAATTAAAACCTAGTCAACAAAACTTCACTACAATTGAGTGAAGCAAGGATATCCCTTGGGGGTGGGAGATGGGAAGATGGCAGAAAAGAATGGAAGAGATGTGTGCATGTCATAGGGCAAGCTGCTGGTGACAGGGGGAGTCCATAAGATTGAAAAACATGTCATTGTCACGATCAGCTTTGCTCTGTTGCTGTCCTAGCCCTGTTCTTTTGAGTGAAATTACATCAAAACCCACATGGGCAATGGTTTATAGGCAATCCCTGAGAAAATAGCTCAGAAGATTTGAAGTACAGATGGATTACTGGGGAGGGTCTGAGGGGCACTTATGATGTTCTGATGGGAGGCAGGAAAAGGAAAAAGGGATGGTAGACAGGACAGGCTGACGTGTAAAGCAACTGCAGCTGGGTCTTAGTTCACAGGATGCCCCAGAGCTGAAATGGCCCATCAGATTTTTTTAATATATAAATTTTATCATCCTATTATAAGTTTACATACAAAGTAATGTGGAATATTTATATATTTATGTTACTACACTTTGTACTTATTTTACATACACTGATCTTTCCCATTCCTCTGGACCCTTAACTCCTCCATTATCTGCCTTCATCTTTTGTTACAGATATTCTAGTGCCCTCTCTTGATCTCCCCTCCCTTCAGACCTCATTGCACACCAATAGTTAACTTTTGTTGATGTCATTAATGGTTCAAATAGATTGTGCATATATGATGAAACATGCAAAATGTATATTTCAGACTCTGGCTTATTATGTTTAAAATAATGGCCTCTGATAGAGAATAAATGATTCAGAAGTAAAACCACACAACTATGGCCCCCTAGATTTGACAATCTTGGGCACACTATATCTTTGAAATTTTGATTAGCTTAGTCACCTGTGTGAGATGTGAAAGAGGCTGCTTTCATAGCTGCAGATGTCCCTACAGAGGACAACATTCTCTCCTATAAAAAGATGAGGATGGACAACTTCCTACCTATCATTGCCACTGAATTAGGATATCTCTACCTTTAGTCAATAACCTACTGCAAACCATTATCTAAAGGGGTAGGTTCTAGGGTCCTAACTTCCACCTTCTGAATCAGAGACTTTGAAACAGGTTCCACAGGTAATTCTTACTCAGTGAAGGTTTGGGTATGGCTATACATGGAGAAATTAAGAAATATTTCCCCACAGAACAAAGCAAGACCTTGAAAGGGAGAATTTCAAGTTCTGCCAATAAGCCAACAATATTAACGTAATTTATAAAGTAAATTCCTGCCCTGAGAAGATTTCCTCAGACACCTCAACAACTTGTGTAGGTGGATTTTAGCCTGTGAGCATAGCATGGCTGACCACCCCACCCTTCAATCCTGTATGTATGTGTTCACATGGAAAGGATCATGGGGCTTTATATATATCAACATGAGCTGCACCCCAAGGGCTGGCTCATCCTGCCAAAAGACTGGAGGCACTGATATGTCCATCTTCCACAAAAACTTATGCCATCTGAAGCTTCTATCTTTCCAGTTCACCTCAGCTAAATCACTGCTGTGACTGAGGCAGCTTTGGGAGAACAAACAGTAAGCTGCTGGCTCCACTCATCCTGATCAGCCCATCATTTAGAGAGCCTTTAATCCACCATGCAGTCCTTCCACATCCCCATGCCCAACTGCTCACATGGTGCCCATCCTGTGTCGCTGCCTCTTTTAACTCTCTCTCACTGCCTTCCTTCTGATAAGGGCTGTCTGCAGGAAATAATAACACAAAACCCTTATACGTAAAAACGGAGCCATCGACATGGAATAAACCACTCCAAAGAAGGCAAAGAGTTCTTCCTGAAAAGTTAACAGGTCTGTCTGTCTAATGTACTATGAGACTTAATAAGGTTGACAGGCCCTGAACCCCAAAATTCACTTCTAAGGGATTACTAACAGGTACATAAAAATACAAAGATATTCACTAGAGAATCACCCATAACAGGGACAAAAACAGAAAAGCTAAATATTGGACAAAAATACAAAATAATTAAGTATACAATATCGCTTTGTATAGTTATTAAAATGTTTATGACTAGCATTGAATAATGAAGGAAAATCCTTTCATTTAATATTAAACAAAAGTTCAGGTAATATATTTGCTTATACAAAATTAATTCAACTATATTAAAAATGCATAGAAAAGGGGGGCTTAAAAGTAAATTTACCTAACTGTTAATAGCATTGTGTCTGGATGATGGAATTGGATAATTTTCTTTCCTCCTTTTTGAATTTAAACTTTACAGTGTACGTTTACAACTTTTAAGAAACATAGAGGAAAAATCAATAACATTTGTCAAAGCTCATTCCATTCCAGAGAAACCTATGACAATGTAGACTCCTAGACTGAAAGATAGTCTGTTTCACAGAGATGCACTTATAAGGGAGAGGTGTATTATACTGATAGAAGTGACAAGCTGCTATTACAAGTATCATCAGTCTAGAGACTTGGGGACCAGCGACCATTCTCATCTATGTTTAGAGCCCTGTTCCACATATTGATAGCCCCCAACCCAAAAGAGCTCATTCCACCAGACACAGTCACACAGAGTCACACAGTCTGTCCCTTTGCATGTGTAACATCTACAGGTTTCTCTGTTTATGAGTCTTGAATTCTCGGGCATTATTTCTGTTGGTCTTCATGGATCGTTTTATCTGCTTGTTCTACCACGTGGGGAAAGTGGCAACAACCTTTGTCATATAGTAATATGTTCATTTATGTGAGACTTTGAGCCTATCTTCTGAGAGGTGTTTTAAGGCAAATAAGTAGAAGGGGAAATGTACCATAATATACAAGAACATGGTGTTCTTTCATTAAGTAGTGTGCACGTGAGTAAGTAAAGAGCTAATAGGCTTAAATTAGGTCGGTAAGCTAACATGTCAAAATGGAGCTTAATTATAGCATTTGATGTATCCAGGTATACAGTCAAACAGATACACTTGTGACCAAAATTGAGAATTACCTTCTAAACAGCCACAAAGCCATATACACTTGGTTTCTATTGGGTACCATGCCACACGGTTTGCCTATGTCGTTCCACATAATGAGTCTCCAGGAGGTTATGTAACAAGCCCAGTGTCCCACAGACTGTTTATGTGGAACAGCTCTTGTATCTCTTTGTTCTGCCTGGCCCAAGTCTTCATGTTTTCAGCTGTAACCTCTACTCAATTTGAAATTCTTTCTGTGGGAACTCAGTGTGATGTGAGCGTAGCTACTGCCCAGAACAATACCAGCTGCATGATCTAGGGGCTACCATCAAGACTCACACCAATGGAAAGGATTTCAGAGCTCTAAACTATTAATTTACAAATGATCTAATTGAGACTGAAGAAGGTTAAGTGATTTCACTGAGGGGCTGGTGACAGAACTCTGGGCAGAAACCTGGTCTCGATTTTAGTGAAGTACTCAGTTAAAATGAGTTCTATAGTCTCTTTATAACTACTGATTATACATGAGCAAGAAAAGGGCATGAGAAAACAGGGGCTGAAAGATTAGTAAAGGCCTGACTGAGGAAAGAGAATGAATAGATAAATACATTTATAAGAAGAATAGGTTTAAGCTATAAAGAGGTCACTTTTTAAGTACATTGATGTCCCTTTTGTGGGATTTCTAGTTTCAGGTGCAGTCCATCAATGTTGCAGTGAAGTTCTATCTGCCAGTCTATAACCAGCTTCTCATGCTCTTCTGTTCCCACATAACAGAATGAGGATACGTGCAATCGAAATGTCTTCCTGAGCCTCCCCAATGAGTGGTTTCCATTAAGCCAAGTCCTTAGTCCCAATAAAAGTAGAAGTAATTTCCTAATATTGGTTTTTCTAAGATTTCTTGAAAATGACTCAGAGGGAGAAAATGCCTTTTTATATAACTCCCTGCCCCTGTAACAATGTTCTGCCTAATATAAATAAAAATTAGGAACATAATGAAGCTTACTTTTTTTTTCAACCTTCCCCAACCTCTTTCATAGAGTTACATAAGATTAAGGTAAATTGCCAAAAAAAAATAACATTTTTTAACTCAATCTTTCCCCCTGAAATTCTTCTCCTTTAAGGTCAACCTTGATGCATTTGTTCATTCAGCTGAGATTTTCCTGGTCCTAATTAGTAGGTCTCTTTTCTACTGCACACAGCATCTCCATCTCCTCTACAACACGCTGCTGTAATTACAACTGATTTACAGTCAGATTCCTAGAATGTAAAAGCTTACAGGGTGGAGGCCTTTCATGGGTAGTAATGCTGCACATTGGAAACCCAAACAGTTTTTGCTTTGGTATCGATAATCATAAACAGTTCACGAACTCTTTTGTGACTACAGTTTCCTTCAGAGTCAAAGCTGTGGGTAGAGAGAAGATCTGGAGGAAAGAAGAAATAAATCAGAAAAGCAGTGGTTGCTGAAGAATTCCAGTAGTTACCAGTAACTAAGCAGGGGAGGTCGATGGGATCTGAAATCAAGAGAAGCAGTTACACAGAAAGGCTTTTAAAGACATGGACCATGAGTATTGCTGGGGTTGGGGGGACCAACCACTCCCCACTATCTTAACTTAGTCCAGGTATAGATAGTGCTGTCTCAAATGTATCTCCCCCCCCCCAAAAAAAAGCAAAAACAACCAATAACATTTTCCTGTACCAAAATTAAGGAAGAATCACCTCATGTTGTCTTGCAATACTGTAGGGTTTTGTTTTCACATATTTTTTTAATGCATTTTGAGTTAAGTCATATTGTAGAAGTCACAGAACTAATTTTTTTTTTGCCTTTTTAAATTATTAGTTGGTTGTCTGACTTTCAGTTGTTACCAATAAGACTTGGAGATTTAGGTCAGTGGTAGAGTGATTAACTCCCAAATGGAAGGCCCTAGGTTACATCTTAAAGTTCACAGAGCAAAAGGAATCTATCTTTGCCTTTTATTGTATATTCGATTTTCTTAGCTTTGGTCTGGTACTGATCAACTACTTTTCTGCTCAGTTGGTCTATACATGTCTGGCACCTCGTTATTTTAATTACAGATGTTTTACAGAGTCACTTAATATCTAACAGTCTCCATCCTAGTGAGTTCTCTTTTTCATTATTTTCCTGCACTGAGACTTTTTTTTAAGCCCTGCAACATCAATTTGTACAACTCTATCAATATGCCTATTTATAACTGTATTGGTGTTGAGGCACCCTTAGAAATTGCCAAGAGGAACTGACATCTTAATAGTAATGTTTGAGTTAGCTGTATTTTCATTCTCTCAGATTTTCAAGGTACCATATTATATGTATTATTGTACCTTCTATTTATCCATTCTACAATTTAAACTTTCTTCCTTTTCCTCAATTTAGTTTAGTGTCTTGTGTGGCAGTTTTGTCTGTATGTAATCTGTACCACATGCATAATTGGTGCCCCCAGAGGTCAGAAGAGGACATTAGATGTCCCATGACTAAACATATAGACAGTTATGAACTGCCATGTGGTACTGGGAACTGAACTTGGAACCTCTGGAAGAGCAGACAGTGCTCTTAACCACTGAGCCATCTCTCCAGCCCCTGTTTTAATTTGTCTATTCTAACAGCAATGACTAATATACCTTATAAAAGGTAGAAGCTTAGTCAATACAGTAGGCATCAAAAACATCATTCATATCTTTCCAGTTATCATATGCATATTTATGGGGAACTGTATGATATTTTAATGTATGCATACATTCTGTAATATATCAAGGTTTCCCTGGCTCCTCAAACTTTATAATTTCTTGTTTTAAAAAATTCAATTCTTCCCTTCAGGTTTTAGTCCCTACTAATTTACAGGACAGCATCTTTATGTATAGGCACCCTACTGCATCATAGGACAGCAAGTTCTGACATGGCATTGCTATGTTCTTGTTCCTTAACTGGCTTCTATTGTTTTGCTCCTAATGGAAATGTTTTGAGGATTTAGAAAAGCATAAATATTTTTTGGTAGTTACTGGTGTGGTTACAGCATCTTTTAAGTAACTCTCTGGTTGACTACTTGCTTCTTCATTTTTCCTTTTGACTCTCTGCTACAATTAACCTACTATAATACTAACCAATAACCTTATTCTGATTTCTTCCATCTAACTTTTAGTCATACTTTTTCCGTTTTTCCACAAGATAAAACATTTAGACTTTAGTTTTCTACACGATCTCTATTTTTTAAATTCTCTCTATCTAGATGTGTATGTTGAAACTATGCTAGAAGTTGAACAAAACCCTCCGGTTCAATTTTCTAAATAATTGCATCACTGGACAACCTACATCCTCTAGAACTGACAAAATCCAGTAAATAATACATGTATTTTCAATTTATTTCATTATTCAAACCTTCTGTTAAAACTGCGATATTTCCCCCCTTGAACTCAATTAATAGCAAAATAACAATGTTGTTCCTCCTTCCTGCCAAGTCTCCCAAGGAAAAAACACTCTCAAATCCACAATCAGATCTTATTACAATAAATAACCCATTTGGAACAAGAACATACTATGTGTCAAAAGGGGGAAGGTGACTTTCCAAAGACCTTTTAATAATATGTCCCACTAGAGCCTTTAGATCAATCAGCATTTAATCCTATCTTTGTTGGAGCCTATAACCTTAATAATGATACTCAGAGCTGGCATCATCCCCAGACAACTGTGGTTCTATTTATTCAGGATGTCTTAGCATTTAGTTGAATTATCTAACAAAAACACTGGAGCTAAAGAATGGAATAATTATATAAACACTCGAAGCAGAAAAATTATAAAGCAAGAACAGTTACCAAAGAAAGCATGGGAGACCTAATCTACATATGCAAATCCTGGGGTTTAAATGCTGGTGACTTTTTCTATCCATGTTATTGTATTCTCCTTTGATTTTTGCATGTTTGCTTATTAGTTCTCTGTAATTAGACACTATAGAATATCTTCTTTAGATGTCAGAGCTTGTGTATACCTCGTACATCAATTTCCATTTAGAAATATACCAGGAACCTTGGAAAATCAGGTAAGGTGTGGTTATAGGACACTCTGGACATTCAAAAGGGAAGACACACATGGCAGAGAAGGATGAAATCAGGTCTTTTCTCCCCAGGCTGAACAGAGAGTCTTGGAATTCACTGCCATCAAGGATTTTTATCCTTTAGTTTACCAAGAATGTTTCCAGTATTAACTATAAAAGAAAACTCAAGCAACTTCCAAAGATCTTCTTGCAGGTAGAGTTCCTCGGCTTCTGGAAGAAGCAACTTCTCTGACCTTCTTTCCTCCTCGGTATCCCTGCCTATCCTTTTCCTTCTCGACAGGTCTCACAAGGAAGCTATACATTTCCCAAAGCCTGCTTACTCAAGCACTTGAGAGTTTGTCTTAATTCCCAAGGAACATGCCATTTTGACTCATCATCTGCGACTAAATCAAGTACTTCAAAATATGCTTCTCAAAAACACACCGCTGATACCAAAATGAAGACAAAGAACGTTTAATAGAACTAGAATTCTCTTTGCAAAATAAAACAAAGCTCTTGACACTGTGAATAACATTCTGCAATGTAAGAAACAACAGTATTGGGGTCGTCATGTTAGGATGAAAGACTGTGCAGGCAACAGAAATACCATCGTCCATCTGTATGGATATCTAGAGGCTTACTCTACATGGCCTAGAATAAGGAGAGCAGAGACATATTCCCCCTTACCTCCAGATAAAGAATTGTATGTGAGATATATGCTCTTAACAGTCCTCGTGACGTAGCTAGTATACAAAGGGAACATACACAACTCATTTATAGTGATTGACTTTCATCCTCTTTATAAAAAAATAAATTTAAAACCATGTAATTTCAAAGGTTCAAATTCCATGACCAATTTTGCCATGGCATATTAAAGAACCTCTCCATAAAGAAATGTTTCTTTTGAGAAAGGGCATGAAAATAATATTAGTTTCTTTTGGATATTAATGCTTCTTTTTCTAAAATAGATCAAACATCTTGGTAGACAGTTATACCTCCATGTGTTCATAGCAAAGCTGCCAGTTCTCTTCTCTAATCTAGATGGGAAGAGGTCAACAAAGGGGCTGAGTATACACTGTCTGGGTTGATAAGACAAAGGCTCAGTGCAATAGGAAGACTGGACATAAAGCCCCAAAGTATGTCTGTGATACATTGGAACATGGAGAGGTTATCTTTACTTAAACAGTCTGAAAGGGTGCCAGGAGGCATGTGGCTCCCCAGATAACAGTTGTGTAATACTGTCATCACATGACTCTCAACCTTTGCCTTATGCCTATAAAAACTAGAGACTTATAAATCAATATTTTCAAGATTAACAGTCTTCAACATGTGGGTTGAGGCCCTTTTGGGAAACCTGTCTCCAAACATATCACAATTCATAGCATCAGCAATCACAGTTATGGAGTTGCAATGAAAATTATTTCTTGATTGGAGATTGCCATATGAGGAGCTGCCTAAAAGGGTCACAGCATTGGAAAGTTTGAGAACCAGTGCTCTAGGTGATAGAAACACAATAATTAAATTTCCATGAAACTTGTAAATACGACAAAAAACTAGTAATAGCGATTACAACAAGGATATTGTAGCTACGGAGGTTCCGGATCTGTCACAGAATCTCCACTGAAGCTCTGCTGTTACTTTACAGTACATTTCTACCCAACAGAGACTCCTCTCTCTATGAGTGATGTACAACTCCCTGTTAGTTTGGTAAACATTTCCTCAGAGTTATAACACAGTCCAAACTTGTTTCTTTTCCCCTCTTACATAAATATAAGATCTTCCCTGCAGCCTTTGAAGGCTCTCCATGCTTTCTGATGTTCCCTCTCCCCTTTCATGGGTATTACTCTCAATAAATCTCTTGAACATCTAATTGTTTTTGGCATCTTTTTCTACAGTTCCAACTTCCCAAGGGAGATCTCACTCTCTTGTAACTAGAGCTCCTTATGTTTATGGCATTGCTATTGCCTTTTGGCCAAAGTATCAAGAGAGCTCGATCAGAAATCTACATGTTGAGTCCAGTAATAAAATGCACCTGGTTCCTGGGATTCTAGGCCAATAGCAATGAAATGCTTTGATTTCTTCAAATTTACCATGCACCTTCCTTTCTTTACCTGGTTTGCTCCATTCATACTTCAATATCAGATTATGTATTTCATATCATCTCACCCAGAAGCTTGTGTAGCCCCATTTTATTTCTAAATAGCTTCCTGTACCAATCACACAAAATGACATAAAACCTACGTGGCTCCCCACCCTACTAGAATTATTATCTTGTAAGCAGTGACTTCTCTTTACAGATATTTGTATATCCCATACCAAGCTCACTGTTTGATGTCAACTTGTGTTTCACAAACACCTCAAGTGCAGATGTTTCTGATTGTGAACTGACAACATACTAGGGTAGATTTAAAACCCCACTACTGCAAGTCTCCAGCTATAGATAAGATAGAAGAAACCTTCTTTTAGCTGCTGCCTAGTAAACAAAAGAAGAAAGGGCATTCCAAATGTCGGAAGCAAAAGCAGCCTTGAACCAGAAATATATGCTCCATGATGCTATGACTCTCCTGGGAGTTCTTGGTGGGATACAGAGGGTACCAAACTTATCCAGCTGAAATGAGAATCCCAATGACTACCCAGAAATCAGAGATGAGACTTTGAGCCAACAACAAAAGATGAGATTGGGTTGAGACTCTTGAAGAATTACAATTTAGTGAATGCTAGAAACTAAAAGTTCCCAACAGTAACAGAAACCTATCCCTATTGGACTTGGGATGCGTATAATAGATGTATCTATAGGAATTTGAATCTCAGGCCTGTACTTTCTCTGGCTCATAAGTCAGGTCTGGGTTGCCCTAGAATCTACACCCTGACAGAAACTAACCCCAGATTCACAGCCTCCCACAATGCTCATTAAAACCATCAGCGGAAACTTTCCTGTATATACCTCATCTTAGCTTAGGCTATAAAGCTCATCTATGGACACACTCTATGACCTGAAATCACAGATTACACAAGGCAACAACTCAGTGAACGAGAAATCTGAGGCCTAGAAATGCTCAGTCATCTGAAGAGGATCAAAGACGCAGCGGGCGGTAAAAACAGCATCTGAGAAGACAAGGGTGAAGTCCTTGGACCACTATGCTCTAAGGTCTCCTGTCCAATACCAACAAACTGTCAGAATAAGTGTGTGGTGATATATTTAATAAAATTAGTTTAGAATATTAGAGAGTCAGCTACAGAGCCACGTAATGAAGGTCAGGGGCTAGTGAGCTACACTTTTAATTTTAGCTGTAAAAATACAGAAAGAAAAAGTTAAGATAGCTGGGTGGAGGAAGAGAAAGGTTTTCAGCTTTCCCAGACATTTCTTTGGTGAAGTAAGGAGAGAGAGGTTTGGAATTGGAGGATTTCATAATAGATAAGTTGGTAGATAAGAAGGGGCTTTGTTTTGTTTCTCTATCTCTGATATTTCAGCTTTTCCCAAATATCTGCCTCCAGGTTTCCATTATATACCAAATCAAATTTGTACAGTATAAATGATTACTTGAACACATAGCAAGTTTTAACTCATCCCAATTTTAAAGTATCAGTTACCACTTCATTAAGAGCCCCAAGTTCCTTCAGGACTCAGTGAGAAAGAATACTGCAATTATATAGCAATGTGTGCCGTTGATGGCAAAACAGCAACAGACTGACAATGTGCCTGTGTATTTGTTGTTTCTGGAATAGTGAATTCTCAAAAGAGCTTCTATCTTTAACTCAAGTTAGAACTATATGCAGGAGAATAGTAATGAGTATTTCTGCTACTCCTGATATATTTTTAATGGAAAGACAGCCATCTGCCATACATGGTTTAAAAATGGAATACAAGATGCTAAACTCTTCTGAAGTTGGTATTAGGGAAAGTTAAGCTCAAATGCTTCAAACATTTCTTATTGATAAGGAACTGGCAATCAATCTACAGAAAAGAAATGAAGCTATGTGCTTTGAAATTAAAATAAAACCTTTATAACTAACACCAATTTCAAAGGCTCGTGACAATGAATTATTAATTAATCAAAAATAAATTATAGTTTCCATTGATGCAGGGATACACACAGGAAAATCACATCTGCATTTGGTTTGCTTATTATTATTTTCATGACCAGATCAGAAGCCACCAGGACCAAAGGCAATTTCATCTCTCATCTGGGTGATATAAAAGCCACAGTACCTGATCTCATATCTTCACCTTTTATCCTCCCGCATGTATCAGCAGGGGAGCTATGATGATGCTAATCTCCTATGCTCCAAACTATCAAGTGGCTTCTGTTATTTCACAGTAGAAGTCAACTTCCGGGATGCCTTTCCTCCTGCCTTCATCTCACTGCTAAAACTCCTGCATCTCGATCCTGACCATACCAGTCCCATTGCTGGTCTATGGGATGCTATCCACACTTCCTTCTTTTGTGCGTGTGACCCCCCCCCCCCCCCTCCACAAGCATGGACTATTCCTCTGACAACCTTCCCTCTAGCTCACTCTTATTCTGGTCTTTGCTCTTTGAAGTCACTGGCTCAAAATTGTAGCCATGGCTTCGAATCCTGATTCACTGAAAGTTTATCTTCTGTGATTACCACCCTTTATACACATTCACTGTGCTTGAAACACTGACATTTTTGGCGATTGCAAATTTCATGATGGGGCCCACTTTCCATCCTGTCCTGGGTGCTGTATCCAAGGTCGAAAATTGAGGACCTTACATATGTGAGACACATCACAAATAGGTGAATGAATGGTTCCAAATCACAAATTTAATTTCCTATGAAATAGAAAAAAAAGGAGTAAAATCAAAACTTCTAGCCCCCATCTGCTTTTCCTCAGTAAATCTAGCACGTGGATTTTCCTAGATATTCCTAAATGAAACTTGATGCGAGGACTTGGGTCTGTTTCTCAGCCAATACATAATGGTTTCTAAGTGTCTTGGACCCTAAGAATCTACACAAAGCCCTCAGCCTGCAACAACCACGGGGCTATACTAGGCTTGCGCCCCAGTGCAGGCCTCCCTTGCCTCCTTTCTTTGTGTGTGTGCTTTTTAGCCCTGAGTAATTCCTTTTCTCCTCCCCTGTGCTTTCTTAACAGTCCCCCTATGGTCCCCTTTCTAGTTTAATGACCTACAGCACACTGACTCTCACATTAGCCAACAGGGATGAAAATTAGAAGCTAAGACCCATATCCAAGAGAAAAGCATATAGTAAAAGTCTCTCTGAGTCTTAGATAATTCCCTTAACACATTGATCTCCAGATCCATTTATTTTCCTAAAATTTGCATAAGTTCCCTTTTCTTTAATGTTGAATAAAATCTCATTGTGGATATGTATACCACAATTTTATGATTTTATGATTTTATTGACAGGAATCTAAGCTGATTTCAAGTCCTATCTTGTGTATTCACCAACAGGAAGCATGGACACTCCAGTATCTTTGCAGTAAGATACAGAGCTTTTTGGTATAAGCTCAGGAGCAGTATAACATGGCTCTTCTATTTTTAAATTTTTAAGAAACTTCCACACCTATTTCTGGCATAGAGGTACCAGTTTGTTGTCACAGTAGCTGTGAACAGGAAATGGTCTTTTCCAACCTTCCCACCACCGTTCACTGTCATTTATTTTCTTGATGATAACCAACTCAGACTGGGGTGAGACAAAATCCCTAATTATCTCTAATTTGTGAAACTCATACATTTAAAAATAAGATTATTCTTTAACGTCCCTTTCTGTGTTCAGGTATTCTCCTTCATCCAGCTTTCATGCTGGTTTTGGAAGGAGGATCCTGAACCACGGAAGTGAAGCCTGAACTCCCAGGTTCTGCTTCCTTTAGTTCCCATTGACCTGTGGGCCCCAGCTTCCTTCCTGTCTGTCATGAGGAAAGAAATATGGGCCTTATGTCCTCCAAGGTGTTCTAAGTTTCAGGTGGGATCATTTGAGAAAGTTCTCTGAACAGTCGCAGTGCTGCACAGAATGAGGCATCCCCACAGTGTTAGCATCTCACTTGCCATTTCCCAACACGAGCTTGCTTCATGCTCAGTGAGATGGATGCTGGCCATATCACGATTCACATCTGAGAACCAACTGTTGTTTATTCTTATGCTAGAGCCATAGCAGCTAAGGTAGGCCTTCTTCCAATTACATGCTTTTGCTTCTAATTATCTTACACAGCACCCACACAACAGTGAGTTCTTCCCTGTCATTAACAGAATTCTCAGAAATAACAATCCTTCCTGAAACACCTCAGCATGGAAACTGTGAGTTCTCCTTGGACCCTCACCTTGTGTCATTGCTTCAGCCCAACCCCCTACTGAGGCTCACCTCCCCTTGACACATCCTTGTCCATGCCAAAAAATAAGGTGTCACACCTACCAGGGCAAGGGACTGTTGTCCTTGGCTCAACAGGCAAGCTTGAGGGCTGCATGCTGTCTGCCTGTACATAGGGACATTCTTTTTCTAGCCTTCAGGTCTGAGCCCTATCCACTTTCTAATATGGAAAGCTTCTGCTTTTGTAGAGATCTGGATCCTTACCTTCCTATCCATGTCTGTAATATGCCTAGATATTTGAATGTCAATTCTAGCTCTAGGATTCCTTTCCTGCTCCATTTGACAAGTCCTTCTGACCTTGTTGGTGTTGTTTTAATTCACAGAATTTACCTCCTTACAGTTATATAGCTCCCTGGACACTCAGATATGATCCTTGCCTGTATATACATCATCATCCAAAACCATCCTGCCTGGACATATCCTACTCAAGAGTGGGCACTCAGGTGTTCACCCTTCTATGAACAGTGAGTTCTGCCTTTGCTATCCAGAGGTCTCTGCTCTCTCCAACTCCATTCCTCTTCTTCTAGAAGCTTCCATAAAAGCTCCCAGGCTATACTCTTTTAAATAAACATACCTGCTAGTGTATGATCAACAAAAGGAAAGTACACAATTGTTAAAAGATTAATAAGTGTTCAGAGTGAGTACCCTTGGCTGTTCTTATCTGGAAAAAGAAAGGAGAACATTATCAGAAGTTCAGAAGCTCTTCATGTGACTCTTTCACAGCCTCTAAGATTCTCACTGGTGATTAACAATTACCCACCACAAGCCATTATTAGTAGAAGCAGCCTGTCACCTGTGTCTCTCCCATGACTTCTCATACAGCAAATCAGTTTTGCCTACTCGTTCCCTGCATATACAGAATCACATGGTCCTTTGTGCCTGTCTTCTATGCCCAACGTGATGCTTGAGAAGCTCTTTCATGTTGTCCATGTAACAGCACTTTATTCTCATTTATTACCAGTCAATGTTCATTATATGATTGTGTCTACTTTTGATGAACATGTAGTTATTTCCAGTTTTATGCTATTATAAATGACAATTTGGTAAATGTTCTTGTTCATATTTCTTAATGGACTCAATAAATTGGCTGAGTATATGACAAGAAATGGATATACATGCCTTGACCGTTAGTATATGGAAGAGTTTTCAAAAAATAGCATACCAGTTGATATCTCATCAGTAGATACAGCCATTCTAGTTATTATGACGTGATGTAATTTCCCTGGTGAGTGATGATTTCAAAGGCCTTTTCTTATGTTTATTGGCCATTTGGGGATGAATCTTAAATGTCTGTTTATGACATATGCTAACTTTCTATATGGTATGTATTTATTCTCCCATTCTATTATTTGCCCTGCATCTCTCTTCCTGGGATATGTTGAGAAAGAAAAGCTCTTAACTTTAAGAGAATACAAATATCTAGTGTAACATCTGGCCAGAAACACTACAGGTAACAATCAGGTTGACTTTGGGGGAAGAAAAAAAAAATACCAAAATACTTTGGTATCAGGTCTGTTGACTTGAAAGTCATTTAAAATAGATTTTTGTAGGGCTTACCATTTGGGCTTATTATTAAAGGTGTTATTCTTATACTTGTCCCAACTTGCCTGGCTTTCAGTTATACAATTAAGACTGAACCTCCCATAGCTGTACTCTCAACCCTGAAGAGAATTGCTCACTTACAGGAGTTCTGGGCATGTCTTACAGGGGCTAAATACATTATACAACTGGTGGGGAATCAACCCTCATTTCTGTTTCTACCACTTCATAAAATCTAATGCTATGACTTTTGCAATTTTGTTTGTTACTTTTAAAAGCATTTTTCCTATTTTTTCAAATAAAATCTTTCACAAAATAGGACTATATTCTTCTTCTTCAAATTAAATGGGGATTACCCATCACCTACAGAACTTATCTTGGGAAGATGCTGACAAATGTCCATGTTTCCAAGGTAGGCTATCAACAAGTGAAAGGAACGTCTAGATTGGTGAAGCAGTGAGTTTTGGGGGTTACATTAAGGAGCATGGGCAAAAGATGGATTACAAGAGTATAGGTGACTCAAAGGCAACCACATTACCAAAATTCCCATCCCAACATAGGTGACAAACCACGAAAGCAGCATCCTGGAACTCTATGCATAGCTCACAGGCAATTCCACTGAAGAGACTACACCCTTCCGGCAACAACTTACTGCTTTCATTGCTTTTTTTTTTTTTTTTAACTTTCTGTGCTTTCCAAGTCTTGTAAATATGTAAACTTCCTTAGCCCCATAAATTGTATTAGCTTTGTGAGCTTTATAAGCCTCCCAGGAGGGGTTGTTTTATTTAAAAATAAATAAATAAATAACTACATAAGACTATTCCAAAATTTGACGAATTGAAACAATTACTTTTCCTGTGCCAGGTCACCAGTTTAAGCTGTGGTAACATGATTAAACTTGGTGTTAGCTAGTCTTACTTATATTGGTACTTATCCAAAACGCTACCGAGAATTCTACTTCTGGGGCTTGAATGGATAACTGCTGGTGTGAGAAAGGACCTGCCTGGGTCAGGTGTGTTTCAACATTTATTCGGTAAGATTGGGCTTATTTATAAGATGCTTGTAAGGATGTAAGAAAATGACTATAAGCATTCAAATGCCCTTTGAATATAGTCTCAAAAAACAAAAGCTTCTCTTGCTACATGTTAGTAGCAAGTTATAAAACAAGTCCAAATTAGAACACTTATGGAATAGACTTCACCTCTTAACAGTCATGGATTCACCAAAATCATATGTGAAAAGTTGGCTACAGAGGCAGAAACAGTCGTATCCATTTTAAGAAATGTATTAGCGTACATAAGTTATTTTCAAACCTACATGATACACTGTATTCATATTCACCCCCTCATTGCCTTCCCTTACCTCTCCTTTTCTACCCATGGGTCCTCTTTCTATTCATGGACACTAAAAACAAGTCTGCCCTTGATAAGTTATTACTTTCTCCTTTATCATTTGAGAATTTATAAAACTGCTTGGCCCAACACTAAAATGTACTACAATGGGTATACATACAAATCAGAGAAACAGTTAACTCTATCTTTGTTGACTACAGCTCCCATATGGTCATTTAAATGGGGATTTACTCTTATCTTCATTAAATGAGCAAATATTTAAAAATTCAAACAAGCGCTACTAACAAGGATGTAAGAAAAAGCACTTGCACACACCAATGTGCATGAGCCCAAAAGTACATATGTTTAAAGTCAGGAATTCGTGTTGCCAAAATCATGAATGGATAATCGTGAATGGATAATCATAGACTTCCATATAATTATGAAGCCATTTAATAGAGTTATTTCTGAATAATAAAAGGCTGGGGAATTATCCAAATCTAATTAATTAGTTGAAGACATTAAGATATGACAATATAGTAAAAATTACTATAATAATTAAAAGCTATGTAGAAAATACTGAGTAATGTAAGAAGAAAGTCATAACAAATTAAGGTAAAAAAGATTGCATATACTATTATTTGTCTTATCTATATTTTAGTAATTATTTTCTAAAGTTGTTAAAATTAGTATTTCTGTGTGCAATCAGGATGGATGTTCTTTCATAACAAATATGTCACCTGCAACAAGTATTTTAGCAACCCACTCTGGGTCTGTCTTCAACAGTATCCTGTTCTCACAGAATCTAAAATTCTCCACAGCTGTGAGGGAATCACTAACTTCAAGAAAATGAAACACCAGGCCTATTTCAACTTTGCGTTCTCATCTTGGCTACCTGTGCTCACAGATGTGCAAGAGCTGTGTAAGGGTCCATTATTGTACTTTTCAGACTTTTGTGTAGAAAAGATAAAGGAGACACTCACATTTGTTATATACCACAACAAATTATCTCCTATGCAGACTTCCAAGGACTGGCCACTTGTTCCAATTATAGTGGTTTCGGTGGCTACCAGCTCTGTGGGAACTCTGACCAACTTCACATGGGATCAACCCAAGAAAGCCTTATCCTATGCCCATACCACACATTCTTTTGCCTTCTACTCCCTGCGCCCTTTACCACTGAGGGAAAAGATTCTGATAAATCCCCCCAAATAACATCAAAGGCCATATGGACAACATGGTACTCAATTGATGAAGGTGATCCACCTGAATCTCCACAAGATGATCACATGACAGGTAAAGGGAGGGGTCTAGAAGTAGAATATTATGTGAAGCATCTCTTGATGATGCTCTACTCAGTGACATTGGTTCATGGGGAATTAAAGCAAGTAAAGCGTCACATGAACAAGGGGTCAAAGTTTGGAGTCAGCCAGCTAGACAAGCATTCCGGGTTAACTGAAGTACTGATCATAGGTGTAGGAAATCTGAAAAGAGACTAAAGATGAGAGAGAGAATGAATTTCATGATGGGCTTTGGAGTCATCTGTCTCAATGGCAACCATAATTTACCTCATCAATTCTCTTGCCTTAAGTCTTCTCAGAGTTGGTGGTAGCCACTGTGTTGAAAGAAATCTTTTAGTGTATCAGTCAGGTATTTAGTTTCCCAGAGAGTTTCCCATGTTGTAATGTAGGAGATTTATATAATGTAAATGCTTCTTACGTCTCCCTAATTTCTCACCATTCTCATGGGGCACACTGTTGAGTCCATATGCCTATCTATGAAGTCCATGGCAATAGCTTCCATGGGGCTAGCTCTGGAGCAATGCAGACAGACAAAGGGGCAGGTGGCTAAACCCTTCTCCACCTGTCCCTTGGACAGTCCTTCTTACACACTGGCTATTTATACCATCTCCCACAGAAGATGATCTGATAAGACTGAGCCATCAATGTTTCTCCTGATACCAAGTGGTTGCCGACTTAACAATCTTTCCTTGTATTACATTCCTGCCTTTCCTGACTCATTCCTTTATCGTCCCCCATCACCTAAGTCTGTGCTTTCTAATGAAGAAGTAACACAGGAACATAAACCTCTGCCTCAGGCTCCGATTTCTAGAAAAGCCAAGCTAAAACAAAAATGATTGACAAGAACAGCCATGGTATTCATGCTGTAACAGAGACCTGTAAGATAAGCAACCAAGCTCCTAAATAAATCAAACCTTCTCCAGAGACAAGGGAATCCTCCTAAACCCATGATCCTGCCCCAAATCCCCAGACTAAGGCAGGGAGCACTTAGTCATGAGCAAGTGGGCAGAACTTTCTAAATTTCTTCCTATGTCTGCTTTAGAGCACATTGTTCATGTTCTAATAGTTAATTGTTGATGTTTTAATAGTGATGACCTCATTTCCTCATGGATGTGCATGAGACCAGACCTGGCCTAACAAAGATTCTTAACAATGTTCTTTTTAATATTTTATTTTTATTTTATGTGCATTGGTATTTTGCCTGCATGTATTTCTGTGTGAGATGGATAGGTCCCCTGGAACTGGAGTTACAAACAGTTGTAAGTCACCAAGTGGGTGCTGGAATTTGAACCTGGGTTCTCTGGAAGAGCAGCCAGTGCACTTAACCACTGAGCTATCTCTCCAGCACCCCCTACCACTGTTCTTGAACCATGATACTGTTAAAACTCATGTGTGGTATCAAGAGATATTTAGAAAGAATTAGACTGTAGGGTTCCACTCTTATCAATTTACTTAAACATTCTTTTGTTTCTTCCCCTATTACCACACACACACACACACACACACACACACACACACACACACACACACACACACACACAGAGTATGGATGAGCTAGACTTTACAAGACACAAAACCTGTCAGTGTCTTGGAGACATTCCAGCCTCCAAGAGACACTTTTCTACCAATGCTATAGAAAAGCATGGTCATCCTACAGCACTGACATCAGGAGTTCACTGGTGTTAGGCAACTTTATTACTGACTTGTAGAATATCGTCCATAATAAAGTTAACAAAAAGCTGGCATCTAAGTTGGGGTTTCTATTGCTGTAAAGAGACACCATGATCACAGAAACTCTTATAAAGAAAATAACATTTCATTAGGGTGGCTTACATTCTCAGAGGTTTAGTCCATTATCATCATGGTAGGACTTGGTGGCATGCAGGCAGACGTGGTGCTAGAGAAGTAGCTGAGTGTCCTACATCTTCATTTGAAGGCAACAGGAAATGATCTGAAACAGTAAGCATGTATGAGATCTCAAGATTCATCTCCACAGTGACATACTTGCCCAAAAAAGGTCAAAAAAGTGTATCTACTCCAACAAAGACACATCTCTTATTAGTGCCACTCTCTTTGGGAGCCCCCCCCCTTTTTTTTTCAAATCACCACAGTGAGGCAAGCGTAACATGAAAACTAGAGATGTTTGCAATTGCACCACTGTCATGGGGCCTAGTTGGTAGTAGCATGAGATAAGGGGTCAATGGTTCTTCTGTGCATGTATGTGCAGTTCAAGAGGACAACCTTGGATCTCATTCCTCTGGTGCCACCAACCTTGTATTTTTAAGACAAAATCTCTCTCTGAACTAAAACTCACCAAGTGGTCCAGGCTGGCTAGCCAACAAGTTCCAGCTAATGATCCACCCATCTTCCTTTCCCCAGAACTGAAATTACAAACATACACCAACATGTCTGGGTTTTGTTTTTGTTTTAAAAAAAAAATGAGTTTAAGGAACCACTCAATTATTTATGCCTGCCAGGCAAGCACCTCACTGTCTCTCCAGCTGGAGGGCAAGGTTTTCTATAAGCACAACTCAATTCAATATGTCAAGATCTGAGGGTAACTAAAATACCATTAAGTCTAGCACACATTAAGTATAGCAAGCATAGGGGCTGGAAAGATGGCCCAATGGTTAATAGTGTTGCTGTTCTTGGAGAGTACTGTGGTTTGGTTCCTTGTATCCATATCAAGTAACTCACAAACACCTGCAACTCCAATTCCTGGAATTCTGACACCTTCTTTTGACCTCCAAGGATACCTGCATATATGTATTAAACATACAGACAAGTAGGCATACACACACACACACACATACACACCTACACATTAAATAGAATTTTTTATAATAACTAAAATGTAGTGCTTGATTCAGACATGGCTGGCTCTGGTGGTCTAAGTAATATAAATATATGAGAATGTGTATTTCCATCTCTAAGTTCTGTTTGTTTATGTTCCCCCATTGGTTTCCCTATGCCCATAATGCACTGGGACATCTGCTGGGGCTTTAGGATGAAACTACAGACTGCACTGACCACAGTAGCTGACTGTTGTAACCAAGCAGGAAGCAGCAGAATGTTCTGTGATGATGCATCTCAGAGAAGGGAAACAGCAGGAGTACCCTCACCTTGGGAGGGAGCAGGGGGTAAAGCTACACCAAGTAGCTCCAGCCACCCCTATATCTGGAGAAGAATGCAGAAAAGGCAGAAGGGAACCATGGGAAAGTCATTTTCTCTTTGGCACCTTTCTGCCATACCTCCAACATTGTCCTGCTGAAAGCATGAACCAAATCAAACCCTAAGCAGATAACACTCACCAAGCACCATGTAATATTTCCCTTTCTCCTGAACATAACATCCCCTGCTACACCACTTAAGAGTCCTCACTCTTGCCCAGAATTCTAACAGCTGAGCCCTGAGAAGTGACAGACTGGAAAAAATACTCCCTTTGTTTTTTTTTTTTCAACCTAAACGTACATACCAAACTACAAATACCAAATATATATGAAATCTAGTTTTTTAAGCAATTTAAAAATTTTTTTATATTATACTTTAATCATTTCTCAGTTCTCTTTCCTCCCTCCAAACCCTCCCTGTTCTTCAAATTCATGGCTTCTTTCTTCACTGACTGCATGTGGGTTGTATTTAAAAATATAATGCATTATGTTATTATTAGTTATATTATATGTATATTATTCATGTATTATATACAATAATACATGTATTATATACAATATATACATAATACATTCTATTACATGTAATTAATTACATTCATAATTGTAATTAATATAGTCCTAAATTCAACCTGTTCAGTCCATACAATCTTACTTGCATGTATGTTTTTAGGGATGATCACTTGGCATAGGACCACCAACTGGTGTGCCCTACTCCAGGGAAGACCACTTCTCCCTGCTCCCTACCTTCCTCAGTTGCTTGTAGTTCTTGTGAAGGTTTGAGGTCTTGTGGGCTTTGGCATGTTTGTTGGTGGCCTCCTAATTCAGTTCAAATTCGGGCAGTTATGTTAGTGAGACCTTATGGGTGCAGTTTCTGATAATACCATCAGACACACTCTCAAAGTAAACTCCTTTCTAGACAGTTACAAGCTCCCCACCCCCTCTCTTGCATTATTCCATGCACTCTAGTTTTGAGTGCTTTGTAGAGGTGTCCAATTGTAAAAACTACCAAGAAAAATCACTTCATACAATTTTTGGTATGCATCAATCTTACCAATGAGAAACACCAGGATTAAAACATATAAAATAAATGTCAAGGAAATGATCATTCTATGTCTGCATCTCATATAATTTAGGTCAAAATTTCTGAGACAACTGTAGACAGGGAAAAAGCAAATGGCCCCAGGTATCTTTCTTTGGGAAAGGGGAAGGAGAAATCACCACCCAAGAATCATTCTCTGGCTCTGGAATCTAAGCTTCCCCACTGCCCCTCTCATAGCCAAGGATAAAGCAGGTGTCAGCTAATGACTTCTGGAATATCTAGAACCCTCAGCTAGACGTACACACAGGTGCTCAGGGGCAGCTTTACTCTCTCTGAGATTGCTCTTGAGGACTCCAGGATGAACAATTCCAGGTTTCATTTAGGGAGCACAAAGCCTTCAATAAAGTGATTGTAAAGCAGGCGAGAAGCTTCCATACTTTACAATGGAGCTGGGAGTGTTGGCATAAGTGATCAAGTTCCCATTTCCAATTCTCTCTACTTTGTAGAAAACTTTAGGTGACTTCTAGCCCAAAGGAGCAGAGTAAGGGTGGAATTGTGATCCTTCCAGGAAGATAAGGACAAAGATAAGGTGGCATCAAGGTGAAGCCACACCAGTAGTTATTCAGAAGGACCTGGAATCATTCCATAGGTTTTATGGGGACTGGGACAATAAAGTCAAGTGTCAGTGTTCATGCATTTTCTCACATATCTCGCCCTCTTCCATGCCTATTGCAGCCCTGACAGTACATGCCACCGTCTCTGCCCAGAACAGTGCTGTCCTGCCTAGAGGTACAAAACAAAGATGGGGGAATACTCTCTATACTGTCCCTGCTTATTGTCATGAAGGAACTAGCCATACAGGAGCCTTGATGGGTGCTCAGGAGCCCAGGCTCTAGGCATCAGAAAATCTCTCTGCAAAAATTAATAGTTTTCCTCATATGAACACCAGGGAAGAAGAGACAGGTTTCTGAGGAAGTAGGAGTAGTCTGGAACCAAGACCAGGAAGAAATAATCACATAACCAGGAAGGACATGTATCTGGCTTTATTCTACCTACTACATTCAAATCCTAAATTCTACCAAGAGTCACAGATAGTCTCTCTGTATCTCCATTCCCTAATTTGTGGAATAGAGTATCTGCTTCTCTTACATTGATGGTAGGAATTTGGATACATGGTACATGTAAAACACCCCAGCTCCATGCCTGACAAAGTAGCTGTTCAGTTAGGATACACTATTAGAGGTGAAGGAGGCAAGCTTTGAAGAATGACGTTAGAAAAGCTGTCAATACACATGGACTTCTTAGGCAGGCAACAGCTAGAGATGTGGTGATCCAAAACAAAATGGAGGTGAGAAAGAAAGGAAGGAAAAGGGAAAAAAGGAAGGAGGGAAGGGAGGGAGGGAGGGAGGGAGGGACGGAGGAAGGAAGGAAGGAAGGAAGGAAGGAAGGAAGAAAGGAAGGAAAAAAGAAAAGGAAAAGAATTGCATGTAAAAACATTACCCAAAGGGGATGTTTCTACTTACATAAAAAGGAGAGTGTGGAAAAGTTGAGCTAAGGTTATCCAGACAATTCATGAAAAATGAGCTTCCCTTTGCTGCTGTGGAGTCCTGGAGCAAAGGGGAGCACACTGGGAGCATGAGAGAGTAGTCAACCACAGACAGGCCCAGCAGGCACATGTGAGAGCAGCCAGTGTGTCTTGACATGCTGATGAAAACCATGGAGTGAGAGGAACTCGAAGGATTCATGAATGACTCGAAAACCATTAAGAATTAATGAAGAAGGCCCAAGGGAGATGTATCAATGCATAAAACGCTTGACACAAAAGTAGAGGGATCTAGTCTAAATCCATATAAAGATCGCCTGCTTCTCCAGGCCCTTGAGAGGCAAAAGCAGGACTCCTAAAACAAGCTGTTTAGCTAAACCGGCTAAATTGGTGAGTTCTTAGTTCAAGTGGGAAAACCTGCCTTGAAGAAGAGGCAAAGACGGATCCAGGAAGACACCTGGCATCACCTCTCGCATCTACATGCACATGCATGTGAAACTACACACACATAATATGTTCACATACATAAACCATGCACACACATACATACATATTTATACACATACACCCTAAACATGCACATGTGTACATGTTCACACACACACAGACCAGACAGGCACACATAGGAATTAGAGAAGAGTAGAGACAAATGTAGAATGATGAAGATACTAGTGTTTTGGTAAGGCCCTTGTAGCTCTAGGAAAAGGAGTGGTACAGAACCTTCTAACAGGCAAAGAACAGGCAGAAGCAGCCCTATCTTCTTCAGAGATGACCAAAAACTGAGATCACTCATCAGGCCTCCGAATGAGTGGGCAACAGAGGTAGAATCAGACTGGATACAGAAGGAGAACATTGTCAAGATCTGATCAGAGAAGAGAAATAGAATGTCACCAAGAATTGTGACTCATGCCAAGAAGCAAGCATGCAGGGTACACCATAAGAATATGGCTTATCTTGGAGCAAAAATAGATAAAATCTATAAAGTACTTTGTTTTACTAATATAAGCAGAATGACCTACAGCCCTACATTTCCCATGAACTCCAGTTTTATAAGACAATCTCCCCTCACTTCCCCCCCCCCCCCATTTGACTGGAGCAATCTAGTCACTGACAGAATCTGGATCTCCTGGAAAATGATTGCCTGCTCTTCTCATTCACCTTAATTACCTCCTGCCTCTCTCCAGACCTCCCTGTGATCATCACCACTGTGGCAGCACAGTCAACCTCTGTCACCTCCTCAGAGGCTCCCTCATGTGGTTTTTCCTCCTTTAACTGTTTCATCTGCAACTTGTGTTCATTCCCCTCAAGGCCAAGACACATCAAATATCAAATTTTGTGAATTTATGAAGCTTTGAGTACAAAGTCAAGCAAAATAAGAAATATTAAAATTATGACTTTTTTTAGACAAGATCACCTTCAAACCAAGACTCAAGACCAAATTCAAGAGACCCCAAAAAGCCTCTCTCGCATGCAACCATGCTGAAGAACACACAGTGCAACTGTGTGTTACACTCTATCCGCATAGAGAGTCCTTGAACATTTTTAAGGACTTCTATATGACCTTCAAAATCCCTACCAAACCTACCAAAAGTTTTATTCTTCACTCCTCACGACTTGTTTCCTGACTGTGCACCTACCTCTTCTTTCCAAGAGGAAGTCCCAGCACTGAAGGTTTCCTCCAGGACTTTCTATAGATTGAGCACATGGATGTTGAGGTATTTGTGCAAGTACTACTTATGGTAGCCAACTCATGGAACCCACCTAGCTGTCCAACAACTGGGGAACAGATAAAGAAAATGTGACATACACATATATATTTTCAACCATACAGAAAGACCAAGTTATGTCATTTCAGAATGAAACAGAGATAGCCTTTACTAAGTGAAAAGGCTAGTCTCAGAAAGACAAATACTGTGTGTGTCTTTCCTCATATACAGATACATAAGACCACACATATGTGGATGACGTGAGAGAAATGGTCCATGGAAACAGGCACTATAGGAAGAGGGAGGGAAAAGGGAGACTAAAGGGATGGGAGACAAACATACAATACATATTTATCCAAAAATGTCCATAAGTAGCACACTACCATGTTCAATTAATACATATAATAGCCATTTTAAAAAATAATATTCAAGAAAAGAAAGAACTCTTATGGGATAGTCCCTAGTTGTGGCTTACTCATTTTTGAATAGAACAAAATTTGGAACAGCCTCTGATGACCTACATCTAATTCATAAGAGGTATACATCAGACCTTCATATGGTTCCAAACATGGCAGACCCGAGCTTCTGCTTACCCATCAGCACTTGTTGACATAAATACAAAGATTCATGTGATACAAAGGCAAAAATGTGTGGCCAAGCAGGGAAGGGGTGCCCAAATCCATTTGGAGAGAAACACATTCAAAGAGAAGCCTCCTCCTGACATGGGATTCTTCATGCTTTAAAGACAAACTTCCAAGTTATGAAGTCAAAGATGAGCATTGGGGAACACTAAGTCCCAGTCCTTTTGAGGTATACAGGAAGAGAACACTCAGATAAAGGCCGAGTCACAGGGTAACAGTGCTACAATAAAGCATGATGGTGAGCATCTGGCTAATAGAGTTCTCTTCTTGAAGCTCAAAACTGAGATGTTTTGTCCAACATCTACCCATTCCACTGTTACAGAGAGCAGCATAAGACTATTAAAAAAAAAAAAAAAAAAAAAAAAAAAAAAAAAAAAAAAAAACCAATCATTTGCATTATAGCCTTACTGTAAATATGTCAATGGCATACTTTATTTTATGGACTTGGAGGGAGGCTATGACATACCCAGTGTTTACCTCAAATTCACAATCTTCTGAGTGAATTACAGCTATGTGCCATCATGTTTATCTTTTATAATTTAAAAAAAAAGGTCACCTAAAGGTCAAATGTACAGGAAAGACTATGGCAAGGATAAATCACTGGCTCAGATCCTCTACTAGGATCAGTCTTTAGAAAACTGAAGAGACTCCCCCCAATCTCAGCTGCAGTCTGAGACACAGCCTCAGGAGAACCCCATCCTAAGAGGTGAGTTACCCTCCTCCCGGCCAGCCAGCTAAAACAGCTAGGAACAGCCCCCAGATCTGAGCAACAGGGCACAAAACGTGCCCTCCAAACCAATCACAACTCCAAATGCAGGCAAGCAAGCAGGACCCCTTCGGGCAAGCCTGAATATCAGTACCCCTTATTGAACCCTCTACCCCATAAGCCTCATTCCATTCCCTAAACTCTACCCATCCCCCATCCCCCATCCCCCCAACCTTAACTGCTTCCTGAGACACAGCCTCTGGAGAGCTCAATCACAAGAGTGGTTTCCTAAGACATGGCCTCTGGGGAGCTCAATCACAGGAGCTACGGCTGCAGATCTCAACTGCTCCTTGAGAACAGACTCCACTGCCTCCGATTTCTCCAAGAATTCCAGTTGCACCAAGAGAAACTAGTAGACCAAAAACAGCTCCCTGAAACAGAGACATCATAGGAAGAGATGAGTAGATGCCAGTGTAAAACACATTCAACAACAGATAGAACAATAAGGCGCCACTAGAACCTAGTGGTTCTACAACAGTAAGACCTGAATATTCCAATAGAGAAGACACAGAGGAAAATGACCTTAAAAATATTTTTGTAAATATAATAAAATCCTTGAAAGAGGAAATTAAAGAAGAAATTTTCAAAATCCCTTAAGGAAATAGAGGGAAAAAATGGAAGAAAACAATAAATCACTTAAAGAAAGACTAGAGAACCAAGAAAATACAACCAAACGCATGAAGGAAATCGTGCAAGACTTAAAAACTGAAATAGAAGCAATAAAGAAGACATAAACCAGGGAATGCTGGGAATGGAAAATCTGAGTAAATAAAGAGGAACTACAGATGCAAGGATAATCAACAGAATGCAAGAGATGGAAGAGAGGATCTCTGGTGTGGAAGATTCAATAGAGGAAGTAGATTTATCCATCAAAGAAAACTCTAAAGTTAAAAACATCACAACACAAAACATCCATGAAATCTGGGATACCATGGAAAGACGAAACCTAAGAATAACAGGAATAGAAAAAGGAGGAGACACCACTCAAACGCACAGAAAATATATTCAACAAAATCACAGAAGAAAATGTTCCCAAACCAAAAAAGGAAATGCCTATGAAGATACAGGAAGCTTACAGAATACCATTTAGACTAGATACCCCCACACACAAAAAAAGCCACTCACCACATAATAATCAAAACACAAAACATAAAGAATAAAGAATTTTAAGAGCTGCAAAAGGAAAAAAGCCAAGTAACTTATAAAAGCAGACCTAAGAGAATAACATCTGACTTTTCAATGAAGAGTATGAAAGATAGAATGTCTGGGCAGATGCTATAAAGACACTAAGAGAGCATGGATGCCAGGCCAGACTACTACACCCAGCAAAAGTCTCAGTCACCATAGAGAGAGTAAACAAGATATTCTATGACAAAACCAGATTTAAACAATGTCTATCCACAAATCTGGCCCTATAGAAAGCTCTAGAAGGACAGCTCCAATCTAAGGAAGGAAAATTCACAGAAGGAAAAATTCAAAGAAGGGAAACACACACACACACACATACACACACACACAAACACCAAAAATAACCGGAATTAACAATTACTGGTAATTAATATTCTTTAATATCAATGGATTAAATTCACCTATAAAAAGGCACAGGTTAACACAATGGATACAAAAGCAGGATCCATCCTTCTGCTGCATACAAGAAACACATTTCAGCTTCAAAGACAGAGACAGTTATGACTCAAATGGACTTAACAGATATGTACACAACATTCTACCCAAACACCAAAAAAATATACCTTCTCATCAACCTATAAGACTTTCCCTGAAATTGGCCAAAAACTCAGTTATAAAACAAATATGAATATATACAAAAATATGGGAATAACCCCTTGTATCTTATCAGATCACCATGGACTAAAGTTAGAGTTTAGTAATAACACAAACCACAGAAACCCTACAAACTCATGGAAACTGAGCATCTCTCAATTGAACCACTTCTGGGTCAAGGAATAAGTAAAGAAAGAAATTAAAGACTTCTTAGAATTCAATAAAAATGTATCCACAACATACCCAAACTTATGGGACATCATGAAAGTAGTGCTAAGAGCAAAGTTCATAGCACATAAAAAATTTGGAGAAATCTCATATAGGAGCCTTAACAGCTCAGCTGAAAGCTCTAGAACAAATAGAAGCAAACTCACCCAGAAGGAGTAGACAGCAAGAAATAATCAAACTTAGGGCTGGAATCAACAAAATGAAAACAAAGAAATGAATCAAAGACTTGGTTCTTTGAGAAAGTCAACAAGATAGACAAACCTTTATCTAAACTAAATAAAAGGCAGAAAGAAAATATTCAAATCAACAAAATTAGAAATGTAAATGGGGACATAACAGACACAGGTGAAATCCAGAGATTCATTAGGTGATACTTAAAAACTTGTACTGCGCTAAATTGAAAAACCTAAAAGAAATGAATTGCTATCTGGACAGGTACCACAGGTCAAAATTAAATCAACTCCAGATAAATGACATAAGTAGAACTATAACTCCTAAAGAAATAGAAGCACCTATTAAAAATATCCCAAGCAAAAAAAAAAATCCAAGGGCCAGATGGTTTCAGTGCAGAATTCTACCAGAATTTCAAAGAAGAATGAATACCAATACTCTTCAAATTGTTCCACACTATATAAACAGAAGGAACATTGCTAAATTCTATTTATGAGGCTACAGTCGCCCTGATACCCAAAACACAAAGATGCAACAAAGAAAGTGAATTACAGACCAATCTCCCTCATGAACATTGATGCAAAAAAATACTCAATAACATATTGGCAAACCAAATCCAAGAACATATCAAAAAAATTATCCACCAGGATCAAGTAGGCTTCATCATAGAGATTCAGGAATGGTTCAACATATGAAAACTGTCAATGTCATCTATCATATAAACAACTTGAAAAAAAAAAAAAACCACATGATCATTTCATTAGATGCTGGAAGAGCCTTTGACAAAATCCCACACTCCCTTTATGATAACGTTCCTGGAGAGACCAGAGATACAGGGGATATACCTTAACATAATAAAGGAACACAGCTAGCAGAGACAGCCAACATCAAATTAAATGGAGAGAAACTTCAAGTGGTCCCACTAAAATCAGGAACAAGACAAGGCTGTTCACTCTCTCCTTATCTATTCAACATCGTTCTTGAAGTTTTAGCTAAAGCAATAACAGAACAAAAAGAGATCGAGGGCATAAAAATTGGAAAGGAAGACGTCAAACTATCTCTATTTGCAGGTGATATGATTGTATGTAACTGAGCCCCAAAATGATACCGAGGAACTCCTACAGCTGATAAAGCAAGGTAGGATACAAGATTAACTCAAAAAAACCCAACATAACCTTCCTATACACAAATGATAAAAGAACTCAGGGTAATATCACCATTTACAGCAGCTGCAAATAACATCAAATAACTTGGGATAACTCTAACCAAAGAAGTGACAGACCACAGACCTGTATGACAAGAACTTTAAGTCACTGAAGAAAGAAATTGAAAAAGATATCAGAAAATGGAAAGATCTCCCATGTTCTTGGCTAGGCAATCTTACCAAAAGCAATCTACAGATTCAATACAATCCCCATCAAAATCCCAATACAATTCTTCACAGCTTCATATGGATAACAAAAAAACCAGGATTGCCAAAAAGTTCCTGTTTAATAATAGAATTCTGGAAAGTATCACCATTACTGACTTTAAGCTCTACTATAGGGCTATTGTAATAATAATTTTAAAAAAAAAACCCAACTTGGTACTGGCATAAAAATAGACTTGTGAATCAATGGACTGAATTGAAGAACCAAACTCTAATTCACACATATTAACACCTGATTTTTTTACAAAGAGGCCAAAAATATTCAATGAAAAATGATAATATCTTCAATAAATGGTGCTTGCATAACTGGATGGTGGTATGTAGAAGAATGCAAATAGATTCATATCCATCGCCCTGCACAGAACTCAAGTCCAAGTGGATCAAAGACTTCAACATAAACCCAGTTATACCGAACCTGATAGAAAAGAAAGTGGGAAATAGCCTTGAACACATTGGCACAGGAGAACACTTTCTAAATATAACACCAGTAGCACAGACACTAAGACCAACAATTAATAAATGGGACCTCCTGAAACTGAGAAGCCTCTGTAAGGAAAATGACACAGTCAATAAGGCAAAACAACAGCCTACAGAATGGGGAAAGATACCATCTTGCACTTGTCAGAATCGTTAAGATCAAAAACGCAGATGACAGCCTGTGCTGGAAGGGATATGAAACAAGGGGATCACTTCTCTATTTCTGGTGTGAGTGTAAGCTTGTACAGCCAATCTGGAATATAGTATGATGGTTCCTCAGAAAACTGGGAATCATCCTCCCCAATGATGCAGCAATACCACTACTGGGCATATATCCAAAGGGTGTACATTCTTACACCAAGGGGATTAACTCAACTATGTTCATAGCAGCATTATTCATAATATCCAAACCTGTAAACTAACTAGATGCTCCTCAACTGAATGGATTTAAAAATTGTGGTACATTTACACAATGGAGTATTGCTCAGCATTTTTCTTTTCTTTTTTTTTCTTCTTTTTCTTTTTTTTTTTTTTTTAATGCAGGCAAATGGATGCACCTGGAGAGTATCATCCTGCGTGAGGTAACACAGACCCAGAAAGATAGACATGTTATATACTCGGTCATAAATAGAATTTAGATGTAAAGCAACGTTAACAACGCTACAATCCACAACCCCAGAGCACCTACGTAACAGGAGAAATGTAAGAGAGGCATCCATGAATTCCCCTAGGAAGGAGAAATAAAGAAGATCCCCTTAGTAAACTGGGATTTTATATATATGGGGATGGAACCGGAGGGGGGGGCAAGTAGAGGTGGGAAGAGAGCATGAAAGAATGAGATGGTTTAGTGAAGGGAGGAATGGAGAGGAAGAACAGAGAAATAAATAGAGGGAGCCATTGTGGGGTTAGAGAGAAACCTGGTGCTAGGGAAATACCCAAGAACCCACAAGATGTCCCCAGTTAGGACTCCAAGCAATAGTGGAGAGGGTGCCTAAACAGGAATTCCCCTACAATCAAATGAATGACCACCTTAATTGTCATTATAGAATCTTCATCCAGCAACTGATGGAGGCAGATGCAGAGATCCATAGCTAAGCACCCAGTCAAGAACCCAGTAGAGCTCCAGGACCAAGGAGGAGGGAGCATATGAGCAAAGGAAGCAGGATCATCAGGAGGAGACCCACAGAAATGGCTGACCTGAGCTATTGGGAGTTCACTGACTCTGAAATGACAGCTGGGGAACCTTCATGGAAAACTAAACCCTACAACTATAGATGATAGATGAACGGCATGGTCAGTTTGGGGAGCCTCTTTCAGGAGGACCAGAGTTTATTCCTGGGGCATTAACAGGCTTCTCAGAGTCCATTCTCTACAGAGGAAATACTTTACTCAGCCTCGAGTAAGGCTTCTTTCCTACCTCAGCAAGATATGCCAAATGGAACTGACACAACTTGGGATTCCTTGCCCTCCCTGGAGAATGGATGGAGGGATGGTATAGGGGGATGCTGAGGGAGGTCTGGGAGGAGGGAGGGAGGGGGTGCAATGGTGGGTATGGGGGAAATCTTTTTAAATTAATTTAGAATATGTTAATAATAATAATAATAATAATAATAATAATAATAATAATAATAATAAAAGACTGAAGACATGCTAATCTGGAGAAAATACAAGTTAAAACAAGCCCCAGATCTTGCATACCTCAAAGTCTGCCTTGCCCTAAATCACATCCTTATGGCAATGTAAAGGTTCATCATTGCATGTCCCTACCAGGGTGATTCACTTGGACTCTCTGTGTCTAAACTCTTAATTGACTTGAAGATCTTTGGATCTAGTCACTGGCTGATCAGCTGTTGCTCAGAGTGCTCGAGTCCCCTGATAGCTAATAGTCCTCTTACAGAGCTTATATTTACTGGAAGTGATATAAATGTGAAAATCAACCTTGGAGCCACCAATTAATCAGAGCAGAATAAGAAAGCGCTTGTCTTCCAGTCATAGTGGAATGCCTTTATCCATAGTCGAAGTCCAAATTCTTCAGGTGGTTTAGGGGTTTGCTTTTGCATTGCTATGATCAAAATGCCTGAAAGAAGTCTACCCAGGGGTGGGGATCTTTGTTCTGACCCATAGTTCCTGAGAGATTTCAACCCATTATGGCACGTAAGTTCTATCTGCAGCAGCATGGCAGATACATGTTCACATGATGGCAGACATGTATTGCATCACATGATACAACAAACAGCTGGACTAGAGGCTAGATTATAGTTTTCATTCTTTTGAGACCTACTTTCTAAAGGCTCCATATCCCCCACACAGCATTATGAGCTGGGGAACAAGCATTACAGAATCATCCTGTGAGGGATAGTCCAGATTCAAACTGTAACAAGGACCCAGCAATCGTGAGGGCATGGGAATTCAACCAAGACTTGCATGGCCAAGTAAGAATCACTATTCTTTTCTCCATTTAACCTCCAGACAACGGAGTCATCGAGATCAGCAGCCAGAAGATAAGAGAAGTCCATGAAAACAATGTAACTCCTTTAAATCCTTAATATATTGACATTGACATTTTATATTCTACCGTACCCAATAAAATGTCTGGGCAACACCTGATGACAGATGTCAGTGAGCATCTTGCTCAGGCCAGACAATCCAAACAGCTTTTAAGTGCCCGGCTTATAAACCTCCCAGCTAAAAATCAGCAGATATTTGAGATAGGTCTAAAATGAAGACTAACCAAACCATGCAAAGAAAAAATAAAATACAAAGTGGAAAGACAGAAGGAAAGAATAAATGGGGAGAATATTTTCAAAGAACTGTTAACTGTTGTTGTCTAAGAGATGAGAGATTTTTGAAAACATTACAAGAATGGAATATGCTACAAAATGAAACGGAACAGCATGCAACAAGAGACAGTTTGTAGAAATCAAAAACATGACACATATTAAAATTCACTGTGGGGGAGAAGATGAGAGCTGAAGAAGTCTCCCAGTTAGCAGGGGTGCTCGTGAAGCCACTGAAAACTGGCCACCTGGGCTGCCCCCCCCCCGCCTCCTCCCATGCCGCCCTGCTGCTTCATGTCTGCTCTGTTCTGGCTTAGAGCCCTATCAATTCTGTGCATCCCAACAGTCGGGGGTAGATTGGGGCCTTTAGCTTCTGTTCCTTCCTCTCACGCAGTGCCAGGGCACCGCATCAACATGACAATTTACTTGGGAGAGAGATGGGTGAGACCAGGATGCCAGCTATCATGATGTGCAAACACTGCTGTGAGATCCTTGAAATGCCCACTTACTGTGCCCCAGGCACCACAGAGCAGAGGGACATGCACCCCCCCCTTCTTCCCACTTTTGCAACGTCCTAGGTCAATCCCTAGTGAGTGATGAAAATAAGCATGTACCAGCCTCTGCCACCCATCACTGATGAATGCTCATTCCTTTAATATAAGGGCCTTTGTCTGATAAGAAAAAGCACATCTGCCTTCCTTTGGTTGTATTTTGTGTGATTAATCTTCTATAAGATTCACAAAGGAACAAAGGAATAAAAATCCCAGCCTATAAAAGTTTTAACTTTTACTTTCTGAATAACTGCTGATATCAACTACTAAGATTATGCTTTAGTTTTCAACAAAGACAAACTTTCATTTACTTGTATTTATTTACTCTATGTGTATGGATGTTTTGTCTCCATATAAGTCTATGCATCACACTTGATGCCCATGGAGTCCAGAAGAAGGTGTCAGAGTCTCTGGGTCTGAGTTACAGACAGCCATCACTGACCATGTGGATGCTGGGAATCAAATTTGGGTCCTCTGGGAGAACAGCCAGTGTTCTTAACCACTGAGCCACCGCTCCAGTTCAAGTTGTTATTTTCTAAGCCAAGAAATTTCAATTGGATATTATCCTTTTTAATATGAGTATGTATGTGGTTTCAATTTCTGAACCAAACACTTGTCAGATTGGCTTTATAACTCAACTCAGGTCATAATTTGGAGTTCTTTTAAGTTTCTGTACAGAGTAAAGTCAGTAACTTCCACTGATAAAATGAAACACCAGTGACCTCAGACCCATCCAAGCACAGTTCCAAGCAGATAACAGGAAAGCTCTTCAGCAGAATGTCCTGGAACTGAGAATGCTCTCCATTCCCAGGATACACAATTGTCCCTATTTACAGCATTTAAGTTGACTCATTCTAATAAAAACCTGATATCCATTTGTCAAATGAAGAACCAGAAAGCAAGATGCACACAGTAGACATCACATCCGCTGGCAGTGACTTTTGTGAGAACTATCATGAGATCAAAACAAAAATATATCTCCCTCTCTCAGACTTCCAGACCACCTCCCTCCCAACCACATACATACACATTAGGTTTAAAATGGGGCTTGAAAAAATGCATCCTTAAAGACACCCCAGGCAGTGACAATAATGAGCTAGAAGAGTTCTTTTCTTCATGACCCATTCCAGAGCTTTGGTGGATGGAAGAGATGGTTGGTGCCCTCTAAGATGTTGAAATTAGTAAGTTAAAACAGGGCAGAAGAGTAGAAATGTTGGATGAGCTATATGCATAATATAAATAGAAACTACCGCAATATCATAAAGATTCAGGCTCTGGACAATTCATATATATCTGCCCGTCATAGACTAATATGACAATGTATCAGTCATATGTAGTGTGACATATCAATCATGTCAGAGGCAATGCAGGCAGTCACTGTGAAGAGCTAGGAAGTGAGCAAGTAGGTGAAGCAGGCTCAGGGACATGGTGGTCGGTGAGCACAGGATAGAAACAGGACCAGCCTGATCCAGTGACCCCCTTCTAGAGAGTTGACTTCCCTGATGGCTTTTTTCTGTCCATACAAGTAGGCAGGAAAGCATCCAGATGTAACCTTCAAGTCTTCTAAGTTCAGCATCTTCAAATAAATAAATAAATAAATAATGAAAAGCAACCTTTCATGGACCAACTCAAACTTAACACCCTTCCCTCCCCTGAAGACATGAATTGTAAGCACCTAAGTCATGGCTCACATGACAGAATACCATCCCAAGACATTTGGTTGCTTGGCAACTTCCACAGTGCAAGATAACAGAGGACAAGTAGGTCACTGGCCTCCTGTCGACTGCCCCAAATCTCTACATCGCTTCATCTTTCTTTTTTATTGAAGAACATAGGAGAGCTGGGAGATGGCTTGGTCAGTAAACCACTTCCCTTGCAACAGGAAGACCTGATTTCTACACCAGAATCTAAATAAAGAAAAGAGATATTGTACCCACAAATGACTTAGTAGGTAAAGGATAACCCTGATAAGCTACGTCCTTGGGACCCATATAATAGAAGGAAAGAACCAAGCTCTACAATTTGTCCTCTAAGTTCCAGATATCCTTACACACACAGACACACAGACACACAGACACACACACACACACACACACACACACACACACACACACACATAAAATATAATGATACAAGCTGGATATGATGGTACAGGTTTGTAATTCCGGTACTGAGAAGACAGAGACATGTGGATATCAGAGTCTTGCTGGACAGCCAACCAAGCCTATTTTGAGAGTTTCAGGACAGAAAAAGATCATTTGTTGCAAAGGCAAAGTGGAAAATGTGTTAACAAATGATACTACAAGTTGACTTCTGGCTTCTCATGCATGCCCATATAAGCATATGTACATGCTCATATGCAAACACACAACACACTGAAGTATACAGCATCCATTCTTAATGTTGAAATTTATATCTTTTAACTTTTATCACTATCTAGAGAGTCCAGCGTGTGCAGTACATGGGTATCCAATACACATTCGTGAGCTGAATGTGTGTAATGTCTAAGTAAAGGCTGCTTTTCTCCTCTGAGAAGGTGGAGTATATATACTTCACCCTCTTCCTCTAGGTAAGTATAATTGTTAATAAAATCTCTGAAAATTTTACATTAAAAAATCCATAGAAAGGAGATTTAAGAAGATGGAGATAAGGCACCTGACCTTGGGTCTCAGCCATCAAATAATAAAGCAGGGCAAGTCCTCTATTTTCTTTTAATCTTAGGTCGAAAGCTGGAAAAATAACTTAAAGATGTACACACCATTCCAACAAACACTTTTTCCTCTTGCCAAAGAATCAGAAAAAGACGCAAAATGCATAAATTTCAACCACTCTGCTCCAATTAAAAAGGACAAAACAAAGATCTACAACCTTACCATCATTAATAGACACTCCCACCAAACCTAGAGTTGGTACAAAGGTGATATCAGCAAAGTACAGGGGAGTAACAAATCACTGCCCTCCCGATGGTGTCAGAAGAACACCACCGTCTGTGGAGCCTAGACTTTCATTCACACTCATCTGTAATAAATCAACCAACAACCTTCCTCCCTCTGAAAGGAGCAATCAGAGACCTCATAAAGTCAGAGATGGCATAATTTCTCTGCAGTGAGAAGGGCAGTGACCATGATGTCAGCAGAGCTCTCCTATGGGTAAAAACACCAAGCCTTAGGAAGCAAAAAGGAGCTCCATCTCTCCAGAGACAAACTAAGTGTGCAGGGCAGATTTCTGTAGCCTCCCAGGATTACCAAGACTGTGTCCTATTCTTTCTGTGCCTCAGGCTTGTCAAAGGGAGCTTCCTAAAACAAGTTTCAGAGAATGGGAAAAGGCAACAGATGGCAGAGTTTTAAGAATTGGATAACAAAGGTTTTAAACCATCATTAAAAAATCACAATAATAAGTCATAAGCCTACAAATAACAAAGAAGTATCGGGGAAAGGGGATAAGAAATGAACATTGAAAAGTAGCAAGAAAAAAATCTAATTATGCAAGTTAAAAAAAAACTTTAATATATTCTCTCAAAATCGGATTAAAGAAGAGAAAGGATTTAGTGAGCCTGAAACCAGAACAACAAAAATGTCCCAGTACTTTGGCCTGTTTCTGTTACTATGACAAAATGTCAAAGGAGGGGTAACTTTATAAACAAAAGAGGTTTATTTGGCTCAGAGGTTCAAAGCTTGCTAGGGTATCAGTTGGCTCTGGTAAGGGTCTTACAGCAGATGGTGTGTCTCAGAGTATGTGAACATATCTCAAAGCAGGAAGAGCCATTCTGTATGGATACATACCTCTCTCAATATTGACAGAACAATTGCTCTGAACATCAGGCAGCACATAGAAGAATCCAACAGCTCAACAAACAAACAGCTTCTAATCAACATCTCTAGAACTCTCCTCTGAATAACAGCAGGATATCCATTCTCTCCAGGCAGCCTCAGGACACCTACCAAGAGAAGCCATATCCTGAGCCACTGAACAAACACTAGTCACAATGAAATCAGACTAGAAAGCAGTAGCAAGGTTAGAGAAAATAATAAAATTATCACTACTGACTACTAAGCATAATCCAAGAGAGAAAGGAGACGTTTCAGAGAAAGCATATCAACAGTTTGGGTACAAAACTAAACAGTATGAAGAAGTGCATTAATAATAAAGAAAAAAGTCTCTCATCAGTAACGCAAGCTCACACTCCAAATATAGATAACAATAGCAAAAATGAATGTGAATCAAGAAAGAAAATGGAAAAAAACAGGAAAACGAATTAATGATCCTGAAAAGCAAAAGAGTAGTAAAGAGTAATAGAAATTTTGTCCTTTAGAAGGGCCAGTCAAACCATCAAGCCTTGAGCAAATCTACTAAAGAAAGAAAAGAAGATGTCAATTTCCAGTATCAAGAATGACACAGTCATCACCACAGAGTCTGCCGACACCAAGACAGACATGAGAGAATAGTGGGAATATTTCTGTGTGTGTGTGTGTTTTTTACTGAGACGAAATAAATCAGTTCCTCAAAACACAAGCAGCTATAACTTACCCAGGATAAAATATAAAACTTTTAAAAATTTGTAATAGCTGACTCATATTTTGAAATTCCCCCCAGCCCGTATAGAATTCCACCAAAGTATCAACACTCACTCTATACAATGCCTTGTGGGGGAAAAAAAAAAAAAAAAGGCATGCTTACCCAGTAATCAGGAGACCCTAGGCTGACTCCCAGTGTAAAAAGTAAAAATGTATATAGTCAAGCATGATGACCTTGTGTAATCTCAGGAGACTGAAGCAAGAATATGGCAAGTTTGGATCAAGCTTTGGATATACAATGTATACGGAGTCCAGCTCCGGGGTCTGAAGATGAGTGGATACAAGATCAGCAACAGGAGAAATCGACCTGGAATACTTCTTAGTTTCTTTTTAGGAGAGACAGACAGAGAGAAAGCCAGATGCCAGGAGCCATCCCAGTGGTCCTCAGGTCCCAGTAGAGGATGTAAGGAGTTGGCCGGGGAAGAAATGAGCCAGGCCGTGGTGGTGGGAAGAATCTTGCAGTCTGACTGACTAGCAGCCAGAGTACTTCTTTATTTATACAGAATTTAGTAAACATGGATACATTCAGAACTTTGGGTTCTGAATGTGTTTTTCACTTCATTTCTTTAATCTTTTAATCATTGTTAATAAACTATGACAAAACAGAGTTATAATTTCTAATCATTTTTCCTCGTGTTTTAACATCATTGATGAACTCATTAACCCATAATCCACTTTTTAATAATCTAGAGGCATATTATAGCCTGTTCTTAGCCTGGTAGCTTGGTTGCTTAGTCTTCCAGCCAACCTTGGCACAATGTCAAGTCCCAAGCAGTATGTTATTAACCCTTAATGGTCAAGGTGCTCAAGAAAAATCCTCAGGCCCAAACTGCTGCAGCTATTATTTAAATTCCAGTATAACACAATCTTTACAATTTATAGAATTTGTTTGCATGCCTAATTCTGGAATTCTGATGTTCCTTGGTAATATGTCACCATAGTGGCTCTGCATGAACTAACTTCTCAAGAAGGGGAGGTTCTGACATCTCATACTTTTACCATCTTTCTATATCGTTCTTTGCTCATCAGTATAAGTCTCTGTGTAGGACAGAAGTGACATCAGCTAATCTCACATTGTTACCGTATATATTATGTAATTTCCTGAGTGTATAGAGGGAAAAGGCTTGTAATCTGAACTGTGGCCAGTGCTTCTAGCCCACCAAATCTTGTTGGCCTTTTTGAGTTTACTTTTATAATTATCCTGTTCCTGAGTAAGTACAGGGACAGATGTTTCGAGAATATCTCATGCCTCATAAATAGACCCCTAGCTTCCTTATGTGTGTCACAACCTCCAAGGCATAAGGAAGACCTTTAAGTAGATAAGGATATCTCCCTACAAGTGGAGAAATAGCATGTTTAGGACTGTCTTGGAAGCTTAGAAGGAGAAAGCATAAATGAATCATAAGAAATTTTCCATCAATCCAGTATCCCCAAGTTGCACAAATATTAAAAGTGCCTCAAGTATCTAATAGATGGAGATGAAAACCAGAGGTGGCATGGCGGCCATTGTATGGCTCAGCTTTGCTGGGTCTTTATTAAGCAGCTGAACTCACTTCATGACTTTTTGTGATCCATTTAGATATGGCTGCACCCACATCTTTAAAATAATACAGATGATAATTATAATGCTTTCCTCATTTTGAAATGTAGTATTTTGCTGATACCAAAACCACACAAAATAGAAGTGGGGGGGGCAGGGAAAGAGAGCCTACACCAGTGTCCTTCACATATATAGAAATGAAAAGTCTTTGAATGTGTAACAGCAGATTGCAATAAAAAATTAAATGCCAAGAGTAAAGAATTTATTGCATGGGTGACAGCCTGGAAGGCTAAAATTCTGTATATCTAGACTTCAGAGCAATACAAGTGGTCTGCTTCTCTTACCACAGTTACTCACTGTACTTAATATTGTCCTGAAATAAACCCAGGAACATAAATAAAAGGAATATATATTGGAAATGAAGAAATAAATTGTTTCTAGTTCCAGAAGTGATTTTCTTTGTAACAAAACCAAAAAAATCCCAAGATAATTATAAAAAATTAAAACTCTCCAAAAACTAATAAGTGTCTTCAAAGTCAAAGAATATAAACATAGAAATAAATGGTATTTCTTTATCCTAACAAAACAAACCAGTTACTATTGACAGACAAGAACAGCAAAGATGCAAACCTAACAAGGCATGATGGGACCTAGGACCCAAAACGTAGGGTGAGAAAAGCATGGAGAGACCCAAATAAATAGAAAAATAAATTATGTTCATAGATGACCTCAAAGATGCCAACTCTTCCCAAACAAAGTTTTTTGAATGTCAGATCTATGCATATAGACAACCTAAATTTTTTGTGAAAAGGTAAAAAAAATTACAATAGCTAAACTAATTTGTAAACTAAAAAAGTTACAGAGACTCAGTCATATTTTAAAATTATCATAATACCAGAAGATGTAGTACTGACTGAGAGAATGGAATACCCATGAATAAAATTAAATATAGAACATATGACTAGACTCAAATAATATGTCTGAGTGATTTCTTACCAAGGCAAAAAAAAAAAATAAATTAAAATGAGGAATAGTCCTTTCAACAAATTGTTCTGTTGCAATTAAACATCCATATTTATAAACAAAAACTTATTTAAAAAAAAAAAACCTCACACCCAAAAATTGAAAGTTAACTCAGAATAGATCATGGATTATTAAATACATAAGACTGAAAACATTTCAGAAAAAATATATCAGAAAAAAACCTTCAAGAGCTGATCTGGGCTAAGAGTTTTCAGTGTCAGCACCAAGAGTATAATTCACAGCAAGGAAGTTGGCTAAGCAGGCTTTCCCACACATTCCAAAGCTCTGTGAAAGACCCTGCTACGGAGACACATGACATGCTGCATACCTGGAGAAAATATTTATCAGCCACATATTTGGCGAAGGACTGCTATCCTGGATAAACAAAGAACTTTCAATGTGGCCTTTTGAATCTTCTAAATTTGGGTATATGATGTTTTCATTTACTTCCAAGTTTTTTTAATTGTAAAGTAAAATTTTGAAAATGTAGAATTTTCCAAAACAATCTATAATAAAATTGATAGTTATACTTTTAATCCAATTATATGAAGTGATCTTTTTCTTTAAAAGTATAGAAAATTGCCAAATAGGCACAAAATATGGTGGTCCATAAATATATATATGTATATATATATACATATGAAAATATAGAAAAGAGAATTCAAATAAAACCACAACTGATTTTACTACACATTTATCTGAATAATTAAAGTTAAAAAAAAAAATGATGGCAACACTCAGTATTTTTTGTTTGGTTTGTGTGTGTGTGTGTGTGTGTGTGTGTGTGTGTGTGTGTTTCCAAGACAGAGTTTCCCTGTGAAATGGTCCTGGCTGACCTCAAATTTACAGAGATTCACCTGCCTCTGCATCCCGAGTTCTAGGATTAAAAGCATGAGCCACCCACCACCACTGGGCCCAAACACCAAATCTTATTGAGAACACAGAAACTGGTTCAGCCATGTTTTGCTTGTGAAATAGCAGAATGGGATGTAGTCTTCTGAGATGATAGTTTGCTGGGATTTGTTACACCTAAACAGAAGCACACAGCTCAGTCACTGCCTACACAGCCTTTATTCCATAGAAATGCAAACCTACTACACACAAGCATCTGAGCATAAATGTTCATTTTATAGCAACTTTTTCTGTAGTTGACTAGCTGGGAAACAACCCAGAATTCCTTCAAGAAGGGGGCAACTAAACCTTAGTATATCCACACCATGAAATATTACCTAGCAATAAAAAGGAATAAACAATTAATAAGCACCACAATTATAAATATCCAGAAGAATATGGTGAATGCACAAACCAATTCCCCACGGTTTCATACTATTCCACCCTACTAAGCTGCTCTTACTGAATTACCAAGATAAAAACACTGACCACAGGTGTGGTTATCAGAAAGCAGGAAGGGGACAGAGAAGGAAAGAGATGGGCATTTGCTCCCAAGGACAACAGGACGGATCTCTGTGGTGGTAGGAATCCTCCACTGCATCCATATCAATCCTGTCAAAGGATGGTACTTCAGTTTTGCAAGATGTTGCTCTTGTAATGAGCTTGGTGTTTCAACTACCTGACAAGCTATGATTTTGAGAAATTCAACCTTAAGTTTAAAAATAAACATTTTTTGATATGATGCCATGAATAAAAATTTAAACAAAATATCTCTTTTGGGATATTCTCTTAAATATCATTTCCTGGATATGCTCTAATTTCAAGGTCTTGGGGGCAGGTGGGGGAGGGACGGAAACTGCTACAAGTCACAGAAAGAAACCAACAACCCCCAACACACAAACACACAGACACACACACACACAGATATACACAGACACACACACACAGATATACACAGATATACACAGACACACACACACACAGACACACACACACACACACACACACACAGACACACACACAGACAGAGACAGAGACTGTAGTAGGTTTCTGGCCCTGACTTTTGGGCCTAGCCTCAAGGTTTAAACCAACAGACCCACAGACCCACAGATGTTTACAATTAATTTTAGGCTGATTGGTCTAAGGCCAAGGTATATAACTTGCTGACTCTTTACCCTTAATCTAACCCATGACTCTTAACCTGTTCAGCCATGAGGCTCGGTACCTTTTCTCACAGCAGCATGGTTGTCCTCTGCTTCTTCTGGCTTCTCTCTGGCCTTCTGCTCTGCGCTTCCTGTTCTCAGAGTTTTCTTAGTCTGGTAGCCCCGCCCATACTTCCTGCCTGCCTTTGGCCAATCAGCGGTTTTATTAAACCAGTGGGTGGGACAATTATTTACCATGAAACAACACAATCTCCCACAAGAGACAGACAGACACACACCCCTTAGCTAATCCTGCTGCTCCCTGGGCTCAGTTGAGTGATTGCAGCTGCAACCCGCCCCAGCTCCCCAGGCAAAGCAGGAGAGTGATTTAAACCACCAGGGAGGACTGTGTGTTGCTTTAACATTCCTGGGTCAGAACAAAGATAACAAAGGTGATCTCTGGCACAAGTGTTCCGGAGGGAGACCTGTCTTGTGAAGAACTAGCCTGTATGGGGGTCATGGTGGTAGTATGCAGGAAAAGGAAAGCTGGTATGCTGGGAAACTTTAGGTGCTTACAATTTGCAACTGGAAAGTGAAGCAGGAACTGGAGAAAAGAGCAAGGATCTGTTTTAATCCCCCAAGTACAGGTTGGTTTGGGGCCTAGTGCAAACATCCCACAGTCTCAAGCACCGGGACTTAAGGATTCCTTTCAAGATGCATGTTGCCAGAAACATAGAAGGCTTTGATTCTGATAGTATATTATCTCCTGTAATATAAGACCACTACGTCAAATCATTTTCTATATTGTAATTTGGCTATAATAGTCTGCTTTTCAGAGGAAGCTTGGTTCTCAGTGTGAAGCGGGAGAATCATGTTATTCCAATGCCAACACTGCCCCCTAGTGGCCAGGAAAATACCTGGCTTTCCTCATGTCCACTCCATAGTACTTTTCAAAAGCAATTTCACAAAAGTCTCATTTCATTATTGTCGTCATCATCATCATTTCTCTTTCCAAACCATATCTTGCCCTCTTTCAAACTCATGGTTTTTTTCATTATATAAACATATACATATATATTTCCATATATAACCTGGTCTGTCTGTAACATGTTACTTACGTGTGTGTGTTCAAGGCTGATCACGTTGTATTCAATTAACTGTTGGTGTGATCATCCATGGGGAAGACGCTTTCATCCCAAGCTCAGTATTCCTTAGCTGCCTATAGCTATTTGTGTAGGGTTGAGGAATTTCTTTTTAAAAACATTCTATTCCTTTGTACCACGGACTAGCATTTTAGAACAACACTCACAGAGTTAGATATTATGATCTGGCCCTATTTTTTACACTTTTTGGTAGTGGCTCACTAAAACGTTGCCAGTCTGACCTGCAAGGTTAAGAGTAAGTCAGAGATTCAAACATATACCCAAAGATATTTTTTCCCATGACATACTGGGAATTCCCAGACATTACTTAAGGAAGGAAGTGGAAGATTACATCTGTGACTTAGTTGCTGGGGTTCTAATTCTCACTGGCCCACACGTTAGCTATGACCTTAACCTTCCCCTGCTCCTCATTTTTTAAATAATATTTGTAAAGTTAGATGAGAAAATCCACATAAGGTATTAAGAACACTGCTTAGAACATGTTAGTTACTAATTCAAAAGTTTGCTTAAATAATACAGCATAGGAAAATTTTACCTTTGAGCATATCTTAGTAATAAAATTTGAAAGGGCAAGTTGCCAAAATTTACATTTTTTATATTTTCCAAATGACATTTTACCATTTTACTTTCTTGGGGATAAGTGAGATACTTTTAATTTATGGTTGATAATAAAAATAACTTGTAGAAACCCTATTTTTTTTAAAAAAAAATCTGTAATATTGCTTTCCTAGAAATAAATATTTCTTATTTCTACTATATGCCAGGGATTATGCATATGAATTCCAATGTTTATGAGATAGATATTTTCCGGTTGTATTTCTAGAGTAGGTAACAGATACCACAAAACTGAATGACGTGACCAAGACCCTTAAGCAGGGGCACTTGCATCTGACTTTCCATAACATTCACCTGCTCCCCACAGATTCGTAAGCATCCATGCTCTCCATGAGGAAGAACCTAACACTTAAACATCCAGTAGTAGATAAAAACAAGGTTGAAGTGGATCCTGCCCAAGAAACCTCATTGTCATTCTCTGTCCCGGAGCCATCTGTGGTTCTTCTATGTCATAAAGAAATCTGGGACCAGTGGTGGCTTCATAATTCTAAAGTCTACCTACCCGTGGTTCCATCTATCTGCCTGCGGTTTCCATAACAGAAGGAATTCCTCTACTCTTCTGTAACATTCATATCATCCCTACACCCGAGACACATGTTTGTTTTGTCTTCAAGATAACAATTGAGTTACTTTGGGGGGGGGGGGTCTTGTTTGGTTAGTTGATTAGTTGGTCAGTTGCGGGGGGGGGGGGGGTTCAATAAAACCTGGAGAGATTAGCTCATGGTATCCTAAATATATTATATCAAAGTCCCAGTGGCTCATCCAAGAATTCATTAGACCCACACCTGTACTCTCAAAGCACATCCACTACGTCCCAGTACTTCTTCATTGAAAGATGTTCGGTTGTTCCAGTAGGTGGACTGGCCCAGATGATTAAACTGTCATTTCTGTCCCTAGGAAACTTATCATGCTTAACTTTACTTTACCACTGTACTGCTCCCCTTCAATGTTGAAGTGGGTAAAGCCCTCTCCCAAAGATAAATCTGACTGCATAACCCTGAGCAGGATGCCCTTTGAGGGGTAAACAGAGGCCAGAAAGCATTCATGCAATTCAGGAGGTCCAAGTCATCCTCAAGCACATGGAGACAACCAAGTCTACACTTTCCAAAGTTGCCTGGCAAATTATCTTGTCCCCCTCCAATGAGAAAAATAAACCTCTTCAATACATGCAGCTGTAAGCAATTACTCATCTCATTAAGCACTCACTTAAAAGGCTAACTCAAATGACCTTGCTCCCTACACCTGTGAATGAAAAATAAACAGGCTGTATATAAGTGGAGGGAATTCTATGGTGAATGTGTTAACCATTTATAAACCATGTGAATGGTTACTTCTCCACCACCAATATTAACCAATCAAAGCATCAGTTTGTAGTCGAAATTTCTCTATCCTGCCCAGCTGGTCATGCAGCCACTGAGTCCCAAATAATCTCACAAAGACTTTTTTATTAATTATAAACTGCTTGGCCTATGGCTCAGGCTTATTACTTGCTAACTCTAACTAACCCATGATTCTTATCCATGTTTAGCCACGTGGCTTGGTAGCTTTTGCTCAGTGTAGCATCTTCTTTTCCCTCCTCTGAGTCTGGCTCTGGTAGGCTGCTCTGCTCTCCTACTTCCCAGAATTCTCCTAGTCTGCTTGCCCCACCCCTACTTCCTGTCTCGCTTCTGGCCAATCGCATATTATATTAAACCAATATTTACAGTGACAGATATTTACAGCGTACAATAGCATAGCCCCACAGCAAAACTATGTGCCTGCACCTGGTGGCTAAGTGTCCTGGGCTACCCCCAGGATATATAACTTATTATTCTATTACTAAATATTGTCAGGTTCTCACAGAAATTTAATTGAATAAATTAATGATGTGAGAGAGCCTATTGAGCCTCACAATACTTTCTCTACTTCTAATCAGAAACCAAAGCATGGAGGCATCTATACTGATCGTGTGCAAGAAACTCAGGAGCTTATAGATTCTATTAACGTGCCAGGCAATGTGATGGAATATTCCATGGCTTGTTTTACTTCATTTTTACCACAGATACATGTCATTATTAACATCATTCCAAAGGCTTAGATCAGTCATTCTTAACTTTATGCTATGACTCTCATATTGTGGTGATTTCTGACCATAAAATTATTTTCATTGCTACTTCATAACTGTAATTTTGCTGCTGTTATAAATCATAAATGTAAATATTTAGGGAGCTACAGGGTTGCCAAAGGGGTCATGCCCCACAGATTGAGAACCCCTGTTTTAGAGCCCTCAGTAACTGCCTCCGATCACATAATTCCTAAGAGGTCAAAGAATCATCTTCAACCCCCAACTCTAAAATATTTGTTTTCCCACCCATGTGGGAAAAAGTCATTTAGAACAATGAGTCTCAAACTTGGCTGCCTGTGAGAATCATCAAAGAAAGTCTTTTAAAAGCCTATCACACTGGATTCTATTTTCTGGGAATGTAACTTAACTGGTTTTAGGTGTGTTCTGGACATGGTAGCCATTTTACGGCTTCTGGGGTGATTCTAGTGCACAGCCAAGCCTGGAAGTTAAATAATACAACAGGAAGTGCTTGTGTATTCATTTTCTTTTCATGCTGTGTGCTGCGGATGGGGCACGTTTTACTCGCTTGCGACTGTATTATTACACTGAGATAAGATGTTATGGATACAGATGAACTGGGCAGGTAGAAGCTGTGCCTCGGTGTGATCAGAAGAAGAATCAGAAGAAGAAAATGTAAGTTTATTCAAGAAAGAAGCAAAGAGAAGAAGTTTGGAAATGCACACAGGTGAGTAGCATATAAACAAAATTAGACCAATGGAGAGTGGGGAAATAATAACATAACTTTCTAAAAATGATAAAGTAAAAAAAACACTGCTAAGTGTAGTGGTAATAAAATGAGGAAATCCCAAGGGATGGGAGGGTGATGAAAGAAAACGTAAGAAAAAAATTAACCAAAAAAAAGAATAAAGTGTTAGAACAGTTCTTCTCAACCTTCTTGATGCTGTGACCCTTTAACACAGTCCCTCGTGTTGTGGTGACCCCCCAATCATAAGCTTATTTCATTGATACCTCATAACTGCAATGTTGCTACTGTTGTAAATCATAATGCAAATATCTGGGTTCTGATGGTCTTAGGCGACCCCTATGAAAGGGTTGCTGGACCCCAAAGAGGTCGTGGCTCACGGGTTGAGAACCAATGTCAGAGTGACTTCTTTATGGATATCAAACATTGGAGACTGCCCATCTCGGTTGGGGGAAGATCGGTTGATCTTGGGAACTCTTGGTTGGGTGGCTGTGCTTTCTGGTGTCTGTACTGGAGAACTATCTTCATTTGGGTTCTCTCCCTTTCCCTCTCCCTCTCCCTCCCCCTCCCCCTCCCCCTCCCCCTCCCCCTCCCCCTCCCCCTCCCCTCCCCCTCCTCCTCCCCTTCCCCCTCTCTTTCTCTCTCACCCTCTGCTGGCCACACTTAGCTTAGCAGTAAATTCTCTCAGCCTGCAGAGTGTCCTGGGACTGTGTAGACATAGAAGGTTCTAATACGGGTTTAGGCATCTTATATAATCCAGCCCTTTCAAATGTTCAGCAATGGCAGAGAGAGAGGAATCAGAAACAAGTCAGAACCATAAACAAAGTAAGAGATAGAGGCTTAGGATAAGGTCACAGCACTCACAAGTCTCAAATCTAGTTGCCAGTTTGATGAGACCATGAATCCCCTAAATGAGATAGGTCACTAATAAGAGAAATCGCATTACATTACTCTGTTGTCTTGGATGGCAGAAACCATCAATTTGAGAGAGACCATGATCTTAACAGTTGAGCTACCTTAGGACCCTGACAACAGGGTACAAGTACAAATCAGGGAGCTTCATTTGGCTTTGCCACAGCCCCAGGGTGAGGGAAGTCTCAGAACAGGAGCCATAGAAAATAGGAAAGATGGATGTTGACAAGGTAAAGCCTAGATGGCAGGAGGGCCAGCTCAGGCAGGACAATGCATACAGAAAGGAAGCCCCACCCTCTGTGGTTGGAACCAAGCTTCTCAAGCTTATTAACTAAGAATAACCCTGGAGTTTGATAGCTCGGAGCCTGAAATAGTTGCATCAGCCTATGGGCACAGCATACCAGAGACTCGGTGCTGTAGAATCTGAGAACTCTGAATTCTAAGTGGTGTACTTGGTGCCCTCACCTGCATCCCTTCAGAGCAATTAATAATCCCGGGGCCTTCAAAGTATGAAGACAGGTTCTGAGTATGGACTGACCTTAGTGTGGTGGTGATGTCCTATACTCCTGCCAACCCAGGAAGGACACTTTTACCAGTATTATTATCCTGTTATATTTATAACAGCGATTTTCCTTGTTATTCCCCAACATTCATTCATTTAATTTTTTATGAATTTTTGTCAGTGTTGGACAACTTATTTCTTCTGCTTAGGTGCCTTTCCCCCCTCGTTCTTTGGCCTCTGCTTCCTCCTTTCCTTTCTGTGATACACTTCCGTCTATTTTAGCTTTGCCTTTTGGCGGGGGGGGGGGGCATTAAAAATATGCTCATGTTTCTATTTATTCCCCTTTTTTACATTCAGCTAACTTTACTTGGAGCTTCTACATTATTGGGACATCTTCTTTCTATTTTATTTTTACTTCTTGTTTTTCCTCAGCCCTTCAACTGTATAACATTCTTCTCCCTCTTTCCTTTATGCATCTCTGGCTTCTCCTCTGCTTCTCCCCTCTCCGTGCATTCTTTTCTCCGTTCATCCATTTACTATTTCGACATTGCACTGAGTAATTTTTACTCACAGCACATTCTCCATTAGTTTTGACATTTTCCTGTTTCATGAACCATGATGCTGTGCTTGTGAGTCCAAGAACACAGAGAAATACTCAAGAAACCATACTGAGGAATCCACAGGCTAGAAGGCAGAACTGGACTAAGCAATAGAGGTATAGATGGCTACTCAATGTAATCACAGCAGAAAATTCCGCCGTAGAGAAAGGGACCAACATCCGACCTAAGAGGCATTAGGATCCCCAATAGACAAGACCACAGAAGAGTTTCTCTGTGACATATTATAGCAAAGACGCCGACATTACATAACCAATAGGCAATATTAAAACCTGCAGAAGGAAGATGTCGACTTACCTAGAAAGGCAAATACTCCCAAATAATATCAGACTTCACATCAGCCATCCTAACATCAGGGAAACATGAACTACTGTATTTCAAGCCTAAAGGCAAATGACTATCAGCCAAGATTATAATATTCATGAGAGAGATCTTTAAATTCGAAAGGGAAGCAAGGACATTGGAAGACAGGTGTAAAGAAATATAGCTGATGATAGCCGTGGCAGCCCTAAGATACTTAAAGAGACGTTATATACAGAATGACAGCTTCCCACCATGAGAAATAGCTGTCCAGGAGAAAATATGGACACAGGGCAGCCAGGAAGGAATCAGGTGCATCTGACACAATTTTACAGATGACGCTTTACTACAAGTAAGGAGTAAGTAAAAGAACAAGCTGTACAACCAACCAATGAAATTGTTAGAACTGATAGATAGTTCCATTGGTAACCACTCACAAAGGAAGAAATCATTTTCTCCAATGGAATCTCACTGGGCATTCAGACAACACTTAACGGCAGGCCCCGGGCCAGCAGGAGATGGCCAACACAAAATAAACTCAATGACATCTTTTTTTTTTGAGTTTTCTTTCTTTGGTTTGGATCTGATTTTGTTCCATAATGCTTTGTCTGAGTAATTTTTTAAGCCTTTGAGGTCTTTTGATACTGTAGCATGGTTTTCTGGGGTTGCGGTTTTGTGGGATTTCTGCGTGTGCAAATGTATGTGTCTTTGCATCTAGGTACATCTTATGCTTTTTGGTTGACTCTTTTTTTTTTGCTATTCATCTCTATTGTCTGGGTTTTTATTTTATGTTATTTTACTTTACTCTTTGGATGCTGTTTTCTAGTGAGAGAAAACAAAAACTGTGTGGATTTGGGTCAGTGAGATGGAGAGGAAGGATTGGGGGGGGGGGGAAGGAAACCCATAATCAGAATGCATAGAAAACAAAACTCTATTACTCTATTTTCAATTTGAAGGAGGAGGAGGAGGAAAGGAAGAAGAAGGAAAAAGAGGAAGAAAAGTTGATGACAAAGAAGTGGATATGACTTATGATGACCTTAAAGTATAGATGGCCTCAGCTCCGTGGCGAGAGATGCAGGCTGGCTAACTGGATCTAAAACCTAAATCCAATTCCTGTTTGAAGACACTCAGACCAAGGGTCAGGGGGTGGACGACAGCCAAGCAAGCAAAGAGAAGCCAAAGGGAGAGGGGCTAACAGCTGGCTCAGCTAGCTAAGAAGATTTGAAAACAAACTAAAAACTAGATCCTGTGACTAAAAGCCACAAGACGTAGCGGAGATTAACCAGTGAACTCACCTCAGCTCCTGCAGTCTGAAGTGGGGCTGATAAAGTGTTTGCCTGCAGTCAGTTGATTTGCCCTAGACAGTAATAATTAAATAATTTCTTTATAATAATAAATTTTTCAACTATGATCCTAAAGGGTAAGAACAAAAGTATCATACTTAGTCAAAAATTGTTAGTGTGTTGAAAACGAAGCAGAAGCAAATACACTCCTAAGAGGATGATCAACCGCTTCCTTCAGTGCCAGGGACATGCTCTAATCCTCACATGGTCTGTAAATAAACATCTGCATCCAAGGAGTTGAAACATCAGCAGGAGGAATCACACAGCGTTACTGCTCTGAGTTTTGGCCTAGCATCTTGCAGTCACTGAAATGTACGTTCTCATTATGTTTGCCATGCGAGCCCTAACAGGAAAACTCTCATTAATACTCCTATTTCATGGATGAGGAAACTAAACAGAGTGGAAGTAAGTAAATGGCTGCAGTTATAAGGCTTCTCCTGAGAGCAGCATTCTAGAAGGGACACAAGGACCTCTGTCATCACATTGACTAAGGACTCTCTGTGAGCCACCAGAGTTTGGTAACAATGATGAGCTGTCCCTTCTGAGATTAGATCTCCAAATGCTGTGACTTCCACCTTGGCGACACTCTTCATTTCAGCTTGCCCATTCTAGTAATGCCAGCTATTATAATGGGAGCTGCCCTGTGGGTAGGTCTACACGCCATGAAACTGAGGTGGCCGCTGGCCGAAAGGCAGCATAAAAAGGAGATCTTGTTCATATACTCCACAAGAACCCTAACTCCGCTAAACTCTAACAATAAATGTGTGAGTGACTCAACAGGAAGTCTATCCAAATCAGTCCTGAGAACACAGTAGCCCTTGTCAACATCTGGACTGCTGTTGACATATCAGCCCCCAAACAGGATACAGCAGATTCCTGTGCAACCCACTGAAATTTGTGTAGTAGATAATTATATCTGCTTTGGGATAACTTGTGATGAAATTGATAAACAATACATTTACTAAACTGGAGACTTATGACTGGAATGTATAACTTCAAAGTCTGCTCTTATTTGATACAGCGATGTCACCATATGGCAGTCCGTAGTAAGCCATGCCACCATAGGTTCTATCCATGGACTGGCTAGTTTCTTGTCAATTTGACCCAAGCCTACGTCATTTAGAAGAGGGAACTTCATCTGAGAAAATGTCCCAACCAGACTGGCCTGTGGTGTATTTTTTCCTTGATTGATGATTGATGTGGGAAGGCACAGCTCACTGTGGGTGGTACCACCCCTGGACAGGTGATCCTGGGAGTTATAAAAAGGATGAGCAATCCATTAGAAGCTCTTCAGGAAGCAATGTCCCTCACATCATTGTAGTTCCTGCTCATGCGCTGACCTCCTTAGATGATACATTGTGATGTAGACCACCTTGCGCTTTTTTTTTTTTGTCATAGCAGTAACATCCATATCTATGACAGACCACATCTTCACTAATTCTCTGAAAGTGTTATTGAGCCTCTACTAGGTACCAGGGACTCCTAGGTCCAAGGGCGAGAAGTTAAAATAAACGACGTTCCCGGCCTCACTATCTACCTGACTTTTAGAAACACATACATAAACATTCTTTAAAGACATTATTCATATCCAAATTGGTGATGACACTTATCTTTGTGATACATGCCGTATTGGCTTCTCTGGATTTTTATGTAGATTTTACTTTGAATTTATTGGACATTTTTAGTGTCCTGAGATTAAATATGTCAGATGTACACACACCCCTCCAAAAAATATGATTTGATATTAAAGCCATTGTTCACCTTTATCTCTGCTCTAAACCCCAACACACTTGTATTTTAAATTATTCTTTCTGGGATTAATACAAGGTAATTTATGTGTCGGGGGGATATTAAAAAGTAAGTCAATAGACAAGGAAATAAATAGCTGAAATATTTCAAATTAAAACACAAGCTGGTGAGATGGTTTCATGAGTGTTCTGCTTTCGTTTCTATTACTGAGCAAAGACATTCTCACCAGCATCAACTTGGAGTGGAAAAGGTTTGTTTTGCTCATCTTTCCATATTTCAATCTACCATTAACAAAATCTAGGATGAAAAAACAGGACCTGGACCAGAGACCATTGAAAAATGCTGGTTATTGGCTTGTTTCCAGGACCAAGGTTAGCCCTTCCTTTATAAAACCCAGTTTACTGTCCCAGAGAGCACACCACACACAGTGGCTGAGCCTTTCTTATTGATTATCAAACAAGAAAATGCCCCCCACAGACGTGCCAACCAGCCAGTCTAAAGAAGGCCATTCCTCAGTTGAGACTTCCAGATATGTCTAGTTTGTGTCAAGCTGACAAAAATAACCAACACAATGGATAAAACCACTTGATGAAAGCAGGGGGGCCTGAGTTTGAAGCTCCAGCTTTTATATAAAACTCCAGGCTTGGCTGCATAAGTCTGAAATCCCAGCAATGGAGAACTGAGACACACAGGTCCTGAGAGCTCTCTGATCAACTACCCTCACCAAAAAGCTGAACTTCCAGTTCAATGAGAGATTCTTTCTTAAAGGAATAAACCTAAGAGAGATAGAGGAAGACATTCAGTGCCTTCCTCTGACTCTCACATGGGCATGTGTGACAACTTTGCACAATTTGGAAAAATAACACGTTGCTTATCTGAAGATGCATCTGGCTTCACTATGACAGATGACAGAGAAGAAGTAGAAAGAGGAGGAAGGAGGAGATTGGAGACTGAGTTCCTGAGGGTCTTCAGGACATGCCCTCAGTTTGATGAAACTGACAAGCTATGAAGTAACAGGTTTAAAAGAATGTGATATTTTTTCCCTCAAGCTGTTTAATAAATAGTTATTGCTTAATAAAAACCTAGAGCTACAGGTAAAGATATTTTCATAATTTACATCTTGATATACACAAATGTTTCTTTCTTGTTTGGGTAGCTTAAATGGGCTTTTGTTCTCCTAATATCTCTGCTGATATTAGCTTCATCTTCCATTTTGATTTCATACATGTTCTTTAACGATGCTAATGCTTCATGTTCCACTTTACAAATGACTTTATCATGAGAACTAACAAAGCACTCATGCTCATTCAACAAAATTCATTAAATTAAAAGAATATCACTCTAGATTGGCCATACCGTGGCCATTCCTAACACAGCATCTAGCATAGAAGTGTATTCTTGGGAAATGATTCACTAAGAACCACACAACTTCAATTTCCTTGTGCCTAATCTTCCATTCTGTGCCCCGGGGCTAATGAGCCCACAGTGATATCCAATGCTGTCCTCTGGCTCTAGAGCACCAACCCAGGGCAACAGGACACAAGGCCATCCAATCAGAGCAGCCTATCTAAAGGAGACCCTGAGGAAGAAGGGAGTTAAGCTACACAAAATCACCACACAAACTGACAACATAAAATAAGTAAAATAAACCAGGCAATGGTGACATGCGTCTTTAATCCAAGCATTTGGGAGGCAGAGTTAAGAGGATCTCTGTGAGTTTGAAGCCATTCTGGTCTACAGAGTGAATTCTTGACAGCCAGGGCTACACTGAGAAATCCTGCCTTGAAAGCAAAAAGTAAAATAAACAAGAGACGCAGAAAGCAATGACAGTAAAGTGTTTTTAATTTTATTTTTGTTGAATGTGAAAATCTGGCCATGAAAGACACGGCACTGAAATGTAAACTCAGGCGTGGTTTCTCGTGCCTGTAATCCCGACACGTGGGAGGTGAGCGAGGAGGCTGTGAGTGGCTGGCCGGCCTGGACCACCCTGCCTTTAAAAGAAAAGGTGAGTGAGATGAAAGCTCAGTAGTAAAGGTTAATGCCAGGAGAAAAACGTAAAACTGTGGGTGGGAAAGAGAAAGTTTGGACTGAGGAACCTTCTAGGAAACATCAGAAGGGCAGAGGTCCAGAAAACAGACAATGACGATGAAAGACAGAAGGGATAGGACTGTCAACAGTAAAGAGGAACAGGAAGGGTCTCCCAGAACTACAGAAAGGCCTGGACCTACACACACACACACACACACACACACACACACACACACACACACACACACACACGTGCACGCACACACACATACATATACATACATACACACACATACACACACATACACACACACATACACACACATGCACACACACATACACACACACATACACACACATACACACACACATACACACACACATACACACATACACACACACATACACACACACATACACACACACACACACACACACACACACACAAAGATATACACACAGAGGCAGGGAGGGCGGGAGAGAGAGAGATTAGACAGCCATGTGTTGCAAAGGACAAATCACATTGGAGACTCACTATCATGATGCTCTTTCCAAAAGCAAAAGACTTCTGAAGGGCATGGAGAGAAGCTCATCTCAAAAGCAAACCTGAAACTGATTAAAATTGTTCAGCCGCATAGGGTGCCTGAGCACAGTGTGCTAACATCAAGATGCTGGAAAGGAAGCCTGTCAATCTCAGAACACTGATGGTTCAGTGAAGACACACAGGCTTTCTGGAAGATGTCAGGAAATATGCCAGCACGGCACACTTTGCGGATGGGGGAGGGGGTTTCAGTAGGAAGCAGGGATAGATAGTAAGGAAGAAGAAACTCATACATATCTTAATCCGAATATTTAGTCTGTAAATGTGAAACACATCAGTACATTTTCTGTTGTCACTTTGATCCTGAGAGAAACTATAACTAATCATACTTACAAATTTTCTTTCTATATAAAATACTAATTTTTTCATCTAGTGTCAGAGCAATGGTCCTATAACTTTAACGTTTGTTGTGTTACTTTTTGAGGGAGCAGGGGTTGTATATTTTGACAAGATTGCATATAGCTCAAGCTGATCTCAAATTTGCAATCCTCCTGCCTCAGCCCCCTGAGTGCTGTTGTAACAGGTACGCATTCCCAGTTCCAGCCTCTTACTGATTTCTTATAGTTTTCTTCTTTTTACTGTTTGGACAGGTATTTGTTCGCATTTAGTGGCCTTTGGTGTTTTCAATGGCCAAAGGAGGATTCTTTCAGTTTACCCCATTTTTATCTTCAGACAAATCACCTCCACCACTTCTGCTTCATATCGTTTGTGGTCCAGCAAACTAGGTATTTGCCTGTCTGACTTCCACTTTCTTTCATACCTCAGCATTTCCTTAGCAGTTTTTCAATTTGTCTTATTCACTGGATTGAGTTGGTTCACTACAAACACATTTTTGAATACCTCATGATTTCATGCGTAACATAGGTAGCAGGTCCCACTACAGACATTCACCCTGACAATGTGTCAAGGCAGTCTCCGGCAATTGTTTCTTAGAGATTTGTGTCAGGGAAGCTTCTGCTCATCTCTACCTCCGCTATACCTCAAGGATTACTGCTGCCCATCTCCTCACCATCGGAGACTATGGATAATAATATCTATTCTAAAAAGCTTGAAGAAAGGATCTTATGTGCTTCCAACTCAGAGCTGCAATACTGTTTGAGATGGTGGACACATTTATTCTTATTTGAACATAATACTATGTATTTTAAAACACCGTGTGGTACCCACGAATGTGTATAATATATCAGCAGAAACTTGGATTAGACAAAGTCAGGCTGGTGAGCTAGGACATCTGCCTTAGTCTCTATACAATGAAAATCCTCATCTATCTTCTAGGAACCCCTGCCCTCGAAGGAATACAATGAGATTTCTCACATAAAACTACTTTCTAAATGGTGAAAAGCCATGTGCATAAAATAATAAGGAAGCAAAGACTCCTAGCTGGCCCCATAAAAGAGTAAGGCATTTCATGGCTGGCTCACACCATTCTGTACACCATGTAAAAGAGTTTTCTAAATGGCAGTCTTTTATTTAAAGGTTTTTATAATTCCCCCAGATAAAACTCTTTTGCTGACTTCTTAGAAAAAGGATCAGACTCTTTCCTCATAGAGACACATAGAACAAGGTCAAAGTTTAATCTGCTATGACTCACATGTGCATGCCAGATGAATACAATATTTTATTGTAACTACTGCAACCTTTCTTTCAAATCCCCTATTACTGTCTATCTGTTTTAGATAGAAGCTAATTCAATAGTTTAAATGTCCCCCTGAACTAGCACTAGGTCTGAGACAGGATGCTCAGACAGGGCCGAAGTCATGGAAGTCCCTGATGGCATTGAAGGTAAAGGATCATTTACCACTGTGCTAGAATGCTGTTTGCACTAGCAGGCCTAAAGTAATGGCCATAGTCTGCCTGGGTGTCCCGTGCTACGTGGCTCTTTATCTAAAGCTAGCACACACCACACTTGTCTTTGGCTGTCTTTCCTGCACTCAGCATTGTTTGGCTTCTGTGGGCTAGGTTCAGAATTGGCTCACCTATCCTTAGGTCATACTATTAGCCCATTAACAGGCCCACTGGCATCCAACTCAGTGACCTTCCAATGGAGGAACTGAGACATCTCAGCACTTTCTCCTACGACTGCATGCCAGGGGAAAGGAGACAGACAGATCTTCTGTGGGGTTAGCCCTTCACCTGGATCCCCTCCCCTTTCAGCCAAGGACTCAGATGCATTCAGTCTAAGGATTCCTGAGGAGTGGCTAGGGGAGAAGTGGCCATGGCTTGTTCCTCTGTCTCTCTGAGCTTTCCCTGCTATCTGGCTCCAGGTTTGTATTAAATGACCAAGCAGATTTCGTGCAATAGTCTCCTCTGTCTCTGGTGCTGTCTTCTGCCACCCAAGCCTCTTGCCTCCTCCTCCTCAGTAATAAACTGAAGAAAGGAAGATGAGCTCCCACATCTGCAGGATCAGCTCCTTCGGGGAGTACCGGAACCTCTCTCCTCTTCCCGAGGCCCTCTACAGATGAAAAGAGCTGGCTTGACACTAGTGGGCAGAGCACCTTCTCTGAGGTACCAGAGAGGAATCTGCTTATTTGTTGATCTTGCTAGCTGTTATTCTGGAGGGAACTATATCATCCCCATATCATGGGGTCAGAAAGATGGCTGAGTGGGTGAAGGAGTGTGGTGCCCAGTCTGACAATCTGAGTTACATTCCTGGAAACTATATGGTAGAAGAAGAAAAAATGATTCCTACAAGTTGTCTTCAGACCTACATACACAATTGGCACGTTTCTACATATACATTAAATAAAAAATGGCAATAAACACATGCCGAAGTGCAGTTTGCAACCCACTTACCAGCTAGGTGAATAATCTGAATTTGGAAACTAGATTTGAATACATACTGGTTCTTCCTTTTAATATGCATTTTGTAAAAGATGCTGCTTTCCAGCCCATCCCTCTGCTCCTTATATACAGCTGATGAAGGCAGGTAAGCTAGAGAGAATGTATTAAAGAAGAAGAGGAGGGGGGAAGAGACAAAGAGTTGGAGGGGAGTATTATTATTAATAACTAATAATAATTCTAATTATTACCTTGTGGCAGGAAAATACATTAAATAAAATACAACATTTTCATGGAATGACAAGGAAGAAAATGGAGAGACAGAGGTTCTCTGGAGTTGATCCGAGGCCTCTGTCATTATGCAGAGTTCTGTGGAGTTTAGGAGCCTGGAAAGACTCAAGTCTCTCAGGAGAGTCAATCCTGATTAGCAACAAAGCAAGTATGATTAGCATCCCAAATACTTCTAAGATCCTGGGAAAGGGTTTGGGTAGGGCTAACCTGAATTCCTACACTGCCATATAGTAGAAGCTGAAGGTTTACATGTCTGCAAAGAGCGGGCACAGCACACATAAGCTTAAAGCAACTGGTGATGGATACAGAGGAAGAGTCTTCAAAGCCAGTGTAGATCAAAGTTCTGAATGCTCTCAACACTGTTCCTTCTCCCCTCCCCAACTAAGCAGCTTCGGCCTCATGCTGCATTAAAATGACTTTAAGCTATTAGTGTTGTCAGAGTGAGAAGGCCTTTGGCAGCTTTTAGATGGAAAATAGAAGCACCTTGAAAATACCTGAACTAGAGTTGTCAATTTGCTACATACCATTTTCTGTTAAATGAGAATAAAGCTTCAAAACAAACTTCATTTTTCCAGTATTTATAGTGATTATGCTGTGAAAAGTTCCTACTTACCACGGCTGGCCATTTTTTTAAAAAAAAAAAAAATGTACAATTTGGTCAGCATTCACAGATGTAAACAGTAAGTGACAACCATGTGGAATAAAAGGAAGTACAAAGGATTGGCAGATCGCAAAGAAGTTGTGAGGCATGCACAACGCCTATGAGCATTCAAACATGACATTTAGTCTTGCACCCTCTGGCCAGCAGGAAAGTACATACAACCTCTGCTGTATGCAGTTTGTGTATCTTCTAGAGAAACGGAATTTGTTTCTATCTCAAGAAGCAGGTGAAGATTATCGTATAAGCTGACAACCTGAGTGTTCCATGGAATGGTTAAAGAGAAAGTTTTTATGGCAGCCATGAGGAAGAGAACAATCGGAGGCAGCTGAATGAGTCCGGAGCAGAGAGAGAGTGGAGTAGACTGAACATATCCAGCATACTGGGCCTGACCGGGAGAGCAGCAGGGGCAGAGTCAAAAGAGACAGACAGAGAGATGGGGAGAAAGAAAGAGAGAGGGGAGAAGATCGACAGAGGAAGAGAGCACAGGCAAAAGAGAGAGGGTAAAGAGAAGTGTGGTTATGAATGACTGGGGGGAGGGGAGCCCAACAACTGGAGAAGTTTAGAGTAGTAGTAGGAGGTAAGGAGAACCAGCATTGACGTTGAGATGTATAACAGGTACTTGTGCTTCAAAGACAAAGAATGACACAGCCCTTTGAGGGACTCCTACTTGGGCATTGATGAGATGGCCATTGAAGATGCAGAGGTCACCACGGTTGGCCTTTTCAAAAAAGGCTCAGACAGAATGCTAAGTTAAACACAGCTTGCTCTTTTCTGGTCACCTGAGTTTCAAAGGATGAAAACTAATTTTTATTTTTTTCCTCTTTCAAAGGACCCTTCATTTCCCTTCATTTCTCATCATAAAGGGTAACCTGGGTGTAATGATTGGAACGAGAATGTCCATGATAGGCTCATGCATTTCAATACATAGTTCTCACCTGATGGCACTATTTGAAGGTCTAAGAGGTATGACTTTATTGGAGGAAGTGCATCACTGGAGGTGGGCGTTGAACATATAAACACTTCCGTTAACTCTCTCTGCTTCCTGCTTGTGGCTCATTCCCCAAATCAACTCTCCCTCCTATAAGTTGCCTTGGTCATGGTGTTTAATCACAGCAATAGAAAAGTAACTGAGACACCAAGGTAGAGGATCAAGAAAAGCACAAGCAAGGGTATGCTGTGAAGAAAAACAAAAAGAAATAAAAAGCTCTGGGCTTCTTCTATGTTACTCTGCATCCTGAACACCCTCTCCCCTTATTTTAAAAGTTTGAGTTGTTGTATAGCATGTCACTTCAGAGTCAATTTGCCTACAGTCAAATTCTATTTTGCTTACCAGTGTCTTTAGCACTTTAAATTAGTTTTCATCCTTTGAAACTCAGGCAACCAGAAAAGAGCAAGCTGTGTTTAACTTAGCATTCTGTCTGAGCCATAGAGAGGAAGCCCCTGTAGCCAGGATTCCTAGGTACAGTTGAGGGCAGTTGTAGTGGGGTTATGTTCTGGTAGATTGTAATTATTTGTCCCTCCTACTGGTTTAATAAAATGCTGATTGGCCAGAAGGCAGACAGGAAGTGTGGGCGGGGCTACTGGACTAAGAAAACTCTGGGAAGAGTCAGGGTGGACGCCAGCAGGTATAGAGGAAAGAAGCCAGGATGCTGCTCTGAGAAAAGGTACCAAGCCACATGGATAAACAGATTAATAGAAATGGAAGCTGAATTAAGATGAGAGAGGTAGCAAACAGTATTCCTGAACTATAGGTCAGTCAGCAGGAAAATAATGTAAGCCTTTGTGTTAATATTTGCAGCAAAGCGGCATTGGGGTTGCATGTGGGTTTAACCTCAGGGTTAGGCTGGAAAGGCTAGACCAGAAATCTCTTATAGCAGGCAGTCTCCACCATTCCCTCAGGCTTCCCCACCCTGCAGGATACCTTCTCTCACCATCTCCAGCTGTTGTATTTAATTATCCAGGAGTCCAGGATAGCTAAATCCTCCCATATGATTTCTATGTGGAATCACTGGCATGAATACATTCTCTCTTCTAGAGCCTCATTTCTTAGCCACCTAACACCCAATTGCAGTCATCGCCCATGCTTAGCACTTTGGCTGCATGTTCACCTGAATCTCTAGAGGAAACTGTGTTGTGAGCAGTCAAGGGACTTGCCTTCAAGAGGTTCCAGAGAAGTAATTACAACTTGGGTCATCCTGACACTAACTACAACCTGATCTGAACAGACTCTAGAGTGGGGGAGTCTTCAGTTACATCACTGGACAGCAGCTGGCCCCATTTGGGGAAAGACTCATATGAATTCCAAAGCACCTGGTTCAAACCACATGAGCTGCTTACTCTAAGGGAGGGGGGGGAAAGGCCTAATTTAGTAAGACTTGGGCTTTTGTCACAGTGACTCCACTTTAACTTTTACCCAGAGAGAGGAAATGAATATTACCAGACCTGATGGATGTTAGGAGGATGTGAACAAGTTGTACTTGAGATAAACATGGATGGGTCTCGCTTTTTTTTTTTTTCTTACTAAGCTGGGTTATTTAGATTTCTGCCTCAGTATGTGGAGTTTCAGAATTATCAAAGTCCTGTAATTAGACTTCCTCTCAAACCTACCCTCACAGCTTCAAGACTACAGTGACTCACCCTGCTGGAAGATATGTCATCTGGGTTCTCAGCAGGCACTGACTGCTTCAGACATTCCACTTGCTGCTCAAGGCCTGACACCATAGTGAACCCAGCAAAGAGCTCAGGCTTGATGGCTGTTTTCCTTGACAAGCCAAAGCCAAACCTAGGAGGGTCAAATATCACCTAAAAAATAAATATCAGCACTATCAGTTCTGGGAAAACAAGCATGGGGTACGGGATGGCAGACAAAGGAGGCAGAGAGAGCTGTGCCCAAATGCCACTTATATTTGTGTATATTTTAAAATACTGCCTAGTGTGTTCATCCTTCTTGGCATGTGTTTATTATCCTACCTGACTCTCCCCAGGCCAAGAGCAGTGAAAGAAAATAATATCTGGAGCAGAAGAAAAACGAGATGCTTGGCAGCTCCTATCAATCAAAGGGATCTGGGAAGTCTTTCCAGGAAGGCAAGAGGTACTATGAGAGAGACCAGAGGGCAGATGATGAGTAGAAGGTAAATTCAAGGTAGGGGGAGGAAGAAATTTACAAATCTAGTGGACCATGAACCATGGCATATTCTGCAATCAACATTTGCACAAAAACTTCCTATATTTTTAAACTTCAAATCATGCTTTTAGATAAGCTACAAGACAAAAGAAGAAAAGAGGGGTGCCATTCATCAACTACACCCTGATCAACATTAGTAGGAGATTTCTATTACAGAACATTAGTAATTCCCCTGATGTGCAGCTTTAATGAAGTTGGTCTTTCTATTCTTGAGAATTTCATACAGGTATGTGATAAAATGTGACCAGTTCACACTGGGAGGAGTTTGGTGACAATTTTAATGATGTCACCAATGAGTAGGATAATTGAGTGTTGCAGTTGGTTGAAGAGCATGCCGGTCTTCCACAAGAAATGAACAGAAGTGAAATAGTTCCTCTCAAGTCTCCCGGAAGACAAAATTGAAAGGACTGTGAGAGATGAAGCAATAGAAAAACCCTCCTGAGGCATGACCACGACTCTCTGGTGTCATTAAGTCAAAACCATTTTCCTTACCTCTAAAGGAAATGCCAATTCCTAGAAAATAGAAATGGTAACTGATGGGAAAGAGTGGGCATAAGTAGAGCATCAAAGAAATTTTGAGCAAGAGTCCAAAACCACAAGGCAGGCATAGACACTGACCGTGTCAGCCTCATTGTCCTGAAGATAAACAATGTCAGCTAGCATTCACAGTGGAACATTAGCCTTCCTTACTGCATGAAAACAGCAGAGCAGGCATGTGGATGGTCTAGATCAGTCCTCTGTTTCCTGTACCAGAGATCTTGCAAATAGCACAGGACAAAACAGGAAAAAGAGCCAGCGTGACAGGTATTAAGAGCAAATTTGCAGAGAGAAAGAGCAGGTACAGAGTAGCCTGTCCCTTCTTACCCAAAACTAACCACCGCAAAGGACATCTGGACTAACTCTCATCTGACTCACATGCTCAACGAATAACCCATGACTTTCTTCATCAAATCCCAAAATTTTGACCAAACGTTTTGATACACACAAACACACACACATGCACACATACATACACACACACACACACACCAACACCAAAATTATTTTTCTAAGGCATGTAGAAGCTTTTGTCTAAATTAAAGGTTTGTTCAAATCCCAAAGGCATTGGCTGAAGACCTTCAGACTTTAATCTTTATTTTCTTATTTATTCTTGCCTTCTAACCAGCTCTCTACACCTTCTATGGAAATCTGCTTTTCTGTAATTATGTGATTATTTCTCTCTTGTCTCCTGGGTTCTCCTGGCATGCCTCCCTCCCTGGAATAGCATCTTACCCTGGCTGCTCCCCAGCTAGTAATACCCTGCCCTGAGTGGGCTTTTGAGTGTTTTAAGAAGCTATTAAATTCATATTCATTGCTCTTGCCCTTCAGAAAATAAATGGTTCCTCTTTTAGAACTTTCCCTGCCTCTAAACATACAAATTCTTGTTTTATTAGCATAATATTTGAATTGTATACAAGCAAAGGCAGTTCATAGTGGTAATGAGATTGGCAGGATCATTCTTTAATTGATTTAGAAGTTCTCCAGAGAATGAGATCTTCTTGATCCAAATATGTTGTAAATGCCAGAATAAATAATTTATTGGAACACTGCAATTTATAACAAAAAATAAGTTTTGGCCTTTGATCATTTCCTGGTATAGAACATCCAACTCCTTGTAATTTCCTGGGAAATAGTGGTGGTAGGTGCACTTCTTTCTCAGTCTAAAATCTTTATCTTCATCTCCCATGGTAGAATTCTTAATCCCTTAGAGTTTCCTGGGTGGTAGGAGTTTCTTTGAAGAGATCCTTGTTGATAGGAATTTCTTTGATGAGCTACTAGGTATTGGAAGTTTATGTAATGGGCTCCTGGTGATATTTTCTTTTGGGGGCCACAAGGTCAAATCATGGATTAAAAATGTGGAGCTTTTTCATCTACCACCCTCATCAGTCAGGAAGGACAGAGGGAACAGAAACCAAATGATTGAGCAGCCATTCCTAGATAATAACACTTCCATAAAAATCCCTGAATGAGATTTAAAGAACTTCCAGTTGAGTGAAGACATCAAAATGCTGAGCATGGAGCATCCCAGCTTGTGAACCCTTCCAAACCCTACCTACTTATTTCTTTATCTGGTCATTTACCCTTGTGACAAGTCAGTAGTAAAAATAAAAAACCTGTTTCCCCAGGTTCTAGGATTTGTCCCAGCAAATAACTAAACCAAGGAAGAACCTGTGGGAACCTGCTCTCTAGTTTGTCAATAAGAGGCACTGCTGAAAACCTAGACTTGTAATAGGATCTGAGGAAGGGACAGTCTTGAAGGACTAATCCCTTAATCTACGGAGTCTCTGCATCAGAATCACATTAGATTGTTGGATACTCAGTTGGTGGAGAACTGGTCCAGGTATGTTTTGCAGAAAGGGAAGAACCCACACATCTGGTAATATCAGTGGGGAGTTCCAAAAGTACTGATCACCATATATATATATATATATATATACATATATATATATATATATATATATATATATATACACACACACATATATATATACATATATATATATATACATATATATACATATATATATATATATATATATATATGGAGAGAGAGAGAGAGAGAGTCTGATTTTTACCCCAAAAAGTATTGATACCGTTAACAATGAAGATCTAAGAAATAGATGGGGGTATGGAAAAACTGAAGCCCTATTTTGTGATTGTTTGTTGGCTTACACAGAGAGAGAGAGAAAGAGAAAGGGGGGACATTCACATGTATGCACATATACATACAGAGGTACACACACATGCACACATATATACACAGACACACATGCACACACACACGGACACATGCACTCACATACATGAACACACACATACACAATGCACAGACATACATGCATGTACACATATCCACAGACACATATATGCACATGATCACATATACATATCCATACATGCACGTACATAGATACACATACATACAAAATAGAATTACCATATGTGATGGTTTGAATTAAAATGGTCCTCACAGGCTTGTATGTTTGAATACTTGATCCACAGTAGGTGAAACTGTTTGGGAAGGATTAGGAGGTGTGGCCTTGGAGGAGGTGTATCACTTGGGGGTGGGCTTTGGGGAAAAAGGCCATGTGCCATGCCCATTGAGCTCCCTGCTTCCACTAGTGGGTCAAAGGGGGTTTTTAGCTGAGTCCCTAGCCTCCTGCAGCTTGCTGCTTTCCATTCTACCATGGTAGACCCAAATCCTCTGGAACCATAAGACCCAAATAAGCCCTTTTTTCTAGAAGTTTCCTTGCTCATGGTGTTCTATCACAGCAATAGAAAAGTAACTAGGACACTGTCTGATCCAGCAATCCCACTACTAGATGTATATTCCATCTAAAGTAAGGTCTCAAATAAATATGTATACTCCCGGGTTCACATCTAAAAAGTGCAAACAAACCAAAATATCTGACGATCAATAAGTGAATCAATAAATAAAATATGATATATGCAGATAGTAGAATATTATTCGGCCTCCGAGAAGAACATTCTGTCACATGCCACAGCATGAATTGACTTTGAAGGCATTATGATAAGTAAATAGTCACCAAAATACAAATACTATAGGATTCTAAAGGAGACATATTCACAAAACATGAAGCTTAAAGGTGGCAACTAGGAGCTAGGAGTGGGGGAGGCCAAAATCTGGGACAACTTAATGTCTTGGTTTGTCTTCAAAGGCTACATTTTTTATGAAAGTAGGAACACTGCTGGAGATCCATGGTGTAACGCTGTTTTCAAGTTTGCTGCAGGAAAAAGGGAGTGATACTTCAGAACTTAAGGATCTAACTTCTCAAGCCTCCACAGGCTATCCTCTAAAGGCTCAGACAGCCTCAGGATCTCTTCCTCCCTATAATGAGCTACCCGAAGAAGCACCAGGCGTGTGGAAAATGTTACATTAAAAATTCAAGCCCCAGCTTTAATGCTTCCTGGCTGTGTGATTCTAAGAATGCTGAGCTCTCTGAGACTTGATTTTTCTCATCCATGAAATAACGATGGTAACATGTCCTCCAGGATTGTATATCAACCCTTGTCAGTAAGACCTGACTGTTTAAACTGATGGCATGACCACTTCATAGTATGGCTAAAGGGAAGGTTTTACTGTAAATATGAGAGAGAACAGACAGGGGCATCTGGAAGACTTCAGAGCAGAGAGAGAAAGTAGTAGATGGAGCATGGTCACTAGACTGAGCCTGCCTGGCCAGGAGAGAAGCAGGAGCAGAGCAGAGAGGAACATAGAGAGAGGGAGAGGATGATGGAAACAGAGAGAACATAGATGAAATAGCGTGGTTATAAAGAGAATGCGTAGCTGGGGGAGTGTAGGGTTGGGTAAGATGTGAAAAGGGCTAGCACGGACTCAAAAATGTGTTACAGGTACATGTGATATGGAGGCAGTCTGGAGGCTAGCGTGCACTTTGGTTGTACCTGTAGACAGATAACCATTTTTCCCTTCTGCCCATAATAGAGGAAATGGCTCTATATAAGTGAGGGTTCTCTACAGAAACAGAACTTATAGGCTGAATCTCTCAATAAATCCAGAGAGAGAAAGAGCAAATTTATTAAAATGTCTTGCAGGCTTCCATTCCAACAACTGGCTATGAGTGGAAAGTTAAAGAATTGTTCAATCCGTGAGGCGGGATGTCTCAGCTGGCCTTCAGTCGACTCTGGAATCTTGAAGATATAAGTGCTAATGCCCGTGAAGGAATGGACTTGCTAGCAAGACAAGAGCAAGAAGACAGAGCAAAACCTTCTTTTTTCCATGCCCTGATACAGGTTCCAGCAGAAGGTGTGGCCCAGATTAAAAACGTTACTTTGTTATTTTTCATTGTACCTGAGGTTGCCTTTAAAGCAATGGCTGTCTTAATCAGCAACTACAACTCTACTGCTACTAGCAGCAGTTTGGCCAGAAGGGCTGCAGCCTGAGAGGTTTCTGTTCCCTCAGGCACTGACTCTTTCAAAGCTACTAAGGAAACTATCTAAATCTTCGTCCCTTTAAAGAACTCAAAATTCAAAGGTTGAGGTGTAATTCTTCTCACTCAGAGAGGCTGAATAGCAAGTAGCTAACCTTCTCCCTTTGCTTTATTCTTCCAAAAAACCTGGCATCCTTCTCTCCGCCCATGATAAGTATGATTTCTTCCTACCACTTCCAGTCAGCTACTTACTGATTCAGCCTCCTGACCTCAAGTTAATTTTTTTAAAAATAAGATTTCACAGTAAAAACAAATGCAACACATCTTAAAATAATGATCTCCAGCAGGTGTGTCTTCCCACTTCAAGATAAGAAATGGATCTTACCATTTCAAAAATAAGCAAAAATAATCCCTCACAGGTGTGTCCTCCATTTTCAGATTTAACTTAATTGTAGATGTAGTCAAGTTGACAATGAAGGCTAGCCATCGCAGGCTCCTTTTGCTAGAGGGGAACAGACTTCTAAATTTCCTAAGAAACGCTGGCTTTTGTGTAACCCCCAAAATTTTGGGGAAATAAAGTTTCCTTTAAACCTGACACTGATCAGAAAGATCTCCACATAAAATATCAAAACATCCTGACTTCTTCACAGTGTGAGAACAGAATGAGATAAGGTGAAGTATGCTGTCCAGAGCCTGATCGGTGATAAACAACCAGTTTTTGGTTTCTCTTTGCACATAGTCCATTATCAACTTTGGAGAAATCAGCTGAGGGCTATTATGAAGAACAGAGGTCTGAATCTCATACCCTACAATTCTCAGCCCCAAATAAAGATTCATTTGTAATTATGATATGAGAGACGCTCTGAGAGAATGAACTGTCAGAGAGAGTATGGGTAGAGTGACTAGGAGAGAATCTGGGTTAATTAACATTCTCATGGTTATAAGTAATTTTGTGGGACTTTGGGGGATTTTGTTTTCCTAAGGTATAGTCCTCCTCCATTGCACCCCAATTCTGAGTGAACCCACAGATTTTGGGGGAAACAAGATATTTCTGTTTTGACCTTGCTGCCCTCCCTTCTTTCCAGATAACTACAGAGCTTCTGATATTGGGAGCATTGAGGCTCTCTGGAAAGTAGTAAATATTAAAAAAACAGCCCAGGGTCTGTTTCCCAGACTGTAGGTAACCTTGAGAGATTTATTTTCATTTTGAGTTTTTATTCCGATAGTGGAGATAGATTCATCGCCTATCCCTCACCTCTGACCACAGCTGAAGCTCATTAATGTTTATGTGCATCTCAGGGAAGCTCTGAAACCTTTAAGGAAAGGAAAGCAATCTGAAGCTTCTGACACCGGCTGACACTTACGATCCCGCAGGGACTTACTGGTCACCCAGGGCAGTGACTATTTTGAGGAACCAGCTCACTATAAACCATGTTAACCACCCAGGGTGATAGCTTGTCTGCCCTCAGTTGTATTAATCTATTCCCCGTTGATTCCGTCTTGCTTTCTAGCAATTTTCTTCTTGTGATCTGTTTTGTGTTGTGTGTCGTAAAAGACCTTGAGTAATACCAGATGTAATTAAAGCTGCCAAAAGAAAGATTCACTAGAACGCATTAAATGGATTGTTCCAGAGATACAGTTACAGTGAAACTGGAAAACCAATGTGGGGAGAGTGAGGAGAAGTTTCAGCATCACTTGTCAGCTCAGCCACCTGCCTCCCTTCCCAGCCTCTATTGGTACCCTCAGTAGCCCACAGCGATGTGCTCCCTAGGTACTAGGCACTGGGGCCATGTACTTTACTGGCACCGCTGACGATGTAGAGCGGTGTTTCTCAACCTTCCTAACGCTGTGACTCTTTAATACAGTTCCTCATGGTGTGGTGAGCCCAACCATGAAATTATTTGTTGCTACTTCATGACTGTAGTTTTGCTACTGTTATAAGTCATAATGTAAATATCTCATCTGTGACTCCTATAGGGGGTCACAACCCATAGGTTGAGAAAAGCTGATCTACAAGCTATGAGACATTGCTTATGCCGTACAGTTAAGGAAGCAGCACTCTGATCAGAGATTTGTCTGATGTCATATACTTAGGAAGCAATAGAGCTGAGCTCAGCCTGACTCAAAAAATTTTGGTTATTTCTTTCACAGACCCGGATCCTACAATTGGTCTCTTGGAGATCTCTGACTGTTCAGGAAATGGGAAAATAAAGAAGAAAGAAGCTAATTGGAACAAGTGCTCATTTCCTGGGGATAAAATGTTACAGCATTTACAAGACAGAATGGACTATGAAGGCATGTCGCCCTGAATGTGACTCAGCATCCATCTCTATGGGAAAGAATTAGACTGGGACCAGGTAGGGCAAACCCAGGGTCCGCTCCGTGCTTTGTCACTGAAGAGCTTCAAATACTAATTTCCTCTGGCTGCCTGAGTTTTTCATTATAAAACTGTACTACAGCTACCTACTTGGGGAAGTTATTCCCCAAGACTGAGACTGTCTCAACATGCACAATTCAGCTACAAAGAGTAAACATCCAGAAATACAAAGAGTCTCCAGCCCCTTCTTTGCCATCCCCCTTCCAAATCTCTTCATTTATCGCTCACTGTTTACAGGATGAGCAAACTACACAGCTAACTAAAACTCTAACTAACGCAGTAGCTCCAGGTCAACCAAAGGCTAAGCCTTGCCAAGGCCCGGGTGTCTCTTCCACCCTGTGATTTCTTTAATACATGAAAAAGAAAACAAATATTTTAAACTGAACTCTGCTTCAGTCAGCCTTAGGCTCTGTTTTCTATTTAAATCCCACTGGCTTGTGGGAAACAAAGTATATTTGATAATATGCTTTCAAATGTGATTTCCTTCCACCTTCCCTATGGCTCAGCTCCCGGGAAAAAAATCTTCACACCTCATAAAAAGTCGTTTATATTATTAGAATTTCGTTCATGGTCGTCTTTTTCTGTCCCCCAAAGCCTGGCTGTTGTCCCCCCGTCCCACTCCCAGGGTTCTACGGGAGAGCAGGTTTGGAGTAACAAGCTTATGGTAAACCTTATCACCTAAGGCATTAGGTGGATGGCGTGGATCACTTGACAAAGATGAAGCCTTCCAAAATAATCCAAGGCAGTAGTTGAAATCAAATGATCTGAATTACTTTACGAAGAAAACAAAAGCCATTTTCCAGTTCATATGGAATTGTCACTCATTTCACTTTTGATTTTATATTGTTTTGAAAATCCCAAGTCCGCTCACCAAATAAATTCTGTGCCTATGTTCCCCTCCTAACCAGGTACAATTGAATTGTGCCCCATCAATGCCTAGAGAGGATTCTGGTTTCTGGAGGACAAGATGCCAAATAACTTAGTTGGGCTCCTGTCTCAGGGTCTTGTACATAATACTCAATACGTACAGAGTCTAAAATAGCAGAATATTGGGGCAGACTATGCATTTCTGGCTGTTAAGCTAAATTGGTTGATTGTCACAGTCTTTATAGTAAGCATCACACTTTAGGCATGAGAGTATGTTAACCCTAACCCCTGGCAAACAAGTATCTAGAATTCAGAGACTAGTGATAAGCCCCAAAGCTTGTGACAGCCCCAACTCTTGGAAGAAGTGGGGAAAAGCAATTCAGAAAGCAGTGAGTATCAACACCCTTAAGGTAGGCTCCATCAAAAATGGCTCCCAGAAGCTCTTGGAGGAAAGAGGAATTTATTTTCTAGAACTGTCTTCTCAAGTCAAAACCTCACCTGATCCGGGTGGGATAAATGATGGGGGCGGGGCACCTGATGGAGTAGGGCACATGATGGGGCTGGGCATCTGATGAGGAGGGATCATCTGATGGGGGCAGGGTACCTAAAAGTTCAGACAGTATGTTTCTTTTGTCTTGAATTTAGGACAATTAGTGGCATTCCCCCAAAGTATAATAAACCTATCATAAAATTTTTATGATATTTCTTTAACGTTTGATAAAAATGGTGTTCAGTTAGCCTGCACCAATAATTTCTTCTACTAATCTCTACATTTAGACGTGGAGAACACATATGGAACAAGATTAGGAATCAAGAAGGTGTGGTGCATTTAAAACTGCAACAAGATTGTGATGGAAAGAGAAGCAGCTGCAGAGGAGTCTCTTGAAGGAACTCCTCTTAGCCAGAAGACCAGGTCTGCTGAGAGACTGTGCTTCCGAGAAATGACAAGGAAATGTCACTCTGAATCCAGCAACAATACAGCTACTTAAGCAGGGTCCAGAGAAGTACAATGCCAATAGCCACACCAACATGGGCAGATGGCCCCACCCATGGGCAAGAACTACAAACAATTTCAGAATTCCAGGAGAAAGAAATAGTCTTCCGCGGGTGTGTACTCCTTTATTAGTTATCCAAAACCAAGTAGTCAACCCTGAAATCACATAATAGAAACAAAACTAAACAGAACAGGAGGATGGGCTTATATACTTAGGCGTATATGGTACCAACATTACGTGATGGCTCATGTAAATGTAACTGCCAATCATTTAAGTGTGCTTTCTGCATAGCAGCCAATATGGCTACAAATGAATCTTCTGGTAAAATCTACCTCACTTGAGTTGAAATGCTGCTCAGTGATGACCAGAGACAATCAAACTTATCAAATAACAAACAAGATAACATTATTTTGTGGAAAAATTACAGGACGATTGTCCAGATTATGAAACTCAACAATTTGGTTCCTATACATCTGTGACTCTGTGCTAAATTTCAAAGACCATTTTCAAAGAGCATTGGTGTACTGGTACTGTCCAGACTTGGGAAAGCAATGAGGCTCTGTATAAAATCAAAAAGTGAGTAAAGGGAACCCATATATCTCATCAATTGGTTGCTTTGCTTGGGATTATCACATGTTTTATATATCTACCAATATAATGCATCACTTATAAAGAGCTATCTTTATGGAAAAAAGCAGTATTATAGCATTCTAGAGGTCAGAACTATAAGGAGTAGGCATAAATGTAAGATAATAATCCTGGACCAATGTAAGGACAGTTGGACAGCCGGGGACAGCAATGTAAAAGGAGAGTAGGTCTTGTCTGACCATAGTGAGCATCTGCCATAGAAGTGTTCAGTTAGGAATCTAGTCAACATCTATTAGGGTTGGAGATTGTTACTCTATAGCAGTGGTAAGCCTGGGATTTCATACAACTCCATTCGTGCATTCACTTCCAAGGACTGTCTCCTCTCCTGAGAACCATTTGTTTACAAGAATTTAAATCTGCTCAAAGTAAAACAAAGGGATTCTTTTTCTCTTGAAGAACCTAGATATCCCCTCCCCTTGAAGCTAAGGACAATAGTAATATTCGGGCTTCAGGAAGGACCAGAAACAGGAAGGAGATGTCATCAGGAACAAGAGTTCATCTTTCTGTCCCTGTCTCATAAGACCTCAGCCATTTGACTACAGCCACGTGTTGCTTCTCAGTGAGTGTCTTCCTGGGGCCCCTATTCATCTCATTCTGCTTCTCTTATGCTCTGTTAGCTCTGCTTTCCCGTGTTAGAACCTGCGGCTTGCTAATCAGGTTTTCCCTTTAAGCCTAATTCAGTCTCCATCACATATGACTGACTTTGTGGCATGACCAGGGAGTAGATCCCTCTTTTCAGAAAAAGGGAAGTCAAAATACCTAAAAGGACACAGATTGCAGAGTAGATATTACTGACAGCCCTAAGACATTAATTAAAATCACTTGAGTTGCTTGTCTGCTTAATGTCAAATGTCCTGGCAAAACAGTGAGAGACTGGCAAGACACTGAGGTGGCTCAGATGACAGTATGGAGACAAGATTGAGCATAAGGATTCTCATTTGTAGCTTACCTTCACCTTTCAAGGGATGTATATCATTAGGCAAGTTGTTTAATCTTTCCATATCACAGTGTTTTCATCTTTAAAATAAAGGATGAAGTATGCATGTATGCATGTGTGTGTATGTGTGTGTGCACACGAGCGTGACTAGCGTGAATGCATCTGTGTGTGTGAGTGCGTGTGTGTGACTGTGCGTGTTTCAATGTTCAGATAGTTAACAGTACTTCCTATGGAAGATGATCTTGTTTTGAACTTCAAATCAACTGTGAATATTGGCCAACTGGATTGCCCTCATTTCATACGGCGACTCAAAATTACATGAAGTCTGTTGCTCTTACAGTTAATGACCTAACTGGGCCTGCATCCAAACCTTGCCGAGTCCTTTCGAATGCTCTTTCCACATGGCATGCTGCTTCTCTGCATCAGCTTTGTCATTTACTATGCTAATAGACTCACGGAATAATTTTTCACAGCCTGATGGAATAACTTACAGTTTCTTAAATATTTTCCTGGGACAACATGGCATTCTCAATAGCTATGATAATTAAACTTTTCTTTGAAAATAATTTCAAAGAATACTTTGGGTAAGAACAGATTTGTACTTGTCACTTCCTTTACCTAATACACACTTCCTTTAAAACACATACGCTCCTCTCCCTGACGGCACATGTACAAGTACAGGCATAGACCGTCTCTCTATTACAGAATCCATTGCTCTCTAAGAATTCAGGATTCCCCTCATAATTAAGGAAAGCCAACTCCCTGTAGTCACTTTGCCTAAGACATTCTTTGTCTATCATGTAAAGTTCAGCATAGTCCCAAGAGTATGTGAGATATGTTTTCAGGCCTTCTGCAGTCTCTACGGAAACCTGACAAACTGAAGGGAAAGGGAGAAATGGGAAGGAACGCATGGCCTCTGATGGGGAAGGGCAGCAGGTCGAGGTCTTTCGGTACTTTTTGTAACTGGAAAGACAGAACAGTGACCTGTGGAGCTATAGAGGGGGCCTGAGGTTATGGGGAATGCATAGCAAAAGCAAATGGAGGCTTGCTGAAGGACAATTGGGGAAAGATCCTTGGCTTTCAGGTCACCTTGAGAATCTGTCTTGACTTAGAACACTTCTTCCTGAACCTACTAGTGAAGAAGATTGAATCTGAGGCAACTAAAAGGTTCAGGATACTGATTTCATGTGCAGCTTTGAGCTGATGGTTCAGATTGGATTCATCTATTTCCATCTGTTTATTCTGATTTTTTTTCTTCACTAGCTCTGTTTCTGAGGGGCTTTTTTACCCTAATACTCTAAGAGGCAGCACTAGCTAGCCAATATGCTTCCAACTTCAAGTCTAAAAAATAATAATAAAAGGAGAATTTACTCCTTGGACAGCACTGTGTCGGCTCTGACTGGCCCTGCTCCAGATGCTCATCTCTTACCCATGCCCTCTGACTTAGGATAAGAGGCTGTTTAACTGGCCTCTGCCCAGGTCTCATGTTCCATTCCTCAAGTCAACACCACACCTGAAACTCATATAGCTGAGGAAGACATAGGTCTCCCAATGGACCATGAGAGAATATTTTTCATATAAGGGAGAAGTAAATGCTAGAGGCAAGAATAATTGATGTTCACTCTGTTGTCCAGCTAAGCGTGGGTCTGACTTTCATCCTAATTTACCTAGGAAGACTGGTTTTAAATTACCAGAACTCCAAAACATTAAAAGTGACATAATATAAATCTTGAAAATAAACAGACATGAGTTAAAACATGGTTCCAATTTTTCCTTACCCTAGGATCTAAAAACCAGCTTTGGAACACTTGGTTCCACTGTTTTAGAAAGTTTTGACATCTTTAGGAGGTGGAGACTTGTTGTAGAACAATCTTTTTGTACATTGTGAAAATGTGTTGCTCTCATCAGTTTAATAAAGAGCTAAATGGACAATAGCTGGGCAGGAAGAAGTTGAGCGGGATTTGTGGACACAGAGAGTTCTCTGGGGTAAAGAAGGACAGAGATACTGAGAGGAGCAAAATGGACATGCTGCTAAGAAAAGGCATCGAGCCATGTGATAGAACACAGATAAGTAATATGGGTTAATTTAAATTGTAAATGCTAGTTAGTTAAAAGCCTAAGCTATCAGCAGAACATTTATAATTAATAATGAATTTTTGTGCAGTTATTTGGGAGCTGGCTGGTGGGACCGGATATTCTGCCTACAGAGCCTTATCAGAGGAAGTGGCCCTCTAGAAACAAGTTCACTTCCTGTTCGTTTTTTACTTCCTATCTGCTGACATGATGTGACCGATTGTTTCACATTCTTGATGCCATGACTTTCCATCATAATGGACTGTATCCTTTCTTAAACTGTCATCCAAAATAAACCTTCTCATCGGGTGAGTTAGTTCCTTCTTGTCAGGTATTCTGAGACAAGTAATACAAAGAGCATCCTGTAATACAAGGAAGATTCAAATAGCATAGCTTTGTCTAGTAACTGATGCTTATGGAACCAAGAAGGATAATTCATTGCCTATGATGATAACAGTGGTGATGCTTAGAGATATCAAAACGGTCAGTGGGATCCTGGTTATTAACCCTTTTTCCTATGCTCAGAGGACTTAACAATTAATCTCTAAAGAACAAACAGCAGCCATTGTAACATATGTGTTCCTCTATAAGATCCACAACCTTGATTACTTTGACCTCAGATTAGTTTCTTTAGCCTTTCAACTTCTAAATGAATCTCAATATGCGTTAGATACAGTCCAAGTCATTTTTCTTTCTTTCTCTCCCAAAGATTAAAGGTTACAAATAGTTGTACCTTTAAAAGTCAGAATGCCACTGCATTAAAAAACAAAATGAACACTAAATCCCTTAGGCTAAATCCCTTGACCAACCCTTCCAAACCCTGCTCCTTTAATACAACTGCTTGTCTCATGTGTCACACATGGTATACCCAGACCTTAGGATTCTCCACAAAATGCCCTTTTTCTAAACAACCAAAATATTCCATTTATAATTCTTTTTTATTAATAGCAATGGTCAAATCAGGGCTGGGAGAGGTATCGTGGCTGTTAAGGGTACTTGGTGCTCTTAGAGAAGACCAGAGCTCAGTTCCTAGGACTCCTATATGATGACTCACAACTGCCTGTAACTCCATCTCCAAGGCATCCAATGATCTGCTCTGGCTTCCACAAATGCAGAAGCACACACACACATGTCCAAATGCATGCACGCATGCACACATATACATGCACGCAAGCATGCACTCACATACATGTGTGTGCACACACACACAAATAAAAATGGAATAATTTTTTAAAGTTCTCAACTGCTTTGAGCATCTTCCCAAGGCCAAGCAGAGTGGAACTCCCTCTATAATATGGACAACCTCTGCTATTTTTCTCACCATTGAACGTGCTGTCTGAACTTGAGCTTCTCAGTGACCCTGCAAAGGACTTTCTCAGACCATTAGATGGGAGGTAATATTTCTCTGCACATTTTAATTGGCATGTATTTCTAATTCTTCCTATGTCCTTTCTTTGCCTTTCACTTAGGACTAGAAAATCCTCACAAGGCCTCAGAGCTCTATCTATAATTCAGCTTGTCTCCATCATATCTTATTTCACCCCAGAGAATAAATAATTGCTCATCACTGTCATTCTTTGCAGAGGAGAAAAATCAATGTTCTATAATTCTAGCTATATTCTGAAATAGTCTTAGTCCATGCTTTTTAAATTCCAGTACTTCTTCAGAAAGACTAGTTTCCTAACATCTACTATGGGTAAATTAGTCACCAGTAGACCATGACACATTTATTACATTCTTTTACTTTTAATGTAGTTTAGGAGATGAATGAGGGTAAGGTAAACTGTATATTTCAAAACATTTACACTCAAGGAAACATCCAATCAGATAAGCTTTGGTACTGTGCTGTTTATCACCATACTCCGCAGGGATGAAGACCCCTCACAAAATTAAAACGACTGAAAACCGGGTGAGTCCTCATGGAAGCTCACAAGTAGCCAAGAGGCATCTGAACCCACCATGCCACTCTCTGTTAGTAAGAAGCTGACTGGTACCTTCACTTTTGTAGTGGACACAACGTGCAGAAAGCACTAGGTAAACCTGAATTGTTAAACACACAGGCTCTTTTTCTTCAAAGAAAAGAAATGACACCCATTCACCTGGAAGGCTGGAGTGGATGTTGTCTAACAACCTGGTGATCTTTTGTTATGCCAAGAGCCAACCTTCATCAAATCCCTCAGAGTTCTGAGCATTGTCTCCCAATCAATAGAACTCATCTTTACATTTATTATAAATCCTTCCTCCCTAGGCCCTTACCTGGAACACTGTTTCCTGTCAATAGAACCCATTCTTAAAATAGAGGTCACAGGTGCTTTGCTAAAGAGATGTACTTTGTAAGGGGTTTTCTGTGTAGACATAATTGTCACATGAAAACCTTTTTCTAAAGTTTTACTGTGCCTAAATGTGTTTGAAAAATGAAGCGTGTGATCAAACTCCCGAAGTTTTTAACCCACTACCAGCTAAAGTTGTGCTGATCCGATTTCCATTCCAATAACTTGGGTTATTTCCCTGCCAGTTGTGACACTTGCAGGAACCCCTCCAACACACACACACGTACTCTCACACACACATACATACACTCACCTACACACACATGCACACACACAAACACACACTCACATACATACACACACATACTCACACACTCACATACAAACACATACATACAAACACACACACACACATACACCCACTTCTGTGCAAAGTCACAAAAGTACAGACATCTACTATTCTCTTTCAAAGGAGAAAAGTAAATGTAATCCAGATTACACTTATGGATGAAGAATGCCCAAAAACCACAGCATTTTTATTTATTTGTTTGTTTGTTTGTTTGTTTGTTTGTTTGTTTATTTTAGTTGCCTTAACAAGATTTCTTGGGTAAATTCTTGATGGCCTATGGATTGAAGGAGATAGTCCCACCCTTCAGCCACAGCTGGTTTCCCTAGAATATAATCAGTGTTCATCCCTCTATCTTCATGTCTATAAAGCCTCCTTCGAAATCAAGTCTCAGTTTAGGAGATTTTTCTAAGCTCTTTCCTCCACTCCACGTGTACCTTCATACCTTCAAAGACAAATGGGCAAGCTTCGCTTTCTCAGACTCTGAGGTCCTCCTAACTCCAGCCTCTCTACCCTCGGACAGAACTCCTGAAGAGCAGAATGCTTGCTTGAGTGGATGGAGACAGAAGTTCTGAGAAACTGAACAAGGCTTACCACATGCCAAGTGCATCTCCCCTGATGCCCAGCTAAGGAGAGCAAGAGCCTGGGGAGGCAAGCAGATGGTGGCAAGTCAAGAAGAAACCTACCTTCTTCCCGCTGCTCTCCCCATGTGCTGGCTTCTTTGGCAGCGTCTTAAGTGAGGGCAGTGACTACGACAGCCACTTCCAGAGCTTACAGGCAAGATGAATGACCTGCCATTGCAGTGTGACAGAACAGATGCCCCAGTAAGTGTGCTAAACAGAATTCCCGTCACCACTTTCAGTACAGGCTTTGTGCGTGTGCAGCATGGGCACAGAATCTCATACTTAGGTTAATGCTCTGTTGTCTTTGCGTTGAATTTCTTAATTGTTTAACAAGAGATTCTTCATTTATACTGTTCACGGCCCTGCAAGCTATGCAGACAGCTTAACTACACCTGTCATCTAAAAACCAGCACCTTTCTCCTGTCAGAGCTAGTCCAGCCTCTAAGCATCTTTTGTGAAGCAGGTCTTGGTGATTCAGCAAGCCTCCTCTGCCTTTTTGGTACATTCTTTATTCCTGGGCTCCTTATGCCCCAAACTAGCAGCAAAATGATGCTAAGGGCCTTGGCTCTTTTTTTCTTAGCAGGCACCAAGAGTATAATTTTGCATCTCAGTGATCCTTAGGTAGTCATTAAAATGAAACAGGTATAATAGATAAGAATGTCCTCGCTACCATCAAAGCAAATGGCAAACCACTCACACTCTAGTTAACTTGTCCTGTGACTGAGCATGGAACCATAAGGAAATACCCACCTGCCAAGCTTCACAATGAAGCAGGAAGGAACAGCAGGAGCTCTTCGGGTACTAGCCTTTCTGCAACCCAAAAGAACCCATGGTATTTAGACTTCTGGTCCTTATGTCTCAAAGACAATAAGTCTCAAAATCCATTGGAAGTGGGTAAGACTCCATGAAGAAGCAGATAAAAGCAAGCCAGGTCCAATCACAAAAAAGGGCCTCCTCCCTATGAGTTCTGGTATTAATTCTCACCATGAAAGACACACCCTGCTCTTATAAGCAGTTTGAAGAAGAAGTTGATTAAGAGGCATAATTGCGCTAAGACCACAGAGTTCATGACTGAAAGCTCAAATACAGACTTCCTGAGTCCAGATCCTCTACTCATGACCTCTATATCACATATCCCCCATGACTACAGCCTATTTCAGCGCCCCCTATTGTCCTCCTGAAGAACTCTCACTTCTATACAGAACCAACAGCTGTAAATAGTAACAGAAACCTGCTAACTGTTTCGGGATACCAGTGTAAATGACCAAGTGCCAGCGACAAAGAGGTGTCTGCCTGATCTGCATGGTGGGACACAGAATGAGATATGTACGGAAACAACCCTCCTCTTTCTGGAGAACTGTCCCGCTCCCTCAGGAGAGGCTTGGGAGAAGCTGGGCAGGGACTAGGGGCTGGATTCTGCAACAGATTGCCTCCAAGAGGGAAGGAATTGGAAGCACCGACAATAACTTGAATCCATGGAGAAAGGAATATTGCTAAATTTAAAGCCCATAGTGTAATAAAGTATCTATACTATCTTTAAAAAATAATGTTACAGCTGGGGAAAAAAAGAACAGAAAAGATTATTCTAAGCCTTTGGAAGTTAGATTGCGTTATCTTTGATACAGTATCAATAAACACTTGGCCACAAGAGACCCTGGGATTTATTTAAGTTGCAGAGAGAACAAATCAGCACTTTCCTATCGTGTTCATTCCTTTGGAGACAGCTCTGTGGTGTGATTCACTTCCCTGAGCTCTACTCTACCCCTAGCTAAAACTCCAGTAAATAGTAGGTACTATTTTTTTCTAGTCAAGAGAAACAAACCAGAAATTAGATAGTCAAGTTCTTCTGAAAACACCTCAGGAGAAAAAGCAAAATCTGGTAGTAAAATAATCACCTACCTGGGGATCAGAAAATAAGGCAGATATAGAGGGATTGGATGTATTTCTGACACCATATAAACGAAATGAAGCTGGATAATGTGAGCCCAGCAGGGATGGGGGTTTCCAGATGAATGTTTTAGTCCTGAATGACTCTGGAAGCATGTGCATTCTGAGATAATTAGTCATTCTCTGATGGACTGTTTCACTCACTTTTTACTTAGTGAAATCTTGGGTAAAGAGTCCATTAAGTTATATTTGTCCTCTGGGATGTACTTCCTACTAGAAAGAGTAGAATCGTGAAATTGGGGCAGTCACAAAAATCTCAGGAGGTAAAATTAAGCTTCTATTTCACCTTGGCAGGGAATAAGTCACTGAATAAACAACCCAGGAAAATGGCCTGAAAACTCATAAATAAAAATCTCCATGTCATATCAACTCCCCAGTAGCTATAAAGATTTACCTTCGTTGACAAAAGCAGGGTTTGGGTTTTTTTTTTTTTTCGGGGGAGGGGAGATAGTTAACTAAGAATGTTCCCTAAAATAGAGATTGGCTCCAGAAAAGAAGTAGAAGGTCAAGGGACATTTTTTCTTCCAATGGCAGCCAGCACCAGCCACTCTTAGAAAATCTAATTTCCAAGTAGAGGAAGGATTCCAGAAACTTCTACCTAGTCACCTGTTCCATATTGTATTCAATATACAATATGAAGGACAAACTGTCCCATTCTGCAAATTCTTTCTGTCTTTCTGGTGGTTGTTTTCTATTTAAGATCAATCCCACTGGCACTAGGTACATTCACAGTGCACTACAATCATCACTGTTGAAGTCCAAGTATGTTATTTACTGCCCTAGGCATTTGCTCCATTTCCCCTTCCTCCTAGTCCATGGCATGATAGGATAATACATTCCTTTTGCATTCAACTTCTTTGTCTTAGCAGAACATGTTTTAGGTTCATCCAGGCGGTGGCGTGTATCTATACCTTTTGATTTGTCATGGCTGAATAATATTTCATTGTATGGATGTGCCACTCAAGGATATATAGTTAGAGCCATTTGGGTTGTTGTTACATTTGGACTACTGTAACTATGCTACTTTGAACGGGGACCTTATTGTTTAATGTCAGTACCTTATTCTTCTAAATAACTAAGAATCCTTAGTGATATGTATAAACTCTCTCATTTTGGTACTGCAATATCTGTGCTACATATCTCTGACGATTACTTCTGATTACAAAAGATGCCCATGTCATTCGTGTGATGGTAAAAACCTGGACTGTTTGATTTTGTGACAGAACTCGATTCCTCATCCAAGAAGACTTCTCAGCCCTAATATAATATTTTCATGTCAATCTAACTTTCCTTGGACAGGTGAGGACAGACAAATCCATTTCATGCTTCAGTTATTACTCAAAACCCCGGCCCCACCCACCTCAAGCTCCTAAAGAGCATGATCTGTGTTCACTGTTTGCAGCCAAGACACTGTGTTTCTAGTGGTGTGAAGTTTAGAGGCTATGCACAGAAAGAAGGGGCGTGGCCAGATAGATGCCACAGATAGATTCACACCGCAGGCATACTCATGGAAAATTTGGTTGTGGTTCCATGGCAGCCAGCGGAATTCCTGAAGTGGCAAAGGCCTTCCTTTTTCTACCCTTTCCTTCCGACATGAGACAATTGCAACATTTGTAACTTAATACAAGAAACAAAACCAAAAACAACAAAATCCATTACCCAAGAGACACTAATCTAACTTTACTATTTGGGGGAGTGGGGGTGTGTGCTCAGCTGTTCCTCTGTATCCTCACTAAATCATGGCCCTGAGTACAACCATCTCCCATCCAGATAAGCCCTGCATTCCTCTGTGATCTTACGCAAGGAGTGCAGAGTTTCTACAGCATGCCACGGAGGAAAGGATTTGGTAATGTTTGGGGTTCATGTCCACATAAACAAGCTGATGATTTTTCCCTTTGGACAGGCTCAAGTTCCCAAGCAGGCAGCAATGTGTTTACACATTGCTCAGGGGAGACCTCTCTTTTCTTAGCTTCAGGACCTAATTCTTGGTGTTTGAACACCCATGGGGACCTTAGAATGAAGTATTCTCTGTCTCCAGTTCCCCAGACTCAAAAAAACACAATGTATCTGCTGCGAAATACTTCTCTTACAAGGCGTACATCCCTTGTCCCTAGGAAGTGTTTTTGTAGAGTGGCTGAAGTACTCCTCTTCAGAGCAACCTTGAAAATGGACTTTCTCTTCCAAGGAAAGTCCTCTCATGGCCTTCTCATTACCTAAGTTCAAGGCAGGCATTTCTCATAAACTGTGACTAAGCAGTCTAGAGAACCTCCACTGCCTTCTCAGACCTCCTGCTACAAGCCCAGCACTTGACCTTCGCCTTGAAAACTAATTGTTGCCAAGAAATCACTCAGGCTTTTAAGACACAGATTTAGGGGGGGGATCAAAATGTCAAAGAGCAAAATTGAAAGGACTTTTCTCTCAATGTAAAATGTCCCTTCTCTTCAGAATTAGCATTTAGGCTGTTTCTAGTCTAGAGTGGCTTTACTTAAAGGTTATTACTATTAATATTTACACTGTGGTGTTCTATTGAACTCCCTCGTCAATGGGATGTTCCTTATCTTTATTGCAATGATAATTCATGGATGTGCACAGAGGTTAAAACTTACCAAATGGTATACCTTCAATATGTATAATATATTATAACTCAAATATCTCTGAATACAACTGTAGGACAATAAAATGAAGTAAAATAAAACAATGATTCTAAAGTCAATACTGGCCAGTTACTCATCTGTCAATGTCCCTGGCAGCAGCATCTACAGTAGCCAATTTGATATATTTTATGTGTTGTATAAGTCATACAAAAATATATACAGCCAATCATTGAAAAGAACAAGACAAACTCCATTTTGAGAAATAATTCTATTTTAAACAAAACTTGACTGAAGGCGAACTTAGCTCCACACAGCTCCATGAAGTTTTAGAAAACAACCACAAACAGCCCAGAAAGCTCATGGCCCCTGTCAGGGCGACCCCACCCAGATACACCACTCATATAAATGTTTAGTAAACAATATCTGTGGGGCTCCAAATGTCCTTGCATTTGCTGATAAGAATTCCTTTAGAACTATAGCCAATGAATTTACCCAATCCTGAAATGCCAAGGCTTTATGCTCCCTGCTTGCAGATTGTTTCCTGTAAAAACCCTCCACTGTGAGGGCTGGGGCCAATCTTATCCAACTGTTGGACCGGAGTGCTGAGATTCAGCTCCAACCTAGACTTGTAATCAATAAACCCCTTTGTGCTTGCATTGGATCCTGTCTCGGTGGTGGTCTGGTTAGGGGGTGGTGACATGGGCTCAACAACATCACTTACTAACAGGAGCATATTCTGATAAATGCATCTTTGCATGGTTCTTTTTTCTCCATGAAGGCATCAGAGTATAGTACAAAATGAAATGGTGCATCTTACTGCACAGCGAACCCAATGATCATACAAGCAGTTCATCATAGACTTCTGAGACCTGCAGAAGGCTCAGCAGGGATATCTTTGAGGAGATTATGGATCTTGTTTGTCAAGATCCCAAGATACCTGCAGTTTTCTCAGGCACAGTACATGATCAGACATCTCCAAACCCAATGCACACCATATTGTAAGGGACTTCTGAATGAGAAAAAGCTGGTGGAATACTTACAGAACAGGAGCCTCGCTTGGCCTTGAAGAAGGCCCCTGGGGGCAGTGGGCCGATAAAGCATAACAAAGTCTCCCTGGAAGGTAGGTAGGAGGGAGTGTGTGGGACTGAATGTCTGCTGCTGTCATCAGTGCCCAACCTTGGGCCCTCAGTCTGTATTCTCAATGACACTTGATCTTCCTTTAAAAACAGAGGGAGCCTTTGTCCCTCAAGCACACTTAATATACAAATCACTCCAATGATTTCAATTCACATTAAGGAACCAGTGGTTCTTGTCAGGTGAATTCAGACCTTGAGAGCAGAACAGGAAGAAGAGATGTCCCTGAATGGAAAAGGAAGAATAGAAAAGGAACCAGAGACTCCTGTTAGGGCCCCAAATAAATTTTATTCTAGTTTTTGGCCCCAATTATTATATCTTCTCTGTTGGGTGTGGAGGCATCTGCAGGAAATCTTCATGTGTATCACTGAGTCTGCCTCCCAGAGCAATCCTGTCAAGTAGGCAGGAAGCCCACCTGACCAATTAAAACACAGAGATCAACTGTGTGGTGTAGCCAGAAGTTTTCTGACCTATTCAGGCTGAAGGTCCAGTTCCACAACCTCTTATAAAATAATTACTCAGAGGCTCATATTAATTACAAACTGTAATTTGGCCTATGGCTCAGGCTCACTGACAATTAGCTCTTACAACTTCACTCAACCCATTTCTACTAATCTATTGTATTGCCATGTATTCTGTGGCTCCACCTGTGTTCCATTACATCTTGCTTTCTGGATGGCAGCTTGCAGCTTTTTCTGACTCCAACCTTCTCCTTTATTTCTGCTTGGATTTCCTTCCTGCCTCTAAGCTGCCTTGCCATAAGCCCAAACAACTTTTTGATTAATAAATGGTAATGAAGCATATTCACAGCATACAGAAAGACATCCCACATCAGTGGGGCCTCAGAATGCTGTAGGCATAGATTAATAGAATTCGCACTCAAAACTCAGCCACCTGTTCATTTATTCACAAATAATTTTGCCTAGCCTACAATGTTTCAGGTTGTACTAGGTACTAGGGACAAAATGATGTTAAAAATAATACTCTGCCCTTATAGAACAAGAAGTCTAACCAAGTTGATAATTGGCCATCAATTTGTGGCCAAAATAAATGCAGCATAACCGTTGTTTAAATATGAGGATGAGGGAGCTGGTGTCTTAGTTAGGGTTTCTATTGCTGCAATGAGACACCATGATCATGCCAACTCTAATAAAAGAAAATGTTTAATTGGGGCTGGTTTACAGATATTTAATCCATTATCATCATGGTAAGAAGCATGGCAGTGTTCAGGCAGACATGGTGCTGGAGAAGAAGCTGAGAGTTCTACATCTTGATCAACAAAACAGGAAAGAGACTAAGACACACTTTCTCCAACAAAGCCACACCTCCTAATAGTACCGCTACCTATGTGCCTATGGGGGCCATTTTTAATCGAACTTCCACAGCTGCCTCAGTGGGTAGCAGTGCTTGCTGCCTGCCCTGTCTGAGTTCAATCCTAAGGACCCACATGGTGGAAAGAGAGAACTGACTCCTGAAAGCAGTCATCTGGTGGCCAAACACACACACACCATGGCACACACAAATAAATAATGTGATGTAAAAACAATTGTAAAGGATAGTGGTAGCAATCGCAGGAGCAGATGAGCTAGGACCAGGAATGCTGGACTGTATATTTTTCCAAGGTGAAAGGTAAGCCAAAGGGTTTTCAGACACTCAAAGCAAGTAAAAGCCCTACAAAAAGAACATTCCAGAAACTCCACAAGGGCCAGCATGTCTGAAGGGAGGTAGCAAGGAAGTGTGTGAAGGAATTGTGTAATTCAGATGGAGTTTGGGGAGGAAGAGGTTGAAGCTAGATCAGGGGACTAGTTTCCCCCAGCATGTACTTTGTCATTTCTAGTAACAGTGGCTAAATGTTTTAAGCAAGGAGACAACTTCCAGAAGGCTCACTGAATCTGGAGATGACCATTTTTCAGCTTTAGGCATAGATGGCTACAGTCTAGCTGGAAAATGATGGCCTCTAGATTTAGTGAGGACCAGGTCTTAAAGGGATAAGGCAGAGAGTAATAAAGGCCTCCTAGCGCTCACACCTGCACACACACACACACAGAGACAGAGAGATAGACATGGAGACAGAGACAGAGAAACACAGACAGAGACACACAGAGGGAAAGACAGCCTGAAAGGGTGTATAAAAACTATTATAAGTGGTATTCCATTCAACTCATATCTTCGTAGAGGCTTGAAAACTGAATTCAGTCCCAGACTGCCCAGAGGACTGTGGAAACAAAAGGCTTGAATCTTTATATTGTTTCCCCCACCTGAAAATGCTTCCAGGAGCCTCAGACTCCGTGACAATCAAACCCCAAATCAAAACAAATATGTAAAGATGAAGACTCGAGTGCTGGGGACACGACTTTGTCAATAAGGCCCTGACACAAAGAATAAGGTCCTATGCTTAGCCCATGTCTATAACCCCAGCGCTGAGGATGTGGACACCTGAAAATCTTGCCAAATTGGCAAGCTCCAGTTTCAGTGAGGCACTTTATCTCAAAACGTAAAATAAAATAAAAAACTGGAGGGCAATAGAGGAAGTAGAAGATGCCAACTTCTGGCCTTCATGCACACACATGTACAAACACAAATGTATGGATGCATACACACTCATCGACAAATATGCACACTAATAGAATACATGCACATCCATGCACACTAAAATTTTGAGGCCAGGGATACCCAACTAAAACTCACTGTAAGCTGGTGTCCCATATAAAGTAGTTTGAAAGCATATAAAAGTTTGAGAAGCCTGGATTCTTGCCCAAAGATATAATTGGGTCTAAAATCCCATGGTTTTATAAAGACTGACTCTGGCAGGTAAAAGGTGGTGCTCCATATGACTTTTGGTGCCACATTCAGGAGGTTCATAGCTTCCTTGAACAACTAGAACATGTTCTTGCCAGACCATTCCAGGACTCGGCATATCCTATGTGGTAATGTTCCTTAGTTTGCCAAACCAGCTGTGCTGGATTTGAACAGCAAACAGCAAATGTCAAATCCATCTAGCAGAAACAGGCCAGGCCAAAGGCCTTCTGTTCTATAGGATAACTTCCTTTCTTGCTTTCTTTGCAGTGGTGTGGGGGAAGAGGGGAGAAAACCTGACTCATTTGTCAACATGAAAGTGGGTAATGACATTTTGGGGGTACCTTTACTATGCAGTCTTCTCAGGATTTTTTTCTTGCTATTTTTAAATATCACTGTACCCCCCCCCTTAACATTCCCAACATTATCCTCCATACCGCTCAACACACAAACACACTCACAAACACACATACACACGCAAACACACACACACAAAAACACATACACACACAAACACACTCACAAACAAACATACACACACAAACACACACACAAAAACACATACACACACAAACACACACACAAAAACACATACACACCCATACACACACACAAAAACACATACACACCCATACACACCTACTATCCAGTTCCTCACCTCTTCTTCACATAGACAATATGTATACATTTTTTTGCAGTTACAATCTCTGCTTCCTGTGTTCCTGCTACATAGTAAAAAAAAAAAAAAAAAAAAAATCCCAAATTGAAGCTGGAATTTGGGGGATTTGTCTCTTCATTATGTTACCGGATGACATAAACTTCAAAGAGCTCTGAAGGTGAACTATGAATTTTATACCATCCAAAAATATTTCATAAATCAAATTCCCAGCAGAGGACAGTGAAGTGTTATTTTTGAATAATAAGCTGTCTATGATGACATTGATTCCTATGACATGAATAATTAAAAAGTATTCACATTAAAAATAATTGTCAACATAATATTCTGAAAGATGTTTGTCCCAAAGGTCTATATTCTAAAATCAGGAGGTATGGGCTAGTGAAAGTCAGAAATACTGTGTTTTGATCCAATTCCTCACACAAGAGCTGGATACAATTTGATCTCCAAATGCCTCATTTCCTTATCTTGAAAATGAGGAGTTTGCCTACACTGTGGGCTTCTGGTGAGAATCATAAAAGCCCAAGCACACCTAAGTGTGAGCTCTCTCTCGCGCTCTCTCTCTCCCTCCCTCCTTCCCTCCCTCCCTCTCTCCCTCCCTCCCTCTTTCTCTCTCTCTTTCTCTGTAGTCTGAGCTCACTCACTATCAAGTATCTTTCTCAATTATTTTTATTATTATGTACTTTTCTAGGGTTCAGAGTGAAATTGAAATAAAACAATTGTAAGTACAAAAAGGTTGCAAAATAAATCTGCCAGAAGCTCCCAGAGGCACACTGCATATGAGAGACCTTGAGGAGTCTTGCAGGGAAGAAACCCAGTTCTCTCTGTGAAGCCAATTTTTCTCCAACTTGAACATAATAATCCCTTTTCTTTGGCATAAATTTCTTGTAGTGCAATGGTCCATGATTTATCAACGAGTTTAAAAATTCAATCCGTCAAGTCAATGTCTCTCTATATAAATATTTTATTCGCCTGATCTTACTGTGGAGAAAAAGTTAATGTCAAGTCTAAATGAGCCATTTTTAGTCCTAGTTTCCATATTAACTAACAGTATGATCGGGTCAAATCATTTCGAGGGTGGAGCTCTTGCCAAAGATTATTATACACAAATACAGAGAGACAGGCACAGAGACAGAGAAAGAGAGAGAACTTTGTCACATGGGCTTCAAAATTCCTGATCATGAGGCTTTGGAATCTAACTTTCTAGCTACTTTAATTCCTGTTGGGATGTACAAGGTCATCAGTTACATTTTCAAGGTCGGGTTAATATTGCTGTCATAGAAACAATATACGCTAAGCAGTGCTGGTTCTAATGGGCGAGCCACTGGGGAAGGATGCCTTTCAGGTCCTTCCTCACCAGTTTTCTTGGCTTTCCTCAGAGCTAGCCGTGCATCTCTTCAGTATCACCACCCGGACTCTCTTCTTTCTCATCTTCCTCTGTCTGGATCCAAGGCTAGAGTTCATGTAGACAAGGGACCCTGGAACGCTGTGACGAGCATCAGGAAGTCTGAATCCCTGGGGAAATTGTGGGCAGAACTACCACTGAAACCTCAAACTAGTAGCCAACAAAATTCCATGTGAGAGGTAAAAAATGAATCTTCACCTTGTTTTCATGGTCTCCCTAAAAGTGTTTTCTGTTGTTCTCAGCTGAACATAACCTACACTAAGATTTTAATCTGCAGCACGTGATCACAAATGAGAGAGAACTGATTTGCTGGAGGACAGTGGAAATGATGATACCTTTATTTTCACATAGTAAGATGGGGGTTTTGTTGTTTTGTTTGTTTGTTTGATTTTATTGTTGTTTGGGGGAGACAGAGTCTCCTGTAGTTCAAACTGGCCTTGAATACCTAGTTCTTTCCCCATCACTCAAAAAAAAAAAAAGTATATATTCATATTGTCCCTTGATTTATCTTAGACTACTGGTTGACCAAGATTGACACATTCAAGCAAATGCTAGAGAAAAAAAAAAAAAAAGCCGGATGTTCTATTTTTATGCTTTCTGACTGTGAACGTGATCCACTGAGCCTACACTCAATTAGTGTTCAAGCTGAGTTTGAAAGCATGAGGCCAGATAGCAAATGTTTTTTCTGCCTATAATCGGGAACCTTGCTGCTGGCCCCCAGTGACAGGCAGGTTTCAAAGATGCAGCTTTAATGAGAAGTAAGTGATGCTCCACCATTTAACGGTCACGAAATCTCTGGTGGAGACCAAGAGTTCTCTTCCTTTCAGCCCACTGCTCCACAGGGCCTGCCAAAGGCAGCACTAAAATGATTAAAATGAGAGGTGAGACACAAGTCAAAAAATAATCTTCAGCCCTAAGATCTGGTCTAGATAAGACCTTATCTGTCTGGAGACATGCTACATTTGCATGAGAATTTATACTCAAAGTAATGATAAGCTAGCTGAAGGTCCCCAGCTATTTGTAGCTATTCTGTGAAAGTGGAGCCTAGCTGGAGGAAGTGAGTCACTAGGAGCTAGGTAGGTCTTACAAGTTATGGTGGACCTGAGTTCGCCATACTTCCTTTCCTGGCAATAAATAACACAGAAGAGAGGACCCCTTCCTTCTTAGGGAGGATGGAAGAACAGCAGAAGGAGTCCTCTCTGTGTTATTGCCAGGAGAGGAAGGAACCTGGAGAGTACTCTTAACTCCAATACAGGGGTCAATGTCTTACTGCACATTGCACAAAATAAACAACTTCATGGAACTCACACACCTCCAAGTTCTATTCTTAGGTCATAGTACTTCACATGTCACCATTAGAGCAATGGCAGATACGGTATCATCCAATGCCTTGGCTCATGTTTTCCTAAATCTGAGCTCTCCCTGAAGATAGCTCGTCTTTCTCACAAACTTCAATGCCTTGATCCATAATTAATGTGAGACTTTGGAGCATGGTCCAGAGCTCAAAAAGATGATATTTGGGGTACATTCCTTATGTCCCTCAAAATACAATAGATGGGTGGATTCCAAACGGGCACTGGGGTCATTTCACTTCAAAGTTAACTACATAGACTGGAGGGGTGGCTCAGATAGTAAAGAATTTTCTGTGTGAGCAGGAGGACTTGAGTTCAATGCCAGAACCCAGGTGGAAAAGCCAGGTGTGATGACATGACATGCACTCATAATTCCAATGCTGGGGAAGGTGAGACAGGCAGAGTTCCCACATTTGCTGGCCAGCCAGCCTAACATAATCAGAAAGCCTTGGGTCAAGGAGAGACTGTCTCAAAACACAAGGCGGACAGCACATGAGGAGCAATGCCCCAGGCTGACCTTTGGCCTCCATATGCACACACACGGGCACACAGAAGGAACACATATACATGTGTACACACATCATTAAAAAAAAAAAAAGTTGCTAAACTCAGTATGGGGGGGGGAGCCCTGGGATAACAGAAGATTAAAGAACATATTTGTAGCAGACAATGTTCTGTGAAGATAGAAAGTCACCTTGCCAAGCCATATCTAGAGAACCATCCAAGAAAGAGCTATGGAAGAATGAAGGGCAGTAGAGGGAAAAAGGAGAGAAATTACCAGCAATCTTCTATCCACAGTTTCACACTGTAATTGAAAGGGAAATTTTCCAGATTCCAAAAAAAAAAAAAATCCCTTGAGCATCCTTTACACAGAGAAAGGACACTAAGAATACATAAGCCATCTTTCCCTCGCAAAACAAATCAGAATTGGAGCATTTTTTTATGCCACAGAAATAGAAAGATGGGTTTCAACCTTGCAGAAGAATGGGGGATGTTAAATATGAAAATAGAGAGCTTGGGGATTAATAGTGTCGTTAGCATTTTAATATGCTCTTCGGAGCATATGTAGCAGCGAATTATGATACTATGGCGTGCCTGTAGTTAACAGCTCAGTGCTTCTGTGAGCCTCGCTCTCACTTAGGGCAAATTCATGGAAGTGGTGGACACATTTGTTCCTTTTTCCTTATGGTGCATTCAGAGTTCTCAGGAGACTTATGGTTCTCCGTCCGTTTTTCTTTTCCTATCTCACTCCTATAATCTATTTTACCAGTAAAATCGCAATAAGATGTAAGTACAGAACCCCTGAGAGAGTCCATGCACTTTCTCTTAATTGCATGACCAGAAGTGCAATTATTTTTCAGTTTTTACATGAATTAATCCTGTAATGGCTTTACTTTGTGGAGATGATCAAATCCAATCTGTTTAAAAGTTGCTAATATTTCATTTCCAGGACTGTAAAATTGAAGTCTCTGCTGATTTTTTTTTTTATTTCTGTGTAAGGATGTTTCGCCTACGTGTTTGTCTCTGCACTGTGGGCATCAGATCGCCCAGGAGTTACAAATGGTTCTAAGCATCTCTGTGGGTGCTGGAAATCTAACATTGGAATTGCTCGTAACCACTGATCCATCTCTCCAGCCCTTGAATATAGCTCTTAAATCTTGTGATGCAAATGAAATAAAAAACATCAATGGGCTATTTATTTTTCTGATCTGTTATTCTTGCACTTTCTGAAGAAGAATCAGTTAGACCAAGGAAGGTATCACGTAAGCCCTTGCTACCTTTGCTTTCTATTCCTAGCATTAAGAACATGCTTGACTACAACTGGAAAAATGGTTTCATGGTTAAGAGCACTTGCTGCTCACAGAGGATTTGATTTCATTTTTCTGACATCCAAGAGGCACCAGACATGCAGGTAACCTACATACATGCAGGCAAAAGCATGCATATACATCACAAAATAAAAAATAGTTTGTTTGACCTAGAAACAAAAAAGTGGCATCTAATCTTGCTCTGCCACCTGGAAGGTGTGTGACTTTGAGAAACTCGGGAGGTAACCTGGGGCACTTAAGAAAATGTCCCTGGGGCCCTATCTATTTTCTGCTTTCACTTTGCTTTTGAATAAAACCCCTTGCTTCTTTCCCACTTGCGTCCTGTGTCTTTTTTTTTTTTTTTTTTTTTTTTTTTTTTTTTTTTTTTTTTTTTTTTTTTTTATTTGGACAAGGATATATGTAGCGAGGTGTAAGTTAGCATCATGGGTTGCTAAGACACTCCTGCAAACTGGCTTCCTCAGGTCAGCACAACTCTGATATACATATAACCTTTTGCCATGAGCTTGGCTCTCTTCTATTTTCCTCAGCTAGCCAGAGCTAGCCAGAAATGTGAAATCCGGGCCCTCCACTTTTGTGTGTGTTGTATCGCTGTTTTATTAAACTCACACTTTGTGTTTTTGTCTGCCTGTGTCCTCTCTGCCACCAGCCCCCATTCATCCATCCCACCTCATACTCACCAGGACTACACTGAGAACCTTATCACTTACCCATTTAATAAATAACTATTCTTTTCAAAATGCGAACCCTACCGAGTTATCACTCTACTGTTCAGTGGCTTGGATTTCCATTCAGAAATCTGGCCAAATCCTCATCTCGTACAAGCCTCTCACTTCCTTCGCTGTGCTAGTTCCCCACCACCACCACCACCAACACACACACACACACACACACACACACACACACACACACACACTGGACCTGTGCATGCTCTGTTTCTGTCTTTCACATTGACTGCCCATGTCTGACCCTCCATCAGACTTCCTCTCAGACCTCACTTTCTCAGAGATTCTTTCTTGCACCTCACTTGACGCCACAGTTTACCATGCACAATCACAGCATGAAACCAGAACTTTTATTTTATTTTGTGATTTTCAACATTCTCTTACTTCCTATTTGACTAAGAAGTTTCATAGGGGAAGAAACTGGCACTTTTCCTCTTACGTGGCAAATGCCGATAGACATTTCTTGAGTAAATGAATGGACCGGTGAATATAAATTATTAAAACTAGAAAAGTATGCATTCTCTCAAGACTAAGATCCTACAAACCTGCCATATAAGTTCCATGTGAAATCCTTATTTTTTTAAAATGAGGCGCTCTTTGTGAGTCCAAAGCAAAATGACCTAACTCATCTATTCCATGGCTCGCATACAAAGTAGATCTTGATGAGTAATGATTATTCTTCCTCCCGTGACGACTTCAGTGAAAGGCCAGTGCTTCATGTGCCATTTCTACAATTCCTGAGCCAGCAAGTGGGAGACAGGCCTTTCTGAGGAGAGGTCTCAAAGCATAGGGCTGGCTGACAGCAGAGCTCAGAGGTTGCTTTATCAGCTGCTCTCATGTCTTCTGGTTCTGGGCTCCTGGTGAGAAGTGCTAATGCGGCAGAGGCCTTCTGAATCCTCTGTGGACAAGCTCTGAAAGGCCTGTGTTCAGGCTCTGGTCTCTGATGTATCCAGAATCCCCATGTGGAAAATTCTAAGTCAGGTATTGTGAGGGCCTTATCCTCAGAGCTTAGCTGACATCCTTCCAATATGGCAATGGGGCACATTGAAGGGTTAGGGATGGGGAATCCCTGAGTTCCCTAACATCATCACTGGCTAATATTAAGCACTGTGAAGTACAGCCAATCATTTTCATTTTAAGGAACCACAAATTTGAGATGCAGCTCCTGCTTCCCCATCTACGTAGCTTAAAGGTCACGCTATCTGTGAAATGTTCCAGTCAAAGAAACAGGAAAAATAAAAATTGCTTATAGTGTCTAGATGACTGTCTGATAAGTCACTGAGCTCAGTAGACTCTTCAGATCCTCCCTATAGTTCATCTTAGAAAAATCAAAAAAATGTGGGCATCAAAGCCAGTTTCTGAAGTATAACATTGTTTTTGTTGCAGAAAGCATGTACACTAGATTTCAGATAACTGTAGATACTACAAATAAAATAATGAGACTATTGACTATGCACAATAACCCAGAGAAACTTAACATAGGCTCTCCAACCTGTAATCTAGCTACGAATCTAATTTTTATATCCAGTCCATATTTACAGTGAGAAAAGGCAATTTAGAATAATATTTAAACATATATTGCCATGAAATTAACTTAATGTCCATAAAAGACACTAAATGGACAGAGTCATGTTGCATTCACCCTACAACAGACCTCAGAAAATACTGAGAAATGGGCAACATCTATATGAGTTATTGTCTTATGCCTTCAAAAACAACCCAAAATTCTTCTAACTTCTGTAAAAAGCCTTCATCTCTGTAGTGAGATTATGTTATATTGTAAATAATTGTCCCACCTACTGGTTTAATGAAAATGCTGATTGGCTGAAGGCAGACAGGAAGTGTGGGCAGGCTACCAGACCACGAAAACTCTGGGAACAGGAAGAGATGCCACAGAGATGCCTGAGAAGCCAGCAGATGCAGAGGACAACTATGCTGCTCTGAGAAAAGGTACTGAACTGCATGACTGAACAGGATAAGAATCATGGGTTAGTTTAAGGATAAAGAGCTAGAAAATTATATGCCTGGGCCATAGGTCAATCAGCATAAAATTAATACAAGTGTCTGTGTCTCTGCAGGACTGTGGGTCTGCTGGTCAGTGGGTCAGAAACTTAGGCCTAGGCCAGAAAGGCCAGGCCAAAAACCTCCTACTACACTCCTCAAAGGTGAGTCATATACTGAGTATCTGCCTCTTAATACTGCTTTTTTTATCATTGGCTCTAGGAAGTGTTGTTGGAGTCCTCATTCCAGACAGGTTCATAAACCTGGCCTGAATGTGTGGAGTTGGTGCCAAAAAAGACTGTGACCTCCTGTGTTATGGCAAACAAATGGTCCCAGACAGCTTGAGCTGTCTTTATTTATACAGTTTCAGTGGTTTGCATGAACAGTTTTACAACCAGTTATTGCTTCCTAAGTTTCTTTAAAAAATGGCTACAATAACACCAGTTTGTTCCTGGCCGTGTTCCCCTTTTATCTCCCAACGCTTCCATGGGAAGCCATATCTCTGTGGTCAGAAGCATGAGCAGTTTCACAAGTTACAAAAGAACTTTTCTAACTATGCACGTAGAACAGTGTACTCATTTGACAGCACGTGCAGTTACAACGTCATACAGGGTGAGAGACAGTCTTCTCTCTTGTGGCTAATATTTATATCTGGTGGGTTATATCAGCTCAGCAGCCAGAGCGAGATCAATCCATTCTACATTTTGTATTGCCCTATCCTCCTTGGGGGCATATTAAGTTTTCCACTTATTCTACGGGCAACGTAAGCTGGAAACTTACTCTTAATTGTTACCATTGCTTGTCTTCTGTCCTTATGTGCATCTCCCTTAACTTCTTGGGTTATTGGCACAGTTATTATTAATAAAGGGACAGTGGATTTGTGTGATCCTGCTTCAGTCCCTGTTCCCTGAATGTGCCCATTAACTCTTGATATCATCTATTCGATAAAATTTCTTTAATGCTTTTGTGGTTAAAAAATCATTCTTCCCAGAACAGTTATAAAAATATATAATATTAAACTTGGTAATACCGTACCTCATTCATGCCAGCAGTATGGCTACCATAGTAAAATTAAAGAGGACATGAACCGTACTCGCTCCAGGGGTCATGCCCAGAAATATCCATTGAACTGTCTGCAGGTTCTTGCCGAATGGGTCAGAATCTGCAGGAATCCTGCCACATAGAGAGCCTCTCATGCTACTATCAGACATTGTTCCCCGAAGAAGTCACATGACTCCCACCAAAGTGTATATGGGGACATCAAACCCAGCTTCGGATGGAATTCACACCACCTTTTCTTGGTTCTTTCAATGAACATGTGCAAGTTCAGAAATAAATGGCTGTTTAAGAAGCAAAGCGCAGCAGAGCTACTCTGTTGTTTTTGATGCCCTTTTTTGGTGCCCCCCCCATCAAATCACATTAACAAATACCAAAACAACTGTTGGCAGTAATAGAATACTAAGCTGGCCTTCATCAAGGGCACATGCTCAGAACCCAGTACCAAGGGGTTGACATGCTTTACTGACTTGTAAGTATCTAGACATTAAGGAAAAAGATGACCCCCAAGGAGTCAAAAGTGGATATTATGTGACATACAGGCTGGAGAAACAGACGTGTCCTCCAATATTTTTAAATTTTCCAAAACCAGGGTGCCTCACGAAGCAAAATAGTTGCTGTGTATTTGACACCATCAAAAGTAGCCACAATGTGTATAAATATAATCCTTTGCTGGTGTTTTCAATGTGGACTCTGAGGCCAGTCCCAAAGAAAGAAAATAATTTATATTACCTATTATATAAAATTCCTTGAGTAGATCGGTTTATACAGTACAAAAATATCATGTATGCTAATGAATACATCAGGACATGGTGGTAAGTGTGCCTATTGACTCTATGATCCCCAAAAAAAGTCAGATTCTAACTAAATGTAATACCCAGTGCCATTTCATACCGATGCTTATGAAAGGCCATCTGTTGTAGGTCTAGGAATAAACCTACCACACTCAAAGTCAACATTTTCTTCCCCTTTGACAATGATTTTTTTTTATAATATATTATCTACATTTATAAGTGAAAGAACAATTAATTAAAAGACCGTGGAATTGAAAGAGAGCAAAGGGTAGTATATGTAATGACATAATTCCAAAAAGTAAACTAAATTAAAGATTTACATATAAGATTTAATGTCATAAAACTTTTTCTTCTAGGAGGAAAGCAATTTTTTAAAAAAAAGATTTTTTCCATTTTTACCCCTGCTTGCTCTCCCTTCCCTCCTCCCAGTCCTTCCCAGTCCTCCCTCAGCCTCCCTCTACTCCATGCCTCCATCCATCCCCCAAGGAGGTCAAGGAGTCACAGGTTGGATCACTTCAGTCTGTTTTATCCATTTGAGGTAGTCCGATTTCCTCATCCCAATATTAGGGCTTTTTGAAGCTCATATTGTCTGAAGTCTGCATGTCACATAAAATCCACTTTTGACTCTTTGGGATCCTTACCTGGGATGATAGTCATGTCTTCCCTTAATGTTTAGGCACTTAAAAGTCATCAAAGCATGTGTTTACCCTGTGGTACTCGGACCTTAGCACATGCCTTTGATGAATGCCGGCTCAGTAGTCTGTTACCTGTCAAACATAATGTGGGATAATGCTCTTGTACACTGTAAAGCTTTGTTACAGGTATTGGTTTGATAAAACACTTATTGGTCAGTAGCTAGGCAGGAAGTAGAGGCAGGGAGATCTGACTAGGGGAATTCTGGGAAGAAGAAAGGCAGAGAAGAAGACACCAGCCAGATGCAGAGGGAGCAGGATGAAAATGCTGTACTGAATAAAGGTACCAAGCCACATGATTAAACATAGATAATAATTATGGGTTAAGTCAACTATAAGAGCTAGTCAGTAATAAGTTTAAGCTACTGTCCCAGTAGTTACTATTATATTAGCTCTCCGAGTCAATTATTTGGAAAACAGCTACTGGATATTTGAGAGTTTCTGGCCCGGACAGAGACTTCTGACTACAAAGCATGACATGTGCTCTTTGCTGCAGAAACATTGTAATTGCCTCATTAATGGTGGTCAAAGCAAAGCCATACTCATTATACCGCAGGCTGAGCCTGACATTGGGATGGCAGATAACAGATGGTTTCCTGAGGAAATGAAGGGGTTGGGAATATGGCTTTTGTAAGAAAATAATGTGTGATGCTGCTGTGCCTGGGGATCATTAAAGTAGAATATTACCAAGAAGGATGAGGAATAACAACAGATCGACTATTGACTAAACTTCTACTCAATGTGTGTTAAAAACCCAAAGTCACTGGAAATAGTCACTTCATGAGGATGTATTTAGAATATGCCTCTTTAAAGACTAGCTGTGTTCATTATGTTAAGGTATTTTTCCTGTATTCCTGATCTCTCCAGGACTTTTATCATGCAGTAGTGTTGGATTTTGTCAAAGACATTTTGAGCATCTAATGAGATGACCATGTCATCTTTCAGGTTGTTTATATGATAGATGATATTAGCAGGTTTTTGAATGTTGAACCATCCCTGCATCTCTGGCATGAAGTCTACTTGATCGTGGAGGATGGTTTTTTTGATATGTTTTTGAGTTTGGTTAGCCAGTATTTTCGTGAGTATTTTTGCATCACTGTTCATGGGGGAGTTTGGTGTGTAATTCTCTTTCTTTGTTGCATCTTGGTGTGGTTTGGGAATCATGGTGACTATAGCCTCATAAAAAGTTTGGCAAAGCTCCTTCTGTTTCTATTGTGTGGAACAATTTGAGGAGTATTGGTATTAGGTATTCTTTCAAAATCTGGTAGAATTCTATGCTGAAACTACTGGTTTGGGGCTTTTTTTGCTTGGAGACTTTTAATAACTGCTTCTATTTCCTTGGGAATTACAGGTCTATTAGGTCATTTATTTGGTAATTTTGATATATGGTACCAGTCCAAGAAACTGTCTATTTCTTTTGGGTTTTCCAATTTAGTGGAGTACAGGTTTTTGAAGTATAACCTAATGATTCTCTGAATTTTCTGGGTCTCTGTTGTTATGCCCCTGTTTTTCATTTCTGATTTTGTTAATTTGGATATTCTATCTCTGCCTTTTGGTTACTTTGGATAAGGATTTGTCTATCTTGTTGACTTTCTGAAAGAACCAACTCTTTGATTCATTGATTCTTTGTTTCCATTTTGTTGATTCCAGCCCCAAGTTTGATTATTTCCTGCCATCTACTTCTTCGGGGTGAGTTTGCTTCTAATTGTTCTAGAGCTTTCAGATATGCTGTTAAAATTGTGTGAGATTTCTCCAAGTTTCTTATATAGACACCTAATGCTATAAATTTTCCTCTTAGCATTATTTTCATTGTGTCCCATAAGTCTGAGTATGTTGTGGATTCGTTTTCACTGAATTCTAGGAAGTCTTTGATTTATTTCTTAACTTCTTCCTTGAGTCAGAGGCGGATCAATGGAGAGATGTTGAGCTTCCATGAGTTTGTAGGCTGTCTGTGGTTTGTGTTGTTGTTGAACTCTAACTTTAGTCCATGGTGATATGATAGGATACAAGGGGTTATTCTCACTTTTTGTATCCATTTATATTTGTTCTTTGACTGAGTATGTGGTCAATTTTAGAGAACATTCCATGGAGTGCTGAGAAGAAGGTATATTCTTTTGTGTCTGGGTGGAAAGTTCTGTATATATCTATTAAGTCCTTTTGAGCCATAACATCTGTTAAATCCCTTCTTTCTCCATTGAGTTTCTGTCTTGTAGACCTATCCAAGGGTGAGAGTGGGGTACTGAAGTTTCCCACTATGAGTGTGTGGGGTTTGATGTGAGATTTGAACTTTAGTAATGTTTCTTTTACATATGTGTGTGCCCTTGTATTGGGGTCATAAATGTTCAGGATTGAGACTTCATCATGTTATATTTTTTTACTGAGATGAATAAGTTATGTCCGTTCTGATCTCTTTTGATTGATTTTAGTTTGAAGTCTATTTTGTTAGATATTAGGATGGCTGCATCAGCTAGTTTCTTAAGTCCATTTGATTGGAAAGAATTTTCCCAATCTTTTACTCTGAGCCAGTATCTTGTATGCAGCAGAAGGATGAATTCTGTTTTCACGTCCATTATGTTAGCCTATGTCTTTTTTTAGGTGAATTGAGTCCATTGATATTAAGGGATATTAATGATCAGTGATTGTTAACTCCTGTTATTTTTGGTGTGTGTGTGTGTGTGTGTGTGTGTGTGTGTGTGTGTGTGTGTGTCCCTTCTTTGGGTTTTCCTTCTGTGATATTATACATTGCTTGTGACTTCATAGATAATAGTCTGGGCTGGCAATCAAAGTCTCTTAGTGTCTGTATAACATCTGACCATGTCCTTCTGGCTTTCTTTGTCTCCATTGAGTAGTCTGGCGTTATGCTGATGGGTCTGCCTTTATAAGCTACTTGGCCTTTTTCCTTTGCAACTTTTAATATCCTTTCTTTATTCTGTAGGTTTAGTGGCTTGATTATTATGTGGTGAGCAGACTTTTGGGGAGGAAGGGGGAGTGTCGTATCTACTTGTTTTGGAAGCTTCTTGTATCTTTATAGGCAATACCTTCTTTAACTTAAGGATGTTTTCTTCTAAGATTTTGTTGAATATATTTTCTGTGGCTTTGAGCTGGTGTTCTTCTTCGTCTATTCCCATTATTTTTAGGTTTGGTCTTTTCATGGTGTTCCAAATTTCCTGGACATTTTGTGTTGTGATTTTTTTTGGTTTTAGTGTTTTCTTTGACATATCTATTTTTACTATCACAAGTTACATGCCAGAGATTCTCTCGTCCATCTCTTGCATCTGTAGCTCCAGTTTGTTTCTTCAGGTTCTCTATTTCCAGCATTTCCCTGGCTTGTATTTTCTTTATTGTTTTTGTTTCAATTTTTAAATTTTGAATTGTTTTCTTCACCTGTTTGATTGCTTTTTCTTGTTTTTCTTCATTTTCTTTAAAAGATTTGTTGATCTCTTACAATTTTTTGTTTGCTTTTCCTCTATTTCATTAAGGGAGTTTTTTTTTTTAAATTTCCTCTTTTAAGGCTTCTATTCTACCCATAAAGTTGTTCTTAAAGTCATTTCCTTCTGCTTCTTCGACATTGGCATATTCAGGTCTTACTGTTGTAGAACCACTGGATTCTGGTGGTGCTCTGTTGTTCTTTATGTTGTTATATGCATTCTTGCACTGGCATCTGCCCATTGCTTCCTCAGATCAATGCAGGATTCGTCTGTATCTCAGGAAGCTGATCTTGGTGCAATTTTTTCTGGCTTTGTCTGTGTCCCCTGAAGCCTCTCTTGGTCCAATCTGGGCTCTTGGTCCACTTGGAGGCAGCATATTCTGTGTCACAGTGAGCTGTTCTTGGTCCAATTAGTGCTGGCTGTTTATGTGCTCCAGGGATCCAATCTTGGTCCAATATGAGTTTTTGAGCCAGAAGGAGCTCTTGATCCTATAGGAGCTTCTGATCTAATAGGGCGATCTTGATCCAAGAGGTGAACTGTGGGTCTCAGGTAGCCACTGAAGTCCCCCAGTGATGGGACAGATTGGGGGTTAGGGTAGGATTTGTAGATGGGAATGTCCAGAAAACTGGAGTTTTAATGGAGAGTTCTGGCCCTCAGAGGGTTTTCCCACTGGCCTGGACTTCGGTTAGATCTCCATTTCTTCTATTGAGAATTCTGTTTAGATCTATACGACATTTTTAATTAGATTATTTGGTTATTGATATCTAGTTTCTTAAGTTCTTTAAGCCTTCTTCAAGAACAGATGTGGAATTTCTGAAAATCTTTTCCCATTCTGTGGGCTTTCATTTTGTTCTGTTTATGATGCCATTTGCCTTATGGAAAGAGGCTTTTTAGTTTCATGGGGTCCCATTTATTAATTGTCAGCCTTACTGCCTGCACTGTCAGTGTACTGTTCAGGAAGTTGTCTCCTGTGACAAGGCATTCAAGGCTATTCCCCACTTTCTCTTCTATCAGGTTCAGCATATCTTGTTTTATGTTGGGGTCTTTGATCCACTTGAACTTGAGTTTTGTGTAGGGTGATAGATATGGATCTATTTGCAAGCTGGGGGGTTGGGGTTGAGGATTGTTGGAGGACTGTAGGTAGTCTTACTTACGGTTCCAGGTACCTCTAACAGTTGTGGGCCAAGATAGGGTGGTGAGGAGATGGGGTGCTGTTGGGAAAGCTGGGCAGGCTCTGAGGAAGTGTTGAACATCTTCAGGTGGGGTCTCACCTGGAGTTCTGGATACTGGTATGGCCTTTAGTGGATGGGGAGGGGTCTTCTATTGGAGTTTTGGGCTGAGATCAGGATCCACATCTTACAGTTTTATTCTAGATGGCCCTTTCTCATTGTTACTTTGTTTAAAAAACAGGATAAAGAAGGCTGGAGAAATGAATCAGTAGCTAGGAACACTGGCTGCTCTGCTAAAGGACTCAGGTTTCATCCCCCAGCACCAACATGGCAGCTTACAACTGTTTATATCTCCAGTTCCAGAGAATCTGGCACCCTCACACAGACATACTTGCAGGCAAAAAAATCAATGTACATAAAATAAAAATAAATCACAGCAACAACAGAAAAAATGGTAAAACTAAATTGTAGGGGGATTATGTTGATACATTGTAAATAATTGTCCCGCCTACTAGTTTAATAAAAAAAACATTGATTGGCGAAAAGTAGACAGGAGCTACCAGACTAAGAAAACTCTGGGAAGAGGAAGAACAGAGCAGAAATGCCAACAGAAGATGCAGAGGACAACTATGCTGCTCTGCGAAAAGGTACCGAGCCACATGACTGAACAGGATAAGAATCATGGGTTAGTTTAAGAGCAGGAGCTAGCAAGTTATATGCCTGGGCCCAGGTCAATCAGCGTACAATTAATGTAAGCATCTGTGTGTTTCAGTGGGACTATGGGACTGTAGGCTGGAAAGTCCGGGCCAGAAACCTAATATAATACTAAATAACTTCCATGTTCCCTTCACCCTGACAAACTACAGTTAAACATTCCTAAATAGCTGTCTGAAGTCATGGGTGAGGCTGTGACAGGGCGCACAGTCCCTTTCAGGGAAACTTCTCCTTAGACAATCACAGGGGAAAAGCTGAACTCAGCTCCAGTGGCATTTGGATTTAAATTCATTTTGTCCACACATGATCTGTTTTCACTTGAATTTCTGGGACCCGATCCAGCAGAATTTCCCAACCACTGAGAAACCTCTTTCCGAGTAACTTCGATTAAAACACTTCTTCCCCCATGGCACTGGCAAGAAAGGAGGGATGGTGGCTTCAAAGCGCAGCAGGTTCTCCTCTGTCTTTCTGAGCTTCTTAAGATCTATTGAACATTTAGTGAGAAAAGCTCTCTGCTTCCAGTGGACAGCCATCCATAGCAAACACAAAACAGCAAAGTCATGGGGGGAAATGGACAGGAAAAAAAAATGCCCAGACCTCGGGCAAGCTTAGATCCCATTTCAAGAAACCACAGACAGCTGCCCGTGCAGGTGGGGTGGGAATAATTCAGTTTGACTGAGTAATGCTGTGTGAAGAGGATCCCTGCCCAGCATCTTCTTATTCACCTAGCCCCAACTTCCACCATGGCAAATTCACTCTAGCTGAGTCGCTCCAGGGCAGTGGTTTTTAGCCTACATAATGCTGCTCTAATTACAATTCTTCATGGTGTGCTGACTCCCAACCATAACATTCTTTTCATTGTTACTACTTCATAGCTGTAATTTTGCTACTGTTATGAATCATAATATAAATATCTGTGTTTTTATGATGGTCTCAGGTGACCCCTGTGAATGGGTTCTTTGATCTAAGGCGGGCAAAACCCATAGGTTGAGAAGCAATACTCTGGGGTACTGATTTACAGAAGCAACCTCAATTCTGATCCTAACACCTGGCACTCTTTACAATCCCTCAGGGTGCTTATCTCCATGTAAAATAATCTAAGGACAAAAGATTTGCAGAGAAATCATTGGTAAGTTTAAGAAATGTTTCCTTTATTTTTTTTTCTTTCTTCCTTGTCAGAATAGAAGATTAGTTTGGTTTGGGGCAAGGATGATAAGCATATTTCATACATGAGTATTTCTGTTAATGATTTAAAATAGTATTTACATTTTGGCTTCTAGTTCCTTTGAGCTCTGCCTAGGAGTCAGGCATAGGTTTTATCAGCAACCCCCATATAGCAGCAGGTTAATGATTCTTGCTTCTTCACACAATAGGAGGTCTAACTGGAAGTCACCAGCCTGTGCCCATACTTCAGGAAAGCTGAAGAGGAACAGGACAGAGTAAAAAAAAGGAAAAGATGCAAAATCCTGTCCCCTGACAGTGGGTCAGCACTGTCCTAACACTTGAATTCCTAAGGAACTGCAAAATGGTTCTATACTTTCACTGTCTCTTAGCTGGTTTATGTGAGTTCTAAAACATCAACTATCCTGGCATGTCCTATATATGTTCTGTGTAAGACAAGGCAATTCATATGAGAAGGAAGGGCTTATTGAATCATTCATGAGCACCCGCATTGGGTTCTTCAACAGTCCTTCATATAATCCACTGCCCTTTATCATCCAAGGAGTTCATGTAGGATATTAGCTAAGGTCATAAGGCTGGCCAACCTGGGTCCATATTCCCATATTTAACCATGAAGGCCATTTGGAAGAATATCATTTTTGAGGCAACTGTATTAAAAAGAAAACCTACAATGATTGGACTGAAGTAAAGTGATTCAGTCTTTTTTCTAAGCCAACTATCAGAAAGGTGCTGCCCCTTTTGTATATGGACACATTTCCCCAGAGTCCTCCAGTATCCTAGAGACCAAATGTCAACTCTTCTGGGAAGACATTCTAGCTTCCTAAAAAGTTTTAGACTTATTCATGCTGTTTCATATGTTTGCGTGTTTTGCCTGCATAGAAGTATGTGTCCACAGAGGTCAGAAGACAGCATTGGAAATCTTGGCACCAGAGTGGTAGGTGGTTGTGAGCCATTATCTGAGTGAGTGTTGGGAATCAAAGTTGGGTCCTCCGTAAGGACAAATGCTCTAAACCACTGAGCCACCCATCTCTCAAGCCACCATGATAATTTTTGAACACTTTTTTTTTAAAATCCAGATTTAAGATATACCTTTCAAACATGAAAAAATAGTCAGAACTCATTTCCTACAAAGAATCTTTATAAAAATCATGTTAATGCTAGACAGAATCTGGTTAAGGAATTAATTAATACAACTTCCTGCCAACAACACCCAGACTGTGCAGGAACATCATCAGACATTCTGCTCTTGTTTCCTCCAGAGACACACAGCCATCCCTATTAGAAGATTCAAGCGTTGTGGTGGAGTTTCTTACACTGATTAAGTCTAATGCATTTTGTTGGGGCTCTCACTCCTACATGATGCTTTTACCATTGTGAGACACCAAGTTTTCCTCCTGATGATCTAAATTTCCATCCTACTTTGTCCTTTGAATGAACCCTCATCAAAGATGGTTCACAGTGCTCTTAATGTTCTCTTTTCTTTGTTAGATATTGTCTATTTATTGATGATCTTCGTGTGATAGAGCACATATTGATAAATTTTCTACATATAGTCAAAACAGCATGAAATAAAACAACTCTTAAAATTTACAGGTTGTGTCCTTTGTTCTTAGCATCCAAGAGAACTGGTTCATATAAATAAAAAGACAAGGTCAACTTTAGTCCTGTTTATATTATTCCCCCATTGAAGACTATCTGCACTCTTTCATTTTGTGAGTATGTGTACACATGGGCATGCCATGCAAGCAATGTAAGTGGGCCAGAGGAGGGCACTGCATGAGAAGAAGTAAATGCCACAAGTCATATGGCAACACATAGATGAATAGAAATTGTTTAAGTTATAAGAGGTAGTGGGACAAGCCTAAGCTATAAGCCAATCTTTTATAATTAATCGTAAGTCTTTGTGTCATTTGGTGAGCTTGTTACTCAAAGAAAAATCTGTCTACAATGAAGAGTTATTTAAACAGAAAGATTCTGCTTCTGTCTGTAGTCAATGGTCAGAAGAGTCAATCCAAATTCCAACGAGCTATTTTTACTCGTGTAGACACAACTTAAAGGAAGAAGTCAAGCCTGGCATGGTAGTTCACACCTATAATCCTAGCACACAGGAAGCTGAGTCAAGAAGATTGATGTGAATTTAAAGCCAGAATGGGCTACAGAGGGAATATCAAAACAGTCAGGGAGCTTATCCTTATTAGTATGTATCTAATAGATCAGATCTCCAACAACAGAAAGTAGAATATTATTTACTTCCATGAGGAGGCTCCATTGGAAGGGACATGAGGGAGCCTTCCAAGGCACTGAGTATATGGTAGGGTCTGGCCACATGGGTGTATGGCAGGTTAAAGTTCATGGAGTTGCTGTATACTTCAGATACATGTATGTATGTGTGCCTCGTGTTTTAAGGGCTGAACAACATGGAAGACTGTGGTTTTTGAGAATAAACCCTTTATCTCATGGGCTTCATTCATTATTCCTAGTCATTTAAGAAAATCATAAACCTGAGTTCTTCATCACTGGAAGAAAGCTCTGAGCATGTTAAATTGGATAGGACTAAATCAATGGGCTTTTGGCACTAGACAGCTAACTCAGACTCCTTGGACTGATTCATTTGGTTAAATCATTCTACTTTATACTTCTGTGGTTTGTGTTTATTCACGTCATTGTAAATCCATGAAAGGCTTTGTCAAGCACTTCACAGGAACAAGACCTCACTAGATTCTCAAACGCTGTTCTACTCATTGTGTGAAAGTACTTTAAATTCTTGCACATATGTCTATACTTATTCTATCAAAGAAGGCTCTACTCAATTTTCCAGTGTTACTGTATCCAGCTTTGGCAAATTTTGAGGGTATTTTGAAAAGCATGTCTAAATTTTAAGAAATACAATTTCTATCGTCCTTGTGGAATCAGCTTCATGGTTATTTTCCTGAGAAGCTACTCAAGTACCCTACAATGATGCATATACTAGTAGCATTTAGTAGACTCAGTGGGTTTATAAAAACAGAAGACAGGAAATTGGGAGAAAATGGTGGTCCCTGTAGGGAAAGGATTGGAAATGAACTTGATCAAAGTACATTATATGCATGTATGAAATTCTCAAACAATAATCACAAAATAATAGTGTTCGACCAAGTAAGTTACCTTTAGTTTCTTTACTAAAATCTTTATAGTATTCCTTCCTTGGAGCCAGAATTTGTCTTTTATATTCTAAGTAACTTTAATGTGTGCAATAGGTAATATTTTTCACTTAATTGAATAACACTGGAAATGGCAATTAGAAATGAAAACAATCTTTGTGTTTCATAGTCTTAGGAGATGGAACTAGGTATCTTAAAGCATCCATGTTGTTTTCAAATCATTTTACTTGAAACTAATTTTAAGCAAAATAAGCCAGACTTAGAAAAGCAAGCATCACGTGTGCTCTGTCATTGACAGAAGTCTACATTTAAATGTATGTAGATGCATAAACATGGAAGACATGGAAATAGAAAGATGGTTATGAGGAGGGAAACAGGAGCCTGAAGGGAGGGGCACATATGGCATGTATGTGATGTGAAAGCTGTAAGAGACCTATTTTGGAGGAAGGAGAGGATCAGAAAGGGGACAGTGCAGTGGGAGAGTAAAAAAGAATATAGTATAATGAGAGGCCCAGAAGACAGTGGCCAAAGTCAGCCCATGCCCACCCACCACTGAATACCACTACAATAAGCAGATATATTATGGGGAAACAGAGAGATGGGGAAGCAGAGTGGTTCATGTGCAGTGGAGAGAGGAGGAACTGGCTGTAGGATGCTACAGTAGTTAGGAACAAGCTGACGGGAGTGGCCTATGCTGCCACCTGAGGTCATGTGATATCCAGGCCTATGCTGCCTGTAAGGATCATAATTTTCGGAGTGGACTCCACTCCCACGCAAGGCCATGATGACATCCAGGCTTGACAAGCAGTCAGGGGTCATGTCTGGATCTGTGGCCCTACCACAACCAGGGTCTGTATTGATCAGTCCATGCCCCTGTAACCACTAAAGGCCATGTGGATGCCCGTGGTCTGGACTGCCACCCTAACAGCATGTTGGTGCCTGAGGGCCTACTGAACAGGCCCCAACCCTCACTGGACCTCTGAAAGCTGACCCTGTAGATTTTGCATATCTGGCCCTGGAGGCATGGGGGCAAGAGAGCTGGTCTTGCCTCTCATTGGCCACCACACATGGAGAAGCTGACCCTGACTTACGAGCTGCTGTGTGACAATAATGGTGGCCGTGGCCCTTTCCCTCTCCTGAGGGGGGGGGTTCCAATGGAGCCCTGGACTGATTAACTCAAATACTACCCAGCCCCCTTCCAGGGTTTTGAGTTGGGCCATGCCAACATCTAGGCCATCTGTGACCTGCTAGAGTGCAGGGACCAGTTCTGTGGAACCAGAGCCACAGGATCTCCATGACTCAGGGCAACAGCAGGATAGCTGAAAGGGTATTCACTGAGGGTCCAGCGTTGATGACATACTAGAAGCCAGAAGCCTTGAACCTACCAAGAACTCATTGCATTGAACATTTGTGAGTAAAGCTGTTTGCACAGAAAGGGAACACTGTGTGATTCACTGCGGCTCCCCATGCCACGATGACAAATATGTGATGGAGAGACATGTGGAAGAGCAAAGTAGATGTTTGCTTGTTTTTTCTTTTCTTTTCTTTTCTTTGAGGGGGTGGTTACAAGGGTGTAGAGTGGGCAGGGAAGGACTGAGAAATGAGTGGGATTGGGGTGCACGATGTGAAATTCCCCAAAAAAAATCGATAAGAAAAAATGTTAAATTTTTAAAGAGAACACAGTATAGTGATATACATGTCTGAAAATGTCATCATGAGTGAACCCATTACTTTGTGTGCTGTCTTAGTCACTCTTCAGTTGCTGTGATAAAACCACCATGACTAAGGGGGCTTAGAAAAGAGAGTTTATTTGGACTTATGGTTCCCGATGGGTAAGAGTCCATCACTGTCACTGAGAGCAGTCATGGTGCCTGGAGCAGCTGCTGAGAACCAGACTGACCCAAGGCATTCTCAGAGACCCTGATCAAAGGACTGAGGGAACTTCAGTTCTGTCCTTAGCCAGGAGCAGGCGTGGCAAGGCCAGCCTAGGGCTGGAGCCAAGGCCTCAAAGGAGTTACTTTGTGTGATAGCTTGTTTGTGTTCTGACAAATAAAGCTTCTCTGGAGATCAGAGGGCTGAGCTAGCCACTAGTTAACCATACCTGCCAGGCTGTGGGTACACATACCTTTAATCCCACACTTAGGAAGAGAAAACAGGAATATAAATTGATTGAACTAGTTTAAACGACCTTTAATCCCACACTTAGGAAGAGAAAACGGGAATATAAATTGATTGAACTAGTTTAAACGAGAAACATGGTGCATGTCTGTAATCCTAGCACTAGGAAGGTAGAAACAAGAATATAATCAGGTGGAGACAGGATCTCACTGCCTTCCACCAATTAGGTCTAAGGATTTGTAGAGATAAGAAGTCTCTAGTGGTTGCTGCTCTGCTTCTCTGATGGTTCAACTTTTACCCTAATATCTGACTCTGAGTTTTATTATTAAGACTAAGTAGGATCTTGCATCAGAGTTAAGATTTTAGTTCCTAGGAATTCCTCAGAAGAGAATGGAATTATCAGTCCCAAGGTCACTATGTGTAATGCTCTTAAGATACATGTGTTCCCTTTGTGCAACATTTCTTGATTGGTCTTCTGATGATTTTGTCCCCTTTTTATGACTGATGCTGCCATCTCTGTCCAGTTTCTTCTTTGGAAATAGTATATAAGGTGCCGTACTTTTTAAATAAGTTTGTTTGTCATGAGGCATAGCTTGTACAAGACCTCCTCATCCCAAACTTTATTATCTTCTTGAATAAATTAAGTTTGTTGCTTTCAACCTTGCTCCTTGGGTCTGCATCATTGATTTCACACCTACTCACCCCCTCCCCCAAGAGGAACTTACTGGGACCCTACAACATCTCCCCCAACACACACACACAACACTTCTCTGTCTTCTATCCATTTTATCTTCTGATATCCTGGCCCTCTCTTTCAGGACCCTGTCATTACAGAATGACCCACTGGTCCAAGTCAAGCAGCAAGCTGAGCACTCACATCTTGAACCACAAGCAGGAAGCAGAGAGAGCTACTGGAAAGGGTGTAGGTGTTCAAACTGTTAAAGCCCGCCTCCAGTGGCTTACTTCCTCCAACAAGGCCACACTTCCCCAAAACAATGGAATCAAATGGAGTCCATGTGTTCAAATACATATTCTCAATCAAGCCACCATATGTGCTAACTACAGTTGGACTCAAAAATAATTCAGCTCCATCACCACCGGGCTGCTCTCCTCCATGATGTATCTCTCTGTTGTAACCATCTCCAGACAGCTCCTCTAGAAACGTTAACATAACTCCTGACCACATCCTACTCAGAGTTCCTGAGATTCGCCTGGTCTTGTTTTGACGCCTTGTCCCTTTGTTCAGAAGTCATGATTCAGTTTATGAAGTCCTGCTCTGTTCAGCTATCTCATAGCCAGGTCACTCCTCCATGCTCCTCTCTAAAGATGTGGAATCAAACTCCACCCTTCATTCTCTGAAGAAAAATATAGAAACCATGCTCCGAAGAATTCAGCAAATGTAGAGAGGTTTGGACTAGAGAACAGTGAACAACTAACCCTAGATTTTGATCCCTTTTCCTCTCCCTACCTCTGATTATTAATATGTCCTTCTTTTACTACGAGTTCAGCATAATATATTCTTTGGAGTGCTGATACTCTTTAAATAATCAAGGTAATATTAAAAAGACTTTATTAGTTATCAGTTTGGGACATTGTGAGATGAAGGTAAAAGCCTTTTCTACTTCAGAACTTCTCAGAGCTGTCAAAATTCTAGTGCTCATCGCCAATGGCAAAGGTGCAGGACAAATCAAGTACCTCCTCATGCTTATTTTTTTCCCTCAGGTTATGAGATAAACTACTAGCATCCTGGTGACACACAAATCATCTCTGAAGTCAACATGGTGACTGCAGATAGAACTCCTCACTAGAGTTGAGTGGAGAAGGGGGATCTTTTCCAAGAGTAGTCACTGATGGGATTACAGCGATGGCTGAATGATAAAGAGCCCTTGCTGCTCTTGCAGAAGACCTGAATTCAGTTCCCCTTCAGGTGCCTCACAAATGCCTGTAACTAAAACTCCATGGACCCAACTCCAATGCTCTCTTCAGACCTCAGACCTCCATGGTCATCTGCACAGCATGTACATACAATCTCTCTCTCTCTTTCTCTCTCTCTCTCTCTCTCTCTCTCTCTCTCTCTCTCTCTCTCTCTCTCTCTCTCTCTCTCTCTCTGTGTGTGTGTGTGTGTGTGTGTGTGAGTGTAGGTATGAGTGTGTATGTGTGTATGAGAGTGTGTATGTGTGTGTGCATGCGCTTGTGTCTGAGTCTATGTCTGTGTCTCTTTCCCTCACACACACATAAAATTAATTTTTAAAAAAATAATAAAATAATAAAGAAAAATCCTAGAAAGTTGACGCTGCGGCTAGTAACTCTTGAACTATACCCCTCATTTTTTCTGTAGTCTGAAGAACTTCTACATTAGAAACTTAAATTCATAGTTCCCATGAGAGCCTGGCTTCTTTTTTAAAATAAATTTTATTCTAAATATTTAAAGCATATAACATGGCACTGTATGCCTTATTGGCTTGTTTGTTTACTCAGTGGTTAGTCTTTGGGAACAACTCAACACACTCATCATACATCTGTAGACAGTTCTTAAGCAGCCTTTAAGTATGTTGTAGACTCAGTTCCCACAGAAGCAACATCAGGAAGTGGTGGAGCCTTTAAAATGGTGGCTCTCAACCTTTGGGGGTTGCATAGCAGATATTTACATCATGGTTTATAGCAGTGGTGAAATTACAGTAGCCACAGAAATAATTTTGGGGGTCAGCACAACATGAGGAACTGTGTTAAAGATCCACAGCATTAGGAAGGTTGAGAATCGCTGCCTTAGAAGGAAGCAGGTCCTTGTGTGAGATCTGGGAGTAACTGGAGACTTAACTTCAAGGAGGGCAGGAAGAGCCTAATCCCTTCTTTTTCTCTTACTTCTTAGCCATGAACCATGAGGTAGATTGGTCATATTCCACCCATTCTCCCACCATGATTCCACCACATGCCACGTGAAGGCATGAATTTATCCTTGCAAAGCTTTGTTCCTAGAAGGGGGTGTTTGGTGCCTGTGGGGGGCAGAATTCCTTACACCTGACAGCCAATAGATTCCAAAATTCAGCCACCAGATTGGGGCTTGGGCTTGCACCAGAGCTGGAGTTTGAGCCAAAATGTTCAGCCAATAGCTACTGTACCCCAAGCCCCTTTGCCAAATCCTGAAACGCCAAGATGTGCAGCACCCCACTTGTATAGGCTTTTCTTTAAACCCCCCTTAACTCAGGGTTTGGGGCCAATAACACTCTGCTGAGTCAGAACAAAGGGTATTGACCAGGATTTGTTTCCAGCCTGTTCATAACAATAAAAACCCTCATGTGTTTGCATCAAGTCCAGATCCCTGGTGGTCTTTGTGGACCCCTCAACATGGGTACAACATCACAGCAACAGAGACAACTGAGCCAAAGTAACCCTTTTTTCTTCATAAGGCAATTATGTTGGCAACTTTCTATGTAGTAATAGGAAGATGACTGATGTGAGATATCTTCCTGTATGCTGTGAATATAGTTTATTACCATTTGTTAATAAAGAGGTCATCCGGGTCTATGGCAAGGCAGCTTGGAGGCAGGTGGAAAATCCAAGCAGAGATAAAAGAGAGAAAGATAGAGTCAAGAAGCTTCAGGCTGCCACTCAAGAAAGCAAGATATAATGGGATACAAGTAAGCCATGGAACCAAGTGACAGTACATAGATTAATAAGAATGGGTTGACTTAAGTTGTAAGAGCTAGTTGGTAATGAGCTTGAGCCATAGGCCAGACACTTTGTAATTAATATAAGCATGTGTGTGATTATTTAGAACAAAGTAGTTCTGGGCAGGTCCAGACCTTGGAGCTAGGCCAGGCCAGAAACTTCTGGCTGTTGGTGACAAACAGAAATAGTTGCTCATTTATCCTACCTGAGGTAAGTGTACCTGAAGTATATATAGTTAGTGAAATCCCTGAATAGAATTCACTGTATCAGCTACAGGCCTCCCTTGTACATTAGATCGCTAGTCCTTGCTCTCCAGCACTTTGCTTCATTATGTCCTTTGTCCCACATCTCTGCACCTCTTTCCCTGTCCTCATCCTGATAACTTATGTATATGGGGTGTGTAGGTTTATCCTTTACTTGTCCATGCTAGAAATTAAAACCTGGGGCCTGGCACATTAATAATAATAATAATAATAATAATAATAATAATAACAATAAACTCTACCACTGAGACTATATTCCAAAAATAAGTTTTAAAAAAATCCCAATTTTAAAAAGAAAAAAAGAGTATTTATAAGCCAAGCCTATGCTATCTATCTATGAACTGGGGAGCTGTAGTAATAACACAGATTCTGCTGGTGGCTTCTGGGTGCATGAAGTAAAGATGAGCCAGCCAAAGCAACTAAAGAACAATGGAAGGTTACATATGTCTTCCTGTTCCACTATATCTTGCTTAATCCTTAAATTGATAAGTTCCAAGTTATCTGACGGGCACCTCACCTTATCATTGCCTTCTCCTACTTGTATATTTCTTTTCGTTTTTCTATCTGGTTCCCTCTGCTTTCTTCCCCTCTCTCAGCAAGACACTTCTCGCTTCTGTCACTAGGCTGAGTTTTTCCAAACCTGTTTCCTATCTCCAACATGCCTAGGAGAAACAATGAAGAATTTACTAACAGAGAGACCACCACAGCATCTTCAGATGATGTAGCCATCAAAGACAACATCTCCAGAGTATTTGCATTCATCCAGAAACTGAGGACACTCCTGGCGATCAGAGAATCCCAGTGGCACACTTATAAGACATGATTATCTTATAAAAGGAAGTTAAAGTTTGCTGAAATGCATTGTATTCAGTTCAATCTTTAAAAATCCATTTCCTTGTCTGATATTCTCCTAGCAGTGGTGAAAACAGAAACATCTTTCCTCTCAGAGGTTTAAAATACTTTTCCAAAGAGATGGCCTCACTCGCAGAAGTAGGAAGGCAGAATTGCATCCACACACAATCTTCTTCTCTCCCTGCTGGTCCCACTTGTAACATTTGTAAAAGCGGAAACCTGGCTGGGATTACTGGGGTATAATTCAGATGCTCAATTCCAGGTGACCCACCGATTCTCCTCCTAGAAAAGTATTTCAGAGAGATGGTTTAACAGAAATAACTGGACACATCAAGAAGTCACCATAAAATGTATTGGAAAAAAAGAAAGAAAGAAAGAAAGCAAGATATAGCCAAATACTTCATTCTTTAAAAAAAAATCATTTGCACTATAAAATGATGCATGGTTTTAAAATACAGAGCTATAAACACTGTAAATACGAAATGGAAAGGTAAAACATAAAACACTTAATTCTTAGACTCTAAATGTGCATATATGGATACCCTGGGAAATAGGAGTCAAGTCTTTGGGTAGTGTTTATCATTAGTTTAGGTAAAGGGGGCTTGTAGCACTTCTTTGAGGACATGAGTGGAATAGCATGGCTGCCACCTCTATATCCTTGTATTTCCTTTGGATGTGGTGCATGGAAAATAAACAGAGCTGGTCGTTGTATTGGGGGGTTTAAATGCTAAGGCTCCATCTTACTCTCATCTGTGCCTCAGTAGAGTGGGGGATATTTTGAACTTCTGGTGTTTGAGAGAACTTCTCACCAAGAGCAGCTCTTTCTGGAAAGGCACTAGCTGAGATTCTCGGTGTGGCGAGCCAGAGCCCATGGGGAAGGCTTCCTCCTACCAAGCTGTAAAGATGGAATAATCCACGGAGTTTTCAGGCAGAAATGCAAAATTAAACTGATTTTTCTCACACAGAGAGTAGCAGGTGCTCAGACTTGGGGGATTCAAGACTTGTGATAAAACTTGAAGCGAGAAAAACGAAGTTAAGATATAAACTACTTCTGTCACGTCAATTTAAAAAACCAGGGGCTCCAGGGAAGCCAGATTTCTGCAGCTGCACCTTTAAAATGGTTGCAGAAGAGAGAATGGACTGTCTCACAGGAACAATATCAGAAGTTAATGTAAAGGTTAAATCCCTTCACATTCAAACTTGCTTCCTTGAAAACCGCACCAGAAGTCTGGCCATCAGCATTTTTAATAAGGAGTCATACAGACGCCCTCAAAATTACAGAGGACAATTTAATGAGCATTTTACAAATTTCACAAACTAAATGGAGATGCTGACAGGTTGTGTAATTCAAAGCCACATCTCCTGTAGGATCAATCGGGGAAGTTATTCTACAGGTCATTGTCCTGATCGTGTAGAAGGATAACTAAGGCCCCACACTGACAGCACAGATGGATGAACCAGGACCAGGACTTGTTATGGTAAGTGGAAAGCAGAGACTAAGGCAACATGGGTAATTTCTGATATTGCATTTTCAAAAAAAATTCAAAGATTATGATAAATAAATAGCCATTGGCCGTGGCTAAGGCTGTAGATTTATTCAGTTGCAAATGGAATCACACTGATTTCCATTTTCCAAGTCAGTAACTTTTGAAATAGCAATAATCTTCTTTGCATTCGAGACCATGTGCGGTGTGTGCAGACACTGGACAGAAACAACCCATCGAACAAATAAACAAAAACCTAATCTCATATCCATATTTTTTTTTGCTTCCACAGAGAAGAGATCTAAGCATCTCTCCAGGAGAAATTGGTAGCTTAAAATAGCAGATAAAAGCAACATATTTATATTGTGGCCTTTTGTAGTAGTTTGGCTATCTATCAAAGGTGAGGTCCATGCCAAGATTCCAAAGTAATATACAGCCTGCACACAAATCATTCTCTGCTATCAGATTGAGTGCAAAGTCTGAAACAGTTTAAAGAGTTTAGGAACCAGAGACTTGCTTCTCTCCTGGCCCCAGAATGTTACAGACCAGAAGACAGCTGTTTTTCCTTGATCATACTATACTGATATATCCAAAAGTGGACCTGGCAAACTTTCATCCTTCTCCAAGTGAAGGGAGACACTTGGTACAGAACCGATTTCCTTCAATATATTTACCTTCCCTCTGAGCAAATACTTTGGGAACATCTGGCTCTGAGAAGTGTTGGATATTTTTAAATTTCTTCCTCTGGAAACCAGCCTCTCTCCTGCCCTTTGCAGTCTACAATTGCCGCCAAGAGACAGAAGACAGTGGGTGGTAGGCACTGGGTTTATTTTGCACAATCTGACAGCCAGGCCACAGAGCTGAGTACTTGCACAGCTGGCTCTCACCTCTCCCTCACTCCACTCCAGTGCTGAGGTAGAAGAACCCTAATTTTCAAATTTCCTAAGCTCTCTTGGTCCTTGCTAGTATAGCCTAAGCAATCAAGCTTTCCTATAATTTTGGCTAGGAATGAATTCACACTATTTCTAGAACAGAAAATAATTGCTGTGAGTTTGGAGCAATCCAGTGATATTTTGGGGCACAATAATTCTGCATGTTTATGGCTACAATATGATGTTTCAATATACAGATCTACTGTAAAGATTTAACAGAGATAATTAACATATGCATTATCTCAATATCTACCATTTCTTCGCAGTAGGAACATTCAGAATCTCTTCTAGCTCTTTTGAAATACATAGTCCATTATTGCTAGGTGTAGTAACTCTACCACATTATTGAACACCAGAATAGAGCCTCATTCCTCCAACATAAATATAATTGTGCATCCATTGACAAGCCTGCCAGTCCTTCCTACCTTCTCCAGTCTCTAGGAAGTTTTTTTGCCTTTCTTCTCTCTGTTTTCATGAGGTCATTCATGTTCCATATACAAGTGAGATGGTGCAGTACTCACCCTGCTGTGTCGGGCTTAGTTTAATCAGCATGACATCCTCAAGGTTCATCCAAATTTTCATGGCGTGTTTTGCTGTTTATCAATAGCTGTATAATATTCTGCTACATAGATATATACAGGGATGAGGGAGAGACTACCTTTTCAGCATACATTTTTTCATTGATGAACACCTACAATGACTCAATGTTGTGTCTGTTATAAATAGTGCTGAGTATACATAGGAGTACCAATGTGTTCTCCTGTGCTATTTCCTTGGGATCATGTTAATCACATTAATCACATTGCACAGAAAGAGGAAAGCCCTGCATACTTGAGTCAGTAAAGGAAGGGGAAAAACGTTCTAAGATGTTTTTATGGGGCTGGGGAGATCGTTTAGTGGGTTAGGACTGATTGGGCAATGTGAAGATCCAAGTGCAAAAGCCCAGCCTCCTTTAAAAGTCACCTGAGCATCTGAAATCTCAGCATTCCCAAAGGTGAATGGGAGAGAGGGGAGAGAGAATCAGCAGAACTTGACAGCCAGTAAGCCAGGCATACAGAGCAGCAAACGGCAAAAGGAGCTTTCAGAAAGCATGAGGACTTAGTCTGAAAGCTGCCCTCTGACCTCCAGAAGGGTAATTTCTCCTTGCTTTAAAATCAACCATGGTCAGCACACAGGCACATTGTACAGTAACCCACACGCATCTCCTCTTAACCTCATGTCTCCAAACCTTTACCTTTTAAGGGAGCATCTGAAGCCTTGTAGCAATATTTTGATAATTTATTTTAATTCATATTTATTTCTGTTGATGACTGCACGCCTGCTCATCTGTCTGCATACCGTGTGTGTGTGCAGGCTCCTGCTGAAGCCAGAAGATGACATCAGATCCACTGAAACTTGAAGGCATTTGTGAGCCTTCTGATGGAAATCAAGCCTGGGTCCTCTGCAAGAGCAGAAAGCTCTCTTAATTGCTGAGCCATCTCTCCAGCCTCCTACAAAGAGATAGTTTAAAGGAATACTTTATTAAATATCTCAAGTAATTTCTCACTATTCTGCCTTATGAAAATATTATTAGTAAATAATTTACTTCACCAAGTAGATCATTTCAACATATCTTCCACACATGTGAACATTTTTCTATGTCATAAAATTCAATGTCAACCCTATTTTCTGTATAGGTATACACATGTTTAAAAGTCCTGCCAGTTACTATGCACACGGATAATTTGCAAATGTGGTGCCCATTTCTGATCATTTTCCTAAGAAACAGCTCTTTCAGGGGAATAGTATTTCATATGCATAATGCTCTAGTTTCAGTTCCAAGTATTGAAAAGGAGAAAAAAATGAAGAAATAGAAGATGTAAAGAAAGAAGTAACTTCAATCCCTGGGCTGGTGGTCCTGAGAGCTATAAGAAAAGAGTCTGAGCAAGCCATGGGAAGCAAGCTAGTAAGCAGCTCACCTCCATGGCCTCTGCATCAGCTCCCGGCTCTGGGATCCTGGCCAGTTTGAGTTCCTCTTCTGATTTCCTCCAGTGGTGCACTATGATCTGGAAGTGTAAGCCAAATAAACCCTTTCCTCCCCAACTCTTGGTCACGGGGTCTCCTTGCAGCCACAGAACCCCTAACTAAGACACTGGGTAAATAAGATGACTATTTCATAAGCTTTAAAATAGGTTGCTATATTGACCCACTGAATAATTGTAAACGAGTATGTTGCTCTAATTAACGCTTCTAAAACACAAACTTCAGATTTATAACTTTTTAAAATCATGCTATTTTGAAAGGTGAAAAATAGTGTCTCTTACTTCAGGGCAATTGGTATGATTTTTAGTGCATAGCATATTTATTTGGTTATATGTATAAGAATCTTTTCCTTGATTTTTATTTGTCCAAGCCATCCTCTCATTTTTCAATTAGATTTTTTGGATTTATTTTATTTTATTTTGTGTATGTGGATGGTTTGCCTATATATCATGTGTATGTCTCTGGTACATGAGATGAGAAAAGGGCACTGGATCCCCTAGGCCAGACCAGGTTTTTTGCTAAAACTGCTCTTCACCACTGAGCCATCTTTCCAGCCCTTCGATTATATTTTTAAAGTTTTCATCTTTGTTATGTTTCCAGAACATCGATCTTTGGTCACATAAAAATAAGTATCCCACTCTTTCTTCTCATCTCCCCAAATTCAGGAAACGAGTTCTCCAGTGTTCCAGAAACCACAGACCCTTGCTCAGGTCACTGTCACCAATATTCCACAAGCTGTAGACACCTGATCATGCCACCTTCCTCTCGAATCCCCTTAAATTTATTTCTTTTTATAAATGTGTGTTTGTCTATACGATGTTTGCCATGTGTAAGCTGGTGCCTTTAGAATTCAGAAGAGGATGCCAAACACCTCGGAGCTGGAGATAGAGGCAACTGTAAGCTGCCAGTCATGAGTGGTGAGAACTGAACTTGCGCCCCCTGCAAGAGCAACAAGAGCTTTAAGCTGTTGAATTGCCCACTCAACTTTTATATCTGACTATAGCAGTCAGTGTTAAATGTCAGCTTGCCACAGCTTGCAATCTCCTGTCTATCAGTCAACTGAGGACTTGTCTAAATCAGGTTGGTTTGTGGGACAGGGACACATCTATGAAGAGTTGCCTTGATTGCTTAAAAGACCCACCCTAGTTGTGGGCGGGACCTTCTGGTAGCACCCCAGATAAGAAAGGGCCTGGATGAAAAATGATTATTTACCTTTGGTTCCTTTGGCCTTTACTCTCCTTTCTGAGTTTATTTACCTCATTTGCTGTGGCTGTTGACACCATTTCTGGGCTTCCAGAGTGAATTAAGGGTTCCAGAAACCCTCCAAACCATCTAGAAGATGGGGACCACCGAGGTAACCAGCCTTGTGGACTGGTTCTTAGCTCCTGTGTAAGGTAACCATTTGGAGATTATTATGATTGTCAGGGCACCCAGCCTCACGGACCAAGCTGTGGTAAGATTCAGTGTTAGCTAATAAGGTTGGAAGACATTTATTTAGGGTCTTGGGCTCTTAAAGGGGAGTGGCTAGCCTTATTTAAGAGGGGCTGTTGGGATCTTGGGGGCTTTGCTTGTTTTTTTTCTGTTGGAGAGACTGGTTTGGCATTTATTGTCTATCATATAAATAATTTGATCTTTTAAGTGTCTATATAAATTATTATCTATATCATGAGTGTTGGTTAAGGTTACTACCTATTATCCCTTAGTGAAAAACATTCAAGTATTAAAATTTCACTTTCCCAGATAAACAGTTTTAAAATAATTTATACACCCTACCATCTACCAATATTCTAAAAATATATAATATACTTTATATGTGTTAGGTTTTGGTTGTAGTCTGTGTCTTATCCTCTCCTAAAACTACCTCATAATAATTCCTATTATATATAATCTTAGTTTAAAACCTTCTTAGTTAGACAAAAGGGGGAGATGTGGTGAGATTTAGGTGTCAGCTGATAAGATCAGAAGACACTTATCCAGGATCCCAGGCTCCTGAATGGGGAGTGGCCAGACCCATTCAAGATGGGCTGCCTGGATCTTGGGGGCCCTTTTTGTTCCTGCCTGCTGGAGAGACTGGTTCGGCATTCATCATCCATCACATAAATAATCCGATCTCTCAAGTGCCTATATAAACTATTACCTATATCGTGAGTGTTGGTTTATATTCCAATAAATATTAATCTTAGATTGATATAATTTTAAAAAGATTTATGCCTTTACCAAGCAATTACTGGGTTCTCAGCTTTTTAGCCAGGTGACACATGTCTTTAATCCTAGCACCAGAGAGGCAGAGATAGGCAGATCTCTGAGAGTTTGAGGCCAGCCTGGTCCCAAAAATGAGTTTCAGGTCAGCCGGGCTGTATCATGAGAAACCCTGTCTCAAAAACAAACTAACTAACTAACTAACTAACTAACTAACTAACTAAACTAAACTAAACTAAACTAAACTAAACTAAACTAAACTAAAAATCTCAGCCTTTCAAATGTGAGACCACTGTTGAACCATTTGGACCATATCACATCCACCCCCTTAATAAATTCTGTTAGTTCTGATCCCCTAGAGAATTCTGACCAATAAATATGCTAATCCTGCTGTATAGCATCAGAATGTGCCCAGAACCAGGCCATTGTCCACCACCTGTATCCACAATGGTATTCTTTCTCAAAATCATTACCTGTGGTCTTGCTCTCTAGGAAAGAAACAAACAAGTACATGTCATCAGGAACTACAGAAAACAGTAAAATTTACTAAACTAATTCTTTGTTTTTCATTATATTTGCAGTCTTTCAATAATAAAGAATATTAACTGGAAATTAAGCCAGTTGCCCAAAAGAAACAAGGAGTGTGTAACTTTACTTAGAGTAGTAGGTTGTAAAATAAATAAGAAGCAGCATCCTCCCCTATCCACTTTCTGGGATTACAGGCACATGCCACACCCAGCTAAAAATATCTTCGTGATTAAAATACAAGACCATATGGAAATATGATCAGTCAGCTTGGTTTGCACTTTAACCTGGAAATCTATCACATATGCTGCCACCTGCTTACAATGTGTCAATCACTGAAGTCAAGACCCAGGTACAATGGAGCAGTTTATAATGTAAAACAGAATTACCCTCTTCAATGATTGTCCAAACTGCCAGCTGAGTAACTGAAAAACTCCATCTGTTCCTGAGAGAAGAGAGTGGACAAAATACTGTAAGTGATTTCATAGAAAGAATTTCTCCTTCGCCAGCCAGGGACCTGATGCTAGTCTTTATGTTAGACGCGTGGCTTGTGGGAAATGGGCATTCAGTTAGCATCCGTGAATTAAATCATTCTGCTTTTCTCTAAAGAAAAATGGCATGGTCATTATTTAATATATTTGCACAAGTGTTTATTATGCACATTTGTCGGTATTTTGTTTCATTTTTCTTTTTTCGGGGCACAGCTTTACTCTGTAGATTTCGCCAGCCTGCAACTTGCTCTGTAGACGGAACTGGCTTCAGACTCACAGGGTTCTGCCTACCTCTGTCTCCAAGTACCAGCGGAAAGCCTTGGCTATGCTTTTGGATTTCTGCTGTCTCAATAAAAGCTGCAGATTTACTTCTGGTAACTTCAAGAATTTACAACACAAATAGCAACAGAAAGTAAGTAAAGGAAGATTAATTAGGGTTAAAAACAACTTCCTTTCCTGTATCACAGAGGTCAGAGGCAGAGAATGGCTTAGAATTTAGGCAAATTAAAATCTGATGACTAAGCAAGCCAGTCAAGTAAAAGAGAAGACACCTATAATGTTAAGTGCAAGGACAGAAAGGAAACATGATTACTAATTACAAGATAACTTGTCTACATCACAAGCTTCAGTGCTGGTCGCAAGGCAGGAGGTGTGGCTCAGTGGTAAGGTGCTTACTTAGATTATTCAAGGTTTCAGGTTCAATGCCTAGCAGAGGGTTTGAACGTCAGGATTGCATGAATCCTGATTTGGTATTATAATAAAAACCCAGAGCCAGATATTGAGGAAAAACTGAAAGATCAGAGAGACAGAGGAACAAACCACAGCCACTTCTCACCTAGCCACTCCTCAGAACTTCTCAGACTAAATGCCCTGGAGTCTTCAGCCGGAAGGGAAGGGTATCTCGGGCAAATCTCTGAATTCCTGCCTTATATTTTGTTCTTTCCCCCACCGTCTCACTTCCTGATATCATATCATGTCAACTTTCTTAGTGCTGGGATTAAAGGTGTGTGTTTCCCAAGTACTGTGAGCAGAGGCTGGGATTAAAGGTGTGCTCCACCCCGCCTGGCTCTGTTTGGTCTTGAACTCACAGGGATCTTAATGGATCCCTGCCTCTGCCTCCCAAGAGCTAGTATTAAAGGTGTGTGTTACCATTCCCTGTATGGCTAACTCTGTAGCTGGTTCTGTCCTCTGATCTTCAGGCAAGCTTTACTAGATACACAATATATTACCACAGGAGAGACTGTTGGGAATATTTTTCTCTTATTGAACGATGGCAGAATAGATGTATATAATGGTTGAGAAAAGATTCAGTTTCATCTGTAAGGTGATATTAGACAACCAGACAGAAATTAGTAGCCTTGGAGGTCAGTTTTGGACTCTGCTTCTTGTTTCCTGGTAACACTAAAAAAATAAGCATCGGCTTTGCCATTGTTTGCACATCCTGGCCAAAAGAATGGCATGCCAAGTTTGGGGTGGCATTTTGACTTGACATTTTGATCTGTTCTATGGACTAGTAAATTAGATGCTGTGTTAATCAAATGCAGGGTCCATCCCACAGCCTCCTGTCTCCTCACAGGCTCTTTTCCCTTCTAGGAGTCCCATCCAGTCATCTTCTTTATCTTTACACACATTTAATCATCCACTACACAGTTACTCTGTAGCCCCCCCAAATAATGGCAATCTGTAAGCTAGAATACCAAATATAACTAGATATGTACACTTATAAGAAGAAAAAAAACAAGAATAAATGGGGAATACATCATAACATCCCCCAGCACCCTGAGATTTTTCTGAGTATACCACTTACATCAGGGACAGCATCTGTCTTGCTACCCCCTGTCCCATCTCTTGGTGACTATTTCTCACTGCCTTGGTCTTTTTTAGAAGCCAAGAGAAGGCAAATCTGTGACTTAAAGCATCTTCTACTTAAGCTTATAATATTCTAACACACTTATTTTCTCCTGGTATTGAGGGGATCTTTAGAATTTAGGGATCTGTGGTTGCTACCTTCAGAGCTTAGCTTTCAAGACAATGATCTCAAGGCTGAAGGAAAAGCACTTGATTTTTGCCATGAACGACAAATGTATTTGTGTCAATGAATACAGAAGAGCAATTGGTTAAATACCCCACCAACCTTTCAAGGTAAAAGCTTCTAATAAACTAGACATAGAAGCAATGTGCCCAACTGATAGATTATATCATGCTTAGTGGTGAAAGTCAAAAACTTTGCCTCTGAGATTTAAAACAAAAAAACAGAATTGTCTGTCTTGTTCCTTCTTTTTGGTTTAGAACTAGAAGTCCTTGCCAGAACAATTTGGCAAGAAAATAAAATTGTTAAGAAGAAATGAAGTGGCTTCTATTTGAAGATAACAGATTTTTGTGTAGAGAAAGAATGTACTAAAGTATCCATTGTTGCTGGCTCTTTCTGCTCTCTTGGGGGGGCCTGACACCCAGCTCCCAAATAAATCATTCATGGAGCTCATTCTTAATTATAAATGCCAGCCTTAGCTTGGCTTGTCTATGTTCTTAATTTTAAATGCCAGCCTTAGCTTGGCTTGTCTATGGTCAGCTTTTCTTAAATTATCCATCTACCTTTTGCCTCTGGCCTTTTCCTTTTCTTACTTCTGTATAACCTTCACTCTTACTCCATGGCTGGCTGTGTGGCTCAGTAGCTTGGCCCTGATAACCTCCTTCTTCTCTAGCTACTTCTCTCTCAGATTTCTCCTATTTATCCTCTCTCTGCCTTGCTACTGGCCATTAAGTTCTTTAATGAACCATCGGGTGTTTTCGACAGGCACAGTGAACAGCTTCACAGAGTTACACAAACGCAACATAAACAAAAGTAACACACCTTAAAATAATATACACACACACATCACTCACACACGTCACACACATTTACATATACACACATACATCACAACACACATACCTCACACATTTACATACATACACATCACATACACACATACATTTATATACACATACAATGCACACACACCTTTACATACACACGTATATATCACACATTTACATATACATGCAAATATCACAAACACATATACCACACACATTTACATACACACACATACATCACACACATTCATACACATATACAAAGACAGACAAAGAGAATGACTGTTTAGCCTTTAAAAAGAGAAAACCCTGTATTTGCAACGATATGAATGAACCAAAAACATTACAGTAAATGAAATGACTCAGATACAGGAATCCCAAAGCATGATCTCCCGAATCTATAAAATTACAAAAGAAGAGGGTGGAGTGTCAGCTATAAGTAGCTGGGAGGAAGTGGTATTTGGGAGAAATAAAGTCAAGATAACTATTATACAATATATGACTATGATTAACAGGTATTACATTTTTAATTGCTGAAAGTAAAATTTTAGTGTCACCTACCGCAAGAAAATGTCTTCAAAGTAATGCTACTGATAATTACCTCCACGTAGCCATTTTATATTATGTGCATATTTTAAAACACGTTGTATACAACATACAGAATTGTATTTGTTGACTTAAAATTAATTAGCCCCTCTTTTTCTCAAACAACAGCAAAGCCAAATTAGAAGGAAGAGAAGAAAAGACTGAGTTAATATGCAAATAAATAGAATAAAGGTCTTGGACAACATGCCCCAAGGGTACCATAACAAGTCCTACTTCACTAAGCTCCACAATGATAGTGTCTGTCACGAGGTGCATCCGGACCAGTCCGTGCTGTGGTGTTTCTTTCCTAAACACGGCAGCAGGCTCCCACCTCCATCTACGTGGCCAGCCTTTCCTCTTCACCATCTCCTCCTCCTCTTCCCCCCTCCGCTTCTCCCCTCCTCCTCCCCTCCTCCTCCTGTGGCTCGTTGCTCTCCCACGTGCCCCCTTCTCTTTCTGCATCGTTATTTTCTCCCTCGGTCTTCTTTCCTTCTCTCTCTTTCTATCTCTCCGCTCCCAGAATGGACTTTTGATGCATAAGCATCTCGAACTGTAGGACTGTAATGATAGCCACAGGAAGGCATTTGGTGATCTCATCCTCAAGCTCTCTGTGTCTTAATCCTCACATCAACTGTTAGGGTAGACTCTCACAATTCGTATGTTGACGGTGTGAAATATTAAGGAGTGAGGAGTTTGAGAGATGGTTGGTCCATGAGTGCTTTCCCTTTGTGGGTGGGTAAAGGTCCTTATGAAAGTGTTCTCTTACCCTGCTGCCTTCTGACAGGCCTGGAGAAAACACAGCATCCGTCCCTCAGGAAGCTGGCCGCAGCCCTCAGCAAATGATCATGGACTTACCGTGTAGTCCGATGTTTCTATCTCACATCCGGACTGAGGTCCAGACAAATCTCTCCTACTCAAGGCCCTGCAGTCACTTATAAAATAATTGACTTGGAGATTTAATATTATAGTAACTGCTGGGCCAGCCGTGCAGGCTTATTATCTAGCTCTTACTCTTAAATTAACCCATAATTTCTATCTATGTTTAGTCACATGGCTTGGTACTTTCTCTTCAGGGCAGTGTTTTTATTTTGCTTCCTCTGCATCTGGGGGTCATTTGCTTCTCTGTGCCTTTTCTCTTCCCAGAATTCTCCTAGTCTGGTCTCCCTGCCTACACTTCCTGCCTGTCTACTGGCCAATCAGTATTTTATGAAACCAATACAAGTAACAAATCTTTACAGTGTACAAGAACATTATCCCACATTTCTGTTCACCAGAACTCTGGGAAATAATTTCTATCCCTTAAAATACGGTCTTCATTGAGTATCAGTACAAAATGAACTAAGATGTCCCTTCCGGCTTGCATTATCCTTAGGCCTGTCTTACAAGACAAAGGGAAATGCGAGAGTAACCTAATCAAGATCATCCACCTAATAAAAAACAAATAAGGAATTCCAATGCCATGGAACCCAGCCACAGAATCCATATTATTAATCACTATGTTGTATATTTACTTTAGTCTGCAGATATACTCTCATAATTCATCAAAATCCTAATGAATATAATCATAACATTATGTAATATAGAAAAAAGATATTGATATAGTAGATAATTTTGCTAATAGCTATCTGTGTTTAATATCCAGGAAGGATGATCTAGGTATGCATGCATTTACATGGAAGGCCTAAGTCATTTTGTATGAAATATGCACAGACCAAAATAATGTGTGGAACATTATGATTTTACTCCAATATAAAAATATCCATATTCATGAATGCATGTAAAAATACCTATCAACAAAAATAAAAAACAATAGCTAGGAATACACTCACATTAATTTTAAGGTAGAAAGGGAATCTGTAATAGGAATAACAAAGTGTGTGTGGGTGTGTGTCTGTGTGTGTGTGTGTGTGTGTGTGTGTGTGTGTGTCCCCCAAATGATGTATGCATGTTAGTGTGCTCGTCCACATATCCATGCATTCACTTAAGGAGACTACAGTAGGACACTAGCTATTCTCTCTCTCTCTCTCTCTCTCTCTCTCTCTCTCTCTCTCTCTCTCTCTCTCTCTCTCTCTCTCTCTGTCTTCGTTAGGGTTTCTATTGATGTGAAGAGACACCATGACCACGAGAAACACTGAAAAGCATTTTATTGGCTCACATGCAGCAGTGGCGATAAATCTTCTCCACATAACCTATGTGTTCTAAAGAGACCACACTAATTAGGGAGCCCCATCAAATTTATTTTTTAACCTGTTTTCATTTTATGTGTGTCAGTACTTGCCTGCATGCATTTACATGCATCACATGCATACAGCGCTCTCAAAGGCCAAGACCTCAAGTTATAGAATGTTGTGAGTTATAATGGGGGTGCGGGGAACTGAACCTAGCTCCTCTACAAGAGCAGAAATAGCCCTTGGTCTCTGAGCCATCCCTCCAGTCCCAGAGTTTTAAATCCACATATAAATATCATCTAGGAGTTGGTCTTATAAACTTAGTAGAATATGATCCAAGTCCTAGGCGGTCCACTACAACAACATCATTTATGAGAGCGAACCATAAAAAGGCAACCAGAAACAGCATCACTAGGTGGAAGAGTAGTCAGTGAATTACTGCACATTTATTATGTGGAATCGTATCTCACTTATTAAAACCAAAGTATGACAATCATTTCAATCCAGGCTATGTTTCTTTCCAGTTACAGTTTTAAACTAAGAACTCTCGAATTGACTTAAAGAATTTTATTATTGGTCATGACTATGCATACACAAAAAGTACAGGGGAGAGGAAATAAATTCCTTAAAGGCTTTCTTAAAACGTATTCGGAATCACTTCTTGGATTTAGGTTTTAGAAACCCAAATTTTTCTGTGAAATATGACAGCCCATTGCCATCTCAGAGATTATCTCTTAAAATACTGACACCAGTCATTTTGATGCCTCCACCATCTTGATTTCTGTTAGAAGAACCTGGAAGACCTTCAAATGTGGACTGGTACTCAGGTTTCTCTCAATGTGGTTTTTCAATTGTCTGTTGACATAATATCAAAAAAGCATCAATTCTTCCCTTCCCACAGACAACCACGGCTACACCTGGATTCCTGCTCATTGACAGTCATGGTAGAGACACTGAATATAAGGCTCATTGTAAGATAAGGTGCTGAAGTATAAATAAGGTGCCTCATTGTTGAGATACACTAAATAAACAGAGCAATGTTTAAAGTAGCAAGCTATCATTTGCATAAATGTGGTGATAAAGAATACTTGTATATGATTGTGAGTGCATAAAATGTCTCAGGATAAATCTCTCTCTCTCTCTCTCTCTCTCTCTCTCTCTCTCTCTCTCTCTCTCTCTTGTCTTAGGCTTGGAAAGGGGAAATGAGGTAGTATAAAAAGAACTCCACTGTATGGTTTTTTTTAAACAATTTCAAGCAGTTGGAATGTAATATCAATTCAAAAAGTAGCATTAAATTTTCATAGGTCCACTTTTACTCTTTTGAAAGTAAATTTGAAAGCAAAATGTGTTTTGATTCTCACCCCCACGATAAAACAACAGTTTTCATTGCTTGATAAAACACATTTGTGTAGAAGTAACAAGACTTGTTGCCTTATGCATTCATTCTAAAAGCAAAGAGAACCCCAAAGGATGCATTACCACAGGTAAAATAAAAGTACAAAATGGTTGGTGAATCACTCCAGGGCTGCAATTTATATCATTACTAGTGAATTCAAATATGTCCTAAAAAGCTTTGCACCATAGGGGGATGAAAATGCCTTTCCTGATTCATCCTTTTGAACCATGTGCACAGAGGAAGCAGACAGCCATTCAATAAACCACTAAGTGGCTATTATTGGAGGAGAATAAAGACAGAAGTATTGGCTCCCAGGACCTCCGAATCTGTGGAAGGATAAAAATTCTACATTATTCTACATTAGGGTTTAACAAGAAAAAAAAAATAACACAATGGGAACAAGGATCTAGTCTTAACTTATCTTAGAAGTGTATAGAGAAACATGTTGCCTACACTGAGTATCTGTCCCTCTCAAATTCTGTGTTGAGTCCTAACACCAGATACGATGATACGAGCAGATGTCTCAACTTCACAAAACAACCTAAGGTGAAAGGTTTTATCTGACTCATAATTTCAGTTTATAGTCAGCCCGTTGTTGCGGGCAACCTAAAGGAGGCAGAATGGGAAGCAGCTAGTCACATTACATCCACAGAAGCAGCAGAGAGCAATGAATTGATGTTGCCTGCTATTGGTCAGCTCACTTTCTCTATTCAACCCAGGATATAATATTCTTGACCTCCTGCCTTAGTTAGGGTTTCTATTTCTGTGAAGAGGTACCATGACCATGGCAACTCTTATAAAGTAAACATTTAATTGGCTGGCTTACAATTTCAGAGGGTTAGTCCATTATCATCATGGTAGGACATGGTACCATGTAGGCAAGCATGGTGCTGGAGAAAGAGCTAAGAGGAAGTAGTCTGAGATACTGGATGTGGCTTGAGCATATATGAACCCTCACCTCCATAGTGACACACTTCCTTCAACAAGGCCACACCTACTCCAACAAAATCATTTCTCCCAACATTACCACTTTCTAATAGTTTAAGGGGACCAATTACATCCAAACCGCTACAATCTCCTTTTTTCAACTCCTGAATTCTTTCTAAGGAAATAGTGAATTATTATTATTATTGATGTACCAAGAAACAGGAAGTGGGCATGGAAGGATGCACACCCTTCTTTTCTTTCTCTCAGAAGATTCAGTTGACCAAGTTACTTTGAGAAAGTCTGCATTTTGTCCTGTTAGGCAAAGCTTATGGGCAGCTTGCATCTGTCTGTGTTCTGGCAACGCCCATAATCCAGTACACCCTGAAAACAGGATGGGTAAAGCTTTCTAACTCTAAGGTTCTGTCCATTCACTAAAATTACAAAATTCTCAGATTAAGTCTATAACAGCAATTCTCAACATAAGGGTCATGACCTTTTTGAGGGTTGCATATCTAATATCCTGCATATCAGATATTTACATTATGACCCATAAAGTAAAAAAATTACAGCTATGAAGTATCAAAAGAATAATTTTATGGCTGGGAACTGTATTAGTGGGTGACAGCATTAGGAAAGTTAAGAATCACTGGTGTATAATAAAGTCAATAGAGAATCACTGAAAGAGTTAAGAAACCAAGGAAGGAGAAAAGGAAGATTTTTTTTAATATGGTAAGAAGTTAATTCATTTTTGTAGCCAATGATTCTCTGTCTATCTGAATGAGAGGGTTTACTGGGGAGGTGCTGAGGAAGCAGGGACAGCGGTACCTTGGGCTTTTCATTGTATAGTGATGGGGAGAAGTAATTGAAGAGGCCATGGGAGCAAATCTCATTTAAAGATGGAAGAGATGAGTCTATTTCTATGCTGAGAAGAAAGCTCTACTGTAAGAGGAGAGATTGAGGTTATGAGAGATGTTGATGGAAATCGTCATTTTACCAATTACCAGAAGAGCACAGGCTGTAGAAAAAAGCTAACCCTCTGGGCATAGTTTGAACTGGATTCTACTGTGTCTGTTTGCTTCAGCCTTAAAAGGTCGAGGATTCACTATGAATGTCAGCTTCTAAGTAATATCCCAGTCTTCCTTGTTGGCTATAAAAATATGAACTGGGAAGTTTATAAGCAACTGATTTTTTTTTTTCTGAGACAGGGTTTCTTGTATGTTTCCATCTGTCCTGGAACTTGCTCTGTAGACCAGGCTGGTTTCACACTCACAGATCTGCTTGCTTCCACCTCTGGAGTGCTGGGATTAAAGGCATGACCACTGCCACCCTGTGAACAGTAGTTTTTAAAATTGTTTCAAAGGTTGGGAAGTCCAAGATGAAGATGTTCAAAGACCCAGTGTCATGTTAGAGCCAGTTTCTTGGTTCACAGATGTTTTCTTGCTGTGGTTTTGAATGATTGATGAGGAGAGAGAGAGAGAGAGAGGGAGAGGGAGAGGGAGAGGGAGAGGGAGAGGGGGAGGGGGAGAGGGAGAGAGAGAGAGAGAGAGAGAGAGAGAGAGAGAGAGAGAGAGAGAGAGAGAGAGAATTCCTGCGTTTATTTGTAAGGGTATCCCATTCCTAGATTGCCACTTTTCTGACTTAATCTCTGATGACTGTGTGATAGTTAGTTGTAATTGTCAACTGGACATGGTTGAGCATCAGCTGGTAAAGGAACTTCAGTGAGGGACTGTCTTGATTAATTTAGTCTGTGGTATGTATGTGACATTAATTGAGGTGGGAATATTGAAGCACTGCTGGTGGTCCCATTCTCTGAGCACAGAATTATTATTCACACAGAATTGTTTATTATTCTAGGGTGTGGTGATACCTGCTATAATCCCAACCCTTGGGAAGGGTAGGCAAGAGGATTAGACATTCATGTCATCTTTTTCTACAAGATGAATTCAAAACTAGCCTAGAATACATAACACTGTGTTTCAAAACAAAATAAATATTTAGTGTTCTGGTTTAGACCATGTAAGGGTATTTTTTAGAGGAATGTGAAGAACAGGGTGTGAAATAGAAAAAGGCAAATCCAATGCTAGACTAGGGTGGAACAAAAAGAATATCTGAAATATTTCCATAATGTTTGTAAGAAAATGTTCCGTGCTTGTAAGATAAAAATAAAGAATAATCAGAGACAATAACAAATGGATTGGAGAATGTCTTAGTTAGGGTTTCTATTGCTGTGAAGAGACACCATGACCACAACAACTCTTATAAAGAAAAACATTTAATTCAGGTGGCCTACAGTTTCAGAGATTTAGTTTGTTATCATCATGGTGGGATATGTCAGCATGCTGGCAGACATGGTGCTGGAGAAGAAGCTGAGAGTTGTACATCTTGATCAGCAGGCAACAGGAAGTGAACTGCCCACCACAATGAATGTAGCTTGAGCAAGGGAGACCTCAAAGCCCACCCCCACAGTGACACACTTCTTCCTACTAGGCCACACCTACTCCAACAAAGCCATACCTCTTACTACTGCTACTCCTTTGGGGGGGGGGGGGGTAATTTTCTTTCAAATCACCGCAGAGAGATAGGAGGGGGAAAAAATGGCTAATACAAAACTTTAGATGGCCTACAATCATTCTGAGGTATTAGTGGTATAATGGTGAATGTAGTTGTCAACCAAGACCCTGTGTCAGTATATATCGGTGGTACAGTAGCCTTCTAATGCTATCTGTCAGTATGCATTGGTGGTGTAGTGGTGAACACAGCAGTCTTCCTAGGCTGCCTCTCCATCTTTACCTATGATCACCCTGAGAAATATCAGTTATACAAAAGCACTTAAGGAAAAAAACCTACATTATCCTACCTATAATTGAAGAGCAATTTTAATCAAGGGACTCAAGTAGAGTAATAAAAGATATCATCTCGATTCACCATCTTTAAAATATCTCTAAGCCACTCATCTCAGAAGAGAGAAAGATATAGCCTATTTTCAAGGACTTCCTCCAGAAAAAGATTTTCACATGCCATCTTGATGATTAATTTCGGTGCTTAATACTATTCTTTCATGAAATTAATTATCCCTCAGAGCTTCCATAGGCATTTCTAAAAGCAAAGAGAGGAGAAATTGTTTGTGAATTAAATTAGCTCTCACGAAGGGCTTTAACAGGGGCACCTAAGAAAAAAATTCAAAGAACGGAGAACAATTAAAGCTACAGCCGAGATCCACTTTCTTTTTACCTTTCTCAAAGCAATAAGGTATCCCATGAGCTCCACAGACTGATGCTGCCTGAAAATCTTTCCACAGGAAGTCCTACAAAAACAGGAAGTGGAGTGGAGGTGGAAAGAACAGAGACAGCCTCACTCTTCATCATCCTGAGTGATAAATCTGCAGCAGCTGCAAGATTTATAGTGCTGAAGTGAATTGCCTGACTCTGTGGAAATCAATGAAAGTAAAATTCAATTTAAACTTTTTTATGAAAATAGCATAAATTGTAAGATGCGGCTTTTCCTGTAAATCACCAAGACTGGAAGGGATTGCTAGAGGGAGAAGCAGAAAAGTCATCATTCACAGGCATGAATTACACCCTCACAAGGAGAATATTGGCCTTTCAGACTCATCAAGGAAAGAAAATCTGAGCCAACTCCACGTACCACAGGTACAAATCGCCATGTAGTATACCATTAACGCCAGCAGTCCCCAGAGATGGTGACTGCTGTGGCCAAGTCATTTAAACAACTATATACATCAATTATAAAAATTGCTGAATTTTGGAAGGCAGTCATGTTATACAGGGTCTTTTTTCTATCATAAGCAGTATAATTTGAAATCAACAATAGTATGATGAAGAATGTTTTGAGGCAAATACTAGATCAGTCCATGCTGCTGGCTGTGCTGAATACAATCCTGAAGAAATAAAAGGTAAAAATGTAACACCAAAAAGAGTATCATGTATTAAAAAGTTAATATACAAGCCAGGTGTGGTGGCTCATGCCTTTAATCCCACCACTCTGCAGAGGAGAGGCAGGCAGATCTCTGAGTTCCAGGTCTATGGTAGCCTGGTCTACAGAGTGATTTCCAGGACAGCCAGGTCTACACAAAGAAACCCTGTCTTGGAGGGCGGGGGGATTAATTAAAAGTAAGAGACTCCTGGAGAAGCAGAAGGTGGGAAGGCAACACAACTTGGATTCAAGAGCAAGATTACAAAGGGGCCCTGATAGAGTTCCTCCTTATGGATACTCACAAAAGACAGTAAATAATGCCACGTAACAGAGAAACTAACTCGTAAAATAAGTAGACTGAGACTTTAAGATAAGAATACAGTTAAGGATTGGTTCCCTGATTCAGAAACAAGAATTTTCAAAAGCCAAGAACAGCAGCATGGAGCAATATGGGAGAAATCTGTTTAAGTGGCTGGAAACCCAAGGAAAACAACCATCCCAGGTCCCAGGATGGGTGCAATGTGAGCTACTAGGACTATGTAGAAGAGGCATGAGACCGCTATGTTACCGCTGTGTACTAATAGAATGAACTCCCAAATGAGAACAAAATCAGTAGTAAGAATTAACAGAAGGGGTGCCTTATAGTTTCTTAGAATTGAAGATGAAATGCTTCAGATTATAAATGCTCATAGAACTTGCAAACATCCAAACAAAACAGAGAGAAGGAAAGGAATCCAAACTCCAGACATCAAATGGAAAATTGTAGGGACTTCAAAGTCCAGGAGAAATGGCTAAGAACTTCTAGGAAGAGCCATTTGGCTATAGAGAATGAAGTGTAGATTGCCATCAGAGTTTTGAAACAATGGAAAAAATAATTTTAGTGTTTCCACAAAAGAATGTACAACAGCCAGTGTTGAGTCTGGTAAAGCTTTGCCAGACTAAGTAGTTTAACTACAAGAACAACAGAGATGTTCTTTGTAGACAGGCTACAAAGGTTAACCACAAACATGCACTGTGGAAACACTGGGGAAGATGGCCTAAACCAGGCAGAGGGAAAAAACATTATTTTTATCTAAAAGACCATAAGCGAAAAGAAAAATAAGTATATACCATCAAGATGCTTAACTGGATCTATTAGGATGGTCTTTCTCCAGGGAGAAGAATGGTGAAAGGTAGGATCTGAGGGAAGTAAAACTCCACTTCACAGTTGAAGAAACTGAGTCACAAGAGGTTAAGAAACTTGTTTGACAGGCTGTATCAAGACAGAAGTGCAAGGGATGGAAAGATGGCTCAGTCATTAAGACCACTGGCTGAGACCTTTTTCATAGATCTTGGGTTCAATTTTAAACATCCACATGGTGATCTTGCTAGGAAGGAGGTAGAAAGGAACCAGGTGGAACAGTAGGAGGTGAAGCCATTGTCAGAATATATATTATGTAAGAGAAAAATCTATTTTCAACAAAGGAAAAAAAATAAAATAAAATTATTAAAATGGGGCTACAGGGAAGCCTCAGCAACTAAGCACTGCTTTTGCCAAGGACCCAGGTTTGGTTCACAGCACCCACATTGTGTGGCTCACAGCTGCCTATAACTGCAACTCCAGAGGAATCTCATACCTCTGGTCCCTGAGGTCCCTGCACCCACACAGCACACACATATATACACTTCAGACAAAATTTAAGATAAGAAGCAAGGACAAATTATCTACAAAAACTCTTGAACACACAAAAATGTTAAAAATAAAGGAAAGGAAAAAACAATAGGTGCATATGAATCAAAAGAAGCTAGGGAAGCCTAATAAGTGTGTGGGGGGGGGGGGGGAGTGTCTGGAACCCAGGAATCCAGGAAGCAGAAGCAAGAATCAATGTAGGCTTACGGCCAGACTGGTCTGTACCAAGAGTTCAAGGAAAGCCAGAGATGCATAGAGAGACTTGGTCTCAGAAACAACAACTAAGCAAAACCCAGAGAAATAATTTTAATGTCAAATCAAAATTAAAGTTACAATGTCATGCAAATGTTATATATAGATTAATATTGTGTTAAGAAAGTGTAATGATTGTAACCTGCCTTAGTTAGGCTTTTTATTGCTATAAAGAGACACCATGACCAGGGAAACTCTTACAAAGAAAGCATTTAGTTGAGGTGGCAGCTTACAGTTTCAGAGGTTCAGTCCATTATCATCATGGCAGGGAACATGGCCATGTGCACACAGACATGATGCTGAAGGGCGAGCAGAGAAACCTGTATCTTACAGACAACAGGAAGCTGACTGAAATTCACTAAGGAGGGAAACTTGAGCAGAAGAAACCTCAAAGCCCTCCCCCACAGTGACACACATCCTCCAACAAGGCCATACTTCCTAATAGTGCCACTCCATTTGGGGGTCATTTTTTTCTTTCAAACCACCACGATGATCTATCTCAAATAGTAGCCCTTAACATTTATGAAGTGCTCTCTGTACTTTGAGTATTCTTCTGCATATTCTTTATTAACTCAGTTACATTTCAAGTCCTCCATGGGGTACATACATTTGTCCTCCAGTCTACTGAGGAAGACACTGAGCTTAAGCAGGAAGGTCAGGCTCAAGCTGCCCGACTTGGCATTCATTTCTGGTGCTAGTCTACATTAAAGTCACAACTGATGACCTTTTAAAAACCAATCAAGAATAAGTTATAAATTTATTGGGAAATTTTAGCACAGCTGATAGAAATGGATAGATCAGAAAGACAATCAATAAAGTAACAGAAGAGAAGAGTGTGGCAGACTGAATGGTTACCTAGCATTGTAGATCAATGGTATTACTGAATATCTATACTCATGCATTTATGTATTTTCTGTGGCTGCCTTGTTGTAACAGCAGAGCTGAGTCATTTATGTTCCACAATGTTTAAAATATTTCCTATCTGTTAAGACACCTTACCAGTACCTGTTACATATTTAAAGATTCATCAGCTCAACAACTGGAGTATGGAGCACTTTACATGTAGACAGAGTCACGTATGCCCCTGCAAACTGCATCAACCTCATTACAACCAAGCTACCTTCCTTGTCTAGTATCATAGATATTCAGAATATAACTCCAGTCTTAGCACTAAAGCAGCGGTTCTCAACTTCCTAGTGTTGTGACCCTTGACCCTTTCACACAGTTCCTTATGCTGTGGTGACCCTTCAGCCATCAAATTATTTCATTACTACTTCATAGCTATAATTTTTCTACTGTTATGAATTGCAATGTAAATACTGATATGCAATCTCTGTGAAAGGATCTTTTGATCCCTAAAGGGGTCACGACCCACGAGTTGAGAATTTCTTCATTAGAGACTAAAGCAAACATAAGGACCATGCAAACAAGATGAAAATTAAGCCTGAAGAAAAAGCATTTAGTAATCTTCCATGCTCACACAACCCTAATTAAATGCAGGGACATAGAAAAGACATTTTAAAAAAATATCAGGATTAGGAGAAGATGAAAGGTTTGGGGAGAGAGAGAAATGGAGAGATGGAGAGGAAAATGGGGGAATATGAACAAAGTACATTGTGTGGGGGAAAGAATAAATAAGTTTTTGAGAATAAAAATCATGTAAGTGTGGAGGACCCATAACGCGTATCTTTAACACTGCATCTAAATCAGTAAAATATCTCAGCACAACTGTGAACGTTTATCAACAGATTCTCATAAGCATTTACTGAAATAGCTCTTTATATCCCATGCAAGAGAAAGAATATGATGTTAAACAGATGAGCGCTTTGGTGGGAGCAGCCCTATAGCATGTCTTTAAGAGGGATCACCTAACTGCTGAGTGGCTTCGTTTCCTTCTCTGTAAAAATGAGCCTGGTGGTAATAAGAGAGATAGAATAAAAGGAGCTGAGCACACTCCCTAGCATCTAGGAAGCTTCTGGAAGAGACTTTTGAAAGGTGACTTGTTGAAGCTCCTGAGAAACCAGCATGGCTATGGAGACGAGAAGGGTGGAGTCAGAAAGAGACACTGTGCACTGTTGCCTGGAGAGCAAGGAACTCAGGTAAGCCATGAGCCATGTGGCAATAATAGATTAGTAGCAATGGGTTAAGATGCGAGAGCTAGCTAATAAGCCTGAGCCATAGACCAAACAGCATGCAATTAATATACGCCTTTGCATGATTATTCGGGACTACTAATCTGGACCTTACGCCTAGGCCAGGCCAGAAACTTCTTACTATAAGGAAGACCACAGTTCCTCCGTTCGTTTTCATCTTTCATTAAGAAGATCTGTGTACAGAAATCAGAGTAGAGGAGAAGACAGGGAGTCTATGGCACAGGGGCAGCATGGAGTTCAAAACGTAAGGAAATATCGCCTGAGAGACACTGTAGAGCAGTAGTTCCTTTATATCTTGCTCTCTAGGCAGCAGCTCACAACATCTCTGACTCCGCCTTTCTTGTCTCCACAGTCATGCTGGTTTCTCAGGAGCCTCAACAGGTCACCTTTTAAAAGTCTCTTCCAGAAGCTTCCTAGTTCAAAATATAAGGAAATCTATATTTGAGAATATGTCTTATTTTTCAGTGCTGTGACTGACTTCCAGTAACGTCTGTGACAAATGACAGTGCAGAAATATCTCATGAGTGACACTGTAGAACAGTAGTTTGGGGTCACATATCAGATATCTTGCATATTGGATATTTATGTTGCAATTCATAACATTAGCAAAATTATACTTATGAAGTAGCAACAAAATAATTTTATGGTTGGAGAATCACTACAACATGAGGAGTTGTATTAAAGGATCTCAGCATTAGGAAGGTTGAAAAATCACTGCTTTAGAAAGCAAGGGGTTTTACACTTCACCTACCAACCCACTTTTTCCTAAGGTACATGGGGAAAAGATTTTTCTTTGATTTATAAATATGCTTTATTGAATTGAGCATAACTGTACCCAAAATAGATAGCTATGTTCCACCTCAAAATCACAGAAGCAACACCAAGCAACCTGGAATTTAACACAGGTTTCTATCTGACATTTATTTACTGAAATATTTATTGAATAATAAAAGAAAAATGTCACATCATAGAATCTCAGTTCTGGAGGCAATCTAGCATTGGTGCAATCCGTGGAACTACCAGGAAAATCGTACATTAAAAAAAAAAATGCTCCAGTGGTGAAGACTATTTTTCAAACTTGTCCCCAAGGATGTATTCCTGTTTACACTTTATTCAGGATGTGAGAGCAGATGACTTGCCTGTGTCAGATGTGGAAACCTTGGTAAAATAAATAGTTTTCATTCTGTGCCATAAAACTTGTGACCAGAAGGTCATCACAGAAATTCAGGGATAAAAATCAGAATGTGAAGCCGTCCAAACAGAATGCCCTTCACTCTCCTCCTTCTAAGAGCACAGACTGAAATCACACCCCGAGACACCTGCCAGCTCTAGACCACGCTCCGGGAAGGTCCTGACCTCCAGAGACATACATCTGCCTATCAGTTTTCTCCTAAGCACTCTTTTGCTTTGATTGGAAGTAAAGCTGTGTCCCTTTTTGTGGCTATTTTTTTTAAAGCAGCAACTTAAAAAAATATTCTTTACTTATTATACTTCACCTTCCCCAAGTAATTTTTCAAAAGTAGAACTTTCTTAAGAAAAATGGATAGCTAACAATGAATTTGCTCGCTTCTTTCTAAGGAATTTGTAAGTTTAGATAACAATCATCAAACATCAGCATTATGCAAGATCAAGGCTTAGAGGGCCCCTGTTGCTGTTCCTGAGGCAGGGTCTTACTGTGTGTAGCTCTGGATGGTCTGGAACTTGATAAGTAGACCAGGTGAGCCTTGAACTCAGAAATTCACCTGCCTCTGTCTCCAAGTGTGTGCTACAACTTCAGGGAAAAAACAAACTGGTTTTCTATCCTAGCTCAGAAGTTTTTATTAGACTTTTTTAATGATTTACAAGCTGGAAGTACAGCTTAGTGGTGTTGTACATGCTTAGTGTTCTTGAGGCTGCGGGTTCAATCTTCAAAGACACTCCTCAAGTTTAAACTGTGCGTGTGATTTTATAAGTACACTCAGGGAAAGATTCTAGGGTAGCTGACCTCAACCTGTGGAACACAAACCCTAAGACCATCAATAAAACAAACAATATTTACATGACAATTCATAATAATAGCAAAATTATAGTTATGAAGTAACTACCAAAATAATTTTATAGTGGGGAACTGTATTAAAGGCTTATAGAGTCAGGAAGGCTGAGAATCATTGCTCTAGGAAAAGGCTTATTCCTACATCTGTCTCCTTCCCTGTACTGGTGTTCATGGTTGGTGAGGTTTCACTGAGAGCTCATACAAAGTCTACCAGGGCAAGCCAGAAAGCCAAGGATGGTGGGTGGCATCTATCCATAGGCCAGAGGAATACCCACTACTGCTTCTCTCTTTCCTGCCCCCAAATGAGTGACACATTGCCATTCATAATGTCCTACTGTGCCAGATCAAACTAAAATGAACTACATCCAACCCACCCCATTGTATGCTTCAACCACAGATAAACCAGAAGGACATTATGCTGAATGAAATAAGCCAGTTGCCAAAGAGAAAGTGTCATAAATACCTATAATATAGTCATGAAAACAAAGAATGATGGTGGCTACAGTGGACACGAGAAGAGGAAATGGGAAGGTGTCGGTGGGCAGAAAATCCTAATTATGAGAGATGAGCAAGTTCTGATTAGTGTTCAACACTATGCCTGTGTGTAACAACCCATGCTGTGTATTTAAATATTTGTTCAGTTATATCTCCTATTTGTAGTTGGTTTTTTCCAATCTTTTGCTCTTTGGGGGCCCACCACCCAGCTCTCAAATAAATACAGAGACTTATTCTTACTTATGAATGTCCGGTCTTAGCTTGGCTTACTTCTAGCCAGATTTTAACTTAAATTATCCTATCTACCTTTTGTCTCCAGGCTTTTATCTTTCCCTGTGCTATGTATCTCTTTCCTTTTAACTCTGTGGTTGTGTGGTTGGCCCCCGACAACTTCCTCTTCTCCTTCTCTTGGTCTTCCCTTCTGTCTCCTCCCCTTATTTACTCTCTCTTCCTGCCAGCCACACCTATCCTTCTGTGGCCTCACCAATTCTTTATTAGACCAACCCAGTGATTTAGACAGGCAAAGTAGCACAGCTTCACAGAGTTAAACGAATACAGTATGAAGGAACGCAACACATCTTTGCATCATTAAACAGATGTCCACAGCATAAACAGATGTAATGCATCTCAAACTGATATCCCATAATACCTATTACCTGTTCTTGTCGCAATAAAAAGAGGAAGGAAAAGATGACTGTATTCAATTACAAAATCCAGGTGCATGGAACACCCTATTTCAAGATGTGCTCAAGTGGAGAAAGTCATTTAACTCTTGGTCTTCACTGGTAAAAACAAAAGTGGTTACACTGGCCTTGTTGAACATGTCCAATCACCTCAGTGATTCATTAAATATTAGCTGAACCATAAGCAAACAAACAAATCTATGGGACACCCATCTGCACAAACTAGCTCCTTGAGCATGGCCTCTTTAGGCTCATTCAAAGACTCACCAGCACCTAGAAACAGGTAATTATAAATTTTCAACTATTTATTATTTAAATTTTATCTTATTTTATATGTACAGGTGTTTTGCCTGCATGCATGTCTGTGAGCTTAGAGCCAATTTAGGCCAAAAGAGGGTGACGTATCTCATGGAACTAGAGTTACAAAAAGTTGTGAGTTGCCATGTGGGTGCTGGGAATAGAGCCCGTCCACTAGAAGAACAGCCATTGTTCTTAACAGCTGGGTATAATATAACTCTTCATTCCTAATTACTATTTTTTAAATGATTGTTTGGGCTGATGCAATACCCCCACTCAAGGGGTGGAGACAGGAATATTACAGATTTGAGGCCAGTTTGGGCTACAAAGTGAGAACATACTCCCCTGCCCTCCAGTCAAACCAAAAGTGTTGTTTTTAATTCTATAAATTATGTCAGCCTCCAGTTTCCAAGATGGCATGCCTTAAGATGTGCAATGCGAACATGGGATGGACAGAGTACTCATAATCTCAACACAATCTAAGCATCTCCTATTTCCCTTATCTGTGGACAGCAGCTGTAAGTATCCTTTGCCCTTCACAGAGTACACACCAGTTATACTATACATTCAGAAAATGAATATCATATTTAAGATTACATCTTTCATTTTCTATAATCACATCTCCCTCTGGGTAGTTAGAGGAAGTCAAATGTCAAAAGTGAAATCTTCGTCAGACACACACAACAACCCACACCTCTCGTGCCAGCGTTGGACAGGTAGAGGTAAGAGTCACAAATCTGAGGGCAGTTTCAGCTGCAGGGCAGGGCTCTCCCTCAGAAAAACAAACAAAAACACTCTTCTATGTCTTTAAAATTAAATGTTTTAGATTCTAACACACTATGTATCTTATCATGGTGATTTTCTTCCCTTCATTTTCCCCAATAGAATATAATTTCTATATAGATACTGCTATGGCCTAATGTCCCCTAAAATCCATATGTTGAGTATTAGAGGTATTTAGCAGTACTGGGCTATTAGAATCACATGAAGTCATGAGTGAGGACCCCTATGTTAAGGTTAGTGGCTTTCTCAGTAGCTATAGACCTAAGCTTGCATATTCTTTGGAATGATACAGCAAGAAAGCCGTCACATCAAGAGGCCCTTTATCTTGGATTTACCTACCTCTAGAACAGTAAGGAAAACATTTCTTTTCTACATAAGCAACCTAATCTGTGATACTATGTAATAGCAACACAAAATGATTAAGGCAGTAAGTCTGTATGCATGTACACATGCTTGATCAGGAAACTGAATCTCTTCTGCAGCCTCACTTCAGCTGGTACAATGCATATTTTTAAGGGCAAAAATGTTTGTTTTGTTCACTGATATGCTCCATATGTCTACTTAAACAATTTCCTAGTGCAGATTAATGAATAATAGGTGATTGTTCAAAAACTGGATGGCTAACTTACTTTATGTATGGAATGTTATTATAGTGGGTGTACATAAATATAAAAATAAATGCAAAACTGATTCATATTATATTACATGTAAAATATATTATATAAATATATATTGGCATCAGAGTGTTTATGTGAAATAGCATGGATTTCTATAATAACAGGTATGCATTTAGGCAAATTATTTTAAAGCATTCACCGAAATTTTGGAAAATATTTTATCTACACTTAGCCTATGAGTTTTGCCCAGAGTAGTCTTTGCCTATACTCAGAATGTTTCTGTAAGCAAGGAATAAAAAAAGGAAGTAGTTCACAACCTTCCTAAAGATGTGACCCTTTGATACACTTCCTCATGTTGGGCTGACCCCCAACCATAAAATTATTCTGTTTCTACTTTGTAACTGTAATGTTGCTACTGCTATGAATTATAATATAAATATCTGTTATACAGGATAATGGATATATGACCCCTGTGATATGCTTCTTCAACCCCAGGGAGCTTGCGACTCACAGGTTAAGAACCAACAGCTGAGGTGGATTAAACTATTTACTGTTTCTTTACCAAGAAAGAGAGGACAATTTCGGGGCCAAACTAAGGATCCAGACTCCTTCCAAGATTTTTTCCATTATTAATTTGTTGGGGGTTTGTTTTATTTTGTTTTGCTTTGGAGCTTCATGGTTGCAAGATATCTATCTATCATACCAAAAGCACCATTTGCACATTCAAGATGGGAAAAGAGGTAACACCGTGGGCACCTGCATATTTTTAAAGAAAAGTAAAAAATGTTTTCTGGTAGATCCAGCAAAGTTTCATTAGTCAGAACTGTATCGTACAGAGACATCACAGGAATCAAAAAGCCTGAGCATAACCATCTGCCAAAGGAAAACATAATACTTCAATTCTGCTCCAGTGGGGGTTTCAAGATCCCAATATTTAGGCCCCCAAGTCAGAATAGGGGGTCAGTAAGAAGAGGGCAGAATTCAGGATTTTACAAAAGCTACCAGGTACATTCACTGTCTAAACTGCCAGAAGCAGGACCACTGGACCACCTGAGAATCCTGGGTGGGCTGCACACTGTAGCTGTGAGCCAGTTCCTAATCCAAAGGAGGAACTGTAAAGAGAGGGTTTGGGAACTAAATAATGGTACCAGCTGTGCCCTTCGGTTTGCTAGACTAAGGTACCATTCCACATAACACCCCACCCCACCCCCCACCCCCACCCCCCACCCCCGTTGTCTCTCCTTGAATTCACCCAGCGGGCACTTAATCGGCAAGTGCTAAGTGACAGGCACTGAAAACAATCTGAAGCTTAGAGTAGTGAAGAATACAAGCATGACTTTACAAAAGAACCTATTAAAAATCCAAGGCTGCAAGGAAGGGAAATGCAGGTGTGTCGTGTCGAATGTGCAGAGTTTGGGTGCTGCGTGGAGAGAAGCTCAGGGGATCTGTATATAGCAGTGTGAGCGTAGGTGACACTACTCAGTGGCACCCTTGAAGATGGTTACAATCGTATTGTAGCTTGAATAAGAAATGCCTCCCAGGCTTGAGTGCAGGAAACTTGTTCTCCAACTACGGGTGCTATTTTGAGAAGAAATAGGGAATCATCATTGGCTACCTGGTGAGCGGTGTGTCCAAGACCATCTCGGGCTGCATGAGACTCTGTCTCAAAAGTGAATTGGTAGGGGCTGAAGTTACTGGGATAATGGATAAGCACTTAAATATTAGCCACCTATATTAGCTTCTACAGCCATGCCCTCTGAGCTCTGACATCAAGACCCATTTAAAGCAAGGTTCCCACATGCGTCTCTCTGCCTCTCTCTCTCTCTCCTCTTCAGAGCTCCCCCATTTCATTCTTTTTCCTTCTTTCTCTTTCTTCTTGCCTTCTCTGCTATTATAATCATAACCTTTCTGTTAATCAGAACCACATTCATCTGACAACAAAGCTCTTTTCTATATAGAAACAGCATTCAGCCTCTCCTGTGATCCACTGCTACCTTCTGCATCCCACCTGCATCCACATAGATCTGCCACCAGACAACCAGATAAATGTGAAGCATGCCAAAATATGCACAAAATCCTAACAACCTAGCTATAACAAAACCCTCCATTCCAGGCAAGGAATAAGTTCTGCTGTACCCACAAGGGACCTGGGTTATGGTTACTAACAACAGCGTACTCTCCTTTCTATAAACAAGCAGTGATAATCCAGCACCTCTCTTTGTATACTCCTTCCCTGTTGACCCACACATGCCTCCTGACCTGCTCTTATTTCTGGCTTCTGTAATAGCATTCAGTGTAGAGACCTCTGCAGCCTCCACATCAAAACTCCATTAGTATCACCTAGAGCAGTGGTTCTCATCCTTCCCAATGCTGCAACCCTTTAATATGGTTCCTCATACTGTGGTGACCCCAACCATAACTTTATCTTGTTGCTATTTCATAACTGCAATCATGCTACTGTCATGGATCGTAATGTAAATATCTGGCATACAGAATATCTGATGTACGACCCTCATGAAAGGATCATTTGACCCACAAAGAGAGTTGCAACCCACAGGTTAAGAACCAACGACCTGAATGATCTTACCTGTTCTTTGAGGTAAGGACTGTGTTCTATGTGTTCATTTTGCTGAAGCTTTGGGATGCAGCAAACAAATATGAGCATGAACCAACCTTCTTTAAAACTCCTCAACTTCCTACCTCAGGGAATCTCTCCCATCAGTTGATTCTCGGGGACTTCAGCTTTACTAAATTCTCTCCCTGTATTTCTCCAACACTCATGCCTGTGTGTTTCCAGCATGGCCATGTCAGAATTTATCATCAAATAATTGAATAACAAAGTCACAAGCTAAGTCGGTTTCAGTGGTTGCTGTTTGCCATAGTCACACCTTTGCTTAAGAAGTTGAAAACCCTGTGTGTGTGTGTGTGAGAGAGAGAGAGAGGGAGGGAGGTGAGTGTGGGTGTTGCAGCTGGATGCGTTGTATATACCCTTCATCCCAGTACTTATGAGGTAAAGAAAGAAATAGTTCCAAGCTTATGGCTAACCTGGGCTAGATAATGAGTTCCATACCAGCCCAGGCTAAGAAGTGAAACTTTGTCTCAAAAAAAAATGAACAAAAATTATTTTTTTAGACTGGGTAAACTAAATATTGGAGCTTTGGGAGCAGGTGCTTAAGAGAATCTAAATCAATCAGATTCAGAGAAACCTAAAGCTACAAATGGCAACCAAAGATATTAACATCTCTGGATCTAGTACTTTACCTAGGTTCCAACAATGCCTCCCATTATGCTCCATTACAGAAGTATTTTATAAAAAAGAGTCCTGTGACTCCCCAAGCTGCTGCTTGTCTGCTTTTATTTTGCACAAAATTATTTTTCTGTTTGAACAAATAACTAACATTTATTCTTTGAAAATATACTGTTATGTATAAATATGCATGGTATGTGATTAATTATTAAATCCTAAGTTTTAAAGAAGCAAAAATTGTGGAAGATACATCTGATTGTGCATGAATATACATCTGAAATTTTCAATGCCCTAAAGGCTAATTTTCAGGGCAGCATAAATATATGTAGCAGTGAGAAATTTCCACCCTTCAGCAAAATGAAAAATAAGAGGAAATGTGCAAATTTGTAACAAGTAAATTCACTTGCTCCATAATCTGTGCTCTGCACTCCATATCTGGAGAGGGATAAAGCTGGCAGAAGTAAGACAATAGCCTGTAAAATAAAAGCTCGGAGCTTATTCTGCTGAATGCCACTCGCATAATAGAGGACTGTCTACCTGTATTTTAAGAAAATAAAACACATTCCTTACTTCTTTCTGTTTATTTGGAGATCATCTTCTTGAGCTTTAAAGTAATCTGGTTTTAAAATATCATAGAGAAAACCATGCAAAATAAATGACAACCTACTAGAAGGAAGTAAGACAAGAAAACCAAAGGGGGAAATATCAAAATACAGCATCTGTGGGAATATATTTGTGCGTACTGTATCTTTAAATAAAGGAGCTGGTTTGGACCATGGCAGGTACGTAGAATAGTGGGAGGAGAATCAGAGCTTAGGTAGAGAAGCAGGGTGGAGTCAGCAGACCGCGCGGAAGCCGCCCAAGGAGCAACATGTGAAGAGACACGGGTAAGCCACGAGCCACGTGGCCAACAGATTAATGGAAATGGGTTGATTTAAAATGTAAGAGATAGCTAGCAATGTGCCTGAGCCATAGGCCAAACAGCATGAACTTAATATAAGCGTCTGAGTTATTTTTGGGGACCCGGGCGGCGGTGGGTTCCTAGGCGGTCTCGGGCGGCGGGTCTGTGGGTCTAAGTTTCCGGACGCCCGGGACCGAGAAACCGCATTACAACAGATGGCGCATCCAACGTGGGCCGATTATCCACTTAGAGCCTGAGAAAGATTAAAAAGAGTTCTAGATCGCAGAAATTGAGCCAGGGCAGCTTCCAAATTGTGTGTGTGGAGCGGGTCTTTGTACAAAGAAAGCATGGTCCGGGTCACATTCAAAATGGCGCCGGCGGGCTGTCGGCAGTCAGTGTAAGCTGCAGCTACAACCAGTCTCACAAAAGACTCAGTAACATGTGATCGATTTTAGATTTCTGCCTATTTTGAACAAAAAAGAAACAAAGACGGTTTCTTAATAGCAATATTTTTCGGGGTGTGCTCTGTTTACTGGCCACGAATAAATACACGGTCCGTTTAAAAAAAAAAAAAACTTAGTGATTCAGCCTAATTTGCAAAAACCGTGCTTCTTTTTGGACAATGTATTTTAAAAGCTCTTAAGGTTAGAAGATGATTAATGATTCACAATAAAACAGATTCAGATAAAAAGAAAACCTGTAAACGAATTACAATGTTTGTAAAAGGTACATAGGCCTCAGAGAGAAAATAAAGAGGTTAGAAAAAGTTTTTAAAGCGAGAAATAGAGTGATAAAAATATAATAAGCCACGTAAAGATGGAAAATAGACACAAAATCTGGATTTTGGTTGTTATTGTGTTTTCTTTTAATTTTTTAACTGTTAATGAGCTAACTGCAAAAAGACAATGGATTGCAAAGGCTACTAAGTTAAACAAGAATGTATATTTTAAAGGTATTTTGATTTTGAAATTTGTGTCTAAGGATTTATTGCTTTGGAAGAGTTCTGTTTCTGTTTCCACAGATGAGAACCTGTGGATTGCTTCCAGGCAAATATGGTTTCATCAACCAAGACCCCCTGAAAAAACCTCTGATGAGAAGAGATGGCCAGATCAGCTTCACAGCTGCAGATTATGACCCAGTCTCAACAACCGTGAGATTTTCAACGCCCCTTAATCAGCAGGAAGTAGTAATGAATAACTTCGCCCAAATTCCCCAAATATTGTTTCTAAATGTTTGTTTTCATTATAAATGGTTAATGGTCATAGTCAATCTCTTTCTAAGAAAAAACGGGGGATATGGTATGTAAATGCTTTTTTAAAAAATTAGATTATTAAATTTACAGGTAATCAGCTGTTAATCTCAAAATGCTTTACATTGATATAGATTTTGGTTTATTGATACAAATTTAAGGTCAATTTTGTTATGCTGTATATGTTTTTCTATTCTTGTTTAAGGTATGATGTTCATGTAACTGTTTTAAAATTGTAGTGTATAATTAAGAAATAAAGGTTAATAGTCACTTTTGATAATCAAACTTATAGTTAGGTTAGTTAGGATTTTTAAGTATACAAAGATATATTTCAATTAAATAGATAGTCTTCAAATACTTCTAAGACCTACAGAATATGGCATTTAAAATATTTTAAGAGCTTAGACTTTTCTGGACAGTGAGACAGGTCTATACCTGGCAGCACTAATTTACTTCAACAGGAAAATGGGCATTGAAGAAACTCCATATAGAGTCTCATCTATTTGTGGTAATGGTAAGCCACTGGAGAAAAAACTGTTTTTATATTGACTGCTTGACAGTATGCTGTTTAAACTGGACATGCAGGTTCCATAAAAAGATGACCTCTGGACTTTGGCAGAGCAAGCCAAGATCATCATTCGGGTTCCTGCTTTACAGAGAAAACTGTCAGACATTCTTCAAGACTCAAGGAAAAACAACGGATGAACTGTGCCAAAATGGGCAGAGCGGATTTCCTACTTCACTGAAATGAAAAGAGACTTTGGGCCTGTAGGCTGAAGATGAATGCCCCAACTTTATAAAGGAACTTTGGGTGACTGTCCAGGCAGATAGGTGTCATCTCTGTCCTTTCTAGATTTTAGAAGTCGTTTGCACTTCTGGTTTACTTGGGTAAATATTATATCCTTCTGTGGTCTTTGATGTAGTTGAAGATTAGATAGTTATATATACAGTTTTTCTTAGTCATTTGAAAAATATATTAGATATAAAACTTTAGATTCATAAAGATAAGATAGATGATAGAGTATTTTCTTTAATTTTGCTAAATACAAATAGACTAGATATTGTAACTATAATTCTTGCTTGATAGCTATTTTGTTATATGTAATTTTGCTATGTTAAAATTGAAACCTTCCTTTTTGATTAGAGAAAAAGGGGGAAATGTGGGAATATATTTGTGCGTACTGTATCTTTAAATAAAGGAGCTGGTTTGGACCATGGCAGGTACGTAGAATAGTGGGAGGAGAATCAGAGCTTAGGTAGAGAAGCAGGGTGGAGTCAGCAGACCGCGCGGAAGCCGCCCAAGGAGCAACATGTGAAGAGACACGGGTAAGCCACGAGCCACGTGGCCAACAGATTAATGGAAATGGGTTGATTTAAAATGTAAGAGATAGCTAGCAATGTGCCTGAGCCATAGGCCAAACAGCATGAACTTAATATAAGCGTCTGAGTTATTTTTGGGGACCCGGGCGGCGGTGGGTTCCTAGGCGGTCTCGGGCGGCGGGTCTGTGGGTCTAAGTTTCCGGACGCCCGGGACCGAGAAACCGCACTACAACACAGCATCTTTGTTGGATTTTTAACCTCAGTGTTTTTCTTTGAAGTATGAAATATAAAAGTAATCAGGTAATATAGCAAATTCCTATATAGCAAATATATGCTTATAGTGCGGAATTTCAGCACCCCAGTGACGTGGGAATGTCTCTCTGTATGCTGTGAATATCAATCTTTAAATAAAGGAGCTGTTTTGACCCATGACAGGCACCATAGAAAAAGTAGGTAGAGAATCAGAATAGGTAGGAAAGCAAGGGCGGAGTCAGAGACAGACTGAGCCAGCTACCCAGGAAGAAACATGTAAGGAACACAAGTGAGCCACAGGCCACGTGGCAGACAGATTAATGGAAATGAGTTGAGTTAAGATGTAAGAGCTAGCTAGCAATGTGCCTGAGCCATAGGCCAAACAACATGAACTTAATATCAGTGTTTGAATCATTTTGGGGGCCTGAGGAGCGGCGGGCGACTAAGGGGTCTGGGGCTGCAGGTCTGTGGGTCTGGACCTCCAGGCCGCCTGGGACCAGAAACCTCACTGTAACACCCCAGGAGGGTGAGACTTGAGCTCAGGAGTCTGAGGCCAACCTGAGCATCACAAACAACTCAAGAGACTAAAATAACCCCGCTGGACCCTCGTGAGAACTAGAATTTGGATCCCTGAGCTGAGTAGCCTTAAATCCAAAGTCCTCTTCTGGCTTACACACACCACACACACACACACACACACACACACACACACACACACACACACACACACACACACACACTGGGGGTGGAGGGACACAGGCACACGCACACAAATACATTAACATTGTAACAAAAAGAAAAGGTGAAAAAAAGGAGATAATAGCAAAACTCTACAGGAGAATAATGCCCATAAGTACAATCAAAAGTGTCGTAAGAAGAAGGGAATATTAAAATAACAGGCTGAGTTAAGGTGCACGTAACTGCAAACAGAAATCACTTGTTCTATTTAGGCAATATAGCTCATTCCAGTAAATTGAAGAAAATTGCAGGTTTAGTCAGTCATTTAACAGATACATTGAAGAAACAATTTTGCTACTCTCTTCTAACTGGGGCATTCAAGGGGTCTATCAAATATACATACAGTTTTATAGGCTCAAAGCACATTTAAACAAATGAAATCACATTAAACAGCTTAGTGTTTTGAAATAGCACTAAATAAATATATGGCATACTATTCTACAAAGGTACTAGAAATACTTGACTGTGTTTGTACATTAAAAAATGATTTCCTGCACTGTGAAACTAAAGGCCAGACAACGTGTAAACAGGAACTGTCTCTGAATGGGAGTCTAAAGAGAGCATCTTTAGATTTCAATGATACATTAGAAGTACATTGTTGTAAACACCAATTAGCAAGCAACATTCCACAGACAGTATTTGTGTTTCCTCTGCAACCATTTTCTGCTGAATTTTCTTTTTTAACTATACGTTCAAAGGAGCATCATTTGGAGTGACTGTAGTGTGCATATAATGTGGTTTAAGTAATCAGCATTGATTGTGGCCGGCGGTAGCGTCTCCCAAAAACATCTTGCAGTTGTAGTCAAAAAATAAGTTGATTCTCTTTTTGACTGACTCATTTGAAATGTGTCTCTCAGAGAGATGTGTGCGTGTGCATCTAAGGTTTAACCAAAATGTCACGTATTTTATCTGATTATAAACAAGGACAGAGGTTTGGGGGTTTGTTTGTTTGTTTTGAAAGCAAGCAGCAAGACATTCTGAGACTGACATCACTGGGCAAACTGGAAAACAGTGGACCCAGGAAACCAGTGCCTCCAACATCTTCCTATTAGTTTTGCCCCACTAATTAAAAGATCAGACGCCTCTATTGGTGCCCCCAGGAAGCAAACTTTCTTTTTTCCAACTTACTTGTGAGTCATGTGAGCCTCTTACTATGTACGTCTCATTGGTAAAGCCTAAATCACATGACTACTGCTGGGCTACAGACAGCCCCTACTTTGAGGAGGCCAGCTCCATAGGGCAGGGAATCAACCAGTCTTGGCTAAGACGCTCTAAGGTGGGAAGACAAAGGCTCACTGAACTTCAGATAATCCACTGTAGTAGTGCGGGTTTTGGTTGCCCAGACCCACAGACCTGCATGCCAGACCCACTAGCTGCCCGCTGCTGCTGCTCAGGCCCCCAGAAATGACTCAGATGCTTATATTAACTTCATGCTGTTTGGCCTATGGCTCAGGCACATTGCTAGATAGCTCTTACATCTTAAATCAACCCATTTCTATTCATCTGTCTGCCACGTGGCCCGTGGCTCACCTGTGTTCCTTACATGTTGCTCCTTGGGCGGCTTGCTAGTACTGCCCCTGACTCCACCCTTCCTTTCATACCTATTCTGATTCCTCTGCCTACTTTTTCTATGGTGCCTGTCAAGGGCCAAAACAGCTCCTTTATTTAAAGACTGAGATTCACAGAATACAGAAAGGCATTTCCACATCACTCCACTCATTCAACGTCTCGTATTGAGTGGCTAACACATGTCAGGCCCAGTTCCTTATCTTAATTCCCAGATATTACATTACATTAAAATTCTTTCTTCCTGGCAATCCAGTCCCTTCCACATTACTTACTACTAAATTAAAGGGTGCTCCAAGGCTCAGATCTTGTCATAGTATGACATATTGCTGTATATTCAACAAATATTTATGAACAAATAAATCATAAAGGAGCAAAATGTTATATAAGTAAATGGTGCAAGAAAGAGCATCATTGATGTGGAATTCTAGGTTAACCTTAAAAGGACACAAAAAAATCAATGAGTGTTGTAGGCAGAGGTAACAGTGTATACATACTGCAGTGTATACATACATACATATATGAAGGGACTCTGGGGCCTGGCAAGCATGGCTCTAGTGGGTCTTACTCTTCTCCCCCATTCCCTGTGCCTTGCTAAAATGTAACCATTAGGTTACATTCCTGAAGCTAGCCACCGAGATCTATTCCCTTTTTTCGGTCAATCCCTCCTCAAGATACTGACTACCAAGGTCCATCTGTCAAAGCACTGAAGACCGGAATCAAAAGCCCCATTTGGTTCATGTAATCAACACACGCAATTAAAATTAAACACCTCATCCTAAACACATGGTTTCCCCCTCTTATCTTTGTAAACTCTCATTTGCCTATGGATCACATCTGTCATCCCTTTGTCCTGAAGCAGTCCTTTGTTCCTCTAGGACAAATACCCCTTCCCCTGTTCCCTTTCCCTTCTCCCTCATCCTTTATCTCTAGTCTCTGTCTCTTATTTACTGCCCTCACTCCCTCTGGGGTAAATAAATCTCCTTTGTGCTGTGAACTTAGTCTTAGGGTATCTTGAGTCGACTTCAAGAATCCCTACATACCACATCCTGGAAGTGTGAGCTTAGGAGATAGTAAAGAGATGGTACTGACGTAATGGTTTACATGTGAAATATCCCCTGGCAGTATCTGAACACTTGACAACAGATTGGTGGTGCTTTGGGGGAAGCTATGAAATCTTTGGGAGGTGAGTCTGACTGGAGAAAGTAGGTGATTGGAGACAGGTCTTGAGAGTTATACCTGACCCCATATTGGAGCCACATTTTGTTCCCTGGTCCACAAAGGTGTATGGTGCCCCAGCCACATGAGACATGCAGACCCACCACCATGACCTCTGTCATGTCTTTCCCCGATGCTCTAGTTTGCAGGGCTTTATGTCAGCTTACCCCTCCATGTCACAGTCAATGTGAGAGGGAATTCAAACAGGAACTGAATGGACAAGTCTTCAGACAAAGTCCCCCCTTCCCAGGTGACTTCAGATTGTACCAACTTGACAATAAAAACTAACCAGGATATGGCTCACCATGGACTGTACTCTCTAAAACCATGTTAGATCATGCTGTCTTCCAGGAAGAAGGTTCTACTACCATGTTTTTATCATGTCCAGGAGAAAGTATCTACTGAGGTTGGCTATAGCAAAGCTTCTTAATCTCTTGGGCAAGCGGGGGACCAAGGCTCAGCATCAACCCCACTCAACTGTATCCATGTAGAAGAAAGGTAAGTAACAAACACAAAGGTGAGTAGCAACCACGCTGCTGAAAGACCATCCAGGTGATTCTGAGGGATATTTGTGGCTACAGAATGTGTACTGGGGTGGGGAGCATGTAGATGAGATGATGAAGAAGAAGGAAAAGCAACAAGCATTGTTGTGAAGGTGTGTGGTGGTCTCCTACCTCCCAGTACCCCAACTTCCCTCCTTTGTCGTCCATGTTTCCCTCTATTCCACGCCTGTGCACAATGGCACTGCCAATTGGATGGTGTTCTCCTCTCACTCTTGTTGCCATGACAAAACAGCCTGATCAAAAGCAACCTAAGAAGGAAGGGATTTATTTGGCTTACAACTCCAGGTTATCATCCATCACAGGGAAGCTGAGAAAGAAATTAAATTCATCACATCCATGCTCATTAGCAGAAAGATACGAAACAAATGGACCCATACTTTCTTCACTCTTACACAATTGCAGTCCAGCCTAGGGAATGGTGCCACCCACAGGGGGCTGGGTTAATTATCAAGACAATCCCCTACAGACATGAACACAAGTCAACCTGATGTAGATGATTCCTCAGTCAAGGCTTCAGATAATTTTAGGTTGTATTAAGTTAAAAAAGCCAGTGAGAGGTGGTTATTGCAATCTTCCTAGCTGAGAGAGACTCCCTGGGTTGGTCTTTCTTTAGTTTCACACCAGTGAATTGCATCCAGTTCAGCACCCACACTGAATGCAGGCCTACCAAGAGTTAGCCAATGTGTGACTATGGTATCCAGATGAATGAAACTATCCTTTTCCCAGGGATCTAATGTCATTAAACATCTACATTCTGATATCTAACTATCTAACTGCATGCATTAAACAATTTTGGAATTTTAAAATATGACAATTACATCAAAATCAGTAGAAACTGTGAAACAAATGTCCCATCCTATATGCTCACAACAACTCCACTTTAAAACTGTGTTTGTGGTGGAATAAAAATGACTAAAATTTATTATAGAAATGTATGAAACTGCCAAGAGTTAGAAAAAAAATTAAAGCCTGTCTGTTCTAAAATTGTTCCTGTTGACTTCCAACTTCCTGAATGTTGAATATGTAATATTCAAATGGTAAATTGCAGCTGGATAAGTTAAATTCATTTGTAAGCATCTGAAGCTGGGTTTTTTTTGTACAAACTCTCTGTCTCCTCGTGTGTGTGTGTGTGTGTGTGTGTTCAGGAGAATATATATGTGTATGTAAGTGCATGAACATTTGGACACATACATATAGATGCCAGGAGATAATTCCAGGTTCCCAGGTGCCATTCCACAGGTGTTGTCCATCTTTAATTTTAATTTTAATTTTTTGAGACAGGTCTCCATCTCTGGGAACCTGAAGCTTGTCAACCAAGCTAGACTGGCTGTCCAGAAAGCCCCAGCAATCCATTTGTCTACCTAGTTCTTGGATCACACGTAAAGTGCCACCATGTCCAGCTTTTTATATGGATCTGGGATCAAAACCCTCACACTTGTACAGAAATTATTGCACCAACTGAAACATCTCCTCATCCTCAGAAGAAGAAATGATAGAGGAAAGAGAGAGTAATAGGGAGAGAAATCCAGAACAATAACCTCCAGAAAAACAGAAGTGGCCGAACTCTAATTCACGACAGGTATTTTATCAGGGTGTCATTGACTGTGGCACAGTCACAGGTGAACAAATGAACAGCAGGCCTTTGCTGACCCACAGCCGCTGATGTGGGTGGAGAAAACATCAGAAGAACAAGGCTGTGTAGCAAAAAAGTTGGCTCAGCGAGACTGCAGCTTCAGCTACCATGGCTCCTCACAGACACGCATATCGCTGGTGAGTGCCAGCCTGGAGTTCCGAATCTGCCCCTCCTCGCTTCTCTGTCTTTATATCTGCCTATTGAACCATCTACTTGATGCTCCAATATTAACCGCTCTTAAACCCTGAGTCTGTTCCACACATAGAATCTCAGGTATGCACTTTCATTGCTGCCCTCCCCCCAAATCTTCCAAGTGGGGCTATGGGTCATTTGTTTATCTGTGACTTTCCTGTCTTCTTACTCCTGCAGTAAGTCAGACAACATGACCATCTTCTAAACCCTTGAATTTCAAACCATTGACTCCTCTATACAGCCTGTCGATTGGCAGAGAACAGACGGACCTTCACTGAACTGGACTGGATGTGCTATACCCATGAGTTAACACACTCGGTAACAACACCTGCTGGGAATCTTAATGAGGCTTCATGTTCCTTCCCAAGAGACTTTGGAAACCCAGAGTATAGGGATGTTGGAATCACCCATAGCAACAACCATGGGAAAGAGCCTTATGGAAAGGGGGCTGAAGTGACTTACCAAATGAATCAGTCTGAGGATTTAGGACTAACTGACAGGACTCCATGAGGAACCCTACTGCCCCAACCCTTCATGAACTGATCAGTGGGCGAGGGGTGGGTGGAGGGAGAAAATCAGTTACCACTGGCATCCGTTTCTGGACCACGACAGAGGTATATTCCAAAAGCATTCATTTAACAATTTCTGTATTACTGATTCAGTATAGAACTACAAAGCTAATTTGATGCTGTCTAATTAGAGGTAGATTAACTCACCTATATCATATTTTCTTTGTCATTTTAAAACTCAAGAGTTAAAAAATATATATCATCCAAATACTGTTGTTACTAGTTACGCAAATTGGGTAGTCTAAACTGCGTGGCACATTCACTGTTTACCTAGACGATTGGCCAAGTGCAAGAAATGTAGCAAGTTTCAGAAACATAAAGACATTCTGTTGGAGAATAAGAATTTCTGCTTTTGGCCCCAGTTCACTGGGTCGTCCCAGTCCGATGAAGCAATCAATGACGCATCCTAGAACCCTTGCCTAGTTGCAGAAAGCTCAGTGTAATTTCCAGGACTACCCATAGGGGGCGCTCCTGCGAAGCCGACGCTCGGGTGCGCGTTCCCCAGACAGCTCCAGGGCGCGCGCCCGAGCTCACGTGACCGGGCCTCGGGGCCGCGCTCGAGCTCAATGGCGGCGACCAGCGAAGAGCCGGGGTCCGATCCCACCGGCGGCGGTGCACGGTTCTTCTGCACCGCGGGCCGCGGCCTGGAGCCGTTCCTGATGCGGGAGGTGCACGCACGGCTGGAGGCCACGCAGGTGAGTCGGGCTCGCCGGGTCGCCGAGCCCTGGATCCCTCTTCCCGCCAGCCCCGGGGCTTAGGCCCGGGAAGGACGTTTGAGCCCCGGGCACCCATCCCTGCGAGCACCCAGGTCCTGTGATGAGAGCGGTGAGCATCCAAGCTGATGGAGTGGTTTCTCTCTATCCAGTCTGGTCACCGCACGTCTGTCACGGCCAAAGTTTTAAGCAGAGGGGTGCGGAAGCCAGTTTTGTCCTAGATTCCTGAAAAAGAAAACTTATGCCTTGGCAGTGATTGGAGTTATGCCTTACATGCAAATGTACTTTCCAGGCTCAGTTGAGTCTTGTTACTTTATTGATGAAGTTGGGTTTTTTAATCCCTGCATTCACCAAGGATTTAGAGGGTTTTTTTTTTTTCTTTTTAAATTGTGTGTGCCCACCTGAATGCATAGTATTGGTGGAAGCCTGAGACATCAGCTTATCTCCCTGGAGTTGGAGTTACAGGTGGTTGTGAACTGCCCAACATGGATGTTAGGACTCCAACATGGGTCCTCTACAAAAGGAATAACTCATCTTCACCAGGTGTATCCGATGTTGTATTCAAGTCATACAATTACAAAATGGCAACAATAATACCCGATTCTGAAATCAGGCATTACTATATAATGTCCAACCCAGCCATTCATTTGGCCATATATAATGCCACTCTAGAATTTGCTTTGAGAGAAACTTCAACAGCTAAGAATTCAATTAAATATGAGGGAAACTTTCTTGATATCAAGAGCAGGCAAATGTCAAGATCTGTGGAAAGGAGATCTGAACAAATACCCCCCCCCCTTAATTTGCATCCCAGCTGCTCTGACTAGAAAACAAACTTTCAAGTTGGTTGCTGGAGTTATTCCTTCAGGAATTGCCTTAACATTGCCTAAGCACTTGAGACGTTAGATGCTATATGCACATATGATTTAATCCTCCAAGGTATACTATAAATATGTCACCTTTACCTTTGTTTACAAAGACATAAGGGAACTAACGCTTTGTTAGGACTTGTGTCTGAATCTCGCTTCAAACATATAAAGTTCATATAAAGGAAAAATAAACACAAGGAGGGTTAGTTGGAGAGTTATTTGCAATCATTAGTGTTGGTGTTTAACAGTCCCATAGCAATAAGCTTGCTTTCTGTCCCAGGATGCTTTCGTTTAATCTGTCTTACCTTGATATCTGAGGGGGATGATTCTAAGACACCTCCTTATACAAAAATGCCTGGTTGCTCAAATCTAAATATACAGCAGTACAGTGTTTGCTTATAACTTGCACATATGAACTCTGTCCAGATGACTGAGGGCACTAATGCTGTGTCAGTTGTTAAACAAATTGTTTAGGAAATAATACCAAAGGAGGAGTCTGTGCGTGTATAGTATAGATACCTAGTTCACATCCTAAATATTTTCTGAGATTCATTGCCTCCACCAGAAGGGCTCCTGCAGTTACAGAGGACCAGCTAGCTCCTCCATGGGGAACTGCCCTGCAGTGGAGGGCGAAGACTGTGTCTGCAAAGCCACAGTAAAGAACAGGTGTTCAACTCTTACAGGGTTCTTAATGGATGTGTGATTTCCAATAAATGGTTCCAATTTCTAAGTCTCACTTTTCCTTGGCCAATTTCTACTTTCATGGTATCATGAAAGTGAAGATAGACAGATAGCATGAAGTGTATGGCAAATAAATGGGGCTCTGTAAATGCTTTCCCAAAAAATGAGTTGCACAGGGATACTTTTTTTAAAAAAAAAAAATCATCCTTGTGGTGAGAAGAGTCTCTTGGAAATTTAGGTTTTGCTAGAAGAAAATATTCAAAAATCCGAATTTATAAGACCAATTAATCCGGAAGTGATTGTTTACTTTAAAAGGTGATCACTCAGTTTTAGTCACTTTTTTCCGATGTTAATGAACGTAAGACTCAGGCGGGAAGACTGTTGAAGGTGCATATTTATTATCCCTGGGTGCCAGCCCCAAAAGGTTTTCTTTCAGTAGAGCTGCTGATGAGCTCAGGTGTTTGCATCGAACATGGCAATACTCTCCCTTCCCAGGTGACTGTCACTCAGGTAAATCCTCCAAGGGAGCTTACAGCAGAAACCCTCCTGTGTGTTCCCGTTAGCTGTTTTGCATGAACACGGAAACAAACAGAATAATATGGCGAATTCTCCCAGCTCATCAACCAGCTGCCGCAGAGATCAGCCCACAGTGAATTCTGCTGCATTCACCCCCTGCCATACTTCCAACCCAGGATATTTTGAAGCAAATCCTAGGAATCATCTCATCTGCGTGTCTGCTTATACTGTGACTCTTCTGTAGCAGTAAATACAGTGTAAAGGAGGTAAACTTTAAAATACATCACCTCATCATTTACACAGCTACACAAAAATTATTTCTTCACAAAGCATACCTACCTAGTATTTAAAGTGGAATCTGTTTTACAATATCACTTTTGTCTTTAAGTATGTGTATTTAAGTAGGGTCTTAAGTACCACTTACATATTGTAATTGGTTGATATTTTTCATCTCATCTGTAAATTTACTTTGTTTTTTTTTTTTTTGTTTTGTTTTTTTCCCTCAAAAGTCTCATATTAAAGTGACTGGCTTGTTTGCCCTTAAACTAAAGCAATCCATCAAATAAAAGGCCTGACAAAAAATATTTTTTAGGCTGTGTGTGTCATGATTGGTCCCTGTCGCATGCCTGTAGATTTTCTTAGTCACATGATTTCTGTTAGATTTTTCTTTTTCATTGTTGTATTTATATCCCTTTAAAAAAAATATTAAGCCTTTCTCAGCTCAACAGAGCCAGTTTCCTGACCCACCATGGCTACGCTATCCAATAGGGTCACCACCCCCACAGTGGCTATTTAGAGTTAAGAACCCATTTTTTTCCTGACACCTCAGTGCTCAGAAGCTATGCATCTTGGTGGCCCCTGGATCAGATACCCTCCTCTAGATTTGTGATTTGGATGAGAATGGCCCCTACTGGGGCCATTTGAAAGTTGGGTTCCCAGTTGGCAAACTGTAAAGAAAGAATTAGGAGCCGTGAACTTGGATGAAGTGTGTCACTCGGGGTGAGCCTTTGGAGTTTCAGAAGCCCATACTAGGCCAAGTCTGTCACTGTCTCTTCTCTGTCTCTGCCCCACCCCACTCCTTCCCTTTTGCCTCCATCTTGAGGATAAGATTTAAGCTCTCAGCTTCTGCTCAAGCACTATGCCTGCCTGCTGCCTGCTGCCTGCCTGCTTTTCCACCATGATCCCCACCAGGATGATCATGGACTAACCTTCTGAAACTGTAACCAAGCACCCAATTAAATGCCTTTTTTTTTTTTTTTTAAGTTGCCTTGGTCATGGTATCTCTTCATAGAGAGAGAGAGAGAAATAAACAAATGAATGAATGAATGAATAATAGGATCTAAGAGGTGGTGGCCCACACCTTTAAGAGGGGGGATCTCTGTGAGGTTGAGACCAGCCTGCTCTACATAGCAAATTGTACACAGAGAAGTCCTGTCTCAAAAAACCAAAAGAAAAGTAAGACACCAACATTTATTTCTGTGGCATGGTTTAATGTATTTCCCTAAATCTTGGTCCTTTTGTGTGGCTATAAATGAACACTGCAGATCGAGTACTGCGTAGAAAAAGAAATGTACTTTTTCCAGTCCTAGAGGTTCAGAAGCCTAAGAGTGAGGGATTTTATCTATGAGGGACTTCTTACTGCCTTCTAACATGGCAGATAGCATCTGAGGAGGGAAAGTAAAAGGCACACAGAGGCTCACCAGGGCCCAAGTTCATGTTTATAACGAGCCCATTTCATCAATCACATTAATCCACGCAGGGCTCTCCCTTAGAAAGGCCCTACCTCTCATAATGCATGGTGTGTATTTTCAGCACAGAAAGTTGGGGCATGTGGAAACCTAGGACTCCATCTGGTCATTTGTGATCAGCACTTGGTCAGATTGAAGCCTGATTCCTCATCCCTATGTCCCAGTCTTTAAAGGTGCCTGGATACTTTAAAATATTTAACACACACATTTAGACTACTTTAAATGCAGGGAAACCCCTTTATAACAGTCTGTCATGTACAAAATACTCACTTTGGTAAGAATCAGTACCTTGAAGATAAAGTTGCATGCAGCAGAGGTGATGTTATATTAGTCATCCACTGATCTCTAAATCCACAGAACAGTGACTATTGGCCCAGGCATTTAACAGGCCAAGTAGTTTTTCATTTTCTAATAGCATTGTGACTGTGGGGTATAGTTAGAGCGAAGAGGGTCATTTTGTTGTCATTTCTGTGAAATGGGATGATTATATAAGCCTTTCCAAGGTTCTGTGTATCCCTTTCAATTGGATGCTATTTTGAAAATTAAATCTATTTTAGCATTCTGTCTTTAAAAAGCCAAAACAATCTTAGACATCACCCTACCAGATCACTTGGCACTTTAAAAATCCATTCTACGTCTAAATAGTGTCTGTAGAACTGGAAACTTTGCTACCTACCAGGGATACTGTGGTTTGCCTAAACTTAAATATCTGCTAATCTTTGAGCTAAACGTGACTCCAGGACTCTAAAAGGAAAGCCAGAAATGCTAAGCAGTTAGACATGCTGGCAGGGAAGGGCTCTGAGCTCATCCCATGTGTTAAACAGCAGACCAGTTGGTTCAGACACCTCATCTTCATAATTCAGATGGGAAGAGCAACTTGTAAATAGCTTTTCAGATACACCGATTGGAATGAAAATTCTAAAATATTATATTATTCTGTTACAGCATAATTGAATGCGATCAGTTAGAAGCAATAAACCAAGGGCTGAGGGATCCTCCTGGGTAAAGGCGCTGCTGCCAAACCTGACAGTCGGAGTTCAGTCTTCAGGACCCCCATGGCGAAGAGAGACACTCCACGGGTTATCCCCTGCCCTCCATGTACACACTGGTCCACATGGCCCCACACGTAGATGGTCACACAAATAAACTAATGTTCAGAAGTAGTGGGGAGTGGTGGAGAGATGTGTCAGGGGTTAAGAGTGCTATTCTTCCAGAGGACCTGAGTTCCTAGCACTCAGCGTCAGACTGCTGACAACACCCCACTTCCAGCTCCAAAGCACTCCTCATAGACATCCAAACACACATGGCACGCACGCATACCCATAGAAAGAGGCTGAGAGCATAGCTTTGCTCTTGCAGAGGACCTAAGATAGGATCCCAGCACCCACATTGCATAGTTCACAGTTGCCTGTAACTTCAGCTCCTGGAGGCTCCAACCCACCACATTTGTGCTTTTGTACACATACTTACAAATAATAAAAATAACACTGGCTTTAGCAGTTGGAATTTCTAAATGCTGAGATTCACTCTCTGTGGTGATATATTGTTACAGTGAGGTTTCTTGGTCCTGGGCGGCCTGAGGTCCAGACCCACAGACCTGCTGTGCCCCAGACTCCTTAGCCACCCACCTCTGCTCAGGCCCCCAGAAATGACTCAGACGCTTATATTAACTTCATGCTGTTTGGCCTATGGCTCAGGCACATTGCTAGCTAGCTCTTACATCTTAAATCAACCCATTTCTATTAATCTGTCTGCCACGTGGCCTGTGGCTCACCTGTGTTCCTTACATGTTGCTCCTTTGGGCAGCTTCAGCTCGGTCTGCCTGACTCCACCCTGCTTCTACCTATGCTCTGATTCCTCCTCCTACTTCTTCTATGGTGCCTGTCATGGCCCAAAACAGCTCCTTTATTTAAAGATTGATATTCACAGCATACAGAAAGGCATTCCCACATCAATATATTGTATATCAAAGGACAGAGCCTACTCTCCAGCCCCCCCCCCCCTTTGTCTTAGGTTTTTTGAGACACGGTTTTTCTGTGTGACAGCCCTGGCTGTCCTGGAACTTGCTTTGTAGACCAGGCTGGCCTCAAACTCACAGAGATCCTCCTGCCTCTGCCTCCTGAGTGCTGAAACTGTGTGCAACACCACTGCCTAGCTATTGGGCCCTGAACTCACAGAGATCTAGGTGAATCTGGGATTAGAGGTATTGGTCACCACTCCTTGACTTTTGTGGTTTGACTGGGTGGCTCTGTCCTCTGATATATTCCAGACAAATTTTATTAAATATACAATATATCACCACAACTCTTCCCTCCTGCTTTGAGGTAAGGTTAATATTCACAAAGAGAAAATTTCTTGTATTTACATATGTGACTATGTGACTCACAGTGACCAAATTAGTAAGCTATTTCTGTGTTTTTCATATGTAACAAGACTAGTAAGCCTTATGTAAATTCTTAAGACAATAATGCTGCTTTGTGTTTTGAAAGTGGATTTGGTATTTTAATTAATCAGCCAGCGTTCTGTTCTCATGATCTGCTGTTCTGAATACATCAACCCTCCCCCTTCCCAGCTCTGTCAGTTGAAACCCTGCCATGTTCTTGATAAACCTTTCTTTTAATAAGGGTATTTTAAGAAAATCTGATTGTATAAACTGTTTTCCTTAGTAACCAAACAAAGAAAAGAAGTAAAAATCATGGAACAGTTAAGGAAGTGTGAATGTCCAGATCACTGGATACTTAAGTAAAATTCATGATCTAGGTTTTTATGTCCATTTTCTTGTTTCTATTACTTTAATCTCTCTTTTTAAAAACATGTATAGTGTTTTTCTGCATGTATCATATTCATGCAGTTCCCATAGAGGCCAGAAGAGGGCATCAGATCCCCAGGAACTGGGATTACAGATGGTTGTAAGCAGCCATTTGGATGCTGGGGACCACTTCCTTTACAAGAACAGCAAGTGCTCTTAACTGCTGAGCCCCTTTTCTATCGTGTGTGTGTGTGTGTGTGTGTGTGTGTGTGTGTGTGTGTGAGAGAGAGAGAGAGAGAGAGAGAGAGAGAGAGAGAGAGAGAGAGAGAGAGAGAGAGAGAGAGATTGAGAGGTTGAGATTTACTTTATGTGCATTGGTTTTGCCTGCATGTGTGTCTGTGCACCGTGTGTGGGCCACCTGCTTGAAAAGGTCAGAAGAAAGCTTCAGATCCCTAAAACTGGAGTGATGGGTGGTTGTGAGGTCCTGTGTGGATGCTGGGAATCAAACCCAGCTCCTCTAAAGAAATAGTCAGGGCTCTCAACTGCTGAGCCATGTCTCCAACCCCTGGGTGATAACTTCTTAAGAATGTGGATCTTAGTTCATTCTGCTGTGTCAGAATAGCTGGCACCAGGTAATATACTAAGACAGATCTATTTGAATCAACGTTCAGGTAGGAGGAAGCCCAGGTAGCAGGGACAGTCTCTGAGATGGCCACACCCATCTGTGTCACAGTGTGGGGGAGAAGTTCAGAGCCCGTCTTAAGAAGGGGCGGGTCTGCAGGAGAGGGCTAGGAGCCCTGCTTCTCTTTTATGATAGCCTGTCTTACTGGGAAGTAGCTACTGGCATGAGACCCAGCTCACCCTAGGTAACCAGCATCCATTTCAAAGTTAGTGTGGCCCAACCACTGCGTGCTAGGCCAAACCTAGAATAGGCTCTGCCGCCTTGTGGTGTCATCATACTGACCAGCCTTCCTGCACATGACCCTTGGGGGTACACATTCAACCTGTAGCCAAGGTACCCCAGACTCCCTGCTGCCTTAGTTCCATATAACTTAGGATTATGTCCGTTAGTCCTTTGGCACCAAGTACAGTTTCCCACACCACACTCAAGGCTCTGTAAATCAGTGAGTCTCCCGTTTCCTTTCTTCCTCCACATACCGCATGCTCGTCCTAAAGCCCATGTCTGTGTGATGTGTATATCTCACTCTGTCTACACTCACGTGTCCCTCATGTCTCCCTCAGTAAGCTCTTCCTGCAGCATCACATTCTACACCCCGTCTCTTATGCCCCTTCCAAGGTAATTTTTTTGTCCGCTAAATCATTGCTGTCACAGTTTTCATCAAAATTCTTTAATGGCTGCCCATTACCATCTGTGGTACTCAGAATTTCATGGCCGTTTATCAGGCTGGCCTGAGCTATGCCATCCGTCCTCCTGACATTACCAATCAGCATAATTCAGCCAAGGCTGCCAGAATGCTGACAGCTTACTGCAGCCAGGTTTCTGTTGCTTTTGCACCTGCTCCTGTTAGAATCCTGCTTCCTAGATCTTACAGGATACATCCCCAACATTTTAGAAACAGGGACCTCATTCTCGGTGCTATCATACTGTACAGCTTAGCAGTACAGCGAATAAGCAGTTAAACATTTTCATTTTCTTCTGGGCTTAACTTATGGTATTGTCTTACAAGTTTTACATCTTAGTTTATATGTCCGTTGCATTATTGTTCGGTATTTGTTGTATGTTCCCTGGTAGACATAGAAATATTTAATAAACATCCACCTTAGTCTAGACACCTAATTTGTGTTATGCATATTAGCCATCTTTGGCCTACTTTTAAACAGTGGTGAGGTTTGGAAGTGCAATTATTGAATATTTTGTCTTTTTTTTTCCCCCAGTCACATGGGTGTATACTTCACAAGAGGTCGCATAGTAGTGTGACCATGTGACCTTTTACAGATTATGTAACCTATCCGAAATGTCAGTTTGTGATGCGGGAAATGGGCATGATAAAGTCTGCCTTGGGAAAAACACACATTGGCAGTGCCTACTGCAGAGCCTAACAAATGACAGATGCACCACAGATGACAAAGGAGAAGAGAAAGTGGCCCCTTCCTCTGACCCGAGCCACACTAACATCTGTTTCTCTGTGTCCAGGTTGAATATATTTCAGGAAAAGTGTTTTTCACCACCCAGTCAGACTTGACCTCGATGAAGAAGTTGAAGTCGGCAGAAAGACTGTTTCTGTTGGTTAAGAACCAGCTTCCGATCACAGCTGCCCAGCGCAAAGGTACAGTGTGTGCCCGTGGCTTTTGCCCACTTGCTATGTGACCACAGTTGCCCACCCAGCAACCGTGTGTCTCTGTGTGTCACCCTCCAGAGCGGTCACTGTTAGTTACAGAGTTTCTAGCTCCCTGGAATTACCACAAAGCTAGAACCAACTCCTTCGCTTCTCTGCAGAACCTGCTTCCTGCCTTCTGGGTTTTGTTGTTCACATGTTTTTTGTTTGTTTGTTTTTGGTTTTTTTCTAGAGATAAAAAGGCTAGATAAAAGAAAATAGCTCCATTGTATTTATTTGATTTTCTTTTTTGAAACATACTAACCAGAACACAATTTTGCATCATGAGTTGGTAAAAACTGTCATCTTTTAAATTTTAACGAAACGATATAGTTGGGAAATTACTGAAGCCATTTTTAAAAGGCAGACACGGCAGGATTTAGCACAGCCTTATCCTTTACTCTGATTTCTATGTGCATATGACAGCAAAGAATTGCATAAATCTGTAGGAAACTATTTCAAGAAAAGTTGCACATGACAGAAATCAAGATTGGGATTGTCATTGTCATCTTGAAGGCACTATAGTAATAATTTTTAGATCAACTTTGTGACTTTTGTTAATAAGGAAAGGTTAAAAGTCACTGGGCAAGCTGACAGCCCTGAACTTAAAAGTGGCTAGTGTATCTGAGGTTTGACTTCATGGAAACTCATTTTAAGATTTATGTTAATGTATCTGTGGTCTAAAATGAAATACTCTGTTTCTGATCTCTATATTTTTTTTAGTTTATGGATAAGGGCGTTGTTATCTCAAAGATCAGTGTATCCCCTGGGTCTGTGCATAAACTCCCCATCCGCTGAGTATAGTACCACGGGATAGATAAATGGCTTTATGATAGTATATGGAATTTTTATATATTTGATAAATCTTAGATCTCTGTAATGAAATTTATTCTGCTGTACATTCATAGAACAAATTATATAAACTCCAAATAGAAGTGAAATTTTGTTCATATAGCAATTCAGTAAAACATTTTAAAGAAATAAAGGTCATGAAATCTGGGTTGACAAATGTAACAGAACGTTGTCTATAAAGCTTGAAGATGGATACAATGAGGTTTTATTTGTTTAGGAAAAATACTGAAGGAAATGCAGAGACTCATAAATGATGACCCAGGAAGTTGGCTGAAGACAGTTTCACTTTGGAAAAAACTTATTGAACGTGATGCAAAAAAAGAAGTTTCCCAAAAGGATGCTAACCCACTAAAACGAAGAGTAGGAGAAAGTGAAATGGTCGTTGCTAAGAAATTAAAACTAGAGGTACAAATGGCTGAAGAGAGTCACAGGGAAGGCCAGCAGGACAGACTTCCCGAAGACTCACTGGAGCAAGGGGATGCTATCACTAAAACTGACAAGCTTCAAGAGCAAGGATCCCAGAATGACACGGTGAAGGCCGCTGACACCCAGAGCCAGGTGGACTTGACCTTCAGGGTTTCCTGTCGCTGCAGCGGGAGCATCGGGAAGGCCTTCACTGCACAGGTATGCTCATCTGCCAAGTGAGATCCTACTCCCAAAAGCACAGCCCTTACAGCACAGATAACATGGCCCAAAGGATGAGGTCTGGCTTCGTTTGGTTGTTTGTCTCCTGTTTCAGCTTTGCCTCAGCAGCCTGTCCGTTTCCATACGGTGGCCTTTTGCCTTCTTTGTACACATTTTCTGAGTTCATAGATGTCCTTTGCATTTGTAAATGCTGATGCTGTGGTCTTATTGTGTGGGAGTTCTTCATTACAATTGTACACTTACTGAGGACCACCCGGCTCTCTGTGATGTTTGTAGGCTTGTTTGTGGAACTAGACACAAATACCAGTGTACATAAAGTCTTAACAGTCTAGGAAGGATGGACACCTATTTCTATCCCAAGACCTCTTTGCTTGGCCTTACAAGGTTCAGTGGCACAGAATTGGCCTGCGTCTTTGAGCCAAACTTAGAATCACACAGACCCTAAAGGTTGGGTCTAATGAAGCTGATCTGGTCATGTGTAGACATGGAGGATCATAACAGTTAATGCGTAATCTTTCAGTGTGGTTTAGTTCAGGCCATGGCCTTATGTCACCCACCTGAGATTACCAGGGTAGAGATTACACACAACTAGAGAGTAGTCATAAGGGCTTCGAAGATGGAGAAAAGAAAATACAGCTCTGTTTCCTTGTGTTGGCGGTCCTGGAAGTTATATTTTGATATCACTAAATGGCTGTCACGTGATAGCGAGAACTCTTCTATTTTGAAGTTTTCTGTCTTATATTCTTACCTTTTCTGTAACTTGCCTCTTTGCAGGAGGCAGGAAAAGAGGCTGGAATTGCTCTCATGAGGAAGTTTGGATGGAAAGCCAATTTGAGGAATCCAAATTTAGAGGTAATGAATAGCTGTCTGTCTATACAGCAGCATCTCCTTTCCATACATTTCAGGTTGACTTCAGTTATAAAATGTCTGCATGGATCCTGCAGCCAAATAGTACAGGAATGTCTTACCCAAACTGGAGTCACTGGGCCACGGCTGAAGAAAACATTTCTAGTGGGGTTGTGGAGCCATTCTCCTTGGTCTTCAGATACATAACAAATATCTTTATAGGAGATTATGTCTTACAGCTGCCATGTAAAGAAAGTGACTAAGAACCCAAAGACCCACAAAATACGATAGTATTGTTCCTGGTGGCTTTGCGGGGCTTGTGGGATTATGTTTATCTTTTACTTGGAACAAATAAATTAAGGAAGGAACAAAATTAACCTTCCCTATATTTTGAAAACCGTCTTATGAATTTGGCAGGCAGTAGTTAGCTGTCTTAATAACTTATGTATAAATTTATTCCATGTGATACAACTTTATGTGGGGACAGACAGACCTGGCCAAATAAGTCAGAACCCTTTGTGAGTTGTTGGAATTTTTTTTTTCCCTTTTTTATCTGTATTTTTACCTCTAAAACATTGTGTCCGATATAAATCCAGTGGTGGACCCAAAATAATTTAGGCCCAGGTTTTTTGGCATGGTATCGCTTCCCCCACTTCCCCTTCCTCATGTTTTCTTCCTCATTACACTGTCAAAACAATCTCACAAAAATACCCTCAGTTTAGCTCCCTTCCCACCATCTCATGGAGTTAATAATAGTTCTAGTGGTTAAAGTAACCGTACAAAATCATAATCGGTATTAGAGCAATGTATAATAAAATGTATGACTCAAATCAGTGAAGAATCAAATCTTAAATTTTATCCTGAAAAACTGATACGAAGTCATTTTTATAGTGAGAGAGAAGCTGTTCTTGACATTTGGTATGTAGAAATGAGATCGATATATATTAAAATTTGAAGTAGAACAGAATTCTATTGAGTAATTTTGCTAAAATGTGTGATCAATACAATTGGAAAGTTGAACTATGGTGTTGGAGATCGTCCACTTCATGAATTCTTGGAACTCTTCTGTACTGGAATGGCTCTGGCGAGAGTGCTGGTGTGGAACCTGACCTCGGGAGCTGGCGTGTGGGTATGATTCGGTGATGGAGCATTTACCCAGCATATGCCTGGCCCTGCATTCAGTGTTTGATCTCTAACAGCAAATGGGGGGAAAAGACACTTTGGGTGAAAGTACCAAGGATCACATGGCTCACTGGGTTAGAATGGTCAATGAAGCCCCTTAGACAGTAAGAATAAGAGAAATTCCCATTAAATTCTATCTAAGATCTAATAGAAGCAAGGAAAGAGGCTAGGGGCTTTTCGTTGGTGAGGGAGGGGGGTGTTTGTTTGTTTTGTTGACTTGACACAGATGGAGTTATTTGGGAAGAGAGACCTTAGTGGAAACAGTCAGATGGTCTGTGAGGCATTTTTGTAATTGATCTTTGATGTGGGAAGGTGCAGCTCAGGGAGGTGGCAGTACCACTTAGGCAGGTGGTCCTGAATTGTACAAAGCAGCAAGCTGGGCAAATCATAGGAGTAAGCCAGTGAGCAGCACCTCCATGGTGTCTGCTTTAGTTCCTGCCTCAGCTCCCTCCTTGAGTTCCTGCCCTGACTTCCCTCAGTGAAGTGTAACCTGAGAGCTGTAAGCTAGAGCAAACCCCTTCCTCCCCAGAGAGCTTTTGGTCCTAGGCTTTCTTACAGCAATCAAAACCTAACTAAGACACTGGTCTGTGTGAAGGCATAAATTTACCTTTACAAAACTTTGTCTCAGGGAAGACCATTTTTCTAGAACATCTAGTGCCTGAGGGCAGGGCCCAGGTCTAAAAAGAATCTAGGAAAAATCTCAGGAATGTGCCTGACAGCCAGTAGATTCAAAACTTGGATTCATGCAGAAAGTTTAACCAATGGTTTCCAATAACTACTGTACTCCATACCCCTTTACCAGTCCTGAAATGCCAAGATGTATAACATCCACTTAGGTTTTTTTTTTCCTTTAAAAACCCTCTCACCCCTTAGCTCAGGGCCGAATTCCCTCCACTGCATAGGAACATAGGGTTTTGGCCTGGGTTCAAACTTGTCCAAAAGAATAAACTGATGTTTATCATGTGTTTGCATCAGAATCCAGCTCCCTGGTGGTCTTGGGGGGGAGGGATCTCTCGACATGGGGACATGGGTACCGACACCTGCAGATGCTAGAAAGGACACCCTGGCTTAGGGAAGCTTCCTCTGGTGTGCGGTGTCTGTCCCTGGGGTAGGCAGCCCTGCATGGCTGCAAGTCTTTCTTGAGGTTAGAGCAGGCTTGAGGAAGTCCTATCAATCTATCCCAGTCTAAAAAACTCAGTTCAGGTATTGCAGTCCAGAGAGTCCAGCAAAGGAAGACCTGAGCTCTTTGACATGTGGCTCTGTGGAGCTTACCCACCACCCAGTCTTTTTTTTAATGAAATGAACCTAAACTTGGTTCACTTCTGGTTAAAAACAAAAGATTATAGTTTTTCCAGATATGACAAGTAGGTTTTGGCACTTCTTACCAAAATACAGGTCATATAAACTCAAAACAAATGCTTCAGATTGTCTAACTTGCTGTGACACTTGCTTATCCATTCTGATTCTGTTTGTTTCAGATCTTCATGCATCTGAGTGACGCCTACTCTGTGGTGGGGATTCCCCTGCTCAGGTAACCACTGTAGTTGTGGAATTGAGAACTTATTTTTATTACGTACTATGGAGTGCTGATACAGCAAAGGAGACAAGCTTTCTGGGATCTCACCCATTGGAACTGATTGACCACGGCAGTCCACAGATTGCAGGATGAATCTTGAAACAATGTATCATCATTTCTATTATTAAGTAGTTTGCACAGACCCATGTATAAGCTACAGTTGTGACTCTCTTGACATCTTGGAGATGTCATAAGAAAAGTTACTTGATTGTATATTGAACATTCTCTGGATTTCATTGCCATTATTTTTTTTATTATGAGTGGCTATTGCTCACTTTAAAAATCATTTTCAAATGTCTTCCTACTCACGCAGGGTACTAAATAAGTTCAAATTCTTTTTTAAAAAACCAAATTCTTACTATGCAACAGGCACTTTTTCTAGGTGCTTTGGAAAGAAAGCTGTTTAGAGGCAAATAATCATTCTTAGGTTCTTGAAAGCTTGTAAATGTCAATGTCATTTTTTAAATGTCTGTGTGTCTAACCCTGTTCATACAATATAGTGATTAGATACTTTTCTGTTAATCCTGCATTTCCTTGTGTTTTCTCGGTCTTAGATGAGAATGCATTTTTTAAAAATACTTAAGATGGTTTTATAATGGCTCTTATCCAGAGGTGAGCTCTCCAGCCAGCTAACACAAGGCAGTGAGCTTTGCAGATGCCCGAGAATGCTGAATGGTAGTGTCCCTGCTATCTGCTGGTCATGTGGCAGGCTGTACGAGTGTCTCACCACCACTAAGGATTAGGAGTTAGATAAAAGGTCCTAGCACCACAGCCCCTGTGAGACCATTACCTGCCTTGGCACCTGCTGCTTTCCCTGGACCACAGCTACCCCTCTGCCAACTGTGACCACCTCACCTGCTGTAGGCTGCTTTGTCTTCAGGCTGCCCTGCTGCAGGACCCTGGATGACTTTAATTCCAGTACTTCTGCCTTTCTGGCTTGCTGATAGAAGGAGGAAAGGGCTGAGTGATTGAATTTGAACAGTGTATTTGTTGATAATCACCAAAGCAAAGGCAGGAAAGACAAGAAAACAGCCAGCCTAAGATACATTCTTTATAACAATTCATATCGTGGCCTAAGGAGATGGCTCAGAGCACTGGCTGCTCTTTCAGAGACCCTGAGGATTCCCAGCAACCACATGGTGGCTCACAAACAACCATCTATAATAAGATCTGGCGCCCTCTTCTGGCCTGCAGGCAGAACACTGCATATGTAATAAATAAATAAATCTTAAAAAAAACAATTCATATCATAAAGTAAGTCTCATTCGGTCTCTGTCTCTCTGTACCTCTCCCTTTCTCTCCCCCCTCCCTTCCCTCCTTTTCTCCTTCCCCCACCTTAGTGCTGGGGATCAAACCCAGAGCTACACACACACACATAATACACACACATATACATACACACACACAAACATACACACACACATACACACAACACACACATATACACGCGTACACATATGCATACCTACACACACACAATACACACACACAAGCTATACAAATGTTGTATTTCTGAGCTATGTTCCTAACCCCCAAAAAGAATGTATTACTTTGACCCCCTTCTACCTTCCCCCAAAAAGGTGAGTCTAAAAATTGACTAGAAAAGGAATATCTCAACCCTAGTGGTAATAAATGCAGCAGTGATATATTTAAATTTCAACACCAAATAAACTAACATTTTAAATTTTAATTATATATAAAACTTAAATTTTTATTTAGCAAGTATATATAACTTTAAGTGTTTTAAGTCGTTAAATATTATTCCAAATTTTTTCATACTTGTAGAAATACAAGAAGTCATGCATATAACATTGCAAATAATAATTAGTAATAAGCTGAAAGTTTAAAAACACATATGTACCTGAAAATTAAGACAGAACTAGAATCCATAGTGTGAATGAGAAGGTTACCATTGATATCCTGTGGTAAGTTGAATGGATTGTCTCAGTGAAGGAAGTGGCTCAAATGTGTCTCTTGACTGAAAACTGATTTGTAAGAGTGTGAACCTAACATGGTAGCCCTGACCATGGAAGAGAGTGGAAAATTATGAAACAGCATAAGATAGCCAGAATGTCTGAGGGCCGCATCCAAATTCGTGTCTTAGTAGTTCCTAAAGGACTTGCTTTCATTAAACACAAGAACTGTCTGGATCGTTTAAAGAGTAGTTTGGATTCCAAGGGTATTAATTGTACCTACACCACATGGTCACAGTATCCTATCACTTCTCTACTATAAAATCAAAAAAATATTATATACTTTATAGCTATGTATTGGTATAATATGACATCATGACCAAAGCAACTTAGGGAAGTATGAGTTTATTGGGGGCTTACAGTTCCAGAGGGTTAGAACTCACTACCATTGTGGCGGGGAGCATGGCAGCAGGCAGGTAGGCATGGTGCTGGAAGTAGCTGAGAGCTTACCTCTTATCCACAAGTTGGAGGCAGAGGGATAGATTAGGTCTGGCTTGGATCTTTGAAATGTCAAAGCCCACCCCTAGTGACACACCTCCTCCTACAAGGCCATGCCTCCAATCCTTCCCAAACAGCTCCACCAATGGGGACCAAGCATTTGCATATAGGAGCCTGCAGGAGCCGGTCTCATTTCAAACCACCAAAGAAGCTTTGGCTGGAGTTAAATGAGCCAGCCTGTGACAATGTTTGGTGCTGTTGGTAGGATTCGGAGTGTACTGAATACATTTTAACTTTTATTTTTAAAATATTCAGCATCTAGTGAGAAATGGGGGGGGGGGGGGTAACACTGACTAGTGTAAGGAATCCATTCGACTAGTTTCATGTGAAACAATGGTGTGTCTGAGTAATAATCAAGTCCAAGAAATCCAGTCTGTCCCTAAAAGGGATAATAAATTTGTTTCTGCCAGTTTAAAAAAAGAAAAAGTAAAAAGAAATTCAGTGAATAGAGTGGCACATGATAAATGATTGACCAGTTAGGAAAGAGTTAACTAATGGATGGCAGATGAACAAAGAACCTAAGACACTTGCAAAGTTGGGCATGGCAACACACATTTATCTTCTGAAACAGGATGCTCTGGGTGCGTGGCGAGTTCTAGGACAGCCTAGACTACTTGCCAATACTTGGTCAAAGGGAGGGAGGCAGGAGATGGGAGGCAAAGAGGATACAAGTGTAAAAGGAAAGTGTGAAGGGATTAAGTAAGATCCCCCAGTGGGCAAGAGAAGGTAAGGATCTTTAGATAATAGTAGCAAAATTTCTGTCTTCATTTCTTTTCTCTCTGTGATAAAATACTCTTAACAAAAGCTGCTTATGGGAAGAAGGAATTCGTTGGCCCCCAGGTCCAAGTCACAGTCTACTGTGGCTGGGAAATTACATATTAGCCACAGCCAAGCACAGGAGGCAGTGAATGTTTGTATGTAGTGCCTAGCTTGCCCTCTCTATTATATACAGCCTAGGATTCCCTACTTAGAGAAGAACTGTGTTCACAATTAAGATGGGTCTTTCCACATCAATTCTAGATCTAACCTAAGTCTCCACAAACCCTCCCAGGTGTTAGAACAATGCTAACTACCCCATCTTTGTCTTCATGAAGGATGTTGTGTAAGAGGGAAAAAAAGAAATGTATCTACATGGGAAGAGCCAAAACCTGTATTTCGTTTTTAAACAACTGAAATCTGATTTAAAACAAATCCTAAGCAAATAGATCATTGTTTTTATTCTCAGGAATCTGAGCTTCCTTCAAGCTCCTCCATGCTGGTTTGAATGGGTCTTTGTTGGAGTCAGAGCAGGTCTTGATGTCTAGGTTTAGCAAAGTAAGAACACGTTTGCATTTGGCAGGCATTGTTAGATTGTTCAGAAGTCCTGTATAAATCCCTGCTTCTTAAAAGATTTTGTAAACTTTCCAGCTGAGGACCATTTTCCACACACGGTCTCTTCATTGCTGTCCATAGTATATATTGATGTGTTTTGTAGCAAGATAATTGCCAAGCTTACTCTATAGGAGCAAAATTCATTCATCAACAATACTGTGGTCTGTATACCACGATCTTACAGCTTGGAATTCAAGGCTATGAATATGATACTATTTATAACGTGGACTATTCGTTTCTGAAAAGACTTCAGTTAAAATGCCAATTCACATGGTTTTACCTTTCTAGAACGAGAAGCATAGTCACAGTGTCTCCCCGGAAAGCGGCATGTCATCTGGCTCTAAGAACTTAAGAGGCTTGTGGTGGATAAAAAACCAACAGAATAAAGTCAGATAAAGATGAGAAATGCAATGATAAAAGACTTCAAAGCCTGGAATTACACTGAAAGTCTTTTAGAAGAGTGCAGAAAACATTGTAGCTTTGTGTGAAAGCCCTCTCGCCATTTTAAAACTAAACCTCCTCCCGAAACACCGGCACAAATTCTTGAAATCATAACTTCTTTATCTTATTGACAAACTGTAGATACAAAACCTGATTGAACTTTCCAAGATGCCCCTTGCAGGTTTCACTAGAAAGGTAGAGGTTGGGGAGACAGTCTGTAAAATGATTGCTGTACCCTCATGAGGACTTGACTTCGTCCTCAGAACCCCATAAAAAGCTGGATATGGTGGCATATGTTTGTAACCCCACCTTTGGGCAGAAGAGACAGGTGGGTCCTTGCATTTACTGTTCAGCAGTCCAAGCCTAATCAGCAAACCTTGGGTCCCAGTGAGAGACCCTGTCTTAGGAAACAAGATGGGCAGTCTCTGAGGAACAGCACCCCAGATTGGCTCCTGACCTATGCACGGACACACACACATACATAGAATGGTAGAAATGATACATAGTGTATGACAGAACTTGAACTGCCTTTAAGTCTGTCAAATGTAGTAGCATGGTAGCTAGGGTGACAGATGTGTATAGAGTGGCCTGTGCTTAATTAAGAATGCGAGCCAAGACTCATTTGTATGCCCCTGCCTCACTGTGTCTTCTGAGAAAGATGCAGATCAGCAGAAAACAAGCTTAGTGAAGAGACTGAATTCCCCATATTGCATCCTGACCACAAAGCTCTGTCCTCTTGTTGAGGCCAGCTGTTCTGTGTAAAGACGGGGAAGTGCTAAGTAAGGTTTCTTTTGTGTGTGACTACATTTTTGTAACTCGAATATAGGAGAGTTTAAATTTCAGCTGCTAGAAAATTTGTTATTTTTAAATGCCACACTAGCAAATTAAACAAAGGCCCAGTGTAGAAGGTATTTAATAATGAAGTTAAAATATCCTCCAGTTCAGCAAATATATCAGATTGATATGTCAAAGCACTTCTCAGATATAGACCAAATGATCATGTTTTGCATATAATAATATTTAATACCTACCTGGTCTCTTGCAGAGTACCTTTGGCCAGCAGAACTTACATCCAGACAGCTGGGTTGCGGTCGACCATAGCATGGGCCATGGCATCTATTGCAGAAATTAAGGTCAGAAAGATACCTAGATCCCTCTCAATGCCAGCAAGGCCCTTCCTGCTGGTGGGCACTCTGCTTACTTCTGGTCTGGGGTTTCGTTTTTTCCCTCTATCCCCCTTAATTTATGTATTTATTTATTTTGGGGGGGGGCTGCCATTTGACTTAAAAGTTGTCACAGTTTCTGCCTTTTGTTTTGTTTCTTGCTTCTTGATTTTCTGTCTAGAACTTCTTCGAGCATCTTACCTGAAAGGATTGAGGCCAAATTGAGTTGCATTTTATTATTTCTAAAATTGTGCGTCAAGATCCCCCCTCCCCAAAAAGTTGGTTTTCTCTGTATTCACCATCTTCATCGGTCTGTAAATGTTCCACTGACAATAAGAAAATTGTGTTTTCTAATTGAAAATGTTCTGTCTGATCGCTACTTCCTATTTTAGTGTCTAAAAGCTATTCTGAAACTTCCTGTTCACCATATTTGCATTAACATTTCCCTTCTGCGGTTCCGCTGCAGATGCTGTCTATCTGCTGTGAAAGCTCCCTCAATCTGGGTCAGCCAGCTCAGCTAGCATCTCACCACGCCTCATGTCTTACTGATCATTTCACACCCTTCTTTTTAGCTTCAAGGTCAAGGTTGTTTGTTGTTCCTAGTTTGCATTTTGTTTCTACCGGGCAGTCCTGAACACCCTTTGGAGCTGAGGCTGGCCTTGAACTTGTTACAGTGCTTCTGTGTCAGCCTCTCTGTTTTCAGTTTCTTCCCATCACACCCAGCATTAAACCTAGTTTGATCTTTTCTGCCCTTTGCTCTTTAATTGAAAACATCCAGGACGAGGCGCGGCAGATCCACTTCCTGCCTTCCTCTCCCACTTCCTGTCCTCTCTTTCCATCTCGTGTAGTTTCTTACTATTTACCTATGACCTGACCCTCCATGACTAGGGACATCAATCAATTGATGTCTTCCCTGACCTTAGAGATTTTACTTCCTAATTATCCTATTACATTGCTTGGCCCACTCCGAGCTGATCACACCCACCACTGCTGCTTCCCAGATGCACTGTCTGGGTCAGATGTGCTTCCTCTTCCCTTCTCTTTCCTGACATATGACCTATTATGTGTCACAGCATCCCACAACATTGTCCCTGCTGTTTTGGAATCTTGGGTGTCTCTTTCGTGGCCCTCCTGTCCATGCTCACTGTCAAAGCTCACTTCTCATAGCGCGTTTGGATGTAGCTGCAAAGATCCCTCCAAGATGAGTGGTTTCTTCTCTTTCCCTTCCCCACCTCAGAGGCAAAGACAAAGATTTTTCACAGCCATTGCCCCCCCTGTTGTAATTGACTGGGACACTGACTGACTCTGCCGTCCTCACTCAGCCTGTGTTCTTCCTGGCATCCTGTCTTGCCTGTGAGGAGGATTGGGTCCAGGGTTCTCCCCTTTTAACCGTGTCATGGTCTTCCTGGATGGTATGGTGGATGAATCGCCATACACTGTAGCCACAAGTTTCTGGCCCAAGGTCAGGACCTCAGTCCTACAGCCACTTAGCCCTAAATAATGATTCAGATGCTTATGTTAATTACAAACTGTTCAGTCTATGGCTCAGGCTCATTCCTGCCCAGCTCTTGCATCTTAACCCATTTCTACCAATATATGTTTTGCCATATTACTGTGGCTCACCTGTGTTTCTTTACATCTTGCTTCCTTCAGCAGCAGCTCAAAGAATCTCCATGTCTGTGCTTGGATTTCCCACCTACCTATAAGCTGCTTTGCCATAGGTCAAAACAGTTCCTTTATTATCCAATAATAATTCACAGCGTACAGAAAGACATCCACATCATGTGGGTTTTCTTGGTTCTTTCTTCTAGTACTTCTAAGAGGTTTCTTTTTAACCCTAAAGCTCGGTAGTATCACTAGATTCTCCTTCTATGTGGCCTTTTGTTGAGTGTGCCTGGGTGTGTTTCCATTCAAGCCCAGAGTTTTTGAACCTGCCTGCTGGTTCCGTTCTGTGCCCAGCACTTACTGGCCAAGGATATTCAGGGACAATATTTAACAACTCTGCCTCAGTTTCTTTTTTGCAAGATGAAAATAACTTCTCAGGGTGCTAAAGTAGCCGTTAGGATCAGAGCCTGGCCTTAGCAGCCCTTGTGGGCTGCCTAGAATTAGTTACCTGTCCTCGGTAGGTCAAAGGGAAATTTACAAACGGCTGGAGAGATGGCTTAGTGGCTAAAAACAGTGGCTGCTCTTGCAGAGAGCTAGAATTCAATTTCCGGTACCCCCATGATAGATTGCACATTTGTAATTCCAGTTCCAGGGCATCCAAATCTCTTCCGGCTTCCTCAGGCACCAGGCACACACATAGTACATAGACATACATGCAGGCAGAACACTCACGCACATGTAATAAGATAATTTTTAAATTAAAAAAAAAATCATGAATAGCAAGAAAGATGTGTTCAGTGAGGCCACATTAAGAAAGAAGCTAACAAAAAATATCCAGTGACCTACTCGTCTACAAGTCTATCTCGGAGGTCCTGACAGTATTTAGGTTTACATCAAAGGCCAGTATGTTATAACTCAGCAGCCATGGACTGTGTGTTATCCTGCCTGTCACTCTCCACTCTCACCATTGTCTCAGCCCCATCTCTCTAGCGTAGTGTCCTGACAACTGTTAGAACTTAGTGAAATCTTTCAGAGACAAATTCCTCTGGCTTTTCTTTCTCCCAGCATAAAGTTCCAAGGGAAGTTCCTCAGGATCCATTTTCTCAGGAGTAAGAGGAGAGACTCTCCTTAGAATAGCTTCCTTCCTGCCATGATGGTTATAACAGGTTCATATCAGTACTAAGTGAATTAGCATTAATAAAGCAATTAAATTAGTGGCTGCCATAGAAAATGCACACGTATTAGTTGTTATGGAAGTAGCACTTAGAGTTATTATGGCATTTGAAATTGGTACTACTTAATAATAACTACTATTGTTCCTCCTAGCTAGGCACTCTCTTCCATTGTTTAATATCATTGCCTCAGCTGTGTTGTGAATTTAACTTTAAAGTCTCTGTTTTGAGATTCCTGGAAGAGCATGGTAGCTTGCTGGCTCGTCCTCCCAGTCACTGGTCCTTTCCCATGTGTTTTCAACTCTTCATATTGTACCTCTGCATTTGATTTGTTCTAAGTTCCAAGAATAGCAGAGATGTGATCTCTATAATTTATTTGTTGCCTTTTCTAACTTAAAAGTCATGGTTTTTTGGTGTCTTTGTAGTGTTAAGTCATCAGCCCTCCATTAGTTAACATCTCTGCTCATGGGGGCAGCTAGGATGCGCTGCTCCCCATTAGGTGGGCCAGTGTTTTGCTTGCGCACTAAGGCCAAAGTATGTATCAGTGGATATTTGAATGCCTCAAATAAATGGTAAGAGGCAAACATCTCTGTCTACTGTGTGCAGAGACTCCACAGCCTGGAGATGCCTGAAGGAAGGATCTCTGTCCTCTGATCTTTCTCAAGGCTGGTTCCACTGCTTTCTTATTATTCAACCCAGGCAAGGTGGCCCCTACCAGTTCCTTCTTGGGGGTCTCAGTGGGAGCCCAGGCCTCTCTGTGCACCAGAGCCTTGAGGTCTGAGTATCAGCTTAACCTGGGATCCGGTCCCCATGCTATTCTTTGGACCTTTATCCTAATTTTATTTGGTTTAAGGCTAGAGGCATGATTACCATCTGTTCTCTATCCTTTGAGTAATTCCGTTTGCATTTAAATATAAATTTATATGACACATACAAATCTGCAACCTTACCTTAGTCTTGATACAAGACATATATTTGGTGCCAGGATACAGTTTTTCTTGCCTGAAGAATATTTCACTTCTTTCCTTCAGGTACCGTCTGGTTCTGACACCTGGCTGTACCCTGGGGACCCTGCCTCCTCTGTAGACATGTCAGTGAAGGATGTTTTCCTACCATATCCAAGTGTCACTCAACCTGACGTGGGGTAGGTGTCCTGCTTGCTCCTCACTGGTTACTGGTTCCTTTCTTGTATCCTCAAAGCACCTGTTGTTGGATTATGCCTGTCATGTACAGCCCTCTCTCCTATGGTTTCTATTAGAGCTTTTATCCCTCCATGCTTCTTAATGGTCCCCATATCCAGGCAACAACCTGCGTCTTAGTTTATTGGCTTCCTTCCTCCAGTGATCTGCCTTAGTCACATCCTAAGCCATGTCAAAACCAGAAGGGTATGCCTTATGGATGTCTCTGATTCAAGAATTCTGCTCTTCACCAGGTGTGGAAATGTGTACTCATGGTCTCAACCATTCGGGAAACTAAGGCAGGAGCAGCCCAAGAGCCCATGAGTTTGAGAACAGCCTCGGTAACTCTGCGAGGCCCTGTTTCTTAAAGAGGAAGAATGAATCCTGCTCTCTTACAATAGTTGGCTTTGGTTCCACGCTTTCAATTCTCTTCCTTGAATTTGCCTTATTGAATACTAGCCCAGAACTAGTGTGTTCTCTTCATGAGGCTCTGTACAGCTGTCATTGCCTTTCGTCCCTCAGTAGTGAATCGTCTTTCCCTAGGAACTAGATTCAGCTTCCTCTTTCATACCTAAGGACTCTAATGAGCCATTGGCATCACCCTATCCATTGTTCTAATAGCTTGCAACTTTAAAAAAAGACTTTAGTAAGTCCAAGGTTTCTTTCTCTACTTCCTTAAAAAAAAAAGACCGCTGCCTCTGGTTCCTCCCTTCCCACTCTGTCATCACCCACTGCTTTCGTGAAGACCTCACTGAACCACTGAACCTGCCCATCATCCTTTTCAACATTTAATGATGTGACCATTCTCCCTGAAACAGATTTTCTCTGCTGGTTAGGAGCCCCCCTGAAGCACACACACCACCACTCACTCATGACTGAGCCACATCTTCTGAGCATCTGCACTTAGAGCACCCGGGTCTATGCGTCAGCATAGACATCCCTTTCTAACTCCCCTTGCTTCCTGAGTGATCTCATCCAGGCCTTAAGCTTTGAATATCACTTATCAGATGACATTGACTGTCCCCCAAGTTTATATCTGTAGCCTGAACCCGAGCTCTAGATTTATCTATCCAGTGACTCACTCATCGTCCAAAGAGGTCTAAGAGGGTCTCAAAATTATCACGTTAGAATAGTTTCCTACCCCTTCAACTCCCCCTGCACACCTCTGCCCTCACCAGTAGCAGACAGCTCTTCCCCTTTGGTCAAGCAAAGAGTTTAGATATTCCAGCCTGTTGGGTTTCTTTAATAGTCCACTCCCAGACCTTCCTTCTGGCTCCACCTTTTAAAATGCACCCAGAATCTACCAGTAGCACTTACTCTCTCCTGTCTAGACTCCATAACAAGCCTCCTGTGGCTCATGCTCCAGAGCAGCCAGCATGATCCCCTCTAACTGCAGTATCATGTGACTTCTGTAATCACACCATAATACTGCCTGTCCTTCATCAACAGACAGAATCCTTAGGGTACTGACAAGATCTGACACGATGTTGCCTCCAGCATGAGAGTAGTTGTTTCTCTTCAAATTTCCGTTTCCCTCCAAATAGTATTGCATGGTCCTGACTCCTTGGAGCTGTGTGAACCATGTGACTGACATGGTTTAATAGGCCTGCTGCTGATGCTGTAGGAAGTCATGTGAAGGTCATCCAAACGATACCATTCAGAGCAGTGCACGCTTGTCCTGTGTGCCCTCCCTTCACCATGTATTCTGCCATTCTAATGACTGTGCCATCTGCCTGGCTTTCAGAAAGAATAAGATCCCAGGCACCCGACTTCAGCTGGGCATGAAGTATGGGCTGCATGTTGTTGTAGATCTCTGAGGTCTGGGGACTATACAGTCCTTGCATCTCCTGGCTGCATGTCCAGTGTTACCATTGCCTTTCTCCCACACACATACACACCCCACCCGCAATGTTCCTTGACCACACTGGGCTCCCTCCTGCCTCAAACCAAGACAAATGCAGTCCTGCCTTAGGACTAGAGCTGCTCAGGTTCTCCTAGAGCGTAAGAGGGGATCTTGACTCTTGAAATAATGACTCCCCAGGTTTAGGTTCTTTTATAGTAGGCCTATTGGAGCAGACTTAGTAACAGCGATTTCTGTTTGTTTAGGCTGGAGCACTGGTTCTAGATCCCATGTGTGGCCTGGGAACCATCCTTGTTGAAGCTGCTGAAGAGTGGCCAGTAAGTTTCAAAGTTTGGTCTAAATCAAGTTATGTACTTATATTAATTATTCAGTCATTTTCTAACATTTTACAGGTAGTCTGTTTTGGGATTTTTGTAATTATATGAGTTCCTGTTTACTATAATTATAATAGATTTTGAAGAGTTAATTAAATTTTTGTATTATTTCTTTAAATGCTATGAGGAATTTAAGAAAATATGACAGGATTATGATAATCATTCACACCTATATTATACCAATTTCCAAATTCTTTAGGCATTTATAATGGTAAAATATTAACATACTTCAAAATCTATTATTATATATATTTTTTAATGCTTTAAACTGCTTTAACTTGAAATTAAGAATCTGTTAGTTTTACTTTTTCCCTCTAGTAAAATGCAAGTAGATTTTAATTACTGAAATACTTAATGGATTTATTTGGACTTAAAACATGGACTTCTTTCCTAGGATGTATGTTACGTGGGTGCTGACGTCAGCGACTCGCAGTTACGCGGTGCCTGTGACAATCTGAAGGCCGCAGGCCTTGCAAACAAGATTGACTTACTTAAAGCTTCAGTTACAGGTAAGATAGTAAGAACAAAGAAAGAGCCGCTCTGCGCATGCACAGGTATGGTTGTCTGTGCCTCATGGGAGGTCTGTGGGGCTGACGTGCACTTACTTCCACCTGCTGTAGTTTGGTTTTTTTTTTTTTTCAAAATATTCCTGATTGGGATTGGATATTTACATAGTTTCCATAGCACATAAGCTGGAGCACGCCTTTTGAAGATGTTCTGCTACAACTGAGTGATTGTCTTCTCGTGACTTGGAATGAAAGGATGCAGGCATAGCATAGAGTGTTAGAGAAGAAATGATTTGAATCTCTTCCACCTGAGCTCAATAAAAAGAATTAGCCGATCCTTGCTTCACATTGGACACACAGACGTGAGTTAGTCACCCACCCTTGGGTGCTAAACCAATACTTTGAAGAACCAGGATAGATAGAACTCTCCCCTCCCCCTTCACTGATAGGGAATCAGCAGAGGCAGATGGGAGCAGGCACCAAGCATACAGAGTCGCTGTCATATCACCCCAACTTCTGTGGCCTGGCGATATTTTAGCAGAGCATTGCTGAGCTCCTTGACCATTGCTGTTCCTTGGTGTCACACTCTCCTTTTTAAAAAGCGTCTTATGTAATTCTGCTGAGGAAGACGTGTCATACTCTTGTCCATGAGTGCATATTGAACCTATAATCCAAAAGAACAGAGTGTGTTTATATACTTTCTCTTCTGGAGAGATAAAGCAGCAGAAATGAGTACACAGGAGAAAACGTTAGGTCAGTTTTATGTAAACACTTCATAAAGCAGCCTCAAGGAATGGCAGGCAGATTGCACGCTCTTGCTTGGTTTTGGCCTGTGACCATTTGTATTATATTTATTTACTTACGTTTTTGTCTATGTCTGTATGTGTGCGTGTGTGCATACATGCACGTGTGGGTGTGCACGCTCCATGAGCTCTCTTTGGCACATGTGAAGTTAGAAGACAACTTAAGGGAGTCCATTCTCTTCCACCATGTGGTCGCCAGGCTCCTCTGGGCCATCTTACTGACCCCACTTTATTGCATTTTGGTGGTTTTACTATTTCTGCTTCTTGCTAGCATTCATCCTGTGTTGTAACCCTCTGCTAGCATAAAAAATACGATTATTTAACATGAAGAAATCCTACGAATTTGTCCCTGAGTTTTAATCATTATGAACATATGGGGTGGAATGAGTGTTGTAGTCCCAGTTATCTTGGGAGGAAAAGCTCATCACTGACTAGACATTTTTATCTGTTGACATATACGCATTCTTAACATACGGTAGAAGCTGCAAGGTACAGATTTAAGCAAAAGAAGTATATTTGTGATGTCATTAAAAGACAACAAAGTAAAGGGATGTTTACATTGCAGCCAGCAAGACATCCCACAGCTGGTTCTCATCACTTCATCAACAGGCCATAATGGTGCCATTCACTGCCACCCTTGTTCAGGAGTATAATGAGCTGTTCTTAAGGCCGTGTGTTTTCATTTTCCTTCATGCTGATGTGTTTTCCTTTATCACTTGGTCCCCATCCTGCTGGCCAGGCTGGTGCTACCCCTCTGGGAGTTACCAGCAATTGGGGCCATGGTAGGATAGGTGTACATGAAGTATAACAGAAAAGGGGAGCTACTCGCCTCAAAAGTGTCTGCATGCTGTCATCGTATTACTTGGTAAATTTCTGTTTTGTAATAAACTCTTAGTGGCAGTAGGTTCGTGAGTGTGCTTTTAACGGGAAGGTAAGTACCAAGTCTATACATCTCTAGAGAGGCAGTGATGAGCATACCACTTGAAGTCTGTTGACATTCACTGTCCACTCTGAACGAGTGAGACAAGTCTGCTAATAGGATCACTTAGCACTTACTCCCAAGCGTGGACATGATTTTAATATTTGTGGATCAAAGCCAGATGTTTGTCACGTGCACCTGAAGAACATGCATTTAACATCACTGTGTGAAGCATGGCTTTTCATCAACATGAAACGGCTGGTTTCCTAATCTAATGTTGTTCACTATTCAGTTGCAAGTGTTCAAATTTGTTTGTTTTTGTTTTGGTTGATTTGTTATTAAAAATAAAGTTAGCAGCCAGAAAAACATGGACAGATTATTGAGTTCAGTAATGCACAAGGTAAAATTCATTCTGCAACTATACCTTGGATGTCTTGTGGTGGCTTTCTTCATTTTAATTGGACATGAGTATATTCTGAATAGAATGTAATGAAACTGTGGTCCTAATTTTGTGGAATCTACACTTGGTAAAATAAGAACAATAGAGACACTTTATTTGAAATTGGTGTTTGCTGAAGTCACTGAGTAGAGGGACTGTGAAGGGCTAAATGTTCCCATTTAACATCTGAAGTAGAATTGAGAGGAATCCCCACTTAGTGGAGTTTGCTCTGAAACCCACTGTTACTCCAACACCTCTAGACAAAATACGTTCTTAAATATAAATGTAGTCCAAGAAGGTATGAAGGTAGAACTTTGAAGCTCACAGGCAGTTTTATAAAGAACAGCTTTAAACCATTGATAACGTGGGATCAGAAACAGATATGTCTGTGAAGCTGGTTGGTAGATGAGTGAATACTGCAATTATTTTAGTGTTCAGATTTTTCCCCTAAAACACTTTATCTGTGTAACAGCCCAAGCTGTCCTGAACTCATCTGTAGACCAAACTGGCCTTGAACTCACGGAGATCTTCCTGCCTCTACCTCCCAAGTGCTGGAATTAAAGGGATGTGCCATCATGCCCATCAGAGTTCATATTTTTAAAGTTTGATTGAAACCTTAATGTACACAAATATGTGTTGTTTTTAGGTCACCATGATATAGGATAATGGGTATTTCCAAAGTATATAATTGTAGCATTCTCTTTTCAACAATATTCCTTACTGTACCATAAATTAAATGGTATCCCAACCCCGTTGCCAAAGTACATTTTACATGTTTAAGACTACTTGGGGGGCTGGAGAGATGGCTCAGTTATTAAAAGCACTGGCTACTCTTCCCAACTTTGAATCCCAGCATCTACATGTAGCTAGCTCACAGCTGTTTGTGACTCTAGTCTCAGAATCCAGCATCCACTTCTGTCCTCCAAAGGCACTCCATGCATGGAAAAAGGCAGGTTACTGCCTGCACACACCTTTAATCCCAGAATTCAGGAGGCGGAGGCAGGCAAGGGCATCTCTGAGTTTGAGACCTAGTGTATAGAGCTAGTTCCAGAACAGCCAAGGCTACAACAGAGAAACTCTGTCTTGAAAAAACAGACAGACAACAACAAAAAATTTGATGATGTCATTTGCACCTCCCTGCAGTGAAATGAACAAATAATAAGCAGCGTCTGAACCAGGGAGTGTGATGACCCAGTGAAAGGAGTTCCATTGCATTTGGCCACAATGGGAAGAGACAAGTTATAACCATTTCCAGTATAGTGTCTGTTTCCAGGCCTCTCTGGTCCTTTTTTCAGGATTACTCCAACAGCCCGTGACCCAAAAATACGTCATCCACAGCAGCATTTTAGCACAGACATTTTCAGATGTAAAATGTTCAAGGAACATTTCACTAATAAGCCCTTTGGGGCCCATGAGGGATGTGGAAGTGTTTAATAGAATTCAGACTTAGAGAGGATGAATTAGCTGAGGAACAGAGAAAGTCAGGCAAGATGATTGAGTCTGTTGTAATGTAGCACTAACTTTAGGCAACTGAGAGAATGGCTGTTCTGACAGGTGTAAGGTGGTATCTCAAAGTTGTTTTGATTTGCATTTCTCTGATGGCTAAAGATGTTGACCAATTTCTTAAGTACCTTTCAGCCATTTGTATTTCTTCTGTTGAGAATTCCCTCTTAGTTCTAAATCCCATTTTTTTAATTAGATTATTTAGGTTTTGGGGCTCTCATTTCTTGAGTTCTGTATATATTTTAGAGACCAGTCCTCTGTCCGATGTAGGGTTGGTGAAGATCTTTTCTCATTCTGTAGGCTGTTGTTTTTGTCTTATTGACTGTGTCCTTTGCCTTACAGAAGCTTCTCAGTTTCAGGAGGTCCCACTTATTAATTGTTGTTCTTAGTGTCTGTGCTACTGCTGTTTTATTTAGGAAATGGTCTCCTGTGGCCAATGCATTGGAGGGTATTTCCCACTTTCTTTTCTATCAAGTTCAGTATGGCTGGGTTTATGTTGAGATCTTTGATCCAGTTGGATATGAGTTTTCTGCAGGGTGATAGGTTTGGTTCTATTTGCATTCTTCTACATTCTACCATCCAGTTATGCCAGCACCATTTGTTGAAGATACTATCTTTTTTTTCCAGTGAATATTTTTGACCTCTTTGTCAACAAAAATCAGGTGTTCATAGGTGTGTGGGTTAGTGTTGGAGTCTTCAATTCAAGTCCATTGATCTACAGGACTGTTTTTATGCCAGTACCAGGCTGTTTTAATACTGTAGCTCTATAGTATAGCTTGAAGTCAGGGATGATGATTCCTCCTGAAGTTCTTTTATTGAGCAGGATTGTTTTGGCAATCCTGGGTTTCCTGTTATTACATATAAAGTTGAATATTGTTCTTTCAAGGTCTGTAAAAAATTATGTTGGAATTTTGAAGGGGATTGCATTGAATCTGTAGATTGCTTTTGGTAAAATTGCCATTTTTACTATGCTGATCTTTCCATTTTCTGATATCCTCTTCAATTTCTTTCTTCAGTGATTTAAAGTTTTTGTCAAACAGGTCTGCTACTTCTTTGGTTAGAATTACACCAAGATATTTAATGCTATTTGCAGCTATTATAAAGGGTGATGTGTCCCTTATTTCTTTTCAGCTCTTTTATAATTTTATACTTAGTGTAAATGAAGGCTATTGGGTTTTTGTTGTTGTTGTTGTTTGTTTGTTTTTTAGTTAATCTTGTACCCTACATTGCTGAAGGTGATAATCAGCTGTAAGAGTTATTTCCTGTTACTTTTGGTGGTAGCTTGTGTGTATTTCTCTTCTTTGGGTTTTTCTTCTGTGGCATTATCTATTGTTTGTGGTTTCATGGATGTATCTGGTTTCCTTAGGTTGGAGTTTTCCCTCTAGTGCTTTCTGTAGGGCTGGATTTGTGGATAGGTATTGTTTAAATCTGGTTTTGTGGTGAAATATCTTGTTTACTCCATCTATGGTGATAGATAGTTTTGCTGGGTATAGTAGTCTGGGTTGGCAGCCATGCTCTTTTAGTGTCTGTATAATGTCTGACCAAGACCTTCTTGCTTTCATTGTTTCCATTAAATAGTCTGGTGTTATTCTGATGGGTCTGCCTTCATAGGTAATATGGCCTTTTTCCTTTGCAGCTCTTAGTATTTTTTTCTTTGTTCTATAGGCTTAGTGACTTGATTATTATGTGGCAAGTAGACTTTGGAGGATGGGGCATGTGTAAGTCTATTTGGTGTTCTGTAAGCCTCTTGTATCTTTAGAGGCACTTCCTAGGTTGGGAAAGTTTTCTTCTATGATTTTGTTGAATATATTTTCTGTGTTTTTGAGCTGGTATTCTTCTCCTTCTTCAATTGCAATTATTCTCAGCTTTGCTCTTTTCCTGGTGTCCCAGATTTCTTGGACTTTTTATGTTATGACTTTTTGGTTTTAGTGTTTTCTTTAACTGACGTATCTATTTCCACTATTGAATATTCCACTCCAGAGATTCACTCTTCCATCTCTTGCATTCTGTTGCTTATGCTGCATCTGTAGTTCTGGTTCATTTCTTCGGGTTTTCTATCTCCAGATTTGCCTCAGTTTGTGCCTTCTTTATTGCTTCTATTTCAGTTTTTAATTCCCGGAATGTTTCCTTCACCAGTTTATTTTCTTTTTTCTTAGTTTTTTTTTTTTTCCCCCCCTGGGATTTGTTAATCTCTTCCAATTTTTTTGTTTGTATTTTTTTCTATTTCTTTAAAGAGATTTTTTTATATCCTTTTTAAAGCTCCTATTATCTTCATAAAGTTGTTTTTAAGGTCATTTCCTTCTATTTCCTCTTCATTGTTATGCTCTGGTCTTAACCCACCAGCTTCTTCTGGGGTGTCTTGTTCTTTACATTGTTATATGTATCCTTGCACTTGGTTCACTCTTAGTCAGCTCTTAGTTGGCTGTAGACCAAGGAGCTGTGTGTCTCCAGTTGTCACAGGGGTCGTTCTTAGTTCTCTTATTTGGCTGCAAGGTTTCCAGTTATAGGTGTGTGGTGATGCAGATTGCAGTTTGGGCAGGGTTTGGCCTGTGGGATGTCCCTCCAGCTATATTTTGCTGGGGATTGGGCTTGGGGAGGCTCCCTCAGCTTTCTTTGGTTTAGGGTGGAACTAGGTGTGTTTGGGGTGCAGGGGGAGATGGTCTCCACTTGGCCTGGGGGTCTCCAGTATTAGATATTTGTTTTAACTTCTTGTATGTCAGTGTCTTGATGAGGTGTTCAATGCCTGACCTTGCTATAACCAGTCTCTGGTTTCTGCATTACAGAGTTACCGCTGCCATCACAAAGCGTCGATGTTATTGTTTCTGACATTCCATTTGGGAAAAAGTTTAAGTTAGGAAAAGACATCAGAAGCATTCTACAAGAAATGGAAAGGTGAGCTGAATTTATTTCCTTTTTTTTTTTTCTTTAGCTATAGGCCATTTAGTCAAAATATATATAGTCTGTTCACAGTGGAGTAATTTCTTAAAATGTATTTTAAAATACTTGCCCATCCCCCACCACTGTCCACATTTCTAATGTATTTCTTAAAAGATCCCTGTGTGGTTCTGTTGTACAGCCCAAGCTCATGAGGACAGCCTGTGAGCCTAACTGGGTTGTGCACTATCTATTAACCAGCTTGTGGTAGGATAATAGAATGTGTGAACTGTGGCAGACATTTAAACTGGACTTTCCAGAGAAATACTAGGCATGTTTACAAGTCTGTGGGAGGTAGGGTTGCAAAAAGCACCTGCAGCCATGGAAAGTCTCTCTGGACCTCTGACAGTGATGGATGTGCTTGCCTGCTCACTGCCAGTAAATTTAAATATTTATCTCAGAGTCAGGAAGATGAATATTCAAGATTTCCTGTATGGTTAAGAATGCCTCAGCAGGTCCAGTTCAAAGAGTGTGCATTTGAATAGAAGGGGTTGCTTTCTTCACCCCAGCTTCTTTGCTACCTGACCCCAGCCTTTGTAACCTGATTTTGTCTAACAAGGTAGCAGTGACTGAGAGCTTGGCCTTGGAAGCCAAAGGACTGTTACTCTGCAATTCCTCAGGCATGAGCAAACTACTACCCGACCACGTCATCTCTAATTTTGCTGTCACGATGCACACCTTCAAGTATGGTTCAGGGGATTCTGTGGATCCCCTCTCTGAGCTGTTCTCAGCACTGGACAGGGCATCTTTGCTTTTACCCAGATGTTCTAGCATAAGCCACTTCTTAGAAAGTAGGTGGAGACATATATTCATAGGTAAGTAATGTAGCTTGTCTCACAATAATTTAGGGCAGTTTGTGAGCCTAGGCATTTAAAAATCAAGAAAAGACTTGTGTAACTAAGGGAAGGAAAGGTGCTTAGTAAAGGTATCCATAGTGGCAGGGAAATAGATGGTTCTGTTTATCAAGAGTCCCCAAGAAGGAATGTGGGCTGCTGTGGTGGTGTGAGCTGTACATGTAACCATTTCATTAAGACAGAGTGCAGACAGGATCCCTTTCTTCCATGGAAAATACATGAACAAAATTTGAAATGCACCTTGTTCACCTTGAAGAAAGAAGAAAGCTCCATGTGCTGGAGAGGCCTGGAATGATCTCAGGGAAGAAAACAGTTTCCAGTAAAGTTTGGAAATTGTGAAAGAATTTTTTAAAGGGGCCATGCTCTTATACATGTTGCTGTTCAGTGAATAATGAAGCAGAAAGGTAACTCGATGACCAGTGAGTACATGAAACTGCCAGAGGCAGGGGGTTGGAGTAGGTGGTTTAGACAGCTGAGACCTAATGTGCTCTATCGTCAAGTAGCAGCATCATTGAATCATCTGCTCCTGGTCTCGCGGGAGAGAAGTCTTTTCTACTGTTAAGTACAGAGATTTATCACCCTTTTAATAACAACATTTTAAAGATGTTATCAATATCAAGAACCAACATATTGCTGTTGTTCAGGGCAAGCATTTTGAGCAATATTATAATTTCTGAATAGTCTTTTGTAAGAAACTCTGTGCACATGTGCATGGAAAGAGACCACGATTACTTCTCAGAGAACTCTGGTTATAGTTTCTCCTTTATCTTCTCCATTGTTTGAAAAAAGTTACAGTAAATAAGTTTTGGTAAATATCATGTGAAGTTCCTTGCCTTGAACATGTGCCTAGAAAAGGGAAATGTTTTCTGTCTCTGTCTACAAAATAACAGTGCTGGGACACATACTTGAAAGGGTAAATGATCGGTGATGCATAGCATTTAAAACAGGGCCTGACGTATAGCAAGCACTGGGAAGATATTAGCTATCATCATTATTGAATACTGTTACTCTAATCTGGCTACTGCTATTGCATCTTCTTGGGATAATTCCATAGAGGTCACATTCCACAGTTGAAGATATTCTATATTGTTGATACACTATAACTAACCTGCTGTCCTGAAAATGTTACACCAACTTCTATCTTCAAAAATGCAGTTCACCTCAGTCTCACCATCTTTTCATCTTTGATAATGAAATGAGTTAAAAGATTATGTATTGTTGTCACTTGTATATAATTTTTGTATGTTTGGAGAATTTGTAGTTTTCTTGTTTCTGTCTCTGGCATGCACCACAGCTGAGCTGTTCCCGCCCGGTCTGTGTAGGAGCGGCTTCTCCCCTCTCGCCAGGTTGCTTCTCCCAGTCTCTTTTCCCAAGAACGATACTCTGCACACCTTCCACTCTTGACTAAAGTCATTTTATCTGCCTATTCTTTCTAAGCGGCTCAGTCGTCCTTTCTGAGATGCTTTCAGAGGTGTGTGAATGTCCTGTGTCCTGTACTAGGTCATGAGGACACAGTCGTGGTCCCACCGGTCAGAGTGGCAGTGCACACAGCAGTGTTTCCAACCATGATTGCTGGGTGAGGAAACAAGACAGGGCTATGCCTGCACCTTAGGCAAAGTCAAGAGATGCCTCTCCATAGAGGTAGTAAGAATTCAAGACACTGGAGGATGAGAAAGCACACAAGGGAATGTGTGTTAAGTTGAGAGCAAGCAGTGAGTCCAAGTGTCCCAAGACAGGCAGGTTATTGAGTTTGACCAACTGAAGGAAGATTCCTGGCCAGAGGGAAGTGGATAGGCAGTGGGTCTTGACAGTCAGGAGCGGGCAGACTGCAGAGGAGCCTTGAGCACCATAGGACAATCCAGAACTTGCCTGATGCCCAGCAAAGCAACTGTAAAGTGAGCGGGCATTTGCATCTGCCTTCCGAGTGGATGCCAAGAAGAAATGGTGGGAGGGGCATCAAGTGAGGAAAACATCCCTGCTATAGCAATTCATTATCTTTGCCTCCTTCTGTCCCCAGGCTTCCTGCTGGCATCTAAGCCTGGCCGCTTGCTGGTCCTGTAGCTTTTGATGCTTAAAGCCATGTGCCTTGGTCTCCATGACACCACTGTGTGCCTCTCTCTTCCATGGTCCTTTCTTCCAAGAGAAGTCCCTGCCCCTGCCTTTGCTTCCCTCGAACGACCTGCCATCTGGATGGTCCCAGTCATCTTGGCTTTACAATTAAACCTCCCCTAGTTGTCCTTTGAAACCCACCCTCAGTGGCATCATATTCCAAGCAGAGCTTCGGGTTCCCTATTTCCGGGTCCCACTGCTCCCCAGCCTAGGCCCCTTCCTGTCACTTTTGAGCCTCCCTGTGTGCCTTGCGGCCTCTGCCTCCCCCTCACTGCTGAGGTCACTGATGTGTCACTGACAGTACTTGAGTGACTGAGTAAATAAATTCTCAAAAGCCAGTATTTCAGAGTCTTCCCTTTATGAGATCTTCCTTTACTGTCCCTTTGTTCATGTCCCAACTCCTTCTGGATGACTTCTGTCTTCTGTCATTAGCCTCTTCTTAGATATGCTGAGTCCATAGGATTCTCTCATTGCCTTCTTCTTTATACAATTATTTGTTAGAATGTGACTACAAATTACTTTGAAGCTTGCCTTTTAAGTGAAGCAAAAATAGATAATTAAAGCAGATTTGTACTAGAGATTCCATAATTACTATAATGAATATGCATTATAGAAGATGCTACCTAATTATCAAAACCCTTATATTTAAATAGATGAAATTTAATTTCAGATTAACAACTATTTTAAATAGATCAGGATTGTTTGTTGTTTCAGAAGACAGAAATACTCATCCCGATTACCATTTTTTTTGTCACAGAGTGCTGCGTGTTGGTGGCACCATGGTCTTGCTGCTCAGTGAGGATCACCACAAACACCTTAGAGACTGTGGAGGCCACAGCATCCCCCTGACTTCCCATGGCAACATCACTGACCCTGAGATGAAGATGCTTTTGAATCCTTGCAAAAGAGCTGGTACATCAGACACAGCGTCACCTTCACAAAAAGCCAGCAGCTCCCAGTGCCCAAGCACAGTGTTGCCCTATGGCTCTCTGGTGCCAGTGGAATGCTTCAAAGTGAGCCTTGGGAAAACAGATGCATTTATATGTAAATATAGGAAGGCACTGCTTGCTTCAGGACTATCTCCAGCTGGATGCCTTGAGCCAGGTGCACATCCTGAAAGGGCAACTCTGCAAGAATCCCCCAGGCTCCAGGATTCCTTAGAACCCCAGAGCTCCAATGCACAGCCTCTGCAGATGGATGTGGCCAAAGAACACACTTACTGAATAAGGCTTCCTGCTCTCCAGTACCTGGTATTCTTGACAAAGAGCAATTGGTGAAGATTTTAAAAAGACTTAATGTAAAACTACTTCATCCTAGAAATCAAACTTTTGGAAATGTGGATAACTTTATCCTCATTTATATATAACTTTATATATATATATATATATATATATATATATATATATATATATATATATATATAACTTCTTCATACATTAAACTTGATTTTTTTAACCTATAAGTTGCTTCTCTCTTGAAATGGAAATAATTTTTATTTGCCATAAAAATATGACTCATATTTTGTAAAATATCAGATAACAATAGTAAGCTGGAATCCCTCAGCATAATGAAAATGAACGTTGCTTTTTGAATAGAATTATTTTTACTTTATGTCTATGTATGAGTGCCTACATGGATGGATGTGTACCACACGTGTGCGGTGTTGATGGGGACCTGAAGACAGCATCATAGCCCCTAAAACTAAATCCAGGACCTCAACAAGAACAACAAATGCTCTTATCCACTGAGCCATCTCTGTAGACCCTGGAATTTGCCTTTTATTTCCTTTGTAGATTCAATATGTTTCTTGTGTTAACTGAGAAAGCAAAATTACAAGGTTGTGAACGTATATTTTCTTACTTGACTTTTATATAGTAACCCACTTTTTGTCAGGTTTTATACCATTTGAGCAACCTTCCTGTGGTTAAGAATTCTCCCCCCACCCCACCCCCACCCGTGACTTTCATCTCCCCCATAATCTGCCTTTCAAGTAGGGTATGGTGTCTATTCTGGCCCTGTCCCCTTGGAGGCTCTTCTGCTAATGCAAGCCGTGCAATAGCAGCAGCACGGTGCTCTTTGCCAGAACATTCCTGCCCTGGAGTTTTACCGTCTAGCTTGGCTTTCTGGCTTTGCTAGGTGAATTTGGAGTGCTGCATACTAACTTTGAATAAGTTCAACTTACGCTCAAACTCTAGATTTTTGTTAACACTGAGGATGCTAATATGGAGTGAGACACTTGGGGATCTCAAGCAAGAAGCCCCCAGAAATGTGAGTGTGTTGTTTGGTTGTGTAGTCTGGCTGGGTAAAAGACAGGTTATAGATAGCAATGGAGAAAGCTCGTGACAGGTCTTGGTGGTGAAATAATCCATTACTCCTGTGCTTGCCGACTGCCATAGAATGCATAAAGCCCCTGAGGAACTCCAGTTCTGTGGAGTGGCCTCTCTGTTTGTAACAGAACTTGATAGCTCAGGAGAAGACATTCAGGTTCCCATAGCCCTTCTTCCTTGAGTCAGTGTGGTGGTCTCAAGTTTGGCTGTAGACAGTATATGGTAATATCTTCAGACTTCACTGTCACTCATCCTGCAATGCACAGGACAGACCCTCGCGATAAAGTGCCACCAGGGCCAAGCTGAGAAACATGGGTTATGGCAGCAGGAGATGCCAGGAATGACTCGTGATTGTATGAAGACAATCCCTTCTGGTCACCATTAGACTGAGGTAGCAAAAAAGCAGATTCCAAAGCTGAGCGTGTGTGGTGCCGAGTTCCATCAGCTGAATTCACAGCCTGGCTGGGTCTTTTATGTGGAGGAAGTTAGTTTATGATGAGGAAAGGGGAGACTGTAGACTTGGAGACATGAGTGACTCAACCACCTCAGACCCACTCAGGTTTCTGGGTGCCCCTGTTAAACAAGCCATGTGCATTGGCAGATTTTCCTAGTGCCTTTTTGCTTCTAAGACCTCAACTAAAGACAGAACCCAGCAGCCTTGAGACCTAGGGGGAAAAGGGCTTATAGAGAAGAATTTCAAAAATTGCTAATGGGGCTGGGGAATCTGTTATATGTAACCAAAATTTAATTTGGGGCTAAATTAAGTCTGCTGCTACTGATGTAGTTAGACTCTTATCTATAATGGAAGGAGTACCTGGGAAGGTGTGGTGGTTTAAATAAGAATGGCCCACATATAGGATCATCTATTTGAATGCTTAGTCATGGGGAGCAGCACTACTTGAGAAGGATTAGGAGGTGTGGCCTTGTTGCAGGAAGTGTGTCACTGAGGGTGGGCTTTGAGGTTTGGAAAGTGAGGCACAGTGGTTTTCTCTTCCTGCTTCCTGTGGATCCAGATATAGAACTCTCAGCTACCTCTTCAGCACCATGTCTGCCTGCGTGCCATTATGATGATAATGGAATAAATCTCTAGAACTGTAAGCAAGCCCATAATTACATGCTTTCTTTTCTAAGAGCTACCTTGGTCATAGTGTCTCTTCACAGCAATAGAACAGTGGCTAAGACACAAAGGCTCTAACCATTTGAATACTTGGTCAACGAAACCTAAATTTAGAAGCTTCCCTCACTACCTAATTCTGAATGCCAAAATGCAAGGTATATAGAAGCATTCAAAAGCCTTATGTGAGAAAGCATTAGAATGGACTTGCTATATTTGCCCACTCTTAAATTCTACCCTTTTTCCCAAAGCCAAAATAAAAAAATAAAAAAATGTGCCTTCCATGACAGCATTGATGGTGGAAGAATCTCTCAAGGGCTGGTCTGTGGAGTGGGGGATATAGACCTGATCTCAGTATGGAAGATGAGCACTGCATGAGAGAGGTACAAACCCAAGTGGAGCCCAAGGCCTGAGTAGTACCTCACATGTCTCATCCCTAGGACTGGCTGAGGGAAACTAAGTTGAACATCCCTAGACTCAACACCAACTAGAAGGAAGTCCATAAAGTAGCACTTCTTATGCACAGCTGGAAAATAATAACTCAGCTCTAATTGGAACCAACCGTCAAGTTATGGTACATCAACCAATTCCCACACTTAAGTCTTAATACTGTATGTACAACATGCTCTTCAAATGGAAGGAGGGAAGAGGTCTCCTAGCCTTTCAAGGAGAGAATTAGGACCTATTAAAATAACTGCTAACCAAGCAAGGGGAATATCTCTACCTCTCTTTCCATTGCTGGTTGACAGTGGCTCTTTGTTAACCCTCATTCTGGGAATTCCAAATACTACTGCCTTCTACTGCTCAGAGTGAGGACTTACAAGGCTTCAATGTTAAGCGAATCTTTGACCCTGAGCTGCCTCACAGTCCTGTCCTACACAATAAATACTATATATCTACTATTGACAAAGCACTTGTATTAATTGTTTTAGCAACATTAAAAGCAACATAAGAACAAATATATTTAGACTCCCAGTTTGACATTACTGCCCATCATAACACTATGCATGATGGCATATTGGCTTGATCATGAAGCAGTTGGTCATATTCTATCCACAGTCAGGAAACAGGAAGCAATAAATGCTACTGTTCACCTTGATTTTTCCTTTTATTCAGTCCAGGAAAATGCTGCCAGCCCACATTAAGGGTGCGTCTTCCCACCTAATCTAGAAACTCGCTCACAGACATTCCCTGAGGTTTGTTTCCATGGTGATTCTAAACCCCATCAAGCTATCGTGATTAATCATCACAGAGCTGTTCTAAGCCTGAAGCCCGTTCATAACCCAAAGCCCTAGCTGAATTCAAACGTAGTGGGGATAAAGGGGGGGAAAAAACAACTGACATCATTTATTTGCTGGGACGTTCCAGCCTGGGAGAAATGAGGTACTCTAAAGAGACAACTGTGATTCCCAACACTATTAAAACCCCAAAGAAACTGAAATTTCTCCAAGAATCTACTGGGAGAAGGAGAAGGCCCCAACCAGAGGGATAACTTATCACACAGATTTCACACTTCTAACATAACAGACCACCTTACAGGATAAGACTGAATTTTAGATCAGGCTAGGATCAGGGCAGGACCACCTGTTGACCTTGACTACTTGGGTGTGGGTATCTTCAGCTTTTATCCCTATTCTCACTTCAGGACACTAAAATGTGTTTAGGATGAGTTGCTATATCCCTGTCCCTCTGTCCAGTGTGGCTGCATTGAATAAATGAATGTTTCTATTTTCCAATATTAATTTGACTGTTAATTGACTTATTGAAGACAGATGGCCAAAACAGGCTTGGGACACAGGTTGAACTTGAACCCCCACGTTCCAAAACAAGGTGGGTGTGGAGTGGGAGACTAGATTTTGCTCTCCCCCCCCCTTTTTTTCTTTTCATGTATAATGTGTATGATGTGAGTGTGTATGTGTTTGTGTGTGTGTGTGTGTGTGTGTGTGTGTGTGTGTGTGTATGTGTGTGTGTGTGTGTGTGGATGTGTGTGTGGATGGATGGATGGATGGATGAACTCATGCTTGCATTTGTGGGGGCTAGTGTATGTCCATGCATATAGAGGCTCAAGGTTGATGTCCTAAATCAATCTCCATCTTTATTCCTTTTGAGGCAAGGTATTTCAATAAAACTCAGATCTCAGGTTATGGCTAGTCTAACCAGCCAGCTTGCTCCAGAGATCCTTGGTCTCCATCTCCTGAGGCTCAAATTATTAGCTTCCATACCCACCCAGAATTTATGTGGGTGCTAGGAATCCAAACACCAGCCTTCTTACTGTTAGATCCAAAGTGGCACCCCAAAATGGCACTGGTGGCGACATCATCCTAAATAGAACTTGACTAGGTAAAGAAGGTTTGTTATCAGGTAAACAACCCTAAGGATTTCTGATTACTAGAAAAGCAGGTCTTTTTAAGGGGTTTCTTCTGTCAGAGATCAGCCTTAACCTTCCCTGAAGGTCAACCACTTCCAGCAAGGTCGCCCAACAACCAGTCTCAGCTCAAAGCCCCCACCTGCTGACTCACGAATCTGCTTGCTTTTGGTCCCCAATAAACCTTTCTTTCTCCCCATAGAGTGGTCTAGTCCTGTGGCTTCATTGCACCTTCTCATTTGCGCTTGCTTGCACTTCAAGCACTGAGCAATCCCAGACCCTATTTTATGTTTGTAATTAGAACTTTTCTCACAGAGATTGTGAGATTTAAGCAAGCATTTAAAGGTGATAGAGGAATGTTCCAGGCAGAAGGAATTTGTGAGTGATAGAGCCTCTGTAGAAGGCAGGAGAAGGGCACTGGTGCCTGGAGCAGAGTGGAGGACAGCAGACCCGGATGCTGCAGGTCGGGGGGGGGGGGGGGGGGGGGGGGGGGGCACTGAGGGGGTATTCAACAGCCAACAGAGTCTAGCATACACGAATGGCAAACTGTGGGAAGGAAATGGCAGAAATTCAAAACTGGTTGTGTGTTTGTTTGTTTGTCTCCCTGCTCTGTCCCCAGAATGTGGAGCTTCCTCATAGTCTGTGCCACACCTGGCTAACTCCGAGGGTGGTGGTGGTGATGTTTTCAGAAATACAGGCGAGAAAGATGGGAAGAACAGAGGCTGGAGGGGATAGCCTGTCCATAAACAGGATCTCGGGCATGTTTGATAGCAATGTGACAGATGACAAGGTGTCAAATAACTGTAAGATCATTGGGCATACACCTGAAGCAAAGGAGTTTCTGCCAACTAGGGGGAGGGGGGATGCAGAAACATTAGAGCAAGGATAGGTTTGGGGGTGTGGGAAATTCAGTTTTTAGACTTGCTAGTCTAGACAGCCTAATTTCAACTTGTCTAGCTGAGACAGTATAACAAATCCAGTTTAGACTTGCTTGCTAGACAGTTTTAGGCTTTCTAAGTTTGAAGCACGCATTAAGCAAAGTGGAGATGTCAAATAGGCAACTGAATATTGGAATTTGCAGTTTAAGAAAAAAAGGTCTCCTCTGGAGGTACACATTAGGACATCATGAACGTGTGTGGAGAGTGACTTGAAGTTGGGTGGTGTCGTCAAAAAACAAAGCCTACAATCCTCAAGGAAGTGAGTGTGAACTCCTGGATAAATGCTCTGTCTCTGGCGGCTGATGGACGGATTAGAATGTGGTACTGTGGACAGACTAGGATGTTGCTGGTACAGATGATAGCTACCTCATTTTGGGCTAGCCTTAGACTGGGAGCAGCCACTCTTTCCCTACCTCTGTGTCACATCCTGTAATTAATAAATAAAAACCTTTGGAGCTGAGAAATTGAAAAAAAAAAAAAAAAAAAGACATCTGGGGTAGTGTCCCTGAATGTTGTCTATATGAAGAAAAACTAGCTTTAGCTATTATCAGTGGAAAGGAGTACTATACACGCATTCCTGATATAACATGATAAATATGCTCTTAACATTTTTTCACTATCAAATTCATACTCTAGAAACAACAGTATTTCTTTTTTAAAAAACTAATACATTATGTTGGTCAGCTCATCCTGACTCTTGACGGCCTTGCCATCTAGGCACTAACAGAAGAACATCACTCTTAATAAATATGCTAGTACAAACCTGGGTGTACTGGCAGGTGCCCATGGATTGCTTGAGCCCAGCAGTTGAACCCCAGCCTGGATAACATAACAAAAACATTTATCCCCTGGATGTCCCTTTCAAAACCCAGTACAATCCAAAAGACAAATTGGCCCAGAGAGATGACTCCATGGGCAAAATGTTTGCTGTGCTCCTGTGAGGATCAAACTCCAGATCTCCAGGACCCACATAAAAACTGGGTGGGCATGGCAGCTACCTATAACCCCAGGGTGTGAGCTGCAGAGATGAAAACCCCTGAGCAAGCTGGCTAGTCAACGTAGGAAGCACCAAATAAGACCCTACCTCAGTATATAAAGAAACCAAAGAAGGCACACAATATCAACCCCAGGCCTCCACACACATGCACATATATGCACCCACACACATGAATCTACACATACATATGCATGCATGCCCACACCACATATATTTAAATAGAGATATATCACATTCCCAATAAAGAATTTATTATTAAATAAAGAACTTTAGTTTTCCTTTCGGAAAAAGGACAAAGTCACAGTGACAAGTTGAGCATGAGGAAGTGTGAGAACCACTGAGCTGCACGTCTTTGCCAAGGTGATAACATAATCTCCTGAAGCTTCCTCATCCACCTCACTGAGTTCTGGTGTTCACATTTGATGACACAAAATATTAGTATGCCCTGGGAGGAGAAAATAACTTATTAGCTGGCATTATTATGACACTATCCCATCCTTAATCGTAATATTTGAGCCTGTGCCCATTGCAGAGACACACAACAGAGGGACCTACACTGGGAAGCAGGTGCTGGATAGTGGGTGGACATGGCAACAGTACAGTGTGCAAATTCTCTTCTGACTGCTTCGCTTTTCTCAGTAAAAGGGGGAAAAAAAGAAAAACCTAAATGGCAACTTACCCAGTCCCTAACCACAGGACCCTCTTTCTCCCTCCCTCCCTCCCTCCCTCTCCCCTCTGGCTCATGAAGGAAGGCTGTCAATTAATTAAAGGGCCAAGGTTTTGTGTTCCTGTTCCTACCAAAATAGCTAACCAGAAGCACTGCCATGTCATTACAGAAGCTGTAGGCATCAGTACCACAAGAAAGGGGAGGCAAAGATGCCTGATGGAGCTCTTTGGCATCTAAAGGCAGCTGGTGTCACCTTTGGGGTTGCCGCTCTCATTTCCTGAAAGCCTGGTTAGAGAGACTCCAGCTGGTTTCGGCTCACTCTCAGCAGCTCCACATTAATGTTCTTATGACCTGAGAGATCTAACGGTGCCCCGAGCATCTGTGGCAGATCCCAACGGGAGCGAGCCCAGCTGCCGCCTCTTAACTTCTGGAGCAGTGCCAAGCTCTAGCCTCTGAGTAATTACGCAGCTTTTGGAAGCAACTACTGGTTTGCTACTGGGTCTTGACTTTTGGATGGTATGCAACCATGAGGCCTGCAATGCGAATCTTGAGCTGGGAGTGATTTGACCTGAGAAGCCCAGAGACATGAAGAACCCAGCAAAGCAGCGCTTCCTCATCAGGAGGAGGCAGTATAGCTCAGTGCAGAGCTCAATGTGGCTGGCTGCTTAGGGGCTGCAGGGAAAGGAAGTTTGCATTCTGTCCTTCGAGATGCCTCCCAAGGCACTGCCTCCCTTTCCCTCACAGTCCCCTGAGAAATTAACAATGACAACCTCAGGAAGGGAACTCTGGCTCACAGGTGACTCTGTGGGTTTTTCTGGTACCTGTGGGGGCGTTTCAGTTACCACTCCTGGGAAGAAGGTATTAGAAAAGAAGTCCTCTGGATTGAAACTGGGAACTGTGTGCTATATGCACTTTGCCTCAAAGGAGAGATGATCTAGGGACTAAGCATGTAGATGGATAGTCAAAAAGAGGAATGTAGGTGGGCCCCTTACAACAGGCCCCAGAGAACATTGGTACCCCACTAGAATGCTCACAGAAGTCCCCTCTGGGGAGAGAGGGTTCTGAGTCAAGTCACCTTCCCCATTGCCTCTAGATGTCAGTCTGCCCCTTCCTGAGCCACCTTGGTACTTGCTCAAGACCTTGGGGACAAATGGCAAGGAAGGAACAGCAACCCCTTCTCACCAGACTAAAGTGGCCACTGCTACTGCCAATTAAATTGTGGTAGTGACCAGCTGGGAGCCTTGTCATAACACAGTAAACAGAAAAAGGTCCCACGAGAGACCCTTGGGCAATACTTTACCGGAATACTTATTTCTTCTGGTTATACAGTCGGTACAATCAACACGCGCTGTGTACACAGAAAGTGACCTTATATTCAACTGTGTCTTTCCAGACAGTGTCATGCTTCTTACCAACCAAACAGCTCACTTTGTAGAAATGTGATGAAACAAGACAGTCACAGAATTCCTTGTATTCTGTCACGTGCAGCAAAAGATGCTACTTTATCCAGTCCTTTTCAAAACTCTACCAAGCAGAGGCGATTCTAGGGAGGTTGAGGATCAGGATAGGAACATTGGCTCCATGTTTTCTAAGCTTCTCTCACCGTTTTCTCGTCTTCTGGTAGAGGGATGGACACTAACCCAGTTTTTCCTTTAGATCAGCAACACCAGCCCCTATCTCATGTGTCCTGTATGATAAAGTTCTATATATAGGGGGCGATGCCGTATCTTGAATAAAAGGCTGTCTCCGATTTTGATTTCACTGGTGGTACGTTTCTTTCTTTAGACAACGGGATTCATCAGATGAAGATAGAGCTCCGCTGGTAGGAGCATTTGCCTGGAATGATGAATCCCAGGCAGATGGCAAAGGGGTGGGGAGTTAACTATTGCGGTGGAATCTAAAAAGTAATTTCAAATGACATCTTCTGAGAAAAAAAAAAAGAAATAAAGCATGTAATGCTATCAAAGATAAATATAGAAGCAAAGAATGGGTTTCATTATGACACTTCATGCAAACATGAAATGTACTTTGCTCCCATTCATTCCTCCCCAATCCCCCACCATCAATCTCCCCTTCCCTCTTCTGCGGGTCCCCTTCACCCGTCTCCATAAGAATCCCTCCCCACCCTAACACACACACACTTCTGCTTTCAAGGCTTGGTCCGTTAAAAGTCAAATTATTCTTTCATCTGAGAAGCTATAAGCTTCAGAAGTGTGAGATACCACCACCCTCATCCCCATGGCGTGCTGCATGTGCTGTGAACCAATGACCAATAGATGGCGCTGCTTCTCCCATAGTCAGAATATCTATGAACACCATAGCACTCCTGATTAGCCAACTGGCATGTTTGTATCTCATCCCTGGAGTGTGTCTGATCATCTTGACTTTGTGGTCTGAACATCTCTTATTCCTGGTGGAAATCTTCAGAACTGTTACCCATTCCAGGAACAGTCCTGGCATGTTCCACAGTCTCTAGTTTCATCACCTTATAGAAAGATCAGTTTCATTATAACAGATAACATGGCACCATTATCAAGACATGTGCCACCCCGACCTGGAGTTTTTTTTCTTGTCTGAAAACTATGATAAAGAAGCCTTTCCTATGGAAAAATACACAAGTTTCTCAGTACCTAAATCACTCTGAATTTAGTCTTCTAGAGCTTTCCAGAAATTGTTTAAAAAACCAGTTTTTCTGGGTCTAGGAATCTAGATCTACTGACCTTGAAGTCACATGATATATTGCAGTCCCCTTCTAGATAGAGGTAACAGGCAGAAAGAAAGCCATTGGTTCTGTGGAAATCTGGATTTAAATTAAGGCAGTCCTTCTTTCTGGAGAAAGCAATACCCTCACCTCAAATTCCCAGCTATTCATAATTTATCATGAGCATCAAGGGTCATTCATGGAAGAAGCCTGTTTTTTCTGTAATTGTAGTTAAAAAGGATTTCACTGCCAGGTCACACAGCAATAAAGCCACTGGATAAGGAGGTATTGATTATCTTGGATTTATCATGCCACTGGACAGAAAAAGCACAAAGGATGTTGGCTGTGTGGGTTGGAACTATATCTCCGAGTGTTCAGTGACAGGAATGTACGTCAAGAACATAATTGTCAGCCTTAGTTCCCAGCAAGATCAGAGCTCAGACAAAGGCTGCTTTGCAGGTCATTTATTTTGCAAGTAGAAGCCTAGGACTAATGTTGGGAAAGAGAGAAAGTTAATCCATGGATGCACTGTTGAGCAGAAGTAAGAGGCAACTCCTTCAGAAGAGCTGTGTAGAATGCACCAGGGAACTTCCCCCAACACACAACAGAAGAGGTGCCTGCCCACCATCAGACAAGCAGTGTACCTCACTTCCTTCCACTGTTTTAAGGCTAACGCTTCATGGTCTACTCTGTTATCTGCAGGATGTCATAGAGAGGGAAAATTGAAACTGCCCAGACATCATGCTCTTGAAGTGAGAGTGTTCCTGACCTTTGTCATAAGGAGGGAGGATGCCTTATGCTCATTTTTGGAGGAAGAAAAACCACATTGCATTACAGGGGAACACTGGGTACTTGGAGGAATCTTAAATGGATGTTGACATTGGGTATCCAAAGAGCACACTGAATCAGTATATTATCATGTCTTCAGGCTACCTGGGACTCATTAATACTTTCCAGTACTGGGGGGGGGGGGGGAGTCACCATTTGAGTCCCACCCCTCAGAAGCAGAAACCAGAATGCTATTCTAGTGACACATTGGCCAGCCCCTGGTATATGATCATTTAATCCAAATAAAAGCTATGTTGATGAAGCAGGCACCATGGCAAATGCTGTCTAGGAGAAGGATAAAGGAGGCATCATAATTCTGAGGCCAGCAGTCCCAGAAGAACATGCTCACGGTGTGAGTGGTACAAGCTAGCACGCAGTATGTGATGGGATGCAGCGGCTCCTTATGACAGCTCTCCTGGTTTATGGTTTAGATGGCTCTCTCACTTGAAGAGCCCTGAAGACTGCTTTTTCTGATCTTACGCATCCAGTATGGTTTTTTGTTTTTTTGTTGCTTTCTGCTAACTTAGAGTAGATTCTGTTGACTGCTTCTGGGAGGTCTGTCCCACCTGTCAGGTTACACTGACCACACTGCAGAGGATTGCCTCTTAGACCTTGCCTGATTTTTGCTATTGGGGTTTTTTTTTCCTTTTCTTTCTTTCTTTCTTTCTTTCTTTCTTTCTTTCTTTCTTTCTTTCTTTCTTTCTTTCTTTCTTTCTTTCTTTCCTTCCTTCCCTCCCTCCCTCCCTCCCTCCCTCCCTCCCTCCCTCCCTCCCTCTCCTCTCTCTCTCTCTCTCTCTCTCTCTCTCTCTCTCTCTCTCTCTCTCTCTCTCTCTCTCTCTCTCTTCTTTTTGTTTTTCAAGACAGAGTTTCTCTGTGTAACAGCTTTAGCTGCGCTGAAACTTACTCTGTAGATCAGGCGAGCCTCTAACTCACAGAGATCCACCCACATCTGCCTCCCAAGTGCTGGGATTAAAGGAATGTGCCACCCCCACCACCACCGCCCAGGTTTGTTTTATTTTCTAATAGCATACTCTCCAGGTGTTATTCACTGTTGTTTGATTCCCCCTTCCCCAGTCTCTGGTGTACAGAAGCCTTTCTTGTAACTTTGGAAGCAAAAAGAATGTATGGGGAAGATATCGTCATGCATGTGTCTAAGACCCGGCAAATGACAGATAAAGAATGTGTTTCTTCACATTTCTTCATTGACTTGAGTGGCAGTGATATTGATCAGGACAGGCAGCAGTGTGGATAATCTCTGTGTATGTCACAGAATTAAATCATGGTTTTAGGTTCTGCTGATATAGATTTAATAGAAAGTGTACACCACTCTAACGTTTGCTGAATTCTTTCCCCCAAATTGATGTTATACTCTAGCTGTAATATTTTTATAGAGCTTTTTCCCTCCTCCAAAACATAGCTCAGGGTTCGGCCCACAAACACAAGAACATCTAATGCTTCATATATTAAATTGAGATAGCTCTTGTTTGAAGTAACAAAGGCCTGTGGGTGTGAGAAGGGCGAATAAGACATGGAAAGCCATACTGGGAACAGACAGCTGTGGGGGATGGAGCATGGACTTCCTGTGTAACTAAGGCTCATTAAGGATTCCAAATGTGACACTTCAAGAGAAACTGTTCTTGTCAATATTAGATAGATAAAGCAGTTCGGGGAGCTATGCATGAATGCCTTGGGAGCAAATGTGTAAGATGTGGTCTTGACAGAGAGATCCTGATAGTTAAGAAACATCAAGTGATGAGAGACACTTCACCCAGCTGTCTGATGGAAACCGATGAGACTCACAAACATTAGACAGAGCTCGGAGAATCCCATGGAAGAGAGGGAAGAAGGATTGTAACAGCCAAAGGGGTGAAGGACACCACCACAGAATCAACTGACCTGGGCTCACAGGGGCTCATAGAGACTGCATGGGACAGACCTAGGCCCTCTGCATAAATGTAACAGTTATGTAATGTAGTCTTCTTGTGAGACTCCTTACAGTGAGAGCAGGGGCCATCTCTGACACCGTTGCCTGCTTTGAGGACCATTCCTGCTACCAGATTGCCTCACCCAGCCTTAATAGGAGAGGAGGTTACTAATGTCACTGCAGCTTGATATACCAAGGGTGACTGATATCTACAAAGGCCAATATCTGAAGAGAAATAGAAAAGGAAGAGAGGGGGGATGGGAAACTTTGGTTGGGGTGTAAAAACATCAACAATAGACAAGCAAAACTCAGTTAGCTTTTAAAGAGTAACTTCCCTCCACCCAAAAGAGAAAAGAAGACATATCAAATATATTCCTGCATCCTTACATTTTGCTTTGTGAATGTGTATAGACTTTCACATCTCCTGTCCATTCAGTCATTCATTTGATCCTTCATTCATTTATTCAGCTGCCAGACGTTTACTGGGTACCAGCTCGGCAATGCCCCTGGGGATGTTCCTGGGTATACCCGCTTCTCCTTAGTTGCCACCACAACGGTTTCTGAAAGGTAACCATGCTGAGGGCTGGTTTAAGGATGAAGAGGAATTTTCCTAGCCATGGGAAATAAAGGGCTGAAGCCATTCCATAAAACCTTAACACAGAGAGAAGGCTGAACGGAGTCCAGACAAACCCTGAAAGGCCGGTAAAGTAACTAGAAACACACCTGCAAACAGGAAGAGCTCAGCTTTCTCTCTCGGTGAAATCCCATACATTTATTATGTTAGAGGCATGCAGGGACTTGAGAGCTAAGCTTGCTCTCTGAATGCCACAGTTATTGAATATTGTTAGTTTCTATCAAATCTCTTCCTCGGCCACTCCCTTCTGAAAGACAGAGTAAATGAGAACAGCCACTCCAGGCCAGCCTCCCCCCCCCCCCCCCCCGCCCCCCTACCCACCCACTTACACACCCTTCTAGTTGGCCTTTTGTGATCCATCCCTCCACTTGGATTCACCTTGAAGGAATTCACTTTTTTACCATGGATTAAACCCAGCACCAGTTTAGTAGGGATTAACATGGACGTGGAGAGTTTATTTACTGAGTCAAGACATTTTTGTCTTTGTTCACTGGGGTTGGAGTATATTTTGCTTCTGCTTAACATCTTCCTATGACTGTATTTCACTGAGAATAAACCTTGCCAAGGTCTTGACCTGGCCTCTCCTGCTTGTTTCAACACAAGCTTGCTTGCTGGCTTTCCTCCCTCCTTCCTTCCTTCCTTCCTTCCTTCCTTCCTTCCTTCCTTCCTTCTGTTCATTTTACCCCTTTCTGGCCCTGGGTCTTTGTCCCTGCTTCTCCATCTCCTAGACATATCTTCCCAGACACCTGCCACGTTCGGTCTCTCTCCTTATGTGTCTCCTTAGAGAGGCCAACCATAACCTCTCTGTCCAAAGTAACCTTCCTGTTGTCTCCCACCCTTCACTAAGACATGGCGGATTATTGCCTGCCTTTATACTGTCCCAAGGGCTGCTCTTTGGGACAAGAACAGCAACTTTAGGTTGTTCATCGTTTGCTGCTCCCACTGAAATCCATCTCTGGCACACACTGCACAGTTAGTATAGATTTGACATGTGAGTGAGCCCACAAATTAATAGACATGTGTGCAGTGCTGGTCTCTCATCCAGTGACCGCATGTATCTTGGTCCCATAATGTGGAGACTTCCTTCCCTCTCAGTTCCAGAGCCTTTTTGCTGCTGTTGGCTTGCTCTTAAGGCAAGCACAGAAATCTAAACAGAGGCTGTGAGACAGCAAGTATCCCCCCAAGTTCAGGGGAAGCGTCTCCACAGTACTTCACCCATAATCCCTCATTCCTTCAGCACAGACCAGTAGCTCTTTCTCCACACTCTGCTGACCCCTGCCCACCCTCTACCAAGTTCCTTATTTTTTATGCCTCACTGCCAGTAACAAGAATAGCACCAGAAGGGCCCCAAATACTAAATCAAGTCCCCATTTGCTTTGATCAAATCCATACATTCTAATAACACCAAGGTTGGGGGGGGGAGGCGTTCCCCAACAGAAGCCCTCTGTTTTCCTTTGTGACACTGAAATACATGGAATCAGCTGCTCCAGCACTGCTAGGGGAGAACCCAGCATCTTCTGTGACATCTTTTATGATCATGTCGGCAAATCACATGTTCATAGCTAATTAAATGCAATTTTACCATGCTTCCTCTTAATCTATCATTCTTTTCTGGCTCCCTGTGGGAACTGATTTGTGTTCTATCTGCTTTGCCGTTACTTTTTTGGATAGGCTCGTGCAGAAAGGACTGTTTGCCCGCTGTCCTCTCTGTGCGCTCCATATGGTCCCCCCACCCATTCCTTCTTCAGCTTCACTTGAAATCTATTCCCCACTGCTGTGAACACTATTTAAGCTGTTGCTTTATTTGGAGAATTCCTTATTTAAGAACTGGTTCATCCTCTAAGTCGATACTGCATTAATCACTTGTGTTATCACCTCAGATTACCTTTCACAGTTGGTTTAGTTTCAATTCCAAGTTCATTTTATTGGAGAAACATGTCGGCATGGTAGCGATTTACTGTAACCACAGCAGAGGCACATAAAGCCGGGGCTGATGCTTTCATTGAAAGACAGATGCTTGCTCAGATATGTCCACCTCACAGGCCAGCTCACTGCTTTGTAGGAGTTCAGCTTATGCTCTGGGTCTCAGGTTTTCCCAATTGCCAACAAGGACAACAGGAATTGCCTCTGTTTACCGCCAAGGCTACTTCAAGGTTTGATTTCTCAGGGTCGAGGTAGATCCCCGCCCCCCCACCAAATCACTGCACAGTAAACCAATCTCAGAAAGGAAATGGAACTGAAAACAAACTGCCCCTTCTTAACATGTAATTAAAAATTTATTTGGGAGGTATCCTTGTGCTGACAGCTTTGCTTTATTGTTGAGTAGTTTAACATGGGGTGATTTATAAGTGAGTTTACACTCAATGTGGAAAAAGAAAAACATTGACGCCATCTTCCTAATGCTGGGGGGAGGGGCTCTCTTTAACATGTGGCTACTGCTGCCATTTCTGGAAACTACATCAGCTTGTGGATGCCTCCTGAGAGGATTGGCAGAGATGATTGACTTTCAAGGCCACACAGCAAGACAGTACAAAGCAGGGACTGACTGAAATCCCTGAATCTCTGAGTTGCTATCCTGCCTAACCTCTGACCACAAGACACTGTAGCCTCTTTTTTTCAAATAATTGCTCTCACTTAATAATTTTTAAAAAGCCATCAGGGAAGCTTTCACAGAATGAAATCGGGAGAATCCTCCCACTTAGATTAGTCTTCAAGCAGTCCTAGTGACAGAGGAATTTCTCATAATATGCTATGGGGGGAGGGTGTGCCAAGAACGTAATTAAAATTGTTGTCATACCTTTAGGCCTACAGACTACAGGGTCCCTTGAAGGTCAGTCCTGTAAAGTGAAGTTTGTGCTTATAAAAATAAGCCTGGTGTTCCCTACAGAGTCACAAAGGGCAATGTGTATCTGGTTTAGAAATACAGCTGCTTGATTAAAAAAACAAAACAAAACAAAAAACTGTGGAACAATTACTTCCAGGGGAAACTGTCAAAATCATGAGTGGATGAAAATCTGTCTAGATGCATAAAGTGCTAATGATGTCTCAAATGTGGCTAGGGATAGATTACTAGAGTGTATACAGGGTCTGGGATGTTAACATGGATCTCTATCATGTAGGAAGATAGTCTGTGGGAGGAGCAGGCTGGAAAAGCAGACACAACCCAGCTGCCTAGCACTTTTTAGGAGGTTGAGAAGCAGGTCTTCAGTTGAAGACGCATTCTTACTAATGCCCAGAGTCAACAGTGGGGAGGACCCTGAGAACCGGAGCTTTCTCCTCTACCTCTTGTATAGATATAATCAGAGGAAAAAACCTAACAGTTCCTATGAGAGTGATTCTGAGATCAGTGTCTTTTTAAAAAGTACTTTACAAAGTAAAGGGAGGTTTAATGGTGGTTGTTTCTAGTTTGTTTTATTTTCTGAGCACCCCATGGAGAAATGAGTAAGCCTCAACTGTGTCTTCGGGTGCATTTTAAACACTTAGGTTTACCCGTTACTTAGGTTGACCTGACTGAAGCAGTTTGACGAGGTGAGGTGTAATGTGTCTGGCTTGTAGGGAATGCGTTTGAAACCCACTGAAGCTGTGACTGAGTGAAGCTCTGTTCAGGCATGGCTGAGCTTCGAAAGAAAGTATTTATGTGCTCATCACAGTTAACTTGACAGGCAGGCAAAATCATAAAGGTTGAAATAGAAGATATTCTGTAATTCAAGAATGAACTGCTCTATGCTTCACATCTGGCTATAACAATGTGCTATCTACTGTCTTTTAGGGTCGTGGCCAACAGAGAACCCTGGCTGACCTACAGGGACCAGAGCCTAGTGCTACCTCTAGGAATCTGTGCATTTTCTAGTATTCCCAGAGGGTATCACTCCACCACTCCACACGTACGCATGAACACAGTGTACAGAGGTCTTGTGTGTGAACTTAAAGAACACCTTTGGAGAAACCTGGAGCTACTATAGGTCATCTGGTCTCACCACACTCAAGGAGGTCAGAGTTGCGGCCATTTATTAAGCTATAGACATCATTTTCACAATGACCCGTGAATTGCATAAATGCCAGCCCTTCATCACTCAGGAGCTCAGTCTCACAATTTTAGTAAGCTCTAGAGAAAGGAAACACTTGACCAAGACCCACAGCCTCTTAGATGTACGAGACCAAGGTCAACACTGTGGAACATTTGCCTCTGCCATCATGATCATTTACTCACAGTCATTAGAAGCATTTTCCCTGAGCCTAAATGGAAATCTTGCCGCTCCCACAAACTGAGCAATGATTTCCAACCCTATAGAGACAGCTTCTAGGGAGCACCTAGAAACAGAAGTAGATCAGTGGGAAATTGGGGAAGTTCAATAAAGGAAGTGCTGAGACTGCAATGTCAATCCCACTATTTATTCAGGATATTCCATCCTGTGTGACATAGACTTTACAATGAAACGTGTGTGTGTGTGTGCGTGTGTGTGTGTGCTTTATGTATTTTTTTCCTTTCACCTTTTTCTTCAAATTATTTTACCCACTCCCACCCTCCTTTTGGAAGAAGAACCACAATTTTTCAGGCTAGGAATGTAGCTCAGTTGGTAGAGTGCCTTTCTGGCATGTACAAAGCTGTGGGTTTGCACGTGCCAATAATCCTATTACTGAGGAGGTTGAGACAGGAGGATCAGATTTAAAACAAAGATTAAAAAAAAGAGGCAATTAATTTTTTTGTTTTGTTTACCCCCCCCCCTTCCCCGCGCCCCTTTCTCGAGACAGGGACTCAGCAATCCCAGCTGATCTCGCCAACTTGCCATGTGGTCAAAGATGATCTTGATCCTGCTGGTCTGCAGGTGTGTACCACCCATCAATTACCTAGTTCTAAAAACTTCCAAAGGAATCATTCTTGGTCATTCTTCTGTCCATCCCCCCACATCCAGCTTACGATCCAGTCTGGTCACTGCCATCTCTGAGATATCCACCCACTCCTCTCCACTCTCCTAGCCATCTCCCCAATCCAGGCCATTATCTCATCTCCTGTGACATCAGGGCTGGGTCTCGGTCTCTTTGGGTCCCCTTTCTACCCAGCTGCAGTGCTACCGTTCCTAAAATGGAAATGAGAGCAAATCATTCTCCTTCATTAAACCCTTTAATTGCTTCCCACTGCCAGAATAGAGTGTTGCATCTCACTGATGGCAGCCAGCCTGGCTCTGCTGGCCTCAGGACCTTGCCTCTACCACTGTCTTTTTGTTTTCTCTGCTCCAGACTTCTGACCTTCTGTTGCTGTCCTGCATCACATTCACTTAGAGATCCAAACGACCATTCGGGAACTGTTTTAACACTGAGTGCTGAAGGAGAGGAAATACACACACACACACACACACACACACACACACACACACACACACACACACACACACACACACACGAACACGCACACACACATGCACACACACACAAACACACACACACATATGCACACACACACAAACACACATACACACAAACACACACACATATGCACACACACACATGCACACACACACACACACACACACACACATACACAGAGAGGCAATAGAGATGGAGGGAACTGGGAGAATGACTCAGTGGGACCCAAGTTTAAATCCCAAGTACAGAGGAGTTTCAGGTTCAGGGAGAAAGCTCAAGGGAATAGGAAGAGACCAATAAAAGGAAAATGTCCAATTTCTTCCCCTGCCCTCTGCTTGCATATACATGGATGCATGTGTCCACACCCACACGTTTGACGTGTGCATATGCACACACATACACACAAAGAAAGAACCTTAATTTATAGGTAACCGTTTTGTTTTCCTCTTACAGGCATCCCAGGAATAATTGCTTAAAAAGCAATTAAGAAGCTTGCTTTGAAGGTTGGCAACAAAGAGGAAATACACTGAATAGCCATATTCCTAGGATGCCGTTGGGTATCCTAAGCATCTTCAAGCTTTTGTGGTTGTTTTGCAGAACAGAGAACTTTCGCTCCTTCTGGTCAAAGGACAAAGCCCTGGAGAAATACAAATGCAATTTAAAACCGTTCTTGGTCAGTATAGCCATTTGCATTCGAAAGAAATTATTTCTGAAGCATCCCTCTCAGAATTCCAATTAGAGGTACACAATGCCTGCACATAAATGGGAAGGTTTAAATTGAGGTGTAGAATCATATTGAGGTTACTAACTTAATAATGTTCGAGCCATCAAATAAATGTTCCAGAGTGCTTTGTTCATAATGCATGCAAGTTATATCTAGGTTAGTTTGGGTTAATAGTCCCTTTAATTTATCGTAACGAGCCTTCCTTGCTTGCCAAGCTCCATTCTTCCATTTGGCTTCATCATACTACTGGCTGTTTTTTAACAGCTTCCCTAAAATGGGTATCAAGGGAGTCAGTGGTGTCTGGGGAAGGAGAGTTTATATCTGTGACTCTGAATTCATTAATTGATCCTACAGAGATTTAAGAGGACCTACTGTGCAGGACGTTGGACCATGGAGATAAAGCAGGAACAGGACAGTTTGTGCCTTGCAAGAGTCTTAAATCCGGTTAATGCTGGTTAGCATGCAAATAAACAGCATATGAAGAATAACAGGCCAGGAAAGGGGTTATAGCAGTGTAGCCTGCTCAAGGACGATGTGTAGGAGGGATGTGATTTGGTGGATGTAAATTCAAATAAATCAAGCAGAGACTTGGGAGTCCCCAGCAGGGGAACCAGCCTGAATGGACCTAGAAGCAGCAGCCAGGCACTGAGCACACCTGACACTCGGCCCTCATCAGACAGACACTGTCCCTGGAGCACACAGGCCTTCCCTTACCTGTCCTCAGGATCCCAAGTGCCTCTATACCTCCTGTTTAGTTCACTTGTTTCATACCCTTTTATCACTCTCATATTTCAGTTTCAACTGGGAAATCATCACAAGGCACCTTCCCACCTCCAAAAATTTCATGTGAGTTAAAAGAACAGGGTGAAGGGAAATGCACACAGCCCATGGTGAGATCGTCGTTCAAAAACGCCTTGTGGCAACAGCTGACAGAATGACTTTAATTCTGTATGTATGTAATTGCGGTCAGGAAGGATATGTTTATTTGTCTATATGCACTTTGCTCCATTTTATTACAGCACAAGCTTCATGCAGGTAGGAGCCTTTTGGGGGCTGCATTGTTTCCCAGCGTCCAGCAGAGTGTTTGGCTAGTGTTAGGCATTCCAGGAAATGTTGAAATATGTAATTCATTTCATGGGGGATACTATGCTCAGACAACCTTGACTCTTAAGAGCTCCTGGTGATCCAAAGAAAGAGGCAGTGTTTCCTCAGAGTGGGTGGTCGAGGTTCTAACAGCTCAAGTAAACCAGAGACGATGCTATTCAAAAGATGTCAATGTGGATCCCGTGGCTTTCTCCTCAGCACTTCCACTACAGCCTGCTTTGCTAAATGTTATCTCTTTGTGGCAGGTAGATGAGATTTATTTATTTATTTATCTATTTATCTATCTATCTATCTATCTATCTATCTTTTATTTATTTATTTATTTATTTATTTATTTATTTTTAGCCTGCAGTCTCTGATGCTCTGTAAATCCATTCATCATTCAGAGCCTGGGGGCGTCAGGGTGAAGAAGTGGGGTCAGGAGACCACTTTTCCGGATCACTACTGAAGAGTCATTAAGCACAGACGGGCCATTGTCCCTAGACTTTGCAAGGCTAAGACCAGTCACTACTGAGCAGTCCCCTGACCAAGGCTTGGTTTTCCCCAGGTCTTTGAATCTGCTCTTGGGATATGGGAGCTTTAATACCAAAAGTCTCAGTATACCCGGGCGCCCTGATACTGCAGGTGGTCCTCTTCCCTTTGCTGTCTCTGAGCTGCCCTTGGGTCCTTCCCATCTATGAAGTTTCTCCTGTGATTCTCTGGAGCAACTGTCACCTCACCTCAGGGAACGCAACTACCTCTACTTATTGGCCACCAAAATCCCCTGAGGCAAAGAAATAGTCTCACCCACCACATGCAAGCAAAGAAAAGCAGAGCAGAGAGTATCAAGACATTTTCACCCCCCACACAGTCCTGATCAGCCATTTCCACTGGTCTTGTTTGAGTATCAGTTAAAGAAACACCCTTAGGAGGACCCCAAGATGGCGGTCAAATGCTCAACGTTGACAACTTTTGCTCACTCCCTGGACAGTAAACAGAAATGGAGGAATCTTGGCCAGGCTTATTCCCAGCTCCCAGCTCCCACAAGGTTCTTGCCAGCTCCTGTCTAGATTCTGTCAACTCCCCAAGCTTCCTAGGAGCCTTTCTAGTGTGTGAGACTTTCCACCTTATGTCACAGAGAAGCTTTCTTCCACCCTTGCCTCAAACCTCTAGGAAGAGTCCCTGAAACTTCAAAAGTAACTCGCTCAGACACTGCTGTGGTGGGGTAGAATATAAATGTTCAAGAGTCCTGACATCTTCTACGGGGGATCTTTCAAAAAAGACTTCAAAGAAAGTGCTCTCCTGCTTTGAGAATTTCCCACATAAGTAATAAATGAAAATAATTGCTCCTTTCTAGTTGTATCTGATTTCATCTAGAGAGACTGGATTGTGAAGTAGGCTGGAGAGCCTGTGAATGTGCCTGGGGCCTCAGTGGTGTGTGGACCCTCAGGGGAGCATTTGAGGAGCCTCTGGTGTCATTTGGGTGCCTCCTCCCAACAGCCTCCAGGATTGTGTGTGGGCACTGACATTTGGAAATAAACTCTATTCTCTCTTGAAGTAATTATTTTTCTTTTATAAGTACTGAATTTATTGTATATTATTTGATACAGGGAGGGGATCTCAATATAGCCCAGACTGGCCTCTTCAAACTTACTTTGTAATAGCCAAATACAACCTTGAACTTCTGATCCTCTGGCCTCTCCCCACGTTCTAGGATTACTCACATGTGCCAGCAGGCCCAGTTTATGAAGTGATGGGGATTGAACCCAGGGCTTTGACATGCTAAGCAAGCACTCTACCAATTGAGGTACATCTTCAGCCACTAAATCAGGGTTTTAAAGAATGAAGTTCTTTCAGTGAAATTAAAATAGGAAACAAGGTCTTACTGAGGGTGTGGCATTTCTCCCTTAGGATGCCTATCACATAAGATAGGGGCTGGCGTTGAATTAAAGAGAAAGCTTAGGCATTAGTGCCAACCCCTCCACTGGAAGATGAGAGAACACAGTGGGAAGATTTTAAGGTGAAAAAAAAAATGAAGTAATTGTTCCCATTCTGGACCTCAGTTTCTCTGGAATAGTCCCTGCCGCATTGAAGACTAGATAAAGCAATGATGTTTGGAAAAATGCACAGCCCAACCAGGGCTGCTTAAGGTCAGTGCTAAGTCCGATGGTAGCTTAGAGCTGTCACATTCGCAGCCACACGCTCAGTCCTAGATGTACATCAGAATTATCCGGGTGTTTTTTTTTTCTTTCTCTTTTTCTCTTTTTTATTTCTTTTTATTTTATGAATGTTAGTGTGTGTTGTTTTGTTTTTTGCATGTATGTCTGTGAGAGGGTGTCAGGTCCCCTAGAACTGGAGTTACAGACCCTTGTGAGCTGCCATGTGGGTGCTGGGAATTGAACCTGAGTCCTTTGGAAGAGCAGTCAGTGCCCCCAACCCCAGGCCTCACTTCTTCTTTAAAATCCAAGCTTATATTTACCCATGGAGTCAACAGTCCTGCTGAAGAACTTTCCAGGTGTTTCTGATGTGCTGCTATGAGAAGTTAAGAACTTCTACAAGGCCAAGGACCACGCATTATCACCGGACCCATGGTAAAGGGATAGGAACTGCAATATCATACTGACATTTCAAACTTGAAATCTGAAAGTTTTGAAAACAGCATCTTATGTCAAGAGCAAACATATAATTGTTCTGAAAAAGATAAATAGCAATGTCCAGCTTAGTTGACATAAATCAATTAGGTTTAGTATGATTTGGGCTCAGCACTCAGAGAGCTTGTAGGAAGAACACTTCAAGACCAGCCTGCTTTACACAGTGAGCCAGAGGCCAGGCTACATAGCAAGACCTGGCCTAAAAAAACCAAATCAAATAAACAAAACAGAGTTCACAAAACAATTCCAGGCTGTCCTAGGTCTAGGGAAGGCTTGTAGACCCAGCTAGAAGACCGGGGTAAAAAGCACACCTAAATTAACAAGGGGGCAGTCATTTAATGCAGAAACCCAGTTAACACAGAAAGACACAAAGCCAAACCACAGGGTAGACTTCAAACGGTATGCATAGTGTTACAGATCAGCTCTTACACAGTCGGTCTGTTGTCATCCAGTACAGAGACAGAGAGTTGACTTCAATTCATTAAAAGTAATGATAAGGCAACAGAATCCTCTGATGACAAGGGACAATGACAAATAATATACAAGTATCAGGTGCCGACTCAACAAGACCCCATTAGGACACATTCTGAAGATGCTGCATTAAAATCGAACAAGCTTGGTACAGTGACAAGAAAATCATACTCCGTTTTGTTATGAATCCCTTTTGCAAATAGAAACGACTTCGGTGATCATTATATACAAACTCTGGAAGGAATGGAAATCGTACAGATTTTTTTTTTCCATTGCTGTCCTCTTTTCTGACGCCTATAAATGTCCCGTGGCGCTGCTCCTCAATTCGCACAGTCAAAGCATAAATAATTATTAAAGCACTTGAACCCACATTAGTCTTGTCCTTAGGAAGGTTGGGAGGTTCTGTGTGATTTCCCTATCAGTCATCCGGAAAGGGGCTGCAGGCAACAGGTTGGAATGTAAAAGACCTTTTTGTGCTTGGAAGCCTGGTGTGAACTCAACTCCACTCCCTTTAGGAGTGACCCACTCGGTAGCTTGGTCTTCTATGGTGCACACAGTCATACCGAGGAGTCCCTGCCAGACTTTAGATGTGCAATCTTGGTCCGGCTAATAAACGGATAAGCGATGCAGAGCCCTCCAGCTGCCACAATAAAACCTAAGCTGCACCAGGCACAAAAGATAGACCAGCTGTAACCGTGTTCCACATCGTGAGGTAGGCTGTAAATTAGCTTTGGGACCCGGTTCAAATCGTAGGAGATACTGGCAGCGTATGTGCAAAGGGAGATGGTGCAAAATATCCCTGTAAAGGAATAGAAAGAGAACAGAATTATCAGCTGTGGTTTTGCTGTGTCCAGGCAAAACACCAGACAAGCCTCTGTGAAACTCAGAGTACTCCAAATGCAGGAACACCTGGAATTTTTTTTTTTTTTTTTACTTGAACGAATTCACTTCATAAGCATCGGCAAATAGTAAGGAAAATCTAGGTAATTTGAGTCACTTAGATTTATTTTTTGAGTCACTGAAGTTTAAGTAATGAGGCATGTTTCAATTCAGCTTTGTTCTTATTTTTTTCATAATTTAATATAAAAAAGTGGTCTTTTCCTTTATTTCCAGCATTAGGGAGGCAGCGGAGGGAGGCTCTCTGTGAGTTCAAGGCCAGCCTGGTCTACAGAGTCAGTTCCAGGACAGCCAGAGCTGTTTCACAAAGAAACCCTGTCTGGAAAAACCAAAAATAAACAAATAAATAAATAATCTGGTCTTTGATTTTGTGTGTGTATGCAAGTGTTTGTGTGTGTGTGTGTGCGCGCGCGCGCATGTATGTCTGTGCTCTGTTCATGCACATTTGCATGCGCAGGGATACCTAGAGGCAGGAGGATAATCTCAGGCATCGTTCTTAAGGTGTTCTTCTTCCCCTACCCTTTCTTTGAGACTGGATCTTTTTTCTCTCCTGAGCCTGGAGCTCAACCACTTAGACAAGATTGGCTGGACTATGAGCCTCAGGTCCATCTCTGTCTCCCCACTCGTGAGAATCAAACTCCAGGGCTCATAAGAGCAAACACTAGCAACAGAGCTACCTCCCAGCCTGGGCTTTGGTGCTGCTGTTTTTCTAAGACGGAGTTTTGTTTGGCTTAGGTTCTCTCTGGAACTCACTGAGGATGATCCTCTGGTCACCACTTCCGGAGTGTTAGGATCACTGCCCTGTGCCTCCACCTCTGGTTTTAGGTAATGCTGGAGACAGAGCCCAGGGCAAGCACTCTACCAATGGAGTGACAGTCCCAGCTCTTAAAATTTGTTTTTAGGGAGAGAAAAAAATCTTAATCTCTCAAATCTAACATAAAACAGGTGGCGTTTCCTTTGCTCTAAACCAGACCTCCATTGTCATAGAGTCGGAATCATTACAACGTCATCTACTTTATTTCTTTTTTGTCCACATTGGTTTATTATAGCAAAGCAACTTGTACACTTCAACATTTACAATGAGCATTTTTGACTATTATATTTATCATATTGCTTGTAAGATTAAGTGAATTATTAAAGTGGCTGAGGGTTTTTGTAAGATACAGAGTCTAACACATACTAGACCTTCAGCAATTTAAAATAAAATAAAATAATGACTACTTCCAAATAATATAAATTACATCCAGGAATTTGGAATTGTTATTAAAAAAATCTTAGTAAAGGTATTGTGCGCTTCAATGATGCAAATTGTAATTTGAGTGGTAAATATATGTACCATATATACACATGTGTATATATACTATATATTCCTTTTATATAATTTATAGAAATATTTGTATGTTTATGACATGTATGGTATATCATACAAAACAATATCTAACATCATCATATTAATATGCGAATGTACAGTTGTTCTTCAAGAACACTAAATCGGGGCTGGGCAGATAAAGCAGAGACTCATTTGTTCAAGTTCTTGCCTTGCAAGCATGAAGGTATGGTTTGATACCAACAAAGGAAAGCCAATCATGGTGGCACATGCTCATAATCACAGCATTAAGAAGGAAGAGACAGACAGAGACAGATGGATTCTCAGGGCTTGCTAACCAGCAAGCCTAGCTCACTGGGCCAGCAACACACACACACACACACACACACACACACACACACACACACACACACACACCACTTAAAAAGGTGTTTCGTAGTACCCACATGATGGTCAGAGGATGTAGAAGCTCCCTGCTCCCTAATGGACCTTCAAGAATGTTTTATGGGGGTGGATATAGGATGAAAATGGTTTTTGTTTTTTTGTTTTTATGCAGAGCTCATGAAATAGAAACTGGCATTAAATCAAATGTCAGAATGTCCAAGCCACATCCATCTCCCATGATGGCCTGGGTTATCACTGTGGACAAAGAAAGTAGCATCTGTTTGCTGGGAAATGGCTTGCTTTCCTATCCTTGGGGATACAGGAGGCACGGATTTTAGAACTGAAAGGACAGAGACAAGAAGAAGCAAAAACTGTACCTCTGTCTTAATCTGCAGCTCTGGAGATCAAAGTCAGTAGCAGGGAAATGAACTCAGGGCAGGCAGCAATTTGCAGGGAATAAAGATCACCCTATATCCTAATGCCATTTTACGAGCTCTACCTTCTGGACCAAATTTTTTTTACCCCAAATGTACACTTGAAAAATAAGCATTTTAAAATAAAGTATCCTGTCTGAAATAATTTGGTATTTTCTGCTCTTTGGCTTTATTTCTCAGCTTGAAAATAAATGATTTTTTTTTCCTGAAAAGAATTAATTAATATCATCTGTCAATCTTTCTGGTTTACTTTTTCCCTTAGAAACAGGGTTTCTCTGTGTAGCCCTGGCTGTCTTGGAACTTACTCCTTAGACCAGTAGACCAGGCTGGCCTTGGATTCAAGATCTGCCTATCTCTGCCTCTAGAGTGTTGGAACTAAAAGCGTGTGCCACCATCACCCAGGTCTGCACTACTGTTTGTATTTAAAAAAAAAAACAGGAACAAAAAAACCAGCAGACATATCATTTGAGTTGTCCAATAGAAAAATGAGGATGAAAACCATTCTTTCATAGAGGAACAGACCATTTAAAAGAGTACTTCAAATGTCCTTACATCTGTCCACAAGACTGCACTGACAGCCAAAACCTTGTCTGTGAACAGTAAGACCCTAAAGGAAATACTCATACTAGAACAATACAGCTGTTGGGGGATGGGGAACTGATCTCTGGAAAATCCACAGGTAAACCATAAGGTGAAACAATAACTTCTTCCCAGGGAAAACAGCTTTATCCTGCACTCAGATGTCTGCACACAGCTCATTGCGTAAAAGCAAGCATTTTTACAAGCAGCATGATGCTAATGACCTCTGAAAGCTTGAGTTCAAACTCAGACCTTCCAAGCATTCTTTGATGTAAAGTGCATTGGGCTGGGCTGCAAGAAATATTCATTGCAGCCTCAGCTCTGCATGACCCTGACATTGCCTCGCCTTCCCTGGAGCCTTTGTTAGAGCAGGGGCTTGCCAACAGAAATGCTCATAATTCTTGCTAATCCCAAATAAGACCCAGAATAAGTATATTCCTTAAGACGTCTTTGTGACTATAGCACTATCAGGAAACTGAGCTTCAAAAATGCAACAGCTTACATTGCTTTCTGAAAAAACTCCCTTTGATTTTATCTAAAATTTGGTTTTTATTTGCACCCCTCCGTCCAAGACCTCCGTGCGACAGCTTTTGGTGTGTGATGCATTTTATTATTACATCCAGGGTTCGTGCTGAATGAGAAAGGATTCTAAGAACCTGTCTAATCAGAAGACATGTTCAGGGCAAAGGTTTCTCTCTGCCTCGTGTCCTGAATGAATAATGAATATATGTTTTCCTGGGCACTTGGTGAGTGCAGACCTCATGGACACTGTGTGGAGTGTATCTAAGTGGATTTATTTATTTCCTTCCTTCCCTCCTTCCTTCTTTTCTTTTTTTTTTTTTGTCTAAGATGCCAGGCTGAAGCTCCCTAAAATTAAACTTGTGCCCCTCCCCCTCCCACAAACGATATATAGATTATTTTGGCACGTTGTTAGCTTCCACGTTCGCTTTTGCATCTAACTTGCCTCTTATTACAGTTTGGAGCTTAAGTGGCCATCAAAAGTCATGTGTTGAAGTGTTATCAGCTTGGGAGTGTTAAATGTAATAGTAATAATTGTATGCCAGTGATGGACCTGAGGAGGGGGGGGACTGACACCTAATTTCCAATGAACCAAAAAGTCAGGAGGAAAGAGAATGGGGGGGGGGATTAGTGTTAGCCTCTTTTTCCAGGTCACAGTACCAAATGTTTAAATATGATAATAACTAGAGTGGCCAGTTGGGGAAAGGCAGATTGATGTGTCGGTCTCTTTCTGGAGCCATCTACTCTCTTATTGTATTTAACAGTGAACATGATGGGAGACAGTGGAATCTCTGGCAGATGGGGTCTGGGAGAAGAAAATTAGGTCCCAGGGGTGTACCCTTGAGGAGGTTATTGGAACACCATGGGCATATTCTGTCCATGGGGCCCAGCGCAATGGGGCTAAGAGGCCATGAACCGAAAATTATGAAACCATGAACCACCCCCAAAACAAAGAAGACCTTTTTCTTCCTTCTCAGTTGATTTACCCACGTATTTTGTCACAGCTACAGACGCTAACACACGGTACAGGTCTGAATGCCCTTTTTTATCTTACTTTTTTTTTTTTTTTAATCTTTCTTACCTATACTAATACCATGAATTTCAGCATCCCCACTCAGGCCCTTTTGGGAAAGAGGTGCTCATCACACAGTTGAAATTTTATCTCTCTGACTCACCTGGAAAGGCACAAGGGAGAGCAGACCTCCTGCCCCTTTTCCCACAATGTCCCCCATGGCGTCAGGTGGCGTCTTTTCTCCTTCTAAAACCTCTCAGAATTGTTCCGAGGAGAGATGGAGAAGAGCTATTCCATCTAGACCCTCGAATCCCCGGGCTAGTCTGCAAAGGCCCAATGGCTACAGCTGTTACTGTTGCGGTGGGAAGGCTTATTCATGGTCATACATGGGAATGTAGGGAGAGAAGACAATTACAAGATGAGGTAAAAAGAAGTTTGTTCCCATTCAAGATATTAAAAAGAAAAATTTAGCGTGGTGTATCATGCCTTTAATCCAGTACTTGGGAAGCAGAAGCAGGTGGTTCTCTGTGAGTTTGAGGCTAGCCTGGTCTCCAGAGTGAGCTCCAGGACACCAAACAATCCTACATTTGATCTCATGGGGGGTGGGGGGGGAACAAAATTAACAACAACAAAAGCCCCAACCTTGTTTTAAATAACCAAGGCATGCCTACTGCAGCCAGGTCAATAGTCGGGGCCAGTTTTGATATAAGCTCCGTTTTAAATCCCTCACACATCTTACAGTGTTCACGTGTACGAGCTTGGTAAGGCTACTGTAGCAATGAACTATGGACAGAAAAGGCTTAAAAAAATAAGAAAGAGCTGTTTTCTCAGAATTCCAGAAGCTGTGAATCTAAGTGCGAGGCTTAGATGATGGTTCTCTTCTGAAACCACCTTACCGTGGACATGGCTGCCTTCTAATATCTTCATATATAACTAACTATTCAATAAGACCAACACCATCCACCCTGGCTAAAGACACAACATATTGCCCTAATTTAATGTTAGTTTCTCTTTGAAGTCCTTGTTTCCAAGTTAAGACACACTTTGAGATCCTGGGGGCTGAACAGTCATAGAAACTGCGGGAAATTCAACTTAACCTTTAGCGTTGTGTGTGTTTGTTTCTGCTAGCTGAATGGAGTATATTTCTATTTCTTTTACAGGTCTTAGCAAGATTATACTGTCATTATGTAGTATGTTACCACTTATTTATTATCTTCTATGCCCCGAACCTAGTTCTGGTTAGATGAGGGGGTAGTTTTATGTGATTTAAGAAGGTCTCATAACAGATCTGGAGTCCAAAGTGTCCTACCACTTCCCAACATGCATTGCAGCAAAAGAATCCTAACAGCACTGCGTGTTGTAGAAAGCAGCAGTAGTAGATACCTCTTAGATTATCTGTAACTTCTACATATTGGCTAACAGGCATCATAGAGTCAAGACAGCCTGTTAAACAAAACTGAGCTCTACAATTAACTGATTAATACCGTCTTAAATAATTCATGGGAGCTGGTAAGATGGCTCAGTGGTTAGGAGCACTTGTTGGTCTCAGAGGGTCAAGCTTTGATTCTCAGCTCTTACATGTTGGCTCACAACATCTATAACTCCAGTTTCAGGGGATCCAATGCCCTCTTCTCGTCTTTTTAGGCACTGTATGCACACACAACACAAATATACATGCAGGCAAAAACCACTCAGACACACACAATAAAATAAATCTTTTTTAAAAAAAAAAAAAAACTTTTTTTTTTTTTTTTTTTAAAAAAGTAGTTCATACAAAATTGCCCCATGAAGAAATTACCTGCTTGTCAAGTTATTTCAGGGCATACTGCATCCTTCTCAGTAGCAAGCTAGTTCATACAAGGTTCAAAGATGGGTATGCAGGTGTTTCTACATTTAAAAGTTCAAAAAAGCTAAGGTCTGCCTTGGGGATCCAGAGGGAGAGGGGTTAGTTTTTATTGCTCCCTCCAGCTTTTCCTCTCCTCCAAGAAGCTTACACTTCCAGCCCAGCCAGTGGCCCCAGGAGAGAGAAGTTCCCCTGTCCTGAGATTGCTCCTGGCTATGGCTGGGAGTATCTTCAAAGAGTGAATAATTACTGGTTTCCTGACAGCCCCGTGCATGCAGCTACCTCTCTTATAAAATATTAAAGGGTTTTCTGCCGATACTCTTAATTAGAATACACCATGACATCACGTAAGAGCAGGACTGGAGGGGATGTTTTTAGCTCCGGGACAGCAAATAAATTTGTGCCACTGTCCTATATCATCAGCCCGATTTCCTGCCCTAAAACCTCGGAGGTGCCCATGGCCAGCTTGGAAGATGTAATTAGGCTAACCAAGGCCCATTCTTCTTGACCTCTTTCCTTTGATGTGTTTAAAAGGTTCAAGAATAAAAGTTGCGTCCCTTGCTTGGCCTGCTTGATAAACAACTGACTACAAAACCCAGAGGCATAAACATCAATTTTCTTTTCCCTGTGCTTTCAAAAGATAGCCTGCTCATCACTCTGGTCTTTTTGCTCTTTCAGCAAAAAAAAACAAAAAAACAAAAACTTGCTCCTTTTCACATAGATTAACCCCACATAGATACCTCTGCCATCTTAACTAAATGATGTGACAGGCCTACCAGATGCAGACAATACTTATAAAAATAAGTAAACAAACACAATGAAAAGATCCATGATCTGAAATTCCTTCAAAAAAACAATCTAATCTTTTCAGGCAATGTTGCATATATTTCCTTTAGAAGCAAAGTCTGCCCTGAGGTCCTTACTGCTCCTGCTTAGTGTGAATATACATATATTTTGTTACAGAAATGTTAATGTATTTGGTTTTGCAGTGATGCCCCAGACTTTGGTGACATGTTAGATAACACAGAACACATGTGCCATATGCTCTTTCACCAAGTAAAGGATTTAGGTCTTGAATTCCAAAACACATTTAGTCCCCAGGTTTTCAGATAATGTATAGATGTCTATGGTTTAGTGTTGTAGTTGGTGGAGAGCCTGGATTATTCTAGGATAAGGCCTATTACAACAGACCCCTTTTCCTTAGCTGTATTGAAGGAAAGGAAAGGTCAGCCCAGGGTGGGTGCTAGCTGCCCCTGATGCTTTGAGGGGACTGCCTACACTCTATGTCTTCCTCTGCTATGCCTCATGTGCTTTTCCAGAAGCCTGCAGCCTTTGAAGGAGCATAAATACAGTCGGTAGTGAGATCTGCAACTGGGGAAGAAAATGGAATACAAGGTTTATTCAAATAGGAAGACGTCTGGTGTGTTAAAAAATAGTGAAGGGCCAGGGAGAGGTTTCAGCAGATGAAGGCCCAGCCATGAGTTTCATCCTGATGAAGGAGAGAACTGAATCCCACATGCTGTACTCTGATCTCCACATACACAGGGTAACACACACACACACACACACACACACACACACACACACACACACACACCCCTTTAAAAATGTAATCAAGACAGATTAAAATTCTATAACAGATAAAAATTATACTAAAATTGAAAATATTGAACAAATGAACCTTTTCATGGTAACAATTGCAGTTATATAACCATTATCATCTAATAGAATGTTCCATTTACTCTTTTATTTGCATGTGTCTACATGTATGTGTTTGAGTGTGTGAGTGTGCACATGTTTATGGAAGTCTCAGGACAAACCTGAGGGACTTTCCTCTACCTTCCTTGAGATAGGGGCTCTCATGACTTGGAGGTCACCCAGTAGATGTGGCTGGCTGGTCAGCTATCCCGAGAAACCTTTGGCCTTTGCCTCCTCACCACTGAGATTACAAGCACCCACCACGGCATTCAGAATTCTATGTTTATGTAAGTTCTGACGATGCTTTGCTCCCCCAATCCCATCACTTTGCTGAGTCAGCGATGCTCCCAACCCAGACGCCTCATTCATTTAATGTGGATAGACTACTCGTTCACACTGCCCTGAAAAAATAGTACACTCTAGCAATGAGCAGTAGCTTAAAAATGGAAAGGTGCGGTCTCGCTGTCTCAGTTCTCTGTGTATGTCACTGTGCTTGAGGGCATATCCTCCGAGCATGTGATATCATAGGTCTAATTCAATGCCCCAGGTCCTTCTCTAGGAACTCTCTTGCAAGGCTGGAGAGTAGGCGTCGGGCATGCGGGGGTTTCAGCCCTGTTCTCAGATGCAAACAGATAGACTGGAAGTGGTCATCCCACTTGCAAGTTGTCAAGGCTGGTCCATGTGCGACATGGTTGAAGGAGGAAGGGTGTTCTGTGCCTCTCATTTTAACAGCTCACCTGTCACATCACTGGGGTTCTCAGTGAAGGGCTAGCTAATCAGTTCAGGCAGAGAATGAAGACGCCAGCCAGTGTATTAGAAGGGGCTAAGTTTAGCATCAGAAATCTGTAGGAGGGTTGCTGTCTGGAGCTGCTGAAGACAGCCTGCTTAATTAAAATCAATTCTTTTAACCCTTCAGTACTTTTGTTGCCTGCCACTACGTGAGAAGGTGCTCAAGCCAAGTTATCTCACCTATTGGATTAACCCCTATCTTGATGCCTAGAAGGAATTTGGAGGCATTTTTTATAGCAGGAAGATCAAAAGGAACTTCCCTACACCCCACTTCAAGTGACAGAAGAACACAGCACCCCGAAAACTGTCAGTTCTCTGTGACCACAAGACACTGGACTTTCACTTTCCATTCTGTAAAAAACACTTCCTTGACCTCCCCAGAAAAGTTAGACCTGGCTTGTGTGGCCTTGCAATTTATCCCTGTACTAACGGCTGCTTCATATTCTGAACATCTCCAGTTCCTCAGGCATCGACTATTGTAAAAGATGGCCTTTAAAATAAACAATCTTTTTGTGACGTTTGGGCCTTTCGAGAGTTTGGAGAAGCTTTAAAAGGTATAGCTGCAATCCCAAGACTCAGGGGACAGAAGAAGTTCAAAGCCAGCCTGGACTACATAGCAAGTTCTGGGCTACCCAGGGCTACATAGCAAGACTCTTATCTTAAAAGCAAATAAACAAATGACAAAAATAGTTTAGAAGGAAGCAAAGTACACTTCTTTGGTGTATTTTGGACCAGAGACCAAAAACTTGGGGTGCAACTAACAAAGCGTGTATGTGTGGGGGGTGTTAACTGACTACAAAGCCCCAGCCAAGGCTTAGAAGAACCTTTGAACAATTTGGTCACTTTTTCTGGACTGCTCACAGACAAGAACCCAGAGTCTGGCTTTAGGAGTTCAAATCCTCCCGTCAAACCTTGGGAAACAGCTTCCAGCCTTCTAGAATTACATCACTGGTTATCCCCTAAACCTGGGGAAACTAACTTGGCTTTCTGTTCAGAACGATACAGAGCCCCTGGTCTATCCGAACGTTTTGTTGGGGGTGTTTATGACAGTCTACAGACAAGGCCACCCCACAGCATGGAAAAGAAGCAGAATGGAGCAGAAAGGAAGGGCAGCTTTTGTCACATCGAGGAGCTATGTGAGGCAAGCATGCTAGAAACAAAAACACCGCTTATCTGTTGGCTCTGAGAGAAATGTAGGAAAGATGACATGAACGTATGAAAACAACACAATGGGACCCACAATGGGCATTTTGTATACACTAAGAGAGCAGAAAACCAGACGGGGCCAGTCCTGGAGGCATGCTGCTGCCAAGACGCAGGCTTGGTAAATCACCCAAAACAGAGGGAAGCATTGGGGGAAAAAAAAGTCCTGTGATGGTCACTTGAGTACCAACACCTCAAGGAAGTGGAAATGACCACCTCGAGCGAGCAGCGTTGGTTCTTCTGTTAGGTCTAATTGATGAGACTTAATTTAGCATTCTTTCGTTATTCACACCTTCACATCCCGTGAAGGCTGAAAGGGAAGCCATTTCTTCTCCGTCACCAGCTTCAGAGAGCACTGACCCAACTCCCACCTCTCTCTTAGACAAAAACATCCTTCACTTGTTCAGCAAAAAGAAACCTAGCCGTGCCTCCACACCTCATACGTTTGAAGTAATGCCGTCCTTGAATGAAACCTTCTACTGGTTTCCATCACCTTCCTTTCAAATCTGTACTCTTCTCTTCACTAGGAGGCTCCAAAGATCTGCTCCCTGACCACGGCTCCCATTGAACCGTTTCCTTCCTTCTCCCTATTTCCTTTACTCTCTTCCTTCTGTTGCGCAGAACACACTCACCCCACTCTTGTCCAGAGTTCGGGGCTGGTGGTGCCCTCAGCCTACAGTTCTCTCCTAAATTCTGGCCGCTTCTCATGATGTTAACTCAGAAACCATTGCCTCAGCATCGCCCAGCCCAACTGTACATTGCTCATCATCTTCGCAACTTTATCACAAATTATGTCTTATGCCTCTGCAGGATAAAAATGGGCAGCGGCACTGCCTGCTGAGACCAAGAACAGCCGCTGACACGGTAAGTCCCCCAATTGTAATGTCAAGGACACCATCTCCGGTACATGGACCATGAGGGGACTTGCAGATATACACCTTTGTCTTCTTGAGTGATCCTGAGGGGAAAAAAAGTAGTCCATCTCTATCAAGAGTCCAAGCCAGAATTCAAGGCACAGAATTAAACAATAGAACAGAAATGTCAGCACTGACTTTAATGGACACTTTCCTCTGACCCACTAACGCGACTGTGGGAAAATAGGCAATGTACTTTGTGCGCTGCTCCCTTTGAATTCTGTATTTCCTACAAAAGCTGAGTGAGCCTCCTCTGCTTGCTCACTTCTCCCTAGTGAAAATGAAATCAGTAGTGATATGACCAAGGTGAATGCTGTACCACAGAGAGGAAGCTGATGGTGCACCATATACCTGTCATGAGGAATAGGAGTCCAGCCACATGTTGGGTCAGGCTTTCCTCCCAGAAGAAGCTGACAGTGGCCACAATGCAGCCACACAGCAGGACAGCCACCGCCATGCCCAGGAAACCAGCTGTTATTCTTCTTAGATCTAATCTCAAGACAGAAACAGACAGTCAAAATCGAAGGCAGGGTCAGGAAAGTCAGGACAAAGAGTTCCATATGCATTGTGATAAGAAACTAAAGGGCGGGCCTGGGGCGGGCAGGGTGGAGGATTTGGGACATTCTCATCTTAGGAGGAGTAACCCATGGCAGTGCATCCTCTGTGTCCATGAAGTCAGTTACAACTACAGAAGAGATGAGTAGACAACCCCAGGTAAACATAAGTAACAATCAAGATACCCAGTAAAGTGGTGAGAACGATTCAAGAGAGACATTTCCAGCCCTCAGAGGGCAACCCAGATGTAGGTCAGCACACCACAATGGCTGCTCTCAACCCGACTTCTCCCTCCTTGGAAGACAGACCCTAGAAGGCAAGCTTGTACTAAAGGAAGGTTTTGTCTGAGCACCCCAGATGCCAATTTTGTAGTTTTCATTTCTAGTTACTGCTGTCTATTTCCAACTAGTATTCAAGAAAAATGTGAGAAAGTAAAGCCACCATGGGGAAGGAAGCAGGAGCCTAAAGTGCATGATATAGACAGCTGTAGCTGTTCAAACCCCCCCCCCCAACTAAGTACAAGTCTCACAAGTGGAGTGTCTATTACCTAGGCTAAAAATGGACCATACCCATGGGACAAGTCTTACAAGCCGAGTACCAATTCACCGATTAAGGCAGGCTAAAGCGAGACTATGGCCATGGGACAAGTCTCTACCTTATGCTTGACTGCCAACACCTGTATCTCAACCTGTGAGTCACGACCCATTTGAAGGTCCTGTATCAGCTATTTTGCATATAAAATACTTACATTATGACTCATACCAGTAGCAAAATTGTAGCTATGAAGTAGCAACAAAAATGATTTTTTGGTTGGGTCACCACACCATGTGGACCACAGTATTAGAAAGGTCGAGAAGCACTAGTCTATCTAGAAATGTGTCTCCCACTTGTAACTACTCAGGTTATTTTACCTTCTCCATTGTTCCTTCCTGTTCTTCCAGCTTCTGTTCCTGTCTTGGTTTGGAAGAAAGCAAACTGTAAAGAGCATACGTAGATGCTTGAAGTCTACAGTGCTTCCTAAAACAAGAGTTCCCAAGCACACTCCTGCTGTCCCTAAAGCCAGGCAACAGTCTCAGTGGGAGTTTCTCTGCTGCTGTGAAAGTGTCTTAGGGGCACTGTGGGAGGAAGATGGGTTACACTAGCTCCCAATTCTGGCCGTAGCATCTAAGCTCCATGGAGGTTTCCCTAATTCTTCATTTTTTGTTGGTTGGTTGTTGGGTTGGGATTTTTCTTCTTGTTTTGGTGTTTTGTTTTGACACAGGGTATTTCTGTGCAGCCCTGGCTGTCCTGGAACTCGCTCAGTAGACCAGGCTGGCCTGGAACTCACAGAGATCCACCTGCCTCTGCCTCCTGAGTGCTGGGATTAAAGGTGTGCATCACCATTGCCCAGCTGGGTTTTCCTATTTCTTCAAAGGGAATCTTTATTTCTATCTCAGAGCTTTTAAATTTTTTTAATCTGAATTAAAACAAGGCTTTGTTTTTTCCTCAGAAGAGAAAATAGACATCGCAAAATATGGTTAATGGATAGTAATAATTTAAATATACTAAACTTAGTGTTATGGGCACAAGGGTATCAAGAATTTGGAGTTGGCCACATAACAAAACATTTGAAGATGGCCACATATGTGGAAAGGAAATAGTAATAATTTAGTCATTTGCTATAACATCCCAAGGCCCCGTGATGTGAAAGATCTGTCTTCTGTGACTACTACAAAACACAGAGATCAGGCATAACCTACAAGCCCTGGTATTAGTTCCAGACATGATGGTGTCCTTACTGGGAAATGTGGTACAGATCTTCAAGCATGGCTCTCTAAGAAACAGCCAGATTTGCAGGCACTGAAAGCATCTTTTTTTTTTAGAAACTCCCCCAAGATTCATGTTCAAATCATTGCCTTGCTGGGTAATGAGGCCCAATCTTGGAGAGTTAAAGAGATGAGGCCCTGTAGTTTTTCTATCTGGCCAAAGTCAGTAATAATGAGACTGGTATTCACAGACACTTAAGACAAAGACCATCAAATGTGCTCATAAGGAGTTAAGAAAATCATTCTACTGAGAAGTACTTGTTCAAATTTACCAGCAAGAAAGAACTTTCAAGAAGTCTATCTGCTCTCAGAAAATAAACCCTATTTTATCCAATTACTTTTGGGGGCTGTATGATAGGGTTTTTCTGTAGACTTGGCTGTCCTGGAACTCACTCTGTAGAGCTGGTTAGCTGTCCTGGAACTCACTCTGTAGAGCTGGTTAGCCCACCTGCCTCTTCCTCCCAAGTGCTGGGCTTAAAGGCACGTGCCACCACCTCCTGGCTTTTATCCAGTGATTTACTAAGTCCTAAAGTTGTCATCACTATTTATATTAGACCACTACCGTGGCACTGTATGAGCCCCATGTTTGTAGTGAGAATTGGGACAGAGCCTTTTGCTCTACAGGGCAATTTACTGGGAGAATAAGACCATATCTACAGTGTCTTTCTCACCAAACAACAGGACCACAGTACTTGTCACTGCTTGCTCAATGGAAAGGACAGTGATGCCGACTTCTGACTCTGGGGCACACTAGAAAGAACTCACTGTCTTGTTTTGCTTTCATGTGCCACCCGCCACTAGGCAGCTTGAACCCACAATTTCCAGGTAAATATTTACCCTTTTTAGTTTCACGTTGCTTAAGATTTTCTAGACTTTCCATTCCCTTGACAGTGAAAAACACTGAGATGTAGAGGTAGGAGACACCCTCTGAGAAAATTATGGCATGTATTCATAAAAAGATTTTAGCAAAAATACAATGATCTGAGCAAAACACAGTAGATAAAATCAATGTTAATTTCAAAAATGAGAGCCAGGATGGTATAATGTCCAGGGTAAGTCCTTATACTCACTAACTCGGTTTAAAAAAAAAAAAAAATGAGATGGGCTGGGAAGATGAGTGGGAGGTGAAAAGGCACCTACTGCTCTTGAAGGTGATCTGAGCTTGGTTCCAGCATTCCCACCATCATGTGTGGCTCACAACCATCCATAACTCCAGCTTTAGGGAGATCTAGTGGTGCCTCTGGCCTCTAAGCACATCTGAACTCTCATGCCTACACCGCCTCACAATACACATAATTAAAAATAAAACTTCAAAAAAGTCAGTTACCCAGAGCTAGTTAGCAATGCCACTTGGGTAGACAGGCACATAGCCCTGTCTGGTAGAACTTCCCACCTGGTTTTTCTCACACTTGAATTGTAACCATGCTGTGTTTGCGGTATAGCAGACTGATGCTGAACCAAGTTCAGAAAGGCCCAGGGGGCATGTAGGAGAGACAGCTTTCAATCCCAAGTTAAGAGGGAGGTGGGGAACTTTTTTTTTTCTTCTTCTTTTCTAATCCTTTCCCAGAAATACTTACGAAGCAGGTGCCATTCATCTTGCTGGATTGTCTTGGTTAAATTGAAAGGAATGTTTCTTAAGCGGATTGGCTGAGAAAAGTGGTACTTGATAGCTGTGCATCGCTGTGCAATACCTTGAAAGAAATAAGAAATGCGATTTGCTAGCCTTTTCATTGGTAATAGAATTCTGGAGCCCAAGGCAGAATAATTTACCCTAAACCAAGGAATGAATAGGAAAAGGGTAAGGAAATTCAATAACGGTCATTAGCAGAGGCAACTCATGGCAGCAAAATACAAAACCTTAAAATAGATTTTTAAAATCACATTCCATTTAAAATGCATTATGAGTGTGTATATATACATACATTTAAATATATATATATGTATAATGCCTTTCAATATTGAATGAGTTTATATGACTTAAACACAAAGCTATTCAGAGGGAAAATGTGCTAAGCTATACAAATGGTTGAAGAAAACCAGCCTAGAATTTTAAATTAACACTTTAGACGCCTTGTCTAGATTTGATCCAATCTCACACTCTGAGTTAAGTTCACCCCCAAAATTCATTCGTATATGTGTTATTTGGAAATTGGAAGACGTTTTTTCCATAATCAACATCTACTTGGTGGTTTGGGGCATAGCTACAATTGCCAAACGAAAGGTTATTTTGTTTCCAGGCTGCTGGCATATCATCCCTTAACATTATTGCCTTGAACTGTGAATCTTGAGGAAGACTTTAGTCTTGATGGAAAAGAAATTCTTCTCTGCCTCACATCTGCTGGCACAGCTAGCCCCACATTTTGATATGGCCTCGGATAGCCACTGGGTTATCTACAGCCTTCTTCCTCTTGCCCAGTACATTCAATTAAAGACTTTGTATGTCTGTTCTTCTCCTAAAGACTTCAGAAGTCTTTGAACAGCGTTGTTCTCTTAAAGTCCAGCAGCAAACAAAATATACTTCTCTCAGGGTCCCTCATCATGGCCAGTTGACAATGAATGCATCTCATTAAACTAACTTTAAAAGCAGCATGAGTGTGTGGTAGCCCTTTAGCCACAGCAGCTGCTAACTAGAGAATCCTCCTGGATAGAGATTGATCTCTAGGAATAGACAATCCCAGGAAGTGAAAAGCAAAGTGGAATTAAGAAAATAAAATAAATCAGGCAGTGAAAGGAGTTTAATCTTAAAAAAAAAAAAAAAAAAAAAAAAAAAAACCTTGGGGAACCTGTCAAACACTAATATTAGATTGGACAGAAGAAATTCCCGGGAAGACACAAACTCAAGGGCTGGCTCGAAGCCATAAGGACTCTAATCTGACTATATCTACAGGAGAGGGGGGGAGTTTGCTATTACCTTGGTAAAGCATGTCCTGTAAGGAACAGCCCGAGAGTTTTCCCAAATGCTTGAAGAACAATCAACAAATCTCAGACTCCAAAAATAAAACAAAACAAAAACCCAACATCATCAACAAAACCAAGCAGAAGTGGAGAAAACGCCTCCTACCTGGATCTGAAACCAAGGCATCACAGAAGAGGAGGCTGTGTGTGTCTGTGTGGGTGCACACATGCGTGCATGTGTGTGCCTGCGCACGTGGGACCAGAAAATAGCCTCGGGTGTCACTCCTCAGATACTATATGGCTTGTTTCTCCTTCCTTCCTTGCTCCCTCCATTCTTTCTTTTGAGACAGAACCTCTCATCAACCTGGAACTCACTAACTAGACTATCTATACTGACCAGCCAGCAAGTCTCCAGGGATCAAACTGTTTTTACAAGTGCTGGGATCACAACCTTCACCATCACAACCTTCACAACCATCACAACCTTCACCATCATCACAACCTTCACCATCACAACCTTCACCATCACCACAACCTTCACAACCATCACAACCTTCACCATCACCACAACCTTCACAACCATCACAACCTTCATAGTCACAACCTTCACAACCATCACAACCTTCACAACCATCACAACCTTCATAGTCACAACCTTCACAACCATCACAACCTTCACCATCATCACAACCTTCACAACCATCACAACCTTCACCATCATTACAACCTTCACCATCATTACAACCTTCACAGTCACAACCTTCACAGTCACAACCTTCACAACCATCACAACCTTCACCATCATCACAACCTTCACCATCATTACAACCTTCACAGTCACAACCTTCACCATCATAACAACCTTCACCATCACACACCTCTTTTTTATTTTTTATTTTAAACAAACAACAAAAAAATATGAATTTAACAGATCAAAATTGGGTCCTCATACACTTACTAATACCATCTGAGTCAACTCCCAGTCCCAGGAAAATATTAATATTCTTTAATATATTTTATGCAATATTTCTTCACAATGCTAGCAGTCTGACCTTGGCACCATTTTAGAAAGTCATACATCATGCCAAATGACATATATCTCAAGAATACAAATTGATTCACTATACAAAATTCAATTTATACAATATATCATATATGCAATAGAAGGTAGAAATGATCATCTATTCATCTGATTATCCCAGGCACATAGAAAAACCGTGTGAAATAAACCCACTTGGGGGGTTGGGAAGATGGCTCAGTAGGTCAAGGGTTTGCCCCATAAGCATGATGACCTACATGGGTGGGTGTGCAGCCCGCCTGAAATCCCACTTGTAAAGCTGGACGAGGGGAGCCCCAGGGCAATCTGACTGGCTGAACTATTGGAATAGGCAAACTCTGGGTTCAAGTAAGATACTCTACCTCAGTATAAAAGCGTAATTGAGATGCCCAACATTAACCTTTGGCTTTTACACACATGCACATACACTTGCACCCACACAATGGGAGACATATACATACCATACATCACACACATACACGTGCAAAAAGAATCCAACCAATACTCATCAATGACTTATTTAATAATTATTTCCACTAAACATAAAATCTGAAGCTTAGGCTAGATAATTAGCCTGAAGCACAGTATAAAAAAAAGTAAGCAAGTCTCAATGTGCCTGTTGTAAGATGGACCAAATTTTTTATCTTTTAGAAACTCATGTTAATTCTACAGAGTTCTGATGTTATTATTCTAAAACTATGGCCAATTCAATATGAAAAAATTGATTTTTTTCCAACTTAGGGCCAACATGAGGACTTTTGGAAACAAAGTTGTTTTGTCTATGCATGTCATTTGGAGATTACACTGGCCACATGGCTGGCTCCATAGCTTTTTCCACCTGCAATCTCTTAGAAGCTGTTTTGTTCTAGAGATGAGGTGTAGAATTGGGAGAGGTGGGAAACAGTTTTCTCAGACTCACAGAGAGGGCCGGGCTGTGGTGGTGCACACTTTTAATCCTAGCACTTGGGAGGCAGAGGCAGGCGGGTCTCAGTGAGTTGGAAGCCAGCCTGCTCTACAAAGTGAGTTTCAGGACAGCCAGGGCTGTTACACAGAGAAACCCTACCTTTAAAAACTGAGAGAGAGAGTGACGGGAGGCCTTAAAACAACTTCTGCACTTAGGAAATTGTGCTTTCTTAAACCATTGCAAACATTCTGAGAACCAGTTCCCTCCTCTGCCCCTTGGCGGTAGCAGGCAGGACCCCAGGAGGCAGGAGTATAGCAAGAAGGCAAGCAGCTGGGTGCCCTGCTGGTATCAGTGGCACATGTATCACCAGATACAGTTCCTTCCCCTGGGGTATAAGTCTAAAGCTAATTGCCAAGGATACTGAAGTGAGCGTCTCAGAAGGTGGCAAGGGAAGGGGCCACATCTACAAGCAACACTCAAAGACCTCAAAGATTAGAGGCCTGGTGGTGAAGCCCTGCCATCCTCAGCTCAGTGTACAAGAAAACGTCCTAAATTCCCAGCAATCCATTCCCTGAGGAAAAAGAGACTTTGGACTTCGGCAGAATTGGAAGAGAAAGTATAAGTGAAGGATACATCAGAGGCCATGTCAGAAACCAGCCATAAGCCTTCTGATGTCCTGCTCTTAAATACGTATTCTGCTGTCACGGCTCCAAGTCAAACAGGTTTGCAGGAGTAACTATGATTATTAAGGCTCGGCTTCCCACAGCCCATGCATTAAGCTAACAACAACAAAAAAATGGCACAGAAATAGACCTGCTGGTGCTCAATGGGCTCCCAAAGCTCTTTAATCTTAAGGCCTTAAGATTGAAAAAAAAAAGGGCAGATCTGCTCAACTATTCAGGTACAACTAATCTAACATGGGGGAGAATGAAGACAGGAGTTCCTTGTGGTGATGCTAAGGCGTGATACTGGCAAAGTCCACAAGGGGGCGTTAGATCCCAGGGCTTTTAAAGAGGCCCCGCACGCAAACCTCAGAAATCAACCCTGCTTTCTGGGCTTAGAAAGGATGAATCTGTCACTCTGCAGAGGGACACAGAAAACATGAGCTCATAGGACCAGATGGCATCGCACAATGAGGGGAAGAAGCATGCAGAGGGCTGGAAAGAACAAGACGTGGTCTATATTTGGTGATTAATTAGCTTCTTACAGGGCCAAGTAGAGTCACTTTAATGATGCTAAAAAACCATAGAATAAGAGATATCAATAAATATGTTGTATTAGGGTTAGGATCGGAGCCTTTGGTTTAGTGAATTGTTGCTGTTTCTAATGCTGATGGGTGAACTAGTTCCATGCTGAGTCACAGGGACCCACACTGGAAGTCAAATAAGGGGAAAACGTGATAAGCACAAGATGCTATAAAAATCATAGTTAATCAACAGTGAGACGTTATTTGGGCTTTGAAGCTGAGCAGGGAACGGGTTTGAATTACAACTGTGTGAATTTAGTGAATCATTTAACTGGGCCTGAGTTCCCTCCCCTGTAAATGTGGATTCATGATAGCATAAATTTCATAGGGGAGTAAAAGCCTAGCTTGGAACTTAGCCTAGGCTCTGGCCTAAAGTAAGTACCCTGTAAGCCTCAATGCTGGTCCATGAATCATGTCTTGGACTTGTTATTAACAGAACCATTGCCACATACCAGGAGGCTATACCCCAAATGGCCATCACAGATTAGCCTACATGCACAAAGAAATAAACAAAACCATGAAACCATCACCCGGGCAAGGACCCAACCATTGGGTCTTGCTGTCTATACATGCGTCGCAGCACTGTGAATCCGGAAGATATTGAGAACTGACCTCTATGTCACTCTTCCCTCAGACCTCAGGTCACATGTGTGCCACTGCTGGCCTAATCTGCTATGTGATCATTTATGCTGTCTGGCTGGCTGCTCTTATAGAGGACCTGAGTTTGATTCCCAGCACATACATGGTGACTCACAACCATCTGCAAGTCCAGTTCCAGGAGATCTGATGCCCTCTCTGGCCTCTGAAGGCACCAGGCACACACATGGCACACACACACACACACACACACACACACATATATATATATATATATATATATATATATATATATATATATATATATATATACAGGCAGAACATCCATAAAAAAAATGAATTAAATAGAACTTGAAGATCTCTGAGATTGTTGTTGTTTCTGGTTTTTTGAGACAGGGTTTCTCTGTGTAGTTATGCTGTCCTGGAACTCACTCTGTAAACCAGGCTGGCCTCGAACCCAGATATCCACCTGCCTCTGTCTTCTGAGTGCTGGGATTAAAGGTGCACACCACCATGCCCAGCTGAGGTCTGAGATTTTTTTCCTACATCTTACTGCCTTTTACAGAATCATAGTTATATCATTTTTTTAAAAAAAGATTTATGTACTTTTATATGTGTAGAAGTGCTTTGCCAGCATGTATATATATACATATATATATATGTATATATATGGTATATACATATATACCATATGTATCTATTGCTCATAGATCCAGAAGAGGGCACCAGATTGCCTGGAACTTTAGTTACTGATGGCTGTGAGCCACCACGTGGGTGCTGGGAATCCTCTGGAGGAACGGTAAGAGCCCACCTATATGCTATACTTGTGCGATTCTCCTTTGATAGAGGGCCTCTCTCTGTAGGCCTGGTTGACCTGGAGCTTGCTAGTAGACTAGGCTAGCCTCAAACTTACATGATCTTTGTCTCTGCTTCCCAAGTGCTAGGATGACAGATGTGTGTCACTACTCCCAGCTCATGTGGCTTTAAATTCATGGCCATGACTATTTTATTTGCCATTATATGTATATTTATGTAACTGATACATATTTGTTACATAGCTTTAATGTTTTGCCAATTTGCCAGCTTTCAAATTTTGACCACCAAAAGATGAGACAAATCTCTCAAGATCCCTCAGTGCATGAGACTTGGATCATCATCACCCAGTGTATGCATCACACCCCAAAGACGTATGAGTGGCTGACCCTGGATTCAAAGGAAGACACCTCTGTCTTTCTTAAAAGTATTGCATGGCAGTGTTATGCCTGTTTTCATGACCCTCCTATCCGACAAGTGCCACCTTAAATCCTGCCCCAAACCTAACTAGCCTTCCAGGCCCCAGCCTGGGAAAAGACAAACATCCCAGCTCTGTCCTCTCTGGCTCAATCTTGGCTCGTAAGTACTGTCTTTGTTCTCTCCTAATGGATCATAGAGTCAACCTCCCTGTTCCTTTCTGAGAACATGACAACAGCAAATCTAAACAGCAATATCTCCAACACCTCCAACAGACTCTCTAGCTGACAGGTTGTGACAGTGTGCGCTGTTCCCAAAGCACTTGAGGGCAACTTGGGATTCCACAAGAGGTCTGTAAACGGAAAGTTAAGGACTCCCCCCCCACAAGCTCGGCCAGCACACACCGAAATTTAAAGGGGAGATCAAACCCTAGGGTCACAGGCCAGGGAAGCAGCTGTGTTCTCGTCAGAGAGACTTCATCTCAGAGGGAAGCGGGTGCTAAGAAGAAATGATTGCCTCATTGGTTGCTTCCTTTACTGGGCACCGACTTGAGTGAATAAACCAAGTGCAGTGAGTTCAGGGGCTTCTTCGGACTTTGAAAGCCTTGGCCAGCCGAAAATACAGGCTGGAAGGCAAAGAAGGATGATCAGAAGGGTAACTCCGCATAGCATCCCTAGGGGAAATACAATGCAAGTCCCGCACAATTTCAAATTTCCTAGTAGTCATATAAAAAAGTAAACCGAGGAAGTTGACTTTAATGTTATATACAAGCATATAAACATTATCTACTTATATATAATACAGGGTCTCATATAGCCCAAGCTTGGACAGAACATCTTATATAGCTGAGGATGTTCTTGAACTTCTGACCCTACTGTTTCAATCTCCCAATTGCTGGGATGGCCAGCAGGCTAGATCTCTAGATCTCGCCTAGTTTTACATGGTGCTGGGAATCAAGCCCAGAGCTGTGTGAATCCTAAGTAGACATCTACCGCTGGAGTCTATTCCCAGCCACATTTAATATTTTAAACATATAATCAATACTTTGAAACTTTTTCCTTGAAAACAACGCACTCTATTTTGACATATCTTTTTGGTCAGTAAGTCTTCTGACTAACTGTATTTTATTTTTTTATTCCCTCACAGCACACCTCCTTTTAGATGAGTTTCATTTCATGTGTGTCTCATGTGGCTGACAGTCGTCATGGCAAGAGAGAAGGTGGATACAGAATGGTGAATAGTTTAGACAGTAATTCAACACAGCGAAGGGCCCAAACAAGAATAATACAATCCTGGGCAAAAGCGAAGGGTGTCCTTTAGGTTGGGGTGGCAGGTGGTCCCTGGCATGCGGGGTCAGGTCTAAAGCACCTTTACAGTTGCTATTACATTGTATCTACAATAAAAGTAACAAAATAGCATCGGGTGTGATGGCCTAGGCCTTTAATTCTAGCACCTGGGTTGGAAGCCAGTCTGGTCTACATAGCCGTTTCTAGACCAGTCAGTGTGTGACCCTGTCAAAAGCAAACAAGCTAACAAACACAACAACAACAACAGCCAGCAACAACAGCGTACCAGGAAATCCCAGCTTCTCAGAGCCATCACAGTGTACAGTGAGGGGCTTGGCGGCCATTTAGGATGTGAGGCTAAAGAGCACACATTTTGTGCTGCTTATGAGAGATTTCAGACCCGGGGGATGTTTTCCTCGGCCCTGGCTTCTTCTTCCCCTCCTTCTCTCACAGGAGACGGGTGTGTGAGAGGGAGAGAAAGAGAAGGCAAAGCAGAGCCACACCCCACCCTCTGGCTTCTTTCTCCAAGCTTCTGGCGGAACTGAAGACAGGCAGCAGCTCTGAGGATGCTCACTCCAGACAGGCTGGGTAGGGTGTTTTTCCTTTCCACAGGAAACACCATCCATGCTAAAGCCAAGCCAGCAGTCACTGCTAGTCACTCTTGTTCTGGTCACAACGAATGGATTTCAGAGAGGTTAGTAAAGTCAAAACAGATGTAGCTGAATAGTGCACGGCTTCAGCGGTGTTACTGATGGCCAAACGCTGGTGGTTCTCAACCTCTCGATCCCTGGTGAGTTGCCTATCAGATATGTACGTTATGATCTATCACAGCAGCAAGATTACAGTTATAAAATGGCAATGAGATAATTTTATAGGTGAGGGGTCACCACAACATGAGGAGCTGTACTAAAGGGTCACGGCGTCAGGATGGTTGAAAGATGTTCTGGACTAAAGACATGGCTTGAGCAAATCTAAGCTTTATCCCCTCTCCAGCATGACGTCTCAAGTACTGTGAACGTCAATGATTCTTCTCTTGTTTCTAAACCACAAGTTTGCAACATCATGCTCAAAATACTGGAAGGCGCCTGGGCGTGCATTCAACATGTGTGTATAAACCGTAGCATGAGTGAACCAGACGTTGGCTTTGAACCAACTGTGGTGGAACAGCAACAGATTCAAACCCTTAAGCACATACTTTCTCATTTATGAAACAGGTGCTCAGCAACATCCTTAGAACCATCACTGGGACTGAATGAACCAATAGCCCAAGCTTAGTAAAGGTCCCTGTCCACGGACTCTCTTTAGAAGGACCAGCAAGTTGTGAGCGAGAGACTGCAGTATTTTTAAAAATTTCATTCCCACACTAGTGTTTAACAGAAAATAAGTGGCATGACTGGATTTTCCCCCCAGCTATGCTTATTATGGTAAAATACTGCAACAAAATTTGCTGTCTTCACCGTTTTCTTGAATATATTTAAGATACATAACTTGATGTTTTGACATACATATACAATTGTGGAATAACCACACCTAAGTCATTTAGCATATCCATAAATTCAGTTACCTGGAGTGTGTGTGTGTGTGAGTGTGTGTGTGTTGAAAACATTCAGGATCTACCCCCCCCCCACACACACACATAAGCTTATAATACAGTACATTTTCCCAGTGTACTTGACTGTAGACATCTCCACAGATAGCTATTCATTTCTCACGGTATCTTGCGCTTTCTGATCTGCAAGTGAGATTGCCTCCTATTTTAGATGGCTCATTGTCAATGTGGGGAAATGCAATTGATTTTTAACATGTGGATTTTCTATCCTAAAACATTTTTTGGCAAGTTTTTCTGTTTTGCTCCTGATACTGATTTCTAGTTTCATGTCATTGGGGTTACAAAAGAATAAAATTTCATTTCCTCATTTTCTTCTTTTTTTATGGGCTGCCTTATGTTGACTGCTTTCCTTTGTTGATAGTTTAGTGCGCTTAACTCCACTATTTTTTATTTCTGCCCAGGTTGCCTGTGTTGTTGGTGTTCAAAGGTAAATTTTAATTTCATTAAGATTCATTTTATGGCTGAACAGGTCACCCATCCTGTTCACACAGTAACTTTATGCTCCCTCACATCTGTCTCCTTTTGCCAGCTACCAACTCCAAGAAACACAGTTCTACTTTCTGTTTCTATGAATGTGATTATTTTGGGCTCCACACAGAAGTGAGATCACTACCACATTTGTCCCGACTGGCTTCTTTCACTTAGTATGGCTCACAGTCCATGGAGTTTTTGAAAATGGCAAGACTTCCTTCTCTTTTAGTAACAATACATTTAGTAACAATAAATAATTGCTTAGTAACAATGCACCCCACAGTCACCCATCCATTGGTGAACATTCACACCGTCTCTATTCCTAAGTTCTCCTAAGTAATACAGCAAAGAATACAAGTAATACTTTGGAATCTCGAGTTCTTTCAGGTAAAATAAAGCTGAGAAGCTTTAAGTTTTGAGGGATCTCCGTTATTTCCCTTTGTGGCTGTACACAAACTTACTTTCCCAATGTTCTCTTTTCTCTACATCCTTCCCAACATGTCTCTTATTTTTAAATGCCATCCTAAAAGGTATGACATGCTGCTATCTCGTGGTTTTGACTCTACTTCTCCAAAGACTGATTAGTTGCGTGAATCACATTTTCATACATATGCTTGCCATTTATATGTCCTCATTTGCTACTGAATTTTCTGATTCCTTATACATTTTGCATATTAACATCTCAAGGCATCTGCTTTGAAAACATTTTCTCCCTTTCCACAGGATGCTCTGTGCTGACTTTTTGTTGTTATTGAGAAAGGGTATCTGCTTAGACCACTCTTTATTTTTGCTCACACTGCCTGGGACTTTGGCCTCATATCTGAAAAATCATGGCATAGACCAAACGTGAAGAAGTTTTCTTTTCTTCAAGCACTTTGCAATTTGAATTAAATTGCACTTAAATTGTATGTGTGTTTCATTTCAGGTGTAAATGTGTGCCAGGTATGTGCAGTGCCCATGGGGACTTGAAGAAAGTGACAGATCGCATTGAACTGGAGTTATAGATGGCTGCTAGTTAGCATGTGGGTCCTGGGAATCAAACCCAGGTCTTCCACAGAGCAGCAATGCTCCAGCTGTCAAGCCCCACACTTTTGAGGTCTTAACTTTTTCACCTATTTTGAGTTGATTTTTTTTAATACAACAAAGGAATTCTATTTTATTCTTTCACATATAAGTATCCAGTTTTTCTACATTTTTTTTTAAAAAGCATCTTTCCCCTACTCGTATTCTTGGTAGCCTTGTGTAAGATCAGTTGTGCATATGTGTGTTGATTTATGTGTGGGCTCTTTATTCTGTTCTACTGATCTATGAGCCTGGTTTTATGCTAGGCCCAACACATAGATTGATTGCTATAGCTTTATAATATACTTTTAAATCAAGAAGTATGATACCCTCCATCTTGGTTCTTGAGTTTCTTGTGGTTCCAAATTAATGTTGGAACTTATACTTCTGTAGAAAATACTAAAACTTTGACAGGAACCACATCAAGCCTACAAGTCACTTTTGGAGAACTTGGAAAAATCAATATTCTAATCCATGAATATGTGTATTTTATTTGTGTTTTTTCAAGTATGTTGATGTACAATTTTTAGTGTATGGATATTTTACCTCTTTGGTTAAATTTATTGTTTTATCCTTTTTAATGGAAATGTAAACAGGGCCTTTTCTTATTTTTCTGTTATAGATGATGTAGTTATAGTGCAAAGAAATGCAATTGGTTTTTATACATTGATTTTCTATCCTAAAACATTTTGGGGGCAAATCTCCCTCTTTTGCCCCTGTGATTCATTTCTCATTTCTCACTATTGCGGTTACAAAAGATGATGGCATGTCAATTTTCTGAATTTTCTTGAGATTTTATGCATAGCTGATGATGTTATCTGTCCTGGAGGCACACCTCTTGGGTGCTCAGGAAGAACACCCATTCTTCTACTATTGGATTAGAAGTTCCATTATCTGCCTGTTAGGGCCATTTGGCCTATAGTGTTGTTCAAATCTGCTGCTGCTTCATCGATTTTCTGTCTAGATGATCTGCTCACTGTTGAAAGTGTTGTATGCAAGTCCCCTACTATTACTGAATGGCTACCTATTTCTTCCTTCAGTGCTATTGATATTAGCTTTATAAAGTCAGACAATCCAATATCAGGCATGTATGCGTGTGTGTGTGTGTGTGTGTGTGTGTGTGTGTGTGTGTGTGTGTGTGTGTGTGTGTGTGATTTTAATTGTTAGGTCCTCTTGATAAACTGACCCTTCTATCATCAGACAATGACCTTCTTATTTCTTATGATTTTTTATTACAGATTATTTTATCTGATAAAAGTATAGTATGTGCATGTGAATGAGAGTGTAGGTGCTCTCAAAGTTAGAGGCCACAGATGTCTATGGGGCTGGAGTTACTGGTAGCTGTAAGGCACCCAACTCGGATGCTGGGCACCAAACTTGGACCTCTGCCAAGTAGTGTGTGCTCTTAACCACCAAGCAATCTCTCTAGTTCTAGATTTGGGGAGTTTCCTGTCATTAATTCTTTTGAAACGTATTATTATTATTATTATTATTATTATTATTATTATTATTATTATTATATGTATATGGCTGTCTTGCATGTATGCCTGTGCACTACTTGTGTGCCTGGTGTCTGCAGAGTGGCCAGTAGAGGTCATTGGATTCCCTAGAACTAGAGTTACAAATACTCATGGTGCCAAGAATTGAACCTGGGTCCTTGAGAAGAGCAGCCAGTGCTCTCAGCCCATGTCATTATTTATTTAAATAAGATTTATCTTCCTTCATGTTTTATTTTTTTCTGGGATTTTCATGGTGCAAATATTGTTCTGTTTGCTGGGAGCCCACATCACACTGGCATCCTTGGCTTTGTCCCCTTTACTTATTCCTTCTGTTTCCATGGCTGTCATTTCAGATGCCATGCTTATGAAGGTCCCCATTCTTCTGCACAATCTGACTACTCTGGGAGCTGTCTATGCAACCCTCTCAGTTACGCCATGGTATTGTTCTGCACTGGAATTTGGTCCTCTTTATGGTTTGTGATTTTGTTAACTTGTCGTTAGGCCCAGTATTGTTTCCTCTGTTTAACTGAACTTTGTTACAATCCTTATTTGAATTCTTTGTCAGGTAATTCATCAATCTCCATCTCACTGGGGCTAGGCCCTGAATATTTATTTTGCTCCTTTCACAGTATTACATTTAAATTTTGTTCATGTATGTCTAGAGCCGTCCCTTGTCCGGCCTTTATCGATTGGCTTCAGAGAATGGCCTTCACCATTGACAGACTTCAAGATGTCTCCGACCTTTCTGTGGAATCCGCTGATTTTCCTCTTAAAGGGGAAGTTCTGAGATTGTTAGCAACTTTAAAATCTCCTAAAATCAGGCCAGTTGCTAATAAATTTCAAACTATTTTTCCCCAAGGTTTTTTTTTTTTGGGGGGGGGGGTCCAAACAGGATGCTGATTTTCTGGTTTACAACAAAGCTGCTTCTGACCATGAATTACAGTGAATGATGGGAATCTCTGATTCTATCATCTTGCTGATGTCATTTTGCCTTGATAACTTTTAAGCCATACACTACTCACTAGTGCTGAGAACATTCATATCGCTATGCAATCATCACCATACCTTTCTTTGCTTACAAATTGAAATCCTACCTATTAAACGAAACCTCCTGACCTGCCCTCCTATGTCCCCATGGAAATCACCATTCTACTTTCTGTCTGTGTCAATCATTACCATTTTTGGCTTTCAAAAGTCAATCATTACATCACGGAAGTCAATCATTACATCACGGAAGTCAATCATTACATCACTGAAGTCAATCATTACATCACTGAAGTCAAACATTACATCACTTATTTTTCACTCATTCATTTATTCATTAATTCAACAATGATTTCCTTTGCAAATGCCCTTTATCTCCTGACTCCAGGATTTGGTACCACAGAAGACTAAAACTTACTTAAATGAAATAAATCAGAACTGAGAAATGGAGAGGGAGAGGAGGCAGGAAGAGAACAAGAATTCCAGCCTTGGGTGACTTATAACCCCATGACTTTAGTAATTTCCCAAATATACAAACAGGAACAATTTAATAGCAAAAGGCTACATGTTTTAGGCCAGGCTGGCAGTGTCCACAGAGAGCTATCCCGAAGCAGTTTGCTACTGTTCTTTTCCAAGCGTCTTGATAAGCTCTTTCTAATTGGGCTATATTTTTTAAAGTTTGCTTCCTTTAAGAAATAAGCCCTGGATCAAGCCAAATTGACTAATTACTACTGTTTATGGAAATTAGGAAACAACGTTCAATATAGCTAATTTATGAAAATATAGTCAGGGGACAATCACTCATCTCACATTATCAAGATAATTTATGAATATTTGCTATAGTGAACAATGTTCTCTGGTCCCTTTCACCACCTGATAGACTACAAAATTTATGATGCTTGTGTCACAGGCACATATCAAGGTACACAGAAACTACAAGTCCTCTTAAAGCAGGCTTTTAAGAGCTAAAGGAAGTCTACCAGACAGGGGGATTAGACAGCCCAGTATGTAAAGTATTGGCCAAAAGAGCCAGAGTACCTGGGTTCAATCCCCAGAACTCACAGAAAGAAAAAAAAAAAAAAAAAAAAAAAAAACAGACTTGGCTGTACATACCTGTCACCCCAAGGCTGGGAGGCAGAGTCATGAGGATCCTGTTTCTGATAAGCTAGCCACTCTAGCCAATCAGAAGGTACAGGGTTAGTGAGAGGGCCTATCTCAAGGAATAGGGTGGAGAGCAAGGTACCTGGCATTGAAATCTGGCCTCACATACTTGCTCATACATGTGCAGAAAACACACACACACACACACACACACACACACACACACACACACACACACACACCCCACAGTTATCAAAGGGCATACAGGAGAATAAGGTGAAACACAGTCTCAACAGATTAACAGGTTCAATGGTGGAGATCGAAGGGATACCTTCAAACATTCTGGAACACAGTAGGATAGCCATGGTTAGCAACAATCCATGATTTCAAAATAGCCAGTGGAGAGGATGGTGAATGTCCCTAACACAAGGACACGGTTACCAGAATTGATCATTCCACATTGTATGCCCATGTCGAAATGTCACACTGTGCCCTATAAATATGTATTAGGAGTCCATTAAACTATTTTTAAAAGACAGTTTATTGTAGAACTGGTTTTATAATTGACAAAAATATACTCTTGGGCTTTTATGGATTGTTAAAATTGATTTTTAAAACTACATAAAATTGATTCTAAGCAATAGTTTCAATTTGGGGGGCAATATTCAAGTAAAGTTGATACCTGAACTTCCTTTTACTTCTCCAGCACACTCTCTGGTAGAGAGATTGCCTACCAGATACCAGAGGAATAGAAGTAAATGGATAATAATATCTTAGCGGGGGTCCTTCAGCAAGATGAGGCTGGATTCCTTACCTTCCAGCGGCAAAGAGCATGATGGGTAGGAAGAGGCCAAACCCTGAAACCATTGGTGGTGGCAGCAGGAAGTGACAGTCACAGTTTCCTATGTGCCATGCTTCTTCTGAATGGTTCCACACACATCTATCTGTAAGTCACTACACCAACCCACAGCCTGAGAAGCGCATGTCTGAGCCCATCAGAATGGTGGTTGCCAGGGTGTAGGGAATTAGCATGCTTTTCGTCATTACATGTTATACTCTGCTCTGCGCACTCCCTCACCAGCTGTGTTACTCACATAGGGCAGACAGCCTCCCCCTCTCACAAATAAATGGGCAAGGCATAGAGGACACTAAAGATCGCTGCACAACCAAACCGTGATGATAAAAATTTACCGGGGGCTTCTTATATGGTAGGCTCCGTGCACGGAACTTTATTCCCATTGCTCTGTGACTGGCTCTGTTATTACTACCCTTGCTTTAAGGAGGACACCGAGGCTTGAAGATGTTAAATAACCTTCCCAGTGACTCACTAAAGTTGTCTCTTAGTCTTTTGGTCACGATAACAAGCGATCCCTTTCTCAGCCTCCAAGACGATCTGAGCAGACTCAACCAGATAAGAATCGCTATGGCTCTATCTCATCATGCCCAGCTAGTTCTTCTAAAAGGACCAGGGCAGAGTAGGCAGGCCCACACTGGCATGCAGCTTTGCTTTTATCGTGTCTGCCTCCTGTCCCATTTTCTCACACGCTGCTTCTGGGAGGCTTGTCCTCTCCTATGCTGAAACAGGAAGGGAAAGAAGTCAATGAATCTGCTGCAGAAAGATATCTTACCCTGATGGCAAAGGGAGTTTTTCAAGGACCTGGACACCTGTCTGGAGTTGAGACCAACAGAAATAAGAAATGCCTAGGAAGGGATCTGGGAAGTGAATGAAGGAAAGGACTACTGGGGGGGGGGTCACCCCATAACACCAGACACACAAGCTCACGCCTGGGAAAGGGCCGCAGAGGTGGAAGGTTTTCAAACCCCCATGTGACAAGGTAAAGGAGAAATCTCCCAGTCTGACCACGAGGCAGACATTTCCATCAGGGAATCTCTGTTTACACGAGGATAGGAGCCTACCACACAGCTGGCTTCTCGCAAACTAAATTCCCATCCTATGATCTCTAACCACATAATTCAAACAATCCAAATGGCCGAGGGCTCGAGCCTTAATGGACTTTTGGTTCAGTTCCAAGGCCGGTATGAAGGGGAGCTGTCATTCTCATTGTGTTTACCACCTGTCCTTAGCACAAGCAGTCCTAACAAAGACATACATATTGCCTGACCAAGAACAAAGAGAGAACACAGGACACAATATCTTGGAAATAGTCCAGATGGGTACCTCACTCTACACATTACGTTTTCCTCTCTCTCTCCCTCTCTCTCTCTCTCTCTCTCTCTCTCTCTCTCTCTCTCTCTCTCTCTCTCTCTCACACACACACACACACACACACACACACACACACACACACACACACACACGTCCCCACTGCCTTTCCCCCTGCATCTCATCAGAGCATGCCCAAACAATGTTCCCAGCATTAATCTTCCATCAAGCAGCATGATGTAGCCAATCAAGCAAAGGGGAAAATGTGCCAATAAGCAGTTTTGCTTAGCATCCTTACATTAGCTATTTGAAGGAGAAGATGTTAAGAACCAGCCAGTAAACACAGTTCACCGGGATCACAGAAGTCAAAAGGTTTAAAGCTAGCCTCATCACCGTGTCATCAACAACTCTACTGCTCCCCTCTGCTCCCCCCACGCCCCCTCCCCCCACATCTCCAGCCCAGGCTTCAGCCCCATCAGCCTCCCTGCCCCCAGGCGCCTTGCTCTGCTGGCTCCCCTCAGCAGCCAGTCTGCTCAGCACATCAGCATTCCTCCCTCTCCCCTCAACCCAGGGGGAAACATTTCCAGCTGCCTTGTACTTAAGCATCACCCTCGGCACCATAAGCCTGAGCCTGTGCATAATTGACAAGGAATATGTTGATAAGGAATGGGAACGCTCCAAGTTTCTGAAGGATAAGTAGGTAATTAAAAGAAAAACCTAATTTAAGAAAATTCTAAGGACTTTCCCCCCCTTCAAATCTCTCTGGCAACATCCTTTATGGATTATTCTGTTACTAGATGATTTCTGATTTGAATCTGTTTGTTTTTCAAAGCCTGGGGCGAGATAGCCAATGTTCTAGGGCATCCCATTGGTCTCAGGGCTCTAAACGGAGTAGCTCTAGAGCCCAGTGCTGGGACTAAAGTATTTGCCTGTTTCTCCCTCATGGCTCAAAAGTACCTCAGTTTTCCAAAGTCTCAGCATCAGGTGACTTCCTGCTGAGGTTCAGCATGGTGCTCTGAGGTACTCTGGCCAGTGGTTTACACATGCCTGCAGCCCAGCCTCATAAAGACAGAACTGTATTTGATATAATATATCTCTGAGCACATAACCCACTGCAAAGATGCAAGTACACAGAGGTGAAATTGGTTTCTGTGGGTGCCTCAAGCTTCTGGCTGCATCACTTGACAGCTTGCTGGTTTAAGAGCTATAGTAAGGCTGGGAATGTAACTCAGTGGGTTGAGGGCCTATCTAGCATGTGCAAGGCCCTGGATTCAATCCCCAGCACTGCAAAAACTGTATATATATATATAAACCAAACAAACCAAGATGTGGCCTAGAACTTGGGAAGTGGAGGTAGGAGGATCAGAAGTTCAAGGTCATCCTTATCTGTATAGAAAGTTCAAGGCCAGCCTGAGCCATAAGAGAGCCCAGCTCAAAAAAGAATGGGCAGTGAAGCAAAAGCCACAGTGAACTGGTGAGCTGCCAAAGCTGCAAAGCTGCAGGCAGACAAACCAACTTGGGCTCTACAAAGTGCATACCAGGAAGTCTGTCATTTCTCAAAGCCGAGCCAGGACATGTAAGCTCCATTCCACATTGCCTCCAACTCCTGAGTGACTAGGGCAATAAACAATGGAGTGTATAGTCCTCTTACATCCTCACTTAGGATCCCTGTCAAAATATTTCTGAGTCTTAATCGTGAAAGGGCTGACGATCCAAAGGTCTCCGATCGTGACCGTCTTTAATGGTGGTCATCCATTTGGTCTAATCTAATTATCTCATGTAGCCTCCCTCAGTAGTTGAAACACTTGTCTAACTTGAGTTATGAACCCTGTGACTTTACCCTTCCAGCACCCCCAGTCCCACTGTACATATAAACTGAACATAAGCAAGGACAGACCCTCCCTTGAAGGGTTTGGGGTCCAATGAAAGGCATAGGCATTCGGAAAATAATAGCATAAAGAAATGTAAAATGATGGCTTTAGCATAAAGGAGAAGGATGCAGAGCTATGGGATGGGAGAACAGATTACTGGAGTAGGAGGGAGGGGGGAAGGAAGGCTGAGGCTCCTGGGATGTCAGAATTAGTCCTAACAGTCAGCATACTCCCTCGGAGGCTCTGAGTGGGAGAGCACTGGGCCCGGAACAGAAGGTCAGCAGGCCTGGGGTGAGGGGAGCAGGAGGAGCACCGGGGACAAGGCAGTGGGACTGAACTAGGGAGAGTCTGAGGTCCAGCTTGAGACTTTGTGGCCCCCACCCTGTGAACTAGAAGACATGATCAGAGTTGATACTTTTATCAAACAAGCCAAAGCCATTCCACTCTAGCGTAGCACAGAGAATGGATTGGGGAAGGTCGGCAGTGAAGTAAGCGATAGAGGGTCACCAGGAGAGGTTTCCAGGGTGTGTGTGGGGTGGGGGCAGCTGGATGCCCTTCACAGACAGGTAGGTAAGTGGCAGAAGGCAGGAGCTTCCAGACAAAGGAAAAGTCATGGGAAACGTCAGAGGTTGGAGGTGTTTGTAGGAACCGACAATGAGGCTCAGCATTTCCAGAGTGTGAAGGATAAGCTAGGAGAGAATGTCAGCGGACGCCAGACCGCCAGACCGAAGATTGCTCCCCAACATGGCTGAACCTCTCCCAACGTTAGCAGGAGCCACAGAGGATTCTAGATTCAGAGTGATCCATCAAATTCATTTAAGAGGGCTGATCCTGTCAGTGGTAGAAAAGATACTGAGAAGAGATAAGGGGTCAGAAAGATGAATTACCTGAGTAGCTACACATGCAGATATAAAAAAATGATCAAAACTGTACAATCCTTGTGACGACTGTCAGCTGTGAAGCAGTATATCTCATTTTATCTCAAATATGTTTTGTGTGAATATATGCACATGAAGACTGGATGAAAACAAATCTTTTAACAGATTTCTCTAAGTTAGGGATTATAGATGATTTTTTGTTTCCTTCTCTATAGGCTTTTTTTTCCATTTATACATTGCGTAAATATTATGAATTTAAATAAAAAATAAAAAAAACTGAAGTACACAAAGTCAGCACAGATGAGCTATCAAACTGATACCAACAATTTATATTTTGATGGCACCTGATATTTAATTACTGTAAATTGTAAGCTACAAGATAAATACTACCCTCCTTTTGCTCACAGAGAGGAAAATGAAAAGCAAGGGCGCAAAATGATTCATTTAACATGACACACAGGGCTGGAGGCAAAGGCAGAGAGGAGTGAGGTAGAGGCCTGCGCTCTTGAGCTGGTTCAATCCTTTTCGCTGAGAAATTATTTGAACAAAACAGATTGTGCACAATCCAATAATTAAGATAGCCAAAATAATTAGAAACAGCCCAATAGACTGCATGATTATCAGATGCAATCAATATAGAAGAAGTCAATCTTGAGCCTTAGAATAAACAAGGCAGGCTACGCTGCTCCGGGGACTACAATTCCAGAGTATTCTGTTTAATTAAGAAGGTACTTATATTTCTTTTTTTGGGTGTATATATAAGAGTATTTTTGAACACATGTGTGTGTGCGTGTATGTGTGTGTGTGTGTGTGTGTGTGTGTAGGCTAGAGGTTGAGGTTAAGTATTTTCTTCTGCTTGACTTTTTATTTTATTTATTTATTTATTTATTTATTTATTTATTTATTTATTTATTTATTTATTTATTTATTTATTTATTTATTTATTTATTTATTTATTTTTGGAGACAGGGTTTCTCTGTGTAGCCCTGGCTATTCTGGAACTCACTCTGTAGACCAGCCTGGCCTCAGACTCACAGAGATCCATCTGTCTCAACTCCCTCTGCCTCCAGAGTGCTTGGATTAAAGGTGTGAACCACCACTGCCCAGATTTCTCCTTGACTTTTTGAGGGGGGGGCTCTAACTGAGCCTGGAAACCAGTAAGCTCTGGGCACCCTCCTGTCTCTGCTACTCCAGCACTGGGATTCCAGATGAATCCAACCCATTCTAGACAAGCACTTTACCTACTTTCTCCATTTCTCCAGCCCAAAGGCAGTATTTCTCCATCGAGTAGGGAGCCAGCTTTAGAAGTTGTCTGGACCCTATGTCCATCATCATCTACACTGGTGGTGTTGAGTGAGAGGATGCATAGCCCTAACATGCTTAACTACCATGCTATCATAAGAGGCATGACGGTTCTAGCTCCCAAATGGCTAATCTCTTCACAGCTCTTCCAGATACTTCTCTATCACCCTCATGAGCCATGAAAAAAATACACAGTAGATGAAGCTATGTCCTCGGAGGTGACTAGATGCTCCAGGCTCCAACGTTCAACTCTTGATGACCTCTCTACTCCTGGGAAAGTGTGTGGTCCCAGCAAGCACTGTGCCTAACTGCAAAGTGTATTGCCTCTTAGGTATGGGCACTCACGAAACATGGGGAGAACTCTGCAGAAGACCAGCTCTACTGGTTTTTCTTTTAAAACTTTCAGAAAAAGCTTAGAAACCCAGAGATATGTTTAATATGACTCCCATATACTAAAATAACACTCTTGGCTTTGTTGCTGGATGGGTGAAATGAGACCATGAGGGAGAAAGGATGGAGGAGGTAGGAGGATTCCAAAAATTGCCAGCTCTGCAGATTTAACAACTGTAAATTAGTCAGCAGCCAAATTTATGCGAAAATGGACATATTGTCCTTTGCAAGCTAATAGAGTGGCTTTTATTTGTAAATACACAAAAAGTGAATAACTAATTTAAATTTTCTTGATTTATTACAAGGAGCCCTGAGGGTCTAAAGAACAAAAAGGTGGAAGGGCCGTACCACGGGTTCCTAGTTTAACCTCTGCAGTTACCAGTTCGCCTCTCCACTTTATCTTACCAAGCTGGTGGTGAGCAAGCCAAGGCTGCAAACGGGGTGATTATGTGGGATGGGCCACGAATGAGACCTGGCCATGCCTGCCCATCATCTGGACACTCTAACTGCCCTTTGCAAGGCCTGTTTGTATCCTTTAGCCCGCTCCTCACCCTTCAGACTTGGCTGGCTCTCCTCTTTGCAACCTCTAGGAGGAGAGCCACAAACTTCACATCATTTCTATACATAAAGTAACATATGCCTTGTTTCTGTACTTAGTACTTATTGCAACACCGAAAAAAAAAATCCCCCTAAAGTTTCAGGCAATGCCTCTACTCACAGAAGTAGCTCCTAAAATGTCACCCAGGACCACACACGATAACTGACGACATAATGTCAATCTGCTTCATCGATGGTCACTGTTTCTTACCCATTAAGAGCAGTAAAGAGGGGTAGCCAGAAGCAGACGATAGAAATAAGGGAAGATATTGATCAGAGATGTAAACGTATGACAAAAATATAGTCAGAATAAGCACAATCATTTTTCAAAGTACAGACTGTCCTTAAGTCTTAGGGCATGCCACTTTATATAGCCCTACATTCTTTTGGGGGTACTTAGACATCGCATCATCATATCATATCATATGATGATGACCTTGAGTCATTATGCAAAAATTAGATTTAGCGCTTTCTGTTTCAGAAGGCAGATACATGAGCAATGTGCTGAGTAAATCTACCCTTCTGGTTAGATCAAACGAACTTGGACGCACATAAAGATACATTTGAGCTATTTAGGAACTCACCCTTGACTTCCTGATGCCAGGAATAAAATCATAGAATGTAAGAATTTGAAAATGCTTAGAAAGCACAATGACCTTTCACTGGAGGGATGAATAACTGGGGTCTAGAACACTTTTGATAACTTGTCAATGTCCCAGGACCAGGTCCACTTTCTGGTTGTCAGGTTTTCCTCACTGTACTAGAGACATGCTCTCCACAATACACCCACGGTCATTGCCAGAAATTCCATCCTTATACTTCCCAAATGCACATGCTTAGTCAGGGAACATGCCTCCTTCTTCTCTTTGCAAAAATTACTTTGAATTATGTAACTAGAAGGTGCCATGTGGATTAAGACATTGTTTCTATTCCACTAGCAATGCAGTCTTCATCATAAGATTATTATGGACCACAGCTACCTACGTCATCATCTTTCATGGATTTTGTAAGCTTCCTCCTCTCAAAGAAACAAACAAACAAAAATCCTAAAAAACATATTCAGAAACCAAGAAACAAAGGGAAAACTAACATGTGTTCATCATGTACTCAGCATGCACATCTCTCGCCTTTATCCTTTATGTATCTCTTTACATCATCTTCATCCTCACCTTTGCATGCACTTTGGTTAGCTTGTTTTGGACAGATTCATCTTTCGTTGATCTTGACTTAAATAGCACTGCACTGAGACCTTCAAATGACCACAACATTTCTAGCAGGACAAAGGCGAGACTGTAGACTCACCTCGCCCAGAGTGTGGATCTTGGGGGTAGAAGTCACACAGCATTTCTATTGGAAGTCTCCCAGTGACAGCCGCTCTCAATGACAACCAGCTAGACCCTGCCTGATACAGCTACTTCAGGACACCCATTTGTCCACCTTGTGTGTGCTTGGTACGGACAGATCAGACAGACTTAAGAACAAACAAAAGGAAATAGTCCTGTCAAGTATCAGAGAATGAATTTCCAATCAGCAGTTGCCTATGTTAACTAAAGAAGGTTGCTGTTGCTGGGAAAAGCATTCCATCTACACAAAGAAAACGGGGCTTGAGAAAAGGGATGCCATATTCAATTTCTCCAAGTAAGATTCTCAGTGAAATTAACTATTATGCTGATTACAATATTCGGCAAACTACCTAGAAATACCATTCAAAGGAGAAAAGAAGAAATTGAAATGAATAATCAAGATTCATAATGTGAATTAAAGTTGATCGAATATAACTTCCAGGTATTTAACACATTAACTATTAGACTCAGAAAGCAGGCCACTAAAACTTTTGAGCAAAATGAGGCATAATTGTGGACGTTTCTTTGATTTCCCGTAGATTATGCAAATGAAATACCCTCAGGCAGCAAAGAAGAAAATCAACCTAAAAATTTCCCTATAGTAATAGAAGACTGTCGATTTCTTTCTTTCACTAAAATCTTTTCAAAAGTTCTTCAAAGACATTTGAAATGAACTGGTAAGGCAAAATTCAAATTGTACATACTATGAAATTTTCTAAAGGATATTCTCCCTTAAATACACACTCAAATTGCATTGCCTAAAAGCACTTATATCTTACTGATACCATCCCCTATGAAACGCATGTAGGAAGAAGAAAATTAGATGATTAAATACTTCCAACCCAGTGGCAAACATTGTGCCCACAAAATGCAAATGCTGAGAAAAAGTACAGAAAAAAAAAATTCCTCATTTCTCCCTTAATTCCTTAGTGATTTGAAAAAAGAATATTAGAGAAAAGAATGCATGTCACATTTTTAAAAAGCAAAGCAGTGAGGGCGAACAATTGGAAAAAAGGGAAAGGCCTTTAAACTGGTTTGTCCTAACTCCTGCTTCTCGAGCAAACTGACCTTTTCACAGCCTGGTACTATTCGAAGTTAATTAAGCTGTGTTGTCTAGGCATGTTATCATCACAGCAGTAAATGCTGAAAGAGACCCAAACAGGTTCTACTCACATCCAGGCTCTCTGCCTACAAATGAGCTAATCTGGATCTGGAGAAGCTCAATGACTTCAAGGTCACACAGTCAGTTAAGAAGGAAGTGAAGCGAGGCCCCAACCACCCTGACTCCTATCCCTTCAATAAACTGCAAAATAAACTTGCTGAAAGATTACTTCAGAATCCCAGCAAAGCCCCTCTTCTCTTGAAGAGGCAGAGAAGCCTCTCATCTCCTGTGATTGTCCCCAGAAGCCTCCCTAGGAACTAGTCCAGCAGTACCCGGCAGAAGTTTAAAGACCACTGAAGGACATCAACCATGACGCCTCCAGGAACCCCCTCCTGCCATTCTGCTTTCTGGCTAGGGGAAGCAAATAATTGGGCCTGCAATAAAAAAGGAACATTTAATAAGCCCAATGTATGAGTACATTATGCATGAACTTGGTGAAATAATAGCAGTATATTGTGTTCCTGTGATGTGAAGAACACCTGAGGATCCTTGTTGAAGGATAAAGGACCAGTTCCTGGAGGTAGGGACTTCCTGTGAGGACACACAGCAAGACAGAAAAAAAAAACTGAATAGTCTCACAATCTTTCACTTAAGGATTGGGAGCATTTTGTAAGAAAAACCCATAAAGGAACTCTATGTTAATGTTACACTGATATTTTTAATAGCTTGAAAAGAAAAATGTACCATGAGTACTAGCTTCTGTGGTTTCTACAATCTCTACAATGATTATTACTCTTTAAATGCCAAGTACTTTGTCTTCCATTTATTAGTGTCTTATTCTAATTAACCCTTGCTGTTTTAGTCTCTGAAAACACAACTATTTCTCTTCTCCTGTGCTTGAAATAAAGCCTCAGGGAGTGGATGAGAAGAAAATGGATCAGGTATGACTATGATTTAAAACCACCCAACATGATGGTTTTGAACAATCATCCAGTGGAAAGATCTGTGTGGTCCAAATAATAAGTTAGCTGGTATTTGTTCCTCATTTCAAGATGCAGAGAAAGAATGGAATGTTGTTGGCTCTTTTACTCTTTGCTCTTTTGTGGGGCCCACCAGCTAGCTTCCAAATAAATCACACATGGAGACTTATTCTAACTTACAAATGCCCGGCCTTAGTTTGGCTTGTTTTTTGCCGGCTTTCCTTAATTTAAATGGCCCTGATCTTTTGCCTCTGAGGTTTTCCTTTTCTATTCCTGTATATCTTTGTTACTCCGTTGCTGGTTGTGTAGCTCAGTGGCTGGCCCCTTGCATCTTCCTCTCCTTCTCTCATTCTTTCTTTTCCTCCTCCCAGATTTCTCCTATATATCATCTCTGCCTGTCAGCCCTGCCTACTCTTTCTCCTGCCTCGCTAGGAGCCTTTCAGCTCTTTATCAGACCATCAGCTGTTTTAGACAGGCAAAGCGACACAGCTTCACAGAGTTAAACAAATGCAACCTAAACAAAAGTAACACACCTTAAAATAATTATTCTCCAACAAAGGAAAGACTACACTGTAGACATCACTATATTGATGCACAGATAGCATAATAGGGTCCTACTCAATAGTTGTTCCTCATCATTCAAGAATAATATATCCTCAGACCTCTAGTGGATACCAAAAGTGGTGGTGAGAATCAAACTTTCTGTATACATAATATTTTTTCTATACATACATAACTATGATAAAGTTTGACTTATGTGTTAGAAATAAAGTTTAATAATAATCAAAATAATAATATAATAAAATGGCAGTGCCATCATTTTTGGACTTGGGGGTATCATTACATGAAATAAGGGTCACCTGAACACAGACACTGAAGTATTAAGACTGGCTTCATAAAGAGGTTGCTAGGTGACCAGCAGGCCAGTAGCATACACTATGTGGTTATGTTGATCAAGGGAAAGATTTTCAATTCATGGGTATTATGGGTGGGACACACAATTAAGCATATAAAATACTTATTTCTAGAACTTCCCATTTAATAATTTTGGACCATAATTGACTTTGGACAGAAAAACTGTGTAAAAGTAGAATACTGTAGAACAATTCATTCTGGTGTAAAAGTTGAAACAGAGGGATGTAGGAGCAGGGGAGGAGAGAAGCAGGTGATTAAAATGAAATAATATATAATAAATCATTCTACTATATGGTAACTTGTAGATATGCTACAAGGCTAGACCCTGCGAGTCCTAGAAGTAGTGGGTCACCAAAACAAAACCCCCAAGTGCCTGGTGTTAGATTCCTTTGTAGGACTTGTTTGTCAAGAACTCAAATGCCCCAAAACAATACAGGCTCATACCATTCCCCTCGGTTACCCACCAGAACTTGTTGATAAGACCCTATGGCTGAAGATACTACATAGGTTAGATTCAAGGTCTAGAAAGTCAAGATGAAACTAAGCTGGAAGCTTCCTCCCTAACGGTGAGTTCCCAGTGATACTATGCAGCATGGTGGTGGTTAATGGTATCAACTGTCTTACCTGACTGTGAATTCTATGAACTACAATTCCACCTTCTGGGTAAAATGTGGCCATTGATGTAATAGTAGCACGATTGTCTTGGAGATAACCAAGTGTTCCTTGATTGGATTTGATGCCTGCTTCACAAAAGGGAACTTTTGTCTAGTATTGTAAACCTGAATGAAGACCAGTAAGGGAAGGGGAATACTTCTAAATTTACATGGCATCCATCTTTTGTCTACAGACAAGGGGTATTCTAAACTTCAATCAGAGAAACCTCTCACTGTAGTGAAGAGAAGTACATGTAGAGACCCCTGGCTACAGAAGATGCTGAGGATAAAGGATTGCTGATGCCTCTGCCCTAAACAAGACATTTAATCACCCTCACAAGGTTCATGAGAGCTAACCTGTATATAAGGAGACATTTTGGAGAATGTCCAACATAGCCAGAGTAAGCATAAACTCATAGCACCTGTGTCAATATCACTGCGCTAACACAAATCCTAACAATCAGCTATATAGACTGGGAAGAGACACATGGCTCCCTGCCACTCATTACTGATCTACTGGCAACTAAGATTTTTGGAGAGCAATGAGCATGCTATCCAATGTGAGACCACCAGGCTCTAATATGGTCACACAGATGACCCTAGTTAAACTCTGTATGACACTAGGCAAAATAAAAAAGTAGTGAATGAAGAAAAGAATTTTGTAAGGAAGAGGAGGGGCTGGGAGAAATGGGAGAGAAATCAGGGAAGTCTGGAGGCAGTAACCAGTATGCATTATCTGCATATATGAAACTGCCAAAGAGCAAAATTAATTAATGAAAATTCAAATTTACTCTGCAAAAATGAAAGTGGAACTGGGGGCAGAGTCTAGAAAATATAATGGTACTTGAATTTCAAGGAAAAGGCAGGAAAGTCCTATATGGAAAAGATTGAATGGCATTTCAGGCAGAACGGTGTCAGAGAAGGAGCTAAAAAGTCTGCAACTTGATCCAAAAGCAGTAGGAAGTGAACTGAGATGCTGGGCATGGCTTGAGCAAGCATGGGCCCTCAAAGCCCACCTCCACATTGACACCCTTCCTCCAACAAGGCCATACCTGCACCACCAACAAAGCCACATCTCCCAATTGTGCCATTCCCAATGAGCTTATGGGAGCCAACTACATGGAAACTACCACAGCATGTATAAGGAAACGGCACGTTCTCGTATAGCCTGACCCTGGGCTTCATGGAGAAGTACTGATAAAGGAGAAAGGCACCTACATCCTCATGGTTAAAAGCTTGTGTATGACCTCATAAAAAGTTTGAGCTTGTAGCTACAGATAATAGGAAATCACCAATTTGCTGCTGTTGTTTCCCATTTTAAATTGTGCAATTTACTGATAGTACCTTGTGCCATCTCCTGCCATTTCTAGAACATTTTCACAAAATTCCACAAGCAGTAAGCAATCACTTCCCCTCCCTCTTTCCTGTCTCTATGGGTTTGCCTATTCTGGTTATTGGGATCCCTACAGGGCATGGCCTCATACGCTTGGCTTCATTTGCTGAGCATAAAGCTTCCAGTCCGTGATGTTCCAGCATGTGCCAGTATTTCACCCTCTACCCCCTTTTAACCTCTGAATAATGGTCCATTATACATGGGCACATCGCATTTCTTTATCAGGTGATGGGCATTTGGGCCGTTCCCACCTTGACTGTTATGAAGAATGCTGTTATACAACAATACGAGTTATTTATTGTTTCTGTATCTCTGAGCAGAATGTCTGGCTTCTTTGGAAATAATATGCTCAAACTTAGGGAGAACTCTTCAGAGTCTTTTAGTCAAAGGTTAGAGGTGACAAAATTGCTTTTTAAAATGCTGACTATTCTTAATGTTCAGGAAGTAAGATCCTATATATAGCCCTTGGCTTCAGGGAGACTCACCAAACACCTGTTCCTCCTGCCTGTATACATATCCACATTCTGTTATCTATCTATCTATCTATCTATCTATCTATCTATCTATCTATCTCTGTATGTCTCTCCCTGTCTCTCCCTGCCTCCCTGTATCTGCTGTGTCTCTCTGTCCCTGTCTCTCTGTCTTTCTGTCTGTCTCTCTGTGTGTCTCTGTCTCTGCCTCTGTGTGTGTGTGTGTGTGTGTGTGTGTGTGTGTGTGTGTGTATGTGTGTGTGTGTGTGTGTGTATGTGCGCTCGAGTGTTTTAAAACTAAAAGTTGGCATGCAATGCGGCGGTCCAAATATGTGTCCACCCACACACCTTGTGGCTTTACAGCATCTTCTCAGGCTTCTGCGCTAAAATGTCCTGCTAGCTCAGCCCATCTGTAACAGTTCACTTTCACTTTGTCCTTCCCGCTTTGAGCAGATACCAGCCTCAAATAAACAGACCTCTGGTGCCCAGGGAGAGGTGCACAGGAGCGTGGCAATTCCATCAGGAAACACAAAGTCCACTGCAGCAGCGTGACGTGAGCATCCCTGCTGAGATGACAAGGGTTCATCTTCTCATGCCTTCCCTTCATCCTCCTCCTCCAAACACAGTGACAAACACTGCCAAGAAGTGGTTTCCTCAGCTGCCCTTCAAAGGCAGCTGGTATCTCTTTGAATTGGAAGAGGTTAGTTCTTCAGATTTGGGGCATGCGTCTCTACTGACATGCAAGGTGCAAACAGCCGAGCAGAGGGGCCCTTGCTAATCTCCTCCTCAAACTTACTATAGGATTATTTCAAAGTTGGCCCTATGGCCACTTAGAACTAGTCAGGAACTTGGGGTGAAATGTATCATCATTATTGGGCTGCTTTTCTCAGAACTAAAAAATTAAAATAAGCCACGGTGCGGCTTGAACATGTTTATCAGGAGAACTGGCCTGTGAGGAGGTGTGCATGTTCTGAATAGGAATCTCCACGAGGCTCTTCAGGCAGCTGCTGAACTTCCATTTATTGAGAAAGGTGGAGGGGAGACAAAAGTACATATCTGGGGACTGTCTCAATACAGAACATATCAATCTAATGTACATCAGATTTTAACAACTGCACTGTCTAATCTTAGAGCAAATTTAAAACTCTGGAGATGCACAATTTTGATCATTGTGCATGCAATGTCTAAACTTAGAGTAAATTTAAAGCTCTGAAAAGTCTGTTAGAAACAACTGTGCAACCCATGGGTCATTCTATATTAAAACAATGTGGTTTTCAGAAAGGGAAATGCAGGGTCTTCACAGAGGGTAGGGGGCAGAGGAAGTCCTTCTGACCCTTGAATGTCCCCACCGGTGGTTGCTGCGGGCTCCACATTTTATGTATATATGTCCTTAGCTAACTTTGCCTAAACCAGTAACCATGAGCTTGCAGAGAAGATGGACACCTCTCAACCCAGAAGGTAGAGCTTGATTAGTCTATGAGAATTAATTATCTCTTGCCAGGGGTTGGTTTAGAAATGGTCACATGACATAATTCTGAGAAATAAGATGTGTGGGAGTTTTACTGCACACTTTATAAGAGGTGGATGAGGAAGGGGGTAGGGTCTCTCCTCGTGCCTCCCCTTTAATCTGTCCACAAGTGAGGAAGTGACATCCAGGATGATGAAGGCAAGGCTACCATTGCTGCAGTTGCTAAAGGTTCCAGCACCTGACCTCTGTGATGAACTAGCTGGGATGCAGAATTCCCCCAGACTATTATGCAAGGTAATGCTTTTTCCTTTAGGTCAAGCCATTTTTATTTGGATATTCTGTTATTTGACACTAAAAGACTCATAACCAATAAACCTACCCAGAGGAGTGCATAAATGTTTATCAAGTACTATATTAACTTCATTTTTTTTAAAAAAAAATTACACCCACAACCCAAATTATAATGTGTCATACCTCATCAGAAATGCTGCTGTATCTGATCCTTTTGGAAGTAAAAACAACTTCAGATTAAATATATGGAAGAATATGGGGGGGGGGGGTGTCTTCCGATTTAACTTGCAAATGAGACTTGAAGGGTACTCACAGCAGAATCATGGGTAGTTTAGAAAGAAACACATCTTTTAAAACACACCTCTGCCACAACTTCCAAGATGAAACTCTGGGGCCTATTAGTACAAAGTATTCAATTTCCGCCACAGCATAATCAAAATACCTCTGCACAGGCATCTGTGTGCATGCCTAAGAGAGCAGGGGACTCTCCGCTCAATGCCCACCAGACAAATTCACTTCAGTAACTGTCACTTTCGGAGGACATGCACAGTTGTGCCCTTCTGTGGCTTCTCCTGTCATTTCCTTTTGAACTTCTCCAAATCAGGTGTTTGGGGACCTGTTCAGAGGACCAACAGGTAATGAGTTATTTATACAGCTGCCACTTCTCAGTGGTGGCACCAAGGGATGACTTTAAAGGCCAGAAACACCCAACGCCACTGTATCCATCAACTCCCCCACCATACAACCTCCACCCCTAGAAAACTGACTGGATTAAAGCCCCTTTGCCCCTAAGCCTCTTCTACATAAAATCAAAGGGCCTTCTCCTTCGAAACAATGCCTTCTGCTTATGACTTAAAACCAATTCAGGCTTATGCCGATGACCGCCCGCATTTGCCTAGTGCACAGAGGCCCAGCTAACTAGCTTTGAGACAGGAAGGGGAGGGAGTCTGCAGTATGAAAACAGGTGGCCAGGCCTTGATGCTCCTTTTAACTCTGTGAATCTTTGATTCTATTTGTATTTTCACATCTACCTCTTACCAATTTCTTTCCAAATGGGGAGAAGGAGGAAGGAGGGAGGGAATGGGAGTGGAGGACCCAGAGTAGGCAGGAAGAGAGATAGAGAAAGAGAGACAGAGACAGAGATCCCTAGCACAACTTTCCCATTCTTCCCGCAGATATCTAGCTAGATTTCGCCTGTTAACTGCCCAGGGGTGCATGGGAACCTTGTGTCTTTTGGACACAGTAGTCTTCAGAAGCGTTAACCATGGCTGTTACTTTTCCTCTCTTTCATTCATCCATCTCCTTTATGTTTCCAGTACTTGAAAGTTGGAGCTCTTGTCAACCAACACTTCCACTGTCTGAACGCCAGGCAAAGCTTCCCTACAATGCCAGATGCATTGTACCACAGGAGCAGTAACAGGGGTTCACAGTCATCGATTGCCCAGCTCTAATCTTATGTTCCATGTAGCACAGACCTCTCCAGTAGGCCATCAGGATTTCTGCTCCCCTTCCCTGGAAATTTATTGGGTCAAATTGTTGCTCTGAGGACTTGTTCCGTAACTTCCCAATCACGTGATAAATAATCAGTTTTGGTTTTTTTTCCTCAAGAATAACTTCATAAATAGTATTTGTCGCAAGGCTCGGACTATAATCTAAAGTATTACTGTAGGCAGTTTTCTACTATAAATTAACAACAACTCAGAGGCCCTTCTCCACTGCTGTGGACAAGGGAAAGATGGTAGCTCTGTTAGCACGGGACGTATGGCACTCAGCATTCTTTTCTTTTTTTTTTTTTCTAAAAAACAAACAAAAAAAACCCAAAAACCAAACAACAACAACAACAAAAAACTACTTATTTTTTAAAATAGGGTTTTTTGTTGTTTTTTTTTTTTTTCTTTTCTTAATGGTAATACTTACTGACTTGTGAATGAGGCAAATACATCTCTCACACAGAATTAAAAACATTTTAAAGTGTAGTAAAATGAGGTTCCAGCCAAATAGGGGTGTCCCCTGCCACCCTGATTTCCTATCCAACTTGTCCCAAGATGGCTACAGATATATCTCAAGTATGCTAGGTGAATGCATGCATCAGTGCTGATTTACAGGTGTGTGTCCTGCTACAGAGACAATCAAGCCTCCTAAAATCAGCTCACAATTTCCCACATCAAGAATTTCTGGAATCTCATTTCCAGTTGAACTGTGTCGGAAATCTTCGGAGGAAACAAAAGGCACAAAAATCCTTCAGATTCTGAAGGGGAAAGATTCATTTTTTTTAAAACCTATGAACAAAATATTTTTTTAAAAAATTCAAGCTCTGGGGAACACCCAGTAAGTAATTCACTGCATCTTCGGTAATTTAAGAACGGAGAAAGTAAAATGCAGATCTACACTTCTCCCTTTCCACTGCTGCTGGATTTCCTGATGGGTATATCCCCCCCCCCCCCGCCCCCATGATATGATTGCTTGGTCTGCTGTCAACTCATCTGGTTGAGTTGCAAGAAAGACAAAGGTAGCATGTTGCTGCTTTCGGGCACTCTGCTGCGCTGCCAACAAAAGCTGTCTGCCTCACCACCTCCGGAGCTGAAGCTCACACTCCAAGAAGTTCACTTACATCCTTTTAGTTAAAACTTGCAATAAAGCAGATTAATGACTGCAATCACTTTTAACCACAGGGAAACCCCATGCGCAAACCAACAAACAAATGTCATAAATTTCACTAGATTTAGAAGATAGTTTGTTTTCTAGTCACAGTGCCTTTATTTTGATGCTTAAAAACTCTTTACCAAAAGCTATGCACAGGTATAGATAATATCAGTACTTGCTGCTTTGTTTTCATACCTGGGATGTAGGAATGGCCAGGTGGTTAAGAGCATGTAGTGCTCTTGGAGGGGACCCAGGCTCAGTTCCCAGCACCCACATCAAGTGGCTCACAACCTCCTGTAACTCCAGTTTCAGGGACTCTAACACCCTCTGCCTCCCTAAAGCACCTGTACATGTCATGCACATGGTGCACATAAACTCTTCACACACACGCACACACACACACTCACACTGGAATAAAACTGTCTTGAAGCCTAAGGCAGATCTACATTGTTAAAATGACCTTATCGTTGTCATCAAAATAATGAGCAAATGTTTGAAACCAGCAAAGCATAAGAACACAAACCAAAGATGTTCATACACTTTAGACTTATAAAAAGATAGTGGACTTTCTCTGGAAGATAAGACAGACAAAAGGCAGGTGAGCTCAGGGAACAAGGGCACAGATCATCCGAGATGACAGCTTGCTTGGCAGAAGTCCCAGTATTAACAATCTGTAATGAGAATCGGACACTCAGTCATTACAGGCTGATAAGCCAGAGTCCAGGGCACTGTGGGTGTTCACCATGATGGAATGCAGTCTGTCCTTGGTCCTGTTGGGAAAACCCTGAAACCTACCTCCATTCCATCAGTGTTCCCACTTCTCAGGATCTCGTGATTAGCTGTGACACAGGGAGTCTTTGTGACTCCAGATGCTCTTCCAACCAGAGCTTCTGTAGTATAGCAATCAAGAACCCTGGCAATTATGAGCAGTCTGCCTGATGGAACTGGAGGACTCTTTTCGAGCATTGAAGAAGAAAAATCAGTAGTTAAGGGCGGAGGGGGAAGTCGCAACAAGTCGGGTATAACTGGATGTGAACTTTCTATGACATAGCAAAATAAATAAATAAAAAGCTTCCATTTTCCTCCTCTTCAAGGCCATTGCTAAATGTTATCCATGGGATGTAGTGGATGAAAATGTCAGTGGTTCTGGAAATTTGATCACAAACCAGTTAAAGTATCATCGACTCTTATGCTTGTAAGTGACTTTTCGAAGATGTTTCCCGTGTACAAACAGGCAAGATCGAAAGCAAGTGGCTTCTCTTGATGACAGGGTAGCAAGAATTCAATTCCTTTTCCAGATAGCCTTCATGAGTGCTGGTGACAGGATGTAAAAGCAGAGTCTCACATTCAGGCACGCTCAGCCTCCACACATGGTAGAACAAGACAGAACTACAAATCTAGTCATTAAGAGTTGTGCAGAATGAAGTAGCAGTTGCTTAAACAAAAGGGCTCATTTAATACTGTGCCTAATGTCAGAACTGATGTGGAAATAAAATGCATCTTCTCTCCTCTGCACAAGAAAAATGTGTGTGGTATAAGAGAATCCTGGGAGAGTGTGCATAAATTTCAGCCACGATAAGCAAACCTCTCCCCAGAAGAGAGAAATAGCTGTACTATGACCATCAAGAGAAGCCGTTTTTAAAGTGTGTTTGTGGGGAAGCAGTGGAGTGCTCAAGTAAAATTTCTATTTATACCAATTTCATATTATTCCCCCCTCAAAATTTGCTTTTGTCTTTGCTTTATGATGCATGGACTAATGCAGTCCTTGCACACAATTTTAAATGAATAGGAAAAATTATGTTTAGATAAGCATCAGAGTGCATGCTTAAAAACATCTCAGATACCACTTGCCTTTAAGGATGTGTGTGTGTGTGTGTGTGTGTGTGTGTGTGTGTGTGTAAGAGTTTATGTGCAGCATGTACATGAGGACAGGTGCCTTCAGAGGCCAGAGGGTGTTGGATCTCCTGAAACTGGAGTTTTACACACACACACACACACACACACACACACACACACACATACACACACGCGTGTGTATGTCACATGTGTTGGTGCTTGCTGAAGCCAAAAGAGGTCATTGGCTCCTGTAGAGCCGGAGATATACATGGCTGTAAGCAACCCAGCATGGGTGCTAGGAAAGGAACTTGGGTTTTCCGGGAGGGCAGCAGGTGTTCTTGAACACACTTAATCACAAGCACAGATTCCTTAACACTGAAGAATCTCCTTGCCGGCATTATCTAAAGCAAGGTCTGTAAGCAATCTGTGCCCTCCTGGCCACTCAGTTTCCCTAGGTAGATCTGCTCTTGGTACATAATTATTTCTACACAAATGATACTTGGGCCTACAAATGAGCTGAAGAAAATCATCAATCTACTTCTGTGTCAGGTAGAACTTGGTGGGTCCTGTACAGACTATTAATTTTGTGAAGACCAAGCAACAGGGGGAGCAGATAAATCATTAGCACAAAACAGAGAAAGCCTGGTAAATTCTTTCCTCAAAGCTTTCCCTTCTCTCAGACAGAGAGCAAAATGACAAGGTATTTATACAGCACTCACTGTCTTTGATATCTCTGTTTATCTCATTAGACTGCTTCAAAGACCATTAGGACATATTTCAAGTCTCAATTCAATCCCCCATTGATTGTCACAAGTTAACGCGACAAACACAGAATTGTAATCCTACCATCTCTGAGATTCTGTCATTTTTAATTTCATAAAAGCAAAATACTACTTTAAATTTCCTTTTTGTTTACTGGAGGCAGAATATGGCATTAAAATTTGATTTACATGTACAAAGTGCATATATCTGAAAAGTGATGTGAATTGCTCTTAGTAAAAATTAATGAAAAAAGAATTTAAGAGAAAGCTAATACAATAGCTTGAATTCCCAACAGAGTCCAGTGGCCATTTCCAACTCAAAACTGACTCCTCCAAAATTCTACATAATGTATTCACAGGTGTCATCAATGTATGTTTATTAAAGTAAATGCTCCCAGGTACTGAGAGAAAGCATGTTCCAAAGGACCTCCTTCCATCTGTCCTCCAGCACACCATTCCCTTGCACCTAGACAGGATGTCAGGGAGTTCCCACAGGGCTCAACACTCCATCGTGTATTTTCCGTGATTTCCTCACTGGCACTGGTGCTATCAGCTCTCCCAAAGTGCTCTCCACTCTAGTGGGGTAATCTTCTACAACCTACTAAGAGAGGTTACGGTGTAATCCACTAGAAAATACAAGCTCTGTTTCTTGAAATGCCTTCTTAAGAAGGCAGGGATCTGTCCATTTTGTTCAACGCTCAGTGTGTCATTGATGTCTAGAGGATGCCTGAAACGTCGCCATCTATTTCTGGAGTAAATAAATGGATGTTGGTGAGTCTATCTGTAGGTCACTTTCTATTTTCTGAGATCTTACATAAACTCTGCCAAGCCCACTGGCCTAACCTCGCTTTGATTTTTATATAGAAAAGTTTTCTTTCAACCCTCCTACATTCCCAATGGCATAGAGGAGCCTGAAGCCCGGAGCATTAAGGGCCTACTTGGTTCACCCAGCTATTCCACACCTGTCTATTAGGCATCAGTGACTCATTTGCATATTCTCAGAGCTAGTCCTTTGACCAGGAAACCTGGAGCCAAAAAAGCAACGACCAGCTGGAGAGACGGCTCAGTGTTTAAGAGCACTGGTTGCTTTTCCAGAGGATCAGGGTTCAATTCCAGCATCCATACAATGTCTCAGGCCTATTGGTAACTCCAGTTCCAAGGGGTCCAAATCCCTCTTCTGGCCCCCACTGGCATGCATATGATATACAAATGTGTGTACCATGTGTGCAGGCAAAACACCCATATATTTAAAAAATGACCTTTAAAAACCAAAAAGCCAGCACCACAAAAACACACAAGCAAAAAACAGCTTAGAGTGAGGCACAAAAGAGTCCCCAATGGGTTGCAAAATCTTTGACTGCTACCTTCCACATATAAGCTTTAGGTATGCCTTTAATTGAATTGGAAAAGTAAGTTAAAGGAATACAGTGCAAACTATTTTTGAAGCATTTGATGAGCTTTGATGTTGAAGTTATCCCGGCCCTACAATTTGAACATGAATCCCAGTCCCCGTAAAATAAACTCATGTACTTAATGCAACGTTCAGAGATGTAGATCAGAGGAGTTGGTTGGATCGTTGATGGACTCATAACTTGATAATTTTACTTCAACGAAGTGTGGAAACTAGGAGTTTGGATGAATTAGGTCAACTAGGTCTTGTACGCTTTGAAAGGCTGTACCCTCACCCCAGATAAACTCTCTGCTTCCTGGCCACCATGCAGTGAGGTGCATAAGCTTTCCATCACACTGCTCTTTCTGCTCCCTGTGTTACCAAACACAACAGAACGAGACAACCACAGACAGAAATTAGGAGCTGAGCTAAGTCCTCCATTGAGTAAGTTGTTTTTCGTGGACATTTTGTCACAGCAATAAAGGACTGACCTGCACATCTACTGAGCAGAACGGTGCTATGGAGATCAGTTCAGAAGGGAGAACTTGATGTTGGAGAAACACTGTGTTCAAACTGTTGGGGAGTAGTTCGTGGTTGACCTGGAAAACCAGCACAGTGGTACGTACAGTCTTGATCCTTACAGGGCTTATCAGTACCTTGAGCTCAGGCTGGGGAAGGTTTAGTTAGTAGAGTACTTGCCTAGTATGCCTTGGATTTGATCCCCTGCACTTCATAAAGCAGCTATACATTTATAATCCCAGCACTTGGGAGGTAAAGGCAGGAAGATTCAGGGCAGGAACACGAGCCTATCATCTGCAACTTAGTGAGTTGGTGGCTAGCCTGGGATATGTGCGACCTTATATCCAATAGAAAAGAAGGAGGGAAGGGAGGGAGGGAGGGGGAGAGGGAGGGAGGGAGGGAGGGAGGGAGGGGAGGGAGGGAGAAAAACAACCATTCTTGTTGAAAGTTCTACTTGAAAGAAAAGGCTAGATAAATGTGAACTAGAATCATAAAAAAAGGACAAACCAGAATTGGATTATTCTCTCAAATCTCTGTATCATAGAGATGGATGCTTCTCTACATGTAATTTCTCTTGGGTAGATTAATACTATAGAGTCTACATGTACTGTTTCTAAACTAATCTGCCATTGCCTATTTCTAACTCTTACAGTCAGAAATATTTTGAGGGTCTCCAGGAATAGGGAATGCTAGTATTTCTGGTGAGAAAATGTTTTCTATGTTGCTCTTTCTCACCCTACACCTACACTCAAGCTTTGTCCTCTATGTCCACAGGTTAAAAGCTTGTTTTTGTCTCGAAAGTTCACCAACCTACCAGAAAGTTCATAAGCCCCCGTTCTGACCCTTGCCTATTCTCCTATCCGAGCCAACTTGTTATGATTAAAAGTCACAAATGATTATAAGACTCATCAGGTCGTTCACAAAGGAAAGTAAGAAGTAGAGCTCAAGCCTCTAGTTAGAGAACGGTTTTGGCCACGCATGATGGCAATTTCTACTGTTCCGTGGTGCTCATTTAGGAAAGTCACAGCCACTTGATGCCTGGTGCCAATACAACAGTACGGTGTTTACTTAATATGAGTGCTCAAACCATCTGTTCAAGACAGGTAAATATGTACGATTTTCCTTTCTCAGATTATCCACAGAATCAGAATTTTAATGAAATGTTTGTGCCCCTTCATTTCCCAGAGGTGAAACTGAAACCCTGAAGAGTTACTCGACCGGCCTAATGTGGGTAGTAGCAAAATATTGTTAAGTACCAGAGGCAGCTCTGGCCATCACCCAATAACAAATTACGATCCCAAAATGGTGGTGTCTTCTTTGCCCCAAGCTTCTCATTTCCTAGCTCACTAGCTTCACAGTAATCCAAATTTACATTGTTTAGTATTAAAACAATGATACATCTCAGATCTAGCAAATTCTCCAAAGAATAGTCAGCTCATAGACAGAGGCAACAAAGCCAAAAGCCAAATAAGTCTGGACAATTGAGGGGGAAAAAAAACACACAGGGATTTAGTGACAGAACCAGTATGGGACTCCTTATTTTTCGACTGGCCAGAACACCCCAGTGTTTGCCACAAAGGTTTAGCTAGCAATCAATAGTATAAATGTGAGGTGATTTCTTTTTCACCTAAAAGATGACTCATGGGCAGAACAATCTAATTCATTTAATTAGTATGTGAGTTCCACTGTGGTGGTACTGTGCTGGACAGCCATCTGTCAGAAACTGTGGAGAGGTTAGAACAGTGGGTTGGAAGACTGGATCAGCTGGCTTCTGATAACATTCTTCCACTTCTAAGATCATTTGATTCTGCATACTTTAGGAGCTGGATACCTCAGCTAGCCAGCATATTTCCACAAGTACCCTGGAGCATCCCAATGGGAGTTCTCTTGCTGTGGACTAGACACTGCCCTGCTGTTTCAGACACTACACTCTATCCAAATTGCATGCAATGAAATACTCAGGCATAGAGAGTATGTGAACAAAACAACTTTGCCATTTCCCAAGACAGACTATGCAGCTTAACTTTCAAAATTGCCTTGCCTAAAAGAGCATTCCATAACCCAGACTCCACAAGATGCTTTGTTAGTTTGCTCATGGACTATGCTACTATCAGGATTAATTATGCAGTGTCTTCATGAGGAGAAACCAGATTCGGATGCAAGTTGGAACAGAAAAGAGAAAGGTTTACTTCTCAAAGGAAGATTACTGTATCAAATTGCCCCCAAATTGCTGGAGTCCTTCCATATACAGACAGATTTGGATGGCAGTCCCCAGCTGGGCTAGCCATGGGAAGAAGGAAATTGACATGTTTGAAAAATAAAGACGATGCCAATGAACAAGACGGGGAAGGCCAGCACATTATTAACCCCCTCCTTTCTACATAGTTCCACGGCAAGCTCAAATTCAATGTGCATCTGTTCACTTGCTTCTAAATTTTTAAGATGAACTGACTTCCTTTTGGGAACAGTGAGTTCAAAGAAAAGAAGTTTATTTAATTTTCTGTCAGGAGATAAAAATTCTGTTAAGATTTGAGCTAGAAGTTACAGCGAACTCCACAAAAGAGGACTCTAATATTGATTTTTTTTTTTACATGCATGGGATTACAAAATTAAAAAAAAAAGATTTAAACTATCTGATTACATACATGAGCTAGGAGTTGCATAGATTTCAGAGGACAGAAGTGATGCTATCCCAATGCCTAATAACAAAACAATAAAGACAGCTCTACAAAGTATCACAATCTTAGAGTGTGACATGCAGAATCTCTGTGCCCAAGACAACTTTCAAGGACTTGGCCCTTGGCATTCCTCAGCAGCTACCTAAACCTGAGGAAGGTGGGGTCACGAGGAAGGTTGAATAATGAATAAAGCAGGTATCTTGCTGCCTTCACCAGTGAAGTATGGAAAGTCCAATCCAAACAGACCCTGAACTTGGGGTGTTCAGAGGGCAGACCTTCACTCCCCATGAACCCTCCTGGATGAGGTGCCCACCTCACTTTAATGCGATACCATCCAACACCAGCAAAATCCACGAGAAAGCTCCCTCCACCCCGCCACACACACATACATCTCACCCCCGGTTCTGGGTTTGCAACACGTCTCTTCCAATGGGCATCTCTCAAAGGAAAATGCAACTTGAGGAAAGGAGCCTAGTTGAGAAAAATCAGTCTTTGTGGCTGTCACCCTCTCTGGGAACAGCGTCAAGAAAATCCACACATACATCCCATGTCAGGCAGGTGCACAGGAGGAGGACCAGAGGGGAAGGAAAGGGGGAGAGAAAGAGACAGAGGTGAGGTGTGAAGTGGAGTCCAGGAAATGGTAAAAGAAGGTCAGGATGAAGGAGCAGAGGACAGCGAGGAGAGAGCGAGAGAGAGAGCGCGAGCGCGCGCGAGAGAAGCTGGGGAAGGAAGGCAGGGGAGATAGCCAGAAGGGTGAAAGATGCACGGGGCAGCGGAGCGCGGCGACTGGAGAGGCGACCGCGGGGACCCGCGCGCCCCTGGGAAGCCCGGGCTGCGCTCCTCGCGCGGACGCCAGGATGCGGGGCGCACCCGCCGCTCACCTTTCAGGATGAGGGTGTCGATGTCCCGGTCGATGCCCAGGAAGTAGCACTTCCTCCAGAGGCCAGAGTAGGTGGCGAACAGCGGCCGGCCACACTCGGCGTCCAGCCCTCCGAGCCCCAGGAGAGAGCGCCAGGACTCCGGATCTGCGCGCCCGGGGCCACCGGGGAGCAATCGGCGCCCCAGGGGAGGCGAGTCCCGCAGCGGCAGGTGCGACAGCGGCATCAGGCGGTTCTTCTGATCCGGGGGGTCGGCACCGGCTCGGCTGCGCTCGCAGCTCTCCTTGTGGCGCCGGGGGTCGGTCTCGTACCAGTGATCGGTGAAGATGGCCGTGACGAGCAGCCCCAGGGAGCAAAGGCTGAGGCCGAGGCTGAGCGCCGTGACGAGCGCCCGCGGCTCCATGGCTTCCCGGCTCCCCGCAGCCGCCAGACACAATGCGCTTGGCCTCGGCGCTCCGCCGCGCGCCCTCCCTCCCCGCCACCTGCCCCGCACTCCCTCCCACGGCTGCCTGCCCGCCTCTATCCCCCGCGGGAGCCTCCTCCCGCCCGGCCCCGCGCCCTCCCCCTTAGCCGGCTCCCCGCACTCCACCGCCCCCCGCCGCTTACGCCCCTTATGCCTCTCGCTGCTTCCAGCTCCCGCGGTCCGCCCCTCTCCAGACCCCTCTCCCTTCCTTCACCTCTGCTCTGGGTCCTCCCTTAGCTCTCTCTGGTCCTTTCCCCTTGTATCCCTCTGTACTTTCCCTTTACTTTTCTTCAACTCTTGCAGACTCTCTTTCCTCGCTTCTGCTGGCCCTTTGCGTCCCTGGCTCCTTCTGCCTTTATACACCGGCCTGCCTCCGATTCCAAGCCTCCCCGCACCTACCCCTGCGCAGACCGCCTCTCGGTCCTCTGTCCCTCCCACGACCTTACAAGACACCCACCAACATCAGGCTGGATCTTGCCTCTTGTCCAAGTTGATTTTGACCACTGTCTCCGTTTTGCCCCCAGGAGCAAATCCCATCCTTTGAGCGTGGGTGGTTTTTTTTTTTTTTTTTGACTCTTTCGAATCTTTATAGCAGCGGGCGAGCCTCCTTTCTTGATCCTTAAAGGCTCCAGCCTCAGAGACCTTGGCAGCTAGCTCTTGTGGATGGGCTTCCCCTCTTACCAACTCATGGCAACCTGAACGCCATAAGACTTTACCAGTCCTTCCTTTGCAAGAAGACACTCAGAGTGTCCCTGGAGCCACAGAACCACGGTCAGAGAGGATACTCGCCCACGTCATTTCTGTCTGCTCCGAGATAGACTTCTTTTTCGTGGGCTACCTCTATGCCTGAGTGACTGGCTGAGGGATCCAGCCTCCTGGGTCAATAAGGCACCTGCTCTGCCAAGTGATTATTGCCTTTGAATAAAGCAAGCCCCCAGTGATGGATCAAAGTAATGATTTTCTCCTGTGCAAGTTTCTCTGGTGGCCATCAAGGATCAGCAACAAACCAGTGCTCCACACCAGTTAACATCTGAGGCGCTCTGTTTTTCCGGGACTCTCTATAGTCACAGATGATCACTCCAAGAATGGCAGGCAGGCTCTTATTTTATAAAAGAGAATCCTTAGGTCTAAGGTACTAAAAGTGAATGATGCATATGTACAGTCTGTGTGGCAAGGTACCCTTGTCCCACCCATGCCCTTGGGGTCATGTCACAGACAGAAAACCATGCTGCATCAGCCAAGGATAGCTATCCTTACATTCTGGTACTATGAAATATTAATGATTCAAGAGGTTATGAGGCATTCATTAGATGCTAAATGTCATTACTCTGTGATTTAATGGGACTTATTAATTAGTGCCCCCCACATCAATTGAAATTAAGGTGATTTATCTGCTTCCTATGGAATGGCATCTGTGAAGGTGGCACGAGAAGCTGAGATTCATTTTCACTGCTGCTTGTGCTCAGCATCTTCGGGGGTATTTTTCTGTGGAAGAGCCTGTACCTCTTCTGAGCTATTCAATTCACAGATCCCTTAAGCAAATCTTGGTCATCTCAGATCCCCATGTCTGTTTCTGCTGACCTGCCAACGTGAATTATTGCTTGGATTTTCTTACAGCTTCAGCAAGAACTGTGGTGAGCTCTGGGTCTAATTAAGGAAGACAAAGAATTACAATTTTAGTGTTCTTCTCAGAATCAGCTTTCCCTTAACAGGAAACAGGAAACCCGGCAGAGGCATCTTATCAGGATTTACACAGAAATGATGGGACTTAGAAGGTTTCTTTTATTTATATTCTATAATATGTGTAAGATCATAGATCCTTCCAGATATACAGAGTCCCTTTAACTGTGAGCTCAACTGACGTCTGAAATCAACTCAGGGTGACCTGTGTCTTTTTATATCGAAAAGAAGTCTCTCAAGATAATTATAAATCCGGAGACTCTTAAAGGTTGTCAGCTCTTTAGTGTGTCATGTCTTCACCTGATGTACTACAAGACACAAGTACTCAGCCACATTTCGTAGTCATGTGCTCATCATCACAATAACCCTGTCCCCAAGTGAACAGAGACCCTGGAAACCCTCTCAGTTACTGCTATGTGGCTTAGGAGAGCATAGTGTTCTGCCTCGTTTAGGTGAAACTCTTTGATCATTCCCTTCTTAGAAACTAGCATCATCCTTTGGGGTCATTTACGTCTCTGTTTAAAATCAACCCCGGCATATAATCTAAAGATTACTCAATGATGGATTGCCTTTGACAGGATTTCATAAAAAATGTCACACATTACAAATATGGGCCAGCAGTGTGTAATGGGAGTGCTGCCTCTGCTGGTCCTGCATTAACGGCACTGGAGAAAAGTGACATGTGATGTGTGTGCTAGCTTTGCAACAGCAACTGCACATTGCTTTGTCCATGTTGTCAATGTTCCTCTGTTGGATATTTCCAGCGATGAATTATCACCCACCAACCACTGCTGTTCGACAGTAAGGGACAGAGGGATGAGAAGATAGCTCCCATCTTCATGCTGCTTCTAGTCTGGTGGCAAGAAAAAGACCCGAGCACAGAACTAGAGGTAAACACTGTGGCAGAAATACAAACAAAAATGTGGTTGGTAAAAAGCCTAACTGCCTGGGAAAGGAGGAGTCAGGCAGCCTGCAGAGAGGGAGCTGAGTTAGTTCTCCAAGGAGGGATTCATTTTTGCCAAGAAATTAGTATCAGCAATCTTAGTATCACATTCAGGTTATAACTCTTTGATTTTATGTCCAACTAGTACATTGGGAAACTTCAATGTTTATGGACGTTGTAAAACAAGTATTTTTTCCACATCTTTAAGTCATCTAGTTAGATCACTCTAAAGGTGCCTTACACTCTGGGTACATGGAGAGGGCTGGAACTAGGCGTCTGGGCCGGAATATAGTTAAGGTCTGAGGGCATTTGGCTTGGCCCAACGTCAAGGTAACAAGAGAGTGCATACCCAGGGAGAGCACAGGCATGGCTCAGGACAAGCTGTATTGGAATCTCAACATTTTTAAACTTTGCTTTATTCGCTTGTCTAAAATTTGTCTTTGCTGTCTCCAGATCAAATACCCCAGTGCATCCCTCACAAAACAGCCAGGTCTTGAAGTGACAGAGAGAAATCTAGAGAAGTTCCACCTGGGAATTTCACTGAATTGACGTGTCCAAACTTCAAGCTTATATTTCCCCATGTGGTAGCTGCCCCTCCCAATCTCTCTTTCTTTCCTGCTGACAATTCATATAAGCCACTTAAATTCGGCATTTCAGAATTTTCAAAGTTGTGAAGCCTTTTCCTTTGAAGTGTCATTTATATCCATCCTTCTGTGCCTGTCCTACTGGTGAGTGCCAAACCTATAGCGCCTCACCTCTACATCGACATGACAGTGTCCTCCTTGGTCCCCCTAATTTTAGGATCAGCTCTCCTGCAGAGACCACTGACACTGTTGCCAAATACATCCTCCTCAATGTCTCTCCCTCTCTCACCTTAAATTTCCCACTCTTTAGGGTAGAGGGAATAATCCACTATATTCCTCTAGAGCCCTCCTTTGTTACTGTGAAGTATTCCTATAGCATTTAAATGCCCAATTGATATATTGGCCATGTTTAAATATTTAGAAAATAAGACACACTTGCCTTCCTCAGACATATTTGCTATAATATCAGGGTGCCATATGACATTCATCATATTTATCATCAGAGTCAGAAGTTCTATACTTAAACACTTTCTTACAAAAGGTCTAAATACACACACACACACACACACGCACACGCACACGCACACGCACACGCACACGCACGCACATGCACGCACACGCGAGCGCACACACTGCATCCATGCATCCCAGAGCTATGACAGTGATTTATTGACACATCAATGCAAAGCTAACATTGCTGTCCATAAATATTCTAAGAGACTTTCACCTTATTGTAATAGTTCCAGGATTCCAAGTACCATCCCTCCTTATTTGAACACTTGGATTAAGCCCGTGTCTCTTAACGAAAACTAGGCACCAACTTTCATAAGAGAAGGCCTTCTTTTTCCTGGTAATATCACACATTTTTTTTCAGTACTTAATGTAAGGATGTAGTCAATTACGTTGTTGATCTACAATATGTCGCTTCTAAAAATACTCGAGGTATCTTCTCTAAGTTTTTCTCTGGAAGCAATTTTATTTTAACTCAAGATATATTAAGCACTTCCAATGTAAGTCTTAGTGTTAGGTCTCACTGGATTCTGCCAGGATGAAGGAAACACAGTCTATGCATGCCCTCAGCAAGCTTTAGGTTGGTACAGGAGGAAAACAGAAATATAAAAGGAAATGAAGAAGAACAAGCTTGAACCATTGATGTCACAGAGGTACAAAGTACAAGAGGAAAAGACAGAAGTTTCCACTCTGAAGTAGGTAAGCCATGTGGCATCAACACTATCTCAGGCCCTTGGAAGAGAAGAAATATTTTCTTCTGTGTCAACCAAGTCCCAGGCAAACCCAAAGGCCTACTTTAGAAGCAGCAACCACACCATGGTGCTCTTCTGTATCTCATACATGTGGTAAGTCATCCTGACAGTGTCATTTTGTCACGGACTAGATGCTCGAAACCACAAAATACCACAAATCTCTGAAATAGATGGTGCCTGATAAGTTTTCTATCTCACTGACACACCACAGAATGTCATCGTTATTTTTCACATTCCTGCATTAAGCTGTTTCCTTTTTGGATCCTTTAAGCACATATGGGGGAGTGTTCAAAGAAACCCACAGCCATGTTAAGTCCCACACAAAGTGTGATGTGCTAGCAGATGGTGGCTCATTAATTGTCATACCTAAGTACATTCACCACCTTATCTGTGTGTGCAGATACTAGAGTCTGAGTCTGTTCTCTGAGGCCATATTTGACAACCAAAGCTGAATTGGATGTAGCCAAGATGTCCACTGCCTCCAATTCACAGCCATCTGTGATGCTGCCCAGATGGACAAAAGAGCTGTGCTTTCCAAGTGTCTACCCATTCTCTCTGACATACAAACCTTCTCTCACAGTTGTATCTATGCAAAGACACCAGGACCTAGAGAGTGCACATGGACAGTCTTCCAAGCAGAAATTTGCTACTCTTTACTGATGTACCTCAAGGCAGGCAGTTACCCAACTTTCAAGATACATAATTCTAAACAACTGGGCTATAAATGTCTACCTCACATGATCATCATATCCTTCCCACCCCCTTCTCTCTCCTATGTTTATTACAGTAAGAACATTTAATATAGATGTCATAGATACAAATGTCATAGATAATTTATTAGTGACACATTTGCCATGTTGTTGTTTACATTATAATTTAAAAAAAGGAAACCTGTTACTTCATTTGCTCAATATTATTTACAGAGTTCCTACAGGCCAGGAAGGGAGTCTTCAAACCAGAAGGAAAGCACAAAGGCCCCAGGGCAGGAAAGAACTATGCATCACCAAGGAACTGAAAACTGAAAATGTGGCTAGAGAATAGTTAACAAGGGATTGACGAATGAGGAATGGCTAAAGTAGGGGACGACATTGCCGTATTAGTTAAGTTCAAGCATACACAGAGCTTGGACTCGAATCAAAAGCAAATCTTTAAGGCGTTTAAGCAGGAAAAGGGCATGAATTGATTCATGTTTTTAAATGTCACTCAGACTGCTGTGTCAAGTAGGTTGGGGGCTAGGGATGACAAGTATCAGGCAGGGAAACTAGTCAGGTGCAACTTGTCTAGTCAAGGTAGGTATCATTAGCAAACGGGCCAAGGAAGCAGCAGCTAAAACAGAAAGGAATGGATGGAGGTTAAACTTGTGGATCTCTGTGAACGCAGCTGATGAAGGCCAGGAATCAAGAACCATGCAACCTTTCCAGCGTGAGTTCCCAGTTTGCCATGAGCTCAGAGGGGAAGACTAGAGGAGAGAAGCATTTGGAAGAAGCAGAAAAACATTTTGGACATGTTGATTTTGAGGTGACACTTAGCAAGCCCAGTGGAAAAGGCAGTTGGATGTGTGAATTTGAGACTAAGAGAAGCAGCCTGGTTGGGGGTGTTGCTTGACTGGAGAATGTTTTCTTGGTGTGTGCAAGACCCTGGGTTTGTTCCTAAGCAGAGAGAGTGGAGAGAGTTTAGAGTAGGGATTGATATTTAGCAATACCAACATAATTGCATATTGACAGGTAAAATCATGGGATTAGATGAGACTTTTCAAGAGAAGAATAGCTTTAAAGAGCTGGAAGGTTGAGGTCTAGGCTCTGAGACCCTGAAAAAATCCAGAGCATCATTAGCAGAGAAGATTTTGAGCCTCTTGTTCCTGCTCTGAGAAGTGAGGATAAGAACCCTTCTTAAGAATACTAGAAGAATCTAAAAACAATGCGCACAGAGCACTCATGGACACAATGAATGGGAAGGATGATACACAGTGAGTGTCTAACATAATTGACAGCTGATGTTACTGTTATCTTCTCCACCAATAATATTTGGAGACTCCTCACTTTTGCAGGCCATAGTCCTGTGGTCAAACTACTACTGTTCCAAGGACTGAACCCTAAGGAAAATCATGACGGCCTGGTATGAAAGCCTTAAACACATAAATTGCCTGTAGTAGTAGTGAGATGATATATATTCAAAACTGTAAGGACCATTATTCTCTTCCTCTGGCCCTATTATGTTATGGGCCCATAAAGGGGGTTTAAATGCTGTTTTGTGAACAGCAGAAATAAGCTGCCAGGGCATGATAAGGTGTCTCTACCTTTCAAGGTCTTTAGAGTGGGTGAGTTAAAAAGGCCTCTGTGTGACATGACCACCCACAGCTACTACATCTTACAAGCACAAATCATATTGTGTGAGTAAAAGTATCTGGACTTTTCCTTTCCTGAATAAGGAATAAAGAAGCTCTCAGAGGACAAAGGACATTCAGTCAGCCTTGAACAGTACCTGTATAAAAGAGAAAAAGAAATACCCTTCCGTTTAATAAGAAAAGTAGAGGCCAAGGATTCAGGCACCACCCAGACACAAAGATGCAACTCCTAAAAGGCGGAAGGCATTACTGTGCATGGTTGAAGACTATGAACTTTTTTTGTCTTCAATTCTTAATTTGGATACATCTCTTGAAAAACTGGGTAAGTCCAGGTTTTCATTAGGTTGATGTAAATCCCTACCAACAACTGGGTACTTGGAAGAATATTTCAGGATGAGCTCTGTTCTCTACAGCTCTCACTGTGCCAGGATTTGCTCAGACACTGAGAGAATGAGCATCTGATGTGCATTGTGCTTGGAGAACCATGCTGTCCTTTTGGAAGGAGTCACCAGTTTGGCAACCCTTGGCACATGATCCTCATGGTCACGCCTGAGCCTCTGTAATGAATGGGCTCCACATGGCATTGATAGTCACTCAAGGAGGGACTCAAATGAAAGCTTGGGGACAAATTACCATTTCACCTCCCACTATGGGATGGAGATCGGCAGGACCTTGTCTGGGTCAGATTTATGAGGCTGATTAAGAGAGAGAAGGAGAGTGTATCAGTGGCCAAAAAGGAATCCAAGTACGTGGCGTTGATGTGTGAGCTCCATCTGCCTAATTTATTTGGTGTCAGCAACCTGCATGTGATGGAGAGCCTTAGGTTATGTGAGTGGCAAGTCAGAGAGAGGGTTGGCAGTGGTGTGTGTGTGGGGGGGATGTCTCTTAGTGTTTTCCAGCTAAGTCACCATGTGCCTTAGGAACCCTGTGGAAATCCCAACATGGCAGAAAGTGGCTCTTTCTAGCAATCCTCACATTTAGTCAAAAGACATTCCTAAAATTTTCACTACTGAAGTTTAACACACATAGGAAAGGTTACTTTCATGTGTTCGGGGAAATTATTTACTCATTTTTTTCCCCGAAAAATGCCTAGCTGTCCTCATCCTAAAATTTGTGGGTATCAGTTTTTCTAGTATTATTTGGTGGCTTACAATCTTCTGTACCAACCACCTTCCCCAAGAAGCCTAGGATTTTTTGTTTTCTTCTGTTGATAAAATGAGAATTTAAAATGGTCTTCATGGCAATATTAATTGCATTTATAGGGCTAATTTTTACTGTACTTTTGACTATATTTCCATTATTTAAAACAATTATGAAATTTAAAGATATTTTGGTCATGTTTTCCCCTTACCAGATTCTTCTAGGCCCTCTCCCCTCCTTGCTCACACAACTTTAAGTTCTTTATCAAAACAAACAAACAAACTCAATGCAAATAATAACCCCCCAAAACCCAAGAAAACAAAGTAAGATCATACCCAGAAGAAAAAAAAAACTAGCCAAACTGTAACCAAATGAAAGTGTGTGTGTGTTTGGGTGTGTGTGTGTGTGTGTGTGTGTGTGTGTGTGTGTGTGTGCATACATACACACACACACACACACACACACACACACAAAACAAAGCAAAAAAGTGGCATCTGATTATATGTTAGCCAGCTACTCCTGAACATGAAGTCTATCCTGGAGTGGTTGATATACCCAGTGTCACTCTATTGGGGAAAATTAATTTTCCTTTTCCCAGCAGGTTTAAGTGACAGTTCAATTGTTAATCTTTATCCTAGTGGCTAGATTTTTACTTATTCATTTATTTTAATATAACAAAACAAAATATAATAAAAATAAAGCAAAAACTATCAGTTGGACATGGTGGCACACGCCTTTAATCCCAGCACTCAAGAGCCAGAGGCAGGCAGATTCTGTGAGTTTGAGGCCAGCCTGGTCTACAAATTGGGTAGATTTGTTTAAAGATAGATAAAATAACAAGCAAACACCTATCATATAGAAGTTGGATAAAACAGACCAACAGAAAGAAAAGAGCCCAAGAAAAGGCACAAGAATCAGAGACCCACACATTTGCACACTCAGAAACCCATTAAAAAACACTAAACTGGAAACTACAACATATAGGCAGAGGACCTAGTGCAGACTTGTTTAGGCTGGATTTATAGGCTAACTTTTAAATGTTAGAATTCATAACAGTGATAGTTAACCAGATGTGGAATCCTTAAGAGGTATGGGGGTGAGGTGGGCCTAGGTTAGAACCAGGATTGGGATTAAGGCCGTCTGAGCTTCCTGGGATCTGAAAGGAGATTTGAAAAGCATAGGAAAAACAACATGATAAGAGTAAGTTGTGTATGATCAAGACATGTCCGCAATGGATAGATAAAAGATCGACCAAGACAAAATGGACCAAGAAATGGGCATAAGTCAGAGTGGTTGATATAACCATTCTCCAGCCTGATTGAGTGTGGGTTTGGATCTGCTTATTTTGTATTCTTGAGACAGCATCTCATGTTGCTTAGGCTGGCCTTGAACTCACTGCGTATCTGAGGATGGCCTTGGAATCTTTAACTCTTGCCTCTGTCTCCAACGTGCTGAGATTACTGACATGCTCAACCACACCTGGCTTAGGTTTGGGTATTTAAAGATCTGCTTGGTTTATGTTTATGAACATAGCAATTTCCATAACTTCTCTGATCTTGCTGACCACCTTCCACTGTTGCAGTGGTGTATTTGTAGGTTTACTTAGTATGTATTGATTGTATGCTAGTTGACGGAAGCTGGTAATATTTCATATGTGGTTTTTTTTTTATCCTTTTCACAACTGCTAGCAGCAGTAGCATTACTGTTATTATCTCAGTCTTCCTAGTAAGGAAACTGGAGGAAAGAGGTGAGCAACTTGCTCAGGTCATTCTTTCCCAACAGAGACACAATTCCAGTGTGCATGGCGTGCCTTCAGGACCAGCACTTATTCCTGTTACTTATTTGCTTCATAGGCCAGTGACAGCTTTAAAGCCATGATGAAGGTAACATGAGAAGTGTGTGGTTTCTGAGGAGGTATTGAAAGCAAAACCAAAAGGATTTGCGTGGTGATAACAAAAGAGAAAGAGCATGGGCGACAATGGGTGACAGTCTCATCAATGACAAAGGGAAGGCTGAGGGAAGTGGAGTTGACATGGACAACATTAGGTGCTCAGATGGGGCACACTAAGATTTCTATTAGCTATGAAGATAAGCAAGCCATGGGCCGTGCAAGTATAGAGTTAAAGGAAGTAGTTCGGGTTAAATATAGAAAGTTGGAAGCAAGAGAATCCAAATATAGAAGAGGCTTCAACCATGAGACTGGATGATGTCAGCCAGAGAGTAAGCCTTGACAGAAAAGGTCAAGGGCTGTGACATGGAAAAGCACTGTCTACGGGAGTCTGGGAGCCAAAGTGGCCAAAGAGATAGAAGAGCGCAAAGTCTTGGGAACCAAGAGAAGAAAGTATTTCAGACAGGAGGGAATCTTCAGCATTCCAAAGTCAGTGTGACCAGTCCAGCAAGACGGTAGCTAGGACCCAGTGTGGGCCTCAGCAATGCAGAAGTCACTGGTGACCTTAACTGCAAGAGTTTCAACCATACTAGGGGTGTGAGCTGGAGTAGACCCAAGGAAGAACAGGACGAGAAAGAAGAGCATGTCTAGATCACCCTTTCAAAAAGAGTTCTTGTGCACAGGAGTGTGAAAAATGGGGGGGGGGGGAGGGTGTGAAGCAGAAATAAGATAGAGTGTCTTTTGTTGGAGCTTGGAATGTATGTATGCATTAATGGAAATGGTTAATGAGGAAAATAATAAAGAAAGGGAATGGGTTTTGGTGTGTGTGTTTTTCTGGGCAAAGTAGGAATGTTGGTATTGGTCGGGGTCTGGGCCAGGTGCTTTCAGATTCTTGGCCAGAAAGAAAATCCCACAGAGATTACAAAGCACTGAGGAAGCTTTATTTAAAAAAAAAAAAAAAAAAAAAAAAAAAGGAAACAGAATATACTGTCAGACAACAGTGGACCACATAAATGGAAATACTAAAGACTCCACTTACTCGGGGCTTCATTTTATAGACTACACAAGAAGTATAATCAAGTGGTTTTGACAGTCAGCTTATAGTACATAAACATTTGCTCACTGTCAATGTCTCCTTCCTTAAGACATCTAATTTTGACATATACACCCTATTACTCATACTCATAAGATAACTAACAAAAGACTTTCCTTGAGAGCTTACTTAAAGACAAGTTTCCCTTATACGCCAAACCAGTTCATGCCACCCACATCCAGAGGTACGTATACATAGTATGTGCAGGTAGTAGTGCCTAATGCAGTATTAGAATATAGGTGTGTGCACAGCCCAAACCAATAAATCTCAGGTTACTAAGATGTTCCCTTTACCCTTGTCTCACTTGTGTAGACAAGAAGGAAAAGGATATGGAGATAAATGGAGAGGTTGTCATGGGTGGGCATACCACTGTCACCTGTAAGAACAGTCAGAAGAGCTGAAGACACAGCAAAAGGGGCAGAGAGGTGAATGATTGTGACAATCTGGCACAGTGGAAGTTCTTTGCTGATCAGTGTTTCTCAGGGGACGGTAATGTGTTGAGCAGACAGGGGAAGCCATAAACAGGGGTGCCCATAGGAGTGCTGATGGGCTGTGGCTGCACGGGAGAGCTTTGGTGGTAAGAAAGAAACATTTCAGCAAGGCAGAAACCATAGACATCCAGAAACAGTGATGAGCAAGGTATGCTCAGGGGCAGCGAGCACCTGGTCCAGATGAGATGGGGAACAATTACAAACGTTGATTCAGACTGCAGAGGATTTAAACACCCTAAAGATATTTATCAACAGAGAAAAGAGCTGTACCATCACGGAAGAAGAGAGACAGCAAGTAATCTAGCCGTGGTGGTGAAGAAAATGGTCACAGAGCACCCAGGAAGCATCCGGGCATGAGTGTTAAGACTCATAACAACAACACAGAAACAAGAAAGAGATGGCACAGACACTGTGAATAAGAAACCACACTGGGAAGGGCAAGCGAAGGGGGAAAGGAGTCAAATGGATGTTGGGGTCCAAGGCTTAGTCCAAGATGACTAAAGCAATGACTGAGCTCCCTTGACTAAAAAATACACTTGGGTTAAATAGATAGGCAAACAACCCAGGCTGGAGAATGGCTTACGTAAGGCTCTGGCCATTGAGTTTTCAAAGATAGAAGGCTATCTTTGCGAAAGTGTCCACTGGGTAGTGAACACTAGAGACAGAGGGGGTGGAAGAGCCAGGGCTGGCAGTCTGATGTGAGGAATCAGAAGGGCCACAGAAGCCAAGGTGATCTGAGAGAGGGATGGGGATGTTCAGAAGCCAGTAGAAAAGAAACTGACACAGAGGCTAAGCCTTTGGCTTCTGGGGGGTAAAGAAATGTGAGGGAAAACTACAGGTAGCTCCGTACTGACACGTTTTTTCTTCATTGAGAGCTGCAGCAGTGAAGAGAGATGAAGTATTGGATGGCTGTGAAGAAGGAGAAGAGAGAAAGCTGTTTTGAAAATTTTTCTGTCATCATGGCTTTGTTTGCTTCGTTTCTTTTTTCTTTTTCAATATCTGGGACTAGACTCAGGCTCTCATGCTTTGGATAGGGGCTTTCTACCACTAAGCTGAACCCCGAGCGCCTCAGTTCTTTTAAGGTAGAGGAAACTCATGTTTGTCTGAAGGACAAACATAGAGAAAATGACACCAAGCTTATGCTATAACAAATTAAGTTGGTAATTTGAATAAATAAAACATTAGGTCATTCCTAGTATTATAATAGATTATTATATTACATGCTTATAAAACTTTGCTATAAACTGATCTGCCAATCAAATAACTTTTTAAAAGACTATCCGTGGAGAGTCATCAGCTCCTAAGAGATAACCTCCTTAGGTCAGGCCTGGTGTCTCAGGGTATCAACTTTGTGACTGTAGTGGGGTCCAGTAATTGTCAGCCTCCTCCACAACCCAACAACATGTTCCCTTTCATAGCTGAAGGGGTTTTGCAGGTGTGATAGTTCAGTCAGTAAAATGCTTGCTGGCCAAGCTTAAGGATCAGAGTTTGATCTCAGGATCACATAAAAAGTCTAGCTGTGGTTTGCAATCCCAGTTTGGGGATGGCCTTGACAAAAGGATCCTCAGGGCTGGCCAGCCAGCCTAGCTGCATCAGTGAGGCCTAGACTGTGAGAGATCCTGTCTCAAAACACAAGGTGAGTGCTGACTGAGAAACAACTGAGATTTCTCACCGCCCCTCCCCCCGCCATGTAATACATAAATGTGCTCACACATAAGTAAATACATATACACACAATCTAAGCAATAAAATTAAAAGTTGAGGATTTTGATGAAATGAGAGATTATCCTGAATTATAAAGATGGCAATCACATGCAATCTTATAGCCATAGAATTTTTCCCTGCCATCGTCTTGGAGAGGGGGAAGTATGACAATAGAGGAAGGGACAGGGAGAAACAGGATCACTGGATGAGAAGGAGGATGCTGCCATGAGCTCCAGAATGCAGGCTAACCTCCAGAAGGCGGAAGAAGCATGGGAATCATTTTCCTTAGGTCTACTGAAGGAACACACCCAAAAAACCCCTTCACTCCAATAGAACCAATTTTGGATTTTTTATCAACAGAACAATAATATGATAACTCATGTTAAATGGTTAAGTTACTGGTAATTTGTTATGGCAGCTTTAGAAACAGACCCAGTTGTTAAGCTGCTTCCATTTTCAGATAGGTCCATTCTCACCCCCACCCCCCACCCTGCTGAAAACTCACCATGGTCTCCTCTTCTCCCTCTGAGTACTGACTACCAAGAGATACAAAAATTAAAGTCATTAACAAAAAAGGATATAGACTATAGTTCACAGCGGGAAAGTGAGTAAGAGAGACCTCCTGGGCTGCAGGAAATCCCTTCCTTCGGGTACTACTTTCCTAGAGGACTCTCACTCTGCCACCCAAGACACTGCCCTGTCTGCCATCCAGGACAGGAAAGGTTTGAGAATTACTGTAGCAGATTCTCCAGGAAGCAAGAAGCCCAAGTGAAAATTATTGTCTATAACAATCATAGGCATGATCCATCCAGGGAGTTCTTAGGGGTCATCCAGAACCCTGAGCTCCTCCCAGTAACAAACAACAGTAAAGATTTCTTTCCCTTCCAACTCACAGAATGCTATCAGAATGGCATTTACAGAATAGAGCGTGTGTAGCAATTGCCTTGGTTACCTAAACCCAAGTTGCCAAGACCACAGCAGTTGCTTTTGGCTTTTGCTTATGGACATCACAAAAGGACTCAAGTCTTTTGAGAAATACACGCAGGTAGATCTACACTGGTGGGCGAGCAGCTGCTCTGTGGAGGGGGAGGAAAGACATGAAGGTTAAGGGCAGAAATAAAAGAGAGTAAGCAGATAAATCCAGAGGAATGGGGACGACTAGATAGAATGATTTCATGAAAAAAAATAACAAAGAAGGAAGGGAGGAAGGAGGGAGGGGAGGGAAGGAGGAGGGTAGAAGGGAGGAAAGAAGGAAGGAGGGAGGGAGGAAAGAAGGAGGGAGGGAGGAAGGGAGGGGGAGGGATGGAGGGAGGGAGGAAGGAAGAAAGGAAGGAAGGAAGGAAGGAAGGAAGGAAGGAAGGAAGGAAGGAAGGAAGGAAGGAAGGGGGAAATTAAAGATGTCACCATTTTTAGCACAGGAATGAATGTGGAAGATGTCAGGAACACAGCAGGCCCATCTAAGACTCCTAGCAATAGTGAAGTGGATGCCTGAACTGGCCTTCTCCTGTAATCAGATTTGGTGACAACCCTAATTGTCATCAGAGGGCCTTCACTCAGTAACTGATGAAAATAAATGCAGAGATCCACAGCCAAGCACTGGGCAGAGCCCAGGAATCCTGTTGAAGAGAATAGGATGGTAGAGAGGAGGGGTCAAGGTCATGACAAGGGATCTCACAGTTAGCCTGGGCTCATAGAGCTCATGGACTCTAGACTGACATCTGGGGAGCTTGCACAAGACCAATGGAGACCCTCTCCATATGTGTGACAGGGGTGTAGCTCGGGGTATTTGTGGAACTCCTAGCAGTGGAAGCAGAGACTATTCCTAAAGCTTTCACTGGTTTTTGGGAACCTAGTCCCCATACTGGGTTGCCTTGCTCTGACTTAATACAAGGAGAGGAGCTCAGTCCTACCTCAACTTGATAGGCCATGCTTTGTTGACATCCATGGGAGGCCTGCCCCTTCTGAACAGAAACAGAGGAGGAGTAGATGGGGGGGGGGGGAGAAGAGGCAGAGGGAAAGGAATGGGAGGTGAAGAGGGAGGGGAAACCGCGGTCTGGATGTAAAATAAACAAAAAAAATTAATTACTAATAATAATGATAAAGAATACAGTGGGAGGCAGAAGCTTCCTGGGAACTGTGCCTGCCATAGTGGTCTCTGTGCTCTGGAACTGGAACTTCTGTGATTAACGATGTTATGACAAGACAAAGTCCATTCCTCACCTCTGGGAGGTTGTGCCACTGACCAACCACCACCACGTGAAGACCTGGTAGAAGCAGGAGAGACCTTGTAGCAGCGAAGGAGTTGTGAAGACAAGGGTCAGATCTAGTCAGAGAATTAACGTTGGAGCCTATCATCAGGATATGAGGGCCAAGATGTGTTCACCGGGAAGCATGATGGCCTGAGTTCAATCCCCAGGACCCACATGGCTGAAGAAAAGATTGAAAGTTGTTCTCTCTGACCTCCACAACCATGTGCTGTCACACTATAAAACACACATGGACACATCGATTAATTAATTAATTGACATGGGCCCTTCTAAAAGAGAGAGTATTGCCCCTGAGATGTACTGCATCAATGAACCGGTACATTCCCTAGGTAGAACCTTCTAGAAGGTTCAAATTAACTATCCCTGAGCCTGCTTACCTCACTTAACCATTACTTCTGAAGGAAAACTACAAGAAAAACTCTGCACTGTTTTCCATTGCTTCCTTCTTGAGTTTTCCAACTGGAATGTACTTCTCCTTGGTGTTCCCAGGGACTGTTCCCTCTTCCTGCCCCTCCCCTCAGGATTAGTGAAGTACAAGTTTCCTTTACAGTAGAAATCATTTTCTGATTTATTATGAACACCCTATCAGAATACTAATAGCAACCTTAAGCCTTAACTACCTTAAGTCCTGTGGCCACTGGCTTGTGAAGCCTTGTTGATTAGCCCAGGATTCAGATTCAATGTTTTAGAAGATAGCATTAATAAAGTGCTGGCTAGGAAGATGAATAAATAAATAAAGACCTTGCTGCACAACCATGAGGACCCTAGTTCAGATTCTCCAGAACCTGTGTAAAGCTAGACACAGTCGTTAGTGTCTATCAGTAATCCCAGCACTTCTCCAATGAAGCAAGCGGAGACAGGAGAATTCCCAGAAGGCCACAGGTCAGCTAATTTAGCTCACACAGGAACAAATAACAAGAGATCTGTCACAAACAAGGTGGAAGGCAAGACTGATGTTCAAAGCTGTCCTCTGAACACATCTTGTCGGGGGCATACTATTGCCCACACACATGTGCACACACACATGATGATGATGATACAGCAGATCTGATCATTTAGCACGTTTATTTAGAGATATCATACACCAGCCGGAAGAGCACAGAACAATCTTTCTACTCCGCATTCACACTGAGCCTTTATGTAAGAGGCTAAGTGACTGAGGTCAGGGGGAAACAGCTCTTCCCTGCCATCTTCGGATTTCCCCCAGCATCCCAGCCAAGCAGGAGGACCACACCAGGGATGACAGGGATGATGTAATGTGTTCTCGCTGGCTCTTTCCAGCTGTTCTGCAAGAACAGAATCAGTTTTTAAGTCACTTCACATCTCAGAGCTTTTTCCCTTCCACGCAACCGTGAACATGTACACGCTGGGGATCAGGAGGGGGGCCTTTTTAAAAGTTAGGAGTGGGATGGGAAAGGAGGGGGATGCTTGTTTTTCTTTTAACAATTCTAAACTCTCATGCTTAGGAAATTGCTGCAAGCCTGTCTTTCAGCTGAAGAACCTGAGACCTAGAAAAACGGTGATTTATCTGGAATTGATGGCATCTCAGGGAATAAATTCCCTGCCTGAGTCCTTGCTTAGTTCTGCCCTAGTGGGCATGTCATTGGAGCGTATAAACTAGCTCCCTAAACCTCAATTACTTTCCTAAAAATGGGTATAATAGGGTCCCTCACAGGTTTTTTGTCTTGTTCAAGACTTGGAAAGTGCTCTGTAAACTCTAAAAAGGAGAAACAGTATCTTGGTATAAGTATCATCAAGCTGACGGAAACAGAGGTGGAAGCCAGTGAGCGCTTAGACCAGCAATTCTCAGCCTGTGGGTCACAAGCCCTTCGGTGGTCGGACACACAGCATTAGGAAGGTTGAGAACCACTGACATAACACTCACAGTTCTACCCCATCTTAGAAGCAAGCACACACACTGGAAATACATTCCTATGAAATATTCTCCTGATAGCTTCAAGCTATGAGACAACCACCTTGGCAAATATAGATTTGTTCTTTTTGGCTACTGTGTGGTCCCAGGCTTACTCTGAGAAACTTAACTGAAAGACTTTTAAATTATTTAAACATCTTTTTCATATACATATGAAAAAGACATATATATAATATATGAATAGAAATAGTACATATTAATTGCAACCTTGGCATTAATACAGAAATACCCCAAGATAAAGGGATGGTCTTCCCACCTTCCCATTCAGTATTGTCTTGCACAGGTAACATTGGTTCACACACAATTTCAAAATACGTAAATATATATGTATATATCAGAATATACTTAATGGTGGACGTCTTCACTCTTACAAAGCTGCTAGCTTTTCCACAGTTACATGATGCTCTACAGTAAAAATGTGTAATAATAAGTGCGTGCCCTCTAAGGCCATTTCCGATGTGTAATATTTTTGAGATAGAGTCTCATGTCTCCAGGGTCGGCTTCAAATTGGAAGTAGCTGAGGATGACATTGAACATCGGGTCTTCCTGCTTCCACTTCCAAGAGTGCTGGAATTACAGGCTTGTGTCACAACTTCAGATTAATGTGGTTGGTGCTGGGGACCAAATCTCGGGTGTTCTGCATATGAAGCAAACACTCTACCAAAAGAACTATTACAGCCCTCCAGTTTGTAATTCTTATATGTGATGTTGTGATCAACCTCACTGGGAATGTACTTGTGTGGACATGGGTTCTATTTATACAAAGTCAGTGTCTAGTATTCACTAGGTAGATATTCCCTTCACTTTGAGTAACTTTGTTGACCTCCACTATTCTTCTGGTCATCAACCATGACTCTACCCAGTGGAGCAGTCTAAGGCCACTACTGGTGGAGATCCAGTAGCATTAAAATAGGCTGCTGCATACATTGGAGAGTGTTATCTAGTGAGCATTCCTATCCTTCCCCTCTTACCTCATCAAACAACACATTCCTGCTGACAACGGCATGTACAAAAAGAAAAAAATAACTTCCAAGAGCACCAGCATAGTGTTGCTTTAAATATACCAAGGAGGTCATGTCACAATGAGTGAGTTTTATAAATAACCTCCTAATGAATAAAAACAAGAGGACGTCCAAGCTTTCACTCTGCCAAAAGATCAGACTAGTCTCCACTGGAGACAGAGAGCATTGATCTCTCATCAGCCAAGTGAGGCCCTTACATGCCCAAGGCAAGATTCTACCCTGGTGGGCTGCTCACAACTCCAGGCCTCTCTCAACTCCCACAGTCCCAGCCCATGCATCTCAACTCCAACACCTAGGAAAATGCTGCAACTAATTCCAACTTCCAGAGATGTCTTTCTCATACTTTGGGGGCCAATTTGTACTTCCTGGGCACTCATGAACTGACACTTAATGCCTCCAAATTTCTGGACCAACCATAATTCACCTGCTACATCTGCACTTTTGGCTAAGCTATGGTTTTCCTAAATTGAAACATTTCTTAGGCTCAAAGATCTCCCTCATGTTCAAAAGCAAAATTGGTTTCCTGTAGAAACTTGGCACTACTATCATTAATTAACAGAGAGCAGAGTGCCTCTGTGTGTTTACCTTCACAAAGTGTATCCATGCAATACACATCTTTCCCAGAGGCATAGTTATTCCTATAGACCAGAAATTATGAGTGTATTTAAAAATAAATGTATGTCTTTTACCAGCAGGGAAGTTTTGAAGAGCAGACTACACACTTCATCAAAGGACGTCAGACATGAGGATGTGAAAATTAAAGAGAGCCTCTTGGAAAGTAAATGATGCTCAACCTTTCAGTTAGACTGAGGTCATTTTTCTATGGTTTGGTTCAACATTCCCAACAATATATGGGTTAATCATCCAGCCAGTCACTAGTTATTTATTTTCTAGCTGTACATATTTCTATTTAATCTGGTTTGGTGGAGCAGAAGTGTGTCTGTGTGTGTGTGTGTGTGTGTGTGTGTGAGAGAGAGAGAGAGAGAGAGAGAGAGAGAGAGAGAGAGAGAGAGAGAGAGAGAGAGAGAGATTTTATTACTAGTTAGAATTTCAAGGATTTATGGCAAGTTAAAGTTAGAACCTGCCTTAGTTAGGGATTTTATTGCTATGAAGAGACATCATGGCCACAGCAACTCTTATAAGGAAAACAATTAATTGAGGGGAGGTGGCTTACAGTTTCAGAGGGTCAGTCTACTGTCATCATAGTGGGGAGTATGGCAACATGCAGGCAGATGTGGTGCTGGAGGAATAGCTGAGAATCCGACATCTTGCAGGCAACAGGAAGTCAACTGAAATATGGGAGGAAGCCTGAGCACAGAAAACCTCAAAGCCTTCCCCGACAGTGACACACATCCTCCAACAAAAACATACTCATTCCAACAAAGCCACACCTCCAAATATTGCCTCTCCCTATGCGATTATGGGAGCCAATCACATTCAAACCACCACAGAACTCTTTATTTATTTTTGTTTTCTTGAGACAGAATCTCAGCATATAGCTCAGACTGATCTTGAACTCTTCCTTAACCTTCTGAATGCTCACATTACCATGTTGCCAAACCCAACTTCAAGATTGTTAAAAATGTGGCTTATTGATGGCATTATAGTACAGTGGTAGAGTGCCAGTCTAACATGCACAGTACTTTAGATGATCCTTAAGAATAGAGGGGAGTGGTAAATAATTGTCCCACCTACTGGTTTAATAAAAATGCTGGTTGGCCAAAGGCAGGCAGGAAGTGTGGGCAGGGCTCCTAGAAAACTCCAGGAACAGGAAGAACAGAGCAGAGATGCCACAGAGACACCACTGATGCAGAGGACAACTATGCTACTCTGAGAAAAGGTACCGAGCCTCATGGGTGAACAGGATAAGAATCATGGGTTAATTTAAGAGTAAAGAGTTAGCAAGTTATATGCCTGGGCCCCAGGTCAATCAGCATACAATTAATGCAAGCATCTGTGTGTCTCGTCTGTAGGTCATTGGGTCTATGGGTCTTCAGGAGTCTGTAGGTCCAAACTTCGAGGCTATGCCAGAAGTCCGCGCCAGAAACTTAATACAACACAGAGAGAGAATACACAAAACACTGAATATTGCTTTTTAAAAAGAAAGAAATCCTGTTATTTGTGAAAACATGGCATTTTAGAAAGACTCAATCCTGGAATATAAGAACTGGCCACTGAAGGTAGAAGGTGCCGTGAAACTAAACAAAGAAACAGAATGATCCATGGACCCAGGTTGCCACAAAGAGCAATTTACTGGGATTTACAGACATAATATGTCTTAAGGGGCAGCAATCTGGGTGGATCTTCACACTGCAACAGAAGAAGACAGGATTCATTCATATGCTAAGCTAGGCAAAAGTAGAACTATTAGATGTACTTGACCTCCCCCCAAACTACTAACATGTCCAGCATCAGTGTAGGTGTCAAGGTTGGCACATCACGCTCAGTTAACTCTCTTAAAACAATCTACATATCTTGAAATGCATGTTAAGGTCCAAAACAATGCATTGGGATTATATGTATCTTGTCTACACTCATGTCAAGCTGGATGACTCCATGTGGATAATCCTGGGAACATTACGGTACTAAGCCCTACTTGGATAGATATGACATGATCTCATCTCTATGTGGAATCTAAGATCCAACCTTGTTGTGGTTTGAATGAGAATGTCCTCCATAGGCTTAGCATTTTGAACTCTTGGGCCCTAGTCGGTGGTGCTATTTGGAAAAGATAGAATGTGTGGCCTTGTGGGAGGAAGTATGTCACTGAGGTAGACTTTAAGCGTTTAAAAACTCCATGCTTCTTCCAGTTTGTTCTCTCTTCTTGATGCTTGAGATTCAAGAGGTGAGCTCTCAGCTTTCTGTTCCTGTGACCATGCTTGCCACTTGTCATGCCTCTGCCATGGTGACTACAGGTGACAATATTGTGTCATAGCCTCGAAATCCTCTTAAATGTTGTCACTACAATTAGAAAGAATAGGAAATGGAAATTCTGTGGAAGGTAATGACTATGTTAATAGTTTGATGAAGGTGATCACTTCATACTGTCTACATATACCAAAACATCCAGTTGTACACCTGAAATTTCTTACATATCCATGGTTCCAAAACTGAAAAATTAGAATCTGTTCAGATCCTGGAGCTGGAGAGTGAGACTGAAATAAATGTTCTTTGTGGGGTTTGTTTTTAGTAAGTGTCATGTGAGTCATGATATAGCAAAAGCTCTGAAGTGTTTTGTAATATTAGCAGCATCACCATATGCATTAGAAGTCAAACCATAATGTAAAGGGGATTGTACTCAGTGGTACAGTGATCGCATAGCATGCACCAGGCCTTGGATTCAATCTACAGAACTGGAGGGTGAGGGGTGGTAATGACTTGAGTATGTCCTTGAAGTCTGGAGCCTCACTGGGCTGTTTTGGGGTGTTTTTTTTTTCCTTCTATGACTTTTATATCAAGGTTAGGGAGGTAAGTGATCCTGGTAAACACTGCGTTCAATAAACACTTGCTGACTTTAATTAGAGATGATCTCCTATGTTCCCTGATAGAAAACATCAAACATTTTAATTTAAAAATCCTAGTCAGAATCCTTCAGGCTTGTCGCTCACAAGAAGCAGGAGGCGCAGTGGGACCACAGCTGAAGGAAATAGCTTCTTGGCAGTCTTCTCTCCTTCCCCCTTCTGTTGAAAGCACTTCCAGAGACAAACAGAGCAATGCCATGTGTCCTGGGAGGGCCGAGCAACATCAATTCTATTAAACTTAAAATGGAACAGAGTGCAGAGTCCAGCAGGCAGGAGGCTGGCGGGAGGCTTGCTGGGGTCTTGGCAGCAAAGGACAGGCTGAGCCAGCGGAAGTACAAACCAGGCCAGCTGCAAACCCAAAGGTCTTGCTTCCAGGCTGGCCGGTGTCAGTCATGCTGGTAAATGAATCACAGGACCCGCAGGGTTCATTCCCCAAACTGCCCTGTGTTGCCTTTCAGGCTTGGCTCTGTTCTGCCTGCGCTCTGAACACCATACTCCTTCATTTCAGCCCACTACAACCTCTCACCTCGGTCTACTTTTTCTTTTGAACAAAAACCTACCACATCACATCTGGCTTGTGGCACTTTTTTACTTGGTAGCACTTAAATGGCTTCCCTTAAAATAATGAGTGTCAAGATCCCTTTGGCCTGTCTTGGGGACACACTCCTGTGGCTGTTTCCACTGGTAGCCCAGGCACTTTCCTTTGGTCCTTGGATATAGGGGAGTCAGACTCACTGTCAGGTCACAGTCCTCAAATGCTTGAGTGGAATCAGACATAGCCCAGTTTGTGAATACACAGAACCTCAGCCCAAAGAAAGGACCACAGGAGCACAGGGCACACAGGGAAGGTACAATTATGGTGTCAGGCAGCCTACTGCTGGTTGGCAGTGGACGCTGAAGCACCAGGAACGGCTTAGAAGCCAAACCAGACCCAACCTTTGTGTCCATGTCAGTGAGCGCTAATGCCAACTAACTCTAAATGAGAGGCTGCCATACTTCCTAGTAGTGTTTGAGCTCACAACTGGAGCCATTTGGAATCTAACTTGAAAACAGTTGCGATAGCATCCATACATCTCACAAACCAAGATCGTTTATCTACCATAGGAATATACCTGCTTTAAAGATAAAGAATTAACTTTCCGTTTGGAAGGTCCCAAGCAGGGTCTCAAACCTTTTAATAGAAATGCCCAGGCCAAAGAGGCCTGCTGATTACAAGGTAACATTTGAACTCATTCACCAAGATCAAAAGGTCTCCTCCCTAAAGTGTGTCTATAATTTAATCCTCCCCTGCCATGTAATCTGGTTTGCTATTGTAAATCAATGCAAAATCATGGCAGCAAATACTTTAATATATGCTTCAGGCCTGGACAATTGCCCAGAAGTAAAATGCACCCAAAGATCCAATATCCTGACATTTAATAAAAGTTTGAATTATATTTACAGTCTACTATGATTTAATTTTCCTGAGTTCAATATAATAGAACTATAAAAATCTATTCCATGTGTCTTGTGCCACGGAGCAACCACAGCTGGTCTGTCTTGTTCTAGTACCACATTGCAACAGATTAAACGCCAATTTCACCCTTAACTAGTTGGGTAACAAATCACTCAGTCTACCTGTCCTTCAGTTTTCTCCCCAGTTAAATAGGAAGTAGAAGAGAATCTACTTAAGGTGGCTGTTGGGATGATTCACTGACTGAACATAAAGAGCTTGGGCCGTTGCTAGGCCTGTTAGGCTCAGCCTAAATTATCTTTTAAGGTGGAACTGGTACACTCATGCTCTTTATTTTCTTTTGATGGTTGGCGTCAAATAACTGCACTGAAACTCTTTTTAGAGAGAGAAAAATTTCCTCCATGTGTGAGTTTAACAAGGGCAACATGAGGTCAAGTGAGCTCGGATGAGCAATGATCTGTCTTGAATCAAGCATGAGCCCCGTGAAAGCTGATGTTAGGGCACACTTAAACTGTTGTGGGCTTCTGAGCTGCAAAGCTGATAAAAAAAATCCTTCACAAAATGCCAGAAAAAATAAGGGGGAGAGCTGGTAAATAACGTACTGCCTATGTCTAATTCCAGCATTTCTACTTCAAGCCTATAAGGCTAAGAAACATCCCTAGAAGCCCTGGACTATCGGTCTAGAAGGCAGGCAGTGATGCTGGCTCACTGTATAAATGAATGGAATAGACTATGAGCTTCGACTTGACAACATCTGAGAATGCCTTTCTTTATGACTGCTCTAACTACATCCCCGCAAAGCACTCACGAGTGTGAGATGGCTGAATGCAAATATTTTACTTTTTTTTTTTTCTCTGTAACACTGTTGGGAACTTTGATTTTCTTCCTGAATTTCTGATGATTTTGGAAGAAGGTGGCACAGACTGAATAACTAGCGTAGCTTCTGCCTGTCAACAGCGTGTGTTTAACCTATAGGACAGTCCAGGCTAGAGCTATTACCCTTGCACCAGTTTTAAGGGTGATGAAATAATGGAATATGGAGAGATTGAATTTTTCTAAAATCACATAGCTATTAGCCTAAGGATGTCAGCCTGAGGTGAGATCCTATCTAAATCAGAAAACAAACACCACTTTTAACAACTATACTGCAGTAAACACTATTCTCTATGGGGGAGGGGAGGTGAATCAATGAATAAACTGTTGCCAAAGTATACGTATCTGACATATCTCAGTCACCTATGCAAAATTTCAGGTACTGGTGGTGTGGGGCCCAAAGGTTGGAGTTAGAAGGACCCCAGGGGGAAGCAGTTTACCCAGGCAAGCCAAATTGGCAATGTACAGGCTCAGTAGGAAATCTTGTCTCAAAAACAAACAAACAAACAAACAAACAAAAAACACCTTTCGCTGACCTCTGACCTCTGGGTGCCACATGTACACTCACACACCAGTGCACACTCACGCATACAGCATACAATTGCAAACACATAAAAGAAGTTACAAAATGACTGATGAGAGACTATTGCTTACTCCGTGGTTAAGAAAGCTGAAATGTGAGTTGGGCATGGTGGCGCATGATTTTAATCCCAGTACTAGGGAGGCAGAAGCAGTCAGATTTCTGAGTTTGAGGTCAGCCTGGTCTACAGAGTGAGTTCCAGGACAGCCAGGACTACACAGAGAAGTCCTGTCTCGAACAATCTCCCTTTACCCTGGGCCAAAAAAAAAAAAAAAAAAAGCAAAATGCAGAGGTATGACATGATGACATGCTTGTTCAAAATGCTTCACCAATGAAAATCCTGGGACTTGAACTCAGGACTCATGTCAAACAACCCAAAACCCTTTTTCCTGAACAGATTGCTTCCTTTTACCAAAAACAGCAATTTTCTAACTTGGGCAAATCAGATCCTCCTGAAAGAATGCTAAAAAATGACCTGCTATATAGATATAACTTACTCTTGGTTCACTTTTTTTTTTTTTTTTTTTTTTGTAATCCAAAAAAATGTTGACACAAAAAAATTCTGGAGGCTAACAGTCAAAACATCCATGGTTACAGGTGTTTTTTTCCTTTTCTTTTCTTTGAAAACTTGTTCCAGGGAATCAAGCTGATGAGAGAGAGAGAGAGAGAGAGAGAGAGAGAGAGAGAGAGAGAACCATGCCTACCATTTTCTCAAGCAATAGTTGTCAAGTGACAAATGTGGGTGACAAAGTTCCTTGGTGAGGTCCAGCATCTTACGTACAATGCCTATTATGCCCAGTCCAGATGCCCAGAATACATCAGCCATGTGATAATTGCTCACCAAAAGGCATATACAGAATGCAAATCTGATTACTATGACAATGAAGCTTGTTTGTAGTTTAAAGGGACAAGTATTTCTTTCTACACTTTTTATTGCAGCCGTGAGAGGACCTGGAATTTGAGTCCTCCAACCCAACCCCCTAAACAGAGCACATTTAAAGTTGTGAACATGAAGAGCTTGGTTATCAAAGATATTACAGCCAAGAGAAAGAACCCATGTGCTTTGGCTATTCCAGTAGGAATGATGCCTTGAGGATGTCTCCAGAATTAACTCAATTCCACCCACAATTATAAATTTATAACTTATAACTCATTTGAAATATTTTGTTTTGAGATGAGAGTTCTTGGGTACAAGGTAAACACATGGTTGACTAGAGAAGTGTTGACCTGGCTCAACCACTGAGAGGCTACCACCACTACGGTCCAAAGAGCCCATTTACTGCTCACACCAATGGCAGACCTAGTCATTATCTATGTGACCTTGCTTTTGTGGTCACACAGGATGAAAAGTTGGCAGAATCATACAGGCTTCCAGACAGACTTCAAAAAAAAAAAAAAAAAAAAAAAAAAAAAAAAAAAAAAAAAAAAAAAGATCTCAGGATGCTAATCAATGTGCAATGGGTTTGGACTTCTGTAGAGAGTGCCAGAGTGGACAATGCTTGAAGACTGGTAGCCTATGCCTACCAGAGGAGACTCCACAATACTGGAGATGTTGGAGTTGCAGGGCATATGCCAAGGAAAACACAGGTAACAAGAGAGACAGCCCAAGAAAAGAGTCTATATGGTCTACGAAAGGCAAGGCCATAAGGGGGAACCACCCAAACCTTTTGGAGCTGAGATGATGCCATCACGGCCCTGGATCCAGACACAGAGCCACAGAGTTTATTGTTGACCCTGTTAGGTTATGTTCTTGTTTGGGTACCATCCCTCTCTCTATGCCCCATTTCTCCCTTTGTAAAAAGAATGTGTACTCTCTGGCACTGTATATTTGAAGTAGGTGGCGTTCTTTTTAATTTTACAGTGTTCATAACTAGAAGGTTGCATTGAGTCTTGGGAGAGACTCTAGAATTGCATTTCTAAACAAGGTTAAAAACGGTAAAACTATGGGAACTCGAAAATAGATTAAACATATTTTTGCATTAAAATATAGCCAGAAACCTTCAGAGGACAAGGGTAGAATATCATGGCTTAATGTGAAATGTCCCTCCATGGGCTCACATGCTAGGATGGTAGTAATCAGTTGGGAGCAGTGTTAGGAGAGATTAGACTGCTGGAGGCCATGTCTTGAAAGGTGATATGTGTCCCCACTCCCCACATACCTGACATGTTCTCTGTGTTTTAACCAGCATGAGGTGAATGGCTTTGTCCTTCCCATGCTCGCCATGATGCTCTCCATAGCCCAGGGCCAATGGAACCAAGGACCATAAACTAAAACCAATGAAACGGAAAAACCAAATAAGTCCTTCCTTCCATGGGGCATTCCTGTTGAGAATTTTGTGATAGTAAGGAGAAAAGTTGGTATAAGGACCAGGAAAGCATTTGACTGTGAGGATACTCCTAGAAAAGACTGCTAATGGGAGAGCAACTGAAAGGGAGGGGCCTACCCTGGGTGTGAGCAGTGTCACCAAGTAGTCCTGCGTGACGTTAGGGTGAAAGGGGAAGACCCAGCCAGTACACACAAGCTCCATTCTTCCTGAATATGTAATATTCCTGCAGTCACGGATTATGGCCATCAGAATCCAGCCTCTTCAGACATTCAGTGCACACACACACACACACACACACACACACACACACACACACACACACACACACACACGGACTCCCCATGGAGCTTCTGGGCCTTCAGCCTTAGGCTGGATATGCATCACTGGACACTCCCCTCCTCGTTTGCAAGGTGCCCAGTCCCTGGCACAAACAGCTACCAGGTCTTCTGCCACTACAGCTTACAGAAAGTCATTATCTGTAATCAGCATCCAATAATGTAAGCAAACTAAGCAAAATAATATTTATGATAATTATTTATCCCTTTATTTTGGACATTTTAATCTCAATTTAATCCAAGTGGACAGAAAAACAAATAAGGAACAGTCATTGTTGCTTGTGTGGTTGAAATAAATGCAGATTTTTCTGAATCCTTAGTTCTCTCTCTTTCTGTGTGTGTGTGTGTGCTGTGTGTGTGTATATGTGTGTGTGTATGTGTGTGTATGCATGCATGTATGAATATGTATTCATTCTGTCCCTCCAGGAAATGCTGCCTGATAGGAATTATCTAATAGTAACACGATCACTATTATTCACCTTATATGTACAATATACTGCTTGATCATCATCTGAGAGAGATAGTCAGAGCGTTCCCCGTCACAGCATGACTAAGAGGAAGGATTAGAACCTAAGATCCTTCGTCTCCAAAGTTCATGCCCTACATTACTGCTTTTTTTAACATCACAGGCCACTCAGGCATAAGTCAGTCTGCATAAGAGTCAACACAGAGCCAAAAGTTTTAAACCCAGGTCACCTAGCACCTAGCTTGGAGGAGGTATCATGCAACTATCCCACGCTTCTTCTCTGTTCAATACCTGAGTATCCCTCTGTTCCTCCACTTAAAGTAATATATACTAAATTGTGAATGTTTAATAACCTTTCCAGAAGAACTTGTATACTAAAATAGAGAACTTGTTGACCTCAATTTCAGCTTCAATCTGAAGGTGGAAGTAATACATAAGCAGCTTTTTACAAGTATCACGATCTTAAGTGACAAGTTACTGAAATCAGATGCAATCAGGCACATGCAGGGTGGGCTGCCTGCTAACAAGTTATTGAAATCAAGTCTAACTACATCAAGATATATAGGAAGTTGAGTCTCAGTTTATTTCCCCCAGAGATTATCTGAACTGTTTCTTTCTCCACGTAGCAGAATAAGACAGGCCCATGTTGCTGGGTGTAGAGGTACAATGGCTGTCCCTGGATCCAGTTTTTGATTGTTTACAAAGAGACTCTGATTTGCACAGCATGGCTTCCCTTGTGGCCAGGGACAGAGAGATGGCATAACTTAAATATCAATGTTGGAGTCCTTCCTGTGAGTTAGAAGTGTAGCTGGAGAGTATTTTCTAGGCTAGGTGGACATCCTGAACGCTATCTTCTACAAGAGGCCTGTCATCCCTCAGATTCTTTCAAGTGGTGCTTTCTACACCAGATGGTAGATCCATCAGACCATCAACTGAAGGGTGAATTGGTGATGGGACCTGGAAATACCTATTTTAAGTAAGAACACCGGCTGGTTCTTATCATGAATGTCTTGGGGGCACCTTGTTTAACCAAAACACAAGAGTCAGTGGCTACATAGAAGGGCATTTCTAAGTAGCACGCTCAAGATCTATCATGTCTTCAATATTCCAGGAGGTGCCTCTCTCTCAGAATAACACCCTGGGAATTCTTTATCCTGAGTCATTTCAAGGTCTTGGGAAATAACTCTGAGGAAGCTCATAACTGCCCACACCTCAGCAGAAATGGTGTTCTGCCCTTTCAATGCAAAACTTCCAAAGCAGTCAGCATCTCACACTCGTTTCTCTTTCCTGGCAATGAAGATGGTAAAGAGGAACTCTATTCTAAATTCAGCCACCATGAGAGCAGACGAATTCTTTATCTCTCCTGTCACCCTTCCGTCCCCGCCTCGTCATTCTAATTCACCTGGGTATTCTAGTCTCACACATCTGATCATATCAGCCTGGAGAGCAGCTCACACTTCCTAGAATATCCCAGGAAGGTTCAATGGGACAGTGATGTAAAATATGGCAAAGACTTGGTTTTTTATAAACTGTCTTATGACTCCAGTATTCCTCGAGGGAAGGCATATGATGATACTGGTTTATTTTTACATGGAGACATAACTGAAGGAAACCACTGATGCAATTAAGGCTGATATCAAATAGATAACTAACAGCAGCTTCCAAAGCCGTCCTTCCTTGTGTAGAGTTGAGTTTAAAAATAAGTGTGCTGAAAAATGAATACAAAAGGCCAATGAACTACATTCCAGTGGATTGTTCCACTCCAGTAAGAACACACACACACACACACACACACACACACACACACACACACAAAACCCTAACCAGATTATTCTTTGGTATCAAATTGTCAAAGGGAGCCTTAAAAATATTTGTGTGTGAGTGTGCATATATGTGTGTGTATGTGTGTGTGTGTGCATGTGTGGGTACATGAATGGATGTGTAGTGTATGAATGTGTCCAGGTTTGTGTAGGCATGCACCTCTGTGTTTTACCTGTGCATGCACACCTGCATGCAAGTGAGAGTATGCACATGTACACTGTGTTTCTGTGTTTATTTAAGGTCAGATATCAGCTTCAAGGTATCTTCCTCCATAGCACCTCCTTACTTTTTGACACCGAGTCTCTCACTGATCTCGGAGCTCATTGATTTGCAGAACTAACTGGCCAGCAAGCCTCTGGGATCTTCCGGCATCCACTGCCCCGGCCCTGGAATTATTATGTGACACAGTACACAGCTTTTTCCATGAGTACTGGGTTCTGAATTCAGGTCCTCATGTGCATATAGCAACCGCATAACTGATTCAGACATTTTTGACAGCCTGCTTTTGTTCATAAAACAAAGCAATTTTGTCATCAAAATTCAGCATGAAAATTCTAGAGTGTTTGCTCTCCACAACACTGAATATGTTGACAACTACTTGAAAGGAAGAATAGTCAGTATCAGCAACTGGTTGAGCAAAGTAAAGTAGTGCTAGAATACGGACAACACTGTCATTAGAATTAGGAGGGAGGGTCTGGGGAGACGGCTCAGCAGGTGCCACCTGAGATCAACCCATTGGGGACCACATAGTGAAAGGAGAGAATAAATCCCTTCAAGTTGACCTCTGACCTCCATGCATGCACCATACTATACACACACTAAATACATTCAAACACATAAAAAACAAACACATAAAAAAATAAATGAATACATGTAATAAAATTTTAAATGAGAAATATGATAGAAAAGTATTCTGTAAAAAAGAACTACCCAAAAGCATGATATTTTTTTTGTATTGAATAAATCACAGTGGCCACATGTCAGTGTGCCAGCCTTGCCCACAACCTGTCACAGCTGGCCTTTTGTAACTGAGGCCACTGTATCTGTGGGTTTAGCCAGCCAGGTAGGAAGCTTTAGGGTTTAGTTCGGTTTATTTTTTTTGAGACAGAATTCCATGTAGTCCAAGTGGGGTGTGGGCAAGTTGTGCGTAAATACTAGGCCACTTCATATGAAGAATTTAACATCCCCAGGTTGTGATATGTGAGTAGAAGGAGGCCCTGGAACCAACCCACAGAGACAGGGAAAGGCTATATATGACATCACTCCTGACCCACGACTCTTTTTTAAAAAAAATTAATTTAAATTTTTATTTCTGAGACAGGATCTCTTTACATAATCCCGTCTGTCATGGAACTTCCTATGTAGACCAGGCTGGTCTTGAACTCACAGAGATCCACCTGTCTCTGCCTCCTTAGTGCTAGGATTAAAGGTGTGCATTTTCCTTCTCTTTCCTCTTTCCTCCTTCTGTTCTTTCTAACCTACAGCTCTTAAAAATGGGAGCTTCATGGCTCCTTTTTTTATGTTTTATAAAACCTTGATTTTGGCGAGTTGTTATAAGGAACTGGCTGACAAACAGCCTGGTGTTCTCTTTCTGTGGAAATAGACAGAGACCAGGGTCATGAAGTTATTGACACGTGCCCTGAACGACATTGTCAAATCGGGGCTAGAGTGGCCATTTTCACCCACCAGGAGCAAGCAGAGGACGCTTGTCAGCAAAAAGGACAGGGCCTCAGCAAAGGAAGAAGTAGGGTAAGTGTGTCAGAAGTCCCCGACGTCTTTCTACAGTCAAACAAGTCTCCTTGACTCATGATACCTTGAGTCACAGAGAGTAAATCTCCAGGTCTAATTCTGACTATTGAATGTACAGCCTGGCTATCGTGAATAAGAAGTGTTTATATGGTATGGTAGGAATTTGCTGAGAGAAGTTATTCAAAACACGCACATGCACTCAAACACATGTGGAAAGGTGACTCGTAGTGATAGCATGTATTGGTGAGGTCAGTAATGGTAATCATTTTACCATATGTATGCGTATCAAATAAGCATGCTCTATACCTTAAACAGACTGCTTTCATTTATCAATTATAACTTAGTGTCCTGGTTGTTGAGTTATCTAAGAGGAAACCTCGATTGAGAGAAAATGCCTCCATAAATTGGTCTGACGGCACACTCTTTTAATCCCAGCACTCAGGAAGCAAAGGTAAGCAAATCTCCATGAGTTTGAGGCTAGCCTGGTCTAGAGAGCTAGTTCTAGGACAGCCAGGGCTACAAGGAGAAACCATGTCTTTAAAAAAAAAAAAAAAAAAAAAAAAAAAAGATTGGCCTGTGGGGAACTGATGTAAGAGGACCTAGCTCATTGTAGGTGATCTTACCCTTGACCTGGTGGTCCTGGATTGTATAAGAAAGCAGGCTGAGTAAGCCAGTAAGCAGCACTGCTCCATGACCTCAGTTTCTGCCCTGTCCTGACTACCCTCAGGGACTGAGCATGACTTAATTCTTTCACCCTTGAGTTGCTTTTGCTTGTGATGTTCCTAACACAGCAATAGAAACCCTAGCTAAGACACAATGGGAGAGGAGAACCGACCGACCCCTAAAGGTGGATCTCTGATCTCCTGTCACATGAATACAGCACATACACATATGTATACACATGCACATACATGCATGAGGGGTACAGGGCAAGGAGAGAGAGAAAAAAAACCCAGTAAACAATTTAAAAATTAAAGAAATACAGTAGATTAGGAAAACGTCCAACATTAACTCCCACATAGGCATTTGCACCCACATGCACATTCATATATCCTGTACACATACAAAAAATAATAATCTCAACACATACCTATTGCCAATAAACAGAAGAGAATTAACCACAATTTTTAATTACGGGAGCTTCTAGTGATTCGGGTGTTCTTGTTGGACTGGGGTTAAACTCTGCCGTGATCTTAACTTTAGCTCCTGGAGTAACGGTTTCTAAAATATATCATTAGTTCACTTTTTGGCTTCGGTAAGTCTAAGACATAATTTAATCTCTCTTTGATGATTTGTGAGGCACCTCACACCCTTGCAGTGCCTTGGGTCATTATTTAGGACATTCATTTTCATTGCCTTGTCCCGAAGACGCAGGAGTTATAGCATAGGAAATTGCACTGAATTTGTTCAGACGCAAACCATAGGCTAAACTCTCTTGAAGGGTTTTTATGTTTCTACTAAGTCTTCAGAATGAGTATCTTGTCTCCCCTCGATGTGAAATAAAGAACACCGTTCTGATGAATTGAAGGGCTCAATTGTGCTCTGGATAGTTCCTTGTGGTGTCAGACAATGATACCCTGCCAGGGATGTCACCACAGACCCCTGTGACTGGCCACTCCAGCCTCCCATCTCCCCACCCCCACCATTCATGGAGAACCCCCAAAGGACGCATTCATAGTACTTCAGACTTTGATGACCCAGGGGTCCATTTTTACTTTGTTATTTTTATAAATGTTCCACCACCACCAAACACACCCGCTCTGTCTGGACAAAAATCTAAGGCCGCTACAAGGCCACTTTCCAAATAAATCAGCTCAAGGCTGCTCTGCCACTGAGCCTTCACACTGGCTCCAGCTTGCAATGGCTTCACAGAAGGGTTCTGCTTTATGAAGCAGTCATTCTCAAGCTGTGCTGAGCCCATGTGAACTATTAGAAATCACATGAACCATCATTTGTCTGCTCTCTCTGGTTCTCTTCTCCACCCCACCACCCCCACCCTTTCTTACTATCCTCTGTCTCTTTCCTCTCCGGCATCCTTGTGAGGGAGACCTCTGATGGCCCCAGAGATCTAGACCTCTCCCTACCTCTCACTCAAAGAAAATATTACTGTTGTGTGTGTGGGGGGGGGATGTTGGGGTCACCACAACACAAGGAAATGTATTAAATGGTCACAGCATTAGGAAGGTTGAGGGCCACTACTGTAAGGGAACTTGGTCTTTGTACATATTTAAGAGAAATACAGGTAGTGTTTCTTTGCACACAGGTAGTTACCAAAGGTAATTTAGATCTAAATTTCTGATGCTTTAAGAATATTCATATTGGGTTAGAGAGAGAACTCAGCAGTTTAAGGCACACTCTGTTCTTGCAGAGGATCCAGGTTCTGTTCCCAGCACGTACTGGGCAGCCTGCAACTGCCTGTAACTCCAGTTTCAGAGACTCTGGCCCCTTGCCCTGGCTTTCAGGGCACCTGAAGTCATCTGCACATATACAGAGAGACAGAAATATACACATAATTGAAAGATAAATCTTAAAATCTATTAATATTTCTTAACTCAGCAATCTTCTTTTAAGAACTCATCCTGAGCAATAATTAAGACTAGGCACAAAGGTTTATGGTAGTCGTTCATCATGACAGTAAGGAAATTGGCAAATACACAGAAGGAAAATATTCAGACAAGCTTGATTGCACACACTGAGTTGGACACGTACAGTGGAGGCTATGCTCTCACTTCATTTGGAGTCTGTAATATTTGTAGTCTGACCTCTTTGGCCACCAAAACGGTAAAGATCTGAGTGTTACTGTAGAACCCTGTAGTAGCACCAATCCTAACACAGGATCAAAACAAGCCAAACTCATGAAACTTCAAAGAACAATGGGGATCCGTGGTATCCAGGAGAAAAAGGATACAGGTAATATGTGCAGCAGCAAATAGCATGGTTGGGACATGTTTTAAAATGTAGAAACAAAAGGTCAAATTAATGTCAATAATATGCTTTCTTCAACCTCATACACTAAAATACTACGGTTTCTATGTATCTTCGATGTAAAAGCACCAGTGAGTTAAAAAAAAATATATTTTTTTTTGCATTTTTTTTCATACCAAGTCTTCCAGTCCAGTATGGCTGTGACACACTTTACCACACATCTCAGAACTAGTTGCAACATAAGAACGCAACAATGACACATAGGTACTGGTTCCCACAACTGACCGGAGGAGCAGAACGCAACTCTGATTTCTTTGCAGGGCTAGAGATTTTGAAAACGGACACACCATTAGTTATTTCCCCAACATTCTGTTTTAGACTTTTCTCCCCAAGTTTCCCACCTAAAGCAACTGATCAGAATCCCTCACCCACTGTCCTGTTCTCTCCCCCACATTCTCAACTGGTCATTGGGCTTCAGTCCCTGGTACCCAAATTCCTCTACAGCTACTTTCCTTCTAAGAATGAGCCTATTAATTGTAATGAATAAAATTGTCTTACTCATTTCTTAGTAAACAGCTCAAGCTCACTTGGGGTTTCTTATGGCGGCCACACCAGAGTGTTGCATGAATAAAGGAAACTCAGGACCAGATCTCTGGGAAAGTTGGAGATGTTAGAAAGAGTAAGCACCACAGCCAGATCTTACTCAGCTGTCTTCCAGCTTCCTCAGCCTGGCTCCTCCTGGCTTCTTCCGCTTTTCTGTATTTCTACGTCTGCCATAAATACTCTCAGTTAAGGCGTGGCCCCACCACTGCCTGCCTGGGAGCCTGTAACTCCTTCTGTAAACTAAGATGACCTCAAACTCAGTTTTGATTAAAGGCGTAGGTCACCACTCCCGGGTTATTCCCTGTGCTGGGATTAAAGGTGTGAGTGACCACTCTCTGAGCCTCCTAGACTGACTGTGGGTAGAATCCTCTGACATCTCCGAATCTTTTAAATTTTTTATTATATCCCCATTCCAGAGTGATCACAAGTGGCCCCCAACCAGGAACAGGTGAACATCTCTTCAGATGCACAGGGGTTTCACTAAGGCAGCCAGACCTGCCTGCAATGATAATGTCCCTGTAAACCGGCTCACTTATCAGGGCCTTTTTCAGGACATAGGCCAGCCTGCAGCACCATGGGGAGTGCTAACTTGAAGAGAAAGGATTTCTGCCTACAGTAAACACCTCTCTCACTGGAACTTCTGAGAGCCTTGGGCGTGGAAGGGTACAAGGCCCAAATGCCAAGCAACACTCCCTCAACCCCAGTTTTATTATAGTTAGCTGAGGAGGCTGTGGAATTCATTATGGTTTGTCAGCAGTTTTTCTGTCAATGCTCATTATAACTCCTTTCTAAGACCACATGTTCTGTCCCCATGCTGGTGGAGTCACATCTTCATGGGATGAGAGTAGATGTATTCATGTTCATCTCTGTCCTTCCTAAGAGTCCTTATGAAACTCACGGTTCTGATTCATTTGGTCAAGACAAAGATTACAGACCTCAGCTGTAACATCCATCCTTTATCTTTGGGAAGCAGACATAGTACTCTCTCCCCTTATCTTAAAGATATGGTTAGATCCAGCTGAATGAACCTTCGTGATTACTATATCCACATAAAAGATGTGATTGGACTGCACGTCATCTACCCCCCCCCCCACACACACACACAATGAAACACATTTCAATGAGAATCAGAGGCAACCCAGATGCTCCACAGTCATCCAGATTCACAGGGGCAGCAAGATAATCTGCAAGCCCCCTGAAGTTCTGTAAATGAAAGAAAACAGTCATCCACGGAGAACACGGACTTGATGAGCATTTACTCCAACATCTTTAACCTTGTATTAGCCACTCGTGGAAATCCTGGCTGAAGACCTGATTCATAAGCTCCAGAGATGTCTACTTGTACATAAACATTAGACATTGTCCAAGAAATATCCACTGTTCTTCTCATCTGTCTCCAGCTGAGTTGAGTCACCCCAGCACTGAATGGCTTTTTAATGTGGTTCACACACTCCTCCTCTGTCTGCCAATATCATAATGTATTATTTGGTTGGCGACTTCTCTCATTTGTTTTGTCAATACAGCAGCCAAACCTGCTTCTCCCATCTTGGCAGAATTTGAGAGTGTCCATTCCTGCTGACGTTTGCGCCTGTACGCTGCCAAAACTCCACGATATTTAAGATCTCAAGATTTGTGTCTGCTTTTTGTTTTCTCAGGAAGAGTGGGCTATATGTAACCAAAATCTACTATTTTCCATGTTTTCCCTGTGGCTTAAAAAGCCCCAAACACAAATCCAGGGGGGGTCAACTAACGAATATAATCCTAACACTTGGGAAGCTGAGACTGGAGAATTGTCACTAGCTTGAAGGTGGGTCACAGAGTAAGACCCTCTCTCAAAACAAAACAAAAATGAAAAAGTATCAAACAATTTTCAAGAAGTATTTGTCAAGTAGGACAAATGGTATAAGGATTCTAATCACAACCTAATCCCATGAAAGGGCATTGTCATTAGTTAAGAGTAGACCTCGTGCTTGGTGCACACATCAGATTCCTTGGAGCTTGTTTATCTGATACTCCTCTCTGCTAGTGTTATTGCAGAAGAAAACTGAAGCCTGCAACAGAAAAGGGGTCAATGGCATGGACTCTGCCACGGATGAGTCGTGGCCTTGGAAAGTCACAACCTTGAGTCACACTAACTCATCTATTAAAACAGGTACAGGTCTCTAAAGGTCACAGATGAAGTAAATGACATGTCTCATTCATGCATGCATAAATATTTGTTTGAGTCAACTCTATTGTGAGTAGCAACAGAAATTCAGGTGACATATGGGATTCTCCGTGGCGGCGTGTCCTCCGTGGCGGCATGTTGGCACGCTATTTCTATCCAAGCCATTTATGCTGTTTGTTTCAATGGCACTCTACAGAAACCCAAGACATGCTGATACAGAAAAGGGATTCTTATGCTCAAAGAACTGGGAACCCTGTGGTTTAATGATCTGTAAAATTCCTTGACAATGCAATTCTATGAATCAATGTTTCTATTTTGACAAGAAGCCCTCCCATGGTCCAGCTCAAAGACCGGGGAAGAGAAACAATGGAGTGTGAAGCTGATTAGGGGAGATCATCAGCTCCCATTGTAGACAGACCCGGCTCCCTCTGCTCCCACCACACTGGAACTGAGAAAGTTTCTGTGAAAGAAAATGTTCCAGATGGGGGCTATTGTGAGTTACCTTTTGTCTTTATTTCCCTCTATGTTCCATTTAGCTTCTGACTGGATATTTCTAAAATAACAACTTATAACAATTATAGTAGCCAAACATAAAAAGCATAGCCCCCTGTCATTTGTAGCCATGGGATTCCAATCTGAAACAAGACACCTTTTCAAAACAGGGACATGTAAATATCAAGTCTTAGGGGTCCTAATTTTGTTTTGCTTTTCAAGACAAGGTTTCTTTGTGTAACCTTGGCTGCCCTGGAATGGGAGTTATAGACCATGCTGGCCTTGAACTTAGAGTTCTGCCTACCTCCGCCTCCTGAGTGCTGGGATTAAAGGAGTGAGCCACCAATGCCTGGCTGGGGTCCTAATTTCTTTCATCTTAAAGTAAGGCTTATGATAATCTTGGTGGTAAAAATTATTTCATGGGTAGGAGACTTGCATTCTCATTTGTAGAAGAGACTATATTCCACAATTTAAAAAATGAAGAATAAAGAATGATGTTTTTTAAAAATAAGGAGGCAGGGGAGAGGGTTGTGAGACAGATCAGTAGGTAGAGATACTTGCCATGTGAGCCTGGAAATGTGGGCTGGATCCCCAGAGTTTACATAAAGTAAAAGGTGGAAAATCAACTCCACAGTCATTCTCTGTCATATATGCTGACATGGTAAACACACACACATACACATGCACACACACACATACACACACACCATGCACACACATACACATGCACACACACATTCACATACACACATACAATGTTGACAATAATATATATATTTTTGAAGAAATAAGGATCAGCTTCTATAGTAAGAAGCTCCTGAACTAGGCCTAAGGTCCAGACCAGCAGCCCCAAATAATCACACAAAGTTTTATATTAATTACATGCTGTTTGGCCTATAGCTCAGGCATATTACTTGCTAACTCATACTCTTAAATAACCCATGATTAGCAAAATGGCTTAGTACCTTTTCCTAGAGCATTTTTCCCCCTCTATGTCTGCCTGGTATCTCTCCTCTGTTCTTCCTCCTCCCCAGAGTTTTCTTCGTTGGGTAGCCCCACCCACACTTCCTGTCTGTCTTCTGACCAGTCAGCATTTTATTAGGCCAGTAGGTGGGACAAATATCTACAATTTACAAGAGCGTAACCCCACAGTAAATTCCTTAAGGATAGACAATATTCATGTTGAAATTGTTTATAATTATTGCTGTTAATAAATATTTTCCAAATGGTGAGTTTCTTGAATTAAAAGGTTTTAACATTAGGAAGGGGATCTTGACCTGTCTTTGACTAGTAAGGACAAAAATGAAAGCCTGCAGCAAGAGCCTGTGTGAGCCAATGTGATGAATACAGAATTGACAAATATTTATCTGAATACTTTCTCTAAGAACTTAGAAAAATGGGAAATGAGCCAACGGAATAACTAGAACCCATCTCTGTAAAATGACAGACTCATAGCTATCTGTAATGTGAATGGAAACTCATGTGTTAGGAACTGGTTTACCTGATAACTTGTCAAGTTAGAAAACAACTGTGAAACTAAGAAGTGACTTAAACTATCAGAGGAATTACAAAGAAGATTATCTTTCTTAGTCTAAAGATGCCAGAAAGTGCAGCAGGCAAACTTCTGAAGTACAGAAAGAAGGAGTTGGTTGGATATAGAGAGGCGGCTCAGTTGGCAGAGTGCTTGCCTAGCATGCAAAAGCCCTAGGTCTGCTCACAAACACTAAGGAGATGTAGTCTAGAAGACTAGAAATTCAAGGTCATTTTAGATTACATACTGAGTTCTAGACCAGCCTCAGAGAACGGTGGGGGAGGTAGATTAATGTGCTCAAAAAATTACAGAACTAGCAAAAAGCTTATATGATGTCTCAAGAAAAAAAAAATCCTTTTGAATTTATAGCATTCAATCAGATGGTGACAAAGAGAAATTTCAGCCTAAGAGTTATTTTATAAGAATATTAAACACAAAAATTTGTTTTTTAGTGCCCATTATGTATCTAATGTTCTTCTAGGCAATTTTCATTCTAATCTCACTCAGTTCCAACAGAGATTTATGTACAATGTAGTCCTGATCCACAGATAAGGCTCCCAAGGGTTGGCCCAAGATGACCCAACCAGAGGGTAGCCTGGCTCACATCTGTCTGGGCAGCCTGTGGTAGGTTATGTATTTCCACATCTCTTAGCAGGAGCCAGAGGGACATAGAATTCGGGTAACAGATTAACTGAAGAGACAAATTGTCTTTCACTGTGAAAAGTTTAGAGTCTCCTTCTACTAAATCCACAAGGAAATCCTGACTGGACCCAGAAGAAAGAAAGATCATCTGCTAAGATTTGAGTGCGGCTTATTACCACGAATGCCCATGTGGAAGCTTGATCCCTCAGCTGTTGCAGGGAGGAAGGACTTACAGGAGGTGTTAGGATCTGCATGGTAGTTCTCAGGAATGGACCTCTCATGTGAGTGTCGGCTCACTCTCAGAGGGTATAGATCACTTGTCAGTCCTTCTTAAGCAGCCTACTCCAAATTCTCCCTCTTTTCCAGAAACCACGTTGTCCCTTTTTTGTTTTTGTTTTTGTTTTGTTTTTCTACCACATTTTGTACAGCACAAGGCACTTGCCAGATGCAGCCAGTCGTGTTATCTCGGACTTCCTGTTTCCAGAATTGGCCTCTTTATAAATGATCCAAACTCAATCATTCTGTGATAGTGGCAAGAAAGAGCCTAACCCAGGGTCTTGGTGGTTGTTTTGGTGTGTGTATGGGGGGGGGGGGGTTGTTTGTTTGTTTTTTCCATTTTGTTTTTTAATGGGGATAGAAGAAGGCATTTGTAGCAGAGGTTGCCGGCATTGCAACACACGGTTGATAAGATTTTTGCAAAATTCGGCCACAGCAGCTGAGGAGAGCAGCCAGAGGCGTGATAGATGACGTCTGGCAGTCTGCCATATAGCGGCAGAGAAAAGCAGATGCTTTTAGTAAACTTAAGGAAGTCACAGAGGAGGGGGGAGGCAAGAGAAATTCAACGGATTTTAATCGGGGCTTGGAGGGAGGAATTATCTTTGACTCGGACAACACAAATCATAAACAAGCAAAGTAGACCATAGCATAAAGCCGTGTATAACAGAAAGTGTCAGGCTGCAAAAAATACAGGAAAATTAGTTTGCGTGCTAAGTACCATTTGAATGCTGTTTCATAAAATATCTAAAAACAATGACAGTAGAGAAAGTGTTTTTTTTTAAAAGCAGAATTCAGTTAAAGAAATAAAATAAATAAACAAGAACGCCATTGAGTATAGGAAGAAATGCTAAACTGGCAGCTCAGAGACTTAATATGATACTTTTAAGCAAATAATTTGGCTTGGCCAAAATTTAGTTTCCTTACTGGTACAAACAGCATAATAATAATATTACACTCGGGGTTTTGTGAACACAAGAATGTCATATTGTGAAAACATCTTCTAAGTTCCCAATATGGTCAATCTTTATGATTCCTGTTCGGTTCCTACTGTCTCAGTTAGGTTTCCATTGCTGTGAAGAGACACCATGGCTACAGCAACTCTTTCAAAGGAAAACATTTAATTGGGGCCGGCTTACAGTTCAGAGGCTCAGTCCATTATTATCATGGTGAGAAGCATGGCAGCGTGCAGGCAGACATGGCACTGAAAAGGTAGCTGGAAACTCGACATCCTGATTGGCAGGCACCAAGAAGAGAGAGAGTGTGTCTTCAGCTTCTGAAACCTCAAAGCCTAGTGACACAAGGCCTCCAACAAGGCTATACTTACTCCAACAAGGTCACACCTCCCAAGAGTGCCGACTTCTTATAAGCCTGGGGGGGGGGGGGCATTTTCATTCAAATCACCTGACACAGCCCTTCCAACCATAAATGGCAGACAAAATGGGAAGATAAGACTAAATTCTCCCTTCAGATATTCACATTCTTTGCTTATGTAAATCATTGCTTTCTCTTTAAAATGACAAAATTACGCATGATCATACATAAGGAGTTGAAGTGTACCAGAACCCTGAACCCCCATCCCCAGCAAATGGAGAAGAAAAAAACCAAGGAAAGAGACAGGGCCACCCTGAGGTTCCTTCCATGTAGAACTGTCAGCCATAATAAAACAAGACAGAACTCAACAGCAATGCGATAAAAATTTGGAAAGAAATTTCACGCTGCAGGCTCAGCCCTCTCGCACTCCATTAAGTAGGGCACAGGTCCCCACCTCTCTGCTTCCTTGGCAAGCTGTTTCCAACGTTAGAGACTGCAAACATCTATGGTTCCCCCAAGGAGTCTTTTTCATGTTGCTTCCAGAGTCTTATGTGTGCCACACACTTATCTGCCACTTCTAGCTGGTAATTTTGCATGCCTACCCTGTCCAATAAATTGCTAAATCCTTAAGAGTTGGAGTAGCATTTTATTAAACTTCGCAGCCTAGCACGCTCAGGGTCTGACTCACCAAAGACACTCAATGCTGCTAGTTTGCTATTAGGTAAGTGATGTTGAAAGCACAAGGCACCTCAAAGCTTCGTCTAGCTGCCTTTTAGATCAACAAAAAAGCTTCCGTGTCAAATAGCATCTGGCATCATTCTTCTAAAATTTCTCTTAAAATATCTACAAATCTGAAGAAGATAATTTTAAAAAATCTTTAAAACTTGCTTTAATTAACCACCTAGCTAATGGAATTGTGGCTAAAGAGTGCAATTGACCAAAGCCTTGCATTATTCTCCTTAATTGGAAGCTCATCTGAAAAAAGGTACAAAGGCCATCATTCCGTTTCTCTGACACTATATGGAAGCCTGGAGGAAGAATCCATGATCTGTCACAACCTTGAAACTGGATAGTTATCCCTTCTGTTTAACTACTGGTTCTCAGGTTGCCAGGATACTGTTCCTTCTCCAATTTGTGAATGTCCAACTTATAAATTTTGAGTACAAGAAACCAAAGCAAATGGAACGAAAACCATAATCAAATACATAAATGAATCAAAATCATGAATTATAAAATTATGCATCAAGTATATGCATTTTAAAATTCCACAAGGTTTTCAAGAACACACACACATACAAAGTATATATCCCTAAGTATGTTCTTGAAAGAAATTTTAATATGAATATAAATAAAAAGCCCACAAGGTTTCTAAGAACACACACACACATACACAAAGTGTATTCTTGAAAGAAATTTTAATATGAATATAAACTGCTCAAACACCTAGACAACTTTAAAAAGTAATTGCATCTGGGGCTGGCACAATGGGTCAGTGGTTTGTGCATGCTGCTCTTGCAAAGGACCTTGAGTTCATTTCTAAGCACTCAAATGTAGCAAGTCACAAACACCTGAGATGCTAACTCCAGGGTATGCAACATCCTTCTTCTGGCATCCAAGGGCATCAGCACACACCTGTGTGCACGTGCACACACACGCGTGCACGCGCACACACACACACACAAATAAATAATAAAATAAAAATTTAATTTTATATGATATGATATGAGAAAGTCAAGATTTTTCAGGTTTTTTCCTTGGCTTGTATTTTGGAGAGAAATTAAATAGGATGTATGGAATTTTAAGGAACAAAATTTGCTTTCAGTTATGGTGTTTATCACAATAGAAAGCAAACCAGAGCACCTCTACTACACTGCCCATGCGGAGCAACAGGGTGACCCCAATCAAAACATCATTTACAAAAAATGACAGCACAAGAAGAATTTGTGTTTTTACTGCCCAGGCTTTGCCCTGAAGATAGATACGTGGAATTCATTATTTCCCAAGGCTACCCCTGAAATAAATGCTAGAAAGGAATCCCTCCCATATGCCTTAGCATCCCTTTTATCTTGGGTCTTGTTGTCTTCAAAACCTAGAAAATTTCAAGTTCCCTGAGTTGGCATTCTCTCTGGTCAAGCCAGATTAGGATTCTTTCAAAACCCTGGTCATATGTTGTGTTCTTTTGGAAGCAAACACCAGAAATCTTGCCCTGTTGCGGACTATTCATTGACTTCCTTTTGCCTGTTTGTCCCTTAGCAACAAGTCTCAACTGAACAACTCCTAAATGATTCCAGCTGAGGTGTTGAGGCAGACCCATTGGAGCTCTGTGCCCGGATGAAATTGGTTGGCTCTTTACCTTCACCTCCAGTATGTTCTCAATAGGATAGTTTGGGGATAGGCTTAAAGGATCGGGTCTCGGTCATATCTGCCACTTCTCCTGCCTCCCAGACTATGCTAAAAACTAGTCTCAGACTAGATGGAATTTTGGCTTTGCAGTTCCATGGGGTGTCTGATTATCTGATCCACCACAGCCATACATGGGAAAAAAGGTATCTCTTAATGAAGTCACATACGATTTCCTTTCTGCTTTCAGAGGGACCAATTTATACTGAAGCTTTTTCTTTCCTTGAAAGACATGCAAGAGGCAGACAACATCTTGAAATTTTAATGACTCCTCTAAAGCTCCAATCTCAGCAGGCATCTGATCTAAGTATCGAGAAATAAGGGGTGACCGTTAAAATCAGATGTTTCAGAAAGCAAGACAAGGCTTGTCAACTCTTGTGTCCTTTGCAGGAAAGACCTCATACCACACTTACACCCAGCCAGCTATTCACTGGAGTGTAAACGTCAAGCCATGGCTTATTTCTGGTACAGAATCTATATGGTTTCCTAGTTGTAAAAGACAGAAAACCAGCTATCTAGAAGGACACTTTAATGGGTTTTATGACCAGGAAAGTCAAAAGTAAGACCTCAGGCCTAGCCGGATCAAGGATTCACTCTTATGCCAGTCTTTCTCTCTGAAGCTAGCTGTCTTAGTATTTTCCAATGGCTATGAAGAGACACCATGACCAAGACAGCTTATAGAAGAAGAGTTTATTGGGGGCCCACAGTTTTATAGGGTAAGTCCACGGCCATCAGAACAGGAAGCATGGCAGCAATCAGGCAGGCATGGCATTGGAGCAGTAGATGGGAGCGTATGTATGAGCCACAGACACGAGACAGAAAGATATCTAACTGGAAATAGTGTGAGCTTTTGAAATTTAGAGCCCACCCTAGTGACATCTGCTCCAACAAGGCCACACCTCATAATTCTTCCCAAATATTTCCACCAACTAAGGATCAAGCATTCACATATATGAGCCTGTGGGGCCATTCTCACACAAACCACCACACTGTTATCTGACTACAAGTTCTGTGTCTCTGCATCTTTTTTTCTACCTTTTGTTGCTTAATTTTATTTATGCTGGCTTCACTCTATTAAAGACACTCTTTAAGTGTTTAAATGATGGGAAATAGAGCCACTAGCAGCCTAGCCCAACCCATGGCTCATATTCCATACATGGATTTGAATTCAAAGGTTTTCATGACCCTATTTCTATACCCACATTTTTGATGATTCATTTCAGACAGACCCATCACACTTAACCAGTCTTGGTTTTTATTCCACTTGGCAGTGATAATCATAGCAAAACAAAGATAAAAATATATGGAACAATATAATCCTTTTCTGCAAATTTACAAATGTGTGTACTTTAAAATTTAATGCCAGGCTGAGGCTGCAGCTCAGCTGGTAGAATGTTTACCTAGCATGCATGAATTCCTCAGTTCAGTCCCCAGCCCCACATAAACCAGTAGCCATGGCTTGTGCTGGTAATCCTAGCCCTGGATAGTCGGTGCAAGTTAGAGGTCATTCTAGGCTATTCCAAACTAGCTGGGGCTACATGATACTCTGCCTCAAGAAAGAAAATTAGTGAAAAAGTGGTAGGCACCTGAATAACACCCACAATTGTCCTCTGGCCTCCATACATGCCAATGCACATGCACACACCCTTACACACACACACATGTGCACACACATACACACACACCCATTCATTCACACACACACAAACACACCCATTCATTCACACATACACACACCCTTACACACACACAGCAATGTACTTCTTAACAAAGCCATACCACCCATTTTGATTTTTGTCAATATACACATACTTGTATATATATTTATACTTATGTGTGCATATGTGTGTACACACACAGTCATGTAACTCTCCTCCTCCATTATCTCCCATGATCGACACATTTGTGCCCTCCACCTTATTCCAGAGCACATATCTCTAATGGCAAAGTAGTATGTAGGCCTTAGGGAAGTGGTTGGGTCATGAGAATCTTAGTGTCCTTATAAAAGAGGCCCCAGGAAAGCGACTCGTACCTCCTACCAAGTGGGGACAGAGAGATGGCACCATTTTTCAGTAAGAAGTCCTGACCAGACATACAAACTATTAGCACCTTGCTCTTGGTGTCTTCTGAATTCAAACAAATTTCTGTTATTTATAAAGCATCCAGTTCAGGGTATTTTGTTATAGCAGCCTGAACAGCCCATTCAGACTAAGACATAATCCCACTGACTATAAGCAAAGATCCTAACTCCTCTAATGCGGCTGCAGAAGTTATGGGAACAAACACCCCTTTTTTTTCTTCATCAAGACTCAGTTCTCACAATCAGTCACAATTGTTATTTTTTTAACTTACTCAAAACGTCATTTAGGGTCTCTATTGCACTGACTACTGTTTTTTTTTTCTTCTCTGGAACGCTTTTCTCCCCATCACTGCCCAGGCTAACACCTTCTCATCCGTTAAATGCTGGCTGTGCATCCAGTCATGAATTCCTTTCTTATAAAATTTTATTAAGCTTCTCTTTTATGCCAGGTCATTTGGAATCAGCGATGAACAAGAGAGGCTAGGTCCTAGGACCCTTGAGGCTCTTTCAGTAACCAGATGGCACATTCAGACTGGAAATTTGGGGTAATTTAACAAAGGGGTAGTTTAAGAAGCCCCGGGCTGTAGAGAGGCCCCAAGGCTGGAATAGAAGGGGGAAGCTATTAATGGAAGAGGTCACCTGATGAGGCATTTGACTTTGAATTATGGTCAATTAAGGCTATATTCCCTTGGGTCTTCACATCAAGAAACCAGAAGAGAGCCCCAAACTGCTCCCCACTCTACTCCTGCTGGTGCTTTGTGGTAGGAAAACCAACTTGAAGCTGGAGGCTAGGACTGCTGATGTCCATCTAGCTGATGGGCCAGGACAGTGAGCAGAATGGGGAGAGGGGAGACATGGGTCTGGGGATGAAGAGTGGAAAGAAGGATTAGAAGGTACTTAGAGCTAACTTTGTCTCATAAAACTTGAATTCTCAAGGGGAAAGGCAAAACAAAATGGTAGCTAGATGGTCAGCGAGCCCTAACTACAGATGAGACACTATTACTATGAGACGTTACAGGTAACAGCAGACCTACTACGCCTCAGAAGAAGTAATGAGCCCTCGTTAAACAGGTGAAGAAACCAAGCAGGGGGAGGGATTAGAAATTTCGCGCCAGACTGCAGAATTGAGAAGCACTGGTTCAGCAGCCCAGCAAAGGCTTCTCCACACAAGACGTTTTTCAAGAATGATACTATGGACGGGTGAAGAAGAAAACAGTTTGTGTAACAGGAAATGGAGTGGCAAGGCTTTAGGAAGCAGGAATAAAGGAAGAGTACTCCATTTGCTGGATGATTCTAGAGCAGTAGTTCTCAACCTTCCTAATGCCAGGAGCCTTTAATACCTCCTTGGCACTTTATAACTGTGATTTTGCTGTCGTTATGAAACATAATGTAAATGGCTGGGTTTTCCGGTGGTCTTAGGTGACCCCATGAAACAGTCATTTGATTCCCCCGGGGGGGGGGGGGGTGGCGACCCACAGGTTGAGAACCAGTTCCCTAGAAAAGCTTTCTAAGGAATTGATTCTTAATGTCTGGTGAGGAGAAGGGGCTACTGTGCAATGGACAGCACTGGGCTGAGGGGAAATGGACACAGAGATCCTAAAGGGAGCCAGGTGAGTCCAAGGACGCCCATTGCTTCTGCAGCTAGAGACCAGAGCACACGACAGAAAATGCTATGAAACTTCTGGAAAGATGGACAAGAGCCATGGAGTGAACGCAGCTGGGGGGTGGTAGTGGGGATAAGGATGAGATATATGTGTTCAAAAGACTGTATGGAGGACTGGAATAGGAAATCAGAGAAACTATTTACAGTCATATAAGGACGAGAGGCTGACTCGGACCAGCCTGGCAGGAAAGGATGAGACAAAGGCAGAGTCTGGGTTCACACCTAGGGCACATTATAGGGAAGAAGTGATGGGAGCCTATGAGACACTGGATGAGAGGAAGCTGAAGAGGAGTTCCTGAAGGAAATGCTGATCGATGGCAGATGGAGTTTGGGGAATTAGGAACCTACAGATTTTGTCCGTGTTTCTTCTGAGTTCACTAGCAGGGAACCAGTGGCCATGTCACAGCAGACCACAGAGGTGGTTCATGGTAGCTTCAGAGCAAAGGTAGAAACCTGATGCACACATAAAAGCATTCCTTTGTTCAAAAATCCATTTAATAATTACTGTAGCTGAATGTCTCTGTTTCGGTTTAAGAACAAGACAAGAACGTCCTATTTGGTGAACGAAAAGCAGTTGGGAGAGAGAGCCAATAGACGAGTCCGAGATCTTCTTAGCATCGTGTGTAAGTAGGGAAGGGAGAGGGACTCTGAATGGAGGTCTGAGAATGTGAAGATTACCATGGAGACTAAGAAGAAACATCAGGTAAGACAGGAGGACCTTCAGACAGAAGCCATCAGAACACACGGCATTTCCACAAAACAGAAAGGCCACTCTGGTAAGTGCTGGGACAGGGCTGAGTCATATCAGGACAGAAAAAGGCCCGTTCTGTGTGGTGATGTATGGTTTCTTGGTTGCCATGCTAACAGAGGCTAAAGGCAGCTTGTCTCCAGGTTTGCTGGAGCAGCAAATCATGGAGAGGAAGAAGGTGGTAAGGGCAGTGTAACAGACAGAAAAGACTTCCGATTCAGGGGCCCCAATCCTTGGCCTGGAGGGTTTTTAGCTGGCACAATCAAGGAGCCCAAAGTGGCATGCTTTGGGAACCTTGGCTCCAGCCCTACTCTTCCAGCTATGCATTTGTTATTTTAGGGAAAAGCACCTCTCCACCAGCACAATAAGGAGGGCGCAGCCCAACTCTTGTGGTTAACCACTTAAGCAATCGGCTTTGGTGGGTTTTGACAGAGCTCTGCAGGAGACCAAGTCCTTTCATAGAAAATCAGCTTGCATGGGCTCTGAACTGGGAAAACCGACCCTTATGTCAGTGATCTTGATAGGAAAAACCCCAGTCAAAATTAACTGTGGGACATTAAAGGACAGAAATCACAAAGCAATAAAAATGGCTTTCCATGCAGTTCAGTGAAAAGCAGAGCCGAGAAATGAAGCCAAAGCTAGAAGTAGGTGGAGTCAAGAAGGAGCTTGTGAGATGAGAAGCCCCTAGGGCTGGGGGCGTGGCTCAGTTGGGAGAGTGCCAGCCTTGCAGGCCCAGAGTGTTGGGTTCAATCCCCAGCACCACATAAATCAGGCATGGTGGCCCACACTTAGAATCTCAGCATTTGAAAACGAAGTGGAAATGGAGGATCAGAAGTTCAAGGTCATTTTCAGCTACATAGCAAGTTTCAGGCCAGACTCTACTCGAGATGAGACAGACACAGACTGGGGCCAGGGATAGAGAGACAGAGAGAAATGGAGACAGCAGAGAATATTCTAGAGCATGCTGGTATACTGCTCAGAACAGCATATCAGAACGGATCATCAGCCAGGTGTGGTGCACACCTCTAATTCCAGCACTCTGGAGGAGGAAGCAGAGGCAGACGGATCTTTATGAGTCTGAGGCCAGTCTTGTTTACAGAGTGAGTTCTAGGACAGCCAAGAACTGTCCTATGCAGAGAGACTCTCTGTCTCAAAACCAAAACAAAACCCAAAAAAGAATCATTAAGAAAATCAAGTCCAATCATTACCTGGGCGTGAAATGACGTCGCAGCAGTGGAATAGAAAGAAGGGACATGGCTGGGTCAATAGCTTTGCTGTAGAGAGATGACGGTGTCCTGAATGGCCCCACCTTTCAGTGTCTCAGCAAAGGCAAGTCCAGAGGCCCTCCTACTGAGGGTGGGGCTATAACAGATTCAACTTGTGTTCCTTGTCCTTCTGCTGATTATATTGTTTAATTTGCTGATAACTTTATCCCTTTCTAGACTAGAAGCTGTTTGAGATTAAGTGCTTTCCTTGTATGATTGTGTATGTATATGTGTATGTATGCTTATATGTATGTGTATGTATATATATGTATATGTGTACATGTGTGTATATGTATGCGTATGTGCATTGTGTATGTGTGCATGTATATGTGAATATGTGTGTGTATGTCTATATGTATATGTGTACAAGTATATGTGTATATATGTATATAATTACGTATATATGTATATGTGTACATATGTATGTATATGTGTATACGTATGTGCACATATATGTGTGTATATGTCTATGTGCATGTGCATATGTATGTATATGTGTATATGTAGATATATGTGTATGTATGTTATATATGTATTGTGTATATGTGTATGTATCCTGATGCACAGCATCCAGGACTGCACAGCTGCTCAGCTGCGATCTCATAAGTGACAGAACTGTTTAAACCAAGCAGGGGGAACACAGAAAATTAGGGGTTTTTTTCTTCTACTTTTTTTTTTTAATATCATCTAAATGTCAACAACAGATGTATGTTGCCAGAACCGTAAAAGAAACAAATGAGTTTAAAATCAGCAGAACATCCGGAGATTTGTTCAGATTTAATCTAAAAGAAAATAACACGTAATGGTATTAAAGATGTTAGGGTGTGAGGGACGGTAAAAATGTATTTGATGTGTTAAGGAGGGGATAAGAGTCAGGAAAAAAAAAAAGAAACATACGAAGTAAAGAAAGAAAATAAATGTTGAATGTTTCATCAGGAATTGGTAAGGTAGCTCTCTGATCCTCCCCAGTCCAGAGACAGCTGCATCTTCTCATGTTGTGCCTGCCGCATCCCTGGGACATAATGGTGAAAGCCAGAGTGAACAGCTTTGGCCACATTGTGTGCCTGGTTACCAGGGCTGCTTTTCCACTCTGGCAAAGTGGATGTTCCAGTGACCCCCTCCATGAACCTCATGTTCCATCAAGATCCACAGCACAGTCATTACGGAGAACAGGAAATTTGCCATCTACATGAAAGCCATCTCCACCTTCCAGGAGTGAGAACCCACCAACATAAAATACATGATGCTGGTGCCAAGTATGTCATGGAAGTGACTGGTATCTTCAGCACCATAGAGAATGCCAAGGTCCTCTTGGAAGGGTAGAACTAAATGGGTCTTCGTCTTGTCCTCTTCTGCTGATGTTTTTGATGACTGTGGGCCACCAGAAGTGTGAGAACTCACTCCAGATTGTCAGTAAAGCCTTCTGTAGTACCAACTGCTTAGCCGCCCACCCCCCAAGGTCATCCATGATAATTTCAGCATCATCAAGAAACTTACAACCACAATCCATGCAATCACCGACACCCAGAAGGCTATGGACAGCCTCTCTGGGCAGTAGTGGTGTGCTGACCATGAGGCTTCCCAGAACATCATCTCTGTGCCTATCCACCAGTGCTACCAAGACTGTGGGGCAAGATCATACCAAAGATGACCAAGAAGCTCAGTGTCATGGCCTTCTACATTTCTATCTTTAATGTGTCCATCATAGATATGGCATGCCTCCTGAGAAAAAATGCCAAAAATGGTAACAACAAGAAAGTGGTGAGACAGACTCTGGGGGAGGGGGAGTATACTACAGGGCATCCTGGGCTACACTGAAGATCAGGTTGTTTCCTGGCAACTTTAAACAGAGATACCCCCTCTTCTGCCTCTGACATTGTTCTCAGTGACCACGTAGTTAAGTTCATTTCCTGGTTTGACAACAAATTTTGCTGCCACTGAGTGATGTCTCTCGTAGATCATATGGTTTCCAAGGAATAGCATTCCCTGGACCACTGTGGCAACCCACCCCAGCAAAAAGGCAGGGAGAGACCCACCAGCTGCTGAGGAGTCCCTGTTCCAAGTCAGCTGCTAACATAGAGCATTTCCCCTCACAGTTTTGGTTCCAGACCTCCAGAAGTACACAAGGTACTTAAGGAGACCATCAATATAGTTCCCTGTATCACCTCTCCTGCTCCAAGGAAGAAAGAAAGGAAGGAACAGAGAGAGATGGGGGGGGGAGAAAGGAGGGAGGGAGGAAGGGAGGAAGGAAGGAAGGAAAGAATGGTATTCAGTATATTTTCCAATAATCACAAATTTATCCCACAAGAATGGAGGAAATTCCCTGTGACACAAAGGAGATTCCCTGAAGGCCTTTGGACTGCGCTTATTATCTATTGTAATGTAGTTTAGTGGTTTGAAATAGTGATAAATGTTTAGTGTCTCACACAGCTTCTGTGGGTCAAACACTTAGGCACAGCTTAGCTGACCTTGGGGCTGTGGTCCGCTAGGGCTGTAACCATCTGAAGCTGTGCTGCATCTGTTTCTTGGATGGAACACTGACTGATGTTACTGACTATTGGCCTCCAATTCTCATTTCTTCAAGACATGGTAAGTGGCCTTCCTCAGAGCAAATTGTCTAAAAGAGGATGAAGCCGAAGCCGCCATGTGTTATGACCTAGTCTCAGAAGTCGCTCACTGTCCTCTCTGCAATGGCTTGATGAGTGAGTGCACTGGGCCCTACATAAAGTGAGGAAGGGTACTCAAAAGGCACAGACAGCAGGAGGAGGGACTGAGCAGGTACCCAGGGAGTTTCCTATCTAATGGATATGGGAACATCTGAGGATAGAGCCTCGGTACAGTTCACTCAAATGACGGAATAAAAAAAAAAAATGAATGAGGCAAGATAAATGAAGAATGACTTCAGGACCTGAGGATGTAGGTGTGCAAGCCATTTAGTTTAATTCTCGGATTGTGTGTTGATAAGACAGGAGGCAACAATAATTTAAAAAGCTATTAAATTCTAGCTGCATATATTAAAATACTGGTAAGAAATGTAAACTTTGCTTGAGAGAGAGTATGTGGGGTATGTGTGTGTGTGTGTGTGTGTGTGTGTGTGTGTGTGTGTGTGCATGTGTGCACAGGACAGTCACCGGTATCATCCCTTAGACACCGTTAATCATTTTTCTTTTAAGATAGTATCTCTCATTGACCAGGACTGTATAGATTAATCTGGCTGAAAATCAAACCCAAGAGATGCACCTCCCCCCACCTCCTCAGCCCTGGGATTACAAGCATGTGCCACCTTGCCTGGCTTTGTTTAAGAAAGAAAGGGTTTGGGGATCAAATCAGGTCCTCATGCTAGCAAGGCCACCACAAGCACTTTACCAACTGAACTATCTCCCAGCCCTTTGCTTTAAGGTTTTAAAGCAGAAATAGAGAGCTATCAAAGTATTTGTACGGTATAATGGAAAAAGGAAACTCAGCAAAATATATATAAAGAAATTATTAAACAGGATTTGTCTCTATTTCCAGAGATGGGTATTATCAATGAAGATCTATCAAGTACTTTAGATGTCTGTAAAATACAAAATGGGTTATTTGACAAGTCATTAACTGACATAAGCGGAGTTCTGGGGCCTCATGTAGTCAATATGTGTATCACATACACACATATCACTCAGATCATACCCTAAACTGAATTTTTTCTCTTGATTCTTTTTGATTTATATCCTAGGGTCTGTCACGGCTGCTATGACCAAAATGTCAGGGCAAGATTCCTCAATGACAGGGAGATGGCACCGAGGTAAAAAGAAGGAAAAAGTTGAGAAAAGCAGGAGAACAGCGTTTATAAATCAGCCCCTACACGCAGTATCCTCGGGATGTCAGCAAGGATGTCTACCTCCTGGTCAGCTGTAATATTTTCTTCTTTCCTTGGAAAGGTCACTCTGGGGACTAAGGCACTTGATTACCAGGTGTCCAGGGCTCAAAATCCTAGGACACACAGGACTTTCAACACTGAAATTCGATGGCCCCAGGCAACTGAAAAACTGAGTCAGCATCTCTGGTTTTTTTTTTTTTTTTTTTTTTTTTTTTTTTTTTTTTTTTTTTTTTTTTGAAGGTTTATCTGAGCACCAGGTTATCTCTGGACTCCCATCTCTTTTCTCTGTGCATTGACAGTCAACTACTCCTGCTGAAATGGATGAATCGACCCCTGTAAAATTAGAGCGTAGAAAACTTTTTGAGAAAAGCCCGCACCACATTTAAACTGTAAATAAGCCAGAGCAAAAAGCTTTGGAAAACTATAAATTAATTATGAAGATGATGAGAAATGATGAGTAAAATCAATAAATGAACAAAAAGAATAGGCAAGTTATAGGTTACTTTTTGAAGAATCAAATATATAACAGCTGTAGTTGTCCTGGGGATCAGAACTGTAGAGCAACTGAAATACCTTTGCCAACCTATGTGTATGTGGGGATAGAATGGTTAAAGAACTGAACAGAGAAAAAAATAAATAAACCACATTATAGAGAAAGAAAGAGGAGGAGGTAACATTAACATATCCTGTAAAACAGTTAATAACTGCTATGTAAATGTCCTTTGCAAATGAGAGTATACATTTGCTTGCAAATGGTAAAATGGTAAGCATGCTAAGCAAACACGAAGTAGTATTATTTTTTAGCTAGAGCATTATATCATCAGCAATATCCACAGACATCTCAAGCTTGCAGGAGACTATTGTCTATAAAGAAATACACAGTGCCTAGTGGATTCCCACAGCTAGGTGGGAGTGAGCAATAAAAATGAAATTGACATTTCTTTACACATTCCTCTGTGAGTTAAAAGGGATTGATGATGCTGGAGAGTTGGCTCACAGGCGCTCATACGGCTCTTACAGAGGACCAGAATTCAGTCCCTAGCATCTATGTCAGATGGCTCATGACCACCTGTAATTCCAGTTACAGGGACTCTTTACCCCCTCTTCTGACCTCCATGAGCAAATGCACTCACATTCACATACACACCCCAGACACACAATCATATACACATTTAAAAATAAAAACAACTTAAAAAAAAAAATCAAAGGGATTGGCTTGATAGTTCCAAGTGGGTGTTGGGATAATTGTTTGTAGGCTAGCAGCCTCAGATTTCTGACTTTCACGAAGATTCTCTGGTGGAACCCGCGATTAGGTAAACATAGCCTTAGCCAAAATAAACGGCCCTCCAGCTCTGGAGCTTGTATCTGTGGCACATCTGTGCTACCAGAACCCACTCCACTGACCTCCTACCCTTTGTGTAAAGCGTCTGTAAGGTGAAAAGGCTCCCAGGGAAGCTAAGTCACTGTGTGCTTACATCTGGTCTGCAGGACTCAGGGAAATCTGAAATGCATTGTGACCGGCTAATCATCTTTCACAGCTAACCAAGTGATCACTGATTAAAAATAGCATCGAAAGTGTATTGGGCATCTATTTCGGGCCTCGTTTTATTTGGAATGCAAATCCTGTTGGAAGCCAGAGCAGCATAAGCAGCAGCTGGAAATCGACTGTGAACGCTCCAGCCAATTCACGTCGAGCCCAGTTGGCAGAATTAATGTCATTCTGCCGTCTCAGCGAACGAGAGGAGGTTAATTATGCCCCACTGCCCAGCGGTTTTTATTATGGACACATCTGGACGGAAAGACTCATTTGAAATCTCCAATCTCTCAGCTTCCTGGAGCCTCAACCAAGTTGAGGAGTTGATTTGTGAGGAGGACCCAGGTAAGGTCTGATGAAAGTCTGCTGGAGTTTCAAAGGCCCATGATTCGGCCCCCAATGCTCAGACTTCCGTCAGTGTTGCCTACCAGTTCCTAACACACAGTGTCTAGACAGGTTGAATTGTAAATAATAAATAAAACACAGGCATTCATGCCTGCACCTTAGGGCAAGTGTATTTAGTTTCCATGGTGCCCTCTACTACCACAGATGTTTTCTATCTTTTCTAAAGGAAGGTAAGGCTAGGACCTTGGCTGCTTTGAATAAAAACCCTTTCAAGACGTCTATGCCCTGTATCAAGACACACAGCCCTCTGTTATAAGAAAAACTTCCATCTGAGTGATGGCTGCCTCCTGGCTTGGCAGCAGGAACCACTCCATGCTGATTTCTCTGGAGGTGGCATCTTTGAAAGGAAAATTAGAACAGACCATCACTCAAACCCAAGACTGGCTATGGGTATCCTCCAGGGTTTCAGTTTTAGAAACTGGATCACTTTTCCCTTCCCATTTGCATTCTCTGAATTGAGGAAGTTTGATTTAGTAAATCAAAAATATATAACGATCAAATCAGAATACTTAGCATTTCCCTCTCCTTATATATTTATCAGTCGTTTGTACCAGGCAGCTTTGGATTCTTCTGGGTCTTAAAACAACATATTATTGTGAACTACAGTCACTCCACTGTATTTGGGTGCCTATCACTCACTCTCCCTGTGTTTTCGAGGGGCACTAATCAACTCTTCCCTTTTGTGAAATCGACTCTTAGGTCTCACTTATGAGTAAGAATGTGATACCTTCTAAACCTGGCTTGTTTCCCTGAATGCAAGCAGATCACTTTCGATTTCACTTGGACCGCAAATATCTCATCTCCCATTTCCCTTTGTTTCCACACGTTCCTGAGAGACAGCTGGAGTTCTTCCTGTATGGGAGAAGCTCAGGTCCAGCAAGACTCTAAAGCTGGGCACCTGGACCAGGCTCAGTAGACGTCTTAGATGTCTCCACCCTGGTGGTGTCATAAGCTCTGAGAAATCATTCCCTCACTCTTCCGGCCTCCCTTAAACTGCCTGATGACTAACATCCAGGTCTAGTACTTTCCTTTATGCCAAACCCTGCAAGGGTTTCTTCCTTAATAAAGTCTAAATAATTTCATGAGCATTCACAATTATGGCCACAGGAGCTGAATTCAGTTTGGTAACGCACTGACCAAAGGAGAAAAAGACCTTCAACAAAGCAGGCCAGAGAGACTGGCTACAGCCCTAGTCACATATTTAGAGCCCCAAGTCACCAAGGAGGAGACTGAAGAGTTACCTGGCCTGGACACAGACAACATTCAGAGACAAGATCCCTCTGCCCTGGGATCCCAGCCTCAGAAACACCCTTTTTCTGAGCTGCATAAAGTCCCGGAATATCAGGCAGCAGCTTCAGGAAGCATCTCTTGCAATAGGTTCCCATGAAAGCAACATAAGTGTGATGCTTCCACCACTGCTAGAGGATGAGAGGCTAGGGCCAGATTTGGGGATTTCCATTCTAGGATTGTTCAGCACCAAGCATAAAGACAGAATCCTAAAAAAGGAACCAGTGGAGCATGCACAAAAGGGATTACTTTGGATGATGAGATTTGCATTCAAGCCCCAGGTGGATTGCAAGAGCTGCCCTGGTGTACTTAGGCTCTCTGAGCCTTGGCTGTCCCATGAATAATTGCAGGAGAATTAAACTGGATAAGTTATGGAGAGGGAAGCAAAAGCTGTGTTCAGTGTAACTGAGTTTTCCTGCTCCCTCTGAGGAGGATTCCTCGGTCCTCTTGCCCAGTTACAGATTAGAATCACCTGAGGTATTTGCTGTGCCAGCTTCCCTTCCCTGAAGCGTGTGATGTAATTATCTAGGATGAGATTCAGTCATCAATACTCTAGATATATTTTCTTTTAAAAATCTGGCACAGATTAATAACCACTGCCCAAATATATATATATATATATATATATATATATATATATATATATATATATATATATATAAACAAGTGTCCTCTTTTGACTTGAAAATTTATATTAAGGTTTAGGCAAATATTTCACTTCTCTGAGTCTTGATTTATTACTTAAAAGAGGAACAATATTCTGGTTTTATAGGTGATTTAGAATATATTTGCTAAGATATGCTAGTAAGGCTCCTAAAAGGATAACTGACAACTGGTAGCTGCTCAACAATTATTGACTTCCTGCACTTAGCTCATTTCTTTTCTCATCATTAGTCAGGAAACACATGTGTGATAAAATATTGACAGTATCAAGAAAGATAGATGAAAGGTACCACACCTGTCATCTTTGCAAGGAAAACAATTACTACCTCCTGCAAAACTATTTCATCTTATCCTCAATTATAACATGGGCTTAAATTCTAGAATAGAGGTGGGAATTTTGTCATTTAGATACCTACTTCCTCCTCCTGTGCTCAGAGCAGACATCACTAATCAATTACAACACTCTTTCCTATTGATCGTGTATGATGACTAAACAGTCCTTTAACTCCACAGACATCCACTAATAATCATTCACAACATATGTTTAAAACAAATTATCCATCCTTATCATAGATCAAAGGCAGCCTTAAGCCACAAATGAGGCTAAATTCAGAGTTGTTGGAGAGTGATTAGCCAAAGATGAAGGCAGACCCTGAGGGTGCAATGGGTCTGTGAAATCTGATTCATCCTTAGAGAGAACTTGTAATGCCAACATTGAAATAAAATAGCCAGTGCCTACCACCCATGGTTTCCAGAAAGAATCATCAAATTATTTCCAGAAGACAGGTTATTTCTCTGATTTAAGAAACATGCTACTTGCCTGCTACAGCTTCACTCACCTAGGGTGATGGACAGGGTCTAATGAGCAAGCCCCATGAAGCTCGAGCCACTGGCTGGAAACTGGCATTGGTACCTGCAGGTTTGTCACAAGCTGAGACATCATGAACGTCAAAGATGGCTGGGGTCCTCACTCACTGTGTTGGCTGCATCAAATACTTATGCTGATAGAGATTTCTGTGCTACCCTCCTTGGCAGGCCACAAGCCTGTTTAGCTTTTACAGTATAGCAGCCTCTGCTGGCCAAGTCCTGGTGGGGATGAGCTGCTTCCATAGCAGGAGTGGGATATCCTGCTGGTTGTGCTTCAGCGAAAAGAATTTTTTCATCAGGAACCTTAAAGAAAATTGTAACATCATACTCTTTCATATGCTTCTTAATTTCTTTTTGTTTGGTTGGGGTTTGGGGGCTTTTGCGGGGGGGGGGGGGGTTAGTTTTTGACTGGTTTCCGTTTTTAAAGACAGAATTTCTCTGTGTATCCCTGGTTGTTCTGAAACTTGCTCTGTAGACCAGGCTGGCCTCAAAGTCACAGAGGTACCCCTGCCTCTTCCAGAATGGTGGGCGTGCATCATCACTATCTGGCTTATTTCTTATCTTTTAAAGGCCTAGAAATTTTTTTTGAGGGGGGGGGTTGCTTGTTTGTGACTTTGTTGTGTTGTGTGTAAACATTCAAAAATGAGAACTAAAAACCGATGGACTGCAAATCGGTTTGGGGCTGATTTTGTTTTGTTTTTTGTTTTTCTTTTTCTTTTTCTACTAAAACCTTTCACAGAAGTGAGAAGGACAGTAACTGAAGTCTCCGCAGGTGAGGGTCTGGGGGCCACATCCCCAAGCAGCTCAGAGACCAAGGATGCATGGCCAGAAGCAGGTGAGATACAGCAGGGGGAAGGTGGGCTAGGAAGGAGGAAGAGAGGGTATGGTTAGGAGATGGAGAAAACGAGTAAGTATGTTAAAGAAAAATGGGAAAAACGGAAACCAAAATTTTCATCCCCAGAGAGATGTAGAAACGATGGAGAAAAAAAATGCATTTAGAAACGTTGGAGAAAAAGCTAGAAAAAAAAAAAAGGAAAAGACAAAAATCGAAGGATTAGAAACTACTGAGAAATTGAATTGGAATTTAGGCATTTGTCTGAACTCCTGCTTTTATTATACGTATGTGTATAATTATTGTGTATTAATAGTTATAGGTGCATGTGTGCACATCTATACACATACATAAATAAGATGAAACTTCTTGGATCTAATAGCAGCACATTGAGAATCCAGATTTTAATGTCTAAATGTTATCCTTTATTTAAAGGAAGCAGAAACTCCTGGGGCAAATGATTTACTCTAAAGCCAAAATAGGGGAATGTACCAGTTGAGTCCAGGAACATCTTATGCCCTAAATAAAGGAAGCACGCTATTGGATAATGAGAACACATCAACAGACCTCAACTTGAAAGACATAAAAATAATGGTAGTGGTGAGTTACCATCTTTGGCTAAACTCGGTCTCCATATGTCTATTAATACAAATAAGTAAATGAATTGCTGAAAGAGAAGGAAATGCTCTCGCGTATGATACACTGTCAACGACTAAAAACAGAAGACATGATGGGAACAGACACTCATCATTATCAAACAACATAAAGGTGGGTGTCTTAGGGTTTCTATTGCTGTGAAGAGACATCGTGACCCTAGCAACTCTTATAAAGGAAAGCATTGGGGTGGCTGGCTTACAGTCCAGAGGTTCAGTCCATTATCATCATGGTGGATCATGTGGCAGGCAGGCAGACATACATGATACCATAAAAAAAATTAAAAAAAAAAAGAAGGGATCTGAGAGTCCTGCATCTTGCAGGCAGCAGAAAGTCTATTAAAAATCACATGGAGCAAAGTGTGTGCAAAAGACAGCTCAAAGTTCACACTCACAATGACTCACTTCCTCTAACAATACCACACCTACTTCAACAAGGCTACAGTTTCTAATAGTTCCATTCCCTTTGGGGGTCATTTTCTTTCAAACCACCATAGTGGTTGATTCTGTCGGTAGAGGCTGAAGCCAGCACTTGGAAGTTTGATGAAAAACAGGGGCGTTGCCTCAGACTGTGCCCCCCACAAAACACTTATCAATTGCAGCAGAGAAAATGTTGCAGAGAGGCCCTGAAAGCAACAGCATGTCCCTCCAGATGTGAGGCTCTGGGTAGAGAGCATTTCTATAGACTTACAGCCACTGGCGCAAAATCTTGGTCGGATCGTAAGAACAGAAGCTGAGGTAGTGACGGCACGCTCCTTTAACCTTAGAACTTGAGAAGTAGAGGCAGGTGGACCTCTTAAGTTCCAGATCAGCCTGATCTACAGAGCAAGTTCCAGGATATCCAGACCTACATATAGAAACCATTTCTCAAAAAGAAAAGCAAGGAAGGAAGGGAGGGAGGGAAGGGGGAGAAAGGGAAGGAGGGAGGGAGGGAAGGAGGGAGGGAGGGAGGGAGGGTGGGAGGGAGGGAGGGAGAAAGGGAAGGAGGGAGGGAGGGAGAAAGGGAAGGAGGGAGGGAGGGAGAAAGGGAAGGATGGAGGGAGGGAAGGAGGGGGAGGGAGGGAAGGAGGGGGAGGGAGGGAGGGAGGGAGGGAGGGAGGGAGGGAGGGAGGGAGGGAGGAAAGAAATGAAATCAAGAAGATAAGCCTGAATCAGAGGTCACCAAGCAGAATATGCAACTATCAAACACATGAAAACGGGGATGGAGAGAGTGGCTGCGGCTGTGCAATGAAAACCGAGGGCATGTAACAGCCAAAGCATTGTGCATTCTTGGACCTGAGGCCTGGAGCACAGAGAAAATAATCTGTATGCTTGGTGAGAAGCGAATGCAGCCAGTGAACTGAACAGGGCTACATACATCACATCTGATAATCAGGTCTGGAGATTCACATGTTGGTGCTGAAGGAAAAAGCACTTGTCTGGGGAAAATACATGGTGCCACCATGCTTCCAGCTCCCACTCAACAGATCAGGAAAAAAAAAATACACCATTTGTACCATAAATAGGGAGACATTGGGCGGGCAGAAGCAGAAACAACAAAATATTTATAATGCCTGAGGAATCTGGTGGACAGATGAGGGAGTGCTTACATTCCAGAAACTTTGAAGATGATTTCAAGAGGGATGAAAGGAAATTTATTATATAAAATGTATATGCATCTATGTATAGATGCTAGCACACATTCAGGGAGATGCAATTTAAAACTACAGGAGATTTAGTTAAGAGACCCATCTAAGAGCACAGCTAAAGTTAACACCCAATGTTCAAAGAGGTGCAGACAAAGGAGAGACTCGGACCCTGTTCATGGGAATGTAAAATTGACTTGGCCATGTTGGGAAAATAATAAAACTAAACATGACCCTATGGTTCAGGAATTTCCCAAGAAAGCGTAAATTGTATATACATGAAATAAAAGTGTTATCAGAGACCCTTTACCCCTGAGAAGCCAAAGATCAGAAACAGGCCTTCCATCAGAAATAAACTGCACTACATTTATATAATGCAATGCTACCAAATAATAACAAAAACAAAGAATGTATAAAGTATAGCAAAAGAGAATTGAAAAAACACGTGGTGTGAAGAAAGCTCTGTGCAATAGACAATATGACTCATCCCATAGATATGACATTCATAAACGGTATCCATGGTTGGGTTTGGGTCAGCAAAGTAGAGGTTGCCTGGAGTGATGTGGAGACTATGGGCCAGAGGCATGAGGGTCCTCGAAAGTATGGTAATGTTCTCTCCTGACAGAAGTTTGAGTCGCGCAGATACAGACATTAATCAAAGCTCTTCAAATAGCATGCTGAAGATTTGCACATTTCTATGTGCGCAAAAAAAAAAAAAATTACCACAAAAGGAAAGAGGGGAAAAATGAGAAACACTAGACAATAAGTTATTTATGTGCATATTGACCTATTCTGGGGAAACTGCTAGGTCAGCAACTTGATATGAAATGCATTTTACCTTGAGGTGGATCAATGGGTGGCTAGAGAATTTTAAACACAGAATATAAATGATAGTTATTGAGTGTTCTGTGTAATTTTTTTGGTAATCTTTTCTGTATGTTTGATGATCCTCATAATAAAGTGTTGGGAAATGTAAGTGTATATTAAAATAAAAATCTCTTGCTATAGGCCCCCCTGTTTGGAGCCACTGAGATACAAACAGCGAAGCACCTGATGAACTGAGAAGCCTGGAAAAATTGCTCTCTAGTGAGTGTTCTAGGAGAAATGTGACAAAGGAGATGTATGGGTCAGCTCTACACATCATCTTTAGTATGAGAGATCCCTCGGAATGACTACTCTCCGTGCCCGCTGATCAATCGAATGCTCTAAAATGCCAATTGACCTACGCATCTTTCTTGTCTTCTTCCAGGACTGTTAGCAGTTAAGTCAGTTGTGTGAGATCAGCTTTTCTGAATGCCACGTCATTTCAAATCTGGAGCCACTGTTATCTATCAGGATGTGCCTTGGAATAGAATTCTTTGCTCCTTCGTTAGAATATTGCATGGCGATGCTTAATATACTACATGTGGTTTACTGCTACTTGACTTAAGTGTATCATATCCTTGAATATTTTCCCATGTCAAGATACAAATTATACTATCTATAAAAGGGAAATATGAGTGTAAAGACTGAACTGTGAAACCCTCATAAATAATATGGAAAATGCCTAGCATATAGTAATTACTTAACTTAGATTAGCTATTGTTATTCCTTTGGGGAAAAAAATGTTCCATAATCTGTATAATCAATTCATAGACATGTAGGCTGCTGCAGTTTCGCTGCTATAAAAAATAAGTAAATTAAATAAACTTACATATACTCTTGAGTCTGTAATGTTTCTAGGACAAATTCATAGAAGAGACTGGGAAGTCAACCCCAGGGGTAAAGTGCTTACCGCACAAATGTGAGGACTTGAGTTTGGATCCCGAGAACCTATGTAAAGCTGGAAATGGTAACACACATCTGTAATCCTAAATCCTATAGCAAAAGAAGAACTCCAGGAAGCTCATGGGTAGCTGGTATGCTACAGACCGCAGTGGGCATGAGGCCCTGCCTCAAGGTAGAAGACTGATGTCCAAGGTTGTCCTCTGATGTACATCACAGCAAGAGAACACTTGCACTGACACGTCACACACATGAACATTTCACCACACACACACACACACACACACACACACACACACACACACACACCATACACAAAGAAGGACGGAAGAAAAGAACAAAGGGAGGGAGAGAGGGAGGGAGGGAGGAGGGAGGGAGGGAGGGAGGGAGGGAGGGAGGGAGGGAGGGAGGGAGGGAGGGAGGGAGGGGAGAGGTCGTTCAAGGCCTGGGGACTGCTGAGAATGTATCTTGGGCCAGTAAACCACCCATTGTCTGGAGTCCAAGCCCAGTGAGTGTTTTCTCTTTGTTTCTGGGACGATATTACCATATCAAGCTTCCAAATGGCCAAATAGTTTTGCACCCCCACTAAGTAATATGAGGATTCTTCACTATCTGTGTCAAGAAATGATAAAGACATAGCTAAAGAGACCCATTAAGACCTTGTGGAAAAGGTTCAAACCCTCAGGTTCTGGACCTACCACCGACGGTTTGAAGTATGGCCAAGTAAGAACCATTGTTTTATATTTTGATTCTCAAAAGTGTATGCCCTAGACTGACAGAGGTAGCATTACCTGGGAATTTGTTTAAAAACATACATAATTCCAAAGCCTGGCGTGTTGGTGTATGCGGAGTAATCCTGGCACATGGGAAATGGAGGCAGGAATTTTCTGATTCCAAGGTGAGTCCCTGATGCATGAGATTGTCTCAAAACAACAAAAAGAAGCACAAAGCAGCATTCCAGAGGGAAGATTGTAACAGCATCCTCAAAGGATATATTGTAACAGTAGCCTCAAAGGATTTAGATCCACTCTCAAGTCTGAGAAGCGTTGCTCCGCAACAGAAGCTCCGCAGAGCCTTCTGGGATGCAGAGCTTCTATAGTAGCCCCTTTGACCGAGAGAAAGAGAAATTGAATCCCAACGCACAATGGGCACAATTAAAAGAGTATTTACAATGAAGTAATAATACATTGTAATAAAATATCCATTTGTGGGAGTGGGTGTCGTGTGTGTGTGTGTGTGTGTGTGTGTGTGTGTGTGTGTGTGTGTGTGTGTGTGTGTGTTACTGGGGATAGAACCCGGGGTATCATGCTTGCTACGGAAGCACTCTAGCACTAAGTTATACCCCCTGCCTTTGTCCTTAGAACTTTGGCTGCGACAGTTCTTCATTTCTGTTGTGATTTTAAAATAGTTTTTAACATTTTGAGGTTTCTACTTGTCATTTTCCTTCTAGTCTAGGTTTTCAGTTTCCAAATATATAGATATAGATATATAGATGTTGCATTTGAATTTCGGTATGATCAAAATTAATCCAGAATTTAAGCATATCCAAGAACAAGTCAAATACATTTTAAATTTGTGACCATAATATATTGAGCTGCATAATGATTCATTAAATTATTCTTATGCTACGTTTCCTTACTGATGAATATAGACATTCTGTAACCATTCTACAGGACTTTCTAATGAACTGTGTCAATACTGCATGCGATTTCATCTGAAACTACCGGAATTCATCAAGACAAGATGAATCAGGTATATTGAGATTTTGTTGGAAATGCATAAAGCCAGCAAAATTGCACACAGGTTTAGTGCTCATGCAGCTACTAAAGGTTTTTTTAATCTCTGCAAACACAGGAACTCCAGTCCATTCTGTGTTGAACAATTACCATCAAAACTGTAAAAGTGTGTGCATAATTGTGTATGCCATATTATGAGTATATTCCTGAAAGAACATTTCCATAACGTTTGAGCATCATCGTGAACTGAATTATCTATTTAAATTTTCATATATCTGATGATTGGAAGTTTCTCACAGACTATCTAACATTTCAAATTCTGTTTGTCTTCCTCTCACTATAGGTTTCTAGTGCCAAGGGTTGTAAGGAACGTTTGTATCATGACACCAAGGGTGGCACTTCACATTCATGCCACAATACTGAGTAAACCAGCACAGACTGGAGGGGTACTATACATTCCCGGAAGGCATAACCATCATAGAATGGCTAGCAATTGTTTACTATACATAAAGTGGCATAAGCTACATAAAAATCTACCAATAAACCCCAAATCACTATATCTCCAACTCAGCGTTCCTCATTTACAGATTCCTAAAATGCCCAGTCTTTTCTTGAGTCATTCCATACATGGGCTGGGGGGGGGGGTGAAGAAGGGGAGTAGAGACAGATGTTTTCTGAGGGGGATGCTTTTGGTCTTTTATTTACTTTTCTTTATGACAAGGCCTCATGTAGCCCAAGATAGCCTCAAGCTCACTCTGTAACCAAAAATGACCTTGAACTTCCGATCTTCCTGCCTCTGCCTACAAGGTGCTGGGATTACGAGCTTGTGCCACCACATCTGGCTTATGTAGTATTAGGGATCCAGCTCAAGGTATGTCTCCTAGGTGAGCATTCTGTCGATTGGACACATTCCCATGCACAGGACATTGATAAGACCTTCTCAAGACTCACTGTAAGTGAAGAACCTTGAAGCAAATGCTTCACTAATTTTACAGTCAATCTGTCCCCACGGAGGAGTTCACAGAATCAAAATGATAGAACAGAGGAATACTTTTCAGAGACCATGCAGTATGGCCTTTCCCTTGCTAAGCAGAGGAAACTGAGGCTGTGTGGCTTCCATGGGAGAAGATAGCTGGTGAATAACAGAGCCGAGACTAGGTTCTCACATACCTTTTCTAGCATGCTTCTAGCCCTAGGCTTTCTCAAGAGGCTAAGACTTTGAGAGCTAAATTTATGTCCGATATATATCAAAGGAAATAAAATGATGGCAGTGTCACTCTGGATTTCATTTAAGCAAAGCACCAAATAATGCCGTTCATTCTGGAAATCAGCCCAATAGACGCTCGTGAAATATTTGTTATCTGTTTGCTCACTTTTATGTAACAAAGACAAAAAAATCCCATTTGTAAGTTGTAATGTATATGTAGATAACATATTATTTAATGCCAAAATAGTCATTCTCTACCCCAAAGAAGAAAGGATTAGTGGATGCTAATCCTAATGTTTATGTTAGCCTATTAAAAGAATGTCCTGCTGTGACTCTATTTTGATTTGTGCCTTGAGATACAGATTTCATATCACTCACAAATTATAGTATTTATTCGGTTTTTACAGGCTGCAGTATGCTCCACACTAATATTTCAATTTAATCATTCCTATCCTGAAGATTTATTTTGTCTGACAATCCACACATACTGTGTAAACAAAACTTAGACATTAGACATCTGGGCCAGAGGTTGTCGCCCCTCCCTCACAATACAATCACTTATTGAACGCCGGGCACCATGATACTGAACAGAAGTTTCCAGGGGTGAATTGGTCAAGTCATTTGCCTTTGGGAGGAGCTCTTACAATGGAGGAGAAGCAGACTTCTGGCTCGATTGTTACAGTAGTGTGGTCTCTGCATGTATGGAGATGGGAAGCCTGTACAGGATTGGGCTTGAGCTGGAAATTAGGGAGCTCCCACTTGAGACAAGTCTCAAAAGAAAGCATGCGTCAGCCAGAGAAGAAAAAGAGCTTTAAAAGAAGAAACACTGGCTTGTGAAAAGCTCTAGAGATCTGGAGAAAGTGTTTGGAAAATGGCTGGGTGTTTCTTTGGGTGAACGTAGAGTACTTGGGACCTGTAAGGTTGGAAGAGGAGAAACATTGAAATTCAAAGAGCATTCCACCATCCTAGGGAGGCTCTGCGTGTCGTGCCATGGAATTTAGACTTGGTCCTAAAGGAAAGAATGCATTTGTAGGTGGCACAGAGACATAATCAGGTCTATTAAGGAAAATCAGTTTACAGGAAGCAGGAGGTACTATGTTGTATATGCGTCAATAAAACAGCAAGAACTGAGGGAAAGCTTACAAAAATGGCAATTACTGTGACTGTGGCATCTACTGGTAAAGAATCCTGAGATGTGTCTTTTAATGACCCTGTCATTGTCACCGTCTGCAACTGAAATGCTGGGGCTATGGCAGGACTGGAGCCACCCTTGCCTTGTTTCAGGCAGTGGTCCCCAGCATAGGATTCCCACACGATTCATGTAAGCAAATGGCACATGCCCCGATGACCTACTTTTTTCTTTCTAACGACTTTGCATGCTGACCTCTTTCCTCTGCTCAAGGTTGGTCAATGACCAGGATGTTGTTTAGAGACAGTAATGATGTACCATCAAGCAGGAAAAACAAAAGCTGTGCAGTTCCAACAAGAAAAAGAGACATCGAATATTACTATAAACAACATCCTGCGGTCTCCAAATTCAGAGCTCATGGGTAAGGGGGAGAAGAGAGTAAACAAGTGAGGCCTCTGTTTACACCCAACATGTCTTAGGGCCTGAGCTTGGGGGCATGCCTGTGAGAGACACCCCACACAGCCAGCTTGAATCTATTGGCTGGATGTTGGAACCGATAGATTCTGCAGGGACAGCAGAGCAGGGAGAAACCCCCTCTCTCCCCCCATGAACAGCTCTGCTTGCAGGAGGACGAGTGTCCCATGAAATGAAAGAGAGAACTCGTGGTTTCTATTTCTGGGCAATAAGGCCTTGGCTTGGACGCCGTTGTCCTGCCGGTCAAATACGGCCAAGGAATCTCACCGATTCTGAACAACCAACCACATCATCAGTTTCTTCCTGTCACATGTCAGGCAGGATGAAGATAGAAAGGCAAACATACCCTCCCCAGACCCTTCAAACACCAACCCGCACTAAACAAGGGGTTATAGAAAGCTAAGTAAAAACCACAAATGTCAAATAAAATAGTCTTATGCAGAACACCTAGATTTTAGGTAGATAACAGATACTCTAGAAGTACAAGTACATTCTCAACATTGTATAGGGTACTCTTACAATAAAACAGCTATTGTTCCCAAGCTAAATAAAACTGGTCATTCTGTACTTTCTGACAACCCTCACTTCACAGGCCATAAACTCACATCTGACTTAGGGCCTCAGAATTCAAGACATGGAGAACTTTAAAACCAGTCGGTCCATCAAATTAAATTAATCTACGATGACACTGAGGAGACCCAAAGAATCGCAAGAACAACCCCAAAGTCACATTGCTAAATAATAGGAGACCAGGAAATAAAATACATCTCTGGGCTCCTTTTGCAATGTTACACACACACACACAGACACACACATACACATACAACATACAGACACACACACTCTCACACACATAGACACACACTCACACACAGACACACACACTCATACACAGACACACACACACTCACACACAGACACACACTCACACACAGACACACACATACACATACAACATACAGATACACACACTCTCACACACACAGACACACACTCATACACAGACACACACACTCTCACACACACAGACACACACACTCACACACAGACACACACTCACACACACATACACATATACACACACATACACACATACACATACACACACACACACACACACACACACACACACCACTCTGTCACCTTAAGTCCTTTTTGCCCCTTGGCTCACTAGCTCCCAAATTACTCAAAATTCCCTAAAGGCAAAAGAATTATTTTTTAATATCTTTTTCCAATGCTTTATGAGCCCTGGCAGTGCAATCGGTGCAGAAGGACTGGCCATGTGGCTAAATTACCTGGACACCAGCCACCAATCTCTGCTCTCTGGGCCTGGGAGGCTGCTGTGGATTTTTGTTGTTGTTTGTCTGGGTTGTCGCTGTTGCATTTGCTCCTGAGAGGCTGGCACCAGCCTTTAGCCAGCTGTAAAAATTACTGTCAACCCCCCAAAAGCTATAAACTGTGATTTCCTGACTAACACAGCTTTGGGGAAGGATCCTGAGGTAATGGGTTCAAGAGAAACACACCTGAGGTCTGGGGCTGTGTGGAAGACAATCCTCTTTAAATCAGCTTCCTCCATAACCAGCCTTTGGTCAGAGGCGCCACTGAAGATTCCTTACCTCTTGCCTTTCTCCTGCTTCCCTCTTGTGGACAAGCAGGCAGTTACATAACAGTGGGCCAGAGGACAGGCTTAGACCTCCATGGCCACACAGACTGATACCTGAAGTCCTTATCACTTCCAATATATGCTGAGTCACTTCTTGACAAATGTGTGAAATGGCATCTTCTTACCCTTCTATCCCATGGCACATCTCACACAATGTTGTTCCCCAGGACCTCTCCCCAACTCTCCCAAACTATCTTCACATTCAAGATGTTGGGTCCTTGAGTCCCAGGTCCCCAGTAATGCCTTACTCTTCTGAGGAACAACTTGTGCTATTCCACTGAGAAGAGACCATGTCTCCTCAAGCAGGATGCCCACTGCTGACTGTGACTTTTATTTAGCACTTCGTATTTCCTTGTGTGCTCACTTGTGATGCAGTTCATCTCTTGCATCTGCAATCTCCAAGCGGCCAGTGAACCAGATACTGTGATTTCTTCCAGTGAGAAAGGAAGGTCTGAGAGCCTACAATAACTCCTCTAAGCTCCAGTGAAAGCAGCGGGGCTGGGATTCAGACTCAAGAAAAACTGGCTGTAGACTGGAGAAGCCTTGTCCGAAAGGACTTTCTATACTAACATGTTCTGCTTCTCCAATATGGCAGCTTTCAGCTACAAGAGCTACCGAGCATCTGAAATGTGGCTACTGCAAACAAGGAACTAAAATTTTACTTTTTTCTACTTTTTAACAGTTACAGATGATAAGAAGCTACTCTGCTAAACAGAACTATCTAGAATACAACCCCTGTATTAGTCTAGTACAACGGTTCTCAACCTTCCTAATGCTGAAAGCTTTTAATACAGTTCCTCATGTTGTGGTGACCCCGAACCATAAAATTATTTTGTTGCTACTTTAAAATGGTAATTTTGATACTGTTGTGAATATCTGATATATAGAATACCTGATATATATGACCCTCAAAGAGATCTTTTTTGAAAACCACTGTTCTAGTTAGCTGTACCACCCAGCTACACATGCACACTCATGTGTAATCTTTGAGTATGTCAAAGACATATTTAGTTCCATCACCCACTTGGACCTCACTGCACATAAATATAAGGTAAATCCTGACTGGAAAGTTGAGAGATGATGTATGTATTCTGTTTGATACTGTAAGACAAGGAAACATGAATTGATAATATTTCCTTTGCTCTGTAAGCGATAAATCAAGTTATTCTTTACAGCCTCCCTTTCTTGCCCCGTTCAAGGACAGGTTCATACTCCGTGTTCTCAAAGTCTGCTTCCTGCTTTACGCCTTGCGGTTGGAAAATGTCCCATAGAACTCCTGCCCACCCTCACAGGGGCACATGCAGAAAGCTACAGGTGAGGAGCCTGGCACCAGAAGTGATTACCTGAGGAATAGTTGGAAGTATGCTTGATTGTACACATCCAACACCCCATAATATATAGGGCTCTTTTTTTAGTGCCCTAATCAGGAATTCATTTGCATAATTAACATCTTTAGGAATAATTGCAAATGACACATCTGTTCACATCATCTCTCTCCTTGGCAAACTATGTGTTATAAACTTAGCTTCTTTGGCTACATAAACACCCAATGCCTTCCCTCTGCTTAATGGTGTTACTAGTTGTCATTCTGGGGAGGTTATGAACCTTAGTGACCTGTCCCTCTACACTCTCATCCTCTTAGGGGTTGTCTTAGTTACTGTTCTATTGCTGTGAAGAGATATCATGACCAAGGCAACTTAGAAAAGAAAGTATTTAATTGGAATGTGATTACAGTTGCAGAGGGTGAATATGCCACCATCATGACAAAGAGCATGACCACAGGCAGGCATGGAACTAGAGCAGGTAGCTGAGAGATGATGACTTTTCTGTCAAGTTGGAGACAGAGAGAGAAACTAGATCTGTCAGGGGCTTTTGAAACCACAAAATCTATCCCAAGTGACACACCTCCTCCAACAAAGCCACACCTGCTAACTTTTCCCAAAACAATTCCACTAACTAAGGACCAATGTTTCAAACATGCTCTGTGGGACCATTCTCGTCCCAAGCAACAAAGGAGCAATCACCAGGAAGTAGGACCCTATATGCAAATGCCCATTTTGACAAACCACAGAGCGTGGTTATTAACCAGCTCCTGAACACATGAAACTTTACAAATATCTTCTGCCTGTTCATCTGTGTGTGTGTGAGAGAGAGAGAGAAAGATCTGGGGAGAAGGTTTCGGGTTTCACCAGTTGCAACAGATGTCCATACCCCACCCCAATGGCTCAGAATCACTGTACATATGATTTTATTTATAAAAGCCTAGAATAGAGTATCCACAGAGATGAAGACTTTCTTAAGGGTGGAGCTATGGAAGATGGAAAGTTAAGGAGTTGTATCTATATCGTCTTAAGGGGACACAAATATTCTAAAATCGACTGATGGTCACTACTACACATATACCATAACTATACTTAAAAACCACCAAACTGTATGTTTTTAATGGTAAATTTGATGGTATGTAAAACTAATTTCAGTCAGACTGTTTAAAAAGAATAGTCAAGAGCTACTTAGAGAAAAAGATGCCATGACTATTACATACTTACAGAAAATAAGACTGGGTTCTCCCTGTTATCAGAAAGCCTTAAATAATACCAAATGTAGTTCTGCTCTGACTTATGTCTAGTTTGTAGCCTCCTTGACAGCATCAGGAGGGCTCTATAGACAGCATTTCTCTGTAGAAACTATAATAAACACAAGAGTTCCATGGTGATCTTTAAAAACTTCAATGGCCCAAGATGCTCCTCACGGTTGTGAGTTAATCAGTTTTCATCACAGTGACCAAATACCCAAGAAAACAGCTAAAAGTGGAAAAAAGACATTTTTGAGCTTGCTATTTCTGAAATTTCTATCCATGGTCACCTGGCAAGGCCTTTGGCAAGGAAAAATCATTGTGCTGGTGGAGAATGATGGAGGAAAATGGCTTATTTTATGGTGGTCAAAAATCAGAGATAAGGGTCCTGAGAAAAGATATAAACTTTATACCTCACCCCAGTCATGTTTCCTCAAAGTAGACCCTGCCTTCTAATGTCCCATTATTGGACCACACCAGTGGACTTAGTACCCTTGTGATCCACTCTCCAAGCTCCATCTGGGGAGCAAGTCTTTAACACAAACTTACTTTTATGACAGAAGAGCATACATACTTCCTATATAAAACCTAACAACACCCATGGCTAACACAGTTCTAACCCAAACTGTGTTAGCGTCCTTTTCTGTCCAAGCCCCTGGACTCACATGCCACCTGACTCCCTGTGTTATATAATTTCCTGAGATAAATAGGCCTATGCACATTTTATTCCTGTAAGACTTCCTCTGCAGTAAACTTACCTGCACCCTGCTCTATGAACTAAGCTAAAGGACTGAGTTAACCATTCTCCCTTAAGCTGCTTCAAATTAGCTCGTTTGTTTATAGGACTCTGTTTTGCCCTGAACAACTTAAAGGTCAGAGAGGAGGCTCCCTGCCAAAAGAACACCTACTTCAAATACAGCAAACGAAATAGTTATTCCAGGCAGGGCTCCTACATGTGAACATCTTTATCCAGCCCATTACACTTCTATTTCTTTAACAGCCGATAAGGAAGCATGGGACACTGATGCTCATCTTGAACTATGGAGATTTTATCTATGGGGAGAAGGCTGTGGGTGGTCAACATGAAACAGGCTACCTCAAGAAAAAGCAACACCCCTCCACTGGTTTATCCAACAGAACAGCTGTGAGAGATGCTGTAGCAAGGACCGAGAGGCCATGAGGATTTACAATTCCCATCAAAAAGCAGAACTGGTTTCTCCACTTGGAATGGATGCCAGCCTTGCAACTTGTGATCGAATTCAGTAGAACACTATTTGAGACCCAGAGCCCATGCTTTACAATGGCTTCCAAATCTTACCATCTTCAAACACTAACCTATGACCAGTATGAAAGGAAAACAGTCCAGCCCACCACATTAGGAAAGCTGCCATGAAGACATCCAGAGAGCAGTTAGCACCATATGCCAGGTCCATGAAGGATGCCATTTTGGATCCTCTAGTTCAATACAGCCACATTGTGATCCAGGTAAAAACAGCAAAGGAACCATTCAGCCAACCCACAGGACCTTGGCAAGTAACAAATCACTAAAGCTTTTAATAACTACATTTGAGACATTGGTATACAGTAGCAGAACACAAAGAGAAATGGGAGGGTGAAAACATATAACATGAGGTCTCTTTAAATGTGATTCTTCTCGTTCAGAAATCTGGGGGTATTAATCAAGCTCTCAAGAAGGTTTTTCTTCCCCACATGCATGGCAATGTCACCATACATACAGCTGTTGCTGCTGATCTGCCATATGAGGAAGGCAGTAAATGTTCTCACTTAAGGATCTCTTTAAATTTTTCTAACTCCATGTCACAGGATACCTCTTCTGAGCAGCAGGGGGATTTTAGATGCTTTGTTGATCTGTAGTTAGGTTGCATGTCCTCCCTGTTTCAAGTGCTACAATTTGGGGGGGAGGGGGGGTAATGTGTCAAGACTTGAAGAGTGGTAATGTAGGATACCCAGAAAGATAGAAAGGAAATGGGGGTGATAGAAATGAGGGGGGAGCAATACTCCCCTACCTTGACCCTCAACCCAGGCAAAGGTCCAATTCAGGGAAGAGGAAGTGTGAGTATTTATGGTGGTTAATCTAAATTTCTAACTTTACTGAGTTTAGAATCACAGTGGAAAGACATGCTCAAATGCATCTCTGATTGTGTTTCCATGAAGGTTTAAGAAGAACGGTCCAGCCTGTATGTAGAGAGCAACTTCCCATGGCCTGGGGACCCCAACTGAAGGAAAGAAGAAAGAGAGCTGAGTACTGGCATTCATCTCTTTCTCTACTTCATAACCATGGATGCAATAAACCAGCTACTCTTGCAGCCATGCCTTTTCCGCCATGATGGACTAGATACTTGATAACAAACAAGAATCAATGAACACATCCTTCCTTAAGTTGTATTCACTTGGTATTTCGTCCCAGCAAGGAGAAAAATAACTGACAGAGGATTGTTTCACCTAGTGTTATTGTTCTGGTTAAGTTTGGTTTGGTTGTTATGGCACCAGAGATGGAAGCCAGCACCTTCCAAATGTTAAGTAAATACTCTACCACTGAGCTATGTCCCCAGCATGAAGGTCTAATTTTGACGTTTCAAGATGATGTCAAAAGCTAAGGGAGAATGGCTAAGCCTGGTCTCGATGCTATAGAGGCCAAGAGAGAGGCCTGGCTGGAAGTATATCATGCCTTTCTCACTCTATCTCACACTGCCAGGCATACAGAGAGAACCACCACTTCCTCAGTAAGGTCCTCTAGCAAGCCAAAACACTGTATAAGCATCCCCTCCAAAACAAAAGTCACCATTTTAGCACAGATTATGAGTAGGGGGAAGATGCAAACATTCTCTTCATCTTCTCTGCAGAAACTGGTTCCAAGACAATTCCTATCATTTGGATACCAAAAATCCCCTGGTGTTGAAGTCCCCTCTGTAAAATGACATAAGTAGGAACTGGAGAGATAGCTCAATAATTAAGAGCACCGAAGAAGACCAGCATGACAGTTTACAACATTCTGTATCTCCAGTTCCAGAGGATCCGATCCCCTCTTCCACCCCATGCAGGTACCAGGCACACAAGTGATGTGCGTACACACATGCAGGCAAAACACTCATACACATAAAATAAAAATACGTCTTTAAAATTACATAGTGTTTGCATCCAACCTATGTGCATCCTCCTGTAGACTTTGAATCATACTTACAGCATGCCTAAGTGGATATAGTTTCCTAACTTATATAAATACTTTATATTTTATACCTCAAAGTTGCTTATAGTACTTAAAACAATGAGAATCTACTGAAATGATCATTATCCTGTATTATTTAAGAAATAGTAAAGGAAATACGCATACATGTGAAAGCCATGTATGATGAATTCTAAATAATTCTAGGTCATAGTTGATAGAACTATGAACGGTAGCAGGCTTTTTATTTTTGGGCCACCACCCAGATCCAAATCATGACCTGGAGATGTATTATTAGTTATGAATATTCAGCCAAGCTTAGGCTCATTTCTGGTTAGCTCTTTTAACTTACATTAACCTGTTTCTCTTTATCTACCTCTTTGCCTTGGGGCTCTCTACCTTTCTTCCTTTCTGTATGCCTTTTTTCTCTGCTTCTGGCATTTAGCTAGTATCTCCAGACAAATATGCATCTTCTTCTCTTTCTACCTCGTTCTCTCCTCTCTTCTCCTATTTCCCTCAAGCCAAGATTTCTCCTCCTATTTACTCTCTCCGCCTAGAAGCCCCTCCCCATCCTTCTCTGCCCAGCTATTGGCCATTCAGCTCTTTATTAGACCAATCAGGTGCCTTAGGCAGGCAAAGTGAAACAGATGCAACACATCATTATGTAACTAAAGAAAAGTAACACACCTCTACACAGTTAAAGTAATCTTCTGCAGCATAAACAAATGTAATACATCTTTGCCTAATTAAAATAATATTCCACAACAATGAATCTGGAATGCCTGAATGTGAAGGGCCAGCAGACATCCATATGTCCATTTACAAACATCATAATCAAGGTTAGGAAACAACCATTTCCCAAGTCAGCTAGGTTTTTTGTGACATCATCCTGTACTTAGTTCCCTATAGACAAGTCTTTAGTTTGACTTTAGGGGGATGCTGCATCAACTAATTTTAGCTGCAAAATTTGACAATTTGGTAGTATCTGGTAACATGGTAGAAAATCCTTCCTTGTACTCTGGTAGATCCACATCGAGGTATACACCCTGTGGAAAAAAAGACTGTCATATTGTCTCAGCAAAACTGTGCATCCCAATGTTTTCTGTAGCAAGAAAAATATGCTAGTAAACAGTTAAGTTAAATAAATTAAGGTTTATTTGTACACTTTGACACAATGGAGAAGTTAAAATTAATGAATTAGATCTGTTAACATCACCATGAATGAATTACAAAAAAAAAGTTTGTGTTAAATTTTTTTTTAAGTTTAGGAGTTGAAGATGTAGCTCATTTGGGAAAGTGCTTGTCTAGTAGTAGAAGGTCCTGGGTTCTATTCCCAGCACCACACAAACCTTAACCACATAGCGAACTGTGGGTTAGAAGCTTTAAAGTATGCATATAGAACGGCGGTTCGCAATCTGTGATTCACAACCCCTTTAAGACCATCAGAAATATCAGATATATACATTATGTTTCATAACTGTAGCAAAATTGCAGTTATGAAGTAACAACAAAAAAATAATTTTATGGTTGGGGGGTCACCACAACATAAGGAACTGTATTAAAGAGACACAGCGTTAGGAAGGTTGAGAGCCAGATGTAGAATACAGCACATGGGTTACTAAGAAAAGTCTAGCTCCCTAAAACAGCACATATTCTTCCAACAGAGTAAATGTAATTCTAATGAATAAGAAACATGGATTATAATATTATGATACCAGTTCCCTCCAAAAGAGAAGAAAAAAGAAAAAGTGTGTGTGGAGGGATAGAGCGATAGATTATATAACTATACTGCCACATGGAAAGGAACATGAGAGGGAATAAGAACAGAAAATGATAATCTCAAAAAACAGTAATTCTTAACAAATCACATAGTTAGAACATGAGTATCAGTTAGATTACTGGGGTTTTTTCAGTTTTCTCATATGTTTAAATTACACTAATGCTTTTAATTTTTAAATGATGGACGTGGTAGTGTGCTTGTCTAGCATGCATCTGGTCCTTGGTTTGATTCTCAGAACCACTAAAAAGAAGGAAGGCAGGAAGAGGAGGAGAGGAGGGGAGAGAAGGGTAGAGGGGAGGGGAGGGGAAGGAAGGAGAGGGGAAGGAAGGGGAGAGGGAAGGGGAGATGAGGGGAGGGAAGGGGAGAGAAGGGGAGAGGGGAGGGAAGGGGAGGGGAAGGAAGGAGAGGGGAAGGAAGGGGAGAGGGAAGGGGAGATGAGGGGAGGGAAGGGGAGAGAAGGGGAGAGGGGAGGGAAGGGGAGGGGAAGGAAGGAGAGAAGGGAAGGAAGGGGAGAGGAGAGGGAAGAGGGGAGAGGAGGGGAGAGAAGGCAGCAGAGGCAAAGAAAATGATGGCTGACTCTCCAGTAAAGGGATTCACTCCCTCTGGTGAGATGCCTCTCTTCTCTGGGAACATCTTGGACTTATTAATGACTCATGTATAACTAAGTTCACTGTAGAATTCAATTTGAGCAGATACCTCTCCTCCTTCCCATACAAGCTCCTCTTTGGTGTCGCATGCATGCATTGTCTCTGGTCTCTGCCAGATGACATTAGCCCCAGAAAAAAGGATCAGAGGGAAGGGGGAAACATAAAACCGAAGCCTGGTAAGATGTGAAGAAACACCCTTGTTTCCAGCCCACTTTGGAGCAGTCTGTTTCTGTCACCTCAGGCCGGTTTGATTCACTCTGAGCATCTCCTCCAGACACAAGTCATTTAGCCAGCTGGCAAGAGAAACAATTACTTCTGGCTTAAAAGATTGGTTGATTTCTCTGGTGTCTATTTGCCCGCAGATCTGGCTCCCTGACAAATCAAGTCAGATCAATTTGTACCCTAAAGGAAAAAATGGGACCATGTGATTGTTTTCTGGTTCAACAGAGAAGCAGTTCATTTAAAGGGTTGCAGCACATCTCTCCTGAGAGTCACTGAGCAACGTCAGGTCTGTGGAGAGCTAATGGTGGGTTCCCCGGAGGATGGATGTCTGCCGTAGCTTCTCACCTGTGTTTTAGGGACAGAGATGGGGAATTGAGAAAGCAGAAAGCTGTCACTGACAGAGAACTTGGCATAGATCTTGTTGAAGAAATGTTTTCTTTGCCTCCTCCGAAGCAGTGAGTCTTTTAAAACACCTGCTCGAGATTTCAGAGGAATTGAGTCCTTGTTCTCCTGGAAGCAAGTTCTAGAAAATTTAGTCTGTTTCATAGGATAAAGCAGGAGGGTCACTGCAGCCCAGAAGTTCAAGAACAGCCAAGAGCAACATAGTGAGAAGAAAAAAAAAAAAACAAAAACAAACAAACAAACAAAAAAAACAAAAAACACAGAACAAAGTTGCAGGGGAGGGCAGAGCAGCCCGGTAGATTACTCCCCTGGTAAGATAGCAGAAAGTGCCTGTAACCTCAACATTGTGGAGGCCAAGCTAGGACAATCCCTACTGATCATTGCCCAGCCAGCCTAGTCAAGTGAATGTGCTTCAGGTTCGGGGAGAGTCTGGCCTCAAAATAAGTCTCAGGGATCATTGAAGGAGAGGGAGCAGAAAACTTGCAAGAGTCAAAACACCTGCAACAAAACCTCATTTGCTGCCTATGACAAGAACATTGTACACATGAACTCACAACGGCTGGGACAGTGTGTACAACACCTGCACCAGGTCTAGCCAGCCCCAAATCCCAGCATTGACAGAGAAGGACTCATGAAGTACCCACCTGATAAGCTATTGCGACTGATGACTGCCAGGGGAGAGATAGGGAATGTCATCCCTACATGGCTACTCAAGCTCCAGTAAATGATCCTACACCTCTGTGCATGCAGGTAGTGAAAGTAATGAAAGAGAGAGAGAGTGAACACACGAAATTGAGAGGGGAACGTTTTAAGGGAGAATAGGAGAAAATTTAGAAGGGAGGGGAGATTTGATCAAATCACACTAAATACATGCGCGTGAAATAATGCAGCTAAATCGAACTAGAAAAGTTCATGCTGAGTAAGGTGACCCAGTCCCCAAAAGGCATTTATATGTGGATACTGGCTGTTAAATCAATGATAATCAAGCTACAAACCATAGAATCACGGAGGTTAGGTACAGAGTAAGGGACTAGGAAGGAAAAGACAGACCTCTCTAGGAAGGGTGAATGGATGGATGATGGTTGGATAGGTAGATGATGGATGGATAGATTATGGATGGGTGGATACGGGTGATGGATCAATGGAGGTGGGTGGATACATATGGATGATGGATGGATGGATGGATGGATGGATGGATGGATGGATGGATGGATGGATGGATGGATGGGTGGGTGGGTGGGTGGGTGGGTGGATGGGTGGATGGATGGATGAATGTGCTGGAACAAAAGAATCAAGCAAGGAGAGTGAGGGGAAAGAGGTATGAGGGTGGGCGTATGGCGAGAGACAGCTAAAATTAAGGGCTATTTGAGCAGTAATGTAGAAACCTAATATAACAGAAGCTTCCTAAAATTGCCAAATAGCGGAGGAGACAGAGCCCCAAGTGCACATCTCTTGTCATCACCAAACTAAACTTCCAATACTGAGAATTTGTCCTAATTGAGTTATTGGCCAAAGGGGTCTCATGGGAACCTCCCAAATAAGCCAGGCTGCTGCCAAGACTACAGGTTGCTCTCAACCAACTGACAATAAGGCCCCATTGCTGAAGACAACACCAACACAACTCACTGATCCTGAAGAAGTGGAACTGGTACCTACAGAGAGCCTTCGCCCTATATGCTAGCACCATTGGTACAGGAAGGGACTCTGTACACCATCAGTAGAGAAGCAGAAACACAACCCAGCTACGAACCTTTTCATTTACGAGGGTGTCCTGCCTACAAGCTATGCTAGAGCAATGATGGTTTAATCTTGCAGGAGTAGCCAACCAATGACTGACTTGGCTGAAGACCCACCCAATGAGCTGGAACCTGTACCTGACACCGCCTGGGTGACCAAAAAGCTGAGGTTAGATAGCCCAGGGACTTAGCATAAAATCAAATACGACTGCCCTACTAAAATAAATAAAAAAGGAGCAATAAAATCACTCTGATGACATCCTGCAATACGCACAGATCGATGCTTGGCTCAACCATGGTCAGAGAGCCTTCCTCTTGCGGCAGATGGGAGCAAATACAGACACCACGGCCAGAGAATATGCAGAGAGCAAGGGACCTTGAAACACCCACCCCTAAACAGGATGTCTTCATCAGATCCCTCTCTGTGACTCGGGAACCCTGCAGAAGAGCAGGCAGAAAGAGCATAAGAAGCAGAAGGGATGGAGGTCAGCACGGAAATGAGGCCTCCGTAGTCTTCTGGGAGAGGAGAGGCCCCAGCAGGTGCTCCTCTGTAGGGTTAGGGATAAGACTGGGGAACCGGAATTGGGGGACAAAAAGAATGGTGGGGACTGCCTAGCTGATTTACTGGCTGCTGTGGCCATCTGGCTTCCAGGTATAGAGTACCTCTGGGTATTGGCAGCCGAGATAAAGAGATGGAATGGGGGAGGAAGGCTGGGAACCATAAGAATTTTAGGAGTCCCCAGGGAAAGGAGGTAGAAAGGAAAGATAGGCCCCCTGAGGCTTTTGGCTTCTAATTAATTACTCGGCTATGTTTAAATCCTAACTGTACCAGGTCTTTGTCGGTTATCTGAACATCAGAAAGGCATATTTTAGTGAGCTTTCTGCTAGGCATGCGGGAAAAGATTCCCGGGTCATTTCCATCTACCTTGATGTCAATACTATTGATGTCCTTCCTTGTATGGATCTATTCTGACATCACATTTACCCTTGCTCCTTTCTAGCACAGTCTACATGCAGTGCATCCATTCTAAAGCACAATACTGTATCATCTGGATCTTACGCGTCTCCCAAAGCTCAGGTCCTAAAGGCTTGGTTCCTAAGATAGCCATGTGGGGAGATGGTGAGAACTTTAGAACATGGGGTCATTGGAAGTCCACCTTGAAGAGGTTATTCTCCTTTGCTCCCTCCCTCTTCTGCCTGCTGTGAGACGGGTAGCCTTTCTCTACTGCACATCTCCATCATATATCATTTCCACTTGGCCACAGGCCCAAAGCGCTCAATGGGGCCAGGCAACCCTCCGAAGCCACAAAACAAAGTATTTCCTCTTTTAAAAGATTTGGTTATCTCAGCTGTTTTTTTGTCACAGACACATAAACCTGACTGGCAAGGTGTAGGAATGGACAAGAAGTTAGAAGGTGAAAATTAGTTCTTTCCATGGTATCAGCCAGTTGTAAGTAGGAGAAATCTCTTTCTTGTCTCCAAGTTTTAACTTCTTCCTGTACAAAGTGACAATCAATTTTCATGCTGTACATGTTTTTGCTAGGTTATGAAAAACTAGAAAATGAATGTGAAGTTACGTTAACCTGTTAAGCAGCAGGAGAACTGTACATGCTGTTGCTGACTGGTTATGTTTCTTCTGACAGCCATAAATGAGCACAGAAGAGTCTAAGGTGACCACACTAATGTAATAATAGTGTGTTCACTATACTGCTATTAACAGAACTCATACTGTGAAAAACACCATTGGGGAACATCATAAATGTTACTGGAAATGGCGGATTCACGAACTGAAGTTTGAAAGTTTCTGATGCATACTGTAATTTTGGTCTGCAAATTGCTCATCTCTGTCACACAGCATAAGCCTAGCAAATCCAAAACCTAACATCCTGGAATTTAAAACTGACCAAGCACAAACATCCACAGTTATCTTCAGCCTCACTTCCCGTGGTTTCAGTTACTCAAATCCAACCACAGAATAAAAATATGTCTGCATGTGATGGTTTATATTGATTGTCGACTTGAAGGCCCGGAGTCACCTGCAGGATCTTGATTAAGTTAACTGAGCATGGAGAACCCACCCTACATGGGGGCAGCACCATCTCATGGGCTGGGTCTTCTATGAATAAAAAGAAGTAGGAACGAGCAGCTCCACTTACCTCCCTCAGCCCCTTTACGATAGGCACAATATGATCAGCCGTGCTAGCTCCTGACACTGTGATTTTGCTGCCATGATGAACTGGATCCTTGAACTATGAGCGGAAATAATGCCTTCCTTTCTTAGGTGGCTTTTGTCAATGTACCTTACTCTAGCAGCAGAGCAAACAACTACAAGACTGTACCATAAAGTATTTTGACATACTCTAGTCACATAACTTTTATTGTAGTATATTAATGCAATTGTTCCAATTTATGCTAATCTCTTAGTGTACCTTTTTAAAAATTACATCTTATAGGAATGTCAGTGTGAGAGAAAACATATATACAGGGTCTGCTACTCTCCACTGTTTCTAGAATTTGTTGGAGGGCTATAGAACATTCCTTTGTTGGTTCATTAACAATATTTACATTTGACTATTGTTTTAATTAAAGAAATATTATGAGACAGGCAGTAAATTTGTATTTGTTTCTTTTTATTTAGAAAATACAACATCTACAAAAATTATTTTAAAATTTGGAATTTTTCTGGCTTTGTGTTAAAAGCCCAGAAACGAAAGTCTAGGCATTAGAACTTGGCTGTAATTAAACTCATAATCCTCTGCCTCCACCTCTGAACAGTTGGGAGGACAGACCTCTACCTCCATTCCCAGCTAGAAACAGTTTCTGCTTTGAAGTATTTTTCTGTTTGGTCAGTCAGGGCCAAAACCATCACTGTTATCTACTGTGTAACCCTTGCAGATGCGATGTTCACAAAGTGAACAGTAAATAGTTCATTTGCAACAAGCATTTCCCGCTGTTAAAGCTGTGTGAACACCCTGTTCCACATCCTTGAGCAATTTGGAGATGACTAATCATCACTCTTGCTTCGAGGATGCAAATATAAGCAACTTGGAGGAAATGTACTTATTGATATTAATAGGATTTATTTTGGATTTTTAAACAGTAGGCAATCTCCCTCACTGTTGCAAGACCAGAAGTCTCAGGCTCTTTTGTTCCAGGAAAATTACTATGCCCCAAACTTTTCCTCAGCCTGGTTCTCCAGCGCTCTATCTGTCCAAACCTGTGCCACCTATTCCAGCTCCTACCCTCAGCCCCCATTCTCGTCTCCTAAGCTGCCATAGGCATTCTCACAGAAATCTATACATATGGTTATGTCTCCTGAGGACCGTGACCCTATCGTTCCTATTTCTCTCTCTGTGCATATTTCATCTGCAATGTGTCCACATGATGCTCTGCACATAGTAAGTATATAATAATTATCAACTTTAGCCAATATAACAGCCACCATGCAGTCATCCAGTAAGAATCTATTAATTACTTCCTGCAGGACAAGCATGTGCCAGATCCTGAAACTAGAAAGTCTTAACAAGGATAAATAAGACACGATCTAACGAAGGAGACAGTCATGTTAATACAATTACGATGTGCCGTGATGAATGTGCTCTGATTAAAAATATGCAAAACAGCAAGGTGACATGCGGAGAAAGAAAATGGATGGTAGCCAGAGAAGCAGAGACAGCCACTCAACAGAGAAAGATGGAGCCAGACATAAACTATTTTAACTGCCAGGTCAATGAGTTTCACCCAACCAACAGGAGACCTGTCTCAAGTGTTAACACAGGAGAAAAAGAGTCAGTTCGGAGTTTAAGAATGCCTGAGCTCCTGGCTGGTGGCTCTGTTGGTCATCTCTGTAGCTCCTTGTTTAGAGCTGCTGTTTCTGCTCACTACTCTCTGGCGAATTTAGAGTAAATAATGGTGAGTTCCCAAGAACTGCTCATTTTTTTTAATGCTGTAAATTAAAGCAATCACGTTCTCAGAATACAAATTTACTTTTTATGCTTTTACATAGGCGGTCACAGGAAAACAAATGTTGCTAATTAGTTTGGGCTTAAAGACTAACGGCATTTAATTTCTCCTTCCTGTCAACACATATACAGACCATGAAATAGCACTAAGGGTTCAGAGAGAAAATTTAAGAGGAATTCTGTCCACAACTGATGGAGAGGACGTAGCTTTCTGTGTTTATGAGGTAAGGCCTCAGGTATTTCAGGTTGCTCTCACGATATAGCCCAGGGTGGCCTTGAACTCCTGATCTTCTTACTTTAGCCTCCCAAGTGCTGAGACTAGAGGAATGTACCATCATTCTTGGATGCCTTATGGTTTTGTATTTGAAATTATTCCTCCCAAAGGAGAAGAAATATACCCAGTAGGAATCCTATCATATCCTTCTGTTCCACAGGCTTTGAGGTAAGTGGATCTAGGTGGAAAAAAAAAATCATGAGGAGCAGGACAAGTAGTTGATAGTGGCCCTGTGAACCTTCTAACAGTGCTGAAGATGTACCACAAATCCTGAGTGATTTGAAAGAATATTGTATACTTAGCAAAATAAAAAGTAAAGAGTAAAGATTGGAATATTAGTCACCTTCATGCTACTGTGATGAGATACTTGAAGTAATCAGCCTATCAAGAGAAAGGGAGTTATATTTAGCTCACAGTTTAGAGGTTCAAGTCCAAGGTCTGGCACCCTGTTTGTATGACCCACTAGCAAGGACAGAACACCATGACAGAGTCTGTGTTGAAACCAACTTCATGTTTTCAGCCAGGAGAGGAATGAGGCATAATCTCATGGTCCCTTTTAAGGAAGTCACCCCAATGGCCTAAGAACCCCCTTCAGGCCCCACCTCTTGAAAGTTCACAGTATCTTCCCTAACTGCTACCATGGGAACCAAGCCTTTCTATCTAGCCATTTAGGGAGACTAATTCTCAATTGGGTCCCACAACCCTTTAGCAAGTGTCTTAAACAAGGATTTGCTAAGAGTTGAAAACATTTCTCAAACATGGGACCGTATTTATCAACATGGAACGCCTGCTCATCACTCAGTAGCTAGTATTTCCTGTTTCTGGCTCTTTAACTTAAAGAGAGGAAATGGTCTTCTCATATTGGTTGTCAGCATCTCTAGCGTTGAGACCAACAGTTTAAGTCTGAACTTGAAAGTCAGACTTCCTAAAGTGTGTGTGTGTGTGTGTGTGTGTGTGTGTGTGTGTGTGTGTGTGGTTTATATATGTGTTCATGATCATGCCTGTGTGCATAAATAAGATGACTTCAGATATCTCTCTCAGTCACTTTCCACCTTGATTTTTGATACAGTGAACCTTTTTCTTGCTGAACCTGAAGTGTACCAACTCAGCTAGATTAGCCAATAAGACCCATGTATAGTGGATTTATGATGTTACATTATAAATAATTGTCCCTCCTATGAGTTTAATAAAAAGCACTGACTGATCAAAGGCAGACAGGAAGTGTGGGCGGGGCTACCAGACTAAGAAAACTCTGGGAACAGGAAGAACAGAGCAGAATGCCGGAGAGAAGCCAGAAGATGCCCAGGCCTTAGGCCGATCAGCCTAAAATTAATGTAAGCAACTATGTGTTTCTGTGGGTCTGTGGGTCTGCGGGTCTAAACCTTGAGGCTAGGTCCAAAAGTCCGGGCCAGAAACCTCCATACACCCATGGATCCTATGGTCTCCTCCCATTTCTACACCACAGACCAGCAATGGGATTACAGGTTTGAACCACAAACCTAGCTTTTTGGGGGAGGAAAAGGTGTTTGGGCTCTGAACTCAGGTCCTCAGGCTTGCACAATAAGTACTTTATTGATGAAACCATCTTCCAATCTCTGACCTGTTTTCTGTTTGAGTTTGTACAGATCACATAAACTTCACAGAAATAAATAACAAATCTATAAGTGAAAAAAGAAAGAACATATGAGCATAAAAAACTGTGAGGATGAAGACAATAGATGTTTCTGACACAGATGTTATAATCATCTGCAAATGTCAACCAGACCTAATTACCTACTACCTGTTATCTGCAAATGCTAATTTTAGTGTGTGTTAGTTTATCACGTTCCTTAACAAATAGCGTAGAAGTTGGGTACTAGATGCCAACGTATGACAAGCTCAACCTCTATGCTGTTCTGAGGAAGACAATGAAGTTCAGTGGCCTACCAAGGGACACCCTGTTTCTTCAGTGGCCTAACAGACCAGCACCCAAGGTCCAAGCCCAATTTAAAGCCTTCTCCACACCATTATACTTTCACCTATGAGGGGGAAAATGTGGAAGCAAGAGTCACTGAGTACACAAGAAGCCAGTGGCCCATTATTTACAACACTCGGCTTAGAATTGTGTTGACCACCTGTCTAAGTTTACCCACAGAGAAAAGGTTTCCTGAGGTGCAGAACTTTCAACTTAATACCGAGGTAGTACCAAATACAGAAGACAGTCAGCATCTAAGGTCACGTGGCCCTGCTGTAGTGCAATGACAGAAACTAGGTAAGTTACAAAGAACAGTCATAGTTCTGGAGGGTGGGAAGCCCCAAGTCAAGGTATCACAAGCGCAGCTGCCCAGTCAGGACTGTTTCGTACTTCCAAGATGGTGCCTTACTATCACATTCTCCCAAAAGGAAAAATGCTGTGTTCTCACAGCTCAAGGAAAGGACCTCACCCAGCTGCCTCCTCCAACGCCCTGTGAAGAAGTGAAGCCTCTATGACACGTTCCTTTCCTAAAGGTGATTTTTTTGGCATTAGGGGCAAAGTTTCCACATGAATTTTGGAGGAAGCATCATCATTCAAATCATTGTGGATGCCTTACTTAAGGTAGACCTCAGTAAATCCTCACTGGATAAATGAAGAAATGTCTCCAGAGTAGCGATCAAGTGCTCTCCGTAGACAGATGGTTTATGCTGATAAAGTAAGCCACTCAAGGGGGAAAACAGGAAGAGTCTGGCCCAGAGTAAGTCTCACATATAGAACCTTGCTCAAAATGAATTTCCAGAAAGAAAGGGACAATAGAAAAGTAAAGATGGACCAAAAAGGACTTGACTCTTAAGAGAAAAGTCTGGCCAACAAAACAGCCATAAGAGCCAATGAGATGCTCAGGGGGTAAAGAGACTTGCTGCTTAGCATAATGACTTCAATTTATTCCCCTGACCCTCTGGTAGAAGAAGGAAGGTGAACTCCACAAGTGACATGGACACACCACAGGCAAAATAAAAGAATAAATAGGTATAACTTAAAGCATAAAAGCAACAAATAGCAATAGCAGGAATGTAAAGTTGACCTGACTTGTCTCTCTGAGGTTCAGGAACAGGAAAGAAGTCAGAATGCAGAGCTAATGTCAGGGGACAACTGCATTGCTGTAAGGCAGGGACTAAATCTCTGAGTTACAAGCTAAGAGTACAATGAAGGGGAACCCTAAAAGGAAACGGTGTTAAGCCCAGAGATGGGACAGTCTATAGGACAGAAACAGGAGGACAAAAGAAAGGATGCAGTTATCTAATGATTTTCAGGACAATCAAAAGGTTTTGTATGGCCAGCCTGAGAGCCTAAAACAGTCTGGAAGGACAGAGCGATATTGCAGGGCCCAAGAATTTTCCATGCACAAAGAGCAGTTGTTGTCTATTAATACAGACTCCCATCCTTTCAGCCCCCAATCTACTGCTCAATTAACCTGGCAAAATAAGTACTTCCTTGCAACACATTGTGTAAAATCATATATTAGCAATACACCACACTCGGAGTGTAGAGAAGCTACCACTTCCCTTTTTAATGACAATAGTTACTGAATTAAATTTGATGATGAGAGATGGTAACTATGCCCATTTTTAATTAATAGCTTTTCACCTCAATCAGAATCTTTTTCAGGTCACCTTGAACAAATCACAGCTCTTCTCTGAACCCGAGACTCATTCCTATTCCTTCTTCTCTGTGGCAACCTATTGATGGAGGGATTCCACCTCCACAGACCACAGTATTGAGGTTCTAAGCACTTTTTAGCCTTCATAGGATTTGTCACCTGTGTCAGACTCAAGACAAGGTGAACCAAACAGGTGCCTCCAGCTCCTAGAAGTTGGCTTCAGACCCAAGGAAGCAACTTGCCAAGATGAACTGGCCCAACCCTCTGAGAACCAGACACATTGAAAGACTCAGAGAGGTTCCTACTCCCCTGGCCCCCACCCAATAGCTCTACAACTGTTTCTGTTGCCAATGCATACCCAAGTTATTCTTTCAGCGGACCAAGACCACTGAACCACAGAGAATGAGGCCCATGTGCTCCATGATAAGGTCTGGCAGTGAAGCTGGGAACTCCCTCACAGGCTATGGGCATGGATGGTTCGGTGTGGATTTGGCTTGTGAAGAATACACTGTTCATTCCCATCCTCGTCCAGAGATCTATCACTGTCACTTTCTGGCTGCTTACCAAAGTATGTTCAGCAGGGCCATGTGCAAACTAGCTGAAGATGGAATCTGCATGAGAGACTCCACCTTTCTTGAGGTAGCCTGCCACGATTTGATTTGGGCCATTCATTTTCACTGTGTTGCCTTGTGGTTGGAGAGTGATAAAGAAGTCTGAAGCCCTCTTCTAGAGGGAACTCACAAGGGCATGTGTGCGTGCGTGTGTGCGAGTGAGCATATGTGTGCATCTGTGTGTGCATGTGTGTGTGTGTGTGTGTGTGTGTGTGTGTGTGTGTTTAGGAGAAAATTTTAATTGTTGCCAGGATTCATTATAATCTGGTGGGAGGAGGTGTCAACGAGCATTTGTGATCATGAATAGTCAGAAGCATAGAATCAAAAGGTTAATCCTACCGTGGACTCAGGAGCAGTTCTTGTAGGCCAGAGTTGACAAAGGCCAGGAGTCTACATGTCAGATCAAAGCAGGGCAAAAAGGAAGCAAAGGTTCTTATCCCAGGTCATTCTTTACCTTAGAGGAAACTGAGGGGCCCTGAGAAATAGCCCAACAATTAAATGGATATTTCTGATGAAGCCAAAAATAAGACCGCCCCCCTCTTTTTTCTTTAAATGGGTATGAGTATTTTGCCTGTATGTATATCTATGCTCTGTGTGTGGCTGATGCCAACAGAGGCCAGAAGAAGTTGTCAGATCCCCCTGGAAGTAGAGACATCTCAGGTTCTTTTTGGAACGTCCTGAATCTTAATGAGCTTCCCCTCAGGATAAAATAATCCACCTTTGAGGATATTGCTTTATAATATTTCTATTAGTAACTGTAAGAGGTTCAGAGAAGAAGGCTCTGTCTGTGGTGAGGAGAGACACTGGGATGACACTTTCCTTAGCCACTGACATGAGATATCTTACATTAAGGTTTAAGTAATCCTTGCCTCAAATCATTCAAGTTTAATCTCCATTGGGAAGTATTAAAAAGATGAAAATTAAATCTGACTCTTCTATTTGTAGATTTGGGAGATAATTAAGTAAGGCCAGAAGGATCCAAACAAGACTGTGGCTTTATAAAAATAAAATAAAATAAAATAAAATAAAACACTTAAACTCAGTGTGGTGCCTCTGAAGTGGTCTCCAGTGCCTCACAGGAAATCAGTAGATTATGCTTGCACAAAGAAGAAACTCACAGGATGAGAGATAGTTGCTCAGTCGTGAACCTCTTAACCCTTAGAACTACCAAGTAAACCTTTATTCTTTATAAATTGCTCAGCCCGTGGTAATGTATAAGAGTGACAGAAAATGAATTAAGTAATGGGGATAGCTGTTTTTCTCTTTGCATGTGCTCAGTCTCTCTTCTGACTTAATAGTGTGCCAGGAAACATATGGACAGTGCTAAAGATAGGCAGCCCCAATGATTTTCCACTGCTACCTTCAAATATTGCCATTCACAGATGCTAAGGGCTGGGACCACTGTCTACAGATTGTTGAGGGGGTGGCCAACTGTTTGGGTTTTGTTTACCAGCTTTGGATGAGTCAGAGATCCATGCATTATTCATAAACCTCAGGCTTGAAGTAAGATCCCTTGCAGGAAGTTCCCTCATAGAATCTGCTCATTGGACAGACTAATCGAGAGTTCAAGTCAACAGCATCGCATAATACACATGGAACCTTCCTTATAGTTTCAACTGTGGACTAATGTTCAGGGAGCTAGAGACAGAAGTTGGACAAGCAGACATTAAGTCAGAGTCCTGCCAGGTGTCTTATAAATTGATATCAAAGGCCTGCGAAAGCTCTGATAGTCCTCAAAGAGAGACAAGTGTAAAGGAAGAGCAAAAAATGGAATTAGAGAATATGAACAAAAATGTGAAATAATAAAACATTCCCTTAAAGCCCCCAGTTTCCCATTCTTTCCTTCTTTATCCCAACTACTCCATGTCTAAATTAGATTGTCTTGCTCTCTAAACTCCAGTGATCAACCAGCCTCTTTCTCCTTCGAAATGCACAGATGTCTAGCGGCAACTAACACAACTGTTCCTTCCCAAGGCATTGTTCTTGAACTAAATCAGTATCTACGTAAAGAGATTATAATGCACAATGGATATCTGTCTTTTGCAGTTGTTGGAAAATCACTTTATACTTCATACCAAAATGCATTGCAGAGTAATAAAAAAAAAAAAAAAGGAACATATGGCTATGATGAAGCTTATATGTCAACTTGATTGGGCACCAAGGAACCTAGATACTTGGTTAAGCATTATTTTGAGTCTGAAAGTTGAGAGTATTTCTGGATGAGAGTAGTGTTTCAGTGGATAGACAGAGTTATAGGCTCTGCTCAATGTGGATGGACCCCCATCAACAACACTGAAGGAAATAAAATAATAATAATAGACTGGCCTTGAACTTCTGATTCTTTTCTCTTAGCTTCCAAGATCTAGGAATTCCAACTCCGTAAAAATAATTCTTCATTTTTGCCTGCAATATCTTCAAGGTGAGTTCTGCTCTTGGCTCACTCTCAGACTCTAGTACAACAATATGCCATTGGCTAAGTCTCCAACTTGCTAAGATCATCTTTGGTGATCTTAGTGTCTATAATTTATGTAATCAAATTTCTTATAGTAGGTTAATAGTTTGATAGATGATAGGTAAATAAATGATAGATAGATAGATAGATAGATAGATAGATAGATAGATAGATAGATAGATAGATAGATAGATGGGTGGGTGGGTGGGTGGGTGGATGGATGGATGGATGGATGGATGGATGGATGGGTGGGTGGATGGATGGATAGATGACAGATAGATACAGACAGATAGGTAAGGTAGATGATAGACAAATAAATGATAGATAGATAGATAGATAGATAGATAGATAGATAGATAGATAGATAGATGATAGATAAAATATGAGACTGACAGACAAACAGGTATAGTCATTAACCTTGTAATATTTCAGTCAATAACAGACTTCTTGACAATCAGTACACAAGAATACAGTTCACAAGGATGTAGTGGAGAATTCTTTTCACCTAACAGAGTTCCTAGCCACAGTAGTGGGCTGGCACAACACACCACTCAAGTGATTGTGATGTTAATGCCATAAGTAAACCTGAAATGCTGCCAGTCATGCAAATCCAGCACATGCAGTTGTGTGCACAGGATCATTGATAAAGATGCTATGTAGCTTTGTTCCTGACTTTTGTTTTCTACACCACAATTTTCAATGCTCTTTTAGAATGTTACTCCTATGTATACAAACAGTTTGTAGGTCTAGGAGTAATCTCAGTGGTAGAGCACTTGCTTAACATGCACTGGGCATGACCATCAGCCCCACAAAATACACACACATAGTCTCGCATGCACATTTAAACAGTTTTCCCTATTAATGCTAGCAACATTTCACATTTATTGCATCTTTGTGTGTGTGTCTGTGTGTATGTCTCTGTGTGTCTGTGTGTGTGTATGTCTCTGTGTGTCTGTGTGTGTGTGTGTTCATGTGTGTTGTATGTTTGGGTGCCGGTGAATATGCCTGAGTATGATACTCAGAGGTCAGTATGAGGCATCTTCCTCAATAGCTCTTTATGAGACAGTTGTTTCTCACTGCACATGGAGCTCATGAATTTAGCCAGCTTAGCCACGGAACTGTCTCCAGCACCCACTAGCATTGACATTACAGACACATGTCACCATGCCTGTCTTTGACATGGATGCTGAGGATCCGAACTCAAGACCTCATGCTTGCACAGCAAACATTTTATCATCTGAACCATCTCCCCCGTCTCTTAATGCATCTCTTAATTATGTCAAGAGGTCAAGCCAGTTGATTGGCCTATACCATCTAGGTTTGTGTAAGTGGATTATGTTTGCACAATGACAAAAATGCCTCACAGATTCCTGACTCTACCTTGTCACCAAGTAGTGCATTACTGTGGATATTTATAGAAACATGTGGTTAAAATACCTACTGGCAATCTTTCCCTGAATATACATTTATTATAAGTCATTAAAAAATTATGTTTCAGAGCCTATCATTCGACTAAGAAAGTTTCCTATTGTTATTTTCTCCAGCTGCTTTCCTAGACCTCCAAAAATATATTGAACATCTTTTTAATATTTAATAATTATTTTTCATTCAGTTTATCCTGCCTTTTGAACAATTTTTTAAACTACATTTAGACCGTGGTGCAGCTCAGTGGTAGCATGCCTGTCTAGCATGTGTGAGGCCCTGAATTTGATCCCCAATACTGCAAGAGAAAAAAGACAAAAAGCAAAGCTGCCTTTCCCCGCCTTTTTGTACTTGGATGCTTGCACGTGGTTGAGATTCCACCAAGAAAATGAAGAACTGAGATAAATGGGGGTGGGTGGAGATGGAGCTGTGTTGAATCTCTGGTCACAGCAGGTGTTGTAGCTCCAACCACCTGTGAGTGAGGAACCACACAAAGTACCTTTTGGCTTCCTGGAGTCTGCCGATGCAGCCTTAGCAATGACTCTTCAAGTTCCCTGCCCCTTAATAAATTCTTTTCTCCTTAAAGTAACCAGAAGAAATTCATTGACTGCAACTAAGACACTATGACCAATAAAAGAAAGTAGAGCAGAAGTAATTGCAAACAAACAAGCTTCAAAGCCATGCTATCTTTATATTGGCTGTGTGACCTAGTTGAGTTGAAGTGACTGCTTGGTATCATTAAGTGACAGGAACTTGTAATTCATGGTACATAGAGTGGTAAAGCAGCTGCTTTGCCTGATTAACTGTGATCACTTTGAGTAAAACATCTGCCAAAGTCAAGACTGGAGCTTCCATTTTGATTTCTATAGTAAATCATGGTGTGGACTGGAGTCATACAACCTACAGATGGCAACAGCTGGCTCCTTAAGTGTCCTCAACTTTTTCAAAGTGGAGGAGGATCTGCAAGGATCTGAAGACATCATATGAAGCTCTCACCAGATTAATAAGAACAATATTTTTAAAAATAAAATTAAAAAAAAAGCAAAGAGAGCTGACAGATTACTCAATAGGTAAGAGCTTATAAGACTTTTGCAGAAAGTTCCTGCCATCCACATTAGACAGGTCAGGACTACATGTAACTCCAGCTCCAAGGGAGTCTAACACTTCTGGCGTCTTTGGGAGCTCAGATACATGAGCAGAAACACACGCGCACACACACACAATTAAAAAGTAAAGCTAACTCCTAAAATATATTTTTTTAAAAAAGAGAAAAAAAAACCAAAATTTTAAAAATCTCTAAAACTGAATGGATTGAAGGAGGTTGAGCCAAGTACAGAGTGTAAAGGGCTTGCCGCAGAAGTATGAGGACCTGAGTTCAGATTCACAGCATTCCCATAAAAAGCTGGCCCTTGCCTGTGTTTATAAATCCCAGTGCTGGGGAAGCAGAGACAGGAGGGTCCCTGAGGCTTTGCTGATTAGCCCATCTAGACAAATCAGTAAGTTCCAGGTTAAGTGGGAGACTCTGTCTCAAAAAGTAAAGTGAGAGCAACTGAAGAACTGACGGTGACCTCTAACCTCACCACCTACCCACAAAACAGGTTTACAGTCTTAAATTCTCACAGGAACGTTATTAGAAAATCAGGGTGCTTCTGGGTCTCCACTGAAGTTTGTTTCCGCTTTGTGTTGTAGCGTTAAGACTCAAAACCAGGACCTCATGCATCTAACAATGGACTCTACCATGTAACACATTCTCCAGCCCAGAATTTGTCACCTTTTAGAATCACAGGACTCTCTGAACCAAAGACAAATGCAGAATGAAATCTGGCCAGTTACTCATTGTCTATACAGGGTTGAATTGATGTCCTCACAGATCTCTTATATGAAAGTCGGGGCATGACTTGGGGAGGAAAAAAGCCCCCAGAATCAGAATGAGATCACTTGAGAGGATCTGGAGGACTAAGTCCCCCAACATCATTGCTTTGTCCCCGTATCATTGAACAGCCCTTCTAATGGCCTCCCCTGAAACATAGGCTTCATACGGGCATTCTAACTCTCCTTGTACCTTTCCCCTGTGTCTTTCTCTCCATCCAATCACAACCACTTCCAGATTCCAGAATCGGGATGCCCAGAGGAGCCAATTTAAACAAGCAAACTTGGAAAGAAAAAGATTCACACCACAAAAGAATCACAAGGTTTTCTAATTAACATTGGCAGATTAGAAAATATACTGGGTGTTCTACCAGGAAAAACTGGTAGTGTGTGCCAAATCGTTAGCCTGGGTGTACTAACCTGAAATTCAGGATTTGTTGGATTCGGTACCAATGGTTAAGTCGCTTGGTTGGGTAGAGTCTGTACCCTGCTGTAGCTTATTGTTAAGAGAAATAAAAACGCCAAGACTCCAGAGACGTAAGAAAATCAAATTTTCACATCTCACGTACACCCTAAGCTCAGAAGACGTTGTCTTTTCTAAAACTTTGAGAAAAACATTGATGAAGAATCAGGATCCTTGAAGAACACTTTGCTGAATGTCTTCAGTAACCTGGGAGAAGTAAGGTGAGGGACTTAGCTACTGAAATTAGTTCCCTGATTCTGGCAGATTTGGTGAGTGCTCAGACGGGTAGCCATCAAATGTAACTGGCAGAAATGGTGGATTTGGTAACATAATAGCGGAGTGATTTAACTTGCAAGATTTTTTTGGTGCAGGCTATTTGGCAATGGTGTTCCTAAAACTGAACCAGATGGGCAGCCTACAATGTCTTACCCTCTCTAGATCTTTGACCTACCTAATTAAGAAAGTAAATCCGCATATTTGCAGTCAATTAATTTTCAGTAAGGTTGCCAAGAACACATAATGGGGAAATGTAATCTTTTTGTAAACAGTGTTAGAAAAACTGGACACCCACATGCAGAGGGATGGAATTATGCCAAACTCAAAATTGATTAAAGATAAATACAAGGCTTAAAACAGTAAAACTGACTAGGCATGGTGGCTCACACCTTTAATCCCAGCACTTGAAAGGCAGAGGCAGATGTGTCTCTGGGCATTTGAAGCCAGTCTTGTCTATGTAGTGAATTCTACATAGCTGGAGGAACAATCCATTGAATACAGAAACAGTCTACAGAAAAGGAGAACATATCTGTAAACCATAGGCCCTGACAAGATACTCAAGATGCAGAAGGAACTCAATCGTTTAAAACACAAACCAACGTAAATGCAAACAGAGGACTCGAACCAACATACCTCTAGAGAGACATTCAACAGCACTAGTCACTGAGGAAGTAAAAATCAAAGCCCAAAGGAGGCATCACTGCACACCTGTTAGAATGGCTATTGTCAAAAACTCAAAAGAAAATAAGAGTCAGAATACCAGGAAGTCTGCTATGAAACAGTCTCCCCTAGAAATGACTTCATAAACCAGATGAAACAATGGTAATATCAATGAACATGGGAAAACAGAATGAGGGAAATTCCCCAGAGCCCCACCCAATCCCCAGACAAAGAGTAACAGGCAACTAATGATTTCTGGGAGAAGGAGAATTAGTCTCTCCCAGGGATGACCCCCCCTTATTGGCTAACCAATGCAGAATTGTCAGCCTTAAAACCATATTCATATTTTAAAAAATGGGCTCAGCAAGTTATGTGTGTTTGTGCTTACTTATATGTGTGTGTATACACACACATACACACACATACATAACAAAAATAGTCAAAGAAGAGGCTATTGACTTGAGGGGGGGGCATGGGAAGGGCTCCAGGGAAGATATTTGGAAGAGATGGCCAGGGGGAGGGAATGGAGAAGGAAAAAGAGATGTGACCCAATTTCAATTAAAAAATATATATTTTACAAAAGTCAAATGATAACATGCCATCAAGAACATAGAGAAACAGAGATCCTTGCATGTTACTGTGAGAACGGAAGTTTGTGCAGTCATTATGGAAAGTTGCAGAAAGGCCTATCCATACATTCAAAATAGAAACTGTCATATGATCCAGCAATTCTACTTTTAGGCCTACATCCAAAAGGAATAAAATCAGTGAGTAAAAGGACACCTGAATTTTCATGTTTGTTACAGCATTACTCATGATTGTCACCATATGGACCCCAGCTAAGTGCTCATCAACGGTTGAATAGATAAAGACATGTGATATGTATATACAGTGGAATACTATTAAACATAGACAGGGAAATGCCCTCATCTACAACATAGAGGAATCTGGAATGCACTATATTGTGTGAAATAAACCAGATACCTGACTGTAGTTTGGATCTTGAATGAGCTCCCAAACACCCAGATGCTAAAGGATTAGTCTACAATGCTACCAGAGAATGTTTAAAAGGTAGGGTTTCATGAAACGTTGTGGGTGATTAGGAAAGTAGCTTTGAAGGAGATTGTGGGACCCAGTCACTTCTACTCTCCCTCCTTGGGTAGATGGGTCTCCCACATTCCCACTGTGATTGGCTGAGGTACCCACAGAACCAACCAATCATGGACCTTGAATTGAAATAAATCTTTCTTCTTTTAAAGTTCATTTATCTCAGATACCATTACTAACAGAACACTGGCAGGGGCTAGGGAAGCAGCTCAGTCAGTAAAGTGCTTGTAACCAAGCATGAATCACCTGCATTAGATCCCTAACATCATTATAAAAGTTGGTACACAGAGTATGCACCTTTAATCCCAGGATGGGGATGTGGTAGGAGGATCCCCAACACTCACTGGCCAGCCAGTCTAGTCAAATCCATGAAGTTCCAGATCAGTGAGACCTTCTCTCTCAAAAATAAGGTGGAAAACAGCTGAGAAAGATACCTGACATTGACCTCTGGCGACCACACACATGAGCATGCACACTAGCAAAAACCTGGGCACACACCTACGTGAACATGAAAATACACCACACACACAAAGAAAGCTGACAAGCACATAGAACACACACACTATGTGATTGCACTCGCATGTGAAGCAAAAAAAAAAAAAAAAAAATGATTTGTAGGCTCAGGGAACAGAATTATGTTTCCTGAGAGCTGGAGAGCTATGGGATTGGAGAGAAGCTGATAGGATATTTTAGTTAAACCTCAAGAGGTCTGCCAGATAATGGGGTGACCATAACCATTAGCAATGCTTTATATGCTTGAAAATTACCCAAAGGATAGAATCTGAATGTTCTCATCATAGAAAAATATAAACTATGTGAGAAAATAAATATGATAATTAGCCTGATTTGGCCATTCCATAGTGTGCACATGTTGTATGTCATATATATGTACTATTTTTAGCAAAGCATAGCAGCACAGTCCTGTAATCCCAACACTCAGGAGACTGCAGCAGGGAGATTGATAGCTCGAGACTAGCCTACTGGGTTACTTTATGAGTCTCAAAAATTACAAACACAAATATATGTAAGTATAATATATATAAATGTGTGTATATATATGTTACTTTATTTAATAATTAAAAATAAAGTCTAGTCTTAACACACTAGAAAACTTCAAGATTACTGATTTTGCTCAAGATCCATTTAGTATACCCTACTTCACATCTGCAGAGAGCAGATGTAAAGTATTTTGTGGATTTGTGGATTATCAAAATCTCAATCAGGAACATCAGTGGTTGCCACTATTCCTAAAGCTGTCTCTAACAGAACTAATGGCCTGACCTACAGTGCACAGTGATGCTTTTTTAAATGCTTTTCTCTTTATTCTACCAAGCCTAGAACACCAGATGCACACTTTTCCGTGATTGAGATGGCACCTCCCTGTGCCTCTCAAGGCCTCCTGATGCCTTTGAGCTATAACAACTGTCTATACCTCTTTCCACATGAAAAAAAAAAAAAAGAACTTTTCTCTGGCTTAAGAATTCCTCAGGTCCCCTCTACTAATAACCATAGAAAATTTCTATCAGAAATATGGAGCGTGTGAAAAATCCATAACCGTCAGAGGATGCTGCTAAAATAATTTGCTGATACTGAGAGCTTTCTTGGTGAATAAATGTCCAAAAATAAGAATTTAGATTCAGATCATTTTGTTTCAGGAATTATTAGAAAGATAATCTTCATTAAAAATAATCCACGTGCAATCAATTTAGTAGACTTAAATTTGTAACTTTCTGTGCTTAAAAAGAAATAAGTAAAGATAGAAATGCAGTGGTTAAACCTATTGCTCCCTGGAACTAACAAGTCACCTCTAATTAAATCCCTGAATGGAGTGAGTCCCTGAGACTCAACTGCCTTTGACCAACAATCCATCCCTGCTGAATAGGCTTTTTCTTGCTATTGTTTTTAACGTAGGCATAACTACAGATCATTTCTCTTGGTGCTGGAATCACTATGGAATTTGCTAGTTTGACTGAAGACTTAAGCTCACTAGACCTCGATTGTGAAAGAATAATAATGCCTTCACCATAAATCCCATCAGTAGAGAAGTTATGGAGATGAATGAAGCCATGCGGGGCCAATTTCCTATCTTATGTAAATCTGACTCAGTCAGAGTCATACAGGATTAGAACCATTGACACTTTCTCAGAGTCCTGGGAGAAAGTCGCTTTATCAATGTCCACTTGGCACAATTTTGAAACACAACAACATCCATCCTGCCAACTCACTGACTTACTATGGCAGGTTGTGATATTTTATTGCGTTATGCCCAGAGCCACAGAAAAGTAGCATTTACAAGTTAAGCAAATGATGCAATAGGTACAACTTCCTTCGTTGGGGAATATTAAAGTTTTTTTTCCCCTTTATCCAGCTCCCCGAGGACCGCAGAAAGTTACAATGGAGACAGTCAGTACAGTTTCCCTAATGTTCAGCCCACAGATTAATGTCTACATTTGGCGGCAAAGAGGATCACAAAGAGTACATGGGAGATGCAGACAGACATTGTCGTTGGGGGCAGAGATGTGGAGTAATAAATCTAATTAGAGAATCTATTGCTTATGAGAAAGAGGGAAGATTCATGCTCGTCTCGGGGCCAATAACAAGTGTGGATTTTATGAATGAGGAAGCAGCTATGAATTAGCACTTCCAGGGAGACCTGCCAGCTGGTTTCCAGATTTTCAAAATATCACCTCCATCAAGGACTCTTGTTGAAGATGTCAGCCACCTGCTGAAGGCTGAAAGAGCCACTGGGGAAATGTACCACCAAAGGAATAAAGGAAGAAAGTCTAGGCGCTGCTGAGGCACTAAGGGTGGATTGATCATTTTGAGCATTGATAGTCAAGTGGGCCGTCAGTTGCCTGAACTAAGTTACTGAGAAGTCAGATGTAATAATATACATCTCAACATTCATGAAACAAGAACTAAACTCTAATGAGAAGCTCACACGGGGTATAACAAAGAGTCCTCAAAGAATTCAAAATAGAAAAGACAAATATGTAAGCTGACCCTTTTGCCCTTTTAATTTTTTATTTATTTACTTATTTAATTTTGTGTGTGTATGCACATGCACATGCATGCGTGGGTGCATATCTGTGCATGTGTTTGTGTGTAGAAACCAGAGGTCCAGTGTCTTCCTCCTCAATTACTCCCTGCCTTATTGGGTTTTGGGGGGTTTGTTTGTTTGTTTATTTTTTAGATAGAGTCTCTCACTGAACCTTGGATTCACTCGTTGGCTAGAGCCAGCAATCCCTCAGAATCCTCCTTATCCCCGTGTTGGGATTATAGCAATCCCCTGCATTGGGATTACAGGCCCGTGTCTACCACAGCCTGCACAGCTTTGGGATTGGCCTGACTAGGGTAATGAAGAAAAAAAGAAATGACAGGCACATGTACAGAAAAGCTGGGGTTGGGTGGGCTGTGTGCACCAGCTTGGTGGTGGAGATGCACCAGCTGGCTGGGAACTCAGAAGAGCCAACAAGGAGGCTGGTTTGGGAAAGTGAGCTAGCTAATCTTGATAGGTCTCTGTAGGTGGATAGTCTTCGGTTGCAGTCATCCAGGAGGAGGAAGCTGTGGTCGGTCCTTCCACACACAGTATCTGTACTGGGTCAGAAGAGTCCCATGTGTTTAAGACCCTGGTATCCTTAACATGATCATATAAAGAATATTCTCATTTGGAAGTACACTCACTCTCCATGGGTGTCACCACACCTGGCTTTTTTATATAGGTGTTGGGGTTTCAAACTCAGGTCCTCATGCTTGCACAGTAAGCTCTTTTCCCAGTGAGTCATCTCCCTTAACATGCTAACGTTGTCAGAGTCTGCCTTTCCACCCTACAGAAAATGTTATCTTTCCCAGTCACTGGCCTCTTTCATCAGCCAGCTGGGGAGAATGTAAGTTTCCTACAAAGTTGCAAGACTGTGAATTCAGTCCTGGAGAATGCAAGAATAAGACACAGGAAGAAACCTGAAATGAAGGATGAGGTGATACAGCAATATAAAAGACTGGTGAGGAGACAGAGCTGGGAGGAAGGATTGTGGGAGCCTCTGACACCGTGAAATAGATTAAAGAGAAGAATTCTAGAAGAGTTGTAGGGATAACTAGTCTCCATTTCTTTTTATGTTGGGTATCTCTGAAGATCAGGTCTTCTTTTCATTGCTTTGGGCTACTCTGTTGCTTTTTAAAATTCTGTCTACTTGTACGCATTAGACCAGATGGGACCTCACTTCTGCCTTCTAGGTCTGAGCTCACAGAACAGCAGTCAACCAGGCTGCTAAAGAACAGTCACAAAGGGGCTCATGTCCTCGTGGCTGTGCATATAAAATTGGAAAGGCAAACATTAAAGACAGCCCTATAGTCAGCACTATAAAATATTGGATAAGGCAGAGCTCGGGAGGCATCCTGACACGCAAAGAACTAGCCTGGGCAGTGGAGAGAGAGGTTTCTCAGCCACACCACTTAAAGTGGCAACTACCAAAAAAAAAAAAAGAACAATGAAAGCCAGGGCTGGAATAACAGGTATTAAGTAAAGTTCTTGCCATGCAAGCTTAAGTATCTGTGTTCAATTAAGAGAATCCCCCAAAAAATAGATGGGTGTAGTGGCATGCACTTATGATCCTCTTGCTGGGAGTCAGAATAGAGACAGGCGATCAACCCTAATAAGTGAGTGAAAGGCCAAGAGAGAGACCCAGTCTCAAAAAAAAAAAGAGTCTGAGGAGTGACACTGAGGTTGACCTTTGGCCTCCACAGGTATACACACACACATAAGTAAATGTCTTAGGGTTTTTCTTGTTGTGAAGAGACACCATGACCACGGCAACTCTTACAAGGAAACATTTGATTAAGGAGGCTGGCTTACAGTTTCAGAGGTCTGTCCATTATCACCATGTCAGGGAGTATGGTGATGTGCAGGTGGATGTAGTGTTAGAAGAGTAGCTGAAAGTCCTACATCTTGCAAGCAACAGAAAGTCAACCAGACACTGAGCAATATCCTAAGCATAGAAAAGCTCAGAGCCCGCCCCCACAGTGACACACTTCTCGGGCAAGGCCACACCCACTCCAACAAAGCCACACCTCCTAATAGTGCCCTCTCTATAAGCTTATGGGAGCCAAGTACATTCAAACTACCACAATAAATAAAATAAAAACAAAACCCAAAAAGTTCCAATCATTGATGAAGTCTTGGGAAAGCTGGAATCCTCGTGGGAAGCAATATGATGACTTTTCAATAGACTAAACATAGTTTTATCAGACAATCTCCCAATTCCACTTTAGGATTTCAAAGACATTATTTGTAAGTTTAAAAAGGAAGAAGAAGAAAATTCTGGCACAGCCTGAAGCAAAAATGAACTTTGAGAATATTATGCTAATTTAGCCAGCCAACCACAAAGCAAATACTATATAATTCCACTTGCATAAATTACATAGAGTAGCAGAATGCATGGGAAATAGAGTGGGGTTTCGGGACCTGGGGGAGGGGAGGCAGGTGAGGACTGTGGTTTAGTGTGTATAGAGTTGCAGTTTTAAATTATGAAAAAGATATTCTAGATTGGTTGCACAATACTGTGTGAGCATACTTAATACTCCAAAACTAAACGCTTAAAAGCAATTAAAATGGTACGTTGTGACACGTGTATTTTACCACAATTTAAATTGTGTTTAAGATGCAGATTAAGATAATTACGTCTGCTCTGTGGCTAGAAATCCTCGGCAGCGTCTAATCATTTGTGTCTTATCTGCATGAATCATGCAGGAAGAGTGTCATTCAGATTTGAGAGTCTCCCGGCTGCAGCAGTGCCAACCTGCAGGAACCGGGTCCAGGCAGACAGAGGTGTTTTGAGTTTGTCATTGTTATTTGTGTTGTTATGTTGCAGCTGGCAGGGGGATTACAATGCCTGGGGAGCTTGAGAGTCACTGCTGCCCATGTCCTTAGTTTTTAGGAGCCAATCCTAACTCACTCTGTGTAATAGAGAACTCACTTGCCAGCCCCGAAATCAGGTTCTTGTTCAGATCGCCTCGGACTCATCGAGAAACGCCTATGACTTAGAGCTGTCATTTCCCATCCCTGAAAAGGCTCTTATTGATCCGAAAGGCTCAGACAAGGGTGAATTTTGAAGCAGTGCTAATTGAAAACTGCTAGCTGAGATGTTTAAGTGTTACCTGGGCCTTCTCCCCTCGGTCTACCTAGTCCCACTTTAGCAGCGATCCACCCATACATCTGCCCCCTCCCCGCCCTCTGTGTGTGTCCCTCATCCCACACTTGGTTGCTTTGATTATATGTGTGCTGCGAGTGGCTGATGATTAAGGGAACACTGTGCCATTTAATCAAGTGTAGCCAGCGGGTACTAAATGCCGTCAGAAATCTCAGATTGTATCCTTTTGTGCCAATTAGCTTCGTGTACAGAAAATTCTGATCTTTGGCCCGAGCTACACTTTTCTTCAGCTTCACATGCCATTAGTTGCAAAAGAATTCTAGGAAAATGCAGCTGGGTCATGCACAGTAGCTCATCCTTACCATGAGAGGGGGTGTGCAACAGATTTACAGATATGTTTCTATTTCATGAATTCTATTTGGTATTATAATAAAACCCTGGTGCCATATATTGGGGAAAAGCTGAAATATCAGAGAGATAGAGAAACAAACCACGGCTACTTCTTACCCACCAACTCTTCCAAACCTGTCTCCACGAATCCTCAGACCGAAAGTCTCTCCATCTTCAGCCAAAAAGGGAAGTTGGCAGGCAAAGCTGAACTCTTCCTTCTCTCTTTGCCCAGCTAGCTCACTTCCTGGTTCAACTTTTCTAGAGCTAGGATTAAAGGTGTGTACCACCACGCCCTGGTTCTGGTAAGCCTTGAACTCACAGAAAACCAGAGAGATCTCTGCCTCCCAAGTGATGAGTTTAAAGATGTGGGTCATCTCTGTGACCTTCAAGGCTTGGCTCTGTAGTTGGCTCTGTCCTCTGATATTTCAAACAATTTTTATTAAATGTACAATATACCACCACATTTATCCAATGGTGTATTACCTATATAACATTGTATATATTGTTTATTAACCATATACATTGTTACAAACCTACTAGGTGCTGGGCATAGATTCAGACGTGTGAATAGAAACAAGTCAGTCTAGAGACTCTGAGGTGAAGACCACTTTCTCCTCTTCCTGAGGCCTCGGGTTTGGTTCTCAGCATCTATTTGACAGCTCACAATCATCTGTAACTGTTTCAGGGGATCTGACTCCCTCTCTGCCCTTCTTAGACACTACACATATGTAATATACAGATATACAAATAAAATAAAATATTTTTTTAATCAGCAAGTAATTTCCCAGCTGTGGAAGTTGTCCTTTACCAGAATATTGTCAAATTTTAAATATTTCTTATTAAAAAGGTGTTAAGATAATAATTTTATGTTATATGAGGTTTTTATTTCATTTTACTTTATTTTTTTTTGACATTGCAAACCAAACCAAGGACCCCGTGTATACTAGATAAATTCTGTATCACTGAGCCACACCTTAGCACGATGGTACATACTTTTATTCACAATTGAAATTACTTTAAAAAAATAAAAATAAAAAGACTTAGCCAGGTATATTAGCATACACCTATAATCCCAGCACTGGGGATGCTGAAACTGGATAATTATGGGATCAAGGTCAGCCTGGGCTGTTTTACAAGCCACCACTACCCCTCATCAATCAATCAATCAATTAAATAAAAAATATTTGTAGCTCAGATGCAAAATAAGACTTAAGAATTCATTTGCATTATTATCTGGGTACCTTTTGTGCTGTTCAAAAAAAAAACAATTTAAAGCATGTTTTCAAAATTCTCCTGATTACGTTGAGAAGATTCTGGGAACCACTGGAAGTTATTACTCAGGCAGTTTCTTAAACTATCTTCAAAGTTAGACTTGAAAGTGTCTTCAACCTCTGGGGCACAGGGTCAGGTGGGTCTGAGGAGAAAACATACATTGCAAATACTGATTGCATCTTCTTCTAGCTTTCTAATGTAATCTGCTTTGCAGATTGGAATTAGCATAACATCCCTGGTAATGCCAAGCAGACATGGGCTGAGCAGCAGTGTTATCTGGGGCTTTGATTTTGTTCTTTGGAAAGTTGCTTTAGGTGAAACATGGTAAAGCCTTGGACTTCCTTGCCAGGGTTCAAAGGGAGAATGTCACAGCCCTTTCCTTCTCCAAACAATAAGCAATGAGCCTTAATAGTCTGCTTCAGGGACTGGCCCAGCATTTAAAACAATTCTGTTGTCACCAGATCCCCCCCCCCCCAGTTCCATTTGACCTTTTGGAGCAACACTGTCAATAACAGAAGTGGTTGAGCCAGTTACATTTAGAATGTGCTATCTGAAAGGCACCTAAGCTATGCCCTTTCTGGTAACACGGGCTTGCATACACCTACACAAAAGTACAGGTTTTCTAAGTGTTAATTTCTTACTGATTGCATGCTGTCCTCTCTCATCTCTTAAAATTCACCCTAAATCTATGACAGGCAGAGGGCTCCCCTGTTCACTGTCTGACTCAGGACTTCATGGAGCTCCTTGGTTATGAATTATTACCCTCCTTTAATACTAAGGACTGACAACATCTAAGAAACTGATTCTCTAGCCAGTTTAGAGCCCAGAGAGGGTGAGGCACATTCTGGATCTTGGGAAGAATTGCTGTGGAGGGGGTAGGCTACATGTATGAGTAAGCCCTCTGCTTAGTATCTCACACTCACAAGTTCTCAGCCCTCTACCCACAGAGAGGCTTCCCCCACGAATGCCAGTTTGACTGTTCCTCACTGAGCCTCTGTGTTAGTACTTGGGAATCACCGTACACCCCTGGCCATTTTTTTTTCTTCCACCCATAACCTAGGACAGAACACAATGTTTCCAGACCAAGATACCAGCTGTCACATCATCCGAAAGACAAATAAGAGCCTTGACCTAAATACTTAATCAAACTTGTCATTTTTATGATGGTAGAACTACAAGATGAATCTGTGGCTTTGACTCTTCCTTTGTGAAGAAGAGAGAACGTGGCAACCATTCTGCCAACAGACCCCATTCTTCTCAGGAAAAGCACTTTTCCCCATGGAGCGAGTAGGTTGCTGTTGACCTTAAACCCTTCTGATAAAGCGTGTCTTCACTTTTTCCCGGCTCCAGATATTGCCATCATTGCTATTGTTCTTCTCCGGGTTAATTATACCAAATTGTGGTAACTTTCTCAAGTGTATCACTCAAGGATGGTTCAGATTTTAACTTGCAAGTACTTGTGATCAAGACACATGAATTGCATGCTAATGAAAGGTCACAGGAGCTATCATTGTACCACGGATTTTTTTTTATGTATTTTCCCTAATTAGGATGTCTTCATTCTGTCTCTCTGAACATAAAATTACTACTTGTTCATTATTTTAAAATCCAGGCAGAATAGGAATATGAATGTGAAAAAATAAAAGCCCTTTATAACCACACCAACCTCTGAAGTGTTTACCCATTGAAATGTTGTTGATAGGCTGTAACGTTAACTCTAAAAATGAGTAGGTTGTCAGTTGAACAGTTTTGTATCTCCATTGTTTTAGATTTAAAAGGTTGTCCAGTTATTATCAATATTTGTTTCTAGAACTTCTCTAGGACACACAAAGAAACCCCTATTCTGATAGCAGTCACCTGTCCCCTCTGTCTCTAGCAATCACTAGCCTGTTTTTGGTCTCTCTGCATTTGTCTGTTCTGAATACTTAGTATAAATGAACATGTAGTGGTGCTGGTTAGTTTTCCCATTGCTGGAAAAAAAGAAGTGTGGCTGGGAAGGCTTTCTCTTGGCTCGTGGTTTGAGGATTTGATCCATTATGGTGAGGATTGTTGTATGAGGTTTCTGGCCTGGACTTTCCAGCCTAGCCTGATGGCCCGGACTTTTAGATCCACAGTCCCGTGGTCCTACAGAGACACATTGATTGTACGCTGATTGACCTGGGGCCCAGGTGTCGCACAAAAGAATGAGACTCAGGGATAGATTTCTGAAGAAGTTGGAGATACTAGAGGGAATAAACACCACAGTCAAATCTTACCCAGCTATCTTCTAGCTTCCTCAGCCTTGATTCCCTTGGAATGGCTTTCTCTGTGTTTGAATCCCGACTTAAGTATTCTATCAGTAATTAAGGCGTGGCTCCACCACTGCCTACTTGGGAGCCTGGAATTCCTTCTATAATCTGAAGTGACCTTGACTCAGTTGGGATTAAGGGTGTAGGTCACCACTCCCAGGATACTCCCTGTGCTGGGATTAAAGGTTTGAATCACCACTCTGATTTTTCTAGACTGACTGTGGTTAGAGCTCTGGGACTTCTGGAGCTTTTACTAACCCCACACATAGACTGTGGGTAGATTCCCTCTGCTATCTCCAAAACTTCTGAAACTTTATTAAGTCCCCACACCCAGGCATTTCACTTGCTAACTCTTTACCCTTAAACTAACCCATGTCTCTTATTCTCTTTAGCCCTGAGGCTCGGTGCCTTTTCTCAGAGCAGCATAGTTGTCCTCTGCATCTGTGGCATCTCTGTCCTCTGCTCTGTAATTCCTGTTCCCTGAGTTTCTTAGTCGGGTAGCCCTGCCCATACTTCCTATCTGCCTTTGGCCAATCAGCGTTTTTTATTAAACTAGTAGGCGGGACAATTATTTACAATGTAACATCATAAATCTACCACAGAGGATGTCACGGCAGTGGGTTCTGAAGTAGATGGCCACGCCACGTCCACAGCCAAGAGACAGATTAATGAACACTGGTGCTCAGCTTACTTTCTCACTTTGGTTTTGTTACGTTCCCCCCCCCTCACACACACACACACACACACACACACACACACACACACACACACACACACACACACACATACACACCAGAGAGAGAATAAGAGCATGCATGCACAGTTAAAGCACATTCCCACCCCGGTTAACCTAGTCTAGATAACCGTTCACAGATATGCCCAGAATCTATTCCTGTGGTGATTTTAAATTCTGTCACACTGACAACACAAACCTACCATGGCTGTCTTTTCAACAAAAAGTCTTTCAACACAGTATTTCCATGTTCAACCATGTTGTTGTATGGTATTGTGTGTGTGTGTGTGTGTGTGTGTGTGTGTGTGTGTGTGTGTGTGTGTGTGTGTGTTCTGACAAATAAAGCTGTCTGGAGTCAGAGGGTAGAGCTAGCCACTAAACCATAGAGGCCAGGCAGTGGAGGCTCATGCCTTTAATCCCAACACACTTGGGAAGTGGAGACAGGATCTCCACACCCTCCCCTCCAGTTCCAGTCAAAGGATTTATAGAGCTAAGAAGTCTGTAGTGGCTGCTCTGTTTCTCTGATCTTTCAGCTTTCACACTAATATCTCACTGTGTTTTTATTAATAAGACTTATTAGATTCACGTATCCCCATGTAGCATGTGATAGTACTTTTGTCCATTTTATGCCTGAGTACTGCACTGTATGTCCGTTCTGAATGCTTATCTACCCATTTTTCTATTCACCTCTGAACATTTGAAGCCCACATTTAGAGCATTGTGAGTAACAGTGATTTGAATATTCATATCATAGAATTAGTGAGACTATGTTTCAATTTTCTTGACCTGCATACTGTAGGGAAGAAGCTTCGGACCCTTTCTCAATGTGACTCTATATTGACAGGTAAGTCTATTGTGACGTATTATTTTTCCAAATTGCTTGCTCCACCTTCCCATACAGAATTAGCAGACCATCCTGTGGCCAAATTACTTAAGTATCCTTTACTGGAAGAATACATGCCCACACCCTAATTCAGCATGTCCAACATGTCACTGGCCTTGACTAGTGGGACCTAACACAATGATCAATAGCAGCATTGATGTGGCAAAGCTGGAGTTTTACAAGGCTGTCCAAGTCTCTCAAGTCCTTTTCTTCTGTCGTGGGTGGGAACTTCTTAAAGAATGAGTGGATAAAGGAAGCTGGAAGGCAGTTGTCTATAGCCCACGTTACCATATATGGTAGAGAGAAGTTACCGTTATACAGACCAAAGCTTGGCTTTTATAGTCATTACCGCGGCAAAGCAGACTAACGCATAAATAAATCATTTAGTACCTGCTTTTCCTACCCAAGAGTACAGAAAGCATAATCTTAACACTCATAAACTCATACTTGTTCCAAAAACGGAGGTCCAAACAGCTTAAGTGATTTGTTCTAGCTGAGATAAATAATAAGAAAAGCAAAGTCAATTTTTTTTTTAACGTGTTTATTTGGAGGGGTGAGTGCCCCGCACACAAGTAATGGAAGAAGACAACTTCCAAGAGCTGGTTCTTTCTTCCCACTGTGGGTTCTGGGGATTGAACTCAGAAATCACCAAGCTTGGCAGCAAGTACCTTTATATCCTCTGAGCCATTTTGCCAGCCCTCCGAGCCAATTTTTTAAATCTACTTTTCCATCAAAGCAAAGGAAGAGGTAATCTGGAACATTTCAGTGGGATGTTTACAAAAAAAGTCCAGGCTGCTAGATGGTTCCTGGGTGGAAAATCCCAAACTGATTCTTGCTGTACTGATGAGTTCCGTGCTAATTGGAAAATTACAATAAGCCAGAATGTGTGCTCTGGTTTTCTCAAACAAAAACAAACAAAAAAGTCTTTTAATGGAGAAAAGGAGATAATTATAAGACTGAATCCCTATTCCTTATCTCTGCAGCCATTGGGGCTGGAATCTTTACTAACAAATAGTTGGCTGCTTCCAGGCATTCTGTGCGCCTTACCAAATAGCACTCTCCCTGCCTGACTTAGCATAATTGCCTGCCTGTGCCCCAGAGGTTGAGTTCCTGGCCAGCAAGGGACTCCAGAATGGAAGAAATTGCAGCTAGCACCTACATTCTATCCAATTTAAGGTACTGTTCCCATATCTCTATCTTTCCATAAATAAATAACAATTTTATGTAACTAACCTTGGGAACAAAGGACTGTGGTATAGTGCCATTGTCGTTAAACAATAGCCAGCCACTTAACAAGTCCCTGGGGTCAGACCACTCTAGGCTTTGGGATTCCAGGGCACTTGTGGGTCACTAGTGCACTCCAGAAACTTAGACCAGGAAACAATTTAGGAAGAGTTTTATTTTCAGATACTTCTGTGAGTAAACAAAACTCCACTAGAAATAATTGATTTGCATACTTTTGTGCAGGAGAAAATAAATAAATAGGTAGGAAGTTACTTTATCTGTTGCTTTTGTCCCTTGGATTTGCATGTACTTTACTCAAACATTTAGCATGTTTTTTTTATTAAATGTATTTATATTTTATGTATGTGAGTATCTTGCCTGAACAATGTCTGTGTACCGTGTGTGTGTGTGTGTGTGTGTGTGTGTGTGTGTGTGTGTGTGTGTGTGTGTGTAATGCTCACAGAAGCCAGAAGAGGGCGCTGGATCCCCAGGAACTGGAGTTAGACAGTTGTGGATCACCATGTGAGTACTTAGAACCTAATAGGTCCCCTGCAAGCACAGTAAGCTCTCTCTATCACTGCGGCCCCTCTGCATACATTTAAAGGGCTACCTACCGGTTTAAATCTTTTTTATCAAGGCAATTGTATGTTTTATATAACTTCAACCTTTATGAATAATTGTAGTATTAGATCATCTTAAATAGACTCAGTTTACAAATTTAAAAAAAAAGCTAATTGAAATATAAAGGATGTTTCCAAGGTCACAAGACAAGGTGACTTAAACTTTATAATTCTGGGTCCCTATTAGGGATTATTTCCATCCCATGTCACTTTTTCAGCAAGTGTAGAAGATGGGAAGTATGAAACCTACCCAAGATAGATATTATATGTCAGTCCTGAATCTTCTAGAAAGCTAGCCATCCATAAAGAGTTTCCCAAAAGTGGGCATGAGCCCTAGAAAAGATAAGAAACATGGATGTTTATCCAGGCAGTGGTGGTGCACACCTTTAATTCCAACACTTGGGAGGCAGAGGCAGAGGCAGGTGGATCTCTGTTCTGAGTTCAAGACAACTCACTACAGAGTGAATTCCAGGATAGCTAGGGCTACACAGAGAAACCCTGTCTCAAAAAAAAAATAGTGATGAACAGAAACAGTCACAGCCCTAAATTTGGGGGGGGGGGGGGACTCTGTCTTCAAACAACTAGTCGGAGATTGCTATACCTCAGGGAGAGTAAGAAAGTGTCTGGGACTGTAGCTCAGTGGCAGAATCCTTGCCTAGAATGCACAAAGCTCTGGATTCCCTCCTTCCATGAACCTGTTCGTGGCTGTACATTCAAGAGACTGAGGCAGGGGATTCATATCAAGCTGAAGGCCAGTTTTTGAGATCTCAGCTCCAAAACAAAACATAAAAACAGGAAAGGAGGGAGAGGGGGGAAGAGAGGGGAGGGGGAAGAGGAAAAGAAGAGAAATGGAATCTATAGATAAAAGAAAGGAGTACCTCTACCCTGACTCCCACAAGAGTAAGGCTTCTCCCCATCCCACCCAGAACCTTGGGTCTCAGCAGCTGGAGGAACACCCACATTCCCTGTCCAGCCTCCAGGCTTCACCAGGGTGCCCACATCAGGCCATGGCTCAGGTGCTCTCTGGAATTGTGAGAAAGGTCAGAGGAAGCAAGATTATTCTAGCAAAAGGCTCCAGAGGGGGGGATTGAAACCCAAGAGGGATTCTGAAATCATATTCTGCCGCTGACTCCCATCCTGGTGGGAATTAGAAACGTTAGAAATGCCCTTTGTGAGGGCCCTCCCGGGGGGTTGATCTATTTGTTCTGAAAACATTGGGTTATTCTTAGACACAAATGTTTTACAAGGTCCCCAAGATAAGGCAGATAAAGAGGTAAGACAGCCAGGCTTAAGTATAGGACCTGCTTGGTGACCCCGGCCGGGGGTGGGGGGGTGGGGGGGTGGGGGGTGGTGTAGGGGTAGGGGAGGCAAACATTGTTCTGAGGCCTCTGAAGTACAACAATCTATTGGAGTTTGCCTAGGGCTTTAGACAATCACTGGAGGGGGGAGAGGGGAACAGGAAGCCCAGAAAAAGCAGAGAGAAAAACAGATGTGGTATGAATAACCCCAATAGAAAGATCTTTTCACATGAGCAGGAAGGGGGTGGGGGGGTGCTACATAGATTATTCTTGGCACTTCAAATTCCTTTCCTTTTTTCCTTTCTCTCCCTCAAATGGCCTGTGCTCACTGAAGAAAAAAAAATTCAAAATGCCAAATAAATCTCCCTTCCTCCTGCAAAACTCCACAGGGCAGGCATTCTGTCACTGCTTGTTATGGAGTAATTTCTGTTTTCAAAATGTTATCCACCCCACCCCCTTCTCTCCCTTTCAAACCCTTTGCTACCATCTGCTCTCTCGCATAGTTGTTTATCAAGACATACCTATCAGGTCAAGGAGAGTTCTGTCTGCTCTTTCTATCCGAGCCTGGAAAGTGAGGTTAAATGACAAATTCAAGGACAGCGAGCCAGCTAGGAGCAGAGCAAAAGCCCAGAGGCTAGCCTGCCACCCAGGGCTCTGCTCGCTCATTATTGCTCTGCTCTAAGAAACCCTTGCTGAGACTGGAGTTCTTACGGCTTTTATAGTCACTATTAAAAATATTAATGGCCCGAGGACCCAGAAGGCCAACGAGAGTTCTCTTAAAATGCCTTCCCGGATTGGAGGCACAACTCTGTATGACGCATCATTAAATCCCACTGCCCACCGACCCAGGACCCAGCAAGAGCAGTGATCAGTAGAATCCTACTAGTGAAAAGGTACGAAGGAGTGACCCTCAAGCCCGAGGCTTTTGCCCCTCCCACAACCACACCTCTACTCTGCGTATGTACTCCCAAATATAGAAATCTTACCTGTGCTCCTAAGGCTTATTTAAGGGCTGACTCCTCTTCCTTGGAGAAGCATGGAATTTGGCTCTGCTCTCAGTACATTGCTTTGCTGTTGCCTCTTCCACATTGACAATCGTTCAAGATATTGCGTGAACCCAAGAAGTCAAGGCACGTAAGGGCCCACTTCTGGCTCACTGTTGACCAGACTCATCAATACGGTGACACTAAACCAGGATTAGAGCACAAACCATCCAGATCCCGGACTGGAACTCTATTGTTTCCCTTCTTATATCAGCAAACGCCAATTGCAGTCTTTTATCGGAGATGTTTAAAATCAAAGCAACTCGTCTTCTGAGGCTAATCCTCTGGAGTGATGGATTCCTGAATCTTATCTGGCAATACCGTAAGAAGGAAACAGTACCCAGTTACCGTGCCTATCTATAAATGGCCAGTCATAGACCGTCTCTTAGATGACCCGGGTTCTTTATTTTGGGAAAGACAATAGTCATTTACCTTCAAGTATTTCATGGTACATTAACATAGTAAAAAGTAGAGCAGGTGTTCAAAAGAAAGAGCCAACTATTTATTACTCACCTGCTAGCATTCCATTCTGTGAAAACCTGAAGATGCCAGTCAGTCACAGCCAATGGCAGAGGGCTTTAATTATGTCCTATGTCCACTTCTAGAGATTATCTGAAGTTTTAGTATACTTCTCCAAACAATGACTTATGTATAAGTAGGCATCTCTTGAAGACCTTTCTATTTTTCTGCAATTTCTTACCTAAAATCTTTAACATCTTAGGTACCAGCTACCAATAAATTTGTTTAAAGGCATTTTGTGCTGAGGATTTTGCTTTCTCAAAACGTTTTTAGAGCATCATCAGGTGCCTGCCAGGACACCCGGTTTTTTACTTACCCCTGTGTTTTGTGGAAAGCTGACAGACAGTGATTGATATGACAGCTGCTTGGAAAGCAGATTTGGCTCAAAGTAGAGGCCTCTGTATTCATTAGCCTTGTGTTACTGTGATAAGGGAAACTGAGGCAACAGATTCATAAAGAGGAAAAGAATTATCTTGACGTGTGGCTCTAAAGAATTACTCTGGCCTGTTTTATATCAACTTTATACAGCTATCATCATCTATGGAGACGTTGAGAAATCACTTCTATAATATCGAATCACACAGGCAAGGCTGTAGGGAATTCTCTTAATTAGAGACTGACAAGTCCATTGTAGGTGGGGCCACCCCTAGGCTGGTCCTAGGGTCTGTGAAAAAGCAAACTGAGCAAGCCATGGAGTAGAAGCCAGGAAGAAGCATCCCTCCATGGTGTCTGCATCAGTACCTGCCTTCTGTCCTGACTGTCTCTAATGAGGAAGAGTGATGTGGTGGTATATGCCAAACTCTTTTCTCCCCAAGGTGCTTTGGTCATGGTGCATCGTCTCAGAAATAGTAACCCTAACAAGGATCCAATCTAAGATCAGGGAACCCTATTGATCCGTGCCTCTGACAAAAACGTCAATTCACATCAGGAAAACATGCAAAGCAAACCACTTACATCATGAGTCAAGAAGCAGGAATATAGGATATGACTGGGGTCCCACATCCCTCTCAAAATCACAACTCCCAGCAACTTAAACATCTCTCATAAGGCTGTACTTCCTAAAACTCCCCAACATCTTCTGATATTGGCCCCTGGAGATCAAGCTTTTAAGTTATGGTCTCTAGCATATACCACCCAACACATCTTTATGCTTCTCAGTACTCAGTTTAAATAATGACTAAGGCCTCCAAACAACACCAAACTTGGGAGGTACAGGTCATCCGTATTTAAAAAGACATGCTTGGCACAGGGGTTACAGGAATGCAATCCCAGACTTGGGAAGCTGAGGCAGGAGGATTGAGGGTTTAAAGTCAGTTTAGGTTACATAGTAAAGCCCTGTCTGAAAGAATGCTATGGGATATTTGATCACACTTTGTGAAGATGTCTCTATTTTACCTCATCTGCCTAAGGCATCTTATGATTGGTTTAATAAAGAGCTGAATGGCCAGTAGCTAGGTAGGAGTGGATAGGCAGGACTTCCGGGCAGAGATAGAAACTCTGGGTAGAATCTGGCAAGTGTGGGAGGGGGAGGGGGAATTCAGCAGTGAGATATGGAGGAAGTCAGACATACTGTACTGAGGAGAGGTAACAAGCCAAGTGGCAGAGTGTAGATTAATATAAACAGGTTAATTTGACTTTTAAGAGCTAGTTGGGAACAAGCCTAAGCTACAGCCAAGCTGTCATACTTAATAAGAAGACTCTGTGTCATATTTGGGAGCTGGAAATACAAAGAAAGTCTTATTATGAGAGAGACTGAGAGAGAAATGAGGAAGGAGGAGGGGATTTAAAAGACATAAAATCATGACATATACTATGAGACACATTGATACAGTTATGCACACATTGATGCAATGATATACCCATTGATGCCGTAATACACACACATGGATAAAATGCATGGGAAGGAATCTCCTGTGATATCCTTCCCCCAAAGCTTTTAACTTAAACTTTAGTCTAATCATGAGAAATCCTCAAACAAACTCAAATGGAGAGACTTCTTCAAGGTATCCCACGAGTGCTCTTCAGAACTGTCTGTCACGAAAGCCAGGACTGAGCAACTGGTAAAACCAGAAGAGCCCAAGAAATTGCCACGACTGTGTGCACCAAGACCTTCTGGGTTGGATCTTGGTAAAAAAACAAAACAAAACAAAAAACAAAAAACAAAAAACAAAAAACAAAAAACAAAAAACAAAAAACAAAAAACAAAAAACAAAAAAAAACAAAACAAAAAACAAAAAACAAAACTATTGTGGTGATACATATTTAATGAAAACCAGCCTGAAATATCAGAGATCTACCCACAGTCAATCCAGGAGGATCAGAGAGTGGTAACTCAGGCCTTTAATCCCAGCACAGGAAAGACAGGAGTGGTGACCTACGCCTTTAATTCCAGCAGATCTGAGTTTGAGGCCAACTTGGTTTACAGAGGGAGTTCCAGGCTCCCAGGCAGGCAGTGGTGGTGCCAGGCCTTTAATCCCATAACTCCAGAGACAGAGGAGATCCTTCTGCATTTCTGTGAGTTCAAGGCTACCAAAAAGTAGTAGACCACACCTTTATCTTAACCTGGATGTGAAACAACTGGGCTAAGAGGGTATTTAAGGCAGGTGTAGGAAGACAGATTAATGCAGTAGAAGCCACAAGGAGCGAGGCTGAGGAAGCTGGAAGACAGCCTGGTGAGATTTGACTGTGGTGTTTCCTCTCTTTGGTATTTCAGCCTTTCCCCGATATCTGGCTCAGAGTTTCCTTTAACACAACCAGAATTCGTGCAACAACCTGTTATGGGTTAAAATCTAATAAAGCCTATAGGTAATTCATAGCAATATACCCATATTAACCTCTCAATTTTGCCAAATATGGGATGATTGTATAAGATCTTAGTAGAAGGAAAACAGAATGAAGACAGCCATGTACTCTGTGCATGCTTACAACTTCTCTGCAAGGCTACAATCACTCCAGAATAAGCTTTGTCCTAAAAAGAGACACAGACTTAATAAACATATAAACCAATCATATTGTGGGTCATTACTTGACTCATGATCAAGCTATTGAGGCCAGGCACAGCTGATCCGGCCTGGGATCCTACCCCTTGAGAGGCAGTGGCTGGGAACGGAAGGTCAAGGGCTCCTTGAAGCCAACACAAAAACTACAAGCAAAGAAAATATCTAAAATTTTTATTTATGAAATAACTGAAATTTAAGTGTTGTGTGTTGGAGGGAATTGTTGATCACTTTTAAGTGTGTTGATGGTATCCTAGCATGCATAGTTTACGTTTTGATTTTCTTCATTTTTGTGTGTGGTTCTGGGACTCTAATCCAGGGCTAAGCAAGAACCCTACCACTGAACTACACCTCTAGTCAATAACAGCTTTATTTATTTATTTATTTATTTGTTTGTTTGTTTGTTTGTTTGTTTGTTTGTTTATTTATTATTTTACCAAAAGTGTTGGGTTTTTTTTTTAAATAAAAATGAAAAGATGTATGGATGAAATGGGTGGTACAATGTCATGAATTTGTTTCAAAAAGCAATACAAGAGCTAGAAGCTGGTGGGAGTGAGTCGTAGCTAAACAAGCCACAAGGAAATACTTAAAATGAGTGAGGGGGCATTGGAGTTTGTTATTCTTTTTTTTTTTTTTTTTTTTTACATATGCTTCAACTTTTCCAGAGTTAAAATAATTTTTGAAATCCAAAGTAGGGGTGAAGCACTTGCCTCACAATAATGAAGAGCTGAGTTCAAGGTCTCCAGAATCTACATAAAAAACAGATATCCCAGCACTAGACAGCAGAGACAGGCAGGTCTGGGGACTCATTGACCAACTGGCCTAGAGGAATCACTGAACTCTAGCTTCAATGAGAGAGACGTAAGATGGAGTCGGGGGCAGCAAGGCTGCTGAGAAGGTAAGGGAGTTTTTGTGTATGCCTGATGAGCTTTCTTCAGCTCCCAGATCCCATAAGGAAGCTGGAGAGAATGACTTCCAAGAGCTGTCCTCTGACCTCTACGTTTACATCACAGCATAATCATGCTCAAACACACACACACACACACACACACACACACACACACACACACACGTGCTCTAAGTTAAGTTACACAAATAAATAAAATTCAAAACAGAGAGTGTGGTTGGACCAAGGAAGATACCTGAAGTCAATCTCTGGCCTCGTTCTACTTCTGGCCTCCACATGGGCTCTGATCTCTGTTCCACACATAAACAAGTAAATGCAGCACAGGCATACAAAAGTAAATAATCCAAAGAAGGAAACCCAGGACTGCTAGCACTTGATCTTATAGCAGTCATCGGACTATTGAATTTTAACTTGCTTAGTGACTCCTTCATGACTTCATTTGGCCTCTCTATCATCACACTTTCAGGCCAGATTTGGGGGTTCAGGGTTCTCCCTAACTTCATCTGCTCACCCAAGCCTCTGGAACTTATCAGGAGTCTTAGGACATCATCATCCTGCTGTGGGATGATGCTCTTGTACATTGTAAATATTTGTCTCTCTGATTGGTTTAATAAGATGCTGATTGGCCAGAAGGCAGACAAGAAGTGTGGGTGGGGTTAATAGATTAAAAAAAAAAAACAATAGGAAGAGAAAGAGTCAGGGAGAGATGCCAGGCAGACACAAAGGAAAGAAGATGAAAATGATGCTCTGAGAAAAGGTACTGAGCCACACGGCTAATCATGGGTTAGTTTAAGGGTAAGAGTTAGCAAGTAATATGTCTGAGCCGTAGCCCAAACAGTGTGTAATTAATATAAGACTTTGCATGATTATTTGGAACTGCTGGTCTGGATCTCAGGGCTAGGCAGGACCAGAAACTTAATACTACGATCATCCAACTGGACAATTTGGAGAGAGATCCTTTAATCTGTGGGCCTCAGGATCACCTAGGCCCAACAGTGAGGAAGTGAGGACCCTTGATTTTGTAAAAAACAGCTTCCTTAGATGCTCAGTCAACTCTAGAAGCATGCAGGTCCCTGCCCATGATCTCAGCAATGGTTAACTTCAGGTCTTTCTGGTTCTTCTCAGACTCAAAACTGGATCTGAATGCAAGCAGGGAAGAGAGAGATGGCAAGTCAGGGCTTAATTTTAATACCGAATCTTCTTCCCAGGCGCAGTAGGTCTTATTAAGGGAACAGCAGGATGCTGACAGGAAAATGTTTGTAAGTAGAAATAACACTTATTATAACAAGCCGGAACAGCAGGCAGATACGTTTGTTTGTTTGTTAATTATATCTGGTTTTATTTTCTAATGAGTGCCGTAAGAAAGGGGGAAATCATTCTGACAGCTGTTGGAAGTCGACTTTGAAATCCTCTCAGAAAGAGGGAACCAGCAAAGAGAACATATAGCCTAGAAATCAAGAGGGGGTCCCTCCCACCCCTTTGTAGATCAGATCAATGAGGCTTAATGATACGTAATCCCATGAATCCGGATCTAAATTTCCATTTAAACTGATGCCTGTGCCAATAGAAAGTGTTTTATTTGCACTGGAGTTTTTTTGGGGGGGGAGGGGAGTAGAGGTAGACAAAGAAGGCCTTTGCAGTTTAGACACATTTATGAAATATCAAAGTTGACATCTAAGCCCATCCCCAGAAAGTCAGAGTATATTTGCTTCTAGAGGGATGTACAGTCTGCATTCGGATGTACTAAATGCCTCTACAGCCAGAAATCAGAAAGGATGATCAACCTTCACTTTTGTTTTTACTTAGTTTTTTGAAATGGCATCTTATTGTGTTATCCAACCTGGTTGGCCTTGAACTCTGGGACTCCAAAGGATCCTTCTGCCTCTGCCTTCTGAGCACTTGATATAATGTCATTCAAAGAAAAATGTCCATACAATTCTTAAGGACCTGACAATGTTATTCATTTTCTGAATGTACTTCCCACTCCCAGGAAAGGACCCTCAGGAATGTTGCTCTGTGAGCTTGACAAAGGTTTATTCTGGCTCCCACCTCAGTGATGAGAAGGCAAGGTCCAGGAACATTGGGCAGCCAGACATGATGCATCCACATTCTGAAAGCAAGGAACAATGACTATAGCTGCTTAGCTCTTGTTCTCCGTTCGTGTTTGTGTGTGTGTCTGTGTGTGTCTGTGTGTGTGTGTCTGTGTGTGTGTCTGTGTGCATGTCAGTCTGTGTATGTTTGTCTCTGTGTATGTCAGTCTATGTGTGTGTGTGTCTATTGTGTTTGTGTGTCTTTGTGTGTCTGTGTGTATGTGTCTGTGTGTGTCTATGTTTCAGTTCAAAACCCCAACCCAGGGAAAGATGTCCCCTATATTTAGGATGGGTCTTTCCATCACAATTAACCAACGAAGAATATGTCCAGATGTTTTCCTTCTAGGTAATTCTAGACTAATCATTTATAGACAGATAGACAGACAGACAGACAGACAGACAGACAGACAGACAGACAGACAGACAGGATGCATAGACAGATGGGGAGAGAGGAAAAAAATGAGTAAGACAATTTAAAAATTCTCTGTGCCTCTGTGTGTTGTGGGAGACTAATTTTTTTTTCCCATTCTCTAACTCCTTCATGTTTTAAAACTGGCTGTGCTTAGTTTCAACTGAATCAAAGATTTGTTTGAATTTTCATGAACTCAAAACCCAGCCTGTGAACTGGATGCAAGACTAGGCCACATGAGTATGGAACTCTTATGACAGAGTCTCCTCAAAGGGGACAAGTCACTGCTGCTCACAGAAGTTAGTCCAGCGTCTGTAGCTTTGGGGTGTTCCGCAGAATAAAGGGATCTGAAGCCTTCCAGCCTCTGGGGATAAGGAAGGAAATAGAATTCTTTATTAAATTTTTAAGTCCATGGAATTCTAGTCAACAACAGACGTGCTTAATTCAAGACAGGGTGAATTATAGTAGAGCAAAAGATTGGGAACCAATTTCCTAGGGGTTGAAGTAATGGAATTTTTTATTTGAGAAATTCTCAACCCTTCCTTAGCATCCACTGTATTCACAGTCTGTCCTGGGGCTAAACTGTAATTTGCAAGGTTGCCTTTAGGAATTAGTGCATGATGAGATTTGGGAAATGAGGAAACTCCATGTGTGAGGGAATCTGTCTTTTCTGTTTCTGAGAGCTGGGTTGAAAAATCCAGACAGCTAGTGGTGCACCTAACTGGCTCTTTTTGGACCAGCATCTCACAAAACCCCTCCCGGAGCTCTCAAGCAAATTTGCAGAGGAGGCCGTGGCAGTAGTCACAAGTGGCTGCGTGCAAGCGGAGTGAGCTAAGAAAAAATGCCAGACACTGGTAGGGATGAAAGTCCATGCTGAGGCGGCTGGAGAGATAGCTCAGCAGTTAAGATGCACTTGCTCTTGCAAAGGACTGTGGTTCCGTTCCCAGCGCCTACACTGGCTCACAGCCATCCATAACTCCAGTGCCATGGAATCCATTGCCTTTCCATTTCTGCTGGACACTGCGTCCCCGCATGGAGGGCTAGTGACTACGTGGATGTACCATCTACTTCGGGAATGCCTCACTCTGCTAGAGCCCCAGGGGTTAGGAGCATCCTGTTTTTTATCCATTCTGGTTGACTGACGTTTTATTTTTTATTCTTACATCCCTCAAACCCAGAGACAAGGTCCCACACACCACAGAAGCCAGACTTCTGAGAATGGAGGGGAACGGACACAGAAGCCACAGACAATTTGGTATGCTAATTTAAAAATTAATTTTCAAAAGGAACATCTACTTAAAGAGGAAATCGCAGATAGCACACACATGGTTCGATTATGTCCTATTAACCCTTGTCCTGGCAAACCTTGGGTCTTGAGGAGGATTTTTCCCTTTGAGATTTTTTCATTTTAGAATATTTGTTCATTTGTTTCTGTTAACGTCACTCTTTGCTTGGGTAAGGTAGAGCCTCAGCTGTTGCTACTCGTCGATTTTTCTCAATAGTGTGTAGAAGTTCTGACAGTTGCTTCTGGCCTCACCTGTATTGGGTAATCAGGCTGTGCATGCTTTATGGGACATGGTGTTCGATTTACCCTTGGTATCTTAAATGTGGAGTCTAAGTATTAGAACAGTAACACGACATCAATGTCCTGGCTTAAAGTCTGCCATCCTCATCTTGAAATTCTATTTTTCTTTCTTTGAGAGGTTAATGTGGTGCGAACACCCGTGGGTGGGTGTATACGTGTGCAATGCACGGACTCTACTGAGCTAGGCTCCAGCTTTCACTTTGATTTTACTTTAGGGGATACTGGGAAATGAACTAGAGGATAAGCACACTGAGCATGCACTCTGTGGGCCAGGCCTACAGCCCTTGGAATTCGCTGGGGTCTATTTTTGCCATATGTACACATATTGAGATGGAGTATGTGCATGTGAGTACAGGTACCAGAAACAACCTGAAGAAGAGTCTCCTGGAGCTGAAGCTAAAGAGGGTTTCACGCTGCTTACCAGGGCCCTGCGGGGAACCGAAGTCTGGTCCTCTGAAAGAACAGCTTAACTGCTGAGCCATCTCTCTAGACCTAGCCTTTGAAATTTTTAATAATGAGAGCACCATTTTCATTTTGGAGAGTCCCTCAAGTTATGTATCTTGTGGCATTAGGTGGAATGGGGTATTAAGTGATCTGGATTGTATTAATCAATTTATTTTATGTTTTAGGCAGTCAATAAGATTACCTTAGAAAAATCAGAGTGATGACCTGGGTATGGTGATACATGCTTTAAACCCCAGCACTTGGAGGTGAACACCAAAGCCCTTGGTGGTAGGGCTGAGCTGAAGCCAGCCAGGCCTGTATGAGACCCTGTCTCAAAAGAAACAAAAGAAAAAAAATACAAAAACTTTTCAGAAAGAAAGCAATTTGTAAACATTTATTTTATGTGTGTGTGTTTATGACTCTGTGCCTTTCTCTGTCTCTCTGTCTCTCTGTCTCTCTCTCTCTCTCTCTCTGGTGTGTGTTTGTGTGTGTGTGTGTGTGTGTGTGTGTGTGTGTGTGTGTGTGTGTGTGTCCACATGCAATGCCCAAAGGGGCCAGAAGATGGCAGTAGATTCCTGGAGCTGGAGTTGGAAGCAGTTGTGACTCCCCCAACATGGATCCTGGAAACTGAATTCTGGTCCTCAGTGAGAGCCGTATGGGCTCTTAACTGCTGAGCTATGAAACAAATTTTAAAACAAACACACTTTAGCCAATGGCAAGACATGAGTGTGGACCAATTAGAAGTTAAGGTTAGCATAGCTTTTCTTTGTAGACTATCACAATAAGACTCTGAGATACATGATACACACTAAAATGCGAACTAAGGGATGTTCTTGTGTGCATGTGTGTTGGGGGGTGCACATACATATGTTCATGTGGAGGTCAATGGATACCTCAATTGTTTTCCAGGGCACTGTCACCTTGGTCTTTTAGACAGTTTTCAACTTGCCTGGAACTTTCCAAGTAGGCAAGGCTGACTGCCCTGCAAGCCCCAGGATCCACCTGTCTCCCCAGAGCTGGCATTACAAACTGGTCTGCCACACCCTGATTTTTTTTTAACCTGGGTTTTAGGGATCAAACTAAGGTCCTTGTGCTTGTAAGGCGAGTGTTTTATCAAGAGAGATACTGCCCCGATCCTATACAGAACTATTTTAATCTTCTGGCTCTTTCAGTGTTAGGGCCAATTCATTCTTAACCATTATTCTCATTAAATAATTCAGCATAAGTAAACTGTATGGCTGTTTCAGTTTATGGCTATCATAATCATGTTAAGATTATAGTCATAGTTGTAATGGAAAACAAACATTCATTAGACACTAAATAGGTGTTGCTCAAAGATGTATGCAGGGCCTTGAGTTCAATATCCAGAAACACCCTCTAAGAAAGGAAAGAAAGGAGTGGGGGAGGGAGGGAAGAAAGAAAGGAGGGAGGGAGGGAAGGAGGGAGGAAGGGAGAGAGGGGGAAAGGTTGTATGTCTAAAAGATAGTTCAGTGATTAAGAGCATTTGCTTTTCTTGCAAAGGACTGGAGTTCAGTTTCAACTGCCTATAACTCCATCTCCAGGAGATCCAGTACCCTCTTCTGGCCTCTCCTCCATAGCCAGCTGCACACACAGAGACATATATACACAAACATAAATAAATAATAAAACAAGTCTCTGGGGGGTAAGACTAGATATGCCACCAGACTCTGGGATTTCAGAGAGAGCATTAGCATCAGAGTCAGGATAAGAGTTTGGGTGAAGGCTTAATATCTGACCTGGAGACATGTTACACAGGAAGACTTAGGCAGACCAACCGTGTAAAATGAATAAGATGTGGAAACATGCACAGATTGATGGCAAAGGGAAAAATCACAGTTGAGAGATTCAAGGCGTCAAAAGAAGCTCCAGGAAATTGGATGAGAAGGGACTCTGAGGAACTAAAAAGTCCAAATCTACACATCCTCTATGCTCATCTGCTGATGATCTGACCATGATGACAGAGTCCTCACCAATGGAAGGAGTGTCCTTCAAAACCGACAGCCCAGGGAGATGCTTCGCTCTTTCCTCTCCGCCTCTGTGAGGACATAGCAAAAATACACTGTCATCTAAACCAAAGGGTAAAACTTGATCTTAAACTTCTCACACCCCAGAACCAGGAGTAATAAACATGTGCTTTTCATAAGTCGCCACCCAACCTGTGGTGTTTCATTAAAGCAGCTTGAGTAGATACTGCCCAATATGACACCAGTCTTTATGGAGATGAGATGAGCCTGCTGCACCGACACTGAGCATCACCACGGAGCCAAGAGGGGGAATCTTGACAGTTAACTTGGCTGGGTTCAAAATAACCATAAGAACAAACCTCTGAATGAGTTGTGAAGGAGTGTATAGATTGGGTGAATTGTGTTAGGAAGACCCATCCTGAATGTAGGTGACACCATTCCCTAGGCAATGTCTAAGAATAAATGTGAATTAAAAAGAAGGTGAACCCCCCCCCCCGCCTCCTTCCTAACAATGGGTGCCCTATGACCCTGTGCCTCAAGTTAATGTGTACCATCCCATGGAAAGCCAACTGAGATTCAGTGGTAGTGTATATGCTGAGCATGCATGAAGAGCAGAATTGTGGAAGTGAACAGCTGAGATTCTCAATGCCACATAGGTCCTGCTCAGATAAGTGGGGCTAAAACTTCAACAATGAGGCACCAGCCCTCTCCCTGTCAATTAAGAGATAAAGGCATGCTCAGAAAGATAAACAAATAGAATTCTCTTCTAATTATTTGTTGAGAATATTTAAAAGAAAAATAATGAAGTCAAAGAGAGGCAAAACTACACAGTGAGAGTTTACTTTAGGGAGGGGCTTCTGGTTTTTACTCGCTGGCTCTCTGAAGTCCCCATTTTTCCAACCCTATTTTCTCAAGGGGATATTCACTAAAGATAATGTGAGGTCACACACTACTGTTTCTAAAAGCGAAGAGACACATGATATATTTACCTTACTTTTAAGTGACCCTGATATTTACAATCCAAACAAACAGATAAATCACTGGGAAATTCTTGACTTTATAAAATGTCTCACCACAAGATGGCCTTGAAAACCTAACTCCCTGAGTAACGTCTTAGGCAGAATTTGACTTACAGAAAAGAGGATTTATATGCCGTAGCTGCTCTATAAAGTCAGGAAGCATTGTAGCTGATCCAAAATCATAAATAAAATAAGCAGTCATCCGTCACCAGTATTATTCAATTGAGAGATCTGGAAGAGCAATAAACAACCATCTCCCTGTCACTGGCTATATCATTAGCCCGAAGCTCTTCAGCTTCCTGTATGTTGACAGAAGCTGTTCTGAGGAAGAAAGAATAAGATAACATGTACCCCTATGCTCATTTCTTTAGCCCACTAAATATCAGTCAAGGCCAGTCGTCTATACACTCTATTTCCACCACTCTGAGAATCAGAAGTCCCACACCGACATGCTTTCCAGGGAAGTTCTAGAATGAAGTATTTAGAGGATGATTTGTGAACAGTTACAGATTAAAGGAAATAAATCAGTCAATATGAGATCACTAAGAAAAATACTGTGGAGTATGACAATATTTTTTTTGCAGTTACTATATTAGTATTGGTGAGAAATTCCATGGATGAAACACCTATTTCACTCATCATAGAGTTACCACGTGGGGGAAATGTGGTTTTAATGAAAAGGTGGTTACATGAATTTGTGGATTTTTGATGGGTTATCATAAGTGGTTGGTGAATGGACTCATGTGAACCTTGAAGGTGGGCCCTCGTGTAGTACCACAGGACTCAATGCCTTGGTTAAGGATTTGGAAACACCTGCTATGGAAATCACATTGCATACAAAGCTAGAAGTATAATGAGGGTTATATAATATATATTAGATAGCAGGATCTGGACTCAAATGGGTTCTGTATGACAAAAGAGAGAATAAAAACTTAAGGTCTACATATAAAATACACAATACATTAAAATATAAGACATACATATAAAACTTTTACATTGAGGCTGCAAAGATGACTGAGCACTTGCCAACCCCATGTTTGGCTCCCAACACCCTCATTTGATGTCTCACAATATCTGTAACTCCAGTGCCAGGGGATCCAAAGCCCTCTCCTGGCATCCACAGGTACCTACATGCATGTGCACACATCAATAAAAATAAAACCATACCATACATTTCAACATTTGGATTTTTATTTAATTACAACTATATCTATGTGTTATTGTATGTGCAGGCACATGTGAATGTCACAGAATATACGTGGAGATCATAGTACAATGTAAAGCAATCAGTTCCCTCTTTCCAGTATGTGTGGCAATTCAGGTTAGCAGCAGCGAGTGTTTTCACCAGCTGAATCATCCCACTGGCAAGAAGTGCAAGATTTTACATATAGACAAAATCTGGCTTGATGAAAAATACATGTCAGTGGTCCAGGTATTCTGATTGGCCCTGAGTTTGATACATATCCTTGACAAAATATACGTCTTAAAAAGCAGCATCTACAAGCAAAGAGATTCTAGGCAAATAGCATCCATTTTGCTCTTTGGTTATCAAAGATTTTTTTTTAATCTCCTTTATATCCCTCTGAATTTTTACAAATTCTCTATAATGAGCATATGTTATTTCAATGAACACAAAATACTATTCTTAGTATTTGAAAATATTTGAATGAATGTCTTCTGGAAGTTAAAGCATTTCATATAATTACGAAGGCTGGAACTAGAAAAATGTTTTAGCATTACAGGGGAAAAACACTTTAGGTTGAAAGTTGAGCTGGTAGAATGTGACATTGTATATGTGGAAAAGTTTGCATGGTCACTGGCTAACCACAGAGGTGTCATAGAATAGCAAGATGGGTGTCTTTTGGGGGTTTTCATTGCTGTAAAGAGACACCAGGGTCATAGCAACTCTTATAAAGAACACATATAATTGGGGTGACTCACTTACAATGTCAGAGGCTTAGCTCATTATCATCAGGATGGAAGGGAGCGTGGAGGTATGCTAGGGAGTTGATGTTGAAGCATCTGTGAATCCTACATCTCACAGGCAAAACGAAATTGACTGGCTGACACACTGAGGGAAGCTTGAGCAAAAGAGACCTCGAAGTCCGCCCCCACAGTGACACACTTCCTCCAACAAGGCCACACCTCCTAACAGTGTCACTCCCTATGAGATTATGGGAGCCAATTATTTTCAAACTACCACAGGGGTGGAATCAGATATTCCCTCCACTTATGTAAGTCTCTCCATCATTTTACCACCTATCAGAATGAGAATGATGGTATTTGTCCATGTTTGTTGACATCTAAAAGGAGTCACTCACATAAAATGATAAGATAAGTCACCTATGATCAGTAAATTTGGGGGAAGGAGATGCTAGGAATTGAATCTAGGGCCACATACGTTTTAGAGAAGCATTGAGCCACTGAGCTGCACCTCCAGAGTTAATAAGCATCATTAGCTAGAATAGTTTCCCCTTGGGACCAGTGAGGTGACTTTTTGGGTAAAGGGGATTGTCCTCAAGCCCTGATAGTCCAGACTTCATCCCTGGTACCCTTATGGTAAATGAAGAGGACCAACTTGCTTGCGTGGGTTGTTCTCTGGTGTGTGTGTATGTGTGTGTGTACATACAAAATATATAAATAAATAAATCCCCACCCTACCCCCAGTCCCCAGCATTTGGAAATAGACCCCCAATGGATAGGTAAGACCACAAACAGAACCAGATCCTAGAACAAAGTGTCTATTACGTAACATTAGCAGGGTAAGGTCCAAATGAGAACTGACATAGTATCCCCCTTGCCCATGATTTCGTGGATAGATTTGTGCTTACCTACCACAGTTCTTAGCAACTTCAATGTGTCCCCTCTCATTTCTTTCTATAGAGATCTTTTACCTTTTGGCTTATAGGAAGCCCTTCCCAGCTTCTCTTCAGCATATCTGAATTGCTGGGGTCAGTGCTCATTTCCCTTTGGAGGCTTCATTAAGTAACATAGTGGTTACTTGAATACCTGTGCAAGACAGCTTACTGAGTGACTAATGAGGGGGTAAGATACACAGCATAGATAGGATGGACAGGAATGACTGACTTCTGGGGGGAATATCCAAAGCCTGCACTCATCCATAGACTCCTGATAGTAACAAAATTATTTCAGGAGAGAGAAATACATTATTACAAAGACAGGAAGACCCAGAGACTATTTAGAATCTCATAGGTATCATTACTTATGATAAAAATAATAGGTAGTGGGCCCAGTAGTAAATCTACCAATAGATTTACCATTGATATGTATCTATATATAAATCTACTTATAATATGAAGTCCTGGATTTTGGGCTAAGGACAGGATATGAATGAAACAGATACAAAAGGAGACAGAGCTGGGTAGATGAGGTGGTCAACAAAGTATGAGGATTTGAATGTAGACCTGACATAAACCTCTGGCTTCCAGAGGCACGTGCACACACAAACACACACACACATACACACATACGAGCACACACACAAGAAAAAATAAAAAGAGTAAATAAATTGCAGAAAACCAAAGTCTGTACTTGATTTCATTCCATAGAGCAAACTCATTTGCTGAGTGCCTACTGTATACGCAGCACTAAGCCAACTCTTGGCATAGAAGCCTGGGTATAGTCCTTGCCCCCATCAAGCCTACACTCAGTGGGAAATAGATTTTAACCAACTATTTATACCAATAAAGAGAAAGTGACAACTGTACTCAGCCCATGAAGGAGACCTGTCCAGGGTCATGTGGTAGAAATCTGCCCTGCTCAAAGAAGTCAAGACAAATAGCCCTGAATAAGACACAAGGGAACTGAGCCTGTAGGAAGAGTGGGGTTTACAAGAAGAAGGACATTCTGGGCCAGGAAGATTGGAAGAATGGTAAGAAGATCTAAAGAAGGGGGGAGTGGCTGAAGAGAAGAGAATGCTACAGAGTATGATATGGATAAAGTCGGATGGAGAAGGTCTTCTAGTCAGGATAAGCAATATTAATCTTGCTTTTGGGTTTTATTTGTGGGGAGGTGCTTTCATTTTTGTGAGGTCATTTTTTTTTTTTGAGATGTCACTCTATATAGCCCTGGCTATCCTAGAATTCACTATGCAGACCAGGCTGACCTCAAACTTAGATATTTGCCTGCCTCTGCCTCCCAGATGCTGCAATTAAAAGCACGCACCACTGTAGTAGGACAGGCCCATAGGGTTGAAGAAATTGGCTCAAACCAATTGCCAAAGCATGAACGTAACATACTTCCTTATGAGCCAACCAGGAGTCTGCCTAAGGGCCTAGAAATAACATGCCCTGCCAAAGGTCCTGATCATGCTCAGCCAATGTCATAGGAGTAGGGTACAGCCTGGGTACTAGGAGAAGGGTATATAAGGCTCTCCCCATTGCTAAATAAAGGAGTTAGCCTTCTGCTTTTCACCTGACTCCAGGGCTCTGTGTCACTGATTCCAGGCTTTTTCACTTGTAAGGGAACTGTTAAGACTCCGCAACACACCACCATGCCCAGCTACTACAAGCCTACATCTTGAAATAAGAGGCAGACAGACATACGTTATCATTTCAGTTAGGATGGAGAATAGATATGATGTTCAGACAAAGAAAGCACTGGGAACCGTGCACCAGATGCAGGTCCAAATGGCAGATCGAGCAGTAAGGAAGCATTCACAGTCCCCTAATAGGGTATGGTAATGGTGCAGATAAATGTGGTGGAGAGGCAAGGAGAAGGATGGCATTCAGTTTGAAGGGTAAGGCCGAAGGAAAGGCCATGTTGATGCCAAGTTCTGGCCTGCCTAGCCACAGCTGGAGGTAGCACTTGGTCAAACAAGAACACGAAGAAACGTGGGAAGATTTCTAGGATGTGGTTGGCTCTGACTATGTGATATTTTAGAAGCCTGGCAGCCCTGTAGGTAGAAATGTAAAAGATGACCATAATGGCTTCTAAGGCCTGTAGAACAGTCCGGCCTCAGCCAGTGCAAACTAGTGATAACTAGTACCTTAAAACATGTGCCCCTAAGACAGCCTGGATCTTCCTGGGGCCTTCATGAGGATGGAGTCCAGAATTAACATTCCTAGATCAGTGAGAGACCACCAGCCACAGCTGCAGATACCAGCAAATCAAAGCCCTTTCCCCTGGCAGGGGATTGGGGGAGGGGGGGGTCCTGGGAAAAAAGTATTTAAGGTCTTCACTTCCATAATAAAATTGAACTTTCTTGCTTCACCTTGTTCCGGGAGGCTGAGCCATTGCTTCTGCATCATCTTGGCCCTCTCCCCTAAGGGGAAAAGCAGGAGCCTGAGCATAGAGGCAACCCTGACTCCTGACCCCACACCAGGCACCTCCAACAGATGACATCAGTTATGTGGGCTAAGCTCAATGGAGAAACTTAAGCTAGGGAAACATCCACATCCATAAAAGGATAGAGTACATGAGAAGAGCCTCTTCAAGCCAACCTCGACTGTCTCGGTTTTATTTAGATGGAAAGAACAAGAAAATAAGGCTGGGGAGACAGCTTGGGCAGTAAGATACTTGCCTCACAAGCTGAGCACCGTGGTACGAGTTTATAGATTTCATAATTCCAGTACTAAAGAAGCAGACAAATCCCTGAAGTTCACTGGTCAAGCAGCCTAGCCTACGAGACAACTTCCCAGACAGTGAGAAAGTCTGTCTTTTTAAAAAATAAATGTGGAGGGCATCTTACGAATAAAAACACCTGTGGCTGTCCTCCAACTTCACACACACACACACACCTAATTATGCATATGAGTTGACACAGACATGAACACACACAGCTACACATATGAAGAATAAGACCAAGCTGCAGAGCAAATGATCAGTCATAGAAGATAAAAGAAACAAGAAGAATCTGTTGCTAAAATCAGGCAAAGATAACATTAGGTGGGCAGCTCAGTGGCAGAGTGCTGGTGTCCATGCCTGGAGGCTCTGGATTAGTTCCCCGGTGCTGACATAAACAAAGAAAAAGAACAGGAGTGTTTAAAGAGAGATGCTCAGTGGTGGCTCCCACTGAAGAGTGTCTAGGAAGGTAAAGGCTGCTTGCTGCCTCAAGCTGTTCTGATGGCTGATAGGGACCTGAGGAATGAGTGGGAAGTGAGCAAATAAGATTAGCAAGTACAGGTATTCTTTCTAAAGGTTTCTATGTGGGAGGAGAGGAAATATTGTAATTTGAGGGAATGGCTGTATTGGGAATAGAGTAGTCCTTACACATATGAAGGCATAGATTTATCACTATAAAACTTTATTTCAAGGAGAGATCATTTAGTACCTGAGAGTGGGGCCCGGGTCTAAGAAGAATCTAGGAAAAAATCTCAGGAATGCTTCTGACAGCCAGTAGATTCAAAAGTTGGGTTAGCACTGTAAGTTTAACCAATAGTTTCCAAGAATTACTCTACCCCATACCCCTTTACCCAATACTGAAATGTCAAAATGTGTAACGCCCCACTTAACAAATTATTTTCTTTAAAAACCCTCTTACCCCTGAGCTTGGGGCCGAATTCCCTCCACTGCATTGGAACTTAGAATTTGAGCCCAGGTTCGAACCTGTCCTGGTTCAATCCTGTCCAAAGGAATAAACTGACCCTTGTGTGCTTGCATCGGAATCCAGTTTCTGGTGGTCTTTGGGGATCTCATGACATGGGTACAATATGCACACCATACATCCCCAGAGAGGATGTTTCGTTGCATTGGGAGAGTGCTCTGTACAGTGACGGATAAGGGCTAAAAGAACAGAGCCAGAGCACTTTCTTCTCACCAGCAACATGATGCAGACAGAATTGCCTTGGTAATTATATATATCAAGAACTCCATGGATGGGATGAATGTGGAACAGCTGATATGAAAATCTACACGCTAGCCCCCAGGATCGGAGTTCTAAGCAAATTGTCTACAAAATGCTATGGTTGAAATCCCGGGGGGAGTATAGGACCCTGGCCCCCAAAGTGAAACCTCATGGGTGTAAACATTCGTGGTTCTCTTCTGAGTTAAAATCTAGACCATTTTCCCTATCATGTTTCTTCAGGCCAAATGATTTCCCTGCCCTGTGGTGCTTTGTAAATAAGGAGTCTAAATGGCTGTTCTAACCATGACTCATCTTAACCAGCAAGGGAGAATGTGGAGGCCACAGGGATCCAGGTTTCCATATCTATGAGTGTAGACTACCTCATGGCAGAAAACCATGCTCTGAGGGACAGTGTCCTCAGACATCCACCCACTCAGAGCTTTGGTGAAGTCTCAGTAGGAAAGAAATCAACTTCATTCCAAGCATCTGCTGGTGCTGAGCTCTGTGTAGGTGGCTTCTGCAGACATTATAATTCTCAGTCCTGGTCAGGTTCCATAGCTGCAGAATCTGAGCCTCTGTCCTAGGAGAGAAATGTATCTTGCTGTTGGGCCGAGAGCTCCAGGCTCTCCAGTTGTAAAGCAGGGCAAACCAGGGCTGTCTGGCCCACGATGGGGTGAGTGTTGGGGTGCACATCAGGATATGTCTCTGCCCACTTCCTCACATCTGTTACCAACCCAATAGCAGTTGAGAGTTTGCATTATAATCTGCTCAATTTTCTTTTTTTTTTTTTCTAAATTGTGTTTCAAATATGGATTAGAGGGCATTGCCAAATAGCATCAAAATATGCAAGTAACCTCTGTTAATTTAAAGGAATGACAAGAGGATTTCCTAAGTCTTTTCCAACAATCTCATGTATTATTCTCATTCAAGCCAACATCACAAACTCCCAATATTTATCCTTGGACGAGAATGTCCTACAGAGGCTTAGATAATTGACTACTTGGTCCCAAGTTGGTAACACTGTGCGGGGAGGTTTAAAAGGTGCAGCCTTGATGGAGAAAATATATCACTGGAGAAGAGTTTTTAAAAGTAAAATTCTTACCTTCCCAGTTCATTAAGAACAAGGACCACAACATTTTGAAAACTCATACAATGGTGTGATAAATTGCACAAATTCTATTTAGTTTAAAAATAAAACCTAGAGCTAGATACTGGGGGAAAGTTGAAATATCAGAAAGACAGGGAACAAACTATAACCAATTCTCACCAAGCCAACTGTTCAGGCTGAACAGGGCAGGCCCTATATTCAGGAGTCCTCAGACTGACTGGGTAAGCCATCGAAAAGGGAGACCTTCTGCCTTCTCCTGCCTTATATTTCTTTCCCTGCCCAGCTTTTTTATTTCCTCATTCAACTTTCCTAGAGCTAGCATTAAAGGTGGGTGCCATCACCACTTGGCTCTATTTGGCCTTGAACTCACAGAGATCCAGAGGATCTCTGCCTCTCAAGTACTGGGATTAAAGGCATGAGTCACGACTCCCTGACCTTCATGGTTTGGCTCTGTCCTCTGATATTTCAGGCTATTTTTATTGAATATACCACCATAGTGAAGGGCTGAATGAGGGCTAGAGTGTTCAGCTCAGTAGTTACAAGCCCTTAATACTCTTTCGGAAGACCAGACTTAGGTTCCTCCAACCACAGCTACCTGTCACTCTAGTTCCCAGTGATCTGATACACTCTTCTATAGTACAGGCCCATATTCACACATAGACATAGACAACCACACAATTTAAAAAAAAAAATGTTAAATGATGATGAGAACTAACGATGGCCCTTTTGCCTGAGGAGAATGTAGACTTTTCTGAGGTGAGTGAAATTTCTTGCAGCACACGTTTACTTAACGAGGTGAGTGGGCACCCACGCATTTATGCTATTTGTAAAAGTCACGCCTTTTAGTCAACTTTGAAGACGTATCTGACGTTCAAAGCCTGTTTCTCAAGCAGAGGCCTGAAAAGCATTTTCACCCTTTAACAGGCACACAGCATGGCCTCATTCCCTGGAATAAATCTTAGTGAATAAGTCATGGGGAGAGAAGAGTTGATCCAAACTTATCCTATGTTTAATCCAGTCCTGTGGTGAGTACACGCCCATGCTTGCTATGCCTAAGGTGTTAGAGTAAGCACTGAGACAGATACCAGGGTGACAGAGTAGGCCACAGCACTCACACAGATAACACCACCATGATACCATGACAGAACTCTGCCCATCATTACAGTAGATCCCCAGAAGCCGGAGAATGGGATCTTCCTTTGGAAGCTCCCACTTCACACAAGAGTGAAAGAAGTATGCCTTGACCAAAAAGACATATTTAAGTTTCAGACTCGGGTATCATTTCCTCACAAGCCTGCCAATAAGTGACCTATTCTCCTAGAAAAAAAAGAACGTATTATTACCGGAAATAATATTGAACTAGCTCAGAAGCTATAAAGTTGGCTAGATCACTGTGCGTGGTCCATTTTTGACTTTGAGATGTTTTAATTGGATCTTGCCGTTTGTATTTTATTTGCAGACTAGTTGTTAAACCTTTCTGGCTCTCAGATGGTTAATCAAGGGATAAAATGAAGGAATAGCTCAACCCATTATGAAAAATATAAATTCTAGGCTGGGGCCTACCAATTTTGTGCATCTTCTAGCTATGGCTCCACTTTCTAGACTGTATGTGGTGGGATTTGTATAAGATTATTTAGCTGGTAGTAGTATAGCAATGTTACTTTTCTTAGTTTTAAAAACTATCCTGTAGTTATATACATACCAAAATTGAAGAAGGCATGTAGGGGATGTGGTATTCATGGAAAGATATTTCTGTCCTCATTTTTGCAAGTTTTCAAAAAGATTTAAATTGGTTCAGAGTAAGAAGTAAATAAATATATGTACATAGATACAAATTGGCTTGATATTTAAGTTTTTACGAGTTCAGCAATACTCTGAGAAGTGTGTTCTACAAACTCTTCATTCCCAGTCAGTCACAGGCAAGCTAAATACAGAAACTTCGAAGTACAATTTGACATTACCATAGTATCCAAACACACGAGAATTTCATATATTTACATATATAAATGCATATATATGTATATACGTATATATAATCCTCTCCAACTTCTATCCCTAACTCCTCTATGATCCCAACTTTGTGAATCCTTTTCTTCTCTCTTTTCTTTATAACTCACTGAGTTCAGTTTGTGCATGGATATGGAGCCATCCACTGGAACCCGGTTGGCCTACCAAGGACCATATCCTTCAAGAAAACAGATTCTTCCTCCTCCAGAAGCCATCAGCTGTCAAAAGCACCCCGGAGAGGGTCAGGAGCCCTTCCCTGCTTCATGCTGGGATGTGACTGACTTAATCTTGTAGAGACAACCAAAGCTGCTGTGAATTCACAAACTTAACGATCCTGCATGGCTGGAAGGTAGTTTCCTGCCCTCCCCAACTTCTGGTTCTTTGTTCTTCCCACTTTATCCTCTGTGACTGTCCCTGAACTCTGGGGACAAGGGGGATGAGATGATCCTATCTGTAGAAACTTGTTTTTACTGAGTGTTTTTAAAAGCCTATAATAAAGAATTAAATGAATGAGTTTACTTGCATATAGGTAGATGGATGATTGATATGATGATAGATAGGTAGATGAGAGATGAGTAGATAAATTATAGACATATGAGAGATAGGTGGGTAGATATATAATAGATAGAGATGATAGATATTAGATAGGTAGAGATGATAAATACGTTTTGTGTGAAGTGTACGTGCACGCTTATGTGTGTGCACTAGTGTGCAAATGCATGTGAAGGTCAGCGGTTAGTGACTCGGTGTCTTCCTCAGTTACTTTCTGCATTAAAAAAAATTAGATTTATCTATGGTGCATGTGGTGTGTGCATGTGTGTGTGCATGTGTGTGTGCATGTGTGTGTGCATGTGTGTGTATGTGTGTGCATGTGTGTGTATGTGTGTGTATGTGTGTGCATGTATGTGTGCATGCATGTGTGTGTGTATGCATGTGTGTGTACGTGTGTTTGTGTGTATGTGCATGTGTGTGTGCATGTGTGTGTGTACATGTGTTTGTGTGTGTGTGTGCACCACAGTACATGCATGTGTGGAAGTCAAAGGAGAACTTGAAGAAATCAATTCTCTTCTTTTACCCTATGAATGAATTCCAAGAATCCAACTCAGGCTGTCAGATTTAGCCACGGAAAAAGCTCATCAACCCTGCCTCATTATTTAAGACATAATCTCTCAATGAATCTAGACCAGTTGGCCAACAAACTTTGGGGAGCCACCTATCTCTGCCTCCTCAGGCTGGAATTGTAGGCACATGTTGCTGTCCCTAACTCTTGAGATGGGTTTTGAGAGTCTGAACTCAGATGTAGTGATATGTCATATATTTAATAAAAATTAGTCTGGAATATCGGAGAACAGAGCCATCTCTCCCAACTTTTTGGGTTTTTTGTTTTGTTTTTTCCATACCGATTTTCTGTGTAACAGTCCTGGATGTCCTGGAATTTACTTTGAAGACCAGGCTGGCTTTGAACTCAGAGAGATCCTCCTGTCTCTGCCTCTCAAGTGCTGGGTGGAGTGCACCACCACTGCCTGGCTGTTAAGGTCTTGAACTCACAGAGATCCAGAGATCTCTGTCTCCCGAGTGATGGGATTAAAGGCATAGGACACCACTCCCTGATCCTCGGGGCTTGGCTGTGGTGATTCTGTCCTCTGATATATTCCAGACTAATCTTACTAAATATACAGTATATCGTCATACTCAGGTCTCATAGCCGCACAGATACGCTATCAACTGAGCCCTCTTTCCAGCCCTACACGTTTATATTAAAGAACTGCTGTATGGCAGGGAGGAGGCCATGTGAGGGGGTCAGGTCAATGGGATGGAAATTCTAAAAGGAGTTCAAAGGGAGCCTCCTGACAGAATTCTGCCTTACTCAGAGCCAGTCTTCAGTCTACTGAGAACTTCAGGTGACTAGTTGAGGCCCACCACCCATGTTAGGGAAGATGACCTGCATTAACAAAGTCTACTGATATAAATATTAATGCCATTAAAAATAACCCTCACACAGAAACACCCAAAATAATGTTTTATCTAATATCTGGCTAGTGGCAGCCAGACAAATTGACACATAAAATTAGTCATCTTATAGTTCATGACAACTTAGAAAAAAAATTCAGAAACCTTCCACTGGGGAGAGCTTAAGAATTATCACATAAGACAGTTTGTCAAATAGCTGTATTAATAATAAAAAATATTCAAACCTAGCATGGTAACTAATACATGTGATAAGCACCCTGCTTTGTAGAGGCAAGAGGATCATGAGTTCAAGGCCACTCTCTACTATATGGTGAGTTCAAGGCTGGCCTGGCCACCTTGAGATCCTGTTCCCCACCCCATCCCCATAAAGAAGTATGGTCCCTAAAGGAAAACTCCTAAGGCTGTGCACACACACACACACACACACACACACACACACACACACACACAAATCATGAAGAAAATTCTTTTTATTAGAATGTTGGGAACTTCAGTGAAGGGGCAATATTGCTGTTAATGGGGAGATTATATCTCGCCACAATTTTATTCCTGCCAATGAGCCTGGGGCATGAAATTCATCTTTGCTCATTGCATCCAATGCCTATTGATCTAATCCAGAATTCCTAAACTTTTAATATTCCCATCATTTTGATAGCTCTGTAATTTTTTTTTCCACAGAGCACCTCAGCCACAAAAATCACTAACTGCAGATTAAATCAGTGAGTAGGTCCTGACAACGGAACTATTTGCAAAAAATAACACAATAATCAATAAAACATATTCACTTCACTTTTAAAATGAATTACTTATAAAAGGATGTCACTGGGCCTGGTAGCAGGGTGTGTAGCTCTCTTGGGCAGAAATTCCCAATGCTGGGTACCATCCTTATCCAGGGTCCACTCCTCCATCTCACTTTGCCCCAAAAGTATATTGTTTGCTCTTTCAAAAACTTAGAAAGGGTATTTTTAAATTTTGTTGGTGGTGGTTGTGGTGGTAGTGATGGTGTGTGTGTGTGTGTGTGTGTGTGTGTGTGTGTGTGTGTGTGTGAGAGAGAGAGAGAGAGAGAGAGAGAGAGAGAGAGAGAGAGGTCAACCTGCAACCCCCAGGGTTTAGCACTGTCTAGTGGCCTATGGTGATTACAAGAACAAATTGATCCATTTCCATTATCAGGAACGATGCCCAAGCAGGTGCTGCGATTTAGGAATCAGGAAGTTAGCAAAGGACAAAGAAGCTGGCTAAGGTCAGGTTTTGCTTGTGAGCTGCAGGGGTTACTCTAGGTCAAAAGGCAACCCCCACTATGTAAGGCTTTCCCTGAGCTTCAATAAAATAAAGCATTCTGGGTTCAAGAGTGACCCATGTGTGTCTATGTTCCATTCTGTAGGTCTTAGCTCAGTGAAGCCCACTCTGTGACCTGATGTTACAGATGGATCTCCCAGCGAGATTCAGATGTTACAAAGAGAAAGTGTTTACATGCATGCAAAGGTTAGAGGACATCGCTTTCTGGGGAATCAGTTTTCTCCTTCTGTCTTTGTGCAGTCTCTGGGAATCAAACTCCAGTCCTCAGGCTGGGAAGTAAATGCTTTTACTCACTGAACCCTTTTCCTGGCCCCAGATTAAATCTTACAGGGTTTGTAGTTGTTGTTTAGAAACATGAAAATAAATGAATGAATGAATGAATGAATGAATGAATGAATGAATGAATAAATAAAAATAAATGAATGAATGAATGAAAAATGAATGAATGAATGAATGAATGAATGAATGAATGAATGAATGGACATGGCTTTCAAAAGGTATTTTGAAATTGTGTATGTGCCTGCCAATTAACAGCCAGATGTCATCTCCTCTCTTAGAAACAGTCTGGTCTGGTCCTGCATACTTGCACTATCCCAAAGCAGCTGACTACCTCAGCCTCCCACATAAAACACCTGAGCAAGCAAGGAAGTACAACCTAATGTTGGCACTGTGACGCACCTTGAGCAGAGTTCACTTGGTGTGACACAGACATCAACAATCACTGTTGTCCCAGACATTGAAGATATGCTGTGGTACCCCTGCAAGCTTGACTGGGTGTCCTGGGAGCATGGTCCAATCTGCAGTCAAGGCTTCATACTTCTGCTGCTCTGTAAACCCCCAGCATGTGATGAAAATATGTAGCAGTGATCCTGTATGAGCCTACAGTTAAGCAAAATAGAGCCCTGGCCATGATGGCATAACTCCGATCTCTCATAAAACATATCTTCCTGTGGTGGCTTGAATGAAATGTCCCTTGGAAGCCCATAGATAGTGGCGACTATTGAGAGGTGTGGCCTTGTTGCCTTATATGAAGAAGTGCGTGACTTGGGGAGGGCTTTAAGGTTTCAGAAAATCACCAAGGCCCATTGTCTTGTTTATCTTCCTGTTGCCTCCTGCTCCAAATGCAGGAGTCTCAGATACCTCTCCAGTACGACGGCTGCCTTGCTTACTACCATGTTTCCTGCCGTGATGACAATGGACTGAACCTCTGAACTGTAAGCTAGCTCCACTAAATGCTTTCCTTTATAAAAGTTATATAAGTTATATATAAGTTGCTTTCCTTTATAAGAGTGGCCACGGTGTCTCTTCACAGCAATAGAAACCCTAAGGCCCTTCTCAGTCTATGAACACAAAAGGTTAAAACCACAATGGCCGCACATCCCAAATAAGGACCAAGGAACACATGACCGATTCTTTGGCTCTGTTCTATATCAAAAACAGTCATGACCGTACTTAACGATGTCAGTTTTTAACAGATAACTAAGACTAGAAGGAATACAAAAACAGGTTGTTTGGTGCCTCTCTCGCTGTTAACCACCCTCAACTGCACGTTAACATAATATGGATTTTTCTGTCCAACTGTATTTATCCTACTGGCCCTAAGTTCAGGACCATGTAAAGTGACTCTGACAGCATGGTTAGTTTGTGGGATTTTTGTTTTGTTTCATTTAGGAGGATTGTAAACATAGCCTGCAATCAAAAAGCCCTGATTTGTTTTTTTCTTTGGGGTCAGTACTTTCTCATCTCCATCATCATCATCATCATCATCATCATCATCATCATCATCATCATCATCATCATCATCATCATGAGAATGCAAACTATTTATCTTGTTTGCCTGATGTCAATAGTTGGGAAGATGCTTTCTGCCCGTGATGGCTAGTTTTGTCCTGGTTCATTGGGAGTTGGGAGCTCTCCAAGATTTCAGGAGGCTTTTGACTAATAGTCACACACAGCTGACGTGACCTGGGTTGACATTAAGCTCCTCTCTTGTGACAGAGCCCATATTCCTTTCCTGAGAATAAATCCGAGCTTATCAGGACATATTTTTTAAAACCTCTTTCATAAGACACAGCACAATTTGACATAGTGACACAGAGTGGCTTTGCACTCCAGGACGGGTGCCTCACGCTGGAAGGGGAGTCCCTTCTGGGATCCATTCTCACCAGACTTATGTTAACTGTCTCCCTTCTTCCTGAGAGAGGCTTATCTATAAGTCAGATGTCAACAAATGCTCTAGGCTCTTTATCCTTCAATCTGTCTGGCATTTCAAAACTGCTGAAAGTTAAGCACATTTTTTTTTCTAGGAAACCTACTTTCTGATTGCCTGGGGACAGAAGGATGAAGGGTCCTTAGCTGAATACCTGTTTGGAGCAGATATCCCACAAGCTACGGTGTTTAAACTCCAACAGGCTCCTAGCTTTCAGCAGGAAGATGGATGAATAGAATTTCATAAAAATTAAAAGCCTAGGAAAAGTACAAGCCCAGGAGTCAGAACGGAGCAATTGAATGATGGTCTCTTCTGGAAGTCAGAGTGGGTGCTTCCTGCTCCTCACCCTCCCCCCTTCCCCAGCTCCTGGGGATAAAAGTGAAGCCTAAATTTCTTTACAACAGTGACTAATTCCTCATCTTGAGGGCCTCCAGCTTTTGCAGAGCTAATTATAGAAGTGGTAAGTGAAGGGTCTCTGGAAGTGAGAGCTGACAGGAGAGGAAAGGGGAAAATAAAAACCAAATCCCTCAGTGTTGCTGGATTGTCAAACAGGAGGGATTTTTCAGAGGCTGTGAGATAGGCCAGCCCACCCCCTAGGCCTCCTTCAGACACGTTTTCTCTTCCTCCCTGACTCATGGTTTCTTCAGGAACGCCTGGTGAGAAAGGGATTATGAAGCAGGCTAGAGAGCCAGGCTTTCTTGGCAGCACAGACACACTTCAGCAGATCTCTGAGAACAGACTCCGTGCGCTGGCGTTTTAGGCTGGAGTCCAGCAGCAGTTCCGAGGATGAAGTACATCAGATGCTTTGCCCTGTCAGCCAGAGACTCGAGGACTTTCCTGGGGCTACACCTCTCCAGAAGTTTGGAGATGTGGGGACAGGTTTGCCTCCTGAAACGTGCTAATGTCACCAGCTGGGAGTGGCAGATGTCAAGAGCCTGTTGGAAAACAGATCTCCATCTGGCAATGGGCTAGGCTTCCTGGGATACAGATTAACAAAGCTGCGGAAGCATGAGTTTAGATTTGTACACATTGTTCCGGTCTTTGGGTCATTTCCTGCCTTGAGAATTCATTTCCTTTCCAGGTCCAACAAAAGCCTGATGAAGGGCAAAGAAAGACGTTGTTGGGGGGGGGGGGGTTGCCATTACTTGGATCCACGCAGGGGCAGCTCTGCCTCTATGCGCAAGGTCTGTACCCCTCTGTGTTCCTGTGTGCTCTCACTGAGCCAGGATGGAGGAAGCCCCGGGAAAATATAAATTAGAGAAGGGAGCCGTCCATCTCCGGGTTGAGTCCTGTAAACTCTCTTGTTCCTAGAAAACAGACTGGGAGGTGGGCAAAATAATGAGGTTTTTATTGAGGGGCGCCCCTCACCCACACTCCCTTGAAGGACATAGCCCCACACATACACACCCTGAGAGTTGGAGGTTTAAAGCCATCTGTCACAGCCTGGTTCTTGACTTTCCTGAGTCGCCAGCAGGTACACTGGACACTGCGGTTTGCTACACAATGACTTGCTTTGTTCTATTTTATTCATCTTTGTTTTACATTTTGTTCCAACAAGGATTTAAGGCAACAATAATATCTTGCTAGCAGGATTTTTTTTTTTTTTTTTTTTTTAAGGCTGGTTTTGAGCACTTTGAAGTTGACACAGATCATTACTGGAAAATGTTTCTACAGCTCCCGCCATGCCCTGAACACACTGCAATTCTGCTGTGCCCCCGCACACCGTCACCACCAGCACTACCTACAGCACAGTCCAGGGTGGAGCTTCTGGCTCCAGAGACTACAGGAACCAGACAAAACTCTATGCAGACCTGATGTGCCTTTCACTTTTCTGACAAATTTTGGCTCTAGATACTGAGACATCTGAAATCTAACCCATACAGCGTTTGCCAGGATGAACTGGTGTGTTCAACCCCTATGTCTCAATAGGCTGTAAGTTCATACATAGATCACAGGCTATTATCATGCCACATCCATCCAGCTAAACAAAGCAACTCAGCAGCAAGCCCCTTGCTTCATAACCAGATTTACCATAATGTCACAAATCCCCACGGTTTAAACAGTCTGTGTTCAACGCCCTGTTGCTGCCCCCAGTAAAGACAGGTGGCAGTGAGGGGCATGGGTAGGTATCATGCAGGAATTGATACAGCTGACTTTCCGAATAGCTTCATCTCAGTAGGTATTCAGAGAGGTGGCCTCCTGTGACCTTCTTTGTGATTGTTCCTGTGAACTTAGGAAGTTCCAGAAGAAGTCAGTAACTAGGGAAAAAAAATAGTTCTGTGTCAGGGCCAGGAGAACCTGTCTGGTTTGCAAAGAGACAACAGATTCCCCCTAATGGACCTTGAAGACATTAAGACTACACGGAAAAAGAGAGTGCAGCCAACCTCACCCGTGTGTGGATTATAAAAACGTGTTCTCAGAATCAAGTGCACCATGCTGGTCGCTAGAACCGAGAGAGGGGGATGAGAAGAGACTGATCAGTGGGGCAGTGTCAGCTAAACAGGGGATATAAGCTCTGAGATTCTATTGCACTATGTGTGTCTATGACGATATACTGTGTAATCCCCAAAAAAGCTTTGGAAAATTGATTCTAAATGCTTGAGGAAAAAGACTTGCCTATCCAGGTTTGACCGTTATATACTAAGTACCTAGAGTGAAACATCACATGCTATCCATAAATATGCCCCAGTCTCAGGTTTGGTTTTTTTAATCCTTTTTAAAAAGAAGCCTGCCAGAGACCCAACTTACCCCTTACTTCTTCCTAAGAAAGCTCTTGCAGACACAGACCTCGGGTTCCTAGGGCTGAGGCCTTTGTTAACAATTTGTTTTTAAACTTTAGGGAGTCTAAATGGGACCCCAACAGCTGACACCAATGTAGGCCAGCCTGTGCTTCAGAGTACTGTGTTGGAAGTCATAAGCTCAAATAACATCCACACGAACAGAGTAGTCACACAGCTGAACATGACACCATGGTTCTAAGACAGGCTTTGGCACTTTGTGAGACCAATCATTTTTCAGTACTGATGATCTCAGGACTAACTAAAGATTATCAGAAGTCTAGCACGGATCAGGGTTCCAAATCATGGCCCCAAACTACAAAGTAATAGAGACAGCCCAAGGCATTAGAAGAACTAAGACTTTCCTCGTGTGCTCTAAACACTCATTGAAGTTGTCTAGTACAGAAACCCCAGAAATCCAAGGCCTAGGGCCCCTGAAAGGCCAAGATCATGAGAACCCAAGAACTAGAGCAGTGGTAGTGTCTTCCTTTGTTCTCAACTGTTTCCATGTAAGAAAATTAGAAAAGAAAGGGGTGGGATTGTCCTGGGTTCTATAAGAATAGGCTGACCGAGACAAAGAGAGCAAGCCAGTAAACAGCCACCCTCCACGGCCCTGCATCAGCTCCTGCCTCCAGGTTCCTGCCCTGTTTGAGTTCCTGTCCCGACTCCCTTTAGTGATGAACAAGTGTTGTCTCCCGAGTATGTGCCATTCTGGCCTTTAATGGCCCATCCTACTAAAACCCTATGTTTATAGAGGAAATAGGGAAAAACCTGTTTTCCTGCACTATAGACGCTGCCACCTGCTGAGTGCTAGCCTCTTGGGAGACTCCAGACCTTGGGTGTGCCGGATGAGGGGGCAGGGTGTGAAAGAGAGTTAAGGTGATAGCGGGAGACAAAAGGGGACACGAGGAGAGACACACAGGCAGAAGTGGGAGAAGAGGCAGAAGCTGGGGACAAGCATGGATTAGAGTCAGTGTGTGTGAGCAGGAGCAGAAGGAATCCAGCATGGCGGGAAGCTAGAGGGAAAAAGCTAGGCGAGATGCATGGCAGGAGAGAAGCATGGCTAAGAGACAGACAGGTCTAAGATATAAGATGTACTGAATAAAGCTCAGGTCTCTCAATGTCAGAGAGAGCCTGAATGATGGAACCTAAACGACTCCTGAGTGTAGACTTATTTAATCTTGACGCTCCTCGCCTGGGACAAAACTCGGATCACAAAGAAACCAGACGCGGTAAGTGGAGGTCATAACCGAGACCCACTCGGTAAACAAGGATGTGGCAGTCTAAGTCAAATACACCCTTTAGTTCCCAAGTTTCTTTGGTCGTCACAGCAGTGACAACCTTAATGGGACAATTCCCAAGAATGATCCACTGTGCAACCACGTCTCCTGAGGCCAGGAGGACTTTCCTAACTCATGCCTACTCCAGCCACTGACTTCAAGATCAGTGGGTATCACCAGAGTTTTCTAGAGATTACAAATTCTCCAATGCGCAAGAGACTTTTTTTTGTGCTTGTTTGATTTAAACACACACACACACACACACACACACACACACACACACACACACACACACACACATACACACATGGGCAGGTAGACCTTCAGACTCTCTCAAACTCAGAGTAGACATTCGAGAAACTTGGGTCAACTACTGCCTCCCCTCAAAACTCTACTTCCTAATAATAGTTTTATCCTGGGATGCTAAGCGCCCCCTTGTGGGAGGAATGCAAATAGAAGCCCATTTTGATGGTGTTTTCAATAACTTGTCCACCCCCAATTTCCTGCCCCTCAGCTGATTTCCCCTTCCTTCTCATGGTTCTTGGAATGATTCATTCTTCCCACAATGATTGGACCTTTTGCCTCATAAAGCGTTCTCTGTCTTTTCAGACATAATGAACTAAAATTAAGCAGAAGGCAGCCCAGAGCTGTAGGAAAAACCCCCTATGGTGAGAGTTTGCAACCCTACAATAGCCTTATAAGGCAAGCTTGAGGAAGCCCTGGCTTCTCGGAGCAGAACAATAGAGGATAAGTTAGAAGGATATTTTTGGAATTGTGGGGGATGAGGAGTGGCCATTTCCCAGATTAACATTAAATGCCCTGCCATATCTTACCTCTGCTAAGACCAAATGAATGCCCAGCATCTACCCATTTGCTATAGACATGTGAAACCTATCCCAGTGAAAGAGCCACATATCTGCAGGCTCTATGTACAAATGTGGAACATTCTGAACATCTGAGTACTTCTTTCCACTCTTTAAAGCCACCATCACGGGCCTCTGTGACATGAGTTTCAGTATACAGCAGTCGATAAAGCATTTAAATTACCTGTAGTACATTAAGCTCCATGATCTTATATGTTTTTTTAACATATGTACACACTTAACTTAGTCAAAAAAGAGAGAGAGAGAGAGAGAGAGAGAGAGAAAGAAAGAATAGAGAATAGAGGGCTTGCCCAGCATATCCAATTTTAAAACAATCCTGTTTTGATCTCATCATCAGAAAGGGAGGCTGGGGGAGCCAGGGAGTGTTACAATGTTTGCAATGTGTGCATTAAGAATTCCTCTAGGCATGCACGGACTTTCCTTATTGAATGTGAGTCATGGTTTTTGATTTTTTCATTGTGTACATTTATTCATCACAGCACTGGGTCATATACAGACAAGTTAAAGCAAGTATACCTTTGTTTAACAGAGTGTTTCCCCACTGCCCCTTGCTCAGCCCTTCCCCTTCTTGTTGGCTTCCCTTTATGGCCTACACAGCTGTTTCTCCTTCCTTGCCTTTGAAACAGATGAGATTTTCTGTATCTATGTAAAATGTAGGACTGACAAATGTGAGAAAATACAGTATTTGTCTTTCTGAGGCTGGCTGAATTTGCTTGATATAATTCTCTCCAAATATATCCATTTCCTTGCTTTGTTCTTCCTTGTTGATGAAATAAATTTCACTTGATATATATACATATATGCACATTTTCCTTATCTGTTCCTCTTTTGTTGGACATCTGGGTTGATTCTGTAAATTAGCTCATGTAAAACAGTGGTACATTAACATTGATATTCAAGCATCTTTCATGGTCCTTTTTTAAATTCTATCTTTAATAACTTGTTCTGGGCAAAACTCAGCCAATCTCATCCCCCTGGCCCAATGCCTGTCTCTGGGGTACATCACAATTATGTAGCACACACCTCCAGGGTCAACTTCGGTGGCTGTGCTTTCACTCAGTCCTACATTTGGGTCATCAGTAGCCATCTGATAAATCCCCTGAAACTTGGCCCACAATGTGGCTCGTTTCAGTACAGTGCTCCTCCACAATGGCTCCCAAAATCTCATCTTTAGCCTGGTGACTTGGACACTCTAATCCACAAAGGCTTTCAATGTTGAGCCTTTCATCTTCTCTCTCAGAACCATTCGATGCTACTCATATTTCCGACAACCAAGAACGTTGGAAGAATTTCTGCCCTCGGGCACTCTCATTTTTGAGTCCAGATTGGCCTCCTTTCAAACTCACCAGAGATATCAGATAATGGAGCTGTCTGTGGAAGGCTCCTGGACAAACTGGAAACAGATTCACTGGACATCTGATAGAAAGAAAAGGGTGAAATGGTCCAAGCTTGGTTAGCCTCTCAAGCTTAACAGAAAGAAAGAAAGAAAGAAAGAAAGAAAGAAAGAAAGAAAGAAAGAAAGAAAGAAAGGAAGGAAGGAAGGAAGGAAGGAAGGAAGGAAGGAAGGAAGGAAGGAAGGAAGGAAGGAAGGAAGGAAGGAAGGAAGGAAGGAAGGAAGGAAGGAAGAAAGAGTGAGTGAGTGAGTGACTGACTAAATAAATAAATAAATAAATAAATAAATAAATAAATAAATAAATAAATAAATAAATAAATAAATAAGAAAGACCCTGGAATTTCTTCTTGTATAATGTGGGCTTGAATCAAAGACACTTTTCAGTCTGCAGAGCCTTGACCTTTACTCTGAATGGAACTTTCATTGGGCAGGGCCTGGTTTTGGCTTAGAACGGAAGACGCATTGATTTTAAGCTCTGTTTCTTCTCCAACATAAGAAGACACAAAAAGCTGTGTTGACTTAGGCCACTCTGTCAGAATAGGAAGGTCTAGGTAGCATTAATTGGCCCTGCCTTTATGAGGAAGGGTGGTGATGTATGTTTATATGGAGAAATTATATGAGAAGGAAATGAGAATGTAAAAGAATGAACCTAAATGGTGCTGCTTTGTGTGTCTGGAAGAGAATGGGCCCTAGTTCTGACAAGGAATTTTCATTCTTATGTCTTGATTTCAGGACAATAAAAAGCAAATCACAAAGATGAGGACACATTCACCTGGGGAGAGATGGGACATGTTACAGAATATTATTATCAGAGGTGTTACATTCCTTTATGTTGTGGAACATTTGTTTAATGATGCAAATGAATATTATTATCAGATGTATTGCATTCTTTTATGCTGTGTTTGCTTAACTCTGTGAAGCTGTGTTACTTTGTCTAAACACCTGGATTGGTCTAATAAGGAATTGAACGGCCAATAGCAAAACAGGAGAAAGGATAGGCGGGGCTGGCAGGCAGAGAGAGTACATAGAAGGAGAATTCTGGGAGGAGGAAGAAGAAAGAGCAAGAGAACAAGGATGGGAGGCTGCTAGGGGCCAGTCACCCAGCGACCCAGCCACCCAGCCACTCAGTGACCCTGCCACTCAACCACCCAGACACACAGCCACCCAGACACACAGCCACATGGCCAGCCACAAAGTAAGAGTGAAAGTAAGATATGCAGAAGCAAGGAAAGGTAAAAGCCAGAGGTAAAGGTAGATGGGATATTATAAAGTTAAGAAAAGCTGACAAGAAACAAGCCAAGCTAAGGCCAAGCATTTATAATTAAGATTATGCCTCTGTGTGTAATTTATTTGGCAACTGGGTGGTGGGGCCCTCCCAAAAGCAAGAGAGTAAAGAGTAAAAAACCCAACAACTACAGGGACTAACTGAACTGTTTTTACTTTAAACAAATCCTGATCATGAGGAATGAGTGGTTATAACTCTGGAGGTATTTGTTTCCTACAAGTTACCATGGGTGAGAAGAAATGGTGAGGAGAAGGTTACACACACACACACACACACACACACACACACACACACACACACACATACACACACATATACACACACACTAGTACAAGCTAAGATGTGTTTATCTTGGTTATTTAGAATGGGTGGGATTCTTAGCACTGAAGGCTCTCTAAGAAAAAGCAAAAAGTTAACCCCAGTTATAGGAAATTCAGATGAGTAACCACAGGCTAGTAAGGCCAGCCCTATGCTAAAGCAAATCACCAGTATATCGTGTAGGAGATGTCCAAAGAGGATAAGCCCCTGAGTCATGGCCCAGAGAACTGCCCTGAGTCCCCATAAGCCCCCAAGGCAGATCATTGGACAAGAGTACAGGACAAGCCACCTGCTGTTACCTATGACAAGTTAGATACACATTATTTACTAGTAGTCCCAAGGGAATGGAGTTTAGGAAAGAGGTATGCAGCTGTTGGATGACATCCAAACCAACCAAATAAAGAAATTAAACTGGGTCCAGGGAAGCAGGGTGTGGATCATCTTGGAAAACTGGGTGGGGATCAGCTCTACACCCAGGCAAGGGACAAAAGGGTGTTGCTATATCTATACAAGCGGGTGTGAGCATTCCACATCCTAGATGTTCGTGGGTGAAGCTTCAATAAATATGGAATTCAAGCTCCTCTTGCTATCCTAAAACCTTACGAGCTGAGTTTCTGGTTAATTTAAAGGCACAATATAAAGAAGTTCTCAATCACATTGAAGCTAGAAACTGGATGAGATGCCAAGGATGCAACACATACTCAAGGAGACAGAGAAGGGCATCCGAATGTTACTTTGGGCTCAAAGATGTAGCCAAACCCTTAAAGTCACCACCAACATCATCTTGAGTCTAAGAAGGCTGTGAGCCGCACCAAAGCATCCTTTCCAGTCTTCATTTTCATCTTTGTCCTTTCTCCTCTTATTTCCAGCCTGTTGGTACCAACTTCCAATTCTGTGTTCAATAACCTTAGGTGGGGGCCATCAGGTGCCTCAGCAGGTGAGGTCACTAGCCTGACTACAAGTCAGCCTCTGGCCTCCACATGCACACCAGTGTGTGTGTGTGTGTGTGTGTGTGTGTGTGTGTGTGTGTGTGTGTGTGTGTGTGTGTGTGTGTGTGTGTGTAATTTTATAAAACCTTCAGGCTGGTAGCTTTAATCAGTCAATGGTGAGAGGATTCACACAATAGAAACAAACACTGCAGATCGAGGCTTTTTTTTTTTTTTTCTGGAAAGCCTGTTATTAAACTGTAACATGAACTCTAGTTGGTATTTAATGAAAACTCAAAGTCAGTTATTGGGGAAAAGCTATAATATCAGAAAGAGGAAACAGACCACAGTTCATTCTCACCTGGCCAACTTCTCTGGGTAAAAGCTATCTGCCAGAGTCCTCAGCCTGGCTTGTCGCTTCTACAGAATAAATCTCTGTCTTCCTACACCTCCCTTAATGCCTTCTTCACCCAACTGTTTCACTTCCGGTTCGATTCTGCATCATATTCCAGAGTTAAGATTAAAGGTGTGAGCTACTACTATTGGTAGTTAGGCCTTGAACCCACAGAAACACAGAAAGATCTCTGTTTCTGGAGTTATGGGATTAAAGGCATAGGCCACCACTCCTGGTCCCCTACCCCCCATGCTGGGATTAAAGGCGTGAGTTACCACTCTCTGACCCTCCTGGCTTGACTGTGGGTGATTCTGTTCTCTGATATTCCAGACTGGTTTTATTAAGTATTTAATATATCACTGCATTAAACATCTGTCAGAACACCAAGCCTGGGAGAGAGGTTTTGCATTACAGAGGGACTGATGGATGAGCTGAGGAGAACTGGAAAGTGGGATGAAGAACCCCAGAGTAAACAGAAAGAAGTGGATGTCAGGATCGGCTTTGCCTCCTTTATATAAGCCACCAGCCCCCAGTTCCAGCTTTGGATCTGGGATTTAAAGGTTTTGGGTGAGTGTTTGCACATGTTTCTGTGATGTGGAGGTAGCTAGCTCTCCGCTGCTCTGCAGGGCTATCTTTCTACTTGATGTGTTTGAGGTTTATGGTACAGAGCACCATAGCCCAAATACACCCTTCGTATAGTCTGCATCCTGGATGACTATAGCCTGGACCCAATGTGTCTCTTACAGATGTGAAGTGTTTTCTCAATCTCACATCCTCTCTCTTCAGTATCACAATATGACCTTGTCTCCTCATCTGGAATGTGTCCTCTGTTGGCCTTTGAGTTTAATAGTTTGCCTCTTTCGAAAATATTCCTGGGGCAGATCCATTATCTCCCTAGAGAAGAGAGATTGAGCTTCAAGGTTTGTGCTTAATTTTGCCTCCCACAACCATCTCTTCCTTATACCTCACCTACGTCTCCAAAGGAGGCAGTCTCTTATAGGAGTAGACTCTGAACCAAGCAACCAAATCTCTATGTCAGGTGGCATTTGATGGTCTCTCAAGAATGGGAAGGTCAAAGGCCGTCCTCACCTGAGTCAAAGCCAAGCCTGAGATATAGGTTTGCAGACAGCCATGTATTTGAAGATCTCAGAAAACAGGAATGTAGTGCTGAGTAGGAGAGAAGAGACTGACTATGCTATGCATTGGCATGGGTCTTTAGCCACCTAGCCTAAGAACCACTGGGCTCTGGGTTCAGTGAGAGACCCTATATGGTGGGGGGAGGGGTAATCAAGAAAGACATCAATTTCTGTTCTTTAAGTGCAGGTACACACGCACACATAGCCATACAAGTACATGTATATGTCACACACACACACACACACACACACACTATATGCAGGTGTATGTACATATATTTATTTCAGCCCATCTTAGTTGCTATTCTAGTTAGTACTCAAATTCCTTGATCTTTGGCCAATGAAAGGATATTCACATTGGTTTCTGAAGTTCCCTGGTGCAAGCCCAATAGTCTTTGTTTCAACTTTCCTTTCTGGTATGATAGAACATTCTAAAAGTTTTTGGACTGATGGCAATGCTCTCATCTGGGTTATATAACACTGTAACCGTCAATCACATGTGGCTATTCAATTCTGGACGTGACGCTAATGCAGCTGAATTTTAACTGGAATTAAATTTGGATTATTTCACTTTAAATAGACACTTGTGGCTAGTTGCTATCCATACAGGAGAACCTAGTTTGTCTGCATAAGCAATGAAAACATTTAGATGCAAAAAAAGCCAAATTTGCCTACTATGGAATTCAGTCCTTATTAGAACATTGCAAGGACTAACTTGCTCTCATCTCAGAGACCTCTGTCAAATACTGATTTATGACCCTCCCTCCCAGTTGTGTATGTCATGGTGTTCACACGTCTGCTTTAAAGTTATTTCAGTGTTGTCACATGATTCTGATGAGCAGCTATATTTGGGAAACACTCCCCTGTCTTAGTTTGCTGGAATGCAAAGTTTGAAGCTATGGTTTGCTGGAAAGCATCCCAGTGAGCCAAGAGTGCATCTTTGGCTCCACATGGCCAGTTTTAAGACTTGGAAGTCCCTATTGGCTATGGAATCAAAAGTGGGAGATGCTTATAGAAACTTTTCTCTATCTAGCTCCATGCAGGCCTCTGTTTCTCCTTCATCCAGAGTTAAGAAGACCCCCCAGAGCACTGGGAAGATGGGTTAGTATATGAAGTACTTGCCCCGCAGGCATGAGAGCCTGAATCCAGCCCTCAGAACACGTGAAAAGTAGGGTCTGGTGGCACCTGCTTGTGACCCTTCGTGTGGGTTGGAGTAAGGAAGTGGAGACAGGTGAATTCCTAGGGTTTTTCTGGATCAACAAGCCCAGATCTCTGTCAGAGACCATATTTCAAAAGGCAGACACATACTGACCTGGCAGAGGAGATACCACTATCCGTTATGGGATATTTTATCTCACTGTGAAACCCAAAACTGTTAATAAAATCAACCTTGAGTTAGGAAGCAGAACCAGTAACTAGTTGACAGGAAACAGTCATTTAAAAAGGGGGGGGGGGGGAGCCAGGGAGACAGACACACAGGCAGGAGTTGGGAGGAACTTTTTTCTCGGTCTTTTTGATTGGGGATTACTGAAGAGATGCTTTTTGCTGGGTCTCCAACCAAAATGGAAGGTCAGCTGGTTGCTTTTCAGCTTCTCTGGTCTAGCAGGTTTTCACCGCAACATTTGACTCTCAAGTCTTTATTGATAAATAGAGACTTAGTTAAAAAAAAAAATACCTTTGGCGGCAGTGCCAGAGCCAGTGCTGGGGGAGGGGGTATCGGAAATCCTAACAGGTCCAGTGCAAGTAGCTACAGGTCAAAGAAGGCAGTTAAATATCCGTAGAGTAAGGTGCAGCCACTAAATAGACTGAAAACAACAGTGACCACAAGGGCTCATCATGGCACCTTCAGGTATGCTGATCTCTACAATTTCCCCAAATTCAAGAAACACAGCCATATAATTGGTGGTAGTGGTATGTGTGTATGTGTGTGTGTTTATTAGGCAAGAGAATGAATACACACACACAACACACACACACACACACACACACACATCAAATGAAGACTGCTCATCCTTAATCCATAGACCAGACCTCATGACCCATTATGCCATCTGTATATGCCAAAAAGCGTGGCAGGGTTGAGATTTTACTGCTCTAAAAAGACAAGACAGCCTGGCATGGATTTTCAGATCCTGGTGGATGGTTCGATTTCTAGACCAAAGACTTTATTAAGCTCCAGCATAGCAAGCAACATGAGATTCACGTTAGCATCCTCCCCACCCCCCACCCCCTGCCACCAGTCTCAAGGGAACATGGTAAAAGCTCCGTTAAAGCAGCAGTTTCCCAATCTTTCATAATGGGCTGCAGCAAACCTGCCCAAATTTTTCTAAAGAGGGACACTGTCTTTATTGTACTCTGCAAAACAAGACAGACAAACCCTTTTCACAGACAGAGGATATTAACTAAAATCATCTTCCAGGTTGCTCAATATGTAAATATCCCCCACATTATATGACCCCCCCCCAAGGCACTGTTGTTGGTCATTGGCAGCACAATGAACTCCTGTAACCTGAACAGACACTACAGTATTCACATAGAAAACTTTCCATTCCCTACCAGCTGTGATGACTTTGGCCTTGGCCTCGGCAGGGAAGTTAGCAGCATATTCTTCACAGAAAGTAGTTTCTATGTCAGACTCTCAGGAATAATACTTACTAGCCATGTGGCCTTGGGAAAGTTATATAACCTCTCTGGGCTTCAATTGCATCAGCTACAAAGTGTGAATGATCCTTGCCTATAGTGCACCTCCAGGTGATCATGAGGAGTGTTTGAGCTAACACATAGGAAGTAGTAAACACGTATTAGTGAAGACAGCTGTTACCACCCAATGTCATTGTTTCCTCTTGCCTTTTCCTACCACAGTGGACCTACTTGCAGAGCCCTAATGCCCCTCAGCTTCTTTAGGTTGAGTTAAAATTTCCAACTACAGCCACTACCCTTTCACTGACTCTGAGAGCCAGCTTAAGTATCTTATGCTCTCTCCAATCCAAAAGTGGGTAAGCTTTGGCTAGCAAGCCAGATCCACCTGTGGTTTACTGGGGAGCAGGGTGGTTTTATTTTGGTTTTGTTTGTTTGTTTGTTTGTTTGAGATAGGGCACAAGCTGGCCTTGAACTCCTTATGTAACAGGGGATGATCTTGAACTTCTGATCTTCCTACCTCCACTTTCTAGTACTGGGATGACAGGCATATCTCACCACATCCAGTTTATATGGCACTGAGAATCAAACCCAGGACTTTGTGCACACTAGGCTAGCACCCTATCTACTGAGCTACATCCTCAGTACTGCAGTCTATTTTTTTTTTAATAAGACTTTGTTCAGGACATAATCACATCTTATCATTAATACACCATCTCTGTTTATTTTAATGCCATAATTTAAGAGCTAAGGAGTAAAATCTAGAAAATATACTATTTTCCCTTTTAAAAAATAGTTTGTGGGTTTGGTAGGATGGCTCTATTGGTAGAGCACTTGCCTAGCATGCTTGAATATAACACCAGTGCCTGTAAACCAGATGTGGTAGACTATGCCTTCAGTACCAACACTGGAAAGGTAGAGGAAGGAAATCAGAAGCTGAAGGCTATCTATTTTTGGCCATACAGTGAGTTTGAAGCCAGTCTGGACTACAAATGAGACCATGTATCAAAAAGAGAAAGATTTTAAAAAAAAAAAAAAAAAAAAAAAAAAAACATTAGCCAACCCTTGCTTTATTCTATTCTGTATTGTGGCCCTACCCAACACCCTTGAGGATGGGTTATTGATCACTCAGGAGGTCACTGTTGTCTCTTTTTATTAGTTAAATTATCCCAAGTATTAGTTTGTAAGGCACTAAGTTAACCCTCTAGAGACACCTATTTACATTACTCTTATCTGAACTAAACAGTTTATATTGCTCATCAATATCTCAGTACATTCTATGAACGCAATATTAGGATTAAACTAAACATAGAATGTTTTCTTTTAAGGGGAAATGTTCCCATATTGACAGATTTTTACTGGGGACTATACTAAAAATAAATTGGCCTTTCAAATAGGAGTGAATATAGAATTATCACTTTTATTTTTCTCCAAAAATATCTTTGACATGTTAATAATCCCCTAGTGGAGACAGACATGAAGTGACTATTATGATGGCTGGGGTTTAAATGATTTATCATTTTTGCTTTTAGTCCTGAATGTCACAACTGAGTCATGAGATATGTTTGGCCATTGGAGCTGAATATGCACTGACCGCTGTCAGGCCCTTGGTGATGTGATTGTGGATATCCGCAGAGAACTTGCAACTTCATGAAAAAACTTACAACAGAGGCAGAATGAGTCTTGAGAGGCCCAAGCTCAAACCAAATGACAGATTTTTTTTTAATTCACCTCAAATTTTTATTCTTTTTTTTAAATTTACCTTTATTTTACATATTGACCATAGTTTCCCTTCCTTCCTCTCCTCCTCCTCCTCACCTCAACTCCCATAGACCCCCTTTCCCATCTACTCCTCCATTCAGAAAGGGGCAGGCCTCCCACGGGAGTCAACAAAGCATGGCACACCTAGTTGAGGTAGCATCAAGCTCCTTCCCCTGCATCAAGGCTGGACAAGGTAATCCAGGTTCCCCAAAGCCAACTAAGTGCCAGTGACAGATCCTGATCTCACTGCTAGGAGCCTTAAAACAGACCAAGCTACACAACATACCAAGGGGCTAGGTCGGTTCCATGCAGGCTCCAGCTGTTGGTCCAGAGTCCATGGGCTCCATGAGCTTAGGTCAGCTGTCTCTGGGGGTTTCCCTGTCAGAACTCCACCCTCTATGTCATACAATCCCTCCTCCATTTCTTCAGGACTCCTGGAGCTTAGCACAGTGCTTGGCTGGGGATCTCTGCATCTGCTTCTCTCAGTTATTGAATAAAGGCTCTCTGATCAGAATTAAGATAGTTGCCAAGCTGATTACAGTAGATGGCCAGTTCAGGCCCCTTTCCACTATTGCTGGGAGTCTTAGCTGGGCTCATCCTTGTGGATTCCTGGGAGTTTTCCTGGTACCAGGTTTCTCCCTAACTCTGAAATGCACCCCATCAAGACATGTCTTTCTTCTTCCCCTCCTTACAGTCTCCAACCGGTCCCCCAGGCCCAACCTACTCCCTCAAATTCTCATTCCCCACCAACCCTCTACCCCACCCCCAGTCTACCCAGGAGCTCTCTTCTATTTCCCTTCCCAGGGAAATCCATGCTTCCCTCTTTGGGCCCTCTTAGTTATCTGGTCTCTTTAGGGCTGTGGATTGTGTGCTGTGGATTCCTGCACTTTACACCTAATACACACTATGAGTGAGTACATACCATGTTTCTATTTCTGGGTCTGAGTTACTTCACTCAGAATGATTTTTTTTTCTAGTTTTATCCATTTGTCTGTAAATTTTATGAGGTTATTATTTTTCACAGCTGAGTAACATTATGTAAATATACCGCATTTTCCTTATCCATTTTTTGGTTGAGGGGCAGCTAAGTTTTTTCCTAGGTTCTGGCTATTATGAATAATGCTGCTATGAACAGAGTTGAGCAAGTGTCCTTATGGTATGATTGAGAATCCTTTGGCAGTTGCCCAAGATTGGTATAGTTGGGTCTTGAGGTAGATTGATTCCCATGTTTCTGAGAAAGGGCCATATTGATTTCCAAAATGACTGTGTAAGTTTACATGTCCACCAACAGTGAAGAAGTGTTCCCTTACCCCACATTCTCTCCAGCGTAAGCAGTCATTGGTGTTTTTTATTTTAGCCATTCTGACAGGTATAAAATAGTATCTCAGAGTCATTTTGATTTGCATTTCCCTGGTGACTAAGGATGTTGAACAATTCCTTAAGTGTATTTTGGCCATTTGAGCTTCTTCTGTTGAGAATTCTCTGTTTAAATCTGTAGTCCATTTTTAAATTGCATTATTTGATATTTGGACGTCGTTTCCTGAGGTCTTTATAATATTGGAGATCAGCCAACAGAGATGTTTTATCATAGACATAGGTCAGTCTTCAACAGCCTTCTGAGAGATAGCCCTAGGCCCAAAAATACAAATTGAGAGAGCAGAAAGGAAATTTATTTATTTATTTATTTATTCACTTACTTACTTTCTTTCTTTATTATTTATTTATTATTTATTTATTTATTTACTTACTTACTTACTTACTTTATTTATTTATTATTTATTTATTTATTTATTTATTCATTCATTCATTCATTCATTCATTCATTCATTCACTTAGAGTCTCTCTGTAGTTCTGCAGTCCTGGCTGTCCTGGAATTCACTCTATAGACAAGGATGGCCTCACATTCACGGAGATCCTCCTTCCTTGACCTCCTCAGTGCCGGGTCAAAGGCATGTACTAGCACATTCAGCTTTCAGAGAGAGAATGTTTAAAACGTACAGTTTGTTATCAGCAAAGTAACATAATTTAGAAATTCTGAGAATTTTTTGACCTCTTTTACGTGCATTTCCATTGGTCCAAATGAAGATAAATCTTTACAGGTAGGCTTATCCTGCTGGTGGGGACAGAGCTTTGTGCCTTGGGATGTTAGCTATTGCTGTAACAGGTAGTGACGTAAGAAGTGCTTTCCAGCCCTGGCTGCTACATGTGTGTGTCTCTTGTTTTTTTGTTATTTGTTGTTACTGCTATACATATATATATACATATACATATATATAGCTGAAGCAAACCAATTCTACAGAAAATAAAGATGAGAAGAGGTTGGAGGAATTGCAGGGTGATAGCTTGCTGTGATGCAGCACTGTACTAACACTGTGAAAAACAAATTTATTAATTAATTAGTAAGGCTTGAATTGGGGAGATGCCATAGCAGGTAAGAAGACTCTGTGAACAAGCCTGAGTACTTGAGTTCAATTTCCCAGCCTTCCCATTAGAAGTTGGGCATGGTCCCACGGCCTTGTGACTTCAGTAATGTAGTGAGGGAGTATAGCACAAATCCTAGTTGGTCTTAATAAAAACAAAGTAGAACGAGAAGATGGAGAGGATGCTGGGAAATGTTGTCTTCTAGCCATTGCACTCATGACCTGTGATAACCTCACAAGACCCGCACAAAGTCAAGCCATCAAGATGAGTCAAAATTCCAGCAGGCAACACTAACTGGAATCAGTGAGTAAGTTAGAAAAGGGGGGAGGGGTGGACACATGATAGTGGGCAGAGGATGTGTTGGGGGCATAGTGAGGACAGTAGGGCCTGGGAAAAGGGAGTCAGGTGGATATGATCAAGATCCATCCTATGTAGGTATGAAATTGTCCAAGAATAAATAAAAGATGTTCTAATAAAGTTCCACGGTAGATTCTGTGTAGACATGTTCAGAGCCATTGATGTAGCTCAGTGGTTCTCAATCTCCCTAATGCTGCAACCCTTTAATACAGTCATGTTGTGGTGACCCGCCCCCCCAACCATAAAATTATTTTCATTGGTACTTCATAACTGTAATTCTGCTACTGTTATGGATTGTTGTGCAGATATCTGTTTTCTGATGGTCTTAGGTAACTTCTATGAAAGGGTTGTTCAATACCCCAAGGGGTCACTACCCACAGGTTGAGAACTGCTGCTGTAGCCCAACTTCTTACCTGTACATGTGTATTTCAAGCCTGAGGCCCCTTCCATAGCCAAATACTTCCCAGAGTACCACCCTACCTCCAGCAGTATCCAGCAGCAAAGGCCTTTTGGTTTTCATATATGGTACAAGGGCTCAAGCCAGGGCCTCTTGCATGCCGATGAGCGCATCCACCAACTTGACTATGTCCCTGGTCAGCGAAGGTCTTCTATGAGAAAGAAGACATTCAGAACTCTCCTTGGATGTAGGAATAGCTATGGTAGATGGGTTTCCTAGGTTCACTGAACAAGGACTTTACCCTTCCAAGGGACAGAATAAAACGTCATCAAAAGTTTGGCATAATTCTTTAATTGCCACCTGCACCTTCTACCTAGTTGGTCTGTATTGTCCAAACGTTCAGAACAGAATTCTCCTGGCCATCCTGCCCTCGGGTTTAATATTCAACAGTTTGACCAACATTGTGGAGAATTCTGCAGAGAGGAGGTTCCAAAACTGAGGACTTAGCAACCTCCACCCCCCCTTCTCTTGTGTTATTGAAATTTAAAATGCTTCTGTGGCATCTCCCCCTTTGGGAACTTCCTCTGGAGCTGAGGATTAATCACCATGCAAATATTAAATACTTTGGAAGTTCTGGAGAGAAAGGGAGTTTGTTTAAGTAATCCTCTTACTGTAGTTTAAATGAGCGCTAACAAACAGCTGCTGTGCCTTGACCTGCATTCAAGTTCTACTGTGTGGTTTGTGGGATACAAATTATATTTAATTTTTCCCTGGGATTTGTATGTGGTCTTCCCAGACCCTCTGGTTTCCCATAAATCTCCGGATATGGTGTATCAACCATCACTCAGGCTTGTTTGTATTTCTTCCAAGAGCTAAAGGCAGTTCTGGGAAATGGCAGATTCAAATATATTTCTCTCTCTCTCTCTCTCTCTCTCTCTCTCTCTCTCTCTCTCTCTCTCTCTCTCTCTCTCTCTCTCTGAATGTTTGTTTGACTGAGATGTTATTTGGATTTTTTAAATAGAATGGATGCCTGGGGTGATCTGAAAGGAAACGCTGAAGCATCTAATGTTGCCTAATAAACAGGGTAAGTCATGCTTGCTCAGGCGCAACCCGCCGGGCAAAGTCCTCTCTCTTGACTTGAAGGTCAAAATGTCTTGGGTTCATTTGTCATATTCTGTGCTGTGTCCTCTCACATTTCTAAATAACAGACTGCTGGTTAATAGTTCCTTATATCAAGTTTTGCTTTTTCAGAATGGCTTGTGATTTCTTTCTCCTGCTCTGAACCACCCTCTACTACAGGACTTTTGCTAGGTACTGAATTCCCTAAGAACAGAAGTGAGGCCACAGGACCTGAGGCAAGGCAAGGCAGCCAGGCACCTCACTTGGAAAGCTGGCTATCAAGTGGACAATGACCTACACCAGATGATGCGTGAGTCCTGACATGCTATATCTGAGACCTTGCTAGCCCTCTGCCTCTTTTTTCCTTCCTTCCCTCCTTCCTTCTTCAGAGAGCAATCTAGAATATCCATGAAACTCTAGCAGTTGCTCAATTAAGATTTAGTCAAAGTCTGAATTAGCTTTTGTCTTTTGGAATTAGTTCCTTGATATAGCTTAATAAAATATCTGAGGATGGCTGAGACAGGTCAATGGTAGAGAGCACTTGCCTAACACATATAAGGCCCTGGGTTCTATCCCTGGTGCCCTCCACAGCTCATAAAATTAAGAAAAGGATTTTGGGAAGTATAGCCAGGGGTGTACACTTAACATGTGCAAGGTCTTGTATTGGATCCTCATCACTGAGAAGGGAGGGAGGGAGGGAGGGAGGGAGAAGGAGGGAGGGAGGGAGGGAGAGAGAAGGAGGGAGAAGGATGGAGGGAGGGAGGGAGGGAGAGAGAAGGAGAGAGGGAGGGAGCAGGAAGATAGGGAGGGAGGAAGGGGGAAGGAGGGAGGGAGGGAGGGAGGGAGGGAGGGAGGGAGGGAGGGAGGGAGGGAGGGAGGAAGGGAAGAAGGCAGACATATTTGCATGTCGGTCAGATGCCAAGCTTTGAAGGTTCATTTCAGATGTAGCTTCAATGCCAGTCCTGTAGATCTGTGTTGCTAGCCATAATACCAACAGCTACTTAATGGGGTTGTAGGAAGTGTTGTGTAAGAATATGCATATAAAGGCTTTAGCTCAAAAGCCTCTAATGTTAGCTTATAGTGGTGATGGTGGACAAAAGTCACTCTCCTTTCCATCAGGCCCAATTTCTTCTTAGTCCAAGGCACCAAGGGTGAAATGAAAACCCAAATTCATCATGTTAATAATTAGCCTAAAGTCACACAAGTTGAACCCTGCCTTTCTCTGTCCCAAGAGCTGACCAGCAGCCAAAGTAAATACTGTGTAGAAAGGAATGTACCAAACATCAATGTCTGTTGGAGAGGGATTGCAATAAGTATTCAATCTGAGGTTTTTAACGTTTCAAAGGGTAAAACACATACTTTAATTCGATGTAAGGAGAATGTTTGGTGACCCTTCCATGACCCAGACGTTGTGCTAGGTAGTAAAAATGCAGACATAAGATTGTCTTCCTCCATTCTGTCATCGTGCCAAAGTGGAAAGAAAAAGCACCTGCTTGCAGGAGGCGAAAACAGGACAGTGCCCTGCTGGACACTTGGGTGGGTGTTCACTGTGAGCTTGTCTTAGTCATTCATGCTACTATAATAGCATGCCATACATGGTAGGCTTAGGAGCAACAGAACTTAGTTCACACAACTATGGCAGCCTTAAATCTATAATCAACATGGTCATTTTTAAATCCATGGTCAGGATCTGGGCACAGTCCTCCTCCAGGTCCCCCACTGTTGCTTCACACCCTATTCTTATATGATGGAGGGGATGTGCTCTCCGGAGTATTTTATAAAGTAATAGATTCTGATGTCCTGTGAGGTGACCTAATCATTACCCCATCTCTTACTATCAGCTGAGTTTGTGGCAGCAACACATGTATGGGAGATGTACAACCTAACAGTTCTTCTGATATTGACAAACGCTTGTCGCCACTTTGGGAATATTCAGTATATTATAAGCAGTACATACTTCAGTTTATTTCAGATCCTTCTCACAATGTTGGGAGATAAGAATTTTTATCATATTTTTTCAGATAAAGAAACTAGAGAACTGAGAGATGAAGTGACTTTCAGCCGTGGTAATGAACCAACGCTGCCTTCCCCGGCTCTGCCCTTGATCTGCTAACTGTTGACTTTGTCCATTTCTTGGAATCCATTTCCTGCTTGTACACACAATTACACAGGGCCTAATTACATATTCCTAAGCTGAGCAAACTTGACCTGGATTCCTTCAGACAACATTAGCTATCCTATATACCATTTCAGCTGAAACCTAGATAGGCTTCCTAAACCCAGCCGACATCCTAAAGTATATCTCTAAACGTCTCTAACATTGTTTCTGCAATAATAAGAAAAAAACACTAGAAACTACCCCTGGATTTCATAACAGCATGTGCAACTACCATGCCTCACACAGACCTCCTCCTGATATGACAACTTTACATACCAGAGAGGTAATTCCAAGTCGATAGGAGTGCATTCCATATTCTTCAAGAGTGAGTTCCACATTGCTATTAGAGGTAATGTCAGGAAGACTAACCATGAGGTAGGGGCTTGAGAGATAGCTCAGGAGTTAAGAGCCTGTAATGCCCTTACAGGGGGCCCAGGACACAGTCTCAAACTTATAGAAAGTCTTTATTAGTTGGCTGACAACTGGGTTTTCTGAATCCCAGTGTAACCTTGAGCCTTCCTCATGGCTTCCTTAAGCACAAAAACCATATCCTGGGTTGACGCACTTCAGTTAACAAGAGCAGTTTATTCAGAAGCAAAAGTCAAAAGAGCAAGGTTAGTACATTTAGAGACTTTCCAGAACTATGGACTTTGATGGATTAGGTCTTTGTTTTTTGTTTGGCAGGCGGTACTGTCTACGTGCTGAGTTTTACAGCCTGAATGGTGCTTCCACCATGGCATCAGCTGTGCTAAATTCTTGGGGACTGTTACAAGATTAAGTTAAGGATCTAGAGATGGGGGAGACTGTCTGGAGTATCTGAATGATCCTCAAGGCAATCAAAGTGTCTTTATAAGCAAGGAGCTGGGGGACAGGGACAAATATGGTGCTGGATATCACCATATGATAGAACATCTGTCATATGGGTCTGACAACTTGAGTTTGGTCCCCTGAACCCACAGAAAGGTGGCAGTAGAGAGCTGACTTCACCTGGTTCTTGTCTGACCTCTACAGGCACACACACACACACACACACACACACACACACACACACACACACACACACACACACACACACACACGATTAGAAAGGGGCAGTGCCAGGTGTGGTGACACGGACCTGTAATTCCTGCTTTAATTTCAAGAGGATTCCTAATTTCAGCCCTGCTGCCTAGGCAACTAAAAAAGACTCTATCTCAAAATTAAATAAATAAGACCTGTGGTGGAAAGCTGACCTAGCGTGTATGAGAACTGCATCCCATCCCCAGGACTGCAGAGAAATGGAGTAAAAGATTTCATAGTGTGTCCTTGTTGACAGTTGCCTCTTCTGCCCAGTGGCTGATTTCCTGTCTCCGGAACTATGAGAGAATACATTTAGATGGTCTTAAGTCATCAAGTTTGTGGTGATTTGTTACAACAGCCAGAGACTAGCGCTGGGGATAGACCAATGGCCTTTTAATCAGAGTAAGTGTGCTGTTCTCGTGAATGATAATTAATTGAATTAGCAGTTTCAGAGGCGCAGAAAATGATGATGAATCTGTTTTCTGTGGAGGCTCCAATTTTTAGCAGCTGCCAGTTTTTGTACAAAAAATAATTCCGTCATGGACTGTCATATATATATATATATACACACACACACACATATATATACATATGTATATATATACATATATATTAAAGTCTTTTTCATACACTCTGTTTTATCATGTTTCTCCCTCAGCCTCCTCTCAGATCCCCCCACCTCCCTACATCCCCAACTCTACCTTCTTCTTTTCTCCCTCCCTTCCACTTACCCCTCCCTCCTGTTTGTTTTTATTTGCCTGTAGCTCTGGCTATACCGAACTCATGATGTAGACCAGGCTGGCCTCAAATTCACAAAGATCCACCAGCCTCTGCCACCCAAGTCCTGGGATTAAAGGTCTGCACCACCATGCCAGGCCCACTTCTCTCAAGACAAACAAAAAGCACCAACAACAGAAAAAATTTAAAAAAAAAAAAAAAAAACCCACTCTAACCAAAATGAAAATCAAAACAGACAAAACCAATTAGGCAAAAATATATCGATATATCAAAATAGGGCAAAATAAAACAAAAAACTCACAAAAGTCCATTGAGTTTGTTCTGTGTTGACTCCTGGGCCTGGGTCTGACCTGGAATGTAGTTGCTATACCCAGTGACACTTCATTGGGAAAAAAAAAATGGCTTTTCCATGGCCTGATTCTGAGGACCAGCATCTAGCTCCAGGAATTTGCTTTCATTTAACGGTTGTGAGTAGGAACCAGGCTCTGCCCATCCTTATTCAAATGCTTTAAATCACGAGTTACGTGGCTCTTAAACTGGATTGAACATAATTTAATTTCTCCTTGATAATTCTGAAGGGTACTTCATGGTATTGTAGTTCCTGAGAGTCAACATGGGGACCATTAATTACCAGGGCACTGTAGATATGCAGGCGGGCTAATCAACAGTATGGGAGGAGACAGTCTGCAGCCCTGAGGGGTCGAGAGAAGAGGCAGATGTAGAATGTCCTATCAGCCATCACCACTATGCTTCTCTTCCTTGGGGAATCCTGGCAGGGATGCAGTAAAGACCATCTTTCCTTAAATAAATTTATTATGGAATAAATGATAGCACAGTGCCAGAAAGCTCAATCATTTTCCTCCAGTGGAACAAAAGCTTATGATTTTCACCTTAAGGAAAACAGGATGGAGACCTTAGCTCAAGTAGGAACAAATGGAGTGTTTAAAGACCTCTATCTCATCAGCCTTGTGCTATTGACTTCTGAGTAGCATTCCAGCTGTATTTATCTGGGGCTTGGGAATTTTTCCTAGTTCCTGTGAAGAAAGTTAACGAAACCATATGACATCCCTGGCAGGAGACACCATTTCACACAAATACTTTCTTACAAGAAAAAGCTTCACATACTGCTTCCCCTGGTGGGATCACTGTCTCCAGGAAAATCCTGGATCTCCAACAGCAGTTCTGGTGAATGAAAGACAGGACCAAGAGCCAAACCCTTAGCTTCTCCAGGAACATCCTTTAGCATCGCTGTTTATGGGTGATGTCATAACAGATAAAAAATTTCAAGATTTTTTTTATTGTTCTATTTTGAAAGCATTAGAAACATTTTATATAATATTTCTTAAAACAGTATGTAAATAAAGAAACAGGGGATGGAAGTCAGTTGCTTAGTGCTTGCCTAGCATTCATAAAGCCATGGGTTCTATCCCTGACACTATAAGTAGTATATGCTGCCTTCAGGAGGTGGAGGCAGGAGAATTAGAGGGTCAAGATTATCCACTGCTACATGGCACATTCCAGACCACCCTGGTATACACGAAACTATTTCAAAGAAAGCAAGAAAAATATAACAGAAAAGGCACATACGGTGTCTCCTAGAACTCAGTCACAGCCCCTCCTAAAGATAAAATCTTAGTATCTTTGCTATTTACATAAAATTGGAAGTGGAAATGGCCACTGGCTGAGACGGATAATTATGTGATTTATTCCAGAGATGGACGGTTGTAAAAATAAGTGTTTTTAAGTTAAAAAAAAATACTATATACCACATATATGTATAAAATACAGGTGATAAATATCACATATATAATTTTATATGTATGATACACGCATATATGAGAAAGGCAGTTACCAACCATCCCTGCTATCAGAGAAATGCAAAATCATCTCAACACTAAAAAATGAGGCCATCAACCATGCTTTGATGAAGAGATAAGAGGTGATCAGGATTCGAACCACAGGCTGTCTGATGCTGGCCCTCAGGGTGCATACTATGTACAAAAACAAAACAAAACACAACAAAACAAAACAAAAACCAAACAAACAAAACACCGGATTTTCAGAACACATATGTGAAGCTCCTGCAGGAGCATGCTCATTTGGTGTGGGACGGAGAACGTCAAAGCCAGGCATCGAAGGGACAACACTGATGATATAGTTCTACAGCAGCACTGACCCGAGACAGGGAGCCTGTAGGGGTATTGTGTTGTTTCATGGTAAATAATTGTCCCACCCACTGGTTTAATAAAAAGCACTGATGGGCCAAAGGCAGGCAGGAAGTGTAGGCGGGGCTACCAGACTAAAAACTCTGAGAACAGAACAAAGGCCGGGCAGAATGCCAGAGAGAAGCCGAAAGAAGCAGAGGACAACTATGCTGCTCTAAAGAAAGGTACTGAGCCACATGGCTGAACAGGAAGAATCATGGGTTAGATGAAGGGTACAGAGTTAGCACGTTATATGCCTGGACCTTAGGCCGATCAGCCTAAAATTATCATATGCATCTGTGTGTCTCTGCGGGTCTGTGGGTCTGTGGGCCTAGACCTTGAGGTTAGGCCAGAAAGTCAGGGCCAGAAACCTCATACTACAGGAGCCAATTCAGTCCTCTGTTGGATAAAAACCGAACAACAGCCACAACATCAAATAGACCATTCTTAATATTGTTACAGCATCAATCACTGCTTTTATTTGCAAAATTATGTACACCTGGTAGAGAACTTGAGTGGAACAGCTTCGGTACCTTTTCAGGGGACCAAAGCGACTTCCTCCCTTTAGTACAGGCCAATGGGAGCTCAAATGTCTGCCTTCAGATCTCTAACTAGCACTTCCCCACCAGTGAATGTGTTGAAAAGCCCCCAGAAAGACTGTAGTAACCAAATAGAAAGGTAATAGTAAGAAAGAGCAGCTGGGGACTAGCAGCCTGCAGGCAATGCACTCACTGGTACATTTAAAGCCTTCATTTCATCTGCTGCCTCAGCAGTCCCATACCATATTCGTGCTTGGCTAGAAGCATTAAGAAATGTGTCAGGCAGAAGATTGAAAGCAGTGTCTACAAATCAGTAGGAATGATGATTTTGTAATATCTTTACTTGGGAAAAACAGCCCTTAATTGTGAAAGGAGCATAGGCTGTCCAGTCACAAATTTTAAGATAATGACAAATAATTCTGCTGGTTCCCATGAGCCCAGATTTCATTTCATTTCTTACTTTTGGATACAGGGCCTTGCCAATATAGCCCAGGGTGGCCTAGAATAGGAAATCCTCTGCCTGCCTCCATCTCCCTAGTGCTGGAATCCCCAGGTATGCACCACCAGGGCACCTCTCCTGTACAGCATTTCTTAACTGGGGAAATGACACACACCTAACTCACCTTTTGGAAAGCTGCACAGCAGCAGATCAGTAAATCTAGTGATCGATCACCCAACAGCCAAGAGGTATACTGAACGGCTCTCTGAAAGGCTGGATGAGTGCTCAGCAACTTTGGAAGTTGGTTTCTGCGAGAGTGCGCACATCTGGAGAGACAAGAAGGTGGGAGGCATTCGAGATGCTCCAGCTCCCACTTCGCACACTGGGAGCCTTCACTTTCATCAGCCTGGAGGAGTTCCCCCGCCACACTGAAGCCCGTGCCAAGATGACTTGCATCATTCATGTTCCTAACCCAAAAATTGTCATGGAGCTGGCCCTCAGCCAGCTTAGCACTAGATTTCCTCACTTCATCCCCAAGAAACTGTCTAGGGAGAATGCAAAGACTGGAATGAGAGGCCTTGAAGCTACACCAGAGGCTCTCTCTGCATCTTGTGCCAAGAGGCAGAACAGGCCAGGGTTAAAGACCACAGGTTTAGAAGTCAAAATACCTGTGTCCAGGGCCAGCCTATGCCCTGTACCTCTTCCAAACCTCTTCTCCCTAAATTGTAAAAATATATCTTATTCCTAAAGATCTCAGAGGGATCTTAGGAGAAAAATGGCCACACACGTTGAGTACCGTCTTCATGTTGAGGACTAGCTCAAGAATAATTTGTTCCTGTCTTTAACTCATGAGGTATTATTAACCTATCATTAAAAATGTAGCAACTGAAATAGCTTCAGGATCCTTCAGACATGGCCAAGGCACTGGTGGACTTATAACAGTTATGCTTATCTCCAGAAGATGAAACCTATCAACATCCCATCATCAGTGGAGCTAATGAGGCTCCACAGCCCTGAGGGTCTGGTTCTCATCGCTGCATCCCCATCATGCTGAGTGGGTGAGTTGGTGGGTGAGCGTGACCTTACTAGCTTTGGGTATTTGTGAGGGCTCCTTCACACTTCCAGTGGTCATAGACCTCACCCAGGGTGACCAACCAAACAAAGAATGGTTCCAGACAGAGGCTGTTGTTTTGCCCATCATGAAACCAGTATGAGAGAGAAACACTGGGAAATCAGCATTTACACCTTGTCAGCGCCTCCAGGATCCAACTGTTTCTGAGAATAGAAACAATGGAGTTTGTGGAGGTAGGTAGGATGCCTGCCATGCAGGAACCCTCCACAACTTGACAGGTTTTCATGAGAACAATGACAACTTCCTCACACCTGGCTGACCGTCAATTCATCATCAAAAAGAAACAGAGTCTCAGAGTTGATTTGCATTAGCCTAGTACATTGCCCTGCTCAGGTGATGTGAGATCCTAATAGTCTTAACAATAAAAACCCAGTGTCAGATTTTAGGGTGAAAGCTGAAAGATCAGAAAAGCACAGTAGCAGCCACTCAGGAGACTTCTTACAAAATCCTCCGACTGAATGGGCAGCCAAGATCCTGTCTCCACCTGCTTTATATTCATTCCTGTTCCCACCTCCCGATTGTGCAGGGATTAAAGGTGTGAGTCACCACAACTCTAGTAACTAGTGGCTAGCTCTGCCCTCTGATCTCCAGGCAAGCTTTGTCAGAACAAAATACCACACAACACTCAAGTAAATAACCCCTCACCCATGTTCATGCAAGCAACCCTAACTAACCATATGGTTCTCTCTGTATCTCCCTGTCTTTGTGTTCATCTGTCCCTCTCTCACTGATTCATACAGAAAGACATGAAATTAGGAGGGGACATGGAAATTCTCAATGGGAATGGAAGGATGCCAAGAGAGGATGATGGGTGTGTGAACACTATCAAAATATATTACATGCGTATATGAAAACATCAAAGAATTTCAAAATATGATTTAAAACAGAATAGTAGTTTTCATTACCTAGCCATAGAACAAAAACCATAGTTATTTTGGCTGGGTGTCCGTGTTGTTAGCCATTATACAATTCTAAGAGGAGTAACTGAAACCTGCTTACACAGCTCAAGTCTTGTTTTCAGAAACCAGCTTATCCCTGGTAGCTACTGTGAAATATATGGCTACAATGCCCTCGAGATTTCCCTGTAAAGTCCTGCATGTTTTCCCACTTAAGTATTGGCCTGACCTACTGCCAGCATCTGCAGGCTGTCCCCTAACTGAGTGTGGTCATCATACATGCTCTTCAAGACCATTCTGGCTGAATTCTCTCATCGGAATTTCTGATAAGTAGATGGGCAAAGTAGCAACAAGACAGGAGGCCATTTTTAATTTTTATCCTTTGAGGAACTTGACTATTGAGCAACCAGATCTTTGGAAAATCTGTTTATTGGTGAATAACTTCAAAACAATAGATCTTGGTGAGGGGTGATCATCATTTCACAGATTATACAATGGACAATTGTCTAGGTAAGTCAAAACTCAGGTTTATAATTCTGCTAACGTGTGAGGGGATGAGACCAGAAGAAAAGGGAAAGAATTGGTAAAATTCTGAAAATACGGTGTTTGTGTTGTTACTTGAGACAGAGTCACATTATAACCCAGCTGCCTTTGAATTCCCTGTATAATTCAAGATCCAGTACTCCCAAGTGCTAAAATGACAAGTATGTGCCACCACACCTGGCTTAAAATACCTTAAATGAAGCAAGGGAGAATATTGGGTGATAGGAAAGGGAAATATGAAGAAAGGCTCCATTGCATCCCAAATGTGGATATATTGTTATCACCATTCAATCTGTGCACGGTAGCTTTTCTGAGACACCAACATTATAATAAGTAGGATCCTAAAATTATCCACTCGGTAATTCAGAAAGAACAAGCATTCGTGTGGTGGCTCCATCACCAGGCTGGCTGAGATGGTACTATCACCCTTGATATTACCAGCTGTGCACATTGCCTGACCAATCTGAACAGAAATTTCATCACATCCAAACTTAGAAAAAGAGCTTTCAACCAAGACATTTGTTATGATGATCAAAGTGTGCTTAATCTTTCCTACTAAATAAAAATAAGTGATGATAAGGATTGAGAATAGAGAACAATGTGCAGTGTTGAGGGGAGTGTAGGTGGGTGTAGCTATCAACAAAAAGCAATAGCCTTTCCTCAAAATATTAAAGATGGTATTACCTTGGGTTCCAGCCTTCCCAATTTTGTGTTTATACTCAGGGGAAATGAAGTTAGGACGTTGAAGGGATATCCCCACTCTTGGGTCTGTTCTAGCATTACTCGCAATAGCCAAGCAAAGGAAAGAACCAAAGGTCTGTCAACAGCTGAAGAAAAACAATATGGTAACACATACTATGGGGTATTATTTACTCTGCCAATTGCAGAAACTACAGGACACTGTGCTAAGGGAAATAGACCAGTCCCAGAAAAACAAATACTGGGTTTTGTTCTCGGTTACATCAGGATCCGTATCAGTCATTCTCACAGAAGCAGAGAATATGAAATGAATTGCCAGGAGCTAGTACTGGAGGAGTGGGGAGAGACTGGGGTGCACAGTTTCACTTGCACAGATGAATAAATTCTCAGATATGGTTCATAACATTATACTGTATTCTTGAAACTTGGATAGAGAATAGACCTTAAATATCCTTACTATAAGAAGAAAAAATAAACGCAGGGGAGGGGGTAGGATAAAGGATGGAGAGAAAGTATGAGGTGATAAGTAAATTGCCCCACTGTGGTGATTATTTCTCAGAATGTATCCATCAAAATGGCAAGTCTCATATGTATGATGTTTATGTGGATGTATATGTGCTCATGTGAGGATAACACAGGTTGTATGTTGTATGTTGTCAGCTACCATCCACCCTTCTTTTGAGAAAAAGAGACAGGCTTAGAACTCACCAAGAAGCCTAGGCTGACTGACCAGCAGGTCCCAGGGATACTCTTGTCTTCATCTTCCTTATGTTTAGATTTTAAGTGTGTGCCCCTAGAGTTTGGCATTTTTATATGAATTCTGGGGATCAAAGTCAAGTCCTCATGTGTTCAAGGCAGATGTTTTGTGAGCTGAGCCCACACATCCAATTTTTAGTGGTTGCCAATTACATCTGAACACAGAAAAATGTTTTCCACAAAGAAGTTACTTAGTAAATGATAGTTTGGTTTTTTTTTCTAGTAAATGTTTGTGATCTAAATGAAGAAATACCCAGGTATTTCTTAGAACAATAATTTTAAGACAAATTATGGATGGATGGATGGATGGATGGATGGATGGATGGATGGACGGATGGACGGATAGAGATCTCAGTATTGTTCACTTGAGGAGATGAAATCATAGTTTTCTTATGTGTCTTAGTCCATTTTCTGATGGTATGAGAAAGAATATCAGCCTGGTAATTAAAAAACAATAGAAATGTATCTGAATCATAATCCTGAAAGCTGTGAAGTCCTTTGTACATGATACTAACATCCAGCAAAGGCTTCCTGATGCATCCTTCTACGGTGGAAGGCATTGGTGCGCTTGATAAAGAAAACCCTCGGTAAGTCAGGACTCCTGGGACCTGATCACCCCTGAGGGTCTGCCTTATTATATCCTCATAATTACAAATACATTTCAACCTGTTTTGGATAACAGGATCTGTAACTGGGAGCACAATAACTAAGCAAAACTAGCTCAGCAAATAGCCCAATCATTTGTTGGGGCGGCCGGGGGGGGGGGGGTGAGCGACAAGGGGGGACTCATGGCTCAAAGGTTTTGAATTCCTATCTGCAGCTTATTTCTGCAAACTTTCATTTATTCTAGTTTTTTAACTAGACCATCCCATTTCATTTTGCCCCGGAACTAGAGTATATTTTGAAATGGGGACAACAGGATTTAGAAAAATCACTTTTGTACAAACAGAACTCATCCGCAGCTAGTTATTTCAAATATCCAATGACACCATCATTTAAAAAAAACCTAGTGCCTTCTTTTAATTAAACACCCCAGTTTACTCTTTCCTGGAAGTGGTTGCCCATATTTGGAAGCTGCTCTTTCATGATTTTTTAAAATAGCGCCTCACAGTCCTGACAGTCACGTCTTAGAAGGAACTTCCTGATCTGGAGAATGCCAGTGTGAGTGTGAACCGTATTGGGGATGAATCCAGCTCCAGGAGGCTTCTGTGCACAGATCTGGGGAGTTTTTCAGGGGTTTTTATAACTGCCACAAAGTGGTAAATGAAGACAAATTGGAGCAATGTAGATGGCAAGCTGCAACCAAAGTGAACCTTCTTCCCACAGAAAGCAACAAATGTTAAAAAGAGAGAGAGAGAGAGAAGACAATACACGAGATTAAACAATAAAATCAGGGCAATACTACTTATTCCCCTATGATTAATGCCTGACTGTGAGTCAGAATGTAACTATACACTAGTTTTGGTGGACCTCAGTGGATTTATAGTTTGGTTAACCACAGCTGCTTCAGATTTATTACCAAAAGATGTTTTGGAGAATTGAAACTAGCCACCCTGTGTACCAGGCTTTCTTTCAGGCTCCCAACCAGCTCCCAAATCATGACATGGAGACTTGTTATTAGTTATGAATGCTCCGCCTTATCTTAGCTCTTTTTTGAATCTGTTTTTCTTTATCCACATTTTGCCTCAGGGTGTTTTTATCTGTCTTGCATTCTGTATATGTAGATTTCTGCATCTCTTACTTTGTGGTTTCCTCCACGTCTGGCTGGCTGGTGGCTGCCCAGCTTCTGGTCCTGGGCATCTCCCTCTCTTCTGTTTCCCCCTTGGTCTTTCTTCTCTTGCCTTTTCAAGGCTAGAATCCTCTTTATTTCCTCGGCCCACCAGCCCCGCCTGTCCCTCTACTGACTAGCTATTGGCTGTTCAGCTTTTTATTCGACCAATCAGGTGCTTTGGGCAGGCAAGGTGAAACAGCAACACATCTTTACATAGTTAAACAAACGCAGCATAAACAAATATAACACATCTCTACACGCAACACATCTTTACATAGTTAAAGTAATATTTCACAACAACCCTTCATGCATATGACTGTTATTCATAATAAACAAAGCCCTTACTGTGGGAAAAAGCATTCTTACAATGACCTTTGCACACTCTTAAAAATATAATGTCCTATGCTTTCTTACATATTAAAGATTTTTCCATTATATTTTTAACTTTAAGGTGTAAATTTTAGAGGTGTACTTTTTTGTTCTGGGCTGTGTTGTTAATGCACTATCTATGTGGTTCTATAACTCTATGGGAGGGGGTCTCTCATGTACATGCTGAAGTATGTGTGATAAATGAGAGGAGGGTTACAGATGCAATTACCTAATAAGTGTGAAGCTTCTGTTTGTTCTTTTTTGCCAAACATTATCCAAGTGCTTTATCAGAATTGTTTAATTGGCAATTTCAGCAGAACAGAATCCCACTGTACCAGATTACAAGAACTGAGAGAGTTAGCAGATCTAACAGTTCATGAAAAATCCAATACCTTCAGGGGAAGAGGAGCTTTTTCACAAGTGTTTTCCTGGAAATTTACAAAATTAACTTTTTTTTTTTCCTGGGGCTGGGGAGATGGCTCAGTGGTTAAAAGCACGAGCTGCTGATCTTCCAAAGGACCCAGATTCAATTCCCAGCACCCACATAGCAGATCAGAACTGTCTCTAACTCCAGCTCTAGGGAATCCAACACCATCACACAGACATACATACAGGCCAAACACCAGTGGATGTGAAAAAAATCATTAAAAAACATGCTCCCCCTAAAACTAACTACACACATAAACACACAAAATGTACATTTGAAAGTGTCTATACACTTTAACCAATGTATCTGCTTTATTGGCCACTCATGGCAGCTTTGATTTATTGCTTTTAATTTTGTGTGTGAATATGGGCATGCATGCATGTTTGTGTATGTGTCTGCAAGTGTACATGCACAGGTATGCCGATGTTTGAAGGGCTGAAGCAAACCTTGGGTGTCTTTCCTCAGGAGTGCCCCACCATGATGAGAAAGGACCTCTCATCAGGACCAAGGAATCACCAGTTAGGCAAGGCTGGCTAGCAAGCTCCAGCAATGTGCCGATCTCTATCTCCCCAGGGTTGGGATTACAAACATGTTCCACCTTGGCTGGATTTTACAGAGGTGCTTGGAATGGAACTCGGGTCCTCGTGCTTATACCACAGTAATGACTTAACTATCTTCCCAGTTTATGTAGAAAACTTTTTGTTTTGTTTTGGTTTTTAGTTAGTTGAAGACAAAGAAGATAGAGCTTCCTTTTCCATATTTTCCATCATTCACCATAGAGTCTCAGAGCCAACTCCAAAAGATCTTCTCCCACTAAGACTACTCATCATCTCCCAATCTTAACTGCCTACTACACACCACATCCTGAGGACTCCCTCCCTCCCTTCACAAAGCACTCAGCCCCTGAGGAGATACACAAACAAACCTTAACAAATAAAATTGACACTGTATCAGGCCATAGGGCAGATAGAATGGACTTCCTTGTAGTAAGAGGTTTCTGGCCCAGACTTTCAGGCCAAGCCTCAAGGTTTAGGCTCGAAGATCCACAGACCTGCAGAGATACACAGATGCTTACAATAGTTTTAGGCATATAACTTGCTAACTCTTTACCCTTCATCTAACCCATGGTTCTTCCTGTTCAGCCATGGGGCTCGGTACCTCTTCTCAGAGTAGCATAGTTGTCCTCTGCTTCTTCTGGCTTCTCTCTGACATTCTGCTCTGTTCTTCCTGTTCCCAGAGTTTTCTTAGTCTGGTAGCCCCGCCCACACTTCCTGTCTGCCTTTGGCCAATCAGCGCTTTTTATTAAACCAGTGGGTGGGATAATTATTTACAATGGAACAACATAATCCCCCTACACTTCCTAAGGAGGAGAAATTTTTCACAGAGGAAAAAGAAAACTTATGGCAGTCTTCATACATGTAGTAACAAAAAAGACAGCATCATGAATGGGGGGGGGGGGATCCGTGGTGCTCAGTGTATCTTCATGTTTGCTTATCTATACAAGTGGGACACTAGAGATGGAGTGCCACTCAATGGCAGAGTACTTACATAGTATTTGTGAGGCCCTGAGTTCTTTCTCCAGCACCACAGAAGAAAGTAGGCGAGATCTGATAACACAATGCTGTGTGGCTTGACAATAGGGACATGTTCTGAGAAGTGTGTACTTAGGCACCTGTGTCACTGTGCAAGCATCATGAAGCACACTCCCACAAACGGGGAAAGTGAAGGCCAACGTCTTTACTCTTGATGTGTAAGGGAGATAATAAAGCAAAACTGTTTAAAGCTGCTTCCAGGAGAATGGAGCATACTGTTTTACAGTAAGCTTTTTTTAATAACTAGAAAGAGTGTATTAAAATAACCATAAAATATATAGTATAATAAATACTTAGTAGCAAAGTCATTTATTATTACTAGTATTATATCCTTTAAAAAAATTGCATGTACTATACTTTTATACTTTTTCAGTACAGATCAGTGTCATCATGAGCATGTAACATATTGCACATGAGTGATACATTGTGAGGGCTGTAAGTTTCATCTTAATATTATGGAACCACCAATATTAACCAAAATGGAATTATATGCCACTTGACTGTATATTTGTTTCCCCTAGGATGCCACACAATTCTGCATCCAGTCTGACATTCTCCTTATTCCAGAAGTCATTTGACCCACCTGTGTTTTATTTATTTGTTTGCTTATTAAGATTAATTTATTTTTATGTGTGTGGGGTTATGCTTGCATCTGTGTTCTTACATCATGTGTGTATTGTGTCCAAGAAAGCCTGAAGAGGGCATCAGAGTTTAAAAACCAGTTGTAAGCCATCATGTGGGTGCTGAAAATTGAATCCAGTTCTCTGGACAAGCAGCCAGTGCTCTTAATCATTGAGCCATCTCTCCAGCCCCCTATTTATCTCTTTGAAGTAACTAGTACATTTGTTTTATTATCAACACAAGAAGTCTTTTCAGAAGCCTTCAGACAAAACCCAGGGTCACCACACCTGGGAGAATGCACATAAAAGATCCTTCCGCATTGTTTGCATGTTGGAAAATAGCCAAGTGAGCTGATTATAAAATCAGGAGTTGGAGCCAGATGTGGTAACACGCACCTTTAATCTCAGCACTCAGGAGTTAAAGGGGGGTATATCTCTATGAATTCAAGACCAACCTGATCCACATAGCAAGTTTCAGACAAGCTAGGGCTACTTAATGAGACCATCTCAAAATAAAACAAAATAAAATCAAGAGCTGGTGCTATAAAAATGGCTCAAAGCATACTGCTTGCTCTTGCAGAGGACCTAAGTTCCATTCCAAGCCGCTACAAGGTGTAGGGAGATTGTGTTGTTTCATGGTAAATAATTGTCCCACCCACTTGTTTAATAAAAAGCGCTGATTGGCCAAAGGCAGGCAGGAAGTGTAGGTGGAACTACCAGACTAAAAACTCTGAGAACAGAAAGCACAGAGCAGAACGCCAGAGAGAAGCCAAAAGAAGCAGAGGACAACTATGCTGCTCTAAGAAAAGGTACCCAGCCGCAAGGCTGAACAAGAAACGTGGGTTAGATGAAGGGTAGAGAGCTAGCAAGTGATATGCCTGGGCCTGAGGCCGATCAGCTGAAAACTATTGTAAATATCTGTTTGTCTCTGCGGGTCTGCTGGTCAGCGGGTCCAAAACCTTGAGGTTAGGCCCGAAAGTACGGAACAGAAACCTCATACTACAATAAGGGGTGGCTCAGAACCACTGTAACCCAACTCCAGCCCCAGAGAATGTGACACTGGTGGACTCCAAGGGCATCCACACTCACATCAGCATATCCACACACTGACATATACACAATTCTAAAATTAAAACAAAATATTATAAAAAGCAAATCAGGTGTACTGGTGAAGCAAGGAAGCTTGGGAATGTTCTGGTCTAGACTTCTCTTTAGGCCACCTATCTAAGAGGTCACAAAGACAAACCGCAGGTGACAGTCAGTGAGGGGTGCAAACATGTGAACAAAAGTGCCCAGACTTTTTAACTTGGAGCAGATGAAGTGAAGAGAGCAAAGAAAGGGGGAGAAAGACTATAAGAAAGACAAGGAAGAAGAAAGTGATGCAGGAGTTCCCAAACTGTGATGTAACTCAGCGTCGTGCTAGGTACATGGTGCCTCTGTTATGATATCCCACATGCATTGCATCTAATAAGACTCTCATATAATAAAATGAAGGATGTGCTAATCTCCGTACTGTTCATCTATGGTGCTTGGCATGCATCATTCCTCAGGTCTGCTAGCAAACCTCTGAGGAAAACAAGGCTTCCAGAGCACCTTTCCCACTGGCCTTCAGTTCATCCTTAAAAGCAAACAAATGTCGTTCTGTTTGTGGACATTTGGATAGGAATGGCCCCCACAGACTCATGAGTTTGAATGCTTGGCCCATAAGGAGTAGCACTATTAGGGGGTGTGGCTTTGCTGGAGTATGTGTGGCCTTCTTGAAGGAAATGTGTCACTGTGAGGGTGGTTTGAGCTTTGAGGTTTCAAATGCTCAAGCTAGACATAGTGTGGCGGTCTCCCGCTATCTGCCAATCAAGAAAGAGCTCTCAGCTCCTTCTCCGGCACCATGTCTGCCTGCCCATCTTCATGCTTTCCACCATCACAATAATAGACTAAACCTCTTAAACTATAAACCGGTCCCAGTTAAATGTTTGTGTTTTGTTTGTTTCTCAGTGTTGCCATTTCCACAGTGTCTTTTAAAAGCAATAGAACACTCTAAGACACCATCGGAAAGGTGAGTCCTGTGTGAATTAACTGTTCTTTGCTGAGCAAGTTCCCTCCTAAGAATCAATGTGAAGAAGAATGGATAGCTGGCTCAGTGCACATATTTGGGAGACTCTATTCCTTCTCAAGCTGCCTCGGAGTTTTAAGGTTCAGACTTCTAAAAGCTTCCAAACAGGAAAAAGGTTGTGGGCTGGTAAAATAGGTCGGTGGGTTGAGGTGTTTGCAAATTAAGCCTGACAATCTCAGTTCAGTCCCCACACCCCACACGGCGAAAGGAGAGACATGAATCTTTGGGTTGTCCTCTGACCTCCACACACCATGCAGCACACACATATACAAAAGAAATATGTGAATAAAATTAAGTAGAAAATGTTAATTCACTTGCTGAGAGCTAACATATTGTTTCTGAAGCAAAATTGAAGCCTGAACTTGGCAAATAAAACAACCAGAGACCAATCTCTGTTTAATCCACAGCATCAGAAAACAATGATGCTACACTGTGTGTGTGCTTCTCATTGGGAGAAATATCTGAGCCCTCTAGAGAAGACCACCCTGAGAGATATCACAAAATCAAATATATTTTTTAAAAATTTAAAAAACAAAAAAACCAAACAACCAACCAAAGACATGGCTGTGAAGAGTGGCCAGAGCTCAGAGGATAGGCATCTCCTAGCAATGACCCCATCACTCACTATCTATGTGAATTTTAGAGCATTCACCTAGCCTATCACTGAGACTTCATGTTGTCCCTAAAATAAAACATTGAATCTGATTCTTTTAAAGTCCTTTCTAGACCTGAAACTCTATAATTTGCTGCTCAATTCATAGTAACACATCAGTGCTTAGATTAAAATATGGGGTGATTAAACATTTCTTAGAAGGCTTGTCTAAGATATGTCAGACATCCCCGGCAACACACACACCTCATTAGAGACCATTACAATTTTGACAAATGAGGTATAAATATATTTATAAACTTACATTTAAGCAAATCATTTTTTATCCCCTGAAAAAGTGAGGAAAGGTGAAGAATGTGTGTCACTGATTCTCTTCGTAATCAGTGAGACATCATGAGAACTCAGATCAGAAAGTGGGAAGTACAGCAATGCACGGAACCCCATCAACCTGTCCAAAGATGTGATGAACTGTACTGTTGACACAGTCCTAGAACTCAAGGTTACGGGGAAGATATGGGAAGAAACTGCTAAGTCAGAGGCATGACAAGAACAATGGCTCCAGTGGGTGATCAAACAAAACAGGAGTGTTTAATTCAAGGGACACTCCCTGTGGCAGGTAAAGATGAAGCACATTCTGAAGTATGCACAGGACAGAAGCGAGAAAAGGAGAGAGAAGATGGAAGCCTGGCAATTTCAGCAGACAGTAAACAGCTTAGCTCCATGTCAAGGGACGGGAGGGGAGCAGGGTATGAGCATGGAAAGGTAGACAAAGGTCAGACGGAGAGAGGTATTAAACAACAGAACAGGTTCTGGTCTTATTCATCATGATTGCGGATCCCTTTTAAGCAAGGGAGGGGAAATTAGGCAAGGACAGAGAGCAGATGTGAATTCTAGCTGGACTTCCCTTGCAACTTTGGGGTAGTACAGTACAGGAAAATCAGTTAAAGACAATGCAATCCAGGAGACATCTGACAAGGACCTTCATTAGCACAGGTACCTGAATCTCAAAGAGCAGAAATTGCTATTCCTAGACATCACAGATTGATAAACGGTTTTCTGTAGAAACTGCAAAAGCCATCTAAAATGGCTGGACATGTGCCCCAAAGCTCATATATAAACTTAAAGAGCCAAAGTGACAGTCAGGTAGCAAAACATTTAATAAGAGAACAGATTCTGTAAAGATGGGATAGAACTTGTCTGAAAGGACTGGAGGGGGTGGGTGACATCTCTGCTCATATGTCATGGGAAGACACAGAAAGGCCTCCAAAGCTTTGATTTTAGACATCGCAGCCTCTAAACTATGAGAGATTTGTTTCTGTGGTGTATAAGCCACCCGGTCTGTGGTATTGCATTCTGGCAGCATACAGAGACTGTGTGGAAGCACTAAGGAGCACTAGAAAATGTGCCTAGGCGTCGTCGGCAGGAGCACCTCCCCACCCTTAGAGCTGCTGCAGGGTTCCCAGGTCAGCGAACACTTGAGAAATACATGTTTAACACAGCTCTGTTTCATCTTGGACCTTGTTCTTCCTCAGAGTAACTTCAACAAAGCTTCCTCTACAAGAAGAAGTTATCACAAGCCAGAGATGGGCTTCCATGTCGGGAAGCGAACTTGAGGGAGCGCGCATGCGCACGAGTGCATACCGTTGGAAGTCCTGAGCCATCTACTTTGTTTTCTGACACAGGGTCCCTCACTAGCCAACAAGGTCCAGGGATCCACCTGTCTCTGCTTCCCGATAGTGGGATTGCAAGTGTGCACCTCTATGCCCTCCTTTTACACGAGCTCTGGGAATTTCACTCAGGTCCTCACGCTTGTGTTCCAAGCACTCTTAACACCTGAGCCAACTCCCAGCCTCAATGATGGGGGGGTTTGTTTGTTTGTTTGTTTGTTTTTAAATCCAAATAAGGCCAAATGAATAACACGAAGGCTTGCCTTAAAATTATTTTCCAGCTTCAAAGGCTGGGCAGCCCCCAAGCCTTGGCATCATTATGTCATGATTCAACATAATACTCCAGATGAGGTCTGACTTCCTGTCAGAGTCTATTGTGTTTCTGATCTGTTACTCTGAGCTAATAGGAATTTGTTTCCAATCAATGCTTGTGCATCCCGGGATCCTGCCAAGATCTCTCACCCTTTTTTATCCTTTGGCTTTTGTGCATCTGGTACTTGCCTGGAATGTCCTTTTCTCCATTCTTCCCACAGCTAACATCTCTGAATTTAGCTCTCAGATGAAAGCTTTCTCTGGCTACCCTATCTAAAAGAGGGTTAGAGTTGGCAAGACAGCTCAGTGGGAAAGAGGCTTACCTTGAAAACCTGGTGGTGAGCTGAATTACATCCCTAGAACCCATGCAAAGATGGAAGGAGAGAACTGACTCTTCAAAGTTGTCAGAGGGATCATCATGAACCTACCTGCATGTGAGTGCACACACATACACACACACAAGCACATGCATACTCCTGCACACATGCACACTGTCCATTTCCAGACTCTAGAGAGGATAAAATGAATTGATCTAATAGAACAGTGTGTGCCAGGTACCCAGAGCAAGCACCATGTCACAATGTCAGATGCTTTTATTTAAAATAGATAGATACATAGATTCATAGATAGATAAATAGATAGACAGATAGATGATAGATATATACATAGATAGCTAGATAGATGATAGACAGACAGACAAATAGATACATAGATATATAGATAGACAGACAGATAGATAAACAGATAGATAGATACATACATAGATATTTACATAGATAGATACATAGAAACATAGATAGATACATAGATATACACATAGATAGACAGGCAGGCAGGCAGGCAGGCAGGCAGGCAGGCAGGCAGATAGATGGAAAGAAGCCCGTACTTTACATTCCTCCCTATGGCCCTGTTACTTAGCAGCTTTGGTCTCCTCTGCTCACAGCGCCTCTTTTCCCTACACAGACCTGCTGAGCCCAAATGCACAAAGTAGAGAAGAGGACACAGACAGTGAGAGATCGGTCCCCATGGCAACAGAAGTTGATTCCTCTGTGCGTCCTTGCACCCTTGGGGTTGGGCATCAAAGAGACTCTTTTCTGCTGAAGTTCTGAGTGATAAGATTCCCACCCTGACCCTGGAACTGTCACAGGCTTCCCATGCCATCCCAAGGAAAAAACAAACTCTCATTTACCTACTGTATTTTCTTTGAAAATATGAAGGAAGTGTCAGTGAGGCCTGATAAAGTATTAAATACTTGGAGGAAAAAGTCTAAGCCTATGGAAATTTAGAATCTAATTGCCCTCTTCTCTCTATGGCTCCTAATCAGTATTTAACTCTGTCTTTTTATTGTTTGTTTGTTTTAACTTACGGTCATCCTCCTGCCACTGCCTCCCAAATGCTGGGATTATAGGTGTTCAACTCTACAATAGGCATAATCTACATTTAAGAAGATTATGGGTATGGATGCTTTATCAGCATGATATCTGTGTACCCCATGTGTACCTGGTACCTTCTCAGAGGCCGAAAGAGGATGTGGATCCCCAGGAACTGGTGATGCAGAGTTGTGAGCCACCATATAGGTGCTGAGAACCATATCCAAGTCTTCTGAAAGACCGTTCAGTACTCTTATCTGCTGAGACAGCACTCTATAGAGTCTAGACCCACAATTTAATATTGATGAGATTATTCAGAACATGGTGGTTGGTCCTTGAAAAAAGACTCAACTCCTGACTTAGGATGGGAAGGAATGACAAGAGAGACTTCAGATCAATGGAAGTGATTACACCTATAGCATTTGAGCATCATAGGATCCATCCCTTGCTTTTTTGGAAGTGTCTTAGCTACTGTTCTTACTGTGAAGAGACCCTGTGACCAAGGTGATTTTTATAAAGCATTTAACTGAGGGTTTACTTACTAGTCCATGGTTATTGTGGCAAGGCTGGGGCAGAGAACTTACATCCTAATTCTCGGGCTTGGAGAAAGAAAGAGAGAGAAAGAGAGAAGCAGTCAGACTGACAGACAGACAGACACAGAAAAAGTCCTGGCATGGGCTTTTGAAATTTCAAAGCCCACCTTCAGCAAGGCCTCCCAATCTTTTCCAAGCAGTGCTAAACATTCAAACATATGAGCCTATGGAATGTTGCACAAATAAAGGAAACTCAGGGCCAGGTCTCTGGGAAAGGCAGAAATATTAGAGAGAGTAAACACCACAGTCAAATCTCACCCAGCTGTCTTCCAGCTTCCTCAGCCTCCCTCCTCCTGGCTTCTCCTTTCCCCTCTGTCTTTCTATGTCTGCTTTAAATACTTTCTTCGCTCAGTTAAGGCGTGGCACCACCACTGCCTGCCTGGGAGCCTGGAACTTTTTCTGTAAACTAAAATGACCTCACTGGATTAAGGGCATAGGTCTTCATTCTTGGGATATTCCCTGTGCTGGGATTAAAGATGTGAGTTACCACTGTGTGATCCTCCTAGACTGACTGTGGGTAGATCCCTCTGATATCTCCGAATGTTTTTATTATATTTGAAACATATCCCCACAATGGAACATGCTCTCATTCAAACCTCCACGAGAAGGAATTGGAATGTTCATAATTCAACATCCTTTCAACACACAAGACACTTCATACTCGCTCACCCCTGCCCCAAGCTTCCTCATGACTAGACCAAGCACTGGGGATGGAGAGAAATAGGTTACTTACTGACAGATGACTGTATTGTGGCTTCATATTGGCTCAAATCAAAGAGGACAGCCTGACTTTCTTATACTAGAATGACAGTAGCAATATCTGATGTCGACTCTTGCCATCTATACACCAACTAGGAAAACCATTAAAATGGAAGTGGAGTGCGTAGCAAAGAGTTACCAGGAGCAGACCCTAAATTCTTCCCTAAATTACCAGACCCTAAATTCTTCGTGATGCCATAGGAAGTACTGATGAAAGCTGTGGCTGGGGAAGGCTACTGTATTTGGAGCTGTGTCAGTGAAGAGCAGAAAGGAAGAAAAAGGAAGATGGAAATCTTATCAAGAAACAAGTGTAAGGGGATGTTTCAAATTTAATATAGATTTTTATCTTTGTTTACAGTGTTGGTTACAAGTTGTTATAGATAATACTGAAAAAAATTATACAAACAAAGGAAATTAGATTTGGGGTTCTTGTTTTAAAAAGAGAAAAGGGGATATGTGGTGGATTTATGATGTTACATTGTAATTAATTGTCCCGTCTAGTAGTTTAATAAGAAACACTGATTGGCCAAAGGCAGACAGGAAGTGTGGGCGGGGCTACCAGACTAAGAAAACTCTGGAATAGGAAGAACAGAGCAGAAATACCACAGAGAAGCCAGAAGATGCAGAGGACAACTATGCTGCTCTGAGAAAAGGTACTGAGCCGCATGGCTGAATAGGATAAGAATCATGGGTTAGTTTAAGAGCAAGAGCTAGCAAGTTATATGCCTGGGCTCCAGGTCAGTCAGCGTACAATTAATACAAGCATCTGTGTGTTTCAGTGAGACTGGGTCTGTGGATCTCTGGGTCCAGGCCACAAGGGTAGGCCGGAAAGTCCAGGCCAGAAACCTCATACAACAGAAGTGAGCAGCAGAATAAGAATCAAATGCCATAAAGGAAATCTTAGAAATCTCTGAGCCCTTTAATTTTCCTGGGCAGGAGAGCTGTGAGTCTAGACACTTCCTGGTTTTCCATTTACCTCAATGAAACCTGGTAGAAGTTCACCCAGAAATACAAGATTGTGGTTGTTAATTTATCAGTGGAAGCATCAATTTGTCACTGAAAAAAAAAAATGTCATGGGAACGAGATAAAGCTTATGTAAACTGAATATAACATTTCTTAATAGGTTGGTTTCTGAAGCGCCAAATGGAGGTTATTATCTACCTCAGGGTATAATTTAAATAATGGCCGTGGAACCTCAGAGCGAACTCAATTTATTGAGGGTTCTTTAGGTGGCTAATGAAAAATCAAATCTAACAAATTTTCTACCTTTAGCAAATACAATTTGTGCATATCAGATAGATATTATTATATAAGTGACTGTTTGTCCTAATTTATTCCTTGATTTGCATTTGTGTGTTTGACCCAGGGTTTCATGTAGCCCAGGCTGGCCTCATACTCACTGTGTAGCTGAGGATGCTCTTGGACTTCTGGTCCTCTTACACTTACCTCCAGAGTGTAGACATTTCTCTATTCTCTTATTTCACTACCCTTACTGTTTGTTTTATTTTCTGATGTTAGAAACTTAAACCCAGAGCTTGATAGAACACGCTAGCAATTGTTCTACCACTGAGTTATAGACCCAGTTCCTAATGCCCCTTGACTATTATTAAGTAAGTAGATTGAAACTTTACTAACTCCAAAAGGAGTTACTGCCACCCCAGTACTTATGCAATCTATCTGCCTAATATTGTTATTCTTTCCAGGGTACTGTTAGCTTAGAACTATTATTTATCTGTGCTTAGATCTGTTCATTCTTTCTTTGCCTAAACTTAATCACTTAAGACTTCAGAATTTTTTTCTTCTTCTTTTTTTTTTTTTTTTTTTTCAACTTTAAAATCCCACTGCGGGGTTGGAGAGAGATGGCTCAGAGTTACATACTGCTCTTGCAGAGATCCCATATTTGGTTCTCAGCACACATATGACTACTTACAAACTGCTTGCAATTCTAATTCCGGGGACCCAACACCTTCTTCTGGCTCCTGTAGGTTCCTGCACACAGGTGGTGCACATAAATTTATGCAAACATAGAGATATATAAATACATAAACCTTTTTAAAAATAACTTAAAATTTTAAACTTACTTGTATGAAACAAGGCTAACATTTTAGAAAATGTCTTTCAGTTTATATGGTAAAACAATCTATATTTATATAGAGAAAGTAAACTGGCAAAAAACAGAGATGGAGGAGAGACTTCATATTTGTATGTATTTATTAATTTATTTATTGGTTTTTTTGAGAGAGGGCTTCTCTGTGTAACAGCCCAGGCTGTCCTGGAACTCACTTTGTAGACCAGGCTGTCCTTGAATTTGTAGAGATCCACCTGCCTCAGCCTCCTGAGTGCTGGGATTAAAGGCATGCACTACCACCACCTGGCTAGACTTTATATAGTTTGCGTTTCTTCACAGAAGATCAATTCTATCAGGACATTAGCAGTGTTGCTATTAAAGAGCTTAGTATCCGTTACCCCAAATTCTCTGAAGAATGAACGGGCTTTCACTGAAAAATTTTAAATATATTTCAAAGCAAGAGTGCTGTTTCAGATTCCAGTCACTGGAATGTGCCTTGTGATGCTCAAACTGTGAGTATTGCCTTACAGTATCATGAATCATCACTGCTACCCTAACAGGAAGTAACAGCAGAAATGCAAAGAAACTGTCATTTCTTCCCTTGTTGTGAAAACTGATTTTTTTTAAATCGTAGCGTTTTCCTTCTGTATCAAAGATAAGAACTGAAACATATAAAGGCTTATTATATAAATACAATCTATGACGCATCTAATTGCGTACACACAGGCATTTGTTTCTATGTGCATACGTGAATGCCTATGATTACTATGGGATTTTACCACAGATCTATTGCACATGTATCTTTCATCTGAGATTTTGCTTTTGAAGTGAAAATTGGGTGGTGGTGTAGAATGCCTTAAATCCCGCACTTGGGAGGCAGAGGCAGGTGGATCTCTGTGTCAGCCTGGTCTACAAAGTAAGATACAAGACAGGACTGTTACACAGAGAAACTGAAGGGGGGGGGGGGTACAAGATTCAGGGCAATTTTGTGGATGTTTATTAGTTTATTATGGCTGCTGTCTTTGTTCTTAATTTTCAAATCTGTCATCAACTGTTTCAAAGTGGCTAGTCAACTGGACTGACTCTACACCTAAATCACAAAATCAGGGGCTAGTCTATGATATTTTTATCTCAGAGTTTATGTGACTTCTTAGCATCACTCTGTTCCATCTGCAGGAGAGTAACCCTGTGTGCTGTAGAACAAACACAGATAGATAACAGTGTGGTGTTCTTCCCTAAGTGGAAACTGGAGGTCCAGGGTTCTCAAACACCATTCAATTCCATGGGGCACAATGCTTTTCCTGTCTATTTTGAGTGAACAGGAGTCTGCAGGTTATAAAGCAAAGCCAAATTTTCAAATAAGGGAATAAGATGAACATAGCAGCCCGAGGGATTCGTGAGCTAAAAGAAGAAGATGCCTCTGCTTATCTCAGAAATACTTCATATGCATTTTCTTAACTTGAGGCGTCAAGCTGAATTTGGTTAAGCACATGTCTGCACATCACACAGGCCCACCCCTACTACAGAAGAGCGTGGAAGCTGAAAAAAAATGCCACATACTTCATGGTGTGAATCAGCTTCTTTCCAAATGACACTTCCTTTGAAAAGGCATAAATCTAGATTTTTTTTTTTTTTGAATAATGCTTCTTTTTAATTTTCGATTTTGATTGTGATGTAAAGCTCTCCAAACTGAGTTTGCCACCAGGACTCTAAGCATGGGAATCTCCTTTTATGAACTCAGATAAAGAACAGTGTGCTGGATTATTAGACAGGCTTTTGTTCTTTTCCCCAAATATTTGCATGAATTATTCAGCCTTTGTGTGGCTGGAGCTTTGAAATATTCAAATTCCTTGAACTACTTCATTATTTAAGATTTCTATTTATTCCTGTAGCTCATACTTTTCCTGTGGAAGTGTAGATCCAGTTGGGTCATTACTCCCTCAGAAAATGCCCAGACTGAGCAGAGTCTCGGGGTGATAGAGGAGACAAGGAAATGAGTAGAGCCATTGTCAGAGGTCTGCACCCAGCTGTGAACCCACAAAGTACTTGTAAACCACAAGTTACAGCTTTCAAAGGGGGCGAGGGAGATAGAAAGAAATCTTCCAGATGCCCTAAAGGACCTTGAGACCTGATAGTATACTGCCCAGACTGGCCTTGAACTCATAATGCAGCAAAGGACAACAACACTGGCCATCCAATCTAGATCTCCCGGCATGCTAGGCAAACCCTCTCAAATACAGCTGTCTGCAGTCCCCATAAAGGAAAACCTAGAGAGGAACTGGCGTCTCCGATAAACCCTGAAAGACTAGCTTGGGTCTCACAAGTAGAAAGACAGTGAAAGAAGGGGCTAAAATTGTAACTTCTTTTATCCACATGGTGGTGCACGCCTTTAAACCCAGCACTCTGGAGGCAGAGGCAGGCAGGTTTCAGAATTCCAGGCCAGCCTGATCTACAGAATGAGTTCCAGGACAGCTAGGGCTACAGAGGGATCCCATCTCAAATTTAAAAAAAAAAAAAAAAAAAAAAAAACCCACAAAAATGCAACTTCTTTATTAATAATGCTCATTTAATTATCATGCTCCTGTCTGCACCTTTGAAATCCCTTCAGGAGACTCTCTCCAGATGGGATGAGAGATTCCCTGGTCTCCACAGACAGAGACCAGTGGCAATTCTAGGAGTTGCCTTCTAGGGCTAGAGCTTCCCCTCCCTGCATGGTGAGAGGCTCCTCCTAGGCAGCAGTCCTCAGAAGTGGCTTCCATCAGAACCTATAGCCCACATCCATGCTTCCGCTCACGTAAGTCCTACTTGACGAAAGATGCTATCTGAAGGGAAAAGCCAGGGATGGAGAGATGATGACTCAGCAGGTAAGAGGTCTTGCTGCTCTCACAAAGGACCGGAGCTTGGTTCCTAGTACCCGAATCTAGTTCCTGGTATCCATATCTGGCGACCCCATCCCCCGTGCCTCTGTGTGTGTGTGTGTGTGTGTGTGTGTGTGTGTGTGTGTGTGTGTGTGTGTGTGTGTGTGTGTGTGTAAGTGGGGATGAGGGAAACCAAATCACAAATTTCAAATGCGAGCATCCCGAATATTGTCATATATCACACGCCCCGCTTCACTGGGAGAACACTGAAATGGTCTAAAAGAAGAACAATGGACGATTGGTTGCTGCAGATGAGGCTGTAATGGCATCAAAGAAAACTGCGAAAGAGGCTCGGCAAGCTGGGTAAAACTAACTGGCCTTGGGAAAGCAGGAGGCCTTGAGGCAGGTTATGGTTTTGCACCCCAGAAACTGGGATCCGCAACCGAATTGGAAGGGTTCGAAGGGGAAGGAATCTGGTAGAACATCAAGAGGTATGTACCACAAGCAGATCCGTAGATCTCGGGGATGGGATTTGCCTTAGAGATTACTAAAGATATGAAAATACTTGGTGAAAGAGAGGATCAAGGACCTGGCCTTCAAAGGGAAGGGAAGAAGGAAAACTCCAGAGGTCGTGAGCTAGGGTAGCGGAGCATCGCATCAGCGCATCAGCGCATCAGCGGAAGGACAAAGGTAAACGCAGGGGCCGTCGTCTGCACTGTTGGGAGCTGCTGGGGCAGAAAGGATAATATGAGGAGCAGAGGGGGCAAACAGCAGTACTGACTGCCTACAGAGGGCAGTGATCTGGGGAAAAAGCCGATGACGTGTGAGTGGCCTCCCAGCCAGGATGTACTTCAAGGAGCAACCTGATCCCAAACTACAGTGGCTACAGATGAAATACAAAATGGGAAGCAAAGGCAGGCACGTTCACATTCCAAAATATCTCTGCAGCCCAAAAACAATATGCTAAGTAGGCTGACGATATAGACCTGCTGGATCCTGCCAGAAGGAAACAGGCATTTGGGCCTGGGCTCAGGAAGCGAAGTGGTGGCACACTTTCATCTCAACATTTGGAAAGCAGATCAGGAGGAGCTCTCTGAGTTTGAGGCAAGCCTTGTTTACAAGCTAGGAATTCCAGGAGAGTTAGGACTATCTAGAGAGACCTCTCCCATTCCAGAAAACAATAATGGAAAGAGCCCAAAATAGGAGTAACAACCTGGAGAAGAATTCATACCTGGCTAAAAGATAATGCTAGACTATTTGAAAGACACCCCTTTTCAAATGAACCCAATCAAGAGTTTCAAAAGAGGGGCTCGGAAGATGGCGGCAGTAAGAGCACTTTCTGCTCTTGCAGAAGACCTGGGTTCAATTCCCAGAGCCCATATGGCAGCTCACAATCTTCTCTGGCTCCCGTTCTAGGGGATCTGATGCCCTCTTCTGACCACGCCTCTCACACACCTGTGGTACACATATATATACCTGAAGTACACACATACACATAAAATATAAAGAAACATTTCTTTAAAAAATAGTTTCAAGGTTAAGCAGAAGAATAACAGCCACAAAATATGATTGATCTGTGACTGTAATCCTTGCACTTAGAAGGCCTCAGAAGTTCAAGAGTTTATGAGGATCATGAGTTCAAGACCTGCTGAGCTACACAGTAAGACCCTGCCTCCAAAAGGAAAAACATTTAAAACTAACTTTAAAAAGATTTTTTTTAAAATTTCAGTTTAAAAAAATTAAATGGAAGAAAAATTCTGAAACAAAACAACTATTAATGATTCCTTAAATATTTATTTATTTTTATCTGTGTTGGTGTTTGGCCTACGTATGTCTGTGTGAAGGTACCAGATTCCCTGGAATTGGAGTTACAGACAGGTGTGAGCTGCCACGTAGGTGCTGGGAATTGAACCCAGGTCCTTTGGAAGGGCACTCAGTGTTCTTATCCTCTGAGCCACCTCTCAAGCCCACTGGTAATCATTCTCATCTAATTGAAAACCAAGAAATTAAAAACACAGTCATTGAAATTTTGGGGGGAAAGAGGCAAAGAAGGAAGAATGGGGAACTAAAGTTGCATATGTGATAGACTCACAAATAAATAGATAAATGTAAAATAAATATAAAAGAGGAAGAAGAAAGAGAGGGTAGGAAGAGGAGATAAAATGCTGGATATAGTCACAGGTCAAAGAAGAAATTCTGAAAATTGATCCTGTCAATAGATATCAGGCCCAAGTGGATGTTACTAAACTTTCAACCAAGAGTTACTAACTACCAAGCAGAAACTATTTTGTAAGGTTGAGAAGAAAGGAAGGACCGTCCAACTCATTAGGATTCTAACACAACTCTCACATCTAAAGCAAATGACAATTAAAATAAAAATTACAGGCCACGCTCAGGAACAGAGCTGAAAAGGTTCTAAATGAAATTACTAATACATTAAATCCAGGACTGAATTTTAAAATACTAAAACACATCATAACTAAACAGTGCTTACCTGAAGAGATAAAGAATGTTTTGATTTGCCCTGGGCAGCGGTGGCACACACCTTTAATCCCAGCACTCCGATGCAGATCTCTGTGAGTTCGAGGTCGGCCAGGGCTACATAGTGAGATTCTGAATCAAATTTTAAAGTGTTTTGATATGAAAAAAAGATCTGTAAATATGGCCACAATATTGAACAACGCATGTAGAAAACAAAATCAGCCCTCAGCAAAAGGGCGTCCTACAAAAGTAAACTGCCTTTAAGTCAGTAAACTGCTCATACATTTCATTCATCCTTTGCCTCCCGTTGTTCAATGATTGAAGGCTACAATGGACATTCTCCTAGAAGCTAACTGCTGCTCACAAAAGGATCTCAAGCCAAAACTTACAAGATGACTGACCCAGGCCTGGCTTATTCAGAAGTGTGTACAAATAGCAAAGATGTCCAGGTTCCCACTCCACTTAGCATGCTACAAAACCCTCGGTGTTTCCACCTTGGTTTCAGTGTCTTTTAGACTTTTTCCTCGCCAAGAAACAAAAATAAATGTAGGCATGAACACTTCCAACATTTACTGAGACCCTGTGATGTGTCAAGCACAGGAGACGTCAGAAACAATAGCAGAAGGGTGGTGAGGCCACAGTAAAATATGGAAGCAAAATAAACAAGGAGATACCATTTTTTCATGCATTGGACTGACAACACACAGGAAAGATTGCTATCACGTGCTGACGAGGGTGTAGGGTAAGAGGTGACAACTTTGGCTTTTACTGGAAGTAACTTGAAAAATCACAGGACAAGTTAAGTTTTGTCTGTTAGTTTGCTGTTTATTTGATCCATTTGCTTCTTACAGTGCCAGGGACGGGCCTCGAAGCATCATGCCTTCCAGACAAGCATTCTGCCACTGAGCTATATACTCCTAGTCCCAATAGGAAGATTTCATTCAAAGTGGTATGATTTGACCAATGTTTAAAAGTGATCCCTGCTGCGCCAAGAACAGACTGTACGGAAGCAGTGAGTTCCTCAGTTCAGATGCTAGGCAGTGATCAGACAAAATACAATGCGATCTTGGGCCACCATAAGAAACATCTCATTTAGACCTTTTGCATTACCTAAACTTACTGGTGGGTCAGGATAGTGACCGTAAGGTTGGGAAAGAATGGAAATAATACTCAAAATATAAAATCCATATTTTTATTTAATAAGCTCTACTATATCAAAATGTTGAATCTGGTCCACAGAAGAAACGGTGAGATTCGATTTCTAGAGGCAGAGTGGGTCAAAACATTGTGATCTTAATAGCAAAGGGCTTCTCTTATACCTTCCCAAGAAAATGGCCAACTAAACAGAGCACTTAGCAAAGAACACAACTCGACAAGTCACAGAAGAGAGAATATGAGTGGCAAGGAAAAGCATCTGAACCTTGCCAGTCAATGTTGGGGGAGATGTAAGGCAATCGAGGCAGTACCATTTTTTATACACTGGACTGGCAATAAATAAGAAAGATTAGTATCAGGTGTTGACAAGGGTGTGGGACAGTGCTACCAGGAATATAAATTGGCTGAACTTCTTGGAAAAAAAAAAATGGACAGACGTTTCCTCTTTACATGTTCCTATTTTTGACTTAGCAACCCTGCACCTTGGTATCCACATTAAAGAGTCATTTAAAAGCAATAGGGGAAGTAGGTACAAGATTGTTTACTCGGTACCAACTGCAGTCCTAAAAATAGCAAAGCAACCTATGTGATCATCCAAAGAGGGACAGATATATAGTCAATGGTGCATCTGAGTTGTGTAAAAACATTCAGTGGTTAAAAAGAATCAGAACATAATAACAGGAAAATCTCCAAGACGTGGGTGTTGTCGAAGATTATTTCAAGGTGTGTTACATTTGTTTAACTCTGCGAAGCTCTGTTACTGTGCCTCTCTAAGTCACCTGATGGTCTGATACCAAGGCCAATATCGAGGCAGAAGAGAGAGAGGCGGAGCTGGCAGGCAGAGAAATAAATAGAAGGAGAACTCTGGGATAAGGAAGAAGAAACGAGAGATGGAAAAGGATGCAAGGGGACAGCCACCCAGCTACATGACCAGCAACAGAGTAAGAAAGAAAGCTAGACAGAATTTGAAAAAGGCAAAATCCCAGAAGCAAAAGGTAGAGGGCATCATTTAAAGTTGAGAGATGCTGGCAAGAAATAAGCCAAACGAAGGCCAGGCATTTATAAATAAAAATAAGTTTCCGCGTGTGATTTATTTGGGAGCTGGGTAGCAGGCCCACAAAAAAAAAAAAAAAAAAAAAAAAAAAAAAAAAAAAAAAAAAAAAAAAAAAAAAAAAACCCAGCCAACAACATGTGGATGGATTTTTTTTCCCTTTAAAAAAAATTGAGAGTGAGAGATGTGGTTCAATTGAGTGGTTATCTGCCCTACAGGAAACACTACTGTCCCCCAGCGCTCACGCATGCACACACACACACACACAAACCTACACCTCCCCACACGGAATAAATTTGGGTGTGGTAAACATGCCAATTAGTAACTCCAGCACTTAGGAGTGGAAAGCAGGAAGATCAGATCACCAGTGACAGCAAATTTGAGGCTGCCGGGGATACAGGAGACCTCCTATCCAAAGCAAGCTGAAGAACATTCTACACCATGATATCACTTGTATAAAAACAAAACAAAGCAAAACTCTCATACACACATGTAAATTCGTATGCATGCAGCTGGATAAATAAGGTAATTAATGCAGATACATAAGTATATGGAAAAAAAGAAAAAGCTACCCTGTAAGTTGAAGTTAGTGGTTGCCCTTAAGGTAGAAGGGGATTGGGAGCAGGCAGAGGTGTAGAGAGAAAAGCAATTTGTTGTTCAATATCTCTTAGGACCTCAGAGTAGGTCCCTCTACTTTATGAATCAAAGACCTTGGGCTTGCTGAGTTCCTGGTCTGTGTGAGACATCTGGGCTCCGGCTTTGCATTCCAGACGAGCTGCATTCCTGGAGAAGCGGTGACTCAGCTGAGCATGCCCTAGGCCAGGTCAGGGTGGCAGCCATTGGGTGCTCTACTTTGGGTTGAACACCCGCTGGGACTGACTGGGAGGGGATCGGTTTCAGTTCCTTCCTCACATCCAGTCCAGTTGTAGGGGCAGTTACATCCCCATGGGGAAGGAAGGAGAGTGCTAGGTGACTCTGGTAACCAGCCAAGCCAGTCTTGGCAGTCGGTAGGTAGAGATTTCAAAGGCAATGTACAGCAAAAGAGCACGCTGAGGACACCATTGCTGGACAACTTTTAGTACAGTGAAGTGTTCTCTGTCCATCTGGTAGACTACACACAGTTCCTTCTTACGTTTTGGGTAAATGGAGAGCAGGCAAAATAGCCCTTTACTTTTAGATAAAGCCTCCCAACCCCCAAAATGAACCACATACCACAAAGAGCTGGGAAATTGGACCTAGATACCATGAATGAATTTACAGCTCAATGGAATCTTAATAGGACAAGTCAACATGTGCACAGCAGCTGTATAAATTATAAAGCGTGAAGATGGCTAACCACATCACAGGACCTCCAAAACATCACATTCCTCCATCCTTTTTTTTTTTTTTTTTTTTTTTTGTTCCAACGCCATCTAAAAGAATCCTGCGACGATTGTAAGCTGGAGGGAAATTCTGGCAAAAGGAAAAAAAGCAAAGCACACAGCTGTCCTAGCTATCTTTCTCAGATGTTGACAAGGACAGTTTTAAGTTATATTTCATTTTCTTTTATTCTTGCCTGACTTGGCAGCTCTTCAGAACCTCAACTGGTTCCAAACAGAGCTCAATAAAGATTGTTCCAGAGATGTTTCATATTCCTAAGATTCCTTAAATTACTCTTTCTCTAACTTAGGAAATGAGGTTGCAAGAGGAAGAAAAAACAGCCCAGATTGTACCATTTTCTCTGCGAGGTTCTCGAGAAGCAAGCTGTGCCTCCTTTTCCAATGAGAACAGAAAGTCGCAGTCCTGATGGGGAGGTGGGCGGCCCATCCTAACAGGCGGTAATAGGACTGCTTGTATTCTGCAGAGGCCCCAGCAGGTCCCCACACGTTCTCTGAAAATTTTATGAAGGAGAAGGAGAAAGGAGGTAGAGAAATGTTTGCACACTGCCCGTCTAAACAGTCAGCAACTGTGGGCTGCTTTATCTCACCAAATGTTTATCTCACACCTGTATTATGCCAGGCTCTGTTATAGATGCTGAAGACAGAGATGCAGGGACGATTGTGTCATTCCTAGCAAGCTTCTGGACCAGGAACCTAACTTGGAACAGAGCTAGAGGAAGCCCTCGCTCCAGGCTGTTTGTTCCCAGCTTCCTTTGCACCACCCCCCCCCCCCCGCCCCCTTTTCTTGCTACCAGGCTCTTCCTTCTCTCCTTCCCCCTCCTGCATCCCTGGCTTATTATATGCTTCACCTTTCCTCTGTACAATCAACATGTCCCTTTGTAAACATCAAAGGAAAAGCAGCAGGAACGGGACGCTGATGGAAATGAGATCATGACTCATCAGAGGATGTTTTTCTTCTCTCTACTTAGACAGCTCTCTCCTCAGAAGAACCTAGGCGCCTTTTCAGTCTGAGACCAGCTTGTCATCCCCCCCTTTTATGGTGACAGAGTCCTCACTCTGCATCTGAGGGCCCAACCTCTTTTCTTAGCCTCCCTCTGGGTGAGCAGGTACCAGAATTTCATTGCTGGGTTTTTATTATTATTGTATGTACATGTATGCATGTCTGTGGAGGCCAGAGGCCAATTTTAGGGATTTTTCTCTTCCATTCATATTATTTTTGATACAGATTCTCATTAGACCTAGCTGACTGTCTATGGCTAAATTAACTAGCTAGTGAGCCTCTGAGATCTGCCTGTCTCCAGCCCTCAACATGGGGTTACAGACATGTTCCACCGCAACCAGTTTTTAATGTGGGTCTTAGGAATCACTCTCAGGGCCTCGTGCCTGTGTGCCAAGCACTTTACCTGCTGAGCCATGTCCTTAACCCTGCTTTTTTTTTTTTTTTTTTTTTTACATGCTTGACACCCTTGACCCTAGTGTCACACTGCACCCTATCCCAGACACCACAGTCACTGCCCTATTTCCATAGGCAATCGTGTCCACAAATCAAAGACAAAATAGAAGCCCTTGGTGAAGATCTCACTCTGTTTCCAATCACCCCATCTTGAATTTGTGATTCGACTGTTTCAGCCTACTCAGGTATATGGAACTATAGGTACATTCACCCCTTTATTTATTTAGGTATTTGTTTGAGATGGAGACTCACTGTGTAATGCTGGCTCGCTGGCCTGGAATTTCCTATATAAACCAGGTTGGCATAGAACTCACAGAATCCCAACTGTTGGTTTCACGGGTGAGGACAGACACTACCAGCACCACACTAGATTTTATTCAGGAAAGTTACCAGGCGAGTACAAGAGAAGAGAAGCAGAAGAAAAAAGAGTGGGCTTTCACGTGGCGTCTCATAAAAGAGCGGGTGGGCACAGATTTACACCCTCCGTACACAGAGTTCTGTCTGTGCCATGTTGGGTTTACCACGTGGCTGCTACATGCCAGGAATTCTTATATCTTACCCAGCACCATGTCGGGTTATCAGACTAGCACATTTACCACCTAGCTGCTACACACCAGGAATCCTTACACCAACTGCCTCTGCCTCTCAAGTACTGGGATTAAAGGCATGCATCACTATGCCTAGCACTTCAAAGTTTTCTTTATTTATTATTTGAATGAGTATGGTGTTTCTTCTACATCTATCTCTGGGTATCATGTGCATGCCTGATGCCCACATAGGCCAGAAGAGGAGGACATCAGATCCCCTGGAACTGGAGTTATAGGCAATTGTGAGCTGCCATGTAGGAGCTGGGAAACAAACCCAGGTCCTCTGCAAGAGCATCCGGGGTCCTTAACCACTGAGCCATCTCTGCAGCCAATTTTAATACTCATTCCCGCATTTTCCTTGCATTTTTGGATGACTTTCTTTGTACTTGTATATATCCTTGCTCTTTTATTTTCTCTAGAATTTCTGAACACAGCAGAAGCTGTTCTGCTGTTGTTGACAATCAGGCTTCTGTCTCTGTGATTGGCCTTGTGGGACCTATGCTCTGCCCCTCAGTGGATGCTGGTGATCTCATGTTTCTATCAGTACTCCAGGGCAGACTCCTGAACTCCACATTTAAACTTAGATTTGACTACCTATTGTACCACAGACTGAACTCATATTGCCCCCTAACCTCCATCTCAGTAAGTGCCTCTACCACCCACTTAAGTTACCCATGTCAGAAACTAGGCTTCATATGTGACTGTTCTTATTTATCATGTATAAGCAACATATTAATACCCAGTGATCTAACGCCTTAATACCACTCATTGTTATCCAGATGTTTCCTGCTTTGGTGAAATAACATGGGAGATATGAATGCTGGGGTCTTTCTCTATAAAACCCCTCTATTTAAGGGAAGCTGTGGCAGCTCTTGTTTCAAATTTGCTCACACAGGGGCTGAGGGACCAGGATTTTCTGTTCCCCGCACTGGACATGGCCATCTCCAGGAAAGTGAGCACAACTTTGAGTCCCCGGTGGCTGCGAATATCTGCTCACAGCACTTCTAGCAGCCAAGGGAATGAGTTATGATGGATGTTCCACATAGTACCCTCAGAGGCAGCTGTCTTGGACTGGGGGTACACAGCATTTCATTTGGTTTTTCACACTAAAACCTCCAATGTGGCTTCCCCCCCACCCCCAGTGATAAACAGTGTATTTCAGAGTCCGTGTACCAATTCTTTGTATCAGCCTAAGCTGAGACAAAGGATGCTTTTCACATTTCCCAGCATCCTTTCTAGCACTCCACAAAATCTCTTTCAGGAACTACAGTTATCATTTTTCCATTTGGGTGACTGTACCCACTATTGCCTGTATTAGCCAGACTTTTCATCACTGTGACACATTCCTCAGAGAAAGAGTCTAAATGAGGAGACTTTATTTTGGTCCATGGCTTCAGAGGTTTATTCATGCTCAGTTGGGATGCTGAACATCATGGCAAGCATGTGTGTTGTAGTAAAGCTGTGCCCCTTTGGTTGCCAGGGAGCAGAGGCAGGTACAAGATCTGCCCTCCAAAACATACTCCAGTAGCCTACTTTAGATGAAACCCACTTCCTACATTTTCCATTATTTCCCAATAGTGCCATCAAATTATAAATCCATCAAGGGGTTAATGTATTCATTAAGTCAGAGTCCTTATGATTCAATAGCATCTCAGTGGCTGAATTTACTAAGTGAGGACCAAGCTTTCAACACATGGGCCTTTTGGAGGACTCTTCACAGCTGAAATAAAGCAGGCCCCTCTATAAAGCTTTTAAAAATCACCTCATCCCATTGTGCTGTTTAAAGCTCATTTTGGTTTTCTGTGTTTCTCAGGGATTTAGGTCCAGCCTTATTAGCTGGCCTAAGTATGCCAATGAGATGCGACTTGTACTCACCCACCTAGTCTGATTCTCTTATCCTGTACCTCTCTACTCCATACGTTAGCAAGAAAGAATTATTGAAGTCTCCATTACCAACTAAAATGCTTCTCGATTCTAGATTTTTAAGTATTTTCCCAGATCAGGATGTATTGAATTTGCTTAACCCAATAGCTTGATTATGAGCATTTTGAGAGCAAGAAATGCCCATATCCTTACAACAGGTACTCAATAAATAACAAACAAGTGCATGAATATTTCTATGAAGTATTAGGGCCCCATGGGACATGTTTACTTTTAAGTGGTGGCCACTAAGTGGGAAATTTTCCAGTGTTATTAAGACAAACTGAAACAAGGTGATTTTTTTTTTGAACCTAAAAATAGGCAGAGTTGCTAGTGCTTGAGGCAATAAGTGTCGTGCCATGGAAAAACAATAAAGTGCAAGTACCACAGTGGGCACTTCAGCTGGGGCTGGAGTGATGACTCACTGGCTAAGAGAACTTGGTGTTCTGCGTTGGGCTCCCAGAACCCACATGAGGTAGCTAGCTCACAATCCTGGAGTTCCAGGGGCTCCAGTGGTCTCTTGTGGTATCTATGAGGGCACACGTGCACACACACTTCTTAAAATGTTTTATGTGTGAAGCTATTTTGCTTGGATGTATGTCTGAAAACCACGTTGAGTGCTTGGTGTCCAGGACTAGAAGAGAGCATCCGTTCCCCAAGAACTAGAGTTACAGAGGGTTGTGAGCCACTGTGTGGGTGCTGCAAACCAAATCTAGGTCCTATGGAAGAACAGCCAGTGCTCTTAACTACTGAGACATATCCCCAGCTCCCCACTTACAATCTTCTTACTCATAACTCTTTCTTACTGTATATGCTTCTGATTCTTGACTTTTTCTGCAGCAAGTACATTTAATGTAAGAAAAAAGCTAGTCATGTTCTATTTATCAAGACGTCGATATAATAACACTATGTACAAATATAGGACAGGAAAGTAAAAGTGAAACTACCTGGGGAACAAAGGGAATTAGCAGGAGGAGTGCGAAGTGTGATGTGGCGGTAGGGATGGGGGGGGGGGGGGGAGACTCACCGCACACAGGTGTGAACAGCTTACTCAAATTAAAGAACTGTCGTCTTGGTCCTGCTCAGCATCTCTTTGTTTCCATCCTTCTGCTCACAGCGCTTGTCTCCTCAGCTCTGGGTGCTTTTCCTCAATTCCAGGCGGTTCCGATACAAATCATAGGATGTTCTCTTCTAATAATTTAAATCTGGATCGGAGGCCCAAAGGGACAGGAGGTATTTCAGGCTGTTCACCAGGAAGCAGAAGCAGCAGAGATGCACCTGAGACACGTTTCCTGCTAAGATCTCTGTAACCATCTTGGTTCCTCCTTCTTCCACTTAGTCCCCTGGTACCCCTTAAACTCTGTAAGCTATTGCTGTATGACTCCAAAAATATCCCCGATTTGAGCTAATGTCTGTTACATGCAGCAAAAAACTAGCTAATCCAAATATTAATAAAATGCAAAGAATGTCCAGAGGATGTGGGGACTCACCCCATCCTACCTGCCCAAACCATACATTAACTGCTAAAGCACAAGTATGTGTTTGTTCATAGTACCTATTTTTGCATAATTAGAATCACCATATACATATCTTCTTCCACCCAAGTTCTTTAGCTTGTGTTATACCTGTAGAATCATTCGTGCTGTGACAAATATTCTGTGCATCATTGTACTATGTACCATGATCTTGTATTGGTATATTGTAATTTATAAAATCTTAATCCACTGGCTGAGCATTTGGGCTGATCTTAGAGCTTTGCTAGCAGACACAATGTTCAAAATGAGCAGCTTCACAAGGAGCAGTGCACTTTCATGGAGTTATTATGATAAATTTACAAAATTGAGAAATGGATGTGTTATGACATTATCCTTGCTCCTTCCATGAATTTGATTGTAAAATGAGAGGTTGTGAATAATTTTGTTTTGTATGCTTGGGTTTCCATTTATTTGATAGTAATAGATATGACAAATTTAGATGAATAGAATCTACTTGGTTGTAAGCTGTGTCTCTGGGTTATAACTGTTCTACAATTCTTAGCATGATTACATTTTTTTTAAAAAAAAAATAAGCTTTTGTTGAACATAACAGGAAAAATGGAAAACATCACAGTGGTATTTCAATGAACTTTCACAAAGAAAATACTCCCCTGTGACTACTACCTCCAAGATTCCTCTCAATTATTACATTCTGCCAGATAACCCTAACCCTGACACCTATCACTGGATTATGGTGATTTCTATTTTTAAACTTTAAACAAATGCACCAGCTGACAGAAGGTGACTGACTCAGTGGGTTAAGGGCACTTGTGGCAAAAGCCTAAAGGCCTGAGTTTCATCCTCTGCAGAACCTATGCAGAGGTGGAAAGAAAGAATGGACTCCATAAAGTTGTCTTCTGTGCACCCCCAAATAAATAAATAAATAGAAAGCAAACAAATGTATCCTTTTGTGTGTGGCCTCATCCATCCATATTATGGTTAAGAACTCCCAAAGGAAAAGTAGCTCATCTACTCTTACTTCTGCAGAGAATTGCATTGAACAGATATATGGTAATTTATTTATCCATTCTAGTATTGATGGACACATGAACTCTTTCCAAATGTTGGCATCTATAAATATGCCTGTTGTTGTGCAGTGAACAGTATGTACAGGACCAACTTTTCTAGACCCCGTCAGTGTAGTAGAAGATTATTTTAGGGTGTGTTATTTTATTTATGTTGCATTTGCCTAACTTTGTAAAGCTGTGTTGCATTGCTTGTCTAAAACACCTAATGGTCTAATAAAGAACTGAGTGACCAATGGCAAGGCAAGAGAAAGGATAGGCGGGGCTGACCGGCAGAGAGAATATATAGAAGGAGAAATCTGGAAGAGGAGAAAGGAAGAGCAAGAGAACAAGGAGGGAGGACTCCAGGGGCCAGCCATCCAGCCACACAGCCAGCCATGGAGTAAGAAAGAGTAAGATTTACAGGAGAGAAAAGGTAAAAAGCTCAGAGGCATAAGGTTGATGGGATAAGATAAGAAAATCTGGCAAGAAACAAGCCAAGCTAAGGCCGGGCATTTCTAATAAAGAGTAAGCCTCTATGTGTGGTTTGTTTGGGAGCTGGGTAGCAGCCCCCGCCAAGAGTGAAAACCCCAAACTACACATCAGTTTCCCAAAGTGGGGTACCCATTGCTATCCTCGCCATGAGTGGCTATCTCTTGAGTATTTATTATAGCACCTAGGTCAAAGAACCATGATGTGTTGGTGGCTTCAATAAAACATCACAGAGGTCCATTGGAGAATTTCCAGGGACTACATGTCAATACTTTTAAAACCTTTTAAAAAAATTATTGTGTGTATATGAAGTGTGTGTGTGCATGAGTGGGAGTGGGAGCATATCATGCACATGTATGGAATTCAGAGAGCACATTTTTAAAAAGTAACATTTATCACGTGTATGTGTGTGGCCTGTGTGCAGGTGCCCGTGAGGTCCAGAGGAGGGTATCAGATCCCCTTGAGCTAAAGTTACAGGTAGTTGTGAGTCTCATGAAATGGGTGCTGATTGGGGGGCCCTGTGGTTCAGAGGTTGTAGTTAACCATGTCCAGACAGCTCTCTCAGAGCCAGGCACAATATGAAGGACTTCCTCCCCCTTAACTGAGGGCTTTCTGCTCTCTACCTAACCTTATTGTCTCTAGGTCGGGATGCCTGGCTCATCTCAGCACAGTTCCCTACAAAAACTTTCCTCCTTGCTGCCCATATGATAATTAGGCATTGCACTAGGGGCTCTATGATAGGAGCAGGCTGCCTCATGCAAATTAAATGATGTCCCAATTGCTGTCCCTGTGCTATATGTCTCTTTACTCAGGAATAAATTAAACTGTAACACTGAAATAGTCTCTTGGAAGGCTATTTCCATTGTGCTCACAGGCCGAACAAAGCTCTGCTTGCTGCTTCTGTCCCCTTGACCCTCTGGTAGCCAATGGACTGCAGGGGAAGGAAAGGAATTGTGGGTGCTGAGAACTGAACTCGAGTCTGTTGGAGGAACAGCAAGTATTCTTCTCTGCTGAGCCATCACTCCAGCCTCAAGAAAACACCTTTTAAGAATCGTTTACACCATGGGTTCTTGAGCTCAAACTCAGCAAGCCACAGGCTTGGAGAGCACTGCCCCCTGAGCCATCCTCTCAGCCCAAGGGGATGGTTTTGGCCTATACCATAGCAATCACCTCTTTGTATGGCCCACATTCAATTCAAAGGAGAGACAGGGTACTTGAGATTTTTGGGATTCCTTGAGCTTTATAGTTTCAGTCTGAACTGGTTTAGACCTACGATGCTTTACCTGATAGTTGATACCAAGTGTTAGTAAATCTTTTATTCCTCTACAAACCATTTTTGGGTTTTAGTTGATCTGAGGCAACATTAGGTGCAGAGGCATGATAGATTAATAACAAGGTGTGTTTATATGTGGTTGTATAACATATCAAAAGATCTCAGCTAGGGCTGTGGAGATGACTCAGCACACAAGCATGAGGACCCAAGTTCAGAGCCACAGCACCCACACAGCAGTACAGGTCTGCAAACCCCAGCACGGAGAGGGGAGGAGACAGCTGAATCCCAGGGCCTCACTGGCCAGCTACCCTAAGTGGTAAGCTCCAAGGTCAACAAGAGACCTTGTCTCAAAACTTAGGAGTGATAGACAAAATGACACCTGATGTCAATGTTTGGGATCCATACATGGGTAAGTGTACATACAAACAAGCAAGAATGTTGTTTTTACAAAATAATTAACAAGTTTGGCCTAAGAACATCAAAATTCTGGAAATTGGATTTGTGCTATAGCTTAATGGTTGAGTACAAGGTACTGGGTTCAACCACACCACAGAAAACAAAACAAATTATCTATGTTAAATAAAGCACTTCTATGGTCATAACATTAGTCTGGTTCTTCAATCTTCTATTATTTACATTTACTTATTTTGTAGGTATGGGGATGGTCACCAGTGCATGTGTGTGAAAGTCCGAAGGCAGCTTGTAGGAACTGGTTCTCTTCCTACCATAGGCTCCCAGGATCAAACTCAGATCGCCACACTTGGAAGCAAGGGAATTTACCTTCTGTCTTAGTTACTTTTCTTTTGCTGTGATAAGACATCATGACCAAGGCAACTTCTAGAATACTGTATTTTGGGCTTACAGTTTTAGAGTGTTAGAGTCCTTTTGACAGGATGGAGGTGGTAGGTGACAGGAAACTGAAGCAGGTGAGAGTTCACATCTAAGTATAAGTCTGCTGTGGGATGGTTTTTCTGTATGCTGTGACTATATGTTGCTTCCATTGGTTAATAAATAAGGTGTTTTGGCCTATAGCAAGACAGAATACAGTCAGGTGGGAAATCCAAGTGTAGTGAATTTATGATGTTCCATTGTAAATAATTGTCCCGCCTATGAGCTTAATAAAAAGCACTGATTGGCCAAAGGCAGGCAGGGAGTGTGGGAGGGGCTACCAGACTAAGAAAACTCTGGGAACAGGAAAAACAGAGCAGAAATGCCACAGAGACTCCAGAGTTGCCAGACAAGCCAGAAGATGCAGAGAACAACTATACTGCTCTGAGACAAGGTACCGATGCTCATGGCTGAACAGGATAAGAATCATGGGTTAGTTTAAGGGTAAAGAGTTAGCAAGTTATATGCCTGGGCCTTAGGCTGATCAGCCTAAAATTAATGTAAGCATCTGTGTGTCTCTGCGGGTCTTGGATCTGCAGGTCTGTGGATCTGTGGGTCTAAACTTTGAGGCTAGGCCTGAAAGTCCAAGCCAGAATTACTACATCATTACTACATCCAAGACAGATACAGGGAGAAGAAAGTCCAAGTCGACACAGATGCTGAGAGCCTCAAGGAGAGCAAGATGTTATGGAGCACAGGTAAAGCCACAAGACACGTGGCAATACATAGATTAACAGATATGGGTTAATTTAAGATGTAAGAGCTTACTGGCCCAAGATGCCTGGGCCATACACCAAATAATGTATTATTAATATTAAGCCCCTAGTTATTTTAGTACCAGTGGGCAGGAGAGATTTGTATGTCCATACAAGCTTGCCAAAGAGAGAGCATCATGGAAATGGCAGGAAGCCTTTGAAGCATCAAAGCCTGTACCTCCCCTACCACCTCCACCCTGGGACACTTTCTCTGAGAAGGCCACATACTAACTGGGGATCAAGTATCCAAACACATGATTCTATGGGGCCACTCACTCAAAACATCTACATCCACTAAGTTTTCTCCATAAAATTAGTTTGAGAATCTCCTTTCCATAAAACTTCTTTCTCACTGAATTGTTGAGGAGTTGATTTTTCAGAATGTGTTTGTTTGTTTATTTTATTTCAATTCATTCTTTCCCTAGGAAAACAAAAGTAATGAAGCTCAGAGTAATATTTTCAACCTTTTACATGAAGATTTTATAGGAAGGGTTATATTGAGTAATATATGGTTATTCTTCAGAATTTAGTTAGGTGCTGCTGGGCACTGAGGAAGCATTAGCCAAGTTGAAGACATTGTTCTTGCTCCTAAAATTCTCATTCTACAGCCAGAAAAAAAATCCTGTGTACACAATTAAACCAATTACTATTGCAGAGAAGACGTTTAAATACCATGAAAGAAGTGTGGCCATGTGGGCATACAGCACAAGAGGACTTTCTGAACATGCAAAGACTTTTAAAAGAGAAAACACAATTGCACACTGGCAAAGTCATCATAGAAATTCTCAATAAGTAGTGAAGCTTGAGCCAATGATCAAAGAAGTTTAACTTTAGCATGGAAAAAATAGAGGAAAGAAAGAAGCAAGGGAGGGAGGGAGGGAGGGAGGGGAAGGGAGGGGAGAGAAGGAAGAAAATTCTCCACAATCAAAGCCTGGGGGCCTATCCAGGGGGGCTCCTGAAGGGGGAGTAACCAACCCCATTCTCTCTCTCTCTTGTTTTCTGACTGGGAATTGAACCCTGGCTGCGGTGATCAGAGCACAGAATCCTAACCACTAGACCAAGCCAGCCACAATTGAATGCTTGCACATTCAATCCCTAATGGCCTTTAGTTTAAAAAGAAGCAAAGAAAATTCTACACAGGTCTGAAATTCCAGAGCCTGGGGCTCATCTATGCTTTTAAATGAAATGTTTGAAGCTTAAAAAAACATAGAGAAGAAGATACTCTTTTGTTCTCGGCACACAGCTCTGTGAAATATTAACTTAGTACCTTAGTATTTGCTTCAGGCCCACTTGTTAAACAGAGAAACACCAAGGATTGGGCTTTGCCCTCTGCATGCTCTGTCCTGATCCTTGCCTGCTCACCTGAAGTCCTTGCTATCCCACAGGCCTGTTTAAAAATACTTATCACATATGATAATGTCTAATGCTGCCTTGGGAGTTAGCATCTTCCATGTGCCTTCTCTCTTTCCAGTCAGCATTGTATTGTTTAGATCGATGCTTACGCAAGTTCTGGTTCTCACTCAGTTATTCATTTACTTATCTTAAGCACTGGGAACTGAACCTGGGGCCTTGGGTATGCTATCTGGGTCTAACTGAACTGAAAGTTTACTGTTACTAGACTGTTAGTCACACAACAATTTCCTCATTTGTTCTGTTGGTGGACATTTGTGTTATTTGGGGTGATTTTTCTGTTACAAATGATGCTTTGATGAAGATGCCCATGCCTTCCTTGCATCCTTGCATCCAAGGAAGATTTTCCTTTTAGGATCACAGATCTTGCTAAATTGTCTTCCAATTTTTAAGACCTTCTAGTAACTTCTAGTAATGTATAAAAGTTTCCGGGTCATCTTTGGAATTCTGATGATCACACACCAAAGGCCTGGAGCTGCTCTGCAGTCTCTGAGAACCGGCTGTATGTGGACATGATCTATGTTGGCCTCACCAAGAACTATCTAGCTTGGGCTAATGGGGGAATATCAAACCTCTGGAAAGAATTGAAAAGGAGCAAAAAAAAAAAAAAAAAAAAAAAAAAGGATTGATGATGAGAATGTGTGAGGACTAGATGAACACTTTTCTCACTTTTGGTCACCAGAATGTAATATAACAAAGCCCAGCAATCATGTTTCGGTCAATGTTTAATTGACTATGACTAGTGTTAATTATGATCTGCTTTTGGCCTTTACTTCTCTAAGCTTCCATTCCTCCATCTGTAAATTGTGGGTAATAATATAATGTATGAAGTCATTCTAAAGCTAAAATGAGATTAAAAATGCAAACATTTCTTCATTTTAAAGAGCTATGCCAACTAAGTTCTAGAAAAAAGCTGTTTCCAGACTGTGACTTCTTTGGCACAATGGGGTAACATTTTGGTGGCTCTAAGGAACGGCCAGGTTTCTCCCTGTCTTTCTTCCTGGGACTCTAGTAAGGTGTGAAATCCAACTTATCAGCCTTACCATGCTCCTTTAAGTGAGAAATGTCCAACATTCTCAACAGGCTCAAGTATTAGACTACTTATCCCCAGTTGATGGCACTGTTTGGGAAGGTTTAGTAGGTGGGGTGTGCTGGTGGAAGCATGTGAGCATCCTTTGAGAATTTTACAGCCTCCCTCCGCTGTCTGTTTTGTGCTTATTTTAAAAGCTGTGAGCTCTCAGCTTCTTGTTCTTGCGACCATGCCTGCCCCTTGCAGCTGTTCATCATCCCACCAGTGGAGAATAAGACCACGACCACAATTTAAATCCAACTCTGAAGCAAGCTTTAATTGAATACTGGCCAGGTGAATGGGCTCTGGCCGGGTCCATCTCTGGTTCTCCCAAAAAATGGCCCTGAGTCACTCACAGTTCATGAGGCTCAAGTATTTCCCATCAGTGCAGGTCAGGAGCAAGTGTACATGCTGATGATTTCCCTGCCTATGTACCACCTGCCCAAGTGCTATCAAGCACATCCAGTGCAGATGGGTCAAACAAATTTGTTTAGGGAAATAAAGACATATGACTTATTGTCTCCCATAAACAATAGTCTCCAGCATTTCAGAAAGTGTCTGTCCCTGAACAAGGGGACTTGTTTCACAGCTCTCCTAAGCACAGGAATTAAAACTTAAAATATAACTTTGGCTCTCAAAACTGTCATATTGGATTCCCCTGTTTCTGAAGCCGTAAGTCAAAATAAACTCTTCCACAAACTAACTTTGATTATGGTGTTTTAGTATAGCAACAGGCAAGAAAAACAATATAAAAGTACATACCAAAGAGTGAGCTCTTGTGGCAATGGACCTGGCCATGTTACTTTTTGAAAGAATGTGGAAAAGTTTGGAACTTTGGACTAGAAAAGGGGTTGGATATTGTAAACAGAGCTTAAGAGATGGTCCAAGATGGAGGATGAATTCCTGGCAGAAAAACATACTGCAGAGGTCTGTCTCATTTGGCTTCAGAAGGAAGCAAGGATTTTTAACAGCAACTGAGCGAGAGGTCCCTCCTGTGAGAGTTTAACAAAGAACGTGGCTGCCTTCTGCTCTTGTGCTAGGAACCTGCCTGAAGTTAAATTGTTAAATAAAAGCAAAGTAATGGACTAATTGATTTGGTGTAGGATGCTTAAGGCTGAGTATACTGAATCTGTGATATATAGCTACCACTGAATTCTCTTATCTGGTCTTTTGTAAATAAGAGCAACTGGTCAGAAATAAAAATTATACAGTTCAGAGAGAAAAAGAACACCAGTAAGATTAATGTCAACGCCAGAGCATATGCTGGAAAAGAGGTTGTAACCATTGAGGAGAAGCCTACTGTGTGATGGAATAAGATGTGGGGGTATGCACCCTCAGGGTAAGACCCCACCCAGCTAAGCTCCAATTTGTGAAAGGAAAAGACCTAAGGAGATTTCTGCTCCTAAAAATTAACTTCAGAAAAAAACCACTGACAATACAGCTTAAGAGGTCTGGGGTCTGTCATCCCAAATTCACAATGGGACTTGGCAGTGCCATGTGGTGCTAGCTTTAGAGGCACAAGGGGTTCAAGAGTTAAGGGTCATGGGTTCTCCACTGCAGTTTCAGAGAGCTGCTGAGGTCAGGCAGTATGTGGTGGAGGTGTCCCTGTGTGATAGTCATGCCTACCCCTTACCACCATGCTTCCCTGCCAGGATGGACTCTTATCCCACTGGGACCATAAGTCAAAATAAACACTTTCTTCCATAGGTTGCTTTTGGTCGTGATGTTTACCACAACAGGAAAGAAAAGTAATATAAATGTAATATAATATAATATAAATATAAATGTAAATATAAAAGTAATATAAATATAAATATAAATAATACAAATAAAAATGGTTGCTCAAAAAAAGGTATTCTTGGCAGAGCATAGTGGTACATACTTTTAATACCAGCACTTGGGAGGCAGAGACAGGTAGATCTCTGAGTTTGAGGTCAGTATAGTCTACAGAGCAAGTTCCAGTACAGCCAGGGCTACACAGAGAAACCCTGTCTTGAAGGAGGAGGAAGAAGAGGAGGAGGAGGAGAAGGAGAAAAGAGAAAGAATATCAAAGAAGAACTCACTTGTGGTACACAGGGCGTGATGGTTTAAGTAAGAATGGCCCCCATAGGCTCATAAATTTGAATGTTTAGTCACCAAAGAGTGAAACTGTTGGAAAATATTATAAGGATTTGAAGGCGTGGCCTGGTTGGAAGAAGTGTGTCACTGGGGTAGAGCTTTGAAGTTTCTAAAGCCCATGACAGGCCCAGTGTCTCTGCCTGCTGCCTAGAGATTAGGACATAACTCTCTCAGCTACCTCTCCGGTACCATGTCTGCCTGCATGTCACTGTGCTCCCCACCATGGTGATAATGGATTAACCTCTAAAAGTATAAGCCAGCCCCCAATTAAATGCTCTCTTTTATAAGAGTTGCCTTGGTCATGGTGTCCCTTCATAGCCACAGAACACTGACTGAGACAAGGGGCCGTACTGAATTCTAACTTCTTTGAACTCAAGTATAAACCCACACAATCCCTGCAGCATGATAGTACCCAAGTCTGTATTTTTATTTTGTTACTTCCTCATTTCCCTTAATATTATAAAGGTCAACTCAATTCCTCTCTAGCCAAATAATTTCTCTTCCTGTTTCTCTTCTCTGCTCAGGTGCCCACTATCCCTTACCTAATTGTCACATTGAGGAAATCTAGAAAACACTTGCCTAGGAAAAACAAGATTCATCCTCTAACAAGATAATCCCACACACTTCCCATTATTTTTATTATTGGTCACAGTGACAATTATTCTTATTTTGTGTCTATTGATATTGCTATTAATTGAACTCAAGGTTTCAATTATTTTCAACTTGAACCTTTGAAATCCGAAGGCCCTGTCTATTCATCTTACTAGCCCCTTACTTAAAAGCAAGTTTGCTCAGTATTTTCTCCACTGTCAGACTTCACTCAGAGGACAGCCACCATCTTCATTTGTACTACTCAAATTTATCTTTTTATATATTATATATATATCACTTATCCTTTTATATATTATAGACACACACATATATACACGCATATATATGTAATATATATATATATATATATATATATATATATATATATATATATATATATATATATATATCCTCTTATATATTACATCTGAAGCTGTTACTAACCTAGCTTCTTCTGGAGTATTCTCTCATCTCCCCAAATGCAACATGCTTAATGGAAACTTACATTCCTTGTCTGTCCAAGGTCCTCAGAGGACTTTCATTATTTCAATTATTTGGAATTGCAGACGCATATTCATCGGCCAGGTGTGGTATTAGCAAAAGCAGATGGGGATGGGTCAGAGAGGGATAATTAAGAAGCTCACATCCTGACACAAAAGAAAGAATCCAGATGTGCAGACATTTGGGGTCTGTGTGGGGTAACAGCAGAATGCTTTCCTCAGGCGAGAGGACTAATGAACCCTAAATACTAACTTCAGCAAGAACATGATACTTGGAGGTATTACTAGTTCACAGAAATGTTTTTAGAAATAGAGACAGATGCAGGTTGCCTACATACAGGTCCATGTTTATATCTAAGAAAGGCTGCTGACACATTTCAAAGATTTATTTACTTGTATTTATTTTTGAGCCAGGTCTCTCTATGGAGCCCTGCCTGGCCGAGAGTTTGCTGTGTATCTCAGGTTGGCTTGGAGCTCACAGAGATCTGCCTGCCTCTGTCTTCCCAGTTTTGTGATTAAGGCATACATCACAACACCCAGCTAATCTTTCCCCCTTGAGATGATGATGATGATGATGATGATGATGATGATGATGATGGTGTGTGCATTTGTGTGCATGCACACACGTGTATCTTTGTGAGGTTTATATACACCATATATGTGCAGTAGTCTTTGGAGGGCAGGAAAGAGCATCAGATGTCCCAGAACTAGATTTACAGGCGGCTGTGAGCTGCCATGTGGGTTCTGGGAATAGAGCCTGGGTCCTCAGTGAGAGTAGTAAACACTATTGGCTGTAGAGGCATTTCTCCTGCTTCTGCTGACACATTTCATACAGGGGCTTATCCATTTGTAGACAGACACAAAGCAGCAGGGGAACGTTCATGACATTCCTTCCTTTTGTTCCTAATTACCATGAGGACACTTACTCCACCATCACATGTTGAAACTGTTCAGATCATATCAGCTGGGACATGTTCATAATACCAGATGAGTCCTAATTGAACACTGTGTCTTTAAGAAACTAGGGGATTATATCCCAAACTGAAAACCTTGTTCTAATACCAAGAGGCATACCTTGGCCTAAGTGGGCTTTGCTATGAGTTGAGGCCCAGCAAATTGGATCAGATTCCTAAGACAGAGATCTGGGTCAGTTTGAGAAATGGATTACCTTCTCATTCACCTTGCCCCAGTGAACAGAGAGGAAGAACAACAGGAAATGCCTGGGATACTATTAAAGCCACTTACCGGGACATTCATTTTTTAGAAACGCCAATCCCGATCTGAGCTGAATGCATGAGCTACTTTGAGATCTATGGATAGCTTACTTTGCTATAGGGGTGTGTGTGTGTGTGTGTGTGTGTGTGTGTGTGTGTGTGTGTGTGTGTGTGTGTGTGTGTGTGTGTGTGTGTGTGTGTGTCTGTGTGTGAGAGTGTGTGTGTGTGTGAGTGTGTGTGTGTGAGTGTGTGTGTGTGTGTGTGCATACACACATGCATCCTATAGGATTAATAGCAGTCATCACAGCTTCTGTGGTAAAAACAAACAACAAAAATCCCAAAAAACAAACAAATAAAAAACCCAAACAAAACAAAAAACCAGCAGGAGCACACTCTCAGACACAAGGTGGGATGATCACTCTAGAAATACAATTTTGTAACTATATTTATTTGGGCTCAGTTTTATCTAGCCCAGCAGTTCTTAATCTGACAGTTGTGACCTGACCCTTCCACAGGGTTCTTCTAACATTATCAGAAAAAACAGATATTTACAGTTAAGAAGTAGCAACAAAAATAATTTTATGGTGTGTGTGGGAGTTCGGCACAACTCAGGAAACTGTGTTAAAGGGTTACAGCATTAGAAAGATTGAGAACCACTGCTCTGGTTCAATCTATATCTTGACTTTGTACCAGGATTCATGTAGATCCTTGCAGGCAAGTAAGGTGAATTCTAGGTTAAAGGATTAATGAAACTGTTTGGTCTAGTCTACCATGGGGATAAACAGTTAAATATGGTCCTGAGACTGGTCCTTTCTTATAGCCCAGGCTGCCTTCAAACCTGCAATCCTCTTCCCCTGGCTTCCTGAAGGCTTAGGAGCCCAGGGATACAACTGCACCACCAGCCCTTGGTAATAATCAGAAGTTTCCTCTGCCTTATATACCTGTGCCTGCCCAACCTATCACTTCCTGATTCAAACTCCCTAGTTCTGGGATTAAAGGTGTGTGCCAACACCTCTTGGCTGTATTTGGCTCTGAACTCACAGAGATCCAGATGGATACCTGCCTCCGAGTGCTAGGATTAAAGCTGTGTGTTACCACTCCCTGACCTCTATGGCTAACTCTGTCTGGCTCTGTCCTCTGATCTTCAGACAAACATTTCTTTAGAGCCTACACAACATATCACCACAGCAGGGTGGGGAATATCCTCTTTTTGTTTGTTTACTCTGTTTTTGTTTTTCTTTTTGAGATGCTGCAGAAAGGTTCCAGAGCTTTATGCATGCTAGGCAGGCATTCTACTTTTGAGATTTCCCCCAGATAAACCCTGGAGCAACTCTTCTCTTGATTAGGAATAGGAGCCAGGCTAAAAATGATGGTCAACATTGCCCAGAATGAACATGGAACTCTGAGCCCAATTTTTAGTCCCAGAATTTAGATACATATTAACTAAATGTGTCTGGCTGGGGGAGGGGGAGAGTGCAGATGAGCTGCATGGAGACCATGATGTAAGAGACTGGAGAGAAGGGGTTTCAGAGAAGACTCTGGAGAGAAGCAACAGCAGTACTGAGCATCAATGAAGTCAGTACTGACCTCCATACTGACAGCTGTCAGGATGTGCTTCTGACCCCTCTCTGTTTCTCAGCCTCTCTGACATAGCATGCCTGCTTAATTGTTTATGCTTTTGTTTGTTTGGGTTTGATTTTTTTTTAAACTTTTTTTAATGATAATCTAATGTAGCCCAGCCTCAGACTCACTATGTGGCTGAAGATGCCTCTAAACTCTTGATCCACTATCTTTGATCCTATCAAGTGCTACAGGAATGACAGGAGTGTGCCACCACACCCAGCACACTGATGTCCTTTGCACAAGTAAACAGGATAGTAAAATTAAATTAGTAGTGCAAAATACTTATCTGTGCTAATACTGAGGAAAGCGTGAGAACTGGGCAGGAATGGTATGCCCAGTCACTGGCTGGGAACAGGGACCTCTCTGAGCAGATGCTATCATGGATCTCTAACACCTAGTGGCTAGAGGCTGTGAGCTAGGCTATTATGCAAAGCAAGTGTTCCTCTAAAGGAAGCCCTGAAAGGTGCATGGCAATGGATGCCCCATACTACTTCAGGCTCACATCTACAGGGACCCACCTTCCTGTTCTTCTTCAGTGAATTCTCTAAGAGCCCATTTATGCCCATACTGTACATTTTTTATTATGAGAATTCATCACAGTTCATAATTTGAGAGGCTCTTACTGTGGTATGTTAATAAAGCACGCATTAATTCAGCCACTATTTTCCTGAGCTGGCCTGCCACAGTGGTCTCCTAATCATATATCTACTCTTGCCTCAAATTCATTCTCCAGTTCTGGATGGGCACAAACAAAACCACACTATGGCTATGTTGAGAGCCATTAATAATTCCCTTTCGGCCTCAGAAAACCCGAATTATTTTTCATGACTGTCATTTTCTATTTTGAATCTATTTTCTTTACTTCTGATCTTCTTGTCTTGACCTTCCAAATTCTTGGATTCCAAGCTCCAGTGGACCAGACAGAAGCCAGGGCTCCGTGGTAGGCTAGCATTCTACCAACCTCACTACATTCCCTGCCTTCGCCTTTTCACAAACCTGTTCCTGTTCAGCGCCCCTGCCTCATCAGCTACCTCAAACAGAACAGCTCCAGGCTCTTTGGCTGGGGTCTTTCCATTAGTTTTCCAATAGTATAGCAAAATACCCAAGTCAGGATAACTTTATAAACAAATTAATTTATTTAGCTCAGCACTGGCTTTTGTGAGGACCACATGGCAGATATTGAGAATATGTGTAGGAAGAAATAATCACAGTTCAAAACGGGAAACCAGATAATAAACCACCTGTGACTCGAAAGGAAAATGGTTCTATCATGGGGATGGGGGGATGGGTGTGTGTGTGTGTGGGGGGGGAGATGGACCAGGAGTGGACAAGGAGGTAGGGGAGGGAATTGGGGGAGAAAGATCACCTAAAACAAATGTGCATGAAACACAATAATAAAATCTATTCCTCTATATGCTAACTCAAAACAATGCGAAGAAAAGGGGGAAATGCATTTTTTTTTTGCTCCAAGTGGTGTTACTTGCCTGTATTCCCAACACCCAGAAACAGAATCAGAAGAATCCAAAATTTGAACCAGCCTGGCTTAAATAACGAGTCCTTGTCATCTACAAACAGATAAAATAAATATCCTTTAAGATATTGCTTATAGTAAGCTGCCTACCAAATATGCCAGCTATAATTTAAAAAGTGAATTAGAGTGTAACTGTCTCCCCTGGGAACCATTCTCAACCTTCCTAACACTTCGACCCTTTAATATGGTTCCTCATGTTGTCGGGACCCCCAATCATACCATTATTTTTGTTGTTACTTCCTAACTATAATTTTGCTACTGTTATGAATCATAATGTAAATATTTGATATGCAGAATATCTGATATGCAATGCCTGTGGGGGGCCATTGGAACCCCATGGAGGCACAACACACAGGTTGAGAACTACTGAACTAAAAAAAAAAAAAAAAAAAATCCCCAAACAAAAGCAGAAAGGCAAAGAGAAGAGTGTCTCTCGCCTCCACTGAGTACACTTTCAATGCCTCAAGGATCTTGTGCTAGGCTCCAGCTCTTATAAGAAGAGTCACTGTTCATATCACTTTCCTGGGGAACACACCTCTACCACAGAGCTCTGTGGGGGAACAAACCACACCCAAACCATAGCACTCCAGTGGACCACTACAAAGTGCCTGTGGTTAATTCTCTGTCTTTTAGGTACTCTCTTAGCAATCACTCCCTCTGAAGACTTCTGTAACTTGCAAAGACCAGATTCAGTGCTCTCCTATGTGAGCCCACGAACCATATGATAAAGGGCAAGTGAATTCTTGGGTGTATATATATATATACATACATACATACACACACACACACACACACACACACACACACACATATATACAGGTAGCACAGAACACATTAACCTGGGTGGTAAATATTGAAAATATACTAATAAAGGACAATATCTTACATATCAGAACTTCTCTCAGGGAACATATGACAGGATATGGAAAACTCTGCTAAGTGGTTTGATGTGGGTGATAATTGTCCCAAAAGAAACAAGAGATAAGCATTCTCAATGCAGATACATGCCCTCCCCAGTCAAACCCTAGGCATTTGGAAATAGATTTGCGTGTGATGTCAATATGCCTGCCGGCAGTACTGACTATGGGATGCAGAGATATTCTAATACGTGGGGACCATCCTACTCTGGGAAAGTTCCACCCCAAAAGCCAACAAAAGCTTCATTGAGGTCCATAGTATTAGGAGATATGTAAATCTGGGAGCTGAATCAGCTTAGAATAACACAGCAAAGGCTGAAAAACAATACCTGCAGATTCCCAGCCCCACCCACTCTCAGGCAGAGGTCTGCTTCATCTGCAAATAAATATTTAAATTTTTTTGTTTTATTTCGTTTTGTTTATGAGACAGGGTCTTACTTCCCTAGGCTGGCCCAAAACTATACAGCCCAAGTTGGCTTCAAACTTGTGGGTGATTTTTCTGCCTCAGCCTTCCTAAATGTTGGGATTACAAGCATGAGCCACCATGCCCAGCCTAATAATGTTTTGATGTTTCCGACAGAGCGCAGAGCTGCATGCATACTAAGCAGGTGTTGTATCCCTGGGTGGCTCTCTAGCCCCAGCAAATAAATGCTAAGTACAATGCTTTAAGGAAAAAAAAATTGAAATGTATTAGTTTGAAGAACTATGTTACCTCAAGAGGCATCTATCTAGTCCCTCCTTCTGGCTGTCTCCCTGCAGGTGTGTTTGGCACTCTGTAAGTGTCTAACGTTCAGCAAGTGTTTCTAAACGACTCCTCCATTTGCTCTGAGATCTTTTTGAAGTATCAGACCCACATCTTTCTCACTCATCCTTTCCAGCTGAGCACCTCCAACTCAACAGATACGGAACACAATCGTCCACTTTGATCTGACTAGAGACCTCCGCCAAGTAACCCCAGTTCCCCTTGTCACGGAAAGTGCTGATACCACACTTCCTCATTGCCCAGGCCAGAAGCCTGCATTCTAACCAAGCTCTGTCTGTCCATGCCCATTCCCAAGCCTATAAATTCTAGCTTCCAGTTTTCTCTAGGGTTCTTTGATGTCTCTCTGGCTGAGCCTTAATTCAGGGTCTCTGATATATGCTGTAATCATTTTCTAAATCACATCTCTAACACTATCTTCATTGCTGTTGCCCTTCACTATTTCATTCATTCATTCACTCATTCATTCATTCATTGATTCATTCATTCATTCATTCATTCATTCATTCATTCATTCATTCATTCATTCATTCAGTTTTGAATCCAGTCTTGTTATATAGCTCAGTCTCATCTCACACTGAAGACCTTTCTGCTTCTGCCCCTGAGTACTGGGGTTATGAAAGCATCACAACTTACTGTCACTCTAAAATAAATAAATAATATTTATATATGTATAAAATATAGATTATATACGAAGTAGGTTATCTTAAAAAGTATTTTATGGAATAGAGAGATAGTGTTATAGAATAATATTTTGAGGTGTGTCACTCTTGTTTATGTTCCATTTGTTCAACTATGAAGCTGTGTCACTGTGCCTGTCTAAAGTACCTGACTGGTCTAATGAAGAGCTGAACAGCCAATAGCAAGAGAGGAGGAAGGAGAGGCGGGGCTGCAGACGACAGAGAGAAAAATAGTGAGAAATCTGAAAGGAAAAAAGAAAGCCAGAGGAGCAGAGGGCAGCCACCGAGTAAGAAGCAAAGGTATACAGAAACAGAAAAGGGAAAGCCACTAAGTTAAGGAAAGCTGGCAAGGAACAAGCCAGGCTAAGCCTCCGTGTGTGTTTTGTTTGGAGGGTGGGTGGTGGATTCCCCCCACCAAAAAAATAAAAAAGCAAACACAGCAAAATAGTTCAGCAATTAAGAGCACTGGCTGATCTGCCAAAGGACCCAAGTTCAATTCTTAGTACCCACATGTGGGTTCATAACTGGAACTCCAGTTCCAGGGGAGCTAGCACAATCTTCTGGCCTGCTTGGGACACAGGCGTGCATGCAGGTGAAATGCACATGAAAGTTAGGAATATTTTTATTCATTCTGAGAACTGTTTACATGCAGAAATGTATGTTCGTTATATTTGCTCCCCACTCATCCTGATCCACCCCTTCCCACTCCCAACTTCATGTTCTCTTAATTTAGTAACTCATCCAGTCCACTCTGTGGAGCTATCCACCAGAGGACAGTTAATCTGCAGTCAGGGTCTGTACCCTGACAGGAAAACTGACACCTCCTCTCCCAGAAGCATCAAATGTCAATAGCTCTTGACAATGGGAACTTGTGAGCTATTCTCCCATCCAAATTCATGCTAAACCATCTTAAATGTTTTGCAGGTTCTGTACAGGCAACCACGGATGCTATCAGGTCAGTAGTCATGTCAGAAGATACTATTTTGCTCTGGTACTCCCTAACCTCTGGCTTTTATAAACTTTCTATGGAGAAGTCTCTAATCCTCAAGGAAAGGGATGTGTTAAATGCCCCATTTGTGGAGCATGCCATAGACCCTCTTTCTCTGCACTTTGGGCAGCTAGGAATTTCGGAGTTAACCACAGTCTATCCCACAAAGAAACTCCCTGATGAGTGTGAGAGTTTCACTAATCTACAAGACAAAAGACAGGAATTGAAGAGAGTTTTTTGATAATATTTCTATTTAGCAAAATAATAGTAATAGATCCACCCCTGGGGCCATGAGCTTCCCAGCTGTGGATGCTAGGCCATATTTACAGTGTTGGCATGTATTTGTTTCTGCAGGGCAGGCTTTAAATCCAGCCAGAAAACATTTGGGTTCCCCACATTCATGTCACCATTGCACTCATGGCCGTATCCTGCCATGTCATTAGTTATTATAGCTTACAGAGTTCACAGCTGGGCAACACTAAGACCCTCCCAGTCTCCCTGCCTCCCCACTCCTCAGCAGCCTGCATAGCCCCTTCCAATACTAGGACAACTAGCCAGCAGGGAGGACACCTTATAGCCATTATTATCTTGGTTTCTCTATATTCTGTGACTAAGGTGTGTAGTGAGTGTCTTGAGCAACAGAGTCCTACCATCAAGTTCTGGTGGGAAGACATTCTCACATATGCCCCAAATAATGCTAATTAGTGCTCTGTGGGTTTACTGGAATGCCAGACACCAGTTTTAGGTTGATTTTCTTTTTGATACACCCTAAGAACCTTAGTAGGAAATAATTTCCTGGGGTCCTTCAAGAAAAGAGAAGGTAGGTAGGCTGGCTCAAAGCAGAGCTAGGCTACCCCTCCTGCTGCAAAAGCCTGGGAGAGCTTAACATGTTACAAGTATCTACATAAGTTGGTTCTTTTCTTAAAAACAAAAACTTTTCCAGCTGGTCTGTGATAATCATTTCAGAATATACATATTCACATCATACACTGTAAATATATTCATTTATTGCTAATTATACTTCATGAAGACTTGAAAAGTAGAATTAAAAAAAAATAAAATAAGTTGGGGGTGTTACTCGGTTGAATGCTTGCCTAGCATGTCAAAGCCCTGGCTTCACTCCCAAGCACCACATAAAACTGGTTAACCTGGTACAAATGTATAATTCCAGCATTTGAGATGAAGGCAGGAGGATTATGATTTCAAAGTTATTCTCAGCCACAGAGTGAGTGAGAGGCCAACTCATTGCCCCTTTCTCTTGCTGTCTCTGCCTTCTAAACATACACAATTAGGCTGGAGAGATGGCTCAGTACGTAAGAGCATGCACTGATCTTCTAGAGGACCTACATTTGGTTCCTAGTATCCATATAATGTGGTTCACAACTGCCTGTAACTACAGCTTGCAATTTCGAACCCTCTCTGGCCTCCCCAGGCATCTGCCCTCATGTTTCTCCCCCCCCCCCTTTCTTACACACACACACACACACACCACATTTATTTATGTCATATTATTTCACATACATGTCTGATTTTCCTCCCCAATGTATGGCTTGGTTGAGTCTTTGAAAATAATTTAAAGTGCTTCTCGGTGTACAGGTATGTTCACATGAATGCATCAGGTCCTCTGGAGTAGAGGTGTTTGTGAGCCACTCTATATGGGTACTGGGAGCTGAAATAGAATCCCCTGGAAGACAGTATGTATGTTAATTCCTGAGACCTCTCTGGAGCCTCTGAAATCTTTTGACGCAAGCCTTGCCAGGTGTTTCTTTTGCACAGTCACTAGTGTATCTAAACATGAGTGGTGGTTATGTTAAAGGGAGGGCCACAAAAGTAGACACTTAAAAAAAAAAAATGGAGCTAGTACAATGATGGAGGAATTTCTAAGGCAGGACCCCAGGAGCTACTGGCTAACTGAAGAGTGGTCTGGATATGCTGACAATGGGGCTGCTGCCCAACCTAGCTTTTCATTTAGCTCTGCTGTGCTTTAAAAGCCCATCTCTCCTTCTTTGCCTGATTACCCTCAAAACATTCTTCAAACATCTAGCATGGGTCCCCAGTCTTCCAGTGTTTACTAATGCTGTTCCCATGGCTTCTATGCTTCTTTTCTTTAGCTGCATACTGTATGTTGAGCATACACTGCCTTATCACCCTCCCCCTTCCCCTTTCTCAAGCCCTCCCCTTCTTGCTAATCCTGTTTTCCCGTAGACAATTTCACTTCCACTTTCATTTAATATATACACACGATTGTATGTGACTATATAGAACCACACGATGTTGTCTTTCTGAGCCTGGCTTTGTGTCTCTAGTTCTATCCATTTTCCCACAATGACATAACTTGAGTCTTCTTTATGGCTGGGAACAAGTTCTATTGTGTATATATACCACATCTTTCTGGTTCACTTCTCTCTTAATGAACATCATGGTTGGTTCTATGACATAACCACTGTGAATTGTGTTGCAATAAACATTGATATGTAGCCATCTCTGTGATAATGCTGATTTGGAGTCTTTGGGTAAACACTCACAAGGGGGATTAGCTGGGCCTTACGGTTGATATAGTTTCTTGAGAGACCTCCCTAGCAATTTTCATAGAGATTGGACACATGAGGGCTCCCTCTTGTCCACATTCACGCGACCATTTGTTTTTGGTTTTGTTTTTTTTCCCACACTGACATTCTGACTGGGGTAAGATTCGATCTCCATACATTTCTCTAATGACTAGTGTGGACTGACTTTTTTTCATGTTTCTTAGCTGCTGGACGGCGGGGACTTTGGCTTTCCCCTTCTGTGTTCTCTCACTACCAGAATCTAATAGTCATTGCTTAAGTCCATTGCAGATCAATTTAATCTGAAGGGGGGAAGCATTACACAAATGATATACGGCTCTTTGTAAGAAAAAAAAGAATATGGTAGGATATGGTATAAACAGAACAGATTATTGGCTAAGAATCTGTTTTTACTAGCAAGCTGCCTTTGTTAAAAACTGAGACTTCTGTGTGACCTTAATTAGTCTGTGATGGCCATAAAAAGGAGATAATATGAGCTATGCTATCAGGTTGCTGTGTGAATTAAATAAGATAATACGTGGGAAGTTCTTGGCTCCTTGTAAGCACTTGGTACAGGAAGATACTATTTTCTTCATGTCATTATCAACTTTCACTGGCAGGAATTTATCTAATGATAAAGTGGATGCCTTTGCCCAGCAGAGTCTCCCTTCACAGGGGTATTCAACAGCAAATCTAAGCGTGAAATACATATGACGTCTAAGGATGTTTCTAATCACAGAAGAGGGAAGTCCTTTCAAGAGAAATTGAAATAAGAATTCACAGCAACTGGGTGATCATCAGTGCTATACTTCTATCGAAGTAGAGACTTGTAAGATGGGGGTGGGGAGGTGGGGCGTAGGCATAGGGAGAGACATTGTATTCAGTCACATGGATCCATCCCAAAGGGAATAAAGTATTTTTCTTCCTTGTAAGCAGTTAATTACAGAAGACCTTTTTATTTATGACCTAACCCACATGGTAAGTCGGACCCTTACAGAAAACTCTGTAATAAGTCCTGCCTAAATGGAACAAGCAAAACTTTAAAGGTTCCTCCAATTCTGCTGGAATGTCTCTTCCCTTTAAAGGAGGTCTATTAGTCATGCAAACTCTGTTATCTGCACAGATGATAGTCCCAGCAAACAAAACAGTGAAACCATTAGAACTTTCCCTTGCAAGCGATTCAGTTCTAGAAATTTGGCTTTTTTAAAAGCATAAAGGGCAGAGAAAGGGAGCAGAGCTAGTCTGGGTTTGGAATACTTAAATTTGCTTATCTAAGTCCCCGGCCAATTATCTGCATGTTTGGCCTAAAGAAGACAAACTGTTCTCCACCCACAGCACACACAGAAGGCAGGCCTGCTCCTCAGCCCAGGCTAGTGCCTTCAACAGGCAGAAAGAAGCTGGGAAAAACCACGCATGGTCGGGAGTAGCTCAAGATAGCATAGCCTTAAGGTTTATCCTGAATTAGTTCCGTGATATGCACCCCCAGGGCTGAAATGTAAGCAACATTGTTGCATTCTGGTGCTTTAGGATAACTTGAACATCATACAACTGGAAGCCCGTTTATGTACTACAGGGAGGGCCATTTCCCAACATCTTTTAATCAATTATACACTCAAGTAAATACCCCATACATATACACCCTGTAGTCAAAGCTGGTGTTGCACTTGAAGGGATGGCTCTGCTTCTCAAGTGCTGGGGTGGCAGGCATGTGCCACCACGCCCAGATTGGAGTAAACAATTTGAGAATTTAGTAAATATGTAATTTTACTGTAAGCAACATTTTTTTAAAAAAATGAAGCTGTTATTAAGTAGACTGTTCCAACTCTTCCTTAAAGGTTTGAGAAGATCTAGCTTCTGAGGAGAAGCCACTTGGTATTAGAGAACATTAATCCTTAGGAGGTGTGGTGCCTAAGGAGTTTAGGAAAGCCTTTTTGAAGAAAAAAAATTTTCAACGTTGTAACGCCTGAGTGACATCAGCGACTTTTACAACTTTTGGAAATGCGTAGTAGCTTATTGAGAACTCAACATGACCCTTCCATTGGCTACGTCCTTTCTTGGATAACTTAGCAGGCTGAGACGGTGCCCTCAAACTTTGGATGTATGCTGGCTTATCCGGATCTTAAACCGGGTGGAGCGCTGGGCAGGTAAGCGCTGGGCTAGGGAGCTTCGGGATGGTCACGTGTTTACATTTCAGGTGTGGGAATGGATCCAGTCCTGGCCCCACCCTCTGCACCCTCCCCTTCCTAGGGATGCCAGACAGCATGCAGAGTCCCCGCCCCGGGCTTTGATAATTCAACCCTCGCCCTGGACAGAGGTCAATCACCGCTTAGGTTGTGCTTTGCTTCCCGCCCCTGTTTCCCCGGCTCTGTCCTGGTCTTCTTTGCACCCCTGTCAAGCCAACTCCAAGAACCAAAATGTCACTTTCCTCACTTTTCTGATTGCTACTTCTCTTTAAACGTAGAAGAAGAAAGGATCAGGGCTCTCGGTTGTAGCCCGCGAGTACCTGCTCCTAAAAAAAAAAAAAAAAAGTTGGAGATAATCGTCTAGCACTTGGCAACTACTACCTGCTCAGGGTGGGGACCAAAAGCAGGGCGTCCGACTTTGTTCCAGGGAGTCTGGCGCGTCCCGAGAGTCCCCGACAGGGCGCGCGTGCCGGGAGCGCGCGGGGCCCGCCGGGAGCGCGCGCGGCCTCCGGGATGGCGGCTGCGCAGTGGCGCACGGGCCGGGAACCGGAGGGAGGTGGGGAGGGCGGGCGGAGCGGCGGGCGGAAGCCATGTTGGAGCTGCACCCCGAGCGAGGGGCTGCGGGCGCGCTCCTCTCCTGGTGGGTGTGACCCGGCTCCGCGCGGCGGCGGGGGGCGGGGACGCCGGGCGGCTCGTCGTGGTCGGCGGCGGCCGCGGCGTGCAGCCGGGCGATTGTGACCGGCGGCGGCGGCGGCGGCGGCGTCGGCGTCGGCGGAGCCGGGCGAGCCGGCCGCGGGCGCTCCCTCCGTGCGGCCCCCCCTGAACGCCCCCCCTCCCCGGGCCGGGAGGGAGGCGGGGGGCACCCGGGGCCCCGCCATGAACCCCGGCTTCGACCTGTCCCGCCGGAACCCTCAAGAGGACTTCGAGCTGATCCAACGCATAGGCAGCGGGACCTACGGCGACGTCTATAAGGTGAGGGCAGGGGCCACCGAGCCCGGGCCTGCCTGCGCCGCCGGGACGGAACAAAGGGCCAGGCGTGGGCACCGCAACCCTGGGCGTCCTCATCGGAGCCCGGCCCGGGAGGATGCGTTCTCTGACCCCAGCTTCTCCGGCGCACGGTCCCGGGAAGAGCTGCGCTGGAGCCGTGGGGCGCTCCTCCCGGGAGTGCAGAACCGGCCTGGGGCGCTTGTTGCCTGGGTAGGGTCTGTGTGACGAACCGGGCTGCTAGGGATTTGGCGTTTGTCAAACCTGCATACCTCTCCGGGACCTGGGATCCTCGGACGGTGACTGGGCCTGCTGGTTCTGGTCTAAAGCTACTACCTTAGGCAGTTTCCATCAACAGCCTTAGCCTTTACCCTCTTAACATCTGCCTGTGCCTTAGCCTTTAACCTCTTAACATCTGCTTGTCAGTTACTTGTAATTTTCCAGATAGTCACTTTGTTTTGTAGAAAGAGACATGGGTTTGAAGGCAAGAAGGCAACTTCTTTTTTTTCCTTCTAAAAAGAATGGGACAGTGGTGTTTGTTTTTGTCAGTGGCACACAGGAATCAGATTTTTCTTTTTCGTGAATCAAGTATCCCGGGAGGGCAGTGGTATGACAAGGTTATAATTCAAAATTCATTAGCAGTACAGCGTTTCTGTTGCGAAGGGACCACTTTCTAAATGTGGGAGGGATAAATCACTCTTACCAGGCCAGCTCAACTCCTGGCCTCTCAGTCTGCCAAGAAAGGAGGTGGGTGGTGCCAAATGTGGCAGCGATCTTGATTTAGTTGCGTATCTACTTACCTGTTACTGAACTTGGACTCCTGTTTCACGGAACACCTGAGGATACACAGAGAAACTTAGTATTATGATGGAAAGTCTAGTCTTCAGTTTATTTTGCCCATATTAAAGCAAGAGGTTTTTCTTCTTGCTTCTATGGAATGCGGGAGATAATTTTGCCAGGACAGTGGTGCGGGCCTTTTGTGAGTGATGTGCCTGTCTTCCTCACATATCACACACACCACTTTCCTCCATAGAAGGGGTGTCCTGAGCATAACTGCAGTATGCAACGTATCAGGTGAACTTGACTTGTGGCAGCAAACCGGACCCAGATTTATTTGGACAAGATTTATCTCGTTTTTTTTTTTTTTTTTTTTCTTTTTCTTTTAACGAGAGCAACATTAAATTGTAGTTTCGGTCATTTCATTATAGCTGGATTTTGTGCTGAGGAGATAATGGTGAGGGTTGCTAGCATGGAATAGGATGGCCTGATTTGTAGTGCTCCAGCCTCTCACCAAGATCTAGAAGATGACAAGTCGCTGGACAGTGTTGAGAGGAGAATGGTGGTGCCATTCTTAGGCCAGAGAAACCAGTATGAATCTGAGAAAGAACTGTACCTTGAGCAGCCAAAGAGAGTATGGCTGGATAATGGTTCCTATAGAATAGACCTTTTAGCTATCAGGTTTACAGGAATAAAATTAGATATGGATGTTTCCTCTTTTGTGTGTGTGTGTGTGTGTGTGTGTGTGTGTGTTTAACAGCTCTGCCTATTCTGAAACTCGGTTTGTAGACTACGATGGCCTCGAACTCACAGAGATACACCTGCTTCTGCCTCCTGAGTCTTGGGATTAAAGGCGTGCATAGATACCCGTGGAGACCAGAAGAGGGCATCCCATCTCTTGGAGTTGAAGTTATAGGCAATTGTGAGCCACCGAGATGGGTGCTGGGAACCAAATTTGAGTTCTGGAAGAGCAGCAGATGCTCTTAATTGCTGAGCTGGCTTTCCAGGCCCCCTTTCATTCCTTTCTTTTCCATTTTTATTTATTTTTCAATGTAAAGGATCTTGCTGTGTATGCAGGCTGACTTGGAGCTCATAATCCTCTAGCTTTGCCCCCTGAGCGTTAGAGGTGTAGACACATTCATGACTGTCTAATTTAGATCTGGACTTCTGGTCTGAGGCTCAGGCTTGCTTGAGTTAGGTCTGCACAACCCACAGAAAGCATAAGGAAAGTACCAACTCCACAAAGTTGTTCTCTGGCACATGTATGTGCCCCCCCACGTTTGTTCTCTCTCTCTCTCTCTCTCTCTCTCTCTCTCCCTTCCCCCCTCTCTTTATCCCCACCCCCACCCCCTAAATATTTGGATTGGCTGTTGGGGTAGTGCTGGTACGTGTAATGGTATTTTGGAATTTGGTCTTGACTAAGAAGATAGAAATGTATCCAAATCCAAAGAGTTAATAATTGTCTGGGGGAGTCCAATTATAGTAGATGAAAAGTTCAATTTTGTGTATCTTAAGTGGTAAAGAATACAGTAAGTCTGTGTGTGTGGGTGTGTGTGTTTCTAGTTCTTGAGATAGGTCTCATGTTGTCTGGGCTGACTTTCAAATTATGTAAGCAGAGATAATCTTGTGCTGAAATTACAGGCAAATACTGGTAAGTTCTTGATAGGAATAATTTGCCAGGTATTTACTATATTTCAAAATAAAAGCAACCAAAATCAAGAAATCAGTTTAGTAGCACAACCCTATAATCTCAGTACTTGGGATGCTGAGGCAGGAGAACACTGGCCAGTTCAGGGCCAGCCTTGTGAATTCTAAGTAAGTGTGAGTTACAGAATACGACTATTTCAAAACAAGCCCATGAATGGTGTGGTAAACTTACCTGACTAAAAAAGGGGGAAAAATGAAGTCTGTAATTTTTCTAAGGAAACCTGAATGTAATAGAGGTAAAGACAAATTGACTAAACTTGTCAGCTCTTAATGTCGATGCCAGCTAATATTTATAGAGTGCTTATTATCTGGCAGACACTCTGCGAAAGTTTCTTCCCTAATCCTACAACTTCTTTGTGAGGTAGATGTGGTTGAAGTAGCAAGTGTAGGGAGGTTTGAATAACTTTCTGAAGTTGACAGACCGCAGAGGTAAGGCTGAACGAGTTGGAGACTGTATTCTCCATCAGTGGGAAGCACTGCCTTTGTAAACATGGATATGGACAGATTATGGCCTACTGAATTTCCAGGGGAGAAACTGAAGCACACATTGCCTTCAGTATTTGGGTCATCACCACACTCTGAGCTTAGTGTGGCTCCTTGGTGACTTTTCCCTCCCAGTATGCAGCCTGGCCTCCAGTCCCCTTGTAGCCTGCCAGTGGACATCAGATGCTTAATTCCTGCCTGCCAGACTCTTTCATTACCAGAGACCCAGAGCATCATCGTGGTGTTTGGCACCGTATCTCCTGCCTGCTAGACAACCCAAAGCTGGAACTTCCTTCTTTTCTACAACCGAGTCACGCAGGAAAGACACACATTTTCCACATTTGTTTCGCTGTTAGAAGTTTCTGACACGCGTCTTAGTGCTGAGCTGGAGAAAAGTGATCATGCTTCCAAAAGCCGGGGGATGTGCTTTGCTTTTTAAGCTGGCGGTGAGCAGGTGTTAAAAATGGAATGGTTCTAATAAGTAAGTTAGACTTAATTATAGTAATTCTTGGAAGGTTGGTGTTTGAAGGGATTTTTATTTTGAAAACTTTTCCACCCGCTACAGCAATATGGTTGCTGTATTTGTAGCTCAGTTACAGAGTGCTGAACCTGGATGTTGATGGTCTGGGATCTAGCAGCTGTACAGCTTGTAAAAGACACTTAGATCTCAGAATTATTTTAGGCTGTTCTTATTATCACAGGTTCCCCTGCTTTTGGTGCTGAGTAAAATAAGTTATTTCCTTTTTCTTTTGGCCCGTGAAGTTGTCCATATAGTCTGCACTGTCTGAGAGCAGTTAAAAAAAGAAATTAATAGTAAATTTTAAGTGACATGTAAGTGCAGACTCTATTAGCCACAAAGCTTTTGCACCAGGGTTGCCTAGGGACTGCTGGACTGATTCGGGAGCTCTGTGGTTGAATCCCAAGAGCTTCAGGAAGTGCTCTGAAATTAAGAAACTTTATTTCTGTGTTTGGTTTTTGTTTTCTTTTCATGTGAAATGGCCCAGCAGGCATGTCCAGCCATGGGCCCCATATGACTAGAATAGCTATGAATATGACCCAATACAAAGTCATAAATTTAACATATTATGAAGTATGTGTGTGTGCACATGTGTGAGATTTTTTTTTCTCACTAAATCGATTTTGGATTTTTTTTGTGGTGTTGTTTGAGACAGGGTTTCTCTGTGTATAGCCCAGGCTGTCCTGGAACTCTGGAACTCTGGAACTCAGTCTGTAGACCCAGCATCCTTGATCTCAGAAATGCACCTGCCTCTGCCTCCTGAGTGTTAGCATCAAAGGTGCATGCCACCAGTGGCTCTTGTGAAGTTTTTAGATGACTGTTTTGTCACACGTCAAAAGATTGGCATGAATGTAAGCCTTTCCATTCTCAGTGAGGTCCACGCGCATAGGTTTGTTATTTGGAGAAACTAGGAAGTCCCGTACAGATGACCCTGTGCTCACTAGTTGTACCATCCTTTCTGAAGTGTGACACTTCCGGTCGAGTTCAAATTATTGTTACCCTAAGACTTTGCCTTTTCAGGTTTAAGCCTATTATGCAGTCTCATGGCTGTCCCCAGCTCTGTGCGAAATCTTGTGTTCTCTTGAGTTCTAGCCCTTTACCTGGTACTGATCTTACCAGCCAGTAGGCCTCAGTTTTTACAATATGCTATGGCTTAACCTTGGAGCCTTCTCTGACTTCTGGATTCGACTCTCGGGCATTAGTCACAGTCTATGCACAGGTAATTCCTAAGCATGTCAATGTTTCAGGGAAAGGCACTGCATGGGTACAGTGAAGACGAAAAGGGGCAGGAAGGTGGCTCAGCAGGTAAAAAGAGCTTGCCATAAAGCTTGACAGCCTGAGGTTGATTCCATGTAAAGACCCTATAGCGTTGTCCTTTTATCTCCACAAATATGCCCTACAACAACAACAATAACACAGACTTAGGAGTCCTGTATTAAAGCTGATACTACAGCAAACGTTTGACCCAGCACACTTTAAGCTCAGCCTGGTTATAGGAATCCTTTTCTTTACCTGCGTTTCTCCTTAGGACTAATGTCTTGTGGAACATGCTTTGGAAGTGTTGATATTAATATTTTTTAAAAACACATCTACATGTGCTTGAAAGTCATTGCCTCAGGAATAAAGGCTACAGTGTGGTTAAGGCAAAGTCTATATATAGAGAACAGAGGAAATAAATGGCCACGAACTTAAAAGATTCTCATCAGAAGTCGATGCAGGTTGTATTCCCCAGCATTAGGGGCTGTCTGAGGTAGGAAGGAGTGGGAAGTGGTTTGTTTGGGAGTAATTTCTCTAGCAAGTTTTTTTTATATATATATAAGTAAGCAAACAATATCAGATTATCAGATTTAGATGAAGATGTCACTCCTTGAAGGGAGTGTTTGCCTCCAGCCCTTCCTTGATCCTTGTAGCCCTGTAAATGAGCACTAAATAACAATGTTGTATTGAAATGGATAATTAGTAAATTCTTTTGTGAGAAAGGATTGAACAGCCATCATACATTGAACTGCTGTAATGCAAAAAAAGGTGGTAAACGTGACATAGTATTTATAGGAATGTGTGCCTGCTTTTAATTATTAAAATCTGATACCCAAACTTTACAGATTTCCTCATTTTCTCACAGTGAGCCACCCTGGCTTCAGGATTCCCTGGATGTCTCAGACTCTCCACAGCTGACCTCTCTGTGGTGTGATGGCAATTTAAAGAGCAGGGTCCTAAAGCCGGGCGGCCTGCAGTTACCAGCTGGTAGCTCCACAACACCAGGCCAGTTCCATTCTCTCTGAGCTGTAGGTCCTTCAGTTGTAATGGTGATGCCCCGGGAGTGTTAGGATTGTCATGGCTGCTTGCTCTTAGTGCTGCCCTCTCACTGACACTTCCTGTGTGGTTTATCTTTTCATTGCTATCATGTCTCAGGGCACAAGAGTAATATAACCAAACAATTAACTCTTTTATAGTTAGTGTTTGCAAGTTGAGATGTCACTTTTAATAAATCTGTTCTTTACCCTTGGCCACTGTCTGTCTTTCTGGGAAAGATTTGGTAGAACTGAAAAATTTAGAGTCTTTCATTTGAAGTACAAATAAACCAAAATTTAAAAAATCGACACCAAAAGTGAATAATTATTTAGAATGAGAAAAGATCCCAACAAAGGATTGTCATTTTAGAGGACGGCCCCCTTGTAAGATTTCAGCATCTGATCAGAATGTTCATGTGAAATAGTCCTTGATACAAACCTGATGCCCTCCACGCCCATCAGTCTATGTGTCCCTGTAGCTCTCAGCATTCAGAGACGCCCATGCAAGCACTAAGCCTTCTTTGGTTACCTTCATAGATAGTTCTGCTCTGCTCATCTTTCTGATTTTCTCATGATAATGTGTGTCAGCATCTGTCATGTCTATAGGATGTAAACCCAGAATGATTTTGCTTGATTTAGTGCTGTATCTCAAGGGCCTAGAGGAGTGATGGATACATAGTCTCAGGTAGTATTGGGATGAAAAAGTCCAGCGACACAAGAGGAATGGCAGCTGCGTGAGGGGAAGGACAGAGATCCTTGCTTCAGATGGGAGGGAATCACTGCTGAATAGTATTGGGTTAGTCCCAAGGCTCTGGCAGTAGTGAGTATAGAGTGACTTAGGCATTACAGATGTTAAGGCTTAAGGTAAGTCAAAGGCTTAATGTCTTTTCCATATAATTAAGGAAGGCTCAAGAGTCATTGTCATTTTACACTAAAGACTTAGTGGCTAAAAGTGGGTTTGATACCCATAATCCAAGTCTGAAATACAAAGTACTCCAAAATCCAAAGCAGTGTAGTATAGCTTGACTGATGCCATAGTGGGAGATTCAGTCCTGTGCTCACTGGACAGTTTCAGCCTGGATGCAGATGTGCTGAGAAGCGTTGAGTGGCGTTTCCTGTAGGCTGTCCGTACAGGGTGCATATGAGACAAGTGAACCTCACATTTAGACTTGGTTGTGTCCCTAAGGTCTCACTATGTATATGCAGTACCCCAGTGTTTGGAGAAGGCCACAATATTTTGGTTCTAAGGACTTGATAAGGGATTCTCAGCTCTAATAAATATACCACTAGGCTCTTCTTACATGTTGCCGCTTGAAAATATGGTTGAGTTTTTAGGGAAAGGATTTTGCTCACCAATTGGAAAAAAAACCTTAAATTTGAGAGAGGGAATCATGTTTTCTTTCTGTTGTTTGGCTTTTACGGTTCTTTTTTATAATCTGGAAGAAGCTGTGTTTTCAGTTTCAACCACCTCAATCCGTGATTATAGGTTAGGGTTCCCAGTGCAGTAGTGCGGCTGCCTTTGTCCTGAAGTGCATGGCTGGTTTTCAGGAAGATATTTTTGTTGTTGTTATTGTTTAAACTCTTCTTAGGAGTTTGAAGTTGTGAGATTTTTTTTTTTTTCCTGTATGAATCTTCCACCTTTCTTTGCCTGAAGACTCTCTTTGCTGCTTATAGATTAGAGGGTACACACTTAAGCCTAGTATTCAAGGCTCTGTCCATTTTGCTTGGTGGTCTCAAAGAACTAGCAAGATTGAGATAGCTTGGAGGAGGCAGGGAAGAGTGGGCAGCCTTCCAGATGACTGTAACAATGAGTAAAGGTTTGGGAAGTAAGGGAGAGGATTGACCAGCAGGGAAGGCATGTGGGACGGAGTATGGAGAAAGGTTTGCTGGATAAAGTAGGGCCAAACTTGTTGACTAGGGAACATGGATTAGATACAACATGGGCATTGGGAGCACAGAAGGCTTTGCTATGGGAGCAATGATGCTAGAAATGTCCTGTAGCATCCTAACAGGTATAAGAATGGATCTATGAGGAAGAAGAGAAATACTTGTTGGAGAACCCTGAAGCAATAACCATTGCTGCTTACCATATTAGCAAGTATATACGAGATATTTCCAATACTGCTAACGATGAACTGCCATATTAGAATAAATCACATCTTAATGAAAAGTAATTTTCTAAACAAAAAAATTGAATGAGGTGTGGCATTGCGGTACATTTTGAAAAGTGAGTTTACTCTCAATTAAATAGAACACATTCTCAGTTCTGCTTCTTTGATCTGTGGCAGTATTTGGCTGAAAAATTTGAAGATCTGGTCTCACATGTAGTTGGAAAAGATAATGGACATTTCAGGTACTTGTGGATATTCTTCTCTGATAGATAGATACTCTGCCACTTCAGAAGTGGTGGCTTCTGAAAGATTCATTTCAATGTAAACCCGGAGCGTGGCAGTAAGTCTGCATGTTGTTATTGTTTTTTTTTTGTTTTAAATCATGCTTTGGCCATTTAGAAAAAATGCTATGTTATCTGGGTCTTCTTCAGATTCCCCAGTCAGGCCTTTATGCTCTCTCATTAGAAAGCCCTTGAATTGTATTTCCCAGGAGTCCGCAGTGCTAGATGCATTGGCTACGACAAACAATCTCAGTTGTTCCATTGATATGACTGGTGCATTTATTTGTGTTCAAGAAAACGTCTGTGATGAACACCAATATGATAAACCCAATGATAAACAACCACAATTTATCTGTAGTGATTTTGAGTAAAACTGGTCTGCCATGGAGAAGTGGCTAGTTCAGCTTGCAACTTACAATTGCAGCGGAGCTGTGGATGTGTCTTGTGTATAATTCTAGTTTCATCACATGGAATATGAAAATGGCATGTATTCCAGCGTCACTATGTAATAAAATTCATGTTTATATGCGAACAAGGACATTCTTTTGTAAACGAATGTCGTGGTCCCCCCCTCCCCCGAGTGTGTGGCAGTGCAGAATACAGTGACCTCTAGTTATTTTGTGTTTACTTTCTTGATTTGTGCTAAGGCATGTCAGCACAGTCATGGTGACAAATAGCATTTTTATATCATTCTGATAATAGTTTAGATTTCCTGGACCAAAAAGACTCTCAAGAAGTTTCAGGAGTATTGATACTTGGAGTAAACTAAGGATACGTGTTTAAGCTTTGTTTCTATACCAGAACACTCCCAAAGAACCTAAGGAAAAGGCTTAGCTTGGCTCATAGCGCAAAGCTTTTCATGCCAGGTCACTGAGGTGCAGTATATCATGGATGTGGTAGTGTGTGGCAAGACAGGCTTGTTCTCATTACAGCAGCTGAGAGACAAAGAGTAGCAAGAAAGGGCTGGGCCCAATCCCCTTTAAAGCTTTGTACAAGAATGGAAAAAATCAGTTCCTTTTTTGGACTGAAGGATTATTAGGAAGATGTGAACAGTTCAGGCTTCCTTGCAAAGTGCTATAGAATCAGAGGGTAATTCCTATAAGGACTTAGTGGAGCAGCTGGGCATAGGTGAGATGTTTTTATTCTGACATTAAAACATTTCAGGTTTTGATTATAGCATATATATCTTATAAAAACTAAAGAAGAAAAAATAAAATAATATTTTAAAATAGATAATCTTAATGAGATATATTTTCTTCCAGTTTTGAGACACAATTTTTTTTTTTTACAAATTTGTTTACTGTTGTATATTTTTTAAAAATTACATGGGGCTAGAGGGATGGTACATCAGGTAAGAGCACGTACTCCTCTGGGAGAGGACCTGGGTTCAGTTCCCAGCACCTACATCAGCTAGATCATAATCACCTCAGCCCGCTTCCAGGCAATCTGATACTCTCTGACCTTTGAGGGCATCTGTATGCACATGACACGTGTAAACTCAGCCAGGCACTCATACACATAAATAAATAGATAAATATTTTAAAAATTACAGTGAGATACAGACTATATATCTCAGTTGGTTTCTGACAAATGCATACAGCTGTGTGACCCAGTGTCACTCGGCTAGATCATGTCCATGCCTTTGTCCTTTCCAGCTAAACCTGTGTCAGTGCTGCCCCATGCCACTATACCTACAGCCCCTCTTCTGACTCCTGTCACCATGGATGTCTTCTGAAACTGGCTCTAAGTGGATCGTGAATGAGTTGCATGGCAGCTGAGGGGAAATCGGTTAGCTCTTCACGTCTGGACTCTGGATTGTTTCCTTGGCCGAGCTGTGCTCTACTTCATGGCTGCCTCACTGTCTTGGTCACTGTAGTTTTGAGTCTTGAATCAGAGTGTGTCGTCTAGGCTTGTTCTGTTTTTCAGAATTGCCTTTCCTATTTACATCCTTGGCTTTTTCACACACATTTTAGGATCAGTTTTCAAGGTAAACATAAAAGCTTGCTGAAATTTCATGGCCTAATGGCCATATCCTGACTGGTACAGCTGACTAAAGCTCAGTCACGTTTTACCAGCTTGTACATGCACTCATTAAAAAAAAAAAATCTTGGATTATCCTTTTGCAGTATTTTATCGCATGTATAATCTGCTGGGATTTTTGTGTGGCATCTGCAGATCAACTTATGAAGAATTAAATCTTACCATCATTGAATCTCCTCATCTTTGAATTTAATATATCTATTTATTTAGATCTTTTAAAAGCCTCATCAATATTTTTGCTTGTTTTCAATTCATAAATTTTATCTGTGGCTTATTCTGCTGATACTACAGCAAAAAAGTAATGTGGGATACTTAATGTAGTACATTAATCATTGTATGAGCCACATTTTCAGTTCATATCAAAGTCCTCTCTGTGCTAATGATGTCTGACTTCCTTTGGCTTAACCTTGTTCATTTTTAGCCCTGAACATATGGACTCCTTTTAAAATTGGCAGACATGCAAAGACTAGAAAATGACTATTTCAGAAATCCACTTTTGTAATGTCAAAGATGAAAACAATGGCCTTATACACTTGGCTTATTTTTATATGTGAGATGCAGTTATATTTATATGTGCACATTTTGCAAGTTTCATCTTCTTTGAGCGTTGGTAGGAAAAATGCACTTGAAGGTTGCTTCATCTTTACAAGAAAAATAAGGAGCTGAGCTAAGTGGGTTGTTTTAGAGGACCTTCTATGTTCCTTTCCAACCTTGAGTAGCTCAGGATCTCATGTGAGGAAACAAAATGAACAAAAAGGATCTAAGTAGCATTTCGAAGGTAGAAGTTGAACAAGGACAGGACAACAGTAAAGCTTTAGACCACAGGATTTAAGACAAAGATAAGCGGGCTTCCTGGAAATGCTAGTCTTGATTAATATGTAAAGAAAAGTCAGGTCTGCACGTTTAAAGAGCTGTGATGTCATTTAGAAGAATAAATGTGTGGTAGAGAGGCCAGCTGGCGAAGTGCTGGCCAAGCAAGCACAGGGACCTGAGTTCAGATTCCTCCAGCACCCACATAAACACTCCTGTGAGCCTAGGGTTGGGCAGGCTGAGATAGAAGATCCCTGGAATTGGCAGGCCAGTCAGTCTAACTCAGTCAGTGAGCTCTGAGTTTATGGTAGACCCAGACTCAAAAAATAAGGGGTGGGGGCGGGGGCTGTGGGAAGACACACATGCACAGGCACGTAACAGAATATGTATATGTATATGAATATGTATATATGTATGAATGTTCACACACACTCCTGTGGGATTGAAGTGAGCAAAAATAATTGTCAACTTTTCTAAGTCAGAGGCATATTGGGAAATGAAATAGATAATGTTTCAGAAATCTAAGTGAGTCAGATGGCTCAGCAGGTAGAGGCTCTTGTCACCAAGCCTGATAACTTGAGTTTGATCTCTGAAGTCCCCCTGGTGGAAAGAGACTGACCTGGCAGCTGCCCTCTGATGTCCATAAGCATACCATGACACATACCCCCCTCCCTTAGTGCATGAATAAATATGTTATGTTCTTGAAAAGAAATGGGACACGTGAATTTATACTGTAGCGCATTCCAGATTTATTATTGCCAGTCTTGCCTTTCTGACCTTGGGGAGCTGTTGGTATTTGGTGAGACTTCTTACTGGATTCTCTCCTCTCTACTCCCTCAAAGTCCTAGCTTTTATTTTTATAGTTTTGGTGGTTGCCCATAAAATCTCTGCATGCATGGTAACTCTGGTTACTCCCTGTTCTGAGTGTGTGCACTGTATCTTGCTTTGGTTCTGTGCTGTTGATGAATGCTCCAGGTCTCTGTGTGGACCCATCTAGAGATAGCTGTCTCTGAGGGATGCCCTCATGCCTGCTAGGTTTCTTGGCTTGCTGCCCCTACCATCTTACTCCTTCCTTCTCTTTTCAGTGTTGAAGGGATGTTTGCATGGTCAGTAGGGGTTTTCTCCTTTTCATTTTTCTAGTTTTTCATGTGAGGGACTATGTGAGGTAAACTTAGCTCCACCCCCAAATATCCCTCTTTTGTCTTTGCTGCTGCATTGTAATTATCTGGGACTTTTTTGTTTTGTTTTGTTTTGTTTGTTTTTTAAAGCTTTCGTGCATTCCTCTGTAGCTTATAGCCAGTCTGTCTCTCTGACTGACTTGGAAATTCCTTTCTTCACCTCTGAAGTCTCACAATATTGGGTGGGACTTTTAAGTAGTAATATTTGCTTTTCTATAATCTGACCAGTAAAATGTTTCAGTAGCCTTAGAAAACGGTGAACTGGTGTGTGTGTGTGTGTGTGTGTGTGTGTGTGTGTGTGTGTGTGTGTGAACTTTAGTCACATGTGTGTTTTCTCTGCATGTATGTCTGTGAACCATCAGCTATGTATGCCTGAATGCCTGGTCCTTGAGGAAGTCAGAAGAGGCTGTTACAGCCCCTGGAAGTGAGTTACAGAAGGTTGTGAGCTGCCAGGTGAGTTCACAGGACTTCTGGAAAAGCAGCCAGTGTTCTTAACCACTGCCCCATTTCTCCAATCCCATCTCCACATATATTAAATGAATGCTTCAACATAGGATCTGGAGGGACATGGTATCGCTTTTTACAGTGTAATCATTATCTTACTGTAAGTTCCTTTTTAAAATTTTTCAAATTTGTGTATACGTTTTGTATAACTTGAGTTTTGACTCCTTTTATGTTTTCCTTTTTAAAATTATTCTTTAACATTTTCTTTTGAAGTATCACTCTATAATTTTAAGTTTTGGCAGGGTTAAGCTATGTTGACTTTGTTCTATGCTCTGGCTTTTAATCATGGTAGATTTTTATTTTATTTCATCCTTTTTTCCCTCTTTAGAATCCGTGACTCAGGTTGTGGGAGCATGTATCTTTCCAAAACAGCTTTGCTTTTGCCTCTTCCAGAAACCTCCATTCTTTTTGCTGTGTGCTAATTTTATAGTTGGGAATTTCCCAGACCTAGTGGATGTCATAGATTGGAACCCCAGTTCACATGAGCAGCAAGCTTATTTTGGATTTTTGCTTGGTTTTGAGTATAGGGACAGATCTCACTGTGTGCAGGCTACCCTGGGCTATGTATGCATCACAGATCTCACTGTGTGTGCAGGCTACCCTGGGCTATGTATGCATCACAGATCTCACTGTGTGTGCAGGCTACCCTGGGCTATGTATGCATCACAGATCTCACTGTGTGTGCAGGCTACCCTGGGCTGTGTATGCATCGCAGAGTGGCCTTAAGCTGTCTTCCTCCTACCTCAACCTCCCAAGTGCTGGGACTGTAGACATGCACTGTCTGCCTGACTTGATTCTTAATTCTAAAAAGCCCTCCTCCCCCACACTCCTAAAAACCTAAGCAGGGTTAGTTTTGTTACCTGCCAGTGCTTATGAGTAGCTTTTACCAGACTGTTTGTATTAGACTGAGGCTATGGTCTCTTCCAGGGACCTTTATTCAGGGACTCTGCTGTAGTAGGTGGTTGTCAAACCCCGGAGCACCTCAGCTGTTTCCCCTCATCTTTTCCATGCTCATCTGTAAAGCCTATGCTCCAGCATCACTGGTGGAACCTCAACTCTAGTCTTCCATTTTACACCTTCATTGGTGTGATGCTTGTTAAAATAAATGAACTAAAGTTGCTCCATTGTTATTACTGAAGTCCACAGTTACATCAGAGGGAGTGTGTTGCACAATCCTGTCACATAGTGTCCTGCCTTGAGAACAGTGTCAGTGTCCTGAAAATCACCCCCCACACAACCATTTTGTCCTCCCTGTCCTTATGACCCCGGTTCTGATATGTGTACAAGTGTGCAGACACACATGTGCATATACTACACAGATGTACGACCCCGGTTCTGATATGTGTACAAGGGTGCAGACACACATGTGCATATACTACATGGATGTACGACCCCGGTTCTGATATGTGTACAAGGGTGCAGACACACATGTGCATATACTACACAGATGTACGACCCCGGTTCTGATATGTGTACAAGGGTGCAGACACACATGTGCATATACTACACAGATGTACGACCCCGGTTCTGATATGTGTACAAGGGTGCAGACACACATGTGCATATACTACACAGATGTACGACCCCAGTTCTGATATGTGTACAAGGGTGCAGACACACATGTGCATATACTACACAGATGTACGACCCCGGTTCTGATATGTGTACAAGGGTGCAGACACACATGTGCATATACTACACAGATGTACGACCCCGGTTCTGATATGTGTACAAGGGTGCAGACACACATGTGTATGCTACATGAATGTATGACCCTGGTTCTGATATGTGTACAAGTGTGCAGACACACATGTGCATATACTACATGGATGCAATATGTATTTTCTCTTTTCTAAAATGTCATGTGACTGATTATATAGCAAATGGCCCTAAGATTGGCTCCTTTCTCTTAGCTGTGACTTAGATTCATCCTGGTCTTTTTGTGACGTAACTCATTTCTATTTTGTTGATTAATAGTCCCACATTTAGTTGGACCTCCATAATTTACATATTTACCTATTGAAAAATATTTTGGTGGCTTCCAAGCTTTGTCATCATAAGTAGGAGTGCAATAATAATCCATATGTGTGTGTGTATGTGTTTTTTTTTTTTTCTCACATACACAGAAACTTTCATCGCCCTTGAGTAAATAGCATGGGACTACTATTGCTGGCCTGTATGATGGGCCTGTATGATAAGCTTTGCAGGGAACCTTAGTGGTTCCCAGAGGGCTGTGTGTACATTCCCACCAGTGGTGAATTCCTGTTGCTTGTCATCTTCATCAGCAATTAGTGCTGTCAGGGCTTCAGATTTGGGCCATTCTACTGTGTACATGCTGAAACCTGTTTTAATTTGCAAACCCTAACAACATGTGTTATTGAACATACTTTTCAGTATGTATTTTGTCTCTGTGTCTTTTTTTGGTAAGATGTCTTTTTAAAGTTTTCTAGAAATTTAATTTTGAGCCAGGCATAGTGGCATCCATCATAATTTTAGCACGCAGTGGGTTGAAGCAGGGGATTGCAAGTCCCAGGCCAGATTGACTTTATGTAATAAGACCCTGTTTTAAACAAACAACAAAAGTTGGATTGCTTGTTTTTGTGTTGCAGAACATTAGTTTAAGATGTGTTGTATTTGTTTATGCTGCGGATATTTGTTTAATGATGCAAAGAGGTGTTGCTTTCATATTACATTTGTTTAACTCTGTGAAGCTGTGTTACTTTGTCTAAAACACTGATTGGACTAATAAAGAACCGAAAGTCCAATAGCTAGGCAGGAGACGGGGATAGGCAGGGCTTGCAGGCAGAGAGAATAAATAGGAGGAAAGTTGCCAGGGGCCAGCCACCCAGCCAGCTACAGAGTAATAAAAAGGAAAACATAGAGAGTAAAGAGAAATAGAAAACCCGAGCCAAACATAGTTAAAGAGAAATGGGATAATTTGTTAGAAAAGCTGGCTAGAAACAAGCCAAGCTAAGGCCGGGCATTCCTAAGTAAGAGCAAATCTCAGTGTGTTCATTTGGGACCTGGGTGGTGGCCCTCAAAGAGTAAAAAAGAACCAACTCCTTTTGTTTTTGTTAAATCTCAGAGTTCTCTCTGTATTTTGGGTATGTGCCTATCACACTAGACATGCATTTGGTGTTTCTTGTCTTCCCTTTTCAGTCTCTTAACTGTGTCAGACTGGGTTTCTTGTGTGTTATCTTCTAAAAGTCTCATAGCTTGGCATTTTATATCTGTACTCCACTTTGAATGGACTTTTGTGAGAGATATAAGGACTATATGTGGGTAGGTGTGGTGGAAGTTTTGGTCCAGGACCATTTGATGAAAAGACTCTTGTATTTGCATGTCTGTACTCCATTGTGTAGATGTCTGTATTTGTGTGGCTCTATTTCTGGGCACTTACCTCTGTTTGCAACTGTGCAACAGATACTAGTTACAAAGTAGCCATACTTTGATTGAATTGATTGAACGGCTTAAATAACAACATTATTTCTGGAAACCAGAGTTCCAGGGATGGCCATCTCCATAGGGTGGTTTATTCTGAGGCATCTTTGGCAGGTGTTCAAGGTCCTTCTTCTAGTGTCTGCGTGTGGCAAAGGGCAAAATACAGCAAGAAACTAAGGAGGCAGTGACTGGGAAGTGAGTGAGGGCAGCAAGAGTCCGTCTGCTGCCCTCAGAGTTAATTTCTTGGACTAGTTAGCAAAGAATAGTAATCAGGTTGATGGTGAGAGGAGGTGGTGACCAAGTTGTTCTTTCCATCTGTTCATCTTTAAGGCTTTTGCTCCCTTAAGCTGAATCATAATTGACTCCAGACAGATCATCTCAAAGAGGCTAGGTAATAATAGTGAGTATAGTACTAACTCATCTAACCACAACATTAAGTAAAATCAAACATTTTCTGAGTAAGTAGTAAGCTGTGTGTTTACAGTATATGACCCTAAAAGACTCTAGGAGAGAGGGTGTTTAGATTTAGTAGGTTGAGTAGAAGAACTTTGCATTAGAGATGTATTGCAGATGAGGGCCTGGGGACAGGGGTGTAAGCAAGAAGCGCCTGTGTGAGTCTTGGTCACAGAGGGTCTTATGGGGAGTGAGTGAGAAGGGTTTGTTCAAATAAGGGTCAAACTAAAGGGTATTGTTTTAGAGAATAATGACAAAATTGAGTATTGATAAGAAAAATCATAGCAAGTACCATATATTGAGTACTTTTTGTGTGCTAGATGGCTTTATAGATGTTGTTACTTTAATGTGCTCTCATGGTCCTGTGCACCAGGCCCCTTAAAGATAATGGAAGCTGATGCATATAGAGGTCAGTGTAGGCTAAGGTCACACTGAAAGCTGAAGTTGAACTCAGAATGACCTTCATGTCCTCTTTGCTGCAGATCCTGTGTTGAGCTAGATTAGACCAGAATACAGCTTGCCATATAGTTTCCAGAGTATAAATTAGATACAGCAGGGACAAGGGAACCATTGAAGATGTTTGAACAGAATTAAATGCAGTGATCTGTTGGTGGGTGGGGCCTATTTCTTAGCTCCTTGGGAGAGTAAATAGGTGTGGTATAGAGTTGCAGCCCCCAAGCTTTCAGATGAAAGTTCTAAGTTTCCTCAAAGGTGGTGATGTGGGTTAGATTAATGATGGGAAGTTGGGGACATTGATGACCTGGATGGAGAAAGAAACTGAGTGAGCAGGATGTGGAGTTAGGTTTCTAGAGGTTGAGGTGTGTCTTGAGCAGAAAGCTGTCCTCTTGGCCCATTTCTCGGAAAGTGGGAGATTGGCAGAGTTGGAGTAGGCAGGATGGCAGCAGAGAAGGAGATACAGAGCAGAAGGGGCAGAGCAAGGGAAGACCTGTCTTTGGTTGGAATTGTCAGAGGCCAAAGGTCTTTTTATAACCTTTCCATTTGAGTGTCCAAAGGAATGTATGACTCATGGATTAAAAAGCCCATTGCAGTGTTACATTTGAGTGTATCCTGTGCTCTGGGTACACCTATGAGTGGACATTGTGGTGTTAGGTTTGCTTTTACAGGTCACTGAATGTTTCCTGACCAAACAAGTGAGAGAGTAGTGCTGCATGTACAGGGGAATGAGAAGGTACCTACCTCGGTGGTCAGCAGTCTAACCACCACCATATCCTTACTTATTTTCAGATTCCTGTGTCCATTTCCAGGCCTAAGGAGTGGGTGGTTTACACTTGTTGTAGATGGCTGCTCCAAGGCTGCCCCCCTGAGCATTACAGTCATAATTACTGTCTTTGTGGTAAGCAGCGGTGACTGCTTGTGAGCAACCCTGGAGAATGGACCTGTTGACTTTCCCTCATGGGAGAGGGGGGTACATGAGACCTCAGCTCCCCTCCCTGCACACTCCATGCTGGAGCTCTCTGTTTCTGCCAGAATTGCTCAGAACCTAGCATCAGAAAGTAGTGGAGTATATAGAGGGCAGCTGAAGAAGAGGTTCCATCCAGTCAGCTACTGAGTCCATGCTGTGGTGAGGCTTTGGTAGTCACCCACGTTACTGTAAGTTAGTTCAATAAGCTCACTGCTTTGCAGAGTTGGACTATTTAGTTAGTATGTGGGGTTGGGGCTTGTTTAGGTCTCTTCATCCTTGTATGGAAGTCCTACCCCTCTTTTTTTATACTTGGGGGGCAGTCGATCAGGAAGAAGGAAGCGTTGGAGGTTCAGATGTCATTGTTAAGATGTGCTCTCCCTTCTGCTCCTTGGGTGTCTATTTTTGCTGTTTCACCTGGTGCTCTAGCCCTCTACGGTAAAGCTTGAGCCACACCCGGGGACCTTTTGCCACAGGCCACTTGCTCTGCAGCCTCTGGTTCACCATCACTGTGTTGACTTCTGAGGTCCTGTGTCTCTGGTTATTGCTGGCCCTTCACCAACATCCAGAAGTCTGCCAGTCACATAAGATGCTTTCATTTTGGATGCAGAGATTTTATTTTCTTCCAGTAAAACTGTGGTTACATGAGGTTTGACAGCCTTTCTCCCCAAACCCTAAATTGGATGTTTCTGTAAATTGCTGGGCAGAGCTGCTATTTTTGCTGTTCGTTTGTATTGTATGTGTTGTTTCTTAAACTGTTTCTGTCATGTTATGAGGCAATATTTGAATCAAAACTTAGGAAATATTTTTAGAACAATTTATATTGCTTTTATGAAAAGTTATAAAAGACCCTTTAGGCAATGTGTTTTTTTTAATGAATAAAGTTTTGCCACTTTTGGCAGGCTTAGGGAAACATCAGGAAGGTAACGTTTTATTTTCTAGGGAGTAAAGATGTATATTTTTAGCAACATCATCTGTAGAAACTGCATTTCAGGCTCTGGACTTGACCCCAGAGTCCAGCCTTATGCAAGCTTGGCCCTTGGACTACTGAACTGTACTCTGAGCCTCAGAACTCTGTCTGCTTTATGGTGACTGTTTGGGAAGAGTAACATTTTGGTGTTATCTTGATAAGATTTAAAACATTAAACATGTAAATTGTTTAATTAGGATCAAAACACAAACTTTTATTTAAAAAGGCTTTTTTTTAGTTATATGTAGGGCCTCACATGAGGCAGATGATAACTCTTAACTCCTTGGTTTGCTCTCTGGTTCTTTTGTTAGGTCATTATGATACATTCCTTGCGACCAAGTACCAACACTGCTTCACTGTTACTAACTGCCACACCAGTTTCACGATTCCCCACCCTCTCTATCATATCCAGGGTCCTGTGGAGAATACTGTACTAAAGTTCATCATCGTTTTTGGTTATGTTGAATATTCTGGCCTGTAACAGTTTTTGCATACTTTTGCCGGGTTTTGTCTTTTGTTTGTAATGACCTTGGCAGTTTGTGGAGGAGTACCAGTAGATTCCAGGTATTTTCTGGGTCCTCGAGATTAGGCTTATCTGATGATTTTCTCAAGGTTAGTTAGCAGGCTCTTTCTTCTAAGTTCAAGTGCTTACCTGGTGTCAGAATTTGCCAGGCCAGTGTTCTCCGTAGCTCTCCACAGCTGTGTTTCTCAGTGTTTGTCTGTTACATTCTTTGGTAGCAAGTCTCATACTGAGGGGCAGTTAGGCGTCATTCAGCCCTTTTAGGACAGGTAACTATATAAATGTGTGTCCTTGCCCTAATAATTAAGTTTTTTGGTGTAGCCGGGGCCTGACCCTAGGATGTCACATGTGCTAAGTTCATACTGTGCTACTCAGCCCCCAATTTGCTTACTCAGTGTGGATTGACGCTGGATTGACAGCTACAACAAAGAACTGCTTACTTCGTTGTTGGTATTGCTGGAATTTAGCTGTCGGGTGCTTGTCTATTTGCTCCTGTAACTTTTGATAGGTCCACACACTGGCATTTTATTTTTAATATTTTTTTTCTGGTACTACAACATACTTAGGCTCATCTTGTGAATTCTTTGCCACAGCCCAATATCTGGTACTTGTTACTAAGTCTTACTTGTATCAGACACCTCGGAGCTAGGGCTTAATGTTAGAACACATGCCTCCCACTCAGGACTCCCCAGACAACAGGAAAACTCCTGGAGTCGTGCTCTGCCTGCCTTTCTTGCTCTCAGAGTGTCATTGCTTCTAGGTACTCTCAGCCGATAAGCTTAGGGCGTGTGTGTGTGTGTGTGTGTGTGTGTGTGTGTGTGTGTGTGTGTGTGTGTGTAAATACAAGGGCTAGAGATTCTGCCTGCCTCTGCTTCCTGAGTGCTGAGATCAAAAGTGTACATCATCATGTCCAGCCGTATAAATAGTTGTGTATCTATCTCTATTCATTTTAGGCTGAACATGAGCTCATACTAGTCTCTGTACTCCAATACAGATGGTTTCTTCTAGCCTTCCCCTTTGCTGTCTATCACCCCTGTCTTCAGTAGATAAAACTTGGCTCCCATCATCTGTCCATTTACCTTTTGTTCAGTTCCAGTATACATACTCTACATATAACACATATTCTACATATAAAAACAAGTTTTGAATCCTAGTACTTGGGAGACAGAGGCAGGTGGATCTCAGTGAGTTTGAGGCCAGCCTGGTCTACAGAGTAAATTCCAGAACAGCCAGGGCTGTTATACAAAAACAAAAACAAGTTTTAGTCTTTATGCATTGCTGTGATGTGGAAACTTCATTCTGATTTATAGATAGAGGGTCCAGGGAGCTTTAATGGCTTCCTCAAGGACCCACAGTTAGCAAGGGGCCATCCATGCCTTTTAGGGTTAAGCCCAGATAGGCCCCTCCAGTCTCACAGGCATCCATGCTGACAGGAGTAGATGTGTAGATAGGAAGGAGGGGGATTTGGAAATGATTTGGTGATATCAGACAGTCCAAGGTTGTTCCTGGAAGCAAGGCAGACAATGCTTAGTTAGGAAAGGACACGTGCAGAAAAAGAGTTCACTGAGAAAAAGTGAGACTGTATATGTGAGGACAGGAGTTTATGCTTTTGATAATATTTAGAATAAAAAATGTGGACAATGTTTTCTTTTATTCCCCTTCTGAGCTACTTCATGATGACGGCAGACCACTGTTTCTTTCTAGTAGAAAAGCATGTGGCCCGCAGCCTCTTTACGTATATCTCTTGCACAGAGGGGAAAAGAGTGGGTCAGAATTGCAGTTAGCAAAGGCATTTTATTGGCTGCTGATCAAGAACCAAATTAGCTGAAGGGATTTATTAATGTGCCAGAACCATCTTGTCTATTTTATGTACCAGTGTCTGTTTAGTATTTGGTTTTATTGGCTTTTGTATAGAAGAGCTGAGTCATTCTGTAGTTTTGCTTTCAAATTGTGCAGCCTCCTACTTTCACCTCCTCTAGCATCCGACTTAAATTTAACAGTTTTACTGATTATAAAGCATGCAGTTCAGTGCCTATAACTCAAACCTGAATCTTAAAGACTAGTGTGTTGGGTGGAATCTATTCTTCCAAGCATTGTTCATCTATAATTCTATTTTTATATTAACTACTCTTTTTTTTTTTTTAAACTTACAAATGCTTGGCCAGTAGCTTGGGCTTTATATTAACTACTCTTAATAAACACTAAAGGTGACTGTCTTATCTGATAGTTATGTCTGGAGATAGAGCTTAGTGGTGGTAGAGTGCTTGATTGCACAAATTCCTAGGCCTCTGACTCTGCATACAAAAACAAAAAAGGAAGGAGAAGAGGGTGGGGGAGAGAAGAAAGGAAGAAGGGAGGAAAAGAGATGGGGAGAAGGAAGGAGGAGGGAATGAATGTCCAAATGGCTTCATTTGGTCCTCAGTGAAAGCTGCACACAGCTGTTTTGTTTTACCATCAATTCACTTTCCTTCCAGCTCTTGCTGGCTGCTTTTCTCCTACAGTTTTTAGGACCTTTATTCCCATAGCCTGCTTCCACTAAGTCATAATTAAGTAGAAGCAAGATGGTACGTATTATCTTGCCTAACAATAGATGAGTGACTCTGTCTGGCTGTGTTTTCATGTCCTTAGTGGGGAAGGGATTAAACTTTCCCCTGTTGTTTAAACTTTGACCGTGCATCCTGACTCTTGTTCACTTGTTCTACATACTTTGAGCAAGCTGCCTGTTCTTCGGAGTTTTTGAGGACTACAGCTTTCAAATAGCCTCTTATCTGGAGGTGTGTCATTCACAAAAAAAAAAAAAAAAAAAAAAAGAAAAAAAGAAAAAAAGAAAAAATCGAAAATCTGGTTATGAACTGTATCTTAGAATTACTTATAGCTTCTTGAACTTCACCCCCCAAAGTAGAAGAAAAAGGGTGGGTGTGGTAGCACACACCTTTAATCCCAGCATCAAGAGGCAGAGGCAGGTGGATCTGTGTGTTGTAGGCCAGTCTGCTCTACAAACAGAGTTCCAGGATAGCTAGGGCTTCACAGAGAAACGGTCTCTTAACACCCCCCCCCCCAAAAAAAAGAAGAAAGGGGACTTGGTGGATGGTATATAAGATTATCTTGGATGGATGAATTAGAATTCACATTGCACTTACTTTTCATTAGAAGGTTCTGTCAGTCATGTTGGTTCCTTGAGAGAATTGAAGTACATTAGGCAGGGTAGGAAGTGGGGGTGGGATGTGGGAGTAGTTTCTCAAAAACACAAGTGAGGGACTGGATGCATGGCGTAGTGATCGAGTGCTTTCTGCACAATCATGACGATGAGTCCAATCCCAGCACCTACAGAACAAGCTAGATGTCCCACAAACACCTCTAACTTCTGTGATGATGATACCCCTTCTAGCCTCTAGAGTGCACCACAATACATGTCTGCACACACACACACACATGCACAAATAACACCACTTAAAACTAATTGGAACATTTCTTAAGAAAACATAATCTTGAAAGTTTTGTCTAATATTTATAAGCAAAGATGTTTCTGAATTGTATTTGTTTCTTATTTTTCCCCAGAGTGTTTTCTGCAAACAGGATGATAGATTTCAGAGTAAACTCTAAAATTCAAAAGTGATTCGGATAGGCAGGAAGGTGTCATTTTAAGTGGGAATGGAATGTTTTCTTCATCATTTGGTGTACAGGTGTTCAGAGAATTTTTCTGTCCGTCCTTTGCCCCTCATTTTGTGTGTTGGTGGGGAAGAAGACTTGACTGCTTGTGTAGAGATTAGGAACATGTCACTGTTAGAAAAGCCATGTGTAACTTAGTGCCTCCCTGTAGCACTTTTTCCTAGTGAGTCTCTGGGGTCCCCTTGGGAGAGTGAGCCCCCGTGTTTACTCTTTACCTATGTGGACACTGACAGATGGGAAGAATACACAGCTTGGGATGGCATCAGTCTTGTGCATGGCCTGTAGGAAGTGAGCAACGAAGTGCCCTGTGATCCACACTGTACACCCCCAGAGCCGATTGGGCTGCCTCTAGACAGCTCTGAGAAGACATTTTTACATACCTCCTCCCTGCTGGCACAGTGGGCTGCTGCACCCCCAGCTTGCTTTTCCTTCTGTGTCTGAGCTCACTTTCTACCTGATCCCATAGCTGAACCATCAATGGTGCTACTGCTCTGTGACTAGCCGGGCGAAGTGGAGCTAACCTTTGTGGTCACTGGCTATGACCCAGATTTGGCTCTTGAGTGTTTATTATTTTTTATACTTTTATTTATTATGGGAAGAAGGTGTGCCACTGTGCCCATGTGGAGGTCAGAGGACAACTTTTGTGGAATCACATTCCTCCTTCCACGTTTATATGGGTTCTGAAGATGATACTCAGGCCCCCAGGCTTGGTGGCAAGCGCCCCACCTGCTCTGCTATCATGCTGGCCTGATTTATTTATCCTATAGTTGTGGTGTTTTCCTCTTTTTAAATTGTAGCTGCCTTTTAGTCAGACTGTTCTAATAAGCAACTGCAACTCCAGCAGTGGTTAGGCCAAGAGCCACAGCATGAGAGAATTCTGTTCCCTCAGGCTCTTTCAAAACTACAAAGGGGACTTACTTATCTAAATCTCTGTCTCTCTAAAGAGCTCAAAGATTGAGGTGGAATACTCCTCAGAGGAGCTGAGTAGCAAATCACTCACATCCTCCTCTTACGATATACGATATACGAGAAGCCCTGTCTTTTCTCCTGGCCCCCACTTAAAAGCCCTCCACCTGGCTCCTCCTTACCACTTCCTGTCAGCTAGTTGCTGACTCAGCTTCCTGGGACTACAGGTGGATTTTATTTAATCAAACAAATGTAACATATCCTTGCACCATTAAACAAATGTTCCAAAGCATAAAAAAAAGTAACACACCTTAAAATAGTATTCCACAACACCGTGGTTCAGCTGTACCAGCTTCTAGAGCTGTGGGTTTCCTGTCCCTTCTCAGTCCTCAGTGTCAGTGTGGGAAGCTGGTTCTTCTACCCTTTTCTTCTGGCCCAAGGAGTTCAGTCCTTTGGATTTTCTTTATGTGACGGCTAACACACACACACACACACACACACACACACACACTCTTGGGGAACAAGAGGTGCTTATTGGAAGATAAAAGAAACATTGCATATGTTGTTATATATGAATATGTTTGTCATATATTGAGAGGGATGGTTTGTGTGAGAGAAAGGGGGCCTATTGGAAGGAAGGACAGATAAAGGAGGTGAAAATGGCAGCTATGAGCAAATACTATGATACGCATATGTGAAAATGTTGTAAGAAACCCATTTCACTTGTGGACACACTTGTGGGAGTCAGTTTTGTCTTATGTGGGTGGCAAGACCTTAACCCACTGAGCCATGACTGCACATTATTTTATATGCCGACTAAAAAACTTAACATCCCCCCCTTTATTTATTTTTTTTATTTATTTACATCTTACAATTTTTTGAATTCTGATGGAGTCCTGTGCTCAAAGACATATTTAACAGCAGAATTGAGTGAATGATGAAACATTTATAGAATAAAAGCTTGTTGGTTCCATCCATCTCAGGTAAGCATTTGGAGGAGGGTTGGAGCTTCAAGGCTCCACTGTCATAGTTGTACCACATAACAAAGGTGTAGAATACACTAAAGAATAATAGCTCTGGTTTGGGCACTGTACCTGGCATATCGTTAGCTCCCAGTGATGTGTAGTGACTGGATCAGACACGGAAACCTCACACTGTGAAGTGTAGTCTCTGTTGAGAGAGCACAGAAGTTACTATGCTCGGCCTGGAATGTGTACCACAGTTTGTAGGATAATTTAAGCTGGGAAAACATCAGTGTTTGTGCCCAGGGGAGGAAGTGAACTCTGTAGTCTTCCTTCAAATTGGATCCCAAATTACAGCTTTTGACTGAAAATGGAGGCCCAGGACACACCCCTGACACAGTGTTCATTTCCTAGTCTGCTCAGGAAACTCACCCAGGTAGAGAGTAGACTTAACAAAGAATAGCTTGCTTTTAATGACCCTTAGGCCATCCAGATGCTCATACTATGTATTCATGCACGTACACACAAACCACAAAAATAAATGTGAAAATACATTAGAAGGTTCAATAAGATGGCTCAGCAGTAAAGTGTGCTCACCCCAAACATGATGACCTGAGTTCCATCCTTAGAACATCCATGGTAGAATAGAACCCGACTCCCCCAAGTGGTCTTCTCCTTCCACCCAAGCTCTGTATATGTCACACACACAGGAAGGAATAAAGGTAATAAAAATCTTTCTCTAAAAATGTATGTATTACTTTAGTTCTAATTTGTGAATAGCAAACTCACAAATGAAGTAAAGTGACATTGGTGAATTTATAAGAAAATAAATAAAACTGACTCTTAGGGTCTTTGGATCCCCAGCACCATATAGGGTGGGGTGGGGGAGCTGGACCCTGTACCATGCTCCTGTGATTCCATTGTTGGGGAGGCAGAGACATATATGTACAAACATGTTTATTCTCACCCTCACAGCCCTACACATGTAAGCATTCATTCACATGCCATTCCCATACATGTACATGTTCACTCACACCACATCTGCATGTTTATTCACATAACACACACACACACACACACACACACACACACACACACACACACTGTGACTTGCTGTTTGTGTCAGAACATTGGATCTTATTGTTTACCACAGACTTAAAACAGCAGATAGCATAAGGACATCAACATCCTTAGTTTTTCTAAACACCTTGTAACATTTCTAGAAGGTCTACTTAATGTTTGTATAGATTATATAGTATGGATCTGTTTCTTATGACAAAGAAAATTATATAGAAAAGCCTTTTTAGAGTTCCACAAACAATAATAATTATGATAACTATATTTATGTATAATGTCATGCTGCATAATTCTTTATATGTTTTGATGAGAAAGTTTCATTTTTGAAAAGCTAGTGAACTTTTCAAATTTAAAAATTGTTTTATGGTTTATATTCTCCTTTTTGTGGGGGTGAGACAGGGTTTCTCTGTGTATCCCTGACTGTCCTGGAACTCATTTTGTAGACCAGGCTGGCCTTGAACTCACAGAGATCCTCCTGCCTCTGTCTTCCAAGTGCTGGGATTAAAGGCAAATGCCGCCATTGCCCAGTTTTGGGTGTTTTTTGGGGGGTGGGGTGTAGAGGGTTGCTTCATATTTCTAAAAGTAGCTTTAACCATTCAGGCATCTTAAAAATAATCCTCTAAGTACCATTTTCATTATAAATAACTCAACATTTTTCTCTTGACACATTTTGTTTTTCTTCGTACACTTGCATATTTGTTCCAAAAGCATGTAGTAAGATCTTTGGCTGTTAAAACAAGTGATTGGAATGGTTTTCAGTGGGACTTGTTATCATGATGTTGTATGAGCCCTGAACTGGAATTTGCATAGAGAACTAGCTTTGGAGAAAGTTGAAGATCTTTGCAATATTACTAGTTCTTTGTTTTTAGAGTGATCTATTCCTCCAAGTTTCTAGAACTCTGAATTATCTGCAGTATTTACATGATGTAGATTGCTGCATTAGTCTGAAAGCCCTCCTCCCACCTTCTAGACCAGCGTGGACCTTCTAGACTTGTGTGTAATAGAAACCAAATGATACCCTGCTTCAAAATACAAAAAAATATAAATAAGTTGTATGACTTGCTAAGTTATGTATGTACATTTCTATGAAACCATCAATACAAAGATAAATACATCCATGATTCTTTTGAAATTTTTTTTGTAACCCAGGAAATTACATTTTAAATTTTCTTCCCTCACCTCTTCTTCCTTATTTGGTTTTTACATTTACATAGAAAGCTTTCATACAGGCTTAGTACCTTAGGCCCATCCTTTCCCCTCCCCAGCCTGCCATTTCTTGCCCCTCTCAGTCATTTCTTTGTTCCCTAGGTGATTGTGTGGAACCATATAGCTCTAGGAGCCAAAAAATTAGAAAAAACACTTACTTGTCTTTTCAAGGGTAGTGAAATTCTTTCAATGTGATTGTCTCTAGCTTCATTTTTCTACAGATGTCTTCTTTCTGACTGAATATTCTCTCTCTCTCTCTCTCTCTCTCTCTCTCTCTCTCTCTCTCTCTCTCTCTCTCTCTTCTCTCTCTCTCTCTCTTTCTCTCTCTCTCTCTCTCTCTCTCTCTCTCTCACACACACACACACAGTTCTTTACTCAGTGCCCTGTTGTTAGACACCTAGTTGGTTCCATAATTTAGCCTTCCTGACCATTGATGTTCAAGTGTCTCTGGTGTGTTGACTGAGGGTCTTTTCAGTAAATATCAGGAGTGGAATGGTTGGGTCATGTGATAAATATTGTTTTCAATTCACTTTATGTGTATGAGTATTTTGCCTGCAGGACACCAAATGTGTGTAGGCTCTCTGGAGGACAGAAAGGGTCATCAGATCCCCTGGAACTGGAGTTACAGGTGATTGTAGCTTCTTTAGGAGTAAACAGACCAGGGTCCTCCGGAAGAACAAGAAGTACTCTTAACCATTGAGAAATCTCCACAGATTCCCGTAGAGGTTGGACTGGACATTCCTGCCTGCAGTGTCTAAATGAGGGTCCCTGTTGTCCATGTCCTTGCCTTATATGCTTTCCTCATGTCTGACGGGGAGTGGTGATGGATCCTGGTGTAGCTCTGATGGCCGCTGAGGATGACATTTTCCTTTGTTCTGCCACTTTCCTCCTTTGAGTCCTGTCTGTTCATTGATTGGCCTGTTCATTAGTTGGATTGTTGATGTCTTAGTTTTTTGTTTTGTTTTGTTTACTTCTTTGTGTGTTCTAGATTATCTTCTGTCAGAGACAGCTAGCAAAGGTTTTCTCCAAGTCTATAGGCCATCTTTTCCTTCTATTAATTTCTGTGCAGAAGTCTTTTCAGTTTATGGGTCTCATTGTTGATTATTTTCCTTATTTTGAGCTGGCACATATTTAGAAAATCCTTTCTTGTGCCAGTGTCTTGAGGTGTTTCTGTTACACACACACACACACACACACATACACACACACACACACTTCAGAATTTGGGGCTTTTGGTTCTTTTGGAGTTGATATCTTCTGCATGTTAATAACCCTTCTTTTCTACCATCATTTAAATAGCCTGTCTGTTTTACAATATGTATTTTTTGTTTTACTTTTTTTATAAAGAACCAGGTGTTTGTCACTATGTGAGTTTATAGCAGAGAGGGAGAGCTCCATCAATCAGTAAGACCTAAAGCTCCTTGAAAAATACATAACAGAAAGACGAACTTCCACCTAGACCAGTCAGAGAATGAAAGACATGAGCAGGATTTACTGGTAAATATTGATAATGAAGAGAGGACATACTTGCCAATAGAACAGACACTTAGACTCCTAAGAGAATGTTATAAACAGTTTATGCTAGAAGCGAAAGCCCAGAGAGGGGTGGCAGAGTCAGGACTGAGGCTGGGGCATTATCCCAGAAAAGAGATATTGCAAGTGGGCCTCCTGGGCCTTGGGAATCAAGCAGGTGGAAGAATCTAGCAGACAGCTGTCACTCCTAGTGTGGAGTGGTGATGGTGGGCAGCATGTCATCATCTACAGAGTTCATCCTGGAGAACCATGCAGTTTACTGTGACAATGTTTCATGGATGTTCTTGAGTTGGATATTCATAGCTATCCTGGGCTGCACATGACTGAAATGATCTGACTTGGGCCCCTGAAAAGTTCTGGGAGTTGCATTTGGGGGTTGGGTGCCGCATTCGAACATCACTGGACTTATGATTTGGTTATGGGAGTCCTGAGCTCCTGGGAGAAGTCTGGTTAACTTATGTCTGCTTATGTTAACACAGGACTGGGTTTCTGTTTTAAGACTTACCAGCCTGGTTTTCTTTTTAAAAACATGTTTTTAAATGTTTCCTGAAACATAAAATACCTTTAAAAATCAGATTAAATTCTCCCTTGAATACTTATGAGTTACCAGATAGGTCTGAGATGTGAACAAAGGCCTTGCTTTGAGAAGCCTCTTTAACACACTACAGTGTGTGCTTGGAACAAGAGTGCTTAACTTCTTGGCACAGTGTCTGCATAAGTACTCGGATTTCTTTGAGTGCTGTGGTTGTGGCTTAGCTTCAGATCTCTAGAAGTCCTTGCCAGGCTTGTCTGGCTGCCCTTAGGCAGCCAGGGCAGCCCTTTCTAGAATATGGTCCTAGGTATTCTTGATTCCTAGTTCATTAGGTCCCTAAACTACTTGAGAATGAGCTAGTGAGCTGCTAAGTGTAGTTATCCCTCCTCCCACATCTTGGCTCCCACAACTGAAGGAGGGAGGTAAGATAGTTTCCGAGTTTTTGCTCTGCCCAGAGACAGTGTGAGAGGCTAGAGAGATGCTCAGAGGTGAAGAGCCTGACACTGTTCCCAGAACCCACAGTGGCAGCTCACAACAGCCTGTAACTCCAGCTCCATGGGATCCAATGTCTCCTTAGTCCTCCATGGCCCCACACACATACACATAAGCAAAAGTGACTTGGAATTAGTCCTTTTGCCTAAATGAAACAGCTTTCTCTTAAGGTCTCTTGCTTGGTGTAGACTGGTAACTGCTGCCTACTGCCCAAGTCGACCATGTTCTGCAATCCTGTCTGACTCAACAGAACTATTAAACCTTTATCTACACTATTTGCCACTTAATCAGAAATTCCCGTTTTTCCTGGTTCTTCTTGGTATAAAAGACATTATATCATTTGTTTGTTTATTGTGTAAGACTGGGGATGGAGCCCAGGCACATGCTAGGTAAGCATTCCCCTCCTTGGTCCAGCTGTGTGCAGTCTTTGTTACTAGAGCTGCCTTAATCCAGAACACAGCCCTCTTCTAGCATTACTAGATGGTCGGAAGGTAAAGATGGTGTGCTTACAGTATATGCTTCATGGTTACTCTGTGTCTTGGTTATTTTAATGAAGAGTAACTGAGGTCTCAGTCTACCCTTCCTGTCACCTCCAGCTTATCTGTCTCCTCCAGGGTCTGTCTGGTAATCCCTTCAAAAAGCAGACAGGAAAATTCGTCTGACAATGTTATCCTGAGGCCATTGTAATGCAGCATATTTGGGTTGCTGATTCTGTGGGAATATTAAAAACTGCAGTTGTGAATAAACCATCACAGTGGATTTTTAGTAAACAGTTATACTGTGCCTCAGTATAAAAAATGTAAACAATTTAAATTTATTCCTCTAGTGACTGGTTCCAGGGTTCTTGCAGATAACAAGTGTCCAAGGGTGCTTATAGGTTTTTTTTTCTTTTTTTTTTAATGTAAAATGGCATAGCCTTCATGTTCTCCTGAGCATTTGAAATTGACTTAGATGACCTAATATCAAGTTTAGTAAAGAGTAACGAGAGAAAGCACATGTCCAATGCAGCATTTCCCTCCTAACATTTTCAGTCTGCAGATTTAGAATTAGTGGATGTGGAGGGCCAACTGCTGTGAACTGTGGTGTGACCGTGTATCGTGGAGTAGGGGAAATTCTCATCAGAGAGGAAGGGCCATGAACCCCACACTCTAAGGGGTTCGTTGGTGACCTTTCTTCCGCCAGGCCTCAAGTCTTAAAGGCTCTACAGCCTCCGGAGACTGCTGCAGGATGGAAACCAACCTTCAGTGCTAGGACTCCAAGACGTCTGCAGTCTGATCATTTCTCATTTCTAACTGTCAACCAGCACTGTATGGTGTGACTACCTCAAGGCTTCTTTATCCTTCACTGGTCAATGAGGAAATTGGCATGCTTTCACCACTAGAAGCAAAGGCATGGATCTTTAGATTGCTTGTATCAAACTGGACATTGGATAGATACTTAATTTCACTATTGGATATCTGAACTACCAGCATTACATAGACTCTTAAGCTCTTGATTCTACTGTGATAACAGACCCATTTTCACTCTGTGGTTTTGTTTGTACTGGGAATTGAACCTAGGGCCTCATGTGAGTAAGGCAAATCTACCATTGAGCTGTATCCAACCATTTCTCATTATTTATTTGGAGACGGGTTTTGCTAAAGGTTAACCAAACTAGTGTTGAGCTTACCCTGTCTGAACTTGAAGCTTGACCTACCTTAGCCCCCTAAGTAAAGGCATAACCCCAGTTATTCTGTGTGCTTTAAAAACTAAGTTAGGAAATAACTAGCTACTTTTATAGTTGGTACATCTGTAGCCAGAAGTTTCTGGCTCTGCCTAGCCCTGAGGTCCAGACTCCCACAGCATACGTCAAAGTCAAAATGTTAATAAAAGTTAGTTATTTTATATCCATTATCAGATTATAATTCATCCTCTCCAGTATGCCTTTCCCTGGGTTGTCCCCAAGCACACTGCCCCCTCATCCTGTGTCTGCTGTCACCTGACACTGAAGTCTCAAGTTGTCAATTGAGGTCATTGATGAAGTTTAAGCTTTTATTATATTTTTTAAAATAAAATGTAGGCACAGGTAAAATTCAGAATTAAATCTTATACGTTGCAATTGAAGGTGTACATGGTCTCTGTGTGGTTGAGTGTTCATGCTCAGGTTTTCTTTCTAGAAAATCATTTTTTGCTGTGGGTCAGTTATGATTCAAAGCACATTTTTTGGACTCAGGACAATGGGTTCAAATTCATTAACATCCTGCAGTGTCAGTTACTTCTCCAGTGAAATGGCGTAAGCAGCACCTGCTTCAAGATGGTGTGTGAAGCTTCAGCACAGTACCTGGCACATGCAGGAAGTACTCAGGGCGAGCACTGCCCTGCGCTCTCAACATCACGGTCATCCTCATGTTCTACATGTTTCATGTGTTGAACCAGGGATAAAATATTCTCACATAGGACAGTTGTAAAGTCACACAGAACTGGCACCCCATAGTGTTAGGATTAATATTTCACAAAAAATGTGAAAGCTCCATTTCTAAGATTTTAACTCTAGGTGGTTGGAAAATACACTTTTTTTTTTTTTTTAAGTTTCTATGTTATTTTGTAATTGTTATTATTATTTTTTGAGCATTTAAACTAATACCATGAACAGATTGCTGATTTTCCTCTGCCTCCCACTTAAATCTTGCTGGAGTGAAGTAGGCAAAGATCACCGAGAGGAGCCCTTTGTCAGTACCGGAAGATTGACACAGGGATGGATCGTGGCCTGAAAACCGTGCTCTGCACAGTCACACAATCCTCCGTCGATCTCATCAGTGTGTGTGGCCTTAAAATACTTAATCTTTAAATACACTTGCTTCAGAGTGTCAGCATTACTGACCGGGATTTATCATAGTTGCATTTTCTCATATAAATGTTACTGCTTTTTAATTAGAAGTCTTAAAAACACTATAATATTTTCATGGAAAACAACACTGAAATTTGTGTGCTTTTATTTGCCTGTGCCAGTTATAGTGTGCTTAAAGTTTCAGAGATTTGGAATCTGCCTGCAGTTTGAACAATATTGATATTATTGAATTGTTGGTAAGCCACATCATCAGTTTCTCTTGTTCACACATTGAATAGTGTTTTGTTTTTAAAGCCCTTTAGAGGTCATCAGAACTACTTTTTACACAGTTGTCTCCCTTTCCTCCAGTTGTGCTTTCAAAATTAAATAATAATAATTAAAAGTGAGGCTGGAGAAGTGACTTAACAGTTAAGTGCTTTATTGCTCTTCAGAGGACCTGGTTTTGAAACCCCATACCTGTGTCTACTAGCATATAACCACCTGTAACTCCAGCTCCAAGAAGCAGACCCCGTCCTCAGACTCACAGGCATCCACTACATGTGGCATGCATTCACACACACATACACATAAATAACAACAATAATAAACCTTCAAAAAGAGTTAGAAAAAAAGTGAGCCCCCCTTTAATACCACCTTAACTCACCATCCATATCTAAGCACCAGTTACTGCTATATTTCTTAATTTTAATTTTTTTGCATGTGTATGGTATGCATATTTGGATAAGCATGTGCAAGCATGTGTGGGGGCACCTGTGTACAGGTCTGTATGGAGACCCGAAGTTGACATTGTCTTGAATTGTTGTTCTTTATTGAGGTAGGTCCACTGAATTAAGAAGTTGTTTTGGCCTAGTCCAGCCAGCTGGCTTGCCCAGGGGTTCTTTGGCTCTTCCTCCTGAGTGCTTGGCTTTTACATGGGTGCTGGGGATCCGAACTCTGGTCTTCACGATTGTGTGTCAAGTTCTTTTCCCACAGCTGTTTCTCCAGTCCAATATGTGTTTTTAAGAGCTTTTCTAAGCAACCATGAACTTTTGTGTGGGTATGTTGATGTATGTGCTGCTTTTAATTCTATTGATATACAGCTTGTGGTTCAGTGCCATGTTAATGACATTTCTCTCTGCCAGCAAGTACTGCTCAGTCAGTTTTGATTTGATTCAAAAAAGTAGTCCTTTATTTTTAATTGTGTTATAACTATTAATGCAGCAAACATTCATATCACACATTTGTAAGCAGTGTCCTCGAGTTCAGTTAGGGGAACAAAAGTAAAAACAAACAAGCAGAACTCCCCCAAGCAAACCATCCTACCCTTGGTTTTAGATATACACTGAATTGTTGAAACTTGAAGAAAAGAAGGTATGTAGTTCTAATGAGAATGTCCCCACAGGCTTGAGTATTTGAGCACATGGTCCCAGATGCTGGTGTTGAAGGGCAGCCTTGCTAGAGGAAGTATTCACTGGGACCCAACTTTGAGAGCCTTTACGACCACCCCCCTTGCATGCAGTTCCTGCTCTCTGAAGATGTGAGTTCACAACTTCCTGCTCTGCTGCTGTCCCTTCTGGATGGCCGGCTCCCACCCCTCTGGAGCTGTAGGCCAGCACACTGTCTTCCTTAAGTTGTCACAACAGCAGGAAAGTGACTCATACACAGTCATCTTTGTATCCCTGGCTAGCCTCAAATCATGGCTGTCTTTATGCCTGTTTTCCCAGTGCTAGGATTGCAGCAGCCATGTGACCTTGCAAAACTTAAACAAATTCTCATTATGGAAATATTTATCTTTTACTTAAGAAATGCAGACCGTTACAGCAAAGGCACTAAACATTACCTTCTCTGAGTTTAACATTTTTATGTTTATGTGGGTGGGCATGGTGAGTAGAATAATAGTTAAAACTGGTGATATTATAACTGTAATTCTTGCTTGATAGCTATTTTATATATAATTTTGCTATGTTAAAATTAAAACCTTCCTTTTTGATAAGACAGAAAGGGGGAAGTGATGTGGGAATGCCTTTCTGTATGCTGTGAATATCAATCTTTAAATAAAGGAGCTGTTTTGGGCCATGACAGGTACCATAGAAGTAGGAGGAGAAATCAGAGCATAGGTAAGAGAAGCAGGGTGGAGTCAAAAAGACCAAGCCTGAAGCCCAAAGGAGCAACATGTAAGGAACACAGGTGAGCCACAGGCCATGTGGCAGACAGATTAATAGAAATGGGTTGATTTAAGATGTAAGAGCAAGCTAGCAATGTGCCTGAGCCACAGGCCAAACAGCATGAAGTTAAGCATCTGAGTCATTTCTGGGGGCCTAAGCAGTGGCGGCTGGTGGCTAAGAGGTCTGGCGCGGCAGGGTCTGGGCCTCTGGCCGCCCGGGACCAAGAAACCCCCTTGCAACATTACTGCCCATTATCCTGTCCTCAGAATCTTCTTCTTAGCAGTTTGTTCTTCCCATCCTGTTCCGGTCCATCTGGACAAGCTCTCTGATAGTCTATCTAAAACTGTGCCATCTGGGTACTCAGCAGCCCAAGTGAGGGCTGCTCTGGATGAAAACCCAGACCCTCAGGGATTCAATGGCTGACTGATGGAATTGTGATTGAATCATTCACCTGGGTGACATTAAAATCATAGGTCATGGATCTCACCTCAGACTACTAATTCAGGATCTGTATGTGTGTACAAAGGGTAAAAATATTATTCAAATGAGATCAACAGTAATTTTTGTTGAGTTACTTAATTTCGGTACTCAAGTTATTTTCTTCTATTCTTCAGTAGGTGTACACAATATTTGCCATTGTATGTACTAATAGTAGCCTGTTTTTCACTACTGTAATGGAATACCCGAGGCAAGTCAGTTTTATAAGGAAAAAAATGTTTATTTAATCTCATATTTGGAAGCTAAAATTCCAGACTAGAAGTCTTGGTGGCTGTGTTGGTTTCTGGCAAGGGCCTAGGTGCAATATAAGAAATATTCACAAAGCCTGAATGGAAGCCAGAGAACCTGGGGCTACATAATTTCTTCCATGGACACACTCCACTGAACCAAGGCCTTTTCCCTAGGCCCCACCTGTTGGTTCACATTACCTCTCATTACTCCTATCCTGGGCATTAAGCCTACAACACGTCAAATTTGGGTTATACAACCAAACTTGTACATCATTCTGACTAGGGCTGTCATTGTGTGGCTCAATAGACTCAGCAGGATTGTGAATGTCATTACCTTCTCCAGTTGTTGAGACAGCCTGAAAGGCTACTGTCCTTTACATGGGGTGATACTCCTCTCATTGAAGGATCACTCATACATACTTTTGTCTTTGTAGTGGTTTTGTTTTAAATTTGTATGTGGGGTGTGTGTGTGTGTGTGTGTGTGTGTGTGTGTGTGTGTGTGTGTGTGTGTGTTGTATGTATGCGGGTGGGAGTGCCTTTACCTATGCATATCCATGTAGAGGTCACAGAGGGATGTAAGATGTCCTGTTCCATCACTCTCTTTCACCCTGTGCTTCTCAGATGACTCTCACTGAACCTGGAGCTAGGCTGGCAGCCAGCAATCCCCATCCTCATTCTAGCCACCTCCAACAGTTGTTGGGGGGAGGGGTGGGGATTCACAGGCACAAGTGCTCATGCCCAGTCTTTTACTTGAGTGTTGGGGATTCAACCCAGGCCCTCATGCCAATCAAATAAGCACCCTTACCCCCTGAGGCATTTCTCCAGTTCTACATTGTTTTTATCCATGTAGAAAATGTTCCCTTGGTTACAGGACACTTGATGACTTAGCTACTTTGAAGCCTCCCCAATGGCACAAGCCCCTTGAGATAATTTCACTTCAGTCTCCACTTCCCATTTATCCCCATGGCGTTTGTCTTGGTCTTTTTTTTTTTTAAGTTGCAAAAATTAGACATCATTATTATCACTGGTTCATGCAGTCCTCAGCATTTGATTATATTTACCCAAGATGACTAAATTTTTATTGGTATTTTTTTTCATTTCAAATTTTCCTTTTCTTATGAGATATATTTTCTAGAACTCACTTTTGTACATCATTTAGTGCTACACTCAGTTATTCCTGGAAATATTAGTTTTGTCCTGTTTCACAAGTGCAGTTTTTCTGAGAATGTCCCCTGGCTAAAGACAGCCTTGTCAGAGTGCAGCATCATCTAGCAGCCCTGCTTTTATTTTTCTAACTGTTCTTCTTGGTAGATGAGCTGTTTTCCTTGGCTTTCATTTACGTATTTTTGAAAGATGTGTTTCTTTAGTATATGTGTGAGGGAAGGAGATGTGTGTGGTGGCACATGTGGAGGTCAGAGGACAGCTCTGGAGCTGGTCTGTCTCTTCACCTTAGGAGTTTTCCAGGAGCAGTAAGATCTACAGGCAGCTTTACCTCCCTTGCTAGCCCACCAGCCCCAGATCTAGGTGTCTGTAATGGGAGGGCTTTTTATATCTCATCTAACACACTCCCAAAAGCCAAATCGTGGGTGATTTTGTTTGTTTGTTTGTTTTAAGCATCCTGGAATTTGAATCTAGGGCCTCATGCACACTACCGAGCTGAGCTACAGTCCCTGCCTGCCAAGACCAGTTGGTTGTCTGAATCCTATGTGATTAGAAATTTTCTGTAAACAGGAAGCTGGGATTTGGTAACCTGCTCACTTATCCTTTCCTAGCATCCATGTTTTTAATCTACATTATTACTTGATGCTTGTGATCTGACCTTTAGCGTTTGAAAGTCTTACTGAGGGGCTGGAGAGATGGCTCAGTGGTGAAGAGCACTGCCCTCGATTCTAAGCATCCACATCAGGTGGCTCACAGCCATGGAACTCCAGCTCCAGGGTGACTTCACACCTCTGGCCTCTGCAGGCAAAATATACTCACATGCACATACCCAACTCTTGCCACACACATAAAAATAAATTTAAAAAGCACGATTCATAATCATGCAGTGTTATGAGAGGTTGTTTGGATAGAAAAAATTTTTTGAGTGTTGTTGATATGGCTGAAGTCCATTTTGAATTCCAGAACTCAGAATAAGTCTTTGAACTCGCTTGTACTCACTGCTTTGTTTGTCATCACCGGTGATTTCCCAGGACCCTATCCACTTATTATTTGCTAACTATGTTTTTCAAAACTTATTGCGATAATCTTTTTTTCCCTTTTATCTTTTTGAAGATCATATGGCCCTTAAACTTTGATCTTTAATTACCTAGTTTCAAGAAATGAAGAGCCATTGAGATTAACTCTAGAAAAGAGAGGCTGTGATGCTCTGGGATGAAGGTAGTTTGGAGATGTTCTCTGAAGCCTTTGTTTCTTGTGCTCATACCTTCATCTGAAACACCCTTTATTAGCCATATGCAACTATTAAAATTTAGGGAAAAATAACATAGGATCTCTCTGCTGATAACTATAAAAACTAATGAGGTATTGAACTCTCAACGAGACCTGCCTATAGTGTTCATGAATTGGCACACAGAGGGGCAAAAATAGTTCTAGCCAAATAATCAGTAGATTAAATGTAGTTTCCACTAAAAAAGAAAAGCTGTGTGTGTGTGTGTTTGTTTTAAAACTCACCTGGAAACCACAACACTTGATATAGCCAAAAAAGTTCTGAAAAAGTTGGAGGAGTCAAAACAAGACTTTGTTGTAAATCAGGAGTCACCACAAAACAGAGAATCCGTATAGAGTGTAGAAATGAAGCAGCGTAGTACAGGGCAACTGACTGTCCAGAAAGGTGACTCCATGGAGGAGGATTATCTTTTCTAATGAGCAGAATCGGGGCAGTTAGACTTCGGCATGCAAAACCAAACAAAATACCTTAAACCAAAGCAAACTCAAATGTCATAAAATAAATCTAAATATAGCTGCAGAACTCTTCGAATAAAATTCAGGAGAAAATTTTTGTATGGACTTGGCAATAAGATCTTGAAATGATACCAAAAGCACACTCCATAAAAGAACACGAGACAGCTTGGACAAATTCAAAAGGTTTGCTGTGTCCCAGCCTGCTAGGGCTGCCATAACAAAGTAGCTTGGCAGCTGGAGTTCACTGTTAAAGTTGCTGGAAAGGTTGGTCCCCCTCCCCACCCAGCTTGCAGATGGCCAGCTGCTTCTTGCTGTGCCTTCATGGGCCTTTTCTCTTTATGCCCATGATCTTACTTACTGTCTCATTATCAGATCAGTTATATTGAGTAAGAACTGACCCATATGTTATTTCACTTGTCTCCAAATATGGTTATTCTCTAAGATACTGAGGGCTTCAACATGTACATGGGAGTGTGGTAGGTGTACACAAGTTAGTCCATGACATTCTGCTCAAATAAATGACAAGCTTTATCTAAAATGTGTAAAGAACACTCAGACTTCAATAAGAAAATAACCCAATTATAGCATGGGCAAAGGACTAGAAGACTGTCACTTCACCTAAGGATGGCAGATCAGGTGCCCAGTGTCATCAGTCATTGGGGAAATACAAACTGAAGACTTAGTGACACATCTCTGCATCTTTTAGTCATTTATTATAATGACTAATTTAAAGATGGACATCTGGAATCCTCATGACACTGCTGGGAATGAGCAGTGGTCCCATCACTCTAGAAGTAGTTTGCCAGTTTCTTAGAAAGTTAAGCATGTGCCTTCCATTAGATGCCCAGTCTTAGTACTTACATGGCCTGAACATGGATGTTTGTAGGATCACTGTTCATATTTGCCAAAAATTGAAAATAGCCCAGATATCCTTCAGACAATGGCTGTAGCATATTTGAGGCTCTGAGTTCTGTCCTCAGATCTGGAGAGCTGTGTATGTGTGTACATACTAAAGTAAACAACAAAAATCCAGTTTGTACCTGTCAGGAAGTGCTCTGGCTGGTAAATGAGTAACCGAGTCTCACTACCAACAAAAAGAAATATACTAACGATGTATGTGAGGGCTCAGTGCAGGAGGCAGCTCGGGAGACTACATTTCTAGTGATTTACGTGGCATTCCAAAAGGTCAGGCCTGTGGTGGCACCAAGGGAGGATGACTTCTCTAGTGGGTTTTGTGGCCGTGGAACTTTTCTGTGTCCTGATGGTCATGGGGACATCTGTGTATGTGTTAAAACTATATTCTACCTACTACAATCCATAGAATAAGAAATGTAAAGCCTCCAGGCTTAAATGTTTATTGTGTAAACATAGAGTTGAAGAGTTCAGCTTCACCTGACTAACGTGTACAATTGAATATAGGTACAGACTTCTTATATTAGACAGCAACGACACAACAATAGTGCTGTTTTAGAAGGTGAGTCAGCACACTGCATCATCTCCATCCCAGCTAAATGCCATTATATTGAGAAAGCAGCCATTGACAGTATTTAAGCAAATGAGTACAGCTGTAACTAGTAGAACTTTATAAAAACAGGCATGTTTTCTCATCCTTAGAAAATCTGGTTGTCCTGAATCATATGTTAATTCAAGGTTAGAAGTAGGATGACCTTAAAATTTATCATCAAAATTAATTTTAATTTGGAAGTATGACAGTTAATAGTAATGATGGCCATCATATACACAGGAAGAGTGTCTGGCAAAGCAGGGATATTTGCCCTCCTGTCACTGTCCTATGCACTGATTTCCTTTGTGGTGGACACATACCTGGTGCAAATAACTATGGAAAGGCAGACAAGAATATTCCTTCATGAGTGAGCATGGATTATCCATTTCACTCTAAGAGGGTGTGGGTCACACCCTGTGGCTGTCCTCCCCAAGTGCTCAAAATAGTCTCGGTTGGTTAGTCGTTGTGCCTCCCCCCATGTTGTCGCCCCTCCCCCCGGTCATCCCCCTCCCCCCCAACCGCTTTTCTCTCTGTACCTTTTCCCTCATCCCCTTCTACGTTCACTTCCTGCCTTTCAGATCTCAGCACGATTGGCGTCATCTTCTGGGAGCCATCAGACCTAGAAGTTAAGTCACATTTTGTAAAGCTAAATGGAGCAGGTATTTGTGTCCGCTGATCTGACTGTACATCAGAAGTGGCTTGGTATCTTTAGGGACAGATTCCTGGGTCCTGCTTGAAATCTGTTGATTCAGAGTTAATGCCAATGGTTTTTTGTTTTTGTTTTAGTTTTGGTTTGTATTTAAACATGTGGTTTTTATATAGCCTGCCAGCTGGATAACCATTTGGAATCTGTTTAGAATAAAATTATTTGTTTTGAACGTTGTTTTAGATGGAATCTTAGAAATAGTCTCTTCAAACTTGCTTCTGCATAGGTAGAGGGTCAGAAAGAGGATGTAGTAACTATCGCTTGCTCAGCTCTAACTCATGGCTTATTGTATTTCTTGGCTGTCATTTCATACCCCATTTTATGTTCACATTCAACAGCCTTTACATAGTGAGTGTCCTCAGCACGCAGCAGTGGTCAGTTTTCACTCAAAATGGCCACCCTTGATTCTCTTCCTGTGGTCCTGGCATGCTCCTAGGCCCATGATGGCACTTCCTGATTGTGTTGCTTACCTGTATTCCTACATACAGAGGCATTTTCTTGTCCTCAAACAAAACTCAGCAGTGTGAAATCAGCTCAGGAAAAGTCTTCTCGCAAACTAATCTAATCTGAAAGTCTCCCACAGCTTCCTCACCAATCGAGATTCTCAAACAGATCTGAAATTAAGAGTTTTCAAGAGCTGTAAACTGTGTAGGTCTTCAGGGTTCTCATCAGGGCCTCTCCAGGGAATGGGGTGGGGGGAGGGCTTGAGAATGCCTGAGTGAAAATAAGTTAAAGACTCAAGATCAGGATAACCTAAGACTAGCTTTAAGGTTGAGATCTAGCTATATGAGGTCTGGATCTAGGCCCAGGGAGGAAGATGAGGCAAACATGTGGCCAGTGCTGGGGAACCACAATGTGTTTGGTTTGGCCAGAGCATAAAGTAAAAATTTGGGAGTGACTAGAAAGATAGGTGGGGGCCAGATAATAAAGGGTTTTATTGAAGTTAAAAGTACTGTATTTCACAACTTCATATCCACATGCACAAGAATGAAATTGGAAACTCCCTGCTGTACGACACCATACAGAAAGTTACTAAAAGTGGATCATTGACCCTAATATAAGGGTGGAAACTAAAGTCTGTTGGACAAGAGATCTGTGACTCTGGCTTTCTTAACAAGAAAAAGAAAAGCCAGCCAGTGGTGGCAGTGACAGCAGCCTGGTCTACAAAGTGAGTTCCAGGACAACCAGGGCTACTAAAAGAACCCCCCCCCCCCAAGGCGGGGGGGGGGGGGGAAGGTGACAAAACATAACCCAAGTTGGATTTCATCAAAATAAAAACCTTTGTGCATCAAGGAAGACGGACTCAGGCGTAGGACGCTCCATGGTAAAGTGCTTGCCTGGTACTGCAGTGAGACAGAGGAGAACAGCTCATACTGTGAGAAGACAGGCAACATGGAAGCTAAGGTGTGAACAACTGAGAGCATTTTAAGTGGATAAACTACGTATGGTGGTCTGTACCTGAAATGTCAGTATTCAAGAGGCAGAGTGGGCATCCCTACACCGGAGAGCTAAAAACAATTCAAAGTAACAGATTTTCAAAGGTGTGGGGGAACTGGAGCCTTATGTGTTGGTGATAATAACTAAGACACTGTAGCTGCTTTGGAAAACAATGTGGCAGCTCTTCGAAGTGTCAGACCTGACATATTTGTTATACAGCCAACATTACTTACTACGTTTGAGGTATAGTTCATATTTGAGAGAATTAGAGCGAGGTGGTTATAGCAGCAGTGTCATAAACAAGAGACAAGCCGCATGTCTTAGGGATTCCTCTTGTCACTCTGACCAAACACGAGAAGAAATACCTTAAGGGAGAGGAACGATTTGTTTAGGCTAATGGTTGGGACGTGATCCATTCTGGCTGGGAAGGCATGTCTGCGAGTGACTCCATGGTGATGGAAGCATGGACCTGGGACTCCTCAGAATAGCAAAGAATGCTCATCTCTCCTCCTCCTCTTTCCCCAGGTGTCCAGTCTGGGGCCTCAGCTTGTGGAATGATGCTGCCTACAAGCAGAGTGGGTTCCTGAGTCATTCAATACCCTGGAAACCCACAGACATGCCCAGAAATGTGTCTTCTAGGGGAGCCTAAGTCCCGGGTTAACACTAGAGATTAACTACCACTTCATAGATCCTGATAGCTGATAAATATATTTCTGTGCAATGGAATATTGTTTGACAGTAATACTTATGTGAACTTGAAAGCATACTGAGTGAAAGAAACCAGTTACCAGGAACCACATATTATTCAGTTCGATTTAGTGAAATATCCAGAATACTCGGAAAATGGGAGTGATAGCTTGTAGATCTAGGGTTTGGTTTTGTTTTGTTGTAGTGATGAAAATGTGGTGCTTCCCCAGTGTGATACACACCAGTGCATTCTGCAGTGAGGGGTAAATGTTACGTGTGTGGGTTCTGTCTGAAAGTGGTCAGGGAAAGTCTTTGTGGAGAGCAATGATGTGCAGGGAGCATGTAAAAGCGATCTGATCATTGATGCAGCCAAAGACCAGGTCTAGGTGCTCACAACAGTTCCCTTTAGTTTCTGTCTATAAGAAATATGAAGAATTTGTTATTAATACTGACTTAAAACCTTCACACATGTTAATATCTTACAGTGTTAGCCATGCTCATTTGAAAAACAAATTGCTTGAGCTGAATAAAGTAAATTAAGAATAAATATTAGAGATAATATTGACTTGATTCTCAAATTAACTTAATTTTTTTTAAAAAAGATAGAGTGTTGCTATGTAGCCCAGATTGACATTGCACTGTCCTGCTGCCTCAGCTTCCCAAGTACTGAAATCTCATGCCTGCAACCACTACTATGCACATGATCATAATGCTTTAAAAATCTTTCATGTGTAACATGGTTTCTGGTGAGGAAAGGCTTAGAAATGAAAGCTTCCTGACTTTTGAGCCCCACATCCACCCACACGTAGTGAAATACCTCAGTATTGCCAAATAGTCTACACACTGAGACATTTCAGAGAGCGGGAAGGGTAGGGGCACTTTAGCTGATGGGATTTTTATCCACACTAAAGAACCATAATGCAATTCACTCCAAAGAAACCTGAGCTTCCAGCACATTTTCGGCAGACTTTCTGAAATCTATTAACAAGGCCAAGAGTAGTAGACAGTGGCTTAGGTCACCTGCTCACTGATTTACTGTCACAATTTTTAGCTGAGTGTCTGCATGTGAGAATTTCGAGTAAATGAGTTTTTAGCCGAGTACTGGAGGACCATCTTGTTTGACATTGTCAATAGAGAGTGTGCCCTCCTGTGGTCACTGGAAGCAAATGTTCAGCTCTGGTCAGTAAGCTGTGCTTTGTAACTTCACACTGGTTCCATCATAGAGACACCCACACTTCGAATTCCTTTTCATTAGACAGACAAGTGAGACTTTTAAAAGGTCTGGTTTTAAGATGCAAGGGGTGGGGATAGCATCTTGTTTCCTTGCAGATGTTTAGAAGACATGATTGGAAGGGAAGGAGGTGAGAAGGGAGGGGAACATCATATTGTGGTAGTCTGAGAGATTCCCTGTGTGTCACTCAGGTACACTCTGCCCTAGTTTACAGACCAGGGCTCCCACAGGGGTGTTCTGAGTTTGTTCTGTGATATATCATCCTGGAGAAAGGAGCAATTTATTCAGTGCTGTTGAGAGGTCTTTCTCACTTGAGTGAAAGTACTTTAGCTCGAAGCGGTCAGATCTGGTTTCTGCCTCTTCTAGTGAGCATTGTGTTTGTTAGTTATGGAGATTATATACTGAAGAATTAAAGAAAATTTTTTTTCCTGTGTATGTTATTCTCTGTGTGTGCCTGGTGCCCATGGAGGCCAGAAGAAGGCACTGAATCCTCTGCAATAGGAGTTACAACTGGTGTTATGTGCTAGAAACTGAACTCGGGTCCTCTGCAAAAACATCCAGGGCTTGTAACCACTGAGCCATCTCTTCAGCTCCTAAGGAAATGATTTTTAAATTAATTTTCCCTGAAAATTGTTTTAATTTTTAAATTTATAGGGGAGTGTCTTAGTTACTTTTCTATTGCTTTGATAAAATATCACGACCAAGGAAACTTCTAGAAGGAAAGGTTTAAATGGACTGCAGTTGTCAAGGGTTAGAGTCTGTGCTGGTGCAGTGAAGGCATGGTGGCAGGAACAAACACCGAGGGCACTGGGGATGGCAGGAGGCTTGGAAACTTCAAAGCCTATCCCTGTGCCACACCACCTCCAATAAGGTCCTCCCTCCTAGTCCTTTTCAAGCCACAACTGGGGACCAAATATTTAAATGACTGAGACTTACCGCTGTGGGGTGTGGTGTAGTGCAAGCATTTCTTTTCCAACTACCACAAAATCTTTTTACTTTTTAAATTTTAGGCAGAGTCTTACTTTGTATCCTTGGCTGACCTGGAACTCTGTAGACCAGACTAGCCATGGAGACACAACTGCCTCCTTCGTTAAGGGACCGACTAGGATGAAGGACGTGCACCATCACAATGACTTTAAAGAGTAGGGTGCAGTATATGTCTCTGTGTGAGTGTGCAGGTGCATATGCACATATGTGGATGTTTGTGTGTTGAGGCCAAAAGCTGACATCAGCATCTTTCTATCACTTTCCTCTTAACTTTTTTTAAACAGACCATCCTAATACTGGGATTCCAGGCTCGCACACAGCTTTACTCAGTTCCTACACTCAGTTTTTCTGTGGGTGCCAAGAACTCAAACGCAGGTCCATCTCCCAGCCCTTTCGGCCAGAATCTAACTTTTATCTTTTCAGTGGTGACTGTGTTCTTATCTACCTTCTTAGATTCTTTGCTGGTTGGTTTATGTCTGTTTGGTGGAGAGGATAGAGTATATGTGTTGGTCTGTGTGTGAGATGTGCATGTGTATGCTGCAAATACATGCTTATGTATGTGTATTGGGCACAGGTGTGGGGGTGCGTGTGGATTACCTTGCCCCTGTGATTCTCCTGCCTCTACCAGTGAATAGTGTTGTGGTTATAGTTGCACATCAGTGTACCTGGTTTTTACCAGGTGGGGGGGTGGAACTCAGAACTAAGGGCGTGCTGTGCAAGCACTCTACCAGCTGAGCCGTATCCCCAACCCCAGGAACTGATTTTTAAAATTTTAAAAATTGTTTTGAATACATTGATTTTACTGGCAACATGTAAGTTTGAAGGGACACGGGGGCTACTTTCATATTTAGATTCTCACTAAAGATTTTAATGCCAACCTGCTTGTAGTTTTACCAGCATTTGCATGAAGAGCTCTGTGGTGTAGTGCTTGAAGGAATTACACTGAAATCTGCAGTGAACTTCCTGCCTTGAATTCCAGTGCTCATACTTGGCCAGTTACATGATTAAAGCAAGTTTTTCACTCTGCTTCCTTTTTTCTTACTTACAGCACAGGGATAGTGTTAATTTTTGCCTTATGAGTGTTGTGAGAATTAAGTCAGCATCAAACCATTTAGAAGGGTGCTCAGTTACTATGGTATTAATATATTACACTTAAATTAGTGCTGGAATTCATTATGAAGGACACTGTGCTGCCTGTTTGTAAAGTAGACTGGTTCTGCAGTTCCCACTTTTAAAATATTTCTGTGCAATTAAAATAAAAAATAAAGTATTTTTTTATACAACTTTTTCATGATCATTTTTCTTCTTCTTTTAGGCACGGAATGTTAACACTGGAGAATTAGCAGCAATTAAAGTGATAAAATTGGAACCAGGTAAATTATTTGAAATTTGATGTTTCCTATTGCTAGAAAGTCATTGGATATCATAGAGGAATCTAATTTTTTTTTATATTTTGATTTTTTGAAATGGTCTTTGTAGCTTAGGTTGACCTTGAACCATTGACCTTCTGATCTCAGCATTGTAAGTCCTGAAATCACATGCCTGTTCTATCATACAGCTAAAGGTTCTTTTAATGCTTGACTACCATTGTTTTACTCTCAGCATTTTGTGGGGCAGAGTCAGCTGTCCCTTGTGCTTCTCTGAGCCAGCATACACTCTGCTCAGTTGGTAATTGTGGGAAGCAGAAGTGGTTCTGAGGGGCTTGACTTCTTCAGAGCTCCAGAGTTTATACTGGCTTAATTTATTTTCCAGGTGGCATTGCCCTGTTGTGAGGGGCAAGTGAGGTCCAATGGGAAGAACTAGGCTAATATTTGGAAGACTCTCTGCCTTCTGCCCTCAGCAGCTCTTAATGCTGGTGAACAGCTCATTATAAAACCTCTTAGGACCTGAGTGTGTTTTGTCTGCTCTGTGTTCTCCTTTGGGTTCCCCACATCCTAAAACTCACATCTTTGTTTGCTAACTCCTGCTACACATCTTCTCTCAGAACCTTCTCCTTATCTCCTCTCAGTGGGCAAGCAATTATGCTGATGTATGGATTTGGTCCACAACACTTTAGGCTTTAGCTTCAGTTTGAACAGAAATCTATTCAGAGACTTTCTTTTCGGGGATGGGTCAGCTCTTCCTGTGAATTATCTGATAATAGTCTAGACTTTGCAAGCTGAAATATAACAACATTGAGATGCAGAACCAAGCCAATTTCTGTATGACTTGGCCCACCCTTGACTTAGCTCATTGGTAATTCTTAGAAGCATCATGAAATGAAATTTGAAGGATGTATTGATTGTGATTAAACACAGGAGAATACTCTGAGCACAGAACACATTTTCAGTTAGATGCAGTTAAAGTTTCTTTATAATGTAATTGCTTCTGATCTCACTGGTGGAGTTTTTTTGTTTTCTCTACTATTCAGTTTATAAGAAGGATGTTTGAAGTTGGTGAAATTTGGAGTCCAGTGTAGGACTTTGCACTTTCGTCAGGCTTTTAACTTTTAATCAGTGAGTAGAAGTTACTTGATGGCTGTAAGTCCAAAGTCTCCCAGGCTTATGGTCATTGTCCACACTGGGTGTGTTCAGAAGCGTGTACAACCTGAGGGACAGGCCTGCAGTGACCATGCCGTCATCCTAGCCTCCCTTCTTCTTATTCCCAGATTTTAGTAAACAGTGTCTACTCTGCTCTGAGCTAAGCTCTGGCACAGAATCTATACAGTGCATCTTAAAATCTCCTTTAAAAAAAAAAAAACAAAAACCTAGAGACTTAGAAAACCTTCATTAAGTCGGTCGTTTTCTGATGTGTGTGATGATTGATCTCGAGCACTGCTGTGTATTAGAGGATGTACAGTTAAAGAAAAGAAAACTCATTCATATTGTTCTACTCTTACATCTCTGTTCCTATCCTGGGGAAAATGTTTGCTTGCTGCTGAGTTTAGCTGAGTGATTGAAGTCAAAGACTCTAAAAGCATCTGTCTTCCTGGTGGTCTGGACCTGGTCCCATTGCTTACACTTAAAGGGTCTCTGCTCTCTCATCTCTAAAAGACGGACAGTAACAGTTGCGTCATTCTCAGGCGGTGGTGGGACTTTAACAGGGCTTGTTGAAAACACTTGCAGTAAAGACTTGGACATTCTGCACCAAGAACTTTCTACAAGGAAATGGTTGCTATGTGCTCTACTTCCCAAGGCATGACCAGCCATGTTGGTAAGTCTCTGCTTACTCCCAAGCACACACCCACCTCCCCAAACACTGGTTTGTTTTGAATCAGATCATTGTTATCCTTAATGTAGAGGGAATTAAAAAATGGAAACAGAAGCCACATACAAGAACTTTCTTGTGAGACAGCACTGTCCATCTGGAAAACAGAGAGCATTTTGCTTTTTCTGTTTTTATTGTTGTTTGGACTCGCCACCTGGACCATCAAGAGTTTCAGTGGACCTTTGAGTACACAGTGGGATAATGATGAGTCCACTGAAAAGTACAGACTATGGCACTGAAACGGATTAATAAGGAACTTAGTGGTTTGGCCCATGAGCCTCCAGCACAATGTTTTGCAGGTCCAGTTGGAGATGACATGTTTCATTGGTAAGCCACAATTGTGGGACCTAATGACAGCCCATATCAAGGTGGTGTATTCTTTTTGACAATTCATTTTCCTACAGACTACCCCTTCAAACCACCTAAGGCTGTATTTACAACAAGAATTTATTATCCAAATATTAACAGTAATGGCAGCATTTTCTTGATATTCTAAGATCACAGTGGTCTCCTCCTTTAACTATTTCTAAAGTTCTTTTATCCATTTGTCCACTGCTAAGTGATCCAAACCCAGATGACCCCTTAGTGCCAGAGATTGCACAGAACTATAAAACAGATAAGTACAGCAGAATATCTTGCAAATGGACTCAGAAGTATGCCATGTGACGCTACCTTAAAGTCAGAATAACCTGCATTATAGCTGGAATAAACTTTAAATTACTGTTCCTTTTTTGATTTTCTTATCTGGCTGCCTCCCTGTCAGACCTCATCTTTTTTAATTTTATTTTTGTTTGCCTCCCTGCATTCATTCACATGCTCATCTGAGAAGACTTACGTTCTTCCAGGTTTGGACAATACCTGCTTTTAGAGAACAGTTGCCCAAGATTCAGAAAAAATTTAAAACTGGAGTATATGTATTAGGTGACCAATGTCTCACTCTTAGTTGGTTATGAGACTCAACCAATCCTCACTGCTCTTAATATGCTGAAGAAACCATCTGAGGGAGAGATGGCTGCTTAGCTGTCACATCAAAGAAAGCAGCATTACTCTAATGCATCCATTCTCATTTAAGCCTTCCACTGTTGGAGATGAGAGGTTCCATGATATCCTTTATGCTTGTAACTGATGTGCTAGAGAATTGGTATTGAATTATAGCATCAGCAGAACAGAAAATGTTACATATTTTATGCAGGTCACTAAAGGAATGACTTCTTCTTGTTCTACAGAGGAAAAAAAGAACCACATCATTGAACGTTACATTTGAAATGAGGGACCTGTTTGTTTTTAATATGTCTTTTAAGAGTATAAAAAGGGGCTAGGGAAATGGCTCAGTCTTGCACTGTCGGTATAACCATGAGGATCCAAATCCAAATGCTCAATAACCACATAAAAAGCCTGGTGTGACCCTGGTCTGGAATACGGAGACTGGAGGATCCCTGGGGCTTCCTGGTCTTCAGCCTTGTTCTAATTCAGTGCAAGGGCCTGTCTGTCTCAAGGGAATAAGGCAGAGCATAATATACCAGAAAACACACACACACACACACACACACACACGTGTGTGTGTGCACGTATATCTCACACCAAATCTCTTCAAAACATTAAATGATAACCAAGAGACAACTGAAAATATTGATAATAGTTTCTTAGTAAAAATTGGAAGTCGTTGATGTGCTTAAACTCTTGTTTGTGTTTGTAGATTTTTTGTTCTTTTTTCTGCATTTTTTCTTTTGAAGAAGCTAAATAATTTGCTCTGTAGTTTCCGTCAGGGTGGACCATGCTCGTTGCCTCCCAGAATCATTTAGTATGTTGTGAATTCTTTGCTGTAAAAACTGAAGAGTCGGGTTTGACCTGCTGTGGGAAAAGAACAGTCTTGATGAGTGGGGCCTTCTCACAGCCTAGTGGTCAATCTCTGTACAGAGAAAACCTCAGCCTGAAATAGTCGTCCAGTGGGGTAGGTTTAAGAATTTGTACCTCGATTTAGTTACTTCTTTCTTTTTAAAAAGCTGGTAACTATTTTGAAGCTGAAGCTGAATGTTCAAGTACAGCCTTTCTGTATATGATATTCCTATTATACATCTTTTTTTGGCAAATTCCTATTAAGCATCTTTTGGCAAAATTGTTTAAATATGAGGTTAATTGAAGGTATCTTACTGTGACTTCTTATATTGTTCACGTAACTTTAATTTATATTTCTCTTTCTCTGATGTCATTTGCTTAACTATAAGCTTACACTTTTTTTGGACTTAAATTGCAAAACCAATCTTGATCATTATAATCAAAGTAGAAAAAATAGAATTAAGGCAGAAGGAGAAATTAAAATCATTCATCATCCTGACTTATAGGACTACTTTTTAATTTTCTCCAATTTTTTTACGTTTATGTAGAAATACCCATACATATACATGGTTTTCTTTACACTGAACTAAGCAGATTGCGAAGGGCTGGCTAAAGTTTAGAGATAGGCAAGATCATACTGTGGGTCACTAGGAAACAAGCATTATGAGGAATAGACACAGCCCTGAGTGCTCCATAAGGGGTTCGGAGGCAGCTCACATGATGGTAAGTGATGTGAAGAATCTTTCTGCTGCAGTCATCAGGCTGCATGGGGAAAGACACCATCACACTCAGTAGCAGATTTAAGTTTCGTGAGAAAAGATGGTGATTTCTAGTACCTTTCTGTACATCCACATCCCTTTTTGCTGCAGTTCTGGGAATCAAGCCAAGGGCCTTGCACATGAGTAGGCAAGAGCCCTGTCGCTTTCCAGGCTCCATTTCAAACTGTGTTCTCAGGCTTGTGATGGGCTTGCTCATCAGTTACCAAATGTGTATATTTTGTGGATGTAATAGGCTCATCGTATGTATCTAACCTTCATTTGGGAAGTGTCATGAGTATTTTTTCATGTTACTGCTTCTACACTTTCATCTTTTACCTTTTTAAAGGTATTTTATATGTGCAGATATTTTGCCTACATTTATGTCTTTCTGCTAAAAGTGTGCCATGGCCCGTGCCAGAAGAGGACATTGGACTGGAGGATTAGAATTGGAGTTACAAATGATTGGTAGCTACCATATGGGTTCTGGGAACCAAACCCAGGTCCTCTGAAAGAGCAGCACGTGCTGTTAATACAGAGCCATTTTCCTAGTCCTTGGCCAAACCATTAGTTTTTTGTATGGGTTTTGTTTTGTTTTTTTGGGGGGGAGGGAATGTTTGTTTCCTTGTCTGAGACAAGGTCTCACTATGTAGACCAGTCTAGCCTGGAATTCATAGAGCTCTGTCTGCCTCTGTTACCTGAATGCTGGGATTAAAGGCATGTGCCACCACACCTGGCCATATATATGCTAAGGGGTCTAGGAAGATGTATAATAGGAATACCATATACAGAAAGGTTGTACTTAACATGTTCAGAATTTCTTTTTCTTTTTTTTTGGGGTGGGGTGGTTCAAGACAGGATTTCTTTATGTAACTTTGGTTGTCCTGGAACTTGCTCTGTAGGCCAGGCTGGCCTTGAACACTCAGAGATAGATCTACCTGACCTCCTGAGTGCTGGTATTAAAGGCTGGTGCCACCACCTCTTGGCAGGATTTTTTTTTTTTCTTAAACCTATGTGAAAATTTAGTGTAATCCTTATTAGTGAGCAAAGAATGTTCTACTGTTAATTGCTATTCCTTTGAGGCTAGCAGTTAGCTATCTTCCTTTACTGTGGGTAACTTCTTGGGCTTGTATTTGTGAAAATTCTGTTCATGACAATCATTTGATTAGTATATATTCATTGTCTACCCAGTGCCAGACAAGGAACTGGGTCAGATGAGCCTGACACTTTAGAAGCTTAGATTTTAGTTGACAGTGATGGTAAGTATGGAAATGTATGAGTAAGCTAATTTTTATGAGTCAAAATAAAATGTTATGGTACTTCAGCCAGTGTCTTGTTGGTGTCAGGAGACTGCTCAAAGCAGATGACATTGGCTTACGAGTGGAATGATAAGACAGTCAAAGGATACTCTTGGGGAAAATCATTCCAGGTAGTCACGAGCAAGTACAGTGTTCTAAAGTAAGAACAGACGGCAAGATTGGAGTTAGAGAACAGGCCACCATGGTTTCATCAGTGTGAATAATTCCCATTGGAATGAAATGAACTTCTAAAGCCAGTACTGGATCGTAGATGTCCCAAGGACTGTATAAAAAGGACCCTATGAAAGGCTTTTGCTGCATGAGGAACAGCATCAGTAGGACCAGTAACCCAGTTTTACTGTATGTTTTACATGTCTTAGCATACCCTTGCTGACTAAGCTGTGGACATGCATCTTTAGTTCCAGAAGTCAGGCTAGTGCTGTAGTTCCAAGATCCTCAGGTTATAACTAGCTCTTTGAGCAAGATATGAGGATCGAAAGGTTTTCATAATCTGATATTAAGTCTCTCCACCTATGCAGTAAGCCAAATCAATCCAAATTAAAAATAAAAGACCTGGCTGGAGAGATTGCTCAGCAGTTAAGAGCACTGACTGCTCTTTCGGAGGACCCTGGTTCAATTCCCAGCACTCACATGGCAGTTCACAACTGTCTGTAACTCCATGATCTGATACCCTCATATAGATACACATACAGACAAAGCACCAATGCAGATGAAACAAATAAAAAATAATTAATAAAATAAAAATAAAAGGCCAGGTTATTGGGCAAAATATTCCCAGGTGACCTTTCTGGTCCTCAGAGATGGGGAGAGAAGACTGGGAAAAATTATGTGGCCACTCTCAAGTAGGCAGTTTTAATAACTTTAGGTGGGTTCTTGAACAACTCTGAGAAAGGACTTTCTGAGAGGGGAGAGGTTGGAATGGGGGGATAGGGCCAAGGCGGAGCTTCCACCTGAACATGTTACTGGAGAAGAAAAGACTATGTTGGAGCCCGAGGTTAATTCTGCTAGAGAGAATTCAGCAAAGAAACCCCAGCATAAGCCTCAGCCATTCAGCTGGGATACACACATGATGGGCATTTGTCAGACCTGGGGAGAAAGTCTTGGCATAATGCCAAGAGATGTGGATTACAGTGAAGATTGAGGACTCAGTGTTTGCTTTGGTAGATTTAGTGAGCAGTTCAGTGGACTGGAGGAGCTGTAGGGGAGAATGAGAGGAAAGAAAGTGGATGGAGATGGCAGGAAAGTCTCCCCTCCAGGCTTCCTGTGAGAAGGGCAAGCAAGACGTGGAGTGTTAGCTAGTGATTTATGGTGGATTTTTCTAGAGTACACGATGGTCACAAGAAGGTAAGAGTATGATGCTTATGCAGCTATGTTGGTGGAACTGGAGAGCAAATGAGTTCTGGTCAAAGTGGGGCTGTTTTTTCTTTGAACCCATGAGATATAGTCACCAGCCCAGAATGAGGATTCCGGTGTGTGTTGGAGGTTCAGTGACAGAGAGAAAGAAATGTGTGAAACAGTATGGAGACTGGTAGTTGGGATTCTTGTTTCCCCTTCCTGTCTTATTAGTACATGAGTGTGTGGGTACATATATGAATTTATATGAAAATGTGTGTATGCTTTCTGACACAGATACATATCCAGTGGAAATTCAGATGTGGAAATACCTAAGTCTAGTATGTAGTTGTTGCTCACATACAAATGTGGAGAACTTAGCTATAAATATCATTGTGTTGTGCTGGTGTGTATGTGTGTGTTCATAACACTGAGCGCACGCACACACACACACACACACACACACACACACACACAAACACACACACACACACACACACACACACACACACACACACGTCTTTTCCATGAGTGGTGAGTGATAAAATGCCAGTTGGAGACAAGCACTGGGCTGGGTCTGTAGTGGGGTCTGGAACATGTGGCTGTGGGATGGTCAGTGCTTATGAAGTTGGAGAGTTGTGGTTGACCTGTGTTTTTCCCTGTTTGTAGTGTTTTGTTTCTTCAGTGTCACCTACTGTAAAATGGTGACGGGTTCATTGGCTTTTGCCTAAGATCTTCCTGATTTTAGGACTAAAAGTGCTGGATCGCAGAGAAGATTGACCACTCTAGCTGTAGGACGGGTTACTAGTTTATATCAGCTGTTTTTGCTGTGCACGTGTGAATCAGAAGGATATGGAAAAAAGATACACAAATATGTTAAGGGTGAGGTGCCAAGAATTGGGATAAAGCTGCAGATACTGAACATTGGATTAAACCCTTTCTAGTTAGTATGAGAGTTTTGGGAAGAGAGCATGGTATTGTCCTAAAAGAACTCATTGTCTCTTCCTGACAGATCAGTGAGGACTGTGGAATCTTTTCCTATAAAAGAGCCATAATTTTTAGCATTAAAACTTTTTCACATGGGGGGCAGGCATTGATAAGAACATGGTGTCACAGGCTTCTCTAGACTATCATTTCTATTGAGGACAAACTTGATTTTCCACAAGATTCCCAGGACCTCCTAGGCATTCAGTGAGTGCATGCTAGATAAATCACATTAAAGGGGAAGGTATGGAGATGAGCATGGAAGATAGAGGTGAGTAGTTTAAGCCAGGGCATTTGTTGCTAATAGCTAACATTTATTTAAACTTAATTTGTGCCAGCCGCTGTTCTGAGTGAGTTACACGCATTGGCTCATTTAATCCTTATGTTATTACCCCTGTATAGTTAAAGAGACTGAAGCACTTTGCTCTGACTAATATAGTAGCGCCAGGATTTTGAATCCTGGCAGCCCAGTTCCACAGCTGGGACTGCCATCACTCTCTGGGGCATTCGTTAAGAAGACCTGGGTTCATTTCCCAGGAGTCACATAGTGGCTCACAACCATCTACAATTCTAGTTTCAAAGGGACCCAGTGCTCTCTTCTGGCCTCTGCAGCCACCAGGCACAAATAGAGTGCACATAACATACATGCATTTAAAATAAAAATCTTTACAAAAATGTTGTTTTATGACTTGGATGACAGCTACCATGTCTATCCTCACTTCATCCTCCATAAGAGAGAGGATCCTGTCTTCCCATTGCAGTCCCGTTCTTGGCTTTGTTCTAAGCCCAACAAAACATTGCTTTGTTTGGAATTCACCTCAGCTCCACTCCCCCCAAACTGCCTTGTCCTAAGTTTGCTGAGACAGTCTATGATTCCTCATTTGCAGTGCGTCAGAGAACCTGATTTTATGAGATTAAAGGTCTGTCCCTTTGGTCATAAACCTGCTTGGGCTAGACTCCTGACCCAGTTTGAACAGAATGTAAAGACAGATCAAGATAAGTGCTTCCCATGACCCTGGGTAATGCTCAGCACACTCGGGCTTCATGCTCACAGAGAGGACAAGCTCAGAACTGCCAAGATCAGGTTCTCAGCACAAAGGAAATTTATTTGCCCCAGAGGGACAGAAGGACAGAAGGAGGTAGAGGAAGAAGGGGAAGGGAACCAGGAAAAGAGGGCAGGGATATTTGTCCCCAAGGGACAAAGGAAGCCTGGCGTAGAGAGGAGATAGATATGACACGTAGGAAAATGGCAGTTTGTAAAGGTACACAAGGAACCCCCTTGTTAGGATGAGGTGTTTGATTTTAATTGGGCATGTTTGTTAGGGTTAGGTGAACCAAAGGAGGCTTCTGATTGCTGGACCTTGGTACTTTAATAGCTAGACCTTGGTAGTCAGTGTCAGGGGGAAGTGGCCAAAAAAGGTAATGGACCTTGGTGTGGCTAGCTTTAGAAATGTAACCTAATGATTTTTAGCAAGGCACAGGGAATGGGGGAGAAGGCCAGGCCTGCACATACTGAGTGGGCTGGTGTCCCTTCACTCAGAGTCTGCGAATCTGTCTACTTCGGGGCTCCCGAGTCTTCCTTCCTTGTGAGTTAGTTTCAGGTTGTATGTGGTCACCTGTGTCATTTGCAGCCCCCGTTACTGAAGTAGGATGTGAGTTCAGACAAATAAGGAAGTTTCCAGATGAGAATATTCACCCTGTTCCAGCCCAGCAGGAAATACAGACAGTGATGAGTGGGAAGTTTATGGTGGGGTGTGTTGTTTTGTCCCTGAAGAACAGCATTAAGTAAGTTGCAGTACAGAATATAAAAGTGACACAATGCCAGTGGGACCTTGTCTCACTATTTCCAGAGTAGTATTTATGAGTCTTTTTTGCTGTCAGCCCTTGACATTAGTTTTCTGACTTTATGTTTCATCACAGAGGGGCAGGTCTTCAGGGAAAGGACTTAGTTGGAACCTGTGCACTGCAGCAGATCCCCAGTCACCAGTTGTTTACTGCCTTGTGTTTGACGTCCTTATGGATAGAGCTGTCATTGCATCACTTAGGATGATACTCTAGTTGGGGGTGCTTATCCACTCCACCATGCTATAAACTCCAGGCTGACAGTACTGACCAGATTAGCATTTATCTCCTGAAATTAATGATGCTCAGAAATAAAATGACTGAGGAGGAGCTTTTATTTTATCTGCACAGTTTTCCTCTTTACTACCTATGTGTGTCTGATCAGTGACCACCTTCAAAAATGTTTACTTATTAACACTCTCTTTTTAATGTCACAACATTGGGACCAGAAACCTTGTTTATGTTCTATAGTCCACCTGATATCCACCCTCCTAACAAATTTAGGTGTATAATACAGTGTTGTTGCTATAAGAAGAATATTCTGTCCCAGAGTTTATGATTATGTGTGACTAAAATTTGTGCCCTTTGAGTATCAAGTCCCCACCCCCACCCCTCCTCCAGTCTTTGGTAGTAACGATTCTGTTTTTTATCAAATGGACTATTTTAAATTCTTTGTGTAAGCTAGAATCATGTAGAACTTTATGTCACTAGCTTTTCATTTAGCATATCAGCCTTTGCTTCCATTCATGTTAAAGCTGTCAATGTAAAAACCACAGTTCTTATCTTAAAAGGAATAAGAGATAGTCTATTCTGGAGCCATTTGGAGTGATCATGTCCCAGGAACCCAGATTTTAGGTTATCCTAACTTCCATGTTCCAACATGGAACCACTTTCACAGGGTTTTTACAAAAAAAGTTATAAATCAAGGCAAGTTTTAAATGCATTGGTACCATCTAAGGGTTTTCATTGCTCTGAATAGGCACCATGACCATGATAACTCTTATAAAGGAAAACATCTAGCTGGGGGGAAGTTTAGCCCATTCTTTATGGTGGTCTTTATGGTGGTACATGGCAGCATGCGCACAGACAGGTGCTGGAGAAGGAGCTGAGAGTCCTACATCTTGATCCTCGGGCAACAGGAAGTAACTATGTCTGTACTGAGTTTGAACATAGGAGAGACCTCAAAGCCTACCCCCACAGTGCCATGCTTCCTCCAGCAAGGCCACACGGCCTAATAGTGCCTTCCTTTGGGGGCCATTTTTTAAAAAAAAAAAAAAAACCACCACAGGTGGGTATGAAATGGAGGAGCTATTCTGTAGATCCTGATGACATTCTTAGCTTTGGGATTGGTGGAAGCAGTGGTCTGCTAAGTCAATAGATTCTAGATTTTTATTTATTATCACCACAAGGTGTTAGTTTCAATGCAGAATGGGATAGAGATGTTCCAGAAGGCTAACTCTAGCCCAAGATAAGGTAATTAGCTTCTGAACCTGCAGAATCCCAGTTTCTCTACAGCACTGAAAGTTCAGTTGGTCCATCTGTCTCTGCACAAAGAGTCCTTCAGGAGTTTTTGATTGATGGCCAGACAGTGTCTTTTTAGGAATTTTCATTGACAAGGCAAATGAAAGGGTATCTATTTGATTTTATGGCTGAATGATATTTCCTTGTGTATATGTGTATCTGCATATGTGTGTGTAACATTGCATATGTATCCCATTTTCTTTAGCCACTTATTTATCAGTAGATATTTTGCTATCTCAGTTATTGTGATCAGTACTAAAATGAACAGGAAGATGCAAATACACTTAAATCCTGTTTCTAGTTCTTTTGAGTTTTTACTCAAAAGCAGTGTTAATGGATGATATGGATCTAATTTGGGGAAAGCTCAGAATTGTCTTCTGTAGTGTTACAGGAAGCCCATCAGAGGTAAACCACTCAGACACAGTTTATAGCAATTGAAAGTCTAGACTCAGGTATTTGGGTCCTAAGTGTGTCCCAGGTGTCCACAGCACATCCTGGCCACTCGCTCTGTAGTTGGTGGGCTTTTCAGAGACACACAGCTCAACAGAAGCTAGCTGTGGCATCTTGACTTCAGGGTCTAGGATAGAGTTTGATAATTTTATTACCTTGATGGAGGAAAATTATTGATAAGCCTGAAATGGCCTCAGCAAGAATACGAAATGGAGGAACCTCTGGGTTTTTTGCTCTATCACATTCTCCACTGGATCTGTGGGTATGACTCATATTTTGACTTCCTCCTGTTTAAGGGGGGCACAGTGGATCCTAAGGACCAAGTAGCTTAACTGAGTTTATTCTCTGTTTGTTGTAGCTGGCCATGCAGTTGAGGATACAGGGTCCTGTTAGCCCTGTCATAATATGAATCAGTTGTCAGGCTAATGCTGGCAAGTAAGGCGGCCAGCTATGGGGACCAGTAAACAGATACCAAAAACCTGAGTGTAGTCACAGCTGGCTGGAATAGAGACTTTGATTGGACTATAAACTTGCAGAATGGTTGTCCCTGTGGTCTCCCCAACATAGCAGCTGCACAATTTTATATGCCTATCAACCATGCCCAAAGGGTCTAATTTCTTGACATCCTCAAAAACACCTAATATTTGTAATTGAAATTTAAAAATTGACAAATGAAAATTTTATATATTTATAGTTGTACGTAAAATGTTTGATATTTGTATATCTTGTGGAAATTGCATGCCCTGTCAGTCTTCATTCATTTTTTTAATGGAGTTATTTGGTTGCTTGCTTCCCATATTTTAGACAGTGGGTGGTATGCAGGTGCTTGTCTCTGTTTCATAGGCTGCCTTTCCCATCTCTCGTCTCCTTTCCTAGGCAAAGACAGAGTCAGACTTAGTCTCACTGTCCCTGTTTTTGCTTCTTGTTGCTCTCTGAGCTTTTGGTCTCGTTTCTGACATCATTTGCTAAGACCTGTGTTACAGGTGTTTTTGCCTGTTTTTCATGGGAACTTCACAATTTCTAGTCTTGTATTTAAGTTTTTCATCTATTTCTGAGACTGCCATTTCCCTGTTGTAGAGATGGTTTTGATGGGATAGGCATGACTTATTGCCTAGACACCCTAGCTTTTCCATGGGTTTATATGTCAGTCCTGATCAATATCCCCAAACTCCTGCTGCAACCGTCCTGGTGTCTCCGACATCACTTTGATGGCTCCTGTGAACCTCTTTGCCACTATAGTTGACAGTTATTGAATACTGCATGGATACTGCATCTGTTCTGAGAACTTCACGTGACTATATATTTTTCTGCCTAATTCATGATTTACATGCTTCACTTGTCAACTTGTCTGTTTATCTTAAGGTTTTTTGGTGAAGTGGAGGAGTATGGGTGAGGGATACAGGAGTCATTGTATCATTTGTTGTATTAAAAATGGTACACAGTGGTCTTGAGCCAAGGTGTGTGCGCGTGTGCGCGTGCGCGTGCGCGTGCGCGTGCGCGTGCGCGTGCGCGTGCGCGTGTGCGTGTGCGTGTGTGTGTGTGTGTGTGTGTGTGTGTGTAGACAGACAGGTCATACAGGCACAGCAGGTAAGAGGCACAGAGAAAGACACACCATATGTGTGGCCCTTGTGTGGAGAGCTTTATTAAGGGAAGGGAAAAGGAGAGGGGAGAGAAAGAAGGAAGAAGAGGAGGAAAAAGAGACAGAAAGGGGAGAGAGAGAAGGTGCAGAGGCGACCTCAACCTCAGCCTCGTGGGAAGAGGGTAAGCGCCTCTTAAAGGAGACTTTATGTAGGGTGATGTCAGGATCCTGGACTTTGGACAGGTCCTAAAGGGGCAGCTGTAAATGCTAACAGGTGCTGTGTTACAGCTCTAAGGAGAAAGTGTTATACCCATCTTTTGAGACCCTCAGAGACCACCAAGGAGCCGGTTTCTGATGTACACAATGGTCTTTTTATTGTCAGGGTCAGGTTCGAACCCAGTTCAAAGCCCTATGCTCCAGTGCAGCAGATGGAGGGAATGTGGGCTCGGAGCTCAGGAGTAGGAGTGTTTTAAAGGAAAAATAAACGCAAGCAGGGAACTACATGCTTTGGTGTTTTGGGATTGGGTAAAGGGATATGGGATAAGGTAATTCTTTGAAACTATTGGTTAAACTTTCAGAGCGAAAACCAACTTTTGAAACTATTGGTTAAGCTTTCTGTGCAAAACCAAAATCTGCCAGCAGGATGTCTGCAAGGGCCAGAAACTGCAGACAGGGTGTCTGCAGGAACATCTGGATCCCTTTAAGTTTTACTGTCTAATTGACTGCTTCTAGGGTATCTGTTTCACTGTGAGGCACATTCCTGAGATTCTTCCTGGAACTACCAGTTGCAGCCAGTAAGAAACTCAGGCCTACTGTCTGGCTGATTTTATTAAGCCTGTCACGGCAGCTGTATAGCCAAGCTGTTCTAGGCCCCACAAAAGTTTCCTGGAATCTGGAAGCCAAGGAATACCACAAAGTCACACCTCACCACAAACCTCACATAAGAGATTTATTGGGAAAGACACTGGAGGGAGGGTGGGTGCCCTTACTCTGATGAGAAACAGCAAAGAACTAAGCAGGAGGCAGTCTTTCTATAGGGTTTCTTGGGGGTGGAGCTTTCCAGGATGAGTTGGGATTGGTGGGATTCTTCGACCTGATGTTGGATCTTGGGGCAAGCTCAGGGACTGGTGGGATTTTGTGGCCTGTTCTCAGGCTTTTTCCCCCTGGAAAGCAGAGCTTGGCTGCCTGGTCTTGAGAGGCTGGAAACAGCCATATGGCATTAGAATAGTCTGGGTGGGGATAGGGCCTGGCTGCTAGAGCAGTGAGGGGGTAGGACCTGGCCACTTGGCCTCCAGGGGTCTACAAATGCATCTTCTGAAATGTGAATTCATATTATTAACTAAAAATTTTCTTCAAAAACTGGTATAGAATTGGAAAGCAGTTAAGGAGTTATCTGATTTAATTTTCTACTTATTGGTGTCTAGCTAAGTGTGTTATAACTATTTTGTTTACTTTATCTTTGGAATTTCATACACGCTTTGAAGAGACTCTGAGTGAGCTATTCACCTCCTTTGGTTACTAATTTAGAAGCTGTGTTTTCCATGTGTTTTCTATCTTTCCTACCTAAACTTACATATCTCAGTTACCTTCAAACTGAGTGTGTGGAAGCTTTCTTTGGATTTTGAAATGTTGGGTTTAACTTGTCTGTATATAATCGTAGGGTTGACTTCTTGCGGGAGGGTGACATACACTTGGATCAATAACATTTCATAGGAGACAGTGTGGGAAGTTTAAGCCACTCATATGGAAAGAGGAGCAAACAGTCCAAAGTGGAGGCATTGGCAAGCGTTGCCTCTCACTAGCCCCAGTGTTGGTCTCAGTTGCTGTCCCATGTTGGAACTCAGATGAATGTCACATGCAAAAGATACGGGAAACGTTAGGCTGGATCCTGTGCTAGAGAACTGTTTTAGTGATGTGTGGATATCACTGTAGAGTTAATAGGTTAGTATAATTAATAGAGAAGCCCAGCTAAAGGTACAGGAGCCCTGGTCTTTCTTGCACAAGCGTATGCATCTTATGGGAGGAGGTAAGACTCACTTGTTCAGTTGTATCATTCAGTACCCTCCCTCCTATTCCTCAGTGCTGCCAATAGATCAATGTTTTTTCTATAATGACCAGTAATGACCCTTAGGCCTCACCTAGAGAGAGAGCCTCAGCCATTGAATGTCATGTGCTGTGCTGAGTAGATCAACCTTGACCACACGTTTAACTGCAGACAATCATCTTCAGGTGACAAAGTCATGTCCAGACCCTCCAAAGTATTTCACATGCCCATGAAACTTAGTATCAGTCCCATGTTATTTCTGACTTGAATTTCGTCCTGATAAACTGAAGATCAGGAATTCTTAGGGTATAAAATGAACATACAAGTGGACTGGATGATGTGCATTTTGGGGGACTCCCTGTCTGTCTTCCTTGAGGAATTTGTGATTTTGCACACACAAACTAAAGTAATTAAGGTGCTGACAAACTATCTCTTCTCCTACTTTTCCCCTGTAATGAGGAGTAGAGTCAGTTTCAGATGGTTCAAGTCTCAGCTACATTTACAACAGGAAGATGCTGTGGCCAGAAATGTCGGGGCTTCTTACTCTGACAACCTTATGCTTTGAATGTGAGCAGTCTCTTTTTCTTTGCCATTAGTATCCATTTTATTTGACTGTGGATTAGGATACTGAACAGTGAGTAGCCTTGGTTTAGTTGTGGGCACTCCCTTTGTTTTCTGTGTGCCCCCCTCCCCCCGCCCCCTCTCTCTCAGCAGTCGCAGCATGTGCTGGTTCTGTGAGGTCGCCAGGTCTTATTTTGAAGAATTTGGGCAAGCAGAGAGCAGGGCCTCTCTCAGCCTTCCAGTGTTGGGCCTGTGCACGTGGGTCACCTAGCCACACTGCTAGACTGTGAGCCTTCCAGCACTGCAGAGCTCATACCTCCATGTATCCAGAATCTTTCTCTAACTTTACAAAGGATTACTTCTTCATGTTGAATGTTAATGATTCTCCTGCCTCTTCCCCATCTGCTGCCTGCGGTGTGTAGCCACCTCAACCAGACAGATGTTTAGTAACAAGGGAACCAGTGGTTATTTCCAATTGAAGATTGTATTTGTAAATATGTATTTTCTCGACAGTGCCCAAAGCATGGTAGTAGTGGCAGTAAGTGTCTGGATGGAATTGCCATGCCAGGCCTTTTCCAGGTAACCAAGCCCCGTGGGGTCAGTTGTTATTTTACTGAGCAGGAAATTAGTGCAAAGAGATAAGCAGTTTGTCCAAGTGTGTAGGCCTCAGTGAGAACAGAATTGGAACCCAGAAGTCTGGGATGGGCACCTGTGATGTGGGTTCCTCTCAAGTAAGGGCTGAAATTGTTATTAGAAGTAATGCTACTAATGAACTGGTTGTGTTGGAAATAAAATTTATTACCTACGTTATAGTTAGTCATAAGTGTGATTATCTTTACACATGTTAAAGTAAATGAGGTCTTGGCTCTTACCTTTCGAATGTCCAACACTGGTTTTGTGTCCTAGGAGAAGACTTTGCCGTCGTACAGCAAGAGATCATCATGATGAAAGACTGCAAACACCCAAACATTGTTGCTTATTTTGGAAGCTATCTCAGGTACATTGTTTATTTTCCTTTTGAAGAACAGTAATGATTCCATCACCTAACTCCCCTAACAGAATAGAATTGACTCCAATGCTGTGACTCATCCTTAGAGGATAGGATCCTTTCTTTCACATGAACGGAATTTTTGTTTATGACCTATTATGCAAATGTGTACTAGTGTCACCCTGTCTTGTGACTTGGGAATTGGGTGTGGTTTCATCAAGGGGGCTGGTCTAAGTCACCAGTTGCTGCTCCTTTCTTCTAGGCTTCAGAGTTCAGTCAGGAGCATCACATTCCCAAAGTGCATGTCCTGTATTTCTAGTCTCATTCTTTTGCCTCATTTTGTTCAAAAGACTAGGAACTATAATTATTTCCACAACATACTTTTCCAGGACCCAAAGTGAACTTTTTGACTCTGAACTTAGCTGCCATGCTGTTTTGGCAAGTCATATGCTATGGGAGTCCCTCAGACAGACCTGGCTCCTGTCGCTGTCTGCACAGTGAGGCTGACACTGTGACCCAGTTGCTTTTGTTACCCCTTTAACAGGACTGTTGGAGAATGTTTTCTTCTGTTATGGTGGCGGCCACTGTGCCTGTCCAGGCTCCTATTCTCACATGACCCACATACAGAGTGTGCTTAACACAGCAGGTAGAGGCCCCTGGGAAATTTTGTCCCAGCTCTTCTGTTTTCTTAAAAGCAAACCTGAACCTGCTCTCCCCACTCTAGCGGAGCCTGTTAGTCTGTTAAGCAGGTAGATTGGATGGAGACGAGAAAAAAATCAGTAGCCCTCTGGTATGGGGTAGATCAATGCTGTTGCACGATCTGGAGCGGGTTCTTGTCTGCTAATCTGACATTGCTTCAGTGGAGAGTGGTTCCAATAGCAGCCCAATGTGTACACCTTCAGTACCCGCCCTTACTGTATTGGCTTAAAGAAACGCCTCCTGAAACCACTTAAGTTCATGGTGCTGGTTATTGATTCTAAATACAGTAAAAATCACCACTGTGAAAGTGCTTGTTCACCTGCCACTGGTCCTGGAAGTGACCAGCCTAAACTCCCCTCAGAGAGCATCCCAGAGTGCTCTCCTAGGACAGCCACTGTGCTTCCCTGGGGACATGTGTCTCATTGTGTTCCTCAAGCACTGGCACCCTTCATGTGGTAAAATGACCATGGTCTTCTTGCAGGAAGACAGTGGTGTGGTGTAGAGTTAGAGGCCTGAGCGGAAATATCAGAACCTGGCTCTCAACAGTAGTTAACAATGTGATTCATGGCAAGTCATGAGGGAGGTCATTTAGTGACCTCATTCCTCCTCTGTAACGTGGAGGTGGTGACACCATGTGATAGGTACTAATGAGGACTAAATGTAAGTTCATGGGAAATGGAGAGACAGGTGCTTAGAACATAGCGATGCTTACCGAGTGTTGACCACAGCCACCAGCTGCACCTCACTGTTCTGAAACTGCCATCACATCAGTGACTTGCTTGATCGCTCTCACCGTGAGCAGTATGCTTCTTAGTAGATGTTATTCCTAGCTTACAAACAAGATGCTTGAAAGGGCTTAGCATCAAGTTTGCTTTTATTTTTATCCAAATGTAAAGATTATAGTGACAGTTTTTCACTCAAACCAAAATTAAAACAAAGTTGGGGGTCCCTCTAAAAAATAAAACTGAGTTCTTAAGTGTTATGGGAATGTAACTTGAGGATTCAGCTTAAGATAGTTGGCCGCATCCCACTGGCATTGCTAATGAAAATGACTTGAAAGCAAATGGAAGAACAAAGGCAGAACAGTCTGCCTGCCTGCCTTTCTCAGCTCTCTCCTACAGTCTTCTTTATTCCCGACGGAGTGCAGGTTTGGACCAAAGAGAGACATGGAATCCGAAGAATTAGGTCTGCATTGTGTTTACACTGGAAAGGACGGACGGAGAGATCTTGTCATCCAGCCCACTCCTTCACAGAGGAGAAAACAGGACGGAATGGAGCCTTTCTTCTTGAGGCTCAGTTACTAGTTACTGGCAGGAGTTAAGCCTGGCTCTGCCCTTCCTTCACTGATGCCTCTTTGAGAAGCCAACTCACTTTACAGAAGGCAAGGGGTTTCAGTAAGCCATCCTCAAAACACTCTGCCACTACTTTCTGCTGCTGCTACTATTACAGTGTATTATAACAGACTTAGACAAAAGATGGAGAAGTCCAAGTGTGACTTGAGTTCTGACAAACCTGCCCTTAGGAATCAGAATCAGCACGTGAATTTTCTTAGTAGATACCCAGTAAATAGTTAAGTTCCAGAACCTACTTTATAACAGGCTGTCTAACTCTCACTTCATGAGTAACCCGGGCACTGCAGATTTATCATCTTGCAGATTTATCATCACAGTGGAAACAGACTCATTCTTCTAAGATGTTCTGACTACTTGAGCCCTTTTATTTTTATAAGCGATTTTAACCAAATGGAATGTTATAAATGTATAGCAATTTTGCTGTATTTAAATAGTGTCAGCATATATAGTCCATATTTTTTCTTTGCTTCTATAAACTAGACAGTTACTGCTTAGAATAAACAAACACTCTATGAAAGTAAGAAGAGACAGTGAACGGAGGCATTTAAGTGGAAGACAGTGGCAGTGAATCTGAAAGACAGCAGAGAACTTGTCCCTTGTTCATTTTCTCTGCTGTGGAGAACTGTTTTCAAACTGGAAAGGGCAGACAAAGCATTATTGAGATGGAGTTCAAGCATATGGCAGCTGAGTAGGTAATTACAAGGCAGCTAGACACTTTAAATAATTTAAGCTTTAGATTTATATAAGCTCTGTCTCGCAGTGCACATTTAGCAGATGTGATTGTCACCCACTATCAGTAGATGTCTTTTTCACAAACAGAAGGGACTTTGAAGAGTGGAGATAATCAATGACTAATTTGCAACAAGGAGAAAGATGACTTCTAAAAAATACAATCAAATCAAATGTCAGCCATTCCCCAGCAAACATTGTGAATAAATTATTAATCATGTCATCAGTGAGCACTAACAAGTGGCAGCCATCCCAGCCTTTATGGAAAGCAATACCAAATCAATCCCATCTCATTTTAATGTTTTTATTCTTAAAAAAAGAAAAAAATAACTTACATCTTCTTTGAGTTCCTGGAACAATTTACGCTGAGTTAAATAAAGGCTGTAAATTATAATACACGTGAAGAGACAACCCATGAATAGAGAAATCTTTGTTAGCTACTGATCCAGTGAAGAATTGATAATCATAATATATCTAGAACTCCAGGACTGGAAGGACAGCTCCAGTGTCTTGTAAGTACAAGGTCCTCAGCTCAGCCCCCGAGAGCCACTTAAAATACCAGGTCTGATAGCTCATCTTGTAAAACCAGTGACAGGGATGTGGAGACAGCAGGATGGGACTTCTAACTGTTGATCTCAAGGCCAGTGAGAGATCCTGTCTCAAAAGAGGTAGATAGCATCATACATTAATAAAAGAACAGTAAAGAAGATAGCGATTGGGCTCTATGAATAATTCGAACCTGTTAGTATTAGCAACTTCTAGTCAGAGGTACCTTACTCAGTTTTTTAAAAAAATATTTATTTCATTATTTAATGCACTTGAGTGTTTTGCCAGTGTGTGTGTGTGTGTGTGTGTGTGTGTGTGTGTGTGTGTGTGTGTGTGTGTGTGTGTGTGTGTGTGTATGTGTAGGGTGTACATACACCATATGTGCGTCTGGTGGCCTCAGAGGCCATGGATATCCTGAAACTGGAGTTACAATGTTTGTGATCTAATATGTAGGTACTAGGAATTGAACCCAGGTCTTCTGCAAGAACAGGTGCTTCTAACCACTGAACCAACTCTCCAGCCCTGCCTTCTTCATTTTGAATAAAACCACAGTCAATCATTCTGAGAGCTCTTAAAACTTGGCCACAGGGTAGCCAGCTGCTATTTCTGTGTGTTGTATTTGCTGGTATGTACCATATCAGAAACAACAGAAACATACCCATTTCATTCATATATCACACTTGTAAGCAGTCCATCCTAAGTGATTTCTTATTTATTTTGGGCTTTACTCTCTTGAGAACCAGAACCATGGTCCCTTGTTAGCTGTCAAATTAGCTGATCTTACCACCTTAGTTGCTCATGTGATCTGCTGTACACAGACAAGCCAATGGGTAGATATAGCTAATCCAGCCACCACCGTATTTGACCCCTGTTAATACCAACGGCTCTGCTTTTTAATACAATGTTCGTTAGCAACAGAGTAGTGCTTGGTTTTAAATGCCACACTTGAAGAGAGATGTTGACAAGCTAAAGATTATCCAGGGAAGGTAACTGTTCTGTGAAGTCCATAACCTAGAATTGCTTTGCAGCGCAGCCCCCGCCAATTGTAGCTTCCTCTCTGGCCATTGTCTCCTGAGGTAGTGTTTGTTCTGCTCTGTTACTCAGCCTCTCGAAGGTGGTGTCTTCTTTCAAGTTTTCATTCTTTGCACAGTCCCTTCTGCCTCTCTCAGGTGAATTCCTACTTGAACTTCAAGACCCAATTTAAATGTTGTCTCCTCACAAAACCTTCCCTTGATAAGATGCCTGTACCTGTAAATGTGTATTATTTGTACAGATTACTAAGTTTGACTGTTGTGCTGGCTGGTTTTGTCAGTGAGACACAGGCTAAAGTCATCTGACAGGATGAGGAAAGGCCTCTGTAACATCAGGCTGAACAAGTATGTGGGAGGGGCAATGGCCTCCACTTCAGCTGCTGCTTCCAGGTTCCTGGCCTGACTTCCTCAGTGAAGAGCAGTGATGGGGAAGCATAAGCCAAGCAAACCCTTTCCTCCCCAGCTTGCTTTGGTCACAGTAATGATAACCCTGACTAAGTCAGCTGGGCTATTCCATAATACATGCATATAGCTTGCTTAGCTCCTGTCCACCCTCTCTCCTCCTCTCTCCCTCATCCTCTGCCTTCTCTCCTCTCCCCTGGGAGTCCCAGTTATACTCTGAAGCACTTTAGTTTATACCTAAGAGAAACCATTGGTACTTGTCTATCAAAACACATGTCTGGGGCTTTGTGAGTGACAGCTGACAGCTACTCAGGTCTGCTGTCTTGGTTTGAGGGCAGCTTAGACTATAAATGGACAAGTTTGACTGTATTCTAATGAAACTATCATTCAAAATTCCCATTAATGTCACATGTCAAATATAGTCTCTTGGTCTTCCCCAGCCATTTAACCATTTATTGTTCCAGACCTATACAAAACCAGGCAATGAACTAAATCTGGGCCATAATAGCCATAACTTCCTGGCCCCAGATCTAATTGGTTTGTTTATTATTCCATTCATCCATACATTTGTCCATCTAGAGAACAGAGTTTACCAAGTCCTGAAACTCCATTCCATCTCTGCCCCAGCAAATGGTACAGTTCTTAGTGTGTTTTAAGAGGAAAAGGTAATTGATGATTAAATAAAGACATAAACAAAGGAAAAGGATAATATGAATCTTTGGTAACTGTTGCTTCATGATTTTACCATCTTAGGATAGGAAGAGAAACACGAAACAACAGTGATAAATTTTATAGGCTTTGGAAATGTTATTCTAGAAACTTCATTTGAGAGCATTTTCTGTGCTAGTCTGGTGAGTGGATAAACTATAGGATAGGATGTTTTTAACTAAAGGGAGTTCTATTTGAATATGCTTAACAACAGCTTTATATTCTATAAATTGTGTGTGTTAAAGCAGTAAAACCTAGAGTTGGAGTATACCAGTGCAGTAAGTCCGGTTTAATTGGAATTTAAAAAGATAGCATGTTGTGTCTATGTAGTTTTTCACTGTTAAAGCACATGATACTATCACAAATATTTTAATCATGAAGACATAACACACAACTTGTTTCTCTTCACAGGCGAGATAAACTTTGGATCTGCATGGAGTTCTGTGGAGGCGGTTCTTTACAGGACATTTATCATGGTGAGGCCAGAGTTGCTTTATAGATACCAAACAGTCTGTTATCTACTATATCCAAACTTTAATGTTTAAGAAAAGAAGCTGTGCTTTACTTTTGAATTGTGTGATACATAAAAGTAAAAAATGCATCAGCTTATACAAGAGAAAGCTGTGTGCGCTGGAATTACCTGCTAACTGGACAGAAGTCTGGGGTTCTTAATGACAGAATATCATGATGCCCGAATGTGATGGCTTAAAAAAGAATGTCCCTTTGAAGCTCATACGTTTGAGTGGACCTGTTTGGGAAGGAGTAGGGGGTGTGTCACTTGGTATCTGCTTTGAGGTCTCTCTCTGCCTACAGTTTGTGCATCAGATGAGCTCTCTGTTATTGCTCCAGCACTCACCTCCCTGCCTGTCACCATGTTCCCTGCCGTGATGTAAGCCAGCCCCTGACTAGTTGCTTTCTCTTCTAAGTGCCTCTTCTATGTCCTCTCAGCAAGAGCAGTGACTAAGACACAGGAATGGGGATACTGAAGTCATTGGCTTTGCTCTTGGCCTCATGGAGTAGCACTTAAATGTTTCTTTTTTTCTCTTAGTGCAGAGCTAGAAAATGATTAAAACCATTCTTATTCAGAGTCTGGTATAATACAGAAGATTTGTAAGATAAACTGTTGTTTGTTATTTTTTGTGTGATTTTTTTTTTTCTGTCTCTCATTTCTTTCCTGGTTCTGACTAGGGTAGGCTTATTCTTTCTGTCAGGTTCATTTTTTGATTAATGTAAAGCACAGTTACTTAATAATTCAAGAAGTGAGTTTCTTTGAGAAAATATTGTACATTTTCTCTTGAGTTCCTCGGGTATAAAGCCTCTTAGTAATTCCAGTTTGATTGTACTAAGAAGAATGTGCAAGTCCACTTTGGTGGGAACTTTACTACTCAGAGTCTCATTCATATCACTTTCTCTTCCCAGTATAGGTTTTATTTAGCATATTAATGACATAACAGTGGGGCTATTGCTGTGCTTTTATTGTATATACTAGTGTTCTAGTGTATTCTGACAACCAAAGGAGGAGAAAGGAAATGGCACCTCTTCTGAAATCATCTTTGAAAGCTCAGAGGTGAGAGTGGTCCTTGTCTGTTTTGAGAAGATAGGTAGCTCTTGGGTAGAAAAAGAGGAAGTGTGTTCTAGTAGATGAGTCAATGGTACATCAGTGACACTGTGGCACACAGGAGGTCACTCCAGTTAGTCTAGGGTGGTGTATTTAGGGGCTGGAGTCAGATGTGAGAGCCTTGAAAGCCAGACAGAAGACCATGTGCGATGCTTGAAACTGAAACCTTGGTCATGTGCATGAGAGGCAGTGCTCTACCACCAAACCGTATCCCTTACCCAAATTACAACTCTTTTTTTCTTCTGGACAAGGTTTCTCTGTGTAGCCCTGGCTGTCCTAGAGCTAGGCAGCCCTTGAACTCACAGATAACCCACTTGCCTCTGCCTCCCAGAGTGCATGTGTCACTACTTCCTCGCCAAATTACAACTTTTAAATAAATCAAACCTCATAAACTCTAGGATTTTTGGAAGAAAAGAACTTCTCTTCCATTGGATAAAGAAACCTAGAATATTATACTTTCCCCCACATGATGGCAACATGGAAGTGGGAGTGGGTAGGAATCGGCAAAAAGAAAAGGAAGCTTGTTTGGCATGCCCACATAAGCATACAGCATCATAACCTGGTTAAAGAGTATTACATACCACCAGGATACTAATGACGTCATGGAAACCTGGGTACATCCAAAGGAGTACATCATGGTAGCGGGAGCATGTGGAGGCAGCTGTTCCCATCTTGACAGAGAAGAAGTAAAGAAAACGTCAATGCTGGAAAGGTTTAAGGCAAGATGCAACACTAAGGACATGTTACCAGTGGCCTGCTTCTTCCAACTGTCCTCCCAACACCTCCTACTTTTCACTACTCTTCAAAATCCCTTGATACTGTAACTCCATCAAAGTAGCAATATATTTAAGTCAAAATCCTTATATAATTGTCTACAGAAAGGCTGTCACAGACACACTGTGGTGTGCTTCACTAATTTTCTGATTGTTACCAGAATAGCATTAAACATCAGAGTCTTTTGTGCCTTTTAAGAGAATACTTGAAACTGGGCAATCCATAAGCAGAGGAGGAGGCTGGCAAGTCTAAGATCAAGGTGCCAGCGAGTTCAGCGTCCGGGAAGATAGGTGATAGCATCTAAGTCCTCACATGGGGAAAGAGAGGAAAGGTGGAAAGACTCCCACATTGCCTTTGATCTCATTCTTCAGGTAGCCTCAAGGTCACATGGGATTCGTCTCCTAGAGTCTAACCTGCTGTAGAGTCATCATGAGAGGCTAGAGGATGAAGTGTTTACCACGCAAGTGTGCAGACAGTAGTCTAGAACCCTGGCCCCCATGTAAAGCCAAGCTAGTGAGTTCCATCAGTGATTCCAGCACTTAAAAGATGGAGACCGTGAATTCCCAGAGCAAGATGACTAGCTAGACCAGCTGAGGTGGTGAACTCCGTGTTTAAGAGAGACCCTGCCTCAATATATAAGATTGAGAGTTGATTGAGGAAAATACCCAACATCACCCTGTGGCCTGTACACGGTGAACACACACTCAAACCATAGCAAATGCGCACATAGGATATATTGTACCTCCAGAGAATGAGCTATGACTACTGTACTTTCAGTTTTCAGTGAGGGAAGTAAGTTAAATATAAGCAAGCAAAAGTGAAAGGAGGTAGCAAGTAGCAAATAAATAGAAACTTCAGATCACATAACATCCAATTACGACTTAAAGCATCCTGCAGAAATGTCTCAGAACAGAGCCAGCAGGCAGCATCATCAAACTGGGACTTACACCCAACAGAAATGGGCTAGGGAAGTTGTCGTCAGCCGGAACTCCCAGTTGAACTTTGTCTCCATGGATGGGTTCTTTCCACTGGCACTTTATGTGTGGGAGACAGACGGCAGCAGCCTCTGTTGGAGCTGCCCCCACCTCCCAGCTCTTCTTAGGGATCTGGTGCTTCCCTTCTCTGCTTGCTGGTTTTCTCTCTCTCCCCAGCCTGAGCCAGGACAGTAGACTTTGGAGGAGACAAGGGAGGGCCTCCTCTTCTTTCCACAGTCTTGAAAGAGCACATGGCAATCTATCAGTGTGACTTACATTATATTACGATGAAAATTGAGGCGTGTATATTGCTGTGGGAAAATGTCTGTGATAGGGAAAGAGCAGGTTTCAAAATCATGTGCTGAGTTAGTGTTTGCTCATTTGTATTGCAATACATGTTAACCTACGCTGATTCAACTTACAGGCTTTAAACTTAGCAGTGGTGTGAAAGGCATATACATTCCGGTAACCCATATGCCAGCTTTTGAATTTGACCTTTGTCCAGGCCACTGCTCTATACCCATGTATAGTGAGAGCTTGTGTACTCTTGGCTATATTAATAGACAGTGACAGCAAGCTATAGATCCCTCTGAGCAACGAGATCTTGAAGTAGCAGCTCATGCGTCATGTGTTCAGGACTACTTAGCTGGGTGTCATATGTTGGTACATACAATTCATTTTGACCTAGAATATTATATAAACTGGATTTAATCCATAACATAACCATTATAAGTTGAAGATCATATTATGCCCGTATAAAATCAACTTATATAGATGGGACTTTCTGTATTATTGAGTAGTACTCTGGATAAGAAAGAGACTTTTGCTTTCTTAACTTCTGTATTGACTGGAATTTTTATAGTGAACATACAGTAATTTTATAACTACAGTGGTAATACTTTTAGGGAAAATATTAATTTAAAGTCAGCTGTGATATGTTACTCATCAATAAAGAAACTTTAATGAAAGTGTGAGTCATTTGGGCATTCTTTTAACATCTGTGAATATTGAATCAGCAAGGTATCAAATAAAAAGAACCAATTTTTGTCATTTGTTTGTTTATAAACACAGTGTTGCTTTTCTGTGCCAGGAATTGTTCTGAACACTAGAAATACAGCAGTGAGCACATCAGACTTAAAAAAGAATCAAGATGAAGACTCTGCCTTTTTGACATTGGCTTTAGTAAAATTGTTTAGTTATATAGAGTCAGTTCTTAATAGGATTTATAAGCTTGGTTACTTAGTGGGAAACATGTTGCTTAATTCAGCTAATACTAATTTTCTTCCCTTACAGTTACTGGACCCCTCTCAGAACTGCAGATTGCGTATGTTAGCAGAGAAACACTACAGGCAGGTCATATTTAAACTACTATTATCTATTAAATATTTACATGCTATGCTTTATTGTTAGAGGACAAGATAATCTAGTTTGGTAAACTCTTGAAAATGTTTGATACAGCTGTATTATTTTACTTACTTATATTCTGTTTTTGTGGTGCTAGGGGTTGAACCCAGGACCTCACACATGCTAGGCAAGTGCTCAACACCAAGCTATATTTCTGGCCCTTAATACATTTATAGACTATTAGAAATGAAAGCCATATTTATAATTAAATACTATAAAGCCCAAAGATTATAATAGAACCTAGACTTCAAATACTATTGGTCTGTATATTTTCCTCTTAACAACAAAGAAAGGCTTGAAAATTCAATAGTATCAGAGGAATTAAAATTTATTCTGATTATAGTGGGACATGCACTTTAAAATTTAAATTGTACAGTTTACTAAATGTTATTTTAGAAAAATTAGTGGTTCTGAGCTTTCTTTGTATTTCTCATTATGATTCTTCTATAATATTTCATTAAAATGAGTTGATACTTTGTTTTTATAGAGTAAATAAACTACTACTCAATTGTGCATATGATGAATCTTGCTTATTTTTCTGGTTTTTTTTTTTTTTTTTTTTGAAACTCTAGGGTTTATATTATCTTCACAGTAAAGGAAAAATGCACAGAGATATAAAGGTATACATTATATTTTGGCCTGTTTTTTCTTTCAAGTAATCTAATGCAGTTGCTAAACAGATGTCTAGGTTATTCTGTTTGATAAGTTTGCTACCTGAAATATATTATGATATTAAACATGAGCGATCCATGTAAGACTTATGCTCTTAGAGTAGCATTGTTGAGGCAGGATCACATGCAATCAAGTCTGCCCCTAAAATGTGGAGTGGTGCATTAGTTTGGAGTTTTGCTCGGTTGGTTATGGTTTGCAGGTATTTGGAGACATCATCCGTGTAGGTCAGGCTGTCCTCAGACTTACTATGTAGTGGAGAATGTATTTGAATTCCTGTTACTTTCGCATCTGTCTCCCAAGTGCTGGATCATAGACAAGCACCACCACACCTGGTGGATTAGTGTTTCTATCGCTATTGTTTGTTATCTTGTGTTTGTTTATAAGATATAAATTAGTTCTGTAGCTTCCATAAGACCACAGTAAATTGAGTACTGAATCATCTACTAAGTTTGGAGCTCTTAAGGTAATGAAAGATAGTTGTGTGAATGAGGCCCTGGCAGCTCCTGGTGGGATTAGCTCAGCCTGACAGATCTCCTCAGGGTATTTCTACTGTGCTCTTCAATAGAAGCCTTCTTCCTTTTGTTTATTTCTTCTTCTTTGTTTTCTTCCTTAAGCCATTCTCTCCCTCTCTTATTTTCTCAACTTTTTAACTTCTTAACCCTTTGTGGGAGAAGTGACTCTGCTTTCCTAGCCCCTGGTGAAAGCCTGGACTCTGTCCTCAGAAAATGTTCCCTGGAATGTGGACTCCTGCTCTAAATGCTTCTCACTTAGAGCCCAATAAAAGACATGAACAGAGGCTTTGTGCTTGGAAGGTAAAGGAGCTTCTGTGGGGTCAGAGTGTAAGGAAGGGCCCAGTCATGAGCAGTGGATGATGGGGAAGGAGGTCAGAGTGTAAGGAAGGGTCTAGCCATGAGTAGTGGATGATGGGGAAGGAGGTCAGAGTGTAAGGAAGGGTCTAGCCATGAGCAGTGGATGATGGGGAAGGAGGTCAGAGTGTAAGGAAGGGTCCAGTCATGAGCAGTGGATGATGGGGAAGGAGGTCAGAGTGTAAGGAAGGGTCTAGCCATGAGCAGTGGATGATGGGAAGGAGGTCAGAGTGTAAGGAAGGGTCCAGTCATGAGCAGTGGATGATGGGGAAGGATTGGTAGGTTTTTCTCAGAAGTGGAGATTAGCATCTTCTCCAAGTTGAAAGAATCTGAACAGAAATATAAAGTAAAGTATGAGACCCTTTTGAAGACTATAATATCTGTATTGTATTATTGAGCAGGGAGTGTGTGGGTATCATAGGTGATGAGCTTGGTTTGGTAATTTCGTGGTCCTTTGTGCAAGGACCCTTGTCAGACTTTAGGGTCTGGGTAAATTCTGACGTCTATGGGCACATCCTCTGCCCTGTCTAAGCGTCTACCATATTCCGTCTCCCTGTGTTTCTGTGGTAACCTTCCTGCTCTCACTGCTTCCATTCTTGGGTGGTTCTCTAGTTGCCACTGTAATTGACAAATGGATCATGTCGCTCCCCAGCTCACCAGCACCATTGATTCCCATAGTATTCACAGGGAAATGCAGGTCTTGGACCGTGGCCAGCAGGGTCATGTGACCCAAGCCCTACATGCCCTTGTTTGAGCTGGCCTCACACTCAAGTCTTCTCTGGCACTCATTGTAATGAGACTTTCTCTAACCTGCCAGCTCCCAAATAAAGACAAAGTCCTCTTAATTATGAAAGCTTGGCCTTTAACTTAGGCTTGTTTCTAACTGGCTCTTATAACTTACATTAACCTATATTTTTACTAATCTATGTTTTACCACATGGCTTTTATCATTATTCTATTTTGTTCCGATCTCTTGTTGCACCTCCGTTAACTCCTCCTGCCTCCCCTCTCTCTGCCCAGAAGTCCCTCCTGTCCCATGTGCCCAGCTATTGACTGTTGTATACCAGTCACAGTAATACACCTTCACAGTGGGCAGATATCCCACAACACAGCCACGCTAACTTTACTATTCCTGGAATATGTCAAGTTCATTCTGTGTTTGCGGTCCTTTCTTCCTAGAATGTTCTTGTTCCAGATTTGGGGTGTGACTTTCTTCATTGAGACCTCTGCTCAAATGCCATCAGCTTTCAGAGGACTCCTTTCCATTCTTTGTTTTCAGAGAGTTTGTTCCTACCTGACTTTGAATCTCTTGTTTCATCAGAAGTAATCATGTTTCACCTTCTTTCTCACCTACATATGCAAACACAGAACTTAAGTACCTGGCTGGCAGCCAGTTGTCTCTCAGAGAGGGGGATGGATAGAGGAAAGAACAGGTGGGTCAGAAGCTGTGATGTGTATGTGGGATGGTAGAAGTTGTAACTTAGGGACATTAACATGACAGTGGGGAGAATGTTGGAGAGGAGGGGAGAAGGTTAAAGGCCACAATGGGCCTTCTTCCTCTTCTGTTGCCCCCAGACCACAGCTATCAGAATGGATGACGTTCTAGGTGCCTAGAAGACTCCATTTTCTTTCTGGTTTTTTTCCTGGTTTTTTGAGACAGGGTTTCTCTGTATAACCCTGGCTGTCCTGGAACTCACAGAGATCCCCTTGCCTCTGCCTCCCCAGTGCTGGGGTTAAAGGCATGTGTCATGACTTCCCTCCCTCCCTCCCTCCCTCCCTCCCTCCCTCCCTCCCTCCCTCCCTTCCTCCTGTCTTCTCTCTTTCCCACTTCCTTTCCTCCTCCCTTCTTCTTTCTTTCCCTTCTTTCTCTTTCGGTTAGAAGTAGGGGATCTAAGAACATTTCCCTGAGCTATAACCATACCAGCGATTGGATTAAAGAGCTGCCTGCTTTGGTGTGTACATTTAAAAATAATGGGGATGGCTGTGGTGATTGAAATGTGAGGCTAAAAAACATTTCAGTGTAGCAATGCTATGTGTTCAGCCAAGAAATAGCATTTAGATTAAAATGTATCACTTTTGTGTTAGTATTCATACCGTGTTAATATTTTTAGGGGAGTACATTCTGTAAACATTATGAAATTAAAAAGTGGATAGCGATGTTTTTTTGTAATTAAGTAACACTTTAATTGAATACATCTTAAACTTAAGCATTTATAGGTCTAAGGCTATGGTTATTTAATATGTATAGTTAACCTAATATATATTTCACCTAATAAAACATCTGCTTCCCACTCAACTAAAATGTTCTCCCTTTGAAGGGCGCTAACATTCTATTAACGGATAACGGTCATGTGAAATTAGGTAAGTAAATCAGAATTTCATCACATGCACACATCATTTCCGAACTGTAGTTGAGTTTGGTTTGGGGTTTTGTTTGTTTTTCAGGACGACAAGTCCTCCATCCTAGATCACCCTAGGGATAGCGTGTTTGTTTTTTCAGGACTCCAGTCTCTGTCAGGCTTTGGTCATCTCTAAGGATGGCGTATTTATTTTCTAATGGAGATCTCATTTCAGGCCCGTCAGCTCTCTGTCTTGTTTCCTCCTCCTAAACAGGTGTGAAATTTGTTCTTCACAAGAAACACATAGTTGCAAAGATACCATGAAGCCATATACATTGGGACTTTTTTGCCTCTAAACCTAGGAGTTGGGCTTCCAGCAGAAAGTCTCTATAAGACTGTAACCAGAGAGAAAAAACATCCCGTAGCTCCACAAATCCTACATCATTTATCCAGCTTTAAAAAGCAAACACACTATTATTTTAGATGCTAAGTGTTGCTTTACTTTAAACAGTAACTTACAAAGTATAATTAAAATAAAGTTCAGAGCCAGAAATTACTCAGTATGTATTTAAGGCTAGAAAAGTATTCAATATAGTATAACTAATATAAAAAAATTGTTTTGACGCTATTTAGGACAAATCAAATGTCAAAATATGCACTTTTTTTTTTTTTTTTATTTTTTAAAATAACAGTGTCAGTAGGGCTCTTGGGATGTTAGCTCAGTGGCAGCTCTTGCCCAGAATGTACAAGGTACTGGTTTGTCTCCAGCTCTATAACATAAACAAAACTGCTTTGAACGACAGTCTACTGTAGGATTGATCAGATTGACAGTTTTCCTGATCGGCCTGTCAGCATGAGGAAAGCAGAAAGGATCACCGTGTTCTCTTCAGTTCTGTGCCCGTGTTAGAACTGAGCCTACCTAAGGAGCAGTGGCAGATCCCCACTGATAAGGAGCAGTGGCAGATCCCCACTGATAAGGAGCAGTGGCAGATCCCCACTGATAAGGAGCAGTGGCAGATCCCCACTGATGACCAGCGTTGTGCTGCAGAGCTAAGGATTTGGGAAAGGTCGTGGTTGGGGTTCTTGTCTAGCCAAGTGCATTTACCAGTGGGCCCCTTAATTTGCAGATGTCACTTTGGGTCTGACAGAGAGAAAATAGATATACAGCTACTTAAGAGTCCTTTCTCACAGTACTCCTTGAGATAGAGATTCCTAGAAACTAGAAATTATGATATCCATAAGTATCCGTTTCAATCTTCCCAGCCCTTTCTTGTCTGATCTGATGTTAGCCTTTGTTGTCTGGTTCATGTGAGTGACGTGGGCTCCATCAGGCTCTGCTTCTGACTACTTTGTGACGTTTTAATAGTCCATCAAAGTTAACAAAACATAACAAGTCAGAGTGTTCCATTTCTATACTTTGATGAAAATAGCTACTTTTGCTATTACCTTAAGTGATCTCATTTGCTCTTTTTTTTTTTTTTTAATAGCTGATTTTGGAGTTTCTGCACAGATAACAGCTACAATTGCCAAGCGGAAGTCCTTCATTGGCACCCCCTATTGGTAATTTTATTTTAATTCACTTAAAATTTTTACTGTCTTGTCATTATTAGATACAGTATTTCTTAAGACTGCTCAGAATTCCTAGGCCTAAGCTGTGAAGGTAATCAGTGAGTTTAGTAACTTAAGCATGTTTTCTTATGGATGGATTACGTGGTCAAAAAATATCTTACATACTTATTTTCATAAAGCAGGAAATTCTTTAAAGTTTGGTACAGTTGTTAGGGTCCTGATATTTAACACATATTTAGTGTTTTATACCTTACCTTTTCATCCTACATGTTCTAATGATGATATTATTCACAGTTTTTAAAACCCTTGCTGGTTTGGTTGTTGCTAGGACCTGAGCATGCTACGTAAGCAGTCCACCACTGAGCTTCTCCCCAAGCCCTTCTTCAGCCTTGGTTGACTGTGATCACAGGCAGGTTTCTGAGCACTTGGAATCCTCCCTGCGAGGCCACAGTTCAATCCCTCAACCTCTGTCTGGTAGCCTCACCCATAGACCTTCCTTTCTGGTCACACCTGTCTGTAGACCGTCTCTCCTGTGGGAGGAGGACCGTCTTATTCTTACGTACAGCACTGATTTAGCCTCTTAACTCTGCTGGATGACTTAGCACTGACTGCTGAAGCGGGAGCCTGAGGATTAGTAGGGAATGAGCTCTAGACACTTAATTTGTCAGGATGAAGCTCGTACTCACTCAGCGGCTTTCAGTGGAGGATCACCATGAAGAGAAAGCAGACTCCCAGCATCCCACACATTCCTTGTATCCACTGCTGACCTCTGGCGGCTCCTGTGACCTGTGTCTCTATAGCTTCAAGTGCCCTACACCGGAGTCATGCCACGTGCAGCCATCACAGAACTTTGTTATGGCTGTGCTCTTGCCTTATCTGCTAGGCTTTTTGGTTAAAAACAAGTTTTTCTAAAGCATTCACTTTAATTTTGGTCATAGCTTAGTCTTTTCACCTATATAAGAGTGTTCAGCCAGGCATGCTGTCACATGCCTTCAATCCCAGGACTGGGAAGGCAGAGGCAGGCAAATCTCTGTGAGGAGACCAGCTAGGTCTCCAAAGTGAGCTCCAGGACAGCGAGGGCTGTTACACAGAGAAACCTTATCTCAGGGGAAAAAAAGAGTGTTGATAATATGTCATTAATTGTGTTTGTGGCACTGGTTCACAGATGACAGGCACACCGGACTGTAAATGGCAGGAGTAGAGGCACTATCTGGGTGTAGCTGGTGCTGCTTCCTGAGGTCAGCGACTGAGTGCCAGCCTCTGCAGGGCTTCTGCCTTCTCCAGCTGCCCTCCCTCAGTGACTCAGACCCGGCACACTTTGAAATTTATTTTTCTTATCACAATTTAAATGTTCACAAAAGCTATTTCAAGATGAAATCATTTTTAAGACAGTGTTTTGAAAATTGCCTGGTTTTCCTGTTTGTTGGCTTGTTTGTTTTTGTGACTGACCCAACTCTCCTACAGTCATACTGAACAGCAGTATGCACATTCCTAAAGCACCCACACAACTTGCTCTTTTGAACTGGGAAAGGTGCATGTTTTTCTCAGTTGTTTCTAAAACTGGTTTGGAATGTCAAAGTTTGTGTTTCTTTAAAATTAACCATTTAAAGAAATTAAGGCATAATTAGACTAAAACAATAGCAAAGTTAAAAGGAATTTAAAAGCTACCAAATGTGGGTAACTTCCCTCTGAATAAAACATTTTGAAAAGGAGGCATTCATTCTGATAACTTTTTTATTATTTCAATAAAACTTTTTTAAAACATTCAAAGTTTATAGCAAATACAAATTAAGTACTGACTGTGAAAACTCTTGGTACTGGAGAAATAGTGAGATAAAAGCAATGAGCAAGTTGCAGGCTAGTGATATGTCGTGGAAGCAATTACAGCCATTTGTTAACAAATGTTATTCCTTTATAGAACTTTGGAGAATAGAGATTAGGATGTGTTCAGGTTACTGTCATGCTGGTAAATCTTCATAAACTGTAGTGTAGGTAACAATGAAGGAAGCACAGGGAAGTTGAGGTGCCTCTTACATACAGTACATCTACTTTCAGACATCAAGTACTAAACAAAGCTTAGCTTTTGACAACTCTATGTGCCTCTTGTGAGAGTAAAGGGAAGCACAGCAAACACAAAGTCTCTGTTTTCTGGATGATTTCCTACAGGATGGCCCCAGAAGTCGCAGCTGTTGAGAGGAAAGGAGGGTACAATCAGCTGTGTGACCTCTGGGCGGTGGGCATCACAGCCATCGAGCTGGCCGAGCTGCAGCCACCCATGTTTGACCTTCACCCAATGAGGTCAGTGTGCCCATGCTATGCCCATTGCAGACTGATGCTTATTTGCTATGTCATGACTTTACTTTAGCCTTGTTGGGACTAGATAGCAATGTATTCCTGTTATTGGAATGTGAAATGTTTTATTTGTTTTCCAGGGCATTATTTCTAATGACAAAAAGCAATTTCCAGCCCCCTAAACTAAAAGATAAGTTGAAGTGGTAAGTATCTTTGTTTATTGACTTTTATAGCAAGATGAGCAGAAAGAGAATTAAAATACAGAAGCCTAATTTTCAACCTTTCTTAGGTCAAATAGTTTCCATCATTTTGTGAAGATGGCCCTAACCAAAAACCCCAAAAAAAGACCCAATGCAGAAAAGCTGCTACAGGTACTACTTTACTCCAAAACATTCACATATTTGTAAGCTACTGTGTTTAACCACGTTTCTAAAGTGTTTTGTGTGTTTTTTAGCACCCCTTTGTCACCCAGCCTCTGACAAGGTCTTTGGCAATAGAGTTGCTGGATAAAGTGAATAATCCAGATCATTCCACATACCATGATTTTGATGATGACGACCCTGAGGTAGGAATTGTTTTCACTAACTAGTGCATATAATTCTCTGTGTGTATGAATTAGTATTTGAACTTTTTTATCTAATTAGCTATTGGTTGGGGGGGTAACTAATTCTTTGTCCTGGAAAGTCACTTGCTAGATTTTTCTTACTGGCTATTTGGTAACAGCTTTGGAAGGTGGCAAAGGCAGAGTCACTTAATCCACTTGCTGAAGTTACTGTAGCTCCTGCAGAGTAGTCACTTAGTTGCTGAATCATGAGAACACCTAGGCGATGCTAAGTCATAATCTCCAGTCTCCTTGAAATAATCCTTGTACCAAGCTTTGTAACATATTGGGAGCTGGTAAAAGTACAGTTAGTTTGTTAACAACTAAAACAGTGATTCTCCACTGTGGAAATAAAAACAAGCCAGTATGTGTTAGAGATAGCATACCCTAACATGAGGGGAAGGTTTAGTATTAGTGGAAACCCCATTTCTGTTAGCATAGCATATTTACCACTCCTGGCATAGTAAAGCCATGTGCCTGGGTCAGTTCAGTATTTGTGGCACAGACAAATGCTGTCACTGCCTTCAGTGGATGGACTGCTGGGCACTCAAAATGGTGCAGAGTCCAAAAGCGACACTAAAGGAACTAATCCTCTCCAGATTCAGGTGGATGGTCAGCTTGTCCTTGGGGAGAACCCTGTGTCAGCCCTGCACTGTGCCCAGCTCTCATGCTTACACACTATAAATAGACTCTCTCTTTGATAGGTTCTAAAAAGAAGTTTGAGTATGAAAGTTAAATGTAAAGCATGTTTGATCCAGTACCAGGGAGGTAATTAGTCTTTGCTATTTTTGAGGAAACTTGGCTTTATAAATTAGACTGTTATTCAGGAGGTCCTATATCTGCATGGTACAGGGCTGTGAAAGTGGCCTCTAGGCCAAATGTGGTAGTATACATTTGGAATCTCAGCACTCAGGAGGCTTAAGCAGGAGTGTTATAAGTCAAGGTCAATTTGAGGTGTATAATAAGACCCTAGACCATGTAATCAGAAACTCTTCAAAGCAGTCTTAATAATAAATGGGAATAATTAGATTTTTCCATGAGATTTTAATTTTTTGCCAAAACTTATTATCAATTATATACATATGGGGAGATGAATGATATTGTCGAGTATTAATATGTAAAAGGAAGTAAAGCTAATACTTGTGTGTTTCATTTTCATGTTGAAAAATAATGTAGATCACTTATCACCTAATAGCCTACTGAGCAGTAGCTACCAAGTATACGGCACCTTGTCCTGGAGCGTCATGACACACAGAGCTTTCTACCATAGTCCTTTCTGAGTCTCCTCTCTAATACTGTTGTTCACATGGAGCTGGTGAGCTGAAAAGCTAGGCTTGGTGTTGTATTTGATGCAGTTAAACTAGCATACTGTAGTGATGGAAACTGAGCCACGTTGTAAGGAACTGGTGTCATTTCAAGCATGGTAACTGCAATTCATGCTCATCAGCAGTCCAAACAGTGCAGTGTGCGCTGGATTGGTGCCTGAACTCAGCCTACTCTTAACACATCTCCTTCTTGAACTGTGTCCAAAGAAAACAATTGATATGGAGACACTATGGAAGAAGGATTCTAAAGGCTCCATGCAGCAGCAGTGGGGGTGTGTGAACCTCCTGCATAGAAGAAACTTGTTAGACATTGTTATCACCTGAGGTGGACTCTCCATCCAACTTCAAGTGTAGGGTGGAGCTGCTGAGGGTTTCAAATATGGCCTCATGACTCCCTAAGGCTGGAACAGCCCCAAGGCTTATCCCCACTATGCCTTTTCTTGGGGGCAATCGCTTAGAAGAATTCTGATAAAAGGAAAGACAAGAGGGGACTATTCCTTCAAAAAAACAAATATAAAGGGGAAAAAGAGTGTTCGCTGAAGAAAAATTGTCCTTAATGCTTCTGGCATTGACTTCCTTGAGTTTCTCTCTGTTCACTTAGTGGAAAAGGCTTCAGCGGATTTTCTTTAATTACGGTTTTCCCCTCTGCCACATTTCTCTGTGGTTTCTTTTCAAAAGCTGGTAGCAGCCTTTAAACAGCTATTGGATTATGGAAATATTCAGTTAATTCATATTCAGCCCAGTGAACATTATTAGGAAACTACTGTGGATGAAATACATGCCCTAATCTTCAGAAGCTCTGTTTTAGGAGTAAGGAAAAAAAAAATAGCCACTTCCTATGAGAGAAGGCAGACAGTGCTGCAGAGAAATTGACACTGTTGTGTGCAGTGTGGCCTGAAGGAAATGCAGGAAAGAACCAAAAATTCAAAACATCAAGAGTGTTTTACATTTTATTAATATTATTTTAATTGTGTGCATGCCTGTGTAGGTATGTGCATGTGAATGTAGGTGTGCACAGAGGTGTCGGCTCCCCATGGTGTTGGAGTCACAGGTGGTTGTTAGCCACCTGACACAGGTGCTGAAGAATCAGCCCCTAAATCTAAATGCTTGGATTCAGTGTTCAAATACTCCATGTCCCTGAATAGTATCCATGAGCAATGACTTCGGTCAAAGAAACTTATCTGTGATTAAGATGATGGTTCTAGACTGATGCTTCTGTGGCCACAGAAGCACTCACCACTCAAGCCTGACAACCAAGTTCCATCCACAGAACCTGCCTTGGCTAGAGAGACCTGAGTCCTCCAAGTTGTCTGTGGTCCTCTGTGCACACCCTTGGTGCATGTGCACTCACCATACACACACCCAACAATCAGTATTACTATAAACATACAACTAACAATTTATTCTGTTTTCACGGATTCCTATTCAAATAATGGACTTCTTCACGTTAAATAACAGCATACAGCACATGATATAAGTATGTTTGGAATAAACTTTTAAGGAAGCTTAAAACATTAACATATTTTACTTCGGGATTTATTATCATTGCCTGCAGTCACTGTGCTAAGTCTAACTGGAGGAGGAACGGGTACAGTCACAGTCACAGTCACGGTCCATCACTGAGGGAAGCCAGGAGCCAAAGCAGGCACCACGGAGGAACACAGCTTACTGTCTCGTTCTTCATGGCTTTCCTATACCACCCAGGACACCTGCACAGGGTGCACTGCCCACAGTAGGCTGAGCCCTCCCATATTAATCATAAATTGAAAAAAAACCAATGCTCCGTAGTTGACTACTGGTCAGTCTGATGGAGGCATTTCTCCTAGCTTGTGTCAAGTTCACAAAAATATAACCAGCACAGCCGTTACCTCTCTTAAAGGAAGATTATACTTTTTATATTTTGTAAAATTCCTAGAAAATTTAAGGGAGATTATAGTTGGGGTGGATACAAGCCTCTTTTTAGGTAAGATGTATGTACCTGGTTATGTTTTTAAAGACCTGAAAGCAAACTTAATGACATCAAAGCATGTTCACTTGACCTAGGACGATTGGCATCCATTGTCCCTAAAACTCCAGAGAGAATTAGATTTGAATTTGAGCCTCATGGTCTGTCGACTCCAGACTTTGCTAGTGAGTGGAAGCAGGCATGGATAATCTGGGAAGGGGCTTGGTTATACTCCAGTGGGAACTGACTCTGAGCCAGAGTTTGCTAAGTCTTCACCTACAAGATTGATTGAGGGCCCACCTACTCCCTTCATAGCGGGCCGGGTCAGACAAGCATCAGTTGTGATGTGAGCAGCTGCAGTGTGGGGCCAGAAGCATAACAGTATCCCCAGCTTCTTCCTTTTAGTTGCCAGTAGCATCCTTTGATCTCCAGTTGTGAAACCAGAAATGTCCCCAATAATGTCATCTATCTCTTTATGTACAAAATTTCCTTCTGGCTATAAAACACTAGCTTGCCAAGCATGGTGACACTTCAGTCATTGCCATTAACAGGGCCACAAGTTTAAAGCCAGTGTTTGCTACATAATGAAATCCTACATGTGTTTATAAGTAAATAAACTGGCTATGTTAACTAGCTAGTGCTGTCATATAGTTCTTTGTTCAGTATAAACCTTACATTCTTACTTAGTTCATATTTAAAGGGTCTGTGTTTGCATTTGTGTTATCTAGTAATATATTAGTCATAGAATCTATGAATAATAATAACTTGAACAAACATGAAATGGCTTCTAAAGGCTAAATTTTTATGTACTTTTCAAGAAACTTTTTTTTAAGGCAAAGCCAGTCATGGTTGTGCAGACCTATAATCTCAACCTTTGCAAGGCAGAGGCAAGAAAATTAAGAGTTCAAGACCAACCTCCACTACATAGAAAGTTTGAGGCTATTCTGAGCAACATAAAACTTTAAATTAAGAAGAAATAGTGAGGCATAGTGATGCACATTGGTAATGGCAGATGTGAGGTAGAGGCAAAGTGAGTAAAAGAAGGCCAGCCTGGGCTACATAAGGATACTGTGAATTAAAGGAGGGCATTAGTGAGATGGCACAGTGGTTAAGGATAAGAGCTCTTACTGCCAAACCTAAGGTCCTGAGTTCAATCCCTGGAGCATGCCTGTTGGAAGGAGAAAAATGACTCACCCTAGTTGTCCTCTGACCTCCATGGACATACCGTGGCATGTGGGTCCATACATGTGCACGCACATAAAAGTAAATAATAAATGCAATTGTGTTTGAACAAACCAATCTTATAAGTTACTTCAGTCTTAGGCATGGAAAGCACTTTTTAAAAAGAAAGTTGAAAGTTATTCACCATTGTGAGTGGTTTGTCTCTTTAAATGCCGTGTGTAATTATTTTCTTCGTTGCTTTTATGAATTACTGTTTCCTCCAGCACTTAGGAACTTAGCACAGCAGATTTTATGACTAGTGTACATTACATTTACTGAGAATAATTTATTTTTTAAAAGTCAAGCTTAAATTTTGTCTATTTGTTGAGATTGTATCTGTGTGGCCTTTGTCTCGTCAGAGCCCCCACTTTCCCAGATTCTGAACTCCGTTTGCCTGTGATCTCTTCCTTTTTGGCCACAGTAACCAGGGTAACTTGTGCCCAGTGTCATTCCACCCACTTTTACCTCAGGCTGGTGTCATAATAGCCCTCTCTCTATGTACATTATTTGGAGGAGGCTTTATTGTAAACTGTCTTAGTCAGTACATGCGAATTGAAACTCCACCATGGCCTACAGATCATCTTTTCTGTCTAATCACATAACTTCTGGGAATCTGATTCCCAAAGAGTTTCCTTAAACCTAAACTTCCCTCATCTTTTCAATGCTTTGAGTCCTTAGAAGCTTTTATGAACAACCCCTTTACAAATTAAATGACCGCTTCTGGGCTTATCTTTTACTAGCAGGAATTATAATGGTGTATCTAAAAGCCAGAGAGACTAAGACAGAACGAAGAACATGCTCTTAATGAAGGGGGTGGGGGCTTCTGAGAAACAAATACTGAAGTGGACAGAAACATAATCAGACAGTTTTGAGCAGTCTTGTTTCGGTCAGTTCAGTTATTGTGGGAAAATGAAGCATGCCATTATCCTTCCCCTCTGCACGTGAGTGTGTATTTAATGTCATTTCAAAAGTCTGTGAGTGAAAAGACACCTCAGGGCCAGGTGGCTCAATGGGTAAAGGTGTTTGCTACCCAACCTCATAACTGAGTTCCATCCCTGGACCCACATAGTGGAAGGAAAGAGCCAACTCCCCCAGGTTGTCCTCTGACTGCCACACACATGCATGAATGTGTACACATAAAAAAACAGTAAAAATTAAAATGAGTAAAAGATGTCTGGGCTCCATTATTATGAAATGCTGTCTGCAGATCTTCATTGTGCTGTCTTTCCTTTCTCTTCATGATGCTCTTAGTTTTAATTCTTGCATTTGGAAGCAATCTCTTCATACTACCCAGCTGGCATTCATCACCTGGGATAAATCCTTTTGCCTCAACCCCCAGAGTAGCTGGGACTATAGATGTGCTCCCCTCTGCTTCTGGCTCAGTGGTCCTCGACCATCCTAATGCTGCCACCTTTAATATGGCTCCTCATGTTGTGCTGACCCCAACCATAATATTATGTTTCTTGCTACTTCATAACTTTAATTTTGCTATGGTTTCAAATCATAACGTAAATACCTGATATGTAGGACATCTGTATGCAAACCCCATAAACGGGTCACTTGATACCCTCTAGGTATGAAACAGGTTGAAGAGCACCGTTCTGACTCCTCTACCTAAGTATAACCAATTCATTCTTATGAACTGGGTCTGTGGCCTGTTGTTATGTGTACAAATAACAGAGTCGTGATTTGATGTTTTGTGTATTTTACCTAGTTAGAGAAGCATGTTCTTCCAGAATAAAAACAGTTGGCTTTGAGCAGACCTACGTAGTTTGAACTGATATGTGATCACCCCTTTAAAGTACAAAGTTTTGCTTTAATTCTTATTTTGTAAAATGAAATATTTTATTTATCTTTGCATAATTTTGTGGCCAAAGCTGGCCTGATTGTCTGGTATTACATATCAAGAATTTTGGTTGTTTTTTTTTTTTTTTTTTTTTTTTTTAAGCCTCTTGTTGCTGTACCACATAGAATCCCTTCAACAAGTAGAAACGTGAGAGAAGAAAAAACACGCTCGGAGATAAATTGTGAGTACAGACCACTGCCATGTTAATTCATGACCAGAAATGAGGTTTTAATGCTGTCGCTTAGTTAGAATTTTTTCTTTTTTTTTTTCCTTTGTAAACACTGTTATATGTAAAGTTTAAAGCACCTAACTTTTATTTTCTTTATTCTTTGGAACTTTTGGATATAAGAAAGGAGATATATATGTTACACTTTGGAGGAAAAAGTAAAGGATGGGAAGTAAGGAAAATAGACATTATGGAGGGAGTGCATCTTAGCTCCATGAAGTACCTGAGCTTGTTAAATGCAGCCTGTGGCTCAGTAGATATGGGTATAGCTTCAGACAAGCTCCCAGTGTGTGCATGTGCCTATGCCAAAGAGCACACTATGTGAACTAGAGAGATGTCTGCAAACCAGCTGTGAGTTACCTGGGACTTAAAGGTAGCTTCTCGGGCTTCACTCATCCAGAGCCTGCTAGAGGGCTGGTCTCAGTGGCCCTGGAGTCTATCCATTGAGCTCTTGATCACTCTCTGCTAATTTACACCAATAGCCGTCAACTTTTATGTGTCTGTGTATGTATGTGCTGCAGGAAAGCTAACGTCTCTGAGGCTCCTGTGTACTCTGTGTACGTGTCACTGGATAGGGGCAGAGAGCACACAGGCTCTTGCCTTTAACAAGTGTCATACTCTCCATATGTTGAGGAAACAGCAGGATTAAACTCCACTTTTGCCTATTTATGGGTTTGGAATATGAGGCTTTCAAATCCTAAGAGTTTCTGCTGTGATAAAACAACATAACAAAAAGCAATTTGGGGAGAAAAGGATTTATTTCATCTTACAGCTTATAAGCCATCATCTAGGGAAGGTTCTTGACAGGAACCAAGGTAGGGCCGGAGCCAATGGCCATGGAGAATACTGCTTACTGGCTTGTTTTTGTGGCTTGCTCAGCCTACAGTGACACCACACTAGTGAGCTGGACACCCCTCAGGCATTTTCTTAATCAAGGTTTCTCCTCTTGGATGACTCTAGCTTGTGTCAAGTTGGAAAAGCAAACAAAACCCAGCTGGTACAAGGCATTTTATGATTACATGTAAAGTTTGCTGTAGACAAGAGTGTTCCGTGAAGTTACTATAAAGATAGGCTTTGGAGTATATTCCTTTTTCGCAATGTCTTGTTTCTAGCTGCCTGGTATTTCCTTGTGTGACTTGTTCCTAACTAAATGGCATTCAAGCAGCAGGTCTAAAAGCTTGTTTGCAGGAAGGCTGTTTGTTGCACTTTCATGTTTAGGAAATTCCTCTGCCTTCCACTGTTTCCTTGTGTATGTGAAAGGAAGTGGTAAGAAAAATAGATGGTTATAGGCAGAGGTCTGGCAGTGCTGTACTCTGGGACAGTCGGTAGTCATTTAAACGGTAGCTGGAAGAAGACTGGCAGAGGCATGTCACAACTCAGGGAACACAATGTCACAACATAAGTGTGTGTTCTCCTGGGAATGCATTCCCATCCATAGCGTTCAGGAACAGGAAGAGATGCTAAGCACTATTTTTAATACTTTGGTGAAAGTTATTTTGTAATCTTTGATGTGAGGTTGTGTGTAAACAGTGATAAAGGACCCCTTCTTGGACATTCTACTCCAGGCCATCCTTTGACATCTGAACTCAGTGTACACATGCTCACTCACATACACTCTCACACATAGCTGGGCTATATAGAACTGTTTCATAGCACTTGGAAACCTATGTGAGGTTTTCAAATTTCTTGGTTCCCTTTAATTGATACTAAATATTCATGATTTTAAAAAAGGATTTATTTTTGTTTTCTGTATATGGGTGTTTACCTGAATACATGTGAGCCATATACATGCAGTGCCCAGGGGGCCAGAAGAGGGCATCAGATTCCCCTGGACCTGGAGTTAACAGATGATTATGAGCCACTATGTTGGTGCTAGGAACCAAATCCAGATCCTCTGGAAGAGGAACCTGGCTCTTAATGACTAAGCCATCACTTCAGACTCATTATTTACACTTTACATGTAAAGTTAAAATTAGAAAAATTATCAAAGTAATTATGCGGAAACTAGTTCTTTCCCTCATTTTAGTTGACAATACCTGTTTTGGATAACCTTTTTTTTTTTTTTTTTTTTTTTTTTTTTTTTTTTTTTTTTTTTTTTTTTTTTTTTTTTTAGTAGTTTATTTAATGTGCATTGGTATGTGTAAGGGTATCAGATCCCATGGAACTGGAGTTACAGATAGTCATGAGTAGTCATGTGGGTTCTGGGAACTGAACTCAGGACCTCTGGAAGAATAGCCAGTACTTACTGTTAACTACTGAGCTGTCTCTCCAGCCCCTTGGCTAACATTCTTAGTAGTTAACTGTGATATCTTTTCTTCCTTTTGTTTTTGCTGTTAGCTCAGGCTGGCCTTGAGGTCTCTATGTAGCCCATGGTGGAAGTGATTTTTTTGCCTTAGCCACCTCACAAATCTTTATACTTGCAATTGATTTTATTTCAGTAGTCTTTCTTACTTTGCATAGATTATAAAAGCAGAGAGATCAAAGGCGAAGGCAGTGAAACACGCTGTATATCAGAGCACCGAAGGATAGGGGACTGCAGAACAGTTCAGTTGACTGGAAAACACACAATGCCTCTCAAAGATCTTGAGGGTCAGAAGTCTAGAACAGCATGTATCTCAGTCACTGTTCTTCTGTTGTTATGAAGAGACACCATGGCCATGACAATTCTTAAAAAGGAAGCATTTAATTGGGGGTTATGCATGGCCCTCTACATTCTAATCCTCAGGCTGTAGGAAGAATGAGAAATGAGCCTGGTGTGGGGCTTTTAAAGCCTCAAAGCTCACCCCCAGTAACATACTTCCTCCTAGTCCTTTTCAAATAAAGCCGCCTCCTGCTGACTAAGCACTCAAATCTGAAATTATGGGGCCATTCTTATTCAGACCACCACATTTACAGCTTCTGAGGGTCGGTCCATTATGATTGTGCTGGGAGCATGGTGGCATACATGGCACTGGAACAGAAACTGAGGTCAACCAAGAGAGCCTGGGTCTGGCATGAACTTTTGAAACATGAAAGCCTCCTTCCAGTGACACACTTCCTCCAGTGAAGCCATAGCTAGTCCAAGGCCACACCTCCTAATCCTTCTAATCTTTGCAAACAGTTCCATTCCCTGATAGAGTCATTCTTATTCAAACCACTGTATTCCAATGGATGACCTCATAGGCTTGTAGTTATATCAGAATACAGAAATGCATTCAGTCCAACTTCAGAAGTCCCGATGGGCTATTACAGTCTCAATGCTGTTTAAAAGTTCAGAGTTTCTTTTGAGACTCATGGGAATCTCTTAACTGTAACCCCCTATAAAGTAAAAGTCAAAAAGCATATTTACTTCCAACATGAAATGGCACAGAATAGATATTACTATTTCAAAGTGAGGAAAGGAAGCATAGGGAAATAGTGGACCAAAGCAAGACCAAAACCCAGCCAGGCAGACTCCAAACTCTGCATTTCCATGTCTGATGTCAGAGTGTTCTTCAGACCTCCAACTCCTCAGCTTTGTTAAACTGCAACACACCGTGCTCTCTTGAGCTAGTTCCATGCCCAGTATTCAGGCACCCACGATTCAGGTATCTCTTAACATCCTGGGGTCTTGAACACAATTCAGGCTTCATCTTCACAGCTTCATGCAGAGCCCCTCTGGGCCTTCTTGCGGGGACAACCCTGACACACACCTGGCTTCAAAGGCTTTCCTTAGTCATGACTGGAGATTCCACAATCCCTTTCTTGGATCCTTGACTCTAAAGCTAGAACCACACGGCTGAAGCTGCCAAGTTTTGCTCTTTGATCGGTAACTTGGCTCCTCTCTTAATTAGGATTTCTCTTGCTGTAAAGAGACACCTTGACCATGGCAATTGTATTAAAGAAAAACATCTTAATTGAGGTAGTGGCTTACAGTTTTAAAGGTTCAGTCATTATCATCATAGCAGGGAGCATGGCAGCAAGCAGGCAGACATGGTGCTAGAGAATTCTGCATTTGATCCAAAGGCAACAGGAAGGGAACTGAGATACTGGGCAGTATCTTGAGCATCTCTGAGACCTCAAAGTTCCCCTCCACAGTGACACACTTCCTCAAACCAGGCCACACCTCCTAATAGTGCCACACCCTTTGGGGGCCATTTTCTTTCAAACCTCCACAGCTGCTCCTTCAGTTATGTGTGTTGTCAGTGCTCAAGCTTATCTTGAATTCTTTTACCTTTTACGCAAGTTGGAAGCTTAACTGGGTGAGCTAAGTAGTGGCCTGAGGTCACTCCTGCCTTTATTCCATTTAGCATGGACTTTTCTTTAATCTCTTCATCTGCTTGAACACAGGACTCAACTCCATTCTACTTCCTAGTGACCCTTTTCTCTCCTATTTTCCTATGTCCAGCATACTCCCTGTCATCACAGGTCTGCATAGAATGATTGCTGATAACCACACAGCACAGTCAATACTAGGTTACCTTGCAATCACCTCTGCTAGTGCCAGTAATTCCAAACTCTTCAGTTTAGCCTCAGGCAGATTTTTGGACCAGGGCAAAAGGCACCAAAATAGCACAAGAAAGGTCTCTGAGCCAGTTACTAATGTTCTTCCCTTCTGAGACTTTGTTATGCTGGGCTCCTGCAGTTCACATCTCCCTCAGCACCACTGTTGACGCTTTTACTCTGATGGCCATAAACACCCCACTTAAAGCATTCAACTGATTTTTAGTCCATAGTCTCAAAGTTTTCCATATTCTGCTGACAAGCATCATAGTCAGGCTTGTCACAATACCCCATCATTCTTGATACCAACTTATGTCTTAGTCACTGTTTCATTACTATGAAGAGACATCATGACCTCAGCAGCTCTTAGAAAAGGAAGCATTTAATTGGGGGCTGACTTACTGTTTCCAAGTGTCAGTGTATTATCATCATGGCAGGGAACATGTGGCATGCATAGCAGCTGGAGCAGTAGCCAAGAGCCACTTCCTGATTGGCAGATAGAGAGAAAGCCTGGACCTGGCATGGATTTTTAAAACCTCAAAGCCCACCACCAGTGACCCACTTCCTCCAACAAGGCCATACCTTCTAGCGCTTACAATGTTTTCAAACAGTTTCATTCCCTGCTGACTAAACTGGATCCAGTCTTTTTTAAACCAACCCAGCATGGTAGAGTGTTTGTGGCTCAGAACCTCTGGTGACATAGCTGTCAGGGTGTTATCTGGAGCTGTGATCTAGATGTCCTGGCTAGGCTAGATGGTTGCTTCCATACTCGTTTGACTGTTAGCTAAAGACCTTCACCTTAGGGCAGCTAACAAAGAGGTTTCCTCTAAACTGAATGTTCCAATGGAAAGATAGAACCTTACCTTGAAGATCAGCCATTAGTTCTCCATGTTTGCTCTGTCATCCCCACAGACTGACCGAGTATAGGAGAGGACTGCACAGCTTCTCCAAGGCTCAGACACAGAACTCACTGGGCCATCGTACAGGTGATTCCCACACTCACTGGTACCGACTCACGTCTGCCTCCCAAATAACCAAATAAAAGATCTCTTATGCTAGACCATAGCACATTTCAGCATGTCATTTTGTTACTTTTTTATTGTAGAAAATGCCTAGTGAGCAAAGGATAAAATGCAACATAGAGCAATTGCCTGTTATGAACAAGGTCCTGGTTCAGCCTCCAGCACTGTGTGCATGAATTAATTAAAATGTCATATCACTTAATATTTACAGGAAGTTCCTGTGTTTAAGGCTATCCTGGACTAAAATAATGAGACCCTGTCTCAAAACAAAACAACCAAACAAAAACCAGAGAAGGAAACATCCCATATCCTGACATAACCTCTTTTTCTTCTTAGTTGGCCAGGTAAAATTTGATCCTCCCTTACGGAAGGAAACAGAGCCACATCACGAACTTGTAAGTACCCCGGCCTTGGAATTTTAACCTTTGAACATAAATCTTAAATTTATCTTTGTGATACATTGATACTGAGTAGCTAGTAAGTAATATTTCAAAAGTATTTATAGAAAAAATGGTAATTCAAAATACGGAGTAAATAAATCTGTGTTGCTGAAATTGAGTATTCAAAATTATTTGAAGAGATAAGTTTTACCATTCTCTGATTGAGGGCTTTAAATGCTGGCCTTTTACTTTTTTTTTTTTTTTTTTCTAATTCCTGTTTAGTTTTGAGGGTGTGTGTGCATGTGTGTGTGTTAGTGTTAGAAAAACATCACAACCACCTGGTCTAGAATGTTTTGGGTGCGAACACCAGAGCAGGTGTGGGGAATATATGGTTTGCCTCTAACACACAGAGCTTGCCACTCAGTAGTGAAGGCCCAGGGGAGGTTTCAGTGGCGCTGTTTATGTACTACTGTCCAGATGCAGTGTTCTGCAAATATTTGTGTAGTTAACATTTTATAGAAGAAAAATGAGCATAAAAATAATCCTAATAAAATTGTTTTGCCAGGGCTGCAGGCTGTTAGTATGATGGGTTCTTTCCTTTCCTGTTTAATAAAGAAGAAAATAATGGTTAATAAATACTGAAGGCTGATACACTAGAGCTTTCTTGTGGAGTTGAATGCACATTCTCACCACCTGACTGGCACAAAGGAAGAGACTAGCCTTTGTCTTAGCCTGAAGGAAGAGAATGTTAAAATCCTAAAATGATCATATTTTACCGTTAAAGCCTGCTATTCATGTAGAAGGGTGGGGGAAGGTTAAGAATTAAAGGCCATAATGTTTATGAATGCTAATTGTGTTTTGTTAAGGCAGTCTGAGTGGATCTTCACTAACTTAGCAATTGTGTTATCAAGCGGCTGTTGTCATGTTGCTTGTGTGGAAGCCACTTGCTGTCTTTTGATTTTGCATCTGCCTTAATAAAATTATGTTAGCAAGGTGTTAGCCAGACCCACCTCCCTTGTGAAAGTGTCCCTTGTGAGTTCATGGCTTGTCAGTCTAAGTGTCAATAACCTGGGTTTCTTGGTCTCTGCTAAACAGCCCGACAGTGATGCTTTTTTCGACAGTTCAGAAGAAATATACTACACTGCAAGATCTAATCTGGTATTTCTCATCTTCTGATTTTCTTTGTCAGCATTGTTGTAGTCTTAACTCTCCTAGGCTCAGACATTTAGTCCAGTTTTATTGTTTTATAAGTTAGAGCTTGTCGTTTAGCCAGCTTCCATATATTTTTTTTTAAAAAATGCAGTAACTTCCTCCCGTGGCAAGACTAAGGTTACAGAAGTAAACATTTTTTACTACCATGAAAAAAAAATTAGTATTGAAATTTCTTACACAAATGTGAAAGTTTTTTTAGAAATGACATTTCTTTGTAAAAATGTCCAATTTTAGTAATGTATCTTGTTTCAATGAATAATAAACCGTTTATATATATATACATTCATATATATAATTTGATATTACATACAAATGGCATTATGTTGTATAATATATATTAATATTATATATTGCATGCATCATATATAATTTGAACAAGCAATTTATTCCTAAGTTAATGGTAGAGTCAGATGAAATTTTGAATTTGTTCACATTATGCCGTGTCTGCTTTTCTCATGAAAAAGATCTGGATTGTACAGCATCCCTAAATTTATATATATTACGAATATCTTTCATTGCATAGGAAAACTTCCCCAGCTCATAAATATTAGATAGCAGTGCTTTCTAAAACATTACTAAGTAGTTCTTTCTATTCAAACAGCTGACCAGAACCCCAAGTTACCCTAACGTTTATTCCCACATTCTGCTTTTCTGCCTCTCAAATGGGATTTTCTTTCTCCTCCTCTCTAACTTGAATGGATGGATACCTTTTTGAATTCTGGTTAATCTAAATACTTATATATATGCTGAAATCTGTGTTTTACAATATTTATAAAACAAAAGATTTTAGACATTCTTTTGGAGAGAGACGTTACTGTCTCATTAGATAAAGCAGTATTTACAGATATAAATTCTTTTTATTGTTTTTTGTTCTGTGGTGTTTTTCTTTTTGTTTTTGTTTTTGAGCCAGAATTTCTGTGTATCTCTGGCAGTCCTGGAACTTGCTCTATAGACCAAGCTGGCCTTAAACTCAGAGATCTGCCTGACTCTGCCTCCTGAGTGCTGGAATTAAAGGTATGAGCCACCACCTCTGCCACTGCTACCACCACCAGGGCAGATATAACTTCTTAGCCATGCAAAAAAATAAAAATAAAAAATGCTCAGTTACTGAAATGTGGTCAGCTGTCAATTGCTCACCAGAGGAGCAAACACAGCTAGTACCATGGAGGTCAGCAAACCAAAAGCTGGGCAGTGTGGCTCATGTGCTTCTGAAAGGAATTAAGGCTGCAGACCCACTGTGGACTGTCAGGGAAGGAAACAGGAGCTCCTATGTTTTGTGGAAATCAATGCAGGGTCACTGGCCCAGAGCACAGTTTTAGGAGGTATTTGATAAGCAGCTGAAATCAAGATACTGTTACACTAATTTTAAAATGTGAGTTAGCGCAAAGAGATGGAGCTGAGTTATCAGAGCAAACAATGACACTGTGAAGTTTGTGTTGCCTACAGCTGGCATTTGAAGAAAGGAGGAGGGGATAATGCAGCCGTGTGTGGTGCTTATGCCTATAATTTCAGCACTGTGTTCAAGGCCAACCTGAGTCTTAGGACAGCCTGAAACCCAGAGTGAGAGTCTGTAATGAAGGTTTTTGCATAGAGGCAGCACTAGCGGCAGGGAGAAGGCCCAGAAAGCCAAGTGAGTGGACAGATATATGACTCCAAAGAAGACGTGTGTTTCAAATGGCTTCTTAAGTGAGAGGGTTTCAGTGTTAACCACTGAAAGGCTGAGTGGGATAGAAAATCCAAAGAAAAGAGTCATAATTTTCTCCGGAACTAGATATTCAGACTAGAATGCCAATTGGTAACTGCCGCAAAAGAAATAGGTCACAGACTCAGACAGTGAAGTTAGCCCCACTGTTTGCTAATGTAGCAATCGAGATGCAGAGGAGCTGAATGTTGTCCTTGTCCTTAGCCAAGCATCCCAGCTGAGGCAGTGCCCTCAGCTCTGTGCTGTGACAGCCTCTGCCCGTCATCTGCTTCCTTGTGTTCTTGTTTTGCCTTGTGAAGCAATGGGTCCCCTTCTCCCAGCACACACACACCATAGTTTGTTTCTTTTTTTAATTATGATAAAACATATAGTATAAATTTTCCTATTTTGATCTTTTTTTTAAAGTATAGTCCAGACTCACACGGCACACCAGTTATCTCCAGAGCATTACATGTACCCAAACCGAGCTTCCATGCCCATTCTCTCTCTCCAGCCCCAGTGACCACCAGTCTGTTCTCCCTCTTTGGATGTGAGCATTTTAGGAACCCTGGAGAAGTGGAATCCTAACTACTTGTCCTCCTGACTGGCTCACATCATTCAACACAGTGTTCTAGCATCTCAGGATTCCCTCTCGTGTGTCAGACTTTTCTTCTTTATACTGAAAAGAAAGTCTGTTTATGTAAATGGCACATTTCACTTACTTACTCACCTATTGATGGATGCTCTTGCCTACTGTGGACAGTACAGATAGGACCACAAATCTACAGATGCAGGTTTGAATCCCTGTGTTACGTGCACAGAAATGGAATTTCTGGAATGAATGGCAATTCTGTCTCTAAAGGCTTGAGAAGCTGCTTTATGTTTTCTACAGCAGCCTCTCCATGTGCGCACACACCCATGGACAAGGGTTCTGGTTTCCCACCCTCGTCACTCACTTTTCTTTTTTTCCTAATTGTGGTAATAGTTGTCCAAGCGAGTGTGAGAAATCATCCACCTCAGCTCTCATGAGTCTCTTGCAGGAGTGTCGATTAGTGTATGCCTAGACTCACATGATGAAATGTGGAGGCAGGAGGACCATCAGGAGTTCCATCTCAGAACAGCCTGGGCTATATGAGACTTTGCACCCAAAAAATGAAAACCTTGTTGCTAGCCACTAACCGCCTAATGAGCCCAGATGTCTGGCTCTCCTCTTGGTGCTATGTGACACCACGCTGATGGGCTGGGACCTGGGGAGCCCAAAAGGAGGTGCCTTTACCCGCTGCCTAAACAGGCCAGGCTACCAGCTGTTCTAGGTTCTGAGAGCATTCATTGTTTTATAAATGAATTTTGAGTATTGTACCCTCAATTTCTGTTGCTACCCAAGAGTAATTTTTAAAGAAACAAAATGCCATGTAACAGAAGAATGGAATTTCATTTGGGGACTTGTTTACATTTTTAAGTCTGAATTTTGAAAACAACTGACATTACTAAAAGTCATACATAGAATCAATAATTAAATAATAAGAACTGTAGCCATAAAAATGGGTCTGTTTGATCTCCAGAGTAGCATCTTTAGACTAAAAGCTTGTGTTCAAGTCTGTCACAGCTGACGCTGTTTATTTTCATAACATGCCTATTTTTGCTCATTAGTTTTCGATAGATCATTGAGAATTAATAATAAGATGCTGGCTTTGGATTTTGAGGTTATCCTTTTGCTTATTGTTTTGGCCTGTTTTGTTTTGAGATAGATCTCTATATAGAGTTAGGCGCCCTGAGCTCAAGATACGATCACCTTTGCCTCCCAAGTGTTCAGATTGTAGGTGTGCACCATACTAACTCTTAGGAGAGAGCATAAAGGGTAATAATCTAACCGCCCTCCTAAGATCTAGTACGGAAGTCATGTTCTTCAGCTATGTCCCTGTGTCCCTCAGTTTTCATGGCCCAGTAGGGATCAGCCCTCAGCTTGCTCTCTGACTTTAAAGGGAATCTGTTTTGTATTATCTTGAATTCATTCCCAGCTTATTTCTTCACATCATTTTCCTAGTAAAAGGATTTTACTAACCATTTTTACTTCTGCCATAATTTCCTCCCTCTCTCTCTTTTATGAGGAAAAATATTCTCTCCTGTTCCTTTTCTTGGTAGGTTGGTTGGTGTGTGTGTTTGTCCAACTGTCTCAGTTCTATTGCCTTCCTACTGTTTGCCCATCTGCTGTAGACTGTAGTCTCCCAAGGTGACCTGATGTTAAGGGAACAAGCCTATAGTAAGACTTTCATGAGTGTGTGTGTCCTCCTTCAGAATCTCCCAGCGGGCTCTTGGGCCTTTCTTAGCTCTTTTCTCTTTTCTTATAATTTCTACCTGAGATTTAGAAATAGCCTTCCCTTCCCTTCAGTGAAAGGAACCCCTGAAGTGAGAACTTTTCTCCCATGAAGTTCTTTAGTGTGTTCTAGGGTAACTGCCTCAAAGTGATGCTTGAGCCCCCAGCTTGAACCTTTCCTAAATTACTGCATGTTTTCAGAATCTGTTGCTACTGCTTGGTGTTACTGTATAATTAAGCATTATTTAGTTATTAATTGTTTAATGCTGCAGTTTTTTTCCCGATGCTTGCATGCTCATATGCGTTCTGATTTAGCTTATCAAAGATAGCCGAATGATGCCATCATTTTGGTTATTTTGAGTGCTTTCCAAACATAATGTGATAGCATTTTTCTAATATAAAGTAGCTTCCAAATACTTTTTTAAGAAATTATTATTACTGTGCTTTCAGTGCATGATACGTGCATGTGTGGGACACACCATGTTGAGGGTGGAGGTCAGAGGGCAGCCTTTAAGTATCATTTCTTCCTGGCTGCCATGTTGGTTCTGGGGATTGAACTCAAATAGTCAAGCTTGTTGCCAGGAGTCTTCGCTCACTGAACCCTAATAGTCCATATGGTTATTATAGTGTCACCTGATTTCAGGAGAGAAATAATGAAATAGCTTTCCTTGTTAGCCTGGAGACTTGGCTTAATCATCAGGCGTGGGTGGACCTACACCTTGTATCCTCCATTGGCCTGGATGGATGAGTCTTGCTTGATTTACTATTAAAATATCCCTTTAGTTATTTGAATTCTCTACCTTAAATACACTTCAGACCTTGATTGGCTTTCATTTCCTAGTCATTATTTTGTCACTATGTGCACATTCCTGTCCATCAGCAGAAGGCATAATCCCCTCTGCACATATATCTACTTTTGAAGCTGTTGTTTAAGTAAAAGTTTATAAGATTCTTCTGGCTAAAGCTGTTACTGGTCAGAGGGTTTGGTCATCTATACCTGAAGACAAGAAGCTTGAACTTAAAAGATGAGTGCTTTATTAGCTGATTTCAGTACGTAAAGTCTGAAGTCGTGACCACTGAAGCTGGAAAGTAAAATGGTTGCAGACCTGTGACTTGGTGACTTGGTCCAATTAAGATATATCACGCGTTAAGGAGAATAGGTATCTTTTTTCATTAGAATTGCAATCAACTAATGTTTTTTATTTATGATGTGTTGTCTTTGCTGTTGTTGATAAGAATAGTTACTATATGCACAACTGAACACATCCTGGAGAAGACAAAATTTGAGCCTTATGTAAATCAGCATTTTGATTTTCAACAGATATTTTTTGGACAGGCTTTGAAGTTAATTTTTTAAAGTACAGTGTGTTGCGTATAATTGTGTTCTTGGGATGTTTGTGATTCTGAGTATCTGTACCTTTGGGAAGTGTTTATCTGTTTCTAGGAAATGAAAAAGATGGCATTTGACCAAGTGTAGATTACTCAGGGCACAGTCCTGTGTAGGGTGCTGTGTTAGACATGGCTGTAACAAAGAAGACAGATTTAACCTTTTTTTTCTGTTTGAGGAGTTTGTGGCGTTACTGTTGTAAGAGACTTATAGACATTAAAATTCAGTATAAATGCTGGAGGAGACCTGTATGTTAAACTTTATGGAGATATTAGAGCCGTCTCTGACTTTGCAAGGTTATCTCAAGGTGATTTGTCTAGAGCCCCATTCGCATATCTGATGTCACCTTGAAAGAAGATTTTTCATGTCAGTGATTGGAGTACAGAGATTTCTTTTAAAGGGGGGGGGCAGCTTGGTTCTTGCTATGACTGTTGGATGGTACATTTTTTCCTATATTTTAGGGGAGTCCATATAGTACTCATTCTTCTGGATTTTAATTCTTAGCTCTCTGCAACCTGCAGCATTCAGTCTAATGCTTAAGTAAACAAGGAACTCTCTATTCATTTTAAAGTTTACAGTTTTAACTTTAAATCTTCCTAAACCTCCAGTTTCCAGTACAAGTTCACATGCGTACCTCGCTTCTACAGTAGTGCCCGGCTTAATGTCTATAAAACATTAATCACCTGCATGAAGCATCAGCAGAAATATGTGAATGTGTATATATATACACAGTCATTCCAGATGCCACATCCAAAAACCATGATGGTTTTTGTTGCTTATTCTCTGTTCTTTTTTGCTTCATTGTAGCTTGATAACACTTTGAGCTTTTTTCTTTCTACAAGCTGATTTATTATAAATACTAGTTGTAGTAGTTGTCATTTGGAAAAATTCCCAGAAAAATACTTAAATAATAAAAATTAGGACTACAGACTTATGTTGTTGAAAGTGCCACATGCCTTCTTTTTAAGAGTACATAGCAATACAGATTTATTTGGGGCTTGGAACTTTTGTTTGTAAAGTAGTATGTATTAGTTTATTATCATTGTTACACCACTGTGCTAAATGTTTTGCTTATGCCATCAGGATCTGCAGTTTGAGTACGGACAAGGACACCAAAGTGGTTACTTTTTAGGTGGAAACAAGTAAGTTCTTTTAAAATTTAAATTCAAAGTAATTGTCTTTAATGTTATATTTAATTTTATGGCAGTAGATTGTACTGAGCTGGTAGATATTGTGGAGTGTACTCTTGACTTTCCCAGAGTCTGTCTGTTGGCCACATATCGTCAGTAATTGTCATGTAGGAGGACCAGCTCAAATGTTTTCTGTTAATCTAATCTGCAGGTCTGTCTTGTTACAGCACACTCCAGCTTTGATGAATCCACATTTCAACAGTTGATTTCTCTCTAAAATTGACCTGCAAAACTTGATGGTACATTGCTCAGATGTGCTATTCACTAAAAATAGCTGAATTAGTCACATATTTAGAAATTCTTATCTTAAATTTAGCTGTGATAGTCTTTTAAAGAATACTAGTAATAAAAATAGATATGGACTCCTAAATTTTACAGCTAGTACTGCCCACTGTACAGGCACTGTCTAGGTGCTGAAAGCATTGTTTAATTAGGCCATTTACAGGCCTCTACAAGTTCATCATATGCCAGAGTGTAGAAACCAGGGTCAAGACTGTCCTTCCTACCTTCTTATTTTCTGATTTCATACATAAATTTTTACTCTTTAAACCAATTTGTAAGGGAGTAAATTACCGAAGGATCCTGTGGATGAAGATTCATATTAAATTGGAACTTAAGATTTCAATCTTTATTACATTAGAAGCTGAGACATCTGTTCTCATACTCTAAGTTTAAGCAGTTAGAAATAATGATTAGTGACAGATATCTTAGTTTAACAGATAGTACTGAAAATAATATCTTTTCCTTTTCTATAATCTGAACACTTCATTTTTTTGCTCAATACACTTTCCAGTATAGGGAAAAGGCTTTGAATGAAAAGCTAAAAAAGTATGCTATTCGTCTAATGTAAATACCAATTAAATGTAAGATATTAGGAATTTGTCATGATTAGCCCCTGTCTTCTAGTTTGGGTTGTTTGTTAGTGTATATATTTTGAGATAAGGTCTTACTGTATAGCCTGGCTGGCCTCATAATTACAGATATCTTCCTGCTTCTGCCTCCTGAATTAAAGATGAATTAAAATGTGTACATGCGGTAGCTTCCATCCTTCTTAAAGTGAAAGATAAGCCTAAAATTTCCTTGGTAGAAAATGTAGTTTTACCTAAACAGCAGTTGCTATATATAAGTTGTCCTGATTTTAGTAGCTAGCAAAGAATTGGTTGTATGTCATTGTGGGATAGTGAATTTAAAAAGTTAATCACATTTTTTTTCTAATGATGACATCATAGGCTTTAAGGACTTGGTCCAACCAAATTTTTATGAACCTAAAGAGGCTGAATAGTGGGCTGGAGAGATGCCTTAGTGGTTAGGCGCACTGTCTGCTCTTCGAGAGATCCTGAGTTCAGTTCCCAGCAACCACATGGTGGCTCACCACTCCCTGTATGAGATCTGGTGTCCTCTTCTGGCCTGCAGGCGTGTATGCAGGCAGAACACTGTATACATAATTAATTAAAAGAGGCTGAATAGTTTGGTTACTATATATCACTTACCCCTTCATTTAAAAGTAATGTGCTCACAAAATGCAAAATAATACACCCATAAATGCTTTTCCACATTCCCTAGTTCCCATTGTTTGATTTTGTTGTTGTTAGACATTTTCTTCGTGTAGAGCTACTTTGGCTAGGTAAAATGTTAATAATTTGCCCACCCTTCATTTTTTAATGAATTGGATCTCTGCTTAAGGAACTGTATTCTATCTAATGAGTCACTGGCCAGGTAGGTTGGTGGAGTCTTAGCTGTGGCTGTTTCCTGCAGGTGCATACGTCCATGTGATGTGAGCATGCTGGGCACTTCTCTTACTGTATTGATATGTCTGCTGTAACAGGATCAGGTAGTCCGCATCCCTTAGGAACTGCCGAGTTACCTTATTACAGGGGCTTTGCTGTCCATAACAGAAGGCACATACTTTAACTCCAAACTAGCTGACGCTCTTTCTAGAATTCTGGTATAACTGGGGTTAGTTCTAAACATTTTTTTTTTAGCTAAAGCAGTTATTTTTTAAAAAAAGAAAACCAAACGATGTCTGGTTTTGCTTTCAGTGTAGAACAGAGTTGTAAAGATAACTGTCTCTGGGTAGGAGTAGCGTGGGTCAAATCCTAGACGCCCTGCAGACTACCCTATAACCAATGCTACGCCCAGTCTGCATTGCCTCTTCCCGTGAGCACCTGACTAGCATCGTCTCTGGTAAAGTGAGGACTGTAGCAATACCTGCCTCTTTGCTAAGGGAGAAATAACTAACCATGATGAATTGTTTTAGTACCCGTGGAGCTTACTTAGTAGGCACTTACTGTCTTTGTGTGCACGTAGCTACTGAGCAACTGTTCTTCAGGGTTAGAGAAATACTGAGTTTCTTGCTTTAAATACAGTCAGGGAAGTGCATACACATGTTGTTTTGAGCCAGCCTGGCAACTGTGTAAGACTGGACGTGCCGCATGACCCCTTTGCTAATTCAGATATGCTGAATGCTTGATGGCAGTTTCAGACTTTTCCTGCCTCAGTTTCCCTCCTTGTCACTCAAATGTGCTCATATGTTGCTCCAATTTAGTTTTTTTTTTATCAGATTGTTCATCATTTCAATAGTAATTGAATTCTTTTAGCAAAAATCCCCTAATAACCAAGTTCAAGTGTTTTGTCCTTGAGCCGCAGAGGCTGGTAGTAAATGACTCTGGACCATGTGTTCTCTAGTGCTCTTGGCTGTAGGTGCTGCAACGGGCTGTTGGGCAAACTGAGCTGTATCTCACTTTCTCTGTGTGAAGCCAGAAAATTCGGCTGCATGCCCTTTATGTGACTTTTCACACTGTGTGACTTGGCAGCAGACCACCTTAATCCATAGTGAGAGCCTTGAGAGTAAATGAGCAGAAGGAATGCTGTCAGAGAACTTCCTGTGAGCTGGGGTACACCTTCTTCAATTAGTGCCTGCCGGCCTGCACAAAGCCCTCGGGGCATCCTCAGCACCACACACAGAAAACCAGAAATGGGTGTGCTGCTCCACATCTGTTAGCCCAGCACTCGGGAAATGGAGGCAGAAGGATCAGAAGTTCAAGACCATCTTCAGCTACATAGCAAGTTAGAGGCCAGCCTAGACTGCAAAATATGTGCCCCTGCCCCCACAAAGTTAGAATGCCATGTGAATCCCATTGGCTGTAGTAACAGAAAGCAAAAAACTATAGAGACTATCTTCTTAATTATTTTCAAATCCTAATGACTTTAAAAAAAAATACTGCCACATGCTTAGAAAAAAGTATTTTTACTTATTTATTTCTGACTGCCTATTTACTTATACAGCCAGGCTACCAATAGAATTGCAGGTATTTGATGCCATGCTGGCTTCCTATCTTCTGGGATGATATGAAAGCCCACATTGCCCAGAGAGACCAGGCTTATCTTGGGGAGGCTACACTACTCAGATCTTTGGTCTAGGGCCCTTTGTAGCGCCACTGTGCTGTAGACTTCCTTTGCTAGTGTAGCTTAGCATTTTAGTATGGAAAATTAAAGGACTTTCCGAAAATATGTATTTAATTACTTTAAAATAATACCATGCACTTGTCTTAAACTGACTAGCCATACCACATACATTGGGGCCTCATGCCCTGTAGGTCAAGGTCATATTGCCTGCTTTCCACTACACAACTTTAATAAAATACCTGTTTTGTACAGTTTTAAGTCCCCCCCACCCATGGACCAGCTCAAATGCCTCTTCACTCCTTCCTGTCAGCGCTACCATGGTTCTCAGGAGACTGGAGCAAGTAATGGCAGCCAAACCTGTGCAGCCCACAAACTGCTGGGGCAGCGAGCAGCAGGCAGCTGTTTTCCTCTGAAATGGCATATATATGTGTGCACATATATATATATTTCACAGTACTGGAAGATAGCTGACTTTTCGCAGTTTCTGAACAGCAGCAGAAGTAAGAGCAGAAAAGGTTCTCCTGTAGGGACAGGTTCTCCAGGACCTAATCTGGGTGGGTGTTCTCAAAGGAGCCCCTTGAGAATGCAGAGTGGAGTGCTTTCCTGCAACCAGCTGTTGCTGTATTAGTGTAAATCCCATTTTACATAAAAGGAGCTGAAGCGCATCCACTCAAATTAAAGTAACTTATCCAAGGCCACAGGGATTCAACCTCAAGCTAGCTTTGCCCTCCTTTGCCTCGAGCCAGAAACCCCTGTTGCTTAGAGCTGGCCCTGGGAGAGCTTCACAATTAACAGAATAATGAACAACCACACCTCAGTTTTCTTTCTAGGAATGGTTGTACTAGGAATTGGTTTATTGCCTTTCTGTGTTATATGCCATTTCAGATTCATAACTGGACATTTTGAAAACTTACCAGGCTAGCCTGCTTAAGGTACTTGATGGTCAGATGGGTCTGCTTGTTATCCACCGCAGACAACTAACCATGCCTTCTGGCTTTCATGGTGTGGTGATTCCAGGAATGCTAAGGATCTACTTAGAAGGTTAGGGAGAATACATCTCTCCTAGTAACTGCAGCAGCCTAGAGAAGGCTGTGCTTTCTGAATTGCCATATTCTTACTGAAAATCTAAACCCTTTAAAAAACCTCAGTCCAAATGATAAACCCCTTAGAGCTGGTCTGACATAGCCTTAGTCTCGCAGATGTGTAAATGTGTTTGCCTGTGCACCGGCGGAGAGCAGTCCTCGGCTGAGTGAGTGCCCCCTGTGAAAGCAGACTGCTGCTTTCATGTGTTCACAGCACATGCATGCATGCTTCTGCAGAAAGCCAACATGCTAAGTTCCGTACTGCAGAATTGCCTGGGAGCATGAGTCTGCCAAAGTGTGTCACCCTCCTTATTCTAAGAAAGAGAAAATATTATGTCTTGTGTAATATTCTAGGTAGAATCTGAGTCCTGGACATCCCTGGCTCTGACCTCACAATTGTTTTATCAGTTTTGCTGTGGTATTTCATGCTGAGTTATCTCCTGTTTGAATCAGTACTCTTCAGTCAGTAGTAGAATTTATTTATGCTCATGTAGGATGCGTTTTTAAAACATTAGCAACCAAAAATAGAGATATCTCATTAAAACATAAGCTTTGTGGCAAAAACTGGTCAGTGTGGCAAATGTATTCATGAAACTTATGGGTAAACATAAAGGAACAAAGGTGACATGCTTGGTACCATTTTACCCACGCTCCCTCTTGTTTGTGTCTTTTAAGGAGTCTTCTGAAGTCTGTTGAAGAAGAATTGCATCAGCGGTAATTACAGCTTTTAATTGAGCCTGAAGTAGCCGGCTTGTTTTCCCTCTGTCCTGTGTGCTTTGTTAGTTAGTCTTAGTTGTCAGCCTGTGCTACAAAGATGCAGAAAGTCCTGCCCTGCAGTCTGCTCTCCTTTATCTCTGTAGCTGCTCTGGGGAAGTTCACGGCTAACATTGCTGTGTGTTCTCTTTAGAGGTCACGTGGCTCACTTAGAAGATGATGAAGGGGAAGGTGATGACTCTAAACAGTAAGTCCTGTTGCTCTCCTTTGACCTGTACATAGCTCTAGCAGCTTAATATTAATGATAATTTTGATATGGCTAACACACAGGCTTGTACCACAGTCTGGTTTGTCTATTGTTTTCTTTTCCACTGGATTAATCAGCTTCAGACTGGGATAACAAAAATGCCCTACACAAGTTAGACAAGAACTTCATTCTCCCCACTCTGGAGGCTGGGAAGTTCAGGATTCCGCTGCTGGTCTATTTGGTCTCTGATGGTTTTCTCCATCTAGTTATGCACCTACTAACTCCAACCTTGGCTTTTGAGACAAAGCCTCTTACAGTCTAGATTGGCCAAGAATGTGGTATTTACATGGAAAAGGCCTGCACCTTCTGTGTATTCGCATGCCTTTCCTTGATGTGTGTAGGTAGTAGAGCAAAGGTCAGTCATTATCTCTATTCTTATGCCTATAAAACCTATAGCTTCTTTTAACTTTATTGACCTCCTTAAAGCAATATCTTTATGTTATCACATTGAGAATTCTCTCACCAGTGTGTGAAGTTAGGGAGATAGAAGTCAGTGTATAATACTAATTGAGACAAACCCCAAACTGCCTGTCGACAGGCCTTTGGATATGCATGGGGGGAGGGAGGTTGTCTTGATTGGACTGATTGATGTAAAAAGACCCCTCTTCCAGGTAAGAGAACCCTGGACTGTGGAAAACGGAGCAATCAGCTGAGCAGTGACTAAATTCTGACATAGTTCATGCCACATGACTCTCAGCTGTATGGACCACACACTTGAACTGTAGCTAGAATAAACTCTTTGTCAGAATTGTATCACCACAGCAGGAGAGAAAGCCAGACATGTTGTATGCTGTACTTTATGCTCTGACCGTCTCCCCAGACCAGTTGCCGCTGTGTCATTATCTTCCCTTTCACTGAAATAAAATAGAATGTGGCCATCTTTCCACTTTGGATCCCTTGTCACATTTGAAACCAAGAAGATGCACATGACTTCTCAATGTTTCATTCAATAGATTTTTGACATTTTACAAACTATTTTAGAAAAAAATTCACAAACCCAGAAAATGTATCTTTGAAAGCTCTTCTTCTGTGTCTTTGAAATAATGGTGTTTAACAATTCATTTATCAAATGCAGAGTTCTGACTCTATGTTTTCTGTGTTTTTAGTTCAACCATGAAAGCAAAAGTCCCGCCACCTCTGCCACCAAAGGTAGACAGCCTTGCTCTCCACTCTGAACCCTGCATGCCTCTCTCCACTGTAGTGCCTGCTGCTGTCTTTCCTACCATGGCTGGCTTGGCTCTCCATCCACCCACAAAGAAAAACCAGGGCTTGATGATTTTTATCTAAGAACATAATTTTACTTTCCTCTTTTGATGACTTGGTAGTTATTGAAGTAATTCATTTTAAATATTTACACTTTGAAATAATTTCTAGATTGGTATTATTTCCACCTCACTAGAAATTTTACATTTTCTTAAGATTTCTTCTTACGAGATAATTTTTTTCTTTAAATTATATAACCTACCATTAGTCAATTGCTGAGAATAGATGAAGGGTAAACTGCAGTCACAGACATTACATTTTCAGAAAATAAGTTAAAAATACAAAAATAGGGCAGCAGCTTTGGAAACAATGTAATGTCCAACCCCCCCTTTTCCTGGCTCTGCTGGGGATTGAACTGGGGCACTCGAGCACAGTAGGCATTCAGATAATGAAGTAATTCAGGATGTGTTTAATTTCACACATGTGTACATTTTCTACAGACTTTTTAAAGGATAAAATGAGTAGATACAAACCGCATTATGGTACATTTATATAATTTATAGGTTTATATGTGGAACGAGGTTCAATTTCAAAAGTATGTTGTGTTATAGTTTGAGATGGAACCTTGTCAGTCTTGGCTTCTACAGTACGTTGTTTTCATTGTATGACCAAGAGAAATCTTGATCCTCAAGGCTAAACAGTACCACACTTGCTTGTGGAAAGTACTTCCACATAAGGGCACATGTCAAGAACTGATAAATTCTGCAAACCACTGTCTTCACAAGAAGCTTCTCAGGCATCCTGTGTTACTGTACTGGTCTTCCCTGGTCTATGGTGTTTCAATAGCTTTCGTATGTTGTCGCTAATCAGGAAGATTCCACTTTAATAGAAACATGACGAGTTGTTCAAGGGACAGTTCAGATTAACCCAATTGATTAGCTTTAGTACTTAAAAGAGATGCAGTTAAATTGGAGTCTAATTGGAAAGAATATTTTTACTTAGGAAGGCCTATGAGACACTAATAGAAGGGAATAGTTCACATCCCTCCTCCCACAGCTGCCAAAACTCAGCTTACTTCATGTACGTTTTTAGGATAATTTTTAAGTAATGAGATAGCCTGAATCTTAAGTACTCTTGACAATTCTCTGGTGAACACAGTTTGAAAGTTTCTGATATTTACTTCGGAAAAGTAATCTCATATTTAATCACTGGTTTCCTTTTCTGTGTTATTTCAGCCTAAGTCCATCTTCATACCTCAGGACACACATTCTGCTGATGATGGTAATCAAGGAACAATCAAGCGATGTCCCTCATCAGGAAGTCCAGCAAAGCCATCCCATGTTCCACCTAGACCACCTCCTCCCAGATTACCTCCACAGAAGCCTGCTGCTGTAGGTGAGGGTGGAGGCCAGACTCCAGTTTGTTACAGGCATTTGTTCTATAAAAAGTGAAGGGAGTGTCCAAGAGATGGTTGACATTCCCTTGTGGAGGGATAGCCAGAGCAATGGCTATTCCACATGTGCTTTGCCCTTTGCTTCCTGTACAAAGTACTGTCAACAACAGGATCCCTTATGAACCAGCCTGGGACATTACCCCTATTGTTTGTTAGGTTCATGTGTGTGAGTGTTTGTCTGCAGGTATGTATGTGCCTCATGTGCATGCCTGTTCACATGCATGCCTGGTGCCAGTAGAAGCCGGAAGAGGGTGTCGGGTCCTGGGGACTTGTACTTAAGACAGTTGTGAGCCACCATTCAGGTGCTGAGCCATGAACCTGGGTCCTTTGCAGCTCCAGCAGGTGCTCTTAGCCACTGAGCCATCTCTACAGCCCCGCCCATTAGCATTCTCTCCTTTGGAGGCTGCTCTGTCTCTTTCATCATTAGCTGCAGCATCCAAGTCAAAGTCAGGCTTTGAACAAACAAGGAAACATGCTTGGTTGCAGGCTACTTTTATCTTAGGAATGATAGAGGTGTTTTTCTTTGACTCCTTAATTTTACTTAATCACTTTAAGAAAAGTGATTGGTACTTATAAGTATTGTCTATAAATTAGGACTCAAAAGTACTGCTTCATCACTATAAAGTTTCCTTTGTTGTCCAGAGGAACTTTCTAAAAGATCTGTTACCATTTCTTGGCAACTGTGTAATATGAATCGTCCATTCCTTGAAAATAATTATGAATTTACTATTTTTCTCTTTTTAATTAAAATAATACTCAGATACAAGCTGAATTTAAATTTACCTGGAATGCCAAAAAGAGGTTTAATTGGAAAAACATACATAATACTCCAGGGATGAGTGTTCTGAATGAGAAACCTCAAATGCAGAATGAAACTCTCCAATATAATCATTGTCTTAATGAAATCTTTCAGTAAAAAAAATAGTTCTTTCACAATATATCTAAACATATCTTGTTGAAGGAAATGGAGTGAGTTCCTTCCAGCTAAATGGTGAACGAGATGGGTCGTTATATCAACAACAGAATGAGCATAGAGGCACAAACCCTTCCAGAAAAGAGAAGAAGGATGTACCCGTAAGTGTTGATATTTGTACTTTCACACGTGTGTCCTTTCTCACTGCATAACAAGTGTCACACTTAAAAGGACTCAAACCAGAGCATTTGCATATCCCATGATTACTATATTGATATTTTAGTCTTTTGATTATTATGACAGTATTTTATTATTTAAGTCATAAAGTACCTTTGTAAAGGTAAATTGACATAACCTCCTTATTTAAAGTTAGATCCATTTTTATTTAGCACATAATAAATCATGATCTCTGTGTAAGTCTAAACCAGTGGTTCTCACCTTCCTAATGCTGCGACCTCATGTTGTGCTGACCCCAAACCATAAAATTATTTTTGTTGCTGCCTCATAACTGTAATTTTGCTACTGTTACAAATCATAATGTAAATACCTGTGTTTTCTGATGGTCTTAGGTGACCCCTGTGAAAAGGTCATTTGCTCCAAAGGGGTCACGGCCCACAGGTTGAGAATTTCTGGTCTAGCTCTTGCTGCTGTGATTGCTCACCAAGAGCTGGATCTCACACCCCACCCCCCACCCCAGATGAGAACTGACTCATTAAACTCTAGTCTTTGTTGGTAAAGTTCCTGTCATGTGAGAGGTCCTGAGTCTAATGGCCAGCACTGCAGAACCAAACACTGCCCAGAAAGCTATTATATGTATAAGTATATATACCTAGAGGAAGGATGTGCACCAAACTGGTCTGAGAAGCAGTAGATAACATTGGAAGCAAGATAGGAAAATTGAAGATAGCTATTTTATTTTATGATGATATTATACTTGTGAATTTTATTCAAAGAAATAAACTTGGAAGGCAGTATTTTCTTGCCAAAGTAACAGCAATAAATAAATAAATAAATAAAAACACATGTTTCTTTTTTAGAAGCCAATTAGTAATGGTCTTCCCCCAACACCTAAAGTGCATGTAAGTACTGAATATCAAATAATTGATTTTTCAAACTAAATACAGTGGGAATTGTTTCAGATTATATTTTGGTTGTGTCTGCCTGTTCCCCAGCCCACCACCAGCATTGACATTATAAGCAGGAGGCATCACAATCACATTCAGCTTTTTTTTTTCCATTTAAAAAGATTTTTATGTGTGTGTTACACATGTACATGTATGTGTGTGTGTTACACATGTACATGTATGTGTGTGTGCATGTGTGTCATACACATATGCATGTGCACTTCTGTCATAGCACAGGCGTGAAAGTCAGAGGACAAGTCAGTGATTTAGGGATCAAACTCAGGTCAGGTTTGGAGGCTAGGGCCTCTACTTGCTGAGCCATCTTGCCTGTGCTCAGATTGATCCTTTTAATGAGTCTGTATATTTTGAGTTTGGAACATGAGTATGGATTTAAATCAATCCTGCATCTTAGTTTACAATATGAAATTCAGTGATGGCCTTTTTCTATTTTTTGAGACAAGGTTTCTCTGTGTAGCCCTGACTGTCCTAGAACTTACTATATATACCAGGCTAGCCTCAACTCACAGAGATCCAACTGCCTCTGCCTCCTGAGTGCTGGGATTAAAACTGCACCACTGTGTCCAGCTCCAATTATGACATTTTTGTCAAGAAACCAAACAAGAACATTGCCTTTGTGGAGATTATTATTTTCTTGTTGTTGCTTTGATAGGAAGGTCTGATTCTTCCTGACAGATTATAAAATGGAATTCATTATTGGTGCTGGTTTGTTATTGTGAAATGATAAAAGAAATGAAGTGTGAGAGTTTGTTTGTTTTTCTCCAGCAAAATTGTAATACTATCAAAAAGTCTGGGGGCTGGAGAGATGGGTTAGTGGTTGAGCACTGGCTGTTCTTCCAAAGGTTCTGAGTTCAGTTCCCAGCAACCACATGGTGGCTCACAACCATCTATAGTGGGATCTGATTTCTCTTCTGGAGTAAAGATATAGGTGCAGATAGAGCACTCATCTACATAAAATAAATAAATAAATCTTATTTAAAAATGTTTTTAGTAAAGTTTCTTGTGGGTGTCTAGAAAAACTGATCCACTCTTTCAAAAGTTAGATGGGTTACTGACTGGACACATTTGTTTCTACAAATTGGAGAGTGATATTAATTTTATTTTCTCATATTAAAACAAAATAGTGGGGATTGGAGAGATGGCTCAGTGGTTATGAGCACTGGCTGCTCTTCCAAAGAGGACCTGGCTTTAGTTCCCAACACCCACATGGCAGCTCACAACCGTCTGTAACTCTATTTCCAGAGGAACAGACTCTCTCACACAGAGTATATATAGACAAAACACCAGTGCACATTAAATAAATAAATATTTAAAAAATATAGTTACGCCTTCTTGTAGTGGTAGGGACCATTGTTTGTCAGTGTCGTGTTGATGGTTCCTTTTTCTTTCCAGATGGGAGCGTGTTTCTCAAAGGTTTTTAATGGCTGTCCCTTGAAAATCCACTGTGCCACATCCTGGATAAACCCAGACACAAGAGGTAACTGTCCTTCAGCAGAGCTCATTTGACACATTTTCTGGGCATCTTTTTTTAAGAGTTTAGCTGTTTTTATAGATTTAAGGTAAATATATTTGTACTGTTGTGGTCTGAAGTAGGAGATAGCTCACTGGAGTTGCTTGGCAGTCACAGCATCAGGCCATTCCTGCAGAAATGTTTCTTCCTCTCCTGCCCAGGTTATTATTTTTCACAGAGCCATCACTAAATACCCGGAGACTTAGACACTAAATACCTGGAGTCTAGTGACTGTTTTAGAAGGGGTCCTATTCAGAATAGTCAGAATCTCAGTTAGGGATGTGGGTTCTTTCTGCATACTAACATCCCATCTCATTAGCTGTGGAAAATGCCAGAGAGTCACCTGTGAACATTCTTACATGAATGTGTGTGAGAGGACAAATATGTATGTATTCTTCTAAAGATCCGAGATGAGTATTTTCATTTAACAGGCAATTGATGCCAGACCACTTTGGTGTAAACCCACTGCTCTCTTACCACTTTGGTGTAAACCCACTGCTGCCTTACCACTTTGGTGTAAACCCACTGCTGTCTTACCACCCGTCTCCTGCCAGCACCACTCCTAAAGGATGCACAGTGTAGGGAGTTCCCATGTGTTGTAGGTTATTAGGATACTTCCACTTAGCCTGGAGAAGATCATAATGTATTCCTTTTAGTATCTTAAAAACAATTAGATAGGATGTTGGCTAAGTTTCTCTTCTGAAACAGCAGTTCTCAACCTGTGGGTGATGACACCTTTGGGGGTTGCATATCAGTATTTACTTTACGATTCATAACAGTAGCAAAATTACAGTTAGGTAGTAACAAGCTAATTTTATGGTAGCACAACATGAAAAACTATATTCAAAGGTCGAAGCATTAGGAAGGTTGAGAACCACTGTTGTACCCAGGTTTTAGTTAAATTTTTAAAAGCATTGATCAGGACAGGGGTTGGGTTTGGTGGGTTTGGTTTGTTTTTAGACCAAGTCGTTAGCCCATGTTGACCTCAGACCTTCTATCTGGTCAGTGCTAACCATGAACTTGTAGTCCACTTGTCTCCACCTCCCAAGTTAGTGACCATATGCCTGTGATGCTGGACCAAACTCAGGGCCTTGCCCTTGCTAAACAAACAAACGCTACGTCTACCCTGAGCTGCAGCCTCAGCACCTCCTGCATTTTATTTTGTCTCCTCTCCCTCCCAGGCCCAGATGCTGTGTTTTTATGTCAGGGCTTACAGTGGTACCCAAAGAAATAGAAGTCTGTTGTCTTAGTCACCATTCTATTGCTGTGAAGAGACAGCCTCTCTCAGAAGAGAATGCACTTAACTGGGGACGTGGTTATGGTTCCAGAGGCTTAGTTTATCATCAGCACGGTGGGAACATGGCAGCATGCTTAGCAATGGAGCAGTAGCTGAGAGCTACATCCTGATCCAAGGGCCAAGAGAGAGAGGGCCAGGGCCTGGCATGGGCTTTTGAAACCTCAAAGACCACTCCCTCCTAATCCTTGCAATCCTTTCAAGCAATTCCACTCTCTAGTGACTGAGCATTCAAACCTGTGAGCCTGCAGGGACATAAGAGTTCTTATTCAGAGCTAGTTCTTGGTTTTCACTCTGTTATTTGCACATGGTCCTCTCTTTAGAGAATTTTAGAAAAAGTAGCTGCAGACTCTGGCAGTCAGTCACACCCTCTGGTGAATGACAAGCCCAATAGGCTGCTCTTCATGTCTCCCTCAGGTAGTGTTTTCCTCACTGTTCTGAGACTAACATTTATATATACCTTAGTTGATGAGTATCTAGTTTCTTCTTTGCGTTAAAACCTTTAAAATTGTAGTCTTTTCCAGAGGTAACGCATATTTACTGAATTTTAGATGACATAAACCTTTCTAAAGTCTCTTGTTTATTGAAATCAGCTAATGAGTTATCTCTGCTCTTTCAGATCAGTACTTGATATTTGGTGCTGAAGAGGGTATTTATACCCTTAATCTGAATGAACTCCATGAAACATCAATGGAGCAGGTAGGCTGTCTTCTGTACTCTTAACTTGTTAGTTAGGTAGACATTAGAAATAAGTCTCAGTTATAATTCGGCATGTGTTTTATTCATAAAATATTCAAAGAACATTTGCCACGTGCTGAAGACAGAACCACTGGCTTGGTTCCTGTCCTTGGGAAGCTTGCATTACTAGTGAAAACAGAGTGCAGTCTCACACTTCGACATCACACTGTGAGCACAAGATAGAGGCCACAAACGTGAATGTCTTCAGTGCCTCCTGTGAGAGGTGGGAGTGGTGTGTTTGGGTGAGCATACAGTGGCCAACAGGCAGAGCTGTGAGGTAGTGTGGCTTGGAGAGGAGTGGAGGAACAGTAACAGTCCACCACAGAGCTTTGTGTACACAGCTCATGCTGGGCTTTGAACTGTCTGCTGTATAGTGGGGACAGTGACACTATGCTCAAAGATGAAGACATGCTAAGTCTGGGCAGAGGGCTGGAGAGATGGCTCCAGTGCTCAAGAGCACTTGCTCCACAGATCTCCCATGGCTAGCCTGGGCTACAGGCTAGAATTCACATCCGTAACTCCCACTACATTGCCCCTTATACTTCACTAGAGAAGTCAAGACCAAAGAGTTAGGATTGTCCACATCAAGTGGCAGGGTGCATATGGAGGCTCAGGAGAGGTCCCTGTCAGAACTGCACATGCCAGTGCAGGTTTGGGGGCCGGGGAGGGGTGGAAAGTGAGAGGACATCCACCTCACATTGGGTTCTGAGTGCCTGGGGGATGGGCAGTTGATTCTCCTTTAGTAATAATAGGGATTCACTACAAATAAAACAGGAGAGAGATCTGTAAATGATAAAAAGCTATCCAAACTAAACATTGACATCTTTTCTCAACTTGTTTTTTTTCTTTTTTTGAGGTGGTAGACCAAATCCTCAAAGGTTTGCACATCCTAGGCAAGGTTCAACCACTGAGCTATACCTTGGCCCTCCTCAATCTTTTTAATTTTTTAAAAAAAAAATTTAGTATAAGTGTCTTGGCCTGTATGTACATCTGTGCACCATGTGTGTGCCTGGGGCCCACAGAGGCCAAAGAGGATGTTGGATCCCCTAGAACTGGAGTTATAGATGTGAGCTGCCATGTAAGAGCAGAGTCAAGGCCAGGTCCTCCACCAGAGCAGCCAGTGCTCTTAACCACTGAGCCATCTCTCCAACCCCAATTCCAGATAAGAATGCAAAGGCTAGCTGAGAGGTGGCTCACCCTTTAATTCCAGCACTCGGGAGGCAGAGGCAGGCAGATCTCTGAGTTTGAGGCCAGTCTGACCTACAGATCAAGTTCCAGAACAAGGACTATACAGAGAAACCTTATCTGGGGGTTGCTGAGGGGGAGATGGGGGGAGCAGGGGTTACAAAACCTAAATTAAGTTTACTGAACTCACATAGTCATCAAGAAAATATTGAACCTGCCCTTCTTAACCATTAGGGCCTTTCATTAAACTGATTATTTTACTAAAGCAAGCATTGATTATCTGGAAAACCTTTAGTTTTTTTTTTGTTTTGTTTTGTTTTTTAATGAGGTTAAGAAGACAAATCTCAGGAGCTGGAGAGAGGGCTCAGAGGTTAAGAGCACTGACTGTTCTTCCAGAGGACCCGAGTTCAATTACAACCACCACATGATGGCTCACACCTGTCTGGTACCCTCTTCTGGGGTTCAGGCAGAACATATAATAAGTAAATCTTTAAAAAAAAATAAAAAATCTAAAATGAAACCCAAAACTTGAATAAAACTAGGTATAAATGTCAGTCCATTACCCCATGCTGAAAATGTGAATGGCCTTTGTGTTTATCCTGGCACTTTCTATATGATTGTATTAATGTTAGAAAACACAGCCCTATATTTGGCACTAGGAAGCTTCCTGCTGTGTGACCTGGAGTAAGTCATTGCTTTTCTCCGTCTCCTGTTCTCAGTGTAGCCAATAAACTCAAACTTAACTACCACTTTTTAATGAAAAGCATAAAGTAGAAAAATTGTGTTGAAGTTGGGATTTCAGACATAGTTAGCTACAGGTACATGGTTCATATTTTTTAATGTTTGGTTGGAGGAATAGAGTAAGTATTTCATGAATGCACTTCCTAAGTAAGTGAAATGTAAGCCTCCCCTTTATTGTGTCTATTTAAATAGTATTAATGAGGGTTTTACTTTGCTTCTCCTTCTGTTACTACACTTTATTATGATTTGGTACTCTAATATAGCAGTGTTCTTAGGGCCTTGGTGTATCTCATCACCTCTCCATCCTTCCTGCTCTCCACACTCACCCCAGTCCACTTTGGAAAGACCTATAGGAATTGCCAGAGCAAGCCCAGCCAACAAGCCTATTTAGTCAAGATACCTAATTACATACGTGAGTGGCTATCACAGCTGCCAGCTGGTCTGATTAGATGCAGAGTGTCTGGCCCACTCAGAACTGCTTGGCTAGGTGTGAATGAGGTCCCAGAACCGGCTTCTAACACAGGCCCAGGTCCTGCTGATGCTGCTGGTCCAGCAGCCACTATGCTTGTTGATTACAGGGCTCCATGAGACCAGCCGTTTTCGGCCTTTACAGTATATTGATTCACTTTTCTTTGTCCCAGTACCACATATGACCAGGCTTTCTGAGCTGTTCCCCATTCTCATGCATGGACAGATGGATTCTCGTGTTTCCCCTCAGCATCCACTTACCCTAGCCTTTGTAATTTGCAAATTTTCATCATGGTTCCTTGCAGCCCTTCTCCTGTACAAACAGTTTTCAGTGCCTCTTGTTTTACGTTATGTTCTCTTTATCTGTATTATATGTGCGCATGTACTTGACAGGCACATTTTAAGACTAGTTCACAAGAAAGACTTAATCATTTAACTCAAAACCAAAAGAAAGGATTAGAGTTATTTAAAATGTTTCTCTTCTCTCTGGGGTCACATGGTCTCTCCTTACAGGGTAATGAGTTAATCATGTTCACATTTAGATTACTTTGCTCCTTTTGATGTAGTCCCAAGTGTGCATTTTAAATCCTAAGGAACAGGCCTCTTGACATTGAGCATAATACTATGTACACATGTGCATGGCTGTCGTGTGTTAACAACCTGTAAACTTTGTGTGTTGTTAGCTGTTCCCCCGCAGGTGTACGTGGTTGTATGTGATGAACAACTGCTTACTGTCGATATCTGGTAAGTCTCGCCTTGACGCATCTTAGCAGTCCTTGGTGCTTGTTATTTGCTCTTATGTGGTGCTTATTTCTTGGCAGGTAAAGCTTCTCAGCTCTATTCCCATAATTTACCAGGCCTTTTTGATTATGCAAGACAGATGCAGAAGTTACCTGTATCAATTCCCGCACACAAGCTTCCCGATAGAATACTGCCAAGGTAATTGTCAAGTTGTATTTCTATCCTTAGAGATCACATGTTCATACACCTATTCTGTAGAAGGTGAAAGTTTGGGTTAACAGAAATTTTTTCATTAAAAAATAACATTGTAATGTATTTTCACAAGAGCTAATGTATCATATTTTTGTTCTAAAATTGTTGTAATTTGTGCTTTCTAATTACACAAACATTTTCTCCCTGAATTTTTGTTTCCGTTTTTTTCTGAAAAAAAAAAAAAAACTAATTTTTTATGTAACCATACATTATATATACTGCCTTTGCTCTTAACATGTTTGTATTAACTTACGTAAAGTGAATTATTTTCAAAGTACAGTTTCTAAGCCCGGGAAATCAGAATGATTTATTGCATTTGGAGCTGATCCGAGGAGAGGAGCTTTGCTTTAGTCCTGCATTTTTGATGATGCTGAGCCTTCGTTTGTACTGTAATAGTGATCCTGAGCTGAGTCAGATTGTCATGTGACCAGTCCTCCTTTGCAGGGCTCATTGTAAAGCCACTGCTGAAACCCTTAGCTGTCAGGTACCTCGAATATCTGCTGCTAACTTCAGAATTCACAGTGTGGCTATGGTTTGCCCCTTTGTACACAAATGTCTTTTAAAGACTTTCATTATTTATTTATTTATTTATTGGGGGGGGGGTGGGCATTGGATCCCCTGGAGCCAGACTTACCAGCAGTTTGAAAAGTACCCAAACACAAGTTCTAGGAACTGAACTTGGGTCCTCTGGATGAGCAGGAAGTGTCGTTAACAGCTGAGCTGTTTCTCCAGTCCTGACAAACTTATTTTTTTAATAGCCTTCTGATGAAAGCATTTAAAAACCTATGCTTCTCTGTCTTAAAGTAGATATATCAAATTTAACTGGACATTTCCATGATTGTTCAGAGCTGTGACTTGGGGATTCCATTAGTACAGTAACAGCTATATATGTAGTTTTCCTTTTAACTAGCACTTGGTGCTGCTCTTTGAGTACATACCTATTACAGTGTCTTTCCATCCAACTTTGTAACTTAATAATCCAAAATGCTGTGGGCATAAATACCAACTACCAACTGTCTATCTAAGATACCCACAAAACCTTCCCGTATGGAGTATAAAGACTGGGGCTAGACAGATGCTCAGTGGTTAAGAGCATTGGCTGCACTTGCACAGGACTCAGGTTCACTTCCCAGCAACACATGGAAGATTACAAGCATATGTGTGAATCCAGGGATCGTCAGTCCCATATCCAATATCCTCTTCTGGCCCGTTCAGACACTGGGCACATGGTGGTGCACCAGCATGCATGCAGGCAAAACACGTATTAATACACATAAAACAAAATAGTATTTTAAAGGTATAGTTTTGCTATTTAAATGTTGTGCATGGACCATGTTTTTAAGGGCTTTTTGCTTGGGTCTTTGTTTTTAACTGTGTTTACTTTTTCCAGTTTTTACTGGCTATACATGAAGTGTTTCCATGTACCTGAATGAGACCCTGTACATGAATAAGATACTGCTCTTCCTTTAAGAACTTTCCATATAAGAAGATTTAACCCCTCTTTGTATTTTACCCCTAACTGTAGTATAAAGTTTCTGGTCTGGACTAGCCCTGAGATCCCAACCAGCAGTCCCAAATAATCACACAAAGTCTTATATTAATTACATGCTGTTTGGCTTATGGCTCAGGCTTATTGCTAGTTAGCTCTCACATCTTAACCTGCTTCTACTAATCTATGTTTTGCCACGTGGCTCGTGGCTTACCTGTAATTTTACATCTTGCTTCTTGGGCAGCTGGATCGTGTGTCTCTCTCTTGACTACTCCTTCCCCTTTATCTATGCTCGGATTTTCTGCCTGAATATAAGCTGGCTCACCATAGGCCAAAATAATTCCTTCATTATCCAATGATAATTCATAGCATACAGAAAGGCATCCCGCATCACCTACTACTTTAAGATTTGTTATAATTAATCTGCAGCATTAGAAATATTCACAGATATTTTCTTCGTTTTTACCTTTATTATCTAGGAATCAATTACTATAACACATGTTTGACATCCCAGCATCAGGAAGTAAAGGCTAGTCTTAGGTACATGGCAAGTTGGAAATCAGCCTAGGCTACAAGGCCCTGTCTCTAAGGGGTAGTTTGGTGGAGAGATGGCTGGGGTGGGGTGAGGGTGCGGAGTGTTAAGAGCATATAATGCTCTTGCAGAGAACCCAAGTTCGTTCCCACCAAGTAGTTCACAAACACCTGTAACTCTAGCTCCAGGGGATCTGACACCCTTTTATGGCTTCCTTAGGCACCTGAACTCAAATACATAATTTTAAAAATGAAATGAATCTTTAAAAGATAGGTACAAGTATCTATATTTTTAAAATTGCAGTTTTAAGATGTAGCTGGAAATTGACCCTGCCCATTGCATTTGAATCAGATGCTTATAGAGCCTCAGAGAGCACAGTGGAGTTCACCAATACTGGTGGAGTTTGCGATTAGAAGGCAAGAGAAGGCCCTGCCCATGACTACTTTACGGTAGCAGGACAACTTTGAATTTTTCATTTTAAGGTTTATTCTTACAATGTGTATGTGTGTGTCTGTGTGGATGCATGCAGGTGATGTGGATGTGAATGCAGGTACCTGCAGATGCCCTGAAGCTGGAGCTGCAGGCAGTTGTGAACCACCTGATGTGGTGTTGGGATCAGAACTCAGGTCCTCTGGAGAGTAGAGCCCCTTTCTGGTTTTGGCTTCTTTTCATTTTTGTCTCTGGTACTTTTGATGTCGTCTGTAACAAAGGAGGCTAGGGATGTGCCGTGAAGACCGCAGCTGTGTGTGTGTGTGTGTGTGAGAGAGAGAGAGAGAGAGAGAGAGAGAGAGAGAGAGAGAGAGAGAGAGAGAGAGAGAGAGAGAGAGAGAGAGAATATGCCACAGCATGCATGAGGAGAGTAGATGACAGCCCTCAACCATTAGGGCTCCAGGGGTCAACTCCAGTCATCAGGTTTGGTAGCAAATGCCTTTCTGTACCCACTAACCTGTTTGACCCCATATTCGTACTTAAATGTGGACTCACCAGAACTAATTTTTAGCTCATGCTTTTCCCTCTGATTTGCAACAGTGTCTTTGCAATGTATAGCTCGCCTGCTTACATCACATATTTCTTCTCCATTCAAATTTAGGAAATTTGCTGTATCAGCAAAAATCCCCGAGACCAAGTGGTGTCAGAAGTGCTGTGTGGGTAAGTAGATGCCTGCCTCACATAAGGGAACTCTCTGATGCTCACATTCTGTAGAGCATAGTTTACCTCCCCTCACCTCTTAAGTAGAGTTCCCGGTCTCTATCTGTGTAGACTAAGACAAAGACAGCACCCTCCACATAGCAGGTGCTCAGCAAACATTTGTTGAGATGATGGTGACTTATCACTGGAAATAAGTATGTCATGTTCCTGTGCGACTGCTTCATTCACTAGACATGTACACTCATGCCTGTATTTGTGAACCATGTGTTCATGATAGGAAGGTTTTGTTTTCCCTGTGCACCCACTTCTGGACTAAATTCTCCCCCACCCTTATAATAATTCACTTTCTGATTACACATAACAACAAAAAGGACCGGGTGGTTTCCTTCCCTGAAGTTACTACTGTTGTAAGCGGGAAGTGAGCACATTGTCATTACCCTGCCAGGTGTCGAGAAAGGCATCTGGCTGTGCCTCAGAACAGCTAACTGAGTAGCTGAGGACATTCTGACAGAATGGCATAAATTTGAGGGGAGCATGAGTCCTAACACTTGCATGCTAAGAGCCGAATACTCATCTAGCTGGATGCAGGTTATAGAGATGGCTGGGTTCCCCTGTACAGATGAACTGGGTATCTGAGGACTAATGTGGACGCGAACTCTTACTATACACTAACAAGGACACACTGAGCTAGACAAGAGCCGAGTGAAGAGACAAGGAACACGTCAGAGGCTGAGGTCTCAGATCCAGGGGCTGGGCAGAAAGCTCAGAAGTCAGAGCAGCTGCTGGGGCTGCTGTGGACTTGGAGCCTTGAGTGGCAGCTAACCCACCCCTCACTGGTTTGGCTCTGTGTAAGGAAGGAGACCAGGTTGTTCTGTCCATGACTTCCCATTTGGGCTTTTCTGTTGGCTTTGGCTAGTAGTTTGCCCCTCAGTGCCTCTACCTTTTAACTATTTCAAACCTTCATATAATTTTTGAAAAACCCTATTTCCACTTATTTAACTATATTTTAAATGTAAGAAAAGTTCAAAAACCCGAGGCAGTTCAGTTTTGTTATTTGAAAGCTTTTATTATAAATGTGATTAGTGCCTGTAATGTTTCTAATGACCATAGAAGAAGTATAATTAAGAAAAGAAGATAAGTAAATATTTTATTTTTTAGAAGCCAAGCATTTTAGCCTCTCTACATTCCTGTCAAAAGCACCCCGTGAAGCACCTGAATCTGAATATCCTATCATTTGACTGCCTCTCCCCAAGTTCATATTGGCTCTTTCTTCAGTGTGGTGCAGCCTCCGCTAACTTCACTGTCACGGGACACCTCCTCATGGTCAACAGTCTCACGTGTGCATATTCACAAAAATCCTTTCAGTGCTGGGGGCTCCTCACCATCTCCTTAAACAGTATTTCTTGTTCCTCCTTCTATGTAATTAAAAACTAATGGGTAGTTTTTGTTAATATTGTTTAGGGGGAGGGGAGCATATAACTACTGCTCTGCGCATTTTATATACTAAGAAAACTCATGTTTACCTTTTTACCTTTTCAGTAAGAAATCCTTACACAGGCCATAAATACCTGTGCGGAGCACTTCAGACTAGCATCGTTCTATTAGAATGGGTTGAACCAATGCAGAAATTTATGTTAATTAAGGTAAGCATTCGTGGCATCCTTAGTATGAGCTCTTTGTTCGCTTCTCTGTTCTTTAAAAGAAAACTTTTCTTCAGCTAATTCTCAATTCTGGTGATTTTTGGATTGTGTGGTAGATTGTAAAAGCTATCTGATTGACCACATGAAAGATCTACAAGAAACCAGCAGGATAGGTTAGGGTATAGCAGAGGAGCTGAGGGGAGCCAGGCTTCCCACGGCCTCGCAGGAACTGGGGTTTAAGTTTCTCTAGGAGCCTTCACGAATAATTCATCTTTAGGATATTGTTGAGGAGCATCTGGGTATGTTGGCGATGCTGTCATCCTAGCACTTGGGAGATGGAGGCGAGAGGCTCCAGTCCCCCCAAAATGAGGAAAATCCACTTTAAAGTCTGAAGAAGAACAGTTATGCCTCAGTTGTTTTATTTGCTCTTGTGTGGCTGGGTTTCATGAACATTTGGACCCTGTGAAATAACCAGGGTCAGAGGGTCAGAGAACTGGAGTAGGTGCCTTCAGAGCTGTGGGGTGGAACAGATGTTCCTGGAGTTAGGATCTTGTGCGCATTTGGTATGGCACGAATTACCCGGTTATCTGGCGGCGGATTTCTGTGGATACAGGAACCTCATGGGGAACATGGCAGAAAGCAGCAGCGGATAGCTATGTAAAAAGGATTTGTCAGAGGGGTGTGTTTATGATTAACAGAGAAGGTTATGATAGCAGAGAAGGGATTCAGAGGTGGGAATCCTGCTTTAGATGGGGCTCGAGTCAGAGCTCAGAGGAGGGCGTGTCTTTAGAGACACCTGGTACTGACCTCCTGTCACCTGAAGTCTGCAGACAACAGCCAACCTTAGTTCTCACACTAATATTCTTACTCTCTGGCTTCACTGAAGAACATTTGAAAACCTTTTGAGGTAGTAATTCCAAAAATAATCTCTCTACTACAGAAATGCTTTAGATTGAAGCCTGAGGGAGAGCATGCAGCCTATGGAGGGAGGCTCATTGTCTTGTTTTGTCTTTTCGGCCTCTCTTTTATCTTGTCTAATTTGGAAAGTAGCTCCCTGGGGAGTGGGGATCTCTGTAGTCTGGTTTTCAGTCTCCCTCTGCCTTTCCTGCCTTTCCTGCCTTTACTCTGCATCAGTCAGCTATGTGCTTCCTGTTCCTCCCACTCTTCACCTCTACAGGGTCAGTTACCCCCACACACTGAGAGGATAATGTCAGCCTGACTGACTTCCCAGTTAGGCTTATCCCCATTAAAGGAGCCAGAAAGATCAAGTACATGCTTAAATTAGAGATCTTCCTTCACTCTAAAGACTCAGTGCTGTTTGCTAGAGCAAGTTAGATGTAGGAGCTGCTTCACTCACCAAGAGCACTGGGTCTAAATCTGGAATCCATGCTGCTAGTGACCTGTGTACTCAGCTTGATTATTACAAGGAGTCAAAACCTGTTGCCTTTTTACATGCTCAGAGTGGGGGAGGGATCCAGAAATATTGTTTTCTTCATACTTTAGTAGTCTTAACCACATCTGAAAGTTCTTCAAATTACCTGATCATAAGTATGGAATGTTGGGCTGAAGATGGCCATTAGGAGCATGTTCTGCTCTTAGAGAGGACCTGAGCTCAGTCCCAAAGTCCGTGTCAAGTGGCTGGCACCTCCTGTAACTCCAGCTTCATGGGATCCAGCACCTCTGCCTCCCTGGGTGCCTGTAGATACATACATACAGCTAACTGAAAATTAAGTTATTTTAAAAATATGACAGGTTTAAGTCTGGGGTGATGAATTTGTGGTTATTCTTCAGAGGATGCAGGTTAAGTTCCCAACATAGTGGCTCATAACCACCTGTAACTCCAATTTTAGGAAATCTGACCCCTTCTGACCTCAGAGCTGTAGCCCTGCTGTTGCTGACAGCTGATTGGATGTTTCCTAGCTCTTATAAACAGTCTGCCATGAATACTTTGGTGTAGTCTCCTGAGAATGTCTGTTCTTGTCCCGTAGGTTACTTTACAGTATTGAGTCATGTAGATAGCATGTTTACCCAGTATGGCTGTCCCAATGTCTGCCCCCATCCATCACCCTTTTCTGGGCCCTCATGCTTGCTGTCTCTCCGTTTCAGCCATTCTGGTGGATATGGGCATATTTTGTTGTTTTTATTCCTGATTATTAATGAAGTTAATATTTTGTTTTGGTTTTTAGGTCTTCAAATTAGAAATGTATTTGTTTCTTTATAGCAACATAAAAATAATTTTAAAGTTACATAAAATTAAAAAGTGGCATTGTATCCAAGTTAATGTATTGATGAAATCACTTGAGATGGCTGGCTAGTCTCTTTCTGTTTATGTGTGGGTTGGTATTTCTTGTCTTTCCTCCATGTTTGCTCATCAGGTAAGGAAAGCAGAACTTAGCTGGATAACATGGGCTGGTCAGTCCTCAGCTCCTGAATGCCATTTTCTTCTCTCAGGAAAGATGGCTAAAGAGATTCCTTTGCAGCCCTAGTATCCAATAATGGTTTAATTTCAGCTTAATGTTAATAAAGATACTTCATACTTCCGATGTATGTGCACACTCTGGGTTCCTGGAGCAAGAAGTTTTGAGAGCAAAAAGCTCTTCTGCATCTGGGGAGGCCCGGATCTCCCAACAGCTGCTCCTGGGTGACGAAGCCTAGATCCCTCCACTCAGCATGTTTGTGTCTCTCTCCAGCACATAGACTTTCCCATGCCGTGTCCACTCCGGATGTTTGAGATGCTGGTGGTCCCTGAGCAGGAGTACCCTCTGGTTTGTGTCGGGGTCAGTAGAGGGCGAGATTTCAACCAAGTGGTTCGATTTGAGACCGTCAATCCAAATTCTACCTCGTCATGGTTTACAGAATCAGGTTTGTATCATTATGCAATTATTAAAGCCATTGCATGTGCTTGTTTTAAAGGCAGTAAGTGTTCTGTGTTTTCCAGCAAGCAGAAACTGCATAAAAAGCTAGTTTTAATAACTATATTAGTAAACTGGAAGAAGAGATAACATGATCCATAGTATGGTTAGTGTGTTTGACACATTGAAAACAGTTTGATTAAAAAACACATCTATATAAAGTACATACTATATTTAAATGTGGAAATAATTTGGTGTGTGAATCTGTTATGTGTCTTTTTGTGGCCAAAATACATACCAGGAACAACTTAGATTTATTTTGCCTTGCGGCTTCAAAATGCTTCAGCCACCATGGCAGGGAGCCGGGTGAGGCAGTTCATGGCAGTGGGAGCATGTGAAGGCCATTCGGATCATGCCCAACCAGGAAACAGAACAAGACAGGAAGTAGGAGACAGGCTGTTGTCTTGAAAATCCTGTCCCTGTTGGTGAGCAGCCATCAGCGAGCCTCTCCTTTCTAAGGATCCCACAGCTTCTTTAAATAGCACCGCCAGTCAGTCGGGAGCAAGAAGAAAACATGAGAGGCCAGCAAGAAGGCTCAGTGGGTAAAGGTGCTTGCTGCCAAATGTGTAGACCAGAGTTCTATCCCGGGACCCACATGGCAGAGCACTGACTCCTTCAAATTGTCCTCTGACCTCCACACCATACTGCATAACCCACATGCACACACACAAGTAAATGCATTGTTTTAATGTAAAAATGAAAGGTTTAAGACATGAGCCTATTGAAGACATTTCAGATTCAGACCATAACTGTCTATACCTGTTAAATGTTTTTCACAGAAGCACACATCTTACCATAGGATGAGGGAGATGCCAGTGTGGTCTTCTGATTTTTGACAACTACGTTACTTAAAGTCATGCACTTTAGACAGCTGTTTATTTTAAAGGCCACAAATAAGTTCTGGTCACTGATGCTGGTGTGGCATATTTAGTGCACAGTAAACACAGAGAAGACACAGAAGTGAAGAGTCCATACTACCCTTGAGGGAACCAAGTTCAGTTCCCAACATCTATGTCAGGCAGTGCACAATTAACCTGTAACTCCAGCTCCAGGCTCTTCTGGCCTCCAAGGGAACTTGCATTCATGTATACAAATCCCTACACATATATGTATAATTAAAAATAAGATCTTAAAAAGTGTACACACAAAGTCTGGAGTCCACTCCCAAGTCCCTTCCTCAAAATATAAAAATCACACATTTCTAACATTTTACTTTGAAAAAACTGTATTAATATTTCCAACTGTATCATGTTTCTCAAAAACCAATTAACAGTTTAACATGTGCAATTATTCTTAATATTTGATAGTGCTTTCCATTTTTTTATACTTATTTTTAGAATTTTACAGAATTCAGTCACATAAAGATTGAGTCTTTCTGAAATTCATATTAATGAAGGAACCATTTACAGCTGCCAGAGGCCAGCCATGGATGTGCACATAGAGACCCAGCACTTAGGAGATGGCTAACCTGGGCTACATAACAAGGACCTTGTCCCAATAAATATATATATTTAATGTAGGCATTTCCTAACATATTTTCAAGTATTTAAATATTATTTTTACCTTCTTAATTTTTAATCTCACTCTGTCACTTTAGTAAGGATGTTGATCAAAGTGATCACTAAGTAGCTGGTGAAGGCCAGTGCTTCCCCAATGTGAGCTGCGTTAGAGTAGTCCAAAGCCCCAGCTCCAGAGTGCTCCCTTTGGTAAGCCACAGTCAGTGCTGGTGATATTAAAGGAGACTGTCATGCTTTAGGAGCATAGTATGGGGGCTGGAGAGTTAGCTCAGTGGTTAAGAGCGCATGCTGCTCTTCCAGAGGACCTGGGTTCTATTCCCAGCAATCACATGACAGCTCATAATTGTAACTCCATTTCCAGGGCTTTTTCTGGCCTCCTTAGGAACCAGGCAGGGAAGTTGTGCACAGACAGATATACAAGCAAAATCCCATATCACATAAATGATAAGATAATTTTTTAAAATTCATCTGTACACAAATTTCAGGCTGATAGAAAAGGCAATGCCCTGGATGGGAAGCTACCTTAGAATACTGAGTACAGATGTCTCCTATAATTGGTATTCTTGTACTCAGTATCTTTAATGAAACTTTAAATGATTTAAAGTTCAGATATATATGTAGGTTAATGGCTGTTTCTGAAATATTTGTGAAAATATTTGAAAATAATTTCTATGTAATTTATTTTCTCAAATATTAAATTTATATTGCCAGGTTACTGAACAGACACTTCCTTTATGGCAACTTACCCTAATTACCTTAGCAAATATTAGATCTGACTAGTTCTATTACAGAAATTTGATTAGAGTTTTAAACTCATGTTGTACTGCAGCAAAATAATAGACATAAAGTGTTAGTTTTGAACTATAACACTTTTAAAAACTGACCTTTAAATGTCTTTAGTTTTTAAACAACCTATTGATGGTGAAAGCCCTTTTACTTTTTCTCTTTAAAAATACTGTAGAGCCAAGTGTGGTTCACACCTGTAATCCCAGCACTTCGGAGGTGGAGGCAGGAAGATCAGGAGTTCAAGACCAATCTCAGCTACATAGTGAGTTCAAGGCCAGCCTGGACTACATGAGACACCCCTCCCCAAAACAACAGTACACACACCCTGCTATGGAAAGTTTTGCTCTTCAGTAGGGAATGGACACCTCAAGGGGGATGTGAAAAAGAAGTTTTCTAGTAAGATATTGTTAGGCAGAAGTTTGCTGCAAGTCTAGAAGACGTAGTAAAAAGAAGAGTAGGCAGAGGGCTCTGGTGGCTCTCACCTGCATCCAAGCACTCAGGAGGTTGAGGCAGGAAGAGTACTGGGAAATTAAGGCCAGCCCAAGCTACACAGTAGGTTCTAAGCCAGCCTGGGCTAAGAGTGACAGCCTGTCAGAGAATTGGGTAGGAATGAAGGTTGAGAAGGAGAAAAGGGGAGAGATGATCGTGTGTGTGTGTGTGTGTGTGTGTGTGTGTGTGTGTGTGTGTGTGTGTATGTGTGTGTGTGTGTATGTGGGGGGGGGGTAAAAGATATCAAATGCATTCACAACATGTGAAGCCCAAGGTATTAAACAATGTACTGAACTCAGAACAGATTTCTTTACAGAGGCTGTATGGTAGGAACACGTATATAATATAGGCCTTTGCAGTGTTGTGAGGTTTCTCTTTGTTTCTCCGCTGTCTCCCCTGTGAGACAGCCGGAACACACCTGCTTTTGGATTTCATCTTTATTTAACAGAAAGAGATTGCTTAGTAACAAATACTTTGCTGTCAGTTTTAATAATGTCTTAGATCTTTGAAGTGTTTTAATTTTAAATGCACTCTAATTGTGAAATAAAGGTCCCATTTCCTGACAAAGGACTTTAAAACAGCTCCCTTCCAAGAAACAACATGGTTTTATCTGTAGGATTCCCATAAATACAGAATATATCAGAGTTCATGAGATAAAGATAGAAGAAATGATTTGGGCTTTTAATTTCTCGTTCCCCAGTCTCTTGCACTCCAATTTCCCAGCAAATGTTGAGAGTACTCATTGGGCATTAGAGTTTACTGAGATAATCTGGGGCCTGGGAGCTGGCTCCATGGATGCATTGCTGCCTACCATGCAAGTCTGAGGAACTGAGTTTGTGACCCTGGTACCTATGTGTTGTGCATCTGTAACCTTATTGCTGGGGGAACAGTCAGAGGGGATCCCAGGGACTTGTTGGCCAGCCAGGTTTAGTAAGAGGCCCTTTCTCAAAGGAGTAGAATTGTAGAAGACACCCAGTGTTGACCCTGGCCTACACACAGCACAAGCAAGCACAGAACACACATAACTGTCAACACGCCTCACAGACACAGTAGACACTTCTGAAAAAAGCTTCGATATTTTAGTCTGTTGACAGTTATAAAGTAACTTGTTTACCTCTCCGATTCTTTCATTTAATACACATTGATCACATGAACTAGGCACTTGTATCTGGTGATGTTCTGAGTTTAAAATCAGAAATTAGCCAGAATTGTAATTTACAAGACAAGACTTCTTGTTTCAAAGGTAAACATAAATAGGGCCCTCATTATCGGTATAAAAGACAGGATCCAAGTTGCCCATCAGTCCACAAGTGCCCAATGCAGCCACTGTGCATGCCCTGCAAGAGATGTCTGCTTACCTAGAGCACAGCAGTCTGCATTTTTTTTTTTTTGTTTAAAAAGAAATACATTGTGAATATTGTAGTTTTCTGTAAGTTTATCGGCTGTATTTGTGTTGTAGACACCCCGCAGACAAACGTCACTCATGTAACCCAGCTGGAGAGAGACACCATCCTCGTGTGCTTGGATTGTAAGTTTCTCTTTGTGTCTTCTCTGGTCAGATTTATCTCCTCACACTGTTGAGTGACATCTGTTTTCCTCTAGGTTGTATAAAAATAGTGAATCTCCAAGGAAGATTGAAATCCAGCAGGAAATTATCATCGGAACTCACATTCGATTTCCAGATAGAATCTATAGGTGAGTCGTTGCTTTGCATTGTGAACTGTTTAAAATGATCTTTCTGATAGTAACCGATTCATAAATATACATTGTTAAGGCCTTTTCCTTTTGGATATAACAGTATGAGGTCACTATCAGGCTTCCTTTTTATACATTCTCTGAGTCTGTTAGAGTCACATGGACTGTAAATGTTTGCTTCCTTTCAGATGTGGCATTCACAAAAGAAAGTTATATCGCATTTCTTACAGCACATTTGTGAGTTTGTGCTCCCTCAGAATCCTGTAGGTACCCTCTAGGTGTCGTCGTCTCCTCCTGCTGCTCAGAGAGTTTGGTTTATGAGAGTTCCTTCAGCCGGGATAGTGATGCATCCATGTATTCCCAGAGTCCAAGAGGCTGAGATAGCAAGATTGTGAGTTCATGGCCAGCCTGAGCTACATAGCAAGTTCCAGTGCAGCCTCAGAAACCTAGCAAGACTCTGTCTCAAACAAACAAAATTTGCTTCTTGCTATTTTTTTCATGGTTATATTCTCTCCAAGAGATTTCTGGCAGCATCAGTATTTAAAGTGCTGAGAAAGTTAAACAAAAATGGTAAATTATGGTGCTGAAGTAAAGAATTATTATTAGTGCTTAGCATGCTCAGGTTTGGGCTTTTTTATGTACTTTGCCAATAAAATAGTTCTTCATGTATATACATTGGCAGAGAGTAAGGCCACAAGCAAACACAGGTTTAAACAGAAAAAATGAGTCAGAGAAGGACCAGAGTTAGGAGCGCATGTAAGTGGAGACTTGGAGTGTTGTGTGTAGTGGGAAAATGATGCCGACATCATTGGTTTCCTGTGGGCAACAAGTCAGATGTCTTCCTGCAGTTACACTGTGTCAGGGTGTAAATATGGAGCTGAAGGATATGAACATGTAAAACTCTGCTCTGTTTATCCCTGTGTTCATGTCCTACTGTTTCTGCGTCTAATTCCATGCTCAGAAAACACTGCAGGTTTTCAGAGACATGCACAAGAATGACTAGTGTGCCACTGTTTATAAGGACAAGTAGGAATAATTGTTCAGCGTAATAAATGGATTACAGTTAGCAACGTCACCATAAAGTTACCCTGACAGTGTGGAACAATTAGCCCACATCTGAGAATGATAAATGCAAAATTGATCACATTGCTATCCAAGAGAGGAAGGTGGGCCAGATGAGACTCGGGTTGAGTTGAGGGAATCTAGATGTGTCCATCTTTGTGTGAAGCAAAGACAAATGTGGTAGAATATTTAGATTTGATAATTGGGAAGAGTGTGCATCTAACCTCTCTACTATTCTGTTTTTTTCTGTGTTCATGTGTTTTATTTTTAATTAGTTTACTAAAACAAATGTCTAGTGCATATTTTAAGTGAGTTTTTTCATACTGAAAAGGTGACTATGCTATGTACATTAAATGTTTTAAATCCCAGAGGTAAAAATGCTCTATCTGTGCAGTACTGAAGTTAGCCATGGAACTGTTGCTGTGTGAGATAGGCAGGCACGAAGAGATGCTTGTCACTGAACTTTTGTGCTATTAGCAGTAACTCATTTGTCCTTGCCTACTAGTTTGTCTACAAGACAGCGTTCTAGCTTTCTGGAAACACGGGATGCAAGGTAGAAGTTTCAGATCTAATGAGGTAAGCCATCTTTTTCAAAGTGTGTTCATTACATAGTTATAAGGAACCAGGCATAGTATTGTCTTTGTGTTGGGGGGCTCAGGCAGGAGGATCATTTGAACTAAGAGTTTGGATCCAATCTAGGCAACATAGTGAGACTTGTCTCCTTTTTTATTTTTATTTTTTTAATTGAAAACAGATTTTTCTCTCATACAATACATCCCAACTGCAATTTCCCCTCCCTCTGTTCCTCATACCCCCCCCCACATGTTCCCTCTTCCCCACATCTACCCCTCTCTGTTTTCAGAAAAGCCTCCAAAAGTAGACAGCCAAACAGGACAAACCAAGATACAGTCAGACTAGACACATCCCCTCATGTTGAGGCTGGACAGGGACCCATTGGTGGAAAAGTCAGAGACCCACCCTGTCTTCCATTAGCAGTCCCACAAAGACTCCAGCAGCCATGGATATGCACAGGGGAGCTGGTGTAGTCCAGTGATGCGATGCTAACACATGCTCTAAGATGCTGGGCTCTCTTCCCTCTGTTAGCCAAGTAGCTTCGGTCCATAAGAACCTCTGTCTCTACTAAAATGACCTCCCCAGACCCGGAACAGCATCTCGCACGTCAACAACAGTGGCCCCTGCAGGCACTGAGAAACTATCTTTCCTCCTGCTCCTGCTGCCTTTATTCTTGTGACATGATTGTTGCCCCCTTGGCATGGGGTGTTTCCACTGTACAGAAATAATGCTAAGACGCTTACTTAACTCAGCTTAGCCTTTCTGCTGCCAATGCCAGCATTAACGTGAATGAAAATGGTCACCCCTAAAATATCACAGGCAGGTAAAACCATCCAAACCTATCCTGAGCAGGTTGGGATAGAAAAGGGGGGTCAGGGACAGGAATGAGGAAAGAAAGTTTGTGCAAAAAGTTACATGGGGGCCCTTTTAAAACTACACAGTAGATATTAAGTACACCTCCAAGAATGTCACATCCTTCTGACTGGCAAATCTCAGCTTCCCAGCCAGTCACAGGCCTGAGCCACCATTGCTAAAGTGAAGGGTTTCCTTCACCAGTACTATATCACACTATTGTCTCTGAAATGGCTCATTGTAGGGATTTAGTGGAATTGATTTCATTTCAACATCAAATTGAATTGAGTGTTTAAGTTTTAGCCTACAGCACTGTAGGAGTTTATTGCTAGAGACATAGTTTGGACCATTTTGTGTTCTATAAGCCCTCAACACCAAATTTCCCTTCTTGTAGTCTCAATCCTTATTTCTCAAGTAGTTAGTAGTTAGTTGGTCACACCGAGGATGCATCCACCAGAAAGAGCAGGGAAGAAGTGGGAAAGTTGCTTGTCAGTCTTGCACATGTCCCAAGCGTTAGACTTGCTTGTACTTAGAGCAATACTGGGAAGGACCGTCCTGTCCAGTTGCTGGAACCAGAACTGTTCCCAGCCAAGTGTACCTTTTGCCCAGAATCACAGGAAATAAATTTAAACTCTGTGCTGGCTTTTAAATGTTTATAGTCATACCACATAGCAACCACTCAAGGCACAAAATCGGATTGAGTGGTGGGATGCTGACTGTGGCCTTGCCACTCACGTTAACATAAATGATAGGTTGTCTTGGATGAATAAAATGAATTCTGTGCTTTTCATTAAAAGCTTCTCTGGAAGTCTGTGACCCAGCAAGTAATTTTCTTTCACCAGTATTTTAGGATTAATTCCAAATTTATCACATTTTTTTTTCTTAACTAAAAAATGATATGATTACAAGCTTATAACACATGAATAATGAGGCAGACCATTTCCATCCTACATATCGTGGGTGTTTGTAGGGTGTTGTTGTTTGCTATACTATTGTTCATGAACTATCCAAACAAGATTTTGTGCTGGAGTAAGGTGTGTTACACATGCATATAATCCCAGACAAGAGACTGAGGCAGGAGGATCAGGAGTTCAGGTCGTTCCGGAGACACCTAGCAGCTCTGTCCCAAAAGAAAGGAAGAACTTTTTAAAGATTTTGTGTCTTTACTTTGAGGAATTTTTAAAAATTATTTTTTTAACTAAACAGGTAACACAAGAAATTTCAGATAATACAAGAATTTTCAGGCTCCTTGGATCTGACAGGTATGAAGAAGATGGGTTAGTTTTATGAAATGATGGCTCCTAAGTGTGTTTTCCAGATCCAGTGTAAAAACCAAACCAAACCAAACCAAACCTCTTCCAGGAGAATTGAACTTTCTGCATGTTCAACACTGTTTGTTCATTTTTTAACTATTAAAAGAGGAATCTTCCAAGTAGCAGGAACTCATGGGCCCAGCGCAACTGTTTGTCTCTGTCTCGCAGTGTATGTTAACAAACAGATCTTAGTTTTTCAAGCCAGATACGATTTTGGACTTTTATTCTGATTTACCATCAGATTCTAAACTGCAGGCTATTTTGGGATTATTAGGAAGATTCAGGTCTTCCCTTCCCCCCCTCTAGTTAGTCCTACACTACTGTTCTGTTTTCTCTTCATCCTTTGCCCTTCACCCCCAAGTCCTAGAACAACTTTGATCTAGAGGTGTGGTGAGCCCCTTCCAGAACTGGAGCTGGGCCCTGCCTGTGAGTCAAATGGGCAGATTTAGAGAGGTTTCTAATAGAAACAATGGGGATTTTTTTTTTTCAGCTGGTGTTAGTTTTCATAAGTAAATGACTTTGTTTTGTGTGTGTTTCTTATTACTTTTAGGGTTGTGGTTTTGGAAAGTAGGCCAACAGATAACCCAACAGCAAATAGCAATTTATACATTTTGGCGGGTCATGAAAACAGCTACTGAAGACATGGTGTTCTTGACAGTGACCTGTAGAGACAGTGACCACGGCTTATGCAATGTTGGCGGATGCGTGGAGCTATGCAGAAGCTGCAGGCACCTGGCTTCAGTTCCTTCTAATTTATTGTGGCATGAGACAGATGGGAGAGCTTTTGTTTTAAGTGGTATGATATATTCAGCATATTGAACCACAAAGTGCTTACTTCGTTGTTATGTAATCTTTGTACATATAAGCAGTATTTTTCTGTGAAACTTCATTTGCTGAAGACATACACTAAGAATTGATGTAGATAATGTACTTTTATGAGATGTAAAAGTGTCTTATCTGTACAAATGTAAATGTTGATTAAAATGCAACTGGGGTTAATATTTTAAGAGTTATTTAGTATATTCTTGGGTATGATTATATTGCAAAATGGGTTGCTGGCAATGAAACAAGACATTTAACACTATTGTATTTTTATTATATGTAATTTAGTAATATGGATATAAATCTTGTAACTTTTAAAATGGTAACGAGCTGTAATCATTTTTATAATCTTGTTTTTAATTTTAATGCAAGTGCACTGGTTTTCTCCTTGCACAGAGTATTGATATGTGATGTACGAGTCACAAAGAAAGCTGTGATGCCATGAATGTGCATTTAGCCCCACAACATCTTTTATACATGTATCTGGATTGTTTTCTATGTGAAACAAGCCGATTAACCACCTGTTGTAGTAACTGATTTTTTATATGGAAGCAGAATTGTGTAAGATTGCTTGCCTGTGCTTAGGATACACCTTTGAAAAAACTTCACTCGCAGAATGGCGGTACCGTGCTAGAACACTGCAGTTGTCCTCCGTTACAGTGTGCACAGAGACTAAGCCAGCACTGTTTTTGAAGAGTCCACACTAGATACTTCACATAATCTTACGGAAAACTGTAACATTCCAGAGTCAAGTCATCACATTTCTCATGGAATTTTTACTTTTGTTGGCCTTATTTTATCATCACTTCCATATTTCTTTTGATTTAGAGTATTGATACATGGCCAAAATAATTTAGTTACTACCTCATGTAAACATTATAATGGTTACTACATCACAGGAGCTTAGTTTGGTTAAAATCACTTTTGATTGGCTTTTCCAATGGAATATTTCTATCTTTACCAAGTTAGGTATCAAGTCATAGCAAAATGCACATGTCTGGCTCTTTTTGGTATATGTTCTTCATATTTTGATGTGAGTATGTATACACTAAGAACAAACTAAATTGTGATTTTTGCTCATTTATTTTAATTGATAATGGCTTTAAATATGTTCCCGATTGTACATACTGTAAAATAAACATGTTTTTTAACATGCTGTTGAGTAGTTGCTCGTCATCTGACTTAGCAGTATTAAAGGGAAATGCTTTGTCTTGCACTTAAATATTAAATATCTAATTCTCTCCTAAATAGTCATCATGGTTTTATCTGTATTTTTAATGTAGTATTTCCATATTTGAGGAAGGGACATCTTTTGTAGAATCTTGGATTCTTGTCAGGAAAATAACACTCATGGTGTTTTGGTAGAGTAATAATTGGCAATTAATATATTAGCCAAATCTAGCCCACCCTGTTTTTGTCAATGAAGTTTTATGAGAACACAGCACCACCTGTGTACTGACCCACTGTCTAAGTCAGACTTGAGTGGTTTCAGAGGAACAGTCTGGCCTGCAAAACCCAGGTGTTGGTTGTCAGGCCTGAGATAAGACAGCAAACAGGTGTTGGGGACACAGTTCTGAAGGCTGGGACTAGAAAGAGAAGCAAGAAGAACCTGATTGAATGACCAGGAGATGCTGTTTTTATTGACTTTTCCACAACCTGTTAGGGGGACCTTAGATCATTTATTTCAGAGCCATTCCTGTATCTAGAATCAGAGCAATTAAGGATATTATTTCACTAATACATTATGAATAATCAACATTGATTTTGTTTAATCCACTTTTATGAGAATAATGTCACTAACTATCTGAAAAACAGACTTGTGGGCAAATTTTTAAGGAACTAGACACTGCTCTTAGCACTGGTTACCAGGGCAGATGATGCTTTTAGACTTGAGCTGGTGTTTATTCCCCTTTCCAATACCTGGAGGTTACGTCTCAAAAATGTTCACCACATGAAACCTCCAAGCACTTAGAAATCCTGCCCCCTCCCTAAAAATGTATCTAACTGGTGTCTTATTAACCATAAACTTTCACAAAATATCCTTGGAATCAAACTCTTCAGGAGTAAGGCCCAATAACTTTTGTTTTTATGAAGTATAAACTATTCTGATATGCCCCACAGAATGAGAACTGCAGGTATAGATTAAATTTGAGTCGACATTTCTGAATGTGGCCCAAGGATCACTGGTTTAAGAATCATTTAGATGACAGCGTCAAGTGCAAACTCCTAGGCTACTAACATTCAGGGTGCCTTTCTTGTTAGCTGTACCCTTACTGGCTTTGGGAAGGCAGGTGTTTGTGTTTTTGACACGTCTGAGTTGTGTTTTAGTAGAGACCACAAGAAATAAAGGTTTTAGTCATTCCACCATTTAGCACAGAAGGAAAAGTAGGGGAGTAGATATCCTATAGACTTCTAACCGATAAACTTCTAACATCTTTTGTAAGTTTCTGGTCCAGACTTTCGGGCCTAGCCTTGAGGTTCAGACCTGCAGACCCACAGACCCACAGAGACACAGAGATGCTTACATTAATTTTATGCTGATCGGCCTAGGCCCCAGGCATATAGCTTGCTAACTCTTTACCCTTAAACTAACCTGTGACTCTTATCCTGTTCAGCCATGTGGCTCAGTATCTTTTCTCAGAGCAGCATAGTTGTCCTCTGTATCTGTGGCATCTATGGCTTCTCTGTGGCATTTCTGCTCTGTTCTTCCTGTTCTCAGAGTTTTCTTAGTCTGGTAGTCCCGCCCATACTTCCTGTCTGCCTCTGGCCAATCAGCGTTTTTATTAAGCCAGTAGGCAGGACAATTATTCACAATGTAACATAATCCCACTACAAACATATACTGGTGATTTCTTATTGAGGGACTTTTCCAGCTTTGGAGAAAAGACAGAATTCTAGCCATTGAGTGTAAAATGAAGGTAAATAGCAGACGTAAAGAGTGTGCTCAAGCATGCCTGTAATCCCAGGGGAGGATCACAAATTCAGGGCCAGGCTGTGTAGAGAAGGTGCTCTCGTGCATTTCCACCCTCCCTCCATTCTCCCTCCATATATATGTATACACGCACATAAGAGCAAACATATACATTATATATATCTATATATATATATATATGCTAATGAAAGACACCTTTATTTAGGGATAGAGAAACTTCTATTTAGATATACAAAAACACTGCATGTTCAAGGAACATTGAATGCAGTGGAGCCTAAAATGTGGGCCAGTCACAATACTGGATAACAAAGGTGGGCCAGTGAAGAGTCTCTAGATAAGTAGCTTGGAGAAGCCAGGAGTGTGCACAGGTCATCCCAATACTTAAAGAGGTGGAGATGGGAGGCTCCGTGTCTTCCTTGACTACAAATCAAGTTTCAGGCCAGCCTGGGAAACATGAGATCCTATCTCAAAAATGGTGGAGTGGAGTGCAAAGGCCTGCAACTCCTGAGTTGGAGGCTAGCCTTTTGTACATCACAAGTTTAAGGACTGAATAGAGAGACCCTGTGTCAGAAAGGAAAGGTGACAGGCGGGAGCCAGGACTCAGTGGATAAAGTGTGCTCCGTGCAAGTGTAAAGACCTGAGTTTGAATCCCCAGAACTCATAAAGCTGGACTCAGTCGCAGCCATCTGTAATCCCAGTGTTCTTGGGGCAAGATGGAGAAAGAACAATCTCCCTAAATTCACAGACCAGCCTCACTGCTCCGTACACAAAAGCCAACAAAGACCCCGTATCAAGGTGAAAACCAAGGAAGACACCCAAGGCGACACACACACACACACACAGGAATCCGGTAAAAATGGAAACAGACCAACAGGTTTGTACATAAAGTGACTTGGTATACCTGGTGAGAAGTATTTGCTAGCATACGGGCAGAAACTATAAAAGTGTGCAAGTGTGAGCTTAGATGAATTGAAGGAGGAGTGGGGTGAGTGTGGTCACTGGTTTAATTTCGTTTAATATGTGATATTTGAACATATTTGTGAGAAAATGGGAGGTGGAGAAGGAGGGGACACCTGTACGGGAAAGGGGAAGTTCAAAACATATATATATAAGAGAAGCGAAGCCTTTGTGTTCTGTGTGTGTGCCTTAGGTCTGTTCTTTCCTGAAGTTAACAAGTTTGTCTCCATGTTACATTCAATAATGTTTGTCTAGCTTTCTTCCCCACTGGGATGACCATCCTTGTCCCCTTCTGTGAATCCGCCCCGGGCTGCTGGGTTAACAAAAATGGTGTGAACCTGACTCCAAACGCTGCCCTGGCAGGGAACGAACCTAGGGAGTTCTAGGTGGAAACCTTTGTCCGGAAGTTGCGCGGCCTGCGCGTCCCGGTTGCCCGGCAACGCCGCTGTGGCTGGATCTCTCGGGAGTTCCCGGGACTGCAGCTTGCCCAGCAGGCGCGATCTGGGGCGCCCCGCGGCTGTGCACCGTGTCACCCCCCATCGCCCGAGTTTGTGCCGTAAGTGTGGGTTCCCAAGCCGGGGATGGCAGAGAGAAAGGGGTCTGCCCAGGCTCCGGAGGACCGGACTCGGAGCACCCCCGGAGAGCCTGCCTCCTGTGGTCTTGTGGGCCGTGAGGGTGCCAGGGACGCAGGGGAAAGTCGGTGAGCTCAGAGGCTTGGAAAGGAAATGATTTTCCGCCAGACTTCCATGTCTTTTGTGTGCACACCTGAAGCGTGGGACATAAACAAAGTGTGCAGATTGTGTAAATGGTTTTAACAAGATCGACCGTGTTGACACCAACACCTTTGTACGCGGGTTGTGCATTTAAATTGCTGTAACTCAGTAAAACAGATCGGAATGCTCGGTCTGTGGAATCCATTTCCCTGTCAAGTTTATTAAACAAAAAACGTATGTTGGTTTCATTGGAAATAGGTGACAATTTAGCAGTGGGCGGCATCCTTGAGTGATCCTCTGGCTTTGAAACTGTCCTTTCCCCTCAACATTCCTAAAGCCAGGCGTTGGTTGGTTGGTTGGTTGGTTGGTTGGTTGGTTGGTTGGTTGGTTGGTTTTTAACAGTTTCCTGTTACATCTAGATTAGAAAAGTCATTTTCCCAGCCGTTTTCCCTACTCACCTCCACCCCACCCTGATTGCCTGGTGTATCCTTTGTTGCTTCCTCAAGCCCTCGGGGAGTTCGTTTGTGAAACCGCCCTGAAAATGAACCGCCAAGTGTTCTTCTCTCCTGTGTACCTTATTCTGTAAATCTTTAAAAGTAAGGAAATCCCATGGAAACTTTCTAAGGAATTTAAAAATTTAGTTAAGTATTTCTACCTGTCTATGGTGTCTTTTTGCAATTGCTGGTGGGCCCCAGCCTGATCCTGTTTTTGTGGACAGAACTCCGTTAACTCAAAAATCAAGTACCCTATAAATTCTGAAGTTACCATGGAAAGTATATCACGTCAGGCTGAAGGTGATTGATAACTATGGAAAATGTTTTCAACCAATAACTACATCTCTCCATTTAATCTTACCGAAATATTGTGCTAATAATAATCACCATGTATTGTGGCTTTTGCTCTTAAAAGGAGAAAGGAAGATTAGAAAATGAAATATAATAATACTTAAAAGCCTACTGTATGGCAGAGAATGGGGTACCGATGCAAGTCCAGTGTGATAAGTAATGTAAGCACTGGGGTAGGGGGTGGGATGGGCATTGTAAGCATCATGTGTGTCCAGAAAAGAGCCTGCCTTTGGGACTGGGACATTTCAGCTGAACTGTGAAAAATGAAGATATGTATGATCCTGAAGGGTCAAACATTCCGGACTGAGAAATAAGCTCGGGAGGCTGAAAGTTTTGGGGAAGAATCTGAGAGGCAAAATGGGAAAGGAAAACCAGGGCGGGGTAGAAAGAATTGTCAGAATCTTGCTTTATAGTTGGGAGTTTATTCTATGGCCTTTAGAAGCTATAATGCACTTTCAAGAAAAGATTGTACTGGGATTTGAGATGGCTCAGTGCTTAGGAGTGTTTGCTGTTCCTCCAGAGGACCTGACTCTGGTTCCCACTTGCTCCACCGGCAACTTACAACCACCTTAACTATGTTCCAGGGCAGTGGTTCTCAACTGTCCTAAGGCTGCGACCCTTTGATACAATTCCTCATTCTATGCTGACCCTCAACCATAAAATTATTTTTGTTGCTACTTCATAGCTGTAACTTGCTACTGTTATAAGTAGTAATGTGTTTTCTAATGGTCTTAGGAGACCCCTGTCAAAAGGGTTGCTCGACACCCTAAGAGGGGGCATGACATACAGATTAAGAACCACTATTCTGGGGGACACCCTGCTCTGGCCATTGTGGACACCCATAGGCATGGTACAAGCACACACTCAAAGACTTACACACACACACACACAGACAAATAAATCTTTTAAAAACTTTATCATTACTGTGTGAGCCTGCCACAGTGTGCGCAGAGGTCAGAGGTCAGCTTCTAACACCTTTATGGGAACCTCAGGGATTGAACTCAGGTCACGAGGCTTATATGGCCGGTGCTTATACAAAGCTGTTGAGCTGGCTTCCTCTTCCTCCTCTTCCTCCTCATCTTTCTACTTTAACATAACCACAGTACAGATGACCGAAATCAAGAAACTTAAAATCAAATCCTCTATGGCATGTAGATGTCCCAGTTGGCCTGGTATTGCTCTTTGCTGCTCTTTCCCCACAGCCGAAGGGGATTCTCACACTGCATATCCTTTCCAGTCTCCATGAACCTGGAGCAGTGTTTTGCCCTCTGTCCTTCCTGACCTTGGCGTTTTCAGTAAGAGTACAGGCCAGTTATCTGTAGGAACCATTTCATTCTGACTGTGCCTGCTGAAAAATAATGCCAAGGAGACGGATGCTTCATCTGCCTCGGTGTGGCTTGTATTTCCTAGAAGAATTATATTGTATGTGTGGGCAGGCGGGTGTCTGACTACATCAACCCGACTTTATGTTCTTAGATTTTTTTTTTTGTCTTGATTTTTCTTGTCCCTCCTTTATTTATGTGTTTTGTTTGTTGTATTTGGGAGGAAGGGTCGGTGTTTTGAAATAGGGTCTTGCAATGTAACCCAAGCTAGCCTCCGATTCTCAATCCTCCTTCCTCAGCCTCCCAAGTCAAAGTTGAACCTCACTGTGCCCTGTGAGGTCACTGTCTCATGAGGCCCATTTATTGTTCCTTCCATATGGAGGTTCAGTTGTCCTGACATCATTTACTGAAGAGTCTTCTATCCCCGTAGAAACACTTTGGCACCAGTGTCAAAAGACAATTAGCAAGTGTTTTGACTTGAAATTGCTGTGACACTGCCCAGTTTATACTGAAATGTAATTACCGTGGGCCATGTTGGGAGATGGGACCTTCAAGAGGTAATTAGGCCCTGAGGCCTTACGGTGGGATCCATGCAGTTAATAATAAATGCATGGGTACAGCCCTCCTTTGCTTTCAGCTTCCCACCTCCCATCATTTGATAGTGCCACTGTCTTCATATTGGATTTCTTAGACCCTAGAACTTTAAGTCAGCCCCTGTCTATTCATTATAACTTACCCGGTCTCAGGTGTGGTATTACAACATCACAAGATAGACCAAAAACACATAAACTTAAAAGGCTTCTACTTGGCTCAGTGCTATAATCCATGGATGTGTCTTTTATTAATTTGATTAGTTTTTTCTAGACAGGATTTCTCTGTGTAACAATCCTGGCTGTCCAGGAACTCATTATGTAGACCAGGCTGGCCTTGAATACACAGAGATCCTCCTGCCTCTGCCTCCCGAGTGCTGGGATTAAAAGAGAGGCCTGGTTGATAAATGTCTTATGCCAACATCCCATCCACTTGATTTCTTATAGCTTTATTAAAATAAATCATAGCATTAGTAAAATTTGAGTCCAGGGGATATAAATCTCCCAAGTTTAAATTTATTTTAGCAATTCAGGGTCCTGAGCATTGCCATGTAAGTTTAAAACTCACCTAATCAAGTTCTATCTTTAAAAAAAATAATAAAGCTTATTGACAGCCAGGAATATAACATGCTTGTAATCAATTGTGGAGATATTTTCAAATATAATAAAAAACATTCAGAGATATCAGAGGGATCTACCCACAGTCAGTCTAGGAGGATCAGACAGTGGTAACGCACACCTTTAATCCTAGCACAGGGAGTATCCCAGGAGTGGTGACCTACACCCTTAATCCAAACTGAGTTTGAGGTCATCTTAGTTTACAGAAGGAGTTCTAGGCTCCCAGGCAGGCAGTGGTGGTGCCATGCCTTAACTGAGCAAAGAAAGTATTTAAGGCAGACATAGAAAGACAGAGGAAAAAGAAGAAGCCAGGAGGAGCGAGTCTGAGGAAGCTGGAAGACGGCTGGATGGGATCTGACTGTGGGGTTTACTTTCTCTGATATCTCTGACTTTCCCAGAGATGTGGCCCCAAGTTTCCTTTATTAGTGCAACATTTGGCTTCCAACTTTGAGCCATGAATTTCTCCCCTCCTTACCCAAAAAACCACACTTGCCAGCCAGAACAACACATGGCCAGAGAAGTAATTACTGTCAGACTAGGCTTTCTCTTCTGAGTTAGCCTCCAATCTTAGGCAGACCGGCCACATGTGTTTCCATTCCATTTTCATCTGGGTGAGTTTTTCAGACAGTGGCCTCTTTCTTCTGGTGGGTTGTTTCTTTTTTCTTTTTGGACCCCTCCTTGGGCTGCTCTCACACTAGGTAGCTGCCCCACTTCACAATCAATTGAATCATCAACAGATAACAAATTGGTGAGTAGATCAATTTTTTAAAAAAAGGAATTTGTTTAAACCAATGGAGGGTGCTTGGTCCTTCTGTGATCTTTTACTAGACGATTTGGTATTAAAACCAGTGAAGGAAAACATAAATAAGGTAGATGGGACTATCATAATGATTATCATACTGTTTATTATGAATATTTTTTGTTTGATTTCTATTTTATCACTTAAAAATCAATTAGTATAAATGCAAAGAAAAAAGTCTTTAAAAAGCCTCTCAAGAGAGAACACAAAGATGTTGAAATTCAAACATAGGAATATGATATCTGATATGATAACCAATATCATCAAGGTCATCTAAAATTAGACAAAAACAGCCAACATTAGTATGCCCAGTAACCTTTAAGAAAATGAAAAATGATAAAGATGATACAGAAGCTAGTTGGGCTCCAGTAGAAATGCTAGAATTATGGAGAGTAAAAGAAGCAATTGTAACATATGGGATGCATTCATCATTTGTAAAACAAGTGTTCAACAGTTGGTCATGCTGTAACTGGATCACCCCTAAAGATTGGTTAGATATTGTTACAGCTGTGCTAGAGGCAGGCCCGCTTATACAATGGAAGTCATGGTGGAGACAGGAGGCTAAAACAATAGAACAAAGAAGCAGGGCCAGAGGCATAGAAGTCTCCCAAGACCAACTTCTTGGGGAGTAGATTATGCTGATATTGAAAGGCAGTCATTATACAATGAACATAATCTGAATTTATGTTGCATGGCAGCTTTAAATACCTGGGACCAGATTGAAAAAATAGGAAAGAAAACTGAATCATTCATGAAAGTAATTCAAAGCCCCAAAGAAACTTTTAAAGACTTTTTGCACAGATTAACTGTAGCAGTAAACAGAGTGGTACCAGACTCAGAAGCCAGAAAAATAATAATTGAATCACTGGCTTTTGAGATTGCTAATGCACGTTGTAGAAAAATACTTAGATGGTTAAAAGCAAGGTCAGCACCCTTGGAGGATTAGATTTGTGAGACAATTAATCTAGGAGTTTTATGACAGTGATGATAATTGGGTAGGAGAGCTTATTTCTAGAAGTATAAGAAAAAGTCAAAATGTTAAATGTTACAATTGTGGAATGCAAGACCACATAAAAAGAGATTGTAAACAAGGCATTCCCAGAAACAGTGCTTTTGTTAGGAATAATCCCAAGAGAACGCCCCTCCCTTCTGGAGTATGCAGAAGGTGTGGAAAAGGAAGACATTGGACTAATGAGTGCAGATCAACAAGGGACAGACAAGATAACTCCCTTGGGAAATGCCCCAAGGGGGCTTTAAAAAGCCCCCATATCAAATCCAATCCAATCTTACCCTGCCATTGTGGAGGAAACACCTTTCCAGAACAATTTAAACAATTAAAACCTATTTTAAAAAGACATACTACATTGAATGATAGAAAATCTATAGAAAAAGAAAAAATTCAGGAAAAATTATAAAGTGAATATTTTGGCAAGCTTTTATCAATGAACAAAGGTCAAAATTAAAAGTACAAATAAATGTTATTATTGAAGGCTTATTGAACACAGGCTCAGATGTATCAATAATTTCACCAGAGTCATGGCATCCAAGTTGGCCCTTTCAGGAGGTAAATGTTCAGGTTTTGGGTATTAGATTGTTATCCCAGGTAAAACAGAGTGTAAGATGGCTTGAGTGTATAGGACCAGAAGGACAGAGAGGAATATTAAAACCATAAATTTGTGCTATAAATTTATGGGGATGAGATTTACTACAACAATGGAACACACAGATTAATATTCCTCCAAACACAGAAATAAGCCATAAACTAGCACATGGTTTTGGAAAAAACATTAGAAGGTATTATGAGAAACAGTCACAGACCATCCAGGTTATAGAGAAACAAGGCAAAACAGCTGCTGATCTTTCAAAAACACCCACAGCACTACCACTAAAATGGCTAACAGAGAATCCTTTATGGGTTCATCAATGGCCTCTAACAAAAGAGAAATTGCAGGCCTTAGAGCAGCTGGTATAGGAACAGTTAAATGCTCAGCATATAGAAGAATCAACCAGCCCATGGAATTCTCCTATATTTGTTATTAAAAAGAAATCTGGAAAGTGGAGGATGGTAACAGACCTAATGGCGATAAACAAGGTGATCCAGCCAATGGGCTTTCTACAGTCTGGGATTCCTTTGCCTTCTCTGTTACCTAAAGAATGGCCTATTATAGTTAATGATTTAAAAGATTGTTTCTTTACAATACCTTTACAAGAACAAGACAAAGAAAAATTTGCCTTTACAGTGCCCACTTATAATGTTTCCCAGCCTATAAAGAGCCACCAGTGGAGGGTCCTCCCAAGGAATACTAAAGCCAGTAGAACAAATACATAACAAATTCCCACAATCTATAATTTATCATTACATGGATGACATCTTGTTGGCCAATTCAAATATTGATACCTTAGAAAATAATTTTTGAAGAAGTGAAAAGAATTTTGCCTGCTTGGGAATTACAGTTCACCCCAGAAAAAATACAAAAAGGAGATTCTATTAATTATTTAGGCTACAAAATAGGCCAACAAAAAAATTAGACCCCAAAATGTACAAATCAGGAGAGATAGATTGAAGACACTTAATGATTTTCAAAGACTACTAGGAGACATTGCCAATTTACAACCCCCTATTGGAATTAAAAATGGTGAACTGGATAATTTATTCAAAATCTTAAATGGTGACAAGGACGTAAATAGTCTGAGAGAAGTGTCACCTGAAGCTGAGAAAAAAATGGCTTTGGTGGAAAAGAAATTACAGGATGCACATGTGGATTGTGTGGATCCAGACCTTAATTGCATTCTAGTTATCTTGCCCTCTAAGCATTCTCCTACAGGAATTTTAATGCAAAGGGAAAATGTTATATTGGAATGGATATTTCTTCTATATAAACCAAGTAAGAAGTTAAAGACATATGTGGATAAGATTTCTGAACTTATTTTTAAAAGAAAATTAAGACTTTGTCAATTGACAGGAATGGACCCAGCAGAAATTGTTGTACCTTTAACTAATGAAGAAATTGACCAATTATGGGTAGAAAGTGAACCTTGACAAAGAACCTGCAGTAATTTTTTGGGAGATATTAACAACAAATATCCTCAAAGCAAAGGAATTGAATTTCTAAAGAAAGGATTCTCCCTTGTATTGTACAAGATAATCCAATTTCTGGAGCCCCTACATTTTATACCGATGCAAACAAATCAGGAAAGGCAGGTTACAGATTAGAACATATAAGTAAAGTGGCTCAAAGCCCTTATAATTCTGTTCAAAAGTCAGAATTAAATGCTATCATGATGGTATTAATGGACTTTACCGAACCTCTTAACATAGTCACAGAGTCATAGACTCTCAGTATGTGGAAAGAGTTGAAATGGCTGATACATTGAAATGGCTGATTTTATTAATGATGAGTCAGAATTAACTTCATTATTTATTCAGTTACAAGAAATAATCAGGACTAGAAATCATCCTTTCTATACAACACACATTCAATCCTATATGGGTCTGTCAGGTCCTTTAGCACAAGGTAATGATGAAATTGATAAATTATTAATAGGAAATGTACTAGAGGCCTCAGAATTTCATAAAAAGCATCACATCAATAGCAAAGGATTAAAAAAAGATTTCTCTATCACTTGGCAACAAGCCAAAGAAATTGTAAAAAGGTGTCCCACCTGTTCTTTCTATAACCAGACTCCATTGCCAGCAGGAAGTAATCCTAAAGGTATACATAGAAATGAAATCTGGCAGATGGATGTATTTCATTTTACAGAATTTGAGAAATTAAGATATGTCCATCATACAATAGATACATTTTCAGGATTTCAATGGGCAAATGCTTTGAGTTCAAAAAAGGCTGATTCTGTAATCACACATTTGCTAGAAGCTATGGCCATCATGGGAATACCTGTACAAATTAAGATTGACATTGCTCCTGCGTATGTCTCTAGTAAAATGAAATAATTTTTTGCTTATGATAATATAAAGCATATTACAGGAATACCACACAATCCTACAGGGCAAGCAGTCATAGAGAGATCAAATCAAACTCTAAAGGATATGCTAAATAAACAGAAAGGAATAACAAACACCCCCAGAGATAGACTGCATAATGCTTTATTAATTTTAAATTTTCTCAATGCTAATGAGAAAGAAACAACAGCTGCTGAAAGGCATTGGACCATAGAAAAAACAGCTGAACTAAATCAGCCTGTTTACCTCAAAGATTTACTAACCTCTGAATGGAAGCCAGGGTATGTGCTACGTTGGGGAAGGGGTTTTGCTCTTGTTTCCACGGGTGAAGAAAAGTTAAGGATACCATCAAAATTAATAAAGACTCCATTTGAACCAGAGAAACTTCATGAAAATAAGAATTGATAGCTCATCCACCCATATTACAATTCTTTCAGTTGTAAGAAAAAACATAGGGTTGGGGCAGGTTTTTGTTTTTGTCTTTACAGAAAACTGAAATACCCATCTTCAAGAAGTTAAAAGGCCTTGGACATCTAGACATCTAAAGCAAAAGGGAGGCTATGCAGAAAAATTTGCAAGCAAAAGAATATCAGACCTATTGGTACCAGTATACTTCATAGGGTAAAATCTCATTGCTTAACCTCTACAAATTTTTTGGTAAGTTGAAGTCCCAGTTTAATTATAATTTAAAGGTGGCTTTAGAGTTGGAGTGTGGCTCTCTCCTTCTCTAAACTCAAGCATACTTGATAAAGGAAAATACAAAATCTCTGTATCGTATCAGAAGAACCACCTGATATAGGACAGAAGAATAACAAAAAATAAGGGACTATCCTATTGTTACTAATCCTATGCTGAATAAATAGTTATATATTTAGCTTCTTATACATTGTGTTGGATTTTAGTCTTTTATCAGTTTTCTGCAGTGATTCATGACAGTGCCTAATAGTGAATTTAAAGTATCCAAAAGGAAGATGGGGCCCCACAATGATGATTTCACATGAACTCTGACAAAGCCACTAGGCTGACAAACACCAACCAAAGATCAGATTTGGACTACAAACTGCTCATGACAATTTTGAGGTGGCTCACTGAGATGAACCAGCTTCACAGACTACTATAGCCAGGACTTGAGACAAGCCATGCACTTTCCTGTTATGCAGAGACTGGACAACAAATGACACAGCTAGTTATTTCAGAACTTTACATTTAACAAAACTTTTCTTTTCAGGATCCCCAAAAGATGCCATCACCCCCAGACAGCAGGAAGTCAATTTAAGAACATGGTGCCCACATTCCCAAGAGGTGGGGTGGGTTGTTTTGGTTGTTCAGTGGGTTATGGATGATTGTCATTGTTTAGGTTAATTGGTTAAAAATTGTTAATAGTTATGGTTAGAAAAAAGTTAAATAAGAACGATTAGATTCAAGATTTGTGTTAAAAAATATAAAGAAAAGGGGGATGCAGATATATAGGATATAAGGATAGATTATTGAATCTTCTTTTAAAGATTTACTAGCTTTAAATATTTTACATTGGATTGGATTTTTGTATATTGTATACAAATTGTGTATATTGAGATTAATTATGTTACTGTACAAATATCTCTATGCTTGTTCAAGGTATTATACTTATTCAGTTCATCTAACAATGTAATACAAGTTGCTAGTCCATGAAAGTTTTTATTACCAACTAATTAGAATGTAAAGTAATGCAGGTTAGTAGTTAGACACTACCTTCAAAATAGTCATATTAGATATACTTTCAAGATCAAATATATTTTAGATGAATAGGTCTTCTTCAAACACTTTAGAGATCCGTAGAATATGGCATTTAAAATATTTTAAGAACTTAGACTTTTCTGGACAGTGAGACAGGTCTGCTCCTGGCAGCACCAATCTACTTCAAGAGAAAAATGGACAATGAAGAAACTCCATATGGAGTCTACTTTCTTGTGGCAATGGTTAGCCACTGGACAAGAACCTGCTCTTGTATTGACTGCTTGACAGTATGCTGTTTAAACTGGACATGCAGGTTCCCTAGGGAAGTGACCTCTGAACGTTGACAGAACAAGCTGAGATGGTCCTTCAGGTTCCTGCTTTTCAGAGAAAACTGTCAGATATTCTTTAGGACACAAGGAGAAGCGACTGATGGGCAGAGCAGATTTCCTGCTTCACTGAAATGAAAAGAGACTCTGGGCCTGTAGGCTGAAGATGGATGCCCCAACTTTATAAAGGAACTTTGGGTGACCATCCAGGCAGATAGATGTCATCTCTGTCATTTCTAGATTTTGGAAGTTGCTTGCACTTCCTGTTTACTTGGGTAAATATTATTTCCTTCTTGGGTCTCTGAGGTAGTTGAATATGAGATAGTTACAGTTTTCTAGTGACAGTTTTAGAAAAAAAATTGAAGTTAATGTGTATAAGTTTAAAAGACATCAAAATAATAGTTTTTAGTTAGTAATACAAGTTATAAAGAAAGTGAATTAGGTATAATGCTTTGGACTCATCAAAATAGGATAAATATTTTCTTTGAATTGTCAATTGTTAACAGACTGGACATTACTCATTTATTGTTTGTATATATTATATATAATTTTTGTACCTATTATATATGGTTTTTCTTATGTTAGCTATAACCTTTTTTAGAATTTGACACAAAAGGGGATATGTGGGGATATTTTCAAATATAATAAAAACATTCAGAGGGATCTACCCACAGTCAGTCTAGGAGGATCAGAGAGTAGTGATTCACACCTTTAATACCAGCACAGAAAATATCCCAGGAGTGGTGACCTATGCCCTTAATCCAAACTGAGTTCGAGGTCATCTTAGTTTACAGAAGGAGTTCTAGGCTCCCAGGCAGGCAGTTGTGGGGCCATGCCTTAACTGAGCAAAGAGAGTATTTAAAGCAGACATAGAAAGACAGAGCAGGCAGAAGACGCCAAGAGGAGCTAGGCTGAGGAAGCTGAAAGACAGCTGGATGAGATCTGACTGTGGTGTTTCTTCTCTGGTATCTCCGCCTTTCCCAGAGATGTGGCCCTGAGTTTTCTTTATTTGTACAACAATCAATAGTTGGGCAGCTGAGCCAGGAGGATTGCCACAGTTTTGAGACCAGACTGGGCTACAGAGTAAAACTTTGTCTCACAAACCAAAACTAAAACAAACAAAAAGTCTTTCATAAGAGTCAACATCTGTTGAGTTTTTCATCTATGAACTTAACATTTTTCTCCATCTTTTAAATAAATTAGTCTCACAATTTTGAGTGTGTAAGTTTTGAACATCATTTGCTAAGTTTATTTCTAGGTATTTTTAATGTCACTGGGATTGAATTGTTTTCAGGTTGTTGGCAACATAGAAATTCAGTTGACCATTGTATACTGACCTTGGATCCGCTGCATTACAATCTTAGCATTGGTTCTATAAATTTTCTGTCCATTAGTTAGCATTTTATACATACAATAATGGAGATTTTGCTTTTCATTTACACACCTTTAAGTTCTTCAATTGTGTCAGTGTAGTGGTAAGAACTTCTAATAAATCATTAAAAAAATGATAAAGCTGAGGGGGGGCATCTTTAATCCCAGCACTAGCAAGGTGGGGGTAGGTAGGTGGGTCTCTGTGAGTTTCAGGGTTAAAGAGACTTTGACTAGAAAGGAAGGAAGGCAGGAGGGAGAGAGGCTAAAAGAGAAATGGAAGGAAGGAACAAAGAAACTAAAACAGTCTATTCTGAGTACGGAAGTGCTTAGTGATTCTCCACTAAGAGCGGGATTGACTGCGTAGATTTCACACACATAGCTTGAAGCTCCTTCCCTTCTTAATTTACTGAGATATTTTTCATGAATGACTATTGAGGTTGTCAAATGCCTTTTCTGTGTCTACTGGCATAATGTGTGGATTTTGTCTTTTATTCTCTTTGTATGACCATTTTTATTTACATTACTGATTTTCAGATATTAAACCAGCTTTGAACTTCTGAGGTGAACCCCTGTGGCCATTGTTAGGATTTTGTGCACATATTGGCATGACTCACATATGCCCGGTTACCTGGCTGCCGATTCTTATGGATGTGAGAACGTGGCAGAAGGCAGCCGTGGATAACGGAGACACTTAAGGCTGTTTCTATGTGGAAAAGAGCTTTATTGTCAGATGAATATGGCTACGATTATAATAGAGAAGGAGAGAAGAGAGGGAAGGGAAGAAGAAAAAAGAGGGAGAAATGGGGAGCTCCCAGAAAGGACAGAGAGAGAGAGGCTCGCGGGAACCTTGTTTTAAAGGGGGCCTGACGTCAGAGCCCAAGGGAGGGCGTGGCTTGACATCAGGGTCCAGAGGGCGTGGCTCTTAGGGACTAATGTCTTATAATCCTTTCCATACGCGTTGGTAGTTATTTCGATAGTTATTTTGTTGAGAGTTCTCATAGGTACAGAGGTTTCTTTGGTTCCTTACCATGATGATATTGGCCCTGAGGAACAAACTGAGATTTCTTTCTCTTCAGGAATATTTAGGAAGAGTTATGAAATATTTGCATTGCATTCTTTAAATATTCAGTAAACTCCATCTCTGAGCCATCTCGTCCTGGGCTTTCTTTGTAGGTAGATTTGTAGTTATTAATTCGCTTTTTATAGAGTCAGATTTTCTGTTTCTTCTTGAGTGTTGGTTTTTCAGGCAGCTGTCCAACCAGCCTGACTACTTTGGTTCCATCAACAGATGTGTTATATTCTCTTTAATTTTTAAAAATGCCAGGAGGAGACACTCATGTGCTTGTTTCTTGGTCCCTCAAGGTTCATTGATCCCTCTGATCTTTTAGGGGACCAGCCTTTGGGCAGTTTCTGATGAGGCCTTAGCTACCAGGCTACCTTCTGTTGATTTCTTGGTGATCTCTGTGGTTTGCAACAGTGTGCCTGTGATGAAGGAGTGAATCTCTTGCTTTTAATACTGTTTTCTTTTTATAATGTATTAAACTTTTTGAAAGTGTAGACCAATGTTCTTCATTAAATTTAGAAAGATTTGGCCATTGTTCTGTAAAAAAAAAAAAACTTTTTCACCGTCTCACTTTTTTTTTAAGTAATCTTATTTTTTACATGCTGATACTGATAATTTTGTCTCAGGGTTTTTTTCTGAAACTCCTTTCATTTGAAAGTGTGGGCCAGTGAGATGGCTCAGTAGATAAAGGAGCTGGCTGCACAAGCCTAAAGATCTGAGTTCAATCCCCAGAACCTATGATGGAAAAATAGAGCTGGCTCCACAGAATTGTCCTCTGACCTTCACAGACATGTCACAGCATGAGTGAGTACACACACACACACACACACACACACACACACACATACACGGTAACAATGAACTGATTAAACATACAAGAAAGATCAAAGACTTAAACATTGTGGGAGGGGCTAGATGTCTTGGATAATGTTAGTCATGAGAGGAAGTATTTCAAGGTCCTCCTGAATCTTGTAAAATCCCAGCTGTGTCTCACTGGTTCCTTCTTTCTTCACCTTCCTTCAGCCTCCAGTGGGTGCCTTTCCCATCTCTTATCTTCTGGACCCAAAGAGTGATAGCTCCACCAACCAGTATCCATGTGCACGGACTTGACTTTGAGTCTCCCTTGGACCCTTTTGTCCTGTTCCCTTGCTCTGTAAACCTCGTTCTCTCTCACCTTTGCACTGTGCAAACTCTTCGGAAGGTGCTTCAAGAAATGACTGTCCCCGAGCCAGGCTTTGCTTTATGATGTCTTTGTGGAATGCGTGTCTGCCCCCGAAGGCGCTGGATGCATGTGGCTGTGTATGCTGGTTGGTTCCTTCAGCTCTGTGTTATTCACAAAGTGATCCCATTATGCAGCTTCATTAGCCTTGGTCGACTCTGAGCTTCTCTCCATGTGTATCCTGGAAACAGGAGAGAACAGGCATCATTTCAGAACATACCCATGTCAGGATGACCCTTGACCCTTGTAGAGATACTCACGGTACACTGGAGAATTAGCCTGGACACCAGGTAAGAGATCAGGATATCAGATCCATAAAGTCCTTGGTGAAACTCCTCTAGCCAATTCCTGCTGAAATACATTCCAGATTCCTTACATAAGGAAAGAGAGATTATCTTCAGAGCCTTTTTTTTTTTTTTGAGACAGACCTCACTTTGTAGTCCTGACTGGCCGCTGTAGACCAGGCTGGCCTCAGACTCAAAGATCCACCTGCCTCTGCCTCCTGAGTGCTGGGACTGAAGGTGTGCACCACCACTGCCTGGCTGGAGCTTTATTTTATTGCAGTCAGAAGTTTGGTTGGTGTGGCAGATCTGATGGGCTAGAGGAATGAGTCTCAAATCTGCTGAACGAAAGTAGGAACTGTAAATAATTCAGTCACTAAACAGAGTGATTTACCTAGCAGGAAATAGGAAGATAATGCATAGACTAAAGTGGCATAATCAAAAATCCCAGGTGCCGCGGTGCACACCAGCAATCCAGCATTCAAAAGGGCTCAGCAGAATTAGTTCAGCGTGTCCTCACCTACATGGTGATTTTGAGGCCAGCCTAAGATACTGAATATACAGGCTCTCCAAAAACCCAGTCTCACTATGAAACTTTGTGACATGTTCACGGGTTTTCCCAGTATCTCTAATTCTTGTAAATGAGGTGAAATAAGGAATCTATGAAGTTCTATACCAATAACTTCTAAAGCTATCTTGTGCTCTCTCCCTCTTCCCAGGCAAATATATGCATGCTGCCTTTAAGTTAATGATGCCTCTGTAAAACGATATAGTATAATCAGTAAAGTTTCAAGGACTTCATCTCTCATGGATTTTCCCTGCTATTTTTGGTGGGGTTGATATTTTTCCCCCTGTTATTGGGGATTTGAATCTACTAGTTAAAAAATAACAGATTTTTCTAAAAGCATTATATGAGTAACCATTTACCCAGCTAGACATTATTTCCCATAATTTTGTTCTGCTTTCTTGAGACAGTGTCTTACTGTGTTGCCTATACTGGTCTTCGATTTATAATCTTCCCACCTCACCATCCCAATTGGGGTGTTTATGTTTTCTGATATAAGGTCTCATGTACCCCATACTTGCCTGGAGCTCACTATATAGATAGAGGCGACCTTGAACCTTCTGACATCCTGCCTCTGCCTCTCTCCAGTGCTGGGGTTACCGTGCAATCAAACCCAGAGCTTCAACATTCTAGGCAAGTATTCTACCAATTGAGCTACACACGCGCCCCCTAGTGTGTCTGTTTATTGTAGCAAGGAAGGGTAGATTCCTTGTCCCTCCATTGAGCTAACCTATGGATGAAAAAGACTATTAATAATCCTCTCTCTCTCTCTCTCTCTCTCTCTCTCTCTCTCTCTCTCTCTCTCTCTCTTCTCTCTCTCTCTCTCTCTCTCTCTCTCTCTCTCTCTCTCTCTCTCTCTCTCTCTCTCTCTCCTCTCTCCGCTCCACTCTTCTATTCCCTCTCCGCCTCCTCCTCTCTCTCTCTCTCCTCTCTCTCTGACACACACAGTGTCTCACATCCATACCACATATTACCATTTACTACACACACATACGCATCTTGCATTCTTATCATATACATACACATCTCAAATCCATATCGCATATACACAACAATTAATAATAACAATAAAGTGCAGCCCAGACGTTTTAAGGATGGTGTCCTTAGAAAAGCTTGCATTGTTCAGCGGACCACGGTTTTCTTTCTTCTGTCCACTAGGTGGAGGGTCTAGAGCTTGTACTCAGTCTTGAGGCAAAATACTTCCCCTTCGCTGTGTGGTTCGTGGTGAGATAGGAAGACGAACACCCTACTCAAAGTCCTCCCTTCCACTGCACTTTCAAACCGTGTGTCTTATTGTCTCCTCGAGAATAATTAAAGACAATAGATTGGCTAAAGACTCTTCCATCCAGTTGTTTCTGTGGAACTGTGGTCAGCACAGAGCCGTCATCAGAAATAGTAGCTGGAAGGGTAAAGAGCGGTGCTAACAAAATTCCATCCTAATGCTGGTTTCTACTGCCCAGAGAAAGCCAAAATCAAAGGGCGGAAATCACTATTGGGAAGCCAGGCAACTGTCCGTATGCAAACTGTGAGGACGCCTGTGTTCCACGTAGCTTGACTAATGAGTCCCTTTTATTTTCTAGGTGGAGCACTGTACTTCAAGGCTGTCACTACACTAACTTAAGTCGCTTTAACTAAAATGGAAAAGTATGAAAAACTGGCTAAGATTGGAGAAGGGTCTTACGGGGTTGTATTCAAGTGCAGAAACAAGTCGTCTGGACAAGTGGTAGCTATCAAAAAATTCGTGGAATCCGAAGATGACCCTGTAGTTAAGAAAATCGCACTGAGGGAAATACGAATGCTGAAGGTAGGTCGCGAGCTCTGCAGGCAGACGTCTGCACCCCGAAGGCACACTAAAGTGACCGAGAATGTTAAAGTTAATCTGTTTCCACTGGACTTAAATTCCTGGGGAACAACTTTGGGAATAGGGCTGGACTTTGCCTCGTGATTTTATCTGCTGTGTCTGAGCATAGAAGTAGGCGGTTAAAACATGGAAGTGCTTGGCATTCTGTACACCACATCTTGATTGGGAAATGTTCACTCTGTCCTAAGTGTCCTGACCCTACTATTTACCACCTGCCCCTCCACCTGGCCATCTTCTGGACCTTGCCCCCCACACACTGTCCCAACCCAACCAGCAAAACTACATGAGCACGTGTGTCCCAGCCCCGATGCCCCGTAACAGATGCCTCTGCCAAGTATCACCCAGCCATGTACACAGTTTTTTATATTTTTTCTTCTTTTGATAGAACTCAATGTAGACTTTCATATGTCCTCATTGGAGATAGTTCCTAGCCTATAAATTCATTTTTAGAGCTATAAGATCTAGGATGAGTTTCTCCAACATGAACACCCATGGAAATCCCTGGGGATCTCACTGAAATGCAGCGTGGAGGTGGGGGTGCAGCGTGGAGGTGGGGAACTTGGGGTTGGTCCTCAAGTGCCTCATTTTGTTAAACAGGCTCCCAGAGGTGGAGATGCCATTACTGTGTGAACACACATTTGAAGAGCACACAGCAACTTTCATTTTCTATTTTCTTCTGTTATTTTTAGTAAAATTTCAGCTTGCAAACTGAATAATTACATTATTTCTCTCTTTCAAATATCTTGCAGAGTTTTCCCATCTAACCGTATTGCAGTGTTTCATTTAAAATAGAATTTGATTTAAAATGAGGCTCCCTTACCACTTGACCAGCAGAGGGCGCTAGTGAACCAGGCTGCTCTGGCCATTAGTAGGTTTTTTGCTTGCTTATTTAACTTCTGAGTTAAGCTGCCCAGATCTGAAGATGTGCTTTAACGTGCAAAGTAGCCACGTGTCGTTCTGTGAGTCCTGCTTTTTGCTGTTGCTGCACTGCTAGCCCTGAACACATGCCTCTTTCTTTTCCTCAAACTCTCCTCCTGTTTACCTTCCATGGCCGCCGCCGCCTCTTCACACTACCTGTTTCACGTTAGGCAACCACAGAGCGGGCCAAGTCAACATCACCAGCTAAGTAGCTGTGGCTCGCAGGCTTGCCCACATCCATTTTGCCCAGGTTAACTTGAGCATGGCGGTGGCATGGAGCTGCAGTATCTGTGAATCCCTTGTTCACCCTGGCTGGAAAACTGTCCCGATTCCAAACTGTGGCTTTGCTAGAGCCCGAAGCAGCCTGACCCTTTTGAAACCACCACACACACACAGCCCCTTCCACGCCCTCACTTTGCCACCTTCTTTGACCTTCTGCTCTTTCTAACAGTGGAGTATAAAGAAGGCAAACTGAATTTGGGACTCTGGACATATTTCACATGTGTCTCATTTCCCCAACTATTGAGCAGCAGTGATTTTGTTATTTTTACACTCTGTGTGTGTGTGTGTGTGTGTGTGTGTGTGTGTGTGTGTGTGTGTGTGTGGTGGTGTGGTGCCTAATGAAGCCAGAAGACAATAGGGGGTCCCTTGAAGCTCAAGGTGGATGTGAGCCATCTAATGTGGGTGCTGTAAACTAAGCTCAAGTTGCCTGGAAGAGCCGGAAGCACTGTTAACCTCTGAGCCATCTTTCCAGCCAGATTTTTTTTTTTAATGGAACCACACTTGCAATGCAAAGTTCTGGATGTGCCTAAAGCTCTCTATGAGCCTGCAAAATACTTATTGAACTGCTACAATATATAAAACTGTGTGTGTGTGTGTGTGTGTGGTGTGTGTGTGGTGTGTGTGGTGTGTGTGTGTGTGTGTTGGAAAAGTGATTTGTCTACAAGGAACAGAAGTTGGTTACAGACAGGTGAAGTCATATGTCCTGGTTGCCCAGGGACATCCTGCTTTGTAGTTTTTGCCCCAGATTCCTGTGTGGCTAAACATCCATGACTTTGGGAAGTGTTCTGGTGTGTACACTAAGCTCTTTGGGCCCCAAGCACAGGCGGAACAGCCATGTATGCTAGTTTGCCTACAATTGTTCTTGTTCTACCTGTTCTAGTGACTTCTATGCTGAGATTTTTATATTCACTCTTGGAATAAATTATCTAACTTCATCAGCATTTTAATTATGGTTTATAATATTGATCTAAGGGCCGGAGGGGTGGCTCAGCAACTAAGAGCACCTACTGTTCTTGCAGAGAGCATGGATTTTGTTCCACAACCATCCCTAACTCTAATTCCAGGTGATCGGCACATACAATGCATACATACATACAGGCAGAACACTGATGCACAGAAAAACACTTTTAAAAAAAATACATGTATATAAATATTATTGCCCAGAAAAAAAAGAAAATATCAAAGACTGCTTTCTGAGCTATTTTCATGTGGCAATAGAATTCAACACATGTAACTTATGTCCATCAGTGCAAACAGCAGACTATCATGCAGTAAGAAGACTAAACGCACTAGGGACTCTTCAATGACAATTGTAATAAAAACCTAAAAGCAAGGATCCAGCATTGCTGAAAGCCGACATAGAACCTAGGCTGCTTTTAAATCTAGCCAACATGTGCATTAAATCCATAGTAAAGGGGGACTGGAGAAATGGGCTCAGATTAGGAGTACTCACTACTCTTGCAGTTTACTTCCCAGCACCCACCTCAGGTGGTCCACAACTGCCTGGAACCCCAGCTCCAGGGCTCTGCTCCCTTTTCTGGACTCTTTGGGCACCTTCACTCACATGCATGTACATACTCACACATACAGTTAAAAAGAAAAAACATGTTTTAGTCCATGATAATGTGTAAGGTTCATAGGCACTGATTATTTTATAGGCTTTTGCATAATAATTCTTCTGTTCTTCGTTTATGTTATGGCTTGTGTGTCTCTAGTTTCACACACGGCACAGTAGTTCCACATCAGGGCATTGTCTGCACTCTGCCGTCACCAGAGGGTTTTAACAGTTTAGCTACCATCATTATTGGCTTGTTGCAAAAATCCTAAATTTACCCCATGTTGATGTTTCTGTGGCTCTAAAATCAATCTATCTTATGATGCACTGTAACAATATTCTGTACTAGGAGCTAGAAAAATTGTTTAGCCAGGAAAGTGATTGTTCCCCAAGCATGAAGAGCCTGGTTCAGATCCCCAGCACCCATGTAAATTGCTGTGCTCAATGGCATGTGTCTGTAATCCCAGTTCTGGGATGGCAGAGACAGGAAGACACTTAGGACTTGCTGGACAGCTAATCTAGCTGAGTCTGGGTAAGTGACACATCTCAGTGAGAGACCCTGTCTCAAAAATTAAAGGGAAAGGGGAGGCAAGAAGGCTCAGCAGGTAAAGATGCTTGCTGCCAAGTCTGACAGCCCGAGTTCAATCCCTGGGTCTTACGTGATAGGAAGAGAGAATCAGTCTGTTGTAAGAATTCTGGTTGTGATAAAGGAAACTCAGAGCCAGATTTCTGGTAAAGGCTGAGATATCAAAGAGAGGAAACACCACAGTCAGATCTCACCCAGCTGTCCTCCTCGGGGCTTCTATTGCTTCATCTGTCTTCCTACGCCTGCCTTAAATATTTTTTTATCTAGTTTTTTAAAATCTAGGTTAAGATTAAAGGCATGGGCTATTATTATTATTTTTGTAGTTAGCCTTGAACTCACAGAAAACACAGAAAGATCTCCGTCTCTAGATTTATGGGATTAAAGGCATAGGTCACCACTCCTGTGTCTTTCTCTGTGCTGGGATTAAAGGCCCAAGTTACCACTCTCTGATCATCCTGGATTGACTGTAGGTAGATCTCTTCTCTGATATTCCAGACTGGTTTTATTAAATATATAACATATCATCACATCAGTCCCCATGAGTTGTCATCTGACCTACACATTGCACATCAACCAGCGTGTTATATGCCCATTCACTCAGACACATATATGAATTAATTGTCTAATTAATTAATTAGTGATAAAAAAGGTTAAAGGGGAGAGAAATTAAAGAGAACACTGATGTCAACCTCTAGCCTCCACATGCACACACACATATATATTTGCACACCCCACAAATATACATGTATACCAACACACACCATTTAAAAAAAAAAAAAAAAAGATAACCTTCTGTCCATGATAAAAGGGGTCTTCTTCCTAGCATCCCAGCAGGTCTGGGGAACAGCTGTGAGGTGGAAACACACCACTCAACTGTGCATTTCAATTCTTTTGGCAGCGGTTGAAACACCCGAATCTTGTGAACCTCATCGAGGTGTTACAGTAAGAAAGAGAAAGATGCACTTGGTTTTTGAGTACTGTGATCACACGCTGCTAAGTGAGCTGGAGAGAAACCCGAATGGGTAAGTGATGGGGAGGACTGGAGTTCTGTGGCCAGTTCGCTTTCCCCGCTATGTGCAGTTGACTCTGGCTAATTTCAAACCCCCGCCCCAATCCCCCTGTGTGTGCCGTCCCCACGCCCTTAGATAAAGTGTTAACCAGGAGAACACATAGGCAGTGAGTCTAAATCCCAGTGTAGCTTGAGAGAAAGCATACGCTGGATCGCCTGACCTCAAGGAGGGACCACAATTCAGTTAGAGGTAATCTAATCACACAGCTCACCAGTAAGTTAAAGTGTAAAGGCATTTATTGGGGCTGGAAAGACGGCTCAGCGGTTTAAGAGCACTGGCTGCTCTTGCAGAGGACCCGGGTTTGGTTCCCAGCACCCACAGTTCCAGGGGACCCGATGCCCTTTTCTGTCCATGTGGGTAAACAAAGAAAGAAAGAGAGAAAGAGGAAGAGGAAGGAAGGAAGAAAATAGGCAATTATAAATCTGACTGAAATAACTAAAGGATTTTATTTAAGGGAGCATGTGTTTTCATATAAAAATACTTACTATGAATGTATAGATATTACCTCATATTTTTGTTTTATTTTGTTTTTCAAGACAGGGTTTCTCTGTGTAGCCTGGCTGTCCTGAAACTCACCCTGTACAGAGGGCTGGCTTTGAACTCACAGAGATCCACCAGCCTGCCTCTGTCTCCTGAATGCTAGGAGTAAAGGTGTGCCCACTGCCTCATCAATTTCTTTTTCATAGCTCAAAATTCTAATCAGAATGTGTCAATAGAGCTGGGTGGTGTGGTGGTGGCGGCAGCAGCAGCGGTGGGCACATGCCTTTAATCCGAGCACTAGGAGGCAGAGGCAGGCAGATCTCAGTGAGTTCAAGGCCAGCCTGGTCTACAAAGTGAGTTCCAGGCCAGCCAGAGCTACACAGAGGAACTTGGTCTTGAGGGGGGAAAAGATGAGCAGAATGTGCCATTAAGGTATTTTTTAAACTTGGAAAAGTTAGAACAAACCAAAACATTTTTTAAAGAAGGAAAGGGGAACACAGTGAATAATTTTATGGGTTTTCTAAAAATGTTTCACAAATAAAGCCAAAATAAGAAATTTCTTAAACTGTTGCCACAATTAATAATTTTTCATACTGAGTAAGTTGGGTGCTGTGGTGCTAGAGAGTCAGAGCCAAGAGGGTTACAAGTTCAGGGTGAGCCCTGAGCAATGTAGCCAAGGCTCTGTCCCTTTGAAGAAGGGTTAGAGATATAGCCAAGTGGTCCAGAGCTTGCCTGGCATGTGCAAGGCACCAGCAGCTCAATCTGAAGTCCCCTCCCAGGTCCGCAGCTCCCACGGGGGGGGAGAACGTAACTAGGTGATCATTTGGCAATGTGTATGAATTTTTAAAGCTGTTTTCATGTTTTGATCATAAAATTTCACTTAGAGAAATATGTATCAAGGAAATATTTAGATAAGGGAGAAAATACACATACAAATATTAAAACATGATCACGCAGAACTGAGAAGACTGACCTAATTTCCCAATAGTAAAAACATTGATGAGCAGGACATGGGTCTCCGCTGGGAACTCCATCCCTACATTTGGATTTATTTATCTTCTCTTCCCCTCAATCTCATGTAGAAGATGCAAAGGAGTGGATGCAAACCCCTTTAATCAGGGGTGCCAGGGAAACTGAGACAGGAAGATTCTCTGGAACTAACTGGCCAGCTACTCTAGCCACATCAGTGAGCTCCAGACTCAGTAAGAGACCCTGTCTCAAAAATAATAATAGGGCTAAAGAGATAATAGGCTGAGAGGTGACTCGGCCGTGAAGACCATGTAGGGTTCTTCCAGAGGATCTGAGTTCAGTTCCTAGCAAACATATCAGGTGGCTCATAACAGCCTGTAACTCCAGTTGCAGGGGATCTGACACTCCAGTCTCCCTGGGCATCCATGCTTGAGTGCACATACACACAGACACTGTCTCAGGATTTCTGCTGCTGTGATGAAATACCATGACCCCAAAACAAGTTGGGGAGGAAGGGATTTATTCAGCTTATACTTTCACATTGCTGTTCATTGTCAAAGGAAGCCAGAACAGGAACTCAAGCAGGGCGGGAGACCTGGAGGCAGGAGCTGATGCAAAGGCCATGGAGGGGTGCTGCTTACTGGCTTGCTCCTCACGGCTTGCTCAAGCTGCTTTTTAAAGAACCCAGGACCAGCAGCCCAGGGATGGCCCCACCCACAATGGGCTGGGCCCTCCCCATTGATCACTAATTAGGAAAAAGGCTTACAGTCAAGTGCAATGAAGGCATTTCCTCAGCTGAGGGTTCTACCTCTCTGATGACTCTAGAATGTGTCAGATTGAAATAAAACCAGCTAGTACAGACATGCACACATAGAAATTGAATAAAAAGCCTGGTAGTGGTGATGTATGCCTGTAATTCCAGCACTGGTGTGGCAGAAGCAGGCAGATCTCTTAAATTTGAGCCCAGCCAGGCCTACAAAGCAAGTTCCAGGACAGCCAGAGCTGTCAGACAGAGAAATCCTGTCTTGAAAAACCACCACCCCAAAAAAGTTGTTATATTAAAATTAAAGTATAAAATATTGAAAATAAAATGTCTTAAAATATATTAGGTAGACAGAAGATGCTGGGAAACCAAGCCCTGACCTTCAACATATGCACCATATGTACACTTATGTGTGCATATACACAGACACGTACACACATCACTTACACTCACACACAAGTGAATTGTGAGGTCAGCATCATCTTCAGGTGTCCAAGGCTGCGTTTCTGAGCTGAGTAGCTCAAGTCACCTGGACAAGATGCCCATTCAACCTCAAACTAAGCTGACTGATCTTTGCTTTTTGCTTTTCCGTACTGCTTTGTGTGTGTTTACACTCGACCAGAGTGTAGTGTTTAAACACCGAGTATGGAGCTATCTCTACCGAGGATTTTATTTCACTCCACAGTGCTTTGAAAACTGCTGCCTATGGCAGAGTGGCATTGGAATGCTCTCCCCATTGGACCTAGCACTCCATTCTCCACATTTCCTTCTCTCCAAGATCACTGGGATTCATCCCTTATGCATGTTCTGTCGACAGTGGACTTTGCCTCCTTGGACTCTGAGCTAACTGGACAGAGCCACTACATTCCAGGAAGAAGTCTTTGTGTATCTTTGACAGCCGATGCCCCTATCCAGTTAGCTCTGCTTGGTTTCTCATTAACGAGGTTAACAGTCAGGGCTCTGACTGTTTCTGAACCCTCACACCTGCCTTACTTCCCAGTTCCCCTCAGCTGGAGTCTCCAGGTGCCTACCCAGCATCGTGTGTCTATTGGTATAGCCTGTGCCCCATCCCTCCCCTCGAGCACTTTGACCCTTATCTGGGCCTATAGATCAGCTCTCTAATGAATTTCCCTCCCCGTGTTCACGTTACTCCCTAGAAATCCACTCTCTGCATCGCTTCTTGCTTGATTTCTTTTGATGGCTTTGGTTTTAGAGCAAGGTCCAGGTTCTGGAAGGTTCCGCGAGACTCTATGGCTTCTTGCTTCAACCTTGTATTTCCCCACACTCCTAGTTTTTTTCTCTCCCTAGAGCATCTTCTATTTTTTGGACCTCTGGTCATCATGCCGGGGTCATGGCCATGACTATTGGCTTCGTTGGACCTCAGACCTTCATCTACTGAACACAAGTGGATGTTAACCTCAGGCATTTTGGCAATAGCTTCCTCAGTGAATTTAAGGCTCCTATTCCATTTCCACACAGGCGAAACAGACACTTCCATAACTCTCTAGGGTTATAACTTTTATAAAAATAGGAAGCAGCATAGTGGGATTTGAACTTGGGCAGTCTGCCTTTAGTGCCCAGGATGGCTAGGATCACCTTTGCACTTCATTAAAAAAGAAGGGTTTGGCTAGGGAAAGGTGGTCAAAGATAAAACAAAACAGTACAGAAAACAGAAATTGATATTTCATATGGAAAAGGATTTATATTGAGAATGAGGTCTCTTATAATATTCTATTCAGGCTGGTGTCAAAGGCTTCTACCAGATACCTGACTGCCAAGAGCATGCTATTATAATTATGACCTAAGATAAGAAACTGCTCTGAGGGAAAAAAAAGGTGCCCCCTATGTTCGTTCTTCTGAATGTACCAGCCTCACATGGTAATACCCTGTCGTTAGGGCCAGCCAGAATGATGGCCTGAGTTCAAGCCCAGGGATCCACATGGAGCTCACTCCTTCAAGTTGTCTGCCTATCTACTGAAATGCATACACACATGCCCACAAAATAAGTAGCTTCAAATATGATTTAAAATTTTAAATATAAAAATTAGACCTTTGGGTCTCTGGTTTCTGAAAATAACAGTCCCATGCGCATCGACAGAGTTAGAAAGAAGAGCAACTCACAGAGAAAAACTCCACAGTTCTATAGCAGAGGAGCACACACCGAGCAGGTAAATGCTAAGTGATTAGAGACCATGCTGGTGACCTGGCTAAGCACAGAGGACAAAAGAAAAGCAGACCGGGGGGGGGGGGGGGGGGGGGGGGGGGGGGGGGGGAGTATTGAAAAGAAGTGGGAGGATGGGAGGGCAGTTATCTGTGTGATTCTGTGTGACTGCGTGTGAGAGAGTGTGTAAAGATTAAATTATAAAAAGAAAAGCAGAATAAGGAGGAGGCGGAGGAGACAATGACAGACCAATCCAAAAGATAGAGTGGGGGTTGGGAAAGGTTCAGGGGTAAGCACTTGAAGACCTAGCCTGTGGAGCAGAGTTCAGATCCCTAGAAACTCGTGTGAATCCCACAGTCTTCCTGTGGTTCCCGCATCAGAAGGCAAAGGATAGGATCTCCATGGCAAGCTGGCCCAGGGAACTTTTGGTTTGAGAGACTACTTGCCTCAAGGTAAATCAAATATGACTCCTGGCGTCAGCCTTGGGTAGCCATATGCACGTACACACCGTATACACACACACATGCAAAAACGTGAATGCACACACCACACATAAAAAATGGATAAAGGGGAATAAAAATATGCAAAATGGAAAGTATAGCACCCAGTAATCACTTGAACATATATACTTTAATTTGAGGCAGTCTCCTGCAGACAAGCTAACCTCCATCTATGTAACTGAGAATAACCTTGAATTTTAATCTTCCTGCCTCGACCTTCTAAATGCTGTGATTGATTACAGGTGTGCCCCACCATGCCTGATTTCATGTGTTCATGGACTCAAAGCTGGGACTTCAGGCATTCTGGACGGGCCACGTTCTGAGTGCTGTCATGTGAAATTATTAATCACTAAAAAATAAGGAACAACAACAAAAAAAAATCAAATGAGATATTTTATCCACCAATAGGCAAGCATAACGTTGGCAAAAACCAAGTATTGACACCGTGGTGAGGACACAGATGCTGGGTGGGTGTGTGATGGGTACAGCCTTCCTTAGAGAGGGTGGCTTGGCAGAATGGAAATGTGAAGGCGAGGTAGGACAGTGATGTGGATAATGGAAAGGGACCAAGTATGGAATGTGGCTGCTGTGACTTACAGAGATGGTGGCATAAAGTAGACTGTCCACAGACCAAAGCCGCCCAGCTCCCCAGTTCTCCAGTGAAAATGATAACCAGCCAAGGACACTTGCCAATGCTCCCCACGCAGCAGGCTGATTCTGCCAGGGACAGGGAGCTCACAGCCTCCCTTTCTTATGTGACCTTTATTCTCTCTGGACTCCTGGTTGAGTGTCGACCCCTCCCTCATGCAAGCTGTGTGCCCTTTACGCAAGCAACCCGCTTTAATGTTCCTCACCAAAAGGTTCAGAGAGGCTCTTCCACATTTACCATTTCCCCCTCCCAAGACCGTTTTTTGCCTGCAGGAGCAAGATGTAACACTAACCCAGACGTTCAACTTCTAGAATAGAGTCTTAAGAAGAAAGCTGTGGGGCGGGTGGAATGGCCCAGAAAGGGGAGTCACTTGGCCCCAAGCCTGACCATGAGACTGAGACCCACAGGACAGGAGACCTGATTCCAGCAAGCTATGCTCTGACCTCCACATGAGCACCATGGTACATGCTCCCTCTTCCCATTTAAAGAGGACAGCAACAAGTGGGGTAGGTGTGGCACACACCTATAGTCCCAGGACTTGGGAGGCAGAGGCAGGTGGATCCCTGTGGGTTTGAGGTCAACCTGGTCTATAGAGCGAGTTCCAGGTCAGCCAAGGCTACGCAGTAAGACCCTGTCTCAAAAAGTAAATAAATAAACAGAAATAAAAAGGAACAAGCAAGATGACAAGAAGGTGGTTTTGACATGTCATCATCATCAGAAGAAGAAGAGCCACAAATCCTCCTGGAAGCATTTCTAGAAAGAACAGTTTGGCTCAACTGTTAGTGGACGTCAAGCATCATCACCCACAGCCGCTGAAACACACGTGTACGCATTGGCATCGATAGCTCTGAGCATCAAATGTCCCCGAAAGACGCAGGGGTGGGAAGGGAAGAGAAGCCAAGCAGGTGTCAGAGAAATGATGGCATTTACACCTTTTAAAATTTGAAAAATGGGAGGTTTATTCAAACTAAAAGTCAAAAGTAAATGAAAAGAAAGAGACAGAGGCACAGAGATCTAGTAGGTGCCTGCATGGAAGATATCCTAAAATATAGCGATTATTTTGAGGCTGGAAAATTAGTATCCATCATTTCATGGATTTTTTTTCACAGATACTTTCAAGCTATAAAACCATATACCTCTCGTAAAAAAAGGTTTCGCTTCTGTTTTTTGTTTTGAGACAGAGTCTCTCCATTACGTAACTCTGGCTGTCCTGGGACTCATGTAGACAAGGGTGGTTTCCAACCCATAGAGATCCACCTGCCTCTGCCTCCCTACTGCTGGGATTAAAGTCACGGGTGGCCCTTTTTTTAAAAAGGCCTTTTGTGTGTGGCTTCTTTCTTTTTTTCAGACAGTCTCATTCTGCAGTCCAGGGTAGCCTTGAACTTGTGGTGATTCTCCAGCCTCAGTTTCTGAGTGTTGGGATTACCACTGTGGACTCCCATACCTTTTTTTTTTTTTTTTTTTTTTTTTTAATGTAGCCCAAAGTAGCTTCCAAGTGGTGCTTCTGAGGCTGAGGCTAAAGGGTTGTGTGATGAGAACAATGGGTAAAAAGCACTTGCAACACAAATGTGAGGACTTGAGTTCTCAGAACCCGCATAAAACAAGACCCAGTAATGTGTACCCGTAATCTCAGTGTTCACAAGGCAAAATGAGAGGCAGAGACAGGAGATTCTGGAAGCTCCAGGGCCAGCTAGCCTTGCATATGCAGTGACTAGTGATGCACAGACTCTGTCTCAAACAAAGCAGAAGGTGAACACCATCACTTTGACCTCCACGTGTGCACTGTGGTACCTGTGTCCACTCCCACACACATGAACATAGACAAATTCATAATTTATATATATACACAAAGACTTTATAAAATGCCTGGTTGGAGAGATGGCTCAAGAGTTAAGAGCACAGGCTGCTTTTCCAGAGGACCTGGGCTTGAGACCCAGTATCCACATGCCTGCATATAGCCAGCTGTAATTCCAGTTCCAGGGGATCCGGCACACAAGCATACAAGGAGGTAGGACAACCATGTAGATAATTTTTAAAGCAATTCTATCCTCCCCTCCTCCCCGTGCACTGTGCCCTTTGACTGTGTTGAGCCCATTTACCCCCCGGTCCCCAGCCCTTGCTCCTGGGACCCCTTCCCAGGAGTTTTTCACTTCTGTTCTTCTTATTTTCTCCAGCGTTCCTGATGGAGTCATCAAAAGTGTGCTGTGGCAAACCCTTCAAGCCCTTAACTTCTGCCACAAACATAACGTAAGTAGCACCTTCTAATGCTAGAACGTTCTCCGTAACAACTCTTCTGATAGAAAGCCAGAGGAACGAGACCAAAGCAAACTATGTGCATAAGGGAAAGCCACCACTCATAGATAGTTCCCTGAGAATCAAGCTACAGTCAGCTTGTGAATTCAAAGTTTGTGTGGGCTTAATGTTTCTGTCCCCCACAGAATTAATGATTCTGAGAATTGTTTAAATTGGGTTAGAAGAATGTTTTATCTTTTCTATATAGCCAGACCCATCACCACACTCGGTTGGGTTTTGTTCTTACTGTAAGATTTGGGGGTTGGTTTTGTGTGTGTGTCTGTGTGTGTGTGTGTGTGTCTGTGTATGTGTGTGTGTCTGTGTATGTGTGTGTCTGTGTGTGTGTGTATCTGTGTGAGTGTCTATGTATGTGTGTCTGTCTGTGTGTATGTGACAGTGTGTTTGTGTATGTGTGTGTCTGTGTGTGTGTGTTTGTGTCTGTATGTGTATGTGTGTACGTGTACAGGAGTTCAAGCTAAAGTGAGACATTGTCTTTCTCTGTTGTGTTTTTGCCTTGTCTTGAGAGCAAGAGGTTGCAATTGTCAATATTTTGCACCTCTTGGGTCTGCCTGTCTCCACCTCCATTGCCGACATTACAGGTGTGGACAGCTATGCCCTGCTTTTTACGTGGGTGTTGGGAATCCAAACCCAAGTAGGTCTTCATGCCTGCAGAAGAAGCACTCTAACCCACTGAACCACCTCCCCAGCTCAAGGTTTAGGGTCATTGTTGTTATTGTTGTTTTTAGATAACAATGTTCGATGAGCCTGACCTTGGTAATGGCGATCCTCATTGGTAGGCTCCCGAGTTACTAATCTGATTGGCCCTCCCCCACTTTCTGTTTCCCCGTTGATCTTTATACCTGATTGTGTCTACATTATTTTCTGAATCCATAATTCATTAAGATGAAGTGATGGTTGTTTTCCAAAGGTATAATCCCTTGTGAGTTTTCACGGGGAGATGTTGCAGCCAGGTGTGGTGGTACTCACCTGTAATTACAGTTCTCAGGATGCCACGGCAGAAGGATGATCAATTGGAGGATGGACAACCTGCGTCATAGCCTGAGACCCTGTCTCAAAAATAACCTGGTAATAGTTTGAATGGCATAGAAGCTAGACTATCCTCATGGACTCCGGCTGTGTAAGAAATAGAAAGACAAGTATGGGCTGAGGGTATAGCTTATTGGTAGAGCACTTGCCTAGTGTGCCCAAGGCTCTGGATTCAATCACCATGCTATCAATAAATAGTCCTTTAAGACTGGGGATATAGCGTACTGGTTGGATACATAGTTAGTATGTGCAAAGCACCCAATAGTTGCAATCCCCTGAACTGCAAAAAATAAGCAAATGAAAATAAGGCAAATACATGGAGATTCTTTCATGTGTGTCTGTTCAGAGTGATGAATACGTATCTCAGCATCCTCCCTCGGTGAATAATATGGGTTAGGGTTATCCATGACTCTTCTTGATTAGGTATTGGTGATGCCTGCAGTCATTTCTTTCCACCATTTTTGAGCCAGTGGGAGCTCACTCCATTTGGCTCCTGGCACTTTTGCTAGAATGAGAGATTTTATAAACTATCTCTAGACCTTCTCAGTGGGTACTTAGAGTGCCAAGACACTGATTCAGAGTACCATATGGGCAGCTCCAGTGCCGGCAAGTGTCTACCACAGTAGTCTGGAATATGGCTGGAAAAAAAAAGCTCTTGAGTTCAGGGAACTAAATGTCTGTACTTAGGGAAGCTCTCTTTAGTCTTACAAAAGCCACTGAAGTTTCCATTAGAACAAAGCAAAATCCTTCATTTCCTATGGCTGAAAAGGATATTGTTTGAAAGATACATAATCCTAGTTTTCATGATGCAATTTATTCCTTTCAATTTTTCGAAATTGTAATGTTGGATGGAATAGATCTATTTCTTCCCACCATACTACAAAAGACCCAACATCCACCTGAAGTTGATATAGAAATAGGTACCGTTTTTAATTTTCTTTAGGTGTACAGATACTTTGCCTGTATGTGTGTGTGCACCACAGACAATACCTAGTACCAGAAAAAGGCATTGGATCCGCTAAAACTGAGTTACAGTAGTTGTAGCCACCATGTAAGTGCTGGAAATTAAACTTGGGACTTCTGGAAGAGCAACTGGTATTCCTAACCACTGAGCCATCTCTCCATCCCTGTTAAGATGGTTTTGAAAGATGCAGTCTATCACAAGTGTTTGTGCTTCTGACCTGTATACCAAGCCATTCTCTTGAGTACAGATTACTGATGGAATGTCTGAGGCTGACTCATCTATTTTTATCTCTTCCATGCTTAACACAAACCTTTTATATAAAAGGTGCTCACTAAATATCTGTTTAATAGTCAGATAGCTAGGTGGATGGATTATTCTGTCAATCAGCCTTCTTTCCTAAATGTAACCAAACAATTATTGTATTTATTGTAGCAATTGTAACAATAAATACAATAATTGTAACAATTGTAATAATTGTAACAATTGTAACAGTTATTGTAATTATTGTAGCTTAATGTAATTGACATTGCATCTCCATTTGAAAGAACATACCCTATACCCTGAGCTTTAAAATACTACAGACTTCTCAGGAATAATCTGTAGCCCCTATAAACAACTGGATAATTTCCAAGTATGATGATTGCTGTGGATATGTGTGTGGATTGGAGTGGTGCATGCCACAGTGTGCATGTGAAGGCCAGGGAATAGTTCTGTGAAGCTGACCCTCCCCCTCTTCCCCTTCACATGGGTTCCAAGGACCAAGCAGATTGCCAGGCTGGCTGAGTACGTTCTGTTACCTGCTGACCATTCTCACTGGAGGTAGAGGGTAGGGGGATAATTTCTAGACAAATTTAACTCCCCCAAGATGACAGTATCTTCCAAATATGCTCATTTTCTCACACTCCAGTGTTTGCAACTCAATGTTGTCTACATTACCCAATCTGAGCTGTGGCTCATGAATAGCCTCCTCTTAAAGATACATGGAGTCTCCATCTTCTATTACAGTTGAGATAGGCACAGTAGAAAGTGAACTAACTCACTGGGTTCTGTGTTTTCCTTTCTTCAAAAGATCCAGACAAACACAGTTTCCATGCATCACAATTATAGTTTTAATATCTTTGATAAGATACTGACATTTAGATAAAGCTTTTCTTTTGTCTGTTTTGGTGAGATTCATACATGAAAATTGACAGCTTAAATTATTCTAGGGAAATGAAAGAGATCTCTTTTTGTTTTTCAATTGTAAGCTCTAAAGCTTTTGTAAGCTACCCATCATTTAAACTAACAGATACCATTGATATTTTGACATTTTGATGGCTCAGATAACTAAGCAAACGTTATTTTACAGTGTATTCATCGGGATGTAAAACCTGAAAATATTCTAATAACCAAGCAAGGAATGATCAAGATTTGTGACTTTGGATTTGCGCGAATTCTAAGTAAGTACATTTTTTTTCACCTGCTTCATCTAATCCAGATGACTAGAAATTGATGTCCTTTGTAGTCTTACTTAAGCTAATGGATAGATACTCAATGTCTTGTTATTCAAAGAGGAAAAGAATTCTCACACCAGCCTTTCAGTCAGTTCATAATTCAGCTTTTCTCCATTCAGCTAGAATTTATTGGATGACATCTTGGTGTGCTCAGCCCTACAGGAGCGGAAAGAAATTATAAGATGCATTTCTGCTCTGCAGGCACTTATAACCCAAAGTAAACCAGATGGAAGGATAAGACAAGATGCTTGGCCATAAAACACTAACGTGAAGAAGCAGATGGTTCCCTAGGGAGAAATAGCAACATGGGCTTGAGTGATTGGAAAAGCTCCGCAGAGCTGGTGAGGCTGAAAGAGTCAGTTGGAAATTAAAGAGCCACCTCTGGGAGGGAGTCAGAGACAGTTCTAAGGAAAAGTACACCAAACCCTAGGCAGTGAGGGTCCAGAGGGATGGGGGGTAGATGAACTATTTCTCCCTAAGTATAGAACATAGAAGCAGCAGGAACCCGTGTTAGCAACATACACTTGGGGGGTAGGTATGAGCATCTCTTGCATCTCAGTGGTACCCAGAGGTGACTGAAGAAGGTTAAAGAAGTCGAAACAAAATGGCCAAGTGTCCCTGAGGCTACTGTGCTTGGTGGTGCAAAAAAACAGGACCCAGAGTATAACTGACCCCTTGATGTGGCTGAAAAGAGAAACTGGAAAACCGAGGTGCTCCCTAAGCTATGAACTCTGTAATAAATGTGTTCATCTCTTGGGATAGAAGATTCTGGACACAGAATTGTCAGGGACACTAGGGAATGTTTAAAAACTAGAGCGATGGCTCAGTGAAAAGGGTTTGTCCTGCAAGTCTTGAATGTGAATGCCCAGAAGCCATGTAAAAGCCGGATGGACAGCAAGAATTTGCAATCCTGGTGTTCCTAGGATGAGATGAGAGACCAAGATAAGGGAAGCCCCAGAAACTCACAGGCACACAGCCTCGAGGATGCAGCAGCAAACCAGGTACTGCCTCAAACAAGTAAGGTGAGGACCAATACCTGAGGTTATCCTTTGACCCACACAATTGTGGGCACACAGTGTTCAGATACTCATACATACATATACCAAAATTAAAATGAAAGAAAATGTTCAAGACACCATAAGCAAGAAAAAAAAAAACAGCAAGCTAAAGTTATATGGGCAGTGTTAGTACAATTTACACAGGAAATATGTAGGAAAAGGGGCTGGGAACCTGGGTTCAAATGTTAGAGCTCAGGAAGCCCTGCATACACTAGGCATGGAGGAGCATAGTTTTCAGAACAGCACTTTAGAAGGTAGAGAGGGGATGATCAGAGAAGTTCACGGCCATCTGTGACTACATAAGAAGTCTGAGCCAGCCTGGAGCTACAGGAGACACTGTCTCAAAAAAATTCTATATAATTTTATGCTAGAGCCATGGATAGTCAAGGTTCTTCTTTCTTCTTTCTCTGGGGACTATTGATTGACGAGTTGCAACCCCTGGATTCTAAGCTGTCTCTTGTGGTGGTCACAGTGATGTTTGTGTGTCACTTAACTAAGGAGAATTGCTTATACCTGTATGCTCAGCACTTGACAAATGAAGGCAGATGATCCAGACTTCAAGGCCAAGTGTTAGCCAAATAATTAAACCTTGTCTCAAGTCAAGAAGCGGCACACACCTTTAATCCTGAGCTTTGGAGGCTGAGACAGACAGATCACTCTATGAATATGAGGCCAGACTGGGCTACACAGTGAGACCCTGCCTCACACAAATTACACACAACATACAACTGCCTCCATGGTGACTCATACTTCTGATCCCAGCAACCAGGAGACCGAGACAGGGGCCTCTCCATGAGTTAGTTACATGGAGCCTCTCCCAGTCTCGTTAAGAGGGTTCTAGGCCAGATAGGGCTAACAAGAAGAGACCCTGTCTCAAAATGTTAACAAAATGACAAAAACATTTATTTCACGTGTATGCACCCCCCAGAGCATGTGTGCAAATCACAGAACATGTGGTTCCAAGGGTCAAATTCAGGTGATAAAGGTTGGCGACAATCACCTTTACCCACTGAGCTATCTCACTGGCCCCAGACCTGCTTTTTGAAGACAGAGAAGTCCCCTTTCCTCCATAATTGTAAGCCACAATTTTACCAATTTTTCTTTGTCTGTGGTACATTTGTGGACTTGGTCTAAGAATTCACATGTGACTCTTGTCACATAAAGACCCAGTTGGAATTTTCTTGATAAACAACTTCCCTTCAGCCTTGGAGGGAGAAGAATTGAGATTCCCAGGACCTTCCTGCTCCCATAGCATCATGGGATTGGATTCCACCCACCTGACCATAGGCAGTGCAACCCCCAGGGCAGAAGGACGTGTCTGACGGGAAAGGTTTCACCCAGATCTCCATCATCTGCCTGTCATAAAGGAATGACTCATGGTACAAGAACTCAAACTCATTTGTCACAATAGTCCTGAAAACCCAAATGTGGACAGGGAAAGTCAGTGTGTGTAGCCATCCAGGACTTGAGTGGTCTCTAAGGCTGTCATAGTGAACATCCATAACCCACGAGGCTTAAAACAATAGATGTGATCTCTCCTGGTCCTGGAGGGTCCAGGGGAGCCTCCTTTCTGCACCCCAGGCTGTGCTATTCTTCACCTGGCAGCCAGTTCCTTCAGCATCTGCTCTAACTCGTGTCTGTCTGTCTGTCTGTCTGTATCTGTGTCCCTGGGGAGCCATCTTGCAAGAATAACAGTCCTTGGACTGTGTTATGGCTCAAATGGTTAAATGTTTGCTATGCAACTGTGAGGACCTGAGTTCGATCCCCAGAACCCACATTTAAAAAACAAAACAAAACAAAGCAAAAAGCCCTAGGTGTTATGCTGTATGCTTGTTTGTAATCTTGGTGCTGGAGAGGCAGAGACAGGCAGATCCCTGAGGCTATGCTGGCCAGCCAGCCTGTACTAGATTGGGAAATTCCAGGTAAAAGTGAGAGTCTATCTCAGATCCAGGTAAGGGTTAGGGATGTGGCTCAGATGCTAATGTGCCTACTTAGCACACTTGAAGAGCTACATAGACCAAGTACCTCACCTCTCATCTTTATACTGGGAAGGAAGAGGCAGGGGCATTAGGGGTTCAAGGACAACATGGGATACATGAGATGCAGTCTTTAAAATAGGGGAGATGGGGGGACAGTGGCCAGAGGAGTAACATGTAAGGCTGATCTTCCACTACACACATATATACAAACACAAATTCTCTCTCTCTCTCTCTCTCTCTCTCTCTCTCTCTCTCTCTCTCTCTCACACACACACACACACACACACACACACACACACACACACACACACACACACAAAGCCAGGCTCTGAATTCAGGGCCTGTTTCACTGTAACTCAACAGCATCTGAACAGACCCTATTGCTAAACCAGGTCAAATTCACAGGTACCAGAAACTGGAACTTCAAAGCCTATGGATTTGTTTTGTTTTGCTTTTTGGAGGACACTCTTTAGCCAAAAACAAGCACCGTGACAGTGAGAAATGGAAACAAGGGTGATCTAGCTTAGACTTGGGTGACAGACAGGATTCTCCCATGTTCTCCAGCTAGGGCCCACTCAGTGTTCACTGGGGCCCTGGCTCAGTGAGTGTCTTACTCCTCAGCATCAGCAAGATCCTGGCTCAGCTGCAGAAGCCCTCTGGCTGAGCTGCTGTCCCAGCTGCTCCAGGGAGTGTGGGTCAGAGGCATTCAGGCCAGGAGATGATGATATCATCTTATCTGCCTGATGATTTCCCTCAGTTCCAGGAGATGCCTACACAGACTATGTTGCTACCAGGTGGTACCGAGCCCCTGAACTTCTCGTGGGTGACACGAAGTACGATTCCTCCGTGGATATGTGGGCTGTTGGCTGTGTTTTTGCGGAGCTTCTGACAGGTCAGCCACTCTGGCCAGGAAAATCAGATGTGGATCAACTGTATTTGATCATCAGGACACTGGGTATGAATTGCATTTTGTGGTCCACATGTTCATCATAGCCCCCATAGGATAGATAATGTAATGAAAGCAGGAAGCCCACTAAGGCTGGGCGAGGAAGGTCTCTGGTCTCTCGCCTACAGCTGAAGCTCAATCCTGTCTGAACACACAGTGCCAGCAATGAGTCTGCAGAGGCCTTGCCAAGAAAATCCAGTAAGTCTGATATTATTTCCTGATCAGGGCAGCCAACACTTAAAGTGGTATGAACGAAATTCATTTGTATAATACCTTACAAGTTATAAATTCTCAGTTTTAAGAAAAACCGTGTGGTCTGGACAGATGGCCCAGGTTTGGATCCCAGCACCTTTATCAGGTGGCTCATAACTGCCTATAACTTCAGCTCCAGGGATTCAATGCCTATGGCCCTGCATTCATGTGTCTCACCTCACCAACCCTACTGCCAGATATTCATATAACTAAAATAAAGTAACTCCTTTTTTTTTCAAAATTAATCTTTATTAAAGGCATCTTCCACCCAGCAGGAATTTATATCTTTAATGAAAATTTATTATACTTTGGCTAGGTGTGGTGACAACACACCTTTAATCCCAGCACTTAGGAGGCAAAGGCAGGCAAATCTCTGGGAGTTTGAGGCCAGCCTGGTAAGTTCCAGACAGCCAGGGCTATGTAAAGAGACCCTATCTCAAAAAAAAAAAAAAAAAAAAAACAAAAAAAAAAAAAACAAAAAACAAAAAATCAACAACAGAAGAGTTGTTTTATTTGTGTGTGTGTTCTCATGTGCTCACACATGTATAAATGCCCACAAAAGCAGAAGAGTGTCTAGGTTATCTCTGGAGCTGGAGTCTGGCTTCTGGGAACTGGACTGGAGTTCTCCAGAAGAATATTAAGTGCTCTTAACCACTGAGCCATCTCTCTAGAACCCAAGTTATATCACTTTTAATTGTTCTATTTTATACGTGAAACCAAGGACCAAGAAGCCTCCATGGTTAGCCTGAAGTCATATATCTCATAAAGTGTGTCTGTGTGTGTGGTGCTGGAGATGGAACCCAGGGCCTCTCATGTATGCTAAACAAGCCCTCGGCTGAGCTCTCCACCAGCCCACTTGGAAACTGTCTCATGAGCTTTGGTCACTGTGACATCCGTGACAGTCAGAAGTTGTAGTCATCCGCCCATGGTTGGAAGGTGATCCAACCAAGTGTAGACTAGAGATCCATCCAATCCAGGAGCCTGGATGCAAAGCTATTAACCCCTCTCACCACAAGATGAACACAGGGATTCTTTCCCAGAACTGCTCTGGCTTTCTGCCTGCCTGGCAGCTCTCTGCTTCTCTCTCATTCTCTCAGGAAACACAAAAGTGTGGGGCAGAGCATCTCCGCAGGTCACACCTTCTGTGTATGTGCCTGTCTGCTTGGTTCTCTAACTCTCTAGACTTCGAATCCTATTTGTCTGACCAGCTAACAAACCTCTCAGCCTCAGGCTCCTCACTGATGCAAAGGAGATGAAAACTGACGGTTCTCAGGTTGGGCGCATGCACGCTCAGCAGAAGGCTGCTCGACAGGCAAACACACATCCCTAGGTGCAGGCTCCAGCACTGCCTGGATCAGGCATGGTGGCCCATGCTTGTGACCCCAGGATCTGGGAAGCAGAGACAGGAATGTCATGCTTGGCTGCATAGTTCTGAGGCCAACCTGGAATAGATAAGCTCCTGTCTCAAAGGAAGGGGAAAAAGGAATAGAAGGAAAAAGGGAGGGAGGGAGGAAGGAAGAGAGGAGGGAAAGGGAGGGGGAGGGAGGGAGGGAGAGAATGGAGGGGAGGGGAGGGAGGGGAGTTATCAATTCTGTTGAGAAATCAAGAAAGGACATGAGATTATGAGCATGAAACAGCTTGCAAAACTCTTCGTCTTACAAGGAGGCTGTTTGACCAAGAGGGCTGTGTGCAGAGTGGTCCTCCCCAGAGCATAGGGGCCTTTGCAATGGTCCACACTGCCATGTCTGGAGGGAACACTCAGGCACAGTGTCTCCTTAATACCTTCATCTTAGGAATTTTGATGATAAGCTGTATGATTTTTCTAACCCAAGTTATTATGAGCTATGTGGTTTGTGTTGTACAGGAAAACTCATCCCAAGACATCAATCTATCTTTAAAAGTAACCAGTTTTTCCGTGGCATCAGCATACCTGAACCGGAAGACATGGTAAATGGCTCTGTGCTACATAATTCGTTATTTGTGTTGTTTCTGTAAAGAGATGGTTGTTTTACTTGTGGGCTTGTGGCTGCTGCTTTCCATATGAAACACTGATGCAAAATTGAAATGTCTGTTTGAAATGTATAAGCCACACACAGTGGGGCACAAGAGAATTCCTAACTACTCGAAATGCTGGATCACTTGAGCTTGAAGCCAGACAGCCTGGACAGTTTTGAAGCCCCGACTCAAAAACTATTTATAAAAATCCAGACATGGTAGCATGGCTGTAATCCCAACATTCAGGTCTATTAACACAAGTTTGATGTCAGCCTCAGCTATACAGTAAATTCTGAATCAAGGCAGCCAGAGCTATATAGTAAATATCTCTCCCCCCCCCCTCTCTTTCTTACACACACACACACACACACACACACACACACACACACACACACAGGGACAAAGATGCTCAGAGGCTAAGAACACTTGCTATAATGGGAACCAGCACCCATACAAAAAGGTGAGTGTGGCTGTGCATACCCACGGCACCAGCAGGAACAGGGGACACTGGGGCTTGCTGACTGCCAGCCCAGCTTAAAAATGCCCCAGGTTCAGAGATAGACCCTAACTCAAAGAAGAAGGACACCCAGTGTCCTCCTCTGGTCTCCTTACACACTTAGGTGGTTTTCCACATTGGCACACATGTGTACTTCCCTCCCATACATACAAAATAATAATTAATAAAGATGATGAAGGAAAGTAACAGTTTGCCCAGCCTATCTCTTCACAGTTCATGTACATTTAAATTTAAATCATGCTCAGTGTCCAACACAACACCTTGATATTTTTGGTCAAACACTAAAGTTAACTTTCCCTGAAATAATTACTTCCTCATAAATAGTACTTCAAGCAGTTTTCTTTATTATGAAGCTGTTATTTTCCATTTTGTAGAACAAAGTTGAGAGCAGTAGAGATAAATTATTTTTATTATTTTATAAAAATACTTTTCAAGTCAGGCTCAGTGGACCTATAATCCTCGCACCTGGGAGGGAGGCAGTAGCTGCAGGATTATAAGTTCAAGTCCAGCCTGAAACACAGAAGCGACTCTGTGCTACCCACTGCCTTCCATTTAAAAAAACAAACAAACAAACAAAAAACAACAACAATAAAAAAAACCCAAACCTTTGTTTCGTAATTTGCATTTCCTCATGGAAATGTACTGTAACCTTGCAGCCCCTGATCTAGCCTTGCCTACCCCCCTCCTTCAGGTCACCTAAACTGACCTCCCAAACTCCATGTTCATCTTGGTATAATCCAAGCCTTTAATTCCAACACTAGGGAAGCAAGAGGCAACAGAATGCCACAAGTTCAAGGTCAGCCTGGTCTACATAGTGAGTTACAGACAGGCCAACAGACCAGTACCAACAACAACCATCTCCATACTGTCTGCCCGTTTGTCCAGTGGAGGGAAAGAGCCTTCCGGAGAGACATAACCACGCACTCCTGTGCTGCAGCCAGATATGCTCAAGGGTGGGAAACCCAAGAAGCTGATGGTGCCTCATGCCATGGGATTCAAGTCCATGATTTCAGTGCCTCGATTTAGCCAAGATTTTCTTTTTTGCTGTATGTAGTTTGTATAATTTTCACACATATAATATGAGGTTAAAGGCTGGTTTTACAACAGTAAAATCTGAGAAAGAGGCGGCTGGAGAGATGGCTCAGCACTTAACACATTCTTTGTCTCGTTAGAGTCTGAGGAAGAGGGTTTAGAGGCCCAGACCCATATAAAGCCTGGCTAGTCGTGGTGACCTGCCTGTAGTTGTCACCTTGGAAAGGGACTCCCAAGCCAGCTGGCTGGAGAGACTAACCATATCAATAAGCTCTGGAGAGGCCAAGGTGGTTCCTGACGTCAGCCTTTGCCTCCATGGACACACGCATGCGCATTCATCGTGCACTCACACGCACATGCGCACACGTGACAGCATGGAAAGGGAGAAAAGTCACATAAGAATTACGTAACGGAAAGAATAAGACAGCAAATTCATCTGCTTCTGCTGAGCAGTTTGAAAAGCAGGTGTTACTATTAACTTTGCAACTTCTCTGTCTCTTTGCCTGCTATTCTGAGACACTGCACCTCCTGTTGATCACTGTAGCGTTTTTCCTAGTATGTTTTCAAAAGTTCTCAGAGCACCCTCATTAATACACCAGGCTCCAATGCCGAGCACTGTGGCAGGATCCCGGGTGGGATGTAATTATATCTGAAGCATCCTTGTTCCCTTCCCTCCCAGGATAACTAGCCCCAAGAGAGCAACTCTAGTTTTTTATCACTGAACCTTTATACTACGCTACAAAATTAGGTAAAAACATGTTTTAGAAACTTAAAAAGGACCATCCAACATATTAAGGGTGTTTCTCCCAAATGTTTTGTCAGATACACACACTGTGGGCGTGAGATGAATCAGTGGTAGACTGTTTGCCCAGCATGCACAGGACTGTAAATTTAGCTCCCTGTGACTATGAAGTACATAAACACATAAATAAATACATAAATGCTTGTACATATTTATTACTTTGTGGTTATATGACACTGAAATCCTTTGTTTTCCAGGAGACTCTTGAAGAAAAATTCTCAAATGTTCAACCTGTGGCTTTAAGTTTCATGAAGGTCTGTGGGAATTGACTATAATTATTGAACCTGGTCGTTCAGGGCAGAGGTAGGGGAGGCTGTGGGGAACATAGTGTCAGAGTAGAGGGTAGTCATTTGAAATGGTAAGAGGACGATGGAGGTGATGAAAGCGTAGACATATGCCTGATGACCTGAGTTTGATTCCTGGAACCCCCAGAGAGATGGAGAGCACAAACTTCACAGTTATCCTTTGAACCAGCTCCAACCCCAGTATGTTACACACACACACACACACACACACACACACACACACACACACACACACGTGCACACATACACGCACATGCACACACACACGCACACATACACACACACACACACACACACACACACACATACACACATCCCTCTTAAAAACAACTTTTAAATTATTTTTTAAGAACAGAATGAGCCCCACCTTGGGCTCTGCACTTTGTTTCCCAGTCTTGACTTGAGACCTTTTACCAGGTGTGAAGCTGGCTCAGGACTCGTTCAGTTTTACAGAAATTGTTATTTGAAGAGATGAGGACTCAGGAGCCCTGTCTTCATCAAATCAGTATCAGTGCTCAAAAGATTAACCAAGTGCCCACCCACCTTTAATCCCAGCACTCAGAAAGCAGAGGCAGGCGTCATCACTGAGTGTGAGGCTACAGAAAGGCCACTAAGTTTCAGGACAGCCAGGACTCCATAGAGAAACCATTTTAGAGGGAAAGAAAATGTCTGAGTGGTACGTTAGGGAGGTGGCTCTATGGATGAAGCATTTTCTGTGCAAATGTGAAGACCTGAGTTTAGATCCCCAGAACATAAACACCAGGTGTGCATGGTGGCCCACCTGTAATCCCAGCTCCCAACAGGTACAGAAGGGGCATTCCTTAGCAATCTTGTTAGTTAGAGTAGCTGTACTGACCAGCTTAACAAATAATGGGGGGAATGATCAAGAATGATTCCCACCACCAACATCAGGCCTCCATAGGCACATAAGGAGCAGGCTTATCTGCACATACACATATGACTCCATATGTGCACAAACACACACACATACATGCATATGCACATGCACACATACATGCACACGTACACATAGGCACACATGCACACATATGCAATATAGGTACATATGCACACATGCATACACACGTGCACATGCAAAACCATGCATGAACATATTGACATGCATGCAGGCACACACAAAAGTTTCAGTGCCAAGGGCATGTCTAGCTATGGATGAGTTCCACTGATTTAGTCAGGTATTGCGGCACATGCCTGTAATTCCAGAAGTTGGAAAATGGAGACAGGATGATTAGGAGTTTAAGGTCATCATGGTTATATTGACACGTTCAAGTACAATTTGAGCTACGTGACTCTCTCAAAAAAAAAAAAAGCTAAAATAAACAAGGACTCAATAATTTAATGTTTTGCTTATTTTTTTTTAATTTCTCAGCATCCCCCACCCCAAACAGAGGTTCCTGTGGCTAAGGCACACGCTGACCTCAAACTCGTAGTCAAGGATGACCTTGAATCCCTCATCCTCTTGCCTCTGGAGTGCGAAGACCTCAGGCCCCCAGTGTGTGGTGTTCTGCAGATCAGACCTAGAACCTCACATGTGATGGGCGAGCACCCTACCACCTACAACCAGCCTGGCGCTTGCTTCCTTAAACCACTTAGTCACTTGACCCCCAGAGTTTTGGATGTGCAGTGACCACGGACACTCATCTCTTCCATCTGTTTTTGCTTTTTCTCCCCTTCTGAAGGGATGTCTGAAGATGAATCCAGATGACAGACTGACCTGTGCCCAACTGCTGGACAGTGCCTACTTTGATTCTTTTCAAGAGGACCGAATAAAAAGAAAAGTCCACAGCGAGGGAAGAAGCCGGAGGCGCCAGCAGCAGGTACCTCAGTTCACAACGTGAAGCGATGTAGAAATGCTCCCCCCTCCTCCTTTTACCGCTTTTCAAAGTGAGACAGGAGGAACAAACCCCAACACTTCTGTTGCTTTGTTCTGATTTAGTTGTATATCTCAGTAAATATTGGTGATGGCTGTAATAAAAACGTACACCTGTAAAGTACCCCAATTGTTGAAAACAATCTCACCCTAACCATGTGTTTCTACAGTTGGGGCTGTTGGCATGTTTCCTAGGTTAGCCTCCAATCTGTGGGCTCTAGTGACCCCCCTGCCTCAGCCTCTCAAGTAGCTGGGAGTAGAGGTGAATGGCACTGTGGTCAGCTTGCACTTGAATCAAATACTGTATCCTTTCTGTCCCATTGGCTGGATATACAACCTACCAGATGGCGTACCTGAAATCTAACAAGGGCACCCTGACCACAACTGGATTGAATTTAGCAATCATCAGGACAGATTCCCAGCCTTTCGATGGCCTCTAGATCGATGTTTCTCTACCTGTGGGTCGTGACCCCTTTGTGGCTTGAACAAGCCTTTCACTTAAGAGCACCAGAAGACACTTAGGCTTCACCACAACTGGAGGAACTGTGTTAAAGGGCCAAAACATTAGGAAGGTTGAGAATCACTGCTCTAGAGGATAATTTTTTTTTAACCTATGTGGGCAGCCAAGATTGCCTTTTGTAGGCTTTTCCTAGAGACCAAAGACCAACTTTTCCAGATCAAAAGGAAGAAGCCAGGGTTGGGGGATAGGTCAGTGATGGAGCACTTGCCTAGCAACAAAGACCCGTCATGAAATGGGCTAGTGTGGTAGGACAGATGGCAGATTCTCATGAGAAACATGGATGCTGCTGAAAATGTCAAAGTTTTTTCTCATCAGCACCAGAAATAGATATGTAACATTAAAGGTATTTATTACATGCCATTGAAATAAACTTGATTAATATTATTTATTAGTAAACCCACTTGGTAATTTTATCAGTAACCGATGATTAATGCATTTCATATTTGATTAATCTCATCTTTGATATAATTTTTAGTTGTTTATCTGTTCATTCTGGTGTATACAAAATTGCTAAGTATTCAAATTCTTATTGCACAGCCCATTTTACTGTTTACTGTTCATTGCTTATGAGTCAAGCCCCGCCCCTATACTTAACAAATAGGTTAGGTCTTAGGGCTGAAGATGTCGCTCAGTGGTTAAGGACACTTATTGCTCATACAGTCCTCTGGAGCTAGTTCCCAGAACCCACCTGCTGGTTCACAACCTTCTGTAACTCTAGTTCCAGAGTCTCTGATGCCCTCCTCTGACCTCCACATGTGACACACATGCACAGATGCAGGCCAGATGTTCATACACATTAAGATAAAATAAGTCTTTATGATTTTAATGAAGATCAGGGTTTGTTGATAAGTCTGCGACAATGATCTGAAATACAATATAAACATATTGGAAATTCCTGCTGCCTTGGGGATCTCTCCTCACCCTCCCCCATCCACTGCTACTCCCCCACCCCAGCTCTAGGTGCCCGCCCCTCCCAAGTTGAGTTTTTGCTTGGGAGTCTACCCTTGTGCTAGCCTTAAATGTGTTTGGGGCAGCTCACTGCTTAAGCTCGTGGAAGTACTAGCCTTGCCTTCAAGGGTGTCCTACCAATACCAACCAGGAACTTTACAGACTACGGTGGGTCTCAACCTTTCTAATGCTGCGACCCTTTAATACAGTCATGTTGTGCTGACCCCCCACCATAAAATTATTTTCATTGCTACTTCATAACTGCAATGTTTCCACTGACTTGAATCATTATATAAATATCTGTGTATTCTGATAGTCCTAGGCAACCCCTGTAAAAGGGTCATTTGACCCCAAAGTTGTGGCAGCCCACAGGTTGAAAAACCATGGTGACAGAGGACTTCCAAAGGCCCACTGTCAACCAAAGAGTGTGAGACTGGAGAAGGGCAAGCAGGTGTAGGTAATCTCATTTACCAAGACTTACCAACATCATGTTTGGCATTGGTGGGTTTCCTTGGTAAACTGTATTCTCTCCACCCACACGTGGTGGGCCCCATATCATATCCACTGTGAGACCTCACCCAGCCTGAGCAGACACCCAGAAAGCAAAGATGTGGGGAAGACAAGGACCTGAGCTCAAGGAATTTGAGCTGGGCGTGTAAGCTACATTGACAGAGCTTGGAATTCCAGGACTTGGGAGACAGAGGCAAGAGGATCAGAAATTCATAGTTCATGCTTTTTGTCTTGGCTACCTAGGAAGTTTGAGCTATTGAGACCCAGCCGAAAGAAAGGAAGGAAAGAGGTAGGGGAGAGGGATAGAGAATGGAAGGATGGACAGATGGACTGGCTCGTCATGGTCATGCATCCAGCATTCTGTAAGCACAGGCAGCAAGACTGATAAAATGTTAAGGCTAGTCTGGCAGCCTGTTTCCCTGTCTCAAAAAGGGGGTGTGTGTGGAGATTTGGACATTTTGCTGAGTGACAGAGGCTTGAGCTTATTATACATTCTCTATGATCCTAGTGGTGAGGATCTCCATAAAAGACCAGCACACACACACACACACACACCCAAGAAAAAGAGGGTGGTAGAACATACCACCACCACCACCCCTTGTCATTTATAGTCTGGCCCCTCAGATTTCCGGGCCATCCTGGCACTGACATTTCCTTAATGGAGTCCTTTCCAGGTTTTTGTATGGAAGCCTTTCTCTTCCTTGAAGGCCCATTTACCTCTCACACTTACTGTATCATTACTGTATAACCAACCTCAAGGCCCAGTCTTGGTCTCAAGGCCTGTCTCCTAATAACCATCACTCCTAAAGGGTAAATCACATGCCTTCCTTTCTCTGAGTGACTGTTGTCACTTAATATATATATATTTTTAAGGGAAGAAAGGAGGGGCATAGATTACACAAGGGTCTTTTCACTCCTGTGGCTTGGCTTCAGAAATTCAGCTGTGTACCTAGACTAGACACTGGGACTCTGCATGGTAAGCTACAGCTTCCTCAAGACCAGTGTCAAAGATAAAGGGGAAAAGCCTCATTTTTAAAAGAGATGATGCATGAAAAGCCTCATTTAAAAAAAAAAAATCATGGAGACAGAATGTTATCTCCAGAGATTCTTGTGGGATAGCTGGTGGAAATCTTTTAAACATTGACTGCACACTCAGAAGTACCATATTGAAGGAAGCAAATAGTACATCCTTGAGAACCCTGAAATGGTTCACAGAACCAAGTTTTGCATTCAGATATTCAAGGAGCACAATTTTTGGAAAAGGGAGCAAATATAACTCTAAAATGGATGTCGCCATCTTTGTGCTATGCACGTGTCTGGTTGTTAATGTCACCCAAATGGTCCTGTGGGGATGGTTTTCCATTTACCTTCTCATTTTTGCCTTGTTCTGCTATTAGAATCAGCTGTTGCCTCTCATACCTGGAAGCTACATCTCCCCCACACCTGATGGAAGAAAACAAACCCTCCAGCTAAAGTTCGATCATCTCCCTAACATCTAGGGAACCTCCTCTTCCTGTGCACTAATGTAATTTGTCCAAGAAAGGAACCCTCTGTGTTTCCAATGCAAACCAGTGAAAATTCAGATGCCGCCGAGAACCAGAACCTCTTTGCGCTGATGGTTTCTGATCCCTTTCCCTGAACGTTCTCCGTGCCAACTGTATCTCCCAGGACACTCTCTTCAAATGCCAAAATGGCACAAACACGGAGGAAATGTTTGCAATTTCATCAGAACTGTACCTCCTCAGACACTGATTCTGTGGGCTTACGCTTCGATTTAGGGAAAGATTTCCAGGTGTCATCTCTCTTCAGCTGATTATGTGATGTCCCAAGCGGAAGTAGAACTGCTGGGTGCTGTTGACAGAGGGGATGACATTGAACTTCCCCACTTAAAATTTCTCCTCAGGATAACCTGGTCTTCCTTTATTCTGCATTTACATGCTGCAACATGGTGATCATGAAAGGTGGTCTAGGTTTACCTCTTGACCCCCAGGGAAGACCCTACTCTCTCTTTCTCCTGAGACATTAATATTTCTGCTTTTTGGGGAGCTAGAAAAATCTCATACATGACCAATAGCAAACAGACTACAAGGAATCACCCACCACATGACAATAATGTCCCTGAATCACTGGCTGCCCATTTCAAGGCTGTCCCTGGTACACCATGCTTTCTTTTTCTTTTTTAATCGGGGGGGGGGGGGGGGGGGGGGAGTTTGTCATATGTGAAGGTCTAAGGTCAAGTTGGAGGTCAGCCTGGTCCATATAGCAAAACCTTGCCTTAACAGCCACCCTCTAAAAGCTGATTGAACCCAAATCCCTGCTGCTGAACATATAAAATCTGTTTACTTCGTACATATGTAGAACACCATCATTGTCCTTTGTTGAAACATCTTAAGATCCTGCTAATAAATTTCTTTGCCTTGGGATATCTTAGCATTTCATTTCTGACCTAATTACAGTTAGATTAAAACATCAAAGAATGATTATGTATTCTACGTTTTAAAAGTAGACCTCTTTTAGTTGTATTAGTTAAAAGCTTATGAAAGCCTGGGAATGTGGAGTTCTTGCCTAATATGCAGGAAACCCTGGGTTTCATCTCCAGCATGAAATAAAACAGCTGTGGACACACCTACCTGAAATTAGAAATTCCAAGTCTCTGTCCTTGGCTGCCTATAGAGTTCATGACCATGCTGGGCTGAAATTTTCCAGGCATGATGGAACATGTTTGTATCAAGGGGAAGAAAGGGAGATTCCAAGTTCAAGGCCAGCTGGGGCTGCACAGTGAGGCTATCTCCAACAAAACAAAAGCAAACTAATTAGAGATGTTAACAGCAGCCTCTGACCCTGTCTCTAAATTGTTGCTCTGAAGAATGCTTAGTGCTTACTGATGACTTTGAATGTATGTGTATAAAAACTGGCTATTTCAGATTACTTGAAATTGTAGATATTGCTGATTACCATTTAATAATTAGCATAGTGGTAATCTAACCTATTAGAGTTCACTACAAAGCAGTTTTGACTGAATTATGTTAAATGCATAATATTATGGCATGTAAAGTTTTTAACTTAAGATATTTTGAAAAGCTGCGTAAGGATTAAGCACTTTAGTGATTGTATATTTGAGTATTTAACTTGTCTGTTCTTCAATTTATTTTAATAAAAGCCAGAAACATTTCTGTCTCCTAATTTCTATTCAAATCAACTATTAGCCTATTATCTAATGCTTCATACTTAAGTCAGGGAAATTCTCTGTCCATGAATTCTACCACATACTTTCTGACAAGTTGCAATATCTGAATGGCTAACACAGCAAACTGCTCTTGTGGGAATTTTTATAAACGGGAAACTAACAAAATCTCTTCCAGGCTTGCTAGCCAGACATGTATCCCTGAGAACGTCTAGGCAACTTTACCAGAAGGCTGCAGGAGTCTTTCTATTTTGGTCTGTCAGCATATTTCTCTGCCCCTTTATAGTCCTACAGAATGCAGTGTGGTCTTATTTTCAGTTTTGGCTTGCAGAGTTCTCTGTGCAGACTTACAGGGGGGAAAGGGATTCCAGACCAGATGCAGACCCAGGATCAAAGGAGAGAAAAGCAATTCTTAGTGAGTGAGGTCACTGTTCAAATATGCTTCACTTCTTTCCTCTCTTACTAATCTTTCTGCTCTTAGTGTGGGGTGTGTGTGTGTGTGTGTGTGTGTGTGTGTGTGTGTGTGTGTGTAGAGGGATTATGTTGTTACATTGTAAATAATGTGGTGTGTATGTGTGTGTACGGGGATTATGTTGTTACATTGTAAATAATAATGTGGTGTGGGAGGATTATGTTGTTACATTGTAAATAATTGTCCCGCCTACTGGTTTAACAAAAATGCTGATTGGCCAAAAGCAGACAGCAAGTATGGGTGAGGATACCAGACTAAGAAAACTCTGGGAACAGGAAAAACAGAGCAGAAATGCCACAGAGAAGCCAGAAGATGCAAAGGACAACTATGCTGCTCTGAGAAAAGGTATCAAGCCGCATGAGTCAGCTTTAGAGACTACTCCACTAAAGACTTGTCTGTAATCCTAAATTTTTCTTTAGATCCCTATGGGATTGCCAGCACCCCCATTCAGCAGGAAGTAGCCTAGAGAACAATCTCACATTCCCAAAACATGGATTATGGATGTTTGTCTTTGTTTACAGTGTTGGTTACAAATTGTTATAGATAATAGCGAAAAGAATTATACAAAGGAAATTAGATTTGGGGTTCTTGTTTTAAAAAGAGAAAAGGGGATATGTAGGGGGATTATGTTGTTACATTGTGAATAATTAATCCACCTACTAGTTTAATGAAAATGCTGACTGGCCAAAGGCAGACAAGAAGTGTGGGGTGGGGCTACCAGACTAAGAAAACTCTGGGAAAATAGAGCAGAAATACCACAGAGTTGCCAGACAAGCCAGAAGAAGCAGAGGACAACTATGCTGCTCTGAGAAAAGGTACTGAGCCACATGGCTGAACAGGATAAGAGTCATGGGTTAGTTTAAGAACAAGAGCTAGCAAGTTATATGCCTGGGCCTCAGGTCAATCAGTGAAGAATTAATACAAGTGTCTGTGTGTTTCAGTGGGACTATGAGACTGTGGGTCTGAAAGTCCAGGCCACAAGGCTAGGCCGGAAAGTCCAGGCCAGAAACCTAATACGTGTGTGTGTGTGTGTATGTGTGTGTGTGTGTGTGTGTGTGTGTGTGTGTTATGTGTGTGTATATGTGTGGTATATTGTGGTGTGTATGTGTGTGTGGTGTGTATGTAATGTGTGTATGTGTCTGTGTATGTATTTGTGTGGTGTGTGTGGTGGAGGAGGTACATACACACACCTGTATGTGGTGCAGTCATTTAGTGTGCACATGTGAAGTCAGAGATGGAATATATTCCCCCATCCTTTCTTTACCTTTTTCTTAAACATTTGTTTGTCCCATGCCATCAGGAACTGAAGTAAGTCCCCTTTATCCCACCTCACCGTACATCCAGGATGGCTTTGGGACCTCCCAAGGCACAGACAGAGCTCTTAAAGGCCTGATAGCTCTGTTTGTTCTCTCTGAGAAGACAACCTAACATGCCTTAGTCCCTGAGTTTAAATCCCAGTACTGAAAAACTATTGTATGAAACAATAAGACAATTGTATTAATATGCTTTGTAATCTAAGAAGCTATGTAAATATTATTCTCATCAGCCTCTAAGACTTAAAACAATTAATTATACCTGTTTCTTTAATGTCTAGAGAGGGACATGCATGCTAAGGGGTGTGTGTGTGTGTGTGTGTGTGTGTGTGTGTGTGTGTGTGTGTGTGTGTGTGTGGAGGGGGTCAAAGGTCAGTTTGTGAACTAGCTGGCACAAGGGGAAGAGTGGAGGAAGATTTGGGGGGGAGGGGAGAAGCAGTTCAGCTCTAGAAACAAATATGTGCTGTTGTTACCTGTGCTGAAGAGGTCCCTCTACTGGATCTCCACTGTTTCTGTCTCCTCCTCAAGTACAGGAGGCCCCTCCTTTCCTGTTTCTGTCTCTTAGGGCTCCCAGCCTCCCATCTGCTGGGATGCATAGACACTCTGCCCCTCGCTCACTCCTCAACAGATTGTGTGAGGGTTTGTCGTCTGCTGTGTTGCTGCTGCTGCTGTTTGGAGGACGGCTCTCTTGTTACACAGCCTGGGCTTGATTTTGCTGTGTAGATAAGGCTGGCCTGGAACTCCCGATCCTCATGCCTCCCTCCCGCCCAGTCCCCCAGTGCTTGGATCATCAACCACACCAGCTCTTTCCAACTCTCCATGGCTTGATATTGGGCAAAACCAAAACTAATTCTGCCCTACTGAATGGCTACAAAACAAAGCAAAACCCTCCCACCTTCTGTCTAAAATATTCAACAAGAACCTATCTTTAAAAAACATTAAAAATATGCTAAAATATGCCTAAAACAAGCTTTGTATTCTTGAAGTATTTACAGTGCCAGCCTGGGTTCTGGGCGGCCTTTTCTTCCAAACAAATCCACTAGAGGGAATAAAAAGCTTTGGCTCTGGAACTAATCATGCCACCACTAACTGCAGTGACCCTCAGCGGCTTTGCGGCTTTGCCGTAGGCGATGAGCAGTCAAGCAGGAAGGCTTTGAGGATCTGTCCCATTCGGTTGTGTTGTAAATGACACAAATAGGTTTTTCTCCGGCCCGGGCCCGTTGTAGATGAAATGGCAAGGTGCGGACAGCATGCTAGGTGCATACTCAGCCAGCGTCGCAAAAGGCTAGTCCTGTGTTCTCTAGCCTTTTAGGCTGCTGCTAGAGTCCCTCACTCTTTCCTGTCTGCAGCAAATAAGCTAAGTTCTGTGGTGGGGTTGCTACACACACACCATCCCCCCACCCCCAAGCCCAACTTTCATTTTTGAGCAAGAGAAAGCTCTCTAGGAAATGTGGGGTGGCTTTTGCCGGTTGGCTCTGGGGGCTGGGTGGCTTGCTTTGTAGTCCCTGTTGCTGGGTGAGCACACTGAAGTTCTTATGACATAGACAATGGCAGAGCACAGAGACCCACTAGATGCCACTCTGAAGTGGAAGAATGCCACCCTTGCCCAGCAAGGGCATACCAGGCTCACTGAACTCGATATGAGGCAGAGAGAATGACTCTTAAGTCCAAGTTGGAATGAAGCTTGAGTTTTCTGCTTCTAACATTCCCAAGGAATAAAGAAAGTCCCCTGGAATCACATAGGTGATGGCTTCTCTGATCATTTTTTTTTTTTCTCAAATAGTTTTCCTCAATCTCCTATTTCAGGGAATGAATAAATGCTTAAATGAGTGTTATGTATAATTATCCTTTAATAGTGTTTTGCGGCTTAATTAAGTATTTTACAAATTTTCTATGATAGTATTTAAAATAGCACTGGCTTTTCTTCTCCACAAAATAATATAAGCTATTGACAGGCAATCTGTAAAATACAGATAAACCCAAATTAAGAGAGAGAGAAAGAAAGAGAGAGAGAGAAAACAAACCTCAGTCATGACCTCAGGAACTAGAGATACAACCTGACTGTTTGGATTCCACACATATACATTTTAATCTTTTCCTGTGATACATACACTTGTTTCATAGAAGTAAAATCACACTGGCCATAGCTTTTATAACTACCTCTTATCAATTAGACATAGTGTGGATATTTAAATCTTTGATTACATGTTCAGAATGGGGGCTAGAGAGATGGCTCAGTGGTAAAGAGTAAACTTGGTACTCTTGCTGAGGACTTGGTGTCAATTCCCAGGTACTCACATGAAGTCTCACAACCATCCATAACCCCGTTTCCAGGGGATCCAATAGACACACACGTGATGCAAATGCACGCAGGCCAGCAAAACATTCATTTGCATAAAGTAAAACAGATAAATGTAAATATATAGATGAATATTTATAACTTTATATAGCCATTCTGTTACTAGGTTTTGCTTTTAAAATCAAAGTATCTGTATGACTAGATCTTTGCCCACATCTACTGGACGAGATTTCCATCTGGATAAACAGCTCCCAATGGAACTGCTCGGTCAGCAAGTCTGTAGCCTGTGACTGCTTATGGGACACATTGCCAAGACACTCCTCAGAAAGGCTTTTGCAAGTTCTCTTTCCAGCAGTGGTGTGAGGTAGCGGTCATTTTCCACACTGCTGCAGGGTCATGTGTTATTAATCTGGACCCTATTTTTGTGTTGTGGAAGAAATGGCGAGGCTCTGTTATAGATACTTGGACTGCACTGATGATATTGCAAACCACTTGTTTAATTGGCTAAGATTATGTAAGAAGTGATGGCTAATAGTATAAATCAATATGGCTTTGTTCCAGAGCAATTCACAGCAAGCCATCTCCTGAGATCTTCACAGCCCTATATCACAATAGTGTTCTTAATACTTAATATCCATTTTGGTTTTGTTTGCTCTTTGAGATAGGATATCATATAGCCCAGGCTGGCCTCAACTGTGTTATGGAGTAGAGGATGACCCTGAACTTCCGCCTGCACCTTCTGACGTGTGCCAGCAGCAGTTTCTGTGGCTCCGAGGATCAAACTCAGAGCTTCATCCATGCTGGTTAAGCACTATCGACGGAGTAGTGCTCATTTTTTTTTTCATTTTTAAGTTATCATACAACGTAACGGTTTCCATTGTGGCATCTTCATACATAAGTACTTCCATTATATTTTAACTTCATTTGACCCCCTCCTGCCCCCAAATGTTGTATGCCCTTGACCATGTCTTTCTGGTCTTCCTCCTCCAAATCCCGCTGCCCTCCTTCTTTAATGCTGCGTGCATTTCCTTGCTCTCCCAACTCCCTCCGTATTTTAGGATCCCATTCTTGCTCTCTCGGTCTTTTCCTTCATGACTGACACTCTGTTGCTCTTGCTTGTTCCTCCATTGATAGACATCTATTGATTCTACTTCTTAACTATTATGAATAGTGTAGTCATAATATGGATAGCATAGTATCCAGTTTTTAAGGTTTTTATTATTGTGTGTGTGTGTGTGTGTGTGTGTGTGTGTCTGTGTGTGTGTGTTCGCATCCTTACATACCAGGGCACACATATAAAGGTTGGAGGATAACTCAGTTCTTTTCTTCTACTGTATAGGTCTGGGGGATTGAACTCAGGCCATCAGGCTTGGCAGCAAGCACCTTTGCTGGCTGAGCCATCTCAGCCATATTTTTAAAAATCAAAATAGAGTTGAGCTAAATACCTGGCCCTAGGCAGTAGAGCCAATGTGCCACCCTGTTAATATTTGAGTGTCTGTCCTCAGAGTCCCTCCTCTACCATCCATTGGGAGCTTCAAGATGGATCTCTGTTCACCCTCTATTGTTTAAGGAAGACCAGCTTCACTAAAAGCAGAATATGTGTTACACAGAGGATACATCAGATTTAATGAAAAATGTGCTGTGTATACAAATCATTAGATAAATAAATGAGCTGGGTAGAAAGAAGACGGGGTGAAACTTTCCTATTAAAGAATTTCAAATAAGATCTGTGGACACTCGAGAGTGGGTATCAGCCCTCTTTACCTTTGAGCATGGGGTGGGCTCAGTGACTCTCGTAATGAGCAGACCATGAGAATGAGGAAACTGACTTTACAGCGGAGGGACCTGGAGGCTCCACCAGAGCCACATCATCCAGGTGTCACCATTGAGAAATCATGATATCCTATCTTTGATCTGCAGCGAGAAGAGCCCTTTGACCCCGGTCTCAGCCCCATAACCCGTGGCCTCAGTCAAAATGTGAGAAAAGGGCATCAGATTAATGCAGACTGAGGGAGAAGCTGCTAAACCAGATGGCCAGAACTCCTCAAAACCGCCAAGGGCAGGAGCTAGAGAAATGGGTCAAAGGTCCAGAGCACTTTTATAAGGGGACTTGAGTTGGATTCCCAGCACCCACAGTGATGGGTAAGGTGGCAAGTGCCTTGGCATCTCTGTGTATAGATATACGCTCACGCACATTGTCCTGCCTGGTTACTAGTTTTTCTGGGAAGAGGAACCTCAATTGAGAAAATACATACCTCCATCAGCTTCCCGGTATGCAAGTCTGTAGTGAGTTTTCTTGATTAATGTGAGCAGATCCAGCCCACAGGAGCAACTGGGGGAACAGGAAACGTCTCACCTCTGGGCAGGTGATCTTCAGTTATACTAAAAAGTAGGCTGAGTAAACCATGAGTAAAAAAAAATCCATGAAGCAGTATTTTTCATGGCTTTGGCTTCAGTTCCTGCCTCCGGGTTCCTGCCCTGAGTTCCCTTAGTAATGAAGTATGTAAGGTGAAATAACCCTCTCCTCCCCAAGTGGCTTGTGGTCATGATATTTATCACAGCAATAAAAACCCGTATCACAATAGACACACATGAAACAAATATAAATAAATCTTTTTTAAAAAATGAAGTTATTGGAACTGAGAATATAGCTCAGTGTATAAACTAGGTGTCATAGTCCATGCCTGTAGTGGACTCCAAAGGTAGAGTCAAAGAGGGTAAGGAGTTCAAAGTCATCCTTGGCAAGGTATCAAGTTCAAGACCAGCCTGGGTTACAGGATACCATCTGTCAAGAGTTAGGGTCTTCTGAACCAAGCAACTGCCATCTTGGAGCATTTAGCTGCACTCCCTTGAAAAGGATCACCCAGTTGGTCTTGACAGTTTACACCTCTTGCCTAGAGAGGTAAAAAAGGGACAGAAGAGTCCCCCTGAGTAGCCAGCTGCCCTGTGCCATCTGGTACTGCTGCCGGTGGCCTGGAGGAGGTGCTAGGGGACATAGAGGGAGATTAAAACAGAAGGGCTCCACCTAGGCAGCCCTGGGGAAGCCCTAATCCTCCTGCATAAGGCTTTCAGGTGCAGCTGTTTGGGGAAGGAGGCCCACGCCCTTGTAACCTCTCACCTGAGCTCCATAAGGAAACCTAATAAACAAACTCATTGGTTCCCCAGAGTGAACTCTTGTTTTTAAAGTGGTTTCGGTATGATTGCTACCATGATGAAAAAAACAAGGTTTTTAAGACTATCTGGGCCTTACCCTGTCTCTGCCCCTCCTTGATAGCACTTCCCAGAAGCCATCTGGTGACCATGGAAAAGAAACTCAGATGGGACAGTACAAAATGATCTTGAAAGCCTGTTCCTGGGACTCCAACCAGGATAGGCTTTATATAGTTTCTGCAGGACTGAAAAGCCCCTGGTATTGGTGAGTCAACGCCTGTAACATGTTTCTTGCTAATTGTTGGCAAGCAAAAGAGATGTGTTGTGGGCTGTGCTGGGGTTGACCTTGGAACGGAAAGGAAAAGGGCATCAAATCATCAGAATATTGTCTTCTGCCAGCCTTTTCTCCAATACCTCCTTGGATCATGAGCCAGACCACTTCTCTGGTTACAAAGGCCAAGTCGCTAGGACAAAGGGCACAGTAGTTGGATCATTGCAGGAATTTGTAAGAGCAAATGGCAAATTGTATCTGACTATGTATTTTCTGACCACACTCAAAGAGGCTGGTCAACAGATTTACAGGCTGGCAACGTTCTCCAGTTCTTTGTCATCTGCTAGGTTATTTTTCAATTAACTCAATGAACACCTATTAACTCGTTAAACATTCTACAAATCTTATACAAATATGATCTCAAAAGTCGCTAAGTAAGGGCCATAGCAAAGGAATGATCACAGGTAAAGTAGAACTTCGTGCATTTGTATTGAACGGTCTCAAGGGTAGAAGCATAAAAAGCCACGGGTAGAACAGTGTGAATAAAATGCCACCAAACACATGAAAGAAAACATTGATAGATGCAGATATTAAAATAGGTAATGATATAGATGTGAGTTTTTATTTTGGTAGAATTAAAAATACAACATAATATATATTTTTCTTTTGTGTTTTGTATATGTTTGTATCTGCATATATGTATGTGGGTGGAGGCCAGAGGTCAACACTGGGTATCTTCCTCAAAGGTTATTGACTTTTGAAGCCTCTGTGCGTGCGTGCGTGTGTGTGTGTGTGTGTGTGTGTGTGTGTGTGTGTGTGTGTGTGTGTGTGTGTTGCACGTGCATGTAAATAGTATTTCTGAACCCCACAATCATGGACTGGCTAGACTGACTAGCCTTTGACCTCCAGGAATTGGTCTGTCCTTGCCTGCTTACTCAAGGTTTACAGAGTATCCAATTTTTCCCGCATTTTTTTCTACATAGGTGCCGGAACCCAGGTCCTTGGGCTTCCATGGTGGGCAATTTTATGACTAACTCATTTCCACAGATTCTCATTTTCTTTTTTGATTTCATGTTGTGAAGGGGAGGATGTAGGAGATCATAAGCGTCATTTGAAGAGAGAACTCTCTCTCTCTTTCTTCATTTCACATGTATTGAGAGGTGGAGAAGAGGGCTTAAACGCAGAGGTCAGAGGACAGCTTCAAAGAAATCATTTCTTTCCATCCTTGTGGGTTCAGGCTTGGTAGTGAGCATCCATACTGACTGAACCTTCTTTCCCTTCTAGAAACATCTAAAGTATAGACTTTGGGGTTTTTTGGTTTGTTTGTTTTTTTTTTTTTTTTTTGCAAGATTATGCGGCACAATGACCTCAATGGACTTTGCAGGTTACAGTAGCAGAGTCCTGTTCTTTCTAAGGGTCAGTTGCTATGACCTGGATGTCTCAGCTCTCTTCCAGGCTGCTGTGATTCAGGTTGCAGGTTGGGAACAGGTCTGAGTGACTTATCAGGGACTCAGGCTAAAGAGAAGGTCCCCACAGGGGACAGTCCCTTCTTGGGTCAGAGGTTACAGGAGCGAAAGGCCCAGTGGAGACTCAACATTGCTTCTAGAATGTTGTGCTCAGCTGTGGTAGGTTGTCACATCTACTCACAGTTAATCTATTTTCTGAAGCCAAGGCCAAACGAGTAAGCTCCTCTACACTGTAGAGTTTACAAGAAGGAGTGAATAGGTGTCTCTCTTATATCTTTCCTAGGATTAACCATCCATAAAGTCAATGTCATAAATTTGATTTTACAATATGAGTAGTCTTGACAAAGGCCTGTGCTGGTTAGTTTTTGCCAACTTGACATAAGCCAGAGCCATCTGAGAAGAGGGAACCTCAACTGAGGTAACGCCCAGGGCAGATTAGTCTATATATAATCCTGTGGAGAATTTTCTTGATTGACCATTGATATGGAAGGGCCGCAGCCCACTATGGCTGATGCCATCCCTAGGCAGATGGAGGAACTAGTCAGTCTCCAATTGTCTCTGCTTCAGTTCCTGCCTCAAGTTCCTGCCCTGGCTTCCCTTCATGGTGGATGATGGCTATCTGAAATAAATTCCCCACCCCAAGCTGTTTTTGTTCTTGGGTTTATCACAACAGTAGAACAATCAGAAGGAAGATAGAGGCAACAGTAACAATGGCATAAGATGAAACTTTCAAATTTGAGTTTTGACTTAGTGATATAAAAGTCCTTTAATGCCCTGACCACAGGCGATCTTTTCACTCCCCACTCGCCCTGTGCATCTCTCTCCTCTCTCCAGCCCTATCTCACCACCTCAGTCCTTTACTCTCTCCAGTTCTTGGAATTTGGGAATTAGTGTTCTGGAACTTGGACAGGAAGTGGGTTGACCCAACAGAAGATTAAACATGCCTGGTTCCACTATCTTTGGTTACATAACAACCACCCCAAATGTGAGGGCCAACAGCAGCAGCTATGGCATTATCTCCCACAGTTCTTGAGTCTAGTGGGGAAGCCCAGCACCCTGAGTCTTTGCATTGGCTACGCAGACCCTGGAACTCCTGTGGCTGCCCTTGAATGGGGGGGGGGGGAGGCTGATTAGCCATGGTGGTAGCACCCCATCTCTATTGGAAGATGGAGTATGATTGATTTACTTGGACAGTCACACCTCCCCCAACTCCCCCCCCCCCCCGTGTGTGTGTGTGTGTGTGTGTGTGTGTGTGTACGTGTACACGCATACCTGTCTGTCAGTCTCTCTCATCTAGTCTCACTAATATAATCCCTCTGGCAGGATAGTAGGACCTCATTTCTCTGCTTGAGACCCCAAAATGTGTCACAGCAGAAACTACCAGGCCTTCAGACTGAAGCCCAGGGCCACTCCTAATGTGAGTCTCACAGGCAGTACACATTGGGTGGAACAGAGAGACTGCAGAAACATGAAAATAAATCCATCTGCTGAGTTAGTTCATTTGGTAATTGCTCAGTAGCACCTGTGTTTAAGACTGACTACCCGGGACTGGAGAAGCTACCAGGGGGTTCATTCACGGGGAGAACAGATTCTTCTCTCACAGCACCCACTGAATGTCTGTAGGTCAGCAAAACCATAGCTTCTCAACCTGTGGGTGGCAAACAGTTTAACAAGCCTCTACCTGGGGGGGGGGGGGGGGGCTTTACATTTATGATTTGTAACGGTAACAAAATTACAGTTACAAAGTAGCAACAAAAGCAATTTTATGGTTGGAAGGTCACCATAACATGAGGAAACTATATTAAAGGTTTGCAGCATCGGGGAGATTGAAACCACTGGTCTGCTGGAGTGGAGCCTAGGAAAATTTCCTCCATCCACACAGGTCTGTTGACTGGTGTGCTCGTGAGGCAGCCTTTGTCTGTGCAATCGCATTGTTGAGATTTCATGGGTACAGTATAGTAAAAATATTTTTTTAGTATGGGTATTTTGTGTGTATGTCTGTACACACACATATACATATATATGTATATACATATACATACATGTGTGTATGGTAACATTTGTGCCTATAGGTTATGGCAGTACATGTCTGAAATTGCTAGACAGGAAAACTATTACAAGTCTGAGGACTAGCTGGGTTATATAAGGAGTGATTTCTATGATTGATTTATTTACTTTCAAGGCAAGGTTTTACTATGTAGTCCTGGCTAGCCTGGAACTCATAGAGATCTGCCTGCCTCTGCTAGCCTAGAACTCAAAGATCTGCCTGCCTCGGCCTTCAGAGTGCTGGGATTAATGGTGTGTACCACCTTGCAGGTCAGGCCTTACTTTTATTTTTTTAGATGTGTGTGTGAGTGTAGGTCTGTGCACATGTGAGGGCAAATGCTGGAAGAATCTGGAAAAGGGCATTGGGTCCCCTGGAGCTAGAGTTATAGGCAGTTGTGAACCACCTGAAATGGGTCCTGGAAACTCAACCCTGTCCACAGTAAGAGCAATCTGTCCTCTTAACCACTGAGCCATCTCACCAGCCTCCCTGAATGATATCCTACATTTTGAGACAGGAACTAAGATAAAAATGCAAAAGATGCACAGGGTCTTTGGGCTATTATTTTTTATTTCATGTGTGTGAGTGTTTCACCTGTATGAATATACACGAACCATGTGCATGCCTGGTGTTTGAAGAGGCCAGATCCCTTGCAAATGGAGTTACTGGCCTTTGTGAGCCACCATGCTGGTGTTGGAAACCAAACCCAGGTCCTCAGCAGAAGCAAGCAGCCAGTGCTTTTCCTCACTGGGCATCTCTCCTGTCCTACTTGAATTTCTATTGAGAACTCCACCTTAGTCCCTGGATACATATTAAAGGCCCAATTCCCAGTCACCTCTGCATTTGGGATTAGGGTTCAGCATCCCAGGAGACATAGATCTGTGGCATCAGAAGGAAGGCCGAAGGTTTCCTGCTTATCTTTAGGCGAAGTCCTTACTGGAATTGTCCAGTTTGCTGAAGAGTTATCTTTTAAATGAAGAGATAAGCATTACAAACAAGTTGACATTTGAACAACAATAAAGAGCTTTTAATAATTTATGAGCCATCCAACTTCAGTCTTTTGGTAAACAAATCAGAGTTAAGGAGAGGTAATACAGTAACTGCCCTTTAAAGGAAGCTTATTCTTTGGGGTTTTTTTTCTTGGAAACCTATCCTCAGAAATGGTTATACATAGTCAGATGTGTAAAAACCTCAACATATAATTATCAAAACAAAAACATCACGGTTCCACACATTAAAAAACAAACAAACAAACAAAAACAGGCGGTGGTGGCCCACACCTGTAGTCCAGCACTCAGGAGGCAGAGGCCATCAGATCTCTGTGAGTTCGAGGCCAGCCTGGTCTACAGGGCGGGGCGAGTTCCATGACAGCCAAGGCGGTTACACAGAGAAACTTGGTCTGGAAAGCAGACAAACAAAAATCTCTTGGGAACAGAATTTTCCCACACATTTTAAATATGTCTTAACAGTTTAAGAAATGATCAGTTTCCATCAATTGGTAAGAATTAATTAGCTGGTCTCAGAGAAAAATATATATATTTTTTTTACTAAGTAAATTTCAACAAAGCACATGATTGTCAGATAGGATTAAAATTATATTGTGATTTAATAATCTTATCCAATAAAACATGTGTACAAGTTATTCTTGATATTTCTTTTCTTGAAATAGGGTTTCATTTTGTAGCTTTGGCTAGCCTAAAACTTCCCCTGCTCTGCCTCCAAAGTGCTGGGATAGGTATGTGACGCCACACCAGCCTTAAATCGTCTCCCTCCAGCCTTCTCTCTTACATTTTAGCCCTGTCAACCTTTACAGCAGTGGTTCTCATCCTTCCTAAAGCTGCAACACTTTAGTGCGGTTCCTCATGTTCTGCTGACCCTCCCCAACCATAACATTATTGTGTTACTACTTCACAACTGTAATTTTGCTACTGTTATGAGTTATAATGTAAAAATCTTATTTACAGGCTGTTATGCTATCCCTGGGAAAGGCTTGTTCCATCCACAAAGGTGTCTCTACCCACAGGTTGAGAACCTCTGCTTTATAAGCATGTTTATTTTTTAAGGGGTGAGTGTACAGGTGTGCCGCAGCACTGGAATATTTTTTTTTTACTTGTAGGCACGTTTTACTCATAGTGGCCTTGTCTCCGGGGCTCACTTGTGGCCAATGGCCTCAGTACGGACAACACAATTCTAGGGGAGTTAAACTTCTAATTGGGATTTATCTCCCTCATTTCCAGTGTTATTTCTAACATTCTGGACCAAGGTATTGAAAACTAACTGTCAAAGACTCTTTTCCCAATGATCTTTCAAAACAACAGATCAGAAAGATACTGGAGTTTTTGCATCTAAAATACCTTCTCTCGTTTTTTTGTTTATTTGTTTTGGGTTTTGCTAGGCATAATCTGAAGGCATTTTGAAGCAGGTGAAATAAGTCCTACTGTGCCATTGCTAAGACTGGGGAAGTCATTTTTAACCAGAATTGTGCTCTTCCAACTGACTCCAGCTACCACCTCTCAGAAACAGCCAACTGCTTCACTGAAGCACTTGGAACTGTTGTGAGCCCTGCAGTCAAGAGCGGGAGAGGGAAGAGAGAGGGGAGAGAAGCTGGGGGGTAGGGGAGGCCCTGCTGACCCACCTGCCATCGCCCTTCCCACAGCCAGCACCTGGTTACCACATACACTGAGTAAGTTGGTAGCCCCAGATAATCTAAGTAAAGTCACTCCACTGGAGCCCTCACTCAAGAGCAGGCTGCTGGCATTACCATCTTCTTCCTTTGGCTTGAATGGGAATAACTAGATTAACCTTGGAAGGTGTGTGTTAAGGGCCCCTGCGCTGAGAATCTAGCTCAGTGGTGGTGTGCTTAGCTTGTATAAGGACTTCAGTCACCAGAGCTACAAACATCAAGCATATCCTGAATGTTTGTGGGGCATAGATGCCCACTCATCTAGAGCTCCCACCTTGGACTGTGCAATGACAGACAAGAAAACATCTGCCTAGCTTGAATGGTTGAATTTGAGAGTCTGCGTGGGATAGATGTTTTTACCCCGATTACTTTAGCTACTCACCCTTGACCACTGTTTTCTTAGGTGTTCAGCTGCAGCTTTGCTCCTGCTACCAAGTCAGACTTCAGTGAGTCAGAAAAGTCAGAGATAAAGGAAGGAAACCTTAAAGGCAGTATATTAGCAGGGAAGTGTTAGCATTATCTCTCTGTTGCTCACCTGCCGCACATGCCCAGGGCTCCAGCCTGTAAGGAAACACTCAGGGCTACTGTTTATCTGATGTAAGCAAGGCTGCTTGTTCTACTTTGCTTTCTGTTGCTGTGATAAACACCAGAACCAAAAGCAACTTCAGAGGAAAGGGTTTATTTCAGTTTACACTTCCAGGTCACAGTCCATCATTAAGGAAAGCCGTAGCAGGAACCCAAATAGAAATCACAAAAGAACACTGCTCATTCCCTTGGCTTTTGCTCAGCTCGCTTTCTTACACAGCTAAGAACCACCTGCCTAGGGATGGTTCTGCCTACAGTGGGCTGGGCCTTCTTATATCATTTAGCAATCCAGAAAATGCCCCACAGACATGCCACAGGTCAATCTGAGCTGAGCAATCCCTCACTGCAGACTGTCAAATAACTCTAGGCTGCGTCAAGTTGACAGCTAGCTAAGTGGGACAATGGCCAATCGTGGGAACGAGCGTTCATTTCCTTTACAGGAACTTTGTGTGCCTGTGCAGTACTGAAGGTTGACTGCGCAATTTTGCGTACTGCTAGGCAAAAGCTAACCAAATTAAATAATTTAGTGTGTATTGAGGGAGGTGTGTGTGTGTGTGTGTGTGTGTGTGTGTGTGTGTGTGTGTGTTATAGCTGTACCACAGCACACTTGTGAAGGGCAGTGGACAACTTACAGAAATTGGCTCTCTTTTTCCGTAGGTCTTAGGATTGAACTGAGGTCATCAGGGTTGGTAGCGAGGAGGACCTTTGTCTGTGATATCCACTTTGCTAGCCCAGGAAATCTTATTCCTACACAGAATGGTAGAAACAAATGGCAAAAATGTTTCCAACATCCAAGTTACTTAGTTGTAACTGATGGCCATGCATGAGGCACCAAGAGTAATTGTTGGCCCAGAACAAGTCCAGTTCTCAGGCTCTCTCCACCCAGCATTTAAAACTCCATAAGGGGCCAGGCATGGTGGCTCAGACCTTTAAACCCAGCACCGGAGGCAGAGGCAGGTGATCTCTGTGAGCCTGAGACCAACCTGTCTTCTGATATCGCAGACTGTTTTTTATTATATTTGAAAATATCCCCACAAGCCTGATCTACAGAGTGAGTTCCAAGACAGGCTCCAAAGCTACACAGAGAAACCCTGTCTGGTCGAGGGAGGGGGCTAGACAGACACCTCCTAAGGGCTAGTCTCACACCATTACTTAGTACACTATGTCACGACTATTTCCTTCTCCTGGATTCTGAAAATGTTTATTCTTGCTTGAGATATAAAATGCACTCAGAGTAACTAATAATCAATATTCTCATGTCATTTCTGGTTTTATGATAAAACACCAATTAAATGAAACTTGGGGAGGAAAGGGTTTATTCGGCTTATAGTTCCAGGTTATAGGTCACCATTGAAGGACATCAGCAGGAACACTTCACAGCCAAAGAGATACAGATCAAGAACCATGAAAGATGCTGCTCAAAGCCCAGCTTACACTCAACTCAGTTAACTTTTCCTATACAGTTCAGGACCACAGGTAGGGATGGCACTGTCTACAGTGTGATGGACCCTCCCTCCTACAGGAATTAACAGTTAAGACAATCTCCCACAGACACACCCACAGAGCCAGTCTTACCTAGGCGATTCCTCAGCTGACTCTAGGTTAGGTCAAGTTAACAGTTAAAACTAACCAGGTCATTACGCAAAACCCTCATGTTTTGCATACATGTATGTGATATATGTGGATATATGTATTTTGTGTAGGTGTATACATACATGTGCACAGGTGTGCTCTCCTGTATGTTTGTACAGAAGTGGCAAAGATCAATGAGAGATGTCTCCTTCAATCTCGTTCTACATTATTTTTGGAGACTGGGTGTCTCACAGAACCTGGAGCCCACTTGGTTTTTTTAAGTGGGTTCAATGGACCTGACCTCATGCTTGCAAGACAAGAACTTTACTAATTGCGCCTCTCTCCAGCTGAATCCTTACATTAGGTCATCATGCATCACATGGTTCAGCCCTACCCTAAACTACCTGTCAGGCTAACACTCCCAATGGGTTTTAAATTAATACATTTGAATACTGAGGATTAGCCAGGTGAATTCAGGGCCTTGTGCATGTTGCGGGAGCCACAGACACAGAGCTATTTACTCAGCTGTAATACATTCTCCCTCCCTGCCTCCCTCCCTCCTTCCCTCCCTCCCTCCCTCCCTCCCTCCTTCCCTCCCTCCTTCCTTCCCTTCTTCCTTCCCTCCCTCCCTCTCTCCTTATCCCCTCCCTCCTTTCCTCCCTCCCTCCCTCCCTCCTTCTTTCCCTCCTTCCCTCCCTCCCTCTCTCCTTATCCCCTCCCTCCCTCCCTCCTTCCCTCCCTCCCTCCTTTCCTCCCTCCCTCCCTCCTTTTCCTCCTCCTTTTACATAATTTACAGGAAACACTATTAGAAAGAAACAAGGATTTTTTTAAAAATTTAATTCATTTTGTTGTTGTTTGGAGAGATTCCCCACTATGCAGCCCTCCCACCCCATCCTCATCTCCTCCCAAGAACTGAGTATGGTGGCTCATAAGGAAAGACTACAGTAAGAAGGACTTTCAGCTAAATGAGGGGTCACGTATGGTTCCATTCGTGAGCCCTGTGGACTATCCATATCCCTAGAGAGAGTGGAACAGTGGCCAGCATAAGCTGGGGGTGTGTGGAGGAAAGAGAGGTATTGTATGAGAAGGACAGTGCCAGTTCAGGGTGATGAGAAAGTTCTGGGAACTGATAAGGATGATAGTTACACAATGCTGTGAAAGTACCTAGTTCTTCTTACCTCCATTTGGGTGGTGCTTGCATGTAATCCTAACATCCGGGAGATTGATACAGGAGCTAATGTGAGCCACACAGTGGAACCAAGGCTATCCTGGGCTATATTTTGAGACAAACTCCCCCATCTCAAATAAAATAAAAAAAGCCCCAATGAAAACAAAGTTAAAAAATGCATAAATGGAAGCAGACACGGTGTACTGCATGGATAGAGTCATATAGCACATGGAGGCAGAGGCAGAAAGACTGAATTCTGCAGTGGACCAGGGCTACATAGTGAGATCCTGTCCTAAAAATCCAAATCCGACAAAATGGTTCGATGGTATTTTTTTATGTGCTTAATCACAGTTTTAAAATTGTGGCCAAAAAAATAAGGCATGTTGACGAATTTATAATCCTAGTATTCACTTGGAGAGTTAAAGCAAGTTCAAGGCCAGCATGGACTACAGAGTGAGACCCTGTGTGAAAACATAGACAGACAGACAGGCAGGCAGGCAGGCAGGCAGAAACACACAATAAAAACAAACAAATATTACTAAAATAAAATGTTAAGGCAAGAAAGAAAGGAAATTACTGATTCACACAGCAACAGGGGTGAAACATTTGCCTGTTGTAGAAATGAGGTTGAGAGAAAAATCCCATCACCAAGGTCTGTTTAGTTCACTTATATAAGTTCAAATAGATAACCTACTGTTAAATAAAATAATAGGAAGCCATTGGTTTGGGATGTCTGAACTGGGCCCCACTAGAGTGGAATTGAAGTCACACCAAAGTTCCCTCACCAAACCCTAACTAATTTGTTGGAATTTTCCAGAAATCAGGAGAAAGAAATAATATCCAAACCCCCAAACAGGTTGGTTTTGGACAATAAGAAAGTGCCCTCTGGGTTGACCCTATAAGGAAGGTAACTTTGAAAGGACTGTCTCCTCTGTTTTTTGTTTTGTTTTTGTTTTTGTTATTATTATTGTTATTGTTTGCCCTCTCTCTGTCTATATAGACCATGTCCTCTGTTCAATACGTGTGTGTGTGTGTGTGTGTGTGTGTGTGTGTGTGTGTGTGTGTGTGTGTCTGCCTGCCTACAGGAATTTATGTGCACCAAGGGCATGCACCCGAATATGAAGTTGCCTGCCTCTTGATGTGGATCTTGGGAACTGATCCTGGATCCTCTGTAAAAGCAATAGGTGCTCATAATTGCTGAACCATCTCTGCAACCCTTCTATGAAGACCTTGTGTGTAGGCCAGGCTGGCTTTGAACTCACAATCCTCCTATATACTTTGATTAGAGGTGTGCACTACCACTCCTGGTTTGGGACATTTGGGGGGGGGTAACTTTTTCTCTTTTCTTGCTGGTAGAGATGGAGATATAAAGAGATGCTCTTAAGGGTGGAAGTGAAAAGACAATAAGAAACAAGGTTGTTCTTTGGGGTTTGTTTTCTTTTTTATTCTTGAGACAGAGGTTAACCTAAACTACACTGGCTTACACTCTCCATGAAGCTGGGGAAGCTCTCGGATCTTCTATCTCTCTGGTGCTGGGATTAGAAGCATGCACACTACACCCAGTTTATTTGGCACTAGGGATCAAACCCAAGGGCTTCCTGTATGGTAGGCAGGGACTCTACTAACAGAACATCCTGGGCATGTCACTGTCTTTTGACACTCTCAACCCTTTACTGATAGAAATCAGAACAGTGGTTTCCTGGAGTTGTGTTGGGGTCTGAGTAAGATTAATTGGAGGTGAGTACAAAGGAACTCTCTTAAGTGACAAAAATATTTTCTGTCTTGCTCGGAGAGGAGAGTATACTTAGGATATACAATTGTCAAAAGCCTAGGGTTTTACGGCTAAATATCTAAGCATTGTTCCACTTAAAGTGTGGATTAAAGATAAGATACAACACAATCCAAGGGGGGGAAACGAATTTAAAATCAAGTGTGTGAGTGTGGTATATGTGTGTGTGGCAATGTCTGTATCTGTGTGTATGTGAGTTTGTACACAGAGGGGTCTGATACCCTCTTCTGTCATACCCATCTGCCTCCTCCCCATACCAGCTGAGGCTGTAACTGTGAGACCAGGCCTGACTTGTTACATGGTTGCTGTATCCCCATAACTCAGGTCCTCACGGTTTCACAGAAAGCACCGAACTTCTATCCAGCAGAATTAAAAAAAATGTTTTTATTATGATTAAATAAAAGAATTGGCTGGGGCTGGAGAGATGGCTCATCATTTAGGAGCACTGACTACTCTTCTAGAGAACCCTGGTTCAATTCTTCAATTCCCAGCAGCCACATGGTGACTCACAAGTGTCTGTGACTCCAGTTCCAGGGCACCCAACACCTTCACACAGACATTCATGCTGGCAAAACAGCAATGCACATAAAATAAAGCAAATGAATTATTTTTAAAGATTTCTTTATTTAGAAACATGTTCAAATTAAAAAAAAATTTTGGGGGGGGGCAGGTGTGGTGGCTCATATCTGTAATGGAGACTGAAAAGGGGGGGGTTGTCCTGGCTTAGAGGTGCATCAGGGGCACATAGAGAATGCCAGGTCCCTGTCTCAGAAACACTTAATTTACAATGAATAAAAAGTTACAAAGGAGCGAAACATTACAATGCAAAATGATACTGAGATAGCAGGGTACAGTGGCTCAGTAGCTCATACCTGCAAAGCCTAGGTTTGGAGACCGAGGCAGTGTGTATCAGTGCAAATTCAAGGCCAGTCTGGACTACAAGGTAAATTTCAGGTCAGTCAAGGCTACACTGTAAAACCCTGTCTCAAAAATAAAAACATAACAGAACCCAAGGAACTCAAGGGATGCCTCATCTGTTAAGTGCATGTACTGCCTTGACACAGGATCTGGGTTCGATTCCCTATACCCATTTCAGAAGGCTCACAGCAACCCAAAAATCCAGCCCAGGGAGGATCCAGTGCACCCCCCCTGGTGGGGGGAATCCTCCATGGATACATGCACTTGGGTGCATGCACCCCACACAGACCAACACATTTATAATTTTTAAAATTTATATGATATATATAAAGAATTTGTTTTCCTGAGTAGCAGAATTTAGTTCTCAGTACAAGTCAGTATGGAAACCCACAGGTTCTTTCAAAACCTTAAAATAGTTTTTCAGGGCTGGTATGCATCTCAGCAGTACAGCTGCTTGCTTTGAATGTGGAAGATCCAGGGCTCAAGCCTCTAATTAATTGAAAATAATATAATAAAATAATAGCTTTTGTAGTTTCTTGCTTTTACTGAGCAAATATGCTAACATGTACAAGGTCAGAAACTGAAGCAGAATGCCAGGATTTAGTGGGACACACTTAAAATCCCAGCACCAAGGAATTAGAGGCAGGGGGATGAGTTCAGTCACACTCAGCTACTAGTCCAGTGTATTTGCAGCCAGGCCAGAACACATGAGACACTCTCAAAGGGGTGTGTGGGGGGGGGCGGGTGGGGATCTCGCCCTAGTTTTGCTTGGTGGCATTCTGTTTCATTTTGTGAAGGTTTAATTTCAAGATAAACAAATTTGGTAATGAAAATACCCTGCTTAGTTTTCCCATGGAAAGGGCCTAAACATTGAATTACATCATCAATGCAAACTAAAATGTAAATCCCAACCAAGCTTTCTGGGAACCACACCCAACTTCCCCTGTGGGGTAAACTTGGGAAACAGGGCCAGGAGGTAGAGGAAGATGAACAGGAGATTTAGTGCCCACGTGAGCTGGGTCCTTCTCTGTACCATGTTCTGTTTTAGGGCCCTTACATTTAGAAGAGGGATGTGAAGGGGGAAAGAACCCTCCCTGCCTCTTTACCCACAGGATCCAAAATTGCATCTCAGCAGAAACTGCCAAGGATGGGTTCCAGGAAGGACAGTATGGAGGAAGTTAGCACAACAGCCACCTCCTAAGAACTCTAGCACCTCTTTCTCCTCCCCAGCAGGTGGCCAGGCTTTGGCAATACTTGGGTTAACCTCACAGTAGAAGGCAAAAGTTTAAATTCAGGGATGGACCTATTGTTCCTTGCTTGTTTTTGTTTTGTTTTTAATTCCCTATTATCTGGGGTTGGCAGAAGTTTGGCAAAAGTTACATCTAGAGACCTATTGCAGAAGCACCAGCAGGATCCCAGCCTGTGGCGCTTTGAAAAGCTGCATCCAATGGCCTGTACTAAAAATGAGAATCTTTGAAGAAGAGATTGTGGTCATGCAAATTTTTTCTAGTTCTCTGACTGGAAAGGGAATCCCATCTGGCTTACTTCTCTTTTTCTTTGCTTTCTTGCATGAAGTATGTAGGATGTAAGATACAGCCGCCCAGAGTAGTAGATAATACTTACTGCTTTACTGTTTCATATGATGGAAATATGACATATGATAAAATTTGCCTCCAGGAGAAGCCTGGGCAGTTTATGTACATGGTGAGGTTACGAAAGGTTCTGTTTTGGTTTTCAACTTGCACGTACAGTGTGTTGCCTACATGTATGTACTATGTGTACCATGTTGGTGCTTACTGCCCAAGGAGGCCAGAAGTGGGCATCGGGTCTCCTGAAACTGGAGTTACAGATGATTTTGATCAATTCCAGTGCTAGAAATGGAGGCCAGATCCTCCAGAAAAGCAGCCAGTGCTCTTAACCACTGAGCCAGCTCTCCATTATAAGACATTTTAATAAATCTGGGATGATAAAACAGTTATTGGATATGGGAGAAAACAGTTGGCTTAAACAATGCAGATAAAGTATAATAGGGTTTAGAATACATATTTTACATTTGAATGCTTGTTCTGAGACAGGATCTCCTGCTGCAGCTCAGGCTGGAATTCACTGTGTAACCCAGGCTGGCCTAGAACTCCTGTCGCAGTCAGCTGCCATTAAAAGTGGTGGGGATGGGAGTCTTGGAGAGCATTAGTGTCTAGGCTCTAGATGGGCTTAGTGCAGGGGGCTAGAGCCTTAGAGAACTGGACAGTCATACCGAGTCCGGTTTCTTTGGTGGGCCGAGTTTTTCCCAGGCGAGGGGCGTCAAGATTAAACAATCTGCACTCAGGAGTCATTTAGGTTCCATCATTCGGGCTCTCCCCACACTGAGAGACCCGAGCTTTATTCAGTACATCTTATATCTTAGACCTGTCTGTCTCTTAGCCATGCTTCTCTCCTGCCACTGCATCTCACCTAGCTTTTTCCCCTTTAGCTTCCCGCCATGCTGGATTCCCTCTGCTCCTTCCACTCACACTGACTCTAATCCATGCTTGTCCCCAGCTTCTGCCGCTTCTGCCCGTGTGTCTCTCCTCGTGACCCCTTTTGTCCCAGCTCTCTATCACCTTAACTCTCTTTCACACCCTGCCCCCTCATCCGGGCACACCCAAGGTCATTGAGTATCCCGAGGCTAGCACTCAGCAGGTGACAGTGTCTATAGCACAGGAAAACAGGTTTTTTCCTTTTTCCCTTATTAACATAGGGTTTTAGTAGGATGGGCCATTAAAGGCCAGAATGGCACTTATTTCGGGAGACAACACAGTCACCAAAGTCAGCCTGAGCCAATGGCTTCTGATATCACTGTCTCATAAACATGAGGAATGACAAGCCCTGCAGGACACAGAAGGACAAGCAAGGTTTATTAAGGGGTAGAAAAGCCCCTGCAGCTTGGGGGGAGCTTGAGAGAGAGTTGCCAAATAGTCTGTCCTCATTGGAAGCATGGCAGTGTCTTAAGAATGTCCCTGATTGGTTCAGGCTGTGTGTAAAGCAGGCAATAATTTAGAATTGGATGTAAGTGGAGACTACTGATTGGACAGTTGTGCCTTGTGACCATGCACAAGTTTAGAAAAATAGAATAAAAGCTATCAAAAGAGTTCTGAATTGAGGCAGGGGTGGGGGGGTGAGGGATGGGAGTGGGGGGGGCAGACAGAAAGTTTTTTTTTAAAAAAAGACAGGTGATGAACTGACATCTTGGTCAGGGCTTTTAGGATTTTAGTTTCTTGATTTTCTCAGAGTTGATTACTAGTTCCAGCAGACATATAAACATTTTTTTTTCTTTATGTCTGCCTACCACATGGAAGCAGGTTGTTCCTAACTACTACTGGCATGACCTATCATACCAGGCAGGATTCTGAATATTTTCAACTGGCTGGGCTGGTGAGATAGTTCCCTGGTTGAAGACCACCAAGCCTGCCAACCTAAATTTGCTCCCTGGAACAATCATGGCAGAAGAGAATGGTGCCACTTGAGTGGACATACACTTGAAGTAAACAATGAAGAAAACAAATCTCTGAGAAAATCAAATATAGTCAGGCAGGGATGGCGCATCCCTTTAATCCCAGCACTCAGGAGACTGAGACAGGTGGATTTCTGAGTTTGAGGCCAGTCTGGTGTTCAGAGTGAATGAATTCTAGGACACCAGGGCTACAGAGAAACCCTGTCTCAGGAGAGAGAGAGAGAGAGAGAGAGAGAGAGAGAGAGAGAGAGAGAGAGAGAGAGAGAGAGAGAGATTATACCTGGGATATGAACTTGTAAAGAAATTAAAAAAAAAAACACTGAAGATTGTGTGTGTGTGTGTGTATGTGTGTGTGTGTGTGTACATACTTTATTTTGTTAAGAGATGTCCAGTTCCTTCGGTTTTAGCACTTTTATACCCACACCATCTACCTTTCTGTAATTTACAAAGCACTGCCCAACACTGTCTACAGAAGACATAGGATGCTTCATATGAGACTAGTTTTGCAATTAAAGACGCTAAAGCTCAGGTGATTGTGCCATATTTGATCCTTATTTGGAATCTACACACAGGTCAAAATCCCTGGACTCCTGCTACAAAACAGCATTGCTGATTTTCTTCCTGAAATGATAAAGTAATAGAGAAGACTCCTTAGTAAACTGTATTTATGAATGCAAATTTAGAAAGGTGCTTGAATGGAATAGGAGCCACTGCCTCTTGGTGCGACCTTGAATAGGCTAGTAAAAATATCTATACCCCAATTTACTTAGTTGTAGAAAATAAATATTAAAAATACATAGGGATTTTGCAAATTATAAATTAGTTGAAACATGTTAGGTATTTGATATAGTCCCTGGATCATAAATAATTGCATTTTAAATGCAATGTATTATTGTACTAGCAAATTAATTTTTCAACTTATACTATGCTAATAAGCTCTGAGACATTTTAAGTAGTTATGCATGTGTGGTATTATGTAGTCTTAAAACTGTGTGAATTAGTGGCTGAAACACATTTCCCCATCCCCAGTTTGTTCTTGCCAGTTATGAAAAATTATCTCTGTGTTATCTGATCAAGGATCAGACTTCAGAGTCTAAATAATTAACCTTAAGTCACAACTTAACACTGCAACCTCTATCAACCCTGAATCATGCTAGTCTAAAAATCATACCAACTTTAGTAATAATTATAATGGGTCTCTGCTCTTCCCCAAATAATAGTCAGACATTTCCCTTGTTATAGTGCATTTAATCTGCAGAGAATGCAATCAGGCAAACAATGAACCAGTTGGGCATCAAGAAATATGGAGAAGAAGCTGAGCATGTACCTTAGCAGCAAAGCCCTTAACTAGCATGCCCCAAGCTCTGGGTTCAGGGTTCATCCCCGGATTATAATGAAAAAAAGTGAGAGGGAAGCCAAGGATGTAGCTCCCAGAGTGTCTGCCACAATGCATGCTAGACATGAAGGTCTGGGTTCAAATCACACACACACACACACACACACACACACACACACACACACACACACACACACAAATAGGTATAGTGACACATGCCCATAATGTCAGTACTTGGGAGGTAGAGGATCAGAAATTTAAGGTCATCATCTGCTACACAGTGAGTTTGAGGCTAACCTAAGACACAGACTTTGTATCTAAAACAACTAACAACAAAATGCATGGTACCACACAACAATCAGCACCTTAAACCTCCAAAGTCTATGACTCCAGATGGAAGGTGGAGAAAAAAGAAAAATCCAAGGAACTCTGCCTATGTGTGCCCCCATATGAATATCCAAGGGATGATGGAAACTTACCATTTAGTAACCTCAATATTATAATTAATTGGAGCAAAGAATTATATTGTGTTTTGAATAAGAATGGCCCCAAAGGTTCATAGATTTGAATGCTTAGTTATTAGGGAGTGGCACTATTTGAAAGGATTATAAGGATTAGGAGGTATGGCCTTGTTAGCTAGAGATGGTCTTTAAGGTTTCAAAATCCCCATACCAGTGCGTTCTCTCTCTCCCCCCTTTCTCTTCCCCCTTCTCTCCTTGAGGAGCAGGATGTAGCTCTCACCTACTTCTCCAGCATCATATTTGCTTGTGACTGATGTTCCTCACCATGATGATAATGGATTAAGATGAATTAAGCCTTTGAAACTGTAAGCAAGCCCCTAATTCAATGCTTTCTATTATAAAAGTTTGGTCATGGTGCCTCTTCATATCAATAGAACAGTGGTTAAGACAGATCTGAAGTGTCTCCTGAAGGCTCATCTTTATGTGTTCTTACACTTGGTCCCCTACTGGTGTTATTGGCTTGGGAAGTTGTGAAACCACAGGGACTATGAACTAGTTAGCCAAAGGGGGTCACTGAGAGTGGGCTTGAAAAGCTAGATGCCTCTGGTACTACCCTGAGCTTTCTGCTTTGTGACTCACAGAGATGTGAGGAAACTCCACCACACGTCAGGCCACTACGAACCATGCCATGGCTTCATGATAGACTGAAATTATGATCTAAAAGATATCTTTGCTCAGATTGCTTCTGTCGGGTATGTAGCCATGGTGACAAGAAAATTAACACACAAGGACTATGTAAACCAGTAGTTCCCAGGTATCCATAGACATCAAACTCACCTGGATGGGGTGGAGTTTAATATGCACAAAGATCTGGGTTAAGTCCCCATGGGGAGGCACAACTGTGATCCCAACTCTTAGAAGGTGGATTAGAAATTTAGGTCATCTTTGGTTACAAAGCAAGTTTGAGCCCAGCATAGGCTACATGAGACTCTGTCTCAAAACTTTTGTTTTCTTTTAAAGATTGCTGGATTCAGAAGATTTGAGGTTAGGGCCTGAGAATTTGCTTTTTTTTTTTTTTTTTTTTTTTTTTAATTATCTAATCCCACTTGATTTGGGGAACTTCCTTTTTTTGAGGGGGGGGTGTCTTTGTGTAACTCTGGCTGTTCTAAAACTGGATATGTAGACCAGGTTTATCTTCCTGCCTCTGCCTCCCAAGTGCTGAAGTTAAAGATATATGCCACCATGCCAGCTTTGGGGACCTTCTGACCTAACAATTAAGTGATAAGTTCTCAGGACAGATTGATTCATATCACAGTTTTTAAACTTAAAAAAAAAAAAAAAAAAAAAACCCAAGTGACTAACAGTGGTAGAAATAACCATTGGCTTTTCCTAAGTCAATATATTGTCCACTATGTTATCTGTTTCTAGAATCAAGTGACCTTCAGTGGGGAGCTCATCCTGAAATGCCAGCTAAGCCCCTACTGGAACTCTTTAGGAAGCACATAGTTCATTCCGTTTCTACTTTTAAGAAATCTGCTTGACTTTTCTTTAGATGCCATCTGCTTTATTTACAAACACCAAGGTTTCTCTACTTCATTTTTTTGAGACATGGTTTTATGGAGCCTAGGCTTGACTCTCTGTATGTGTTGAAGGACAACCTCGGACCCTAATGCTTCTGACTCCACCTTCTAAGTCCTGGGATTGCTCATACACCACTACACTCAGCATCTGTGGCATTAGGGTAAAGCCAGGGCTAGGCTAGTGCCCCACTAACTGACGTAGTTACACTTTAGACAGGGTTTTGTGCAGCCCAGGCTGTTTTCAAACTCACTTGTAATCGAGGACCACCTTGTCTTCTGATCCACCTGACTCCACTTCTTAAATCCTAGAATGACAGGAGTGTGCCAATATGCCTGCCTAAGATAAGGGTCTTGAATTAAGCTCTTCTACAGATTGCAGAGGGTTAAAAATTAAGTGTATTAGAGAGGAAATCACTGCATCCTAGAGTAGCATCTTAGTTAGGGTTTCTATTGCTTCAATGAAACACCCTGACCAAGAAACAAATTGAGGAGAAAAGGGTTTATTTGGCTAGTATTTCAACATTGCTGTTCATCACTGAAGGAAGGAAGTCAGGACAGAAATTCAAGCAGGGCATGAACCCGGAGACAGGTGCTGATGCAAAGACCATGGAGGGGTGCTGCTTACTGGTTTGCTTCCCATAGCTTGCTCAGCCTTCTCTCTTATAGAACCCAGGACCACCAGCCCAGGGATGCCACCCACCAGTGCTGGGCCCTCCCCATTGATCACTAATTGAGAAAATACCTTACATCTGGATCTCAAGGAGGTATTTCCTCAGCTGAGGCTCCTTCCTCTCTAATGACTCTTGGGTGAAGTTGGTGTATAAAACCAGCCAGTACAAGTTGTTAATAGATTTAGCAGAGTCACTGTATCTGGGTTGGATATTAGAATAATCAACCACTATTTAGAAGTATTTTGACCTTGAAGAATCCTTGTGAGGAACAATTATTGTTCTGCAGAAGGGGCATTATAGCCACCCCACACCTGAGGTCCATGTATTATTGTGTATTGTGCACATACATTATAAAGGTCTAGAGTCATGGAGGCAGGTAATGCTCTCCTTCAGTAAGACATGTAAATTAAGATGAGAGACCTTGGTATGAGGAAATAAATATGCCTTTGTATGGATGTTCAAGGGGGTCAATCCATCAGAAAATGCTGGTGCCACATAGGCCTTAAAATTTCATCTTGGAGTGCCTTTTTTTCTCAATTTACCCACACTATATGGTACAACCCAACAACAATAGCTTATCTTCCCCTCCCTCCCTCCTTCCCCCTTCCCTCCCTCCCTCCCCCTTCCCTCCCTCTCTCCTTCTCTCCCTCTTTTTCTTATCTGTCTTTTTCTGGGCTCAACATCAAACCTAGGGCCTCATCATACATGTTAGGCAAACATTCTACCACTGAGTCACACTCCCAGTTCCTACACTTGACTTTTATGGGCTTTATGAGGAAGAAGAAAGAAGGTAGGGCCTTGGAATGTAGCCCAGACTGTCCCCAAACTCACGTTGACCTTGAATTATGGCAACCTTCCTGCCTCAGCTTCCTGAGTGTTGGGATTGTAGGCATGAATCACCATGCCCAGGCTTTTTTAGTTTTTAAGACAGGGTCTTGTTTTATAGTCTAGGCACCTTGAACTAATGGTGATCCTGCTGCCTCTGTTCTGAGTGTTGGGATGGCTGGGTCATGCTGCAGCTTTGAAATCAAAAAATAGCAACAGAGAGGCATCATTTCTAATGGAAAGTGTTTTGTAGGAGTGAGTGCATCAGCCCTTTTTCTAAACAGTTGCCTGTCTTAGCAATATAGATTTAAAAATAATGTGAAAGGTCGACATTCTAAGAAAGGTTTTTTTTTTTTTAAAAAAAAAAAAAATCAATATTGCCGCAGTCACTCTGTTCTCTATGGAGGACTCAGGATCACTATGCTCTGCAGAAATAGGTTCACTCAGTTCTTCTGAACTTTTTGCTAGATGAAGAAATCATAAACCACTGCAGTAAAATTCTTTGTGCAGTTATAAGGCAGATTACATGAGAGTCTGCTAGGAGATACATGTCCTTTTACCTTGTATGCTTTATAAAGAACAGTCAGGGTTGGTGGGATGGCTCAGTAGGTAAAGGCACTTGCCTGAGTTTGACTCTTGGAACTCATATGGTAGAAGGAGAGAACTCACTCCCACAGATGTCCTCTGTCCTCCCCAGGTGTACCATGCCCTGCACTGCCATCACACACTAAATAAATGACAAAACGTAAAGCCAAGCCACCACCACAACACCAACAGTCAAATGGGAGTGTTGGTCTGTGACTGCAATCCCGGCCCTTAGAAGGTAGAAGAAAGGAGTTAGGAGTTCAAAGCTACCCTTAGCCACATAGTAGGTTTGAAGCCAGTGTGAACTATTTAAGACCCTATTTCAATGTGTCTATATATACATACGTGTGTGTGTGTGTGTGTGTGTGTGTGTGTGTGTGTGTGTGTGTGTGTGTGTGTGTGTGTGTACAGGCATTTAGCTACACTCAACACACTTTGTTTGTTTGTGGTGGGGTCTCATTCTTTAGCCTGGCCTAGAACGCACTTACGTAGCCCAGGCTGGTCTCAGACTTTCAACAATGCTCCTGCCGAATCCTTTCAACCAGTGGTGTAATACCGAGGCTGGAGCCATCTTACTAGGCTTCCACACAGTTATAGCAGGCCCTGGGCTTCTACTCTTTGCAAAATCCTCACTCTCGGCTTTGAGACCATCCAGGGAAATAGAGATGGAGGTACAATGCACATTAATGAAAGTCTGTCTCAAAGCCTTCCGGTGTAGCATCTAGACATTTTTACATGAATCTCACTGAAAATCTCCCCAGAGCTTGGGGTCAGGGCTCTGTGAGGCCCTTTAATGGAAAGCTATTTGCTTCTGGTCTTGGGTGGAGTCATAATATTCCAAGCTACACCAAACAGCAGAGTTAGTCCAATTGGACCAGTCAGTCACCTGGCTAAAGGACCACCCCTCAGGAGATAGGCTCATCTTAAGCCACACTACAGAGACAGAGACTGGGGAAATAAGCAAAAAAGCAATGTGGTTTTCCTTCCCCAAAAGCCACCCCTGGTATAGACACTTCACTGCCGCCCTGAGGTTTCTGGATTTTCCTTTTCTTCTCTTTTAGATGCTGGTCAGAGCCCAGGGATGGCTTTGCTGGTACTTTGGGCTTCCTTACTGTTTCTCCAAAGCTCTCCACCCTACCTTTTTGCCCACGAAGCTGCCTGTCTACTGCATCTCTGACCTCCATCACTTAACGGTCTAGCTTAATCCAAGCAGCATGGCTTTCTCTTACCCTGCTTTCACCTTCCTCTGCCTGGCAGCTGCCAAGATTTCTAGCTTTCTTGCCCTGATGTTTCTCTTTTAAACTAACAAAAGAGTCTTTGGGCTTCCTTCAGAGTTGACTCTTAAATTATTTGATTTAAGAACACTGAGAAAGGACCCCAGGTTACTTAGTAGACACTCTGGGTAGGGCCCCTACATTTTCTGATAACAGTGCAATGGTGTTTCATGTGTCTAATCCAAGCACAAGAGGATTAGAGGGACAGCCTAGGCTACATTGTGAGTTTCGAGCCAGCCTAGGCTACAAAATAAGACTCTGTCTCAGAGAGAAAGGAGAGGTGGAAAGAGAGGTAAAAAGAAATCAGTTTCCCCGGAAAGAAAATGTGTCTCAGTGGACATACAAAGCCAAAAGTAATTCCGCCAAGGAAAGCTCTCATTGGAATGAAGGGAAGGCAGTGTGACAAGGGTATAAATACCAAGTACATGCTCATATTTATTCAATAAAATGAGAATCTCCAAAGAAATAAGAATATGATGCAGCACATGGTGGGCTTGGGAAGAAGGACACAGGTGAGGAATAGGGGAGTCTGTCCCAGAGGTAGCCGGATGGGCAATGTGGGAAACAGAAAAGCTGGGAAGTCTGAAACCTTCTGTCTGGTAGGTGGGAAGGAGCAGATGTTCCAGAGAAACATAGCAGCTTTCATTTTCCTTATGTGACAACTGGATTCTGTGTATCACTTTCAGTAAAGCTGACAGGGCTGACGTTATGCAGTGGTGACCCAAATGATGCATTCTTATCCCATGTACTCCATGCCAACAAATGCCCTTTGGTTCCTGTCATAGCAAAGAGTTAAAGAGTCAGAAAGAGAAGGTACAGCTCTAACAGGGGTTACCCAGAATCCTTCTTTTAGAGGCGGTGCTGGAATTCCCCAGCGGCTCCCAACTCTAGTTGGAATGCTGACTTTAGCCCAGATTCCCAAGTCAGATGTATCAGGTTTGACACCCACAGAGGAAAAGTGTGCATTGCTGGATTTCATGATAATGACATATAGAAAAGCCTATAATTATAGCAGGTCCAAAGTACACAGTGGCAAGTACATTGCCTTATTTGGATTCAAGGCAATGTACTAATATTCACAATTTAATGTTTTCATAAAACTATAGAAACTGGACCCAGTGGCACATGCCTGTAGTCCCCGAACTTGAGAGTCTAGTGATGGAGAGTGGTTAAGTTCAGGTCAACCCAGGTTCCATAATGAGGTTAAAGGCCATCCTATGAAACAAAGCTGTTGAAACTCTATTTTTTTTTTTTGTAGGTGTTTGTTCCTTGGCTTGATTTTGGGGGTTCAGTTTTTGTTTGCTTTCTTCCTTGAACGAGGTTGCGAAGTCACTGAGCAATGTTCATTCTTCCGATCGTCTATAACAAACACTATGATATAAAATTAAGAAATCTAATTACTGATACAAATTCAGGACATCTGATTTTACATGATGAGGGAATGCGAGAAAAGAAAGGTGTTTTTTGCTCAACACACACGTACAAACACACCCACGCATGCACACGCACAATGTATCATTGACAAACTTCGAGACAATCACTGACCTCTTTTATGACTGGCCATGTGAGTGTAGCTCATACTTAACAACTACATTCTTTTACTACTTGTTCTGTGTGTTCTTTACCGTCAGTTGGTCAGAGTTCTTTACTAGTAGAATGACATGCTCAGTTTTACCTAAAGTTTCCCATAGATCTTAAGCACAGGACATGGTAATACTTAAAGGGCCCAACTGCATTCCAGACTTTTTCTTATCAACACTGGCTTTTTGTTTGGTTGGTTTTTTGACACAAGGTTTCTCTGTGTAACAGTCCTGGCTGTCATGGAACTCTAGACCAGGCTGGTCTCGGACTCAACAGAGATCCTCCTGCCTCTGCCTTCTAAGTGCTGGGATTAAAAGCATGGCCACCACCACCCAGCTTGTTGGTTGAATTTTTAAGGCAGGATCTCATGTAGGACCCCAGCTGGTCTTGAGACTGCTATTGAATTGTGCAACTCATATTATATTGAGCACAATAATCCTAGCTAACAGTGTAAATTCATTTTTAATCTGTTGACTCAAAGTCATGAGGAGCCTAAAACGGCTGGTGGGCGGAACTCTTATCTTTCATTTTATCAGAATTACTGTGAATTTCCTGGTATAAACAGCCTTTCCCATGCAACTAAGCTCTAGGCTGGCCAAGCATACCATCATGGGAATAGCAAGCAAAGGCTTTTGCTAATGGCTCTCTAGAGGACAAGGGTGAGAAGCTATCCATCCCCTTCATCTGTCTACCTGTGAGTGAATGAATTCTGGCTATGAGCATTCTTGGGTGCTCATCCTGAACATATGCAGCCCTCTAGAGACCCTTCTCCCAGCCATACAATGAGTTATCTTATAATATATGATATATGTGAGTGTCCCCAAATGGCTACTCTGGCTGGATCTGTGTACTCTTAGCAATGCAGGAAGCCAAGAAAGGAGAAACACATATTAAGGTCTTTATGGCTTATGGTGAGTTGAAGGCCAACAATGGTCTGTGAGACCCTATCTCAAAATTAAAAGCTTAAAAAAGAAAGAAAAAATACCGGAGATATAGCTAAGCACTTGCCTAGCAAATATAAGGCCTTAGTTCAACCCCTCCCCTCCACACACAAATAATGAAAAGGAAATTTTTGACTAAAAATAAAACATATAAATGTTTTCTAGCTACGTCAGGGTTGGGAGAGCATTTTAGGACCAGTAAATTCTAAGGTCTTATAATGCTCATTGTTGTATTTCTTTGAAGTGAGTTTCTGGCTCAGGATTTCTGTAAGGAGTATCATGATTGTGGGTAAGGCACTCAGAAAGTCAACACATGGGTGTTTGGCTATGAAAGGAACCACTCTTGAGAATACTGGGATTAAAAGTGTGCAGCACCGTGTGTGTGTCTGTGTGTGTAGGTGGTCATGAAGGCCAGAAGAGGGAACACTTACAAGTGGCTATGAACTACTCATTATGGTCCCTGGAAACAAAGCTCGGGTTCTCTGAGCATTAGCAATGCTTTTTAAATTTACTTTCTAAAAAAATTATTGCCTTTATTTATTATTTGTGTGTGTGTGTGAGAGAGAGAAAGAGTGAGTGTGTTACATGCATATACATCTGTGCATCAACTGCAAGTAATGCCCAAAGAGGCCAGAAGAAAGCATTGATTCCCTGGTACTGAAGTTACAGATGATTGTGAGTTGCCATGTGGGTGCTGGGTATACAAACTGGGTCCTCTGAAAGACCAGAGAGTGATTTTAATTGCTGGACCATCTCTCCAGCTTCCAACAGGAACCGTTATCCATTGAACTATCTTTCTAACTTCAGATGACTTTTTTGGATTAAACAGCTCTCCACATCAGTAATGGATACATTACTAATCCAGGTCAAGGCAGAGTGGCTAAAGTATCTATGTGTATACTCAGGTTTTGATCTCACACCCCCTAACTTTATGTAAAATTTGGAGGCAGGATATATGTATTGTTATAAAAATAATTGGGAGGGCAGGTGACAGAGTCAGAATGTAAGGGTGCTTGCCTCACAAGTCTGGCACCTGAGTTTCTCCCTGGAGCCCATATAAAAGTAGAAGGAAAGAAATTATACCACAGTTGTTCTTGACATGTGTGTTCTTGACAGTTGTTCTTGATGCACGCACACACATACACGCTAAACACATATAGTATAAAGAAAGCCACTGCATTCCAGAAAATCAGCTATTTCATTTTTGAAAAAAACCAACAAACTAAACCCACAAAAGGCTGTTTAAACTGGGGATTTAGTTCATTTGGTGACATGCTTGCCTAGCACACATGAAGTCCTGCATTCGATCCACAGTACTACTGAACAAAGCTACTGAACAATTGAAAAGACTTAAATAAACTGGCCACATTTAATCCACTTATTTTTCTAAGGGGATTTCCCCCCTTTAATTTGGCATTAACTAGGTGGAAGTATAATTTTAAAATCCATCCCAGTATATTCAATATTTTATTAAGTTTAAATATGTGGAGAGGTTTTCTTGTCATGAATTCAAAGAAATGTTTACTATTTTCCCTCTAGCAGTCAATTTCATGGGATGAAATCTAAGTCTTCTTGGGACTGCATTTGGTTAGCTGTCAGTAAATTTGAATTATAAGGCTCTATAGATGAGTCCCATAAGTGACTTGATCATAATGACTATACATTTGCATTTTGAAAGACAAACTCCCCCAAAATATCTGTATATGTGCATGTATGGTTTTGTGATAGCAGAACTCAAAACATATTATTTATATCTGCTAATCTCAACATGCCTATTAGCAAACGAAACAAAACAATCTCTGTAAGGAGCATTGTTGGAAAACTTTGGTAGTATCTGAACAAAGTCGAAGACTTGCTGAAACTCTTTATCAGTGTCACTTTTTGAATTTAAAATTTTTACTCTTTACACAGTAAACTCAACTCCGGTGTAACAACTGTAATCCCAGGAATTGGCGGGCAAAGGCAGGAAGATCAAAAGATCAATGTCATCTTTAGTTACATAGTGATTTTGAGGTAAGCCTGGGCTTCATGAGATACCGTACCCCCCACTGCACACACAGAAAATAATAGGACAAAAAAACAAAACAAAACAAAACAAAAAATCCCTGCCTAAGCTGACATAGTGACATACACACAAACCCACTATTTTAAAGAAAATTGGCCTTATGTTCTTTTATTTACAGCTTAGAATTAGTTTGTCCTGTTCAGTCAAAAATCAAGTTGGGGATTTGAATAAGTTGCAGTGAGTTCTATGCGATCAGCTTGAGGATCTATTACTATTTGGATCAAATGGACGTTTTTGCAAAAAAGTTGGACTCCGTGGTGATGCTGACAAACACATCAAGGGCAAAGAACAGACCCATATGTCTTGATAATCCTCTGATCATCTCATTTACTTCATTATTCATTAATTCATTAATAACGTACCCTGCTTCCTACCACCTTCGCAACGTGGGAGGAGGGAGAAAATGTTGAGTGTGAGGATGAGTATTAACTGGCAGGCATTCAGTACTCTTAGTGTTTTCTCCGATGTGTTTTCAAAGGGCACACTGTTTGAAAACCGTGGAATTGAAGGTACGGGTTGAGAAAAAAAGAACGAAGAATGAATGCAGGTTGGTTATGGTCGAAGCTGCTATTCTTAATGCCTATGAGGCTCAAAGTTCAAAGGCAGGAATCCTGCATAGGGACGCAGGGCTGTAGAGAAGTGACATTTAAACTGGGGATGAAGGGGAGGCGGAAATTGGGTGAGAGCTTTTAGAGTACCAGGGGTTCTGAGGTGGAACCGTGCTACAAGGATTGGAGAAAAAGTTAGGTATTCCAAACACTTGGAACATACAGCACGTGTATGAATCAGCGATGGGTGCACGAGAGGCTAGAGGGACAGTTGCATCTGGAACCGTAAGTAGTTGGCGCGATTATGCAAATCGAAGAGTACCAGGTTGAGGACTCCGGACTTTGTCCTGGGCCATCAATGGATACTCTCGAACAGAAACGTAGCTAGATCTCAAGCGGGCTTCAAGATTACTGCGGCTGCGACGGAGGAAACCAGGTGACCCTGTCCTGGCCAGCGGGGCCACCTTTCCACCTGCAGGGGGTGCTGTCACGGCCGAGCGCCTCCCCGCCCCCTCCCTTGGCGCTCCAGGTCCGATGCGCTCGGAACTCGACTATATTGCCTGGGATGGCAACACATCCTGCCGTGGGACGCGACTAGTGAGTCCAGACGCACCCTCGTGCGTCACCTCCGCTCTGGCAGGGAGGCTGCCGAGCCCCGCGGAGTGGCGCCAAGGGGAGCCTTTGCGCTTGCGCGGCCCATCGGCGGACCCTTGCGTGAAAACGCACGCGTTTGAGCCTGGCTCTGCTGTCTGCCACTAGGCGTTTGCTTTTGTCCTAAGACATGTAGGCATGCAGTTGACCGAGGCTCGAGAGCTCCGAGACTGCAGTTATGCTGGCTTCCTCTCTTGCTACTACTGCTCTCGGAAGCAGTTTCCCTTGAGCGGTTGGTTCTCCACAGCCAGAACTTCGCACTGGTGGAAGCCTGACCTGGCCGCTAACCACGACAACTCGTGTTCCTAAGGCTTGTTCCTTTCTGCACTCAAATCAGATTCCTAGTTGAAGGGAATCTTGGAGTTCAATTACCAGTCCTTTAATACTCTCTGACATCTTGAAGTGAGTAAATGTAAACTTTCTTACACAGTCTCACGGGTCATCTGTTTTTCTGTGACAACTTTATAAAAAAAGAAATAAACTTTTAGACAGGGTCTCACTATGTAGCTCTGACTGTCCTGGAACTCACTATGTAGACCAAGCTGGCCTTGAATCCACAGCGGATTCACCTACTTCTGACTCCCGATGCTGGATTTAAAGACCAGCATCACAAAGCCTGGCAACTCCTGTGTTCTTAACAGCAGGTTTCTTCAATGCAGCTTTGAAAATAATGTCTCCTGTTGTGCACACACACTAAATCCTGGGATATAATAATGAACCACATACCTAAAAGTGTCAATATTTTGGCATTTACATTCTAGTGAGGGGGAAAATCACAAAGAATAGACTGAGTGCTAAGAAAGAATCACATAGAACACATGACATGGTAGACTCTTAAGAGATGGTAGTTAATTAAGCTGATTAGAAAAGGCTTTTTGGAGGTTTTGATGTTAAAACTAGCCACATGAACACCCAGGTGCTCCTGACTAGGACAAGGGTAAAGCCACAGAGGCAGGAGCATTGTTTTTCGGGACTAGACAAGGGCAAGTGTGATGAATTGTGATTAACAGTTATGAGGAGAAAATGTTAATGTTCTAAGTAGGAGTCAGGTGCATAATAGTTTCGTGCAGAGCTTTGAAGTGTGTTCTTTAGTTTTGAGGAACTATTTCATGCAGTCTAGGCTAACTTGGAACTCACTATGTAGCTGAGGTTGGCCTTATACCTCTGACTCACCCCCCACCCCCTGCTGGGGTATGACGCTTGAGCGACCACCACTCTCAGCTTGAGAAGTGTTTCAATAGTTTTCTATAGAGCTTTGATCTGGTTCAGTCACTTGGGATCACACAAACCAGTTGAAAATAACTGATATGCTGTTCTCTGAAAGTCCCTTTCCAACTCTGACCCAAGTTATAGTTGCACTGCCTCTGTTTAAAAATTATTTTGTGTGTGGTGAGCCGCCACTGAACATGTATGGAGGCCTGAAGTCATCTTTTGGGAGTTGGTTTTTCTCTTTCGACTATGTGGGTCCCTGAGGCAGAACTCGGGTCCTCAGGCTTGGTGGCAAGGGCCCTTTTTTATTGGCCGAGCCATTTCACCAGCAGGTCTGCTGTCTTACTACTCAGATGGTTGATGCATGGACTTCGAAATATCATCTTGAACACGTTCAAAGTCTGGGGGATTTAAAAGAAAAGATGTAGATCTTCGTGTGTGTTGTAAAAGGGAGGAGGTAAAGATTTCATTCAGATCCTAGGAGGACATCTAAAGATTAAGAACAGTGGTTTCAAACATTTTTCATCTGTGAGATCTTATTTATTGTACTCCGAAACAGCAGGACATAATGTCAGTTTGAGCCCAGGCTGGTTCTTCGAACTGTCTTCTCATCTATGAAATGAAAACTCTGAGAAAGCGTTCAGTGATAAAGCATAATGTGCCACAGTATTGCACAATGCCACTATCATAAGCATCTGCATCCTTAAGATGGAAGTGCAATACGTAGATACTTCTCCTATCGTATTACGGAATCTCCCTGTCTTTATTCTGGGTTGTGTACCAGGCAGAAAAAAACAAACAAACAAACAAACAAACAAAAAAAGCAAAACCCCTCACCAAAACAGCAACAACAAAACCCTGTCTTTCAAGAAGCCATGAAAGATACAAAGCAGGGTGGAATAAGCCCGTAAATAAACGCTCGTGGGTTTGAGTAGACACATGATCAATAAATACTACTCATACACATTTTCATGTTACGGATAGGATGATGGAAAACAAGACGATCTCTCCTCTCACCAGGCAAATACTGAGCAGTAAGGGTGGTTTTTGTTTTGTTTTGTTTTGTTTTTTGTGAGAAGGGACCTATCTTTTGTGCAATCTGTTTAGTATACGGTGCATGCTCAGGGCACTCCTTATCTTCATGTAGGGAACAAAGTACACACACCCCTTTTCTGAGACCCAGGGCCTAGGATCTCCCAGAGCGGGATGGGCTCCCGGCCTGCGGGACCACACAAAGGGGGCGCTTTGCCTGCTCGCACGCCCCCACGCCCAGGCCCTCCAGTCCCGGGTTCGCCTTCAGGGTCCCTCGGCCCCTCCCCTGCAGTGCTCTCCCAGCCTCTTCTTGCGCGCGCCCCTCCTCGTCCGCGGGCAGCCGGAAAACCCGGAGCGAACCAGCCAGGGCCGGCGGCGCATGCTCAGTCGCAGGCAGGTTCAGTTTGCTAGTAGGAAGCTCCAGCGCTACACCGTCGGCAGCGGCGGCGGCGGCGGCGGCGGCGGCGGCGGCAGCAGCGGCGGCAGCAGCGGCGGAGCGGCCGGGTTCCCCCAGTAGCGACCTCGGGCCCTTCCCCGCCCCCGCCCGACCCCGGCCCCGGCTCCGCCCCGTTCCGAGCCTCGCGCTCGAGTTCCCTAAAGGCGAACGGGCTCCACCGGCCCGGGAGTCCCTCCACGCGCCGTCTCTCGGCGGTCCAGGCCGTGCCGGGGAAGCGCAGCCCGGGCTGCGGGCAGCGGAGGGCGGCCCGGGGCGGAGCGGGGGGCCTCGGCCCGGGGCGGTGGTGCGGGATGCCGCCGCCGCCGCCGCCGGGCTGCGTTGGTTCTCGGCGACCGGCGCGCGTGTCGGGTGGGTGTCCGGCCACCGGCCTCGCCCCCCAGCCTTCTCGCCAGCGCTAGCCGGGCCGCGCTGCGCCCCGAGGGGGCCGGGCTGTGCGCGGGCTGCGGCCCTGCTCCGCGCCGCGAGCCGCCGCCCCTCCGCCCGCTCCGAGGCGCCCCGCGGGCACCATGCAGGCGCAGCAGCTGCCCTACGAGTTTTTCAGCGAGGAGAACGCGCCCAAGTGGAGGGGGCTGCTGGTGCCTGCTCTGAAAAAGGTAAGGGCGCCGAACCCGCTTCCCGGCCGCAGTCCGCGCGGGGCCGGGCGAGGGTGGGGAGGCGGGGCGCGCACCGCCGTCTTTCTCCCCGGTCGCGGGGCTCCGGGAGGGCTGCACGGGCGGTGAGGTTCCCCGCGCCCGGCTGCTCCAGCTGTTGACACTGGCCCGGGGTGCGTGGGAAGGCCGCACACTGTCGGGGAGGGTTGGCCTGGATCATCCAAGCGCCGAGGCGACGGTTGGAGGAGCCTCGGTTTACCGTGGAGGTCAAAGAAGGCCACTTCTCGGTCTTACCGAACTGCGGTCAGCCTCCCGTTTTAGGAGTCCAGTGCGCTCGCTCTTCCTGGCTCGAGACTGCCCTGGTCACAGTGCTTGCTTAAGTAATTGAGAGGTAGCCTGCCAGCAAGAACATGGCCTGCTTGGCTTTGCTCGCCCTCAGTCATATAACTCCCCGTTCTCTTGACACCCCCCCCCCCCCATTACAGAGGTGATGCACATGCTACTGTGTTCAGAGGGGTTCTTCTGGGGAGTCTGAGAATCTTCGAACCCTCGTTTGGTTTGGCGTTTTGCATTTTTAGTCTTTGTATGTTACTTTGAGTTTGCCAGAGGTTGATGTAAATGATTTTGGAAATGTTGCTACATATTATAAAGCTCTTAAGGCAACATTGTGAACCGTCCATCGTTTGGTCTCTCACTTTGAACTTTTAGCCTTTGTATGTTACTTTTTTAGTTGGCTAGTGGTTAAAGTTCTTGGGAAATGTTGCCACATTTTAAAAGCTTCCAAAGCAACACTGTAACTTAGTAAATACTGTACTAAAGACATCTGAAACGGGTGTGTTTGAATGGACTTAAACACCAGATTGGTTTTGCTCCCTTTTGCCTTACCTGTAAAAATTGCTTTATTCTTCCAGTAGTTCTAATCTCGATTTCTTGTTGCTCAAATAGTTTTCGTGTTATGTTTGCCAGAGTACAGTTTTATTTATTGAGAATTGAGAGTGTTTGCTGTATCATTATGAGGACCCTTTCTGTTTTGCCAGAATTTTGAAAGGTGTTTCATATTTCTCAAAGGCCAGCAACTTTTAGTTTCTCTGCCCCGTTCACCCTTCTCTGCTTGGTATCCTATGATGGACGTGCTTTGTTGGAGGACTTTGACTTTGCTCTTATTTTTCAGATTTAGGTTTACTAGTTTTTAATCCTCAAATGTCCCACTGCTTACAGACCTCTGTGGTGTTTTCTAAGGAAACTGAAGAATCCACCTTGTCATGCATACTTTGTTCATTTATGATCCCACGAGGCCTACTCTATTTAAATTGGCTTTACCTGCAGTTGACTCTGCTTAGCTTGTAGAACTGGAGAAGTATGCCTCGTGATGCTAGAAGCTTGGTTTCTTGACAAGATGAGACAGAAATGTTGATTAAATGTATAAAAGCCCTCATACAATATTACCAGTTTGGGGTATTTGGCTTAAAGGCAAGCAGCTCATATTCTAAGGAAACCTCCGAAATAACACTCAAGACTCCTTTGAAGTGGTGGAAAGAGCATTGTAGAAGTTGGCAGACCTCTCTAACCTGCCACATGGGTGGCCCTTGCTGAAATCTATCCACAGACACATTTTGTTTGGCTGGCATTGCGGTGTTTTTGTTTTTCAATTATGTAATTAGTCGCCAGTATCTTAAAATGAAAAATATCACATACGGTCTGAATTCCTATTTATTCTTGAATTAAAGACAGTCTTGCCTTATATTTCGCACAACAGTAAACTGCTAGAGTCGTAAATGGCTATCTTCTTAAGAAAGGGGGTGTTTCCAGTTTGCCACAATGTAGCTGTGATTGCTTGGTTTTCCATTTCAAGCAGAGATATCCCTGCAGAAGTGATGCATTTATAGAATCTCCCTAAGGTGTAAGAATCTTCTCTCATTTAAATTCCCACCCACAGTGTTCATAAGACACCTAAGACAAGATTGGACATATTTCTCATAATCTAAATATGCTCTTGTAGATTAAAATTACTGAATTATCATCTGTATGCTGGGCAGTTCATGCAGATGTGTCCTTGGACATTTTGCGTGGGTGTGTCCTTATCTTGAACTCTTTCACAGACTTTAAACTACTTGTATAATGCCTAACTCTGCCTTTTCTTAACAGAGGCTTTTTGGAATGGCTGTTCCTTTTATCTGGTTTAATACTACTCAACCTCAGAGATTTCCTCAAACCCTCAGGGCTGAGTTGGATAGTACTCCATTGTTTCCCCCCAGCATCCTATCCTAACTCAGCAGAGAATTTGACGTTCCAGTTTACTTGTCCATGCTCTCACTCCCCAACTAGAGAATAGGAATATTATCTTACCCTATTGGACTCCTATACACTGGCTGTGTCTGACACCTGTTAGGACTCATTTTGAACAAGTGCCTTTGTGTGTTCCTTTGAGTTTGGTAGAGGTTAAAAGTAAAATATTTGGAAATATTGCTACATTTAAAAAACCTCTAAAGCAACATTATGACTTAGTAAAATCTTCAAACTGTCTTCCCCCTTTTGGTTTGGCGGTTTGGATTTCTAGTCTTTGTATGTTACTTTTACTTTGCCAGTGGTTAAAGTTATTTGGAAATGTTGCCAAGTGTGTAAGGGGATACTCAAAATAAAACTCCCCCCCCCCATGGGTTTTTAACTTCTTGGTTAATGGCTTTAGACTTGTATTTGATTGGTTCAATTCTCTGCCGCCATCTCTGCCTTCTCTCTGTACTACTGCTTACCTTCAGGCAAAGCTTCATCTTATCAACCTCTAACATGCTTTTTGTAATCTACTTTCTTAACTGTGTGAAGTTTCCTCTCCCAGATACCATGATAGCCTCTCAATTGAGTCCCTTGCCCCAGCCTACTTGCCTTTTCATATTTCAGAAGTTGTAATATATACTTTTGAAAGTGTTAAACATTTGTTTAGAATTGTTGCTGTCCTTTAAGTTAAAATTAGTTTTTAAGCATGGAATTTATAAGATGGTTCTACCTTGATCTTTCTATTTGATTTCCTATCAAAAATCTTTCTAGGTAGAACTGCTGCTTTTCCTGAATGTATTTATTAGGTCCCATGGTATCTTTCCTGCTCCATCTATCCCATCCCACAAATACATCATGTTTGTCTCAGAACAAGTGTTTACCTTTGCTACTAAGGATAAATGGCAAAGGAGAAAGGAGAGGAAAAAGAGAAGACTGACTAGCGGGTGTGTCTGGAGAAGGACCTCATTTTTTTAAGCAAGGTTTTTTGTTGTTGTTTTTAGAGTCTCTCTCATCCTGTAGCCCAGACTAGTTTTGAACTTGCAGCTTGGCTGTCTTGGCTCATCCACTCCAGTACTCAGATCATAAATATAGACTAGCACATCTAGCTCCTGAGGGGTTTTAAGTACGAAGTAACATTTGAATTTTAGAAACTTCACTTTGGGCCTTGAAGAATGGGACCTAAGGTAAGGAAGAGAAGCTGAAACCTGGTTTACTAAGTTCATCTAAGGGCAGGAAGACATTTGGATTAGGATGGATGCTAGGTGAGCATCCTGAATAGACAGAACTGTCAGGATTCAGCACCTCACTACTGATTGCAGGGATGTTAAGGAAGTGTGAAGAATCTCTTTTGAGTTTGCTTGCGGATGGTCACTGGGCTTTGGAATGGAGAGAGGAGTGGTGCGTTGAGAAGGTTGGAGCGTGTTAACTCTAAAGGTCTTTTGGATCGTCTAGGCATATTTCTCTGGTTGGCAGCCCATGTTTTGATACCTGATGCAGCAGATTTGGAAGTCTGAGATAGAAACCTAGAAGAGGTTTGTGTTTACAGAAAAACATATATATGCATGAGTCAGGTTTGTTAATACAAGACTGTCGTACCAGCTACTCAGGAGATCCATGCAGGAAAATTAAACATTCATGGCTAGCCTGGACAACTTTTGCAAGAACTTGTTTCAAAATAAAAAGTAACCGGGGATGTACACAGTAGAGTAGTAAAATGCAAACCTAATGTGCATGAGATCCTGGTTCAGTCTTCATTACAGACAAACATATATATGAGCATTTGTAGTAGGTGTGTTCAGCTCCAAACAACAATCCAAGCTATTTGTCTATCAGTAATCAAGGAAATGAATGAACAAGTTGTACATAGCCATATAATGAAACGAAAGGGGATGTAGGTTACCCGATGTACATGGCAATGTGGCCAGCCCATTTAATAACTGACACAGCCAAACTAAAACAGCATGTGCTATATAACTGCTTTCATAAAATTCTAGGAAATACAAACCAATGGTTATTATAAAGGTAGACTTTTAGGTTAGGTGTGCTGATATAAGCCTGAAATCACAGCATATGAGAAGTGAGGACAGAAGGATCAGGTCATTCTTAGCTACACAGGGAGTTTGAGACTCTGAAAGAACAATAGCAAAACCAAAAGGAGACCTTTTTGTTTACTTGATTGTGCTAATGTGGTATATTGGTATGTGTTGGGTACTATCAGTTGTACAGTTAGACACAAACCACTTACTGGTGACTGGCTGTTTCTCAGTGAATACTAATATAACCATCATCTTAGATTTCATTTATTGTGTCACCATCTCTGCTTTCTCCCATTTATCCACTCTTACCTCCCATGACAGTCTCACTATGAAGCCCAGGCTGGTCTCAGACTTGTGACAACTCTCCTGTCTCGGTCCCTCAGTGATGAGCTGCTCTGGCCAGTATCTGATTGTTTGTAAAGATAGGATCTCTCTATATAGCTTTATGTAGAACTTACTATGTAGATCAGGTTTGTGGCAATCTCAAAGACTGAGGTGTACCATCACACTTGGCACTTATCTGATATTCTGATGAATTTTATATTTGCAGGTATAAGCACACGTTAATTCTAATGCTCAAACCTACATCAGTAACTAGAAATAGATAGCTTTTTTACAGTTTTTATAAGAAGTTTATATACGCTGGAATATACAGATGTTATGTGTACTGCTTAATGAATGTATATATACTACCAAAGTCTACTAGAGTATAGAGCATTACCATGATTCTTAGAGTTCCCTTTATGCCCTTCTAATCAGTTCCCGCCCCTCCTTCCAGAGATGCCACTTTCATCATCCCACCATAGATTAATCTTATCTGCTCTGGAACATCATGTAAATAGATTCAAGTAGTGTATATTTTTAGTGAGGCATTTGAGATTATGCTTTAAGAACTCAGGGTTTTTTTTTCTGTCATGTGACCACATCACGGTTTGTTTATTTAGTGGATAGATATCTGATGCTTTAAATTTGTAGTTATTAATAAAACTGCCATAAATGTTCTTTTAAAAAAATTAAAACTTGCATTTATGTGTTTGTGTATGTGTACACGTGTGTGTGTGTGTGTGTGTGTGTGTGTGTGTGTGTGTGTGTGTGTGTGTGAATGTGGAGGTTAGAGAACAATTTGCATGGATCCTTTATTCTTCTGCCATGTGGATTCCTTGAATCAAACTCTGGTATGGGCAAGTGAGCCATTTCAGAGGGCCAGATGTTCTTTTTGTTGTTGAGTTATGTAACTCAGGCTGGCCTTGAGTGCCTGATCTTCGCCTATGCCTCCTAAATGTTGGGGTTACAGGTTCTTATTATACAAGACTAGTTATAAACACCTTCCATTACTTGTACGCTAATACCAAGTGACTCCTCAACCCTCTGAGGGTGAGAGCCAGCCTAGGTACTATGGAAGAAGAGATTTACACTTTTGGGGGTAGCCAAATTGCCAAATATGAATGCCTCCTTGTTAGGCTGTTCTCAGTAGCAACAGGCAAGTTGTACCTGATGATTCTAATGGTGTCCTTCACATATTACACCCCACAAAGGCTTTCTCCTACAGCTACACGCCCTAAGCACACCCTAAGTAGGACGAACCTCTCTGACACCTTAGTATCTTACACCTACTCAGCCTTAGCTCTGGGTGGCAGCATGGCTTTTGGAGGCCTTTTGAATCTGTGGCTTCTTCCAATATGTGGGAGTACTTGAGGGCAAGAACACATTCTCATGGTCTTGTGCTTGTGATTTTGAATCATTTGTGGGTCTCTGTCTGTACAAGAATACACTTACACTGGGCATGGAAGCACACACCTGTAATCCCAGGGGAGCTAGAGATCAGTCTGAGCTATTTGAGATCCTGTCTCAAAAAAGGGGCAGTTTTTGTTTTGTTTTGTTTTGTTTGGACACACTCTGGCCATGCTGCCACTGTGCTGACCCTGCAGTAAGCCAGAATAACCCTTCCGCAAGTGGCTTCATTATTCTCCAACAGCCAGAATAATGTACTTAGATGGCTTAAGAAGCATTTCTGGTTTTGCCCTTTCAGATCTCTTTTCTTTGAATTGTACCAGTTGCACGAACTTCCAGCACCATGTTGAACAATATGGTGAGAATAAGCGTTCTTTGTCCTCTGCCCAGTTTTAAGGGGAATGGTTTCACTCTCACTGTTGAATGTACGTTAACTGTGCACACACACGCTTGGTTGAGTGAATATGTACAGGTATGCATATATGTGTGTGCATTCTTGCATGTGCGTGTGCATGTACGTTTGTGTGAGCATGAATGCTGTGTTCGTGTGTTCCCGTGTTTGTGTGCGGACGTGTTTGCGTTCATTCATTCTGTGTTTACGTGCATGCGTGCGTGTGCGTGCACACTCGTTTGTGCTTGTGTTCCTGTGTTCTGTGTTTATGTGCAGAAGTGTTTGTGTATGTTCATTCTGTGTTTGCATGGGTGTTTGAGTGCTTGTGTTCATATGTTCCATGTTTGCCTGTGTGCATGTGTGTGCATGCGTACTTGTGTTTGTGTGTTCCATGTTTGTGTGAATCATGGTGATCTGAGATAGTTCACCAACTTCTCAAGTTGTCCTGATCTTCCTATGTACTCCTAAACTGCCACCTGAGGCCATGGTGATGTCTAGGTCTGTGCTGTCATTGAGGGCCTTGTCTGAGCCCGTGGTCCTACTGTAGCCATAGTCTGTATTAATGTCCATGGCCTATGTTGCAACCTAAGGTCATGTTGATATCCATGGACTGGGATTTGTCCGGAGGTCTTACTGCAGCAAGAAGCTGTGTTTGTGGTCTGTGCTGTCACCAGAGGCAGGGTGGAGACCCGTGATCTGTGCTCCCACCAATGCAAAGAGCAAGGAGGCTGGTTACTTTTGCTATGATGATAGAGATGCCTGCAGACACAAGGTGGAGAGGGAGGGACGAACCCCAGCCCTCTCTCTCTCTCTCTCTCTCTCTCTCTCTCTCTCTCTCTCTCTCTCTCTCTCTCTCTCTCTCTCACACACACACACACACACACACACACACATAATTTAGAAGATACAGCTATAAACCTGGTCCTGGTATTTAGACATAAGAGAAATGCATGCTATTTTATGTACAGCCTAGTAATAACCAAATTAGAATGTGCTACCTATTCAGTAGGAGTATTTAATTGGGAGCAAAGCTGATTAATTATTTAAAAACCTAGAAGGGGAACTGTAGATATAGTAATGTTTACCTAGTACGCACATGGCCCTGGGTTTTATTCTCTGCTCCATACACCAAAATAATAAGTCAATAAATACTTAGAACCAATTATGATAGGCTAATTGAAATACTAAAACTGATTCTATCTAGCTATTATGTAAGACGGTGCTTCTTAGCAAAAAATTAATATTATAATACACAGTACTTGCTATCTCATCAACATATGAATTTGGTCATATGTTTTAAAAACTCAAATACTATTCTTAATTTCAGCATCAAGCAATGAAAAACCAAGACAAACTTCAAAATAAGAAAAAGACCTCCCACAAAGGCACGGGCAGTAGTTAACTATAGTTTCTCTTCCTGTGTCATTGAAGTAAAATCAAACTATGCTTTTAGTCAGAATTTAACTATTCAGTTGTTTTTTTTTTTTTTTTTTTTTTTTTTTTTTTTTTTTTTTTTTTTTTTTTTTTTTTTTTTTTTTTTTTACCTTTTATGGGAGCAGTCAGTTAAAACTTTGGAAGAAAAACCTGTCCTCTCATCCAATTGGATTTTACCTTATAGTTACATTTACATCCTGAAATGACCAAGATTCGTTAAACACAGTGGGGAAAGCATGTTCTCTTTAGGTATAGATACTGTGTGTATCTACACACACACACACACACACACAGCCCCCCCCCAATAAAGGTTCTATATGTTTATAAACTCTTTTGATGGTAACAGGAAATTCCAAATTTTTAAAATATAAGCAAATATTTACTCAACACTATTTTATTGTGAATATAATGTATTGCCAAGGCATGGAGGTATGTGACTTTAATAAGCCCTTGGGTGGTAGAGTCAGGAAGATCAGGCTCTGAGGGGGTGAGTAGCACAGCCAGAGCCATTTTATTCTTACTGGATGTTGTTTGGTGTTTGAGACAGGAACTCATTAGGTAGACAGACCAAGTTGGCCTTGAACTCGGAGATCTACCTCCCTACACCTTCAAACACTGCCCCTGCCTGCAAGGAGTGAGGGCGGTGTCATGTACAGCCTGTGCTTGCTGCTGAGCCTTTGCTATGACTGGAAGCTAATCTAGTGCTGATGAAAGGACCATGAAGGTGAAGGAGGTGATAGCTGTTGATTACACTCCATCCTTGGACAGGGTCTCACAGATAGCTGGGCTTGGTCTTGAACTCCAGATCCTACTCAACTGCAACAAAAATGGCCCATGGGCCCATGGGGAATGGCACTCTTAGGAGGTGAGGCCTTGTTGGAGGAGGTGTACCACTAGGGGCGGGCTTTGAAGCTAAAACCTGGTTGGTCAGTGTGTCTTATTTACTTCCTGTTGCCTGTGGATCCAGATGTAGAACTCTCAGCTTCTTCTCCAGCACTATGTCAGCCTTCACGCCGCCATGCTTCCTGCTATAATGACAATGGACTAAACCTCTTTTTCTTTGTAAGAATTGCTGTGGTCATGGTGTCTTATCACAGCATTAAAACCCTAATTAAGACATTGCTAAGGCATCCCACAGGCCTCTTTTGTGTTTTTTTTTAAAAGACAGAATATAGCCCAGGTTGACTCTGAACACCTGATACTTTCACCTCTACCTCCCAAATATTTGGATTATACGCATGTGATATACCACATCTTGCTGGCTCTTTCTTAGTTTTTAAAAAAGAATTTATTTTATGCATTTTTCCTGCATAGGCCAGAAGGTGGCAGCAGATGCCCTGGAACTGGAGTTAGGGGCTTGGGGCACTGCAAGGGCAGCTGCTAATCATCTCTGGCCCTTCAGTTAATTTCTTAAAGATTTGAAGTCTGTCTTGCAAACAGTGAATATAACTTATGAGTTTGGTTTAAAGAATAATAAAATTCATATCTGTAGGCAAGACACAGACTAAAACATTTATTTTATTTTTGAGACAAGGTCTTGTATAACTTAGGCTGGCCTGGAATTCTTGGCAATTCCCTGTCTTAGCTTCCTGAGTGTTAGCTTCATCTGAAATAACATTTAAAATTTATTATTATTATTTCTTTATTTTCTATGTGTGGGTGGCTTGCCTGCATGTATGTCTGTATACCATGTGGATGCCTGGTGTGTTCCCTGAGGTCAGAAGAGGGTGTCAGATCCCCCAGAACTGGTTACATTGGTTGTGAGTCCCCATGTGGTTGCTAGAAGTTGAGTCTGGGTCCTCTGCAAGAGCAGCAAGTGCTTTTAATTGCCGAATCATTTCTCCAGTAGTTTTATAAGATGGTCTCACTCATAGCCCAAGCTGGCCTTCACCTCGTTATTAGCACAGGTTGGGCTCAAACTTGGAGCAGTTCTCGAAACTTCACTGAGTGCTGAGTTACAGACATGAATGACCATTCCCAGCTTTCAAACTATTTTCCTCTATTTTATATTTTTAATTTTTTTGGTTCTATTTATTGGCTCCTCATTCTGGTCTCTTTTAAAGCAGATTACACTTTAATTGCTTGGCTGAGAGTTTCTTTTGCACGGTGTCTTCTGTGTGGTTTTCAGTATTATCCTCGGATAATACTTGTATGTTCTGTATGTTCAAATTGCCCAGTTGGTGCTCTTGGTTTATTTTCAGACTCAAGATGAATAACTTCTTTTTTAACTTTTTATTGAACTTTGTGTATTTCACATTATGCATCTTGATCCCACTCCCCTACCAGTCACTTCACATTCACCCTCTGCCCTTGCAACCTCTTTGCAAGATGAAACAAAATAAAATTTAAGAACGAAAAAAAGACAAGAAAAATTTAATCATGGAATCTGTAGTGTGGCATAGTGAGTCACGTTCATTTTTACTTGGTCGAGTTTGGGGACCTCTGGTTTCTGCTACACTGTCAACACTAGCCCTCACTGGGTATCCTGTTTAGTGTCATGGGGATCCTACAGCTTCGGATCTGCAGAACTGCGACTTCAAGCCTCCAGATCATGGATGGGGTGATGACGGCACAAACTGACTCAGCCCTGGTTCTGGGCCTGAGTGGCTACTGCCTCAGTCAGCCTACCACCTGATGAGCTCTCCAGCACCGCCCCACCCCACCCCCAAGTTTACCCTGTGCTGTAAGCAGCAAGGGGCAGGCCAGTTTTCCTGCTCTCCCATCCTTGGGCTGGCTTACCTATACCTAAACCACCAGGGCCAGCTCTACTATGTTTTCAGAGGAGGGGCAGAGCCTTTTCCCAAGTGTTGCAGCTGGTTAGGGGCAGAGTCAGCTCTTTGATCTGCCAAAGGTGGCTAGGGGCAAATGAGTATTTTCACATAAAAATCTTTTAATTCTTTCTTGGATTCTTAAATTTATTCAGCTATACCAAAAGTGAAAGTAGAATCTTAAAGTCACCACAAGAAACCCTCCTATCCAACAACACTTGATCTTCTAATTTCAGTCGTCAACCAGAAAGACCTAAGTCCAGCCACAGACTCTAGTGAGCGGTTTAATATCTGACATAGATATAATTGCTGACACAGGGAATGTTCCCAGCATCTAAGTCTAGGCCCTTACTCAGGTAAGCCAAAACAGGATTCTTCCTCTCCCCAAGTCTGCCAACTCTTGCACTGTTGAGGATGCGTCTGTGCCTCCAGCCCTCTTTAGGTGTCTTTTAAAATAAATTCTACTCCAAGTTGTAAAGATCGCCTTGATACTTTGTTTTACTATGTGATACATGTTTACATTTGTATGGGTGAACATGTATGAAGGTCAGAAGCAAAGCTGATGTCAGGGTCTTCCTTGATCATGCTTCATTTCATTTCTTGAAGTAGGTTTCTCTGAAACTATATCTAGCAGGCCGGCTTGTCACCTCAATCTCCTGCCTTCTGAGTGCTGAGGTTAAAGGATACGATGCCTGCCCACTATTTCCTGGGTGTCGAGAATCCAGACTCTAGTCTATATGCTTGCACAGCGATCACTTGCCACTGAGCCATTTCCCTAGGCACCTTTTATGCCTTCTCTATAGATCTCTAAATGTTTTGCTTATCAACGCTAAGCACATAATCAGACTGTTCTTCAGGTGATACTGAGCATCTCTTCATATTGCAGTAAGTCTGGTCCTAAATTTAGTGATACTAGTCAAAAGGATCAGAGGATTCAGAAGAAGCTAATCTGTTCTTTATAAAGATCATGTAATGGTTTCATGTAGTAAACAATATTAGCTAATTTATTTGTTGCAGATTGCAGTCCTTAGCTTTCTACATATATTATGAATCCTCACGTAAGGAAGATTACCTTCGTAATTAAGCAAGGATATTTGGTTAGTATAATGTATAGATCAAATAGGAAAGATTTTACTTATATTTAATTTTTTTTAGGGTGAAGAATTAGCACCACAATCATTTTTGGTCTAATTCATTGTTTTGTTTTGTTCTTAATGAACAATAGCAATACTGAGTTTTGGAAACTGGAAAGTCCAGTATCAGGACTTTTTAAGCATCATTTATCACTGTCTTCGCAGCCTTGTATAAAGCAATTGTATTTGGAATAGTTACAGTTATTTGGTTGTAGAATTAGTTTTTGAGACAGGGTTTCTCTGTGTAACAGCCCTGGCTGTCCTGGAACTCACTCTAGAACAGGCTGGCCTCAAACTCACAGAGATCCGCCTGCCTCTGCCTCTGCCTCCCTAGTGCTGGGAATAAAAGGGTATACTACCTTGCCAACTTAAAATGTTTTGGTTTTTTTTTAAAAGATTAACTTTATCTTGACTCGTGTAGCCCACAATATGTGTGGGTGCTCACAGAGGCCAGAAGAGAGTACAAGTGGTTGTGAGCTACCCAGTGTGAATGGAATGTGGGTCTTAAAGAACAGCAAGTGTCCTTAACTGCTGAGCTATCTCACCAGCACTTGATTTGGTCTTAAAATTCCATCTTTCACCAATGAAAACTTTTTATGATGTTCAGATGTCCTCTTATTATGCTCTGTTGTACTCTCTGTCACAATCACATCCTTAGTGTCATAGTGTCTTAAACTATACAGTTTTGGTTTAAAGAATTAAGTCTGTATATGACTCTAAAAAATATTTGCTGTACATGAGTCCTATATTGTGTGTGTGGATATGTGTGTCTGGTTGTGTGTGTGCTTGTGATGGCCAGACGCCTCCTGGGTATCATTCCTCACTTGTCCTCCTTGTGCTTGAAAGACAGCATCTGTCACTGTGACCTGGCCTCGGGTAATATGACTGCTTTCCTATTCTTGGCCCTGGGATACAGACACTCAGCACTACTTGCAGCACTAGGGTGGTGGGTCATTGCTTCTATAGGCTGTCTGTTTTAGATGCACTACATCAGACATGAGCACACATGGGTACGCCCATTGCCCTGTGTCATGTTGCAATGGCTTTGACTCAGAGGAAGGCTGTGCTGTGCCTGCTCTCTGTCTGTCTATGTGGTATGCCTTAGACAAAGCCCCATAAGAAAGTAAGTCCAGACTGAAGAACCTGTCAGGTCTTAGATGGCCTTATACTTGTCCCTTTAGGATCAGGGTAATTGGTTCTGTGGATACCTGTTCCATGTCACAAGAAGATAATGTGGTGTTGGCTGGTGTCATTGACCTGCATTACCTTGATGGTGTTTTCCAGTGCTTTGATGATGTTTTGGTTCCAAAAGGCTGGGTTCTCTGTCTACTGGGACTTTTGTATTCTAAGGCTCACACAGCAACAGTGCTGCCCAGGCTTCCTTACATGATTGTGTTAGTGGTGCCATGTCCTGAATTCATCCTTATACCCCCAGCAGCGGCCAGAGCTCACCCATGGCCTTGTGAAGCAAGCGCACTTGCTTGCCGAGTCATCTCCCTGCCCCGTGCCTTGCCTTTAGACTGGCCCTAGAGTGAGAAGAAATACATAGCTGAAGCATCAGCTGTGACTTAACAACACTGAGGTCTGAATACTTAAATCTTTATTATTTGTTCTTATGGTAAAGGTTTTGAAAATACCACCCTCATTTCAGATTCTCAGTATACTTCAGACTGAGAAGATGGTTCAGTAGTAGGTAGGAGTGCTCTGCAATTATTAGGACTTGGTTCAAATCTTAAAACAAAAACCAAAACCAGGCAGGGCTGGGGGTACCTGTAGCCTACACCTGGGGACCTGAAACAGATGGATCGCTCGAGTCACAGACAGCCATCCTAGCCAAAATGATGAACTTCTAGTTCAAGAAGAGACTTTATCTGAAGGCTGTAGAGAGACACCAATATCCTGATCTGGCTTCTTCATGTATGTGCACTTGCACACTCACGTGCATACATAGTACTACAAAGGGGTGTGTGTACACATACACATACATACATGCATTTTTAAAAAGTAGAAGATCTGGGCTTAAGACATGATGGAATACAATCTGAAGCCTTTTCAAATCTTTAGAGAGAAATTAGCCAGAAAGGGGTATTAAAGATTCATCAGAACTCAACACAGTGCTTTCTGACAGTTTACCCTAGGGTTCCTGAGTATCCTCATATCAGACAGAAATTCATACACAACTAGTTATAATAACAATAACATTTTTATACAATGTGCTAGGATTTACTGCAGATAAAGTGACCCATCAGGATAGAAGCCAGTCCTAAGTAGTTTAAAAATTTAAGAGGTAGCATCTTTGATTGAATATGGTGATTATGCCTTACCAAAGGAATTGCTGTTATGCCCATTAAGGGGTTCTGTTAATGAGGCTGAGAGATGGCTTAGCAGTTAAGAGCATTTGCTGCTTTTGCAGAGGATCTGGTCTATGTTTCTAGTACACACATGGCAGGTCACAATGGTTTGTAATTCCAGTTCTAGGGGATCTAATACCTACTTCTGGCCACCACAGGCACCAGGCACATATGTGGTGCACATAGGCAAAACACTGATACACATAAAAAAAAAATGTTTCTTAGAAAACTTTACTTTTATTACTTTTAATTATGTGTATGTGTGTCTGTATGAATATGTCCACATGAGTGCAAGTACCCATAGAGGCCAAGGTTTTGAGTCTCTTAGAACTAAAGTTATAGGTGGTTGTGAGCTGCCCAAGATAGATACTGGGAACTGAATTTGGATCCTCTTGAAGAGCAGTATGCACTTTAACCACTGAGCCATCTCTTTAGCCTCTAGTGAAGTATTTTCATTTATGAAACTTAAATTAGTTGTATTTAAAGAAATATATCAAGTTTATGTGTCAATGAATGGAAGTATATAATGCAATATTTTAAAACTACATTTAAAGGAAACCATACATATAATTTAAATACATTTTAAAATTAGTTTTACCATTGGTCACAAGACAGACAGACAGACAGACAGACACACACACACACACACACAATATCAATCAGCCTTGAGTGGCTTCAGGGAGCTCTCATAATATTTCTCAGGGTAACCTTTTTTTTTTTTTTTTTTTTTTTTAAAGATTTATTTATTATGTATACACACACCAGAAGAGGGTACCAGACCTCATTATAGATGGTTGTGAGCCACCATGTGGTTGCTGGAAATTGAACTCGGGACCTTTGTAAGAGCAGCCAGTGCTCTTAGCCTCGGAGCATCTTCCAGGTGCAGGGGAACCTATTTTGTATCGTCCTGCATACTTTGGATTGTTTGGGTCCTGGGTGTGAATGTGATGAAATCCTTTAGCTCCTAACTGTTCTCCCAGGCAGCTGCTTTTCTTTTCTCTGTATCAGGCAAAAAATAGGATTCTACTTTTCCATTTGCTCTTTAAAGAAATTTCTCAGCCACGTTTTTCTTGAATGTGTAAAGATCAGTTAATGTACATTTAGCAATTGGGACTTTGCTTGACTTTTAATCTGTTTCAGTCAGAGGACTTGAAATGTTTGTTTGGCTGAAGAAATAAAACAATTTGTTGGTCTCTTGTATGAATTTTGTGAACCTAATTTGAGAGAGTAGATGATAAAGATTAGTGTCCAGGAACTTAGAAATATACTTGGCATTGTGCTTCATTTTCTGTAAGTAAAGTAATTCTCTGACTTATTTACCTAATAAGTTTTATTCAGCTTTTAGTAACCAACTAGTAAATGAAATTATCAAACTTGAATTCCAAAAAATTTTATGTGAAATATTAGATTTAATCAACATTTGAATATAGGAGAATTATGATCAGTTATCCAGTTATTGTTTTTAGGTGTTGTTTCATTGGTGTGGTGATATATCATGAGTTTGATTCCACACAATGTCTGTCTTAGTTTAAACTGATATTGTATATGGAGTAGTTTGTGCTTGAAGGCATGTTCCTGGAATCAACCAAGCCCCTAGCCTCATTGCCATATAGACATTGATATCTTTATCTCTACCAAACAGAGGTTTACAAGTATTTCCTGAATGCCAGAAACCTGGAATAAAAAGAAAGGAGAAAATGAATCTATAAACAGATGAAGAAAGCCTTGCCTGATTAGAGCATCATTTTCCAATCGGACTGATAGAAGAATATACAATTACAACTCATTATTAGAGCTCAATTACCAGAATGTAGTACCTGGAATAGGAGTTGGCACATAGCAGAATATAACGCCAATAATGTAAGCAATTACGGTGTTTGACTCAGTCTTATATAGCTAGGCCTTAACAAGAGTGGGTGTATAATACTTGAGATGTAGCTCAGTTGGTGTTGAGTGCCTGCCTAGCATACATGAAGCTATGGGTTTGCTCCCCAGTACCACACACATACCTGTAACCCACTGCTCAGGAGATGGGAGCAGGAAGATCAGAAATATAAGGTTGTCTTTGGCCACATGGTGAGTTTGAGACCACAATAAGTGAGTCTTTATAAGAAGAATTTATAACTATTGAATCCTGGGAGAGTCAATGACCATTTTGCCTTGTCACATGAAAAGATCTGCCAATGTTAGTTAAAACAGGGTGACATGTGTCTCAGGGTTTCTGTTGATATGAAGAGAAACATTTGATTGAGTGGCTTACAGCTTGAGAAGTTTAATCCATTATGGCAGGACATGGAGGCACACAGGCAGACATAAGCTGGAGAAGGAGCTGAGAGTTCTATATCTTGATCCATAGGCAATAGGAAGTGAACTATGTCACTGGGTATAGCTTGAGCATAGGAGACCTCAAAGCCCTCAAAGCAACACACTTTCTACAAGGTCACACCTCCTAATAGTGCCACCCCCTTTGGGGGGGCATTTTCTTTCAGATCACAACATGCTTCTAGCCACGTTTTATTTACAGGGCCACTAATAACTGTGTCCATGGTACTCACTCTCTGTCTTTGTGGGTTTTCTGGAACACTGTGCCCCATATCTCCAGGTTAGACGGTGAGAGACTTTGAAAGAGTGCCTTAGATACCATCAGCTGTGGGGTTGTTTCGATCTTCTTTGCCTAATAGATGGAGGAACTTATTTAAATGGACTTTTAAAACCTCTTTTAGTTTTAAAAGATGGTGGATTTTCTTTTCTTTTTTTAGTTTTCTTAGAGCTACCTATTTTTATTTTATGTGTCTGTATGTTTTTGTCAGCTTATGTAAGTGTGCAGCAAATGCTTGCATTGCCTGAGGAGGCCAGAAGAGGATACTGAAGTCACAGATAATTGTGAGCTCTCCTTTCAGTACTGAGACTTGAACCTGGTCCTCTGGAAAAGCTGCCAGTGCTCTTAACAACTGAATCCTCTCCAGCCATAAATTGTTGGTGGTTTTGTAAATTTCCAACCATAGGATGTTTGATTTCAAGACCTTGAATAAATACATGATCCATAATTTCAAATAGATTTTTTTCCCCAGAATTACAGCTTAGTGGATGTAGAGCCATATATACTGTTATACACACACACACACACACACACACACACACATACATACACACACACATACATACACACACACTCTCACACTTTGAAAATACCATATATCTTTTTTTAGTTTTTGTTGTCTAACGTTATAAAATTTTTAGTGTTAAATTCAACATGTTTGTTAAGTAATGAAAGTATAGCACAGATAATTTGAGACATAGGTTTTAAAATTAGGACAGATAGGGATAGTCTTGAAGTTATCCAGATGATAGATAGTTCAAGATGTAGCTGTGATACTACTTGGAGAATAGCATGGGGCACCAGACACATTTAAGAGATGCAACAGAAGACCCAGAGCACCACAGGAAACAATTTGCTCCCGTCCCCGTGTCGTGCCCCCCGCCCCCCCCCCATCCCCGTCCCCTAAGACCAGAGTTTCATCCTAGGCCACCCTGGCTTCCTGGCTTGCCTAGAATTCTCTGTGTATACCAGGTTGGCCTTGAACTCAAAGAGATCAGCCTGCTTCTGCTTCTCACATACTGAGATTAAGGCATGATGACTTATAACTGGATGACTTATTTTTTAAGACAGGGTCTCACTGAACCTGCAGCTCACTAATTGGCTAGATATGTGACCCTACTATCTTTATGTCCTCAGCACAGATGTTATTGGTACATACTGTTCTCGGCAGTTTTGATCTTTGAATAGGCACTAGGCATTCAAACTTGGTTTCATGTTTGTATGACAAACACTATGAGAATGAGCCCCTCCCCCACTAACCTTTGGGAAGGAACTTGGCAGATAGCCACTTAGAAGCATTGCTCCAAGTGACGTTAGGATTCACTGCTAGAAAATTACCCATGAGGACAAAGGATCTCTGAAAGACAGTTTGAGCCATCAAGGCATGCAATTCCATCAAGGCAAGGTGCATTCCTGGAAAGTGTAAAGAGGCATAATACCGACACACAGTAGTCAGAATGTGTTGGACTGAATTTAAAACCCTGAATATTCCCAACTCTTCATTATTTTAGCTATGCACAGTCATCTAATAAAATAAAAATGTAAACAAATTGTAATTAGGTTGGCAGTTGATATATTGAATATGGTTAAGAGTGTGTAGGCAAACAGTTTCAGCCTCCAGGACTGTTTCTTCACCTGTAAAAGCACTCTGGTTTCAAGTATTCTCTCATGCAGCTCTGAGTTGTTAGAATATATATTGACCTTTAAAAATTATGTGAAGCAGATGTATATGTACTCCTAATATACATTTTAAAGAAAATGATTATTAGTATACTGTAGTGGAATATTAGTTTAAGATGTGTTACATTTGTTTATGCTGTGGAACATTTGTTTAATGATTTGAAGATGTGCTGCGTTCTTTATGTTGCATTCCATTAACTTTAAAGCTGTGTTACTTTGGCTAAAACACCTGATTGGTCTAGTGAAGAGCTGGACAGCCAGTAGCAAGGCAGCAAAGGGAAATAAATACACAGCACTGCCGGGCAGAGAGTAAGTAGGAGGAGAGGAGAGAAGAAGGAAGTTAAGAAAAGGAGGATTGCCAGGGACCAGCCGCAGAGTCGGAAGGAAAGAGCGACATAGAATAAAGAAAGGTGAAAAGCCCAGAGCAAAACATAGTTAAAGAGGAAAGCTGGCTAGAAACAAGCCAAGCCAAGGCCGGGCATTCGTAAGTAGGAATAAGTCTCTGTGTATTTATTTGAGAGTTAGGAGGCAGCCCCTGAGTGAAAAACAGGCAAACAAACAAACAACTACAGCATACTTTCTAACAGTTTTCCGTTCCCCTGAGGCTGCCATCCTTTCCATTCTGAATGCCTTCAGTCAGAGGGTACATGTCTTAATAAAGCACAACTACCATCAGGATTCGCTTGCCTTGCCATTGGTGAGAAATAGTTCTGACCCCCAGTCAGCCATAAAGAAACGCAAAACTGCTGTGGTACTTAAAATGAAAGCTTTGTAGAGACCAACAGCCTCAAGCAATTCTGAAAAAAGACATGGAAAAATAAAAATTATTAAATGATTGTCTTATCTTCTCACAGTTTAGCGGGCTAGATCACAAGTGGAGGGGGTGGGGAGAGGGGGGGGTTCTTACTTTCCACGAAAGGTCTGTATTTCTCCTGCTGAGCTGAGTACTCCAGGCTAGCTGGCCTGCCAGGTTCTTGGCAATTCTAGTATTTCAGACTCCATCTGGTTGTAGAAGTGCTGTGATTACAAATGTGTAGTTTGTGTGGAAATACCTGTTCAGTTTGTACTGAGTGTACTCTACATAGTACTAGATGCTGGATATTCATTAGTGAACCTGAACAGGGACCTGTCAGTGGTCCTACCCACCCAATTAGAATGAATGTTAAAGAAAGTTCTAACTGGGCCTGGACAGGCATCCCACATAAACTGAATGTTTCATCCCCTCCGTGGCCCCTCCCTCCTCACATTTCTGTGTCTCATTGCAAACCATAGTTATGCAAAAACAGTGAGGCTATAGTTGGGTAACTGGACCTCCAGGAGATATTAATAGCATGCATGGTGCATGAGGTTGAGAACAGAAGTTGAGAAACCCTGGTTTTTGGATGACATTGAATCTGTATTTGTAGGTGAGTCCATATTCTTTAGTACAAACCCACATTTTAATTATTTCACTTTTTGTTTATAGGTTCAGGGGCAAGTTCATCCTACTCTTGAGTCCAATGATGATGCTCTTCAGTATGTTGAAGAATTAATTTTGCAATTATTAAATATGCTATGCCAGGCTCAGCCCCGGAGTGCTTCAGATGTAGAGGTATGGTAAATGACAACGTATCTGTCTGTATTGACTGTATTTCTGTGTAATGGCAGTGAAGGAGGAAATTGTCTGCTCTTCAGTTCACAGATCTCTTTAACCTTGTGCTCGCTTGAGGTAGCATTTATGTGTCTTAGCTGTGAAACTTTCAGATTTGACTTTTCAGTTTAATTGAACAGCTTCATGTTACTACTAGAATGATCTTTTCCTTTGTGAGACAGAACTCTCCATATAGTCCTGGCTGTCTAGGAAGTCGCTATGTAAACAGAATGGCCGTGAACTCACAGAGAACTCTGTTCATACTTTTAAGAGTAGAACACATGCAAATGTTTTATTCTAAAAACATTTTCTTTAAATTTCACAAAGTTAAAGGATTGATAATCAAATATCCGAATATGTCTGAGTGAGAATAGTAGGAAAGGCTGAATCAGAGAAAGGTGGACTTACAGCTTCACTGTTAGCAGTTACAGAGCTATCTGTGGACACAGTGATAGGCTAGGGCTGAAGCTTCCCAAGATATGGCACCTAAACAGGTAAGATGCCCACCACTGCTATTCTACAGACTTTTAACTCCAGCACTTGGGAGGTAAAGGCAAGAGAATTAAGTTTCCAGATCAACTTTAACTGAATTAGGAGTTCAAGGCCAATGTGGACTGTGCTATGTGAGACCGTCTCAAAAAGCGAAACAAAAAGAGTCCAGGAGAGACTTCCCTTTATTCTTATCCTGAATTCCTACAAGTCACAGGACTTTAGATAGGTGTGGAAGATTGCTGTTTGAAAGGAGCTAATGGAACCTGTCCTTTGAGTAATGGGTAAGTCCTGAGGAAGTCTGGATTTCAGCTGAGGCATCTATGAACACTGAAGGTCAAGGGTGTAGCTCATTGATACCTGGAGCCTCAGGTTCCAGGGTCTCAAAAGAGGGGGAGGGGAGAGAGGGGGGAGGGGGAACAAACAACATCAAATAAAAGGTTTGGAATGTAGAAAAGATTGTGTACAGTGTCTCATTTCTTAACTCATTTACTGTAGGTGCTTTGTGGTTGTTGAGACAGGATCACTTGTAGCCCAGTTTGACCTTGAACTCAGCCTGTTGTATAATCAAGCATGAGGTATTCCTGACTCCACCTCCCATTTGCTGGGATTTCAAGAGTTCCTACCAAATTTCCATTTAATTCTAAAGTCAGATTTATTTTTCACAATCTCTCTTAAATAGGCATTTCTGTTGTTTCACGGGACCTTGAGTAGCACTGCTTGTCTGACGGTATCACATTGACAATGTCAGTTGGGTTTTCTTTTTGATCCTTGCTCTGATCTGCCCTGGTCTGGCAGAATCCAGACTTATGTCTTGTATATTAGAACGCGCTTAGAAATCTCATCTCATTATTCTGATGTTGCTACATTCTAGGGATTTCTAATCTGCTGGCACAGCAAACAAATCATATCTCTCCATTTATGTCTAAAGAATTATGCTTGCCTCAGTTCATCTTTAATATATAAGCTAGGAACAGGAAGCCATATGAGATTCTTGTGTGTAGGCTTTGGGGCTGGAGAGAGTGCAGTGCAAGACTATGTAAGAATATGACAATAACAGAAATGCCAGTCACTTTTGTAATAAGCTTTACCATTTCTTCTCAAACATTATTATACTTAATTATATGTACATGCACACATCTGTGTGTTGGTACCCAGGGCAGGAGAGATGGTTGAGTGGGTAACAGCACTCTGTTCTTCCAGAGCTTTTCAGTTCAATTCCCCAAAACCACATGGTGGCCCACAGCCATCCGTAATGAGATCTGGTGCCCTCTTTTGACCTGTAGGCCCACATGTGGGAAGAACACTGTATGCATAATAAATAAACAAATCATAAAAAAAAAATGCAGGTACCCACAGAGGCCATAGGAGTTGGATCCTGGTCTTAGTTAGGGTTTCTACTGCTGCGATGAAACACCATGACCAAAAAACAAATGGGGGAGGGAGGCTTCACGGAGGGAGTCAGGACAGGAACTCAAACACAGCAGAAACCTGGAGGCAGGAGCTGATGCAGTGGCCGTGGAGGATGCTGCTCACCAACCTGCTCCTTATTGCCTTGCTCAGCCTGTTTTCTTTTAGAACCTAGGACCACCAGCACAGGGATGGCACCACCCACCATAGGCTGGGTTCTCCTCCATCAATTGCTAATTAAGAACGTGCTCTACAGACTTGCCTACAGCCCAGTGTTTATGGAGACATTTTCTCAGCTGAGGTTCTCTCCCTCTGATGACATTAGTCTGTGTCAAGTTGACATAAAGCTGTCAAGCACAGCTCCCTGGATCTGTAGGGACAGACAGTTGTGAGCTATGTGATGGCAGAGCTGGGAGTCAGACTCAAGTCTACTTGCTCTTAACTACTGACATTTTATAAGTGCCAGTTGATAAATTTCTATTTCCTTACAACAATTCTATGGGCTGTCTTTTTCTTTGCTTATGTATTTAAAAACTGACCATCAGATGATAGTAGACATAAATGAAGATTTCTGGGGACGGAGAGACGGCTTTCTGGACTATAAGGTCACCTAGGACATTGATATCCAAAAAGCAGCAGAAAAGACTAGTGTGCTTCATAAAACAAGGGCAAGGTTCATTTGGGAACCCCTGTTTTGGCTAAGTTTCTGTATAAGGGTATAATACAAACTACTGAAACTATATCCTTTAACTTTATTTGTATGTGTATGTAGACATGCCACATTTGCATGAAGGGAACAGCTTCAGGAGTGTCTCTCCCACCATATGGTTCTGGGGATCAGACTCAGCTCATGAGGCTGCAAGTGCCCTACTCTGTTGAGCTGTCTCACCAGCATGCAGATTTGTTTTTACTGCTTTGGTGTTGTTTTTAAAGTTCATATACACAATAGTGGGTGGTTTTTTTTTTAAATTTATTGGTGTGTGTGTGTATAGGTGTGTGTATGTGGGTGTGTGTGTGTATGGGTGCCTGTGTGGCTGTGTGTGGGTGTGTGTGTGGGTCTGTGTGGTATATGGGTGTGAGTGGGTGTGTGTGTGGGGGTGTATGTGTGTGTATGTGTGTGGGGAGATGAATGTGAGTGGGTGTGTGTATTTGGGGGGTGCGTGTGGGGGTGTCTGTGGCTGTGGGTATGCGTGTGGGTGTGTATCTGTGTGTGTGTGTTCGTGTATGGTGTTAAGGAGAGGGCATGCTAGTGCAGGCATGCATGTAGTGTGTGTAAAAGCTGGACAGCTTCTGGAGTCTGTTCTTCCACTGTGGGTTTCTGAGCTCAGGGGACTGACCTTGTGTCATCAGGCTTGTGCAGCAAGTTCATAGGATGTATTTTATCATATATCATATATTTTGTTGTTACTTCTTCCTCCTGTTTTTTGCTGGACACCCCCTCCCCATGATGCTCCTTTCCAATTTGATGTCTTATGTTTCATATTGTTACTCTGAATTGAGGTTTTAAAGTGTTAGGAATCACATGGCTAGAGAAGGGCTGCAGCCTCATGGTAGAACATGGCAGAAGGCCCTGGTGTAGTCCAGAGCACAGTGCTAGAGGGGGGGAGGAGTGCTTTGTGATACTTCCCCCTTCCACTTTCCCCTACTCCCTCCCAGACTGTTGTGGACATTATTTGTATCAACTTTATCACATATGGGTAGCAGCATCCTGGCGGCAGGGTTCCAGATAGGCAGTTGTAGAAATTTGCTGCTTTTATTTTTTAACTACAAGGATTTTTTGACTTCGGATGTAATTAAAGCATGCACTTTTAAAGACTGGTATCTGAACAGCCTTGACCATAGAATGGAGAGAGGATTAGAAGATAACTACATGTAATTCTGCTCCTAGGATCTTTCTTCCTCACACCTGGTTCTGGAGTATTTGTGACAGTGCATTTACGGAAAAAACTTTCATTCAGATTTGCATTCAATATCTAGTTGTCTTAGAGACTCCTAGTTGGATGCTGAGACTTGTTAAAGGTTCTGCAGTACTGACCTCTAGCGGCTCTAACGGGTGTTACCGCTAATATTAAGTTACCTTAGGTAGAGAATTTAGCTATTATCTATCACAGGTCCTTCTTTAACTTTCATCATATTTTAACATAATTTCTCGATGTTAAATGTGAAGTAGTTTGTTAAAAATGGAAACAGTGCTTTCTGTTTCTGGTGTACCACTGCGTTTCATGACTTGTAGATAGTTTTGAGAGTAAATACTCACATGACAGTTGAAAAAAAAAAAAAAACCTCTGAGGTTTTAATTGAAAATGGTACTGGATTTTATAATAGAGATTAGAGTAAGGGTGCATGTATTATTATCGACCTGGCAGTGACGGCATGCTCTTTTAATCCCAGTACTTGCAGGCAGAGAAAGGCATTTTTCTAAGTGTTTGAGGCCAGCCTGTTCTACAGGATAGTGTTCTACTGTGTTCGAAGACAGCCAGGGCCACTCAGAAACCTTGTCTTGCAACACTGCTCTCCCCCCAAAATATTGGAGTTGTATTTGCTAAATAAGGGTCTGTCCTTGAAACTGTGAGAATGATGTAAAGTGACTGACTTACCAGCCTTACCTTGGGCTTCTGTGAAGGTAGATTCAGGGTGTGTTTTCCTCGGGAAGTAAAGTGTGTCCAGTCCTTTAGTTGCTAGTTAAAAGCTCATGCATTGACAGCCACAGAGTCTTTAAACTTATGTGTACAGTGTAGATTGTATGACAAGATGAACCTTGTGTGTTTTGATTTAAAAGTCAGCTTTGCTATTTTCCTATTTTCTAAGGAACGCGTTCAAAAAAGTTTCCCTCACCCGATTGATAAGTGGGCGATAGCCGATGCCCAGTCAGCCATTGAAAAGAGGAAAAGAAGAAACCCCTTATCTCTGCCGGCAGAACGAATTCATCATTTACTAAGGGTAAGCTGAAATCCCGCCATCTTGCCTTTGAAAGGCAAAATACTGAACGGTAAAATCCTTTTAAGTTTTCAGGAATTCATGTTGTGAGAAGGGGCACCATGATAATAAATGCAGCCTGGGCAACATGGTTTAATGTGATTTCATACCAACAGTAATAAACAAATTGAAGGGATTTGGTAAAGTTATGTTTACTCCAGGGGTTGCTAGAAAGTAGGAATTTGTAAAATTTTTATCTTGCTTGTCAGACCTAAATGTTCCTTAAAATTCATTAGCATTTTGTGTAGGAAGTACAGTGAGACTGCAGGAGATAGCTGTATTGCTGTGGAACAAAACCCCCCAAGATTACTGCCAGGAGCTGGTCCTACTTAAATTTACGTTAATCACTTTAATCTCCCAGAACTAACAGAAAAGTGCCAAGAACCCTAATACTGCTTGTTTTGTTTCTTACTGTGACAAATTAAGATACACACACACATTCTACACTATTACAATACTTAAAATCTTAGTAAAAGTTTTTCTGTTTTGTGTTTGGTTGGTTGGTTTCCCCCCATGAGACAGGGTCTTACTTTACTGCCCAGGTTGGACTTGGCCTGAGATTTGGGATCTTCCTACCCTTCCTCCCGTGTGTTGGGATTAAAGGTGTGCATTGTTATGCCCAGCTGACTTTTTATTTTCTCCCCTTGTTTAATTCATCTTCTTTTAGGAATTTTTAGTTCTACAAAAGAACAAACTCTCTATTAAGGCTAATAATAGGACTACTTACTATGCTCAGTAGCACATAGCATGGTTTTTATTTTTCATAGAAAGCCAAGAATGTACCATAAGGCTCCCTGGGAAAGTATTGAGGTATAAGGCTAATACCTGTTCCTGGATGCCAGTATTACAGCCACTCTTGTTTGGTAGAAAAAGCTTTTGTGTAGTTTCTTCCATGCATTGGTAACAGACCATTGCTCCTGACTCCAAACACAGACTTTCCTGCTTGGATCAGCACCACCTCCTTAGTAAACGGGTACATGACCAGGGACAATTCTGCTGGGGGTTGGGGGGGAGGGAGGGAAGGAGGGAGGGAGGGGCTTCTACATATATAGGCATGTATCTATATTTCTCATGATTGAACCAGTGAAACTGAAATTATTAAATGTTGGTAATGACAAGCCTCGGTAAAGTTAAGCCAAGCTGTATGTTATTTTTTAATCAGTATATTAAATTTACTGTATACAGTGTTTAAACATGCTTTCCTTTTAATTTTTCAGGAGGTCCTAGGTTATAAAATTGACCACCAGGTTTCTGTTTACATAGTAGCAGTATTAGAATATATTTCTGCGGATATTTTAAAACTTGTGGGGAATTATGTAAGAAATATACGGCATTATGAAATTACAAAGCAAGATATTAAAGTGGCAATGTGTGCTGATAAGGTAAGAACTTCTGTGTGATTTATGCATAAATTCCACTTGTGATTTATTAGATGCTAATATACTCTTCAGAAAGGATGGAATTGTGTGCTGCATTATGTATTGTAATAAATTTTATTTGTAACATTAAATATAGTATTAGCATTTATTGGAGGGTATTTTAACATGGACATAAGTTAAACTTTTTTGTTTTGTTTTTTTGGAGGTATGGTAAAAAATAGTCTTTTAAATTAATTATAATGTTTTTTTTTTAGATAACAGGGGAGGCAGGAGAATATTAGATTGTAAAGAGTTTAAAGGTTGAATTATTTTATTGTTTTCAGATTTGTTATTATTTTTTAGATTTTTTTACAATGAATATAGGAGAATTTTATGGACTGGTTGATTTTTTAATATGTTGAGTTTGTAGCTGTTTTTGTATTGTTTTAAAGTTTGAAGGATTTTTTTTTCTTTGTTAAGGGCTATTGTTGAATTTAAATAGGCTTTTTTGTTAACTATCTTAAAGGCAGTGCTGTGAGTGTTTTTAGGTTTAGTGGCTATTGGGCATTTTTTTTTGTATAATTTGAATGGCTGGTGAATTTTTTTATAGTATTTTAAAATGTTTTTAGAACTATAATTGAGTCTTTGGTTGATATTTGAACTTGGAGGGATTTTAATTTGGGTATTTTATTGTTGTAGAAGATTATGATTTTATAGATTTATTGTTATGTTAGTCATATATGGCTTTGTTTTTTTTGACTTTTTGGTTTTATGTATGAGTTACTTTATATTTTGTTTTATTTGAGATATTGTTTTAATATTTAGAAATTGGATCTTTATTGTTTGTAAAGGCTATTTTGGTTGTAATAATTGTGGGGTTATGATTGAAATATTAGTTTTTGTATTAACTAAAACTTTGGATAAAGATATTTATTTGTATTTTAAATTTTGGTCTTTATGCAAGTTTGTTAAATTACTTGTTTTGTGGGTTTTTTGGAACTTTTAAGTTTTTTTGAATTTATTTTATTTAATGTTATATAGTCTTTTAGATTAGGCATTGGATTTTTTATGTTTTGAGAATGTTATTTTTTATTGTGGTTGGATATGATTGGATTCTTTTGGCTTTGAAATTTGATTTTGGGGGGCTTTTTGGGAGAAGTCTTGAGAGGCCTTTTTTGATGGTAGAGGATTGTCATTTTGTTTTTGTTAGATCTATATTTGTTGGTTTAATGTTGGCCTTTATTATGTTTTTTATATAACTTAGAAGGCAATGAATGTCCTTTTGTTTAAATCATATTTAAGAAGGGTATTATTTTTTAGAAGTATTTTGTGTATAATTTTGTTTTATATGGCTTGGTTTATTACAGTTAAAGTAAGTGATGTCTTGGTTTTTTATTTTAACATTGGCAATGGTTTGGTCTATTTAATTTTTTTTGTCGTAATGGAGAGATTTAGTATTGATTGTGTATTGAATTTATTTTTTATTGGTGTAGATTTGATCTTTAAAGGTATAAGCATTTTTAATATTTTAGATTAGCATGGTCAAAGGCTAGAGAAAGTATTAATAGTTTTTTAACTTTTGGATTTGATATTGTTTTATGTATAGCCTTGGTAAGCTTTGTAGAAAGTCAGTTTAAGGTTTTTTAAAGTCTTGTTTGACCTTGTATAAGACTTAATTTTTTGATTAGGGTCTAAAATTTTTCTTAAGCGTTTAATGTAGTAGTATGGCACAGCAATAACGTATGTTTATTATAAGTAATTTGAGCTTTTACATTAACATATATACCTTTATTAAGGATTTGGTCTTGAGAAATATAAGTCTCTAATCTCTTTGGTGTTTTAAGGCCTTAGTCTTTTTTTTTTTTTTTTAATTTTTATTGTAAATGTTGGCTATAGTCTAATATGGTGGCAGTGAGCTGTATTTAATTATTAGGAATTATTTGATTTTTTGTTGACTGTATTTAGTATTTGTTTTATATAAGTGGAGTGTATTTTTTGGGGAAATAATGGCTTTTGAAATTTTTGGTATCTTTTATATGTATTGGCTTATAATTATATTTTATATATTTTGGGGACTTTTTATGTTTTTTTTTTTGATTGAACAGTAACTGGAAACAATATTGGTGGGAAAGGGGGGTAACCTTGTGATGTTTATTACTTTAGGTAGAGTGTCTTTATTATAATAATATTTTAGTGGGGGTTGACTCAAATTGTTTTGAGTAGAAAATGTATTAACATTTTTTTTAGTATTGTAATATTTTTTTTATCTTTAAAGCTTGGATATTGATTTTTTTGATGAAACAGTCTTTTTAATGACTATAGAATCAGCAATTTTTTGATTTATATCATTAACATAAGTAACAAGTGTCTTGTAATTAACAAGTTTTTTGTTTTATTAACATAATGAGTTTTTGTTTTTATTATTAATGTAATTAACGGGTTTTTTGTTTTTATCATTAACGTAAAGCTTGTATTTTTGTATAGTTTTATTTATGTTTGAAGAGGAAGCTCTATTTGAAAGCTTTTTGTAACTAATTTTTAGAAAGTTAATCTTATTTGTTATTTTAGTGGTTGAAATTTTTATATCATATATCGTAGACAGCAATTGTTGATTTTGAGATTTTATTTCTTTTGTTTATCATGACCTTATCAGTCATTTAATTTGAAACATAAAATATAGAAATAAACTGAAAAATAGTAGGAATGAGGGACTGAATCTCTTAATATATTTAAGAAATTTTTAATCACTACGGAAAAGTATGACCTGAAGTCATGAATAGAATAATTTTTAGTCATTTTTATTTAGTTGTAATGACCACATTCGGTCAGCAGGTGTCAGAGTAGTGTTCAATGTTCCGTTCACCGGCAATATGGCGGATGTAGGGAATCTCAGCAGCTCGAGCCCACCCACCTACCAGCTCTATTTGCTCTTAAGAAGTCCCAGAAGGCACATAGACTGAATAAGAACCTTAAGAAAGGCAAATTTTTACACGATTAAGACAGGACGATATGACAAAATCTGTACCCGACATTTAGATAATGGGATTTGTGGTGGTGATTTGCAGAAGCCAGGAGTGCAGACCTGACTCAGAGATGTCTGCCAGAGTTGGGGCGCATGGAGGCTCTGGGTGGTTGCGTGGCTGGGGTCATGTATGGGTGCACGGCGTGCCACGAGGAGATTAGGATATGGTGCTTTTACCGGAGCAACCCGGGGAGGTGGAGCACGAGCCGCCTGTGACAGAGTGCTATGGACCAAGGTCCCCTCCCTCCCCACCTTGGTGTTTATGACCCAAAAGACGATCGCTATTGGAGCGATAGTTCTGAGTGTAGAGCAGAGCTGCAGGCTCTGGCACGGGGGTGGGAGTGCAGACTCCCAGGGCTGAACATTTTGCTTGTCTTTTGCTTTTTGGTGGTGCCTTAAGGGCTAGAGACCCACCCAGGGACGCCATCTATTGCAATAAATCTCACTTGCAATATACTAAATATAGGATTAATATTTATTGGAGGGTATTTTAACATCATGGAAACAAGTTAAACCTTAGGACGACTCCTGAAGATAGGGAGATCCAGACGATGGATGTCAATCTCCAAGAAAACAGGAATAAAGGGGCACTCAAGATTCCAGCAGCCCCTTTTCAAAGGGGTTGGCCACACCCCGTTCAGGCTCTCAGGACTCTAGAGACACGCCTTCCAACTTTATCAGCTAACACCCAAATCCCACCACAATTATGTGTTGGGGAGAATTTCCAGTAATCTAATAATGGATACACACACATACATACATGCACGCACTTCTGTGTGCCCTCCTCTTGAAAGGAAAAAGGAAAGAGATTTAGATTTTACTGCATTTACCTTCAAATTAGACTAGATATTATTTTATACTTTTGTTTTATATCTCTGACTACATAGGTATTGATGGATATGTTTCATCAAGATGTAGAAGACATAAATATATTATCTTTAACTGATGAAGAACCTTCCACCTCAGGAGAACAAACTTACTATGATTTGGTAAAGTCCTTCATGGCAGAAATTCGACAGTATATAAGGGAATTAAATCTAATCATAAAAGTTTTCCGAGAACCCTTTGTCTCTAATTCCAAACTGTTTTCATCTTATGTAAGTATATTTTTTTTTTGCTATTTTTGTATGTGTTATTAAGTTTCACTTCCAATTTGAGCTTACACAATTCATGACTTCTAATTTTTAAGTTGTGGGACTTAAATTCATGATCATAAATAAAGTGCTATGGCAGTTTCAAGAGATTAAACATCAGAAATTGAAAGACAAAATCTAAAATAGACTAAGTAAATGAAAAATGAAGTCACATAATCCATTTATTTCAAGGAGTAAAGCCTCTTGTTTTAAGTGGAAGATATTTTTAATTCGGTTGACTCATTTGAATCATTTAACTGATACTTATCAACAGCACCTGTATTGTTGGGCATCTTATTTAGATGAGTAAGAAGCACTCCTTTCTAACTAGTGAGGGCAAAGCTGTAAATATAAAGTGCATTCAGGTGTCACATAGAACTGGAACAGTGGTACAACTGGGAGCATGGAGGGACTGGAGTTTAGGCCAAACAGACTAGTCTCAAGATAGTATCCACTTTCTCATTAACCAAGAGGGTCATCAGTGAAGCCTAGACTGTGGCCAAAGAGCCTGGTGACTGATGGGAGAAGTGCTCCACAGGAACAGACTCGCTCCAGTTACAGAAATGAGTGGTGACAGTTAAACAAGAAAGGAGCTGGGGCTGAGGGTGCAGCCCTGTGGCCAGGCACTTATCTAATATGTGTGAGACTCTTGGTTCAGTTCCCACCACTACAGAAATTAAATAAAGAATTAGATTCCTTAGGTTTATAAATATACTAAGCACTATCTATTGAGTTAGTTTAAATGTATGAGATGCATGGCGTTTTACTTCTAGGAAAAGAGTAAAGAGAGACAAAGATACTTTAGACAACAATCAAAAACCCAAACTTACTGATGTTCAGCGTCATTGATTATCAGAGAAACACAAGTCCAAAGCACAGTAGGATATTTTCACACACTTAATAGAAGTACTTTAAAAAGTACTAGACACTGAGATTAATACAGAGTGGCTGCTTATGGTTTATAAGATTTCCATGTTACTTGTGAGAGATAAATGAGGGATGTTTTAAGACTGGCATTTTTGTAACATACTGCCACATTTTCTGACAATTCTATTAGTTTTTTGCCTAGAAGAAACAAAACCATAGTCCTTACAAAATAACAGCTTTATTTCTAATAGCTCTAATGGGTGATAGCTCAGCGCCTATCAGGAGATTGTGACTTAGATAGCTGCTCACCCAGAGAATGAAGAACTTACACATCCACCCAGATAGCTGGATCTCAGCAACATGAGCAGGGAACACACTTGCTCTGGCAGTGAGGATGGTGGGGATTGATGCAGATAAGACATAAGAGAACTTTTTAAAAATATGTTTTGATTTTATTTTATATGCAATTGTTTTCCTGTGATGGTCTGAAAAGGGCATTTGATCTCCTAAGACTGGAGTTATAAATGATTATGACCTGCCCTGTGGGTTATGGGAATCGAATCCTGGTCCTCTGAAGGAGCAGCCAGTGCTCTTAACTGCTGAGCTATCTTATCTCTCCACCCTTACAAAGAAACTTTTTAAGACAAGAAAATATGGATAGTGACTGAGAGGTTACAAAGAGGGATAACTACATACAGTCTCACCATAAATTACGTTTAAAATAAATATCTCTTATCACATACAAACCATTTCTCAAAATTAATTTGACAGAAATAAAAATAGTAATCAATAGATTTTAATAGAACAATATACAATTATATGGTCTCAGAGACCATATTACAACTAACCTGTATGAAATGACCAGTTTATTAATGCCACTGTATTTTATCCATTTGCATGGAATGTTGAGAATAGGCAGGTGCACATAGACAGAAATTGTAGAACTGTGGCTGCAGAGACTGTAAATAAAATGGCGGGAAATTAATCTTGTTAACAAGGTATTTTTTGTGGTAATGACTTTAGTCTAAGTATACTGAAATCATTGAGTGTACATTCTATAAGTACATTTTATAGTGTCCTTAAATAGTCCACACGTAGGAAGATTATACTGTGTGAAAATGAACGTTTTGGTGAGATCTTACGCATTTATTTCTCCCTATTTAGCCCTGTCATTGCTGACTAAAATACGTTCTTGCTTTAGACAGTTTAAGTCCCATGCACATTACCCTCAGCATCCCCAGTCTCAGAAAACCAGTTATTTTATATGTTAATTAAATCTCAATGGAAGAATTACACAAGAGACAAAAGAATATCACAGTTTTTTTGATTAGACTATTAATATATTCCTTCATTTTTTCTTTACATGTCTGGATAAAATTATGTATGCAAGTAAAGCTACAGTTTTCTTCATGTGCTAAATATTTTTCAACCAAAATATTGTATCACAACAAATTTAATGCAGAGACAGACAAGACCCTGTTGTCTGGTAATCTGTGTTGAGGATTGGTAGAGTATGGTGTTTTAAAACAAAAACATTGACAATGACAGAGACGTGTATTTCTTAGTTGTATATCACAAAAAAGGGATTTTTGAGGTGTTTTTATTATATCATTAAAATTTCTTAATATATTAAACATTGATTATAAAATGATTTTATTTACTAAAAGATATCTTATTATACAGTATGACTGAACTACTTACTATTCTTTGCATTTTCTCCACAGGATGTAGAAAACATATTTAGTCGTATAGTAGATATCCATGAACTTAGTGTAAAATTACTGGGCCATATAGAGGATACTGTAGAGATGACAGATGAAGGCAGTCCCCACCCATTAGTAGGAAGCTGTTTTGAAGACTTAGCAGAGGTAAGTACGTCATCACATAGCAAAAGAAGTTTGTTTATAAGTCTACATTTACATTAGAAATGAGTTCATAATTCCTATTTTCAGTTCAGGTCTCAGGTAATTAGGTTATAAATGCATTATTGCTTCTTTCTCAGAGTCCTATCAACATTTATTGTTATCAGACACTGAAAACTTCTTTCCCAGAATCACAGAGAAGTAACACTACAGCCAATCCTGGTGTTTCACTGTGAATCTTTCATGGAAAGACCAAGGCAAGCTAGTGAGTCACAGGTTGGCTGTAGGGTCTCTACTTGTAGTTTACTGGGCAGAACACTGCTATTTATTACTTGTGTGTCTCCAGGCTTCTGTTTCTTTCCATACATTTGTAAAGTAAGGAAAGTAACAATAACAGGACTCAAAGATAACCTCCTTTAAATATTTGGCAAATTCCCTTTACATAGTACACTAATCAGTATGTGATAGCCACATCAGTATTTAGAATTGCAGCAATGAAGTGACTAGGAAACTCAGGTCCAAGGCCCAGATAGTTGAGTTACCATGGGAAGTCTGGTAACCTTGAGCATTTCAGATTCTAAATGTGAGTTAGTTTTAATAAGTCATCACTGTGGTAGCCATTTTGAAGTCTCCTGCTTTGGTGTTTTATTCTAAAACCCATTTCATCTTTTCTTACACAGTGCTGAGCTTGTGGGAAAGATAGAAAGAGAGAGGAGCTGGGGGTGTAGCTGTGTTGGTAAAGTCTCCCTAGCACAGTGAGTGAAGACTGTTCAGTCTTCAGAGCAATATAAATTGTATGGTGATACACACCTTGCAACCCTTTAATCTCAGCAATGGGAAGTGGTTGCAGAGGTATTGGAAGGTCCATGTGATTCTCAGCTACAGAGCAAGTTGGATGCTGGACTAACACTGAATGAGCTGTATGAGATAGACATCTTAGTTTGCTTTCTCTTGCTGTGAGAAAACACCATGACCAAAAAAAGCTACCTGAGGAAAAAAGGGTTGATTTGGCTTATAGTTATGGTCTGTCAGCAGGGATGCTAGAGGAACCTGCAGGCAGGAACCAAAAGACTGTGGAGGACAGCTGCTCACTGGCTTGCTCAGCTTGGCTTTATATAATCCAGGACCACAAGACCAGGGATGGCACCACCCACAGTGGACTTGGTCCTTGTATATCAATCATCAGCCCAGGCCAGATAGTTTGGGAGTATTTTCCTTAATTGAGGTTCCCTTGTATATGACTCAGTCTTGTGTCAAGGTGACAGAAAAACTAACCAGCACAGAGATTGTTTTTCAGAAAACAGACAAAAATCATGAGGTGGTAGGAACCTCTCAAGGAATTCAGAAACTGGGAAAGAATACTGGAGGGACTGTCTACTACAAAATGGCAGAAAAGGAACAGGGTGAGACAGTTGTCTGCTGGGCAGTGGTGGCACACGCCTTTGATCCCACAAGGCAAAGGCATTCCTGTCTCTGAGGTCAAGCCCAGCCTGGTCAACAGAGTTCCATAAAGCCAGGAACACAAAGAGAAACATCCTCAAAAAACAACAACAAAAAGACAGACTTGACTTGCCCTTATTTGTAGTCAGTAGTTAGTGAGTACAAGTAAGTTTATCATGGTGGCTTAGAGGAAAGAGCAGCATTTCTGTGCTGTTAACACCTGTTGGATTATAGAGCATTAAAGGCAAAAGCTGCCATGTGTGAGAAGATGCTCACTAAGAAAGCAGGGTAGGCGAGGTGGCTCCAACCATAAAACACTGTGCAGGCTTAACAGCCTGACTTGGTCCCTGGGTGAGTTCCATCTTAGAACTGTGGTAGAAAGAGAACTGACTCCCAGAAGTCCTAAGATCTGCACACACCTGTATATACATACATGTACATGATGATGATGCCAATAATAAAAAGCCTAAACGTATATATGACCTTTGTTGAAAAAAACTGTAAAGTATTTGGTTCATACAGGATGTATAAATAAACAGAAATACACACTATGCTGAGTTTATGGTTGGAAAAGCTCAGTGTTACATTAATGTTAGTAGCCAGTGTACAAAAATTGATCTTTAATGTCGAAGAATGAGTGTGAAGATTGAGTTGTGTTGCAAGTTCTAGAGTAGTCTGTGCTAGCCACACAGTGAGAATCTCTCACCTACCACCTACTACTCACTCCCATGCTACAAGAAAAGAGACAAAATCAATTTAGAGGAGCAGCAGACTGAGGAAACTTGCTCTATTACACATTTAGACTTATTAAATAGTAATATCAGTATAGTGTTGCTACCAATATAGACAGACAGTGAAACAGAATGGAGTTAGGCTGCATGTGGCACAGATAGCCTTAGCGGAGACAGAACAAAGATGTAAGGAAGCTGATGCCGCATTGCACCTCATGATGATCAGGGTGTTCTCATACCTGTTTTCTACTAACTCATAGGAAGTAGTTTTTAAAAAACACTGAAAGTAATTAATACATAATATTTGTTTTCCTTTTTGCCTACTATATTATTCCAATTTTCTCTGCTAGAATTAGCTTTTATAGAAATAAATACTTGTTAGAATCTGAGGCTCTGCATTTTTGTGTGTGTCTGCGTGTGTGTGTGTGTGTGTGTGTATGTGTGCTGTCACATACACATGTATGTAGAGGTCAGAAGACAGTTTGTGTAAGTCTGTTGTTTCCTTCCACTCTGGGTCCCAGGGATTGAACTTAGGTCCTCTGGCTTGAGAACAGATGTCTCTACTCACTGAGCCATCTCTGTCCCTCCTGTTTTATGATTAGGGAAGATAGGAAAGATCTTATTCTTTTTGCTAAAATCAATGTATCTCCTCTGTATTTCCCCAGAAAACATCAACACTTTTGTAGACCTCGGGTGATATTAATAATGATGGGGGTTTTTTTTTGCAGTTGAGATTGTTAGTTTTGTGAAAACTGGAACAGAATTATAGCTGATAGAAAATGCTACTTCTGATTTATAAAACAGAAAAGTAAACATCCAATACACAAAAAAATTAGATGTATTTGTTTTATATATTTTGCCTGCATGTGTGTATATGTGTCACATATATTCCTGGTGCTCTCAGAAGCCAGAAGGAATCAGATCTTCTGGAACTGGAGCTGTGGGTGGTTTTGAGCCACTGTGAGGGAACCTGGGTCCCGTGCTAGAGCAACAGGTGTTCTTAGCTGCTGAGCCATTCTCCAGCCCAGAACCTTTAAATCTGAGAAAATAAATACCTAACATCAGCATTCTAGTTGTTCCTGTCTTATTTAGTCACACACATTTACTGCTTGTCGTTCAAGTTAAGCTGTCCTGTTTTCTAGAACCAAGTCTGCCCACTCTTAGGACAACTTTGAGTTCTCTTGGAATCCTTAACAGAGAAGTATCTTGGTGTACATTGATCCTGCCACTTAGAAGAAAGAACTAATATATTTTTTTACTTGAGAATATTAGATTTATTCTGTTAAAATTCTAAAAACTACTCCATTTTCATTTGGAATCCTGAAAAGAAATATTGTGTTCATAATTTAATCTTTTGTATTTTGGGTGGTGGATCATTTATATTTTACCTTGAAGAAAGATTATTTATGATTATTCTTACTTTACTGTTTTTATTTTTTAAGGAACTAGCATTTGACCCATATGAATCATATGCTCGGGATATTTTACGACCTGGATTTCATGACCGTTTCCTCAGTCAGTTATCAAAGCCTGGGGCAGCACTTTATTTACAGGTATAGTGATTATTAAATCAAATTTCACAATGTCAGAAAAATAAACTCTAAAAAAACTTAAATCACTTCCTTTTTTAGTCAATAGGTGAAGGCTTTAAAGAAGCTGTTCAGTATGTTTTGCCCCGGCTGCTGCTTGCTCCCGTGTACCACTGTCTCCATTACTTTGAACTTCTGAAGGTAAGAAAATTTTCATAAGTATTTATAAAGCATTGGTGTCATTTTATTGGTTGATTGGTTGATTGATTGGTTTTTTTGAGACAGGATTTCTCTGGGTAACAATCCTGGCTGTCCTAGAACTCACTCTGAAGACCAGGCTGGTCTCAAACTCATAGAGATCTGCCTGCCTCTGCCTCCTGAGTGCCAGGATCAAAGGTGTGCGCCAATACTGCTCAGCTAAGGTGTCATTTTTTTGCCACTTCATTTGCAAATTATTATGTGAGCATCCACATTCCTTACTGTACACTCACTTTCTTTGTCCAGCTGAGAAGCAATTTTAAGTAAATGTGCAGATGAATAGCATGTTTTTCTCACTTTATACTTGAACTGTAAAGCAATTGTCAAATTTTATTTTTAACCATGTAGCCTTTTTGCTTAGACGGGTGACTGCTGGAAAACAACCATGAGGTGCGCATCCAGGCCTCTGTTTGAGGACCTCAGTATTTCAGGGACTCATCAGAGATCGAATAGGAAATTAAGGCTAACGCAATAAAAACTTAGTTCAATAGATTTTCATAGTTTAGTTTCACAATCATTTCTGTTAAACTTACTATTGTTACTATTTTAGAAGCAGTGAATTTGTATACTAGTAAAAATTCTCTAATCGATCATAGTTAAAATATTAAGTAATGACTTTCTAAAGGATTGAGTAGCCACATAAAACTTTAAGTTTAAAGAAATATTGTGTTCATAATTTATAAATATTGTGTTCAAAATTAATTTATAAATAAAAGCAAGACACTTTGATGATTTGAAAGGCTATAAAATCTGAGTGGTTTAATAAGACACATTAAGGGCTGGCAAGATAGAGCTGTGGCTGGCACTTGTCACACAGCCTAGCAAGTTCAAGTTCAATCTTAGGAGTTCACAGAAGGGTGGAAGGGGAGAACAGTGCCACAGAGTTGTTCCTGACTGACCTCCATGAACACGAGTGCTCATGCCACTGAGACAAGTGGATCACTATGAATTCGAGGCCAGGCAAGACTACATAGAGAATTTTAGGCTAATCTGGGCCACAGTATGAGACCCTGTCTTAGGGACAGAGGGATGATTTTCATTATACAGATAATTAAGATTTCCAAAGTTTATAGCGATGGTAATTGAATTTTAAAAACATCCTTTAGGACTTTAAGATTTAACATTTTTCTATTGATTTAAGAATGTATAGCCCTGAATCATACTATGACTTAAATTACATCGCAAAGTGAACGGAATATGAGTAGTACACGGAGAAAAAACTAATTGACCCACAGGCTGCTCTTTTGTTCTAGTCTGGATTCTTTCAGCATTAATGTTCTGCTTGTCTTATTTATTTTGCATGTGCATACATAAGCACATGCAAACACATGTACACAGTGTGAGGCCAGAGGACAACCTGCAAAGTTGGTTCCCTCCTTCTACCATGTTGGTCCTAGAGTCCCTGTCAAGCCATCTTGCCAGTCTTACTTGTACGCCAGTTTGTATTGGTTGGTATGTTGTTCAACTGCGTGTGTATGTGTGACAGAAGTCAACACAGGGTCTTCTCCAGTGACCAGCTTATTTTGGGGGTATTTGACAGTATCTATTAATGAGCCAAGAACTTGCCAATTCAACTAGATTTGCTGGCTAGCCATTTTTAGGAGTCTGCCTGTCTCCACCTTACCAGTTTTTGTTGTTTTTGAGGCAGAGTCTCTGCAGCCTCAGTTGTCCTGGAACTCAGTATAGATCAGGCTGGCCACAAACTCTCAGGAATCTGCCTGCCTCTCTCTCCCAAGTGCTGGGAAACATGCATGTAACCTCTAACTTGGCTCTGGGGATCTGAACTCCGGCCCTCAGTCTTGTATGGCAAACCCTTAAGCAACTAAACCATCTTTCCAGCCACCTCATTGACATAATCTAAATAAATGAAGAAAAAAATCAGTATACACTAGCATATTAAAAGCATTGCAAAATTGTATAATATAGTAGTGTATTTGTAACTCATTTAGGAAAAGTACTGAAGAGGTTCTAATATTCAGTCAACTAACACCCCCCCACACACACACATATGATTCTTGGTATTCTAATTTTTTTTTCCTTTGGGAAAGTGTTAACTTCCGAATGTTGGTAATTCTGGAAGCAGAAAACTGATTGCATGAGATCAGGGCAGATGGAGGCACGAAATGCTAAGATCTGAGGGCAGCTGGAACCTAACCATACTTAATCTGTATGTTAAATGGGTTTCGGGATTTTGTAGACATTGAAGTCTTTCTGCCTGCAAACTGTGTGGCTGAAGAAGTCACTTTACTTTTTTGAGCCCCGGTTTCTCTTTTATAGGAATGCTTATTTCCCTGTTTTCAGCTTAAAACACTGAATTTGTAAAGGTTACTTCATGTGAACACTTTTCATCACTAGAGAATCTTGTTTCTTACTGTCCTTAACACTTCCCTCACCAATCTTCCACTCTCCTTCGCCTGTCCAGAGTCTTTCTAGATAGAAGTCTTTATCGGCAGGCTTGGGCTCTGTCCATCACACCAACTTTGATTCTTGTCTTTGCTCTAACATCAGCATTGACTCTGTGCTCAACAACATGCTCTCTGTCCTTCTCTGACTCTCAGATCCAAAGGTACACTTGGTTCCCTGGCACTTACAACAGGAAGTCTGAAGTTTTGAGCCATACTGCTCTTTAGCTCTTAATCTCATCTCAGGAGTTAGCCTTGCCCATGAGCTTCAGCAGCCCTGGATAGCCAGTTCAGTGCAGGGTGGTGTTTGTGTGTTTGTCTCCCATTTCCCATTGGTCCTGTGGAGTTCCCTATGGAACAGCCCTTTGTTCCCTGGGTTTCTCGGTTCACTAACTAACCTTATTGTCTTCAGAGCGCTTTAGAGTCTGCCTCATCCTCAGACAGTATAATCCTCAAAGAAATAGAACAAAGCCTTTGAATTCTCATGCCAGCACAGTACCTGACATTTAAATCATTTATTAAATGCTTGTTAAGTAATGAGTAGCAAAAATAGGTATTTTCTTAGAATTCCTATCTATTGTGTTGTTGTGTTGTATTTTAAAGGAAGTTTAATTTAAATTTTATGTATACATGTTTATTTGGAGAACTTAGAATGCCTTAAACTTTACAATTTCATAAAGTAAAATTTTGCTAGTATTAGCATAATACTGTCAGACTCAGAAATAGAGTAATATGGTACTTCCTAGAGGTTGGGAGCATTCGGGAGATATTTGTCAATTTATAGAAAATTTCAGTTAGGAGTGAAGAAAGAATTAGGGTTAATCAAGATATAATTAAGATGAATTTAATAAGCTTACTCAGGAAATATTAAATCATACCGAAGTGAGAGATTAAACTAAGGGGCTCTGCCTAACTTCTAGTTAACTTACTAACATATGTTGCCTAGGTAATGGAGGAAGATAAAAGAAATGAAATAGTTAGGCTTCTACTCTCATTAGAACTGGAGTTGGCTAGAGCTCTGCATTTGTGTAAACTTGCTCCTTAAAACCCGTCTCTTACCAGAGGAGTTCTGTTACAGTCCTTGAATAACTGACCTTGATTGCCAGCTGCTTGTGTCTGTTTGCTTATGATGACTGAGACTGTAATTCCTCTGTGAACTGAGAAGATGTGGCTTGCAGTAGGACCCTAACGATCACTTCTAGATGAACACATAGTAAGACTATAACAATATTATAGTCTACTCTAGAAGCGAGGGGAATTGTAATTGGGACTAGACCCCATTAAGCATTAGCTAAGGCCAACCCCACACTACCAGAGTCCTCCTGTCTGAGTGCTTGGGTGAGTTTCTCACTGGATTGAATCTTTTTCTCATGACAGGAAGAATAAACTTAAGAGATCTATTTTAGCATAGTATAGCACATGCTTCCAGCATCCAGGGCCTGGGACAAAGATGTGAGGCTAGCCTCAGCTACAAAGTAAGCTCTTACCTCAAAATAAAAAATACGTACATACATTCATACATTCATACACACACACACACACACACACACACACACACACACAAGAGTTAATGTACATTATGGTGAGTGCAGCAAACAACTATATTATATAGTTTTGAAAATTACTAAGAGTAAATTTTAAGAATTTCCATCTGAGAAAAATATTTCTCCATACATATTGTTAAAAATGTTTTTATCAAGCACCATGTTATATACAATTTTTACTTGTCAATTAAAAAGTACAAATTGTTATTAAACTTTTATTTTGGATCATGTATGTCTGTGTATGCTGTGAGTGCAGAAGCCCTCAGAGGCTAGAGTTTTAAACCCCCTGGATCTGTAATCACAGGCATTGGAGTGGGTACTGGGAATCAGACTTGGGTCCTCTGGGAGAACAGCATGTACTCTTAGTCACTGAGCCATCTTTCTGTCCTAAATTTTTATTAATTTTAACATTACTCAAATTCAAAACATGATTCCACCAAACAAGACAGTCCTGAGACATTAAAGATAATGGTTATGAAGTGAAGCCTTCTGCACTCATGGAACCATCTGCTCCCGTAATGTGGTTCTTCTATATGAAGTTTTGTTTGCTTTATTAAACAGAGTCAGACTAGATTGTTAGGACTAGATTTATTGGCCAGGAGTCTGAATATTAACAAATTGATTTAACAAAATAGTTAAACAACAAATTAATATCCTGGAGAATTGCCCCATTCTCTTTGCAGTATGCTGGGTCCATGTACCCTAAGGAAAAGTAAGTTCCTTTCATTTTAAAAATCAGGTTTTTATATATATACATATATATGTAATATGTACATACTTTTTTGTTGTTTTGTTTTACTCTGGAAGCTAAAACCAGTTGACAAGGCCTGCATCTTGGAAGGCCTAGGCTAGAGTCATCCATTCAGAGGGTAGTCTCACTCTAGGCTTTGCCTCCACCTGCCTCCATTCTTTGTATTAGAAAGGGAGGCCTACATGCCGGCACAAAATCTCCAGGTTAGTGGATTTAGGGGTCAATCATAATCTAACATGAGCTCATTTGATTAAACCTGCAAAGACTTTAAGTTGTAAATGGATTTTTCATGTCATTTCAGTTAATTGACAGTCATGAACGGTCATGAGCCTGCCTATTCATTTAAGTAAATGGTACTCACATTATGTGGAAGAAAAGTAGTTTGTAGAAATAAAATTACTAATTCATAGCTATTCCTTTTAAAAAGTACTATGTATTCTGCTTACTGATAAACTCATAAAATGATATTCCATGGAGATGGGGAAAGGAATGTGACTTCATAGTAGAATGCCTACCTGTTCATGAGGTCCTGGGTTCAGTCCTCAGTACCACAACCAAGAGCCTCAAAATTAAATACCACATATAATTTACTTTGTGTTAAAGTAATTACGTTTTAGTCTACAGAATATTTCTGTGAATATTGTTTTCATTTTCGTGTTTGAGACAGTTTGTCTTTGTGGCCCTGGCTGTCCTAGAACTCACGAGTCCACCTGCCTCTGCCTGGAATCAAGGACATGCCCCACCACTGTCAGTCTTATCATTTTTCTTTGACAGCTCTTTTACCCATCTGTCTCTAGCATTTCTGTCAGTCAGGGCCAGGAGCAGACGTGAATAAGCTTAACTCTTTAGCCCAGGCTGGCAGAAAACTTACTTTGTAGCCCAGCTAGTTTAAAGTTGTGGTGATCCTTCTGACACAGATTGCTGCATGCTGGATTAGCTAGGAACCACCACACTGGCTTCCCCACTGCTTTTACCTAAGGAAGGGTATGAGCGGGTCCTTTCCCGTGAAAAGATAAGTTTATCATCTATGTAGGACACACACATTTCAGTTATGCTTTAGAATATGATTTCTTAGGTGGCATTCAGTTATATGCAATATAATCTTAGTAGTGAGAGTGTGCTTGATAGGTAAATTTGCAGTGTTAGCAACAGCCACCCATGGATAGTAAAAAGAGAAAGCTTCTTGTCATTTACATGTGAATTACTATTGCTTTGTTTCTGTGACAACAGTGAGCCACCTTTTTAAGGATAATTAGCTTCAATTATTTTGCATCATTTTCCAGTTTAAATCAATTTAAATAAAAATAAAAGTGCACTTATGGTGAGGTCTTTATTAGTTGGGTGTGGTGACCTTTAATCCCAGCATTTGGGAGACAGACAGGCACGAATTCAGGGTTAGGGTTCTTGTGAGTTTAAGGCCACTTCTCCCCCCCCAAAAATGTTTTTATTATACTAAAATGTTAGATGCTTGCCTTTTAACTATGAAGGCAAAAATAACATTTAAAAGTATTTCATCAGAAAACTTTACTACGTATTCAAAAGTCCTGGGGCTGGGTATGTAGCTATGTAGATAAGAGTGCTTTTCTAGCTCTGGGTTCCATCCCCAACACTGTATAAACCAGACATGGTGTCACAAACCTGTAAACCTAGCACTTGGAAAGGGAGGCTGGAGGATTGAGAGGTCAAGGACAGCTGAAGGCACACAAGACCCTGTTTCAGAAAAAAAGAAAGCAAAAAAGAGGAAAAATATGTTGGGTTTGTGGTTTTAAAAAATATTAATATTGGAGAGATGGCTCAATGGTTAAGAGTCTTTGCTCTTCAAGTAGACACGAGTTCAGTTCCCAGTACCCACATGCCAGGTGGTAACTGTCTATAACTCCAGTTTCAGGGGGTGTGACATCCTTTTCTGGTCTCCTAGGCAAAACACCCGTACACATGAAATAAAATACAAGCAGTATTTTTCATATGCTGATATATTTCATATGCAACATGCAGAAAGACATAAAAGACTGAACCGTGAAACATGTTTAAATAGAAAATGATCTCTAAACAGAACTTTGTATGTTAGGTATATTTACTGAGTTGGTAAAATAAAATACCAGAGACAGGAGCTGGAGAGCTGGCTCAGTCTTGCTGCTCCCAGAAGACAAGAGTTCAGTTCCCAACATCCACGTAGGGTGGTTTAGAAAGAAGCACCTATGACTCCAGCACCCTCATCTGACACTCACACCGTGTAAGTCCACACCCACCCCCCTCCTACCTCCCCACAGGCACCCAATTAAAAATAGACCTCTAATGATGACAAAATACAGAGGATACAATATTCTGCCTAATTGTCAAATCTGGCTCTGTATACTACGGACTTGATGTCTCTGGACTTTACATTTACTCATTTGTGTAGAGGGTGAGCAGAGAGGTGGGGCACATGTCTTTAGAAGTCAGAGAACAACCTGAGGGAGTCAGTTGTCTCTCCCACCATGCGGGTCCTTGGGTCCTTGGGACTGAACGGAGGTCATCAGGCTTGACAGCAGCTTGACTCACCGAGTGATCTTTCCAGCCCTGAATTTTTTTTTTATTCTACGCTTAAGAATGTCTCTGTGTGCCAGGCAGTGTCAGCACACACCTTTATTCCCAGCAGAGGCAGGTGGATCTCAATGAGTTCCAGGCCAGCCTGGTCTACAGAGTGAGTTCCAGGACAGTGAGGACTGTTACACAGAAACCCTGTCTGGGGTGGTAGGGGTGAGGGGGATAACTCTGTCTGATACCATGCTAAATCCTATGGGAGTTAGGAGCAGTTCTGAGCTTTTTCTTTTTAGGATCATGAATGCTGAGTGCATACATGTTCTTTCACGCAGAGAACCTGGTAACAACATATAGTAATAAGATTTGTTCTGGGTCTGGAGCTCAGGCTGACCTCAGACTCCAAAGTGCTAGAATTACATGCATGTGCTACCAAACCTGGCAAAAACAATTTTTATTTTTTTCGGGAACAGTTTTTATGTTATCTGAGAACTCCCCCTCTCCCCTCCCCCCTTTCCAGGAACAGCTTCTGGTGTAGTTGGTGCTGTCTCTGCCTTCTGAGTACTGGGATTACGACGTCTGCCATAGTGTCTGCTTTATATAGTGTCAGAGAATAGAACTCAGGGCTTTATGAGTGCTAAGTAAACACAATACCAGTTATATATCCTCAGCCCAGAAAAACACTTCAGAAATGAAGCCAGAGGCTGGGGGATGGCTCAGTTGTTAGGAACACTCACTTGTTGCTTCTGCAGGGGATGCAGGTTCAGCTCCCAGCACCCACATATATTACCACTTGCAACTCCAGTTCTAGGAGAATCTGACATTTTCTTCTGATCTTTGTGGGCATGAAGTAGGCATGTAGTATACGTTCATATATGCAGGCAAAACATCCCTACACATAAAATGTAAAAAGAAGTATTTATGGAACATTTAAAGTTACCGAAGGAGAAAAAGTTGAGTGAATGTTAATTTTATCCTTGAATAAAGTGAGTTATTTGGCCTTTTGACCTCACAGCAGTTAGAAGAGAAGAGTGAAGATGAAGAGGACAAGGAGTGTGTGAAGCAAGCTATAACAGCTCTGCTTAATGTCCAAAGTGGCCTGGAAAAAATATGCTCCAAAAGCCTTGCCAAACGGAGACTGAGGTGAGTGTTCTCACTTTAAACTCTCCTTTCTGTCCTCAAAGCTGGGGTGTAAATCCTGGGCCTTAGCTCCCTCCTCAAGTAAACAATGGAGAAAACGATGTTAGTGACAAGCTTGGTCTTTCAGAGGAAGTGACATCAAAGCCAGGAGAATTTGTTATTGTTTGAAAAACCTTTCATATTTGTGCATTTTCCCTGCGTGCTCCCAGAAAGACCTCCTGAGGGGCAGCTGCCGAGCTGAAGGAGACAGAGCAAAGCTCAGGTAGACTTAGGCCAGCGTCATTGTTATGTCCAAGTCAGTCAGAAAAGACATTAATTCAGATAGCAGAAGCTTTCTTAATTACAGTGTGCTGTATGCTTTTATCTTTGGATCTTTTTCCTTTAAAAATACTTACAACTTACTTTCATCTCTCTCTCCTTTTTTAATACACCGTATTGGTCTACTTTTTGATATCTTGTAAATATTTAGTACTCAGGCAGACATAATCATTTTGTACCTGAATTTACATAGTTGAATATCAATGTTATTTTTATAACTCTGAAAACATTTGTGTGCTGTTTTAATTGCCAGAGTTGTATAGTTGCATATATTGTCTTTAGGGACTCAGTAAGCATTGTGTCAGCGGTGTCCCTTCCTCATGTGTGTGACCTGTAAGTCCTGTCTCTGTACTGACAGTGTCTCCTCCTTTACCCAGCGAGTCTGCATGCCGCTTCTATAGCCAGCAAATGAAGGGGAAACAACTAGCAATCAAGAAAATGAACGAGATTCAGAAGAACATTGACGGTTGGGAGGGCAAGGACATTGGACAGTGCTGCAATGAGTTCATAATGGAAGGAACTCTTACACGTGTAGGAGCCAAACATGAGAGACACATATTTCTCTTCGATGGCTTAATGATTTGCTGTAAATCAAATCACGGACAGCCGAGACTTCCTGGTGCTAGCAATGCAGAATATCGTCTTAAAGAAAAGTTTTTTATGCGAAAGGTACAGATTAATGATAAAGATGACACCAGTGAATACAAGCATGCTTTTGAAATAATTCTGAAAGATGGAAATAGTGTTATATTTTCTGCCAAGTCAGCTGAAGAGAAAAACAACTGGATGGCAGCACTGATATCTCTGCAGTACCGGAGCACCCTGGAGCGAATGCTTGATGTAACAATGCTGCAGGAAGAGAAGGAGGAGCAGATGAGGCTGCCTAGTGCTGATGTGTACAGGTTTGCCGAACCAGACTCTGAGGAGAACATTCTATTTGAAGAGAATGTGCAGCCCAAGGCTGGGATCCCAATTATCAAAGCTGGGACTGTGGTTAAGCTCATCGAGAGGCTTACATACCACATGTATGCAGGTAAGAGACATGAAGTCACTTGGGTTGTCTGTCTCTGCTCAAGCTGACTGACTGATTGGATGGGTAGGTTGTTATACCTGAAATAGAAAACTAGCAACAGGCAAGGACTTCTGATAGATAAGCTTTGACTAAAACCATCGCTCTATGTCTTTAAGGTATTTACTTCTACCACTTTCACATCCATTATTCTAAATCTAGAATCCTAGTTATAAAGAGAGAGAAGCTCACTTGTCTACAATTGCCCAGTACAAAGCATTAGGAATAGGATGAGCTATCAACACGAAGTGTCTTAAATTCCTGCCCTTGTATTACTGCTTTTCATATTAAATAATTGGGTTACAGACTATAATCCCCATCATCAAAATTATGCTGGTGGCAAGAATATATTGCCTTTTCTTGGTGTCTATTCCTATATCTATTTAGGAAATCTGCAAACAGTTTTATCTTAGCAGGTTAAAGACAGACCAGTCTGAACAACCTAGACAGATGCTAGGCAATATTAAGTACAGTGGTTAAGAGGTAAGAGACTCATAGAGTCAATCTCAATCTCAAAATTGTGATCAGTCTCAAAAATTAACGTCAAAATGGCTACCTTTGTGTGTTGAAAAACATTAATGAAATACCTTCTATAAAAGCTACTTAAATTTAAATGCAAATTTTCAGAGAATGTTTTTTCTTTAAAAGACATGTATTATTTAAAATCAGTATAACTCAAAATATAATATTCTTAAATACCTGAATATGAAAATTAACCTCTATCCTCATACTTCCCATTTAAATATATTTTTATTTTTAGAAAATGTATGGTTCTGGAAAAAGTATTTTTCCATTTTTTTAAAAGTCCTATACGTGAGTTCCCTGCTTCCTTTGGAGGTGTCCTAGTGCTAGTGAGATTAGGTTTTAATACCTATTTGTTTATCCACTGAAGTTAAACTGGATACCACTTAACAAGCTTTTCTGTTCATTTTATTCAATAGACAAGCAAAGCTTTATCTGGCTGGGAACTACCAAAGGGAGAGAAATTTGAATAGTATTTTTTTTATTAGTGTTCCCAACCCACTTCATAATATATGCACTATCCACGCATCCATATCTCTCTCTCTCTCTCTCTCTCTATATATATATATATATAATATATATATATAATTATATATATATATATAATTATATATATATATATAATTATATATATATATAATTATATATATATATATAACTATATATATATAATATAAGCTAGAGTTTAGTTTGGTTTTAGTTATTTGGACTCTTAGCAGGTAGATCTTTGAGGGCCTTTTTCATAGTAAACTGGTAGCATTTTTTTCCAAAGGTGAGTTTTTACCATAATTTGGCTTCTTGAAACATACTATTCCATAGTAGTGCACAGTAGCTGAGACATGCTGAATACTAAGAGAGCCTCATCTGGGGTTCTATATTATAATTTGTTACCTATATACTTCTGTGCTCACTGTGTTTATTACTCAAAATTTAAAAATATATATTAAAAAGAAAATTTTAGCTGCTTTATATTTATATAAAGACAAGTAGGTTACCTTTTTACATATAAAGTTGTTTTTAAGCGTTACAGCTTCAGAAATTATTACGACCTATCTATTCACTTTATCTTCATCAACCTTCTCTGTATTGTTTAAAATTATAGTCATGGTGGCCCACACCTTTAATCCCAGCACTCAGAAGGCAGAGGCAGTCAGATCTTTGTGGGTTCTAGACCACCCTGGTCTGTCTATAAAGTGAGTTTCACAATTGCTAGGGCTACACAGAAGGACCCTGTCTCCAAAAAAAAAAGAAAAGAAAAGAAAAAGAAAGAAAGAAAGAAATCAATAACAACAAAATTATAAAAAATACTTTGTTAACCCAAAATTTGTGGATTTAAAATACTCTAATTTTTTGGCAATAAAAGCTCAAGTTATACATCTTGCCACATTGTCTTTGTTTTTAAATCCTTGTAATTTAAAACCTATTCGTTTTATCCTCAATACTGTTTGCTGTTTGCTTTTTAAGACAAAGACAAAGCAAAAGTAAAAGCGATATAAGTCACAATGAAAAGCCAACGTTTGAACTGAATAGTGATTTTCCCTACAGTGGTAAATACTGGAGACTCAGTAGAGCAAGCTGTTCTCTTTTTTTAATCAAAAGTCAGTATTCTGAAATCTACAATCTGTTTTTATAACATTTCTGTAAATTTTTAACTGATGTATTTAACAATTTATGATTAGCAGTTCTAAGCTTCAACTAAATATTTGTTTTCTGGGGAACTATGTCCTTTATTTTGGCAAATCTTTTTTAAATGACTATACTGTAAAATGTACTCAGTAAGCGGATAAGTGTCGTGTGGTCCAGCAGCCGCCATTCCTTGTGTGTGTGATGCTACTGAGGTTGTTTTGTCTCGTTATCACATCTATCTGATGACTGCTGTCAACTCAAGCTTCTGTGTGAAGTGATATTTTCTATGCTATCTCTTAATATAATACTTAAATTTCTAACTTTACACAATTTAGATGAAGTTTACTGAAATTTAACCTAATGAGATTTTTCTTTTTAAAGATTTGTAAAGTTCTTTGTGTTTATATCAATGTACCCTGTGTGTGCAGTGCTAGTGGAGTCCAGAAAATGTCAGATTCCCTGGGACTGGAGTTATAGGAAGGAATTTGTTAAAAGTCAGAGTCGGGTCCTCTGCAAGAGCAGCCAGTGCTCCTACCTCTGATCATCTCCAGTCACAGTTTTACTTTCTAAAGTTAAAAAAAAATTGAAATCCTTCCAGTATATAAAAAAGTATGTTATAACTAAGTTTTTGGCATCCTTTGTCCTGTTTTAAATTTTAATTGAATGTTTTTATCTCATAGTATGTGACAGGTGTGACTGGAAATCACCAGCAGCTTTGATGAGTTCTGACCTTAGAGTGTGGAAAGCAGTGTTAATAATTAGTTTACTAGCCATTATTTGGTTTCTGCTCATCGAAGTCCTTACTTGCAGTATAGAATTACAGCGTCCGTTACTAGCTTGTCACAGGCAGTATAGGACGCACTTTGATAGATATCCATGGATTTGTGACATGAAAAGCAGTCTGATAAGGTCTTCTCCAGCTGAGTGACAGTGAGAACAGATAAAGTTATCACTTGTCTTGAGTAAACATTAGTCTGTTTTTCCTTTTCCTCAGTCTCCCCAAATAAAGGAAGGGTTTACGGTTTGGCTGGTTGGTTATTAGCACAGTACAGGTTATGGCGTACACTGAAACAAAAGCTCAGGGTGTAACTCACCTTTTATTAATAGTACATGAGGAGATGTCATTAACGGTGGAACAGCACTTAGACATTACCTACATTATTATAAGTTGCTCAGACTTACTGAAAAACAGGAGAGAAAACTGGATTCTACATGATTAACTCAGGCTTAACTTGGCCTCAGCTAATTTGATTTCTCAAAGTCGCAATAGATTACAGATGAAGGCTACACACCTACAGTGCCAGGAACACCCCACACCCTCAGTTTATAAACAAGAACCCCAGACCTCTGAGGGTGTTTAATTTGCTAGAAACCCTATCATTTAATTACAGAATGAAGTCTAGAAATCATTGCTTTATTCAGCAGAACATATGTCCATATCCCATTGACACTTAAAACTGAGTTTTTTTAAAGTTATTGTAATATAACACTTTAAAAATTGATACATGATTAATTATTCTATTAAGCAAATGGAGTTTTAATTACTCATGATGGTTATTCATTTGGAGCAAATACAGGGATACTATGAAGAGATAGAGTTTTGTTTTTCATTGAATAGGTGATAAGTTCTGAGTACTGTGATGTATAGATTTGTGTGCAGTTAGATCCTGTCCATCTCTTATTTCTGGGCATAAAAACTATCCCACCACTGGCCTCTAATCTTTAGCCCTGTTGCTTTATTTACTTATCTGTGTTACTGAGGGAGGACAGGTAGCCAAGCAGGCGGTCGGTCATCAGCCCCTAGTGCTGGGGTTACAGGTGTTTGCCACCAGGTTTCTTCCTAACAGCCCGTAACTGGGCTACCAGAGCAGCTCATTCTAAAAGCAGAAAGCTTTCTTGGAAAATACATTTCTATCTAGGCAGGTAAAATATGAGTAACATCCATGAGTGATGACAGCCTGGTGTACAGTCTAATTTATATCCTGTCTTTCATCCCCAGGGTTTCTGGACATAACAGACTTGGGGGAATTCATCTTGAATTCTGGAAGGAAAACTACTCAGTTGGGTGGATTATTTTAAATTTGGCAGTGATGCAGAGGGACAGTTTCCTTACCCTCGAGTAAGCAATCACAAAGCAGTGTCACAAGGGAAAGGAGAGCAGGAAGTTCATTTCACAGAGCTGGTGTCGACAGTGAAATCAGCTAGTTATGAGTAACAACAGGGTAGAAAAATGGGTGATGGCAGTATATTAGTCTGGTCGTGTATGGTAGACAATGAGATGGCATTGAGGCAAGGGTTAATGGTAATTTAGAACACACTGGAGTGTGGAAAACTGTTTTCTTTATGTGGTAAACTTTTGTAGAAGATAAAATTGAGAAAATTTAACATCTTTTTCTTTGATGTACTTACTGCTATCTTTGCACTCGTACATAAAATGTTCAAGATTCTACATTAAATTTGAGTCTATATCTTGTATAAGTTCAGTTTAGGCGTTTAACTTTTAAAGTTTCTGAACAATTTTTCATCTATAGGGCAGTGCTCTTCTATTTTTAAACCCTGATTTTTTTTTAAGTGTTTGTGCGTCAGCATAGCGTCTGTTTCCTTTTTTTAAGGAATTCAGAAGTGATTGTTTATAAGCCCTTGCTGAGGAGTGTATTGTTTCTTGAGGTTTTAAATGGCTGTATTAAAAGGGAGTATTATCACATGCGCAGACATCCTGATTAACTGTTGCACGATGGTGGATGGGGGAGGGGCGTTCTTCATAAATAGATTTGTAATGTAATACAGTTGAGGTTCAGAGGATTTTGAAAACTTGTATACCAAATAACAAAGAATTACCCAGGGGTGGGGTCAGCTAGAAGGCCAGCAAAAAATAGTAACCATGGTATGGGGATGTAGCTCAGTTAGTTGAATGCTTGTCTAGCATGCATGAAGCTCTGGTTTCAACCAGCACATACCTCATAAACTGGTGTTGGCACATGCCTGTCATCTCTGCCTATAGCACTCGGGAAGTAGAGGCAGAAGGATTAGATGTTCAAAGCCACCCTCAACTACATAGTCAATCTGAGATACATGAGCGCAAAAATCACAAAAATAACTACAGCTTATAGTTGAAGCGTGGACTTATGCCAAGAACTTAAGGGTAGATTGGTAGATATTTGTATAAAGAAAGAGAGGAGAGGAGGAGGCAGAGAAGCTATGAACATGGTAGGAAAAGGTAAGAAGATGTTACCTCTGGTGTGTTAGGAAACTGCAGGGCTATGTCTGAGTGGTCTGTTTCCAGAGTAACCTTTGTTTACACCCTGAGAGGGAATATCAAACTGTGCTACTCTGGGGCTGTTTTTTTTATTTGTGAATATTGTTGGGCTTGTACCTTAACGCCCTCTGCTGGACTTCTCTTCTTTTTATGTTTGTCTCTTATTTCTGAAATATCATTTCTGAATTTGAGTAGGTACATAACTGCCACAGCAAACAGCAATGTATTGGTTCTTATCATTGTCTGTTAAATGGAAGGCTATTCATTTAAGGTATATAATCTGTCCTTAATGCCGAGGATTTTTATAATATCAGATTTTTTTAGCCCTTTGTATTGTCATAGGATAAAGGTCTCCTGATTGAGTCATTGAGATGGAGAAATCAATAACAGACACAAAAATAGCTTCTGGAATATGTGTATAGCTTTTCTTTATAAAATTTCAAAATACAGGTAAATCCTCTCAATAAGTTTGCTTTTGATTAGAAGTTGTGTGTGTGTGAGAGGGTGTGGTGGGGGGTGAGGGGTGGGGGAGGAGCCAGCATGGGAATATGGCTAGCTTTTAATTTCTTTTTTAGTGTTTAGGCTTTTGCCAGTTTTCTTGGAGCACTTTACTTCCTCCGCATACTCCACCCTCCCTTTTGGCAAGGCTGCTGTCAGCTTCTAGCCAAGATAACAACAAATTAAGTTTCAGTCACGTGAGGCCACACTAAGGTGGTGGTGACTGTGGGCATTTATTCCACTGGCCAGGACCGTAAGCCTCCAACAGTCACAGGAAGAACAGCTACTGCTTTCTAACCAGACTGTTCACTCCCAGTGAATTGCCTTCTGATTCGTTGATAAATTCTGTATTTTTAGATCTCACAGCTAGGTAAGGCTCATGGAAATCCTCTGAGCTGGGGATGTATCTGACTTGGGAACAAGAGCACCAGAGGAGGAATCATAGGCCATGTTCTCTTCTGTAGTTGTCCTGACTTACCCTGGAAGCTGATGCCATAAGTGTAGGTGAAAACTCAGTTGCATGGTACCAATGGACATTCTGAACTGACTGGTATGCAACTGAGGTGCAGCAGCCTTTCCCGGTATTATCATGAGTTACTGAAGTAAAGAAATGGCTTAAGGAAAAGCACAGTGTTTTAAAGTAGATTTGGCCTAAAATGATAAAGAGACCTCACTTTAAAAATAGCCATACTTTTCTTAAAGCATTCTTTAATTTACTTAGCACTTGGTTCCTCTTCTGTCTGAAACCCAGAGCCATTAGCCTGACGGTGGGTGACATTTGAGAAAAAAATGGTAGTGAATGTGGATGTTAGGTTGTCAGCCTGAAATAGACCTGTATTTGAGGAGGAGTGGATCCACACTCTCATGTACACCACAGCCCAGAGATGCTGTGATCTCCTCATCTAGGATACAGAGCTCTCTCCAGAAGAACAGCCGAGCATCCCAGCTGTGGCTGCCGCTGTTGCTTCCTGAACACATGCTATTTTGAGAAGCCTCACCTTACAAATAGATTTGCAGAACAGGAAGAAGGTTCTTGGAAGGGAGGGTTGTGATGGAACCGATAAATATCTCTGTTTTAAAATCTCGTACAGCCTTCTGTTTTTAAATCTTTTCTTCTGGATGAGACATTAGTCTTTAACTGAGGATCTCTGTAACTGAAGACAAACAATAAAATACCAACAGAAAGGAAATTATTAAAATATTTTATGTATTTAAAATACTTTTTATCAGTAACCCATTCTAGCTTTAGGAGATATAAACTAAAGGAAGGATTATTAAATAAAACCAGAGAATATTTTAGCTGGAGTATGATTGTACATGCCTGTAATCTCAGAATGTGGGAGACTAAAACAAGAAGATTATGAGTTCAAGGCCAGCCTGTCCATCTAGCTAGGTCCTGCCTCAAAGCAAAAAACTTCCACAATAATATCCTTTTGTTTTACAAATTTTTCTTCAAGTTGAAAAAAAATTAAATATTTTCAGCCCAGGGCTGTTTGATAGTTAAATCATATCATTATCTTGATGATAATGTATACCAACAGATTAGATCAGAGTACTAGTTCGTTATAAATCTATGAATGAGGTTTAGGTAGTTACTTTGAGATCTTTTAAGGCTAACATTATGGTGTTTCTTAGAATCAACTTATATAAAAATTTTCTAAATGTACACTAATTTTACTTAACCTTGTTCTAATAAAAGACTTCTTATAAAACTTTGATCAATGCCATCAGTGAATATACCATCAGAATTTACCCATGTCCATAATGAAAACAGGGAGATGTTCCCACAAAAGACTCAAGTTAACTGATGCTCTCCCTCCATTTTAAAGGTTTAGGACCAAGTGTGGGTGGGCCTTAGTGAAATCTAAGTTGTGGAAGTGAGACTGTATGCTGTGTATCTTTGGCTGGTCTCGGATTCCCAAGGAGCTCTGTCTCTGCCTAAGAGTGAAGGCCTATGCCATCACACCCAGAGAGTGCGACGAAAAAGGGACTTTCTCTCCTTTATGCACAAGACAGTGGCCTGGGAGAGATCAGGGCAGGCAAGTCTAGGACAGTCGTCTACTCTGTGAGCCTCCGTTTTATTTCATGCAGAGTAGACCTTTGAAGGGGTCAGAGCCTCCTGCTCTGACTGAACATTCATTGTAATTGCTTCAAATGACAGAGTTGGGAACAGATAAAAAAACAAGAGCTTTTTAGAGCTACTTTTGTATTATCTGTGTCCATATATACTCGTGAGAAACACAAACACTCGGTGTGTGTATATCTAAGAGGACAGCCTTTGGGATGTGATGATCCTGAACTTGGGGTCATCAAGCTTGGGTAGCAAAGGACTTTTTTTTAACTGCTGAGCCATGACATGATATTTTTAATAGTTTGGGGGGGGGGTTGTTTAGTTTTTAGCAGTTATAAATAAGGCCTCTGGCAATTGACACCCTTTAAAAACTACTTAGCTTACCCGTAAGATCTAGTTTCTTGTTCTTTGCTCTATTAGTTAACATGATTTATAGGGTTAGGAAACATCATAGCTAATTAAACTGATGTCAGAAAATGGATAGGTTATTGCTATTGCCATCTGAACTAACAGGTCCTTTTTTTTATTGCATATTCCTTTTTTGATGATAAATTTGAGATAGTACAAGAAATCAGTTGATTATATTTTAAATAGTGTTATGATGTTTTTCTAAAGGAACTGCCTTAGAAAGCACTGTGGCTAACTATACATTATAAAGTCCAAAGCCATCTATCTGGGTAAAATAATTCTTTGATCTCTTTTGAAACTGAAAATAATAGTTTTAGTCATTGTTTACCTGAGACTTTAATACTTTTTCTTTTTCTTCTTAGATCCCAATTTTGTTCGGACGTTTCTTACAACATACAGATCATTTTGTAAACCTCAAGAACTACTGAGTCTTATAATAGAAAGGTCTGTCAATTGTAAATGTTTAAATTCTTTGGTTTTAAAAGGATTGAAGCACGTTTCCCATAAATGTGTCACTAAGCTTAACTGTAGTTGAACTCTTATGATAAAACCACTGGCTTTACAAAAACAGGCTACTCTTGGTTAAATAGATTTCTTTGATTTAGTTTTTAAAACTCCAACATTTTAGGGTTTAGGCTGCACTGTGGATTGAACCATGGGTCTTTGGTTCAATCTAAGCAGTATTCCCAGCCCAAACTAATCAAGTTAAAGAACTATATAAATATGTATGATTTGGACTCTAGGCTGGACATATGTGTATAACCCAAGAATCTGGGACATAGAGGCAGGAATATCAGGAGTTCAGAGTCATCTTTGACTATACAAAGGGAGTTTAGGGCTACCCTGAACCACATGAAACCATATCTTTAAAGTAATGTGACACTGGAAATTCAAATTTTAATGCTTCACAAATTCTGAACAAAATTTCAAAGTATGTATGTTGATTAAAATGGATCCTGTCAGTGAGCAAATGCTTTTATCATGGAAAATGGTTTTCATCTACACAAAGAGCAATCAGGTTTTAAGCATTAGTCACCCTTAAAATGATGACTACTGGCTTAGAGCAATACAGAATAAAGATTACCATCAGTCCCATTTGTTTGAGATTGTATGTGTTTTTACTTTGGTTCTAGCTTTAGTTCTACTGGCAATATTAATGCTGTAATTAGTCCTTACATTATAAAAGCCTTGGGATTTCCACTAATGTGATATCTGTAGTAGATTTTTATAGTATTCTCTTAATTGTACTGATAAGTATAAATAAGTTTGTGAATCTAGATTTGATATATTTTCATTAAATTTTTTTTAGATTTGAAATTCCAGAGCCTGAGCCAACAGAAGCTGACCGCATAGCTATAGAGAATGGAGACCAGCCCCTGAGTGCAGAGCTGAAAAGGTTTAGAAAGGAATATATTCAGCCTGTACAACTGCGGTAAGTAATAGAGATGTGGCCGCAGTAAAAACTGCAGCTTCTCAGATGTGTGTTTCAAAGTGGAAGTGTCTGAGAACGATTCCCAAGCAAGGTGAAGGGAAGCTGGTGGAGTGGATTAGATTAGTTAAGAGTCTTATCGGAGTTACTAAAGCTTTAGTAGATTGCTTACTTGGTAAGAGCTGCTCTTGTTTGTTACATGTGTACATTCACTGTGAGATCCCATGTAATCCAGTTGTGTTAATGCCACAGAGTGTTAAATGTGTGCCGGCACTGGGTGGAGCACCACTTTTATGACTTTGAAAGAGATGCAGACCTTTTACAAAGAATGGAGGAATTTATTGGAACAGTAAGAGGTATGCTTTTCTTAATTTGCTACCTGTGTTTGTAATAAAGTTGCCAATGTGATAATTCTTAATTGATACCATTATAACTCATTTGAAATGTTAAACTTTCTCATAAAACGTCATTTAGGTCAGGTGTGATGGTGTACACCTTTAATCTGGTTTAATCAGTAGGCTGAGGCAGGTGGATCTCTGTGAGTTCCAGAACAGGCAGGGCTATAGAAGTAAAAACAAAACAGTAACAAAATCTAGTATTGAGACTTGTAAACTGCTCAACAGTCATCCTGCTGACTCATCAGACTTCTGACTTAAAACTGGTTCTTTTAGATCTCAGTTTAAGCTAGACCACTTAGTTGAACTATGTGCTACCTGTGGTACATGTTGGAATTATTATTATTATTATTATTATTATTATTATTATTATTATTATTATTATTATTATTATTTTGCCACTGACAAAAGTGCATGGTTAGGTAAGTTGGGCAAATCAGGGAGATAGTAAACAGCATATTACATGGACAGACTACTTTTAACATCACCACCAGCTAGATGCAGAAGTCTGAGAAACTAGGGCTGATTATCTCAAAGCTGCCTTTACTTTAAATATTTGTAATTATGTGACATTAAAGGTGCCCTACACAAACTTGGTTTTATATCCATTGGAAAGTCTAAATGGAAATCAGAAAATAAAAGGTTAAATTGATTACTTTCCTGTACAGTACATCAAACAGGATACTAATATGATCAATCAGTCCTCATAACTGGGTTATATAAAATATAATACTAATGATGTGAATTGTATAATGTACTCTTATTAATCTTTCAGTTTATATGGGATATACCCTGGATAGAAAGATTATAAAAATAGTATTTTGAACTAAGGTTCAAAATCTTGGAGGTGAAAAATAAAATTACTTTTTACATTTATTTAGTAAAGGTCTAGATACATGTCAAACTCTTAACAGTGATTACCTGTCTGGAGAAGGATAAGAGGAAGTCGGGGGAGGGAACTCTTAGTATTTACTTTGTGCATTTGAACTTTATAGCAATGATTTAATTCATGTATCACTTGTATTACTTTAAACATTTTTTAAAAATAAGGTATTAAAGAGTATTTAAATGTTTGTTAAAATGTATTTCAGGTAAAGCAATGAAAAAATGGGTGGAATCCATCACTAAGATAATCCAAAGGAAAAAAATTGCAAGAGACAATGGCCCAGGTCATAATATTACATTTCAGAGTTCACCTCCCACAGTTGAGTGGCACATAAGCAGACCTGGGCATATAGAGACTTTTGACTTGCTCACCTTACACCCAATAGAAATTGCTCGACAGCTCACTTTACTTGAATCAGATCTATACCGGTATGTTGTTCAACATTCAAGCTGAGAAGTTATTTCAAGAGTTCATTTTAAAAATGGGATACATTTTCTGTCTTTTAGGGTTGTCTTAAGATGTGAACGAGGCAGTATATATGTTATGTTTGTAGCATTAAGGATGGTCCTTTTGCCCCCTTGGTCACCCTTGATCTACTTAATTCTGTGCTCTCTACAGTTACCCTGGCTAATAAGCTTGGATCAAATCCTGGTTTAAGCCAATTGCTGGCTTAAGTTTCCTTATGTAACTTTGATCTTTGCTTGTTTCCTTCAAGGAAAGTGAGGCCAAAGACTGTCCTAAGTTGTAGGACTGTGAGGCTTCCAGTGTCTGCCCAGGGCATAGCACATGCTGAGAATGACACAGGAGCATAGGACCTCCTGCTCTAATTACCTACAGTGTTTATGTGTTAAAAGTTAGGGCATGGCCAGTGATAGCCCTTATAGTTTAATATTGTTCAGCAATGAAACCATCTGAAAAAATTCTGGTTTTAAATTCTACTTAAAATCTCAAAAGTATTATTTACTAAGTGAGAAAAGGAACTAAATTCATAAATTCTCCCACTCAAGTTTATCTTGTCTCCAAATGTTAGTTAGAATCTTAGATTTCCCTTCCTTTTTCTTTTTATCCACCTCAAGAGAAAAACAAACACCAACAAAACAAATGAGTTTTAATATCTGTTGTACTATGTAAATAACAGCCATACCATTTTAAGCTAGTAAATAATATTTATAAGTGCTAGTTAAGGCATTATGCAAAAGTATGCAGTAAATATAGCACCACCATGGTGACATGCTGTAATCCCGGCACTCAGGAGGCTGAGGCAGAGGACTGCCATAGGTTCCAGGCTTGCTGGGCTAGACAGTAAGAACCTAGCCAGGGCTACATAGGAAGACACTGTCTTTAAATAAACGAGCAAGCAATAGATGCATTATGCAAGAGTATCTATCAGAATATTTTAAATGTAAAAACATAATAAAGTTGTAAATAATTATTTTGTTTTTACCAACTTTCTTGTTGGTGGAAGAGGAACACTTATAAAAGTGGTTTAGCTTTTTCTTATGTAATAAATATACTGAGTGGCATTTTATGTTGATGATTTTAGAGCTGTGCAGCCATCAGAACTGGTTGGAAGTGTGTGGACAAAAGAAGACAAAGAAATTAATTCTCCCAACCTTCTGAAAATGATACGGCACACTACTAACCTCACTCTGTGGTTTGAGAAGTAAGTGCTGACATTTTTGTTTATAGCAATGGTGATGCATTCGGGGCTGTTCTGCTTCTGTATGCCCTGGCCTTTGTTCTTTCTCTCCCCTTCTTGTACACTGATTATTTTCCTATTGGGCATCTTAGTTCCACTAACATTTGAGTTTCTAATGGTTGCCTGGAGCTAGCCAAATGCATCCTTCAGCAGACTGATGCAGCTTCATTCCAGTGATAGATGTCCTCCTATGTGTGTTTCTAGCTCTTCCCCTTTCTGCAGTTTGGACAGCTTAGTTAACTTAGTTAATGGTGCAAATGTAGCAATGCATCCTTCCAATTACTCCTCTGCCATCTGCAGTCACCATCTTAACCCTGACTGGCTTTTTTCACCCTCTTTTCTGTTCTGCGGATGTCAGGGTATTACACTTTGTACAACAGACCCCAAACTACACTCGTGCACACTAAATCAGTTGCTTCTTAAACCAGGTAAGAGGGAACACAAATGAGGAAAAAAATGGCCACTTAGAATGTTTTTATTATTATATCATTATCTTTACTGGTATTCTTATGATTACCATCTGGGGTCACTTGTCTTCAGCCTGGAGAGAATTCCCATTAATGTTCTTGTGCCCTGGGTCAGCAACCATTGTGCTAGGTTTATTGCTGTTGTTTAAATATTATGCTTTAGTTTTTTTTGAACAGTCGCTTTACTTTTAAATTCGCTAATCTATTGTCAGTTCATATCTACTGTTGAGCTATCCTTATTTCCAAGATTTCATTTGGTCCTTTTTATAATTCTTACCACTTTCATGATTTTCTTTCTAGGTACTTATCATACCCTCCTTATCCACTTTACTGCTGTCCTTTAGTTCTGTGAATATATTCTTTGATAGTAACTTTCAAGTCTGTTAATTTAACATCTGCTCACTCACACAGGCAGTGTCTGCTCCTTGCTTCTATTCCTGTTTTCAGATAATACTTTGTTTCTTTATATGCTTTCTAATGGATGTAGTAGAACTACTTATTGCCATGATCACTCTTTCGTTGTGAACAGTTTCCCAGTAGCACAAATTGCTGTACAGAATAAGCCAGTGAAATTCTGGCTTCTTGGAAGGTAAAGTTTCTGAGGTCCTTAATAAACTGATCCTTGTTCTCACCCCAGGAGGTCCCCTCTGTGTGCTAGTGCACAGTTGAGGCTGCCCCTCCTCTCCTCTCCTGGTGCCTTTCATGATGACCTCCATTGTTCCTGAACACACCTTTAGGTTTACACTCCTACCCTTTCTTGTAAATGGTAAAGAATAGGAGCTGTCTGTGAAACAGTTCTGCAAAGGAGAGGATTATAAACCTTTTCCCTGCCCAAGAGCTTAAGGCGAAGAGGCAGGGATGGTACTGGCCTCAGGTCCTCTTAGCTGTCTGGGCATAGAACCACATATCCGAACCAGACAGAGAGGTGTCTTCTCAGAGTTCTAATTGCCTACAGCCTCCGCCCATAAGTTGGCAAATGAGGGCCAGGTTCTTCACAGCTGAAATATTAAATAAACAAGTATTATAAAGTAAATAAATATTGAACTGCACTCAGATAATGAAGTTGTGCTCATCAGGATAGGAACTCATCCAGTCACCCACTCTCTCTCCCTACATTCTCAGGCTGTAACTAGGTGCTCTTAACTACATCTGGAACAGATTCTCCAGAGAAGGGAAGGCGGCAAGAAGGAACAATCTTAGTTGACATAGCCTACTTTATGGAATTATTTTAGAGATTTTTCTAAACAGGCGATCTCTCATGTACAGCTTGTTCTTGGGGCAGTCTCTAGAGGTTCTTTAGTACTATGAGTTAGTGGTAGCTGTGGTTTGTTTTAATAATTTTCACTGTATTATCATGAGAGTACCAAGAAGTGGGGACTAGAGACCTTAGCTTGGTGTATTGGTTATTCTTTTTCTGAGTAAAGATGTCATTTTCATGTTTGCATTGGGATCATAAGAACGAGCATCAGATAGCATATAAAATAGGCTGGATGAAGGCCTGAAGTAGTCCAAGTCACCCAAAAGGAGAGTTTATGTTGTTAGAGACAATACACCTCTAAAATTAAAACTGGAATTTTCTAATTTCATTTTAAAGCTGATATATTTTAATTTACAGAAGCTCTTTCTCACCATAGTAACTGTTAGCATGTCATACTGGGAAAGAGAATAGAACTACTGAGATAGAGAGCACTGTCCTTGAGCCATTCTCTTCCTTTTTAGTGACAGATTCTTATGTAGAAGTGGAGCTGGAAGCACTGCAGGTGATCTTCATTGCCGCTCATACTTGTATCACACATTTTTTAATTACCTACCTAATAAGCTAACCACAATATATTTGTATAGAATTCTTTAAATATATAAACATGCTGTGTTTAATTTGATAAAAAGCTGTTTATTTTGATGGCTTCAAGTATATTAGTTTTATTCTTAGTATTATGTTAGCCTCATCAAGAAATAATAAAATCTGGGGTTTTACATTTTAAAAATTTGATAGTATTAAATTTTGCACTTAATTTTTCTTAGATTGCAAACTATTAATATCACTGAAAACTATACTTAACTTTTTCTTCACTGGCAAATTATTAATAATCAAGAAGCTCTCTCAAAGAGTAAATGTTGATTAAACAATTTTTTTTTAATGGGTTGTGTTTGAGCCAAGGTCTTTGTAGACCAGGCAATCCTGATGTGATGGCAGTCCTGCCTTAGCTATCCAGGTGCTGGAGTTTGCACTTGTTAATCAACAATACTTAAAAGTATTTTAAGAAGGAAAAAAAAAAACACACACACACACACAGCTAAGAATTTGATGGGAAAATAATATAACATTATATTTTATATCATTTTGTGTAAAACTAACAAAGTGCTTTTTTTTAATTGTTTCTAAGTAGTATGTTTTGTTTGCTTCTTGATCAGAGGAATTGAACCCAAGCTTAGTGTATGATATATACCATACCATTGAGCTGCCACTCTTGCTATTATTATTATTATTTGGAAAGTATTTCAACTGACTTTGCAATATACCAGTGATTATCTTAAGAGCTATTTCTACAAACATTGCCAATTTCTTCTATATATCAGAAAATAAAATGAAGCTGGATATGGAGATACACACTTAGAAGCCATCACTCAGAAGGCCAAGGCAGAATTTTAGCAGTTCCAGGCCTTCTTGGCCTACATAACAAGACCTTGTTTAGGCAAACACAGAAATAGATCACTGAAATAGCACACACACCTTAGTTATTCTAGTACTGATAATAGGGATGTGCTAAATAGATTGGGGATGGTTGTCTGACATAGTAGTCTAGATGTAAGTAAGAAAGACTAACATGTTCTGCCACAAGCCTGCCTTTTTCTGCAGTTTCCTAGCAGTCTCGTGCATCACTGTAAATGTCTTTTCTGTGGTCAGATGGAAGCCAGACATGCACTCTCTAGATTACTGTTCTCATTCAGACTTTCTGAATCATAGTTTTCTGGGGAAATACACATGTGTAATTCCTTTTCATTTCTAGATGTATTGTAGAAACAGAAAACTTAGAAGAAAGAGTAGCTGTGGTGAGTCGAATAATTGAGATTCTACAAGTCTTTCAAGAGCTGAACAACTTCAATGGTGTGCTTGAAGTTGTCAGTGCTATGAACTCATCCCCTGTTTACAGGCTAGACCACACATTTGAGGTAGGTGTGTACATGTGTTTTAAAATGCACTTCCACGGCTTCATATAACAATAGCAATTTATATGACATGGACATTAGGCTCTAAGCAGTATAAGACTGATACTAAACGGGCCATCAGCATGGTGTCACAGAAGCTGGGAAAAGGAGGATAGGGTCTAACTTGGGGTTGTGGTTGCTGAGAGAGGAGAGACACCTCTCGCCATGCCCCTGGAAGCCACTCTAACTCACAGGTTGGGGGTGATGATGGGGCAGTGTCACGGTGGAAGGGAGGACTGGCCAGAAAGGGCTGTGAGGTGAATGAGATTAAAACACATTGCAGAAATGTATGAAAATACCATAATTAAGCCTGCCACTGTGTATAATTAACATATGCTAATAAAATGGAAAGTCAGAATTTTAACAATTATGATACTTAATATTTAAATGTCTCATTTGTTTTTTTCAATAATTGGTTAAAATATGGACTTACCTAAATTTTATAATGAATGATTTCTTTTTAAAAATTAAGTGTTCTCATTCATTCATAGGTTCCAGTTTGTTAGACTAAGACACATTCATCATTTTACTATCTTAATTTTGTGTGTACACACTCACTTGCCTCCATAGGCACATATTGAGGTCAAAAGGATTTTTGGAGTAGTTCCTTCCTGCCATTGATGGCGTTCTGGGGACAGATTCAGCAAGTTTCTATCTACTGAGCAAACCTGCTGACTTCCAACCAGCAGTTTATTTGTAATACTCAATTGAACATTCACATAAACTGTATGTGGGATGGCAAGATATACTCTTTTTAAGTTTGTACTGAAGTGTATGAAAAAGGCTTTAAAAGAGGAAGAAGAAAGGAAAACAGCATTAGCCAGGTTAAGAGGGTGCCAGGTAGATCTTCATAAGTGAGGCCAGTCTGACCGACCTACATAGAGTGAGTTCCAGCCTGGCCAGGAGTACACAGTGGACCTTGTCTCAAAACATATAAATTAAAAAATAAAAAACAGTATCAGCATTTTTGGAGTCAAACTGATATAAATGGGTCATAGTGGTTAATTGGGGTTTGTGTTTGTTTGGCAAGATTTTCAATTCCTTGTACAACTGAGGCCTCCTAATTTTTTTTTTATTATTATTATTATAGCAAATACCAAGTAGACAAAAGAAAATTTTAGAAGAAGCTCATGAGTTGAGTGAAGATCACTATAAGAAATATTTGGCAAAACTCAGGTCTATTAATCCACCATGTGTGCCTTTCTTTGGTAAGTGTTTCTTCCTAATTTTTATTGTGCTTCTGGCTAAAACAAGACATTTTATTAAATGAGTATGGAAAATAGCACCTAAATACCTTCAGGATTTTTCTGCTAAGACTTAAAAAAAAAAAAAATCTAGTATAGATTGAGCATCTTAAATGTAAAAATCTACAATGTTCAAAAAATTTAAATTTGTTGAGGTGATACCACAAGTGGAAAACCCCTTGTTTCAGGGTCACAGCCAATCAGTTCACTACAAACACGGTAAGATAACCTTTAGTGGATTCGGGTGGGGGGGGGAGCACACACAAGAATGTGAATCCAGACTAGGCTACATAGCAAGTCCCTATCTGAAAACAAAATACATCAAACATTTAGGACATAGATGTGTGGTCTAACCTGGAACTCATATCCAGGATATCCATAAGCGCTCCAAATGCAGAGCAAGTCCAGAGCCCTCTGACCCTCATTTCAGATGGGGACTCAGACTGTAGCTGCTTCACTTTCTAGTCTCAGCTCTGACAGCCATGGGTACTGTGTCTTTGTGTGCATGGAATCCCTTTGTTATCTTTGTTACTGTTGCAGTCCTCCTGTGTCTGCATTCCTGATGGCTTCTATAACACATGTACACCACAGCGACTTACCCTGGGGTTTAATTTTGATAAAGTCTGAAAAGTTCACTGTAGGTGCCCTTAAGACAATAACTTCAGCACATTAGGATTTTATTTTTACCAGCTTCTCATTTACAGTGGCTGCATGCCACATAAAGTTAATGTGACTATTTCATCATTACCCTGTGATTCAACGTACTATTTTCAGATCCATTTACATATTCTGGAGTTATGTGGGGATGGGGAAAACAGAACACTGTGACGTAATAACAAAGAAGGCTGAGCTTAACTTTCGGCCACGTCTTTCCTACCTTCTCACAGTAAAAGCAGCCCAAGGTTCTGTGTCTCCTGGCAGTTTGCTCACACCTTGACACACACACCCTATGCCTATAGCATTGTAGCTTAGACTTCTGCTCTTTCAAAGGAGCTAAACTCTAGACAGTGTCTTGTCTATTCTTAGCACCTAGCCATGGGCCTGACAAAGGGAGGCATTCAATAGATGTTTTCTGAGTAAGTAAAAGAACCGTATTTCAGAACAAGATAATTTGGCCACTTAGACCACTATTGTTAGCTATACAGTCATGTTTAGATTTACACGTGCACACACACATACACAAACATGTTTCTTTCTTAAAGAATCAAGCTGATGGGACTGGAGAGATGGCTCAACAGTTAAGTTCACTGACTGTTCTTCCAGGGGACCCAGGTTCAATTCCTAGTACCTACACTATGGTTCCAATGGGTACCAGGCAGGCACTTGGTGCACAGACATACATGCAGGCAAAATACACATTAAATAAAATAAAAAAAATTAAGTTGCTAGTATGTAATATTGGGGTCCCTATCATATGTATACATATGCAAATGTTCCTTATAATTAAAAAGTCTCATATGCTTAAACATTTATATAGATGTAGAGTTTGACTGAGAAAGTTTAGACAGTACTACCATGACTATATTCTTTTGACTAGTTATTAATCAGACATAAAATACTTTTCCAGATTTTATCCTGAGATTTTCCAAAGGGCTACTTGTATTTTTATAGCTTCATCCAAGTGTTTTGTTTGTAACACCTGTGAACATCCTGTTTTCCCATATGGTCTCTGTACATTTCTTCAGTCACCTAAGCACAGAGCCTCCCTGCCATGTTTTGCCCCTATGTAAGCCAGTAAAGTTCTTTTAAAATTTTATTGGGGAGGGGGTGCTTGTGCATGATGTCTGTGTGTGTGGTGTACATCATGTGGGGGAGGGGGTGCTCTTAGAGTCCAAGAGAGGGTGTCAGATTTCATGAGACTAGTTAAAGGTGGTTAGGAGTCATCTGACATGGGTACTGGGAACCAGACTTGAGTCCTGTCAAAGAAAAGCAAGGCCACATAACCACTGAGCCACCTCTACAGTCCCAGTTACTTAAAAGATTCTCAGAAGAGTCTACCATCTCCTATCACAGAGTGTTATAGCCTGCAAACTGCTCTTTGACATTCAGCAGCTTGCAATCATAGAATGCAAAGATGTTTCTACTCTTTATCTCCTAGATAAAAGTTAACCATTTTTTTCTTTTAAAAGACAGACTCATATCCCTGTTCCATCATGCCCAGAATGAAAGTTCAACTTAACAAAAGACATTTCACAATCTGAGTACCACATGTGACTATCTACACACTCCATTTGAGACTAATTTGGAGAACTGGTTTTGGCTGCCATTGAATATGCATACTCTTGAGGGCAGGTTTGTTAGAAAGCACAAGTCCTTCTGCTTACTACAGCACACATACTTTACAATGTGTGTTATTTAGGGACAATGACGTTATTTAGAAGTGTTATAGCTACTGTAGGTCATGTCTGTCAAACATCCTTTCTGTCTCCTTTCACTCCACACAGTAAACACACCCTTGGGCTCCAACCATAATAAACAACCTACCAGCTATGAGGATGCCTTCCACGCTTCATCACATTAATGGCACATTGCTGCCCTCCCTCTTAATTCTACCCATTACACTCTTAACTCGCCTTTGAGAGTTAATTTAATAATCTTTTTTTCTAATCCAGCAACGCAAGACTGGATAAGTTCCCTCCTTTGTGCTCTCACTGCATCTTACCCATTACTACTAACATGGCATTTCCTAACACAGCATCAGTTCTATATAGTTCTCCATCTTCAAAGCCTGGATTCTCTGACATAAGCCCACTCCCCACACTATATTTTTATCTGCAGCACCTGATATAGTAATTAACATACAGCAGAAAGGTAGCACATTCCTATTCAGTGAATGATCTCAGGTTTCCACACATTGTTTTCTACCCCTTCCCTGAGGACAGTAGTGGCATCTGGGAGGGAGGTTATTCAGGTAACAGCATCAGCAGCTCCAAGCTTTACTAATGGGCACTTTGTTTCTTTCTTGTCAGGCCTATTGTAAATGTATATGTAAACTCCATTTGTTTCTCAGAGCGACCCTCCTATCCAGAAGATAGCACAGGTAGAAAGCATAGCTGACTCTGAACCTGTGTGCCAGGAAGAAAAGGAACCAGAGGGCTGGATAAGAGCTGGAGTGGGACGGGGTGCCGCTCAGTTGGGTTCAGTTCCCTGTACCACATGAGCCAGGTACAGTGATGTGTGCCTGTAATCCCAGTGCTCGAGAGTTATCCCAGCTACATAACAAGTCTGAGGCCAGGCATATCACCAGGTGCACTAAACTAAAATATGCACAAATCATGTCACCCTGTGCTTGATAGACTTGAACCCTTCATACGTTTCCACAAGTAAGCCTGTTCTGACATGACCATCTCCAAATAGTGAGACTAAGAATTGAATAGGGTGTGTCATCAGTGACAACATGGTTAAGTTTCTTCAATAAGTCATGTAATGGTTTGAAGAGTATGGAAGACTAGTTATTCTTTCTTCAAAAGAAAACTACTTCTGAAACTTGAGGTTCTTTTCCTTGAACGTTTATAAAATTTAGGAATTTTACAAAGGATTTAATACAAAAATACTTCTCTTGGTATTAACTAAGCTTGTTGTTTTTCATAGAGTAGACATCTGGGCCTTTGTTCCTTGGTTATTTTGACTATCTGCATAAATCTGTAGTTAATGAGAAAGGTTAAAGTCTTTTCCTTCTTCATGGTCTCTTGTAGGAATTTATCTCACTAATATCTTGAAAACAGAAGAAGGCAACCCTGAAGTCCTGAAAAGACACGGGAAAGAGCTCATCAATTTCAGCAAGAGGAGGAAAGTGGCAGAGATAACAGGGGAGATCCAACAGTACCAAAACCAGCCTTACTGTTTACGGGTCGAGTCAGACATCAAAGTAAGTTGATCGTGTGAGGGTACCTGTCTCTGAGCAACTTTACACAATGCCTCAAAAAGATTAAGTATATTGTGTAGAGGAGAAGAGAGAAAATAAAACTTATAGTCACTAATTCAAATGTGTCCTAAGTTATTGTCATAAATTTGAAATTTGATTAAGATATTTAATACTAATAATCTATTTTTGCATTTATTTTAGAGGTTCTTTGAAAACTTGAATCCAATGGGAAATAGCATGGAGAAAGAATTCACAGACTATCTTTTCAACAAATCCCTAGAAATAGAGCCACGGAACCCCAAGCCTCTCCCAAGATTTGTAAGCATTTTATACAGTTGCTGTTCCCATCTGGGCTATCCTCTGCCACGATAGCTCCATACCAGGTGTCTGTACATCAGTGGTTTTGTGAAAGCGTTCAGGGATGAGGTATAAATGTGATGGCTAAAAGTAATATAATAAGGAATATCCCACTTGGTTCCAAATAAATGAACATTATTAATTTCAGTAAATCTCATATGATGTAATGATAAGAATGAGCAAATTATATTGTTACTTTTATTTTTAACAAAAGTTAAAATTTCAAAGACATGGAATTTAAGTTCATACTAATTACTTACAATAAGTATATGTAGGACTTTTTAAAGTAATGATTTATTAGAAATTTTAACTATGAGTCATTGGCCTTAGTAATACAAAGTTTACATAAAGATACTTTTAATAGTTCTTTGATTTTGTAGTAATTTGCTAGTGCCTGGTCATGTTTATGCTAGGTATTACTCCTTACTGATCTGAATATGTTCACTTACTCAGAGTCAGAAAGTAAATAAAAATCAGTTCTAAGTGGTCACAATAAACTGTATAATGTTTGTGACTCACAGCCAGATTTTTCAAATTCTAAAACAGGATTAAAATATAAATCTAATATGTATGTCGCCTCCAGTGAGTCACTCTGAGATCCCTATGAAGTGGTCATTTTGCAAGGAAAGGTCCCTAAAGTTAAAATATGCACAGAGGTTAAAGAAAATGCAGACAGCTCAATCCATCTGTAAATAGCCCATGTCCTAGTGGGCTAGTGGCATCACTGTATTACAACACAGAACCACAATTCATGATGGCTATCTTGGCTTTTCAACAAGATTTAATTGCCCCAAATAGTATGTTTTAAAAAACAGGAAATTTGCTGGGGCGGAGTTGGGGGTAGGGGGACTGGCAGTGCCCACCTTTAATCCCAGCACTTGGAAGGCTGAGGCTAGCCTGGTCTACAAAGTGAGTTCTAGGTCAGCTAGGACCTTTACACAGAGAAACACTGTCTCAAGAAGCTAGGGAATTGTACAATGTATTTCAGCAAAAATTTCCATCCTCCAAGATGCTACATTAACAAACATTTTGGCATTTATATTAAAACTCAATTAAATACATTTGTTTTCTAATTATTTACATGGTCAAACCTTCAGCAGAATGAAGTGGCATTGCTGTAACTTGGGAAACTCTGATTTGAAACATGAAATTTTCATATTGATAATTTACAATTTTCCTATTAGTTGAATTTTTATCAGGAGAATAGAGAAAAACCTTCCTTTTAGCCATAATGTTTAAGTATTGTGGTTTGTTTTTGTTTTTGATGTCTATAGCCAAAAAAATACAGCTATCCCCTAAAATCCCCCGGTGTTCGTCCATCCAACCCACGACCAGGAACTATGAGGCATCCCACACCTCTGCAGCAGGAGCCAAGAAAGATTAGCTACAGTAGGATCCCCGAAAGTGAAACTGAAAGTACAGCCTCTGCCCCAAACTCTCCGAGGACGCCACTGACACCCCCTCCTGCATCCGGGGCTTCCAGTGCCACAGATGTTTGCAGTGTGTTTGATTCTGACCACTCAGCAAGCCCTTTTCACTCAAGTAGGTGAAAAGTTATCTCTGTGATTGTGTGTATGTTCATATGACTGTAAAGTATACACACACCTGATACTATTTCACAAGATATTATAAGTCTTTAAATCCAAACTCCAGCCACTTGGGGGTTTTTCAAAGCTGCTGAAACAACACTCTAAAGTTGCCCAAATGCACCTCTCATAACAAGATAATCAACCCTGTGGTTTATTTTATGTATATGTGTGTTTTACCTGTATGAATGTCTATGGACTATGTGTGTGCTTGAAGGGACCAGAAAAGGGCAATGGGTCCCTTAGGACTGGAGTTTCAGATGTTGTGAGCTGCCATGTAGATGCTAGAACAGCGAACATACTTAACCATTGGGCCAACTCTCAATAAAGATACATCTTTCTTTCCCACCAAATTCTGCATTTAAAGATACATCTTTCTTTCCCACCAAATTCTGCATTGACTTCTGATTTTACAGTATACAAAACCCAAATTCCTCAAACTTCCTGTAGTATCCTAATAATATGTAGTTCTTGTCCATCCTATGAAAAGTGAGCCATACAAATCATGTAATTACTGCTATATCACCACTGTCCAACAGAAATATAAGAGCCATATGTATGACTGTAAATGTCTGGTAGCCACATTAGAAAAAAAGCAAACATAATGTTTTATTTAACTTAGTTTGTAAAAAATGATTCCAGCATGAAACCATATAAAAACTTATTTCAAGACATCTTATATTCTTGTTCTAAATATTTAAAATCCAGTACGCATTTCCTATTTATAGAACATCTCAATTCAAACCTAAGGATGTTTAGCAGTCACGGGCTTATCCAGTTGACCCTCTATAAAATGCCATTCTCTTAGGTATTTCATCAGGAGCTTTGCAGTTCCCCTAACACATCACCCTTTTACATCTGTTTGTTGTTAGATCAACCTTTGAATCAATTCAATGTTAATGCTCTGATGAGTATTTATACCTGTTCTTCCCATTGGCATTCTCAGCTGATCAAACTCTACCCAGGGATTTGATTGACATGGTGCCAGCATTAGGTGGCATCACATCACAATTGAGACTGAACTGAAATGCACCAACCTTTGCTTTAGGAATCCTGGTTTATCATCTCTAAGTCTCATAACCTTCCTGGTCCTTGATAAAATACTTTTTGCATGCCTGTGGAACTCTACGCTCTTCTAATACAGATAAACCAACTAAAAATCTGTAAACTTTGCAGATATATTATTTTTAGATTTGGCCCAGAATCCTGTGTAATGATTCTTGGTATGCGTAGATCTGTAGTCAGCCCCTGGTGGACCTTGTATTTATACTATATAAGATGTGTTATTCTGACAATTTACTTGGCTTTAGTGACTAAAGACCATGCAGTTTCGTTACACACATAGGACTGTGAAGTTACATTGTACAAATAGGAAGCTGTCAGTCAGTCAATAAGGTGAAATACAGACTGAGTTAAAAATGTATTTTATCCAACTTCACACTCCTCTTAAGTACTAAAACAAAACCCACGATTTTCTTAAATGTTTGCCTAATTTTTCTCCCTGGAGAAGATACCTTTAAGTCCACATTATGAGAATTTCCAAAGTATCAGTTGTGAACTCTGCTTTTCTTAGTTTCTAAAACTGGAAGAGATGGGAAAACAGATAACCTAAGTGTTCAGTCAAAAGAGGGTCATCCTGGCATTCTGTGTCATGTGGCATGTGTCAGAAACTAAAGTTTCTAGGCAGAGGGGAAACTGTTGAAGGAATGATACAGCTTTGTAATTCTCCGGATTTCTCAATTTCTTATCATAAAGAATCCATTACTTTTCCCATTTCCCATAGTAAAAACTAGAAAGAACTCATTTTGAAATAAAATAACTCAAGTTAATATAAAACTGTCCTCATGTTCAACTAAACCACCAATTTCATCCATAGCCTATTTGTTTTAAAGGTTCCCACCTGCTCTGAACAAGCGGATCTAAAGCAGGGGGCAGGGGTTGCTATTGCCTTCAGTTGCTCCCCACTGTGGGTCAGAAAAGGGCTACTGTGACTGCAGTCTGCTGTCATCCCAGCACATTGCACTCACCATAAAGTCAGCCCCAGTATACGTTTCCAAAAGGCAAAAGCCTGACTTGAACTCAATGTTCTTGAGGCTTATCTCTAAAGAAGTACACTATCTCCTTCTTAGAAAACTGAGAGGCCAAAGACCTGGCTCATGACTAAGGGCACTTACTGCTCTCACAAGCAGACCTCATTTAGTTCCAGTACCCGCAACCCTGAAACTCCAGTGCCAAGGAACCTAATGCCCTCTTCTGTTCTCTGCAGGCTCCAGCATGCACACACATACACAATTAAATATTTAAAAGAAATAACAGTGACAAGTATGTGAGTCAGTACTAAAGCTGCACACTTCCCTGATCTCTTCTAAGTTCCGCAGAAGCACTTAAAGAAAATCAGAATGACAGCTTCCTGTAATTTAGAGTATAAAAATGAGTTTTAATCTTCTTACCAGAAGATGCTAAATTTCTGCTTGCATATACATATAAAAAGGAAATAAAGTGATATGGTACTGGCTTATGAAGGTAATCATGTTAACGAGTCATTATTGCACCAAGTGAACCTGGAGTGTACAGTTACCCCTCCTCCTACCAAAAGATGGAAAAACCTCCCAGACTGCTTGAGTTATTGTGTACTGTATAAAAACAAGTGAAAGGTGAGGCTGAAGAGATGGCTCAGTGGTTAAGAACACTGGCTGCTCTTCCAGAGGTCCTAGGTTAAATTCCCCACACCCACATGACAGCTCACAACTCTCTGTAACTCCAGTTTCAAGGATCCTACACCCTCACACAGACACGCATGCAGGCAAACTACGCATGAACATTAGTAGTAATAATAAAAGAAATGACAGAATTTAAAACAAGAGAAGCATTATTAAAAAAATTCTGAATTTTGAAATGATTAGGTCAGTGCAGTACCATGAGAATTATTTTAGTTATTTGGATTATTTTCTGTTCCAAGTGTTGGTAATGAAGTAATAAAGGTTAGCAATAGCCTCTGTATTCTAGTCCTAGTTTCCTACATTTTAATGCAGTGGTTCTCAACCTGTGGGTCAAAACTCCTTTGCCAAACCTCTATCTTCAAGATAATTCTTTACATTATGATTCATAACAGTAGCAAAATTACAATTATGGGGTAGCAATGAAAAAATTTTATGGTTGGGGTCAGCACAACATGAGGAACATAAAAGGTTATGTGCAGCATGAGGAAGGTTGAGAACCACTGTTTTAGTGTTGGGTAAGAAAAGCTTAAGGCTTAAATTATTTAAGTAAATTAAGGCCTTAATTTTCCTTAAAAGAATTAATATTTTTGAAAGTAGGTATTCCAAATTTATCAGGGAATTTTCTAAATTAAAAAATATTTAAGAACCAAATACATACTGATTTTTTAACTGTTTATGAATATAGCTTATTCTAATAGTCAAGACTCTGAATATCATATAATGACTATATATTCCAAAAACGTATTTTCAAGGGTATATGATACTTGTCCAATTTTCCCCTTAATCTAGTAAATGATTTGAGTCTTCACCACTTGAATTGGGTTTTACAGTCTATAGTGCCTTCGAGGGGGGCAGGTGAGATGCTCAGCAGGTTAAGATGCTGTCACAATGCCTGACAGCCTACCTTCAAACCCTGGAGTTCTTATGGTGGAGAGAGAAAACTGTCCTACAAGCTGTGCCCTGTCCTCTGACTTCACACACATTGTGGCACATGTACATATTCACGCACACACACAAATAAATGTAAAAAGTCTTATAATGATTTTTTTCATTTATATTATGACCTTAAGTAGTAAGAAAAGCTTAAAAAAATCCCAATATTAATTTTTTAATAAAAACAAAGATGTTAGGGAACTTTTTTCTGAAAATGTTTATGATATTCTTTAAGACTAAGATGGTAAGAACATCAGCATTGTCATTACACATATTTTTTTTAAATACATGAGTTGGAAATATTAATGGGAAAAACCAACTTTTTTCTATTTCCATTTTACAGGCAGTGATACCGTCTTTACCCAGGTTACCCTTCCCCACGGCCCAAGTTAGTATATCTGATTTAATACTTAACTCCTGCTTTGGCTTTAAAAACCAGGCCAAGGGTCACCTTCCCTGCTGGCTCTCCTTGCCTGCCTCATCTCAGAAGTGACCCCTCACTGCTGCTGTCTTTTGACCATGAACAGTTGGCTTAAATTTACAGAGTTTTGTGCTTTTTACAAACCCTTTTTGCTCTTAAGAACCTATTAAATGAGCATGCAACCAATTCTCTTTTCCAAACTGTATTTCCTTCTTGACTTTAAAAAGAAGCAAGAGTCTGCATGTGCAATGAAGGAGCTGGCAGCTGTATGTACTGTCCAAATGACTAAGTACACTTCAACTGCTAACAGCATAAAGTGTAGGCAGATAACTGCACTTAACTTTATAAGGGCTACCTTACAACTGTAACTAGTTGCAAGTTCTAAATATTTAGATAAAATCAAGTGCTATTGTAGTTCATTGCTTTTAGTTTTAAAGTATTCTGAGAATTCACAATCAATTCTACTATTTGTAGTTGTTTTAAACTAACAAATCAATGACTTTACTCTTTGTAAAATGATTCCAAACTACATACAATAAAAAATACAAATTATAAGTTAAGCAAATTGTATATATTTTCTTTAAAGATAGTTGACCAAAATGTTGGTTTTAGTTTGGGGAGAGGGTTCAGTGGGCAAAATGTTTTCTACGCAAGTATGATGACTTGACTTTGGATCCCTAAATCCATATAAAAGCTTGTCATAGTGCCGCATGCTTGAAATCCCAGTGCTGGAAAGTTGGGATGAGGGCCGGGAACAAACCAACCCCAAGGGCTCACTGGCCAGGCAATCAATGAGCTCCGGGTTCTGTGAGAGACTCTGTCTCAGAAATAAAGAGGATGGTGATGGTGGAGGACACCCTGCACTGACTTCTGGCCTGTGGACATGTGCAGCACACAATGTTGACCATTTAAATATAAGTGCACAAAATACTCTTTCCATTCTGTACTGTTAGGAATGTAATGCTTAAAGGAATAAAAAGCCTGCCAAGTACAGTTCTGAATGTTTAAATATTTTTCATATCTTTTTATAGTGTTTATAAACTAACAATAGATAAGTGTTGTCTTTCAAAGCATAATTATTCACTAAATGTCCAAGAGATGGGGTTCTAGTTTTATTTACCTCTTGTGCCATTTCATCAACTTATTCAAATTACCTTTCCAACAGAAATCTGAAAATTAGATCCAATTAAAAATTCCAGTTATAGATTAGCAATGCAAATGTTATTTTGTTTAAGAATCAAAATAACTATTTTAGGCAGCTTTTTCTTTTTAAAAAAATTGCTAGGAAATTCTGCATGCTTTTATAGCAGTTTATTTTAATAAATGAAATCATACTGAATAGTGGTATATTAAACTGCTTTTGAAACTTCAACATATTTCTCTTAGTATAAGCAGTTTCCGTCTATGATTTTTCAAGAGCAATAAGTGAAGTAAAAGTTCTGTAATCATTGTTTGTTTTAAATTGACCCACAGGGTCTGCTTCAGTGTCATCTATAAGTTTAGGCAAGGGCCCTGATGAAGCCCCTGTGCCCCCTCCTGTTCCCCCTCGGAGACGACCGGAGTCTGCCCCATCAGAATCCTCCCCATCTAAGGTAAAGTAGAAGACCTTGTTATGTAGAAATTGGAATCATTAGCTGTGGCCAGTTGTTTATGCTGGGTCTATTCTCACATGCTAACATCTCAGAGTATTTGGGTTTAATAGTTTAAGAATTAAGTACAAATTTAGCATGAAGATGTTTTTTTTTCTTATAAAGGCAGCTTTTTAGTATGCATACAGAACTATGTTTACAGCTGTGATTATCAAGGGGGAAAGAGTCTTTTATTTGTTGCTTGTGAGCCTAGTCTTCGACAGTGCAGAGTGGAGGCTGTGTGGAGGTATGCCATAAATGAGACGATACTGAGTTATCTGTTGAAAGGGACTTAAATTCTAGGTTAGAAGAGACCCTAAAGCGCCATGATAGCTAAGTTCCTACTGCTTTAAGTCCCCTCCTCCTAATTTTTTTTTACATTTTGCCAGTTATTAATTTGATCTTAAGCTACCCAGAGAACAATAGCACCAGGATAAGTCAAGACCTTGTACATTTCATGAAACATTAGTCCAGTATGTTTAAAATTTAATAATTAGGGCTCTGGTAGTTTATTTGCCTAATGTATGCACCAAAAAACTAATGGATAGTTGATGCCAAATAAGAAATCATAGTGCATTGTACAACAGGCAGCCAGTAGTAAACAACAAACTTTTGACTTAATCTTGAAAAAAAAAATTGGGTTTCTTTTTTTTTTCCTCTGAGAATGGGTAGAACATCTCACTTAATACATACGGTAAAATTTCTTGTGCTATACACAGCATTCTGCCAATAACATATCAAGTTAACTCTTAGTTTGATTTGAAAAGTACCATAAATATATTAACACATGTTCTATTCTTTTTCATTTGTTAGATTATGTCAAAGCACTTGGACAGCCCCCCAGCTATTCCTCCTAGGCAGCCCACATCAAAAGCCTATTCACCAAGATACTCACTATCAGATCGGACCTCTGTATCAGACCCTCCTGAAAGCCCTCCCTTGTTACCACCACGAGAACCTGTGAGGACACCTGATGTTTTCTCAAGCTCACCATTACATCTCCAACCTCCCCCTTTGGGCAAAAAGAGTGATCATGGCAATGCCTTCTTCCCAAATAGCCCTTCCCCCTTTACCCCACCGCCTCCTCAAACCCCTTCTCCTCATGGCACGAGAAGGCATCTGCCATCACCACCCCTGACACAGGAAGTGGACCTCCATTCCATTGCTGGACCTCCTGTTCCTCCACGACAAAGCACTTCCCAACTTATCCCCAAACTTCCTCCAAAAACTTACAAAAGGGAGCACACACACCCATCCATGCACAGGGATGGACCACCGCTGTTGGAGAATGCCCATTCTTCCTGAGTTCTCTCTCTGTACTGGGATGGACACTTTCCTTGCCCCAAATCCATTGCTGGCAATGGATGCACTGAACAAGCCAGCACTGAGGAGTTAAAATGAGAACTCCAAACACTAATGACTACTTCAAGATGTAGTATAAGAAAATGAATTTTAATCTACACATAATTACAAAATAAGACGGTATTCCAGCTCAGAATGTGGAGACTGACCTAGAGGAACTGGACAACTGATGGCACCTGGAAATCACAGAAAGGGACTTTTCTGGCCAATAGGCAAGAGCCCTCACTTTGTGAAGTAATCTTTATCATTAAAGGGATGGAAAACAGTCTAATGTTCAACAGACCCATATGTTGACAGTTTTTATATTTCAAAATATTACGCACTTTTAAGAAAATCTTAAACAGGGATCTTATCTTCCTTTGTTTTCTTTTGCTTTACTCGTCTACTTTAGAATATTCTCCTAAAAGTCACTCAGAGGACTGTGAGGAAGGCTGTCGTGCATGGCCTTGTTGAAATCAAGGCCAGCACTGTACTACAGTCCTGTTTACAGATTATTACAGTGAATTGAATGGGTACCGAGGCTTCACCAAAGAGGTACTTTTTGTTATTGTTTTAAGAATAATTATGCCAATTTTAAGAACATTCCCTACCTACCCCACTCACAAACAAAATGTGGTGTTGCCTTCAAACAAGAAAATGTCATGTCATTAACATGACAGAAGAAGAACTTTTTAAAATGTAACTGTCAAGTATACTATTTACACTTAGGAGACTGTTAATCTATGCTAGACTGTCATTCCCTCCTCCCTGCCCCCCTTGTCCTACAGGAGTTTACTGGTAACATGTCCTGGCTCGTGGCTGTCCCTCTAACCATACTAGAGAAATACAGGCACCCAATGTGAAAAGGAACACTCTGGGCCTCACTGACCCCATTGATGCTTTACTAATAGCTGAGTAGTCAGCATACTTAGAATATCCTTGCATTGCCTAAATGATGTGTATATAGTGGATGTTATATAATATACCTGACAGGTCTGTTTTTATTTAATTGAATAAAGATAAACTACTTTGTTTGGCTGGCATATATTAAATTATTATATGGATAAAATGGTTGATTCTTATTTCTTTCAACTGAAAAACCTACAAACACTAAGCATAAAAGCACATGTGGTACACCTGGGTGTCTAGTTCTTACACAGTAATCTGAAGTTGGAGTTTGGCAATAGGGAAATACTAATTGAAAATGGGATGGGCATCTTTTAAACAGAAAAACCTTGCAGGTTTTTTTTTTTTAATTTCTTGAACAACCATACATGTTTGTTAATGTTTATAGTCTACTTTGCATAAGGTCTATCAGAGCTACTCCTTAGAGAATATCTACCTGCATCATTAATATGTGATTATTCATGAAGCCTTGTACTGCTCTTCTGAGTCTAACAAATACTGTGACTGAAATGCATGCGACTTGAATAGAAAACCTTTTATTAGTCTCCACTGTCTGTAACTGTGTAGTATTCCATTCTAAGACAGTCATCAGCTCATCAGTATGTGCATGTGCCCTCATAATAATGAAGCAGCATTTCAGTAATTCTGTTAAGTGTGCTGCATCATGGTGGAAACATATTACATTAATATTTTCTTATGATATTAAAGCATCAAATGTAATCTTGGTAGTACAGTGTATCGTCTTTTATGACCTGAAAGGACATTAATTGTATCATCCTATCATGTCCTTTATTTGTTAGAGATCAATCTTTCTCAGTGTCTGTACCATTCCTATTATGGTAGCCATTTCTCTTTGTAAAATGTCTCCTCTTTTAAAAGTATCCTCAAAAGTTAATTTCAGATCACCTCTTAGATGCAAAGTGTCCACAAGACCATTGATTCAACAAAAGTAGCTAGCTAGGCCTACTTACCAATGTTACTCCGTATGTTTGTGATGACATCCCAAAATCTTCCTGTGACTTATTAGACCAGCCTAACTGTCCCCAGGATCAATAAGTGGCTTATTGATCACTTTTTCATCATCCCATCCCTATTTCAAATGAGAACCTAAGAAAAGCAACATTAAAACCCATTCAGTATCTCTCTGGCAAGTTTTGCCTTCAACCGGGTGATGACCCCTTTCACTCTGCTTGAGCAAACAAGGGAGTGAACCCTCAAATTTGGAGTTAATTATACTTTTCCCAAAGGGAACTGTTTCTATCCAACTGTTCTAGTAGACCACTTCACCATCCAGCCATTTTATATGCATCACAGATAGAGGATATTTTTATTTTCAAATATGACATTTGGGCAAAAATATTTTCTGTAGTGGTAATTAATTTAAAAAGTTCTAATTGGATGCCCTGGGGTGACGGTGAGAAAGCTGTATCTTTGGGTTAAGCATTATCTTGCTAACAAATGTATCCTTTGTCATAACTTACTAGAATGTACTTTTTGGGAACAAGAAGTGCAAGAAGACAAATGCACCATTACAGAACCACACCTGAATCCAGGACAGTGTGAGGCAGCCAGTGCAGCAAAACTTGCTTAACTATATCCCCAAATATGGGACATTTCCTCCAGAAAACAACTGTCAGCAAATGTTTCCTTATCCTTGGATCACAAAGTAAAGGAGTTCTTGGTGGGCTTATAACCAGTGACAGAAATGCTTTTCATACCTAAGCACCTTGAAAAACAGGAAGAGACAAGTGCATGTTTCTAAATTTATTAAAAGACACTTTATTCTTTCTACTCTTTCAAATGTGTTTAAAGATTACAAATGACAAATATCCAAAGTCTGCCTAATTAAAATTCCTTGCTTGAATAAAGGCTGTTGGGCATCAAACTGAGCTTAGAAGGTTCCTATTCTCTGACTCAAGAATAGGTTTGAGTGGAACCAAGAGTATGCCAAATAAACAAGCAGTAGAGCATACAGTACTGTTTACGTTGGATGCTATACTATGATTCCAAATTCTTCCTTAATGCAAACACAAAGTGGTACTGATCATAATGATCATGTAATTAAATTTTGCTCACGTTATTTTATTATCCTAATATAATGGCCTGAATTAGGGGTACTTAGTGGCTCAGAAAAAAAAAAAAAAATGGTGATGTTGTCCCAGCTAGAGTACATACAGAGGAAGTCCTTTCTTATACCATCTTCAGATTCAAAACCAAGGCAACCACTTATTTCCTGGTATTCTGATGCTAAGTAGGTTTGCATGTTCTTTCCATCTCTATCATGTGACCATTGTACAGGTACAGGTTCTATGTATTGCATATTAATCTTTACCAGTAAATACACATCACAAGGTTACTGTCAATTTGTCTAAAAGAAATTATGCAGTAAAATTGGAAGAAAAGTGATGACTTTATCCCCTTTTTTCCCATTTAAAACGATTTCGTAGTCCTTTAAACCTGAGCCAGTGAGGTACTCTGTGTTCTAACTAAGAAAAAAGCATGAACTCTACATGGTAAATCTAAACAACAAAGGCACTTGCAAGTTCTTTTATAAGTTCCATGCCTTATTTTCCATTTTTGATACCATAAAGTGCATTTTCTGTCAACTGTGAGCAAATTTCCCTTTTGCCTTTAATAATAATAGTGCATTAAGAAGCCAATTGCTGAAAAATTATAAAGCAAGTTAACTAAAGGTGGGTCACACTGGACTACCACTCAATGAATCAAGATACACAAAAGATGCAAGTTATATGTGGTGTGGCTTAGCGTGCACCCACGCCAGATGCATGCCATCTGCAGTAGCTGCCAAATGTGCCTTTAATTAAGAACATCTTTAATTTTTTTTTTTTTTTAAGATCAAGTCAGCATTTGGGGGTGGGATTGGGGCAGGGGATTTGGGGGTGCATATATCTGGTGTAACCACCAGAGAATTTGTTTGTCAAAGTGACATGTATAATAATTTTAGTTGAGATGTATCTGTGTATATATGTGTGTTTGCTTTGTTTAATAGCACAGTTATTTGCTAAAATAATTGTCAAAAAATGCTCTGTCAGTCTTACTTTGACATATGAACAAAGTGTGGTCTACACTTCTAATGGCCTTTGTACCTAACCATGCTTGTAGGTAATCTTTGTACTTGGTTTGTGTTATAAGTGAAAATAATGGCTGTTATTTTTCTGGTGTTACTAAGATAAATTGAAAAATAATAAAAATGCCTTACATAGTCGACGGTGTATTGTTTTTGCATGCATTTACTTTAGAGGGCAATATTTTGAAGTTGCTAATGATTCTAGTTAAGCTTAAACCTTCATAATAGAATTACTTCTCATTTTATCATGGTCTTCTTCTGAGGACACTATTTAATAAGTTAAAAAAAAAAAAGGATACAGTAAGTTTAGTGTCAGATCCTTATTGGAACAGGGAGGCTTGGGATAGAAATTAGTCAAATGGCCCTTGAGTATACACAGGATGAAGTTTCATAGAGCAATTGTATTTCTAAAAGAACCTGCAGGCCCTTGTTAGGCAGTTCTTGCTGCAACCAGCTGGTGTCAGGAAAAATAACTTTATAAGTCCTTTTCAGTTTGCCACAAAAAGAGCTTAAGGTTGTAACTAAAGAATTGTGCAAATATAGGGCACTCTATATAATATGAAACAAAAATATTAAAAGATTATTAGATGCAGTCCATTTATTTTGAAATAAAGGAAAGCCAGACCTGGTGGCATGATGTGGGATTCTTTCTGTATGTTCTGAATTATCACTGGATAATAAAGGGACTATTTTGGCCTATGGCAAGCCATCTTAGAAGCAGGTGGGAAACCCAAGCATAGATAAAGGGGAAAGGGGGCAGAATTAGAGAAAGACCATCCAGCTGCCCAAAAATCAACATGTAAAAGAAACAAGTGAGCCACAGGCCACATGGCAAGACAGATGAATGGAAGTGGGTTAAGAGCTAGTTAACAAAAGCTGAACAGTTGGAATTAATATAAGCGTCTGTGTGTTTCTTTGGGACTTTGGAATGCTGGCCTGGACCTCAAGACCAAGTAGGTCTGTGAACCTTGGGGCTAATCAGGGCCAGAAACTTTTACTACAAATTGTGCCCCATAAGCCTGAGGAATCTTAAAAAGGGTTCTAGAACATAGAAATGAGCCAACAACAGCTTCTAATTTGTGTCTCTCAGGTAGGCCATAGTACAAAGACACCATGGTGTGGATGTAGGTTTGAGCTACATTAGGTCAGGCTTTTGGTCTGCAGTTTAAGCTGCAACAAGGCTGGTTTATGAAATCTTACAGGAGCCTTGGTACAAGCATGAGCTGCTTATGATAGATTTAAGGTTACTGCTCTTATAGTCAAAAAGGGAACAGAGTCAAAGATGGCTTCTTAGTAACAGCATTTTCTGGGGTCAGCTCTGTTTGCTGGAGGTGAGCAAAGGCACAGCTTTTCTAAGAGAGGCTTCCTGACTCAGCTTTAGCAGTTTAAAAAAAAAAAAAAAAAAAAAAAAGTGTGGCTCTTTTAAGAGGCCCTACTGCCAAATACTTAAATGGAGTTCATGAGCAGCAGATGGACTCTAAAATTCTCCAGAGTGGTTATTGTGGCTCCTGCCAGTAACTCTGCTAAGCTCTGTGAAGCTAGGAGCTGGGTGGAGCCAGCAGCCACCCTAGCCAAACTTTTAATTCTAGCCAATCTTTGGCAGATTAGAGGTCTGATCAGAAACAGAAAGAGAGGGAGCTGGGTGGAATCAGCTTCCATAGCCAATCCTTTAATCCCAGCCATACGTTGGCAGATTAAAGGTGTGGTCAGAAACAGAAAAAGATAAGAGATAAGAGATATAGAGTAAAGATAGATTTTTAAAAACCTCTAAATGGCTTACAGTGTGTTTAAAATATGTGTAGGCTTGAGAAAAGGGATAAAGTCCTTTAAAATACAGAGTAAAAAAATAAGCCACATAAAGATGGAAAATACAAAGAGTGTATGTTATTGTCTTTAAGTTTTTTGACTGCGAATGAGGTAATAAGAGCTGATAGAAGACATTTGATTATAAATGCTGCTGGATTAATCCAACCTATACATTTTATAAATGAGTTTAAAATTGAAATAAAAAGATATGCTACTTTGGAGAAGAGGTTTTCTTTTATTTCCACAGAAAATGAGAAGCTGTGGATTTATTCCAAGTTAAAGAAAATAAGGTTTGATCAAGGAAGATTCCCCTGAAAAACCTGATGGGAAAAGATGGCCACATCAACTTTAAGGCTGCCAGCTAAGATGATCCAGGCTCAGAACCCCCATAAGATTGCCAGCCACTGCCCCCAGTCAGCAGGAAATAGGAATAGAAAGCTACCCCCAAATTCCCAAAAGATTATTTATAAATATTTGTTTTCATTATAAGTGGTTAATGGTCATAGCCAATCATTTTCTAGGGAAAAATGGGGGACATGATATAGAAATGATAAAGATTATTGAATCTACTTTGATGCAAAAAACACCTGTTAAATTAAAAATACTTTACATTGGTATGGGTTTTGATTTATTGATAAAAATTTAAGGTTAATTTTATTATTCTGTACGTTTCTACTTCTGTTTAAGATAGCATGTTTATGTAACTCATTTAAAATTGTAATGTATAATTAAGAAATGCAGATAGTCATCTATGATAACCATAGTTATCATGTTAGTTAGATTTTTTTAGATATACAAAGATATGTTTCAATTAGATAGGTAATCTTCAAACACTTCAAAGACCTCCAAAATATGGCACTTAAAATATTTTAAGAACTTAATAGACTTTTTTGGACAGTGAGGCAGCTTTACTCCTGGCAGCACAAACTCCATATGAAATTTACTTTCTTCGTGGCAAAAAAATAGCTAGTGGGAAAAAAAGTGTTCTTGCTTCAACTGCCTGAGAGAATGCTATATAAACTGGACATACAGGACCCATAGGAAAGTGACCTCTGAACTTTGGCAGAACAAGCTGAGATGGTCTTTAAGGTTTCTGCTTCACAGAAAAAAATGTCAAACATTCTGTAGGACACAGGGAGAAGCAACTGACGGACTGGGTGGAATAATCCTTCAAATTTCCTGCTTCGTTGAAAGATATGCCAGAGACTCTAGACCTGTAGGCTGAAAATGGATGTCTCAATTTCACAAAGAAACTTTGGGTGACTGTCTAGGCAGCCACATGTCATCTCTGTATTTCTAGATTTTGGAAGTTGCTTGCACTTCCTATTTACTCAGGTAATATTATCCTTCTGTGGTCTTAGATGTAGTTGAAGATTAGGTAGTTATAATTAGTTTTCTTTAGTTATAATAAAAGATAAATAAGATATTAAACTTTGGACTTATAAGGATAAAGTAGATGATAGAATATTTTCTTTAATTTTCCTAAATATAGACTAGATATTGTAACTGTAATTCTTGATGGCTGTTTTGTTATATGTAATTTTGCTATGTTAAAATTGAAACTTTCCTTTTGTTTAGACAGAAAAGGGGAAGTGATGTGGGATGCCGTTCTGTATGCTGTGAATATCACTGGTTAATAAAGGGACTGTTTTGGCCTATGGCAGGGCATCTTAGAAGTAGGTGGGAAATTGGAGCATAGATAAAGGGGGAAAGGTCAGTCAGACAAAGACACCAGCAGACACAGAGAAAAGACGACAACAATGCTGCTCTGAGAAAGTACCAAGCCACATGACTAAAAAAGATAAGAATCATGGGTTAGTTTAAGAGTAAGAGCTAGTTAGCAATATGCCTGAGCCATAGGCCAAGCAGCATGTAATTAATATAGGCTTTTGTGTGATTATTTGAGGCTATGTGGCAGCAGAGCTGCATGCAGATCTGAACCTCAGGGATAAGCTGTTAAAGCCAGGCCAGAAACTTCATACTACAGTGGTACCAATCTTTGATCCCAGCTACTCAGGAGACTGAGTCAGAATGATGAACAGCTCAAGGTATACCTAGGCTATGGTGAGTTCAAGACCATCTTGGCACCTGTCCCAGAATTAATAAGGAGGTGAGAGGTAGCTCAGTGGTAGAGGCTTGTCTCGAATGTGAGGACTTGGTTTCATTCTCTGCACCACAAATACACACACACACACACACACACACACACACACACACACACACACACACACACACACACACGCAGCAGAAGCAAGGAAAATAAGGATTAGGAAAAGTGCCAAAAGTTTGTGACTGAGGGTAGGACTCAGCGTTCATGGTATTTGAAGGAATGCCTTCAGGTATATACACCTAACAGTGATTCCCAGCATGCATTATTGAATATATTCTAGTTAGTCAGGTTTACTAACTGTAAGTAATGCTATAATCAGAGATTTTGATTTTGCTCTTCAAATGTTAATTCTAAACTTTAACCCAGAGATTCACATTTTTACTTTATCATCAAAAGTAAATGCTAGGTCATCACAGAGGAGCGCACTTCAGTCTCAAAAACAGAACCAAAGAGGTCAGCTCCTCAGCTGAGCCTGCCTTTTTGCACCTTTGACAGTATACAATTTCAGAAAAGTTGTTTATGGCGATGCTAACCTTTTGAGACTTTTGATAATTAATGGAGACAAGAAAAACTACCTGTGGCAGGGTAAGCAGGCCTATGGGCAGGCCTGTTCACATGGCTCCCACCACTTAGTACACACATGGAGGACTCATCAATACAGCTTGTATACATCTGAAAGGTGATGTGGCTATAGCACAGTGCCTTTCACAAAGCATTAAACGATGGAAAATAGAAGTATAAAGGACATGTTTGCAGTCTGCCTGCTTTAGGCAGCCCTTAACAGGTTAGCTACTTATCCTGAAGTCCTATCTATGATTTGATTCATTATGATCACTGTGCTGTTGGTCACTACTTGGATTGGATTTCAATGGCCTTAAACTATAAGCATGTGATAAGAGCTCATTTGACTATTCAGCCATAAACAAATATCAGTCTTTTTAAAGAACTGGTGTTAGGAACATAGTAATGAAGAAAAATCCATTTCATGGGATTTATAAGCTAAAGAGAAGATGCAGACAATATTTTTTAAGTAGAACATTATACATTAAAAATGTAACTTCTATGAGGAGAAAAAAGGGATGGTAACCGTGTGAAATGTAAAGGTGATGATCATTGGCTTTATACAGATAAATAAAAACGTGGAGGTGGAAGGAGGAGAGTCCGAGTGACGAAGAGGAGACCCAGATGCTCCTGGATAGGTAGGATCGACGTAGTAAAAATGGCAATTTTACCTAAATCAGTCTACAGATTCAATGATCCCCAACAAAATCCCAACACAATTTTTTACAGACCTTGAAAGAACAATACTCAACTTCATATGGAATAACAGGAAACCCAGGATTGCCAAAACATTCTGGCTCAATAAAAGAACTTCAGGAGAAATCACCTTCCCTGACTTCAAGCTATACTATAGAGCCACAGTAATAAAAACAGCCTGTTACTGGCATAAAAACAGACTTGTAGATCAATGGAATTGAATCGAAGGTCCCAACATTAACCAACACACCTATGAACACCTGATTTTGACAAAGAGGCCAAAAATATTCAATGGAAAAAAAGATAGTATGTTCAACAAATGGTGTTGGCATAACTGGATGGTAGTATGCAGAAGAACACAAAGAGAACTCAGATCCACGTGAATCAAAGACCTTAACATAAACCCAGCTACACTGAACTTGATAGAAAAGAAAACTGGGAAATATCCTCCAATGCATTGGCACAGGAGACCACTTCCTAAATATAACACCAGTAGCACAGACACTAAGAACAGCAATTAATAAAAGGGACCTCCTGAAACTGAGAAGCTTCTATAAGGCAAAGGACACAGTCAATAAGACAAAAGGTCTTCATCAACCCTACATCTGACCAAGGACTGATCTCTAAAATATATAGAGAACTCAACAAACTAGAGCCCTAAAAAACCTAAATAACCCAAGTAAAAAAATAGAATTCAGAGCTAAAGAGGGAATTCTCAACAGAATTACAAATGGCTGAAAGGCACTTAAAAAATTGCTCAGCATCTTTATCCATCAGAGAAATGCAAATCAAAACAACTTTGAGATACCACCTTACACCAGTCAGAGTGGCTAAGTTCAAAAACACTGATGACAGCCTATGCTGGAGAGGATGCAAAACAAGGGGAACTCTTCTCCACTGTTGGTAGGAGTGTAAGCTTGTACAGCCACTCTGGAATACAGCATGGCAGTTCCTCAGAAAACTGGAAATCAATCTCCCCAAGGATCCAGCAATACCACTATTGGGCATATATCCAAAGAATGCACAATCGTACCCCAAGAGCATTATCTCAACCATGTTCATAGCAGCATTATTCATAATAGCAAGAACCTGGAAAAAACCTAGATGCCCCTCAACTGAAGAATGGATCAACAAACTGTAGTACATCTACACAATGGAGTACTACTCAGCAGTAAAAAAAAAAAAAAAAAAAAGACATCCTAAAATTTTCAGGCAAATGGATGGACTTGGAGAATTTCCTCCTGATAGATAGACATGGGATGTACTCACTCATAAGTAGATTTTAGACAAAAAGCAAAGAATACTCGAGCTGCAAACCACAACCTCTGAACAGCTCAGGATAAGAAGGAACTTGAGAGACATCCAGGGATTCCCCTAGGAAGAGAAAATAGAGAAGATCACCTTAGCAAATTGGGGTCATGACAGGTTGCAACCAAGAAGAGGTGGGAACAAATCTTGAAAGGAGATGGTTGAGTGAGAGGAGCAAAGAGAGAGATGGAGGGAGATGGATATCTCAATGGAGGAAGCCAATGTGGGGTTGGAAAGGGACAGGGTGCTAGGGAAATGTCCAGGAATTCGCACGATGTCCCTGGCCAAGTCTCCAAACAATGGTAGAGGAGGTGCCTAAATGGGACTTCCCCTATAATCAAATGAGTAAACACCCTTGGTGTCATCACAGAACCTACATCCAACAAGGAATGGAGGTGGAGGAGATCCATGGCTGAGCACTGGGCAGAGCTCCTGGTCCAGCAGGAGAGGAGAGTCTGTATGAGCAGGGGGATAGGGATTAAGAGGAAAGTTCCCATGGTGATGACTGGCTGGAGCTCTGAGGAGCTCACTGAATCAGGAATTGTCACAGGAGATCCATGGCTGAGCACTGGGCAGAGCTCCTGATCCAGCTGAGAGCAAGCGAGGAGAGTCTGTATGAGTAGGGGGATAGGGATTAAGGGGAAGGTTCCCATGGTGATGGCTGGCTGGAGCTCTAGGGGGAGCTGGGCCCTTGGGGGGTTGGGAGGGGTGCGGGGTGGGCAGCTTTCGACTGCCATGAGTGTGTGGAGTCACTAAGGATAAGATCAGACTGTGTTCCTGTTCCTGGGCTGGCACCTTGGAACCCATTCCCTATAGAGGAACACTCACTCCAGCACTGACCTTTGGATGAGTGAATCGGACTTGCCTGGAGAGGATGTGCTGAGCTGGGCTGGCCTCCCTTGGGACTTCTTGCCCTTTTGGGGGAGGGGATGGATGGATGGGTGAGGGGCGAGGCTGAAGGCTGGCTGGGAGGGGGAGGAAGGGGGAGCAGGGGGATTCATTGATGGAAATGACATTTTTTAATGAAAATAAAAAATATAAAAGCTGGCAGCCATACCCTTATGCATACTAGGCAAATGATCTATTACTGAGCTACATCTGTGACCCAGGAAGTTATTTTAAAATCAGCAGACTGAATGGAGCTATAAAGGAGCTTCCAGGGAAGAAAGTTAAAAAGCAGGGATGTGTTACATCCTTAAGGCCTAGTAAAAGAAGAAGTGATCTTACATGACAGAGTAAGATGGCGAGGATGGACCATGTTTTGCAATGAGGACATCATTATTGATTTTTTGTTGTTTTTGTTTGTTGGGGGGGGGGGGGTTCTTGTATATATCCCAATCTGCCTCAAAATTGTGATTCTCTTGCCTCCACCACTCAACTTGTGAAATAATAAATGTGAGCCACTACCTCCAGCATCAGTGATCTGCACACAATTTTCTGGGGGTGATTAGGCAAAGGCCTGGGTGGGTCTAGTGCAGAAAAGGAACTGGAGAAGCTTTCTCTTGTACATTTTACTGTAAGGAGGCAGAAGAGGCCAAGAAGATTTCTTTTTATTTATGGGGGAGAAAAATAAGAGCATGTTTGTATGGTGCTAAGAGGCTTGCCCCTGGTAAGAAAAGCAATTATGATAACAAGGGCATAAGGCCCCGTGTTAACTTAAGCACAGATGTTATCTTTCAACAGTTCTTTATAACAGAACCCATTGTCTCCAGAATAACTTTACATACACGAGAAAGAAACAAGTTTTCTTCCAAAGAGTTAAGATTATTCCATGTTCCTGTAACTCAAAGGAAGATGGTTACAGAAACAATAGAGATCGAGCTTAGATGACTTAAAGACTGTGCTGAGGGACTGGAGAGATGGCTCAGCCGTCTTCCAGACGACCTGTGCTTAATTCTTATCACCCACATGGCAGTTCCCAACTGTCTGTAACTTCAGTTCCAAGGACTCTGGCACCCTCACACAGACATACATGCAGGCAAAACACCAATGCACACAAAATAAAAATAAATAAATCTTTTTTAAAAAAAAAACTGTGCTGAGCTCTCAAAAAAATAACAGCTTTTGGAAAACAGGTTATTTTGTTTGAGATCTTGACAATTTTGAACAAGCATTAACTCCTCAAAAAGGCATGTGTAGCATTGCCTAAATCCATGTTCTTATGTTCTTAGATAACCAACATTTAAATGTTAAATATCACTCTCTACTCTTTTCCCTTAAAATATATCCCAGGCTGGGGATGTAGCTCAGTGAGCAAAGTGCTTGCCCAGCACGTAGAAAGCCTGGGCTCGTCCTGGAGCACTACATAACCAGGTGTGATGGTGCATGTCTGCAATCACATCTCATGGGAAGTGAAGACTGCAGGGGCAGGTATTTGGGGGGGGGCATCCTGAACTACATGGTATGAGATACATGAGAAAATCTCTGTGCAGTATATTTAGGTAGAATATTTATACACACATATATGTACATATTTATCTCCATCAATTTTTTTCAGCCTCCTTTATTTAACTCATATTCAAATATGTCTCCCGTTTTTTCCCAATCCCTCCCCCACCCTATGAGTCTTAGAAATTCAAGAATGTTTAGCAGCCACAAGCCCTACACTTATGTCTGTAAATCATCATTTAGGACAGGGAATCCTAGCTTTACAGGAAGCACTGCTGTTTTGGATTCTTGAGAAGACTTACTAATGATGATTTGTGGAAAAGTTTAATCTGAACACTAGATATTTTATTGTTCAGTTATCTAAAGCAGTTAGTTATTCATAAGGGCTTGCAATCAGTTTTCTTGATTATGCAATCAACTTGCCAGTTTAAGAAGCGTACTTAGCATGTATATACACATATTTTAATAGTATTACTCTCTATATTGCTTATTACTGTGAGATCATAGGTGACAAATCTAAGAATACAAAATCCCAGAAAACCACAGCCTAGGTACACTTAAAATGAAGACCTGTGGACTCAATCCTCACCTATTCCACTATTATAGGACAGAAACAGTGTCCAGGAAGCTGTATTTTTACATGTCATCACTGAGACGGCCCAAGACTTGATGGAGTTAAGCAGAAAACCATGAAATACCACAAAATACCATTCCAGGAGTTTCTCTTAACAATCAAGTTCAAATCTCAGGTTATCTTAAACTGTTACACGAGGAAGCAGTCCACCAGAAGAACGCTAGCATTGTGAGCCACAAATCCTTGGTTCTCAGAGTCAAGGAAATAAGACACTCCTTGCTTGGGCTTGTATGTCTGTAGATCCTTCAGGGCAGTATACTACTGGGACCTCCTAGCCTGTGCAAAAAGCTGCATCTTCTGGTGAAGGGCTTCTTTCTGCTTATCACCCCACGCCTTCCCTGTAGACACCAGTGATCTGTGGACATAGTCCACTTCAGAGGGCTGGAGATCAAAGGTAGAACAACTGTCAAATGCTTTCCCACCCTGACTTTATCCCTAATTCATCATTATGTCAAATATCGTGCATCATTAAAGACCCTGCTTCCCCTATCAATTTATAGTGCTCTCTAGACATATTATGAAATGAGCCAGAAGAAAGACAGGAATCTACTTCTCTTCTGACTGGAGAGGCTTTTTTTGTTTTGTTTTGTTTTGTTTGTATCAGGTGAACATGGTGGTGGTGGTCGTCCTTCCTTTTTGATTGGCACTGTTTCCTTTAAAAAGATGAGAGACTAAGGTGACAATGCTAAAGATCTAAAATGAAAAGTGGAAATGATTTATGGAGCACCTAAAAAAAAGATCAAAGTTCTGCCCTTGAGAAGACTTGCCTTCTTTATGGGAAGACAAATACATCAAAAGATGAACTAGTCACACTATTAGGATCTCAGAAAAATGAGGCTCAACCTGGATCTTAATGATCAGCTCAGCTAAGAGCTGGAGCCAAGGTGTGAAATGAGAGTGAGCTGGAGAAGCACAGGCCCAGTTTAGGTGATGCTAGTTCATGCAGAACTTCAAAGTGTGAGGGGCGGTCAGAAAGCTAGAAGCCCTGCTACAGAGTGAATCTAAACTGTGATGTTGAGGGTTTGGGAATCTCACAGTAGACAAAAGTTAACCAACTAAACTGTTTGGAAATATGAATGCACTAGGGATATGGGAGACAAGAGTGCTTGGAGGTAGTTAGAAAGGTCCGGGTAACAGAAATGGGGGCCCAGATTGGCAACATTATTATTAGTTTAATAATATGCTCTGCAGATGAAAATGGAGTATGCTAACAAATTAAATCTGAGAGGTGTGTAATATTTTTAAAACTTCCTAGTAACCTGCTATTTTGATGAAAAATGGGTTATGAAAGAGAAAAGAAATCTTACTTCACCTTCCAAGTCCAGCTGATTTGATCTTGAGCTTTAGGCACTGCTCTAGAACAATTTTAGCCTGACAAAAATCTATTTCAGTGGCCCATTAGCTCCAGAGAAATGAAAAACTTGGCTTACATTTAAAATTTGAAACTCAGAAAATTATTAGTAATCCTTTACATGTTTCATATACTTAATAGAACACTAATGGATATGTTCCTACTTAATCATTAGAATGAGTGTCCTAACAGTGCCTTCTACAGATGCACTGTCTGCAGAAGTACCAAGACTGTTTAGGCAACTGCCTAACAATGCAGTCAGTTTACACCTCGTTAGTTTTGTTTCTGTTACAAATCTGATGTTTGGGGCCTATCAAGGAAAAGGATACTGGTCATCAGGGCACACCCAGGTGGGAATAACACATTTTATTGCTCCAGAACCAGACAGGCCTCACTGCAGGAGGAGTAAGTTCTCTACTGGGGCTATGAAAGCTTCTATTACTTTTAACCTCCTGGGAGAGCTGGTTTGTAGTAACCACTGTGCAAATGTGACCATTAAATAAGTGGTGCTGGGGCCAACTTCAGTCCAGACTACAGGAAAGGTTTTAGGGCTGGGGATGGAACTCAGTGGCTGAGGACTTGCGTGGCACAAGACCCACTCAAGGAGCACAGATTTGTTTTCACTCCCACCCTGTTCCCTTTACTGTTCCCCGTAACTATAGAACAAGCTGGAGAGCAATGTATCTTTAAGTTTTAAAGCTTCTGAATTATAGTTTAAGGACAAATTCTCTAGAACTCTGATTTGCACAAGTAAAATACAGTTCTGTTAATCCTTTGCCTTAAAGGATGTTATATTTTGCTTTCAAATTTGGAAAGATACGAAGCAAGACACAACTGGACCCTCACAGAGGGCATATTAGTCTAAGCACAGTGGGATGAATTCATAAGCTATGAATTAAAATTTCTAGAAGCACAAAATTCATATCCATGCTAAAAATGAACATGCTTAATATTATACTTGGGGAATGACTTCAAGGTGCAAGTTTTTGTTCTTACAAACATTTATTTTCCTCCAAATTTATGTTTTTCTGAAATGATGTGAAAAGTCTTCGTTTCCCTTTTCCCAAGTGCTGAGGTTCGTTAAGCCAAGTCTTAATCATTGACTAATCTTCATCTCTTCAATGTCTTGTATGCTGATTTAGTTTCGTATGTAAATATTTATATTAGTTTTCCTCAGGGATTTATACATTGATATATATTCCTGCAGAGATATATATACAAGCTTTTACCCTCCTCTTACCACTTGACAATACAACTGTAAATGTGTTTACACAGCTGTTCCTTGGTCAAGGTCATTTGCAAGAGCAAGTCGGTTTCTGAAGAAATCTTGTTTGGTGGGTGAAGGATCCATTGAGGGGTTCTCATTAGTTTTTTCCCTGTATTCTGATCCACTGGACCTAAAATCTCAGCACACAGATAAAGTACAGGTTGATTTGGTTTTAATTGTTTTCAAAATGTTATCTATCCAAATTGTTTTGCATTTGTAAAACAGTTGCCTCCTAGATCTGGAATCATTTTCATTCCCCTAAATTTCAAAATTTCAGATATGTGTATCTAAAATTTGCAGTGAACATACAGAATCTCTCTCTCTAACGCTTCATAGGGACAACTGTGACAACTGTATATGTCAGTGTAAGTTACCGTGTGAAAGTATTGTTAACAGGAATAAAAGCTCAAAATATCTACTTTTGATTCAATAAAATAACTACTCCACAAATTACCAAGGCCCTTAAATTAAAATGGTCACCAAGGGCCCTTGCTTAATCTAGGGCATTACATTACAAACTCTTGCTTCTGCTTGTTTTCAGTTTTAAAGGAAAGATTTATTGAAACCAACCACACATATTGCTACATTTGGTAGAATGCAGAACTCAGTACAGTTATCTCAACCACAACAAAGGAGCCCAAGACTAGTCAATAGTCAACTCAGTCCATTTGAGTCCCCAGTCGAGGGTGCATTCTTCCTTTCTCTTCGTTAAACCAGCTGGGCCATCCATTCCAGCTCTGTACCTTCTCCAGTCTGTTCATGCCACAAGTCCCTAGAGGGAGGAGGCTTTCTAGAAATAACCTCTCATACAACTAACCTGGGGCCCTCACTGATTTAAACTTCGAGCTAGAATGGGCAAACTAGCTCGCTAACCAAGAACCAGTGTCAGAAGCCCATGTGGGATTGTATGAAAACGATGCTCCAAAGCTTCTGTTCAAGTGAACATTATCTCTATACATTGAATCAGATGTGCTTTCTCTAAACACAAAAGGCAGGATAATTGGCCTCCAAACTCTTTTGCTCCCTTGGTACACTATCTTTGAGCTCTTGTTTGTTTGGGAGAGTTGGTTATTTTTTGGGAAGGTTGCTTTACTTTGTACTGTTTTAATGATACTAGGGATTGGCCCCAGGGCCTTTCACACACAAGGCAAGTGCTCTACTGCTATATATCCCCAGCCCAAGTTTTTTTTATTAATAATTATAATTATGAATCTATATTTACTGAGCTTCTTGGGAAGAATTCAAACATCTAGTATTCAAGTAAAATTGGACCTATATAAAGACTATAAAGATGTCTGGAAACCTGATGAGTGGATGAGATATTTTTATTTCTCAATCTGATAACAGAAAAGAAGCCGTAGCTACCCAGCAAGCTTTTACTTCTGATTAGAAAGGAGTACTTTCTCGCTGTATCCCAGTAAATGGAGGAAAATTACTCTCTCAGCTCCAGTACATCAGATACATAAGATAACAAAGTATCTGGTGGGGAACTTTTCTTTTCAAGGACCAGCCTAACTCCCTGGAAACAGACTCACATCCTCCCTAAAACTCCAAGCTTGCTTTCAGCTCTTGGAACTCTTGCCTCCCTCCAGCTCAAATCATCCCTGGTTAGCATAGTTGTTTCCAGAGGTTAGAAAGATGTACCTTGGCTATTCACTCTTTCCCTGTCTTCCTGTATTGGGAAGGGTAGAAGCCCTTGCCTTTTAGGGCAGGACACAGGAGCAGGAGTTCAATTGCAGAAATGTCTCCTCAGCTGTTCTCCCCCTGCCAACTTCTACACACACTCACCTCACATTTTCCCTCTTACCTACACCTCATCTCTCAAAACCCAACACATCACACTTGGAGGTTCCCACATGCAACTGGAGTTTACCTGGAAATGGGAAAGCTTTGCTGTCACCACCAGCCCCAGGGACCACAGAAATCTTCACCAGTTGCGTTCCCATTTCTGAAACAAATGCCAAAATCGCCCTGTCTAGTTTCCACAAACTCAGCTCACAGTTTCTTTTTTAACTGCTCTTTCTTTTTTTTTATCTCCTTGTTTCCAGTACAAATGTCTGCATTTCTAAATATTAACTACAAAGTAACTAGTGGCTAACTTACTAATCGCTTTCAAAATCCAGGATTCTACTGTAGCAATGATTCAAAGCTCATTTTCCCCTTTTTGAAGACAATTTTAACTGACTTCAATAATGATCAACATACTATAGGTGTACCTGGACCTTTCCAAGGGTGTGGAGTGTAAATAAGCATAGGAAAACCTGTAGAATATAGAAGAGAGAGAGAGAGAGAGAGAGAGAGAGAGAGAGAGAGAGAGAGAGAGAGAGAGAGAGAAAGAGAGAGAGAGAGAGAGAGAGAGTGTGTGTGTGTGTGTGTGTGTGTGTGGTGTGTGTGTGTTTTTTAAATTCCCTTTCTTTGTAAAACAAAAATGGCATTTGAACACCCTATACCATCTGGGCAAAGCTGCAGGGCCTGTCTGAGCAGACATGAGAGGACAGTCAGGAACTCTGTGTGAAGAGTACAGTCACTGTATTCTGACCCACGGTCGTTCAATCACTTGACAGAACGGGAGGGATCAACAGACTTATAGCTAACCGTCCTTCAAGTGACAAAAAGGAAAATGCAAGTTGGGTGGGTCAGTAAGTGCAACTTTGCTACAGATAAGCCTGAAAAACTGGAGCTGAGAAGAGAGACAAAAATCCAGTGCCACAGATGCCTCTGACATAAAAAGAGCTGATTCTCTGATGTGAAAGACTATCCTTCTTGAAAGTGTTAGGGCTTCCCCTGAAGAGGGTCAGAGGAGGTGGAGAAACACCTGTCTCATTAGCCTAATCTACCAACCATGGCACTCTCAGAGTGGTGAATGAGCACTTAGATGCTATACATTGTAACTTGTAGCTATGCTAGGGTTCCTTTGAACTACAAGCTCCAAACCGGCAGGAGCTACTTCTACATGTTTTGTGCTGGGAACAACCTAAGACACCAAAGACACTTAAAATAACTGTTCAGATGACCTGCTGAGAAGCAGTCCCAGCCAGAGTCAGGTAATCTAAAGTACTTATCCTTTCAAGCATCCCCTCTCAAACTTGGAAATTAAATGAGATATGCTGGAACTGCACATGGGTTGGGGGTGAGTTTAAGGAGGTGGAGAAATGAGTGTAAATGCTCAACTGATTCTTAAGAGGCCTGACATCTGCTCTATGGACTGTTCCCCAAAGGAGGCGTAAGCAAACACTACTGAGAAGGCATCAGAGAGACTCACTGATGTTCAAACATACGGGCCCTGCAGGGCTCCTGAGCATGTGATGAAGAAAACGGGTTTGATGCAATTGCTGGAAGTAGGATGGCTAGAACAGAAATGACCATGGTCAAGGGCTGAAAGGAAGAGAAAGGGTAAAAAAGTGCAACCAGTTAGACGGTGCACTCTTTATCTTCTACAACCATCGCATTGACTTGCCCTCAAACTGTCTTAAACGATCTCTTCCCCACTGCTGTACCCTGTACAGCAAGAATACTCACTTACCCAAGTACAAGACTTATACAAAGAGATGAGAAACATTTGCCTCGGCTCTAACAGCAGCCTGCGTTTAAGTCTTTGACAGTGTCCACATGTATTCTCCTAGAAGGGACAGTTTATCTTCCAACTTACTCAGTCAAGCATTAGCCTTTCATATCAGGCCTGTTCCCTAGCTTCTAAGAATCACATCTAAAATGTGTAGTCATTTGGCATGCTCAGACTTCGTTCTGACCAATTCTGCACAGCTTTCAGGGCTCTATGACCTGGTATATGCACAGGACAAATGTGCCTGAGATCAAACAATAAAAGGGATCCCCTTTTCCTCAAATATCGTGGGCACTTTTTCAGAATGTTTGTTTATGATGTCAACTTGACTCTGCCTTTTGAGTCCTTCGGCCCTCCCAGCCTCAGAGGGAAGAGAACCCTTTCTCAGGTTTTCTGTTGCATCTGGTTCCATGCCTAGCTTCATCCCGAAGCAGCATTCTGGGTGTGTGGGGCCACCAGCCAAACAAGCCCCTATGGAACAAAAAGTGTGTCAGTGTAGACAGGATCGAACCTCCAGAGGGCTATAGGGGAAGAAGGCAGTAAGCTCCAAACAAGACACGAGCGGTTTTCCTGGGGCTGCCCATCTGGACCCAAGAGGCCAGGCTCTGGAGTGTCCAGGACCCAGCTTTAGCTGTTAAGGTTACTGGGCTTGCTGCCTGATGACTTCCTGACACACAAAATGGCCTGATTTTTTTCTCTACCTGCACTTCATCTTTTACAATAATCTAGGTTTTAGTCTTTAACAATCTCCTTATAGATTTTTCTAGAAGGGAAATTTATCTTTCATCCTACACATTGCTGAGTTCAGAGTGCAAATTCCTATGCAATGGCTGGAACCATATCATTCATGATCCTTTATGCATGCCTGGAATTGTGCACACATACAAGAATGATGTATTTACATTTGAGTTAAAGGCACAGGCCCTTTGGTGCTACCCTGGGAACTTCCTGCCTTTTCTCTCTGTAATACCATACAGGCGTGTGGTCCTTAACAGACTTTCTATGGTCTTTAGATGACAAACCCAGAAGATACTTAAGTTGCTTCTTTAACCTTTGCCAAGTTTCCAAAGTGCTCCCTAAATACAAAGCTGTAGTAGGAACTGCCTCCATGGTGTTGACTGACCTAGACCAGACCTTCCAAGCAAGAAAAGCCTGCCAAAAGAAGAATTACCCAAGTGGATCCACCTGCATCTACACTCTGATAACACTTCCATCTTTTAAATAGAAGCGACATTGCCATTGTTGTTGATAGTAATGACAGATGCAAACTGGCCTACTAAGAGAATCCACTGGCCTTTCCCTAAAAAAAAAAAAAGCCCAAAGTTGCAGGAGAACTGAGGGCAATTAACCAGTGTGAATCTAGAGAGCCCACAGCAAGCCATCTGCATTACACCAAGGTCTGTGGGGGCAAGGAGCTATAGAAAGACTGCACGGTCTTTTCTTTGGGGGACCTTTAAAATTACAGGCCAACACCACATTCGTCTAGTCTGGGGTGACAAAAATCAGTGACTGTTCAGACTGAGCAGATAAAGCAAACATACATACTGGAAAGGACTGATGACTTCTTGAGCAGTTTCCCAACCAGTGTAGGATTCTTTCCAGAGAACCCGAGCAGGGCCATCTAGCGCTATCTCAGAGATCACTCTCTCATGAGGCTACCAGGTCTGGGCAGGTGCATGTTTACAGTGCTCCTCCTTGTTCCTGCTAGTTCTGCCCTCTGCCCTGTGCCTCATCTAACTAATAGGCCATTTTGTTATGTCTCTTTGCTAAAGAGAAATTTGTAAAGGGGCCAATGGTGGATCTATTGCTGACTGTTTTCCAACCAATACTGCTCAGTCATTATAAATGGCATTGAGTAACAAATAGTTACTTCTTTTGGAAATCTTAAGGCTTAAAAAAATACCCAAAGCCTCAGCAATGTGTGTCCTTAGGATCTGGAGTTCTTCCCAGGGCCTAGAGCCCAGATGCCAAGTTCAGATCAGCCAACTCCCACTTCTTCCCACTCGTGTTGCTTAACAGTTACAGCCCAGGAGAGATCCAAACCCATACTCCTCGAGAGAAATAAACAGCTCTTAAGCCTCAATCCCTACGGAAAGTGACTTGAGGGTCCAACAATGATGCATGCACTGGGTTGCCTAGCAAAACTGGAAGGACACTGTAGGGCTGTGGTTAACTGCTGGGAAGGAGACAGACTGTAGGGCTGTGGTTAACTGTAGAACCGCTCTTCTTCTTTCCTCTTCCTCCTCCTTCTAGTAACAACAGGCAAGGACCAACAATCAGATACCCACTAATCTCAGCATCACCCTCCCACTGGAGAATTACACAGATCATTAAAAAGAAAGCCAACTGTAGGCTCTCCCCACATCCTCTGTCATCAAGACTAGCAACTCCACCTTCAAGGAGAGAGTGGCTTCCCAATTTTTCTAATAATTAAAATATAGACTTGAGATTGATAATGACTTACAATGATCTCTAATAAGAGAGTAAAATAGCAAGGAGAGGTCTCTAAGGGAGAAGAAGGCAGGTCTGAGGACCTGGGGAGGTAGAAACAACAGCCACCCAGGCAGGGGGTTAGGGATCATCTCTGTCTTCCTTACATTTATGCTGGAGCCTGGCCCTGCCTCCCAAACTGCAACCTGGTGCTGGCCAAAATGTCTGCGAGGTAATGCTTCATGTAACAATAAGACTTAAAAAGACCAAGGAAGGAAACATCATTGTTTCCCACCTAACATGGACACTCTGAAATTTTTCACTAGGACCTGAGCCAAATCCATGCATTCAGGGAAAACCCTTACAAGTACCAATACACATATTTTAGAGCCAGGATACTGAGGCCCACGAGCACAGAAGTGCTGACATGGCCCTCGTCACTTCCCACACATGGAATGTCTGACTGAACACCCAGCTCCTACACAAGATCCCTCTCATCTCATCCCATTTGCCAGGGTAACCCCTCTGCTCATTCCTCTTAGGACACAGCTCTAGAAACGAGGAGGAAGGATTTTAAGAAGTGGCAGAGGGAGCTAAACTTGCTTCTGTTCAGAAATTGGGTACAAGCACTGAACTTGAAACAGTTGTGTGAGACCAGGCTACTGAGTAATTAATGCTGTTAAAATCTCAGACCTCTGCCAAAGGGCAATGAGTTACAAACACTGTTTTATCTAAGGGCTACTCACTTCTTTTTAAAGAGCTTGCGGAAGGAGCTGCGAAAGCCCCCTTTCTGGTCTTGCCTGGGATTCTGATCGCTGAAAGAAGTCTGTTCACTCTCTCTTTCTTCCTTTGGACAGAATCGGGTGGCGTCCTCTAAGTGCATCTCCTGAAAACACAAAAGAGGCAATGTCTTTTACTCTTTTCCAAAACATATCTACCCTGGCTGTGGGACAGTTCTTTAGTGTTACCACCTGCCTCTTCTGCTCCCATGACTACCTGTGGGCTTTCAGCTCCAGCAAAAGGACACCTAGGTGATGAAGTGAGCAGGTGGAAAGAGGAACACTAACAGGGTCTAAGTCTTTCTACAAAGTAAGGCGAACAGTCCACAGCCGAATACAACAATAAAGATAAGTCAGCAAAGGAAGTTAGTGAACAATGCAAAGTATAGAATGTATGGCTGATGAGATGGCTGGGCATGCAGAGGCACCAGCTACACAAGATGAGGACCTGAGGAGGAAGTGGACCCCACAGGATGACTCTGTTTGCTTTCTATTGCTGTAACAAGGACATGATCCAAAAGCAATGTCGGAAAACAAGGGTTTACTTCACCTCACACTTCCAGATAACCAGCACTGAGGGAAGGCAAGGCAAAAACTCAAAGGGGGCAGTCGCCTCGAGACAAGAGCCGAAACATATATCATGGACAAACATCCCTTCCTGGATTACTCGACATGGTTTGCTCAGGCTGATTCAGAACACCTGCCTGGGAGCAGTGCCCTTACTGCCCCGAACTGCCACAGAGGACTGGGGCCCTTCTATCCCTATAACGCTATTAGTAATCATGAAAATGCCCCTAGACACCAGGCTGGAGCCATCAGATAAAGGTATTTTCCCAGCTGAGATTTCTTTTCCCAGATGACTATTGTTTCTGTCAAGCTGACAAAAAACCTAACCAGGACATTTCCTGACCTTAATATGCTTGCCACAGCACTCAGAATAATAATGAATACATTTTTCTTTTTATGCGCATGGCTGTTTTGCCTGTATGACTGTGCATCTAACGTGTGTATGCCTGGTACCTCTGGAAGCTAAAAAGGGGCCTTGAAACTTCCAAAACTGGAGGTACAAATAGTTGTGAGCCACCATGTGGGTACTGGAAATTGAACCTGGGTCACTCTGAACCACTGAGCTATCTCTATAGCCACCATTAAGGAAAGAAAGTAAGCTTTGTGCTGGCATCAACTGTGCTTGCCGAATAAGCCAATCCTTGACCCCTAGTATCTCTAGGTCTGTTTCTCTTTCTACAAAGTAAGAAAACTTAATATTAAGGGGATTTTGTTACTGTTTCTGTCTGTTTTACTTTTGAGGGAAACAAAGATCAATAAGATGCTATCAACAATGTAACCATAATTTCAAAGTCCTATTGCTAATTCTGAATTTTAGCCGGGAGTAATTTTTAAAAGGTCAGACCTATTGAGAAATACTTAACTGGTGTGTCTAAACTTTCCTTTCATCCTACTTATATAACTCAGTACATATTTTGAGTACAATTAAAAATAAAGATACTTCTTTTATGTGTTTATTTTTTAAACATGAGACCTGTTACCATGTGTATTTGGTGTTTGGCCCATATGTTTGTCTGTGCAAGGAAGCTGGATCAACTGGAACCTGAGTTACAGACAATTCTGAGCTGTCATGTGGGTGCTGGGGATTGCTAAGTCCTCTCAAGGAGCAGCCAGTGTTCTTAACCACTGAGCCATTTCTCCAGCCCATGTGCACACATACTTAAGTACATAAATAAGTATGTGTTGGGTATGTATACAAACTTACATCCTACATGAATAGGATACTGACCTTGAGGTGACTGTAATTTAAAGGCAATCTAAAAGCAGCTGCTTAATTTGAGTAACCCTAAGAAGTCAAAGCAGAAAAACACACAAACAGCACCCTGAAAGTCAAGCTGGATGTCTGCTTGCTTCCAGAGAAGCAAATCATGGACAAGAGGTCTGCCTAGGAAATACCTAGATCTTGCTTTAAGAACTTCACTTGGGGTTGTAGCAGCCTCCCTATAAAGTCTGAGATGCTGCTAAGATTCATAACTAAACCATGGAGATTAGCATCTTGGTGACTTAGCACAATGTTTTTCAAAGTATGCTCCTGGCACTCTAGGATCATCTATACTTGTTTTTAACTTAAAAACACTGATTCTTAAGCCTGGAGTCTCTGAGACACAATCTCTAGTGTATAAATAATCGTTGTGCATACTTAGATATGGAAACCAGGCACTTTGGTTTTGCCTCCTATTAACTGTGGACCCTCTATTAAAATAGTCTTTAACTGGGATCCATGCCAAATCTCCCATTCAGGGAAACCATAAATTAAGGAAAATCTGTCTGTGAAACTATGGTCTTCCTATCATCTTTCATGGGTATAGCATCTCATACTTTACAAAGAAAGCATAGTCTCAAACTACCTTGTTTGGTCTGATCTTCACAACCCTGTGAGGTAATCTACTTCCTAGCAATTATGATCACATTTTTTATTTGGGATGGAGGAGGGTTCAGCTGCCATGGTACATGTGGAGGTCAGAGGACAACTTGCAGACGTCAGTTCTTCCACCATATAGGTTCTAGGGGTGGAATGTAAGTCCTCGGGTGTATTGTGATGAGTGCCTCTAGCTACTGAACAATCTCACGAGCCAAAATTTTAGTGGTTTTTGTTTGCCTGTGTGTAAGTTCAGGTACATGTGTGCCAGAGAGCCTTTGTGAAGGTCAGAGGCAACTCCAGAGAAGCTGATCCTCCCCTGCCATCTTGTGGGATCTGGCCCAAAGTCAGGCCTTCAGGTTAGCAGCTTTACCTACTGAGCCATCTTGCTGCTCACTAAACCTCTTATTTTTATATAAACTTATTTTGTTATGTATATTGTTCTGCCATGTATGTCTGGCACCATGTGCATGCCTGGTGCCCAAGGAGATAAGAAGTAGATGTCAGGTCTCCTGGAACTGGAATTATAGACCGTTGTGAGCTGCCATGTGGGTGCTGGGAACTGAACTAGGGACCTCTGGAAGAGGAGCCAGTGCTCTTAACTATTGAGCATCTCTCTGGCTCCCTAAATATCTTATTTTCATAGACAAGAAAAATGGAGGCACAGAGAAGCCATGTGAATTGTCCAAAGGAGGCAACTATTAGATGGCAAAGCCTGGGTTAGAACCTAGAGTTCTTACTGCCCAGTCGGGTGCTCTTCGCAATAAAGCACACTGTCTTCTTTCTTGGTTCTCAATAAAGACACTAAAACTGGCTTTATATCTTCTGGTCACAGGTGAGGTGTAGGAAACTGAAGCAGAATGGTTTTTCTCATCCCAACCACTGAAAACTGACCCTTTTAAGGATAGTTTCACAGGGCTGTCTTGTGCAGTTTATATTCCAGTCCTATCTTAAATAGACATACACACACATGCATGTGTTACACACACATGCATACACATATCTATCCACACGCAGCCCCTCCTAGGCTGAACTCTGCATGGTTCTTCCTTGGCATCTCTTGATCTGATTCATGTTTTCCCATGTTAGGGAACGCTAGCATATTGTTATTGCTGTGAGTTCACACATGAATTAGACAAAAAAAAAATCCTCACAGTTTTATGAATGTGTAAAATAAAAATATTCTTAAGACATAGACTATACCACTTAGGAGATTCTGATATATACGTTTAACTGCTATTAATTCCCTTCAACTTCTCCTTTCAATGAACTTTCAGGAATACCTAGGACTGATCTGCCTCAAAAATTTTACCCAATAAAAAATGTTTAAGGTTTTGAGTCAAGAAATCAGAGCCAGAAGGAAAATATGACTCCTGAAGAATATGACAGTATTCGGTGTTCTCCGCTTTGGGGTTGATTTCTGGGACCTTTTTCTGCCTTTCCAAGTATGTCAAAGGAAATCCATACCCAGTTGTTCTATGCCCAAGAGTCTTATTTTAAAAAGCTTCACTATCTTGCTCTTCCCCTCAAATAGCTTCTAAGCAGTTTTTAGAATTCAGATATTCAATGTACCTAGAATGCATTCTCTAACATCTAATATCATCATGCTAAGAGGTTTTAAAGATCCTTCCTATATGCCCCCAGTTCATCATAATTCCAGTATGCTAAGTCTGGGGGACATTCTGGATTATTTCTGAAGCTTCAGCAAGCAGCACACAGAGCCTGGTACGCAGCAGGCAATGTTGGCTGGAAAATTAGTCTGTAATCATCAACTTGACCCACTCTCTCGATCAAGAGTGAAAAGGTGATAGTACAGGTGAGTGCTATCATGTTAATAAGTTTAATCAATTGTTTGTTAAATTGAAAACTTGTGTGTCTGCCCAAGAGCTGCCTGCCTCTTTGTGGTTAGGGTTAGGACACACTTTTAAATACTCAATGGCTTGGAGACACCAAGAACAAACATCAACATGTCTCAACATTCATTGATGCTAAAGGTGCATTTGAGTCAATATAGCCTTTTCTAAGAAAAAAAAAAAAAACGAAAATGAATTCTCTTTGCAACAAACTTCGAAGTCAATACTGAGACAGGGCAACTTGCGTCCCCCTGGACACAAAGAAAGATAACTGGAAGTGACTAGCACAACGCTCTCAGTATTTTGCACATGTGGACTAGGAGGTGCCCCAGCAGGCTGTGCAGCCGGTAAAAAGGAAGAAACTCGTTCCTTCATTAATTCCTATTTTGTGTGCGTCTCTCCCTCCTTCTTGGTGTGTCTGTGGGCATGTCCATGCACCGAGGAAGTCTCGTCTCACTCTCCCTGCCTTCGTGCTCTTGGTGTAGTACCCGCCCTGCCACACTGGCCTTCGAATGCCACCAAGGCCAGGCTGTCACCAGGCGTCTCTGCCCCCTCCCTCCCCTCCAGGGGAACGGGCTGGCCCTGACATCTAGGCCCGGGTTGGGGGGCGCCGAGGCGGGCTTCGGTTCGGTTTTACTTTACCCTCCTTACTTCCAAATAGGTCTGTTTTTCGCTTTGGGACCTCTGTTGGGGGAAGAAGGTCCGTGGCGCCCCGCGGGAGGCGGCGGCGGTGGCGGCCGGGCCGTGAGGGGCTGCGGTACGCTCGACCTTGAGCGGCGCGCGGCCGCCGCTGCTGCTGCGCGTGCTGTAGAGGCGCGGGGCCACGCCCTCGGCGGGCGGCGTGCGCGGGAACTCCTTGAGCGAGCGGCTCAGCGGCTTGGCCTTGCCGTGCGCCTGCGCCTGCGCCTGCGCCGCCTCCAGCTTGTAGGCGCTGCTGCTGCTCGCCGGCGACGTGGCGCTCTTGGGCAGCGGCTGCAGGGCGTGCTCCGGCCGCTCGGCCTCCATGGCGAAGCTCACGGGCCTCAGGAAGCAGATGTCCAGGCTGGACTCGGAGGAGGCGGGAGAGCAGTTGTCGAAGAGCGCCGGCGCCTGGAAGGGCTCCTCGTCGTAAGGCGCGGGCAGCGCGAAGATCTCGCCTCCGTACTCGAACTCTTCGTAGCCGGCGGGCACGAAGCCGCGCGCGTCCTGCAGGAGCTCGGGCGGGCCGCGCAGCGAGCGCTCCACGTTGCTCAGCGGTTCGGCCGGGGACGGCTCGAAGTCCATCTCCGGGATGGACTGCAGCGGCCCGGCGAGCGCCTTCACGTCCTGCTCGGCCGCGCAGAACTGCGCCGGTGCCAGCAAGCTTTCGGGCCGCTCGTGCTTTCTGCCTTCCATCTCCCAGTCTCCCGGCTTCCCGGGCTGCATGCTCTCCATGAGGTTCTGCTGTTGTTGGCCTTTCTTTGCCGGAGGCATCAGATGTCTTTAAAAGAGGAAACAATGCAAGAGAGATGATCAAATAGTGCAGAGCCCTCTCCAAGCCAGCACCCCACAGACCAGCTCCTCACCTCCCTCCCAAGTGCCTTCTTGGATGACCTAGAAAGCTCCACAGACTAACTAGGGAGAATCCTTTAGAATCCCTGGACCCGTCTGGAAGAGTGGAAACAGCTGCCAGGAAAGTCACTTAGACGCCACATGGCCAACAGACAAAGGTTGGCATCATCACTGGCCTAGTGGAAGCCCCTAGCCTCACTGCTACCAAGCAACTCCCAAGATAATCCTTTTTCAATTTCTCTCCCTTTGCTGTGCCAGAGTCACATACAGAATACTGGAAAATCAACTTGATACAACCTCCAGATCTTCACACGTGAACAACTGTGTTCCAAAATAAACTGTTGAACTCTGGGTGGTGACAACAGAGGGGAAACTCTTTGTGAGACAGGGAGTAGCCCTGGCTATTCTGGAACTCATTCTGTAGACCACCAGGCTGGCCTTATTAAAGGCATGTGCCAGCACCACCTGGCTAAATTTGGGACTCTGTGGAAGCACTATAAACTTTGTTGTTATTTTGTTTTGGTTTTGGGGGGATAAACTCAAATGTGTAAAATTTACATTTCTATAATAAACTTCTTAAAAAGTTTCGTGGCTATAAAGCATCTTGATTGCCATCCCAAATGATCACCCACAAAACATTAATACAATGAATTTGCCCAGTTTCTATAGAGTTTTGCTGTGTGGGAGCACACAGCAATGTTTACAAGTTCAAAAAGTGTAACACTTTTTGTTGTTTTGCTTATATATAAATTGACTACTATACACTTACCAAAATATTCTATTTATGCATATTTTAACTCATCAGAGATGTGTATGGATGCATCCTCTTAAGGGACTCACATTTACAGATGGGGGAAAAAAGGTGAAATGAACTGACTTTGCAACAATATTCTTATTTTGGATGGTTGATACTTTTATTTTTTCCTACATGGAATGTGTTAACAGCCATAGTTTGCCTGAGTATAATGTAGCCCTTTTCCCCTCAATTTATTGTACTTACGATAAACGTTTCACACTGCTTCAAGAGTTGAAGTAATGCACAAAGTGAGTTTCTACTTCCCACCTGTCAACACTTTCTAAATCTTTGTCTTAATGTCTGTCTCTGGTATCCAAGCATCAGATCAACTGCTCTGCTGTAGATATGGAAACATGGGATAAGGAAGAAGATGGAGTTCTGGAGAACACATCTCTAATGTGGTCCAGCCTGCTAACCTATATAAACCGCCTGAGACTCAAGGGCATTACTGCTGATGCTTCTCTAGCAACAGATGCTTACGTGACAGCAGGGGCAGAACTGGGAGCAGAAGGATAGGGTTGGAGCATTTCTTCTGAGTGGATCCCACTGTCACGGACAGCCTCTGGACCTGCAGTGGGGGAAGCATCTTGGCCAGCATTGGCACACTGGGTAGCTAGCCCTTTGTACAGCTTTGCCATAGATGACCTAACAGAATGGAAATAATAAATCTCAGGTTGAATAGTGTGAGACTGGCTCTCAGAACACAGAGATTAGGCTAAGAAAAATAGATTTGCCTCTCAGATGAAACTTTCTGTGATCGATTCTTTATCCATGAAGCCCTCTGTAAGCCAGGTCACTTACATAATAACTAGCACTTGGCTGGAAAGAGCTTGGGGATACAGGATGGTACTGAGCCATACCTGTCTGGAGATGCTGTCCTTCTAGTAGGAAACCCCTAGAGAAATGATAGTGTTCTCCAGATGGACAAAGTGTTTAAGGAAATCTGGAAAGTCTGCTTTGGGCTGCTTCTATTCCCTGAGGCCCAGATGATGCATATTCAAACTGTGAAATCTATTCAGACACACACACACACCCAACCCTTTTGTCCTCACCACTCACTAATACCTAACTTCTTCATTGCCGGCCTCTGAAGACTAAGTCCCATTGACAGAGCTTTATGGCTGTTTTGGTCATTCTGGCATATTCATCTAACATGACAGGTGTTCAATAAATGTTTATTACATTCATGGAGAAAACTATATTCAGACCTTTACATTTTGAACCTGGAAAGTTAAGCAGCATAAGGGAACAAAAGAGCCAAAGTGCTTTTCTTCAGAAGTTTCTGCCACCAAAAAATAGGTGTCTCCCTCCTGCACCAGTCTAATGCCTCCCTTCTACCTCACTTCATCCCTCCCGTTCCAGCCACTCAAGTGACTGGTCTGCCCCTTCTTCTCAGAAACCTTTGTCAGGTGCTGTACCGTCACAACCTTACTTTTTGAGCTTTTTCCGTTTCTGAATAAGCAATTCTTCGTTGCATTGAAACAGCAGGGTATAATGAGAGATAAACACTCGGAGGCGCTGAACACACACTAGCAGCAGGTAATAGTCGGGGTGTTCCTGCTCTGTGAACTTCAGAACATTCTGGATGGAAGGGAAAAGGAATCAGTGTTGCACAGTTAGGCTGGCCAGTTGCTCTGTCTTCTCCACACCTCTGTTTGAGCTACTGTGAGTTCAGATCATATCAATCAGAATAACTCAAACACATGGTTCATCTATCCAGTCAGCTGAAAGCTCAAACTTACTGCTCTGTCCATCACATCAGAAGACTATAAGCCATTCTGTTCTGTGTGAGTTGAGTGCAACCTAATAATATAATTCCATCTTGAAAAGTTAGAAAGATCCAATAATTAGACATATGAAGTAGTAATGATGTTCTTACAACTACTATTATAAGCGATATTTAAAGGAGTCAGACCGTGCTAAGAATGATAGGCACTGGGGGAGCTTGTGGGATGGTTGGGGTGGCCGGTGGCCCCTCCTATTACATTGCCTGATGTTTTGGTTGCTTATGGTTTATCTCCCAAAGGTTCAGGTGCTGGAAGCTTTGTCTGCAATGTCCACCTTTTGCCTAAAGGTGGTGGGACCTTTAAGAGGTAGGACCTAGTGAAGTGTGCTTGCGTGCTTACCATGCTCATGAAGGAATTAATGCTGGTTTCAAAGAGTGAGTTCTTACGGGGAAAAAAATAGTTACAGGAAATTCAGCCTGGGAACCACCCCCTTACTTCCTCTTTCATACTGTGTTGACCTTTCATTGTTACCTACATTACCACTGTGTTTACCATGAGGGGGTCACCAGACACCAACGCCAGCACCAATGCTTTTGGGTCTCCGAAACTGTAGGTCAAAATAAACCTCTTCCTTTAAAAAAAAAATACCTAGCCTCAAGTATTTTGTTATAGTAGCATAAAAGAGCTTCTGTGCTATAATGGGATTTAGAAAGCTGACATTCAATGACTATATTATTTATTTGCTGACTACTTCCTATTGCCAGGAACTAAGCATTGTTCATTATCTTCTTTGTTTTTTTTTTTTATCATAACCCAGTTATATAGGTACAGTAATTACCTCTATATAATAAGTAAGGAAACTGAGATATCAAATTTGGTGATCTTCTTTAGGTCACACATTTAATAAATGATAGAAGGAAGATTTTAATACAAACTAGAGTAGTCTCCAGGCCTCTTTACCTAGTGTTTGCAAGATCTGGGCTTCATTCTGAGGTTTTTGCCTACTAGGTGTGTTATTTTGAACACAGTACTGGGACTTCTTTGGTTTTTCCATGTCCTTATGAAAAATGATAACTGTTTCATGAAATTGTTGAAAGGATCCATAAGATAGTTACTGTGATAAAATGTTTTTTAGGACATAAAGCCATATCAAGGTGAAAATCTCAATATTGATTCAGAGTGCTGAGGTTAATTACAAGCATTTCTAAGATGTTTTCACTGAATTACTTAACACCAGTCAACCCTTAACCCAGAGCAGATGGAGATCAGGAGGAAGAGCTGTTACTAGTAAAAGGCACTGAACTCAACTCCACATCCTCTACAGGGCTCCAAGCTCCAGAGGAAAATTACACTAAGAACTTGTTCATCGGCTCCTCATGGCTCTTCTGTGTCATAAAGTATGAACAAGATATGATAGAATTTTGACCCATGTCAAGTAGAAGCCATCAGGGTAGTAGTTTAATGGGCAGGTTAAGAAGAAATTAAGAAGCCAGAGGCGATACTTAGCTGGCTGTAGAACTAAAGAGGAGGGGACTGAATATGGGATTCAGATGCTATGGAGAGCATTTATGAAAGACCTTAGACCCCCACAAGTGAATATTGCTGGTAAGTAAAGATAGAACATCAAAGACAGGTAACATAAATCAAAAAATTTCAAGAATAGATTTTAGCTCATTCCAGAATATGGTATGGTGTGGTATGGTGTAACCATAGCAACCTAGGCCACGAGACTACTTCTTTAAAAATACTAATGAGTCCATGAGCCTTTGTAATATTGTTAATTTTGAAACAAAAATTAATAGTTCAGTGCAAAAGTCTGTTGGCTTGTTCCAGCCAGGCTCACCTGGAGATGTATCAGATATTCAGGGATGCGCTGTACTATGTGAAAAAACAGGGTGTAGATGTCGGATTTAATCTCCTCATCACCCTGAATGGAAAAAAGGTGGAGTCACTCTTCAGTGTGCCTTCAGCACTGCAAATAGAACACCAGAGATCCCTCCCACCAGATAAAAAAAAAATGCTCATTTCCAAAGCACTCTTTCTTTCCAGAGATTGTCATGAAGCATTGCTCTCTGGCTGGAGAGGCCACATGTTCTGAGTCTTGTCCAAAGAGACAACTCTTCACCAGCAGGGAACACAGCATACACTTCCTTTGAATCAATCCAAGTTTTCCTCCTTTCCCAGCCCTTCTAAAGTCTGTGCTAGATAGAAGTAGGTTTTCAGTAATCGTACTTGAATTAAATGAGTGCATTAAGGCTTTCCAGCAAGTCAGCTACTAGTAGGTTCTAAGAGTGAACCAGAGACTCTCAAGAGTGGAAGTAAACATGAATAGACATTTAACAGCATTCCTAAAAGTAGGAAATACAGTGGCCTTCCCTTCTATACCTTCCCTTCTCTTCCTTCTCATAGACATTTGCTAATGCTAGCATGTGATACTCACTTTGGTTGGGAGGTGAAGGAAAAGGTAAGACATAGATTCTCATCTCCAGTGAGATGCAACTACTCTCAGCTCTAAGCTCCAATACACTATTTTCTTGTTGACATAAGAAAACACAGTGTACATGTAGACATGCATATCAAACGTGCAATATGTCGCTGAAGTGCCCATGCTTAAAGGGACATGATGAACCACTTGACAGAGGATGAACTGAACGCAAGTCTGAGACTCATCTTTTCTGAGCCTGAAAATGGCACGTGGGCTGCCTATCTGCTTTGTCTGCATGTGGTGGATCAGAGGGTCATTAGAGCATTGCAGGGACCAGAGCAATGAGTCAAATCCTTGATTGGATTGTACAGAAGAGGGGGCATCAGTAACATGTCAAGGCATTCCTCGACCTGGAAAACAAGCTCACAGGGCACGTGTTATACTGTTGAGTGGATTGGCAACACAAGAGAGATGGCATGTAAATAAAGGACACATATGCATAGCATTAACTTACCTCCTTCAGAACCACAACATGAACCAATGAAATGCATTCGGGTAAGTCCCTCAGGTAGGCAACATAATAATCCAAGAAGTTATTCTTTAAAACAAACACAAAAATGCATGGTAAGAACCTGAAAATAGGAAATGACAACATTTTTATAGTACCATGGACATAAAAATGAGAAGAATTCAGAGAATATTTTGATAAGTTATTAGCTATGTTCTTTATTTGCTCCTGGGGAGGTTTACTTACCTTCTTTATAAAGATTTGTCTTTATTTTATATGTGTTTGGTGTTTGCTTAGATGTATCTATGTACCCTATGTAAGGGCTTGGTGCCCTCAGAGGCCCAAAGTATCAAATATCCTGGAATTGGGGTTACAGATGGTTGTGAGTGACCATGTGAGTATAACCAACCCTAATCCTCAGCAAGACCAACAAGTGCTCCCAATCTCTGAGCCATCTCTCTAGGCTCTTGTAGGCTCTTGTTAATCTTTTAAAATAGTTTTTGTTGTTAGATCTTGATGTTTAGATGTGTATGATGGAACACATATGTAATCTTAACGCTTAAGAGGAAGAGACAAGAGAACCAGGAGTTCGGGGTCATCCTCAACTACATAGCAAGTTCAAGGACAGCCAGTGACTCATGAGACCATGGCTATGAGATGAACAGTACTACAATGTGAGAACAAAAGCTCAACCATTCTACCTTCAAAACAAGAGAATAGTGAAATGCTTAGGAGCATGCACTCTTAAATTGTTAAATGATAAAAATACATATTTTGTATGTATAACTCCTTTTCATGGTCTTCATCTATATTCATACGAGACACTTCATCCCATTTCTTACTATCTGGACCAACTAGTTTTCAGCTAGTTGCCTATTTTGACTAATGCTTATTCACCAATGCAATTTCCCCTCGGGAAAACAACTCATAATGTTATATCCCCATATGTGGAACTCCTAGCTCCAGAAAGCATGCTGAATAAAAGTGAAGGCAATCTTAGAGGTGTGGCCTTACATCTACTGTCTTCCATACAAGTAAATAAGCTGCAAATATGTGTTGCTACCTGCAGTCAAGAAATGTTTATAAGGATGCAAGCAAAATTACTCCCGGGCTAACTTGCACTGCCTCACACAATACTTAAAAATAAGAACATTATACATAAAATTCTGGATCTCATTTCTCTTAAAACAGCAATCTAACAACTCTAGTCCTTCTTTCCTAAATAAAATTGGATAGATCTGAGTAGCTATTCTTCATATCAAGACAAATGCTGGCTACTCCAGTACATTCCCATCAATCCACACTGTCTTAACTCAGCCATATAAGCCATTGTCTGCTCCTGGGGACATTTGGGTTTTCAACTTCTGGCCTGGGTACATTCTCGGTATAACATTAAAGAGAGTCCAAAATTCAACAACACTCTTTTTCTAAGGAATTGAAACAAGAAACATTCAAGACAAACAGCTACCTATCATATTTTAAAATCTATAAAGAATGAAAATTATACATAAAAAATATATTATACCTCATGTTTATTTTATATGATATATACAAGTATTTAAAATATATATTATCAGGTAAGTATATCTTGTATACATGATATATATACACACATGTATATAAAAAAATCACACATATAAATCCATATACACATGAACATGCATAGTCAATAGAGGCCACAATAGTATACTACAAGGTCATGAATCAGAAGGTAGAAGGATTCCAGCTGTAGATAACCAACTACCCTGCAAGCTGGATGATTTCAGCACAGTCTTTGAATCTCATGAACCTACCCCATTAACTGTAGCCTGGGGTGGTAAGACAAGGTATCAGAGCTTCTAACTCTCTAACTAGCTAATTCTTGGTTCTCCATTAGGAGGAGCAGATGAGTGGATGCAAATGTATTCACAGTATAGAGTGGGAGACACCTTACCTCATCATTTGTCAGCTTCAGGAATAAATCTCCGAGGACTCCTTGGCGTGGCCATTTCAAGACCCTCTCCTGCAGGGCATGAAGCAAATCCAAGTGCTGCTGGACAAGGTATCGAAGAGAGCCAGGGAAGAGGCTTGAAACGGAACAAAGGAAGGATTACACAAGAGTCCCCTAAGAATAAACACAGCAGCCCATTTTCATGATCCAAAACACTCTCATAGGTCTTTATTTAAATGTCTTCTCAGCAAAGTAGTTATCCTCGGACAACAGATAAGGCCCCATTACTGAGGGTCCTTATGCAAATGTGGGCTGGCCAAACAATAAAAAACACATCACAGGGATGACCTGCTAAAAACTAACCTGGGACAGTTTCGTCTACGCCACACTCCATAAAATCCTAAAGGAATCCTTTTCAATACCCAAAACATCAATACCCAAACAATCTTTTCTTAGCTACTGGCTAGAAGAATGCCACATGGGCCAGTGGTAAGATTTGGTTAACATTGGCAGCTAGAATTTCAGGGAATGGAGGCAATGAGAGAGCTTGCATATCTTTTCTTTCAGATCCAAAGAGGGACAATGGGCAAGGATTGTTGTCTGTATTCTGCCGACTGTAGTCTAGGGCTGACCAGGCAAGTCCTCATGTTTTACAGAACCTCTTTCCTATTAATTTCGATTTTCCCAAACAGGGTTTCTCTGTGCAACAGCCCTGACTGTCTTGGACCTTGCCTTGTAGACCAGGCTGGCCTCAAAGTCGCAGAGATCTGCCTGTCTCTACCTCCCAAGTGCTGGGATTAAAGGCGTGTGCCACCACTTTCTGGCTGTGTCTCATTTTTAACTTTAGAGAAAATGAAGAAGTGAGGTGTCAAAGAAGGCTGGCATGGAAAAAAGAGAGACAAAGAGAATCGTATAAACCTAAAGGAAAGGGGAGCCGGGAATAGAGAAGGATAATATAAACAGACGTCTCAGGGACAAGTCACGAAGCAGAAGACAATGAAATTTGCTGTACAGCAGCAAGGATCTGAGCTCTAATTTGATGACTTAAGAAAATTCCAAGTACATTTCCTTGTGCTTCCAGCAAATATATAAGGGTATGATGGATGTACTTGTGTGGACCATCCAGGTAATTTGGCCACAAGCTGACCTCTATCATTAGACAGGATGTCAGATTCAGAGGAGGATTTTGTTTTGTTTTTTAACCCATTTATAGGCAAAGCAAAGACTTCCATGGAGCTGTTGCTCAGAGAAGAGACAAACACGAGGATAGGCTTCTGAGTTCTCTTACGAAAAATACCAAGAAACCGGCCACTAGTGAGATCCACTTTAGCCTCCTGGTCCATGAGGGCTGGCATACACAAAGCTAGCCGACCCTAAGACAAATGGAGAGGCCTCCTGACACATGCTCTCACTCATAGCAAAGTGCTCTTGGAAGTTCTAAATAACCAGTGCAGGCCAGTGAGGAATTCTGGGAAGAAGTCAGGGAGCGGACCGGCTGGAGGAAGACCTGAACCTGGAGGGAAAGCAGCAAGAAGTGACAAGAAAGAATAGAGCTGCATCCGCAGAAGCTCCAGATGCAAAAGACTTCTCCCCACTAGAGGCTGCCCAGGACCAGGCAACAGGCAGTGTGGTAACGAATGAATGACGGGATGAAGCTGATGCACTATGTGGAGGCCTGACTTTGGGATGTAATGTCCATGTAAGTATGGATATATTCTGTATTATCACTCCTCGTTTCCTTCCCAGCCCCTTTCTTTTTCTGTCTAGAATATCGTTTTCTGCTTCACTGTGGCCAATGTACTTGGAGAGCTAGAAGAGAGCTGGTACCAACCGCCTTTTGGACTGTCATTAGATAACTGTGGTTTCAGGGTACAGTTCAATGTGGCTAACGCTGGCAACGATTGTAGAAACATGCAACGTGTTCTACACCGAATACTGAGACAAGATTTTACACTTTGAAAAAGGATTTTAAAATATATTGTATGAAGTCAGGGAGAGTGTGGAGGAATTGAGACGGAGAACTGAGGGAGAAAGAAGGCAAGAAGAATAGGCACGATTCATCAGTCTCTCTTCTGCAGGCCTGACTCCCAGACACAATATTCAAGGGTTCTAATTGCTTTACATTACGCAATATGAGTAGTTTCTGTAGTCTCCAAAGTTCTCTGCCCTCTCATCAATATAGTAATTAAACAGTAATGAAAACAAAGTACAAGCCCCTATGGAAAATCCAGGGATGATGAAACCCTCTGCATAGGCTAGAAAGGCAGCAGGCACTGTCAGAACCAGAACAAGACACTGCACTTTAACAACAATCCAAACTGAAGCTTTGTGCTGCTTGACTGAGGAAAGGCAAAAAATGGGGTTACCTTGACAACCAGTATGAACAGCATTGTCATGTATGTGGTAGATAAGGATTACCTTGCCTGTATTGGAGATTCTATAATAGACTTGTTTTAATCTCATAAGATTAGAGATCCACTCAGTCCTCAGTGATAGGTCCGGAGAGAACACCAGGAAGTCAGAAATTGACTAAGAAAAAAGGACTTGCCTTTGGAGAGCTAGCAATATATTTAACATCCCTGTTTCAAACAACTGAGATCTGAAGTAAGACTTGCTGGACTCTTCAAGAGAAAAGCCTGAGTTCTGAAACAGGAAGTGATACATTCAGGCATCTGGTTCTCCAAAAACCCTCACACATTGCTGTTGATAAGGATCGTGTTCTAGAAGCCACGAGACCCTTAGAAGAACTGTTGGGCCTAGAAAGAACTCAGGAGTCAGGCGAAATGGACCAGCATTTGACTTCTGCCACTAACTGGCCATGTGGCTGTGAGCATCTCTGGACCTTAGTCTTCCTCCAAAATGTAGAAATCACAGGGATCTGGTCACTCTTTCTCCAGTGTGGAGATAGCACAGAGGGCCTCCTGAATGATATAGGTAAGTGCTCTGCCCCAGGACTACATGCCCTAGTGCTGGTAAAGAGTCATGAAGTTCCAGATCGTGTAGAGTGTAGGACCCAGGACCTTGTCCAGGGTACATGCTTCTTTCCCAAGAGCCTCAAATGTATGGAAACCAGAAAGAGATGCTGCTATTGCTTAGGGTCTTAGGTACAAAAGCAAAGCCTCACCAAAAGACAGATTCTCCATCTGAGTCATAGAAACTGAGCGTGTGCTTAGCAAAACAACAGAGCTAGAGTCCAGAACCTTCCCAGAGCCCTGGAGGAGCAGGTGGGAGTAAGCCAAGCTGTACTAAGGTCTCTGGGTGGGAAATCAAATGGTCAAGTGGGATAGGAAAAAAAAACAAAAACAAAAACAAAATCCAGGCTACTGTGGGAAGGTGAAGCAAGTCTAGAGCCATTATTATAAGACAAGAGTTTACCATGTCTCTATATTTAGTTTACCTCCATTCTGTAGTAAAGTAATCCTCTGAAACAGTCAAGACCCTAGTGAATTGTTGGGGAACAGATCTTCATCTCAGTCATTTATATAGGGTGGGTGTTTGGGTTTGGGAAGGGGAGATATTGCATGTCCCCAAAGTCAATTAAAATGGAAGAAGCTATAATGGGAGCTTCCTTAGGTAGATTCATAACACAATGAACTATTTACCACCTTATAGAGTAAATGCTTAAGGTAATAATGTCACATAATTCAGACTTCCCATTCATTCTGAATTATCTCATCTTTATTATATTAGTCCTTTCCCTCAAGCCTTACGTTTCTCTTTCCTGGTCTCTCCCACCAGAGAGAGTAAAGAATACAAGCAGCTACCCCCACCTCCAACACAGACATCTAAGCGCACACTCATACACAGTACCTGGTGAGGATACATCACCCAAACAAGAGTCCTATTGGCCCGTATCTAATGGCCCTTAGTTCTCAGAACTCCACCTCATCCATTTCCTGGGATTTAAATGAAGTCTATCTCCCAAAGAACATGCAACACCCTGCTTTAAATTCTGAACAGACATGTCTCAGACTGAAGGCCCACAGACAAGACTCACTTTTTACCTGCTGAGAACCTAAATTTGAGACTCACTTTCACTGCCTACTGTCTTTTCAAAGACTGTTTCGGGGACTCTCTGCGGCCCAGAATTCCCAAAGTTGAACCAGTGAATAACTTACCTTAAATCCTAGTCAATCTGAAAAGCAAAGGCAATGAGCACAGGGTACCTTCTCTCCTTGGAATTCCTCTTTCCATCTGAGCCCTGGAATGTCGCCTTTATCTTCAGGATCAGAGAGATGTTAATGACGTATTTCCGCTCAGATTCAAGCAACTCTAGGGCCACAGTCTGCCTTTTTGCTTTAAAACAAACCCAAGGGTTTTTGTTAATCACCTGCTTCCCAAATGCTAAGTCAGGCAAAAAATTAGTAAAAACACATGAAAAAGCTCAATTGGCAGAGTGTTCCCTAGCAAGAAGCTCTGGGCTTTGATCCCAATACCACATAAAGCAGGCTTGGTGGCACACACTTGTTATCCAGGAGCTGGAGGCAGGAGGATCAGAAATCCAAAGTCATTCTCACATATTTAACCAGGGCCCCTAGAGGCAGAAGAAGAAAGCAAAGGAGAAGGAGGAGGAGGAAAGGAGGAAGAGGAGAAGGAGGAAGAGGAGGAGGAGGAAGAGGAGAAGAAGAAAAAGTGGTGCTGTGGGATTATGTTATGTTCTGGTACATTGTAAATATTTGTTCCTCCTACCAGTCCAATAAAACCCTGATTGGCCAGAAGGCAAACAGGAAGTGTGGGCGAGGCTACCAGACTAAGACAACTCTGGGAAGAGGAAGAGTCAGATAGAGACACCAGCAGACACAGAGGAAAGAAAGCCAGGATGCTGCACTAAGAAAAGGTACTAAGCCACTTGGCTAATCATGAGTTAGTTTAAGAGTAAGAGTTAGCAAGTAATATGCCTGAGCCATAGGCCAAACAGCACGAAGTTAATGTAAGCTTCTGTGTGATTGTTTGGGGCTTAGGGGCAGTGGGGCTGAGAGCAGGTTTGAACCTCGGTGCTAGGCCAGAAAAGCTGGGCCAGAAACCATTTACTCCAAAGAAAAAGAAGGAAAGATAAAAGGAAGTGAAGTGGAAGTGGAAGGGAGGAGAGAAAGAATGACATCAGCATCTCTAGGCAAGATGAAAAGCAGAATGGAGGTCTGAGATTCATAAAGATCATGTGTCCACAGTCATAGAACCTGATAAGAAGAAGCAGAGGCTAGGACTGGACACATCAGTGCCTAGAAGCAGGTGAGGTAAATCTGCATGAGTTGCAAGAGCCTCCAGATTGCACTTGCAGACTGGTGCTTCCTGCCTTCACCTCACAAGAAATGGGAGAAGCAGCATTAGGGAAGCCCTAGCCTGAGCTAAAGAGGAAGACGTAGAAAGCAGAGTGAGCAGCTAACGAGAAACAGACACCCCTTGACCACATTCGCCTTCAGGTCCCAGAGTGCAAGCAGCCAGGCTTAAATGTTCTTGGCAGGAGACTGGCAGCTGCCACTTGATGCATTGACCTTCCCAAATAGACATGGACATAAAGATATGACTTACCAATATGTAAATTTGCTAACTAATAGGCATATTTATAATGAAGCTCACTGTTAACAAACTTAGATAATACAAAATTCCAGGTTATTCGGGGTATGGATTGCTTCTTTCTCTTTATTCTTCCTTCCTTCTTTCCTTCCTTCCTTCCTTCCTTCCTTCCTTCCTTTCTTTTGGGGAATAATCTTTCTTGAGCACATAAATAATTAAAAATACTGAGACATTTGAATAAGAATATACCATAGGAGTAAGAAGACAAATATACATGTATGTAAAAACTAAATCTTACAATTAATATTCTCAAAAAGATATGAAAGATATTTTAGCCATTTAACAATAAGTGGGCATTATTTTTTTTAAAAAAAGAAAGTTATTGACTTTTTTTTTAAACAGAAAAATTTAAGAGTGGATCATCTCACTCTCCTCAAAGGAAGCCAAGCACAGACAAGAAAGGCACATTGAAGAAAATTTTAGCCTGTGAAAAAATGAAGTCAGGGAATCTAACATTAAATTAGGAGCTTCAAAGAAAAGGAAAACTATGATGTATTTCAAAATTAATGGGGAGGGGGGCATCCCAGGACATGTACTAGAGAAGAAGCACATTATCCTCCACATAAATAATGAAAGACCCCATATCAGCACAAGGACCACCACAGCCTTGTGAAGCTATAGAACTTAGGGAATAAAAACATCCTCAAAGTTACCAGATGGAGGGGCCAGCAAGACGCTTCAGAGGAAAAAGGCGCTTGCTGCTCAGCCTGAAGACCCGAGTTCCACCCTTAGGACCTACAAGGTAAGAAGACAAAACTGTCTCGCAAAAGCTGTCTGCTCACTCCCAACGCATGCCCCATGGCATTCATGTACCTGCTCAAAGGAATGCGTGTTTGTTTGTATGTGTGTGCATGCGCATATGTATATGTAATGTAGTATGAAATACATAAAATAGATTCAATTCCTGTTTGTTTTTTTAATGTTACCAGAGAGATATACTGGGTAACATTCAAAGAACTGAAGAGGAGGGTGATGCTGGTCTCAGAGCTGAAAGACAAGGGAAGAATTGCTTCCTAGGGATGAGAGAAGATGGTTTCCCCTAAGCCAGGGTGGCAGCAGTGTAATGGGTCACAGTTGGAATAAGGCGGCTGAAGTCTCTAAGCTAAATGCTTTAAAGATAAAAAGATATAAATAAAAGAGGTTTTGTTACAGTAAGAAAAACAAAGATCTCGGGACTGGTTGTGAGCTGTCATGTAGGTGCTGGGAATTGAACTCGGGTCCTCTAGAAGAGCAGTCAGTGCACTTAACCACTGAGCCATCTCCCCAGCTCTGGATTATGAATTTTTAAAAACGTGATAATGACAAGCAGTGTGGTTAATAAAAAAAAGAATGAACTACTGAATGGATTATATGCAACAATGTAGATGAATCACAAAAACACATATTGAGAGAAAGATACCAGCCAAAAAGAATACACTATGTATTATCTCATTCATACGAAGTTCAAGAACAGACGAAACCATGCCATAGTTACAATGGTTCTTTACATGGATGCTGACAAAATGAAGCATGAGAGAAATTCCTAACGTAACGAAATATAGGTGCTGATCTTGAGAGGGATCACAGTCAATATTCATATGTGAGCAGTCAAGCTGAGAGGCTGAGTGGGTCCCCTTAAAAGTAAGGCACCCAGTGGGTCAACAATGCTCCAGTGACTGACCCCACAACTTACGGACAGCACAATTCGGATATTTTATAAAAACAAAACAAAATGAGGACTCAAAGTTCTCAGAGCAGTGAGGGGTGGGTCTGGAAGGAGTTAGAGGGAGAGATGAGGTGAAATATGATCAAAGAATTAATAAAAATATTTCTTTAAATTCATAAGATGAATAATAATAAGATTGTCCAGTAGTTAGAGTACTTACCACACAATCTCCACACTCACACATAGCATATATCGCCGTAGCATGTACACCTGCACATACACACTATCCATACACAGATATACATGAAAAATTCTTTAAGTTTAAATGTAGCTCCATGAATTTAACTCCATGTGAACTAACTTTCGACAAAGTATTGGTTACAAAAAAGCATAAAATATGAGGCAAGTTGTGGTGGTTTGTATTAGAACGGCCCCCACAGGCTCATATATTTTAATGTTTGGCTCCCAATTGGTGGAACTGTTTGGGAAGGACTGGGGCGTGGCCTTGTTGGAGGAGGCGTGTCACTAGGGGTGGGGTTCCCAATTGGTGGAACTGTTTGGGAAGGACTGGGACGTGGCCTTGTTGGAGGAGGCGTGTCACTAGGGGTGGCCTCTTGTGACTCCCAGTGTGATTTGTGAGCTCTTGGCCTTGCCCTTGCTCTACCATCCACCGTCATTACCTCAAGCCCTCTAAAACTGGAAACCAAATTAAATGATTTCTATTCTAAGTTGCCTTGGTTACAACTTTCTACACTGCAACAAAAAAAAGAAATTAAGACACGAGTACCAAGAGAAACTGTCAGAAAGAATTAGAAGTGGCTGCTCATGTTTCCTGTTGACAATAATTTAAAGGCTTTTCATTCTATTTAATTTTCATGTATTTGATCAGAAATAATATTAATATGTGGAGAACACTGTTGTTAGTATTCATTTATTATACAAAGGAAAAGAGAGGAAAAGGCTTGTTCCGGTGTTTGACTATTGTCAGCCGGCTATTAATAAATCATCAGCATATGGCAAACTCTATATCACTGAATAAATAGATATTCTCCAAGAACCTTAGCTTTTTCTTTCTTTTTTGCCAAAACTCTACAAAACAGAATGTCATAAATACCCAGATTCAAGGTGTAATTCCACCAGAGTATAGACCTCTGCTAAGTCCCTTCACCTCCGTAGGCATTAAGCCTTCATCTTGAAAATATACAAGGTGGTGTCATGTGCTTACTCCATCCACAGTGCCTGGATTATAGTTCTTCAGTTCCGAGCTCTCACACACCTCATTCTTTCCTATTTCCATCCTCCTTCCTCCTCGGCACTTACCAGCTAAAGAGGTTTCACATAAAACATTTTCCAAGGAGCTGTGTCTGCCCTGGCCAGCCTCCTTGAGTTTATCTGGGTGATCTTTTGTGACATACTCCTCGTCCCATTCTTTGCCATCCTTAGGCTGTCTCCACAGGCCGGGTGTGTGATGGCCCTTGGGCTGGATCTCAGCTGAGAGAGAAGGCTTATTAAGGTTTTCATCTGCTTCTGGATTTGTTGGGTTCACTCCTGGAAAACAATGCCTGCTAGAAAGAACTTCCTTTTTTGAAAAAGAAAATAGTGTTTGTTACTAACTCTTAACTAATATACTGCTAGGTGGATGGGTATCTCATCCCTAAAGAAGTAAATATATCAACGAAGGGTTAAAAATTTCCCAAACTGCAAGCAGTCACATCTCTCTTTTTCTGGTCCATGTCTTCTGTTTCTGTTTGTTGATTTGTTTGTGTGTTTGTTGGAGGGGGTTGAATATAAATGCCACAAAATAAGGAAGTTTTTAAAATCCCAGCATGGTGGTACATGCCTGTACTTAATTTGGGAGATGGAGGGAGGAGGATCAGGAATTCAGTGTTATCCTTAGCTTTGTAGAAAGTTCAGGGCCAGCCGGGCTACATACAGGAGACCATGACTCAATAGACCAGACTGCTAGACTAGGAAATTTATAGTATAGTTTGATTTAAAGCAGCAGGTTTGACTTCCTGTATCTACTTGCTTTCCGGAGAACATAGGAGGTACCAGCGGCACTGTTAGGAGGAAGTAGAAAGGCCAAGGTACCAAAGACATCTGGGTGGTGGTAGAGGATCTTTTGCTATTTAGTCCCTTTATCCTATGGATGTGAAGTTGGGAGAAATGGAAAAAGGAAAGAATTGAGGGAAGATTAAATAATGCGTAAGTTCTGGTGAATTATCAATGAAGTGAATTTTGGATTAAACTATAAAGTATGTGATGCAAGAAAAATTTGTGTCATGGCGTATTCCCTGGTGAGAGGTCAGCAAATGTTAGCTTATTAGTAATTGGAATAAGAAAGACTTAAGAATACTGATTTGTTCTTAAAATTTACCAGCTCTCCTCTCTCTGTGATTTAAATGAGTCACTACTCCAGCACATGGTGAGGAATGTGAAAACAGTGCTTATTCTTGTCAGGTTCTATGATTTGGATATGAAGTATCTAGTACCAGTAGATTATTCCAACCATGGATTCCATTTCAGAGTATTGGGAAGTAATAGAATAATGAAAGGTCAAGGCGTATCTAGGAGAAATTGATCTCTGGGTATATGCCCTTGTAATGTGTACCTTGTCCCAGTTCCTTCCTATTATCATCCCCTCTGTTTCCTGGGTGCTGTGAAGTAACATCTTAAGCCACAGGCTTCCCATCATGCTATTCTGTTCATCTAATGTCCATAGCAGCAAGGCGAGTTGACCTTGGATTGAAACCTTTGAAATCAGGAGCTAAGATAAACTTCCTCTCCCTTAGGTGGTTTTTCTCAGTATTTATTAGAGTCAAGAAACCAATTAACATGTCTGAGTCCTTTCCTGCTGGGTTCAGGATGGTCCAGGAGAGCAGGAAAAGTGCCCGGAAGTTAACTGACAAGTAAAAGTCTTGCCTTACAAGCCCAACAACCCGAGTTTAATTCCTAGAAACCATAAAGGTAGAATGAGAGAACTGATTCCACACAGTTGTCCTCCGGCCTCCATACCTGTGTGCACACATGTTATATATGAATCTACTAATAAAGACCTAAACCAAGAAGAATCACTTACCAGGACCCATCATTCCCTTCACGTTGCCATCTCCTACATGAACAGATCTGGACTCTTGGGCTGCAGAGAAACGAAAGCTTTATTCAGCATCTGTTCTACCAACACGATTAAGCATCTTCTATGACTCAAGAAAAAGACAGACTCACAGATTTTACAGTTTCATGAGATGAAAGAGACAGGACAGGGGGGATACAGTACAGTAGGGCCAAAGCTAGTACTCAACTGTTAAAGATGCCCACAGTGGTACCCACTTCAAGCAACTGCTGTAGGAATCCAATAAGTTAATACACAAAGTTCTTCAAGTAATACCCAGAATACAGTGAGAGCCAACTTACTGTTTAAATGTGTTAGGGATGGCAGTGGTGATGGTAACAGTGATCAGGGCAGGATCATGCTCGAAGGCTCTCTGCTTACGTTCCCAACAGCGTCCATTTCAGTGTAACATCCCAAATCATTCTTTGAGCACATAGTCCCAGAGCAGTTCTCTGGACCTGCACTTGCTGCTTCCTTATGAGTTGCCCTCCTACCACCACCCCATCTGTTCTGTCTGAGACCATTGCTCTTCTCCTTACTCTGCTGGGTATGTTAGCCATCTTCTCATTAGGATGGCGACTGGGCCATTGAGGCTGCCTCTGCCAAGAGCTCTGACTCTTCACCCGGATCCATAGGTGTCCGATAGGTGAATGAAAACATAATGGAAGTCTGGTGTCCCTGCCTTCGAGTTGCATCTGTCTCCTTTGCTGCCTTAAACGCGGGTCAGATTCCTGTTCAACTCTGCAGGTAGACGTGTGATCATTTATGGGATGCCTGTTTAAAACTCACAATACATGATTGTGTAGTCCAAAATTTACCTACCTAGCTCTGCTTGTCCCCCTTCAAGACTCGTCACCAAGATAAGAGTAGGGGGGGGGGAGGTGCGGGGAGAGGGGAAGGTGGTGGTGGTATCTGAGACAAGAGTTCTCTGTGTAGCTTTGGATCCTGTCCTGGAACTCACTCTGTAGACCAGTCTGGCCTCGAACTCAGAGATCCACCTGCCTCCACCTCCTGAGTGCTGGGATTAAAGGTGTGTGACACCACTACCAACCAAGTCGGGCATTTTTCGATGTTTATAGGCACATCAACACCAACAGACAACCAACCACCAGCTTTTAGAACATTCCATTCATAACCACTGGAGTGGCCCCTGAGAATCCCCCGTTCGGTTCCCAGCACCCATATGGTGGTGCACAATCCCCTATAACTCCAGTTCCAGGGTATCCATCTCTTGCTTTTGACACCCACGTGTACCAGGCACACATGTGGTACACATACTACATGCCAACAAAACATTCATACACTTAAAATAAAATAAACCTGAAAAAAGAGTATTATCTCATTTCAAAATTACATTTAATTATAAGGTGTATGAATGAGGCCTCACATCGGAAGACATACATAAGGAAGGTATCGTTTAAAATGAAGGGCAGAACTGGAGAGGTGGCACATACTACTCCTGCAGAGGACCTGAGTTCATGTTCCAGCACCCACACTGCATGCTTTATAATGCCTATAACTCCAGATCCAGAAGGATCTGATGTCTCTGCTGTACTTACATACACATACCCACAGACAGACACATACACATAATTTAAAATAATTAAAAAATAAATATTTTTTAAAAAGAAAGCCAAGAAGAAGGGTTAGCCATTTGTAGTAAACAACATCTTAAGATAGCTACCCAGTTTTCCTTACCCCTAGATATCTTCCATTTCTGTGATTCCTTCCTGTGTGTGACACTGGATTTAGTGATTATCTCCTGATGAATAGAATATGGCAGGAAGGCTAAGCTACTTCTTCCAAGAGAAGGTTATTTAAAAAGCTTTTGTCTTGAGCATTCTGTTAGACCAATACCCCCACCCCTGAGGGGGCAGGTGCCATGTTGGAGAGGGCCATAGTACAGGGACTGCCACACCATGTGTGTACATCTGGAAGAAGATGTCTTCTGAATACAGCCCTCATATGACAACTGCTGTGTCCAGCACCTCGATGGCAACCTACCTCATGACAGACCTCAAGTGACTGGTCGACTGGTACCTAGGTCAACTGTGCACCGGGGTAAAATGATCTTGAAGCTTCTGAGTTTGAGGGATATCAGACAACAATCACACCATTGTAACAATTTAAAAAAACCCAACATTCTCTGAGGGTTTGATTCTTTAGTCTTGAATTTTAATATGAGCTACCACTAATTATATACATGATATCTTAGTAAAAACAAAATTGCATTGGGATGGCTGAGTTGGGGGAGGGACAGAGAGGAAGAACAGCAAAATGGATATATTGATAGAGGGAGCCATTGTGGGGTTAGAGAGAAAACAAAGATGACCCCAGCTAAGACTCCCAGCAATAGTGGAGAGGGTGCCTAAACTGGCCTTCCCCTAAAATCAAATAGATGACCACCCTAATTGTCATTATAGAACCTTCATCTGGCAACTGTTGGAAGCAAATATAGAGATCCATACCTAAGCACTGGGTCAAGCTCCCTGTCCAGAGAAGAGAGGGAGGAGGGATTATATGAGCAAAGGGGGCAAGGTCATGATGAGGAGACCCACAGAGACAGCTGACCTGCTTTTGGGAGCCCACAGACTATGAACTGACAGTCGGGGAACTTTCCTGGGACTGAACTAGGCCCTCTGAATGTGGATGACAGTTGAATGGTGTGGGCAGTTTGTGGGGCCTTGGCAGTGGGACCAAATTTATTCCTAGTGCATGAACTGGCTTCATGGAGCCCATTCCTTATAAAGGAACACCTTTCTCAGCCTTGATACTGGAGAGATGGGCTTGGTCCTACCTCATCTGGATATGCCAGACTGCATTGACTCATTCTGAGAGTTCTTACCTTCTGAGGAATGGGTGGGGGATGGGGTGAGAAGAGGGGAGGAGGGAACAGTGGTAGGTATGTTTTTAAAAATTAAGTTTTTTTGTTTTGTTTTGTTTTGTTTTTAAAGACAGCATTCCAACGTTTTTGCAGCGATGGGGTAGAACAAACTATGAGGCTGTCTCTATCACAAGGAGGGAAGAAGAGGAGGGAGGGAGGTTGCCAGTGAGCAGATCATTGAAATCCAGTCTGTGAGATGGCTCATTAGAGAAAGCCTTGCTGCACAAGCCTGAAGATTTAAATTTGATCTGAAATTCATAATGGAAGGAGGGAACCATGGTCATAAGTTGTTCACCAGCCTCCATACCCATGATATGGCACAAATTCACTTGCAATCATACAAATGAATAATAATAAATTAAAAAATTTAAATAAACAAATGCACTGCAATCACCTGGATTAGCTGTTTTCTGTGAACTAAAAAAAAAAAAGAAAGAAAGAAAGGAAGAAAGAGAGAGAAAGAAAGAAAGAAAGAAAGAAAGAAAGAAAGAAAGAAAGAAAGAAAGAAAGAAAGAAAGAAAGAAAGGAAAGAGAGAAAGAAAAGAAAAGAAAAGAAAAATCCCATGGACTTATTCCTGTCCAAGAGTGCTGAGGGCTATCACACATTGTATAGAGATCACAAATTTGCTTTTAATCCTTTTTAGGATTCTATTTTGGGAATGCACACAGCTGCCCCAGACCTGGTACTGATCTGACTTCTTCTCTGAGCCCATCTTTTGCTCTTCACCCACATGGTCAGCTTGATGTGTCTTGCTCTTCACATCACAGAGCAAGGACCACCTGTGGAATCCCCTCCCGGGTGGATGGAGCAACTGTCCCCAGGCCACACTCACTGGCTGCTAAAGGAAGTACTGAGATGTACAAGTAAATGGCCAATAAGCAACTCTGTACTGGGGAGTTCACACAGCGAAAGCCACTGGCCTTAGAATTTTAGGCTCGGTTATTCATAACACAGGAACTGTCTGCAAACTAGTAAAGCGAGTTCTTCCTAGACTGTGAAGATAGAAGATCACCAGCACTTGATTGGAAAATCACTGAGCCTACGTTTTGAGGACTTTCCACATAAAACTATAACAAGAAGGGATTCAGACTGTGCTAATTTCTACATTCATTTTCCTGTAAATAACTGCTTTGTTGGACATTTGAGAATATAACTATGTACCAAATTTTGTCTTATTTTATTTATTTTTCCTGATTTGAACACAGATCTGAATCACAACGCTTGAAGAGCCAACTTCTTTGGTACCGCCAGCAGGCCATCCTGTGACGGATTTCTCCTGTCTGTACAGGCAGGAAGTGTCTGGTGACCACTTTAGCCTACAGGCAGCACCACCCTGGTTTTTCCAGAGAAACACAGGTACTGAGTTACACCACCAATAAATAACTTTTTAGAGTGACTTAAAAAAAAATTAGCTCTCTCATGGTTGTTATAGTATTGATTGCACTAAACTATTTTTAATTTAATTGACACTTAGATGAAGTCACATTAGTATTTTCCACAGAACAACAACAAACATTTAAAAATGGGCAGTCTGTCAGGAACCAGAGGTCATCTGGTGCCTTCCAAAGTCTAGATACCAGGATGGAGGACATAAGTCGATTCCTACTTTTACTCAAGCCCTAAGAATCAGGGAGAAAGAAGTGTGGTTATTTCCCGACAGTTTATGAGCTGTACCTTTTTCATAGGTCTGAGAAGGCAAAATGTTGGTGAAGTCTTCACTGGGGAGACCAGACTCGGGGACATTGATGGAACGGAAGGGGCTCCCTTGTGTTTGCGCAGGCGCTGATACAGGTCCGGCCTGCGCGCCATGTTCTTCCTTTTGAGCTTTCCTAGCAAAGGAGACAAAAGAAAGAAAGGATGCCTTGATTCCTATTACCTGGTAGATTGGGGGAGGTTCAGTTCAGAAGAATGCCAGAGGATGAGGGGTTTTTCTAATGCGTTGCCAAGGCACACACAGGCTGAACAATATAAAGGTTTTTAAATAAATTATAAATGGTTGAAGCCAAACCATTTATATCTGTAAATCACTTCTAATTATAATGTTTTCATTCTTATTTTTCTACTAGTGACTTTGCTATCACCAGTATCTTTGATTTTGTTCTAACGTTGGTTTTTGACACTAGATCTCACTATGTGGCCCTGGCTAGCCTGGGTTGCTATGTGGACCATTACTACATAGATCCTTCTCCCTCTGCTGACTGCTGGGATTAAAGGTATGGCCATCATGCCTGGTTCTTATAGGAGTCTTTAAAGTTTGAAGTTTTGGGTATCATCTTGGGATGATTGATTGATTGATTGATTGATTGATCTATTTATTTATGTTAAAAGGTTTTTTTCCTTTATGTGTACCACTGCTCCCCCTCCCTTCCCTCCTCCCAGTCCCCCTGCCCCTCCCAGTCCTTCCTCAGCCTCCCCCCCCACCCCATCCCTACTTGAGATGATTTACTCACTTAACAATTCAACCCAAAGTACCAGAAAACAGTAGCATTTTTCTTCCGTCTGTGCACAAGGGCACACAGGTGTGTGGGCACATATACATAGGTGTGTGTTCATGCATGTGGAGGCTTAGACTTGTAGTTGTGAATTGTCCTCCATCATCCTCTTCCTTGTTTCTTTGACACAGGGTCTTTTAATCCAACCTAAAGCTCACCAATATGACTAGTCTCACTAACTAGCTTATACTTCTACATAAATTTTATGTGGATTCTGGAGATCCAAGCTCTTCGGGTCTTTGATTTGGTGCTGAAAAGGTCTTATGGATCCGAGACAAGTGTGTGTACTCTGTGTGTGTGAGAGAGAAAGAGAGAGAGAAAGAGTATTTGTATGCCCATTTGCCTACAGAGGCCAGAAAAGGGTGTCAGATCCCAGTAGTTGGAGTTACCTGATGTGGCGCTGGAAAATGCTGGTCCTCTGCAAGAGCGACCAGTACCCTTGACTATTGGGCCATCTCTCCAGTCCCAGTATTAACCAGCTTGTATGGCTTCATGTCTCCCAGCACAGGCTGACCTGTGCTGCTCACGAGGGCCACTCTATGTGCTATAGCTCCAAGTTTTCTCGGGGCCTCTGTGCATGGGTTTGCCTGAGGTAAATATTTTCAAGCTACTCACTTGGCTTTCACCTTTCGAGATTCTCTTCGCTTCTCCTGTTGAAGCTGTTCGATTTTCTGCTGCATCTCTTCCTGTTTGGAAGTGATGGCCTGAATCATCGACATTGCATTGCTCAGCTCTTCCTGTAACACAGGAATTGCTACAATTTAGGCTGGTACATGGGTATGGTGGTTTCAATGTAATCAGCCCCCATAAACTCAGAGAGGTGTGGCTTTGATGGAGTAGGTGTGGCCTTGTTGGAGGAAGTGTGTCACTGTGGCGGTGGGCTTTGAGGTCTCCTCATATATGCTCAAGCCATGACCAGTGTTTCAGACCACTTCCTGTTGCCTGCAGGATCGAGATGTAGCTCCTTCTCCAGCATCATGTCTGCTTACAGGCTGCCATGTCCCACCTTGATGATAACAGACTGGACCTCTGAAACTGTAAGCCAGCCCTAATTAAATGTTTTCCTTTATAAAAGTTGCTATGGTCACGGTGTCTCTTCACAGCAACATAAACCCTAACTAAGACAATGGGGTAAGAGAACATGTCAGTATCTCAAAAGTCTTTACCTGGTACATACTTTTTTGAGTAAATGGGGGAAAGAGAGGAAGTTTGCTTTGTGGCCTTTAGTTTTAACACAGAGCTCAGAAACCAAAAACCATGAGGAAGATATTGCTCCATGGTGACTAATAAATGGCTCAGAGGGAAAGTTCTTATGCTGGGCTGTTATAAGAAAAGGCAAATTCCCTGCTTCTGGTACTGGGACCAACATACCCTTTCAACAGGGAAATAAAGGAGGCTCCCACCTTGAAATAGTTTAATGAATTCTTCATCTCGGTGACTTTCTCTTCCATGGAACATCTGCAGCTCTTAACCTTCTCTTCCAATGCATATTCTCCATGTTGGATCCGTGTCAGTTCCTGCATTGCTTCTGTGAAGCCAGTTTTTAATTCCGAGGCCAGGGCCTGCAACTAAATAATTCAGGAACAGTGAACCTGACTTGACACTGGCTTTTCCTGAAATTCTTTTCTGTGGTGCTATCGATCCAATTCTGCCTGAAGAGGTTCCCAAGAAGAATTTTTCAAGTGTCTGAAGGAGATGGTTGGATCTAGAGATGGTCTTACCTTCTGCCATTGAAATTTCCATTCCAGAGAAAAATAGGCAATTTTGAAAAATGAGAATTAATCTAACTCTCATGCCATCGACATCCATGGTCCCTCCTGTGTTACAGTACATTAATGAAGATAGATGTAGGCTAAGATCACACTGCAGGGGTTTTCTTTTCTGACCTCATCTTCTGTTTCTCCTGGATGCTCGCCTGAGTTGGGTTTGGGTTTTGAGACAGAGCCTCAGTTCTCCTCCCTAGATTGTTCTGTTGAGATAAGTTCTCACAGACCCAAACTGTCCTTGAACTTGGTCCTCCTGATCGCCCTCTCCAGCTTTTGAATTGCTGGCATTTAAAAGTCCATACCACTATCTACCATATCCAGCTTAATCGTTTTTTCCTACTCAGCCTTTTAAGAAACATTTTGGAGTGTGTTTGGATGAGAACAAACAATGAAGACCCTTCATTTTCCCAGCATGACCCCCACAAGAATGACTGCACCAGACCCTTTATCTTAAAGCAATCTGCACATCTTCCAGATCATCACTCATTTGTCCAGCTACTATTTATTGGCCACCTTTATATGCCAAGCCCTGTGCTTTATGCTGAGGGGACCAAGAACAAAGCACACTGAACCCTTGCTTTATACTTTATATTCTGGATGAGGAGACAGGAATAAAGATCTTGAGACAGAGTCTCACTATGCAACTCACTCTGCTTACCAAACTGGCCAAACTTACAGAGATCCCATGCTTCTGTTTTTGGTTAAAGATTTGTGCCACCATGTCCTGTCCTAGATTTTTTTTCTCCTTCCTTTTTTTGTGGGGAGGGTTGGTTTTGAGCTTTTTGTTTTGTTTTGTTTCTTGAGACAAGGCTTTTCTGTGTAGTTCTGGGTGTCCTAGAACTCACTCTGTAGATCAGACTGACCTTGAACTCAGAGATCTGACTGTACCACCACCATCCAGATTGGAAAATTATGTTAAAATTAATATAATAGCATCTGCAAGGGATGGGATCTACAAAAAATAGAAAAAATTATTGAAATTTCAATTTTCCTTCAGTTTGATTGTCCCTTCTATTGCTGATGGTATTTTGTTAAATTACCTGCCCTCTGTCCCCTTACCTGGCCCCTCCTTCTTCCAGCTAAAAGTTGCTCGGAATGAACAGACTTCTGAAATGTTCTTTTAAAACAAAGATGGGGTCACCAAGGCACAGCAGAGACCATAGAGACCAAATGCTCTTTCCTGGCCCCAAACACTCCAGTGTGAGCAGATAGAGTCACTTGAATTTGTAACACAGTGAGATAATGAGGCCACCCCCTCCACTGCTAAATTTAGAGAACATCAAGGGAGTGACCCACATATCTATAATAGATTTCAAATCACACCTGACTCTAAAGAGGCATTCACACATGTGCAAAGGTATAGGCAGGTCAGTGAAGAACACAGGTGGGCATGGATCGCATCAGCATTGAGGAGACCTAACCCCGCCCCGTGCTCTGCTCAAGATGGCCACCCTGTTGGAAAGTCTTCCTTAATAGTCATTGTCCAGGGATGGGCTTGGCCTTGGGTATTCTATCAATGCCTTCGCTATAGCCTTTTCAAAAGCCTGACATTCATGAGCCATTCATGGATGTGTTTTCAGTGTGAACATTCACAAACAAACAAGGAATGAAGTCTATTTCATCTGTCTAGTTTCCCATTAGGCTAAGCAGCAGATTTTGCACATAACCATTCTCCAAATACGAATGAAACTGAATGGAGGCCTTTTCTTCTACTCCCTCTTTTTGCTGCTCCAAGAGCAGCACAGTTAACGCTCTCCTGCTGTTGGCTTGTCCTAGTTTGGCCCACAGCAATGAGCTCTTGCAGGGTGCTTCTGGGAGCTAGCTGTTGCGTTGACTTTACCAACATTTAAACTCAACTAATCCAATATTTCCCCTGAGTTATCTGCTCCCCTGGATGCCTGTCTTCCTGTGTGAAAGGGCCTAAAAACCCAACTTAAGGAGCTGATGGGATGGTTCAGTGGGTGAAGGTGTTTGCCTCTGAAACCCAACAACTTGAGTTCTATCCCAGAGACCCACATGGTAGAAGGGGAGAAGGGATTGCCACACATATGGAAGGCACACATGCACAGAGAGAGAGAGAGAGAGAGAGAGAGAGAGAGAGAGAGAGAGAGAGAGAGAGAGAGGAAGAGAGAGAGACGCTAATAATAAATAAATGCTTCCCTTCCAGGCCCTGCTATGTTCTGTCAGTTCAGTGTATTTCAGATAACAATGTTAAGTCTAAAGAGAAGCACAAAGCTCAAACTGCCTTAGCAAAACAAAATACAGTGGTGTAAACATCCATAATTGCTAAGAACAGAGCTTTAATTCAATTTCTGGTTGGAAGATAGAAGCCAAATAAATTCTGTTTGCAGAGTTGGGACAGCCTGCTAGAATGTTTGTCGTGATTGTCTTTGTAAATAATCTAATTATTGCCATTGTTTAAAATGAATTCAATTTTTTTTCTGCTGCCATACTTGAATGTTTGTAGTACTAACACTCTTAATTCTCAATTCTCCCTGAAAAAAAAAAAGGCAGTGTAATGAAGAAAAACATATTTTAAAAAATGTTTTCAGACAAGCTCTCACACGTAATCTAGGCTAACCTGGAACTTGTTAAACTGTGTCTTAAGGGTCCCCAGTGATGGGGTTATGGTGTGCCCCACCACACCTAGCTCTTCCTGTGTCCTGTGCCAGGCTGTTGTCTGGTTTGATGACCGTAGGCAACAAAGGTGGAGCCGAGATGGGGTATGGGTAATGTGTTTACAAACAGAATAACTTCTCCTCTGCCAACTAGTTCCCTCAAAGGTACAAAGTGAACTACCCCTTGGCCTTGTTAGGAGAATAAATGTCAGGATACATGTGAAAGGCATAAGTGTTAAAAATCACGTGCGTAAAGGACAGTCGCCACTACCCCCATGATGGTGTTCCCCACAATGTGTTGTCATTACCTGGTAAATCTGTGTGGAAGGGTTGTTCACCGGCATGTGTTCATTTTCTCCTGCAAGAAGAAAGAGCTTTGTTCAATCAGCACTACTTGCTCTGGGCCCATCCCACTCTCTGAGGGATAAGCACATTAGTGGGGCCTCTAAATGTGACTGATGGCAAGATTCAGATGATTCCAGAACAACAAAAATTAATTAGTGCCAATGATGTTCATCTTATATCCTAATGGCCAAACCATACCTACCTGACAAAGTCATCATAATAGAAACCCCCCCCCCCTTTTTTTTTTGGCCACAAAAAGGAAGGTTCTCTACCAAACTCAATTATTGGCCACCATTAACTGGCTAGAAGGGGATATCCTGGGGGTGTCTCCCTCATTTCCTTAGGGCTTGCTAAAGTTTATCTGAGCTGACATCTGCTCTCTGCCAGGGTTGGAACTGGTATTAATTATTAACTCTTCACCTTGAAGGCAAACCTCTGGGCACACTTGTGAGGGACTGTCTAGATTAGGGTTGGCCTCTGAGAATGTCCTTGAGGGATTGTCTTGATTAAGTTAGTTCATGGGGGAAAGAATCATGTTAATTTGGGGCAGGACATTCCCTGAGCAGAGTGGAAATCCAGGACTGAACAGAGCACCAGGGGCTAGGGATGCTCAGTGATTAAGAGCCCTTGCAGCTCTTGTGGAGGACACAGCTTTGGTTCCCAGCATCCACATCATGGCTTACAGTCATCTGTAACTCCTGAGGGATATGACACTCTCTTCTGATCCTGCAGGCACCAAATATGCATTTATACACATAAAAAATTAATCCCAGCACTCGGGAGGCAGAAGCAGGCAGATCTCAATGAGTTCAAGGCCAGCTTAGTCTACAAAGCAAGCTTCAGGACAACCAAGTCTACACAAAGAAACTCTATCTCGAAAATCCAAAAAAAAAAGAAAAGAAGAGAAGGAGGGAGGGAGGGGAGAAGGGAGGGAGGGGGGAAGGAGGGAGGGGGAAGGGGGGAGGGAGGGGGGAAGGGAGGGAGGGGGGAAGGAGGGAGGGGGAAGGGGGGAGGGAGGGAGGGGAAGGGAGGGAGGGAGGGGGAGGGGGAAGAGGGGAAGGGAGGGAGGGGAAGGGAGGGAGGGAGGGGGAGGGAGGGAGGGAGGGCTGGCTGAGGACAAGTACTAACGTGTTGCTCTCTGCTCTTGTGTGTAGCTGTAATGTGACCTATTATTCTCTCAGTCAGCTCTTGTGGTGACTTCCCTGCCATGATCAACCATAACCTGCAATTATGAGCAAATAAGACCCATCTGCCTCAAGTGCTTTGGTCAGAGTATCTTATATAATAGCAACAGGAAAAGGAAATCAGTCAGCCACATAGATGCCTGATGTCACGTACTGATCTCAGGAAGAAACACAAAACACCCCTACTTCTACCTCCTTGTGGTCATTGCCAAACTCCTGCCCTCGGTCCTCACCTCACTGAGTCAACAGAGGGACTCTTGTCCAGCTAAGCAGGTGGGCTGATGGGAAGGAATTGTCAACGGAAAGTTTCTGGGAGATTATAGGCAGAAAGAAAACAATGGTATTACCACCACTGTAGACCGGGACACACAGGAAAACAGAGAGGCTGATGGAGCAGACCGTAAAAATCACTTACAGTTTAGGAGGGAAACCAGGTTGGCTTAGAAAGTAACTTTCAGAATCACAAAGGTTGGCCATGACGAAGAGACCACCGATGAAGGGCATTTGCTCAACTATTTTGCTGCTACTCCCATGGAGGGTCGATCACACAACGGTCACACGGCAAGAAGCAAGCAACTCTTATGAAACTGTGTGCAAGCCTTTGGCTGCACATGAATGCATATTGCTCTCCATAGACATAGGAATAGGAAAAGCCCTCCTAAGAGGAACCAGCCTCCATATGGTCATAACTAACAATAACTAACATGTCCCCTCAGCCTAGAACGTGTTCTTGGTAGAGGCTGTCTCTGTAAAATCCCAGTGGTTTGAGGTTACCAAATGTCCTCATATTAGCTTGAGTCAGGACAATGTAGCCATCTTATACTATATCTAAACAAATGGCAAGAACGGAGACTCAGACACAGGGACCAGGACCTCAGGCCTGAACTTGACACTTTGTACTTGCCACCTTACTGCCCTGGGACTGTTGTCTCCATTGGAAACGATAACAGAGTGACTTCTAGATATTGCTTCTGCTAGTAATCAACGGAGGGCCTAGAAGGTGCTGGGTGTCTACTAGAGGAATGCACCTATTCAGCATGTCCTGAGGCAGTCCTAAAGTCACCACTCAGGGGAAAAAGAGAAGAACTCAAGCCATGTTATATCCATGGCATTTTCTGTTTCCAGCAAGCCTGCGCTTTTCAAGGTCTCCAAGGCGATGATGGGAAAATGATATTTGGAAACAGTAGCGAGACAGACTAACTCCCGCATTTTCTGAATCCAGAACTCCAAAGAAAGATGGAGATCTGACCTTGCTTCGTTTTGGTTTTTTCCATGGTGCCTGTTGCTTCCCTCCTCCAGCTCACTCTTCAGCATTGCTCCCTCATCGTCCTGGGTCAGTCCACCACCCCTTTCTTGCACCTGCCGATTAAAGGATAAAGAGCGTCTGGTAAAACTGGTAAAGGTTCTAGACTAGTTTTATGAATTAGCTTTTAAATACCAAGCACAGCTTAAAGCAAAACAATTTCAGAAGAATAAATTACTAAAGTGAGTAAACCTTTAACTTTCAAACTCAGGGGCCAGAGAGATGGCTCAGTAGTTAAGAGCACTGGCTGCTCTTTCAGAAGACCCGGGTTCAGTTCCCAGCACCTATGCGGTAGCTCACAACTGTCTGTAACTCCAATTCCAAGAAATCTGACATCTTCACACAGACCAAACACCAATGCATGTAAAAATAAAATAAATAATTTTTAAAAAGAAAAACTTAGCTGGGTGTGGTGGCACACAATTCCAGCATATGGGGTAAGGGATGGGAGGCAGAGACAGGTGGATCTCTGCTCTGGAATAATCTTTGTACACTATAGAGATGTAATTAATTAATCATTGATTAATAAAAAGCTGATTGGCTGATGGCTAGGCAGGATTTGGGGGACAGAGTCTGAGAGGACACCCATGTCATGTTGAAAGAAGGCACCACCACTTGGCAGAGGGTAGATAAAAAAAAAATGGGTTAGCTTAAGTTATAAGAGCTAGCTGAGAGCAAGCCTACCAGCTGAGAATTCATAATTAATATTGTCTCTGTGTGGTTATTTGGGGAGCTGCTGGTGGAACAGAAAAGCTCTACCTACAGATCTCTATGAGTTTGAGGTCAGCCTGGTCTACAAAATGAGTTTCGGAGCAGCCAGGACTACATAGAGAGACCCTGACTCAAGAACAAACACACACAAAACCCTAAAGTCAGATATTTTAATTTATTATTGTTGGGGAAGGGCACATACCATGAAATGCACAGAGGACAACTTGGAGAGTTGGAGATCTCCTTTCTCCTTCATACGGATCCTGAGCTCAAACATATGTCACCAGGCTCCTAAGGCAAAGCTCCATGAGAGCCATCTCACTGGCCTGCAAATATCATTTTGTGACTATAATATTCTTTACTCAAAAATATATCAGGCATTTGTTTTGTTTTTGAGACAAGGCTTCTTTAGCCCTGGCTGTTCTGGAACTCACTATGTAGACCAGGCTGGCCTCAAACTCACAGAGCTCCATCTGCCTCTGCCTCCTGAGTGTTGAGATTAAAGGTGTACACCACTACCGCCTGGCAATAGGGTAGTTTTTAATATACTACATTCTCCTTTAGATCCAACCAATTAATTAAGACTTAACTGGCTTTATTAGCAAGTTGCCATTTAGGAAAATTGCATTAAGGAAAAGCTGAGCAAGAAAGAAAGGCAATAAGCCCATTTCTATTCACCGTTTTCAGCATCTAGTGGATCTCTTTGTACCCAGGAGAAGCTTAGCAAATGTGGACTGCCTGTCGTGACCACTGGACACAAAGCTGCAAGTTCAGACTGCAATCTAACACAAATGAGTAAAGAAAGTGAACCATGGGCTCACCTAGCCCTTCTGCATTCCCCCCTTTCAGTATTTTAACCCTTTCTTGTCTTTGATGAATTTCTCCACCTCATGAGCTTCCCACTACAAAGCAGAAGGTGCCAGCTTCTCCCAGGCTCCCATGTCTCAGGCTTGACGGACACATAACATAGAGCATCCTGGTTTGTTTTTTCCCCCCTTCATAGACAAGTGTTACAATACGGTTTCTGACCCGGTCCAGCCAGAGGTCCAGATGCACAGACCTGCAGCCCCAGGCCCCTTAGCAGCATGCCGATGCTCAGGCCCCAAGGGTCTCATGTATTCAGACTGGCCTCAAACACTGTGGAGCCAAAGTGACCTTGAAGACCTGATCCTCTCGCCACTACCTCCTGAATGCTGAATTAAGGCAAGTGCCAGTATACCCAAGTTTTTTTTGTTTGTTTGGTTTTTGTTGTTTTGGTTTTTTTGTTTGTTTTGGGGAGGGTGCTGGAGATTGAATCCAGGGCATTATGCATGTTAGGCAAGCACTCTACTGACTGAGCTACAACCTTACCCCCTCCAAAAAGTTTTTTTTAAATATTATTATTAGGTATATTTCTGCTGCTATTGGGGGGAGTGTCTTGAAATACGTAAAACCAAATTGTTATAGATAATCTACTTCTGAGGATTTCGTTTTCTGACTTTAAACTGACTAGAAACAGACAAAAACTGTCCTAAGTAAAAGGAAAATATGTATATTTCAGAGCTACGGAGTCCAAAAGCTCATGTATACACATCTGTGTGGCCATTTATTTCAAGATATAAAAAAGGATGTTTAATCAATAGAAGGTAGAAATCTTGTTTTAGTTAGTAATTACAAAAGCAAAAGTTACTACACACACACAACAACAACAACTTGGAGGTGGAGAAAGTGAAATGGAAGATGGCAGTGACCACAGCTGTAGCCCTGAGAGTCTGGTGGCTACAGAAGGGACCTGCAGTCAGAAGTTTCTCTGTCCCACTTGGCTGGCCCAGCAGCCAATTATTAAATAATTACTCAGAGGCTTACTATTAATTACAATCTTGCTTCTTCTCCATCTGGCTGGCATCTACATCTCGGCCTCTCCTCTTCCCAGAATTCTCCTAGTCTGGTTGCCACACCTCTACTTCCTGCCTGGCTACTGGCCAATCAGCATCTTATTAAATTAATTTGAGTGACAAATCTTTTTGATGCACAAAGTCATTATCCCACAGCAGTAACCTGTGGCATGGCAACACTGGAGACACAGACAACCTTTCACTTGACCAAGGGCATGCTTCCAGAGCAGTATCCTAGGACCCCAGAAAAACAGGCCCCAGCTGCCAAGAAGTATAATATGCATGTGGGAGACGAAAAGCCATACCCAGATGATGGCATGAGCATGCTGACTATCCGAAGCCCCCTGAGTGCTCTTAGCAAGGGAGAGAGATCCATGGTACAAACTGGACCACTTTGAACTGGGGGACAGATGCACTAGGACTTAGACAGGTATATCAGAAATCGTGTGGATAGGTATCCTCCACCTGTTTCATGGGATGTTACATGTAAACAGCTCTTTGGCTTTGCAACCTTCATGATTTCCAAGTTCTGGGTGGGGGAGTCTTTCTCCGCCTACCAGCCTATGGGGCCAAAGAGTTTCTCTTACGATGATCTGTACCTGTCAGTCCTACCAAGAAACCTGAGCCAATGGTTCCCTGTGAGATCTGAGGAGGCTTCGTGGGTTTTTATACTCTCTAACTAGGACTCCTTCATCCCTAAAGAGTTAACCTTAAGGGAATCTTTAATAAAACTCAGTGTGGGGGTTAAAAACAAGACTGGGAAAGGACAATGGGACACATACAATGCCTCCACTTAAAACAACCGCCATCATTTACACTTACATTGTCTGACAATCTTTTACGTCACTAGCCTAGGATTTTTTAGTTGCTGTTTCCTTTTACCGAGTAGCCTGGCATTTTATCTGATTTTGGTATCGGGTTACTATTACTTGTGCCCTATTTTTATTGTGCTCATTTCCTTCTGATCCCTACTGACATCCACCTCTGCTGTTCTTCCATGCCTTTCTCTGTTCTCGAAAGATCTCATCCAAATGTACGTGCAGAATATTCATGTGTGTGATGAGGCTGCCACTGAAAACTCACTCTCTACCTTTCTGTACGTTGACATCTCTAGACTTATTAGTTTATGTCTAAGAAAGTATCCTATTGGCTGCTTGCTATTCTGTGGTTTGAATGAACTGTAGTGATCATTCCTACACCCTTAAGGATCCCTTTATTTCCATTATTTTGCCACTGAAACAGCACCCCAACAAAAGCCTCAGGGCACAGAGGTTACATACTGGTGGATTTAAAATTCAATTTGATTTATGTGTTTATGTGAATATAAGCCACATGGGTGCGTGTGGAGGCTAAATTAAAGTGTCAGATCCCGAGTTGGAGTTATAGGCAGTTGTGAGTGCTGTGGCCCAGCTTGGATCCCCTAGAAGAACAGCAGGCAATCTTAAAAGATATAGACACCTTTTCTTTTGCTTAGTCTGGCCAATAAGAAAACTAAACAATTTTTAGTTCTTGTCAGTCAGGCGGATGGGTGACAAGTGCTATTTCATAATCATTTCTGCTGATTGCCAATAGTTGGATGTCTCTGTACGTGCCTACTAGTAGACTAGCTTTGTCACTCGGTAAATTATCTAGTCCCCTGAGGTGACAGTTTTCTATTTCTCTGGTCATCTGGTTTTTACATATAAACTGCTAAGGAATACTATATAATAGGGCTAACACATGCTATATTGTTGCCATCTATTTTTTAAATCCTTTTTATTTTATTCCACCTGTATGCGTGTTTTGCCTGTATGTATGTCTGGGAGTGTGTGTGAGTGCTCACAGAGGCAAGAAGGGGGTGTAGAACAGTTGTAAGCAGCCATATAGGTGCTTGAAGTCAAACCAGGGCCTTCCAGATGTAAAGCAAACCTGCACAGGATAAGAGAACCATTTTGTCCCTTGATGAAACTGCAATTTCAATTTTTATAACATATTAAATCCCCATATACACTGAAATCTATTGTGGCCTCCTTCTTCTGCATATGTATGTATGTATGTGTGCATGCATGTTTCTATCTACCTACCTACCTATTATCTGTCCATCCCTGCTTCCAAACGACAGGTTATAGATAGCCTTCAGTGTGTTAAAAATATTTGGTGGGAGGCTGAAGAAATGACTCAGAGGTTAAGAGTACTTGCTGCTCTTCTAGAAGACCTGAGTTCTGTTCCCAGCACCCACAACAGGTAGCTCACACCATATGTAATTCCAGCTCCAGGAAATTTGGTGCCTCTGGCCTCTGCTAGTACCAGCAGCATTCACCTGTGCACGTACACACACACACACACACCTGTAATTTATACATAATTAAAATAAATTTTTAAGTTACTTGAAATAAGCTAATATTTTTTTATAACTCACCTTTCCTGGTCTTTATTTTACCATATAAGCAAATAAATTCCAAAAACATTTTACTCATGACAAAAAAAAATGGAAGTTTTCACCGGATATCAAATTTTTAATTTTAATTGGAAGAATTGGAACCTTCTTTCACCAAATCTTATCCAAGTTGTATGTAGTGGCACATACTTTAGTCCCAGCCCTCAGGAAGCAGAGACAAGCAGATCTCTATGGGTTCAAGGCCAGCCTGGTTTATATAGCAAGTTGCAAACCAGCTGAAGCTACATAATGGGACTCTATCACAAAAAAAAAAACAAAAAACAAAAAAACAAAAACAAAAACCCAAATCTTATCTAAGAGCATTGTAGTTCATTCCATTTGTACAGATTATGATTCAGGTTTTTTAATAACTTTATTGTTTTAAATTCTGTACTTTAAAAAAAAATATTTTTGGTTTCTTGAGATGGAACTTCACACAGTAGCCCAGGAGGGCCTGGAACTTAGTACATAGTCTATTCTGCCCTTAGACTCACTCAACACTCCTGCCTCAGCCTCCCAAGTGCTGGGATTACAAGTATGAGCCACCATGCCTGGCCAAGATCTTGTAATTTTTTGAAGGTATATTTATTTTAATTTTATGTAGATGTGTGTTTTTCTTGCATGTACATGTGTATATTATATTCATGCTTGGTGCTCAGAGTTTAGAAGAGGGGTCAGATCCCGGAGTCGAGGAACTGTACTCAGGACCTCTGGAAGAGCAAGTGCTATTGGGCCATCACTCCACTCCCAAAGATTCTGTACTTCTAAATGAAATTTATTAAGTACTTTCTACACTTACATTGCTACCAATATTTGAATGGCATTTCCCCATTTTTATATATAGCTGGTTGTATAGTCTCTTTTTGCATTCACCTATTACACTTAATTCCTTTGTTAACCATGGAAATGTAAAATATTTACTTATTGCCTGGCAGTGCTAGCACATGCCTTTAATCCCAGAACTCAGGGAGGCAGAGGCAGGTGGATCTCTGTGAGTTTGAAGCCAGCTTGGTCTACAGAGTGAATTCCAGGACAGCTAGGGCTACAGAAAGAAACCCTGTCTTTAAAAAATGGAGAGGAGGCAGCGGGAGGAGGGGGGGGAGTGATGTGATATATCCTTGTCTCCCCATTATTCTTCCAGTAGTTGCCTGGTTATCACTGTCATCAAGGATGGAAAATGAATGTATCCCTATCTCTAACTTATGATTCCCCTGCCTCAGTGCAACTTTCTGGGATTTCAGGAATGCGCTCTCACATTCAACTCTCCAGGAGGGAATTTCTACACTGAAGCTTATGCTCCCACTACTGAAGAATACAGGTTGAAAAGCACATTTTGAGGGGAGAATAGCACCAAGATTACATGGGAAATAGCATGAGTTTTCTAGAAAAAGTCTTGTGGGGATTATGTAACTTCTCTTGAGATTTTTCTTGTAGTTAGCTGTCCATTCTGTACTAAAAATTCCTTACTCTATGATCCCAGGAATTAATTAATCAGTTAATTAATGTATTGCTAGGGGTTGACTTCAATGTGGGTTCGGGCTGAGGCAAGTGCTCTACTACTGAGCTATGTCCCCAATCCCCGGGAATTCTTTACTCTGTTTTTGCCTTTGAATCTACTGTGAAATAAATAAATGTCTCTTGCCAGTCTCCATGACTCGCAACCCCCCCCCCCCCCTTTAACATCTGCTCATTGCAGCTGCTCAATGGCAGTGCCGGCCTTTAAAACACATATCTAGATCTTGGCAGACCTGTGAGGAAACACTGCTAAGGCTTTAGGAAGCATCTGTTGATCCCTTGATCACACTGATCTCCACAGAAAGCAATGGTTTCCACCCTGAACTCTGAAAATCTCCAGAATTGACCTCTGTCCATCTCTGTCTGTCTGTCTGTCTGTCTGTCTGTCTGTCTGTCTCTCTCTCTCTCTGTGTGTGTGTGTGTGTGTGTGTGTGTGTGTGTGTGTGATGTACATGTCTGTGTAGGAATGCACACTTCTGTGTTAGTGCCAAGACAGAAGAAGGAGGAAAGCATTAGGTGTCGTCCTCCTATCACTACCCTTGAACCTGGAGCTCCTGTTTTCACCCTAGGCTAGCAGCCAGAAACCCCCAGAGATCTGTCTCCACCCCATACAATACTGGGTTATGGGCTTGGAAGACCACATCCAGCTCATTACAAGACAGCTAGGATTGGAACTTGGGTCCTTGTGGTTCTTCAACAGGTATTCTGAACAACTCCCTAGGATGGCCTCAAACTGGAATGTAGTTGAAGGTGCCCTTGAACTTCTGACACCCCCCCCCCCCAGCCCTTATCTTTCAAATGTCGGGATTATATGCATACGCCACTCACATCCAGTTTATTTAGCCCTGAGCACTAAAATCAGGTTTTTTTCACAAGCAAGGCACAGTACCAGCTCAGCTACAGCTCCAGATCCACCAGGTTTTATCGAGTACTGTGCTGGCTGAGCAGAAGCTGCAGAGTTCTGGGTCCCATCCCCGCCCCTCCCCCGCTCCCCTACCCTCCCCCACCACCATATCTATGTTTGCTGAATTCAGATATGGTAATTTTGAAAAAGTATTTTCTTCTTAAATCTGTTTCTGCTCTTTGAGCCAGGCAATGGTGGCACGCACCTTTAATCCCAGCACTCGAGAGGCAGAGGCAGATGGATCTCTGTAAATTCGAGGCCAGCCTGGTCTACAGAGCAAGTTCCAGGACAGGCTCCAAAGCTACACAAAGAAACTCTGTCTCAACTCCCATCCCCACCCTCCCAAAAGAGCAAAGGTTTTAAAACTGTAAATATAGAGAAACAGAAACATAGAAACTTGCATCTACAAACGGACAGCCAGACTGTTATAAAATTAACTGAAAAAACATTGCATTGTAAAATTAACAGGGAGCTGAAGAACACTAGAGATTCTCCTGGGCAGAGTGACCTAGAATGCACACCCTCCTCCCCCACATACACGTAAGATTTCAAAAACCCAGGCTTGCCTATTACTTTCCAATTACTGCTGGGACCAAAATGGAAATTTTGGCACTTCAGGGAATTAAAATTAATTGAAAGCAGACTTCAGTTAATTTCCATTTCAGTGTCCTTTATTGAATGGGTCTTTAGTGCATATTCCTAATTTAATAGAATGAGAATTTTTGTGTTGGGAGAAGGGTGTCAAGGAAATATTTCCCCTGAAACCAAAATAATTCATCAGGACAAAGCCTACAAACAGTATCAAAAGAAAAGTCTATATAACCTTTGTGATGCCTAAGCGATTGCCTGAAAAACTGTGGAAAGCATTGGTGATTGGTTTTCTTTGGTCCTACATCATGTAAAAGCAACACTGCTTGATGACAATGCCTGCCTTGTGTGAGCAACACTTCTCAGAGCAGAGTCGGGGTATTGTACCTGATCACCAGTGGGCACAGTGTATGCTCACTCATCTTGCACAGACTGAGACACACCTCAGGTGTCGGATGCTTGCCCTAACTACACAGGAAGTAGTGCCAACAAGGTGACTAGTTTTCTAATCTTCTGTATGTTTAAGTGCTTCATGTCACAACACTTGGAAGCATAGGAAGACTGGGTACTACCCAGACTACCATTAAAAAAAAAAAAAAAGTAACCCAAACACTGCAAAATAAATAAGCTTTAAAAAAAAAAAAGTGTTGATTCCTTTGTGGACTTGATTTTTGTTGTGGGTTTTGAGAGAGAGAAGCTCTTGATATGTAGCTCTGGCTGGCCTGAAATTCAACATGTAGAGCACGCTGACATCAAACTCAGAGCAACCCTGCAAGTAATTTTTAGCTCTTTGAATAAACAGATCACATAAGATGATTTTAAAAAAAAAAAAAAAAAACAGTCTGGCAAAGGTGATGAGTGAATGATATTGAGGGGAAAGGAGGATGAGGAGGGAAGAGGGCTGTGGGGCCGTTGGGACCAGCTGGTAATGGTGCCTGTTACTAAGCCTGATGACGACCCCAGTTCAACCTACAAAACCCACATGCTGAAAAGAGAAAACTCATTATAGCAATCTGTCCTCTGACTTTCACATACTGAGCCACGGTGCATACGCCACCAAAGTGGAGTGTGACCGCCAGCACATGCCTTTAATCCCAGTGCTCAGGAGGCAGGTAGATCTCGGTGAGTTTGAGACCACCCTGGTCTACAAAACTAGCTCCAGGACAGCCAGGGCTACATGGGAAAACCCTGATTCAAAAAACAAAACAAACAGAAAAAGAATATGGAATAGTGCTGGTAAAATGTAATTCTTTCTGAAAAAAAAAAAATCCTTTTGTTTGTGTATTCTCATTAAGTAGCCCAGACTCATCACAAACTCATTTTTGGAAATAGGCACACACAAAAAAATTCTTCTGTCTCTGCCTGCCAAGTGCTGGGATCAGGGGAGCACACCACCACACCTGACACTGCTAACACGTTTTTTAAAGATAGCTGAAAAGGGCTATTTTCTAAGCATTTGTGAATTGGTTCTGTTAAAAGCAGAAGAACAGATAAGTAAAGCAACTGTCTGTGGAAGCGATTAAAAAAGAAGGTCAGGCCACGTTTAGGATCGCATGCCTGTAACCCCAACTCTCTGGAGGCTGATGCAGAGGATTTTTTAGTTCAAAGTCAGCCCAGGAAACACAGCAAGACCCTGAGGAGAGGAGAGAAGAGGGCAGGGGCAGGAAGGGAGGAGCAGTCAGTTGTCTGTCCTCTCAGATAAAATACGACTCCAAATAATATCATGGGAAGGTTTTAGAAATAATGACTGTGTTATGTAATCTATTGCAAATAAGATATAGATAAATTGCTAAAGCACATTTTAGGATTCTGGTATTAAATCTACTCTAAAATATATGAATTCTCACATACTCTTATAAATAAAATACCATAAACAAAAATATAACACTGTAATAAATATAATTTGTTCTAGAGTATATCTATAAATCTGCTCACATAACTCAGTAGTAAACATAATAAAGAAAACAGAAGGTATAGTGTGACCCCAAAAGTCTTATAATGAGGAAGACATAATATGTAGGTACAGTATTTAAAATAACAGTATCCTGAGGGCTGGAGAGATGGGTCTGTGATGGCTGCTCTTTCAGAGGACCAGGTTCATTCCCAGCACCCACATGGTCAACTCTGTAACTCCAGTGCCAGAGGATATGACACCCTTTTCTGGTTTCTATTTCTATGGGCATCAGGCACAAACATGTACATACATGCAGGCCCAAACATGTTACACAGATCTACATGAAGACAAGACACTCGTACACATAAAAAATGTTTTAATTAAATAATTTTTTAAATGATGGTATCTCAAAGATAAATTTTTTTTTTTTTTTGGTTTTAGTTTTGGTTTTTCATGACTGGGTTTCTCTTTGTAACAGTTTTGTCTGTCCTGGAACTCACTATGTAGACCAGGCTGGCCTCGAACTCACAGAGATCCTTGACTCTGCCTCCCAAGTGCTGGATTAAAGGTGTGTACTACCACCACCTGGCATAATAATATAGGTTTTTGTGCCTATTTCCAAAAATGAATTATCACCAAATATATAGCAATGACAAGCTGCTAATGGAAGCAATCCAAGAAAGTTAAACCACAATTGCAGCTTCTGGGAGGTAGAGGCAGGAGAATCAGGAGTTCAAAGCATGCTTTGGATACCCTGTGAGTTCTAGGCCCACTTGAACTACAGTGTTCAATTAATTTAATTAAAATAGGTTTCTATCATCAAGGCTAAATAATAGCACCTCCACCTTGAAAATGTCTGTCTTCAAATTAGCTTCCAATTTGATCTTTCCTTAACTATGAGTACTGTAAATAAATAAGTAAGTAAGTGAATGAATGAATGAATGAATGAATGAATGAATGAATGAATGAATGAATGAATAAAGGTGGCCCTGACTCTTGAGCCAGGGGAGTGAATGATGGCTGCTTCCCTAGGCCATCAGAAACTGAAGAATCCAAGTGAGTGCTCATCTTCCATCCCCAACTCCACCACCACACTCCCAACAAAGGTCCTCAGGCATTCTCCAAAAAAGGTCTGAAAACTCTGAATTCTTACCCAGAAGACTATGAGAAACATGTATTTAACCACAAATGATTCAAATTAATATTAGAAGTTCAGACTCACTCAGCAGTCAAGTGCAGATCTTTGGTTCGTTTCCCAATACCAGAAAAGGGGAAAAAATTAGAAAGTAAATCGGTGAGAGGAAAGAAAAAAAAAAAAACCTCCAAAAACCTACTTTATTCTAGCCAACAGAGCAAAGTTCCCATAACACAAAGCCTGTGCCCAGCAGCAGGCTTGAAGAACCAAGAGCCAGCAGGACTTCTAAGCAGTCCTCATGTTCCCAACCATCTCTGATACTCCACCATTGCCCATAGCCCCATGTGTCCAGAGCCAGTGAGACCCAAAATGGAGGGACAGACAACTCCTTAACTCCAAAGCACAGAGAACATTTTTTACTTCAGGAGGTGGAATATCACAGATCCTCCAATCCTACTCCACTGATATGTTGTTATTTTGTTTAGCTGGGATTGGGTAATTTGGTTTAGTAGATGTGTGTCAAAATCAACCAGAAGGATGGTGGCCTGCTCTCTCACATGACTAGTGCCTGCCTTGGAGTGACTGAGTTTAAATACCTATGTAAGCCTCATGTGAGATGCCATAACTTATCAAAATTCAGAACATTTGACTTCCAGGGGCTCCTCTGCTTCTTGCTAGTTATTGCAAGATTTGAATGTGTCAAAGTGGCTTGGTCTTTTGTTTTGTTTTTTGAGACAGTGTTTTTCTGTGTAGCCCTGGCTGTCCTGGAACTAGCTCTGTACACCAGGCTGGCCTCAACCTCACACAGAGAACGGCCTGCCTCTGCCCCCCACCCCAGCCTGAGTGCTGGGATTAAAGGCCTAAATCACCACCGTCCGGCTCCAAAGTGCCTTTTGAGAGCCTGAAGGTTTCCCAAGGGAGGTATTCTCCCGGTATTCTCACCCTGGCCTAACTTTTCTCAGTTTCTGTCTTTCAAACATGTTGTCCAGGTGGGAGTGAGATAAGATAAACATAGCTTAAACAGAGAACAGTGACATTCGAGACACCTTGGTAAGGCCACCTGGAGGTAGAGAGGGACAGTTGAGGTCCCCTGAGAAGATGCAGAGGGAGAGTCCTGGCCTCCAGTCAAAGATCTCTCTCGAGGGTGGAGATCGATTGGGAGAAAGCAGTGGACCTGGGGGAATATCTCCTCCTGCTGAATCAGAGAAGCTGCAGGGCTCAGGGGTCCCAAATGAGGTGGCCGAGTCAGGGCACTTCGTAAAATAGATCATCAGTCACTGAGGCCTATTTTAGGAGAGAGGGAAAACCAGGTTGCTGCCTCCTCTCCTGGGAGAATGTTTGCCATCATTCAGATAAAATGACATCCAATTTGGACCTGCCTTTGGCACTTTTAGGATGGCTAAAAAAAACAGAGTAAAATCCAGTCTTCAGTATGATTGTAACGTCCCACCACTGCCCAGTGAGCAGACTCCAGAAGTTGGAAATCATAGACAAAGTCTTGAAAATCTATGAATTTGGAAACATGGGTCACAGTCAGTGTGCCTTGAAGGGTCAATGATATTTTCTAATCACTAATACTACAACCTCCTCCTTCAAAATCATCATCTACAAGCTGTTTGCAGGCCAACCTGAGGATGTCAGTCCTTATGGGTCCCTGCTTGAAATCCCAATCCTCTGCCAACTCAAGTCCTGTTCACCTTCAAAAGCAGTTATGCCTCATGGCCTCCAGGAAGTGTACCTTGCCGTTTTTTTTTTTTGTTTGTTTGTTTGTTTTTTTAAAATAAGGTCTCCAGTAGCCCAAGCTCTCTGTGAAATTGAGGATGGCCTTGAACTCCCATCCTCCAGCCTCCTAAATACTGTGATTACAGGCATATATCACCACCTCTCTTTCTAGGCAGTGCTAGGCAGCAATCCCAGGGTTTAATGCCACCAACTCTACCCTAACCCTGCCTTGGCAGTTTTTAACTGTTGTCTCTCCTCATTAAGTCAAGGACCATGTTCTAGATCACCATTAGAATCTAGCAGTACAAAATTTAAACAACAAAAATATCCTATTTGTGATTTTAGACCCATGGTTCTCAACCTGTGGGTCAGGACCTCTTTGGGAGTCAGGAGCCTTTCACTCACAGGGGTCACCTAAGACCAACAGAAAACACAGAGATTAGCTGCACAGTGGTGCCACATACCTTTGATCCCAGCACTAGGGAGACAAAAGCAGATGGGTCTCTGTGAATTTGAAAGCAGCCTGATCTACAAGGAGAGTTCCAGGACAGGCAGGAATGTTACACAGAGAAACCTTGTCAAGAAAGACAGACAGACAGAAAGAAAGAAAGAAAGAAAGAAAGAAAGAAAGAAAGAAAGAAAGAAAGAAAGAAAGAAAGAAAGAAAGAAAGAAAGAAAGAAAGAAAGAAAGAAAGAAAGAAAGAAAGAAAGAAAGAAAGAAAGAAAGAAAGAAAGAAGAAGGAAGGAAGGAAGGAAGGAAGGAAGGAAGGAAGGAAGGAAGGAAGGAAGGAAGGAAGGAAGGAAGGAAAGAAGGAAGGAAAGAGGGAAGGAAAGAGGGAAGGAAAGAGGGAAGGAAAGAGGGAAGGAAGGAAAGAGGAAGGGAGAGTAGGGGAAGGAGGAAGGGAAGAAGGAAACACATATATTGCATCATGAGTCATAACAGTAGCAAAATTACAGTCATGAAATAGCAACAAAAATAATCTTATGGTTGGGGTCAGCACAACATGAAGAACTGTATTAAAAGGTTGTAACATTAGGAAGGTTGAGAACCGCTGTCTTGGACGGCCTCGGTTAACTGAGGCTAATCTCATAGCCAAAAATGCCCTTAAACTTCTTGCCTCCACCTCCCGAGTGCTGGGATTATAGGTGTGCACCACCAAACCCAGTTAACAAACTTTTCTTTATCAATGACCAGTGTGTACGTTCTTCATTAGTTTCATTGGTTTATATTATCAGCTTAGTTCACACATGACCTCCCCAGACTAAAGTATACTGGATCCACCCTTTTGGTTTTTAGAGAATGGATCTTACTCTGCAGTCCAGGGTGGGCTTGATCTGCCTGAACCTCCTGAGTACTGAGAATGTAGGCTTGCACTCCACACCAGACTAAAACCAAATATGTATGTATCTTATAGGTGGTTGGTTTTAGAACAAAGAGGAAAGGTCAGACCTTCTGTCAAGAGTCCAGAATCAAGAGAAAAACTCTTGCTGACTTCCACATGTGTGCCTAGTGCACTCTTCCCCATACAAATAAGTAATCGATGTACTGAAGAAACTTTAAAGGGGTATGAACTAAACTAAATCAGGTCTGATGTGCACGTTTCTTAAGTCCAACACTTGAATTAAGAACAAAACCATAATATATTGTGTCTAGATATATTCAAATAATTCATAAACCTCTAATTTTAATGTCTCATTTAGAAGACCAGTAAATTAATAAAATAATATGATAGCTGGGCACAATGGCACCTGTTGGATTACCTAAATCCAGGAATTCAAGGCCAGACTGGGCAATAATATAACGAGACCCTTACTCTAAAAATAAAGTGCCCTACCCTCTTTCTCCACACTGAATTGCTTATTTCTCATCTCTCGGATTCTTGGCTGCAATTCCTATTTCTCATAACTTTTCAGAGAGTGATGAAAAACGCATAACACCCTCACATGGAATGTGTCCTTAGGGCTGCCCAAACACACTTCAGGAAAATCACTCCCTTCATACTGTACTCATTCATCCTGTTCTTAACATCACTGCTAAAGATTCCTTTGTCTGAAAGCACGTAATCTAACAGGGCTGCCCATGTCACTTCCTGCCTTTCATGCTTTTGAGAAGTCTTCCATTTTTGCTTTGGGATAGCTCCATTTCTTGACATTTTCATCAGGCTCCTTCCATAAAACCAGGTAAAACTGTTTCCCAAAGGGACAGAAATGGGCACATACCTGTAATCCCAACACTTATGAAGTAGATTTTGCTGTAAATTTGGGGCCAGCCTGGTCTACACAGTAAGCTCCTGGTGAGCCAGGGCTACACGGGGAGACCTTGTCTCACAAAATCAGAATGACAAAAGGTTGTATGGGTGCTCCAATCCCTGTGTCAGGGATGAGGAGGGCACTAGATTGAAGTAGGACCCTGACTTCTGACTTCCTGAGGCACAGTTGGAGGCCAAGTGCTCTCTCTGGACTTCCATGGCTACAGCTGTAACATGAGGAGATACTCAAAGTCCCTGTGACTCTAAAACCCTGAGGTGAGCCTTAGCAGGCCATCTCCAACCATACTCAGTGGTATGGTGATCTGTGATTTCACTACCAAGGACTTGCTCCCCAGCCAGGCCTCCCGTGGACACTGTCCCAAGCTGTTCATGCTGAGCAGTTCACGGTTCCTCTTATTCTTCTTGTTTGGTTTGGTTTTTACACTCAGGTAGAAGTAGAAAGAGAAACTGTTTTTCCTCCTGGTAACTGAATAGCCTAGTTATTATGTTTAGATTTCTTTGCAGTGAATGTTTTTACTATTCTGTGGTTACCTCACATTCAACCTCTTGGCATTAGATTGGTCATCTTAAACCTACTCATCTTTGGATTTCCCAGCTCTGACTCCACCACTGGCACTGAGCCCGGGCTCGGTGCCTTGAGATGACCTTCCTCTCACCTTATAATCCATCAGTTATGAAATCTTTGTAAGTCTCCTGTTGTGACTTTTTAACATTTTTCTCCATTCCTATTTGTTATTCCCTTTTGGGTTCAGCCCTTACTTCCCTGGCCCCAAGTATCTCCTGGAGCATCCTAATGGATCTGTCCAGTATCTCCTGGAGCATCCTAATGGACCTGCCCAAAGTCTACTAAAGCATCCTAATGGTCACTCTCTTTATTGCTATTGGCATGTGTAAGTATCTTTTGATCATCCTTTTCTCCTGCCTAAAAATTTCTTTGTCTTCTCTTTCTTATAGAACACCAACTTCAAGGTCCCACACAATGCCCCTATGGGGGTTTAAATGAGAATGTCCCCTGTAGGCTCCTATTTTTGAATGCTTGGTCCCCAGTCATTGGAACTGTTTGGGAAGGTTTAGGAGGTGTGGCCTTGTCAGAGTGTGTGTCACTGGAGTGGACTTTGAGGTTTCAATTAGCTCTCCCTCTGCCTCATGGCTGTTGTCTCACCATGTAAGCTCTCAATTCGTGCCTTACCACACCTGCCTGCCTGCTGCCATGTTCCCTTCCATGATGGTCATGGACTCAACTACCCTCTGGAACCATGAGCCTCAAATTTTTCATGCTTTATTTCATAAGTTGCCTGAGTTGTGGTTTCTCTTCACAGCAACAGAACAGTAGCTGAGACAGCCCCTAATCTCCAACCTCAGTTCTAGTGTGGATGAGACCTGTGGCCTCACCAGCCTGCTCACCACCAGCATTCTGACTTTCTCTTTCCTTTTTCCTTTAGCCTGGTCTCTCCTCCTCACCTTCTCCAGTTCTCAATTCTGTACTGTCTCCCCAAAGCCACATTCAGAATTCTAGAACTTTCTCCTGTAATCCATAAGATCCAGTGCTTCTTTCTTTGAAGCAGTGTAGAACTCAATTGTAATCAAGAGCATGATTTTTTGCATTGTCTGATGTAACCATTTCACTTTCTAAGTTGCTCATAAACTTCTTGAATAAAGAAGCTATTTTCTCTCCTCCTACTTCCCACAGCACCCATTCTATGCTCTTGCACAGCCTAGAAGCTCAATAAAAGTGTATTGACAATGAATCTGCCCAAATTGTCAATCTCTCCAACTTGATTAATTGCTAACATTTATTCAGTGACCTATTACTCAAAAAATCTGGTAATCAACAATCATGGGTGTAGAAACTAAAGGAAAAAGAATTGGCCAGATTACAACAGTAGAACAAAAGAGTTTTAATACTCTGTCTGGGCCTCAGAGATTACAGAGTCACAACATAGGGTGGCATGCAATGGCTCAGCTCCTAGGGTATACAGACACTTCCAATGTTTTAATTCAATCAATCTCTTTTTATTTCCTTCAGCCTCATTGAAATGCACTCTAGAAACCTCACTGAGCTTCTTCATTTCTTTCCTCTTAACAGCTGAATAACTTGGTTTTGACCCCCTGTTATCTACTGGTCATCTGCTTGAGATCCATGCTGTTTCTGGCCTCCAAAACAAAATCTGTTTTAAGCAGTGAATACACCAAAGTCACATGGTAAACTAAACACCCAAAACCGAATCACTGCAGCCATTTGAAAGCTAGTTGGATTCGGGACTTCCCCTGGCCTGCTATGTAGAGATGGAACTGTATGTTAACTTGGGTGTGACATTCACTTGCTTGTGAATTCAGCTATCATAGTTTTTAATGCTATTTTTTGAGGCATTGTTTCCTGTGGCCCAGGATGACCTGACTCCTGCCCTTCCTTTTCATACCACCTTGTCCTGGGTTTGCAAGTACGTCCCATTGAAAGAGCAGAACCAATACCATCCCGAGAACAGGCCTCCATTCAGTGACAAGGAGCTGAACTTGAGCCCCAAAAATGTGCTGTGACAGCAGAATCCAAAGCAAACATCCCAGACACAGTCAAATAGGAGGCATGGTAGTAAAATTTAATGTCTCTGCAGACATCCCCTATCTGTCAGTATTCTATAACTATTAGCAATTCCCTGCCTACAGCCTGACCAATAATTTCAAAAGATTACCTCACTCTATGTCCCCTTACCCAATCCTAGAAAACCAAGACATACAGCTACCTGCTTATGGTTTTCCCTATATATGCCCTCTGTAATCAGGGCTCGGGGCTTCTTTGTTCACTCTCTGATTTGGAGAGTGCAGGACGAAGCTTGGATTGAATAAAGAAACTTTTGTTTTTACACTGGGAAGTCAGCACACCACAGCCACACCTGCTTCTTTGTAATCAATTGTGTGGTAATTCCTATTCATAAACACACTCTTAGCAACAGGCAGACCTCCAACATCTGCCCTGCAGAAGGACAGCAGACTGAGTGGATCTCTGCAACCTTTCCCGAAGCCTCTGAATTAAAAAAAAAAAAAAAAAAAAAAAGTAAATAAAATGCATAGATGTGGAAAAACCATTGCAGTGCTAATGAGTATTTGGATTTAGCTGTAAGGTGGTGGCACATGCCTTTAATCTCAGCACTCAAGAGGTGAAGACTGTCAGATCACTATGAATACAAGGCCAGCATGGTCTACAAAGCAAGTTCCAGGATAGCCAGGGCTACACAGAGAAACCATGTCTTGAAATATAAACAGTATTTGGATTTGTAGAAACATAGAGGAGTTTGTTCTTTGCTAATTCAGGAGCACAGAGGATATGGAAAGATGAGTTTGAGCCCCTTTTCACATTCACTAAAGCAGTTTCCTCTGTTCTGACAATTTTAGATGTTTCCAAACTATTACATATTAAAGATTTTAAAGGACCTATGCTACAGTTTCTGCTTAGAAGTCACTTTATTTGAAATAGCTCCTGTTCATTACTAACCTTATGCCCTTTACTATCAAGTATGAATGGAAAGTACCAATTTCTCACTCACTGCCTTGAACCAGCTCCACTGCAGGAGTGCTTTCAACGTTTTGAATTCTGAAGATTTCAATCTCTGAATTCTGTAAGATTTCAATCAGGGTCTAGCACATATTCTGAATAAATTGGTAATGAATAAATGAACACAGAAAGAGCAACCCAAATATAAAAGGTTCAAATGGCCTCACCAAATACTAAGGTCCTGTTTAGATAGCAAATTTAAAAAAAAAAATTGCAGAGTGTCAGTTTCTTCTACAAACATATAAACTACAGAATCTAATGACCTTGATTCAATATCAGTGAGGTAGGGGAATCTGAGTTTTCAAGTATAGAAGATCCAGATTAAAATTCCAAATCCTCCATTGTTTCTCTGAATCAGAGGTCCATGATTTCAAAAGCTAGACGACCTTGGGGAGATTATTTAACTTCTCTAAGGGCCTGATTAGCTGGGGCTTTGTTGTAAGTCTCCAGCAGATCACTATACTTTGCAATCTTGCCTAGCGAAAAGATGGAAAGTTAGCCCAGCTTGAGGTCGACAGATATAGTGGAGACAGCGGATGCTGGAATCTGCTAGGGAGCTGGATACAAATAAATGCCTTCAAGGTTAAGGACTACATTATACTTCTGTGGTCCAAACCACCTAGTTTAGAAATGGGCCCTGCTCAGGTGCTGGTCACCACTGCAAGAATAAGAATGGGGAAGTTCAGTGTCAGTCCAGTTGACACTAAAAAGGAAGTCACCAGCACCCAGATGCTTAGCAACCACTGGCCTACACAGGAAATCAGTGCTGGCTGGCTTGGGGCTACCTGGGTACCAGCCTATCAGAAGTACTAAAATATCCCTTGAAGGAGGATGGGACAGGGACCCTTGAAGAATGGATGATTGACAGGGGTTAGTATTTTGTGGAGGGATATACTAGATATAGGCCTGAAAAGAAACAGATAGACACCAAAAGACTTCTAAAACTGAGTCTGGTTTGTTAGGGACTTTGGCTATGTGCTGTAGTACAGGGTAGGAAGCTCCTAGGCAGGCAGCTGAGCACAGCCGTTGGGGCCAGGGTCTGGCTGTCTCTGGAGCCCTATTTAGCCAGCTCAGTGACTCTTCTACCAGCTCATCCACTCCTGTGACCTATATTAGCTCAATATGCCTTCTGGGACCACTGACTCTTCAAGTCGGAGCCTCAGAAAGACTGATGGCTAGGCTCCATGTGTCACCCCTGCCAGCCACACACTAATTGGTACAGTTTTACTAGTTCTGATAGTAATGGGACTAGCTGCATGTCTTCACTTTCCTAGTTCACAGAAAGTCAAACTAAACTTTATAGTAGTAGTTGGTATATGTGACACAGATATGTAAATGATCATAGTTCATGTACCTCACCATATACATTCATGCCTTAGTACCGTGGTTCTTCCCGTTGTCTTTCTCTCCAATGTATTTTTGAAGATCTATTACTTTTATGTGTATGACTACTACTTTTATGTGTATGTGTACTTTAATTCACACCTGTGAATGCCAGAAGAGGCCAGATTATCTGGACCTGGAATCACCTCCTGAGTGCTGGAAACTGAAGCTGGCTCTCTGCAAGCATGCCAAGTGCTCTTTGTTGCCGTCTCTCTAGCCTGAATATTTTTCTTACAAAACAATTGGGGGGAGGGGGGACTTTTCTAGACATGGTTTCTCTGTGTAGCCCTGGCTGTCCTAGAACTTGCTTTATAGACCAGGCTGAATACACCTGCCTCTGCTTCCTGAGTGCTGGAATTAAAGCTGTGTATCAGCTCCAGAGGATGCTTCTTATCCTTGTATACTCAACTCACATACATATTACGATTCATAACAGTAGCAAAATTACAGTTACAAAGTAACAAGGAGACAATTCCATGGCTGAGGTCACCATACATGAGGAACTGTATTAAAGGCCACTGAGAACCAGGGCTGTAGGTCTTGAAACAAGACCAATTTTTATGCTCCTATTACACCCATCAGGTACTTGGTTCTTTTAGTTTGGGTTTTGAAACAAGGTCTGACTGTGAACATTAGTGGCCATGAGCTCACAATGCTCTTTCCTTAGCCTCTTAGTTATAGGTACCTGCTACCATAGAACTTAAACTTTTAATTTGTTTCTCTTATTATTTTAATATATTATTAATATATTATATTTAATAATATAAAAATATTATTAAAATATTTTTATGTATGCTTTGGCAATTTCACACATCTATAATATTTTTCATTATTTCACCTCATTACCCTCTCCTACTCTTTTAAAAATTTGAATTGGCCAATTACAATTGCAATATAATTGCATAACTTTTAGGTTCAATGTAATGTTATATAATTATATACAATGTAGACTGATTAAATCAAGCTAGTTAACAGGTTCACCTCACATATTTATAATTTTTTACGGTGGGAACGTTTGAGATGAATCCTTAACAGTTTTCATACACACAGTGTATTATGTACCATAGTCACTTTGTTATGCAATAGATCTTTCTAGAACAAACAAACAAGATAAGACAACAACAAACAAGCTATCTGGTCTACCTGTGCACTTGGACCAATACCTCTCCATTCTCCCCTTCCACCATTCCTAGGCTCCAGGAACCACCATCATTCTCTGTGACTTCTACTCTTTAGAACCAAACCCTAAAAGATCATGCAGTGATACCTCTCAGAATCTTGCACATTTTACAAAGCTCAACACCCTACTGTCTTCGTATGCTAGATTTGAAGCCTAAGAATAAATCATCTCCTTCAAGACAACTGACTCAATTTTAAGAAAAATTTTAAATTACTTTATACTTTGGATGCTTTGGCATTTGGTGTATTTCTACATGAGTATGTGTGCATGGATGTGTGCTCAGTGTGTGTCTATGTGCCTGTGGAGACCAAAGCTGACATCCTGTGTCTTCTCCAGTTGCTCTCCTCCTTACGTTTTGAACCACTGACCTGGGGCTCACTGACTGCTGAGAGTGTCTGGCCAGTGAGCCCCAGGGATCCTCCTGTCTCTGCTCTCCAGGTGAACACTGGTGTGCCTTGCTTTTTACATGGCTTCTAGGGATCCAAATTCATGTCCCTCATGCTTTCCCAGCAAGCCCCTTACCTATGGAGCCATCTCTCCACCCTGGAATGCTCAGACATCTTACAGAACACAAAGCTCACTTGTGCTTTGAAGATGAATGTATTCATGTCACTTAGTCACATTCATCTGTCACTGGACTCTTCTCTCAATGGATGTTCACCCTTACTGCTAATAATTTCTTTTCCTAAAGAAAACCAGAGTTTTGTTTGATCAAATTAGTAGCAAGGAGATCTCTCCTTTTTTATTTCATAATAAATGAGTTGGAAAAGACAAAACTTGATGGTGGTAGTGGGGGAATCAATGGCTTTTTACCTAAATTGTAAATTTTGTTTTTTAAAAAAATAATGTTCACTGTTCGAATATGTAGAATGAAAGTCTTGCATAGAACTACAGTTTTCTAGAGACCAAATGCTTGTATCTAAAATTATAATGACTTTATGTAGAACAGTCGGGAGGCACACATCGGTAATGTTAGTGCTCTGGGGTGCTGAGGCAAGAGGGTCAGGAGTTCAAGGCCAGCCTAGGCAATAGGAAATCTGTCCTAAATAAGCAAAAACTCAACAGCAGGGAAGATACATGAGATATATATGGTAACATGTGCAATGTACATAGTAACATGTGCAATATATACAAGTTTACTCTTTGAGGCCTTTATGGTAACTAAGAAAAATGTAATATAATAATAATTTTTAATATTTATCCAGCGGAGTGCCCTTGGGACCTTATGAAGCCACCAGAAAGAAGTATAGAGTGACACCAACATTGGGATTTTAGTTAGGTATATAAGGTTAAGTACAGCCAAACAGAAAGGAGCCAGGTAAGCCATTATAGGAAACCTTGCTTTGCATAGTAAGTTACAAAAAGAATTATAGAACCACAGCTTGTACTGAAATGTTGAGGACCTCACCCACTGGATCCTCTTTCTTTCTGGTTGCAAATGACTCATCTGAATACAGAAGGGAAGGAGCAGACTTGGGAGAGAGCCATCTAACCTGGGCTGACTCCACCCTGATTGTACAGACTCACTGCAGCCCACAGAAAAATGTGGTCAGAAATGTTAAGTTCTTTTACACATAGTTTCTCAACTTACCTGTTTCCCTAGTAAAGCATCAGCCTTTCAACTAGTCCCATGTGTCTTTTAAGGAGCAGATTATTTAGCCAGCAATTCCAACCTGAGTCCAGGGAATTTACCTTATTTTAACTCCTATTATTTTCATCTTTTATGGTGCTGGAGATGGAAGCCACTTACAGCCTCAGGCCTCTCAGGAGGATTGGGAGATCATGGCCATCCCCAGCTACATAAATTTGAGGCTTATTTAGGAAATCTAAGTCCTGTCTCAAAAGCCAGGGCCAGTGAGGTGGCTCAGCAGATAAAGGTGCTTGAGTCTCATATGGAAAATGGAGAAAACTAGCTTCTATCAAATTGTCCTCTGACCTCACATATACCTTGGTTTATATAATTCTTAAAAAGCAAAAGTGTCCTCTCTGGGTTTTGTTGATGCCATACCTACACACATACACACACACACACACCACATACACCACACACACACCATACACCACACACACACACACCACACACACACCATACACCACACACACACACACCACACACACACCACACACACCCACCCCTAAACTGGGCTAGCTCTCCACTGGAGCCCTTCATGACTCTTGAGTGTTGCTGGTCCCTGGTTTTTATGACCTGTCCCCGTGGAGCTGAGCCCTGATTTTACAGTTGCTTTTATCATTTGCTTTTCTTTGTTTTGCTGCAACAGGGTCTCATGTAGCTCATGCTATCCTTGAACACCTGAACCTCCTGCTTCCATTTCCCAGACGCTAGGATGACAGGTAGGCACCACCACACCTGGAAGTTCTGTGTTTCTGGGTTGCTAAGGCATCTGCCCACATTCTTACGATGATGCTTATATATCAAATAATTAATTTAAATGCCTCTCTTATAGGAGATCAGGACTTCATATAAATCAAAGTGCCCACAAATCTTCTAAATTTTAGGCAAATTTTTAAGTAGATTCATTTCTTCTGGGGAAAGGATTTAGAGCTCAGATCTCTCTCAAAGGAGTCCACAATTACATTCTCAAAAAGAAATTGGGGGGGGGGGCGCTGCACTGGATTATGAGTCCCTGGGAAACAGTGAGTCTCATTCTCAGAGTTTCTTTCTGAAGATGCCCCATGCTTGCTGAGTGAGAAATGTTTAATGTTTATCGTTTATTCTAGTAAAGATACATAGTAAACCAACTTCCTCTAGGCATAGTTTTCTTGGCCCCCAACCTCATGGTAATCCCCCAACCTTCGATCCCCATTGCTGTGGTTACATGTGTGGATGAAAGCAAAGCCAGGCCAGGGTTATGGCCAAACACTGATGGTGTTAGATGATGGGTAAGAACCCGGATGGGCCCTCAAGCTTTATTTACTCTTCTTCTTCTTCATTAAGTCTGTTTATCTGCTTCTCCACATGTTTTCATTTCTACCCTTTTTTATTTTATGGGGTGGTACAAGCATATACCACTACATACATGTGAGGCTCAGAGGACAACTTGTGAGAGCTGGTCCTCTCCTTCCAGGTCATGAGATTGAACTCAGGTCACCAGACCTGGTGGCAAGAGCCTCCATCCAGCAAGCATCTCATGGACACAAGTCTATCTTATAATAAGCAGTTGGTAGTTCTGAATTTTTTTAATTTATTATGTATACAGTATTCTGCCTGCATGCCAGAAAAGGGCACCAGATGGCAGTGAGCCACTATGTGGGTGCTGGGAATTGAACTCAGGACCTATGGAAAAGTAGCCAGTGCTCTTAACCTCTGAGCCACTCCCCAGCCCCGGTAGATTTGAATTTTTAAAATCAGTTTTTAAACTGAGATTTTTTAACAACTATTTATTTATTATCTTGTTACTTTATTATTTTTATGTGTGTTTTGTCTGTATATGTTGTCCATCATGTGTGTGCAGTGCCCACAGAGGTCAGAAAAAGATGTCAGATCTGCTGGAACTAGAGTTACAGATGGTTGTGAGTGGTTTGTGGGTTCTGAGAAATCAAACCAGGGTCCTCTGGAAAAGCAGCCAGTGCTCTTAACTGATAAATGATCCATCTCTCCAGCCCTGTGTCCATTAACTTTTTAGGACAAGACTTTAGAGCTAAGGCTTACCTAAAATTCACTCTGTAGTCCAGTCTGGCCTTGAACTCTTAGCCATCCTCCTGCCTCAGGCACCTTAGTGCTGCTGGGCTTACACCTGGGCAGGACTTTCTTCAATGTATGCCAACATTTAGCTTCAAATCTTAGCTCTACTATTTATCTAGTTTTGTTATCCTGGAAAAGGTAAGAAATCTCTGAACTAGCGGATAAGTCAGCACTTGCTATGCAAGCATGAGGACCCGAGTACAAATACCCTGCACTGTCTCCCAACAGCCATCTGTAACCCACATGCTAGAAAGGGATAGAGACAGACAGATGCTGGGAGCTTGCTGGCCAGTCAAGTCAACCTAACTAAGCTGTGAATAGAGACTCTGTCTCAAAATATAAGGTGGAAAGCAATAGGCAAGACGTCCAAAGTTGACTTCTGGCCTACATACAGGCACTGGAAAATGCACCTGCATATTCATGTGCTCGGACACAGACACCCAAGCATCTCATACACAAAATAAAAATTCAAAATGCAAGTTCACTAATTTTGGCCAGCCCATTTCCTCAACTATAAATGGGCATTATATGAGTTGTCTAGTCTGTATGGTTACTATGTGGCAAAGCCAAATAAAGTAGGGACTCAGAATATATTAGCTCTATGTCATCTTTCCAGGTTTTTTTTTTTTCAATCCCAATGACATTCCAAATAGAACTCAAAACAGCTCATTCCTTGTCAGTATTGTAGGTAAGCATTCATACACACAGTAAGAGTCTGTAGTAGCATGGCTGGTTTATAGGGTGGCTATTATTTCTGGCTGCCACCTGAGGAAATTCTTGTTTGTTTAGTTGATGGCTTTCAAGCAGAGGCTTACAAAATCCCCCCACTACATTTTCTTATAGCTTCTATTTCCAGACAGATTGCTGCTCAGCACCACTCAGTTATTTATTTGTGCTCCCACTAGAAACAAGGTCTTGCGGTTGGTTTTCACTCACCTTGTGCCTCGCCTCTAGGAAGAGACATCACATCAGGTTTTGGAAGTCTTCTTCCTGCTTACTCTAGGAGTCTATAAAAGACAAAATACCATCGACAATGACAGCTACCTTACATCCTGCACCACCTTTCCCCATGTAATTTTGTGATGAAATCTTACTATTTATATTTCACTATTAGAATTCTCTAATTGTTCAAACTCATGGTGAGTTTAAAAAAAAAAAAGCAAATACTTGTTTCCCTTCCCTTCAGAGTTTCATCCCTTTGGAGTAAATAAGCTAAGTAAATAAATTCCCATACATGTAACACTATGGCTAACCTACCACTAAATGCATTAGGGGCTTTGCTCCATCAAGAGTTCAGAGCATTGATCTGACCCTAAAATGTTGGAAGCCACAATCCCAGGGTTGCTTCCTCAGCATCCCACACTGAAGGAAGCATCCCATACTAAATTCTCAAGAAGCTACTTTAAATGACAAGTGGCATGGGTTTGTAAGTTTTTCCATAGAGAGCTGATTGAAGTTATCCACCATAAAAAGTAAGTCTAAATTACCTTGGGAAACACTCTGAGGTTTGTATGTTTTTGTTAGAAGTGTGGCGGAGTCGCTCCGCCCCCGTGAGACTAGCTAGCAGACAGTAGTCACACTCACCTCTTCATGAGAGTTAAGGGACAGAGAGGCTGGAGGGGGGAGAACGGGACAGGACATCATATCTAAGTCACCCCATCATCTGGTCAAGAATCCCATCCTTCAATATGTGGGAGTCTGTTTGTTGCCAGTTCGGATTGCTCTTTCCAATTTTTCCTTTAACCTTCCTATAAATCTTTCTTAAAATTTTGGCTTCTTACATGGTGCTGTACTTTGTTCTAAAGGCTTAAAGGTGGCAGTGCGGGGCCTGATACTGCATCATCAGGCACAGCTAGTTGGTACCCAGAACTGACATGTCGTCCTCCAAGCCGTAGTTCCCAATCAGTAACTCCATTAAATGACTATATTCTCCCTCTCTCTCAGGGTTAGCTTTAACCTCCAGTCTAGGTTTCTATCCATGGGGAGAAGAAGAAATAGTGTGGCATCCTCTTAAAGAGAAAACAGACTTTTTCTTCCCACATCTCCTTCCTGCTGGTTCAATAGCAGTGGGCTGAGCAGGGCCCTGGTCATCTTTTAAACTATGAAACAGCATGCCAAGCATGAGCATCACAAAAGAGCCTGGGTCCCTCATCAGAGCAACTGACCCAAAAACTCTGGACTATGTAAGTCTCCATTTTGCTTGCTTATTTTTTTAGTAATATGATAAGAAATACCTTGTTTAAAGTCCTATTATCTTGGCTTTTCCCAGCATATACAAATGAACCCAATCCTTACTGATATTCTAGCCCCCCTAGAAACAAAAACTATTTTAATTCTGGAACATTCTCTCATGTTTCCTCAGAGACTGGGATTTCTCCTTTGTGATGACAGGTAATCTAGTCTTCAGTAGTTTGTCATTTTATTGTTTCCCTGTTCATTGCTCAAGCTTTCATTTATTTGAGCTCTTCAGCTAGGGACTTCAGCCACCCTTTGAGAAAAAGAAAGCAAACTTGACCCCCCAAAGATTAAGATCTCCTTTCCTGCCTGGAGTTGGTGGCACCTTCCTTTAATCCCAGAATTCAGGAGGTGGAGGCCAGAGGTCTACAAAGTGAGTTCCAGGACAGCTAGGGCAACACAGAGAAACCCTACCTCAAAAAACTCATTTATAAATAAATAAATACATACATACATACATAGATAAATAAATAAATAAATAAATAAATAAATAAATTTCCATTTCTTTCTTTATAGAAAAAACAGTGTTCCTTGGATTCAACAGTACTTATTAATAAGCACATGCAGTGTAAAAGGCCTGTGCTTGGTGCTGAGAGAAGTTTTTGAAAATGATGCTTCTGCTCCAAGGAGCCTAACAGGAAAGATGAGTCACACAAATAACTAGGACCCACAATGCTGTGTGAATAACGGAAAAAGTACAGAGGACAAAGGATGAGCTCCAGATTCTGGAGGATAAGCTTTGAGCTGAGCTTTGCAGGAAATGGTAAAAACAAACAAACAGGATCACAACAGAGCAGACGGATGGATGTGGGGTCCTAGGGAGCAGGTAAGAAGAGCAGAAGGAAAGTCTGGGCGGGCAGAGTAGGGTGGATGGAGACCATGAAGATCTGTTTGGAGGCTGGCGTGCAGTGAAGAGAGTCATGGGGTTTTTACAGGTCAGGCTCTGGGAAGGAGGATGACCAGAGTCCTATCCGGAAGTGAGGAGGCCCCTTTAATAACTCAGGGAAAAGGTAATAGTGGCTTGAGTTTTGAAAACTACTATTAAAAAGGAGGGCACAGATGGAGGTGGCTGCCAACGGTTCCTACATGGGCTGAATGCCTGCTTTGCTTAAGAAAATGAGTTAGACTCTAGCACCGATTCAGAAGTATAAAATATAATGATAACAAATTTTACAAAATTAAACTGCCTGGAACTGAAGAACTAAAGCTGGTTGACATACTGTAATAAGGAACTGCTGTGTGCACAATATTAATAGGGCCTTAGCTTTATTTTTGCCCAATGTCATTTGGAAATGCACTATGAGGACTATGCACCAGAAAAGGTGGCCAGAAACAACCTTCACAAAGGCAAATGTTGCTGGGTGTGGTGGTGTACACCTACAATCCTGGCACTCAAGAGGCTGAGGCAGGAGGATCTACACAAGTTAGAGGCCAGCCTGGGCTACACAGTGGGTTCAAAGGGATAAAAGCATAGGTCAGTGATAAAATGTTGACCTAATAAGCACAGTGCCTTGGGCACTGGAAAAGGTGTTGGGGGATTATGAAGAAATATGGCCACCAGCTAAATAGTGGCAGGGTATTTCTCCTCTCTCTCTCTCTCTCTCTCTCTCTCTCTCTCTCTCTCTCTCTCTCTCTCTCTGTGTGTGTGTGTGTGTGTGTGTGTGTGTGTGTGTGTGTGTGATGATGTAATCTAGACTGGCCTTCAACATGTGCCAATCCTGCCTCAATTCCCTCAGTGCTGGGATCACAAGCATGCATCACGTTGCTAGTTTAATTCCCCCCAAATCTTACAAATTATCCTTATAGACATCTTTATGGATTATTAATCAATCACCTCTATAAGAAATTCAAGGAGAGCGGGGTTTCTTTGCTGCTCACTGGAACTCTTCCGGTAGAGCCTGGGTAACATGGAAAGGGCTCAGAATGAACTCTTAACTTCTAGCTAAGTAGGTCCTGAGGATAAATCCAAGACAGGTACTCCCTCATCTTAGGAGAAATCCTATAGATGTCTCCAGATGGACAAATGACCAACAGCCACTCTCTCCTCTATTGTCGAATTATTCCAGGAAGTTCACCTCTTCATCAGCAAGTCAGGAGCCAGACTCCCCAAGCTCCCGAGCAGAAGACAGTCCTCTCTGCTACTGAGCAGCATGTGCCCTATTTAGCTTATCTTATTTGGGGCATTGAATATGCCTTTGAAATAAAATGAAGATTTTCTTTTTCTTCAGTGACAGTAAAGTGGACTCTGGTGCTTTCTCCAGAGCTGGCGGTGATTAATCAAGCCCTGGGTGCTTGACCACACTAATGCAACAGATGCTGGTTGAACAGCCTTTCTGTCCAAAACAAACTGGGTGGCTGGGGGCGGGGCTAAAGAGGACATAAGCAGCATCTAACCTGTCCCTGAGAGAAAACTAGAATCATTATCTTAGTGGTTTTTACATCTTATAGAGATCCAGAAACTAAGAGAAACATTAGACAAATCATACGCCTGTCCTAAAATCAAAGTCAAACACTCTCTTTAAAGGACCTGTAATCCCAGCACTGGAAGGTGGTGTCAGGAGGGAGGCAGAAGTTCAAGATCACCCTAGTACCTATCCAGCTTGAGGCCAGCCTGGAATACATGAGACCTTGTCTCAAAAGCAAACAAAATATCAAATGTTCTTCATCTCGCTGTCTGGGAACAAGTGTAGTCTGTGTTGGGGGTGGGGGCGGCACGCTATGAATTGGGTTTCAACCTACCTACAAATCTGAAATACATGCAAAAATGTTTCATTCTTTTTTTTTTTTTAAGGTAGAAAGACTACTTTCCAAAGATCCTTGAATCCCCCACCTTTACTCCCTAAAAGCTAAGCCTTACTGTTATTATAGGAAGTATTCGAGGTTACTAGAGGAAGCAGCAGAGAGAGATAAGCAGGGAGGCTGGGACACTGCCCAGGATTTCCTGGTGGCCAGCCGGCCACGCTGAGTAGGACTCTGGAGAACGGAGAGGAGGGGGGGGATAATGGAATACCCGAGCCTTATCACTTCTGCTCCAAAAAAATCAAATAAATGTAAGTAAAGTCCTTGCTTGGAACATCTCTGTTGATGTATTTGAATTAAAAGTTAATAGCAGGGCTGGAGAGTTAAGAGGTCAGCGGTTAAGTTAATAGCAGGGCTGGAGAGTTAAGAGGTCAGCGGTTAAGAGCACTGACAGCTTTTCCAGGGGACCCAGGTTCAATTCCCAGCACCCACATGGCAGCTCACAACTGTCTGTAACTTCAGGATCCAGCACCCTCCCACAGACATACCTGCAGGCAAAACACCAATGCACATAAAATACGTAATTTTTAAAATGTTAATGACAAGGGCTGGGAATACAGTTCAGTAGTAGAGTGTTTGCCTAGCATGTGTAACACCCTAAATTTAACCCCCAGCACTGAAAAAGAATTAGTAACAGTATATCCTCCTTTCAAAAACCTGAGTTTTCAAGCAGGTTTAGCATTTTTCAGAGTCACTGTATCAACAAAAGTATGACTCCTAATTAGAGTTAGTGGAAATTGTTTTGGAATAAAGGTGTCAAAACACTTTCTCATTAATAGAAATTTCTGGTCATTTATGTTGAATCCTTCCAAAGTAACCTTTGCTGAAATATCAGTATTCTGCGTTGAAGGGAGCTACTTGAAGAAGTCTGTGCAACCACATGCTACTGCCTCAGCATCTAAAATGTATGTAACTTCAGGAGTAATTGTTATGAAATAAAAATAAAATGCGTAAGTTTTCAAAAATAGTAAGCTTTTGAGTGAAATATAGTTTTTTTAAATCACACCCCAAACCCCATGAACTGTTTAGAAATGTGTCACAGATAACTGTCTCTGTAATGAACTCATCTGCAAATATGCTCAATCTGTTACTGTACGTAGCACACTGAGCTCTCATCAAAGGCTCTTCTACCCTTCTTTGTTAGAGGCATAAAATAACCATCCACCATCTCTAATCTTTTCCATGCTTTAATTATTTTTAATCCCAAAGAGGCATGCACGTGTTGGCTTAATGCTGCCTTGTAAATTTAGAATTCTATTATCCTTTCTCTAAAACTGTCCTTAAAACTTAACCCAGCTTCAACTAAATATGTAAATGTACAAAATCACTTCATGCCCTAGAGACATTTCATGAGTTGACAGCCTGCAAAGGTAGGTTAAGACATAAACATTCACCAAGAAATGAATGACTGTTTTACAAATTATAACTTTTGGAGAAAAAGCTACTTATCTGAATATCTGTTTTAAATAAATGCTACTGTATTTTGAATTTGAATCAGTACACCATAGATAAAAGCAGGTGGCTTCTGTTCTCTTATAAAAAAAATATTTTCCCTTTCCAGGGCTCTTGAGGCATGCACTTACCCCATGGTGCTTGCTGTGGTTAGCTCATCCTCACATCAAGGCTTATCTGGAGTCTGAAAGAACTTAAAGATTACAGAAAGAAGCAGTGGAGTGGATCGCCTTCCCTTGAAAGGAGACTGTCAGATGCTAATGGGCTTTTAAATGAGGGAAACTAGTGTCTCTTCTAATTACATAAGCTCCAGGTCAGCTAATCACATAACTGAACCTGAGTCTGTTTCCCAGGGCTGAGAGGAGGGCTGCTTCAGTGGGACTTAGCACTGCTTCAGCACCTGAGAAACGGAAGAGAACACTGCAGTTATAGATCTGGAAAGCAAAGTACACAGCTTGATACCTTAAATACATTGAGAAAAAGCGTATTCTTATAGAGTATTCCTAGATGTTCTGAATTAGCATTGAATGCCCTGGCCCCCAACATCAGCCTCTCACCTCAGTGACTTGTCTGGTATTTAGTGCCATACAAATCACAGTACAATAGTAATACTATTTAATTTAAAGTAATACTGGTTAATGCTTAAGCAACCTATCCAAAAATGTCTAATTTTTTACTGTATGTTAAACACTAGAGTCCTCTAAAATTAAAAACAAAGCTATTATGAGAAAATAAAATTTTAACACTTCAAAAGATATTTTAACCCAAATTTATATTAGTACACTAAAAAAAAATTCTTTATGTCAGTGACATTGAGAAACACATTTACAATATTTTAAATGAAATATGACACAGAAGTTACTCATTTCAACCAATTTTTTTCTTGTTGGTCAGTTTTGGTATAGTTTCGGCGAAAAAAATAAACAAATCAGATCTTTAATGTAATTTAAAAACAATAAGATGACCTATACTATTTTGGTAATTTCTCCATTCAAATCATTTCATTTTTAAATTGTATATATTTATAGGTACAGCGAAATAATTCAATAATGTAGTTCTGATGCTTTTCAATAGTATTTTATCGGGAAAAGTAGCTTTCTGAGGTCCTGGGGCTGTAGCATAGTTCAGATTTCTGGGAAACAGGCTATATAACTACAGATTTACATTTTAAAAACTGAGGTATAATTCATATGCTGTACACAAAATTGTCCCTTAGAAGTGAATAATTCAGTATGTCTTATTGTCTTTACAAGATTATTCTATTGTTTAAGAATTGAGGGCATGCATATATGTTTTGCTCAAATCCACACCATTCCTCCCCTCCGACTCCTCCCCAGTTGCCCCCACCATAACTTTTCCCTCGTGTGCTCTGATTTTAAGTCTATGAATCCATGGATGTGCCTGAGTGTAGGATCATCTATTGGAGAATGAGTCTGAAGGATCCCTGAGGAAAGGTGGAAAGGTGACTCTGAGTGGGGCTTCAGGAACCACTCCTCAACCCATGCTGGGATTGCTTGTCGTCTCCTCCTCCTCCTCCTCCTCCTCCTCCTCCTCCTCCTCCTCCTCCTCCTCCTCCTCTTCCTCCTCCTCCCCCCTCCTCTTTTTTGACAGGTATTTATGTAGGCTTGTCTGGCCAAAAAAGACTTTGAACTTCTGATTCTCCTACCTCTACTCTCAAATGCCGGGATTAAAGATGTGCCACTGTACCAGGCTTTTTACAAGACTATGGACGCATAACCAACAGCTAGGGCTAGAGCACTCCCGTCAGGCCTGGCTTTTTTGTTGTTTTGTTTTGTAATACTTTACAATTTATTCCTTAATAATTCCATATGCATATGCATGTATTTTGAGCAAACTCATCCCCAGCCCGTGCCCATTCCCCTTCTCCAACTTCCCTGACTCCAACAAAAATCCTTTCAGCTACATGTCTAAAAAAAGAATCTCTCACTGACTCCAATCAGTGTTGCAGTGGCTTTTCTAAAACATGATTTCTGGGAGTACAGCTTAATCCTCATTTTTGTGCAACAAATACTTTACCAACGGGGCTACATCCCCAGCCCTGGATGGCCTGAAACTTTCTATGTAGACCAGGTTGGCCCCAAACTCACAGAGACACGCCTGCCTCTACCTCCCAAGTGCTGGGATAAAGGCATGTGACAGTACACAAGGCCACTTATGTGACTTAAAAATATATAAATTTAATGGGGGGGGGCAGAAAGAGGCCCATGGAGGCCAAAAGAAGACCTCAGAATCCTCTGGAGCTGGTCAGTTTTGAGCTGCCTAATGAGGGTGCTGGGACCAAAACAGAATCTTCTACAAGATCAAGAATCATTCTAGAAGGCTATGCCATCTTCTCAGCCCCAAGCACGTGGTTTTTAATCCTTTATTCCATTCATATGTTGTATCACACTGCTGACTTTTATATGCTGAAGCATCTTTGCACCTCAGAGGTATATCCCATGTGGTATATGGGATGACCTTTGACTTGGTGATGATTTCATATCATGACACCAATAGTCACAGGCAACCAACATGAAAATAGACAAGAAGTATATACTAAACCAGAATAGCAAAGCAACAACAGACTGAAATGGAATGATTTTATTTTAAAAAGTTAATCTGGGACTGGAGAGATGGCTTATCAATAAAGAGCACTTGCCACTCAGTCACGAGGACCAGCGCCCAGACCACAGCACCCACTGCAGTACCACTTTAGTGGGCTCACAAAAACCTCTAACTCCAATCCATGACATTTGACTCCTCTACTAGCCTTTGTGGGCAGACACACACAAACACTAAAGAGAAAGAGAGAGAGATTTTTTCTTAAAATCAGCTCATCTGAAGCCAGCTGGTGGTGGTGCACACCTTTAATCTCAGCACTCTGGAGACAGAGGCAGGTGTATCTCTGTGAGTTTGAGGCCAGCCTGGTCTACAGTGCAGCAAGGGCTGCTACACAGCAAAACCCTGTCTCAAGAAATGAACAAACAAATAGTTAATCTGAAAAATACATAGAGAACTCTTAATAATTTGAGAATTAAAAAGAAAACAAAGCTGGATGCGACACTGCTCACCTGTAACCCCAAAACTCAGTAGATGGAAGCAGGATTATGAGTTTGAAGCTAGCCTGGGCTATATAAATTCCACTTCATCCTAAGCCACTGTGTAAGTACCTGTCTCAGAGAGACAAAAAGGAAAGAAAAGGAAGCAGATGACCCAGAAGGTAAGGCTTGCCCACAAGCTGAACACACACATGCGCACACACACACACACACACACACACACACACACACACACACACACACACACACACACACACGCAGGCACACAGCAGATTCCTGTTCGTTTGAGGCCAGCCGGTCTACATGATAGATGTAGATAGAAAAACGGTTCAGAAATTAAAAGCACAGATTGCTCTTGAGAAGACTCAGATTCAAATTGCAGCACCATCTGTAACTCCAGTCCCAGAAAAAAAATCTACCGCCCTCTTCTGGCCTCCAGAGGCACTGCATGCACAGAGTGCACAGAGGCACATACAGGCAAAATACTGATACATAAAATAATAAATATTTAAAAAAAACAAAGTCCCAGTTCATCTAGGGATATATCTGCCCTCAAAAAGAAAAATAAAGAAGGATTTTAGAGAAACTACAGGAAAGAAAGAAACAAGAATAGATATATAACTCAATTAAAACTTGGACTAGGAAACTGAGTAGATGTTTTTCCAAAAAAGATACCAACAACCCTGTGAGCATGTAAAATGCTCAGCTCGCAAATCACTAGGATGGAAACCAAAACCACAATGTAATACTACCTTGTATATGTCAGGGTGATTAACACCAAACCACAAACTATTCTGTATGCAACAAAACTAAAACCAGCCAAATGCGCGGAACTGCCTGTAAGCTTGCAGGCAGGAGGTAGAGGCAGGACAATCATGAGTTGAGGATAGCCTGGGCTATATAGTTGAGTGTCAAGTCATCTTGGACTATATAACGAAATTCAACCATTACCACCACCACCAAACAAGAAGAAGAAAGACAATGTCATTAAGGGTGTGTAAAAGGTTGAACCGTCACATACTGTGAGTAGGAACACAAAATGGAGTGACCACTATGGAAAAGAGTGTAGAGGTCCCTCACAGCCAAAAATGGAACTGCAATGCTATTGGGTACTCATCCACAAGAGTTGATATCAGCATCTCAGAGAGGAGGCACCAACCCTACGTTCACAGCAGCATTATTCACAACAGTCAAGCTTAGAAACAACTTGAATGTCCTGTAGAGATAAAGAAATTGTCTGTACATGGAATAGGATACCACTCAGCTTTTTATGAGGACGAGGTTTTGTAATACATGATAACACAAATTACATCTCCTAACTCCTCAGGACAGTATAAGGGCCAGTTAAAGAGGACAGAAACAGGAGCGGCTAATCTATTGGGAAAGGTGTCAGCTGGGCAGCTCTGGGGATACACTGTACAACACGGCAGCTATGGTCAGCAACAACACAATGCACTAGGTTCCTGTTTAAAAGACAGACGTCAGGTTAAGCTTTACCACAATAGTAGATCAATTTGGTGGGAACCAACTGACTGCATAACTATGTAAGATAACTCCTGAAAAAGGTTTTTCTCCCAAAATAAACCTGAAATCACAAACTGGGGGGAGGGGTTGACAAAAATGGAGATACCAGTTAGAAACTGAATTAGCCACGATCTGAATAGCACTGCTCCGTTTAAAAAAAAAAAAATGCATAAACTTTGAATTGATTCATACCACTTATTTAAAGTTATTTGCTAATAAAATTCAAGAGTTGAGTATATGGCTCAGTGGGCAAAGGGCTTGCCTTGCAAAGATGAAGACCCTGAATTCACTGTGTAGACATGGTGGCATGTACCCGTAACACCAGTGCTCAGCTGTGTGTGTGTGTGTGTGTGTGTGTGTGTGTGTGTGTGTGTGTGGACAAGAGGATCCAGGATCAGTGAGAGACACTCTCAAAAATGAGGTAAACAAAGTTGGGTGTAGTGGCCAACACATTTAATCTCAGAACTCATGGGGGAAGAAGCAGGTGGATCTCTATGAGTTTGAAGCTAGCCTGGTCTCCATAGTAAGTTCTAGCCCAGTCAGGGTTATATAATGAAAACCTGTCTCGAAAATTTGGGGGGGAGGGGTGAGATTGAAAAGTACACTTTGTCATCATCTTCTGGCTTTCCACATGCAACTGCGTGAACAAATGCACACACACACACCAGCACACATATACGCAAACTCAAAAAAGCATAAGTGGATAGCAGTTTTATTGGTGAGCTTACAGAAGAGTGCAGGTCACTGCAGTTGACGGTTCAGTTGCTCTGCCCACAGGGGAGATACAGTGGTCACATCTTGGCCTTACCACAGCACGTCTACATGTAGAGCTTTAGCCTCAGGCCGGGAGCAGCTGTGAAGTGGAAGTTACCACTCCACTGCAGGCCGTGGATATCAGTGTACTCTCCTTCACCTTCCACCCTGCAAACGTGACAAGTGAGCTTGCTCATTAATTACGACTGCTCATTCGCAGTCCAGACACAAGCTATCTGGCCTAGCATGCTATACACCCCGTTGAAGGCATTTTATTTTTCTGCTTCTGATTTCTTAAGAACAGTACCCTCCATTCATACACTAGGAAAACATTGTTTCAAACAAACACTGTCTCTATGCACATTTTGGTGTTCATGGTTTCAGAGTCAGGTAAACTAACTTTACATAAAACCAATCGACCCAAACTTGAAAATTGTGTATTGGTTATCTGACTCAACAACCCAAATGTTCATTTATTTAACAAATATTTCTGTATCATCAGCTCTGTTTGAAGTGCTATGCTTGGGTGGTGTTCTTTTGGCCTCACTGGGGTGATGAAAATGCCCTCATATATGCAAGCAAGCTTAATCCCACACACTGGCCTTTTCCTCCCTCTGTTAATATCAATATCAATGTGTCCTTGTTATAAACTGGAGTCAAAAGAGGTTAATACTGTTCTGTCCTCTTAGAAATGTATCCGCACTGACTTCAAAACAACTAGGCGGTATTTTCATTTTTAGATATATGAAAGGGATATTTATAAATACACTTTATTTTTGAGACAGGGTCTTATGTAGCCCGGTTAGCCTCAAACTCTCCATGGAGCAATGGCTGACACTGAACTTCTGAGCCTCCACCTTCAACTCTCACGTGCTAGGAGTACATGTTTGATTTTACATGGTGCTAGGGTTTGAACCTAAAGCTTCGTGCATGCTAGACAAGTGCTTCATCACTAAGCTGCCTCTCCACTCAATATCGAACTTTCCAGTGGCATAGCATTACGTGAGATTAAGCTTATAAAGCTATATTTGTGCTTCGTTTCACTTTTTTCCCCTGCAATCATATGCTCAGAAATGACAGCAGTTAGGCTCATTCCTAGTTTTAACATTGTCTAATTTTGCTGACACTTTAAAATTAGCATAAATAAAAATGCTCACATGCATCAGGTCAGAATGAAATAAATCATCACGAAATTCACCACAGGCCTGATTTTTTTTACAAATATGAATTGAGATACTTTAAGTGAAATTATTCTTGGGCTAAATTTGCTCAAGAATCACACATTGTCCACTAACAGACCACAGAGGCTTGTTAAACATCTAACAGTCAAAGCCAGCAGTGGTGGCACACGCCTTTAATCCCTGCACTCAGGAGGCAGAGGCAGTCAGATCTCACTTTGAGGCCAACCTGGTCTACAGAGTTCTGAGACAGCCAGGGCTACACAGAGAAACCCTGTCTGGCAGGGGGGAGGGGGAAATGGATGATAAAATGAAAAAAATAATATTCCATTTTGGTAGGCTCTTACATTTCCCAACCACTAAAATAACTCAGCCTTTTGTGGAGATCAAATATGTCATAAAGTTTACTTATCATTAACTAAATATACTATTTAACAAGCATGACTAAAGAGAATGTTTTAGGATTGTAACTGTTCTTAAATTTTAAGGTTACCTATTTTCATTGAAATTTCCAGTGTACTTTGCCCCAGTGGGGAATGTGTAAGTCCCCAGTCCATGAAACATATTGTTCTTAAACTGTCCTTCATACAAGGCTCCTGAAAAATGTTCAAGTCTTCCAAAGCCATTCATCTGTTTGTAAGAAAGGAAAAGCTGAGAAACCAAGCTTCATTATACATACAAGTCTATCAGTAACATTATCTTTATCACTTTTTAACATTTTTTAACAATTCATTTATTCTTAATTTATTGCATTGGTGTTTTGTCTTCATGTGTGTCTGTGTGAGGATGTCAGAACCCCTGGAACTAGAGTTACAGACAGTTGTGAGTTGCTGTGTGGTTGCTTGGAATTGAACCCAGGACCTCTGGAAGAGCAGCCTGTGCTCCTAACCACTGAGCCATCTCTCCAGCCTACAATCTTCATCTTTTTATCACCCCTTGTGTCCACAAAAGTAGATGCTTTACCATGATTCCTCCCGTGTCTTTCCGTGAAGCCTACTAACCCAATGCTCTGAATAAGAGGTATCTGAACCTCTGGGGACCAAGGTGATGATAAACAGATCCTCAAGATAACCAAGTACATCAGAAGTCCTAAGGAGTAACTGGAGTCACTTTAAAAAACAGTATGTTGTTGTTTGAATGTGAACTTGGCTGGCAGTGGTGACACACACCTTTAACCACAGCACTAGGGAAGCATAGGCAGGCAGATCTGTGTGAGTTCGAGGCCAACCTGGGCTACAGAATGAGTTCCAGGAAAGCCAGGGCTACACAGAAAAACCCCGACTTAAAAAAAAACAAAACAAAACAAAAACAGTAATAATAATAATAATAATGTGAATTTGGCTCAGTGGGAAAAGTTCTTACCATATAATCTGAGTTTAGAGTGAAAAGTTGGGCATGAGGCTGACTAATGGTTCAGTGAGTAATTATGCTTTCTTAAGCCTGACAACCCAAGTTTGATCCCAGGTACTTACTTATATGGTAGACAGAGTGAACAATCTCACGTATGCCATGACACTCACACATAGAAACATAAATGTAATGTTTTTTAATAATTTTTTTATTCAAGTAGAGCTGGATACACATTCTACTTACCATCTGTATAAGAAACCTGAGTTTTATTTGTCTCATCTATAAAAAAGAATATTAATGGAACCCATCTCATTAGGTTGTCAAGATGAAATAGAAAAAATGTGCTTGGCTTTATTCAGTGAATGAGAGCTGAGAAAGATATTAGTTCTCTTCATGAGCTTAATATTGTGTACAGAATAACAGATGCTAAGTAAAACCATTTATTTCCATTATAGAGTCTAGTTTAAACACTACACGGGTCTCAATACATAGCCCAGTAACCGGAGATCCTCACACCTTGGCCTCCTACACAATGCCATTACAGTCATGAGTTGCTAACCTAGCTTTAATAAATGTATTTTTGACTAATACTGGAGGCCTGGACTCATTTAACTCATAGGATTATTTAATCCACTAGCAGAATTAAAGAGAATACCAATACCTTGTCATCTTTCCAGCTTCCTGTGTAGATGATTCCATCAGGAGTGGTGTGGATGCCTGTCCCATTTCTCTCATAGACCCCAGAAGATGTTCTTGTACAGTCACCATCTGATGAAGAAGGGAGCCTAGAGCTTTGAAATGGGGATCGTGGACAAGGTCCATGTAATAGTTATGTAGAAGCCTATTCACAACTGCCCCCCACCCTGTAAGTGGGTTTTGTTTGGCCTTTTGTTTTCTGGCTCCACAGGACTAAGGGCCAGAATTGAAGACAGATTCCACGGGTTTCCAAGGCATCCTGTCCAGACGTAACACGTTTGATTTAAATGTCTATACATCTGTTACAATGTCTGCTATTTCATTTAAGTGAAATAATATACCAATAACAGTTTTATAAAATGAGCTAGTCTTGTTTATAAAATTCCAAATAATTTAATTTTAAAATTAAATTTCCTGTGTGAAAATGTAATTAAAATGCATGCTTACCATACTCATCGCCATTTGGAAATATAAACTTTATCTTATACACTTCTGAAGATGCTTTAAGAGATTGAAGAAAATAAAGGTAAGTTGAAATATTTTAATGTCACAAAACCTACAATAAATGTGCTTTCAGTACTATTCAGGTAAATTCCCTTCACACAGGAGTAAGTACCTCCTGACTGGCATTTACATTGTCTGGTGTTGGGCCCTGAGAAAATAACTAATTTTGCCTAGATTATCAATTTTTATTTACTTTTTAAAATGTTAGTAGTATGAAATTCACCTTTTGGTGGGGACAGGATCTCACTAATGTAGCCCTAACTAGCTTGAACTAAATAGACCCTGTCTTGAAGGGGAAAAAAAAGAAAGAAAAGAAAAAAATGTTTTTGTTTTATTTCTATAGGCTTTCTGCCTGAATGTATGTGTGTGCATCACATCGATGCCTGGTGCCCCCTGAAGTGACAAGAGGGCAAAAAATCCCTTGGAACTGGGGTTATGGATGGGTGTGAGTTATCATGTGGGTACTGGGAATTGAACCCAGGTCTTTTGCAAGAGCAACAAACGCTCTTAACCACTGAGCCTTCTCTCTAGCCCTAAATACTACTATTTTTATATTGTTAGGAATATGGCCTTGGCACTGATAACCATAGCCCCTTAGGATAGAAAGAGTTGGGTTCTTGCTCCAAAGCCATAGCTCCCCCAAGCCCCTGCCCCCCAACCACGGTTTTAGAGAAAGAGCTGTCTCTGTCTTTAGAGACTTAGGGGAAAGCTCCCAGTGTCCTGACCCTGGGCTATTAGTGTCAAAAACACTTCTGGTTTTGAGAGGAGCTATGTTCTTTCTCCATACATCAGGGCCTCAGGAAAAGTCTTGGATCAAATCAGCTCTGAACAGGAAACAGAGATTTTTAAAATATCAAGTTGTAGAGGGACCGAGATGCAAAACTTCGTTCTAAGTGTTTAACAATGCTTATCAGATCACCACATCTGCTGTAGTGCCCTCAGGACCCAGGTTGTACTTTCCCTGAAGCATGCTTTCTTCAACTGAGAGACTACCTCTTGTGCTGGTGCTGAACACAGTGGTCCATGCTTTGGCATCAGGTACCTAGATTCCATCATTTTCTGGGACCGAAGGCAAATGGCTTACACCTCATCCTTACATTAACTAAACAGACAAACCTATATAAACCATGAAGGCTAGTGTCTAATTCTGTAGACACTACTGTGGTGATATATTTTATATTTAACAAAATCAGCACTGAATATCAGAGAACAGATCCAGGCTGAGGACTCTGGAAGACAGCTTTTACCCTGAGGAGTTGGCTGGGTGAGAATTGACTGTGGTCTGTTTCCTCTCTCTGACATTCCAGCTTTTCCCCAATATCTGGCTTTGATTTTTTTCACTTAATAACAATTAGAATTTGTATTTCCCACTTACCTATTGTTAGTCTGTAGTCTTAGCTCTGATACGGCCTCTCTCCCAAAGCCTTTCTTATTTGTCTTCACCCCTAAATGCATCTAAGTCTCAGAACTCAGGGTCCTATTAAAACAATGCTTTTGTGTTTGGTTTTCCTATCACACTCACCTCAACTAAAATACCAATCATGGATCAGTTAAATCTCTTTTCTCATTCCACCATCCCGCTCAGTACTGAATACTAACAGAAAATGCCTAGGGGGTGAATGGCCTTTGAGACATAACCATTAAACATCTGCTAAAGCAGGACACTGCTAAACACAATCGATCATACAAGAAACTGAGCAAGCTGTCCTCAAGCGCTTTTCAAATTTCCATGTCTTGTGCAGTTTTATTTGGGGGGGGGAAGTTCCCTTGTTTGTTTGCTTGCTTGCTTTTAGTAATGGTTGTGACTGATATTCATGAAAAAGCAATGCATTGTACTGGGCCACCCCTGAAAGGAAACCCTATCTAATAGAGCACATTGCCTTAGGGGCTTTGTCACATTCTCCTTTAGGCCCTCTGCTGGAAAATCAGAGTCAAATCTCAAATGCCTTTTGTGTCCTCTACCATGTGGGGCAGTGATGTATCATACTTTCGTGAATGCAAAATATCTTATTCCTGCTTTATGATATGCAATAGCAGCTTTGCTACAGATGGTTTTAATGATATTGCTCAGAACGTTTTCTTTCCAGATGATAATTGAGAAGCTAATAAGAATAAGAATATGGTTATGGTACCCTAACAGTCACAAATTCGTGCTGTTTTCTGGTTGTCTGGTGTTTTTTGTCTGTTTGTTTTGTTCTGTTTTTAAGGTAATGTTGGATATCTACAATTTTTGTTCAGGACTGCGGGACCTGGAAAAGCTGTTGTTATTATCGATGCATAATATACTGCTATTATTGGTCGTTATATATTTATAAATAGATTTATATAAAAATATACACAGGTATAATTTGAATTTTGATAAATTTAGCTGTGCTTTCAACTGTAGGAGGAAAAAAGTACCCCGTTTTACGGTGTTGAGTTAGCATTGAGCAGAAATCAGCAGCCATATTAGCCTAGAAACATTAAGCTTAATTTCTTTCTCATTCAGGGGTAACTTCAGCGTATTAAACATGGAAGGCTTTATATACGTGCGCTTGATTACAGAAACTAATAAAATATTCTCTAAATAAAGGGTGACCGTTCCACATTAAAGACTCGGGATTAGGTGAGCCAGCAGGAGCCTCTGTGATTGCTACGGTCTGGCACCGTAAAGGAAACCAATTCGGAGAGACAGAGAACCAACGACAGGCTCTGGGGCCCACGCCATGTCTCCGGATTCCTAGAGGCAGGGCTGTCGGGTCCCTCCCCCCCAGTGTGGACGCTGCGGCAGGCTCCGGGTCCATCCGCCCTTCCTTCCCTAGCGGCCTCGGAGGAAGTGCACTCACTTGACGGAGACGTGTAGGACAGACTGTCCCGACTCTGCGAATCCCCCTGGCTCGCCAGCTCCGCAGCCTTTGAGGGAGGGGCGCTAGGACTGCGCGGGGCCCTGTTGCTGGGGCGACGGGGTGACCCCCTCACCCGGAAGCAAACACTTTAAGAGCCAATCAGAAGACGCTAGGGGCGGGGCGGCTGCTGCGGGGTGAGGTCCGAGAAGGAGGCCGAGCCCAGCTCGGACCCCGACCCTGGGTGCCGCCTCCCGAGTGCCGCTGCCAGCGACGCTACAAGCCAGGTACGGCCTGACGTGGCAGATGCGGGGCCGTGCGGGGTCGGGGTTGCCAGGCTCGACTGCCACCTCCCCTCTCCAGTGATCACATCCGAGGACCCATCCTGCCCCAATGTGTCCCTGCCTGTCAGCCCCGAGCCACTGAGGCAGGACCAGCAGGATCCCAGACACCCCGGGACCTGCAGCCGAGGTTGTCCCCCGCTCGAGGCTCTGAATGGGGTTGGATTGGAAGGGCTCCAGCCCCATTTCCTGTCTGTGGCTCCGTGGCGACCCGAGGGACTATTTGGGGAAAGGGTTGGAGAAGATGTATGTGAAGAAAGGAACCTTGCATGACTAGGTATCTGAATGGAGCTGGGTGGTGCACGGTAGTTGAGATTTGCCCGGGAGGCAAGTGGGGTGGGTTCAGTGAAAACCAGCATCACCGGCTTGGTGATGCTGTACGTGGGAGCCAAACTTGGGTGTGAAACAAAGGATCCTTTTAGAGCCAAACTTAGGACCAGTGTGTATGGTAAAGAAAGATAAAATCTTCCCAGAGTAGATAGATAGTGGATTTTACAACCTCATTTGTAGTCTATAAAAAAACGTCTGGTAATGTGGTATTTGATGCCACTATAACATTAAATCTTGGTTGAGGTTTTTGTGGAAAAAAATCACAACTCAAGTTAGAAATGTAACCTTTGTGTGTGGGTGTGAGGCAACTCGTTTTAAATGAGTTCGGATTCCTTTTACCTTTTTTTCTGACCATTTCTTAGTGTATGAATTGACCCAGGGTGGTTTGGGTGATGAGATGTTTGATGTGTGTATGTTCTCCTTTCTTCCTAAATTAAAAAAAAAAAAAAAATACACGCAGTTTTTGAGGTACAGCATTACAGAATTCAATTTGTGTCATTCTTTTAGACTTGTTAAGCTTTAATGTCCTTATTTTTTGTGTGAATGGTTGTGAATCTACTGTTGTCTTTAGAAAACTTGTAGTTTGGACTTAGAATATTCTTATTTAGGGGAGGCTGGAGTTAGAGGAAAATTAAAATAATTGAATTTTAATATACCCCCCCCCAACAATGTTACATAGCCCTGGAGGATTTAGAACTTACCCTGGTCCAGGCAGGCCTGGAACTCCAAGATCCACCTGCCTCTGCTCTGCCTCGGATTGCTGGACCTTTGCCCAGTGAGTTTTAAATTTTAAATTGAATGAGGACATTATTGTGTTTTGCTTCTGTATTTATGGTATTTGGGCATGGGGGGGGGGCTCTCCTACGTGCTAAGGAGAAGCTTTAGCTAATGAACTATTCATATGAAAACTAACTAATCTTAGGTTCAAATCCCAAACCACTACCGTTATCTAATCTTCACACTCCCAACTTGATTTAAATGCACACACAGCATTCCACTCAGGCCATATTACCCCTTTACATATACATTTTCTGAATTATTAACACAAACCAGGAACAACTTATTTCTTAGGAGTTAGCCTCCTGTCCTGCCACACACATTGGCATCATTCTGCCCCTCCTATCTGCAGCCAGTGATGTTTCAGTGTAAACAACTCATGTCTCCTCCCCAAATATTTAAACCATTGCATTTTTTTTCTCTAACGGGAACAACTGTACTAGTTTCCTAATTGGGTACTGGCTTTTTTCATACACACTCTGACCTTGTCCTGACACCAAGCCCCAGGGCCTCTGGTTGATGTTCTGGACTTGAAACCTTTGCATCTGTCATTGCCGCTTCTCAAAATGTCTTTCCATGGCTCGTTCTCTCCGTCTGCCTATGTATTCACTCACAGGTTATTGGGAGAGGCATTCATCAGCTGCTCTGTAATGACCCTGGCTGGTTTTATAATTTGTATGGTTTTGTAATTATAATTTCATCACCCTGCATTCATCTAACTCCTTCCTCATACCTCCTTTGCTTTCTCTCAAATTCATGGCTTCTCTTTCTTTATTATTGTCACATATGTACGTACACACGCACGCACATACATGCACACACATGCACATGCACACACACGCACACACATGCACATGCACACACACGCATGCATGCACACACACCAGACACACATACACACGCACGCATATGCACGCACACACACCATACATACACACACACATACACATGCACACACATGCATGCATGCACACACATACATACACCACACATACACCACACACATAAACACATACACCACACATACGCGCATGCACACACACACCTCCACACACAAACACACACATTCCTAAGTGAATAAAATACAACTTGCTCAGTCTGTATAATGTTACTTGCATGTATATGGTCCCAGAGCTGACCACTTGATTTTGAATAAGCAGTTGGGGGGGGGGGCGCTCTTCTCTGAGGAAAACCATTTCTCCTACCCTCAACATTCCCAGTTGCATGTAGTTCCTTGTCTAGGGTTGAGGCCCCACGAGCTCCCTCTTCTGTGTTAACATTTCCATTGATGCTGTTATTGTTTGGATCTTATCTAGGCAGCTATCCTGATGAAACTTCATGGGTCTAGCCTTTCTGGCATTTCTAGGATACACAGTCTCACAACAGAGTTCCTGTTCCTCTGGCTCTTATCTTTCTGTCCCTTCCACAATGATCCCTAACCTAAGGTATGGGGATTGTGTTACAGGCATATCAGTTGGGACTGGCCACCACATAATCTCTTCTTCTCTGCGTTTGGATTGATTGCAGTTTTCTGTAATGGTTTTGTCTATTGCAAAAGGAGGTTTCTTTGGTGATGGGGTGAAAACTTCAATTTCAAAGCTCAGAATAAAGAGAAGGGAGGCAGAAAGAGACCAGAGCCTGACCTTGACACATGAGGCTGAATTTCAAACAGCAAAGGACAGATGCTCTCCCACAGGAAAGGGATATCTGTACAGAGGAAATAGAGGCTTGGGGATGAGGAAGTTAATGCAGCTTCAGGGGGCTATGAGTCTGCAACCTCTCCTTCCTGGTATTATCTGCTCAATGGTGACCACCTATCTTGGGAGACTGGCTGTCTCAACAAAACATTTCCTTTCTGTGGTTCATTGAAATGGTTTAAGCAAAACCAGCTGTAACCTCATAGGAATTCTGTGTTACAACCAAGGCACTCTGTCAAGAACTATACTTACCTGTGGGTACAAATATTTGGATTGTAGTTAGGAAGTATGTTAATTAGTTAAGTGTAGTTGTAGGCTCTTCTCTTAAGATCCATGGCTTTACTGGCCCTGGATAGTTGGTTAGGTTTCCAGTATTAGGCATAATTTCCTCTTTGTTGATCAGGCTTTAATTCCAATTAGAGAGCTGTTGGTTACCACCAAGGTATGTATGCCACTATTGCCCCCTTGGTGTTATTGTGCCTTGGCTGGTTGTTGTGTTTCATAAATGTTGAAGTAAGACTATTTGCCTCCCTCTCTTGGAAGCTTGCATGGTGCTTTGTAGCACCATAAAAGCTAGTTCTCAGGAGGGGGCTTTCGGGTCAAATCCAGCTAAGCCCCTTTGAGCACTATGTCTGGAATGTATGGTGTCTTTAGAAAAGGGACATCTCCCACTTCTGGGGAACAACCATTTCTTTGTTGCTATAGTTTGGATATTATTTGTCCCCTCAAAAACTTGTGTTGAGCCCACAGTAGTGGTACACACCTTTAATCCCAACACTTGGGAGACAGAGGCAGGTGGACCTCTTGTGAGTTCAAGGCCAGCCTTCTGTACAGAGTGAGTTCCAGGACAGCCAGGGAGGTTATACAGAGAAACTCTGTCTCAAAAAACAAACAAGCAAACAAACAAAAAACTCATGTTGAAACTGATTACCAGTACTACAAGTTGGATTCTTTAAGGGTGACTAGGTAATTAAAAGAGATTAATACTTCCAGAGAGAGAAATCCATCTCAGGAGATAGTTATTATAAAGAAAGACAATCTCTTGTATTCTGCCTCTTCCTTAAGCTTTCTTGCCTCTCTTCTCTCTGCCAAGACACACCTAGGACAATCTGACTGTCTGTCGTCTGCCCAAGATGCAGTGTGCTTTGAACTTCCTAACCCTTGTTCATTGAGCTCAAATAAACTTTTAGTCATTATAAATTACTCAATCTTAAATATTCTGTTATAGTAGAAGAAAGCAGAGTACATCTAGATTGATCATACCTCTGTTTATTCTCTGCCATACCCTCTAAAAGGAAGCTTCACAAAGCATAAATTTTGTCTTGACTGTTAAACCAAGATCTGCCACATAAAAGCTAATAAATATTTGTAGAATAGATAAATTAATGAGTGAATCTTCATTCTCACAGAACTTATTCATTATTAGCCATCAGTCATTCATACCCCAATACATATTTTATTCCTGATTTCTGCCAGATATGACATATCCTAGATGTTCAGTGCAATCAAAATAGACATAGGTGCTGCCTCCAAAGAGCTTTCTAAGTGTAGGGCAGGAAGATGAGATAAACACTCTATATGCATAAAACTGAAGAATCTTGAAGACAGTATCAAGAGATCAAGATTTAATTTCCATATATTTGTGAGTTGACCAATTTGTGCCTGCTTTTAATTTCTAATTTTAATTTATTTTAGTGGTAGAACATGTTTTGTATTATTTCTGTCTTCTAAAAATGTATTGAAGTAGGCCAGGAGATGGTGGCACATGCCTTTAATCCTAGCACTAGGGAGGCAGAGGCAGGCAGAGCTGTGAGTTTGAGTTTGAAGCCAGTATAATCTGCAGAATGAGTTCCAGGACAGCCAGAGCTACACAGATAAACTCTGTCTCAAAAAAAGAAGAAAAAAAAAAAAAGTAAAAGAGAAAAGCTATCTTTGCTTGTTGCTCCTCAACTTCTACCATTATGGAAAATGGTAGTTACTGCTCTTACTGAATATGTTCTTCCATTTCTTATAGCTGTTGCTTTGTGAATTTGGATGCTTTATTGTTAGGTGCATATATGCTTATAATTGCTATATCTTTCTTCTTAGTTGACCCTTTACATTATCATTATAATGTATTCCTTTTTTTAATCCCAAGTAACAGTTTTTTTTTGTTCTACAGTCTATTCTATCTGATATTCACATAGCTATTCCACCTTTCCTGTATTTTTTTATTGGCACATAATACATCTAAAACATAAATTATCATATATTTAACTCATTTTTTCTATCCTTTGTTTCATTTATAGTTCCTTTTCTTAAAAAAAAGTGGGCCTGACAATCTTTGGATTGGATATTTATTCCATTCACATTTATTGTTATAATTGAGACAGTGAGCGTTCTGTCCATCATAACATTCTAGCTGTTGTTACCTATGTCTTGTGTTTGTCCCTTGGTTTCTAGTTTACTCTGTCCGCTCGGTCCTGCTTTCTTTTTGAATTAGTCATTAAATATTTCTAGTGTATTTTTGATGATTTCTTAGAGTCTATTGTATACATCTTTTTATTTTGTTATACTTTTTGAGACAGGGTTTCTCTGTATAGCCCCAGTTGTCCTGGAATTCAGATGAGACCAGGCTGGCTTCAAACTCAGAGAAGCACCTGCCTCTGCCTCCCGAGTAGTAGGATTAAAGGTATATGTGTGTGTGTTTAATTTCTCCCATGCATCTATGATGTACATTCTTGGTTAAGAAAGCTGTGTCAAGAGAAATTTTTACTAAATATTAGTCCTAAGGTACATGTATTTGTAAAGAAAATAAATAGAAATTATGTGAAGCAATTAGGCAATTCTACCCCATTTAAAATGTGCATTTTTCTTTATTTCCTTAAAGCAAGCTTTATCCATTACGTTGATCAAAAAGGAGCTCCTATATTTATGTCGTTTATGGTTTATATATTAATTATTTGTCTTTCAGGTGAAAATGAGTTCTTCCGCAAGAAGAAAAGGCAAACCAGGCAAAGGGGATGGAAAGGGATCTTCTAGAGGAGGAAGAGGAGGCAGGGGTCACACGAATAAATCTCACGGGGGCAGCTATGGCAGTGGCGGCGGTGGTGGTGGTGGTGGCGGTGGCGGCAGTAGAAAGGCCTCCAGTAGAATTTGGGATGATGGCGATGACTTTTGTGTCTTCACTGAAGCAAAGCAAACACCCAGGTCATTACTCATTCCCTACATCTTATTTGTGTGTGTTTGTATGTGGGTGCTGTGGTGTGTGTGTGTGTGTGTGTGTGTGCAGGTCAAAGACAACCTTTGGGCATTGGAGTCTTCCCTCTACCGTGTGTATCCCTGGGACCAAAGAGCTCCTCGGGTTTGGTTGCAGGCACTTGTACCAGTCAGCCATGCTGCTAGGCCTTTTAGAATGTTTGGATATGGAAACAGTGTCAATCCCTAGTATGTGCTATGGCCAAAAAGGAGGTAGGAATGAATGATTCTGGTCTAATTAATTGCTCTCTTGTAAATTTCTGTCAATCCCTCTTTTTATAACATTTTTAAAGCATGGTAGTAAATCTCAACTTTTTTTAAAAGTAAGTTAATTATGTTGTAACAATGAACCAAATGTCATGTTATTATTGAGTTAAATGTTTCTAGGTGAGTAAATACTAAATGGGAAGAAAGTAGCAAAATTTAAAACTGTAAGTATTCTATAGACTCCAAACAGCCTTTAATGCAGTCTGACTATGTCTTCCTAGTTAATGGGTGTCATACTATTCGGTTAGATCAGTCATTATCTTATGGTATTTCATGTGGTGGCCAGCACAGATGACATAGCCTAGCTTCTCTCAGATCCAGCTTTTAATTAATGAATAGACAGAAGTCTAGTAAGTAATGAATATTTAAAAAGTAAATGTAACCAGGCTGTTGTGGCACATGACTTTAATCCCAGCACTATGAGGCAGAGGCAGGCAGATCTCTAAGTTTGAGGCCAGCCTGGTCTACAGAGCAAGTTCCGGGACAACCAGGGCTACACAGAGAAACCCTGTCTAAGAAAAAAAACAAACAAAGATATATGTACCCAGTGCATGTTATGTAGAATAAATATAAAGTTCCTATTGACTCCTAACTGTATTCAGTTGTATATATATATGATTCTTCAAGATGACAGACTTCATTAGAATCATCACCCACATAAACGTGTTCACAGGAATTGTTTATCTGAATATTAGTAAGGAAGGAATATAAGAGGATGCAAGGTTTGATGATGTTATACATCACGCTTCCTTTTAGCCTAAGTGAACTCAGCTGTATGCATTCAAAAGAGAAAAAGAAAAACACATAGAAGGTAAATTGCTTAAACTAGCTACCCAAATTAATTGCTGTAATGAGTCTGTGATTATAGGATTTAAACACATATTCTTCATAATGCTCCCTAAAATAGCCCAATTACCAGGTGTCCCACCAGAGAATCTACGTGCTTTTCCATTCTCAACAATAAATAAATAAAATAGAGCTAGGCAGTGGTGGCACACACTGTTAATCCCAGCACTAGGAGGCAGAGGCCAGCCTGGTCTACAGAGCAAGTTCCAAGACAACCAGGGCTAGACAGTGAAACCCTGTCTCAAATAATAATAATAATAATAATAATAATAATAATAATAATAATAATAATAAAGGTTATTTGAGACATTATAGACATATGAAGAATAATATAGTTCTCAAATAATGTCATATGAAGGAGTACTTGTAATTTCTTTGTGGGGGGGGATGGTAGAGAAGGTCTTACTCTAGCCCAGGCTAGCCTAGAACTGCAGTTCTTTAGTCCCTCAGCTTCTGCTGGGATTAGTCCTGAGCCACCACACCAGCTTTTCCAGAGTAATTTCAAAGTATGTTTGCACCTTACCTGCTAGCTAAGAACCTAATGTCTGAGCTGAATGCAGATTTTTTTCTCAAAGTACATACATGATAGATCTTAAGAGTATTAAATGTTCAGATATTCTAGAGCTATTTACTGAGTTCCTTCTGTGTCCTGGGCAATGTTTTATAGACTAGAATTGTAGCAATAAGTAAAACATTGTAGTTATCTCCATAAAAATTTTGATTTAGGACTATAAGTGTATCACAGAGGTAGTAAGTACTGTGAAGAAAGTGAAGGAGAGTCACATGTGGGGTATAATGTAGTTGGTTTTGATTTTGTTTGTGTGTTTTCCTCTTTGGAGCTTCACACCAAATAAGCTCCCAAATAAACACAGAACATATTCTTACTTATGAATGCCTGGCCTTAGCTTGGCTTGTTTCTAGCCAGCTTTTCTAGCTCAAGTTATCCTGTTTCTTTTTAACTACATTTTGCCTCTGGGATTTTTATCTTTCTTTATTCTTATTATACCTTTCTTTCCTTCTTACTCCATGGCTTTCTGGGGGTGGCTGTGTGGCTGTGTGGCTGGGCAGCTGGGTGGCTGGGCGTCTATGTGGCTGTATGGCTGTGTGGCTGGGTGGCTGTGTGGCTGGGTGGCTGGGCGGGTGGGTGGCTAGGCGTCTATGTGGCTGTATGGCTGTGTGGTTGGGTGGCTGTGTGGCTGGGTGGCTGGGTGGCTGGGCGACTGGGCGTCTGTGTGACTGTGTGGCTGGGCAGCTGGGTGGCTGGGCGTCTATGTGGCTGGGCAGCTGTGTGGCTGGGTGGCTGTGTGGCTGGGCGGCTGTGTGGTTGGGTGGCTGGGCAGCTGGGTGGCTGGGCGTCTATATGGCTGTATGGCTGTGTGGTTGGGTGGCTGTGTGGTTGGGTGGCTGTGTGGCTGGGTGGCTGGGTGGCTGGGCGGCTGGGTGGGTGGCCCCTGCATCCTCTTCTCCTTCTTAGCTCCTCTCTTTTCTCTTCTCTAGAGTCTAGCTTCTCCTCCTATTTATTCTCTCCTCCTGCCAGCCCTACACATCCTTTCTCCTGCCTCGCTATTGGCTGTATTAGACCAACCAGATATTTTAGACAGACAAAGTAACACAGCTTCACAGAGTTAAGCAAAAGCAACATAAAAGAATGCAGCACATCTTTGCATCATTAAACAAATGTTCCACATAAAGGAATGTAACACATCTTGAACTAATATTCCACAACAGGGAAATGTGTGTATAAAATACCAGAATTGAGTTGCTGTGATGTGGAAGGTCCTCTAAAAAGGTATCATTTGAACAAGGACAAGAAGAGAGGTTAAAAAAAAAAAAAAAAAAAAAAAAAAAAAAAAAAAAAAAAAAAAGCAAGCCCTGAGCCTGTCTGAGAGAGAAATATTCAAGGCAGAGGAGGTGAAGCAACTTCGAAGTCCCTAAGCCAGGACCATACTTAAAAGGCTTGGGAAATGCAAAAGAGCCATGTGATAATCAGAGTAAGTGGGCAAGGTCAGAGCAGACAAGGTAGACTGCAGGAGGCCTATGGCTATTCGAGGGATTTTGGCCTTTGCTTCGAATCATCTGGAAAACCACAGAAGGCTTTGAAGCAAAGGTGTATGACATTTCAGTCACTGGCCACGGTTGCTACTCTTCAGTATATGCCTTTCTGACATGAGGAAAAGTGAACCTTTTTTCTTTGGGCCGTTTTATCCCCATGCCAGGTAAGCAAGATAAATGAGGATTGTGTGAGGATAACGGAATCACTAGGGGAAATAAGGAGGTTGGGACATGGTGTTCAAATAGAGGCATGAGTTTTAAGATCAAGAATGGAGATAGAGCATGGTGGACCAACACTTGGGAGGTGGAGGCAGGCAGAAAAGCAGCTTGCCTTATCATGGCTACATAGCTAATTGACCCCAGCCCATGCTGTGAGGTAAAATATAGAGGTAATGTAGATAAGTGGTCTGTCTGTGAGATAGGACCATGTGACACTCCCCCCCCCCAACAAATGATGAGAAAGATTCAGATTGTGAGAATTTTTATAAGATAAGTGTACTGCACTCTTCAAAAATGTCACTGTCAGAGAATAGGCTGGGAACTTTGCAAATTAAAGGAGTTTGGGGAAAATGCTAACTGGTGGCTAGAGAAGTTCAGTAAATACTGTAGAAAATGCACTCTTCAAAAGTTGATGCATCTGCTGTCTGCTGTGAGTATGTGGGAACTCTGATGAGAGTGTCAAGATTTGCTCATGAGCGTGTGATTTTTAACCAGGCCCAGCGAGAGTAACAAAAGCAAAGGAGAGACGCGGCCTAAGTGGAAGCCCAGAGCCAAAGTGCCCCTTCAGACACTGCACATGACATCAGAGAATCAGGAGAAAGTGAAGGCCCTTCTGAGAGACCTGCAGGAACAGGGTGCGGACGCGGGATCTGAGTAAAGTATCTTATTTGAGTACATTTTATATTGAGGAGAACACATTTACAGTCCAAGCTGCTGTTCAGTTTTGGGTACTGTTGGTGTAGAGCATGGTTCTCAACCTTCTCACGCTTTGACCCTTTCATTCAGTTCCTCATGTGGTGTGGACCTCCAGCCATAAAGCTATTTCAATGCTACTTCATGACTGTAGTTTGGCCACTGTTAGGAATCCTAATATTTGATATGCTAGCTGTCTGATATGCATCCCCTGAGGGGTTGCGACCCACAGGTTGTTGTAGAGTCAATAGCAACTGTACAATTAGCTGCAAGTGAGCAGGAGAAATAGAAGAGCAATTTAGCCGCCACAGTTTAGAGCGGGTGTGTCCTGCTCCACCCTGACCAGTAATACAGATTGCCTCACTTTTCTTTTCATCTAGGCCCTTGTTAATATGGGTTGTTAGTGTTTTATTGAAAACATTCTAACTAAAACTTGTATGAACAAGTAAAAGATGTGTTCTAAGAGCAAATATATTGAGGCAAGTTTTGGCTGATACAGGCCAGGCTGGCCTCAGACTCCCTGCAGTCCTCCTGCCTCAGCTTTGCCACCCACCTAACCCCCCAGCAAGAAAAGGTTTTGTTGTTCTTTTTTTCTTATGCATATGGCTGCTTTGCCTACTGTGTGTCTGGCCGACACTTGACACTTGGTATCAGATGAGGCCAGAAGAAGGTGTCAGATCAGATTCTTTGTGAGTCACCATGTGGGTGCTGGGAATTGAACTCAGGTCCTCTGGAAGAGCAGCCAGTGCTCTTATCCTCTGAGCCATCTCTCCAGCCCCCAGATCAAGCGTTACTACTGTGCTTATCTGCCCAAGGGAAAAAGCTTTCATTCTAAATTTTAGTTGCCTCCTCAGCAATTCAATAAATAAATAAATAAGTCCTTTGGTAGAATTAGTAAGTGGCTAGTCAGAAGCAGAACATGTTCTGTCCTCTACAAGCCTTTTGTTTGTCTCAGACTTAGAAAACATTTAAGGAAAAAGAGGGGTAGTGTCTGTGAGTCGGTAGGGAAGAGATGGCTTCTCTGGGCAAGAGTGTAGGCTCTGGCTTGGACAGTCTAGGGCAAGGCCTTGTTGTTCCTCTTTGTAACCTTAGTTACTGATCCTCTGGGGCTTAATTGTCATCTGAAAAATGGGGACTCCAGTAATATATAGCAGGGTTATTGAGAAGCTAAAAAGAATTTGTTTCTTTAACTAACTTTCCACAGGACCTGGTGGCATTGTATATATCGAAGAAATATTATTTTTGAGTCGCCAGCTGAAGAGCAGGAAGGCTCCCATGTCCTTGGGTTCCTGAATTAAATTCTTAGACCCTTGCTGAATTGTTCTCTGAACTAAGTAGACATTAACATCTAATTTGTGAAAATGCCCTGTTCTCTAGAAGGGAACTCTCTGGGGAGGAGGAGGATGACGAGCCGGAATGTGATGATGAGCAGTGCTGGCCACCTGGACAAGAACCTGCCTTTGTTCCTGACCCCATTACTTGGGAATATATCGGCCCAGAAGAAGTGGAGCCTCCTATTCCAGAATTTCCAGTGTCACAGTTTGCAGTGCAAAAACTTTCCAGGTAACCACTTTATCACTTACAGAAGATGGGGAGAAGTTCAGGAAACTGTGTCATGTTGTACAGCCAAGTACCCTCCCTGTGATATCCTGTCATGGTGGTGCCAGCAGAGCCCAATATGCTTAAAAATATCTTTTAAAATGGAGAGATTAGTGTTATCAACGGTGTCTTTTCAAAGTACAGGTGGTACCTGTCCACAGTTATTACTTCATATGTGTGTATTTAAGTGAATCCCACTTTTTACACAACATTCCTGTCATGTTTTGCCCTCACCAGGTACGGTTTCAGCACTGAGCACTGCCAATTGGCCCTGAGAATCTGTGATGGAGATCTGGGGGCAGCGCTGGAGTATCTGCTCGACCAGTGTTTTTCGGAGACATTTGGAGAGAAGATGAAACTCTCTGAAGCAGCTGTTGGCATAAGCTTGCAGGAGTGTGTGGAGCAGAGACAAGAAGAGGCACTTGCTCTCAGGTCCATTTGTGGAGAAAAGTTTATAGAAAGAATTCAGAACAGAGTGTGGACCATTGGCCTGGAACTAGAGTATTTGACAAATAAATTCTGTGAGTCCAAGCAGAAGGGAAGTGCCAACAATGTACGGGACACTTCACCTGAGACCTGTAGATTTTACCTTAAAGGAAACTGTAAATTTGGATCAAAATGCAAATTCAAACATGAAGTGCCCCCACATCAAATTATTGGGAGAGCAGAGAAAATCGTAGATGATTCTCATCTTAACACTGATGATGATACAGCTTTTCCATATGAGCTTGAGATTCGCTTTTCTAAAGACCATAAATACCCCTACCAAGCTCCCCTTGTGGCATTCTATTCCACCAATGAGAACCTACCTCTGGCTTGTCGTTTACATATTTCTGAGTTCCTCTATGGCAAGGCCTTGGAGTTTGCAAAGACCTCAGAACCCGCTGTTTATTCTTTGATGACCCTCTTAGAGGAAGAGTCTGAGATTGCCAAGTTACTGACGAGCACTTACCACAAGTACAGTGTTCCTCCTGTGAGCTCCCCTCTGGAATCTTCTGACACCAGGACAAGTAAACCTGCCTACCGCAGACCGGTGATTCCAGGTCATTCTTTTCTTTCAAATCAAATTCCAGAAGGTATGTGCAGTGTTGAGCTTAGGGACAGGACAGGATCCACATTCATAATGATGGGTTTAAAAGTAAAGCACATGAGGCTGGATGAGGATTCCCTGATTGGTCACTGTGCCTGCCTTTCACTATGATTCCAGCTGTGTCACTTGGTTGGAACTTCCTAGATAGAAAATCTGAGATGATGTATAAGTGTATTGTAACTTGGAAGAGAAAGAAGAACCTGAGTGGTAGCCAAGACAGCCAGCTGGATAAGGCTCTGCCCTTTTTCCTGACTCTATAGACGGAGGTCAGACAGGCCTCAACACACTTTCTCAGATGGGCTCATTTAATTTGGTTTCATATTTTTACTTTTTATATATGATATACATTCCCTCCTGGTTGTTTTTTTTTAAATTTTACTTATTTTATGTGCATTAGTGTTTTGCCTGTGTATATGTCTGTGAGAGGGCATTGTATCACCTGGAATTGGAGTTACAGACAGTTATGAACAACCATATGGGTGCTGGGAATTGAACCTGGGTCCTCTGGAAGAGCATCCAATGTTCTTAATGGCTGAGCCATCTCTCCAGCCCCTTCCTGTTTTTTTAGTATTCTAAGCTAATCCAAAAAAAAAAAAAAAAGTGATCAAAATAATGCTGTTTTATGAATCTTTAAATACAAATGTATACGTAGGCCACTGGCTTTGTCCGGCTGTGTCATAAAGATCCTTACACCATGAACTCCTCTTCGGTGTTCATCAAAGACTTTCATTTATTATTGTATATCTTTCAGAAAAAAAGCAATTTTCCATCTTTCCTAAGAGTTTCCTGGCTAAGGGCTAGAGCTCAGCAGCTGGGAGTCTGCCTGGAGTGCATGCGGTCTTAGGTGTAAACTGCAGCACTGCCCTGGAAAGACAGTTTCCTGGTAACTGTCAGTAAATAGAGAGCAGTGAGCTATAAATGAATGTTGGGTAGTTAGCTAGGTGAACTTCCCAGCCCGATTCACTTCTAGTGCATGGTGTTCACATGTGTCCCTTGGGAAATAGCAAATTATATGTCATGAGAGGCTTGTTTGTTTGTTTTTGGTGGTACTGAGGACTGAGCTTTTCTCATGCCAGACAAGCACTCTATACTAAGCTACATCCTTAGTCTAACTTTTCAGTAACGTTACTGAGATATAATTTATATGCCATCAAATTCACCTATTTAAAGGATATCATTCGGTAGGGATTTTTCACATTTTAGAGTGGCACAGTTATGACCACTACTGATTACCCTGAACTAACCCTGTGCTTAGTCCTCCATCATCAGCCCTAACAACTTACTCCATAGTCTGTGTTCATAAGTTTGCCTCCTTAATCATATGGTATGAAGCTTGTGGGAGCTCCATTCTTTCATTTAGCATAATGTTTTCAAAGCTCATCAATGTCATAGTGTGTCTTCATTCTCTTTTGTTTTTTAGGGATATTTCATTACATGGATATTACCGCACTTTATGAATCAGTAAATCATTTCATAGGCATTCGGGTCATTTTATACCATTCAGTTTGGGGGACACTTGCAAGTAGCAAAGACATTCTATGTTAATTTATTGAATTGAGAGCTTTGTTTTTGGTATACACTTTTAATCCCAGCACTTGGGAGGCAGGGGCAGGCAGAACACTGAGTTCAAGGCTAGCCTGGTCTACAGAACATGTTCCAAGGCTACATGAAAAAATGCTGTCTCAAAAAAAAAAGGGGGGGGGCTTTGTTGTTACTTTGACTTATTAGCAACATTTGTTCTTGAGGAAAGCTCACTTGAGCACTTTAGGCCCTGAGTAGAGGCAGTGTGGAAGTGAATTTGTTCCATTCAAGATTCAGTATTTCCTTTGTCTTGTGATGCTGTAGCTGATACTTTGTTAGTGAATTTCTTCCTTTCTTAAAGAAAGAACAAACTGAACATGTTTCCTTCTATCCATTCAAGTGGAGAGATTATCAGAACTGGAGGAGGATGCAGATGAGGATGAAGGTCCTGTGCCAGTTATAGTGGAGAATGAAAGCTACGTGAACCTTAAGAAAAAGAGTTTCAAAAAGTATGAGTGGCCTGCAAAGTCGTTATATGCTGAGAACACCAAAATCTGCAGGCAGTTCCGGATGAAGCAGGTACTGTAGGCGTGCCAGCCTTCCTTGAGCTCTGCAGTGGTTGGCAATGGGAGGCTCTGGCTGCCTTTCCTGCCAGCTTCTCATTCACTCTGCATGGTTAAAAACTCCTTCTTCCCTTACTTTCCCCAAACCCTCAGGGTTTCTCTGAGTAGCCCTGGCTGTCCTGGAACTCACAGAAGTCTACCTGTCTCTGCCTCCTGAGCGTCAGGATTAAAGGTGTGCGCCAACACCATTGGGCTGGGTTTCTTGTTTGGTTGGTTTCTTGTTTTCTTTTTTGGCCTTTTGGTATGAGCCACCACTCCCTGAATGGATAGACTTTTCTACATCACTGCAAATTTAGGTGTGTGTGCTAGGTACTTTGGGGACCTTCCTCAACTGGCAAATATCAAATGCCATGGGTATTCCAAATGTTCTCAGAATCTTTCATGCAACAACAGCTAATTTAATATTTGAAGGGAATATTAATGTGATTTACATTAGAAAATCTATGTCTGAGAGAAGGAAAAAGACTTTTATTCATTTTGTATTCTTACAGGATAAATACCCGAGGTCACATAGATAGTAAGTGGTAACAGAGATTCAAGCCAGCTGCCTCAAAAGTCTGTGTTATTTTTACATTGACATGAAAAATATTTTGAAAGAAACCATAAGTAACTTTGGAAGACACAGTAGGATGTAAGGCAACAGTTAGTTATTGAATGACTTTGTGGATTAAGTTAAATGATGTCTTTACTCTACTGTGACTTTTTATATTTTTATATATTATCGAGTATATACTATATTGCCAATAGATTATAAAAATTTACATAATAATACCACAAAGAAAATGATAGGGATAGAAAAACTAGTCAATTTGATCATCATGATAGATGTATATGATAGTTACTTGCAGAAAGTGACATTAATTTAATTCTATATTGTTCCAAAGTATAGCAAATTATTTTTCATTTTTAAATTTTTAATTTATCTTTAACGAGTATTATTATTTACTCATTTGTGTGGTATCTGTGTGAGTTTCCGTATTCCACACGTGTGCAGGTCAGGTTCCTTCATAGATTAATAGAGGGCATTGGATCCCTGCAACTAGACGGTTATGAACCACCTGATGTGGGTTCTGGGACTTGAACTCTGGTCCTCTGAAAGAACAGTTCAGGCTCCTAACCCCTGAGCTATCTCTCCAACTCTAAAATTTTATATTTAGTTAACATATACATACTTGTAAGTATGGCGTTTCCGTACATGTATATGATAATTAGTGTTTGTCTTAGCTGCCACCTCAGACATTTATCAAGTCTTTGGGAACAGTCAAAAAAAATCCTTTATATAAATATTTTGATATATGCAAAAAAAGCAAACCAAAACCATGATTTTTTAAGACAAGGTCTCCAGCCCACATAGGCCAGAGCTTACTATGTGACACAGAATGACTCTGAATGTCTGTTCTTCCTTAACCCTTAGACTATGCTACACGACAGAAGAAGTTTCCCTCCTTTCCAACTCCTGTACCTGACTGCCCAGAGTCCATTCTCTCTTCCCCATAGTATTAGCATAGAATACGGTTTTCGGGGATATTGACCCTTAGTTGTGAAGCTGATTACATAATTACAGTGAATGGCTGAAAAGAAAACCTTGGCAATTGCTCTTATTGATGACTTAGGGAAGATCTGACATGGTTTAGAGCTGTGCCATCTACTGCAGCCTTATTGGCCTAACCCATGTTGGCCATTTACATTTAAATGTACTCATTAAAATAAGCTCAGTTCCTCAGAAGAACTTTCTTTATGTCAAGGGCTCAGTAGCTCCATGTGTCCAGAGTTACAGTTTTGGACAGTGCCTGTGTGAAACGTTTCTATGGACACACAAGGCTTTATTGTAGTGTTGATAGAAATCTTCCCATTAGGAAGGATCAGATAAGTGCTAAGCAGGAGAAGCTTGTGCCTTTCAGTTTATTGAGAAATGGAAACCTGTTTTGATTCTACTGTTTGCTCTGTGGACTCAGCAGCTTTTTAAAGTCCCTTCATTCAGGCTGCTATGTCTGCCTGTGAGAGCAGAAGGGATGGCTCTCACTGTGGGGCTCTCAGGTGAGCTTTGTGAAAGATAACCAAAAAAGTAACTCAGCTGCTGCCTTCTCCTTGGTTGTTACCAGGCTTCCAGACAGTTCTACTCCATTCTACAAGAAAGACAATTACTGCCTGCCTGGGAAGAAAGAGAAACGATTCTTAAAACACTGAGCAAGCACCAAGTGGTTGTCATAAGTGGTATGACTGGGTAAGAAAGTAGTTTACTTCAAATGCAGCTGTAGAGTACACAGCTGTAGAGCAGAAACACTGGCTATCATAAGCAGTCTACTTTACAAAACAAAGCAGAACTGTAGCTGACATTTGCACATTTTGTTATAATGACATTAAATGATATTAAATGATATTCCATGTAGGTGGTTTTTGTGCCACCTTTGTAGTCTCTGGACCAAACTACAAAAGTCCAAATTGGAACTCAGAAATTCGTCTTGTAGATGTATACCTCTGCCTTTGGGCTTCTTTAATGCAGAAGTCTAACTACAGGTTTTCATAAGGCCATTGGTAAATCAGAAATGCAGTCCTTTTCTAATGACTTGAAAGCTGTGTGTCTTCTGTGTTATCCCACTTTCTTTAAAGCTTGTTTCGTTTTTCTTTTTAGCAACAATTTAAGTAACATGTTTTTTTCTGTTATTTTCCTGTTCCATACTCTTAATGGAAAGCAAACCTGCTTATATCCAAAACAACTCTCAGACTTCGTTTTTTATTCAGGATTGTGCTGAAACTCAATTAAGATAGTCATAATTTTATATCTTCTAGTTTCTCATAGTTTTTTTTTTTTAGTCCATTTATAGTCAAATCAATATCAAATAGACTATAAAACGTGTGTGTGGACATATTGTGCATGTTTGTGTGTGTGTGTGTGTGTGTGTTTGGGGTTGTATGTACAGGAGTACACGCTCATATGCAGAGAGGACATAGAAGGAAGTCAGGTGGCTGGCTTTGTCACTGTCTGCCTTAATCCTTTGACAAGGCGGCACTGAACCTGGAACTAGGCTAGAGACCAGCAAGCTCCTTCGTTCATTTGTCCTCTGTCCCCTCCTTACCCAACACTGGCTTACAAGAGCATACATAATCTTGTCCAGATTTTTACCTGAGTACTGAGGATTTGAACTCAGATCCTTATGCACAGCAAGCACTCTAACCCACTGAACCATCTCTCCAAGCTCTAGAATTCTTCAATCATAAGCTAACACTCTTTCTCTGTGATCCATATCTAGAGTCACATCCCTAGGAGCATTTGTAGATCTTAATTGTATCTGTTCCATGGTCTCTGTTTTATAAGTGATATCAGACTATCATTTGAGTGCCCTGTTCCTAGAACTTATTAGGCCTGGGTACTAAGTGCTAAGCACTAGCTGAACGAGTTGTCTCTAGTTAGCTTTACACTCTTGTTGCCTGTGATTGCTTTGTTAACTAGCCCTTGAAAACTTCATTTTAGGACTCCTTTGTTTTGACATACAGATGTGGGAAAACCACACAGATTCCACAGTTTATTCTGGATAATTCTCTAAATGGGCCACCTGAGAGGGTGGCAAACATCATCTGTACCCAGCCCCGAAGAATCTCTGCGATCTCTGTTGCTGAACGTGTTGCTAAAGAAAGAGCAGAAAGGGTGGGTCTGTCTGTGGGGTACCAGATCCGGTTGGAAAGCGTCAAGGTGTGTATGCTCTACTTACTTGCTGATAATAGGAATTAATAGTTTTCAGACATAAAGACTTTGGGGGATCTGGAGACTGACAGGCAGTTAGGGATATGTGCCTACAGTTTATTAATACTCACCTGTAGTGGAGTTGGAATCCCTTGAGAAACATTCTGATGTAGAAACTGTTATCTGATTGTACCAAATATGCCTTATAAAGGCTGTCTATTCTTTTTTTAAACATTTTTAGATTTATTATGTTATATATATTATGTACATATACATAATATACATATGCATAGGTTTTGCCTGCATGTATGTCTGTGTATCATGCACATGCCTAATGTTTGCAGAGGCCTGGCATGGGATCTCTGGAAGTGAAGTTACAGATGATTGTGAGCTGCCATGTAGGTGCTGGGAATCAAACCTGGGTCCTCTCCAAGAAAAATACTCCTAACTGATGAGCCATCCCTCCAGCGCTGGCTTTCTATTCTTAATTAGCAGTAGTTATCTTGCTTAAATCTGAAGTAAATATAGACTTGACTTAGACACCTGCTAGAAAGAATGTTTTATAACCAAGCCTAGTGGTGCATTCTCAGCACTTAAGAGACAGAAGCAGAAGGATCCCTCTGTGTTCTAGGCCATCCTGGTCTACATAGCAAGCTCCAGGACACCTAAGACTACCCACCCTGTTTCAAAAAACAAACAAAACAAAGTTTTATAATAGCACTTGGGTGTTGGGGGGTTTCTTTTGGCCTGTTGCTTTTTTGTTTTGTTTTGTTTTTGAGAGTCTTAAAGTTTAGTATGAAGCAGAAGAGAATGTCGTGTTGACCTTAGCTAGAAACCATAATTAATATCACATATTAAATGAAGTTGCTAGTAGCCCTAATAATTGCCAGTAATTGTTTTGTTTGTTTGTTTTTAATCTCCTCTATGTGTGACATTGTTCTCTTCTATGAAAGTCCTCAACTACCAGACTGTTATACTGCACCACAGGCGTGCTGCTGAGGAGACTAGAAGGAGACGCCACTTTACAGGGGGTCACCCACATCATTGTTGATGAGGTCCATGAGAGGACAGAAGAAAGGTAAGAGGAAGCTTTTGCCCATGGACACCCACTTGTGTAAAATGAAGGCGCCCTGCTTCCAGCTGAGCCTCACTACAGACAGTAGTGAGAAAGCACAAGGAAGGCTAAGTCGGGGAGGAGTACTTTCTTGACGTGCAAAGTCTGGAGCACAGTTGTGGGGGGACGCATGTCCATCACTGAGAGACTTCTGAGCATCGTGCTATGTCCCTGAGGATCAGTCCATGTGTTCTTCTGATCTTTTGTAAGCATTCATTAATAAGTGTACAATGCTGACATCTAGTGCCCTGGCATAGTAGCTGCTGGGCAAACAAGCATAAGAGCTTCTTCCTCATCTTGATAGGCTGAGAGGAAAAAGAAATGAGAAACCATGGAAAGTGACACCATAAGATGGTTAGAGACCACATTTCTGAAGAGATGGCAAATGATAAACTGAAATTTGAAAGGAATTCTACCTAACACTTGGGAACGAAGACAGTACAGATGAGTTCACAGTGAGGGATGGCCATGAGGGCAGTACTGAGGAAAGCCAGTATGGCTGAGGGGTGGCTGTGAGGGCAGTACTGAGGAAAGCCAGTATGGCTGAGGGGTGGCTGTGAGGGCAGTACTGAGGAAAGCCAGTATGGCTGAGGGATGGCCATGAGGGCAGTACTGAGGAAAGCCAGTATGGCTGAGGGGTGGCTGTGAGGGCAGTACTGAGGAAAGCCAGTATGGCTGAGGGGTGGCTGTGAGGGCAGTACTGAGGAAAGCCAGTATGGCTGAGGGGTGGCTGTGAGGGCAGTACTGAGGAAAGCCAGTATGGCTGAGGGATGGCCATGAGGGCAGTACTGAGGAAAGCCAGTATGGCTGAGGGATGGCCGTGAGGGCAGTACTGAGGAAAGCCAGTATGGCTGAGGGATGGCCGTGAGGGCAGTACTGAGGAAAGCCAGTATGGCTGAGGGATGGCCATGAGGGCAGTACTGAGGAAAGCCAGTATGGCTGAGGGATGGCCGTGAGGGCAGTACTGAGGAAAGCCAGTATGGCTGAGGGATGGCCATGAGGGCAGTACTGAGGAAAGCCAGTATGGCTGAGGGATGGCCATGAGGGCAGTACTGAGGAAAGCCAGTATGGCTGAGGGATGGCCATGAGGGCAGTACTGAGGAAAGCCAGTATGGCTGAGGGATGGCCATGAGGGCAGTACTGAGGAAAGCCAGTATGGCTGAGGGATGGCCGTGAGGGCAGTACTGAGGAAAGCCAAGATGGCTGAGGGATGGCCGTGAGGGCAGTACTGAGGAAAGTCAGTATGGCTGAGGGATGGCCATGAGGGCAGTACTGAGGAAAGCCAGTATGGCTGAGGGATGGCCATGAGGGCAGTACTGAGGAAAGCCAAGATGGCTGAGGGATGGCCATGAGGGCAGTACTGAGGAAAGCCAGTATGGCTGAGGGGTAGTAAATGAAAGAGAAGATGACAGGGTAAAGAAGAAACAGGAACCAAACCTTCAAATGCCTTACAAACCAGAGTAAGGCATTTAGAATTTATTTTAATGAATTAGAAGTCGTTAAAACGTTTTTAGAAACTGAGCAAAGGTCACATACATGATGTTAGTTGATTGTATAAATGATGTCCTAAAAGACTGGCAAACGCGTGGGAAAGAAGGGTCGTGTGAGTAAAGGGATCTCACTCAAAAAACCAAAACTGCTATTACAAATATCCTGAGGAGGAAAGATCTAAAGTAAGTTCATTAGACTACAGGAGCTGGAAGTGCCAAATATGAAACCAAGAAAAAATTAAAGCAAAAGAACTTGAAGATTCAGATAGTAAAATGTTTCTAATAGCTAAACAGAAGCAGGGCCTGGAGGTACACTCCTTTAATCCCAGCCCTCAGAAAAAAGTGGAGTTCGAGGCCAGCCTGGTCTACAGAGCAAGTTCAAGGACCAGGGCTACACAGAGAAACCCTCTTGAAAAACCAAACAGAAAACATATGAACAAGATATTACCTGTTACTTTATTAGAAATCTTTTGTTTTCAGATGGTATCTTATAGAAATATGTGTTTATTTTGTAAATTAATGAGCATTCTTTGAGCACTTGGTATGTCATCGTCATTGGAGTGGTGAGCGACATCACCCCAAATCCTTGTCCTTGAGAGTTTACATTCTATTGTTAGGGGAGCCCAATAATAAGGTAAATAAGTAAAATACAAGATATTAAATTCTAAGAAGAAACAAAATGCATGACAGTTTGTTGAGGTCATCTGAAATGTTAATGGATTAGCCAAGGAAGGCCTTGCTGACCATGTGTTTTGAGTAAAGGCTTGAAGGCAGTGAAGGGCCATTCTGTCAAGTTACTGACATGAAAGACCCTGAGCTGCATTCCTTGGGGACAGCAAGAGTGAGAGCAAGCTGCACTGAGAACTGACTGCAGGACTCTGAGAGGATGGCTCTGTTGATCATAGAGTGCAGAAAGCTGAGGGCTAGCCTAGACCTGTTGAGAACGTTGCTCAGAGTGCTGCTCTGTGGAAGCATTACTCTACAGTTAGGAAGATTTGGTGGTGTGGCTTTCACCAGCAATAGGCGCAGGCATGCTCAGTCATTGTCCAGATCCTCACGTAGCCTTCTTAGCAGCTGCAGTTTGCCAGTTGTTCCTTTGCTCTACAAACAATGCTGTACTGAGACTCTTCATATGCACATTTTGTATACCTATAGATAGAAAGAACCAGAATGATCAACAGCAGTGATAAATCCTATTTGAAATTTGATTGGCATTGCACTGAATTTAGTGGAAGAGAACTGATGTTCCATATTTTTAAATTCTGAACTGTTCACAACCATGACGGTGGCATGTCTAAGTTTTACATTTTTTCCTCTAAGTTAAATGCTCCAAATACACAAAAGTCATTAGTTTTCACATGTTGCATGTGTCTGACTCACAGGTGTCTTTTCTCTCTCTAGTGATTTCCTACTGCTAGTTTTGAAGGACATTGTGTCGCAGAGACCGACCCTCCAGGTCATTCTCATGAGTGCGACTCTGGATGCGGGGCTCTTCTCCAAGTACTTCAGCTATTGCCCAGTTATCACTATTCCAGGTAAGCAAAGCACACTGCTCACCAGGCTCGTTCTATTGCTGCACATCCATCCCTGCAAGTGAGCGAGGGTCACTCTTCAAAGTGCATTCAGAACACGTATTTCTACCTGTCTCTAGAGACTCCAGTCATTTACCACAAACTTCCCAAGTAAAGCATTCGAGGAGGAAGTCATTTATCCTCTTGCCAGATTTTAATTTTGTGTGTGACCTTTTAGAGTCCTAGTTCTTAGGATTTCTAGCATTCCATTGTGTTCAACATCAAAATGTATGTCTTTAGGAATAGTCCATTGTAAAAAAGGAAGATATGTCTACATGTCTATTTATACCACACTTGTTCACTTAGGGATTGTGCTCTAAAGTTCTAGATTCTGGTCTACTCTGAAAGATCATGAAGTTGGATAATCTGTTTTCTTTTGGTGCTCTCATGGCCTCTTTGTGGGATAATTGCCATTCTGAGCCTGGGCTTGTCCTTCCTCAGTTGAGTGACCCACAGGGACAGTGACAGATTATTGGAGCTTGTTTTGTAAGTGGCGGCAGGAAGAAGAGCAGAGCTCATGCTGGGTCTAATCTGTGGTGTCTGTGTGGGAGACGTGGAGAGAGAGATGGTGTAACGGGCTTTAAAGTCCCATTATTAGAATTTCTTTCCTATCCACTTCTGATCTACTAATTAGAACTCATGACCACCAATTTCTATCATCAAACTTTTGAAAGAATACTTTTATTCTTGGTGTGGTGACAGATACCTTTAACCCCAGCACTCAGGAGGCAGAGGCAAGGGTATCTGTGAGTTTGAGGCCAGCCTAGACTACATAGTGAGTTCCAGAACAGCCAGGGCTACATAGAGAGACCATGTCTCAAACAAACAAAGAAACAAATGAAGTACCTTCAAGAACACATTTTATCATTCCAAGTATTGTTTTAATAGATAGTGTGTACCAACACACACACACAATTTCCAGCTACCTTATTGGGTATTCTGATACCTTTCTAGTTATTTTCTTGTTTTTCTAGGTCGTGCATTTCCTGTTGATCAGTTTTTTCTGGAGGATGCAATTGCCGTGACAAGGTAAGGAAGATATTCATTGAAGTTCATCACAAATCTTTGCAAACATACTTGTAGTCTATCTTCAGTGTGCCAGGATACTGACCTTCCTTTTTAGTGATCTTTAATCTTCATTTAACTTTTCTATTGAGTATCTTGTATTCCTTTCTGTCAGCAAACAGACTTTTTATATTTAAGTCCTGTTTCTTATTAGCTAGCTCTGGCAGGTATCTGAGTATCTGTGCATCTCAGTTTCACCATGTGTCAAATGGGTCTGTTAGCATTAGCACTTCCCTGGGTCACAAGGACCCAGTGAGGAGCTAATAGATCACTAGATAAGGAGAATAGCAAAAGAGCACTTGCTGCTCTTCTAGGGGACCTGAGTTCATGCCCCAACAATCAGGTTGGGTGACTCACAGTTGCCAGTAATTCCAGCTCCAAAGATCTGATTCTCTCTTCTGGCCTTTTTAAGTACCAACTTAGCTAGAGATTAAAACTTAAAAAGATGCTTAGAATTAGAATTCTATGTGACACATAATACATGCTTTATAAATGATAGCTATTATCATCATAGTCATACTCTCAGGAAGCTTGTAATATAGACTGAATGTTAGGATGTCTGTGTAGGGGACTAGAAAGATAGCTCAGCAGTTAAGAGTATTTGCTACCCTCCTAGAAAACATAGGTTCAATTTCCAGCATCCACATAGCGGCTCACAACTATCTGTAATTCCAGTCTCAGGGAATCTGACATATCTGGCGTCCACGGATGTAGGCAGTTTTTCTGTCCCAACCACCTACTTCCAGATAACTGTCTCAGAGACTTAATATAAATTATAAATGCTTGGCCAATAGCTCAGGCTTGTTACTAACTCTTTAAGTAATTTATATTAATATATAATGTTAATCAAATTAATATTTAAATTAATCCAATTTCTTATCTATGCTTTGCCCTGTGGCTCATAACTTGTTACCTCATTTTCTACATATCCTGCTTCCTCAGTGGCTGGCTGGCATCTCCTCTGACTCTGCCTTTCTTCTTTTCATCATTCTCTAGTTTGGTTGTCCCACCTATTAATTTCTGTCTGGCTTCTGACTAATCAGCATTTTATTAATCCAATTCAAGTAAAAAGTCTTCACAGTGTACAAGAGGATTATTCCACAGCACACAGGCACCACACATACACACGCACATACCCACATGCAGATACACACACTTAACAACTAATTAAAAATAAATCTTAAAAAATATCTTTTTAATGGATGTATGTGGAGGAGGAAGCTAGGTAGTTTAGAGGGTTATGTACCTGCTACCAAGCTGGCAGGTTGAATTTGATCCTGAAACTTAAATAGTGGAAAGAGAACTGACTTACACAAGTTGTCTTTTGACTCCATTTAGGCAGTCACGCACCCGCACCCGCACACATATACACAAAACAACCACTAAAGGACCTACATAGTGTCAGAATTGAGTAGGAATGGTAATTTCTGTTGTACACAAACAGATTTCTCTCTGGCGTTTTGACCTTGAGAACCCTCCAGCTCTGATTTTCTTATATTAAACCCATCCTTGTTGGCTATCAGACTTCTGTGACAAAAACTTGTAGATCAGGACCTTTATTACTAACTACTAAATTTGGGGTGAAAACAGCTCAGCTCGCTGTAGGAACCTGAACACCAGACTGTCTCCTCTTCACTCTGTTTCTTCTTCCCTCTCTTTGCTCCCTCATTTTTTAACCCTCAGCCTGAGGGCTACCTTGATGAAATTCCCATCTACTTGTTCCTTAGGGGCCTTAAGTGCTTTTCCCAACCTGCCTTGCAGAAGATGTCCTGGTCTTTTCTCATTGGTTTGCAAGTTTCTTGAAAGGCTGTTTACTTCACATACCACACCGTACCACACCGTACAGCACTGCACCACACTGTCATGGCCCCTGCATAAAACTGCCATTTGTTAAATGTTAACCAAATGAAAACTGAATGTAAAAGGAGAAGGTGGCATTTGGTGTCGGGAGGAGCTGGAGGAATCAAAGATTATAGAATCATGGTATTTTAGACTTCTAAAAAGCTGTAGGATCATTTCTGCGAATAAAGTCTTGTAGAGAATCATAATTAAATGAGAACTAAAATGAAAATTATCAGAGTGAACAAGATAGGAGGGAAGAGCGGAGCCCATTGGTCACTGCCGCCTAGCCCTTACCTTTCATGGGGCTTCTGAGACCTTTAGACTTCCAGGGAAAGTAGTTTCCAAATAGTTTTGTCCATCAGTTCTCCCAAATGATGAGAAAATAAGGCCTGAAACTGGCTCTCAGAAGTCCTGTGGCGCACCTACAGCTTACTATCAAATGTATACCTTTTTCACTTCGCCATAGTAGTATTATCTCTAACGAATTTAAACTGTCTAATGAGAGCCTTGCAGTGTTTGAAGATGGTCTTGTAGCGATGTTCATAAAAGAACTGGTAATTCAGGTTTACATTTGGTGCACAGGGCAGAATTAGCTGTTTTAGAATTGTAGCTGGAGCCTTTGGGGGATGGGTAAGATTCTCAGAGTAGAGAGGCACAACAACTGAGAATGTAGCTCAGACGTCCTCTGGATGTGCACACCATTCCTCCTGGGTAGCAAGTTTCCGCAGTCTTCTCTGACTTCCTGGACAGAACCAATGGTATTCCTCCCAGCCAGAAACAAGACATAGCCAGCAGAATCCTGGACTGCAGGGAGGTAACACATGAGCTGGACCCCAAGAGAGTAGCATTCTGCTGAGGGTAAACAGTGGGAGAATAACTTCCTTCTTCAGCAGGAGTATTCCAAGACCTGTTCCCTTGTCTTCTCCCTCAGATATGTGTTACAGGACGGGAGCCCGTATATGCGCTCCATGAAACAGATTGCAAAGGAAAAGCTGAAAGCCAGGCACAACAGAACTGCATTTGAAGAAGTGGAGGAGGACCTGAGGCTGTCCCTGCCCCCTCAGGAGGAGGAGTCTGTCAAGGACACAATACCAGATCAACAGTTAGATTTCAGGCAGCTCTTGATCCGCTATAAAGGTGATGTGCCTCCTTGGGGAATGGTATTAATTCTTTCCCCCCATGGTCCAGAACAAGGAAAATAGGACTTTTGTTTTATTGCCTTAAGTTTGTCAGAACAACTTTAAACTTAAAAAAATCAACAGTTCCAATGCATAGATTACAGCTACCATACCTGCCAATAGGGTAAAAAGGAAAGCCAGCTGACCCTGCAGAAGGAGTAACAGTTAGAGGCTTTCCTTACAAAAGAGGATGGGGGGTAGAGGGAAATAGGAAGAAGAACAGGAAGGGTGGCTGGGACCTGGCACTAGTCTCAGCTTTAAGGACAAAGACCAAGTAGTACCCTGGACTTCCTGTGTGTTCAGTCTCTGATCATATGTATATCAGGCCACACAGGAAGGAACAGTAACCAGTTGCAATGTGTCACAGGAGGAGGGGATCCCTGACAATACAAATAAAATTATTTAAAGGAGGAGTTTTTAAAGCTGTCATTTTACTTTTGATTTTAATTTTTTGGGACAGAGGTTTTACTGTGTTGTACAGGCTAGCCTTGAACTCCTGCTTCAGCCTCCCATGTAGCAGGTCCATAGGCATATGCTGTTATACCCAGCTAAAATATGTTATTTTAAGTCTGTATAGTCAGGAGGTGATGCACACGCCTTTAGTCCCAGAACTCAGGAGGATGTCTGTGTTTGAGGCTGGTCTAGTCTACAGATTGAGATCCAGGATAACCAGTGCAACACAGAAAAACCCTGTCTCAAATTAAATTGGGACAGAGGTTTTACTATTAAAGTCCACCATGTATATTGCTAAAGCTGGCTAGTAAAACTTACTTGATCCTTAAATAGTTTCAAAATACCTCTCCATGAGTAACTACAGAGGGAATTAATAACAATTAGGGAAGAATCTTAATAAATGATCAAGTTAACCACCAATAATGGAGCAAAGACTGCAGACTTCAGTCATGCACTGAAAATGCAACATTTGTGATATTTAGTCAAAGATGCATGATTTAATTAGATTATAGGGAAATATCAGATAAAGCAGATAGAGGGACACTCTACAAAATAGCCTTTGAGCTGTCAGGGTTGGGCTGGGAAGGATGAGTGAATAACAGTACTTACTATACAAGCCTGAGGCCTTGAGTTCAGATCCCTAGAACCCACATAAAAACCAGGCATGTCCATGAGTGTCAGTAGGACACTGGAGAGTCAGTCTAGCTGACGCTGGGCTTCAGCTCCAGTGAAAGACTATAAGAACTGATGAGAGCTGAGGGCTTAGAGATTCTTACTGGAGCATGTGGGGACAGACATTACAGGTGTGGAGGAGCTTTTTTCTTTTTTCTTTTTTTTTTTTTTTTTCATTTTTTTCCAAGAAAGGATCTCACTATTTAGCCTAGGCTGTTCTGGAACTTGCTCTGTAGACCAGGCTGACCTCAAACTCACAGAGATCCTCCTGCCTCTGAACTGGCTACTCTTCCAGAGGCTCTGAGTTGATTGCCAGCAACCACGTGGTGGCTACAACTGTCTATGTAATAAGACCTGGTGCCCTCTTCTGGCATGTAGGTGTATATGCAGGCTATATACATGATATACTATACATGATAAATAAATAAATTTATAAATGTATAAATAAATATCTTTATTTATTTATTTATTTTCATGCAGCAGTGTTTTGTCTGCATGTACAGCTTGTGTGAGGGTGTCAGAACCTGGAGTTACAGACAGTTGTAAACCGCCAGGTGGGTGCTGGGAATTGAACCTGGGTCCTCTGGAAGATCAATCAGTGTTCTTCACCACTGAGCCATCTCTTCAGCCCATAAATAAATAAATCTTAGGAAGAAGAAAAAAAAAAGAAGAAGAAAGGAAGTACTTCTGTAAAGTAGCATTTTCTGAGGGAATAAAAGAAAATGTTCACTAACTAAGTAGGTTAAATGTGGACTCCTGTGCTATTAAACCAATCCAAGATTCATCTGCCTCCCAGGTATAAGTGTAATTATTCTGACTTTTTACCTTTCTTTCAGGGGTGAGCAAGTCAGTCATCAAGACAATGTCTGTCATGGACTTTGAAAGGGTCAACTTGGACTTAATAGAGGCCTTGTTAGAGTGGATCGTGGACGGCAAACACTCCTACCCACCAGGTGATGGTCCTCCCTTCTAGGCCCCAGTGAGCCACAGAAAACACTTAGTTCTTGGAAAACTGCAAGTCTGGTCCTGAGTGAGTCTGTGCATGCTGTACACAAGACCCAGGGCACTGGGTAGGACTCCAAGCTTTGAGGGCTTCACTATTCAGGGGTCTTATACACTTGACTAAGTCCTTACCTTTTCTTAACTTTAATTCCTTTCTTTTAAAATGAAGGCAGTAGTAGATCTTGTATAAGGCTCTCTCAACTCTTGAAAGAACAAAGTGAGCTAGGTGCAGTTCAGTGGTGGACAGAGCAAAGGTTTGTTCCCCAGCATCAATACAGAAAAGTTAGGATTAAAAACAACTAAAAGTAGAGAATGGTCAGAAGGTGGTGGTACACATCTTTCATCCCATTACTCAGGAGGCAGAAGCAGGCAGATCTTGGACTTTAAGGCCAGCCTGGTCTGCATAGTGAGTTTCAGGATAGCCAGGGCTATACAGAGAAACTCTGTTTCCAAAAAACACAGACAGAAAATAGAGGGTGAAAGATAGCACAGTAGTTAACAGCACTTGTTGCTAACTTAGAGGACCTGAGTTCAGTTCCCAGCACCCATGTTGGACAGTTCATAACCTATAACTCCAGCTCCAAGGAGATGAAAGCCTCTGACCTCCAAGGGCACCCATACTAACATGCATGTATCCACACACAAATGCATAATTTATATGTGTGTGAAAATTTTAAAAAATAAATAAATAAAAATAGGGCTGTGTATGTAGCTGAGCTGGTAGTGTGCTTGGCTAGCATGCAGAGCAGCTCTAGTGGCTCATAAACCAGAATGGTGGTCCATGGACCCCATCACTTGGGAGGCAGAGACAGGAGGATCTAAAGCTCCAGGTCATCCTTGGTGTCCAGGTCCTCTCTTGGCAGATCCTCACATTATTTGGGTTTCTGCACACATGTCCCCATTGTAGACCACCCTGACTTGTCCTCACTGTCACTCTGTCATAACAGCCAAAATAACTAGTATTTGACACTGTCTAAAATATTATGTTTACTGATCCTTCAGTAGAATGTAAACTTAAGAGCAGGGATGTTGCCAGGTGTGGTGCACACACCTTTAGTTCCAGCACTAGGGAGGCAGAGGCAGGTGGATCTTGAGGCCAGCCTGGTCTGTATTGCAAGTTCTAGGACAGCCAGGGCTACACAGCCAGGCTAAACCCTGTCCTGAGAATATGTGTGTGTGTGGGGGGGGGGGGGGGGTGTCTTGTTCACCCTGTATTTTTTAGCCCCTAGAAATATGTTTGGAACATTTAAATATAGAACTTTTTTGTTGCTTGGGGGTTTTGTTGTTGTTAGTTTGTTATTTTGGGGGTCTATTTTTTTTTTTGGTAGTGATTCTGTTTTTATTTATTACATATGCACTATTGTGTCTGCATGTATGTCTGCAGGCCAGAAGAGGGCGCTAGATCATTATAGATGGTTGTGAGCCACCATGTGGTTGCTGGGAATTGAACTCAGGTCCTCTGGAAGAGCAGCTATCTCTCCAGCCCCAGAACATTTTTTTAAGACAGGGTCTCAGTATGTATCATTAGCTCGTTATGTAGACCAGGCTGGCCTTGAAGGCACAGAAATCCACCTGTCTGTGCCTTCCAAATGCTGGGATTAAAAGTATGCACCACCATGCCTAGCTAAAACAAATTTTTGTTGAAGGATTGAGTGCTGATTAAGTGGAGTAATAAAATTCATTAAAGACCAATAAAAGACCTTATATGCTTCTGACATATTACTTATGAGAATGATAATGGCTGTTTTCTCAACTTTATCATCATGAGACATTTTCTAAGGAGACTTGAAAGCCAGGTAAATTTTTAAGTTCCTTGTTTCTTGTCTCTAGGCTAATGTATTACTAATGGACTGGTGACCTGGTTTAATTCCAAAGAAAAAGATTTACTGAAAACAAAATCACCAGCATGGTGGCACAGGCTTTAAATCCTAGCCCTTGAGAGGCAGAGGCAAGCAGATCTCTGTGAGTCCAAGGCCAGCCTGGTCTACAGAGTAACAAAGCAGATCCAGATTAGCTAGGGCTACACAGTGAAACCCTGTCTCAAAAAATAACGAAGAATCAGTAATGTATTTGTGAATATCAGAGCTATCTCTGACAGGTGGCCAAGCAATGAGGGAGAAATAGAGCATAGAAAATAGGTACAAATTTAGACAAGCTTCACATCTCTCCGTAGATTATTTTACTGCTGTAAATCTGTGTCATTTTAGTATAGAGGAGCATGGGATGTGTACTGGAAAGAGCCTGGATCTGGGGCCGGAGACAGAATGTTTAATGAGGCACTCAGTTTAGCAATTCCAGCCCAGCCAAAGGACTGAGTCGCGTGTTTCCATTCTGATGCCCTTCTTACTGAAGGGTGGTTATAAATGCCAAATGAGGTAATGTGAGTGAGAAAGAGCATCACCATAAGACTTCTGTTTGGCTCTCCTCTATTTTGGCGTTGATTTAGATTCCATCTTTGTTTCATGGGGAGAGTAAGCATGGCTGTAGGCAACAAGTTTTGGAGGCCCTGTTGTATATCCATGCTACACAGCTGAGCTAGGCAGGCTGCTTCCATATGTGAGATGGAGGGAGACATTAATGAGGAGGTTATCAGCTGTTTCCATGAATGAAGCACAAGAGGAACCCCGCACTTGGGAGACTGAGGCAGGAGAATCAACATGGGATCAGGGCCAGCCTAAACTACAGAGTGGGTTCCAAGGCCACCTGAATAACCAAGTGAGATTCTGTCTCAAAAACTACAAAATAAAGTAACTATTGGAGAGGGATTGGCTGCTGGGACAGAGATACACTATAATCTGTTATTGTTGCTGATTTTCCTTAATGGACAAGTTAAAAGCCATCAATGGTTCATAAGACATGGCTAATTAATATACTATCTCTTTCAAATGTGTCTGAATTTAGATAACCAGATCAGAGTTTCTTTTTTTTGTAGCCAGTAAAATATATGGATTTCATTAACAAAAGAATCTTCATAACCATAGAATTAGAATGCCAATGGCCAGGGCACCAAGGAAATACGTTGAAGAGCTTAGCTGAGCCTAATGTGTGCAATGTGCTGTTTTTGGTCCTTGGATGATACATGCACACTTGCATGCTTGCACGAACACAGAGCTTGGCTAGTTCTTCTAACTTAAGGCATGCTTTTCTATACCTCAGTTTTCTAAGTGGAAAAGAGTAATACTACTCTACTTTGTCCTTATTAAGTCAGAGTATATACAGAAATGTGATTTCATATTTGTTTAAATAATGAGGCTTTACAAAGAAAGACTGACAGTGAAAACTAATCATCTTATTGGCTTAAGAACAGTTTGTAACCCATACTGTCTTCCCTGTTCATTTGTCCTGTCTCCTTTTAACCCAGGTGCTATACTTGTGTTTTTACCGGGGCTAGCAGAAATCAAGATGCTTTATGAGCAGCTGCAGTCTAACCCTCTTTTCAACAACAGACGCAGTCATAGGTAAGTCACAGGCTTTCTAGCCATGGTCATCCACCGCAGCCACCTATAAAGGCCCGAGCAGAAGGGTCCCATGGTCCTCACCGTCCTTAGACCGTGTTGTCAGCTCTCAAACATGTGCTTCTTTATGCCAGCTGGAAAGGGACAGGCCTCTGTGCTCCAGGAAATGTCCCTCCATTCCATCAAGGACTGACATTTCTCTCCACTTATCATAGTGACTCAGCAAATCTGCATGTAATTTCAGTTGCTAGATCCCTGAAGAGGAGGGGAAGGTGGTGAAAGTCAGCATTAATAATAACAAAGAAATGCTGTCATTTTGAGGGAAAGTAACTTTTCACCAGTTCCCAGATGTGCCTTCACATACAAGGGCAAAGCTAGCTAACAAACACTCCCTAGAATTAGCAATGAATGCCCTAACCTGCATCACTCTTGGCTCCCTCTCTGAATTTAGGCTTGTTACTTATGCCAATCATTCATTCTTCTCGGCATTAACCCCCAATGTTTCCCAAATTGGCAAAAGGTTTTCGTAGGATCAGAAGGAGCCTCACACTGAGAAGAGCTGGGCCTTGAAGACTGCCGAGATGCTGCAGATTAATTAATCTCAGTAGAAATTCACCCACTCCACTTCAATTTAAATGTGGTCAGAACCCTTACTTTGGTTTTATTTCTTTCTAGATGTGTTATCCATCCACTTCACTCATCTTTATCCAGTGAAGAGCAGCAGGCAGTGTTTGTAAAACCTCCAGTAGGTGTAACTAAGATTATAATTTCCACCAACATTGCTGAGACGTCCATAACCATTGATGATGTTGTTTATGTCATCGATTCCGGGAAGATGAAGGAAAAGAGGTATTCTCTTTTGGTGAGGTGACAGAGGCACTACAGATACCTCACTTAGCTGTTATGGTTTGATGCTAAGGTACTCTGTAAAGGAACACTGTATGTGATTCCATGGCCAGCATCATGAATGTTAAAGTTAAACCAGGATGCAAAATTTAAAGTTTTACCTCAGAAGCAATGGATTCATTTTCCTGTGTGTGTGTTTGATGTGCTTGGGTGAAAAGGAAATGATTAAAGAGAATGTATGTAGTGGTGTGTGATCACATTTAAAGCACCACTAGTTATACCACAGTCCTAGAGTACACAGAGTTCTGTGTTCCTCTGTAGGAGTAAGGTGGTTTGTCTGAAGTAATAAGACTGTTTGTTCATGCCCAGTAGTCTTGGCAACATTTTTTAAAGTAACGCAGTGATGTACTTGCAGGAACTATGTTCAATCCCCAAAACCATTGGGAGTAGGGAGGGAGGGGAGCAGGGAGGGAGGGCAGAAGGGAGGGAAGGGAAGAGAAAGAAAAAGAAAAGGCTAGATGTGGTGGTAGCTCTGGGGAAGGGGAAACGGGCAGATCACTGAAGCTCACTGGCCAGCCAGCCTACCCTACTTCGTGAGAGAGAGGACAGGGCCTAGAGAATTCCAGCCAGGCTTATTCTCTGCCGTACATACACATACTCACGGCATAATTCAACCTTTCCTCTAGATACGATGCCGGCAAAGGGATGGAAAGCCTAGAGGACACATTCGTGTCCCAAGCCAATGCTCTGCAGAGAAAAGGGCGAGCCGGCCGTGTTGCCTCTGGAGTCTGCTTCCATCTGTTCACAAGCCACCACTACAGCCATCAGCTTTTAAAGCAGCAGCTACCAGAGATACAGCGAGTGCCCCTGGAGCAGCTGTGCCTGAGGTGACATCCTGACTTGGGTGCTTCCAACAAGTCCATGCTTCTTGCTCTATTTACACTTCATGTTCTCTTTTTCTAGTAGAAGACGTTTTGCTAAGAATAGAGTAGATGAGCTCATTCATTTGCAAATAAAGCATATTACACGCAGCCCCTCCTTTCCTTTAACCTTTTCCACAGAGTCTCACATTTGCAAAGCGTGGCCCTACACTAAAGCTCAAAAATGTATTCTAAGCCAGGAAAGTAACTTGACTTGCCGGAGAATTAATGTACTTTATTCCACGGGAAGGAACATCTACGGCCTCTATCAGTTAAAGAAAATAATCAAAGCTTACAACACTATTATTAGCTAACAGATTCAGTGTGCATTCCTGTAAATATATGGCCTTTCTCTGTCCTGCCTGGCCCTGCAGCAGCTTATAAAATAATCACTCAGAGGCTTCATATTACAAACCTTTACTATGGCTCAGGCTTATTATAGCTAGCTCTTACATCTTAAATTCACCCATTTCTAGTAGTCTATGTATGCACATGTCTTGTGGCTTTACCTGTGTTCTATTACATCTTGCTTCTTGGAAGGCTCACAGACTCTTCCAACTCCACCTTTCTTCTCCTGTATCTGTTTGGATTCCCTGTCTAGCTATATCTGACCTTGCCCTAGGCCAAAGCACTTCTTTATTAACCACATATTCACAGCATAGAGAAAGACCATCTCACAGCACACACCTTTAATCCCAGAATTTAGGGGGCAGAGCATTTAGGGGGCAAATCTCTGTAAATTTGAGGCTAGATTGGTGTACAGATCTAGTTCCAGAGAAACCAGGGCTACACACACAAACCCTATCAGGAAAAACATGAACAATTCAACGTTTATGAAAAATAATTGCTTGGTGATATATAAGAAGTGAAAATTATCCATGCTTTTTTGTTCAGTTGTTAGCCTGGAGAGAAAAAAAATAACCAAGGGGTAAGGATTCCATTAATAAAGTTCTTTTAATTTAATGTTTTAAGTTCTGGGATTGAACCCAGGACTTTGTGTATGCTAGTCAAGTACTCTGCCACTGAGTTAGAATCCCAGCCCTCGAGTCTTCCACGTAGGTGCTATACTAGAGGAGACAGCAGCACTGTCCACAATTAGTCTTAAGTGGAAAAATGGAGGAAGAAGCCAGGCAGAACGGCATCGATAATCCCAGCACCTGAGAGTAAGGTGGGAGGAAGGACCCTGGCTCTGAAGCCAGCAGTATCAGGTGTACAGTGAGAACCCATCTCAGGAGGAAGGACAGACAGTGGGGAAGGGCAGCTCCTCTGCACTGAGGTAGTGGGGAGGGTCTGAGAGAACTTGGGAAGTTGATTGACTTGTAAAGGATGAGAGAAGGAAAATGTAGCACCTGGAATGTACAAGATGTTATTGAAATGCTCAATAGTAAAAAGATGGGAATCCTATATCCAGCATAGTTCTTTTTCCTTTTCCTATTTGAAATTTCAGTACAGTCATCACTGCCAGTGCATCACTGGAGTGAAATACCTCAGGTGGAAATAAACTGAGTACCAAATAATGTACACTAATGGAAAGCATCTGTAGTGTCTGAGTTGTAGTATCTAAATTATAAGGCCAGGCATGGTGGCACACACCTTTAATCCCAGCACTCAGCAGGCAGAGGCAGGCAGAACTCTGAGTTTGAGGCCAGCCTGATCTACAGAGTGAGTTCCAGGACAGCCAAGGCTACACAGAGAAACCCTGTCTCAGAGGAAGAAGGTGTGTGTGGAGGGGTACATTTTCAGGATCATGTGGTAGTTCTAATTTTAGTTTCTCTGAGGAGCCTCTTCCAGCTGTACCATTTTACATTCCCATCAGCAGTATACAAGATTTCCACATCCTCACTAACACTTCTTTACTATTTGAATTCTCCTTCACAATTTGAACCCACTGTTAAGAGAAAAATGCAGTTTTGGAAGTTTTTAGAAATTTCTGAACGTGGCTAAGTTCAGAACCTAGAGTGCTTCTGTAGTTCATTGCTAAGAAAACTAGAGGACAAGAGACTTTGAAGTGTTGTCTTTAAAGCAGCAGTGATGCCAGGTATGGTGACCCTGCCTACAATCCTACTGGGAAGGCTGCCTATGTATCCCCGAGCCAGGAAGTAATGTGTGGTTTAGCAAGCGCTTCTCTGGCTGAGATTGATGGCTGAGTAATTAAGAGCACTGCTGTCTCCCAGAAAAGCCTGGTTCAGACCCCAGCAGCTCCAGACAGTTCGTAACTCCAGCTCTAGGGCATCTTACACTTCTAGGCTCTGATGTCACCTGCACTCATGTGCACACACCCACATGAGGATACATACACAATTAGAAATGATTAAACCAATTTTTAAAAAAGCATTTATCTTTCTCACTCAAGAAAAGTTATTCCTCTGCTTCATTCTGCCAGATAGATATCGAATTTACAAATTATTATTTTCTTTTTCAGAATTAAAATTTTAGAAATGTTTAGCTCTCATAATCTTCAATCTGTGTTCTCTCGGCTCATTGAACCACCACATATCGATTCTCTTCGTGCCTCAAAAGTGCGGTTGCGAGACTTGGGAGCCTTAACTCCAGATGAAAAGCTGACCCCGCTGGGTTATCACTTGGCCTCTCTGCCAGTGGATGTGAGGATCGGCAAACTGATGCTTTTTGGGTCTATCTTCCGCTGTCTGGACCCTGCTCTCACCATTGCTGCAAGCTTGGCCTTTAAGTCCCCTTTTGTAAGTGAACATTTGTCTAAATTGCAGTTTATGTCACAGGTCTGGAAGGAATCTTTAGGCTTCAGAGGTATGTAAGCCTTCTAAAAATTTGTTTGTATGTGTGATGTGAAAGTATATTTATTTTCCCACCCCCACCCCCAAAAAACCTTGGGAATTAGAAGTATAGCTATTAAAATAATGTGGTTTTTGTTTACCATTGCTTATTGTAGAAAAATAAAATAAAAACAGTAAACAGCAGGTACCCCATATATATGTGGGGGGGGGGGGATGTGAAGATGCATATTCTGGAGGCAGAGGCAGGATGACCACCAAATTCAAAACCAGCTTAGTATACATAGCAAGTTCCAAGCCAGCCAGAGCTTCACAGTGAAACTATCTTAAAAACAAAACAAAACAAACACACACACACACACACACACACACAAAAAGGGTGGGGTATGAGGGGGCAAAGAGATGGCTGAGTTCAGAGCACTGACTGCTTTTCCAGATGACCTGGGTTCAATTCCCAGCACCCACATGACAGCAGCTCTCTCTGTAACTCCAGTTCAGGGGATGTGACTCCCTCACACAGACACATGTAGGCAAAACTCCAATGCACATAAAATAAAAATAAATCATTGCAAAAAGAAAGAAGCAGCCAAACAAATCCCAAAAGAACATGAGGAGGCCTTTGATGGCTATCTTATGCCATTTACTACTAAAAGAACAGAATTGCTTACCTTGGGCTCATTATGAGCTCATAGAAGGAAAAGGCCATTCATTAGCTTCACTATCATGCTTGCCTTGAATGAGCCTTCCCATGGAGTAGTACACTTTGTACCATGCAAGATGCCTTCCCTAGGTAGTGGGTTTCAGCAGTAGGAAAGTGCCATTTGAAACCTCAGCTAAACTATCCTGAAAATCCATTTCCCTCATTTAGGTGTCTCCCTGGGATAAAAAGGAAGAGGCCAATCAGAAAAAGCTGGAATTTGCATTTGCAAACAGTGACTATCTGGCCCTTCTGTGTGCATACAAGGTAAGGTAACCTCGGGGCTTAAGGTTGTAGCCACAGTTGGCACCAATGTCAAAGGAAGTTCAGCTCGATTCTTTCCACATTAGGGTTGGCAGCTGAGCACAAAAGAAAGTGCGAGAGCGAGTTATAATTACTGCAGACAGAATTTCCTGTCCGGAAGAACTCTGCAGGTAAGTTGCTGCTATGCCATTCCTTCCTTCATTTCCACAGCAGTGGCTCGCAAGTTAGACAGAGGGCTGGCAGCTTCACCTCACTTGGCCTGTCTGGACGGTGGAAATGCCCTTTCTTGGTTTTCTTGGCTATGCAGGGTGGGTTCCTGAAGTAGGTGACATGGGGCTGTCAGTATGAAACTGTCACCTGACCTGTTTTTCACATTGCTGAATGTAGGTTTCAGTATTGTGAGGGACAGAGCAGAATATCAGCATGGTGAGGATGGCTGTTTATTGGAAGTCCATTGCCCCAGTTATTAGAGCAGGTATTAACCTGGATCCTTAAAGCCCTGAATTGTGTGCCAAATTCTGTGCTTATATATGTATGCACATTGCTCCCAGGATATTAACGACAGCTCTCACCACATTCTGAGTGGAGTCTGTATACCGAGTAAGGTTTTCATGTGTCCACCAGAACATACTGTTTGTCAGTGGTGAGCATAGAAGTCATGCTGGAGCAGATAGATTTCTACAAGCTTGGTTTTACTAAAGGCTGAGACTTCCGAACATAATGGGACATAAAATCAGTGTTCTTGGGACTTGTGCTCCCTGCCTATTTCTTTCCTCCGTCAGATAAGCTATGCCAGAGTAGAGACCTTACCTGTTTGGTTCAGACTGCTGATATGGACAAATTGGGGTTTCCAGCCTGCTAGGCAAACCCTCTACCACCCCTATATGCCTCTGGTTTTTGAAGTGATGGCTCTCCCTGTGTTGCTGAGGCTGTCCCTGAACACCTGACTCACTCTCTGCCTTCCGAGTAATGAGACTGCAAACATGAGCCATTTAGTACTTGCAGCCTGTATTTGAGAGAAGCCACAAGGCAAAGACATTTGTACTTTTTAGTGTCTGAATCTAAAACACTTGATAGCATCCCCATGCCCAGAATCACTGTGATCCAGTAAAACCACCAAGTAGAAAAAGAAGAAAAGTTCTGCACATGAGCTCTGGTGAGAAAAACACCCACTTGGGTTAGCTAAGGAACTGACGGGACTTGGATAGAAACACAAACAGAATCAAAAGCTAAAGCAACAAACAGTCCACAAGCAAAATCAGTTATTGATTTTGACCAGCCCAAGAATTTGCAAGAAAATTGGACCTACCACACTCCAGTTAAAGTGTGTAAAATGTAACATGGTGTTCAAGAAATGATCATCGGTTTTTCAGTCTTTGGATTTCCGTGTGCTCACTCCATCTGCCACTTTGTAGTAAGTGAAAACCACCTTTTAAAAATGATGTTCTGCTGAGCGGTGGTGGTGCACACCTTTAGTCCCAGCAAATGGGAGATAGAGGCAGGCGGATCTCGGAGTTTGAGGCCAGCCTGGTCTACAGAGAGTTCCAGGACAGGCTCCAAAGTTACACAGAGAAACCCTGTCTCAGAAAAACCATAAATAAATGAATGAATGAATGAATACATACATACATACATACATACATACATACATACATACATACATACATACATACATACATACATACGACAGATAAAGATTAGCCCTCTATCTTGTTAGGTTGTCTGTCTGCCCTCATTGCCAATCACTGATATTACATGTTTATGAGCCATTCACCTTTGATGTGTTATTGCTGCTTCTTTTAAAAGTTTGTTTCTTCTTTCAGGAAATGGCCAGCCTCAAAAGACAATTTACTGAGCTGTTGTCTGACATAGGGTTTGTGAAAGAGGGACTCAGAGCAAGGGACATTGAAAAAAGGGCTCAGGGAGGAGATGGTGTCCTGGATGCCACAGGAGAAGAGGTAAAGAATGTGTCCTTGTATTGTTTTCACCTAATTCCAATAGCATGTGACTGAAATATGAACTGTGGCATTGTGGCCATTCTTCACTTCAGCCCACAAACGTGTCAGCTAACACTGATGAGATCAGGAGTTTTCTGTTATTGTCAACATTTGTTTTGTGTTTAAATTTCACACTTGTTCTTGATAATTCTGTAATTAACCAAGGAGTCTAGTAATGTTTTCTCAAAACAGGCCAGCCTTTTCCAACAATGTCTTAGGTATAATTATAGAAAGTACTTCCAGATGAACTTATGTTCCTTTGTCTAAAAACACTTAGTATTTGCCAGGAGGGTCTGAGTGTCTCACACACCAGACTCTCTTTCCTTGTGCTTGTCAATGCTGCCTGTATTTGTTTGTTTAAACCTGTACAAAAAGATTCACTTAGATCATGCTGGGAGCCTTCGGGCTTGGCACCGATTTTTCTTTGGCTCCCTTACCCACATCACAGTCAAGAACATTGGCTTCATAATTGCTTTGCATGCCTGGAATTGTGGGCCTTTTAAAATACATCCTGTGTGACTATGATCTGGGAGATTTATTTTCTGCTTAAAAAGAAGTTTTATAATTGATAGGAAGGTAGATACTTTTTTGTTGTTGTTTTAAAGATAGATATCAAACAAAATATGATGGTTAGGCGTGGTGGTACACACCTGTAGTCCTAGCACTGGGGCAGCAGAGGTAAATATATCTCTATGAGCTCCTGGCCAACCAGGGCTACATAGTGAAACTCCGTCTCACAAAGAAAAAAGAAAGAAAAGATGTTAAAACATCTTATGGATAATGCTGTGCTTCTCTCACAGGCGAACATAAACGCGGAGAATCCTAAGTTGATATCAGCAGTGCTGTGCGCTGCTCTGTATCCAAATGTAGTGCAGGTAACTACACTTTTCCTGAACCTTCCTGTGTCTTGTTTTATGAGTAACTAAAGGATGAACTTAAAATATGTCCATTAGACATCTTAAAGAGATCACACAGACCACAAGGTTTCCCAATGCTCTGAGTAAGTCCTTAAATTACCACTGTGGGTAAGAATAAAATTTACATATCATCTCAACTGTGCTATATTTCTAGGACTCTTAGAGAAAATTTGCAAGTATGCACCAAGATACAGCAAGAAGAATATTTACTCAGCAGACCATCTAAATTTACAATAGCGTCTACTGGGTATGGTGGTGCACACCTATAGTCACTGCACATGAGAGATGGAGGCAAGAGGATTGGAAGTTCAAAGGCAGCCTCAGCTACACAGGTCAAGGCCACATGGACAACATGAAACCCTCTCTTAAAAAAAAAAAAAAAAAATTGACAGGCTGTGGTGGCAAATGCCTTTAATCCCAGCACTTGGATGGCAGAGGCAGGTGGATCTCTGTGAGTTCAAGGCCTAGTCTACAGCATGAGTTCCAGGACAGGCCAAGGCTACACAGAGAAACCCTGTCTTTAAACAAATAAATAAGTAAATAAACGAATGAATAAATAAGGGAGTTTAATAGTGAAATTATACATACTTACAATAGGTATTATATAACTTTTGATAACTGTTCTTTAGGAAAATCTTGAACAAATATTATAAGTGTGTTCAATATACAAAGTTTAAAAAACATGCTATACAGCTAGACAGTGGTGGCTCACACCTTTAATCTCAGCACTAGGGAAGCAGAGGCAGGCAGATTTCTGTGAGTTTGAGGCCAGGCTAGTCTACAAAATAAGTTCCAGGGCGGCCAGAGAAACCTTGTCTCAGAAAAGAAAAGGAAAGGAAAGAAAGAAGAGGGAAGGGAGGAGGGAGGAAGCTTTACAACAGTCCTGGGCCAGAGATAGCTCAGTAGTCAGTGGGGCGCTGGGTAATGGCACTTGCCTTGAAGCCTACTACCTGAGTTTGATCCCTGAGAACAGCTGTTCTCTCAACTCCACATTTGAGGCCAACCAAGGCTACATTAGTAAGTTTCAGGCTAACCTAGGCTGGATAGTAAGACCCTACCTTGAAAAACTGAAACAGAAAAAGAAACAAAAACTATTCGAACAAGACTTGTTTGTGCCAAAGGATAAGTCCTGTAGTGAAAATGTGTTTCTATTAAATACTTGTATAGGTCAAGACCCCAGAAGGAAAGTTCCAGAAGACCAGTTCTGGAGTTGTTAGACTGCAGCCAAAGTCAGCTGAGTTGAAGTTTGTTACGAAGAATGATGGATATGTGCACATTCACCCTTCCTCTGTGAACTATCAGGTGAGAATGTTTCCTCTGGCACACCCTCAGGAGAAGTGCAGGTTCTAAAGCACACCAGCCCTATGCCCTGACTTGCAGTGCCCTCCAGCAGTGTATGGACTCAGAACGTTGAATCTGTATAAATAGACTGACAAGCTGTTTCTGGAAAGGTGTTCCATGTTGAGAAAATTTCACTGTATACAAAAAGTGTTCATTCCTGCTCTCACATGAAAACTTTCTTTGCACTGGTTATTAGTCATGAGCTGCCTTCCCTGTAGGCTAAAGCCATCCATTGTCACAGGAGCCTAGTTTTCAAATCTAAAGAGTTCTACCCGGTCCTCAACACACTTGCTTCTTATGTGGATTTTGACATTGCAAACTTCCCTCCTCTTGAAACAATGTCCCCTTTGCTCCTGAAATGTCCCCTCCTGTCTCTCCTGGTCACTGTCTACTCCTGAGCCCTCCCACGACATGCCATCATGGCTTCAGCTGCCCGTGTGCTGACCCCAAGTCTATCCAGAGCTCAAGTGTTTTCTGAGCTTTCCTGCTGGGAAACAGCAGCTAACCTAAGTCACTGCAGATCAAACTCATCATCTTCCTGTCCACCCTTGTCTCTGCGTGTTTCTATTCTAGTAAATGCCACCATCTGAGTCAGAACTTGATGTCACAAAGACCTCTGCCACTTTTCTCCACACTGACTTAGTTGGGCACCAGGTTCAGGCTGTGCCAATGTTTGCCTCGTCTTAGCCCCACTGCCACATCCTCAGTGCAAATCCCAAACATCCGTCTCATGTCCAAAGTACTGTAAAATCTTCTGGGTCTCCCCAGCCTTCTGCCTTGCTCTTGTGAATAACGCGATCCTTTTCTTAAATCTTCATGTAGAAGAGTCTACTATAGACTCTCCTTGGCCTTTCACATCTGGCCCCAGCCCCTCAAAACCCACTTCCTCCGTCATTCTGCACACTGCGGCAGTGCATACAATGCAACAGTGTTCTCCCTACACCAACAGTTTGGAGTCATGGTAAGAACACACAGTTTCTGTCCCCAGAATGACGATCTCATTCCCCAGGAAACCCATGCTTACCCTAACACTTCACTCAGAATCACTTCCTGGTGGTGGTGTAGCTCAGTGATAGAGGACCTGCCTGTTATGGCAAGGCCCTGTGTTCAGTCCTCAGCACTTCTTTGAATTAACAGAATGTCTTTAGTTCTCTTTTTTTTTAAGATTTTTTTTTTGCTTATTTATTAATTACATATACAGTGGTTTTGCCTGCATATATGCTTGCATTCCAGATCTCATTCTAGATGGTTGTGAACCACCCTGTGGTTGCTGGGAACTGAACTCAGGACTCCAAAGAAAAGCAGCCAGTGCTCTTAACCCGTGAGCCATCTCCCCAGGTCCTCCTTAGTGTCCCTCTAAATTCCTCTATTTCCACTGTTCCATTGCCATTGAGTATGAATTTGTCCACTATTCTTACTATATGACTCTGTCCTAGAATTAGAAAATCCCTGAAGATAGGAGTGGATGCCTTTTTACATTCCCAGAGTCTAGCATGATGCATGGCTGACAGAGGCTCAGTGAAGCTTCCAGGAGAGATGGAGGAGGAAAAGAGAAAAGGACAGAGGAAGGGAGAGCTGGGCAGAGCAGTGCACGCCTTGATGTGCACTAGAGAGGCAGAGCAGGCCTGCTCTACACAAGGAGCTCCAGGACATCCAGAGCTGCACAGTGAGACCCTGGCTCAACACAAAACACCTCACAAGAGTAGAGGAGGAATGAGGTCGGTCTCAGGGCGCCATGAGGAAAGTGGTGGTAAACCATGCGAAGGTCCTCCTCAAGCTCAGAAAATCATCCACACGTCCCTGCAGTACCTGCTAGTCTGCCTCTGTGCTGGGCACTATTGTGGGCCACAGGGACAGTACATGAACAAGATCCTCCCTCAAGCAGCTTGTTTTAGCTGGAGAGATAGGTGGGAAATAAGCTAATATTGGCCAATGTCAAATGCCCTAGAGAAAAGATAACGCAGGTAGCGGGACTGAGAGGGCCTTTTCTACAGGGCCCTCCAGGAAGAACTCTGAGAAAACAGTCAGTTCCTGGATGATCTCTAGGAAAGAACATTCCAGTACAGGGAATAAGTTGGAAGACCATGAGGTAAGAGTGTTTGGGATGTTTCAGGATATGCAGGAAAGAAGAGATATAGAGATAATAAGTGGGGTCAAGTTGAGAGTGACAGGAGGTCTGCAGGGACAAACGGGCCAGGGTTGGGTCATGTCAAACCTTGTAGGGTTTTATATTTGTATCCTTTGGGGAACTATTGGAGTGCTTTGGCCATAGTTGAAAGGTCACTATGGCTGCCATGGAAAGAGGCTGTAAGAATGTGGGAGACTCAAGAGTGTGAGGTCAAAGGCAGTTCTGCAGTCATCCCAGTGGAAGGTGATGGTTCACCGTGAGATGGTGAGAGTGGAGTGTCAGCCCCTCCTCACTCTAAATACAGTGGCCAGGACATGATGACCCAGATGGAACCAGGGAGAAAAGAGCCTTACACACAGGGGGCTTGAACAACGGGGCAAGTGGGAATAAGGAGCCGGAAAGAGAATCAAGGATTCCCCTTTAGGTGTTGACTTGCAGAGTCCAGATTCAATTCCCAGCACCAACATGGTGGTTCACAGCTGTCCACAGCTCCAATTCCAAGGGATCTGATACTCTCTTCTCACCTCCCTAGACACACATACATGCAGGCAAAAACTCATGCATAAAGTAAAATGAATAACTCTAAAAAAAAATTTAAAACATTATATTATGTATACATGAATCATAACATCACAAAAAGCTCCATAAATATAAAACTTTAATGATGCATTAAAAAAAAATTGGGTTCTGATGAATTGGCTCAGCAGATAAAGGTGTTTCATGCCAAACCTGACAGCCTGAGTTCTGTCCCTGGGACCCTGACTGGAGAAGAGAATTGGATCCTACAAGTGGTCCTCTGACCTTTCTTTCCATGTGTGCTGTGGCACATGCATGCACTCACCTGTCCACACATACAAATAAAAATAATTTAAAAACGTATTTTTGAAAACTTCTTTTGGACACCACCAAAAAATTGGGTTTTGTTTGTTTGTTTTCTGGAGATTGAACCAAGGGCCTTGTGCATGCTAGGCAAATGCTTTATCAATGAGCTACATCCCCCCCCCCACCCTAACAATGAGATGTTTGCAGAGTGTTAGATGCTTATTAAATGTCTAAATGGATAGGCTAATGTGTAGTCACACATAAAAACATGAAGCTCAGCCTTGAAATCCACAGGACTGATGGGAATCATTGTCATCTGGGGTTTTATGTTACAGGTCAGACACTTCGACAGCCCCTACCTGTTGTACCACGAGAAAATCAAAACTAGCCGGGTGTTTATCCGAGACTGCAGCATGGTGTCTGTGTACCCCCTGGTCTTGTTTGGAGGAGGCCAAGTAAATGTGCAGCTTCAGAGGGGAGCATTTGTTGTCTCCTTGGATGATGGTTGGATCCGGTTTGTAGCTGCTTCCCATCAGGTAAAGGACTAGTAAATCTGGTTTTAAAGACTTAAGTTGGGAAGAGCTTTGGTAAGGTGAAATGAACAACATTCTGACGAGATGACAGAATGAGTGGACAGCAAGAAGAACCAACATGAAGCAGAGAAGGACTGTAAGTGCCAGGAAGTACCTGGGGCAGGGCCACCCAGAAGGGTTAGAATTGATGTAAAGGTTTAAAGTCAAAGTCTCAAGTATTTGGAAGGCTCAGGCAGGAGGATTACTGTGAGTTTGAGGACAACCAGGATTACATAGGAAAGCCTTGCTTCAAAAACAAACAAGCAGAATCTATAAAGATAGGGTGTTGGAACTTCCTTAATATTACACAACTAAGCAAAAATAATTGGCTAAAAATCACCCTGATCTTTCCATTACCATGAAAGAAAAAAGTAGTCAGACTGTAGCTCATTGGTAGGCTCTGGGTTTAATCTCCAAAACTACAAAAATAAAGCAATAAGTAATAATTAAATAAAATGAAAGGAACTATGTATAACAAAAGTCCCAAACACCAGGAAGCTGAGGCAGAGGATCAGTTGAGCCAGGTACTTAAGCCTGAACAACCTTATCTTTAGGGGGAAAAGCCTGAGAGTATACCTTAGTGGTAGAGCATGCAGTCAGCGTGTATAAGGCTTTGTACTACCCAAAAAAATGTGAAAAATAGGTGAGATTAATTTTAACATATTTTATTTAACCTAATATACCCAGCATGTTTTAAATTTCAGAATATAACCAATTTAAAAAGATACTGAGTTATGTTACATTTTCTTTTCATATTAAGTCTTTAAAGACAGTTGTGCATCTACACTATTGGTCCATCTTACTTTGAACCAGGCATACTTTATATGCTTATTAAACAACTACATGTGATTAGTAGCTATCATAAATCAAGGGGCCAGGCAAGGCTGGTTAGGTGCAGTAGCTCAATGACATTGAAGACCTACTCTGCTTGTGTGAGCAAGATGGCTGCAGTAGATTGTGGCTTCACATCTCTACAACAAGCCATATCAAAGAGGAAACAAATCTCCATGCCTAAAAGCTTGATTAAAGCTTCCTTCCTAATGTGTAGCAATAGCATGTTTTTATAATCCCAGTATTTGCATGCCCAGGTAAGTGGTTCATTTTGAGTGTGTGGCCATCCTAGGATAAACAGTAGGTTCAAGGTCACATAATGAGACCCTAGCTAAAACAAAATCAAAAACCCTTGCATCATGGTAACACCTATAATCCCACATCATTTCCCCCTTTCTGTCTAATCGAAAAGAAAGGCTTCAACTTCAACATTTAATTTAATTCAACATTTAATTTTTAATTCAAAAATTACATATAGCAAAACAGCTATCTAGCAGGAATTACAGCTAAAATATCTAGTCTATTTGTATTTAGCAAATTAAAGAAAATATTCTATCATATACTTTATCCTTTTAAGTCCAACTAAGGAAAACTATAATTACAACTATATAATCTTCAACTCTATCAAAGACTACAGAAGGATATTATATTATCTGAGTAAACAGGAATTGCATTGCAAGCAACCTCCAAACTCTAGAAATGAGAAAGACATATGGCTTCCCGAACAGTCACCCAAAGTTTCTTTGTAATGTTGGGGTGTCCATCCTTAGCCTAACAGGTCTAAAGTCTCTGGCAGACTTTTTAATGAAGCAGGAAATTTGAAGGACTGTTCCATCCATTTTGGCAAGGTTTGTCACTCACTTCTCCCTGTGTCCTACAGAATGTCTGGCAGTCTCTGTAAAACAGAAATCTGAAGGACCATCTCAGCTTGTCTGGCAAAGTTCAGAGGTCACTTTACTATGGTCCTGCATGTCCAGTTTATACTGTCAAGTAGTCAGACAAGAACAATCTCTTGCCTGATGGCTAATTTTTGCTACAAAAGAAAGTAAATTTCATGTGGAGTTTATTCATTGCCCATCATCCTGTTGAAGTATATTGGTGCTGCCAGAATCAGACATGTCTCACTGTCCAGAAAAGTCTAAGTTCTTAAAATATTTTAAATGCCATATTATGTAGGTCTTTGAAGTGTTTGAAGATTACCTATCTAGTTGAAATATATCTTTGTATACCTAGAAAACATAACTAACTTGACTATAATTGATTATTATAGATGAATAACTACTAATCTGCATTTCTTAATTATACATTACAATTTTAAATGAATTATGTAAACATATCTTAAACAGAAGTAGAAATATACATCCTTCATAGTCACCATTTGTGGCCTGAAGTTTCTGTACACTGTGAATTACTATTGGATAATAAAGGGACTGTTTTGCCCTATGGTGAAAATTTATAGGCAGGTGGGAAATCCAAGCATAAAGAGGAAGGAGGGCAGAGACAGAGAGACCCTGATAGCTGTTGGAGAAAGAGAGCGCTAGAGAGTTTACAGGCTGGGGCAAAAGGATAAAAGTCCCAGGCCACCCCAACTACATGGCAAGGGCTTATCTCTAAACAAATAATAAATGTGATAGAGATGAATTAATAATAGACATGTTTATAATGAGCCTCATTGGTTTGTTACAGAATCCTAAGTCATGATATCATAGTTTCCCTCTGGAAACCTTCCTCCTTGCTCCCAACACAGCTAATACTGGGCTTTCACTGCAGGTGGCTGAACTGGTGAAGGAACTTCGCTGTGAACTTGACCAGCTCCTCCAGGATAAAATTAAGAACCCAAGCATGGACCTGTGTACATGCCCTAGAGGCTCTCGGATTATCAGCATGATTGTGAAGCTTGTCAGCACACAGTAAGAACTGGGCCTGGGTGCCTGCTCCTCACCATCTCTCGTCACTTCTACCTCGGCCTGAAGACCGGACCTGGGGCTGGCCCTGGGGAGGTGGGGGCGCAGAGCCTGCCTGCTGAGCCAGCTGAGGCTCCACACTTGGTGTTTCTGGAAACATGGTGACACTCCCGGCACAATTTGGAGTGTCAGTGGTAAGACAGTCTAAAACCCAGTTTGCCTCTTTGTGACTGTACCAAACTGAATGAAATTCACCTCATAATTCAAAAGTGAATGTTAAATATGCGTTTCTGTCTTAACCTATGTATTCTTTTTCTCCTTTTTATTATGCATTGTCTGTACATGGTTAATTCTGCTCTCCTGTTTTTTACTGGGCATGAGGAGGAATGTTTGGTTGGTTTTTTCATTGTAATAAAGGCTTCACTGAGAGAACTCAAATGAGAAAAAGAAATCATGTGAGTGAGAAAAATAAAAATTTCATTTTAGACTTGGCTATGGAGTAAGCTTATTTGTAAGGGATTTTTTATTTTTGTTCATTTATTTATTTAAAAGATCAGCTTTTTAAAAAGAAGTAAAATCCTTCTTCAAAAGAGAAAAATAGGGCTCAGTAGTAAAGAGCACTGGCTGCTCTGCCAGACTGGGGTTCAACTCTCAGCACCCAGGAGGCAGCTCACAGCTGTCTGTATCTCCACTTCCAAGGGATCTGACACTCTCACACAGACGTGCATTCAGGCAAAATGCCAATGAACATAAAATAAAAATAATTTAAAAGAAAAACACATAAAAACAAGTTCTGTGAGGGTACCAAAATGCAGGCTGGTCTCTTCCACAGCAGAAAGATACTCATGATTTCATTGTCTACTTTGGGTGGAAGGTGACTCAGCAGCTAAGAGCACTTGCTGCTCTTCCTGTGACCTGAGTTCAGTTCCCAGAACCAGTGTCAGGTGGCTCACAACCACCTAGCCTCCCATACACCAGACACCTCAGTGATGAATGTATTATTTTAGTTAAGTTTTTAGGAACTCTAGGCAGCCTAAAGTTACCAAGTGTGTCTTAGTGTCAACACATTTAAAGAGTTTAAACTAAGCAATATTTTTTTTAGTGTCTGATTTGCTTTGCATAAAAAACATATAGTGTGCAAAGCACCCTGGGTATTCCAGTTCTGATTGGCTACTGAGAGTACGTTCTCATTACAGAGTGAAGGATAGTAGACCTCCTAGAAGAAATAGAAAACTGTTTATTTCTCCAATGACTTTTTAAAAGAAAATTTTTGAGTATGTGTGTCTGGGAGGTATATACATAAAAGTACAGATGCCATCAGAGGCCAAAAGTATTGGATCCCTGGAGCTGGAGTTATTAGTGGTTGTGAGTCATCCAACATCTGTGCTGGAACTGAACCTGGGTCCTCTGGAAGAGCACTATGAACTGTTTGTTGCTTTTTGACACAGGGTTTCTCTGTGTAGCCCTGGCTGTCACTGAACTCCATCTGTAGACCAGGCTGGTCTCAAACTCAGAGTGTTGGGGTTAAAGCCCTGCACCACCACCACCTGGCCTGCAGAGTGTCCTCTTAATCAAGCCATCTCTCCAGCTCAAGTAAAAAAGCTTCCTGTTTGCTTGATTTTCTTTTTAAAAAAAAAAAAAAAAAAAAAAAAAATATTTAAAGATATGTAATATCTTTATGTATATTTCTATATCTTTATATACATTTATACATATAAATTATAAAGATTTACTATGTATACAGTGTTCTGTCTGCATGTTTACCTGCACACCAGACGAGGACATCAGATCTCATTATAGATGGTTGTGAGCCACCATGTGGTTGCTGGGTATTGAACTGAGGAGCTCTGGAAGAGCAGCCAGTGCTCTTCACCTCAGAGCCATATCTCTCCAGCCCAAGTCAGAAAGCTTTCTGTTTGCTTGATTTTTTTTTTTTTTTAACAACTTTTGACTCTCGGTACTACAGCAAAGCTCCTGCTGTCTTGATGAGAATTATCTGTCCAAAGTAGACCTCCTGCTGTTAACACAGGTTTGCAGCAGTGAGTGCAACTAGAGGAAGTCCCAAAACACCCAGGCACTGAGAATTCCGGCCCTCTAGGAGCCTGACCACTTTCAGGCACACAGGTCCATAAACACTATCCTTCTGTGGCTGTGTCTGAAGGTGAAAATAGTTGAAAACTTTGACCTAAAGCATAAATAAGGAAAAAAACAAATCAGCCTGGCAGTGGTGCACACTCTGAATCCCCTGAGTGTGGAGGCAGAGGTAGGCAGCTCCCTTGAGTTTGAGGCCAGCCTGGTCTACAGAGCAAATTCTAAGACAGCCAGGGATACCTTGTCTTGAAACAAAACAAAAAAGTAATAAAAATTTACAATGGAATTAAGAAATGTATACAGAATGTAGTATTGTATTTTGAGGTAAAATTGGATTTCTAAGCACTTAATGTAAGTTTATGGAGAGATTGGTAAGTGGCTCCTTTAAATGTTTTCCTGCAGTCTAGCTAGAGAAATAGAGCACTTGCTCCATAATTAGTTTGCACTGTTTCGTATTTGGTCTGAGATGGTTTTGGTAATCGACAACCACATGATGACACTTCTCCCTTCCTGAGATCCACACATAAATGCCATATATAGTACAGGTTTTTATTGAAGAGAAATAGCAGAATGGAGCAGCAAATCTCACACTGAAGAAATTTAACATGTTTGCTTTCCTCCTTAAGGTCTTTTTCTCTTTATTATAACCTGTTCCTTGGCAAGTAACAAATTTTAATCTTTTTCCTTTATATATCTGAGTAGTTTAATTTGAATAATACATGTAAGTACAGCATGTAAATCTGAGCCATATGGTAAATGTCAGCTCCTTTCTAGGCAACAGTTTAAACATGTTCCTAAAATGTCAAAAAAAAAAAAATTTTTAAAAGAGCACTTTGTAAAATTAAAACACAAAAATAACCGTGTTGAGAGGCTGGGGAGATGGCTGTCAGTAATGTGCTTGCCGCATGAGGGAGGACCTGGGTATCACATCCCCAGCACCATCTAAGAAACCTGGTAAGTGTGTGTCTACCCCAGTGCTGGTGTTGAATGGTTGTTAGTGGAGACAGGTGGACTGCTAGAGCTTACTGGCAAGCCAGCTTAGCCAAACTGGAGGGCTCTGCCTGGAATCCTTACACCAGGGTTAGTGTGTCTCAAACACTATGGTGGAGGCTATGAAAGTGGTTCAATGGGTAAAGGAGCTTTTTACCATGACTGATGACCTGAGTTTGATGTCCAAGATCCACAAAGTGGAAGGAAAGAACCTGTCCTCCAACTTCCATATGCAAGCTGTGGTACACACACTAAATAACAAATAAATGTACTTAAAATGTTTTAAGGTGAACAGCAACCAAGGAAGACACTTCAGGTCTATTTCTGGTACGTACACAAGCACACACATACACACACACACTGAGTATGCAGCACTGGGACCAAGGGTATGAATTCCAAATGCTCCTCAGCCTGGATCTGTGGGGACTCTGCTGTCATATATTCTCTTAATTGCAAGACCTAAAAGGAGGGATCACAATCTGGAAGTGTGGGTGTCACCCAGGTGCCCCATGAATAATGGCTTTGCTCATATTGCTGTTACTTGAACACACACACACCCCTCCACCCCTCTGAAGGCAGATGCTGTCTTTCCCTCTTTATGTGTGCTGAAATTAATCATAAATCTGGAGCTTATTTCTCTCCACATTCAAGGGAGAAAGTACTTAAGAAATTTAGCCAACGAATAAAGCACAAACGTAACTATTGTTTTCATAAGTTAGATTCTCACTAACCTCCACCCCTGTGCTTAGGATAAAACCCTAGGCTCTCCTGGCATCATGATGAGTCTGTCAGTGAATATTTGAGTGCTCAGAGGACTGTGTGCTCCTGATGGAAATGCAGGAGAACTTTCCTGTAACATAGCAGTTTCAGACTGTTCCAGAGTGGTAGGCTGCTTCCTAGCCTTAGTCTCATCTGGGATGGGGAAGTTAGGTTTCATTTGTTTTGCAGGGCTGGGATCTGAACCCAAATGGATGGTAGTGGTACTCTACCACTGAGCTATATCCCCAGCCCTTGTCATTGTATCTTTTGTGGCCCGTGGGGGTGGGGGCACACTACAGAGGCCAACATCAGGATTCTCTATTGTTTTCTCATGGAACCGGGAAGGCACTAATGCATCTAGATTAGCTGGCCATCAATCTCTAATCTACCTACCTATCTCTGCTCCACCCAATGTTGAGGTGACAGATTCACAAGATTGCCTTTTTACAGGAGTGCTGGGGATTCAAACTCGAGTCCCCATGCTGTGTGGCAAGTACTTCCCCTACTGAACTGAATCATCTCTCCAGGCCCTCTTTTGGTACTGGAAATGTAAAACTGCAGCTGGGCAGTGGTGTCTCACTTTAACCCAGGCACTCAGGAGGCAGAGGCAGCCAGGGCTACACAGAGAAACCTTGTCTCAAACAACAACAAAAAGTAAAACTGCACCAATAGTCACCTGTGTGGTGAAACTTGGTGCCGTCTCTAAATTGTCACCCAGAGAGATACCTGACATTGTGCTTAGAGTGACCATAACAGTGACTCAGCTTGGTCAGTTCTGTTGCTGTGAAGACACCATGATCATGACAACTCTTCTAAAGGAAAGCATTTAATTGGAGGATTCCTTCATTATTGTCACAGCAGGAAGCCTGGCAGCGTGCAGACCTGGTGCTAGAGTTTTACATCTGGATCCGCAGGCACCAACAGAGACACTGGGCCTGACTTGGGCTTTTGAAACCTTAAAACCTACCACTAGTGACACATTTCTTCCAACAAGGACATTGCCCAATCCCCACCCCCAGTACTCCCTGGAAACTAAGCATCCAAAATAGGAGATTATGGCCATTCTTACACCCACACATCCCCACAGGCTCATGTATTTGAATGCTGTGTTGCCAAGGAGTAGAACTGTTTGAAAAGAGGGGAGGGTAAGAGAGGAGAACCCAGCCCACCTGTTCAGTCTTTAACTTCAAGGAGGGATAAGAAGAGCTTAAAGGGCTCATAGGGCTGGAGAGATGCTCAGGGGTTAAAAGCATTAGCTGCTCTTCCAGAGGACCTGGAACCCACCCACACGGCAGCTCACAACTGTCTGTACCTCCTGTTCCAGGACATACAACACCCTCATACACCCAGGCAAAGTACCAGTGTGAGGCTGGAGAGATGGCTCAGAGGTTAAGAGCACTGGCTGTTCTTCCAGTGGACCCAAGTTCAGTTCCCAGCATCTCACAGCCATCTACAATGAGATTTATTCTTCTATACTGGCATGTAGGCATATTCATTGTGTACATATTAAATAAAAAGTCTTCTTTTAAAAAGCACTAATGTACATAAATTATTTTTAAAAAGAGATGTCTCACATACTAAAAAAAAAAATCAACAAACATGGTCTTAATCTATAAAATAAGTAAACATTTTCATTAAGAACACAGTAAACCATGAAGTTATTTGGTGTTTGTCTGTTTTGTTCTTGAAGCCAGGCATTTTAGATTGCCCTGTAAATCAAGCCTAAGCAAGTTAAGTCAGGGAGACCAGGAGTTCAAGGGCATCTTTAGCTCCATCTTAAGAGTTGAGTAGTCTTACAACAAAAGGTGAGAGAAAAAAAAATACACTTACTGCTGCCTCCATCTTGGGTTTTACTCAAGATGATGGAAGCAGATTATTTTTCTTACACGTTAAATAAATGCATATCATACCAACATATCTGTGGTGATATATTTTGTATCAAATAAAGTTTGCCTGAAGATCTGAGGACAGAGCCAACCACAGAGTTAGCCAGAGAGCTTAGGCAGTGGTGACACACAACTTCAATCCTAACTCTCAGTTGACTGAGGCAGAGATCTGTCTGGATCTCTGTGAGTTCAAGGCCAAACAGAGCCAGGCAGTGGTGGCACACACCTTTAATCCCAGACTTGGCATCCCATGCCTCTGCTCCCAGTACTTGGGAAGCATGCGCGCGCGCGCACACATACACACACACACACACACACACACACACACACACACACACACACACACACACACACACACACCCCTTTAATCCCAGCACTAGAAAGTTTGAGAGGGTGATATGGCTTGACAGGAAAGGAAACATAAGGAGGGAGGAGGCAGGAGGGCCTTCCATTTTGGCCTTTCGGTTGCCTTCACTTCCCCATTCAGTCAGAGGATTCCGGAGAGAGGACCTTCACCTGTCAGCAAAGGAGTTGGCCAGAAGTGACTGTGGCTTGTTCTGTCTCTCTGATCTTTTAGTATTTGCCCTAATATTTGGCTCTGGGTTTTTATTTATAAGATCAATTTGGATTTGTGCAACATAGATATCCATGCATGTCTTCCCTCTGCACTGAAGCAGCTCAAATGACTTACTTGTACCTGAGATTCCACTTTGAACAAGTGTTTCTTCATTCTGTTCTTGGTCTTCAGATATGTTAAACACCAGACATTGCACACACCTGAATACAACTTCCAGAAAAAAAAAAATCTAGGAGTTTTATTTAATTTGTTAATTGTGTGTTTGAATGTGTTTGTGTCTCTGTTGGTGAAGAGGGGATCATGCTTGGCACATTTTATTGGAGATACCCAGTGCCATGTAGGACATTGAGTAGTATCCTTGGACTCTACAAGATGCAAATAGCTTTCTTTCCACTAATGCAACCAACAATGATTTTGGACATCATCAAGTGTTCCCTAGGAGACAAAATTACCACCAGCAAAGATGAAGTTTTGATTTTGTTTTTTCCTAGACAGGGTTTCTCTGTGTTACAACTCTATTCCAGAACTCATGTTTTAGACCAGGCTGATCTCAAACTCACAGAGATCTACCTGCCTCTGCTTTCCAAGGGTTGAAGATAAAGGTGTGAGCCACCGTGGCTGAGTGTAAAGCCAAAGGCCACATATATATGCTAATGAGCATGCACTATGCGCAGAGCAGAGGCTTAAGACATGCACAAAAGGCGCTTCTTTGATGAACATAAAAAGGATGCTCTAACGCCAGCAACAGGAGACTCCAGAGCCAATCAGGAAGCGCCAACACAGCAGGAAAGCCCTTACTGTAAAATAAACCGTCTTGCTTGCCTACTCCCAGAGTCGGCCTCACTGCCTCCTCCTTTTTCGGCGCCTGCCCGAGGGGATCAGAGGAGCAACAAGCCACCACTACCCGGCTGAGATCAAGCTTTAAACATACCAAAAACTATCAGGATGATTACATTGGTAAGGGCACTGACTGCCTGCAGGCCTGAGTTCAGATCTCAGAACCAACATGGTAAAAAGGGGGAACTGACTCCCAAAAGTTATAGACAAAAAAAATTTTCCAGTCCAAAATGTCAGGATTGCCAAGGGAAAGAAAACTCTAATTAAATAAAATGATAGATAAAGAATCGTTTATAAAGTATATCTTATTCAAATACAAATTGTGCCAATAGACGTCTTTAAAAATGTAAATATGTTTTTAAGAATACTAACCGTGAAACCTCTGCCAGAGCAATTCTAATGAGCATGTACTGTTGGGCAAACTGCTGCCAACCTGACCTGAGCTGGATCCCCAGACCCACGTGAAAGAGGGAGATCCTCTGACCTCCAAGTGTGTGCTATGGCTCACGCATACGCACGCGGCACACACACACACACACACACACACACACACACACACACACACACACACTCAAATATAATAAACATGTTATCTGAATCCTTGTATTGCTAGGAAGTATAAAGGTCAAGAAAATGCTATGTACAAATAGGAAAATGTTATGTGTAAAGAGAAAGGGGTTTAAAAAAACAATCACTCGTTTTAAAAATGTGAAAAAAAGATTTGTATGTGATTGCTGATACTAATAATTGGCACTGCAAACTCAAACTTAGGCCTACATTATGGTGTTTAAATACACTCACCCTTACCTTATCTCCACGCTAACTAAACAAAGTCCAATCTAGTAGACTTTGGCTGATAGGTAAAACTTAATAGGAACCTTAATGTCTAGGCACAGTAACTTATCCCTTCCAAAGTCTGCTGGAAAAACCCACTAGTTTCAGGGGTAGTTTATTCCTAAGACTGCCAAGGTGTGGTGTGCTCTCTGGAAGACAGATGTCAGAACAATTCAGGGGCCGGGCTACATGATGAGCGCCAAGGGACTATCACATATAATAAGGAAACTAGCTGATTACAGATCCAGAACAAAGCAACTGGTAATGTTTGTGCCTTCTTATCTGAAAATCACCTGCACAGCTCTGCATTGACACTGCAGCTGTCCCCAGTATTTCTATGATCTTTACACCACCTTTTCCTACAGTGAGCATAGCTAAAAATAGATTAATTGAAGCACGAAACCCCATTAGTCAACAAAAAGACAGCTTATAACCCAAGTATACTACAGGGCTATCCTGAAACCCAGTGGGGCTGCAGAAATGCCTCCTACATCAGTTTTGAATCTCACTTAAAGCAACATTCTTTAATCAGGCACTGCACATCAGTTAACATGCTATAAGTTCTGAACACAGATGAACAAGGACACAGAATAAATATGAAACTTACTGGAATACACTCAATCTGGAACATAACTTAGCCACACAAGAGCCTCTGAGGTGGCAGAACAATCTGGATACCTATTTATTGAAACTAAAAGGAAAGGAAGTAAAGGCATCAGGTTTCTTAACCCTGCTTTATCCATTCTCAGGGCCTAGGGATGGAGCCTAGCATGCAAGAGGCTTTGGGTTGGATCCCCAGGTCTCTTCCATCAGAAATAAGGTATGTTTGTTTAATGGAGTGATGGTGTATTTGGCAGGCAGAGGGATTGTTGCAAGTTTGAAACCAGACTGGGAAACACAGAACGACCAAGGCCATGGCTTAAAAAGAAAAAAAAAAAAAAAAAAAAAGGCAGCATAGCATTAGACTTCTACACATAAAACTACAATGTATTGCAGTCCTCTGCCCTGCACTTGTGGGCATACGTTAACAACTGCTGGATGGCCAGGCATACATGCCTTTAATGCCAATACTCCAGAGGCAGAGGCAAGCAGATCTGAGTTCAAGGCCAGTCTGCTCTACAGAGTGAATTCCAGGACAGCAAAGGCTACAAAGAGAAATCCAGTCTTGAAAAAACAAACAAAAAAATCTGGGAAGGATGTGGAAACAATTAGAGACCTCATACAATGCCAATGGGATGAATGTGAAATGGGCACTTTGCTGGAATGCTCCATAAACTGGGAAAGTTTAACCCTTCTCTTTCCATAAATATTATTTTACGTGTGTGTGTGTGTGTGTGTGTGTGTGTGTGTGTGTGTGTGTGTGTGTGTACACAGCACACATAGGGAGGTCAAAGGACAACTTTCGGGAGTTGTTTCTCTCCTTCCACCAGGGATGAAACTAAGGTTTGGCAGCAAGTGCCTTTACCAGCTGAGCCATTGTAACATTCTTAAAAATTAACTTTTTGAAAGAAAATGTGGCTTTTCTAATAATGCCCTTTTTTATGATAGGAACTTTCTTAACTTTTTTGTTTAATTTTGATAAATTTGTATTGATATACATTTTAAATAAAATTGTTCAGTGTTAAAAAAATTAACTTGTCAGGCATACTAACACACCTGTAATCTCAGCACTTGAGAGGCAGTCTGAGAGGCCATGCACAGCTACATTCACAGTTTGAGACTACCTTAACCTAGGAGACCATGGGGCGGGAGACCAAGTCGGTAAAACAGGATGATGAAAACTACAAGGACAAGGAAATACTCTCATCTGATGTGTGTAGTACATGCACATGTGCATGAGAGGAGGGTATGTAGTAAGGTCAGAGGCTGAGTCAGGATGCCTTCCTCAAATCACTTCTCCATCTTATGTACCTGAATGCATGTATACCATGTTGTGCAGGTACCCACGGAGGCCAGAGAAGGGCATCAGAATCCTTGTTCTGAGTTACAGTCATAAGAGACTGATATGGGTCCTCTGCTAGAGCAGCAAGTGCTCTTAACTGCTGAGCCATCTCTCCAGTCCCACCTTAACTTTCAAGATTCCAGAACCTCTAAACCTAGAACTTGCTATTTCAGCTAAACTGGCTAGCCATCATGCCCTAGGTTCTGCCTGACTGTGCAACCCAAGACTGGGGTTATAGGTCATGTCTCCCTATCAGACATGAATGCTGGAGTCCCAAAGCCAGGTCCTAATGCTTGTGAAACAGGCACATTACTCACATCATCTGTCCAACCCTAGGATGCTTTTCATAAAACAAGAACAAAAATCTTTTAATGTTATTATTTTTATAAAAATCAACTATATTTAGAAGTAGGGGGCAAGTATGTTTAACTTAGACAACCACCCCCCCACCAATATACTGATTTCTCCCAAGTTCTACACAGGAATTAGATAGTAGTCCTTAGTCCATACTAGCACCCCACAATCTGTCTCACAGTATCACATATTTCTATCACTACTCTTGAAATTAACAGTTGACTGTGAGGGCTTCTAATTTTTTAATAACTTTATTTTTAGAACTATTTACTAGGGTGGGGTGCTTGCAGGAGACAATTCTCTGCTTCTACCCTGTGGAACTCTCTCTGGTCATCAGGCTTGGTGACACATGTCCTTACCTGCTGAGCCACCTAACCAGCTCCATTAATTTAAATACTTAATTTTGGGAAAAATCTATTTCAGCTATGTCTATAAGAAACAACGGAGATGTTTAGGAAATCAGACAGACACTATATGGGAAGAAATTACCACAAACTTTGTCTCTAGAAACATCTTTAAAAAAACTCAAGCCAGGCCTTTAATCTCAGAACCTGGAAGATGGGGGCAATCATCTCTGTGAGTTCAAAAACAGCCTGCACTACACAGTGAGACTCTATCTCAAAAAATCAAATCAAAACAAAACAAAAACTCAGAAATCTAAAATTAAAAAAATAAATAAAATTCAAAAAGCTGAATGAGTGCTCCCAAAACCTTGTCTATTTGTCTTAAATTCTGTGTATGTCGTTGAGCATGTGCCTGTGAGTGCTGGTGCCCACAAAGGCCAGTGTTAGATATCCCTGGAACTGGAGTTAGAGTTGGTTGTATACCAATTGACATGGGTGTTAGGAATCAAACCTAGGTCCTCTAGAAGAGCAGTATGTGCTCTTAATTACTGACCCATCTTTCCAACACAAGTAAACCACTGTTGATATGTTCAAAGACAGCCCTGGCTATTACCCAAAACCAGCAGGAAACTGAGACAGCTTTGGGAGACTGCCGCTGCACAACCTGGAACTCCAACTGATGGCCCTAATGAAAGATCAGAACCAGGTGAGCAAACCTTTCTGGGAACATCTTGGCTGAGGCACTGGGCATAGCAGTTTCCAAAGCAGAGAGGATCATTTGCCCTCTCCAGACTCAGGTTTTATTTGTAGGCTGATTGTTTAAACAAAGGATTCAGTTGCCAAGAAACAGCATGTCCCCAGTAGACCAGTTTGACAGCAAATCTATCTACCAACACTAATGCCCCAGAATCTGTCCCTGAGCCAAGGCCAAGCCTGAGTGATGCTCTGGTTAATTTCCTATATAGCGTCTCCCTTTCCAAGGGTGTCACCTGGTCAGAATCATCTCCATGGTTGAATCACTTATTTCCTAGTCTCCTTCAATTGGTCATTGAGTTTTGCTTTTAGCATGATGGTACTTAAGCCAGGTGTGGTGGCCCACACATACAATCCCAGAATTCAGGGTGCTGAGGCAAGGAGACTGTGAAACAAGAGACAGTCAAAATTAGTCAGGGCTATATAGTAAGAACCTGTTTAAAACACACACACACACACACAAAGCCACATCTGGGGGTCTGTTAGAAATACAGATTCTTGCCTGTGTGATAGTATATACTTGAGGCCAAGCTAACAGTTCACTGAATTCCAGACCAGCCTTGGTTTCAGGGCTGGGACAGTTCAGTGGTTCAGAGCACTACTCTTGCAGAAGACCCTAACTCAGATCCCAGCACCCACAGTGGGTAGCTCACAACCACTGCAACTCCAGATCCAGATCTGACATCCTCTTCTGGCCTCCACGGCAAGCACACACATGATATGCATTCACACAGACATTCGAATACACATAAATAGAACATAAATTTTTTCTCTCCCTCAAAAAAAAAAAAAAAAAAAAAAAAAAAAGAGGACATGGTACATGCCTTTAGATCTCAGCACTCAGGAGGCAGAGGCAGGTGAGTTTGAGGCCAGCCTGAACTACACAGTGAGTTCCAGGATATCCAAAGCTACATAGTGAGACCCTGTTTAAAAAAAAAAAAAAAAAAAAAAAAAAAATTACTAAGCCAAAACTTTCAACCATATATATACATATATATGTATGTGTGTATGTATATATGTGTGTGTGTATGTGTGTATACTCTATATCAGTAAACTTTGGGTCACTAAAAAGAAGTAAAACCTGTAGAGGGTTATTTATGGAGAGAAATTAGCTCAGTGTTGGAAGTACAGGACAGTAACATGGCATCAGCTCCATCTGGTCAAGGCTGGAACATGTTAACATAACTGCTATTTCCTGGATGCAAAACACCACCATATCAAAGAACTTATATCATCAAACAGAAAGGGCATACCTTTGACAACCTAAAGATTTTGCATTAGGTCTTACCCCCCCTTTAAATATGTATTCCCTTCTACTTTATATGCATTAGTGTTTGCCTGCATGTGTGTCTGTGTGGAGTGTCAGGTCCTGGAACTGGAGTTACAGACAGTTGTGAGCTATCATTTGAGTGCTGGAAATTGAACTTGGGTCCTTTGGAAGAATAGCGAGTGCTCTTACTGTTGAGCTCTATCTCTTAGACGTTTCCATCACAAGAATTGTAGGAGACACAAGACATAGCTTAGTCTAACTAAAAAACTATGTTGTTATCAAAATCTCAAAGACCAACGTTTTAAGAACACAGAGATTTGAATAGTCCAAGGGACCTGGGCTAAGATTTTGTCCTTAATATCTCATATTGAAATTTATAAATTTATTTCACATTGTTATTCAAAATGCATTCTTACTTTACAAAAAGGGTAGTTTCTTCTCACCACAGAAAAGCTCCTTACAAGTATTGCTTTCCTGTGTTGATTTCAGTACATGGGATGCTATTCTCGTACCCTTCACTTCCCAGGGAAATCAGCACTCAGCCCATTTGACCAAAGCAAAAACCTGACATATGCACACACACATATACATCCCTTTCAACTCCTATTATGATCAATTTATATTCGAAGCATTTAATACAAAACCAAACAGTGAAGTCATTTGGATTAGTGTGTTCATAATGCTTGACTTCTCACTGGGAAGCTGAAAGATGTCCTCGAATAAGATCCTGAATACGGGACAGAATGATCTCATTAGAGCTGCTGCAATTTTCTGGAGCATATGGTGGGTCAATAGTCAGAACTCCCGCCACACAGAGAGTCCTTTGTGCATCTCCCTGTTCAGTGACAGGAATGTGGTTCTTCTCAAGCCATTTCTTTAGGCTATTCTTTCTCTTTTCCAGATCCTCGAGGCTGTATCCTTTACAATCTCCAGATGTGAACAAATGCATCAGCTTCTCCCTTACTCTGTGGTCCCCTTCACACACTGTTTCCACAGTCTGCACAGAATGTCCCATAATTCCAGTCACAGACAAGCTGCCATCTTCAAGGAAGTTCACGAGGACAATACTTTAAAGAAAAAGTAAGTTCAGAGCAAATGTGAAAAAGAAAACACCAAGAATATGAAGAAGCAACGGACTGAGGGCATCGTCAACCCGAACAGGTCACCTGAACAAGAGGGACCAACTGTCCCCAGTGAGGATTAATCATTTCACCACCAAATGCTTTCACTTATTCCACAAGTATTCACTGTGATCCTAAACATCTAAATGTTTTGCCTAGCTAATGTCACAGGACACAGCTAATGTAGCACCTAAAGTGTGAATGGGTTAGAGTGAGAGGTGAAGCATAGTTAAATGGCAGAGTGTGTGCTTAAATTTATGAGATACTGGATTTGCTGGATTTCCAGTTCCAAACAAAGGTTATTTTTTTCTGGTGGGGTGGGCTAGACAGGGTTGCTCTGTATTCTTGGTTGCTCAAACTCTAGACCAGGCTGATCTTGATGTCACAGGAATCCACTTGCCTCTATCTCTAGTGTGCCTGCATCACCAAGTCCAGCCAAACACCCATATTTTAAAAAAGAAAATAAAGACTTATAGATGTACTTAAATATGTATATAAGACCGGGTATACATTTAATTGTAGAATTAAAAAACAAAAAGCAAAAATAGGACTTGGAGCTAGCTCAGCAGAGAGTGTTGTGTTCCAAGAGCGAAGAATCCTAGCACATGATAAAAGCCATGTGGGTGTAGCAGCACACCTTGAATCCCAGCATGTGGGCAGCACAGACAGAGGATTCCTATAGCAAGGCAGCTCGTTAGACCACCCACACTGGCAAGCTCCCAGTGAGAAACCCTGCCTTGGTACACAGGTGGGAAGTGACAAGTGACCTCAGGCCCTATTCACTTAAGCACACGTGTAGATGCTTAATGCATATACACCACACATGAATATGCACACGCACACGCACACGCACACGCGCACACACACACACACACACACCCCACATACGCATTTGCCTGTTAAAAACTTTGAGCTGAATACATCAAAGTAGACACTCTTGCCACACCACTTAATTTCTTAGGAATTAGGCCATTTGTCTTTAACGTGCACTTTTGGTTTGGGGATGAATTCTGACTAATGGAGGTCATGGAGGCATTACAAAATACTCATACTCTCTTCACTAAGCTTCCTGAGTTAAAACCGTGCATATTAACAGTACTTCTGTCAAAATAAGAATTCACATGAACTAAACCAAAGCATTATTAATACTGAGTTTTCCACTGGTGACCTTTCTCTGTTCTAGGATCTAATCCAAGATCCTAGGTTACATTTAGTTCTCATGTTTCCTTATGCTCTTCTGATCTGTTTTGCAGTCTTTATATGCTTCCTACGATCTTGAGAGCTCTGAAGCATTAGGTGTTTTGTAGAGTGTTTCAATTTTTTGTTATGTAGAAATTTCTCATAGTTACACTAAGAATTACTAGGTTTTTGGCAGAGTAGGACAGAAGTGAATTTTTTTTTTTTCCTTTAAAAAAACAAAACAAAAAACAAGGTCTTTTTGTAGCCTAGCTATTTAGGAACTCACTATATAGACCAGGCTGGCCTCAACCTCAAGAGATGTGCTTGGCTCTGCCTAGGAATGCTGGTATTCAAGTTGTGTACCACTGCACCTGGCTTCAGATGTGAAATTCTTTTGTTATAACATATAGTAGACTATGTATTTTAGTAAAGATTTTAGTGTTAGAATTAACTTAATAGTTTTCTTTTTTAAAAAAAAAACAAAAAACCCTGTTCTCTACTTCTGATATCAAGATATTAGCTCTGGCCTGGTGTGATATAGTTCAAGCCTTTAATCCAAGCACTCAGGAGGCAGAGGCAGGAATATCTCTGTAAAGTTCCACAGAAGAGCCTGAGTTACACACAGAGAAACCCTGTCTGGAGAGAGAGAGAGAGAGAGAGAGAGAGAGAGAGAGAGAGAGAGAGAGAGAGAGAGAGAGGGAGAGGGAGAGGGGGAGAGGGAGAGGGAGAGGGAGAGGGAGAGAGAGAGAGGGAGAGGGAGAGGGAGAGGGAGAGGGAGAGAGAGAGAGAGAGAGAGAGAGAGAGAGAGAGAGAGATCTGTCTCAAAAAATAAACAAATAAATACTTGGTATTTCAAAAAGTATAGAATTTGTCAGTAAACCATGTAGGCACCTCCCCCAATACCACCCTATAATATGTATCCTTAGTTCTTTACTTTTTGAGACAATTTCTCCCTCACAGCTGGATATGGTAGCTCACAGAATCTCAGCACTTGGGAGGTGGAGTTTATTTTTATCCTCGCTAAACAATGAATACGAGGCCAGCCTGAGTTATGTGAGACTTAAAAAAAAGAGAAAAAAAAAGTTGGCCATGATGTCTCACACCTTTAATCCTAGCATTCAGGAAGTAGAAGCAGGTGATTCTAAAATTCTAAGGTCTTCTTCAGCTACTTAGCATACCCAAGGCCAGCCTGGGCTACAGAAGATCCTATGAAAGGAGAGATAAGAGAGAATTTTTATTTTCTATTCCTGAGCTCAAAAGCAATTCTTGTGTGTGAATAACACTGTTCGTGGTTCTGCCTTACCATCCTGGATATGCAGGCAGCACACAGGGTTACTTCCATAGTTTAGATGCATACTCACTTGGCAGAGACTGGGTCTGTCGTTAAAAGCCATCCTTTATACTCCTTCTCACTGGCTAGCACTCTGACTTCTTTATAAACGTAGTCTTCCCATTCTAAGGGGCTTTTCTTCATCCATTCACTCATGATTACCAGCTGGCTAGATCTAAAACCATTACCAGTTAGCGTTAGTCGCTGTGCAAGTTCCACACGAGCAACTGTCTTAACCCCTAGATCTCCATTCTCACGGCTGTGACTGTAATTGGACTCAAATTCTCAGTAAGTTTCTTTCTTTCGTTGTTTTGAGACAAGGTTTCTCGGTGTAGGCAGGATTAACAAATTTCTTACAAGTAAACACTAATACTGGTCTTGGTAGCTACTCACACTTACAGTCCTATCTGCTAGTGACACTGAGACCACCAATTTGAGACCAGCCTGGTTAACATAGTGTGCTTCTCCAGCCTCTAAAGGTCAACAAACAAAAAGCCCATTTTGGTACGAGAAACTGATACTACGATTGAAGAATTCTAAGATTTTTTTTTTTTTTTTTTTACCATATCCAGGAAAATAAGGTTATTTATAATTCGGCCTGAGTAACCGAATGGCCCCAGGAACAATTCTCAAAGTCCTCTGCCATGTCTAGTCACCCTCTACTCCCAATTGCGGGCACTGCTGTCCATCTGTCTTTAACTCTGGCCCGTAGATACTCAAAAGCCCAGCTCCGCTTTCCTTAGGTAAAAGGACTTGGCTCTAAACTTCTTACGGGCATAACTGAAGTGCAGTTCTCGGACTTCCACCTACTCTCTCTAGACCAGAGTCTCGGCGGGGCTTGCGCCTGCTGCTTAGTCCCAACCCAGGAAAACGCCACAGAAACGAACCGCTACGTGCTCCACACACGACCAAGGAGCCTCGAGTGGGCCCGCCTGAGCCCAGCATGCTTTGCGCTGGCGTCATTTCCTTCCCCCAGAATCCTCTGTTCTGTAGTCCTTTGCCTCCGTCCTTGCTGTGGGGCGGAGTCACCGGAGCTGCAGTTCTTGAGTTCTCACTGCGACCGTGAGCCGTTCAAGTTCAAAACCGCAATGCACATGAAATAAATCTTTATTTAAGAAAGGAAAATATTGCTAGTTTTGTTGCTATGATTTCTGCTAAGAACTACTATATTTTTCAGGTGGAGTCTCATTTAGCCCACTGGCCTTTCACTTGCTGGGGAGCTGAGGCTGGCCTTGAACTCTTGATCCTCCAGCTTCTTCTTTTTTTTTTTTTTTTTCCCAAGTAGTGGGATTACTTGGGATCCGTTACCATGCATGATTAAATACTGAGGTTTTCTTCTTCCTCTTCCTCTTCTTCTTTTTTGTCTTAGCAACCCTCTAGCCTCAGCCCCTTGAGAAGTAGGTAGTGTATGTTCATGTCTTTATTTTATGTGCTCTGGTGTTTTGCCTGCATGCATGTCTGTGAGGGTGTTGGATCCCCTGGAACAAGATTACAATTGTGCATTGCCATGTGAGTGCTGGAAGAGAAGCCAGTGCTCCTAACTGCTGAGTCATGTCTCCAACCCTGTTTGTTTCTTTTTAATGCATGACTAAGTAGAGTTGTAGATAACAGTTTATTTTTGACCCTGGAATGAAATGATTAAATCAATGCAAGAGAAGGGTGGTGCTTCAAGCCTTTAATTCCAGCATTTAGGAGGCAGAGGCAGGTGAATCTTTGAGTTCAAGGCCAGCCTGGTGTAGGAAGTAATTTTTAGGATAGCTAAGGCAATATCGAAAAATCCTGTCTCAGGAAAAAAAAAAAAAAGTGTACTGCTGTTCCAGAATTTGGGTTCCCGGCACCCACATTAGGCAGTTCACAACTGCCTGTAACTCCCCTCTCTTGCCTGCATTCCCCACCTCATACACTAATTAAAAATAAATTTTTAAAAACCCAAGCATTTCTAAATCTGAAATAACTTGACAGCTCATTGTGCTCCATTTAATTCTTTTGCACAACACCTATTAAGCATTAGGATAATGTGTTTTAACCATGCAAACTTAGGAAAGTAAAAATATACATATTTTTGGTTGGTGCTAGGGATTACTCAGGAGTTAGGCAAACACTTTTATACCAAACAACATTCCCAGTATCAATTTCATTTTTTTTTTTTTATTTACCCAGGGTCTCTCTATGTAGCCAGGCTTATTTAGACTTGACTGTGCATGCTAGGGTTATAAGCCTGGACCGCCTTCCCTGGCTCTTTTCCCAACATTCATTTCAACGAGTAAAGGATAAGGATAAAGGATGTACTCAGTCCAGAGTATGATCTAGAAACGGGTCTAGTTTTTATTCCTAAGGCAGGTAAAACAATATTGAGTCCCAAATCTGTAACTACCACTTGCTCTCAGATTGGCCTATCAAATGGATTAACGATGTTGAAAGCTGACTGCTTTTAAATAGAAATTATGCCTTAGAGAGGACACTAACAAGTGTTAGTCAGTCACGAACTCTATCTCCCAAAAGCCTCACCTTTTCTTCCCTTAAAAAAAGGTTTATTAAGGGCAGTAGTGGAAGAAGGCTGCTGATCTCTGAGTTTAAAGCCAGCCTGGTTGACAGATCCAGTTCCAGGACAGTCAGGGCTACACAAAGAAACTTTGTCTCAAAAAAAATCAAAAAAAGAAAAAAAAAAGTGTGGGTTTGGGTTTGGGTCTGGAGAGATGGCTCAGTGGTTAAGAGCACTGGCAACCCAAAGGACCTGCATTCAATTCCCAGCACCCACATGGCAGTTCACAATTGTCTGTAACTCCAGTTGCAGGGTCTCTGATGCCAATGCACAGAAAATTAAGTTGAATAAATAATATGCCATTAAAATGTTAATTTTTAATTTTCAGTTGTGTGTGGTGTGCCTATGTTGGCTTGTTCCCTTGTGTGTGAACATATGTGGGAAGGTATGTATGTGCCTATGCATGTGGTGGCCTGAGTTTGATACGAGCAGTCTTTGATGGCTTCTACTTACTTTATTGAGGCAGAGCTTCCAGACACTGGTTCATCTAACTAGTCAGCCTGTTCCTGGGACTCCACTTCCTACTACCTCTTACAGATGGGCTGCCACACAAACCCAGAGTAATTTACCTGGGTTCTGGAAAGCCAAACTCTGGCCATGCTTATGTGGCAAATGTTTTATTTGCTAAGCTATATCCCCAGTCCTTTTTTTTTTTTTAAGTTAATTTATTATGTACACAGTGTTCTGCCTGCATGTATGCCTGCATGTCAAAAGAGGGCACAGATCTCATTATAGATGGTTGTGAGCCACCAGGTGGTTGCTGGGAATTGAACTCAGGACCTCTGGAAGAGCAGCCAGTGCTTTTAACCTCAGAGCCATCTCTCCAGCCCTCCCCCCCCCCCCCCCCGCCTTTTTTTAACCCAAAAGACTATCATCCTCTTGATATCATCCAATTATCATCCTAGGGTTTATATATGGATGGAGACTTTTCTCTGGAAAATTTAAATTCACATTAGAACTTCATAGTATTCCTCATGTAAAAGTGTATCACAGGGGAAATCACCTTTGATATGAAAGTCTATGAAAGTGATTATTTATAAGGGAAAACTTTTCTGAGTTTATACTACTCAGTGTGCTGTTACTTTTGAAACAGGAAGGTACTGAGGTCATTTCTTTACTAGTTAAGCATTCACCATTTTATGTGCAGGACATATTCATTATCTAGTAGGAGGCTAAACTGTTGGAGGTTTTTAAAGTGTTAATGGAATAAACTCATGAATATCTTTGCAATGTACAGCATTTGCCTTTTCTTTTTCAAGAATGTGCATCACTCCGGTTTGCAGTCTAAGCATTGCATTTTATGGAGAAGCAAAAGGAGAGAGGGCAAAGAAATGGCGTATCCCTTCTTACTTACTGATCAGATTCTTAGCAGCTGCATCTTGGATTTTGGTTTTTCACAAAGGAATTACGTTTCTACCCACTAATTACTTGACTGATTGTAGATATTCTAATCATACTAGACAGAAGCACACTGGGTTAAAAATCACTTTTCTAATTTAGCTATTTGTTCGAGGGCAATGTGAGCCCTAAACTGTAGCCGGGCTTCCATGGCGTAGTCTTTATAGTTCTTTATGTAGTCTAGGTTTCTTGTTGCACTGGTATAATCCCCTTTCAGATAATGCAGCATCCCCAGTTCATAGTAACTATAGGGCACCAAATATCGGTCATATTTTAGCATCTTCTCCTTCTTGATAACACGAATGAAGTAGTGCTCAGCTTTCATATGTTTGCCCAAGTGCTTCAGGCAGAGGCCTTTCAGCAAATTCAACAAGCTCATGTCATCTACACCATACTCCTCATTTGGATTCTCATTCAGAAGGTCTTTTCCTTTGTCAATTATTGATAGCCAACTTGAGATAAGCTCTATTTTCTTGCTCATGACTCGGAAGCCACTCCAGGCATAAATAAATTCCAGAAGGGGCTGTGCTGTAAACCAGCCTGTTGTAGTACCATAGCGTTGACTTTTCTCAGCGATAAACTTTTCTATTGGCACAGAAGATCCCAAAATTTTCATTCTCAGGCTATCCACCTGTAAGAAGACAGAACTCATGCTCTCATTTTCTGAGTTCACATAATTAGGAGGAAGCAAGGCCAGTATTATAGCTTTGCTGTATGCATATATTGCCTTAGACCACCTGCTATGTTGAGATAGTAGATTGGCGTACTTGTATGCCTGCCTCCAATTCTGCAGAAAAATATGGCACCACATGAGTTCCCAGTAACAGAGGTGATGAACTTGCTTCCATTCATTCTGAGTAATAATGCACTCTTGTAACTTTAACTGTGCGGTCTCAAAATTCCCATTCAGCATGCTAAAACGTGCACGAAAAAATTTAAGTACAACACAGTTGGGGAATTTTCCCAGGTAGATGAGGAAGAGACTCTCTGTGGCAGAAGTGGAGGCCTTCTCAACACCAAAGACTACACGCACATAGTTGTAATAGAAGAGCAGAGTGAAAACACTCAGGATGTTATTTATGTGAGGCTGGGATGCACTATCATGAAGCAAGGCCAGGCCTACTTCTCTATCGCCAGAATAGCCAACAATATTGAGAAGTTTAAGTGACCTTGGTGGCACAAGGGAGAACATCAGATTAAATACTCCAAGTCCAAATTTCACCCCTCCATCCAGGTGTCTGTGGGTTTTACTTTGGTTTTCAGGCATAAGTTCTAAGACCTGCTGGCAGTCTTTGTAGATTTGATAGCTTGACCCAAAGTTGATGCCGCTTTTAAGGAAGTTCAGCAAACTGTCATCCTGTATAAAGGATATGGCCGACTTCAAGATCAGACACTCAGCATAACAGACTTCTGCATGGAGTTCCTCCTCTTTGACAGACTTTATGCCCTGCCTACTCACCAGGCGAGATAAAGTCATTATTCTGGGTTTTTTCCGGAAATTGTTGCAGGTTTTCAAAGCTTCCTTTGCAGCAGTCATTCCGATTTGAATATCATGTGGCTCAAAAGTCAGGATGGCCTTGACAATCATAAGCATACTGTATATCAGGGCGTGGTATGGGCTGTGTTTTGACCATGGGTGAATAAGATTGATTGCATCAGAGAATCTGTTATTTAGAAACAAATACAATCCAGTTGTGCATTCTTCCAAGGATGATAAGAGATTCATTGTTGTTGCCACAGGGATAATTTCATGGGCATCCTCAAACTTGTCCTCTGGCTCATTTTCTCTTAGACCAAATGCCCTATTTACTTTGCCCATTCTATCACTTTCCCCTTCGCTTAGACTAAGGGACATAGTTAGCGTACTCTCCTCATTGTCCTCATTTCTTAGGAACCGGGACATCTGCTTCCTCGATTAGAGGCAGGAATAACTCAGGTGGACTTGAAACGAGAGTTGCTGCCGCACTCCTGACCAGGGGCTCTTCTTCCACACAAAGCTCAGCTCAAGTGCTGCTGTTAAAATGGAGGCAAATGCAAGACTAGCTGTGAGATGTAGCATTAGGGTATTACCTATGATCTAAGTCAGATAAAAAGAGGATTGCTTTACGTACCCACAAGATGTATTTTTGAAAAGTTCATATAGAATGTACTAAAGAAAACTAAAGACTTCAAAAGTAAACCCAATGCAAGTGGGCAGTGGCCTTTAGTCCCTGCACTGGGGGTGGGGGGTAGAGGCAGGTGGATCTCTGTGAACACGAGGCCAGTCTGGGCTACAGAATGAGTTCTAGGACATCCAGGGCTACACAGGGAAACCCCGTCTCTAATCCAAAAACCAAAACCAAAGTAAACCCTTGGTAAGCAGCAGAGTTCTTCTGTCTCCAGTTAGTCACTGCATAAATTCTATAAACTCATGCTTCTGTGTATGTTGGGTTTAGAACTCTATTGTGACGGCTGCAAAATCCCTCAATGGAAGACAAGAATCTGGTTAGAAAGGATGTCTATGTACTTCTCTAGTTCAAACTAAGGAAGGGGTTGTATTGTCCGGTCCAAAAGACAGACTGTGAGAATGAAAAATCCCCCACACTATTTAATCCTCTGGGAATACTGTCCCTGGCAAAAGGTTTTTATGTGTGTTTCTGTGTGTGTTTGTGAAGTGTATTGAGACAGGGTTTCTCTACTTAGCCCTGCTGTCCTAGAACTCACTTATTAGATCGGGCTGTCCTGAACTCACAGAAATCCACCTGTCTCTGCCTCCCAAGTGCTGGAACTAAAGGAATGGGTCCCCATACCCAGCAGAGAAATGCAGCTTTTAATAAGGAGGGAAAACTGAAAAAAAAAAGTTACATTTTTTAAAAGTATTGAGGGGTACCATTTTAGAGGTGTTATTATAAAGAAGTGTTTGTTATACAGCATATGCTTCAAGAAATTAGTAGATATAATCAATAACCTTTAAAAAGCAAAGTGAATCACACACATCCCTGGAAAAGGCTGCTGTTCATGGGAAAGCCATGGGGTACATTGAGGAAAAAAACTAACTCTTGGGGTGGTTAATGGCAGTAGGTAGTGCTGAGAAGGTAGTGTGGTGTAGAATTCTTGCCTAACATGCATAAGGCCCTGCGTTCTGTTCCCAATGTTTCAAAAAAGAAAAAGAAAAAAAAAAGAACTAAGGATCAAATTAAGGAAAGTGGCTCCATCAAGGTTATCCAGAGGCACCGAGGTGACAGCCACAGTCAGCCTAAGGACAAAGTAACAAAACTACTTTCAAATGATATGCCACAGAATCTCATTCTCCACAGCTCAACCTCTGCCTGTTCTGAAGTCTAACCCATTCAGTTAGCATAACCACTGTCAGCAGTGTTTGGGGACCAGTGCTTCTCTTAAGGTGTTATTATAATTATTCATATATCTGCTTTTATCTCTGACTTTGGAACTTCAAGGCATGATCTGCCTTATTTAGCACACACCTACACGGTAGGTATTAATAAGTGTGTGTTAATGTGAATGAAGATGTTCAAGCTAACACCAAATTATGTAGTGAAGGATAACCCTGAATTCCTGACCCTTTTGCCTCTATCTCCCAAATTCTGAGATGACAGATGTGTGCCATCATATTAGGCCCACTTTTTTTTGAGACAGGGTTTCACTATCAATACGTAGCCCTGGCTGGCCTTAAATTTTCAATGTAGATCAGACTGGCCCTAAACTCATAGTGATTTGCCTGCCTCTGCCTCCAGAATGCTGGGATTTTTTTTCTTAGAAAAGTATTTATTTTAGCTAAAATACATCTAAAATGTAAAAATACACTCATTTATTCTCTCTTTCCCCCCCTCCTCCCCTCCTTTCTCTGTGAACTTGCAGTGATTCCTCTGTATTTACCTACCATATGCTGGGATATAGGAACATGCTGCCTCACTGGCTATTTATTAATCCATGGTAGAATCCAATCATTTCTAGGGACTAGATAAGTATCAAAGGAAAGTCAATAGTCTTAAACAGTGTTTCTCTGTTGTAACTATTCAAGAGCTAGTAACAAACAGGGTTCTGTAAGTGAATCCTACATGTGAGGAGCAGTATCTCTCATGGAGAAACCATGAAATTTACATCATTGACAGCATCCTAAGCAATTCTTTAAACATTAAATCATTGTGTAAAAATTGTTTTAAGGAGTTTCACTTGATAAGGCTCCAAGAATTGTCCTATTTAAACTAGGCATGTTCACTCTTGGACTATCCCTAGCTACAGGATTCTCCCATTTCTAAAGGGTACAGAATAAACTTTTGAATCCTAAACCTAAAATAATCTAGCTCTGAGCTGGGTGGTGGTGATGGTGGTTCAGGTGCATGCCTTTAATCCCAGTACTCAGGAGTCAGAGGCAGGCAGAACCCTGTGAGTTCAAGGCCAGCCTGGTCTACAGAATGACAGGGAAACCCTGTCTTCAAAGACCAATTTTTAAAATCTAGTTCTGTAGTTAAGACATCAGTCTGATCTAGTGCCTCTCACCAGTGTTCTTTCCTCAGAGAAGGAAGAACATGATTGATTCCTTAAGGGCATGTTTCCTTTACATTTCTTAACATGGTAAGAGGCCTCAAGCAAACACCTCAGGGACAGAGAGATCTGGACAGGATTATGGGACAGGTGTGGAGCTGCCAACAAGAAGCATTAGAACAAAGGATGCTGGGTTAATAAATTGCTTCATGGGCGGAGGTAGGGGGTGGGGGTAGGGATGATGACAAGAACATAGCAAGGTGTTCCTCAGAAAAGCTGACAGACTCCTAACCCTCTTTTGCATTAGTTTTCTTGATAGTTTACTACCACACTCCCACCCCTATCCCACCCCCAGTCTTCTGTGTTCACTGGAGCTGTCCTCAAACCCAGGATTCTCCTAACTCAGCTAGCTCAGTGCTGGAATTACAGGCAGGAGCTGCCACGCCCTGTTTCTTGGAATCTGGCCAAATCACTCCCAGCTCATTCCTGCTTTCTCTACCTCGAAACTATTTGAAGTGTATATAGTATGCTGCTAATAAGAAGTTCTTGTTCATCGTATGAAAAAACTATACATTCCATAAACTTTTCCTTCCCAGAATTTGTAAAAGTGTTCTAGATGATTATGATATATAGAAAAAGAATAAAATGATGTGGCTCAGCATGGATATTTGGAGTAAGATGCAGTGCATATATGTGCATGTGTATGTAGAGCATACATATGCAGTGCATATATGTGCATGTGTATGTAGAGCATACATAAATGCACACATTCTTATAGATTAATTCTGTTTGTTTTTCAAGGCAGGGTTTGTCTGTGTATCCTTGGCTGACCCGGAACAGTGTACACCAGGCTGGCGTCAGAGAGCCTCCTGTCTCTCTGCCTCCTGAGCACCCTGCTAGATTAGCGTATGTTAAAAAGAGAAAGAGGTGTACAAAAGATTTAAACTGCTTGTCTTGTCTAGGATTTTCCTCTTCTGACCTAATGGTGACAGTAATTTAAAAATGAAACTAAAACAGTGGAGGAAGCAAGATTTCAAAGTGAACTTTCCCCTTGCCTCCCTTCCACAGGCCTCAAGCAGTAGGTGCAATCTCTACTGTTAAAAAAAAACAAAAAAACCACCAAAACTAACTGCTTAACTCTTTTTTCTTTCCTGGAAATGTTAAATTTAGTATATGAAGGTACATTTTGAAAATTGATATAAAAAGATTTAGAATATTCTACACACACACACACACACACACACACACACACACACACACACACACACACACACACACACCTTTTAAATTCAAAACAGGGTCTTCCTATAAGATCAGGCAGGTTGGTCTCTGATTCTCCTGTCTAAGTCTCCTTAATGCTGAGATCACAGATGTGTATCACAACTGTCAAAGTGGTAACTGTCAAGATTTAACAACCACGACATATTAAGAAGCACTCCACAAATTATATTAGCAAATGTTAGAATATTTGTTGACTTAAGTAGATTCATTTAAACTGAAGCTGGAGGCCAGGATGGTGGCACACATGTTTAATCCCAGTACTCAGGAGGTGAAAGCAGGTAGATCTCTGTGAATTCCAGCCCTGTTTGCAAGGGCATTCCAAGACAGCAGGGCTACTCAGAGTAATCACCCAGTCTCAAAAAACAAACAAAAAAGTGAAATTAATAAGGCTTTACAGAGTTGCTACTCCTTTGGAGAGTATAAAATCTTTACTATGACTGTTTAATGATTTCAGAAGAGAAGCAGATAAAAACAAAAACCAGGGTTTGGGAATGTAGTTTAGAAAAGTGTTTCCTTAGCATGCAAAAAAGCTCTGAGTTATATACAATGAATCTGAGGCTGGCCTGGACTGCAGGAAACCCTGTGGCAAGCAAGCACAACAGTAAGTCTGAGGCAGAGAAAATATAATATACTGAATAGAGCTTATATTTTCTCTCCATTTTGCTGAGATACTATTATTTGAAACATTTGAAAATCAATGTATGTATAAATTGGTAGTATTTAAGATGTTTTTCATAAAACAATCCTTTAACCAAGTAGGCCTCCTTTCTCTGTACTCTGCACCTGCATCTATTCACACAAAATGAAGATTAAAAAAAAGAAAAAAGACACATACCTAAAATTTCCTCTCCTATGTGTAAAATTTCCAGCTCTTGAGTAGTCTAAGTATTTGTGACATAACATCTGTAATTTTTGGAGGTTGATTATAAAAAACAACTCTAGTTTTAGAGCTGGCTTCTGGCAATCACATTGTGTGTAATCAAAGGCAGACTTAAGCAATATAGAGGTAAGAGTATCACTTATCTTGATATATAGAGAGTGGCTGAGCTGTAAGGTTTTAAGTAAAAACTCAAATGCAACTTTAAAAACTCCAAAGCACTGGAAGGGAAAAAAATACTTTGTGCGCTTCAGGTGCAAGTAATTTAAGATTGTCGCGGCTCAGTATGCTTGCAAACTTTCAGTTTTGCCCCAATGTTAACACTGCCAGAAACGCTTTCCCCCAACTCCATCCCTTTGTTCAGCTAACTCCCAAGGATTTAGAACAAACTTGGTGACAAATTAGCGACTGACTGGTTGAGTGACTGTCAGTCGGTGCAAACAGGAGTGGTATTAACTAGGGTCCTTGCGTTGCAACCATCAATAGCAGAATGGCAGGATAAGGGGCGCTTTCACCCTGGTCAGTCGAATTACCTCTGATGAGCCTCAAAGATCACTGAGTAGAAGACTAGGCCAGGTACCCCAAACCGAAAGGTGGAGACAGCGGCATCAGCGGTTAAATTTTAGATTTTCACAGAACGGTCTAATGCACCTGTATACTACGGTTACTACAGCTATCAATTCCTAGATTAAAATGAAAAGGTTGAAGGGTTGGGAGGAGGTCTGGAGGATCCGCGGGGTTCAGGAAAGGGGAAGGGGAGGGGAGGGAGTAGGACGCCGCCCGGAAGGCCACAGGTTTAAGGGGCGAGATCTTGGCGTTCCCATGGAAACGTATCCCTCCGCCCGAGTCTCGAGTCGGTCTCTTTAGTTCCCTCCGCTCCGCCTCTAGGCTGTTTCCGCCCAGCTCCTTTGTGCCGCGCAGAACGTTGACACAACGCATGCGCAAAAAAAAAAATCCCCGCCCGCCGCGTATATAAGCGCGGATCCGGCCTCTTCCTCGTAGTGCCGCCGGGAGTGTCGACCGCGGAGCTTGTGCCGCTGCTTCCGTGCAACTCGAGCTGTGACCACTGCGAGCTAGAGCCGAGGACGCGGGCCGGCCATCATGTCACGTTACGGGCGGTATGGAGGAGGTAAGCGCCTGGGGCCCGGGGGAGGGTGGTGAGGTTGGCGGGCTGGGCAGAGCGAGGCCTTGGGGTCGGCGCGGCGGTTGGAGACGGTTATTCCGCGTGCGTAATGGCGGCTTAGGCGCACGCCGTCCGAAGCCGGAGGCCGCGGGGGCGGGGAAGAGGAGGGAGAGCGGGACTGGAGGGCACGCGTGTGGTGCAGGCCTCGGGTGCTGGGACAGTTTGGCCTCCTGGTCAGACCGAAAGCCGGTGGGACGGTCGCCGCGGTGGTGTTGCCCTTCTCCGCACTGCCGCCCGCCTCCTCCCCCCCCCCCCGCCAACCCCCGCCCTCGGCGGCCGCGGCTGCCATTTTGAGCACATTGACGAGCGTGGTGGCGCATTTCCTCAGCGCTTTCCCGCCACTGGAGCGGGGAGATGAGGCCGTTAAGATCCGGGTTGGATTGGACACGGGACGAAAGCGGCGGCTGTGAGCCGCGCGTCGCCCCAGCAACTGGTTGAATTGAGGAATGAGCATGGGGGGGGGGATATGGTTGCGACCGGCGACGGCATTTTTTTGTTGTTTTTAAAGCCGTTTGGAGCGTGGCTCCTGGCTCTGGGGCGGGGGTTTGGGTCAGCCTGCACCTGCTTCCCGGTAGACCTTTTCTCTCACCCGGCCTTCAGAGCCCGCGCACTTCTAGCTCGCCCCGGGCTACCGGGGGAGGGACAGCCCACGCCTTTAATCTACCACGCTCCTTTGCAGCGTTCCCCGCTGTTTCCATCCTATAAGAACGCCAGAGCTTGGTCACGAGTCGGGCTCTCATTCTTTTCACGGGGTTAAGGCTACAATTTTATCATTGGTGGAGAGCGTCAAATAAAAGGAGCCAGGCATTTATAGGAGCGCACACTTTATAGTCCTGGCTGCCTCAGGAAGGCTGAGGCATGAGAATCAATTGAGCGATGTATAAAATATTTGGAGTAGATCACTTACTGGCTCAAAGTCTCAGAGCACCCCAAAACAAAACATGTATTTTATATACAGCTTTAAGGATGGTCTGTTTTGAAGAAATGAATTCATGCTTGGAGTAACATTTGTCTGTTTGCATTTTTAAACAGAAACCAAGGTGTATGTTGGCAATCTGGGAACTGGTGCTGGTAAAGGAGAATTAGAAAGGGCATTCAGTTACTATGGGCCCTTAAGAACTGTTTGGATCGCCAGAAATCCTCCAGGATTTGCCTTTGTCGAATTCGAAGATCCTAGAGATGCAGAAGATGCTGTTCGAGGATTGGATGGGAAGTAAGTAGGCTGTCCTAAAACTTTGAAATATTCCTATGGGCTAGATTATAATCTTGGCTGATCACAATTTATCGGGTGTGGAGAAGTAGGGAGGGGGTGGGGAATTGTATTTTTGTATTTTGCTAGAGTCTCTCCAGCCTTTGTTGGCCTGGAACTCACTGCTAATGCTAATATAGCTCAGTTAGTGGAGCCATCCTCTCTCACGATGGCATTACAGGCACCTGATAATTTTAAGATTTAAGAAAAGAAAGTGGAATTGGAAAAGAGATTTTAAACAAAGCTTGTAGGGACTGAGTAGTTTTGTTGAGTTCTTTTAAATTTGGAAGTCACATGAATGTTTTAACTTTGATGCTTTCTTATTGTTTTGTAGGGTGATTTGTGGTTCTCGAGTGAGAGTTGAATTATCAACAGGCATGCCTCGGAGATCTCGTTTTGATAGGCCACCTGCCAGGCGTCCCTTTGATCCTAATGATAGATGCTATGAGTGTGGTGAAAAGGGACATTATGCTTATGACTGCCATCGCTATAGCCGACGAAGAAGAAGCAGGTATTTAATTAATAAAAGAATGGTTGGTATTCTAGTTAATCAAAGTAATTCTTTTATTAGCAAGGCAGAAACTAGTGTTTTTCTATAAACTTGAATGTTAATTGTACAGGTGTATTTTACAATTTTTGTTTACTTAAAAATGTTAATATATTAATAATCAACCTGGTCAAAACCTTTCAGGTTTCTTCGTTTGAGTCAGTCGCCTTGATTCAGAATGTCACGAGCCTTATGATATCATGCTGAGGCGCCTTGCAAATCCGACAATTAAGATCCTCCTAGACCTTGAGGTGATCAGCATAAGAGGCCAGATCCCCTCGAGTCATCTACACCTAGCTTCACCTTATTCTTTAAAGGGCAGAAAATTTGAGTCGGTGATCGCCGTAACAGTAAATTTGGCTTACAATTGGGGCCCCCCTCCGCTTTAGAAAGATGAACACCAGATTGACCACATTCCCAACTAGAAAAATCTTCTTGCGTCAATCAAGCCTCACCTGGCTCTTTTGGCTGTCAGTTTGATCGTCGTTAGATTGAAGAAAACATCTAGATGCAGCGATCGGCTATAGATACTTCTAGATCGTCTAGATCTACTAGACCTACTACTAGACCATGGGCCAAAGAGGGTCGACCTGCAAACTTGCAAGGTTTATTTTAAATACACATTATGGTGTTTTATATTTTGTAATTCTAAGTTGTAATTCAGCTTTTAACAAATCTTTTTTTAGGTAGTAAAAAAAAAAAAAAACTTATAGGCCCAGAGTTTTTCCAAATGAGATACTAAATTTTAAATAGTTCTGAGATTTGATTTCAGCAAAGGTACACAAACACTAAAACCGAATATCATCTAATATTTTGTGTTTTTCTAACTTGAAAAATAGGTCAAGATCTAGATCACATTCCAGATCCAGGGGAAGACGATACTCTCGCTCACGAAGCAGGAGCCGGGGAAGGAGGTGAGAAATCTTATAAAGTCAAGGGTTTGTTTTGGTTTTTTGACCTCTATGTCCTGGAACTCCTGTAGATCAGTCTGGCCCTGAACTCAGAGATCTACTTGCCTTTGCCCCCCTAGTGCTGGGATTAAAATTGTGCTTCCACCATCAGCTATAAAATTCAAGTTTTAGCAAGTGGGGGGGGGGAGATGGGCTTAGAACAAAACTTCTTTTAATTTTTAGGTCAAGATCAGCATCTCCTCGAAGATCCAGGTCTGTGTCTCTTCGTAGATCAAGATCAGCTTCACTCAGAAGATCTAGGTCTGGTTCTTTAAAAGGATCGAGGTATTTCCAGTATGTAACACATTTTTCCTGCTTACTTGTGATGGATTGTCACGTCTTAATGACACAGTGAAGTATCTTAATTGAGATGCTTTAGAATATTTGAGGTGTATTCTGTTGATTATTAATGTGATAAACTCCTGTAGTCCTAGCATGTAGACTGAACCAGAGGAACTACTTGGTCCGGGGGTGGGGTGCATAGTTTGGCTCACACCCCACCTCAGAACAGAGAATAAAAAAACTAAATTATGCCAGTGACTAATTTGGGTAGGCATAATTGTAGCTGGCTGAAGAAAATTTCAGCTGCCTGTTACTTAAGTTTGATCCTACAAACTTGAGGGAGGAGAGAACCAATTTCCACAGGTCTCTGGCTTCTGGAAGATTTTGGCATTCACCTACTCAAAAGTATATAATTCGGAATGAGTGCATTGAGGTATACAGGATCTGTCTGCCCCTTGAGTGTGGGGATTAAAGGTATATGCCACCATACCAGCTGAATAGGGGGTTCATTTGGATACATATTTCATAAACAAGAAGTACATATGTACTCTACTACATTGTACTACATATAAAGCAGTTGTATAGAGAAGCCACTGGCCTTTACTGCTGCTTAATACACAAAACCTTTAGCTACAGTAGTTCTTGAGTTATCAGTTTGAAGAAATTATGCCATTTCTAGATCAATTTAATTACAAGATTTTAAGGTATCTAAAAAGATACAGTCAACCTAACTTGGTTTGACAAGTTCAACCAAATGTAACCATGATAACAAGAATACAAAGTGATTAATTTTCTGACAGAACACCCTGTTAATCTTGATTATTAGTGTTTTAAAATGGGACTTTTGCACCTGGAGTATGTTTGACAAGCAGGTATCTGAGATAGTGGTTTCTTATTTGAAATTTCCGTGCTTGATCATTTGTACTCATTGGATCTATGTAGGGCAAATTGTCTTAGCTCCTTTGTCCTGTCTATGCTACCTGGAATGGTGCTTTGTTTTATATATTTTAAAATGTGTGTAATTGTTTCCCCTTTTCTTTTTATTAAGATCCCGTTCAAGGTCCAGATCAAGATCCAGGTCTATTTCACGACCAAGAAGCAGGTAGGGTAAAAAAGTTTTGATTTAGTGCTCTTAAGTATATAGCACCAATATCCAAAGAGTTCAAAGTGTTGTAATAAAATTTGGGTGTTAGCTAAAGCTTGAATATTAAGGTAGAAGTAACTACCTTATTATTGACCCAAATAACTTCATTTATACATGGCCTATGTATTACTTGGCTAAAAAGTTAATATTATGTGACTTAACATGACTTTGGAGGTTAAGAGACCTTAAAAGTATGTACGTAGGAAGCATCCTGAGAAATGTTCTTCATAGCAAGAACGTAAAAGATGAACTGAAATAATTCAGTTCACTCATTTTATGGAAACTAGACCATTTTAAGTCTTGTTTAGGGGTCTGGAGAGAAATGATTAAGAACACTGGTTGTTCCAGAGGTCCCTAGTTCAATTCTCAGCAACTATATGGTGGCTTACCATCTGTAATGAGATCTGGTGCCCTCTTCTGGCAGGCAGAACACTACATGATGAAAAAGATTTCCTTTTTAAAGGAAATGTGATAGGCACTAAAATTTTAGCTGCAATATGACATTTTAAATTAAAAATAATTTGGAGTGTTTTTGGTAGTAGGACTGTAAGGAAGAAATTTGTTAGCGCCATTTCTTACTAGAATTTTTCATGTTTTGACAGCCGATCAAAATCCAGATCTCCATCTCCTAAAAGAAGGTAAGCAAAATTGTTTGTTGCCAAATTTTGTCAATTTCGGCCTACTTAGTAGTCTTTGAACTCTTTGGAGAATTGGTGCTGTATAGATTGGGTGTTGATACTTGTAAATGATGGCTTTTTATTCTGTATTAGTTACAACTGTAGGTGGAAATAAACATAATTTAAGGTGTTTTTATTCTTGTAGGAATGCTGTGTGTGTATAATAGCTAAAAAGAAACTGTCCAGATAATGAAAAATACAAATCTTAAATAATTGCAAATTGAAAACTAAATTATTCCTATCTAAGGCCTCTTAAGACCCACCCCTAAAACTTCTAATAGTTATTCTATTTAATATAACTTAAAATTTTGACTTACTGCTCTTAAAACTCCTAGTACTGAGGCTGGAGAGATGGCCCCCAGAGGTTAAAAGCACCTACTATCTTTCCAGAAGACCCATAGTACAATTCCTAACCACCCATGTCAGGTGGAGGTCTGATACCCCCGACCTCCTGGCACTTGCATTCATGTACATGTAACCCACACAGGTAATTAAAATAATTTGCCAAGATAATACTAAGATAAAAGAGATAAATTTGTTTGTGTTAGCCCTTTGGCCATAGGAATTTGGTCTCTAAATGTACTGAAATACTGAATTGCTCTGACTTGGACACAGTAGAAAGCTACATTAGACTAACTGGTTCCAAACTCAATGTTTTTCTTTTTAGTCGTTCCCCATCAGGAAGTCCACGAAGAAGTGCAAGTCCTGAAAGAATGGACTGAAGTTCTCAAGTTCACCCTTTAGGGAAAAGTTATTTTGTTTACATTATTATAAGGGATTTGTTATGTCTGTAAAATGTAACCTAGGAAGGATCATCAACCATCTAAATGGATCTAGGTTATTAGTCTGTAAAAATCACAGCAGTTAAATATTGTTTATGTTGAATGTATTAACATCTTGCAGTCTATAAAGATGTGGGTTTTTATTTGGCACATTTAAATAAAATGTTTCTAACTAGATTTTTGATTTGTGTTCAATATTAATACTTTGAAATTTGGTGACATCGGCTGTTAAAATAATTGTTACTGATTATTTATATTGGCCAGTGCTCAGAGTTTAATGGTGTTGGTTAAGTGTTAAACATCATTAACTGTTCTGTACATAACACTGGCCAAGATCTTAAACTTTCTGAAAACTCCATTGTACCGTTGAGTTAAATGATTTTGAGTCCTGTTTATAGCATGAATGCATAATGGCAGATCCCTAACTGAGAATTGGTGTTAACTAGAAGTCAAACTAACAATCTCAAATTGTAAAGCTAGAGGGACCACTGATTAAGCCTACAAATGGGTGCATGACACAGGAACTTAGCGTAAATGTCAAAGTAGAAGCTGATTTCTAGAGGCGAGATTTTTAGTGGTTGTGTGATTTTTCTTTTTCATGATAATAAGTTGAGATGATTCTGCTCAATGTACTTTTTCTTTCAAACAGCCAATTTAATACCAAAAATGCATGTTTGAAAAATTGAATTTGGAACAAAACCCTGTAAACCAGCTTTGCAAAATTATTCAGTCCAATACTCTTGTTCCTTTGACTGGATTGCCTTATCTTGTGTAAAAACCTACTAATATCTGAGCTAGATTTTTGCAGTTCCTGAGAACAAACATTGTTCTATTTTGCCAAGCTGGTATATAAAGAGATGTTAAGAAAAGAAATGTTAATGAGACAAAGCAGTTTTGTAAACCTTACCTATTTAGCAGCATTCATGTAGCTTGTTTTGTTTTTGTTTTTAATAGTATCTGGTAGACCTTAGAATGGTATAGCCAGTAGATTCTTCTTACTCAGACTTTAATTATACTAAACACAAGGGCAGTAACAGTCATTTCGAATGTTTTTGAACATACATTTTACTATTTCTTAGTCTTGGTGTAAAAACAAGTAGCACAGGAGTCTGTCCTTGTCCTTGTTAGGCTTTTTCAACAAAGTTGTCTGAATATTGGTCTGCCTCATTTACTTGGCTAAGTGGTCACTAGTACAATAGAAGTCAAGATTGTTTTTAGAAAAATTTTTGACTGGTTGAATACATGGTTGGTATGAAGCTATGTGGGCAGACTTATCTGTTGCACTTGGTTAGCTTTAATTCTGTATTGGATGAAAATGAAGTTTGTTCAACAATAAATCTGCAGAGATTGAACAAATAATCCTGATACTTGGTTTTTGGAACTATGGTATGTGAGTAACATTCTAGATATGGTAGCCTGAGGGGATGGAATGAAATAAATTATCCCAGCAAACAGTTCTGCCTTTACAAGAGTACTGACTATGTATGTAGGCCAATATGCTTGGGAATAAATGGAGCCAAGATTAGGAACCCCAAGTTATAGTAGGGCTAAATATATAGTAAGTTTTAGATCAGGGATAGTGACATCTGCATTCTGCAGGATGAAGATGGAGTCTAACCTGGACTACCTGAGACTCCAAACAAGGTTTCACTGTGTAGTCCTGGCTTTCCTGGAACTCTATAGACCAAGCTGGTCTCAGATCCTAAGGGACACCTGCCTCTGTCTCCCAAGTGTGTCACTACTGCCTGGCTCAGGCTGAGACTAAAAAATTTTAAATCCTTAGCTATAGAAGAAAAGAACTCCCCTTTCAGGCTTTCAACAACTATATCAAACGACTAGGCTTTTCCTTAAAGGTTAATTTTTAAAATATATAACAGAGGTGCTCAAAGAAGAGTATTGGATTCCCTGAAAATTAGTAGCAGGTGATTGTGAGCCACCTGATAATGCAGGGAACCAAACCTTGGTCCTTAGTAATGGGCCCCTTTGATTTTTCATGTTGAAAAGGCCCCAAAAGTATCAAATGGCAGTTGGCACAAATTCCTAATGAAGGAAAATGACATGCATAAGTAATTGACATTTAACTGGGAGGACAGATTAGTATCTAGATTTGGCTGTGGAGTATTTGGATGTCGAAGATGGGAAAATCCAAAGAGAAAATGGCTAATAGCTAGGTTTATAGTATTTTAGTATAAAGATATCCAAATATAGAATTGTTTTGAGGGTAGGGTCTCTAGTCCATCCAAGCTGTCCTGGAATCTGCCTCAGCTGGATTTAACAAGGCTGATTCAACTGGTCTTTTGAGACAAGGCATTGTTTATTCCTGGCTGTCTTGAATTATTGGCAGTCCTGCCTTAGTTTCTAAATATTAGGATTATAGGTCTGTAATCATGCCTGGCTCAGATGAGTCTCCCAGTGTAATCCAGGCTGATTTAGAACTCGAGACCCACCTGCCTGTGTCACCTAAGTACTAGAATTAAAGGTGTGTACCACCACACCCATTTGTGCCAAGGAGTAGTCCAGAAGGACCTGGAACTCTACCTGTTTTTCTCCATTTTACTTTTTTTATAATCCCACCTGTTGTCAAAACTTAGACAAACCTTGAACACCCTAAAATACTGGGATAAGCATCTGCCATTCCTGCCTGGATTTGGAGCTTTTTATGTATTGGTTTTTGGAGACAGGGTTTTCCTATGTAACAGCCCTGGCTGGCCTGAAACTTTGTAGACCAGACTGGCTTTAAATTCAAGAGGTTTCCTGCCCCCCCTGAGTGCTGGAATTAAATGCTTGGGTCACTAGGTCTGTCAAGAGCTTTTAATTTAAAAATGAAGAGAAGTAACAGGTAGGTTGAACACTTAGAGAAAGTTACTTTCAGTAAAATGTGAGGTTTTTATACTTAACCATAAGTAAATTATTGAAGGAAATTGGTCTCCACAACAAAATTGCTGTTACCCCATCTCTCTGGATTCAGATACTAGTATTCTGTTCTGGTTTATTCATTTGGTAGGAGATGAGGAACTTTATAAAGATTTTGTGGTTTTGAACCCTCTGTTGAGTTGCAGTCTGGGCTCAAGTGATCTTGCTGCTGCTTACAACTTGAGTAATGGACTACAGATATCCCAGCAATATTGTTTTTTTTTTTTTTTTTTGCTCTTATGACCTAGTATTAAACATTTTAACCTTTAGCCTCTCTTTTTTTGTTAATTTTGTTTTTCTTTTTAGTGCTGAGTAATAGTTGGAAATTCCACCAATTCCATTTGCCTGCTGGAGGATGTCTTTGTACTTCCAAGTTTTGGTAATTGAGAATAAAGCTATTCTACCATTAAAGTGGCATATTTTTGTGTAGACATTTAAATTTCACACCTTTGGGTAAATAGCAAGGAGCATGGTTGTTTGCCTCTGGCTCTGAAGGTAAACTCACCCAGTTGAACCCCAGCATTAATACGTTTGATGTTACCTGGCTGAGTGGATGAGCTCTTCCTCATTCACACCATGTATGTATTGTTCGTTAAAAGCCATGTGCTCTGTCCAAGAGGATGCCTTTCCTGGTATAGGAAGACAGTTTTCAGTCAAGAGAATAAGTAGACCTGCTGCTCCCCTACTAGATCTTCAGTAGACCTCTCAATAGTTTATAAGAACCTGCAAACTTTTCAAGAGTCATCCCCAGCAGTAAAGCACTGCTGTTGCTCCTCACTCTTGGTCCATGTTCTGGATTTTGGCCAGTGTATAGTGGTTGCTTTTAGAGCTTTCTTTTCTCTGAGAAGCACTTGCTGTGATGCATCCTGTGTTTTTAACATTTTCTTTGGCGAAAGATACATTAAAAGGGCTCTGCCCCTTTTTTTTTTTTTTTTTTTTAATGAGTGCATGGTACTCTGTGCGTGCATGTGTGTGTGTGCGCATGTGTGTGCGTGTGCGCGCACCTATTGAACTGGAGTTACAGATGGTTGTTACCCACAATGTGGGTACTGGAAACTGAATTCAGGTCCTCAGTAAGAGTAACTGTTATTAACCAGGAAGCCATTTCTCCAGCATCCCCTTTTTATTTGTGTTTGAAATGAGTCTCATAGCCCTCACTGGCCTGGAATTTTAGTAGACCAGGCTGGCCTTAAACTTGGATCGATCACTTGCCTCTGCTAGGATTAAAAGTGTGTGTACCACCAAGCCTGGCTGTGGCCAAAATGTTTTTTTTTTTAATGGAATTTGGTTTTTTTGTTGTTTTAAGACAGGGTCTCGCTAACATGGCCCTGGCTGACTTGAACTCACTGTGTAGAATAGGCTAAACCTCAAATTCAGCAATCGGCCTGCCTCTGCCTCCTGTACTGGGGTTAAAGGTACATCACACCTGGCTTTCATAGAAGGTTCTTGAGGTGAGTAGTAATAGGAGTCTAGTATCCTACTGATGGACTTGAGTGAGACTCTTATCTACATTAGTATTATCAGTTCATTTGTCTGCATATAAGTCATCCTCAAGACACATTGTGATAACATGCATCATTTGGGGTGTGTGTGCGCGCATGCGTGTGTGGTACCTCTAATTTTATTTCATTGTATATAAACTAACACTTAGATACCTGGGTAAAAATGTTAATGGGCGAATGAATAAATTAATTGCTTGAATTCTAATTAATCTTATAAGCTAAGTATATGAAATTGAAACTTAATCACTATATTGATTAAAAAGTATTTACTTTGTTTTAGGTGCCGATGAGACTACTTTGTCTCCTTAGGTTGCATTTAGTGTGTTTATTTTGTTTTTGTAACTCTAGCACAAGATTCTTATGCTCAGCAGTTGAGAGCACTCACTGCTCTTCCAGAGAGCCCAGGTTTGACTTCCAGCACCCACATAGTGGTTCATAACCATCTGTATGGCAACTCTAATCTTGGGATCTGATGGCTTTTGTGGACACTGCATATACATGATATATACTATGCACATAGTACACATACATACATGCAGACAAAACACCCCCACACAAAAGATAGTCATTTGAACATACCCTAAGTTCTGGTCTTGAAAGTACTGCTCAGAAATGATCTGGGAAGATGTTATACAAAAAGTCTACAGAGCTGGTGAGCCAAGTGAAGGCCTGGTGTAAGGTTAGGTGGCTAGCCTGAAAGCTCCCATTTCATGACTGTCACCTGTCATATATCATGCAGGAAGCACCTGGTTGTGCTTCATAATAACTTAAGGTTTGAAAGTGTAACAAGTCCTATTGAAGAGGGCATCAGATCTCATTACAGGTCGTCATCAGCCACCATGTGGTAGCTGGGAATTGAACTTGACCTCTAGAATAGCAGCCAGCACTCTTAATCCCTGAGACATCTCTTCAGCCTTTTAAGAAATCCTAGACAACAACAAGATTTCGAGACACATCCCAGCACTTGGGAGACCGAAGCAGGCAGTTAAGGGCAGCTTCATCTACGTAGAGAATTCCAGGCCAGCCAGGGCTACACAGTGAGACTCTGTCTCAGTCAGTCTTCAGGGATAAAACTATATAGCTGAGGGAAAGGTAAATGGCCAGTTTCCTCATCCTATTTGGGGAGGACCGTCAGCACATCCCAGAGCTCACTTTCCAACTAAGATGGAAAGATTAGACTTTCCAACTCGTCTAATGTTTTTTACTTTCACTTAGATCACTGTCATTCTGAAATAGTTTTCTTCCAGATCCTGGCACACACCTAGAATCTTTCCAAACCTTTGAAATCTCCAAAATGGTTTTTTTCATTCTTTATCCTTTTAATGCACAATAAATTGACTTAGGGCTGGAGACCCCTAGTTAAGCTTCAAGATGGATGTTGGTCACTTGAAAGGCCAAATAATATATTTATAGTATAAATAATAAATAATTACAGGGTTAGGACTTTGTTTACATTCTCCCACACAGTCCAGGAGGGGGGAGGAGCAGAAGATTGTATTGTTCATCAGTGGCCAATCAATTTAATCATGGCCTATGTTAATAAGGCCTCCTCAAAAAAAACAAAAGGCCAGCAAGATGGCTCCTTGGGAAGAGATGCTTGCAAGAAGGATTGACAACCCAAGTTTGATCCCAGGACACCACAGTGACAGACCTGGCATATCTGAGGGACTTTCTGGACTGGGTTTGAGTTGAGAAGACTCACACCAAATGGGCAGCCACTCTATGGGATGGGGGCCCAGGCTGGATACAAAGGAAAAGTAAATGAAGCAGCAACACTTAACCTGTTTCCTGTCTGTCCCTGGTGTGAAGGACTACCCTCAAACTAAACCAAAGTTAGCCCCTTCCCCTTGAGGTTGCTTTTCAGGAATTTCACAACATAGAGGAAAGTAACAAACTTGGTGTGAGTAAAACAGTTTTTTCCCAGCTAATGAGAGGTAAAGGCACTTGCTTCTATCTGGACCACCACAGGTCACTCCCCCAGAATCCAAGTGTGGAAGGAGGGAACCAATCCCTTCCACTTGTCTCCTGATCTCCATAGGTGCACCACAGCATTTATATAAACAGAAAAAAAAGTTGTTGGACAGCTTGGGCTACCTTTAAGCCAAATTTGGCCTGCTTCTGTGTTGTGGAAAGTTTAGCAGTTTGAAGCGGTAGGACACTCAGAAGTCCCAGCATCTGTGACTGATTAAGTGTGAAATTCAAACTGAAAAATCCTTAAAGATTTTTGGAATATACCCAGGCTCTCATCTACCAACTTTATGACTTTAAATAAAATTATACAGTTATGTGCGGTCACTATGATGTCGGCCCATGAGTGCTGAAGTGGCAGGGCTGGGTCATTAAAGGGTTTGTCAGTATCCAGTTTAGACATTTGTCTATAATTTTCCAAACTCTGAAACAAATACTTGTGAAGATGTAGAGTACCAAGATTATTGGTAGAGTTGTGATGGCCAGTTTACCTTGTGTATTTGTGGGAACCCACATAATGACTCAGTTTCCCACACTGATTTACAGTGAAAGAGTTCTAATGAGTTCAGCTTGCTCCTTGCTTTAACCTTTATGACCCTGGGAAAGAATTTATTATCTTCCGGCCAGATCTAGCTGAAGGCACATGATGCGATTGTGAAGTTTGCCTGACACAAGGATAGCAGCACAGGGTTTTCTCAAGATGTTTGTACTGTGCTTTGTTAGGGCTTGAAGATGTATGTAACACTTTCAGAAATAAACTCAGGGTCTTCTTGGTTTCGAACCATGGGGTCCCTCTGGGTTTCTTTCATATCTTCTAAATCTACAGCCGAGTGCCTTCCCCTATTGACCCCAGTGATGACTCATACAGCTTTGACACAAACTAGGCCTGTAGGGCTTCTCTCTCTCTCTCTCTTCTTCTTCTTCTTTTTTTTTTTTTTTAGTGAGTGACAAATGTGGGAGGGCCCAACCCATGTGGGTGGTGCCATCTATAAGAAAGCAGGCTGTGAACTGGCCATCTCCCATAATCATCAATAACTGATGGAAACAGATACAGAGATCCATAGCCAAGCACTGGGCTGAGCCCAGGGAATCCTGTTGAGAGGGAGGAAGGGATTGTATAAGCCAGAGGGGTCAGGGTCATCATAAGGGAATCCATAGAAGCAATCAGCCTGCTCATGGGAGCTCACAGACTATGGACCCTGCATGGGACAGGCTTAGGCTCTCTGCATATGTGACAGTTGTGTGCCTTGTCCTACTTGTGGAACTCCTGGCAGTGGATGAGGCCTGTCCCTAATGCCTTGGCTGCTTTTGTCTTACCGAGCATTAATGCAAGGGGAGGAGCTTAGTCCTATCTCATCTTGATAGGCCATGCTTTGTTGGCACCCATGGGAGGCCTGCCCCCTTCTAAAGAGAGGTGGAGGAGGGGTGGTTGGGGAAGAGGGCCAGAGTGGAGGTTGGGGGAGGGGGACGGGTGAGGGGAAACCAGCCCAGATGGAAAATAAATGATTAAAAAAAGAAAGGGAAAACCATGAACAAATCAGAGAGCAAGATGGTAAGGAGCACCCCTCTACGGCCTCTACCAGCTCCTGCCCCAAGGTTCCTGCCCTGTCCTGGGTCCCTGTCCTGTGTTCTCCCATGATGAGCAGTGATGATGAAGCCTGAGCCAAATAAACTGTTTCCTCTTAGTTGCTTTTGGTCATGGAGTTCCATCACAATAATTGTAACCTTGACAAAGTCACCAAGATAATGCTCCTGGTCTTGGACACTATTCTCTGTGGTTTATTGGGGCAAAAAAAAAAAAAAAAAAAAAGCTTGTGAATTAGGGAATAAACACATTTGCATACTTGGCATATGCAATATTGATGAACATAGTGAAACAATTTAGGGAAGTGGTAGGGCAATTGCTCTTATCCCTGTTTGTAATAAGATCATTTAGAGCCCTTTAAAGATTGTGCCTTAAAAACAAATGGATTAGTCAGCCATGTTAGTAGTGCAAAAGCCTCTTGGTGGTCCTAGTAATACAACTAGATTGGAAGCCATCGCTTTGGACCTCTATTTCCTGAGGGAACTGACATTATTAGCAGCCAGCACACAGAGAAGCTAAGGGGCTGACTTTAGGTATCCTCTAGGTTTCTCTAGCCAAAGCATCCAACAGCAGAAACTGTGCTTTAATTTGCATCTATGCCAGTAGAGGTCACTGTGATAAAAGAAATAATAAGCTGGGGCAAAACCAATGGCCACTAGAGGGATGGGATGAGTGTCTTGCCACAGGGGTGGGGACAGTTGAGTGAAGATGTATCTTCAGCCATTGGTAACTTTGCTCCTGTCTCATCGGCATGCCTCAGCATTTGAGGGTTCTCCTCTGTCCTGATAACTCTGCTTTCCCAACTTTCAAGGGTACTTCCTAGTAGAGCAACTTTATAACTAGGGAGCTCCTTCCCAGGGAGCAGCTGTTGAACACAGCACAGAACACAGCTCTGTGCTAGGAGGTATTTACCAGCCTACTACTAGTGAGATGGGGGCAGCCTTCCTCAGCATATCTATGAGTTCACTGTAGAAATTCATCTCCTCGAACTGTCTGGAAATGATTCTGTCAGGGAACAGCTTCTGTGAGTGTTGCCTGAATTCTGGTTGTATTAAAGGAAACTCAGAGCCAGATATCAGGGAAAGGCTGAAATACCAAAGAGAGGAAACACCACAGTCAAATCTCACCCAGCTGTCTTCCAGCTTCCTCAGCCTCGCTCCTTGTGGCTCCTACTGCATTAATCTGTCTTCCTACACCTGCCTTAAATGCCTTCTTTGCCCAGTTGTTTCACATCCAAGTTAAGATTAAAGGTGTGAGCTACTACTATTTGATAGTTAGCCTTGAACTCTCAGAAACACAGAAAGATCTCTGTCTCTGGAGTTATGGGATTAAAGGCATGGCCCCACCTGCCTGCCTGGGAGTCTGGAACTCCCTCTGTAAACCAAGCTGGCTTCAAACTCAGATCTGCTAGAATTAAAGGCGTAGGTCACCACTCCTGGTCTTTCCCAGTGCTGGGATTAAAGGCTTGAGTTACCACTCTCTGATCCTCCTGGATTGACTGTGGGTGGATCCCTTCTCTGATATTCCAGACTGGTTTTTATTAAACATATAATATATATCACCACATTTAGGAGCATGGGTGAAGATTATCTAGAAGACCATGGATAATATATGGGTGACTACATCACCAAAGAAAATGTGTCATCCCCAATACAAATTTTGTTACATTTTGCTTTTAGGTCACCCAGACAGTCCCCATTGTTTGCTTTCTTTTATCCCCTCCTCTCCAACCTGCCCCCACCCCCTCAGCTGTCCAAGAATTCACTCTGCAGACCAGGTTAGCTTCAAACTCACAGAGATCCACCCTCCTCTGTCTCCCGAGTACTGAGATTAAAGATGTGTGACACCACAGCCTGGTACCTCCTGTCCCTTAAAGATCGTCATGTCCCATCATGGGGATCAGCAAAACTATTTTGTCCCAAGGTCTAATCCCAAAGCCCCTGCTGAATTAACTGCTTTCTTACCTCCTGTGATCAGTTTTATCTGGCCTGGTGAACTCCCATAAAACATGGTCTTTCTCATATGTCCATTATCTTAGTAATGGCTGTCCCCTCTCTGTTGTCCTCCAATGTAGCCTGAAGTTTTCCTGTCCCATCCAGGCCTGTGGTCCATACAAATCTCTCCCACCCAAGGACCTGCAGCTGCTTATAAATAATTACTCAGAGGCTTATATTAATTACAAACTCTTTGGCCTGTGCCTCAGGCTTATTGCCCACTAGCTCTTACAACTTAACCCATTTTTATTAATCTAAGTATTGCCACAGGGCTTTACCTGTGTCCCATTACATCTTGCTTTCTGGATAGCAGCCTGCAGCATCTCTTGACTCTGCCCTTCTCTATCTCTGTGTGGATTTCCCACCTGCCTCCAAGCTGCCTTGCCACAGACCAAAACAGCGTCTTTATTAACTATAATGGTAATAACGCATATTCACAGCATACAGAAAGATATCTCCTCACATCACTTCAGTCTCTGATATTCATGAGGATCTCAGCTGACCATAACCAAGGGTCCTTATGGTTTGTAGATGTCAGTGTATCAGGATACCATGTTGTGCTGGGAACTGAACCCGGGAATGCCAAGCAAACACTCTACAAATGGATCTACATACCAGATCTGTTCTTGCAACCTTTCTATAAAAATTTCTAATGGCAGAGACCATACACCCACCCTTATATTGGTGACCAAGATATATTCAAATTGCAAAGTGCAAATTTGTCTTTGACAAATCAGGCCACATCAATCAAGTAAAAAGTTCTTTATTTTTACCAGGCATGGTGGCATATGCCTTTCATCTCAGTTCTCAGGAGGCACAGGCAGGTGGATCTCTGTGTATTTGAGACCAGCCTGGTCTACAAAGTGAACTCTAGGCCAACCAAAGCTTAGCTATATTTTATTTATTTTTAGTTATGTGTATGTGTCTGTGGGGGAGGGTGTGCATATAAGTGCCCACAGAGTCCAAATGTGTCAGAGTTCCTGGTGCTGTGAGCTGTCTAAAGTTGATACTGAAAACCGAACTTGGGTCCCCTGCAAGAGCAGTATGAGTTCTTAACCGCCAAGCACCTCTTCAGTTCCCATTGTTATTAATTTGATATACTCCTTGAGGTTTTACAAATATTTAATCATGTTTTGTTTTACAAAAGCAGAATACTGCACATGTCATCCAAACTCATCTTTTTGTTGGTAGTGTTTCTTGAGCTAGGGTCTCACTATGTAGTCCTAGCTGGTTTGGATATTGCTAGGTAGACCAGGCTAGCCTTAGACTCGGAGATCCACCGGCCTCTGCCTCTTGAGTGCTGGGATTAAAAATGTGTGCTACCCCTTTTTAATGGACACATTGTGTGGATTTCACTTATTTTTCTGTGTTGATGGTATTCTTTTGGCAGATTAAATTTTTCATTATCAGTTACATTTTGATAAGCACTTGCCTTTGCATACTGATTCTAGTATTTTTTTTTATTTTTAGGTTTATTTTTATTTATGTGTATCTGTGTGTCTATGTGAATGTATGCCACATGTATTTGGGCGGGACCTGGGAGAATGGAGCTGTTAAAGTCCTATGCAATAACCAACTGTATTCAGAGCCTTAGACAAGTCACACTCTGAGGGTAAAGTCCTCATGAATCAATCACAAGCCGCACAACGGCAAAAACATGCTTTTCCACAGAAGCACAGAAACATTTAATTGAGTAACAACTGCAAGCAATCATGAGCAATCTGAACTCACTCCTATCTGCTACCCCTGGGAAAGCACAAAGATACATTCTGAGAACAAGTCAGTGCTTTAAAGAAATGTCTTGTTTTTTTAAAGCACTCAGAATTCTCACAGTTCTATCTTGGGCCATGTTCTGACAACCAGGTTTTTAAAATTACAAATTTCAGGAACCTCCTGATTTTTACGTGTCTCATTTTCCCTCTAGGACAGTGGCTCTGAACCTTCCTAATGCTGTGACCCTTTAATGCGGTTGTTCATATCGTGGTGACTCCTAATCATAAAATTATTTCATTGCTACTCCAAAATGTAATTTTGCTACTGTTTTGAATCATGTGACTATAATATATATAATCAATATATGACATGCAGGATATCTAATATCTGACTCACAGGTTAAGAACCATTGCTTTATGGGGAGGAAACAGCTCCTTATAATGGGAACAGTGAGAATTTATTTGTAAGAGGGTCCTAGAAGAACATGATGCAAAACAAAGTGTAAGGAGATCCGAGCAGTGAGTATTCAGCCTGTGTGTCCGTTCAGCGTAGTGAGGAAGAGGAGGCGCAAGGCCACAGCTCCAGGCTCCTAGCTTTTGTTGCTTAGGGCTTTGGCCAGCTTCAGCATATGCCATCCACCCTTTCCTCATCTCCATCACCATCAGAGGGCCCCAGGCCAGGAGAGAAAGAACTTGATTCACATCTGCAGACATGTATCTATCTTGTCCCTTTGTGTCACACGTGAGAAGACAAAGGTTGGAACCTGGCTCAATGAGTAAATGTTCTTGCAGTGCATGAGCACCCACATAACGAGGCCGGGCACGGTCATGCACAGCTGTAACCATGAAGACAAGTGAGGTTTCCCGGCAGCTAGCCTGAAAAAGGGTGAGCTCCAGGTTCAGTGAGAGAGATTGTCTTCTAGCCTACCTACCAACACACTCATTCACTCACTCACTCACTCACACACACACACACACACACACAGAGGCATTCACACACATACCATGTGTATGTGCACATGCATGAATGAACAAGAGTCTCTTGAAGGTGAAATTTTATTTCAACTGTCTATAGCAGATAACATAAACTATATATAATTTTTTCAAAATCAGCAGCCTACTCCCATCACCAGCCATTTCCTCTCTATGTAGTAGCATCTATTTCTAGTGCAAAGTTTAACCTTCAGGAATTGTTGGTGTGTGAGGTGTTCTCATTCATCTCCTGCATTCTATGCCTATGCATCTTCTTATACCTTAGCAGGGCCTCCGGTTAACCTCAAAGACAGGAAAAATCTAAAATTCTTCTGGATATTTGGATCTTATGGGTTAAGTCACATCATAAAACGATAGTTCAACTCACTTGAATGCTTCTAAAGTGATTTTTTTTTTCATTTTTAAGATTTGTTTTTAATCGTGTGTATGTGCACATGTTTGTGGGTAATCATGTAGGCCAGAAGAGGGCACTCGATCCTCTAGAGTTACAGGCAGCTGTGAGCCCGACATGGGCACTGGGAACTAAATTGGTCCTCTGCAAGAACAGTGTGTGCTCTTCACTGCTGAGTCATCTCTGATGCTTCTAAAGTAAGTCTGAGAAGAAAGGCTCTGAGGGAGCAGGGTCCAAACCTCTGCTTGTCCTTCCGTGACTCTAGAGATGTTCAGGGAGACTGAGGTAGAGAGAGGTACAGAGAAGAGGAATTCTCGTAGCTTGAACTCAAGTTCGAGTTAACACTACTAACTTCTGGAGGGTAGTCTGAGGTAAAGGAGAAGACAGAAAACAAACAAGATGGAGCCAGGGTGGAGAGATGGAGCCTATGATAGCATTAGAGTGTGGGAACCACTTTTCCACTAGGTCAGGCCTTACAGGATGGCATCATCAGTACCACTTCATTTATCCTCTGGCCTGAACAGAGAACAAAGCTGGTCATTAGACATGGCCTGAAGCCTGCTGTTGGAAAATAAAATCAGTATTCAAGATGATTATCATGGCAGCTACAGTTGGTATGATCACTCTCAAAGCTTCTAAGGAAGCTTTCTCCGGGCTAGGAGGCAGGCTAGTGGGCACCTAGCCTGGTCCGAGCCGGGTCACGGCCTCGGTATTCTTTAAGCAGCTGAGAACTTGATCCAGGTGGTATGGTTATACTCCTCGCCAGGCCTCAGCAGCACAGTAGGGAACTGGGGCTGGGAAAGAAAACCAGCAGTTACACCTTGCCAGCCCTCATGGCTATGCCAACAGCCACATAGGCTGTGCCTCTGCACTAGTCTCTGAAGCCATGCTTGTGGACGGGTGCCAGCGAGGACAGTGTGTTACTGGTTCACACAGCACCAAGCCTACTTTGTCAAAGTAAGATTTGGCTCCAGAAAGCAATGCCTTGGCTTCTGTACTGAAGTAAGGTACAAACTTCTTCCCATGGCTGACAATCTGAGCAGCGATGCTCTAAGTAGCAAGGAGAGAGGAAGTGAGAGAACAAACAGGAAGAAAGAATGATTAGGAAGGTCTCCTAGAGCCGTGTGGGTTGGCAAGATGGTCCAGTGGGTAAAGGAGCTTGAGGCCAGGGCCGACAACCTGAGTTTTACCACAGGAACCCACATGGAGGAAGAGAATTGACCTCTGAAAGTTGTCCTCCGACCTCCACGGCACATGCTCGCCCACCCCTGCTCTCTCCAAAGAGTACTGAAATTCACTGGGAAGTGACAAGGAAAAGCACTCAAAGGCGTTGATAGTATCAACTTTGAGCTTTTAACAACTTAGCTGTGGGTCTTCTGTGGTTGTAGAAATTGAGAAGCACCAACATGGACTTTAATTGCACAGCATGACTTGAGTGTTGGGACATTAGATCAATGTCACTCTGACAAGCTAGCTTGAGGTTTTACCTGATTGACGGCATCAGGCCAGTTCTGGGTCTCCAGGCAGAAGCCAGAGTGCTTGGGATAGACCGCTCCACTCTTGCCCTTCAGAGTGCCATCCAGGAAGTTGCCTGTGTAAAACTGGACTCCAGGTTGGGTGGTATATACTTCCAGGATCCGCCCACTTCCGGCATGGCGCACCCTGGGGATAAAGGCAAGCTATATCTGAGGGGAGAAAGAAGCACCCAAGAAACAGCTTTGGGACAGGAATCAGACCTGGTCACACATTGGGACAAGAAGGATATGGGAGCTATGAACAGGATAAAGATTCTGGAAGCTTCACAGGAGAGGCAAGAGCTGAGAAACAACTTCTTAGATCTTGGCTTCTCTGGAGATGGTAGCACAGACTGACTGCCAGTCATGGGAGTCAGGGAGGAGAGAGCCAACGAGGCCATTTTAGGGTCCTGGGATTCTTCTGTTGTGATGCTGGAGATGGGACCCAGGGTCTTAACCTTCCAGTGAGCACTCTGCTCTGGCTACTGAGATATATTCCCAAGGGTGTGGCTCAGGCTGATCTGGAACTCACAGAGTTCTACCAGTCTCTTCTTCTGGAGTGTGATTAAAGATTTGCTTGTTTATTTAGTTAGTTTTGGGTTTTTGAGGACAGAGTTTTTCTGTGTAATAGCCCTGGCTGTCCTGGAACTCACTCTGTAGAACAGGCTGGCCTTGAATTCACAGAGATCTGTTTGCCTCTTCCACCTACCACCTGGCCTGGGTCACACAGTCTTACCAGGAGGCAAATCACACAAGAAATCATTCAAAGTATGTTGTTGCTCCCATGAAATGGCTCACATGCTTATTTTACATACCTAAGCCTGAAAATCAATTTCTGAAAGGTATCCAATCCTCTTCCCCTCCCTCTTTCTCCCAGCAATGCATACTGCATTCTACTACTAATATAATTCTAAAAATTCTAAATGCAAAATACAAATACGTTGTCAACCAAGAGGCTGGAAAAAAATGTTTAAGAGAGGCCATTAGCTGAATTAATGGCTCTTTGAAGAAACATGAGTAATAAATGTGTAGTAGGATGGGTCTTGAGCAGGTAGAAACCAAGCGGCTCTGAGCTCTGAGGAGATTTGGGAGGTCCTTTTTGTCTCTATCAGGGGTCTGAGTCACCAACCCCCCTTTGTGTCTACAGCCATGAATTGACTAGTTGTTTGTGCCATGATTAGGTATTAGGGCAGAGGGGCTCCTAAACAAAATGACCTGAGGAACTGGATTTTCATGAGGAGAGTATATGGACTCACACGTCAATCAAACTGGAGGTGGGAAGTGGCAAGGGCCTTCAGCTCTTTCCCACAAACTAGGAATGTACCTGAAGGCTCTGCCTTCAGTGAGGGCAGGGGTTTGGAGGAATACTATTTTAAAGCATGTCACATTTTTCCTAATGCTTTTGTTAGCAACTCAAAGATGTGTTTGATTAAATAAAATTAACCTTCGAGCAGGAGGCTGAGTCAGCAAGTAACTGACAGGAAGTGGTAGGAAGAAACCATGTGTAGCAAGGGGTTGTTAAGTGGGGGCTGAGAGGATGTTGGGGTTTTTTGGAAGATGCCAGCAAAGGGAGATTAGCTACTTGCTGTTCAGCCTCTTTGAGCAGGCAGAATACCACCCCAAACCTCAAATTGTGAGTTCTTTAGATTTAGATACTTTTCCTTAGTACCTTTGAAAGAGTCTGTGCCTGAGGAAACAGAATCCCCCAGGCTGCAGCCCTTGGGGCCAAAGCCCTTGCTTAAGGGGTGCCACTATAGATAATAATAAATAAATAAAAAAAAAACAGTTAACAACACAGGTGACCAGACAGGAGAAGTAGGGCCTCTGACAGAAAAGGGGCTTATAGGATAGGCAGAGATGGAAAGCCAGAGAGGATACTGGGTAGGGGTCAGAGAGGATGTGAGGTTGGGGAGGGGGAGGGCAGAGTCTATAGAATTCACTCAGTGGTGGAGGACTTTACAGAGCTGTGGGATGTGCTATTTGACCTCTGTCCCATCAGGTGCTGCTGAAACTGTCACAGGGAATGCTCCTCATAAGAACTCTGTTCTCCCCTGTGGCCACAATAGGGACAACGTTCCCAACCTTGCACAAAAACACTTTTCTTTTGATCCCTTCAGACAGAAATTGTGGTCAAAACCATGGATGCGATAATCCTGGAGGTGTTTTCCAAGCTCCACTGGCTTTCTCAGGTCGAATGCAGTTCCTTCCACTGGAGCAATGACTCCTGGAAAGAGATTGGAGACAACAGAAGTCGTTATTACCAAGACCAAAGCTTTATATACACTGTCTTGAAGGCTGGCTGGTTCTAGTCTCTCAGCTTTCACGTCTATGTGTAGAGATCTCCTGAATCCCAAGGAGAATGAGTTGCTGGGTTCCAAGAATATGCAACTGATCGCCAAATGCAATATCTAAAATAATATAAAATGATTATAGACAGGCAGAGGCAGAGGCAGGCAGATCTCAGTGAGATCAAGGCTAGCCTGGTCTATATAGTGAGTTCCAGGACAGCCAGGGCTATGTAAAGAAACCCTGTCATATTCTGTTTCCTCTTATCCAAAAAGATAAGATCTTATCTCAAAAACAAAGAAAAACCCCCAAATAAGAAGTACATACACAAAAATTGAGTTGGGGAGATGGTTCAGTGGGTAAAGCATTTGCCCTTCAAGTATGGGGACCTGAGTTCAAATGTTCAGAACCCATGTAAAAGCTGGACTCAATAGCACTCATTTGTAATCCTAGAAATCCTGTGACAGAATACTGGGGAGCTGTGGGCCAGCTGTCCTAGTGTATGCAATAGGGACAAGAGAGACCAAAATTGAAATGAGGTGAAAGGTGAGTGTCGGAGCATGGCCCAACAATGGAGAGGAGTGTGTCTAAGAAAAATTCTGAGTGCTTTGAGAAAACTCCAAGAAAATACAGTTAAGAGTCTTGTGACCTCAAAATATACAAAATTGTTCTTGGAATGTGTAGCAGAGAGGAGTTTACATCAGATCATTCATTACAACTGACTTTTGTTATGTGTTTATCTATCTCTGGAAAAAGACATTTTTTGCTATGTACGGCCTGTCTGCTACCTGCTGCTAACCCTTGGACACTTTACTCACGTGACTCTTCTAAACTCTCACAGTGTATATTGTCAGATGCCCTGATTAAACATGAGACTTTAGTCTGCCTCATTATCGGCTCCATTCTCCCAGGTCCCACTGACTCCAGAGGAGTAAACAGGTGAGGGCTGACATATGAAGCTGTTCTCTGAACTCCACACATGCATGCACTATGGCAGGCATGCACCTGCACTTACACAATACACACACAAATGCACACGTTTTATATATAGTGACATAGATGAGTGGCCAGTCCCGACAGAGAACACTGCTGTGTGGGGACCAAGAGCAAAGCATAGAAGAGATGTGGTCATCATACAACCAATGTCAAGTCCAGAACTTCTCTGCTCAGCATCACAAAGGTCAGGAGACCACTAAAATAATTAAGGCTGGACAGGTGGTATACAACTTTAATCCCAAACTCAGAAGCAGGAGGATTTCTGTGAGTTCAAGGCCAGCCTGGTCTCCATGGCAAGATCCAGGCCAGCCAGGGTCTACGATCCCGTTTAAAAAAACAAAACAAAAGAAAAACCAAAACCACTGTAATTATATAAGTGAAAAGAGAAGTAGAGCCCTTTGTTCTGCTTTTGTGGGTTCCCACATGCTGAGAGGAAACAGAATCTTTGGATAAAAGAGAACATCCCTTTTTAATTCCAGAGCTGATGCAGGAGGCCCAGGTTCCTTAAATCCACGCAGGACTTTGGGGGTTTGGAGAACAAATATTCCTCACCCCTCCACACCCTACCCACCAACCTCCTGTCACCCAGGCAAAATCATCCTGGTACCTGGGTTCTCCACCTGGGAATCACAAAAAGAGCTACCACAGCCAGCCTTAAGAGACATAAGGAAGGCAGTGGTTTAGGAAACGAAAAAAACATCTACGTCTTATCCCCTGGATCTTCTTTTTCTAAAAAAGAATTCTGACAAGGTAATTGCCCACATGAAGAATTTAAGTGATGATGGATGAAGGTGGGTACAAAACATCACACAATGGAAGAATGTCACAGTTCCTCACATAGCCATTTCCTTCTATAGCGGTTACTGTTGCTCATTCCTCACGCACCCTTCAGGAGAAATCACAAAGCTACCCACAAGGCTCATGCATGCCACCATCTGTACCATCTTTTCACGAAAGAAATGCGTCTTAGTGGTTGTATCTAAATTTATCCCTAGGTATTTTAATAGATAACTCTCTCTGCGGTGGTATTTTTTTTGTCTAAGGTAATTTGTCTATTTAAGATTTCTTGGGCTGGGGAGATGGCCCAATGGGTAAAGAAACTTGCTGAGCAAGTGTGGGGACTTGAGTTCAAATCTTCAGCAGCCATATAAAAAGCCAGGTGTGGCTGTGCACACAAGATCCTACAGCACTGTAAGGATGAAACGAGGAAGGATGATGCTGGAGCTTCCAGGTCAACACTTTAGCTCCAGGCTCAGAGACAGACCATTCCATGGGGATAAAGCAGAGATTGAAATCCTGACATCCTCCTCTGGCTTCTGAATGTGCACACGGGTGCATGTACATACATACACACACACACACACACACACACACACACACACACACACTCACACACAGTGTTCAAATAAATTGTTCTAATCCTTTTGTGGGGATATTTTCAAACATAATAATAAAATCGGTGGAAATATCAGAGGATCTACCCACAGTTAGTCTAGGAGGATCAGACTAACTCACACCTTTAATCCCAGCACAGGGAATATCCTGGGAGTGGCACCTACACCCTTAATCCAATCAAATCATCAGAGTTTGAGGTCATCTTAGTTTACAGAAGGAGTTCCTGGCTCCCAGGCACAGCAGTGGTTATGCCACGCCTTAACTGAGAGAAGGAAGTATTTAAGGCAGGCATAGAAAGACAGAGAGGCAGAAGCCATGGCTCACACTGTTAGTCCTAGTACTTGGGAAGCAGAGGCAAGAGAATCTCTGTGAGTTCAAAGCCAGCCTGGTCTTCAAAGCAAGTTCCAGGACAGTCAGGACTGTTACACAGAAAACTGTCTGAAAAGAGAGAGAGAGGAGGTGGATCTGTCCTCTGATATCTCCGACTGTTTTTATTATATTTGAAAATATCCCCACATCCTTTTGATTTTATCTTACTGTGATTTTTAGTATTTGTTTCTTGTTTTGTGCATTGAACAAGATTAAAGAGTTCTCAATGCTTTATCCCCCACCCTCACTCAGTGCTAGAGATTGAAGCCAGAACCTCACACACAAATACTAGGGAAGCTTTCTAATACTGAACTACGTTCCCAGCCCTGTGTTATCTATTTTTTCCCTTCCTCCAATGAAGCAGCTCATCTTTTTAAAATTACAGTGACTGTGTAGCCTCAGAGGGCCTAGAACTGAGTATGTAGCCAATGTTGGCCTCAAATTCACAATCTTCCTGCCTCAGCTTCATGAGTGTTCTGATTACAGATGTGCGCCACTATGTCTGGGCTTTATTAATTTTTTTCTTTTCTACGCTTATTTTGTTACCCATATTCTTTAAAAAAGATTCCCTCCCTCCCCACCCGTGTGTGTGTGTGTGTGTGTGTGTGTGTGTGTGTGTGTGTGTGTGTGTCTGTGTGTCTGTGTGTCTGTGTGTCTGTGTCGGGGTATATGCACATGAGTGTAAGTGCACAATGAGAACCAGATTCCCGGGGCCAGAGTTATAAGTGGTTCCCAAGCACCTGACCAAGGGTGTTGGGAAGCAAACTCACATCTTCTGCACAGGCAGCATGTACTCTTTCTTAACCATGGAGCCCTCTCTCCAGCTCTTGCTATAATTCTTGTCCAAGCTCCTTGAACTAATTCACGTCACTTGTCACTTTTCCACTTCCTTGGTTAATATAAGTAGGGCAGATTTTTCTTCTGAGCAGTACTTCAGCTATCTCAGCTATGAAGAATTTTCATTATATAAAAAAAGAACCTAACACATCCTATATTCTAATGGACTGTAAGTTTTGTTATATGTGATTATAATTTAATAGACATTAGAGGTATTGAGGGAGCTAAAACAATTCCTGATCCATGTTGGCTGTTTCTTCTCAGGAAATTTCTGAGGCCTTTTAATGGTCTGAATTATGGTGCAGATTTTTAGCTTGGTTTGTTTGTTTTTGAGAAAAGATCTCACTACACCAGGAGAGCCTCTGCCTCACTGGCTGGGATTAAAGGTGTGCATGCACCCACCCACATTATTTTTTGAAGCAGTGTGTCTCACCGGTCTGGACTTGATTAGTCTAGGCTGGATGGCCTAGTGAGCCCCAAGGTTCTACCAGTCTCTGCCTCCCCAGTCTGTGCCGCCTGGATTTTTTTCTGTATGTTGTGGGATTGAGCTCCGGTTCTTATGCTTGCAAAGCAGGAGCACTTTACAAAGACTGAGTAATTTCCCTTATTTGCGTCTCCCCTTATCACTTTGAATGGAAGGTAGTAGAGACACTACTTCCAAAAGGTGGTGCTACACACGTTCACTGTGCCAGCCAGTCCTCCGCACCCTGATTATCTGGGAGAATTAGCAGCTAATTTTGGATCTCAAAGGTAAATCCTAGATGGTGGGTGTGGTGATATATTATATAATTTAATAAAAATAGTCTGTAATACCAGAGGACAAGCCACCCACAGAGCCAATCTGTGAAGGTCAGGGAGTGGTGACCCACGCCTTTAATCTCATCCATCTGGATCTCTGTGGGGAAGCTGCTCAAGATACCTAAAGTGGGAGAGAGACGTGTGTGTCATCTAAAGTTTCTATATTTCATGCTTCTTACAAAATATTTACTAAAGTTGTTTACTATAATTTTTTCAAGTGTAATTTTGGTTTTGGTAGTCCTTTGTTGTAAATATTGTTTTGTTTTGTTCTGTTTTTTGAGACAGACTTTCCCTGTGTGGAGATAGAAAAATCCTGTTTGATTCTTTCCTCCCAATCCCCTTCCTGAGGTCCCTGAAACTAGCCAAGGTTGACAGAGTTTCGGTTCCATTGTTAAGTGGCACCTTGCTCAGAACTCAGGTTCTCAGAAAAGCTTTGTTCACAGGATTAATGGCTGCTTGCTCAACTGCACACTTGGGATGTTCAACTGCACACTTGGGACACACCCAGTCACCTTGACCTTCTGGACACTAATCACTCTGAGCAGGACCACCCAAGATAAGGATGTACTTCCTGAATTGCTTGGCCACCTGACTCCCAGTGCCTCCCATTGTGACCATTGCTCCAGGAAATGAATATCCTCAAGTGGTCCCCCACTTGCCCAAGACTCGCTATTGTTTCCCAGGAAATACACCTGCCTGCCTGTTGCATTCCTAAACTCTGTCCTAAGCTGACCTTTGGCCCCGCCCTATTATAACTTTCCTAGCCCCCGGCAGAGCCTGATGTATCCCCTCCCCTACTCAGAGTGCAGTATAAGAATTTTACTCTGAAAGCATTTGGGGCTCTTGGCTTCCACAGTGCCTCGAGCCCGCACATATGTGTATCAGTATTTCTATCATTAAACTCTCTTTTTCTTTAAAGTTAACAGTGGTCATTAGCCGTGGTCTTGGGCTGTCTAGGGGCACTAAAGCTAGGGGCGCCCGCCCATTACACCTGTGTCTCTGACTATTCTGGAACTAGCTCTGCAGACCAGGCTGGCCTCAAACTCAGAGGCCACCTATCCCTGTAGCGCTGGGAATAACGACACACACCACCACTACCTGGACACTTAACTCTTTCTTAAAGCCATACTTGACTCACAGTCTACATTTTGTGACAGGCCTAATGATTATGAAAACCTTCCCATAAGGCATCCGTAGAAGACTATAAGAAATAAAAGATGCCATGGAATTTCTTGACCCTGGCACAGGGCACTGCAGGCCCATTCCTTCCTGTAATGAGTTGTTATGAGGATGCTCCACACATTACACGGACATATTTGATGGATGAGATAAACAAGGTGTTCCTTCCTTTCTCTTTTTTTTTTTTTTCTTTCTTCGTTTCATTTGCCCTCAAATGTTTCATAGGCAGGTATGTGGAAATTATGACATTTGTCCCCTAGATTTACCATGTCTGGGCTTTTTCTAATAGGTGGAATGTCCTTTCTTGTAACTCCCACAACATTCTGGTAAAGTCCAACTGATCATTTAAGAACATTTTCTAAGGGCTAGAGAGATGGATCAGCAGTTATGAGCAAACTGGCTGCTCAAACGTCTCCAGAGAGCCCAGGTTCAATTCCCAACACCCACAAAATGCCTGCTAATGTCAGTTTCAGGGGATCTGATGTCCTCTTCTGGCCTCTGCAGGCACCGGGCATGTGTATGGTACACAGAATACAGGAAAAATAAATGCCCATACATAGAAAATAAAAAAGAATACTCTAAGTCATACATGGTGATACATACTTAAGATCTCTGCATTACAAGGATGAGGTGCATGCATCACCCTGAGTTTAAGGATACCCTTAAACTTTCAAGACAACAGCAGTAACATCAGAGAGTGTAACCTATAGCCAAGTGTGGTGCTGAATGAATTCCCAGCCCCTGAGGACTGGGAATAGCTCGTCTGAGATGAGCCTGAGTGATAGAGAGAGACCCAGTCTAGAAAACAAAAAGCTACATAGTGAATCCCTGTGAGTTTGAGGACAGCCAGAGCCACATAACAGAGGGAATCTGTCTCAAAAAAAAGCAAAAAGCAAAACCAAAACAAAACCCAAGAAAGTCAGAGTGCTCTCTGTGTGTCAGTGTAGTCTGACAGCATTCTGCCTGTGAAGGATTCTTTCGCAGTCAGACTAATCTCTTTCCTACTTTGTCTTCATCAGACATGGAACAGACTTCACAGTCATTCACCCAACTCTTACGTGGTGATATATTTTCTCTTTAATAGAATCAGCCAGCCAGGAATATCAGAGGACAGAGCCATCTCTCCAGCCTCTTTTATGTTTTTTGGGTTTTTTTGTTTTGTTTTGTTTTTGTTTTTGTTTTTTGAGACAGGGCTTTCTGTGTAACAGTTCTGGCTGTCCTGGAGCTTGTTTTGTAGACCAGGTTGGCCTCAACTCACAGAGATCCTCCTGCCTCTGCCTCCCAAGTGCTGGGACTAATGGCGTGCGTCACCTCTGATATCGCCATACTCTGATCTAACTATTTTGCTATAGCAAGTTTTCTGCCTCTTTCAAAGGTGGTTTCTGAAAGGGTCAAAGTAGTGGTCTGTCCTCCACAGCCGCCGCCATGAACTAGAGCCTTTGCTTGATGGAAAAGCTGAGCTGTCTGAACCAATGCTGGAAAACAGGAGCCATTAGGAGGTGGCAGTGGTCTGTGACAAGGTCAGAACTGGAGTCCAGAAAGGCCAGTGTGAACTGCCTCACTCCCTCCCCACTTGCAGAGAGTGATACCGACCCAGGTGCAAAGGGACTTGCCTGAAGTGATTCATCTCCAGAGCCTCAAAGTCTCCAGATGTCCTTGAAGGCCCTCTCTGGCTGCCTTGGTGACAACACCTTCCACACTAAGCCCCCAAGTCCTCTTGGTTTTTCTAAGGCTCTGGAAAATGAACAGGTTCTTTTAACTTTGGCTAATCTGCATATATGAGTTTCTGCTTTGTGCTAAGAATAGAAAAGAGACGTCAATCACGCTTTGAACAAAGCTGAGTGTACAGACCATGAGAAGGAAATGGAAAGCGTGTCCACAGAGAAGATGTCATATCGTGCTTTAGTTTAGAAGCCACAGGCCCTTCCTGCCCTCTCTCCCTCCCTATCTGTCCATCCATCCGTCCGTCTGTCTCTAATGTGCACAACCTAAGAGCCTGGCATTTGGTAACCTCCGATCTGAAGATGTGGTATATGGGTGCCAAAAAGGTTCCAGCTGTGGCTTTTGACTAGAGGTCAGAGAATTCCAGCTCGCCCCTCCCCGCAGGGATGCATAATAGAAGGTTTTAGCCAATGTATAGTTACCAGGTGTCTTAGGTTTAAGAACGGAAGGAGTGTATACACCTGTCTGTACTTGCCCCTTCCCTTTGCTTTGTATAAACAGCCCAGGGGAAATAAAATCCGGGTAGCTGAGTGTTCATTCAGTGCCCTCCTGACTCTTAAGTTTTGTCTCGTCTAATTCTTTCTGTCTCTGTAATTTCTAATCCACATTCTTCTCCAGAACTGTACAAAATGCCGGAACAGCCACCAACAGCTGTACAGCTCAAGGGCACAGGAGTGACTTGATTGAATGTGCTTCCTCATTCCAGCAAAGCCTGAGACACACACAGCTGTAAGGATCCCTTGCCAGGTGTTCACAGGGCCACAGCCTGAGACCTAAAGCTAAGGGAAACAGACTGAGCGCTGAGTGTGGGCGAGACTTAGCTTGGGGTTTGCTTGAAGATTAGAGGGCAAGAAAGTTGAGAACATTCACAAAGAGGTGTTTTTTAAGTGATGTGCTCTTGACCTCAACTGGACAGAGTAGGGGTGGAAGTGAGGCCACGTGTGGGTGGGTGAGAGCTGAAGGGTCACAGTCCTACAGTTCTTGTGGTACGGAAGAATGATAGGATCTCAAAGATAGATACCCTCCGGAGCGGTCACAGAGGCCGCAATAGGAGGGAAACAGTCAAGCCTAGGACAGTAACCCTGAACAGCTAAGAACACATAAAGGACAGGATCATCTGAAGACAGCATGATTCAGGGACCAGGAGATGAGGTTGCCACTGGGGTCCAGACCGCAGGCCCTTGCCGGCACCTGGTGGTTCCAGGAAAGGCCCTTGAGCAGACACCATCCAGGAAGGAGCCAGCACCTAAGGGCAAATACCTGACATTGCAAACATTCCCTTCCTGGGAAAGGGATATCCACAACAGAACAGATAGTCTCCAGGTACAGGTAAACCTTAACAACCACTGCAAAATGTTGAAACTGCCCTAGAATTCAAAGCAGCCAATGAATTCATAACAGCTTGGCCCAAGGTTGGATCAATCCAAGAACTGACCTGAAAGCTCTGAAGCCCCTAGAGCCATCCCCCCAATAAAAACTCTTCCCTCTCGCTGCTCAAGGTCGCTCCTACTCCATTGATTTGTAGGATGGAAGGAGTGACCCAAGCTAGCTTGTCAATAAAGAGACACTTGGCTGTTACATAGGACCCGTCTCTTGGTGGTCTTTTTTGGGGGTCTGGACTCTGGGCACAGCACCAGTATGGATAAAGAAAAGGCTGAGAATTATGACTGGAGTGTTGTCGAGTTACAGTGATTCAGAGGTAAAGAGAAATGACAGGAGAAGGGTGTATGGACAGGGTCAACAAAGAGTTCACGAGCACGTCACTCATAATAGCTGCTGCGTCACTTTTTGCAAGACATGGGCCTGATCCCTGAAGACAGAACTTACTCAGCACTGACAGTTGGCCTCTTTCTTTCCTCCTTGAACTCACATGCATCTCACATAACATGTGCTGGGTGTCCTGATGAAGTTATGAAATATAAAGTGGCTTCAGCCTGGGCTGCCATACGAGGACATGTGCTGGGAATGCTGGGAACCCTGGCCACCGTGTCATCAAAGAGGCTCAAGTCACAAGGAGTGTGTGCCGGCAGGGTGACAGCCAGACATGGAAGAGGAGTCTGCAGATGCCCCAGCACCTGCTCCAATCTTTGATGGATGGAGGCCCTAGGAGATGGCTGCCCTGACTAAAAGAAACAATGAGGGATTATAAAGGACAGGGCTGGAGTGATTTGTTATGTGGCAATAGTTCTACTATATTTTTGCCTTCAGAACTTACAAGTCCCCAGGGGAACTTGCTCTCTCCTCCTCACCTTTGCACACTGTTTTGGGAGCCGTCAAGAGAGCAGACATCAAAAGCATGGATCCTGGAAATTACTTTTGCGTGGGGGAAAACCAAAAAACCAAGCATAGGTACTGGAGAGTGCTTGAAGACCTGAGCTGAAATCATAGAACCTACATAAAATAAATAAACAAATAAATATTTAAAAAATCTAAAATGCCAGGCACAATGACATGTAATCCCCATGCCAGGAAAACACAGACAGGCAGCTCCTGGGGTTCACTGGCCAGTAACCTGAGCCTAATTAAGTTCCAGGCCCCCGAGAAATCTCAAAGAACAGTAGCTCAGGTTGTCCTGTGGCTTTTCCATGCACATGCACACATACAAACAAGAGTTTATGAGCTCACCTTTTCTTTAAAGTATCATCTATGTCAACAGTTAAACTGACCTCAGGAAGCCTAAAACAACATGGCAGACACAGACTTAATAATATAAACTTTTACAGGATTGTGAAAATGCCATGATTGAGGGATTCAGGTGGGCCAGCAAAGGTTTTTCAGAGGTGTGTCAGGAGCCTAATCTTAAAAGATGAGTCAGGATTGGCTAATGTGATGAGGGACAGGAGGTGTCAACACAGGAATAAACTTTGTTTCCTATGAACTTATGCTTGAGGCACAAGCTACATACATTTATATAACATTACTCAAATTTATATAACATTACCTCAAGGGGGTTCTGGACCCTAACAATTAGGGAGTGTGGGCAAAAGATGTAAAAAACAGGGTAGATGGTTGTGAAGGTATAGATTTACCATTGCAGAGCTTTGTATCTGGTGCCTGAGGGCAGGGCCCAGGTCTGAGAAGAGTCTAGGAAAGGTCTAGGGAATGTGCCTGATAGCCAATGAATTCAAAACTTGGGTTTGCACCAAAAGTTCGGCCAATAGTTTCCAGGAATTACTGTACCCCATACGTGTTTACCCAATCCTGAAATGCCAAGATGTGTAACATCCCACGTAGGTATGTTTTCTTTAAAAAAAAAAAAAACCCTCTCACACCTGAGCTCAGGGCTAAATTCCTCCACTGCATAGGAACAAAGGGTTTTGGCTAGGGTTCCTTTGAACCTGTCCAAAAGAATAAATTGACTCTCATGTGTTTGCATTGGAATCCGGTTCCCTGGTGGTCCTTGAGGGTCTCTCACAACACGGGTACAGCAATGGTGAGCTGCTGCTGCTAAACTCTTGATCAAAAATAATGAAATAGTTGTGCACATTTTCTGAGTGTGTTAATTTAAAAAAAAATAGCATTGTCCTCTACATACCTGCTGTGGCATGCAAGCACCCCCAACGCACCCCACACACAGATACCCCCCCCCCACACACAAATAATACTAAATAACATTTTTTAAAAGGAGGAGGAGAGCTGGGCGGTGGCGAAGCATGCTTTTGATCACAGCACTTGGGAGGCAGAGGCTGGTAGATCTCTGTGAGTTCCAGTTCAGTCTGATCTACACAGCCAGTTCCAGGACAGCCAGGGCTGTTCCACAGAGAAACCTTGTCTTGAAAAACAAAAAACAAAGAAACATAAAAGGAAGATAAGGAGAAAAATAGGGCCAGCAAGGAGGCACGTGTCAAAAGGCCTATGACCTAAGTTTGATCCTTAGGGCTCACACTGGAGAAGAACCAACTCCCAAAAACTGTCCTCTGACCTCCACTTGCACCATGGCTTGCATGTGTGCATATATACATGATAAACTAAAGAAAAAAAAAAGCAATTTAAAAACTTTAAATCTGGTATAGGCTCTCTAGAAAACTTTGGTGAAATAGGTAGGAAATTTTTTTCTCCAATAGTATTTTCCCTCTTTAAAAATAAGGAGGGAGGGCTGGAGAGATGGCTCAGAGATTAAGAGCACTGGCTACTCTTCCAGAGGTCATGAGTTCAATTCCCAGCACCCACATGGCGGCTCACAACCATTTATAATGAGATCTGGTCCTCTCTTCTGGCCTGCAGGAATACAGACACTATACAAGATAAAAAGAAAATAAAAAATATGGAAAAATAAGAAAGATTTTGTTTTCCTTGTATTTTGCTTTGTAAAACTATGTAAAGTATCTTCAGATTCAGATGAATGTACTAACCGACCCTGGACATGTTCTGTGTCTTTTAAGATTTAATTTCCCCATTTATAAGACAGCCAATGCTGGCATCTGCTTGACACATCATTAACTTGTTTTGAATGTTACACACATGCATGCACGTGCATATTCGGTAAAAGGAAAGCGTTGGAACATGGCCGGTTTCATTTAAGAACAGGATATTTCTGTTCTGCTGTTCACTCTCCACTGTTATTTAAACATTTAGAACAATGGGCTTAAAACTATGTGTGGAGTCATGAGTTCCCTGGAGAATCCTAAAAGCTATAACTCTCTCTCTTTCTCCCTGTCTCTTCCCCTCTCCTTCCCACCATCCCTCCCTCCAGTAAAAGTGCAGATCCACATACAGAAGGTTACCAGAACTTCCTAAGTCCAGCCATGACTATACTGCTAAGTATCACAGAGCATGCTGCCTTCCTCTGACTGCATGCCAAAATTCACAGGTGGAATGGTACAGTTACATCACCAGGCATTGGGTCAGTGAGCCAGCCAGTCAGGAGTACATTGGCTGATTTCCACTTACAGCAATGCAACACTTCCTTCAGGAAACACACCAGGGCCTCCTTCTGCTTTCTTAAATCACATACAAGAAACCACCCATGAAGGCAGAGATGCTTGACCCAGTGTGAGCCAATTAAGAGCTTTCAGAAATAGGGGAATGAAGCACTGAAGAACACTGGACTCGTTCCTAGTGAAAACCCCCCAAATGCAGAGGCCAAGTGTCTATGCTTGGATTTTGGTGGGTATCAGAAATCATGATCACCAATAACTGTTACGTCACTTCCCTGGAGCATCCTGTTCGCCTGTCTGACAATCAGACTCTACAGAATGAATGGTCTGGACCATTCTTTAAAAAATTTAAACCATTGCTTTAAAAAATTTTTCATTAAGGATTTTTATTTGCTTTTTAAATAAGTGCTTGCCTTGCACAGATATGGTTGCCACATGTGTGCCTGGTCCCAATGGAGGTAAAAGAGAGGTTGGATCCCCAAGAACTGGAGTTACAGAGGGCTATGAGCCATCAGGTGGGTGATGGAGACCACACCTGAGTCTTATGCAAGAGCAACAAGGGCCCTTAATCATTGAGCCATCTCATCACCTTGAATTTTTTTTAATTGGTATTTTGAGACAGGGTCTCTGTATAACCTGGCTGTCCTGGAACTTGTTCTATAGACAAGGCTGGCCTTGAACTCACAGTATTCCACCTTCCTTTGGGGTTAAAGTGCACCACCACCGCCCTGTGAGGCAGGAGGTTGATAAATTTGAGTTGAAGACAGCCTATTCTATAAATGAGCTGTTATCTCAAAGCAATGCCAAAGGCTGGACAGTGGTGGTGCACACCTTTAGTTCCAGCACCGAGAGGCAGAGGAAGATCTAGCTCTGAGTTGGAGGCCAGCCTGGTCTACGGACCCAGTTTCAGGTCAGCCCAGGCTACACAGAGAAACCCTGTCTCAAAAAGCCAAAAAGAAAAAAAAAAGTATATATTATCATAGCTCAGGTCTACAGCTATATTTTTTTGAAAATCTTGCTTTTTATATTAAATTTCGTTTTTATGTGTACAGGTATTTTTGCCTGCCTGTCTGTCTGTGTATCATATGAATGCCTCTCCAGTTATTATAGGCATGCACCTTTAGCAATATGACCACCAGGAAGAGGCCAGCCCAGTTTAAGCAGCAAGTTAAAGGCCAGCTGGAGCTATAAAGTGAGACTCTCTCAAAAACCAAATATAAATACATATTTTTAAAAAGGAGAAAGGATTTAGTGATAGGTGCATTTAATCCCAGCACTCACAAGGCAGAGGCAGATCTCTGTGAGTTTGAGGCCAGCATGGTCTACAGAGTGAGTCCGAAGGCAGCCAAGGCTACACAGAGAAACCCTGACTCAAAAAGAAAAGAGAACAAAAAAAAGGCCTTTCCTATGTGCTGACCCAGGGTGGACAATGAGCACCATTCTATCCCAGAGGCACCTCACTGCTGTCCAGCTCTGGGATGCAGATGTGGGACAGATAAATAGGTGATGATTTCCAATTATGACACCCCAAGATTTTTGTTATACCCATGAGACAAAGGTAGTGAAATTGGTTGTTAATTTGGAACTACTCTGTGATATTTGGTTATTTTTTTTTTCTTTTAAAACTTTTTATTTTTGAGACACTTTCATACAGCACAGACTGGCCTTGAACTTTTTTAAAAAAAAATATTTATTTATTATATAATCAGTTCTGCCTGGATGTAGAAGCATCCTATAGGCTAGAAGAAGGCTCCAGATCTCATTACAGACAGTTGTGAGCCATCATATGGATGCTGGTAATTGAACCTGGGTCCTCCATAAGTGCAGCCAGTGCTCTTAAGTGCTAAGTCATCTCTCCAGCCCCAGCCTTGAACTTATTATATAATTGAGATGACTTTGAAGTTCTGATATCCCTGCCTCTACTACTCTAGTAATGAGATTACAGGTGTGGTCACCACACAGTTTATACTGAGGATAGACGCCAGGCCGCATGTCATACACGTTAGACAGGCACTCCACCAACTGAGCCTCACCCCCAGCCATTCTGTTTTGTTTGTTTTTGTTTTAGTTTTTTGAGACAGGGTTTCCTTGTGTAGCCCTGGCTGTTCTGGAACTCACTTTGTAGCCCAGGCCTGGCCTCGAACTCACAGAAATCTGCCTGCCTCTCAGCCATTTGTTTTTAATAGAATCTTCAGCGTATCTTATTCAAGAAAACCTCAGGCTGAATGCAACTTTCTGAAGAGTGATCTGAAAAATACAAGATGACAGTGAGCCCGGAGCCCAAGAATGGAGCGCTGAAGGAAGGAGGGAGGGAGAGACCAGAGAGGAGATGGGGAGGGAGGGTAACAAAAAGGAGAACCAGTACCACAATGAGAAAAGCCACACAGGCTCCTGCAGACTAGATGGAGCTTTGTAGAGGCTCTGGAAGACAGCTGCTTGAAACAAGACCCAGTGACCACACCAACAAGTACACGCCTCACCTAGGGGCTTGTGAGAATCATGGACCCAACAGCTCAACTGGAGAACACAGAGGCACAGAATCTGTATTTTAATAATGATCCCCAGTGATTGGTATGCACATTTACGCTGAAATGCACAGGCCAGGGCTCAGATGGGCTGCTGCACAATCTTTGAAAAAAAAAACGAGGTAGAATGCTGGAGCAACAGGAAGTACTCCGGGCTGGAGTCTGGTCTCCATGGGGACGGCTCAGCTGTGCTTGCATCCCAGCTGCTCCAATTACGTCTAGCTAGTCAGGTTGGGAACAGTCAGAGAGCTATGCATGAGGAGGTCTGCTGTAACGGAGCACAGAGGTACTCGTCTGTTACCTAATTAAGCTATCTTGGTAAATCATCTCCAGAATGGCAGTTATTATTTTAGGAAACAACATAAGTTGAATGATAATGAAAAGTACCACCCTACCACCCAGGATGGGAATTTTTACTTCATTCCAGCAGTTGGCAAGTAAAGCACCTTGGGATTTTTCTGTAAAGGCATTTTGATACATTCTCACAGACCACGCAACCTCAAAGCTTGCCTGCACTTTCCTACGCTGTCTAGTTATGTTTGTGGCTTCATTCTTCCACTGTGTGGGTGCCGCCCCCTCCCCCCCACCACCCACCCCTTTCCATTCCACCGAGTACTTTCTGAATTTTAACTATGACTTGCAGGGGGGGGGGGGTACCGCTTTCAGATCTAACATGACATCCACAGCGGGGAAAAATCTAAGCTGAATTGCAGGTCACTTTCAGGTGAGAAGGCAATTTTTCATGGTTAACCCCACATAAGGCATTCACATGACAGTGTTTTTCCATCTTTAGATCCCTATGGACACTGCATATGGGGATTTGCCATTAAGTAAAATGTTCACTCTGCGGTTGCCCTCTGCCCAGCTGTGGTCTCCATTCTTTCCGGCTCTGCCGCAGGCACGAGATCCCTGATGGATCTGATCTTCTCCAGAGACTGCTAGGTCCTTGGTGTCACTATATTTTCTTACTGTGCATTTTTCCATCCTTCCAACTCTTCAATACTTATGAAAGACCCTTTGTCTAGGGCCTGAGCTAAAGCCTTAGTGGCTTTCATTGACCTGTCTTTCACTACCTTTTCATCTGACAAAAACCTAACTGTGGGTCAATCCACTTTCTTTGTCTTGACTTCTGAAGGGATCAGGAGAAAATGCCCAGAAGCCCCAACTGGAGGCTGCAGGAATTCGGGGTCTCAGTCCTCATCAGTTGGATTCCCCAAGTTCTCTAGTCATTTACTTCGTCTCTCTCCTGATTAAAACCTAACTTCACTGGTACCCTTACCTCTTGGAGATGCCCTTTCTCCTCTTCCCCTGCCTCTTCCATTTCTCACAAAGGCTGCTGAAGACAGGCAGACCTCCTAGGTTTGCAGCAAAACAAAATCAGAATCTCAGGGATGAGGCCCCCCCTTCTGCTTTCAGGTCACCTTAGTTGAGAGGCACTCACAGGCCCACGCCCTCTGACTACCTTCACTTCCTGTCAGTCCTCCATGTTCACAGACAGGCTTCTGCCCTGATCATGCTGCTCAGCCGGGTTAGCAGCAACACCTTTTTTCTCTGCTCTCTACCTTAACGTGAGTGGTGGTTTCTTTGAGGGCCCCCTTGAGGTTGGATCTTACATCGCTGCCTCCTCAGTCTGTTTTCCTCCTGGGGACCTACAAAGTCTGCTCTACAAAGTGCATCTGCATATCGGTACCTCCAACCATAACATACTCATCTGCCTGATATTTGCTCTACCCGGATGCCTTGCAGGTACTGTCATCTCACAGATTCTTAAGGCCATGTCCACCACACTCGCTTCTCTTTATACCTGCCCTCTGCACTTGAACTTCCTCCAACCAACTTAATCACTATTTCAGACCTTCACTTCTACTGCCTACAACCCACTCGAGAAACAGTCTCAGGTGGTGTTCCTCAGGTGCCATCCCATCCTGTTTTTTTGAGACAGGGTCTCTCTCTCTCTCTGGCCTGCAGATTTGGCTAGGCAAGCTTGCCAGAGAGCTCCAGGATCCTACTGTCTCTACCTCTTCAGTGCTGAGATTATAGGCATGCTCTAAGACACCCAGCTTTTTTACATGGGTTCTGGAGATGGAACAAATCTGCAAACAAGCATCTACACTGCCTTCCTCAACCCCAGCCTCCTGGTTTCATCCTCTAAATATCTCCATCACTGCTCAAGCCATAGCAGAGTCTTCCACTCCCTGGAGCTTCTCCATGGCTTCTCTAGTGTTCCATTGTCTCTCTAGGTATGGTCAAGCCTCAGGTGGTGTGGAAGTCAGTGGGCACTGTATGGATGGGAGCTGAACTCAAGATTGCTCTGGGAACTCACTAAGTCAGCCTCTGAGGCATTATTCAAAACCCTGTTATTCTCTGCTTCTGTGGGATACAAAGACCCGAAGAAGTTCTATACACCTTTGTTGGACCTGAGGGAGGGAGAAACATGATTAATAAACCAGATCTCTGATCCAAATCAGTTCAGAACTCTGGCAAAGAACTTCCACAATGACAAACTCACTTGAATTCCGTGGAGCCTGGCCAAGTGCTCACTTCCAAGCTAGCTTCCTGCCAAATTTCCAGCAGGCTGGCTCATGTTTGCCAATCTTATAGCAGTGGGTGATGTGTTTCCTAGCAGGGAACACAAGTAGCTCAGGGATTTGTTCTGGAGGCTCACAAAGCTATTTTGTGGATCATTTTGTGGAAAGATCCTCAGATGTGTCCCTTGGGAAGCATCAATGCCATTAGGAAAGTGGCCGGGGAACCTTCAGTGACCTCCTTGCATGCTGTTCAAGCAGGGCCTGTCTTAGAACAAGCAGCTCTAATGCTATGGGCCTAACCATTCAGTGTCACTCCCCCTTCCTTCCTTCTTTTATAGTGTGTGTGTGTGTGTGTGTGTGTGTGTGAGAGAGAGAGAGAGAGAGAGAGAGAGAGAGAGAGAGAGAGAGAGAGAGAGAGATGCATGTGTATGAGTGTGGAAATGTGTGTGCCACAGTGAGCACATAGAATTCAGTCAAGTCTCTCCTTGTGGAGTTCCAGGGCTCAAACTCTTCCAGCTTGGTAATAAGTGCCTTTACCCATCTTGCTTCTTGTTTACTTATTTATTTTAGATACAAGCTTTTACTATGTATCTGGAGCTGTCCTTGAACTCATTATGTATCAAACACAATCCTCCTGCCTCAGCCTCCAAAGTGCTGGGGTTACAGATGTGTACCACCAAGCAGCCTGGCTTTAATTCCAGTCTCATCTACAATTTATTTCTGTTTTGTGTGTATGGCTTCCTTTTTTCCTTCCTTCCTTCCTTGGGGGGAGCTGCTTGTATGTCTGTAAACCATATCTGTGCAGTGCCTGTGCCTGCAGAGGCCAGAAAAGGGCCACAGAATCCCTGGAACTAGAGTTACAGTTGGTTGTGAGCTGCCACTCAGGTGTGAGGACTGAACCTGAGTCCTCCAGAAGAACAGCCAGTGCTCTTATCTTCTGAGCTATCTCTCCAGCCTCCCCTGTACTGCTTTGACTGTAGTCTTTCTTCACTGAGGACAGGGCTCGTGCTAGGGACACTGCTGTATGTTCCCATTGTAGGCAGAACTTACCCACTTGTTCAGTACACCTGCCCCACCCCCTTTCCCCTGACACAGTACGGGCACATGGTAGATGCTTGCTATCACCTGGAGATGGAAACTGGGGAAAGGAGAGGCAGACCAAGCTGGAGGGGCTTGGGCAGTTGGACATTTCCTTCCCCCAGAAACTCTCTAATACCCAGCTGCCACTTCCCAATTAATTGACTCAGATGCTTACTATTATAGTAAATGCTGGGCCAGTAGTTCAGGCATATTACTGACTAGCTCTTATGCTTAAATTAACCCACACTTCTTATTTATGTTTAGCCACATGGCTTGGTACCTTTGCTCAGACCAGCATTCTCATCCTGCTTCCTCTGCATCTGGCTGGTGTTGGCTGCTCTGCCTTAACTGTTCCCAGGATTCTCCTAGTCTGGTTGCCCTGCCTAGACTTCCTGCCTGGCTACTTGCCAGTCAGCATTTTATTAAATCAATACAAATAAAAACATATTTACAGTGTACAAGAGCATTATCTCACAGGCTTGTCTCGAGACCTGCATGGCTGAGAGTGACAGCTGGCACATGGTCCTCTGTTTCTACTTGCACAGTGGGTCAGCGTGCTTGCTGGCTCTCTCCTCTGTGTCTGAGGGTCCAGGCCTGACTCCTGACAGCTGACAAACTCATGAAGGCCATTTCATACATCAGATCAAGCAGAAACAGTAGCCAGCTACTCATAGCTCTTCACTGCTGCTGCTTCTCTGCTGGAATTTGGGAACATGGCTTTGCTTGGTCTGCCACCTCCCTCCTTTAGGTCACCTTCTAGCTCCCTTCAGGAAGTGCAGCTGTGACAAACTGGGTAAGAGGAAACAGAAGAGGCAGCACAGCCTAAAATTCCTCAACAGGAGAACACTATCACTTTTCTCAGACAATCCTTCACCTCACAACTATCCCCTCCAGGGAGGGGAAAGATAAGAAAACCCCTGTGCAGACTCAGATGTCTTGGCCAGCTCAAACTGGATCTGCCACAGGCTCCCAGGAGCTCCTGGATCCCCTGGATCTGTCATTAGATTTCTGGAGACAAGGCCACTAGTCAAGAACATCTTGGCTAACATTCCACGTGGTCTTTGGGTCAGGATGTTAGATTTCCCATTTTGGTTGATCTGGACCAGTGTTCTCTTGGCTGACTTGAGGGTGTGGCTGGTAGGGACAGCACCTGGTTTTCTGAATCCAGTTTACACACCACAGTGTATTACTACACTGCAAGGAGCAGGGTGTAGTGGCTCAAGCCTTTGACACAGCACTTGGTGGCAGAGGCGGGTAGATCTCTTAGTTCAAGGTCAGCCCGGTCTACATAATGAGAACTAAGAAAGCCTGGGGGCTGGTCTCAGGTCCTTGGGCTTGGGGGCAGGTGTCTTTTACCCATGGCATCATCTCACCTGCCCTAGCTTAGTTTTCCTAGCTTTAAACTGAAGAGACATCAGTCCTTTTTTGGTTTTTTCAATTCTCCTGATAGATAGATGCCTGTGGAATATCTTCAGCTGTGGATGAACAGAGAGAGGGGTCTGAACCAGTTAGAAACTCTTCATGTGGCCGACATTACCAAAACTATGCACAGGAAACAAAGGCACTTTGGAGACAGTTGGAAAGGACAGAAAAAAAAAAAGTATGAGTCTTGAAGGGTGAGAAGGGGTTTATGAGCCAGAGTGTTTATTTACTGCCCCCGTAGGATGGGGGTAGAGGATGTTCAGAGACTGTCGAGGTATGTAGGAGCAAGGCATGGCAAGACCATCCCTGGGAAGCAGCTAGTGTCTGGCTGGGTAGCAATGTAAAAAAAGGTGTGTGAGAGGTGGGTTGTTTTGAGATGAAGTGTCATGTAGCCCAGGCTAACCTCAAACTTCCTATGTAGTCAAGTGTGACCTAGATTTAATAATTACTCAGCCTATATCTCCTGAGTGCTAGGATCAGAGGTGTGCACCACCACACCCAGTTTATACAAACTCAGAACTTCCGCATATGCTAGCCAAGTAATCTACTAACTGAGCTACATGCCCAGCCCTTACAAAGATCTTTCAAAAGAGTAGTTATTGAAGTAACATGTGCATTTTAGGTGTATTTAGAAACCAGATGGAGAATAAATCTTTAAGGTTTCACTTTCAGTTAAAGAGCATTGTTCGAGATTCACTTGTCCATTCATTTATTGATCAAAATTTATGTGCCCATAATGTAAGTCAGGAACTGATTAGGCAAAAAAAAAAAAAAAAAAAAAAAAAAAAGAGTCACCTAAACCAGGAGAGTCCTGAGGAAGACGGATGTATGACCATGTGAAAGATTAAAGGGACACCCTGGAGGAATACCAGGAGCTACAAATCAGCAGGACCCAAAGACTAGGGATATGAGACAAGAAAGAAAGATAAACACCTCTGTGGATGACTGAAATAAATGCCCCAGGCATTATTTTAGGATTATATGAAGACTTGAGGAATTTTGTGTGAGAAGCTCCAGAAAGATCAAAACCCACGTACCAGCACCCAAATGTCAAGTCTTCACCTGCAGCATCTTGGAAACTAGAGGCAACCTTGGAAATTACTTCTTTGAAGGAAAAACAGACCCGCTCTAGAGAAGTAAGTAGATCATCAATGGGACTGTAGGTTGAACAAAGAGACCGTGAAATGAAATAAAACAGGAACGTCTTTCTAGACCTCCCTGGACAGCCTTGTGATAAGTCTTTCCAACCAGAACTCCCATTTGGTCAAAATGGAGCTGCTTGCGTGTGATTTTACATAGAGATTTTAAATATATGCATGTACACACACACACCACACAGGAATACATGGTAGCAAGAACAGCAGGTGGATGAGGATGGGTTGGGGGAACAGAGTAAAACATTTTACAGATAAGAAGTCTATTTTCTCAAGGAAAGGGCTTTTAAACACTTTTTAAAAGACTAATGTTACTGCAAGAAGCAGATGAGCTGGCTAAAGCGTTCTTTTCTGTGTTCTTCATTCCTTCTATACTACTATAAAAAGAACACAGCAAAAACAAACGCAGCTGTATGCGGTGATGTCTTTGCTGGACAACTTGCCTCCTATCCCCTCCATTCTGTGCAAGGGTGGAACGTAGGATTTACAAGTCTGGGAGTGAATTCATTGCCAGGTTAGACTCTCTTGTGCTATCAGTTAACTGGCTTGCTACCTGAGTAGGGTTCCAGTTTTCTTTTGCTGCTGGGGGACAGGGCACTAGAATCAGACCCTGAAGCCAACCACCTAACAATTCAGATACTGGAGTCAGGAGATAGCTCAGTAGTTAAAAGTCTTGCTATGCAAACATGAGAACCCAAGTTTGGACCCTCGGACCCATGTAAATGCTGGGCAGAGGAGGCGGCTTCCCTATAATCTCAGCCTTGGAGGGAGGAGACAGAATAGCCTCTGAGAAAGCTGGCTGGAGAGACTGGCCTAATCTGTGAGCTCTGGGTTTGACTGAGTGACTGCCTCAAAGAATAAGGTAGAAGAGAGCTTGAGGGAGATTCCAGGTACCAATTTAAGGTTTCCTCATGCACCTGTGTGAGCATGCACATACACACACATATGCATACACACACGTACATATACACACGCACATACACACACATATGCATACACACACGTACATATACACACACACATATACACACATACATACACAAACATACACACATGAACATGAACACTAATACGTATATGTATGCATATCACATGCACATAAACATGAAAAAAGAAAAATAAATCTGATATTAGAGTTTTCTCTCTTGGCATTGTCATTATCCATGCTTTCTTGTACTGTAGGAGTTCATTTCAGGGCTGACTACAATACACAAAGTAAACACACTCAAGAGGACCCAAGATGCCCCATGAAAGCAGGCTCCCGACATCTTGGTACTAAAAGTAAATGTGTCCTGGGCAGCGAGGGTTTGGGTTGATTGGTTTGTTTGAAGGAGCTTCTGGAGAAACAAAGCTAACTGCCAACATGCAAGCAATGGCAGCTGAAAGCTCATCTGAAAACACAGCTCTCACCCTCCAGAGGCCTTCCGCAAGGGCAGCCTGCCAAGGTACAGAGAGGTCCCAGTGAGCTCAGCAGTGCCAAATATGTCATCCTGAGGAGTAGCTTTGGCAGCTAGGCAATGGATTTTATACAAAATATTTGTCTTATTTAATGTATGTTCTTTTCCTTCTTTTTCCTTATTTCCTTTGGACTCTGGGGCTCTTCGCCTAGGCTGATCTTGAACTCCTGGGTTCAAATGATGCTCCTGCCTCAGCCTCCCAAGAGGTTGGAGTTCAGACTACACCACTCCACCTGGCTCTTTGTCTGTTTTCAGGTGGAAGGGCAAAGATGGCAGAGTCTTCTAGCTGAACAGTGAGCACAGAAGAGATACTGCTTGTTCCTGTTATAAACATCCACGACTGTAAGTAAGAATTTCCTATGGAGAGAGCAAGGGTGACTTGCCCATTTGGTTGGGCCCCAGTGAAGGCTGTGCATGTCCCTACTGTTGTGGACGTGGGAAGGATAGCCTCCAGCTATGGCTTTGTCTTCTACTTTTTTATTGGCCCGAAAGGCTGAGAACATTTTTTATGAATGACCAGAGGAAGTAAAACAGGGGCCTAAGGGTGCCTGGGGTAAAGATTGACAAGGGAGCTTGAAGTGTGACAGGGAGTCATTTCACCCCTAATGCATTTCTTCAGTTCTCTGTCTACCATAGTTTCTATCCAACAGCATTTGGTGAGAAAAGTGGGAAACATAAATGAAGGGCAGGACTTGGCTCCTCCCCGAATGCACATGGGAAGGTCCTAGCCCAGTCACAGTGCTACAGTTACCATAAAATAAAAAGCGCTACTGTCTCAGACCTCAGATGTAAACCTTCCTATCACCTGAAAAACACCTGTAGTATGAGGTTTCTGGCCCAGACTTTCGGGCCTTACTTCAACATTTAGACTCACGGACCCACAGACCCGCAGAGACACACAGATGCTTATATTAATTTTAGGCTGATCGGCCTAAGGCCCAGGCATATAACTTGCTAACTCTGTACCCTTCATCTAACCCATGACTTCTATCCTGTTCAGCCATTGAGTTTGGTACCTTTTCTTAGAGCAGCATAGTTGTCCTCTGCTTCTTCTGGCTTCTCTCTGGCATTCTGCTCTGTGCTTCCTGTTCTCAGAGTTTTCTTAGTCTGGTAGCCCCGCCCACACTTCCTATCTGCCTTTGGCCAATCAGCGCTTTTTATTAAACCAGTGGGTGGGACAATTATTTACAATGTAACAGCATAATCTCCCACAAACACCCCCAAAGCTTAGATCTGCATCATCACCAGCATCTCCCCTCAAAACAGCTTAGATTACAGGTCAAAAATAAGGAGTTAAAACATAAATGTAAGTATAAACTACTAGCCACGAAAAGGGAAGAACTGTGGTGGGGACTGTCTTGGAGATACTGCATGTTAGTCTGAGTCTGCTGAGAATCGATCCAAGGTTGAGTATCTGAAACTGTAGACATTAGACATTAGAGCTGCAGAGATGGCTTCAGGTTAAGAGCACTTGCTTGACCTTTCAGAAGACCCAGAGTCGGTTTCCAGCACCAGCATCAGGCAGCTCACAACCACCTATGACTCTAGTTCCAGGGAATCTAACACCCTCTTCTGGCCTTTGAGAACACATACACACATTTAAAAATCTTTTTAAAAATTAAGATAAGATTAAACACCTAGAACAAACCCAGAAAATTCAAGGAATACATATGACCGGATAAAAACTTCATGGTTAAAAAATTGCCTTTGCATCTCCCCAAACTGTAGTGGGGAGAAAGTGCATCACCTTGACCTAGAGATGTGGCCCCTTGGCCTGTGTGGGTCTGGGATTCATCTATGACCATGGAAACTGCGGCACTGAGGCATGGCTAAAGGCAGCTTAAGATAGGGATGCACATTCGCCTGCCCACTCTCTGCTTCCTTTTAACCCTTGGAAGGAAGACCTGTTCTGTTGAGTGAATTGTCCCAACCTTCCTGCCTAATATTGCTATTTGTAAGTTGCTATTAACCCCTTTAATTGACCACAACTGGCACTCAGTGTGGGGCATACTCCCTAGGGCACACGGCTGGCTGGGACACTTCCCAGGCCCCCTCCACAGCTGCAGCTGTATTCCTCCTTGGCCAGCTGCCCCCTGGATAATGGAATGATGGGTGGGCCCTCTCGGCTGGTTTTAGAATTAAGTCATCTATGGAGCTTTGCTTAATGTTAAGAGCCATGTACTAGAGAGATGGCTTAGCAGTTAAGAGCACTTAGCATTCTTGCAGAGGAGCCAGGTTCAGATCCCTGCATCCACATAGTGGCTCACAGTCAAAAATGCCTTCTTCTGATCTCCTCAGGTACCAGGTACACACATGGTGCTCAAACATAGATACAGGCAAACACTGGCACACATAGATGAATTTATAAAAGTCAGAGGAAGTCTTGGGCTCTTACAGATTTTTTCCTTGATAGAAACTGGGCCAGGCATATGGATTCTTCCACCAGTAAGATACACAGAGGAGTGGTTAGCATCCAGATTTGGAGAAACTTCTAAAAGAATCATATAGCTTGAATGTTATGGTGAACAGTGGCAGCATGTGGACCAGTGAACAAATGGGTAGATGGGAGAGAACCATGAATCTTTTATGAGTTCTGATGGCATCCTAATGGATTTGCAGAGCCACAGAAAGGAAGGGCTACCAGTGGCCTTCCAGACCAATTAGGGATGTCCTGTGATTAGCTTACAGTAATGGTCTCATTGATAAACGGAACACTGAGGTTCCCTGGGATGATCTGCTATCACAGTTCTTTATAAAGTCCTTACATCTATAAATACCACAGTTGTGGATTCAACGCACCGAAGAGCTAAACTATTTAAGAAAAAAAATTAGATCTTTACCAGACTTCTCTTTTAATTCTTTTTAAACAGCACAGTACAGTAGCTGTTCACATGACATCTGGAATATGCTAGGTATATGCCATGAAATCTAGAGATGAAGTCAGCAACTAGGAAGGGAGGACTGGGCACGCTGATAAACACCTGGTCCTACCTCCCATGAAGCTGATGCAGGAGGACTGTGAATTCAAGGCCATGTGGGCTAAGTGAGTTCCGGCCCAGCAAGGACTACAGTGTGATATTCTATCTCAAACCAAACAAATAAAAATAAGATATAGATAGGGTATTTGCAAACACTACACAATTTTATATAAGGGATGGAAGCAGATGAGGATTTTAGTATCCAAAGAGGGCCTAGAAGGGAGCCCCATGGTCACACAGGAAAAACTGCTTAACATATACATTCCCAATTCATTTAAAAGATTTGTTTTATTATTTATTTGTGTGTGTGTGTGCTCATGTACATGTATGCATGCAGGTGTGTGGCTACCCTTAAGAAGGCCAGAAGATGGTATTAGGTTCCTGAGCTGTAGTTCTAGGAAGCTGTGAGCTGCCTGACCGTGGCAGAGAGAATCAAATTCAGACAAGAACACTGTGCATTCCTGGCTGCAAATCTATGCTTTACATAACTTCTAACTTGGAAAAGTAAAAATCTGGGTATTTTATATAGGTATTCTAATCTTCTTAAAAGTATGTTTATCTTATTGTTTGTTCTGTGCATGTGTTGGGGGAATAAGTGTACATGAGTGTGGGTGCCAGGGAAGACTAAAGGCTTTGGATTCTCTGGAGCTGGTGTTTTAGCAGTTAGGAGCCACCCAATTAGTGTAGATGCTGGGAACTTCAGTCCTCTGGAATAACAGTATGCACTCTTAACTGCTAAAACATCCCTCCAGCCCACCCTACCACCCTGCCCCTTTTTTTAGACACTGTCTTGAAGAAACCCAAGCGTATCTTAAACTGTATTTTCTGCCTATTTGTAAAAGAGGATCTGGGAATCTGAGCAGTTAAAGGTCAAAACATTACTCAAACACGGAAGGCCTTTATCCTGGGTAAGAACCAAGTGAGAGTTGGGCGTGGTGGTGTGCACACCTTCAGTCCCTGATCCCAGGGGAGGGTCAAGCAGAGGCAGCTTTCTACACAGTCCTAGGCCAGCCCTGGTAACACAATGAAACAAACATAACAAAGTGAGACCAGGCCAGGTCCCTGCTACCAGAGTTTGAAACTCTTAGCTCTCACTCAACACGTTTTCAATATTAGTACAAGATGTAGAATCTCACACCCTAAACTGCATTTGCAGTGTGGAATTGATTTCACTACACTCCAGGTTAGGCTTCACTGTGCTCTGCCCACACACAATCATGACACTTTTCACATGCCGGAACTCTTGTGATTCTCATTAGATTAAATCCCAACAGGATAATGTAAGATGATTTATAAATGCACACAGGTAAACACATCTATTTCATGGGTAACATTTATAAGCTTACCTTCTCCCTTATCAGTCACAAACAGAAGCTGTTACTTTAATGTAATGCAATAATTCTGCATCAAGGACAAGATGGGCCGGCTTACTCCTGCTCATCTATTGAGTCACATAAATATCAGGAGACGACACATGTTAGTGAGACAGACAGAAAAGCCTTTAAATCCAGCTCAGCAACCAGGAAAATATTCAAAACTGAGATGCCAAAATTTCTAGTCCATTTATGTAGACTTCTCATTATTATTCTATAAAAAGAAAACCTTGGGGGCTGTTCAAGTTTGAGTGAAAAATAGGGCGAGGAAGCTGTAACTCTTGGCAGCTTTCAGGAAGAGGAAGATGGAGAAGATTAGAGAAAGCTATGTCCTTCTCCGTGGAGGCTGGCACACAGCTGCACGGCAGAAGAAAAGGGGGGGGGAGTGGGAAGTTTTATTTTTCTAAATTCAGAAAAAGAAAGAAAAAGAAATGGGTGGAGTCCATCCACAAGGCTACATGATGGATGTTCTGCAAGCGTCTTCCCTGAGTTAGGTTTTGGGTTGTTTGTGTGTTTGTGTATTTGTTTGTTTGCTGGTTTGTTTTTGAGTGAGAGAGGGAGTCTCATAATGCAGTCCTGGCTGGCCTATAACACCCAGAGATCTACCTGCCTCTGCCTTCTGAGTTCTGAGTTCAAATGTGCGTGTCCCACGTACCACCTCCAGTTAATTTTCCAGTCGCTATATTTATGAAAGTTTCCAATCCCTGTTGTTAATGCTGTTCAATATGTAGACCCGTATTCTTATCTTTTTCCTCTGTAAAAGATTTTAACTTTATTACTGTTTGGGTGTATGTGTATGACATGTGTACAGATGAGCATGTACCATGGCCTGCATGAAAGGCCAAAGGACAACTTTGTGCAATCAGATCTCTTTTAGTTTATGTGGGTTCCAGAGATCACACTGAGGTCAAGCTTGCACAGTAAATACCTTTACCCAGTAAGACATCTCACCGCCCTCTCCCCTCCCTGTGATGGCTGGGATGAGAATGGCCCCCTTAGACACTTATCTTTGAAGGCTTGGTCCCCAGTCCATGGAACTGCTTAGGAAGGATTATGAGGTGTGGCCTTGCTGGAGAAGGTATGTCATGGGGGGGGGGTTGGCTCTGCGGTTTCCAAAGCCCCATACCAGGCTCAATCTCTCTCTCTTCCTTTCTTTCTCTCCCTTTCCCTGCTGCATCCAGGTGGACCAGATGCTGTAAGCTCTCAGCTACTGATCCAGCACAATGCCTACCTGTTGCCACACTCCCCATCACCCCGTCGTGATGGTCACGGACTAACCCTCTGAAACTCTAAGCAAACTCCCAATTAAATGCTTTCTTTTATAAGTCGCCTTGGCCATGGTGTCTCCTCCTGGCAACAGAACGGTAACTAAGACATACACCACACCCAGAACCCTGTAAAAACTTGAGATTTGCAATGGTAAATACAAATCTACTGTGTAAAAGAGAGCAAACAGTAAAGTGAAACCTTTTCTTAGTATAAGACAGGTGTCCAGTAAAAAGCAAAGTCATTCTTGTATATTTTTTTTCATGAATTTTTGAAATAATTTCAGATCTACAGAAATGTGTTAAAATAGTGCATCTGTGTTATAATTTTCATCTACTTCCTTTATTGTTGACATCTTGTATAAACATAAAGCAAATATCTAAACAGAAAAGACTGGTATCAGGATATTAACTAAACTACCACTTTTACTAGCACTCACCTGGTGATGGTTTAAACAGTAATGACCTTTCTAGGCTGTGAACTATGGTTCTATATGACATAGTAGTTTAAATTCACTGACCTGTAGGAATCAGAGTTTCATCCACAGGCAAATACGCCTCTGCTGCAATGGTAACTTCATGGTCATATATATTTGGGGAGCCCTGGGAAGGAAAAGAGAAAGAAAAAAAAATGTACTGCTTGGGTCTTTTTTGAGGGAGTAAGGGTTGAGACAGGGTCTCTGTATGTAGTCCTGGTGTGAAATGTAAACTAGGGTAGCTTCAAACTCAAAGAGATCCACCTGCCTCTGCCTTCTGAGTGCTGGGATTAAAAGTGTTAGCCACAACATCTAGCTACTGGGTTTTATTTTACATATTCACTTTATAACTTCTGCGAAAATGTCTACAAGTGGGGCCAGAGAGATGGCTCAGTGGTTAAGGACACTGACTGCTTTTTTAAAGGACCCAGGTTCAATTCTCAGAAACCACATGGCAGCTCATTACTGTCCGAAACTCCTATTCCAGGAGATCTGACACACTCACACAGATATGTATATGGGTAAAACATCAATGAACATAAAATACAAATAAATAATTTAAAACATGTCTACAAGCATAGACAGTTGACTGATGACTATGATTAATAAGATCACTTAAGGGTAGGTAGATGGGGCCTCAATAAAGTCACTGACAAGTCTGGAAGAAACCCACACAGTTGAGTAGAGAATCAACTCCTATAAATGATCCATGGCAAGCGTGTGTGTGTGTGTGTGTGTGTGTGTGTGTGTGTGTGTATAAAGCTAATTTTAAAAATGGCCATAGCATGCAACTTTCTCACATACAAGATAAAAAGAAGGAGGTGGGCTGACCTGTATAACACAAGTCTTGGATAGCAGGGGACCACTTTCAAGTTCACTGGAAAAGGCCACCTGTTACAGCAGTCAGAACTGCAATGCAGCCCCTGCTTCTGAGAACTTGATTTTGGGGGAGAACCAGGCGCTGGTCTAAGAAGCCCAAGTCAGTGTTAAAAAGGCCTAGGGTTGATGCAGTTCTAGATCTCAATGGGTGTCCCCAGGGAAGTCCCAGAGGTTTCTGGAACATTACTTGTTTTGGTAAAAAAAAAAACTGAGAGATACCCTAGGGTCCTTCTGAAGTACAGTTTAGTCAAGAGGATAATGTTGTTAGTAAATTGAATATTTTATTCCTATGAGAACATACAAGCACTATTTCTTATTTTCAGTATCTTAAAGATACATAGTAGATTATGGGAGAAGAGCAGCCAAGTGGAAGTTTTCACTTCATGGTTGCTCAAACATCATCTAAAACAAGGTTTCTTAGCTAGGGGTGATTTTTACTCTCAGAGGGACAGCTGGAAATCTGGAATGTCTGGACACAGACATCAAGGATGCTGCCAAACAGCCTAACTGCACAGAAGCCCCCATTGCCACCAAGAATGATTTCACCCAAAATGTCAGTGCCAATGTTGAGAAACCCTGAGCAAAGCTTTGTAGAAACCAGGTGGGGGCCAGGGCATGAGCAGGGACTGGGTGGACCTTGATCTTTATAGTCAGAAAGACTCAGGCTGCACAATCAAGTAAGTCATCTGAGAAGAGGGGCCAAAGGTCAGAGACCTGTGCGTCTGTGTCTAAACTCAACAGAAATAGGTTTCACTGCCTGGAGGCTCTGCTGCTGCTGAATTAGCAAGGAAGGTTGGGTAGAAGCTTCAGTGGCACTACATCATGAGCAAACAGCCTATCTAGAGAGCCCAAGAGTCCTAAAGCATGAGAGGCAGGCCCAGACCCATGCCGCCTCCACCTCTCCTCTGCCTGAGTCTTGAATGACACAACCCTGCTATGTCATCCAGTGAGAGAAGCCTGGTGGAGATGGCCACTCTCTAGCCTCCCAGCCCAACCTGTGTCCAAGTCTTTACTCTCCTTCCGCAGGAGCCTGCCTCCAGGCTGTAAAAGATAAAGACCTACTTATAACTAGAATGCTGCTTTGGTTTCTATGGCTAAAGATTGGTTTCTTCTGTTCTGAATTTTCCATACATAAATGACGCCCCACAGTAGATATTCTTCAGGGTTTCCCACCCACTTCACAACACAATGCTCTTGAATGTGTCCAAGTCACAGGATCAGAGATTTGGTCCTTTGTATTGCAGGTCTAGCATTGTTGAGAGTTATACAACTCTCCTGTAGATAAACACGAGGCTCATTCCCAGTGCTTTCACAACAGAAATAAAGCTGCTGAGGAATTTCCTTGGCTGTTTTTTTTTTTTTCTTTAAAAAAATGTTTAAGCACTAAGGTTGGAAGAAAATAAAACCAACATGAAAATCAAACACCAAATTCATGGATGCGGATGAGACATTAGGAAGGTCAAGGAGAGACAATGTATATCAGGAGCCAATTCTCTGAGCAGCTCAGGCATGTCTGCACTGAAGAAGCAAATGTATTTTCTTCTGAAAAATGCAGGTCTATGTTAGTGGAAGATTACCATCGGACTCACTTCCTTTCTGGGCTGATGAAAACTTGGCACGAAACACTGGTTCCCACATAGACCTTGAGGTCCTCTCTGAGTTCAGTGATTTTTTTTTTCTGGTAATTTCCCTTGACTGTTTCTTGTTGTACATCATTTACATGCATAGTCCATTATGATTGACACAGGCCTTAAAGACCTGTTTGTGCATTGCCATGACTACTTCCTTGTAGGAGGTGACAGACAAGAGATTTCTACCCAGAAGCTACAGTGACTCCTTAGCCAATCAGCTCCCTTTCTCCTGGAAGAAAACCCACTTGCTGACTAATGTAGAATAGGTCATATAACCAGGGAGGAGGACCCTTCTGTAGCCTCCAGAGACAACTGCTCTGTTTTAATCTCCTTGCTAGCAATTGAATTAGGTAGAGTGTGGGTCACACTTTTGGCTGATGAAATATGAGACAATAACCTGTGGGGGTGCTTCTGAACAACATCCTATTTGTTCTTGGAAAAGGAAGAAGTCCTGTTTTATCTCTGGAGATGAGTATATGAGGATGAGACTCCTGGAGCTACAGCAACCATTCTGTGACTACCAGGGGGACAAAGTTGAAGACAAAAGTCCGAAGACCAAGGAAGGTGTGGTAGTTTGATAGGGATGGACTCCATAGGCTCATATATTTAAATACTTGGTACCCGGTGGGTGGAATTGCTTGGGAAGGATTAGGAGGTGTGGCCTTGCTGGAGGAGGCATGTCACTGGGGGCAGCCTTTGAGGCTTCAAATGCCCATGACATTCCCAGGTAATTCTCTCTCTCTGCTTCATGCATATGGATCAGGGCCATGCCTGCCTGTTGCCATGCTACAGTCATGATGGTCATAAACTAACCTTTTGCAACTGGTCCCCCCGCCAATAAAGTCTTTCTTCTAGAAGTTGCCCTGGTCATGGTGTCTTATCACGGTAATAAAAAGTAACTAAGACAGAAGGAAAATGGATAGATGGAAGAAGATGGATCCTTGATGGCACTTCTAACAAAATCACAGTTTACCTTCCATCTCAAACTCTGAGGTACTTTCATAGCTCTTCAGGGTAAAGTTTCAATAAAAAACCATGTTCCTGAGCAGGCAATAATGGTGCATCCCTTTAATTCCAGCACTTGGGAGGCATAAGCAGGTGAATCTTTTGTGAGTTTGAGGCCAGAGTGTTCTACAGAGCAAGTTCCAGGACAGCCAAGACTACACAGAGAAACCTTGTCTCAAAAACTAAAACAACAACAACAAAAACCCCAACCAGACAACAATAAAGACACAATCTCTGAGTTTTGCAGCAGATACAGATAAAACAAAATAAAAAGCAAAAAAACACCTGCAACCTATCGACTATTTTTATTCTTTAAAAAATAGGACTCCTCACTTCCCACCTGAGGACCCCAACATTGAAACTTAAAGGTGGTAACCTGAAGCTCAGACCCCAAACTAGAAAACTCTATTTAAATTTGGAAGATGGGTGTGGTAGCTCACATTTGCAACCCCAACACCAGAGATGCCAAGGCAGGAAGATTGCTGTGAGTTACAGACCAGCATGAAACCCTCCCTGAAAACCAAAACAAGTGAGGAAGAGTGATCTTTGCTGTCATGAACGTTGGGGTTTTTGTAAGAACCAGCTACTATTGCAGGAAGTTACCACCAGCAAGACAGCACCAAAATCCAATAAAGGGTAAAAAATAACGATCTTGCTAGTTGGTCATAACCACCAGCTTGTAGGAGATCAGGCCAAAGTGATTCCAATGATTAGATAAGCTGAGTTCTTCAGATAAGGAAGTCATAGAGAGATAGAATACTGAATCACGGGACAGCCTCTTTAGTAGGCTAAAACTATTGGGTTGATGACTTGGTTTACAGGGGACTACTAATGGGGGGAAGGGCTGTCAGCTCTCAAATGTCACTTCATTTATGTTTTCTTTCTTTCTTTCTTTCTTTCTTTTTTTTTTTTTTTTTGAGACAGGGTTTCTCTGTGTAACAGCTCTGGCTGTCCTGGAACTTGCTTTGTAGACCAGGCTGGCCTTGAACTCAGAGAGACTAACCTGCCTTCTCATATGTTATTAAGGGTCCTGTTACTAGGCTGGTCTCAATGTTTTCACCAACAACGTCATAAAGTGCTTTGAATGTGGCTGATAAAACAAAGTTAGCTATTATTATGAAACTAAGAACATGTCTAGTAATCTAAAAATCCAGGTCTTCTAAATTCAAGTCAAGGGCACTGTGCAGGGTAAGAATGACCACCAGAAGCCCTGGGAGAATCTGTAGGACCACACACTACCTGTAGCACATTTAAAGGGGCTGGGGCAAACAGGTTCGTCTCCAACGTTTAAGGAAGTCATCTCAGATGGGAGTAGTTTGGGGAAAGTAGAAGTACGAGGAAGCAAGTGTGCATTCATGCAACTAGATGAAAGGAAATTCTTGAAGTGACCAGTCACTTGTCTGCATCACAGGGAAATAGCTACTTCCTTGGCAGGATGACATATTCACTTATTCTTCCATGACTTTTACTGGACATCTATTTGAAGCCAGATACTCTGCGTTATCCTTTTCATCACCAAGGGCATGAGTTCATCTCCGTGATGGGCTGGCCTCTCCAGCCACATCCCTTGGTTATCCCTCTAGCACTCTGGTTATAGCAGGAAAGAAGTAAGTTCACTTACCTGGCCTGCTAGGTTGAAATAAGAATGGTTGGTCAGATTAACTGGTGTGGTCTGGCTGGTCTGTGCTCTGTAGTTGATTACAAGCTCCCCAGCATCCAGAGTATATGTCACCCAGACTTTCAACTCTCCGGGGTAACCTTCCTCACCATCTGGACTGACTCGAAAGAACTGGACACCATTGGGCAACACCTGAGGGGTCCAGAGGACCTAGGAAGAAGTGTTTAAAGCCATTTAGTCCCTCCAGGCCCCATCGAAAGGCCACCTTTCAATATTTAAAGAGCAGAGTCTAGGAAGGGAGCATGTTATACAGAAAGAAAGGCTTTTGAATAATAGCCTGGAGACTTACTCACCTAACACTGTTTTAAACGGAAGATAGCTTTGAGGGAATGCATTTTCCTGTTTACCTACTTTAAGTATGTTTTCTTTTTGATTCACAACCTTCCCCTCCCCCCAAGTCCTGGCTGTTATGGAACTGGATCTATAGACCAGGCTGGCCACAAACTCAGAGACTCCCCATGGGACTAAAGGTGTGTGCTACCACCACCTGGCTTTGACGTGTATTTTAATCTTAGAGTTCCAGTCTGACAAATATAACAACATCTACTTATAATATTTAATGATAACCTTGAAGCTAGGAATGTAGCTCAGTTAGCACAGTGCTTTCCCGGCATGCACAGAATCCTGGGTTCAGTTTTTAGGACCACACAAATCCTGGCATGATAATGCATGACTAAAACCTCAAGATTTGGTAGGCAGAGGCAAGAGGGTCAAGAGCTGAAGGTCATCCCCAACCCTTAGGGAGTTCAAGAACAGCTGCATGAAGTACTGTTCTCAAAACCAAAAAGCTAATCAACCCCTTTCTGCTGGGGTACTATATATGGACATTTAATTATTATTAGTTTGGTGTTGGAACCCAGGGCCTTGAACATGCTAGGCAAGTGCTCTCGCACTGAGCTACACCCTCAGCACCTCTGTGCATAGTTATTCTAAATACTATCAGGTTGCCCATGCTCCCTGAGCAGGCTTTAAAGCAAATAGTTAGCACACTTATTCCATTTGGAAGAGCTGCAACCCACAAGTCAGGAGTCTTGATTTAGGGACTAGGGTGCTCCTAGCTTAGTGTGTGGATTTGGGCACCAATCTCTCCCCAAAACAGAGGTACTGAAAAAGTTATCTCGAAGAGGATTTATTCTAGCAAACATGATTCTAAGAACAGTAAGAAACAAGGAGAAGTTCTCCAAAAGCATTTACCAAGTGCCCACCCCTGTAGCAACTTTACAGAGGCCCTCTCATCATCTCAGAGGAGACGTACAGGAGGCACCAATACCAACAACCGGAGAGCTGAAGTTCAGAAAAAAGGAAAAGAAAGCCTGTTACATGTGTCATTTTTAATAAAGAAAAAGAAATTCCTCGAATGGATAAACTGTTCACCACAGGTTACCTGGACAGCAACGGTGGACTTGAGCCAGAGTGTGTGCCTGCTCCCTTGTCCCACAGATATCAGAATGAATTGGTAGAGTCTCCTCTGTCCTTTGGAATCTGGGCTAGCTAGTAAAGGGCTGAAGTAGAAGACCTTCAATTTGCTGAGTGTTCCTTGGTTGCTCATCTATTTTGCATAAGGCATCTTATGAAGGATTTGGCTCAACCAGGTGTAGGTCAATGGTTGAGCCCTGACCATTTCTTATAGCACCAACTAATTTTGCTATCACAGTATTGAGTTCAGTGGGTTCAAGAGGCCTGCTTCTACCTCCCACATTGCAGAACAGAAGAGAACCCTAGAATACTTTGTGACTTAAATGGAGGCGGGGGTGGGGGGTGGGAATGGATTCCTGCTTAAAATCAAGAATGCACTGAGTGCCAGAGCTAGGATTCAGACTCAAGCCTAGCTGCCTATGCCATTCCACATTTGGGTTTCAATAAATGTCTTGTTTAAGTTTACACTTAAAAAAAATATTTATTGCCAGGCAGTGGTGGCGCATGCCTTTAATCCCAGCACTGGGGAGGCAGAAGCAGGTGAATCTCTGAGTTCACAAAGTGAGTTCCAGGATGGATAGGGCTGAACAGAGAGACCCTGTCTCAAGAAACAAAAAACAAAACACAAACAAACAAACAAAAAAACCAAAAAGGAAACAAACAAACAAAATTAATTTTAAAAATGTTTGTGTATCTTTTGGGGTTTATGAATGTGCCTGTGGAGCCCAGAAAGGGTGTCAGATTTCAAGGACCTGGAGTTAATGAGCCACCTGACATACTGCTGTGAACTGAACTCGGATCCTCTTAAAGAGCAACAAGTATTCCCTTTTCCTTTTTTTTTTTTTTTTAAAAAAAACAAAAACAAAAACAAAAAAACAAAAACAAAAACAAGGTCTCTCTATGTAGTCCTGGCTATCCTGGAACTCAGGCTGGCCTCAAACACACAGAGATCTGCTACCTCTGCCTCCTGAATGTTTGGATTAAAGGCCCATATCACTACTTCCCACCAGCCCCAACAAGTAGTCTTAACCACCAAATGATCTCAGCAGCCCAAATAGCCTTTCTTTTAAGGAACAGGTATAGGCTACAGGTTTAGGTTTATATGGGCATCAGTCTTGGGATCTCCTGCCTCTCCCTCTTCAGCATTTCTTCCTGGCATGCATAACTGACTAAATCTCCATTTTTAACAGAACAGTTAAACTGTGTCATTCTGAATAGAGTTAAAAGTTAATAACCTGTGGGAGGTTGTGTTGTTTCATTTTAAATAATTGTCCCAACCACTGGTTTAATAAAAAGAGCTGATTGGCCAAAGGCAGGCAGGAAGTGTAGGCGGGACTACCAGACTAAGAAAATCTCTGAGAGCAGAGTGCCAGGAGAGCACCAGAGAGAGTCTCCGTGTCCCAGCAGCCACTTATCAATGGGGTTGGCCACACCCCCTCCAGGGTCCCGGAAGTGTCTTCTGACCTTAACGGCTGACACCTTAATCCCGCCACAATAACCTGTTAAACCAGAGGAATAGCCCATGAGGCCAGGTCTTGTCTGCTCTTACACAATGTGTATTTGACAGGAAGAGGAAGAGGAGCCCAGCAGGGATGAAGGCCTCTGTATTCTCCACCGTGAAATCAGCTATATTGAGAACAAATTCACTGAAATCAGATGACACCCTAATTAACTCCCAGAAATGGTAAACTTTCAAGGCATTCTAAATAGAAAGCCTGGGATTGGAGAGTTGGCTAGTGGTTAAGAACACTTGCTGTTTCTGCAGAGGACCCAAGTTCATTCCCAGCACCCACATCATGCCTCACAAACATCTGTAATTCCAGTCCAAGAGGATCTGATGCCCATTTCCAGGCATGCAAGACACGGGCATATATGCAAGCTAAACACTCATAGACATATAATAAAATAAATCTAAAAACAAAACAAAAAGGAAGCCTGGGGGTGGCAAGATGGCTCTGTGGGCAATAGCATTTGCACGAAAGCCTGACAATCTGAGTTCCCCTCCTAGAACCCATGGTGGAAGAGGAAAATGGATTTCTAAAAGTTGTCCTATGACCTATGACACACATGTTGTGGAATAATAGTTAGATGTGTTCTGTCTTTTTATGCTGTGCAATATTTGTTCAATGCAAAGATGTGCTGCATTCTTTCATGTTGTGTTTGTTTAGCTCTGTGAAGCTGTGTTACTCTGCCTGCCTCAAACCTCTGATTGTTCTATTAAAGAGCTGAACAGCCAATAGGCAGGAGAGGGGCTGCAGGCTAGGCTGGCAGGAAGAGAGAATAAATAGAGAAAAAAGGAGGGGGAGATGCCAGGGGCCAGCTACTCAGCCACTTAACCAGCCATGAAGAAGAGAGGAAAAGCATGTAGAATAGAGAAAGATAAAAGCTCAGAGGCAAAAGGTAGATGTGATGATTGGAGTTAATAAAATCTGGGTAGAAATAAGCCAAGCTAAGGCTGGACATTCATAAATAAGTCTTATTTATAAGTGTATTTATTTGGGAGCTGGATAGAGGGCCCCCAAAGAGCAAAGAGTAATAATAACCAAACACACACAAACACATGCTCACATACACATACAGGCAAACACATGCACATACACACAAACACACACGGTCACAGACACACACGAAAACATACATACACAAACATACAAAGATACACAACACACATGAAATTTTTTTTTATAAATTAAGCCTGTTACATGTGTAACTTTCATGAAAAAAAAATCCACAAATGGAAAATTTTAGGAATTAGATGTTGGAAATAAAATGTTTTTGCCTTGTGCCACCTAGATTTTTGACCTTTACAGAAAGGACACAATGGAAATGTTTTTATTATCCTCAGCTAAGTGCAATTCCTATCTGCGGATAAGGCTTCCTGGTCTTGAGTTTCCAAATTTCCAGAAGTCTCACATCTTTAGTCTTTCTTGTACTATTTCTAGTCCTTCTAGGACTCAACTTTCATTTTTAAAAAAAGTGTTGATATAAATAGAAAAAGCCCATTATCTCCAAACTAAATTATTCATTTATCGTTGAGATCAAATAAAGAATAAAGCACCAAGTTCAACAATGCTGCTCATGTTACCGTCTTAAAACTTTCTGCCCCAAACTTTAGTGGCTCCAGTGAAGCCAAGGTTTTCCCTTCAGTCATTCTCTAGACTGTCCACAGATGGATGGAAGCTACCTGCTCCTGAAGGGCAGCTCATATCCCACATATTGCTGCAGGATAATGCTCTTGTACACTATAAAGAGTTGTCATTCATATTGGTTTAATAAAACACTGATTGGCCAGTAGCTAGGCAGGAAGTGGAGGTGGGGCAACCAGACTAGGAAAATTCTGAGAAGAGGAAAGGCAGAGATGCAGTCACTAGCCAGATGCAGAGGAAGCAAGATGAGAATGCTGGATGAGCAAAGTTACCAAGTCAAGTGGCTAAGCATAGATAAGAATAATGGGTTAATTTGAGTGTAAGAGCAAGATAGTAATACACTTGCACTACTGGCCCATCATTTACTATAATATTAAGTCTCTCAATTATTTGGGAAGCAGCTGCTGGGTATTTGAGAATTTCTGGAGGGAAGGAAACTTCCGACTACACCCCATTGCTGTGTACCTATTCACACTCACTTTCTGCAGCACACTGTTCACACCTATGTAGTTGCAGAGAGAAAGAGCAGGCGTCTGAAACAAAACCAAAGGCTGACCCATGCTCTTGAACTTCCAGGTGCTAGAAATGCGTGCTAATTTAGACCTTTGCCTGAACAAACTACCTGGTTTGTATATTCAGTTATACCAATATAAAATGTTCTGAGGCAGGGCTAAAGGGAGGTACTTCAGCTGGCAGAATGACTACCCAGCAAGCATGAAGCTCTGGGTTAAGTCCCCATCACCACATAAAACTGGTAACTCCCAGACTGGAGAGATGGTTCAGCAGCTAAGAGTGCTGGGTGCTCTTGCACAGTACCCAAGCTTTGTTTCTAATACCCACACTCTGCAGCTCACAACTTCTGTTAACTGTAGTTCCAAGAACCCAATACCCTCTCTAGCCTCCCTTGAGTACACACACACACACACATGCACGCATGAACAAACAAACAAATAATAACTCTTTAAAAAAAATAAATTGGGGCTGGAGAGATGACTCAGAGGTAAAGAGCACTGGTTGCTCTTCCAGAGGTCCTGAGTTCAATTCCCAGCAACCACATAATGGCTCACAACCATCTATAATGGGATACAATGACCTCCCCTGGTGATTTGAGGAACATGCATACAGAGCACTCACATCTATAAATAAATTTGAAAACAAACAAACAAATCAGCAATCCCAGCAATGAGGGAGCTAGAGAAAATTATTCTCAGGCACACAGCCAGTTCAAGGCCAGCATGGAGTACAAGAGATCCTGACGGGAAAGAAAGAAAAGAAAATGTAGGGAGGCACAAATAGCAATGTCCTTACTATTTGTGTTCATAAGGGAATGTGCGTTAATGAATACCACAGAAAATAAAGAGGTACAGAAGGAGAAAAGGCAAGTTGCTGCTTTGAGGCCCCTCTGAAGATCCCTGTCTCAATCAACCTGGGGGTCCAGTTCCTCTGGGTTGAGGTTTCTTCAGGGACCTGGTATCTTCTCGATAGCCTCAACCCTAACAGCGGCAGAACTGACATTTTCCTCTACCACCCATTCTTCCTAGTGTGAGAAGCACCTTGCTGAGGAAAGGGAACCAGCTGGGTAGTGTGGTTTTAGGCCTGACAGGAAGCTGCTGACAGAGTGGGAGAAGCAGAGAGTAACCAACTTCTTTCAGTCAAGAAGAATCTGGCTTTTAACTGCCACCACGTTCTCGCTTCTCTGGCTAGAGTCTAGAAAGTAAGCTACATGACCCAAAGAAAAATTACCTCTGAGGTTTTCTCCCTCACAGCTCATAAGACTGGTCAGAGTCACAGAGCCGACCCCAAACCGGGCTGGGAAAGCACAAGGCAGGAGTTTGTACATCATGATGAAGCTGCTTGACCCACTTGCTTTCCTGACCATGTTTTCCAGATACTTGGGAGTTCTTGTCTAGAAAGGGGAACCTGGAGACAATCTGAGCTAACTTTGGGGAACAAAGCACTCCAGTGGAAGGGTAGACCTGGGTGTAGTGCCCACTAGGCATGGTTGGGGGGACTAAGGAGATGGACTAGGAGGTGTGTTGGATTCCATACAGTGGTGGTGGCCGTGGAGGTCACAAGTACTCATGCCCAGGAATGAGGGCTTGGAACCAGGCATGCCTAGGTATCCTACTAGGAGATGTGTAGCCTTTTGGAGCCTCAACAGTCACAACCGGTGATCATGCGTGGTTTTAAACAGGGATTAGAGAAACTAGATGCAAATGTCTGTGTAGTAAGTCATAAGAACGATCGTTAATCCATGTTTCTGAAACCCAACATGTGTAAGCCATGTCCTGAGTCCAAGATTGTCAAAGTCTGGAATAGGCAAGTTCTTTCCTGAATCTCCCTATCACAGGAATGTTCCAGAGACTGGGAATTATGTCTGGCAAATACAGGCCTGAGGGGACTTTGAAGTATGCCAAGAAGGGCCCCTGTCACACGCTCAATTTACCTTATCAAACCCTCTGAATCCTCCATGGAGACTGTTGGGCTCTCTGTTGATAGGCAGATGGTATTCCCTCCCATCCACTGCGAATCTTCCTTTGGCAATTCGGTTGGCTACCCTCCCAACCACTGCTCCAAAGTAGGGCTGCTTCTGGAGGTAACCTGCATAGGCAGACAGGACGAAATAACATCATTTTTTTGTTGGCTTTTTGAGACAGGGTTTCTCTGTGTATAGCTCTAGCTATCCTGGAACTCTGTAGGCCAGGCTGGCTTCAAACTCACAGAGATCTGCCTGCTTCTGCCTCCCAAATACTGGGATTAAAGGTGTGCACCAATAGGCCCAGCCTTTATGTGGTCTTAATTTTGTCTTAAATGTTAACATATGTTTATGCTTATTAACATTAATGTATTTTTATATATGGGTATTTTGCCTAAACGTATGTCTATGCACCACATGCATGCATAGGAGGCCAGAAGAGGTCACTGGATCCCCTGGGACTAGAGTTACATACAGTTGTGAGCTGCCATATGGGTATTAGGTATTGAACCTGGTCCTCAGAAAACAGCAAGCGCTCTTAACTACTGAGCCATCTCTCAAACACTTTCTTATGTAATCTGCTCTTAACTACTGAGCCATCTCTCAAACACTTTCTTATGTAATCTTGAAAGAAAACTATGGCTTTTTTGTTGTTTAAAACCATACAGCTAGGGGCTAGAGAGATGGCTCAGTACTGTTCCTACAGACGAACCAAGTTCTGTTTCTAGCACCCATATATGAAGCGGCTCTCCAATTCCTGAGACTGCAGCTCCAGAGAATCTGACACCTCTGGTGGGGGCACATGCACTCATAGACACAGTGACACACAATCACATGCAGACACAAAGACACACACAATTTTTTAACTTCAAAACTACCATATAATTAGCAAGTAAAAGAAGGCTAAGTAAAACACAAGGTATATGGCAGGTTGGCCAGAAGGAAATAGAAAGCCCATAAATTTGCATTTCAGATAAGCAATGAATTGTTTGCTTTGTTTTGTTTTGGTTTTTTTTTTGTTTTTTTTTTTTTTTTTTTTTTTTTACAGAGAGGGTGTCTCTGTTTAAGAGCCCTGACTGTCCTGGAACTCACTCTGTAGACCAGGCTGGCCTCAAACTCAGAGATCCGATTTTCTCTACCTCTACCCAGGATTAAAGGCCTGCATCACCACCACTGGTTTATCCAAGGTCTTAAGATCTGCCCATCCCTAACACAGCTATCTCATGTTTCTTTTGATGGCTATAGGGTATCCTGATGAGTAGAAAATATTATTGGCTTTGGGGAACAATGCTATAAAAAGCAAAGTTGCATCATTGCAGTTATGACTTTGAACATAGCATATTGTAATATTTCCTACTTCTTTATGTTCCTCTGTGTCTGGCTTGCCAGAAAATATTAATGGTATTTTGTTGACAGTTTTTTTTTCTTAAGATTTATTTATTTTTTTACATATACAGAAGAGGGTACCAGATCTCATTACAGATGGTTGTGAGCCACCATGTGGTTGCTGGGAATTGAACTCAGGACCTCTGGAAGTATAGCCAGTGTGTTTAACCTCTGAGCCATCTCCAGCCCTGACAGACTTAGCTTTTGGTGTTTTTGTTTGTTTGTTTGTTTGTTTGTTAACGCTAAGAATTACATTCTCACTTCTGATCAATAGAGAATGGGATTCAAGCATGTAAACTCTTTTTCCACAGTTGTAGGAGATGCTCAGGGTACAGGCCCTGAACTGGTTAGGCCAGTTACAGGCTGCCTCTGCTCACCTGGTCTGGCATAAGCTAAGCATTAATAACCATTTGTAAACTCACTTTCTTGTTTCTTTTTTGCGAATCTAGATGCTTCTGAGTTCCCCTCCTGAAGATTATAAAGGCTAACAATCACTGAGCAATATCTGAGTCCCAGACACTTCCTGAGTGCTCTGCACTTTGCTCATTTCACCAAGGGAGATACTCTTTTGGCCTCCATTTTACAGAGACGTTAAATAGCTTGCCCCCAAACACCATCACACAATAAAACACAGACCTGAATTTTGGAAGTCTGGCTCCAAAGTTTATGTCTCTCTCCCTCCCCACTCTCTCCCCCCTCCCCCCTCTCTCTTTTCTCCCTCCCAATTGCTGGGATTATTGGTCACCACACCCTCCCTATTGAGTCCATGTTCTTAAATATACCATCACCTACCAATTCTACCTCATTATCCCAGGGGAGGCTGTTCCACTCAGGTCCCTTCTACAATATCAAAATCTGCAGATGTTCACTTCCTCATAGAGAATAGCGAGGCATTTACATATCATCTATGCATATTCTCCACTTTTTTGTGGGTGTTGAGAATTAAACAAGGGTCGTCTGGACGGACCAATGGCACGGAGCCATCTCTCCAGCCCCCCTCCTGATGTGGGAATGTCTTTCTGTATGCTGTGAATATCAATCTTTAAATAAAGGAGCTGTTTTGACCCATGACAGGCACCACAGAAAAAGTAGGCAGGGGTGGGGGGGATCAGAATAGGTAGGAAAGGAAGGGCAGAGTCAGAGATGGAGCCAGCTGCCCAAAGGAGCAACATGTAAGGAGCACAGGTGAGCCACGGCCCATGTGGCAGACAGATTAATGGAAATGGGTTGAGTTAAGATGAAGGAGCTAGCTAGCAATGTGCCTGAGCCATAGGCCACACAGCATGAAATTAATATAAGTGTCTGAATCATTTTTGGGGGGAGCTTAAGCAGCGACAGGAGGCTAAGGGGTCTGGGGCAGCAGGTCTGTGGGTCTGGACCTCTGGCGCCCAGGGCCAGAAACCATAATGTAACAGATGGTGCCCAACGTGGGGCGAATACCCACATAAAGCCAGAGAAAGATTAGAAAGGGCTCTAGATCACAGAAACCGAGCCAAAGCAGCTTCCAAATTGTGTATCTGAAGTGGGTCATTGTACAGAGATAGTGTGGTATTCGGGCCACATTCAAAATGGTGAGCCAGCCATACTTTCAGTCACAGATTCCATATAACACTTGTAAATATTACATAAATAATTGTTAGGCAACAGCTAGAAAAAGTTACCTTTAGTATAAATGCAATCCCCTCCCCCAAATATTCCTTTTCTTGTTCATTATTTATTATTATTATTATTATTATTATTATTATTATTATTATTATTATTATTATTATTTAGTGTGTGTCTGAGGAGGCCAAGAGGAACTTACAAGGGCCTGGAGCTAGTCAAAGGCAATTGTGAGCCATCCATTGTGGTGCTGGAAACTGAACTTGAGTGAGTCCTCTGGGGGAAAAAAGGGGAGTACAGAAAAAAAAAACCCAACAAGTGTTCCCAGCTGCCGAGCCATCTCTCCACCCCATCTTTCTGTCCTTCCTTGGCAGGACCTCACTCTGTAACCCAGGCTATGGTACTCTTTCTGCATCGGTCTCCGAAGTGCTGGGATTATAGACCCCGGGGCACTGAGACTAGCTCCCAGATGTTTTCAGTACACAGTTGGTGGAATCCACAGGTACTGAGGGATGACTATATTTGGAAGGCCTGGGTCATTTTGGTCAAACAGATTTACCACCTCCCTATAGGTGGCAATCTGTTCCCTTCTGCTTCCCATTCCCACTTGCCTCCAATTCAGAAGCTGTGGCTTTAAAACCCCTTATAGTGGTTAACCAGAAGGAGTCCCAAAGACCCAAACAACCTCCTTTTGGTTTTGCTTCGTATGAATTATGGCCAGGAAAGGAGTGATTCTTTTTTGCACTCATCATTAAGGGTCATGGTTGACGCCCTATAACAAAAGATGAGTCAGTGAACAAGAGACCAAGAGACAAACATACCAAATGCATTTGGTCACACTTGTTAACAAAAGGAAACTTCAGATTTAAGACTAAAAGACCTAAGGTGAGGTCTTTTTTTTGTACTTAGGTCTGATAAGAGGTGGATAACTATGTAAAAATATAGTTTATTAAAATGGATCTAATAGTGAGGGCCTGAAGAGGAAACCCAGCAGGGCCTGCCAGATTCTTGCTGGCCTCTTTGGGAAGGACTCCCTCCTCCTCGTTTTCGGTAAGACCCTTTCTCACTTAGGGGCCTTATGACCTGTAGTCAGTCAATGAAGATCAGAGAATTTCTTTATAGCCAACTTGGAAAGATGAGAGAAAAGAATTACGTTCCTATGTACTGTGGCTGGCTTTAGAGAAGAGGCTTCTGGTTTCTGTGGCAGCTTTGGTGGAGGATGACAAAGGAGTGACAGGAGGATAGGAGCTGTGTCTAAGGGCTCCACAGTTAGGCTCAAATACATAAAGAAAAACAACTTTGTCCTATTGTGTGCTGGCTCACAACCATCTACAACTCCAGTTCCAGGAATCTGATGCCTTTTTCTGGACTTTGCAGGTTTCAGGCACAATTATGCACAATTGGAAGAGATGGAGGAGGGAGAGGGGAAGGGGGAGGAGGAGGGGGAGGAGGGGGAGGAGGGGGAGGAGGGGGAGAAATGATAACAATAAAACCAAATTTTATTTATTTATTTTTTTGGTCTGGAAACTGTTTGGCTGTATTTGGTTTTCAGAGGTACTGTGATGTACCAAGCTGTGCCAGGTGTTGGAGAGAGCCACCTGTGAGGTAGCAAAGTTCCCACTCACGAGCTTGTAAGAATCCCTTCATTAGGGACCTCTTCCTGAAACAGTGTGGTTCAGTCCCTGAAAGAGACTCACCTGCCAGGTCCTTAGTTTGGATGAATAGTTTCTAAAGATTAAACCTAAGGACCAAGAAAACATCATCTCCGTAATAGGACAAACGCATCATCAGACCTTCCCATCCTAACAAGACTGTGAAAAATGACAGGCTCAGATCCTGAAGACACTGTTTATCATTGAAAGGTCAAGGTTCCTAGATCTAGCCTGGGATGCTGACTTAGTGAACTCAACATACAAGTTGAAAGAGTCGAGGCTAAGTTTGACCTGGTTCTTGTACCAGAATAAATCAGTAAGTGCTTAATAAACAAATTATAAATATATAAATAAATAAATTAGTAAGTAACAGCCTTCGACTCCCATGCCACGCCCATCAGGCAGCCTACATCTTTGCCAGAGGGCCCGAAAGACAGAAGGAAAATTACTCTCTGCCTTCCCTCAGAAACTCCACCCCCTGAACTACCATCCTCAGGCTGTAAGAAAACAACTTGACTTGACAATTACTTTAATTATGCCAGATAGTATCTGCATGACATATTAACTGGGATAAGTAAAACTATATGCAAAGCCTCTTTTTCTAGGGATGGAATTCAAGTTGTTTTTCCTCTTTCTTTGTTTCGTTGTTTTGTTTTTTCCAAGGCAGGGTTTCTCTGTGCAGCCCTGGCTGTCCTGGAACTAACTCTGTACACTAGACTGGCCTCGAAATAACAGGGATCTGCCTGCTTCTGCCTCTCAAACACCTGAGATTGAAGTCGTGAGCCACCACAGAATTCAAGTCTTTAAGGCTACATGCATGTGAGGCAAGTACTCTAACAACTGGGTTGCATCCCCAGCCCTTGGACCCCATCACTGTTTATTGCCAGCCACATGTTGTACCTTTGAACTGCATCCCCAGACTTTAAAGCATCAATATATATATATATATATATATATATATATATATATATATATATATATATTAATTCTTTCCTAATGGCTCTTACAGTAGTAAACAACTGGTTATTTGGTGGTAACAGGGGGGAAATGAAAGGGAAGAAGTCTTATTGATTGTATGTATGGTAGGCTGTTCATCCCTGTGGCTTATAAACAAATATTCTTATCACAGGCTTTGAAAGAAATCATGATGTTGGTGGATCACCCAAGATGATAAGGAAGAGTAGGAAAAACCCACAGAGGACATTACTGATTCTTTTTCTGGGCTATAACTAAAAGATCATATATGATTTTTCTCTTTATAATTCTACAGAAGAAAGATCTCATTTTCCCAGAGAGAAATAGAACCATTCTGACCTCTGGTCATGGCTGCCAACCAAGCAGTTTATGTTAAAAAAAAAAAAAATCTATCTGGGAGATTGGCAGTTACAAAAGGGACACATTCCTCAGAGTTACCCAGTTTAGCACTTCCTCATAGCCCAAAATATTTCTGAGACAAGGTAAATTCTTTCACTCCAGATACTTTGTTCACTTTGTTTCTGTAAAAACATACACAATTAAGCTTAAAAAATTGAATTACAATTATTTATTTGTGTGTGTGTGGGTATATGTGTGTGTTGTGTGTGTATGTGTGTGTACACAAGTGTGTGCACGAGTGCATGTGTGTTTACATGTGCGCGTGTGTATATATGTGTGTATGTGTGTGTATTTGTGAATACATGTGTGGTGTGCACATGTGTGGCACGCACATGTGCATGCATATGTGTGTGTGTGTACGCACATGTGCATGCATATGTGTGTGCGTGTATGTATGTGTAGGTGCTACAGGTGCATATGTGAAGGTCAAAGGACAACGTGCAGGAGGTCAGCCCTCTCCTTCCACCACGAGGGTCCTGGGGATCAATCTGGGATTGCCAGGCTTGGCAGCAAGCACTTTACCTATTAAGCCATTTTGATGGTTCCATTGTCAGGGTCTTACTACATAGCCCTGGCTATCCTAGAACTTGCTATGTAGGACAGGTATTACCAAACTCACTCTAGAATGTGTTTTGTTTTGTTGAGATGTGGTTTCTCTATGTAACAGCCATAGCTGTCCTGGAACTCGGTCTGTAGACCAGGCTGTCTCTTGCTGGGATCAGAGGTGTGTGCCACTAAGCCTGGAATCTAAAATGGATTCTAATAACTAAAATCAACCAACGGAGTATCAGAGAGCCAGTTTATGTGTTTACAATTGAGATAATATGCTTCCTGTTAGGACACATGCTAATGCCTATCTTTGACAACACTAAAAGTCTATGAAAACCTGAAAAAAACAGGAGGATTTTATACGCAGAACCAGGTTTCCTCTGAAGACAGCGAACATCTCAGAAAGAATTACTTAATAATCTACAAGCGTTTTCCTTTCAACTTCCTTTGAAAATAGCCTTTCTCTTTTTTAAAAAATAATTCAGTATTCAAATTATAACACAGAGGATGAAAATGTCCATCTGGATACAGCACCAAGAATATTTTAATTTGGTTTTGATTTGGTGAATCTGTGATGCATCTTTATAAGAAAATGCTATAGACCAGTTGCTTAGCCTTTTAATGCAGCTCCTGGTGTTGCAGTGCCCCGAATCATAAAATTATCTTTGCTACTTTATAACCATTGGGCTGGAACCTCTGGCTTACTCCTGTGTGATCAGGAAAGCCATAACTCTTCTCCAAACCCCACCTCCTCAGAGAATCTCCAACAAAGAAGAAGTCTCAAAAGGCACAGTTCTGTATTCTTGGCAGCTGCGTCAGCTGCTCCCCTGAAGTTGCCAGTAGTCCAGACCTCTCTTGGGCACAAACCCAGTTTAGGCCACATACATCATCATCCCCTCACCTACAGGGTGTATAAGCTCCCTGCAGGGGTTCCACTGTGTGACTCCTCCGGGGCTGAGGGACTCACCAGGGAGTTGCTTTGCTCAAATAAACCTGTTCTTTTACTTTTTAAAAATTTGGCTCAATTGGGCCTACTGTGTCAGTGAAGACACCTATTATCACACTTCAGAAAACCTATTAAACTGTAGTTTTGCCACTGTTATGAACCATAATGCGAATGTCTGATATGAGACACAAAGGGTCAGGAGTCACATGTTGAGAAGCATTGCTTTAGAGTCTTCTCAAGTACTAGGGAGCCCAACATGAGACCTGCTGAGTTACTCTAGTCCCAGGAGAGCTAATGCCTTGTCTAGAGCTTTTATGAATAGGTGAGGTCAATTCTTTCACCTAGCCTCCAATAGGCACCCCAAAGTAAGATGAATAGCCTCACAATTCCACACCTGTAAAGAAACGGGTGCCACCTGGGTAGGATGTCATCTTGGTTCACATTTCATATGGATTTCAACGACATCTTGTGATCTTATTTCAGGTCTGCTGGACCTCAGAAAGTGGCCAGAGCAGTTTTTTGTCTCTGTAGGGGGTAGGTAGTGCCCCTCGGCATGGGATGACGCACAGACAGTTAATAGTAGGTACCAGCCTCACCTCTAATTCTCTTACTGGCTCTGGGATTCTATATATCAGATTCCCCTCCCTGATCTTAGCGATTTTACTTTAGCCCAGATTTTACTTCGGCTAAGCTACCATCAAAGAGCAGTGATTCAGCAAATTAGCTCTACAGCTTCCTCCTCCCTCACAGGCCTACCTTCAAGGCTTCAAAATTTGAAGATGTCTGGACATAGAATAAGGATGGGGTGGGGGGCAGGGCTCACCTTCTCCATGTCTCCACACCTTCCAAGTCTGTTCCTTGCAACAGCCTCAACTAAGTTACCAAAGAAATTCTGCGTAGGTGGGAGGACCAGTGGAGGCTCCAGGGCAATAAAGACAGCCAGAGGTGATTGAACAGGAGCCCCAGCAATACCCTTCTAATGCGTTTCAACAAAAAGATGGGGAACACATCCATTTTTGCTTAAAGGAAAAAACAAAAAATAAATAAATAAAATAAGGTCTTCCTGTTGACCCCAAAACAAGAGCCAGGTTAAACAACGGAAGAAACAAAGAGGTAGAAAGACTTGCCAAAAGGAAAACCTCAAGCCTCCTCTTGCGGTACAAAATCCATCTACGCCCTACCACCTAGTAGAGCAGACTAATTCTGTTTTCATTTGCCAATTTTACTTCAGACTCTTTCTTGTCTGGTTACGTGCACTGCCAAGAAATGGCAAGATGTGCTTTTTTTTCCCCTGCTGCAAATAAAACTATAATTCAGTGGCTTAGTTATGTAATTGTTGAGCCAAAATCTGTCTCCCCAACTAAATTCTAAGTTGGAGGGTGACCCTTGTCCATCTTGTTAAGTGAATCTATGGCATTAACAGAGTTTTAACTGCATGAGCTACACCAGTGCATAGATTAAGATACAACTTCTGGCTCTTGCTCTTAATCCCAACACTTGAGAAGAAGAAGCAGGATGATCATGAGTTAGTTCTAGGCCAGCCTTGGCTATATAGTGAGTTGTGGGCCGGCTAGGGCTAGAGCAACATGAGAGCCTGTCCAAAACATAAAAGACGTAGACCAAATTGCCCATAATGATTATATCCATGTCTTAGGAAGCATTATTCCCAGACTCTTTACCCTTTTCATTAAGAATATGTTCCTGAGCAAATGGAGACACTGACCACAGTAGCCAAGTGCTCTGATGAGTTTACACCAGGCCTATATTCTGAAGTATTTTTGCTCAAGGAGGCCTCAAAGAAAATCCAATAGGGGGTTAAGTAGTAAAGAGTCCCGTCTTTGATTTTCTTTTCTCATAAAAACATAAGGGAAGAAGAATAGGCTCCACACACCCTGTGGCCCACAGTTCGAAGATCGCTGGAGGGAGTTTGGTCTCTCAGCTGACTTCCTCATGACTAGTCAGACGGCCTAAGATTTGCATTGGATCCGGTTTTTTTTTCAACCACACAATCCAGTTAACCGCTATCATTAGCCCATACACGCACTTTCAAGGTAGACAGTCCCAAGCTAGGGGACCTTGGTCAAGTCCCGTGTGTGGCCGGGAGGACCCGGGGTTCACAGGATTCGGAGTGTGTGCGGGCCTGGGACCGTTTGGCAGCCCTGGGCAGGACGCGACCCACCTTCCAACTCTGCAAAGCCGAGCACCACGTCTGAGGCTTTCCCCTGCCTATCTTTGACATGCAGAGCAGTGATCGTGCAGCCCCAGGAGATTATGTCCACACTCAGCTGGTCTGACCGAAGCTGGAACTTCTCCACTGTCCCTCCCGCCGAGGGCAGCTCTCCAAACACGGTTCTGGTCACCGAAACCATGGGGAAAGTTCGGGGTGTGCAGCTACTCCCTGCTGTCCAAACTCTAGCTTTGATAACGTTTGGAAAGATAAAAGTTCCCAGGAGAAGGGGAAGGACTCGCTTTAACTCCTCCCCTTAATTGCCTCGATTTAAGTAGTTGAGCACCCCCCCGGGGGGGGGGAGCACCCCGGGGGTTGGGGGGAGGAGAGGGAATGCTCTGAGGCCTTTTAAAAACTTTCCTTTGCCTGAGGTACCGGAGAGGTAAACTTTCCAGTCAAGTTTGCAGGGCTTTTCCAACGCTAATCCTGGCTGCAGTGCATGTCGGGAAAAGTAGTCTTTAGGACAATTACAATTGCATTTTGGGGCATGTAGTTTTATGCTGCCCATCAGCATGTAGTCTTTTCTAAACTCCAACATCCCTATTCCTCTTCACACCCTCACAAGATGCGCTTAACGGGGCTGGTTGGATGTTAGTGCTGGTTATTAATATTGGGACAATAGATCCTGAGAGAATTCTGGTTAACTCTTTGACCAGGCTGTGTGAAGAAGCAAAGTACAATGATGGTTTAGAAATGAAGGAAGTCATTGCAGACTCCTCTGCTGACTGGTGATCCGTTTTGGTTTTCTTCAGTTTTGTTTTTGTCTCAAGGGATTAAGCCCTCACTAGATTGAGTCTTCGACTTTCAGTCTCCAATTTAGACAGACCCTCCTTGGCACGAGTAATCAGAGAAAGCCTCAGACTTCTGCAGACATCTACTCCCCTTTGCTTCCGATTTCCAAAGCTCCTTTAAGAAAGGATCAGTGGTGCTCGCTTCAGAAGAACATGTTTTGTTTTTTTTTTTTTTTTTAAGTAATTAAAGGAGTACATATTTATTGCAGTCCAGGTACCATGTAAATGCCAGATACTGTTATTTTCATAACCTTTGCAAATAAGAAGATAGACTTAATGTATATAGTTTGGAGAAGATTCTGAGGTCCTTAGATTATTTCTTGCTTTAGCTGCCTGCAATTTTTTACTCTGGGAACCTAAGGTGATAACTAAAATCTTCAATTTCTATATTTATTTATTTTATAGTTGAATGTTGTGCACCTCATTCATGCTGAGTGTCCAGAGAAGTCAGAAGTGCGCGTTGAATTCCCTGGAATTGGAGTTATAAAAGGTTGTGAGCCACCATGTGGTTGTTGAGAACTGAAGCCCGGTGTTCTACAAGAGTCAGAAATGCTCTTATTTGCTGGGCCATCTCGCTAGCCCTGTAAAAAAATTATTATTTTAATATTTGTATATTTATACCTGTGCATGAAGTATCCATGGAAGCCAGAAAAGGGAGTCAGATCCTTTGGAACTGACATGGTAGGCAGTTGTGAGCCGCTTGACAAAGTGCTGGGGATCAAACTCCCCTACTTAGCAAGAGCAGTATTAGCTCTCAGACACTGAGGAGGCATTTCTCCAGCCCTGGATTCTTCACTTTTCCTCACCTCTCGGGCTAGACTAGATTTAAGGAAATACTGTTTGAAGTTTTGATGGCTGACTTTTCCCAAATTAGGTTTTAGTGGCCTAGGAGGATTAAGTGCATTAATCCTCTAATGAGGATTAGAAGCCTCATTAGAACGAAGAGATAAAATACTGGGCACCTCTGTGGTGATATATTGTGTATTTAATAAATCACTAAAAATCAGAGGACAGAGCCAAGCCACAGATTTAGCCATGAAGGTCAGGAAGCGGTGACACAAGCCTTTAATCCCAGTTAGTACTCAGGAGGTAGAGATCCCTGAGGATCTCTGTGAGTTCAAGGCCAAACAGAGCCAGGTGGTGGTGACACCTTAAATCCCAGCAAGTGGGATCCCATGCCTATCATCTCAGTATTTGGGAAACACAGGGGCCTTTAATCCTAGCAGTAGGAAAGTTGAAATAGGAAGTGAGATGTAGTATGAGGTTTCTGGCCCAGACTTTCTGGCCTAACCTCAAGGTTTAGGACCCACAGACCCACAGACCTGCAGACCCACAGTCCCACAGAGACACACAGATGCTTTCAATAGTTTTAGGCTGATCGGCCTCAGGCCCAGGCATATCACTTGCTAGCTCTCTACCCTTCATCTAACCCATGATTCTTCCTGTTCAGCCATGCAGCTCAGTACCTTTCTTTACAGCAGCATAGTTATCCTCTGCTTCTTCCGGCTTCTCTCTGATGTTCTGCTCTGTGCTTCCTGTTCTCAGAGTTTTTAGTATGGTAGCCCCGCCCACACTTCCTGCCTGCCTTTGGCCCATCGGCTCTTTTTATTAAACCAGTGTGTGGGACAATTATTTACCATGAAACAACACAATACCCCTACAGTGAGATAGATGGGCAGAGAAAGATAAGGCAGGAGAAGGTAGGAGTCCAGCCCTGTACCCTTTTTCTTTTCCACCGAGGCATTCTGTCTGAGGACTGTGAGAAGGGGCTGTGGCTTGTTCCTCTGTCTCTCTGATCTTTCAGCTTTTCCCCAATATCAGGCTCCAGGTTTTCATTATAAGATCAAGTAGAATTTGTGCAATACACCTCTGTCTTTTATTACTAAATCTGTAGTTTGGAAGGGTTCTGGCTCTAGGAAGGAGGAGAGGTTCTTGGGAGCATAAGGAAACCTGTAACTCACTCCATTTGTATTCCTGGTCTTTACTAAGCCTCAGTGAGCACAGAAACACATCTGTGATTAGGAAATTGGATGAACTGAGTTCATGTTCCTGTAGTCAAATACTAATAAACATTATAAGTGTCTCACTCATTTCTGTCTGTGAAATTTGAAGTAGTTAGAATTCTTGCTATGAAGCCTCAATTCTCCATCAAGAAATTAGGGGAAATGGATAGCAAAGGAAAAAGAGCTTGCAGCAGGCTTCCGTAAAGTACAACATATAATAACAAAAAGATCCGAACAAGTCAAATTATAGACTATGCCACACTCACACAATAACCCAAAGGCATTTTTGTATGCTGCTTCATCAGAAACCCTCACAGATTCTGCAAGTCTCATCAGCCCACTTAACATGTGTGTCTGACTCATACACAAGCCTTTCAGCAATGCTGTGTTAGCAAAGATGCCTGAAAACCTCTTCTATGGGCAAGAAGCCTACATTTTTCATTTCTCAGCCTCCAGTTCTCAATGTTCTGCCAAGCTTATGCTGCCATAGAACCAAAGAAAGGCACTTTGGGTGTCTAGTACCAAGGATCACCAGGGAAATTTTTTTGCTTGCCTTGGTATGAAACATATTGTATTTCCCGAAGACAAGTAAGGTACATGTCTTGATTTCCTTTCCCTGTGGCTTTGAAGTGGTTAGTGTATCAAACAGGACTACTTTGTGTGAGCTATAAACCTTGCTTTCTTTATCCAAATATCCCATTTTCTTAATTTTGCAGCACTGGCCTATATTTAAAGCCTAAGTCTACAGCAATGCTTACTGTTCATAGGGAGGTCAGCATCAAAGCAGTAACATTGGAATGAACCATTGTTAAATTGTACAAGGCATTTAATTCTACTTTTTGGACAAAGCCTGGGGGTTTATTACATGGTAAATGGCAAAGGAGTAAAGATTATGATGAGATTTTGTAAGAAGAATTATTTATCTTCTCCCTCAATCAGAGGCAGAGGTATCAGACTAGACAGTTTGTGCTGTGGGACTATACTTTTGTACCCTGTAAATATTGGTTTAATAAAATGTTGATTGGCCAGAAGCTAGACAGGAAGTAGAGGCTGAACAACCAGATGAGGAGAATTCTGAAAAGTGGAAGAACAGAGCAGAGACACCAGAAGACAAAGAGGAAGGAAGAGGGGAATGTTGTACTAAGAAAAAGATACCAATCCACGTGGCTAAATATAGATAAGAATCACAGGTTAGTTTAAAAGTAAGAGTTAGCAAGTAATAAGCCTCAGCCAGAGGCCAAACACCCTGGAATTAATATAAGCCTCTGTGTGATTATTTGGGACTAAGTGACTTCGGGTCCAGATCTCAGGGCTAGGTGGGACCAAGAAACTTCTACTACAAGCTTGCTTCTTCTCAGCGATGGCATAATCCCCTAAAGAAGGCCAAGGCCTGAAATCTGAATCCATAGACCCTGGGCTCCACATGCCACACAGAAACTGCAGCCCATGAGCTGCTTTCAGGACCTCAGCACCAGGATTCATGAAGACTCTGAGGTGGTAAGCTATTGGTAGGCAGCTACAATAGGAAATTCTCGGTGTGTTTAGAGAGAGCTGGGGGAGGTTCTCTTCCATCCGTTGATCTGTTTCTGCATCCCTCCTCATTCTCATCATCTGACCTCCCATGCTGTCCATTGCCAGCACTTTTCCTGGCACTCGGGAGTCACTGTCTAAGCTAATTCCTTCCTTTCCAAGAATGCTCTTGTTCCACTCAATTATCAATTCCAAGACTCAATTTTCAACTTAATTTTTCTGAGATTTTATACATGAGTATTATATTTATGTTATTCCCACCCCTCCAGCTCCCTCCAGGTTCCTCAGACCTTGTCAAATTCACAGTCTCATCTTCTTTAATTGCTATCATTTCATATGTAGATAATATGTATGTGACCTACTGAACCTATTTAGTGTTGCTTATATGTACATGTGTTTAGGACTGATCACCTGGGACAGAGTAATTTATCAGGGGTGTTATCCTTGAAGAAACTGATTCTCCTTCTCTTAGCTCCCACTGATTGCCAGTAGCTCTTCATGTAGGGGTGAGGCCTTGTGAAATCTCTCTCATCCACATTGGATTGTCAACTGGTACTGTCATTATGGAGGTCTCATTTAGGGGACCATATTATTGAGATCTCATGGTGCAGCTTCCCTGTCATGTATAGAAGATATCATATTACAGAATATGCCAGACACACACACACACATACACACACACACTTTTGTTTTAACTCAAGCTCTTTATATTTGGGTTCAGAGGGAAATTACCTGTATCTAAAATCCAGGAATACCCAGAAGAATTCCATCAAGCCTGAAAGAGGTAGAATTCTTCATGGTTCAATTCAACCTAATTTCATCAACCATTTGGTTGGGATCTGATATTGGGGGAAGCAGATGGAAGGCACATGAGAGTTATTCAGGGAGACAACTAAATTTGACCATAAAACATGCCATTAATTTGTCAAGTATTGATGAGACTGTCCCAGACACTGTGCTAAGTAGTAGTTACACAATGATAAGACATGGTCTTTACTTTCAAGGAGCTTTACAGTTTAACATGATATAATCCTCTTTTCTACATCCTAAAAGACTCCAGTAAGAATGTCAAAACTCATTATCTACCAGTGCCAGATGAAGCAAGGCATGAGACTGGCCTGTGGCTTTGGAGATGTTTACATCTTGGAAGTAGTGACTAAGGAAAAGGAACAGAGATTTCCACGTGTCAGCACAGCTGGAAAAAGAAATGTTTTTTTACTAACATACCAGAAGCTACCTGAGGTCTTAAGTTTTATCTAGGGTTGCTTTCCACCAGTCAGTAATGTTTAGCAGAAACTAAATAGCCTGCTAGTTTCAGAGACCAAGTTCTCACCGGACAGTACACCTATGGATATCTTGATCCTGGATTCTCTAGTCTCTAAAAATTTGAAAAATAAATATCTTTTTTTTTTTTTTTTTTTTAAGATTTTTGAGACGTGGGTGTGGTGGCACATGCCTTTAATCCTAGCACTCAAGAGGCAGAGGCAGATGAATCTGAGTCTAGTCAGAAGAGGTCAGCCTGGTTTACAATGCGAATTCCAGGACAAATGGGGCCATACAGGAAAATCTTGTCTTAAAAAACCAAAAAAAAAAAAAAAAATTTTTTGAAACAAGGTGTCATTATGTCACCTTGGCTGGCCTGAAACTCACTCTGTAGACAAGAGTTTTTTGTTGTGCCAGCCAGCTCCCAAATAACTACACAGAGACTTATCATTAATTATAAATGCTTGGCTGATAACTTAGGCTTGTCACCACCTATTTATTATTTTTGCTCTACTATGTGATGGTACCTTTTTTCAGCACAGCATGTTCATCTCCTGCTTCCTCTGCAGCTGGCTGGCTACTCTGTCCTTCTTCTTCCCAACTCTCTGACTCTCCCGCCTAACCTCTTCCTGTCTAGCTACTGGCCATTGGCTCTTAATAACCCAGAGAGAGCAAAACATCTTCACAGTGCACAAAAGGATTACTCCACAGCCAAGGCTGGACTTGAACTCGAAGAAAGCAGCCTGTCTCTGCCTCCTGTGAGCCGTGCATACTTAAGGGCACGGCATCGTCACTCTTGGGTATGTCTTTGTAGTTGCTGCTGGTTGTTGTTGTTTTTAAAACAGTGTCTCAAAGTAGTTTTGTTGTGCATCCACTAATGGGCAAAAACAGGTGGCACAGGTGACACTGGTTGATGAAGCTGCGACTCTTCTTTAGAAGGAGAGCGTGGGAAGGAGAAGATGGAGAAACTAAAATTTAACAGCAAACACTGAGACAGCTGCACATCTGGGAACCTTTCAGCAGACCTTTCTTTGTCTGGGCTCCTGAGTCAAACTGGAGAGGTAGCAGCCGAGTGAGCTTGTTGTGGCTACTCTAGAATCCTAGGAAAAGCTAGACTGTCAGCAAACAACCAAGCACAGCCTGGTGTAAAAGGTCTACTAAATAAGTAGGAGGAGTCTGGTAGACCTAACATCTCCACAGACCCAAACAAAGGTCAACCAACAGCTCAAAGTCCAGGGATAGCCAGGACATTCTTTTAGATGACTGATACCAACGGGTGGGGCTGAACCTTACTCCAGCACTCCCAGCCTGTTGAAATGCCCACAGAATGTGGTATAGATTAATCAGAAGCCTGGCTCAGAGGCCTGCAGGAAAATCCCACCCTCCCTGGTGCAGGTTTGACTAGAACATTGAAAACCCACTTCTCTAACTGTGAATGTAGGTCAGAGTGGCTGCCACTTCTGACTTAACCACATTCTGTAAAGCAATGTGACACAGGGCCAACTGAAGTAAGAAAAATATGACAGAGTCCCTGTGCAGTGTATTTTTGTTTCTGGTTTTGTTTTGACACCAACTACATATCATTTTTGCACATACCAAGCAATTCTGTGACACCAGCTATATGCCCAGCGATAGATGGATGTGGTGACATATTGTATGTTTAATAAAAAATACTCTGGAATATCAGAGAACAAGCTACCCACAGAGCCAAGCCAGGAAGGTCAGGGAGTGGCCTGTGATGATGCATGCCCTTAAGGTGTCTCTCAAGACAAAGGTCCCTCTGGATCTCTGTGAGTTCAAGGCCTAACAGCCATGCTTTTAATCTTAGCTCTAGAAGATTGAATTAGGAAGTAAAACAGCTGGGCAGGGAAAGACAGATTAGGCAGGAGAAGAAGTTCAGCTTTATATCTAAGCAACCAGTAAAGCTGAGGACCTTTGATAACAGGACTTACCCTGTTAGGCCTGAGGAGTTGGCTGGGTGAGAATTGGCTGTGGTTTGTTTCCTATCTCTCTGATATTCCAGATTTTCCCCAATATCTGCCTCTGTGTTTTTATTATGATATCAAATAGAATTCATGCAATAGTTGGGTCTCAGAAGACAATAACCCAGAGTGTAACACTTTGGGTCTCAGAAGCAAGGCTTCCAAAAGCAAACTTTCTCCTGTCTTCTTGCTTTACTCTCTATTTCCCATCTGAATCTAGAACCAGAAATTAAAATTTCTTCTATTAAGAAGGGACATAGGGCTGGAGAGATGGCTCAGTGGTTAGGAGACTCACTGCTCCACCAGAGAACCTGAGTTCTGTTCCCGGTACCTACAACCAGTCTGCCCTTAGTTGTTTGTAATCCTAGCTACTGAGATCCAGCTACTGGCACGTGTGTGGACTAAACTTACACAAACATAGATACATAAATAGCAGAGCTACTTTTTAAAAAATATTTATTTATTTATTTTATTTATTAGATATACAGTTTTCTGCTTGTACACCAGAAGAGGACACCAGATCTCACTCTAGATGGTTGTGAGCCACCAAGTGGTTGCTGGGAATTAAACTCAGAACCTCTAAAAGGGCAGCCAGTGCTCTTCACCTTGAAGCCATCCCTCCAGCCCCCAGAGCTACTTTCTAATAAAGGAAGTTCAGAGAAATCACAACTTCTGATCCTCCTGCCTGCATCTTCTGAGGACTGGGATAACCAATGTTCACCATTATATCTGCCTACACATAAACTTTTGTTAAATAATCTTTTAGCCTTTTCTCTTGCTAACTTGCCTTTTGTTAGAGATGGGCTGTGTTTTACTTACTTTTCTTTTATCTGATAAAATGCCAAGACCAAGGCGACTTACAGAAGAAAAGGTTTATTCGTGCTTATGGTTCCAGAGAGATCGTGTCAGGGAGGCATGGCGACAGGCAGTACAGTAAGCCGAGTAGGAATCTGAGAACTCATTCAGCCACCAGGATGAAGCATAGAGCAAACTATAAGAAGCAGAGTGAGGCCTTAAACTAAAAAAGCCTGTTCCTAGTAGCATATTTCCTCAGCAAGGCCACACTGCCTAAGCAGCACCCCTGACTGGAGACCAAGTGTTCAAATATATGGCGTACATTCTCATTTTAGACCATCACAGGCTATGATCTTATGGCCAGTAAGGGCTGTATCACTCTTTTATAGGTTTATTGATTTTCTTTTATGTTCATAATTATCTTGTTTACATGTATGTCTGCCCACGGATGTCAGAAGACAGTGTCAGGTCCCCTGTAACTGAGTTGCAGAAGGTTGTGATCCACCATGTGGGCTCTGGGAAGCAGCTGAACTTGATCTTCTGCAAAAGGTGCTCTTGACCGTGACCCTTCTCTCCAGCGTGGATGGATACTACTCTTACCTTCCCATATTAATTCAGTTGACATGACCCTGTTTACCTATAGCTCAGGTTAGATTCTACAAGTTAAAAGATTCAGTCTCCCAATATTCCCCTCATATCAGATGTTAGCCACAAATCTGCTGTACTTCTTGCAAGCTGATTACAAATTTGGGGATTTCCATGGGCTCTTTGTATGTTTGATAATTCACTAAAATGACTCAGAAGTTAGGAAAAATATACTTTATATTTACTGGTGTATTAAGGAACAGCCAAATAGGAAGAATGCATAAAGCAAGTTGTAGGGTCTTGGGTGGTACAGGGCTTCCATGCTCTCTCTGGGAATGCCAGTTCATTGGATACTTTTCTCATTGCTGTTACCAAACACCAGACAAAAGCAACTTAATCAAAGGAGGATTTGCTTAGGTTTAGCCGTTCAGAGGATACTGTTGGATACAGTTGTCTTGTATGGTTTTATGTCATCTTGACACAAGCTAGAGACATCACAGAGGAGGGAGCCTCAACTAAGAAAATGCCTCCATATAAGATCGGGATATAGGCAAGCCTGTGGGGCATGTTCTTAGTTAATGATTGATGTGCGTGGGCTCGGGCCCATTGTGGATGATGCTATCCCTGGACTGGCGGTCCTGGGGACCACCACAAGCCACGGGGAGCAAGACACCCCTCCAATGGCCTCTGCATCAGCTCCTGCCTCCAGGCTCTTGTCTTGATTTCCTTCAAGGATAGACAATGATGTGCAAGTATAAACAAACCACCCCCCCAGTTTCTTTGGTCCCGTGTTGAAACCCTGACTAAAGCAACAATTAAGAAGCAGTAGGAGGTAACTGTTGGTGTCCATCTCCCTTTCTTTGTTCAGCCATCCAAGGGCCCCATCCAACCTTGGGGATGGTACTGCCCACATTGGGGATGAATTTTCCTTTCTCAATTAAACCTCTTTGGAAACATGCCCCCAACAGATGTGGCCAGGCGTGTGTCTCCTAGGTGATTCTTAGTTTTGTCAAGCTGACAATGAACATAGCCATCACAGCCACTTTCTGAGAACATCAATGTGTTCACATCAATGAGAACACCAAAGCTCCATTTCCTCAAGGTTTTGACAAAGTATCATTAGACATGATTATTAAATCATTGGCCACTGATAACTGGACTCAACCTCCAGCCCCTCTTTTCCAGAGGTTGGGAATGGCTGCTATGGGATTCTGCTGTAAATATTTGTCATTGTAACTAATGGTTTAATAAAATGCTGATTGGTAAAATAGCTATAAAGGAAGTAGAGGCAGGGCAACCAGACTAGGAGAATTCTAGGAAGTGGAAGAGCAGAGAAACAGACAACAGTGAGACGCAGAAGAAGCAGGAGGGATGAGAATGCTGCTCTGAGAAAAGGTACAAAAACATGTGGCTAAGCATAGATAGAAATAATGGGCTAACTTAAAGTATAAGAGTTAGGAAGCAATAAGCCTGAGCCATAAGCCAATCACCTTGAAATTAATATGAGACTTTGTATAATTATTTGGGACTGCTGGTCCAGACCTCAGGGCTAGGCCAGGCCAGAGACTTCTGACTATAGATAGGGTTGTAGTGGTTTGAATAGGAATGGTTCCTATAGGCTCATATATTTGAGTGCTTGTTCATTAAGGAGTGGCACTACTTGAGAAGGATTAGAGGGCATGGCCTTGTTGGAGTGAGTGTGGCCTTTGTTGGAGGAAGTGTGTTACTGGGGTAGGCTTTGGAGTTTCAAATGCTCACCAGGTGACATTAGACCCGAAACTAGTGTTTTCTTGCTGCCCACAGATCCAAATGCAGACCTCTCAGCTCCCTTTCCACCACCATATCTGCCTGCATTCCACCATGCTTCCTGCCATGACAAAAATGAACTAACCCTCTGAATTGTAAACTAGCCCCAATTAAATGCTTTCTTCTTATAAGGGATGCCATGGTTAAGGTGCCTTTCACAGCAATAGAACACTGACGAAGACGGGGCTGAGGTTTCTAGTCCCTTAAACTATTGGCTGATTTTTCAGGTTAATCAGCCCCCATCCTGACTCTTGAGCATCTTTATTATCAAATAAAAGATTCACCACTCAGGAGATCTTAAAGGCTTTAGGCTCTATGCTGGGAACCAGGACAAGGACTGAATATGTGTTAGTGTACTGCAGCCCCCAGCTGAACTGAGAGCAGGTATTCCTTCCAGAGGTAACCAGATCATAGGGGAAGGCAGAGGGACTTCCAGGAAAGGCAGTGATTCCCAAACTGTGGTGCATTTAGAATCTTCCAGGAAACTTTATCTAAATTATAGATTGTTGGATCCAACTCAGTGAATCTTAGCAGTAAGGCTGGGATGAGCCAGAGCATTTATCTTTAATAACCTTGCTAAGTAAGTCCCATGATCTCTGAAGTCTGAGGACAGAGTACAGCTTTGACTGTTCGCCCTTCATCACCCCAAAGCATCATGTCTTTCTGGAACCTTCCCAGTCATTCTCCGCAAGGACAGTCCCACATTCTTCTGCAGGTTCTGCTCATCTCTTTATTGAGGAGTGGAAGGATTACAGTAGAGGGCTGAAGTTGCCAGGAGAAGCACACCTTCAGACCCTGGAGATTCTGTCTCAGGACTCTGTTCAGAAAAACAGTCAGAATTTAAATTTTAATGCGGATTTTTTTTTTTTTTTTTTTTTTTTTTTTTTTTTTTTGTGAAGGCAATGTTCTTTCGTAGCCGAGAAAACCCAAGATACAGAGGAGACTGGGGTCAAAGAGGTGTGACTAGTGTTAAAACTCAGGCCTGCCTTGCTCCGATGCCTTCCTCCAAAGAGCACATAATGAAAAGGAAACATGTCTGGGTGGTATGACGTGGTTGTGAGCCGTGTCTCTGCAGCCACCAGTACAAAGTGAATCCTTTCAGAATCTCTGCTGACAGAGAGGTGGTGCTGACAGGGCCACTGTGTGCTCCTAAGCAGGAAAAGAGCCTTTCCCAAGAGTCCACTTCCCCAGAACTTCCCCCAGAAAATCAAGTCCCACTCTGTCTTTGCCACAGTGTGCTGATCTCAGATTCCTGAGAGAGAGAGCTCAGTAAAAACATTCTTACATCTCAGTGGAATCTGGCTGTTTGATCCCAATGTGACCTTCTCTGACATCTCGAATGTGATGGGATTAGTTGGTTCAGTGGTTCTCGGAACTACTTGGAAGGCCATGTGGTGATATATTGTATATTTAATAAAAGTAGTCTGGATTATCAGAGGACAGAATCACCCACAGCCAAGCCATGAAGGTCAAGGAGTGACGACCCATGCCTTTAATCCCATCACTCTGGAGACAGAGATGGATCTCTGTGAGTTCAAGGTCTAACAGCCAGGCAGTGGTGGTGCACACCATTAGTCCCAGCACTTGAGAGGCAGAGGCAAGAGAATCTCTGTGAGTTCGAGGCCAGCCTAATCTACAAAGTAAGTAACAGTACAGCCAGGACTATTACACAGAAAAATCCTGTCTTGAAAAAAACACCCCCCCCCAAACAGACAAAAAATATTGGAGAGATGGCTCTAACCTCTGATGGTCCAGACTATTTTTATTAAATATACAATATATTACCACAAGGCAGCAGAGAAGGCTTGGTTAGAGAGAGGCCTTTTTGTTTTGGGCTGGCGTGGTAAGACAGGTTACAATAAAAACATACATCACCAAGGATTGGAGAGGTGGCTCACTGGTGGTTAAGAACTCTGACTAATTTCCTGTATTCTGTGCTAACGTAAAGGTGTGGCAGCTGCAGCAGTTAATATATGGCCTTCAGCATTTCTCATATTTCCTTCGGACATAGATTCTTGTCGCTTGCAGACTTACCTTGTCCTTCTGGCTGTGGACCCTGAGCTTATGCTGTGTCCTCCATTGTTCCCTACTGGTCCACCACAGCCTTTCTATTGAGATCCTTACCCCTTTTCATTAGTTGTATATGCTATAACGCCATCCTCTAACCCCATTCTCACAGCCACAGAGCATCTTCCTAAAATACTAATCTAAGCATGTGACTTGCTTCAGTAAAGCCCTTTAAGAGGACCAGGTATGTAGTTCAGTTGGTAAAGTGCTTGTCTACGGTGTATAAAGACCCGGGTTTGTTCCCCAGCAATATATAAAGTGGAAGTAAAATTTCAGCCCTGAGGAAGTAGGGTCAGAGGATCTGGAGTTCAAGGCTATCTTCAGCTACATAATGAAGTTGAGGCTGGGTTGGACTATGTGAGACCCTGTCTCCAATACAACAATAATAACACCCCTTGCTCCCCACATATAAATACCCTTTAAAAGCTTCCTGGTTTTTTGTTGTTGTTGTTTGTTTAAAAAACAGGATAAACTTTAAATTAGTTTCTATAGAAAAAAAAAGACAAGAGATGTCACAAGCTCTCTATGCCATAAACATAGATGAATATAAAGTTATAATCTATGGAACAACAAGAAATTCACAAGGTGCAGCTGTGCTTATGGGATCAGTTTGTCAGACGATGAAGCCTCCTTTGGTATCTGGCCAAGGCTAACCAGAGTTTGTCTATTCTAATGTTAATTATTGCTCTCCACTCTCGTAGCACACAGTAAATGTATTTATGGTCATGTGAGGTTTCCAAAGTGAGTTAAAATAGCCTAGAGCAGAGTTGAAGAGTTTTCAAAAATTGATTGAGAGGATTGCAAGCTGAGTTTGCAGTGACAAGATAGCAAACCCAGAATCAGGAAGAGGCCACTGCAGAGAAAGGAACCGGGAGAGTTGGGATTGATAGCCCACCTTGTTATTATCAATAATAATCTCCAGACATGGAAACGAACCAACAGCTTTTGACCCAGTTACTCTTCTCACTGTAGCAACAATCTCTCCAGGGGTCATGTATCCTGCTCTGCCTGGTACTTCTAACTAGAAAAGGTAGAAAACAGGAAATGAGACCACTGTTCGAACCAGGCAAACAACTACGACACTGCCAAGGCTTTCTGACCAGAGGGCTTGAAAACCACAGGAAAACCTAGAAAATTCATGCATATATTTAAAAAAAAAAAACAAAAAACAAAAAACTACACATTAACAGATATGGGAGAATTTGAAGCTATTGCTTCATTTGGAGTTATATACCATTACAGTAGAGACCTGGGGTGGGGGTGGGGGTGGGGAGCTGAGGATGCATGTAGCTCAGTTAGTAGAGTTCTTGCCTAGCATGCATGGAGCCCTGGGTTCAATCCTTAGCATCACAGAAACCAAGTGTGGTGCTGCACACCTGTCCTTCTGCCCACTCTGGAAGCAGAAGGAGGAGGTTCAAGAGTTGGAGAAGTTACAGGATTTAATCAGCAATGCATGCTGTACGCTGGTTCAGAAATACCACCCTGACCACGGTGTGGTGGCCCTTGCCTTTGATCCCAGCACTTGGGCTGGAGGCAGAGTCAAGGATCTCTGTGAGTTCTAGGCCAGCCTGGTCTACAGAGTGAGTTCCAGGACAGCCAGGGCTACACAGAGAAATCCTATCTCAAAACAAATAAAGAAAAAGGAGGAGACAGAAGAAGGATAATGACAAAGGGAAAAAAAGTACCACACTGAACTCAGTTAATATGTCCAGTTAACTCATGTAAATAAAAAGTGTTTTGTTTTGGTTTGGTTTTTCAAGACAGGATTTCACTGTGCAACCGTTGTCCTGGAACTTGTTTTGTAGACCAGACTGGCCTCGGACTCCTAGAGATCTGTCTGCCTCTGTTTTCAGAGTGCTGGGAATAAACATGTATACCACCACCACCCAGCTCTTCCACAGTTCCAGGGCTCAATTCCCAGCACCCACATGATGGATCACAACAATCTCTAACTCCAAGTCCAAAAAATTTGACCTCTGCAGGCACCTGTACACGTGTGGTACATAGACATATGTGAATGCCAAACACTCATACACATATGATAAAAACAAAGATTACTGTGTTTTCCTTTAAGGAAAGTATAGCAGCATGCAGCATTTGTGACACCTGCATTTACGCTATCTCACTGAACAAATATAGGTCTAAGAGATACATTTTCTCCTTCCCCTTGTGTGTGTGTGTGTGTGTGTGTGTGTGTGTGTGTGTGTGTGTGTGTATGTGTGTGTGTGTGTGTGTGTGTGTGTGTGTGTGTGTGTGTGTGCATGGCTTGGAATCTTTTAAGAATAATGTGATGCCACAGTTGCCATGGTAAATCACATTCCTAAGAACTAAGTAACTATTGAGAGCTGTTATAATTCACTCTTTTTCCATCTTAGAGTGACAGGAATATTTTTACTTCCTTTTCCTATTTCAACATTTTTATCTGCTTCAGAGTTTCCATTTTTTAACTTTTTAATTTTCTTGGGGGGGGGGATTCATTGTAGAATGGATTTAGCAGTGATAGTGAAATTGTGGGAAGTGAAATAGTTACTGTAATTTTATATTTGGCTTTGCACATCCTAAAAGTAGCCGACTGTGATCTCACATTGAAGGTTGTTTATAAGGTAACAGACCTCAGTCTTTGGAGTTCAGGTAAAAAGGATGGTGGAGGCATGTTATGGAGGGAGTGTTTGTGAATGGTCACATTACATCGGTATTTGGTAATATCCTATTAGAATCATCTGTCATGAAAGTGCTAGTAGACAAGATTTATCTATCTTTAATGTTGGTTTTTTTTTTTTTTTAAAAAAAGAGTTTAGTCTAGTTTGAAAGTTCTGATCCTCCTGCCTCTACTCGCCCCCCCTCTCTGTAACTCTTCTGAATAAACTTTCCTGTGGCATCTGATAGTGTGTGCGTCTATCTCTCACTAGAGAAACTAACCACCACTCCCTTTGAAGGCCATTTTTTAAAAGCCACCATAGTACCATGAAAAAAAGAGAGACTCTGACACAGAACTGACATTGAGAAGTTAGTGGATACAGTCTGCACTGAGAAACTCAGGTCACAACCTCATAAAAATATTCAGCCCAACCAGCCAGAACTGTCTAGGTACAAGAGAACCTCGCAGCCAGAGAATAGCTATGTGTTCTACTAGGGAGACTCTTACTACTTTCTATTCTTCAAAGACGGAAAGTTCTCATTTTCTAAGGTGGTCATGTTTTTCCCCCCTTTCTTTTCTAGAATGCATGATTGTACCTGTTACCAAGGTCTCCCCCACTCTCTTCACATACATCCTTCCCTTTTCTTTCCCATCTTCCCCCCAAGGTTGATTTATTTATGCACATTGATGCTTTATATGCATATACATTTGCACAACCAGAAGAAGGTATTGGATCCTAAGGGGCTACAGTTATAGACAGTTGTGAACTGTCATACTGGTGCTGGGAATTGAACTCGGGTCCTCTGTAAGAACTGTCAGTGCTCTTAACCACTGAGCTATCTCTCCAGCATGCCTTCCTTTTCTATTTCTCCTTTCTTCTAGCTCCTTTCTTCCTTATTTAAATTTTATTTTTTTATTATTGCGTGCACATGTTTGTACATGTGTGTGTGAGAGAGTGTGAGAGAGTCCAAGTGTGATATGTGCATTTGTGGAGGTCAGATGACAACTTTGTGGACTTTATTTACTCTCTCCATCTTTATGTGGGGTGCTGGCTAGCTATATAGCAACTTAAGAGTCCTCTGAGAGGAGGGAGTCTTAGTTGAGAAAGTGTGCTCATAAATAAGATTATGCTGCGGGCAAGTCTGTAGGGAATTTTCTTAATTAGTGACTTGTGGGCTGGTGGTCCTGGGTGCTATAAGAAAGCAGGTTGAGCAAGCCAGTAAGCAGCACTCCTCTGTGGCCTCTGCATCAGCTCCTGCCTCCAGGCTCCTGCCCTATTTGATTTCCTGTCCTGACCTCCTTTGATGATCTCCTGTGATGTGACTGTGAATAACCCCTTCCTCTTCTGTTTGCTTTTGTTTCATCTCAGCAACATGTGGGTTCAGAGATTGAATTCAGGCCACCTGGCTTGGTGGCAAGCAATTGTTTTACTGACTGAGCTATCTGGTCCTCACCCCAGCCCTCCCTCTCTTAATCCTGTCCATACCATTCCAAGAAACTCACTGGAGGTTCTTTTCCCAGGGTTGTGTGAAGCCTTAAAACTAACTTGAAGCAGGTGGTACATGCAGCCAAGCTGAATTTTGTGAAGCAAGGGTGCTCATAAGATCCACCAGCCTTTTATATCTCTTAAGTACCTGGACGACAGTCATATTCATTTTCTCAATTAGAAACCTGAGAAGGTAATCATCTTAACAAAGACTCATTTATTACATAAAATTTCATGTTAACATCTAGCTAGGAATAAGAGTGTTTTTTTGTTTTTTTAAAATATGAAGCAGGAAAGTTGGAAAGGATAATGGGAGGTGCCATAGAAGAAGAAGAAACCTCTTTGCAAATTTGTTGGTGACCCACTCCCAAATTTTATGAATTTTATTCTCTCTCCCCAAAATAAAAAAACTCAAAATGTTTTTGTTCTGTGGTAAGGAATTATTATAGAAATTGGCTAAGGCCAGGTATAATGACACACACCTTTAATGCCAGTACTTAGGCGGTGGAGGCACTGTAGAATGTATACAGTGTTCTAGGCCAGTCAGAAATATATAGTGAGAGCCTGTCCAAAAAAGAGGGGGTGTGATTGGCTAATAAAGGACAAAGTCATTTATACTACATAAGAAATTTACTCTAACATGGGGCTCAGTGGTTAAGAACACTGGCCACTCTTCCAGAGGACCTGGGTTCAATTCCAAGCACCCACATGGCAGCTCATATCTGTCTATAACTCACTTACAGGGTTTCTGACACCCCACACAGACATACATACAGGCAAAACACAAATGCACATAAAATTTATTTTATAAATTAAAAAAACAAAATTTCTCCTAACAGGATTTTTTTTCAATAAAAATTGTACTTAGTGAACCACTATATTGGATTTTTCCCCTTCAAAAATAAATTGTGTTGTAAAACTAAATTATATATCTCTAAATTGTATTTCCTCCCCTCAACTATGAGATGGGTCCTCATCAGTGATACCACCTTAGATGAATTCTTCCAAGGGTTTGTCAACACTGCTGAGAGGCTCAGGGCAAAACTTCTTCCAGATTCTGTAAGCTGTCGGCTACAGCATGACCTTGGCAAACCCTTCCCTTATTGCAGCCAAACCACACTCTGCTTTGAGAAAGGTCAAACTGAAGGCAAGAACACAGCTTCTTTGGTGTTTTTCATGAGGCTGTTATCTGATTGAGCCAGCAAATCAAAGGGATCTCTGGACTCTTTACAACTTTATCTCAAAGTGTCTAATCCTTTGAGCTAATCTTTTCTATATTTATGCCGCTTTATTAATGATAAGTTAGTGCTAAATCTTATTGCTTTTAAATGATATTGATTATTCTGAAATTAAATTTTCTCTTTCTTTGCATAATGTGCGGTGTTGGGCTTCCTTAAAGGCTTCCGGAAGCCCACGTGTCCTTCTCATCCTGCTTTTGGTGTTCTACAGACATGCCTTTTTCATCTTGGACAATTTCTGTCTTCCTCATTTCTTTAGAGTTGTTGGTTACATCAGTGGGACAGTTGGCCAAGACAAAGCCTTAAGAACAAGGGTTTTCATTACACAGGATGGACATCAGTCCTGAACATGGGCAGTGAAGATATGCTGAGACTGAGGTCAGGCAACTCCATCTCTGTTCAGTTTAGTCAGGACGGGCCTAGCAATGTTCACTGGAATATGGTGGCCTGGCCTCATTTTAAAAGTTACTCAAAGGCAAGCAGTGGTGGTTCACACCATAGTTCCAGCACTTAGGAGATGGAGGCAGAGACAGGTGAGTCTCTGAGTTCAAGACAGCCTGGTCTACCAGTGAGTTCTAGGACAGCCAGGACTACACAGAGAAACTGTGTCTCGAGAAACCAACAGGACAACACCACCACTAAATAATTATTGTAACCAACAGATGGAGAGAAACTGGCAGATTCAATGGAAATGAGGGTGAGACCGACAACTAGCTTTATCAGGAGGGAGAACCAGAGCCTTGCTACCACAAGAACTATTAAATATGAGTCTTTTAGTCAACTACTGTACTAGCGGCTTTGTGTCAACTTGACAGAAGGCAGAGTCATGGAGAGGAAGGAGCCTCCGTTGAGGAAATGCCTCCTTGAGATCCAGTATTAAGACATTTTCTTAATTAGTGATCAGTGGGGAGGGTCCATGCCATGATGCGTGGCGCCATCCCTGGGATGTAGGTCCTGGGTTCTATGAGAAAGCAGGCTGAGAAAGCCATGAGGAGCAAGCTTGTAAGCAGCACCCTTCCATGGCTTCTGCATCAGCTCCTGCCTCCAGGACTCTGTTTGAATTCCTGTCTTGTCTTCTTTCAATAATAAACAGAAATATGAAAGTGTAATCCAAATAAACTCTTTCCTTCCCAACTTGTTCTTTTGGTCACGTTTTTATTGCAGCAATAGAAACCCTAACTAAGACAAACATTGTAGTCAAAAGTTTCAGCTCCACCAACAGCTACCAAAGATCCAGCAGCTGCTTCCCAAATAATTGACTCAGAGGCTTAATATTATAGTAACTGCTGGATCAGTAACTCCAAGCATATTACTAACTAGTGCTTACACTTAAATTAATCCCTAATTCTTATCTATGTTTAGCCATGTGGCTTTGGTACCTTTTCTCAGTGCAGTGTTCTCATCTTGCTCCTTCTGCATCTGGCTGGTGACTGCATCTCTGTCTTTTCTCTTTCCAGAATTCTCCTAGTCTGGTTACCCTGCCTCTCCTTCCTACCTGGCTACTGGCCAATCTGTGTTTTATTAAAACAACACCAGTGACAAAGCTTTACAGTGTACAAGAGCATCATCCACAGCAAAATACTAAGCTTATGTTTATGACAAGGAATTCATATCCCTTTCTCTCCCCCCACACCAGGTAACCTTTGTTCATACAAAGGCCACTTGCTGCATTCCAAGAATTTGATGGCCTGGAATACTGACTTTTTCCCCTTGGAACAATGGCCTTTTCTCCTTTCTTTCTTCATATCCTAGGTACCAGTTCTTTTAAGACTAGCCAAGTGAATAAGACTGTGAGGTCAGACCCCAGCCAATGGTGGAAAGACAGAGTCACCACCAGATTTAGGATAAATACCAACCCAGTCCCAAGAGATACATCCAAACTAAAGCTCCTAGACCTATGGCTAAGAGGCTCTTCTAGAAGAGTAGACAGAAAGATTATAAGATCCAGAGGATCTGGGAGTTTGAAGTGAGACAGTGTCCCTTAGTAATATCAGAAGCTGCACCCATAAAGTGTCACCAACACTGTCTAAACAGGAGCTGTATAAGGATAACATCAGATAGGCCAAGGTGGACCGCTGAAAGCCCTGAGGTCTCAATCCTATGGAAAGAACTACAGGCAACCAAGGAATGCTAAGAACAGGAGAAATGGTCTTTTACCCAGGAAGGAGCACCCAGATTGACTTTCTAATACCAAATGGTCAGTTCTGCAAGCATACATACACATAACGTATAAGGACTGAGCAGGCTGTATTTATGTATTCAGGCATATACATATGAATACATATTAGAACAATGACTAACAGAAAAAGGCCACGAATCTGAAAGAGACCAAAGAAGGGAGTATGGGAGGGTTTGGAGAGGAAAGGAAAGGGGGAATGATTTCAGTTATAATATCAAAAATAAGATAAATAATGATTTTTTTAAAAAAAGAATAAAAATAGTAGTCTGTGCGTTTACCATTTCTAGCAAGCCCTCTAGACCCAGAGTAAAGTTTGATTCAGACACTTAAATTGGAATGGTGTTCTCTCTCTCTCTCAGACCCTAAGCATATTTATAACACTAGCATGGCCCTCCTTAAGAGACCTGTGTGCTCTTTCACAGCAGGAGCCTGTCAACTGAAGGGGTAGGGCACCGGCTGACTTCTGGGAGAAAGGTGAATGGAATATCTGTGTTCTAACAACAATAACAGGACATACGTGCGTGTGTGCGTGCGTGCGTGCGTGCGTGCGTGTGTGTGTGTGTGTGTGTGTGTGTGTGTGTGTGTGTGTGTGTTCATATTCTTAGTCATGTTCTATAGCTGTGAAGAGACACCATGACCATGTCAACTCTAAAGCATCTAACAGGGCCAGCATGTGCCACCACTGCCCGGACCCTTTGTGCTCTTATATACATGTTGTACATTTTTATACATGTTATATATTTAAATCTAAGATTATTTGTATGAGAGAAAACATATTTGTCTGAGTCTGGTTTATTTCACTTAACATAATGGTCTCCAGTACCATCCATTTTCCTACAAATGACATAATTTTTCTTTACTGGTGAACAAAACTCTACCCTCTCTCACTTTATATTTCTTTTTCATTATCCATTCACCTGTTAATGAACATCTAGGTTGATTTCATGTCTTGGCTATTGTGAATAATCCTGCAATAAACACGGTTGTACAAGTATCTCTACATGTTGACTCAGATTTCCTCAGAGTGTTTCTGGAGATTCTTCAGGGTGTCTTACCAGCTTCAGTGATGTCATAGCTTTTCTCAGTTAGTGGCCTTTGAGGAGGAGCAATGGAAATGAGATCACCTCTAACTGCACATTTGCCTCTAGCAATGTAGGACCAGGTCACAACGTGGGATGTCACCACCTAGACATATATACGATGGTTTCCAGCCCAGGACTGTAAAAACACTGCTGACTTCAAGGAGATAGCCAGACAGACGGTATTGCAGAGTCCTTTCAATGGAGACCCAGTTGCTCTTTAGTGTACAAAGGTTCATCATCCACAAAAGACGTTATTATCTCCTGTCTGATTGGGTCATTTTGTGCCTGAGGAGATTCTCTGAGCTGAAGACCACCTTGATGACAGCTGGGCTCTGGGTTTGATTTTCTTTAAACATTGCTTTCTGTTTATTACAATTTGCATAAAACAAGGAATGCCTTCCTTAAAAATGCAATGTCTTGCGCAGGAAGTTGGCTGCAGATATGTTATCATTCTAAACTGAATCAAACCTAAAAATTTAGGTTCTCAGAATCCATCCAATTGGTGCAAATACTGCCATATACAGGGGTAAAAGCAGTAGGTCCACCGCACATTCAAGGTCAACCCTGGTTATACAGTGAGTTCCAGACCAACCAGGGCTGTGGATCAAGCTAGACCTTGTCTCAAAAACAAACAAGTAAACACCAACAACAACAAAAACATAAGGAAGGAAGGGGAAAGGGGGAAGGGAGAGAGAGCAGATGTATGAGTCTTGAGAAAGATTGCATTTGTACCAGTTTGATTTTATCCCATAAAACCTCAGACTCTGATCTCCACAATGTCAAAGCCATAAGCTTGTGCTGCTCCAAGATGCCAAGACTGTGATAATTACAGTACAATATCATTCTTTATTTATTCTGCCTCCAGCTGGCACAAAATGTCCCCTGGATTGATTTCTAGACACTCCATTCTTTTTATTGTTGTTCTAAGTGGGATTCTAACATTCTATTTCTTACACTTTACAGCAGAAGCATTGCTGTTTGTGAACTGATTTTTATATGCAGCAGCCTTACAAAATTCTTATTCTAATAACTGACCTATGGCTTTAGTCTATCAAGTATTATGGAGGGCAAACACTATTACTCTATTCCTCAGCAATATCCCCAGCCTTAGTGAGGCATCTTTATAGCAATCTCACTGTGTGGAGATTTCTGCTTTCGTTGGATGCAGTAGGAGGTTTCTGGCCCGGACTTTCTGGCCTAACCTCAAGGTCTAGGCCCATAGACCCACAGACCCGCAGACCCGCAGACCCGCAGACCCGCAGACCCGCAGACCCGCAGTCCCACAGAGACACACAGATGCTTTCAATAGTTTTTGGCTGATTGGCCTCAGGCCCAGGCATATCACTTACTAGCTCTCTACCCTTCATCTAACCCATGACTCTTCCTGTTCAGCCATGTGGCTCAGTACCTTTTCTTAGAGCAGCATAGTTGTCTTTTGCTTCTTCCAGCTTCTCTCTGGCATTCTGCTCTGGGCTTCCTGTTCTCAGAGTTTTCTGAGTCTGGTAGCCCTGCCCACAGTTCCTGCCTGCCTTTGGCCAATCAGCGCTTTTTATTAAACCAGTGGTTGGGACAATTATTTATAATGAAGCAACACAATTTCCTACAGTTGGAAAGTTTTTGGTTTTTTTTTTTTTTGTACTGGAGATTGAACCAAGGACCTATACATGGCTCTACCCTTGAGCCAGACTCACAGCCCTGGGGATTGTCCTTGCTTTGAAAATCCATCTTGGAAACGTTTAAGCTTTTCTCCTGCTTTCATAAATCCAGGAGTATCAAGGTTCAAGTGCTGTGTCACCAGGAACCAGCAGATCCCCTAAGCTAAACTTTTTGCTGACTTCATCCCCAGGGGAATTTCTTTTCAACCCCAGGCAGGCCAGATGTGTGTTCCAAACCTTCTTCCAAACATGGAAATTTGTAAATTGTTCTTTACTGAGAGTTTCTTTGGATTGATAAGCTCTCATGTTGTTAGATATGAAAAGTTTTCAACAGTATTTAAATTTCCTTCAAAAACTTCAAATTTATGTGTGGGAGATTATATTGTTACATTGTAAATAATTGTCCCACCCACTGGTTTAATAAAAAGCGCTGATTGGCCAAAGGCAGGCAGGAAGGGTGGGCAGGGCTACCAGACTAAGAAAACTCTGAGAACAGGAAGCCCAGAGCAGAATGCCAGAGAGAAGCAGGAAGAAGCAGAGGACAACTATGCTGCTCTAAGAAAAGGTACCAACCTGCAAGGCTGAACAGGAAGAATCATGGGTTAGATGAAGGGTAGAGAGCTAGCAAGTGATATGCTTGGGCCTTAGGTCGATCAGCCTAAAGCTATTGAAAGCATCTATGTGTGTCTCTGTGGGTCTGTGGGTCTGTGGGTCTGTGGGTCCTAAACCTTGAGGTTAGGCCGGAAAGTCCGGGCCTAATACTACATTTATGTGATACTTTTTTTTTTTCTCTAGAGACAGGGTTTCTCTTTGTAACAGTCCTGGATCTTGCTTTGTGGACCATGCTGGCCTTGACCATGCACTGAGATCTTCCTGCCTCTGACTCCCAAGTGTTGAGAGATTAAAGCCACCGCCCAGCGGTACTTTCATTTTGAAATTATAAAATAATTAAAATATCTAGAACTAGAAATGTAGCTGAGTGGTAGAAGGCTTAGCCAGTACAAGACCCTAGGTTTCAACCTCAGGCCAAGAGAGGGAGAGAACCAAACTACAGACTCTTATGGCTCACTATCCATCTTAATAAATGATATATCAAAAACACATTGTTAGCTATGATGTCTAAATGAAGAAGTCAGGGAGCATTGGGTTGTTTTTCTTTCTCCCAACCCCTTAACAGAGAGTATAGAACACTGGCTTTCAGGCAGGAAGGTCTGAATTCCAATCTAATCTGAAGCCCTTCGTACACATTTAGGAATCTGCTGAGACAGCAGGCCTCCTCATCCATGGGCTGTCTCCAGGAGTGCATCCTGCTGTTGTGTTGAAGCTAAGAGAGCCTGACTGGATGTCTGGGTTAGGATTGGAGGAAGCAGCAAAATTAACTAGGTTCCATCTCCTAGCAGTTGGAACTTGGGACCACTTAAAACAAATAAATGTGAAGTTTGGGGGCAGCTAGCAGGCCTTCTCTATACAAGAAGCCGAGTGTGTACTTGAAACAGGGAGGACAGAACAGGAGGACGTAGCTATCTGAGAGAAGTGAGAGACCTTGAGGGAGGGAGTAGGACATGGGAGAGAGAAGAGACAGAGCAGGAAGCTGAGCTCTTAATTACAAAGGTACTATCCCATGTGAATTCTAAGCATTTATCACTGCTTCCTATGGATGTCCAGTTTCTATGGAATACAAGCTGGCTGGAACTCACTGTAGAGCAGGCTGGCCCACAACTCACAGAAATCTATCTGCCTGCCTTTGTCTCCTGAGTGCTGGGATTCATGGCATATGCCACCATAGTGGAAATTCTAGTCCTTCTTAATGCCTAAAGTTACATCTTATCCTCTGTGTCCTGTGTAACATTCTTGTATGTTTATCTCCATGTGTTCTGAAATTCCCTTTCTGCATGGAGGTGGAGCTTGATTCCTGCTGCTTGCATTGTGCGAACATCTGGTTCTAACAATCTTTTCTTTCTTTTTCCTTCAGGCAGGAAGGCCTTGCTGTGTAACCCTGGCTGGCCTAGTCTGTTATGTTCACTAGACTGGCCTTGTTCTCACAGAGATCTGCCTGTCTCTACCTCCCGAATGCCAGGATTCATGGTGAGCACTAACCATATCTGGCTGTGACTTTCCCCCCTTAGACCGGGAAACAAAGGAACAAAACAAAAAACCCAACCTAAAACCCAACCAACCCAAAAACCAGGCCCCAATCAAAATCAAAATCACACAAAAGGAATTTACTCATAATTCTATTATTACCTTAACACATGAACCCTCTTCATTTTTTTCCCCATTTACTCTCTATGTCTGGTCACGACTGACATTCTTTTAAATAACAAACTGCTAATCCAAATGCGAGTTATTTTTGAGTTTTAAGAAATATGTTTCTGGGGCATAGAGCCACAAGAGAGGCTTATTTGTAGTCAGAAATTTCTGGCCCGACCTAGCTCTGAGGTCCCAAATAATCACACACAAGTCTTATATTAGTTTCATGCTGATGAGCCTATGGCTCAGGCATATTACTTGCTAACTCGTAAAACTAACCCGTGATTAGCCAAGTGGCTAAGAACCTTTTCTCAGAGCAGCGTTTTTGCTTTCTTTCCTCGGCATCTCTGCTCTGCCCTTCCTCCTTGCAGAGTTTTCTTAGTCTGGTAGCCCTGCCCATACTTCCTGTCTGCCTTCTGGCCAACCAGCATTTTATTAAACCATACAATGTACAAGAGCATAACCCCACATTTCTTTGACGGGCTAAAGAGATAGTTCAGAGGTTAAAAACATGGACTGTTCTTACACAGGAGCAGAGTTTGATTCGCAACACCCACATGGAAGAGCTAACAGTGACCTTTAACTCCAGCTTCAAGGAGATCTGATGTCTCCACACTCCAACACATACACACACACACACACACACACACACACACACATACACACACATTCACTATTGCAACACCTACTATGTAGCTTGTAGGCTAGTGACAATTAATGATGAGTAATTGTTAAAACAAATAAGCAAGCAAAAATGAATGAAGCCAATTTAAAAAGACCGTGTGTGATGCTAGGGACCAGGGCAAGAGGTGAGAGCAAGGCTTCTGGTTCCTCAGCTTCTCCCTGGCTTGGCCAGTAATAGTCTTGTTTGAAAAGGAACCACTTTTTAGTACAAGCTGATGGAGTCTCTGCCCACTTCTGGTTGTCCCAGCCTCTCAGCTCTACCCAGCGTACAGGAAAACATATCCCTGAAAAGTCTTTGCTTCCCTCTACTGTCTACTAGGGTTGCTGTGGTGATTTGAAAGAGACTAGCCCCCACTGACTTATGTGTTTGAGTATCTGGCCCTTAGCTGATGAAACTGTTTGGGAAGGATTAGGAGGTGTGGCTTTGTTGGAGATGTGTCCCTGGGGCAGGCTTTGAGGTTTCGAAAAATCTGAATCATTCCAAATGTGCTCCCTGTTTCCTGCTGAGGGTTTGAACTATGTGTACTCAGCTCCTGATTCTCATGTTTGTAGCCTACCACTTCTGCTCTGCTGTCATGGATGCTAACTCTCTAGAACCTGAAGTCCAAAATAAACCTTTCCTTCTATAAATTGCCTGGTCATAGCACAGCCATAGAAGAGTAACTGATACAGTTGCTGCATGGATTCCATGAGGTACATACATGTAAAGTCTTTAACCGAGGACTTGGCCTGTTGCATGGCCAGAGACTCAGGAGGGCTCGTGGAGATCATAGTCAAAGTAGGCAGGCCTCAGGAAAGCCTGGAAAGACTGGTTTGACAGTTATTTGGAAAGGAAAGCAAGGCACTAACACGGGGACACAGCACTGTGTACAGAAACCTCATGACTAACAGTGAATGGACACATCTATCACCTCTATCAGTGGTGATAACGGACACTAAAGAGCCAGAGAGGAGAGAACATTTGCTCTTAGGCAGCATCGTTCTCAGAGGATACCAGCCAAGAATCTTGAACACCATCAGGATCTTTTCCATATTGCCCCAGAGCTGTGCAATTTTATTCCTGGGCCACCTTGACAATGTCCTTGGGCATCTGTCCTTATGACTGTAAGAGCAGCATTCCTTGGCATAGATTCCCAGACAAGTGGCAGGCTGTGTGACATGTTTCCAGCTATAAGGTGGGGACATATATAGCTAGTACTCAATCTGGCTTCCTCTTTCCCTCTGGAGCTGCCAACAGGATGTGACTCTTGAACATGCAGGAGTCATCTTGCACCATGAGGGGGAGAGTGAAAAACTTACAGGAATGCTGTTCTGCCATAATTAGAACACTGAACCAAATCTGCAGCTGCTTTTCCCATGCTCTTACTGTGTAGCAAAAAATAACCCCCTGGGTATTTAAACCATAGTAGTCTAGATTTTTGTTATCTTTAGTTAGGCACAGTCTTAACTGATATGACACAGCAGGTATCTTGGGACTAACTGTTCATCAGTTTCACAAGAAGTTATTGTTAGTTATCTAGATAGGAATCAGTAACTTTTAAGGCCATTGAGAGAGTGGATTCCTTTCTCATGGACCCTACTTTCCATTTCCCTGACCACACTAGAAAGGTAAACATCAGCTTTTTCTTTCCTTAAAGTTGGAAAGGTAGAGATAGCAGGGCTTTGTTGAAACTTATTCCTTATGGGAGAACTTTACTTCCTGGTTTAAAATAAATGAATCTGGGTTAGGTATGTGGTACTGCACACCTCCAGTACTCAGGAGGCAGTAGCAGAGGGGCAGAGGCAGAGAGGCAGAGGCAGAGGGGCAGAGGCAGAGGCACAGAGGCAGTGAGGCAGAGGCAGAGGGGCAGAGGCAGAGGCAGAGAGGCAGAAGCAGAGGCAGTGAGGCAGAGGCAGAGGGGCAGAGGCAGAGGCAGAGAGGCAGAAGCAGAGGCAGAGGCAGAGAGGCAGAAGCAGAGGCAGTGAGGCAGAGGGGCAGAGGGGCAGAGGGGCAAAGGCATCACCTTGAGTTTGAGACTAGCTTGGTCTACAGAATGAGCTCCAGGACAGCCAGGACTACACCAAGAAACCTGTAAACAGGCATCTCTTGTCCTAACCTCCTAGTCCCAATAACCAACTCAGAGAGGCTGAATATAAATTATAAATGCTTGGCCAATAGCTCACGGTTGTTACTAGCTAACTCCTACACTTAAATTAATCTATATTTCTATCTATACTTTGTAATGTGGTCATGGCTTGTTACCTCCTTTTTATATGTCCTGCTTGTTCAGTGGTTGGCTGGTTTTTCTCCTCTCCCTCTTCTTCCTCCCCTGACTTCATTCTCCTTCTTCCCATCATTCCCATTCCCAGTTTGGTTTTTCTCACTTAACTTCCTGCCTAGCTACTGACCTGTCAGCTTTTTATTAACCAATATGAATACATATTCACAGTGTAGAAAAGGATTGTTTCACAGCAGAAACCCTGTCTTTAGAAAAATAATCTGAATTATTCCTGTGGCTCTGGATAGACACATGACGTTCTGATCCACCCCTGAGGTTACAACATTCCATATATCATTCCATCTGGGTCTCTCAGCCAAGAGACCACCCTCTGGAGGCTGCTTTACCTGGAGACAAACTAAGGAGATGGGAGAAATAAAGGGACAATGTACTTAGGACTTAGACAATGTACCAGAACACCCGCCCTGACCTAGTTGCTTGCAGATTTTTAGTGCTAAGCCTGCTGGCTTTTCTGCTTTTCTGAGTTCTAACTAAAAAGGTGTCACATTTTTTTTTCTTTTTCTTCTTCATTTCTTTTCCTTAGGTGTGCTTTCCCTGACGTTCTGTGTTTTCTACTGTTTCTCTAAAGACCTGAACCTCCTCTGTACCTAGAGCTGCTTGCCTACCTTAAAAGGGAAGACTCCTTTCTCTATCTCCTTCCTCTCACAGCTTACCTGTTTAACTCTAATAAAATGGGGTCTGGAGAGATAGCTCGGCTTCTAAGAGCCCTTACCATTATTGCACAGGGCCTTGGTTTGGTTCTCAGCACCTATCTGAGGACTCAGTGACTACTATAACTCTAGTTCTGGGAGATCCAATGTCTTCTGCATATGACACACATAAACAATAAACACATAAACACAGGATCATATACACACAATAAGTCTCTGCTAGTCATGGTAACAAGCACAGTAATGCTTCTCTTTAATCTTATACTGTAGCCCTGGCTGACCTGAAAATATATAGCTACACCTGTTTTTGAACTCACTTAGACCCACCTGCCTCTGTGTCCCTTGGCTGGGATTAAAGCCAAGCACCATCACACAAGGCAGTAACATTATAACTAGATTTTATTCATCACAGAAGCAAGAATGTTTTGACTTTTTGGTTCTAAATATCACTCTTCTCTGGATTTTGATTTTCATTAGCTTTTAAGACTGACACATATAAAGGCTGTTTGTAGGATTTGGGTACAAAGGTTGTGGCTGAAAAGGCTTTTATGTCAGATGATTGAGTGGTGAGCCAGTCTTATTATTGAGGACTCTCTGATGTCACAATCTGGTGGCCATGTCTCTGAGATGTTCAGTTTCTCCAAGGAAGAATCACTATTTCAGCTGTGCATGGTAGCTATTAATCCTAGCACCCAGGAGGCAGAGGCAGGGGGATCTCAGATGCTGCCTCATCTATAGAGCAAGTTCCAGGACAGCCAGGGCTACACAGAGAAACCATGTCTCAACCAACCAACCAATCAATTAATCAATCAAATAAATGAACAAACTAAAAGGAATCACTATGTTATTGGGAGGAGGACAGGAGTGGAGATACGCTTGGCACAAGAAAAGGACACAGTCAAGCCCACCCGGTTCAACAGGCCCAACTTGAGCCCAGTTTTCAGCTCTATGGCTTGCAATTGTCCTGCCAATGGTTTAATGCCCAAGTCTAGAAATTGTTGTTTTGTTTTTTTTTTTCAGAGTACAAATCCTCGTTCTCTTGTAGAGGTGAACAGAGAATGGAATATTTGATATTTGGCTCGATGCTTCAGAGTTAGCTGGTGATGCGTCCTGGGACTGAGGTATAACACTTTGAACCTGCACACACACACACACACACACACACACACACACACACACACACACACACAAAGTCAAACCCAACCCATCTTTTAATTTTAGAGTTACACCTTCACTTCTACCTTTTGTGATCCTTTTTATCTTATTTTTAATTAGATGTGTATGTGGGGGAGGGATATATACACAGGTGCAGATGCCTAGGAGGCCAGAGGCATCAACTTCCCCCTAGAACTAACGTTATAGACAGATCCTGGGAACAGAATAGAACTTGGGTCCTCTACAAAACCAATATGTACTCTTAACTAGTGATCTCTCCAGCCTCCCTTCTGTGGTTCTTGCTTCCTATAAACACTGAAACTTTTAGTTCCAAGTTCAAGGTTCATTGAGATCTTGGTGGTGCTTAAATTTCCATCATCCCTATTTAATCAAGTTCGTTATTACTTCTCCATTCCTTTCTATCTTCTGTAAATTTGTCAGATGTTCTTTTTCTTCCCCCTGTTTACTCTACAATTTCTTGTTGAGAGCTAAAGTGGTTTTTAAATGGTATTTGTCGGCGAGATGTGGTAGGGCCAGTCTTTCATCCAAGCACTTGGGAGGCAGAGGCTGACAGATCTCTGTGAGCTCAAGGCAAAGTTGGTATACACACTGAGTTCTAGGCCAGTCAGAGTTTCATGGTGATCACTTGTGTCATGAGCTGTTGTGTGGGCCGTGATGCAGATACAACAGATAGCAATTGATAATTCAGTTGTCAACCCACCAGAGGAATAATTCGCTGATGAAGGACCCTGTTCCGGCAAGGCTTAAGGGACCACAGACTCTGAAAACTGTTGCTTCTGTCTGTGATTTCACACATACAGAAACAACTATGATATCTCTTAATACCTGAAGTGCAATGTGTAATTTCATGTGGTCTATATATGTACTCTTGTGATTACATCTCAATCTTATGGGCACATATATCTGTGAATGGTCAGGAAGATAAATTCTCATTAAGCTGCATAATTTTGATATATATAAATATACTTGTTGGTTTTGCAAGTGAGAACAGACATACTACTAGCTGCCACAGCAGAGTTTATTGAGAAAAGAGAAGCAGAAGAGAAAAATGGACCTACCTTCCAGTGGCTTCTCCGTATAAGAGAATGTGTGGGCACAGATTTACATAGCCACACACAGGGGCGTGTTCTGCCACGCCATGTTGGCCTATTGGACTAGCACATTTACCTAGTAGCTGATATGTGCTAAAAATCTTACAATACTGGATATGCTTCATAACTAGATCTATGGTTCATGAGGACTGTAAGACAGAAACCTGCTCCATTTCTTTACTCAAGCTAACATAGGAAAGCAACAATTTCTTCCCAGTCTAAGACAAAGTACATACAATTATGTCATTTTTAACCACTGAACAAGTTCACACTAGACTGAGTGTCTCTGTAATTGGATCATAAGTTAAAACTTTACAGGTATGCATAAGGACAGAGTTGTAGATGTCTAACCAAGGTTATTAGCAAAAAGCAACCTAAGATACTATGCCAGTTCTTCTCTTGCTAAAAGTCTGGCTGATAAAGACCTGACTCTCTGGGCAAATCTCTCTGCAGTTTCTCTCGCCAGGGACTGTGTCCCCAGCCTCAGGTCACACTCTTACAGCAGGAAATTGAAATTGGGCATTACCATGGTTATTCACCCCTTTGTAACTTTTTTTAATTACAAAAAGTTTGTTGTTAAATGTGTAGATAAGCCATGTAGAACAAAGGAAAACTAGAAGGAATTGAAAACTAGTAAGAATTAGAATTTAGGTAGAATTGAAGACTATATACATAGCAGAAGAATATAGGACAGAAGAAAGAACATGATCTGAACGGTTCGTGTATGAATTTATATACATAAGAATTTTTTTCTGAGTCCAGCTCCTGAAATGCATTCTCTTAGCAACACTGAATGCTCTTTCAGAGATCCTAAGTTTGATTCCCAGCACCCACAAAGTGGCTCACAACTGTCTATAATTATAGTTCCATGAAATCCATGCTCTCTGTGCAGACAAAACACTCATAAAATAAATAAGTTAGAACAACAACAGAAATTACATTTGTTTATTTATCTGGGTGGGTGGGGGTACACGTGGTATACATGTGGAAGTTAAGGGGGTCAGTTCTCTCCCACTACGTAGGTTCCAGGGATAAAACTTAGGTCCATAGTGTCTTTACCCACTGAGCCATAATTCTGGCCCTTAAACACTCCCCCACCCTTAGTTTTTTTTGGTTTTTTTGTTTTTTTTTGAGACTAGGTTTCTCTGTGCAGCCCTGGCTGTCTCAGAACTCATTCTGTAGACCAGACTGGCCTTGAACTCAGAGATATGCCTGTCTCTGCCTCCCGAGTACCAGAATTAAAGGCTTGTGCCACTACTGCCTGGAAAACATTTTAATTATATGTTCCCTTCCTACTGTTTTATACTGGCAGTTGGATGGGTGGGCACAGTGTCACGCCTGCACTATGTTTCTGTTCCTTCTTTGTTTAGAGACAGAGACAGAGTCTCACTATGTGCTCAGACTAATCTGGATCTTGAATCCTTCTCTCTCCACCTCCTGAGTTTAGAAACTGATGTCATAATACTCAGTTTTCCTTCCTTTTTCTGATAACTCCATATGTAACAAGGAAAGAGAATATGTTGCTTGTGTGTATGTGCCAGTGAAGCATGTCTATGAAGTATGTATGCTGTGGTGTATGTCTCTCAGTCTATTTGTATGTTTCTATAGAGTGTGTAGGGGAGAAATATTTCTGGTGTATATATCAGTTGAGTGTGTATCTGTAATGTGTGTATGTGTGTATGTGTGTGTACACAGTGTGTAATTGTTTTTTTTTTAATTATTTTGAGACAAAGTTTCTTTGTGTAGTCCTGGCTGTCTGGAACTCTTTGTAGACCAGGTTTACCTTGAACTCAGAGATCTGCTTGCCTTTGCCTCCACAGCTCAGCCTCTGTGTGGATTTTTGAATCCCAGGATTTGTGGTAGGGAGCATGGCAATATTTGGCCACGGGAATGAAAACTCCTGAGAAGAGCTGAATGATTCAACAGATTGTGCCATTCCCAAAGGGGAATTTATTTGCTCAGAAAAGTGGAAAGTTCGTGAGGTTGATTTGACAGTGTTGGCAATAAGGAGAAATTTGGGATGACTGTCTATTATGTAGGAGGAAGAAAAGATTGCCTAGCAGGAATAAGATAAATGAAATTAGAAACTCCAGGACAAAATGACCATGTCACCTCAACGTTTTGGAAAAAGAGATAAAAGAGAAAGAAACAGGAGTAGCTGTATGCTTCTGTGAGCTTGAAAACACAAGGACCGGGAGTGTGCTGGGCATTTGAGCAGGTGCGGGTTAGCTTCATCCAGGTTGTGATGTGTGTGATGTGCTGATTTAGTCTCCCTCTATATCTGGCAAAGGGACCCCTCCTTATCATAATGACAAAGACCACATGAAGTGATATAAACAACAATTATAGACAAAATAATGTCTGGTCTGTGAGCAAGGAGTTCTATAAGCTATTTATTTATTTATTTAGAGACAGGGTCTCACTATATAGCCGAAGCTAGCCTTCAACCCACTATGTAGACCAGGCTGGCCTCAGACTCACAGAGATCCACTTGCTTTTGCCTCCCTAGTGCTGGGATCAGGTGTGCACATTGTGCCCAGCTTTATTTATTTATTTCTTTAAGCTGTATTTATTTACTATGTAAACAGTGTTCTATCTGCAGGCCAGAAGAGGGCACCAGATCCCACTACAGATGGTTGTGAACCACCATGTAGGTGCTGGGAACTGAACTCAGGATCTTTAGAAGAATAGCCAGTGCTCTTAAATGCTGAGCCATCTCTCCAGCCCCTTCCCCAGCTTTATTTTATTCTTATTACTTCAATAAAAGAGTAATAACAAAAAAAATGTAGGTGCTGGAGAGGTGGCCCAGCAGTTAAGAGCACTTACTCTTGGAGAGGACCCAGTTCTGTCCAGTACCTACATCAAGTGGTTCACAACTGCCAGTAACTCTAGCTTCTAGGGATTTGATACCCTCTTCTGGCCTCCATGGACCCACACACACATACATACACACACAGACACACAGACAGACAGACACACACATATGCACACACATACATACACACACAGACACATACATACACACAGACACACCCATACACACACAGACAGACAGACACAAATACACACACCCATACACACACAGACAGACAGACACAAATACACACACACATACACACACAGACAAATACACACATACACACACAGACACACACATGCATACACACAGACACAAAAATACATACGCACACAGACACACACACCTACACACACAGACAGACACACACATACACACACAGACACATACATACACACATACATACACACACACAGATACACATACACACACACACACACTCACTCACCAACACAATTGAATTGAATAAACAACCCACTGAGCATCATAGTGTAGCCTATCCTCACTTATATATGCTCAGAATACTAAGTTAGCCTACAGTTGGGCAAAGATATCTAAAAATGTAATATCATGAGGAAAATACTATTTAGGTCAGTCTTGTTGCCAAATTACCTCCTTAATATTTATGTTTATACCCATAGATTGTGATGTTTTCAACCTTGTCAGAGAAGCTTCTTTGTGCAGTATGTAGTGGTCAGTGTAGAGACACATAACTAGTCACAGTCCTGGAATGCTTAACCATGGGTGGGCCATCTATATTCACTTCTCCTCATTCAAGACTCAGGGAACATAGCAGAAGTGTGGATGGGAAAACATGAAAGGCAGCAATGGGGAAGAGAGCTATAAAACACTGTGTTCTGGTTAGGATGTGGCTGATGTACACATTAATGCATAGCAGCTGGGGTTGCCTGCACAAGACCTGTTCAAGGTCAAATCATTCAAAATCCCAGCATGGGTGAGGAGGGGCTTCTGAAGCCTCGTTTCTAGCTAAGGACTGATTGGCAGTTGATGGCTGCTGAGAGTGTAAGTCACTTTTCCTTGGGGGTGGAGTTGTGGAAAGGTTACCCCATACTCTTGTGATTGCTTCTCATACCTATTAAATATATTCAGTAGTAATTGGACTCAGGGTACTATTTATAACAATGATGAAGATGATAAAATGGACATGAAGATTAGAGAGAGATGTGTCAGTGGAGGGAGTTAGAGGTAGATTAGTGGGGGAGGGGTGGTTAAGAACAAAATGTATACACATATTAAAATTTCAACGAATAAATAAAAGTATTTCCAGGCATGGTGGTGCATGCTTTTAATCCCAGCACTCTGGAGGCAGAGACAGGTAGATCTCTATGAATTTCAGGCCCATATGGTATACAGAATGAGTTCCAGGACAGCCAGGGCTGTTACACAGAGAAACCCTGTCTTGAAAAACCAAATACATATAATTTTTATTTAGTTTTAAATGCCATAGGTTTGAGAGGGATTGTTGGTACCTCTAAGCTGCTCTCTGTCTCCTGAACTTTGATTAAAATAAACAAGAATAGCAAGTCATGTGCTTTTACCTTCTTACTGTCTTATGAGCGCAGATACTGGACAGGCAGAAATACCAAATGGGGGAGAGAGGGGTGTTTTGCTTTGTTTTGGCTTTAAGTTTTCAAAAAATTCTGATGACTTGTGTAAACTGGTACAGACTGGAGCAACTGTGCCCACTGTTCTTGGGTGGATGATGTAAAAGAAGAGGGGATCAATAGGGGTTAGGTTTCAGACATAAGGGGTCCCAGGGGCTCAAGATAACACCGGAGCCTGTATCTCATAGCTCTGGAGCCTCTCACAGCTCCATCAGGAGTTTGCCTCTGCGGTTTAGCAGGCCCCAAAATTGCAGTATTCTCAGTGACTGACAAGGAACATCTGGGGATGATACGGACATGCTCTGCTAGCTCACACACGTGTCTCTGAAGAAATCAGTGTAGCGAGGGCAAGTGGGGCAGTTGGATTGACTGGGCCCCTTGCCCACTTATAAAGATTGTCTTATGGTTGGGGGGGGGAGTAGGCCTCAACTGGGATGTGTGACTTCTTTTGTAAGGGGAAGGGGACCAGATGTTAAAAATAAAGAAGAAAGAAAAGAAAAAATTGCCTATTATAAATTCATTACCAAAGATGGACTAGAATCTTATCTTTATATTGACTAGCATAATGTCTAACAGATCACGTTGTTCAATACAAGACCTTCTGAACTTTCAGAATGAACATATAAATTTATTCTATGTAGTTTTATATAAATTTTAATTTAGAGTTATGATCATAGTCTCTTGAGAATTGATACCATTATAGGTTTGCTCTTTACGCTTCGTAAATATGAGCTTAAAAGCATAATAGCTGCAGGGCTGAGGAGGTAGCTCAGTGGTTAGAACACTGGCCAGGCAAGTGCAAAACCCTGGTTCAATTTCCAGCACTGACCAAAAAAAAAAAAAAAAAAAAAAAAAAAAGAAAAGAAAAGAAAGGAAACATTCTGGGACTAATGGAGAGATAATTTGGAAATCGGAAATGTGTCCATTTGGCTTCATCTGAATGTCCTGCATGATCAAAATCTTTTAATCTAAAGAATGGAAATATTTTGTCCACCAGAAAATAATGTAATGATTACATGAATTATAAAAGAGAAGATGGAGTCGATTTACAGTTTACTTACAATAACATTGTGTTTATAGTCAGCTTTTCTGAAAATTCTTTTCAAGGTATGCAAAACCATGTTGTGGAATATTAGTTGAAGATGTGTCACATTTGTTGATGCTGTGCAATATTTGTTTGATGATGCAAAAGATGTGCTGCGTTCTCTTATATTGCATTTGTTTAACTCTGTGAAGCTGTGTTACTTGCCTCCCTAAAACATCTGATTGGTCTAAGAAAGAGCTGAACAGCTGATAGCTAGGCAGGAGGGAGAAGTAGGCAGGGCTGGTGGACAGAGAATAAAAAGAAGGGAGAGAGAAGAGAAGAAAGAGAGGACTTCAGGGGCCAGCCACACAGCCACACAGCCACACAGCCACACAGCCACACAGCCACACTCACACAGCCACACAGTCACATAGCCACACAGCCACACAGTCACACAGCCACACAGTCACACAGTCACATAGCCACACAGCCACACAGTCACACAGCCACAAAGCTACATAGTCACATAGCCACACAGCCATCCACACAGCCACACAGCACACAGCCACACAGTCACACAGTCACATAGCCACACAGCCACAAAGCCACACAGCCATCCACACAGCCACACAGCCACACAGTCACACAGTCACACAGCCACACAGTCACATAGCCACACAGCCATCCACACAGCCACACAGCCAGCCACACAGCCACACAGCCACACAGCCACACAGTCACACAGCCACAAAGCTACACAGTCAGATAGCCACACAGCCACACAGTCACACAGCCACAAAGCTACACAGTCACATAGCCACACAGCCACAAAGCCACACAGCCACACAGCCACACAGCCACACAGTCACACAGTCACACAGTCACAAAGCTACACAGTCAGATAGCCACACAGTCACACAGTCACAAAGCTACACAGTCAGATAGCCACACAGTCACACAACCACAAAACCACACAGCTACACAGCCACACAGTCACATAACCACACAGCCACACAGCCACATAGCCACAAAGCTACACAGTCACATAGCCACACAGCCACACAGCCACACAGTCACACAGTCACACAGCCAGCATGGAGTAAGAAGGAAAGAAAGGTATACAGAATAGGGAAAGATAAAATCTCAGAGGCAAAGATTAGGTGGGATAGTTTTAAGTTAAGAGCTGGCTATAAGTAAGCCAAGTTAAGGCTGAGCATTCATAAGAAAGAATAAGTCTCTGTGTATTTATTTGGGAGCTGGCTGGCAGGTCCCCAAAAGAGTAAACAAACTACAAAACCTTATGGAATACAGAGTTGGGGATAATGAGATATATTTTAGTGAAGCAGATGCGATCTGCCTGTAACCACATTTAGTCATCACATAAAGACCTAAAATGACCCACAAAAGAGAAATGTCTACCTATATAAGCCTTCAGTAATATCCCTTCTCTGGATCTCTTCCAGGTAACTGGTGAGCTGGCTTCCTGCAGGCTCTTAGGGGAACAAGTTTGCTCATGACCCTGTGTTTTATCAGTCTCCTAAAGATATGGTGAAGAGACACTGTGTCCATCACAGTCCTGAACAGCAGACCCCACCCCCACCCTACTCCCAGAACCTCTGGAGAGGTCAGGCTTCTCTGCATTGTGTAAAGCTGGGTTTTATTTATTTGCTTTTCAATGTTCATTGTTGCAGAAGGCTCCATTTTAAACAGAACCATCTATCAGGCACAGACTGACATATGACTTCTTCCTGAGAACAGGAAGGGACCGTCCTTTAGGTTGAATGGGGTAAACTGTGACGGTAGGGGAAGATGGGTATATCAGAAGAACCAGGCCCGAGAACTTACCAGATACATGAGACCAATGCAAGACTGTAACTCCAGGCTTGCCTCAAACTCTCTGAGCAGTCACATATGACCCTGGACTTCTGATATTCTTCGTGCCATCACATCCAGTTTACGTAATTCTGTGACCTGAACCCAGGGCTTCATTATTGCTAGGCGTTTAAACTGTATACCAACTGAGCTATATCCCCAGCCCTCTTCAGACTTATTTGACTATGCATGCTGAGGATTGAAGCTACAACCTTATATGTGTCAAGGAAGTGTTCTACTCAGTCCTCCAGATTGCTTATAACCTCTCTTCTCTTTATTCTCAGCTTCCAAATCCCTAAGCCTCAAGGCATAACAAGCATCACACACCCATATGCTTATTTATTGATTCAAATATATGCCCTGCAACAGAGGGAGTGTGCCAACTATTCAGCCTACTTCTTTATTAAGACGTAGGTTCACTAAGTACCTACTTCTCAGAATAACATTATGAGGACTTTGAAAATGGTTGATCGTGTGTTTGAGCGGAACAAGGAACATACATAATGGTTATATATGAGTATTGACAAGGGGTTTCTACTTTCTTATTCCTACAGTATTAGAGTGTACATTCTTTTGTCTTTGTTTTTTGAGACAGGGTTTATCTGTGTATCCTTAGTTGTCCTGGAGCTCACTCTGTAGACTAGTCTAGGCTGGACATTGTCCTGCCTCTGCCTCCCAAGTTCTGGGATTAAAGGTGTGTTCCACTGCTGCCAGGCCAAGCCTGCATTCCTTATTTCTGCATTATATACTTATACTACTCAGCCCCTGTTCGTAACTGAAGTTTTTATTCTTGTGTTCACATCCATTAAATGAGAAAAGAACACTGTGTTCTGCAAATGTTACAAGCTGAAATCCTTAGTGCTTTTTTAAAAAAAAAAATTAGAAATTGTCAGTATGTTTTAAGTAACTTTCTGATTGATGCCAAACATATGTTATGTACTTACTTAAATCTAGTGTTGGTATCAGTGATTAAAAATCCAGAATTAATTTTGTTTTTCTTATACAAAATTTCCTTAGAAATCAGTGGCAATTCTGAGTTTGGGGATGCTCCAAGAAGTATTGCTCAGAAAGAGGAATTTGGTCCAAGTGAGTCAATCTGCCCTTCTCCAGCTGAGTCACACACCACTTGGGTTTTATGGGTTTTCTTAAAAATGATTTTGAAGTCTTCTAAATTATGTTTATTTTGTTGGAATCACAGTGGAAAGATCAAAATTACTGAGATCACTGAAATACTCGGAAACACATAGCAGCACTTGAATTTTATTTTAACGCTTTCTAATATTTTTATTTAAAATGTTAAAGATAGTGTTATAAAGCTTTAACTTCATCATCTTACTAAAATGTTTATTTTTGTGAATTTTATCCTGGTTGCAGGAAAATTTAAGGTGCCAATGAGTTTGAAGCAGGTCTTCCCTCACACCTCAGGTGGGCTTAAACTCAGGAGTCAGAGTGACAAACATTCATGCTTGCACAAAATATCCATTAAGCCAAGTGGCCTCTGGGTTCTTGTCTGTTGAATCAGGAGTGCTGTTCCTGGATCACAGTGAGTTTTAGAATTTGTTCTGAATTCACAGGAGAGCACAAAGGAGAGGAGGGCTAATGACCTCTGGGACTTTCCATGGGATTTATGGTATAAACTGGGGTGAGGCATGAGAAGGGGATGAGCTGATCAGTCACTTGGCCCAACTTGATGCCTCTCAATTTCAGTCATGTCTTCACATTCAGCTTCTGGACAAGGCTGAGAGATTACAAGGAACCAGGAACCACTTTCCTGGTGTCCCCGGCCTCTGCTCTGGAGTCGGTCTTAGAGGTCCCATTGCAGTAAAAACACCATGACCAAAAGCAACTTGAGGAGGAACGGGTTTATTTCATCTCATAACCTATAGTCAATCACCCAGGAAAGTCAGGGCAGGAATTCAAGGCAGCATCCTGGAGACCATGGGGAATGCTGATTATTGACTTGCTCGGTTTATTTTATCACCTAGGACTATCTGCCCAAGGATGGCACTGCACCCAATGGGCTGGATCCTCCTGCATCAATCATCATTCAGGAAAATGCCCCACAGAATTGTCTGCAGACCAGTTCTATAGAGACGCTTCTCAATTAAGATCCCCTCTTCTAAGATACATCCATATTTGTGTCAAGCTAACAAAACCAGCACGGGGTCCCCGCCCTACCTGACCAAGTTCTATCTTGGCTCATCACCTCCAGCTTTATTTGTTTATGCATAAAATTTATATAACTTTAATCATGGAATGTACATTTGTAGTTTTCAACCATAGTTGGTTTTGCTCCCTAAAACAGAGTTGAGATATCTGGAGACATTCTAAAGTAGTGAAAGCAAGTGGCATGTAGGAGGTAAGGCAAAGCACACCACTAAATATTCTACAATTTCAGCTCCATAGCAGCAAAGGATAAATTCATCTCCAATGTCAGTGTGCCAAGTATAGAGGCCCTGGTACACACTGCTCACACACACACACACACACACACACACACACACACACACACACACACACACACACACACACACACACGAGAGAGAGAGAGAGAGAGAGAGAGAGAGAGAGAGAGAGAGAGAGAGAGAGAGAGAGAGAGTTTTGAATCATTCCTTAATTTTTGCCATTAAATAATTTTTTTGTCACAAGGCTCTTATACTTATTTTCCTGTATATATAGACAACTGATCTAATGACTTCTATACATTTACATGTCACCAGTAATGATACGAATACCCCTATGGTTATGGTTCTTCTAATAGTTTGGATTACATTTAAATTCTTTTAAGTAAGGGCTGGAAAGATGGTTCAGAGGTTGGGAACACTTGTTGGTCTTTCGGAGGACCCAGGTTCGATTCCTAGCACAGACATGGTGACTCACAATCATCCTTAATAATTCAAGCTTCAGTTTTCCTGACCTCTGTGGCACCAGGCACGAAAGCAGTGAACATACGTACACACAGGCAAACACACACATTAAATAAATAAATCTAAAAGAAATTTTTTCCTCCTAAAGTGCTTTTCATTCTAGATGAGAGTCCCATACATTTGATATTTTACCACCTTTAGCAGATATTTCCAGAACAATCTGAGAGCAAAAAGAAAAGCCTTTAAATAGCTAAGTAAAATAAGAGCCAATCATAGCATCATAACTTAGGAGGGCACAAATCTTTGTCATCACCTGCCACCGTAGACAAGTGCATTCATTTAGTTACTTTATGTGTTTCTGTTTGAAAGCCCCTCTATCCATTGACTACATCTCCCTCCCTCCCTCTCCTCCTCTAAAGTGATAACATAGCCCAGTTTGTCCTTAAGTTCACGGAATCCTTTGCCTTATCACATTCAGGGAATATGGGCGGGAGCCACTATACCTGGCTTAAGTTATCTACTTTAGGACCAGCCGAAGGTAGACACTGCGTCTTCTGACTTCTGTAGGCCCCAGGCACACACATGGTGCACAAACATACATGCAGGCAAAACACTCACAGACATAAAATAAAAATTAAAAACATGGAAAATGCTTCTCACATGCTTATTTCAATTATTTTATCAATTTAAATCATACGCCTTTTGATATATTTACTACACAAAGAAGCCATGCCTTTCAGTTATTTAAATGAATACTGTCATATGACCTCTTTTTGAATACGATTACAAAATAAACTATAGATCAGTCTTTGAGATACTTGAGCATATATAATTTGCTCAGTTTGCATTCAATGTTTCATGTAATTTAGGGTGTTGGGGGGCAAGGTCTCACCTAGCCCCGGCTGCCCCCCCCCAAGCCTCTGTGTAACCAAAGTGCAATGGCTAAAGAAGCTCCATCTTATGCTAGGCACCTACCTCGGCAGTCACGGGCCATTTGCCTCTAACTCTATTCCCAGTAACCCTGACTCAGGGACCCCTCCTACCCTAAAATATACAGCTGTAACTATCTACCTAAGATATGACTAACTGGTTTTTTATTTGCTTTTGTAATGCAGATACCCAAAGTTTGGTTTTAGGTTACTTACAGCTTTTGCTTGCTTGCATAGATTTGAAGGTCTATGGTTTTTCCCCTTTAAAAAAATCCTTCCCCATACCACTCCTTCATGGCAATCTCAAATTTGGCTGAAATTGTTCATCCTGTTAGCAGCTAATCAATAAATCTTTTAATTATAGTTGGATGGAATCTATGGTCTTTTTTCCCAGGGGTCACAAACTTGGTAATAAAATATTACCTCAGGTTCCTGCCCCTCTTTTCTCTACCTCCTGCTTGCTGGGATTAGTACCACTATGCCTGGCCTCTACAGTGCAAGGAGATTTAATCCAGAGTTTCCAGCATGCTAGACTAGCACTCTGTCAACTAAGCCACATCCCCAGTCCTCATGTACTCTTTCCTGACCCAGATAAAGAGCTTAATTTAGATCGATAAGCATCTGGTCATGGTCTACACTATGGACTGGGTAGTGTAGGTGACGAATGGGCACCAGTCATTTCTTATGCTATGTTCTATTAGCTCTGTCCAAAGTGGTAGCCACTGTGTTTGTGGCTCTTGGGCACTTGAAGTATGGCTAGTATGATCCATACATTCCATTAATTTAAACAGCAAGCATGATGACAAGTTGTGATACTGTGCAGCACAGGTTGAGGGCATACTCAACAGCTCACTGGTGTTACTAAAGCATTTATCTTTAAAAGTAAAGTGATCTATTAGTATTCTGGTTTGTGGATGAAGAAGTATTTCAGCAGTTGTGGGAAGAAAATTAAAATTGCAATAAAAGAAACAATAATATAATTCTGATTAAAATCTGTCCTGTTGGGGTTGGAGCAATGGGTCAGTGATTAAGAGCACTGACAGCTCTTCCAGGAGATCTGAGTTCGATTCCCAGCACCCACATGGCAGCTCACACCTGTCTGTAACTCCAGTTCCAGGGCTTCTGACAACCTCACACAAACATACATGCAGGCAAAACACCAACGAACATAAAATACATTGTGGGTGTATGTGTGTGTGTATCTGTCCTGTCTGATTAAAGTGTTTCTTAAAATATTTAGACTATAAAGGACATTGCTGAGCCAGGAAAAACCAAAGACAGCTACCAATAATTAAAAAAAAAACAAAAAACAGGGATTTTTTTTTTTTTTTTTTTTTAAGACAGGGTCTTGCTATGTAGCCTAGGATGGCCTTGAGTTCTTGATCCCCTGTTTCTGCCTTTACTTCCCAAGTGCCTAGGTTCAAGGTATTTGCCACCATTACTGGCAATAAAATTATCTTTTTAACATCTAAAATACTCCCAATTGACATGTTTGAGAGAAAAATAAAGATAATTTTATTTGTTTATTTATTCATTTAGTTTTTTTTTTTTTTTTTTCAAGACAGGGATTACCTGTATAGCCTTGGCTATCCTAAAATTCCTTTTGTAGACTAGACTGTCGTTGAACCAGAGATCCATCTGCCTCTGGAATGCTGAGATTACAGGCATGTGCCACCAACACCCAGCTAAGGTAATTTAAATATTGTTTTTAAAGTTAAAAGGAAGTGTTTATAATGTATGCCTAAACCTGAATTTTATCATCTGGCATATGAGTAGCTCCAAAGATCAAATTCATATTTTGCAGATTTATCACAGATTTCCCCTCTGCTGAGACAACCTCATCATTACTTAAACTCTGGATCTTTTTGTTTAGACTCCCGAATAGATAGGCACTCACCACCATTGTTCAGCCGATTTTATTTTTATTTTTGTGGTGCTTGGGATTGTATTCAAGGCCCCACACATTCTAGGCAAACACTCTACCGCTGAGTTACATCTCCAGCAGATCAGATTTCTTTTTTTGGCGGGGAGGAGGTACACTATGTAGCCCTGGATGGCTTAAACTCACAAAGTAGACAAACCAGGCTGACCTTGGACCCAAAGATCCCTCCGACTTTGCTTCTTAACTCCCAGGATTAAAGGTGTGCACCCCCATCTCTAGCCCCAGACTTCCTAAAATACAGAGTCCAATTTTGGTGGAGGAAGCTGGAGCTCCCCAGCAGATGTGCACAACTCTCGAAAGCATACACCACTGTGGTTACACTTGACTACACTTGGAGTTAATATTGCTTCAGACACTTCCTGTATGGGGTATTCTTCCTGAACAGTGACTTTTCATCCTTATTAACCAAAGTCTAGCTGAGTAAAATGGACAAGTTACAATACTTGTTCTAGGTGATTTCTGTCAAACTAACAAAAAGGTCATGGAAACAGAATGTTGAGAATCCAACAAAATTTTGCAGAAAAAAGTGGTTTGTTTCTAAATAATTCTATTTCATAAAAAACCACGAGCCTTTACCTAACACATCTTCTCAGCTCCATCCCACCTTCTGGAAATGGAAGTCACAATCTTGTTTTATCTGTTTGGGTCAGTCTCCTTGGCTGTCCTATTATTAGACCATCTTTAATTAATTTTATTTATTTATTATTTTGGGGGGGCTGAGTATTCAACTCAAGGGCCTGACACACTTCCAATGAGTTCTATTTTCTAGCTCTCCATTGTTTGGAACTACCCCTACCACTTCACTGAAGAAATTTTCTCTGACAAAGAAGCTACAATTAATTCCTTCTTTTCTGGTCTTCAATGCTAAAATGACTATGAAAAAGGATAAAGAGCCAAGAACTGTGGTGATCGCTCTTAGCCCATGAATATGGAGGCAGGGACCGTCAGATCTCTGTGAGTTTGAGGCCACACACACACACACACACACACACACACACACACACACACACACACACACACACATGCATACATGCGCACTTGCACACGCACACACTTCCCAGCAACATTAACACTGACTAAAACACCAACTCTCACTATGGAGCCCTAGGTGGCATGGTGAATCTCATGAAGGAAAACATTTAACTGGGGTTGGCTTACAGGTTCAGAGGTTTCAGTCCACTATCATCATGTCGGGAAGCATGGAGGCATGCAGGCAGACATGGTGCTGGAGAGGTAGCTTTGAGTCTTACATCTTGATCAGCAGGCAGTAGGAAGAGAGTGAGCCTCTGGGCCTGGCTTGAGCTCCTGAAACTTCAAAGTCTTCCTCCATTTCTTCCAACAAGGATACATGCCCTCATTATTCAAAGAATGCCACTCCCTCTAAGCCATTTTCATCCAAACCATCACATCCATTCTCCGAAAATAAATTACATATATGTTTTTATACAGAGACAGAGACTGCTAAAGATAATGCAGGCTTTTAAAACTTATTTTTAACATTTAGTCATTTATTTTATGTGGGATCTGTATACCACATGGGTGTGTGGTGCCTACAGAGGTACCAGAATAGGGCATCAGATTCCCTGGTACTGGTTTAAGGATAGTTGTGAAACACCACGTGAGTGCTGGGAATCCTAGGTTGTGGTGCTCTTAACTGCTGAGCCTCCTCTCCAGTCTCAAATCTAAGTTTTTTAGGGCTTCAGGTTTTTAACCCTTGTACCTGAACTTTTTTGCAGGGCAATTTTTTTTTGCCACAGGGGTGTGGGGGGGATCTGAATCAAACAGAACTGATTTTAAGCAGAACTGGTGGACCGTTTCTCTGTTATTTCTCAATACACTAGTTTTCGATTGTGACATTTCCTTATCTGTCTCTAGCTTCTCAATTCCTTCCACACACATCTTCGGCACGCTTCGATTTTATCTTAAATTTAAAAATAAATTTCTAACTTTCAGTTTTGTGGGTGTATGCCGGTGGCCTCATGCATACAGCCGTACGTTGTGCAAAAACACTTGGAACTGGGATTCTAAAATGATAAGCGATGCAAAGTATAAAGGAGAACATAGTATATGTTAAAAGCAGGATCAGTGGAAAATACTCGTATCTTTCTGAGGGAAGAAATAACTCTGGGGAAAAACAGCTGGGAAATGAAGAGGCACATTTAGGACTGAAAGGCACAGTCAATGATCTTAGGCAATTCTCCAAGGTTTAAAGTAATGGGGCACTTAGGACACGATAGGTTTCTCTCTGGAAAGAAAGGTTGTACCTTTGTTTACCAAGAGCTAGTCATTCAGTCATTGAAATTCTGAGGGGTATTGGGGAAGGATGGGGTGTACTGTATTGGAACTGCATTACAAAGATAAAAAGAACTAAAAGAACTCAGTTCCTGCCCTTAACCACACCTAGTTTTTCCTTGAGATAGGTGTTACCAGGCCTTTAGCCATAAGAACCAATTGAAACCTTAGCGGACCATAGGCTTCACAGAGGAAGCGAGTTGTGGGCTGGGAACCAACAGAGCTGTTTCCAATTTTGGAAAATGAATTGAGAGCGAAATACATCATCCAGAACAGGAAGAATTAAGACTAAAGAGACTTGGACGTGTTTGCCAGCAAAGAGTCCCGTTTGCAAATAACCTATGCAACCCACGCGGGTCTGTGTGGTTCGTCTCGTTGACTCGCCACATTGAGTAATTGCTAACAGCTGCCCATGCATATTCAGTTAACTGACGAAATTTTGCACACGCACTTTTAGGGCCCGGTAGCGTAGGTGTGTGCGGAGATCCTCGAGGCTTCCCCTCATCTTTTTAAAGGGAGAAGAAAAACATTCAAATTAGCGGGAAGGCGGTTAACACCCGCAGCCTCGACTCTACAGAACGTACCGCCGCTTGCCTCGGATTCACCGGGCACGTCCCCCGAGGCGAGGGGCCTAACAAACACCAACCGCCACGGGCCCCGCAACCGCTGCAGAGCCGCGCGCTGCGGGCGTTGCGCCGTCCGGACCTGAAGCCAGGCGAGGATCCAGGTTGGCTGTCGACGAACAGTTCCTCCAGCCAATTGGAAGCCAGATCGACTTTTCCCTTCGCCAATAGGAAGCGGAACCTCGGCGAAGGGGCGGGAACCCTTGGCCGAGGGATTCGATCCCGCCCGGCGGCAGTCGAGGCGGGGAGCGGATTAGGGAGGAGGGAAGACCGGAAGCCACGGCTCCCGCCCCATCCTTACTTTGGCGTTCCCCCCGGGGGCTGGGAGCTTGCGAAGCTGGCGGAGGGAGAAGCCGGAGGCTGGCTGGGAGATAAAGGGAAGCGTCCCCTCAGCCCGCGCTCCCTCCTCAGCCACGGGCTCCTGGAGCGCGCCGCCGAGGACGCCGGGGCCGCTCTGAGCCGCTCTGAGGAGGCGCAGCCCGGGGTGGGGAGCGATCGGCGACATCTGAGGCCCGTCTCCCACGCCACCTCGACCGCCGCCATGTCCTCCACCTCCTCCTCCCCTAAGGAGGAGACGTACGAAGAAGAAGAAGACCGGGAGTTCGAGAGCCAGGCCAAGCGCCTCAAGACCGAGGAGGGAGAGATCGTCTACTCGGCCGAGGAAAACGAGAATCGCCAGGAAGCGACGCCTCAGGCGGGCAGCGATAGCGACGGCGGCGGCGGCGGCGAAGGAGGCAGCGGCGGCGGCGAAGGCGACGGCGAGGAAGGCGACGGCGGAGAAGAAGAAGGGGACGAAGGCGACGACGGCGATGAAGGAGGTAGCGGCGGCGACGAAGGCGGCAGCGGCGGCGGCGGCGGCCCTCGGAGCATGCCTCAGTCCATGGTAACAAAGCGCGGCTCGGCGTCTCCCTCCGGCAGGGCCCGGGCGGCGGGGCTCGGGCCTGGTCGCGTGGATACGGAGCGTGTCGTTGGGGACCCGGGGTCTATTCTTTGGATTGGGCGCTTAAACGTCTCTCGAATCGTGACGGTGGCGACGCCGTCCTGAGCTCGGGCTTGGGGAGTCGGCCTCCGGGCCCTGAACTTGGGGAGGGAGGGTCGCGCGCGGGGTGGGGGGCGGCGGGGGCGGGTGTCGCTTCCGCTCCGGGAGCCCGTGCAGCGCGCCCTCGGCGGGATCGGCTCTCTTTGTTAGTTGAATAACTCTGCTTGTGCTGGGGACCCGGCTGGATACGACCCCTCGGGGCAGCATCACAGCAGGGCTTTCCTGACCTCATCTCCTAGAAAGCCCCGACTAAATGTTAAAAGACGCCCTCGTGCCCTAAACTCTAGTTCCCTTGCTAGGGGTTTTTTGTTTGTTTTTCTTTTTCCTTGCTTGCTTTTAAGAAGTGTTTGCGGTCACGGAGTCCAAGCTGGGCTACCTACTTTTTGGGCGGTGGCTCAAGACCGTTTTCACTTATAAAATGTTACAAAAATGTGTGGCCACCGTGTGTCCCTGCTTTCAAGTAAAACGTTCGCTAGTGACTTGAGTTCTTCATTGGTAAGTGTACTCCCAAGTTTCTCCCCAAGGAAGAGGAAAATGAATTCAGAACTGTATTAAATACTTTCCTCGAATCCTCAGTGGGAAATGTTTGCTGGAGACGGAAGGAATGTGAACAGCATAACCCACAGCTTCAATTCTGTGCAGAGTTAAAGGAAACAAAAGCCATCTGAACGGTAGTCTCTGGTTGGAGCCCTGTCTTGAGGGCTTAAGATACTCTTTAAACATTTACATGAAGTTATGCATGTATTCCACCATTAAGGTGTTTCCAACCCTTTTAATCAGAGGCAAAATGGTTACGTGTGCTCATACAGAACAAGCGCTCATGGCAACCTCATAAGTTGGATCCCTTGGGGGTAGAGTTACAAGTAAAGTTGTGAGTCATCTGACCTGGGTGCTGGGATCAAACTGGTCCTCTGTGCAAGAGCACTGTGTGCTTTTCTGATGAGGTCTTTCTTCGGCCCCTGTATGAATTTTTTACAAAATTTAATTACATTCATCTGTATGCGTTCATTGAAGTGTGCGTATGTGGAGGTCATGAGACAACTACTTCCATCATGTGAGTCCTGGGGGTTGAATTTCGGTCACTGACAGGCAGCACCTTCACCACCTGAGCCATCTCACTGACCTAGTTTGAATTTTTTATGTAGAGATTCTGATGTTTTTAGACATGAAAATGAGATTGGTAGATTTGATCACTTTTTTTAAAGTTCTTTTTTTTTCCTTGCTGTGACTACTCTTCAACTGATTCTTGAAGGCCTTTTAGCTGCTATCAGGCAGTTTATTTGCAGTTATTTTTGGCTTTTTTGTCAACCTTTAAATACTCAGAATGTAACTTGGGAGTGTGAATAAAGGAGAACGACTCTTAATATCACTATCAACTATTGTAAGAGTTGGAAATAGAATTATTATAAACGAGGTTTTGGTCCTTTTGCCAAAAGCCTTGGTTGTTTGTGAAAGACACTAACAGTTGGCAGGAGAGATGGTGGCTCAGAGGGTAAGAGTGCTTGCTAATGCCTGTTTCAGTTGCCAGAGCCCACATGGTGGATGTTGTCCTCTGACTTGTGTATATATATATACAAGCACAAGCACACACACACACACACACACACACACACACACACACACACACACACACACACACACACACACACACACGAACGAACGATAAAAATCTTTGTTTTAGAAATGGGTTATGTTTGAATAGGGAGAAGTATGTAATTAACATATGCCGAACAATTGGAAATGCAATTGGGCAAGGTATCAGTCTAATCACAGCATACAGTTCTTGTGACCTTGAGAAAGTCAGTTAACTGTTACTCTTCAGTTTCCTTAGCCTGTAAAATATGAAAGTCAAACTGTGTGCTTTTCTTACTTGAAGCTGTAGTTAACTAAATGCAGTTTTTAAATGACCAAAGCAGAAACCAATATATCAAGTTGCTGGTCATCTGTGAGCATTTACAGCAGGTGCTTTCATTTAATTGCATAGCTAGAGCTAGGGCTGTAGTGTGATGGCTTCAGTGATGTGCTTGACTAGCATGTATCATTTTTTGACCCTATCAGCACTTTGCAATAAAATAATTTGTAAATTTAATACTAGAGTTGAGGGCTAATTCATGTGAAGTTTGGTGAAGACTCATTTTTCCCTTAAATTTTTTTTTTTTTCTTAATTCTTACTTTGTGTACCTTGGTGTTTTGCCTGTGTGAGGAGGTTAGATCTTGGAGTTATAAACAGTTGTAAGCTGCCATGTAGGTGCTAGGAATTGAACTCAGGTCCTCTGGAAGAGCAATCGGTGCTCTTAACCACTGAGTCAGCTCTCCAGCCCCCACTTAAAAATTTTTCTTGAAATTTTCAGTACTATTTTGAAGTCAATGTAGTTATGAAGCATGTACATAATAAAATTATCAAAGTAGAGTCTAGTGCTCCATCATGTTGAAATAAGTTTTTCATTTACTCAAGGCATTAGCCCAACTTCAGTGGTAGGTCCTTAGTCTATAGAAGAAATACATCTGTGATAAAACTGTCAAAGTAGATGCAGATTAAGTACAGTGATGAATATCTTATCAACTCCAGTTGGAAATTTGTGTAGTGATCTTATTTAAGATTTAAAGGAAACCTACTGTTTGACTTTTCATGACATAATAACTAAGTTTAAAGAAGAATGTGAATAAGAACAGTTAAAATGGGAGTGGATCTGGAGTAATGGTCTCAGTGTTTGAAGATAGAGAAATAGGAAGACTGGATGTGGTACATGCTTGTAATTCCAGTACCCAAGAGTTGGGGGGGGGCACGAGGGGTGGGCACAGACTGCCTAGAGTTCCCAATCAAAACTCTGAAAGGAGGGAGGGAGAGGAGAAAGGAGAATGAGAGGGGGTGCGATTGAGATTGATTGATTTGCATGTTGGGTAAATAAGATACCTCTCAGTGTTCCTGGTGCTTTTTCATAAAGCAAACATTTCCAGGGTTTTTTGATTCACTGGGTTTTGCCTTTGAACAAAGCTTAATTATGGAGGTTCATACTATGTATTATAGTTACTATGTTCTTTTGGAATAAATAGCTTGTGATTTTTAAATTTTACTTTTGAGACATGTTCTCACTGTATACTCTTGACTGGCTTGAAACTCAGTAGAGATCCACTTTCTGCCTCCTGTGTGCTGAAATTAAAGAGGTGTTACTATGCCTGACCAATTTATTTTTTTATTGTGTTTGCCTGCATATCACTGTATGCCTGTCTAGTGCCCATGGAGGTCAGAAGTCCTCAGATCCTCTGGTACGGGAGTTAAAGATGGTTGTGAGCCACTGGGTGGTGCTGGAAGCCTAACTAACTTGGGTCCTCTTCAAAAGCAACAAGTGCTAAGCCATCTCTGAATCCTCCATAAGTAGCAGTCTTAAATTTGGCAGGCATAACCTTCAAATTCATTACTTCCTATATCTTTTAATTTTAAAAAATTACTTCACTGCCAAAACCAGTTATTTGCCAATTTAATTTAAAGACCAAGTTTTTTGTTGTTTTTTTTTTAAAGATTTATTTGTTCTGTATACTGTGTTCTGTCTGCATGTATGTCAGCATGCCAGAAGAAAGGGCCAGCTGGTTTTGAGCTATTATGTGGTTGCTGGGAATTGAACTCAGGAGCTCTGGAAGACAGCCAGTGCTCTTAACCTGTGAGCCCAAGGACCAAGTTTTTCATGTATTGTGTTCAATTAATGAGTAAATAGGCAAATCAAGGACTGAGTGATAGCCAGGCAGCTGTAGTCCCAGGTACTCAGGAAGTTAAAGAGTCTGTAGGATTACTGGAGCCCAGAAGATCAATAATACCAAGCTGGGCAATGTGGTGAAACTATGTCTTAAATCCGGGTACAACAGCACATGTCTATAATCCTAGCAATTTTAATACTCCTAAGGAGACAGACACAGAGGGATGATCGGTGGGAGGTAAGCCTGGGCTACATATCCTGTCTCAGAAAACCAAAAAAGGTAAGGAATAGAGTGGCAATTGGGAATAGGCAAGATAATCAGTAAAGACTAGCCTTAAATGCATGGTGAGTTTGAGGTTGGCTTGGTCTCTAACATATCCAAATAACAGTAACAACAGTGGCCCAAACAGAAAGCTCCAAAAGGGAAGAAAAAATACCTAAATAGCCAAAAATCATATAAGTTAGGTAATTTGTTTGCTAATAAGGTAACTATTTAGGAATTTCAAATGTTAATAAAATAAACTTGTAACTTGTAAGGTACTAAGATAATTAGATGAAATTGTTGCCCCTAAGATTTCCAAATAAAAGATTATAGTCATTTAGAAAAACAGTTCGATTGGCTTGTGAGAATATGTCTGAGACTGCTCTTGAGTGGCTGTTTAGCATGGTTATGACCAGACAAACCACAAACTTGTAGGTGGGTACCCACTGAGCCTCCATTATAGTTTGACCCAATTTATCTAAAGAAGGGATTGAAAAATTTGCTTTAAAAAAAAAAGGCATATGTATATTGAAAGGATGCTTGCATTCACCTGGGTTATATACACCTGAAATATTACTTCTGACGCTGGGAATAGATAAAACAGAACACGAGAGAGAGCCTAGCTACCAAAGAATTGAAATGGAAAGATTGCTGTAGGAGAAAAGCTTTTAAAATGATCCCTTAAGCTAGGGTAGACATGCTGAAAGTATTAGTAGGTATGAAGTCTGGCCATGAACCATGAATGATGGTGATATAATGATGAGATTGTGGATCTTTGCAGCCACATATGCTTTAGTTTGCATGTAGATAGAGATTACCAATACTAATTTATTTACCCACTGGTTTAGAAATGATGCAATAGGATAATGTCAGGCTCAGTGGTAGAATACTTGTCTAACATGAGAGAAGTGTATTCCTTGATACAGCAGCTACATATATAATACATGCCTGATTTTAGGGAGGTAAAAGGCTTTGTGTTGCAGAAGATTTCAGATTTCTTGTCACAGGTATATATCAAATTGAAAAAAATAAGTAATTTAAGAAGAGTGTTAATGGTTGGGATATTGTGCTTCTCTTGTGTGCATGAAACCTTGGGTTTGGTTTTCTGTGATGTATAAACAGGCTATTTTAGTGCATATCTATAATCTTAGCAGGAAGATCAGAAGTTCAAGGCCATCTTCTACATAACAAGTTTGAAGCTGGCCTTGAATGTATGAGATCTTGTCTTTTTAAAGAAATTAACATTTTCAGTAGAAGGGAGGATAGAAAACTAAGCCTTGGAGGGAGTGGTAGAAATATAATTTGAAAAAAAAAGATGAAATTGTTGTATTAAAGAGATGGGAATCTGGTATGGCAAGGCAGCATATTCCCCACCAGTAAGGAGGTTGGTGTGTTCTGGGCTAGCCAGGGCTGCATAGTGAGACCCTATCTCAAACAGAAGTATGTATGGGAATATACTTAAAGTTAGAGAAATGCCAGGGTAGATATTTAAGAATGGTAGATTGATTGGGAATAAGGAAGGTACAGGGGTATGAGGGTTTTTTGTTCGTTTGTTTTTTGCCTTGAGATTGAGGAAAATCACCTTTCCGACCAAATGCTACATTATAGTTACATCGCCCAACTAATTCTTTTATAAGTTCTTTTAAAATTTTTCCATGACACAATAAAAAATTTTGGGGTACAGACTCATGATTTGTATATAATAATCGGAGCAGGAACATCTTCATGTCCGTCAGCTTTTGAGAATGACTTTGGTATAAACAGTGTCTACACAATTCTTTTGAGGGATTAAAAAAAATTGGTCTGTAATTCATTTTTTGTGAAAAGACCAATTTGAAAACTAGCCATTTTTTGCACTTTATTCATCATAGTCATTATTCATGATGGGCAATTCTTAGAGAAGAACTGGCAACGGTAAAGGCCAAGTTACTGCCAAGATACAGAAAGAGGGAGGCTCTAGAGGCAAAACTGAATTCAGAGGTGAATTTTCTTATGTCAAAGATTTTTTTTAATTGGATTATCATTGGTAGAATTCTTTGAGTATAGAAGGTGAATTTTATAATAGAATAAAAAGTGCAGTTAGAAGCTAGGTGATGGACAGTTGGAGAAGTATGAAAACAGACAGATTTGCCTAATTGAATTAATTATTTTTGTCTTACCAAAATGGTAAAGGTTATGTAAAAGAACATCATTATTGTTAGGATGTTGAGCTGTTTAGTGAAGTATTGTGATGCCCACAACCCCATTTCTTTTAATTTAAGGGTAAAAGTGTTTGTCTATTCAGATACAAAATACAGTGGTAAAATCTCCTGGGGGTGTGTACAAACAATATTGAGTGTTTTAGGAAATGAGCTATGAAATTATTACATTATATAATATGCAAGACAAACAAAAAGGTATACAAAAAAAGCACCCATGAAGCTCCTACCTACTTCAGTAAATCAAACATTGCCTATTACTGTAACAGCTCCCTTCCTGGCTTGAACACTTTTTAAAGAAACTTATTTTGTACACACAAACACTTCCCTATATCTACTATGTGTCGTTTTGGGGATAGGACTTTGGTGTCAGACTTTGTCACCACTTTGTCAGGTGGCAAGTGCTTGTGCCTTTTATCTACTGAGCTGACTTGCTGTTCTCAAGATGAAATTTAAAATTTCAAGACAGGTGAATCTCTGAATTCATGGCCATCTTGGTATACACAAGAAACCCAATCTTGAAAAACCAAAGCTGGGATTTAGTAACTTACTAGAAATAAAAATTTCAAACCATCCATTCAGTTTATCTTATTTTTCAAGTTCATTTGTAAGTTGTGAATTGTCATTTTGTGTGTGTGTGTTTTCTTTATAATGAAGAGTTGAATTTACTAAAAGATGCAGCTTAGACTTTTGAAGTTAACTGAACATTATTTTCTCTTCTAGGAAGGAGGTGGAAGTCATCATAAAGTTTCTGTATCCCCTGTTGTTCATGTTAGAGGACTCTGTGAATCTGTGGTGGAAGCAGACCTTGTGGAGGCGCTGGAGAAATTTGGGACAATATGGTAAGGACAACAGAACTTAATAGACATTGAAAATAATGTGGTAATACAAACCTTACTTGATAAACAAGTTGATGTTTAGTATCGTATGTATTGTTTGTCTGTATGCTTTTCTGTGGGAAAGAAACTTCTCCCAAATTGGAGGTCGGAGGAGTGCTGTCCTCCTTATATAGGACAGGCTGGCCTGGAACCTTGTCTTCATCTTGTCTTGACCTGTTGAGTGCTAGGATTGTAGGTGTCTGCCATCTTTGAAAACTTTTTTGGGGGTGGGAGGGTTGGGACAGACTTTCTCTGTGTAGTCCTGACTATCTTGGAACTCGTATGTAGACCAACTGGCCTCAAACTCAGAGCTCCACCTGCCTCAGTCTCCCAAGTGTTGGGATCAGAAATGTGCACTACCACCTGATTGTTTTAACTTTTAAAATTTACTTCTTCATAGTGTGTGGAGGTCAGAGGATAACTTGAGGGAGTTGAATCTCTCCACCATGTGTGCCCAGGAATTAAAGTTAGTTCCTTAGGTTGTCCCCTCACCCAGTGAGGCCCCTTGCCAGGCCCACCTTAGGAAACATATCAGCCAATTAATATGTTATGTGTTCTGCTGCTAGGGACACTAGTGCCAGGCAGACACTCGGCCACTGAGCCTTAAGCTTGTTTTTGACTTTGTTGGAGTGATTAGTAGGTGCTTATGTTGACCTATCACCTGTCACTCAACATGTTTGTAGGTAAAAAATTCGATGGTATTGAGATGACAGTACTGACAGCTCATGCTCATTGGTCCTTTGGTTTCTCCCTTTGCTGAAATTCTCCCCTTTCTCTGTCTTTATGTGAAGTCACTGGCCTGGGAACTTTGGGTTTACTTGTTATAGTTAATGTTTTATTTTGAGTACAGCCCTGGCTCTCCTTGAACTCACTGTAGGCCAGTTTGTCCTGGAACTCACAGTGATCCACCTGCCACTGCCTCCTGAGTGCCAGGATCAAGGTGTGCTTTGATCACATCGCCCAACGAGAAAGAATTTTATATGACCAAATCTAAAATAGGCCAGTTTACCTTTGTTTTTAATTTTTCCAGGGGCTGTTTTTAACTTGGCAACAAAATTTATGTATTATTTGAGAGGCATTTATTTTTAAATTATTTGCTTTTTTAAAGATTTGTTTTCATGTATAAGTGTTTTGTCTTCGTGTATGTGTGGTTCCCACAGAGATCTTAAACTAGAGTGTTGAACCTCTAGGAACTGGACTTGCACTTGGGACTCACCATGTGGGTGCCAAGAACCGAACCCAGTCCTCTATAAGAGCAGCCAGCTCTTAATGCTGAGCCATCTTACCCCTCCTTTATTTATTCAGTTTTTAAATAACAGACCTGATTCTGAGTGGTTTACTATTTTACTTATAAAAGACTTTAAAACTTTATTAAAGAATTTTCTAGAAATCTAGAAGGAATGTTTTCTGGGATTTAATTTATATTTCGTACTTATAGTTGATACAGCTTTAAATCAAAGACCTTACTGTTTCACATTTTTTAGTGATATGGGTGGGGATAGCTAACCAGCCTCTTAGGTCAGCGTATACTTATTACCTGCTGTGTGCCAGGCTCTGTTTCTGTCTTCTGGGGATATAAAATTGTGTGAGGCAGGTTCTGTAGAAAATAGAGAATAGTTATCCATGGAGATCCTATAGTATGCTAGGCTGTTTGCCAAGCAGTTTGTACATAGTAACTCTAGTATTGACTACTACTCTCCAGTATTATAGATGAGGAAAGTGGTAACTTACTGAAGTATAAAATGATGTGCTTTGTTTTGTTTGTTGATTTGTTTGATTTTCATTTACTAATACTGCACTTTTGTCAGTTTCTATATGAAGCTGTGGGCCCTGGGTGCCTGTTATGCAGAGTGGTTTGAGTACCTGACCTGATGTGATTTTTATTTTTTAAAGACAAGGTTTTTCTGTAGCAGCCTTGGCTGTCCTGGAACTCACTCTGTAGACCAGGCTGGCTTTGCACTAGAGAGCCATCCCCAAGTGCTGAGATAAACGTCCAGAACCACCATGCCAGATGGTTTTTGTTTTGTTTTGTTTTATATGATGAAACCATGTTGGTTGCATATCAAGACAGTTGAAAGTTCTTATTCCTATCACTTAGGAATATGATGTCCAGTTGTAAAACATGCACTGTGATTTTTCTCTTTTCTTCCTTTTTAAAAGAATTTATTTAGTTAGACAGGGTCTCCCAATGTAGCAGCCCTGGTTGGCCAGGAATTCACAGTATAGGCCAGGTTGGCCTTAAATCCACAGGGATCTTCCTGGCTTTGCCTTTTAAATGCTTGCTTTTTGAGTGCTGAGAACACTCCATTTATCATCATTTTGTATATTATTAAAATATATTCCCTTCAAAGGAATATATTTTCAAGTGAATACCTCATCATCCTCTTGCTCATAATCAAGCATGATTATTGTATTCTAGTGGTTGTCTTTTCATGGACTTTTATATTTTGGAGTAAAATACTCAGATGAACTTTGGTCAATCTATGGTTACTTCTGTTTGTTTTTAATAAGATAAAATTAATTGTTACTTCTTAGTTACTGTTATGTATTTCTGCTATTTTCTTTTTGAGGTGGGCTGGCTTTGAACTTTCAATCCCCTTCTGCCTTCATTTCCCAAATACTGAGATTGCAGCTTTTGCCACCATGCCCAAAGACTTGCTTTGCTGTTTAAGTATGGGTTTTGCTTGCTGACCTTCTGTGGAGTTCTTAGTTTCTGTATCTTGATTATTCCAATTACTGTGTGGGAGAGGTATAAGTGGTTGATAACGGAATTGGGCTTGAGTGGAGATGAATAAGCTTTCAGTCATGGGGCCATTCAAGTGTGCTTTTACTTGACTAAGCAATGTTGTATTTTGATATTTCTTCCTTTTCAGCTATGTGATGATGATGCCATTTAAACGACAGGCTCTAGTGGAGTTTGAAAATATAGACAGTGCCAAAGAGTGTGTGACATTCGCTGCAGATGAGCCTGTGTACATTGCTGGCCAACAGGCTTTCTTCAACTACTCTACAAGTAAAAGAATCACTCGGCCTGGAAACACTGATGATCCATCAGGGGGCAACAAAGTTCTGCTGCTCTCTATTCAGAATCCTCTTTATCCAATTACAGTGGTGTGTATTTAGTAAAACAAACTACTTCTATAACTGCTACCCCGTGTGTAGCTTTCTTAGCTGCAACTAGATTTTTGTTTGTTTTGTTTTTGAAACATGATTAAACCCTGGCTGGCTTGGAACTTGCTGGGCCTAGACCAGCTTGGCCTGGAAGTTAGAGATCTGCTTGCTTCTGTCTCCTAAGTGCTAGGATTTAAGATGTGCAATGACATGCTTGGCTTTTTTTTTTTTCTTCTCTTCCTCTCTATTGTATGGGTGTTTTGCCTTTATATCTGTTCACATTTGTGTAGTCTCCTTGGAAGAGAGCATCATAGCTCCTCTAGAACTAGAGTTACAGGAGGTGTGAGCCATCTCTAGCCCAGTGGTTTTCAACCAGTTAATCATGGTCCCTTTTACAGGGGTCACATCAGATATTTTGCATATCAGATATTTACATTGTGGTTCATAACAGTAACAAAATTAGAGTTATAAAGTAGCAACAAAAATAATTTTATGCTTGGGGATCACCATAGTATGAGGAACTGTATTAAAGACTTGAAGCATTAAAAAGATTGAAAACCACTGGACTATCCCCACTCTTTACCTTTTAAACAGTGTGGTTAATAGCTGGGTATGGTAGATTCCATACCATTCCATTCCAGCACTCTAGAGGCAAAAGTGGGTAGATCTCTTATTTCCAGGCTCTCCTGGTCTGTGGCTAGTTAGGTCCTCATAAGAAATGTTGAGTAATTATGAGGAATGATATCTTTAGATTTTTACTTTTTAGATAAAACTATATTTTTAATGTTTTTCTAAATATAAAAAATAAATATTTCCCCCCCTCTTCATAGGATGTTCTATATACAGTATGCAACCCTGTTGGAAAAGTACAACGTATTGTTATATTCAAGAGAAATGGCATACAAGCAATGGTTGAATATCCTTTATGTGTAAATGTGTTACTGATGTATAGAAGTGTTTGTCATTCATAACTTTTCTGCTTGAGCATTTCTAGGCAAGTGGCACTTTTTCCTTTTAGAGCAATCTTCTTGGCTTAAATTTGGCTTTTTGTTTGTTTTTCTTTATTTTGAGAGAGAGAGTTTGTAACCCTGGCTGGTAATCAACTCAGAGAAAAGCCTACTTTCTGAGTGCTGAGTTTAAAGGTGTGTACCATCATACCCTGCTTATTTGTACTTTAAAAATGAAACTGCCCCACTCTAGGGGAGTTTTACTATTTTCTTTAAAGTAACTTTGTACCATAGAACAGTTTAAGGTGCTGAGGATTGAACTCAGGTTGTACATGCAAGGCCAAGTACTCTTAACACTGTGTTAACACTGTGTTACTTCCTTGGCCCTATTCTTAAATTGAGAACAAAATAATTTTGTTTCCAGGTTGTAGATTGCACTTCAGGAAGAGGATAGACCCTGCTCCATGCTCAGCTCTGTAGTACTTCTAGTGATTTGGAGAGGTGAAGGTAGATAATGTTGATGGTGCTTCCTTGTTATTCTTAGTCTTTCTTTATAAGTAAAGATTTATCTAGAAATTTTATTTTGAAAAACATTTCCAAAAACAGAGTTATAGTTTTGGTTATTTTTTTTTAATTCCTGGGGATGAAGAACAGCTAAATTTAAGAAATCTTCAACCGCATTTCCTTAATAGAGCTTTATGTTTGAATCGGTTCTTTGTGCCCAAAAAGCTAAAGCTGCACTGAATGGAGCTGATATATATGCCGGATGTTGCACACTAAAAATCGAGTATGCAAGGGTAAGTATTTATTCTCATTGTCTACCAAATATTTATGCTTTGGGTATTCAATTTAAATTTATCTATCTTATTTACTTTCAACAGCCAACTCGTCTAAATGTTATTAGGAATGACAATGACAGTTGGGACTACACTAAACCTTATTTGGGAAGACGAGGTAGGTATTTTACAAATTTTAGAATGTACTTGGATCTGCTGAGAAATTTTTACAAGCAGTTATTTTTTTTTCTGAGATGAGCTAGTTAATGAAAATTGTTGCTGAATTTTGTTGCAAAAGCCCGTGTAATGCTGGAAATTAACCTTGGACATTAGTGCCCCCTACTGGTATGTGCTGAGCTTATTTATATTTAGTTCAACAAGGAGCCCTCACATACAGGCACGCCCGCAGTTCAAGGACTTGCATTTCTCCAAGCAGCTCTCTCTCTTTGGAGGAGAGGAAACTGATTCAGAATATTCCTTACAAACTGCAAACTTGCACACTGCTTCTCTATGGAAAGGACTTTTCCCCCAAGCTGGACGAGGCATTAAGAAGGATAGAGGACTCCGGCAGGCTGACTCTACACCTCATCATGCACAACATCGGCATCAACAAAAAGCCCTCTGAAAAACTCAGACTCGCAATTCACCTTGACTGCATACTACATGCACCATCACCCCAAGTTTTTAAAGGACGACATTTAACAGTACTTCAGACTTGCATGGGATGAACACCATGATAGACTGTGCCCATTTATTCAAGTTGTATGTATACTGATCTGATTTCCCTTAAGGTTTCAGTTGTAGAATTTAAGATTTTCTCATTTATGAAAACTAGACATTTTGCAATGTTGTAAAGTTCACTGACCATTGATGTAACTGTTTCAGCTTAGATTCAAATTGTTAATTGGCTTTTAACAGGGGTCAGTTTATCTACAGGTTTTGGGAATTTATATGCTCAACCAATTCACACAAGCATTAAAGATTTAATGTGGATTAGAAAGGTGTGGATATGGCTGGGGATAAACAGGTCAGTTGTAGAGCATGTGCTTAGCATGTATAAGCCCCTGTGTTTGATCCTCAGTACAAAAAAGTGCACATTTGTTGCATTTAAGTTACTTTGGTTTTTTGTTTTTTCCTAATTATGAACACTGAACAGATTCTAACAAATGAAAAGGTTCATTATATGTAAACGATGTTTTTCTGTGTGGTTTGGTTTGTGTAAAGTGGCTGTTTTATAAGTTGTCATATTTTGTAACAATTTAAGGTTTTTCTCTTATGTTAATTTATGTAACCAGAAAACTTAACTTTTCAAATATAGTTGAAAGCATGTCATCTTCAAGGTAGAATATATTTAAATTTGATAAATCTGAAAGTCAAGAGCATTTCACATTTGAAATGCATTTTTACCAATAGCCTATAAATGCTAAATTTCATTAGCAGAGACTTCACTGATAAATTGTTCAACTAACTGTGGTAATTCTGGAATATATAAATTAAAATGTTGATCTTGTAAAAACAAGGGGGCTTCAGTATTGGCTACATTTCAACTACAATATTAATATTTGAAGCACATGTTAGAAAAACTCAAGATATGTGTTTAAGTCGGCTTGAAAAACTATGACACCCAAAATATCTTGAGCAGTTAGTACTCAATAGTGCATGCACTTCAGTCGAAGGAAAGAAAGAAAAACATAATGTGATCCTTTGCATGCTTAAATACTTAGGACTTTTTGGGTGATTGGCTTCTATAGCTCTCAATTTCTTGGAAATCATTTCATCTTATGCATGGAATTGTAAATAGGTTTGTTTTGTAAAATGTAGCTTTGTTATATCCCTAGTTTTGATACTTCTGGAAGCTTGCTTGGTCTATGCTTGGTGCAATTGAATCCAATGCTGAAAAACAAATCCTTAGGAACTCAGACAACAGTACAAATGGTTGATGAGAAATCTACATTTCTGCCCACTGACAAAATTGAAAACTTAAGTTTTTATTTACTCACTTGAAATAATTTGGGTTTCATTTATGTTACATATATTGAAACACTTAGAGATTCTCTCTTTTCTCTCTCCTCTCTCCTCTCTCTCTCCTCTCTCTCCTCCCTCTCTCCAAGCAAGGCAGGGTTTCTCAGCGTAGCCTTGACTGCCTTGGAATTTGCTCTGTAAACCAGGCTAACCTGGAACTTTAGAGTTCTTCAGGCCTCTGCCTTCCTAGCAACGGGATTAAAGGTGTATGCCATCATGCCTAGTGAAACATTTCTAAATTTTACACAAAGCCAGCTTAGTTGTTCCATGCAATTTACTTAGAAATGTGTAAGGTAGATATTTAATAAAATGTAATTCAAGGAAGTAAGGTAATTTATATTTATGCTTTTAAGAAAAAAATACTGTTAATTTCTTAATTTTTATCAACAGGTAACTAGCTCTCTGGCTAGACTTGTACCTTATAAACATTCCTGTAGTGATCTAAGCTTGACTCAAGTTGATAGGTCCGTTAAACTTATTTATCCTGGCACTTTGGAAGAGAGGCAAAGAATCAGGAGTTTTAAAATCAACCTGAGTGACATATGAGACCCTGTCTCAAAAACAAAACAATAGATAATAGATAAAAAGAAGGCTAAAGGATCTTCATATATCTCTGCTAAAGAAATCCTCATTAAAATTCAATTTTGAAAATACATTTATTTTTTAAAAAATGATTACAAGCCATGCTGTGGTGGTGCACCCTCTTAGTCCCAGCATTTGATACACAGAGGCAGGCAAATTTTGGAGTTCGAAGCCAGCCTGGTCTACAGAATGAGTTCTAGGACTGCCAAGACCACATAAAGAGACCCTGTCTCAGAAAAACTATAACCAAAAGCCTGATTACGTTTTATTACAGAGAATTCTTAGCCTGAACTCCAGGGAACTCTTCCAAATGTTATACAAAATTTATATATTGTATGTATGTGTACCTTTTTGAGAAGAAAGTGCATAGCATTTTTCAGATTTTACTTGGCTGCACAGAGCCTAACAACACTGTAGGCTCATGGGCACAATGTTTGACTTGTCTGTTTCTTTGGTTTATGTGGTTTTATATTTAGTAGTGATTGCTTCAAGTGAAAAATATATGGCTGAAAGATATCTTGGAATTATCTTTTTTTTTTTTTTTTTTTTTGAGATGAAGTTTTACTATTTGCCTCTGTATACTAAGTATTGAGTAAAGGCATGTACTGCCACACCTATCTTCTGCTCTTTATGTATGGAGATGGTGGGTTTCTATAACTATACAGCAAATTAGTGGTTAGTTGGAATTTTTCTTTGTTAACTATCAGTAAAACTTAAATTCAGTTCTTTGGTATATTCTTAAGGAGACAATACCTGAGGGATCAGCAGACTGAGTTAATTTAAGAGAATAGGCACAAACACTGAGAAATGCTAGAAACCACGTAAGAAAAAAGGAATTATTTAGCCTATAGAAGCAGTGATTGAGGAGGTAATGTCAGTGCTTAAGTAGAGTGTAAGCTTTTAAATATGTTAGGATATGGGTGGAGTGTTGGTTTCTATTCTGTGTAGAAAGTAAATTATTTTTGAAATTTAGGTTATCTATAAATGTAAAGAAAGATAGTATTGCTGGGATTGGTTAAGTAGTGGCCAAAAGGGATGATTAAGAGATGTTTTGTTGTTGTTGCTATTTGTTTTTTAAATAAATAACCAAATAAGTTTAACTAGGTGACCTTCTTCAGTCCCTTTCATTGGTATGATAGCAGGGCTGGAATAGATAGTTAAAAATAGCCTTCTCTAGACTGGAGTGAAAGATAGTATTTCTCATCTTCCATAAACCTCTTTTGTTTAGGTGACTAAGGATGTTTTGGGCACTATAATTGGATCCGCAAACTTCTAAAAGTATTAATGTGATTTTGAAATTTGTGAACTGACAGTAGAAGTCCTGTTTTGGAAACTTGGAAGTAATTCTTTAAAAAAAAAAATTACTCAAATAAGGTTTGAGGAAATTGGCATGCCTTTTTTGAAAATGCAACTAGAATAAACATTTAGAGTATTGTAGTCACATCCAATAATGTAGCCCCCTTGGTTAGGTTTATCTTGACATATTTAAACTCTGGAGGTTGCTCATACTTCTGCTTGATGTTATGGTCAATAGAAAATGACCTATTTACGATACAACATAAGCCAGTGGTGTGCAAGTTTTCATCTCAAGTTAGGTGTTTGTAAATATGTGTATGTACATATAAAATACTCTGTGTTTACTGATTGTGAAACCATGTAATACAGGTTGTTGTTGGCTTATGCTGAAACTTCTTGAAAGAAGCCCACTTTGAAAATGTGTTGCTGTTGAAGCTAATAGTATGATTCAGGTACTGTCTTTCAAAAGTACTGCACTTACAAGCTTGTTTTAAAGACATGTATTGGTAAAAACTTGTGTACAGTGTCAAACTCTAGCATTGTGTACATTCACTTCCTGCAAAGCATCTAATCTTTTAAATTTGAAAGTGTGATTGTATTTGGCATTGATCAAAAACATAATTTTCAGTGGAATTTGTTAGATAGAATTGTGTTGAACTTTTTGGTGTTTGTATTTAAATTGGATATGGATGGATGTTTAAAATTGACCAGGAGTAATGTTTCTTTTATGAAATATATGGAAGTTTTGAATGGGTGTTTCCCATGTGAAAACTCTGTCAAGTACTTGGATCAAAATTGTTAAATCCATGTTTCTACTTTTGTGTCAGATAGAGGAAAGGGTCGCCAGAGACAAGCCATTTTGGGAGATCATCCTTCTTCGTTTAGACATGATGGCTATGGTAAGTTTGTCAAGGCAGAAGGAAGGTAGTATAGATAACTACTAGAATATTTATTTGCGTTTCTTTTTATATATAATTTTATGTGATTTGGTATTATGCCTGCATTTATTTCTGTGTGAGGGTGTCAGCTCTTATAGTTAGACAGTCGTGAGCTGCATGTGGTTGCTGAGAATAGAACCTGGGTCCTCTGGAAGAGCAGTCAGTGCCCTTAACCTCTGAGCCATCTCTCTAGCCCAGAACATTTTGCATTTCTGATGAATGTCCTATTTCTTGTCTGTGTATTTTTCCCCCAAACTGCTGTGGGATGTTCTCAAATATAATAAAAACAAATTGCTAATCACCTGATGTTAGTTTATATGAGATCAGTCCATTACAGTGTATTTTCAAGAAGTTGTCCAAAGCCTTTTTTTCTCCCTTAGGTTATTAATATGTTAAATAACTCTTGAAATAATTTGAGAGCTATTGGTGGGAGAATTGAATGCTCTCTTTTCTTTTCCCTCATTTCTGTGGTTTAGTTTTGATTTATAAGGGGTTCTAGCTTATAAGACGACCAGAAAAAATGTATTCTACTTATTAGTAAGTTTATTTTCTTTTAGCAACTAAGAACAAAGAGAAATTTTGAGTGATAAAAGCAAAAAGAATAAGTATTTGTCAAGAAAGAAGCATGGTTCTATTTAGAGATGCTTAATAGTTTTACAGTTGGTATTTTGGCTTTGGTTAAATTTGTATTCTACTTTTAAAGCCTACCTCTTTTCTAGGTTGAAAATTTGATATTATGAAACTCAAGAATAATTTTTTTGGGGGGGGGAAACTAGGTTTTAGGTTATTTTTGAAAATAGAAGTTGACAATTGTTATTAGAATAGTGTAACTGACTACATTGTTTTTTTTTTTTTTTATTTTTAGGTGGTAGTTGTTGACTTAGTTTGCTTCAAAGTGGAACAAAGTTGAACTTGATATGTTTTATGTATTTATCATATAGTCTGTTGTAAATATTTATAAATTACTTTCATAGTTAATAATCATTCTTGGAGCTTTTAGCCTACTGATTGGTATTTCTCTTTTTTAAATTAAAAATTATTTTTTTAATGTGTTACGGATGTTTAGCCTGCATGTATATCTATGCATAGTGTAAATGTCTGGTGCTGGAGGAGGCCAGAAGAATACATTTTATCTCTTGGAATTGGAGTTAGACATTTGTGACCCTCCATGTGGGTGCTAGGAATTAAACCCAGGTCCTCTGGAAGGACCAGTGCTCTTAACCACTGAGCCATCTTCTCTCCAGTGTCTTCTTTTTTAAAACTTGAAAAATGAATTTATGTCTGCGATAATATTTGTTTATGGCTTTCTAGTAATCTATATGGCAGAGGAAGTTGAAATATTTTCTTCAGTACAGGTTTTTTTGTTTTTTCATGACAGGGTCCCAATGTAGCCCTGGCTGTCCTGGAACATTGTCTGTAGACCAGGCTGGCCTCTAAGCTCACAGAGATCTGCCTGCCTCTGCCTCCCCAGTGCTGGAATAAAAGGTGTGCACTTCCAACCCCTTCACTGGTATTGTTTTGATTTGTTGCATTTTCATTTTGTGTTCATGCCAGGGGAGATCAGAGGACTGAGTTCTCCTCCATGTGGTTGCAGGAGTTCAACTCAGGTCATTAGGAGGAAAGTTGGTGTTACTTATGGAGCTAAATGTGTCGTTGGCAATCACTCCAAACAAACTAGAAAATATGAAAGAATAAATGAGAAACAAGGAACTCTCCTGTAGTATTACTGAAACTATTTCCTTTGCATAGGTTTTGAGGAGTATTGTTATCAAATATATTGTACTGGATTGGGTAGACAAATAATGTAGACAATTTGAGTGGTACGTGTTAAAAAGGGATTATTGGGATGCTGGAGTCTTGCTTTTAGGGAATAGTTGTTGTCTCTGGTGTGGATACATCTAGTCTGAGCTATGTCATTAAGACATTTGGAAATGAATTTATTCTGCTTCCTAAGAGGATTTAATCAGATGGGCTTAAAGGACAGAGACTGAATAAAAAGAGGAGGATGAAGTAAGATGAAGTGGGAAGTAGATAAGAATGTTTCCAGGAGTGCAGAGATCAATTACAGATGTGCAGATCTCAGTTCTATATCCTCAGAGCAGCAGTTAAGCAGAACAGATTTATTTGCATTTTGTGTTACATCATGGATGTTCTGAGGTAATGATCTTAAATAAGGAAATAGAAAAAAATAATTAGGAGTCAGGTATATTTTTGATTAGATTAAATTTATTCATTGCCTTATCATGGGATAAATTTTATACTAACTTACAGTTTTTGTTTTTTCTTTAAAAGACATGGTCTCACTGTGTATTCCCTGCTGCCCTGGGACTTGAGGTGTAAAAACCAAGCTGATTTTGAATTCACCATACTTAAACAGTGAGCTTTAAGCAGTCACAAGTTGCTGGCTAGCATTTTTGGATATAGTTCCTGGATCAAAGATTCTGTATTTTGAAAGGCAGGGCATGACTTCAAAATGTTGATTGTGTCACATAACATTTGAGAGGTGAAACATTAGGTGGTGGTGGTGTTTTATCAAGACTTGATCTGCTATTTAGGACTGGTTATACAGAACCATCTAAAATATGTAGATAATTAAATTCTGCTGGCTCGTGGTTGTAGTTAAAAACCTCATAGCATTTTAATTCTCGTTTTCACTGTTACTTAACCTGTATCTCATCAACATTTGTGAATTTTATTAAACTGGAGCTTAGTAGAAGTTTATTTTGCCTATTTGCTGAAGGTCATTTTACTTCCCATGGGGAAAGGAATAGTGACTTTAGTGAACTATTGTGACATAGCAGATGTTATTGGGGGGAGGCAGTATAATGCATAAAGACTTTGCAAGATGGTGATCAAAAACCTTGAGTCCTACAAAAAAATGTTATACCACAGTCTTCTTAAAATAAAGAAACAGCTTGACATTTGGTGTTTATTATGCACAAGGAAGACCCTTGTACACATTTCTAGATAATACTTCTGTAACTAATAACTTAGTAGCACCTTAGATGTTTAGGGCTTATGTTTTTACTTATTTATTGCACTGGATGAATTTTTATTGTATGTATGCTTGCGTGGGTTTATGTACATCAGGTGTAGATTCCCAAGGAGAGTGTCAGATCCCCTGGAATGGAAGTTGGAGGCAGTGGCTTACATGGGTACTGGGAACCAAGCACAGGCCTCCTGAAGAGAGCAATAAGCTCTCTTGACTGCTGGCTGAGGCAGTTTGTTTTTGAATTACAGATCTCCATTTATCTGCTTCTGAGTTCTTAATTGCTGCTAACCTACTCTGTCTACTTTGGTTTTTTGAAACAAGGTTTCTCTGTGTAGTCCTGGCTGTCCTGGAAACTCACTTTGTAGACCAAGCTGGCCTCAAATTTAGGGATTAGCCTGCCACTGCCCAGCCTACTTTTATTACCTCAGTTTTTCTCACAGTTCCATTTTGTTATACACTCAAGAAATGGCTTGAAAGTAAAATTGTAGATGTAATAAGTAGGTTTACAACTCTTAAATTTAGCAAGTTGATTCTGAAATGAACATTTTCAGTTTAAGAGAGATGTATCAGAAAAGAGATTTTTCCATTAGAATTTTAGATACTTTCTGCTGTGTTCTTTGTGGTTTTTGTTTTTGTTTTTGTTTTTGTTTTTGTTTTTTTTTAAGGGGTGGGGGAGGAAGATTACAGGCCTGTGAGATGGCTCGGTGGGTAAAAGCACTTACATGCTGTCAAACCTACCTGTGTTTGACTCTTGGAACCTACAATGGTAGGAGGAGAGAGCTGACTCCTGCAGCTGTCCTTTTACCATGGCATACACATCACACAGACAAATGAAATACTAATGGAGAATGATAGAAAACGTACATATAGGTATAGTTCTGTTTTGTTCTGTGTGTGTGTGTCTGTCTGTCTCTCTTTGAAAAGGATCTCATAAACTAGGCTGTCTTGTATAACCTAGAGTTCCAGTTCTGGATCCTCTTGCCTAACCTAACCTACTGGATTATAGATAGATGTGTGTACTGTGCCTAGCTGAATTATAGCATCATACATACATACATCAATTCAGTCTAGTCCAGCCTAGTCTTAAACCTTTTGAAAATAAAAAATTTGTATGCAGGTAAGCTGTCTATTGGGTATGATACCTATAATGATTTGTTTTCTGTATCTATATTTTAAAAATGAAGGCTTTTTATGTACATGAAATAAATTTTGAATTTTATTTGGGGGAATGAGGTTATAGCTTAGTGGCAGAGTGCTTGCTTAGAATTCACAAGGGTTCTGAGTTTTTATATGTGAAGTGCATCTACTAATTTTTATAAATGGGAATATGTGTGTGTTACTTATTATTTTGGTTACTTTTACAGGATCCCATGGTCCATTATTGCCTTTACCAAGTCGTTATAGAATGGGCTCTAGAGATACACCTGAACTTGTTGCTTATCCATTACCACAAGCTTCTTCCTCTTACATGCATGGAGGAAGTCCCTCTGGTTCCGTTGTAATGGTCAGTGGATTACATCAGCTCAAAATGAATTGTTCACGAGTCTTCAACCTATTCTGCTTATATGGAAATATCGAAAAGGTGAATATCATTTTGTTATTTGGCTAAACATCTAGTGTTTATTCAGAAAATGATACACGTCTGTCAGGAACATCTAAGTTCATTTAGTAGCAATGAACTCACATAAACTTAAAACCCATTATGTATGAACTACAGAAATTAGTAAATTTTTTTGGCTGGCAATTGATGAATATAGATTGTTAGTAGTTAAAATATGTTTTAAATTACCAGCATAATGAGCAGGGTCCAAAGCAGCAATTTAATCATCTGCTAGATATGTACTAGAGGTATGAAACCTATATAGTTATCATATTATATTAGCAGTTGTTTGACTCCTGATTTTTCTACTTTATGATGTTGCAAACATGATACATTTAATAGAAGCTACACTCTGGATTTAAAATTTCCCATACCAGCAATATGTGTTCTATAATCTTTAGAGGAACCTACAATATAATACAGGCCTGTATAATCCTGCATCATTTCAAGAGCAACAGACCAAATGTTGAAAGCCTATGGTGTTTTTTTAGCATTTAACATGTTAAACTATAGAATTTCAAAGAGCAGTTAAACTCATGGAGCTAGATATTTATAAATGTGCTTGCTTTGGAGAGGGCTTCTTATATACTTCTAAATACCATGATAATTGAATGCCATCTTATTTTTTATATTTTTTATATTTTTATGTTTTGCCTGTGTGTATGTATGTGTACCACATGTATACCTGGGCCCAGGGAAGTCAGAAGAGGGTTTTGATTCTCCTGAAAGTAGAGTTAGGAATGGTATGAGCCACCATATGGGTGCTAGGACTAAATTTAGGTATTTTGCCAGAGTAACAAGTGCTCTTAATGGCTGAGCCAGCCTCAATCCTCTTATGAGGAACAAAGTATTTTTATTTGATCTCAGTATTTGAAATTGACCCACTTTGGTAGAATGTTCCAGTAATATAATAATGTTATTTTCCCCCTTGTGATTTAAATACTCAATACTCTTTTCATAGTGATAAAAACATAAACATGTGAGTCACTGGTGTGGGAGCGGGAGAATGACCCAAAAACTTGATATTCCTAAGTCTTAGTTCACTAACTCTAAAACCCTGATAAGCAGCTCCCGAGAGTCCTAAAACAAGAGTTATCTCTTCATTATTTCATCATATTAAGAAGAGGAAGAAAATATTTAGTATGTATGTTTACAAACTACTTAAATGTTTTAAACTGCATTTTATGTGTATGGGTGTTTTTCCTATGTATACTTAGAAACTGCTTACATGTCTGGTCCCTAAGGAGGCCAGAAGAGTTAAAAAGTTGTGTCCCATCATGTGGGTGCTGGGAATTGAATTTAGATCCTCTGGAAGAGGAGCCAGTGAGTGGTTGCTCCTAACTGCTGAGCCAGTAACGTTAAGTGATGGATTGAGATGCATATCTGGTGCCTGTGATGGATCCCAGAATTGTAGTTATGGATGGTTGTGAGCCAGTATATTGGTGCTAGGAATCAAACTCTGTTTCTCCAGGAGCCACAAGTGTTCTTAACCACTGAACCTAATGGCACTTTTCTAATTTATTTGTGGGGGGAGCTGGGCTTAGAGCCCCATTAATTTATACTTGTACATACTGTATAATTATAATAACTACTAGATTTTTAAGATATTACTGGATTAAATCCAAGGATAAAGTATTGCCTACAGCAACAAAACAGTTGATTTCAAGAAAAGTTGGAAATTTCTGGTATTTCATTCAGGTATGGTATGGAGTGCTAGAGTATCCTTTAAAACTGGAAGTGGTGGAGATAGTAAATGATGAGCTTCTGATTTACTTACATTCTCTGTTCCCTTGAGGTTAATAGATAAGAAGGAAAGTATGTTCAAGTTGTCATAGTAGTTTAGGTGCCCAACATTGTACTTCCTGCTACCATGCTATCTCTAGGCTCTCTTGTATTATTTATTGCCTTCACATTTCTGAATTACTTATTACATGTAAAAATGAGGACAGCTGTGATTACCCTTCAGTCTGTAGTACCTAGCACAGTGCTTATCAAAACATACTCGATCCTCAGGTGTTTGAATTGATGAGTCTAGGCTGAGTACTTAGGGATGTAGTTTTTATCTTCATTTGATAGTGACAGTTTGGTGTAGAGGAATCAGTAGATAACAGCAGCCTTGTGATAAACCTGTGCTCCATTGTAGAGTACAGTTACAGTCTTTTAACGTCACTCAGTTTTGGTTAAGGCTATCCTGTAAATGACAGAATGCAGTTGATTCTAAGAAGTAATCTTGGGATTTTTTGTGTTTGCAGGTAAAATTTATGAAGACCATTCCTGGAACAGCACTTGTAGAAATGGGTGATGAATATGCTGTAGAAAGAGCTGTCACACACCTTAATAATGTCAAACTCTTTGGGAAAAGACTTAATGTTTGGTAATTACTTAAGTTATAAATGTTAATGTTTTGAAATTCTAGATATTTTGTAGTAGTTGAGCATACATTTGAAGGTAGCAACATTAGTATGGTTATTATTGACAAGTTGTAGGATTTATGTAATTGTTCTACTTTCCTAAAATTATGCTTGTATGTATACATGAGTGCAAGTGATGGAAGAGTCCAGAAGAGGGCCTCATATGCCCTGGAGCTGGGAAAGGGGCAATAGCAGTAAGGTCTAAACCTCTGAGCATCTCTTAATCCAGATCTCCTGGTTTTTAGTTTTAGTATCATAAAACAATGTTAAAACAGATAAGTTTGTAAATTTTCTAACGTGAGATTCAATTTGATTGTTTTTTTTTCTAATATCTAAAATATAAGTGATTTATTATAACACAAAATGAATACAAATTGGTGTATTCTGCACCTGTTTTTTCAACCAACTGCATTTGAAAAATATTTATGAGAAGAAATGGTATATGTCCAGAATGCAAACATACTATTTCTTAATATAACTGTATGTCTGGTATTAGAACTATTCCAGAGGTGATTTACTTTATACAGAAGATAATAAAATCAAGCATTATTGCATATACCTGTAATCCCAGCACTTGGGAGGTAGAGGCAGGATGATCATAAAGCTAAGGTCATCCTCAATTACATAGTAAGTTCTAGGCCAGCCTGGAGTTTTTGAGACTCTTGGCTCAAAAAAAAAGAAAAACGAAAAACAAAACCAAAAGAGTTAATAATAGAAGGTTGTGTATGGGTCAACTGTAAATACTATAGTATTTGATAGGCTTGAGCATCTTTTTTATGTTTTCCCTTGAGTACCAATTAGATACTTTTGTACTGTACTTAAAAGTATTTGGCAATAATACTTTTTATCACCTGCTGCTTCTTATCTAACAAGATATACTTTTCTATTTTTCTTTTCTAATCTTCAGTGTATCTAAACAACATTCAGTTGTTCCAAGTCAGATATTTGAGCTGGAAGATGGTACAAGTAGCTACAAAGATTTTGCAATGAGTAAAAATAATCGCTTTACAAGTGCTGGCCAAGCATCTAAGAATATAATCCAGCCACCCTCGTGTGTTCTGCATTATTATAATGTTCCACTGTGTGTCACAGAAGAGACCTTCACAAAGGTAGGCATGGAAGGAAATTGTATAGGATGTTGCTCTTTGTGTTGTGTTATGTGATACTTCTAAAAGCCTGCCATTTTGTTGCCAGAGTAGAGGTAGGTGGTGGCGAGTGTTTTTCTCTCTTGGTTTCCACCTTGTTTATATTCATGAAATTTGCTTTTAAAATTAAACTTGCTTTTTAAATTCATGAACAGTTCCTGAATTTGTCATCTTCAGGGAAGGTTCATGCTCATATTCTTTGTATGAATAGTATACACATTGCTGAAGTGAGCATTCCACACGTGCACTGCCCCTGTTCTAAAGACAGGGTCTCTTACTGGACCTAGAGCCTGCCAGTTGTCTGAACTGATTAGCCAGAAGCTTCTAGATCTTCTTGTCTTCAGAATGTGTTGTACAGCCCTAGCACTTGGAAGGCTGAGAGGCAGGAGGATTGTTAAGGCTGTCTTGGGTTACAAAGCAAGAGTCTGGCTCAAATAAAACAACAAACAGAAAAGTTACTTTTAAAGTCACCTATATAATACAACTTTGTATCCCTTTCCTATAACTTGTATGTTATGACTATTGGAGCATTTCAGGAATGGTATACTTTCTGGAGTTGTACTTCCTTTCTTCTAAAGTCTGAGAAAATGTATTATACCTTTAAAAATCTATTTTGTTATATATGAAATTATTTCTATAACTTAGAATTTTACTTTTTTCAGTTTTTTTTTTTCCCTTAGAACTTGATATTCTAAAGGCTTAAATGCTACTATAAAGCAAGGTTTTTCAAAAAAGAATTTTATTAGCTATGTTTCTGACAAAGCTTTACCTTTCCTTGACAGTTGTGTAATGACCACGAAGTTCTTCCATTCATCAAATACAAAGTGTTCGATGCGAAAGGTAAGTGAGCATCTCTTGAGAAGTCTTTGAGCTCTGCAGAAGATTGCTCATCTGAAAAGGAGTAACAGCTGGATTTGCATTTGTCTTCTTTCAGCTTCTGCCAAAACACTGTCTGGGCTGTTGGAGTGGAAATGCAAAACTGATGCAGTAGAAGCCCTTACTGCACTGAATCACTACCAGATCAGAGTCCCCAGTAAGTGATTCTGTAGACTTTCCCTTCAGAAACACTGGACATGTGTGTGAAACAGTTGAGATGAAGTCCTGAGACACTGCAGGGTCTTAACATGTGGGATTGCCATGTGGGATTTGTTGGGGTTTGAAGAAATTTATTTCCAAAGGGTTGTTTAGGAACCTAAATAAAGCCATAGAGTGGCAAGTTCTGAATTCTTTCAACTAAGGAAAGTAACCTTTTAAAAAAATTGAGAACTAATAAAGACATTTTAATGTAGACTTGAGCATGAATGAATGAGGAGAAAAGCTGAAAGTGAGCTAACAGAAAGTGAGGATATGACCTCTAGAAGTACTTCCCTTCATTGTCTCTCCAGTAGTCTTGTATCACAGTGACAGTAGTTTTGATCTCTTGGTTTGGATGCTGGGAACTGACAGGAGCTTTATTTCCTATGTCAAGTTGTGTGCTTTTAAAATTTTATTCATAACAAAAAAAATGGGTATAGGATCCAACAATACAATCCTTCTGCATCTATTGCTGTATGCAAATTACCATAAAATGGAGCAGATTAGAAAACATTTGCTGAGCTGTGGTGGTGATGCCTTTAATCCCAGCACTCAGGAGGCAGAGGCAAGCAGATCTGAATTTGAGGCCAGTTTGGTCTACAGAGGTAGTACCAGATCTATGTAGAGAAGTCCTGTCTTGGGAGAGGGGGGAAAAAAAGGCATTTGTTAACTTTCTCAGGGTCAGTAATTTGGGTGCAGTTCAGTCTCATAAACTCATAATCAAAATGTGTGGATTAAAATTTTGACTGTCTAATAAACCCACTTTCTCTTTCTCCTCTTGTACATCTTAATCCCAGCACTGAGGAGTTGGAGGCCAATCTCCTAACGAACCTTCTGATTATTCTGTTCATCCTCACTGCAAGAAACATGTTAACAACTAGCTTTTTTTGTTTCTACATTTTTGAGATAGGATTTCTCTGTGTACCCCTGGTTATCCTAAAACTTCCTTTACATAAGAGGCTGGCCTTGAACTCGGAGATCTGCCTACTTCTGCCTCTTGAGTACTGGATCAAAGGTGTGTGCCATCACCACCTGGCTGATAGCTAGCATTTTGTTTTGTTTTTATTGATGATTTATGAATTTTATATCATGCGTCCAGGTCACAGTCACTTCCCAGTCCTCCCAGAGGCCCCCCCCAGCTTTGTGACAACCCCCCCTTACAAAAAACAAAACAAAACAAAATGTATGATTCAAGTGTGTGTTGCCTATATATTCCCTGGAGCATGCTCAAATTTCCAGTAGCAAGCCCCCTTTAAAAAAACAAAAATGTTCTTCTCTATCTCTACCCCTGCCAGAAACGCATAATTATGAAGAGTATGTTTTAATAGCTAGCATTTTTAATGTGCATTTATAGGTCAGTTTCCTTAGTGTAGGGCATTAAGTATGTATTTTGGCAAAACGATTGTTCTCTAGGAAAGTAGTTGTGGTTATATAACTGCTTGTGATATATGGAAATGCCCATTGTTCACCATTAGACTATTGAGTCACACCTTCAGTTTTTACCAGTATGACAGCTGAAAAATGGTGTTTGTTTTGTTTTGTTTTTATGCTATAAAGAACTTCAAAGTTTTGAACCTTCTGTTGTATATTTTGATACTGGACCTCAAGGATATAAAAATACTAGCCAGGTGTAATAGCACACTTGTAATTTTAGCATTCAGGAAGATCAAGAATTTGAGGCCAGCCTAATCTCTATGAGACCCTATTTTTAAAAAATGTATGGGGAAATGAATATCATTTATGATAAGAGAAAAGGGAAGTGATGATATCCTGTGGGGTGGTGGGACTTACCTAGCTCTACATACTCAGGAGACTGGGGGGGGGGGTTATTTGAGCTGGTGAGTTCCAGGAACAGCCTGGGCAACATAATCTGCATGACCTCATTCCAATGGGGGGGGGTAATGTTTTAAAAACATTTGAAGATTTTATGTGTAGAAATATGTCTTAAATATTATAACACCCAAAATGTTTGTGAAGGGCCAGGCAGAAAATGTTACTGTCAGATGGTAAGTGCTTTGGGATTCATTAATCTGTGTTTTGTGTTTGGAAATTACCTAAAAGATTAAGAGAAATAACCTCCTTGAAATAAATAATACAAAGCAAAGATAAAGTGGTTTGAATTAATAGAAAGTTTAGGAAGATGCTTTACCATTGGTAATATGCTCTTTGAAAGTGAATCCAGCTGAGACAGTTGTTTAACCCTGACATTGATTTTTAATGATGAATTAATTCACTTGAAAAACTGAGTGTGTTCTTAAGCTTGGAGCAGTAGGAGTGTAGTAACAGACTCCTTATGGAGCTTAGGGTGGGGTGGAACAGGAGAGGTGGCTTAGGGATGAGGAGCACTGACTGCTTGTCAGCACCCTCTTCTGTCCTCTAGGGGCACCAGAGATGCACATGGTATAGTTAGAGATACACATTTAAAAATTTTTTCTTTGTATCCCTGGTTTCAGTACTATAAAATGGTAGAATAATTTACTAATTCAAGCTGATCCCAAAATTTTGGTGGAATATTAACTTCACTTTTTCAACTTTTACAGATGGTTCCAACCCCTATACATTGAAGCTTTGCTTTTCTACATCTTCCCATTTATAAGAAGAGAAGAGCATGTTAGAATTTACGTTCATCTTTATTACAGTTTTAAAGCTGTACTTCATTAAAAATCTAAAATAGTTGGTCTAATGTTGCCTTGCTTACTTATAAGATTCTGTTCTGTAATAAACATATTTTTCCTCAAGTAAATTTGTTGTTAGCTTAAATATTGGTTTTACCTTACGATAGAATACCATAAGGTAGCCTATCTACAGCTTCATTGTAGATTTATATAAAGTATGGTTTTTAACATGACAAATTTTGTTCCATGGTAAAATATATTTGCATTCTTAGTGCGAATTATCTGCAAATGTTTTTCCATTGTGTTTGAGATTAATGCAGGTGAAAGTATTGCATTTTAATACAGAATTCCTATAATAGATGGTTGAATGTTATAGTCACTCATATTAAACATAATTTGTATTTATTATTTTAATCAAATTTGAGAATGACATTGCATTTGTTGACTTTGAAGAACTATAAATCTAGCTGATTTCAATTTCTAAGGCTTAATAGACATGAACACACTTGTATGGTATGCACTCAAACTCAAATTGGTGTGTTTCTTTTAAAAAGTCATCATCTGTTTGTATTGACATGCTTCTGTTCCTAGTTCCATTTTGAAGGTTTTATAAAGTTATAATAATAAGTTAATGTGTTCATCTTCATTATTTTGCATGTGACCTAATCTTAAAAGTACATGTATTTGACATTGATATTTTAATACTGTAGAAGTTAAAATTAACAATTCCTCTTCTATAAAATATTCTGGTTCCATAGAAGGGTTTCAGAGAACTTGTCAGCTCTCCCAAAATTGTGTGTAGAATTTGGGATATTTGCATTTTTATTTCTTAATCTGATCCATCATAATATATGTATTTTTCTATATGGTGTAAGATTTAAGAATTTTATTTTTGATCAAAACAGCTATTTGTCTCAACACCATTTATTAAACATTCTCCCTCTTGATTGGTTTCTTTCTCTCTTTTTTTTTCTTGTACTAAGGCTATTATGAAGATACCTTTTTAATAATTAGAAAGAAGCTGTAGCCTTTTTGTTTCCATCTTAGAGGAGAATCCTTTTCATCTGGGTATCCACAGTTAGAAGCAGTTTGTGACCTTCTGAACTATTACATAAAACTTGTAAGTTCTATTAAGTCTTATAAAAGACCTTCTTTTGAGACAGGACTTCTACATAGCTCTGGCTGTCCTGAAACTTTGCCTATACCAGGATGGCATTGAACTCAGAGATCTGCCTGCTTCTACCTCCCAAGTGCTGGAATTAATGGCGTGTGCCACCATACCTTTTTTTTAACAGTAACAAAAATTCCAAGTTCTTTTAGAATTGAATCAAAGGCTTAGTTAAAATCTCTTTTTTGTTTTATTGTTTGAGCTTTATAGTGTATGTATAGATAGCAGAATGTATATGACCATGTGTGCACGGTTCCAGCAGACCAGATGAAGCATTGAGTCTCATGAAACTGGAGTTATAGGCAGCCATGGGCCACCCAATGTGGAGAGCTAGGAAGTGTAGGGTATTGGGTTATGTATTTTCTTCATTTACTGTCACTTTAATACCTAAGTATGCCCAGTGGTACCACAAACAAATTTGTTTATTTCAGTTTTTTGAAACAGGTTCTCTCTGTGTAACAGCTCTGGCTGTCCTGGAACTTTGTAGTTTTGGCTTGCCTCAGTTCACAAGAGATCCATCTGCCTCTACCTCCCAAGTGCTGGGATTAAAGGCGTGTGACACCACGGCCTGACCATAAACAGAAAATGTTAGCCTTTGCTACAAGCCTTAATTTTAAGGAGTAATTTATAGACCTATGTAATGATCTTTAAAAAAAAAAAAAAAAAAACAAAAACTAATATGTGTTTTAAGTGTTGGATTTTTGTGTGCATGTGTGTGCCTAAGATTTCAGGAGATAAACAGAGATGAAAATGACAAGTGAATTCTTCGTGGGTAAGCTAGTGTCTGACAAATGGTCAGCTGTATAAAGCCATGTGCTGCTCTTGTTGCTTGAGCATTCCTGCCCTGCCTTTGATGGGGGTTTGTAAATGTTGCCTTTCTTAGCCTTGAAGCCATTCTTTCCCATCTCAGCCTCCTTAGAGAGGACACAGAGGAGCACTTTAGATTTGCTAAAATATAAGGTAGGTAGAAGGGTGGGTAGGTGGACAAGTAGATACTGACTTCACATCTATTTTTAAATAATTTTAAATATCGAAATTATATCTCTGTTCAATCATTACATATTTATAACCTGCCAAACAGAAATACAGCTGCCTTTAAAAACCTCTCCAGTTCCTACTGTATAATAACCCTGTCTCTGTACAGATCCTGCTCCAAGTAATAGTCTCAGGACTGTTATTTTTATTATGTATTTAAGGAAGATAATGCTGGTGTGTGAATGTACATACTGTGTAAGCCCAGACAGTAAGATAGGGAAAGCGTCCTGGAGTGTTCTTCTCTTTGCCAGCTGTGACACAGTGAGTGGAGCAGTAATCCAGATGTGTGATAGCTCACAATGCTTCATCCATGAAGAATCTGACTGCAGGGACATGAGTAAGAGGCTGTGTGGAGGAAAACATGGCTTATGTAAAACCTGTCATTAACTTAAATTTGATTGTGGCCAATTCAATTCCTAGGTAGGTCTTAATTTCCTGTTGATAACTAGTTTAGTTTGGCTAGCATGCTTCAAGAATTCAGTCCTGCTTTTTTGAGACATGCTCTCATGTAGTTCTGGCTATTTGGAGCTTACTATGTAGACCAGGCTGGCCTAAAACTAGATCTGCCTGCCTCCAAAATCCTGGGATTATAAACAGTTTTTACTACTTTGGACTTGGAATGTGTGTTTGGGCACCTGTATGCCATGGTGTGCTTGTGTGTCATAGAGAACTAGTCATGTGAAAGTCCTAAGGGTTAAATGCACATTGTTAGTCTTGGCAGCAGGGCACCTGCATCTTACTCCTTTTTTAAAAAATAAAAAAATGGTTTTTTGGTTTTTCTTTTGGGGTTTTTTGGGTGGTTTTTTCTGCACTAAGGGTGAACCCAGGGCCTCATGCATACATGGCTAGTTCACTACTGTCTGGGCACACTCAACTCTTTATTATTTTGTGGCTCAGGATTACATATATGGAAAGATCTTGAAATTATGTAAATGAAATAGGTAAGGTTTTCATTTGTTTAATTTCCTGAGTTAGATTTTTTTTTAAAATTGATCAATGTAATTGTTTTCTACAAGAGTTTTACTTGTAGCAGCCATTTTAGTGAATGACAGAATCAGATTATACAGCATTAAAAATTGTGAGGATCTTTCAAGCTACTGTAATAGAGGGGAGGCTTGCACTGGTAAAGTTATATCCCAGTGTATGGGGAGCTAGCTGAAGAAATGACTGAGCTGCAGTGACTGTCTTGGGTGAGAACAGCACTTCCTTTTATTCAGGTTATGAATATGGTGGACAGGGATGGGACACTGAATGGATTGTAACAAAGGGAGAGGAGAATGATAGTGTTGGCACACATGGGTGTGTTCATTGAGGACTAGCCTTTTTCAGAGCTTGAAAAGTCAGTCACACCTGGTAGCCAAGGCTATTTGGGAGGCTGAAACAGTGAATTGAAGGCCAGCCTGGTCGACTTAGTGACACCATGACTATGGAGGGATACATATAGCTGGGGGCAGAACATGTGCCCAATGTGGATGGGACCAGAGAGTCAGCCCCCAGCACCCCCACTTAGAAGCTAGAGGTCTGCCAGGGCCTACCTCGGGCTGGTGGGAGTCACAGCAGTGCACCAGGGTGTGCTTGGTCCTCAAGTTGTGCTTTGAGAATTCTAAGCTGAAGATCTGTGGTCACAAACAAGACATTGACTCCATTACATAAGAGATAGTACTGAGAAGTAGTGAAGTATAACCTGTCTGGAATAGAATGATACAATAGAAACCAAAAGTTCAACTGTTCATGTGTATGTCTAGCCAACTCCTAAAGCTCTTGGAAGAATATTCCCCTTGTGTTTGCAGACATGACAGGACATACTGAAGGAGAATGTTTTCCTTTGGGGGTGGGGGGTGGACACTGTAGCCCTGGCTATTCCGAAGCATGATTTGTAGACCAGGCTGGCCTCGACTCAAGTTTAGCCTGTTTCTGTCTCAGGAGTGCTGGGATTCCTTTTAGGGACTAGAAACCTCAAGTAGCTGAAGGTGAACACATGGCTGGTGGTAGAACTTGAACCTGACCACCCTTTATCACTCCGCTACTGTCTGCTTTGTTCTGCAACCATATAAAGCATACAGGCCTTGCTGCTTAGATGTTACCCTTTATTGGAACCCTCTCCCTTTGTTTTTTTCTAGAAGTGTGCTGGCTGGATCCTCCCCCTGGAGTCTGAGGGTTTCATGCCTTGTCATCAGTGGGACAAGACCCTGGGGTCACAATTATAAGTTTTCAGAAGACTGAGACTTGGGGGGGGGGCACTCAGTGGTAGAGCATTTACTTAGCAAGGCCCTAGGTTCAAGCCCGAGCAAAGAGCACAAAGGGGAAGTTACTGTTTCTTCACTACCACCATCAGGTTGGTGGGTAACTGACAGTCAATCTCATGCTGATGGGGTTTTGCATACAGTGTTTCAAACATCTGTTATAAGTTCCTGCTAGTCCTTCAGTTGAAGTTTTCGTCAAAAATGCATTTCAAAATCCTAACGAATTGCCAGTTTTCTTTCCTATCCAATGTTAAGTCGGTGGGAATTGCTTGGCAGCATAATTATTGCTGCCCAGAAAAAAAATATTTTACCTCTAAAGATCCCATTTGCTTTTTCCAATTCTTTGCAGCTGTTACACTTCTCATTCCGAGAGCAAACAACTGGTAGTTCTATCCCTAGTTACATGCCTTTCAGAGTTTCTTATAAACTGTGTGCACCAGTGCACAAATGAGCACCTGGGCTTGTGTGTTTGCAGAGGCTAGAAGAAGGTTTGGATGCCCTGGAGCTGGAGGTGTAGGCAATCATGATCTACTTGTGGGTTTGAGAACCGAATTTGGGTCCTCTACAGTGTCCTCTCTAGCTTAAAGTATCAACATACATGATGCAGAAAGGACTGTCCTGAAAACTCGGGATTTCACAGACACAGGTCCAAGTAACTGTTCAGCAAACATGGCTTTTTGCAACATAGAAGTGGCAATAAATCAATTTCGGTGCCCTTCGCTTGTCAGAGCCACCCTTTTAAGACCTAGGCAAAGGACAGGGTGCATTTAGATAATTTCACATACATGGCAAAGACAAGTTTTAAGGCCCTGCCTGATGAGTTTCTTCACCTTATATAACTAAGTCAGCAGCCTGGATTCCATGACAGGGCAAACTGGAGTGTCAGGAACTGTGTGGAAACACAGAGGAGGGCTAGATAGCACCTGGACGGAGAGGAAACTGCAAGCTAGGACAAGATCAGAGCTTTAAAAACAAAAATAACAAAAAAAAACCCCTATAACCTGGCCTGACAGAAGGTTCTCTTCAGAGTGCTGAGAAGCAAGCAGCAATGGATTAGAGAGAGGGGGCCTGTTGGGAGGGTGTGCAAATGAGGAAATGTTTGAAATCCAAAATATCTTACAGGTCTATATATATTCCATTCTGCATACAGCTGATGTGAGGAGATGTGGACTTGAGGATTAGTGATTGCTCTTTTGCTAACCAGGTATATAACTTGAAATGCGTTTCTTACCATCTCTGAACTGTAGAGCTTTCCCCTGAGGCGTGAAGATAAGAGGTAGTCCTGAAGTTCACTACTATAAAGGCCAACTGGCCTGGAATTTACAGAGATTTCCCTGCCTCTGCCTCCAGGGTGCTAGGATTAAGGTATGTGCCACCATGCTGTCAGCATTTTTTTTTTTTTTTGAGAGAGAGAGAGAGAGAGAGAGAGAGAGAGAGAGAGAGAGAGAGAGAGAGAGAGAGAGAGAGAGAGAGAGAGAGACCCATGTAGCCCAGGTTGGCCTGGACATGCTTATGTGGCTGAAGATGGCCTTAAACTCGTCCTCCTGCTTCTACCTACCGGACACGGGGATTATAGGTGTGTGCCACTGCACTACCTACCCTCTCTAACGCTGGGCACAGAGGGACTTGAAGATCAGTGTGAGCGTCTCCAGCATCTCTAGCTGCCTACAGAGTCCTACCACCACGCATGTGCTGTCAGTACTCAGGCATTTGTACTAGTCAGCCCTGGCTCCAATGGCCACGCACAGCATGTATTGCCAGTACTCAGGCAAATACCTAGACAGTCCGGAGTTAAGTAATCTGCGTGCATGCAGTCTATGCACAGGCACTAAATTCCCTTATTAAAGGCAAGCTCCCCCCTCCACCTTCTCTCCCTCCTGTTCCCCTTCTCCCTCTCCAGGAGGTGTGGTCTACATCTTTCTCTCCTCTTCTTCCCCCCACCCCCAAATAACTTTCCAAGACAGTGCTGTAGGCATGACGTTTCAGTCTCTCACCTGCTATGACCACTGGGTGCTGTTTTTTTTTTTTTAAATTTGTTTTGTTTTTTTAATACCACAATCAGCCAACCAGCCCATTTCAACAAGTAGGCTATTGAGAGCATCAGCAGTTCCATTGCAAGGGTACTTGAAATGTGCCCAAATCCTCTTGGCAACACAAACAAGGGAACACACCTTCCCAGAAGGACCAAGGTTTTTAAGGGGGGAAAAATGGGTTTTGAGGAGTCCTTGATCTGAATCTCAGATCACTGGCTGGTGGCCACAAACATAACGGTCACATCTTTGGCCCTCTCCTGGAAGTATTTGAAACTCCTGGACTTTCTCCTGAACCTTTGTGCCTTGGTCCGTTTGCTCACGGCTCAGTAGAAGCATTGGCAAGGTGGAGAGACCGTGGGGATTGGAGGCTTGTCCTTGGAATCCTCACTCATGCATGCCCTGGAAAGAATGATCAGTAAACAGGACCGTTAGTGTGAAGAGGACATCTGAGCAAGAGAATGGAGGAACAAGGGGTTTGCCTGGTAGGCCAGACTCCCTGCTTGATGTCACATGATCACACTGTTTACCTTTTTCCGGAGAGGAAGATAAGTAGATAAGAGAGTTAGGTAGAGATTTCTATGCCAGTGAAAGAATCCACCATCTAGTAACCCAAGAGAGTGAAATGTGTTTCTGTGTATTCCTGGATCCCCTGCATTTTAGTTTTTCTGTCCTCTTTTGTAAACTGGGTAAAATACAAATTTAAGTATTTGGTACTATTATTATACTAGAAAAGAGGCATCTTGAAAATCCTAATCCAATCTAATCCTGCTCCCATCACATTGGCAATGTCCATCCATCAGGAAGCAAGTAATGATAGCAGGTGTGCCTGTTCTAAGAACATAAGGCTGAATGGAAAATAAACCTTATTTTCCCATTGGCCATTTTTCTCTATTCAAGGCTTCTTAATATCAGGTAGATATGTGAATTCCAGAATTTCCTTGAAGAAAAGCAATTCCACGTGAAAATAGCATCACCACTGAGTACAAATGCTTTAGACAGACAATAGGTTATCCCAGCAATACTGAATGTGTATCCTAAAACTTTGATGTGTCTAGAGGAATTGACCAAATCCTGCTCTGAGCATCCCCTTCTCTGCATGTGGTAATTTAGACTGGGCTGTCACTGTGGATAGAAGATTCCTTGATTCTTTCCAGGAGGAAGCCAGCCACCAAGCACTGTACCCCTTTACCTTAGAACACAGACCTCAAGAAGAGAAAATACCTTTCCCAGATAAAGAAATTGTTGCTCTAAGTTTCCATAACTGATTCAGTGTTCAGTTCCAATTTCTGAGTTGAATGCGGCTGTGGATAGGATTTTCAATGTCATGGGAAATCTCCACAATGGTGTGTAGGACAGATTGTGCACATAAGCGATATGAAATAAACACCAAGCTTAAAAATACCATAAAATAGGAAAGCATTCATGAGTAAAACTAGGCAAACTCAGGGATTTGCTCTGAAGTAATTCAGCTGACTAGTGGAGGGGAGCCTGGAGAGCAGCTGGGATGGAGCTGGCTAGGTATTGGTATCTAGTAAATCTGAGTGAAGGTGTAGGGGGACTCCCTATTTTATTTCCTCAGCTTTTGTAAATGTCTAAACTTTCCACCTAAAAATTATCTCTCCAAATCCCAACAGTGTGACTTTCTTGTGTAGGGATAAAATATCTTTTCTCTTTTATTGACACAGGGTTTCACCTTAGCCCTGACTGGCCTTGAACTCAGAGATCCGGCTGCTGTCTCCCAAGTGCAGGGATTAAAGGTTTACTCCAGCATGCCTGGCTATATTTTCTTTATAAAGGTCCCCCTCACTTCTGGTACCGCCTATCACTGTGTACAGGTACTCAGAGAGGCCAGAAGTGGATGTAAGATGCTGCAGAACTGGAGTTATTTGGTAAGGGGCTGGGATCCAAACTCAGCTCCTCTGGAATAGGTGTAAACACTTTTGATCACCGAACAATCTATCCAGTACCTTCAAGTATGTTCTTAACATTTTATGATTCATGGTTGGAACTGGAGAGATGGCTCAGCAAGGAGGAACACTGGTTGCTCTTGCAGAGGATCTGAGTTCGGTTCCCAGGGCCATGCCATGGCGCAGCTATCGCTTGGAATTCCAATTCCAGGGGATCTGACATCCTCTTCTGATTTCTCAGGGTACCTGACACACCTGTGGTGGTATGCATGCAGGCAAAATTCTCATACATATAAAGCAAAATACATAAATCTAAAAAAAACAATTAAAATGTAAAAAATCACAGAAATTGTGTAACTAATATAAAATATATTATACAATACACATTTAATCCCTCAGCCCTGGGAGGTAGAGACAGGAGCAGATGCAAAAGCCATGGAGAAGTGCTTCTTACTGGTTTAGGGGCCTCCAGGTTCCTGCCCCATTTGAGTTTAGCCCTGACTTCCTTCAGTGTTGGACTATGATGTGGAATATAAGCCAGATAAACCCTTTCTTCCCCAACTTGCTTTTGGTCATGGTGTTTCATTATAGCAGTAATAACCCCAGCATAGTGATTTGGGGGCAGCCTGGACTACATGAAAACCTGCTTCCAAAAAAAAAAAAATCTTTCCATACATCCATCCATCTTTTACCATTTATCTAATTGCTATTTACTGTGTACTAGGCCATTTATTAACTTGTATATTCAAATTTGGTATAATATAAAACATGTATAACATTCATGTTATATATTATATATGTATGTCAGATATACATACACACATATATATATTAAATGTGTGTTTAAAACATGCAAACACACACACACACACACACACACACACACACACACACACACACACACACACACTTCCTTCTCCCTTCCCTGTTGTGGGCACCCACCAGAGAAGACTGTTCTTACATGAGGTAAAGCCAATAGCAAGTCTTTATTAGGCACTACCCTGGGAGTTTGGGTTCCCAGTGCAGTACCAACCCTTCCTCAGGGTAAGATTTTAAGCACAAAACCATGTTTTGGGTTGTCATACTTCAGTTAACAAGTACAGTTAATCAGAAGCAGAACTACAGAAGCCAAAAATCAGACTTTCTTGGAACTATGAACTTTGTTTTTTTATATTTATTTATTTAATTTATTTATTTAATTTATTTATTTAATTTATTTAATTTATTTATTTATTTATTTATTTGTTTATTTATTTATTTATTTATTTGGTTTTTCAAGACAGGGTTTCTCTTTGTAAAGGCTGTCATTGAACTCAGTTTGTAGACCAGGCTGGCTTCGAACTCATAGATTCACCTGCCTCTGCCTCCTGAGTGCTAGGATTAAGAGTGTGCACAGCCGCTCCCCCCCCCCCCCCATCTATGGATTTTGATGGACTAGGACTTTGTTTTACTTTTGACAGATAATTCTATCTATGGGCTGAGTTTTACAGACTAAATAGTACTTTTATGACCTAGTCAGTTGTGCTAAGGTCTCTGGGCCTATTAGGGCCCTGTTCTGTGTCTCCACTATTTGAGACAAGGTCTCTGCTCTACTATGGAGCATGGGTATTTTGCCTAAACCTCAGTCTGGGATTGCAGGCTACAAGCACGTGTCAACCTCCAGCCTGTCTTCTTAAACTGCGATCTCTGTTGTTACATGTATATCCCAAGCCATTGTCACCAAAAACTTTCCCTGTCAGTTTCTTTTAAATTTTTATATTAAGTAAGAGAGAGATTCAAAAAATCAGTCATTTTATGTGTCAGAAAGTGGCATCCTCTGGGACAGGAATTACAGATGGTTGTGAGCCACCTCGTGTGTGCTGGGAATAGATCCCGAGTTCTCTGCTAGAACAGCAAGTGCCCTTAACCTCTGAGTATCTCTGCTGGAGTTTGCCTTACCAGGTCGGTGAGCCTCCTGAAGGGAGCGTGGAGGTGGACTCAGGAGATACTGTCTTGGTGCTCTGATGGTGGCTGTGTGGCGCCACCTGGTGGCAGCGATCGCGGAGCCGGAGCGTGCGCAGTCGTTTAGGATGGTGTCAGGATCCCGGGCGCTCCTGTTGGCCCCTGCGACGCCCAGGTCATCTGAGGTCCTTTGGGGATGAAGCTTTTGGAGTGGAGGTGGGGCACTCAGTTACAAGCCCAAGTTCAGGTTCTGGGGAAGGTCTTCCCACGGCCCTGGGCAGGGCTGCAGGGCACAGTGTGGTGCAGGGCGCAGCTGACCAGGGGTATGCTTGCCTTGTGCATTGCTCCTTGGCATCTCCAAGTACTTGAAATCAAAGTGACAGTGTGCATGGGCCTCTCTGTATTTCCTTGTAATTTGTTTTCCCATCAGAAAGGGTTTTAGAGCGGAAATCACTTTATATGCCCCTCCACTTTACAGTGTCACGTGGCTGGTGTGACAACCGCAGATCTTAATCTGGCCAAGTTAACAGTGCCATCAGTCTGTGAGAAGGCGTTTTAAATCAGGATCTCTCGGACCTTGTCACTAGCCTGAGACACCCTGGAGCTGTCAGATAAACCCCTGCTCCCTGACGCTGGAGAGAGATGGCACCAATGTAGAGACCAAGGATGGGGTGGTGGTGACAGGGGTGTTTCGTTTATGGTGCTCTAGGAGACACAGCCCTACAACATACCAAGATGGTTAGCAAGGTCGGGAGATGTTTCTGCTATTCAGGGTGAACCCACAGAACTTCAATGGTTACCTGAAGTGAAGGCCACTCTGCAGTATATATTCCACGCAGATGGATTGCTTTAGGGCTAAGCAAATTCAGAACCAGTTGGCTGGGAACTCTTCAGTGTGCAGGCCAGAGGTCACACGCTGCAGGTTCCTAGAGGAAGGGCAGCCCTATCTAGGGCAAGACACTATGAGATCTGTCTGAAGAAATCCAGATGAAGACGGAGTCCCTGGAGGCTTTTCTGACCAAGGACTAGATGGGTTTACTTTATGAATAAACCGTGTGTCACTGTGCTTATGGGAACACCTCACTGTGAAGAAGTCTGAGGGGTAAACTCATGATATCAGTCTAACTGAGAAAAAGCATTTGGCAAACTTGCATCTGAGCACAAACATTTGTGTAGCCGTAGAGCATGTGTGTGTGTGTGTGTGTGTGTGTGTGTGTGTGTGTGTGTGTAAGCCAGCCAACTATGATATTTTGTCACCTAAGCATGTTCTGGTAAAGTTGGCAGGACCCAAAGGCTAGGGATCACACTGGGGAATGGGAGGTGATAAATCCCCTCCCTTCTGACTTCTGATATGTAAGAGTTACATCCCTCATTGATGTGAGGAAATACCCAAGAGCAACTTACTGGAAGGAAAGGCTTTTTTAGAACTGTGGCAGCAGCGGTGTGAGGTGGTTGATCTCTTTCAGCTCATAGTCAGGAAGTAGAGAGCTGTGAACCCTGATGCTCTACTCCGGTTCCTTCTACCCCAGTCAAAATTCTCTGGAAACAACCTCCCAGAAATGCCCAGAGGTTTGTCTAAACCCTAGCCAACCAAGATGACCACCAATATTGACCATCACATGATTACATGATGGTCAGGATCCTTGCAGGATCTAGGTTTAGGGTTTTTTTTTGTGGTTTTTTTTTGGGGGGGGGGGATAGCTCTTTATTGTAAGCAATAGTTTCAATGAGCAAAAAAAAAAAAAACCAATAAAGCAGATCATGCAGTTGGATGTGGTGGTCCACACCTTTAATCCCAGGCAGAGGCAGATGGGTCTCTGTGAGTTCAAGGCTAGCCTGGTTTACAGAGCAAGTTCCAGGATAGCCAGGGCTACATAGAGAAACCCTGTCTCAAAAAACCAAAAAAAAAAAAAAAAAAAAAAAAAAATTCGCCACCCCCCATGTGTGTTCCCGAGTGTGTGTGTGTGTGTGTGTGTGTGTGTGTGTGTGTGTGTGTGTGTGTGTGTGTGTGCGCAAGCTGATTCTCCTTGATCCGTTCAATGTAGGCCCTGGGATCTAAATTCTGGTCCTTTGTAAGAGCAGTAAATGCTCTCAAATGCTGAGGCATCTCTCCAGCCTCAAGATTAACTAAGCTCTTTAGAGTATTTGTCGAGGTGGTTGGAAAATGGGAGCTAGAATCCAGGAACTGACCTCTCTGGGTGCCATTTGAAGAAGAATTTGTGAATCTTACCTTGGGTGGAGTCAGCTTTTCACTGAAACCCTAAAGCTATCTCTTGGTTTGTTCTGGCTGCCCCATGAATCCTTCCCCTTACCATGTCTCTCTCTATAGTGCTGACTCACCTAAGTGGTTTGCCCTGAGTACAGCAAGAGGAGAGCCCATTTGTTCCTGGGCTGAGCTGGTGTTTTCTGAGATGAGTAACCCTTTTGACAAGGACTAGCCTTGGGATAAAAGACTGCCCAAATGTTACTGTTGCAGTGGAGAGCCTGTGGTTGCCTTAGAGGCTTTAAGTCCTTGAAGGCAAGAACCAGGGACTCATTACTCTAAATTTCCAGGCAGCTAATAAGATGTTTCACCCCGTGGGCATTTGATAGATAATGGGCACTGGCTCCTCTTCTCCCGAATAAATCACCTGGTTTCACAATCCAAGGAGTGTATTTCATTTTGTGGCTCCTCCTCCGTTCTCAGCTTGGGGATCAGGAAAGTCTTTCTACTGATGGCTTGCTTTGGAACTAAATGAGCTGATTTGAATCTTTGGGTACCATGGTGATAAGTGCCATAGAAATAAAGAGCAAGAAGGTGAGACAGAGAAAGGGCAGATCTGAAATGTCTGCAGGCTAGAAACAGAGTTTTGGCTACACTGATGTTTACTTTAAGCCCACGGGACTATTTATCCTACACTCCCTCCTTCCTCTCCCTCCTTTGACTATATAAATGCTTTCTACTTCCTTGTACACACATGCTCTTAATGGGTGTGAAGGGGGATATAGGTGCCATCTTAACGAGTATGCTGGGATACATATCATCTCTTTGTATCTATGTGAGGACGGAAAGTATTCACCCTGTTTTTTCTGATAGCTTTCTTTTTGTCCTAAATCACATTGCAATCTGGCAGGTGGAGATAAACTGCAGATTCCTGGTTTTTCTCCCTGCCACAACTAGGCTGTGGAATCAAGGGGATTCCAGGACAGGGGGCTCCAAAGACACACAGTGCACCTGAGGCATTGTGCCTCAGATAGGAATGGACTTCTCAGAGTAATTCCAATACCGGGAGAAACAGCTGGCACATCTGCAGGCAGCCCATGGGAAACACAGGGTCTGATTTTTCCCTAATTCTGTAATCCAGGCCACAGAGGAATGCCTCTTTCAGGACTGACAGCTCTCCTAAACTGCTCCTCACTGGCACCAGTGACCTGTAGAGACCTTAAGCCCAGACTGCCTGTGCCAACCCAAACACCAGCTCTGAGAGCGGCTTCTCAGCTGTCTTCATCCTGCTCAAAGCGTGGTGGAGTGGACTGGGCGCAGGGTGATCCAGAGGCGATAGGAAGCAGACCCCTGGTGTGGCTGAGACTTTATCATTATGGAGAGAAAGGGGAGGAGGGGGAGAAAGAGAGAGGTCAGGGATGGAGGATTCAAGAGTGCTCCCTCTGGCAAGACAAAAGTAGGGGGCGGTTGAAGGTGGAGAGCCTTCTTAAATAGCGCTTGACATCAGAAAGCTGGGTGGGCCAGGCTAATTGCCATTGGCCAGCTGTGGCTTTAAGGACAGAATCCTAACACTGGGTTTTTATGGACATGTTCCCTTCTGGTTCATGCGTGCTCCTTCATGCCTGTCTGATGTAGCTAAATGGGACCTCTACAACTCTGGCAACTTATTATCTGACTTCATCCCTGCCCTGTAGTAAGATAGGCCCATAGTGTCTGGAAATTGGCCCGAACCGGTTGCCAAGTCAGGCAACTTTCCTATGAGCCAACCAGGAGTCTGTCTGAGGGCCTAGCCATAGGGGCTGCCCAGAGTTCCTCATCGATAGGAATCTACTAGCAAGATCAGACTATGTCAGATCTTCTGATCATGCTCACCCAATGAGGGACGACCGTGAAATATCACTAGATCCTAACATAGCCTGGGTGTGGGAGGAGGGTGTATAAGGCTCTCCCCGTTGTTGGACAAAGGAGTTAGTCCTTTTCAACTGACTCCTGGGGTCTGTGTTGTTAACTCCATGTCTTCTCACTTCCTTCCCTGAGGGAACTGTTAGGACTCAGCCACACTGCCCCTCTTATCTGAGCATTAATCTTTGTTTTTACCAAACCTAGCCTATCCTTGGAGGATCAGATCAAATATTTCTCACTCCTCCAAGATCTAGAACCCTACAAGTTGGGGTCAGTCAAGCCCACTTTTTCTTAAGAAAAGAATCAGAATTGGACCCATGACCAGCAGTCCAGGAATCTCTCAGCTCTGTCAGCCAGTATTCCTCAGATTGACAAATGGCTGATTTTCAGGAGAAAAAAAAATCAGAGGTGTTTGCAAGAAGAGGCACCATGCTCCCCAGTGGCTGTTTGCTTGGTCCACAAACCTACTTTTCTGCTCTGGGACACAGAGCAGGGTTAAGAGGATGGGAGGAGGGAGGTGGAGAGGTGGCTTAGCGGCTAAGAGCACTAGCTGCTCTTCCAGATACCTGGAGTCCCATGGGATACATATATATCTGGTTAACTGCCCTTACTGGTGTGTGGACATACATATAAACAAAGCACACATATGTATACACCATACATAAAAAATAATCTTTTTAGAAGATGAAGGGAGAGACATGCTATATATGTCTAGGGTAGGGAGACACCACTGCCTGGAATTCTCAGCTCCTGGAGGGTAGGAAAGATGGACTCATAGCCCACTTCTCCATTTGCCCTTTCTCCCAGCCCTCAGCTGCAGCACTGACTTTCTAAGTCTGTAATATGACCTTGAATAAATAGAATCACTACTTGTCCTTTGGGAACTGGCTTACATCATTTAGTAAAATGTCCCCATGTTTCACCTGTGTCACAGTGTTTATTAGAATGTTCTTCTTCAGGGCAGAATAATATTCCCTTTTGGAAACACAGAATATTTTAAAAATCCATTTACCTGTTGATGGACAGTTGGTTTGTTTCCACCTCTTGGATATTTTGCATAACCCTGATAATCAATATGTGCAAATATCTCTTCAAAATCCTGCTTTAAAATCTTCTAGAACAGCTTGATCAGACAGTATTTTTTACCTTTTTGAAAAATTCCCAGCTGGACAATTTTACATTCCCATCAAGGTTCTTATTTCTCTCAATTTTTGCCAGAAATAGTTATTTTCTGGGGTTTATGGTAGTAGTTACCCTGATGGAGAAGAGGTGGTCTCTCATTGTGCTTTTCATTTGCATTTCCCAATAATTAGTAATGAGGAGCATCCTTTTATGGACCAGTAGGCCATTTATCTGTCCTCATTAGCAAACTATTTGTTCAAGTCATGGGACTGTCTTTATTTTGTTGTTTAATTGTCAAAAATATTTATATATTATGGATATTAAACATTTAATAGTCATATGATCTTCTCTCATTCCATAGGTTGCCTTTCCAATTTGTTTTTAGTGTGTCTTTGATGAGATTTATCTGTTTAACCAATATCACGGTTCCTGGGGGAAAGGATTATATCTGAGAAAGGTTCTTGGTAATGATTGTGAATCAAGGACTACGTACTGAAAATGATCATACAAACATACTTAATTTTTTTAATTAAAAAATTTATCGGCAGGGTGTTTTGTCTATGTGTAATATTTGCATATCTGGTGTCTGCAGAGTCCAGAAGAGGGCACTAGATCTCCTGGAATTGGAGTTACAGACAATTTGTGAGCTACCTCAGGTGCTGGGAATCAAACCTGGTCCTCTGAAAGAGTAGTTGTCTCTTAACTGCTGAGCCATCTTTCTGGCTCCCTACATGCTTATTTTTAATGCTTGGGTTTTGATGGCAAGGCAGACAGACTTCAAGAAGAAACTTCCCCTAACAGCCAGGGATGGTGGTGATGCTTGCAATTCTGGCACTTGTGGTACTGAGAATTGTGAGTTCCAAGCCAGCCTATCCTATACAGCACGGCCATATCTCAAAACAAAAATATGCAAGTTAAGGGATGGATAGATAGTTCAACGGTTAAGAGTGCTTGCTATTCTTGCACAGAACCCGAGTTCTGTTCTCAGTACCCATATCAGGAAGCCCACAACTGCCTGTGATGCCAGCTCCAGGGGAATCTGGCATTGCCTTTAGGCATCTGCAAGGTACCCAAATGCATGCAACAAGCACATACACATATACATAAACATTTTTTTTAAGTGCAAGATAAACCAGTTGTGGTATCTTGTGCTTCAATCCAGGCACTTGGGAGGAAGTGGTAGGTATATCTCTACAGAATGAGTTACAGAAGAGAGCTACATAGTGAGACCCTGTCTCAAAAGACCAAAACAAACAAACAAAAATACTCCTGTGAGATAAGACTTCAAATCAGCCAATAAAAGCACAATAGCCCTTGTGAGAGAAACCTCCCTCTAAGCAAGAAAACATGCAAACAAAATGACTATCACACTCTGTAGAATATACTGCAATAATGCAACTCAGCCACAGTATAAGACGAACTGCAACAAACCAATATAATTCAATAAAATTCTACCAGAAAAGCAATGGATAGAGCTCAGGGCTCTCTCTGTCTCTTCTCACACAGTCTTGTCACTGTCAATCATAGACCCTGTCTTTTTTTTTTTTTTTTTTGAATCAGGGTTTCTCTGTGTAGCCAGCTGTCCTGGAGCTCATTCTGTAGACTGGGCTGGCCTTGAACTCAGATCCATTTGTGTCTGTCTCTGGAGTGCCAGGATTAAAGGCATATGCCACCACTCCTGCATAAGTGTTTCCTAAGCCACAAAGCAATGTTTCCCTTTTCCTTTTCTGCATTTTTTATTTGCTGAAGAAACTGGGTAATTTGTTCTGTAGGATAACTAGGAAGATGGATAAAAATGGTGGCTTCAGATTTCTTTGCTGTTTTCTTTGTCCCTAGGTTCTACCCCTCTGAGGATGCTCAGCTCAAATGCTGTCTTTTAGAGTCGCTTGACATGATTCTTCTTTATTGATGTCCCACTAGCTTCATTTGTCCCAGTTTTTTCCTTTTTAAGATTTATTTATTATGTATACAGTGTTGTCTGCAGTGTGCCTGCAGGCCAGAAGAGGGCGCCAGATCCCATTATAGATGGCTGTGAGCCACCATGTGGTTGCTGGGAATTGAACTCAGGACCTCTTGGAAGAACAGCCAGTGCTCTTACTTCTGAGCCATCTCTCCAGCCCTCAGTTGGGTTTTGATGGAGGAGGTGTGGCTGCCTTTGCCAAATGCATTTTCCTTTTGATACTCTACATGATTGAAATTGAAAATGATAATATAAGTAGAGAGGGCTAGCTCCATCTCTCTCCCCATTCAGTTGTCATCCTCTTCTTCATCTTAGAGATAATGGTTTTTAGTTCATTGTTTCCTATCTATTATTTATTGTTTGTGAGCACATACTAAGACAGAAGCAGATCACCTCTGTATTTACTCCTCTGATCTATCACTTACCAGTGTACTCTGGGAGCTATGTTGTTTATTATTATTACTCTTATTAACATGTGCTTTGCCTGCATATATGTCTGTGCATCACTTGTGTGCCTGGTGTCCAGGAAGAGGGAATCAGATTCTCTGGAACTGGAGTCGTGAGCTGCCATGTGGGTTCTGGGAGTGGAACCTGAGACTCTGGAAGAGCAATCAGTGCTCTTAACTGCTGAACCACTTTTCTGGTCCCCATGTTTATTCCTTTGGACAGCCTCAGAGCAATCCATTATGTATAGTCTCCATAATTTATTCACCCTCAGCAAAGGACATTTGAGTGGCTTCTGGCCTTTTCCATCACAAATGGTGCTACAGTGGATAATATGGGCAAGTATGATTTTCCAATTCTGGTGGCTGTATTTGGGATATGCTTTCAACTGTTGCTGCTGGGTTCAAGGGAAAATCACATGTGAATTTACTAGGCCTTATAAAATTCCCCTTTGCACTGAGACTGGACCACTGTGAATTCTCATCACATTTTAAGAGCGGCACGCTTCCCCAGCCTCAGCTCTAGAGTCTATTATTAAACGTTTGGATTTCTGCCTTTCAGAAAAATGGATGGTTTCTCAGCAGACTTCTGCAATTCTCTCATGAGCAATGGTGAATGCAGTTCTATTTGCTTTTCTTTCTGCATGAATTGCTTTTTCCCCCTTCTGAGGTTATTGGAATTTTTTTCCCTAGAATTTTTTTTTTTTTTTTTTTTTTTTTTTTTTTTTTTTTTTAGCACAGCCTTTTTGTATTTCATGCCGTTTGAGATCCCTTCACCCTGATTTTCATCTGCCATTTCTTTCTCTTAGCAGGTTTTTATATTGTTAGGAGGCATGTTTGTTAATATTTTATTACTTTTACTAGTTATGTGTTTTATGAGGTATAATTAAGAGTGAGATTGCTTCTCTTGCATTATGAAGCATTTATGCAACCATTTATGGATCCTTTCTTCATTTAAAAAATAATTTTGAAAGGATAATTTTTACTTTATGTGGATGGATGTTTTGTCTGTGCACCTTTTGGACGAGCCTGGTTGTATGCAGAAGAAGGCATTAGATCCCTAGGATTGGAGTTACAGATAGTCCTGAGTCTTCATGTGGGTATTGGGAATCAAACCTTGTTCCCCTGGAAGAACACTCAGGGCCATTGAAGCCTCATCTCCCTTTCTTGTCCCCTTTGGCTTTTATATTTTAATTTTTACATTAAGATCTTTCATTCATCTGTACCTATCCTGGTATTTAGTTGAGACCTAATTTTATTTTTTCCATATGGTTATCCAATAGCTTAATGAATCACTTATAAAAATTTATCTACTATCTCCTATCTACCTATTATTTGTCTGTATTTAGCTGGAATTCAAAAAATTTTATTGAAAAATATTTCTGTCTGTGTAGGTCATGTGTTTTGATGCCTGTGGAGGCCAGAAGAGGGTTGTTGGATCCTCCGGAGCTGGAGTTACAGGTGGTGGTTGTTAACCACCTGACATGGATGCTGGTGTCTGAATTTGGATCTCTATAAAAGCAGCAAATGTTCTTTACCGCTGAGCCTTCTTTTCTGTCCCTTTGCTTAAATTTTTTTTGTGTTTCTTTTCTTTTCTTTTCTTTTCTTTCCTTCCTTCCTTTCTTTCTTTTCTTTCTTTCTTCCTTTCTTCCTTCCTTTCTTTCTTTCTTTCTTTCTTTCTTTCTTTCTTTCTTTCTTTCTTTCTTTCTTTCTTCCTCTCTCTCTCTCTCTCTCTCTCTCTCTCTTTCTTTTTTTTTTTGAGACAGGATTTGTTTGTGTAGCCTTGGCTATTCTGGAACTCACTCTGTAGATCAGGCTGGCCTCTAACTCACAGGTATCCGCCTGCCTCTGCCTCCTGAGTGCGGGGACTAAAGTGTACACCATCACTGTCTGGCCCATTGCTTACACATTAAATGACCTAAATCTGGATGGGTGGAATTCCGAACCTTTCTTTTTTTTCTGATGTTATGCTCTGTCTCTAGTAAGAGGAGATACCTGCTATGAGGCCTGGGACTTTTGTTTCTGAGACTTACGTAAACGTGGATACAATGTGTCAGGGAAAGCATGCTTGGATAGACAGAAGAAAAGGTAAAAGTTATTCCTTTTGCGTCAGAAGTCAGAAAAGTAGGCCGGCTTACCAGTACCTCAGGGTACGAGCTCTCTAAGCAATTGCTTCATAGGAAGGTTTTTAAGAGAGCTAAGTACACTGTTATCATGGGGAAGATAATTAATTCTCCCACCTCCTCAGCTTGACTTCATGTCAAGCTTTCTTGTAGGCTGATCTCTTGGCTGGGTGATTGACAAGCCTAGCTTCATCAATTAGGGAAGAGGACAACAGGGTATAATGCTCTAATCTTTGGAGCAGTTTAAAATGCAGTGTCTCTATCCAGGGCCAGAGGTTGAACTCGAATTCCACCAGGAGAAAACAGATTTCCCTTAGCAAAGCCCTGATTCCTCCCCTTTGTATGTAGTATTTTAAACCCCGAAGAGGGACAACTGTGATAGTTCCCAGGGTTCCCAGGGGAATGGGAGGTGGGGTCCAAAGTCGAGCATGGAGTAGAGAGGTCCATCCACGATGGCCTCCAAGACTATCCAAGCCAGAAACCTAAAACTCAACCACCCCCACCACGAACTGAGATCCTAAAATCATTTAGAAGGCAGGCTGAAGTTTTTGTTCTTTTATTGACCTTGTGGCCTTGGAGCATGAGGGGAACCAGCTCGAAGGCGTTAGACTATAGGCGTCTGAGTGCAGAGCATCTGGCATCTGTAAACGAGAGTGACAGACCAGAACCAACGCCATCTTGAGAACAGGCCTCCATAATGACTGGGATCTGAACTCAAGCTGTGACAGCAGAATCCGAAGCAAACATCCCAGACACAGTCCAACAGGAGGCACGGTAGTAAAATTTAACAAGAGCCAGATGTCTCTGCAGACATCCCATATCTGCCATAAATCCTGTCAGCATTCTATAACCGTTAACAATTTTGCGCCTACAGCCTGACCAATAATTTCAAAAGATTATCTCACTCTTTGTCCCCTTACCCAGTCCTTGAACACCAAGGCATACATCTCCCTGCTTGTGGTTTTTCCCTATATAAGTCCTTTGTAATCAGGGCTTGGGGCTTCCTCCTTCACTCCCTATAATTGAAGATGTCCTTGCCTGGACTGGAATAAAGAAACCTTTTGTTTTTGCGTTGGGAAGTTGGCTCCGTGATTTTTCTGCCCCCTGGGGGTTTTGTGACTAGGGCATAACAAGAGGAGACAAAATTAAGACACAGTTGGCTACACAGGCCCAAAGATTAACTAGATTCCTACTAAGATTATAACAGATGTACCCCATTTACATCATGAAAGCCCCAAGATCCATTGCAAAGCTGTTGATTAAAGGGATGGTGCCTGGACTGGAGTTTTGGTCACATCTTCATGAACAGTTTCCAGGTAGCTGTGTAAAACAAGAACACCAACCAGAAACTAGAGTTCCCCTCCCCCCAGTTCTCTGACATCCAAGGCAGAAATCAGAGTCCCTTTTGGTGTCTGTCTGGTGAGGACGAAAGCCCCACTGATACTGTGGGGGAGCTTGTCCTAAACTCACTGACCAGCTTCTGTCTCCCGTTCTCATCCTCCGAGCTCCTGGATGGAAGAAGTGACAGTGTTGATATCAGATATAAAGGGATGCCCTAGGGAAGGTGCAGGCAACTCTCCCTGCCCCAAATAGCTACTGGATCCCACTGCATACCAGAGCCTGGGATAGCTGTTGAACACCATCACGAAGAGTAAAAAGACAAAACAAAACAAAACAAGCCTTCAACTTAGAGTTATTTTTAATTTTGTGTGGTATTGGGGGCTGATGATGCAAAAAGTTTGAGGTGTAAGCTCTAGTACCACACAGACAGACACACAGACAGACACACAGACAGACACACAGACAGACACACAGACAGACACACAGACACACGCACAGATACACACACAGACAGACACACAGACACACACACAGACAGACACACAGACAGACACACAGACAGACACACAGACAGACACACAGACAGACACACAGACACACACACACATGCTAGGTAACCACTTTACCACTACACCCTCAGCCCTCAGTAAACTGTGTGTGTGTGTGTAAATCTCCCTCATCTGTGACTGTTGAGAGCCAATATGGCTGTCCCACGGGTTATAATAAGCCCCTTTCTCTTTGAGAGCCTCCCATTTCAGAACTGGGGGAATCTGTAGATTGTCCTCCAAAGGGATTTCTTCTACTTTTTGTCACAATCCATCTGCATTTTTAACAATTTCTATGGGTGATGTGGGATATCTTTATGCTGTGAATAAAGGGACTGTCTTGGCCTATGGTGGGCATCTTAGAAGTAGGCAGGGAAATAGGACCATAGATAGGGGAAGGAGGGTGGAGCTGAGGGAGATGTGATCCAGCTGCCCAAGAAGCAACATGTAAAGAAATAGGTAAGTCATGGGTCACATGGCAGGACAGATGAATGGAAATGGGTTGCATTAAGATGAAGGAGTGAGCTAGCAATGTGCCTGAGCCATAGACCAAACAGCATGAAGTTAGCTATAAGCATCTGTGTGTTTCTTTGGGACTTTGGGATTGCTGGGCCAGATAAGCGATGGTAGGCAGGTCCAAACTCTGGGGCTAGTCCAGGCCAAAAACTTCTTGTTATATATGGGCATCTGATTTAAAGCTTCCAGGCTGCAGGAATGGAGAACACCTTTCTCCCCATATTACACCCTTCCTGTTACCCTTAGCGGAGGGAGATGGGCAGAGAGAACATGGGTTCCTGATTCAATTGGGTCTGCTACTACAATCACGTTATCTGGAGTAGTTGAGTCGTTTAGTTATGAGCCCGTTTTTACATCTTCCCCTAGCTATCGTGAGGACCTTGTGCTGGCCTTGTGGACCGAACTCCCAGATCAGTGAGAGCCTCTGTTGGTGCTGGCTTCCTCTTTCAGTGTTCTGAGCCCCCTCACCATACCCATTCTGTTGATTAGTTCTCCTCCGTGAACGAGTCATTGTTCACTGAAGCAGGAAGCTAACCCAGAGTGGAGGGGCCCCCTTTGAGACCTACACAATGAAGATATTCCTTCCCATCAAGGCTCCTATACAAAGGTTTGGCTTCTTGGCCTCATGAGAGAGATCACTGTCGCATGGTGGACGGGACAGAAGGGACTGTATTTATAATCTTTTCCTCTTGTGTCATTTGACACCAGTCTCTAGGGGAATTAGCAGAAGGCAACTCAAATTTCAGAGGACATATTTCTGTCTGAGGTCAAGCTATCCCATCTCCAAGGACCTGTACCACATCCTACCACAAATAAGTGACTCTGTCTTGTTCTGGAATGACCTACATGAAAGGCACAGCTTCCTCGGGATACACAGAGAACGAGGCAGCACCTAAGGGGAAGCCAAGACTCCCGTGAATTGAACAGGGCATATGGGCTGGTCAGGAGCCAAGTTACTGATGTGTCTGTCAAGTTTCCTTTAGAATATCCCTAGTCTCTCCTTATGCATCTTGCAGTTTCTTTGATAGTCAGAATGTTGGTACCCAAGGTGTACAGTAACTGGGTACCCTGATACCCTCGTTATTTATCCACAGAATCTCTCTCTGCCTCCCTTTGTCCTGGGCAGCCACCCATAAACACAATGGAGCAGGTCACCTCTCCTCACCCTCCTGGAACTGGTTTTAGCTAGACTTCTACCTCCAGCACTCACTCCTGAACACCTCACTCATGTGGTAATGGGCTAATTAGTCATTTCCAAGTTCAAGGAGAGAAAAGGCCAAAGGTATTCCATATTCCTGGCTGAGTTCTCTGGATGGTCTCCCTAACTATGGATTCCTGTATTGAGGATTCCTCATGAAGGGGGAGACGGTGGGGGAATAGAGAGTCATTAAGTGCCTTGTATTACACTGGACCAAAGTTCTCCATAAATTGAAAGCTGTCAATGCTCACAAGCATAAACCTAATACTTACGTTAGTCTCTGAGGCCACGCCCTCCCGCGTTATGATGGCAAACTTTATTTAAGAAGAATTCTCGCCGCTGAATCTCTCTCGTGCCTTTGTTCTCTCTCAGGAGTGCTTCCCCTCTCTCTCTTTTATCTCTCTCCTTTTCTCTCTCTTTTCCCTTCCCCCCTTTCTGTCAGAATAATCAAGTCCTTTTATGTGGAAACAGCTTCTAAGTGTCTCCTGCCTCCCTCTGCATCCCCTGCATAGGGCACGAGGCTCCTGCGTCCATAGAGACCTGCCGCCAGGTAACTGGGTAATTTATTATCCTATCATGCCAGATCACACTTAATCCTAACACCGTACAGCAGAAGTTGAGGCCAATCCTCTAATCAAAAATGATTTCATGGATTCCCAAAGCCTGTGTAGTGATTTTTTTCATTTTCTTTTAGCCCCTATTACACATTACATTAGCCATTGGGGGATTAACACGTTTTGGTTTTGGTATTTTCTTTTGTTTTTATAGACAAGAGTCTGTGCAATTCACAGCGGCTCTGAACTTGCTCTGTAGCACAGCCCAGCCTCCAATTTACAATTCTCCTGCCTCAGCTACATCTGGGTTTACAGGTATGTGCCACCACCCCTGACCTCAGGCGAACTGAGAACTATTAAACCAGATCTTTCTGTCTATAAAAGGTTGGCTCTCAGCCAAGACCCTAGGGCTTTCTTCGCTTGAAACTCTGCTGTGTCTAACACTAACACCTGGTAGTACCAACTTCCTTAATGACTGTTGACAGTTCTGTTTACTGTTAGAAGGAGGTGCTGGGAAATTTAGGGCCTAGGTTTGTTTACAGCTTAGTCACCAACTGTGTAAACAGCCTCAGGGAGGTCAATTCCCTTTCTAGGCCCATCTCATTTACCTAGTGTGACTTCCGGAGAGGAGGAATCTGGGAATGAATGGAAACACATTCCAAAGAAGTTTCAAACTTACCAGCCGCATTAGAGAGACCAGTGTTGTGATTTCTGGGCCCACAGTCGTCACTAAGGTGAGGGGTGACATGGAGCCTATGGCCAGGCCTCCATTTCTTTATCTGTGAAATGCAGAGATTGGCCTGGATGGTTTCAAATGTCACTGGCAACTGGAAGGTCAGGGATTTCACTCCTGACCTCTGTCCCTGGGGGCTTGGCTTTGTTCTTAAATTCTACTGAGGTTTAGTTCTATTCAGATGGTAACCCCGAGACGCCACCGGTCCCTTTGGTACCATCTAGAAGCTTGGAGCAAGTGGGCAGAAAAAGGTGTAAGAGTCACAGAAGACTAAACAAAGCCAAAATGCAAACAAGCAAGACCCCAGGCCGCCTGCGGGGGAGCCTTGCTAAGGATGCACCTTCCAAAACCTTCCAGAGAAGAGTCGAGTCTCTATAAATACTGGAGAAAAGCTAAAACTTTCCAATGAGCCTGCTTGTTGGTTTTTACTTGAGAAAAGAGAAACAAAACCCCAAGCCACCAATCCCGTTGAAGAAGGGAATAGCGGTACTATGCATCTTTCCGCTCCACGGAGCACATCTGTGGACTCTGAAAGAAAAGCCTCCCCAAGCCTCTACCATTGCTGTTATTATTTTATAAAGGTTGATCTTTATTATTTTTGAATCATCAAAGGAAATAACAGGAGGAGGCTCCTGCTTCTAGGTATGATGGAGGAGAAAGTTTAGTGTAGATAAGAGAGACAGAGACACCTGAGAGAGCCTAAAGTGACCATGACCATCCGTGGAGACTGACCAAGAGACTGGAATAGCTTGGGGAAAGAAGCCCAGCCCAATATCTGAGCTGGAGAGTTTAGGGTAGGCGGCAGGGCATGCCAGCCAATCCTGTTACAGGTTGGGACTGAGGGATGCTGGGAGAACCTGGTGGCCACCCTTAGTTGTGATAAGTTATATCCCTGGTTTGAGACCTAACAGTTTTTATTTGTGGGGATGTGTGTCTGTGTGAGTGAATGCCATGTGTATGTCACTCTGCCTTTCAGACCAGACATGCATTAAAGTAGTTTGAGAGCCGGTCGGGTGGTGGTGGCATATGCTTTTTAATCCCAGCACTCAGGAAGCAGAGGCAGGTAGATCCCAGAGTCTGAGGCCAGCCTGGTGTACAGATCAAGTTCCAGGATGACCAGGGCTACTCAAAGAATCCAAGAAAACAAAACAAAACACCCCCCCCCCAACCAAAAACAAATGAACAAGGTAAGTAGTCAGGGTGTTGGTGTACGCACTTTACAGTCCTAGAGATACCGACTACTCTTCCTTTGCACAGGAAAGACCATGTTTCATGTCCCGGGAATATATTCCCCATGAGTCAGCTCTTTTTTGGATTTTCTTCTTCAAAGGCTCTCTCTGAGTAGGGACAGAGAGTCGGACACAGTAAACCTCATTCGAAGCGACAGCTTTGAGAGTGGAGACATGTCATGTTTCTGAGAAGATGGACCAGTTGTTTATACGCCAGATGCCAGGCCAGATGTGTGGAGGGTGAAACAGGCACAGGCTTGGCCCCACAGACCACTAGAGAAGTGACTAATTTGGTCACTGTCAGAACAGCAACAAAGAAGAGCAAGCAGTTTACGTCTAAATAACAATTTGCTGATTCCTCTAAAATGCTCCTTTTGCCCTTTGTTCTATCCATTAGGCTGTGTTTCTTTTCCCCTCTACCATTATCCGATTGCACTTTCCAGTGCACAGAACCGCAGTTCCTGTGAAAGGCAAGGACAATAAAGGCAACAGCTCTCCCCTCGTCAATATTTGTTAGCAGGAAAACCCTGGAGACTGGAAGGGTCATATGGGTCAGGCAACTGTTGCTGATGGGAATGAAATGATCAGTTTATTCTCTAAAAGAAGAGGTTCGGTCTGCCTAGAAATCAGGTTAGATGCTGTGCAATAGTCAGAGGCCTGAGACTCATTCTCAGGACGGGAGAAGGGGAATGAGCCAGGACCCAGGTCACACAGGATCCTGGAAAGGACACACAGCTTCCTGACAGTGCTCTTTCATACTCAGCACGTGACATTAGGAAGTCAAGGTGCTTCTAGGAACTTCTCCTTCTTCATCAGGGCCAGGGCTCTGTGGCTGTTTTATCTAGCTCACAGGGATATCCTAACTATAAAATGAGTTAATGTTTGTAAATAATTTCCCTGAATGCAAATAGTGGGCGGCCCCTCCTTCCAGGAGAGCTCCTTTCTTGATTCATTTGGGGGGAGGGCAAGACAATTTCGGCCAGTGTCCAACAACCAATTAAACAGGAGAACTGAATCATTGATTCCTTTGTGCAACCTTTCAAGGACTCCAAACGCCACACGCCTCCCAAGGATCCCAAACACATTTTCAAGCAGCTGCTCTGGTGTAATAATACTTTATTTAAACTTAGCCCACCCTTTCCACAGTCTCACAAGGAAGCTATTTTCTTCTCCTTTGGACAGAGGAAGAGACCTAAAGCTTGGATGAGTTGACTAAGTAAGTCATGGTTGAGTTCACATGGAGATTTGAACTTGACTCTGTCTGACGTTCAGTTTTCATGGTATGGCATTGTTTAGCTTTGACGGTAGGAATTGTACTGCCCAGTCTCAGCGACCCCCCAGAATGATCCCCAGAATCACACCATCTCTCCAAATGTAAATGCACAGCAAGGTTTATTACAGCTGTACAGCTGAGCTCAGCTCCTGACTGTCACACTGCAGAGCCCGTGAAGAAGAGCTCCCTCCCTACTGAAAAGCAGGGCCTTTTAAAACAAAGACCAAAGACCACAGAAATGCCATTATCAGGCTGGGAGGTGAGGAATCCAAAGGAAGTTTCTTTACTCTCCCTATCAGGTGGGAAGCTGCTGACTGATTGGTTGTTTTAGGAGGGGGAGAAGACGTCCTCAGATTACCCAGGACTTTGAGCGCTTGGCCTTGGAGGTTTAGAAACTTCTCAGGATGGGGGTCTAAAAACTTCTCAGCTCCCAAAATAGCTCCAGGCCTCAAGGTGGAGGGACTTTAGTTTCCACAGAATAAAGCCAGGTGTTACATTAGGCCATCAGGGCCTTATATGCCCTGGAGAAAAGAGAGACATGTGGGTCTCTGGGAAATTAACCTAAGCACGGTCTGAGAGTGTGTCTAGTGCCCAATACACGGAAAGAATCTCTCTCCATCTCACCGAATATACATTGGTTTTTGAGACAGAGACTCTGCGTAGTAGTCTTGGCTGTCCTGGAACTTTTTCTGTAGACCAGGCTGGCCTTGGACTCACAGAAATCTGCCTGCCTCTGCCTGTAAAATGCTGTGTTTCAAGGCAAATGTCACCACCATCTGGCCCAAATAGATTTTTGCAGTCTTGCTGCCAACTTTTTCAAGGCTATCAGTCTAGGAGGCCACTTCGAAAGGAAGCCTGGTTGGGATACAGCTTGAGAGCAGGGGAGGGGTGTATGGGTGGGTGAAGAACCAGCTTCACCTTAACCTTCTCTCTCAGTGTAGAGCTCTCCAGGCCTGTTGATGCTAGTGGGACTTTGGTAGGGGAAATATACAGTGAATTTGGCCAATCGGAAAAGGCCATCTTCTAATCGGGTCATTTGGTCTAATCAGGTGTCAAGTCCTCTGCTTGGGTATTATATTGTTTTGTAGCAGCTAGGCTGACCTCAAGCTGGGCTGGGAAGCCTGGCTCTTGGATCTGAACAAACCCAGCTGCCATCTCCAGGAGAGTTCTGTCCTGCTGGCAGGCTTCCAGAAGGGGGCGTTGCGTTGCTGACCTATCTGTTTGGATTTGACAGAGGTTTGGATAATCCAAGGTTTCAAAACAAGCCTGTCCCATTACCTAGAAAAATGTGGTCCTCTTACTTAATTGAGAGTGAGCCCTTGCTGATTTTTTTTTTTTTTTTTTTTTTTTGGTAAAGAAGTATAAAAAATTCCTAGACTTGTTATTGAAAAGAGCTCCATAAAATAAACAGGCGAATGCAGTGAGCCTATTAGATCATTTTTAAAAAATCTTTTGCACTTTGTTTACTAATCATAGTTAGAAAGAAAAAGGCTAACAGCTAATACTCATAAAGGGAACAAAACCTTTAAAGCCAAGTAAAACCAAAACAAAAAAATAAAAAAAAAATGAAGCATATTAAGAGAAAAAAAACAAAAAACAAAACCACAAAGTGTTTGTGGGTAATGAGTTAGAATCTGCTCCCCAAGGGCAGATGTGTAATACTTTCTACTTAAGGGACTCTCTTATGGTGGGTGTGGTGTGCCAGCCCAGTCAGAGGCGGGCGGGTTCTCTGTGAGCTTGAGGCTATCCTGGTCTACAAAGGAAAGAATCTAGTGAGAAGAATTATACTGTAGAAGTGTTTAAAAGATAATTTAAAAAAAACCTAAAAACAAACCCTAGATGGCCACCGGGAAAAATCAGCCGAACGCCAGAATATCATAAAAGCCAAGAGAAAAAAGCAACCACTCCCCCTGAAGGTTGTAAGAAGTCCATTAATAGTCACCTTAAAAGATTTGTTTTTACTTTATGTGTATGAATGTTTTGATTGCATATTTGCACGTGCACCATGAGCAGGCAGTGTTCAGGGAGGCAATAGTTGGGAGCTTTCATGGGAACCCGGGTCCTCCAGAAGAGCAGCCAGTGCTCTTAACTGCTGAGCCATCTCTCTAGCCTCTCACTCTGACTTTTAGAGAGTAAGAGAGAGAGAGATACTTAGTTAATATTTAGCCTACAGAAATTGATATGACTTGTTTTGGTCACATCAACTCCTGGAGATGGATTTTTTTTTTTTTTGTAACTTCATCATTTAAACTAGATACCCTTACCCCCTAGTATTTGCAACTGAACCCAGAACCTCAGACATCTAGGTACATGCTCTGTTACTGAGCATCCTCAGCTCTTTTACATACTGAAACAAGGTCTCACTAAGTTGCCCAGACTAGCCTCGATCACTGTTTTACATGATTTATTCACTGTGTGTGTGTGTGTGTGTGTGTGTGTGCATGTGTGTGTGGTGTGTGTGTGTGCCTCAGCTCACACGGGAAGGTCAGGGGACAACCTGTAGGAGTTGATTTTTTTTCTTCTACAGTGTGGGCTCCGGGGATTGAACTCAGATCTTCAATCTTCACAGCAAATTCATTTACCCCCTGGGGCATCTTGCTGGCCCAACCAGCCTTGAACTTTTGATGCTCTTCCTTAGCCAGGATTACAGACCTGCCCTACCAGGCCAGACTAAAGTCATTTGTTAATGGTTTACACTCATCGACTGAGACACTTGTAGGGGCCAGACATATGGTGGCACTGCCTGCCAGAAGTGAACCTGGCATTCGGCAGTACAAAAGAGAGGACAGAAGGTGGGAGAATGAGACGGGGGTGGGAAGGGGTGGATGGGAAGGAATATGGCCCCCGGTTAGGCATGCCTGGCCTGGCCTCCTCATCTATTAGGATGACTGATGACCAGCTGATACCTCATGCGTCTGTCCTGGAATTCTTATTACATCTCTGGAGTCTGGCTCTGGCCAGTGAGGACATTGTAGACAGCAGGTGCAGCCTTGCCCAGGGGACCCATGCAGGGAAACCTCTCTCTAGATCTCCGCTTTGGACAACCTTCCAGCTCTTGATCTCTGCCAGGGCCGTGTCCTTAATTGCTTTCCAGAGCTGGGGCCAGGTGACAAACACTGAACCGTGTTTGTTTCCGTCCCCTCCTGTCCCCTAGAGAAGTGGCTACCCACTTTGTCACCAATTCCTTTGTCACTAATCCTTCCCTCCAATCAAGCCAGTCATAAAGCCATAAGCAAATATGGGAAAGTAGAACCCTGGGTCAAGACTGCAAAAAGCCTGCCCAGCAGGTTTGACCATAAACTAACAGGTGTAGTGACCAGGTGTGGTGGGATTTACAGCTCTGAACCTAGCACTAGCTCAAGGCAGGATGAGGGTAAATAGAAGGATTAACTACTGAGGCTAGGTACTTACAGAGCAAGGAAATGACTTGGTTCTTCCTGGGAAGGTCCTTACAGTTCAGAGCAGGGAACAGACAGTGAAGGGGCAATTCTACAAACATGATGATAACTCTCCCGTGAGAGCAGCATGTAACAGAAGCCCATGGGACACTAAAGACCTAAAAGAAACCTAATCTGGAAGGCTAGGAAGGCTTCCTGGGGGAGGTGTCACCTTAACCAAGATGTGAAGTTCAAAGAGCTCTGTGCAGGGGTCAGGGAGGAGTGGAGGCAGATGGCTGGATATGATGGTGTAGACTTAGCACCTGGGAGGCTGAGGCAGGAGAACCATTATAAGTACATACAGTAGAATTTTTCTTTTGGCAATTGATTATATAAAATTATATAAAATAATAATATTTATTAAGAAGTCTATATGAAATACTTATTGATATAAGATTGATAGAAGGGCAATTTTTGGAGGGTTGAAATGTCTCACATGGCAGCGGCAGAGCAAAGGGCAATCCTCTCTCTGAGAACTCAGGGAGCAAACAGGAAGGGCAGGCAGCATGCACCCAACCCGTCTTCAAAGGGGGCTGCCCATGCCCCCATACAGGGGTCCTCAAGACCTTGAAGCTACACCTCTAGGTCTTGCTCAATTGTCTGAACTCGTCATATCTACAAGGGAAGGTTGTACTGCATAGTGAACATAAGGTCATCCAGGTCTTTAAAACAAGACCAATTTAACTCCTGTGCAAATTAGGAATATGCTGGCGGCTCTGGTGAGACACTGGGTGGCAATGAGGTGAGGTATATGGTAGGCAAGACAATGGTCCCCTTAAGGGTTCTAGGCTCTAGAACCCTGTGAATCAGCTCCCTTGCAAGGCAGGAGAGACTTTGCAAATATGATCCAGGGTCAAGAGATGGAGACACTATATGTCGGTGAGCTCAGAAATACAGAATCAAAGAGAAATCTGCAATTGCCATGCTGATGGCTTTGAAGACAGAGGAAGAAGTCGCCAGCTGAAGAACTCAAGGGTGGCTTGTAGAACCTCAATATGGCAGGAAAGATTCTCCTTTCAGGAGCCCCCTAAAAAAACACACAGCCTTGCAGACACCTTGGATTTTAGAGTTTCTGACTTTTAGAACTTTGAGGCAATAAATTTGTGCTGCGTTTTAAACTGGGCATGTGGCAAATGGTTAAACAGTCACTAAACACTAGGACAGTAGATTCCAGAGTGACTTGGGAAGTGGCTTATCAGAGCTGTTCTCAACCTGTAAGTCGTGACCCCTCTGGGCGTGTTGAATGACCTTTTCACAGGGGTCACCTAAGACCATAGGAAATATCAGATATTTACATTATGATTCATCACAGCAGCAAAATTACAGCCATGAAGCCGCAATGAAAATAATTTTATGGTGGGGGGGTCAGCACAACATAGGGAATTTTATTAAAGGGTCTCGACATTAGAAAGGTTGAGAACCACTGTATGAGAAAAAGGAGGTAGAAGAAAAACCCTCCCTGGATTTCTGGGTCAAGTACCAGAGTGAACTGAAGACTTATTCCCTCTGCATTGACAAAGCCTGGAAGAGGAATGGTGATGAGATACTCAGTTTAGGATGTGCTACGTTTGAGGTGTTGGTGGAGGAGATTCTAGGAGAAGGTCACACACTGAATGACAGAAGCCAGGAAGGCTGGTGCTGAGTGAAGTCTGATATTTGAGGGACTATCGCAATGTTGGTTGGGACGCAGAAAAAGTCCACTTGCTCTGTAACCCTTGCTATCCTTGCAAACTTTCTGTGTTCCAGGACCTCACTCCGTCTCCTCTCTTAGTCTTCATTTCCCCCAGAAGGCCATCTAGAGGGGCTTTCCAGTGTCCACCAGCCTGTAGTTCACACTTTGTACTTCTCTCTCTCTCCCCCTCCCTCCCTCTCTCTCTCTCCCTCCCTCCCCCCTCTGTCTCTATCTCTCCCTCCCTCTCTCCTTCCCTCCTCCCCCTTTCTATCCCTGTCTCTTTGTTGACAAGGTCTCACTATGTAGCCCTGATCTGGAACTTGTTCTGTAGACTAGGCTGGCTTGGAACTCACAGAGATTCCCCTGCCTCTGCTTTCAAGTGCTGGGACTGAAATTGTGCACCACACCTGGATCCCACTCTTTCTTCAAGTAGAGTAGACAGATATATCCTGCAGAAAGCCATGTTACATGTGCTTGCCATCTGAACTGGTTGATGCCCCCACGCATCACCTCTGAAGACTCACCGTGGTAAGCCTCAACGCTAGCGGACATCCTGGATGTCTCCCAGGGCTCTCTTCTCCTCCTTCTTGCCCTGTCCCCTGGTCTGACCTCTTCCTCCCTACTCAGATTTCAAGCTTTGTTGTTGGCCTTATGTTGGCAGGAAGGCTCTGCTTTTGCCATGTCGGGACTGGAGAGCCCTGACTTCCCTAGGTTTTGCACACGCTGTTCTGGCTGCCTGGAGGAATGCCCTTTTGGAAGGAACCACTGGGTCTGTCTGACTCAACACTAAAAGCACTTCTACAGGGCTTTTGCTTTTTGTCTTGTTTTTCACGATGGCTTTGTGTAGCTTGGCTGTCCTCGAACTCGCTCTGTAGCCCAGGCTAGCCTCAGACTCACAGAGATCTGTCTGCCTCTGCCTCCCCAGTACTGGGATTAAAGGTGTGAGCTACCATGCCTGGCTTTCTTAACATAATCTTTGGTCCAATATACGTTATTGTTGGATTGTTGACTGTGCCTGTGTGTCTTCACTCCTACAGCGAGGTGAGCTTGCTTAAGCAGGAAAATCATTTCCTTGTTGGGTTCCTGACAGGCAGCATATTAATTGGCAACAGGTGAAGACCAGTGAGGAAACCCACGTGCTTGGTTTATGTAACCCAACCTTTTTCTGCCTGGTGCGTGCTGTCTCCCAACCGCCCTCCCTTCAGTGAATCCGCAGGGGTCACACATCTCCTGGTCTCCCTAGCAGACATCTGTCCTTGGCCTCATCTATCTTGTCTGAAAACTGAAGCAGGAAGGAATTGCATCTGTCCTGGAATGTCTTGAGGCCGAGAGAGCAGTTAACTGTGGGAGATGGAATCTAGCTGGGCTAGTTGGGAAAGGTCTGTGAGAGCCCGTTCTGAGAAATGCTGAGCTAGAGGAATTTGAAGATGCAAAGTGACTGGGGAATCACATGAGAAGTCCTGGTTACTGCTTATCTGTCATTAGCTCTTCCCAAGACAAGACCCTGGCCCAGGTCTAAGAAATGTTTCCCAGTTGCCTGGCTAATTTAGCTGACTCAGAGGGAGCCCAATGTAACTAGGACTCCATGAAGATGTGTCATTTTAAAACACCACCAAAAAACAAAAATTACAACTTTCTTTTTTCCTTTTGCAATTTCCTCAGTTTAGACAATGAAGGCAGATTTAATGATCAAATTACATCCTTTTCCTCCCCTTCAAGGTTAAAGTAGTTGATTTGATAATGTGCACTACAAATCCCGGAAACACTGAGCTAGAAGGTATAAAAACTTTGTTTCTGCAAAGGATGGTACATCTAAAAGCCACACATAGGCAAAAGAATGTCAGATATTTAAGACCTTAGGTCACCTTCTTCTAGAACCATCCAGAGTTCAGGAGAAATGTCCTTTCCAAAGGAGATACTCAGGAATTCACAGATTCATACCCTTGTCCCCATTGGTCCCTAGGATGCCTCTCTCACATGGTATCTACTGGATCTGACCAGTTAACATATAGATGAGTGAATTCGGCCTAAGCCCTAAGACTCTGAGACTCAGACTTGAGAAGGTTCAGCTTGTAGTAACCCCAAATATTGCTGAATTATTTCTAGATGTTTTTGGCTTCCTGGTCCCCTTTGTGACCTCAAACTCTGCTTTGAGCAAACGTCTTCTAAAGTACACTTTAAAAGCTGCTGTGCTGTTTCTACCTGCAAATTTTTTTTTTTTATCTCTTCTCTCGATAAGAAAACACATTTCTCTGTAGAAACTGAACTACTCTTTTTATACTATATTTCCTGGATGTAAAAGGTGATTTTCTGTGTCATTTTCTATACCTTTGCCCTCTAATTTCTCTCTAGTACCTCTCTCTCTATCTACGTACCTATCACCTATCTATCTGCTCATCCTTCATCAATTCATTTATCATCTATCTATCTATATATCATCTATCTATTAATCCTCCATTGATCCATTTATTATCTGTCTGTCTGTCTATGTCTATCTATCCATCTACTCACTTACCCATATATTACCTATCTATCCTCCACCAATCCATCTATCATCCATCTATCCATCTATCATCTATTTATCCATTCATCTACTCACCCACCTATCTGTCTGTCTCTCTATCTGTCTACCTACCTATCCATCCATCTATCTATCTCTATCTGGCTATAGGTACCTTTTTTCTCATAGGGTCTGACAGTCTCTCCCCACTCTGATATTATAACATCAGGCTCACACCTCCAGAGGACTTCGCCTCCCTGCCCCAGAGGGTGGCTATGGACAATGTTCGGCCAAAGGACCTTTCTAGGCCCTGAGGTTGAACTCCCACTGTCTAGCTCATGGTCTCTCATTTCATCCAAATCCACCCACCCCCATTCTCTTCTGGTGGGTGAACAGTTTGGGGGAAGAAGAACAGAGGGGTGAGAATACAGGAATGAAGTGATGAGAAAGATAAATATTTTTGGCTTGTAAAGTATTCCTCATGTGAAAAATTCAATCCTGATTTCCTTTTCTTACAGAAATGCAGATTATTATTATTTTTTTAAAATCTGAAGTGAGAATCTATAGCTGACCTTGTGGACTTAGCAGATTTATGGACTCATTTATTTATTTATTTATTTTGAGACAGGATCTCATTAGGTACCTTTGGCTGTCCTGGAACTCACTCTGTAGACCAGGCTGGCCTTGAACTCAGAGATCCACCTGCCTCTGTCTCCCGAGTGCTGGGATTAAAGGTGTGTGCTACTATGCTTGCTGATGGTTTGTTCTTTTATTTTATTCTGATTTTTTATTGTTTACTTTTTGAGACCTGACCTTGAGCGCACAACCATCCTCCTGCCTTTGGCTCCTGAGTGCTGGGATTACAGATGTAAGCTTCCACTCCAGGTTGTCTTTGAAGGTCTTAATTATACTGTAATCACCATAGCCAAAGATGTACAATGGCTGTTTCCATGACAAAACTTAAGCGCACTTTAGCTGGCTTTGTTAGTTTTGATACTATTTAAATATTGGTGGAAGGGCAGTGGAAGTTCAGTTCCTGTGATGTCACAGACCTTAGTGGGCTGAGCTGCCTGATGGGATTCATAATACCAGTGGCTTACTTCACAGAACATGTTAATTTAAAAAAAAAAAGTTCTGATGTTGGGCATAGTGACTTACATCTATTTGGGAGGTAGAAGCAGGGTGATCAGGAGTTTGAGGCTAAAACGAAACAAAACAAAAAAGCTACCACCATCACCATTGCTATCACCAAAACCAAACTTATAATTAATTATGAGGTTAGACAAGAGAAAGCTTGAAAAAAATATTTTTGACCACTAGAGAGAAAAACTGCCATGCCTGTTCCACCAACGTGTGTGTGAAGAGAATAGTATGAGTCAAGCTACATGACAGGGTCTACGTGATCCAGGTAACTTGGTATGAATGCTCTGTCAGCCTTTTCCTGGATCAGAGGCTTTCTGGAGCTGTCTATCTGGGTTAGACTCAGGATAGGCTATGGTAATTCTTACCTAAGACTTATTCATGGAGCAACTGTAGAGGCTGGGGGGGCGGGGGCGGCTAGAGCCCAAGGTTTGGCTCGGGAACTATTCAAGGACAAAGGCCTCTGTGCCATCTGAGCAAATACTGGGACCCAGTCACTGTTGCGTGACATTCACAGTTCACATCTGGTGTTAGGAAATCTACACTTCAAGCCAAGGATGGCATCCTGGCTGGACACGAAGATGTCATTGACAAGATGTTGTGTGGAAGTGTGGAAATCCAGCCAGCAGCTAACAGCAGACAGACGAGACACCAAAAGACTAGTGAACACCTAATCCAATTCCCTTGTCCTAGAGGGGACTCTTCAAGGGACCAGCTACAGGGTCACCTCAGGTCAGGTTGAATTAAAATTGTTGCCGAGGTAACTGAGTAGATGGACGGCATCAAGCAGCTTCTTGGCACAGCACTGTGCCAAGTAGGGCTGGTCAGAGCAGACTGGGTCCACTGGGACTGGAGCTCACTTGTTCACCTGGCTTTTCTCCCATGGCAGTGAGAGGCCATTGAAGGCAGACTTGGGGGCAGTGCACGTATCTCCAGGGCCCACCAATGAGGTAAATAACAACTGTCCCAGTAAATGAAAGTAGACTCATAGTATAGACATAGATCACTATTATGTTTTGGTTTTCAAGACAGGGTTTCTCTAGTATAGACATAGATCACTATTATGTTTTGGTTTTCAAGACAGGGTTTCTCTACGTAGCTCTGGCTGTCCTGGAACTCAAGCTGTAGGTAGACCAGGCTGGCCTTGAACTCAGAGATCTGCCTGTCTTTGTCTTCTAAGTGCTGGGATTAAAGGCATACACCACTACCACTCAGCCAGAAGACCTTTTGTTGTTTGTTTGTTTGTTTTTTGAGGCAGGGTTTCTCTGTGTAACATTCCTGGCTGCCCTGGAACTTGTCTTGTAGAGCAGGCTGGCCTTGGACTTTCTTAGATCTGTTGTTTTGATTTTGCTCCCAAATAAATCACAAGGAGGCTTATTTTTACTTATAAATGCCTGTCTTTAGCTTGGCTTGTTTCTTGCCAGTTTTCCTTATTCAGTCTGTCTTTTGCCTCGGGGCTTTATACCTTTTCTTACTCCAATGCATGTTACTTTCACTCTTCCTCCATGGTTTGCTGTGTAGCTGGGTGGCTACCCCTGAAGTCCTCCTCCTTCTCTGGCTACTTCTTCTTCCTCCCAGATGTCTCCTTCCTTTTATCCCCTCCCTGTGTACCAGCCCCACCTATCCTTTCTCCTGCTTGGCTATTAGCCATTCAGCTCTTTATTAGACCATCAGGTGTTGTAAACAGGTAAAATAACACAGCTTCACAGAGTTAAACAAATGCAACATAACAAAAGTAACACACCTTAAAATAATATTCTACAACAGAGATCTGCCTTCTTCTACCTCCTAAATGCTGGGATTAAAAGTGTGTGCTACCATCACCCGCCATAAAATTCTTTTTCAAAGGCTGCACTTCATCTATTTCAGAGCAAATAGAGCCCATCACAGACAAACACAACCGGACACATGCAGAGATCAATAGAGCATGGGGAGCTGACCTGAACAGATATATCTCCATCACAACTCCTGTGTCTATAGCTCAGGGTACATCACAGGAGAGGGGACAGAAAGATTACCAGAGTACCAGAAAGTTTGCAGAGAAACAGTCTCTCCTAGGCATGGAGTATAATCAAGACTGAAATAATAACAATGTCAATAGACGTATTAAAGCGGGAGGAGGGGAACTTCTGAGTACCCCTAGACTACAGGCAACTAACAACTGCTGGAAGAAGAATCAGCCTCTCTCAGAGATGAGCCCTCTTCTTGGTTGTCCAATGTAGAGTGGTCAGCCTCAAAACCATATAGATGCCATCAACAAAAATGTAGTCAGAAGGCTGTATTTGTATATGTGTGTGTGGATACACATACATTCTCCTATATATGTATATAACAATAATAATCAAAGAAAAAGAAGTTATCAACTTGAGAATTGGGGTACATGGGAAGGGGGCTTCGAGGGGCTGGAGAAAGGAAAAGAAGGTGGAAAGGGATGTTAATCTATTTCAATCAAAAACATATATATATCAAAAGTAGCCACTTCATTCAGGACTAGAGACTTTGTCCTTTAACGGATATTTAAAGCAAATAACAATTCTTCAGCATCTCTCACAGGAGCTGTTAGGCCCTATGTTATTCTCTGGACTTTTCTTTTTTATTCTGTGTGCTGAGTTCTCATGCTTCCGAGTATGTGTATGGGGAGTAGGGGATGCTTCTGGGATATTACAACCAAATGATTGTGGGGCAGAATACTAGGACAGTCCTTTTCAGCAGTGGTGGAGGCAGTGAGGTAAAGGAGAGATCTAAGGCTCAGGGAAAGGGGGAGTTCTCAGTCAACTGTAAGTGAATGGAAGGTTCAGCACTCCTATTGGAAAAGGACATTTTTGGACCCACCAAACTTCCTTTCAAGAATTCTAAGGGCCACGGCATATGCTTCATATCCAGGTGCAAAGAAGGGTTCTGGGAGCCTGCAAAGTATGATGTGGCCAGAGTGATGTGCTCTCCACAATACTGACATCTATCGAGCCCTTATAGCTCATAAGTTATAGCATATAGCATACTATATGCTAGGCACTGTTCTAACACTGGATAGATATTAACTTAGTCAACCTAAAGTGGGTGGTATTAATATCCCCATTTACAGCTGAGAAAACAGAGACCTATCCAGGCTAAGTGATTTGTACGAAGTTACCCTTGCAGCAGGGTCTAAATCTATTCAGTTCCAGAGGCAGGACTGTTAGTTTTTGCATTCTCCTGTCTTCATACTGGGTTCCAAGGTCAACCATTTACCTAGTATACTGTACACTGTACCCACATACATGAGTCCATAGGATTTCTTTCTAAAATGGTCCTAGGAAGTAGATAGGTTGTATAGCACTAACTCCAGGACAGACCTTCCTCATCTTTTTCAAGGACACATGGCTAGTTACTAATAAAGAATTAAGGGTTCCTGACATGGAATAAATGTTCACTTCATTGAGCCATATGGATTCAATCCTGTGTGCTGGAGTATGAGCGAGTAATAATACGCAACACTCAAACTACAGTCCAGGAGACTTAAGACCCAGGATTAACTCATCATGAGCTGATTACAAAACGGAATGGAGCAATCACATCTTTGGAGTTCAAGGACAGAACAGACCCGGGTCTCCACACCTGATAGGTATTAAGTATACAGCACCTGGGTAAAGGAGGACAAATGTGACAGGGCTGTGTTTGGCCCCAGTGCTCCTGAAGCTGGCCTGTGGGAGTGCCCTGAAGAAATGGGACAGTGGCAGTCCTTCCTGAGGATGCCCCATCTTCCTGAGTTGCTCTGGTGTGCTTTTTATAAGAGCCTTATATCTCCTTTTCACTCACAAAAGGGTGTCAAAGTCTAGATATCATTAATATGGGGGACCCTCTTTATGCAGAGTAGGTACAGCCATTCTTCCTGGTGGCTAGATTCCCTTGGCCTGGCATATGGATTGGTTTGCGAGCAGGCTTCTTTCTCTATTTTGGAAGGTCCTGGGAAGGGTCACAGGCAGATTGATTGCATTTAATACAGGAAACATTAGCCAATGCAACTTGGCTCAGAATCTCCAAGTCTCCTGGTTGCTTTTCTCATTGCTGAGAGAAAATATCTGATAAAAGCAATTTAGGAAGGGGGATGCTCGAGGGAACATAGCCCAACATGCCCATGCCAGGCATGGCAGTGGGAACGTGAGGTGGCTTGGTCACATTACTTCTGGGGTCCAGAAGGAGAGAAAGTTGAGTGCTGGAGGTGAGCTCACTTCCTCCTGTCCCCCTTTTTACTGAGTCTGGAGTCTGAATGCATGGATGGTACTGTCTATATTCAAGGCACGCCTTTCTCCTCAGTTGAAAGTTTTTAGAAGCAGCTTCATAGATATGCCCAGAGATGCATCTTCCAAGTGATTTCAAATCCAGTTAACTTGTCATTGAAGATTAACCATTATGACCCCTTTACTCAGAAAGAGGCCAAGGGTCTTCCAGGGAATAATCCTCCGTAGGTCTTTAATTACTGAAATAGAGCTAGAGGAGCATAGAGCATCAGTTCTCAACCCACACTCTTTTGGGGGTCAAACGGCCTTTTCACAGGGGTCACCTAAGACCATCGGAAAGCACATTTGTATTATGATTCATAAAAGTAGCAAAATTATAGTTAAGAAGTAGCAATGGTTGGGGTCAGTACCACATGAGGAGCTGTATTACAGGGTCAAGGCATAGGGAAGGCTGACTGCCACGGTGACTACTTTTTTATTTTATTGAAAATGATGCCCAAGTTTAGAGTTCAAAGACATGTACTCAGGCCACTACATCACTTTGGAGGAGCTGGAAGCCAAATCTGGCTCCAGACTGTAGCACTGGGATATTCCCACTCTCCCAGGAGATGTCAAGATATCCAGATGTCATGATATCATCTCCATAAGCAAACATGCTTATTAGGTTAAGAGAAAAGACTGCTACATTGTAACAAGTCTTTTGTCCCACCAGTGTACAGTGTAGTAGATTTATGGATTATTTATATATATATCACATAGGTTTAGAGAGAGAAAAGAAAAAAAAAGCCACGTAAAGATGGAAAATACAAAGAGTGTCTGGATACTGTATGTTATTGTCTTATCTTTAAGCTTCTTGACTAAAACTGAAGTAGTAAAAGCTGCTAAAAGACAATTGATTATAAATGCTGTTGGACTAATTCAACCTATATATTTTGTAAATGAGTTGACTTTAAAATTGAAATGCAAACATATGCTACTTTGGAGAAGAGGTTTTCTTTTTATTTTCACAGAAAATGAGAGGCTGTGGATTCATTCCTGGATAAAGAACATAAAGTTTGATAGAGGAGACCCCCTGAAAAATCTCCAATGGAAATGGATGGACCAGATGATTCAGCATTTCAGAGCACCTCTGTTGACGTTTCCCAAGCTCTGTATCCAGAACAATTTCAAGGAGACTGGCTGAGATGACCCAGCCTTACAGACTACTCCACTAAAGACTTGTGCATAATCCTTAATGTTTCTTTGGATTCCCATGGGATTGCCAGTGCCCCCATTCAGCAGGAAGTAGCAGATTATGGATATTTGTGTTTGTTTACAATGTTGGTTATAAGTTGTTATAGATAACAGTGAAAAAATTATACAAAGGAAATTAGATTTGGGGTTCTTGTTTTAAAAAGAGAAAAGGGGATATATAGTGGATTTATGATGTTACATTGTAGATAATTTTCATACCTATGAGTTTAATAAAAAATGATGATTGACCAAAGGCAGACAGGAAGTGTAGGCAGGACTACCAGACTAAGAAAACTCTGGGAACAGGAAGAAAAGAGCAGAAATGCCACAGAGACTCCAGAGTTGCTAGACAAGCCAGAAGATGCAGAGGACATGGCTGATCAGGATAAGAGTCATGGGTTAGTTTAAGGGTAAAGAGTTAGCAAGTTATATGCTTGGGCTGATCAGCATAAAGTTAATGTAAGCATCTGTGTGTTGCTGTGGGACTGTGGAACTCTCACTACACACCAGTCAGCTCTTAAATAACAACACAGAGACTTCTTATTAATTATGAAAGCTTGGCCTTTAGCTTAGGCTTGTCTCAACTAGCTCTTATAACTTTAGCCCATTTATATTAATCTACATTCTGTCATGTGGCATTAGCTTTCCTTCATCTTGAACCTCCTGTTTCCTGTTTCTCCTCCTTTCTTTTTCCCAGAGTCCTCTCTGCCCCTGGAAGTCCCACCTATACCGAGATATTAGCCATTCAGCTTTATATTACATCAATCACAGAAAGTATATCTTAACACAGTGTACAAATATCCCACAACATTTTTCTCTTTTTGTCTAAATAAAAAGGAAAGGCTTTAACTCTAACATAGTAAAACTGTATACAGTGATAACAATTATCAGGTAAGAATTACATTCACAGTGTCCAGTCCATTTGTATTTAGCAAATTCAGAGAAAGTACTGCATTATTTATCCTCTCTTTATGAGTCCAAACTTTTTACCTAAACCACTTTGTATTATAATTTGTTTTGCTATTCTAAAACTATCTTTTTAGACCTCAAAACATTTTCTTAAGCTTTTATGTCTTTCAACATTATAAACTTTACATCTCTTACGTAACTTCTTTTTGAATTTAGTAACAAGAAAAATGTAACTATAACTATCTTATCTTCAATCCATCAGAGACTCAAGGAAGGATGTGATATTATCTGAATAAACAGGAAGTTCAGAGTAAAAACTTAAAAATGATAGAAACAGGTGGCTGCCTAGACAGTCACCCAAAGTTCCTCTGCAATGCTGGGGAATCCATCTTTGGCCTACAGGCCTAGAATATCTGACAGACTTTTCTGTGAAGCAGGAAATTTGAAGGACTGTCTCACTTTGTCTTGGCAAAGTTTGGCAGTCACTTTCTTGTGTGTCCTGCTCTTCCAATTTGGACGGTGTCCTGTTAGCAGTCAAGGCAAGGAAAGTTTCTTGCCCATTGGCTAACTTTGCCACAACAGAAGCAAATTCCATATGGAGGTTCTTCAATGCCTCTCATCCTTTTTTTGAAGTAAATTGATGCAGCTAAGAGCAGATGTGTCTAACATCACTAACAACTGCATTTCTTAATTATGCATTACAGTTTTAGATGAGCTTCATAGGTACAATACCTTAAACAAGAGTAGAAACATATATGCTGTATGTTGTAACAAAAATAATCTTAATTTTATATCAATATATAAAACCCATACTAATGTAAAATATTTGAGATTAATAATCACTTTTTAGTTTAAAAGTAGATTCAATGCCCTTTTATTCTACCATTCCTATATTTTTTTATTTTCAGAAAGAGATCCTTGAGTCCAATCTGCTTTGTGTAGTTTTTTCTCTCTGATCATGACCAGTAATAACTTGCAACAATACCCCTAAATGATGATGAACATTTATAACCCACCGAATGATAATAAAAAACCACCCACCCCACCTCTTGGGAATGTGGTGTTATGTTTTCTAGATTACTTACTGCTGTCTGGGGGCAATGACATCTTAGGGGACCCTGAGACAATTGGGATAATGATCAAGTTTTGGGAGAGCTAACTTTATCATTTATTTTCCAGTCTCTGTGTGATGGGAAGAGTTTATGTGAAGTTCTGGCTGGAGTAGCCTGTGAGGCTGGACCATTTCAGCTATTGGCTTTGAAGTTGTCCTGGGTTCAGAATTTTGAGGAAATTGCAACAGAGGCATTTTGAGAGGCTGGATCACTTGAGCTACTTCTCATCATTGACATTTGATCCTTTTTTTTTTTCTTCTGAAAACACATAAACTTTTAAAGGTAACATATACACTTGCATTAACACAAGCGTGGAATGTGTGCTGTGTACAAGTCAGGTAAAAATAATTTTTTTGTTCCATGTCTTGAGCAAGTAAAAGGCATCTATCAACTTTACAAGTCTCTTTGGACTGTATAATCAAACTATTACATAAATCTCCATCCATGTTATATGAAAGGATGGCATATAATAGTAAGTCATGAGGACTCTGTAGCCAGCAAAATTTATCATGTTTTATCTAGTTTCAGAGATGTTCTCGTGTTAAAGGATCAACATATTCCACCATAGCCAAGATCCTCAGGAGGTCTCCCCTGATGGAATCTGATCTTTACTAATTTTGAAGAGAACTATATCCTTTTGTTTACTGTGGAAACAAAAGTATAATCTCTCCCCCAAAGTAACACATTTCCATTTTGAAGCCAAGACATTTCTAAAGTACATAGGCTGGTTTAACTAAGTAGTTCCTTCTATAATCCTATGTCTCTCAACAGTTATTATTTTTTTCTACATTAGCATTTAAAAAGTTGAGTTATCAAAGTATCATACAGACTCCAGACACCCTGTACATTTCTCATCTTTACATGGATTATTATTTTTATATTACTTTACTTTCTCTTTGAAGACTTTATTATTTTTAAATTATTTATTTTTTCTATGACTGTCTATATCCATTTTTGAAAACGGCATTTGTTTAAAGGTTTTCTCAGTCTGGACCATTTTACTACATGCCTGCAGCCTTTTCTGACCACAAGACAAACTTTAAATGGCCACAAGAGCTGATGAACATAGCTGGCTCCACCCTACTTGGTTCCTTGAGAGCCTAGCCTTCTAGCCAGTATGTTAGCCACTGCAGCTTTGGGAAGTAACTGTGTCCACGATGCAATGTAGATGCAGCAGGCATTTTTACCTAGCATGCTGCCTACTAAAGTGTTTTTCTGCCCAGCAGGGCTTCATCTCTGTGAGCTCAAGGCCAGTTTTATCTACAAAGAGAATTCCAGGACAAGCAGGGCTGTTACACAAAGAAACCCTCAAAAAGAAAAGAATAATAATAAAAAAAAAATGTTGAGCGTATTCAAGAGACTACTTTCTCAGACCTATGTGGCTATTTGAGACTCGACATTGGACAGTCTTTTTTTCTTCTTTCTTTCTTTTTTTTCTGACAGCCAATTCTCAGCTCCCCAATAATGACAAGGGGACTTCCTAGTAATTATGAAAGCTTGGTCTTTAGCTTAGGCTTGTCTCGACTAATTCTTACAACTTAAAGCAAACCATTTGTGTTATTCTCCATTCTGTCATGTGGCTTTAGCTTTCCCCTCTTGGCATCTCCTCCTTTCTTTTTCCCAGAGTCCTCTTTGTCCCCAGAAGTCTTGCCTATACCTCCTGCCTATTGGCAGTTCAGCTTTTTATTACACCGGTCATAGCAAATACATCTTCACACGATGTACAAATATCCCATAGCCCAGCATCTATTAGCAGCTTTACTGGGTGCTTCCCAAGTGTTGCCCAGGACATCTATGGAAGTGGATTTTCTTGGCCATGAATATTTCCATATCTTCCTTCATCTCCTAAATTCCCATGATGAATTCAGAGATGCTTCTCCAATGCATTCTCAGTGCAGAAAATGTGTGGAAGCATGAGGAAACCCCAAACCACAGAGCCAGGAATCTGTCTGCAAGAGAGAGCCACTTGGGAATCATTAAGTAGGATTCAGAGCCCACGTGTCCACTCCTATCTAATGCCAGTCCTGATTTCTGGCACTGTCTGCTGGCCTGACAGAGGTAGGTTTCAGCCAAAGGGCACCCCAGAACCTGTGAGGCATGAGACACCAAGTAAACAGCCGGAGGAATGCCTCCAGATTGAATTTCAGCTCGCTACTTGGGAACATCTGTCCCACTCTGTGGCTGGGAAAGGGGATGTGGGATGAGGAAGGACAGGGTCTTTCTGATCAAAGGAAGTAGTTCATTGGTGGTGGTGGGGGGGACTTGCTGTTGGAATGTTGGTGGGGATCCTGCAGGGACATGGAATGGGGAAAGAGGAGACGGAGGGGAAAACCATTTTCACACCTCCATATCACCTTGTCTCCAACCCCTCAGCTCAAAACTGTGGAATTCTGCCTACATTTGCCTTCAGGGGAAGATTCTGTGATTAAAACTTTTTTTGGGAGTGCTGATCTAAAGAGGAGACACAGAGTGGGAGTGAGCAAGCTTCTTCAGGAACTGCATTAGTGTGGCTCATCCCAAGAGCCGGCTTTCCCTTATTCTTCTATACTGAAGCTTCTCCAGGGCTCTGTCTTCTGCTCTCTTGTGGGAAAGGGGTCAAAGACATTATGTGTATAGCTCATTTTGCCTTGGAAAGGTTTGAATGAACATGGCTGTCAGGACAGCACCATAATAGCTGGTTCCCTTCCAGCCTCACCTTACCCACCACCCATCCCTAAAGTCCTCTTTAAGATGAGTTCAGAAGTGTGACACTGACTATTCAGATGATAGGAATGATTAAAAATGAAGGTATGAGGGCTGGAGATGTAGCTCAGTTGGTGGACGCTTACCTAGCATGCACAGAACCACGAATTCGTAGCCTTTCATAGACAGGTAGTGCTCCCACCACTCATGAGCTAGAGGCAGAAAGATTAGAGGTTCAACATCATCATCCTCAGCTACATAGTAAGTTTGAGACCAACATGAGACCCTGTCTCAAAAATAAAATCAAGGAATTATTATCAGACATTGATAAGGAAGAAGCAAGATGGAGTGGGAGAGAGAGGAGGAAATTCTAAGACCATAAACAACCCCGAGAATGTTCTGGCAATCAACATCACTAGATAGTCAAATGAACTTCTTTGAGCTAATCACAAGGGATGTGGAGAGGCAAAGTAGGCTGTTAATCAGGATGCTATGGGAAGCCAGAGAAGACAGTTACTCATCTAATTCCAGAGCTCCGTGAGCCAATGGGAAGCTTGCCACTGTAACACGCCCTGCTGGAAAGGTCAAAACTGCCACGGGAAGACTGCAAGGCGGCAGGCAGATCAGGGGTGTACTCTGATAGTCAGTGGAGGACTGACAAGTCTCCAAAAACAGAGGGCCAACACCTTTGCTGACTTCTGAATTCCTGAACACCAGCTTGCTCTCCAAAATTCCATGACGGGCATCGTACGCCACCTCCTCCGATGCTCTCCTTGCTGTTCTGCACATTTAGCTATTAAAAGAAAGATGACTTTTAAAAACAGCTTTCCCTAGGAAGTAGGTGTGCAGGTGGGGGCAACCGAACTGATCTGGGAGTAATGATGGTGACGAAGAAGATGAAGCCAAAAAGGAACAAAAAACCAGACCAAACCTCCATTATTAAAAGATTGTAGATTTTGGAGCAAAACTATTTCCCCAAGAATAGAAGCTATAGAAAGTAAAAACAGGCCTAACTTATCCATTAAGACTCTAAGGAGTAGATGGATTTCAGCCCAAGGGAATGATACCATAGTAATTCAACTCTCTTGTCCCCACAACTAAAAATAAGGGTGATTAAAGAATGGAATCCAGCTCTGCCATTCCAGGCAGCAGGCCCTGCTCCTGAACTTACAAAGTAAGTCAAGAGCAGTAGAAAAAGAATTCTTAATAGAAATATTTTGAGTATCTTTCGCTCATCATTAAGGAGGGAAAGTTAAGAGGCACTGGGCGTTATTGCTGATAGCTTGCTGGGTGGAGCAGTGATGTGCCTGGACTTCATTCGTAAACCATCTACCTTCCTCTGGCCATTGGGCTCGTGACAATCTTCAGTTCCTTAAAGTCTCCCAAACTGGACAGAATGCTTCTGTACTGTTCAGATTGTCATCCATACCTCGCCTTTTCTTGTCTCCAAATGTCTGTCACAGCCTTGGCTGTATATCACCCCAGCTATGCAGAAGAAGCCAGAGTCAGCTGACCCATGAAGCAAGGAATCACTCCGATGACTTCTTAGATCCATCAAACCAAGTCTCATCAACAACAGGACCCAAATAGTGGTGCCAGCCAGGGGGACCCAGGAATTCTCAGAAGCAAGGCTCAAAGGTCAGATTTGTGGCCAAATGGGATAACAGACTATCCAAGCCTGGGGAGAAGAAAAAGCATGCAATAAAAATATATCTCTGAGGCTGGAGAAGTGGCTCAGTCAGTAAAGTGTTGGCCTTGCATGGGTCAAGACCTGAGTTCGATTCCCCAGAACCCAAGTAAAAAAGCCGGTGTAGTACATGCCTGTATACACAACCTAGTATTAACTAGGCTGGGGAGGTTGAGACAGGAGGGTCTTCCTGGGTTGCTGGCTGGCCACATTAGCTGAACTGGCAAGCTCAGGTTCAGTGAGAGACTGTCTCGAACAAAGTTGGAAAGTGATTGAGAGTGCCCACTTGATGCCAATCCTTTGGCTCCCACATGTATGTGTGTGCTCCACCCCCCACAGGCAGACAGGCAAATAGGCAGGCACTCAAGCGCAGACATCTTAAAATGTCCTGACCAACAATAACAGAAATAACAGACTTAACTCTTTCGCATTATATGTATGTATTTTTGTAATTCCTCTCTATTAAACTATCTGCGTCTTTCAAAATACACTAATTATAGGGTGCACAAATTACAGTGATTGGAGGGTATACATTACTCTGCGATCTATTTGCATCACATTTAAGGTTTATGGTTTATGAACTTCTTTGGCTTAAATGTGTTGGTTATAACCAGACTGCAAAGAACCCTGTGAAAGGTTAGGACAGTGTTTAACTTCCTCACCAGGCTCTTCATGCTGAACTGCTCAGTGATCCCCTCTCCACCCTAATACAGATGTTCTGATATCCATGGAGCCGGTGCTTCCGTTGGAAGGAGGGTGCTCATCACAGGTCCAGCTGTCTTCTTTTTCTCTTGAGTTATTCTCTCTTGAAGTTACCTTGGATTCCAGGGATAGCAGGACTGACCAATAAATATCTTTGTGACAAGGGTCTCAAACTACCTCCCTTATCAAGATGATCCCCACAAATGAGATCATCTACAGTGCAGAGGCTATACCCTGGAGCAGAAGCAGCCCTCTCCTGGGAACTAGAACATTCCTTTGAAGTGATGACACGACAGCTTCTGAGAACCACCTTGCAGAACTAGAACTAAGATAGCGATCAACTGGCTGTCCCTGATAAGGACAGCTTAAGTAAGCCTGTTTCTTTGCCCTATTTTTTCTTCTGTTTCCCATTTCTGTGTTTGTTATTTTCCACACTGTGAATCAATCAAGTTTCCCTTTTCTGGGTCCCACCATAACTTGCTAGACCTTGGTGTCCGAGCTTAGACACTCCTGGAGCCTGGGCAGTTGTCCTAAAGCTCTAGAAAAGGCAGACAAAATGATATGTACCTGGACTGATTTGAGCAGTATAGACTTGCTTTTAGGGCTTGTCTCCAGGATTAGAGATTAGAAGTCAAAATTACTCTAGAATTTTTAGATGACGAGACAGCATGAACTTGATTGGTCTCAAAGTTTCTCAGGACTCCAGCCATTCCCCAGTTCACCCCGGCTCCCCCCAAAAACTATTCCTGGTGGGCAGTGTGAGGGTGGGCTAGGGTGTGGTGAGGACTAGATATCAAATAGTGAAGAAGGCCAGCTAGAACCATAAGAACGAAGGTGGGAAAAGGCCCAATGAGAAGGGCCTTGTGAGCGTTGCAGGAAAGGAGAGGGGCCTCACAGTGAGCAGAGGGAAGGAAAACCTAAAGCACATGATGCCTGACAGACTTTGCTTTCTTCTTACACCTTCTGCCCTCTAGGGAATGTGGCTCCTGTGGGCCAGAAAGGTCTCTGGGAAAATGGCCGATCATCCAGGTTGGAGAAGTTAGGGCTTTCTGGATGATAGCTTCCCTGGAGCCTCTTTCTAGCTCAGGTACCCATCCCCACACATCTGCCATACCTGCCTCTCTAGCGCCCCACCTATATTTCGCTCTCATTGTTGAGACAGAAACAATGCCAACATCCATTATTACTTTGTAATCTTAACATTTACCTAAAAAGATATGTTCTCTACAGAGCAAAGATTTGGCTTGTGTTCAAATTTAACTCTTATCAAGATCACCACCCCACACCAAGCTACTAAGTGTATGTTCAGCACAGTGATGTGCTGAACAGGAACAGGTCTGTCATTTTCTGGAAAGAGGCCTGATGGTTCACATACTTGCTGAAACATCTCTAACTTGCAAGGCTGTTACGCTATGAGGTATTTGCATTTTTTCTTAAAGAAAAAAAGTGACCATCTTCTCTCTTTCTCTCCCTCTCTCTCCCTCTCTCTCCCTCTCTCCCTCCCTCTCTCCCTCCCCTCCCTCCCTCCTCTCCCTCTCTCTCCCTCCCCTCCCCTCCCCTCCCCTCCCTCCCTCCCCCTTTCCTTTCCTTTCCTTTCCTTTCCTTTCCTTTCCTTTCCTTTCCTTTCCTTTCCTTTCCTTTCCTTTCCTTTCCTTTCCTTTCCTTTCCTTCCCTTCCCTTCCCTTCCCTTCCCTTCCCTTCCCTTCCCTTCCCTTCCCTTCCCTTCCCTTCCCTTCCCTTCCCTTCCCTTCCCCCCCCCCCCTCTCTCTCTCTCCAGGGCTTCCCTATGCAGCCCCAGCTGTCCTGGAACTCACTGTGTAGACCAAACGGGTTTCAAATTCAGAGATCAGTTCCAAAGAGAGTCCAGTTGCAATGGTGAACCTTAGCAGTTTTTAAAATGCCAGTGCCAGGTGATAGTCATCAGAAGCACCAGCCACAGTGAAATGGAGCAGGGCTGAGATCTAGAAGGTAGACTATGTACATGTTGCTAAGGGTGGGGCCAAAGAGGTGATCTAAACCTCTCAAAAAATGGATTATGAATGGATCCCAGATATTGAACTTTTGGATTGTTTGCACTATTGGGGCTTGGTTTTGCCTAACAGATTATTGTTAGGCCATGCTTTCTCCCTGTTGAGGTTAAAAAATAAGGGTAAAAGTTTTAAAATATTTAAATTTAAATATCTATGGGACATTTTAAAGTTTATAAAATGTTTTATATTCTTAATATTTGACTTAAAATAAAAGACTAAAAATTAGGGACACAGCCTTAAGTACCAAATACTAACCAGAAACTGGGTTATGTTTATTTCTTGTGATGTAGCAAGACAATGGCCTAAGCAGTCTGGCAAAGGGCTTGGAACATCTTCTGAGCCTATGAGTCCTGATCCTTTGGGGTTTGAAAAAATCATTTTGCAGGGGTAGTCTAGGACCACCTGCATGTCAGACATTTGTATTGAGATTCATAACAATGGCAAAACTGCAGTTATGAAATAGCAATGGGAAACATTCTGGAACAGGGGGAACTAAATGCACCACCACGTCTGGCTCACAAGTGACCGTCCTGGTCCTGGAGCTCTTAACCTGCAGGATGCATTCCTGGAATGGGCAGAGGAAGAACAGTCCTGGGTGTGACTCCCAAGGGACCCATGCTCTACATTTATTACTCATGTAGTAATTGGAAAGATGGACTTTTGAACCCAAATCAGTGTTTTTGGAATCCTTATTGAAGTCATTTCTAGGGTAGTTAATATGAGATTGAAACCAGATGTTTGAAAGGGCCTCTTACGTCAGTATAAATGGCTACATAATCTCTAGCAGTAGTAATCCACACAGGTGTACTCTAATTTTATTTCACACTTGTAACAACCCAGCAGGCAGTGTACAGTCTAGGGCCTGTATTGTGTTGTTAGGTCTGAAGGTGGTGGTTTCAATAGTCTTTTAAAATTATTATTTATTTATTTTTTAATAATTGAGACAGTTGCCAACAATGGACTAAGTATTTAGAGATTTTACCTAAAGAAGTTCATGCTGGCTTCTCTGAGAACTTGAAGCCATATTTCCTCATACCAATCACGAAGCCAATTCCTGGCCAGCTAGTGATTCCATCTAGGTTGCCCACTGACTCCTGATAGACCTTGGTGTTCCTGACTCCTTCATGGTGCAAACTGAGTTTCTGATGAAAGGCTCATGCTTAACTAGGCTCACTCTTATGGACATTTGTGTCATGAGAGAAATGCTCACTGTAGGTCCTGTCTCCAGGGCAACACAGGCAGTAATAGAACTACAGCATAAAAAATGAGGACAGGGTGTGGTTGCGAAGTACACAGACCCTTGAACTAGTGTGTTCTACAGCCATCCAGAAGGTTCAGGATCCCATGGGAACAGAGAATTTCATGGCTCCCTGCGGCCTCTGCTCCCATCTGTTAGATACCCCGAATCAGCCTTTCTGGGGCTTAGCCCTTTCCCTGCAAGGCCCAGCTCATTTGGGAGTCTGCTACATGAAATGGCTACAATTTGGGACACTACAACCAACCCAGGCTTTCCCTGGAAACCCAGCTAGGAACTGTTCAGCTTGAAAACTGATCAGGAAGGTCCTAGAGTGTGTTCGTGTTTTTGAGTGTATCTTCAAATTTATATAGCCTTTTGAATTTGACCCAGCACAAATAATTATAGTAACATCTATTTTTTTGGGGGGGGGGGAGTTGTCTCTTTAGAATATCCAGTCTCTTTTGAAATCCAAAGTCTTTTAAAATTCAAAGCCTCTTAACCGTAGGCTCCTGTAAAATAAAAAATAAATACTCTCCTATTTCAAGATGGAGAGCAAATCAAAGCAAAACCAAACTCCAACTATATAAATAACTTAATGTCCAATGTCTGGGATTCACTGTCTTCTGGGCTTTTCCAAGGGACTTGAGTTACTTCTCCTGCTCAACCCTCTGCAGCACACACAGCTTGTCTTCTAGGCTCCGGCTAGCTCCACTCCACTGCTACTGCTGTTCTTCCTGTGGTACTAGCATCTCTAAAACTGCTGGAGTCTCTGATGCAACTGGTCTGCACTTTCACCCGTAACTTCTTATGGGCTCTTTTCATGGTTCTAAGCCTCAATTTCTGTGCATGACTTCTTAAACCTGGGCCTTCAACTACCGTGGAAGCTGCACCTTTCCCAATGGCCTTTTCTGGCCTCTCATAGTGCCAAGCCTCAGCTGCTTTCCATGCCCCATTTATATCTTCAAAACCAGTTCCATCTGGGAGACTTAGTACACTACCAAGTTGAGATGCCAGCATGAGGTACAACCTTTGCCACCTCTGAATACAGTTTCTGTGTGCTGACTCTCAGGAAATACTTCCTAGAAGATTTCACTTCAGTGATGCTGTTTTTTTCTTAATCAGTGCTAATTTCTCAGCTCCAGACAATCACAATGTAGTATCCCTTCAAAGAGAAGGTTTTACTTTACTAGTTCTGGTAAACCACAGCTGATTCTTCAGCCCCAGCTAAACAGAACCGCAGAATCTTAATTCAAAATAATAAATGTCCCTGACCGAGTCTTTAAACTTCCCTCTGAAATATCACAAGCCTGGCTTCCATCATCTGCATTGCCCTCAATGTTCTTAATCTTCCATTCTTATCCTATAGAACAGCTCACCAAGCATTGACCTTTGGCTTTTCTTGCACAAACCTCCCTTAAACAACATGGTACAGACCAGGAGTCTTCACCCTACTCCTGGTACCAAAATATGTATTAGTCAGGTTCTCTAAGGCAATGATACTATGACCCTTTAATACAGTTCCTCATGTGCTGACCTCCAACCACAAAACTATTTTCATTGCTACTTCTTAACTGTAATTTTGCTACTGTTATAAATCACAATATAAGTATATGATATTTCCAATAGTCTTAGGTGACTTCTGTGAAAGGATTGTTTGACCCCCTAAAGTGGTTGTGACCTGCAGGTTGAGACCCATTGGTCTACAGAAACAGAATTTATTAGCTGGGCAGTTTTAATCCCAGTACTCAGGAGGCAAAGGTAGGTGATTTTGAGGCTAACCTGGTCTACAAAGTGAGTTCCAGTGTAGCCAGGGTGGTTACACAGAGAAACTCTGTCTGGTAAAACTGAAAGAAAGAAAAAACAAAGAATCTCTATATAGAAAGGGATATTAGAACAATTTATAGCTAATCCAGCAACGGCTGGTTATGAACAGAAAGCCTAAGAGTCCATTAGTCGCTCAGTTCACAGGGTTGGCTGTCTCACCTGGTCTTCAGTATACTGAGGAAGTAGGCCCTAATGCCAATGAAGGAATGGACTCACTAGCGAGTGAGGGCAAGCAGGCTAGGAACAAAATCTCCCTTCTTCCATGTCCTTATATAAGCTTCGAGCAGAAGGCATGGCCCAGGTTAGATCTGGATTAAAGGTGTGTTTTTCTACCTCAAAGATCTGGATTAGATGTAGTCCAGTTGACAACCTAGAATCACACAAGGTTTGTCCACAGTTGTCAGGTATCAAAAGTTCATTTCTTGGGCTGGGGAGATCACTCAGTGGAGAAGGGGAAACAGGACCTGGATTCAGACCCCAGCACCCCTGTAAAAAGTAGGATATGGTTGTGCATGCCTCTAACCCCTGCACTGTGGGAGGTTGAGATAGGAATGTTGGGACATCAGCCTAGCTCCAGGTCCAGGGACTGACCCTGTCTCAAAGGGAAAAAGCAGAGAGTCACAGAGCAAAGAGCCTCAAGTCCTCCTTTGGCCTCCACTCAGAAACACACAGGCACACATGGCATAAACTCGTGCATATACCACATATCCATACATAGAACATCACAGACACACAGACACACAGACACACACACAGACACACACAGACACACACACACAGACACACACAGACACACACACAGACACACACAGACACACACATACAGACACACAAACAGACACACACACAGACACACACAGACACACACACAGACACACACACAGACACACACACACAGACACACACACACAGACACACAGACACACACAGACACACACAGACACACACAGACACAGACACAGACACACACACACACACACACACACACACACACACACACACAACCAAACAAGAAAAACAAATCCTATTCTGTTTTTCTTTCAAGTGCCATATGCCGGTGGCCTCCTTCTTTTGACTATGGTGAGTGGTGTATCACAGACGGGTGTGCAAGCATCTCTGTTGTCCTTGTTTTCAGGATTATAGTCAGAATGAAAACACTATCTGTTTTTAACTCTCCCCGACCCTGGCTGCTCATACTCAGCCAGAAAATGAACTCCGATCCTAAATATAGGCAGAGGTGTGGATGTTCTGGGGAAAGTCACTGGCCCACTTGGAGTACCCTTGGAGACTCTTACACCTTTTCAAGGAGCTAGATGTGGCTGGCTCTTCTCTTGCAAATAGCCAAGCCCGGGGGGGGGGGGGGGGGGGGGGGCAGTGTATGAAGATGGATGTCTACAGGGACTCCTCTTGGGAAGGGCAGGAAAAGGCAAACACCCTTGCTCCTGGGCAGAGGGGTTCTTTAGGAGCTAGGAGAGAGGAAACAGTGTTTGAGCTTTTCTTTGGGTGGCCAGGTACTGCACACCAGTTTCTTTGCCGGTCAGGAACATCATCATTTCCCTGTTGTTTTGGGGAGCAGGGCCCTGAGTGAGTACCTCACTGACATCAGGGCACTGCAGCTGGAGCTGAAAATGCAAATCTTTAACAAATACCAGCAGGTGCTGGCTGCATCCAGAAAGGGGGGCACATGAGGTGCTCTGGGCATTCAGGGTGGAGAGAGAAGCTACACCGCTGAAGGTTGAAGGGAGTTTTTCAGATCAAAGGGCTATGAGACTAAGCCACAAAGGCAAATTTTATTTCTACAAGGTTTGAGGAGAAGGTGGGGGGATGCTGGGCAAGCATTGTCAGCCACTGTGTGCTGGTTTGGAATTCTTTTCTGTTAAGCCTGTGTAAGCCTAAAGTCTGGTGATTCCTGTCCTTTATGCCCCTGTGCAGGGACTCCTGGGAAGCAGACAGATGGGTATCTAAGAAGGAAGGGCTCTAGGAAGTGCCTTTATGATCAAGGCCTGTGGCTGTGTGAGGAGGAAGAGAAGAAGGAAGAATATCTGAATCCCCACAAAGGCCAAGGCCATCCTGTGGCATTTTGCACTGATGTGGATACTTCCCCTCATCCCTGGAGTCTGACCTTTTTCCATGCCTGCCTCAGTCCTTGGCTTTCTTGGAAGGAGCGACATGGTTTATTCAGCCATCACAATAACCCTGTTAGCAGTAGCAGCCTGTCAGAGAACATCCCCATCTCCCAAAAGCATGGGAGGCAGTCAGCTTCCTAATTCTCAAAAGCAGCCCATCCTAGGATCCTCTGAGCACAGGCTAGGCAGGGACCCCTTTAAGGCTGACAGTGGTTAGACATCTTCAGTCTCTTGTCTCTTTCATGTAGGTGTGGCTTAAAGAAAAAACCAGCTCCAATTGTTGATGAGTTAGTAGTATACATAACATCTTCCACATTAGACAAAACAAATATATCTGTTCTTATTCATTTATTTCAATGGTTTAAAAGGATAGATTTAGGCCTGGAGAGATGGCTCAGCAATTAAGAGCACAGGCTGCTTTTCCAGAGGACTTGATTCAACTCCAGCACCCATATGCTAGCTTACAACTGTCTGTCTGTAACTCTAGTTCCTGGGGAGCTGACACCCTTTTCTTATTTCTGTGGGCACTAGGAACATATTGCAGTGTACAGTATCAGACATGCAGGCAAAACACCCACATATTAAAATAATAAAATAGAAGAATATATTTGGGTTGAAGTTATACAGCTTAGAGGTAGAGCACTGCCTGGCATATGAGACCCTAGATTTACTCTAGAACTCAAAAAGAACATGTTTATCTCCCAAATGAAAGTATAAATATACATAGAAAAATATATCTGAAAAAAAATAACTCACTGGGATGATGCTTCAAATTTCTTCAACCCCTAAAATGATTTTTGTGTGTCATTAAATACTCAAAAACAAATCCTTCCCAATTCACTCAGAAACAGTGAATTATATTCTTGCACCCAAATGGCTCTCCGCCTCCAGACTGTCACCAACTCCACCTTTCATGCCACCTCAGTCACCTTCCTTGACAGCAGGAACCATCCACGTCAGAAGTGTTCAGACTTTTTTTCAGCCTGTCTACTGCTGGGTCTAAGTAGAATGTGTTAGGAGAGGCACCATCTTGGACATTTTTTTGTACTAAAAACAATAGAAAATGGAGGCTCTCTCCTTCCAGGTTTGTGTGTGTGTGTGTGTGTGTGTGTGTGTGTGTGTGTGTGTGTGTGTGTGTGAAGGAACAGTTCATGACACTCAAATCAGAATTTGGACAGCTTGTAGCCACAGACCCACAGGTATAGGTCAACACTCGGGAGATGGCAGATGGGCATACGAAACACTAACTTGTCAAGTTTTGCCTCTGGAACTTACCCTTGAATTCTCTTTGTCCCAGCTGCTTTCTGTAGGTTGTGTATCTCTGCTTGTGCCCTGTTGTCTGCATCAGCTATAGTGGATGGGCACAGAGGAGAAAAAAGATTCCAATTCTGCTAATGTCCTTTGCAGAATTCAGCAACTTTACTGCCACTGGGGATCTGCAGGTGTTTGGGGGGGGGGGGAGATTCAGACGCGCGTTCTGTAGTGTTAAAGACATCATCAATTTTGGCTGCTGAAAACCTTCACATTTCTAACTTGATGAAACTCTGTGACTTTTACCCATGAAATTTCAAGACTCGTCATGTCAATTTTCCGACATAATCTTCGTCTGCAATCTTCAAGGCAAGCAGAGCGAACTCTGTCCGCTCCGTATTTTTGATGAGAAAACGAGGACATACGCTTAAATTACTTGGCAAATCTCACAGCTAATTAAGGAGGTTCAGGTTGTGTGACCCTGATCCAGTTTAATTTCCTCCGTGCTACATTGCTGACTCTAACTGCTGGCAAACTGATCTGTTCAAAAGCAAAACCCAGAGCTACAGGTTCACCCTGTTCATACTGAGAGGGCAAAGGGTGCAAACATATCTGTCCTTTTGTTTCTCATGGGTGTCACCTTTTGTGGTCATTGATGAGGGGCCTTTGTATGAAGCTGCCCTTTGCATCACTGGTTGGTAGAAGGGAAGCTCTGAAGCATTATTAAGTGAGGAGACTTTGGTTAAGTCTGGAAATGCTCCCGGCAGACATTAAGGACATCTCACCTGGAAGATAGAAGCTTGCATGGGATCTAGCCTCACAAAGAGAGGAACCTGCTGACTCTGGAGATCTGTGGCTTTCCAGGCTCTTCCCAGGGCCCTGGCTCAAGTTACCACCTACTCTTCCTATTCAGCCAATAATACTTTCTCTATATCTATTTACCTTTGGTTAGCTTCCACCAAATCACCAGGGAAAGGACAGTCAACAGAATGAGCAAAGAAGCAATGGGTGAGATACCAGGTGGCTGTATCCACTGTATCCAACTGAACAAGCATTCTACCAACCATTCTCATTGCTGTGGAAGAGTGGATGTATGACCCAGTCTCTTCACATGGTAGGGCCTTAGGGCCCGGGCCACTGACTTAGGTGGTGCTATACTGTAGGGGGATTATGTTGTTCCATTGTAAATAATTGTCCCACCCACTGGTTTAATAAAAAGCTCTGATTGGCCAAAGGCAGACAGGAAGTGTGGGCGGGGATACCAGACTAAGAAGAATCTAGGAACAGGAAGAACAGAGCAGAATGCGAGAAAGAAGCCAGAAGATGCAGAGGACAACTATGCTGCTCTGAGAAAAGGTACGCCCCATGGCTGAACAGGATAAGAGTCATGAGTTAGATTAAGGGTAAAGAGTTAGCAAGTTATCTATGTGTCTCTGCGGGTCTGGGGGTCTGCGGGCCTAAACCTTGAGGCTAGGCCCGAAAGTCTGGGCCAGAAACCTCATACTACACTATACTCACTCCTCCATAGTGGAAATGGATAGGAAAGTAACACGATAGTAGGGTCAGATAGACTAAAACCCAGGATGTTTGCCTAGTCCTCCATGTACTTGAGGCGGTTCTTGTGGAAAGGGAAGAGGCAGTAGTCCCCTGCCTGTGTTCTAATTCCAACTCCCTCTGCCTAGAGGGAGTTTGACATTTGTCACATACGGGGATGGGCTCTAAGTGTGGAGCCACTCCTTATGATCAGTGACCTGGGTTATACTTGAGTGTGATAGAAGCTTTGCCACATCCTAGGTTTTTTTTTTTTTTTTTTTTTTTTTTTCACCTTACTGTCCCTGATTGTCTAGGTTAGTTTTTAATTTTTTATAATTTATTTATTTTTATTTTAATATGCATCCTATTTCACCTGTCTGTCTGTGTGAAGGTATTGGATCCCCTGGAACTGGAGTTACAGACAGTTGTAAGCTGCCATGTGGTTGCTGGGAATTGAACCCTGGTCCCTTGGAAGAATAGCCAGTGCTCTTATCATCTCTCCAGCCCCGCCCCCCCCATTAATTTTTATTGTTAGCTTGACACAATCAAGAGCCGCCTGAGGAGAGATCTTGACTGAAGAATTGTCTGGATCTGGTGGGCCTGACTGATGATTGATATGGAAGGGCCCAGCTTACTTTGGGCAGACTGATTCCTAGGCAGGTAGGCTGTCCAAGAGAGGTAGGCTGAGCATCTCTCTTGGTTGGAGAGCAAAGCAGTAAGCAATCTTTCTCCATGGTTTCTGCTTCAAGTTCCTTCTCTGCTTGAGTTCCTGCCCTATCTAGAAAGTGTAAGCCAAGTAAACCCACCATGCTTTTGGTCATGGTGTTTATCATAGCAAGAGAAAACAGACCAGAATCAGAGCTATATGAGAACCTGGCACACAAGAGAGTAGATGTAAGTAAATGTAGGAAGTTTTAGGCATGACCCACCATGAATCTAACACATTATTATTGTTATTATTTTAAAGAAAGATACAACCAGAGTAGGATTTTAAAGACTTAATGTCCAGTCTGTATTAGTGACTTTTGCATCACTGTGACCATAATACCTGACAGAACAAAGTGAGCGATGAAAAATGTTACTGGCTTGTGATTTCAGTTCACTGTGGTGGAGACTGTACGGCAGAACAGCCCGGTTCCTGGCGGTGGAACCGCGTGCCTGGGGCTGTTCACATCATAGCTGACCAGGTAACTGAGAGAATGACAGGAATGAAGGCCCAGGAGAATAGCTTTCTGAAGCCCATCTCCCAGGGAACTATTTCAGGCAGCTCCCCCCCCCCCAAACACTTTACAGCCTCCCCTAATAACACTACTGTTAGGGAACAAGTTTTCCAAATGTGAGCCTGTGGGGATGTTTCAGATTCAAACCATAACCAATACCTGCTAAATCATGCACAGACCGTTTTCAGCTCCCCGTGCCGCATTTTCTTCCTGATTCTGGAAAGCTTCAGGTAAAAGGCCAGTGAGGTTAGAATCTAAGCATGCTGAAGGAGACCTCCTCTCCCAGCTTCCCCCCATTAAGTCAAAGTCCACAAACAAACTGTGAACCCAAATGAACGTGAAATCTAATAGGGTTTGGCCACTGGGTGGAATTAGACTATTTTTAGATGAACTATTTAGATGACTATTTTTAATATGGTCCCCACCTGCTTTGCATTCATTTTTTTAATGCTTCCCTGAAGCTTCAGTGTTTGTCAATATTCCATTTAATTTTGTTCCAAGCTTCTGCTGAAGGTGTGATATGAATATGCAGTGTCTTTGGAGTTTCTGCGTAACCAATTTCTGGTCAGAGACCAACTCTCTTACAGGTGAATTTGTTAGGATTTTTAGCTTGGTAATCAATTCTACCAGGCTTTCTGCATGAAATATCTATATCTACCTCTATCTCTAGCTATATATCTATGTATTCTGTAGTCTGCCTGCAAAGTAAGGTCAAGATGGGTATACTGCTATTTTGTAAATGCTTTAAGACTTAAAACAATTTAAGTGTGCCTATGTATATGAGCATGTGAATGTGGTTGTCCACATAACCAGACATCAGAAGAATCAGATTCTTTGGATCTGGACAGCTGGTTGTGAGCCACGAGACATGGGCGCTGGGAATTGAGCTAAGGTCCTCTGCAAGAGCAGCATGTGCTCTTAACCACGAAGCCATCCTTCCAGGTCCTGTAAATGCCTTCTTTGAATGAATAAATAAATGAGGAAATGGAAAAGAAGCTGGAACTTAGGCCTTTGGTGGCATACTTTCTTCTTCACTCCTTTGTCGCCTTGGCCCTTGGCACCAAGGTCATAATACAGCTCTGAACACCCCCAGACTCTGCTACTACATTACCCACATTGCCCTCCCCCTCCCCCCAAAGTGCTATTTTCAAACGGAATTTAGGGAAAATGGCAGATTTAACTTTAACTCACAAGGAAGGGTGAAGGGATTTGATGACCATTTAGAGACATAGGCAGACTGGCCAAAGGAAAATATTGGGGAGAGAGGGAGAGAGGCAAAGAGACTCTTGTGAGATTCCAGCTGTGTGATGTTGGTCCCTGAGATCTGAAACTGAAACCTCACACCACTCATTCTTATCCAATGATTCATCTGGATGAGCTAAGTAAGGCAGAAACACTCGATAGCTGGGGAAATCAGAGCCCACCTGGAATGCTTACAAAAGGCAAGTCCAATCCCAACATTTCTCCACCATAAACGTTTGTGACGTCACGCTGTGTTCCTTTCCTGTAGAACTCTTCCCCAGATTGCACACCTCATATCACTCACTTTTGGTTGGGGGGCTGCCTCCAGAGGAAAAATCGTAAGGCGAACTGCATATCCACCTATTTTTTTCTCTGTTTCACGACACCCATTTGCAAATTTGACCGAGAACCTGAGGGTCCCTAAAGCATCTTCCTCCCTACCACTATTTTTAAAACCGATTTTTCCTCTCCTTGAATTGCTTCCTCTTACTATGGTGTCACCTCCCTCCTTTATAGTATTCTTCACACACACACACACACACACACACACACACACACACACACACACACCACCTACTGAGTCCATTTAGTGTTGTTCTTATGTTTATGTGTTTAGGGCTGATTTCTTGGGATTGGATAATTTAAGGGGTCAGGGAGATGTCATACAGATTCTCCCTCTGGAAATTTCCACCCATCCAAGTTGCCATGACAACTGGTGTTAGCACTTTACAGGTCTAGTTTAGGCAACTATTACTGAGATCTCATGGCTGCAGTGTCCCATTAGTGTGGAGGAGATTGTAGCTCACAGCTGGTGTCCTGGTACTCTGGTTCTTGCAATATTCCTGATTCCCCTTTTGTGAGTTCCCTTAGTCTTAGATGAAGGGGGTGCTTCATAGATGTACCAAATGGGGTTGGCTACCCCATGGCCACTGATCCTCTGCATTTTGATTAGTTGTGGATCTCTGTTCATTGTCTTCATCTGCTATTTAAAAAAAAAAAAAAAACTTCTCTGATGAGGAAAGCTATACTTATCAGTTGGTACAAGAATAAATATTTAGAATACAATTTGAAATTATACTGGCTTAGGAAAATGACAGTATCAGATTCTCCTTTTTTAAAAATCCTTAAATCCTTGGTGATTAATGGAGATGATGCTTGAACTGATGTAATTTGCCTTGGTCCTAAACCAACACGTAGTAAACACTGTGACTATTTCAAGATGGACTCAGTGATTATGACTGTCCTATTTCATGATGGACTTAGGGACTCCGTGTCACTGGAACTCCATGGTATTTGCATCCTGGCACAGAGATGTTCACTTGTTACTTTTCCTCTCTGCTCCAAGATATTCACAATCTCTCTCTCTCTTTTGTCTTAGCTATAAAGCAAGTTTAGGACATCAAAGGCTGTATGACACACACATACACACACACACACACACACACAGACACACACACACACACAGACACACACACACACACACACACACACACACACACACACACACACACACACAGCAAGGAGCACAGCTCACAGGTTCATGGTGGCTCTGTGGGAAAAGGCACTTTACACCAAGCCTGTTGTTTTGAATTTCTTCTCCCAGAAACCACATGTATGGCATGGAACATTCAAGTACACAGACTTATACACACAGGTAAATAAATAGATCTAATGGAAATATTAGAAACATGGTTGGTTTAGAGAATTTCTAGCATGAACACAGCCCTTCTCAGCCTCCAACAGTGTTAAAGAAGAAATGTATTTTCATAAAGCTTTCCACTCTGGGCCTGCCATAATAAATTTTCTCTCCCCCACCCCACTTTAGTCTTACAATGCTGCTAGCAGAACTTCAACGTGTCCAATTCTTTAAAAGCGGCTGCATGAAGCCATCCAGACAGAGAAGTAGGAACAGGCAAGCTGCAAGCTAGACTTGGATTTTAAGAAAAAAAGCCTAAGTGTTTCTTGCCAGTTCACAGAACACCAGCCTAGACTCCCAAGAGAGTGCATCTGTGGGCCTGGGTCTTCACTGGGATGAGACCCAGGGTGGGAGCAAGCCACTTCTTTCTTCTGGCTCAGCTTTGACTGGCAGGGTGGGGAGGGAGTTGGTGAGGCTGATTTCCTAGTCTTTCCACTCAAAATGTTCAGTGACTATGAATTTTGACAGAGATTTTAAATTTGTCCTGATTAACAATCATATTCAATTAAACAGGACATTAGATGCCTGAAGTGTCCAGGATAATTAGGTTTTTGCTCTAATGGCCTTCGTTTTTTTTTAAAACTACATTAAAAAATATAACTTTTTTTTTAGTGTATGTATGTGATTATTTATAACTGCAAAGAAAGTTAAAGCATGTCCCTGTAACAGCTTTGTTTAGCTAGAAGGACTTATTTAAAGCAGAGTTTCCAAATATTTTAGACAGTGATTCATTTTAAAAAGTAAACTTTTGTGGGCTGGAGAGAGGGCTCAGGTAGGAAGTATTTGCTTCACAAAAGTGAGAGCCTGGGTTTGATATGGAGAATTATGGTAAAAACTATGGTAAAAATTCCGGTATGGGCATACTACCACACATTTGTAATCCCAGTGCTAGGGAGAGAAAGGCCTGAGGATCCTAGGATCCAACCAGCCTGGCCTAACGTGCAAGCTCCAGGTCAAGGAAAGACTGTCTCAAAAACAAGGTAGATAGCATTTCTGAGGATGATGCCTAACTTGTCCTACACACACACACACACACACACACACACACACACACGTTAAAAGAAAATCTTATCATTTAGAGCAGCAAGGAGGGATTGGAAAGCTGTTGCATTAAGTGAGGTAAATCAGACACACAACAACAAATACCTCAAATACTTTTCCGTGAGAAATCTAGAGAGTTGAGCTCATGGAGAATAGAGGAGTGACCAGGGGCTGAAGCAGGGTTGTTAGGGATCAAGGTTTCCCTCAGATAGGAGGAGGAAGTTCAAAAGTCAACTGTATAACCTGATGGCTATTGTTAATAAGGATTGATTTATCTCCAGCCTAAATTCTGGAAATAATATCCTGAAGGGAATAACAGTTGCTCTGAAGATAAATCAATAACAATTGTTAAACTGTGAAATCGATAACTTAAAAGCAATTGTTATTGACATATCTTTAGATTTAGTCTTGATAAATGGCCATAATTTGCTTTTGACTTGGGAATCTCATGCCTCAGACTCCCAGAAATCCAGAATCTGAATTACCTATCTGCTTCTGTGGTATTTGAACTCAGCTATGGATTTCTATTGACAGCTCTCCATGAGCATAGCTGCTTCAGACTAACACTTTCTTTGGTTCCACATCTGAGCAGAATTTCAGAGACAAGCCATCAGGTCTGGTTCTGCATTGTACTATTGAGAAGGCTGGCAGATTGAAGTATACAGTTCACACAAAAACTTCTGAGGCAATGTATATGCTAATTAATTAACTCAAATCCAGGGGCATAGAGGTGTGTGCCTTTAATCCCAACACTCCAGAGGCAGAGGCAGACAGATCTCTGAGTTCAAGACCAGCCTGATCTTTGGAGGGAGATCCAGGACAGCCAGGGCTACACAGAGAAACCCTGTCTGAAGCCTGAATTTGATTCCCCTGAATTCACATAGGCAAAGAAAAAAGAAAATAAGGGGGGGGGGGGAGGGGGGGAACAGGGAGAATATAATATGGTAAAGTGGGAGTTGGAAATTAAAACTTTCAAAAAAAAAACCAAAATAAAAATCTAACTTTCCCTTGCAAATGCCTTCTTCTGGCTTTCACATTGTTCATCTACACCTAAGACGGTGTCCTGAGTCAGATACTTAGGAAATATGCATGGATCAATGAATATTGATCATTGCCCATACACCAGGATAGCCATGGGCTTGGCTAGGGATTAGCACATGAGAAAATGCAGGGAAGGGAAAAGAAAACTGGGAGGCTTATCTCACGCTCTGTGAGCATTAGGGCTTGTCTTTTCTGTTCTCAGGGTCAGAGCTGGATGCTTCCCCTGGAGCCCTCACAACCCACCCTCTGACTCCACGTTTGAGCATAGAGTTTACGTAGAGAGAGAGATGGGTGAAATCAAGGATGATGGTAAACTGTTACCTCCACTGGTGGCTTTTTGCATTCTGGTTCTTCCTCAGTTCGACAACGCCATTTGCTTTTGGGTGTCCTCAATACCGAGTCAATGGGAGAGAGTGAAGAGACCAGGCTTGTTATTTCCCATTCTCCATGCCTTGCTAGAGGACCCGAGGTGCAGCGCTGAAATTGCTCACGATTTTCAGCAACTCTTGATCTGAGCTAACGCCGATGTGAAGAAAGGACACTCATTCTTCAAAACAGCCATTAGCAACTAGCTCGACACAGGCATAGTAGTGCATGACTGAAATCCCAGAGCAGGGGAGGAAGCTTGAGGATTATGAATATGAAGGTATTTGAGCTACATACAAGATCCTATCCTGGAGGAAAATGGGGGAGTCCTTCTTTCAACCCAAATCAGCTAGACAAAAGAGTCAAGGCCTTTGCTGACTGGGGAGAGATGATCCAGAGGTTGGCAGGTGAAAGTGAATTGAAAAGGCAGAGTGTGAAGTACTCAGCAAAGCATCTTGGTGTGAAGGGTTAAAAAGCCAACTCCAGATTGTAAATCAAACTCCTTCAAAAGGGAGGCCTGCTGGGGAAGATACTGGTTGAACTAGCAGCTAGTTAAAGACTCAAGTGCTCATAGTCTGGCTCAAGTCCCTTATTTTGTCCTGAAGTGGTCATGGCTTGGGTACATAGAGCATCCTTGGAGAAATTTTGCCCACTCTGTGCAAGAGGAAAAGGTAAAAATGTTATTTTTAGCTTGTTTATAATAGCTGAGAAAAATCCATAAATAACAGCCCAAGAGCTGATGGTGGTGTACTCACGCGGTGGGGCCCTGTGAAGTGGAGAAAGTACGTAAGTCACAGCCATACACATCCACAGGAGTCACTGAGCAGCAGCAAGCTGAGGGCAGCCTGAGCTACACGGTGAGAGTCATGAGAAAGCATAAAATAAACCATTCAGTAAAGAGAGCAGATTGAAGAGACCACAGTTCTTATGGTTTCATCATATGATATTCAAAAGCTGGTACCACTAGACAGGGGTCCCAACAAATGGATTAAAATTATAAAGGGAGGCGAGGATATGAGTGACCTCAGTGTCAGCTCTGGTCACTGGTTTATCCAGTCTCCCTAACAGGTGGTGTATGTTTGGTTTTTCTCTTCCTTCCTTCCTTCCTTCCTTCCTTCCTTCCTTCCTTCCTTCCTTCCTTCCTTCCTTCCTTCCTTCCTTCTTTCCTTCCTTTCTTCCTTCCCTCCCTTCCTCCCTCCCTCCTTTTTTTTTTTTTTTTGAGGAAAGGCCTGCCTGTGTAACAGCCCTGGCTGTCCTGGAACTTACTATGTAGACCAGGCTGGCCTCAAACTCACAGAGATCCTCTTGCCTCTGCCTCCCAAGTGCAGGGGTTAAAGGTGTGCGCCACCATGCCCGGCTCTGGAGGCTCAGTTTTGATTCTCCTTTAAAATGTGCATCTATGCAGTGTCACGATTTTTGGTATGATTTATTTTACCCTAAAAAGTATTAAAAATAATCTTAGCTAAAGCCAGTGCTTGCTGAGAACCCAACAAAAAGGAATCTTAAGGCGGTGTCTGGAGATTTAGACCTTTGCAAACATGATGCCTTGGTAAGTCTTGAATGGTGTCTGTCTCAAGGAAGAAGAGGACTTTACTCTCCTGAATACCCCCTCTCTCTACCAGACACCAGCAACTGGACTGATGTGTATGGACCATCGTGTGTCCATTCCAGGCCTTGTTTTACACCATGCATGCTCAGGCAATTACAACCTCAAGGAATAGTTTTTCTCAGTTGCCACCAATTCTTCAAGCTTTCCCATATTTTCTGGCATTCAAAGTAGGATTCAGTCAGCCTAGCTTTCCATGTTTCTGACCCCTATCTATGTACACCAGCCCATTTGGAGTTAAAAATATAAAAATATAGACTGCTTGTGAAGCTTCCAAAGCATGGTTGCTCCAAGTCTGATTACCATTTTAGGGAAGGCTTCTTATTGGACTGCTGAGGTTTACTTTAAATTTCAACTGGTTTGCAAACACATTCTTCTTTGACAGCAGTGGCTTGAGATGCTTAGGCTCACTTTGCTTGGGGTAAACACACTGTCAAACGTTTTTCAATCCCTCATGTTAGGCATGCTAGGCGGTTTTTCTTGCCTGAAAGTTACCTATCTGACTCCCCATCCAGAGCCAGATTAGATGGAGAAGCCTGCTTGGCCCCCTAGCCTCTGAGAATTCCCTTTTTAAAGGAAGGATAACGCGTACCATACTTTACAATTTCCTCATCCACTTTGGGTAAATTTTCACTTTGTGTTGGAGATTTAGAAAACCAGTGTGAGTAACTCAACTCTGCATTCACCGACTGGATTAAAAGTGACCATAGACTCTTACAAAACTAGTTCTTGGGGAACAGAAGGCCTCACACGCTCAAAGCCATTTTAATAGAATCAGTTCCTGGTTTAGGAGGGGGCAGAGGGACAGCAGAGGGACTGGATATACCCACATGTGTGGAAGTAGAAGTGGAATAGGCAGGGAGCCTGAGCGCAGGTTTTGGAGGGAAGCCATAACCCCAGCACTGTGGTAGTTCAGTGGGTCAGGTTTGAGCTGTGCTAAGGTCTTGGTGGTAAGTATTATTCAAGGTAAGGGGAAGGGCCGATGGGGAAGCTCATTGGTGCATGGAGGCTGTTCCATGCCTCCTACCGCCTCTCTTGTGTAATATGGGGACAGATTCACATGTAGGCAAAGGAGTGGAAGATTTTTCTGAGATCAGGGTAGTGAGGATATGTGAGTTTCTGTGTAGCTGTGACTAAACACCCACTACATGACTTAATGAAAGAGTTTTCCTTTATCTCCTCGTTTGAAGGAAGGCAGAAGTGGGAGGTGGCCGGCCACATTGCCTCTGTCATCAGGATGTAGGGAGAGGTGGGTGCTTGGGTTTCATTCACTTCCTCCATTCTTCCCAAGGCATACTCCACCAGGAATGGTTCCCGAATCCAGGGTGGGGCTTTCCACCTCAGCTACATCTCTTTGGCAATTCCTTTACAGACATGCCCAGTGACGTGTGTGTGTGTGTGTGTGTGTGTGTGTGTGTGTGTGTGTGTGTGTGTGTTAGATTCTAAACACCAGAAAACTGACAATCAAGATAAAGCACCGGATAAAGGGAATAATGAAAATATGTGAAATACAGTGGGCATGTGAGGCTCAGGCAAGACTTGAAGATAACTATGATGGAGTCTGGCGTGGGGGCAGAGCCTGGTGGCAGGATACACATACAATTGGGAAACTAAACACTTTACAGCAGTGTAGCCTGGTCAGAACCAATGCAGAGGGATCTGGGACAGTCTAGATTTAGACAGGACGTTAGAGCCACAACCTAATTATGCTCAGAATATGCTTTTGTGTGACATCCAGAAACAAGAACCTGATCATGAAGCACCACACTTTTCTGTCCCCCATCCCCATATGCTAAGCATTAGAGACTGGGAAGGGGCTGGTGTCATATGAAGGCCTTCCTGGGTCTTGTCTAAGGTCTGGGATGGCTGAAGGGAGGCTGGGAGGGCCACAGATATTTGACTGTGTATTTATGTGAGTTGGAGTTGTGATGGGGAGAATTCCCGCCAAGGTACACCTGATCTCGCTCCAGAGGGCTAGCACCTAGCCTTAGTACCACCTCTTGTTTCCCTTGCTGCCCTCTGTGTGAATCTATCAGTGTTTCTCAAGGGTACAGAGCCGATGCAAATTTGGTTGGGAAAAATCAGGCATACGGTGTCATTCCTTAATGAGAATTTGCATTTGGCAATGTCCCTTTGGAAGCTTGGTCAGGATGTTGTGGGGAAATGGAAATCAACTTGCTAAAAAGTATAAATTTGGAGAAAAATAAAAATGTCCTTGGCTAAGAGAAGGTGTCTCAGTTCCTGAGAGGTTGATTTCCTCAGTAGTTAAGGCTAAGACATCCTTAAAGTGAAGTGTGTCTTCTTCCCATGAACCCACAGGAATCCACGCCCATTTGACACAAAGGAGGAGAAATGAATGGGTGGTCAATTGGCAGGTGATGTGGGAATGTCTTTCTATATGCTGTGAATATCAATCTTTAACTAAAGGAGCTGTTTTGGCCCATGACAGGCACCATAGAAAAAGTAGGAGGGGAAATCATAACATAGGTAGGAGAAGCAAGGCGGAGTCAGACAGACCAAGCCAGCCGCCCAAGAAGAAACATGTAAGGAGCACAGGAGAGCCATGGGCCACGTGTCAGACAGATTAATGAGAATGGGTTAAGATGAAAGAGCTAGTTAGCAATGTGCCTGAGCTATAGGCCAAACAGCATGAAGTTAATATAAGTGTCTGAGTCATTTCTGGGGGCCTAAACAGTGGCGGTGGCAGCTAAGGGGTCCGAGGCTTCAGGTTTGTGGGTCTGGACCTCAGGCCGCCTGGGGCAAAGAAACCTATTGTAACAGGCAAGTAGGTTAGAAAATTGCTAGTGAGACTTTATCAGGTCAGACACGGTGATGCATACCTGCACTCTCAGCACTTGGGAGGCAGAGGCAGGGGGATTATCTTAAATTTGAGGTCAACCTCAAGACCTTACTTCACACACACCAAAAACCAAAGAAGACTGTGTCACAGATTATACAGCAAAACACATCACCCCACCCTGGTTCCATACAGGCATAATTTGCTTGAGCCATTAGCACAGGGAAAGGAGATGGGAGAAATGGAAAGAGAGTCAAGAGTTCTGCTCAGATAGAAGGCAGTGTGGTTCTCTCATCCTTCCTCCCAGGACAGTGGGAGGTGGAGACAGAGGGTCAGTGAGAACTACTTTCACAGGGTGACAGGGATCAGACCACAGTGGTTTGCTTTGGTTCCAAATTAACTTGCCTGGCACTCAGTGAAGCATCTCTTTCAGAGTGTGAGCTAGGGCCAAGACTCCACACTGACCTCTCCACCCTGGGCAAACACATTCCTTCTCAGGCCTGGAACATCTGGGAGCTTGACTAGTTGGGACTGGTTGGCAGGAGTCAGGAAGGCTGTTACTTCCCCCTAGTTAGTACCCACTGCCTAGTGAGAACTGGAGACACTTAGTAATGGGAGTTAACCAAGTGTGATGTTCCAAGATTGTAGCCTAGAAGGATGCTCCTTCAGGGTGTGATGGTCTTCCCTGCTCAGCTCAGCTTCATAATAGCTCCGAGAACACTCAGGGTCAAGGACTCAGTTGAAAAGTAAATTGCAGACTTGTCTTTTCAACAATGAGGAGAGCATTATATACCTTGCTCCTAGCACTGAGGGTGCATCATGATCAGGTGATATTGCATGCCATCCCTCATTGGCTGGGCACGGTCGGGATGGGCCTCTGACAGTTCCTGTTGCTAAGCTCTCAGGCCAACTCCAGGTTGGCTCATAAAGAACTACATTATATACATGCCTCGGCAACTGGTTTGAGCCAATTTCTTTGAACCTATGGGCTTGTCCTACTACAGCGATAGACTTGGAATTGCGACCTGTCGACATGACTAAGCTGTACAGATGTCACTTTAATTCCTTAGGTATTTTCTTAATTTTCCAAATAGGGACCATGGCATACCAGTGATGTAAAAAATAGAGTTAGAGGATTTGCTGATATTGAAATCCCCCAGAGTCATGTAGATATTCTTCAGACACTTTCTTCTTTTCCCTTTTTTATCTTGTTTTATATAGATAGATTAAACTCATGATCCGTCTGCCCTAGGCTCCCAAATACTAGGCATTACAGGTAAACACCTTCTTGCAACCCAATTAGTTCTACAAAAATGCCCCATGGAAATTCATACCTAAGACTATTGTTTTCTTTCTTTTTCTTTTTTTAACGATAAATAAATAAACAAGAAACCTGATTATTTTTCAAAGACAGACTGTGTTGGTATGTATTGAAGCCCCACCTCTGCCAACACCTACACTTGGTTTCGGCTTAAAGCTCTGTGTTCATTCCCATCCCTTTGCCACCTCTTGTGACTCATTCCCACACTCTGTTCTCACCTGCCCTCCTGCTTGCCCTGTTCTTCAGGCTCTGTGGTTAACCACAAACCACCCCACATACCAGCAAGTTAACGTGGGCTCTTCCTCTGGGTATCAGCATATGGGTTTCTCCGAAGCCTTGAGCATGTGTAAAATTGCCTGTCAAAGGTTTTCTTGAGGTTCCAGCTGAGACCTTGGCTCTGGACCAACGATGCTAGTTTCCCCTGGGCCTTTGGGTGCTGTCCTGACAATAGCAGCAGAAACATCGAAGACTGGCAGCTTTGACCTCCACACTTCCCATTGCTGCCCAAAGCTTGCCCTGCCTAAGGAGTGTAGAGCCTAAGGCTCCTTGAGAATTTCTTCAGAAGGCCTAGGAGTTGATGGGCCTTGATTATTTTGATCCAGGAAGCACAACTCATTATCAACATGTTGCTCTATTGACTCATTTTTTAGAAATGTAATATGCAAAGTGGAAAGTTTAAAATGATTAGTGAGCACAGTGAAAGTAAAATCTCCTGTGAACATTCCATTCCGAAGCTAAATTTCAGAAAACATTTCAGAAAGCGGTCTGAAGCCATTTTAGACCCACGGTTTTCTAAAAATACGGCCCATCATGTCTCAGTTTTCTTTCGTTGCCTGTTTTGATTTTTACATAGTCATACACACATAGCCACAGCATACAGAAGCTTTTTTAATGTGTGTGTTTTATGGCTATATTAGACTTGATGATTATGGATACAGTCTATTCCGTAAGCACTGAGTTCTGGATATTAGGCTTGTTTCTGGGTTCCTGCTGAGATGAGCATCCTGTTAAATGCACATCTTGCTACTTCTTTAGGACACAGTTTTAGAGATGGAATTAATTAGGTCAAAGGCTTTGCACATTTTTAAAGGTCAGACTGCCTTTTAAAGATGATCCAATTTTGTTTCTATCAATAGGGCAAAAAGTCCCTGTTTCCCAGGACTCTTGTCAGCACATTATTAGATATTTAATGACTTTGAATTTGATTGGATAAAACATATTTGAAAGCTCAGGAGAGTAAATGCTTCAGTGTGTTCTTTTAGCTACCTAGGTTTCTTAATGCAATTTGCTCTTTGTAAGTATAAATATGTCTTTGTTTATTCCTTCCTTAGTTATCTATTACACAATTCATAGGTTCAGATTTTGCCTACCTGGAGAAAAGGTAGAAGAAAGAGGGCTGTGATGACAGATGAGGATGGGGGAAGAGCGAGTACAAGGAGGCAGGGAGTGTATGGCATATAGGAGGCACTCAAACGGGTGTGAGGCTGTAAGGGGCTCAGTTAACGTGGGCACGAGATAGTGGGGGTGTCAGGGTAGATGTGAGGCAGCAGATGGTGCTAACCTTATCAGAGTCTGAATGACAGAGCCTGAAGGAGATGGACTCTAGAGCCTGGGGGAATAAGGTGGAGTACAGATGCTGGGGCTCATGGGTGGGGGAGGAGGGCCAGGTTCTCTGAGTGTCAACTGTATCCCCTGTACCCAGATGACAGGGTCTGCTTTAGGCTTCTTAGCTGGGTAGCTTTGTGGCAGCCGTCCCGTGATCATAAAACTCACTTTCAAGCAAGAAGGAGATATTTACTTCATGCTTGCTCTTTGCTCTTTTAGTATTTTAAAGCAATATATGTTTGTTCTGGGGTTAAAGAGAGGCACAGCTACCTGCCCCTCAGTTTTCTTACCTGGCTTCTATGGATTTGAACTCGGGTGTTCATGCTTGCAAAGAGCACTCTTGCCTGCTAAGCCGTTGCCCCAGTCCCAACCTCTTTCTGAGCAGGGGGGAAGGTCTTTCCTGTGTCTCACTATCTGAAGTTGTGTTATATGCCTACTGCCCGATCAATGATTCAGAAGGAAAGCAGAGTTATCGTTATTGGTTTAGACCGACCACCACTCAATCCCAAGAGCCATTTCTGTGTTACATAAATAAAACTAGTCCTGTTACCAAATGAGGTGGAAGTGGTGGGTGGCTCCCTGGTGTTTGTGAGACCAGCAGTGTCTGTCACAGAGTGCTTGCATCCCCCTTTGCTTGGTTGAGTGTCTCAATGGGTGAAGGAAGGAAGGACTGGACAACACCAGAGAAGGTGGACCACACAGCACTTTCAGGAATTGGCAGTGCAACAGGGGGATGAGACCAACAAGGACCTATGCCCAAGCATATAGATGACACAGAACAGGAATGTGACACAGCCCCTAATGGGGGCAAAGGAGAGAAGTCGAATCTGGGCTGGATATGTGAACACTTCTCCAAGTGCCCTTAGCTATGTGACCTTTGCCAACTTTGTTAATCTCTAAGTCTATAAAATGGGTGCACATGCCTTTAATCCCAGCATTCAGGAGGTAGAGGCAGGCAGATCTCTGAGTTCGAGGCCAGCCTGGTCTACAGAGTGAGTTCCAGGATAGCCAGAGCTACACAGAGAAACCCTGTCTCCACCTCCAACCCTTCCAAAGGAATTTCCTCTTTTTTTTTTTTTTTTACAGTTAGTCCAGCAGTTCTATAATATAGATTTTAATATGCATATTTTCAATTTATGCATATAATAACTGTATGCATAAATTCCAGCAATGCAGAGTTAACATATAATCCAAAAATTCCACTCCCAGGAATCTACCCAAGAGAAATGAAAACATACGTTTGCATAAAAACTTGTTCACAAATGCTCAAAGCAGCTTTTATAACATTCCCAAAGTAGAAACAACCCAAATGTCCACCAGTGGGCGAATGGATAAACAAAGTGTAGTGTGTTTGTACTACAGAACACATTGATAGTAAAAAGCAAGGAAATAGCGACATTATACACTACAATCCCTGTGAACACAAGACAAAGTTCAAATGCAAAGGACCACATAGTGTTTGATACCGTATGTGAAATATACATATATTATACAGGCAAATGTATAGAAACAGAATATAGATTAGTGGTTGGTAGGGCTGAGAGAAGGGTCTGGTATTTCTTTTTGCAGTGGTTAAAAAAATACCTAAAATTGATCATGATGTGGTTGTGCAGATCTGAATATTGTAAAAAGAAATCATTGAATTATACACTTTAAATAGATAAATTGTATGGTATTGTTGTGCCCAGAGTCCAGACCCCCCAAAAGACCACCAAGAGACTGGTCAGATGTAACAGCAAAGAGTCTCTTTATTGACAAGCTAGCTTGGGCCACTGTCAGTCTGATTCAGCAGTGGAATGGGAGCGGACCCTGAGCAGCAGGAGGCAAGGGTTTTTATTGGGGGGAGGGCTCTAGGGGCTTTAGAGCTTCGGGGTACAGTCCTGGAATTGGTCCAAGCTCAGACTAGGGGTACCTGTTATGCATTCATCGGCTGCTTTGAATTCTAGGAATGTTTCAACTTTTACCAGTGGTCAGTTCCCTGTATCAGCAGATCAGCAGGTGTAGCTGGAGACTATTGGTCCCTTTCCCAGGAAGGGAATGTTTGGAATGTCAGGGATTTTCCCTTCAGTACTGGCTCCTCATGGTGAATCTGGATGAATCTGCTCATGGGTCCTTCCTGTGACCAACAGGTACTGCCAGCAAGAGCCTGTCGTCTGTCTGGCTTTCATTAAGCCTGTCATGGCAGTTGTGTGGTCAAGCTTCTCTGGGCCCCACCGTATATGTTTAGTAAAGCTTTTAGAAAAAAAAGACATAGGAAGGAAGGAAAAAAGGAAGATGTAACAAAATATTGAGTCAAAGGGCCACACGGAGGGTGGTCCAGGATACCTAAATCTATCTGTGAGGTCGATATTATTATGCCTTATCATGGCTCAGCATTTAGGATACGCCCATTCAATCTCTGAGGACTCATTTCTCATGAGAAAAGTTGGATACCTTTTTTCCCCCAGGCTCCCTTGCTGCCAAGAAGCCAATAGCAGAGCCAGACTTAGTCGGACACAGCTTCTAAACTCTACAGTTGATTATAGGAGAAAAAGGCAATATATGAATTTGTGTAGAGTGCGTGGCATTGGGTTACACCCACTTTCTCAGGCAGCATGAATGAGGTCCCAATATTAGCATTCAGTAGCTCAAGCTGAGTGTTGATGGGGTGAACTGTGGTGTCTCATCCAGGAGTGATGCAAGTATTGGATCTCCAGGACCACTTCAGTGACGTGGTTTGGGGCATTACTCCAATTGCCTAGTCTGGAGGCTTGATTCTGGGGTCTACCCGGCATTCTTCAATAACCATGTCTTATACTAAAATGAAGCAGATTGGACTTCTATTGAAGTGTGTGTCACGGCTCATATAACAGGTCTTTCTACCTTGAGCTGCCTCTCCCTGTGAGAGCAATAAACCTGGATTTGTGAAAGCCACAGAAGAAAATACAGCCACAGACAGACATGATGTTAGCCTGCCCTGAGAGACCACAGCTCTTCCTAGCAAAGGAGTGGCCCCTCACCGCAGGTGACACTGAGCTCCTTCCTCAGAGCCGAGCCTCCACATTCAACTGAGTATATTACATGAATCCTATTTGGTCTTACAATAAATCCCAGCGCCAGACAGCTCAGAGAGACAGAGGAACAAGCCACAGCCGTTTCTCACCTGACCAACTCCTCAGCCCAAAAGGTGTGTGTAGATCCTGTCTCCGCAAGTCCTCAGACTGAATAAGGGAAGCAACTGGAAAGACGAGATGGAAGCAAGGAACTCTGTTTTCTCCCGCTTTATATACCTTTCTTAATCCAGCCATACCACTTCCTGTTTCAGCTTTCCTGGTGCTGGGATTAAAGGTGTGTGTGTTTCCCAAGTACTGGGAGCACAGGCATGGGATCCCAAGTGCTGGGATTGAAGGTGTGTGTCACCACTGCCTGACCTCTGTGGCTATCTCTGTAGCTGGCTCTGCCCTCTAATCTTCAGGTAAACTATTTGATATAATATATCATCTGTTCCAGATGAGTGTGTGTGTGTGTATGTGTGTGTATGTGTGTGAATGTGTGTGTATGTGTGAATGTGTGTATGTGCGAATGTGTGTGTGTGTGTGTGTGTGTGTGTGTGTGTGTGCATGTGATCACATGTGGACATCAAAGGACAACTTGCAGGAGTCAGTTGTCTCCTACCAAGGGTGCCAGGGACTAATCTCTGGTTGTCAGGCTTTGTGACAAGTGCTTTTGCCCCTCCCCACCCCTCCTCCTCCTCTTCCTCCTCTTCCTCCTCCCTCTCCCTCTCCCCCTAGGGTGCCATTCCCCAGGTGCTGCTCTTTAAATTAGCTATTTTTCGCTATTATAATGATACTATTTCTCCTCCCTATTCCTTCCTCTAAAGCTTGCCATGTACTCCTCATTGTCTCCTTTCAAATTCATAGCCTCTTATTTTTTTCCGTTAGCTGTGGTTTCAAACCTTGATTGTTTCCAGGGCTGACCATCTGCTGGTACTGGCTGATGATACGTGTGTACTTCCCCGGGGAAGACTTCTTTATTTTTTTTAGACAAGTTTTCTAACTTGGCCTAGAACTTGCCAATTCTAGGTTAAACTTGCTGGCTAGTGACCGCTAGGGATCTCTCTTTCTCTGCCTCCCTTACTTGGCTTTTTTTTAAAATGAGTTTTTGGGGCTGAATTTAGGTCCCTGTGCTTGCTCAGACACTTTACTGACTTATTTCCTAGACCTCACAAATCCCTGGCCTTTGAAAATCTTCAAGTCTTGTAGAAAGAGATGGAAAACACTTAAGTATAAAATACATTATATCACAGGTGACTTCTATGAAGAAAGGTAGGGAGTCCTGGGCAGAGGGGTGAGGGACATGATGTGTTTCTCTAGAAGGCCACACTAGGAGTGTGAGAATGGAGTAGGTTAGGGCCTAAGGGAACTGCGGCTCTCCTTACATGGCTATCTGGTCAGACATAAGCCTAGCTGTGGGGACTATAGGCAAAATATTTGGAAGGAAAATCTGGGGTATGTAGAAGCTTTGTGTTCTGCTGACATGAGAGTAAGATGTTCCTAAGGAGACTCCAACCTCCTAGATGTCTGACATCAGCTGGGCAGGGCTTTCTGGAGGAAATGACTTTCAAAGATGACAAGGCCAAGCAGCCACCATACTCACGGGGCTAGTGAAGCCTTCTTTTCAGCCTTGGGGCTTTGCTGGGGGCAGATGCCCCCCTTCAGGAGGGAAAAAACTCCTCAGTGTAGTAGAGACTTTATCAATAAGTCTGCTGATGGCATTGGGAAATGCCTCTGCACCTATTGCTCTGTTAGACAGACAAATTATCATTCTGTATTCTGTCTGGGATCTGGGTTCCTTTAGAGCCACCATGAGCCAGGCTGGGTCTTTCCTTTTTAAAACGTAAAAGCTCCCTGATAATAACCTCTACTTATTCACCCTCCTCCATGTTGCCATCATCATTATGATCTAAGAGCCTGAGCACCAGACATCCCCTAAAGTGCTGATTACAGGCAATACGGATATGATGGACTGTATGTCTCATAATATAAGCTTTGTATTATAGGTCTTTGCTGTTTTCAGGAGGGATACCTCTATACTTGGTGCTGCTGTATACCTGGGGACACAGTTTGAACTACTGCATAGCTACAGGCCAAAGAGCCCAGCAGTGACTGCTAACTGTCTCGCGCCTATCTCTCGCCCGCGAGGAAAGACATAGCACACACTGAGGATCCTTCTGCAGTATAACTTTAATGTATCTTGGGGGAGAGCATTTAGCTTATGGAAAATGGAGAGGGGAGGAGAAAGAGAGCCGGCAGAGGGCCGGCAGAGAGGCAGGGGCCGCTGCGCAGAAACTAGCGGAAGCGGGCCCTCAGTGGGGAAAAGGAAAGCCAGAGAGCTAGGCTAGGCCCCGGCGTGGTCTGGGCCGGGCCATCCGCCACGTGGCTTAGAGCCGGTGCCCTTGAGCCGGGCCGGCGTCTGTGCGCACGGCGGGGCGGAGAGAGAGAGAGGAAGAGAAGGGACCACGAGGTAGGAAGCACCCGGTTTTAAGACGACCAAACGGCTCTTGCTTTAGACGAAACATCTTTCTATAGGTTGTAGTTCAGAATCCCATATGACGCCACGGGAAAGGCGGAGAAACCAGACCAGTCTCGCGAGATTACCAAGCGCATGCGCTCTCTAACGACTCAGGCGGGTTGGCCAGCACCAGGTAATAGCGCCACCTTGAGGAGCTGGAGCCAGCGGCCTCCAACAGCTAACCACCTTCTAATGTATTGTATCTCATTATCCAAGAGGAACACCCTCTTCTATCAGGGCTTGTTCAACTCAGTCTGTGGCAGGAAGTCTGGAAGAAATTGAGGAGAGGTACTTATGACTGGATCTGTCTTTTACTACATCCCAGAGACCCATTTAATATCTTCCCAGCTAAAGTTCTTAATTTCTTTGCCTTGAGCCTGATTATTGCTGGGGGCTTTGTGACTTGAAAGTCTTTTGAGAGCAACAAAATGGGAGAGGCAGATTGGTGTGATTTTCTTTTCTTTTTTTTTAAATGTCTTTCAGATTTCTTACGTGCCATCTAACCCAGTCAGATAAAACAGCGTGAGCTCAAGATTTTGCATTTATTACCCTCCTCTCCCAGAGAATCTGGGGGCAGGTTAGGAGGGAAATGCTAGTCTCCCCAGCCTTGGGCTATATGTTTCTTGTGTTCTGATACCTATAACTAATATCATAACTCTGATACCAGAACTTGTAACCAATTAGTCAGTGGAAAAAATGTTTGTGCATTAGAATGGTAGTACATGCCTATAATCCCAGCACTCAGAAGACAGAGGCAGAAAGATTGCAATTTTGTGACAATCTCCATAGTGAGACCAAGACAGAACCATAGACAGAGAGAGGGGGTAGAGGGGAAGGCTTGCGCAATTGGGTGAGAGAGTACATGCCCACAGTCTGTCCACAGATATTTATTAATAATTCATTGTATAGAAGGCATCTGCTGATCTCTGGATCATGACTCATGGCCTCAATGAGCTCTACACTTTGGTCGGAATAGCAGGATGACAACTAAAAAAAGAACAAGGTGCAAAGTACAGGGGAAAGAGGTAAAGGGGACCAGAAGAGGTTGGGTGTGTTCAGGATGGCATGGCTGTGGACTAGATAGGGGAATTTCAATAGGCAAAATGGCAGCCTTCCAGGTCTCTGCGGTCAAAGATAATGGTTGTCAAAGGAATGTGGTCCATACATTGTGCTACCCACTATATTTGATCTATAATTTAATCATCACATAAATTCTGTAAGTACATATTACTAACTATGATTCAGGAAAACCAAGTCACTTTACCAGAATCACATTGCTAGTAAGTGCAGAAGTGAGGAGTGTGTATGTGTGTGTGCCTATGTGTGTCTCTGTGTGTGTGTGTGTGCCTCTGTGTGTGTGTCTGTGTGTGTGTGTGTCTTTGTGTATGTGTATGCCTGTGTGTGTCTCTGTGTGTGTCTATGTATATGTGTGTGTGTGTGTATGTGTGTGTCTGTGAGTGTGTATGTGTCTCTGGGTGCGGCATGTAGAAGTCAGAGTTCAGTGTTAGGTGCTTTTCTTCTTTTTTCTAGACAGGGTTTCTCTGTGAAGCCTTAACTGTCCTGGAACTCACTCTGTAGACTAGGCTGGCCTCAAACTCACAGAGATTCCCCTGTCTCTGCCTCTGGAGTGCTGAAATTAAAGACATGCACCACCACCACTGGTGTTAAAAATATTTTTAGATTTATTTTAACACTCTGAGTGTTTTGCCTGAAGTTTGGATGAGCACCACATAGATGTCTGGTGCCCTCAGAGTTCACAAGAAATCATTGAATCCCCTAAAACTCTGGTTAATCGATGGTTGGTTGTGAACTATAGTGTGGGTGCTGGAAATCCAACCCAGGTCCTCTGCAAGAGCAAAGAGTACTTCTAACCACTGAGCCATCTCTCCAGCCACCTTCTCTCTCTCTCTCTCTCTCTCTCTCTCTCTCTCTCTCTCTCTCTCTCTCTCTCTCTCTCTCTCTCTCTCTCTCTCTCTCTCTCTCTCTCCATTGTCTTTCATTGAATCTGGAACTGATTGGGCTGAACTGGCTGGATGATCAGCTCACCCTGGGGATTCCCCCGTCTCTGCTTCCCAGGTCAGAATTACAGGTTCCTGTCACCTGCACTGGGGATCTGAACTCAGGTCCTAATGCTTGCATGACTAGCTTTCCCCTTCTAAGGCCCCAGAAGTGAGATTTATAACCAAATTCAAGGCCATATTCTTGGCATCAGTACTTGGTGGCCTACTTCATCACTACTGTAAACCCAGTTGCAGTGGGACAGCAAACTGTGGTTCACACAGTACTGCTTACTGGCTGTTGCTGGTCTCTGGAACTGCCCAGAACAGTGTCCCATGCAAGGGACCAGGGACAAAGGACCTGATACTTGTTATCAACTCTAAAGAAAAGGAATGACCATGCCTCAGGGTATTCTTGCTCTAAGTAGAACAATTCTTCAAGATGTCAGCATTTGCTCCAGCCTTCCTGTGCTCCCAGGTAAAGAGAGAAAGCTATTTTCTAATAACTCCTCTGAGTCTCCTGGAGACCACAGCTTCCCTGCAGTGTGTTCATCTGAGGATGAGCTCAGCTGCCCGTGTTGTTCTCTTAAAGGCATAGATGCAGGCGAGCTTCAGCTGCATTGGCTTTGGAACCTTGAAATGTGGGTCAAGTTTGTCAGGCTTGTTATTTGCATGGTTGTTATTTTTGATCCCTTTCTGCAGGGAGGGGACGGGTCATGGAGACTGCAGGTGCAGGCTTTGGACATATGAGCAAGCCAACAGATGGTAACACTGACAAATTGCAAACAATGTATGGGGTGAGGTGGCTGTCTGGGTCCTTGTGTGTACTCCTCCCCAGCTGGATGATGTGCACTTGTGCTAGAACAGCTGTGAAAGAATTTACCTATGATGTCTTGGGGCAACACCCAGAAGGCCAACTGTAGTGCAAGCAGGAAGTGAGGCCCAGAAGAGTCTGAGGATGCAAATGATCTGTGAGCTTTTTGTTAAAGCTGTCTCTAAGGAACCCTGGCCACACTTTCTGGTCAGCTTTGAATTCCCCAAAGAGTAAATGACTGGGAATTGCTATTTCACTTCTTTTGTGTTCTTAACGCCAAGGAAAGTTCTAAGCATGTAATGAGGCTTAGTTAATGTTTGCCAAGTGTTGCACGAATCCTAATTGGTCTTACAACAAAAACCTGGAGTCAGATATTGGTGCAAATGTTTAGAGATCAGAGAAGCAGAGGAACAAGCCACTAGAGAAACTTCTCACCACTACTGAGTCCTCAGGCCAAAAGGGGAAGATCCCGTCTCCATGAATCCTCATACTGAATGCCTGAGTCCTCAGCCCAAAGGGGGGGCTCCTGTCTCCTCCTGCCTTATAGTTCTTTCTCCGCCCAGCCATACCACTTCCTGTTTCAACCTTCCTACTGCTGGGATTGAAGGCCTGTGTTCTTCCCAAGTACCAGGAGCAAAGGCTTGCCCCAAGGGAGGAAGCATCTGTAGACAGTTTGCTCTAGATATTATTTCTCCTTTTGGCCTAAGCAGCCTTGTCCTCAAGCGGACTCTGACTGCGGTGTTGGCTCTCTGCTTTGAGTTGAACGCTCACTTGAAAGGTTTATTCTTCTTTGCTTGGCTCACGGGGAGCCGGAAGGATTCTCCAGTCCATCTTGTTTGGTGCCAGTGGGTATTGCCGAGGCCTGGATGTTTGCTCTTCTGAAATCCCTATTAGTCTTGTAGTGCTTCTCTTACAAAACAAAAATTTGGAAATCCCAGGAGTGGGTAGATGTTTCACTGTGCCAGAGTACTGTTGTACAAGCATGCAGACCTGAGTTCAAATCTCCAGAACCTATGTAAAAAGCCATGCCTGAGCTTACTGGCCACCACTTAAATCCAGACCCAGCGAGAAATCCTGTCTCAAGGGAGTAGGGTGGAGCATGACAGAGCAGAACATCACCTGGCATCCTCCTCTGGTCTCCATATTTGCATGCACACACCTGCATACACACATTTGTATCACAAACACACATATGCATGCATATATGCATGCACTTACATATGTGAATGCACATACAGGCTCACAAAGAAGGTGGTCTCCTGGGATGATTAAATTGGTAACTGCCAGCTCTAACCTAAAGTGTATGGATTAGTCAAAGCACTTCTTCCTAACACCCAGATATCATGCAATGTTCTCACAGGAAGAGGGTGTTGGAAGGTAGTTGTCACTTGAGAGAGACAACCATGGAGAGAGCCCAGTCCTGAGGAGAAGAGTACAGATGGCACAATAAACCTCCATCCTTGACTGGGCAAGCTCACTTCCATTTTCCATCCTCTGTGGTTTAAGGCTGCTCTGAGAGAATGCCCGAATACAATTCTCAAATCCAATCTGTGATGGTCTCAGCACATATTCCACGGGGTCCTGCAGACTGGTTCAAATTACGGGTGTAGTTGGTTAGCTTTTACTTTGACTCTTTGGTTCTTTGGGTTTTTTGGGGGGGGCACCACCCAGCACCCAAATAAATGACACAGAGGCTTTTTAGTACTTATGAGTCCCTTAGCTTGGGTTGTTTCTAACTAGCTTTACTTAATTGAATTATCCCGTCTACCTTTCGCCTCTGGGCCTTTTCTCTTTCTTACTTCTGTAAATCTTACTTTTCCTCTTACCCTGTGGCTGGCTGGGTAGCTAGCTGTGTGGCCGTGTGGCCATGTGACCGTGTGACAATGTGGCTGTGTGGCCATGTGGCCATGTTGCTGCATGGCTGGATGGCCATGTGGCTGTGTGGCTGTTTGACTGTGTGGCCATGTGGCTGTGTGGCCATGTGGCTGTGTGGCCATGTGGCTGTGTGGCCGTGTGGCTGTGTGACCATGTGACCATGTGGCTGTGTGGCCGTGTGGCTGTGTGACCGTGTGGCCATGTGACCGTATGACAATGTGGCGGTGTGGCCATGTGGCTGCATGGCTATGTGGCTGTGTGGCCACATGGCCATGTGGCTGTGTGGCTGTGTAGCCATGTGGCCATGTGGCCGTGTGACTGTGTGACCATGTGGCTGTGTGGCTGTGTGGTTGGGTGACCAAATGGCTGTGTGGCTATATGGCTATGTGGCTGTGTGGCTGTGTAGCCATGTGGCCATGTGGCCGTGTGACTGTGTGACCATGTGGCTGTGTGGCCGTGTGGCTGTGTGACCATGTGACCATGTGGCTGTGTGGCCGTGTGGCTGTGTGACCGTGTGGCCATGTGACCATGTGACAATGTGGCTGTGTGGCCATGTGGCTGCATGGCTATGTGGCTGTGTAGCCATGTGGCCATGTGGCCGTGTGACTGTGTGACCATGTGGCTGTGTGGCTATGTAGCCATGTGGCCATGTGGCTGTGTGACTGTGTGTCCATGTGGCTGTGTGGCTGTGTGGTTGGGTGACCAAATGGCTGTGTGGCTATGTGGCTATGTGGCTGTGTGGCCGTGTGGCTGTGTGTCCATGTGGCTGTGTGGCTGTGTGGTTGGGTGACCAAATGGCTGTGTGGCTATGTGGCTATGTGGCTGTGTGGCCGTGTGGCTGTGTGTCCATGTGGCTGTGTGGCTGTGTGGTTGGGTGACCAAATGGCTGTGTGGCTATGTGGCTATGTGGCTGGGTAGCTGGCCGCTAGAGTCTTCTTCCCCTTCTCCTCTTTCTCTTGCTTTCTCTTCTTTTCCTCCCAGATTCCTCCTTCTATTTATTCTCTCCGTTTGCTAGCCTCAGCCAGGCTTTCTCCTGCCTCCTTAGGGGCCATTCAGCTCTTTATTAGACCATGCTGTGTTTTAGATAGGCACAGACTTACACCTATGCAGCAGAAACAAAAGCAACACATCTTAAAGTAACACTCTACCACACTTGGGTGTGGTTCCTCAGCTCTCCAGATGATGCTGGATGGTTGGTTCTGACGGCCTTGTTGCAGTCAGACTACAGCATCCTTATGCCTTAATTCACTGAACACTTTCCTTAAATATTTCTCCTGTGTATTGTTAAGATGGGACACAGAATAAGGCAATGCCTCTGTCTTTTGAAATCTTCTGGGAACTTAAGATCAGCCTGGAAGGTGGATGGGAATTTTGACAGAACTTCTCTGGTCAGGGTGAGATCACACATGTAAAGCAAAAAATACTGATCACATTGAACACTTCCCCAAATAGTGACAGAGGAATACAGAAGCGCTGTGGTGACAACCCAGGTCTGCAGGTGACACAGTCATCTTACCAGGCCGGGTGACTTTCAGAAAAATTTCCTTTCCCTGAAGAGAAGAAGGGAGGTTACTATTCTCAGGGGCTGAGATGAAAACACAGAGGGTAAATTTGCTGTATTTCACTCCATCCTTTATTAAAAAGCCCGAGTTGTAGGAAAGGGTACTTACTTATGGTCAGGCATACAGACCTGAGTTTGGATCCGAGGACCCCTGTAAAAAACTGGGCATGGTTTTGTGTGTGTGTGTGTGTGTGTGTGTGTGTGTGTGTGTGCGCACATGCATGTGCAAGCATGCACAAACAGCCTGAGCTTTGATAAAATGGGTGTTGTTCCATCCTGAAAGGGGCTAGAGAGAAACAGGAGGTTGATCTCAGACTTTCCCAGCCCTTGGCCAATCCACCACATGGTCTTATTAATTCCACTTGCCAAATGCAATGACGTAATGGGAAAGGTGAGAGTTTGGCCTGACCTCTGCTCATAGTGCATGAATTCTCTCACTAGGCTCCCTCTGGTCCAGCTTCTCATCCTTTTGTCTCCTCTAATCAAGGACTTTCCTCCCTCCAGCCTCTTCCCTTCCTGTTCATTATTTACACCACCATTAGGGATATTTTTCTAAGCTTCAGTCTTTACCTAGGCATTTTCCTCATAGTGTTTCTCAGTGGTTGATGGTTTGAATCTGAAATGTAATGTTTTAGTGCTTGGTCCCCAGCTCGTGGCACCAGTCTGGGAGGCAGTGGAGCCTGTAGGAGGTGGGTTTTAACTGCTGGAAGTAGGCTCTAGAGCTGGGCCATTGAAGGTTGTATCTGGCCCCTGGTTCCTGACACACTCTATTCCTGATGTGAACAGCTGTTGTTGCATAGTCCTGCCCCAGTTTCTGCTGTGTGTTCCATCACTGATGTGGGAATGTCTTTCTGTATGCGGTGAATATCAGTCTTTAAATAGAGGAGCTGTTTTGACCCTTGGTGAATGCCATAGCCAGAAACAGGAGCATAGGTAGGAGAAGCAGGGTCACAGACAGATCGAGCCAAAAGCCCAAAGAAGCAACATGTAAGGAACACAGGTGAGCCACGGGCCACGTGGCAGGACCGATTAATGAAAATGGGTTGAGTTAAGATGAAAGAGCTAGCTAGCAAGGTGCCTGAGCCATAGGTCAAACAGCATGAAGTTAATATAAGCATCTGTGTGTTTCTTTGGGACTTTGGGACTGCTGCACCAGATAAGTGGCAGTGGGTGGGTCTGAACTGTGGGGCTAGTCCAGGCCAGAAACCTCATTGTAACACACCATGATGGATCAAAACTTTGAAACCGTGAGCTCAAATAAATCATCGCTCCTTCAAGTTGTTCCCTTCAGGTATTATGGTCAGAAGTAACAAACAACCGTTAGTTCAGGATAGTCGCCCTCCCTTCAAATGACTTTTAGAGAAGGCTTTCCTGTGGCCCTGTCCTCGTCCAGTTCTAGGGTATCCTTTCTACTACCGTGCAAATCCCCGTGCATCCGTCCTTTAAATGGGGACTCTAGAGGATTCTTTTAACTTTCTCTTTCATCGACAACTGTAGCTATTATTTATGTTTATTTTGCTCCTCTGTTACTATTGTAACCAGGTCTTCGAAGTATGCTCCTCAGACAGATACCAACAGTTTTATGGTAAGAATCACATTGATTCATTTCCACAACCCTAGCTCTCAGTACAGGGCTGCAAGGCTCATGGGTTGAAATAAACTGAGTCAAGTTTTGTAGGGTGCAAAACTCTCCAGACAAGTTCACCTAGCCTCTCTGAGAGTGGGATTGGGCATAGTTTATTTCAAGAGTTGCCAGAGAAGCTGTGGTTGAGGACTGTGGGGCTTGCAATGCTAATGGATCCCCTGTTTCATTTCCCTGTGTTTGGCAAACCTACTATTCCTCTGGCCCCACTCTTCCCACCTGTATATTGGCAGTTCTGAACTAGAAGATGTCTAAAGTCCGTTTCAGATTATTGAATCTCCCCAATTGTTATTTACAATGTTGCCACTATACATTCCGAGGGAGTTATACCAGGCTACCTCTTCATAGGTGGGTGCACTCTTCCCTGGGGCTCCTTCTCATTTCTTCCTTTCTCTCAAGGCTGGGGACTTTCTGCAAGCCTTGCCAGAAGCAGAGCAAGTAGCCAGCAGCTTCTGAGATGAAGGATTTAAGATTTCACTAAATGCTAAAATGATGGTATTGTGCCCAGTGCCAGGGATTGGGCCAGTTTCAGGTCCCCAGAGAAGATTTCATTCAGGTGTAAATGGCTTTTCCATATCGCATTTGCTTTTCAAAATATTATGTTGCCCATTTGATAGTGCATGTAGGGATATATCGCTAAAGTGTTAACACTCATTTTGTGAAAAACCAAATACAAACAGGCAGGGCTTCTTGTGTACTTTGCTGGCCGATCTGCTGGATTGGAACCTTTACTACTGTGATTTCAGGATTCCCTGTTGGGCGTGGGGAGATTTTCCGGTGCTCACTCATTGAAGATGTGAGCCTCTCACAGCCCCTGAAAGCAGTTTTGTCAAAGGCCATGTCACAGGTGAGCCCTTGTCATATGGGAAAGAGCAAAGGCAGGGCCCATGATGTCTCCATCTTCATTTGAAATAAACCATACCAGCCTGTCTCTGCACTCAGTAGGAATTCGATTCCTTGCAAATAGAAGCAGCTCTGACTTGGGCAGATACAATCCATTATCCTGCCATCTGTTATCCTGGTTTTCATATAGGGATGACGAAATGCTAGGGTTTTCTTGAAAGCCTGGCACTTTGGGAGCAGATGAGAACACCCTGCTTTGAAAGGTATTAAATTGGCTCTCTTGGTTTAAATGCCGTGAAATCCAGCCATAAGTCCTTATGGGTCCTCAGTTGCTGAGGTTTCCATTTCCCACTGTGTTGGATGCTGCATGGTAATTAGGGAAGGCCAGCATTATCCCCCTTTCTCGTCCAGTTATCTGCCATGTTGGGAGAGTTTTTACTTCCTCCTCCTGTTGCATGGTAGATCCCCGCTGATGCCAGGAATGGCTTCTCCTTTCAAGACTCTCATTGAGTTGGTCTAGAGTGAGTACAAGCTTTGAGAACCTTGCCAAGCTCCCTGGGAGATTTTTACTGTGCAGTCAGGACTGTGAGCCACTGGGCAAAGCCCTGTGCAGCTTATTCTGCCCTTATTTGATGAAAATCATCCATAGAGACTCAACCTTCACTTATGCGTCTAGTTTTTCAAATCCAGCATTTATTGCATCGTTGAGGGTAACATTATGTGGCACATATCCAAATCTTTTCCATCTAGAAATTGTAATAACCTTTTTGTTTTAGTAATAAATCACCGCTGCATAACTCAGGAGAGCTCTGAACTCTTGTGGTGTGTGTGTGTGTAAGGTTTTTTGAGACAAGATTTCGCTGTGTAGCCCAGGCTGTCCTAGAACTACTCTGTAGACCAGGCTGGCCTTGAACTAAAGAGATCCTCCTGCCTCTGCCTCCCAAGCGCTGGGATCAAAGGCGTGTGCTACCACCTCCCTTCAGTCTTGTGCTCCCGATCCTCCCGATTCAGCCTCCCAAGTGTTGGGATTGTGTGTGTGTGTGTGTAAAACCACACACAGATTTAATTTATTTAGTTTTTTAAAACTAGTATTGGATTTTGTTCTCAAAAACAACCAAATTCCTAAAAAAAAAAAAAAAAACTCATAAACTCCTTCAATCAAATTAAAACACCCTCCCCCCAACTGTTTGGTGAAATTGCTTTGATATTTATCACAATTTTTATCTTAAAATTTCTTTAAAAGCACATGTGTTAAAAAAACAATTTCTACTTGGTACTCTGGGGGGATTATGGAGAGAGGTGGAGCCTGGTGGGAGAACTTCAGGCCACTGGGACACATCCTTGATATTGGGACCCCAGCCCATTTGTCTCTATCACGTCCTGGCCACGATTTTGCTTGTCTTCTGGGATGAGCTGCCACTCCTCAGGGCCAACCATCTGTAGGTCCATTCCTCCCTGGACTAGAACCTCCAACACCATGGTCCAAAATAAGTCTTCTTCTGCATAAGCTGATTGTCTGAGGCATTTGTCACAGTAACGAAAAGCTATCCAGCACTGTGTTAAAATGTGAACTAATTCTTTCTGCTCAGGAAACTCCGCTATGGGAATTTATCCTGAAGATAATGGTGTGCTCATGAAGTGGATGCCACTAGAACATTACATTTCCCTTGGAAATGCTGGAAACTAATAAAATGCTAATCTAAGTGTATCTTAGAACACTATGCATGATTTAAAAGTGTGGCACAGTTTGTTTTTAAATAGATGTGGGGAAGAGTTTGCAAAACACTAAGTGGAAAAAAAATCAGATCATAAAGAAATATGTGCAGTTTGACTGTATTTTGAACCAAAAGAGATCTTATGCCCTTATAGAGAGGAAAAGAAAACCCTGTCTGGGAAATGTGCCAGCAGAATCTGGACCAAGGGACCACAGGTAATTTTACGGCTTTGCTTTGCCTGAGGAAGAAGGCTATAAATGGAGATCTTGGATGACTCTTGAAGCCTGGCCAATTCTGGAGAATTTTCCAGGGAGAGTCAAATTAGAAAGGGTTGATGTAGTTCAATCAGGGAGAGCTGGGCTCTCTCTCAGAACCATAACATTGTTCTTGCTAGATTGGAGGCAGCTCACCCATCTCTCTGAAGTGCTGATGTGTGATCACAGGCTGCCTTGAGATGGGGAGAAAGGCTTCTGTGGAAAGCCTGGCTGTGGGATTTTAGCACAGAAAGAAGGGCTTCAGGATGAAGAGGGGGGCAGGCAGGCTAGGGGGCCTCATCTTGAGGGTGAAAATACTCCAATCCTTCAAGTTCTCTTTTTAAATAGTAAAACTTTACATTTTATGTGAGGCTGTAAAAACATCAGTTACGCATGTTAAGACTGTGCTTCACAGGTGATATTAAGGGTAAAAGGGAACAATGGAAGAGCAGTTCAGTGGGGAGAAAAATGAGAGAGGGCAGGCTGGGAGAGAGGGCCGGGGAGGGATAATTAACACTAAGGACATTAGAAAAATCTGTATGAAAACCTACTGTTCTATAGGCTTCCTACAAATATATGTGTATAAGTATTTTTCTACAGATATAAATAATTTCATTTGAATTTCCCCACACAGTGGATAATGTATCTCCCCAAAGTGGTACGGTACCAAATAAAAAAGGCCAGTGCTAGGTATGGGATATCTTGCCTTAAACTTTTGGTCAAGGATATCCCAGAGACCCCCAAAACAATACAGGTTATCTACATTGCTCTGGGCTGACCACTAGAACTTGAATGGTAAGAGTGTTGCTTATTGCTTTGGTCAGAGAACACAGAGAAATCAAGTTGGAACCAACCAAGAAGCATCCTTCTGTTGGCTAGTTTTCACAGTACTGGAAGATGTTATACAGGCTGTTGAGGAAACAGTTCGTTAATAGTTTTACCCACCCATGACCCTGTGAGCTACCCTAATGCCCTAAATGGCACGATATGCTAATGGGTGCAATAGTGACATCAGTGTTATTGGGGTACTCCATCCACGGGAGTCAGTTCTTATGACTTCGGTTGAACTCAGGCTGCCCTGCTTTGAAACTTGACTGGTCTGCTTACAAGTAGCTGTTTCTAGTAAATGGTGCTGTGGCCATTCTATCTGCTTGTGATCTGTTGACTGTTGCCATCGGACCTAGACTTTGTCCCTCTTGACTTCCCAGCTCTAGAAAGGACTAGCTGGCTCTTCTCTGACCCTCTTTCCTCATTGTGTTTGGACTTAAAATCCATGCTCAGCTAGTCTTGCAGGAGCCCCTCTGCTTCCTAGTGAGTAGGGATGGCATCTTTACCTTGGATGCCTTTTTTATACTGCTCAGCCAAGAGAGGTTCTCAAGACTCAGCTTAAAAGTCATGTTGTCAAAGAGATGCTTTCTAGTGTCCCCGGAAAGAATTAGCCATGCCTTTCTCTGGGTCTTCCTGGTACTCTATGCACTCATGGGAAGCTGCCCTAATCACATTATTGACTTGTACATCCCTCCTCCCTTGGGGTCAGAGACTTATCTTAGTAGGCCTGTGGTTGTGCCTGATGTTCAATGAGTGCTTCCTAAATGTTTGCACACCAAAGGATCTCGAACTCCTACTTGCTCTCAGGTTTACATTCTGGCTCCTGTTAATGCTGGTTACCCTAGGTGATGCCAGCTGCAAATAGCACTGTTAAAAACACGGGAGGCTTTAGAAATGAAGGAATCTCATTAGGGTGTGGTTCTTCCTTCCTGCACTATGCCACAAGATGGCTTAGGTACATTCATAGCCTGTGGATTGTGATCCCCTGATTATTTTATATGCTGCTCACTTTGACATTTCTGGCCAATATCACCTGACCCTAGCAATTAGTTTTCTTAGGGTTGTGCTCTCTGAATAGTATTCCCTAGATGATAATTATCATGAATCCCTCGGCAACTTATTACTAGCTACAAACAGGAGGAAGTATTTTAATACATGCATCATTATGTATCCTTTAAGATCAAAGACCTGATTTTTATAGACAAAGAATGTGACCCTTATACTCATAGTTCTCTCGACTTTTCTTTATAACTTATCTCACTAATAGTCGAAGGTAGAAAGCTAGGTAATCTTGCCCAAGGGTTTTCTTTTCTACCTGTGCCTAAAGAAGTTAAAGAAGTTTTTCTATGACCTGGTCCCACAGCATGGCCTCTGAGGGCAGTGCGCAGCTATAAGTGAGTTCTAGGGAATGTACAAAGTCACGAGTGTAGAGGAGGGGGAAATACATAGAAGAGACCTTGCCATTTCTAGACATGAGATAAAACAGAAGCTGTGACCAGAATTGGCCTGTAGCACACAATGGTTGGTCATTCAGGAGCAAGGACTAACCATGGCTTCGAGACTAAGGTGCTTATCATTGCTTAGCAGTAACCATGGCAATGGCACACAGACTGAATTTCGATGGCACTTCTGTGTTTTATGGGCACTATTAAAAACCCTGTTCATAGGCAAAGAAAACGAGGCTGAGCATTTTGATAAAAATTATACAAAGAAAGGATTTTTTAGGTTGCCATCTAGACAGAAGATCTAACATTTTGTTTCTAACATTGGATTCTATTTCCTCTGGAGCAGGCAGAAGTGCTTGTTAGATTGTAATGGCCAAGGTCATGATTTGTATGCACAGCTGGTTCATTTAGGGAGAAAGGAATTTCATGTTTCATTTTTATCTCTATATATTGTTAAATATGCAGTTCTACAAAATAGGGAGGTACACCTAATTAAACATCTCCTGTATGCCAGGCTCTGTACTCGGAGGTAAGAATACAGTATTGGTGTCATTAAACTCGTAATACAACTGCAGAACAAACATGAAACCAATAAGACAGGACTTTGATAGAGGCACACAATCATTATTGGAGCCATATATAACTCAGAATGGGGCCTGGGGTCAGCAAAATTCCCAGAAATCTCTCGGTCACACAGATCATGAAAACTAGTTATTATAAGTCAGTGGTGAAAAAAAGATTCTGGAAGTGGCTCATCTAAAATAAGATAGCAGCCTTCATCTTTTGATAGACTGAGACATGACAGAGGATTTCTCATTTTCCTAGACGGGGCTGATAGCTAGAACTCAGGAACAAGACACATACTCTCATCAATGATAGCTGTTTCCTTTGATGGGGCCGGCATGTCATGCTACATCCACCTCCATCAAAGGGCTATAGGAGAAGTCATCCCAAGAGATTCCTTCTGAGGACTGAGCACAAGAAACAGAGAATGGAACGGGGGTTCTTTCTCTGATGATGAAGTAGGTAAAAGTTGTTGGCGACCAAGCTCCTACCACAGGAGAAAGTTAGACTTCAGAGAGCAGAAACTCCGCTTTTGTAGGGAGAAGTAGAAACTGGCAGAGACAGGGCTCCTGGTTCAGCTGTGTTTGAAGAACAGCTCTATTTCAGCCTTCCTCACGATGAGAATCTTTGTTATTCTTTGGCTTTGGTGTCTGTATGATACCATCTCAGCCAAAGCTTATTTTCATTTGGCTCCCTCACAAGTCCTCTGAAGAGGAACTGGATCTTAATTTCAAAAGAAGAGTGATCGATGAGAGATAAGAGGTGCCCACTAGGTGTTAAATCTACCTCTACATGGGCAACCCTGTGTAAAGACTCAGAGAGATCAAAAAGAAACCCTGTTACCAGGAACAGATGTTTGTGTGTGGCCTCTTGGAAGCTATTTTTTCAAGAGACACATCTACCTCACTCAGTGGTCTTTGTGACCTTATTGGCAAAATGGATTGGGCATTTCCGGTTCTTTATGTTGTAACTGGACATTTGAAGGGAAGTGGAATCAATTCACAGTTAGCCAAAAGTTCAGAAAACTATGCTTTAGTTGTCACACTGAAATATCTTCTATACTTGTCCAACTTTCTATGTGGAAACTAGAACTTGTTCATCTCTCTCTCTCTCTGTCTCTCTTTGTATGTGTGTGTGTGTGTGTGTGTGTGTGTGTGTGTGTGTGTGTGTGTGTGTGTGAGAGAGAGAGAGAGAGAGAGAGAGAGAGAGAGAGAGAGAGAGAGAGAGAGAGAGAGACTGGCATCCTTATGTTGAGGCATGTCTTGAAGGGAGTTCTAGGTCCACCACAAATCCAGTGTTGAATGCCAAAAGCAAAAAACAGAATTGAACAATATTCTCCCAGGGTCTAAGAGTAAGACACAAAGCCCAGAGGATCTCAAGTAGACTAAACACTCAAATGGCATAAAGCCAGAGCCAGGGAAACCAAAGGCTGGACTCTTTAAGACAAGTGGCTCCCTATGGGATTGACTGACACAGTACTCTGACCTGGGCCTGTCTGGGAGTCATTTGAGATCAACCTTCCTCCAGGTGGACAACTGCAGCCTCTAATCACTGATTTGCTTTCCGAGTCCCTGTTGAACCACGGACCTGGTATTCACCCACTGATCCAAAGAGGAGGGCGCCAGGTTAGATCAGGTAGATTTTTATTCAAACACTTCCAGGAATGCCTCTCTTTCTTGTCTGGTCCATGGAAGCCACACTGCTATGGAATGAAACATGCCAATTTCCGTTGAGGCTACAGATAGAGGATTTCATACAGCGTCTTTATTCATCCAAACATTTGGTGAGTGTGAATAAAAATGACAAACATTAGCTACGCTCTGCGTGGAGGCTCACCATGTCGAAAATAGGCGTGGTTGCCCCAAAGCCTGGATTTCGTCTGCTTGCTGTCTGGAACTCACTAATAAAGCTGGTTGAATAAATAGAGCTTCTCTATGGCATTCACTAACAAGCATAGTATCCGAATGTCTGTCTCTTCTCATACATCAGAAAAAAAGTTCCTCATCTAAGTATAGAATACCCTTCCTTTTTGGCACTGGGGAGATTAAAGTGAGGGCCTCACACATGCTAAGCACAAGTGTTCTCCCACTGAGCTACAGCCAGAGCCCTCTAGAAATAGCTGTTGAATCAACAAACCCTGGGGCTCTGTGCTCCTCCCCTGTAAGAGTACTAAGGAAGGAAAGAATCTGTAGGTTGAATTCAAATGGTGGCAGAATCATGCTGGCCTTTGGGATAAGTGACCATCAAAGAAAGGTCTAAGTGGGCTGGCAGAGAGGAAGTGCTGGCCCAGAGAGTGCTTGCTTTCCCTGGTACAAATCTTAGCTTTTTTTTGGTTTACTCTTGGCTGCAGAGACAGCCGTTTATAAGTTGATGATTAGCCCCCTTTATGCAAAGCCAGGCTTTTGCATTGCCTGGAATTTATGAGATAAGGTTTTGTTTTTGTGGATGTGAGCAGTGGAGAATGTAGTAGAGACAATGGCCGACTTCTTTCTTTCAGCTGTGGAGAAATACTGCCTGGCTGGAGGTCGCAGAAATCCACTGTAAGGATGTGGTGTTGCTAATTGCTGCTCAGGTCACAGTATCCGCAGGGGCGCTTCTGCTCTCACAGATTTGGACAGTTATCCAGCTGTGGATCTCCAGTGAACAGACGACCGGGGTCTGGGATTTAGGGATGAGTTGACATCAAAGCAGTATTGGTAGCCACAGACCTCGTTCAGTTGTTCCGTTTGCTATTCCTTCCTTGTCTCCTGCTTGGGAGTCAGAGAGCTTGGCTGCAGCCTCATGCTGTGAAACCACCCTGCCCCAGAAAGCCAAATGAAAAGGATACTCCCTCCGACACTCTAGAGTTCTTGACCATGTGGGCCAAGATTCTCTTCTTCAGTTTTCCCCATATTGTCTGTCTTTGGTGCTGAAGCCCTGAAATCTCTTTAAGAGTATGCCCACGGTGCCAGTAACTCTTCTAGTAGATCTTTCCTCCCAACTGCCAGGCTTAATGTGTCCTTCTTGAACCTGCACCTGAGACCTTTCATCCATCTCTCTTCTCCTTTTAAAAGCAAGATATGACTCAAGTGGCAAGGGATGACTCAGTCTTTGGAAGGTTGCACTCCTACCTGGCAACAGTACCACATGGCTGCTACGCAGATCTTCCTACCCATTGGATCACCTCAGCATCCTTGTTAGTATATTCTTTAGGGCTCCTCGTCTACTGCAAGGTTTACATGTGCAGGCTTTGTTTTCAACTTCGACGTCATGACCCTCTTCCCCTGCAGCATCAAACCTCAGATCCTGCCTGCAGGAGCCTCTTGCTCAGCAGCTGCACACATGCTGTTCCTTGTCCTAATCCACTTCTGGAGACCAATCATACTTGTTTTAGTTTATTTCTGTTGCTATAGCTTAGTACTACAGGCTGGATCATTCATAAAGAATAAAGGTTCATTCAGCTCACAGTTTCAAGGTCTTAGGCTGTTCAAGGCCAAGGGACCACTTCCTAATGTTGGGGACTCTATGGAGTTCTGGGGCGACACAGGGCATCTCCTTTTCTTTTTCTACAAAGCCACCAATTCACTCATGGTAGGGGATGGGACACTCTTATGATCTCATCTTCTATTACACCATTATCTCTGAGCCTATTTTACCTATGAGATGTGCTCCCTTAGGATAGATGCTGGGTCTTAATTTGTTTTTGGATCTCCAAAACACAGCAGTATTAATAATTAGTGAGTGAGTGGATGGATGAGTGAGACTCAGAAATAGCATTAGCTCTGAAAGGCATAGGTAGGTGCAGTGCGTGGGTATGATGGCATATATCTATAACTTACTTCATTTATGAAACCCTGTCTCAGAGAGAGAGAGAGAGAGAGAGAGAGAGAGAGAGAGACAGAGAGACAGAGAAAAAGAGAGACTTTAAAAAGCATACCAGGTCTCTGTCTGTCTGTGTCTTGTCTCTCTTTTGGTCTCTCCTTTGATTCTCCTAAGGACCATGTCATGGTGTCCTCTAGTCCGTACCAGCTCCTCCTTATAGGTTAGGCATGGCTTATGCACCCTGGGTTGACTGTTAGGATCACTTGGGAAGCAGCAGAAGAATACTAATGCCTATACCTCACTCCAGACCAATTGAACGTGTGTGTAGCTGAGCTACTACTCCATCCCACGGCCCAGACACACACATAACTCAGAGGCAACAGACTTTTCACCAACATCATATGCTAGCTCCAGTTCTTAGAATTTACAAAGACATGCAAGGTCCTCAGGAGAGTAATAAGGTGCAAGAAGGAAGTGAAACAAAAATCTTTATGTTTTGGGTAAGAACTTTGTCTGCTGGTCTGGCCTGTGCAGACGCTGTATTGGGAATATCTCCCAGAGAGTATCAGATGAACCTCTCTGCCTCGGGACTTCGGTCTCGTAATCAGCGGTTGTCTAATCTTCCCTGAGCCTTTGGTCACTGTGTTCCACCTCACCACCAGCAAGTTCACAGAAGTTTACTTTGGACTTAGTACTCTACGGGGCCCAGATTACCCACTATCCTTGTCAAACTCAGGCAATCTCTAGTTAATTGGTATTGGTATTGTCCCAGGAGGCTGTGATGGTCCAAAGTGCCGCACTCACTTTAGAGGTCAGCTGGATAATTGCATCATGACTAGAGCAAGGCACCCGTGCCTTGGGGCTGGGCCCGCTGCCTTCTGAGTACAGAGAATAAAATTCAATTTTGACTTTTCCATTGCTGTCTTGGCTGTAAGAATACAGCAATTTCTACTTGAAAATTTACTCATTAGCTCTGTCATTATGGGCTGTCTTTCTCCAGCTACCTCTGGAAAGAAGCCAGAGACTACATTAAAAACCCTTAACCTTACTTGAGGCTTTTGGTCATTTTAATGGGATTGCTAAGATTGGGTTCTGCCAAAAGAAGACAAAAAAAGCAATTTCTTGTTATTCTTCAGCATGATTGGATGTGGAAGGACACAGACATCGTGGGTCAAACACCTCCTCAATCCTGGCCACCTATTAGAACCACCTGCAGAGCCAAGGGCTAGGTGGATTTATTCAATCCTATTTCCAGAGGCAAGACTCAGCCACTGTCTCCTCATGAGCTAATTAATATATAGTCAAGGTTGCAAACCATTCATTAGTTAAAATTCCTTCTCTTTTATGTGATACAGTTGGGAGTGAGGTGCTTGGGGGTTATTCTGAGCTATTACTTTGCTTTGATATCCAGGGTATCTGAGGAGTCAGAACAGGTAAAGCGTGGCCAGAAATGTTTGGGTATTTTTCATTACAGAAGAACTCTCCAGGCCACTTATCTGCCGTCTCACCCTCTTCTGATTCTATTTTTTATGTTCTGAGGGAAACCCCCCAGAAAGTCTAGATTATTCTTTGGGTGCCCCAGTCTCATTTTACCTATTCAATAGATGAGCCTGAGCTGAGGGTGCCCTGTTCTGAGCCATCTGGCAAATGGCTGTGCCTAGGATTCCATTTTTGGTCTTCAGGGCTGGCCATATACTTCTTCAGCTCTGTTTTGAAGCTAGAAGTTGGGATCCAGCACCATAGCAAGTGTAATCTAGGGGAAGGCAATGTTTGGGTGTTTTCCTGATTTCTACCCTCGGTCATTGTGGTGAGATGGGGCAGGGTGAGGGATAAAGAACACTGTGCCAGGATTAGAGTAAACAAAAGACCTAAGCGGTAAGGTTCAGGAGTGTGCTTCTAGCACACTGTGTTCTTGTTTCTTATCTGCCTCTCTGGTCTGAGGCGTGGAAAGGAAAGGGTGTCTGATTCTATCTTAGTTGAAAAATCCAATTCTAGAGTTGATTCAAGTTAAATATAGTATGGGGTCACATAAAATTTTTTTTAAATGTGTGTGTTCATGTATGTGTCTGAAAATATTACAGGTGCACATGGCTACCCGTGTGTGTGAAGGCTGGAGGCCAATATCCACTGTCAGACTCAGGAAGTCTGTCTATCTTTGAGACAATGCCTCTTAACGACACAGCTCTCAGTTTTAGAATATCTGGCTAGTGAATCTCGGGGGCCCATTTGTCTTCCACCTCAGCCACCACATTAAGATTATAAGTGTGAGTCAACTGTGGGCTACCACACCCCACACTTTTATGTGGGTAATGGGGACCAAATTCAGGTGCTCATGCTTGCAAAGGAAATACTTTACCAGTGAGACCTCTGTAAGCCAGTGTTACAACTCTGGGGAGGGAAGCTCAGCTCTGGAGGGAAAATATCCTGATTGCTCAGGAAGTCAGGCTATACCTGAAGCTGGGGTGCAGTGGGGCATAGTCCCCCACAGGATATAACAATCCTGCTCTTCTCTGAGCTGCTAACCCCCCCCCCCCCCCCAGCCAAGGTAGCAGAGAACAGATCTCTGCTTCTTCTTCTCTCTGGCCCAAGATGTTACTTTTGCTTCTTTCTGCTAAAAGAAAAAGCCCTGCAGAAATGTAGCAATCTCCCCTGGCTCCAGGGAAAAGTTACTTTTTCTGCTCCATCTTGCTCAGACCCCTAAGGGAGGCCTCAGAAGGTTCCTCTGTTAACCCTTGCTCAGTCTCCTGAAGGGATTTCTCTGTAAAGGTTTTTCTGCTCACTCCACTAAAGGACATCTCAGCAAGTTCTTCTCTGTGCCGGCCAATGAAGATCTTCACCCAAGACTCTTTTAGGAATGAGATGTATTTGGGGAGGAGGAGTCCAGGAGAGTGGCTGCCTCTACCAGGGTGGGAAAGAACAGCCCACAACTGAACAGGCAGAGGGGTTATATAGGGGCTCTTAGCCGTGGAGTTTCTCCAGGGATACTCAGGATTGGTTAGTTATTCCTGCTTAGGGCTTATTAGTTTCTTTGGTCAGGGGCCCAGATGGCTGGTTTCAGGGTCAAACTGTGTTTTTTTCACTGGCCCTTTTTAGCTTTTGGACTCTAATTTTAAGGCCACGGCATATTTCTTTTACTGGCTCTGGTTCTAGGGAGCAAGTGTTTTCCTCTGGTACTAGTTTCAGAGTCAGGGCATGTTTTTTTTGCTTCTAGGTTAAGGGACAAAGTGTTTTCTTCCACTGGCATGGGTCCCAGACCCAGGCTGTTTCTTTAACTGGCTCTGGTTTCAGGAGCAGGGTGGGTTTCTTTGACTAGCCCCTTTCGCCACACCATCCGTGGATCGTCAGATGATCAGAATCATCACTCCATGGAGCCATCTCTTCTGGATCTGGAGAAAGAGACGAGCTAAAGTGAGAAAGGAAAGAAACAGCAGAAAGAAGCCTCTCCAGCCTGGTCATGGTGTCACGGGCCTGGAACCCAGCATTCAAGAGGGCAAGGCAGGAGAATCAGAGGTTTAAGATCATCTTTGATACATAGTCAGCTCAACAGTCAGAGGCCAGCCTAGATACCGAGACCTGTCAAAAATAAACAAACAAACAAACAAACAAACAAATAAATAAATAAGTAACTAAATAAATAAATAAATAAACAAGTTTACACTTCAACCAGTTGAGAAACGTGCTAGTTGTAAAATTTGAAAATATAGAGAGAAAAAACCCATTTTTTAAAATCACTCATCAGTTTTTGAGATGAGGCATATTACTAATATCTTAGAATTGTTTATTGAAATAAAAATGAGGTGAGAGTGAATATGAAATTTCATGTCCAATGTTCTCACTTATTGTGGGTTTTGCACTAAGTACTGTGGAAGCCCTGATTTGAGCATTTACATGATATTTTACCATATGCTAACCCTATACTTTATGTTGCTGCTTCTTTGTATCATGAGATATTTTTCCTTTGGAAATTTAATAAACATGTCTTTGACCAAATGCTACTACTTTCTGGAAAGAGAGAGAAAGAGAGATTGTTCTGCAGATAACTGAGGACTTTATTTCATACAAAGCAAAAATCTGCCCACACATAATGTTTGTTTTCTTAGAAAGGTCTGGAGACTAACAAATGCCTACAGCTTCCTTCTATTCATTTCGTGTGGTTTGGTCTAAAGATTTCATAATTCCATCCCCACCCTGGCCATTCCCTTGGGTTATAAGAAAAAGGAAAATGTTTTTTTTTTTCTTTATTTTTAAGGCCAGGAGTTTATGGCTTTTTTTTTTTTTTTTTTGGCATATTCCTGCCTCCCCATTGTGTCTGCATAAGGCTCTTCATCAATGAATATTATAAACATAGACGCTTGCTGCTGCTTTTCTCTGGCCTAGTAACAGTTTTGTTTTGATGTTTAACAATTAAGGCTGACTTGGCCTTTAAAATACATGAAACACACACAGATACACACACACACACACACACACACACACACAGGCAGAGACACACAGGCACATACATGTAGACAGACAGACAGACAGACAGACAGACACACTTACAGACACACTACCACACATATACACACACATGCACACACGCACACACATGCACACACACACACACACACACACACACACACACACACACACACACACACAACCGCTTTGGCAAACTTGATGGGGAAGATGGTAAAAGTGAAAGAGGCAAAGAGAGCAGATCAAAAGAAAAGAAGGTCGTAGGCACCTGACACACAGGCCCCAGGAGACAGGTTCAGATTTAGTAGTTGAAGAATCTGGGGTTCTACATTTCCAAGAAGCCTGTGTTCGGACATGGTGCTGCTCTTGGGCCTTATGTGAGAAGCAGGACCCTACCCCGGGCTAAAACTTTTTAGCAATAGTGCAAAGGCACCTTCCATTCTACATTCTGTTCTCTCCCATGCCTTCTTGGACTAAAGATGGTTTCTGCTTTGTGTATGAGATGAAGACAGCTTTGTCCCTCACAGCATTGCACAGAGCTCATCTTTCCTCTCCTGACCATTCCAGCAGTTTCTCCTTCCCTCCTACCATGATTTTTTAAAACTTTCTTTAAACATTATTTTACTCTAGGTTTATTTACTTTATGTACATATATGTCTTGCCTAAATGCATGCTTACTGTGTGCATGCCTGATGACCATGGAGGCTAGGGAAGGGTGTCAGATCTCCTGGAGTTACAGATGATTGGGAGCCAACATGTGGGTGCTGGGAACCAAGCTGGGTCTTCTCCAAGAGCAGCAAGTACTTTTTCCCACTGAGCCATCTCTACAGCTCTGATTTTATGGTTTCTTCATCTCATTTCCAGCCTTTCCTTAGCTTCCATAACGTATCCAAACAAGTTTTATTTCTTAAAAAACTACAATGCAACCTTTACTGCAACCTCCAACTTCTCTCCTGCTTCTATCCAGGAACAAAACCACAAATGGGATTGTCCAAAGGTGGATACTTTCAGGTACACTGGATTTACCACGTCTGCTCAGCACTTCACCGTGCAAAGTATTGTTCCCCACAAGCAATGCTTCCCAGGCAGTTGGCAGGAGCCTTGGTGTTTTTTCTCCAGTTCAGTTTCTGTGCTAAATGGGAATTTGCAGGGTAGCAGTCTGTGGTGGTTTGTGAAGTTCCCTCTGGACGAGACTAACTCTTAAGGATGCCCAGCAGCTGCGACTAAGGAGCTTACAACCTCCAAATGTTTATTTCTTTGGCCTAAAAAGAGTTCCTTGGGTGTGAATCACTGACCACACACTGGAATGCTTATCACCATCCCTCCAAACCCACTGAGGACCTATAAATAGTGATTAAGCCAAAGGCGTTGAAGTGAACTTTTCCAGCTCTTGGAGTTCACTTAACTTATGAGAGCTTAAAGCTGGTTGGCAATGATATCATTAAGTTATTTTCTTTAAAAAAAATTATACCGATCAATAGAGTACTGGCCTAACATGTTCAAGGACCTGGGCTTGCACTCCAGTACTGGGAAAGAAAAAGATAAAACATTAATAATAATAATAATAATATAATAATAAAAACTCTAGCTTATATCTCATTCTCTCAAATGAAGCTTTTAATTAACTCTTGTTTGCACAAATTTACTGTGCAATGGTAAGTGGTACTTATGATGAGCCCGAAGCATTTGCTCAAATGCCTTTTGAGTCATCAAAGAAAGCCATGGTGTCTGCTTTGTACTCTTTGGTGTTAAATGTATTTCAACTTTATTCTTGGGAAGTTGGTTTTCTATGCCTACCATGCCTTGCATTGCTGGATTACGTTCCAATTTACCAAGAATTTTCAACGAGAAAACTTTATTGTCCAGAGTTCAAAGTCCAGGTGAGGTGACTTGCCCATGGGGAGTAGAAAACAGAAAAGTCAGAGCAAGAAGCCAGGCCTTTGTTACTTGATGAACCAGAACACCTACTTCTCTTACAACTACCAATATGTAAGGTTGACTGAATGTTCCCCTAGGTCTAAATGTGACAACAGATGATGGAGGCATAGAGGTACACCCTAACAGTTTTCATATCCAAAATACATATGGAAATGGTCCTTTAATTTTTCTGGGCGATAATAGTTTTCATTCAGTTTTCTTCTCACACTTTTTGTGAGTCAGCTAAGTAAAAGAAAATGTCTTATAATAGAGTCATGGCCAGTTTAAATTCAATTTAATTCAACAGATGTTGGGTGGTACCTATTTATATTTATGCATAGTTCTGGGCATTGGAACTAAAGGGGAAGATAAAACATGAGCATCTCCACCTGTGGTAATTTATATTTGTTAAATGTGCTTGAGACTGGTGGAGCTACCAGGGGAGAAATAACCAAGGAGGAGGCGACATGGTGGAGAAGAAGTGACTGATTCTTCAGGATAAAAGGGTGATTTCTCAGACATATGAGGAGGAGGGATCATTTCAGAGCAAAGGACCCTGGGAAGTGTTCCAACAGGCTGATAGTCCAGCCATGGTGTTAAGAGAAGGGCTCGAATCAATCCTGTCAGTCATGATAATGAGCAGTGGTCATTGGTGTTTACCCATTAAGAAGAATTTTAAGTACGAGAGCAGCTTAGAGCATAGTCCTTGGCAGTTTGGCTGACCTTCTTCTTGGACTGGTTAACCTTGCTCTTGGATAAGACATCTTTTCTGCTTTTTAGGTTACTTCATCCAGCTTCAGCAAAGCCCCCTAGAGCCATGGTGGTCTTCAACCTTTCTCATGCTGTGACCCCTTAATACAGTTCCTCATGTTGTAATGACCCCTGTCATCATATAATTATTTTTGTTATTTCATAGCTATAATTTTGCTGTTATGAATGATAATGTGAATATATGTGTTTTCTGGTGGTCTTAGGCAACCCTTGTAAAAAGGTCATTCGACCCAAAGGGGTCACCACCCACTGGCTAAAGGGAACTCAACTATCACTCAATTAGCATCTCCTGTCTGTTTGCAAGCTGATGAGTGAATAACAGAATAATGGTTTGGTTTTAATATCTGCTTTGTGCTTATTTGAGGATAATTCAGTGGATTAGTTAAGTTCTTCAGATGAACAGAAAGAACCATCAGGGTGTGTGTGTGTGTGTGTGTGTGTGTGTGTAAAGAGATTAAATATAATTATAATATATTATAATATAATATAATTATAGAGGTCGATTAATACCAAGATCTGCATACTGTTTCAGCCAGATGACCACCCTCAAGAGCTGAGGGTATAGTTTCAGTTCAAATTCAAAGGCCTGAGAATTGGGTCTGCTGATGGTGTAGTTCCAGCCTGAAGCTCTGTGGGTTTGAGATCCAACAAAACCCCATTCAATGTCTCAGTTGAAGACACTTGGACAGGAGGAATTCTCCAAGAAGGGTTAATCTTCTTTTTAGTCTTTCATCTGATTGGATGAAGCCACAGACACGTTAGGTAGGGGGCTCTGCTTTACTCTGCCGATTAACTGTTAAGCTTTTCATAAAACATTCTCACCAAAGCACTAATAATAACTTTTATTGTCTTCTTTAAGATTGATAGGGTCTCTCTATAGGCAGATTAATTTTCACAAGGAACACCTGACCTGGGCACAAACTCATCAGTTATCTCTCAACTACAAGGGACGCGCCAGGTACAATTTAAGCTTGGCCTCTCACTGCCTCAGGGATTGGGCAGAACAAGCCATCAGGGCTTGGGGATCTTTTCTTCCCGTTCTGAAGTGTGTAGGGTGAATCCTGATTGGTCCTAATAATAAAAACCCGGAGCCAGATATCAAAGTAAATGCTGAAAGATCAGAGAGACAAATGAGCCAGCCACAGCCACCTCTCACCTCGACACCTCCTTAGCTGGAAAAGGGCTGAGTGCCCGTCTCCATCCTGCCTTATCACTTCCTCTCTCTGCCCAGCTGTATCACTTCCTGTTTCCTCCTCCCAAGTGCCGAGATTAAAGGTGTGCGCCACCACTGCCTGGCCTTTCTGGTTAACTTGTGGCTAGCCCAGCCCTCTGATCTCCAGGCAAGGTTTGTTTATTAGAGCACAAACCAAGTAAATATCAGCACTGAAGAGCTTTACTTCCTATTGCCATGAGTCTCCACAGATTCTATTGTCTGACACTGTTGACACTTTCTGATCGACCCAGCATTTGCAGATGTGACATCACAAATCTGACAACAGTAGAAAAATGAGTAAGGGATGAAACAAGAGCCAATGAGGGAACGGAGGTCAGGTAACTCTACTCAGGTCTAATCCAGAAGGAACATGAAGATCTCACTGAATTGGTTTCTCAGTGGGCCACTCCTTGCTGACTAGATAGTTATCTTGGATGGGGTTGTGGTGTCAAGTTCAAGACAAGGGTCTCTAGTGCAATCAAGGTCAATTCTCCAGAGAAGAAAACAACCGTGAGCCCTTCACAGCTACCCAAGTGGGATACCAGTAGGGTTCAGCTACTCTACATGGCTACGGAGCAAAGTTAGAGCCATAAGAGGCTGGATTTATATTGGTTTCCTAGAATAAAGTGGAATCAGTGTTAATAGGAGAGAGAACAATGCTTTCTGGGCCCTCAAGCTTATTAAAACTGGGGGCTTCCCCTTTAAGACAACGGACATAAAATCAGAATTCAAAATTAGGTTCACGCTTGTGCTCTTGGTAGGTTCTGAAGCTGACTTAAGCCTTGTTCACTTCACCTGTCTCCGGCATCTCAGCAACGTCTTGTAGAAGAGAAAATTGTCTTCAGAGTTTAAGTGAAACTACCCAAGGACATCAGTGAAGGAAGTGGCTAGAGCTACATCAGTCCGCTTCTGGCTCATAGTTCAATGCCTGCTCTTTGATAATGCTAATGCTAGACACTTATACTCTAGTATATGGAGAGCGTCAGTAGATGCACTGTGTCTGTGAGGCGTTATTATTAAATGGGCAATTGATCCATAAGGTGAAATGTCTGTTGGTAACTTAGCTAATCTGGTCAAAGGGAACACACACACACACACACACACACACACACACACCCACACACACACACACACCCACACACACACACACACATACACACACACACACACCCCCCCACACACACACACACTTTTTGTCTCCTGAGTTTTTTTTTCCACTCAGGCTTGTACAGTGGGTCCTCCCCCCTCCCCCCACCCCCTGGTCCTTCTGGTTGGCTCAAAGTTGCAAGTTTCCAAAACTGGTGTGAGTAATACATTAATAAATCTCTGAGAGTAATAAATGAATCTTCCAGGCTGGCGGCTATTTGCTTGAACTCGAGAACAGAAAATGGAGAGGTCTGGCTATCACTCCACCAGGGTGTATCCTTGATGCACACTAAGCAGTTCCTCAGAGGCAAGGTTGAGGCGATAGGGGAAGGAAGAGGGGAAAGAGGGTGTCTCCTGGTTTTATGGTGCAGAGCTGGTTTCTGAAACATCTCTGTTTAAAAACTGTTGCCAGTTGAGGCTTCGGCCCTGGAAGCTGCAGGTGATACTCAACGGGTTTTCCTTTTCCATGCATTTTCCTCATCTATGCATTGGGGGCCGTTTCTTGAAATGGGTGTTGTTGGGATTTCATTGACCTCTTTGCCTTCCTTGCTGCTGACTGGACAACTCCGTGGAACTGTGGGCCAGTAACCCATTGAAAGGGGTGAATAGCTTGGTTGAAAAAGCCATTCTTAGCCAGGTTTCGATGGTATACATCTTTAGTTCCAGCACTCCGGTGGCAGGTGGGTCTCTGAGTTCTACCGAGTGAGTTCAAGGCCATCGCTTCACAAAGAAACCCTGTTTCAACAAACAAACAAAACAAAACCAAAACAAAAGCCCATCTTCCAGAAAGCTATGTTCGCTCTATTGGAGGTAAGATCTAAGATGTCAGGATGTCAGAATCTGGGACTAATAGAGAGTGTGCTCAAGCTATATAGGGCTCTCATGGATCCTGTTCCTGGCAGGTCACCAGAAGCCTCCAGTCAAACCTTAGCAACAAGGACCTACTTTTCAACACCTGCCTCACCGTCAGGGTTCAGGACAGCTCTTCTCTCTGCTCTGTAATCTACACCCCACCCTCCATCACTCCTACTCATTGATAACTTTTACCTACAAAGACTCACTGACTTTTTGGTTCTCTTCTCTACCATGCAGAGCACTACAGCTTGCCAAGATTTGTGTTACATCTTCCTCTTGCTACATCGGACAAGCACATCTGACCTACTTCTCCAACACTTAGCTCAGTGCATTGTACATAATTGATATGAGAGAAGTGTTTTCTGGAGTGAGTGAATGGGTGAAATACATTTTTTTTTTTGGTCTACACTACCGCTTTATAAATATGCAAAAGATAATTACTGGGCTGGCTTTCCTATAGCTGGATTTCTCTTTTTTTTCCTCTCCCCCTGCTTACACAGACTTGCCAGCATCCCTTCCCTCTAACATCACAGTTAAGATATAGTCTTTACACATGTTCAGAACACCACAGAAACAGGTCTCATTGGTGTGGAATACACACAATTACTCCGTGCTCACCACTAGCCTTCTTTTCTTCAAGAAGACCTCATGACGTCTTCCTAGTATTTTCATGAAAAAAGTGAGCTTCTGGGGGTTTTGATCCCTCCTTGGGCACTGAACTGGAGTCAGACATACTTGATTTCACCTGGGGCTCCTCTCCTTGCGATTGTGCTCTTCTGTATGTGTGTGTGTGTGTGTGTGTGTGTGTGTGTGTGTGTGTGTGTGTGTATCTGTGCACATGTGAGTATGGGACTGTGGAAGTCAGAGATGTTAAGCTCTCTGGAGCTAGAGTTATAGATGGTTGTGACACACCTGACATGGAGCCCAGGTCCTCTGAAGAACAGAAAGTGGTCTAAGCTGCTGAGCTTACAACTATTCATAACTCCATTTCAAGGGGGTTCTGTGCCCTTTTCTGGCTTCTGTGGGCATCGGGCATGCGTGTGGTGGATAGAAGTATATAAAGACAAAACATTTACATTCATAAGGCAGAAATGAGAAGAAATGCTGTGGAATATACTACTTTAACCAGGCAAAGATGTGTTAACATTTGTTTATGCTGTCTTTGTTTAATGATGCAAAGATGTGTTGCTTTGCCTGCCCAAGGCACCTGATTGGTCTAATAAAAGGTTGAATGGTCAACAGCCAGGCAGAGGAATAGGCAGGGCTGTTAGGCAGAGACAATAAATAGTAAATAGGAGGAGGAATCTAGGAGAGAGAGACAGAGGGGGAGAGAGAGAGAGAGAGAGAGAGAGAGAGAGAGAGAGAGAGAGAGAGAGAGAGAGAGAGAGAGAGAGAGAGAGAGAGAATGAATATGAGGAGAAAAAGAGATGCTTAGGGCCAGGCAGCCACCAGCCAGATAGACACAGAGTAAGACATACTGAATGAAGGAAGATGTAAAGAGCCCTGAGGCAAAACATAGTTGCCTACAAACAGGTTAAATTGAGTTATAAGAGCTAATGGGACAAGCTTAAGCTAAGGCCGAGCATCCATAAGTAATAAGTCTCTGTGTCATGATTTGAAAACTGGTTGGTGGTCTCCCCCAAAACCATGCTACATAGAAATTAAAAAATATAGCAATTATAAGACCATTTGGGACAATATGATAATATTCTTTGAGCCTTCCAAGGATTCATTATAATATAATCTGTCCTGATAAGACAAGCCTGGGTTAATTCATGGAGTATCTGGTCAGGATATAATACAAGGTAATACACACTCTGTAGCTTTTGCTGTTCCTATGAGCTATGGAATAGTTCATAAAACCAACTAATATAATGCCAGAAGCCTGAAATGCAAGGCACAGCAGAAAGGTCGTACCAACCTCAGAGCTATTGGAAGAGCAGAAATGGGGCACAATTAACAGGTTTCCTGGAACTGATTTCCCCTTGTTCTTTATATGTAAACACTTAGGCTCAAAGCTATGCTCAGAAGCTTTGCTAAGTGCTTTCAAAGGGATCTTGAATTGGCACCCTGACTGTTGCTTTCCAGCATATTGACTAGAAGGGATGACTCCAAGGTTCAGATGGCAGCAAGACAGCTTTAGCTTGAAGAGTTCTGGACTCCAAGACACCTGAGTTTAGCCATCTGAGAAAAGCTAGTTCTTGCCTGATCCTTTTGATATTGGAGGCATGCTCTGTCCAGCTCATTCAGCCTCTACAGGTATGGAGGAAAGATTATGATGGCTTGGGAGCTACTCATATTCCACAAATGCCACTCACTGGTTTTACATAAATAGAAATTACAACCAGCATGCTGTTTCTTCACAGTATATTAACCCACACTTTCCATACAGTAAAGATAATTTCTTTTAAAGATCTTTCAACTCCTGAGGGGGTAGGTTGTGTGGGTATTGTAAACATGCCCCGTAGTTGGAAGTTTCTGGCCTGCCAGAAATTGTCAAATACTCTGTAACTGCTTTCCAAAAAATTCATTCAGAGGCTTAATATTACTAATAAATGCTCATCCAGTAGTTCAAGTATATCACTAATTAGCTCTTAAACTAAGTTAAACCGTAATTCTTATTTGTGTTTAGCCACGTGGCTTGGTACCTTTGCTCAGTCCAGAATTTTAATCTTGCTTCTTTTGCATCTGGCTGGTGACTGCTTCTCTATCTTTTCTCTTCCCAGAATTCTCCTAGTCTGGTTGCCCCACTTATACTTCCTGCCTGGCTTCTGGCCAATCAGCATTTTATTAAACCAATTTGAGTGACAAAACTTCACAGTGCACAAGAACATTCTCCCACAGCAAGGCCCTTCCCCTGAAGACTTCCAACCACCAGGTTCTACTCACAGAACACTCTAATGGCCAAAACCTGGCCTCTCCAGACACAGGCTACCAAGCTCCACCCTACAGAGTAAAAGGTCTACACACAGGACTTGAAAACCCACCAATTCCTGAGGTTTAAAATCTCACTAATCCCTAGGCTCATTTCAAGCTCAGGACTTGAAATCCCACTGATCCTCACCCTGGAAATCTCTACCTTGGAAAGCTCTGCCCCTGCACCACCAAGAAATCACATACAAACCCTATCTTCTGCTCAGCTCTGTGCTTCTCCTTACCTGAACAGAGGCAGCCACCCTCCTGGGTTTTTCCATCTCAGTAAATCTCTTATGTGAGGTTTGTTGTGTGATATGACTTTGTGTATTCCTTGGCTCCCAAATGCCAGGATACCTTTCCCTTCAGAGCTATAACCCTTGCATTGGGGAAACTTTCTCTCTCAGAGCTGTAACACTTACAGGTATCCCTATCACTTACCAGTTTGTTTATAGAACTGATTTCAGCTCTGTTGTAGAGAAAGCTCTATAGGGCTATGAAGCATGGGGATGACTGGAGAAATAGGTATACATATGGGCTAATGGTGAGAAGTATAGATGTTAGGGAGGTTGGAGGTTCAAAATCCTGGGATTTCAGGATTTTATTGGCTTAGAATATCATTTATTGTCCTTGTTTTACATTTAAGATTAATCCTTTAACACACAAAAAATGGCTTTTTTCTCCTTGTAGGCTGAGATATGAATTAAAGAGTGAACCAGCTCTTTGAGAGACTTTTCCAACTTTCCTGTTTTTCTTTCTCGCCCGCCCCCTTGATCTACTTTGCAGAATCCTAGTTCAAAGCCTGTGTTGACAAACATTTAGACATTATACTTAGTGAAGTGCCCAGATAGAAACCTTAAAGGCTAACCACAAAGCTGCTTGTAAAGAACTTCAAGGTTATAGCATGTGTGTTGTTTTATTTTGTTTCTGGCATGTAACACTTAATATTACCAGGAATAACAGAGTATATTGTTCAGTAAAGGCCCCCAAAGATTTACTTTCTTCAACTAGCTCTCCCTTCCTTATTCTTTTCTTATTCTTCCCGATTGTCTATCTAAAATTTGAATTTATCAGTGGATTAAATTGACTAAGTCAGAACCCTTATAATCTAATCATCCTTGAAAATGTCCTGCAGATTCATTCGGAAGTATGCCTTACTAATTTCCTATGGGTCCACCAATTCTATCACATCATACCCTACCCCCACGCCATACACACATTTTAGGTGGTGCATAATTGTACCTATTTATGAAAAATGATATGGGTTTTAGAGCTTGTATGCAGTAGTCAGACCAGTGTCGTTGACATAACCTTTCACCTCAAACATTTATTATTTGTTTATGTTAGAAACATCAAAAATTCTCTTTTGAAGTAATAATTGTTATCACTCATGACAATCCTTCTCACCTATTTGTTCTTAAGGAGGGGTGTGAGGCAAATCCTGGTCTTTCCTTGATATTTTTCCACTTTGCTATCTGCTAAGCTCTTTACTATATCTACAAATTCAAGTGCATCCAATGTGATAAATCTTACCAGATTTCAAACCCTGAGAGAATAAGGACTTTGTGTCTTGTGTTTATGGTTATTCCTGTTATATAGCAGGAGATTTCTATATATTTGTCATTGAACTCTTGGTTCTTGAATGAATATATTGTTAAAAATTTAGATGCAGGGATATGTTTGGGGGTTGGGATCTGGCCTTTTGAGGTCTTGAGTCATCCATGGGAATTGCCTTCTGGGATTCAGGAGTACCAGCAGTCAGTTCCCCACAGGTCGGCCTGACAAAACTAGATACAGAGGCCATCCAGAATTTGTGGCTAGGTTCTGAAGATGTTGTGAAAGAATGTGTAAGATCTCAGAATATCATAATTGCTTAGGAGGAACATGGCTTCTCTTGGTTTTAGAAATAGAGTGAAAATCTCCCCTAGATCCTCATACGGACACTCTTGCATAAAGAGTCCACCATATCTTCAACATATCTGTGATGGAATGTTCTTTGGCATTGTCCAATGGCTACCCTCAGTAAAAATGAATATTGTTTTCTGAAGGTACAGCCAGAAGTCATCAGGCATACCAGTGGATGTCCCTCCCTTCCTGTTTTTACCATCTCACCCTTCTATGGCACACGGTGTAGACTTTTAAGAACATCTGGCACCCTGAGAAGGATTCATTCTTGGATTGTTCTAAAAGTATCACTAGAAGTTCATTTATTTAATTTTTTTTTTTTGAGAGAAAGTTTTGATGTGAAGACTCTTGATATGAAGTCTTGATCTGAAGTCTTATAAATGGCCTCAAATGTGTGATTTTCCTGTCTCAGCTTCCTAAGTACCTGGATTATAGGTGTGCACCACTCTACTAGGCTAGCATTAGAAATTTAAATACACACAGGCTGGCTGGTATACACTCTGTGCTTTCTCTCCGACTCATGGCTCACCCTGAGGACAGTAGATTGAAAAGACCACTCTACTTGGAGAGAACCCAGAGGAATGAGAAAGGTCTTGTTGTTTTCTGCAAATGCAAAGCAACTCAGCAACAGCCACCCAGTTTGATGGTGGTGCTCCTTATTTCAATCCAAGTTTAAGACAAGGATGGCCTACTAAAGAGGAAGGCCCCGGCCCCATGGAACTGCAAGTTCTTCTCCTTGGCAGGCTCTGCTGGTGTGGTGGGGGAGGTGGGAAAGCCCACACTTCTTCGATTCTCCAGTCCATGAGGTTCTTGCAGTTTTTTCTGGAGGAGCGAAATAATTTCCAGACCTATCACTTTGTCATTTTTAAAGCCCCACCCCCACCCCCAACAAGTCTAGAATCAGAATAATTAGGGATGCTGGCAGAGCTCAGGAGAAACGTCTCTCTCAAGGCTTTGTTCTGTTCCAGTGAGTGTGCCAACTCTGCCTGTTGTCCAGCCAGGGATTGTGTAATCCCAACACCCCTGGGAGTGTACCAACCAAGGAAGGAGACTGCCTCCTCCTTCAACCTGGCCCAACAGGTCCTGGAAACAAAGAACCACTTCATGACCTATACAGCTAACTTGGACCGTATTGTGCTGGGTTTAAAGCTACGAGCCTCCCAGACACAGGTGGCTAAGAAGTCATCATGTCCGCAATTATTTAAGTCGGGATTTATCGGGCTGCATTTAGATTTATGTTTCTTTTCATCTTTATCAAAAGAGAAAGCAAAATATGGACAGTGTTGCATGTCCCTGATAAGGACAGCAGCACAGGCTGCAACCTCAAAGGATATTAAGAAAAATGTGATTACATTTAAGAAGCTGAGTGATAGACACCAGGAGTAGACTCTGTTTCCTGACATGGGTTTTAGGGAGGTGAAGGCTCTGATTTCCCCTTTTAGCTACATCGGGTAGACTGGGTTCCCCCCACCCCGAGTTATAATCTAAAGGGGATCATGAAAATCCTGCCCCCAAATCTTTCACTTTGAAGTATCTACACAGGACTTTGTTTCTTACTGGAAACTGTTGGGTCTTAAGAGTATACTATTAAAACGTATTTACTTTGTGGAGAGATTTACCCGTAACTCAAGCAGGCTTCTAATAGAGACAATGACCAGCAGGGAAGAAAAAGCTATAGAAGAAAAACCACTGGATGGACCAAGACTTGGCCCGGCTGGCAACTTCCTGTCTTTTAAAACTATTATTCCCTCTCTCCATGACTCCCTGCCTTGGGCTTTCACTATAGGAGCAGTTGGGCACTCTGAAGGGGCTTCACTTTTGGATTGTTCTAGAAGCAGCACTGGAAGCGGCCTGGAAAAAAAGAAAGGAGGCCTTAAGAATAAATAAAATACCTTGTCTCTATCCTTTGGTCTCCCAGACACTTTTAGACAGAGCACTATTTATGTCCTCTGTTGAGCCACTGCTGAGTTGAGGGCAGAGGTGGGTTGGGGGGAGCAGGAAGGGGTGGGAATAGGATGTTCCCAGGTGTCCCCAGCAAAGGCCTCTAACTGCTGGTGCTTGGATGTATCTGCAGGTACAGGAGGAGGGGTGAGGCAAAAATGAATCTGCTAGACCCACAGGGGCTCAAGTCCTCCTGTCCCGTTGCAATTTTCTGTGACCTTTGGAACTTTTTAAGCCGTAACAAGACCAGGTTGGCCACATGGTCTCAAAGGTTGCCTCCAGCTGGAACAGTCTTGTGTTGTGAAACGATGATCTTTAAAGCCCTGTGACCTCACCACCAGCACAGAGCCACACCTTACTGGGGAGGGCAGACTGCTGAAACACGGGAATGAGATTCTTAGCTTCTGAGGTTTCTGTCACCTCTCGATCCTAATGCTGAGTTTTACTACCTGGTAGAAAGTTTATAGGAAAAATGTCTGGAAACTGCTCATTGGCTCAGTTTCTTCTCTTAACCTTGAGATAAGAACACTCTTGCTTAGGTCTCAACTATAATTATGTAACTCATTTTTCCTAAAACTCTGCCTGACTGTCTGCTATTCTGCTTTTAGGTGTCCTGGTTCCTGCCTTTAATTAAATAGGTTGCCTTGCTTTATACTTTTTTTTTTCTTTTTAAATCTCTTCTCTTTCAGAAAAAGCTTTGCTTCAGGTTAACGAAGAAACTTTTAGGGAATAAAGTCCCCACAACTCAGATCTTCTCCCTCCTCTGGCCCATAATATCCCTTCATCCTTGTTTGCCAAGCATCTCTAGGGATGAGAGTCATTTCTATACACCATGGAATAGTGTCATCCTTCTCCTAACCCATTTGCCCACCAACCTTTCTCAAGACAAGTTGTAAGGATATTGACTTATTCCCAGCTTTACAGAGATGGAGGAGTCTGTAGAAACAGCGTGTGCAAGACACACGGAACCACAAGAGGATGCGTGTGTTGCCAGAAGGGGAAGAGCTCAGGAGAGTTTTGCCGAGATGCAGTGAGGGCTTGGAGGAGGAAGGGAGGGAAGGAAGGAAGCTTGAAAGGTTAGCTGGGGTGAGCTGTGGCAAGTCTGGGCACTGAGCCTTAGTAAGACATAGGAAGTAGGGTGGTCCACAGAAGCCTTCTGGGTCAGGTTTACAAAGTACCAAAGGTGGCCATATTTATAAACCTCTAGGACCCGACCTGCTGCTGAAGTCCTGAGGGCAGAAACCTCCTCTCCCATTTGTGTGTGTTAACACAAGGACAGGTTGACAAGAGTTTCAAGGGGGAGGGGTGCCTAAAGGATATGGGGTGCCTCCTAGGGCTGAAATGTATAGTTCTTCATTAGCTTTCTAGTATATCTACCTCAGAAACCAGTGTGCGATATTATCAATATGTGAAGGTTTATGATCCCACAGGGAGAAAAGTCTTTCTATTTATTTTTTATTCTTCTGCCAAAGACAGGACTTAGCTCCTGCTTTCATTTCATCTAATACTTCTAGATCTACCTCCTAACACAGTATGCAGTGTCTGTCTTCCTTTCTGAACCAGAACTCAAGCTATAGGCCAGGCTGGCCTCAAACTCACAGAGGTCCACTCTGCCTCCCAATTGCTGGGATTAAAGGCATATGCACCACTGCAGAGATTTACTTACCAGGGCTGTCTCTGCTCCTCTTGCTCCTCAGGAGGCAAAGGCCCCTTCCATCTCAGCACATTTGCATGCTGCTTTTGCCTAGAACTCTCTCTCCACAGAGTTTCATGCTTACATTCAGGACCTTCTCTGGTCATCCAAACTAGAGAAGTCTGTTAGTCGCTCTGTGGTCCATTGCATTGCTTTATTTTCTTCCTAGCAGTTTTCAATGTCTGTCTTTTCCTTTCAAAGGAGGTTGGTAACAACAGGGACTTTGTCCTGTTTATTGTGGTTTGTCTTCATCACTGGGAATGGCTCACATGGATACCTGCTTGCAAAGGAAATAGTTTACTGACAGCATTTTTACAAAATCGTAATATTCTGTTGTGAGTTCTTCTGTGTGTGTTAGCTTTCAAAACTAATTTCATAGGCATACCCTAACTTCTACTTCAAAGCCACCCAATGAGGCAGGCAAAACAGGGCTTAAGTTTCTCTGGAAATGTAAATACAACCAGAGGTGTTGAAAAGGAGGTAGGCAGGCTTGCCTAAATGTCTCCAGCTTGTTAGTGCCAATGCATGGTCTTTTCCCATCAAGATCGATTCTATTCCCATTCTATCTCTTATCCCTGAAGTCTTGTGATTTCCCTTAACTTCCCAGAACTGGAAAATCCATCCTTGTGGAAAACGAGAAAGCACCCCCCAGAGGGAAGGGAAGGTATGCTTAGCCTCTTCAAGAGTGTTGAGGACAAATAGCCCAAACTTGGCCAGTTGTTTGGCTTCAGCAGACTAGTTGATTCGGTGGTAACCATTAAGTTTGGATAACAGCAATTCCCTCATTACAGAAGGACTGTGCTACTTTTACATGAAAATGGTGAGCGTCTTGAACTTTCATTTTAATTAATATTGTATCAGCGATGATACAATATCTCATACTTTTACCTTTAAGGCAAATCTATTTGATGAGTAATGAAGAATGAAAGCCAACACACCTGTTCTTTTAGAACAGACGCAATACAAGAAATACCTTTCTTTTCTGTTGTAACAATTTGATTTATATATGTGGCATATGTGTGCGTACATGTGTCTGCATGTGTACCAAGACCAGAGGTTTTATGGTGGGTATCGTCCTTTTCCACCTGTACCTCTTGGGGATTTTTGTTTTTAGAGACAGGGATTTTCTGGATAGTCCTAGCTGTCCTGGAAATCCATCTGTAGACCAGGCTGGCCTTGGACTCAGAGATCAGCCTGCCTATGCCTCCTGAGTGCTGGGATTAAAGATGTGTACCACCACTGCCTGGCTACACCTGGTGTTTTTATGATGATGTCTCTCACTGAAACTGGAGCTCACCATTTTGTCTAGACTGACTGGCCAGCAAGATCCAGAGGTGCCCTGTCTCCATATCTTTCTGTGCCCAGCTTTTCACATGGGTGCTGGAGACCTGAACCCAGGTCTTCATGCTTCTGCAGTAAACACTTTATTTCCTGAGCATCTCCAAGTTGGTGCACAACTTTTCTAAAATTACCTCAACATTCCTAACACTGCAGCCTTTGAATAGAGATCCTCATGTTGTGGTGACCTCCAACCATAAATTATTTTTGTCGCCATTTCAAAACTGTAATTTTGCTACAGTTATAAATTATAACATAGATATTTGTGTTTTCTGATAGTCTTAGGAGACCCCATGTGAAAGGGTCATTGGTCTTCCAAAGGGGCACGACCCACAGGCTGAGAGCTACTGACCCACGAGGTCTGGTGAGATGGTTTGATGATTAAGAACACTTGTTCTTGCAGAGGATCTGGGTTCGAGTCCCAGCACCCACATGATAGTTCACAAACATCTATAGCTCCAGTTCTAGGGAATCTGATACCCTGTTACTTCTGTGGACACCAAGCATGATTATGGTCTACATACATATATGCAGGCAACACACACATTTAAATAAAATGAAAAAATGTAATTGAAATTTATAATAAAAATAAAATTACTTAGAAAATCAGTGTCAAAACAAACATCAGAGTTCAGAAGGCCAAAATATCTGGTCTTGTGCAAAGATCATCAGAAGTCAACTTTGACAACTTCTCTGGGCTCCAATTCTCCATTAACAAAAAACACTTTAAAGAAATGTTGATGTATTTATAATACCTGAGCATGATCTTTTTTTGGCATTTTTATTGACAAACAACACACATTAAAAACAACCCAAAACATCTAGGAGCAAGAGAGGTGGTTGAGCGGATTCAGGCACCTCCCGCCAGCCTGATGACCATAGTGGAGTTTCCAAGATTCCTGAAAATTGTCCTTTCGTCCCTGCCTGTGCGTGTGCTAAATATGAGAATGTAAAAATGCACACAAATCGTATTTTCACAGTGTGAACTCACTCATATGATCAGCTCTGGATCCAGACATCAGTCCCTAACAGCACCCTACATTTTTCATCTTGCTTCAACCCGGTGGCTAGCATTCCCACACAAAGGTAAGCACTCTGAATTTGCTCAATGCACACTGCAGTAGTTATGTTTGGGCTTTTAATCAACAGAACCATCCAGAACATAACAGTCTTTCCATCTGGCATCTCTGTATCATTTTGGTGATCATCTGGTGTCTTTGTATCATTTTGGTAATGTTCATCCATATTGTTGCTTATCATGGTAGTTTTTTTATTACCACGACTTCATAGGGTATTACTGCTTGAATATATTATGCACCTACTATCTGTGGTTATTTAGGTTATTTGTTAGGGGATATTATAAATAGTGTTTCAGTGAACATTTGTGTACACATAAAACACATGTGAATTTCTGGTAGTTAGGAGAATCGATTGCCGGATCATAGAACACACAGGCATCAATTTGCCTCTGTGGAGATTGATTCCCTGACTCTGTGAGGATACTGAACCTGGCAATGCTTAAACTGCTGATATAAAATGGTGTAGTACCTCATATTACTTAGCAATTTCCTCTCTTCCTCCCTCCCTCCTTCTTTGGTTTTCCTGTTTACATAGGATTTCTCTTTATAGGCTTGAGTAGCTTTGAAGTTACAACATAGCCTAGGATGGCCTCAAAAACCTGGCAGTATTGCTGCCTCAGCCTCCTGAATGCTGGAATTACAAGTGTGAGTCATCATGCCTGGGCTTCTCCCTTATACATATAGTACCTCATACAATGCAAATGTTAAACATTAGAGATTATATTGTTTAGGAAATAATGACAAACAAGAAAGTCTGCAACATGTTCAGTTCCAATGCAATAATTGCTCAAATATTTCCCATCTGTGATTGGCTGAATCCCTGGATGTAGAACTTACACATTTAGAGAGCCCACTTTCATATATATATATATATATATATATATATATATATATATATATATATATGATTTCACTGACTTATCTTTCTGTCACTGATGCGTAAGAGGCCTTGTTTTCCCATATCATTGTCAACACTTGCCATTGTCTGCCTTCTCATTTTAGCTATACTAGAATATAACCTACCTTAGATTTTAATATATTTAAATTATGATTAATTTAATTTGTAATTCAATACATGTGTCTGTGGAATAGTACATAAGAAAATTGAAATAAGAAAAGATACAAGACCAGTGTTGACACTCTTGGATTGCTCTTTATTTTCTTCACATGGATAACTTGAGCCAGCTGGCATGATGGCAAGTTTCTTGAGGTCAAGAGTTTGCCATAAGCATATTTGGTAGTTCATATAGTCCTTAGCACAGTGTTTGGCATGTTGTAACTGCCTAATGACTTCTAATTGTATTGAGTTGACCTAAATGGTGGAGGCAAATGAATTAAGTTCTATGAAATATCTCAGTGTCCACATTCCCTGCCTCATCACTCTCCTTCAGGTGCATTTTAGGGCGATGATGACAAGGCCAGGAGAGAGGTATGATAGACAATGCCCAGCTCCTTTGTGTTTCCTCAGAGACTACACTCCAAAAGCTCAAGGCCTCTGGGTAGAATGAACGCCTTCATTCAATCGGTGTTTCCTGAAGCATATATGTCACATCACCAGAAAGCAGAACAAGCATCAGACTGTCACCTGGGTGTTGGGAAGGAGCACTGCTCAGATTCTGCTGTGCTTAAAGGGGTGTGTTGGACTCAATATGTCTGATCTCATTATGCTGACCTGATTTCCCTATGGCCAAATCCAGTTTGATAGAAACGTCTCCAAGGACCACAGTGATCTCTAGGATATGTAATTCCCATTTTGGTAATCTGGAAAAAAATGTCCTAATTTTAAAACACTATTTCAGTTATTTTATAAAGGCTCTGAACTCAGTTGTCTATGTTGACATGCAACATTGTGTCATGCTATGTACATTAATTTTTTTTCTTCTGTGTTAGTATATAGGGTGTGTGTGTGTGAATGTGGGTGCATGTATGCCACAGAATTCATGTGGTAATCAGAGGACAACCTCAGGTTCCAGCCCTTGCCTTCCAATTTGTTTGAGACAAGTTTCTTGTTCTTTGCTATGTATGCCAAGATAGGTGGCATATGAGCTTCTAGAGTCTTCTGCCTTCTCCACCCATCTCCCTTTAGGAGCACGTGGGTTACAGATGTGCACTATCTTGCCTGGTTTTTAAATGGGTTCTGGGGATTCCAATGCACCCAGGCTTTTGAGACAAATACTGTATTCACTGAGACTTCTCCCCAGCCCCTAGGCACATTCTTATTTATTTTGAATATGAGATATTTCTGGATTGCATTCCTGAGAAATTATAATTTTGATTCTAATTTAGTTTGGAATTAGCCAGCCACTTACTGAAGTAACTGGTGGAAATATCCTCCCTGGCCATTTCTGTCTTGGACCTTGACATTCAGAAAGAAAGATGAGTTTTAATGGGCATAATCATGAATGTGGGGTTTACAAAAGGAAGGACATAGGGACCTTGAGAAAACTGAAAACCGTAATCTCTTTGAGACAATGTTCAGAGTCCTTGGGCCACCTGCAATCAGCCCTATCAAAATAGGATAAATGTGCCTGTGTTTAGGGAATGGTAGATGAAGTAAGAAGTTCCTGGAAAGAATATTGTGCTAAGATCCAACAAGCAGAAGAGATAGTAACTGTATACTTTCACTAGTGGGAACTGGCTTGTTCTGCAAGCTGAAAGCACGATCAGCAGGTAATCAGATCCAGTGTTCTGGGCCTCTTGTGACACAGCAATTGTTGTAGACTAGACCAAGAAACAAGGGGAGGTTTCATTCTCTCTTCTCTTCCTATCAGGGTTGGCTAGCTTCCCAAGATATGTGGGGAGATGGAGTGGGTTGTGAATTTCAGGATGCTTATCCTATGGGAATGGGCTTTAGGCCTCAGATTCCCCAATGATTTTCTTCTTCCGTCTGTGTATTGGCTTCTTAAGCTCAGATTTTACAGTCTTGGCTCTTGAGTTTATTATATTCAGGTCCACTGAGCAGTCATGCGGATATTTTTTTTTATTAGTTTCCAGCAATGGTGAGCTCAAGTACTTAGGGGAGGCCCAGGAAAATGGTAGAATTCAAAATGGGGTTTATGGCAAGCTGACCATAGGAGGATCTGCTACCCTATTGCAGAGGATGGTCAGTGTGTAGCTGGTGGGGGTGGGGTGGGCAGGGATGTTGGTCTAATCTGAACTTTCAAGAAAAGAATGTATATTTAAAAAAAAATCTCATCTTCTATTTTTAGGTGTTTCTTCAAGAATTAGAAGTGAAATCATTTTGCAAGCCAACTATTTAAGCACCAACGAAAACAATCTGTGATCCATCCAACGTCTCCACCCTGGGCCTCTGGACTAAATTGATTTTCTAAAGAAGAAAACTATATAAGTAACTTCAAGACATGGGCAATTCTATAGTAAGGGCCGATAAGGTAATGAAATAAACAGAATTTTAGCCATGCAACAAGCCTGAGTAAAAACTCAGGAGCTCTATAAACATTTAGATCGAGGGAAAATCTGGTAGAGCACATGGCTGGTATGAATGACTGAGTAGACCTGCTTTCATAACTGGTGTAGCCTAAGACGTGAAAGCCGGTCAACAGTGAGCGCAGCAATGGGCACATACATCAGTACTGAGCAAGGAGACCGTGTGGAGCTCTAAGGAGGCTTTAGGAACTTCTTGTTCAGATGAGAAAGATTAGGAAAAGAAGACAGACTTTCATTTGCTTGTTCTTTTGTGTCTTTATGGGGGCATTTAAAATTTGGGGTGCAACTTTGTAACTATGGAGGACAAATGTGCAGACAAAAGTTAACCCCCAAGGAAATGACAAACTTCAAGTGGAAAGATCCTCATGGCTTTATCTTGTCACTGAGCAGTTGCTTAGCAACCTGAAGACCATTCAGATGATGAACTTGGTTCTGTCTGAGCTATAAGACTCTTCCTTTTTGGTTAATGGCATTTTTTTTTTTTAAGGGCATTGGTGGAGTTGGGTCTCTATCACTTTTGATCTAAATAATTCTAACTTAAACATGTACTATTGATTATATTTGTTTAAATATTGAATAAATCAGGTTAGAGTTAGGCTTCCAGATTAGGACACATCCAACACAAGCTTTTCAGAAGTGCCTGCAAATGCTAAAGTTGCCTTTGTGTTATAACACATTTCTGTGGCTCCTAACTGCCTTTTGGATGTATTCATTTACTTTCTCCTTCCATGAGGAATACCTGATAGAAGCAGGTTAGGGGAAGATGGATTTTTTTTTTTTTTTTTTGGCTCATAGTTTTGGGCACCATGGTCCATTATGGCAGGAAAGGCAGGGTGTTGTAGCTCAGCCTGTGGCAGTGGGAGATTGTGGCTCATTTCCCATGCCTTAGATCAGGAAGCAAATAGACTTAGGGTGGAAAGGAAGCTGGGATATAAGCCTCAAAGGGCTGCGCTCCCGTGATCCACCTCTGCCATCCCGAGTCTTACCTCTGAGGTTCCACAACCTCTCTCCAAGCCTCATCTGGTTGCGGACCAAGTGTCTAAACACATGTGCCAGAGGGTGTTGGAGGGCATTTCATATTCAAACCATACAGGGGAGGAACCTGCTCAAGGCTTGAAAATGTGAGCAGAGTTCTCACCAGCAGAAAAGGAGAGTGTGTGTCTTGTGTATGCACCATATGTGTGCACATATATGCGCCATATGTGTGCAGGAGTCCATGGGAGACAGAAGAGGACATCAGATCTCCCGAAACTGGAGTTACTGACAGTTGTGAGCTGCCAGCTCCCAGTGGGTGCTGGGAACTAAAGCTGGTTCTCTGAAGAGCAGCAGGTGCTCCTAACTGCTAAATCATCTCTTTAGCCGCCAGGGCAGCAGTTTTCAATCTGAAGGCTGTGACCACTCTGAAGTCTCACGACATATATTTGCGTTATAATTCACAACAGCAGCAAAATTACAGTTGTTGAAATACAGTTGAAATAGCGATGAAAATAATTGTATGGTTTTGGGGTCATCACAGCATGAGAAACAGGAGTAAAAGGTCATAGCATTAAGAAGGTTGAGAACCACCGCTCCAGGATTTTAAAAATAATACCGCAAAATTTTGTAATGAGATGTAACCCACTTCTCCTCTAAAGAGCAAGTGCCCTGTTTACAGTCATGGAGCTTCCACAGGTTTTTTTATAAGTCTGTTCAGCTACCATCCATGACGGATGGATAAATGAAAACAGAAACGCACACGCCCCAATACTGGATGCTGGTTTTGACCTTCAGATTGAAATATGGCCTTGATTGAAAAATACCATTTTCCCATATAAACATGAATACTTCTGTTCCTACATAACACAGGAATAAGAGGAAAATATTTTATCCACATTGAAATTCTTGCATATAGTTATTTTAGTTATCTGGCTGGGGTTGGGATAATTTTTAATGAATGAGTAAGGTCTAAAATATACCTAGCGAGGACAGTATTTACTTTCAAGACCATTTGGCTTTTGCCTCAGCCCTTGTATCTATTTTTAGCCATTATTGTTACTAATCTACATAGTTTGGCGCGAAGTTGATTAAGCATCCAGACAGGATGAGTGAGAGGTGAATGGCAAAGAAGAGACACAGCGTCTCTAAGGCTCCCTTGCTAGGAGACAGAGCCCAGATGGAGGAACCGGCTTCCTGAGACTTTGAGGCATTCCCCACCAGGAACTGAGAATAAAACAAGCCGCTAAGCTAAGCATGAGGATGGATTCCTGAGACAAACAGAGATGCCCAGGAACAAGGTGTGGCTCCACATATACTCCTTATCAGCTGTGGAACCCAGTGGACCCGAGACTTGGAGGACATCAGCAGTCGGCCTGCTTGGCGTAGTCTCTGTCTCATTCCGTGAGCACTGTGTCAGCAGTGACACTTGGAGTGTTGGCTCTGCCTCCACAAACTCTGAGGAGAACATCTCTGACAAGAGCACAGTCATGAAGGAACTGGCCTGACGAGGCGGAGAGGTACGTTTAACATGAGTATTTTCTCAAGCAAAATATACAGTCGACACTTCTAATATAAAAGAGAGTGTGAATAGATGTTTGACAACATTGGCAGTAACTCTGATTTTTTCCTTTGTTGAAAATATATCCTTTTCTCACATAAAATATCTTGACTATGGTTTCCCCTCCCTCTCCTTCTCCTAGTCTCTCTCTGTCTCCTACCCCATCTGGATCCATGCCCTTTCTGCCTTTCATTAGAAAAGACATTTCTAAGGGAGAATAATAAAACACAACGAAAAAATGTAATAAGACAATATAAAAACTGTCACATCACAGTTGGGCAAGCCAAACAAACAGAAGGAAAAAGCCCAAGAGAAGGCCCAATAATCAGAAAACTCCTTGCTCACACACTCAGGATCTCATAAAAACACTAAAGTGGAAGTTCCATCTATACACAGGGGACCTGGTGCACATCCAGGCAGGCCCTGTGCATGCTGCCTCAGTCTCCGAGTTCATATGAGCTTTGATCATGTTGATTTAGAGGGAGGGCCTTCTTTTCTTGGCATCCTCTATCCCCTCTGGCTTTTCCATTCCTTCTACCTCCTCTTCTCTAGGAAGCGACCCTGAGATTTTATATAATAGCACTACAATAATATGAGCTTATGTGCAATGGTGTGCTCCATCTCTTTTCAGTTTTTTGGAAATAAAAGGATGTGAAGGGGCAGTGTAGTTTTAAAAGTTCTTATCATAAATCTGGAAATGGAGTCTGGAGATTTTGCAGTGTTAGCTTCTGGGCTCTGTGCAACAGTTTCCCAGTGGCTTTCCATGAATTAGCATGTGTAATGCGTAGTTGTGCTGGGACAGCGCATGCCCTGGAATTACATCACAGGCTTCTTTAATGGAGTAGAGGAACGGGGTGGCTGCTGCCAGCATAGCTCCAGTGTGGATCCAAAGTTTCATGATAGACACTCAATGCTATGCAGTAAGCATCCTTCCTTGATGAATTTGGGTTCTGTTTTGTGAGAAGAAGGCTACACCAAATTTACTGGAAGAGAATGTCATATTTTCTTTGAGCTCTGTCACTGATGCCATGTGTTGATGATGTTGGCAAAATAAACAAATAAACATAATGAAAACTCTCGAAGTGTTTCACCATGACTGACAACCTTATGTTTGCATGGTTTGTTTATCCTAAAGGGCACTGAATCCTAACTCAGAGAAAGGAGTCTCTATGGAGAATTGATCAACCCCAAATGATGGAATTACTGATCTTAGACACCCAGAGTTCTTCACAGTGTTATGGGCAACAGGCACAAGAGTTAGAATGTGAACTCCAGAGTATTACTTGAGGGTCACAGCTAGGTGGCCTTAGGAAATTTCCCCCTTGATTCAGGTTTCTCCATGTAAAATAAAATTGTACCTCTGTTATAGAGTTATTGTGGGATATAATTTAAAAAGCAAGACATTGTTATGGTAATATGAGTTTCCTAGTAAGCATTAAATGTAATTAAAAGTATTAATGAAGATTTCAAGGAGTTTCCCTTAAGAAATATAAATCTGGTTCTGGTATATTAAGACTCTTCCTGGAGCAAGAGTTAAATGAACATGGCTTCAGGCATCCTTCCTTGTGTGGCCACTTGGTAAAGGAGGATGTCTGAGATGGAGGTTTCCAGCATTCTTGTGTGGCTCTCACTGGGCTCTGTTGTGAAGTACTTACCTAGTGCTTGTATGCATCTAAGGAACTAGTTGAAGCTGACCCATCTGTGCTTTGTTCTTTGTGTTTCCTAGGACCTACTGTTCCGTTTTGCTGATGGAGGTCAGGTCTGAAACTTCCTCTGCTTCCGGCTTGGATTAGACACTGTTATCACCACCATGACTTCTGATTCTTAATTCTGCTACTTTCTTGGTCCTTGATAGAGTGAATGATACCCTCTGTGCCCTAGACAGGGTAGGGGTTCAGGAGTGATAACAGAGGACCATTTTATCTAACTACCATTTATCATTTATTTTATGGTTTTGATTTCCTTCCCTGAGTTTCACACAGAAGAAAGGGGCAAATATCCCCCCTTACTTTCTGTTTTCTCCCTAGTCTATTTAACAGCACCTTCTAGGATGTAAGCCCAACAAGGGAAAACCAGACCACAAATGTCCTTTGTCCTTCACTGCCTTTGATTTTGGGCTCAAAGGTGACAGGAGCATCTGTAAGTCTAGAGGTTAAAAGTATCTTATGACGCTCAGCTCCAGAACTGTTGCAGGAAATGGGAAGAAGGAACTTATACTCTAATTGACTACAGCTGAGGAAAGATCTCAAGGGTGCTGGGCAAGAGGGGACATGGCATTATACTGGGAAGAGTGTTAGGGTGTAGTGAGATTTAGCCACCAAAGCGCAGTGTTGAAACTTCTTTAGTGGGAGTCAAATCAAGAGTTGAATAGGCTGTAAGGACAACAGATGCTAAGGACATCATGGAAGAGGGGAGTGGTTCTCCTACCGCTGGGCCATTTTTTAAGAGTTAATTACATTTGGGTTTGAGATAGGAAGATCTGGTTGTTCTTCAGTTGTGAAGTATGTTGGTTATAATAATATAAACGTAGATACTATCTCTGTGAAAAGCGACAGGGATCTGCAGCTCCTCTGTGAAGTCTGAGTTTCCCACCAACTTCAAAGGCATTCCCTAGGGTGGGCAGGCAGGCTAGAGAAACACGTTAGGCATTGTCAGCATGGACTGTCTGAGGTAGAGACTACTCAGTATCCTGTTCCCATAGGAGCTGAGTATGCTATATGCCACGGGCACCACATTCTGTGTTACAGTAGCTATTTTCACTCATTCAATATTTTTGGAAAAAGTGCTATAGAGTGTGATATAGTTCCTAGAAAGTCCTGCCACCAATATTTTGTATGAGGACCATGACTTATAAACCATCCTGGTATATACTCATCTGAAAATATTCAAGCAGGTCTAATGGGTGCATTTAGATTTTTGCTGTTATCTCTGCTAAACTGTAATACTTAACTATTTCAAACATTAATTACACGTTGTGCGTCCCATGGTACACATGTGTGGGTCAGCAACATTTTTTTCAGAGTCGGTTCTCTCCTCTCCTTTTGCTATGGCTTTGGGGGACTGAATTCAAGTGTTCAGATTTGTGTGGCAAGCATTTTTACCCCTTGAGCATCTTGTCAGTCCTAAACTGCAATATTTTAGTGATTATAAGTTCCTTTAGGATCCTGTAGAAGTCATTTGTTCAAGAGATAATCTCCATTCCATTCAGAAGAGTGCTTCCCAGGGAGGCTTTCAGTGGGGCCTTTATTTACTTCAGCTGTCTGAAACAGTCTTGTAGAGATCCAAAACCCATGGGACCAGATGTTTAGGGTCCCGAATGAATGGCTCTTATAAGGATAGATTTTTCGGTCTGTGTTATTCGGAGGTTGGATCTCAGCTCCTCAGCCCACTATTTATGTGAACTTGACTGAGTTTCACAACTTTTTAAGCTTCAATGCCTTCCTTTGTAAAAGGCTATGAGTATGATGCCAGTAGTTCTTGCCTCATGGGATTATTTTGTAGGAAAAATAATCACGAATGCTCTCCTTTATTGACATGTGTCTGCTTTGGGCTACATGCTTTATTTATGTTACCTGTGACCACAATAAAAACTGCTGGGTAGAGGCCTTCATAGAAGAGAAACTGAGGATCAGAGACGTTATCTTTTCAAGTGCCTTAAGCCAAAGTGGAAGAGCTAGTGTTCTTTTCGCTAAGTCGAACATCTGGATCTCCATTTGTTTATGTGAAACTCCTGTGTCTGAGTTTGAGATGAATATGGGTTGGAGAGACCACTGACTTTCTCTTGCATTCATGAAGGAGAGCAGTTCCTCCTTCTGGACAAAAAATGGACTCCCAAATCTTAGAAGCAAACAGATAGAAAACACTCTATTCACAGTGTCTCGTAAGGAATGGCTGTTTTTCAAGATACCCACAATTCTTGCCCTGATGAGATGGACAGGAAGGCATGCACAGCTTTTCATCCCTAGACATATCAGCCTCAAGAAACCCTTTATGCTCTAGATTGGACCCCCCAGGATACTGCTATTGAGAGGTGAGGTGGGAGCCTTTAAAAGATGGGTGTGTGTGTATGTGTGTGTGTGTGTGTGATTAAAGACCTCTATGAAGGCCAATGGGGGCTGGTCCTTAAAGGGAATGTGGAATTCTGGTGCTCTCTCTCTCTGTGTTTGCTGCTTGGATTATGATGAGGTGAGTGGTCTTGCTCAGTCACATGCTCCATGAAATCGCCACTGGGCACTCTACCAGATACCTGGAAACAGTGAGTTGGTCTGACCACTGGACACTCCACCAGATAACCTGGAAACAGTGAGTTGGTCTGATCATGGACTAGAATCTCCAAATCTTTGAACCCTTTGTCTTTATACATTGTTTATTTTAACTATTTGTTATAGTAACAAAAACTAAGTAATAGGGATGCTTGCTTTTTATTCACATCTCTCCAGCAGGAACTCCAATTTCCCTCTGTGCCTATGGAAAATTTCCTGTTTAGGCCACTCCATGAAAAATTGAATTCCAAAGGAAGCCTTTTGTGAGGCCAATAAGTTTATGAGGAACAGTCAATTTCTGGGATTAATCAGTGACTGCTAGGCCCTGAGGTCAAGGGAAGTCCTTCATGAGGATGCCAATGATTGGGCTGAGTTTGTGGTTTCCTGTACTTTGAAAGCTACCTGTCTCCAAGGTCATGTCCTAGCAGCCTGATTCTGCCTTTTATCTTCTGGGCTCTGAAACGACTCTCCCAATGTGCAGAGCCCCACATATTGCAGGGAAGCAGTAACTTCACTTCCTATGAACCATTCTTGCCCGTATCTTCAGGAACAGCAGTTTGCAAGTATGTGTGGCTGGAGTTCCTCAGGAAAGCCTGTTTCAACAAAGGTCACCAGGTCTCCAGAGAATTCAGTTGCCCCTGACACAGTAAAAAATAAAATTTACTTATTTGAATAACAGCAATGTCTAATACTTTTTCTATCCTGGCCATCAGTTTATATTTTTCTGTCAATTCCCCCAGCCCAACCCTGTCTTGTCTATCTGAGAGACTCTGTATCAAGGGAACAGTTTCCACTAATGCTATCCAAATCTCCAAATCTCCACATCTTACAGGGAGGATCTTTCTCTTTTTTGTTTTCCCACCTTCCTTTTCTTCCTCCTCCAGGTCCTCCCTCCCCTCCTCTCCTTCTCTCTGTGAGGTTTTTAAGCAGCCAACGCCAGAATTATCTTGAATTTCTGATTCCGTGTGTCATCATCCTGAGCACTGGGATTATGATGTATGTCAGCACGCTTGGTTGATGTGGTGCTGAGGTTGGAGTCTATGGTAGCATTCCCTGTTCAGGAAGAGTTTTTCTATCTTACGGCGTCTTCCAAAGGTTAACAAGAAGTCAGGGCAAGTCCTAATCAGGTCCCTTGCTCTCATCTCCCTAAAAAGTAGCAGGGGAAGGTTTTCTTTAGACTAATGACCCCTTTTGGTGGACAGTCCATATACAGAAATAATACAGGCTTATTACTTAGTGGTAGGGTATATATCATGTAGTCTAGGATGGCCTTGAAGTACTCATTCTTCTTGCCTCCATCTTCTAAGAGTTGGGATGATATATTACAGAGATAAGTCACTAGGCCTAGTTTTACACACACACACACACACACACACACACACACACACACATGATTTATTTTTATTTTATGTGTATGTATGTGTACCTGAGCATATGTAAGAGCACTATGTGTGTGTGAGTACCTGCAGAGGCTAGCAGAGGACATTGGATTCCCTAGAACTGGAGTTAGAGGCAGTTGTGAGTCATTCGATGTGGGAGCAGGGAACTGAACCTGGGTCCTCTGTGAGACAGCAAATACTCTTGACCACTGAGCCATCTCTCTGGCCCTCTACGTATGTATATTTTTAAAAATAAAAGTTTAAATAGTCTTGATTCAGGTGTAGTGACCACAGAGTGTAAAGGGAATAGGCTTGGGGTTCAAGATAAGTGGAATAGCAAAAAGAGACTCCTTAAATGGAATAGGGAAGAAAAAAGAAAAAAAAGAGAGATTCAGGGAGTGGTGTGGAGGGGTAAAAGAGGGGAGGGTCAGGGAAAGAGAGAGGGGGAGGAAGAAAAACACAAGATGTTGCAGAAGCCTGGATTAATGAAATTAGATTTCTTAGTTAAAAATGAGGGAGGAAACCTGTCCAGGCTCTTATTATATTGGATGTCTGTATCATTCAAGAAAGTTTATTTTAGAATAAAATAAAGTCAGATAACTATGTGTTGTTAACTGTATCAACTTTGACAGTGGAAATACTTTCTAAAAGTTTGAATTATAACTATCCGGTGAATGAACACCTTCTCTATTCTATGCCTCTCATCTAATGAGTAATTGACAGTACATAGATCATTTTGGAACCATCCTTTTAAGGCTCCCCCCCTCCAGTTTCTTTGTCTTCTTTTTTTGAAGAAGCATCATGTTCTTGGGGATGATAACCCAATAAAGGGAGCTCTCCAAACTGCACATCACAAAGACAGCAACACAGCTTTACAAGTCTGTGAAGAGCTTGCCATGAAGGGGGAGGAATGTTAATTACCCTTTGGATTAGGTTGGTGGCTCAGATTTCAGAGTTAGAACATGAGTTATTCCTCAAATAGTGTCAGAATCATGAGTATATCCCCGTGTAACCCTATTATCTCCTTTTACCTTTAAGGTATTTCTTTCCACGTTTATACAAAAGAATTCGTGTGGTCTAGCCAGGAGCTGCACCCCATGGACACTCTCAGTCTGTAAGCAGGACATCGGGACAGTGATGATGACTGTAGGAAATGCTCTGTTTACCTTCTAATACTGCACCTGCCACGTAGGCAGGCCACTTCACATCTGCTGCACTGTGAGAGATGCCTACAAGAAGACCATAGTGACAGCATTTACCTTCCAAGATTATTGTAAGGACTCAATGACTGAATATGTAAAGTACTTTAAATGCCGGGAAGAGCAAGCATTTCATAAACGTTTGTTTACAGTCAAGATCATAGTCCCAGTGTGTTGATTTGATCCCTTGAAAATGCTTCAGTCTAGCATCCTGGAACCTCGATGTTCCGATGCATTAGGTGAATCAGTAGGGGACTCAGAATTTTAATTCATTTGATCATTCCATGAGCATTTATGGAGGATCTGCTGTTTGCCATGCACACTGGTCTTATGCTGCACACACCACAAGACTGACCGACTTTGGGTTCTTGCCACTTACTCTTTGGCGGTAGAGGGGATGTTTGTCTCTTCTTTCATCTGTATCATCAGTATCCCAGATTAATGCATGAATCAGAGAATGGAGGAATGAATGACTGATGGGAGAAGGAGACAGAGAAATGGGAAGAAAAATGGCAGAGTCCAGATTGCAAAAGGCCTTGTCAGCCTCAGCTTGGACTTTATTCCGAGTAGACAAATGGTGTGATCCTGTTTGTACATGAGAAATCTAAAACCTGTGGCTGGATGAAGAATCCACAGGAGAAAGGAAAAGACTTTTTACAGTGGGGCTAGGGAGAGGTGAGGAGGGTCTGAGAGAAGCAACAGGCTGGCGGAGGTGCCGGGGAGGAATGGAGTTAGGGAGAGATTCAGAGATCCACTGTGTCGGGTGGAAATGGGAGCACATGAGAGGAAATGGGGTCTGGAATGCATCTCTCTTTGGTTTGAAATTGAAGAGAGATAATTAATGGGAAGTGGCTTTTAAAATTTGGGATTTGGGGTGGCCCAGGGTCAGTGTTCATTCTTGCCACTACCTGCATTAGGATTCTCTATGTTCATTGAAGTCTGAGGTGTGAGTCTATTTGGGTGCTGTAGATTTCTGTGTCTGACAGTAGTTCTCCTTGAAGACCAATTGGCAAGCAGCACAGCTTTGGGTATGACTAACTTTCCTGGGGTATCTGATAGAACACACTCTGTGCCATATAGCTGCTAGCAAGAAATGGAAGTTTAGTCTTTGGAGGCAAAAGTACTCATCTTGGTTTCTTCCTTCATGCCCAAGGTAGACTTGCCTACAGCAGAGTGTACAGTGTTAAATAGATACCACAAGGGGAGAATTATGAAAGCAAATCCAAAGCTGAGCATGGTGTCACATGCTTTTAATCTCAGCACTCATAGGCAGAGACAGGCTGATTTCTACAAGGCGGGTTACAGCACAGCTAGGGCTGTTACACAGAGAAAACTTGTCTTAAAAAAAAAAAAAAAGCACATCTTTAAGCAAGCAAGCAAGTAGCTGGCTAGGCTGTTTAGGGAATGTGGAACCAGGATGCAAGGACTTAGTACAGAAGGAGCTCACAAATCTGTTTCCCCAAGGACAGAGAAGAGGTGATTTAATAATCTCCGGACAGCCAGGAGGTGGTGGTGGTACAAACATTTAATCAGGAGGCAGAGGCAGGTGGATCTCTGAGTTTCAGGCCAGTTGTGAATTTGAGGATGGCCAGGCTACACCGAGAAAGTCTGTCTGGGGATGGGTGGGGGGTGTCTCTAGACAGTCTAACAACTCTTCTGAAACGATGCCGTGCAAAGTTTGATGATAACTAATGCTCTTGTAGAGATCTCGTGGAATTAATGGTTGTGAAGTTTAGACTTAAGAGATGGGGACAAGATAGGCATCTGGACACCTGGGTCCTACCAGAGAAAAGGAATTTCTAATGCCACTGTGGACATGGTAAAAATCCACCAGAATAGAAACCTTTCTCTACAAATGCCTCCACAGGTTGACATTTCTGTTATAAAGCTTATCGCATTTCCTACATGATGTCACTGGATCCCCACAAAGAAGGTCCATCACGGTTAGGAAAGGACCTGTTAGAATCCATTTTCTGAACAGAGTGCCCCACGCCTTCACCGGATATGGATAGTTAGGAAGGCAAAGTAGGCTCTCAGAAGCAGATGGAAAGCTAATGCAAACAAACTGTAGGATAGTGATAGGAAGAAAAATGCTCCCTGTTCAGGGCAAGGAAAACATAAAGACAGGAGCCGGGCAATAGGGACAGTTGGCAGGGGAGAGGGGTGGGGATTAGAAGGCGAAGAGGGAATGCAACCTCACGTGCTGGGCAGAGATGTGAAGAAAATTGGCCGCCCCCTGCGACAAGGGCGTGTGGTACCGAGACCGGAAAGGTGTGGGCGGGAGACAGTGGATGCGGGCGGCAGTGGGTCCCTCAATTTTTCCTAGAAGCTCGTGAGTCGCGGAGCTGGGGCAGTAGGCTGACGGGGAGGAGGCGGAGCCAAGGCGCGGATGGGCGTGGCGGGGGCGCGCAAGGGCGGTGCTGTGAGAGGGCGGCGCTAGGACCCGCAGGCCGCCCCGCCGGCTCCCGGGAGGTTGATAAAGCGGCGGCGGCGTTTGACGTCAGTGGGGAGTTAATTTTAAATCGGTACAAGATGGCGGAGGGGGACGAGGCAGCGCGAAGGCAGCAGCCGCACCAGGGGCTGAGGCGCCGGCGGCAGACCAGCGACCCGAGCGTCGGGGTTAACCACGTCTCGTCCACGACCTCCCTAGGTACGGGGTCGGCGGGGACGAGGCCACGGGAGCCGGGAGTCGGGGAGGCCGCGGCTGCTCGGGCTGGCGAGCGGCCGGTCGCCCGGAGGGGTCGAAGTCAGCGGCTCCGTTCTCGCCGCCGCGGCCGCTCGCAGGGCCTAGCTTCAGCCGCGCCCCACGCTCCGTCGCGCGGCCTGAGGGGGAGGCCCACGGGCCTCGGCTCTCACAGCTGGAGGGTGAACGGGCGGCCCGGCCCCCTGCCCGCCGCGTGGCTGCTGCCGTGTCCGCCCCGACCCAAGGGGGCGGCCTCGAGCCGGGGCTACCGGGCCCGGGACGCGCCGAGGTCGGCAGCGGAGCGGGGTCGGTCACACGGCGGGCACTCGCTTCCTTGGGTGCCTCGCGCGGGCCGGGAAAGGAGGGAAGAGAGGGACGCGTTGGGCCCCGCGGCGGCGGTGGTGGTGGCGGCGGAGGACGCGGGAACCGCTGGCACCTGGCTGCCAGGTCGCAGAGCTCTCTCTGTCTCTCTCTCTCCACACACACACACACACACACACACACACACACACACCCTTCTCGATGGGAACCGCAGTCCGCAAGGCCAGAGTTGTGGCCCGGGCTCAGGTTCCCGAGCTCTTCGATCCGCCAAACCCGTTCGCAGGAGTTGTGCTTGGCTGGGCTTCCAAGTGTTGGCTTAGGTTGTCCAACTGGGATTAGGAGCCCTGGAGCTGCTAGCCATCCGCTCCAGGCTCAAAAGTGTTTGGTGTGAAGTCACCTGATCTGTCGCTCCCGGGGTTTTGCTGAATGTGAGCTCCTACTTACTGTATGTGTACATGGCGCCCCTACCCCCTCGAAGACGCAGTTGCGCTGGCAGCACCCTTATTTTTAGGAGTTAAGCATTTGATCTTTCACCGTGGTGTGAACTGAGCGCATGAAGTCCTTATTGAGAATTGTGATGGTGGTTAAAGTTTTTAAAAGGCGAATAAATTAGTAAAGCCTACGATTAGATAGGTGAGGTCAAGATAAGAATATAGTAAATACACTAAGTCTGAGATTGCTTTATTTCCTTTTCCACAATCTGATAAAGGTTTTACTGGGTGAAATTTTAAAACATCTTGGTTAAATGTTAACCACAGACATTTTATAGAAAACGCTTCATCATATGTGGTAGTTCTTGGACACATGTCAGAAATGAAGATAGATTAGAATTTTTCTATAGAAATAGAAATGTTACTGCCAGGACTGTTTACAAGAGTAGTCTTCTGCCCTTGAAAATACTTCCAGAGAAGCTTTTACTTACTTTACTTACTTTAGGTGACTAATGGTTGAACTTAAGTAATTATTTGTTTTGGAATGCCAGTGTGTGTGTACAATTTGAGATGTAGTGTCAGAAAATTACTTTACTAATAGGAAAGGCGTCCATTTGATTCAGTCATGGTTAAGGGCATGTTTTTATGCTCTTGGACACTGAGAAGGGAGAGACTCTGGGGACTGTTGATAAATAGTACATGCCCAACATTTATGAAATGTTCTGGCCTGTCTTTTGGTGGCGTGTGTGGAAGACTCACTTAGCCATTTCCTTATCACACGACTTCCCAAGAAGGGCTCCCTTCTAATTAGCTCCCTGCTAATTGGCTTCTGATTCTCCTATTACTGTATCACAGACCAAATAAACTGGCTAGAATTTGTGTTGAAGGCCCTTTTTAGAGCAGTAGAGTTGAGGAATTGACTTTGAAAGTAGTACAATTAAAGAAGTGAGTTGGGATAAGCCAGATGTCATTTTAGTGGCGCAGTCCTGGGAAGATGCTCTGTGTCTCTAAGAGAAATGTTTGGGTTTTTAGGAGCTGAGAATCTCTAGAAAACATGTTTCTTAGGAAATTGAAGACCATTTTAGAATTTATCCACCATGAAATTTAAACTTAGGGATTTCACAGTTAATAGATAATTAAAATAAAATGTTATGTACAAGGAACTTAATATGTTCAAGGTTTCTGGTGTTGATGGTCTCATATCTTACTTAGATGAAGACAGGAATCTGTGCTATGTTAAGCACACAGTTAGCAACCAGTGAAGTCACATAGCCACTGCTTACCTTGATTTACTGTGGTTGTGAAATATTAAATGGGAAATTTAATAAAAGAAGTGATTTAAATTGTGTTTTTGTGTGAACTTACATAAAAACAAACAAACAAAAAAATCCCAGATCATCTGTACCCTCCATGTGTTGAATATCAAACTGAGGGTATTCCAAATATTAGGGCAAGTACTATGTGTTACAACCCACCTCCAGAGTGGATTCAGAATGTTGCACTCAATGAAAAAGTGTTATTGACTCTTAAAATTGGTAGGATTCTAGGATTCTGTAGGTGAGCAGTCTGTTTAATAGAGTGTTTTTGAAATTCTGTGAAATTCTTTTTATGGGGAAGTGGAGAAGCTACTTTATAGTAAGATGTTTATTATAGAGAAAATAAGTCAGGAGAGAAAATGAGGTAGTTGTGGATGGAGTTTGCATAGGTAGACAGTTTTTCAGAGTTTTCTTTTTCCCCTTAAAGATTTATTTAAAAAGGTGCGTGTGTGTGTGTGTGTGTGTGTGTGTGTGTGTGTGTGTGTGTGTGTGCATGTGTCTGTATGTGTGTGTGTGTGTGTGTGTGTGTGTGTGTGTGTGTGTGTGTGTGTGTGTGTGTGTGTGTGTGTGTGTGTGCGCGCGCGCGTGCGCACATGAGTCCAGGTGCGAGTTGTCAGATTCCCTGGAGATGGAGTGGTTACTTTTGAGCTACTTTCTATGGGCACTGGAACTGAACCTGCATTCTCTGGAAGAGGAATATGCTGTCTTCACCACTGACCCATCTCTTCAGCCTTTCTTTTTTTGGTGTGGCTTTAGTATAACTTTGGCTTTAATATAACCAGGATGTCTGTTTTGAAATTGTTAGACCTTTTCTGAAATCATGCCTTCTGCTGCTGGGACCAGGTGGCTCCTGATGATCTGGAGTTGAAGACACTTTTTAAACTGTGAGACATATGCAAACATTTTTGTTTGTGGGAGTTCTGTTTGACATACAGGTGTGAGCAAAGCTTTTTTCAGGAAAGCTCTCAAAGTTAACAGCCAGAAAAGTTGGGCAAAAGTACAATTACTCCCCACCCCCAAATGTTCATCTAATGACTAAAAGGAGTGTTTTCTCAGGGGACGGTATAAACAAATATTTTTATTTTCTCTTTTCCTTCTCCTTAAATGCAGTGGTAGCCTGGTATTGTAGCCATTTGAGGTTTTTAAAGCCCAGGTAGGTGTGTGTTATTTCACAGAAGTTGGCATTCTTTTTTTTTTTTTTTTTTTTTTTAAATTTAAGGAAGATAGATGTGACCCCAGAATAACTGAACTTATTTCTGAAGTTTTGTCTCATCTCTTAGTCTCTTTTGCCACCAAAAATGGAACAGTTGAAGTTCTCTCTATTTTACAAGTGTTTAGTCAGAAAAAAACAACAACCTGAACATTTGATGACAACCAGGTACTATTTGGTGCTTAACAAAACACTTAACATCTGCATTTTATTTTCTAAAGTTCCCCCTTTGGGGATGGAGTTAAGTCACTATTCCCACTGGAGAGAAAATCTTCAGTCACAGAAACTTCTCAGGTACTTGATCCATTTCTCACCACAGATGGAGGAGAGCGGGGCCCTCTCTCATGTGACAAGATTAGGAATGACTGAATAAGGCTTTGCTGAATAAATGAAGTTTAAATGATAACTGAGAAGGCATACATAAGGCAGTATACAAGGGAAAGTGAAGACCGTTCAGTAAGTGTGCTGGACTGTTTCTGTTTGCTTTTGATGTGGTACTGAAGATTGAACCCAGGTTCTTGCTCACAGAGGCGAGTGTTTGCCATGGAGCTATACTACCTTAGCTAGATGTGAAGTTAAAAGTGGATGGTAGAAAGTGAAAAGCCAAGGAAGGAAGTAGAGCAGTGCTAATGTTAGGGACAGTGAGAGTCCAAGTGTTGAGAAGTACAAAGCCCAAATAGTGCTTTAGTTAGGGTTTTCAAGTGATTGTTACATATATCTACCTATGTGTTTGTGTGTGCATACACCAGATAGAATTCTGTAGTAAATTAGTGATTTTCATTACTTACTTTGGGATAAGTGCCTATACAGTAGCTGGTTTTATGGGCATATGATAGTTTCTAGAAATGACATTAAAGTCATGAAAGACTAATCTGTCACTTCCCCATTGAGATAGTATGCACTCTTGACTAAGCTGTACATAGTTTTCTGGCCAGTACAAGTAGAATATAGAGGGGTTACTTTGTAACTTTAGTTTAATGAAGATTATTTCACAGAACTGTATCTCTGTGGCTGATACTACTGTAACCAGTGGCTGCCCAGATCACCTACTGTCAGAACTCTAGCTGGAGAGATTTGCATCTGTTTAAAGATGGTTATCTAGAATCAGTTCATTTCAAACCCCCCCCCCCCACCAGTTTGGCCATGGACTTACTCATAGAGAAGGATAGTGATATAGGGGAAGAAGAGTTACTACTGTGTAACTTTGCCTAAGTTTTGAAGCCAGCACCTGAATTATCTATAAGCACCAAGGCTTTTGTGGGAAGCAGATAATAAAGTGTTATTTATAACCTTCTAACTTATTTGTGTGTGTCTTAGTATGCTTTCTGTTGCTGGGTTAAAACATAGATGAAAAGCAGTTAAGGAAGAAGGGTTTATCTGGTTTACATGTCTGATCACAGTCTGTCACTGAAGGATGCCAAGGCAGGGGCTTCAGCAGAGACCACACTGTCTACTGCCTTGTTCTCCATGGCTTGTTCAGCCAGGTTTTTTTTTTTTTTTTTTTTTTTTACTACCACCTAGGACCACTGTTTAGGAATGGGACCACCCTCCCACATCAGTCATCAAAACGATCAAGAAAATGCCACACAGACATGACTATAGGCAATATGATGGAGACTTTTTTTTTTTTTTTTTTTTTTAAATTGAGGTTCCTTCTTCCCACATGACAATCTTGTGTGACAGAGTAACAGAGTAAGTAGCACAGTACATGTACACACATGCCTTCTGGCCAGAGAATCACTTGTTTTTCTCCTATTATGTGGGGGTCTCAGGATAGAACTCAAGGTCTTCAGGTTTGGTGGCAAGCACTCTTAGTCAAGGCATCTTCCAGTCCTAGTGTGGATTTTATTAGGCTTTGACAATTAGGTGGGTCTTAGATATCTAAGTATTAAACTTACACATTGATAGGTAGGGTGTTGTTTAATCCTTTCACAAAATTTAAGCACTCTAGAAAATTTAGAGGATTCTTGAAATTCTTTATTTCAAGAATTTTCAATCTAAAAGAGGCTTTAAAATATTTAAAAGCAACTGGAGGCTACTGGAAAATCCAGTGGTGTTAAGCATGTTTAATAACAAAGAAATATGGACTATTTTTCTGTAATTAAGTGGAACAAAGAATTGACCTCAAATGACTGATTAATTTTTGGAGAAAGTAAGTAGCCCAAAAAATGGCTCAGGAACTCTGGTGTGCTCTTCCTTCTCCCTTGTTTTTGAGTGGGTGTATTTATTTACCACGGAGAATCCTGACAGACCCTGTAGCCTTTGACTAGCCTAGAACTCAAAGAACTGCCTTCCTCAGCCTGAGTGCTGGGATTAAAGGTGGGTCTGAGAGAGAGAGAGAGGAAAACAAACACACACATACACAGAGAGAGAGAGAGAGAGGAAAACAAACACACACATACACACACACACACACACACACACACACAGAGAGAGAGAGAGAGAGAGAGAGAGAGAGAGAGAGAGAGAGAGAGAGAGAGAGAGGGGAGAAAGAGAGAGAGAGAGAGAGAGATCTTGCCAAATGGTTATCACAGATTTGTTATCCTTTACCACAAAATTGCTTTTTGGGACAAACAGGGAACTGTTATTTGTCTAAATAGAGGAAACTTTTCTGGCTTTTATTTCTTCTGACCATGTTATAAAACCTTATAGACTTTGGACCAGTATTAGTATTGGAAATGGGAATGATGTATATTGCCACCTAATAAAGCCTTAATGAAAACATAGTACCCCTTATAAAAAAATATAGCATAATTTTCATGTTAATTCATTGTCTCGGCCAAAGAAGGGCGTTGATGAATGAGCTCTTGTGTGTGTCTTTGCCGTTGTTACTGTCACCTTGGGATTGGGCTTCTGGCCATAGATGAAGCTCTTCTGATTGCCTTGTGTCTGTTCTCTCTGCTTTTAGACTCCTTTACAGTCCTACTCACTCATCACTTTCACTTTATCTCAGCAGAGCTTTGATCTTTTCAGTCTCTGCTCCAAATGTTTTTGTGGCTGTTTTTAGGAATAATGCTCTGTATTCTTAGCCTTGGGTTTTAGAGTTAGCCTTCACTTGCCCTCTCTGGGGATAGAGAAATGTCCTTATCTCTAGGATGTCTTCATTGACAACCTGAGATTTTTTTTTTTTTAAACTTATTCTTCATGTCTTTCATATTGTACATCTTGACCCCATTCATTTCCTCATCCCTTTGCGTCCAGCCTCTGCTGTAAACAAACTCCTTCCTCAATAAAACAGAATTTAAGAGGGGGAAAAAAATAAAAATCTCATCATGGAAGCTGCAGTGTGTCACAGTAAGTTATGCAGTAAACACTTATTCGTATATATTTACTTGCAAGTGTTTGTTGTAAAGAGTTAATTGGTCTGGTCCAAGGCCTCTGGTTTCTGACACACCATGGAAGCTGGGCCCTCCCTGGAACTTCCCTTGATTATCTTGTTACTGCCCTGTGTTGTGTAGATCCTGCAGCTTTGGGTCTGTGAATCAGGCCACCACTTCAAGTGCTCCAGCAGATCATAGATGGGGTGGATGACAACCCTATTTTAAATAATTAAAAATAGTGCTGCCACCAGGTTCAGGAGCTTAAGAATATTTTTAAATCTCAAATGGCTTTTAATCTGCTATTTAAGAACTGGTCAGTACTTCATGGCAGTCTTTGAAAAAAATAATTTGTGTCCACACATAATCTATTTTACATTTTCCCCTCATCTAATTTCATAAATGCATAAAAGGATTTTATGCCATAGTGTTCTTTAAGTGGGAAGAGCAAAAAAATGGTATGGCATCAGTGCTGGTTGCTATGGAAACAGGGTGGATTTCAAATGGAAGATAATATGTGAATCTTATAGGAAAAACAAGTCATTGTTTCCTGGTTTGAGTATAATGAAGAAGGAGCTAAACCATATTATATACTCTTGAAAGCATTTTTAAGGCCTGTAGGGTATCGAATAGTACTAATGGGGGAAAGTATGACAGTTGACAGGTTAATAAATCCTTATCTGAGGTCTGAATCCCCTCCCCCCTTTATATCATAGTTCTAGTTTTTTAGAGAAAATTCTAACTTTATAAATTCCTACTGTTTTTTTTCCTTTTCTTTTTTAGGAGCAAATAATGAGTTAAAATGCTTTCCAATGTCCGATTGGCTAATAGCTGTTTCTCTCCTTCAACAATGTATTTAGTTGTAGTTGAGGTTTGCTTGCCAGTGGTCCTATCTCAGACTGCATCAGTCTGGGAGGCAAAGCTCACTAAGTTGACTGATCACTCTGGAGCAGTTCTCCCTAGGCCTGACATGAGAACATGTAACATTTTAAAATACACTTCATTTTTTTTTTTTTCAAAGTGAGGTTTTAGTTCTTTGTCTCTTGTGTTTCTTATAGACTCATAGTTTGACTTTGGTTGAATAAGAATATCAGCAGTCTCTAGGAAAAATGGAGCTTATAGCACAGCCTGAAAACTTTCCCGTTCTTTGAATGCTTTGTTTGCACATTATTAGAGACTAGCTGAAATAAGATTAAATGCACAGCATTATATACTAAACTCAGTAAAATATTGTGACAGAACAAAAAAGACCTTTGTTATCTGTATGTTTTTAGGATTATGATTTCTGGCATCATCTTGCAGTCAATTACAAACTCAATTTTTCTTTTTTTAATTATTTTTATAAAAAATGTCATTTTTTTAAATCTATGTATCCCTTGCTCCCCCTTCCTTCCCTCCTCCCAGTCCCTCCCAGTCAGCCTTCAGCCTTGCCCCCAAACTCAGTTTTTCAACCTCCACCTTAGAATTAAGGAGTCAGACCATACATTTTTAACAAGATCCTTAGATTTGTATTAAAACTTTGAGAATGGGATTGGAACGATGGCTCAGTGGTTAAGAGCACTGGCTGCTCTTCAGAGGTGCTGAGTTCAATTCCCAGCAACCAAATTTAGGGCCATCTATAATGGGATCTGATGCCCTCTTCTGGCATACAGGTGTATATGCAGATAAAGCACAGAATATGTAAAGAAGTCTTGAAAAAAGAAATAAAAATTATATATATACTTGAGAATGACTGCTGTAGAAAACATAAGTCATAATCTAGTCTCCTGCCTGCCACATTAGTTAAGCAACCATAGAATAAGTGAGTTGGACTACACAAAGTTCTTGGGGCATTTCAGTGTTGACATTAGTTTTTAAGCACATGTATTAATATTTCAGTGTATCGTATGTATGACCTGTATGCCATGTCTTCTAGGGAGTATATGTGTAGTTTATTGATGCTGAAGACACTCCCAGGATGAGGAAAATGCCCTTCTTTCCTAATTAAAAAAGACTCAAAGAATTCTTTAAGAAATTAAGTATGAGCAAGTTAGAATTAAGTAAGAACCATTTAAGTTTTTTTAAGTAGGCAAGAGATTTTTTAATTGTCACCAGAAACTTCAAAATTATGCCTTCAAGATCTTATAAATTAGTTCATGTGGGAATACTTTTAAATTGAGGAGTGTTAGGTTTAATGGATAGCTTTAAATATTTTAATATTAATATTTAAATATTAAATCTAGTTTTAAAATATTTATTTGTGTGTGTATGTATGTGTGCATGCGTGCGTGTGCGTGCATGCTTGCATAGTCCAGAGGCCTTGTATCCTGTTACTGGTGGCTGGTGGGGTTGTGAGCTGCTTGCTGTGGGTGCCTAGTCAACTCATGTCCTCTTCAAGAGCGGTTTGTGTTTTTAAGCTCTGAGCCATTTCAGCTCCAGGTTTTTATCATATTGATATAATTTTTGTGAAGTTGCTATAAAAGTGGACAAAACTGATTAGAATGTTTTTGTTTGCAGAATGATTTTTAAATTGGTAGTATTGATTCTATTAAGAGCTAAAAATTCTAAGAGAAATTAAGCAGAATTTGATTTAAAAAATATGCCTTGCTGAGTTAATTACATAAAGTTCCCTAATTTGGTAGTATTTTTTGGGTGAGTCTTGACAAATGTATAATTTATAACATGAAATCATGATGCAGAACAATGCCTCAAATTTTTTTCAGGTCCCTTTGAAATCAATACATTTATTCTCATATCATTATATAATTATTATATAATGACAGAATTTTTATATTATATAGTTAGTATGTTTATTCCTAGCTCCTGGTAAGTACTAATCTTTCTGTGGTTGTGGTTTTTGCTTAATTCATGAATTTTATAAAATGAAATTATACAGTTCAATAATGTTGTGTGGCATCTTTAACTTAGAATCCAAAATGCTGTATAGGCTTACCTGTATTTTTATGTGTATATTTATATATGTATATGTCTGTGAATGTATGTATATGATCCATTTCTTGCTTTGCCAAGTAGCAGTTTGTTTTATGGATTTAACACTATTTATTTATTCTTTAGTATATGAACAAACATTTGGGTTATTTCCAGATTTTGGATATTATGAATAAATCTGCTGTGAAAATTTGTTTACGTCTTTTATTGTCATATGTTCTCACTTCTCTGTCTACCTGGAGTCTGATTGCTGACAAATGGTTTGGTAATGCTGGTAATGCTAGCTCTTCCGCAGTCGTATTTTGCTGTGGTATTAATTTTATTTCTCTAACACCTAGTGGCATTGTGTGTCTTTTCCTGTGCCAGTTTACTATTTGTGTATCTTTGAATTGTGTGGTAAAATGTCTTGTATGTTTAAAAACAGTAAAAGTTCCTATGTCTTCTGAGTACTAGATTCTGACGTATACTATGAGGGATATTGATTTATACTTTTGTTTTCTATTGTTGTCTTTGTCTGATTTTGTTATCAGTAATGATTTTGGCTTCATAAAGTGAATTGGAAAGAATTTCTTTTCCTTCTCTCCTAAGAGTGTATAGAATTGGCTTTATTTTTTTCCTTAAATGTTTGGCATAATTAACTAGGGAAGCCATCTGTACCTAGTTTTTTCTTTGAAGGCATTCAGTGGATTTGACTTGAGAGCTTTCATACTAGTCAGTACCTTCCTTTAGTTAGAGAATTTCATTTTTCTTTCCTTTTTAAAAAATTCTTTACTTTTATGTGTGTGGGTGTTTTGTCTGAATGTTTGTCTGTGCATCACTTTTGTGCTTGATGTCCGTGGAAGCCAGAAGAGGGCATGGGATCACCTGGAACTGGAGTTACAGATGATTGTGAGCCACCTGGTTGTGACTCTAATCTGGCTTTGCCAGCCACCTCTCCAGCCCCTCAACCAACATTTAGTTAACAGGCTTAAGTCAGGTTATTAGTTCCTATAAATGTAATGTTTTTAGTTGAAATTCTTTTAGGAAATCTATTTTGTTCTGTGTTGTATGTCATTTAATTTGAAAATAAATGATTGAAAAAATATTTGACAGGCATTTATTAAAAACAAATAATTCATATTGAATAATGATAATGTTTTTAGTACTACACAGCTTCTTAAAGGAATTTTTAAAAACTAGATTGGCTAAATTGATGGAGGGGTCATAAATTTCTTAAAGCTCTCCTAGTAATAGAATAAAATAGCTTAGGAGATACCCTCTCCTTGGTAGATTTTAGCAATTTCAGAGGACTACATTATTCCAAAAATTTTAGGGCTATTTCTTAATTATTAACTGGTTATTATTTTTCTTGTTCATGTTCCAAAACTGTAGTAAATATCAGAGAACAAACATTTTCCTTTAAATATTTGGTTCCCCTTTTTGTTTTTCCAGACAGGTTTCTCTGTAACAGCTCTGACTGTTCTGGAACTTGCTTTGTAGACTAGGAGTTTTCCCCCACTTTGAAAGTACTTTATTGATGAAGTGAGAGTCTAGTAATTCAGATAAGTTTTCGTTGAAACCATTCACTACTCTCTTCCTACCTCCTGGCATTGTGGCTTAGTATAATGCATTCACTTGATGAGAAATTATTTTGTTGATATTCTTAAATAGTAATTCCCTTTTAGCTTCTAGGTAATATCACACTATATCTTTAATGACATTTGTTAATTCTTATTCTCCCCCAGTCTCTCATACTTTGCACTAAAAACTCCTTTGAGATATTGCTTCCCAGTATATAAGTATTTTATAGATTGCAGATTAAAGTATGTCTGAAAAGTTATTGTCTGGGTTTATGCTTTTTGGTTTCTTGCATTTGCTGATAGGCATCCATCCTATCATGTTTCTCACATCATTAATCAACCTGTCAGTCTTAATAGAATGCCTGGTGATCGCATTCCTTCAGCTGGGGCGGCTTGTTCTTCACAGCCATGCTTTGCTCCTGTGATTGTCTGGGGCTGGAAGATAACTTATGCTCTTTTATTTCTTGGTTTTCAAAGTTTAAAGTAGCATTATGCATGTCCAAAGTGACAAGTGGTCTACTTTTAAACAATTTGACATTTGATGACTTACTTTAAAAAGAACAAACAAAAATAAAAAAAAAGACATATCAAAGTAAAAATAAAAATCAAAATTTGAAGAAAATTTGTGCAAAGAAAGCAACAGTATATATTTGGGCTAAGCACAGCTCCAGGATGTAAAAGCTGTTAGTGGTTTTTAGTTTGGTGTTAATAGTATTTGGATTGAATACTGAGTATGTAAGTCCCTTTCACTGTTGTATTTAAAATTATCATTTACCTTTGTTCCTTTCTGGGGGACTCTTAGCTACATGTTGGATGCTGTGCCACCCTCTCTGAGACGTGGTTTGTCCTTCGTTCTTTGTACTCTTAGTACTCAGAAAATGTTCTTGATATTTTCAAGTTCTCTGCCACTTCCTATCTCCTTATAGCTAGTCAGTGAATGTTTAGTTTTGTTAGTGTGGTATGTTTATGTGCTTGTGCATAAGAGCACATGTGAACACACACAGAGGCCAGTGTCTTTCTTAGTTGCTGATTACCTTACTTTTAAAATGGGGTCTCTTACTGACCTCAGAGTTTACCAGTTTATCTGGCTAGGATCTTGCTATTGCTTTCCCAGTGCTGGGATTGTAGATATATACCTGGTGTTTTTTGGTAGGTGCCAGAGATCCAGCCTCACTTCCTGATTCTCATATGGCAAGTATTTTGTTTTTATTCTAAATTTCTTTTGTATGTGTCTGGGTATGTATGTGGTGTAGGTGTGTGTGTGTGTGTGCACATACGTGTTTGGAGGCCAGAGATTGATGCTGGGTATTCAATTTTTTTCTCCACCTTATTTTTTTGAGACAAGATCTCTCACCAATGATATTATATTATGCAATGTAGGGTTTGGATTTTTACTCAGTTTTTGTTGTGATAATTTAAAATTAGCCTCTCCGATACTTTATGACCATTCAGAATTGACAAATTAGGGTTTACCCTTGGGGTTGCGTATTCCAAAAAACCTGAGAAGAACCTCTTCATTGTTTGTACCAAATATCCTTTGTATGTGTTAGATATGTGTGTGACCCTAGAACTCACTGATTTGATTAGTCCTGCTGGCTAGAAAACCTCAAGAACCCTTCTGATTTTCCCTCCTCAGGTAGGCTTTCAGGTGTGCACCATATTCTGGGCCTCTTTTAAATTGTTGCAGTGGATCTGAACTCTGGTTCTGTTTCATGAACAGCACTTTTTAGTTAACTGAGTTGATTCTGCAGCTCCTGTACTATATTTCAAAACTGCATCCTACAGATCTTTTCAAGTCCTGCTTTTAGGCTTTGTTTGGACTTACCTTAGATAGGATCTTATTTGAGGACAGGTTCCTAATTTCTGATTTGGGGTTTTTCTAGTGTTTCAGCCTGAGGTTTTTATGGGTAAGATCTTCCCAGTCTGTCAGAGCCAGGACTCCAAAGGGCATGCTTTCTGGTGGTGGTTTCCCTTCCAGCCTTGCAGAGGAGGCCTCAGGTGAGACTTACATGGTGACACAGGTGCTCCCTGTACGTGTGAGGTTTGTTGCCCTTACCCAAAGGCTCCTGGTTGCTGGTTGCTTTTTCTCTTGTGCCCCACCTCACAGATTCCTGCTGCTTTAGTGTTTGTGGACTCAGATTTGCTTGTGCTCAGTTCTTCGTGCTGTAGTTAGGGAATTGTTCCTACCTAAGGGTTTGGAAATGAGCATGATACTTACTTTTTATGAGTGTCTTTCTTAGGGATTGCTGTTTTGTACTGCATACTGACCAGTGTTTGAAAAAAAAGATGCCTTTGTATGTTTTGTTGAATTGCTGTTTGTGACAGAGTGCCTGTCCTACACTGTTTACTTGTAGTGACTTCATCTTTTCAATTCCTTATGCACCTAGTTACTTATTTTAAAAATAGCAGAGCAAAGGGGGCTGGAGAGATGATGGTTCAGCAGTTGAGATCACTGGCTGCTTCCAGAGGACCTGGGTTCAATTCCCAGCACCCCCATAGCAGCTCACAACTGTCTGTAACTCTACCTCCAGGAGATCCAATACCTCCATACAGACATGTATACAGGCAAAACACTAATGTACATAAAATAAAAATAAATAAACCATTTTTAAAAAGCAGAGCAAATCAAACAAAACAAAAAAAGAATTGGATCTGATTCCTACTACTTTATCTGCTTTTTCCTCACTTGATTTTGTTTTGATTTACAAGTCATTCTTTGGGGATGGGGAGAAGTTCAGCAGTTAAGGGCTAATCCTCTGTTCTTCTGGTTGTTCCAGGAATCAGTCTCAGGTGTCATCAGCCTTAGTTTTTGAGAGGGGTCTCACTGGCCTGGGCTTAACCATTAAGCAAGGTTGGCTGTTCAGTATGTTTCAGTGAACTGTTCATCTCCACTCCCCCAGAGTTGTGATCGCTACAACACACCGTACAGGCCCTCATGCTTTAGTGACTGAAATGTTTTCTCCACTGGACAGACAGGGCTCTTTTTGTAGGTCCTGTGGTGAATAGACTGTTGGGTGTATTAAGTGTTCAGCTGTGGGAAGAAATTTGAGAAACAAGTGATCATCTAGGCAATTTTAGCTTTGACTTTGCAAGTCCCTCTTAGGAGTCAGAGAACTGACTCAAGACTGGGGAATTATGGAGAAGAGTTGCGGGCTGGAATATCTCCTACTCCCAGCATTTTGACATAGAAGAATGATAATATCTGTTTTATAAACAGAATTTAATTTCCATTTAAAAATCTTAGAGTAAACTAAATTGAAAAAGACTAAATTATGACGTAATTTGCCCACCTTTCAGTATTATTTGTTTCTCTCCCCTAAAGTTGCACCAAATGCAGATAAAGTATTTCCAATAAAATACTAATAAAAGCAAATGAATAAAAGAAAGTTTATTTATAAATTTTACTAAAATACTTGTACAGGTTAACATTTTGTGATTATTTACAATAGAACGTCTTTTGCTAGTAGAACTATAAAATTTTTTATAGTAATTTTGGAGTAAGTGTGCTTTCCTCCAAGCTGGTTTTCATTCATTTATAAACTATGTATAGATAGGTATAAGATGCCCAGTAGTGTATTTAAGTTTTACTAAGTATTAAGCACCTGACATTCAGAAAATATTTGTGTGTCTGTTAGAGGGGGAGGGAGGGAGAGAGGGAGAGAGAGAGGGAGGGAGGGAGGGAGGGAGGGAGGGAGGGAGAGAGAGAGAAAGAGAGAGAGAGAGAGAGAGAGAGAGAGAGAGAGAGAGAGAGAGAGAGAGAGAGAGAGAGAGAGAATATGAATGACTGACTTCACATAGTCACCTTTGCTTACATGTGGGTCAGAGAAGTTGGCTTGCACTTGCTTCTGTGGGTCCTGGGTTTGAACTCAGGTTGTCAGGCTTGTGCCGCAAGTGCCCTTACTGCTTCCTTACCAGCTTTGAATCTGGTGTCAAGCACTAAGATAGCTAGTCAGCAGGGTGCTTGGTGACGCCCACATTCTCTGGAGGGGAGTACGGAGGTACACATGAAGATGGTATGTTAACAACTGAAAAGGACTGGGGTGGGGGTGTTTCACAGTGACTGGGAAGGAGTCTGTAATTTTTAATGAGTGAGTGGTCCAGAAAGACCACAGTAAGGATGTCTTGAGCTGACATCTGGAAGGTGGGAAACAGGTCTATTTACAGAAAGGTCGTCCAGCCCGGGGCCTTTGGGGATGGACAGGATCATTGCAGGATGGATGGGAGGCGGGGGCAGAGGCTTGATCTCAGGAGTCTGGCAGCTATGGCAAGAAAACTAAGAAATTTCTTTTTAATAGTTATATGTATTCTTTAGTTAAAATACAGTGAGAGGTTTTTTTTAATCAATATTTGAGCAGTTTAAGAGTGATATATATACACATAATAAATATGTACTTACATAAATATTCAAATAGCATGTTAAAATTAACAGTATAGGAATATTAAATTTGATAAGGGATTTTAGGGGAATTTTGGAAAATGACATTTGAATTGAAACTTAGGGACTATGAATTGATTAGGGGTTAACATGAGGAAGAGTGTATGCTACTCCATGCAGAGGAATATCATGAGTCTAGAAAGACCTTACCAGTGTGAAGACTGAGGGAAGACTGGGTTGGTTTACAGAGTGAGAGCTGCACCAAGTGATGTCACAGAGATGGGCAGTGAGCACAGTTTGTGAGGCAGATTTTAATGAGAGTAAAGAGCAGATTTGGAGATATATTTAGTTGTCTCTTAGAGGTTGGATTGGTTTTGGGGGGAGCACATGTGTTAATGAAGATCAGTATGATATAAAAATAAGATAAAAATGAGATAAAAGATAGTGAGAGGAACAGGTGTGTATGTGGTTGTCTTGGCTCTGTGGGTGGTTCTGGTCTCTATTCCAGATTATATTTTTATTAAATACACAATATATCACCACAGGTATGATTAAAGGCCAATGGAAAAGGATATATGGTAAGGGCGGCCCCAGATCTGTGCCTTAGCAGCAAGTATGTGGCAATGTTAGTACATAGCCCTTGGTCCGAGTGAAAGTCACAATAGTATTTGCATTTCAAAGTGTGAAAGTTCCTATTGGGGTATTTAAACTACTCTTTACCATAGTAGCAAGCGTCCATAGAGCTTCCTGTGGACCACACTACTTATACTCACTTAATACTAACGACAACGAATGAGATACCATTTACAGATGAGAATAGGCACAGGGAAGCTCTCACGTGGATATGGGGATTTACTTTCTCCTGTTGGTGTTAACTTAATCACACCATGCCCAGTGCAGATTGTTCTTGCTCATGAATCACACAATTTCTATGCTGTTTATCACTTACCTGGTCCTTCCTAATGATTTCTTAACTTGGGATGTTTTAAAATATTTTTTCTTAAAGTTTTTTTCCCCCCATACTCACCACCGTTCCCTCTCCCTCCTCTCCTACTATACTCCCTCACCCTCCTCCCCACCCCATTTCCCTGTCCATTCCCCAGGGAGGGCAGGCAGTCCCAAGGTGAGTCAGTTCAGTCTGGCATATCCAGTTGAGGTAGGTCCCTCCCTGCAGTGTTAAGGCTGAGTAAGATGTTCCTCTGTAGGGAATGGGCTCCTAAATATCAATTCATGCACAGGAACACACTCTGATCCTACTGTAAGAGACTCCACATATTGTCCACACCATTCGACTGTCATTTACATTCGGAGGGTTTAGTTTCTTTCTATGAAAGTTCCTCAGCTGTCATTTCAGAGTTTTAACTTGGGATTTTTAACTGTACCTGTCCTGCAAATATCCTAATGGGTCTTGAAGCCATGTTATTGAAAAAGGAAATGATAATGTCCTCTATAATTAAATGTTGATTGCTTTTACTTCCAAAAATTCTTCAGACTGACTTGCTCTCTGTAGTGCATTATAAGCACGGAAAGCACATTTTGAGATAATGTTGATTTGTCTGTACTGTGTTAAAGGTGCATTTCAGATAAGCTAGAAGTGCCAATCTGTGGGTGGTATTTATGTGGACAATATGTTGTTTCATTGCTGTCTAATAATGTTCTACTAAGTAGATGGGCCCTTCTCATATCATGTGGATATCAGAGGTCTCCTTAGAGTGGAAATTTACACTTGGTGGACAGGCTCAAGGGAGTGTGGCTTACATTTTTTGATGCAGGAACATTGATAAGGTCCCTAGTGTTAACCTAATTGCTACATGGGGTCAGGAAGTTAGTTGGTAGAGACCTGAGCAAGGTACATATCAAAAGTTATTAGGTACTTTTTAAAAACCTTTAGTTTTTTAAAGAGCAGAAAACTAAACATTAGGCAATTGTCTCCATTTACATTTTCTGTGGCTATTTTCCCATTATTATTCAGTAAAGCTCTTTCTGCAAAAGTTAACCTTATCGTGGTTTTGGTAGACAACAAAGGAATGGTCTGGCTGTTTATAGAATACTTAAAATTGTGGCTGTGGTGTTTGAGAAAAAGCACCAGTGGATGATGGCTATTATTAGTGACTATTTTCTCCACTAAAATGTCCTGTGTACTTTTCTTTGGCAAGGGAGCTTATGTATGTCTTGTCTTATTTGGAAAATTTGAGACTTGTTAGCTTTATTGGGTCATATTTGGACACTTCGTGGAGCCCTGACTTTTCAAATTCCAGAATGAAAGTTGCTGCAGTCCATCTGCTTTAGTCTTTGTGCTGTGGTGATTTTCTAGGTGAGGAGTAGCGGGAGAGCTGGACTCTTAAGTACCAGGCTGATGATGTCGGTGTCTGTGCCCTGCTGCAGTGTTCCCAAAGTACTGCATGTGTTTGCAGAGTGCCACCGAGCTGGAGAACAGCTATTGCTCACAGTTATCAGTCTAACTGAGAGAGAGGGCCTGGCGAAGATGCTTCTGGAAATCTATGTAGAAAATGAGAAATCTGACTGATAATGTTTGTCTGTTCTAGGTTGAAAAATCCAAAGGAACTTGGACGCCCCCTTTTATTAACTATTCTCAAATATTTTGCAGAGTATTTTAAATGTGGCTTTAGGTGAGGTCCTTAAGGAAAAGTTGGTAATGTAGGGATTAAAGTAACCTTGTCTCTTTTTTAATTCTAGGTGAGGATTTTGAAGATGATGACCTAGTAAACTCAGATGAGGTTATGAAGAAACCATGCCCAGTGCAGATTGTTCTTGCTCATGAAGATGACCATAACTTTGAGCTTGATGAAGAGGCCTTGGAGCAAATTCTGCTACAGGAGCACATACGGGATCTTAACATAGTCGTGGTATCTGTGGCAGGAGCTTTTCGTAAAGGGAAATCATTTCTCCTGGACTTTATGCTTAGATATATGTATAACAAGGTGAATAGTGTCTTTTAACTTGATCCCAGCTAATAAAAAAAAAAAAAAAAAAGCCAACCAACTTAAAAATAAAGACAGGCCAAAATTATATTTTAACTTCTAGGTATGTCCCAGATATCTGTGTATACCCTGAAAGACCACTGAGGTATTATGTACACTATCCTTTGTTATTTCTTTCTTCATTTTTTTTTTTTTTTTTTTTTTTGGCCATGTATAGTGAGTAAAGTAGATAAATAGAAACCTTTATAAAAGTGTATCTTTATTCTTCAAATTGTTACTTGTAGTGATAAATTTAGTTCTTTAGAGTGGCTTCCATGTTGTCTAAGCCTCATTTCTGTAAGTCAGTTATTCTGTAATACTATAGTTGCCATATTCATGGCTGATGCTGTCATAAGAGTCCTTCTTATACTTCTGGAGGCTGTTATGTACCCTTCTCTACGTTTACTTTCAGGGATCAGCATTCTTCTTAACAATGCTTTTTAGTTGTTTGTTTGTTTGTTTGTTTGTTTACTCTGTCTCAGGAAAGACTCCCACCCCATAGCTCTAGCTTCTACTAAAGGTATTTTTAGCAGGCATGTTTTCCCTCCTCTACACATTCTCACTTTGAGATGGTATGAAAGTTGTTGTTCTTTTCTTCCCTAAAGAAAATGATTCACTTTAATCAGAACGCTTTTCTAATAGCTAAAAGTTGAGTAGAAGAAAGAGGAGTTTGACAGGAAGCAAGAGGAAGGTATCGGGAAATTTTGGAGTAGGAAACTAAGGTGGAATTGCTTTACAGGGTCGTTGACATTTGGAAGCTGTATGATGAAGACACTAGGAATAACACTTGTTGTTATGTAATTATCTAAACTCTCATCTGACTGCTTACCTTTATAGTTCATTTGCCTTGAGTAAGGTGAGCATTCACATTGCTTTTTCCAGGAAACATCACGGTAAATTCTTTCATAGGAATCTCTTCAGGCATTCTTAAATATATTAGTATCACCAATGTAGTTCATATTAGTGAACAATATTTTGTGTGTTTAGCCAGTTAAGAGGGCTATTATATTTTTAAGTTTTCCACTTAAGGCTTATTTCTGAAATACTGAAATATATGATTAGTGCCATAGTACTGTTTTGTTTTTTACTATTTTTTGTTAAAGTATGTCTCTGTGAGTCGTGAACTGCAAACACCCTTGATTCTAAATAGGCCAGAGATAGTAAGTGGAGTGCTGAGAGGGAAAGGAACCTTAGATTACTTGTCTAGAAATAATCAGAAGTTTTACCCCAGGCAACATTTCAACATCCTTGGGTAATCAGTGACTCTCCAGAGGGGAGAGACAGCTCTCATTTATTTGTTGAGAATCACAGGACTACACTCTCCCTTTATTACAGGAGGTTCTGTAGTCACAGAATGGCTTGAGTAAAGTTACATACCCACTCAGGGCTTCTAAGTTGAAGTTAAGTTTTCCTAACTGTCAGTTGGAAGGTTTCATATATAATATAAAGCCTGATAGAAGGCATCTTATTTTGTTAATCAGAAATTGCGTTAGACAGTATCTGATTTTTATTTTGTTAAAAAAATGATTTTAGTGGTAGGTCATGCTTTTCCTATATAATGTAGGTGAAGGAGACCTGACCGTCACTTTAATGTGTAGTGAATTATAGAAACAGAAATTAAATCATGCAACCAGAGACAGAATTGGTGTTGGTAATGGGAAATGTATATACTCTCATGTTGTGTAGAATTTTAATTTCTGTTTCTACTGTTCAGATAAATATATTTTTATTTCAAAATTTAAGTATGATTTGCAAACTGAAAGATACATAAATCTGCAATGTACCGGATGATGAAAGTTTCTACATGTATGTACACCCAAAGTAACTATTCCCATCTGTTCCTTTTTGGTTTTTGAACTCCAATGAATGAAATCATGCTGTAGATAATTCTTGCCTTATTTCAGTAACTTTGTAACTGTCAGATGCCTTCATACTTTTGCATCGGCAATATAGCTCATTCCTGGTGTTTCACAACATGATTAAAATGCATTTTACTTACTTACTAATTTGTTGCTGGGTGTTTTTTTGCTTTGGCCTTAATAATTTTTAGTCTGCTGCTTGTATAAATCACCTTCTTTGAAAGTAAAGTGGGTTATCTTAGTGTTAGTTTCTTTCCTCTCCCCCCAAATACAAATGAAGGAGATTAGGTGCTGATACTAAGTGGCCTCTGGGTTATTTTCTTCCTTCCTTCTCTGAGATTTTGATTTTGGAACTGAATGAATTTTCCAGCCCTCCATGTGTTTTTATACAGAGAGCCTAAATTAGTGGGATTTCAGCTAGCAAAGTTTTGTTATGTATTGCTGAAGTTACAGACATTAGGAATGGATGAAATAGAGAAGTTTACTGAACGTTGATGTCCTAGTATAGTGTTTTAAGCTAGACTCTTTTGATTACAAATCATGAATTGCTGGAAGATGTTCTTTCGTTGTAGACTTAAAATATCTTCTCACCTTCAAGTTTCAGAATGTATGTACCACCTTTTTGGGCAATAAAAAAATTATGGTACCCATGTCATGTAGTATTTAGTTTTGGATATCTGAAAGCCAGGTGTGAAATTGCAGAGGGTTAGAGTTTTGTTGTGAAGTTTTTGTTAATCCAGCTAGAAGGGGGCCTCTTTGCAGTGCTCTCTAGCTGTGGCCAAAAATAGGCTTTAACTTTCTCTGCTCTCTTCAGTTGTCTGCTTTTTGTTTGTAGAGTTTTTTTATTTCACTGTTTCTCTGTGATTCAGAAGCTTTTTAATGTCACACATTCCCGGTTGTCTGTCCTTGGTATTCTTTGCAATCATTATAACTTTTATGATGATTATATTGAATTTGGCTGTCTTATGCTGATCTCTGAGCAGACTGTTTCCAGCTCCTTATGTCTCTTTCCGTCTTCAGTCTCTTTCTGAATTATTTGTCATTGTATGAAGAGCTGCTTATGTTGATTTTTGTCAGGCCACCTTGCTGAAGTATTTGTCAGTGCTAAGAGTTTTCTGGTACTTTAGGGTCTTTCATGTACAAGAGCACATTGTCTGAAATGGGAATGACTTGGATTCTTCTCATCTGTGCCCTTCTTCTTACTGATGGAGTTAACTGGTCAAGAGCTGTGTTGAAAATATGGAGGTAGAGGGCACAGTTGTCCAATTTTGATTTTAGACGAAGTACTTTGAGTTCTTCCTAATGTAGTATAGCATTGGTTATAGGTTTGCTTTATGTGAGCTTTATTATACTGGAGTTTTCTGTTTCTTGGTTCTTTGAGGCTCTTATCATGAAGGGATAAAGGCCTTTGTCAAAGGCCTTTTCTGTACCTTTTGAAATGATGAGGATGATGACTGGCTATGATCTTCATTAACTTTTTAAAAAATTGTATTTATTTTAATTTTTTGAGATAGGGTCTTGCTATGCACTCTAGCCTATTCTTGAACATTCATTGATTGTCGTACTCCAGCTTTCTAAGTGCTGGCTCCTTTACTTCTTATCCTCCAACTCCTTACTCTACCAAGAAAGAGGATGGAGGGGCTGAGATTGGCTAATTGCGCCTTCCCTGTGCCACACAAATCTCTGTTAGGTTAGTTTGCCCAGAAGGGCAGGTCTCTGTCATAAGAATTTTTTTCTGGGTGTATGTAATTGAAAACAATTATTTTTCCGCATAGTGAATTTAAAAATGGCTATTTTTTTCCCCAACTGTACCTTGAGAACTTTGGAGTTCTGGAGCAAAGCCTACAAGTATGTCTACCTAGACTTAATTCAGTCTAGTTCTGCTCCTGCTACGGAACTCAGCTGTGGGCAGTTCTTAGCCTCTTGGGTTATAGGGTGTTATTTTGCTTGTGAACTCAGTTTTGTTTTTTTTTTAATTTAAGAAAAAAAAGTCCTAATTTTGAGTTTGATATTTTTTCTTGTAAGGACTTGTAAAGACTTCAGCTTTTAAGCTTTTACAGATGAGGCTGAAACTGAAAGTCAGTTGCAAGATGGACATCGAATCCCCATGTAGATATCAACTCAGTAACTGGGGCTCTCTCCCCTTTCTGTTCTAGCAGCCCTTGGGACCCCCCCCCCTTTTTTTTTTTTAAATACTTACAGCATAAAACTCACTGTTAACCATGCAGGCATACAGTTCAGTGGCATCAAGTTCTCCCCCAGTGCTTGTAGCAGTTGTCATCTTCTTCGGGCTTGAAACTTAGACACTTAAAATGTACTAACCATTTCTCCTTGTAGGCTCTGGAAGCCAGCATTTTCTTTCTTTCTAAAGACCTTTTTATTTGTGTATTTTATGTATATGGCTGCTCTACTTGGCATGTATGACAGAAGAGGACATGCCATCCATTATAGATGGCTGTGAGCCACCTGTGGGCACTGGGAATTAAACTCAGGACCTCTGGAAGAGCAGCCCAGTGCTCTTAACTACTGAGCTGTCTCTCTCTAGCCCTGTGTTCTTCCTTTTTCTTGATTACCTGTGCACCCCTACCCCGTGCATCTCTTAGAAGTAGGAATCATACAATGTTGAGTGTCTTTATGATCACGAGTACTCTTCAGAATGAGCTTTTAAAACTGATTGACTTAAGTTCCTCTTTACAATCTAATTAGGTCATCAGAATTGTTTTGTGTCTTGAGTTTGACCTGGGTCATTCACAATTTCTATTTGTTCGGCCCCAGAATAGAGAAGTTAGACATGGGACAGTTTGGGTGCATGGGTAACAAGTAGTTTTAAATTGTTTAAAATGTTTATAATTTCTTCCAGAACTTCATTCATGTTCTCACATATTCACTGGGAAATACTGTATTACACACTGTAGATGAATAAAGTGTGTACACTACATGTTCTGTCTGCTAACTCCGGCTTTATAGAGATTAAGATTTTTGCTTGCTATTATTTCTATGGGAAATACTTTGTAGTGAGGGAGCATCTCCTCCCTCTCTCCCTCTCTCCCTCTCTCCCTCCCTCCCTCCCGAGTGTGAGTGTGACAGAGTTACAGCTCTTAGATTCCAGCCTCTATTATGAAAGGAGTAAGCTTGGTGGCGATAGGAAGCTGGGGTACTGTGAAGTTGATTTAGCTGCTGTTCTGCTTTGTGAAGAGGAGCGCTATCTTTTCATAGGGAGAACTGAGTGTCATGCTCTTTAGGTGGAGTTTGTTGCTGATAAGTAGTGTTATGTAGGCAAGTCTTTTGGGTAAGAGCCGTATTGTTTGACAACATGTTTAGATGACTTTAGGATGTCCTTTACGGTTAGATTCACTCTAAAGATCTTGTTTCCTTCCATGAGGAACAATGCTGGGAATCAGGATTTTGAGACGTTTTGTCTTTACAGTAGCAAATGGTACCAGATTAGTGCTTTTTGAGTTTCTAGGTTTGCTTTTAATAAGTTTAGGGATAAAATAGGGTCTGTTAAAAGCAAGGTGGCCCTTAGGACCTACTAGAATGCTTGCTCTTCAAGGGCAAGAATGTTTATGTTCATTTAGAGAACTGTCAAATGAGACTCAGGATAGATCTCTGAAGAAGTTGGAGATACTAGAGGGAATTAACACCACAGTCAAATCTTACCCAGCTGTCTTCTAGCTTCCTCAGCCTCGATTCCCTTGGAATGGCTTTCTCTTTGTTTGAATCCCAACTTAAGTATTCTTTCAGTAATTAAGGCGTGGCCCCACCACACCTGCTTGGGAGCCTAGAATTCCTTCTATAATCTGAAGTGACCTCGACTCATTTGGGATTAAGGGTGTAGGTCACCACTCCCAGGATACTCCCTGTGCTGGGATTAAAGGTTTGAATCACCACTCTGATTTTCCTAGACTGACTGTGGTTAGAGCTCTGGAACTTCTTGAGCTATTACTAACCCCTAGACTGAGTGTGGGTAGATTCCTTCTGATATCTCCAAAACTTCTGAAACTTTATTAAATCCCCACAGAGAACTCTACATTTATAACAATGTTTAGAATTTGGTAGACGGTCAGTAAGTATTTCTTGATTAATAACTATTTTTGAAAGCCTTCAGTGTTCAGTATACTAGAGAAATAATATATTTTATGTCTTTGAGAATTTGCTTATCTAGGATTCCTGACTTTCTTTTTATCTTTTTTACTAGATAATTTAGTATTTTTAAAGTATTTGCCATAGAGTAAACTAAGAAGAGATTATACATAGTGATAAATTTCTGTGAGGCACTAATTTAGTTTCTTTGAAGATGGGGATTTACAAGCATGTTCTATGTCTATGATTTTTATCATCTTTAAAAAATTTTAACTGTCTTTGTCTTTATTTCTAGGAATAGAAAATCACATCCCTTTTATACCTGATATAGTATAAAAGAAAGCATATTGAATTTTATAAGTAAAATTTTTATTCTTTTAATATTAGAACTTCCTTATAAGCTAGGCAGGATGGAAGCAAAACTTAAGTTTTTGTGAACTTAGATTCTCATATAGGAGACAGAGAAGCTAGATAATATACTGAATAAAAGCAGGTTCTCTGAGAAGAGTCTTTTGACTTATCTGTATAGGTTAGACAGTGGAAAAAAGAACCTGTCTGATGCCAGATACTTTGACATTGTGAAGGGCGTGAAGTAGTTTCCTTCATTCCTCCACAGTGCCAAGAAGTTTTTGAGTCTAGGTAGGAGATGGTCTAGATGAACTGAGTAATATGTATGTAGGGTTTATCTGATTGTTCTGATGTGTTAGAGGCAAGAAGGCATGTGTATTATTTGTGTTGGGAGCAGAGATTGGACAAGTGAAAGATGTGTTTTTAGGCAGCAGATCTCCAGGTGACCTTACAGGTAGTATGGATGCCGTAGGTAGCTTTGCAGAAGATAGAGACATTTCTTGTGAGATAGGTGATGTGGGAAAAGTGATACAAGAGGTCCAATTTGGACTGCCTGAACTATAGAGTGGGACCAGACCACTTATGTTTGTCTAGGGGCATCATTAATTTTTCTAACCCCTATGAAAGGTGCTTTGTGAAATACAAGCCCAGGAAATACTGTGGATGGAGTTGCATGGTGTAGTTTCCTTGTAGCCAGCAGAAATGAGGACCTAAGTTAAAGTATTGAACAGTAAGGACAATAATGAATGCAGGAGAATTTTATAACGCATAGCATTAGTGGCTTATTGGGAATGGAGTTTTGTGGGATAGTATTAGACTGATTCAAGTTCAGGGCAGTGTTTTCTCAGTGGATGATGATTAGGGGTTGCTGTGTTTTGTCTACCTTGTATGTGCCTTCATAAATATTACATCATCCCTCATTGATCTTGTCTTAAATATATCTCTACCCCTAATTTGGGTTTTGCAAAATGTTTTGGATTAGAGATTCAAGTTATTAGAAACATTTCTGAGCTGGGTGGTGGCGGCACATGTCAGCACTTGAGAAGCAGAGGCAAGACAATCTCTGAGTTTGATGCCAGCCTGCTTACAGAACTCGTTCAGGACAGGACAGCTAGGACTACACAAAGAAACTCTGCCTTGGGGAGGGAGGAGGATTTCTGAAACCAAATTTTTCTTTGAGATGTTTTAAGTAAAGTATATGTAGACTTTAAAAATGTAGGTATCTTGACATATGACAGAGTCAGTCTTACATCATATATTTAACATTCTCAACATAATTAGATTATGGTATGCTAGTTTTGTACTTAGAATATTTAGGGTGGTAGGCACTGAACCTAGGCCAGGCCTTATGTAACTAGGCATGTGCTCTCTGATTGGCCTATATTTTAGCTCCATACTATATCATAGTAGTTGTATCCCTGCAACTTGAGTTAAGATCCCCCCCTCCCCCACACACACACATACTCCACACACAACTGGTGAATAGGATCAAAACCAGGGCCTTAGGCTTATTAGGCAGATGTTCTACCATTGAGCTAAATTTCCAACTCCCAGAGATTGTATTACAGACATTTTCAAACATACCTCAAAATAAAGAGGATAATATTATGAACCTCTATGTACCTGTAGACATTTGATGGTCTTATCTATTTCTTTTGCGTGTGTGCTTCCTTGGCTATTTTAAAGCAATTTTCAGGCAGACATATCCTTTCATCACTAATATTTAGGCATCTAGTAGATAAAGACTCAGTTATATTCTTGCACACAAAATGTCATTTCTGGTGCTCTTCCTGTCTTGTTTTTCCTTCTTTAAAATTATAGTTTGTATTTGCCTGTTTGTTTTCTAAGGAGAGGAAGGTATAGAGTAGGATGGGTGGGAGGATCTGGGAGGAGAGCTAGGAGGAGAAACCACCATCAGAATATAGTATATGAAAAACATTCAAAATAAAAGAAAAATGTTTATACCCATTTATCATTTGTGGTTTGTAGATCTGTTATAAGAATGCCCCCCCCCAACCTGCTAAAATCAGGTTCCAAACAAGTGGTGGTTATTTTTAAAGGATTAGCCTAGCAGTGTGAAGTGTTTTGTGCATACTATTCTAGGAGAGGGCTGCTGTTTTGACAGTCCTGCTGTCTGGAACTTGGTTTTACTGATCTATATAACAAGACATTAAAATAGCTAGTCCCTGTATTTTATGATCTTTAAACATAGAAGAGTTTCCCGAAGGGGAAGAGTGGGCGTGTGGAATCCCACTCACCTAGAAGTCAAGAGCAGAAGTGTAGTTGTAAGTTTCTGTCCCAAATAACTGACTCTGAGGCTTGATATTATAGTGAGTGCTAGGCCAGTAGTTCAAGCATATTACTAACTAGCTCTTAAACTTAACACATAATTCTTATCTATGTTTAACCATGTGGCTTGGTACCCTTTTCCAGCCCAACATTGTCATCTTGCTTCTCTGCATCAGGCTCCTGACTGCTTCTCTGACTTTTTTCTTCCCAGAATTCTCCTAGTCTGGTCATCCCACCTCTTTTTCCTGCCTGGCTGTTGGCCAATTAGCATTTTATTAAACCAACACGAGTAACAAATTTTTACAGTGTAGAAGAGTATCATCCCAGACAGAAGCTCGGACGGTTTGACTTGGCTGATTGGAGGAGATTAGTGCTCCTGGACAGTTTGCATGATGCGAGACCGGGTGTTTTCTCTTTTTAGACATAGGTTCTTTCTCTGTAAAATATGGAATAGGTGACTTAAAGGTTTTATAGTTCCTAATTTTGGTGTATTTATTTTACGTTTACCCTTGATTTTAACAGGATTCTCAAAGTTGGATTGGTGGAAACAATGAACCATTGACTGGCTTTACATGGCGAGGTGGTTGTGAAAGAGAGACAACAGGCATACAAGTTTGGAATGAAGTATTTGTGATTGACAGACCTAATGGAACAAAAGTAAAATTCTATTTTGACTTTGCCATTTTCTTCTGTATTTTTTCATGAGCAATTTTCTGGCATTAAAATTTAAAACAATACAAAACCTTTAATGATTAGTGTGTTAAAATGTATAATATACAAATTTCTTGATTCAATTACTGTTTTGTACTTTGTCATTTAATGTATACTTTTTTAAAAGGCATTTTTAGTGATCATTTTACTAAGCATTTTAAACTTACAAATTCCTAGGTGGCTGTGCTGCTAATGGATACCCAGGGTGCCTTTGATAGCCAGTCAACCATTAAAGACTGTGCAACAGTGTTTGCTCTGAGCACCATGACTAGCTCTGTGCAGGTGAGAGTGTATGCTGTGATCAGTTCATCCGATCCTACCTTTGTACAACCTCTGCAAAATGCTTTTTATTGAAGTAGATTGGAGGTTAGAGAGAGCTAGCTGTACTTCTTACTAGTTATTTACATTTCTCTGTGGTTTTCTGGCTTATGGTATAAAATTAAATTCTTCACATAGATATGAGTGAAGTGGGTCACCTTTATTTTTTAATCATATAGAGCCAATTTTTTAAATATTTCTTCGAGAATTTTAGTGTACTTTGATCATACTCACTCTTTCCAAATCATTCCCACCTTCCTACCAACTGTGTCTTTGTTTTTAAAGAATTCAGCAAACCATTATGTCCAGTTTGTGCTGCTGGTATTTATTTGGCTATCTGTCCGTCCACTGCAGCTTGGCTAACCCGTCAGAGGCCACCCCTTAAAGATAACTGACTCTCCCTTCTCCCACTAGCTGTCAGTTGTCAGTAGCCCTTCAGCTGAGGTGGAATTCTCTGCCTGGCCCCTCTGTGCTGAGATTCTGTCTAGTTTGAGCATGTGTAGTTCTTTTTCTTTAAATGTTATTCTTTTTCTCGACCTCCATAGGCACCTGGCATGCATATGGTATACATACATTCAGGCAAACACTTGTACCCATAAAGGGAAAAAAAATTTTTTTTAGAGGGAAAGTTATTGGATAAAATCAGTCATATGACTCCTTAACCAAAACTCAACCCAACCAAACCAAAACACCGAATAACTAAATAGCAACCTAGTTTTCTGTTTGGTATCTTTGACAGTTCTTGATTATTTGAACTAAAGGAAATAAAATATAAGAATTAGTATTTATTTATTTATTTATTTAGGCTTTTTGTGTTAATTTCTCTGTGCAGCACTGGCTGTCCTGGAACTCACTCTGTAGACCAGGCTGAACTTGAACTCAGAGAGATTTTTGCTTTTGCCTCCCAAGTGCTGGATTGAAGGTGTGAGCCACCACTGCCCAGTAAGAGTTGATATTTAATTTAGAAGGCCAAGCGATAGGTAGGAGTTTATAGCGCTGGTTAGTGTGTCACATCCTCATTGAACTTGTTCTACCAAGTCCTCCTTTTTCTGTAGAATCGAGACTGTTAAGTTGACACAAATCATTTTGTATTCCTTTTCTTGTTTGGGATCATTTGTGGTGATAACTAACTCTCTAGCTCAGAATTAATGATTGAAGTATGGTCTCTCAAGTCCTGCTGGTGATAGTATATCAGGAAGGATATGTGAATATCTGAATATGATAAGAAATTGTCCTTACTAGTGGTAGTTCATAGGCATTACTGTCACAATGTCTGAAAATTCTGATGATTTCTAGTGATGTCTGAAACATAAGCAGTCTTATGTAACTCCCTTCCCCTTCTCATAACTTGACACCTGAGTGGGAAGAAGCCTGGGGGCAAAGAGGGCTCTTTTCAGTCTAGTTCTGTGATAGCCAGAATCTCTGTCAGCACTCATAAGCCACACTCTTGAGGACCTTCAGAAAGCCTCTGTTTTTGTTCTTTTTTCTCTGCAAAAATAGCATGACAGTAGATCCTCAGAGCAGCAGAAGCCTTTTTCTAGTTGTATCCCACATTTTAGCTCCTCATTTTAGTTAGTTGATGCTAGAGCTTGCCTTTCCTAAATAATAATGAAGGAGCTGTCTATCCTAAGCTTTTGTTTATTGCTATTCTTTTGTTTATATAACTTTTTGATGGTAAGGGATTTGGCTTTGGACAACTTACACCACCAGCCATTTTCTTGACTATAAAATGAGGATTTTACTTATCCTGCCTCTCTCTTACATAGTTGGTGTATTATAAGAGATGAGATCTAAATGAGATAATGCATATAATACACACACACACACACACACACACACACACACACACACACACACACACACACACACACACACAGGGGTTGAATTTGTGGATTTGTGCTGTCGTGTATGCTAGCAAACACTCTCCCATTGAGCTACAGTCTCAGCTCTCAGTATTACTTTCTACAGACCTTGGAAGGTTGTTTTATTCCTTAAATACAGCGTGGTTTGTTTCCAGGTATGGTGGTGCACTTCTATAACCACGGCACTCATGGAACTGAGTTAGGAGCTCATGAGCTATATACACATATATAACAAAAGCTGTTCAGAGGCCATCCTGGGCAACATAGCAAGAGATGAATCCTTTGTTTTCTTTTTGGCTGGGATAACAAATTGATCTTATTTACTTGTCAACAGCTTCTTAGTACTTACTGAGTACAAGTTAGTATATTAACTTAAGATAACTGGTGTCAGTCTCTCTGTCTTATCATAGTGACCCTTACAGAAGAGGATCTACACTCAGGTTCTAATGTTTAGGTCCATAGAGATAAGAATAGATTGGTTATGTTGGTAGCTTTTTATATTTTAGCTATCTTGTTGGGTTTAAGCAGTGACAAGCATCCCCTTTTGGTGTTTACTCCTGACCTCTCACGTTTACCTAGATTATACCTATTTGTTTTCAGTACAGATGGTTCTCTGGAGCGACTGCATTCACTGATTCTGAGTTCTGCTCCAGAGATTGTATTTGTAGTTGTCACTGTAGTGCCTGCCCTGTTTCTTTTCTAACACTCCATCATGAAAGGACTGGAGCCCATAGACCCCCTCCAGTTTATTCTCTCTGAGAAAAAGAACAGCCACTATCAGTTCTGTTCTGTATCTTGGAAAGTCTCCAGGAAGATTCTGAAAAGGGCAGTAGTGCCACCTACTGCTGCTTTTACTAGTTCCTGTGGCCTGGTAAACGTTTCATGTTGCTTAGGCACATCAATTCAAGTAAAAAGAGACCATGCCATGTGTGAGGATGCACGCAGTTCATTGCAGCACTCTGAAATCTTAGCACATGGGCGGCAGACGCAGGAGAATTATAAAAGTTTGAGTCAGTCTGGGCTAAGTATGGAAATACTTTTTAAAAACCTGTAGATAGTGAGTGAAACAACCTTCAACCTCCCCCCCCCCCAACTCAACATGTAATCAGGGTGACCTTTGACCCCATTTGATTCTTCTGGTCCTACCTCCCACATGTGGGAATTTGAGGAGTGCATCATCATCCCTGTTTCAGCTTGTCTTTTTAAAATGACCATGACAAAACATAAAAAGGCTAGGAAAGAGGAAAGGAAAGTACATGGAACACTTATTCCGGAGTATGTATAGACTCAGGGATTCACTGCTTCCTTTTTAATAACCTAATTAATAGCCATATACCACTGGTTAAAATAGTGGCTATGTGATTAATTTGTGCTGAGGTCTAAAATAAGCTTCCTAATTATAAGGGATTCTATACTCATTAAAACATTGATTAAAAATAGAATACATTTTGTTTTAACAGGTATATAATTTATCCCAGAATATTCAAGAAGATGATCTTCAACACTTACAAGTATGTCTTAGAGAATATATGCCAAAATATTAAAACTTAATTCTTTCTTTATTGTAAATTCCTGTTTAGAAGTCTATGATATTTTTGAGTTTTGTGTGGCTTTAAAGAAACAGCTGATGCTTAACTAGAGAGGATATTTTTAATATACTTGCTTTATTAGCCAATGAAATGCCTGACTTTCCGATACAAATAAAGGCTCTGACATCTACTACTCTGATAAAGATAATGTTATAAATGGCTTCTTTCAGGCTCCTTGGCAGCATTATCTTAAATAACTTGTTTGATAGTTATTTACAGAGTATGGAAGACTTGCAATGGAAGAGATCTACCAGAAGCCATTTCAGGTAAGTGTTTGAGCACAAAGACATCACAAACTGGTTTTGCACCAAAGTCAAACAAACTGTTGGCATATCAGCAGCAGCTTGCTGGTAGTTGAAGCCCAATAGGATGAAAACTAAAGGAATGACTAGATTAGTTTACAATACTTTTACTTGGTGGAGGATGCTTCTCTGAATTGAACATTATTTAATTCCAGAACTTAAGGCAGTAGAGATTTTACAGTATGTCAGATTTATTTTATACCTTATAAACTATTAGAAAGTGTTATATGTGTTGTGTGTATGTGTGATGTATTACAAGTTTCTAATAGTTTACCAGTTTTTCTAATCTAGAATAATCTATCCACTTAGGAGACATTGGCCAGTGTCTGTGGATATTTTTGACTGTCACAGTTTTGAGGGGAGGTTAATATTCCTGGCATATAATGTAGAGGCTAGAAATACTCTACTCTGACACATGTACAAGTAATTATCTGGGTCAGATTGTTAGTAGTGCCGAGAAACTTAAGCTTTGTATGGATAAAAAATCATTTGTGGAAATGGTCTGTTTAATACTACGTCTATAGTATAGAATTACCTACCATCTAGAAGTAGTTGTAGTTATACAGATTGATTTAATTAAGATGTACATTTTCTGGATATACCTATTCAATTTTGGCTTTGGGTACTATTGCTCTGATGACCCTCTGTGCAGTGAGGTTCTCAAATGGAGATGACTAATTGCTTCAAGGTTTGGGAAGTTGCTTTAAATGGGCCATTGGTTATAACCATGAAGAGTATACTAACCATTTGGTTACTGTAATCTTTTTATTTTTAAATTTTTGATGCTGTGATTCGAACCCAAGACCTTAAGATGACAGCCATTTGTTCTATCCACTGAGCAGCTCACTGTAAAGGTTATTTGTGGAAGGAAGTTTTCAGAAAAGTTAGAATTTGTATTTTTTTCTATATAGACGTTAATGTTTTTGATTCGAGATTGGAGTTATCCTTATGAACACTCATATGGTTTGGAAGGTGGAAAACAATTCCTTGAAAAAAGATTGCAGGTAAGCCCCGTTTCTCGGAGAGAAAGCGTATGGCTCAGTCCAGGGAAAAAAAGGGGGGGGGTGCTTCCTGGACTGCCCTGACACTACCAGTTACTGTCGGGGAGTAAATGAGTTATCCTGGCTTAGTCAAACGATGCTGTGTAAGTGGTGAACCCTGGCCATAGAAGATGCTCTTGAATAAAAAGCAACAACTATTCCTCTGGCGAGTAAACTACCTATCAGTAAATATTTAAAGACTGATGTCTTTGAAAGCTGCTGCTATTATTATTATTATTATTATTATTATTATTATTATTATTATTATTATTATGATGTGTGTGTATTGGTGTGTACATGTCCTAGCATATGTGTGGAGGTCAGAAGACAACTTTGTTCCAGTTGATTCTCTCCGACCTTTACATGGATTCTTTATACCATACTGAGGTCATCAGGCTTGCATGGCAGCCACTTTACTTGCTAAGCCATGTAGGCCTTTTTAGAAGACTCCAGGTACCGCCATTCCTATACAGTATGTTTCATGAAAACATTCCTGGAAAATGACTTCATGAACAAGGTCATGATTCCTTATCCATAAAAGGACTTTCCTGTGAGAATACTCAGGTATCCAGACTATATCTCTACATTCAGAAGACAGTGGAGAGAAATCTTTTTATTATGTGCTTATTATAATAAAATAAAAAATTATTTTATATAATAAAGTGATAATTATTATGTACAACAAAATGATAATTACTTTATTATACATAGTAAAGATAATTATTATATTATGATCCTTAAGTATCTGAAGATTTTGTTTGTTGTGGTATGGTACATTTCATTTCTCAACTGAATTCAAACACTCGGCACAATATGATTTTCTTATTTCTAGATTATTTGGAAGGCATTTTGAGGCCTGTGAGGTAATTTGTCAGGTTTATTTCTGGTTATTTAAAAGAAAGCAACTTGTAATGTATTACTCATACTAACTAAACTCTGAAGTGTGTAATTCAAAGACAAGGTCTTAAGTTATTACAGTGATACATCCAGTCACAAAATTGCTCATATTTAAATTGTGCATCTTGATGAGTTTGTAAAGTGAGCATAGATGTGTAACTGTTCCCAGAAGCACCCAATTCCATATGTTTATCCCCTTTAAGACCTCTGTCTATCACTCTTAACAGATTTTGTTTTTTGTGTTTCATATGAAGTACAGAAAGGCTCACAGAGATCTGCCTGCATCTACCTCCCTAGTGCTGAGATTAAAGATTAAATGTCTGGCTCAGAATATATTTCTTTTGTGTCTTGTTTGTTCAATATTTTGTTCCTGAGAGTGAACTATATTGTTATCTGTAGTTTATTGGTTCATTCTTGTTACTATACAGTATTATTCTGTTAACAATTGCCTTTCATTCTGTTGATGGAGATTTAAGTAATTTCCAGATTTTAGTTATGATCAGTGCATGAATGGCCTTTTAGGAGAATATTTGGAAGAATACATGAATTGATTAGTATCTAAGAGTGAAATCAGGGAATAGTAACATACACTTCTAATCCCAGCACCAAGGAGGCAGAGGCAGGTCGATCACTTATGAGTTCAAGACCAGTTTGATCTATGTAAAAAGTTCCAGGCCAGCCAGGGCTACTTAGTGAGATTCTGTCTAAAAGAACCTTCAAATCTGGACATGCTAGTAATTTTTTTCTTTTAGTTTAGGACTTTCTTTCATGGGCTGTTAAGATGGTTCATCAGGTAAAGACACTTGCCACTAAACCTGAAGACCTCAGTTCTGTCTCCTAGGACCCGTATGGTAGAAGGAGAGAACAAGAAGGTTGACCTCTGCGTGTGTGCTTTAGCACTCATGTGCTCTTCCCATCCCTGCATGCACAAGCACACACACACACACACACACACACACAATTATAATGAAAGTGTTTCAAAAAGAATGTTTTTTAAAAGAAAATACATAGCAGTCTCTTCTCAAAGATCCAGTAACTGGCAGAAATAATAGATAATTATGTAGAGAAAGCACTGAAGTTCTTATTCTAAGTTTGTTTTGACTGCATTGAGGTTCTTTCAAAAAAAAAAAAAAAACCTATATGTAAGTTTGTATATCTGTTTTGATATGTGCACGTGAGAGCAGTGTACTCAGAGGACAGCAGTCTTGGATGTCCCTGGAGTTGAAGTTACAGGTAGTTGTGAACTATCTGATGATGTGCATGCTGGGAACCAAATTTGTTCTCCACAATAGCAGTGTGTGCTTTTGACCACTGAGACGTTATTCCAGCTTCTCCACTGGAGCTTTTGACTCTATTTTATACTTTGCTCAGTGGCTATCTTTTAATTTTAGACAAACTGATATTTTGCTTTTTCTGGCTTTGGTTTGTTTAGTGTTATTTTGACATAAACACTTTAAAGGCAAATCCTTCATTAGTTTCTAGCTCATAATCACAAATTGTTACTCAAGTATTGATAGTATAGTTAATTGTTTGTATGTTTGGAACATCAGACAGCTTTCTCTTAAGAAAAATGCCATTCAAGTTGATAAAAGTGACCAGAAATAAACTTTTAGTAGTAGTAAACAAAACCACCCCCCTAGAGTAGGCTGAGTGTAGTGGGTATGTGTGTGTCCTTTTCAGAATTTAAAAAGAAAAAAAAAGCCTCTCTTTACTGCTCCTTTCAGGTAAAACAAAACCAGCACGAAGAACTACAGAATGTCAGGAAGCACATTCACAGTTGTTTCTCTAATCTGGGTTGCTTCCTTTTACCACATCCTGGTCTTAAAGTTGCGACGAACCCTAGTTTTGATGGACGACTGAAAGGTGGGGTTCCTATGTATGCTAAAACTAGTTATTACTGGTTAATAGCTGAAAGTCTGTACCATATTTTGTTTTTATTTTTGAGATGTGATTACATTTCTCCTTTTCCTCTCCTCCTTCAGAGCCTCCCATATAGCTGTCCTTGTTCTTTGAAATTCATATCCTCTTTTTTCATTAATTGTTGTTACATGAGTATATATGTATATATATACAAGTCTGTTTCTAAATATAACTGCTCAGTCTGTATAATGTTAACTAATGTATGTTTTCAGGGTTTGCTCCTCCTTGGGGAAGACAAGTTCGCCTACTCTCAGCATTCCTTAGTTGCCTGTAAATGTTTTCTTAAATTTCCCACTCTAGTGATAACCATGTGATTGCCGTGTTCTCTTGTGCTGGTTCTAGCCTTCCTTTGGTTGCTTTGCCACTTCAGCATACTTAACAACCCATTTTATAATGTGGTCTTGCTGAGGACTCATGTCCTGAAGCTTCTGAAGGCTGAGAACATTTCACAACTTTCTCTGATTGCAGCCTGCTAAAAAAATTTTCATTGTCTCATTGAATTAATAAACTCAGAATTTGTGTGTGTGTGTGTGAGTGTGTATGTGTGTGTGTGTGTGTGTGTGTGTGTGTGTGTGTGTGTGTGTGTGTGTGAGAGAGAGAGAGAGAGAGAGAGAGAGAGAGAGAGATTTCAGGATTATTCTAAGTGTGATGGCAAAGGGATTGAGATTGATATGACTTACACTATCTCTAGAAAACAGTCTAATACTGAAATTTGATATAGTATCCTGTATGATTTGCTTTTTTGAAAAAGATAATTTAGTTACAGTCTACCATTTGAGCTGGAGGAATTATGGAGAAATGGGAGGAATGGCATGGTAGAATTGTAATGGGGATTTTTTTTTTCCTATGGGAGACATGGCCTATTTAAATGAATTTCTTAGGAAAAAATATATTTAAGTAATAGATGCTATGTCTTCTTCATAAACAAAATTTTATGATTCTGTCAGTGAGGACTTGTTTATGTTTTTGGACTAATATGTTGGCTAATTTCATGCCCATCAGATATAGATGATGACTTTAAGCGGGAGCTCCGAAAGCTGGTTCCCTTGCTGCTTGCTCCTGAAAATCTGGTTGAGAAAGAGATAAGTGGATCTAAAGTCACTTGTAGAGATCTTGTAGAGTATTTTAAGGTAGGTGAGCTCTAAACGGCTGTCTAAAAAAGAAATGTACTTAACATTTTAAAACATCTTTATGTACAAGAAATTTGCTTTCAAGCAAAAAAAAATTGTTTATTTTTCTGCCTTGAATTCATTATATTGACATTAAGGATATAGCAGATTCTGGAGAGATGGTTAGTTAAGAGTACTTGCATAATCACGAGGATCAGGATTCGAATCCTAGACACTATGTTATGAGCATCTCACATGTTTGTGACCCGTGTCAAGAGGGTGAAGACAGTAGGATGGATAGGGCTGGCTGGCTTCTAGCTCACTGAGAAAATATGAGCCCCAAGTTTAGGGAAGACCATGGATCAAAGGAGTTTCAGGGCATCAAGTCTCTGTGCGTTAGCCAGTTGTGTGTGTGTGCAGACTCACATGCACACAAACACTCACAGATGGAATTGTGTGCACATAGGCCACAGACACACATAAACATAAATCTGTCTCTTTTCTGCATCTCTGATGTGGAGACGAGCCATTCATCAGACTGTCACACAGCTCTGCTGTTTTGAGTGACACCTAATATCAGCTGCATAGTTGTATATCCCAAATTCTCACAAGAGTCTTCCCTTAGGGTTCTGAGAACTAATCAGAGCAGTTAAAAAAAAAAGTATCTATACTGGTTTTTGAGTCTAAATAACTAGAACAAATTGATCATACAACATTTTATAAATAGTAGTTGTAGATGGATGGGTAGGAAATACAGATGATGAAGTTAATGTATTTTGCTAGTTTGTAGATACGTATCACTGTTATGCAGTCATTGTTTAAATGTGAAACAGGTTTGAGTGAGTAGAAGCTGAGGTGAGGTCCCGTTTGAACCATGACCTTGCCCTCCTTACCCTGTCCTCGCTGATGGTTTGGGGAGTTTACGCTTGTGTCTGATGTGTGTTGATTAAATCCATACTCCATTCCTCATACAACTCATCCCTTAGCCCCGCCCCCACTTTTATCTTGAACCCTCATGTACTTTTTAAAAAACCCAGAGTCTAGTTCTTATGTTTTATCTACAAATTAGGATTGTTTTTTCAAGAGTTGAGTTAAAATATTTAAAATAAAATAATGGCTTAAAGTTTTTAAAAATATTTATTTGAAATGACAGGAGAGTTTTTATGAATTGGATGACAGTTTATATTCAAAACTCTTAATTGTGAGGTATAGCTTTAGACAAGTTGGAATTATATTTAGGAATATTTCTGTAAGAGTATTTTATTTGGCAGCATTCCCATGGGATAATATTCAGAGCAGGATTGATTAACTTTGTTCTGCTGAGAGCATGAGTTTTAAGGCCTAGAACTCCATTTTTGTGGGGTGAACAATTTTGTTTAATATGTCTTTGGGGAATAGTATCAAATTGCATTTTATATATACCAATATAGGAAATTTATATATATATATATACACACCAATACAGGGAATCTTCTGTCTTTTTAGGCATACATTAAAATATATCAAGGAGAGGAACTACCACATCCAAAGTCTATGCTTCAGGTAAGAGTAAGAAAGTGTAAGAAAGTATGTGTGTGTGGTGTGGTTGTATATGTTTGAGGGAGAATTAAAATCATGGCTTTAGAGGGATACAGTAAAAGGAGGGACATGAGCTTTTCTACATACTAGGAAATTATATGTACTTAACATCTAAACACCAAGGTTTGTATAAGGTTTTTGTTTGTTTGCTTTATAACTTCAGTTGGTAGATCCTGAGCACATATTGACTATTAGAAATGTGAGCCTTGCTACTTTATCTTCAGATACTAAAAGAATAGAAAAATCCTTTTGCATAAGTTCAGCCCCTCTGAACTAAATGCCTTTGCCCTGGGTCTTTGAAGGGATGTTGCTTGATATAAGAATTTGTTTCATTTGCTAATAATGAGCTGCTTCTAGTGCAGGAAGACTTTTTATGTGTATTTGTTCTTTGGGGCACTATTATTATTTTTTTTTATAACTTTCTATATTTTAATGTTTTCTACTTTGGGCAGCTCCTCAGTTTTATGGTGGATTAAAAGTATTTATATTAAAGCTCATGCAAGATGGGGGAGACAACAAAAACCCAGCTTTGTGTGTTTAAAATGACTCTTGTATGAATCTGCTCATTCTTACAAGGAATTTTTGATTCCCAGGGATTAACACATTTTGAGATTACATGTGTTTATTCTGTTCATTTCCTGAGTGCGTGTGGTATATCATCTACAAATCTGTTTCAGTACAAACTCTCAAATCGCAATCAGACAGAGTCCTATTAAACCTGTTTCAAATCTTTTATATGGATGCACACTTCAAAGGAAAGTAAAATTTGAGGTTGTTGTTTTTTTTATTCATTTTTAGAATTATTTGTAGGGGATTGTGTTGTTTCATGGTAAATAATTGACTCACCCACTGGTTTAATAAAAAGCACTGATTGGCCAAAGGCAGGCAGGAAGTGTGGGTGGGGCTACCAGACTAAGAAAACTCTTGAGAACAGGAAGCACAGAGCAGAATGCCAGAGAGAAGCCGGAAGAAGCAGAGGACAACCATGCTGCTCTAAGAAAAGGTACTGAGCCCCATGGCTGAACAGGAAGAATCATGGGTTAGATGAAGGGTACAGAGTTAGCAAGTTTAATGCCTGGGCCTGAGGCTGATCAGCCAAAAACTATGAAAGCATCTGTGTGTCTCTGTGGGACTGCGGGTCTGCGGGTCTGTGGGCCTAGACCTTGAGGTTAGGCCGGAAACTCTGGGCCAGAAACCTTGTACTACAATTATTTATTGTATATAATCTATTATGCTAATAGGAATTTACAGTTACAAGGTACTTTTTCTTTTCACAATAATGGTATATTTAATTGTATCTTTTAGGCAACAGCTGAGGCTAATAACCTTGCTGCAGTAGCAGGAGCAAGAGACATCTATTGTAAAAGTATGGAGCAGGTTTGTAATGTTAAACTTTTTACTAAATAAGACTAGAAGATGCTTTACATTTAAAGTAATTGAACTGATTTGTACTCATTGCATATTGTCATGCTGTCATATCTGTAATTGTTTTTTTGTGATCTCTGCTAGAATAAACTGTTAGAAAGTAAGTCACATGGCCAGCTAGTGTGCAGGATACAAGAACTCCACTGTTGTATTTTCTGACTTTAGTTCAGAATGCTACCAGTCCATGGTGGAGGTAACATTGGCTTCTGCACTAAGCCTGCTCGGTTTTGAAATGCTGTGTTCCATGTTCTTTGAGGCAGTCTCTTACTGGTAATCTGTTGTGTTTTGATTTCCTAGTGGATAAAGAGAAGTCAGAGGGCGGTGTAAACGCTGTGCCTTCAGTTTTGGTGCTTACTTGACTGAGGCAGTTAAACATAAAAGAATAAGATTTGATTACCTACGAGTTACATATGTTTAAAACTGAGCCATCAAGATGGTTTAAATATATGAGCAGGGAGTGCCTTTCAAGTATTACTTCTAGCATGTAATCTCTCGATTTAATTTGGCTTGTATAGGTTTGTGGTGGTGATAAGCCTTACATTGCACCTTCAGATCTGGAGCGCAAACACCTGGATCTCAAGGAAGTGGCACTTAAACAGTTTCGTTCTGTGAAAAAAATGGGTGGAGATGAATTCTGCCGTCGTTATCAAGACCAGCTTGAAGCTGAAATCGAAGAAACCTATGCAAATTTTATAAAGCACAATGATGGCAAGAACATCTTCTATGCTGCGCGCACTCCCGCCACGCTCTTTGCAGTCATGTTTGCTATGTATGTCATCTCAGGACTGACTGGCTTCATTGGCCTAAACTCCATAGCCGTCCTATGTAACCTTGTCATGGGGCTAGCACTGACGTCCCTTTGTACGTGGGCATATGTTAAGTACTCTGGGGAGTTCAGAGAAATTGGAACAATGATTGATCAGATTGCTGAAACACTCTGGGAACAGGTTGGTATCTGTCTTGGTTTTGCAGTGACTAATCTCATTTGTGTGTGATTTCCAGCTCCCACTTCCTACTTTATTTGTATAACTACTTTTCCTTTCCATGAGCAAGGACGAGACGATGGGATTCTGTGTGTGTGTGTGTTGTTTTGATTTTGCTTTAAATGTAGAATCTAATTTAGTTAGAGATTTCTCTATTCACAATTGTAGTTTACTTTGGTTAGCTTCAATCTGTAATATTTTTGTTGTTTCTTAGTTATAAATCTGATCATGCCAGACAGTGGGCAGGGCTAGACTTACTAATAATATTTTTCTTTGAGAAAAGAAAATACTGTCAATGAGCAAATTTAAAGGTAAGGAAAAGAAGTTAAGAAGTACAGTCAGTGCTTTGGGGAGAAAATTTCTTCTAACCAGTATTAACAAAAAATAGTATAGGAGAAACATTGAATGTTAGGTCTTTAGGTCTTCTGTGAAGATGGTGGCAAATTTAATGCAGCTCTCCAAGGAGTAATCCCAGAGATTTTCCAAAGAAAGAGAGTATGAACAGAGTGATCATTGCCACCCTTCACATAAGCCAGGCTGAGAGCTTTTGCTCAGCAAGTCTCTACCAAGAATAGCTGTTTATATATTCCCACCTGGTTGCTTGAGTATAGTTAATCTCTCTCGTGGTTGTTGTTGAGATGCTCCTCATTAAGTACCCAAATGTCATCTCACCATTCCGAGGACCAGAATGAAATCTGAGGTTATCACTGATGAACAGTAGAAGAGGTGTTTTCCATGTTGTTTCTGGGTCAGTGAGGCACTGGTCCAGGATGTACATGTTCATGTTTTATTTTGCCTTTCAGTTCAAAGACAGAAGGAACCCACCATTTTTTTCTGAAGTAAGGTGATTAGTTATTGACTCTTAAAAGAATATCATTATGACTATATAACCCAGTGGTTCTCACCCTTCCTGATGCTGGGGCCCTCTAGTATATACAGTTCTTTAGGCGTTGTTGATCCCCAACCATAAACTTATTTTCATTGCCATTTCATAACTGTAATTTTGCCACCATTGCAAATTGTAAAATAAATATTTTTGGAGGTAGAAGGTTGTAAAGGGGGTCACAACCCTTAGGTTGAGAACCACTGGCATAAACCAACTCATTCTGTTAATTTGGACTTTTCTCTTTCAGAAATTATTCTTATATGTTCTTTTGGAATTTGTATTTGCACATTTTGTTTGATTCAGATTTTTATCTCTTAAAATCAGTCTTACTGCTTTGCTGTCTTTGATACTTGTTTTCCCATAGAAGATGGGATAAGAATGATCACCACATCACTGCTTTAAAAATGATCTCCTTTAAATTCTTGAACCAGTACTGTTCTTCTACCAGCTAGATTTCAATAATTGTACAGTGTCTCTTAAAATGCGCTTGGTGAACATTGACTCTAGGACTCCAGAAGAACCATTTTTATAGAACCTCAGGTGTGTGAAGTTATTGTCAGTGTAGGGTAGTGAGATAAGAAGCACAAGTCCCAATCCCTGTCAGAGAAGACTTGTGCTGTGTTCAACAGGCCTTGTCTAAAACTTGTTTGCATTTCTCTTTTCCTTTGCTTCAGAGGAGTCCCAGGAAGGTGAGAAACCTACAAAGTCTGACGTTCTCCTAGTCTTTAACTCCAGCTTCAGGGCACTCTGAGTTACTTTCCTAACACATCACTCCATGTTTTAGGTGTTTTCCAAACTGTTTGAAGTTACTAGACGTCGAATGGTTCATCGTGCCCTCTCATCAGCACAGCGACAGAGACTGTCATCCAACAATAACAAGAAGAGAAATTAGACAGTATTTTTAACTTTTTTCTCTATCTGAAGTGTTCACACTTATACATGTAGGACAATAAGCAGGACCGTGGGCTGGTCAACATAAATGCTGTATACATACCAGATTTGATGCTGCATATAGGGTATGGATTGCACATCCATCTCATAGGATTTGTAAATGGTTTGAGTAAGAGGAAAGTAATTTTGTTGCATTATAAAATAATGTCTAACTGCATTGTTTGTAGCATCATAACTTTTTTTTTTTGGTTTGTTTTTGGGCGAAGCATCCTTTTGTTTCTCACATTCCTGGTTATTTTTGTCATTGATTTGAATTGAGTTTTTATATCTGTTTTATATGTGCTCTTCTTCACCTCATGTTCTTGTTTGTTTTGCACATTTCTCATACCACAGGTGTTGAAGCCCCTGGGTGATAATTTGATGGAGGAAAACATAAGGCAGTCTGTAACAAACTCTATCAAAGCAGGCCTGACTGACCAGGTGTCTCATCATGCCCGATTAAAGACAGACTGACAGGTCATCTCCTCATGGACTTCACTCTCTTTTTTCATGCTTGCTGTACAATGAGAACTCAAATAAAAATAAACCAAAGTTTACAATCAACTGTAGAAGTAGTTTAGTATAACTGGCTTCACAGATGGCTGCCACAGAGTGTGAACATTGTTGGTTGGTTTCCAGCCTTCTTCTGATGTCTCCCTAGACCTGGAGATGGCTGAGGAGCATTAGTTTATCATGCACATTTGTGCCATGTTTAATTCTTTTCTTTCTTTTTACTGAATCTAATGTTAGTGAAATTTGTCTTATGTAAAGGATATTTCAGGGAAATATTTTAAGAAATCTATTTAGAGTCTCTTTAATATAGTGTCCCATTGAAATTTTAATTTTTAGAGAATTTATGAATCACTGTATCAAGAATCAGATCAGAATGACAATGAAGCCTTTATTGAGCCACTACATTAAAAGTGTATATTGCTTTACTGCCTTCAATGCCAGTATTAAATGCATGTATCAGAAACGTTACAGAAATCACATGACAACTCTCATAGCTGAGAAGGTAATTCTGAGGTGTACATTTGTCTTGCCTTTTAAAATTTGTAAAGCTGCCCCGAAAGATGCATATCTGGGAAATAACTGTCTTTTTGCAATTTAGCCTTCATGTACATAAAATATGCCGTTAATTTTATTGGGGGAGAAACTCCATCCAAAAATGTTGCCTACAGCTATGAGTTCAGAGTGTCTGTACAGTGTGTAGCTTTTATTTTCTAAAAATCACAGGTAGGGCATGTATATGAATTATAAATATATAAATACAATTTTGTATTAAAAGTTTTGTAGTTTATGGCAAAAATCTGGTTCTGTGGTAGGCTAATAAGTACAGTCCCTGTGAAAGGAATGTTTGTGGCTCCTGTCAGTGTGTGAATGCATAGACAATTGAAGTTTTGATATATTTGTGATATTTATCTTCCTTGAGCACTGCAATCTCACCCCAAGGGAATTCAATGGGAATGTTTTACTGTGACTTGTCCTCTGTTGCATTTTAAAGTTATTTCCTGTAATTTATTTTCAGTACATAATTAAAAATTTGTTGTATATATAAGATGAAACTTGTGATTCTTTTTAAAGAAATTTCTCAAGTGTTTCTCACCATATAACTCGTATTTGTTCATACTGAGAAGAGTGTGGGTTAGGGCACACCCAAGTTAAAGCTCAAGGTATGTACTTCAAAGCTAAGATCGCAAAAGCTAGTTTTCTGTGTCTGGATATGCAAGGCATATTTGTTGTGAGAGCCTATCTGGGAATTTATTGGATTTTTTTTTTTTCCTTTTTTCGCTCATCTCTAACTGCCTCTAACTTGTGAGTGTGAGTGTGTGTATGTGTGTGTGTGCTATGTAAAACTACCTTTTTTCAATACTTTTATAACATCCTTTACAAAGACCTATTAAAGCACCCCCGTTTGGTTTTTAAGTAAAGAGAATTTAAATGTTGAGTTACATGCATGAAAGGTTTGCTAAATTTACTTGGGTTGACATAAGTTCCCCCGACTCCCATTCCAGTTCTGGTTTTATATGGAGGTGTTTTCATCTGTAGTAACAGCCCACTTATCCATTCTTACATGAAAAAATCATCCAACAAGGCTCTTTTTATTTCTCTGACCACTTTGTTTTATGAATGCTGTAAATTGTTTTTATGAATGAAAAATAAAAAAGTTTGTTGTATACTAGCAGTTGTTCTGAAAAACTTTTTCCTCAAGAACTCCTTCAGGACTCCAAGAAAGCACGTTAGTTTCATCTGGGAGGCGCTGGACATTGTTAAGCAAGAAACAGTAAAAACAGAAACCAAAATGGATTAAAGACAAAACACTGAAATTACAGCCTCAGTAGTGGTGTACTTTTCTGAGCTTCTTCTTCTTTTTTTTTTTTTTAGTGTTAGGAAGTAGGTTAGGTTTTTTTTATTTAAAAGATGGTTTTTCTCAGTGAGATGATTTATCTTTTTAAGACATCTTTTGTGAAAGGAACAACCATTTGGGACTCTGCTATTGAGTATGTCATTTTTCATGAATATGAATAATCCTTGCTTCTATAAGACATTTGTAAAATAGTGCTATTTTACATTTGAGACTTATGTTTTCTTTTTCTGAAAAGATTTTTTAAAGAAATTATGTATTAGTGTATCTCTGTGTGGGTATGTGCACATGAAGTGCAGCTGTTCATGGAGGCCAGAAGAAGACATTGGATTCCTGTGAACTGGAGTGGTTGTGAGTTGCCCAATATGGGTGCTGGGAACAGAACCTGGATCTTCTGGAAGAGCAGAAAGTGCTGTTAACCACAGCTCATATTTACAACCACTGAGCAGGGCTTTATTTTCCTTGTAGAATTGAGCCAGGCAAGTTAGACACCACTTATGGCATGACTGTTTTAGTTACATTCTCTTATGTTTAAAAAAATTGGTTTTAGCTTAAGAACCTTACAAGACATACTTTAAAGTGAGGGGTCTGTTCAATTTTGGTTCCTTGGACAGATACCTATAATGGGGCTGGGGACATGGCTGGGGGTTGGTGCTTGCTATGTAAGCATTAGGGGCAGAATTTGGATCCCCGCAACCTACCTAAAAGTTGGAATTCCAGGGCTCCTATGGCAAGAATGATGTGCAGAGACAGGAGAATGCAAGTTCAAGCCGGATAGCCTGGGGTATGGAATAGTGTACAAGAAACCCTGCCTCAAGGTAGCAGGCAAGGACGGATGCCTGAGATCCTGACACATGAAAGCACACATATACTACACATATCATTTATAGTTTTTATTCTCCCTCCTCTCAAATGGCCTTTAAGATACCAATTTAGTGTTTTAGCCAGATAATTTTGATTTACTGCTTAGTTGCAAGTGTGGTGTGTATCCATTGCACATTTTCAGCCTTTGGCTAGAAAATTCAAGACCAGTGTTCTTTCCTGCTAGCCTGACTGAGCAGATGTGTGCATACTGATGTTTTTCCATCCCTGGGTTGGAGAATTGATACTGTATTCTCCCAGCCAGTTTTCCCCTCTGCTACACAAGTCAAATGACTGTCTTGCTTGGATTATGTTTGCAGCCTCTGCTTGTAAGAGACAGGTGTTGGGAAACTCAATTGTTGACTTGTAGTGCAAGCTAAATTGGACCTTCCTGAAGCACAAGATTGCTCCCTTCCCTACTTAAGTTTTCCAGTGTACCTAGGGACTTCTTTGGATATACATTTTGCTGGATTTAGGCAGATGAATTAAGTTGTCCTTAACATACTGACACAAAATACAATATCTGCTTTCTGCAGCATGATTTCAGGTGCTCTTCAGAGTCAAAGATCTAGATTAGGAGTCCCTAATGATATATCTAAAAAAGGTCTGGGGAAGGATAACCTTGTTAGCTCCATAAACCTTTTCACAAGGTTTGGGAAATTGAAGGGAAGTTGTTACTCCAAACAGTCTCAGCAGGGAGTGGTGGTGCACACCTTTGATCTCAGTGCTCTGGAAGATCTCTGCCTTCCAGGTCAGCACTCAAGAGGCTTCAGGTAGGAAACATGGAAATTCAAGACTAACCTGGCCTCCTTAGTGTCAAAAACAGAAGGAAAAAAAATTAAATCAGGATGAGCCTTGAGATACAGAGGTGCATGCTGTTCACCAGGATTAGACTGTATGTATGTTTGCATACAGCATGGACATTTTCTCTTTTTAGGTTTGAGCCACAGTCTCACTATGTAGCCCAGGCTGGCCTGGAATTCCTAGCTACCCAACTCTGCTTCAGGAGTACTGGAATTCAAAGCATGTGCCACCATACTTGACCCGGGAGTTTTCTTATGACAATTTTCCTTCTTATCACAGAATGGAGATGGGAACAAGTTACTAAGATGCTTAGTGAGTAGGTACGGAAAGCTGTCCTTCCAAGTTTGTGTTAAGCCTCTGACCTGCTGATGGCTTGGTCAACTGTATAATAAATAACACTTCTTGAAACTTGTCCATAGCTTAGTTTTTTCTAATTTGTGATGTTCACCGATGCTGAGGTTGGGACACGGCACCTTTTATATACTAGCCAAATGCTCTACTATTGAGATAACACCCTCAGCTCTTTGAAAGTTAAAAATGTTTCTCTGACATGTCTGTAATTAATTCCTAGGCAGCATAGACGTCAATGGATCTGCAGTTACTAACAGCAAGGATGACCACTTTAAACTGATATGGCTTAGTCTTCTCCACTGCTTGCCACTTGGTTTTGGAACAGAGAGAGTCTGTACAACACATTGTACTTATATACAATGATTACTACAGAATCCGCATCTGTTATCTTACATGACTGTTCCTCGTGTGTGTGTGTGTGTGTGTGTGTGTGTGTGTGTGTGTGTGTGTGTGTGTGTACGCATGCATGTGGACTTAATGGCACATGTGACTGAATATATGGAGATCAAAGGGCAACTTGCAGGATTCAGTTCTCTTATACCATATGGCTGTAGGTAATTGAATTCTGGTCTTAGGCTTGTTGGTGAGCATCTTCACTCACTGGGCATTCTTGCCAACCCATAAAACAATATTACCTGCTGTCCTTCTGCTCTGCAGTCTCTGCACTTACTCTTATGTCTTTCAGTATGCTGGCCTCTTAAAGGCAGGATTTGTCCTTGTTCCAAGTCATATTTCTACCTCTTAGAACAGTCCCTGGGACAAGTGAGAACATAATGCATGAATATTAACTTTCCAAATCTTTCAAATGTATTACAGTTTTTAAGCATACATTCCAGCAGTAGAGGCTATTAGATGAAGTGCCTGTTGATAACAACAAACATGTAAATATCTTCATGCCAGAAACCTGGAGAGACCCCAAGAAGTGAGTGGATATGTTTAATTGGCATTGAACAAGAACTGCACTATCCCAAAGTGTCTGTGATAAATGCATGTGTGCATGTATCTTAAGAGACCCAGTCCATACATAAGACCAAAATCATCCAGATCTTTAAAAAAAAAATTTAAATTATGCATGTGTTTGGGTATGAGAACTTGTTTTTAGGAGATAAAGAAGCAGTAGGGGAACCAGGAATGTTAAACACACAGAGTTATTCCTTCAAAGGCAAGGGCATAATAACCTGGGAACAGACATGGTTAAGATGTCACACTTTATAAAGAGCTTTTATTTAGTCACATCTTAAGCTTTATTAAGTACATGAGATTGAATTATCAGGAAAATTTTCAGAAAACTCTGCTGTGTTTAAATATACCTAAAATAAACTACTTGGGGTCAGACTCTTGAAGCCTGAACCAACCCCAGCTATTCAGTTATGTCGAACTGAATTGCCTTCTCGCCTCCGGTGGATTGTTATTCTACTGACTGGTGATCACAGAGACCCCCACAGTGTATAGGTGCCCATGAAAGCCAGAGGCATAGGATTCCTTGGAGCTGCAATTTCAGATCCCTGTGAGCTACCCAAGGTGGGTGCTAGGAACCAATCCTTTCAAATCTTTTTATGGATATGCTAAGTAGACTAGTGGAAAAGAGTGGTAGAGTAGAGCCTTAAGGAGAATGGAAAAAGACAAGAGTTCTGGTCAGCTTTATACCCATTTGCCTCTGATGGTGCTGCCCAGCAAAGCTGGCTCTTAGCTGTGGCAAGTGGTAATGTTGAATAAATGTCAGGTTTTAATGTTGGCTGCGCTGTTCTGAGTATGCCGATGGATTTTTTTTTTTTTCTGATTAAAGAATAGCTGCGGTAAATATGTGTTATCAGATGAGAACTTGTTGAAGACTTTATAAAGGGAGGAAAGATATTTTATGAAAAATTTCAACATAATAGCAGTATAATGAATTCCCCTTGATCCATCTCTCAGATTAAATGACTTGCCATACAGCCACATTGTTTTCACATGTGCACTTGCGATCATCTCAGGGTAGATTTACTTTGAAGGCCACCTCAGCTATTATATCATTTCAATCATAAATGTTTCCATATGTATTTTAAAATAAGATCATAATTTTAGAAACTCCAGTACCCTTGTCATTCCCAAAGGAAAATGATTCTTAATATCTAATATCCAGTCCTCATCTAAATTTTTCCTGTTGTTTCATATTTTATATATTTTTATGTTGTCTCGTAAGTATTTCTCTAAAGTCCCTAACCTGCTACAAGAGACTAAGTTCAGTATTCATAAGCATTGCCCTGCTGTATGTCATGGGCTGCCCATATCACTCATAGTCTTTAAGATTAAAAGGATCCGTCTATCTTACTCAAGAGCTACTCATCTAGAATGAACCACTCAAGATGTCATCAGTCAGGGAATGGCTTAAGGAAAACCTCAGTATCTCTGTTTGTTACACTATTCTCTTGCCATTTCAAAAATAAACTTGAATTTCATATAATTCTGAATGGAGCTCAAGGAGACATTATGCCATTCCTCTAACTTCCTGCTCTCTGGCTCACTTCCAGTCCAGGCAGAATTTTTCAAGGTGAAGGCAGTAAACGTCAAAGAACCAAGAAAGAGGCTGCAGTAAGAGCATTTGTTTATGGGAGTAGTAGCAATGATGATGGTGGTGATGGTGGTGGGTGGTGGTTTTGGTGATGGTGGTGGGTGGTGGTGGTAGTGATAAGGGTGATGATGATGATGGGGGTGATGGTGGTGGGTGGTGGTTTTGGTGATGGTGGTAATGGTGGTGGTGGTGGTAGTGATAGGGGTGATGGTGGTGATGGGGGTGATGGTAGTGATGGTGGAGAGGGTGGTGGTGGTGAGGGTGGTAGTGGTGGTAATAATAGTAACATAGCTGTTATATAAACAGTATAAACTCACACATTTAATTTTATCATTCCACAAAACTTAATATGTAACATGTCATACATGAATAACTGTGTAATATGCTGTCATCCAGATGGGCCAAGGAAGAGGGCTATTAGGGAGAGTATAGCCTTTGTAAAAATGCTTTTCGATTGGTTTACTCATTCCCCAGTCATTTATTAGGTAGTAGTTATAGGCGTGTGTGTTATAGGAACATTAGTGAGCAAAAGAGGAAGGGGTGCCTTTGTAGCCCTTTGAACGTCACCATGTCACACCATGATGATAATGAGTAAACCTCTGAACTGTAAGCTACCACCCCAATTAAATGCCTTCCCTTTATAAGAGTTGCCATGGTCATGGTGTCTCTTCACTGCAATAGAAACCCTACCTAAGACAGACCTGGAGGTCTGGTTGATGGAAATGGATGCACATGTTGAAATCGTAATTTAAAGAACTCACTGTACTCTAAAAATTATTCTATATGAGAAAGGGTGGATTTATACTTGAGTAATTACCAAAGTCAGGGGACAGTATCAGCATTGTGGTTCACCCTCTGATTGTCCAGCACTAACATACCTATTGTTGAAATCTGAGCCCTACTAAGATTTTTTTCATATTCAATAAATGATACCCCTACTAACGATGATGTCTGTATCTCCATATTTGTCTTCACTAACTCTTGCAAGATATATCACTGGAGGGCTGACTGCACTGGAATCACCCTGGAGGAGGGGTGGAAGATGACACGGAGAACAGTGTATGAGTTCTCAATAGTTCTGTTGTGTTGGAGGCGATTCTTTGACTTTATTTTACTCCACGGATTTTAGATACTAGAATCTCAAAGCATTCATATTTAGAGAATTCACTTTTATCTTTAAAGTCTGAATGTTCCAATTGAACTAGTTTGTTTGACCTCCAGAAATTATTCAAAGATTGTTCTGGATTGCTGTCCAAATGACAGCGCATGCCTGATGGGCCACTGCATGAATCCTATTTGATCTTATAATAAAAACCTGGAGCCAGATATTGGGGCAAATGCTAACTGGTCAGATAGAGGAACAAACCACAGCCACTTCTCACCTCAGCAACTCAGGTTAAAGAGAAGATCCCGTCTCCATGAATTCCCAGACTGAATAGGAGAAGTGAAGAGAACCGGAAGGTGCGGACTCTTGTCTCTTCCTGCCTTATGTTTCTTTCTCTTCCCAACCATATCACTTCCTGTCTCAAACTTCCTAGTGCTGGGTTAAAGGTGTGTGCACTTCCCAAGTATGGGGAGTAGAGACATTGGAATCGCAAGTGCTGTGATTAATGGTGTGTGCCACCATCGTCTGGCTCTGTTTCTCTCCAGGACTGGATCAGTCTCATGTAGTCTAGCGTGGCCTTGAACACACAGAGATCCAGACAGATCTCTGCTTCTACTTCCTTTGTGCTAGATTAAAGGTGTGTGCCACCACTGCCTGACCTCTGTGGCTAACTCTGTGGCTGGCTCTGTCCTCTGATCTTCAGGCAAGCTTTATTTGATATATATCACCACAGTGGGCACCAACTTATTTTCAAATATATATAAACAGAATATTGTAAAATATTTTCATGTTTCTTTTAGGCCTGTGAGTGACTCTTGGAATCACCATACCTGCTCAGAGTTGTAAGCATGATTTTCATACTTCCTTATTCATTCTTCCAGCACATACAGTGTATTTCAGATGCCATATTACATGCTAGGATACAGTGTGAGCTACATGCTTATGACTCTTCTCAGGGCCTCTGCTTTCCCACTTAGGAGGCAGGTAACCTGCCAAACACCATCCCTCCTTCCTGGTTGCTAAGAAGGTCTGTAATTCACCAGAAGTCCAGCAGAGGGCAGATGGAGCCTTTTATGAAACCATTCGAGGTAGCCTAATGTTCCCCATATAACTTACTTCGTTCAGTTTTTGAGAGAAACTAGAATTGAGTTTATGTTTGTTACTTATTTGCCTTTAGTTGATCTGACATCAGATCAGAAATCAGGTACATTTCACCTTTAAAAGTAAAGATTTTTTTTCTGACATAAGTGCTAGAGGAACTCTTTAAATAAAGGGATCCCATTCTACTATGATTCCTCTTAAAAATAAGAGTGTTAAATTTAACATTTTCTATATGTGACGCTTTATTCAAGTATTTCCTTATTGAACTGTGGCCACATTTTTATTTTTTAGGGGAGGGGAGAGGATGGAATGGTGTCAGTCTCTAGCAATTCTAAGAGTCAATTACATTTCTGGATTCTGTTCAGTTATCTTCCCTACAAGGCAGTACATTTCTGTGGACAGGGTCATACGGATCTTGCTCACCCTTTACTTGACTGTGCCTACCACCTTTTCATATACAACTACTCCGGAAACATCAGTGACAGTCCTCCCAATGGTGGCATTGAAAAACTGAAAAGATCAAAATATGAATGGCTGCTGGCGTGATTTATGTGGTGAGTGCGTGAGCATGTGCATATGTGACTTCCAGGTATCTGTCTCTAATCCATCTGTGAGGATGATGAGATGCAGAAGCAGCAGGAAGGAATAGCTAAGGACCCATGAAAGTCCTTCAGATCTGAACATTCAATATCATTGGTAGATGACAAGAATTAGAACTGTCCTACTTGTCCAAATAAAAAATTTTATAGTGCCTCAAAGAACTCCATATTTTGCTGTAACACTTATATCTTGAGGCAAGTATTCTATTTCCAGAAGGTCTTGTTTCTTTTCCTTTTGCTTGTGGGCAGAAAATAATGTAATGACTTCAATGTACCTATTGTCTAAGGATGAACAGACTCATTTTGTGATAGCACATGATTGAGAGCCACATTTTGCCAGCTATTCATCTTCTTGTATATGTGAGGGGCAGTGCTCTATCCCTTGTTTTGGACTGCCTCTTCAAGGATGTTTAGAAACAGCCTTGGAAGACATGTTTTCTCTTCAAAGTAAAAGGCACATTTGCTTATAGCCTTTGGAGATGTAATGTCTCCCTCCGGATCAAGGGGCAAACTTTCCCACCATAACTCCATCAGTGAGTTCCAGGTTCAGTGGGAAACCCTGTCTTAATTAAGGTGGAAATAGCCAAGATGGCTGAGTGAGAAAGAACATGTCGGGAAAGCCCGAGTTTGACCCCAGGAATCCATGTAAAGGTAGAAGGAGGAGGCCAACTCTTCAAAGTTGTTCTTCGCCCCCACACTTACGTTGTGACCTGCACATGGGGCGCATGTTATTGAATAATTGCTCCTTCCCTTCCCTCATCTTCAGTTTGCAAGTTGGAAGAAATGTGAATGTGTGGAAGCTGCCATTATGGCACTATCTGCTCTATGCTTAGGATGAAACACAGCCCAGAAATGTTCGTTTCAGTTCTGTTGCTTCAAGTGCTGTGTGGAAACCAGAGAGCTTTCAACAATGGCGAACAAAATTGATGAGTCTGCCTCTTACAGAAGAAAACCAATAAACACAAAGTCCTCTGAGGAAGACACATTAGAACCACAAAATTCCAGGGTTTCACAGTCCTGTGAAAAGCACCATCCGAACCACTTTTCCATCCAGGATGGGAATTCTTTTCTTCCAAGTAGCCATGCCTTAGCCTGGTGGTGTCTCTCCTCTTCCTTGTGTCCTTTGCTCATGTGACTGGTTTGCATTTTGACCTGCTGTGAGCTTGGCTATCTCCTGTCTTGGTAGACTACCCAGCCATCCAGAGCCATCCAGTCTTTACAGAAGACTGGGATGCTTCCTGAACTAGCTGCTAATGGCTGGCTCTCAGCTCCAGCTGTAACATGCCAGTGAGCTAAGGGTTACTTCCTGGCAGACTTTGCCTGCTTTCTGCTCACCCAATGCAGGATTGTAGCATGTTTATCCCTGGGAGATTGAGGTGTTGAATTCTGGCCTCTGTGACAGGGGGATTCTAGATTCTGTAACAACAATGGTTGCTGGACATATCTATGAGTCTGTAATCTCTGGCTGAGGAGGCTGAAGAAGGAGAATTGTTTGAGCCTAGGAGTTCAGACCAGATTGGACAACATAAGGACACACTATCTTCAGAATAAGGGAAGGAGTGATGGGGGAGGGTGAAACACAGACACAGGGAAAGAGAAGTAGTCATAACAGATGGTCCCATGCTGCATGCATGCTTCTCAGTTGGGATTTGCAGTACTTAAGATCTCTGTCTAGGCTAGGTAGAACTATGTGGCCTTCAGTAAGTGACTTTGCCCCAGAAGGTGACATAAAGAACCTAGGAAGGGTCTTAGAGGGAAGTCAAGGCTGGGGGCATTTTCGCTGTCAGATGCTTTCATTTATTTACTTCCTTCTCAGCCAGCATCTCTTGACTCATGTCCCTCCATTGTTGCTAAATAGACATGAAGGTCACGCTCTATGGACCAGAAGATAGAGACGCACGCAGTTCTTGGGATGTATTCATACCATTTCATATCACTAGGAAAATGAAGTCTCCCAGAGACTCAGGTATCACACCTTTTGCTATTGCATTGTTTTTCTTGATTTGGAAGATCATTTGGGTCACGTTCTATTATGAAGACAGTGTTATAGACTTATAAAGAAATTCTACTTCAGCAGAACACCATGGACTAGATCCATGGCAGTTGATGCTAAGCCTTGGTGCTGAGGACACTGTAGGTAGTACTCCAAAAGGATGTGATCAACCCTCTAAAAGGAACCACTCACTTTTCAGTGTCTACTTCTGGCTACTGCAGAGGCCTGTGGAGAAGTGAGGTGTCTATTTAAAGAAGCTGGAAACCTGAATTGGAAAAATGATTCACAAAATCAGCACATAATATCATTTTAAAAAAACAAGCTGGAACAAAGTGGGATTTGGATTTAAAACAAGTTGGTAACTTATGAAGTACCTATTTTCTAAAAATTATCTGTTCCGGGTGCCTCTTCCTGTAAAACTCATAGTCCAAGCCTGTGGCAGCATCAGGACCAAACCAACTGAATAATGCACTACTGAATACTGGATCAGTACCCTTTAAACCATGAAGACTATGGCAAATGGGAAAGTCAGACAATGTCACAGAATGGCTGAGACTAAGGACAAATTGTGTGACTAAGAAGAGTATGAGGATCTGGGGGCATATATGGGAAACCCAAGGAGTTTCAATAGCATCTGTGCCAACATCTACTTTTCCATTCTGACATGTGTGGTGATATATTGTACGTTTAATAAAATCAGTCTGGAATATCAGTGGACAGAGCCATCTTGGAATGGAGGGCTATGGGATTTTTCTGCACTGCATCAGCAACCTCCCTGCAAATCTCAAGTAATTATGAAGGCAAAAACTCATTAAGAAGAAAAAGTCCCTTCCAAGCCTGGGATAACCTTTGGTCACTAGGCTTTCAAAAGAAAGATAGGTTTCCAGCATCCAAACAAATGCTGTCTTGCTGGTGCCTTTTCACTGACCTGTGAAACATCCATCACACAGTGTTGAGCTGTACGGTCATTTCCTTTGGAGCAGATGGTGCCAAAGTCACCCAAAGTGGAACCAGAAGCATGTGGTTGTTCATACAACTGCCCTGTGTGTGCACTGTCTTTCCTCCTGTTAGTGAAGAGTATTTGGTACCCTCTCTGTGTTCTGATTTGCCCCACGGTGACTGGAATGAACTCAAGATGCAAAGGCAGAGGGTTGGAGAGATGGCTCAGTTGGTAAAGCTTTACAAGCTAAAGACTTGTAAACTTCCAGGTATGATATATACCTGAGACCCCAGTGCTATGACACAGGAAGCAGAGTCAGGGTGATCCTTGGGAGCTTAAGAAGCAACTATCTCAATCCATGGTTAATTCCAGGCCAAGGAGAAACGAAAGGTGGAAGGTACCTGAGGACCAACACGAAAGGTGTCACGCCATACACAAATACTCCCCCATACATGGATATCCACTCACCCCCCACCCCCACCACACACACATCACCGGAGCTTAGGTACAGGCTGAAGGCTGACATTTTGCTTAAGGTTATGTGGTTTGACCTGCTAAGCTGTGGCTTTGGGTTTTGTGTGATAGGACTCAAAAAGACCCTCCCCTCCTTTCTGTAAAAACATTCCCAGCGTCAGGAAAATTGATGTGCTCTCTTACTCCACAGGAATGATATCACTCCGAAGAATTCCCAGGCAATTATTCTCCCTTGCAAGGAAATAGCCTCTCCTTTCAGGGCCCAATCAAGTAACCACAAATCAAAGATCGCTTGGCTGTGTTCCACTAATAGCACAGAAAGCCATTAGCTGGAGTCCTCCGAAAAGGGGAAGTGCCTTCGATAGATATCTGTGGTCTCACAAGGAAAGCTTCTGTAGTGTCAGATTGCGGTTGCCAAGCGGCTTGGTGGAGTCAAACATTGCATTTCTCATAGCGAGAGGTTATTACCCAAGGAACCAACTGACTTCTTTCTCCTTGCTCCCTTGCCTGAGACCAAGAGTCCTTTCAAGTTGAATTAAGCCTAAATGGAGAAACAGTGCATAGAATGAATTGGAATGCCTGCTTTCCAATTCCGTTTGCATAGGAAGGAAAGGGAGGTGGTGCCCTCTACGGTGGTCTACGGACTCTACAAGGTTTTCCTGTCCTAATTCATGAAATTGGGTTCCGTGGAAGTACTCCTTTCGGTCAAGGCCCAGCTCTTCCAAGACGGCCTCTGCTCAACCAAAACCCTGAATCAATCACCATCATTAACAGAAGCACCTGCTTTGCTGGTGGTGTGGGTGGGTACCTCTTCTTCCTCGTCCCTGCCTTTGTGATCATGAAAGGGCTGCAAACTCTGTAACTATGGCCTTGGCCGTAAGTGGGCATTGTACCCATTCTTTGGTTCAGGAATGGACACGTGACAGAATCTGGCCAATCAGAGGCCTTTCTCGGTTTGTTCTAAGAATCGTTGGAGATGAAGGAATCTTGGGGGGGGGGGTGTGAGGAGATGGTGGGAGGGGAGAGAGTTCACATGAAGAAAATTCATCCAAACTGAAGAGAATGAGACAGAGAAAGAAGTGTCCTTGTGGTACTGAGACGCAATTTTAGGTAGAGTGTGTGTGTGTGTGTGTGTGTGTGTGTGTGTGTGTGTGTGTGTGTTCATCTCTCTCGGTGTGTGTGTCTCTCTGTATGTGTTTATGTCTCTCTCTGTGTATGTGTGTGTCTGTGTGTGTGTGAGTGTGTGTTTTCCAGGATCCTTCTATTAAAGCCTCATTTTGATTAAGCTTGTTTGTATTGTGCTTCTGCCTGGAGAAAGCAAGAAGAGAACACTCTGACACTCATCTCTGGGGTTTTCTTTCCATCCACACCCTTCCTGACTGGGGCAGGACAGGGCCCATCTGCCGGCCTGTTTCTGCTAGGTTCAGGAGCCCTGCTGCTACCATATTTGTGCTAGGTCAGTCAGGAACCTGTCAGGAACGAAAGTGAGCTAAGGAAACAGTAAATTGAAAATTTTCCCTTCCCTAGGAGAAGGGAAGCCAGAGAGTGTGGTAGTGGGGGGGGGGGAATAAGGGTAGGGTGGGCTCTCTTCCTGGCTTTTGCTATGCTTTGCTTGGTTTTCAACAAGATGATATTATTACTACTACCACTATTATTATTTTAGCTAAGAAGATCTTTGCCTGCCTTCCCAGGGTATATCTCCATCGGTTCACTTTCTTGGTTACCTGGCCTTGCCATGTGTAATGGAGAGAACATAGAGCTGGTCATATCTACAAGATAGGTTGGCTCAGTTGAGACTATAGAACAGGAAGAGGCATCCTGTGGCTGGGAATAGAATTAGGTTCACACCAGGGACTCCAACAGCCTGGGGCGTTCCCTTGCCTTACACCTCTACAGGACCCTGCTGAGCTTAAGCCTGGCATAGGTCAGCCTTGTGGATGCTCTGCCTCAGCTGAGCTAGTCTTTGATGCTCCAGGGCAGCCAGTGGACATGCAGATGGTCTACATTTCTCCCATTCAGTGGGAAGGTGGCTGTCTGCCCAGCATAGGTACTCTAGGGTCAGGGGACTGGGAAGGTCTGCTGGGAGTATGGGCAATGTATCAGATTGGAGCAGAGCAGAAGCACGTGGGGAAGGAGAATAATAAACTTCTTTTATAATTTTTAATTATAAATAATCCCAGGATTTGTTCAGAGATCAGGCACAGCTGCTGGTGCAGCTGGACGAGGCAGGTCACATGACCTTTAAGATCTTATTTGTTTGGCAGCCTCCTGGTTCCCAGGCTTCCTGGGTGACAGAGGACTTCTGGAAACAAGGCTAAACTGTTCATCCAACTTAAGTCAAAGGCTTAACCACATTCAGTTCCTGCATTGTTTGGAGATGTTAGAAGGAGCACTGTCCTTGCCATGACCATCCATGTGTGCATGTGCGTGCACACCACTCCAGCCCAGGCATATGGAAGGAAGGGGAGGCATGGGAAATACATATTGTTCCTGAGCTCCAGCTGGGCTGGAGAGGCAGACTTAAGAGCCACTTGGGCTGCTAGATTTGAGGAATTGAGTGCAGAACAATGAGGAGGTCTGTGACAGGGCAGCCTTGAAGATAGTTCAAGCAATAGGAGGCATCAGGCAGGAAGACTGAATTCAGAGCTCTGGAGAAAAAGCATAGGAAACAATTGAAAACCCACGGTCCAGCCCACAGATACCAGCGGGAAAGAAGAATCTCAGAGAAGTAAAGGGTCTGTTGGGAACACTGTGTGGAAGGTAATGACAGAGGGCTCCAGGGTGTCGGGTAGCATCTGCAACTGCCTGTAGGGCGGAAGCAAGAAGATGAGTCACTGCCCAACACTTGAAATAAATTTTAAAAAAGCAAAAACAAAACAAAAAACCAACCTACTACTTGTGATCATTTAGAATGTGTTTCTCCCAGAAACCTCTGGCACCCTGACAGCTGGAGAAGGTAGGTGGGCTGAGAGGCCCTGCTCCCGTCCATGCAGATCTTCTGTGGACACCACAGTCAGCTGTGGTTTGTGCTAAGCACACAATCGCTGGTTCAAACAAATATTTTCCAGGTAATATGAAGACGCCTCAGAAGATGTATCATTCAAAGAAAATGTCCCTCAGGTGCTTTAGTATGGGCAGAGGGAAGATACGGTGGAGTTCAGCACCATACTTGGGAACATGGTGTCCTTTCAACACTGCACACGTGACAATGCTATGCTCTGGGAAGGCCCTGGGTGACAGAGGAAGGTAAAATTTTTGCTGTGTGATTTGAGAAGAGTCTACTTTTCCTTTTCATCTGAAGTGAAAATAAATTGTGTGTGTTCATGTGTAGGTGTGTTGTGTGTGCATGCTCATGTGTGTGTGTTCATTTGTACATATGCAATGTGTGCATGTGTTCATGTGTACTTATGTGTGTGTTCATGTGTGAGTGTGCTGTGTGAGCATGCTCATGTGTAAGTGTGTGTTCATTTATCCATGTGCTATGTATGCATGTGTTCATGTGTATTCATGTGTATTTGTGTGTGTGTTCACACGTGCATGTGTGGTGCTAGCTGGCCTTACATGATGACATGATGTATGGCATAAGAGTTTGTTACAGGCTATTGAATGAATTGCTTTGCAATAGAATTCCTAGCACCTTTCAGATTTTCCATCCTCCCAGAGAGCGCTTTCTAAGAGCCATAGGAAGACAATTTACTTTACTAATTTACTTCTAGAATCCCTTCTTTTTAAGATGTTTGTATTAGCGTGTAACAAGGGGTTTCTTAGACTAAAATGTTTTTATGGTCTTTTATTACTTCACAGTTTCATACATGCTTATAATACGCTCTGGTCAAATCTGACTCCCCTCTCTTTGCAATGTCCCTTCCTTTGGCTCTATTTCCCTTGCCATAGTGTTTTTACTGGAAGGGACATTTAGACCCTGGCCTCAGGACTCCCTGCTTTTCTTTAAAGCCCACCCCTTACTTGTCTTGTTCCAAGTTTTTAAGAGCCTTTGGACTTGTTAGAAGCTGAATGTTCCCAGTAACAGTTCCTAGTGATGCCTTTAGAAAGCTCGTGTAGGTGCCCAGGGCTAACAGGTATTGTCAGTGTGTAGGGTAAAAGGACCCCGAGACCAGAGCCAGAGCCAAGGAAACATACCCTTTCCCTAAGAAGCTCAGCACTTGAAATCTAACCAATCCCTGAGCATGAAAAGCAACCAATCCCAGAGCACAAAACTAACCAAGCTTAGGAATTAAGATCCTACCAATCCCCACCCTGAAAATGTTTGCCCTGGAAAGCTCTGCCCTTAAGAAACCCTATATAAGCCCTGTACCATTTCAGTCTGGGGCTGCCTTTTTTTCCATTCTGGGTAGCCACTCTTCTGGATTTCTCCCTCTCAATAGACATACACACAGGCAAACATCCATATACATAAGTAAATAAATCTTAAAAAGGGGAGGGAGTGGTATCTCAAAGTTATTGTTCCATCAAAGGCTGCAGTATCCCTGTCTTTCTGAGTACATGGAGATCTTTCTGTGATTCTCAGAAGGGACATTTACATTTTTGGCATTTATAACTTCAGTTAAACTAGGCTATTAGTGTCGCCGTTATCACATAGTTAATTCCTTGTGAGTACTTCAGATTGCTAGATTCCTAGGCATGCCTTCATTACCACCAGCCATTCATATCTCCCTAGCCACCCATCTCTGCCACTGAAACACCAATGTAAAGCAAGCAGCCGTCACCCTCAGGATGCCAGCAAGGCTCTGAGATTTGGTAGTCCCATCCACAACATCCTGCCTCTGAACCTCTCCTTTCCTGTCAGGGTTCAAGAGTTTCTCCACTCAGCTCCATCTGCCTCTAACTGTTCTGAAATACTTAGACAATGAAAAAGAGCTTCCCAATGGGAGGCTGTCACTCACACTGGCTGTTGACTCTGCTAAAATCTACTTCCTCAATGGCCTCTATCACTCAGTGCTGTGGTGATCATGAGAAGACAAGGTTCACTGAGGTGGCCCTATTATCCATGAGAATGCTCCCCTCTTGGCTTCTTATGTGATGTTGATTCAGTGATGTAAAACTTTTTCTTTGCAAGGGTGAGAGACACGGGGTGCCCTGTGTGATCTGAAGCCAGCTCCAAGTCCTAGTTTGTCTAAACACATCCCTGTGGCAGTTTGCCAATGCTCACACCCATGCAGGAGCAGGGCAATGCACTGGGATCCACCTTCAGAAGTAAATTAAGCCCTTGGGTGAGACTTTCTCATAATAGCTTTCCTTGGGAGCTCTGTTGTCCTCCAAAGGGGAATGTTGTGAGAATTTAGATTGCTTCCACTTTCACAATGATTCCTGGGGGTATCATCGCCTTCCTGGGTTGTCATGGTCTTCCTGGGGGAGTCATGGCCTTCCTGAGCTGTTATGGTCTTCCTGGGCTGTCATGGCCTTCCTGGGGGAGTCATGGCCTTCCTGGGCTGTCATGGTCTTCCTGGGGGAGTCATAATCTTTCTGGGGGTATCATGGTCTTCCTGGGGGTGTCATGGCCTTCCTGGGGAAGTCATGGCCTTCCTGGGCTCTCACGGTCTTCCTGGGGCAGTCATGTCCTTCCTGGGGGTGCCATGGCCTTCTTGGGGGAGTCATGGCCTTTCTGGGAGTGGAGAAATGCTGTGAAGTACCTGTTGATCACACATCCCAACACTGTTGTACACCCTATGCTCTCTTTTTTCTTTTTTTGGGCATTTTTTAATGAATAAATTTTGATCTTTGACAAATTCATACATGTACTTAAAATATTCTGATTACTCTCTTCGACTCTCTTCTATCATTCTCCCACACTCAAGAGACCCCGCATTATTTCCAATGTCTCTCTGCAGAGCAATGCAGAGAAAAAACACAGTGAATTACCTGTATCCAAACGTAAACTCCTAAACGCAAGTGACTTCTTGCACAGTGGGAAAGTAAATTGTTTTTGAAGCACAAAAGTATCTTGCAAGCCAGCTATCTCCCTCAGTTGCTCTGATCTTGTTTTGACACAAGGTTTCTCTCTGAATCTTGAGCTTGCTGATTCAGCTTGGCTGGTTGGTCAGCAAGCCCTGGCTCTTCCACCTCCAACCTCTTTGCTAACATTCCAAGTGCAGGACGTTACAGGCAGCTCTTGTGTAAGATGTGGCATCTAGAGGGTTGAACTCAGGTCCTCACATCTGCATGGCCAACACTTTAACCACCGAGCCAGCTCTCCAGTGCTACCATAGCTCTGTGCTTGTTCGGTTTAGGAGCAGATTGAGAAGTATACATTTTTACTTTTCACTTAAAAATTTTGTCCCTCGAAAGAGATCATAAAGAATAAGTCTGTATTTATTAGGCAACATGTATTGAGTATGTATTTAAGGCAAGACCAGGATTAGTTCAGAGACTTTAGATCACATAGAGTGCTGTGTGTAAAGTTTTGTTTATGATCATGATGGCAGTGATACTACTCAGTTGACGATCATTGACTAATGATAAAACAGTAGAGGGTAACTTAGCCTTCATGTATCTGGAAAATTAATTTATCTGCAATAGCCCCTTTGTTAAAAAACAAACAAACAAATATAGAGAGGTGCTTGGCATTGAGGCACACTTCTGTAAGTAGAAGTGAAGATCAGGAATTTAAAATCATCCTTATCTACTTTATGAGTTTGAGGCCAGCCTGAATTAAATTGAGATTTTATATCAAATGAGCCAAAAGCAAATAAATAGGTAAATAAAAAATGTGGAGGAGACAGACTTTATTTTATTCCTCCCCACAACTGTTTCATTGAAGAGAGATACTGAATGTTTGTGGATACTTGTTGTATCTTTAGTACAGTGACTGTGCCTTAATCTATAATTTTTAAAATTTATTTTATGTATATGAATGCTGTATCTGCATGTACACATGCATACCAGAAGAGGGCATCAGATCCCATTCTAGATGTCTGCAGTTGCTGGGAATTGAACTCCAGACAAGAGCCAGTGCTTTTAACTGCTAAGCCACCTCTTTAGCCCACAATCTACTGCTTTTTGAGCCAGCAATTGTGAGACCACAGTTACTGTCCTGCTTCTCTGGCAGTGGCCCAACTGATCAGGCTATGGCCTGTCAGGAATTCTGTTCCCTCAGGCGCTGACCCTGCTGCTGCCACTAAAGGTAGCTTTAACTAAATCTCTATCGGTCTATTTATACATAAGACTCAAAATCAAAGGTTGGGGTGAAAACTTGCTAGCTCAGAGAGGCTGAGTAGCAACTAGCTAACATTTTCTCCTTGCTGGCATCTTGCTGGAAGATTCAGGCTTTCACTTCACCAAAACAAAACAAAACAAATCTGCACCATTCCAAATTCCTCCCGACCACTTGATTTGAATCTGTCTCCCGGATGCCCTCTGATGCTCTATGATGACTCTCTGTCAACTAGTTCCTAACTCAATTTCTTGACCCAAGGTTGATTTTATTTAATCAATATAAATACAAACTTACGGTTCACAGTGTGATTGAATATTCCCCAACAGGTACTATCACTAGATTTTACTCACCTTGGGCAATTCTATCTCAGAAAATACAAGTGACATCCCAGCCCCAGGGGAGGAAAGCTCCAGGGCTAAGAATTCAGAGCCTATTCAAGATAGGATTTGCTCAGGGAGGCAATCACAGATCCTCACCAGGGCTGTCCTAGTTCATTCTCCCAGCCATGGGAAAGGTCTAGATATACCAAGAGTAAAAGCTCAGTGATATCTCCAAGGGCAGTCTGACCATTGGGAAACCTCACGTTCAGGACGCAGTTCATAAAATGACACGGAAACTGTAATGTTCTCCGAGACTTAGCATCGTGATGAGAGCCCTGCAAACCTACTATACAGATGTAATAGAAGAGAAACTGCATGTTCTGTGCTCATTCTACAGTGGAATCATAGCTTCTGGCTGCTCCTCTGTTGGGAGGCAACAAAGGCAAATTCACTGGGTCTGGCTCCCTTCCTCTGCACGCACCTTTAGCTGAAGAAGCCGGAGGCTGGCCTGCTGGGAGCAGCTGTCATGCGTAGGCTGGTACTCAGGGTTCTCCATTTTTCCTTCTCACAGATCTCTCCTTCTGGATGCCCACACATGTGACTTCTGGCAGTGCCCACTAATGACACCTCTTCTTGTTTCTGCCTGGGCTCTGAGAAGTGTTGTTTGGGTTCAGGATACTGAGCCAGGAAACAATTTTTTAAAAAGTTTTATTTTATTATTATTATTATTATTATTATTATTATCATCACTGTGGAGAAACCTTGTGATCAAGCTATCAGAGATGCCATTATATTCAGTAGGCAGACACTTTGGGGACCAGCAATTTGTCAGGTCCTGTGCCAGGTTTTGCTGACACAAAGATGAAGATGGAAAGTTCTTTTTATCATCTGCTGGGCAAAGACACACTCAGTGTTGATATCAGGAAAGAATGTTGGACGATCTGACTCTGCCAGGAAAATTACAGAACAGTTACCTCTCTGTCTGAATTTCCTCAGCCACTTAATTAGTGAAGGGTATGGATGGTCCCGTCATTGCCTGAACTGCCTCTCACGTTCAAATATTGGCATGCTTCTGGAATAACTGGTGGCCTAGAGGGAAGACATATGTAGTTACATTGCTCTACCATATGATGGATGTTTTCATTATGAGGCTTAGGGAAGTTGGGTAAAATGTTATATGGAAGGAGCTTGAGTGAATATTCTCAGTGAACATAGATTATGACTCTGGCTTGAAAAGTCCCAAATTGTTTATCCCATTTTTTTTTTTCCAGAACATTCTGGGTTTGAGACAATCACAGGGCTATCCTTATTAGCACCCAAGGGGTTGGTCCAAGATAATGATGATGTTTCTTCAGCTGGATCAGTCTGTCCTGGACCTGTATAACTAAGCTGTGTGTCCATTCATTCTTTCCAATTATCCACATTTGTAAATAAACACATGGAAATTCTTCTAGTGTTATGTTTACCCCAAACTCTGAGTGTTTTCATCACCTAAGAGGTCTGTCTTGCTTTCTCAGATACTCATTTAGCATCTCTTTAGTGTTTTGTGAAAACTATCTGTATATATGCCGCAAGCTAAATCTTAGGTAGTTTTGCTTCCAAAATTTTGTTCAATCTTGGATTACTATCTTCTTGTCATACTCCAACAATCAATTAGAGCACAGCAAACTGTTATGCACTCTACATAGCCACAGGGTTTGGCCCGAGTCCTAAGTCTTGACTCTGCCTTTTTATGTGGGTAGCCCTACATTATCCATTTCATCTTTCTGGTATATGGTTCTTCATGTAGCACAGAGAGTGATGATTTTATTTGCACATATTACAATGAAAGAGTCATGTTGACTCTCAATATAAGAGAAAGAATAAGAAGCGTTAGCTTCAGAATCTGGCATGGAAGAAGATAACTTGCTTCCAAGTGTCATGTCATTATCGTGTCCGTCTGTCCATCTGTCTGCCCCCCCCCCCCCCCGGCTCCCACATATGAGGAGCATGCTAAAGTAGAGTGAATTTAGTCATTTACAAAGGACATGTGCTATGACACAAACTTTTACTTAGATAGAAGAAAAAACTCCACTGACACTCTGGCCCAAAAGGAGCACAAGACAGTAAAACTAGATCAGTTAAAGCAGATGTGGATGGAAAAAGCAAGATGAGGAGGTGGACAGCTGAAGGAGGGAGGAACAGCAGCCTGTGCTGCACATTGGCTTCCTGGGGGCCACAGATTTGATGTTTGCAACTTCCCAGGTATAAGGAAAATAGTGATGTCCGTGATGGAAAACTGCAAAGAGGTCCGCAAGGTCAATGAGGAGAGCAGGTTCAAGGGGACAGCTCTTTAGAAACGGTGGGCTTTGAACCAGGTTTTGAATGGTGTAAGACTGACTTTTGATATTCAAACAGGAGGCAAAGAGATGAAATAGTCTTGCTTTCCAGGGATGCTCTGGGGAGGCTTGGGGTCTTTCCTGCAGGGTTTCCTGCAGAAGAGACTTATGCCCTTTTGGGAAAATCTGAGCTGACAGGATTAACATTGAGGGAGATTGTTCTGGCCCCACACAGCTGCAATTTTCTCCCTCACATATTAGAATTTAGCTTTGGAAAGAAACATGCACGTTTCTCCTGATGTGGGCCACATCTGACTGTCCATTTGGCAAACCTTATCTGAGCAAAGATAAGGTGAGTGGCTGGGTGTGAGGAGGGGAGGAGAGAAGGCTGTCGGGGTATGTGGCCCGGCCGTGTTTTAAGGATGATGCATTCTAATGATCATCCCGGCAGACATTGTACATACAGCTGTGTGAAAATTTCCAAACACTGGTTGCAAACTTTCGACATGTGATCTGGATTAATCAAATTATTTTGTAAAGAGACAGCCATTGCAATCGGTAGCCCCCACACACAACAAGGGTGGTTATATGCCACATTCTTCTGTTTTGGCTTCTTTATGGAGGTGTAATCAGGGAGTCATATTTAATCCATCCCTGTGCTGGGATTAAAGGTGTGAGTTACCACTGTCTGCTCCTCCCAGACTGACTGTGGGTAGATCCCTCTGACATCTCCGACGTTTTGTTATATTTGAAACATATCCCCACAAGTACAAGTTTTGGTTACCGTATTGCATCAGGGGAAAGGCTTCTAGCAGGAAACTGCCAAGGGTCATGCTAGAGATAAATAGGCCTCCAGACTTAGAGACAGCTTTCAGATAAAGGTCAGTGCTCCTAGTACAGAGACATTCTCTAGATAAGGATAAGGAGAGAGCAGGAAATCTCATGGGGTTGAGGGGGGAGGAATTCCTTACGTTGCAGAGAAAGCTGCCAAGCTAAGGTAGATTGCAACCTCTGACCTGCAGGGCCTCCCAGCGGTGGAGCTGCTGATCGGGCCAAGCTTGGCTTCCTATTTGGTTTATGTCAGAGCTCTTCAAAGGTTCAAATCAACACTGAGTCACGCACACATTCGTTTGAAAGGAGGGTTTCCCTACCCACATTCACTATCTTCAGACCCGTAGCTTTCTAACTGCAAGGGAAATGAACATGACCTACTGACATTTCTTCAGAGAAATGTGCACATCTCAAACAAGAACAGAAGCAAGCAAACAAACAAACCAAAAGCTAACTTGGATTGCCCGGGTCTTGCTATTTCTGTGTTGGTACATAGTTATGGAATGCATCTATAACATAGATATTTACATCACTAATTGCCAAGGAGCAAGTGAGGAATATTTGTTGCTGGTCAAACTAGACCCTGTTAGAAAACAACACAAAGTTTCTGAAAAGATCAGGGACCGGTGTCACTCAGAAATGGGTGTTGTGCAAGATGCCCTGGTCCTCAGAAATGCTCTCTTCTGTTTCTCAACGAGACCTAGCTTTGCTTGCAAGTTGTCCTAGCAAAGAGTGCATGTCAAGCCACACAAGGAGTTGGAAGATTCCATTCATTTCTCCTTCTTCATGGTTGTCTATGTGGACACAGAGCTGGGAATCTCTTGAAGCACTTGTAGCTGACTGTTCTCAGAGGGGCTGTTTGTTAAATATCACGGTTTGCTGCTTTCTCCTATGTTTTCCGAGGGCCAAGAAGATGTTTGTCCATCCTTATTCTGAGGCCCAGGGAACAAAAGCCAGAGCCTCGGGAGCCTGTGTTGAAGGCTGACATGACCTTTGACCCCCATTAGTGAGGCTGGGAGGAAAAGAATGAGGGTCTCGCTTCAGTCACTTTTAATGACAGATCTTGTTAGGGTTAAAACAACAGCACTGGGTTCCAGCTGTGACCTCATCTGGGGAGGCACTCAGGCTGTCTTCACTGACAGCCGTCCAAGGTCCATGCACAGCTCCACGCACAGCAGCAGTACCCGGTGACCCTAAGCAATCATCCTGAGTCTGATGGTGACTGAGGGCCCCTCTCTACCTCAAGCCAAGTCCACAGACAATGTTTTCCCTCCTGTCAGCAGCATGTCTTACTCTTCCCGATGCTACCACAAAGGCCCTGATCCAGAATTTTCTTTCATAAAATAGAATCACTGAGAAGGGATACAGGAGGGCCCCGGAGATGGCTCAGCAGATAATGCACTTGCACAAAGCAGTACTGCCTGAGTTCTACCCCTAGAACTCACATAAAAAAGTCTAGAATGGTGACCGGGTCATCCTGGTGCTGGGGAAGAGAGACAGGTGGATTCCTGGGGCACGTGTCCCTTACTCTTGGTGAGTTTAGGCTTCACTTAGCTGTAGCCACACAGGCTCACACAGAGGGAGAGTGAGCATACTTTTTCTGTGCTGTTGGCTGGAATTATGGGCCCTGGCCGAAGTCAGTGGCTTTCAACCTTCCCAATGTTGCTATCCTGTAATACAGCTCCTCATGTTGTGGCCACTCTGAACCATAAAATTATTTTAGTTGCTACTTTATAACTACAAATGTGCTGCTGTCATGAATTGTAGTGTAAATATCTGATGTGCAGGATGGTCTTAGGTGACCTCTGCGAAAGGGTTGTTTGACCCTAAGGCATTGAGATCCTCAGGTTGAAAACGATACTCGAAGGGGTCTCAAAGATTTTTGTCTTCCTGGCTTCCTCCTTTCCTGTTGCTTGTGTTTAAGAGGAGGAATTTGTTGGGGGTGCCTTTATTTACTTATTTATTTTTTTTTGATACAGGGTTTCTCTGTGTAGCTTTAGAGCCTGTCCTGAAACTCACTCTGGGGATCAGGCTGGCCTTGAACTCACAGAGATCCACCTGCCTCTGCCTCCCAAGGCATACATCACCACTGCTTGGCTTTATATTTTTTTGAGATACACTCATACTACACATCTCTGGCCTGGAGATCATGGGATTCTGCTTGTCTCTGCCTCCCAAGTGCTGAGATTAAAGACATAAACCACCATGACTGTATGATTTTGGTTTTTTTGATGTGCCCTTTGGTATTTGGGAGGTGTTTGGCTTCTTCAGTTTCAGTTCTGAAATATATGAGGCCAAAAGGAATAGTCCTTAGAGCTCACCACAGAGTCATCGCATAGATCTCCAGGTGGCTCTGTCCTCTTCTTCCATGTGTTTTCTTATATAAAATGTTCAAGGTTTTCACTTCTGCCCAGCAGGAGGGATGGGGAAAGCACATGTCCTCTCTTCTATCCAGACGCCATCTTGGAGCACTCTGGAGAGAGGGAAACATATCCACTTGTAATCTCACCCCACATAACCCTTGCTTCTGCATGCACATTGTCAACGTGCATAGAATATTTTACAGAGCAGTAGTCAAGGTGTGGAAGCTTCAGTATCCTGTTTATTCCACTTATTGTATTTTAAAATATAGAAAACATTCCTCGTGTTTATAGATTTTACAATGACCATTTTAACAGCCACTGATACTTAATGCTATTAACATCACTACTTAAGAAAGCATTTTTCTAATGGCTATGGTTTCTACATTTTCTTTGCTTTTAGGAACAATACTGAAAAACTAGACTTTTCCTAAACATCTCCTAGGAGAGAATTTCTAAGATTTTTTTTTTTAGGCCAAATGATATATATTTTTAAATTTTATTTTTATTCCTATGTGCATTGGTGTTTTGCCTGCGTGTATGTCTATGTGAGGGTGTTGGATCCTGTGGAACTGGAGTTGCAGACAGTGTGAGCTTCCATGTTGGATTAAACTTGGGTCCTTTGGGAGAGCAGTCAGTGCTCTTAACTGCTGAGCCATCTCTCCAATCCCCAGACGATATTTTTAAAAATAAATTTTGCAATACATTACTGGTACTCACTACAAAAAATTTAAGAATTTTACGCAGTGCTCTGCACAGCAATTGATTCACAATTTTATTCCGTTTACACTTATATTTCTCCTCCGTGGGCCAGTCATGACTCCAGTTAAAATCTTAAGACCTCATTCTGCACAAAACCCTGGGCTTATCCAGACCTACTCCAATGCTGGCCACAGCAAGATTCCATCCATTTGTCTGTTGCTGGGTCTCATCTAACTTAAGCTGGCTGTGAACTCACTGTATAGCCAAGGGTGACCTTACGTTCCCATTACTAATTCCCCTGTCTCTGTCTCCTGAGAGCTGGAAGTAAAGTCATGTGCCATCATGCCTGGCTAATGCAATACTGGGGATCTAACCCAGGGACTCATGCATGCTGGAAAAGTGCTCTCCTAACTGAACCACATGCCCAGTCTACATTAAGATTTCTAAAGATACGTGTGTTGCCCTGAATTTTGGGGGCCTCTTTGGAAGGATGAAAATACTCGTTCTGCTTTTCAGATCCTAGCTTCTTCCCCCTCAAAATCAGAACAAAAAGCTGTCTGGGATTTAGGAGTGCCAACGAATCCAATAAATTTTAATACATACATTCATGATGGAAAAAAGAGATTGATTGCTCACAGGGGATATAGAGGTGGTAAAAAAATTCAGTAAATTTAGTTCGGAAGATGCCTCTCTGAAGGAAGTTAACCTAAAAGGCAGAGGAGTATTAGGAAGATTAGGTAAGAGTGGTAGATTGGGGTTCCAAGAGTGCAGCCACACCTGCTAAAGACTCTGCAAGGGAGGAAAGATCGTCACTTGGTAAAGGTACTTGCCACCAAGCCTGAAGACCTGAGTTCAATCCCCAGGATCCCCATTAGTGAAGGAGAGGGATGACCCCTTCAAGTTGTCATTTGGTTCTCCCATACCATGGTGGCACATACATGCCCACCAATAAATTAATCAAACTGTGGTAAAAACCACCGAAAAGATTCTGTAAGGCTTAGTAACCGATTAAAACTTTATGACTGTGGAGCTTTGGAATGTTTCCCACTTGCTGGAACTGTCTACCTGGTGTCCCCACCACTGCCTTGACCTGTAAATCCCTTCTGTTCCATAATTATAAAACCTTTATGGAACCATTTTATTGCCACTCTGGAACATGGTCTTTGGGACAACTGAATCCATATTCCTGAGCCAAAGTTACTTGGTCTGAGGTCATTTATACTCCTTTCTTTAATGTGAAAGCTGTGTTTTATGTGGACAAAGCGGGGTTAGTTACAACACAGCCTTTCACCCAAAGGCATCACTGCCAAAGAAGCATCAGGCAGAGCTGCTGAGTTGGCTTTCTGTGAACCACTGTCTAGTATCCTCCCTGCCCCCCCCACTCCTCTTCCTCCTCTCCCCTTACCTCCTTTCTTTCCTTGGGAATATTTCATTAAAAAACTGATCTAATGTGAGAAGCAGGATTGTTTTTATGTGTTTGCCTGAATTCAAATCTCTTAGACACTAATGAACAATACTGTTCTTCTGGGAGGAAACGCCTGGAGGCCCCTAACTGATGAGTCCCAGGCAATTCGTAGCTTTTGCAAGGGTGTATTTGGAAGCTGACCACCCTCCTGGTTTCATATGAGCGTCTCCCTATATGAGTGCCCTGGGGGACCCTCTCACGGCCTTTTGGACACCAGCTGCTCATCACCAACACACTGTTTCTGCTTCTATTTCTCCCCTTACTGGGATCCTAGCTCTTACCCACCGAAACCAACAGCCTTTGCTTACACATCATATTCCCGAGCGCTCTACCACATACTAGCTAGTGATCAAATGAATTATCCTCACGAGATAGGCCAATAGTAGCCTCATTTTGCAAAGAAGAAGGTGAGAGATTTGAATCTAGAATTCCCCTCTCTAAATCCGACCTCTATTACTGATTAGCTAATTGTCCCCTTTTCTTGCTTCCTAGAGTCCTGGCTTGTGCTGTGATGTGTGATGTGCACACTTCTTGGTCTTTCCTACCTTTTCATTTTCTTGTGGCAACACTCACAAGTGGCTTTCCTTAAAATTCTTTAGCTCTCCTTTTATTATTATAACCTACGACAGTTGTAATGACAGATGTATACACATTTATCTAAAAACATCCTGATGTATACTATTCCTATTTTTCTTCCAGAACATTCTGCATTTCCACAAAATTGCCTTCAGTTTTAATGGAAATACAACTTTTTTTAATCCTAAAACTTGCTCTAATGGGGGTCTATTGTAAAAATGATTGTGTAACAGAAATGGGATCGTTACATCAAAGCATATATCTATGTCCGTATTTATTGCTTCAACACTCATAACAGCTATGGCAAACTCAAGCGAGGTGTCCATTTAAAGACGAGTGAGTGGATAAAGGAAATGCACATGCACACAATGGGCTATTATTCAGACATAAAAAGAACCAAACCCTTATTATTTTTAGCACCACAGAAGGAACTGTGGGGGGGGGGGGGCATCACTTTAAGTGAAGTAAGCCAGTCAGTAAAGACAAACACTACACATTCACTTGTAGAGACTGGGAAAGTTGGTATGCCAGAAGAAGAAAAAAAATGGTAGTTACTGGAATTAGGAAGGGGAAGAGAGAAGGCTTAGGTAATACACTGGAAAACACAGTTGTGAAGGAAGGGTTGGCATTCACACTTTGTAGTTCAACAGGGTAGCTGAGCCTATGACACTTTATATAGTTCAGAATAATTAGAGACTCAAAGTATCACATGCAAATAATAAATGACTAAGAAGTCAAGATTTTAGCACTGATTTTCTCTCTCTCTCTTCCTCTGTCTCTCTGTGTATGAAATAAAAAATGAATACAGACAACGCTCAGGTAAAAAAGTCTACAGTTAAAGGAATTTTCCAGAAGGAAGCATTCTTTTATAAACACCACTGAGACCAAGAACCAGAGCATAAGCGCATCAGCATCCCAGATGCACCCATGTGTCATTCATCCATATCAAGTGTAGTCATGATTTTGTTTAGATTTATTTCTATTATTTTTAATCATGTGTAGGTGTGAGTGTCTGCAAGCGGGCATGTGCACAAGAGTACAGTGCCTGTGTAGGCCAGGGGTGTCAGGTCCCCTGGAACTAAATTGACAGGAGTAAGATGCCCAATGAGGATGCTTGAAATTGAACTCAGAATCTCTGGAGATTGGCAAGTACTCTTAACCACCAAGGCATCTCTTCAGCTCCTCGACCATGATTTGTAATACCATATGGTAGTTTTTCCTATTTTGAACTCTATGTAAATGGAATCACACTTATGTGCCCCCTTTGCTGTCTTTTTTTCAATAAAGTTTTATAATATTCAAATGCATCCCATTGTTTACAGTTGATTAGTTCTTTTTACTACGTAATGTTCTATTAGGGACTATCCCACAATCTGTAAAATCCTTCAGTGTTGACGGGTGATTTCCATTTTGGGGCTGCAATGTGTAATACATTTTTGAATATTCTTATGTAGCTGTTTTCTGGTGGATTTAACTATTTCTTTTGAGTTTGTGTTTAGGAATGGGATTGCTGAACTGCACATGGTTCATTTTTGTATGTAACTCAGCACAATGATTTTGAGACTTAGCTATGTTCTCTCTCTATGTGTGTGTTTATGTATATATGTAGATATATAAAGATATACTATACATAAGTATAATAAATATGTAATATAACACAATACTTTATATATGGTTAAATAACATAAAATATAAATGTATAAAAATATATAGTAGTTATATATATTTATACACACACAGCTTATCACTCTAATTTAATTAATGAACATTATTCCACTACCACGATATATCATAATTTTTCACCCATTCCTCTGTTAATGTCATTGGATTATTTCCAAATTTGGAATATTACAAGTAAAACTGTTAAGAGCATGTATGTAAAATTATGCAATAATATTTTTTTAAGTAGGAGTTGGGTTGCGGCTGGGTTGCTTAGTAGGTATAATGACTCTTTTAAAGTAACTGTCATGTTGTTTTGGTGGTGGTTGTACTATGTGACATTCTCCTTCTTGGTTTATTAGAGTCTAAGGTCTTCTTCGTAGGGACAAACACTTGCTGACATCAGTCTTTCTGATTTTAGTCTAGTTAACAAGTTTAGTGGATCCCACTGGGGCTTTGCCTTGTACGTAGACACTGATAACCGCAGACTAATGTGAACATTTCTCATGTGTTTTTGATCATACATATCTCTCCTTCAGTGAAGCTCACATCATTCTGAATCTCTTGTGCAAGTCTCATAGCAGACAAATATGACAATATTTTTATCAGTTTTTTGGTGTGTGTGATGGATGTATGTGTGCCAGGTACACCTGCTGTGCACACACCTGTAGACACCAGTGATCAACATGGGGAATGTAATCACTATTTGCCTTATTTTTTTTTTGAGACAAGACCCTCTTGTTTGGGCTAGGCTAGTTGATAGAGACCCCAGGATTGTGTTTCCTGGAACCCCCTCATCTCAGCCAGCACTGGGGATATAAACGTGCTTGGTCATGTCTTTAGCAGAATAGTTTACATAGGTGATCGGATTTGATCTCAGATCTTCGTGTGTGCAACAATCCATTTCCCAGTCCTGTTTTTTGTTTGTTTTATTAGTACCCCTTAAAGAGCAAAAGTTTTCAAAGTTTGAAAAGATTCTATCACTTGTTCCCCCCACCCCCTTCATAGACTGTGCTCTTGATGCCATGTCTGAGAAATCTTTTCTTGCCCTAAGTCTCAGATACTTCCCTTCAGACATTTCATAGTTTGGGGATTAGCTGTAAACTGTAGACTCCATTTTCAGTTGACTTGTATATAATAATCAGCAGGATTGATATTTCAAAAAGAGGCCTGTGTTCTTTTCTATTACATATCAAATTTCATTTTGAAAACAGCTAGCAGGCTTTCCTTTCCCCATTGAATTGCGCTGTCATTTTGTTAAAAGTCAGCTGCCTTATTTCTGAGCTCTGCTCTATCCCAGCAGTGTTAAATGACAGCTCACAGTCTGAGTTCCTGTCTTGCTTTATAGTGATGATTGGCATTCACAAGTCTTTCAGTGATATTCTTTATTAAAACTACTTTGGCTAGCCTTGCTTCTTTGAATTCCTACGTATCTGTCAGTTTTCACAGAAGCATCAATAGGAAGTTTGCTAAGGATCATGTTGAAACCTAGGGAGAATTCGGCCAGTGCTATTTTAACAATGCTTTCGAACCTGTGCAGGCTCTCTCTCTCTCTTCTTAGGCCAGAGGACTTGAAGGAGGAGGGATGAGGTATTTGATACTAATTCTAAACTACGGTCAGCCTCATGATTGCTTGATCGCGGATGAAAGTTGGAGACAACTCTTCAGAAACCCCAGTCTTCTCCTTTTCCCCTTCCCATTCCCTTTTTCTTCTTATACACCCCCCCTTTTTTTTTTTACTGAAAGCCTCATATCATGTCTTCATCCTCATCTATCATCTAAAATGCGTATGTTGTTCTAATTTCTGAAAATGGACTTAATCTGGCAGTGTGTTACAAAGTGATGTACAGTACCACATCACGCAACAGGAACATTAGGGCTTTAGCTAGTCAAGAGAACAATGTTCATTTAGGTCCTGAGATAATGCGACTCATCAGTTCGCCATAAAATTGAGTGAGCCAAGCTGTGAGCAGTCCCTCAAACTTCAAGGTACTGCCATTGATGTTTTTATTTGAATGCAGTGTTAAATGAATCTTTCTATTGTATTCTATTAGTTCAAATTAGGCTTTAAGGTGAAGCATATGAAAATTAAACCTTGTCAGAGACAGTTTGTAAAGAGCAATTCCCACTTCTGCCCACTGTCAGAAATCTGTGGGGAAAATGTTGCTCAGCCAGAGATTTGTAATCTTCCATGGCCACTATTAGAGTCCATGCTGAAGATGACAACAACGTCAAAATGGAAGGAGCCGAGTCTTCAAGTCACCACTTGGAGAACAAATGAGTTGTCCTAACAGGAACAGTCACGCAGAACTTAGCACACAGGATTTCACACAGAAATTAAAGTTCGGTATTAGGGCGGTGGTTTCAGTTGGACGTCTATCCTCATATAAGTGTTTTCCCTTTTCATGGTAGAGCTTTCATGAAGAGAATCAGTAACAGCTTGGGTTGGCTTGCCTCATCAATCAAAATATGTAGAATAAAGACCAAGATTGGCTTAAACCAAGGAAATGATGGAACCCAATGCCCAATGAAGTTTGTTGGAGTCTGTTTTATATATATATACACACATGTATATATATGTTTTGGTGTATAGTAGATTTGGATTAGAATTCTAGCTCTTAAAACTCTTTGCTGGGTCCTGATAAATTCGTGAACTTAATCCATAATATTTATTTTAGCCTTTATATTGGATCCTTTACTCATATAACGACTGGGGTCCTTAGCCCATCATTGTAGCTAGTACTGGGTTTGTGTTTGTATCTGTCATCTTCATTTGCTCCTACAAAAGTATTTACAACCTAAGTGACTAATACTAAACCAATACTAAACACTTTGTCTTACAAAATGTGTCCTTCATTAGTCTTTGTGTTATATTTTTCTTGCCTTGACAGAAAGCAGCTCAGAAAGGAAGGATTAATTGGGGCTTGCTGTTTGAGGTGACACAGTCAGGTGCCTCCATGCTTGTGGATGTGGGAGGGCATAGCGGCAGGTGGCTCCATGATCATAGGTGTCCGAGGCAGCTTGCTCACATCCTGGTAGATCAGGAAGCAGAGGACTAGACTTCATTTTCAGAAGTGGGGCCAGGCCATAACCCTCAATACCCGAACCCCCAGTGACCTGCATCTTCCAGCGAGGCTCCACCTCCTAAAGACTCTACATTTCCTAAAACAGTAGCACCAGCTGGGGACTGAGTATTCAATCACTTGAGTATTTTGGGGACAGCTCACCCATAGACTGTAGCAGATCTGGCTGTGAAGGAGCCTTGTCATTCTAAGTGAGGTGACCAGTGAGCAGGCATTACTCTGGTTTTGCTAGAGAAGGAAGAAAGGAGAGTGAGATGCACGAGTAATCCACAATGGTGATATTTTGCAGAGGCACATGTTCTAAGTGATGGTTACGAGAGTGGTCCATTGTCTTCTGTGAACGTCTCCTTCTCAGAAAGCATGTGAAATGTCTCCATTGTTTATAGATGTATTCTGATATGGTGGGAATCCTTTCCCTGTGCCACACTGCATGATTGAGGTATAGACGCTTGGGAAACTTTACTTAATTACACACAACGTTCTATAGAATTTCCCCCACAGAGTGGGCTTGCTCTGTCAAGTGTTCAAGACCTCAATTTGCTGTTGGCTCTCCCCCAGCGCAGTCATGCGATCAGTCACACCAATTCTCACAAACACCCCTTGCAACAGAGGAATGGTAGCTGACGGCTCCCTCTGGCCTTCTTTCCTCAAAACATGTTTAGAAACGAAATTCCAACCTAGGCGTGGGACTTAACTTTTATGTTTGTTTTGCCCAAGGCACGGACCATGTCAGAGAAGATGGAGACACCTTCACGGCCTGTTAGTTACATCTCGGCAAAGCTTCTCAATGGGCTGTCGGACAAGAAAAGAGCTTCCTGTAGCCATCGTAAATCAACATCACCATCTGTGAGGTCATCGGGATATTTCAAACGATTTTCAGTTCTCATTAGTTGAGGGCTTTCCACAGGCTGGTCCTTATCCTTTGTAACTTTTGCTGTCACGGTCTGAGAAAGCCTTTTGGGGGAGTGACATGATCCCGATGGGCTAGTTGGTCGTAATGAGCCACTGTCTGATGGTGCCCTTTGCTCTTCCTAGCAGTATATGTTGATATTAACCTTTCATGTTGCAAGATGTCGCTTTACTCCTAGCTTCCACCATGGTAGTCTCATTATTTCTAATAGGCTGCGGCAATTAGAGTCTTGGAGCTGTTGGTCACAGACATTTGGAGCAGAGAAGGGCCAGTCAGGGGGAGCAGCCCCTTTTTCTTTATATGAACAATGTGGAGGAGCGCTCAGCCCAAATCTGCACACAGGGAGGCTCAGGGGACCTCCGGCGAGGATGGGAAAGCCCACACCCAGGACTCTCACATGTGCTGTCCTCACACTTGCTGCTGTTTGCATCCAGGTCCCTTTGTGGAGAATGACATGCTTGGCAGATATTTTAGGGCACAGATTTGGATTAAGGATGACTCATTGAACAGAATCGTCAGAAAGTAGATGGATCTGCTCAAAGAGACAATGTCACCTCCACCCCTGATGGCTGGAAAGGAGAAGAGGCTGATGCAGACAGCCACCTGGAGGAGCTCCTGGATCCTTTAAGGATGGATGGATCTGGAAGGGTCCCAGACTGATGCCTGCAGAATTTTGACTTTCTGTAGAACTCCACAGTTGTTGAAACTTAGTGGACCATATGTAAAATGCTGTTCCTTCAAGGTCAGAGCAATTGGTGGAATTCTAACAGCTGAATGGGAAAGGGAAGAAGGAGGAAAAAGTTCATATCAGGGTTAGTTAGCATAAGGAAATCGCGAGTAACTGAAAGCACACGGTGGGTAGGGTCAGCATACGCTTGCTTTACGTGACACCAAGTGCTCCATGGGGAAGTACAACAATCCTAAATTACCTTCCTTTTGTTTTAGACCAAATGGAATTAAAGACTGAGCGATGGACAGCAGCTCAGAGGACTGGCCTGGGCATGTTTCTGGATAGCCCAACTAGACTGTCTTACACGGAGCAAGATTATTTCCAAATACATTTTTTAGAAAGCCCCTATGTTAATCTGACTATTTATAAAAGTAACACTTGGGAAAGTCCCTCCAGTGACTGATGTGCTGCATCCCAGACCCTCTGTGCTACTGAGAATCACCCGTCCTGGCCATGGGGCTGGGTGGTTGTTTTTGCGAGCTCTTCACTTTTGAGACTCATTTAAAAAGCACATTCGCTTCTGCTGGGTTGGCCACATAAATATATGGCTGTTGACACATGAAGAGTTCAGGCTGTGCAATCAACAATCATTGAAATTTCTACATGAATAGATAAGAACTCTCCAGAAAAATCATTGGCCATATTCCGCCCTCATTCCTGTATTCTGCCCTCCCCTCTCCTCCCTTTGTTCCCCCATCCCCCTCCCTCCTCTCTCTCCCTCCTTCTTTTAAACATTTAATCAGCTTGTATTATAAGCAGGCATTGGGGTGGGAGTTATTGATGAGACGCAACTTAATAATAAGATCCAAATATAGGACATCCCATTTATATTTGCAAACAAATGTCTTTTCCGGGCTACTCCTCTGTACCCGTCCCCTCTCCTTTATTCTGTGGCTGTGGAAATAGAGCAAGGCTCACAGCTGTGGGGGCAGGGGGTAACTCTTGAGGTGAAGAGGAGTCTTTGAGTATAGACTGAATTTTTGTTCTTTTCTTTTTTGGAATACTCCCCATGCTCCAGAAGTCTGAGTGCAGGCTTGGGGCTGGCTCCTTTATCGCGGAGGGTCCTGTCCTAGGATATCTCAGCAAGAACAGTCTAAGACCACAGAAGAGGCCATCAGACCAGTGGGCCCAAGTCACTGGGAAAGGAGCTTGGGCTTGGTTTTTTTTTGGGGGGGGGGAATCTTAATCCTTACAGATTTGCATTGTTAAGGTCTGGGCTCATGGATGAGAGAGAAGGAAAGAGGCAAGATGGCTACCCTGCTGCTTTGGGCCTGGGGCGCACAGGTCTCTGAGTCATTAAGTGCTGCTTCTTTAATATGTGCCCCAGATCATGGGGCTAGGGCTAAGGTTCAAGGTCCAGTTGGCAGTGAGTTTACATCATTCGTTAAGGTCTTCATTTTCAAGAGAGCCCTTCCAGACAGTAAGCAGCGAGAAAGTACCATGGCTTGAGAAAGTAAGGACCCGAGCTTCTGAAGCAACTCATATCTTAGCACACCCCAAATCATTATAGTATGCAGAAACACCCACAAAGGACCTACTAATTGCTGGAACAGCACTACAAAAGGGGGTGCTTCTTAGTTTATTCTCTTTACCACCCCAAGTCTTTTTTTGTCTGGTGCTGGGATAAAACCCAAGTCCTCATGTGTGCTCAGCATTCAGTTTATCAGTGGGTTGTATCCCAGGCCCATGAGTATCATAGCCTTTTAAAAAATGTGTATATGCATGTGTAGGGTGTGTGTGTGTACGTGTGTGTGTGTGTGTATGTGTGTGTGTGTGTATATGTGTGTGTATGTGTGTGTATGTGTGTGTATGTGTGTGTATGTGTGTATGTGTGTGTATGTGTGTATGTATGTGTGTGTATGTATATGTGTGTGTATGTGTATGCGTGTGTGTATGTGTGTGTGTGTGTGTGTATACACACACACCTGTACCACACACCTGTACACACAGACAACAAGCTCAGCTCAAGAGTCATCCTCTGGGATGCTGTCTGCTTCCTTTGACACAAGGTTTCTCACTGGCCTGGAGTTCATGAAATAAGCTAGACCAGCTGGCCACGGGACTCTGGAAATCCTCCTGTCTCTGCCTCCCCAGGGCTCTTGTCATCTTGCTTGACTTTTTTTGTGGATGCTGTGGATTTAACTCAGATTCTCATCATATCTGTGAAGCAAGCACTTTGCCAACAAAGCCAACCCCCTCAAGTCCTACCATAATTTTTTATATAAGCATATTAATCATAGATTATATATGTATCTGCCCACTTATTTATCATTTTAGTTTGCTAAGTTTCTATAACACAGTGTCACACACTGAGTGGCTTAAACAACAGAAATGTATTGTTTCCTACTTTTGAAGGTTGGAAGTTCAAGATCAAGATAGCTCTTAAGAACCCTCTCCTGTATTTATTAATGACTATCTTCTCCCTCTGTATGTCTGTGGCCCCGGTTCCTTTTTTTAATAGAAAACTAGTTCTATTAAATTAAAACCACCCATTATTGTATGAGTTCTAGTTATTTATGATGAAAACCTGAAGCCAGATATTGAGGTAAAGATGGAATATTACAGAGAGGAAACAGACCACAATCAATTCTCACCCAGGCAACTTCTCAGGCCAAACACAGTAAGTGCTATCTTTACAGATCCTCAGCCTGGCTGATTGCTTCTACAGAATGCATGACTGTCTGCCTTCTCCTGCCTTAAATATCTTCCTCACCCAGCTGTTTCACTTCTGGGCCCAACTCTGTATCATAATCCTAGTGTTGGGATTAAAGCTGTGAGATACTACTGCTTGGCTGTTAGGCCTTGAACTCACAGAAATCTAGAAAGATCTCTGTCTCCTGAGTGATGGGATTAAAGGCGTGAGTCACCACTCTCCGACCTTCATGGTTTTAACTGTGGGTGATTCTGTTCTCTGATATTCCAAGGTGATTTTATTAAATATACAATATATCACCACAATCTATTTTATTTCATTTGGCCTTAGGAACCTCTTTAAGGACACAATTTCCAAATACAGTTCCTGAGGTACAAGGGTCTAGGGTCTGCCTGTATGTATAAATATTCAGGGGAACAATTTATCCCATGAGATTATATACCTGTATACTCACAAGCCTATCTCTCTCTGTCTGTTTCTGTCTGTCTGTCATCTATCTCTCTATCTCTTTATCTCTCTCTCTATCTATCTATCTATCTATCTATCATCTATCTATCTATCTATCTATCTATCTATCTATCTATCTATCTATCTATCTATCTATCCATCCATCCATTCACCCATCTTTCTGTTATCATGGTACCAAGAAGGGACCTTAGAAGAAACTAAAACAATTGCAAACGCTTGACTTCATTAAGTAAGTGGCAAATACAGAATCAGGAGCTAAAAGACCTCCGACTTTGCCTGGGCACAGAGCATTTGTGGATGCTGCCATTGATCCTAGCTCTGTAGTCTTTAGAGACAACATTTGTTTCTCACAGCACTGTATGTCTTGGAGTAGTGAATGGCTTGCTTCTTTTTATATACAATCAAAATTACACAGTTACTAAGAAAAGTCAAGTTCAAGAATAGGGGACCATGAGACAAAGAGTGAATTATGGAACTAGATCTGAAAGGAATTCAGTCACATGACTGTACTGTGCACACAATGTTGGTGATAATTCAACAAGAGCCACACGGAGAATTTTCCTAATTTACAAGACAGACCATGAAGGGTTTTCTCTCCCAAGTATTGTGCCCATAAATGGCCAGATTGTGAGGGACCTTTGTCTTGGCATGTTAATAGTTAGCTTGTGCCAATACACAAGGTTGAAGGAGGGCTTCAGAAAATAAAATTAAGTATGTTACGGTGAGCTACTGTTTAGAAGTAAATTTGGTGGTGAAGGAGCTGGCTATGCGGTGCTTGGCTCTCTGCCCTAGAAGAACTCCAGAGAACTATGAGTACCTTATGGAGATCCCCTTTTTCTCCAAAGTCTGTTTCTAAGAGATGGAAGACATTGCTTAGGTCTGTTTCTAAGAGATGGAAGGCATTGCTTAGTTCAGTTTCAAGAATCTCATGATGAACTGGGATGATGTCCTGGTTTTGAAATCCCTACAGTGGTTTGAGTTTTGAATTATTTGATGCATGGAGAATTTCACTAGGAGAAGCTGAAGTGGGGAGTTTCATCTTCCTCTGCCTCTGGCTGGATGGCCGCCATCTAGTCAAGTCAGGCAGTGTATCCTGCGGACAGATTTCATTTAAAAGTGGCTTAAAATTTGGTCCTTGAAGAAGTCTTCCAATTTCGGCATGTAAACAAACCTAGTACCAAAACTGTTACATGCAAAATGCCTGTTATCACACAGTGCTGAGAGAGGAGACAAGGTATTTGGGCAAGGAGAGACATAGATAGATAGATAGATAGATAGATAGATAGATAGATAGATAGATAGATAGAAAGATAGATAGATAGATAGATAGATGGATAGATGGATGGATAGATAGATGGATAGATAGATGGATAGATGGATGGATGGATGGACGGACGGACGGACAGACAGACAGACAGACAGACAGACAGACAGATAGATAGATAGATAGATAGATACAGAGAAACAGAGAGACAGAAACAGAGAGGATGGGGTTATCAGGGACAAAACGATAACTTTTTAATGGCAGAAAGAGGACTGAGTGAGAGACACCGAGGGACCCTGGGCACATTTCTTCCTACAGCTCAGACTAAATGTCTTAGTCTGAGTCCCCAGCCACTCAGTCATGTTTCTGAAGCAAAACATTCAAGCCTTCAGCAGGACAGCACTACTCTGCTTGGGAATGATCGTTTACTATTGATATATCACTGTGCGTGACTGAGCGTGGCTGTGCGTGGCTGTGCCTGTTATGTGGTTCGGGCTCTGTGTGACTCCAGGCAGTCCACCAGGAAGAAATTCCTGAGGTGACAGGGATAGCAACCATGACCCCAAGTAAGTGTTTTCTTGACTCTTCTCACTTGTGGGATCTCCAAACACCCCTTGTTTATGTCTGGTAACCTCACAGACATCTCTTAGGTCTTTATAAACAAAAGAATACCACAGCCTGAGAGAAAACACCCGGCATTTTCCCTTTACACTGCCTAGAAGTCCGCTTGAAACTGTTAGCCAGAATGTCACACAGAGCCTGTATTGCCACTGGTTGTAGATGGGGAGACTGCCCTGTGGAAGAGTAGCATGCTATTCATCTGCTCATGTCACATGGGCTATTTGCCACTTATTCTAGCATCATTTATTGTATATATTGATCAAGGTCCTTGAAGGATAAGCCAGAAAACAACAGCAACAAAGCAAAACCAAACAGACAAGGCCAAGAATGATGTACAGATCTGGCTCCTAGGTTCTATTCTCTAAGAGCACACAATCCACCTGGAACCCCCTCTGTTCCTAGGTTACAGGACAACACACCAAGACAGCCTGAGGATATTTTTAAATGGGGCTGACATCTTTCTGACTATGTAACCTGTAGGACTGCATCAGGAAAACCTCTTGAGATTCATTCAGATAGTAAGTTGAAAGATCAGCAATATTTGCACAGGCTTGTGTGGAAGGAGAAGAAGCATCCATCCTATGTTCCCAAGGAGAGAAATGACACATGGTAGAGATGCACAGGGGACCAATGGAAACCAAGTGTTTGAGTAGCAAAAGACCAATTTACCAGGAGTGGATAGTAGGTATAGGTGACCCACGGGACTAAGACTGGCAAGGTGGATAGGAATCATGTTAGGGAGGTTCTTAAGGACTCTTATTTGATTTGGGTTCCCCCCAATGCAGGGCGATTTCATTTCCCATCTTTACTTAATTATATCTATAAAGATATTATTTTCCTAAACATTGATGCTACATGTAGACATGAAGTTGGGGATTGCAGATGAGGGGAACCTAGGGCTGAACATGAGCTGCTTTGGATCAGGCAACAAGAAAAGACCTTTTGAAGGATCATAAAGGAGTGGGGAGCTGATGGGGGCTAGGAACAAAGGTACTTAAAGTTGTGAAGTCATCAGTCAGGAAGACCAAGAATTAAGACCTTTAGGCTTGCTTAGAAAGAATAACAGCTTATTTATCTTCTTTGGTGTGAACTTTTTCATCAGGAATGTGGTTGAGCTATAAGTCTGGGGAGACAAAATCAGAGCAAGTTGTATAACTGAATCCACTCAACTGAGATTCGACAGTTTGCCCATTTTTTGGCCAAACTGGGCCTGGCAATAGACAAAGAGTCAGCTGAAATTTGTGTGAACATTATTGACGGCCCATGACATCTATGAATCTTTGTCTTCCTCTGATAAAAATCACTTGAGAGCATAGACGCCTAGGGGAGCCAGTCATACCCAATATTCAAAGTTTGAACAGTTTGCTTGGAGTCCCAGGAAGGGTGAGGGTTACATTTGAAGCGGCATAATTGGAAAACAGTGGGATTTCTTCCATAGAAACTTTTAGGTCATCTGTGTTCTTAATCCCAACTGTGACAGTGGTCAGGCTCTGAGCACAGGATTGTTGCAAAACTAAAATTCATGAGAGTGGTTGTGAGTATGCCTTCACTTGAATATTCATGAGAATGGTTGTCCATGTGTCTTCACTTGAATATTCATGATGGGTGGTACTGATGTGAGACTCTGTGGTTTTCACTATTCCTAGAGAATCTGCTGGAGCAATTTCAAGTCCACACCAACTTCTATATGTCTCTTTACAATAAGGAAAGAGAGTCAGGCTTTGGTGCCAGGAGACCAGGGCTTTTTCGAATGAGCAAATTGTTTACAGCTGTGTATTTCTGTACCCATCAGCCTCCCCAGCTTTGCATACAATTACCTTGGCTTTATATTTTGGACAGTATCACAAAAGACTCTAAAAGCCACATTAATTACTGCCTGGTATGTCAATTCCAGGCATATCTTTGTTCTGCCCTCTGGTCCTCCACAGAGAAGATAAAGGTTGTCTCTTTCCCTCCAGTGTGGAGACAATGAGCTAGCTGCTCCCGCTGTCTCGAGGGACCCTTGTGAATGGTAGTGCGACTGTCCTGAGTTTGAAATCTTGAAAGCCCTAGGCTTGGAAAATCTCTTGGTCTGGGATAGTGGAAGAAGTTGTCACTTAGCAGAGGTGCCAAGTGGCACCTAAAAACAAAGGAAGAACTTGGAGGAATGAAGTAAATAGGGAACAAGAAATCATTAGCCCTGAGAGAACGGTGCTGCTTTGCAGTCACCCAGCCCTGATGCCTTCTTTTCCTATGGCCCAGGGAAGCTATACCACCTTCCCTGAGGAGGGACCTTTGGGGGTCTGGGCCTCCCTGCAAGGTGGGTGTTGGCAACCTTGAGACTTTCTGGGAACACTTATGCTACTTTTCTTAGGAGACTCTAGTTTGTTAAGTCAAGATACAGCAAGGAAAATTTTAACAAGAAAACTCGGGAGTTTCTACCTTCAGCGCTCTTCACTGGCTCTATCGAAAAATAGCCATTCAGCTGCAGTTGCCAAAGGCAGGAAACTTGGGTTCTAATTCTTGTTACTATTCTTTCTGGAAAGACTTGAGCTCTACGCCCCACTCCCCGACCAGAGTATCTATTGCCTGTCCCAACCCTCACCAAAACTGTTCTCAGCCTACCACCTGCCATTTATCTTCCTGACCAAATTTAGGAATTTGGTAGAGGGGGATCCCATGCCACAGTCTGTCTGTGGTCAAGGAACATTAGAGCATTTCACCTATATGAATCCGTTTAGTGTAAATCTCCCCAAACCAGCTCTTTTATAATCCCTCCACTTCCTCTTTAATATCTATTATTATTGTTACATCGGGCATTAGCTGATTACAATATTGGGTCAGAAATAAAATCTAGAATGCTTAAATCTTATCGTTTGGACTTATTGCTATGCCTTGCATCCAAAGAACTTTTGAATACATCAGAGCGGTGCTTGATGAGTCATCTTCCAGCTCCATGATGAATAAATGCACAGCAAAGAAACAGAAGAGGATTTGCTAACTCACATGCACAGATTGTCTTTGCTTATCATTATACTCCAAAGAGATAAGTGTGTAGCGATAATCAAAGGTGACTATGAAAAGAATGTCTGTCAGTGTGTATAGATATTGTTTTAAAAGTTATTATTACTGTTGTTGTTTTTGAGATACGAGTAGCCCAGGGCATTCTTCAACTTGCTGCATATGTCCCCATCTGCCAATTCCAAGATCCTGAGGAGGAAGTTTGATTTCTAGGAGACAAAGATAAGGACTGTTCTTCTGTGTTTTAGCCACTAATAGGAAGCAGTCTTGCCTTAGCAAAGTCAACGGACTCAATCTCTCATCCAGTGAGGCACAGCGCTTACACGCTTACTAAGAGGGGCGAGCACACAATTCCCAGTTACAAGTAGTTTGCAACGATACCCGGATGACACTGTTGTGCATTTAGGATCCAGACGAATTCTTATCTGCATTGATTTTAGTCTTAGGAAGCATATTGGTGGGCAAGATTGGTGCTGTGAACATGAGCTGAGCTCCAGTTATGGATATGGCTGATATTAGAGATTTGACACGTATTTCAGTTCTTACATTTCACCCCAGCTCTGAAGAAGTGGGCAGTGAGATGACATCAGTGCTTTTACATAGTTAGAAGAAGAGGCTAGATAGACTGAGTAAATTCAGATCTGATTCCTCAGACCATACAAACTGAGTCATCAAAGAGAAAGCAACATTAAAGGGAAAGCAGAGAAAATATTAAAAAAGAGCCGGAAATATTAAATTGGGACGCTCTGATATTCCTTGATCACAGACAGGCTTTGACATATAATTCTCTCTACTCGATTTCTAAATTTGATCAGGAAGATAAATGGTATGTGGTGGGCACAGAATAGTGTTGGGTGGGATGTGGGCAGGGAGAAGGTACCCTAGGCTGTGTAGTAGTGGGGGTTTCTTTGGTCCTGGGCGGCCAGAGGTCCGAGACCCACAGACCTGCTGTGCCAGACTACTTAGCCACCCGCCACCACCGCTGCTGTTAAGGCCCCCAGAAATGACTCAGACACTTATATTTACTTCATGTTGTTTGGCCCATGGCTCAGGCACATTGCTAGCTAGCTCTTACATCTTAAATCAACCCATTTCTATTAATCTGTCTGCCACGTGGCCTGTGGCTCACCTGTGCTCCTTACATGTTGCTCCTTTGAGCTTCAGCTTGGTCTGTCTCTGACTCTGCCCTTCCTTTCCTACCTATTCTAATTCCTCCTCCTACTTCTTCTATGGTGCCTGCCATGGCCCAAAACAGCTCCTTTATTTAAAGATTGAGATTCACAGTGTACAGAAAGGCATCCCAACATCACTTCCCCCTTTCTGTCTAATCAAAAAGGAAGGTTTCAATTTTAACATAGCAAAATTACATATAACAAAATAGCTATCAAGCAAGAATTACAGTTACAATATCTAGTATATTTGTATTTAGCAAAATTAAAGAAAATACTCTATCATCTACCTTATCTTTATGAATCTAAAGTTTCATATCCAATACACCTTTCAAATGACTAAGAAAAATTGTACCTATAACTATCTAATCTTCAACTACATCAAAGACTACAGAAGGATATATTTACCCAAGTAAACCAGAAGTGCAAGTGACTTCTAAAATCTAGAAAGGACAGAGATGACACCTATCTGCCTGGACAGTCACCCAAAGTTCCTTTATAAAGTTGGGGCATCCATCTTCAGCCTACAGGCCCAGAGTCTCTTTTCATTTCAGTGAAGCAGGAAATCTGCTTTGCCCATTCTGGCACAGTTCCTCAGTTGCTTCTCCTCGAGTCCTGAAGAATGTTTGACAGTTTTCTCTGTAAAGCAGGAACCTGAAGGACCATCTCAGCTTGTTCTGCCAAAGTTCAGAGGTCATTTTCCTATGGAACCTGCATGTCCAGTTTAAACAGCATACTGTCAAGTAGTCAATATAAGAACAGGTTCTTGTCCAGTGGCCAACCATTGCCACAAAGAGAGTAGACTCCATATGGAGTTTCTTCGATGCCCATTTTCCTGTTGAAGAAGATTGGTGCTGCCAGGAACAGACCTGCCTCACTGTCCAGAAAAGTTCAAGTTCTCAAAACATTTCAAATGCCATACTCTGTAGGTCTTAGAAGCATCCGAAGATTACCTATCCAATTGAAATATATTTTTGTATACCTAAAATCCTAACTAATCTAACTATAAGTTTGATTATCAAAGGTGACTATTAACCTTCATTTCTTAATTACATTACAATTTCAAATCAGTTACATAAACATCATACTTAAACAAGAGTAGAAAAATACACACAGCATAACAAAATTGACATTAAATTTGTATCAACAAACCAAAATCCACACCAATGTAAAACATTTTGAGATTAACAGCTGATTTTCTGATCTAAGTAAATTCAATAATCTAATTTTTTAAAAAATTATTTACATGCCATATCCCCTTTTTCTTCTTAGAAAGAGATTAACTATGAGCATTAACCATTTATAATGAAAACAAACATCTAGAAACAATATTTGGGGAATTTGGGCATAGTTATCCATTACTACTTCCTGCTGACTAAGGGGCGTTGAAAATCTCACAGTTGTTGAGACTCGATCAGTCTGCAGCTCTGAAGCTAATATGGCCATCTCTTCCCATCAGGTTTTTTCAGGGGGTCTTGGTTGATGAAACCATATTTGCCTGGAAGCAATCCACAGGTTCTCATCTTCTGTGGAAACAAAAGAAGAACTCTTCCAAAGCAATAAATCCTTAAACACAAATTTCAAAATCAAAATACCTTTAAAATATATATTCTTGTTTAACTTAGTAGCCTTTGCATTTGCAATCCATTGTCTTTCTGCAGTTAGCTCATTAACAGTTAAAAAATTAAAAGAAAACACAATAATAACCAAAATCCAGATTTTGTGTCTATTTTCCATCTTTACGTGGCTTATTATATTTTTATTACTCTATTTCTCTTTTTAAAGACTTTATCCTCTTTCTATTCTCTCTGAAGACTATGTACCTTTTACACATATTGTAACCCATTTACAGGTTTTTCTTTTCATCTAAATCTGTTTTATTAATCATCTTCTAACCACAAGAGCTTTTAAAATATACTATCTTAAAGAACTGCATAATTTTTGCCAAGGAAGCTGAATCAGTAAGTTCTCTTAAAGGGACCACGTCTCTATTTGTGGCCAGCGAACAGAGCAGACTAAAGAAAATGCTGCTACTAAGAAACTGTCTTTGTTTCCTTTTTGTTCAAAATAAACAGAAACTTTAAATCAATCACATGCTACTGAGTCTTTGTGAGATTTCAGGAACCCGCCTGATTGCAGCTTACACTGCCTGCTGCCAGTCCGCCAGCGCCATTTTGAATGTGACCCGGACAACACACTTTCTTTGTACAATGACCAGCTTCGTATACACAAATTGGAAGCTGCCTTTGCTCAGTTTCTGATCTAAAATACTCTTTAAACTTTCTCAGGCTTTCAGTGGATATTCGGCCCACATTGTGACGCCATCTGTAGTAGTGGTGGTTTCTTGGTCTTAGGCAGTCAGAGGTCCGAGACCCACAGACTTGCTGTGCCAGACTACTTAGCCACCCGCCACCACCGCTGCTGTTAAGGCCCCCAGAAATGACTCAGACACTTATATTTACTTCATGCTCTGTGGCCCATGGCTCAGGCACATTGCTAGCTAGCTCTTACATCTTAAATCAACCCATTTCTATTAATCTGTCTGCCACGTGGCCTGTGGCTCACCTGTGCTCCTTACATGTTGCTCCTTTGGGCTTCAGCTTGGTCTGTCTCTGACTCTGCCCTTCCTTTCCTACCTATTCTAATTCCTCCTCCTACTTCTTCTATGGTGCCTGTCATGGCCCAAAACAGCTCCTTTATTTAAAGATTGAGATTCACAGCGTACAGAAAAGCATTTCCACATCAAGGCTGGGCACAGAGGCATGGAGCTTTCAGCCCTGTTTTGGTCCACAGAAGCAGTGCAGATCTAGCCCTTGGATCATTCTGTTGAGTAATTGTGCATGACCTTGACGGAGGGTGGGAGAGTCAGAAAATACATATTTAGAGCACTGAGCCAGAGAGGACAGAGATGACTCTGAAACACATCAGCTGCTGTACCACGTCATTTTGAGATGGAGAGAAACGGGGTGTTCAGTATTTGGGGGTTGCTGTTGACAGCTGGTATCAGAAAAGGTATAAAAGTGAGTGTGTGTACCTACACAGCCACGCATACATGTGGCCAATAGCATCCTCCCCAAGAAGAAAAAAAAATCCCCACAGAGTAGAATCCCTTTTTTCTAGGGCTGGGTGTCTACTTTGGAATGTGAAGATGTCAATGGTGCTAGATCTGCTTAGCTTTTCCTTCTGTGAATGTTTGCCTGCATCTAGCCTCCCTCACCTTTCCTCTTGTGGGCTTCAAAAGGGTGTCCCATGGGGTCATTTCTTTACACTGATAGGTTACTCGGGAGCTTGCGCTGCTCTAGTGACTGACAAGAAAGACGTCAGAACCTACCAGTGCCTCAAGATCAGTTGATGTCGTGGGTCAAGAGCAACCCAGAAAGATGACCATGGTGCTGGTAATAATGAAAATAAGTAAAAGCAGACCAGGCACACAATGCACTTCAGAGGCCATGGAAGACAGAAACGATTAGCTGAGCAAGAACTTCCTAGGTCAGGAAATGTAGTATGAAGTTTCTGACCCAGCCTTTCAGGCCTAGCCCAGAGGTTCGGAACTGCTCTCTGGCCTGCTGCCACAGCAAAAGGTTTATATTAATTTCATGTTGATGGACCTATGGCTCAGATGTGGGGATATGTTTCAAATATAATAAATAAAAGTCAGAGATATCAGAGGGATCTACCCACAGTCAGTCTAGGAGGATCAGACAGTGGTAACTCACACCTTTAATCCCAGCACAGGGAATATCCAGGAGTGGTGACCTACGCCCTTAATCCAATCTGAGTTTGAGGTCATTTTGGTTTACAAAGGAGTTCCAGGCTTCCAGGCAGGTAGTGGTGGTGCCACACCTTAACTGAGGGAAGAAAGTATTTAAGGCAGGCATAGAAAGACAGAGAAGGCAGAAGAAGTCAGGAGGAGTGAGGCTAAGGAAGATGGAAAACAGTTGGGTGAGATCTGACTGTGGTGTTTCCTCTCTGATATCTCCACCTTTACCAGAAATCTGGCCCTGAGTTTCCTTCATTTGTGCAACACTCAGATATATTGCTAGCTTGCTCTTTCATCTTAACTTAATCTATTCCGTTAATCTGTTTAGCATGTGGCTTGGAACATTTTCTCAGAGCAGCATGGTTGTCTTCTTTCCACTGCTTGTCTCTGTTGGTGTCTCTGCTGGTGTCTCTCTCTGCTCTTCCTGTTCCCAGACTTTTCTTAGTCTAGTAACCTCACCCACACTTCCTGCCTTCTGGCCAGTCAGTGTTCTTATTAAATCAGTAGGAGAAACAAATATTTAAAATGTAATGAAATTACCCACTATAAGGAAAGTATGCTTCTCATCCACAAAAGGGCCAGGGATGGGGGCAGAACAAATCCTCAGGTCTGTAATGCTGACCTTGGGACATGGGCGTGTTCTATGGCATAGACTGCATGGCTAAGCCTTCTTACTATCTGTGTGACTTACTTTTGCTTTGACTGTGACAGAAATACCTAACAACTGAAACTTGCAGGAACGTTTATTTCATCTCACTGTTTCAGGGAATATAGTCCATTATGATAGTGAAAGACCCCCGGGGGTGAGGGACCCCTGAAACGGACCTTTCCTCAGGAAGAGACCCCCTGGGACCCAAGAAGGACCGAGTCACAGATCAGATGCAAACAGCACGAGGTTTAGTTTTTTTGAATAACACAGGTACCTGTGGGCAAAACAAGTCTCTCAGTCCCTCTAGAAGACTTGCGAGCCCAGCCCTTTGTTCAGGGCCTTTTTATAGGGTTAGGGGAGGCAAAAGTGTGCATACAGAAGCAGAAGCATAGTTACAAGGTTTCTATTGGCTGGTTTGAATGAAGCTATTCTGTTGAGGGGGTGAGGGCCAGGCCACCACCTGGCCTGCTGTTTATCTTTCTGGGAACTCTGTCTTCTATCTTTCTCTGGAACTTCCCCGGGTCCTTGACTGGGGCCAGCTCACGTAGCCATGTAACTCTTATCTTTCTTCCCCCTCTGCCCTGCTGACACTGTGAAAGCTTTTATTATTAAGTTTTGCAGAGATGCTGGTGTCTCCAGTATCAGAATGCATGTCCCAGGGTTTCTTTAAGAGCAGATGTACAGGTCACAGGGGAGTCAGCTTGTCCTTGGTTGGGGAGTGTCCGGCAGGCTTCTGACTGCAGCTCCCCCGTCCCTGGGCCAAGGCACCTGGTGCTGACATGTCTTAGACAAGTTTCGTTACTTCTTGGGCAGGAGGGAATTGCTAAAACAAGGGGGCTGCAAGCAAAGGGAGGAAAAGGGAGGGGGGGTCTTACATTAGGGATGGTTTGGGGGTAGGACTTGCCCTGTGATACTTGGGTTGAGCAATTTACAGCTGCTCACATCTTGGCAGAGACAGGAGGCAGGCATGGTCTGGAAGTGTGGCTGGGTTATGACCCTCAAGGGCCATCCTCAGTACCCTTTGTCCATCAGCTAGACACCCATGGCTCAAAGATTCTATAGCATTCCAAAAATTACTACCAGCTAGGGGCCAAGTATAAAAATGCATGGGAACATTTCACATTCAGGCAATCCCACTGTCACTGAAGCTATTACTCTCACATGGACTCCTTTGGGAAAGTGTATTACTTAACTGTGACAAAACACCTCAAACAATCAACATCATACCCCCCCCCCCATAAGTCTGAGAGGTGGAGGCGTGGCTCAGTGGTTAAAAGGACTGGCTGTTTTTCCAGAGGACCGGAGTTCAATTCCTAACACCCACATGGCAGCTCACAAATGTCTGTAATTCCAGTTCCAGAGGTTCAGACACCCTCACACCACTGCACATAAAATAGAAACTCAACACAAGTTCAGTTTAGATCACAGTGAAGCAGGATCCTGTGGTAGAATGTATGTGGTGAGACTTGCTTATGTCATAAATCAGAGAGCAAAAGTGTCAGGCCCCCACAGCATCTTTTAAGAGGACACCTTCCACGGCCCAAGGACCTTCTATAAAATCACTTAGGATTAGTGACCATTTGAGCTTTCTGTCTGCTCTGATTGGTGAGTGGCAATGTTTTAAAGGTTATATTGTCTGTCTTTACCAGCCAGATGACTCAACATTCAGACGTACTTGTTACAGAGGTTCCGGAGGCTGGCAGTGGTTTCAGCCTCTGGGTTTTAAACCAGCTTTCTCATGTTTTGACAGCACTGTGTGGTGGCAGTGTCTGGAAGTCAGAAATGAAGCTTATTGAACATTAAGATGGGTGTGTCTGTGCTGGGTGGTGTCTTTCTTCCCACAAGTAATGTGTTTTGAATTGAAGACATTCTGTGGTCAAATGGCCCCCGGGAACATGCGCTAGAGGCTGCTGAAGACTTCTTTATGTAATGGCGCAGAAAAAAAATTTCCCAAGCTGGAAATAATCTTGAAGTAAAATTTGAAGGTCTATCAAATTCTCTGCAGAGCCCATTCATGGCAGAGGCACAAGAGGCCTCATACTGCAGAGACATTTACCACCCAGGCCAGGTGAAGTGAGGAGGTGGAGCCTCAGCACAGAGCAGCCCCAGACTTTACCTAACTTTAAACAATTTAGCTTAGGATGTTTCCAGGGCAAAGACTTGACTGTGCATATGTAAATGTAAGCCTATTCACTCCATATTACCTTTCCTCTTAAAATGCCCTTTCCCTGTGGAATATTGCTTCCTTTTCTCAAAACAATAGGGCTAAGGCGATTCTGTATGTTTTTGAAATGTTTTTATAGATCTTTTAATCATTAATTATTGCATTTGTCATAAAATCTATAAATTTGGCATGAAAAGGAGGAAGGGGTGTAGTCAAATGATGTATGGTAGACACTGGCTGATTCTGTTTTCTTTGCGTAGATCACATACATGGCAGTTTGGGGACCAATGGCTGTGTGGAATCTGACTCCTCAAGCTTTCGGGTGGAATACATGCCCTGAATTGGTTTATTTGTCTCCCCGGTCACTGTGATGGTTCTGAGTGGACACAGACTTAGAAAACTCGATTAGAGGGAATCTCAGGGTTCTGCTTTGAATACTGTGCCAACTCCCTTCTTTCTCCTGCTGGATGTAAGTGAGGAATCACACAGTCTGGAGACCTGTTCATAGTTATTTTAGAACAACAAATGGTCTAGGTCAGAGACTAGAAAAGAGGAAACTAGAGGCCGAGGTGCCTTGTTAAACTGCAAAATCAAGCCTTATCCGAAGACTCTGGACTTCACAGTTACAAGAACGCATACATTTCCTTTACAGATTCCACTCAAATAAGGTTGGCGTTTCTATTATTTGTAACAACAATGAAAGATTTGTGGCTTATTCATAAGACAATTGTATAATAACCCCAAAATACCAAAGACTGGGTACTGATGTCTATGTGCTTCATGCCAGCAAGCTGAGAAAACCCCAAGTCCTGTGTCTGTTCTCCTGCTGAGCCTTGGTTTTGTCTCCATTGCGCAAGAAGGAGGCTGGGCTTGCTGAAGCTGTAAGATTCCCTGAATGCAACCTTCTATCCTATCTGTTGCACGCAGGCTTCTGCTCCTGACAGGTCTTCCCTTTCAATTTCTGGGTGCAGTCCCAGAAGTTAGCCTGTCTCTCACCCCTGTCCTCTTTCTCTGCTCCAGTATGAGGATGCTGTTGATTGGATGTTGATCAGTGATTATCAAGGGTTCATCTGTCATAAGTTTGGTCCAAGGCCTCAGAGGTGATAAAGGAGAGTTGTGGAACCTTTAAGAGTTGGGTCCCTGGGTCCACTGCTCTCAGAAGGGATCAAGGTTAACCTGTTGTGGAATATTAGTTTAAGATGCGCTACATTTGTTAATGCTGTGGAACATTTGTTTAATGATGCAAAGATGTGCTGCATTCTTTATGTTGCCTTTAACTCTGAAGTTACTGTGTTACTGTGCCTGCCTGAAAGACTCTCTTGATGTAGTCAAGAGCTGACAGGCCAATAGCGAGGCAGGAGAAAGGATAGGCGGGGCTGGCAGGCAGAGAGAGTAAATGGGAGGAGAAATTTGGGAAGGAAGATCTGGAGAAAAGAAGGGGCCATCCGGTTACACAGACATCCAGCCGCACAGTCAGATACCGAATATGAAGGAAAGAAAAAAATACACAGAAATAGAGAAAGATTAAAGCCCCGAGGCAAAAGGTAGATGAGATAATTTAGTTTTAAAAAGCTGGCTAGAAACACGCTAAGACTGGGCATTCATAAGAAGTAATAAGCCTCTGTATGATTTATTTGAGAGCTGAGTGTCAAGCTCTCAAGAGCCAAAAAAAGAAAGAAAACAACCGTAATAAACCCAACAACAACAACCAACAATAGTACCTCTCAGGTGACCCTATGGTAGTTGTTTGCTTTGAGATAGCGTCTCATTAAGTAGCCCAGGCTAACCTCAGACTCATAATCTTTCTATCTCAGACTCCCAAATTCTGGGATTATAGGTAAACCTCCATGTCTGGCTCATAATAATTCTCACTAATGGCTATTTAAAAAGTACAAGCCTGTTTCTGCCCCTGCCCCAGTCTCTGCTAGTTTAAGATGTGGCTCTCTGCTCCCACAATGCTCCCGTATGGATGTGATGTCTACCACCTTCCTCAAAGGCCAAAACCATGGAGCAACCTCATCTTGAAATGCTGAGTTTCTTAAACTGACCTAAATAAATGTCATTTCTTTGCAGCTAAACTGCCCTGAGTATTTGTTATTGCAACACAAAAGCTAATTCACAAAAGATGCCTCATCAGTTCTTCTTCCTAAAGAAACACTTCTTTTCACTTTTCTCTTTTCCATACTTAGCAGCATGACTCATGTCCATCCTTCTGCATGTTCCCTGAATCCCCTTAGGCTGCTTGCTCCTTCAAAACTAAATATCCCCAGAGTCTTTGAAATTAACCTCCATTCCTCACCAAAGCAGCCTTGAGCTAATTGCACAAACTCTAGCTAGCATATAATAAAAAACCTAGAGCCAGATATTGGGGGAAATCTGGAATATCAGAGAGAGGAAACAGACCACAGTCAATTCTAATGCAGGCAACTTCTCAGGCCAAACAGGGTAAGTGCTTGAGGGTCCTCAGCCTGACTGGTTGTTTCTACAGAATGCATGACTGTCTGCCTTCTCCTGCCTTAAATATCTTCCCTGACCAGCTGTTTCACTTCCTGGTTCAACTCTGTATCATAATCCTAGAGTTAGGATTAAAGGTGTGAGATACTACTACTTGGCTGTTAGGCCTTGAACTCACAGAAATCTAGAAAGATCTCTGTCACCTGAGTGTTGAAATTAAAGGCGTGAGTCACCAGTTGGTCATCCAAAGTGATGGGATTAAAGGCATGGGTCACCATTGTCTGACCTTCATGGTTTGACTGTGGGTGATTCTGTTCTCTGATATTCCAAGGTGATTTTTATTAAATATACAATATATCTTCACATGGGTTTCTTACAGCTACTACAGCTTTTTAGCCAGAATGACCCACAGGTTCAACCAAAACATGGGCTAGAACACTGCCTTTGTAAGGATGAGACCTTCATGCATAAACTACCCATCTAACCCTTCCTAACAACCTTCTTAAAGAGCTGTCTACAGTGGAGAGTAAAATTCTAGACCTACGTGTCAAGGGAAATATTATCCTGGTAAACACCAAAGGTCGGCAGACTTAAAGCTAACAATGCAGGACCCCAGAAGCCTCATGTCATAGGAAACTGTGTGGCACTTTCGGATGTTATTAAAACAAAATGTATACAATGTGGGTTAACTCAGAAATAGTGGGCATTTTACGCTTTTATGACTTTGATATAAAAACCATAACAGTAAAACAGATACTGGTTATAACATCTAACTGCTTCACTCTAAAAAATACACGACTATTCAATACGTTTTATTGGGACGTTCTATAGCAGAAAGTGAAGGATCAGTGGTTGAGAGGAGACCTTGTCCTTTATTTTCTTTTTAAATACAGGAAGTCCTGTGTGTGTGTGCGTATGTGTGCATGCTGAGGTAATAGATGAGCCAATCATTTTTTCCCCTCCCGTTTCCCTTGACAGGGAACTTCTCCCACAAGCCCCTGCCAAATCCTCATGCACGTTGAGTCCAAACATCGTGGATATGAGTTCATCGCATGTGAGAGAAGTTTTTAAACAATAGCTTCTCATGCAAATGTAGCACAGGCTCCTTCCAGTCAACGTTTCAGCTGAACTTTCCTGAAGCTCGGAAAGTTGCTTACTGTTTGTACAATATCTCAGCGTCCCTACTCTGGACTGAAGTGCAGCAGTTGGATCCCCGCTGTAGACTAAACAAATGAATACAGCTGCGTGCAGTGTAGATAGTAGTGTATCTACAGCTTCAGGCACCATCCATCCAACAGCCTGATTTGCGGGTGCATTTATATACATGATGGCCCACTGGGCTGATTCTGTGGTCAAAATAAAGATTAACACTCATCAAAAGCACCAGAGCTAGACAATTTTGATTTCATCTAGAAATTAAGGAGAATTAGACACAATGACTGTCTTTTTTTTTATGCTTCTGGAGGGAGGATGAGATTAAGCCACGAATCAGGATGATACTAAGGGCAGGGAAATCCAAGTGAGGACGGATAATACAAAGATGGTGGTGTGGGGCGATGGAGGGAATGAATGGTGAATCATAACATTGAGTGTCATCACAGACCTACATGCTATTCCTCGGCTCATTTTTCCAGGTAATGTTTGTCCCAGATCTTTAACAGATGTGTATCTGAGTCAAGAAGGCCACAGTTGGAGCACCCAGATCCTCACTTTTTGTGCCTCTTTACAACAAATTGTTCAGGGACACATGGATAGTTATAGGAAAGGCTTGTTAAGGGGACTTAGAACAGCCTAGAGGTGTGTCACCTCCCATCCATGGCCTGGGTTCAAAGAGGGGACAAAGCCAGGTCCACAGTGACCTTTTATGGCTCTTTAATACAGTTTCCCAATCTGTCAAGTTCTTTTAACAGCAGGCTTTTCTGGGCATGCTCCTTTGGTTGTCTGAAGCCCAGGTAGGCTGAGAGTTGCCAGTCTTCCAGGTGTTGCCACCTTTCTGGAATTCCCCCCCCCCCCCCCAGTTTTTATTCTCCTGTCTCGGAACCCAACACGCACCCAGGTCAGGAATAAAGTCAGAGTAAGAGCTTGAATACAAATTTGATGTTATTTTTGTTATACCCTAACCTGAATCCCTCAGATATTGACAATAGGATTATGAAGTAATTATTCCAAGAAAAAATGAAAGTATGAAGAGCAGAGGTGATTCAATAGCCTAGAGACTGTAAGCTGCACAAAGTTCAATAGTAGACAATGCACAGGACAAATGTTCTCCCGTGAACCAGGCAAATCTCATCTCTGTGGAACTCTCGTCCTTGCCTATCTCAAATTTCACCATCTTAGGTGGCTTTTCTCAAAAGACTCATTTTGGCAAAATAAGTCCTTGAGTTGAATTTGGGGTAGAATGACCTGCTTTTCAGAGGTGAGTAGGAGGTCAGTGGAATGTGGAGTCACTGGTTGGTGACAACGTAGGACAACCAGCTGGGTTTGACAAGCGCTACACTTGTAAAGCACATTTGTAATCTTCACTGTCTTCAGAGATATTTTAGTTCATTTGTAAGTCACCTCACTGGTCAAACACTTGCTTTTATTCTCCTGTCTATACGTGTGTGTATGTATATATGTACATATATGCAACATGAGATGAACATGTTCTTTTCTGCCTTGATCAGAGTTCTGTAAATTATAGCTCAAACCAGCCATATTTTTGAGTGTGAAAAGCAGGCCAGATTAGTGAATGATTTGAAATAGTACAAAGAAGCAATGTCAGATCTTAGCCCGTGTATGTGGCAGTCTGTACTAATAGCTACGCAGGTGTTTACTAAGATCCCAGGCTGAGCTTATCTTAATGAGAAGAGAAATAACTCTTGTATTCATTGTCAGTTGTGTGTGTGTGTGTGTGTGTGTGTGTGTGTGTGTGTGGACATTTACAGTCAAAATGTTTAAAAACAACTTATCTGAGCAATGGAATTTCTTTTATTTACTGTGGTTGGAGAGATGGCTTAGCAGTTAAGAACACTTAATGCTGTTGTGATGTCAACATCCATGGTTCCACAAGTGCCTGTAACTCCAGCTTCCTCCAATGCCTTCCTCTGGCCTCCACAGACACTTGTACTCATATGTACACAACTCCACACAGATACACACACACACACACACACACACACACACACACACACACACACTAAATCTCTCTAAAAAAGAACTCCTTTTTACAGTATTGTTGGCATTACATAATATAGATGCATCATAAAGTCTTTGTTGATGCGATCTCTAAATCTAGTTGGATCCAGCTCTTGGTGAACATATACCCAGAACTGGCTCAGTCAGACTGCAGTATGCATTTGTCTTGGGAAGTTGCTAGAATTCTGCTGACGACTGTTTAGAAGGAATGGAACAGAGTCAAACTATTCAAATGTTTGTTGAGTCTTTCTCTTTTGTACCTAAACACGACTTGATGTGGTAAATTAGGGGACCTACGGATGTAACAGTTCAAAGGAAGACCAACCAAACAAACCTCACATTCTAAAACCACATTTCCCAGCTCAGAACCCTTAGCCTAAGGGCCAACCAGCAGGAAAATGAAGTGATTTGAATTTCACTTCCCTTTTCTTAGGCTTTCCAAACACAAGCTATGGGTGGAAAGACAGCAGGGAGATTGTAAGAAGAGAAGCAGACTGAGTAGGCAGGGCACCAGTTGGCTTTGGGTGGATTCCAAAGCAGATCACAGAAAAGGAAACTTAAAATATTTCTTTGTATCTATGAAAAGGAACTGTTAAAATATTTTCTTTTGTATTTGTGTGCCTTAATCTTTGAGTAATGCTTCTTTTGAATTTCATCTAGACTCCGTCTGCATGCATTTCCTACTTATAATTGTCCCCCCCCCCCTTTGCCTGCAGAGGTGGAGTGTTTGCCACCACAGATTGTTCTTGGATGAGCATTGTGATTATCTTCTTAAACATTGTTTTCACTTGACATTCAGTACTGTTCTTTCAACTTAACCAACATTGTTACCACTCGGAAAATTCTTTATGTCCACTACTCCAGCTCCAAGTTTTTTGATTGCTTTTCCACTTAGAGGAGTCATAGTTTACAAAATTTAAAATTCAGCCTTCCCCAACTCCTCAATTTCTCTTTTTCATAACTCAGTTTTAGTCTCTCATTTATCTCCTCCTTTCTCATTCTCTCCCAGAGTATTGTAGATTTTTTTTATTTTTAACTTGACAAAATTTTCTTCAACATTGTGGGTGAATAACTTATCTTAAAAATTGTGTCTATTGGTAGCTCAATGACAGGAAACTTCTCTACCATACAAAAGGCACTGGGTTTGATCTCACCACTAGAAAAAAAAGGAGCATTATTTTAGATACAGTTTAATGGCTTTATATACATATATTTTATGGAATTTCCCTCACAAGTTAATTCAGTATGCATCACCTACCATACTTGATATTTTCTTAAGCACACGGAAAACACTCAAGATTTCCCTCTTGGTGAGCTTAATGTGTAGGACACTGTCAATGATATCACATTGTTGTACACAGAACTCCAGAACTCACTGGTCTTTCTTGGCCAGTGTCTCCCATCTCCTTTCCCTCAAGGCCTGGTTGTAGGGAGCAGATGAAGTCCTGAGTGAAGATGTATTATTGACATGGGCACAGACAAGGACCCCAGTGACTCAGATCCATTGGGGTAGCAAAGCCTTCCCTTTGTGAGGCTCAGAGGGATAGCACAGCCTTTCTCTGTTTTGAGTGTTTATGAAGGATTAATCTGTGTGAGCAAGAACTAGGAGCTACAGTTTTCTCCTTCTGGATGACTGCCACTGCCGACTGCTTCCCTACACCAACTACCTGACTCCCCTACCTGTGCGGGTACAGAATAAAAACACTGCCTTTCCAGGTGGTTGCTTCAGAGTGACCACAGTCCGCCTGGTCTTTCTGTTCATGTGTTCATGTGTCTGTCCTTTCTTCAACCCTGAGTAACTCCAGTCAGGACCAAGATGTGCAGGCTGAGATGACTGGTGTGTTCGCTCTGCTCTGTTTATGTGAGTGTGGCATGTTAAGATTCTCTATGTAAGAACATGCAGTGTTTGTCTTATTAATTTGGCTTGTTTCACTTAGCACGGTACCTTCCATGCTCATCCAAGCTGTTGCAAACTTCAAGGTTTTCAAAGCTGATCACCAGTGTGCTGTGTACATGCTCATTTTGTTCTGCTGTTCACTCACCTACTTATAGATATGTAGGTTGCTTCTTCATCTTACAGATAATTCAGAAGTGAACACGGGAAGGCAGACGTACCCTTTAGATCTTGATTTCAACTTCCTTGGAAACATGCCGGAAAGTGAGATTGTTTGATGTAAGATCGTTTTTCATTTTTGACAAGTTTTAATACTACTATCCAAGAGTATAGGGAAATAACAATTCTTTTAACAAATGGCTTTGAGGAAATTGGTCGTCTGCATGTAGAATAAAACCAAAGCTCTATCTTACACCACATAACAAAATCAACCAAGAGTGGATCAAGTACTTTAATGTATAACCTGAGGTTCTAAAGCTTCTAGAAGAAACAGTGTGTGGAGGGGGGACTTCTAGACATTGAGCCAAGCCCTGATTACTTGACTGTTACACAAAATGTGTCAACAGAGGCAAAGATGGACAAACCAAATTGCAGATACTGTATTTTCCTATCTCTGAGAACATTATTATCCAGAGGTGGCAGTGATTTTAATTGAAACCAGTGAGGTGAGAGGGAGGAAGGCAGTCACATACAAGTGACATTATAGTGAAGAGATGAACCAGGCCGTCTATGGAAGTTAACACAATAAACCCTAAATTGGAGACACCAGATCACAGGAAGGACTCATGGATAAGAAAGATATGAAGGTAAAATCATCCCCATCACCCCTGAATCCCACATAGCTATCTCCTTACCTCTACTTTCCTCATTCACGTCTCTGATGGGTACAATAGTCATTTCTATGGTAGGGAACACAATGCAGACATTTGGTATTAAAAGCAAAGATATTTTTCCAATAGGTTTTTATTTTCTTTGGCAATCCACAGAACTAGAGTTATCATGTAACATTGCATTTAATTTGAAATTGATAAAGCATGTTTAAAATGCACCATACCATGAGGTTGTAAGAACATGTTGTATGTTGCTACTGGACAATGGATTGTTAAAGATGCAATATTCTAGTACATTTAAGAAACACTCTCCATGTGCTAGTTCTCCAGGGTCTGAAACTTTGTTTTCTATAGCTCTTCCAATAACCTTGAGAGAGATTTTTTTTTTTCTATTTTGTTGAGCAAACCCTGAAGGTCAGACAAGCTAAGACACAGTTCATAAAACATAGTTGGTAAGTGGCAAAGATCTTACGGACGACTGACCATACAGATGGTCCCTTTTCTCAGCATTCCTGACTTCCCTGGGGAGGTTGGGCTGATTTTCTTAGGAACACAGAAAACCCTGCAATTATGGGCTTACTGATGGCAGATGATCTCTAGAAACCCTTTATGATGGGAGAGAGGACCATTTTGACCTTCTTGATGTCCCCCATCTGTGTACTTATTTTATGAACAATTCCATTTTTTCTTTAGGAGACAAACTCCCATTTCCCTTTACAGGCACACGAGGTCATCACTGTAGCCCAAAACAACACTGTAAACTCCTACCCAATTTCTCATCTTTTGTATCTTTTAGAGTAATTACGGCTCATCACTCACTTCTCCCATCCATAACTACACTTTGTTGACTTTTCTTCAGTAAAGGCACATGTCCAAATTAAATACCATTTTATTGTTTCCTGTCTTTTGAGTTCTCCTTGTTCCTGACTCTCCAGGGAGCTTGCAATGTATTTCAATTAATATCCTACAAATCTCAGCTGCTGGCTGCACACCACACATTCACGTCACTAGACAACTAGCTCATGGCAATTAATTCTACTTGCTGCTTAACATTATCCTACTATAATCACAGAGGTTAGAGTTGGACCACAGATGATGCTTGGCATTGACCACTGAGGACCACATCTGACCTTCAATTTGCACACCTAATTCACCAACCGCACCAGCTCTTCAGTCCAATAGGCAGGGCATCTTTCTCCATAGTCAGATAATGAAGGCTAGCAAGGTTGTGAGACCTGCCCAGGCTTATGTGACAATCCAACCATGAGCAACTAAATGCTTTGGTGTCACATACCTATAAAAGATCCAAACTGCTGCTCATGCTTCAAGTGTATTTTATACAAAAAAAAAAAAGTGGCTGGCATTTTTGCTGTTGTTAAACTGGACTGTGTTGGCGTAAAAACAGCTTTCAGGCTTTAAGTGAGTAAAATGCTGACATCAATGAACTGTTCTCAGTGTTGGGACTTCTTTCTTTCCTTAGTGCAATGGTTCTCAACCTGCCTAACACCGCAACCTCTTCTGGCAGATCTTCATGTTGTGGGCTACTTCATAGCTGTAACTTTGATACTGTCATGAATAGTAATATAAATACCTGATCTGTAGGATATCTGCTCTGTGACTACATGAAAGGGTCATTTGACTCCGAAGGGGTTGTGACCCGAGGGTTGAGAGACACTGTTTAGAGTTCTCTGCTGCAGCTACCCTCCTTGCCGGCCCCTCCTACCTCTTGGGTTCTGACTGAAATTCCAGCCTCTCTCAGTTTGTCATTTGACTGTGAGGGCTTCTCGTCTCTCAAGTGGAAGGCCTATCTTTTGGTAACTTCTGTTTGGAGCATCTAGGTTTAAGGCTCCTACACCAGAGAAGAAGTCTTTCCTTCCTCAGTTAGAGGCAAGATTCGGAAGTACCAGAGAGAGGAGACACTTTGGTGTAATTTACACATAGCTGCTGTGGTGATGGCTTGGCTGTGGGTGATTCTGTCCTTGGATGTTCCTGACAAATTTTTACTACATATACAATAAATCACCACAGGCTTCTTCTAATGAGTTTGAAGAAGGGGTATCTGAGAGGTCTGCCCAGAAAGATAAGGTCTAAATGAACACCCGGAAAAAATCTGGGGACGTAGCCTAGAGTCATTCAGACCAAGAAAAACAGGAAGGCTCTGCAGGAAGCTGGTTAGGGGAGAAATGGGGAGAGAGCAGAGTTGTGAAAGATCCCTGGGAGGGATGGAGATTTAAGGAACAGAGTGGTCAACATGGCCAAATGAAAAGGTTACGTAAAATGGAGACATTGAAGTGGCCTTTGGATTGAGCTACTTCACAACCTTGAAGTAGCAGAGAGATGAAGAAGGCTGGTGGAGTAGGCTGAGGCAAGAACAGATGACTTGGAAGAGCCACAGTGACCACAGACAGCTTTTACAGAAAGAAGTTGTGTTGTAGCTGAGTTGAGGAAAGAGATTATGTCTCTAAGGAGCATAATGTCAAAGGATTCTTCTTTTTGTTTTAAGGAAGGATGTGCCTGTCAGGTCATGGAAATTATCCTAGAAAGAGGGTAATTTTTGTTATGTAGGAGAGACAAGGGTCAATCGCAGGAAGAAAGTTCACAGGAAGAAGGAGACGGTATTCAAGTTGCTCTTAGGAGGAGAATGGCCTCTAGTGAAGTGAGGTTGTGTTGTAGTTTATATGTAAAGTGGTTCTCACAGGCTTATGTGTTTGAACACTTGGCCTCCAGCTGGTGATGCTCTTTTGGACATTAGGAACCTGTGGGAAATGGGCCTATTTGGAGGAGGTGGATTCCTCAGAGTTGGGGCCTTGAGGTCTTAGTCTAACCCTGTTTCTTGCCCCTTTCTGCTTCTTGGTTCACTCAGATGTGAGCAAGAAACTTTGTGTCTCTGCTGCCATGACCATGAGAAGCTTCCACGGCCATGCTGGACTGGACTGGACTCTCAAACCAAACCATGAGCTAAAATAAACCTTTTTTTTTTTTTTTTTTAAATCTTAAGTTAATTCTTGGTGGCTCTTTGGCCACATCAACGAGATAAGTAACTGTAATAAGAGGTTTCTGGCCCAGACTTTCAGGCCTAGCCTTAAGGCCCGAAGACTTAGACCCGCAGAGACACACAGATGCTTACATTAATTTTAGGCTGATTGGCGTAAGGCCCAGGCATATAACTTGTTAACTCTTTACCCTTAAACCAACCCATGATTCTTACCTTGTTCAGCCATGCGGCTCAGTACCTTTTCTCAGAGCAGCATAGTTGTCCTCTGCATCTTCTGGCTTGTCTGGCAACTCTGGAGTCTCTGTGGCATTTCTGCTCTGTTCTTCCTGTTCCCAGAGTTTTCTTAGTCCGGTAGCCCCGCCCACACTTCCTGTCTACCTTTGGCCAATCAGCGCTTTTTATTAAACCAGTGGGTGGATTAATTATTTATAATGGAACAACATAATCCCCCTACAAGTAACTAATGCACATCTATTTTGTGGATCCTTTCTGTGTGTAATCAGATCTGACACACATAGCCAGTGTTCAGTAAGTATGTAACACTGGCATCCTGTCAGGCTCTTTCAATAACCAAAGAAGACAGTTGCGGAACAGTCATTACTCAAAAACTAGCCTCGAGTGATTGATTGCATTAGTCATTTTCATAGCTTGTCCAGGGAGGAAATGATCCAATGACAGTTGCCCTTATTCCCTATGGCCCTACTCAGGTGGCATGTACTCCCAGGGATGTCAATATGGCATCCTAGAATGTCAGATGCTTGAAAAATAGGAAGACCCTAGTGATGAGCGGCTGTTGATACAACTGTCTTTAAGTAAAATGTATCATTTCCTTTTTCACTTGATTGTTACTGTTAATTGTTTTTCAGAACTCAGGAGAGTGGCAGCTGGGAAGCTGGTTAGTATGGAAAGACTGTAGACCTCCATTATTATGCAGTCAAGATGAAAATCACCCGCTCTGCAGACAAAGCTCCCAGAGCGGTTATTTCACTGACCCTCCTGGAGAAGCCTTCCTGACCAACTTGGGTGGCAGCCTAAGAAAACTCCGTAAGCACAAAAGTTTGATTTAGGCTGGGAACTCAGAGTTCTATCTACGTGGAATGTTGTTTTAAACCATCAGAACTTGCAGATGACACAGCCTCGCTAACTCAGTTCACTGGTCTTGCTAATGAGCCACTAAAGAAAAATCTGTGTCCTCAACAGCACTGTAAAAATAAAGAGTTTGGTTTTTATTGTCTTTTTTCTTTTTTTTTTTTTGTTTGATTTAGAAAACCATAAATCCCCCCCACTGTTTTAATCAACAAAAAACTAAATAGCTTAATAAAATTTTAGAATCAAAACAAAAGAATGTCAGGCAAGAGTCTTAGTTCTAAACAAATTAGTTCTAAAATATTTGTACAGAAAAAAAAATTGTCAAAAGAATAGAAGGAAAGGACCCTGGTGTCTATTTAAGAAGGAGCGAATATATTAGGTTATAGTCACATAATGAGCAATATGATAGTGGGAAAAGCTTCATCTACAGATAAAACATCATCAATGTACCTCACAAAGGTAACGTCAAGCCAAAGGAAGCTGGGCAGTGTGTATTAAGCCCTGGTACATAAATCACCCATACTGGTAAGATCTGTGCTGCCCATGACAGATGCTGAAAGGGTGAAAGTGGATTTGGGAAGGGATGCCGAGCTCCCGTCACAGGATGACCTCACTTGGGAAAGAGTTGTGCACTTTTTTTTAAAAATAGTGTTGTGCCCTGGTTGCAAGAACCCCAAAGAGACCACCAGAGACACAAACTCTCTGAAATGCAAAGGCATGGTTTATTGAAAAGAAATACAAGCCACCACGACAAGGACCCTGTCCAGAGCACTGTCAAAATGGAGGCCCGAGGAGGTGCCCGCACCTCTGCAAGCTGAGTTTTTAAAGGCAAAACTCACAAAATTACACATCAATTACGGGTCTCGGTATGGATACAATTCTGATTAGCTTGTTTTTTAGGGGCTTTCCAGAATTTTTCTGTTATCTTAGCCTTCAGGTTGTCTAGTATGTCTGGTTGTTTATGAAACCCTTTTTGTATAGACTATCTCCAGTGCCAGGACATTTTGTGGTTTTGCGCTATCAGATGGCCCTAGGCTATCTCCAATATCTCCTGTGCTAGGACATTTTGACTTTGTACTTTTGAGTCCCGAGAACCTATGTCAGTGAAACTCAGGCCTGTTTCAGGTTGGGTTTAGGGACTTGCTAAAAATGAAGGTACGTCTCTGGTTCTTCAGTGGTACTGGGCACTGAACTCAGAGCTTTGTGTACATCAGGCAAGTGTTCTACCATTAACTCATATCCCTAACCCACTTAAGAACTTTTTTCTTATAGTTTGAGAATTTCAAATACTGTATTTTGATCATGCTCACTCTCCACAACTTCTCCCAGATTCAATTCCTCTACCTCCTGTACCTCCCAACTTGATGCAGGTTTTATTAATAACATGTCAAGTTCCATGAAGGCTACCTTAACACTCACAGGTGTGGGACCATCCACTGGGGTGTGGCCAACTTACCAGGAGCCACACCCTTAAGGAAAAATATTTCTACCATTACCAGAAAATATCATCTCTCAATAACTCCGTGGTTATGCACGGGAGCCCTTGAGCCTTGACTCACTTTTTGCTTTTTACATTTAGAGACAAAGTCTTACTAAATTGTGCATGCTGGCCTTGACCTTACTCTGCCTCTCAGGTAGACCTTGAATCCGTGACTCTCCTGTCAGTCATCAGCCCTCTGAGTATCTCGGATTACAAGTGTGAGTCACTTTGACTCGCTCTTTTCTCTGTGTGTAGGATACACTAGCATCCGAGATGCAGGTCTGAGGGTCCATGTCCTCCCTTGCTCTGGGATGTAGCAGAATTTGACTCAGTTCATCAGAGCCTTGGATGCTGCCCTTTGTTCTATGGGTCTTTCATGGAACGTGTGCATATCGGCATCTTTACCAAACCATGTACATTGGTTTTTCTGCTTTCCCAGATGTTATGTGAGCTGACTGCTTGGCATTCAGTAGGTACTCCTGAGTAATCACCGAAACGCAAATTCTAGTTGGTATTAATGAAAACTCAGAGCCAGATATTGGGGAAAAGCTGGAATATCAGAGAGAGAAGCAGACCACAGTCAATTCTCACCCAGCCAACTTCTCAGGGTAAAAGCTATCTTCAAGGAGTCCTCTGCCTGACTTGCCGCTTCTGCAGAATACCTCACTGTCTGCTTTTGCCTCTTTAAATATCTTCTTCGCCCAGTTGTTTCACTTCTGGGTTCAAGTCTGCATCATAGTCCTAGAGTTAGGATTAAAGGTGTGAACTACTATCTTTTGGTAGTTAGGTCTTGAACTCACAGAAACACAGAAAGATTTCTGTCTCCTGAGTTATGAGATTAAAGGTGTAGGTCACCACTCGTCATTACAAATGCTAGGATTAAAGGCAGGAGTTATCAACTGTTGTTCCTATCCTGGGATTAAAGACATGACTCACCACTCTCTGACTCTCAGTGCTTGACTGTGAGTGATTCTGTCTTCTGATATTCCAGGATGATTTTATTAAATATAAAATATATTACCTTAAATCACTGAGACAGTTGTCTTGTGTCCAACCTAGCAAGACGTCCCTTCTCATGTAGGAGGTTAATCTCAGCCGTCAGAGTCCAGTTGAGCCCTATCATGGTGGGGACACTACTGTCCTTTAGAGGGACTACTTGTATTTTTGCATTGTCTGTAGAGCTTGGTTCTCAGAGAGCAACATTACTTCCTGTTATTTCAGCCAGCTATCTATTGCAGTACACACACATCAGAGATATGAATAGGCCAGTGCAGTCTACCCAAGAAGAAGGATGAGGTGGCACGCTACAAGACACTGTGCAGACTGTCTAACTTTGTTTTATTTTCGCACCTGTTGACTGTCATTTACTTGCCTTCTGCAGCATCCCCAGTGGAATTTTGCCCTCTCTCTGTCCTTTATGCAGTCTGGTGTAGGAGAGAATCCACTGGACTGACTTCTCCTCCTCAGCAGGGCCTCCCCTCCAAGATTCCTGAGCTGTGTTGGCCCTGCAAGCAAAGTCTACCCTGGTCAGATGTGGGATGGCTCTCAGTGAGACAGACCAGGCCTTCACACTCTATTTCCTGGGAAACACAAAGCAAAGACAGAGCGGCTTGACTCTTGTTAAGTTTATTTAGAATCCTGACCTTTCCTCTCAGAGATGGGAGGTTAAGTAATTATTCCACACGGCTTTTTATAAAGTGTTGTCTTGTGTTTGTTTCATTTCTGAATGGGATAGATGATTTGGGAAGACATGGCCACGGAAAAATTTATCTCTATTCTGAGTAGAGGGAATGGGAATTCTGGGTTGATTTTTTTCTGCTTTCCCAACTTTGCCCATTTACCTCTTTAAGCTTACATTCGACATTCTAGTTTCTCTCTTTTTTTAAAAAAAAGATTTATTTATTATGTACATAATGTCCTGTCTGCGTGTAAGCCTGCACACCAGAAGAAGGTACTGATAGTCTCATTATAGATGGTTGTGAACCACCTTGTAGTTTCTGGGAATTGAACTCAGGACCTCTGGAAGAGCAGACAGTGCTCTTAACCTCTGAGCCATCTCTCCAGCTCTCCCAGTTTCTCTTTCTAGCTTCATATTCTTCTAGAAAGTAATTTATTTTTTTAAGTTTTCAAGTAGATGTTCATCCCCAAATATATCGATGCCATTTACAGTTCAATGCAGCCAAAGACAAATTGGTAATCATTTATACTAAAGCCAGCTTTCCTTTAGTTTTTTTTATAGAGATTAGTGGAATATTATTTTTCTTTCACCAACACTGAATCAAGTATTTCCACAGGCAACTGTGTACTGTCTTGTCGATTCTACTTCTAAAGAGTTGGGATCCTTTAACTACAGCTATTATCACCTAATAAGAATCTCACTGGCATCACTCATTCAAGGTTCATTAAGAAGCAACCGAGCAGGCACACACATCTAGATGAAAATATCGACTCTGCTTAGCTTCACGTTCAGTTGTCCCAACCCTCAGTCTCTAGAGTGGGATAGTAATAATATCACTTACTAGGAGAACCCAGACAAAGGATGGATATATAGATACACTGTGGTGATTTGAAAGAAAATGGCCCCCATAGACTCATAAGGAATGGCTTCATTAGGAGGTCCGGCCTTATTGGAATAGGTGTGGCGTTGCTGGAGGAAATGCGTCACTGGGGTTGGGCTTTGAGGTCTTGGAAGTTCAAGCCAGGCCCAGTGTGGCACTCACTTCCTGCTGCCGGAAGATCTGAATGTACAATTCTCAGCTGCTTCTCTAGCACCATGCCTGCCTGCACACCTCCATGCTTCCTACCATAACAATAATGGGCATATAAAATAACAATAAAATCTCTGAAACTGTAAGCCAGTCTCAATTAAGTGTTTTTCTTTATAAGAATTGCTATGGTTATAACAATAGAAACACTAAGACATGCACCTTCAAATGCCCAGTGATGTGAACTCAGTGGACTGCTCCTGCATGTCCTCTCACACTCCAGTTCATTTTACAGCTGCTGAATTTGTCTTCACTAGACCATCTTGGATCCTGTTTATAACCCCCTTAATACTGTAGTCTATATTAGCCCCCTCTATACATTCCTGGCATAAAAAACTTAAAGGAAGAAGGTATCTATCATGGTTCATAGTTCCGAAGCCCATTCCATGGTTACTTGGCATTAAGCACTTTGAACATGGTCGTTGGAGCTTATGTGAAATGAACTTCATGTCATACACAAAGGAAGTAGAGAATGACAGGAAGGGACCAGGGACACGAGACCCCTCATGTTCACGCTCCTCTGTGACCTACTTTCTCCATCTAGATCCCACTTAACTAAAATTTCCACAGCTTTTTCAAATAGTACTATCAGCTGGGGGTTTTCAATACATGAGCAGGTGTTGAAACTCATGAAGAGGTTAAAGTGTGTAAGTTTGAGAGACATCAAAAGACAGTTTTCTGTTAGTAATACAAGTTAGAAAGCGAATTAGGTGCAATCCTTTGGACTCACCAAATAATGGAATATTTTCTTTGAATTTGTTAGCTGTTCCTGGACTGGACATTACTGATGTAATTATTGCTTGTATATATTGTATATAGTTATTATACCCATTGTATATAGTTTTTCTTATATTAGTTATAACTTTCTTTTTTATTTTTGACACAAAATGGATATGTAGTGATATATAGTTAATAAAATTAATCTGGAATATCAGAATCAGGCACAGAACCTCGCCAGGTCAGGGAGGAGTGACCCACATCTTAATCCTAGCTTTTAAGGAATGTGGAAAGAGGAAGTTAAGAGAGCTGGGCAGAACAAAAGAAGAGGGTTTTCAGCTTCCCAGAGACTTTCCCTTCCTTTTCTTCTGAGGACTCAGAGGCGTTTGGTTGGCGGATTCCTGGAGACAGGCCTGAGGAGTTGCTGGGTGGCTGTGGTTCATTTCTGATATTCCACTTTCCTCCAATATCTAGGTCTGAGTTTTTATTGTATACTAACTAGAGTTTGTGCAATATTAGGACACATTTCATATTTAAACCATAACACTATGCCACACAACATATACCATTTCTGTTTTGGTATTCCAGTTTGTCATCAGCGTCCCTAACTAACCCTCCTCTGTCTTTACTCGACTGTACCTCCTCCCTCCTCCACCCAACACCGTCTACATTACAATCCTGGTGCACTTGCATATGTTACATTTTTTCTGGTTTCCTTTCCTGTCCTTGAATATCTAGCTAAATAGTCTCTCCCTGATGCCTAATGACGTTCCCCTTCTGAAATCTCTGCACATAACTACTTTTGACTGACAAAAAGACACGTTTTCTTGCTGTTCCTCTGTGTTCACCTTGCCCCTGTCCCAGGGAAACCTCCATCCCTGCCCTTAATTCTCCACATTACTGTAAAAGTTCTGTCCAAAGGTCCACATGCACCCATTTGTCTCCCAAGATGCTAAATAACCCACTTTGAGTAAACTCAATTAAGCCAGATGAAGAGATCAATGCTTGACACACTGGGCTTGCTGTGTGTCAAAGCTAGAAAAAGTTGAGACCGTGAGGCATGCAAAATATCTGAATGTTCTCCAAGCAATGTTTCATCCGTCTTAGTCCCTTGTGTATGAACTCTCTGCATTAGGGATTAACAACACAGGACTGTACATCTCATAAAGGATGGGGTAGGCCAATGCTAGACTGGATGGATACATCTCGTCCTACTCTTTATTTTTGTCTTGTTAAAGTATAATTGAGTAAATAGAAATTGAATATTGAGACTGTGTTAATAAAATTAACCCTGGATCAGGGGCTGGAGCCAATGACTAGGTGATGGGAATTAACTATAAGGAATATGAAGGAGCCAGGGACATGGATAGAGACACACTCAGGAAGGAGTAGGGAGGGACTTAGAAATTCTCTGTCTTTTTGGTTTTGGAAGAATGGAGAGATGGTCTCTGACTGGGTCTCTGGCCAAAAGGAAGGCTAGTTGGAAACTTCTCAGTCCCTGTGAGCTAACAGGTTTTCACCCCAACATTTGACTCTTGAGTCTTTGTTGGTAATTAGAGCAACTTAGGTAAAAACAATAATATAGCTTGATGTTTTGATCAATGCACATAATGTTAAACAGTTACCACCACCAAGTTAGTTAGCTTACCTATTATACTGCATGATTGCCTTTATTGGTTCTGTGTGCTAAGGACATTCCAAATCATCCCTCTTAGCAAACAGCAAATGCACAGCACTGCATTGTTAAGTATAGTTGCTGTGCCATGTGTGGGACACCCCAAACCTCATCATTTTATGAAACTGAAAATTTCTACCCCCTTGTTAACAGCTCATTTCTTCCAGTCACTTTGCTTCTGTGAGTTTCACTGTTTTACATTCTGTACGTGAGAGAGACCTTATGGATTTCTGGGTTGTTTCTTTCACGCATGTAATGCCCCTTTGTTCGTTCACACTGTTACAATGTATTTTCTTTAGATTTCAATGCTTTAAGAACTCTTTGAGGAGCTTGAGAAAGTCCCCCACATCAGTGGCTGCTTCTTTCAGAATCCTGCTTAGAGCAGCAATAGTTTCATCCAGATGCTGGCTGTGTACCAGAGTGTGGGAGGGAGACTGTGTATATTGCCAGAAAACAAAAGCTTTCAAAATACAAGGATCACTTTCATTTTGAAATTGACCCAACTTTCTTTCTCCTTAGTACCATCTCACCTCTCATTATTTTGTTATTATCATTATTATTATTCAATCCAGGGATGCCACATTGCTTTCTTTAAAAAACAAAACAAAACAAAACAAAACAAAACAAATCTATCTTCTTTAAAATTTATATGGATAAATACATTTTTTTTTGCAGCGTCTGGAGTTTCTCATTCTTTCCCCTTTTATTAAAAATAGATTTTTTTCTCACATAATATATCCTGATTATGGTTTTCCTGCCCAGTACACCTCCCAGCTTCTCCTCACTTCTCCCATCTGGAACCACTTTCTTCCCTCCCCCCTCATTAGAAAACAAACAGATTTCTAAGGATAATAGTAAAATAAAATAGAGTAAGATAAGGTAAAAACTCCCACATTGGACTTGGACAAGACAAACAAACAGAAGGAAAAAGCCCAAGAATCAGAGAACTAACTACTCGCTCACACACTCAGGAGTCCCATGAAAACACTGAATTGGAAGCCATAACATATACGCAAAGCACCCGGTGCAGACCCGTGCAGACTGCTTCAGCCTCTGAGTTCATAAGAGCTCTGATCATGTTCATTTAGAGGGCCTTGTTTTCTTGGGAGCCTCTACCTGCCTCTTTCTGCCTCCTCTTCTTTAGGGTCCTGAGAGCCGTAAAGGGAGAAATTTGCAGCATTGTTAATTTTAAGTGCAATATAAATTTAAGACATATTTTATGAATGAAGGTAGCCTATTTTAGGCATAAGAGAATGATTAAAAACTTGAAATGTGTATACGTCTTTTGCATTTCAAGATTTTGCACTGAAATATATTTGACACTATGCTATTGTCTTATGGCTCCATGTAGGGTACTCAGATATATCAGGATTTTGATGGACGTATCTGTCAAAAATATACATCTTTTATTATTGCTTTAAATGTGTTTCTCAGATTATTTTTTTGTCTTTTAAATGATATTCCGATATTTATATTTTTTCTCTCTTTCTGTGAGTCTTAATTTGCTTTTGCTTTTTTTTTTTTTTTTTTTTTTTTAAACATGTAGCCTACATCGGGCTCATTGTATCCCATACTGTTTCAGCGTTCTGCCCCAGGCTCCCAAGTATTGGGATTATAGGCATGCATGCCTTAGATTCTTTTGTTCCCCCATAAATTTTTTTCCTAGGGAAAATTCAAGCATATCCCCAAATAGAGAAGATAAAGTACAATGAACTTCAAATAGCAATTGCTTAAATCCCCAAATTAAGATCATTTTCATACTTTCAGTTCATCCATAGCCTTCCCATTTTTCTTAATTGTTTTTGGCTAAAGTATACTGAAGCAAATCCCAGAATCATGTCATTTTACCCTGTGCATCTAAGTGTGGATTGCTAAAAAAACAAAACAACCCCCCCAAAAAAACTGTGTGGGTTCTTACATAGCCATAATGCCATTACCACACTCGTCAGAACTAACAATAAGTTATTGGTACCATCAGATACAACCAAACGTCTCTCCTTATCTTCAGAATGTTATAATATAGTTGGTTTGTTTAAATAAGATTCTAAACAAGATAATATAATTATTGAATTGCCCAGGGCTGAGGAATAGTTTAAGATCCAGATAGCCCAAACCTCAGAAGCAAATAAGACAACACTGTGAGAGTATCTTGGGGGAGAACCTTCAGAAGCATTTTCTAAACAACTGTCTTCATGGTGTGTGTGTGTGTGTGTGTGTGGAGGGGGGGAGCAGAAATGGTTTTAGTTGCTTCTTAGCTGCTATATGATAGTGCCTCTTAAGCTTCAATCCCACACATAAACTGAAACTTGTGGCCAGCCTGGTCTACAAAGCAAGTTCCAGGACAGCCAGGGCCACACAGAAAACCCCGTCTCAAAAAAAAAAAAAAAAAAAAAAAAAAAAAAGCTGGAGAGATGTGTCCTTTGATATTCTAGGCTGTTTTTATTTAATATAAAATATATACCTACAGTATTTTAGGCACTGTTCAGGCTTTGACTGGATATTATCTGTTAGTGTCAAACCTTTCACCCACTTCTCTGATCTCAGAAATGTAGGCCTTGTGCTGGATAGTCAGAAGTGATTCTGAATGTTGATATTTGACATCTGTGCTATAATATATGCAGACACCTCTGGTGTTAGGAATTTGGCCTATAAATTTACTTCTAATGCAATCTTGAAAATTGCACAATCCACCTGTTCATTAAAATCTCACCACCTGGAATCCTGGTGATGGTGGGCTCAATGCAAAAAGATGTACCTTAAATAATTTTCATTGGCATTGGAAGCAAAACTAATTGGCAATAAAAACTGAAAAGGCCGCTTCTGTCAACATATAATGGGTCTCATAGGTGAACTCAGTTCCCTCCCACAGTTTTTCCAGAAGACTTCAAATACATCTTTTTAAAAATCTACCAGTGAGCTCCATAGGCTTTGAATCATTAGCCAGTGAAGTTCCCAGTTGCTGGGAATTTCATAAAACAAAATTCCCCAGGGAATTTCAACAGAGGTACTCAGGAAGCCAAAACCCCCTCAGCTCTTTGGCCCAACTCAAAAGCCCAGCCACAGAAGTGCCTCCTACACACGGCGCTCCTCACTTCTCAAGGTTCAGCAGCAATGTTCTTCTCATGGTAGCTGCTGCCTGTTGCTGGGAACCGCTAGGAGTGTGTGGGGGTCTCTACCCAGACTTCTTAAACTTCCTTTTTCCCAGGCTCCTATTTGCTCAAGACATTTTTACATGACCTTGATATATAGCTACATAAAACAGACAAACAAATGGAATATTTGCTGGTAAATGATAAGTAAATTTATTTAAGTCAAATATATATTTAAATCATGTATATTAATATATCTAAATCTATCTATCTATCTATCTATCTATCTATCTGTCTATCTATCTATCTACCTACCTACCTACCTACCTATCAATCTATCTATCTATCATCTCTACTTAGAGAGAAGGCCAAATTTGATACAAATGAGGTGACTGTACCTGTTTATTTTCACATAAAGAACGAACTCTCAGATGAATATTTGGTCCTTCAGGACACAGAGTATCTTTAAACTTTTTCAGAGCTTACCAGTATTTTGCTTTTATAGACATCAATTCTGAGGATGTCACTTTGAATTTCTCTCCTTACAGGGCAAATGGCAGAAATATGTTTAGGGCCATTGCAGAAATTGTTGGAAATTCTCTTCAAAGTCAAGGTCAAAATCCACTTAATGATTAAAAAAAAAAAATCAACTACCCAAATGGCAATTTTGAAAGTCAAATAATCCAACACAAAACACAAAACAGATCAAGGATATACTAATTTGATATTTACACGCTCAGAAGCCATTGTAGGAAAACATTTATTTTCTGTAATTAAAGCATTACGTTTCTGTGAGAACACTGCAATTCTTCACATGGAGAGTCTTGAGTCCAAGCTGAGATAGCAACCATTGTATTGTGTGGTGAGACAACATCCCTGGCATATACACTGTACATGCAGGGAAGTCACCCAATGCAACACAAGTGAGCACTTTCAAAACCAACATGTGTTCGTTATGTGTTAGATTTCTAATTAAGTATTGGTTGTTGAATGTTCAGAAATGTTTCCCTTGATAATATTGTTTGCACCCTCCACACATACAGATTACAAATACCAGCCCTTGGTGGAATCATTTTCTTTCAAATCACCACATTCCCTAAGATGGAGTTTTGTTCGGTGTCTTAACAATTAGCAGAGTTAAAGCCAAGGTATTGATCTCATCCTGGTTTAGTTTTTGTTGGTTTTCCTCTCTTTTCTCAGGAGGCTTCAGTACAAACTTGATCTCATACACAGTTTGGGCTTCCCAACTTACTTGTAGCCAAAAGAGATATTTCTCAGTTGGGGGACTCTGTCTGAAGCAACAACTTCTCCCTCAAATGATCTGTTCCTTTCACCTCTCTAAACTTGACATTTCCTGTGTGCATAATGGCAGGAAAAGAATAATGGAAAGCATTTTTTAAAAGGAATCTTTTAAAAAGTCTCTCTTTTCACAGAATTTGATATCGGAAAGCCAGTTAATATGTCTGGACCCAGGAAGCCAAGTTCATCAGTTGTAAATAGGAAATAAAGTATAATTTGCTATTTTTCCATGATAAATTACATTTCCATAATGAGTTTCTTGTAATCTGCATGTTATGGAATGTTATTAGAATACTGCTTTTAAAAAGCATCCATGGCCAGTTGCTATTGAAGAATGTGTTGTGGAATAATCTCCGCCTCCCTTACCCTAGTCCACTGAAGCCAGGTTTCCTATCTACCCTCTATTTTATGGCATTTAGCTCTGAAATAAAACAACTCAGTCCTGTTGCATGGAATAACCTCTTCATTTATACTTCAAATTGAATTAGCTCACATTGTTACTATCACTAGGGTTGTTATGTCATTCCTTGGGTTTTATTTTTTATTAGGCTTTCATTTCTGCTATTTTTGATGCAAGTCCAAAAGTTAATTAATGAGAACATGACCTCAGGCAAGATTTAACCTGTTTTCAATATCCATACATTCCATTGCCCTTTCCCCAGTTGGGCCCTTCTTTTATCCCCAATTTCAACACACTTCAGAGGACACAAGAATCCCATGTTCTCTTTCCTCATTCAGTTCTGACATAAGGAGGTGAATTAACACTGACATGTCCGGGTATCACTCTACCTCAGCCCTCTGTTTACTACTCACAAGTTGTTGGTCATGCACAGACAGGATTCTGGGTACAGCTGTGACTCAGGAGAAAACTGTTTTTATGCCAGTCTTTCCCAACAACAGTATCCCTTTGCACGAAAAACATAAGTCCAATCATCATCGAAGAGGGTGATGATAGTTAGAAATGTTTCCATTCCACGAACAGAAAATTGACCCACGTGGTTTAAAAAACAATCAGACAAAACAGATAACGTGTTTTTTTTGTGTGCCTGAAAAAAAAAATCTCCAGCTACATCTGAATCATGGCTCGACCCACAGTTCCAAATTATGCCATAAGAATATAGTTTCTCTCAACTCTTGGCTTTACTGCTTCTCTTCCCGAAGTGTTCTCTTTTAATATAAACTTTCTGTGACAAGGTGGCTGCCAATAGCTTCAGTCTCACATCCTTGTGGCTCTAAGTCCACAAGTCAAGAATCTTGGTCATATTCTAAGTAACAGATACGTGCCACATCTTATGAGGTGCAGATGTACTGCATGTAGTACAGTGCAAAAGGAAAGTAAAACTTATTCCTGAAAGAACAGAGGGGCTGGAGAGACGGCTCAGAGGTTAGGAGCACTGGCTGCTCTTCCAGAAGTCCTGAGTTCAATTCCCAGCAACCACATAGTGGCTCATGACCATCTATAATGAGATCTGGAGTCCTCTCCTGCTGTGCAGGCAGAACACTGTATACATAATAATTTTTTTTTTTTTTTAAAAAAGAACAACCAGAATAGGGGAATGCATGTATTTGGATCTTTTTGGTTTTGGGTTTGTTATTTGAGATAAAATTCTCACTCTGTAGCCCAGGCTGGCCTCAGTCTCATAGGGATCTTCTACTTTGGCCTCTCTTGTGCTACGATTGTAGGAGTGAGGTATCAGAGCCAGCTCGTACCTGGGTCTCACTGTCCCCCAAATCAAATGCATGTGGTTTGGAGGTTTGGTCTCCAGGAAGAAGCACTTGTAAGTTCTATGAGACGCTTTGAGATGAAGAATGTCTGAAGTTCTGTGAAGAACTGCTTCAGTGGTCCTTGTGGAATTTGCAGATAAGTTTTAAACCAAGCATACAGGGAGAGAACTTTTTATTAAGGGTACGGATACCAACAGCTGTACTCTTCTCCCCTCTCCATCCCCACATCTTTCTGACAGAAGCTTACACAAAGAGAAGGGGTGCCCCAGAGGGAAAACATTTGCAGTTCATATTTATTAAACAACCTCATAGTCAGAGCTGGTTCTAACTGAGAACATGGGCGGGGGGTGGGGTGGGGAGTAGATCGATAGAGAAAGACAATATGAATTTGTGACACCTGGCACAGTCCACCAGTCCAATGCAAAGGGCATCCTTTATAGTGATGCTCATGTGTGTATTCTGAAAGAGCCTGAGACTGGAAACCATATCCCCCCCCCCCCTGCTCCCCACTGAACACTGGGACCTAGTACAGGAAGACTGGTCTTCATTTTAAGAAAACAATAGCAAGATTTGGCTGGAATGCGCTGGGCTGAGGGACAGAGGAAGGCCTTGCTTTGACATGAATCAAGTATGGTTAAGACAGTCAAAGAGGAATCTGTTCTCCTCAGAAACTTTTATACCTTTTCTCCTTCCTCGATTGAGGTCAGAACATAACATTTATATATCGATATAATTTTGTCCTGTGGCTATGGAGGCTACAAAGTCTGTGACTGAGGGAACTGGCATTTGATGTGCCATTCCATGGCAGAAGGTGGGACAAGAGTGTGAACTTGGCCTTGGCCTTTTATAACAAACCTATTTTTGCTTTAAAGCCTTAATCCTTCCATAATGGCAGAGCCCTCGAAGCTGAATCACATCTTAAAGGTCAGAAAGGGCACATTTGACTTTGTAGTTTACCCAAAATCAAATCTGGGAGTCACTGCCAAATGGCACTTAATAGGCACAGGACAAAAGTCTTTTATGAGTCTTTTACTGCCGTGGTGACATCGCCATACTCATTATTGTTCTGCAAACAAGCTTCAGGACTGTTGACAGTAACATCCCAGCACTGTTTTGGCCCAGCTCCTAACATATAATTCCAATCACGGAGGCATCTTCTAATTAGAAGAGAATGCTTTCCAGCTCTTTATGACTGCTCTGACCCACGCATGCCACATAAATAAAACACTGGAAGAGAATAGAAAGCTGAAGTTATACTGAAATGATATTTCAAAGCCCCAGGAAAGAATCAAGATTAGGCTTGGTCCCATTTCAAGAATCACCCTCTCAGGGAAATCTAGCAATACTTCTAGAATTTTCTCCATTGCTACCTAACTACTCCCACAGGAGGGAGTGATGGATGGAAATCAAGGGAGAGCCAGGTTGAATCTTGCCCTGGTATTCTTCACCAGCTCTCACACCAGCTTCCAGTCTGCAAGCTCAAACTAGAGCCAGGTGTTTTGACGAAAAATAGGAAGCAAGTGAGGATGATGGTAGATGTCAGGAAACTGTTCTGATTTTGTGGTTCTGAAGTTTGTCTTTTTCATGATATAAAGCAGACCTTAGGAAATATCAGTGCTTTGTCTAACATCAGGAGGTTCTTTCTGGTTTCAATGGTGTAAGCATTAAGTTATTTTTTAAAAAATTTACTTTAAATTATGTATACACGTGTGTCTCTGTGTGGCTATGAGCACATGAGCGCAGTGCCTACGGAGGGCAGAAGAGGTTGTCAGATGCTCTAGAAGCCGGAATTACAGATGATTGTGAGCCTTTCACTATCAGAGTCAGAAACTAAACTCAGGTCCTGAGGAATAGCAATAAAACTCTTACCTCTGAGCTGTCCCTTCAGCCCCAAGCACCGGACCTTAGGAAATTCACCAGCGAATGAAGACAAAGCTGAGAGCTGGTGTCTTGCATGGATTTGACCTAATGATATCTACTGAGAATTGATTGTCGGGGCAGGCAAAGGAGGAAGTCCCACCCTCTCAGTGAAGAGTTTAGAAGCACCACGGGAATGTCTTCTGATAATGGCCCCTGGAGAAATAGCAAGTGTCCTGTTATATATTATGATAAGTATAACCAGCTATCAGCCCAGAAAAAGAACTCTCTTGCACTAAATATTCATGGCTTATCTAGTGAGAGACACTGGTTATAGGGGATCTGAATATTAAAGCATAGACTTTAATGTTAGGCAACCACCAAAACCTAACAGCCCTAAGATGTGAAAGGAAGTCCAGAATTTAGGAAAATTAAACATATTAAAGCTTATCTTCCAGCTAGCTATATTTTTGTTTTGTCTCTCAAAGGGGTATTTATAGCCATATCACTTAACCCCTAGTCCTGAATCAGTCTCCTTTAGGGTCTCAGGATGAGCCTAGCAGTGCAACATACATTTTTGTGATGTTTTGCTGCTAGTAACTATCCTCTGTTAAGACGGCATGCCTTTGAATTTCCACCAGCTCCTCATAGTCCAAACTGTACTGGGTCACCCAGGGAAAGCTGGAGAATTGACTGATCACCTGCCATTGACCACCCAGTTACAGCCAAGTGGAAGCTAAGAGATAGATGAACGCTTAATGAGAGCTGCAGGAAGAAAGCTAATGATTGGCAATTTGGCGTGGAGCTGTGAGAGGTAGGTAGGAAGAAAAACATTTTCTCTGAGACTTTGAAATCAGTCTGTGTTAAAAATAAGTAATGAGATGGGTTTCTTTCAAGTCCACTTAACTTGGAGATCAAGTATTATAACTACACTGGCCTTTGCATAAGGCCAGGCAACCAGTTGATACTTAAGTATAAATAGGTGTGCCCTGAAGTGAGCAAGAGCATAGTCTTTCTTATCCTGAAATGGCTGATAACTGAAAACTGTAGGTGTCCAAGTGAGCTCAGCCAAGTCCAGTAAACCAAGGGAGGCAGCATTTTGACATTCGGGGTTTACCATAGGCAGACCCAAGGACCGGATGCATTGCTTCTTTCTACTTTAGCATCTGACTTTGTAGGGCTCTTCACCTAAGCTGCCGGACTAGACCACATGTGTTAGGTTGGACCATGCCATGAAGCACTAGGGTTCTACATCTTTAGTCCTCCGTCCCACGTGAATTCAGTTCCCGTGTGTTTTGTGCTGTGAACCACTCTAACATGAAATCATCAGTGATAGCAGAGGCCTTCTTCACTCCAAGATGAAAAGGTTTCTCTGCTTGGCTAGCCCACACCTCTATAGGAATGGATTTTTCTGATTCAGAGTTTGGAGGTAAAATGACAATGGGTAAGTTTTCAATTGATTATATTTATTTCATGTAATAATGATTAAGAAGCAGGTCACAAGAAAATAATGCAAAAATACCTCCATACTTGTTAGGCCATTTAGAGTTGTGTGTGTGTGTTTGGTGCTAGGGACTGAACACAGGGAGGGCCTCTTCTCATATTCTACCACAGCAGTGCCCCTATCCACTAGAGACTTTGAATTGATCTAATTTAACTGAACTTGAGGTGCGCATCCTTTGACATTAACCAGTGTGTGATATCCTCAGCGGGAAGATCCATAGAGCCAATGACTGGCAGGGTGGAGAAAGTCACTTTCCCTAGGGATGTACCCCAGGGGTCAGCTCCATACCTGTGTGTGCAGAGGCAGCACTCACTGGGCTTAGTGGGTGATTTAAAAAGAAGAAAGGAAAGAGATTAAAGGCAAGAAAGGAAGAAAGGAATTAGGAAGGAATGAAAGAGGAAATGCAAGAAGGACATGCTATCCGGAGGAAGTTGTGTTGTAGGTACTAAGAAATTGGTGGTGGAGTGGTGAAGGTGGACATGATCAAGATATATTACATCTGGGTACAAAATTTCCCAAGAATAAATGGTTAAAAAAAAAACCCCAAACCTCAGTGAATTGACATCAATAGTCTCGGGATAGAAACTGCCTGGGACATGGAGGTCAGGGACAGAATGTTAAATTTTGTGACAGATGCAGATGGGCTAGGTAGAGTTGGAGAAGGTCTCCAAAGCAAGGGACTTAAAAGTTGGAAAGAGAAAAAATAGGAAAAAGAAAAAAAAATCTGGCTTTTGCTAAAAATTTTCTCTAGTGTTTGGTGGTAACATGCTTGTTCAGTGCTTTGCTATTGCGTCCAAAGTTCCCACAACCCAACCCATCCATCCCCATCTCATCTCAGTTTAATATTTAATGCTTCCTTCCCTCCGTCCCCCCTCCATCCCTCTCCCTTCCCCTACCCTCTCTCCTCTCTCTTCCTCCTCTCCTCTCTATCCCTTCCTCCTTCCTTCCTTCTCCCCCCCCCCCAACTGGAACCCAAGGAGTCTGAGTCCAATTTAGATCTCAGGCATTCTGTTTTTCTAAGGATGGTGCTGAGGATGGGGGAGGGGACAGCCTCTGACAGTCTTTCTTACTTCTTTGCTTAAGGTAAAACACTTAAGGAAAAAGGAAAAGAGTGTCTGGCTTTAGTCAAACTGTTTGCAATTATTCCTCCCATAGTGGGATGATTAAAGACTATTCTGTCAAGCAGACAGTGGCTTCAAAGTCAAGCAGGGGCGAGATTCGAAGGGACCAGAAGTGGAGTCTGAATTCATATCTGGAGAACAAAGTGTGTCAGTCATTCAGGAGGCCGGCACCAGATGAGACTGTTTCCTAATACGCCCATATGTTTTGGTATAAAAAGATGAGCGGAGTTTTCCTATAGTCTTTGATTCCCTCCAACTGAAAACCTCCCAAGGTGGCATCCCTCACTTTACAACGTGTGGAAATGTGTAGACTCCGAGAGAGTAAAAACATATTTCTCTCCTCTGGAAATACTCTAAACACGGATGGTCTAGAGACAAATCGGATGTAGTTTCAATTATACCATACACCTAATTGTCATGACTATTATTAATTGATGTAGGAAGGCTCGGTTCACTGTGGGCGGCGCCATTCCCTGGGCTGCTGTTCCTAGGACACAGTTGAGAGCGATCCTGGACGTGAACCATCAAGTATCATGACTTTGTGGTTTTGGCTGTACTTCTTGACTGTGAGTAAGTGGATCAGCAAGCAGGATTTCCTTCAGGTTCCTGCCTTGACTTTCCACAGTACTGAACTGCGGCAAATAAGATGAAATAAATCCCTTTCTCTTCTAAGTTCGTTTTGGTCAAGGTTTTATCAGAGCAACAGACAGGAAGTCAGACTGCACAGCTGTTCTTGAGGGCTGCTCCTAAAACCACACCCATTGCTGAGGAGGGAGCTGCTCAGCTGCAGGTAAAATTCTAGCAAAAGATGGCCATCATGGACACAAGGACACATAGAACATTCCAGATTGTCCCCAGAAAGCCACAGGCTGGAAGGCAGTGCCTCCTCCAAAAGCTCAGAAGAGTTAAAAACTCCAGTCTGAAAACTCCTGGAACATAGGTATCTCAGGCTTTTATAGAAATGATAAAATGGCATGCTGGAAAAAAGAGAGCTCCATCTAAAATTTAAAAAGAAAAAAAAAAACCAGTTGCATTGAAAAGCATTTAGCAACCTCTGGCCCCTGTAGCTTTATTAGAAAGGGAATTTCTTATTTTCAGCCCTACCACAATCTTTTATTTTATTTTTGATTCCCCTCCACAATATGGTCATCAACAGCAACACAGGAGACACTCCTAACTCTAACTCCCCTTTTCCAGCATCTGCCAGTACCTAGGACCCTCCAGTGTTTGGCTTGAATCTGTGTTTCCATTCTTCCAACTCTTCTTGGAGCAAATGCAATAGTTGGGCTTGACCGGCACGGTCATTGGCTGCCAAGGACTCAGCAGGGAGAGAGCAAAGAGAAGCAAACAAACCCAGATTTATCCATTAACTAAACCAGAAAAGCAAAGACGCCATCTGTGCCTGCAGATTCATTCATTTCCAGCAGGCTCAGAAGTAAGTTCTCCTGACTTCAAGCAGAATCGATTGGCTCGCCCTGGCGGAGGTTCTGTGGCTACCTTTGCAAGGATCTCTCAAAGCGCTTGCAGAATTACAAGTGCCCCTTCAAATAACCCAAGCATGGCCTCTAGTTGTCTGTGTTTTTGGAGAATTCATTATAATTAGCTCTCCACTGCCCCCTTTACAATGAGCTACTTGGCTCCACTAGCTAATATCAATTTGCCTCACCCATCTGTCCCTTTCTCTCTAGGTCCTGTGCCCAGCTACTATTGCTGAATCTTCTAGGTCAGTGTTTTACTCCCCAGTTCTGAGCTCTGCCTCACTTGGCTTCATTTTCTTAACTTTTTTTTTTTTTTTTTATCTGAAATGAAGAGAGGGATCTGAAAGAGGGAAAAGCGCCCTCCTAAAGTTACGTCCGTAGCTGAAAATGTGAACTGGAAAATTTAGCAGTTAGCTTGGATTTCCTTAGGCCAAAAAGCAATATTTATCCACAAATGATGAAAAATGGGCAGAATGTACAATTCTAAGGGGACTGAATTAAGCAAGCCTTATTCTTCTTGGCTGGGGTGATGAATTACTCCTCTGGTGTTTTTTTCCATCTGGACTCCTTCATGAGACCATCTATGCTCTATGTGGGGAAACTGGGGTGGGTGGAGTCCAGAAGCTGTCCCATGGAAAAAAAAAAAGGGTTGTGTGGAAGCAGCAACAGAATTTAGAACTGTTCTTCATTACCATTCATTTAGCTTCATGCCCTAAGTCTGGGTTTCACTGTCTGTGGTGATCTGTGCTCCCCAAACCCAAACAGGTCTCATAAAGAAAGCATTGTGTGCTTTTCTTCCTGGTAAGGACCTGTAACATCTTGGCACACAAACCAAAACATTTAGCCAATATTTTGCTCAAACTCCTGGTGTTTTCCACCAAAACCAGATGCATTCTTCTCCCAAGAAAGGCAAAGTTCTATGTGGCTGGGCCCTGCTCTCTACAAAGTAGCACGCATTTCCTTCTTTGGTAAATACCTGACCCATTCATGGGGCTTTTGTCAGGCATGTTTCAGTGACATTCCACAGAGCTCTCAGCACTAAGGGTTTTTCTGCCTTCTTGGTGACATCACCCAGCAGGTGAATGATGTGGGGTCATTGTCTCCCACATTCTCAAACACCAAGTGTATGCTGACTCTTTGAGTTTGCCTTCTGTTCTGAGTGGCGGCACCATTCACCCTGGACCATTGATATCCACAAACAGGGCATGCTATCCTTACTAATTTCTAAATGGGATTCAATAAATAGCCACACTACAGCTTGAAAAACCAACACAAAAGAGATTCAATATAAACATGGCTTATTCTTATTATTCATCAGCTTCGCTCGAGCCCATTCCTTAAGTTCTTGCTACTGCTGAGCACTCAAGACTCTCAGCTACCTCTCCTTCCATCTTGCCTAGGCTGTGAAGTTTTCTTTCTTTCATTTTTTTAAAAAAGTCACCTAGTTGATGTGGGAATGTCTTTCTTTATTCTGTGAATACCAATCTTCAAATAAAGGAGCTGTTTTGGCCCATGACAGGCACCATAGAAAAAAAGTAGGAGGGGAAATCACTACATAGGTAGGAGAAGCAGGGCAGAGAGGGACAGACTGAGCCAGAAGCCCAAGAAGAAGCATATAAGGAACACAGGTGAGCCATGGGCCACGTGGCAGACAGTTTAATGAGAATGGGTTGAGTTAAGTTGTAAGAGCAAGCTAGCAATGTGCCTGAGCCATAGGCCAAACAGCATGAAGTTAATGTAAGTGTTTGAGTCATTTCTGGGGGCCTAAGCAGCGGCTGGTGGCTAAGGGGTCTGGGGCTACAGGTCTGTGGGTCTGGACCTCTGACCGCCCTGGAACCAGAAACCTCATTGTAACACCTAGTGGCCAATGATGGCTTCATCCTGCAAGCAAGATATTTTACTCAAGAGACTGCCCATCAAAACTAGACTACTGGGAAAAGTTTGAGCTACACCAGCAAACCGCTGAGGATGTTAATTTTGACCAGTGGTAATGGTCTCCAATGATGATAACATAATTTGCGGGATGCTTGTATCCTCGGTGTGTTCGTTCACAAGAGTACAGCTATGGTTCAGTGTTCTCACATATTAAAGAGTAAGAATCCAGAAGCAGTGTCTACAGAGATCATGCTTGCCCGGGGAATGCTCCCACCATTGTCAACGAATAACCATTAAGAGGAGGAAACTGAACAGATATATTAGCAGCTCTGGGGCAAACCACATTGTTGGAGATGAGCCATTCAAGACCAAAGTCAGATGCAGGAGTCCAGGACTTGTCTATAAGGTTGCAGGCAGGGCCACCCCCTCTTCCAGGGTACATTGTTGCCATTCTGCTTTAGGTGGCACACTCTAAAATCTCTTACGTGTGCCTCTCTTTGCCGAGGTCTCTCTGTGAAGAATGTTTTTCTTCCTGTAGTCTATATGAGATCTTTGGACCAATTGTGCTAAACCTACTACAATTTCATGGCTTAAAAACAATATAAATTTATCCCCTCAGAGTTGGGAAGGCCTGAAGTCCAAAATGAAGGTGCTAGCATGTCAGGTTCACTTTGGAGGTTCTGAGGTAAAATTCGTTGCATGCCTACCTCCTTCTGGTAGGTTCTGGAGGTTTTTTGCTTTGGGTCACATAGTTCTCATCTTCATATAGCTTTCCATTCTGAGGTGCCAGATCTGTTTCTCATTCTCTTATAAAGATTCTAGTTCATGGATCTAGCCTCTCCCACTCCTAAGGATGAGCTCATTTCAAGATAGTTAACGTTATTACAAGTACAGTTTTTTTTTCTCCCAAAGTAAAATCACATTAAAATTATAACAAGATTTAGGGCAAGGACATGGCAGGAGAGTGACATTTCAACCTATCCCTCAGACTAAGGGAAACAGTGTCAAGTGCGTGTAGAGAAATATGACTTTGAAAGCATTTATTTCTGGGTTGGAACCTTCCTTTTGCCAGTGATTAGCTCTGGATTTTGGTTAAATGCCTTACAACTCTGTGCCTTATCTGGTTAAAAAATGGAACAAAATTCAACTTTCATAGAAATAGGGACATCCTAACAGTAATGAGGAATATCAGGATGTAACCAGAGAGTTATAGTATTCAAGACAGTTCCATCAAAGTAAAATAATTCTTTTGTCTGTCTGTTTGTTTGACTCTTCTTCCATCAGTAGAGCAAGTTCTGTCCTGTTCTCTAGGATTTGGCACCTAAGACATTTAGGCATTTCAGATAGTTGTGTTAGCTATAAGTAAATGTCTACTATGTTTTTTTTTTTTTACTTGTTTTATAAAACTTTGCAGTCAACAAGAAATCAACAAATGCTTATTAATTACTAATTTTTTTTTTATGAAATTGGAAACTTCAAGTTAAACTTCCAGATAAGAAGAAAACAAAACTTTCTTGAGCCATTCTTCTCAGGTGTGAATAAAAAGGCAGTGGGTGGATGTTCCTTCTGATTTGATGAAAATTTGATTTGGGTGTGTGACTGTTCCCAAGATTATCAACAACCAAGCCAGCCAAGACAAGGCCCTGGCAGGGGAGAAAGCATGTGTGGTGTGGGATCTGAAGGAACATTAGAGAGTTCTGAGGACAGGGAAAAAGAATGGCTCATTAATCAGGGCTACCAAGAGCTTGGACATATTTTCCAAGAAAGTGTTTCATCACATTTTACTTTAACAGCATTTTAGAGGACATGCTTAGGTCTGTGCTTGTTAGGAAGTCTAGGCCACTCTCGTGTGCTTTTCTGATTAATCATGGTTTTTTACATGTTTTGAAACATGTAGGTTACTACATGTTGGTAAAACGGGAAGGGATTTTAAAATATTTTTCTACACAGTATTTAATCCACTTGGTGCTCTTTTGCCCTCCACCTGTCACATTAAAAATATAGTCAAGATATGTTCCCTGCGCTGCAGTTTGAACAAACACAGCTGTAAAACCAACTGGTATTGACAAATTGCGTCTTGTGATGAAGGAACACGGGACATGAATGTTCTACTTCCCTCTTCCAAAATAAGCCCATTGCTACAACCATCAAGGTCTCTGCATCAGTTATACTTCATTCCCGAGGACCGAATTGCTAGAGGATATCCTCACTCATGCCCCCAGAGTAACTGCACTTAGCCTTCTCCTATCTGACTTCCAGGACTCACAGACATTCATCACAAAAAATTATACTGATTACACACAGTAGAATCATTTGAAGATTGGAATTTATAGTGAAGAGAAAAGATGATAAGAAAGATATAGATGAGGTCTCTAAGGTCAAACTTTACAAACATGTGTTATGGTTGATTTGGGTGTCCCCAAAAGGTTTATGTGTTAAAGGCTTCGCCCTCAGTGTGGTAGTAGGACCACCAAGAGGAAAACCCTGTGTGAAGTCATGGCAGACCTTGACCATTATTTTCTATTCGCATGAAATATGAACACTACCCATTGCTGTTCTCTTCGGAATTTCAGTCCAAAAGGCTGCAACACTGTGTGATTAACTTTCAGGAAAAGCATCCTGATCTTAGCATTGTGACATCACCCTTCATCCATCAATTTAAAAAACTCATTGTACTGGAAGACATCTGTGGAGAGACAAAATTTCTCAGGAAAATACTTTCTGGGAAATTCCCAGTACAGAGAACCTAGCTGAGTAAAAGTCCATATCAAAGCCACCTGGCCTTGGTTGTAGGTCACTGCTGTTTTTTGTGTGTCTGGGACACAAAGGAGAGTTTTTGTGTTCAGAATTCCAAGAAAGATGTTATAGCCTCAATCTGAAATGTCCCCCCACATGCTCATGTTTTGAGTGCTTAGCCTATAACTGGCGAAAGTGTTTTAGAAGATTCTGGAAATGGTAGATGTAATAAAGTTAACTCTCTTGAAATGAGCTCATCCTTAGGAGTGGTAGGGGCCTAGTTGGCCGTAGATCACTTATGGTTGGTCTTTGAATGTTAAGTACCTGGTTCCTGATTCATGTTCTATTTACTGGTCAACTACCACCAAGTGGCTCTGCCAATCAGTCTCTACAACAGTGGACTGGACTCTCTGAAACCTTGAGACAAAATAAATCTTTCCTCTTGAAGATGCTTTTGTCACAGAAATACAAAAATAACAACACATAAAATCGGTACCAGACTTCAGTCTGTGACATACTTCCTTTCATCTTTGTTTGATATGTTTTTGATATATTTTCTTTAATCTTTGTTCTTTTTTCCTTGATTTTGGTTCCCCACTTCCACACACACAAAAGAAATTTGTCTTTGCACTTTTGAACAGTATTGAAGCCATTAAAGACTATGGGGGTCCTCAAAATTAAAACCGTTTTGCTTATGGAATGGTCCTGAGGGGCAGCTGGAATTAGCACTGAGAAGCTTCAGGTGGGTAACTTAGTTTTCATGGCAAATAGTTCTTTAAACACCACCCAGATAGAAATAAACTGTATTTCTTTATATATAAATTGTGGCTTTATAAATAAATTGTGGCTTGGGTAAGTTCATTCTATGTTAATAAATTCTTTTTATTACTAGTTGTGCGTTGTGCAAATCCTAACTGGAGGAACACGCCACAGCCACTTCTCACTTAGCTATCTCCTCAGGCCTAAAGGGTAGATCCTGTCTCCATGAATCCTCAGACTGGAAAGGGGAAGTGAAGGCTGAAATGGAAAGGGTGCTGAACTTCTGCCTCCTCCTGCCTTGTATTTCTATCCAGCCCAGACATCACTTCCTTCCTCAAACTTCCTAGTACTGGGATTAAAGACTAGGATTGAAGTTGTGTGTCACCACTGCCTGACCTCTGTGGCTAACTCTGTGGCAGCTCTGTCCTCTGATCGTCAGGCAGTCTTTATTTGATAAACAATATATCACCAGAGTTGTGGACCCACATACTTATATCTTTATGAATTGACCACTAAAGCAATAAACAGGCCTATGTTTGAAAATATCAGCCTAGGTCATAATTATGAAGCAGAGATGGTTTGTATATTACTTCTTCTTACTGAGGTGACAGAATGTTTGACAAAAGCAACTTAAGGAAAGGATTCTTTTTTTTTTTTTTTTTTTTTTTTTGGCTTACAGGGATACAGCCATTGGGGTGGGAAAGCACGGTGGTAGGGGCATGGTGTGGCTGAGCACATTGTATTCAAGAAGTAGGGATGTGAATGCTGGAGCTCAGCTTGCTTTGTCTCTTCCGCATTTTATTCAACCTGGTAGGTCTTCCCTGATTGGTTAAACTCTACTCTCTCAATGGGACATCCAGAAGTGTGTCTCCTAGTCGTTTTCAAGTACAGTCAAGTTGACAATGAAGATTCACCATGACAGCTTATGTCATCCATAAAGGTAACTAAATATACACAATATATAATCAAAGTACTTCTTTAGCATCTAGTTGTAATTGATCCTAGGCATGGGGAATAAAGTCAAATGTTTCTTTTTGTTCAACCATGACTACTTATAGACCTGATAAGACCTGATCCATCTTACCTTCAGTCTGTGCCATATTTTCTTGAAACTTTAATCTTTCCCTTAATCTTTGTTCTTCCCCCTTCATACCTTTTCTTTCCCTCCTGTCTCATTTTTCTCTGTTTTTTTTCTTTTTCCAACTACACACTCTATGCTGATGGATGGTGATGTTTGATTTTAATTGTCAACTTGAAATACCTAGGACATCAGTGAGGTACACTGGTGGGTATGTCTATGAAGATGTTCTCAGAGAAGTTACCTGAGGTGGAGAGATATGTCATGAATATGAGTAACACCCTCTCATAGTGGGGAAGGGGGGGAATACCAGCTGGACCACTGGTATGAACCAGGTTCTTGGTTCTTGGTTCACTGAGATGTGTGAAAGCAGTTGGCACATTTCCCCCACTGCTGTGGAAACACCAAATACAATATCTTCCCCACCACTTGGGACTGTATCTCCTCACACTTGAACCAAAGGAAAACTATTCAAGTTTCAAGTCAGGCATTCCACCCTAGTAACAACAAAATGGTTGACTAATACAGAAAATGGATCCTGAAATGTCGCGGCGTCCATAAACATGGCTGCATGGTTCATAGGACTTTGGAGCTGGTTTGTAAGAGGAATTTGGAAGAGTTTGAAGTTACAGATTTGGAAAGCCCTAACACAGAACTCAACTGTCCATTCTGCTGGGACTTTGGAAGACTGGAATGTTGAAAAGTGAAAGGCAGCCTCATGGGCTTTCGGAGGGGAACAAGGACTCTCAGGAACTAGACCAGAAATTATTCTCACTACATTTTAACAAGGACTCTGCTGATTTCTGTATGGATATTCACATGAGGCTGGGTCCAGTAATAACAGACCAGTTTATTTGACAGAGGAAAATTCAAGATAGCAAAATAATGATGGAATGGGCAGCATTTATGAGAACAAGATCTGATTATGGATTGTATGCAAGAAATTAAGCCTAAAAAGGTGAAAAGTCCAAATCTGAAATGATGTTCAGTGGCTAGAATTAAGTTGATGTTCACAGTGATCCTCAAACTTCCTAATCCTGCAATGCTTTAATACAGTTCCTCATGTTGTGGTGACCCCTAAATAAAATCATTTTCATTGCTACTTCATAACTGAAATGTTACTGCAGTCATGAATCATAACATAAATATCTGACATGTAGGTGATCTGTTATGCAGCCCCTGAAAAAAGGTTGTTTAACCCCCAAGGGGGTCTTGACCCACAGGTTGACAACCACTGCTATAGAAGGGTGTCAGTAAACAGTAAAGAGTCTGGGGCTAGAAACTGAGAATTATAGAAGACACACGTTTATTCTTAAAATAAGTGGAGTGGACAAGGTAGATATCCAGGGTAAAAAGATGTGGGGCAAGGCCAAGGATATACCCATCTGCAACACAAAGAATAATATATTTGTGTAGTTTGAATGTAACTGGCCCCCATAATCTCACAGGGAGTGGCACTATTAGGAGGTGTGGCTTTGTTAGAGTGGTACAGCCTTATTGGAGGAAGTGTGTCACTGTGGGGAAGGGCTTTGCGGTTTTTTATAATCAAGATACAGCCCACTGTCTCAGTTGACTTCCTGTTGCCTGCACTCTCAGCTCCTCCTCCAGCACCACATCTGTCTGCAGGCCACCATGCTCCCCACCCTGATGATAACGGACTGACCCTCTGGAACTGTAAGCGAGCCCTCTCAATTAAATGTTTTCCTTATAAGGGTTGCTGTGACCATGGTGTCTACACAGCAATAGAAACCCCTAAGACAGTACCACTGAGTTTGTTGGTTTTATTGATGGTGAAACTAGATGGATTTTAGATGCTTTTATCAATGCCTTCCTCTTGTGTGATGTTTTCTTTCTGTGCTTCTCGGGTGAGTTTGGAATTCCATGCACTTTTAAGTAGAAATGACTAAAAGCATCTGAAGACACCAACCAGATCTTTCACAGAGGCCTCTAGTTTTCCCTGAACTAGAACTCACAGTCAACTATCTGCTCCTTTAAAAAAAATAAAGAAATCACAAACTGTATCTCTCCTTTTAATTAAATACTGCCAACTGACGTATTTGTCTGGAACTGGGGCCTTTTATCCCACACATTAAATTCACATATTTACAGATGTCCTTTTGTCCCTGGGCCCTTCAGTTCTCAGGGAAAAAAAAAGTCAAGTGTGTGTGTGTGGGGGGGGGGTGTGGTGTATATTGTGTGTGTGTGTATGTGGTTCATCCCACAGAAGGGAGGTGACAGAATTCCAAAAGAGCAGGCAGGAACTGCAAGTTCACCACAGGCCAGGAGCACATTCTTTTCACGGGTCACAGAATCTCAATGATTGCTCTAGCTTCAGGAAAAATAACCCTCCGACACCTGGGCAGTTTGGAAGCACAAAGATGAGTCTGAGAGAGGCAGCAGCAGCTGGGAGAGACCACATAGGGCATTCAGCTGACCTTTGGCTGACTAGCTCCCCACCTCGAGACCTCTTCTGGGTGGGAGGGAAGGGCTCATTGCCAGAGGACAGTCTGGTGTTTTCTGCTTCTGCCGCAGACACTTCTTCCCTTTCCACCCCCACATCCTCCGTCTGGGAACAACATTTAGAGAAGAGACGTGAAGCTGTGATAGCCCGTGTTGGCCTTGGGAAGAAAGGGTCCTTTGTTCAAGCATTTCTCCCTCAGACTTGAAAGGACACTTTTAGTTTTGACGGCTTTTTCTTTTCTTTTTGTAACTAGGTAGCTACTAAGAAAATATATTCTGGCAAGACAAAGACCTGAATTGAAATCAAATACACCCATTATTACCACATAATGTATAACATCTGCTTTCCCTGGCTAGTGAGCAGAGGGAATCTAAGGGTGCATCACCCAGGGGAGTATGCTCAGTGACATGCGGGTCCTATGTCCAGGGACCCCACCTTTCTCTTTGCTGCAGGAGTCTTGTAGGGCTTCCCCGGCCAGCCTGTTTCTGCACCTACCTTCAAAACCCAACACAAAAGTAGACAGTTCAAAGACAGTGTTAGGGTTTGGAGATAGACTGTCTCCCCAGGAAAAGGCTCATATGTTGGGGCTTTGTCTCTAGGTGGTGGTCTATTTCGGAAGGTTCTGGAAACTTTAGATGATATTTGAGGGAAATAGGTAACTGGTGGCAGGTCCTTGGGACAAATCTTATACCTGTCTTTCTCTTTATACTTCTGCTTCCTAGCTTCAGCCTCTACCACATGCCCCTGGCACCAACTTCCCCTGCCACTGGCCCAGAAACACCAAAGATGACTGTGACAGACTGAACTTGGTAAAACTGTGAGTCAAATAAACATTCCCATCCTTAGTTGCTTCTCCCTGGTATTTGGTCAGAATTAAACAAAAGTAGCTAATAGAGAAGGCAGTTATAGAGCGCAGGCGATTGGCTCTCAGGAGGGATAAAAGCCTGAACATGTTCTCTTAGAATGTGTGTGTGTGGTGTGTAAGGCTAGGACAGGTAAGTGGCATCATGGCCACATGTTTGTTTTAAAAGTCCAGAGACTTCTTAAAGGATACGTTAGAATCCTCACTCCTACTGCAAATTATAAAAGGTGAGAAGAAACAGCATCACCAATAACCCATGAGGCACATCTTCCCAGGAACCTCCATGGGAAAAGCATATTGCAACAATCTTGTCCTCCAGCTCCCTCTAAATTGGAAAGTCTGGGTCCCCAGACTTCAGTGTTAATTGTTCTTAAAACAAAATGAATGCTTTCCTTCATTTTTTTTAAAAGCAAAGAAAATATACTTGGCCATATGTTTACAAACAACATATTAAAGAGATTTGAAGATGAAATTCTGCCACAAAAAATATACCCAATTATTTGATTGTTTTGTATAAAACAAGACATTTAAATGCAACTTTTAGAGTCCCACAAGTTGTGAGTTGGTTAGAAAATTAAGATGTTCCCGGGAAACGATTTACCTTTGACTCATTTAACAGACAGACCTAGTGACAGATCACTTTTAGATGAGAATGTGGTCACTTGGAATGAAATCTAGGAAGTCTGACAGCAGCTACTTTATAACAAACACTACTAACTTTCCAGTGTGTGGGCAGCAGGCAACTCAGCAGCAGGCACCATTTTTATAGATGAGCAAATTGAGATTCCCCAAAGTTAACAATGAGCTTCATTGTAAATGGCAGAGCCAAGCTGGAGGTAGTGCATTTGTAGTCCACAGCATGCATCTTTTGCTACTTGGAAGCACTATGGTCTTTCCTTCATAGCCCAGAGTGGCAGCCATTTTGGAGCTATGCATGCCAACTGTGCCATTCACAAGTATTGAGGGAAATGAGATTAATCAGTTCTGAAGACTAAAGATCCCAGAAGAACAAAAAGTCAGCCTACCTCTGTCTTCCTTCGTGCCTGTCAAATCAGGACCCACTAGAGAACCGGGGATGAGAGGCTCTGATGCTAGTTCTCTCCAGGCTTCAACAGTTGCACTACATTAGGAATGGGCCCTGACGATCCCCTGACATGACACACTGGGGTGAACCAGATCTGGAGCAATCTGTCAGGACCTTTTAAAAAATGATACCCAAGCTCCAATTTCAGGAAGAGAGGATTGTATAAGGCCATGAAGCTGAAGAGTTCTGAAGAGTCACAAGTAGATAAGATGTATTCCATTTGTTGGCACATAGGCTGCTAGGAGGGTAGATGCCAGTAGGCACCCAGGCACACACTTGGCACACACATCCTGCACACAGGCACACATACAGACCAATACAGACCAAGGTATGAAGCTCACACAGGCAAACGTAGACTGGCAAACACAGAAGGTGAAGACACACCCCCACCCAACACATACCACCACTACCTCAAGGTCATTATTTATACAGAATGTTTAGAAAGTGACATTTTGCAAGGAATAGTTATATGACAGAATATATCACTGTTCACTTCTGGGTTCTCCAGATTTCTGGCATTAACCATTAGTAGCTGACTCATGGTCCCCCGCAAGTTCATTGTCAACTAAGTTCTAGGTGAATAATACCAGATATTCATATTAGCACCGTATTATCTAAACATAAGCTGGCCCTTACAACCTTTTGTTCCCTACACTTTTATTCTCACTGGGAAGGCTTTTGGAATGACCACGCATCCATCCTGCATTAGAGAATCCAATTCCATTCTGTCTTCATGTTTCTGGGGTATCCCATCTACGGCAGCCTTTAGGACAGCAGTTCTTAACCTTTCTAATGCTGTGACCCCTTGATACAGTTCCTCATGTTGTGGTGACTTCAGCCATAAAATTATTTCATCACTTCTTCATAAATGTAATTTTGCTACTCTTATAAATCATAATGTAAATGCCTGCTATGCAAATGGTCTTAGGTGACCCCTGTGAAAGGGTCATTTGACCCCCAAAGGGTTGTGCCCCACGGGTTGAGAACTGCTGATTTAAGGCATGTTTTAAATCCATTTCTTCTCAAAAAAAAATTTGATTTTCTTAAGCTCCTTCACATTATTATGCAAAGAAAGCATCACCATTCTCTTATAGTAAATGTTATACTAAATAGGTAGGCCAAGCCCAGAAACCCACCAGGCTTTGGAAGGTGACTCAGTGGCAAAGTTCTTGCTGTGTAAGTGTCGGACCTTGGAGTTCAGAACCTTAGAACCTATGTCTATCTGGAGGTGGTAGTGAGCATCTATAATGGTAAATGGGCTGGAAGTAGCAGGCCAGTTAACATGGTTAACAATTTACATAAAGGTGAACAATAAGAAACCCTGCCCCAAATAATGTGGAAAGTGATGACTGACACCCAAGGTTGTCCCTCTGACCTCCACAAAAGTACTGTGGCATATGTGTTTCTGCACTTATAGGTAAAATGTACACTCATGTATGTCCATGTATGTACACACACACACACACACACACACACACATTTAAAAAGACACCAAGAGAGAACAGAACAGCAAGGAGACATTGGAAGGAAGGTCTTTAAGAGGGACTTGGTGTTTGTACATTGTTAGGAGCACCAGGGCATCTCTACTACTTTGGTCCTGATCTTCCAGCTATGACACTGATATTTTTTTTTCACCTCTTATCCTTGAAACCTTGGGATCCTGGGCCTATGAGATCATGCTGAGCTTCAAGGGTTCCTCTAAGCTGACATCATCTTATGCCTTTGAGGGTACTAGACCATCAACCAGAAAGGACCTTCAGCACAGATGGATCTCTCAAATGCCCAGCTCTGCATACACACTGAACTCTGAGAGCCTTGCTTCATGCTATTCTTCTCATCTCCAGGCCACTGTGTCTCCCCTGCCCTCCACCCAGCCCTGATGAAGGCCCCAGCATGTGTGCCTCAAACCAGACAGGCCCCCAGAGTTTGGCAAAGTATCCTACATGCACTGACTTTTGCGTCAATGGCGCTGGCCCACACCATCCATCCACACCCAGCATCTGCAACGCCTTGGAGCCTACCAATGTACTAACATTTCTTGGATATTCATAATCACAGTGGAGCCATGCTCTGAGAACACTCATCTAGTTTCCAATTTGTACTTGTCTTGGGGTCTTGGGTGCTTTAGCAGGTCCTTTCTGTAGCTGTTTACATTTATTGTCACCAGGAGTGAAGCCAGACAGAGGAAGGATGGGCAAGTACATTGCCATCCTTAGGTTCTACACACACAGTACTTGGAAAAATAAATGATGAGTTTAAACATGTATGTGGGGATATTTTCAAATAAAGCGGTCGCAGATATCAGAGGACAGATTCACCTCCTCTGGTCTTTGCTTGTTTGTGTGTGTGTTTTTTCCAGACAGAGTTTTCTGTGTAACAGTCCTGGCTGTCCTGGAACTTGCTTTGAAGACCAGGCTGGCTTTGAACTCACAGAGATTTTCTTGCCTCTACTTCCCAAGTGCTGGGACTAACAGTGTGAGCCATGGCTTCTTCTGCCTACTCTATCTATCTATGCCTGCCTTTGCTCAGTTAAGGTATGACACCACCACTGCCTGCCTGGGAGCCTGGAACTCCTATAAACTAAGATGACCTGAACTCAGATTGGATTATGGTCGTAGGTCACCAGTCCCAGGATACTCCCTGTGCTGGGATTAAAGGTGTGAGTTACCACTGTCTGATCCTCCTAGACTGACTGTGGGTAGATCCCTGTGACATCTCCGACTGTTTTTATTATATTTGAAAATATCCCCACACAGGTACTTAGAGGATAACTTCCCAGCTCATCCATCTCTCCTCCAACAACACAAAGGTTCACTATATTTAAGGCCTAAGCGTTTAGTGATACCCTTCTGTGGTGTTTGCTGGGTCCTATTTCTTCAACTTGTTTGTAAGTGGAGACACATTGAAGGATGGTTTTGCACGCATTCCTTGCAAACCCTGACTTTAGTTTCAGTGTCTTCCCTATAGTAAAGCAATCTCTTGCAATGTATGGAGGTTGGTTCAAGGAGCTTTTATGGACATGAAAATCTGCAGATGCCCAAATCCCTTGCATGAATGGTGTGTTATTTGCATGTAACCCAGACATATCCTCCCATATGTTCTAAATAAGCTGCAGTTTGCACACATTTTTTTTTAACACAATGTAAATGCTGGGTAACAAGTTTCTACATATTTAGTACATATTTAAGTTTTTTCCCCAAATATTTTACTTCCTCTTTGGCTGCCTCCACAGATATAAAGTAGGCGGTTATAGAGAGATAATAACATAGAAATACTTTAACAAAGAGTTATAATGATAATTAAAATTCAATAAGACCTCACCAAACAGGGCTGGAGAGATGGCTCGGTAGTTAAGAATTGTTGCTACTCTTCCAGAGGACCCAGGTTCAATTCTCAGCAATCATATAGTACATGCATCCATCTATAATACCAGTCTCAGGGAATCCAACACCCTCTTCTGGCTTCTAAGGGTACTTCATTCATGGTGCATAGACATGCCGGCAGGTAAAACATCCCTACACATAAAATAAAACAACAACAACAAAAAATTAATCTTGCTAAACATACATCAGAACATAGTACCTGTAAGGGAATTCTTGTTATGCTTCTGAACTTGTGTGTGCCCCTCGAAGAAGTGTCTGAAACAAGAGATGTGCCCCCATCCCAGGTAGGAAGACAGGCAGGCTGAGTCCAGGTTCCAGTAGAGTGAGGCAGACAAGTCCTAGATTTCCTGGAGACAAGTGAACAGCACTAGGGGCAGGTAGACTGAAGAAAAAGCACAGGGAAGTCTGTTTCTTGTCTGTTATACCACGCTCACGTCTCTGCTGCTTGAAGCCTTCTGTCTGGCAGAAAGGATAGCTCTTGATTAGTTCTTGATTCTTTTTTTTTTTTTTTCTTTTTTAGAGAAGATAATGACACACACCTGGTGACACATTTAAGAAACGCAGTATGTGAAATGTGGCATTTGCTAACCAACGCTATCTCAGGCTCTTTCTCCTGTACCAGCACCATGCTAAGTATCCAGGGGACTATCATCACTTTAGAATGCCACCAGTACCATTCACATATACAGTTCTCAGTCTGGGAATATAACTGTACCTCCTGTGCTCCAAGCTAGAGGATATAGTGTACTACAGCACTCCAGACTGCTAGGCTAGTTTGGAGGCTAGGAGCTCTGATGTTTACTTCTGTAGTCCATTTCTCCCCTGAAGTAACATGTGAATGGCTTAGCTTATGTCCAAGTTCCTCCTGGGAAATGGCAGCTGGGGACCAATATTGACCCAAAGCATTTAGGAGGCACAAAAGCAAATATGATGCTTGACGGCACTTCCCTTCTAGGTCAGTGTTTAAACACAGAACTCTCTTTCCAAAGGCAAGCTCCTATAGAAGTTGGCAAATAAAACCTGTGGTCTAAAGTTGCATTGAGCCAAACCCACTGATTTATACTCTGTCTGACGGCTGCTTACACAGAGCAGAGTTAGGTAGCAGGCTGCAAAATAAGAAATTCTTTTCTCAGAAGCATTTTTTTAAAAAGATTATTTGGACTCCGTAAAGAAGATCCAGGAAAGAGCTCTGAGATTAAGTTGTTTTGCCTCTTTCTACCCTCTCACACCCCAGTCATATGACAAAACTAAATTGTAGCATGAGGTAAAAACAGGAATGGACCAGAGCAGCTCCTCTGTATCTTTCTTACTCTCCTCTCCAGTGGTAGCCTTTGTGGGGGAAAAGCTCTCACTAAACAGTCCCTATCTCTCCAAGAGTTGTCTTAGCCATGACTCCTACGGTAGTAGTCTGGTCCTTATTTGTCTGTGACTCAACCATTTTCTCTACATGCTGGCCACAAGGATATACTGTAGTATGAGGTTTCTGGCCCAGACTTTCGGGTTCTAGCCTCAAGGTTTAGACCCACAGATCCACAGACCTGCAGAGACACACAGATGCTCACATTAATTTTAGGCTGATTGGCCTAAGGCCCAGGCATATCGCTTGCTAACTCTTTACCTTTAAATGAATCCATGACTCTTCCTGTTCAGCTATGGGACTCAGTACCTTTTCTCAGAGCAGCATAGTTGTCCTCTGCATCTGCTTCTCTGCTGTGTCTGTGGCGTTTCTGGGCTATTCTTCCTGTTCCCAGAGTTTTCTTAGTCTGGTAGCCCCGCCCACACTCCCTGTCTGCCTTTGGCCAATCAGCGCTTTTTATTAAACTCATAGGTGGGGCAATTATTTACAATGTAACATCATGAATCCATTACAATACATCTTAATGTCAAAGACTTTTCCAGAGAGAGCAAATCTTAAAAGTTCCAGTTCATGCACAGTATCCATATATTCCAAACTGCAATGAGTTAGTCCAGCTTCCAGTGTGCCAGTTTGCCCCCAAATTTCTGTTTGGACAAGTGTGTGTTTACAAATATAATCTTAGCATTGGGGAGACTTTGCTGAGCAGACACTGACCTGGAAACCATAAAGAAAATATGGAAGGATAAGACTGACTAGCTCTAAATCCTAAGTTGCCTTTAATGAAGGCACTATGCACAGAACCAAAGGCGATTGGGTCTTGTGGAGATGCATGAACTCCTTGTTGTGGACTATCCACTCCCTCAAGGGAGGCCGTTGGCTGGGCCTAGCCTTGGCTTCATGGCTGTGGCATCTGCTGAGAGTGTTGTAACTGTTGGCAGGAAGACCATGACCTCCCATTGTCTCAAAGTGAGACAATGAACGGGAAGGAAAAAGGAAGGCATGGGCTCTGAGGAAAAAAGTCCAGCTGAGAGAAGCAGAAGGGGCAGGAGATTTGGAGACAGCTATTGCTTTCTCTTTGCTGCTGTGTGGTCCATCCTGACTCACTCAAGTGTGGCTGTTTTGAGACTCGCTGTAAAAAAAGGGGGGAGGGGCTTCAGAAGCCAACAGCAGCAGTAAGTGAATGGTCATAATGGTGATTCAGAATTCAAACCAACTTCATCTTTCCCTGAGCCTGTGCTTGGGCAAATTTATTTATTGCATGAGTGGACCAAAGGCCTCTGAGCAGACTTTTCAATGTCTAACATTTCCTTTCTATTTCCTTTTCCCCTAAGCAAAATTCCCTTTATTGTTACCACCCACAAGAAGGGAGAATTGAAATTAGATTCTTTTATTTAATAGCTTGCCAAACAATAAACAGCTCTCTCAAACTAAGCCACATCTTATCTAGGGAGAGGGCAATAAAAATAGTGATTTATGTAGTCAAGAGGATGGCGAGACATTTTTATAGCATCACAGATGGCTTTGCAAATTGCAGAGCAGTGTTATTTGGTTCTGTATATCTCAGTCTTTCAGCCTGTAATGTGAAAACATTATGAACAGGCTCCTTCCCAATCTCTGGTTCCTCCAATAGATCATGATTGTCTATGCACAGAAGCGCCTTGAATCATATATAGAAGATGCAGATGGTGAAATCATTCCACTTTTCACTGTATGGGAGGTGGAAATGAGGGAGGATTACAGGAATGTTTATGGAAGAGTGATCTGGTCCAGAGGATGCTCACAGCCTTGAGCTGCTTAGGGGGACATGAATATGTGCGTTAATTTGCATGCACCTTTGAAGCACTAGAGCAATCCCTGGAGGGACCCAAAGGGTGAGACAATAAAAGAAGTGAGATATACACTCCACTCCTCCTCTTCATGTTTCAAATCTCCATTCCAGCTGCAGCCTGAAGTATATATGTGTGTGCAGCATGTTTGATTTGCTGTAGCAGAATACCTATGAAAGCCAACTTAAAGGAGGAGAGATACCTTTTGGCTCACAGTTTCAGAGTCTTCAGCCCATGGACATTTAGTCCCATCTCTTTGGGTCATGGCAAAGCAGTGGCAGGGATCATGTGGTAGAACAAAGAGAAGGTGGGGGGCATGGGAGGGAGAGGAATATCTGGAATAAGCATCTATACCACAGAGCCTTCAAGGACATACGTCTAAAGACACTAGTTAGCCTGCCCTTCTAAGTTTCTGTCATCTTCCAATAGCCAATTAAACAATGAACCATCGATAGATTAATCAGTTAATGAGGTGGGAGCCCTTTAATCGAATCATTTAAACATGGCTCTGTTGGGAACCATACCTTCAGCAAATAAACATTTAGGAAACATTTATAACCCATACCATGATAATAGATATTAGATCCATTCTCAGTATACCTCTGGTCTCTTTTTCTTCTGACCAAGCCAGAGGTGCTGGGTCCTTGAGATTGACCAACCTGGGTCAGAGGAAGCCCAGTACACTGTTGAAAGCATGAGGCCTGGAGTCATTCTGGCTGCACGTGAGTGCCTGCTCCACTCTGGGATTCGAAGTGTTGCCTCATCTTTAAAATGGACACGATACAAATATGCTTGTGGAGAGGGCTCTTGGTAATTAAATGAGGCACGATCTGTAGAGCAGTGAGCTCCCTTCCTGTTACCATAAATGATGACTGATTTTAAAGACCTGTTTTTGAAAGCATAGTGGGATGATGTCTTAGTTAGGGTTTCTATTTCTGTGAAGAGACACCACGACCATGACAATTCTTATAAAGAAAACATTTTATTGGGGTGACTCTCTCAGAGTTTCAGAGGTTCAGTCTATTATCATTATGGCAGGGAACATGGTAGCATGCAGGCAGACATGGTGCTGGCTACATCTTGATTAGAAGGTAACAAGAAGTAAACTGTCTGTCACATTCAGCAAAGTTTGAGCAAAAGAGACCTCAAAGCCCTCTCTCCCACAGTGACACACTTCCTCCAACGAGGCCACACCTACTTCAACAAGGCCACACCTCCTAATTGGCCACTCCCTAGGCCCATTACATTCAAACTATGACTTGTGGTCCCAACAGTTTTCTCTGCTTTTATTTTCCTTCCATAGAGTATTCTCTTTTAAATTGTAACCAAATACAACTATTAGAATTTTACAATTTATATGACTGAGTTGATAGAACTTTGGTAGTTTTATTGTGTTTCCGATTTCAACTAAAATCTATTTTCTTTTTTTTCTCCTTTGGGATTTTAGGGCATTACATTGGTGTGAGGTTGTACTTTGATGTAGGATGTACAATGATAAGGTCATGGTATATCCTGTAGGATCTACCTCTATGCTCTATATTATAGTTAAATGAGCTTATATTCTTGAATTTAGGGCCAACCATAAGCAACTAGATGCAGAGTTTGCAGAAAAAGAACATAGCCTTTTTGTGTATACAGGACACACTATGGGAAGGTATTAAGAGGTTTTCATGTACCAGTTCTTGGCCCTCAAAGAAATGAGTCCTGCCACCAGCTCCATTTTGCAGATGTGGAAATAGAGCTTTAAAGTGATCACCCTGTGTCACACATCTAGGAAGTGATGCTGTCAAAATCTAAACCAAAGGTGTCTGAGCTGACAGCCCACGTTTTAGGAATTTGCTAAACTTCTGTGCGGCAATACTCAGCAGCTGCAGACCTGCTTGGACTAGCCTTGGACTCGGATATTTACTTCTGCCATGGCATGGCAGCTGGCAGGTTCACGTGAGGCCACTAGTGACTAGTGCCAGATCACCAGGTGTGATGTCTGCACAGAGAGGAAAGCAGCCGAGAAAATGAGTGACACATGGAGACTATGAGGAAAGATTGTACTGGTTGGAATGCGCATGTCCAGAACACACATGGATGTTTCAAAGTGCGCAGCGCTTAACTTTTCCCACATGCTCATGAAAATGCTCATGCATTTATTTAAGTGGGACCACAGGGTGCCTAATTCATTCCTTCTTCTTGATAAAATGGTTAGGATTTGCTCAGAAATGCCTTCTATTGACAAAAGATATGATGAACGTTAGCCCCATTTACTGTCTTCATTTCCTCTCTTGTTCTGAAAGTTCCCACCCATGTCTCCTCTTTGTCTCTCACTGTACTTCTTTATTAGCGTGCTGCCAACTCATGTAGACAACAATTCACACGCGTCTCCCTTGTGTAGATGTAGTTTCAGTCCCCTCCCTGATTGGCTGGCCCTCTTACCTTTGGCAGATAACTTTGCCAGGAACACTAAGAATAGTATTTCCTTTAAAGCATCTATCCTGTTTAACATGTATCATCTCGCACTGATTTTTATAAGCACTCAGTGTTCCCCGTGGTAATACACTCACACAGCTATTCCTTCCTACCTAAGGGGCCCACTCGCTTCTCAGCACTTTCCTGACCAAGGTCATTAGCCTGTGATAGATTTACTCAAAATCTGCCTCACACCAGAGCCTGATAGCACTGAACCAGACTGTCCTTCCAGCCTGTCAGGCCCTCTGTGACCCTCCAATAACTTTCCCTGGGAAGTGTGAATAGCTGCTGTTTACACAGAGTGTAAGTGGCTCTGGCTGTAGCTCCTTAGAAATGGTGCCAGACTGTGGCTGAGGCTTTCTGTTCTTATGATGAAGAGTGGAAGTAACTCAGCAGGTTCCATTTGTACAGACAGGAGGGCTGCATCTTCCCAACATCTAGGGAAAAGAATGCTCTCAAGTATGTGGCATAAGCTTATTGCGTCTTAGGCTGAGCTGGACTCTAGGATGACCTCCTCTAACCCCACTATTTGCTGCAGAGGAAGTCAGGAAACCAAGATGCCCAGTGAAATTGTCTGAGGTTGCGGCTCTGTGTGAGGCAGTCCAAGACTGAATTTATTTTTTATTAAAAATAAATTGCTTTTCTCAATCCATCTTTATTCTTCCTGGGTTTGCTTGTTTGTAAGACATCATGGAGATCAGAAAGTAAATGCCTTGTAAAAGAACAATTTCATATTACAGAGTTTTATGGAAAATAAGTGTAATAGTGATGTCAACAGTTCTAAACTTGTGGATTATAAAGTATCTCTGCTTTTGCCAAGCTGGGATATAGAATTCCAGAGCCATAGTTATGCCACATAAAATTTCCAGAGAGCTGGACAATTTCCTGTAAAAACTCAGTTGAATATTGGCTGCCAAAGTTGAGAAACTCAGAATTTCCCAGAAACTCCTACTTCTTGACTAGAGGAAATGCTAACTCCTCAGTGTGCAACCTTTTCCAGCTTATCACTTGGCACCAAGTCTCCAGCCCCATCAACCTCTTTTGTTTTTGCCTACCTTGTATCTCTCTCTCTCTCTCTCTCTCTCTCTCTCTCTCTCTCTCTCTCTCTCTCTCTCTCTCTCACACACACACACACACACACACACACACACTCACACACACACACACACACACACACACACACACACACACACACACACACACACGCCACTTCTTCAAAGCTCACCACATGAATGGTATATTCCTGGAATGAAGGGCTCATTTCCACACTCCAGGACTTCTAGACTAAAATGGAGGCAAATTCAGTCTTGATCCTGGTGTAAATCTGAAATAATCACTTAAATTCTTTCGTCCTTAAGTTTTCCTTAGTCACTCCTGCCTGCTTGTCCTACAGGGCTGGTTGGAATATTTCAAAATTTAGAAACCTTGAAGTCAGACACACCGATTTCGGTCTCTGGTGTTAGAGCTGAGAGAACAGGACCCCTGAGGCTCCCTGACCCCTGTAAGATCATTGAGGTTTTGCGGTCATCAAGGTCCTGATGAAGGGCCAAGCTTCAGGTTCTTCCTGGAAGTTCCTTCGCTGTTTAGCTTTGATAAATACCACAGAGACAGCATGCAATCATTTTATTAATTAGTAGGTTGTGTGTTGAGTCAACACTAAGGAAATATTTTTCATGCCTTGACAAGGCTGTAGGTTGTTAGGAATTTCTGAAGGCTGAAAAAAAAATGTGTGTCAGAAGACAAATTTTCTCTCTTCCAGTAAACGCAAGAAAAGCAGTGTGGGGTGAACACAGCCAGCTAGCCTGCTGAAGCAGGGTCGCTCTGTTCCAGGTAATGCGCCTAGTCATGCGCACTAGCCTCTCCTCCTGAGCCAGCTTGGAGTTCGCCTTTGCACCTGTTAATTGGTGATGCCGGATCAGCAAGATGTTGGAGGAGAGAGAGAGAGGGAGGGAGGGAGAGAAAGAGAGAGGGTTACAATCTTGTTAATACATGAATGCCACTGAACTGTAAACCAGAATATGATCAACTTTATGACATGTAAATCACATCTCAACAATAAGTCTTTAAACAAAGCAATGGGATGGTTGGTTGCTAAACAAGGCTGAGTCTAAATATCTTTTTTTAAAACTTACTGCTTTGTTATGGGGCATTCTGTCTGAGTGCCCCTTGGGGTAGGGGTGAGATGTGGAGTCTGTGGCACAGACTCCAGGAGTCAGGTGAAAAGTAGACACAGACTCTGTTAAAACAAACAGCGGTCCTGCAGATATTGGACAAACCTATATCCCCCCCCCCCAACGATTTCCCATTAGCAGCTGGAGACTTCCCTAGATGCATCGTGTCTGTGTCCTCCCTCCCCCACCAGCTCTGGAGCAGAGCTGTTAACGTTGGGGAAGCCTGTCTCTGAAGCAGGGCTGTAAGCTGCTACCTATGTTTACTGTGGCCGGTGGTGTTCGTTGACTCCTGAGTGCCTGAATACTTTCCATTGAGCTGTTACACTCAGTATTCATTGGCTTCTGAGTACCTGAATACTTTTCCGTTTGAACTGCAGAGCTCAGTATGCCTGGGCTCTCAGATGCCAGAATTCCTTTCCATCTGAGCTACGCAAACACTTACACGGTCATTTTAGAATGTGTTTCCCATCTTGCTGCTTTTGGGTGTCCATTCTTACCAGGCTGGGGTAATGTCACTCATGGGTGGCACTTAATTCAGGCAAATTGCATCCCATTATTGTGTAGACTTCATCTTGTCTGAGATGATAGACTGTTTCAAATGACTGTCTCCCACTAAAGATCTAGTTCCCTTGGCAACGGACTAGGAGTAGAGATGTTAGGAAGAGCATTGACCCTCAAAATAAGACTAAGCATGTTTACCTTGTTTCCCGAAGAAGATCTCAGTCATCAAGCAAGATTGATATTCAAGAAGAAACTGGAAGAAGAATTTCAGGCCAAGGGAAGAGGAGCTAGAAATGTTGTGTCTGGCTTCAAGATGATGGAGGGTTCTCTGAGTGTTAGTCTTTGAGTGATACTGCTGTCTCCATTGTGGATTTTATGTATGCTAAAATCACACCCCTCCAGCCTCACCTCACCTCATGCTCACTTGAAAAGACTTCTGGGATCCATGAGTATCCACTATGAGATGTTTCTGCGTCCCCTATTCTGGCGCCTCACCTTGCACCTTCATGATTACCTAAATAATTGTCCACATTCCTTAACAAGCTGCAAGTTTCAAAGAGGAAGAATCAGCCTTGTCTCTCTCTGTTGCCGTCCTGCTTATTTTTATTTATTTATTTATTTTTTGTCAGCCTGATACAAGTTAGTCATTTGGGAGGTACAAGCTAGTCTAGTCGTCTGGGAGGTAGGACCCTCCCCCCTTTTTAGAAAATGCCTTCATCAGATTGGCCTGTAGGCAACTCCGTTGGGCCTTCTTTGGATTGGTGGTTTGGTTGAGGAGGGAGGACCCAATCCATCGTGTATGGTACCATCCCTGGGTGGTTGTTCCAGGATGAGTAAAATGTGGAGGGAAAGCCAGTAAGCAGGAGCCCTCTATGGTCTCTACTTCAAGTCCTGCCTCCAGGTTCCTGATTTGGCTTCTCTCAGTGATGGAGTGTGATCAGGACATGGAAGCCAAATAAACCCTTCCCTCCCCAAGTTGCTTTTGGTTGTGGTGTCTTTATCACAGCAAGGGAAAGCAAACTAAAATAGTTGCCCACCCACCCTCTTCTCTGCATTGTCTGGTATCAGGTCCAACAAATATTTCTTAAATGGGTAACTAACTGGATCTCATGCCCACATGTCTTTATTTCTAACTCCTCAAATATTTAAGATTGGATGCTGAGAATGTGTCCAACATCTATAGCACTTTTTTAAAAGAATAGCAGTTTTGAGTAGCAGACATGTTCCCAAGCCTTTCCATAAACTGCTCTAATTCTGTCTGCCAACAGATAACAGGGCTCTGTCCCCTACTCTGCTAATCCTTCAAGTGTTAAAAATGAGCTGTCACATCCTCTGCATCCTGTATGCCTTTGCTGTACTACCTTCAAGAATTATATGTGGCACGTGGTCTTATACACATCCATTCAGTGTGAGGGAGTTTGTACAATGGGGTCAAGACCCAGACCCTGTCCTCAGGTATCTAGGGTTCGTCCTGCTTGTGTTTCCTCATGCTCTGGCCTTTCTCTGATTAATGTCCTATTCTAAACATGGTTTCCAGAGTTTAACATTAAATTCTCTAGGGGTCTGACGAGCACAGGATTCAGGGGCCATATGACTCATACCTTCATGCCTCCACAGACCTCCTGCTTCCAAGAACTTTCAGTCACACTCCAAAGGAGTGCTCAGCGGGACTCTCTTCCTCTCCCCTCCCCCTCCCCCTCCCTCTTTCTCTCTGTGTGTTTCTTTCTGCAACAGAGAGAAATTATTAAAAGGCATCTTGTGAAAATTTTGTAAGCTCTTTGTGTGTGGTAGGATTTCTGACGACCTAAGTTCAGTGCGTATATATCCTTACCATGAACCCCTTCTCAGTACACGAAAACCTTTAAGAGGAATCAAATGGCGGTGTTTTTGTCGGATTGAAAGCATAAGGATGGACAGATTAAAAAAAATAAAAACAAGCCAGGACATTTCACACTGTCACTAATGATTCTTTATGATGTTTCTGAAAATAATTGGAAGGGAAGCACAGACATCTGGCTTGTGAATAAAGCTGTTTCTAATTATGGGGGATGTTTGTCTTCAAAGCAGAACAGACACTGGGGTGTCCTTACTCAGGACCTGCAGCATCCAACTGCTTGTTCAAAGCACATCGAGTGGACCCCTCCCCCATTTATTTTCACCTCTGACCTGAACAATTTGGTTCTTAACTCCTTCAGACTTATAGCTTTTTCTTTTTGTGGGGGCAGTGTTGCTTTGAAGCTGAAAATGGAGGAGGGTTGCTTGTACTTTCCATTCATTTGGGACACAGCATCATCTGACACCAGCAGGTCAGCAGAAGAAAAAAAGTACTTGTCCTCAAAGAAACCTGGATGAATGTGGGAGAAGTCTACAGAATTGCATGGTAAGGTGACCAAGGAATAGTTCCAGAAAAAGCGTAGCGTACTCTGTGGCGACATAGAGATGGCTTTGTGTGGAGTAGAGATGGACTATTTCACTAGTTAATATGTTGTTTGTATATTATCCATCCATCCATCCATCCATCCATCCATCCATCCATCCATCCATCTATCTATCTATCTATCTATCTATCTATCTATCTATCTATCTATCTATCTATCCATCTATCTATCTATCTATCTATCTATTTTCTTGTGTGTATGTGGTGTATGTGTATGTATGTGTGGTGTGTGTGTGTGTGTGTGTGTGTGTATGTCTGGGTATGGTGTGTGTGTATGTCTGTGTATGGTGTTTGGGGTGTGTGTGTATATCTGTGTATGGTGTGTGTGTGTGTACCCTGCAAAGGACAACTTGCAGGAGCTGGTTCTCCTACTATATAATTTGCAGTGATCAAACTCAATTTTAGTGATTGGTATTTTTATGCACCCAGCCATCTTGCTAACCCTAATCAATATTTTAAAATGATTTTTTTCTTGACTCAATGTGTTTTCATTTATCTGATAATTATTAGGTACTGAATATGTGCCAGGAACTTGAACTTTAGGAAGGACCTGCAGCTTTCTGTCCTTCAAATCACCTCCAAAGTGCACTATGAGCCTCTCATTACCATGGAGACTGCTGGAGGCGGGTGAGGCGGGGCTTCAGAGTTCTCCCACGTGGTCTTATTACAGGATTCCATTGGTGCACTGAAGAGACTAGCCGGTGAGGAGGCTGCCATGACCCCTCTGCTCTATTTCAGAAATTCCTCCTGGGTCTTTGAGGCACATCTAACTATGCCTGAAAGAAGGATCGCTGGATTTGTAAAATTTTAAACAGACTTTATCCTGATTATAATCTTCTCATCAGATTCATTTTTCATTAGATATTCTGTGAAAATTCGTGACAGTCAAGTAAGAAATTACCACTGCCTTCTCCCTTCCTTGCTTTCTAGCTTCTTATATTATACTGTTGTCAATATTTATCCAGGCTGACAATTAACTCCACTTATAGCAATGATTGTCAACTTGTGGGTTGCACCCAGATATCCTACGTATCAGATATTTATATTATGATTCATAACAGTAGGGAAAAATGCAGTTATAAAGTAGCAATGAGATACTTTTATGGTTGATGGTCAGCACAACATGAGGAACTGTATTAAAGGGTCACGGCATCAGGAGAGTGAGAACCACTATGTATAACTTCAGTTCTGGCTACTGTCTTCTTTGTTCTTCCTCAGTAGTAGGAAATGTTTTAAGTCTCTTAGAGCTCTTTTTTTTCAAAGTCTTGTATCCTGTTCTTTCCCATTTTTTTTTTTTAAATCTCAAAGGAATACTTAAGTGAAAAAGACAGCATCTTCTATGTCTGTGTAGAAATGACTTGGTTTATATTTACTGAACCAAGAAGGCCCAGACTGAGCAAGCCAATTTGGCCACAGAATTAGCAGAGTTTTCACTTTGGAAGAAAATTTGCCCAGAAATTCTGATCTTAGTTCACAGATGAGAACGAAAGCACAGAGAGACACGATTTAGTGTAAAGCTTGTGCTCTCTAGGCAGCAGCTTCAGGAGAACCTCCAGGGTACGCCAGTTTGTCTGCTGCTGTTTCCATGGGAACAGGTAAGCCAGAACACATCACAACTGGTTCTTTCAATCCTGTTTTCCAGTAAACAACAACAACAAAAAAACCTACCCCCTATAGCGAGAATGCAGAGAGCAATACTTCTGCCTGCTACACTCCAAGTCCAGACTCTCCTGATACTTCTCTCTGTGTCTTTCTGGAAGTCTCTTGGAAGACAACTTACAAATCACCCAATCTTTCCACAGTGCCGTTACTCTTGGGAGATAGCTCATATGTCTTCCACCATCTTGTTATTTCTCTGTGTTCCCATCCTACCATGCTGCCACTCACTGAACTCCCTCAACTCCATTCCCATTTGCTCCAGAGCAAACTTCTTTCTGATGGTTGCTGCTTTGCCAATGATTCCTGTCCTTCCTCTGGGGTTTCATTAACCAGGACATTCTAGGGGAGCAGAATCAATAGAATGCAATTACAAAGGGGACTTTATTAGATTTGGGTATACAGTATAATCTAGCAAAACAATAGTTGGCTGAGAACCCAGCTGCCACCCAGACTGATGCTTCAACACTCTCTGTCTGACACGGAAGGTCTGAAGGATTCCTGGAGAGACACCAATGTCTAGTCTATGTTGGATAGGGATAGAAACTGGGTTTTGATGACAGAAAAGAATAGAGGCAGAAGCAGCAGAGCAGCCATAGGGTAGAGGCACCAGCAAGAAGCAAAAGCAGGCGAACACGCAGCACTGCCTTTGCATTGGGCCTCTTTATACCTGAGCTTCTGTGAGAGGGAGATGCTCACTGCGGTGGTGGTTGGGGGGTCTATTCCTATCAGTTCATCTTTCCTGGAAATGACCTCACAGACTCACTGAGAAGAGAATCTCTTATGTGCTGAATCAAGTTGACAATCAAGGCTAACCACCACAAAAGCCAAAGTATGATGCTTTGGTAGGCTGAAAACTTTGGTCTGAACGACATAGGGAGGGCTTCAGAATCAAAGCCTCCTGCCATCCTTTACTCTATCTTTCTTTCTTCTTGGGTGAATCTCCTGATGACTGACAAATCCATGGCTTTGTGTTAGTCATAAACCCCCAACCTTCGTTTCCTCACCAACAAACTGAGATCAGAATTTCTGGGTATGAGTTTCCTTCCAGCTTGAAAACTCTGCAGTTCTGAATCCATATTTTCAGACCTTGGATGAATCCTTTTTAACTCAGTAAATGCAACTGCATAAGTTCTAGGCTGTTGATATAGGCACTTGTTCCCACCCCCAAAGATGGCCACAAAAATTGAACCCCTTTCTCTCTCTCAAGCCATTATAGAAACCTAGAAATACTATCCTAAACTTTACTTGCTTTTCTATTAAAAAAATCTGGCCATGAAGATTCTCTGAACTCATCTGATAGTAGATCATCCAGACCTATTCTGAGAGGAAGAGAGACCACACACAGAGGGGCTGGGAAGATTCTTGACAGACAAGCCTTGCTGGACTCCCCTTACCTAAACTCTTACAAGTAAGAATATACTATTACTTTTCAATAACTTTCTACATGACTGCCTGTTCTTCATTGAACCTAAGTATAAAAATGGGCAATATTTGTTTCTTCATTTCTCACTAATGATTTTATGATCTTCCTTGACAACCTGTATTTCATTACTGAAGTGTTTGCTATGATATATGCTATAATATATGAGGAAGGAGACCATATTATTTCGAACCCATAAGGCAATTCTTGATTTTTGAGTAGGTCATCCAGAGTACTAGAATCTCCCATGGACAGTCCTTCACTTCCTTTCCCAGTGTGCTCTTGGTGGGAGGGAGTCGGTACATGACTAGGGTTGCCTCTGATGCAGCATTGCATGAGTTTAGGACCTTGCCATCCTTCAATATCCAGCCCCAACTCTCGCCTCACTCTGCTCAACTGCTGCTCACATACCTGGTGTTTCTTAGAATTTTGTTTCCTAATTGCTGAACAGAAGTACAGCAGGAATTCTTCATCTGTGATGAACTTTAAGGTCGAAGATAAGGCATCCATGAGCTTTTTAAAATTTTATTCAGAGCTTTGTATAAAATAGCATTTGATCTGTGTTGGTGTCCATAGCTCTTGAGGCCATCAAGGGCTAAGCCACCTGGGGCCATGTTGGTGTCTGAGAGTCACTCTGCCACTGAATCTGTGCTGATCCCAGTGGCCTGTACTGCCACCTGGGACCATAGTGACATCTGGTCAGGGACGCTGTGTAGAGTCATGACCATGGCCCTGTTACGGCTGGGATCTTGGGTGATGTCCATGGCTCCTGTTATCACTGTGGGCTCTGCAGACTCCCAGAATCCGGTTAGTCACCTAAGACCTTGTTGGTGTCTTGCAGGGGCGGGGGCATACTGCTGCTTGGGTTACACTGTTCTGGATAGCATGTGCTGCCACTAAGACGGTAGTGAGGTCCAGGCCTGAGCTGCTGCCGAGGGCCATGTCTGGGTCTGTAGTCCTGCTGCAGCTTGGGATCTGGGATGATGTCTGTGACCCATGTTAGCACAGGGGTCATTGGAGCCTTGCTGTGCTAAGACAACCCTGCCCTTCGCTGGCCCTGGGATAGGTGGCACTGCCCCTCACTGGAGTCTGCAGCAAGAGAGCTAGCCCAGATACTCAGGGAGAGGTCCTCTACACTCAAGAAAGATGGCCCCACCCTGGTGTAGGAATTTACTTTGTTGAGCCAATAGTTTTAGGATAATAAACCCTAGGGTGTGGTCTTACCTGCATACGTGACCCCTTAAGAGCTGAAGAAAAGGAGTCATGTGCTCTCCTGGGGTGGCCAGAACCAGATCAAGTGTTGGAGATTGGCTTGTGGTTGGTCCCCATCACCCTTGGGCAGAATAGCAGCTGGATCACAGTGGAGTCTACTTTAGTGAACATGATTCCCATTTTATTTCTTAATAAATAACGTCTTCTTCTCAAATGTTCATGGATTTGTTACATCCTCTGGTGCTCCAAAATGATGTAGTATGTCTTTCTGTACTCTGTGAAAATGTGATAAATAAAGCTGCTTTGGCCTATGGTAAGGTAGGATAAAGTCAGGTGGGATATCTAAGCAGAGATACAGGAGAAAAAAGGTAGAGTGAGAGATGCCAGCTAGCTGCCAGAGGATCAAGATGTATTAAAACACAGCTAGAATCACAAGACACATGGCAAAACACAGACGAATAGAAATGGGTTAATTTGAGGTGTAGGATTTAGCTAATAGGAAGCCTGAGCCGTAGGCCAAACAGTTTGTAACTAATATTAAACCACTGAGTCAATTATTTGGGAAGTGGCTGTGGGGCCCGGTAGGATGAAAAAACTTCCGTCTACACCACCCCTCACCACAGGTGTACACCTCACCTGGGCACACTAGAGCTGATCTGGTTGTTGAGTGCACAGAGGAGCCAGCCCTGAGGGCATGAGAGCAGAAGAGCTAGCTGACCCAATAACCCCCATCCCTGTACTGCAACTGGGAAAGGGCCCTGCACCCCACCTGGCCAAACAGTGGAGCTGGCCCTGGTGTTGCAGGTGTGGGTGATCTGGATCCCAGGATCTTGCTGCAGGGTGTCTTGGGTGAGCTAGGGGAGGCAGTTGGAGAGCCCACCTGGGAAGTGAAGATGAGGGAAAGCTGGCAGGTTGACCAACCCAGCTACCACCAGGCCCAGAACCAGGGCTATGAGTTGGCCCAACCCAACATCCATGTCATCTAGGAATTGTTGGAGCAGGTGAAGGGAATGAACCTACAGATCCAAAACAGCAGATCTCCACAACACAGGACAACAGGAGGTCCAAGGGGAGCCCCGGGGAGAGCGCAGTATGGGTCATGTAGCAGAAATCAGAGGTCTCGAGCCAGACCAATGACTCTTGGCAATGGACACTTGCAGGTAGAGGTGAATGGACTAAAGGTGAACAGTATGACTCAGCTGACTACAGTACAGCCTCCATGACAAGATTCAAGAACCGCCAACCCCCTACACCCATCATTCGAGGTCTGGGAGATAAGTGGGATTGGAATGCATGACGTGAAATCCACAAAGAATCAATGAAAGTTTTTTTTTTTTTTTTTAAAAAAATACCATCTTACATATGGAATGGGAATCTATAATTTTATCATTTCCAAGGGAACTGTGGCACTATGTTAACATCTGTGCATCAGAAGTATTAGCTTCTCTCTAAGTTCTAATTTCTTACCCACAATATTATTATTTAGTTCTTAGCAGATTTCTTAAAAGCAAAAATCTATCAGACCTCCTAAACTACTCTATTACATTCCTAAGTGAGTACAAGACTAATTATTCCTAATTAGGCCTTACTATTTCATGAAGATAACAAGGGTTAAGGCTCAAACCATTTAGGACTAGGAGGTAGAGGCTCTGTTAGTTTGAGGCTAGCCTTGTCTACACAGTGAGACTGGAAAAAGAGAAGGAGGAGGAAGAGGAGGGGGAGGAGAGGGAGGAGGGGGAGGAGGGGGAAGATGAGAGGGTGGGAGAGGGGAGGAGGAGGAAGAACCAAAAAGCAAAAGCCACTTTTATCACTAAGAAACAAGGATTCTACCTCATAATAGGATTATTTATTCTGACCTCAAATCCTATAAGTATAGAAAGGTTCTTTATTTCATAGCAGTAAGATTTTGGAAGCTATACTAAGTAGAAGAAGTATGGGAAATTATGCTGCATAGAGTCTTGGCCACTTCTCAGGATGTGTTTCCATTCGGAACTCCACACAAGGATAAATTAGATTAGGTATGAACTTAAATACACCCAGAGAATGTCTTCCTTCTAGAGTAGCTTTTACAGGAATATTAAACACAGGTTAAAGGGGGAAAGTTGGCTGCTAGAGGGACTTTAGGTGAAGAAAACGTAAGATGATGTCATTTGTTTCACTTTTTCTATTAATTCCTTTGAGGCTCAAGAAAAGGTCTTTCCATTCCGCAAAGGCATGTGACACTTGGGATGCAAAACCCAGAAGAGCCTTATTTACAGACCAAGGAATCAAGTCCAAGGATGAAGAATTCTCGGAGTGTAGATGCTGATAGAAGCCATGAATCGCCTAGCAACTTCTCTGTCTTCTGAACGAAGAAACTTGGTTCAAACAGGGCCACAAAGTTTCCCAAGCCACACTGATAATGAAGCTATAATTGGGACATTTGATGGCTGACAAATATGCCAGTCAAGCTTCACATTCTTTCCAAAGAGAAGCAAGGGGAGCACCAGGGAAGAGGAGAATCCAGCGCCGCCGATCTGTGAAGAGGGCTGTCGGGTCAGCATGGGAAAGCGCCATGAAGCGTTTCTTTCTTCCAGCCGATGGCTGACTCTCTGGTCGTAGAGTAACACCCTTTTATGAGTAGGCCCATGAAAAGACTCTATGTATGTGAGGAAGGGAGTTTGAAAAAGGAAAAGCAATTCAAGTCAGTAACCTATGAAGTCTGGTATTGCTAAAGAGGGATCTCTGTTTTGTCTTCAAAAAACAATTTTCTATGTTAACCATTTCTTGAGGCTGTGTGTGTGTGTGTGTGTGTGTGTGTGTGTGTGTGTGTGTGTGTACTCATGGAGAATCCAGAGCCTTATACATCCTAGGCAAATGTTTTACCACTGAATTTTGTCCTGGGATCCCACGGGAGGTGCGGTTGAATTACAAACAGAAAAGCTTAGAGATTGCCCAGGAGGTAATGGCCCTGGATAAGAGCTTCTCCACCTGTCCCTACCCACTTGTCCTTCTAAGATCAACTTCTATAGGAGAATTAGCTTAGAAAAACTGTCTCTCTACTGCTTTCTGCCTATTGAAGGCAGGAGTTTTCTCCCTATGTGTTGTGCAACTGTATAAGTGAAGACATCTGGGTAATTCTTTATCATTTATGATTGTGAGCCCATGATGAGGAGAAAGCTAAAAGGTGGGTTCAAAGCCACTGTCAAGAGGGGGAAGCATTAAGACGGAGACAGGACTTATGAGAAGTAGCTGGTCCTTGAGGGAGGGAAGAACCAGTCAGAGTGAAGAGGGAAGTTAGGACTGATCTGAAGAAGTTCCCCTGTGAGCAGAGCAGAAATGGCTCCCTGCTGAACCATCCAGAGGGGTCTGGAGAAAGCAGGCAAAAACTGGAAACTCACAGCAAGAACTGACATCTCAGAGATACCAGAAGAGGCATAGGATGTCAGGAAGAACTTGAATGCAAAGTCCACCCTCTGCTCGGAACCTACTCAATGTGGTCTGTGGAAATCACTGCGGATACCTCGCTGTTGAGAAACCAACTTCTCCCAACTTCTCCGTGGCCTCCTTCATTTTTGGCCCATGGCCAACCATTGGGCCCCAAGGTTTGATTTTAAACATATGCTTGCTCTAGGAAAATGAAGAGCTGAAGAGTCATAACAGCAAGGAGGAGTCACAGGGTCTTGGGAGGTGATGACAGAGTTGACATTTGTATAAGACAAGGACATCCCACTGTGTGTGCATGAGTACGAACTTGCATATCCTAAGACCCACTTACACTCCATTTTTTTTGGGGGGGTTGTTATTTATTTGTTTAAAGCTTGGTCACATCTGGCAGCATTCGGCCCCCCTCTCTAAGCTAATGCTTTGAAACACTGAGACAACCTGGTGTCGCTAATTGTCACCAGCTGTATCTAGATTTGAAAATCTGTTATTAATATCAGAGCTGGATGTTGCCCATTAACCAAACACGGCTTATTAATTATTGACAGGTATGTGGCAATGATCAGAGTTGGGCCCCCAGAGACACTGCCTTGGTGGCTAAGGATATGCAGGCTTTTTACAAAGCAAGCACTAGAATGAGAGAGAGGACCTACCAGATGCAAAAGGCAAAGAGCATGGGAGAATACAAACCGTATGCTGTCCTGCTTTAATTGTCTTTTGGAAAATGCACAAGAGAAGGAAAGAAAGAATGTAGCTAATGTCTTAAGAAATCCAAAACTTTGACAGTAACTGAAGTCTCAGGTGGGGTGTCTTATGGAGCCCTCCATTGAGTCCAAGGGTGCCTATCCAGTAGTGTGCTTTATAGTATTCTAGGAGCTGCTGAGTTTTAGGGTTCCACTCTCTTGAAGTATCCTCTTTATATTCTAATATTTATATTCTAACTCTAAAGGCATAACTTTTAAACATGACTGTTAAATGGCACATGAGCAAAGCTACAGGTTGGCAAAGCATGGCTGGCTTCCTAGAAAGTAACTATGGAGCTCAAAAGTAGGATTCATGGTGATCCTATCCAAGCCAAGCCTGGGAATGGCACCTGCCTGGAACCTCCACAAGAAGGCTGGAGTTGCAGTAATTGGTTTATTTTTTCCAGAAGAGGGGTCTGGGCATGTGGAGGATTGGTGAGTTTACAATTGGCAAAGAGAATTCTGATAGAGATGAAAGGTGTGCAGCAGAGCCTTGGGACATTGCATACATGTGAGCACCTTGTGCATATGAGCACAGCATCCATGTGCATACACACATATAGCATGTTATTACCATGTCAGGATATAAATGGATATTTGTGGAGAAATAAGCATAATCGTGGAACCACTCATCCAATCAAAAATTTTTCATTTGACTTCTCAGCTTACAGTAGAAACTTATGATCACTTAAAGAAAATCACAGATGTACAAAGAAGGAAATCATTCACCAAGAGAAACATTTACTATTTTCTATTTGGCAAATAGAGAGTTCTTTATTTTTCAGTATTGGAATCCTACTCAATATATTATTTTCCTTGCATTATGGATGTGCTCTTCCCCTATTTTAAGTTAAGGATGCCAACCCAACAACCCAACAAACGTTTCCTTACATTCCCATATATCCAGCCAGTTCATCAGATAAATACATTTCCTCAAAGGTTAGTTATTAATAAAAACAATTCTATCTCTTGTTATGTTGATGGAATCTTAATCAAGAGGTCTGACCCTGGAGATTCCAATGTTGCACCCAGCCACTCATTACAAGCAACAGCGAAGAGGCTGGAAAGGGTTTTAACCAACAGATCTTTGTGGGAAAGATGAGTAATGTAAGAGGCAAGTTGATCTCAGATGGAGGGCCATGATCCAAAGAAACCAGAACAGCCGAGGATGCTGTCTATTGGTGGTCTGAGTTTTGGAATCACAGATGGTAGCCTAAGAGAACATTTTGAGAAATAGAGCACACTTATAGACCGTGTGATGATGAGAAATCTCCAAACAAAACGTTCCAGGTGCTTTGGTTTTATAATTCATGTGTTGAAGAGATGGTTTCTGCAGCGCGTGCTCTGCCTCACAGGTTGATAGGTGTGTGTTGAAACCAAAGACAGCCATTTCTAGAGGGGATTCTGTAAATCCCGGTGCCTGTGTAACATTGAAGAAAGTTTTTGTTGGTGGCATTAAAGAAGAATATAATCCGAGAGACTATTTCAAAAAGTATGGTGAAATCAAAAATCGGAACCATAGAAGTGTCAAAAGACAGGCAGAGTGGAGAAAAAGAGGGTTTGCTTTTGATGACCATGATGCAGTTGATAACATTGTTGTTCAGAAATACCAACTGTCAACAGGCATAATTGTGACGTGGAAAAGGCCCTTTCTAAATAAGAGATGCAGACTGCTGGATCCCAAAGAGGACATGGAAGTGGATTAGACAACTTTATGGGTCATGGAGGAAACTTTGAAGGTGGTCAGGTAATTTTAGTCATGGAGGAAACTTTGGTGGGAGACTTTGGTGGTGGAGGCGAGGGTAGCAGAGGTAGTTACAGAGGTCGTGATGTGGATATAATGGATTTGGAAATGATGGTGGCAACTCTGGTGCTGGTCCTGGTTACAGAAGTAGATGAGAATATGGTGTTGGTAGACCAGGCACCAAATAGTGGAATGTAGATCACACCAGCCAAGGTGGAAAGATGTTTTTAAAAACTCTCTGGGATTACAGAAATCCTGGCAGCTGTGTAGGTCCACTTAGTCTCTCCATCTAGCATCAACTTTTTGCAAGTGGCCATGGCCCAAAAGCTTTCTCCTACTTGGCTGGACGGAATGTTACTAGAATTTGAGAGCAAAAGTTTCAGACTAGGTTTGGCCTCTGATTCCAATGTGGCAAGTAAAAGGATAAGAAATGTTGAGAGGCAGAGAAAAGATTTGTAACCAATATGGTCATGTTCAGAATAAAGACAAAGGGATGAAGTGACCCCAAGTTTCTTTAAGGGACTAATGAGATCACCAAGGTTTTTTATAGGAAAGGTAAACAGGAGAGGTCTTGGGGGTTATGTTCAGTGGATAGAGAGGTAGTCTTTTGGGGTACAGTGGTCTGGCTGACTGTTACTTCCTTCTAGTTCTATAAGGTCCTTGGTCATCACTTGAGGGGAACAATCTTACCCTCACAAAATGATTTCATCCGCTCCGGGATGCAAGCTCACCGTCATGGGCAATGGCCTGTATTTGGAGAGTGGTCTGTCACGTGGGCTGCTGTTGACTGACAGGGTCCCATGAAGATGCTGATTGATCAGACCTGTAATCCCTGGGATTCAAGGTAACTCAGTTAAAAATAAATCTGGAGAGGAACAACGTAGAATTGGTCTGGCCAGTCACCATGACCCCTCTTTCAATTGGGCAGTATAATCCATAAGGTCCCAGGACTCCGGTGTATGATACACAAGCATAAGTGCAGAAAAGCAATAATACCCATAAAATTAAAAATATGTGTATTTATTGACTTTTCAGGAGAGAAACTACTTTTGAGAAGTTCAAAAAATGTTCTTAGTTTTCTGTTCATTTTTTCTGACTCCTGCTGAGGTATTTACAGCTCTCTAAATCATACTGGAGATTTTCCCTCCAGCCTTTTCTCTCCTAGTTCAGTAACAATCATTTGCTGTTTCTCTAAAATGCCCAGGTACCTTTTCTCTTTCTTTATGCTTTAGCTGTCCAGATAACTCAAAAGACACGGCCTGTGTTGCTATCCACATCTCAGAGAGAAGAATGTCTCATGGACACCCTGTTCTCCTGGCCTGGATGGTCCAGCACACTTAATGCTATCTCAGAAGATGAGAGGTCCTTATCTCTGATGGGACCATGTGGGCAGTGGGCATTACTGAAAAGGACAGGGCCTTTCTACTCTCAGATTCTATATCACTTTTTCTTCTTATTCTGTTTCCCAAGCTGGGCTAGGAAGAAAAGAGATGTGACATTGTTCAAGCCCAGAGGAAATGAAAAAGGTCAGGATGGAGACAGTGACAGCAGAAGGTGAGGATTAGCAATACTCCGAGGGTTCTTCCCAGTTCGCATGTTCACCATCTGTGGAGAAATAGTCAGCAGACATTGTACCCACCCATTCCATGGACTAGAAGCAACTGCTAGTCTACAGTGGACGCTGTGTTGGCCAACGGACTGGTTGCGGATGCTAGCACATCTCTGGTTGCTGATGCAAGAGCATCCCTTGTTGGGATGCACTGTCTTTTGTTTCTCCTGAGCCTGTCCTGTTGTGACATAGATAAGTCCTGTAAATCCCCTGCACTTCCCCTTTCCCTTCTTCATAAAATGAAGTTAACAATTTTATGATTGTAGAGTGATTGCAGGGATTAAGCAAGACTCCCTTAAATGTAAATCACCCTGCATAGTGCTGCCATGCAGCTCGGGAACTCCACAAGTGTTCACTTCAGGCTTGCTAGAGAGGAAATCACCTTTATCAGCCACTGTAGGAAATCACTGCTAGGAAAATAAGACCATCAAAGCCACTCCAACCTACTACCCTTTATGTACCAGATAGTCTTTCAATTCTGATTGCTGGCAGAAGCTCAGCATCCTTGGCCCTGCATGAGCCTTGTGGCTGTCCTTTCAGAGGCCCAGGAACACTGAGCTGATGGACTCAATGAATCAAATGGAAAATAAATGGAAGGAGAAAGCACCACGTAGGTGGATATACTTGTAGATGGAAGTTTCTTAGTCCCACCCAGCCCCACGGTCTTTAAGAATCTCTCCCACCCAAGGTCTTGCAGTTGCTTATAAAATCATTATTCAGAGGCTAATATTAACTACAAGATGTTTGGCCTATGGCTCAGGATTATTATAAACTATCTCTTACAACTTAACTTAGCCCATTTCTATTAACCTATATATATTGCCATGTGGCTTATGGCATTGCCTGCTCTCTTACATCCTGTTCCTCTGAGCGGCTCCCAGAGTCTGCTCTGATCCAGCCTTTTTCCCTCCCCCATACCTCACCCCCATCCTGCCATTCCATAGGCCATAGCAGTCTCTTTATTAACCAATGGTAGCAACACATAGTCACAGCATATACCCTTCTTGCACTTAATTTCTTCAAATTATGCATTGTGGAACATCTCAGCCAATCCAAGAGAAGAGAATGAGAGATTTTAACTTTGACATTTGGATGAACATCTTTTTTTTAATCTTTCTCTATACTAAGATACAACTTACATGGAAGCATTTCATTTTCAAAAGACTTCTTGTGGAAGTGAAATCATCTGATATTATAAACAACTGGTTGGAGAATGTTCCCAGTTTTTTATATTAAATCATACAGAACCATAATAATCCAATGATGCAACTGTAAAAAAATTCAATCCCAAAGGTACATATATAATAGAGTACAAAAATCCCACTCTCAAAATAAAGGTGAATTACTTGTCAAGATCTCTGAATGTTACAGTCTTGTTGTAAAACCCTCTCTTTTAAAAAAATGATTTTGTTAAAAGTCTCTCTCTTTCCCTCCCTCCCTCCTGTCCTCCCCACCCCCTTTTCTTTTGAGAAAAGAAAAATCAGATTTGTGCTTCTGGGAGAAAAAAAAATTGGCACAGGTTCTAAATAAACACAGTAAAACCATATTCTTTAATCTTCTTAGATTTATAAATGAGCTGTTTTGTATTACTTAAGAACAGCTTATTTTCTCAATTTTAAGTGAGTTTCTGAAATGTATCACAAGCCACAGAGGGCACGTGGAAATTAGAAACTGTTACTGCTTTCACAGGGTCAACACACCATCCTGTTTTTCCTTCACAATTTGCTGCTAGCAAATAATTGAAACCTAAAATATCCACACACACCCCCCACACACACACCTGCCACCATGAATGAACATATAATTCCCTCAGAGTCTAGACATCACCTGATTTAATGTCAGTGGCTGGTCCAGTGTCTACACCATGAACGGCGTGATAGATTAAGAAATCTTTTGTGTTTCTGAGATTGCTCTCTCTGTATACTTGGATGTCCCCATTGAATGAAGTAAGAAGGGCATGATTGTTCCTGGGTATGGTGGGGAAGAGGGTTTATTAAGGGAGAACATAATAAGAGGCAGGAACAACCGGGATAGTCCAGTGTGAACATGACCCTGAGCCGAGTCAGGGTGAGGAGATGGGAGGGGAGAGAAGAGGAGCTGTGTTGGCCAAAAGAGTGGCTTAGCCACCATGGTCAAGTTACATAGGAGCTAGAGAAGCTGAGGGAAAGGAAGCCCAGCCCAGTATCTAGACTGGAGAGTTCAGGGTGGGAGCAGGGTATGCCAGCCTGGAGGACCTGTAACCCATAGAGACTGAGGGGCACTGGAAGAAGCTTGCTGCCAGCATCTGCTTTGATATGCCAATGGACATCTCAGTTAGCTGTTTGCCCCACTTTTAGACCTAACACCTGTAATGTTGCTTTCAAGTAAAAATAAGATGGATGGGTGGTGTGTGAGCTGGTCTGGAGTTGCTTTCAGCCAACACACATTTGACTAAATATATAGAAATGGAACTATTCTTTTTCCAGGTTGTTTCTAGGAGGGAACCACTGGTGGCCGAATTTTTGCATGCAAGCAGGCTGAATTCACTTGTTCTATGGGCTCTTATGATCTTTGACTCACTCCCCTGCAGACTCTGGGAATCTTTGGTCATGAATCTTCAAGGCTAAATTTTCCAGCAGTCAGAGCCTTAATAAGGTGTTGCGTGTTGCTGTGACTCTCTGAAATAAATATTTCTTCTCCTCCTTATTTAGGTTCAAGATCTCTATGGGAGATAGAAACTGTCTCTTAGAACCCCATAGATCTGGAGTTGTCACTTCTCTGGTGTCACTTAGATATACCTTGGCAGCCTTCCATTTACCACAGGTACTTGTGAAATTCTGCAAACAAAGCTAATTTCCCCCAGCACTGGTAAAGACAGACATTTATTTAACAAAGTGAAGGGACACTTATTCACAGGTTGTCAGACTCTTTAGAAATTGTTGTGGGGGATTCTAAGATCAGATAATCAGAAATCTTCCAGGCTTGGGGATGGGGATCCTCCACTTCTACCCCCATTCCCTAAAATATTTCTCAGCACAAATTGCTCTTTTAGATCTGAAAGAAAAGCTATGTACCTTCCCCACTGGTCATGTGTCTCTGACTCGTCCCAAACTTGTTCTGGTGTTTACATCTCCCTGCTCTGGTCCATCCATATCACCAGAGTTCTGCCCACTCAAGCCAGTACACACTTTCCACAGGTGCTGCCTATCTCCAGCTTCCCACTACCATCACTTCCACTCACTCCCTTACCTTCTACATTTATTAACATTTCTGAAATGCTTAAGAAAACAGCCAAGGCCATACATCAGGCTGAGCCTTTCTCTTCCGTGTGTGTGTGTGTGTGTGTGTGTGTGTGTGTGTGTGTGTGTGTGTGTGTGTGTGTGAAGTGTGAGTTGCTTCTCCCTGCTGGGACTTGAGGTGTCACACCCCTACACAGCACTGGTGGTGATGTGTTTTACCCATTTCATATCTTCAAAAAATTTTTTTTAATCCCTCTGCCTTCATTAGCCTCTCTTTCTTCTCACTTTCTGAAGATGTGCTGTAATGTTCATTTTTTAAAATGCTCATCTCAAAGTAAAAATATATTGCACACTTTGAATTCTTAGTTTAGTTACAGGGTTCCCTCTCCAATAAGTAACTTTAAGCCCAACCGTGTGTCTTGTGAGCCTGGGAGAAGTGACATGTATGGTCCTCTGTTCTCTTGGCCATGGACATCCACATGGATTCTTATTAAGAAGCATTTAGTTCTTATTTCTTTAAGAAAATAAAAGGGCCTTTCAAGGACATATTCTAATTGTCTCAGCACTTCCTTCAGTGATCACTGGTTTACCGTGTTTTAATTCTTTCCTGAAGAAATGCTCAAAGGTTAGCTGCTGATGCCAGCAAAGCAAAATCCTTCCCCCTGGCTGGGAGGAGGTTATATAAGGCTTTCCCCTTCCTCAATAAATTGGATTTGTTTGTTTCAACTGGTCTCAGGAGATTATGTCATTGTTCTTTCTCATCTTCTTGCTCCCTCCCCAAAAGGAGAACTATCAGGCCCCAAAGCATAGGCAACCCCAACAAAAGTCAGCTATTGTGGTCTAACTATCCTGCTAGTCAGCCTGAAAGAGCATCCTTGGAGAATGGAGCTACCCTATGTAGGGAACTTCTATCCCAGCCCTGTGGAGCATTCTCTCTCTACTGTGATAAAATCCACAGGGTTTAGAATTGATTCACCCATGATGAGTGTACAGCAGCCCAGGAAGAAAGACAGAGGAGGCCAGACAGAAAACTAAGTTCTGAGGCTCCAGGCCTGAGGAGACGCACTGAAATCACATAAATGAAGTCAGTGGAGCTATAGGCCAAGGCAGCCCTGGTATCAAAATGGTTTGGAGGAACAGAGAATGAGGTGAAAATTTTTCCCAGAAGAGGTTTTTGAGTGAATGAAGACACAGCCTCAGGCAGGTTGTGGATACAGAGGATGTGAGATAACCTGGAAGAGGGTGAGGTGGGTTTAGAACACTCTTACTAAATCAGAGTACTATAGTCTTCCTTGCTTCATGTCATTAGAGAAAATATTTTAAACTAAGAACCTTAAAGGAACTGCATGGATAGTGAAGTTCTCAGAAATACTAGCAATAATAATTGTCATAGTAATTCAATTATTATTTGTGAAACTGTAAGTGACAGTGTTGTAGGTGAGGACCAGCTCACCCATTTTACAGATGAGCTCATTGAAGTGGGGGAGAGAGGTTCTGAGTCTCAAACCTGAAGCTCGTTAGAGACAATCCTGTGCTGGGGTCCTGCACTTGACTGCCTAAGTAAGATTGAAGCTGCCCAAGTATGTCTAACTGCTCGCCTGCACCACCAACATGCCCTGTATCTCAGAGGTGAGTGTACAGTGGTTGCAGATGTGACACCCTCTCGGGCTGGGCTTAAATTCGGAATGTTGAGGTTTTGGTAACCAACATTGTTCTGCAGACTTTCTCAGTAAAACTTAAGTCAGTTGTGAGTGATGAGGTATGAGACAGACACATGAGTACTGTGTTTAAAGCCTCTGACCTTTGAACCCCCAGTCATGACCTGGCAAAGAAGCACAGGGCTGGGTCAGGGTGGGGGAGGGAGGACCCGGGAGGGTGTCTCAGCTGTCATCTGTCTAGCCACACACCAGCTAAGCTTCACTCTGGGGCTTGACAGCAATATGGTTCCAATCAGACATTTCTTGCCTAAGTAGAACAAATCACTTAGGTTATATGCTGACCAAAAAAAAAAAAAAAAAAAAAAAAAAAAAAAGGAACAGTCTGAATGCTTGGAAAGCTTAGGAGGATTTAAATTATGTCCTGTCACTTCAGAGTGTTCCTCTGTCCTCCACACCACCCCACCTCCAAAATTGCCTGTGGGAGGGAGCTGCGGAGCCTTGCGTGCAAGCTCTGCCATAACCCAAGGCTTAACATAAACTTCAGGCTCTCAGGTCATTGGGAAAGAACAGGTATATCCGGTTAGGTCTTTTGTGCTTGTCTGCACGCAAATTAAAAGCGCAAGCGCGTGCAAAGCTGAACTACTTGGAGCCTCTGGTTCCGGAGAAGGGAGGATGTCTTGGAATGGAATTCGCTCAGTTTCCCCTTTGGTTTTTTCATGGAGTGGGGGCGATAGACCTTGTTTACTAGGACATTCTTGCACCTCTGAGAGACTGCGGTCAGAAGGGGTGGCATGTGAAAGTGGGCCTTGTGCCAGATAGCCTGCTGGGCAGCCACAGGGCTGCAAAGGACCCCAGGTCAGAGCTTCTTCCAAGCGGCATGCATGGTTTTTATGGGGGAGGAGGTAGGAGTGCAGAGAACTTCAGCTGATGGTAGTAGCAATGCCAGGCCAGCTTGGTCCTTGCTGACTGGTACACAGAGATGGAGGTGGGTTGGGAAGGGTGTAGGAGGACTTCTGAGCCTTGGGGATCCATGCCCTAATGACTGTGTTTGTCTCAGCTCCTCACTTCCCAACCTCCCTTAAGTCTTGCCATATTCCTGAAGCCATTCATCTCTGGGTCCCCCAGAGGGCTGCCTGCATTTGGATCAGGGTCCACTCTTTCTTCATGGTCTCTCCAACACTGCTCAAGCTATGACAGTAGTCCTCTCTTTCAACAGAGACGTGCGCATTTGGTGCTCCAGTGGTGACATTTGCATTGTCAGCAATTTCCCAACCTAATATGGTTGGGTATTAAGTGAGAGTTCTTGGAACCTGGTAGATCTGAAGCCAAATTCCAGGTCAACCACAATAGAGACTTGTGATTTTTCTTTGATTGATAACTTCACATTTTCCTCCTGCCTTGCTCTGTTTCTCTATAAAAGGGGGATTAGAATAATAGCTGTCTCCAGGAGTTGATTGTGAGGAATTAATAGTAAAAGATTTATATCAAGCACTTGGCGCACTGCCTGCCTCAAAGTGCTCAGTCTGTGGTAGTGCTTAATATATTATTAGTAATATATTATTATTGTCACCCTTGGTATTATTGGTGCCATTGCAATTTTGGGCTTTGGATAGATGCCTCCTGGCCCCAATTTGAGAGTACCCACTTCTTCTCCTCAGCTAGGTTTCCCCCAGCCCACCTCACTCAGATATCCTTGGGCTCAGAGCAACTTGGATTTAGAGATTATATTTCTATCTTCCTAAATCCATCATCCAGATGGTGGTTGCCATGGGAAGGTGACATCTTTCCGGCCAGACCCATGCTGGAACTCTTCTGCACAAGTGCATCAGGGCTAAGGTTCTACCTGAATGAGCCCACACTTGTCCTATGGGCTTGCTTTATCACATCAGTAGTTGGGACATCACTCCTTTTGAAACCCACCATTGTCTCTGGCAACTTTTTATATCACAGGAAAATCACACTTTTTTGAGACGGTGGTCCCCAAAGGGTGGTCCAGGAACTCCATGCCTCTGAGACCCTTTCGGGGGACCAGTCAGGATGAAACTTAATCTTCTGCCTTGCTCACTCTTTACCTCCCAAGTTCACCAGGGATCTCCATAAAACTTGACCTCATAATAGATTGGATGCAGACACAGGATAATCCAGCTGTTTTCTGTTAAAATGGAAATTAAAGAGATTTGTAGAAACAAGCAAATGCCTCTCTGACTAAATATTTTGGCTTGGGAAAATATATTTATTTTCTTAAAAGATTTGTATTACCATGCACTATATTGTTTTTAATGGCCTAGTGAGTAAATATTTTTAATCTTTTCGGCCTTCATTTCTGAAACTTTAAATATTGATGGATATAACTCAAGATAAACAATAGTTCCTTGGGCTCTGCAGTAATTTTTCAGAGTATGAAGAGGTAGAAAAAGAAAAATGTTAGAGAAATATTGAGCTAAGCTTTTGGCACTATGGCTCATGAAGTCATGGTTTTGCTCCTTGCCTCCCGGATAAAACTGTCTTCTCTGGGGACTGGAATAGTGTGAATTTTATAATGATTCCAATGTAATGGGGTTGACTGTAGCAAATCTAGTTACAAAGCCTTCATTTTGGTTTGATACCAACTCTCTCATCTTCTAGCCACCGTTTTAAATGAAGCTTTGTAACGCTCACTCAAGTTTTATCTGTAAATTACAGACACTAAGTGTACTAGCAAAAGACTAAGGTTACATGCCCCCCCTCCCCCGCCAGGAGAGGTCAGGGAGAGCTTGACTCACATCTGTCACTGAAACAAAGATGGTTGCCTATCAGGATCTTAGGCTCCTGTAGGGAGTCACCTCACCTGGCCATGGAGGGTACTTGTATGGAGCCTAGGGCCATAGTAGCTCCATTTTCACAGACAGAAACCAAATCTCATGAGAGTGAGATTTGTAGATCAAAGTTGCCCCCAGCCAACCCTTCTGTGTGTAGCTAATTCCTTTTCTGCTTTTCTGTCACAATGTGGTGAAACCAGAGGATCTTTGCCAGGGTGCTACACTATGCTATTGAGACCCTCCAGCCTCCAGGACTACAAGTCAAATAGACCTCATTACTTTATAATTTTGTTATAGCAACGCAAAGTGGAGTGGTAACCACCTTCATTTGCAACCCATGTGACTTCCGACAAAGAACCCCTTTACATATGAAATAGGCTAATATATCAATCTCTTGAGGGTACTTAGGAGAAATATGAAATAAAATTTAAAGCACAGACCACATTGCCTATCACTTGTGGGTTGGAGTGGGAGAGTAGTTTTCTTTCTCTGTCTGTAGCTAGTTCTATTGTTTTGGAGAATGCCAAGGTGATACACAGAGGAATACAAGCCACGGGTGATTATGACGCGAGAGAAGAAACTTTATAGTTGTGCATAGTGGCCTGTATGTCGGTGTGTGCGTTCCTTGTTAAGTGATATACTTACTTTGTTTGGACCTCTTTGATCTCCTGAAGGAAACCCAAGCAAGTAGTCATATAGTTTGGCAGCCAAAGTATGGAAATACATCCTCTGCTGGTGTAGAGTCCCTTACACATCTTTGTGGTAGCTCATACCCTAGAGATTCCACTGAGATGTGGCTGGTACTTGCAGGACTTCAGGCATGGGGCATCCCTGAAACAGGAGAGTGAGAATCTACAAGATTATAGCTGATGGCTGGGTGTTTCAGCCATCTCCAAGCAGATCACAGTGCCTGCTTGTCAGATCTTGGATGCTAGAAAGCCCATCCCTCTCCCTGCATTTAAATTCTTAAAACCTAAAACCCACCAGGATCTGACTCAGCACAAAGGGAAAAGGAGAAGATTGGAGGTTAGTTAGTGCCAGAGTATATAGACTGTTGCATGTAATTTTTCCAGTTTGGACTGGGAAGGGTTCTGGACACTTTCCTCCCAGGCATTTCAAAGGGGAGCTGAAGATCTCCGTGCCCTGCCTTTTGCTGCAGATGCCTGTGAACAGGATCACAGTATGTCTGTCACATGGGTCATGTGTCCCACGCCTGAAGCTATGTGCATTTCTTTCCAGGGTTGGAAAAGAAGAAAGCAGATGAGTCTTCCAGAAATCAGGACACTACTGCTTCTTTGATATTCATCCCCAGGATGGCCCCACAGCACACCACTGAGTTTTCACCCAGCCTGGCTTCCTCATCTTTACTGCCAGGGATTGGTGAATATGATTTTGGAGCCTTATTTCACCTCTAGGCTGCAAAACACATCCATAAAAGCCAGAAGAGAGCCTGGACAAGAGCCTCAGAAAGCGGGAGGCAGCACAGCCCCTCCGGAGGCTTCTGGAAATAGAGTCTTTGCAAGTTAGCATTTCCACATAGGCAAGCCTCCGGGAGGTAAAATGGGGTGAGGAAAAAGTACCTCAGAGCCACCAGCTGGAGTTGGAGGAAATCTCACTGCTGCTGAGCCAAGAGGAGAAGGTGGAGTGAGAGCCTTTTAAAGGCAGCAGCAAATGGCTTCCCACAGAACAGCAATATCCAACGCTGTCTGAGAGGCCACCATGGGACAGGCACCAGTCTACAAACTTGACAAATGTTAGCTCATTAGTCCTCACACAGCTCTGGGAACTAGTTCTTTCTGCCATTGCCGCCTTGCTGCCATCTGTCCTGGGTCTAGAGAAATGACAGAGCAGGTCAGCCACTCACCTCTCCACCCTGGCAGTCTGGCTGGAATTTAGCGCATTAGTTAACAAAGGTATGCAGAAGCTCAGGTTCTCACTCTGGACTGGCAGGAGCTGGCAGGTGGGTGAGAGGTTGGTGTCCTAGCACCTGTCACACGGGTCTGACAGACTAGGTGCTTATTCCTGTGACAGAGACATGGTCTTCAAGACCACAATTTTCAGCTGAAAAATAAACTTTGTAAGAGCAGGCATAATACTGATATCGCTATTACTCCTGGTTGATTTTTATTGAGAATTCATTTTGTTGTGAACTATACTAATTGATTTTTCTCATTTATTTCTCATGACCACTTATCATGGGTTGGGGCATAGTGTGTGTGTGTGTGTGTCTGTGTGTGTGTCTAAACCTAGGAGACCCAGCCTCAGGAGTGTTTGATAGACCTAAAGTTCTATTTACATAAATAAGAGAGCACAGACTTAGCAGACCCATGAGTGCCAAGCTCTTGATGACTTCTGGGCCCGAACCCATGGTTTTTAGTCTCCTGTAAAGGGTTAGATGAGCTTGGAAGGCATCTGGGTCTGAGCCTGGGAGGGGGAGGGGTATATGAAGAACTGTAATCATTTCAGAGTGTGTCTGAGTGTGGGGTGCTGCTGTGCCCCCTCCTTCAGGCTCTCTGCAGCTTCCCTTTGGGATGAGGAGATTTGGAATGCCCCTTGTAATGTTTCACTGTCTTTACTCCGGGGTTTCCCTCATTTGTTAGGAAGAGAAGATGTTCTGCACACAAGCACACGTATCTTTTAAAATAAGGACTAGTCTGAAAGACATGTGATATTTTTAACTCTGCGTTCCACGTTTGCAAAGCTAAGTTAAAGTGACAGTGTTCTGTAGGAGGTACAGTGAATGCTCTGGCCGTATGCTACCCGGTACAAAAATAATGGGAATATCAACTATCATGCTCTTTCAAGCGGCAGTGAGGTGAAATTATCCTGTATGTCTAGATAAGCTTCAACATTTACAGATATCGCAGAAGTGGGAGGGAAAGAGAGGTTACTAAAGTGAAGTCAATGATATTAGAGTCAAGAACAGCACAAATGAGCACCCAAGTCCTTACTTATGCCTATATAAATCATGTTAGAGCCATCCTCCAGAACAGTCCAAATGGAGCAGATCTATGTCTTCTTTGAGGTCAACATTGTTTGGTTGGGAAAATAAATTCATCAAATAGTAATTATTCAAATAAGATCTCATTCATATCAAATAGATGCACATAAGTAGAAGGTCCAGGGTTTCTACATCTGAGGTCTGGGAAGAAGAGTGGGTGCATCTTTTCAATTTGTCTGCATCTCATCTATTGCTTGACTTTTGCAGCAAGAGCCTATGTATGCACTGTGCGTGCATGCTTGAAGAATGTGTTTCTGGGGCTGGATTGATGACTCGCAATCTCTAGTTCCAGGTGATCCAACGCCCTCTTTTGACACACATGCATGTATATAAAATTAAAAAAGAAAAACCTTTAATGTATATATGGTCAAACAGAAAATAATAAAATGTAAATAATATTGGGATTGTAGAATGATGTAAGTGTAAAATACAGTACAAACCACAGCCCAAAGATCCTTGTCTTGAAGAAATCAAGAGAGGGCCACAGTTCCCTGATCACTGACATATGCTTCTACTGTGCTGGTCTAGTCTCTGTTCTTCAGGGCTGACAAAAATGAAAACAGACACAGTAACAAGCTTCCTTCTAAATACTTGCCTTTTATTGTTGTTTTTCAAGACAAGGTTTCTCTGTATAACTCACTGGCTTTTGTGGAACTCACTGGCCTCAAACTCATAGAGATCCGCTTGCCTCTGCCTTCTGAGAGCAGGATTAAAGTAGTGAGCCACCACTGCCCAGCCTAAACACTTGTCTTAATAACCATGGCTCAATGCCGCCTCTCAGGCCTCATCAGAAAGCTTCATTTTGCAGTAGATAGTAGTTAATACAGAGTTTGATATCAGGTCACAGTGCAGAGAATAAGTTCCTGGGAGTGTTCAGCCCTAAATGCCTGCATCACAGCCCTCCCTCCAAGGCTCAGCAGACACCAGAGAAGAGGGTATAGGAAGACTGTAAGAACCAAAGCTCTGGGAACCCTGCTGTAAAACAGTGTCTCTTGGATAGAACAGGGGCTGTGGCACTTGTGAAATTACAGCTGCTGTAGTTGCCTGTACAAGACCTACACAAGATGAAGCCAGGTAACACTGCAGCACCGATGTGGGTGGGGACTCTCTTTTTAAAAAGGAACTTTTATTGATTCTTTGTGGATTTCACATCATGTATTTTGGTCCCACTTACCCCTCTGTCCCTTCCAGTCAGCCTCTGCCCTTGCAATCTGCTTCCCATCAAAGCCAAACTTAAAATAAAAACCAAAATCCAGAGATGCGTGGTTTACCACTTTCCATTCATCATTACTTGCAAGGATTCACTGCCCCGAGTCATTGGTCCAGCTCGAGGCCTCTGGCTTCAGTAGGCTCCTCTTGGGTATCCTGTTGTCCTGTATCATGGAGATCCTATTTTGGATCTGTAGGTTAGTCCCCTTCACCTGCTCCAACAGTCCATAGACAGGATGGGTGTTGGGGCGGACCTAGCCCTGTTTCTCGAGCTGGGTGGTGGATGGGTTAGTCAGCCTGCCAGCTTTCCCTCGTCTTCACTACCCACGGGTGAGTTCTCCAGAACTCCTTGGCCCTGGGGTCAGAAGAGTGGGAGGGCTAGTCTGAAGGATAGAACAAGTCTGCCTTGCAGTAGCATTGGTGAGGGAAAGATGGCCTCCCTTCTTTGCCCCTTCCTGCAGCAGGCAAGAGACCTTAACCCTCACCAGCTGCTGCACACGGGAGAGCGATCTCTGCACCTCACCTGGGCAAAAGAGTAGAGCTGGCCCTGGTGTTTTGAGTGTGGGTGACCTGGATCTAAAGACCTGAGAGCAGAAGAACTGGCCCAGCTCCTTGCTTCAGGCTGCATCAGGTGAGATAGATGAGGCAGTGGGCAGACTCAATTGTTAGCCATAGCTATTGGTAGATCATTGCTTCTTAGGATGGACAGTTTTCTCCAGGGAAGTGGACCTTAGGAGGTTGTCCGTGCTCCTGTGGATGGTCCCATAACAATGCACACCCAGGCAGCACTATTGGGGCTCAGTGAGGGTTGGGGGTAATTGGGAAGGAAATGTAAGAGAGTTTGGAAGGAACCAAAGAAATGACAGAGTTGGGAGTTGTAGATGATAAAAACACATTGCACCCATGCATGAAACTCTCAAAGAATAAATAAAAATAATACATGCTTTTAAAAACAAACAAACAAACAAAACCCCAAGAGTAACAACATGTTCCCCAGGGCTAGAAAATTATCCTCAAGCTCTAGGTTGCGTTTGGGAAGAGTAAATGTAAAGTTTATATTGAAGGGGAAAAGCATTAATTGAAAAATGGACAATTAAAGTCTACTCCAGCTATCAGGTCTATTTTTACAAGATGAGGGTGGCCCTTGATCACAGTCTAGTGAAGTGTAAATATTTTAACTGAAAGGCAGATAGTCAGCAAGAAAAGAAACACCATGTGTGACAGAAAGTTGCTGTGCCTCTCTGGTCTGGACAAGACAACAGATCTGGGATATGTCCAGTTCCAGACATGTGCTTCTACAGAGATATTGAAAACTTACATTGTCCAGGAAGTACAGACACTGGCAGTAATGCTTAAAACCAGGTTATTCAAATGATGACCAAGGGACCAGGGCATTGTTTAAATGACAGGAGAATGACAACATGATGGCTGTCTTCAGGCATGCCACTTGAAAGGCATGTTCATTCAGATGGACATCAAAGGGTAGCCCAAGTTTAGTAGAAGATAACAACACCCCCCCCCCTGGAACTTTCTTGTTATTGAGAAAAGCCTCCTAGTATCCAGAACTTTCTAACCAAAGAAATTCAGCAAAAGAAAAGCCTGTAGCTTCTTTAATAGCAGGAGGGGTAAATTCCGTTGAGGTCAAGGCCAAAAAATGTTAACATATAATTATCCAGCTCTTATGTTCCCTTTGGGATTATGTAGGAAAAACAGCCACTTAGGTTATTTAACTACCAATTATTCTTTCAAACCTTAGGCACGAGTACAGGTTTTTGTTTTCCAAACCTGATTTTTTTTTTTCTCATTGTGGATAAAGAAGAAAACTTGGGAGAAAAAGACAGATATAATACTAAAAATGTAGAGGCTTAATAAGACAAAAATAAAAGCCTGAACCTGAAGCCTGGATCTGATGTTAGCCTTCCCAGAGATCAAGTGTACGTACTGCATATTTTTAAAAAATGGGAGCTTTGTCAAGACATATATTTTCTTAGTAACTTAGTATGCATTGAATTTTAGAAGAGGAAAATGTAAAACAATACCATCCGTTTGTCTAAGGAATTTCATTTGAGGTCAAAGGATGGGGGTGGTGGTGAAACAGGACTTTTATCCCTGGCTCTGTTGTCAGAAAGACACATTTCAGATCTGGATCAGGCTATGGCAGAACCCCAGAGGACAGATAGATGTGCAATTGGTTGATCCATGGTTATGGCACCCTCTCCCTTCTGCCTTCAGATGGCATCATGGCTGTGCCTCGGTGTACTAGTGTAGCAACCGAAACATTAGATGAAATGCTCACCAGGTTTCATTTTTAGCCCTCCAATTGGGTATTTTGCTTCCTTTCCTTTTCCCCAATTTCTCTCTCTCTCTCTCTCTCTCTCTCTCTCTCTCTCTCTCTCTCTCTCTCTCTTCCTTTGCTCTTGCTTCTTGGGGGCCCTGTTGTCTATGCTTTTCTGTGAGGAAGAAAAAGGTGTTCAAAGAAAGTAGAAAGTATGTGGGTAGGTGTGTATGGGGGGGGGAGTGGACAGAGAGGCTAGTTTGTAGCTCATTGAAGGAACACTTGTACGGCATGTATAAGGCTCTGGCTTCCACCGTTCAAATGGAGGGGGACGGGGAGAAGGAAGTAAAGAAAGAAAGAAAGCAAAAGGAAGGGAGGGAGGGAGGGAAGGAGACGGGGAGGGAGCGAGGGATAAGAAAAGGACATAGCAATGCAGATAGATAGAGCTGTGTGGGAAGGGAGATTGGAAAAAGGTTGTCTTGGAGGGAAGGAGATGCGGAAGCTGGAAATGGACCCCTGGAAAGGTAAAAAGAATGGAAGAAGAAGGGATTTAAAAGGCCCCAAAGGAAGGAAACAGGAAAAAAGGAGGAAGCAGAACAGATCTGGGGAAGCTGTTGTTGGTAAAGGCAGCTGCGCTATCATTGTGCCATCTCCGACATCTATAAAGCAGTGGAACCTTGAATGGCTGATGCAGGATGGAGTCCGAGAACAGAGTCAGGCTACTGTGCATGGATTAGGAGGCATGGAGTGCATTGTGGTGGCTCCTTGGCATCTTTCATTGCCACCTTTCTTTTTCCAATTACAAAACAAGCCTTTAACTATACTGTGAAACCCAATGTCAGCCTAACCTATCAGAGTCCTTGTAGGACCTTGAGAGATATGTTTTCCTTCTCAAGGTGTTCAGTGGAAGGCTGGCTGTGGCTGGCTTCCCCAGCATGAGAAAGAATTAGAACAAAGATCAGTAGAAGTAGAGGCCAGGAAGAGCCTCCCTGCCTGGGTCATTCCATGTGGTGAGATGCCATAACTATCCTCTGAGCTGGTGCATTTTGCCCTGTGTAAACTTTAGCCGTGTCTTGTCTAGCATAGTCAATACACTATGAGACATTTTAAAAACCTCCACTTTAAACGGTTCTCTAGCTTAACTGCTTTTGAATGTTAGTTGCGGGGAAGAAAGAAAAAAAAGAAAGAAAAATTCAAGTTTGAGATTTTGGAGGGTGAATTCTCTCCCTCCCCGGTGTTGTTGACTGAGAGGAGATTCCTGGGCTATGATCCACAGGTTGGTTGAGAAATTTTGATAGTTATTCCAAAGCACCAACATGGGTAATTAGTTAAGAAATAACAGAACCCCACTGTGAGATGGATCAGAAACATATATCAGCACATTGGATTGATCTTCCTTCCTTCCTTCCTTCCTTCCTTCCTTCCTTCCTTCCTTCCTTCCTTCCTTCCTTCCTTTCTTTCTTTCTTTCTTTCTTTCTTTCTTTCTTTCTTTCTTTCTTTCTTTCTTTCTTTCTTTCTTTCTTTCTTTCTTTCTTTCTTTCTTTCTTTCAGTGACATTTGTCTTTAAAAAGCCCGGAAGAGCCTAAGGACCGAAGACAGTGCATTGAGGCCAGCCACATTGGCTTGCCTACTTTGATAAGGGCCTATCTCCCTGACAGCATCCGTCCAACTGGTTCCCCTACTTTTTGAGGCATGCCCTAGAGCAAGAACTGTGCCCAAGGATAACATTTGCTGTGGTAGGCAGAAAGACATGCACGTGATGATCTAAAAGCTACATATTAAATAGGTGGTCTTTGTTCCACTTTATACTTTAAAATAGTAGTTGACTTGGTTTGAAGGCAGCTTCCACCTTCTCTAATTCTAGCAGAGATGGGGCTAGGAATGTGCATCAGACAGGCTCTGATTCTCATCTCTGCTGGTGGCAGAGTCCCAAATCCCTAGCCAGGGTCCTGCTAAAGCTGAATCCTAATAGGTCGCCACATTTGGAAGAACTTATTATGGTTTGTGTGTGTCTCCGAAAGAGCATGTGTTGCATTGCTACTTTAATTTCTCAGTGTAGTGGTGGTGCCTAGTGGGCATTTCTAGATCCTGGGAGGAAAGAGCATGATGCATTATGGCCTCTCCTGGACACATTCTCCTCTAATGGCTTCCCCTCTCTTCTTCCTCTTCAGGAGCTGGCATAATGCTCTTGGAGGGCTTTCCTGCCTCCTGAACTGTGATCCCAAATAAACCTATTTTCCTTTATAAGTGGGCTGGTCTCAAGCATTTTGTTACAACATGAGAAAGCCAAAATTAGACATGTTGGATCAGTGCAGTGCAGCTCTGAGAAAACAATGCTTATTAGTTTAATGCGCTTGCTCCCTAGGCCAACTTCATCTCTGGTCTGAGTATTCACCATGGTGTATATAAAATCTCATTTAGAAAATAGCAAATGTTATAGAAAACACTTCTAAAAAGGCATTTTTAAAAGTAGGCCAGGCATTTTAAATTGAAAGATGTTAGACTCTTTTTCAGACCCCTTTATTAAGTTTCTTTATAATGTACTCAGTTATTCCAGTGTCAGCTGTGAAGCACTGTCCACATATAATGGCCAATTTAAGTGCGGTAAGAATATTATTTCTTTGTTGGTATTACAATCCTTGGACATGAACAAGCAGCAGTAAATCCTTCCAGCTGATTAAAAACTTTTAACATTTACTATGTGTGTACCTGTGTGTTCTGGCACAGGTGGAAGGTTGGAGGATTACTTGTGTAAATTGGTTCTCTCCTTGCAACTTGTGGGTGTCAGGCATCTAGTTCGGGTGGTCAGGCTTGTTAGTAAGTGTGCTTAGCTGTTGAACCTCTGGCTAGCTCTTAGCTAATATATATGTGTATATTCATATTACATATATGATATGTATGTATGTATATACGTGTGTATATACATATATGTGTGTGTAGTTTATTTTTAGCAAGAAAGACGACTTTTGGGTTCTTAAGCATGCTTTTACTCCGTATAAACCTGTATGAGGAATTTGGAGTGCCTTTTTTTTTTTTTGGTAGTAAATGAGACAATAACACGACATTGGGAATGGCTTGTCTGGAGCTCACACCAATGGCTTGGAGCTACAGTTCCTACTTGATTAACGAGAAATATTCTGTCTCTTCCACGGCTCGCCCTCTTTAGGGCCTGGCAGAAACCTTGTTCTCACAGGTGTTTTGAAAGTACGATTCTGTGCATTAACCGGTAAGAACAAAAGCAGCTGCTTCCAGGATCTTAAGAAACCCATAGCTTTCCTTTTGAAGGAAGCATCCCCTTGGACAGTAGCCCCGCCTTTGGGAACCAGGCTGCTTGAGCAAGGGTCCACCGCCGGGCTGCAACCGAGCATCCTCAGGGCAAGCCCTGCGGGTGCAGCTGTGCGTGCGTCGCCGAGGGTGGTGGCGGCAGGCACCCCGCCCTTGGCCGCCGCCTCGGCGTGTCAGGTGCCGTGAGAAGCGCGGGAGGGGCGGCCGCGAGCAGCGCCCAGGGAGATGACTGGAGCCGACTTCCCAGAAGCGGCGCACGCAAGGCCCAGCTCCGCACGCAAGGGGGAGGCGACAGCAGAAACTTTTCAACTCGACGGTTCGCAGGCTTGCAGAGCTGCCTCCTCCTCCCACTCACCGCCCCCTCTTTGGTCTCGCGCTCCAGGACTGCCCCGGGCGGAGCCCAAGCTTGGATCGCAGCCTGGGTGCGACCAGAGTAGTTTCGTGAGTCCAGCAGGTGGCGTGTCCCTATTTTTTTCAAGGCGGGAAGCCTCCAGGAGCTGCTGAGCTTTGTGTACCAAAGGATGGTCCACACCTGGGGTGGTTAGTACAGCACTTTCAGGTTTCCTGATCTAGCCAGCAGAGGTGCAAAGACATCTGTGCACACCAAGAGCCAAGGCTGTAGGGCCAAACGGTTTGCAAAATCATAAGAGAAAAATAAATGCAAGACAAATCGTCGCAACCCAAGTTACTCCTGTTCCTAAAATGACACGTTCCCCTTTTTTCCTGGCTGGGTGTCTAAGGACCATGAGCAAGGAACCAAGCTCGAGTCACCTGGAGGAGGAGGAGGGTGAGCTCTTGGGAGCTCTCTGCTCAAGAGCTCAGAGGCGTGGGAAATTCTGTTTCAAACTCTGTTCTGGTGAAAGCGTGGGGTCTTGACGGGAGGACTGATGACAAGCTGTTATCGCCAAAGGAAAATTTTACGAGGCGGCCCGCAGCAAAAACCCTGCCAGCTACTGTTCCAAGACGGTTCTAGCGCGCGGCATGGACTTCCCTTAGGTCCACCCTGGGTCACCCTGAGCTCGGACCCAGAGCCCCAGTTCCCAAGACTTTCGTGGTGCGCCCCGCCCCTCACGCCCCACCCCCTCAAGGTCCCGTTTCCTCCAGTATCTACCCAGTCCTTAAAACCCCGGGGTAGAGGGATGGCGCGTGTGGGATGCGTCGCAGACACCTCTGGGATGCCAGCTTGAAAGCCGCCCGCGGCCTGGGATTTGATTCCACTTTAACCAACTCCCAGCCCCCACCCATCTCAACAGCAGCTCCGTGAGAAAGCCCCGACTTTGCAGAGCCTCAGGTGCAGCGGAGCTCAGCAAACTTGAGACACTGCTCTCCCCTCATTCCATCCCCAATCTAAGTTTAGATTCTGACTGAGCCAGGCTTGGGTGCTAAAGCAGCGGGCGTTAGGTGTCTAGGGCGGGCTTCCAGGTCCCTGGGGACTCTCAGGTTGAAGTCTTGCTCTGGGCAGAGTGGAGCCTCTGGGCTTTCCCAGAGCCGGTTGTTCTGCACTGCTGGAAAACTACGCTTCGTCTCAGGTCAGTCGGTCTGTGGAGCCACCTTCCAGTGGCCTCTTCAGACCAGTTTTTGAAAGTCAGTGGTGGGGTGCTAGGTACTTTAAAAGACAATAAGTCGGAATTCCGGGAACCGTTAGACCCCTGGGGATTCTGAAGCTAGCTGGTCTCTGCTGGAGGCTGGGTTGCTTATGGAAGGATCATCTTAAGCATCTTGTCCAGAAAGCCATCCTTGACCTGAGCTAGGCACCGGTCTCTTCTCTATTCACCAGGGCTCTGTAGATCCACGCTGGGATCGGGACACAGGAGACTCTTGTTCTTTGCACACCTGAGTGTCACGTTTTCCTTTTGTGTCTCCAGCATGGCCACCAGCCTTAGCGCAGACAGCCCGCAGCAGCTGGGCCTCTTATCAACTCAGCAGACCACACTCCTGCTACTCCTCTCGGTCCTGGTCGCTGTGCATTTGGGACAGTGGCTGCTGCGACAGCGGCGGCGGAAACCGTGGTCCTCACCCCCGGGTCCTTTCCCATGGCCACTGATCGGAAACGCGGCGTCTGTGGGTCGGGCGTCGCACCTGTACTTCGCTCGCCTTGCGAGGCGCTATGGCGACGTTTTCCAGATCCACCTGGGCAACTGTCCTGTGGTGGTGCTGAATGGCGAGAGTGCCATCCACCAAGCCCTGGTGCAGCAGGGCAGCATCTTCGCGGACAGGCCACCCTTCGCCTCTTTCCGCGTGGTGTCCGGTGGCCGCAGCCTGGCCTTTGGCCGCTACTCGGAGCGCTGGAAGGCGCAGCGACGCTCGGCCTACAGCACGATGCGCGCCTTCTCCACGCGCCAGCCTCGGAGCCGCCGCCTCCTTGAGGGCCACGCGCTGTGCGAGGCGCGAGAGTTGGTGGCGGTGCTGGTGCGACACTGCTCCGGCGGTGCCGTCCTGGATCCGACGCAGCCGATCATCGTGGCCGTGGCCAATGTCATGAGCGCCGTGTGCTTCGGCTGCCGGTACAACCACGACGACGCCGAGTTCTTGGAGCTGCTCAGCCATAACGAAGAGTTCGGGCGCACGGTGGGCGCGGGCAGCCTGGTGGACGTGCTGCCCTGGCTGCAGCTCTTCCCTAACCCGGTGCGCACCACCTTCCGCGAGTTCAAGCAGGTCAACCGCAGCTTCACCAACTTCGTCCTAGACAAGTTCTTCAGGCACCGCGAAAGCTTGGTGCCTGGGGCTGCTCCCCGCGACATGATGGACGCCTTCATCCTCTCCGCAGAAAAGAAGGCTGCCGGGGGCCCTGGCGACAGTCCCTTCGGGCTGGACTTGGAGAACGTGCCAGCCACTATTACGGACATTTTCGGAGCCAGCCAGGACACCCTTTCCACCGCGTTGCTGTGGCTGCTCATCCTTTTTACCAGGTAAAGCCTCCAGGAGGGATGGGTCTGTCCTTGCTTTCCCCCTTTGAAAAAGGGCGTGTAGCGAAAAGGTCTCTAGCTGGATGCAGGACTTGAGGTTTCGCTCTGCCCCACCCCTCATTGCATAAAACTGAGATCTCTGAAGTTGTCTCTGCCCCCCCCCCCCATGACTGAGAATGAAGAGCCCTCCCTCGCAATTTGTGGACAGGTCAACGTTGACCTTCCGTGGCTCAATAGAAACAGAATTGGACCAGTTCCAAGATTAAAGGAGGTGCAGAAAAATGTTCACTAAACACAGCGCACAGTTGGCACCACGGAGGCTGTGCAGCCGGGGTCTTAACGTCAGCTGCAGGTCAGCGGTTTATTTCTAGGCAAAGAAAGCCTTTGGAGGCAGGTCCTCAGAGAACAACCTGAGAATAAGATTTACCCGGAGGAGCAGGCACTTCTGTGGCTGCAATCAGCATCTAGTGTGGAATCTAAGGTATCTGGGGCCATCTGCGAATCTCTGCAGGCAGGGATTAAGTAGCACCCCCACCCCGACCCCCCGCCGCCGCTGTCAGGTGGTCTAAGCAAATGAATCCTTTATGGGAATTTGACGACCACCTATTGTTTACCTGAAATTCAGATTTAGACTGTATTTTTTGGAAACCCTACTCTTGTTTCTTAGCACATAAGGGATACGGAATATGCTCTCCCTTCGAATTTGGCAGGCAGAGTCCGCTTCCTACTGGGATTCACGCAGTTCGTATTTCTTTAAATATTGGACATCTACTTTCATATTTTTTGTGAATAACTTTTCAATATTAAAGTCAAATCGTGGGAGCATATTGGGACTAGAGGATGCGGGGGACAGGGGAGGCAGAAATAAAGAGAATTCAACCCAAGATTAGGAAAAAGACCTTCTTGGAGTGGGATCATCTGATCTTTCACATATCAAAATGACTTGTACCCATTTGAGCAGGGGTAAGTTTATTGAGCCGAAAAAGTAGCTTTCCATGTGTTCCAAAGAAAATAACTTCCAGGTCATTGTCAATTAAATAAGATGACACCCTTTTTTCTTTTTTGTGAAGAGTCATGAACTCAGGGTGGGCAGATTACAATGCCTGTTAAAGTATAAATTTCACTGAACAGTTGGTCTACTCCATCATAATGTCCGTTTTCATACTACAGGGCAAACTAATAGCTGCTGGAGGGAGGGTGTAATCCTGTAAAATCAGCACTGAGTTTTAATGTTATTGGTTTTAATTGCTTTATAAGTTTTAAGTATTGTTATGATTATATAACATCATACCTGTTGAGCTATTTTCTGAAGTAGGCTTCTGGGGATCAGTAACTGGATTTAAAAATGAAGGACCAAGGAATTGTTGCCTTTACAGAGTTTACTGTGCACTAAGGTTTTGTCTTCCAAAAAATCATCTCAATTTTTATCAGCAAGAGTGCCGAAGTAAAATTTGTACCCCTACTGACAAATTAGTACTCTGTCTTTTAAACTTAGGAAATATGTAGTTATATCAGGAGACCAATAATACTTTATACAATAAGAACAATGAGGGGAGGAAACGATTTGTTTTCAGGGCAGTGTTTTATCGTTTGTGGGCTTGGAGTCCTTTTGTCTCTGTAGACTTCTTTCTAAACATAATGAAAATATGTTTCATGACTACATTGATATAAAGTGAAGGTTCAAAACGTGTTGGGAGAAATTCCACTTGCAAGATTGTTTAGGTCTGCAGGTTTAACAAGATAGACAAATGTTTTTCCTGGGGATCGAAAGTGTATTGCGGGCCTAGGCATAAGTAGGTTTGGCCACTCTTGTGCATTTTTAGACTATTAAAAAACCTAAGAGTTTTATTTTCTCACAATGGGGAATAAATCCTAGGCCTTAAGAGGCTTATTATAGAAAAAAATAAAAGAGAAATTAGTAACCTGTTTTTGCTTTTCTTTCAGAAATTATAATGCAAGTCAGAGACCTAGATAAGTTTGTGGAACTAAAATAGACCTACAGTATGCTGTTAGGTGAACTAATTTTGTTCTCTCTCTCTCCTTCTCCTCCATCTCCCCCCCCCTTCCCCTTTCATACTGAAATCCAGATACCCTGATGCGCTGGCTCGAGTGCAGGCTGAGTTGGACCAGGTTGTGGGGAGGGACCGTCTCCCCTGCATGGGCGATCAGCCCAACCTGCCATACGTCATGGCTTTTCTGTATGAATCGATGCGATTCTCCAGCTTCCTGCCTGTCACCATTCCTCACGCAACTACTGCCAACACCTCTGTCTTAGGCTACTACATCCCCAAGAACACGGTGGTTTTTGTTAACCAGTGGTCTGTAAATCATGACCCAGTCAAGTGGCCTAACCCGGAGGACTTTGACCCAGCCCGATTCCTGGACGAGGACGGCTTCATCAACAAGGAACGGGCCAACAGTGTGATGGTATTTTCAGTGGGCAAAAGGCGGTGCATCGGTGAAGAGCTGTCCAAGATGCTCCTATTCCTTTTTATCTCCATCCTTGCCCATCAGTGCAATTTCAAGGCTAACCACAGCGAGCCCTCAAACATGACTTTCAGTTACGGCCTGACCATTAAGCCTAAATCGTTTAAAATCCACGTGTCTCTCAGAGAGTCCATGGAGCTCCTTGATAGCGCTGTTCAGCAGCTGCAAACCGAGGAGGCTCGCCAGTAAGGAGCAAGAGGAGGCTGAAATGTTAGTAGAGCATCCACCCCATTAACTGGGGAGGAAAACATAGGGTTTTGCCCCCCCCCCCACCTTGGCTTTTCTAGCTTCATTTTTTTTGCAGTCACTTCTCTGAAGTAAACAGAGACCAAGTGGCCCAGGGGTGAGACATGTTTACCAATTCATGGTCCCTGACGCCATTTTTTTGAATCAGAGTAAGAGGGAACTAAGGAATTTGGATCCTGCTAGCAGAAACTTCCTAAGGGAACTTTTTCCCCCTTCTGTTAAACGTGCGTATATATCAATAGCTGTGCACAGCCATCTAACAAAGTATTTCAGTAATTCTGCCTTTGCAGGTAGATTTGAGATGGAAATTCTACATGCAGTAATGCACCCCTTCAGAAACTACATTACGCAAAGGTTTAGCATATACTCAAGATTCAAAGACACGTGATTTCAGTGTAAAGACCAGAAATCCTCCACCAAGAAACAACTTATGAAAATAATTTAACTCGTTTGTAGTAGCCCTGGGTGAGATTTTCTTTTTGTCTGTAAAATGTGCCTCCCACTTTAGGATGGACCAGAAAGTCAGTTGCTCAAAAGAAATTAAGAGTTAACTTAAGAACAGCAGTAGGTTTCAGAGATTAAATAATTTAAAGATTAAATTGTTTAGATGGCATTTTTTTTTCTTACAACTTAAAGCTGCATGTCATTTGGCTGCTAAAGTGAACTATTCCAGTTATGAGGAGAAAAAAGTTTGCCAGTCCAGCTTTCAAATATGGGATTGTAATAAACTGGTCTTAGTAAAAGACTTATTAAAAAAAAAAACAAACCCTCATGTCATCAAATAGTATTCAGTGCATATAAAGTTGTTACATGATTATTCATAAATCTCATATGAATATCGTTTGATCAGAAAAACATTCAATAATATATTTCTTGTGTCATATTGTAACCCAAAAAGTATAATCAGTTGAAATTTGCCCAAATCCAGGAAATGAACTTGGCCAAATCAATCTGTTTTGATATCAGGGAATCAAGTAAAAGATTTTTTTTCCCCCTTCTCATTTAAGGTTCAGACAGGGGACAAATCTCAGAACTAAATGAGCAAAATATGTTCTTATCTGGTAGTTGTTATAATACAGATGCTTCTTTTGGAATTGACCCCGCTAATATGTTAAGATTCCAAACTCTTGGCATGCTTCAATTTTAAATTAACTTAAAATTCATCTTATTTCATTTCAGTTGAAGCTAGAGGAAATATGGTCACCATTCCTCTGAGGGTGAGACACCTAACCTTTGAGGACACATGCTGGAAAAGGGCTTGTATTTTCTAGAAGTTCTTTGTGTTGGGCCATATGATAGGAAACTCCTCACAACTGGAATAGTTTCTCTTAAACATTATTATTATGGTTTATTCAGTTAAGTATTAAGGTCTGTGATTTTTTTTTCTTTTTCTTTTTGTCTTGAGAGGTTTTTTAGCGACTGCTTTGTGAGACTGGGAACAGCTAGACTCAGCTCTCTTATTTAGGATGGCGCACTATGAGAGGTCACTTTTGGGTAGCTGGGAAAGGAGAAATATTTGCATTTGGATGATGTAAGCAAGCTGAAACCCCCTTCAAGAAGGGCTGGAAGAGTGCGAAGGTAGAAGCAGGGCCAGCGGGTTGGGGGGGTGGGGGGTGGGGGGTGGTGAGACTTAACAACAGAAGCCTCCAGCGCTGGGAGAGCTTACTGTTTGCTCTCTTTCTTTGGGCTTTTTGGAATTCTCATACCACAATTACCAAGGATGAAGTGAGTGATGCTTTTTGTGGGGAGGCAGCTAGAAGCTGCAAAACAGAGAAGGAGTATGAAGAATGATATCTAAATGGTTCCCATTCGTTCCAAATTAATTTATTGAACTATAAAATTTGAAGCATGAACATCTAGGAAAAAAAGATGCTCACAGTGGCAACCCTTAAACTTCAAGGCTCTCTTGAAAATCACCCCAGCCCTCTTCTAGCTCCCCCAACATCTATTTTGTAGTTGAAAATTGAATTATGATATTTCAATCTTTACTTATTTTTTTTTTAACAAGGAACCTCTTGAATGTGAAACACAGGTTGTGTCAGTATTTCAAAGGCCTTCATTTCAACCACAGAAATTAACTCTATCCAAAGGTTTAAACGTTTCTTAGACATTTGAAATGCCTCAGTAGGACTGGGGCAGTGACAGGGGCTACTGTAGCCTCTACTCTGAGAAATTGGTAATAGTGAATGTCCTCATGTACCAATCTGGACCCCTCATTAAGTTAACCAGACCCAGATGTTTGCTTTGTGAAGGTAGCCACTGTTATTTACCCCGCACTTTCGGCAAAAGAGAAAGAAGAGTGTGTATCTCTGTGTGTGCTTTATCTAATATATTTACAAACTAATGAAAAGAAGGAATGAGCAATAATTACCACACTTGGAGGCTATGGTGATAGATTGCTGACTTAATTAGAAAGCTCAATTCTATTTCTGCCACAGAAGGAGTCCATTTGCTGATCTTTACGTAAGTCAGAATGTCCAGTGCAGCTCAGCCTAGCAAGAGTTCGTTTTTATTAAATGCCTCATTTGTGTACGAATGCTTGGGCTGTGTCAGAACATTTCTTTTTTTGGTATTTTTTTTTTTAAAACACCACCACCAAAAAAGATGCCTTGGGTGTATTTTGTGGATTAATCATAAGAGTTCACACCCCAGAACTTAGCCTTTACCTGTGAAATGTTACCTAATGTTATCACATCAGGGCTGTATTAGATCAGATAGATACATGTTAATTCATATGTTTCTAGCTATGACATGATTGTGTGATAAAGAGCATGTGTTACCCAAGGATAACTTCCTACTTAGCCTCTTCTTGTGTTTTTATACTTTATCATATATGTTCTCAGTATGTATATAGCTGATACAGTGCATAGTCATAACTAAGACAGATCCTTTGCACACAGCATTAACTAATGTGTAGCCTTTACCTTTTGTTGTACTAAAAGTTAAAAAGTCTTTGGTCATTATCTATTACAAAACAGTTACCTAAACAATAAAGTTCACTTTCATAATTCCATGAAGTTTCTTATGTTACAATAAAGTCTAACTAGTCATTTATCTCTACTACTATTGTATGCCCTTGCATTGAAACACAGGCGTGTGGCCCTTATAGTCCCTACATATGTTAACTCAGCTTTCACATCACTGTGTGGTACCTGCCTGCATTCAACTTTGTTATACATCAGTGCATTACTCCCTAATGTTAAAAAAAATGCATCATAAACAAATGTCATACTTTAATCTGTTTTCTCTTTTATTTTTCCCACAATTTATATTTATATTCAATACTTTTTCAGCATCCAGCTTTCTTAAGCAAATCCATGGTCTTTGTATTATTGAATTTATAAAGATCAACAGAGTTAATTTTTACTGGTAATCATCCAAGCAAAATAAGAACTAACTTGTAATTTTGAAAGATTGGATTGAGGTCTTAACATGCTGACCTAATATTTCTGCTTCATCTGAAAAATGCAGGGTACCTTTATCTCCTTCAGAAGCATGCTGACCTGTGAGCATGCCATTCATTCATTTTTAAGATTTGTGCCCCCTGATTAGCAAGTGTACCTGCTGATGTCTGGTAAAATAGAATAGATGAAAAAATTCTGATGTGCACTATGTAGAAAATATTTTTCCATAGACTTGTTTATTTGATAAGTTACACGGTGTCACAGGATCCATAGCCAGGGCCTCACTGTTCAGCACACACAAGTGGGAGGACCATGAAATATCAGGGGCCCTTATTTCTTCCAGACAACTGCTCCTGTTAAGAAAACAGGAAAAATAGCAGGAAAGCCAAATGGCTCCACGTCACTGATACTTCGACTAGGAACATCAGTTTCACATCCCAAAAGGGGTGAATGTCTATGGCATGGTCTTAAGGAATATTCACTTGTTTTCCAGATACATGACTTTAAAAAAAAAAAAAAAAGTTCTTGGAAAATGGTTATATCCATTCAGGTCAAGGGAGAAATACTTTCGGGGGAGGGGGATTAAAATCTCAGTAGGGTTAGGTTTTGTTGTTGTTTATTAGGGGGAGTAAAGTCAGTTACTCAGTTGAGTAAACTCAATTAGATTCCAGCCGAGATAGATGCAGATGGGAAATGTGGGAAATGGAGACTGTTTTGGGCGTTATCTGGGTGTGTTCACTAGAGGCTCGTAAAGGCCATCCTGGCACCTTGAGAGCAGTCCACCTCTCTGCATACATGTTCCAGAAACTAACTGACTTTTACCTTTCTCTTATTTGAGCTCAGTGAATCTTTGCTCTCTGGCTTGCCTCTCTTAGTTATCCTCAGCAAAGGAAAAAAATAAAAAAATGAAGGAGGAAAACTAAACATTCAGATACAAAAACCATTCTCGGTTGGTGTTTTAAATGAAAATATTTGGGGGATTAGGAGACGGCTTAGCATGTAAAGTGCTTGCTATACAAACATGAAGACTAAATTTGAATACCAGCACCCCCACAAAAGCCGTGTGTGCAGTGCCAATCTATACAACCCTGGTGCTGGAAGATAGAAACAGACGTAACTCCGGGGACCAATTCGGCCAGTGCAGCTGGAACAGCGAGCTCTGGGTTCAATGTGAGAGACCCTGTCTCAAAAAGTAAGCTGGAGAGGTGATTGAAAACATTCCCATGTCATCCTCTGGCCTCTAAATAGGTCCTCACCAGTGGTCATGCACATAACAAAACACACAGAAAAACTATTTTGGATAGCTGTGTGCAATCATGAAGTATCAGTTTATGTTTATAACTCCAATATTTGCTGAGTACACACTTTAAGAAAATAAAAAAAAAAAAAAGAGGTCATTACTACTTTAAGGCATGTGAAATGGAAGGGATATTAAAAACTTAGGTGTTTTGGGTCAGTGTACTAAAATAAACTCTTAAACACATTCTAGTATGGCAGTCTTAGAGAGAGGGTAATATACAAAAATAATTTATCAGCATCTTCATATTGACTGTCCCTGAAGCTGAGTTCTTTGCCTTGGTACCATCACTTGTCTCTCTGTCTCTTCCTAGCTGACTTACGATTGGAAATGCAAGGCAGTTTTCAGTCTTTGAGACCTGTGATCCTCGGTAATTTTGCAAGTAGCTTCCTTCCTTTTGGGGGACATACTATTGCAAATCCACTATAGCGGCTAAATTTATTTATTTATCTAGTTTGGTTTTTCAAGATAAGGTTTCTCTGTGTAACTCTGGCTGTCCTGAAACTCGCTCTATAGACCATGCTGGCCTCAAACTCCGGGCTCTGCCTGCCTCTGCCCCTGAGAGCTAGGATTAAAGTCATGTGCTGTGACTGCCTGGCTGCTAAATTCATTGTTTAAAAAGCAGACAAAACTGGTAGTAGTGAAGTTAGGAAATATATGAAGCCCTTGGAATTTTCATACAGTCCTGAGGGGAATGTAAAATAGAGTGGTATGACCTGGTTCAAGATATTTATCCTTTGTAGAGGAAGTAAGTGCATACAAAACCTATACCTAAAAGTTTGCAGCAACTCTATGTACAATCACCCAAGCTGGAAATGACTTTTCTTTCCCCCAAAGGTGATTAGCTAAAGTGAATGTGGTACAGAATATGACTCAGAAATAAAAAGGAATAACTGTACAGAAACCCCACAATTGAACACTTGACAAGGAAGTTATGTTGGTTAAAAGCAATAAAAATCAGCCTCAAAAGATATACTGCATGATTCCAACAGTGGAAAAAGTTGGATTTATTTCTCTACCAGGCTTTTTGTTTCAAGATATCAACCAGTTCCCAAATCATGACACAGACTTATTCTTAGTTATGAATGCTCCATCTTAGATTAGCTCTTGTTTTAATTGGTTTCTCTTTATGTTTTGCCTCAGGACTCTTTTTTTAAAAAAAATTTAACTTTCTTTCTTTATATTTTAATTTCGCTGTTTCGTCTGTCTGTCTGTCTGTCTGTCTGTCTGTCTGGCAGTTCCCTGGCTTCTGACCCTCTACTCCCTCATTCTCTCCTCTCTCTGGAGCTTAGATATCGTCTCCTACGTATTCCCTCTTCCCATCAGCCCTGCCTATCTCTCTCTCTGCCTGGCTATTGGCCGTTCAGCTCTTTATTAGACCAGTCAGGAGCCTTAGGCAGGCAGGGTGAAACAGCAACACATAATCCTTACATAATTAAACAAATGCAGCATTAAAAAAAAAAGTAACACATCTTTACACAGTTAAAATAATATTCCACAACATAGTCCTCATTTATGGAAATAGTCACATGGACATATACTTTTATGAGAAATAAAATCATAACAAAAGGATGAAAAGTTTTAGAGAAGATTTGGTGTAAATGAGTGTCTATGGACTGAGGTAGGTAGCCATGGTAACTATTTCTGCTTAAGCAAGATGGATGCTCTGAGAGGGGAGAAGGGCCAAGGCCTGCATTGACACTACTGCTGTCTGGAGCGTGGAGGGGATTCTCAAGTTCAACAGGACTTGGCTCAATGGACCACCATTCTTTGGGGGATAGAACCAACCACCCACAAGTTAGAAAAATTTTATTTTGATACCTTTGGGTGTTAATTGTGTATCAACTAGGTATTGTTGTAGGAACTGGGATATAACAATAACCTCTAGGCCATGAGCTCATGGAGCCAATCAATATTCTTAGTGGGATGGATGGGTAGGTGGTGGTGGGGAACAATATTTTAGTTAATTGTATTATAAAAATAAACAGAATGGCATGCATGTGTGTGTGTGTGTGTGTGAAAGTGAGTGTGTGTGTTTGTGTGTGTGTATGCATATGTGTGAGTGTTTGGGAAACTATTTACAATGAGTAGTCAGGAAAAACTCTTTAAGGGAAGCAATATCAAAAAGTGAGCATTGAGGGCATTGGCCTCTGCCTAAGCCCTTCCTACCCGGGAAGGACATTCGGACAGGGAGTTATCAGACAGCACATCAATTACCCAAAGCACTAACAAAACGTCTGGCTACACCCATTAAGTTGATTTCATAGTCACTTAAAATCTGGGTAATTTGAAATAAAATTGTCTTAGCACGCCCTATGACAGATGTTGTGGGTAAGTCTTTAGTCTGCCTTGGCTTCTGCTTTTGCCAAATAGCCTTGGTGTGGTCCAGACCATTCTCTGACTTCAGCTCACTGTCTCACTCTAGAAATGAAGAACCAGACAGTCTGCTTCTGGAGCTAACAAACTTTTCAACAATGTCTTTAAAAATACAAATTACAGTGGATCCTAATGGTGCATGCCTGTATCCTAAGCACTCAGAAGCTGAGGCACGAGTTTAAGGACATTCTCCCACTCATAGTGAGTTTAAAGATCACCTGGGCTGCATGAAACCCTTTCTTAGGAACAAAAAAAAAAAAAAAAAAGAAAAAAAGAAAAAAAACATAAAGTATGTTGTAATGATCTGTGGGATTCTTCAACATGGTGTGTACCGAATGTCTCCAAATTGATTCTGTGTTTTTTTGACCTCTGAGACAGTGCCATATAAAAGCACTTTTATTATATTTGATGATTGAAGAAGATAATCACCAGATCCCAGCAGAGTTGCTGGGTTGCCTGGAGAGGACTGGGGGTGGGGTGATCACCCATCCTTTGCTGGGGAGCAGCCTGTGTGGAGGCTTCTCTTCCAGCCTTTGCTATGTGTTTCCTCTACACAGCTCCCTGGGACAGCCGGCATCAGGTTACACAGAGCTCAGAGAGGCCTCAGGGAACTCCCTGCTGAGAAAAACGCAGGACATTGTGGGTTCTCTGTTCTCTTTCTGCAGCCATCCATTCTGTTCTCTTGGCTCATGTTTCACCAATGTCCTCATGCGGTCAGGCTAAGGGGCCACCTTTGTTTTCCTACCATCTCAGGCATCATCATTTTAATTTAAGGCTCTGTGTCCTCAGCGCCCACAGCAAATCCAGCTGCTCCCCGTTTGGCCTTGACACTGGATGAAGCCCTGGAAGAAAGGGGTTGCTGTGTTTTGCAGTGTGGCTTCCAGGAACAAGTTGTCATAGAAACAAAGTGAGCCTATTTGTCCCCTCCTCCAAGGTCTTTTCAATCCCTGACCTTGCTCTGGTTTTTTTTTTTTTTTTTTTTTTTCTCTGTGGGCAATCCCAGCATGCATCTCAAGACAGCATAAAGTTAATGGAATTTGGTTTTTGGTTTGTTGTATGTGTCTAGTTCCACTTTGCCTCTCAGAATGTAGATCTGTGTATCTGGTATCCTGCTAGAACACAGCCGGGGAAAATAGATGCCACCACCAGAGCCTGTATATTCCCTTTTCCAGTCTTTCCCCTGACAGGCTGAGAACTGCCATCTCAGGAATGATGATGTCTCTAATATGGCTTCCTTTTAAGGGCTAGGCATGAAACTTTGACCTAAAGACACGCGGAAAAATAATGAGCAGTTGAGCGTTCTCATCTACCTGGGATCCTCCGCCCTGGGTTTCTCCACCCCTTCGCCTATTCCATATGGTTGACTCACCCTGACCTGGCCTTCACCTACAGGCAGACAAGCCAACACCCCCACTGGAAAACAGACACAAGTCAAATGGACAAGGCATAGCTCTGTTTAAATTGAATTGGAAAGAGCTAAAGTCTCTCTCAAATATTGCTATCAAAGGTTGGATATTTTTCCAAGTTGTTCCTCTGATAGGGCAGCTCCACTGGCTGCTAGCCATCTTAAATGACGTCAGAGGTCAACAAACTATGGCCCATGCACCAAATCCGATATACCACCTGTGTTTATACAGCTTGTGAGCTATGAGTAGTTTTATATTTTTTTTAGTGGTTGAAAGAAATCAGGAGACGAATAATATTTTATGACACAAGAACATGTTAAGAAATTCAAATTCTTCATATCCGTGAATAAAACTAGCTGGAACAAAGCCACATTAATTTCTTCTCTTATTGCTCATGGCTGCTTTCATAGTACAATGGCAGAGTTCAGTAGCTATGACAGATATTGCATAGCTTGCTACACCTAAAATATTATTATCTGGTCTTTTCCAGAAAAGGCTTGTCAACCCTAGTCTACATGATGAACTTCTCAAGGCACCGACTAACAGGGACAGAAACCTCTTCATGCTTGAAAGCACTTTTTGGCTGGCAAAGCACTTCCATATGATTGTTTCTGCCTGTGTCTTGGCTGGCATTGAACTATGCTAGCATCCTGAGGAGCCCATGTTGCCTCACAGAGAACTACAAACCCGCAAAGCCAATATTCCCGAAGAGGGTACCAGGAAATAGAAACATATCAATCATGATTTTCACAAAGACAATACTCCAGACTCTTTGAAAATGTCGGCATTGTGTCACAAACCAAGAAACCCAGCAACTTGAAGGCAGAATTCAGACGCACACGTTGTGTTAACAATGAAAACAAGTTGAAAAGGGCTTGCGGCTTGGAATCTTGAAGACTTTTTTCTTCTTGATTCTTTCTGATTTTTAGGACTAGCTTCTTACTTTCCCCTACTTTTAATGAACAAATAATTTTATACATATTATGAAGTACAAGGCAATGCTTTGGCTCATTGTTTCTTGGCTAGGGGTCAACTTTGTAACTAGTACAACCATCACATTCAAACTCTTTCCATTTCTTTATGGTGAGTTCATCCAAAGTCCTCTTTTCTAGTCTAAAAATAGTTTATGTTGCTTGTAGAACCTGAGTGTAGAGTAGCTGGTAATTACTCTCTCCGGAAAGTAGTTGAGAGAAGATGATGGGAAGAGGCTGGTCAATAGGCACAATTCTAAAGCTAGGAAAACATAATTCCTGGCATTTTACAGGATCCATGATTTTATAGTGTCTGTGGTTGGTTATAGCTTCAAAATTCTTGCATGTAAAATAAAATATTTGATGGTACCTATCAAATATGTTTAATTGTTTTTATTACAAGTGGTTCTCTGAACTGTGCTTTGGAGAATTCTCATATGTTCTTACATTATCAAATACAATAATTTTATATTCAGTCAGGTCATCCAGTCCATCATTTATTCAGAATCTAATTCACGTTTCTAAATGTTGTTAGGCACTGTTATAAAGTGTTATTAAACTGAACATTATAAAGACAAGCATATACACTGACTCAGATGTGTCTTTTCTATTTGAAAAAAACACATTTAACACCCCCAGCCCAGTTTGGTGAAATGTTTAAAAAGAGATATGTGTTAAGAGCCTTGGGAACAATGATGAAGAAATATGGAGAGCTTGTGGGGAGTGGACCATTAGGAAAGACTCCAATTAGGAGGTGTCATTTGAGCTGTGTAGATCAGGGTGGCCTTGAACTCACAGGGATCTAACTATCTCTGCCTCCCAAGTGTTGGGATGAAAAGTATGCTCCATCACACCCGGCTCTATGTTACTGCTGGATATAGTTTAAAAATAAAGATAGTTTAAAAGTAAAGGAATAGAGGCAAGTGTGTCATGCTAGTGCAGGTTTAAAGAACTCTGCAATAGAAATATTAATTTGAGAAGCTCAGACAAGGATAATAACCAGATAAATATGGGCAGAATTGTGAAATTAATTGTGAAAGAGTCAATTATCCAAGAGTGTGTGTGCGTGCATGTGTGTGTGTGTGTGAGAGAGAATATATTTGACAGTGTCGAGTATATCAAGGAGAAGACTTTTATCGCCTTTTAGGTAGTATTTTTAAGGCTGGGAAGATGGCTCAGTGGGTAAGAGTGGGCAAGTGTGTTTACTTTGTAAACATGAGGACCTGAGTTCAAATCTCTAGCACCCATAAAAAGCTGGATGTTGTAGTACTTGATTTTTTACCCAGCATCTCCGGCCTCTTTAAGTGCACTCACACATACTCATATTCCATACACATTACACACACACACACACACACACACACACACACACACACACACACACACATACTCAACAAAAGCATACTTAAGAAAAAATAGTGCTTTTATAGTACTTTTTTCATACTACATCTAAGTACATTTTATAAACATACTTCAGTAGTCATATTATTTAATAGTGGGTAGATAAAGCTTATAGAACCTCAGTGCTAATGGTACAGGAGCATTGATCCAGATCTAACTGACATCTGTGGACTACACCATTTGACACAGCATGGCATCATCAAGAAAGACCACACTCCAAGTTATAAAAAAAAAAAAAAAAAAAAAAAATTTAAGAATTAAAAAAGGAAATGATCCAATATAGTCTTGGCCTACAGAAAAATTGAGAGGAAGATACACAAAAACAAAACTTCCCAAACCTAAGGAAAGATATCAAATGAAGTTTTTAAAATATTTTGCACCAAGTGAAATAAAATACACCTCTAAAAATCTGTGAGATTCAGGAAAAAAAGAATTGCAGAGAGGGCCGGAGAGCTGGCTCAGTTGTCAAGAGCACTTGGTGGCCTTGCAGAGGACCTGGGTTTAGTTTCCAGCACCCATATGTGGGTTGCTCACAGCTGTCTGCAATCTCCATTCTAGGGGAGCCTCTGTGGCCACAGACAAGCACATGGAGACATGAAGGCAAACACACATAAAAAGAATAAACACTCCAGATCAATGCCTGGGTTCTACCTATGGCCTTACAGACAGGACCTACAATAAACCTAAATACAGGAGGGGAAGAAAGCAACAGAAATTACAGTAAAAATAATGAAGGTTTTGCTTTGTAAATAAAGACAATTTCAAATGACTAAGGTCTTAAACGACAATCCTAAAACAAGAGATTTTCATCCCAGGACAATAATAAGGACTAAAATGATTTATCATTTGGCTTTTAAGCGATGAAAATGATGAATAAAATAACTTGTCATTGGTCAAACTCAGATTAGAGTACAAGGGAACTAACTACATACTGCCTGCTTGTGTCCCAGTGGGACATGTTGGCCTGGAGCACCTAGCGACAAATGGGGGAAAACCTCTCTGGGCAATGTTAAACTGGGAGATTTTAAGAAGTGACACTGTGGTCCCTGATATAGACTGTAAAATTGGGTCTGACAAGACCAAGGCATCTCTGCCCCTACCGGTCCATGACACACCTGTCAGTCCCAATGCCATGCCTATGCCAGGTGCTTTATTATTATTATTATTATTATTATTATTATTATTATTATTATTATTATTAATATATGCTCTGGATGCAAAATTGTTTGGCTCTAGACTACTTTGAAATATAAAAGAACCCAGCCTGGTCCCAAATGAATGCTGAGGTAGTTGTTAAACATGCAGGCAACTTCAAAGGTCGAGATGCGGCCGATGTAGCCAGCCTTGAGCCATATAGGAAACATTTTAGAATTTCTTAAAGAAGAGCTCAATCTGCAAAGGTTATCGAGTTTCCCCTTGGCCCTATCTCGTCAACACCAAGATAACTGAAGCTTGCAACACTCAGCTTATTTGACTGTTGGGAAAATCCAGAAACACCCCCAAGGGATGCAAAGTCAGAGTGTTGGGCACAGAAAGAGTCACAATTAGCAGAATCCTCCCTGGACTGGATCATCTTGCATCTTGGAGACACTGAGTTGGCCCTTTCCGAGGACTCCTTATGCCCAAGGCAGAAGTCAGTCAGTGGAAAGTCCCTGCCCAGGCTTCAGATTTCTGTGGGCTAAAATGAAGGCTTCCAACGTCTAGATGGGCAAAGAATAGAAGGAAGAGAAGGAAGAAATGAGACCTAAGTGTTGTTGAAAACGGGGAAGGCAGATGCTGGTGAAGGTCCTCAGGGCTCTGTGAGGACCGAGAAGAAGCGTCAAGTGTCACAGGTTCTGGGAAGCAAACAGATCCTGCAGAGTATTGTACTTTTATCTCAACATTTTCCTCTCTCATCTTATTCTAAGCAATCTTGGCTCTGGCAGTCCCTAGCGTGGGCAGCTCATGTGTGACTTATCTAACCTCAATTTGTTTTCAGGCATCTGGACAATGGGATCACGCAAGGCCCGTGGGGGATTAAAAGAGCCAGTGTGTTCAAAGCACTTTGGAGAGAGTTACTTCTTTGAGTTTCTTCCAAGTTTCCCATAGCCGTTAGGAAGTTGACAATTGACCCTAAAGATTCTGACCTGTTCTGAGACCCAGTTCCAAAAACTGGCATTGGTTAGGGAGTGTGCAGCGCATTCCTGGGGCAGTGGTGTGTGACTGAGGGCTCCTCTCCTGAGGCTTGTGTGGGGCCCTGTGGTGTTACCAAGCACTTCTGAGATACCGGGCAGTGAGCCCATTGCTGAGTGTTTCCAAAGACATCTATTAAACAAGCAGTATCTGGGGGACAGTCAACATGCTTTGCTAAGCTCTTGCATGTGAATTACTTTAGCTGGAAATTAGGGGTGTGGAGGGACAGAGCAAGTGGACAGAGGGAGCCAGAAGAATGCCTGTCCCTTGGGGAAGAAGGCTGGGAAGATGTCGCCCATTTGAAGGTGCCAATTATTTGATGCACATTTATTTATCCTTTTAACAAAAATCTTTCATGGTAGAGATTTGCATGCTCATTTTTACAGAGAGCTCAAGAGTCGCTTGCGTGAGTTTTTCAGATATCATATGCAAAGTCTGGATTTGAATCAGGTTCCAAAGTGATGCCCCTTTTTCCTATCTACTGTCATTCCCTGGAAGCCCATCTTTCTAGGAGATGGATGGACTCTAGTGATAAAGCAGACATGTTCCTATGGTCTATGCTCTTTATTCTACCTACTACCCCCCCACCCACCCAAACAGACAAGCTACATTCTCTAGGCAGCCTTGGTTATCCTTGTACCAGTCAGTACAGTAACATCTTGGTTAGGCTGCTGTCTCACCAGACTTCAGCAGAGATCCCTGTGTTTCCCAGCACAGTACGGCCCAGCCCTGGCCCGTTTTTTCATAGTAGGAACCTAAGAGTTTGTCTTCTGTGGTGTTACCAGACCTGCTGAGCTTTGGAGGGAGTGTTACATCCAGACACTGCTGCCTATTTTGGATTATCTCTATGCCCATTACCACTGCCTGCTCATATTAATACAAATGGAGCGGGAAGCTTGCAGGTGAAGCTGCTTCCTTCAACTGCACTTGGACAGGGCACCAAGATGATGCCAATCGGTCAATCCATGGCTCCCAGCCTTAACATTCTTTGACAAAAAGTATGGGACCTCTTACTGGGTCTGTCTAGTCTGTACCACTCAGGGTTCCTAAGAAAGCAAAAGGCAGTTGAGAGGGAAGTCAGTGACTGTCACAAACAGGCTCAACTCAAACAAATTTGTTTGGGCACCTACTGGGGTTTGAAAGTGTTATGTGAACCCTGAGAGCTGGGGGCAAGAGGCACAAGTCTTTCTTGAGATCATGCAGAACCACGCTCTTCGGGGTGGTGCTACTTCAGGGGTATGGTGCTCCTCCTTGGTGATACATGAGGCATCTCTGTGATGAGATCTGTGTCATTCTCAAGCATGCCTGTATCTCCACGTTGAGCCCTACCTAGAAGGTACCTGTGAGTGTGTCAAGCTAGGCTACCCTCTTCATCTCCTTTCCATTTCCTCCCTTCTTGTCAGTCTTGGTATCTTTCGGAGCTATTATATGTACTCATCGCCTCTGTTGATCAGTTACTGTGTCCTATATGCTCGCAACATGTCATTGTTGCTGTGCTTGGAATGTAATGAGCAAGACCCAATTAGTGCTCCCCAGGGGAGCCATGAACATCATGGTAATAGGGGAAGGTGGGAGTTACTCCTGCCTCGGACCAAATAAGCAAGATCTAAACCAGTTGCTCAAAAATCGTATAGCTTGGTCTAGCTCTCTTCTGTCCCTCCCCTCACCCCCAAGACCTTATTCTTTGAATTATTCTTTTACATGCCATTCTACCATATATTAAATTAGCATGTGCACTTGAATGTATACATTCTTTTAACCCTATCTCATCAACGTATTGTTGCATTCACAGAGTGTGGTGATATATTTTGTATCTAATAAAGTTTGTCTGAAGATCAGAGGGCAGAGTCAGCCACAGATTTTAGCCATAGAGGTCAGGGTGTGGTGACACAGACCTTTAATCCCAGCGCTAGGAAGTCTGAACCAGGAAGTGATATCACTGAACAGAGAAAGGTTTATAAGGCAAGAGGAGACAGGGCTTGACCCTTTCCTTTCGGTGAGGAGTGGTTGTGCCTTGCTCCTCTGTCTCTCCAATCTTTCAGCTTTTCCCCAATATCTGGCTACAGGTTTTTATTATTAAGATCAATTGGAATTTGTATAATATCTGGCACCCAACACGGGGCACAAACCCACGACCCTGAGATTAAGAGTCTCATACTCTATCTCATCAACACATATTTCCGTTCACAGTGTGTCTTTGAGGACTCTAGTTTTACACTTTTATTTTCACTACCTATTCTCTGTTGTTTGCCACATTCTTTGACTCGGCATTTTCAGGGTTTTCACGACTCTTCTTGTGTGTTTTTCGCCTGAGACTTAAAACAAAAACAGTCGTAGTTAGTTCTTGTTTTGAAAATGCAGGTCATGCACGGTCTATACAACGCTGTATTTCTTGTCACAATATAGTATGTTTTCCTGTTTGCTGAAACCTTTGGAGTTCTTCAGTTCTTGGTATCCTGTTGCTTATTCCTAGATACTTGATTTTGTTTATGTTATGCTGCAGGAGGCATTATATGCCAGGCTATCTTCTAACTAACTGTCATCTGTTTGTGATGGCTACTATTTCTATACATTATCAATGAATTCTTCTATAGTTGAAAATAGTTTTGCAGTTAGTCCTTCAGGGTTTCTCATACACACAAGTTCACCATACATGAATGGTATGTGCTGCACTCTATATAATATTACTGTCTACTTCACTGGTTGTTTTGTTAATTAGAACTAATACTCCCAGGACATTATTGAGTTAACAGTAGTGACAGTGTTCTGTTCTGTACCTGACATTCAGTGTTAGTGCTTCTTCAGGTTTTTTCTTAAGCATGATGAGTTATATTAAGAAAATATCTATATGTTTTCTCATGAAGAATTTTTAAAAATCAAGATCAGGCTATTTTATTCTATGAGATGTACTCTCTTTTTTTGCTCCTCTTTATGAGTGTGTGTGCATGTGTGTGTGTGTGTGTGTGTGTGTGTGTGTGTGTGTGTGTGTGTGTGCATGTGGAGGTCAGAGGTTAATGGTGAGAATCTTCCTCACACTCTCCACACATTTTTAAGGAAGGTCTCTACCTAACCTGAAGCTTACTGATTCATCTAGACTAGCAAGGCAGAGAGCTCCAGGGATGCAGTTCTTCTCTGTCTCTCCAGTGCAAGGATTGTAGCACTCACTGCCACACCTGGCTTTTTACATAGGGGACTGGCTATCTGAACTCAGATCCCCACACTTGCATAGCAAGCACCTTACCAACTGAGCTATCGTTCTACTCATAATATGTTTTATATTTGTGAATATTTTCTCATAAACATTTTAGTACACTATTAGTATCCTTAATTTATAAATATACAAACCTAACTATTAGAGAACATTAATGCTTTAAATTAAACATCCATAGATTTGGAATCTGAGGGCCAGCAAGATGGCTCAGCCAGGGAAAGCATTGGCTAGAGTGTAACCACTTCAAAGGTGGTGGGATCTGGGAGAAGGGAGTCAATACCTAGGGCCCATGCAACAGCTGATTGAACTCAGAGTCTCAGACAATTTATACTGTGAGGGTTAAGAAAGGTCACATGAGTAAAGTTCTCATGCATTCAAGCTGTATATAATCACAAGAATGGGTACCACACGGCAGAACCATGTTTTTCCATAAAGACATATAAAGGTTAGTTTAAACAGTTAATTGAATAACAGGTGAAAGCAAAGAGAAGTAATCTAAAGTAAACTCACTCCTGTCCGATACCCCTGGGAGGGGCATAAAAACACATTATAAGAACAATTTTGTGTTTTGAAGAAACTGAGGTCACATGAAGCTCTTGGAGTTTTCTCACAAGTACTCAGAATTCTTTTTACATGACTCCATTCCTGGACTGTGTTACGACACTGTGTAAGCCCCAAGACATAAGACTCCACACACACACACACTATGGTACACATACATCTGCACTTAAACATACATAATAATCATTATAATTAATAATAGTAATAAATAAAATGCACATTAAAAATATTTGGAAGTTGAGTACAGTAGCACACATCTCCAAGACCAGGATCAGGAGACCTAGACAATGAGTTTAACTTTGAGTACATTGTATAATCTTGCCCCAAACAAACAAACACAACAAAAAAAACCCATCCTCTAGCCCCCAAAACAAAGAAACTTTGGAGGATGTGAGTTCAGAGCATTTTAATAGAATTATTGTATAGCACCATATTAAAATACTTTAATAATCTACACTTCAATTTTTCTTTGACAGTGCAGAATATCTTTTGGGATCTTGGTTGCTTTTGGATAATATGTGGTTGTTGATTGTTTTATTGATATAGAAGTTCTGTTGAGAATCAGTCACTGCAAGGACCAAGTTCTCTGAAAAGTCTGATTTTTATGCCCGAGCATCCTTCTCTTCTCTCCGACAGGTCCAAAGAAGTACTTAGAACGGAGCTTCTCAGAACTCACTACCCTGTCACTAAACTGTGGTGTTGTTGGGAGTGTAGGGTTGGGCAGTCTAGCCTGGGCCTAGCCTTTGCAGATCATGTCCAGCACAAGTAATGTCCTGGCTGAAATAAGTTCCTTTTGGCAGTGACAGTGTAGAAGCTGATGCATCTCCAGGCAGATCAGGCAAAGGGTGGGAGTCATCCAGACTTCAGAAAGACCCACCACTGCCTAGCTTCAGCACAGCAGTGACTTCCTGTCAGTGCCCCTGCCAGAGCATCCCCAAGGAGATTCTAAAATGTAAAGAAACATCAGTATTCTGCAGCATCATTAAAAGGGAAAAACAGAGCTGGAGGCATAAACATCTCAATTCAGAATTCCTTTTATCTGGGGTTTTTACACATCTTTACTGAACCAAGACATGTTTTCTTTTAAAACTAATAGATGCAGTGGAAAACTCAAACCAATACACTGACTACTCCATGGAGATAAGACGCAGGTCAAAGGAAGTTTGTTTTACATTGTCAACAAGGTTGGGGAAGAAATCTCAGAAAGTTCTAGGGATGAAATCTGGGTTCTCAGGAAATAACTGCTTGAAAGTGTAGGAGAAATTTTACTCCTGATTGAATCTCTCAATAAGAAAGAGCACAGTCAAATTTAAAAGTACTTTCTGGTCATTTAAAATGTTTTAAGTGAATCATTTTAATATTTAGGGAATTTTTTTTTTATATCTAGGGAATGAATACATGTCCCTGTGGATGAGATAACAATTCAGCCAGACACGTAACTAAGTAACAAAACAAGAATTCTGGAGAGTGTTGTGAGAAGTCACAGGACAAACTGTTCGATGGGATTCTTAACAAGGAGGTTCGTATGCATTTGGCTGGACAGCAATGCTTGGTGTCATAGCCTCCATTTCCTTACAATCAAGACTTTTTAAGATCTGATAGTTTATATATCAACAAGACTGAACTGTTGAGAATTAGGAAAGGCTTTTTTTTTTTTTTTTTTTTTTTTTTTTTTTGTAACCAACAAGGATGCTCTCCAGCTCCCTTGGCTGTAGAATTAATCAGTTTACGGCATTGAACAAGCCAGCATGATTGAGCCAAGGAGGAAGATACTTAGAGCACAGGAAAAGATGTTCAACATCAGCAACCAGGAAATGTGTGCAGGAAAGGACATGGAGACAGGCACAGGTACCACAATGATGTGGGAACGCCTTTCTGTATGCTGTGAATCTCAATCTTTAAATAAAGGAGCTGTTTTGGCCCTTGACAAGCACCATAGAAAAAGTAGGCAGAGGAATCAGAATAGGTAGGAAAGGAAGGGCGGAGTCAGAGAGAGACCGAGCCAGAAGCCCAAAAGAGCAACATGTAAGAAACACAGGTGAGCCACAGGCCACGTGGCAGACAGATTAATGGAAATGGGTTAAGATGTAAGAGCTAGCTAGCAATGTGCCTGAGCCATAGGCCAAGCAGCATGAACTTAATATAAGTGTCTGAATCATTGGGGGGGGGGTGCTGCAGGTCTGTGGGTCAGGACCTCTGGCCGCCTGGGACCAAGAAACCTCATCACAACACTACAACGTGTAAAATTAAAGACTACGATGAACAACAACAAGGGGTGGAGAGCATGTGGAGCAACTGGAATGTGCATCTTTCTGAATAGAGTGCAAAATGCTACAAGTATTTGAAAAGCAATTGGGCAGCTTTTTATGAAGTAAAAATGCAGACTCATTATGAGAAACAACAGCTTCATTTCCAGCTTTTCACTTTCTTTTGCTTATTTACTCAATAAAAACATGTCTGCAAAATAACTCCAACCAACCAGCCAAACAACCAAATAACCAACCAACCAACCAACCAAAGCAAACAAACAACCAAAAACCCAAATTTGTCGAAAGGCCAGTGCATCAAAATTTCAAGTTAGCTTTTCATAACCCCAAACTTCAAGTCACCCCTACATAGGTGAAACAAATTTGCTTTTTTCAAGCTAAAAATGCCCCCCAAATAGAAAAAAAATTATATATCTCTTTGTCATATATGAATCTCAAAAACACAATCAGCAAAAGAGTCAGGTTTAGAGTCATATACATGACTCCATTCTTATGGAGTTCTAGAAAATAATGAACATAGAGTGAAAGCCAGTCAGTAGTTATATAGGTCTGGACAGAGGTGGGAGTTGGAGGAAGTAAAAGGAACGTTTGGGGGTGATATACATATTTTGCTCTTAATTGTGGTGGGGATTACATTGCACGTGAATTTGAATTTTGAGATACTCAGAGACAGCACTCACTTGAGATACCTCCTTGAGGTACTGGCCCACAGTGTGCAATTGGCCCCCAAAATTACTAGTAAAAATATTAAGTCATAGGCAGAGTCATTGTGGTTCATAAGCTACTTTGTAGGAACTGACCCAACTCATCGGCTCTCCCTTGGACAAGACTTTATATGGAGATCTAGCTATTTGTGGTCACTACATGCCTCACAGGCTCTGTGCATCCTGAAGAGGTTCACTCTAAAAGTATATCTTGTCTGGTAACCCAGAGAAAGGTCAGGGGTGATGTGGAGTTACCATACCCCATACTCCAGCAAGGTGTTCTTTGTAAATGGGGTGCAACAACCCTTAGCTGAGTGGGTTTGGGAGAACACAGATAATTGTCTCCCTTGTTCCTACATTTTTTCTGGCCAGCTCAGGGCATGTTTGGGTGGATAGTTGCAATTGTTAGACAGAACATAATATCAACCATGCTATGAAGTATAAATTACAGTTCTGTAGCAGTGAAAATTTACATGTTTATGCAAAATGAAAACGGACACAAAGTGTAGCTCAGAAACATCTCATTGAGAAATCGCCACCAGCGGGGACAAGTGAGTTGTTCCCTAAGAGGTATATTCCCATGACTTTCATCTCATATGGCCACCAAGTTCTCTTTTCAAAGTTCCCCTTAAATCTCTATTTCCTCACCAGTGCACCACCTTTTCATTTCTTCCACTTCCATGGGAAACACTCACTATAGTCTTGGCTAAGTTGACAATTATATAAATTTCGAGAATCTTTTTTTTTTTTTGTCTATCGTTTTTAGCTGCTGTAACTTTGAGAAATGTAGAAACAAAATAAAGGAAATGGATTTACTATCCAAGGATATTAATCCTAGGTGGGTTTATTTCTAACAGGATTTATTTCAGTGATGTCCAAAGCAGTGTTGGAAATCAGTGTTGGTCCACTTTCTTACTTGCATGAACTAGGCATACGACACCATCAAACCTAAGTTTTGTTCCATCCAGACCCTCTCCACTTAGCCTATCCCAGGGGCTAACAGTTTTACTATAATACTGGATGTGACAGGTTAAAAACTCTCTTTGGCACCTCCTCAACTTCGCTGTCTCTCGCTTGGCCTCTGACTTTCTAGCGCTGTGTTCCTGCCCTGACCTTGACTGTTTCTCTCTGTGTGCCTGTTCTCTGTTCCTTTTCCTGACTCTCCACTTTCCCTTTTAACACCCTGGCATAGTTTTATTTGGTTTTCACGGTTATGAGCACATATTGACAGGAGCAACAAAGGTAAATGGCACATGACCTTTGTTGCCAGCTTGCTGACGTTGGTTGTGCTTAAAGAAGACGCAGAAAAGTGTTCTGGCATTTTGGGGTGGGTGAGATCACAGAAGATGACATGGGCCATAAGGTTTAGTGGAGGACCTTTGGTCACTGAGCCAGGCTTTGATTTCCATGGGCAGTCTGGGAGGCATTGATTTCCATAGGGAATAAAACCAAGCAGTCAGACAGGAATACCAGAAAGCTTTTGAGTGATGACCAGTCTAGTCTGTCTGACATGTAGATAGTGTGTACACAGTGAGACAACTAGGGAGGCCTGTTGGAAGGACAGGTGGAGCAGAAGCATGGGATACAGTTGGGCTGGCCTTTAAGCAATGAATAGAGAGCCAAGGGGGATGGTGTGTGTTTGGGGTTTCCTACACATTCTATAAGATCTTATATTTAAGATGGTCAGTATGAAACTTCCACATCAGCCGTAACTATTTCTGGAGGCTTACATTGAGCTTCAGATCCTAAATTTGACTTTTAAAGACAAGATCTTGCTTCCCTGCTGAGAGTCCACCATGATGCAGGCTTCAAGGATTACTGGGATCCACCAGGACTGCAGGTGAGGTGGGGGTGGGTTCTGGAAGTACAGAGGCCCAGCAGTGCTGGTCCCATTCTTGTGGCAGCCTAAGGTACTCTGGGGCTGGAGATCCCAGACGGGCCACTTTAGGAAGAAGAGACACTGAGACGTTTTACCACATGTCATTGTAAACACGAAGTGGGGCTGAGACGAGCTTTTCTACATTATCAATGATGAAATACAAATGAGTCCATAATGTTAAGGAATGACCAAGGACATTGAACACTTAGTGTCATATGTTAACATGAACAAAGAGTATGTTGTAGAATGCTGAAATATGATAAAGCTATGTCATCCAGTTAATAATAATAAAGTCTTATTTTTTCTGGATTTTTATGATAGTTATTGTATTCTTAGCTTTTGAAATTTTATAATTTGTTGGAATATCTTTTGCATTGTAAATACATAGTCACTTTCAAAGCTAATTTTGTATTTACATTTCTGTATTTTTCCATTAGAAATTCTACAAATTGTATAAGCTTCAATTCCCCTAACATTTGGATAAGCATTTGGATGGTCTTTTAATACTAGTTCCATAAATCTTTGATTAGTTATAATTGCATGGAATCCTGAGCTCCCAGAACTAAAGGAAAAGAGGGGACTAACATACATTCCAAACAAAAAATGAAAACAATTAGTGGCTCGGCTCTAAAATTGCTATCTTTATGACCGAGACCTTTTAAAAATGATGGCAGTCAATACTGCAAGACAGATGCATTCTGTATACAACAGGGCAGGGCCATTCTCCCTGCTGGAGCCACGGTTATGCGGCATTAGTAACTTCTAACGCAGTAATTACCAGCAGATTATTTTCCTAGCCTTAAATTAAATTTTTGAACTTTAAATTGGTCAGGTTTAAAGGATTTTTTAAAAAACCAACATGAAAGCTCAAAGAGGGAAAGTAAGAATTAAAGCCTCACAGGAGTTAGGAGTTAATTTTATCACCCAGATCAAGGACACTGCTTCAAAACAAGCATTATTTCAGCTCTAACCAAAGTCCAACTTCATAGGCTATTTAGTTGTTTTATTTTATGAACTAGATATATCTGAAACACTACAGAAACTTGTATAACAAAGCAATGTGACACTTTTGAGTTTACTATGTATGCCAAGTAATTGTTCGTGGGACTGAAAGGTCGTGAGTAGATGAGTCTCTATTCGCAATGGTGCATCTTCCAAAAGCTCCACTGTGTGGCTCTCCATGTGGACAGAGGATGGGCGGCAGTGGTTTTAAGATACTGGGCAGATGAGAAGTAAAGATGTAATTCCTGAGAGGTGGGTAACAAGATGACTCCTCAGTTGCCCTAACTTACTACCTTGAGAGTTTCCAGGCTATGGGTGGGAACCCAATTCTGACGACTTGACTAAGCAGTGAAGACCAAGGGAATTAAAAGATTTGGTAACACAATTATCCAACTTGACATAATTGATATTTAAAGAATATATTTTCTGCCAGCAATGGTGAGTAGCCTGGACAGTACAGACTTTTTCTCGCCCATTAAAGGAATACATATTCATTTTAAGCATACACTGACTGTTAGCCAAAATAGAGTGTTTGTACCAGAGTCTCAAGAAATTAAAAAATTTACCAGAGACAAAATATTTTCTGCTAACAACAGCAGAGACCTTTGTAAAATACCCAAAGAGATAAGACAAAAAAAAAAAAAAAAACCCCAAAGAACCCGAACAGATTTCTAACTAACTCATGTGCCAAAGAAGAAATCAAAGTAGAAATTAAAAAGTACCTTTCATCGAATAAAGATGAAAAGAGCATATCAAACTTGTGTGATATAAGAAACACTTAGAAAAGAAAAAACCCTCAAAGTCTATTCTACGATTTTTAAAAAGGAGTTTGAAGGACCCCACATGATGCCACATTGTTGTTCTCAGAGATGTGAGTTAAAACAAGAACCACAGCGTGCCAGGCAAGGGCAATTCCTGTAGAGACTACTCAGGCCCTAGATCTCTCCGAAACAGCAGGGCAATTGCCATTGATTATACAGATTACTTAAGATCCTACAAATGAAGCCCCTATACACTTTGGTTGCAGGATGTATTTGAGGTGAGTGGGGAAATGTCTTCCCTCTGGCTAGTTCTCATTTTGTTATAAAGTGTCACTGTAGATGGGAGTCCTGTAGAATCTTATGTAAACATACATTGTGGATCTCTTTCTGGCTGACATCTTTAAGCATAATTAATGTGAGATTCACCCATTTTGTAACGTATAGTAGTAGTTCATTCTTCTCCTACTTCTGAGTTGTACTTTATCACAGGACTCATTCTACAGGGACAGCAAGCAGGGTGGTGAGTGTACACGGCTGCAGCAGAGAGCAAGATGGAGGCAGGAGGAAAAGATGATGGAGAGCGTGGACCAGAGTGTAAGGGCGTAGGAACGTTCTCAACTGTGCTGGAGATTTCATGGGGATACACATACGGCGAAGTCTGTCCAGTGATACGTGACAAGTGCATGCAATTAGTTGTAGGTCAATAATATCTCAATAAGGCTGTTTTTAAAAACTCATCCTTAATGATCTGACTGACGGAACCTAAAGCAAAATCGATGTTGGGGAGACCCAAGATCACGGAACATCAAGATAATAACTTGTCTCTAAAACCTACTTGTCTTTATGAGAGAAACTAGCCTTGTTTGTCACAATCACGAAGCCATTAGGTCTACAATGAGGTTCTTCCTATGCACGCAGATAAAATAGGGCATTTCATTCAATTAGGCTTCACTATACTCTCCTCTTACCTAGGGGAGGGGATAAGGTAAGCCTATGAGAAAGACTTAATGTATTAGAAGATGTATGATAGGTTGTCAGAAATCTGATATGAAACTAGGAAAAAAATGTACAAAAATATTTCTCTTACCACCTTTTTCTTATTCCTCCACCCAACCCTTTCTCCTACCTTCTATTTTCAGTGTCTACTTACTGCATTTTGTCTTTTGTTCTCTCCACTTCTGCCCCGTCCCCATCCTCCCACTGACCAGCAGGAGTATGCAGTGGCTCGGCCACAGTGTGGACCCTGGTGCACTCCCTGCTTCTCGTCTCCTCATGACTGTCCAGGGCATGCTAGTTTGTACCTTCTGTTCTGGTTTCCATGATATAGACAGAGGTAAAACTCAAATGCCCTTTCTTCGTAGGGTTGGTTTATAATGGCTATTTTCAACCTGTGGGTCGCAAACCCTCTGGGGTTTTGCATATCCAATATTTACATTAAGATTCCTAACAGTAATGACATTACAGTCTGAAGTAGCAACAAAATGATTTGATGGTTGGGGTCATGACATCATGAGGAACATTAGGAAGGTTGAAAACCACTGGGGTATAAAATGAGTTGGTACAGGAAGAACAACTTGAGAATAGTTATTAATCACCGCACAAGTTACTGCTTAGCGTACCCATTCTATGCCAGGCACACTGGACTTCAGTCATGACATGCAAACAGCCCTCGGCTCAAGGCAGATTTGAGAATACATGAGATTCCAAGATCTGGACCCCAGGCTTGGCCAGTACAATCTTTGGCCTGGGACGTGTTTCTCTTACATCAGAACATAAGATATTTATTGTTAAAATGGGAAGTTTGGTGTGGAAGATGTATTTACGATCCCTTTCAGCTTTAACTAGTGCATTTTCTAATTCACAAGTATAAAAACATTACAAAATAAAAAGCTTTTCTCTAATGTTTGGACACAACTGAAGTGACTTATTACAGAGAAGGCCATTTGTCCTGCAGAAAGAACTAACCACGCAGCTAAAGGACATCAAAGCATTAAAATGTCAGGGGACACCATGTTCACTTCTTTAATGCTTTATGAGAAACTGTGACATACAGTCTTGATTCAAGTTTTCGGGAGATAGTCAAGGTTCTGGATTTGAACTCTTTCTTCCCAGCATTAGACATGAAGTCTCCTGAGATGTCAAAGTGTGTACCCCATCTTTAAGGGGGAGGGAGCCCCATTAGCCTGGCTTAACTGCTCTGCCGGAAGTGATCCTCATCTCATTCTTGCTGAATGTGCTCTGACTTTTCAACAGTCGGGCATTCTGAGATGTGAGTGAAGTAACCACAGAAAGTTAGCATCCACACTGACAAACTTGTGTGAAATTCCTTGGAGGCATGAAATATTCTCTATGTTATGTGGTTGGTCGTGCAAGAAAAATAACTTTTACAAGGCAAAGAAAATGCAGAAACTTGGGTTGGTCCCATCAGTGATTTGCTGAGGGTAGGAGTCAGATTGGATGTGAGTGTTCTGGAGCGTGTGTGTGTGTGTGTGTGTGTGTGTGTGTGTGTGTGTGTGTGTGTGTGTGTGTGTGTGTGTGTGTGTGTGTGTGTGTCTGTCTGTGTCTGTGTGTCTGTGTTTAATGCTAATATTCAGAGGTGTGATTATAGTGGGGAAGGGTGGGGACCATCTTCTGCTAACACCCTGGGAGAAAACAGGCGAGACCCGAAGACTAGGAATATCACACTGCTGTTGGATCAGGGACTTAGCAACACACTACTACATTAATTAGCTGACCAGTGGCCACCAAATTGCCCACTGAAGACATATTGACATCAGGGAACAAATCGGAATTTTGGTAGAATAAATAAGTATTAGGTCTTATGATCAGAATCTCAAGTCTCTTTTACCTACCAGGACACTGTTTCCATTTCTCATATTCCTTAGGGGAAGTCTCTAGACTGTTTTCTATTGGAAGGGGAGCTGTGGGGCTGTTTCCATGAAGCTTGTAACGTGACTAACTCTACGTCATTTGCTGTTAGCTAAAAAAGCCTGCCTCAGCTTGCATATTAGTATTAGTACTGTTTATTATTTTTAGCTCTTTAGAGCCTGACAGTCACTAGTAATAACACTGTAGCCTTTGCAGAGTCCAGGAGGTAATCTGTATATATATATTTTTAACCTCATCTAGCCAGTAGGCTAGCTGCAGAGGAAAGTGAAAGATTTGGCTCCATTTGATTAGCTGGTGTCTCTGAGGGGTTGGTAGTGTGTGTGTGTAGGTGTGTGTGTGTATCTATGAGTGTATGTCTCTCTCTGTGTGTGTGTGTGTGTGTGTGTACGTATGTGTGTGTGTGTGTGTGTGTGTACGTATGTGTGGGTGTATGTGTGTGTGAGTGTGTGTGTATATGTGTATATCTCTGTGTATGTGTCTGTGTCCATGTGTTCTGGGGAGAGCAAACGGGAAATTAAAGCTTCACACTGATCTCTTAAAAGGTTAAAGGATACGAGAGGATCTTTATCAATTATTGATGACTAAATTAAATTTTTAAAAATTGTATTAGTTTGTTACTAAAAATTGGGAAATACAGAAAATGAAATACAGACTCACAGAAATAAAACTAGCATTATTTTAATTTATTTTCTACTAATACTTTTCTGGCCTAATTTCACATAGTTGACATTACATCTATGTACCATTTTGTTTTAGTCACAGGATTTTCTATACATTTCCCTGTAACACACACATACATACACACACACACACACACACAAACATGAAAAAGTCTTGCTTTGATGTCCATGTAGGACTCATGATTTTTCTGCTTTTCCTATATCATAACATTATATCATATATTTATGTATTTTTGTTTTTGAGACAGGGTTTTGCATTTTTAACCAGGCCATCCTAGGACTCTCATAATCGTATTCCCGAGTGATGGAATTAATGTGTGCCACCACAACTAGTATATAATTATTTGTAATATCAGAATATTTCTATTGTAGTGGAATGATAGTATGATGAACTATTCTCTTATTGCTGTGCTGTTGGGATGCACACAATTCGCCTGTGCTTTCTCCTAAAGGCTATTTCTAAGACATGACATGGCATGATTGGACTTAATATATTTTTTAGGCCTTAGATATATTTCAACCCAAGAGTTGTAGCAACAATACTCCCCCCTCCACTAACAGTATATAAACACATTTCATCTATGGCAATACTGCTAATATTGACCATTTTCTGAAAAAAAAAAAAACTTCAAAGTTTGATAGTAAAATGGTATTTTATTTTAATTCTATTACATTTCTCTGATTACTAGCTGTATTTCTTTTATCTTTCCTTTATACCAATGGTACCCAGTGATTACATTTTATCCTTATGAATAAAATTATTTTATGTTTTAAAGTCTATTGAAACAACAGTAATATTCACTAAGGTGCATTTTAGTATATTGATTTATGTATTTGTTACACAAATGTTCTAAAGGCTGTAGTTTATTGACATGAAAAAATGAAGCATACATGTTTAGGATCCTTACACATTAACATTAAATAGTGTTTCCAAAGAACATGGTTTGTCTTGTAGTACAGCTGTTGAAGAAGGCATGATTATACCTTCAAGTCAAATGAGAACACATAATCTTTACATTAAGGAGAAAAGGATTATAAAAATACAGTTCAGATAAACTCTAGAAGACTGTACTGGGATTGCTGAAGAATAAATTCTTTTATTTACCTCTTCAAAGAACAGATTATTTTTTTCACCTCTTTATGTGCATCCTTGTCCTATAAAGAAAATGCAGATGTACAATAAAATGTCACACATTTTTCTTGATACTCTAAGTACTTTGATATTGGTATATTTGTTTGTCTTTGATGTTGGTTGTAGGGGGATTATGTTGTTCCATTGTAAATAACTGTCCCCACCTATGAGTTTAATAAAAAGTGCTGATTGGCCAAAGGCAGACAGGGAGTGTGGGCGGGGCTACCAGACTAAGAAGACTCTAGGAACAGGCAGAACACAGCAGAATGCCAGAGAGAAGCCAGAGATGCAGAGGACAACTATGCTGCTGTGAGAAAAGGTACCAAGCCGCATGGCTGAGCCGCCTGGCTGAACAGGATGAGTCATGGGTTACATTAAGGGTAAAGAGGTAGCAAGTTATATGCCTGGGCCTTAGGCTGATCAGCCTAAAACTATTGTAAGCATCTGTGTGTCTCTGTGGGTCTGTGGGTCTGCTGGCCTAAACCTTGAGGCTAGGCCCAAAAGTTCGGGACAGAAACCTCCTACTACAGTTAGTATATTTAATGACAGGCTAATATAAATAGACTGAAGATTTCTGAGGACTGTGCAGGATACAGATCTGTGAGAAGGCAGTCAATGTAAGGAGGTGTTTCTCCATGAAATCTGGAGTGAGATGCAGGAGGAAACGTCTCCATGTAGTCTGACACACTGGTTCTCCCAGTATGTTAAAGTCGTCTGCCTTTTCTAAGTGGTGTGAAATCTTAGCCTTGAAGTAACTTGTGATTACCCCAGAAGAGCCATATATTCATAGGTTATATATACAAACATGTCACAATATGGTGATTCATAAATGTTACATGTTGCATTATTGGCTTTGTCAAGTAGCTTACACTGGAGATAACTCTCCTGTGAGTGATTAATGTCATATGAAAATATTATAGCAATTTAAGTACAGTTTCTCCTTCGGATTGGTACCTCTGTCACTGTAAATCAAGGTATTATCATTTCTTTGGTATCTGAGCCTTCCCAGTACACTTCAGGCTACTGAACTTGAATGCTGCCTCTTGGCCAACAGTGGTGAAGACTATCAATGAAGTCAGTGTTTCACTCAGCAATCATTATATACTGCTTTAGGCACAGGGATTCCTTCAGTTATTTTGTTTTAAAGAATATTTCCTAGGATGTATGATTAGCACTTTAAAGTGCTCAGATAAGTAATAGACATGGTGTAGTTTCAGATTCTTGGGCTGTAAAGCTGCTTATATCCATTACTTTGGTATCTAGAGACCAAATCCTGATAGTATGTATACAACTTGGAAAAAAAATTAGTATAAATGAAGGCTAGAAAAGACAAGGTAACTTAACCTCAGTACCGTGAAGTGCCCACACTCAGTCTTACTGTCGAGACTTACCTCTTTGGTAACAATAGGCAGTAATAATGCCAAGTTACAGAACTTCCAAGCATCCTGAGATTCCTCAAGATCAATGTAACACTAGAAATGAAAAAAAAATCCATATTGAAGGCAACCCACATTTACTGTAATGCACTCAAAGTGATCCTGAAGCAGTCTCTTCCCTACCTTAGCCACAAACATGTAGTTGGACACAGAATAACCAGGTTGCAATTCTTCCGCCTGAATTAGGAGAAAACAGACAAGATGATGACAGGGCAATGTTTTAACAAGAATGCTGGCCACAGTGAAAAAAGACTAATTTCCTTAAATCAGACACTATTGGACAAATTGCTATGAGCATTTTGGTTGTCTCATGTTTGAATACTTTTATTGGTTTAAGTACCTTTGTGTGGAAACACAGCTTTAAAAGATGCTATTAAAGCAGACTGCTTCCATTATGATCATTAAGCCTCCACGGCAACATGGTTCTTTCACATATAACCACTGCCTTTATTCTTATTGTGTTATCTGCTCTCATCCTTTCTTTTGAGAACAACAATGTTTGACAACATCCTCTCCCAGGGACTGGTTCTATACATCCCACTGTGTGTTCAGGACATGATAGTGGCGCATGGCTGTTAGCCCATGGCAAGCATCTTTGGCTTGATAGCTCAGGAACACATCACATGACTTCAATAACATGTGGAGTCCATCACATACAGTGGTTTTAAAGGAAATATAGGATCCTTCAAACAGCCTGTGTTAGCAGTGAATGCTATTAATGTGCCCAACTTTTCTCCTTCACCTAAAGTTCCTAATCTCTGGTCATAAGAATTCATTCAGGAATAGGGGACTAGAGAACTCTTATAAAGACCCAAGTCAGTCTTTGCCCTGGAGCCAACTTTTGCCAAGGTGGTTAGGCATGTGAGCTCAAAACCTGACCCCAGTCCCCAACCTGGAGGGACACAGAACCTAGGGGAAGGGATATACCTAAAGAACTTTAGAGATCCAGTTATTTACAAATTTTTAAAAGCCAAGTGTCTCCCTTCTAACTTTATTCTCAACTGTAATCCCGTTCTCCAGGAGTACCACTATGAACTGCTCAACAGTCATTCTACAAGACCATTCATTGAATTCAAAAATAGAAGTAATTAGTTTTTGAAAAATAGCACCTACAATGGAGCTATCTTCTATACTTGTTCCCTTTCCTGGAGCCACAAACACATTTTCATGTTAGCACACAGGTACCTGCTTCATTGTTCCGGAAAGCTGTACTTCAACCATGGGTGGCCGGTCACTAAACTGAGTACTTCCTGTTAGACATTTAAATTTGTTCCCAGTTTTCACTATCAAAGAACACACTTGCTCCTATATATTGTGTAGTAACTCTGTAGGTGACGCTAAGACCAACAGGTAAACAGTGTATGGCCACGGCACGGAAGAGAGACAGGTGCCAACAGATAGAAGTTGCCATTTCAGACCTGGCCAGAGCTCTGAATGGGCCCTAGCACCACCCACAGTGCTAATGGACTCTGGCTGGCCAGACGATTCTATTTTCTTTTATGATCACTGATGTTTTTGCCTGCCTGTATGTCTGTGTGAGGGTGTCAGATCTTGAGTTACAGACAGTTGTGAGCTGCCATGTGGTACTGGGAACTGAACCCGGACCCTCTGGAAGAGCAGCCAGTGCTCTTAAAAACGGAGTCATCTCTCCAGCCCCTCGTTTCTCTTTCCTAATGACTTCCATCTCAATATTTTTCATCCTGTAAGAGTATTTCTTGAGCCATTCTAAGAAGAACTCAGGCTGAAAGCCCTATCTAGATAGCATCTACTCGTGTGTTCTCTCCTGTACCCCTCCCTCAGTAACAAAATAACTGGAATATGTGCACAGACTTCATGAGTGGACATTTCTAATCTAGAAACTGGAAATCCCATATGCTCCAAGTTGGAGACTTTAAGAGTTGACAGGAAGATGCTCCAAGATTGAAGGGTGTAGAGTCATTTCCAGACGCAGGTTTCTGGGTTTGGATAATTCAGTTTGTAACTATAGGATTGTATAACTAGTTCCAGGGTAAGGCAAATAGACAAGCTGAATAGGAAGTTAATTTAATGCTCAAATTAACTTAGATGCTTAGATGTGTACGATACTACATTTACATGTTCAGAGTTGTATCACCAAAGCAATTATACATTTTAAAGTAAGAATAAAAAATACTTTTGATCTGATGCTGAAGACTCTTCTGTAGAAGTGTCCACAACTTAGAACATGGTTGGTAAGATATTTCTTCCTGTCTCTTGGATGGCTATTTGCTCTAACTGAAACACTTTTTCTCGGAGAGAGGCTTACAAGATTCAAGACGCTAAGGAAATTCAGGAAGCACAAGAAACTCAGAGACATTAACCAGATTTCAGGAAACCCAGAGAGTTTTGAGACTCTCAGGCCCTGCTTCAAGGTGGGAAACAGTTTCTAGGAAAGGAGACGGTTCAGTGGAGCAGCCTGAAAGCCGGAAGAGCACTCTAGGGAGGCTGCTTCTACGGTCACTGACCACACTGGGGTCTCTTTCCAATGTGCAGCTGCTTTGAGTCACCTATGCTCCTGTAAGGAACCCCATAAACTCTGGCTTAGCCATCTATGCTTGGGTACGATCAATTTGCTGTGTGTCTTGTCTGGTCCCAATGAACATGTGTTCCCATCTCCCCAGAAAAGTCACAGAACAGAATCTTTTAAAATTATACTGCTGTGTTAGACCCATAAGGAATGCTGGGAGCAAGTTTAATAATGTGCTCTCAGATTTGGTAGTATGGGTTGCTCAAATAAATTCAGACTACTAAATTTCTTTTAAAGAGCCATGTTCCAACAGGGGGCGGTGGCACATGTCTTTAATCCCAGCACTCTGGGGGCAGAGGCAGGTGGATTGAGTGTTAGGCCAGCCTGGTCTATAGAGTTAGATCCAGGATAGCCAGGGTTACACAGAGAAACATTATCTCAAAAAGACCAACCAACCAAAATAAACAAACAAACAAATAAATAAGTATGCTGTTCCTAGGACCAAGAGCATAATTTCAGATCCAAAACGCTCATATTTGAAGCATAATTTGAATGTTGAGAGACTTAAAGGCAACACTGTCAAGGCCGCAATTCAACCAGGGGCTTCAATTAGAGCTCTGCACATGGAGAGAAGAAATGTTTCCTTGATAACAGAACAGCTGAACCCTGAATGTAACACGGATGGAGCATGACACTAAGGTGACAGACAAGCATACCTTAAGGAAGTTACGCAGAGCTTCATGAACTGTTGAAGATGGTATTTCCCCAAACAGAGTAGCAGCCATTTTTTTCTCTATCCAGCTGAGTTTCGAGACCTACACATATAAAGGAACACCACTCTTAGTTATTCACCTTTTGAATGGATGATCTCTCTTCAGTCACACGTGTCAGCATATGTATATCCATGTGCATATACATAACGCATGCTAATAGACATACTCATAGTTAACATCGCAGTATATAGTGGCAACAGGACCTGCCTCTGTTGTACTCCTGACGACTTTATGCTACCCACTAGCCTCCTGAGAGACGCATATGAAATCACAATTCTTAGTCTAGGGTCTCTAGAGGACCGAAAATATTTGTTTACCACTCATGACCCTGAGAGGCTACCAGTAAATGCTCCATCAGATAGCCCGATACCCAGGCACATACATACTTTGAAGTTGGGAGGAAAAGAGAGGCAGGGAGGGTAGGAGAGGAACTGGAGAGAAAGGGATGGGGTGGATCTGCACAAAAGAAATCATATGCATGAATGGGTTGCTCAGATGATAAAAAACAGTAAGCAAATTCAATTGCATATTGCCATTTATTTGTTCACTTTCCCTGAATATGAATACTGGGCATGTATTTCAGAAATGCTACTTAAAGGCTCTGATGACACTCATGTCCTACCAGTGACATCAAACACCTTCTCGACCCATTCATTTCTAAATTTCTAGGTAGTGACCTCTTGGGAAAAAGAAATACACACCCGTGGAGCTGGAATGTAGCTCTGTGATACAGCACTTACTGAGCAAGCACAAAACTATGGGTTCAATCCCTGGCATTGACATAACTTCATTTCTATACCATTTTACTCATTGATTAGCTTAGTTTTGTTATTTTAAGCTTTGTAAAAAGTATATCATACTATTTATTTGTGATGTTTTTCACCTAACATTGATTTTATCAGACTGAAGTTCAGTCATTTCAATATATTATTGAATTAAATATGGAATTTAATATGCTTATATGTTTTACATATGAATATTTTTTTTGTATTCTTGATTTATTAATTATCAAAAAAGGCAGGTTTGGGGCCAGGAAGATGGCTTGCTGTACACACATAAGAACCTGTGCCCAGTGGCCAGCACCCAAGAAAAAGCATGGCACAGACCACTTAACTGTAAGCCCAGCACTGGGGTAAGGGTTGGGATAGACACAGGCAGATCCCTGACACTGACCATTGTTGGCCAGTCAGTCTAGTATAGTTGGTGAGCTCAATTCAGAGAGAGACCTTGTCTCAAATAATAAGGTGGTGAGTTACTGAGAAAAACATCTAATGTCAATGACTGGCTACACACACACACACACACACACACACACACACACACACACACACACCCCACTCTACTCCCCCAAATCCCATCAAGTAGCATGTGAAGTCTACTAGCATCTTGTCAGTTTGTAATTATATGTATATTTGCATAATTTGATCAATTTTTATTTTATAGTTTTGAGGCTGACAGTAGAGGCATAATAATTTACAAATTTTTTCATAGTTAGTACATCTTTTTAGTTTTGCAGACCTATACTGTTCCTTAAAATAGATTAAATGAAATAAGAAAGATAAAGCATAAAATTCACATGTGGCATACAACAGATCTTCAATAAAACAGAGGTGCCTCCCCCTCCTCCATCCTCTTTTGGCCTTAATAAAAAGGTTCCTATTTATGTGCACTGTAGTTTACAAACTGTATCTTCCAGTCCTGCACCTTCTTTATGTGCCTTTTGGATGTACCCTTTTACACCTTGTAACTCCTCTGTAAGATAACAGTGTTATTTAAGACAATAGGTCTTAGGTTGACCAGTTGTCCTTATTTGAGCTATTTCAATATCTCATATCCCATCAAGTTAAGTTCTCTGAGGGAACTCTGGCCTGTTTGAAGGTAACTTTTGAGATTGTAGACTAGTGGTGAATGTGCAAGGTCATCCTGAGTTTGATCCCTAGCACACATGCAAAGTGTATTTATCTCCTTTCCTCAGAACCATGTAGCACACTTGTATACAACATGTGTGTAGTAACTGATCTCAATCTGAAAGAGCCCAAAGCATGACTTCTAAAATCCCACAGAAAGATAAAAAAATGTACACACACACACCCTAGACATATAAAATGTAAGTTTATAAATAATTCAAAAATACACTAATTTAAATCAATATTCAATTTCAAAACATACATGTCATACATTAAAAATTATTTTCACCAGGCTTTCTAGTGTGCAATAGGTAAAAGTAGAAGAGAGAGTAAGCCATTGAAAATGTATTAAATACCACATTGTATTCAAGAGTTCTAAGCAATGGCATAAACTTACAGTATAACAATATCTTCCTTTGAGGTAATACAGAAAGGGTTCTTCAGGCAAGAGCTGGATGGCTATATCTAGATGCTCCTGGAGAGAGGGAGGGAGGGAGAACACAAGAGATCACAGGAAAGTCATCTACTACTACCAAACACCACTAAACAGAGCCGTGCCAAAGACCAGGAAACTCAAAGTGGTCTGACAATGTCTCAGCAATTCCCCCATTCCTCACCACTAACGTAATGAAATCTCAGCTATAATTTAAAATTGAAATTCCTGCACCTGGAACTAAAGTTGTGCCCATGTCTTGAGCAGAGCATGCATAATCAAAGCCCAGCGCCACAGCGAAACTAGAACATAATAACCATGTCAAATGTCTTTCAGTCTCAGACTTTCCTAGTGAAGACACACTGACCCAGAGGCGAGTTTATCGGTACAAGATGGTGTTAGGCAGGATTTAATTTAAGAAAATTAGCAGTGCTGGAGGATGACCATTGTCAGAGCTGAAATAGGACGCAGGGAAGAGCCATTTTCTCCCACAGTTACCAAATCATAGGGATTAGTTACTGGATCACAAAAACCAACAGCAAATAGTACATGGTATGTGGGAGAGTTGCTTATTTTGTTCAAACATCATGGTAACTTCAAGCTTTAGATTAGACCCTATATCCCCCACCCTGCCCCTAAAGTCAGTAGAGACTGTTGGCTGCCTAGTCCTGGCCATGTGTTACGATGTCAGTGAGTTCATGGCCAAAAAAGCCAACACTCATCTACTATATGGGTTCTTTACCATCTAGGATAATATTTAACTACCCAAACGGTTTGATTTGTTTTGCTACAGTATAAATCATTCCATCTTCTGTTGTTTAAACATCAAAATAAATCCCCAGAGTTTAACATGCAGAATAATCTCATGCCAGTTAGTGAAATGAACCATTCTGAATAACCAAGAGATACCTTGAACAGATGTCCACAGTTAATTTTGTTTTGCAAACCCTCAAACTCTGATACATAACCACATAAAACTGCATACCTGGAAAGGAAAAAGAAACGTGTTTGCCATGTAAATTCATAAACAAATGCCACTATCATATAACCCTTGCAATATCTCTAAATCATTCTTTCAATTTTACAGGAGCAGTAATAAAGATACAGGGCCACATAGCTAGATATTTGACATTAAGATGAAGACAGCTTCTTCAGGCAAGGTCAAATGAGCCATATACCACCATTACCCAATGTAATGTGATTTGAACAATGCCTGGCCAGTTTTAGCCCAATGTCATTATCGGATGGTGGGTTCTCAGAAAAAGTCTAATCATGAGCTAAACTGGACAATAATGTGTTAACAGAAATTACAAATTTTAAAACATATCAAAACCAATATCTAAAGACCAGTGTCTCTTTAAAACTTTTCCGGCTTCCTTAAATGTCTCTGAAAACAAAACAAATATAATTAAAACTACATAAAATTAAAGATACTCTCTCAGCATGCTTTAAATTTTTTTCCCATTTCTCTTAATTCCTGCTGGAAATAGAATGTTAGTATGAATGCTCCTAGGGATTTTTACCCCCAAGGGAGTACAAAATTTATAGAAATGGTTATTTGACTGTGGGTTAGATGCTGTACTCATTCAGCAGCTTCTCTTGTTAAATTTAAAAATTGACGTAACATTGTTTGTCACTCCTGTTTCTGTGTGTGCAAAGCTTCAGAGGATTTCAGAATGCTGCTGCCTGAGGCAAAACCACACATTTAACTAAGGTTATGTGATTGTTATTACATTGCTCTGTTATAATTGAGATCAGGAATGTGGTTTTGGATGCTATCTATCTCAATCATTTCTCTGAATAAGCAAAATTTCTAAGTACAAAAATGGAGTGAGCAATTTCTTAATTTGGAACAGTTGAGGCCATTCAGGAAAACAAAGGATGACAGAAGTTAACTGTTCATGCACAAGAACATGGCCCTTTCATCTGTGACGCTGTTGTCTTTACAGCCAATGGATTCCACCACAGTGGAGGCAGGAGGAACCATCAACCCAGCCTGAGAACCCAGAGCCGAAGAGATGACTACTCACACATTTTAAATGCACCTAGAGGTTGGATATTAAAAGAGCACTGTTCCAGAGCATTTTAACCCCTTTGTGACATCTACACCCTTTGCCTGCAGATCCTGTGGTCACTGCTGCTCCTGGATTACTGTTCCAAGCCCTCGTGTCAAGGAGTATTGCTCCTCAGCTTTGTCCCCTCCTCCAACACTGACTTCATTCTTTTGTTTCTCCATATAAAATACGTTCATGATATCCCAAAATAGGTTAATGGAAGTTTTGACTGGTGGTGTGTTGAATTTCAGGGCCACAGTGGGAAAACTGACATTTTGACAACCCTGGGGCTGTGTAGCCATGACATGAACTAGCTCTCCACATCCATTATCAGAGTCTTTTGGTTTTTCTTATACAGATCTTGTATATATTTTGTATTGTCTTTAAAAACCAAGTATTTAAATTTTGGGAGCATGCTACTGCAAATGGAAACTTACTTTAATTTTAAATTTCAATCACTTACTTCTAGTATATATGAAAGTGACTGGGTTTTGTGCATCAAATTTGCATCCTACAGCCTTGTTTGATGACTAAATTCTAAGAGAGTACAGGCTGTCACATTTTCAGCAAACAAAGTCCAGTTTTTTCTTCTCAGCCTGTATCTTTCATATTCTTTTGCTCATGAGCTGGAACTCTTAGGGAAATATAAAAGTGGTGACAGGGACATCCCAGCTTCCCCTCATCCTCTATGCTTACATGCAGGAAAGCATCCTTCTGACACTAGGAATCATAACCATAGCTGGTCTGAGGTTTGTTCTTTGCCAAGCTGAGGAAAGGTTTTATTTGTTTGTTTTACTTTCTACAAATAAAATTCGTCTGTCCAGTGTGTTTTTCTGCATCTATTGATGTCAGCACAAGATCTTTCTTCTTCTGTTTGTTAATGTACTAACCAATTTTTATATGTTTAAGCAACTTCCCAAAAGCCCAAGAGAGAATCTGCATGGCTATTGTGTGTTCTTTCAATACACTGTTGGAATTCAGTTTGCTAATACTTAAAAAAAAAAAAAAAAAATTTCTACACCCATCCTCATGAGAGTTTGGCCTGCAGTTTTCTTGTGATATTTTCATTTTGTTTACAAGCAGTGCAGTGCTGGATAAAGAAGGAACTCTGGAAGAGCTTGTAGAAAGATGGCGTGCTTCATTTTCCTTAAATATGTGACAGAATTTACCAACTGATCCTAGTACTTCATTATTATTATTATTATTATTATTATTATTATTATTATTATTATTATTATTTGGTTTTCTTGAGATGGAGTTTCTCTGTGTAACAGCCCTGGCTGTCCTGGAACTCAATTATATAGACCAGGCTGGCCTCGAACTCAGAAAGATACAATTGCTTCTGCCTCCTGCGTGTTGGGATTAATGGTATGCGCCACCACTTCTGACTCATGTCGATTATTCCTTCTATGTCTTTAATAAATAAAGGTCTAGGTTGACTGTCTGTTCCTATGTTCTTTTGAAATGCCCTCTAAGATTCTGCTGAATCATTTCTTTCAAAGACTTCTCCGAGTAATTTCAATCCTTCTAGAATTCCATGTAACTATCTTTATTTTGGTTATGAGTGTTACAAGTTTTCAATTTATTTGGACTCAAAACCCAGGCTACTCTCTTCTTAAGAATACTTTCCTTATAAAAATATTGCAATATAGCATAGATGGCATAGAACATACTTAGTTTCCTCTACTGTTAGCATATTCTATTACTATAGTCATTTTAAAAAAACTGTATCAATACTGATAAATGACTGTTAGAATGAACCCATATTTATGTACTATTATTAATTAAGCTTTATACTTCATTCAAATGTTTGTTTTTCCCTAATATTTTTTTTCAGCATTTTATACACTGTAATTCACAGGGATTTTTTTTAACATGACAAAATCTTTTGAATTGTCATATTTTATAAATCCAGAATGTCCGAATTTTGTTTTCTATAATTTTATAAAAATTATTAAATTATAATTTTCTGAATAGTCAGCACTATGTAAGTAATTTCTGGGTTTCTAATCTGCTCTTATTACACATTCTTCCCAAGTCACTGTGAGCGGAGAGAAAAGACAAAGAAAAGACATGAACTTTAAACGTCATAGGAAGATCTGTCTGTCCTGTAAACAGCAATGTCCCCAGAGACTTAGGATATTACAATCGGTCCTGAAACCTGCCCTTTGAGCCTAAAAATACTGTCTTCTGTCTCATAAACTGCAAGGTCAGTAACTCACTTTCTCCCAAAAAGGTCATTACTCCATTTCTTCTATTTAATTTTCTATATGTATGTTATTCATATAGTGTTCATTTAAAAATGTAATTTAGTATTTTATTTCTCAAACTCTTAGTCTGATGAGAATTTGGAAGAAAGTTATTTTACACTATGGTGAATTATTATCTCCATCTAGAGGTTATTTGAAGTATTGCTGCTTACATAAGACTTCTGATTTTGTTTGTGTGTGTGTGTGTGTGTGTGTGTGTGTGTGTGTGTTTGCAATGGTACTGAATACAGCCTTAGTGGGTGACAGTCATATTATTTCAAAAACTCCTACAATAGCCCCACTCATTTCTGCAGATCTGTGATTTAACACTAACACTCCTGGAGTAGAAGGATGGCTGAAAACATCAGAATATAAAATCCTAATTTCCAGTTCTGCTTTTCTACATGTGTGTGGCCTTGCTTACTAATCATCCCACACACATACTCACATATGGGGCTTTGCTTCTGTATTCAGAAAATGGAAACAGACTTTCCCAGGACACGTATGCTATAATGTATGTAGCTATAACTCACAAACAGCAGAGCACAAGTCAAGATATATTTTCACACCTACAGCCAAATTTATTTGGCCAACATACTTCAAATATTCTTTATTATCTTACTCCAGAGAAGTTTAGGTGAATATGATGAAGACAATAGAATCCTCTAGAGTGTTTATATAGCCTTAAAGTTACAGCAGAGAAACTCTTTTCAAGCTGACGTATGACCCTAGCTATCCATAAATATTTATTTTGCTGGCTTCAGGCTTAGGCCATAGTTTGTCATTCTTGTTCACTGAATGAGAAAAGTTTTATTAATGTCTTAATGTTCTGTGAAAGATGCCAGAAGAATAAAATTCTTTTCCTTAATATTGTGAGAACTAGCTATGGAATTAGTTTATCTTAATTCTACCCATTATTGCACAAGTCAAAGTTTAAAATTTTTTTCACCTCCTTACAGTTTACAATTTGACTGAACGAAGGCTTTTCTATTGATTAGACAGAACACATTTTATAGTTAAGGTTGAATTGTCATTTAAACATTAAATTATTATCAACAGGATTGATTTTTAACATTTTTAAAGTTTAAAATTGATACCAAATTTAAAAACATCATGTGAAACATATTTGGATCATTTCTTTGTGATGATCAAATTTAATCTGGGAATTAAGTCCCATGGTTACACTTAAGGTATTCAATGTATAAACAACAAAACCATGAAAGAGAAGATGAAGTAGATTACGGAAGACAGAGTGGGCAACCTACCGAGGGTGATTTCAGCACCGTTCACCTTACAAAGCCAGAGCACAGGTATTAAGAGGCCCTTGCAGAAGACTAAATATTGTTTCTGCATGAAAACTGACATTGATAAAGGTCCTCACCGAAGACAATGTACACTTATAATGTGATTCTTCATGGGTTCAGAGAAATGTTGTGTTGTGAAATAATCTCTTTGTATACTGTGAAGATGTGTCACTCTGATTGGTTTAATAAACAGCTGAATGGCCAATAGCTAGGCAGGATCTTCTCGGCAGAGAGGATGCTAGGAAGAAGGCAGAGATGCTAGGAGATGTAGAACAACAGGATGGGCAATATGGAGATGAGGTAATAAAGCCTCAGAAAGTAAATTAATATAAATGGGTTAATTTAAGTTATAAGTTAGTTAAAAATAAGCCTAAGCGAACGGCTGAGCTTTCATAATTAATAAATCTTCATGTCATTATTGGGGAGAAGATGGCACCAATGAAAAATTCAACATCAGTGTTGGATAGAGGGAAGAGCAGAGGCAGGAGGAGGAGAAGGAGTGAATGAAAGGGTATGGAAGCAGAGGGAGAAGAGAAACTCAGAATTAAGGATGAAATAGAAATGCTTTTTTTTTTTTTTTTTTTTTTTTTTTCCTGCTCCCAGACCTGGCTATCCAGGTCCCAAACATCCAATTTCAAAAGAGATGAGAGAGAAAACAGCTTGCTAAGTACAAGCTCATGATAGTACTCCTCAAAGGGAAGTCACAGAGCCCTTTAGCAACACGCTAATTTAGAAGTATACATCTATACTATGGAGATTAGATGATCTAGGTAAACTAGAGATAGAAAAGCCAAGACTATACATTACAGTGACCCTTTAAGCCTGTGGCGGGAAGTTAACTTCCGGTCACCCCTTTCCTCCGTTCCACAGAAACACTAAGCTGTTTTTCCCACTCACTTTCTATTCAAGGGGTCACTACCCTGTAAGGCTAGGGATCCAGTCATATGTTCTAGCGCCTAAAGTTCGTCTCCCATTTGGGGATGTGTCTCCTAGAATTTGGGGTACACACAAAAACTGCTGGATTTTTGTTCAGAAAGTTTAAGCGAGTCCTTGTGAATGGAGCGCCCCCTGCCGACGGCTGAATCAACAGACGTCTCTCCTGGTTTGTCTGGTGATCAAATCCTTAGAGGGAACAGGAACAGGGAACAGGTCTTAAATTTAGCAGATTTTGCCTAATCATGTCCCTAAAGAAAAAAATAACCCCAGATGGGGCATATTTCTGGAAACCTACACTGAAGAAAGGGCCATAAGTTAATTTTTCACCGTATAGTCTTAATATCTGGGGTAGCAGTACAAACAGTCCGCAAGAAGAATAAAGCCTGCTCGGCAGCAACAATTAAAAATCAAAAAATATAAAACATCCACGACAAGTAGAAGGAAGGATAATTTAAAACAATATGCTTTTTTAGTTTTCTTTCCTATTTTTGTTATATAAGGGGCCATCCAGCTCCCTAAAAACCAAAAGCAAAACAACACGTCCCCCCAAAACAAACAGACCACAAAATGTTTCTCCGCTTTTGTCCCAAAGGTGGCCATCTTATGTTCGCCCAAGAGTTACATTGCTTTGTGCTCTTTTACACAGAGGTTGGATATTCCTTCACCTGGGGAATGTGTTTCCCATCACTCTTTGCTTTGATTCTTTAGAACACTTGCTCCATATTTTGTTCTCACATATGACCTAACTTTCGTATATGTTTTCAAAATCCTGGTCTATTTTTATTAGGCTTAATTATAGTTACCCTCAGAGGCATGAGACTTGTTAGAGGGGCATGAGATACGTTTAAGACATATCTAATGAGAAATGTGTGAGACTAACATAACACAGTTGCTGTACTATCCACGATCCTTTTCTGAGTGGTGAGTGTGGCTGAGCAGTGAATGCAGCGACCATTCCCCAGCAGTATAGAGAGGCACACTGTGATGCCTAGGCTACGGGGACCCTGTGTGCTTACCACAGATGGCAGTGTCCATTCATGGGTGCTCTCGTGATGGCCCTTTCTCCTAATGTCTTTCCTGAAAGACAAAGACTGACGTTATTGTCATTACAGGAGGTGGGGTCTTCAGCTGAGTCATCGGCTCCTAAAAAGGGGCCTAAGGTGGGAAGCAATTGTCACACTTGTAACTTGTTAGAAGGGGGCATTTGCCACCTGGGTCAATTGTCATGCCTGATAATCTGTTTTACAGGCTTCCAAGGATTTTGGGGTGCACTCAAATTTGAGACCCACAGGATTAACTGACTCACACAAGGGCAGGGAAAGTTTCTCACTGGTTACTTAAAAGTAAAACACAATATTTTCTTGTAATCATTTCAAATGACATTTGCTGTCATACTGTGTCACCAGCCGGGAGTAAAACATCTGGGCTCGCAGCCTTCAGGATACAGCAAACAAGCAACTCGACTGAAAATGTCACAGGACAGTAGGGAGTGTGTGAAGAGTGGGGAAGGCCAAGGAATCGGCCTGGTCATTCACAACCAGAATGGGTCCAGGGAATAACTGATGGCCTTAAATTATACTCAGTTGAAAGCAATTTTTAATTATGTGAAGACTATTTTCACAGAGGTCCTCTAATGACTTAAAAGGGGATTTCTTTTTCCTCTGCCTCTCTGTTGCTACCCACTTTTGTACCTTGAAGACACCACAGTGACCACAGAAGGTCGTTCTACAAAAGTGGTTGAGATAGTCTTAAAATAGGGGTCTTCTAAAATCAGTCTCTGGTTTATTACTTGCTCAAGGGGCATGTTATAGTTTATCCATTAGGGATATATCTTGTGTAGAAATCTACCTGAAATGGAAAAAAGTTTGAAGTAAAACATTTTAGCAATAACTGGTATTATATTTGGACAAACATCAAACAGGTCAGTTATTTTAAATGGAACACTAGAAACACACTTCCTTTTCCCTCAAGTAAAAACATACTTTTTTTTTTTTTTTTTTTTTTTTTTTTTTGAGACATGGTATCACACTGTTGCTTAGACTGGTATGGAACTCACGATGTATTCCAGGCTGACTTTGAATTTATGGCAAAGTTCAACCTCTCAAGAACTGGGTTTACAGGTACAAGCCACCACATCCAGCTAAAAATGTGTTCTTTATTGTGAAAGGCAAACTAAGCTGAATTTGGTAGCTGGTGCATACCTGTGATTCTGGCACTTTCAAAAGTTTGGGGCAGAAGGATTATGACTTCAAGGCCAGCTTGCACTGTAGAGCAAGACTGTCTCAAAACACACACTTAGATCAGAATCAGTACTTCAGCTATCTTGTCAAAGGAAACCTTTTAACACATCTCCACAGGCTTATGTAGGGTTGAACCAGCACTCTGAGGATAACAGAGGAAGTAGGGCCACACACAGGCTGGCTGTACAGTGGCCTCTCCAGCCCCAACAACAGCTACTCCCTTACAGAATAGGCATTCATACCGATCATTTAAGTAATAGCAATGCCCCCTTAAGAATGTGAATAATAGTTTACCTGTTACTTGGAATACAAGTAAGGAGTCGATCACACTTTGGAAATGTATTGTGCAATAGTACACTGAGTTTTATAAGAGAAATCCAAATGGCCTTACACACAAGCTGATGAGGAAAAACAAACACTTCAACACCTCTCCTCACACTGAACCCAACCTTCTTCAGGAGCTGGACTGAATCCTTACTGTATATACTCCTTATACACTGAATTATGATGGCTGAGTATCCGTCCTCTCTACACAGTAAGTTCTCAGGTGTGGCACTGTCGGACTCGCATGGGTCTCTTCTTGCGCCCCCTCCATCCCTGTCTCTCCACTTTAACTCTGTTCCCAGACATCTTGAATTGAATTATTAAATGTACAAATAACTGTGATCTTTTCTTTCTTTACATCAATATCTGAACAAATTCCTTCTGTATGAGTGAAAACAATGTTTTTTTTTTTTTCCTTGCTATGATACTGTAAATTTTCTTCTTAAGGATAAACCTCATTTCGACCCTATGCACCACTGGATTTACCCTGGATTTCCTTCATCTTGTTTCCCATCTAATACATTGACTCCTGTTCTAGCTTCACTCTGTTACTGTGACAAACACCATGACCAAAAGCCACTCAAGGGAGGAAATGGTCTATTTCAGCTTACAGATCAGAGACCATCCTTGAGGGGAGTCAGGGCGGGAACTCCAGCAGGGACCCAGGCCGATTGCTATTCCACAGTGCATTAAGCAAGGAACTCACTCCCAGCCAGGAAAGCGCAGCAGACACCAAGGAGGAATACTGCTTGATGTCTTGCTTGCAGGCCCATGCTTAGCTAGCTTTCTTATTTGGTCCAGGACAACATGTCCAGGGGGATGGCACTGCCCACAGTGCATGGGCCCTCCAATAGCAATTGTCAATCAAGACAGCCCCCTCTCCCCCCTGACATGCCCGCAGATCAATCTTACCTAGGAAATCCTTCAACTGAGACCCACTTCTCAGGCGACTTTAAGTTGTGTTAATGATAGCTAAACCTTACTAGCAACTCACTTGTGCTCCTATTCGGTTTAAAAACAGACTAAAAACTGAACCGATGGGAACCAGTTACTGCCTCAAGAAAACTTCCACCCATGAACCTCCAGCGCCTACTGTCAACTCCACCATTTTGCTATGCACTCTGAACACCCTACACTCTTTAAAAATAACAATGCATCTCTGTTCATCTCTTTATATATATGATTATTTGAATAGTACTCCCTTCCCAACAAAGTCAGAGGCCCCCTCCGTCTATTTTGAGACTCCATCTATTTTGTGTCCGTGTAGTCCCATCTGCTAACAGAACATCTAAGAGAAGTGCTAGAGAGATACATTACTGCTGATGAGTGCCAGGTTTTACATCAATACACTTTATTCACATCCCGCCTCCGCAGATATGAATATAAATCTTTTTAGACTCTGATTGAAAATTGCTTTTCTTTTAAATCGATCTCTTTTCTAGAACTCCACTGTGTATATCTGCTGCTGCCAACTGGATTGCTACAGAAAACTGACCCCGGGGGAAATGAATGGTAAATATGAGCAGGGAAAGTCTTTCATCTTCCTCCAGTGAGGGTGAAATTAAAGTGCAGAGGTAGGTCACTTAGCAAGAAAATTGTCAAGAGACTACCACAGATTCTGCTGATTCGTCCTTTGTGGAAATAAAAATGGCGGAACTAGACTTGGAGGGGTTCTCACTTGCTATTTCTTTTTTTATGCTATCATAGAAAAGCCAGAAAAAGAGAAAGCTTTGAGACCAAAGGAGAATAAAACCAACCATGGCATCGATTATTCTGAAGCCCAGAAGCTTCTGCAAGGAAGTATTCTGACACCTAGTGAAACATGGACACAAGAAACAACTGTAATTTCACATTCTCCTTGGTTTTTATTGTGATTATTGCTATTGTGGAAAATTTCAAAGGCATGCAAGATATATACACGGCAGTATAATGGATCTCATCTTAAAGAGCCATCAAATCAAGGTTGACTTTGTTTTATGCAGATACATTTTAGAAATTCTTGACATCTGAGAAGTTATTTCTGTGGTCCTAAATTTGTGTGCCACAGGAAGTGTGTTGTGAGTTTTGAATTGTGAGCAGTTACAGCTGGAGACCATGATCCTCCTTGGTTTATTATTGTGCCTCAAATACTTGTACACAGGTAGATATCACTAGCTTCCCGTGATATCATCAATTTTAAACAGTGAAGTCTGCGTTTTTCAGTTCTCAGCTCTAATAGTATTAACTCACTTATTTTAAAGGAACATTCACTTTAGTCCTGGATGACTTTTTTTTTTTTTCCTGAGACTGTGAACAGTTTCTGGTTATCAGAATATATTGAAATAGATGGAGTCTTTAACTAAGATGATTTCATGTGAATTAAAATCTACTAATGGTTTATTGTGGAAAATAATGCCACCAACAAATTACTTACCGATATTAGCATAATGTTTCTTTTCTTGAGTATTTGTAGATAGGTCATACATGTCACCGTAGGCACGGGCAAGACGCCACAGAAACTCTGTTTCTTCACTAAACTGGAAAGACAGAATCACATACCTGACTGGCATAATTGCTTTCATTGTAGCTTAAAAGAGTTAGGCAGGTAAAATGGTATTTATAGATGACTGAATTCATATATATGGATTTTTAAACATTTTAAACCCAAATACTTATGGGTAAGAAATATGACCAAATATGATGTTATATTTGGATTGTAAATCAATTAATATTAAACAGAAACCAGATCCAACTGTGTAGTGGACAGCATCGACAGGCACCAGAGCCTACATAGTCTCTCTGGACTAGGGTACCTCTCTCTCATCAGCCTTTGTAAGTTATCTGCTGCTAGTATAATAAATAGCTTACTGAGCATTGTAGTAGTATTTGTAAATTGAAGTGCATATCCTCAAAAAAGACATTACAATATTTACCTAATTATAGGTATTTATATTTTTTTAAAAATCTTTTAAGGACAGATAATTCTTGCATATCTTTATAGAGCATAGTCTGATCTTTTGGTATATTTGTATGTTGTATGTTAATCAGTTAGGATTCTCAGGTCCTATACAGCGTGTTGGAGTTATAATATAGGCTTATATTTATTTCTCCCTGAGGTATCATGAGACCTTAGGTCCCTTTTGTTGTTGGTGACAGTGAGCCAAGGTTAGCTCTTCAAGTCCAACATGAAATACTGCAGAATGATTACTGATAGAAATAGCTTTAAAATACTGATAGATATTGTATTGATAGCACTATAAAAACCTTCAAATACAATTTCATTCTCTTCAGAAAAAGCATACTATATTGCATGGCATAATGTCTTATTCTTCATGTTATAAAACATGCATTACATATTAAAGTTAATCAAATCAAAGTTACTCTATAAAAGGCCGCTTCCTACTTTTGTGACCTAAGTAACTCAAATTTAAAAAATTACTCATATTACAAAAAAATACATCATTCTGTCACTGTGCTGTGAGTCAGTATTGCAGTCTCAATACGAGCTGAATAGGACGTAAGTAAAAAGTGCATGCACATGTTACTGTCCTGCAGCTCTTACCTTTTCTTTGTGGTCACAGAGTAGCTCAAAACTCTCCATTTTCTCAGACTCGTTTATCCGTAAATGGTCTACTTTCTGAAGGAGGACATCCAACTTCAGCTCCTCTATGTGTGTGTTAAAAGGCTTAGTGACTGGGAAACTCTGGTCTTCAGTGTCAGTGTTAGCGGTGATGTACCTATGATGGCAGAAACAACCACCAACTCCCTTTAGACTTCGGCACAATGGCCTGAGCAAGCCTTTGAAAACACAAGTCCAATCATTCCACTCTGTGATAGAAAGAAAGTGCCGTGACACCCACTGTCGCACAGAGAAAGGGTCCAAGAGCTGACTAGTTACAAGGACTTGCATGTTAATCCTAACAGTTCTCTGCTTTAACTTCTAACCAGCCTTCCTGGTCACAACTCTACCCTGGCCCTTTCAGCCTGCCACGCATGCTCCGACCTTCATCTTTTCCTGCTTTTCCCTCTCATGGAATGCTCTTTCTCCTAGACAGCAACATAATCTCTGTTCTTAAGTCTTTGCACCAATGAAACTGTCTTAGTGTGGCCCAGGCAGATCATTCTACTTAATGCTACAGCCCAACTCTTTCTCTTGATCGATTTTTTCCCTCCATAGCAATATTCTCTTTTATATGCTATAAATAATATAAACCCCATGACATGTGTTCTTTTTTTTCAGTGTTGGCTCCACTAGAATGCCTGCTTCTTAGTGGTAAGGCTCACGAACTGAAGATGTAAGTGCTCAAAATAGTGTCACATAGTGTGTAGTCACTGGATGTTGCTGAATAAATGGAGGAACTTAGCAGGCATGTAAAACTGTGTGTGTGTGTGTGTGTGTGTGTGTGTGTGTGTGTGTGTGTGTGTGTATTTTCATGCTCAGGTATTCATCTATAGTTGAACATGATGTGTTAATTTTGTATGTATGTGTGGAGGCCAGAGCAGACATCAGTTCTCTCTCTTAGTCACTCTCCACTTAGATATCTCCCAAAATTCATTTAAAATCAAGGGACCACTTGGTAGCCAAAACAATCTTGAAAAAAAATGAACAATGTTGGAGATCTCACGTTTCTCAATTTCAAATTTACACAAAAAATAGAATTAAAGCAGTGTGATATGAACATAAAGACAGACATATACAACCAACAAAACAGAACACAGAACCGAGAGTAAACCCACACAAGCCAAGTGAGCAAACCCACATAGAGCCAAGAGAGCAAACCCACACAGAACCAAGAGAGTAAACCCACACAGAGCCAAGAGAGCAAACCCACATAGAGCCAAGAGAGCAAACCCACACAAAACTTTACAGTCAAGTTATCTTGACATGGGTACCAAGTTACTTATTATATATATATATATATATATATATATATATATATATATATATACACACATATATTCTTTATAAAACCACTTGACTATAATGAACTCACAAGTGAAAACATCACATAGTTCAGTTAAGGCAGCCACTCAAGCGATTGCCTTGGGTCAGCTCAGTGAACTCCCATAGAGTCAGCTGAACGGCTATCTGAAGCCAGGGAGTTTTACTGATTGCTTCGCCCTCCACTACCAATCATATTTGTCTTCACTTATCTACCACAAAAATATTATGACAGAGTCGAGACTATAAAACAGTTATATTTTTATATTCCTTCGAATGATTCACTTGTCTTTTTGCCTGCTTTCTATCCTTCCTCAACATTCTATTTACGTTGTTTTGAAGAACCCTACTCATCAACGAAATGCAAATTAAGTCACTTGGAGATACTATCTCACTGTAGAAAAATGGCTGTCATCAAGAGACCTGAATGAAGGTTTGAGAGGATGTGGGAAGAGAGGACCCTTCACTCCGTGGGAGTGGAAGCACAGATACACACGGCCATTAGGGAAATGAGTTTGACATTTCCTCAAATTAAAGATATAACACCATATAACCAGGCTGTTCTACTCCTGTGCAGATACCAAGACCACCTGAGGAAGAAAGAACAGCATCTTTAACAAGTGGTGTTGGGAAAACTGCATTTTTATATGCAAATGGATCAATTTGGATATCACATGCCCCGGTGCTGGAGAGATGATCAGCAGTTAAGACTGCTTGCTGTACAATCATGAGTTTCAAAGTGCTGATGTCAGCAGCCATGCAACAAGCTAGGTTTTATGTGCACAGACATAAATAGATAAATACATCTTTAGAAAATTATATCCTTAGATGCTTAGTTAGCACCATAGCCAAAATAATAATAATAATAACAACTTCGAAACACACCAAAGACCTAACTACAAAACTAAACTATACAATTCTTAGAAAACGTGAGATAACGATCCATGCCACTGAATTAATAATTTCTTGACTACAATACCCAATGCATAGACAATGAGAGAAACATTTAAGACAGATGTGCAGCTCAGGACTATAACAAGATGTGAGACTATTTTATATCAAAGAACACAGCAAAGGAAAAATTCAACACCAAAATGTGGAGAAAATATTTCAACTCATATCTCTGATAAGAAATTAATATCCCCAATGTGTAAACAACTCCTAGAAGAGCAGCAAAACCAAAATGGATAATCTTATTTTTAAAAAAGGAGCAAGGGATTTGAATAGATTTTCTCCAAAGAAAACTACACCAAAAGATGATTGAAGCACAGATGAATATCTCTTCACGCCCATTAAAACAAAACAGATAGATGTTGACAAATTAAGGAAATAAGGAAATCCTGTGACTTCCTTGTAAGAATGTTAAAATTAGTGCAGATACCACAGAAAACATTAAAACAGTTCCTTAAAGAATTAAATATCAGATTACAATATAGTCTAGAAATTTTGGTATAGACTCAAAAACAATTTGAAGTAAGATCTTACCACATTCCCTGGTCATGTGACAGAGAAATCACTCTGCAACTGAGCTGGAAGCTTCCTCTGCCCTGGCTAACCCTCAGCTTGCTGGAAAGTGCTATGCAGATGCTTGGAGAGAATTGCCATTAATAGTTTTACTTGGCTATGAACCCTTCAGCACAATAAGAACTATTGGCCAGTTCAATAATAGCAAGTCTGTCAGGAAAGTCACCAACCCACTTTCTGACTGGTTTTGAAACCTGCTTCACAGGAGGGAATTCACATCTGGTACTATATAGGTCCAGCTGAAAGCCGATGGCTGGGAATGTCACAGTCCCTAGTAAGAAGGCTACTGATTGATGTCTTTTGGCTAACCAGACATGGAAGGCTGTCAAACTGCCCTCTAAATAACTATGCTTATGCCAATAGATTGATGGCACTGTCAGCTTTGCTCAGAAAAGGTTCTTTCTGCAGTAGCCAGCAGTAACTTCAGAGACCCCCAACTCTTCACATGGTGAGAATAAGCAACTGCTGAACGTTCAGCAGTAAATAGGGCATCTATGCCCCACCCCAAAAAACCTCTGGAAATATCACAAAAGCCCTAGAAGCAGGGGCTTCCAGTGTGGGATGCTAACTACAGGCTCTCATGGCTGATGTTCTCTGGTGCTGCAAAAGACCTGCACCAGGGTCCTTTCCCTCTCTAAGAATTTATACATTGTTAAAGTTTGATGGGCAAATATTTTCCTCAGTTGTATAGCTACTTTGTTCCTGTAAACAAATCCTCCTCGTTTTCCTACAGTAGCCATAATGAAACCCATTGAGTCATTTACAAAAAAGGGGGGGGGGAGACGTGAAATAAAAAGTGGGGATCTAGTTGAGAAAAGGGGATAAGAGTAAAGGGAAACAAGAGGGTAAGAGTAGATAGGACTAAGGTATCCTGTGTACACATAAAAACGTCATAGCGAAACTCCTTATTGTACATAATTGATATACGCTAACAAGACATTAAGAAGTAGCTCATAGAGCAACTGCACCCATGTGTACAGTGGAGTCACAAGTTCACACACAGAAGAAATCCAAATTATCCACCGACAGATGGACGCACCGGTGAAATGGGACTCATCCATCAAATGGGATGTAATTCAGCCTTAAAAAATTAAGAAAGGATATTTTGATATGTGCTACACAAACCTTTAATAACAGTATGCTAAGTAAAATAAGCCAGTCAGAGAAGACAAAAAAATTATACTTACATGAACTACTTAGCTAGCCAAAGTCATAGAAAGTAGACAGAAAAAGAACTAGAGAGTTATTATTTAGTTGGTATAGAACTTCAGTTTTACACGATGAAAAGTTCTGTGTGGGAATAAATGGTGGAGTTAGTCTCATAGTATTGTGGCTGTATTTAATACCTCTGAACCATACACCTCAAAATGGTTACAATGATACACTTCATGTCCATTCCAAGTAATAAATTTAAAATTAAAAAATAAATTTTAAGTATGTTAAGTATGAATAGAAACCCTTACATGTAAAAAATATTTCAGCCTAATGACGAGGGTTGGGGTTTCATTTTCCTATGATAAATAACTGAAAATACATGAGTACCCTTTTATGAACAAAGTCTAATTATACCTAAAATGTTTTTTAGTTGCTTACGTCATCTCTTATTTTTTTTAAAGAGTACTTATGTAACTTTTACCTACTGAAAAAGAGTAAAAAACTACTTCAAAAATACAGTCTTGAGAGGCCAATATGTACTTTTTATCTCTGATTCCATTCTCATTGTGTTTACAGATTTGTGTATATGCAAATATGTAATTAAATTATTAATCAAAATTTCTGGGTTATAGGCTAGTGAGATGGCTCAACGGATAAAGGGCTCTTGTCACCAAGCCTGATGACGAGTTTGACATCTGGGTCCTACATGGTAGAGAATCATCTCCCAAAGGCTGTCATCCACCATGGCATGTATATGCATCCCCCAAAATAAATGTAATTAAAAATCTGGGTTCTAAATAAGCTATATTTTCCTTTATATGCCATTACTTAATTTAATTCTTGTGTTAATGAAAACTTGTCAGTGTGATGTCTGTATGGCAATCTGATGAGGAAGAGCTGAGATGAATGGAAACGTATGAATCAGTCACCATTCCTACCGATTATATAGGGACACCACCTCTAGCCATTAGGATGACAGGAAGCACCATGATCTAAGGATGTACTATATCAGGTAACTTGCACATGAAAACTTAGTGTCATTTTTAGATCACGGTATATTACAATAAATCACTTAGGAAGTTAGGACTAGCTAGTCTCTGAACTGTAATCTGACAGAAGCCTAAAACATGAGATCATCTTTGGCTTCCACATTCTAATGATGTCCATAAATTTTCAAAGCCTCACACTATTACATTTACACTACAATGCAGAGATTACCATCCCCCCCCCCCCCACCCCGCTTCGGCAGAGCTGTGACATTTCCAAGAGAAATGAGTATCGGCTTCTAATGACTTTGGAGACTGATAGCTGGGAAAATTTCTGGTTTGAGCTGCCCTTGTCAGAGAAAGAAAAATTTAGGTGACCTTATTCCAGTCTTTTTAAGAGGTGGAGATGTAACTTTCCTTGGAGTTGAAGCGGCAATGCCTTCTTCAAAGGGGCCCGAGGTAACTTCAACAGTTAACCCACTGACATTTTTATATGATGAAGAAAAGCCATCATGGGGGAGGTTGGTGAAAGTTATGTTCTGTGGTAGACACTGTTCATTGTCACCTGGAGAGTAATTTGTACTGTGACTCTGAGGCCTGTGATGAAGGGCATCCTCCAGATCCTTACTTAGTTGGCCATGTTTTTGGCCATCAGCAACTGATACATTTACTTGACTGGAAGAAGAGAAGACAGTTGGAAGAGAAAAGTGAGATGATGCTAGGCTTGGTGGATAAGATGTTCTCTCAGTAGTCCGATGGCCTGGAGAAACAGCTTTTGTTTCCAAATTTGGAAAGTATTTATTGCCACGTTTGGGATCGAAGAAGCTTATCCGTTTTTGAGTATCAGTATTAGTTGACTTCTTAGGAAAGCTTTGAATTTCATTTGCATGAGACAGGTTCAGACCACCTGGTGGAGTATCACAGACAATGCTGCCCCTGTAAAAAGAAACTACACTTAGCTTGCCGGATGAAAAGCATCTCAGAGATCTAATGAAACCGATATCATCTGGAGATCTTCTGACGTTGGAAGCTATGTCTTCCTGAGAATCAAAGTTAACTCTGCTTTGCTCCCTCCATCTCCTTTGAAGTCTTGTCAGTAAATTATGTCGTCCTTTACAGAGAAATAAGTGACTGGATGAAGAAGATAATGTTCTACTTATCTTACATGTTGAAGAAGGGCGGCATGTTATGAAACTCAGAGATACTTTTGGTTGGAAAATGTAAGAGGATCCATGAGGCCTGCGTTGCGGAGTGACTAGATCTTCAGGATAGTTTGGTTGGGAGCTCTGATCCTCTTTCCAGCAGCTAGAGCGACAAAAGGACCAAATGAGGAAGAAAAAGCAGACAGGGAGCTGAATGGGGACCTACCAAGCTTTCTGAAGAGTAACTTCTACCATATTGACAGAAGCAATGGCTAATTAGAAAACGGGGCGGCTAAGACTAATGGCCACACGGATGTACCCCAAAGAATGTGTAGATAAGTAGATTATCTTCCTGTGTGAGCCTGCCCACTCTGCTAAAGCTTAGGGAGAGCTTAAGACTTGGAAGGTAGGCAGAAAGAAAAATAGAAGGAAACATGACATCATGCATAAGTCCCTAGAGAATTAGAACTCTCTCTCTCTCTCTCTCCCCCTCATACTATTTTTTTGAGACTATTAAACTACAGTATTTAAGGGAATTAACTAAAATAAATCTATATCCCATTGACTAATCATGCTTTAACGTATCCACCATGGATGAAGCAAAAAAAAAAAAAAAAAAATCCATCTGGGGTTGGATGCTTCAAATAAACAGTTCTGCAGTTACTGTGGGGCTTAGGGGCAATAACACAACACTACGTTTCTGAATTCTTTCAACACTTTACAGTGCACAAAACATGAAACACATGAAGTGTTCTTGTGTTTTATTTTGCTTTGTCTTTAAGGCATACCTTAAGCATTTTCCCATACTGAATTTAATCCAAATTCTTTCCCTTCTAGGCCATCATTCATAAGACGTAAAACTCCCTGTAGAGGTGGGAACAGGTCAGAAAACTGAAGACTTAAGTTGCATGTCGGACTACCGTGGCAACAACATAGAATGTGGTGGCAGAAGATTCTAGAATCTAATGACATTGGTTTAGAATAAAACTATTCTGTGGCTCACCTTTCTGAAGAGCTGAAGTTTTTATGGCTATGAAATATGTCCTCTGATTTCATTATGTTCAATGAGTCAGTTGACAAGTTTAGGGGTAAAAACACAGTTGAAGGAGATTTCACACACGATTCTGCACAGTTCTTTCCCTGAGACAGCCTCTCACCAGGAAACTTAGACATCCTCGGCCTCTTAATTCTTTCCTTCACTCGAATACTCTTTGTCCAATGTCTTTACATCTAGTGAAGTGGTAAGGAGACTCTTAAACACGTGTACTGATGACATATGCAGTGTGGAAGAAATGTTTAAGACATGGCAAATGTCATGTCCCTTGGTCCATGCACAACGGCAGGGAAGCACACCATTCTGATGTCTGGACCACAGGCGTAGATGAAAGAGATCTGCTATGTTTATTATCCTTTGAACGACTTATACCTATCAACTGTATGCTTAGCAGAGTTATAAGAAAAGAACCCTTTCCCCCTCTCAGTTTAGTCTCTAAAGTAGGTGTATATCTATTTAAAGCAGAAAACTTCCCCCACAAACACTTGATTTTGCTTCTCAATAGCCTGCCCACCTCCTTTACTTACTGTTCCCTCCAGGAAACCCTTGAATAGACTCCTTACAAGAGGCCTACAGTTCTTAGTTTGCAGCACACACCACTGCCAGGTCTGTGGTGTGACTTCATTCTACAGTAATTACAGAATTCATGATGGAATAGACAGGATGCAAAGCACCTGCTTGTATCATCTCAGTTAAGGCTAAAAGCAAGAAGACACAGATATTATTAACTACATTTTAATTAAAATGTTTTCACTTATCATTATTGTGTGTTTGTCTGAGGATGGGAGTGTGCAAGGCATCATGGCTTGCATGGGGAAGTCACAGACAACTTTTGGGAGTCAGATCTCTCTCAGGGATTGAACACACGTTGTTGGGTTTGTGAGGCAAAGGCTCTGAGCCATCTCACTGGCCCCAGCTACATTTTAAGAAAAGAATTCAGGTTTGGAGAAGTGATGTCCTCTATGTAGTCAAAGCTGAGCCAGGATGCATACTTGCATAGGAATGATGAAGGCATAGGGTCTTATTGCTGCTCTGGAAATCTCATTCTTCCTGCTGCTTCGTTCCGGGGTGGGGTGGTTTGATTGTGCACTCTCACCTCAACACACGCTTGTTTGAGCAGTTCTTGGTGTCCTTTGCAGGCTCATTTGCCCCTACTCACCCCAGCAGCACCGGTTCTAGAAGGCTATGCCTACTACCCTCTTTTCTCTTCCCACACTACGTGTTTACTTGAGTGACAACACCATTCCTACAGAACCTGGGCTTTGCAAGCACACTTCTGGAATGGCCAACAATGGAATAACTTCTCAACTCTGCATCAGTCTCTTTTCACAGTGGCAGGTGAGTAGGTGCTCACGGGGGTAAATGGCTTCACTTTCTCAGCACGTCCTTGTCCATGCCAGGAGGGCCTCGCACCTGATTACACAGAGTGCCAAGCACTTGAAAAGTTTTGTGTGGTTCTTCACCTTTGGGGCTCTGGTTAAAATGACTGAGAACATTCCTCTTCGACATCCTGCTTCATCTTAAAGAAAAGTGGTTGGATTACAAGACTGTTCTCAGCTGTGCTCCCAGAGTTCAAACAGTGCCTAGTACAGAGTAGACACACAGTAAATAGGAGGGATGCCTGCTGTATTTTATCTTTTTCTCTCTATCCCCTCCCCTCTCCCTTTTTCTGACTTTCTCCTTCGTGGAAATAAAGGCCTATTTGAAAAAAGATGAGAATATGCTCAATATTCCTAATGTTCAGGAAAATGCAAATTTGAAAATTATTAGTTAACAATTCATCTTCATAAATTTGCCTAAAATTAAAAAATCTGACAGTACAAGTATGGGACAATAGGCATTCTCATAGTGTCAGGTTGTGCACTGGCAGTACTTTAAAGACTTACTAATATGCATACAAGCAATACATGCAGTCTCTAAGTCAGCACTTCAAACACAGGCTTTACAGAACTACTTCTGCGTGTGACTAAGGAATTACAAGAGCATTCACTGAAGCATGATTTAGAGGAGCAAACGATATATCCTATTGTGGGATATTCCGATTGCATTCTGACATTCCCGAGACTGCCAACAAAGTTTACCTTGAATCAGAGGGAAGAACTAGCTACTAGCTGATCAGAATTAGAAATAGTGTTTTTGGAGGACCCAGGGCATACAGAAAGACATGGGGAGTAGCAGGGAGGGCCTCCGAAAGGTCTGTGGGCCCCTTTGGATCAAATAAAGAGAGAGAGGAGGTCATGGGTCACTTCTCCGAAGCGTCTTTGATCAATCAGATTTCTACCCTGATATCTGACTCTCTAGTTTTATTTAATAATAGAACAATATAAGTAATTGCTTCAATATCCCATCACTAGAATATAGTACCACATTTTAAAAAGAAACATGTTTACACGCACCAGCATGGAAAGGCCTCAAAACAGAGAAAAGCATGAAACAAAAACTTTAAAGAACAATACATCACATAATGTCCTTTCTGTAAATTCTAGGAACAAAACACCATTTATTCCTCGTATATAGGAACACATACATGTTGAAGAAATCCTGAAACTGTCCAAGATTGCATGCAGGTTAAGATAATGGCTGTCTCCTAAGGAAAAGACTTCAATTACAATGTTACATTTTTAATAGATCTAAAAAAAAAAAATAGCATTTTCTAACTAACAGCTTCCAAGGCTAAAGGATCACCATTATAATCAGCCTCTGAGTCTTTGCCTGGAAGCCTCGACCTGAATTTCCACAGGAGGAAATACCTGTGAGAGTAGAAGTACCGCCAGCCAACCAACCAACCAGACAACCCCACAAAGGCAAGACCTGTACTTCAGTTCACCAAGTTAAAGGCTTCCCCAGCAGTCTTTAGAAGCTGGGGCCCAGCAGCGGCCCCACGTACACCATCATTTTGTTATTCCCTAGTTAGCACAACCTGGCATATGCCTTGCACTTTACAAGTTCTCTCCTGGGGCCTCTGAAGTGCTTGTGGTAGCCCAAGAATGCCTGATGGAAATTGGTTGAGATCAGGCAAGTTCTAGAGGGGCAGAGATGGCCTAGGGAGGAGGCTAGCTTACAGATATTTATCTACAAAGGCATGATACATCTTTTTCTATCTCATTCAAAAATAATAATTTAATTTAAAAAATTTTGTTTTGCTTAAAAATCTTTTCTGAAGTAGTGTTAAATAGGAAAGGTTTCTTCCCGTTTGTTTGGTGTAGAGGCATTTACTACAGTGTAGTCTTGTGGTTTATTGTATCTACCTTGTATGCTATTGCTAACAAAAAACACCCGTGGCCTAGCAAGTGGAGGCACTGTATCACTCTGTCTTAAAGTTTGGATATATCCATACTGGTTATAGTTTTCACAAATCCTCCTTGAATTCACTTTCACTGCATACTTATCCCAATATTTGGAGTTTAATTAAATCTTGTAATTATCTTTTTATCTGTCCTGAAACTGAGCAAGGGCTGCTTCTCTTTCTAGAATGTTTGACTTTCTTGAGCAAGCGGGCTTAAGTTCATCAAGATAGGGTTTTAAGAATACAAGCCACTTGCCACCTTAGCCTGAACCACATCAGGCTTCCGGGTTTCCTTCCAGTCTTTAGCTCTGTGAAGGGACTTCCTGTCTGTGAAGAGACAGCTCAAACCTCACCTGGGATTCCTGATGAAAGATGTCCATGCAGGCAGGATAACCTGGTTGGTCTTCTGTACCTCTTAGTGATGCCCCATATTATGGGAGATTTCTCATCACTACCCTACTTAGCTGCTCATAATTATCCTCACGGAAATTCCCAGGTCTGTTTTCTGACTCACACTTCCCAATGTACCTCAGATGCTCTCTAAACATTCCACTTGCCCATTTTAAAACCAGTCTAAGAAATTTGTTACTGCTCAGAAGCACTGAGTTCTTAGATTTGATCATTTACTCTGGCATCTGTGGGTTTTTTCCCTACCAAAAGAACTTCAAAGTCATTCTCCTAACACACAAAAAGATGCTTGACAACCCAGCACTGATGTCTTAGCACTTGACTGACTTCTTATGCTTGTCTTCAGATGCCCTCTCCCAATTCTACAGAAAGTGTGCAGCTCACCCACTCACCTCGACATTCTTACTGGCACCTACTCTGTGAAAGCACAAAGGTAAGGTGTCATGGAGACAGCAGGATCTTCACCCTCTAGGATGCCAGACTATATCACATTCAGTACAGATCTTTAAAAAACAAACAAAAACCTGGCTGTTTTGTTCTTCAAAAACACTACCCAGGGCCAATGTACTGAATTCAGACGATCTGTTTCCTAACTAAGGGAATATCTGTTCTTAGTGCTAGAATTCAGGATATTAATGCATATAGAAATGAAACAAAATCACTTGTATCTCCTCTAAACTTCCTAGACCTGAAATAAAGTTCAGTAGCTCTTAGTTCCAAGTGGGACATTTAATTACATGAAATAAAATTATAATTATAATGAGTTAAAATTATAAGTCTCTTTCCTCAGTTGTACCAGTCTACACTTTAAGGGCCTAATAGTCACACATGGCTAGTGGCTACTATGTGGGGCAGCATAGATATAGTCAACTTGAAACATCAAACAAAGTCTACTGAACCACACTGATCTATGGAGTTTATAGATAAAAGCCACACATTGATCACATTATAAAATTGGTAATCCATCTTGGCAAATGATAACTGTCTTCTCCAGCTCTTACATGATGCTACTTACTACTGCTTACTGTTAATAAACACATTAGGAAATAAGTTATCTATTCTGAAAATTAATGACTGTCTTCCTCAACTCTAACACGATGTTCCTATCTATCTATCATCTATCTGTCTGTCTGTCTATCCATCCATCCCATCTATCTACCTATTATCTATAAATCATCTATCTATTCATCCATCCATCCATCTATCCATTTTGTCAATGTGATCTAAGCTATCTAATGTTATATTTATGTTAAATTATAATCTAAGGCAAAACAATCATTGCTTTTCATTTCCTTTCAGAGCAGAACACGTGTGAATAGCTATCTATGTAACAGCAATAACGTGATAATCATTTTGACAGGGGAGCATAAAGGACTTACCCTCCTTCACTTTCTGCTTCCTCTGAGCTGTTACTCGGTGCTGAACTTTGACCTGTGGTCAGCCTTTTTTTCCTAGCTCTGTGCTGAGGACTGACCTTATGACCTGTTACTTTTCCTCCAAGTTCCTCCTGTAGATAATCTTCCAGCTTTGGAATCATTTCTTTCAGAGACCTGATTTGTTCCTTCAGCTCTTCCATGCCGGTCAGTAATTCATTTAACTTTTCCAGTATCTGGAGCTGCCTTCTTTGAAAGACCACTGATGCTCCTTGGTCACTCTGTGTTTCATCTTGCAAAGTTACCGAATCAAATTTTCTACCCAGGGAAAGAAATTTAGGCAAATTCATTGTTGCCTTTGGCTTATGGACCTTGTGGTACCATAAGGCCAGCAAGCTGATTCCGGCTGTTCCCACCATGACGCCAAGGATCAGTTCTTTGTTTGTGGAATGATGCATTTCTTGGCTTTTATTTCTAAAATTAAAAAAAGCAAAAATGTAAATAAACGTTTCTCTCTTCAGGATAAAAATATTGATGCTTCTTCAATCAATAAAAGACAATCCCTTGTCGTCCCAAAGGCTGACAAATCATAAATTAACTACACTATGAGTAAGTGTCTCTTTAACTCATACCTCATGACAAATACTTGTTTAAGGCTACTTCTGAAATCTAGTGTGAAATACTGACTTTAATTCTAAATTTATACTCTCCACAATCAACCTGAAGTTTACTCTTTAACTTTAAAGGGCTTGATAAATAAGCATCATCAGCCAGAAAGAAGTATTTAAGAGTTCAAGTTGACCTTATTTTCTCTATTTTTTAAATGCAATTATTGTGCTGGGTTTCTTATCTTAGTTCATCATCAAAGGCCAAGATGAGGCTATTTGCTCACACTAGGACATAATATTACAGTGATTCATGATTATTTTTTTTTTAAGTTTGGGCGTTAGCGATATAAAGTATAAACAACGGCTTTGATAAGATCATAACTCATCTCATCTCTGTTCATTCAACTAGAAAGCCCGTAAGACATATGCAGAGTTCATCTTTCTTTTGACCCAGAATTCCTTTGCTTATTACATTTTCACTTTGAGATCTTCATGCTTTTGAGTCTAAATTTTCACTTCTTTTAAAAGCAATTTCTTTGACTCCACACCTTTCACCTCTTTTTTTCATTGAAGGCACAAAATATAGCCTGTCTCATTCCATATCAACTCAGCTACTCTGATGAGATGTATGATTGTTTATCTAAAGTCAGAAGATGATTAAATGAAGACACTGGTATATTCCCCTCCTCTTCTGAGATGGTGAAACAGAAATAAGTAGATAATACCACAAGCTTTTGTAAAGACATGCACTAAAACTTTAAAAAAAATATACTTAGAAGTTCCTAAACTTGATTTTCCTTTGATGCTCTCTATCAGACATATATTTGTGTTCAAGTTTGCTAACAACTTGGGAGAAATAGTTATCAGCTGTCCACATTAGGAACAGATTGTTAAAGCATTGATAACTATAACCCTGACCAAACAGAAAGAAGTAAATCCTGTAGGGACTCCTCCATCTCATCTGGAAGTAACTTCTGGACAACGGGGGGAAAAAAGAGAGAGATAAACAAACAACTTTGTAGTCTCACTGAACTGAATAAATAATTTTAGGGTCCATAGACATTAAAGTATCTAGAATTTATGTGCCAGAGAATAGAGGATAAGGGAAGTATGTCTAAAAAATAGAAAGTTAAATTCCACGGGACTGGCAAAGAATAACCTCAAGGGCAATCACAATTTTGAGGAAGCTATGGGTTAAATTGGTGGCAAAGATTACATAGAACTGATCAGCATTCAAGTTGCTGAGAAGGCTTACAGACTATGTGAAGTTTTCAGCAGAGATCTCAGGGGTAATGTGTCGGTAGAAAGGCTTAAGAAACCTTAGAGTTAAGGTTGTTTAGGCTCTCTCCAAAATAGACTAAAAATAAGGTTCCAAAGTATTAAATTGATTCATAAGTAATTTAACTGGCATGAAGATAAAAGTGCTTAATCCTGGTGTGAAATCCAGGGAAGAAATACTAGACAGACATCAATTTTGAATTAGGTTGTACACCTGAAATCTTACAGGAAAAAAATGCAGAATTCAACAACATTAAGCAACAAATTTTCAGACATGCACAGAAGCCAGAGGATGCCAAAGATGATGTAATCAGCAAACAGAGTCCTTGAAACAATTATTTAAAATATTCGCCATTTATTAAAAATAAATCAAGATAGTGCCATACTATAAATGCAAAAATAAATTCACAGTAGAGATAGACATGAGGAGAGAAGAGAAAAAAGAAGCTTTGAGCCAGACTGAAATTTCTAGGAATGGAAAAATAAAATCTCTGAAAAAAAGTCTCATGAAATGGAATTGATAGATTGGGGCGGGGGGCACCGTGGAACAACCAAAAGCAGTGTACTTGAGACAGCAATAAAACCCATCCCTAAATGAAGGCCTAACAGAATAAACAAAGAAGCAGGTCAACGGGTGTCATGACCAGCCTCAGACTGACGGAGGGCAGGAAGCAAAAAGGTGACGGAACAATTCTCCAAGTAAACAAATGTCAACATAAACAAGAAGAGTAAGCAAAACAACCACAGTGCACTACGATTATGCTGAGAAAAATAAGTGGGAAAGAAAGCCGGGAGGGAGGGGGGAGGGAGAGGGACAAGGGTTATCTGTGCTGTGTCCCTAGGAGCCATTCAAATAAGAAGATGAAATGACATCTGTAAAGTGCTTGGGTGGGTAGGACAACACTTCAAAGGAGGGGAGAGTCCAAAGTTTGGGACAGAAAACCATACAGGTATAGATAAACTGTGGTGTGTGTGTGTGTGTTTGGTGTGTGTGTGTGCTTGGTGTGTGTTTAGTGTGTCTCTGTGTGTGTTAGGTATGTGTGTATGTATGAATGCTTGGTATGTGTTTAGTGTGTCTATGTGTGTGCTTGGTGTGTTTGTGTGCGCTTGATGCATGTGTGTATGTGTTAGGGTGTGTGTGTGTTAGGTATGTGTATGTGTTAGTTGTGTGTGTGTGTGTTAGGTGTGTGTGTTAGGTGTGTGTGTGTTAGGTGTATGTGTGTGTTAGGTGTGTGTTGTTGGGGGATAAAATGCAATACTAATGTCCTTAGTATTCCTTTGGACATTCACTTAGTCCAAAGGAAGACATACTGGCCTAAGGGATGAGTAAATGAAAAAGCATGACAGTTATCTAGAGAGATGGCGGCAAAAGGTCAAGAAAACTATTTTTCAACATGAAAGATCCGGTTAAAAAGCAAAGCTGGAAAAGGAGAAGAAAGGGTAGAGAACCGTACAACTATAAACAAGAAGGCCAAGGAGGCGGCCTCCAGTGCCTGAGCACAGACCACTCATGCATAGTAACGACAGAAGAGGCACATTACCTTCGCAGAAATTCAGGTGAAATGGGGAGATGTAGGATTCTACGAAAGTTCTCTTTGATGGCTTCTTGTCCCAAAGCCAGGGCAGAAATACTAGATAGACATCAATTTTGAATTAGGTTGTACACCTGAAATCTTGCATGCTATGGCTAGAACCTTATATATTCTACATGTTCTACCCAGGTACTATTGTTTCCTGTATGCTACATAATGCTTTAAATTTTCTATGGAAGGGGTGGGGGAGACACAGTAAGAATCTATTTCTTTTTCAGATTTTTATTATTGTTGTTTATTTTTACTCTTTTGTGGGACCCACCAAATAAAATCACATATGGAGGCTTATTCTTAATTATAAATGCCCGGCCTTAGCTTGGCTTGTTTCTTGCCAGCTTTCCTTAACTTAAATGACCCCATCTATCTTTTGCATCTGGGCTTTTACTTTTCTATTCCTATATACCATTCTTTGTTTCTTACTCCATAGCTTGCTGTGTAGCTGGGTGGCTGCCCCTGGAGTCCTCCTCCTTCTCTGGCTACTTCCTTTTCCCCCAGATTTCTCCTATTTATACTCTCTGTCTGTTTGCCCTGCCTATCTCTCTCTCTCCTGCCTTGCTATCGGTCAGTTCAGTTCTTTATTAGACCATCAGGTGTTTTAGACAGGTAAAGTAACACAGCTTCACAGAGTTAAACAAATGCAACATAAACAAAAGTAACATATCATAAAATAATATCTTATAATAACATATTATAATTTAGATGGATCAATGGGTAAAGATACTTGTCATCCAGTCCAATGACCTGAGTTCAATCCCCAAAACCCCATGGCAAAGAAAAAGAACCAATTCCTGAAAGGCATGAACACACACACACACACACACACACACACACACACACACACACACACACTAAATAAAAGTTAAAAAAAAAAAAGTAAAGTAAAGTCCTATTATGTTATACTATATGCATGTACAACAGCTAACTATCCAGTTTGGATGCTCTATCTCATAAAAAAAGTCTTTCAGAAATTAACAACAGCCGACTTTAAGGGCTGTAATGGACAAGGTTGTTGATAATTACTATTGTTTAGCTCCATCAAATGTTATACTATATCATAAAACTAAATCACCTCAAAATATTACCATAAAAAAGCAATAGAAATAAAGAAGCTACTACTTACCTATGACATACATTTATATTAGAGGTAAATCATGCATCAAAGTTGATCACCATCAGGCATGGTTTGTTTCTGTTTTTTACTGATTAATAAAAATACTAGGGCTGGGGAACAGTTCAATAGTACAACTCTTACTTAGTATATATGAGGCTCAGCATCAGATCTGAAACAACACTCATTCTCTGCCCCGGGCCCCCCAAACACAATAACAAAGAACATCCACAGGCCCATCTTAAAGTCTAGCACAAGGAATTTTTCATGATGACTTAGTCCTTTGGCCCTGTCCTGCCAGAGCAGCCTTGAACTTTACATTATGAAACATACACATATGAAAGCCTTTCCTCTCCCTCCCTCTCTCTCTTCCTTTCTTCAGTTAACAAATAAACAGAAGTGAAAGCCTGACGAAGAGAAAGACTTTATCCCCAAGACGGACCCGGTTTAAACACATGAGAAACAGCCGAACTTCTACCTTTCTTTGGGTACTACTCGGGGCTCCAAATTATCTTTTTGAGGGAGTTCGAAACAGTAACGCCATTATTATTTTTCAGACAAACAAACGGCTGTCATTTACCCAGAGCGCTATCTGATTACAGAAGTGATAAAGATTATCCCTGGGTTCCTGTTTCCTAAATCTTAGAGACATCTAGCTGCATGCAGAATCAGAAAGCATCACGCAAGGACAGGAGGGAGAATGCTGACCAAAGCAGAGACGTTCAGAGGTGAAATGAGACATCAAAACTCTGAAAATCGACAGAGAAAAGACAGAATCAAGAGTCAGCATTTGTTTAAAAGTCTCACCATTAGGAAGAGACAGGTGCTTGAGTTTATGCTAAAATGCGCTTCTATATTAATAGTCTGAAAAATAACAGTGAACAAAAATAGTGTGGTACAAACAAGAAGTAAATCAGTGTGTGTTTTTGTGCCAAAATTCTGAGAAATGACACTGAGGAAAGAGAGGACCAAAGTTGTAAATAAGAATCCATGCTTGCCTACAGTATAATGTAAAAGGCTGTATAAAGTGTTTTTATACGTTTCCTTATAGTAGTATATTTTTGTACCAAGTATGGATAAAGCAATTAAAATTTATTGAGTAGACCTTACAATTTAAGATGCAAAATTTGCATTTCAGATGCAAAAAAATAACTACACTCCCAGCTGTGAATCATTTATGATGGAAAATTATAGGCATTATGTTTGTATAAATTACCTAAAATTAATATGGCACATGATCAATGGTTATTAGCTGAGAATCTCCTAGAGAAACAATGCTGGTGAACTGATGACATGATGACTTCCAAGAAAAGTAGGTTATAAAATGGTTTTAAAAGAAAAATTTCATGTTTATGTGCTAGTTTTCATCTCTGGATATTAAAATTATGTTCTCGATATAACTAGAATGTTTAGAGTGAGGTCCTAAGTAGCACTCATACCAATTCAGCTGATCCTTGGGGTTGAGGAAAGCCATAAAACGCTGTAACCCACAAACCGGAGAAAGAAAAAATTACCAAGAAGGTTAAGAAATACTATAGGTTACAAATCAGCTTCAAGTTTTCAAAGGAAGCATTCTGACCCCTTGGGGTGAAAATTAACCAGACTGTACAGCGATGCAAAACCCCCAAAACTTTCCAATTGAATTATAACACTCATATATTACCAGATTTCCAAGCCTCCCCTTATCTATAAATTTGGGTTCCCTTAGAACTCAGCTTATTTGCAAATGTTAGTGCGGTTAGTCTGATTTCCATGTTTGCATAAAATAAGCAGAGAATCCAATTGTTTTTTTCGTGCGGGGAGCACGCAAAGAGGACAAGATTGGCGCCAGGCTGAGGCGGGTGCAGAGGCGCGGTGCCCGCTTCGGTGGTCGCCCGGGCCAGGGGTCACGCTGCCACCCCTCCACAATACCGGCTCCCCAAGACTGTGCCAAGGCAGCCCGCAGCCGCGGGGTCAACAGGCGCCAGCCCATGACCCGGAAGTGAAACAGTCGCCGGAAGTGCCGCTGCCTTCTTCCACACGCCCCCCGGGTCGACGGAGCGATCCGGGCTGTCGCCCCCATCCCGGTTTGGTACTCACCTGGGGTGCGCGGGGAGGGCTTCTTTGTGACCGGAGCCGGGGAGACCGGGGCCCGCGGGCGGACGAGCAGGGAAGGGACAGCGGACTGGAGTCCCGGAGTCCGCGGGTCCCGAAGTCCGGCCCCGCGGCCTTCGCGTCTGACCCAGAAAGCAAGCAGAGGCGCCGGGGGGAGGAGCCGCTAGAGGCCCCGGGCTCCCGCCTCCTCCCGCCGGCGCTTCTCAGCCTCGGGCTCCGGGCCTGTTTTTCACCGGGGGAAAGCTGAGCCCTGCGAGCGTAAGCAGGCTGGCTCGGAGGTCGCCGATCCCCCTCTACCCTGCGTGCGCCTGGCCCATCGCTGCCACCCATCGCTTCCAAGTCCTGTCACTCTTAGCTAACTTTTTTTTTTTTCTTTACTTTTGAACCTTCCATGCTAGTCAAACGCAGACCTTGTACAAATTTCTAGGTTTTCCTGTCTTCAACTCACATTGCTTTTTAATGATCAAGATTACCAGCCTCTTTGGCTCTCCACTGTTTTGAGTTGCCTTTTGTTTGAAACCAGCCTTAGGTGAATGGCGTGGAAGGTTTTGGCCGGTTTCACATTCTGCGGTTCAGATAATGAGGATTCTGCCAAACTTTTAAAAAACTGCTCACACATCGCTCTCACATGGAACATGATTGGCTTAAACTTTGGCATGTTGAGGACGATCTGAATCACTAAAGTCCCCACCATGTACTGAAGAGAATTAAAAATGGTTACACTTCTGTACAAAGGATTAAGGCTGATTGCACAATATACTATTTACTGAAGGGAATTGGAGACTTTTGCAGTTTTACATTACAGAATTTTTGTTTTGTTTTAATCAAGTTCGTTGAAGCCTGGCCACGGCCATTTTGTTGAAAGGTAATTTTATCAAAAATACAGAGTGTTGCAGCTAAAGGGATGGCTCTGGCAGAGGTCCCAGCTCATCCACATAAGACAGGTCACAACAGTTGGTAACTCTAGCCCCAGGGCATCTGCACACAGACACACCTACCCTTTAAGAAGTAGAGATCAGATTGATACTTTACTCTTCATATTCAAACACACACACACACCCTTTAAAAAGTAGAGATCACACTGATACTTTACTCTTCATATCCAAAATAGTTAATAACTACTTTTACCCATTGTGATTTGTAAAGATATTACACTCTAATGCAAATTGCCTTATTTAATCATAATAAACCTGTCTTAGAGGTTATTTTTTTCTTCCTTATGAAGATGTGGGTAGAGGAGAAACTTTATTCTTAGTAATGCAAACACAAACAAACAAACAAAAAGAACCTTCCCAGGAGCCCATTAAGTTCATGGGTGCATCCTGGCACACAGCTCAAAAGTTTGATAAAGGGCTGTGGGCTGAGAGCTACCAAGTCAGCTAGAAGAGGATGGCAGGGGCAGGGTTAGCTTGGGGTACTGACTTAATTTTTCTGTTCAGAAATGGGGTAGACTAGTTCTGTGTTCCTAACACCTGTTCCCACTAGCCTACAATGCCTTTGATTTATTCTTTAAAGTGGTAAAATGATCTGAGATGTAGAAAATTATAGGTATTAATTTGACAGTTACATTTAATTTCAAATTGGGAGATAATGCGTTGGCTAGGCAATGTTAGGATAACATTAAAAAGGTAACTTTTACCACACCTCCTAGAACTGTTTGATTTTTTTAAAAAAGCATCTGGAAGACAATCAGCAAGCACCCTGAATCTCATAGTGGCTGCTGTCCATCATGGTCAGTACAGCAATTCTGATCACTTGGCACCAGTGTTTACCTTCTCTTCCTAAGGTGTCTCCACCTCCTCGGCTAGATTTTCCACGCTGCTTCCACCAGTCATTAGCCTCTTTAGACAAACCACCCCATTACCTCTATAAACCGTATTCTTTACATACTGGAACACCCGGTTCCTTGCCTTTTGTGTAAAGCAAATCCATGGACTTAAATCTCTTTTCCTTGAGAAGCTATCCGACACATTTTCCTTGTCCCTAAGGATCCATTCATGCATTAAACTTGGTGAAAGGACAGAGTTTAAGGAAGGTAGCCTTTGTCTCCCAGGGCCTGGCACAGCATGCACTTCTTATAGTTCTTTTTGAAAACATGTTGGAAGCACTTTAAAAGCAGTACGCACACTTGCAGGGGATCATTTACAAAATTTCCAGTTCTTAATATAATATAAATATGTCACTGGTTTGTATTTTTGTTTCTTAGGTTTTATCTTAGTAGTTTTATTTTCTGAAAATACTGAAAAAAGGAAGTTTTAATTCTGCAACGGATATCAGTATATCATATTGTTAACTGCTCTATGGGTTTCCTGATCAATTAGTTCCAGTTCCTTAATCACCTGTGACATTGTCCAGTGAATAGACCATTGAGGGAAATGAACTGTTTTGTTAGAAGACAGTTAGGTGCACTGTCTCTTATTCTCTTGGCCTGATACACTTTTCATTTTGTTAGTATTGTGAAGCTCAAGCATTGATAACAGCTATTATAACTCATATCCATGGTTTTCCCTTCACATTTAAAAAGTCTGCAGTCTGAACTTCACTTTAAACAGCACGAACTGTAACTATCAAAGCACAGTTATGAAGTCCCCAAATCTAATTTGAAAACAACCTTCATTTCTAGGCTGGCTTGCAGGGAATACTTCAAATACTTCTCACTGCAAAAGAAAACATCTGTTGAATCTTATGCCCAGTTTTTTGGCTTCATTCTTTTAAAGACTTGCTGATTTTTTATTCGTTCTTTGTGGATGTTTTGCCTGAATGTATGTCTGTGTATATAGTGTGTGTGCATTGCCCATAGAGGCTAGAGGAAGGGATTGAATCCCCTGGGACTGGAGTTACCCACTATTTAGGGTTCAGTCTTCACTGCTTTTGTTGGAAGAGGAACTGAACTCTTATCTCTTGAATGTTTAACTCATGAAGGGTAACCTTCCAGGCTTAGCACTATAAGCCGCAGGATGTAAAACTGGCCTGCTTGCCCTGTTTAGATTATATTAGGAATGAAGCTTTGGGGGGGGGGAGGAAAAATAGTAATGTGTCCAATTAAATAGTTGTTTAATAGTTTTTTAGTGTATCTCTAAGACACCAAAAAATTACAAAAGAAAAATTCCTGAAACCATAACTGTGGTTTAAATATGTGCATGGTTATAGTTGTTAAATACTTTCATAAGGCTAATTAATGAATGAAAGAAATTATTATTTACTTAAATACAGCAAAATAGTTGCCCACTATTCCTGTACTGAAAGAATACATTTTAAGTAAGCATGAATGACAAGTTTCCAATATACATACAGACATGCATACATTACTTAGAAACTGAAAACTGAGTCAATTTATTGAAAAATGTAACTGCCTAATTAAGATATTGAATTCTTATTATAAACTTTCTATTTTCACATGGAAAACTACTTTTGTTCAATAATAATAAAAGGTGTTCTCAGAAAGTTAGGAACAGTACCTGCCTGGATTGATGCTAGCCTTACTAGTGGCCGATATGAGTTTTTCTAGGCTAATCCACAGAGTTTCTTCACACACTGAAGATGTTTTGAGTCATATCCTTGCATGGATTCAGAACATTCTAAAGGGAGAATAAAGCAGCTCTAAGAAGAGTAGCTTAGCCCCCTTCATTCTTTCATACTGAGAGATAATGTTGAAGGACGTCCTTCGTAAGCAAGGTCAATTTCATCATTTGTCTAGAACCAAAGCTGAGTATTTGTCAGAGAAAGTAATGTTAAGACTACATGTGAATGAAAATGTCCACTTACACTAAGTAGAACAAAAGATGCCTTTTTACTAACCTTTGACTAGTGAAGAGATTGTTTAATATTCTACGGCAAAACTGTGAAAACACTCTTTTTGTAACTCCCCTAACCTCAGCTTATGAAAAGAAAAGTGATTTCTCCTTTAAGAGCAGATGTCCTTCACGAAATTGTTTAGGAGATAGGGGAAAAAACAAAATATCTTGCTACATAAATCTACAAACAGCTCAGTAAGGATACAATGGAGACTCATTAACTAGTCAACCATTAAAGCATTTTGTTTTAACAACGTACAGTATAACATGCAGAAAGTTGAACAAGAAAGACTAAATATTAGGGGATGCGAAGAACTGAATGCAAGTAATGGGCATGAGCATGAGAAAGGATATTGTTTTTCCAGCTCTAACTCTGCCATGGAGTTTTGTTGTTGGTAGATAAGCACATAAAAATATGTGTGATGGTCAAAGAGCGAAAGCCAGTGTAGAGCTCCACAGCTTCAGAATGCCTTTCCTAATTATATAGTTAACTGACATGTAGAGGCTTGGGGTCTGGTAATTTCAGTTGTGTAATTTTTTTTATTTGTGTCTTTTTTTTAAACTAATAAGGTTAAAAAACTTGTAAACTTATAATGCCATGTTTGTCGTTATAATTAATATGCCTATTTGGACTCACATCCAGAGTTGTGAATCTAGGAAATGATGAGAACTGAGAACTACCAGTGCAACAATTTCAGAAGGAAGTCTGAATCATAAAGTAACTGACAACCCATATGAATTCCAGTCCAATACAACTGTAGATTGTTCAAAACAGGAGACACAAATTATTAAAATTATGCCACAAATGCTGGTTAGTTTCTTTAAGAAATCATAAAATCCTTTATAACCTATATGATCCAAGATTTTTTCTGCATTCTAACTGAGCACTGATGTCAGGAAATCACTTATGTGTGTGCAGTGGCCTTGCCTGATCCCACTTAGAAAAATAAGATGGTGGTGGTAGCAGCTGGTAATTGTCCCGTTACCAAGGGAGAGAGAACTGCTTTCTGTCTCTGTGGCATCTACTTAGCAGCTGGTACAGACAGAAGTCTTCCTTGTGCCAATCACAGGCTCTGCCAGGTTTCCAGCAAAGAAACTCATGGAGTCAGAGGGTGTTTCAACTTTCTCTTATGCAGCAAAACAGCCCTCAATCCTCCTTAAAAATAAGAAGGAAGACAGTTTCTATAGTAATGACTTCATGCTTACCCCTTCCCTTGGTGTAAGCCCCCCCACCCTTTCCCAGCTGAGGTAGCCAGGGCAAACCTTTCTGTTGTACACAGTCACTCCCAGAGCAGGAGGTATAACTCAACAAGTCTCTTACTCAATAATGGAATATACTCAAAAAGCCAGCTTGGATAATTTGGATATTTACATTTAGAGATACAGCAAGGCTTACTAAGCAAGTGACAGTAAATCACTTAAAATATTTCTATCACACATTTAATTTTGAGAACTTGCTTTAGACATTAAGATACTTTGTTATTTTCCTTTGCTAAATGTTTAAAATTATAAAATATAGCCATTTTTCTTCCCCTTTAAGATGCCGAAATGATGAAATCATACCATGCAACAATGGCATAGGTTGTTTCAAAGGCATCATACTTCCTAATGAAAACTGGAATTCTCATTTGATTCAAATACATTGAGCTACTTTACCACCACAGGTTATCAAGATTTCCACTTGTCTTGCCTCCTCTCTTGAGCAATAACTTTGTTTAACATTCTTAACTATTGAACTCAAAAGTTTTTCTCTCTCAGCCTTTACTCACTGACCTCCCCACTCCACCCAACCCCCACACCTCCACCAGAAACTACCAAAGCTGTCCTCAACTGCACAGGACAAAGGCCTCCTCATTTCCCAAGCAAGTGGCTTTGATCTTTTGGAACAGAGTTCTTCAATACCAGCAAGACTGACTTTTGGTGCCAGAGAATTACCACAGGGGAGTTTTATGTTTTTACAATGTTTCTCAGCACTCCTGACCTTCATAGAATTGGCTCCTTTAGTTAGCAGCAAATAGCACCATGATGAACAGGTTCTCCTAAAGAACTAAATGATGTTCAAATAGAGTTAAATGATGCCCTTGCTTTGAGATAATATGGTAGAAGTTCTTAATTTTTAAAGTTTTAGATAATTTTCTTATGAATATGTTGTGCCATAAATCACACTCATTTTTCTGTTTTAAACCTTGACACTTAGTAATACACCTTGAATTAATGAACCAAAAGATGGATAAGTGGAAATATCTATGTATCTAAATTCTTTACTTTTTGACTAAAAGACTTGGTTAAGATTCTTGTATCTGACCAGTATGCAGACATACAGACAGATGTAGTTGTCTAATGTGAGGTCAGGTAGCTTTTCAGTGGATAAAGACCTGCTGATTGTAAAACATGGGCTTCTGAAAAGCTGGAATCAACTTCTAAAACTAAACAGAGCTTTGGACTTTTACATCGGAAGCCAAGACTGTCTAGAGCTCCTCCTGTTTATCACACTAACTTTCCTCATCAGAGTTTGCTATCTGGTGTTTGAAAACCTTTCTAAATTTATGGATACTGTATTTTAAAAGTGTTTTAGTGCAGTACTTCTGATTTGCAGGCCTAATAAATCTCTTAGATAGTATTTGTAATTCAGATGGCAAACTGAAAAATGGGGTATTTAAGAGCATGTGAAGCAGCTGGATGGGTTGTTGATTACCTAGACCCATTGTCCACTGTGCCTTTGGGTTCTTAGTTCTGACGCAAAGCTCAAGAATTTTCAGTTTAAAGTTGATGTTGCATGGACCACCCTCTAGGAAACTTTGCATTTTTTAAGTGATGGTCATTGATATATTTCTAAAGTGAAACAGACCAGACACCATCTATAGGAATCACTGTGAGCCTGTTCATGCATTTTTTAGTTTTTATGAAAAGTTGAATGTAAAGGCAATATTAAAATTGAAATATTGAAAAAGAAATTCTCATTTTGAAGTTTTGACTATGTGATTGCTCCATGGTTTGAAGTTTCTCCCCAGTACCTACAATAAAATTTAACCCTCAGTTAAAGTGTTAAACACTGGGACCGGGTGAGAGATTAAAAGCTGTTGAGGATTAATCCATCCATGGTGTTCATTTAATTTCTGATATTCAGGGTGGCAAGCTCAGTCAGTGAGAGAACAGAGGGAGAATATAATGCTAATTAATTTTTGATGAACAAAATGAGTGGTTAATTTTCAGTTTCTCCTTTGTTCATTATTTATTTAACTTAGAAGATGAAAACTTACAAATATTAGACAACAGGAATGTTACCCTTCATTAATAAGTGATTGCCTATAGAAGTGCCACATTGGTTTGGACGTGTCCTTTACTTGTGACCTTAACCACTGCTAAAGTCCTTTGATTATCTTCCAGTATTGATTTAAGTTGCTTCCAAATTAGGTTCAGTCCAGTTTTTCTCTGGGAGACACAGTTTGTTTACATCTTTGCTGTAAGGTTCCATAGTGTGTTTATAAGTTCATGCACTTTGAAAGAATCTGGAAAGGGCACTTATTTTAAACACTTTAAAATGGTATTTGGAGTTTTTTTTTTCTTTATAAAGTTCTACAAACACAGGCTTTGTAGAGAGAGGGCGCATGGCCTTGTGCAATCTTTTAATGAAACTTGTGCTGCTTGTTCACAGCAGGAGAATATTTGCAGGTTTAAGTGAAAGCTTGTAGGGACTGGCAGGAAACTTGGAAGTTTGCAGGTTCAAAACACTTGCACATTTACTTAAGGAAGTGCCTCAATTTCTAACAATTAGCTTCCCTTATAGTAAGAGCTTCTTGGAGCATATCTTGAGACTATAAGAGTGATAAAATTTGGCAATGTTTGAACCTATTTCATAATGAGTTAAAATAAGAAAGGTCCATATTCATTCATTGTATGGCTGCTGGGAACACATTCTGCTCTTTGTTTTCTGTTTATCCAGAAAACTAGAAAATGAGTGCTCTTTTGAGGTCATCAAGTAGAGCATCAAATAAGTCACACTGGGAGTGGCTATTGAGAATTGTGGCAGAAAGAATCAAAATGTAGAGAGAAGTGCAGAAGTTGCCCAGATGCGACCCACCTAGTCCACGTGTACATTTACAAGCTTAAGAACACACCTGCTGAATAAGACTTTATTTGATAGGCCATGGTACTAGGCAAAGGCATGGTGAGTACAAAGGATCAGAACTGTTGGCAGGACACAGAGAGGATAGCGCTGAGCAGGCAGAGGGAAAGAATGGGGCTCATGAACCCCCAGAAAGAATAAAGATGACAAATGAGAATGTTCTTGTTACCCCTTAGCTTAAGAGTATTGAATACCTAGGTGCTTCATACCAGAGGCCTTGAAAAGGGGTGGTGGGACCTCACCATGAGAATCACCTGTAATGCACAACAGTTTAGGATTGTTTTGTTTTGTTTTTTTTAATCTCCAGCTGGAGACCAACTTGAGTTAGGGATCATTATTATGCTCCAAATGCCATTAAGTCTAGGAAATGTTCTGGCTCCTCAGTAATAACAAAATCAAGTAGAGAGAGTAATATTGCCATAAAATATTAAAGATGCTGCCTAGCTCAAAAGTAAATGTGAAGGAAGGCTGAAGGCATTCTGAGCATCATTATAGGGAAGCAGAAAAGGCATGCACATCACACACACACACAAAAAAAATGTGGTATTTTGTCTTTATCAGGATTTAATTGACCTTAAAACTATCCAAGGAAGCCATTTTGGAGTGCTTCCTTCTAGGCAAGGTCTCTTGTACACCTCACCTGCCCAGACCCAGGCTAGAACGATTCTACAAATTGGATCAGCTGCAATGACTAAGACAACTTTCACCACAAGCTGTTTCAGTGGAGAGAACATCACAACCAGTCAGAAAGAAGGCACACGCCTCATGAGGAAGCCTCTTATGTGAACACTCTGGTGGCAGAGAGCAGGAAGGAGACCTGCCGGTTAAGGGAATGTGATTGGAGAAAGAGGGCAAGCCCTGTCTGCTGTGGGTTGAGGGAGAGCTACTAAATGCAGGCTGAAGTGGTGATCACCACATTTCCACACAAAGTGTTAGGGGGCTGGGGACCCACGGTGCAGGAGAGAGGGATTTCAGTGGAGAAAAGTTGATAGACATTTAGGGAAATAAGTTCCTTCCCGATGTCTATGCAGATAAATGGGTCCTAGAAGAGTCTACTTCTGTTAGCCACTGTGCATAAAGGCACCTTTAGAGCCCAGCTTCTGTGCTGATACATCTTCAAGTGTTCTTTCTCCTTAACTTTTATTTTTTCAAGCTGAATGTGCTTACATTCTTGTTCCTTGCTTCAATACTCTAAACATGGAACTCATGGTGTTGAGATAAGCCACAAGAGGTGGCTATTCTTTATTCTTAAGTTATAGTCTAAAACTGAGCATGCTTAGGAATGTACTTCTTAACTAGGCATGCTTGGGAATGGTCAGACCTTGTATGAGTATGAATGGGATCCCTGAATAACGCCCCCCTCCACACCACCTCTACCTCTGCTCAAAGAGGGCATAGTTTGGAAACAATTCCTGTAATCTCCTTTTGCGGTGCAGGCAATAAACCAGTTTCTGTGCTTCGTGTTGTAGCTGTCCTTGTTGGCTTTGCCCTTGCTGAATGTGAACCCACCGGGCTCAGTTGCACTGCGGAGCTACTCATAAGGTCAAGCATTACTGAAAATTAAAGACAACCGTATCTGAATTCTAATTAAAGTCATTTCATTAGCAATTCAACACAAATATCTAGATGCACAGAAGTTTATTGAGAATGTTTTGTCCTTTCTAGACTATCTCATTCTCCAGAAGTAAAAAATGATTTATGATACACATTTTAATATTTCCTATGAATATAGAGGCACATTGTGTGTTATGTGTGTCAGTGTAACAGTTGGGTTTCTGGCCCGGTCCACACAGCCTCACAGTTCAGACCCACCCACTGCCATTTATCTGGACCAGCAGTCCCAAAGTCCCAAAGAAACACACAGATGTGTTTGGCCTATGGCTCAGGCATATCACTAGCTCCTTCATCTTGACCCACTTTCATTAATCTGTCCTGCCACATGGCCTGTGGCTCACCTGTGTTCCTTACATGTTGTTTCTTGGGCATCTGGCTCGATCTATGTCTGACTCCACCACCCTCCTTCTTCTACCTATGCTCCTGCCCTTAGCTACAGTGTTCACCAAGGGTCAAAACAGCTCCTTTATTTAAAGATTGATATTCACAGCATATAGAAAGACATTCCCACATTACAATACTTGCATGATAATTGTATCATAGATGTAATTTTATTTCTGCTTTTTCTGATAACTCATAAGTATTTTATTGTGAGATATCTAACGTCTCTGAACTAATAAAAGTCTAGGTTATCTTCATTATTTTCTATTAGATATGATTCAGTGCAAGTGTATTATGAAATCTGAAATGATCCAGGAGACAAGTCTCTAAGCACACCAGTGAGGGATTATCCATAGCAAGTGAACCTGTGGGCAAGCTTATGAGGAATAATCTTGATTAGGTTCATTTAGGTGGGAAAACCTTTCTAAAGAAGAAAGGCATCATGCCCTGGACTTGAGTCCTGTCCAACTACATAAAAGGAGAGTGCTAGCTGATCATGAGATCTCACTGTTCTCTGATTCTTGGCTGCAGAGGTAATGTGACCAGTTGTCTCCCCAAGATCTTCCAAGCGTGACTTCCCTGCTATCGTGGGCCACCCACCCCTCAAACTGAGAGTTACAGTAAGCCCCTTTCCCTCAAGGCTTAAAAAAAAAAAAAATCACAGCAACAAGAAACATAAACAAAAAAAAATGAAATAGGCCCATCTGGGAGCAGATCTAAAGCATCAATATTTTTATGAACCAGTCCCACATTCACAGCTAATCCATACTGTTTTTCCACAAACACATTCAGCCAGTTCAAACAAGAATACTGTGCAGTCCCAAGCGGCAAAGATCTACTTCCTCTGTGAAGAGACTGAGCACTACTTATTTACCAGGCACAGCACTGCCTTAGTCTGCCCTACCTGCAAATAAGATTTATTGAGATAACAGTTGTAAAACTTCTGTCTCTTTCTGATAGTGTGCAGTACAGAGTATAATCCCCAAACTGTCCCACCACATATCATGTCCTGTGTTGTGTATGTTCCAGTGTCTCTCCCAGGTAATTAATGTATTTAAGACTGGATTCCTGGATCAAGGGTATAAATGTACAGAAGGGATAGGTATTGCCTTAATTGTCCTCCAAATATTCAATTGAAAAGTGCTCACCAACAGTTTTCTATTGGTTGTTAGCCTTTGGTTATGGTTGTAAATTTCTTTCTGTGTTGTAATGATCGCTGATTATAATGACCCTGCCCAACCCTTTTCTTTCCTTTTTCTTGCTTGTTTTTAAAAGACAGTTTCACTATGTGAATGATCTTCAGCCCCTGCAGACTCCTAAATTGAAAGAGTGATGTTACACCATGCCTAGCTCGCACCAAGCGCTCTAACAAAAAGTGATTTCCAGAAGTAATCTCTTTAAATCCTCACAAGAAATCTGGTCAGTTTTCTCAAGCATCCTGTAATGTAAATTCTGTCACTTATATTTTAATTTATTAGAGGAACTGGGAACTGAACCCAGGGTCTCTCACATGCCAGGCAAGCACTCTACCAACCAAGATAAATATCCCCTCACCCATTCAATTCCATTTTAGAGATTAAAACCTGGGGTGATTAGAGAGATGCAATTTGTGTAGTTACAGGGCCAGGAAGTACTGGAGGTGTTATGCTAATAGACTGGCTCCAGAGCCCTGCTTGTAAACACTGCACCACGGTATCTCATTACAATTAGCTGGTAATGTTCAAGGTCTACAATAAATAAATAAATAAATAAATAAATACATACATACATACATACATACATACATACATACATACATACCCTATTCACAGGCATAAAAGAAAGCTAGACTAAGTGAAAAGTCATACTGTGTGTTCTTGCACACAAAGACTCATTGTTTTAAAGACACTGTGCACAAAATTTCTACCTAAACCAGGCTGTTTACAGACTTGACTTTCATATTCAAACAGAAGAATAAAGATGCGAACGTAATCAGGAAGAGTCTGAATAGTACTAATAAAATGAATTAGCTCTCTTGATGATTAAATTTTACTATAAAATAGAACTGCACAAACCAGTGCGAAGTCACAAAATTAATGGGAGAGACAAAAGCCCAATGGAAACCTGGAAACACAGCATTTGGTAACCAAGGAGACACAGAGGATTAGTTAAGGATGTAGTGTAGGTGCAATTGATTAATTTTGTTAGAAAAACTATTGCTAGATGCCTGGTTAGAGTCTCATGTAATTCCAAATTAAAAAAAAAAATCACAAAAAGCTGTATCATCCATTTAGGGGAAAACAAAACCTGTAACACTTTATTGAATCTGGCTTTCTTTATCTGACATAAAAATTTCAAGGTACATCTTTCTCATAGCAAGTATCAGTGTATCAGTATTTCATTTTTATTACTAAAGAACATTCTAGGCTGTAGACATACTAGACGGATCACTGTGTTTTATCATAGCAATAGTAACCTAACTAAGGCAGCCACAGTGACTCAAAAGTAACCCACACAGTGATGGAAATGCAAATTACCCTTGTGAGATCATTACGGACTGTGCTGAAATATCATGCAGCACTCCACTAAACATACAATATTGTTCATTAAAAAATGGTGGAATTCTCAGCAAGAATTCTTTTCTATGTACTTTTATTTTTTTTTAGACTAAACATTATTGTTTTCACTATCAAAACCTCCATGTCTCAATATTTTTTCTCCCTGAGACATGTTATTATTCAGACCAGAAAAAAAATGTTGGGAGAAGTGGGAGTCTATATAATTAACTGAATACTTTTCTGACTTAAAGTTGTAAAATATACCTCCCTGGTACTTCGGGACATTCTCTTTTATTTACTTTATACATTATAGTTATCTCAGCTGAGGATTAATTTATCTTGTGCTGAGTGTCAGAAGATTAATTATATATTATTTTAAGTTTAGTGAACTTAAGAGATGGCGAAATTTAAGTGGAGCTGGAATAAAATCTCTCCATGTTTTTTGTTCAATTAGTGTGAAAATAGAGTCATGCCTTCAACCTCACTCTAGCGATGACAAGGGAATTCCTGCCTGTGGATCATTCTGAACAAATCACACACTGCACTGTTATGACCCCTGACCCCAATGCCTGTGCCTGCTCTTTCCTGCCTGAGAGCTAGAACTCAGCTCTGCAAAAATCATTCTTGCTCCAGAAACTAGATTAAAAAGTTTTCTTTAACTTCACGGAGCTCTCCTGAGGAGGGGATTATCCTTTGAAATCACAAAATAGAATATTCATTTTCTCTTTTAAACAACATTAAGCTTTGAACTTTATGAAGATTACAGTTGTATAAGAAGGAAAGATGAACACACTTGATAGGTTAGGATTATTAAAAATCCACCTTATAAAATATTACCAAGCTTTCTTCCAACTTGCCAAGTAAAGTTAAGGAAGGCATTTGGGGACCCCTGAATCTCTTCTCTGTACCCTTTGCCCATGGTAGTGCTTGAACCCATCAAAGACTGGCCTGCCTCTGTAACAGATTTGGCCAGCCTTCTCTGGCCCTCTGTTGCTGCCCTTCCACTGTGCATGTGTCTCTTTCATTTGGCTCCTATAGAAGAAGGGAAGCTCTTGGAAACACGCCCCCTGTCTCCTCCATGTGTGTTCTCCACACTTAATACTAAATATTGTGCGTGCTATACTTATGGAATAATTAATTTTTAAATAAATGACTGAAGAACCAAAATCCCCTGTAGTATAATTTGCATTTAATATCTCTGGACTATGGTTGGAATTTCAACAAACCTTAGGTGTGATTCTTAACCCAGTGACAATTTGCCCCTTGCCCTCCAGGGTCATTTCACAATTTCTGGAGGTCACGACAGGAGAGGATTACTAATATCAGTAAGTAGAGGTCAGGAATGCCTCTGAACAACTTCCAGAGTCTAGGGAAACCATGGTACAGCCACGGATTATCTGACCTAAAATGTTGATATGCCAGTATTCAGACAATGTATCATAGCAGTTTAGAAGGAGAAGATGTAACATACCTGCTGAAACGTATTGTATTCTCTTAAGTTCTCCTCACATTTAGAGTCATATCATATGGTTTGACTGTCCTGCAAAGGCTTGTAGGTCTAGTGCTTGGCACTCAGCTGGTGGCATGTTTTTGGAGGTAGTGGAAATGTTAGCAGGCGAGGTCCTGTGGGAGGAAGTGGCTCTTGAGGACATGCTATCTTGGAGTCTTCTCTGCCTGTTTTACCTTTAGGGCACCATCAAGTGAAGAAGCTTCTGGCACACATCCCTGCAATCCTGATGTTCTGCATTACAATATACTCAGAATCAACAAAGCCAAAGACTGCAATCAGGAGTCAGACAAGTCTTTCCCTCCTTAAACTCATTTTGCTTATTTTGTCAGGCCTTTTCTCACACCGATGAGAAAGATTTGGGAAAAAACAAACAAACAAACAAACAAAAAACCATATTCATTCTATTAATACCATTCATGACAATACTTGCCTGATTTCTTTATGAAGATTTTTATAGAAACATATAATATGATTTCTGTGACCTCTAGTGAGTACAGGGATAAAGAGTGTTATTCATGGGATTTAAACAGGTTTGTGGCAAGTCTAACGACCTGTGGCCATATTTACCTAAGCTGAGTTCAGGTATCCACCCAGCACCTCCCATGTACCTACCATAGTACCGCAGTACTCTGACAGAGGCCATGCTGTCTGCTGGGAGACACTGGTCAGTGGAAACAGACTCCATACTAAGGAGGTCCAGCAAGAGAGTATTTGTTAGAAGTCATGTGTTTATAAAAACAGAAATCTCTGAAGGATTGTCAAAAATGCTTGAATATCCTAATTTTTAAGGGAATTCACACAATGTAGGAGCAACCAGTGAAGAGGAACGTCAAATAAGAGCAGACCATAGCAATTTAGGTGATCTTGCTGAAATTTGGATCACACATAGATTGTTATATTGAATCGATAGAACTATTTCATTGCCAAATGAACTTGCATGTTTGTACATGTCTTAAAATTCAGGTAATTTTCTGTGAGATTTACAGCTTTCTAAGTTCTGTGGTTAGAATCTTTTTTCTTCTACTTCAAAATCCTGTGGAATGGGCACCTTCCCTGGTGAAAGTGGCATGTTGACTAGCAGTTCTGAGTCTTAATATGAAGGGTGGTGATACCATCACCATGATCTTGGTCTACCTACTCTTTCTCTCTGGTCCTTGTCGTCTCTACTCAAGAATTAGATGAGACACAAAGAATACTGTATAGAAGATGATCTGTTGCAAAGCAAAGGAGATCTTGTTTAGATGTAAAATGTCCCACCATGCCCCCAACAGGTTCTTGTGTTTAAACACAAGAGTGTCCCCTGTCCTCTGCTTGCTATGCTGTCTTGGGAAGTTGTGGACACTTTAGGAAGGTGAAGCTTAGCTGGAGGAAGTAGAGTCAGGCCTTGACATTATGCCCCTTCTCTGCTGCTTTCTGAGTCCAGTGGGAATGAAGTAAGCAGTTTCTATATTCTCTCCCTGCTATGCTTTGGAGCCACCTGCTGCCATGCCTTTCCTATGGACTATATTTTATAGTCTCTAGAACAAGGTGGCTTGGTAATACCTACTATAAGATGGAATGTGTGCTTGGTTTTTTTTTTTTTTTTTTTGCCAGAAACCCTCCTTCTATAGAATAGTCTTATGAAGTTTAGGCTTCACAAAGCCCGGTTTAGATAGTTCCTGCCACAGAAGAGCATGCCTTCCTGAGCCAGCAATGAGACTCAGCCCTGTTGGTCCTTTGCTCTATAGCCTACTGATTAGGAAGCAGGATCACAGTGTCAAGGCTGTCACGTCCAATAATATCTAACTAGCTTCCTAGAAACCTCCCCCCAGCTCTTCTAACCGCCTAGCGCTCCCTCCACCCCCAGCTCTAGCTGCCTAGCATTCCATTCCACCCCCAGCTCTAGCCGCCTAGTGCCTCCCCCCAGCTAAACAGTGAGACCCCAACTTAAGTTAGGAAAGGGGAGTTTCAGATTATGTAGAGAAGATCTCCTACACCTCATTTGAGTATTAGTAAAGACCTATATTTAAATCCTCAACCACAAGGCATTTATATCATTGCTGATATGGCCCATGTCACTGGACTGGAGTCAGCAAAGGAGGAGATTTTTAGGTTTTTAGGGGTTAGTAACAGCACAGAGAGGAAAGGTTTTGAAATCTGATCATTAGCTTTATAAAGTTCATTGCTACAGAATACCTGTTTACAAATTTGGTACAGTGGGTCTTGGTTTAGACGGCAGAAAATAAGATTCGGTAAATATATGGTGAGAAGATTATTAGAGGCCCCACTATCAAGGATACAATGTATATAATCCTACCCCCAATTTCAGATTTGCCTGAGACTGTCCCATTGCTGTTGGTGGTGGCTGAGCTGGGAAGCTAGCTGGAGCCATGGACTTCTTCATCACAGAGACAATATCTTGGACTGCAGTCTAGGGGTCCTTTGACGGTTGGAATGAAGGACCTTTCTTTGTCCCGTTTTCGCACTCTCAGAGAATGGACTCTTAGGGAAATGTCAGATGTTTAGGCAATCTCTCTTCTGTGACCTACCATTAATCTGCTAGTTCATTTTCTCCCCAATTAGCAATCTCCAGTGGGAATCTTGGACCATCCCAGAAGGCTATTAAAGTTGCTTCCTCTTATTTTATTTTCTCTCTTCCTGGAAAGTTTAGCCTCTGTTTTCTCTCTCTGTTCCTTCTCTAGAGCCTCATTGCAGAAGGCACAGTTCTCTACATCTAGTAGATCATCAGTCAGAGGGGTCTTGGGTCTCAGTGATAATTTCTGTAATTTGTTTGTGGTATCAGTGAGTGAGAAGTGTGTTACAGAGGAGGATTTCTTTTCCCTCAAGGGATGTGAGTAGTCAGATATACTTTGGAACAGGCTTATTGAGGTGCTATAGAATGGCAGTCTAGTTTTTCTTAGGTCTCTGATCAACAACTGTCATGTCCCGATTTACTGCTTTTAATCTAGTGTTTTGAAATCTCTTCAGGCATAGGACACCTCTGGTGTTGGGAGTTATAGTTCCCGTCAGGAGATATATTGGTACTGTTTCAGGTCCTATTGGGAATATTTAGAATTTACAGTGTATAGCTCATCATCGCCTGCTTTCCTTCGTAATTAGTGTCTGCCCTATAGTAGCAGTGCAATCCTTCCAAAGTAGCCAATAATTCTGTGAAAGATATCAAAAAAACCCTCTCCATGTTTCTCAGGATCCTCAGAGAAACTGATTTGCTCACATTCTTGCATAATGGCTGTTGGGCACAATGGCTTCAAGTTGCCCAGTGAGTTCTCAAAGGAGCCACATCCAAATATAAAAGGATTCTGAATATGGAGTTTCTGGACCTCATCTCTTTATAGGTAGCAATGTCAAAGATGTTACTTCTTCTGCCTTATCAGGAGGGGCCTCTGAGAAGGCACCATCTCTTAAAAGAAGGGTTCTGTCTCATTAATGAGGACTTTTATTTCTTGATCTATTTCTGGGCGTCTCATAAAGCAAAGAAAGTTTGGGCATAGGATGTTAATATTTGCCTACTCATTCACAAATATATCTAGTTGTAAAATAATGCTATAAATGACGCTTCCTTTTCCAGGCCAACTCTCCTGTCCTGCTACTTGCACTGAGGGTCACATGATTTTACAGAAAAATCAAATCAACCTCTTTATTTCCAAAGTCAGGAGGTAAAATCTCTCCCTATTATAAAGAATATACCATGAGGGAAATCAGTAAGGCTGGAAGGGGGCATTATCCATATAGAAGAGAAGGGATACAAGGAGCCTGTGAAGCAACTGCCACTTTTACTTGAGCCTTATGGGACCACCATTGAGTGAAAGCCCAGTTCACACCCTAGGCTAGTTATGAAAAGTGGCACGCTTCACCTTTGCTGGTGGAAGTCAAGGTCTATGTGCATCTTAAAAAAATTTTCCCTCTGATCCACACCAGGAACAGTTGCCTCTTTTTTGATATTACTCGGGATTCTTTGCTACAAGAATGTACAGAGCAGTGGAATTGACTCTCAGGAAGGTACCCCAAAACAAAGAGCTGCATTTATTTCTTGCTCAAATGTATTGAAGCTAACTGTCACGAGGGGATCTCCAAGTTCTCCTTCAGGACCCTCTGGGTACATGGTGCAAAACAACTACCTCAGAAACAAAGGGACTCACCTCTTAGGGTCTGGCAATCCTATGTAGAAAATGAACTTATCTCATTATATGATGGTAATGAATCAAATTATGAGCCAGAGATAAATAGAAAATATAAATATGTATATGAAGGAAGAAAGCCTAGGAAAGATGGTTAAGGTAAGTAACACCATGTAGCCTTCTAATTTGGTCTTATACATAAGACTACATAAACATAGTTACCTCTTCTTGAGACTGTATTCCAGTTAGCACAGAGACAGCAGGTGGCAGAGTGTAGGTTGAGCAACAAGAGCAGGTGACATAAGACATATAGTCTCAAAAAATAGAAAAGTGGGGGTGATCCTACAAGCTGTTGGGGTGTATATTTCAAGTAAACTTCTCACCATAGAGGAGCAGAGGGTACTATGCTCTCAACACAAAAAGGAGTGTCTATGTCTTCTTATGACAAAGAGGAAGAAAATCCCATACAACCAGACAGAAACACCAAAGGTGTTACCAGGATCCCAGTCCAGATTCCCCTCATTTCCTCCTCCTGTGACCTCTAGTGAAAGAATTTCCATGACACAGACATGGCCAGAGCAGAAGAAGATAGAAGACTCATGGTCTATTGCAGAACAAAGGAGAAATCATTCTCTAGAGGTGAAGAGATCATGACCAGAGAGGCCACTGCCTTAGTCTAAATCCTCCGTAGGCTAGCCTGTATTCTGTCATCTCTGGAGACAATAGCCCCACCTTCGGCTTTTTGCCTATTTTGGATGATTTAAACAGGTCTGTTGGAAATTACTCTTATAGGACTACGTCAGTGATGCATGTCACAAGAATTTTCTCATTGTTCCTCAACAGAAAGTCTTCTGTTCTACAGTAATCTTATGAGGTTTAAGGCTTCATGGAGTCCAGTTTAGATAGTTATCCATTAACAGCCTTCCAGGCAGGTCTGGGATGTCTCATCTCCTTCCAGAGGCAGAAAAATGACTCAGGCTACATTCTTCTGAGTAATTAAAATCTTGTCTTTCCAGTCCTTCGTTCTAAAGGCTGCTGACTATGACAAAGGGAATCTAGTTTCAAGGTCCCTTAAGCTCATTATCAAACTAGCTAGCTAATAGTGTTCGGAGAAATAGGCTTCTTAAGAAGTATATGACGAAGGTCCATAGTGAAGAAGGTACTGGGTGCGTATGTGGGTTTATTTGGCTACATGCTCTCAAAACTAATGAGTTCTGAACATTTTTGCCTAGAAGAAAAAATGAAAAAAAAAAAACCTCAGTGATATATGACTGAGGAACATTTTTAATAAACTAAAACAAAATAATAGTTTTTTTAAAGGGGCAAGAAGGTTTGGGGAGGTGACTCTGTAGGTAAAGTTTTGCTATGTAAACAAGAGATGAACATGGCAATGTGTGTCTATAATTTCAGCGCTGAGAAGGCAGTCACATCTCTGGGGCTTGCTGGCCAACCAGTCTAGTTAAATAAGCAAGCTTGGGGAGAACAATTGAAGAACTTCCACATGCACACACATACATCTATACCTACACACACACACACACACACACACACACACACACACACACACACACACACACACACACACACACACAGAAAGAGAGAGAAACATAAGGCTATCGGCATTTGTTCATGATACTGTTAAAGGCCAGATTTTTTTCCTTCTCTATCATTCTATTAGTTTGCCTTTTGTTCTATTAATTGTTTTACTCAAACAACAGTAGGAAGGGACATGGATCCAGTTGTCACAAAAGTGAAGATGCCTTGGAAAATATCATAAATTGTATGCTTCCAACACTTAGGTCAGAAGTAGTAGAACATCTAGCCATTCATAGCACAGATGAAGCTGGGGAACCAGGCATCTGGCTTTCTGACCTCAAGGGCAGCAAAATGGGAGGTGGTTAGAGATAGTTTGGGTCAATTAGCCAACAACATCTGCCACATTGACCAAAGTGGGAGTTGGTATGTGCAACCAAGACCCAGATGTGGATCTCTAAGATAAACAACAGTGACTCTAAAGTATACAAGGAATGTGTTATTGTTGTACAATACTGGCCTTGAACGTTCATGCCATATTTTAACACTGCGTCAAGAGATCTTGCACTGAAGAATTTTAAGGCAATTAGTCCATATATACCATCCTAATTTTCGGTTTCAATCTATGTTTAATTTTTATGCACTGACTACCTTGATGGGAGCTGCCAGCTGCTGGCAAATTCATGCAAGATGTTTTCAGCTTGTACACTTTGAAATAGAAATTCTCATACGTTCTGTGGTCTGTGTTAAAAACCTGTGGCTTGAAAAGCCCTTTAGCAGGGATAGAGAAGTGGGTTAGTGGGCAGAGAGATACATAAAAGAGTAAGCAAGTGAGAGAGCACAGAATCCTCAGGGTTAGTGTGGAAAGGGTATTCTCCAAAGTCCTCTTGGTCATGTGAAAAAAAGTCATTGGGACATAGCATGCTTTTCTGAATAAGGAAATTTAATTTTAAAATCTACAAAGTCAAAGCATTGGAAGTTGAATATGTATTTATGCCTCATACATGCTGAAGTTCTTTAAAATTTTAAGAACTTAATATTTGTGTATGTGTGTGTACATGAATGCCATAGCGTGCATGTGGAAATCAGAGGGCAATTTGTGGGAGTCAGTTCTCTCCTTCCAACATATGAACTTGAATCAGGTTGTCAGGCTTGGTGCTACATGCCTTTAACCCACTGAGCCATCTTGTCATTTCCCATATGTTGACGCTCTAATCTGTAGTGTGAGGACTCCAGGAAGGAGGATCTTTGACAGGTGTGGTGATTAATTAGTCAAGCTAATGGGATTTAGAATTGTCATGGAAATAACCCCCTGGGCATATTTGTGAGGAATTATCTACTTGAGGTTGTCTGAATTAGGAAGACCCACACTTGCTATGGGAGGTGCCATTCTGTGGACTCAGATCCAAAACTGAATAAAAAGAAGAAAACAGCATATATTGCTGCTTCCTGACTGAAGATGTCGTGTGACCAGCTGCCCCAAGCTCCTGCCATGATTTCCCCTCAGTGTTGGATAGTAGTAACCTTGAACTGAGAACCAAAAGAAATTCTTCCATTTCTATATTGTTTTTATCAAGTATTTTATACAACAATGAGACAAGTCAATCATACAGGAAGTAATTCGATCAGGAAGGTGAGTTCCCAAATGGTTCCCACAGTCTCTTGTGTCCCGTCACTTATGTGTGACCACCTGTCAGGCCTCACAGTACGTTCTCTCCTACTCTGCATGGTTGCTTCACTTTGAATAGTTTCCTTGCTACCTTCACAAACGTGTTAGCCTTATTTAAGTTCTTTGATTAAGAACCTTGGACTATCAGGCCTAACCCAATGACCTACAACAAAATGACTTCAATCTCTAGAAGCAGGCAAGTATGAACGGAAGTCAGGAAAGTGTAGTATGAGGTTTCTGACCTGGACTTTTGGGCCTATCCTCAAGGTTTAGGACCCACAGACCCACAGACCCACAGTCCCACAGTCCCGCAGAGACACACAGATGCATACAGATCAGTGTTAGGCTGATCGGCCTATGGCCCAGGCATATCACTTGCTAGCTCTTTACCCGTAAACTAACCCATGTCTCTTACCTTTTCAGCCATGTGGCTGGGTACCTTTTCTTAGAGAATCATAGTTGTCCTCTGCTTCTTCCGGCTTCTCTCTGGTGTTCTGCTCTGTGCTTCCTGTTCTCAGAGTTTTCTTAGTCTGTTAGCCCCACCCACACTTCCTGCCTGCCTTTGGCCAATCAGCGTTTTCTTATTAAACCAGTGGGTGGGATAATTATTTACAATGAAACAACACAATCTCCCACAGGAAAGCATGCTTCTGTGGGTTCCTATGTTGCCTACCCAGAAGGAGAGGCTAATGCTACCTTCCGTGGTTAACTTCTGTCCTCATGGGAGGACAGTGGAACACCTTTTAGTTGTAAATCAGTGTCCTGCCCTTAGCCAGAGGGAGAAGAGATAGTTCTTCTTAATTACCATCAGCTCCAACAGTCTCTATGCAAAAGAGGCATAGAAGGGGAGGGGACCTAGTCAGGTCTCTAGACACTAAGGACTATGCCTCGATTTTGTCAAAGCTACATTACTATATATTTACTTTATACTTAGAGACATACCAACACCTATCTCACACCAAGACATACCTCAACAAGACAAAATGCTGCCTGTAGTGCAAGGCAAGCCTTCATAGTCACAGTGTCCAACTATTAATATATACAGATGTCACTTCTCATCTTAATTAGTTTTTAAGTGTTGGGACACTAAGTCTTCACAGTCAAACAATGGATACCCAAGGGCCCTTAGAAATAACTCAGGGCTTTGCAGGTTTGCAGCCCTCTCTCTATTGGGTCCTTAGTCAATCCCCTCCCCCCACTTTCACTTTCCGTCCTGCCCCTGGGAGTGGTTTGGGAGCTCTTGAAGAGGAGGTTTAAGCACCATGTCGCACGCGCGTGCTCATCTGCTTTCTATGACTCAGGTTTTCCTTTTTTTCTGTCCCCATCCCTTAGTACTGTTCCCACCTCTTTAGGCTAACATTCTGGCTTCAGCTGCTCATCTCTGCGGCTTTCACTTTGAAGGTCGAGGCGTGTATTTGTTTTGCGTCTAACCACACCCACTTTCTGGTCTCTAGCCCTCTCAAGCTTTCTGCAACACAGGTCCCTCTACCCCATCCAAAGAGCTTAGGATTGCTCCCTTACCCGGGTGGCGTATTCAGGTCTTTCTGAGACAAACTGGTCCTGTTCATGAAGATGATGATGATGTAATTAAGCATAAATAACAAGAAACTTCCCGACCAGAGTTCTTGTAAAATTCTCAAGCTGATTTTTATGAAGCTACATGAACGTTGTGATTACTGTATTGCTTCTAATAGTAAAAAATCTATTAAATCTTTCCTTTAATAATTCTCCATTCTCTTTTTAGATAAATAAAAGATAAGATGTTGCCTTAAGAAAAGATGTTTTGCATCTAGTGCTTTTCTCTTGGGTTAGTTCTGTTAGCATTGAGAATTTAATACTCAGGCCCAGCTTGTGTTAATTTGGGGGTAGCCACTGAGGTTTGCATGGAAAACATTGGTTCTTAAATAAAACTGTGATTTACCTCCCCAGTCCCCACAGGGTCTGTTAGCTGTGTCTTAATAATAAAGCTTCTTGTTCCTTTTTTAAAGGGTGTGGGGGAATCTGATAGTTTCTCAGTTCCTAAGTGTTCTTTGATGCAGGTTAAAGGCGAGTGTTGAATGATGATGGTCCATATGTTTAAATATACTCCCCTTTGAAATGTAATGTTCCAGTTAACAGAAAGCTTTCAATGGAGAATAACCTACTGTTAGAGCTTCAGACAAAATAGACTTCACATAGAGTCTATTTGAACATCAAAGGAGTTGTGAGTTGGGCAATGATTCAGAGAGTCCCTGAACTGGGAGACCAAGTAAAGACATTACTTGACCTTCTGTAGTTAGGTTTGTGATTTATTTGGGTATGACCAGGCAGGAAGTCTCTAGCAGAGGTTAGTTGGCAAATTGGTTAAGCTTGAGGTCTGTTCTATTTTTTGCTTGAAATGGGGTTTCCATTGCTCACATCAGAACACACTGAGAACCATCATAGGCTAAAGGCCTCTCTGCTGGTTGTTTTAACACTAAACATTGTTAATGGGGAAGGGAAAAATCGTCAAGAGTTGTTTCTGCCATCTTGTCTTGATTGAAGAAACCTGACATGGAGACCTAAATTACTGCTTATGCCTCTGAAAAATGATTCATTTTGTGTCCTCAAGCAAGCCATTTATGGAATCCATGTACTGAATTGGTAAAGGACAGATCCTGAAGTTTTACTGATGGATAAAGGAAGATGACACCTGAATGATTGGAGATCATCGGGAAATTGAAACCAAAAGACTAAGTCTAACCCCCATTATGCTGGTGGACAGGGTATTAACCCCATCACAGCTTGGAGAGGGCTCTTAGGTCACTAGCCCAGCTCTCCCACTTGGCAGATGGGGACAGAAACAAACCTCATAAACATAAGTTTTCTTAAGGTCCGAGGGCAAGAGAAAGCAGAACTGAGCCCATAACCCAGGCTGTGTGGTTATTATTATCTGTCTAATAATGAATAAAGCATTTTTATTTTGGCATTAAATATAAGGTGCAATAGTACTCAAGACAACATTCTAGCTCCATGTCCTAGAGAGCAGAGAGAGAGAAGATTTAAGGAAATGTAACAGTGAGTCTAGAAAGAGCTGTTCAGGATATGAATTTGACTCACTGTCGTCATACCCAGGAATGGGCCATCTTAGCAGCTTAGTAACTGTTGACTCCAGAAAGACCACAGAGGGACAGGAGACCCTTACCATAGAGTGAGAGAGCTGGGAAATCACCGAGTCAGCAAAGCAGAGCTGAGGGCCTAGCAGAGGAGCCCCGTGGGTGCTGGCTGACCTTGCGCACAGCAGAGAGGATTTCATGGCAGAGCATCACAGCATGTTTGCTTCCCTGAACCCAGGCTGCTCTTGTAGGGAGAAGGAGCCCTTCTTCCATCTGTCTGGGACTCTACAGAGTGACATATGGTGGACTAACAATGTTGTCCTGTGTGTCATACGGACATGGGGTACCCAGAGGTTATCTAGAACTTGAGTCCATGTGGCCTTTTAACAAAAGAGAAGCAAGTTTTTAATGATGTGACAAGATGAAAGATGACGTCTCTGGCTTTCTGGGCAGCAGATTTGGGGAAGTTAAATATATAAGGAAGTAATGTCACCTAAGGGTGAGGTAGTAAGTTTTGCACTTAAAGATCACTACTAAGGAGTCTGGAGGTGAGAGTCTGAGGGTCCTGGGGTGTCTCTTCCTTGTGGAAAGGTAGGAGACAGTGAAGGTTTTTAAAAGTCCATTCTTAACTGTCTTCAGCTCAAAACAATGCTGGTGTCAAAGTGGTACATTTTAGGGTAGCACACTCTCTAGTCCTTCTCTGTGTGGAGTTTCTTTGAAGGATTCAATCACCGTGTTGACTCTTCATTAGAAAAGTAGGGCTGGGAATAGAGTTCAGTGACAGAGCACTTGCCTACTGCGTATGAGGCCCCAGGGTCAAGTCCCAGCACAGTCAATGTAGTGACCTTTGGTCCAGACTGAGTTACCACGAATGCATGTGAAGTGGGTTGAGGAAATCTAGTGGAGAAAGGGTGAGTATCTCCAACTAGTCCATAGACAGCTGACGATCAATAAGAACCTCACAGGAGCACTGAGCTTCCTGTTTCCAGCCTCAATGCCAGAATCCTGCCAAAATTGGAGAGTGTATTCAGTGGTGTCAAATTGGAGAATCGTGCCAAATTTGAGTACTTTCTAGAGAGTTCTCAGGGAGCTGACTACTCAGAGAGGAGCTTTGTGAACAAATATCTAGTTCAATAAAGGACTTTATCCACGAGACATAGACATTTGAGGCCTACAGGGGCTAGACTTCATGGGTGATAGCCATATTTGCTCAATAGCTCTTATGTATATGCAATATAATAAGCATTTTTTTAATCTCAGCCTCCACACAATCTTTGAGTAAAATAGTATTTATATTTCAGATGAGGAGACTAAAATTTATAGACAGTTTGATTAGGATCCTAAAACCATCATCACCAGCAAGCATAGATTCCAATTCAATTCTCATTCCAAAACTGAAATGTAACCATTATAGTACATTCTCTCCTAAGATGGTTACGGCCTTTCAGGGAGGGGAGGGGAGGGACTCCAGAGACTAGTTTACTCAAGAGAAGTCAATACCCATGTCCAGCAGTAGAATTTAAGTTAGGAATTCAAATGGCTCCCGTGCTTTGAACAGATGCAGCTCAAAGAATGGAGACCTTCCATATGGGGTCTCTGCCCATGAGGTCTGGTTTGAATTTTTCCTTTGAGCTGACACTAATTCTGGGTTCTCTCTGTGAATCCGCCTGTCTGTTCTGGGCTCATCAGGATTGGGGACTGATGGGGGGAGTGGGGAGGAAGAGCAGACACTAGATTAGAAAAAAGGAATTATTTGGGAGGAAGGGGCGAATAATAAGCCTGCCCTGCAGGGTCCCGTCTGGGCTCAGAGCCTCTATCTCAGGGCTTTTATTTCTCCGCAGTATCTGAATTCTCCTCCGGGGTTCCAAAGGACAGGGCAGGATCAAATAGGACCACGGATGTTTGGTCAGGTAGAAAATAAGAGTAGTTAGCGAAGAGACAGCATGTGCAGGTGGTGGGTCAAGAAGGAGGGCGGAATCTAAGCTATGAGATCTGTCTGGGCAGGGGAAGCCAAACAGTAAGAGGGTTGGAGCGGATGGGAGTCTACGGATCTGTGACGTTATCAGTCGTCAGAAGAATACAAACTGATTCCAGAAAACAAGCCAGGCTAAAGAGCTCAGAACTATGGCAAAACAATCGTTTAGTGTGTTCTAGGTGGCACGTCTTGGTACGTGGTGAGCTCAGCAAGTCGTCAGAGATAGCCCCAAATCAGCCAGACCCCTATCCCAGATAGATGTATTTCCTTTCCTCTTCTCCCTTGTGACTAGCAAAACTGGCCACTAGAGGGCAGTGGGGGCCATGAGTTTTACCAGGCTGGGCACTGTAGAGGCTGAGTTCTCTAGATGGGTGTATTACAGAAAGGTAGGGAAAATGGCCTGGCAAAATGACGTGCATTCTCAAGCCCTGCCCTGACTGTTCTAACTCTCCAGGCTGTGTGGCGTCTGGAATCTGAGCCTTTAACACATATGATATGGGAACACTTTCCCCTGGAGAATGCAAAATCTTCTTATACCGAGGTGACTAATACCTCTTAACATGTTTTTTATTAGGAAAATAGATCAGGTATTAATGGTTATTGGAAGCATATGGTGGTTTCAAAGGGTAATAAAAAGTGGCTGAGCAAATACCTCTTAGTTCAAATGACAGAATGTCAGCAGCATGGAGGGCTCCACCCCTTTCCTGGTTTCTTCTAGGGTGACTTTAGCCCTATGCTTGGCAAGCATTGCCCCCCCATCCCTTCTAAGGTGAACACCTCTACTATTAAAATTTAAAATACATTATGTAGCAATTAAATTTTGATGAAGTAATTCAGTCTCTTTGCGAGACTCATCCACACATAGAGACGTGTTTGTGGTTCATTGCCTTTGTCTAATAAGCCTATATGCTTTATCTCTTCTGTTGATAGACATTCTGGAAGTTTCAAACTTTTGCCTCCAGCCCCGTCCTGCTTTCCTTGTAAAATAACAATATTGCCATAAATAATCTTCTACCTAAGAGCTGGGTTTGATGGGCAAAAAAATGTTCGATAACCACTGATCTTTTAAAGAGGTTGATAGATTTGACAATTTCAAACTTTGGGGATCCCCTTCCCTCAATGCTCGGAGACTGAACCAAGGGCCCTGAGCATAGTGGGCAAGCTCTCTACCACCGACTACATCTGATTATATCCCTAGACCTTTGGACTTCCTTTTTTAAAGATTCTGAGAAGGCAACCCATACACAGGAATATTTGCATTATGTTTCATTGATGAAGGAGCAACATACAGAATATATAAGAAAAAGATAAATATCCCAGTAGGAAAAACAAGTAATCACAGTTACCCCACAAACAAGGAAAGCTAGACAAATCACTAAAGTTATTAAAAGATGCCAACCTCATTACTTCTCAGGGAGCAGCAAGTTAAAGCCACAAAAAGATGCCAGCCCCTAGCTTACAGACTCTTGGCCACATCTAAGCCAAGACAAAGTGTTGTAGAAACTATGGAGTAGCAGAAATGTACTCATTGCAAACTTGACACCATCACTTCAAGAACAATCTATACCACCTTCATTTCTCAGAAGCCCAGCGTCGACAGAAGTTGGACTGTAGAGGGTTGTGTGTGTGGGGGGGGGACCCACACGAAGCTTTGCCTCTCTGGTCCACAGGCAAGCACCTTCCATGGGCTACTGTTTGTCACCAGGACTAGTGAGAAAAAAACCAGGCACAGCACAGGGAGTGGGTCTAGCCCAGAAGGGACCCCTTTATATCACGGAGTTTCAGAGAACAGCAGCCCCAGGTTCCACCCTCCTGAATCTTGGTCATGTTCCTCTTTCAACCCCTTCTAGCCAGAAACACACAAGAAAGGGGATGCGGAGAACGTGGTTTCTGCTGTATTAGTTTCCTGCGACTGCTGTAGCAAATCACACAAACTTAATGGCTTAAAATGCAACTTTATTACCTTTTCAGTTCATCGGGTCAGAGACTGAAGTGGGATGTGCTGGGCTAAAATGCAGGTGTTGGCAGAAATACCCTCCCTGGAGCTGCACCGCGGAAGAACCGACTTCCCCGCTTGATCAGTTTCCAGGTGCTGCCTGCATTCTTGGCTCAGGCTCCTTCAGGTCTTAAAAGCACTTCGCTTCAGCCCTCTGCTTTTGAGGTCTTCTCTGAGTCTGATTTCCCTGACAACCCTGCTCCAAGGTCTCTTATGATTGCCGGAGGCTCACGTGGATAATTTAGGATGAATCTCAGAATTCTTAACGTCATAGCATTTGCTGAATCCCGTTTTACCATGGCAGGCAAATAATCATGGGTTCTAGAAATTAAATGTGGGCACGATTGGGGGCTTTGCTTTTCAGTCTGCAATAATCTGCACGGCTCAGTGGACAGCCACACAGGGCAGCCATCTTCCCATCAGATTGGAGACTTTTTGGCTGTTTTCAATCTGCTCACCTGGGTCCTCGGGAAGTGCACGACCTTCTCCTTTCTGGCATGAGTTTCGTTGGTTACTTATTGATTCTGTGACTTGTAAAATGTCTCTGGGGTTTCTTTTCTCCCTCGTGTCCTTCTGTTGGGCTCATCTAACTTAGTTTCGAGGGTTTGGAAACTCTTCTTGACATCGTTTTGTGATGCTCTTTGCTTTCATGACTCTGCTTGTTAAACTCACTCCTTTTTTGGATGACTTGGGGAGAAACCACGCTATACATGTATGTCAGTGCCAAAGAATAAAAGATTAAAAAAAAAACAACAAACTGTTAGCTCCACATACTTAAAATCAGAATGCTCTATATTCTTGTCTCTCTTTCTGAAACAATGGTTTATATTGAAGTTTAAAAAATCTACATTGATAAAGATTAACGAAGATTTTTTAAAAGACCCTTTCTGAGAACAGATTTCCCTGAAAATCTTTCTCCAATTCGTTCTCCTAAAATATGACTCAGCATAAAACTTCAAAGCCTGTAAATAAAATTGGATATAAGAATTATGCAGCCATTATATTTCTCCATTATGGTGAGTAATGAAGTTGCCTGTTTAGCATTGAGATGTTTTCTTAGTTGGAATATTAGTTACAAATATCTGATTTAGAGACTCTCCAAGTGGTGCGATCTCGGATTGCCCTTTCAGTACTCCTTATTTGGCTCAACTTCATTCCAAATAGAAAATTCAGACTGTCAACCACATTAAAGGAATCCTTTGGACCACCCACCTGTAAGCTTCTATTTATCCCCCCAATTCCTCCAACTGCCCCTGCTGCCACCATTTGAAGTGTTTGCCTAGCATGTGGCTATGTTTGTGGTCATAACTTCCAGCCATCTATTTCTGTATTCTTTTGTGGAGAGAAAACTCTGAATTTCAAGTAGAAAAATACTCTTTAAACAAAACTTACCCATTGCATTTGGGCAACAGACCACAGACCACCTGGAAAGCTTTCAAAGAGGCTTTGACCAAAATTTCAAAAACTGTCATTTGGAGCAGAAAAGGGATTTATGATGTCTTGAGTTGAGAAGGACAGAAAAGATGCCTGACAGAACCTTCTCCCAGGAGCTGCCTTAGAGTGATGAATGGTGGGACCTAGATATGAGTGAGACTTGCTAGTCTTCCAAGGATGAAGGGACTGCCTGATGCATCACGTCCACACTTGCATTCACACATGCTGTTTTGTCCCTCTGTGACCTGGATAAACTCAAGCACTTTGTGGACTTCTATGGCTTTTAAATCATCTATTGACATTAATGACATCACAGAGTCATGAGAGATCTTGTGGCATCACACCCAATGTTCTGCCACCTCTTATGTCCTTACTTCCTAACCTGCCACTTAACTGCTCCACCAGCAAATAATCCCAACCCTGGTTCCTGGTCCTTGCACTCTATACACCTAGTGTCAGGCCACACCACCCACACAGAGACACAGGTGACCCTTTGAGTATTTTTCCCAACAAGAAAGAGACCTTTATTAGAAAAGTCTACCTGTCAATGTTGACATACTAGAAAAAGTTGTCAGATGAGACTAGAGAACAGAATCCACACTCAAAACCCCCATCAGTCAATGCCGAAGGGTTTCCTGTCAACACACCATCCTTTAAGGAGTTGACAAGCATTCTTTCATCCTGTGCCTCTCTGTGTGCTGCAGGCAGAATAACCTGGGGCTCTCTTCTGCTCACTTTTCCAGTCTTAGGAATTTCATCTTCTCCATTCACTAAAAGTTCCATTTTAACTATTTTCTCTTGTTATAGGTACATATCCGAAAAAATTCTACTGCTGGGGTTTGAATTTGTGTTTATTTGTTGCCAAAAAAGTCAAGGTTGCAAAGAATTGTGTGTTTATTTTTCAATCAGAGAAACCAATAGGTTACTACAATAAAGAAAATAAAATGGATTCTCATCATTTTTTTTTAACAGTTGAAAGTATACATATGTATTATGGACCAATCATCAAGCTGCTAGAATCTTATATTTCCTTTTACCTCCCCCTTTAGTCTAGCAGGCAGCAAATTTCTTGCTTTGCAATGAGTGTATAGGAATCATTAACTTGGCAAAGCTGCTTCCAGTTAAATGGAACAAAACAGATAGCCATATTTTAGTCAAAAGGCAGTAAGATACAATGTGTCATAGTTGGTCACATGGACATAAACTGTAGGACCTGTCTCCAAAAGGAGTGTAAGAGTATTACTGAATTTGTCTGGTATTCTTGGTTTCCTTGTACAATGATTAGTGTATACTAATCATTGCTTGATACGGGGCCATTGTGGAAATCAAATCTGATTGGGCTTGGTAAATGTGGTAGTTTGAATGTAATTGGCCCCCATAATCTCATAGAGAGGGCACTATTAGGGGGTGTGGCTTTGTTGGGGTGGTATGGCCTTGTTGGAGGAAGTGTGTCACTGTGGGGGTGAGCTTTGAGGATACGACACAGTGCCTCAGTCAACTTCTTGTTGCCTGCAAAGTGTAGGACTCTCAGCTACTCTTCCAGCACCACGTCTGCCTGCAGGCCACCATGCTCCCTATCATGATGATCATGGCCTGAACCTCTGAAACTGTAAGTGAGTTCCTCAATGAAATGTTTTCCTTATGAGAGCTGCTGTGATGGTGATGTCTCTTCACCGTGGGGTGTGGAAGGAACAACAGATCTCAAGATACTTTCTGTGACATTGAGTTTCAAATTCTTCCAGCTCAATATTTCATTTTGCTTATCTCCAAAAGTGTTCTTGGCTTACCATACAATAATGGACATAGCCCAGGTCAGCTGGATAAATTAATACAAGAAGCATGAACTTAGCCCTCTTGAAGGAGTTATTATTGTTTAGCTTTCCAAATCTGAGCTCCAAGCTTATTCCTGTGGATTGTGTATTTTCCCTCCATCCCGGGCCTTGCTGGGGAGTGCTCCAGTGGAATACAGATGCACAATCTGAACAGCCATGCTGGATAATTCAGATCTCAGCAAATATTTGCCTCTGTAACCCAACTCCATTCTCTCAAGGATCACTATTTTTGTTGTGTACTCTAAGACAGAAGATTGCCAGGTTTAGATAGGAGCTCAGCAAGGACAGGCTAGGTAAGGTAAGGGCTAGGTTGGATCTAAAGTCACCTACTGGGTTGGGACTTAACTCTCTTGTTAGTTGCTAGATTATGGGGTAATCTGTTGCGGAATACTAGTTTAACTAGGCAAAGATGCGTTACATTTGTTTAATGATGTAAGGATGTGTTGCTTCACCTGCCTAAGTTACCGGATTGGTCTAATCAAAAGCTAAACAGCCGATAGCTAGGCATTAGAGGGATAGGAGGGGCTAGTGGGCAGAAATAAGTAGGAGAAAGAATCTAGGCTCGGGAGAAGAGAGAGCAAGGGAGAAAGGAGACACCAGCCAGCCAGACATGAAGAAGTAGGACATGAGGGATGAAAGAAAGGTAAAAAGCCCTGAGGCAAAATGTAGATGAAGAGAAACAGGTAAAATAAACTATAAGAGCAAGTGGAACTTGATAAGCAGTCATAATTAATATTAATATCCATGTCTTGGTTTGGGAGCTGGTTGGTGGTCCAAGAGAAAGCCCGGTAGAGTGTCCAAATAGAACGGAGGGGCAGGGACAGTGTGGGAAAAAAAAAATCAGGAGGAGAAGGAGTTTAGAGACAAGTTTTAAGGAAAGTTGGGCCAGCAGCTCTTTGCTAACTAGAGGGAAGTATTTCCGTGTGTTTGTATGGGAATGCATTTCTGAAGGCAAGTGGGCCTACTAGAGCCTCTTAATTCCCCAAACTCTTGTTATTCACATCAACAAAACTTTATTAGTCAGCTACTGTGAGCAAGCAGTGCTGGAATCCATAGCAGGGACAGAGCAGGTACCAGGGAGCTTCTGGCTTGAGGGGTGGACGGATGAATAAAGGTATCACCTGAGGGAATCCAGAAATTCTGAAGAACAAAAGGGGAGCATGGTGGGTCAGGGGACATCCCAGACTGATGTGAAGAGCTGGATAAGGGATGTTCCTGTGAGAAAAAAAATTGCACTTTTGTAGACTGGCAAATAATAATAAATGAAAGCAACAGGCATAGTGTTGAGAGTCAGTGCTAACAGAAATAAGGGAAAGCAGTTTTTAACTTTTCTTAAAATCAGATTTTAAGGTAAAGCTGCAAATGTTAACTTTTCAGTTAAGGCAAAACCGTGAAATGGGACGAAGAACATCTTTGAAGGACAGGACTGTAGGAACACAGGTTGGGAATGATTGGTTGACAGGCCCTGGATAACCAGCCTGTGGCTAGTTACTTGATTGCAGGGTGCCCAAATGCCACACTTCAGACTCACAGACCCCTGTGAGGCTGTTTGGTTACTATCTAAGTAAAACTCAGGACAAGCATTCTGTTGTCAATGAGCAAAACAGGCAGGAACAATGTACTTATTTTCTCCAATGTTAACTGTATGGTAAATGAAACCACAGTCAGGAACTACTTTATTAATTTACCATGAGAAATCATTTTTGGTGGTTTGAAAATATTCAAGATTTGAATTATCAACATTCTTTGTCACCCATCCACACATACATGGAAGGACATAATCAGAAGGAATTTACAGGGTGAGAATTAAATTTTTTAAGAATGGGGATGTGGAAATGGCGTAGCAGCTAAGAACACTTGCTTGTTTTTTTCTGAAGCACAGGAGTATGTGGGATGGATCATAGGCAACTCTAACTCAGTTCTGGATGATCTGATGCCCTCCCTCTTCCGGCCCCATGCACGCACACACGCACACACGCACACACACACATACACACACACACACACACACATACACACACACACACACACACACACACACACACACACACACACGCATGCCATACATTTACATACACAAACATATGCACAGTACAAGTAAATCTTTAAAATTCAAATCTTTAAGCCCATCAGGCTATTTTTATTTTCTAAGTGCACTCCAAACTTTGTTGCTCATATACATCAGGCACAGAAAGAACCAGGGAGCCCAGGTTCCTTAATATTCATAGACTCATATATGAAACATGCACACCTACTAACACTTCAAGCAGTAAATATTTATAAAATTCAGGTAAAATAGAGGAGTCTAGTAATTTCTTCTCCTATTACAATGACTGTATAAGTTATCACTTACCAACAGATACTGATTCTGTACTTCTGAATTTCCTATGTATGGACCTCTTTGACGGGAAAACAGAAAGCATTCTGTAACGTAAAATGAAGAAGGTGTGCGGTAACTTTTCTCCATTGTGTGCTATATATATGAAGATTATCAACTACCTCACATGTAACTGTCACCATCTCAAACTGAGGAGACCGCATCACTGCACGCTCCAAAACTTTATCTTTTAATGTTAAGTCTGCTGAAGAAAATGCCCCTTGCTTACCTTTTATGAAATTATTATGATCATTAAAAGTACCAAAGGCAACAAACAGATGAGCAAATGGTGTCTGTAAGATCTGGGTCTAAACTGGTTTCTCAAAGAAGCCCTGTGGGTGCATTTTACAGTTCAAGCATTCTTGATTTGAAAAGGCTTTTGATTCAGTAACAGACATGCCTCCCTTACCAACTTGTAAAATATGTATGAGGAATGTGTTGTTTCTTTGTAATTATTTACATTTTCTTCATCTGAGTAATGTGTCCTTTTTTTTTTTAACCAAAAGAAAAAAAATGACATGGAACATATATTTCAATGTATAGCAAGCAACTGGTTAGTACACTGGATTCTGGGGAATGCACACTTTCTGTATTTTCCAGGGTTCTGTATTTTTGAACCAGAAATATAAGATTGGTTTCTTAAACAAATAACAAAAGAAAACATGGGCAGTGTTTTATTGCTTATCAATCAAAGTGAAAATAGACAAGACAAATTAAACTTTTTAAATGTAGTTAACAATAGCAGTTGTAAAGTGTTTTCAACTTATGCTTATTTGGTTTTCTTTTATTATTTTGAGACAGAGTTCAGCTATGTGGCTGGCTTTGCGGGCTTCCTGTCTCAGGCTCTCCCCATGTAGGATATTCTAGGCATCTGCAACTACACTGAGTTTAAGGGAAAGAAAAATCTAATTAAAAAGTATTGAGCCAGGATTGAAGTCACTATTGTAGACATGTAAGTGAAGTAAGTATTTGAATACATTATCAGTTGCTTGTTTTAAGCACAATATGGTCTTGGATATAATGATTAGAATCCTCAAGTTCTGCCTTTTCTCTGCCTCCAACTTTACATCCTACTAGCTCCTCACAGACCATCTGCTCTGCAACCGGAGGCCTGCGATCTAAGGGAGTCACACACCTGAGGGAGTTCAGAGAGATGGTTCCACATGGCAATCTGTCCCCACGAGGTCAGCGTCCCACAAACACATCTCAGTTGTTACTGTCAACTTCTGAACTCACCAGAGGGTGCAGGATAAAGAGTTCTGCAGGTTGTTGTGACCTTCTGGTCACACATGCTCCTGTGCTGAGGAAAGCGTGCTATTGCTTGGTTTCCAAGCTTTCAGTGCTTTGCTACAAAATTGTATTTTGGCTTACCAACGCTGTGATTTTTCACACTTTATACATAAAGTATTCCTGCTATAAACAACATTTATCTGAGAGACAGACACATCTCAGGCCACCTGGGAAGATGGGTATATACATATACCCTAAAGCATAAAGAGAAAAGCATTCTGGGATAGGGCTCTTTCTTTACAAACCTCTGTCAGCTGATTTCCACAGAAAGCTTCACAGCACACTCTGTAAATTGAGCTTTGCCTGCTATGTGTTTCTACAGCAGCTGCTGCTCAGTTGCGATGCCCGCCCAAGAGTCTGTCTTGGTTATTCATCATGATCAGTGTATCCTCTCACTGACTCTCCAGCTTCAGAAGTTCTAGACTTAGACTTTAATCCTTTCCTGCCGTTTTCCACCAGAGACATTCTTATTCACCACAGGAAGCCTTCAGTTCCTAAATGGTCTGTGTTCTGAATTTAAGTGTATTTCAAACCCCAGGACTCATTGAAAAATAGAATTTTCAAGATAGAATACTATAAGTATGTGTTGGGTCTCCAGGTCAACCCTCAAAGGCACATTCAGATCCTAATATGGGTAATGCATTTTCCTTTTGTTCTCTAATACATCCTAGAGTAATAGAATGTCAGAGCATAAATTGAATTTCGAACATCGTGCTACATACTGGTTTGTTGGTGTATTCTGTTACAAATGCCCCACAGTCCATTTACTTCAGTGGTCTTGTGGTCCAGCCTAGAAATCCAGTTATGCTTTAAAACAATATAAAGCAAATTGCCATAAAAATAGAAGAGGCTTTGCCACAGACAACTTCAACTTCATTAGTTCTTTTTACATGCTCTGAGGCACACAGCAAAGACCAGACTCTTATGTCTAAGGCATGGCCAAGAGTCACATGTACCTTTAATTATAGGATCATGGGAGTCATTTTGGAGGAAATGAAAGAAATATCTCAGATATGACAATACAGAATGGAAGGAATGTTGCTTGGGAATTGGCTGTCCTGGAACTCACAGAGATCCACTGCCTCTACCTCTCCAGTGCTGAGATTAAAGGCACACGCTGCCATTGCCCGACTGAGTCCCCATTTTTTCTTCTTTCTGGGAAGCTTTTCTCCAGGGTCCCCCCAGCACTCCATCACTTTGCTCAGTGGAGCCTGCGAGGACCGTTCTGAGCATGTCTTCCTGGCACCCTTTCTCCCCTACCCTGTTTGCTTTTCTCTACAGCAGCTTTTATTAGCTTATTTGCAGATTCCTCACTAGCCCTTGGATACCCTCACTTACCCTGACTTCATCTAGGTGTCACGGGGGTTTTTATTTTTATTCTTTACTGAACCATTCATAGCTAGAACCTTGGACTCAGAGGTAAAGTCTCCATGACTCTCTCCTGCCCTGCTGCCTCCCACTCCGGCCCCCTGAAGCAAGTCACGCAGCCTAGAAAGATAACCCCCTTTCTTCTCTCTTCCTTACAGATTCTGATTACATAAGAGTCCTGTTTGGTACCCTAGAGGAAAGGGCGCCTCATGAGAGTCCGAGAAACATCAGGATAGACCTTTCTTCCTGGTCTGCTCCTCCTCCGTTTATTAGCATCTTATTAGACTCTTTTGTTCAATCAAAGTTAAACACAATAGAGTCCAAAAATTGAGGCGGGAGGGTGCATCCCATATTCCCCCCCCCCCCCCCCCGAATCCTTGGGTTTCATTCTCAAAGTTTCCACCTCACATCTTTTGTTAAATAGATACTTGGTGCTTCTCTTGTTGGCTTGTTCATTGTTCATTGTTGTTATAAGCCATGAGCTTTTCTGATGAAGACAAGAATCATACCTGTTCACTCTGTGGTCATAAGTCGTGATTGTCGACGTGATGGGATTGCGCATCCCATGCAAGTAAATGTCTGGGTGCATCTGTGAAGGCTAAACTAGTTTACTGAACTGGGAAGACTAGCCCTAAATGGTACCGCCATCCCGTGGGCTTGGCTCAGACCAGTGTTCAGCTGTCTATGCTTCATGATTCAGGATGCAATATGACCTGCTGCCTCCTACTCTTAGTACTGTTTTTTGTTGTTGTTGTTGTTTTTTTCTTTTTTGTTTTTTTTGTTTGTTTGTTTGTTTGTTTTTTTTCTTATAGCGATGGCCTATTTCAGAGTCTTTCCAAGATTATTCTTTGAATACCACAATTAGGCAAACTTGGGCCAGATCTGCAATATAGTACATTCATCAGATCATGAAGGTCAAAGTCCATGTCAGTATGTAAAAAGCAAGCCTCCACTGAAGACCTGAAATGAGCACATATAGGGATTTATGAGAAGGGGATTCAGGCTGTGTTTTGTATAAGAATAACTCTGGAATCAGATGAATAATTGAACCTAGCCCTGACTTTAGCTTAGCTATGTCATTTTGAACCTTAGTACCTGCCACCTTAGAGACAGAAGAAGGCCCCTAACATAGTCTGATATCTACTATATACCCAGTGGATAAAATGAAAACAACCAATTAGTTACCTGATGGGATTGACACTCAGTGTTTCATGGCTGAGGTCTCTCATCTGTAGACAGATAACATATAACGGTCGTTCCTGCTATGCTTGCTTTGGAAATAAATTTTATGTATTGTTTGTCAGCAAACCACTTCATAAGTATAATTGTTCATGTCTTACAAATGTGAACACTTAACCCTAAGAGAAGTAGTGTAACTACTGAGCTGCTCAGCTGAGTTTATTGTTATTTTAATTAACTCTCCTTCCAAAGGTTAAGCTCTGAAACATTTCATAATTATGAATCGCATGTGACTATATAGGTTGCTTAAGGATATAATACAAAATAAAAAAAATGCCCAAGAATTTATGTTTATCAGTAAGTCCTAGACTACAAAGTTGCTTTTCCTTCCCTAAGCCCAGATTTTTGCTGACAGGCTGTTGTCACTTCATGATTTCAGTAGCTGACAGTAGATGGCACTGCTGGTTGTCAAAAGATAGAACCATTTCACTAAATATGCCAACCTCTTCTTTTTTGGCCATAAAAACAGCTTCAGAACAAAACACAAAGAAATTGGTATAAAATTGAATATTTTTATCCCAGTGGAAGGCTGAAATGAAGCACATAATTGAACTCTGGACAGTTATGTCATCGATATGCAATTTATTTGAAATGCTAGGAGATGGCATAGTGTACCCAGTTGTTCTCAACCTGTGGGTCACGACCCTTTCAGCAACTGTCTGTCCACAATTCACAACAGTAGCAAAATCAAAGCTATGAAGTAGCAATAAAAATAATTTTATGGTTGGGGGTTATGTATCAAAGGGTCACAGCCTTAGGAAGGTTGCGAACCACTCATGTGCAAATGCTCATTATCAAGATTAAAAACTAAAATTTAATTATCCATGCCAACAGTTTATTTATGCACCACCTCCTTGACACCACCACAGATTTAGTTGACAGGAACAAAGAAGAAAATAATAAACACACTCATCTATGGGCTCTGGACTCCTGCAGACAGTATAGAAGGATTCCGTGGATAAAATGAAAACAGCCAATTAGTTACCTGATGGGTATGACACTCAGTGTTTCATGGCTGAGGTCTCTCAGCTGTAGACAGAACTGTTTATTTCTTGACCAATTCACATGACAGTCACAAGGATCAACTAATTGTATCAATTTAATTAAAAAGTCTCGTCTTCATCTATTTTTCAAACCAACTCTCCACAGGTAAAATCATGGCCCAAAGAAAGCAGATTCAGAATATTCCAGTGTTTGCCTTTTTCATGGATTTTTAATTTTAAATTCATCTATTTATTTTACATTTGGGCCACAGCCTTCCCCGTCCTCTCTTCCCAGGCCACCCCTCCCGTCCCCTCCCGTTCCCCAATTCCTTTCTTTTCCTTCTCTCCATCCAGGAAAGGCAGGTCTCCTAGAGTATCAATAAAACACAGCGTATCAAGTTGCAGTAAAACTAAGCACCTCCCTGTGTATTAAGGCTGGACAAGGTGACCCAGTATGAGGAATAGGGTCCCAAAAACCAGTAAAAGAATCAGAGACAGTCCCTTTCCTGCTGTTAGGGGTCCCACAAGAGGACCAAGCCACACAACTGTAACATATATGCAGAGGGCCTTGGTCAGTCCCATGCAGGCTCCCTGGTTATCTGTTCAATCTCTGTGAGCCTCTATGGGCCCAGGTTAATTGACTGTGTGAGCCTTCGGTGGTGGTGTCCTTGACCCTTCTGGCTCCCACACTCCATTCTTCTCCTCTGCAGGATTCCCGAACTCCACCTAATGTTTGTGTGGCTCCACAACACTTTAATACCTCCATGGGATTAGACACATGTAAGCAAAAGGATGCAGATACTTTCAACTGTAAAAGAAGTGTGTTCCTTTCCTATGCAGTTATTCTGAAAATCAACCAGAAGAGCACTTGAATGCAAAGCCCTGAGGCTAACTGAGATCGCTATTTTGTCTGGCCTTTGCTACTGTTCCTCATTAGGATTGTGCATGTCTGGACACACGTGTCATTGGGGGACAGATACTGTTTCTGTTACTTCTGTGATAAAATATCTGAAAGAAGCATCTCAAGGAAGAAAAGATGTATTTTAGCTCACGGTTTCAGCCCATCATGGCAGTGAAGGCATGGTTGGAAAGCACACAACTGGTCGGGAAGCCCAGTGCAGGCACACAGGACCTTCAAGGCAGGCCTCTAGTAAATACCCTCTGCCAGATAGACCCAATGTTCCAGAATTTTCCACAGCAGCACCCACCAGCCTGGGATGGAGTCTCCTCCAGGGAATATTTCAGGCTCAGTCCTTAACAGATACCACAAAGCACTGGCAATCCGCAAAGATACTCATAACCCCAAGAAGCCAATCTTGAAACTCTCTGGGTGCTTTCAGGACAGACATAGATATGACTCTGCTGTCGTCTCCTCCTCCTCTTCCTCCTCTTTCTTCCTCCTTTACTTTTAAAGTTCTCTATTTCCCATTGAGAGTGAAGACTTACAGCCTTCACCCTCCACACCGGCACTCCAGGGACAGGGTCAGCGTCTCAGCTTTCACCAGGAGGGATCTGTTTCCTTGGTCAGGATTTGGGGGACCTAAGGTGTCCTTGTCACGTGATGGTGTCTTGCTGACTTCTAAGATGTGGTGGGCAGACTCCTGCTCTAATGACTGCCTTTGCTTCATAGATTTTATCAGTACTCCCTTAGAAAGGCTCTGCCTGGTGTTTCGAAAGGTCATCAGAGCCTAGTCCTGTACCCCAAGAGATGTTTCTTTAGGACCTTAACACACGTGTGATTAGAGGTGATTGGGTAGTTTGTTTAAATTCTCTCACTGGACTGTAAATCTAGGAAAAGTAGAATAAATCTGGGTTTTGTTGTTTGATTTTGTTGTTGGCTTTTACAGCTGTGTCCTATCTTGCTCATGGTAAGTGGCAAAATGAATGGAAGAATACTCCCTTTTAGCCTTTCTGGCTGCAAAAGTTTGAGCCAAACCACTGACTAGCCTTTTTACCATCTCTTAAGCTTTTCATACAGGGCCAGGGAAGAAGGGAGGAGGAGAGAGGATTTTTTAGCAGAGAGCAACTGGGGTGGGGGCCTGTAGGTCACCAGTCTTTGAGTTCTGTGGCCTTTCCTGCAGAGGCAGCATCTGGGGTACCCATTCCTCCCCTCCCCTCATGGCTCCCATGTGGATGGCTGGCAAGGGGCTGAGCTCCAAGTAACAGTACATTTAACAAGAAGCCAATGTTTCTCCACGGTGGAGGTGTTTCCTCCTCAGGGAAGTTACAAAGAGCTCTTTCAGAGAGAAAGAAGGCAAGCAGAGTGTGTGGCCGGCCACCTTGCTTTCTGCCCTCTGTGGAGCTAGGTCTTTCTCTCTTAGATTGGACGCTAGCAGAGGGGGGGGGGCAGTGCCATGCATATCACTGTCTCTTTGCTTGCTACATACAAGACTATCCCTGAAGTTCTGGGGACATTGTGATATCAAACTTATTATTTATTTATTCATTTTGGTTTCTTGTGCCCAAGAGCTTTCGAGTTGATTTTGTAGCCCCATTTCTGGGTCTTCTTCACGACCCTTCATTCTCTGATCCCCTCCGGCCCCCAGCTGCTGTCCTAAGTGTCCCTTCCATAACCATACTCATTGGCTTAGGAACACAGATTTCTCCACGGCAAATTCTTTACACGCTGAGAAAACTCACCCTCAATCCTGGTTCTGGCCCCATTTCTGATTCATTCAGATTCTATGAAGCGACTGACTCCATGCCTCCTCTTAGACACTGATCAGAGTTTGTTCTTACTAACTCCAGAGCCAAGCCTTGTCTTCTCTACCCACCAGCTTGCCCTTCTCTTGACCTTCCCCATCTCAGTAAGGGATTCGTCCCAAGCTTTACAACGCTTCCTTATGCCTCTTTCCCTAGTATCCCCCCACACTGAATCCACAGTAATTCGATTCACTGTCAACTTCCCCTTCAGAGTGTAGCACCCTACCCTACCACATATCAAACAGCCTAGGCCTCAATGGAGGCCCTACCACTCCACCTCGCTCATGAAACCATTGTAACACCCGCTCTTGTCCTGCTGTAGCAATTCACTATGGCAACCAAAGTGACTTTGGGGGGGTATATTGTTCTCTCATACAATATATTCCAACTTTAGTCCCCCTTCCCACTCCCCCCAGTCCTGCCCACCTCTCTCTTCCATTTCCCTTTAAATTGGGCAGGCCTCCTAGGAATATCAAGTTGCAACAAGACTGGGCATATCACCTCATATTAATGCTGGTTGAAGCAACCCAGTAGGAGAAAAAAAAGGTCCCAAAAGTAGCAAAAAGAGTCAGAGACACCCCACTCCCACTGTTAGGGGTTCTACAAAACCACCACGCTAATGAGCATACTGTATTTGCAGAGGACCCAGTGCGGACCCATGCATGCATTGGGATTGCCACTTCAGTTCCTGTGAGCCTTGCTTGGGTGATTCTATGGGTTGTGTTCTCCTGGTGTCCTCCACCCTTCTGGCTCCTACAATCCTTTCTCCCCTTCTTCCACTGGCTTCCTAAAGCTCCAGAGGAGGGAAGAGACCAGATGGAGACCTCTAATTTGGGTTCTCTCTGCACCTAATGTCTCTGCATCTGGTCCCATCAGCTACTGGAGAAAATCTCTTTGATGACCATTGGACTAGGCACCAATCTATGAAGATAGCAGAGTATCGTTAGGGATAATTTTATTGATTTTTTTTTTTTTTTTTAAAAATCCCAGGACAGACTCATCTTAACTACCAAATCCTGTTACTCCTCATTAAACCAGCTGGGGGCATCCCATCCAGAGAATGGAATTCACACTTCACACAATGGTCTGGCAGACCTGGCTCTTGTTTCTGCTTGTCCTGATTTCCTACACTAACTTTTTTTCTGGAAGGAAGTATTAAATTTACTGTTGTTTCTCTGAAGTTTTAGTGATTATAGCCTATGAAATGATCAGACAATAAATATATTGGCCAAAAATAATTACAAAGGTAGTATGTGCCTAAAAAAAAAAAAGTCCCACCATTACATAATACGAACTGTAAAGGAGAATCGTAGTTTAAGTTTAAGTAAGCCTTGGGCTCTGATGGGATGGGAAGGTGGCCGCAGTAAACGGTAGAAGCTTGAGCAAAGGGGAAGGTAGCTAGGTGAGGTTGCTCAGTGAGCGTAGTATCTGTCACTAAGCTGTCATCTGTGGTCAAGCAGACCTCATATTTTTTCCTTGAAAAGATCTTCCCTAGGCAGAAAAACAAAAGAGGCCCCTGTCTGCTCCTGCTGTTGACGTCACTGAGCAGAATATTGTAAACTTTTGCAGAGGCGTGACCTTTCATTGCTGACCCAGTGTCCATGGGATACCTGAACAGCTGTCTGCAAATGAACCGAAAAATTGATTTACCAATGGCATTGGCGGGTTCCCTGATGACATCCTCAGACACTCAGCCTCACTGTGTACTATGCCATCTGTGTGAAATTGTCTTTTCTGAAGTCTTTGTTTCCAGAGTAGCAAAGCCAGCACATGGTATCCCTAAGAAGCTAGGTTGGGCTGCCAGATTCCTACAGGCCAATCGCAGACAAATAATGGTGAGAAACAGAGAAAGGTTTATTTAATATGGCCACATGAATGTCAGGGGCAAAGAGTGTTCAGTGATCACTTCTTCCCCTAGCCCATCTCCAGAGTCCCAACATGAACTTTGGCTCAAATAGAGAAGAAGAGGTTTGTATAGCTAAGCAGCCCTCATCAAGGTATGGCTCTGTCCTTCAGTGACCCAGCTTTGTGTCTGCTGTAGTCTGTCCTGAAAAGTGCTCTTGGATGTCATCAGAATTCTATAGTATTTCTTTCCAGGAGACAAACCCCTCCTCCCACTGATACTGGGAACCTGCCCTTTCCCTTCCCTGGTATGAGATTTCTGAGGAAATTTCCATTTCTTAGGATATAGTATTATATCCAAAAGAATGGGCAAAGGTGTCTCTTCAGAATATTTACTCCTGCCCAGACAATTATGTTCATGCAGCCACACTCTCTTGCTGTTTGCAGAGACTGATGAGTTACATATGTAGGGAGGTTGAGTATGTCCAACATGTAGTATGAGTTTCTGGCCTGGTCTAGCCCTAGGGTCCTGACCAACAACAGGACCAAATAATTACACAAAGTCTCATATTAATTACATATAATTATAGCCTATGGCTCATATTACTTGCTAACTCTTAAACTAACCCATGATTAGCCACATGGTGGTACCTTTTCTCAGAGCAGCCTTCTGATCCCGATTCCTCTTTGTCTCCCTGGTGTCTCTGCTCTGCTCTTCCTCTTTCCAGAGTTTTCTTAATCTGGGAGCCCCGCTCACACTTCCTGTCTGCCTTATGGCCAATCAGTATTTTATTAAACCAGTAGGAGGGACAAATATTTACAATGTACAACAACAGCATAATCCCACAGCACCACCTCCTCTGGTGGTGCTTTACAAACTGTGCTTGTTGCTGTCTGGATTCAGTCCCTTAGGTGAAAGCAAGAGGCACTCTAGCTCATTCAGCAGAAGGGCGTTGGTTGTAGGTGTGAGCGGCTCAGAGACAAGGTTCAGTGATGCAGAGTCAGAAAGACAGCATGATCAGGCCAATCTGAGGGAAAAAAAAGAAAAGAGAAAAGAAGAGAAAGAAGAGAGAAAGGGGAAGAAGGAAAGAGAAGTGTGTCCAATCACACATGATTAGCCGATGGTTATGCTCGCATCCATTTGACCACTGCCTAGCTCTTCCATAGGATAGAAGCTCCATGAGGTCAGGGATTTTGGCATTTCCTCTCTGTCTCCCAGAGTCCAGAACAGCAGCCTCACAGAGTTATGATAAACATTTGTTGAAGAAGTGTCAGCCACTACTGAAAGTATTGCAGTTGCAAAGATTAAGCATCCCAGATGTTAGCTCTTTTTCCTTGATGAAAATAGATACGTGTGGCTCCTCTTCTGGCTGTTTTCTCCTTCAGACCTTTTAAGGTCTTGTTGATGTGACTTGCCAGTATGGCAGCAAGTAGGAAAAGCAGGGCCAGGAGCTCTGTTGCCAAGGGAGGGTATGTTAACAGCAAAAAGTGAGAATGAGGATTTTAGGAAGGGGAGACATGGTTCTCACACAGCGGTCCATAGCACGAGCAAAAGAGGTGGCCAGGACTGATAGCACACTGTGTCGTCAACCATCACCAGTTTCCCTGAGGAGAAAGGGGAGACTCCTGGGAATTAAGGCTTTTTTGAACCACTCTACACTTCCTGACTCAGGGATAGCAAAGAAGAGTTGGGTCAGGGGTTGGGGCCAGGGGTCAAGATCAGGGTGGGGTCCTTAGTAACTAGAGAGCTGGGTATAGAAATGAGAGAAGTCTCTGTTCTGTCTCCTTAGGGTTCATGAGCCTTCTCTTGTTTCCAAATCCAGTGACTGCCTTTGAAAGGGAACTTCCAGGCACTGAAGGTCCTGAGAGAGGGTGGGGTTGAGGTAGAGCAGAGAAGGTCTGAAAACTTGCCAGGATGGGTGGAGGAAGAAGACGGCATTTCTGCACGTCCAAGAGATTCACCAAGCTGTCTGGCTGCTCCTCCCCAGGATCTCCTGCAAGCATTCAGTAGTTCATGCTCTTGGCTATTTCTAACAGTGAATTCTTTGTAGTGCTGGTGAGGCTAGTGGAAATGCTTAGCTTCATTGAAATCTGCAGCCCTGGATGAGCTATGTGTAGAAAAGCATGTTCTAGGACTTGGGGCATGCATTGGGGTCATGAGGTTAATGCTAGGGTAGGACACGGGCCTGCTGGCCAGCTGGCTCTGCCACTTATTTTCCATGTTCTTGTTAAGCAGCTTCCTCTCACTATCACAGCATAGCATCATGGGAAAAAAACCTCTAGACTCCCCTTTCCACTCACCTCCCATTCCAGCTTTTAATCCTTAGTCCTTAGCCAGCAGGGTCCCTGGGCCCAGCTGACCTCTACAGGGTTGGGGAGCTCAGGCATCTGGGACTCCATTACTGAATCTTAGGAAATAGCACATTCACTTTGTGTGGACATGGGGGTGGGGTATGCAAGCTTTTGTCTTCTAATGAGGAAAAAAAATTGAAAGTGAAGGGTAGCATCTGGACATGTGGTCTGCAGAGGAGGAAGGGACAGAAAGGGAGTGGAGATTAAGGACCAAAAATAAGACACTTTGGAGAAGGAATTAGGCTGAATTCCACGTCTATGAAGTGTGAAACACGGCCTATTTATAGATTCTAGAGCATTTCTATGTGAGATTTCTAGAGTGAGATGGTTTGGCCGTGTTAAAAGATTAATGAGTACAGTCATTTGTGGGCTCTGCTTCTCCCCAGACCTGGCTAGTGATCCTATGGGCTGGATTGTCCCTATTGTGATCATCTGCCACCAATGCCTTTTGTTGTCAACTTGATGGGATCGCAACCCTACTCACAGACATACACTTCATCCTTAGACAGCACAGTTACCAACTCGGAACCAAGGAACACAACCGAGGAATGCTTTCTAAGAAGGGAGGGAAGCAAATGTCTGTGTGCTTTAGACTCATGTATGTATATGTATGTATACAAGCCTGGATACACGTGTGTGTACACACACACAACACACACACATACACACACATACATACACACACAACATACACATACACACACTACATACACACACACCATACAAACACACACATACACACATATACATACACACACCACACACACACACACACACACACACACACACACACACACACACACACACACACACAGAGTTTTGGTCTGTGACAGTTTCGACAGTGAGGCTTTTAAGGTACAAAATCATCTGTTGTTTTATCCACAGTTCTCTGGACATGAACAAAAGTGGGTTTTTTCCCCCACTAAAAATGTATATAAAGGCTTAAACGCCTTTTGCTAATGCTGCTGGGGTCATTCAGGAAACCTGCATCATATCAAGCACTGATTAGAACAAAAGGTTAGAGTCAATGCTAAGTCATCTTGATTCTGTACCTTAAAAGTGTATGTGTTCCCTGCAGCAGAACCATGCTCTGAAAAGTAGCCTTCCTGGTGTGTTCCATGGGCACATGCTGAAATGTCATTCTTTGAGAAATTTGGAAAAAAACCAAACCAAACCAAACCAAACCAAACCAAAACAAAAGGTCAGCATGACTTGGCTCTTCCCAGTACACACCTGCCACCATTTCTGTGCAAAAGTGACAACCTGGGGCTTCTCTAGCAACGGTAAGAATTTAGACAGAACTGCATATGGAGGAAGAAAAGGGAAAAAGAATTAAGTAGCATAGTGTTCCTATACAATGTCATTAGTGTCCAGCCAGCCAACACTTGGCATTGTCATGGGGTTCTTTCTCCACAGAACTGCTGTTCAAATGAATCCATTATAGGATGCAAAAGACTTATCGAGTCCTCTGACATGATTGTAGGTTGGAGATTAAGAAAATAAAATAAAATAGGCTGGTCAGAATGAGAACAAGCTATATTCATAATTGTTACTTATCGATCAAAAAAAAAAGTAAGAAATCAGGAATCAAACATAATGCAAGCAAGTCCTGTTAATTTCCAAGGAAGAAGTCAGATGTTGCTGTCCCAGCCCCCGACCCCACAGCTGAGATTTGTATGTGTGGTCCTCATTCCCTGGTGTGAGGCTGGGATTTGGAAACTATGGAAGTGGAAACACATGTTTGTCCTGTCAGCCACTCTGGGTACCATGACATCCAGCATTTCAAGGACAAATAGAAACTATCCTGACCTTGGAGTTGGAGAGATTAGTTGAAGTACTGTGCAAAATGGAACAGTGACCTCCCAAAGATGTCCATGTCAGTTCACAGCACCTGAATATGTGCTTTACAGGGACAAAGAGCTGGGAAGATGAGACCAACTTAAGGACTCAGGGGCTGAGGGATCCTACTCGATTATCTGGGTGACTGATATAATGAGGAGGAAGCAAGAGGCTGATGGCCAGAGAAGATAATGTTATATTTATATTACATTATAATGGAGAAAATTGGAAAAAATGGAAGGAGAGAGAGAGCGAGAGCAAGAGAGAGAGAGAGAGAGAGAGAGAGAGAGAGAGAGAGAGAGAGAGAGAGAGAGAGAGAGAGAGAGAGAGAGAACATAGTGGAACGTGGAGTTGAACATGCTACATCCCTGGCTTTGAGGGTGAATTGAGCAAAGATGCCAGTAGCTATTAGTAGCCAAAAAAGCAAAGAAAATCATATCCATCCAGAACTGTCTGAAATAATAAAGCCTTTTAAATTTTATTTATTTATATCTTTCAGTATTGAAGATTAACCCTAGGGGCTCATACATATGAGTCAGGAGTTCTCTACCCAGTGGAGCTACAGCCTAGCCTTGGTATTGGACTAATCATAGAGGCTTCTATAAGAATGACTTTGTGTTGGTTTAAACTAAAATCTTGGTAGAAGCTGGCTTTAGCAGCAATAGGATGCCGATACCCAGATACCTAAGTGCCTATGCCTAGTGGTCAGCAGCTTTAGTTGATGCAGTACCAGTCCAATTTTGTTTGGAGCATTTCTAAACCTAATTTCTAGAGATTTTGTAAGTTATTATATCAAATCGGTTTGTTTTCTAAATTGTCTTAAATACATAGGTTCCATGGCTTACAAGAATTAACCCAGGTAATCTCATTCTGCCAATCCTGCCTATTTAGATCCCAATGAATCCCCAGCCTTTGCTGTATCTTTTGGCGTGACCTCTAAAACGGCAATTGTGCTCTCTTGCTCTCTTTGCCTCGGCTTACTATTCTGTGACTAAGCTTTCTCCATGTCCTCAGGACTGACAGGGTTTGTACTACCTCCTCGCTTCAATTCTCCATCTGCGCCTGTTGTCCCGTTAGCTTCTTGGAACTCAGCCAGTGCTCTTCACTGCTCTATTAGAGGGATGTCAATGGTGTCCATCACTAACAAGACAAAGTCGGAAGGCTTTCCATGACATGAAAGGACCCTAATGACCATGCCTGACAGATTTAGACAGTCATTGCAACTAAATCTTTGATGTCAGAGATAACCTGGTACACCCGCCAGACCTAGGATACGTTTTTGAGTCATACAGAGTCTTAATCAGGGACAATACTTCCCTATTTAGAATATGGCAACTAAAAAACCCTACTTTATACCTACTTTATAATGCTGTCATGAAAATGAATGAAGAAAGGAAGAACGTACTCGGTCCTGTTCTTGATACATAGTAGGTCTTTAATTATATGTGTGGATGCATGTGTTCATGCATGCGTTTTACTAACTACCCTTTCTACCCAATACCACTAAATACTCCCAACATCTCTTACTCCTGCATTGCATGTCAATATATATTTAACCTTAAAGCCTGTGTCTTGTTGTAATAAAAACACCATGACCAAAATCAACCCAGAGAGGAAGGGCATCTTTCATATTATACTTTGCATTACAGTCCCTCATCAGAGGTCAGGGCAGGAACTCAAGGCAGGAGCACAAAACTTCTCCCTCCCCTTTGGCCTGGTAAGCCCTTGCAAGTTTGAGCTCAAATGGCATCCACTTGTGGAATAGACTCAGGGGATCATTCCCTCCCTGGTGGCAAGCCCTTCCTTGGCTCTGCCCCAAAGATTTGTGTATAGAGTCATTTCCTCCATCCAGAGTTTTTTTTCATCCGGAGATCAACAAAGCCCAGTGTGGCATCTAGCATATAAGAGCACTCAATAAATGTCAGAGGAAAGGAGTGAAGGACAGGCTAGGATGAAAGGGTCAAAGTTCATACTTGAAATAGTCCACGGCTTGAACACACGATGCAGCTGTTCAAATGAGACGTCAAGGAAAAACACCTGAAGGAGGTTGGTTGATGATTACACAATATGTGGAAAAGAGTAGTAACCTTAACAAGAATTTTTTAAGTACACAAATGAATCGTTTTTTTTTTTTTTAAGAAAAAACTTTAAAAAAAAAAAAAAAACCAAGAAAGTTGAGCAGTTGCTAAGAGCAATCACTTACTCACGCAAGCATTTCAGGTGTTGGGCAAGAGAAGGCCTCTATGAGAGAAATCAGTGCCAACCCCAAAAGAATACAATAACCCTAGGCTGCAAACAAATGGAGGAGGGTATGTCAGCGTGCTACTGTGATATCTCTCTGTACAGCAAGACACGCTTGAGTGACAGCTGATGGTTATTCCTACTGACACCAGCAAGAAGTTTCAAGCTATCTAATGAGCCAAAATGGTAATTAAGATCAATAAGGAAAAGTTAGTTTACCTTTTAAAAGAATTACCTAGACTCTCAAAGCAACTATGTAAACCTAGATATAACCTTTCCCTGGCTCCTTCGGGACCTTATGAACCGACTAGAAAAATGAAGCTCACCGTGTGGTTTCTCACTGATAAGAGCCATGCCTATCTTTCTAAATTTTCCATAGGTAGAAGTTTCAGTTACACTGGATGGTCAGTTCTATTGATATTAGCAGCCAAACTGCATGCAGACGTCCAGAGGCACCATGACACTTGGATGGGGTCACCAAGGCCATGGAACCATTTTAAGAACAAAACCCAGGAGGGTCTGACCTTGGTTGCCTCTAAAGTAAAGTCTTTCCTGCTTTCAATTAGAAACTGGTTTGGATGGAAACCAGCTGACACGTGGACAATCTGATGGCTTCAGTGGGCTTTTCACCCTTGTAATTATCTCCTTCCTAAAGTAAATGTTAGCACAACCATTGGCATTTGATAAGTCACTGTGCTACCCTAGACAGGGGACAGATAAACTTGTATTGTGATTGAGTAGTTAGTTTGCATTTCTTAGCAAATCATTCTTTATTGTTTTGATGTGTAGAAGTACATATATGTAGTTAATTTGACATAATTGCGTATGTATGCTCCTTTCCATCTTCTTAATGTATGTGTGGGTTTTCTTTGTGTGCATGATTTAGTATGTTCAAGGTACCCCAAGAAGATAAATGCTGACTTTCTCTTGCAAATCTGTAGCTTGCGATGTTTCAGTGCAGGGAGAAATAATTTGAAGGGGCCACATCCTCCTAAGGCTGCAGTTTTGCTGAGACTGATTATATCTTGCTTCTTTCAGCATCCTGCAGAGTATCACATCTCAAATTAGTGAGAGCAAAAGATTGCCAAAAGATAAAAAAAAAAAAAAAAAAAACCCACACCACTTTCTCTATAAGAAAACAGCCTGTCAGAATTACACACAAATAAAACCATCACTAGAGGGCCATAATCATTTATAGCCAATTTATAGCCATTAATTTCTCCCATCCTCTTTGGAATAGCCCAGGGGAAAGAGGCAAGTGAAAAGGAGCTCACACAGAGAGACATGGGTAAAGTGGAGACTCATGCCAGCAATACAAAATCCAAGTCCATTGGCAAGTAAGCAAGGGACGGATTCCAGGCCCTGAAGCAACTGCGTACATCAGAGGGAAGGGCCTCTACTTGGGGCCCCAGCTAATCCTGCGGTCTTCCCTGGCAGACAATTCTGCCTTGAGGTCAGCCAACTAACACTTGACAAAAGCCAGCTGGGGGAACAGCTCAGCCAAGTTGGTACCCACACACTGCTACTGAAAATATTTCAAGGACCCCAGAACATCTTATTTACTCATTCAGCAAGAGAAGATGTTCATGCTCTCCTCCCCTGTCAGTACAGGCCACACTGACTTTCCTGGGTTTTTTGTTCTGTTTTTAGATCAGTTGGATGTTATCAACTTATGTTGGAAGTTGACTGAGACATTTTTACTTCACATTCAACAAGTATTTCCCAAGCACTCATGATTTTAGGGTTCGGGGAGGGAAAAATAAAAAAAAATGAAAAGGGTTTCAATAAATTATGTTTTCTAACAGGGTGAGGTCCCAAGGATCCAGGAAGGTGCGTACTGCATTCCTACTATATGAGAAGTGAAGTTGGGGTTTAGAGAAAGTGTAGAGTTTGGAAAGTTGGGAATACCAGGGCTGTGAAGTGAATTGATTCAATGGTAGATGGGGGGTGGTTAGGGCTGCTGTGAGGATCACAGACCTGATCAGATCTAAAGAAGTATATGAAATACTGATTAAAACAAACCCCAAAAAGCTATGTGATAAAAATGTCGGCCGGGAGACCAGCTGTCATTCAGTGAAAACTGTGGCGAATGCCGTCATACATATCTAAGCAATACAGACGTGGACGTGTGTATATGCATGTATGTCATAAGAATGAAACTAACCGTAATAAAAACTATTCAAAATGCGGTTTTCTTTTTTCCAGTAGTTACTTCTGGGGAAAGTAGGCCACTGTAAGGATGCAATTAATTTGGCATAGAATGTCCAGGGGCCCTTAACAGTGTGTGGATGCTTTATTCTTGAAGGATTTTTGTAGGGTTTGAAATCTATATATCAAGTTCACAAATCCTTTGGTTCATGGTGTTCTTAGATTCTTAACTTATTCAGCCATCCCAAGGCAAAACCAAATACTTCATCTTTTATGTACTAAATAGCTATCTCTAAATAACTTCAAAGTAGGAGATTGTATACTTTCCCTTAGGGAGGAAAATAATCATGCTGTACCCCAGTGAGCTCGCTTTGGTGTCTGGGGTACTTCAGCGTGCAGACTGGGATCCCAAGAGTACAGCATCAGCTGTAATCATGTGTATGAAATATTCCACACAGGTGCATGTATGTATATGCACATATATTAACTATAATAATGGCTTGTTCCATGGCATGGTCAATGGGGACAGAAAGGAGGTGTAGGATCTTCTTGGGATGGAAGGGATCAAACAGCTCATTAGAATTTTATCTTTTCAATACTCTTTTTAAAAAGTTGACTTGAAGAGGACTGTTTGCTATGGTTTATGAGCAAGGACTTTCCCCTGCTCACTTACAGATGAGGAAAAATGAAGGAAGAGAGAGGAAAGTTTTCGAATAGAAAAATTAGACAGTTACTGTAGCCTAGTTACAGGAGTACCGAGAACACGGACCATGACAGATGGATGCTCCCGCCTCTCAGATGGGGAAACAAGAACATAAGTGAAGGCCAAAAGGAGAGATATGAGAGCGGTCCTGTCTGTGGCCTCAGGAAAGCCAGAGGTGAGCCTCGGGAGTCTGACCGAGGAGAACAAGGTGGGAGATGACATTAAGCCATAAATGGACTTGGCCTTTGAATTTTCCAGCAGCTGGGGATGTGATATTCTTCAGATATTCCCTTTGTTCAAACATCACAGTGGTTTTTGTCTTCATCTAGTGGGGTTTCACTAGTACATTAGTATCCCTCAGGGTCTGCTCAGATCTCATCATTTGCTTTAAGGCAGGCAAGGGGAGCCATGTTAGCTTTAGCATTAATAGTCACATTAGGACAGTAAAGGAGTTCAGGTGCAGAAAGACTCCCAATGAATAAGGTGCTGGGAGAGAACAGCCTCCTGATTAACTGGATTTAGCCAGCATAAGCCTCCCGGCCACCCTTCCGAAGTAGCATGAACACAGAGCAAAATACCTGTGGGTATGTCATCATGTCTATGGCTCAGTGACCTCAATGTAAGCCTTCTCCCGTGGATATTGGTACTTAAAATCTTCTTCCATCTTTCTGAGTCCATTACTTCACCTTCAGAAAGTTTCTATTGAAATAGGAAAAACAATTACACTTAGACAATAGGAGTTTGGGATGTTTGGGGGTGGAAATACAACCCAGAGTTTGAGTTTGAATAGACAGAGAGGAAGGTCGAGTCTGGAGATGAGAAGGTGGAGCTTAGACCTAGGGAACAATGAGGGAAGACAGGCTTACTTGGAGTAGACAATGGGCACCTGGGCCTCACAAAAGAGAGAGAGAAGGTTAGGCAGGTTGCCTGGATCTGAGAGATTTTAGACCAGTAGATTATGCCAGAAGTCAGTGAGAAGCAGAGTTCTGGGCACAACTAGAGCATGATACTAACAACAGTAAAGCTCTGAGCTGGTAGTTATGTGAATAATGGATCAGAGGCAGGGAGAACCCAAGACGGGAAGAATAGTGAGGATGCATTGCAGTTAATCCAGGAGTGATGTGTTGAGGACACAGACTAGAGTTATGGCAGAGGACCAAGGAAATTAGGAAGGAGTAACCGGATGGGTCAGAAGAGCTATGAGAGATGAATGAGCTTTAAGCAAGGATGCACTGTTGGAAATACTTCCAAAATGTATAATTTATTACTTATATTACTTATCTCCAGATATTTATGAGCTGTCCTATGTCATTACCTAACTAATTTATAATCCAGGAATTCATAGTCACTTTATCCATCACAATCCTTTTTCATGTATCCTCACAAATAGATAAACTTGACCTCTTAAAAAAGTCTCTATATCATCACAGGGTGCAATTCATTTTTAAAAACCGAAGCTCACAGGGTTCTAGCAGTCCAAAAAATAAATAAATAAAAAAATTTAAAAAAAAAAAGCTTGACCAAGAGAGTTCAGAATGGGTTGCTAAACATTAGCTCAGTTTGCCAGACTAGGAGATAGGCAGTATTGCCTCTGTGGATCAGCTTAGGTCATGTGCATGGCAGTTCAAAGTCAGTGTCTCAACCAGAAGCCATTCATCTCCTCCCTCCATCATGGATAATGCATCCATTGGAAAATGGAGTCATCCCGTTACAACAAAATAGTTCTTCTACACTAAATATTTTAGTATGTAGAGTTTTTTTCTAGAATGTTCCTTTGAGGTTCAATAGGTTAATCAAAGTGTTGAAATTTCAAGTGTAAACATAATAGACCATAATATGTATAAATTATGTGGGTAGAATGGGTAGTGTATAATATAAATGGAATAGGAGAGAACCTAATAGGTTTGATCCAATCTCCAGAGGAGCAAAATTCGATTACCTTTGCTGGAAAATGTTTCTTCTCTGAGCAGCATAGGATAATGACACTGTAGTAACTTGTCACTGTTACTTTTGATCAGACTGATTTCCCCACTAGGTATGATCATCATAGCCGCAAAGGCAGAATTTTTATGAGGAAGCTGAGAGCCTATGAGAAGCAAGTAACAGTCACCTTGGTAGGTTTCCTTTAAGCCTCTACACTTATCCTGCATAAAGGATGCAAGGGCCCTGTTCTGCACCCCATGGCAGGCTCACTACATTTGCAGACCCCTTTCTCAACTGATACCCCCTCCTCTTCCCACGTCCTCCTTCTGATGGTGCATGATACCAGCTTCACATTCATTCTTCTGTCTTTTCTACAACTCAAGGCAAAATGCTCCATTCCAGTGTTGACTTGGGGCTTCTTGGTGACACCTGAAACTCTACTTTGAAAGACTTTATATTTTCAAGAGCATCTCTAGCTATTCCATAATAAGCTTGTGATAAGAACAAGCTACCCCTGATTATTTAAAACTTACAGTTATTATTTTAGTATATGTATGATATATGTATATGAGTGTTTTGCTTGAATGTATGTAAGTGCAACATATGTATGCCTGGTGCCAATGCAGAGGTGAGAATTGAATCCATATTCTCTGAAAAGCATCAAGTGCTCACTGACCATTAAACCATCTCTCCATCCCTAATATATTTGGCTTAAAATGGACTCTGGTAAGATCTTGGTTGGGATAATTTGTTCATTTAACTAACAGTAACTATGCTAAGTGCTGAGATCCACATGGGAATTCTTATGTCTTCAATGTGAACCTACCATTAGAATCTGTGTAGGGTACGGTAGGGATTTTCTACCTTTGGAATTTGATGTTCAATTTGAGCCATAGAATGAAGTCCTGGGTGAATGTGTATTACTGACATGTGCAGGACCCTGGTGCCTCAGTGCCCTAGGAATTGACACAGCCTTCCTTTCAGCTAGGTATTGACAGTGTGCCTAAAGCAGCTTCCTTCTCTTGGATGTTTACAGCCTGAGCCTTCTCCCCTATGGAGACCTCCCATGCAGACTAGCTAACCTCTCCTGTGCTGCACTTAATAAACATTCTTAGGTTCTAGTTTGTGGCATAGTTGGTGACTTCTATCAGAGTGAGCACGGCCATGAAACCACAGGTTTTTGACCCATGTACTCATGTGTCTGTCCTTTCTTATTTCCACTGTCAGCCTGGTGAGGTTTCCCGGGCTAAGCCATGCTGAATGCAACATTCAGTCTCAGTTGAAAGTAGGTAAAAGTAACATTACTTATATTTAGCTCTCAGTGACGATCCATCCTCTTACTAAATTTTATTTAATGATAAAACTATTTATTCAACAAATACAAACATAAACTTTCAATCATGACTTGGAACATGTCTTGTAGATGAGGTTAGACCACGATACTGTTTTCACACACAAGCTGTGGATGCTTCCCTGTCTCAAATCAATGACAAGAGCCCTCAGGAAGAAAATTACGAGTTAGAACCCCCCCCCCCCCCGTGGTTCTTCTTTACCTTCACATATCTCTTTTGTGTCTTCTCTCAGTATGAGCTCACTTGCTGCTTATCTGATTTTTATGAGCACAGCAGTGTATTAAGCATCTAGGCATATGCAAAAGTCACTTGACTTCATGGCTGTCTCCAAAGTGACACTGAGCAAGGTGAGAAAGGAGGGAAGAGCTGCTGGAGGACATGAAGCATAGACAATGTCTGTGTTATAAATGCCTGTCCATCAGTGTTTATGTAAAGATAAGGAGATGGGTGATCAGGAACTATTTCTTTCAATAGCAACACTAGTTAGAGTAGGTACCACTCTGTATAATCCTCAGAGTCATCAAGCCTTAATGTTGTTAGTCCCAGACTCCCAGGGATTACTCCCTTAGGAAGGCTAGCTAATGCTATTAGTATATACTAGGTCTCCCAATGGGCCCCCACTTCAGGGAACAGGGTGTTCTGACCTAAAGCATCAAGCCTCACTGTAGGGAGAACTGGAAATCAGCTGGAGAGTTAACTGGAGGTTTCCATTGTGTAACCAGGGCTGGAGGCTGTCTCTCAGGGAGTTCACACAGGCCTTCACAGGCTTACTGTTAGGATTTGCTCTGTGGCCAGTTCCAAATTAGGAAGCCCAGCTACCCTGGGAACCAAGGAATGCATCAGGAGAAGGAACATTCCGAAGGAGGGGCCTGAGTTTCTCTCATCCCACAGTCTAGGAAGGAAGGGTCATAGCTCACTTCCTTTCTCTCTCTGTCAAAGATTCTGGTGGCCCCTCTTTGGAGACTCTTGACCAACTGGGCATTTATTTTCTAAGCCTTATTCTGACAACAACGAATATACTTATCTTTATTAAAATCACTAAGAAAGGATATCTATAGCTTCACAGCTTTTTATTCTGCTCATAGTGTGTGACAGAGAATGCTGTTGTAGGTTTATTATTAATGCATATGAGTAAGTTACAATGTATTTAGATTTCACTGAGCAGGTTTAGAAAATAATGGCCACTGATTAATAAATTAATATCATTAATGCTCATAAGTAAATCATAATATGTTTAGATTTTATTGAGCATTAGGGAGCGAGGCTTAGCCATCAACATTGTCCAGTGATATTTATGATTGAATTAAGAAATATTCTAGAAAATTCCATTTTCTATGACAAATCATAGACTTTAAAGCAGAGTCTATCTATTACTATTATTCTGCTAAGTGGATATGGAATTAAACTTACTCCTAGAAACTTTCTGTTCTATCCATAAATAAGTGCATTGGTTCTCAACCTTTCTAATGCTGTGACCCTTTAGTTCAGTTCCTTATGGTGTACTGACCCCACAATCATAAAATTATTTTTGTTGTTACTTTATAACTATAATTTTGCTACTGTTATGAATGTAATGCAAATATCTGTGTTTTCTGGTGGTTTCAGGTTACCCCTGTGAGAGAGTTCTTTGAGCCCCAAAGGGGTCACAACTCACTAGTTAAGAACAGTTGGATAAGTGCTTATTTCAATCCTTATCAGAAGTTTTTTTTTTTCCCCCAACAGATAGTGATTGACACAGAGACCCACAACTAGTCAAGGTGCACATGAATAAGACTGTAGAATGGTCAGCTCTAAATGGGGCATCTATATGATATACACACATCTTCCCAAGGTTCAGGGACCACGGTAAAAGAGGGCTGAAAGGCTGAAATAAGCTGAGGCAGTGGATGTTTACAAGGAAACAGTATATTCTGGGTACAATAGGGCAGTTCCACAGATGAACCCAGTGGCTATGACAAGTATAATAAGATCTATGTACATCCCAGTGAGAGGTGGGAGGGGGCATGAGGTCCCACCCTTAGCTGGGGAGCTATTGGCAAATGACAGCCACTGGAAGAGACACAGGCAGTTTTCTATAAGTGTGTAGCCCCTAGGAAGTTCAGTAGGTGGCCACACACTCAAGGCAGTACAAACTGGATTTAGTGTGTGTGTGTGTGTGTGTGTGTGTGTGCAGTTGTAACCCCATGGTCCAGCCCACCTGCAGACACTTAGCCCCTCAAAAATGATTCAGAGGCTTTATATTAATTATATGCTGCTTGACCTATGGCTCAGGCATATTGTTTGCTAGCTCTTGCATCTTAATTCAACTCATTTTTATTTATGTGTCTTGTCATGTGGCCTGTGGTTTACCTATTTCTTTACTTCTTGCTTCTTGGGCAGCTGGATTGAGTCTCTCTTGTTTCCACCCTTCTTCCCCTTTATTTATACTCAAATTTTCCACCTTCTAAGGCTTCTAAGATGCCTTGACATAGGCTGAAACAGACCCTTTATTAACCAATTATATTCACAGCATACAGAAAGATGCCCCACATCAGAAGGCAAAAGTTTGAGTGGGAGTGGTTTTAAGAGAGGTTGGGTGAGAAGGTCAAATATAATCAAAACATGATGCATGAAAGTCTCAAAGAATTAATAAAAGTATTTTTAAAAAACAAAATGGAACTTTCCTTCATGAATCAGTAATTTGCTGTTTGATCTTAAAATATACACCCACATATTTTACATTTACCTGGGAGCTCAAAGACAAAGAGGTTCTGGTCTTTGGGTTTAAGGTATGTGATACCTAGTTGGTTGGCAGAGGAGAGAAGCAGGCATGTAGTCTATGATGTAATCTCCCCACATGAGAAAAGATGTATTTTGTTAGAACATACACATTCGCATAAAATGTCTCAGAACTCTCAGTGAACCCTCCGTCTGGTTCACTTTTTGTGACTTGTGTGACACTCCTGTCTTAGCCTCCAAGTAAATGTGAAGGAGTTTGAACAGGATAGAGCCTCTGTGTCTTTGAATCATGAAGAACTGATGAATCATTCTGCTGAAGCAAGGAACACCACGTATCTGAAGAACTTGTAGTGATATCCTGGACCCCTGATCTAGCAAGACTGCTTTCCTGTCTAGGTTTTCTTCCTTCATTGACTTGATGCACAGCTGCCCATTAGGTCCTTCTTCTATGCAAAATAGCTCCGTAGACCAGCATGCCTGATAACAGGTAGAACTTCTCTGGAACAAAGGTCCAAAATAATGTAGGAGTTTTTATTAACTGATTTTGTTAATAAACTTCTTTCAACTAAAATGCTTGTCTATCATTTGATAAGTAACAGACTCAGTGGGAGAAAAATTGACATACCATTTACATACAAAGACAGGGGTATTTTCTGTGAACATGAGAATATTGCTATCTATCTACCGTAACAAGAGCTCCAATATCAGGGTTCCATAACTGTGAGAGGGGCGCCTGGCTTTAAGTATCATGGTGTAATAAAGGCTGAGTAGGAGTTGTTCAGGTAAACTTCACACTGTGTGGAAGATAAAGGGATACTGAGAGGGTGTCCATAGCAAAGAGAACCACAAGCTTAAGGCAACTTATAGTAGGCAGGAAGAAGTCTGCTGTATTGCAATATAGGAAGAGGTTAGGTAAGCCTGGCCCATTAAATGCAAGGGAAAAGACATGGAGATAGACACCCGGAAGAAACCAATGAGGGGTGCGTTTGAGGGCCCTGGGTGGCCATTCATGATTAAATAGAAAAATGACATGATTGGATTTGCATATAAAAATGTTCTTTTGGCTTCAGGGTAAAAAGAGCTTAGGTTGTAGGAGTGTGGAAAGAGATTGGTTAGTTGGTTAGCAGATGTCTACAACAGTGCAGCGGGAGATCAAGGGCTGATAAAGTGGGCTCCAGACACTGGCCCAAGGCTGATGTGGGATGTCTTTTTGTATTCTGTGAATTGCCATTGGATAATAAAGGAATTGTTTTGGCCTATGGCAAAGCAGCTTATAGGCAGGTGGGAAATCCAAGCATAGATAAAGGAGAACAGAGTCAGAAAGAGACGCTGCAAGCTGCTGTTGAGAGAACAAGGTATAAAAGTACAGGTAAGCTGTGACCCACATGGCAAAACATAGATTAGTAGAAAGGGGTTGAGTTAAGATGCAAGAGCTAGCTGATAATAAGCCTAAGCCATAGACGGAATAGTTTGTAATTAATATAAGCCTTTGTGTGATTATTTGGACTAAGTAGCTGTGGCTGTGAATAGTCTGGACCCCAGGGTTAGAGGAGGTCAGAAACCTCAGGCTACACAAGGCACCTCCTGTGTGTAGGCACACACATGATTCCGTTCTGTGTGCGCTCCTGAGGACTCCTAGATGTTCCAAAGTCAGACCATTGTTTCCACAGTCAGAATTCTGGTCCATTGTTCTCTGACTCCCTTATAGCCCCAGACATGGCTGAGATTTTAGAGCAGGAGACAGGAGAAAGGAAGGCATAGTAGCCAAGAGAAGCAGAGCTGTTGTCTTAAAAGCTACTTTTTTTCTTCCACCCTCTGGAGGTTACTAGTTGGCAGCTACATTAAGGGTCAAGGCCTAGGAAGGCTGTTTCACTTGTTCTTAATTTCTAGAATGCCTTAATAAATGTCATTTTATCTCAGGAAATGTGTCTGGAAGTTTTCAGATACACTATGCCCAGGGTTGTCTGGCTATGTGTGAGGCTATTCACTGATCTTGACATCCAGGTCATTGCCAGGTTTCCCACTAAAGCCAGACACTCCCTGGCTATGGCACAGTGACTAAGTCATGGAACTTGGGGGCATTCGGTCCAGCAGACCTGTTTTCTTGATTTGGATTCTAAAGGAGAAAATCTGTTGCTTCTCCTGGCTCAACCACCACCCTCCCTAGGTACAAGCCTACAGCTTCCCCCTCTGTGTCTCTGCCATCAGATAGGCCACCTACCACCCCACCCTGACATCTGGCTGTGCAGCAGGAATGGTGTGTGTTGGACAGAGCAGCTCAGAGCTGAAAGGCCTTGGCAGAGAGATGGGAAGCAGTTTTTTTGGCCTGAGTTCCACCTATAGGCTTTGAGCCAACATTGATTTTCCTTTCCAGCCTGTCCTAGACAAGACTTAGCTAGATGAGAACTCATTTACATAATTAAGACTCAGGGAACAGAGATGAGAAAGGAGGCTTGGGACCCAACTGATATGTCGGAGCCCTACTACTTTGTGTGAGGTTTTGATAGGAGATTGGGGAGCATCTTCACTGGCTCCTGACCATGAACAGCCAACTTGGGAACTCCAACAATAAGCATGGCTCCAGCCAAGAAAAGCTGGCTGACATCCTGGAAGGCAACACCCAACTGCTCCCATCTTTGGCAAGAGCCACAGAACAGCCAGGAACTCTGAAACATACAGAGACTCAACAGGCTGTTGAGTACTTGGTGCTCATTAAGTTCCTGGGGGGTTAACTTATTCTAGGTTTACATCTTGTATGTTCAATTAAGTATGGAAAGATTCTCTGCAATAGAGTCCTGAACAATGTGTACACATTGTCTATTATAGACAGGAAGAGGGTCAGGAAAGGGAATATGAATGACATGGACTTGAATGCCATGTCACATAAGTCACTGTATTAGTGCATATATTTGTGGAACAAAATAGAACCAGCTTGCTTCTTTTGAGTCACTGGTTAATAGGTCCCACTACAAATATTCACATCTTGTTCATTGTCTGACCACCTGGTCAAGGGCAGCATTTATAGGGTATCACTTCATGCCCTGCTCCAGACAGATGTTGGTGAAACATAAGGATGAAGGTCACGGTGTCATTCCTTAGGGAACTCACCTTGAGACGTGAGCCTGTAGACATCATAGTTGCTTATGGAGCTGTGCTTCTGTGCACAGGCCCCATCTGACCAATCTCATGTCTGAGGCTAAATTTACTACGTTGCTGAGTTGACCCATGCATAAGAAACAAGGGCTTTTGTAAGATTTAAATAACCTAGTTTTTTAAAAAGGTATATAATTAATCAACAGAAAAATTTTCTGAGATATTTTTTTAATAGGAGGCTAAGGAAGTCCCATATACCCTAGTTATTACTTTTGATAACCACGTTCCCTGACACTGGATATCTAGGTTTGAGGTCTGGCTCATCTTGCTCCAAATTCTGGGATGTCATTCCTGTTGTGTGCCTTAATTTCGTTAATGATACATAGAACACAAGAATGGCAAAGCCCCCAAAGAATAACAATTAAATTCAACAATAATAGTAAAGTATTAAAGTATCATATAAATATCAAATTAGTGTGACAGCACACTAATAGTAAGACGTACTAATAGTAAGATAATGTAAGAAATTTGCCATAAGCACAATGCAAACTTACAGGATACTTAGCTTGCACATGTGGTATCCTGTCAATTAATAAATGCCTGAGAAAGTTAGTTTCTAATTTTTTCATCCCAGCAGTTGCTTAAAAACAAAACAAACAAACAACAACAAAAAAAAACCAGTGCCAAACTACCTGAGACTTTAGGACATTTGAACTTTCCACTTAGGTGTGCTAGATTTGGGATTCCCACTAAGGAAGGAAGGAAGGAAGGAAGGAAGGAAGGAAGGAAGGAAGGAAGGAAGGAAGGAAGGAAGGAAGGAAGGAAGGAAGGAAGGAAGGAAGGAAGGAAGGAAGGAAGGAAGGAAGGAAGGAAGGAAGGAAGGAAGGAAGGAAGGAAGGAAGGAAGGAAGGAAGGAAGGAAGGAAAGAGTTATGATTATGGTTGCTTGCATGTGTGGAGTTATGTCCTGCATCTTGGAATCTCGTAAGTGGCTGTACCCTTGAAGAAAAATGTGCCCTACCCGAGCAGCCATCAACTATCAATAACTCCTAGCTAGAATGAGGATTCATTGTCTCTTACTTACCCATGTTTGAATGTTGATTGGTTTGATCTTGTGCAGATCATCTGCTGATTAATAGCTCTGAGCTTTCATGAGTGCAATGTCCTCGTCATGTTCAGAAGATAGCATTTCACAGCATTTATCATCATCCTCTTATAACCTTTCCACTCTCCCAAATTTTGTGATGTTCCCCAAGTTTTCAAGGAAGCTGATGTAGAGATTCAGTTTAGGGCTGAGGATTCAACCATTTTGATCAGTTATGAGCCTCGTCATTGACTGCTGTGGATTACAAAACAATGCTTCTCTGACCAAGGTTAAGATCAGACTAATCTACACATATAAACATACATATATGGGAGGCATTTGGACATGGCCATTTAATAACACAGTATTAATAGGTTCCTCAGCTGTGAGGTTTTTGATCAGGTTTACAGTATCAGGTGTGAATTAATTCCTTTAGATAAGACCTCAAATTCATTAAAGAAAATAGTGGTTGATTACCTCCATAACATGCCTGCCTCTATTGCATGAGCGGGCACATTTTACTTGGAAGGTTAGTATTGTCGTACGCAAGGTCCGCCACTGGGTAAGTCCATTGACATTTGTTCCTCCCAGCAGCCTGCATAGCAACTTCAAGCACTATAAAAACTAGTCAGCAAGGAGGAAGTTTTAAAATCGGTTCTAGCTTTATTTCTCTGTGTTCTGTCCTCATTGTGTGGTATCTTTGGTAATACGGTCTCACCATCTAGTTCTGGTGGACATCCAAGGGAATTGACAATAGCCTGTGTTGTTTTAGGCACAGAAGTGGCTTCTCCGACCAATAAATCATGAGAAGGTATTTCACTCTTGGCACTGAAATCTTTGCTCAATAACCCTTGTCTTTTAGGAGAGACATTATCCACCCATGCAAGGTATCTTTATTTAATTTTTTTAATTACACATTTTTAAGTATCTGACAAAGCAGCACATTTCCATAAGGCTTTTTCATACATCTTTAGTGTTGGTTAGTCGTCCCCATACACACTGCTCTTCCCCATAGTCTCATCCCTGCTTAATCTTCAACCTCTGTATTCTCCATCTATGTTCATATCACATACATTCAGCTATCTCTTCTTTGTGAAGAACCTCTGAAGAAATAGGTAGAAACCCAGGGCAACTTCTCCAGTGCTTTAAGACTCAAATCCAGTCCCATGTGACTTAGCGAGTGGGAGGTGGTGAGAGGGTGAAGAATAAAGAAGGACTTGTCTGTTACAAGATATCCATCATCTACCACAAAGTGCCATGACCTCTTGCTTTATCCTCCCATGTAGTTAGCAAATACATCATATGCTTACTTTTATACCCACAGCGATGGCTCAGACATGAATCAGCTTCCATATGTGTCCTCTGCAAATGCACATTTTCCAGACTTCTTTTTCTCCATGGTTTATTTGGAAAATCTACAGGATCAGTGGATGAATCTCATCCTTGAACATGTTCATGACTGTCAGATCTTAACTTATGGGCTCTGAGTCAGTAGATCTGGGGTGGTTCCAAATTCCAGTGAAGAGAACTTACAGTATTGATGCTGAGCCATTGTGAATGGCAAGGGTGTACTCTTTAAAATATTTTAAATTTATATTCTTCAGGTCAATGTCACTGTACACTCTTCATTTGGGGTATAGCTGGAAGATGTCATGAGAAACGGTATCATTTATGGTGCTTTCTGCTGTCAGTACTTCTAAAAACCCATCTGAGGCAAGATTGGACCTCTTAGAATCCTAACCCAGAAGCTTTTGTGAACCTTTCTATTTCTACAAGGATGCTGTATGCGACTACATCTAATACATCAAGACAGACAATATTCATTTATTTGTTTCTCTGTTTATACTTTTGGTCTGTTAAAGGTAGTTCTGGAAGACCATACTCATTCACATGAATCCTGACTAATAACAGGAATCAGTTAGCTGACCACTTAGCTTGTTCAAGATAACAGGATACAGATGAGAGATCATCCCCAATGGAACCTCTTCAGTCACCTTGGCCAAAGACAACAGGGAAATGAGGAAAATTTCTGAAATTAGTATATAACTATTTCCAACACTATTTATGTGACTACCAACCACTACGTTTAAATGTAATTTCTTTTTGCTTTTCAACCATTTCCACTGATACTACTAAGTTACGGGTTTTGTACATGCTTGTTTTTCCCACACATGTAGGTGTCAATCATGTTACTAACCTAACACCTGGCATACCTTCTAGGACATTGAGGCTCATTTCTCGGAGCACTCACAGCAACAGTTCAGGGAATGGCTGATGTTAATTCATGGGTTGCTTTTGCTTTTGTCTCAGTAAATGTAGGTTGCTATGGTAACACATTTTGGAGATTTTAACTCATGGGGCAAGTAGGAAAATTCTGATGTTGATAGTAAAAATTCATAAGGTTCCATGTCTTAAAATATCCCTTCTGTTGCTTATACTGATGACTTCTGTAAATTAAAAAAAATATTAAAATAATTTCACTTTCTCCTTGTCAAAGTAAGCAGGCAAGCAACAGAGAGAGCCAACCTAAAATGATAGTTTTTTTATTTCAGAATCTTTAACTGGAGTCTCCCAATCTTAAGGAATAAGATCTAATAAATATAAGTAGCACAAAGTTAATTATATTGGATTCGTAAGAGGAGGAAAAACATCCAGGAGTCTGACCTCAGGGAGTGTATAGGGGCTGGATATAGATAAGAAACGACCCTGACAAGTAAGTTTACATCCTGATTAGGACTGTAAACTAAATGGCAGGAAATGTACTAAAGAAAAATATAGACACCGCCCACTTGGTGGTGACCTACATAGACCCAGCTGAGAGAAAGACATTAAAACCAAGAGCTGTAGGCTGAGAAGGTACCAGAAGGGCATGCTCTGTTTCTCTTGAAAGAAAGATTATGGTCATAAGAGACGTGGAATAGATAATAGACTACCTTCCTGGACAAGCTATTTTTCCATCTACTTCTCACTGTGGACAACGAGCATACAAATGTGACTTTCTTAGCCTTCTTCGCCCTAACTGCTGTGAGATTTGTACCTTCCCATCTCACAAGCGGAAAACCATTGTGATCTTAAGAGACTTGGCTAGAGCGCTATAGAAAACAGCACCGACTTAGGTAAGGAGTGACGTGTCAGGAAAGACATAACCTTTCCCCAATTATCTGATAGCCACTCTTTGTTTTGTTTGACCAGCATTGAGTTTAGGGAAAATATGAGACAGGAATCCAAATGTATCTCAAAGGATCCAGTATATTGAGCTTGATTTGATGGTCTGCTTCATGTCTCTGTCTTTTTCATTCCTAGGCTCTGCAGTTGATGCTGGTACCTTGGCACAGGGGTTTAGGAAGGGTTATTTGAGTTTTTCCTCCTTGACAACAGTGTGCATTGCCTGGTCAGTCTCATGACCCATGAAGGGCATGATTCAGGATTCCTGCAGGTCCCAGAGAAAGGCTTTCTGCTGGGTTCATGTAGTAATGGAGTGGCTTTTTGTGTGTGTGTGTGGTGATGGTGGAGTGGAGATCTCATTGACCAAACACCTTCTCCATTGTCACACATATATCGAGTTCCTTTGCCTTGCTGGGTAACTCTGGAATGGCCATATATTAAAGAATCTAGGGCCCATCAATGCTATACTCGGTTACTTTGGTTGATCGAAGCTGGGAAAAGCTCTATCTTTGTTCTCACTGATTAGAAGCTAAGCTGTTATCTCCCTAGCTTATTCAATCTCCCACTCTCTTTAAACTCTACTTTCTCACATCACAGAAAAACACAGTCATCAGTCCTTAAGACAAGAGGGTGAGGGGGCTGGTGTTTAGAAAGGAACAAAGAAGCCCCCCTCCCACGTGAATTCTGCATGCTTTTCTCCAAGGGTCCAAGGGCTCACTTCCTCACAGAATCCTTTTGGTAGGGCATAGCATGTTTGTTCTTAGTTGTGAGACGTCTGTCCAGGCTCACACTGGATTTCAGGGCTTTCAAGCTGTACTCCATAGTCTTATATTCCAGAAAGAATATGGCCTAGCATAGTATGTTCTTGTCACATTCCTGTCATGTCCAGGCTTGTACCAAGAGAGCGGAGATAGAAACAGAATGGCAAACCAGAGACAAAGAGAGAAACCATCAAGATTGAAAACTGTGCCACTGTGTTCAAGGCCCAGAATTAAACTCACATCAGACATAAAGTAGAAGCTTACACTAAGAACACGATGGTTATGAGGAGGAAGAAGTGTAGAGGCCAGGCGGAGGGTCACCAAGAGAAAAGGGATTAGTATACTCTTTCTGGTCAAGGACCCAGCGGACAGTCTCTTCACCCTTACCCTTATGTGTTTCTCCGTCTAGAACAGCTAGGTCTCCATTATCTGCATCTGACTGATACAGTCAGGTCCCTTACGATGTCCTTTTGCACACTGTTTAAACTGTCTGCCTCTGATGCCCATAAGCCGAGTTATCCGAGCTGAGCATCCCAAGCTAAGGTGTGATGTGAGGTGGACCCATACTGCCCTATGTTTCAGGCTTCCTCCCTACACACTGCTAGAAAATTCAGAGCCTTGATGCACTCTACTTGAGTCAGACTGAATATTTTATGTATTCCTGTGGACATTCATTGATAGTAGCTCAATGGGTTGCCAAGGGGAACACTGTTTTACGTGGCATACTCTATGCTCTTATGAGGCAGAGAAATAAGATTTGCATATATGTTAGTTTGCAAGCCGGTTTCTTTAAGATGCTAGCCAGTTTAAGAGGCCAGAATCCAGGATCTGAAGGAATCAGACCACATACCCCTGGTGATCGCTCACTCAGACAGATAGTAAAGAAGTTGCTCTCTGCTACGGTTCTTACAGCCTTAAGAACCATAATTTACCTGGGTCTTCCACGTTTTTTTATCACACAGACTATGTTGAACTAAGTCATGTGGTATGACACTTCCTATACCCCTTGAAGGCATAAAACTTGGATACATTCCTTGTTTGGGGGATTGCTCTGAAGGCTCTCCCTTAGCCCCTCCTTCCCATCATCCTGTTCATGATGGCTATCTCTCTTATTCTTACTGTAAGCTACCCCTTTTAATGAAGCATCTCTGTAGGTCTTAAAGGGAAATTCAAAATGTCTCTTTCCCTTTAAAACTCCATTCACGCTGTCTCTGGTATAACATACTGCTCCTTCCCAATGATTCCCCACCTCAGAATCTGATCATGGTCTTGGGGCTCCTTCCCTAATAAAGCTCATTCTTGAAGGAGAAGTTTGTGTCAGCCCCTTTCCCAACCTAACTCAACGTCGATCCGTGTCACAACCCAGCAAGATGCAGCAAGGTCTGTTTACAAATGATTTTAAAGGTTAAGAGTTGGATGAACCGAGTTAATCTCTCTAGGAAGAAGGAGGAGGGAAAAGAAGGGTCTGAAAGAGGAGACAGCAGGACACTATACTCAGGGTTTTACATCTGAAAGGATTCAATCATGTGACGTGCATCAGCAGTCTCTCAGGTGGATGGGCCAGCAAGAGCAAAGTGTGGAGAAAAAACAGCTCAGAGCACATATGTAGACATCATGTGCTAGGATGTAGAATACATGAAGGGGGCAATAAGACAGAGAATATATACATATATATAGTTTACTCTTATAATAATTGTGGAATACCTTTATTCTGTGGAAGGGGAGGGGTCATCAGCAGATTCCGAGTGAGTCCTATAATGACACCCACCTCCCCAGTATATTTATCTCTTTTGCACAGTGCACTCTGTACACTTTTGCAGAGGCATCCGTCCTTTGTACATGCTGTCAGAGATGCTCTGCGATGAAGTACAGAGCTCCTTGAGAACAAAGCTCTTATATTTTGTTGAGAATACATTCTTGCTATTAACCCAAATCTGGCTGCTGGGTGTACACTGGAAAAGTTCCAGGGGACTTGGCATTGTGGCCCAGTGGAAATGGGAAATAAGGGTAAAGGTGAGGTGAAATAAACATGGAAGGAAGCCTATGAGCTGCAACTTAGAAGTGAGTCAGCATTGAAAATAGCATCTGTGATTTGGTCTGAGCGGGAGAGAAGCAGAGATGAGGTTCAACTAACCAGAAAGATGTGTCGATCCATTGGTCTTTCACACCTTTATGAAATATCACTACCCTCTCTTAGGAACATCTCACAAGCCTCTTCACCACAGAAATCCACCCGAGTCTCAGGCTTCATGTTTATTTAGGTGTGATCCCTCCCTCCATTCAATCCTTAGAACTTTTGACATGTCTCTATAGTGGGATTCAGGTGTATGCTGATAAGGTCCGAAGACACTTATCGAGGATCCCGAGGATCCTGGGCTACTGAAAGGGAGTAGCCAACCCCAAGAGCCCAGCAACCCTTATGAATGGGGTTGGCCACTCCCCCTTCAGGAGCCTGGGACCCTGGATAAGCGTCTTCAGACCTTATTAGCTGACACCTGAATCCCACCACATCTCTCCCTTGGTATGTTCATATTTATATTACATTTATTTAATTTTTATATAGAATACACATTCTCATACAGATTGTGTGTATGAGTATGTGTATGGTGTATGTGTATATGTGTATGTGTATGTTGTGTGTGTGTGTCTCTGTGTGCGTGTGTTTGGTCTATGCAATGAGTGTGCAGGTGCACATACCTATGAGCAGGAAGAGGCCGAGCAGTACAGATGTTTCCCTTTGTCCCCCTCTATTTTATTACTTTGAGACAGGTCTCTCACTGTCTCAAACTCATTTTGGCTAGGCAGGCTGGTTAGTATGTTTTGAGGACCCACCTATCTCAGGGTCACGCAACCACGCCCCACAGTTCCCCCCTTAGATTTTGAATTTTATGTCTGTGTATCATGTAGGTGCAATTCTCACTGAGGCCAGAAGAGGGCATCAAATACTTATGGAACTGGAGTTACAGTTGGCCGTTAGCAACCACAGATCTGCTGGGAACCAAATGCAGTCCGTTCAGAAGAGCAGCCAGTGCTCTTTATCACAGAGGCATCATAGAGCATGCTGATGGACGGGAGAGAAATGAGCAATAAGGGAAGTTTTAGAAGCTCGCTTATTCTGTCTTCCATTTTCAAAGGAGAATGCAAAACACTAAGTACCCCAAATAAGGAAAGGTGAATCTTTAAAAAGTAACTATATAGCCAGGTGTTGGTGGTGCACTCCGAAGGCAGAGGCAGGTAGATCTCAGTGAGTTCAAGGTCAGCCTTGTTTACAGAATGAGTCCCAGGACAACCAGGAATGTTATACAGAGAAATCTTGTCTTGGAAAACAAAAAAAAGAGAAAAGGATAAAGGAAAGAAAGAGAGAAAATAAGAGAGGAAGGAAGGAAAGAAGGAAGAGGGAAGGAGGAAGGAATGAGGAAGGAAGGGAGGGAGGAGGAAGGAAGGAGGAAGGAGGAAGGAAGAAGGAAGGAAGGAGGAAGGAAGGAGGAAGGAGGAAGGAAGGAAGGAGGAGGAAGGAAGGAAGGAGGAGGAAGGAAGGAAGGAAGGAAGGAGGAAGGAGGAAGGAAAGAGGAAGGAGGGAGGAAGGAGGAAGGAAGGAGGAAGGAAGGAGGAAGGAAGGAGGAATGAAGGGAGGAAGGAGGAAGGAAGGAAGGAGGAAGGAAGGAAAGAGAAAGTAAGCTCTAATGTTAAAGTGTGGGGAGGAACTGGGGATCGTCATGCTTTTTTCCTGGCTTGAAGTGTGACACCTACTCAGGGACAGAGGTGACATCATGGGTCTACACAAGGGGCCAGTGCATCGGCGTGAACTTTTACAGGGCACCAGTGACAGAGTGGATGAGAAAATGCCCTGTGAGGGGGTGGTAGGTGGGTTAACCAAACTGAGGACATGTAAAAGGGTCTATGGAAGGCCTTTGCTCTGTAAGTTAATTTTACAAATAGAAGTTTCTGAAGGATTTTGAATGGACTACTATGTATGGGTGGAAAATTATTCTCCCAGAAGGCAGGTTTATTACACAAAGGTTCTAGTGCCAGATACCTCCCTGATACCAACCTGAAAGCCAAGTCACTGGTATTCCACTGGTGGAATACTTGGCATGAATTTTATGGGGGTAATCACCTACTTTAAAAAGAGAAAATTGGATTTGAGGTCTGCTACAGACAAGGGAATCCATGTCCAGAATTAAAGCCCATGATTGGGAAGAATCTGCTACTACTGTTCTACTAAGTGGACATTTAAACATTCTAAATACTCACAGTTATATTGATAGATAATTATTTTCACTACTGTCAGAGCAACTTCTTTGTTGCAATAGGTTGTAGTCAACAAGGAGACTTGTAACTGGTCAAAGTACCGATAATAAGAAAGTGTTGAGGGTTTAGCCCTATAAAAGACATTCGTATCAACCTCCAAGGTTTGGGATGCATCATGGAAGATGGGATAGAAAAACATGTAGGAGCAGGGGATGGTGGTAGGAGTGATGTGGAATGCTATGTTCTGGACTCACAACACTCCTTCCATCCCCAGTTACTTACACAAGACTTGTACAAGAGCAAGCCAGTCAATAGCACCAGTGGAGGAGGTCACATGGCTTCACCTGTATTTGGAGAGTTACTGGCAACTGATATTTCTACTGGGATGTGGTTATGGGTGGGCTTCCTATGCTGTGGTACATGACCCTAGTATATCCATGCCCATGTAGGAAACAGTAATTAAACTCAGTAGAAGAGAGAGAGTGGGAGAGAGGGAGAGAGAGAGAGAGAGAGAGAGAGAGAGAGAGAGAGAGAGAGAGAGAGAGAGAGAGAGAACATGAAGATGGAAAGGAGCATGTTGAGGGGCTCAGGAACAGTGTGTGTGGGGTTATGGATGGATACAATCAAGATGTATTTTTTATTTAAATTTTAAAACTCATTTTAATATCAACCACAATCACCTGCCCCATCCCTTCTCCCACTCCCCACCTCAGCTCCCCCCCCCCCATCTACCCCCATTCCCTCCTACAAAAGGATAAGGCCTCCCATGAGGAGTCAGCAAAGCCTGGTACATTCAGTTGAGGCAAGATCAAATCCCTCTCGCTTTGGTGGGGAACTGTACAAAAACAACCAAACCAAGCTCCTGGAAACTCAAGAACTTTAGATCAACAGCTGTGGAGTCTGCAAGAGACCAGACTAGGCCCTCAGCATGGGGGAGACAGATGTGTGGCTTGGTCTGTTTGAGGGCCCCCTAGCAGTGGGATCAGGATCTATTCCTGGTGCATGAGCTGACTTTTTGGAGCCCATTACCTAGCATGGGACGCCTTGCAAAATGTGTTTTATGTACACATATAAAATTGTCAGAGAGTAAGTAAAAAAATACCGCTAAAAAACCTGAAAAAAAAAGCCCTATAGACCAAGATAATCATGGGAAACTCACAAAATTCTGTTTATGTCCTGAATCACTAAAATAATCTTGCAGTGTGGAGATCCAAGGCTTAAGCTGTGGCTAAATTATCGGTTCAAATATGTGCAACAGTGTTATCCAAGGAGGCCCCAAAGCCGGTGACATCCATGATGCCTCCTATGGAGCAAATAAAGCCATCTTAGTATTAAGCCTCCAAGACTTTTTCTGAGGAACCTCAGAAGAAAGAGAAATCTTTCAAAGGGTAAACTTGTGGAAAATACTGTAAAACATAAAAGATTAAAACTGTCAATAATCATAAAAATAGGCAGACACCCCTCATGGAAGGTTTGGAGGTCCAACTACTTCAGAGGGTAGAAGAATTTCCTAGATAGTCTAAAAATACACAGTTAAACAGTGAAAGAAGAATCCAGAAGCACAATGATACTGCTGTGTGGTTAAAAGAGAAACACTTATATAAAAGAAAAATAATATTCAAATTTCAGACAGTGAAAATGAAAGATTAGATAGATATGCAGAAAAGTCAGCATTATGAGGGGTTAGAAATAATTAACATAACAGAGACTGAAACTAATAAACAGACATGTAAAGCATGGGAAGGGGCGAGGAGGTCTAATTTATTTCTAATAGGAATTTCAGAAGACGGTAAGGAGAGGGAATGAGAAAGGGACGTGAAGGGAAGCAAGGGATGGGGAGGAAAGAGGGGAAATATTTTTTAAAAATCTAATGATTAGGATTTTCTGTAAACTGAAGGCATGAGTCCAGAGACAAGAAATGCAAGGGTCCTAAAGAGCAAAAATTTGGGGTCTGGAGACATGGTTCCGAGGTTAAGAGCACTGGCTGCCCTTCCAGAGGTCCCAAGTTCAATTCCCAGTGACCACATGCACAGCTCTTTTAGAAAGCCCCAGTTCAGCTCCTAACACTCTTGTTGGGCCACTTGCAGACTGTGACTCAAGCTTCCAGTGATGTCATACCTTTTTCTTGACTCTGTAGACACCCACACTCACGTGCACAAGCCTCCATGCAGACACATACACCTACATACAATTAAAAAATAAAATCTAAAGAAAGATAGGATGCCTGTAAAAGAACCACTAAAGGAGAAACGGTATCTGTTGAATTATTGTCGGTGTGTTTCTGTTTTTCCTGCTATGTCAAAAGTAAAACAAAAATAAAACTTACTTCTATATTTATAGATAGCTTTTATTTGCAGCCTATATCATAGATCTTTTGAGAATTAAATCTTAAAGTTTGGATGAATTCTAAAGATAATTATCTAACTTCAAAAAGGGTTAGTCTTAACAAAAAAGACGATGTGTGTGTGTGTGTGTGTGTGTGTGTGTGTGTGTGTTTATAAAATACAAAGGAGAGAAAACAGAAACTCACATTAGGTCTCTAGGAAATTACTCTCTGGTTAATCTCTGTGAGTCCAAAAATGTTATAAAGATAGACTTCTAGAGGCTATGTCTGGCAAGAAACGCCCAAAAAATTACTAAAGACCCAGGAGACTTTCCTAAAGGGGACGAACGAGTTAAATACTAAGTCTATGCTTCACATTATTTTTCTGACCAGATACTTCTCTGTGGGTGGAGGGAAAATCCTCTATGGGATAGTGAACGTTTGTAAACATAAGAAATTAATGAAGCATTGTTAGGAGAAATGTAAGAGAAGAATTTTTGTGTGGACAATTAGAAAAAAAGGATGTTAGGGTGGTGGATACTGGGAAAGTCATGTTTTAAAACTTGTAAGAAACCAAAAGGTACCAATAAAGAGAACAGTGTTGTACTAGGAGCCGAAACATGCAATAAAAACCCCTGCTTAGGAGAATTTTCCAAGGAAGAGAGACTATAATTCTACCATCTGGCAAAGATTGGAGCTGTCTTTCAGGTTTGCCAGGAAAGATGCTTAAATCACAATTTTTACAGTTTCCACCATTGAAACCCGATGAAAGTAGCCAGATAACAACCGAATGTGGATCCGACCGTCACAGGCTGAGCTGTATGCTATATTGGATTCAGGATTGTTCTCAGTTGGTCTCTTTCCTTGGTTTATTGCATCATTGCTGACTTAAAGGGGTGCCACTCATTTAAGGGGTGCCACTCATTTAAGGGGTGTCACTCATTTAAGGGGTGTCACTCATTTAAGGGGTGTCACTCATATCCAGCAAGTGTGGTAAGCCATTTAGTGGTCCTACTTCATTTTTCTAGGATATCATTCTCTTGGGCAATCACTGTATGACTCTTTCCTTAACCTTCCAACATGTCACCCAACCCCCCTCCCCTTTCAGCCAATGAGAGAGCTGTCATGGGCCTTGCAGTTTATATCTATATATAATGGGTATGCCTGTTCTACTCTCTGATTACAGTGAACTAACCGGGCTCCTACTTGGAGCCAACTCTTTTACAAGGGCACCTTATTTCCTCTTCCTCCCATGAATTAAAATATATAGCGTGAGTCACCCCCACCCCCCAGTACTTCTCTCTGTAGCAGGACCATTTCCAAAGTCACTCAGGCACATCCCCAAACCCGTATGAATCCCTACTCCCAATTCTCTGATCTGGATGAGGAGGAGGAAGAGGTGAAGGAGGAGCAAGGGGAGCTGGAAGGGGAGGGGAAGGGAGGAGGAAGATAGCAATTACAATAATAAATCCTCCTCACAGATGCTATATTTACAGTCATCATTTTTCTCATTCTTCCATGAAACCTTCTACTCAGACATCTGTGACCACAGCTCTCTCCTAAAGCAGCTCTTGGCCCAAATATCCGACTTTCCCACCCCTAAGCTCAGTGGTAATATCTTGGTCTTCATTATTGGACACAGTTGGCCGCTATTTCCTTTTGAGACAGTTTCTAAACTTGGTTCCCAGCTACCACCTCTTCTGACCATCCTATTCCAGATAGTGAAGCTTCTCAAAACTTTCGCTTCTTATGGTTCCTGTTCACGTTTCTGGTCTCTGGCTACCAGGATGCCCTAGGACCAGCTTGGAAAACTTTATCTCTGCCTTCATTCTTTTCCTGGGCTTTTTCATATCATCCCTTTATCTTATTTTTATTCTTTTTTTGGGGAGACCATCTATTGTTGGCATGTTTTATTGGCCTTTTCCAATTGCAGGTTCATTCTGCTTTCTTTATTATTATTATTATTATTGAGACAGGGTCTCCCAGCACATCTCTAGCCTCCCCAGCTCCCTTTTCCTCTCATTTGACTCTCTGTACTGCTGTGATTTGAAGACCTCCCGTTCCACCTAACTGCTGCTCCCCAAATCAACCACACTGCAGACCTCCTCTCTTCTGTCTGGTCTTCCCTCAACTATCTGAAATTCCTTCGAAGATGATACGTATGCTGTCAGTATCTATCATGGGTTTTCTGTATTCACATCTTCTTGGGACAATCAGTTTTCTTTGATTTCGAAGTCAGAGTTTGATTTCCACAAAACAGTAAGTGATTTCATTGATTTGAGACTCGTGATAATTCAAATGGTAATTAATGAACTTAGCATTTTTATCACTTAATTTTTTTTGCAAATCCTTAAATAAGTATAAACAAGATCTGAGGGGCTGTTTTATGTTTAACAAAGTAGAGACTGGGGTGCGATTAAGGAAAGCTTGATCCTATCTAGTCTTGGGTCCACTATCTAAGCTGTGTTTGTCATGGGGTCCTTCTCCTGCCTTCCTGGGGTGAGTTCTCCTCCTAGCCAGTGTTGTAAAATGAAGGTGTTCCGTAGGGCAGCCATCAAGAAAATCAATGTTGTAAGGGATTTCTCTGAATTCCCACCGCTAGCAAAACCATTACTATTATCATGGCTCTTTGTTACTGATAATGTGAAGTAAAAGCTATGCCTTACCCTTGACTCATAGGTAGTAGAAAGAAGAGTAATATATGTACTAGATTTAAAATAGGTATATTGTATGATGGTGATATAGCTTTATACCTTACATTCATCTTTAGGTGAAGGAACTGAGCTAAAGATAGCAAAACAAAATGAAGCAACTTATTCAAGAGCATGCTATTAACAAGTGGTGAGGCTGGAACTTTCCAAGAATGTCACCAAACTTGACACACTTCAAAGATAGCATTCAAGTCATTACCTCAAGGCTAGCCCCTTTAACATAATCACACTATAGACTCCAGAGATGAATGTTTCTTTTCTATTTTGATAACCTTTGAGAAGCTTTCTCTGAGCACTCAATTGGGTGATGGTTTTGGCAGCTTAATAGTCGATATATACTGATATATAAAAGTAGCCAGGGTTTAAATGCTTAAATATGAATGGTCTTTCCACATAGTCCAGTGTTTGGGCAGGATGACTGAAGACAGAGCTCACCCATCCCATAAGAGTGAAAGGAAGCATATTAACAGCACATCAAAGTATCAGACTCACAGAAATCCCGTAAAAGAGAATGCGTTGGTGTGTATGTGCATATGTGGGGTGGGGTGGGGGGTTGTCTCCACATATCATTCTAACTAAGAAGTAGCCTCTCCCAGAAGATCAGAAGCCTTTTTCTTAGGAAATTGCTTCCCTGAATTTGACCTTGCTCAGTGACTCTGGCATGAAGAAGAAAGTGAATATCGTACTGAACAAGAAGTCTCTTATTCTTCAGCCAGACTCTGATTAGCCGAGAAATAAGATAATGATGCCTGTGTAGTAATGTTTGGGGAGAGCAGTCTTGGATTCCAAATAGTTGCAAGAAATGATAAAACAAGACCCATGGAGCCATGGGGCAGCTGGAGGTGTTACATCCTAAGGTCTTCACCTGACTTAGCTAGAGAAAATCTACCTATTACCCATCAGCCCCCACCTTACACACCTGTCTTCACGTTGATGAAGACTAACTCTAGTTACACAGATGCCCACAGTGGTCTGTAGGGGAGAGTAGGCCTCAATACTTCCATTTTAGATAAGGAAATGAGCTTAAAAGAGGTCCACAGTTGGGTGTGGTAGCCCCCACCTCTAATCCCAGCACTTGGGAGGCAGAGGCAGGAGGATCTCCCAAGTTTAAGGCCAGCCTGGTCTACAGAGAAAGTTCCAGAACAACAAGGGCCACAGAGCACAGAGGGAAACCCTTTCTCAAGATCACAGTGAGCTAATGTGTCACAAAGTCAGGGGTAAGGCTATGATGGGCATTTAGAATTTGCTTTTTCTAGGGAGCACTAACTTCTTTCTTGGTCTCATTGAGGCAACTAAGCGGGATGAACTCTGATACCCCCTGTTTGTATTTCCTGTTCATTGTTTCCTACACTTTGGCTCAGACTCCTGCTTAACTTTGCACAGACATGCAGATCACTGAGAAGTGTCTGCCTAACCGTCTCTCTGGAAGGTTAAAGGCACGGAGATAAGTCATTGTCCTGAGTGTTTCTTTCATTATTTTTGAGTCACCATGCCTTACATGAATAAAAGGACTAGGAATAAGTGTTTTTTTTTTTTTTTGTGAGAAACAACTGAAGCTACCCTGAAGCTACCCTGAGCCTGCAGGGTCCACTGTCCAGAAAATGACAGGTGAGCTAAGAATGTAAGAACGATGTAGGCGAGAACACTCCACAGCATCTTGTAAGAACTGTGCTGGGCCCTTCAGACTATGACAGTGGTTAACAGATTAGCAATGTATGGACCACTCCGCCGTGGTAACTGAGATGGTGGGGAAGACCATACCTTGACCCAAACTGCTTAATGATGCATACCGCTTACCCCTCTCTCAACTTCCTCTCCTCTTCAGATCTAAAGCTCATGTCGACACCCTAAAGATGGGCTTGAGGGTCACAGGACACCTGTAGCTGTTCTCCCCAGTGTGACCACGTTGATGAAAGCCCCCTCCATGTTTCCTCACCACTCTAACTGATACATTGTGATAGGTATCCAGGACGAGCTTGTTGGAATTGTTGGAGCTGGGGCTTTTGCTGTGAGATTCCATTTAAAAAACCACAACTGTATCTTCTGATTTTGGTAACTGGCCATTGTCTGTCTTACAGAAAAGGACCCGAAACTCAAGGTGAGGCAGCTTCCCACTGTTACTAGTGGAGAAGTCATAGGAACAAATGTCACTAATTATCTACCAATGCCAAAGTGAGTAGTCATTGACCTCCTTTTCTGCTTTCCTTTTTCCTGTCCTTAATTGCCATTGGTAGTTTCTTACCTGTCTTTTTTTTTTTTTACCATTAGCACCGGCAGATTCAGGGAGCCTTCTATAGAGGCTTGGTGGATTCTTTTCAGGGTTCTCACTCAAGTGAAGTTGGGAATTTTGATTCTTATTCTTGAGTTTGCTGCAGAAAATAATTTCAGGATGAGTCAGTATGAAACCAAGTTGGGGTTTATTGAGAAAGAATTTTAATGTATTTAAGCATAGAGGCTATTACAAATAGAGGTGCTTGGGGGACAGGGCGAAACCCTCTCAAGTGTGGGTATGGGCGTCTCAAAAAAGAGTCACATTTAAGTGTTGTTATAATAGCTATGTGTGCAGTTTTAGTGGCTTCTCAAATCACATCTCCAAAGGTTGATGAGGAGTTTAATGAGATCATAGGGTGGTTCCTGAAGTACCGGGGGTGGGATTACAGATAATAAGCTAAAGGCCACAAGAGTGGCCTAGGGAAATATGACAAAAGTTTATAATCTTGTCTGTGAGAGTCCCAGAAAATATCGGGTAGAGGAGTGGATCATATTCGGGGTCATGTGCACCCCCACCTTAAGCATGATTCATTGTCATCTTCCCACTTGTGTTGAAATACCCTTATGTAGAAGATATATCATTTCTATATAGGTGAGCTTCATAGCAAATGCTAATTGTAGACTAGACTCTCTCAAGGGGTTTCAAACAGACTCAAAAATGAACAACCTTTCTCTTCCCATGCTCCTTTATTTTCCCTGACCGTCTATGCTGCCTTACCACCCTATTTTTTTCTTTTCATTTGAATTCTGTTGAAACGTATACCACCCAAACCAGACACATATGACTTCCTGAATTTCCCTTCCCTGGAAATCAGGAGCACACTTTCAGTTTTACAAAATTTGTTGCTGTTTTGTTCTGTTTTCAAGTTTAATAACAATGGGAAAATAAGATAATTGGGTACCAATGGTACCGGGAAGACTTTAAATGATGGCAATTATGTTTTTATGATAGCTACTCTAAAGTCATAAATGCTTAGCATAGGGCTTGGCCTACTGCATACTCAGTTGGCGGTAGAGGGTTTCAGCAGCATCATTACCACCACCATCATCATCATTGTTACTGGTCATTCAGCTAATTGGAAGAACCAGTATTTAAGGCAGGCCTTCCAACTTCCCAGAGCTCAAAGAGGATGGCCTCATCTCAGGACTATGTTTGAATTTAGCAGTGCAGAAAAGAGGAATGGATGATGGGGTAGAGGTATTAACAGAAGTGAAACAAATTGGTACATAGTTGTTACTAGAACAAAGTCATATAGGGGTGGATCCAGCATGGATGCCTAAAAATGAAATCCTAAGAGTGAGTGAATATATGGTTTGACTTCTTGGTGAGATTAGAAAGGGTGGAGAAGAGAAAGGATGTGGAGGTAGAATCAACTTACTTACCTGTTTTTGCCAGCAGGGAGCCAACCTTTTTTCCTTGGGATCTAGAGTGAAGAAGATGAGGCTGGACAAAGCAGGAAGGTGCCTTCCATCACTGTGAACTGTTTCCAGCCTGTATCAATGTGATACATTAGACAAGGAATCCCATTGTTTCCCCATCTATAAAGCCCAGGATGTTGCCCTAGCAAGCCTTTTCCAAGACACCCTCCCCAGAAGGACTCACCCTCCCCAAGGCAGGCCATGTGGATTCTGTCTTTTGCCTCCCACCTCCTTACACTTGAGCATTTGGTCTTTGACACAAAGGCTGACCCTACATGTTATATTACAGCGTGTGGAGCACGTTCAGCAGACAGATGACTTACGGCACATGCTCTGTCTTCTGTTCTTTCTATTAGGGGCGTGATTTAGAAGATGAATGTTTATAACATGACCCAAGGAATTTCATCCTCCTCTGGAAAACTGTGTAGGAGAGAATCCTAATGGACAAAGAGTAATGTGTCTTGGGCTCCAGCCAAATGTTTGGACTTACTTTTTAAAAGCCTCTATAGCTTACATCTTCTTCCGTTTATTGTAAGCTCCCCATGCCATAACTGTTCTCTACTTGTCTAGAAGAGAGTGGCGACAGGTGAGCTTTCCTGCCATTTACTTTCATGGAGAAAGTGCGCTTCAGTGGTGACATACTGGTGTTGTGTAGAATGAGTCCCTGACTGTGCACCTTAAAAGGTCACAGGGCTCTCTTGTCCTGCGCTGTATTTTAAGGGGGGTTGGGGTGGCATATAACCCTGAGAAGTGAATCAGATCAAAGTACTTAGGGCATTCTTGTCAGTGGAAGACAACTCATCATTGTCTGCCTTCCCAATTTCTAGCAAGGCAGCTTGGCGCAGGAGAATGGCGCAGGAATTTTCTGTCAGTCCTGGTTCACTATCAAGGAAAAGTGAAACAACCACCAGGAATCGGTTTTCTCATTTTTAAGAAATACCACTCAGAGCTACTGCAAAGGTTAAATTAGTCAAGGTATGTATAAAGAAATTGTCTTAGTCACTATTCTATTGCTGTGAAGAGACACTATGACCGTGGCAGCTCTTACAAAGGAAAACATTCAATTGGGGCTGGCTTACAGTTTCAGGTTTAGTGCGTTATTGTTATTGTCATGGTGGGAAGCACTGGTAGACATGGTGCTTGAGAAGTAGCTGAGAATTCTAGTTCCAGATCCACAGGCAGCAAGAGCAGAGAGACTCTGAGTTTTGAAGCCCCAAAGCAACGCCCCCCTTCAATACACTTCATCCAATATGGCCACACCTCCTAGTCTTTTTAAATAGTACCACTTCCTTGTGAACTAGTGGGGGCCATTCTAACCCAAAACACCACAGAAGACAATACTATTTTTAAACATTGAACAATAAACACTGGTATTACATGAGCTGTGGGTAGTGGCTTACTTGCTTTTCTGGGTTTTGATCTGCCTTAGACAGAACAGCAGCTCTGTATGCTCTAGCCCACAGACACTGCTCTGACAACTTTTCTAGTCTTAGGCCAGTGCAGTCAAGGAGCTTGCCATACTGGAACTGCTGACTCACTGGGTATTTTTACTTTCATCAAATAGTTTTATGTGGGTACACATGCACATTAATGTGCAAGTGTATAGAAGCCTGTGGTTAATATCAGATGCCTTCTCTGGTTGTTACCCACTTTATCTATCAAGGCAAGATCTCTCACTTGAACCTTGATCTCACTGAGTCACCTCGCTCTGGGATCTCCTGTCTGTTTCCCCTGAGTGCTGGGATTCCAGGCCATACCTACCTACTTTTCTAATATGGGCTCTGGACCACGCTACACTGCGATTACTTTAGTCCCTACTTCCCGCCCTTTTTTTGTTATTGTTTATTTGATCTATTTCTTGTCATTAACAGGAAGGAAGAGAATAGTTGCTGCCTTTTCTCATTGCCCATTCATTTTCTTTGTCAGCTTGATGAGATTTAGTGTCAGCTAGGTGACAAGCCTTTGGTGTGCTTGGGGAGGAGTGGTTTCAGCGTGATTTAACTGAAGCATGAAGGCCCACTCTGAATGTGGATGCTACTATCCCATGGTCTCAGCTGAAATAAAATGTAATAAAGAAGGGAGTGAACTTCTCTGCTTCCTCCTTTTGATGCACACCTACCATCATGACTTTTCCCACCACAGTGAACTGCATACCAAAACTAAGCCTTCATCTCTTACATTATTGTTTTCTGGTAGTTTGTCATGGTACCAAGACAAGTAAAAAAACCTATAAAGTTGATGATTCCAACGCGACCATGTCAGTTGCTGGCTTTTGGAGTTGGTTTTCCAGAGGAACGTGGAAGAGTTTGGAATGCAGATTAGAAAGGCCTAGAATGCTGTAGGGAGCCCATGATGAGTCATTCTGATGGGACTGACTCGGAAGAATGCAGGCAGTGGAGGCCCAGCTCATGAGGTTTCAGCAGGGAACTCGGTTAGAGGTTGTTCATGTTAACCTTCTGTTGGTGAATCTGCCAGCATTCTCTTTATGCTCTGTAAGCAGATGAGGCTGAAATTAAAAAAAAAAAAAAATCAATAGACTGAGTTGTATGACAGAGAACGTTTAGAGACAGCCTAAAAGTCAGGCTGTGGCATGTCTACTGCTCACTTCACTTACTGACATTTACAATGAGGATTCAATGTAGAGAGACATGAAAAATGAATATTTGGAAAAAGAACGAAGAATGAGCCAGTTTAAACATGTGGATAATGAAAGTGCAGTCAAAGCTCCCTTAACTGGGAAAGAGATCCTCATAGTTAATCATGATCACAGAAAGGTGGCCAGTGGACAAGACCGTGCCAATTGAGAGCTCCACTTGTAGCTTAGAGAGCCTAAGAGCTTGGAGTGTACTAAAGGGATCTCCTTTCCAAAACAGCAGTCTTGGCAAGTGTTTCCGAAGCAGACAGGGAACGCCTCCGATTGGCGGTAGAAATTGGCAGCTGTTTACCTGGTTATTCAGGTATGCAAAATTCAAGGGTTACAGAATCACAGAGGCTTTTGGAAAACCTACTGGAGGGAAGTCATAGTGTAATGGTCTGGCCAAGGACCTAGATAGTCATCAAAACTGAATTCAGCACATCAGAATTCCAAAGGTTCATGGAAAGCAGAAGAAGTTCACCAGCACCAGATAAAACTTCCACAGAGAACAATAACTCCTCCAAGGCTACAACAGGAACTCTACTGCCAAGTATGGAGGAGGAGAAAGACATGAATATGGGACCAGGAGTGGGTATCTGCTAGTAGTTTAAACACCAGAGAAGAGCCCAGGCCAAAAATTAGACCCCAAACTCAGACCACTGGAGGTCACCAGCAGGTGGAGCTGGCAGTCAATGAACAGATCATGTGATTCATTGATCATGGAGCTTTAACCCCAGATACCAGATACAAAGGCACAGACCTAGCTCACTGCACTGGATCAGAAGCTGGTCTGTTGAATCCTTTTTCACATCATAAAGAGAACACATGGTGTCATCTTGTTGGGGGTTAGGGATTATCTAAATGATTAAGCATTTCGCCAGAAATGCTTAGAATATCCTAAGCTGGTTAAATGTGGAGAGACCAGTCTAAGTCCAAATGGGAAACTTCTTTTCCTTAATGTGTTTCCATCTTCTGGCCCAATAGAATGAAAATCAGTTGCAAAGATTCAACCAACTTGGATGCTGTTATATTTTAACTCCCCTATGGATTTAATTGCACTACAGATAGGAGACATTGCATGTAAAATCCCTTAAGTGTAATTAAGACATCAAACAGGGTAGAGTCCCAAAATAAAAAGCTTCCCACTCCTGGTATATTAAGTATATTAAATAATGTCAACAGTTAAGGTCATAAAACTCCATACATGCGTGTGTGCATATATGTACATATGCACACATATATACACATATATAAAACCAGATACACACATACACACACATATATATAACTTTATATCATTGAAGGAAAAGAAATCAATAACTAATTTATTATCTTTTAATTAAAATGTATATATTATTTATATTGTTAAAGTAGTTAAATTATAAGGGGAAAGAAAGCATTTTAGTGTGGTCTATTTTCCTAGTATGGTGATGTTTTATGTCCCCTATAATTTTTTTTCCTGGTGCTCCTGGGCTGGGGATCATCATCTAAGCCAATTGCCATTGTAGTTTGCTACAGTCTGTCCACTTGAATTTGTAATTTTCCCATTTGTCATTCTTTTTTATTAAATATGTGTGGACAGTCTCCATGAACGTTATCATTCCTCTGTTTCACAGTAAAGGAAATGTTGACCCAACGGATTCAAGAGAAGATATTGTTGAATACTTACTGTGCATTGTAAAAGGTGAGACATTTGTTATGAGAGGCAGTCCTTATTTAAAGTGTGATCCTTAGAGCAGGCCTGTCTTCTGCATTTACAATCTAGAGTTTAAAGTTGATGCTAGAACATTCTACCAAGACTTTGCCAACCTTTCTTTTACGAATCCCTCTTAGTGAAGAAAAAAAAAATAGCTACTGTTTTTCTTTTGGACGTTTCCTCAGAGAATACCCAGCAACCAGGGCTAGTAAGTGACCCATTTTTAGATATGGCCTTTGCTATGCAGGTCATAAAAACACAAGGACTCTTCTTAAGGGAAAGTAGATAGATAGGCTTTTCCATCATCAAAACAGAAGACGGGACTCCTCAAGCGACTCCCTGAAATCTGAAGCAAACCAAAGACCTGTGGCATTGCTTAGTTGTCCGTCAAAGCCCCAGGCTTCCTTCAGCCCTGAACTTTCCCTCAGTTGTGTGTGTGTGTGTGTGTGTGTGTGTGTGTGTGTGTGTGTGTGTGTATGTGTGTGTTGGGACTCGACAGGGACAATGATGGTGGAATTACTTTCCCTTTAAATCTGGGCTACTGAGAGTTTAACGCACATTAAAACCAAATTAGCAATTAAACACTTAATTTGACCCTTCTTTCAAATATATTTCACCTAGAAGTATGTTCTGTGAGAAGAACCATGGACATGATCTTGTCCCCTACCAAGCTGACGCGATCAGGAAGTGGCCTAACTGATGGTTTTTAGGCTTTTCCCCAAGGGTAGTGTTACAGGGAAGGGCAGTTCTTAAATAGCCAAAGGCAGGTAGCTCTAGTCCAAATAGGAGACTGACAGGAGCCCTACCTAGTCTCTGTCCTGTCCTTTCTGCCTCTCCCACATATACCTGGGACATTATCTTAGATTCCCAAGTGCGTTACGGGGTGTAGTTTGGAAACCACCACATGTTTGAAAAGTGTGAGCTACAAAATCATGCATGAAGAATTATCGCTGAGGGCTCCCATAAGCACCAAGCTTGTACTTTGGAGGATTATAACTCATTAACCAAATTAAAATTTACCACAACTTCCTAAAGAATACCCTACTGGATCAGTGTGCACACAGATTTATTGCACGGCCACAGTGGCCACTGTTTAATCTTAGTAAATGTCCTTTTCTTTTGGCTCGACTAAAAAGCTTAAGCTCTGGAGTGACGGGTCAGTGGTAAGGAGAAAGGGGAACTTGCTGCTCTTGCAGAAGAACCAGGTTCAGTCCTCAGCATTCACGTGGTATCTCACAGCTGTCTGTAACTCCAGTTCCAGGGCATCCAATGCCCCCTTCTGACCTCCACAGCACCAGGCACACATGTAGTACACCAACATCCAGGCAGGCAAAATACATGATATAAAGTAAAATTTAAAAATAAACCTAAAAAACCCTACATGGTATAAAATAAGCAACAAGATCCAACTAGATCTGCTTTTAGTCATTCAGAAGCTATGCAAGAGAACAGAGCCATTAAAACGTAAAAAAAAAAAATAAATAGAAAAACCCCAAAAAACCCAGATCTACCTCAGCAATCTTCAATTAACAGAAGCATAGAAAACACAAGCATTTATAAAGTAAAATAAAAGTAAAAGGTGTAATAACTCAAGAAAAGTGTGATCAATGGAATGTATGGAGAAGAAAGTTGAATACAATGAAATTCTATGAAATTTAGTGCTGAGGCTGGCCGGCATCACATCAGCATTCTAATTACGGCATCTACGAATATGAAACTCTGTCTCTTTGGCCCAGGTGATCTCTGACTTGGAATAGTAGTTAGTTATCAGCATGTTGCTCTATGAGCAGTGTGGCCCAAGGATAGCGAGTTCACACATTGTCTTAGTTAGGGTTACTACCTCTGTGATAAAATAGGACCAAAAGCAACCTGGAGAGGAAAGGATTTTTGACTTATATTTCCACATCACATCTTATTATCAAAAGAAGTCAAGACAGGAACTCAAGCAGGGCTGATTGAGAGCTGCTGCTTACTGGCTTGCTTTATATATATATGTAACCTGGGACCACCAGCCCAGGGATGGCACCACCCACTATGGGCTGGGTCCTTCCGCATCAATCATTACTTTAGAAAAATGTTACACAGGCTTGCTTGATTTTTAAAGAGGCATTTCTTCAATCTAGTTTCTTCTCAGATGAGTTTAATTTCGGTCAAGTTAAATTTCTAGCCAGGATAGATATTAAATCCCATCAAAACGGCTTTGTCCGGAGAAGCTGTGGCTTTTGGGTGATTTTTCTTTCCCTGGGGAATCTTCACAAAATGGAATGTATCCAGTCTCTTGAACTCTTCTTCATCTCCATCCTTGCTCATTTCTCCAATGAGGCCGACACCAGGGGTGTTCTTGATACAAAGTACGGTGTTGCAATTAGGGAAGCATAACTTAGTAGCTTCCGTTTAAGAAATGCACTAATGACCATTTATAGGCTAGAGCTGGCTCAGGTCTATAAGAACTGGAATTTAGATGCCCAGAACCACCTGAAACAGAAAACAGAAGCACACAGAAAACAGATAAAGCCTGGCCTTTGAGCCCATGTTTCTCTTATCCCAGCATGTAAATAAAGTCATTAGCCATGATGACAAATTACCTCTCAACTGAAAGTTACAAAAATCTCGTTTTTCTTAGTATGTTTAATTGCCTTGACTTGTACATCAGAAAGCCAAAGTATTTCTGTCAAGCAAGCATCGACAAGATGGGCGGCTCACGTTCTCGCCACTAACTGACAGCTCTATCTAGGACTGAGGAGTGAACCTGTTGCACCTGGGCTCCAGATGGGGCCAGCTGTGCATGCCTCCGGAACTAATTCTGCTATTTCACACACCCAGTGCATGAAAGATGTGCAAAGGCTCGTGTAGGCGATTTTGATTCTGTCATTTCTGCAAATACCCTCTCCAAAAATAATACTTTAGGGAGCCAAGAAGTGGCCCGGTAGTATACTTCAGAGCTGCTGGTGGCTGCTGAAGGGAACAGAGCCAGGCAGAGAACATTGAGCGCCCACCTGTCACATTGCAAACACGGAGATGAAAGGGAGAGCCAGAGCCCCAGACTCTGTGTGCATCTGACAGCTGCAGCTTCCCTGTCGCCAGGGCTGTGTCTGAGCAGGGAAGATCATGGTGAGGCCTTCACTGATGCTCTGTTAGTGCTAAAACAGATGTGTCTTCAGCACTCACATCTTAGGTGGTCACTTTCATGGGGTGGAAAAGGATAATCTAAACCTTCCTTTTCTTGCCAAAATAACCATGTGCAGGTCTTTGTTCTTCACATCTCAGGAACACACAGATTTCTAAGCGGTGGGGACCTCCTGTTCTGTTTGGTCTTTGGACCAGTTCTTGTTCTGCCAATTTCACCTCAGTTTCCTGAAATCCCAGAAGTTGGGGGCCATGGCTGGAGCCTATGAGAGCCTCCTTTGTGAGGGGATTTAGCACAGACAAAGCGATCAAGGCTGGCTTGAGAGCTATGTGACTTCCAGCCAGGACAGGCTGAGAGGTTGCCACTCTGCAGGTCGGCTTGCACTCTGCAGGTCGGCTTGCCTCCGCTTGCTCATTGCAGGGGTGAAGAGGGAGAGGCTCCTACATGAACACTACTGTGAACTTTGCCTGGCTTCAGTAGTAGACGGAAGAGGACTGATCTATTGCTGGCTCAAACACTTGAGGTTTCTTTTGTTCTTTAAGTCTATAGATGGACAAGCCAAGGAATAATGGCAACAAGTCTCCAAAGCAAGTCAAACATGGGAAAAGGAGATATTTATGATTAAAGCCCATCTCTATTTTCTCACAGCATAAAGAGAAAAATCAATGAACTTAAATGGACTTTTTCTTTGAGAGAGAGAGAAAGAGAGAGAGAGAGAGAAAGAGTAGAGACTTATATACAGACAAAATGTGGAAAGAATTGAGACTACACTTTGTATAGGAACACTCAGGTTTGGGATGTCTCTACAGGCTTTTGGGGTCCCAAGAAAGTCACTTTTTAGCTATAAGGTTTGTGATTCCGAGGTCCATTACAGAATCAGAATTATTCCTATAATTAAGAATTATTTATAAAGCAAACACCAGTGTGTGATTTTTCTGAAGAGCCAGAAATGTGGTCCTTATGATCTAGATGACTGGGGACATGGGCCAATGACAAAGTGTGTAAAATCTAAAAAGTTGACTGAGTCATAATATAAACCCAAATTATGAAATGCTACGAACTGAAAAATTCCCCTGTTCAAAAACATTCATAGCATGGGACTTTTAATGACCGAAGTCTCTGGAGCCACGACCTTTATCATGATACCTTCTGTTATGATTGTTCAAACACCTGAGCTACACAGTGGGTACAGCTGTGGGCCCACTGCCATTTGTAATAAACATAAAAGGGTGATGGGCCCAAACAGAAATAGCCTTTTTTGGTTGATAATCAGAAATACTGAAGACCAAAACTATATAGCTACATTTAATAAAATGAATTTAGTTTTACTCTACTTTTTCATTGTTTGAGGATGTCATACATACATGATGTGTCTTGATCAAGCCCACCCCCTCATTTCCTTCCCTCCAATTACTCTCCTACCCTCCCTACTCCCCCCCCCCCCAACATCACGGGCTCTTTTTAAAACCCACATTGTTTATTAGTGCTGTCTGTATGTGCATGGGTGTAAAGCTATCTACTGAAGTATGGGTATCCTTCTGGAGAAATATATATATTTACTGAATGACATTGGTTGCCTTGGAAAAGACTAAGAGTGTTTAATTGATTTAACCACCATTCAGTAAAGAGAAGAACAAGAATTCAAATCCAGGCTACCTGACTCCAGCTCTTCAAGAGGCCCTAACCATGTTTCTACCTTGACCACTTGGGATCACTGCTGGCCCCTGTGGCTGTGGCTGCCACTGCCGACAGAGAGAGATCATCACTGATGGCTCTCAAGCCAGGCTGCAGGCTGGACTTTCCCGAAGAGTTGTCTAAAACTGCTTTTCCCCAGCACACCTCATTTTTTGTTTGTTTGGTAGGGGCCAGAACAACAGTAGTTTCCAAAACCTTCCAGTGACTTAAAAGCAATGAGAAGTGAATCATTGATGTCCATGATGGAAATTGTTAGACTCCAAAAAGATAAAGTTCATAATTATGGCAGGGCTGCCTTCATGATATGTGTCCATGGCATATTTGAGCTGATTGGTTAGTTACTTATGGGAATAGGCAGAAGTTTTGGTGGTGCTTTGGACCCACGGGGGACTCTGGTGCTGTTGAAAACCTTCTATGTGACATAGACCTCCCCTGAAGAACCAAAGGAGCATCACTTGGAATTCATCTTGGCACCGAGTAATTGCACAGACATATGTTACAAGATGTTTTACTATTTAAATCCCTGTCAGTAGATGAATACTTGCTCCTTCTTCTCTGGTTGCCAGAGCAGGAACTTTCCCCAGCCTCCTTTACTTCTTAACTTTCTGGTAAAGACCTGTGGAATAGGGTAAGTCACCGGATGGTTAATAAAGGACATGAATCTGCAAGTGTGACATAGGCTCTTCCTCCATTCCCTCTGTAGGAAACAACAAAGCCACCTTCTCTTTCCTCACATTCTCCCGGCCCTCACTGAGAATTCTTTAGTTTTACTAAGGCTGATCCTAAGAGTGGTGGTGAGCATCCCAGTCCCAGAGCACAGAGCTAGCTGTGCTGTTCTTCAGCTTTTCCCTTTAACCAAGGTCATTTTTCTTTTAGTTTTTCAAGACAGGGTTTCTCCGTGTAGCCCCGGATGTCCTGGAACTTGTTCTGTAGACCAGGCAGGCCTTGAATTTAGAGAGATTCACTTGCCTCTGCCTCCCAAGTTCTGGAATTAAAGACCTGTGCTACTACTGACCAGCTCTGGGTCATCTTTTAACTTCTCTTTGTTTCATGTATACTCCTTAATCAGCTGGTAACATATGCTGAGGTACATCTCTCTATCCGTCTGTCTGTGTGTCTGTCTATCTATCTATTTAAATAGACAGACAAACAGATAGATAGTGTTTTATATTGATCCCATCTGATCCCTTCAAGATGAAGGTCCTTTGGTTAATTCTTCACATAATGGAAGAAAAGAATGGGAAAATATTACACACTTTCTCCCTATGCACATCATTCTACCATTACACTACAATGTCTTTCAAAATGTATTAGTTTTTTTCTCCTTAAATTTCCCCATATCCATTTTTTCTTAAAAAAAAATCATCAAACCATTTGCAATCCATATGCTCCTACTCATGAGTGGCAACCAGGATTTTAGGATTAATTATGAGAGCTATAAAAAGCTCTTTGGACATTTCCCCCAGAGTGTGCCTAAATAGCAAAAGGATGATCATTGACTCCAAGCTTCAGCTGTCTCTGCTGCCACGTCAGATCCTGATGCTTTCTTTCCTAAGCAGAAAGTCAAAAGAAATGGCTTTTCAGGTCTTCCGGAGTCCTTGAAACACGAAGATCTCATCTAATAAAAGGAACCAGACCCTTGTCATTAGATACTAATGAGCTGCCCTTCTCTCAGTAGACAGGACTCTGGGTGGAGAAGGAGCAGATAACCGTTAGCCTATATAAGTCATAGCATCCATCATGACACTGGAATGTCTCCGAAGCATGGCTGTGCACTGCAGAATTCCACAAGGCACGTGTCCCTCTTGGACTCCATCCAAAAGAAGACATTATCAGAAGGACCTCATTATAATATAGGCTCCGGGGCTGTTGGCAAGCCTCAAGGTAGTTGGTGGGAAGCTGGTGCTTAACATATTAACCATTATGCTCTTGCTCATATAGTCAAGGCCCAGCTACATAGGCATCAACAACCGTCCCTAACTTTGTCCATTGTTTCTTCAATGATTTGTTGATTATCTATCTTGTTCTTCAGGCAACTCTGAATATCAAGCAGAATGTTTGTCACTTGTTTAAACGCTTAATCTGGGTGATTTTATTTTTTTAATAATCTGTTGCAATCCATCAGCACTACCTCTGCTCTGTATCACGTTTTTTGGCTAACTGGATGTAAGAATTCTGCTAGTGGACCCTGCTTTCCCACAGGTGTCCAACACCAAGACAATTCTCACAACAGTGAAAGGAAAGTCCACCTGGCCAGGCCTAGGCATTAAGGGCTGCAAACTCTGCCTTGAGACTCTCACTGGCTTTAGCCTGAATCCCAGCTTGACTCACTACATCTAGCATGGAAACCTTTTAATGACAGCTTGGAACCAGGCAAGCCCAGACAGAAAGAGGAAATGAGTGCCTCACAGAAGTTGGACCCCAGAAGAGCTGCCTAAGCCCAGATTATTATTTTTCTATGGTATTTGATAGGAACAAACCAAGTGAGGATTTCTCCTTTGTTCCTATAGCCTCTGGCATTGTTTACAGTCTTTTATTTTATTTTTATTATTATTATTATTATTATTATTATTATTATTATTATTATTCCAAAGTGCAGTGCACTTGGAGCTCTGACAACCCTTCTGTCCTCTAGTCTTACTGTCAATGTTTATTTTTCAGATGTTTCAAATCTGATAGAGGAGATGCTTTGGCAGATCTCATCACTGTTTCCGAGGAATTAGAGCTCCCTGCTTTGGTGACAACATTGATTGTACTCAGCTTTACGTGAAGTAGCAGACTTCATTTAAGAATCTCCTTTCCTTCAATAAGGAATGATGGGCAGAAAACCAATGCCGGCCCCTGTGCAATGATCTGGCTACCATACTTTGGACTCTTGCTGCCTTATCCTGGGATTTCATTTTGTCACCTCGTGAGGTTTTATATTTGTTCATGGAGGTTTGGAAATACACAGCTTTCAATGTTTGTGGGACTTCACTCAGTCCTCTTTGAAATCTTTGCTATTATTATCCCCCTCCGATGGGGGAAGTGGGGACAGTATAGGCTTTATGTGTTGCCATCCTAGAACATGTATAGAAGGTCAGCACAGAAAAAAAGAAGCCCTCTGGCTCTGGGACAACTCAGATAATTTAGCAGGCTTATGCTGACACCTGTGAGGAGCAAGAGTGTAAGGGCTTTTTTTTTTTTTCCAGAGGCTTTGAGGCCACACAAATGTTCATGTAGTTACTTAATGCACTGGTGATGGGCTGACTGAGGCAGATCCCATCTACTCTGCCATAAGGGATGGTGGAACTGTGGCACCCAAAGATACATGTGCCTTTTAATCCCTGTCTCTTGTGAATGTGACCTTATTCAAAGAATGAGTCTGCAGATGTAAGATTTAAGACAGGTGATAAGTGTGTGGAGGTGGAGGTGGGGATCAGAGGGATGTGTCTACAGCCCAAGGAATGCATAGAGCCACCAGGTGTTAGGATGGGCAAGGAAACACGCCCTCCCAGGGCCTTAGAAAGGAAGTATGGCTGTGTAGATACCTTGACCTCGAGCTTCTAGACAATGGAACTGTGAGAAATGAAGCTGTTGTTTGAAGCCATAATTTGTTGAGAGGAAACTAAGGTACTACTAACTAATGACATTGGCCATTATTTAATCTCCTCAAATTTAAACCTTCAGAGGAAAAAAATCCCCTCCTTGGATTGTTATAAAGATGAAATAACTTTACCTAGGAGCTGATTAAGAGCAGGATCCAGGACCTACTGTGAGTTATATACATTTTTCTCCACACCATCCACTGGGCTTAGATTTCAGGCCACTGAGTCCTGTTCGAGCTTCTAAAAGACTTTGTTTCCACTGATCTGAGCAATTCCACAACTTTTCCCCAACATTTTAAGAACATGAATGAGAAGCAGGGACTCCTCTGCCTGCCACAAGCCAGTATTTAAATGCCTCTGACACACCACTTTAGGAACAGTAACTCCTTGAAGCTAGTGTGCTGGTACTTTAATGGTGTACCTGTTCAAAAGCACTTACATGCCTTTTTATACCTTGATCTGCCTGCCTATGGTAGGATTCCTGTCTCATTTGCCTGGAGACACTAGCTGATGGGTTGGTAAGGAGCCTGTTAGGAAGTATGGAGGTGAGCAGTAGTACCTAAGAGGCTGCGCTTCCTAACCTAAAACACACCTTACTGATTTCAGGATCAACTGTTTTTGTCCTGAATTTCATAGACACCATTCTGAGAATGTCATGGTATTTACGAGCTACATTTAGGGTACAGGCAGGCTCTGCGAACCACCATTTCAACTAGCATTTCCATTTTAGGGATGAGAAAAGTAATGCTCAATGAAGCACAGTAAGTGACAAGAACCCACGGAGCTGCCGGTGGCCGAGTCAGCTCTACCTCATATTCCTGCTCAGGATCATTTTAGTAAGAGGATGTGGGTGTAACAGACATTGGGAACTAGAACAAACATTAGATCTCATTGTGTCACTGATGGCCCTCTGGCTTAGTCTGAGCATCCGCTAAGGTTGATTCTGCCACAGAGTGAGCCAACTGTTAATGCTTGCAGATAAGGCAGCATATGGCAGAGTTATCACCACCATCAGTAAATGACTCAATGGCAATTCATTTATTTAACAGCTGAGGGTTATTGAGCAGGTGCATTTGGAAGGCACATGCACACACATCACGTGTACTTGAAACAACACCAAGCTAAAAGCCAGGTTTCTTTTTCCTTCCTTCCTTCCTTCCTTCCTTCCTTCCTTCCTTCCTTCCTTCCTTCCTTCCTTCCTTCCTTCCTTATTTTTTATATTATTTTTTATTCCCTCTCCCATCCCTTCTTCCAATCCTCCCAAGCCTCTCCCCTGTCCCCTCACCTCCCCACCCTGTTCTGCAGAGATCCATAGCTAAACACCGGGCTGAGCTACTGGTCCAGCTAAAGAGAGGAAGGAGAGATTGCATGAGTGAAGGGATCAGGTCATGATGGGGAGACCCATGGAGTAGGCTGTCTTATGCTGTTGGGAGCTCACAGATTCTGAAATAACAGCTGACGAAGCTTCATGGAACGGATCTGGATCCCCTGAATGTAGATGACAGTCGAAAGCCAGGTTTCTTATGACTATGTATTGTGACTATGCTTTGCCCAGTTGCTTTCTTATATCTCGCTCCTACCCATGCTGACTTCCTTTTCTTCCCAACTGTTCCATTTCTACTTTCAAATTTTTTTTGACATGTTCAAATTTTACGCAGACAGTCATAGCTGCTTCTCAATTACAATTGCAATGGTGATGTCATATCTAAAAGGTAACATTTTATAAAGCTCCCCTCCCCCACCCAGGCTCTCATAGTCTGTCTACCTCCTCTTCTGAGATGTTCCCTGGGCCAAAGAATGGATCATATATATGTCGGGGCTTAGTACTCAGCTCTTTAAAAATGCTTTAAACATTGCCCAGTATCAAAAGAGGTTTCTCTGTGACTAAGGCTGAGTGCTACACCAGTTTATGTGTAGAAATACACTTTTTTTTTTGTAGGTAGTTTAACTAAATTCACATTTTATCAAACCATCAGTAGAGGTTCCTTTACAGGATCCATGACCTCACTAGCCATAAGGATTTTGACCAGGTTTATAATTCCATGGATGAATTTCTCCCTGGTATGAGATTCTTAGATTCAATAAGGAATCAGTTGGTTTCTCCTGGAATGGTGATACCATTATTTCATCTGTAGACATACCTTAGATTTTGGAAGATGGATCAGTATTGTGGCATGTGAGTACGCGGCTAGATTAGGTTGTTGATCATTTTTATTTCCAACAATTTTTATAGCACCTTTGGAATTATGAATGCTAGTCTGCAAAGAGAAAGGGGAGCCAGTTTTTTTTTTTTTTAAAGAGTCTTCTTAGGGAAGCTTCTAAGGTTAATAATTTAAAATGAAACCACTGCCCTCGAGTGACATGTCTGTATGAGGCCCTAAATGTAGTGGTTGTGTTGCCTTTAGGGCATTTCCTTTGCTAAGAATGGATTGTTTTCCAGATACCATGTTGGTGTATGGAGATGCACCCTCTGACTATAACTGATTAGCTCTGTAATGAGCCCCTGCAATAGCCCCAGGACTTTTCAAACTGGAACTGAAGGAATAGAAGGAATCTGAAGTAATAGAAAGAATCCTCAGTAGCAGATTGTGGTGTAACTTTCTCTGAAAGACATGAACAAATGTCTTTTTTATTTCAGACAGGGCACTGATAACAGACCAAAGAAACAATTTTACTAAAGTCTAGCTAATTGAATCAGTACATTTATGGAGATTTATAGGAGTATGTGTGGGGAGGATGATGACTCTCTGACAATTGTTACTGCTTGTATAACCTTGGGGAAAGACTTTGTGAATCTTGTAAATTTCAGGAGTTTCCTGAGTCTTTTAAGTTTTTTTTACTTCCTGATTTTTGTGAACCTCTTCCTTCCTGTAGGGAATGTTTCAGTTTGGAGGAGAAAGCTTAAAATCCACAAAACACATAGATATATGACATGAAAAGAGGTATCTTAACCAGCCAAGTGTCTTCCTTCTTAGGGGGAAAAAGAAAGAGTGGGTATAAGTACTCCTAAGAAGCCACAAGACTCATTGGTATCCCCCTTCCAACCAATTAATGTGAGAAAGTCTATGCTATGGTTTGAATAAGAAATGTATCCCTAAACACACAAGTATTTAAGGCTTAGTTCCCAACATGAGCAATATTTAGTGATGAGATTTATAGAAGAGGATCTCTGTCTACATTGATTGTAGCCAAAAATTTTCTGACCCATTTGGCCCACTGTTTGGACAAATCTCTCCCACCCCTGGTCCCACAGCTGTTTATAAAATAATTATGCAGAAGCTTATATTAATTACGAACTGTTTGGCCTATGGCTCAGGCTCATTACCAACTAGCTCTTCCAACTTAACTCAACCCATTCTTATTAATCTATGTATTGCCACATGACCCTGTGGTTTTACCTGTGTTCCATTACATCTTGCCTTGCCTGAAGCATCTCCTTGACTCCACACTCCCTTTCCTTTATCTATGCTTGGATTTCCCACCTACCTCTAAGCTGCCTTGCCATAGGCCAAAAATAGTCCCTTTACTAACCAATGGTAACAAAGCATACTCATCGCATACAGAAACAACATTCCACACCAATTGATGAATGAATCTGTTGTTGAATTTAAGAATGGAGAAGACTCTTGAGAGTTGATAGAACTGTGGAAGGTAGGGTCTGATTAGAGAAAGTTACCACAGGAAACATGTCTCTGAAGAGTGTAGTTTAGCCCTGACCCCTTCCTGTTGCTCCTGTCAGCTTCCAGAATGCCATGAGGTGAGCATCTCTGGTGCCCCACACTCTTTTTCCATAATGTCAATCTTACTCTGGTCTAGAAACAATGGAGCTAGCTGACCATACAGTGAAACCACGAGACAAAATAAATCTTCCCCCCCTTAAAACAAATATTTATTTTTTTAACTTTATATGTTTAAATGTTTTCTCTACATGGATGTATGTGTACCACATGCATGTCTGGTGTCCTCAAAGGTGAGAAGAGGGTGTCAGAATCCCTGGAACTAGAGTTACTAGTGGTTATGAGTCACCATGTAAGTGCTTAGACTTGAACCCCAGGAAGTTTTTCCTTCTTTGCACTATTTTTTGAGGTGTTCATCACAGTGAAGCAGAATCTAACAACTCATATACCTTTAGTCTATTGTCTGTTTTATCTAAATACTTTGAATTGGTATTTTTGTCCCTTGAAAGCGTTAGAGAGGTATTTTCTTTCTACAGGTAGATCAAGCATCTCTTATTTGCAGATTTTTTCATACCCTCTCCCTGACCCAGCCTATTTTAAAATCTTTCACCTTGCACCCACCTTTCTAAGAAACTTCTTATCTGCCCTGTAGTACCAAGCTTCTTAAGGGCTTACAAGAGACCAGGCCTTACTTGTCCTAGATGTCTCTTATTTGACCCAGCACTGAGACTTTATTTTTTTAGATGAAAATGTAATGGACACAAGGCAGCCAAACAGTTCAAGTTGTCAGTGAGATCTTTTCTAAACTTGGGAATCTCTCATACATATCTGGGTTATCTGTAGATGAAGATTCTAAACAGACCCAATGGATGCTTCTAGAACCTTATAGACTGATAGTCTCAATTTCATGGGAGTCAAATTGAATTCTCTCTTTTTGATTTGCCTCTTTTTTGACAAGGTATATTTAATATCACTTGTATGGTTTGCAGTATTGGACTACTAGGGTCATTCTTAGATTAGCCAGTGGGTGGGAAAAAATGGAGAAAGGAGACAGCCTTTTTAAGAGGAAAAAAAATGATTTTAAGGAGAGATAAGGGGATATTTACACTACATGTATGTGAGAGAGAACCATCCAGAAATGAACTGAATTATAAGCCTTAAAATTCAAAGGGAGGCGAGTTTGCTTTTGCAGGTAGATCAACTGACTAGTCAAACAAGTTGACTCAATTTGTTGCAGCCCCAGGATATTAGAATTCTCCATTCCTGCCCCTCTTCCAAAGTATTCACTTCCTTATGGAACAGACTCACTGGGGAGAACCTGGCTGCACAGAATTGTGGATGATCAAATCTATTTTTCTCATAGGCAAAGACATGAGGCATTGGAGACTTATTTGAAGCCTCTCTCCTAACAAATTTCTTCATGTTTCCCTTGGAACATCTGTTTTGCAACTTTCTATGGAAGCTTCCACTGGTTCATATAGGAAAGAAATATGTTTTTATTCTTTTATCTTTTGTCTGCCCATGCAAGTTAGCTGTAGGAAAGAAAAATGGGAGATTAGACACAAAGTACCAGCCTTGTGTGCAGCAGGTAGAGCATGCCTTTCCCTCACTCTCTGACAAGGAAGAAAAACAGCTTAGCCTTGTGAGTGTTTAACCTCTGCACTACTTACTGTGGTGGTGGTTGGAAGGCACAGGCACTCTGGGTTTCGGGCCTGAATCTTAAGTCTGCATCTATCCATTCCTTGCTAAGTTCTAGAGCAAGTTAGCTCACTTACAGGATCCAGCCTGTGACATGAGATAGAGATAGCACCTACCTCACTGAGGCATTTCAAGATGTTGCTTTAATCTTCACCGCCCATCGTCCTTCATTTTTTAAGCTCCAAAGCATGGTCATTATTTAATAGTATTAATATTTCTGTCAACAAAGCTGTAGAAAACAATGTTTTGTGCTGTGCACTGGCAGAGAACTTAGAGATAATATTGGTGAAGCACAGAGGCTTTTCCTTGGGTTCTACCTCAGAGAATAAGTATATAGAATATAGTATAAGGGACACAAGAATCCGAAATGGCCAATTTCAGATTGGTACAGTCCTTAGTGATTTTTTTCCCCCTCTGCCATGATTCTTTGCTTTCTGTTTGACATGATCAAAGACATTCCAAGGCACCCATGAGCTGGGGGGAACAATGTAAAGTAAGAATCCAGTCCTGTACTAATGGAAGCTGCAGAAACCCTGGTGGTTCAGAGGACAGTTTCTTCGGGGTTCTTTGGTGAGCATGTAGGGACCCTCACTTCCAGAGACACTGTGAGCCTCATTGCATAATTCTGGTAAAGAGCGAACTGTAAAATCTGAGCTCCCCTGAACAAAAAAGACCACAGTCACTGAAGGAGCGGACATGCCCCTCACCCCCAGCATGCAGCCACCACTCACTGCATGAGATTTCAGATGACAGTGATAAAAAGGCAAGTTTATAGAGACACGATGATATTGTATTTTAAAAAAATGAAGTAATAGCTAGGAAAGATATACTAAAGCAAATTGGACCCCAAACGTCTGTAGCTCATACTCAGCCCGAATTCTCAGTGAGTTGAAGAACAGACTGCATAATTACAGCTTGCACACAAAATGCTTTTAAAGTTCTTCCATAAATCTGGAAGAATGAAGAAAGCAGCATTTCTTGCTGAGGGTTTATAGGCACCAGTACAAGGGGTCCCCAAATACTTTAAAAACTATTTTTAATTATAAATAAGAAAGGACAGATTCTACTTTGCAATTTGTATTTTATTGTAGCTGCCAGGCATAAACGGGGTGGGGGGAGAGGGAGGGCTAGAGGGAGGGAGGGAGACAGAGAGGGAGAGAGAGAGGAAAGAAGGGAGGGAGAGAGGGAGGGAGGGGGAGAGACAGAGAGGGAGAGAGGGAAGGAGGGAGGAAGAGAGAGAGGGAGGGAGGGAGACAGAGAGGGAGAGAGGGAAGAAGGGAGGAAGGGGGGGGGAAGAGAGAGAATTCTAGGAAAACAGGAAAAGCTCCATTCATTCCAGGCCTCTGATAGTGAAGTTTTAGTTCGACAGAACACTGATTACATTTAAATTCACCATATTTTCCCCTTGAAAAAAGCCACACGCTATTTAGCATCTTGAATGTTTTACACTGAATTTGCTGAAAGATTTTCTGCATATTTTTGAATCTGTATCATCATTTTTGCTTTCATTTCTTTTTCAAATAAGGGAGATGATCGCATTGAGCGAGCAGTAATATGCAAGACATTCACTTAATGCAGAAATTCTGGAAATGATGGCTCTCTTATGGTGCCTGCTCTCTTTCTGTGTGTTGAAACCTAGCGGTTTCTACATAGACAGACCCATTACTAGGGGGAAAAGACTGACTCTTAGCTCTTTGTTGTGAGAAAGTGGATGTCTGCTGCACCCATAGTGGAGAAATAACTCAGGAGTATGGCTGACTAGGGGGAGGGAAGAAGCTGTTAAAAAACTGAGTCCTTAAACTAAAATGTGAATGACCAAATCACATTCCCAACACTCAGTATTCCCGAGGGTGACAGTGTAGAGCTACTCGTGCAGACTGTATGGTACATTTCTCATTTATGTCTTCCTTCATCACAGCTCATAAGGCTACTAAATTCTGGTTATGTGACACGGAAATGTATGGGGTGAGGGAAGTCTGGGATGATCTTCCTTTGCTGCCGCAGCCCCAGGAGAGGTTGATTTATCTACATATAAAATACCTATTAGCTAAATTAAGATAATAAGAGCCATATCTCTAAATATATAAAGTGATTGAATTTATAGAAAGCAGACATAAGTATTCTCAATATCTCCACAACGTAGGAAACATTGATTATTCTCATTTGCCAGTGAAAAGACTCTCAGTACTATAGTACTAGAATGATTTTTTTAAAAGTCAAGCAAAGAGTATATTTTGACCTTCAAAAGAAATATGTGGAGACCATCACATAAGCAAGATCTCAAAAATAGCTATTGTCTTATGCTGGCAAAATGGCCAAGGTTTCTCATAATGGGTAGTTTCTCTCTCTGCTGGGAGAATGGCGCTGAGTAAATCTGAAGAGCGATTTGCAACGTATATTATGTCTTTAGAAGTTCATATCCTTGGGAGTCATTCCATTCCTTAGATTTCCTTCTAAGGAGTTAATATGAAATGTAGACAAATTTTATAGAAGCTATGATTCTTACATGTGTTCCTTATGATGGCGAATACTTGGCAATAAGCTAAGTATTTAACCACAAAAATACAGTCACTCTATTCTACAGACTCGTACTCTGAAGCCTTTGAAAACAGTATTTCAGAGAACATTTAATGGTGCAAAACGTTTGCAGAGCATAAAGTGAAAAGTCAAAGAAATCAGGCCCTTTAAATGCATGGTCCAATCACATAAAATCCCGTGTAAATCCAGTCAAACTCACCTGAAAGGAAATAGAATGCAGTCAGAAACCTCAAGTTAATGTATCTGCCAAGCAAACCCAGTTCCCCCAAGACTAACTCCAAGTCACCTTCCCCATACCATGGTGTCTGACATTTGGTTTGAATATCACATTATTGCTTATTTAAATATTTAGAAAACAAACCATTCGTGGAATGATACTAGAGCCCCTTATGATGTTGATAGATGTGAGGGTACAAATAAACCTCTTGGGGTTGCTCAACCTTCTTATCATCTGAGTTGTTGATGTCCCCTCAATGTTAAAAATGATACGCTCACACTGGGACTCAATCTTCAGAATGTACAAATTGTACTACACATGGAGCCCCCAACAATCCATAAAGAAAAAAATATAAATAACCTGGAAAGGCTATTGGTTTTTCTAGAAGCTTCTAAGTTGAGCTAAATGACAAAATTACCAGGCTGATTTTCTAAAAATTGAGATCCAGGTCTGACCACAAGAGGTGCTATTTTAGTATGTCCGGGGTGGAGTTCTGACCTTGGCATTTTTAATAGCAATCTGGCAGGAGCATCTTTAAACCCTAGGAGTGGAAGAAGTGTGTCTGAGGAGTCCCTACATGCGCAATGAGTTACACACGGTGACTCTACTGTTTAAACTTAGAAAACCTCCTCCTCAAAACCAGGATTTATTTATAGCTTCAGTCCTGTAACTCCTTGGCTTACGTGTTCATTGCTCAGTCACCCATTGCCCCTGAGTAGGCTATTTGTTGCTACTTGATTAACAATGAGGCCAGGTCTCTGAGGCTTCAAAGAACAAACACCGTCTTCTAATTTCTATGGGTCAAAACTCTGAGTGGCTGAAGTCCAGAGAGGAGGGGAAAGGGAGTTATTTCCAGTCTCATTTAAATACTTATCAGCAGGGCTGCATCCTTTCCCACTGGCCTGGTTCACACCAGGGCATCTGACTTCTCTATCACCAGAGGAGAAAACAGAATGAGAGAGTAAAGCAGATAATTAAAAAAAGCAAGAGAGAAGCTGGATGAGGGGGTATACATGAATGTGAAAGACACATCCTTGAATAACCTAACTTCCATAAAGGTGTCATAATTTTTCTCTCCATGTTTGTTAGAAGCAATTCAGCTTTAGCATACATCCAAAGGGAGAGATTTCCACAGGAGTGCAATTACCAGGACTAGGGATCACGAGGGGGTGTCTTAGAAGGAACTTGCCACACAACTGCTAGGAAACAACAGGGATGGTATCCCACATGGGACATCTTTCCAGTCATCCTTGATAATGACCTTTGATTATTGATGGCGGTTAAATCAGCAGGCCCAAAGCAGAAAGCACTTTAGTTAAGGTCAAAACATGAACCTTTCTATATATAGTAAGAAGTATATATGCCACTCCGGGAACTGGAAAGACTCCGTCAACAGCTCTGGTTCTGTCTTTTTAAAAAATGCACACATCAAGGGCTCTGGAATCTACTGTTTTCAATTCCCATCTCTTCCAGCTCTAACACGTAGACCAGTTCCTCTAAAAGAAGACCCAAACTTCATGTCCTGACCTCAAATGTAACTTGTTAATACAAATAAATCTCCTACCTCCCTTTGGATGGTAGTCAAGAAATATTGAGTAAAACATTTATTTACATTTTATATACATAAAATATATGTCTACACATACAAACACATACTTTATGGGGCCATCTGGGATGTTTCAATTTGCGTCCCTGTCTAGCTCTGCCTTGGTAGCATAGACTTCTAGTGATGTGAACAAAGCTAGGTCTCCAGGTCCGGGTATTTTAGTCACTAGACCTACCGTGCAAAGTTCAATCCACTTGCCATCTGGTAGCCAGATGACCAGGGCTACAATCATTTTCCAGCATCTCAGCTTGCTGCTGAGCCAGAGCCACAAATTAAAAAAATAACAGCTGCCCCATGGCAGCTCTTAGCACAGAGCATTTTCTGTCTCTCCCCATGAAATCACTAGTGTGGAGAGAGTCTCCTTTGTCATTTCAGCTGCCAAGACATTTCATGCTAACGAACTGTGAAAGGGAAGTCACTAATGATACGAAATCCCTTTTTATGGACAGGGTTGGGCCAAGGCCACCAGAAGGGCAGTGTTTTACTCCCTGAGGGACCATCAGAAGACATCCCAGCAAGCAAAGCTACTCATGGTAGGTTAATCCAGAGCAGTGTCCAAGGACTCTGGGGACATTGGCATGTTTCCATAGGCCACTGTCCTCTCTGTCTATACACGTCACAGTTTGGCTAAGTCCAGGGGAAATGAGAAGGTGAAATGCATTTGACAGACCACCTAGACCAATTAAAAGTATTCTTCAAGGTACCCATATGACTTATGGAAAGTCCCATAAAAATGGCTGTCCCATTGAAGTTCATGTCTGCCTTAATTTAAGCCAGCTAATGGGCTGAAGACTTGCACAAATGGTACTTAGGAAAAAGACTTGCAGGACAGTAGAAAGATTTTATGTTGGGGGTCACAGGGCCTGGCTAATGTCATGTGTTATTTTTGTCTTTATAATTGTATGTCAAACGTGAGACATGTCTGAGTCTCAAACCTCCCTTTGAAAGATAGTTAAGAAATATTGAGTTTATATCCATAGAAGGGCATATTTTAAAACCGTTGAAAGGTTCCATTTAAACCATCTGCCCTTGTGAGAATAATTTTGATATTAGAGGTATAACTCTTTGAGTTTTTTTTGTTTTGTTTTGTTTTGTTTCCTACTGGAGTTCTTTATTTTTAAGCGTAAGCATCTTTGAGAGACGTAAGAGAGGCTATGTAAATATTTAGTCAATAGAGCTCTGCAGCACATAGGAATTATTTTAAAAAATGGGTGAGTGGGAATTTGAGAGAATTCCTGATACCCTTTTGTGAGCCACCTCCCACCTCTACCTGGTCATACCTGTCACATACAGCTACTATTGTACATCCTGTCACTACGGAATCATTTGTATGGTTTCGTTTTTTATCCAGCTTCTTCACTCAGCCATGGTTATTTTAGGACCAACTTGTGCTTCTGTACAGAATAGTACATTACGTTGTTATTTTTGCTAACTATTCAAAGTGTGTGAATTCACCAGTTTGTCTTGCCATTCACTCGCTGATAATCATTTGACTGGTTTTCCATTTTACAGCACATTGTAAGGTAGTTCTAAAAAAAATGGATTGCATCTTTTTAAATGATGTTAAAAATATTTATGTATATATGTCTGTGTGCATGAGTCTTGTGTGTACCACATGCATGCAAGTGCTCAAGGAGGCTGGAAGAGGGGGTGAGTCCTTTGGAACTGAAGTTACAGGAGGTTTTAAGTCACATTATATGGGTGCTTGGAAATGAACCTGGTCTCTGAAAAAGCATTTTATAATAGATAGTTTGACTCTTTTAGCCCATAAGACAGTTGTCCTCAACCTTCTAATGCTGAGACCCTTTAATACAATTCTTCATGTTGCAGTGATCCTCACTATAAAATTATTTTCATTGGTACTTCTTAACCATAGTTTTGTACTGTTATGAATTGTAATGCAAACACATGATATGCAGATGGTCTTAGGCCACCTCTGTAAAAGGGCCATTCAACTATCCAAAGGGGCAACAACCCAGAGGTTGGGAACCACTGCCATAGAATAAGATCCAGAAAGTCTACATTCTGGAAATAACCAGAAGTCCAGAGTACTCTTCCCTTGTGTGTGCACAGGCCAAGCCAATCTCAGAACAACTATAACAGAAGAGTTCCTTGGGCTGATTGAACAGTATCCATAACAGGCTGAGACCATTGCTTTGAGTAGGTCAGTTTCCCAGCAGGCCTAGATTCAGGGCGCCATATTGCCTTGGTGGATTGATGTTTCCGAACTCATTTGGAGCTGGGCGGTAGTGTTACATGGCCTTTAATCCAAGCAGTCAGGGGGCAGAGGTAGGTAGATTTCTGAGTTTGAGGTCAGCCTGGTCTGCAGAGTGAGTTTCAGGATAATCAGAGCTACACAGAGAAACTCTGTCTCACCAAACCAAACCAAACCAAACCAAACCAAACCAAACCAAACCAAACCAAACCCAAAACAGAATTCATTTGGCTCATTTTCAGTGTGACAGTTGGTGGGAGTAATTCCCCATAGAGCTGACAGGGACACCTCTCAGTGAAGTGTTTCTTATCTCTTTCTGCAGCTCCCAGCACAGGGCATCAGGCCACCTGGAGAGGCAGGAATGGGATAGTCAGCCACCACACAGGAAAGGGCAATGGGATGACAATGCCAGCGGAAGGTGAACCACAGGAAGCAAAGCCCTGCTTCGGAATTGCTTGTCCCAGACAAGATGGAGTAAGCGTTTCCTTTGTTGAGTCTCATAGATGCTGGTGACAGAGTACTTAGCAGATGTTCTCAAGAGACAAAGAGCCTCTGGTGGACTCTGTTTAGAGAATTCTGACCTCTTACAGTGTAGCCTGATTCCAGGATGACCAGAGTGGCTTTTGATTTATTACATAGGGACCCTCGGAGTGAGCTACCTGTTTGCATTAGTATTGTCTTAGACACCAATGATGACCCTTAGACATTTACTGTTTGTCTTCAGCTGACAGACCCAGAACTATACCTTCCTTACATTGTGCCCTAGTGTTGGGCCCAGAGCTGTGGTTTCACAGATCTTTAACTCAAGGTTAATGTCCCTTAACCAGGATTCATATCCAGAAGTAGCTTGGAAGTATTAACACCAAATAACAGGCTCTGAGAGAAATGTTCCTATAAATGATACTTGGGTATTATATGTTCATCCAGGGAGTAAAGAGAGTTATATGTAAAAGAAACACATATTCATAATATAAGGGTCAGAATGCCTAGTCAGGGATGTCTGTGCAAGTACACATGTGAAAAACGGCGTGAAGGAGGAAGGGTCTTGGCAGATCTAAGCAGTTTCTGATATACCTTCTGTAGGGTCTTTACAATACAGAGTTGGTCCTTCCTAAAGACTTCAGTTACCTTAATCATAAGCTGAAAACTAGTCAGATTCCAGTACACACTCATGCACTTGTGCACATGAACATGCACAAAACTATGCGCTTAAGAATAAGGACTCAGTAGTGAATAGCCTCAGGCATGTTTTTCCTGGTCTGTTTTCTCATAAACAATACATGGGCACAAACTGGCTCCTTCTCCAAGTTTTCTGTGAAGGTTTGGTATGACCATTGGTGAGAGAGGGCTGACACAGCACCTGAACAGTAGCATCCTTGCCCTCATTCTAAGAGAGATGTTCTTCTGCTTCAAGCAGAAAAGCTACTCTCTAAAGCACATGAAGGCTGAAAATTAAATCCCAGTGAGAGCCTGGAGCCCTCCCAGAGGAAGGGAGCAACTGGCAGCATCTTTGCTTGGGCATGTAGATAAAGCTTTGTTTGTGTGTCTCTATGGAGATGGATATGAAGGGAAAGCCAGAACACCAGGAAATTTTCTTCATAAGAATATTTATACTACACCCAGAACAAGGTCTGGTTTTGCCCTCGTGACTAGAGATTACCACAGCACTGAGGATTCACAAGGCATGCTGGATATAAAGCAAGTACCTCTGTGCTTGTTTTGAAAGTGCATCTCCCCAAGAGCAGGCTTAATGCTCTGAGATATTTATAACACCCACACTCCCTGTACCACTCACATGCACACACATACCACATAAGCTTACCACAAAACTGTTGAGATACTCTCTAGAGAAAAGACACAGATATGAGACCTTAGGATGTGAACTCCCCCCTTATTGTATTTTGAATATTTTTGCCTTACTCTTTCTGTATGTGTGTGTGTGGGGGGGGGGGGTGTATTTATCTATGTCCGTGTTGTTTGAATGACTTACTGAGTCACTCAGATCTTAACAAAAATAAAACCTACTGTCCTCAACAAGACACTCAGATCCCATTCACATTTTTTCTTCAGCTTAAGGGCATCTTTTTTGTTCAGGATAACTGCTTTCTGTGCTGTTGCCCAGTTTGGCTTGCAATCAACTTCATCTGGCAGCCCATCTGGGAACAAATTCAGTCACTGTATGTGGGTGAGTGCACGTATGGAACATAGAGACGGCTTCTCACCTGGGTCCCTAGTTTTCCCTCCAAATAGAGTACAGGGCTCTTATTGATTTCTTGTGACCTGAAGTTGGATTTTTCTCAATGGAAACAAAACATATTCAGGTCAATCTCAGGAAGCACGAAGCAAGTAAAGAGATGAGTCATAAATCCAGGTGCACCCAAGGAGACACTAGACATGTACTGATTCATGTTTGGGTGCAGGCCAAGTAATGTAGTTGAGCTGAAACTGCCTAAACAAGACAGATTTCTGGAACTTTCTACTATGAAACATAACTTCTATTATTTACTTTACTCACAAATTCTAGTGAAAGAAGGTACTGCTGTAGATTGAATAGAACTCAGCCAAGTAGAACACAAGTTCTGAGGCAAACAAACTTGAATTGAGAAAAATGATATATACTGCTCCTTTGTATGTCTCACTTTTGGGCACAGATGTTCTATGAAAAGAGGAAATATTCTTATTCCTTATTCAGGTTGCATTGGAGTTATTGTTCTATGAACAAATAAGGTTTTATTTTTAAATGAACTTGGAAAACTTGGACTCTTCTTCATCAATTAGCAATTAAGAAAATACCCCACAGACCTTCATACAGGCCAATCTGATGGAGGCACTTCTTCAGTTGAGGTCCCCCCTGCTTGACTATGTCAAGTTGACAGCTATCACAGAGTGTCCCTGATGCTTCTAGGAAGTGGTAGAATGGCTTCTGAACTGTTGAAGTATCGGATGGGGTATCACTTCTGCCTTAAACTGTTATATTTCAGGGATGGGGTGTGGTCCAATGGAGTTTCCACATTCATAAAATGTGATGTGTTTCTTTTAGCTTAAGAGAGAGAACATTCAGAGTCCACGGTCTCTCTCTTGGTATCTCAAAATAAGGCCGCTCAACAGCAGAGTAGAGCCCATGAAGCAACATTGAACCCTGACAATACACCAGGAGAAAAGGCTACAGCCATCCTGCAATTTCCAATGCTCCACATTTCCCAAAGCATCTCTTATAACAAATATAAAAATGATTTCTGAAGTCTGTTGTTCCTTATATAGTAGAAGACATTTAGACATTCTTACTCCAAGGGTAGTCAGCCTGGCTTTTGTCCTTCTCTTCATTTCCAGGGACTAAATCTCACAGTACTTTCTATCTCAGGCATCCATGTGTTGGAGAGAAGAGAGTCTGCAGAGGTCATTCATTTTGAGTATGCTCTCTTTAATTATTTTCTCAATGTTAGAAAGACACTGTTGGCTGTTTGTTTATTGCCTTTAAGTGACATTTCTGTGAAGAGGGTTAAGGCAGAATTTCCTCTCTGTGTTTTGTTTGCTTCCTTGCTTCCCATTTCTCTTTGCTAAACTTGCCAAAACTAACGTTTCTCTGTGGCTTTGGTATGTTTTATCCACTGGCAGGACTTTTGATCTACAAAGATTTAAAGTTCGGAATGAGCATTGGTGGCCTTGAGTTTGATGGGGGGGGGGCACATTCTTATTCTCCTCAAAGGCTGGTGTTTTAAAACATGTCATCTCTCAGTAAATATAGTTCTTCTTATGTAAGGTCTAACTAATCGAGTCAAAATGGTGTTGGGAAAATACCCAGTGAATTTGGAACAATATAACTAACTTGATGTAAGTTTTTGAGAAGCCATGCATAACTCCCAGACTCTGCACACAGCTTAACTCTCTGCACATAGCTTAACAATCTAGAGGGAACCTGATCCAAGGAAAGAATAATGCTCTCCTCATTAATTCTAGCCAATACTGGCCTAGAAATTCTTACAGAGTTATTATAATTTTTTCTTTTTCTTTAATCTGCTGCTCATTCTTCTTTGGAGGAAAGGGGTAATATTTTCTTGGTTATTGTACAATATCTTAAGCATGGACGCGATAAGGCCAGAGTTCATGGGTAATAGCTGTGTGGACAACAGTTTTAGTCTATTGTACCAGCAGGGTACACCGTTGCAGTTGCCCTAAGAATTGATACTACTCAGAATAAGGTTAGCCAAGAGTGGAGAAACTCAGCAGATTCACGGCCTAATGTAGCTTCCATAAATGTACCGTCAAAGAAAAATTATACCTGGAACATATTTATCAGGTGACTTGAAAATTGCAATAAGAAATGTGACAAAAAAATGAGATGTAAGGAAACAGAGTCTATATAATAACCTATAAGAGTTAGTAACTTTAAAAAAAAAAAAACAACAAACAAACCAAGTGTTTGTTGCAGCAACAAGGTAAAATCCAAGTTTCTTGTTTCTAATAAGAGTAGGTGTTTATTGGTCAGAGCTTAAAGTTGCCAGCACAGAATCCATTTTGGTCGGTCTAAGCAGACTAAGGGGTTTATTCAAGTATGGTATGCTATAATGTGGTTTTTTGGTCAGGCACCAAAGAAAAAGTAGGAAGAGAAATCACAGCATAGGTAGGAGAAGCAGGGTGGAGTCAGAGAAGCTGAGCCAGCCGCCAAAAAAACCCAAAAACCAAAACAAACAAAAAACCATAAAAAACACAGGTGAGCCACGGTCCACATGACAAGATAAATTAATAAAAATAAATTAAGGTAAAAGAGCTAGCTAACAATGTGCCTAAGCCATAGACCAAACAACATAAAATAAATATGTGTCTAAATCATTTTTAAAGGCCTAATCAGTGGCGGACAGCTAAGGGGTCTGAGGCTACAGGTCTGTAAGTCTAGACTTCTGGCCACCCAGGGCCAAAAACCTCACTGTAACAATGGTAGGTGTTCCACAAAAAGGCAAGAAAGGCCAGAGCCTTCCAAGAACCATGCAAGTGTGCTTATAACATAATGGGTAGAAAGGGATTATTTGGCTCATTGGTTGTATTCCATCATCCATGAGAGCCAAAGCAAGAGCTCAGGGCAGGAACCTGAAGAAACTGTCATTGACACTTGTGAAAAAATTGGGGTGAATTCCAGCAGCTCCGCCTCATTGGTCTCAAAGGTTGATATGTCTCCATCATCACATCAGTCACTCTCCTTGAAGATGAATTGATTTGTTTTGTTTTGTTTTGTTTTTCTGATTGCTTATTTTCAGAACCCACACCCTTTTGAATAGATATCATTGTTAGAATCTAGGTTTAGGTGGCCAACATGTTATGAACGTTTATTACTGAAAATGAACACCACCTTCCATTGAGAAATTACAAACGAGCTAGGAAAACAGCAATTTCTGATGTCCCTGTTATGGTTGCTAACTGGTTTGCAGTGTATTTAATATATTCTGTGCTGGTTAGTTCTTGTTAATATGAAAAAGTTTGTTACCTGGTGGTGGGTGGGATGGGGAAAAATCAATGAAGGGAGCTGAAGTGTTCCTCACTCAGCCTAATTTTAGGTGACCTTGGTATGCCCAATGGTAGCACTGTATCACTCTATTGTCAATAATGCTATTGTTCTCCAGTAGCAAAAGTGAGCTTGTTATAAAAGATGCCATCCCCTTGATGTTGGGATGAATGTAGCTTCTCTCTTGAGTGCCTCTTTTCTTAGCCAAAGTTCTGCCTAAACCCAAAATAGTCGGTGTAGTATGTAGGAAGATCATCTTCTGGGCCCTGGAATGTGCTTATACCACAGGTAAATGCATCCAGCTGGGACAACATTTAAACTTAGACAGGAATCTCTGTCAGATTGTACAGATCCTACCCTGGTTAACTATTAGGATTTTTAGTAGTATTATTCTCTAGTCCCATTTGACCCTTGGATTACAGTGCCTCTGACCTTTCCTCTGTACAGGGACCTTCCTCAGACTCTGGTCATTTACCATGTTTGTTTGGCTTGCAGTGTATTTTATATTTTCTCTCGCTATGAATTGGTTTGAAGTTGCTTTAAGGAGTTACATGCTAAAGAGTGTACTTGGAAATAGGTGTGTGTGGGGTGTGTCAATGGGGGTTTCCTCAAGTACGATGTTTTCAGAAAGAAGGGTCCTTGAGGCAGAAGGAGCCACATGAGCAAAGTCATGGGATGCTGGAAACACACAGTAACCCCTGGCAGCTGTGAATCTTTTGATTTGGCTTGTGCTGAAGTGGGGATGGGAGGGTGGTGGGTGCAGAAGAAGTGAACCTGGTTGGGTAACTGGGCTAAATAAAGTCAAACAGAGTTCTGAGCAAGAGAGGGATTGTCTGGGTCAAATATGTCACAACAGGGCTCGAAGGTAAAAACTGTTCAGAAAGTAGAAGGCTGCCAAATGTTATTCATGGACTAGACTTTATTGATTCATATTAGAGTCGCCATAATCAGCTAATAGAATAGAATCCTGGGAAACAATTTTGCGTGTGAAGAAATGCAAGGAACATTGATTAGGAACTACATCATTTAAAATGAAGAAAATCAGGTAGAGAAAAACATAAGTGGAATCAGTACCGTGGCAAAGGGAAGTTGTCTTTTGATGCCCCCAAGCAAAAGTCACCCCAATCCCTTGGGTTTCAAGAAAATACAATCTGGCAGATAAATCAAAGAACATGCAAACAGATATACAAAAACTTCAAGAGTCACTCTCCCCAGTCCAGTGGATTTCTGCTGTCCTCTGGTTCCAACCAAAGATCAAAGAGCTAGAGTTCCCACTCAGGGCAAGTCATCAGCGTGTTCACCCGCTCACCCAACAATCCCTTGAACTTTGAATCCCATATACCATATGATAACAATTGAGGACACGTATTTTGTGCCAAGTAAGTAAATTACTAACAATAAAATTATCAAATTTTCTCCCAAAGTGCCAGGGACAATACTGATCGCTGAATGTCTTAACTTTTGGTTCGGATCACCCTCCCTCCTCCTCGCCCCTCTTCCTCCCTCTGTCTATTGTTTGGATCTTAAATGATCCCTAAGGTTCCACATGTTACAGACTTGGTACCCATGTATGGCGGGAAGTAGTGGAAACTTTTAGAGGTGTTTGGGAAGAAGTTAGGTCTTTAGGGATATCAGAACCAGGTGCCCTCCTGCCCGCTCTTCTACTGCATGCTCTTGCCATGACTATCTGTGTTGTTCTAGGCTCAAAGTAGCCTTAGCAAACATGGACTAAAACTTCTGAAATCATAAGCCTAAAAGAAAATGTTTTTTTTTTTTTTAAATAAGTTGTTTATCTCAAGAACAAAATTGACTGGCACATTTATTTTGCAATAGATAAGAAAATGCCCAACCATGAAATTCAACCTCCTGAACAAAAGTGCCAAGGGAGTATTTTCATATCAAGAAAATATTTAATGGCAACATCATTATTGCCTCCTCTGAGCATCTAACTTATAAACCTTCATACTTTTAAATTAACTTCATTAAATTAAGTGAAGCCTCCTACAGTAACAGTCTGCTACATCAATGCTTTGGTTGTCTGGAATCATTTCTGGTGATGATATGGTTATTTTCTTCACAATTATTTTCAATCTCAGTGATAAATGGCAGGCATTTTAATTTCGAGCCAGACATATTTTGTTTTCTCTGATACACGGACCATTTCCAACTCAGATTGTGTCAGGAACACCCATATCTAGGCATTTGCTTGGTGTTTATGCTCTTCCTAATGTCTTTCATTTCTGGCAAAGTTATTCTAATTCCATCCATAAATCTAATATATTTATTCATTTATTGGTGCAGCCTCATATTTAGAGATGTGGGGTAGCAGAGCCTTTCCTCCCAATCCTATTTGATAAAGGTACAAACTGGATAAGGTTTACATGACCAGACAGGGCAACATCACCTTGGCCACACATTTATCAGAATCATTGCTCTGTCTCTTTTGGAATCCCAAGGCGGAGAAACTACAGAAGATAGGAAAAGGATTTTTTTTCATTTATTAAGAAGACTTTGTTAAAACTCTCTGTATATGTTTAGCCTCATCTACCCTGGCTTACTTGTCCAGGTACCCCCACAGCCTTGTATATCATCCACAGGACTCCCAGCATGCACTAAGTTGGATATAGAAAGGACAAGAAAACAGGTCCCCTCTAAATCTTCTAGGAAAAAGACAGCCTTATTGTCACCTTGAATTTGGCCTAGTGAAACTGATTCCAGATTTTCAATTTCTAGAACTTTCCAAAAATAAATCTGGGTGAGTTTAAATCGCCGAGTCTATGGTAATTTGCCACAGCCATCCTAGGACATGGAAACATAACCGAATGAATTTCTACTTACATGTATCTCTTTAGAGATCACATGCTTACCTCTCTGTCCCATTCACTGTCTGTTAGATCCTCTTAGAATGCAGGAAATAGAGACGAATACCCATGAACTCCTATAAAAGATGCTCATCACAGTACTATATGGGCTAAAACCATTAATGGGCAATGCTTTCCCAGAAGCTGTTTGTTGAGCCTCATGGCTACTGGAATATCTTTTTAATTGTTGTTTATATTTATTTATTGTGTGGATCTTTTCTCTTCTTTCATCATGTGAGTCTCAGGGATCGAGTACCGTCATCCACCAAAACATCTTTGTTGGCTCACTTGACTAACTTTTAAACAAAGTGTTAGTTTTGGTCACTGAACAGCAGGGTCAGTAAGTCAACATTAGTGACAATTCCCTCTGATATTTAAGTGACTCAGGTTTTCTTTTTTTTCCTGATACTCTATTTTCTTTCTAATCTCTCATGACCACCAGTCCAAAAAAAAGGTCCTAGTGTTCTGAACAACACTCAACGTGGAATTCTCCTGAGGGGGACAAAATTGTTTCACGAGTATGACTTTGATGATGCTGGCAACCAAAACATCATTGTCTTTGGTGGGCCTCGGACCCTAGCTTAACCAGCTGTGGCCAGGGTGATGGAGCTATAAGTTACAAAGACTAGAAATTGATAGGTAGGTTTCTGAGTGCAAAGTAGCTGTGTATTTGGGGTCTCAGAGATCCTCTTTAGTCCATAACCAGCTCTCAGCAAATGCTTATTGAACTAGGTACAAAGGAAAGGTATCGCCTCAATAAAATCTCTTTGTCTACAAACTCTCTGTTACGGAAAAGGAGACGCGTACATGGAGCTATCTGTGACATCAGCACATTTCATAGCTTTTTCTCCTAGCCATTTTTTTTCTATATAAGAACATTGGTTAAATGTTATATTAGCAGCAATTCCCCCAATGATAAATTCTATTAGGTGTAGTGGGATTATGTTGTTACATTGTAATAATTGTCCTGCCTACTAGTTTAATAAAAATGCTGATTGGCCAAAGGCAGGCAGGAAGTATGGGTGGAGCTACCAGACTAAGAAAACTCTGGAAATAGAACAGAACAAAGATGCCACAGACAAGCCAGAAGATGCTGAGGACAACTATGCTGCTCTGAGAAAAGGTGCTGAGCCGCATGACTGAATAGGATAAGAGTCATGGGTTAATTTAAGAGCAAGAGTTGGGCCCCAGGTCAATCAGAATACAATTAATGTAAGTATTTGTGTGTCTGTGGATCCAAACCTTGAGACTAGACCAGAAAGTCTGGGGCGAAGCTAGGCCTGAAATTCTGGCCAGAAACCTAATACTACAAATGGCAGCCCAAAGTGGGTAAATATACCCCATAAAGCCATTAAAAGCTTTAAAAAATTTAGAGCTTCCGAGTTGTGTTTCTCAAGTGGACCATGGTAAAGAGACTGATATTGGATTAAATTACAAAATAGTGTGTTTGCTGCATGAAACTTAAGCTGAACAAGGCCAGTTCCTGAGCCTCAATGTAAGCAGGGAGCTGTATATGTTGGATTTAAGGTTTCTGTTAATACGGACAAAAAAGAAAGAGAGTCAAAGATGGCTTCTCAGTAGCAGCAGCATTTTCTTAGGTGAGCTCTGTTTGCTAGAGGCAGAGGCATGGCTTTTTAAAAAGAAGCTTCCTGACTCAGCCTTAGAGGCAAAACACTTGTGAGTCTTTTAAGAGGCCCTGCTGCCAAATACTTAAATGGAGTTAATGAGCAGAAGATGGCAGTGATTTACTTAGTGATTATATGGACCCTAAAATTCCTAGAGTGGTAATTGTGGATTCTACAAGTACCTCTGCTAAAAAGATAAATTCTATGAAGCTAGACTAGGAACTGGGTGGAGCCAGCCATCCTAGACAAGCCTTTAATCCTTAGGCACATCTTGGTAGATTAAAGGCGTGGACAGAATCAGAAAGAAATAGAGGGATCTTGGTGGAGTCAGCCACCCTAACCAAGCAAAAGTGTCAGAGACAGAGAAAGGTAAGAAATAAGAGATATAAAGTAATGACAGTTTCCAAAAAAAGTCTAAATGGTTTAGAGTGTGTTTAAAAATATATATGGGTTTGAGAGAGAAAAGAAAAAAGAAAAAGGATAGAGAAAGTCCTTAAAAGAAATAGAGTAAATAATGATAAGCTATGTAAAGATGGAAATTACAAAGAGTGTTTGACTACAAATGGAGTAGTAAGAGCTACTTAAAAGACATTTGATTACAAATGCTGTTGGATTAATTCAGCCTGTATCTTTTGTAAGTGAGTTGACTTTAAAATTGAAATCAAAAGACATGCTACTTTGGAGAAGAGGTTTTCTTTTTATTTCCACAGAAAATGAGAAGCTATGGATTTATTCCTGGTTAAAGAAAATAAGGTTTGATCGAGGAAGACCCCTCTCAAAAGTCAGCAATGAAAGCTCCCAGATGATTCAGCATTTCAGAGCACCTCTGTTGAAGTTTCCTCTGAGCTCTGTATCCAAAACTTCTTCAAGGAGACTGGCTGAGATGACCCGGCTTTAGACACTACTCCACTAAAGACTTGTGCATAGTCCTAAATTTTTCTTTGGGACCCAATGGGATTGCTAGCATCCCCATTCAGCAGGAAGTAGTCTAGAGAACAATGCCCACATTCCCAAAAAAATGAATTATGGATGTTTGTGTTTGTTTACATTGTTGGTTATAAGTTGTTATATGTAATGGAAAAAAAGGATATTAGATTTGGGGTTCTTGTTTTAAGAAGAGGAAAGGGGATATGTGTAGGGGTATTGTGTTATCTCATGGTAAATAATTGTCCCACCCACTGGTTTAATAAAAAGAGCTGATTGGCCAAAGGCAGGCAGGAAGTGTAGGTGGGGCTACCAGACTAAGAGAATCTCTGAGAGCAGAGTGCCAGAAGAGCACCAGGGAGAGGCCTAGAAGAAGCAGAGGACAACCGTGCTGCTCTAAAGAAAGGTACCGAGCCACATGGCTGAACAAGAGACATGGGTTAGATGAAGGGTAGAGAGCTAGCAAGTTATATGCCTGGGCCTGAGGCTGATCAGCCAAAAACTAATGAAAGCATCTGTGTGTCTCTGTGGGACTGCGGGACTGCGGGTCTGTGGGCCTAGACCTTGAGGTTAGGCCGGAAAGTCCGGGCCAGAAACCACTTACTACAGATATGTAGGGGGATTTTGTTGTTACATCGTAAATAATTGTCCCTCCTACTAGTTTAATAAAAATGCTGATTGGCCAAAGGTAGATAGGCAGTATGGGTGGGGCTACCAGACTAAGAAAATCTGGAACAGGAAGAACAGAGCAGAAATGCCTTAGACAAGCCAGAAGATGCAGAGGACAACTATGCTGCTCTGAGAAAGGCACTGAGCTGCATGGCTGAACAGGATAAGAATCATGGGTTACTTTAAGGGTAAAGAGTTAGCAAGTTATATGCCTGGGCCGTAGATCAATCAACGTACAATTAATACAAGCATCTGTGTGTTTCAGTGGGACTATGGGATTGTGGGTCTGAAAGTCCAGGCCACCAGGCTCGGCCAGAAAGTCTGGGTTACGAGACTAGACCAGAAAGTCTGGGACAGGATGCTAGGCTGGAAACCCAATACAACAATTACATGTAAACTTATTTTTATTTTCTTTTACTGGAACTGTTTTGTAGGCTTATCTTTTAATAGATATTGTAGGTAGTAAGTAGTAAAGGTATGAACTTGGCAGGATAAACTGAGGCTTACTTATAGTTGTATGTATGTGTGGGAGGGAATGTAGTATTTAGGATAAACAATTTAAACATGTAAATAAGTAAGCATACTTAGTCTGTTCAAGTATAATAAGAAACAAATTATAATTGTATGATAAGGTTAGGACTCTAAATTCTCGTGGAAGTCGTAACATGTGACTAGAAGCATTACAGATGAAGCTTAGCTAGGAGTCTTTGACAAAAAAAAAAATGCCATTGTGAAGTGTGCTTGCGTTTCGAAAGTTGAGAGAGGACATCTCAGTGCAAAGTCTAAGTCCTCTCTCTTCCCTGCATCGAAAGGACCACAGTAGCCCCTCCCTCCCTTCCTGGAGTCTGCAGTCCATCACTAAGGAGGAGGCTGGAGGCATTCAGAGAATGCCTGACACAGCCCAGCTGCCCATCACTGCGAATCTCAGGGCCCAAAGCCAAATTATTCCTGAGCGATAAAATGGGAGGAGAAGAAACGTGACCAAGAGTCAAACAAGATATGGCCTGAGAGAGGGAAGGAGAAGGAAGGGTGGGCTCAGAGAATAAGTGGTCGCCCCACCCCCACTGCAGGGACTTCTCTGGTTTCAGAGGGGACCTGGCTCCTGTGGCGGCATAGTATCAAGGATAGGACAGAGCTTTTCAGTGAGGACAGGCTGAACCCTTCACACAGGTCCAGGGGGATCTTAGTTTGGAGAAACAGGAAAACATAGGCAAGGCAGTGATAATTGGTCACTTGTGGTCAACAGACAAGCACAGGTCGCTTCCTTCAAGGGTTCCTGGGAAAGGATACCTTAACTCAGCCACCACATTAAAGTGCAAAAGATGTTTGGATAGAGGAGCCCATACAGACAGGATGCCTGAGGCACTGGCTATTATAAAGAAAACAGGAAAAAAAGGAATCATTTTAATTCTGCCTGGGCATGGAGTATTCAGTAGACTTTCTAATGCATAAGAGATTGTAAATGGGAATCAATTTCCAATAAAATGATATGCATAAAATATTACTAGAATCTCTAAGTGTAGTGTGTTTTGTCTATGGTGACTTACTTTAATAAACCAATATGTGTTTACACTGCATTTTGTAGGTTCTTACACGACCTCGGTTTCCCCAGTCTTAAATTTTTATACTATAGAAGTTGCTACACAATCTCCACAGTTGGTCACAAGCAAAATATAATATGGCTAAATCATGGAGCACTGCCGCTGGCTGGTGATGGAGCACTACCCCTGGCTGGTGATGGAGCACTGCTGCTGGCAATGGATTGCAGATGAATGAATAATGAGAGAATTGTAATAATGGCCACCATCTGGTGAATGATTACTACTTGCAAACTACTGGGCTCTACATTTCATCCCATTAAATTCATTCTCTCCAAAACATGGTGGGCTGTTCTCCCCACTTTACACATGTGCAATGAGTGGAGTGAGCTGTCTGTTTTATAACTACTACGTAACAGAGACCCCTCCGGGTCTAAATCTCATAGGAGTTGCCTACTGATGGAAAGTGGGCAATAGAGAGGACTTGGGATGGCCACTGAAAGATGAATGAAAATTAAATATGGAAAGGAGTAGAGGATAATTCAAAACAGAATTGAACACATGAGTGAAAACAGAGAGATGAGGAGGCCGGACTGCTTGGATGGAACTGAGTTCACACTAGTTCCTATCAAGGCATGTGGGTTTAGAAAGAGAGACAGAGCCAAATGGGGAAGCTGTTAAAAATGCAACCTGAGAAATTTGCTCATAATTCATCATGGGCTAGGGAGTTTTGGGGTGTCTTAGTCTTAGAATGATGCAAGCAGTTTATCTGATTTTTTTTTTAAAAAAAAATATCATTTAGAAAGCAATAATTTTGGAACAGCAATGATTTGAGCAGGGAGTCAGAGGCAGGAGCGAGAGAGAAATGGGGTATGGGGGAAAGAAATGGTAACATTCGGTAGACAATATTTGCAAGATTGAAGAAAAGTATTTCGACAAAGTTAGTTCCTGATAGACTGTCAGGCCATTAAATGTCAGTAGAGAGGAAGAGAAGGGCAAAGAGGTCTCTTCATCCCTGTACATACCTTCAGATTGGGCTCTACTGGCAAATATGTACCAGTCAATTTGCAATCAAGTTGGGTGGATTTTGCTTAATCATAGACCTTCTTAGATGGCCTAGCAGCTACCTGCTCTCCGTAAGTCGGGTATTCCAGTTTCATGTGTGTAAGGCCCTTAAGTGGGCCCCTCAGTGTGAGACTCATTACAGAGGCGGCTTTAGTCAAGGGAGTGAGGACTGGTGCATTTTATTAAGGGTAGAAATTTTCGTAACTTTCATGTTTTTGGTCCTTTGCACCTCTTCAGTAATCATGAAGTTACCACTCCCCTGTAACAGCCATGGTAACAGGCAGAGAACACGTGCTAGAGGCCAAAAGCTACAAAGTAGAGGAAGTAGAATTTTGAACTTGTCTATCCGTTCTCTTTTTCTCTCTTTCCCTCTCTCCCTCCCCATCTCTCTCCTTCCCATTTCTTTCATTATGTTCTATCTCCTGTGAAATCCTTCTCTCTCTTTCTCCAGAATCTCATATAGCCCAGGCTGCTCTTGAACTCTCTACGTAGCCAAGGCTGGTTTTGAACTCACTATGTAGCCAAGGCTGGTTTTGAACTCTCTATGTAGCCAAGGCTGGTTTTGAACTCTTGTTCTTCCTACCTCAGCCTCCCAAATGCTAGTATCATAGGTGTGTGCTTCTGTGCCCAGCAAACCCTGGGAATCCAAGTCAGGGCCTTGTAGCCAAGCAATGATTTTACCTCTGAGCTCTAAGCCCAACTTGAACTTGATTCTTTCTCACCCTGAGTCTACCGCTCTATCTTATCGGTGGCTAAAACTAATAAACAAACAAAGAAGAGCCAAAGACTGGGAGGAAAAAGAAGCAATATATTGAGATTACAAGGGAATTCTAAAAATTCAAGTCATTTTCCTTGCTTTCATGTAAACTTGACTTTATGATCTATAGAGGACTAGTCCACACTGAGCTGAATATGGCAAATGTGTTACTCTCCCCCGCACTGGAGTTTATGACAAGGCAAACTTGTACTTTTCTCCTAGGGTTTACCTATTTAAACACAGTAGTCTGAATCACAAAGAGCCGGAGCATGATTTGGTGACTTCCTTTCCCAGACAGTGTTTCTATGGAGGTTAACTGCTGAAGAATGAAATAATCAGGATTTTCAAGGGTTGCGCCAACACCTGTCCTGTTGGGTATTAAGGTTCAAAGAGTTAACACATTTTGAAAATAGTTTATCTCAAAAAAAAAAAAATAGCAGAAGTTATGATGTGATTTAAAATGTATTTCTTATGGCCCAGAACAATACAAGGATATATTTCTCACCACCATTATCCCCAGTGAAGCTTTTCTCAAAAAAGTCTGCCTAGGAGACCCCTTTTTATCATTGGTAACTGTGCCACAGTGGCCATTGTATTGCATGTCTGTGTGCCCAGCCCTGCATGGAAATAAAACCACAGAAATATAATTCCTCAGTAGACTTAATCTCTTCCAGCCCATGCTTTTGGTTTTTGCCATCTGTTAAAAAAAAAAAAAAAAAAAAAAAACAACCAGGTCCATTTATGCCATAGTTACCCAGGCATAAAGGAACCCCACCAGGGAACTGATCTAATCAGTTCATCTAAAGCCTGTTGTGTCTCTGTCTAGAAATAGCTTTATAGAGCCAAAATTCAAGGAGGAAGATCTGGAAAAGCCTCTGAAAAAGGATGTGGAAGGTGGTGGTTGGGTTGGCCAGAGCACTGTTTTGGAGGGGAGTCTGTTTGTCCAACTGTCTGTGCTTCACTTGCTGTGCCTTGCCAACTCTGATTCAAAGATGCTGTGATTTGTTCGGAGTGCATAGAATAATGTCTTTCCTGGGTCTATATTTTTGATGCATATTCTGTAAAAAATTGTCAGTATTCAAGAGAAAGCTTAATAATAAATTAAGAATTATACTTGGAAAAAAGAAAAGGAATCACTCCCTCTCTCCTCCTCAGAAAAAAGGGGGATCCTGGGGGATTCCTCCTTGATGCAAGCGTGCTGGCTCACTGAGACGCCTCAATCCTGGAAAATTTATGGTAGTGACTTCACTATAAAAACAAACTAATTTTACCTGCATTTCCAGGAATCAACAATTAGAAGAAGAATGTAAAGTTCACTTTCAACAAAGCATGTGACTCTTAACAGCCTCTTTTACCAGCAGGATGATTTGTAGCTAACATATAAAGACTATGCACTAAAGATAAAAAAGATAGTGAAAATGAGGGTCCCTGTAATCCACTTTTGGACAGGGACAGGGGGATGCTTTGGGATAAAATATGACACACTTGATATATTTTTTATACCGTAGGCTGAAGGTTGATCTGCCTGTGCAAGTCGGTTTTGTATTTATATAAGGTGGGTCTATGTCCCCCAATCTTTATAAAAACATCTCAAGACACAGAGAAGACCACTGATCTTTGAGCCACTGCAGACAGCTGCACAGTAATGTGGATTGTATGTGGACCGGTTATGATACTGGTCTAGGCCTGTGAGGAGAATGAAACTTCCAACATCCTTTAGCTTGAGTGGGTAAATAGCTTGAGGCAGGATTACCACACAAGGATAGTGGGGACAAAAGCCATGCTGTAGACTGAACACTTAGGTAGGTCTGGACCTGGTAGTGCTCAGGGTTGTAATCAGGTGTATGGAAGAATTTGGTTTGAATATCATGCATGGTAGTGATTAGAACTCTCTAACTGCCCATAGATAGCTGTAGAGTATAGAAAACATTGACAAAAGGGTGGTGGAATTGTCAAAACCCACTACTAACTGCCTTTTAAACATAGGGAACCATGCCTTATACATGATCCCATCCCCCAAAGCCTATCGCAGATTCTCATTCCAGAGCACTGCATGTCAAAGGCTGGTTGACTGTTAGATGTCTATGGCCACCATTTAGGGTGTAGAGGACCCAAAGGAAACCCATGGGAAAAGTGGTATCCCAAGAGTCTAAGTTGGCAAGCTTGTCTATGAATCTATGAGCTTCTATTTTCAAAGCTGAAATCTGCCTAGCTTTCTCCACTTGAAGTAGAAATACAGATTGGCTGGAGTGGGCTGGGCCCTTCGTTTTCTTAAAATGGGTTTGTTATATCCCAGTGTAGTCTAAAGTTAGCAGCTGAGACATTGGGTTCTCCAGCAGAGAACTTTCTGCTCCAGGGATAGTCACTGCTCATCAATTTCTGGCTATCTCAATCCATCTGGAGAGCCCAATTGTATAAACATTAGAGCTGGTGTTGTTTGAAGTAGATTGGCAGGCTCCTATTCGAGGCAGAAACAAATGTCTCAATCACTTCATATTTTTGCCCTTCCTCGCCCCAGGCTCCTGCAATAATTATGTATTTCCATCAGCCCTTATTGTGTACCGTTTTAATGACTTACTTCTTTGGAAATAGAGGCCAGGGGTAGTGCTTGATACACATTGGAACATCAACATTCATCATGATGTATTTGAGTTAATGAGCTTAGATTGTGAAACTGGATAGAAAACTGAGCCATTGAGATTCCGTCAGCCTGGTGGATTGTCCTCCATATAGAGAGTGTCTTGTAATTCTCACTCTGCATCTATTACATCTTGGCTTAAGGCCTGGGTTCAGAGAATCCCTGCATTTTATTATCTTATGTTTTGAGTTATAACTGTCATACTGTTCAGTTTTCCTCAAGAACAATTTTGATGCTCATCTGCATGAGGGGCAGGTAGAAGACAGCATCCATCTGCAGTGATATCACATCCCACCCTTAGCCATCAAACTAATTTGCTAGTTGAATTTAGCTCACTGCAGCCCCCAGACAATGTCTGAGCTTGGTGGAGACCCTTGGCTGCGGTCATGTCTGACTAACATAGGATTTCTCAGGTGGACAGTCTTGACTGGGAAAAGGCCCCTGTCTCATTTTTCTTCCTCTTTCCTTTCCCTTCAGTATTAGATATTTATTTATAAAGACTCCCACCAAATTTTCCTTCCCCCTTCCTGTTACTTCACGATAAATCTCTCACATACCAATCTCCCATCTCAGAATCTGCTTCTCCAGGGATCTGAACTAGCACATTTACACACTATCTCATAAGATACGGTTTTCTGCTTAAAACACAATAGAGAGATTTTATTAACTTGATTGCACACCACCTCACAACACAGCTGTAGCCTTATTGACATGCCTGTCCCCCAAAGAAAGCCATGTATCATGTCAACAGTCTATTCAAGATCAAGTTTTAGATCTTCATGGATGTGTGTGATAAAATACCATCTCTTGGGGGTGGCTTATGGAGAGAATGGGCCATTTCAAGTCAATACCTCACACACCAGCACTTTGCCAAGGCTTTACAAGTTGGATTGGAGCCTGAAGGGAGCAAGCACAGGGTAAGGGGAGGGCCACTGAACATGTTTGTAGGTGATAACAAGAGCAGCCGTGTTTTTGAATGCTTTATGAGTGTTCTTGGATGGGGCCCTTGAGAAGTCTACGGTTTTTATGCCACTTGGCATCCTGTAGTTTTTGGCACAAGCTGTTAGAGCTTGGAATGATGCTATCACAGTCTATTTGTTCTGCCAAATAACTGACTACTGCTTCAATCCTCATGTCCATTTCATCCTGTTCTCTTCTCCCTCACCAGTCTGGGGGAGCCTCCCTGGTAGCTGATCATGTGACTGGTAGAAACTGAGTGAAAGACAGAGCCAAGAAAAATCAAGCAACCTTCATCCTGTTATTTATCCACTTGGTGTTTGCAGTTTGATGGTCTTGATGACCACCGGAACCTCCCTCCTTACTAGAAGGCATTATCAACTATACAGCAGACACATACTTCTCCTATTATATAATGCCTCTGTGCTAGGTGTTGAAAACATCGACTCCTTCAGCTATGTTTTGATGTGCCCAACTACATGGAAGCAAGAAAAACATTACAATACATCAACCCCGACATGATTTAATGTAAGGTAGCAATCATATAAATAGCAAGCACTTTTAAGAAAGCAGAATACGAGACATCAACACAGATGATAGCCAACTCCAGAGAGCCTTCCACAGCTGCACCTTGACATCAGTCTCACATCAGTCCCATAGGACTTTTGGCATCTGTGAAACTCTTATTGATTTTTGTTTATCTTTATTCCTTCTTGGAAGTTGAAAGATACTGGATGTTGGTATAGAATGACCCCTGTCTGAAGGCAGGAATCCCTGTCCTATGGAATGGGTCACATTACAAGCAGGCATTATATTCCAGAGTCAAGAAGTAAGGAGAAATCCAGTGTTGTATCACCTCTGAAAATGTCTCCATGAGATCCCTGTTGTAACAGTGCTGTGGGGGCAGGAAAAATGTGTCTATTCACATCTCCAGTCTCACTCTCACATCTAACTGTGAACAGACTTATCAGTAGAATGACAGCAAGATACAGACACATTATTTGATCATCTTTGCATTTTGATCAAAGTTATACATATTGTGTTTTATTAATCAGACTCTGTTACCAGGTTTGCCGTTGACATAGTCAGTTCTCTCACTTTCTCTTCCCTTTCTCCAGAGGCAGAAGTGATTAACCCTTCCTCTGTTAAATTATGTTTTCATTCCTTGTTTTTTTTTTAAGCATTCCTATTGACTTCTTACCATGGACAACAGAGAATTCCATTCTTCTTCATTTCTGCGCCCTGCTCCCATAGTTCTCACTATTACATGTGCTTTAGCCTCATATCTTTATCGCAATTTAATATAATTTTGGCCAAGTCAATGTTCACTATTTAAATTTTCATAACCATTTATTAATTTGGGGTGGGTCTTTTGCTATTTTTTAATGTTCATATATCAAAGTAATGTTAAACTTGTTAATACTTGTCCAGATCTTCTGGCCAGTTCCATGCCTAGAGCAATGGAACTGCTCATGGAGCTCTCTTGCTCTCTTGTTCTCTTGCTCATGGAGCTTTTTAATCTTTTCTATCCAGTTCCTTGCTATTGCTCTTCCACAGACATCACCTGAGGTTACCTTTGGCCTTTTTCCTTTCCTGTGTTTCTCTTCTCTTCCCCATATCCTGTCTTCATCCTGCACTTGGGTGGGGTACTTACATCCTGCAGCAGTTTCTTGAGACAAGGTGGGTAGGGACTGTTAGGTTTTCCATGTCTGAAAGTGTCCTTATTCTGTCCTACTTTGGTGGTGTTTAGTGTGGGTGCAGAATTCTAGGGTGTAGATCATTCCCATCCAGAATGCCAAAGGTGTCATTATTTCACTGTTCTAACTTCCAATACGATGTCTGAAAAGAATGATGTCATTCTGATGTCTGTCCTTCGTATTTTTGGTCTGAAAGCTTTATGTGATCTGGTTGTGTTTCCGGCATCCTGAAATTTCACATCAGTTTGTATTGATATAGGTTTATAATATGGAAACTTACAGTTTCAATTCTGAAGCATTTTCTTAAATTATTTCCTTGTTATTTTCTTCCCTCATATTTGTCTAGTCTCTTTTGCTGGGCTATCTACTATTTCAAAGGTGGCCTTTTCGCTTTATTTTTTTATTTCTATTTTATGTTGTGTGTGTGTGTGAAGGTGGGCCTCTGTGTGTCACAGTAGATGTGTGGAAGTCAGAGGACAGCTTTCAGGAGTGGAGTCTCTCCTATCTTTACATGGGCTCCAGGGAGCTCAGGTTGTCAGGCTTATGCGTGCACACAAGGTACCTCATCTATCATGTGTGGACCCTTTGACATCAATCTACTTCCCGTAACTCACCCTCCTACATTTTGTCTGTTTTGCTAGGAGATCTTTCCAATATTTCTGTTGAGATTTTCATTTGTGCTATTATATTTTTAATTCCTAGGTTCTCATTTTTTCTCTGTAAATATTTTCTTTTAATGTATAACTTTACAATTTTGTTTATTATAGCTCATCTCCTTAAAGATGTTGACACAGACTTGAGATCTCAATATATATTTATTATATACATATATGTGTGTTTATATGTATGTTCTTCCAAAGGCCCCACTTCCTCTAACGTGCTTTGATCTTTTTTTTGTTTGTTTTTACACAGCAGAAGCACAATAGATATTTTCCAAAATCACATAGTCTATTAGTGACAGTAGTAGATCATATATTAAGTAACAAAACACATCTCAGCCAAGGTGTGTTGGGAAGATTATCTTAGGGAGATATTAAGATGTTAATCTTGAGGAAATTAAAATCACTACCCATTATCTTTTCCAACCACAGTGGGTATAAAAGCAGAAGGAAGTGACCAGATGAATGATGGAAAATTCACAAAAGCATGGAAAGCATACAAACTCTCTCATCAGTCAATGAGTAGAAAGAGAAATCCAGATTGATGTAGCGCCATAGAGAGATTGCTTGGCTAGCATGTGTGAGGCCCTGGTTCCCTCGCTAGTCCTGCCTCGTTGAGCTTTATGACACACGCTGTAATCTCCACATGCAGGAGATAAGAAAAAAGGACTAGGAGCTCTAGGCCATTCTTGGATGCTTACTGAGTTTGAGGGTGAGACTACATTAGACACCGCCTTAAAAAAGGCAAAAAAAACAAAAACAAAAACAAAACCATAAAATACCAGATAAGCAGAAACTACAAAGAGAACATTTTAATATGATACAAGACCAATAAAAATGAAAACATTGCACATTGAAACATATGCATCAAAAGCAGCTGTCATGGGCAAAGTCATAGTAATAACACCTGTACTTCAAAAAGAAAAGTCTCAGATAAGTGCCAGTACCTAGCATTGCACTTTACATAACAAGAGGCTTAAACTAAAAGTTCTTATAAGGACAAGAATAAGCAGAAACACGTGAAAAAAATCACTGCATGAAACCAATAAAAAAGCATAGAAGAGGAACAAAGAACAAAGCTAAGAGTTACTCTTTAAAAATTTAAGAATACACACAGACACACACACACATACACAGAGACACACACAGACAAATGCTCATACATACAGATACACACATATGTAAATGCAGCAATAATCAATGACAAAGAGGTTATGAATTTGACAAAAAGCAAGGAAGGGCATGTGAGAGAATTTGAAGGGGAAATGATGTAATTATAAATATATATATATATATATATACACTAAAGATTTATAATCTAGTCTAAAGATGTAACTTGTGGTTCATTACTTTCCAAGTATATATAAGGCTCTTGGTTCAGTCTGTGAAATAATAATATCTGTTTATCTTGGTTGCTTTTCTACTTCTGTGAAGAGGCACTGTAACCAAGGAAACTTATAGAAGAAAAAGTTTATTAGGAGTTTGCTTACAGTTTCAAAGGGTTAGAGTCCATGACCATTGTGGTGGGGAGCACAACATCGGGCATGGTATTGGAACATTAGCTGCTTGTAATGTGGCCCACATGAAGGACCGAGAGAGCTAACTGTGAATGGCATGGGCCTTTGAAACCTCAAAGTCCAGCCTTAGTAACATACCTCCACCAAAAAGTCCATGCCTCCTAATCCTTCCCAAATAGTTCAACCAACTCTGTATTGGTGAAACATAAAATTCAAACACAAAAGTCTATGGGGCCATTTTTAATAAAACCATCACACTATTGTTTAAAAATTATATATATGCAAAATCAATAAAAACTAATTGTCTAATCAAAGGGAGGAGGAGAAAAATTTCAAATAAAAGCAGAAGTGAAATTAGAGACAGTGCTTAGAAGCATTTTACAAAGATTAAATAGCCTAAAGAAAGTGTTGCTAGAAATATACAACTAACCAAAGCTGACTCATGAAGAAATAGAAAATTCATAAAAATTGATAGAAATGGTAGAGACCTAATTAATAAATGAATCTTTTTTAAAAGAGAAACTCAAGCATAATGGCATCAAGATGAAATTCTATACATTTAAGGAAAAGGCAACATGAGTCTTTCTCAAGGTCTTACAAATAATTAAAGATGAGGGACTACTTCCAGACTCATTTCCCAAATCCAGAATTATGTTAATACCAAGTCCAGCAAGATACTAAAAGAAAAACAAAATACAGAGCACTGTCCCTTATGGGCGAAGATGAAAAATCATCCAAAATACATAGAAACTGGTGTGACTTTGTGGCAAAAGCATCACTCATGTGACTAATTGGGACTTATGCTTGGAATATAATTAATATCTGTGAATAAAGAATGGAGGATGGAAACCACATGATTATCTCAGCAAATGTAGAGGCATTTGACAAAATCTAACATTCTTTCATGATAAAACTCTCTCTGCAAGTTAAGTCTTGACTGAATGTACGTAATGCAACGCCCCTCTGTCACAAGCTGGTAGCTAACACTGTAGTCTATGGTGAAAAGCTAAAAGCTTTCCTCTAAAACCAGAAACAAGACCGTTTGTCATTTGTGTTTCTTGTGGTTCTGCTGGTGACAACCAGCGATCGGACAAGAGAAAGGAAGAAAGCTCCCGAGTGAGGGTCACCATGGCTGCCATTGTCTTCTCCTGCTCACCGGTAGTTAATGGCTTTAAAACATCCAGGAATTTGGGAGGGAGGCAAAAGATGTGCATTCATCTGCTCAAGAACAACACCAGGACACATTCTTCCATGTCTTTGTTCTGTCCTCACATTTGGCTTACAACCAAGATTGCATTTATAAAAGCTATATATTTTGTCTTACAGGGATTATGACGATGTTTGCTGTATATCCTAAAGCTTATAGCTCTCAATACCTTCCCCCCCATCCCCGCTATGACCTAATGTAATAAAACTACCATCATTCATTCCTAAGAAGTTTACAGAAGTTAACTCCCATTAGATTTTTATTAGTTGGTAAGAGTGGAGACAAAAACTAAAATCTTCCTGACTTCAATCTGAATTTTCTTTTGTCAGTTGTATTAGACTGTTTTATGAATATATTCTATAATGAAAATTAATTCTCCCTCAAGGCAGCCTGTCTCTAATGGATGAGTCTGCTAAGAAATTCTCCTGAGTATCACCTGGAACTCTCCTGCTTTGATTCTGGTTCTGCTTGTGCTTTCTTCAGCTGAACTATGTATCTATTTCCTTTTCTACATGTCAGGTCTTTTGTGTACTTGGCTGTCATGGGGTAAGAATGAAGAACAATGGGTACTTTGAGTCCGGAACAGTGATTCTTAATCTGTGGGTCATGACCGCTTTGGGGTAGAATGATCCCTTCACAGGGGTCACCTAAGACCATTGGAAAACACAATGTATTCCTTTACGATTCATAACAGTAGCAAAATTACAGTTATGAAACAACCAAGTAATTTATGGTTGGGGGTGATCGCAACATGAAGAACGGTAGAAAAGAGTTGCAGCATTAGGAAGGCTGAAGCCACTGGTCTAGAAGATTGAATAAGTTGTCCTTGGTGATGACAGGTATCTGTGGGGAGGGAATCAGAATCTTCTAGAATGAGTGACTGATGGGCAGATGCAGGAGGAAAGCAGCGAGACAGGGCGGAGATAATATGACGGAGCCATGATGCACGTCCCTGAAATAAAGCACACACTTTGCCTCTGAGTAGACCAAAGAACACTGGTCCTACCTCTGGTTTCCAAGAGAATAAGGTCTATAACAAAACTGGGACAGAAGGAATCCAGCTGCCAGAAAACAGTGAGGTAGAATCCTGGGTGTCAAGATGGGAGAAAATTAAGGGAAGATGGTTTCCGGTTTTACTTTTGGTTGCGGTGATGAAACACTTTGTTTATTTCAGGGCACGGTGCATCACTAAGAGAAGACAGGGCAGGCAGTCAAAGCAGGAACTTGAAAGTGGGACTGACTGCCTTTACTGCTGCCTAAGACATTCACTCACAGCCAAGGCACCGCAGCAGGAGCAGTGGAGAGATGCTGCTTGGCTCACTCACAGGAGCTTAGCTAGAGTTCTTATTTAGACACCTGCCTAGAGAGGATGCCACTCACAGTGGGATGGACTCTTCCACATCAAATAACAACCAATCCAATCCACCATAGACTGTGTACGGGCCAATGTGATCTGGGAAATTCACTACTGAGAATTTCTTCTCAGGTGATTCCAGGCTGTGTCAAGACTGGCAGAGGGGTTAAATTAGACCTCTTGGAAAGAGGATGAGGGTTAGTGAATAGAAAACTAAGCCTGGAGTAATTCAGTGGTGTGTGTGTGTGTGTGTGTGTGAGAGAGAGAGAGAGAGAGAGAGAGAGAGAGAGAGAGAGAGAGAGAGAGAGAGAGAGAGAGAGAGATTGAATCAAAGCAACACCTACAACTAAAATCATGTGTTTCTGCTCCCATCCCAATCTTTACTGAGGCTATTGGAGGTAACAGCAAGGCATGTGCATCCTGACTTCATTCAGTCTTGCCTTTCAGTGGAAGCAGGCTTGGAGGGAAGGGCTACAGCATGCTGGTCCTAACCTGCAGCCTTCCTTGACTTGTCCACCTGCTACATGGGGCTCTCTTGTCTACAAACACCAAGACAATTGGCAAAGGATTTGATCTAGTCAAACCAAATAGCAGCTGAGAGACTTAGAACAGTTGGCGTCTGGGTCTGACTCAGACAGGCTCTGGCACCTTCCTAGGCAACCCCCTTTCCCACAAGTCTGTTTGGACTAAAGTAAACAGCTGATATATATTCAGTACTTTGGTGTTTCCAGATACTTCCACATACAGCTCTCACCCCTCACATCTAAGCTGATGGTTAAGTTTTATGATTACCATGCTATAAATGTAAACACCCCTAGCTTCATCCCATACACCAAAGTGGCGCCATATTTTTTCTCCATTGCCACAGCTTTTGTAACAGTAGAATAGAAAGCATAGATACTGTAAAGTTGTAAGGAGACATTATTCGGATTTTAAACACACAGTGCTTGTAGAGTTGGTGATGCATAGTCTTACTTAAATAACCTAATCTAGTTAAGTCTTTTTCCCTTTCATGACAAAGAGGCCATTTCTAAATGTGAACAGAATAGAATGTAAGTTTGCAACTTCAGAATATATGATAGATTATATGGATGCCTCCAGAAATTTCTTCCATACCTCAATGTATGTAACTCCTTGTGTTATGAACTTGTAATCCCTTCCAATTAAAGGCAGGTCTTACCTTCTGTCCTTGAGTCCTGGATGGCTCTCCAACTTGCTTTGATCAAGAAAATATGGCAGAAATGAGAATAAGCCTTGAGATCTATGCTCAACTTCTGGTGACCTGGAACTCTCACATAAGGAAACTCAAGCTGATCTACTTGAGTGTGAGTGACCCAGAGGATAAGGCTGATTAGTAGTGATCAGACCTTCCTCTGTTTTCATCTTCAGAGTACAGGTGTTCACAATTCAAGGTGATACCACTAGAATTACCTAGGTGAATAAGGCCCAATTTACAGAATTAGGAACAAAAGTGGTTGTTAATTTAGATCACTAGATCTTACAGTATATTGTTGAATGAAAGTAGGAAAATGAAATGTGACCATGGTGAAAAGTTAGAATATTTAGATGGTAGGTTTGTATAAATACTGACAGGAGGCATGAGTCAACTCATGATGTCAAACTATGGTTGCTTCAACATTATTTGGTGGTTATTTTTAACTAAACATAGAACTTTGAATCTGATGAATTTGTGAGGGCATATTCCTATTATACATGTAATTCTTTGAAAAAATAGATATGAAAAAAATTAGTGATTTCCAACCCCAGAGGATCATTAATATATACAACATATATGTTAATGTATAATATATAACATATATATGTGTCTGACCAAAGGCATTGAGAATGTCAGGAATTCATCATCCAACTTAAAACCAAATTCTCCAGTCCTTGCCCACCCCAATTCCCTTGGCCTTATGGTAAGAACACATTCCCATTATCATCTTCTCATTAGCTCCTTGGAGACCTCTAAATTATTCCATAATAAATAATGCTTAGAAAGGAGATATGAAAGCAGGAAGGGCAAAAATACGATATTTCAAGTACAAGACTGAGCCCAAGTACTCCAGACTCAGGCTCCACCCTGCATCTACTTGAAAATACTGGAAGAACTTTAGCCAGAAACATTCAGACAATCGCTGAAGCCCTTTACAGCCAAGACAAAATATTCAGAGCAGGGAGCTCTGTGGCTGCTCTTGTCAGCAAACACACTTCTGTCTACACCATGCTTTCCCACAGACAGAAAGGAGGTAGAACTAACTCTGTGTAGTCATCGGACTACAGACTCTGTAGAAGTCTGGAAGGAGGGTGACTTCAAAGAAATCGAGCCACAGGCCAATGGGTACAGGTTGTGGGACAGAGTCTAGGCCCCTCCCTTCAGTCTGTTGCTCATCCTGGGGTCATTGTCCCTATCACAGTAAGATCTGCTTCAGTTAGGTCTCTTTGTTCTTATTCAGTGATAGAGATGAGGTGAAGCAAAGGTCACAGCAGCAGCAGCAATGACGATAGTTTCTAATCTTGGCTTCATCTACATAATTCCAATGAGTATGGAGAAGAGAAAGGGACACTTGTCTGTAACAATAGGTTTCTGGCCTTCTGCCAGAGGTCCAGACCCACAGACCTGCAGTCTCAGGCACCAAGCCCCCCATCCACACCCTCGCCGCTGCTTAAGCCCCCCCAAAATGGCTCAGATGCTTATATTAATTTTATGCTGTTTGGCCTATGGCTCAGGCACATTGCTAGCTAGCTCTTACATTTTAATTCAACCCATTTCTATTAATCTGCCCTGCCACGTGGCCCATGGCTCACCTGTGTTCCTTACATGTCACTTCCTTGGAGTGTCTGGCTTGATCTCCCCCGACTCTGCCCTATTTCTCCTACCTATGTGTGGGTATATGTGGGAATATAATAAAACATTTGGAGATATCAGAGGGATCTACCCACAGTCAGTGTAGGAGGATCAGAGAGTGGTGATTCACACGTTTAATCCCAGTACAGAATTGGTGACCTATGCCCTTAATCCAAACTGAGTTCGAGGTCATCTTAGTTTACAGAAGCAGTTCAAGGCTCTCAGGCAGGCAGTGGTGGTGTCATGCCTTAACTGAGCGGAGAGAGTATTTAAGGCAGGCATAGAAAGACAGAGGGGCAGAAGAAGCAGAAGCCATGGCTCATACTATTTGTCACAGCACTTGGGAAGCAGAGGCAAGAGAATCTCTGTGAGTTCAAAGCCAGCCTGTTCTTCAAAGCAAGTTCCAGGACAGCCAGGACTGTTACACAGAAAACTATGTCGGGGGGGGGGGGGGGGGAGACAGGAGGAGGTGGGTCTGTCCTCTGATATCTCCGACTGTTTTGTTATATCCCCACACTTATGCTTGATTCCCCACCTACTTCTACGGTGCTCACCAAGGGCCAAAACAGCTCCTTTATTTAAAGAATGATATTCACAGCATATAGAAAAACATTCCCATATCACTTCCTCTTTTTTTCTAATCAAAAAGGAAGGTTTCAATTTCAACATAGCAAAATTACATATAACGGCTATCAAAGCAAGAATTACAGTTACAATATCTAGTCTATTTGTATTTAGCAAAATTAAAGAAAATATTCCATCATCTACCTTATCCTTGTGAGTCTAAAGCTTCATATCTAATATACCTTTTATAATAACTAAGGAAAACTACTTAGAACTAGCTAATCTTCAGCTACATCCAAGACCACAGGAGGATATAATATTACCTGAGTAAACAGGAATTATTAAATCTTCTGATACTATGATAAAACACTGTGACCAAGCAACTTACAGACGAAAGGAGTTTAGTTTGGCCTTATCCAAAGGGCTAAGGACCATCACAGTGAGGAAGCATGGCAGTAAGCTGCGGACATGGTGACAAGGACAGGAACTGAGAGATCACATCTCTGAGCAAATACAAAACAGAAGGAGCAAACTGAAGGTTTGATAAGGCTTTAAACTCCCCAAACCATCTCCAGTGATGCATTTCCACCATGAAGGCCATAGCTGCCCAAAGCCTCATCAAATAAATAGCACAACAAACTAGGGACCAAGTGTTTAAATGCCTGAGACTATTGGGGGGCATTTCTCCTTCAAATCAACACCACAAAGAGGCCTCCAGCTGGGGCCACCATTGCTCAATTCTGGGTACACAGCCTTTAAACATCCCATCCCATTAGTCTGTTGGCAGTATTAGAGTCTCAGGCAGAAAGCATGGCATGCTGGGAAGGAACTCAGGAGTACAAAAGCACTACCCTATCCCTGATGTGTTCCATGTATTCAGTATTCAGACAGGTTAACTAACGTTTTGAGGCACATCACAATGTCGAACATGCTTTCAAACGTGCTTTTGAAGACATCTCTATACACTGTTGGCGGGACTGCAAATTAGTCCAGGCACTGTGCATATCACTGTGGAGGTTACTCAAAGCACCAAAAGCAGACGGATCATATTGTAGACGGTGATGTATCTTCCTTCTCAGGTCTTGAAGGGGTTGAAGAATAGGTATTTATGGTTACTAACTCATAATAATTCCTATTGTACATAGTCTTAGTTTAGAACCTTCTTAGTTAGACAAAAGGGGGAGATGTGGCGGGATTAGGGTGTCAGCCGATAAGGTCAGAAGACACTTCCAGGACCCTGGAGGGGGTGTGGCCAACCCCATTGATAAGTGGCTGCTGGGACACGAGGACTCTCTCCTCCTGGTTGCTGGCTGCTGGCTGCTTGACAGACAGAATCGGAATCCATCGTCCTTCCATCGTGCATCCATCACTCATCCATTGCTTGGATACGCCAGTCCTTGTTCAGGTGCCACCATAAGCTGTTACTAATATTGTGAGTGTTAATTTATATTCTAATAAATATTAATTTTGGACTGGTGCCTTGAAAGTAAAACTCCGTCTACATCATATGATCAAAGCGTACTACTTCTGAGTATTTATCCATAGGAATCAAAGTCATCATTCACCAGAAATGCCTTCATACCCATGTTTATGGACCAAAGCCAAGTTACAGGTTCAAACTCAGGGCTCATCTATGCATAGTGGATGAGGAAATGTGGTTAATATGCACAATGGATGCTACGAATTCAGGACATGTCACTTGTAGGACAATGGGTAGAACTGGAGATTATCATATTAAGCAAAATTAGCCAGACTCTGAAAGACAAATAGTATGTGCTTTCTTTCATATATGGGGTGAGGAGAAGCCACACGAAAATAGAAAGGGGTCTAATAGCAACAGGAAAGGACCAGGGAAGAGAAAGAAGAAAGATTAAGGAGGTTTGGATATGAACAAAGTGTCTCATATACATATATGAAATTTCACAGTGTAACCTGTTATTCTGTTTAAACTCATATACTAATAATGGAAAATTGAATTAATCACTTCAACATCGTATACGTGATTTATGATGCCATTATTCATATTTAAATTATGATGAAATTTAAGCCCAGAGGGGGCAAAGCAGTTTTTCTACAGGGCCAATTCAACCAGATTCTGCTGCCTCCAAGCTGTTGGCTTTGCCCCTTGTTGTGTATTACCTGCTCCGAGACTAAGTTCTATCATTTTAAAAATAATGACAACTCTCCAGAGCCTCTCATCCAATGAAGCAGATACATTTCTTGTGTTGTCTTGCTGAATCCCTAAAATAGCCCATGGGTAGAAGGAACCATCTCCACCCCTGTTTTACAGATGGGAGGAACCAAGACATCCGGAGACTGGGAAACTGCCTGAGCCAAGTTCATGCTCTTCATCACGTTATCAGTTCTCCAGTCTTTCAGAATGACTTTCATCTCTGCATACCTTACTAGGGGATGCTAAAGACAGAGCAGACAGTAGACGGTAGTTGTGATAAAGTAGGGCATAGTTGTACAAGCATTTGGGAGAAGTCACATATGTCCATTTGACATCCAATATGAAGAAAAATTGCCCCCAACTCCTGAAGACAACAGACCATAAAAGGTTTCTCAGTCTCATGACACAGATACATCTTGACTGACAGAGCAAAGACAGCTGTGGAAAGAAGTTATGAAGAGAGGAGGTAAGAGACATAAGCCTCAGTCCTGAAAGATGTGGATTTTGCTTCAGATTATCACAACAGTGCTGACACAGAGCATAAGAGAGCCCAAGACCCTGGCTACCATGACCACAAGCCTGTCCAGGAGAATATGAAAATCAGACATGGATGGAGAAAATTTTAGTAGGGGTAAGTGGGATGGGAAAATGCTCTTGATGCCATGGAGTAACTCTATGAGAGGCAAGATAACCCATCTCACCCTCTGTACGTGTTATATATACACAGTGGGTCCCACACCATCCTCAACACAGCTCCAAACTTATCTGAGTTCTTTTAACCTCCCATATGGAGTCACAATGCACTCTCTGATCTTGGTGCAGACTCTTGGTCAACTCGCGAGCCCTTTCCATGCACTTTTATGTCTCTGTTTATTTTGTGTGTTTCATGAGTGGCCCATGGCTTTAAAGGAAATGCCCCAGCTTTAGCCTGTCATTATGGTTCTGCCCTAGGCCCACTTCTGGAATGGGTGAGCCTGGGTTTTAATTTACTGTGACAGGAGATATAATTGTTGCTTCACTTTCCACCCCTGAAAATAAATCCGGGTGGTGCTTCCCTGCTGGGAATCCACAGAGGCGACCTCCCCATGGGGCTTGGGCCAGGGGAAGCTTAAGCCATGATGGGCTGGGGTAATTGTCTCCACGTACCTTGCCCCTCTCTCTCTCTCTCTTTTTTTTTTTTTTTTTGTGGATTTCAAAACATTCAATTAGTGTTTTCTTTATGAGTTCAGAATGACAGAGTTAAGGAAGTTCAAACAAATTTTTTGATAAGTATACAGTAATCCCTGGAGTGGACCTCTATGAAATTTGATTCTGGGGATGCTAAACCCCATTTTCTGGACTAATGCTCTATACCTCTGCATTCAAGTTCAAAGGCACTATGCTCTGCCCACCAGGATTATTCTCCAGTGTTTCTTCTTGATTCCTTTTAAATATAACATCTCCTACAGAAATAATCTGGGTAAAGTCTCTTCAATCAAAAAGCATCCCAGATTTCAAATGGGAACATGGATTCTTTTTAGACAATAGACAACACCCTTTTCTTCATAAGTTGAGGTAGCTAAACATGACCTTCCACCATTTCTTCCTGAACAGATGTCTTGGACGTCATCATAGACTTGTATCATCACAGCTGACTGTCGTGCAAAGGATTGCGAAGTCAAAGATGGTCACAGAAACTTCGATGGCACCAAGATGTCTGGAAGTTTTTCATTCTCACTGCGGCTTGGGATGAAGAGGTGGAGATGTTTAGAGAGATGGAGAAGAACAAAGCCTCAAGGACATTGTGATTCAAGGATACTCAAGTTTACTGCGGTCACTCCTGTGCCTCAGGTGATATCTGCATTCAAGTTTCAATCTTTCTGATCGTGGATAAGTCACCTTTCTTATTCCCCATCCACACTGAGGCACAGAGGACAAACCCGTCTTACTGAGCTGTTATGAGGTTTAATGTAGTCTAGGTGAGATATAGTCTTCCTTTGGAGCACATAGCAAGATTGCATTATTGTCCTAATTTTTTTTTTTCTTGCTTCCTGATCAAAAGCAAATTGGGGAGAAAAGCATGTGTTTGACTTACACCTTCTGGTAAGTTCCAGTCCATCAAAGAGGCAAGACCATGGCGGATTGATGTTTGCTTGCTCTTTGGTTCCACCACAGGTTCTTTCTCAGCTCACCTTCACATACAGCCCAGTCCCATTCGCCTAGGGGAGGTACTGTCCAAACTGGGCTGGCTCCCCTCTCTCAATCATCAATCAAGACACTCTCTTATAGACATGGTGATTCTGATCTGGCCAATCCCTCAATTCGGACTTCCTCAGATGACTACACTATACCAAGTTGACAGTTGGGGCTAACCAGAACAATTGTCCTAGGTCTTGATGTTAGGCTTAGTCTTGTAATGTGCTTTAACAGCAGAAATAGCCTAGATTGCCCTATTGAAATAGCCAATTGTCAACTTTGCAGGGACTAGAATCATCAAAGAGATAATAAGCCTCTGGACAGGTCGGTGAAGAATTAGGCCAATTGTGATTTTATTTATTTATTAAAAAAACACATTCTTCACATTTTCTTCATGTCATTCCCTTATTTGATGGTCCTAGTCACTTCATGAGATTGGTAATACTGCTTCATTTTATAAGTAACTCTATTCAGATACAGAAGCAGGAAAGATTCCAAGACAGAAATCTAGCTCAGGGGTAAAGTTGGGCTTTCAATCTCAAGCAGGAAAGTCCTATTGTGATGTAATTTCAGATCTTGTGATTTGATTTCAGATCTTCACAACTCCCACTGAGGGGGCAGAGATCGTTTTAACACCTCCCAGCTCACTCTGATGCTGGTGGGTTTGAACTTGATATGGGTATTGAATGAAGAAAGGTATGTTGACAAGGAACATGAGTCATTTCCTGAAGATAAATCCCACCTGTGCTGTGAACAGGTGGTCGATAAGAGAACAGCTTGCCAGTATACAGTGTGTCTCCCTTGAAATCCCTTGACCTTATCTGGTAGCTACAGACCAGCACCTTTCTCCTCCTTGTTAAAGAAATTCTGAAGGAGACTCGGGCCTCCACAGCAGTCAGCCAATATAGGAATAAAACTTTTTCACCACATTCTTAGAACATTTTTATATCTCCATTGCATTAAAAAAGTGATTCAGTCTCAGAAAAAAAAAGTCATATTTAAAAGAGATTTGATACAGAGAACAAGAAACACACACCACACTTTTTATAGCTACAGATAGATTCCCAAAATGATTTCATATCTTGGCTATTACGAATAGTATTGACTAACATTGGGCTGTAATATATCTTCTATATACTGATTTGATTTCCTTTGGATACTCAGTGGTGGTATTACTGGATCACAGAGTTGTTAGTTTTTCGTGAAGCTACAGGGCACTGTGCTAAGTAAAACACTCTAGGCCCAGAAAGACAAACACAGTATGTTCTCTGTCATTTATAGAAGTCGTTAGCTGATTTCATGAATGTAGAGAGAATGATTATTAAAGGCTAGGAAGAAGAGGAGAGGTTGGGAAAGAGGAGGACAGGTCATTAGGTATGAAAGTAGAGTTAGATGGAATGAACCAGTTCTAGAGTTCTGTAGCACAGTGGGATGACTATCATTAATAAGAATTCATTGTGCCTTTCAGAATACTAAAAATAAATAAATAAATGAAAAGGACCTTGGATGTTTCTATCATAAGGAACTGATAAACGTCTGAGGTGATGGGCAGGTTTGATCTGGTATGTATCAAATATCATTGGACCTTATAAATGTATACAACTATGTGTTGACTAAAAATAATTTTAAAGGGATTGCATTTTTAAGATCTAGTCATTAGGATTGCACACAAAGAGCTACTGATAATGACAGTGGTTCGGGTTTTTTTGGGGGGGGGCGATTAAAGGGAGACATGAAAGAGTGGAACACTTTACGAATTAGCCCATTTTCTTGATAACTTTGGCTTTGAAGCTTTGCCAGCTGCGGCCAAGCTGGAGAATTAGGCATGAAGAATCTCATTATTAGTCATCCATCGTCCATCCATCCATTTATTCACTAATATTGCTTGATCTCTGTTACAGATTGACAATGACACGTTCTTCAAGCTCATGTATTTGGACGCTTGGCCACAGTGGCTGGTGGTTTGGCCTCGCTAGAGAAAGTGGGTCACTTGAGGGGATGGGTATTAATGATTATAGACACCCTTACTTCCTGTTCCTAGCTCCCTGCTTCCTGGTCTGCTGAGAATGGAGAAGTTCCAGCTCTGGTTGAACTGGTAGTCTAGGTGTGATATAGTCTTCCTTTGGAGCACATAGCAAGATTGCATTAGTGTCCTAATTTTTTTTTCTTGCTTCCCTATCAAAAGCAAATTGGGGAGAAAAGTATGGCTCTGGTTTCCCCAGCCATGCCTTCCCCTTCATGATTGACTGAACTCTCTCAGATGGAACTGAAATTAATCCTTCCTTCTTTAAGTCACATCTGTGAGGTATTTGGCCACAGCAGTGAAGAAAGGTAACAAATATAAGCGCCCCGTATAGGAAGCGAGGCTGTGCTCCATGAAGGAGGTAAGGAGACTAAGAGCCTCCGGCTTCCATGAAGAAAATGGAGGCTATTCAGTAAATACTTCCTCACAGAACACTTGAATGGATTGGACTGAAAGATGTGACCACAGCCTTTGAACCAGGTTCTCCAAAGGCGTCTATTTTGCTATGGACTGTGGGCTTAGGCCTTCACCATGAGGGTACTACACAGGGGACGTACTAATACAAACACTGTGTTTCTTTAGTTTTTGGTTTTTCCATGCATAGCTGCAGGCCCTTGATACCTTGGCTAGAGGCTTTCTTGGGGAACCTGAGGCTCTCTTGAATAAGCTTAGGAACAAAGAAGTCTATTTTTTTTTTTTTTTTTTTATTGAACAGGGTGAAGGATCTCCTGTGACCAAACCTGTTCCTCAGCCACTGGGTTTCAGCACCTTTCTGGTCTTTGTCAAATGGGACTTTCTCTGTGTCTAGCACAGAGTCAGGAAGTGCCTTTATCCTCAGAGTACAATAGGTCTCCTGTATCCTCTGATTCACTGATGCCAGGGCTCAAGGTGTGGTACCCGAGGGAGAAGAGACTGAAGATGGAGTAGTCCCTTCCCTTTGAGCTTTTTCATGTTTCCACACTCTATCTGCAGAGATTCTTCTTTAATCTAAAAGAAGGGCTCCGATATATCCACTCCTGAAAATGCTTGTGTACAGCTGGGATAATGCTTTCTCTTAGAGTGAGCATCATCACACAGTGACTGCTGTCTATCATTCAGACTGGAGAACTTTGCAGAATCCAGAGGCATATACCAGGGCTGTGTCCAAACACAAGATTACTTTCCTTCTTCATCAGAACCAGTTCCATCAACCCTGCTACACACTCTGGATTCACACCACAATTTTATGATATTTATTAGCTAAAGGTACGTAAACTGTGGTTACATTTCAGTTGCCCACTTAGAAGTAGAAAGAATGCATCTAGAGGTTTAATACAAAACAAAGGCTCTGATTTTAGGACTTGAACACCTACCAAATTGCATTAATAACTGTGGAAGGCAGAGGCCCTAATGCAAAAGACAGCTGTCTAGGGCCTGTTGATGCCATTTTGTGGGCAAAATAAGGAAATCCTTTCAGTTGGGAGCCATCTGTTTTTATTTGCACTGATTTGCTGCTGCCCATCAAAAGGACTCTTTATTATTAAGGGAGAGGAATAGGGTAGTACTTTGAGTGAGACACCTCCCTAGACTTTGGAGTAGCATTTGCAAACATTTCAGCTAGGATTTCAGCTTTCCCTTGTGCAACTGGGTTTTCTCAGAAAAGATGAGTCCCTCAGACCTGTACGTATTGACTTCACTGTACTTCCCCCTTCCACAAAGCCACAGTCTCAAGTGTGAGTTGACTAATCAGGTCCTATGCATTGATGTCTGCACTGGTAGTCACCACTTTTGCAGAGGTCAAAGCCGTGTGGCTGGGGAGACAGATTTTCAGCTCCTTTTCTGGCACCCATTTTGGTCAGAGTGACTTACTGCTCCAATGTCACAACAGGTCAAGGCCTTTGCTTCCTCTATTGAATACCAGACATAACTATTGGATGATTTAATGGCTTGAATTTAAGCTTAATTACTTTGTAGAAACCCACATTCTCTGGGAGATGCTATGCAATGGCAGAAAGGCATGCTTACAAAACCTATATGCCTCATTCAATCTCATCTTCAACTCCACAGAGAGGTGAACAGGCTGTGACCTGGAAGCTGGGGCTAAGGAGACATGGTCTGTGAGAAGGTTGTTATTGTCTGCGCAGTGAGGAGTTCCACTTTGCAGAGGCGCTTACACACTCTGCTCCTTTACCGATGGTCTTCATCCTTGAAGAACAGCTACAGTACTTTTATAGCAATCCTCAGAACAGGCTCCTCACAGCAGTCTATGCCTTCATGGTTGCTGCAAAGAACACACTGAACACTCTAGACATTTGAACCTCCTCCTTTGCTGCCCTTGCCAGAAAGAAATTGACTCTTCAAATCATGGAGAGTCGGGCCTTGGGTCAGGGCTGTCAGATGGACGAGGACTCTCTGTAGGCGATTGTAAGGATCAGTCTTCATGCCATTGCAGCCCCTGGCCCTGGGAGCTTGTGGTTAAGACTTCTACAGACCTCCCTCCCTGTCATCCCCATACTTTTGCTACATATCACTGAGCTCAGGGCTGCGGATTGCCTTCCTCCATTTTTGCTTGGATATCTGATGTCTCCAGGACTTGACCCAACCTGCCTGGACTCACTGAGATAGCTTCCAAAGTGAGTATCACAAACCATGAAGTCTCTTCCAGGGGAACCACCTGGTACCTTTGTGACCCGAGTTGTTAGGTCAGAGCATTGGCTTTTGCAGCCCTCACACTCTGTGCCCTCAAGCACCTACATTCTTTATTCCACCTAAAGAGACAAGCCATGAAAAGCAGAGAAAGGAGATTTATCCAGTGTATCCACATTAGGAGGAGGAACAAATGAGGGAGTCCAATGACCCCAAAGTCCATTTTTAGGATATGGACATGAGGTTTAGTTTTAAATAAAGAGCAGGTGGTGGTGTGCCTGGATAAGTGGTCCTTGTCAAGTGAGCTTCACTCAGACACCACTGGCCAGGCTCCAGGCTCTCCTGCAGGGCGGTCTGACCGGTCTTCATATCTGTGTGAAGTCTTCTGCTAGAAGATAAGTTTCTCCTCTGCCTTTAACCTTTTCCTTCTTCAAGCATGACACACTGGAAGGAATCCCAATCCCTGGCTCACCATGGCTTCAGAGTGATACCCAAGGAAGTTGTGGGTCTTTTTAGAACAGCGGTTCTCAACCTTCCTAATGCCGCAACTCTTCAATACAGCTTCTCATGTTGTAATGACCCACCACCACAAAATGATTTCATTGCCACTTCATATCTGTACTTTTATTACTCTTATAATCATAATGTAAACATCTCATGAGAAGAATATCTGCTAACCCCCCTGGGGGGCCACGGACCACAGGTTGAGAACCACTGCAGCCTCTCTTCTTTCCTGCCAGGAACAGTTGGATGAACAAAGAAAGGCGTGTGGGAAATGTAACTCCCGATCTTCTCCAGGACAGGGTCTGGAATCTGACTCAGACTGTGGGGAAGTCGGTATCAGGTGTGGTCTGAGCTCCCTCTCAACCCCTCCAGGTCAAAGCCCTGGAATGGGAGAATAAGAGCAACATAGCAAGAGTGGCTTTTTCTCAGAATGTTTCTTAGGGGAGGAGGGAAGAGGCCTGACCACAGAAGAAACCTCAGCCTGCTGGCAATTGAGAACATGAGCAGTGATGCTGCCCTATAACACCCTGAGCTCCAAGCGCAGGTACCAGTGATGCAATGGTCCTCTCTGCTCAAGGGTCCCAACAGGTTCAGAAGAAAGGGGGCTATCTCAGAGCCAGACCTCTCCTGCTAGGTTGACCATGCAGGGCACACAACACTCAGAGATGATGAGGCTGTTGGTGTGTGTCATGGCCTCCTGATGAGTCATCCTAGGCTGTCCACCTGAAAGCAGAACTCACAGGAACTAACGCAGAGGCTAGCTGTATCCAACCAGGCTTCTTAAGAATTCCCCTAGAAAGTTATATAACCAGACTCACTATGCTGAGTCAAATAAACACCAGAAATGATTAAAGGGGGTAGGGGCATTACCACAATCAGTCATAGGGATACATCTCGGACTCAATGCTCTGGACTTTCTTTAAAATTCACATGCAAAACAAAAAAGTCCAAGGGAATGCCTGGAAATGTTCAGGAAATCATTATAGATAAGTTGATATAACTCTAACCCCAGCTATCTGGATACAAAGCTACACAAAACCGTATTTCCAGTCCGGGGGTTAGCCTACTCAGATGGGGAGGTGCCAAAGAAATCCTCCCATTCAGCACATCCACCTTTCCACTTCACACACTCTTGTCTTTGAGGACCAAGAGAATAGCCTTGACAAGGCAGCCGCCCCACTGTTTTTTGCTGTGAAAAGTGGCAATGCTTGGGCACTAACTCAGATACTCGTTCTTCCCCTATGGAAACATGGCTGCTGCAAAGAGACTGGAGCAAACCATTTTCTTTCTAAATGGCTCTCAATATGTGGGTCTCAACCCCTTTGGAGGTAGAATAAACCTTTCATGAGGATTGCATATCAGTTATCTTGCATATCAGATATTTGCATTATGATTCATAACAGTGGCAATATTACAATCATGAAGCAGCAACAAAAAATTATTTTATGGCTGGAGGTTACCACAGCATAAGGAACTGTATCAAAGTGTTGTAGCAAAGGTTGCAACCTTAGGGAAGGTTGAGAGCCACTGTTCTAGAGTGTACACAGTACAGTACATCTTTGGAACTCAGTAAATGATCTGAAAGTCCCCATCCCCCTCAGGGAGGGACTTGCTCCTGCCTGTGGGCTTGCCACACCCATGCCCGTGTGAACTTAGGGTGACTCAAGAAGCCTTTGGTGGCAGGTGCATGCACAGCTGATACTAGGGTGTGGACAGAGCTTGTCTTCCCTGAAAATTGTAGTGGGACAGTTTAGTACCCAGTATAATGGTGCTGACAGGTGATTGGACCTGTAAGAGGCTAGGGAAGATTAATGCTTTTTATTGCAGGAATGAGTCTCCACTACGGTGAGTCTGGATGGGTAACCACCTGATTGGGTTGTCCATAGAACATGTTCAACTTCCTCATTTTTTTTTTATTTCTATTAGCACATGCGAGCATCTATTGAACATGTGTGCATCTCTTCCTGATCATCATCTTGCCTGATAACCCTCTTGCCTCCTCTTGGACCTCAAAAGTCTTAAGCTAAAATGGCTGTCTTTCCTTTATAAACTACCCAGACCCAGATAGTCTGTTGTAATGATGGAGTCTAACCAAGCAAAGATCTGAAGCTAGAATAGAAGGCTTGATGTGGCCGGCTGAATTCAAAAGAGCCTGTTTCTTGTTCATAGCCAGGGGGTTTGCTTGACGCTAAGGGCTTCTTTAGTGAACTTAGAAGTTGGTTGATCTCCAAGATGGTATATCCCATAGGCCTCCATCTACCAACAATATCACTAGGGGATCTGGCTTTCCATGACCTAGTGGCTGAGGATGTGAACCAGCAAGCTGGTATGCTTAAGAAGCAACAAGTTTGGGCTCTGGCTTGGAGACCTCCAGCTCTCCTGCATCCCACCTTACCAAACTCGAAGGTCAACTGTCTTAAGAAAGACAAGAGTTCTCAGAGTGTCGCGGGCTTAAGTTCTACCGCCCTTATCCCATAGGCTGCCCTGGATTGACAATCAAAAATCACTCTGCACTGGCATTGGGCATGCAGGATAAGAATCATTAGGATTCTTGGGTCTCACGTGAGACAACCTATGGGGTGGAGACTGGGGAGTAGGTAAGAACCAGCAGTAATGAAACACTTTTACAGGTATATTTTAGATACTAGGGAGCTCTAGGGAGCTAGGACTGGGGAGCATTGATAATTCAGGAGTGTCAACCTTACTTTCTTTGGTAAGAGCGTCAGAAGAAAGTATTTGATTCCAGCAGACCATTTCTGCTCCCTGTAGCCTTCCTTAAACCAGATCCCTGCCTCAAGCACAGCTACCCTCTTGCTTTTCTGTACACAATCATCTGGAGAGAGTCAGCAAGTATCCTCAATACAGGCTGCAAATAGCTTTCCTATGCATTCCAGACTCCCACAGATCACAGATGCAGCTCACAGCGTGTTCAGACTGCTGGAGATGGGTGAAGCCGTGAGATTTCACCCTGAACTCACCAGATCTCAGACTTCTAGAAGGGGATTTCCTGGGCAAGCATGCCCTGACACCCAGGAGAAGAGAAAATGATGCACACTGAGGGTCATTCCCTGGAAACTACTAATGTTCCCGCATTGGGTGAAAGGTAAAAAGCTTGCCTTCAAAAAAAAAAAAGAAACCTCACAGTTGAGGCCAGAGTGAATGCTGCCAACAAGACTGAATTAGGTAATGGGAAAGCCAGGGTTTGGTGCCAGTTCTAAGGCAGGAAGTCATTCATTATCCTTCAGCTGATCTCTTTGTTTGGAGTATCCCTCCCTCCTCAATACCACTCCAAAGAAGGTCTGTTTGTTATGTTATGTTTTATGTTATGTTTTATTTACTTCAGTCCTTGGCCAAGGGTCAGTAATGGTGACACACACTTTTTAATCTCAGCACTAAGAAGACAGAGGCAGTCGGATCTCTGGGAGTTAGAGGCCAGCCTGGTCTACAAGCTCCAGGACAGCGAGGGCTGCATAGAAAGCCCCTGTCTCAAACAGACACACAAGCAAACTTTAGTCCTTGGCCAGTGAGTGGCATTAGGTCTCATTGAGGCTTAGCTCAAGAAGCCCCATGGCTGAAAACACTGCTCTGAGTCACAGTGGACACAGAATGAAGACGGAGGCCAGCATGGGTCCCCAGCTGGGATGTACCTGTTTATCCCACGGGGCTGCTCCGTGTGTTGTGGTCAGAGGGAAGGCTCTGTTCTGATTTTGGCCTTCTTACATTTGTATCCCTAGCTCTCAGTAGCATGTTTAATGAGTACTCAACACAGTAATGAATAAGACAAGTGATACATGATTTTCAAAATGACAGGAAGAGGGAGAGGGAAAGAACAGCATTCTAGACTTCATAGGTCAGAGGGACAGATAGCTAATCAAAGGTGAGAGACACCCTGTCTTCTTGTTACCACAGCTCAGAACTTTTAGATCCATCGGGTACCCATTTCATCCATTCCTAGCACACAGAATCAAGAGTACAAGTAATCCTGGAGGCTCTATGCCTAGAGAACCAGTCATACCCATTTTGCTTCTTCCACACGGCCCCAGACCCCTAGTTCCTCACTGAGGGAACACAATGCTTTCTCCTCTTCATGAATCATTTCCTTCTCTCATTCAACGAGCGCACTGGTTCATTCTCTGGTTCCTATGCCCTGTCCCACATTACATATGGATAGCTTCTCCCCTTTTGCATTATCTGCCAGATCATTATCAAGAAGCGAGCGGGGGTGGGGGGGATGGGGGGCAGGGGTGGGGGGATGGGGGGCAGGGGTGGGGGGATGGGGGTGGGGTTGGGGGATGGGGGGCTGGGGTGGGGGGGAGAGAGCTATTGTTTGCAGGCCGGTTAGGATTGTGTTCACAAAATGTAACCGGCCTTCCTCTGGACAAGTACTGTCTGGAGGATCTCAGAGCCTGTCCTCCTGAGCATCCAAGGATCTGCAGCACAGCACATGTCCAAAAAGGAACATCTCACGTGAAATATGAATATCCTACCTAACACACACACAGTTTTCTGCCTTTAAATAACAGAAGCAAATGTCTGTTCTTTGGGCTTAAACACAAATAAAACCAGGACTTTTTTGTTTGTTTGTTTGTTGTTTCTGAAAGCCTTATTTCCAGGGTTCATTATCTCCCCGGCTGCTAACTACACACCCTGTACTACACCCACTAACAGCTTCACATAACTGCCTTTGTAATCCACAGTCCCTTCTTGTGCCTTTTAAGTCATTTGAGAAGCTGGCCCGGTAGAGAGGCTGTAAACTTTGTATACTGGTGATTAGTCAACGGGACTACATCCCACCAACCCCCTCAGCATTTCTAACAACATGTACTTTATGATCCAAGTGGCAATTTTCCTTTCTTGTCTGTTCATTCTAACTCCGTTCATTTTATTCCTGTCAATTCATGTTACTTCCTGGAGTCTGTCAAGGGAACCAAAGTGGAGGCTGGTCTTATGTAGGAAGTTTTGAGACCATTAAAACACTTGAAACAATCACCTATTGTGATAGCGACCCCAGCCCTACATGTGGCAGCTTTGGCTGTACCATTTGGAGCCTGGAATACTTTGCTTGTTTGCTATTAGAACTCTGAGGTAAGAGTTGCTTCTGTCACCAAGAAAGCTTTGCACCTGGGCAGCTAAGACCAAGTTGATATTCTAGAAGATTTCTAGGCAAAGATGTGAAAGTAAATGGATTGGATGGTGTTGTGTGTGTGTGGGGGGGAAGGTGTGTGGGGGGATCATGGGACAGCCTTTTCCAGTTAAGCACCATTCCCAACTGGTTAGAGAGCTTTGCCAGTAAAAGGTATAAAAAGAAGGTGCGAACAGATGTCTGTGAGCATGAAGAAGCCTCACGGTGCCACTGGTGCCTGTGATTATTTGTATGATAGCTGAATAATTTATATGAACAGGAACCAGACTAGATATCCTGAAGGCATGAAGCATTATTGCATAGTTTCGGCAGCATTAGAGAAAGAGGCCTTTTAGCTGATGTCACATATTGTTGGGGCCAAATATGCCACATGCCACCAGAGCTCTGGGCTACATACAGGAGGAATGAAGCCTAGAAGATTTCATTCTGTGTAGTATTAAGAGGTTTCTGTCCTGTCTGGATTGTGGTCCTGATCCACAGACCTGCAGTCCTGTAGTCCCGCAGAAATACACAGATGTTTACATTAATTGTATGCTGATCAGCCTAGGGCCCAGGCATATAACTTGCTAATTCTTTACTCTTAAACTAACCCATGATTCTTATCCTGTTCAGCCATGCGGCTCGGTACCTTTTCTCAGAGCAGCATAGTTGTATCTGCTGGCTACTCCGCTGGTCTGTCCAGTATCTCTGCTATGTTTTTCCTGTTCCCAGAGTTTTCTTAGTCTGTAGCCCTGCCCACACTTCCTGTCTGCCTTCAGCCAATCAGCATTTTTATTAAATCAGTAGGTGGAACAATTATTTACAATGTAACATAATCCCACTACCATTCTGTCCATTCACCCTCCCAGCTTCTTCCTGCTCTCTCTCAACTTGTGTCCCCATGCTCTCTGAACATCTTCCCTTCCAAGCTTCCCCTCTGAGCATCAACTCCTAGTAGAATAGCAATTAAAATCAGCTAGAACAGATTGTAGGATTAGAGACAGATCCTAATTAGTGTCCTTCAGAATCCAAAAAGGAAATTGTGTTCAAATTCACATGGGAGGAAAGGATTCTTGATTTGCAAGTTCTAAGACCCAGATTTCTTTCTGACTGGGAGAATGAAAGTCTTTTTCTCACAGTTTTCAGGAGCTTTCTGATAATCAAATCACCTGACTTGCTGTACACATTGTTTTGAAGAATGTGATCAAACCTCATCCTCTACCAAGATGGGAGGTAGAGAGACCATACAGAGGCATCAGAGGCAGAGAGCAGAGAGGCTACCCATCCACAAGGTCATGTGCTCCCGAGTGGGGGTTGAACTAGGAGGCATTCTCTCTTTTTGTCTTAAGATCCTATTGCTGTGACAAGTACCGTGACCAAAAGCGACTTAGGAAGAAAAGGGTTTGTTTTCAGCTTACAGTTCTTATTTCACACTCCATCACTAAAGGAAGTCAGGGCAGGAACTCAAGACACCATCCTGGAGTCAGGAACTGAGGTGGAAACCATGGAGGAAGACTGCTTACTACTCCGTTACTATATCTTCCTTAGTTCACTGCTTTATACATCTCGGGACCACCTGAGTGATGGTGAACAAGCCTGTCTATAGACCTGTCTGTAGGCCAATATTTTTTCCTTATATTGTTTTATTCAAAAGTTTTTTTCTTTATTTTACATACCAACCACAGTCTTATGGAGACATTTTCTCAATTTAGAGTCCCTCTTTCTAAATGACTCTAGCTTATGTCACATAAACTAACACAAGTTTCTTGTAATCCTCAGAGGCAGAGAGATCCTAACTTATACTCCAACAGCAGATGGTGCCCAGCCATATAAGCTGGGGAATGCTGTCCATTTCATGCCTTCTTCCCAGACTTCTCAGCTTTCTTATTATACATTTGGAAAATGGTAAACTGACTTATTGCTAAGATCTCTCCTAACTTTAGAATACAGCATGTTAATATACACACATTCATGCATGCATAGACACACAAAAACACAGACAGAGAAAAATAATATTAAATCTCAAAGAATTAAAAGCCACAGACCTGTGGTTTTTTAAGGCCTGTAAGTCCCTGACTTTAGAATTATATATGGCCAGGTGGGAGATGGGACCCGACCCCTGGCCTTCAAATAACCCTCCAGGAAGATTCTAAATACAGCAGGTATTTTAGCTGAGAAGTCCAGGTCAACTTTAGAATTAGATCCATTCACAAGGCAGTGAAATGAGAGAAAAACCAATCTGTCACGTGACTTCTTCTCCTTATGGAAGTCAGACTGTGCCCAACATGTTTTGAGAACATGACTAGAAATCAACCATTTAAGATGTAATGAAACAATTTGCCTTGTTTTGTTCTGTTTTGTTTTAAAGCTCAGACTGACACACAAACCACAGCCAAATGCAAACAGCTTGCAGCTTAATTGGTAGGTCACCGGCAGCCCCTGCAATTCCCTAGAGCCAGAAGGAAAACAGTGTCACTTGGCCACTTTCCTCTGTGTTCTCTAGCTTCCCGTGTGGCCTCTGGCTGCAAGCAGAGCTGACCCAGCTTCCCCAGGCAGAGGGTCTGAGACTCAGAACAAATGAGGTCAACTGGGACATAGGAAAGTGAAGGTCAGAAAGGAGGTCAAACCAATAACCCAAGCCAAGAATGAGTTCGTGCTCAGAAGCCTGGCTCAATTTATGGAGAACAAACCACTGGGTTCCCAGTGTCCTCTCCTCCTAGACGCAGCCATAGGACAGCATCTTATGACCCCCGTGCAAGCGCTTCCTGTTGTCTGGGAAGTCTGGTCAGACTCAGGAGCACATGCCAAAAGTGATAAATCTTACCTATGACTGAAGTTCAAGGTCAAGTGCAAGGCAAAGAATTAAGTCATGTCCCTACTACCCCCCCCCCCCCCCACTTAGTCTACAACCCAGGCAAACAAATGACTCACCGTTGCATGGACAAATCCTCTTCTTCTCTTTTGTGTATTTTCTTCTGTTTTCCCCTCTCTTTCTGTGTCTGCTGGACTCCCACAAGAACTGTGAAGCCTGTCTCAAAGAGCACCTCCACCCTTATCACAATGGTAGTGTTCCCCCAGGGGAGCCATTATTAGAATAGAATAATAGAATATATTGCTTGTATCTATCACTTGGCATTTTTCTTACCCTTGTCTGTCTTAGCCAGAGTGTAGAGACTGGGTCTTTTGTTTCTCATTAAGCCCAAGCATGTTTCAATATTCTGCTTTGTTTGGAGGAAGTAGCTGGTGAATGCTATAGAATGGAATTCCTTGAGGCTGACAGTAACTGTGAAACATTGTGGCCCTCAGTTCTTGGCACCTCTTCATGACCTTTGTGTAGGGCTGAAAGACACTTCAGGTGCAATTGTGTTGCAATTGGGAATCCTCTTCAGGAGACAATGAACAAAAGGCTGATATCATTAGGAACAACACGAGGTGGTGCGGGTACATGGGACCCACATTTTTATAGCATGTGAGTAAATAAATTCATTGATAGAATCGATCATTACTTTTCGTCTTAATGAGGGGGTGGTTTTATGCTTATGAGTCTTGTATCCTTAAGAACAATGAACTGGGTTTAGAACATAGTAGTAAAAAGGTCGTTAAGTCTTAGCAATAGAAGGACTTGGTTTTGAAGCCTTTTTTTTTTTTTTTTTTCACTTCATGGCCAGGCAACATGATGATTAATTTTATATGTCACGGGACTAGGTCTCAGTGTGACTAGATATTTGGTCAATTGTTATCCTGGATATTTCAATAAGAATGATTTGTAGTTAAGATATAACATTTAAATGGATGGATTCAGAAATGCAGGTGCCCTCCCATTATGACTGATTTGTCAACTAGACAGGACCCAGAACCTCCCTAGAAGATCAACCTTCAGATTTGTCTGTGAGCCATCAAGGGGGTGTCCTGGTGGCAGGAGACTGAGGCAGCTGGTCACATTGCATCTGCAGTTAGGAAGCAGAAGGAGCTGAATGTGGACACTGGGTTTGCTATCTCCTTATTCAGTCTAGGAACTCAACTCAGAGAATAGTACAACTCACAGTTAGTGTGAGTCTTTCTACTTTAATTAGTCCAAACTAAAAACTCTCTTACAGACAACTTCTTGGCAGAACACTAACATAGATGCTATGGGCAGGTCACTGAGCTTCTGTGATTTCCAACTTCTTCTTTTATGTAATAAAATTGGGCTACAGTACCTACCACTGTGACATTAACCATGCAAATTCTTGTCATGCTTCTTGTTCCCAGCATACTCAGTGTGTACCTATCCCCTCTCTCCCATTCCTCTGTCCTTTCCATACACTTGTGCACTGAGATTTTTGCAGTCAGATTCTCTGACTCAACATAGAAGGATTCAGCTCTTGGTTCTGGCATGCTTATAGAAATAATTCAATACTTGAAATTATGGCTGTATCAGGAAATCCAAGATGTCTGCCCACGGTGTCATCTGAACTGAACAAAACAAAAATAAACAATAAAAACATGACTAAATACTTAACAATAATTCTCACTAAATGTCACACTTCACACTATGGCTAGATCTCTACTGTGGTTTGGACTGTAGAGATACTGGTGGGATCCTCTCTGTTGCTAGGCTGGGCTATGGAGAAATTTTTTTCTTTGTTTTCTCACCCCAGACTTGCCCATCCTCATAGCTTAGGAGAGGCCGTGTGGCATCCTCCCATCTACTGACCCCTCTGTCACAGTGTCCCACTTCCCATGAGTCCTTTTTTTTCTGCAATGTTCCTTGGGAGAACTTGAGTGAACTAGCACCCAAGTTACAAGTGAGCCCCGCTATTTGCCTGTAACCAGAGACTTGAATTAAGAAAAACAAATGACCTTACACTGGCATTGGGTATTTCCAGTAGCTGGAAATTCCCACCATTGGAAACCGAGTGACATAGTCTCAAAACAGCATTTTATAGGGTTGACAGCAGAATCTAAACCAGTCCCCGAAGACCAGAGTGGAGTTGAAAGAAATCTGCTGCTGAGTGGCTGGTTTTGTCTTGGGATGGGTGTGGTACTTGATGTTACTGATGATGAAGTGGGCCTTTTCTTCTGGAGTCTCAATAAAAAAACACATGATGGCCATGCAGGGAAGAGCAAGTGTGCTTCCTTTTCCAAAATCCCCATGCAGAGAGTTGCCATCAGGGTTCTGAAGGAGACTACTTATGGGCCCATGGGAAGAGGCTAATTTTGTTTTGACTGGAGCCTGGGGATTCAGACTTTTCAAAAATGGGGCTCTCTGAATATGGCTTTTTACAATTGTTAGCAAAACCACCTTCAACATGGAGCCACTAAAGTAGCAGCCGTGCGTTTGCCGCAGAGTTTGACCCCATCCTGCCTGATAGACAGGCATCATGTGTAATTACCCTCAGCGCTGAATGCCACACAGCAGAATAAACTTGAGGCCTTGCCACTGGAGAGGTTTATGTGCTTCAGTGGACTGGGTTAGGCCTGAAAGAGAATAGTTGTGGTGTACACTCCATCCTAACAGCCCGTTCCCTCTCCTTGACCTATCTTTTGTGGGAAGCCAAGAATGCTAAGTATTTCTTGTAGCTCTGCCCAGGCCTTTATTTACACCCTCTTCTCTCCCCAGCCCCAGCCTTGTCTCTTCCTGTGACAACCTAGGCTCTCTCTGCTGAGTTTGGAGATGGCATATTTCTGTTTGAGATGATACATCAAAGGTATTTCAAGGAAGAAAAGATGCAGGAATAAAATGATGGTTGCTGAACAGCCAGCCATGCTCTGGCAAAGATAATGTGTGTGTTCCATATAATAAGCTTTATACTGATAAATTATCAAAATTTCTAGGCTGGGGAGAATATAACTTTTTTCTTCCAAAAAAGGGAAATGGAGAACACCAGTAGAATGTAGACAAAGAACAAGAGATAGAAGGTTGAGGGAAACCATTTTAAAAGACTTCATCAGTCACTTTGAATGTTTGTTTTGTGAAGGGCAAAATTAAACCCTTAGAGCAGGTTTTTCTTTTTTTCTTTTCTAATTCGAGAATCTCCTCTAACCACATTGGGAAGGCAAGAGGGAATGTGACTTCTTTCATAGCGATTGCTACACATTTGTGAGGACATTTTCCTCAACAGCTCGGTTTTGTCCCAAAATACACCCTTGAAATCATTTCCAGTCAGTGTAACCCTGAAGGTGGAGTCTCCTCTACTTCACTGCCCCTAGTGTGTAACCAGTGACAAACCCACTGGGTGGAAGGTACAGCATCCTGAGTGGCTGTCTTTTCATAAGTTGGCTCTGTTTCTAAAGGCAAGCTCCTGTGCACCTGTTGACCTGGCATGATTTCTCTTGGAAAAAGTCTAACTGAAATTATAGATTCTATATTACCTTTCTTTCACCAAATGCTAAATTTCTGATGCCTGTTTCAAATGCTGTGTTTTTTTTCTCCAGCAGTGAGCTTAGCTTTCTTCAGAAGAATGGGCGATATGTGAACATGGCTAGGTGGCACATTTGCTAGAGCCATGCTGCTGTTCATCTCTTGAAGCGTTGTGCCCACTGCCAGCTGCCCTCTGAAGATGAGATCTGTTCTAAACCTTGACCTTAAATACCATGTACTTGGCATTGGTGTAGAGGGTAAACTCAGCGGCAAATAGACAGCTGCTACTTTCCTGACTCTCTGCTCAGCCTGAAGTACACAGGCTCACTGACTAGTCTTCTCCATGACTGTCTTCAGAGCAGATGATGACACTGTCCACAGAGGCAGGACCACCTCAGCTCCATTTCTCTCCCTCACCAGGGTGGGTGTAAAGTCTTCCTGCAAAAAGGAAAACAACCCTGCCCAGCCACACCTTTATCAGAAAACGTCAAGAATGTATCAGGGTTGGCCTTGATTTCACAGCTCCTCTAAGCCTCCTGCACTTTGGTGTGAATGAATACACAGGTCATAAAAGATTCACAGGATAGAAGAAGAAAGAACGGAAGAGAGATCACCTCACGGCTTTATCCTAGACTCTGAGTTCAGGTGTCTCATTTATCTGATAAATACCTGGAAAATTGAATTGCCAATAGAGACTCTTGTCCTTTATTTATTTGTTCGTTCGTTCATTCATTCATTCATTCATTCACTCTCACTCATTCATTCACTCACTCACTCTCATTCATTCATTCATTCATTCATTCATTCATTCATTCATTCATTCATTCATTCATTCAATGGCTTACCGTGTAGCTCAGGCTCCCAACCTCACAATCCTCCTGTTTCAGCCTTCGAAGGCCTCAGATGATAGTGATTTACTACCACACTCCTAGGTCAGTCTTAACAATTGTTAACAAATTGGAGAGCTTTCTTTGTCTTTAACACAAAGTCATAGTAACAGATCTACTCATTTTCAGAAATTTTTTTTTTCTTAACAATCTAACATTTTGATGTATTTACTTTTACTCTCAGGGAAACTGACTTATTTGTTTATTGATGTGTGCACTTTAAAATTTTAAACTAGTGTTTATTTAAATGGGTTAAACCATGATGTGTGAGATTATAAAATGCCCTTTCAAACCTCTAAGGCAATCATGATGTCGATGGGCATGACAGACATGGGTGTACGGTAGGATTGAACACTAAATTCTCTTTGTTGAATTCGGGGTGACATTGCTCAGAAGAGGAAACAGTTTTGGTGAAACATACAGACTAAAAGAGGCACTAGATAGCTATTAATTGTCAGATGTAGCCTACTTTAGATATTATGTACAGCAATAATAAATATGGTAATATAGAGAGCATGAGAGGCTTAAAGCCTCCTTTGCTTTAATGTATGTGTTCCGCCTGTGCTACACCTGCACCAGGGGTCTAGTAGTTCAATAGGAGAATATTTAGAATTGGAAAACTTGTCTATGTACTTTGAAAATATGCCTGAATTTTTAAATCTGTTTTTGCTGAATCTGTCTGAACAGAGATGGCAAACAAATTGAAAGAGTGAACAGAATAGGAAATGCCAAAGTCTAACCAAAATAGCAAATACACATTACGCAGATAATTGAAAGCCAGGATTTTTAGAAGCTATGAAGAAGAATGTGTTTGTTCGGGGAGCAGGTTTTTGCAGAACTCTTCCTATCTTCTTTGCAGCATTCCCCCATCATTTAATATCTCCTCTGTTCCAAGTACGCCCCCATGGAGCTGCTGTGGAATGTGAGACCCAGGGCTGTTTACACAGGGAGCTGGCGGGGCTGGCCTGCCTCGTGGCTGACTCTGTACACTCCCCTTCCTTTTGATAATTAACATTCTTGACATTTGACTTGAAGGTAGTATTTTAGAAGTCTCAGATGCAACTTTTGTAAACAAACATAATATTCCTGGTGTGAATTACTGCTTTTTTTGTTTGTTTGTTTTAATAATAATAAAAAAAAGTCACCAGTTTTTCTGCATGAAAGAAAGAGAATTTCATTTTGTCAGGCCCAAGTTTCTAAGGTTTATGCTGTCTTCTTTTTATTTGGGTCAGAATCCATCAGGGAATTTCTTTTATAATGAATCTGAAATGGAATGACTCTCTTTCTAAAAATAGGTCCTCCACAAAACATTTGGAATGTGTTGGAGTTTTTTGTTTATATATATCCAGCATGTTTTGGCATTAGTGTGGGGTATGGATATCATGGGTAACGGTATGAAAGTGGATGTAACTGATGGAGACTAGGGTATCACCCATCTCAGGAAACTGCCTCTCCAGCCTCGGCCAATGTTTCCCATTACGCTTCACAAATACAAGCTTCTACAATCTTCAGTTCCTATTGTGTGTTCATTATCTTTTGCTAATGTGGAGTGGAACACACTACTCTGTTTAGCTGTTGCTCTGATTAAACAGAATCTTAAATTAAGCTAGAAATGTGCTTATAACTATTTTAAAGTGGAAGAAAGATATGAAGTTCCATTTGTGTAGAATATAAATTGAATTTGGTTCTTAAAAAGATCAAATATTAGCTGATAAAATAAAATAATGCTGAAGAAATTCAACATTTACATCAAAAATCTTCTTGTTGACATCCTAAATTCTAAAAGCTACAAATCCAAACAAAAACTGAGAACAGAGTTTAGTATAGAACATTTGCTCAGCAAGTGTGAGGCCCTGGGTCCAGTTCTCATGACTAGCTTTCAAAAAGCAAAAGTTAAAAATCCAGCATGTGCCTAACAGCTACTTGTTTATTATATACTTTAATTAGTGCTTATTTTAAAGTATCTCACATTTCTTCCACAGAGAATGTTAGGCTTTACTTTCTAAACGTAAGCGAGATCAAAGTTTAACTTACTTTTTACACAAGTCGGTACCCTTACTTTTGTTTTCTGTTTTGAAATAACATTAGACTTAGCTGCAGAAAATACAGAAGCTTCCATATATCTGTTGGCCTATGGCTCAGGCTCATTACCAGCTAGTTCTTACAATGTAACTCCATCCCATTTTTATTGATCTATTGTATTGCCACGGGACTCTGTGGCTTTACCTGTGTCCCATTACATCTTGCTTTCTGAGCAGCAACCTACAGCATGTCTCTGACTCCGCCCTTCTTTATCTCTGCTTGGATTTCCTGCTTGCCTCTAAGTTTCTTTGCCATAGGCTGAAACGGTTTCTTTATTAACCAATGGTAATAAAGCATATTTCACAGTTTACAGAAAGACGTCCCGCATTACTTCCTCTTTTCTCTCTACTCAAAAAGGAAGTTTTCAATTTTAACACAGTAAAATTACATACAGTAAACTGTATGTATGTATCAAGCAAGAATATCTATTTATATTTAGCAAAATTAAAGAAAATATTCTATCATCTATCCTATATTTATGAGGCTAAAGTTTAGTATCTAATATGACTTTTAGCATGACTAAGGAAAACTATAACTATTTAGTCTTCAACTCCATCAAAGACCACAGAAGGATGTAACATCATCTCAGTAGATGGGAAATGCATTGCAAGTAACTTCCAAATTCTAGAAATGACAGAGACATCTGGTTTCTTGGACAGTCACCTAAAGTTCCTCTGTAACACTGTAGCATCCATATTCAGCCTACAGGCCTAGAGTCTCCGGCATCGCTTTCAGCAAAGCTAGATATTTGAAGAACTATTCCTATCATTCTGGCATAGTTGTCAATCACTTCTCCCTGTGTCCTGCCGAGTATCTGGCAGTTTTCTCTGTGAAGTAGGAGCCTGGAGGACCCTCTTAGCTTGTTCTGACAAAGTCAGTGGTCACTTTCCTATGGGTCCCGCATGTCCAGTTTATACAACATACTGTCTAGCTGTAGTAGTGGGGGTTCTTGGTCCTGGGCGGCCAGAGGTCTGAGACCCACAGACCTGCCGCCTGAGACTGCTTAGCCGCCCAGCGGCCCGCCGTTCAGACCCCCAGAAATGACTCATAGGCTGTTTGGCCTATGGCTCAGGCACATTGCTAGCTTGCTCTTACATCTTAAATCAACCCATTTCTATTAATCTGTCTGCCACATGGCCCGTGGCTCACCTATGTTCCTTACATGTTGCTCCTTGGGCTGCTTCAGCTCGGTCTGCCTCTGACTCTGCCCTTCCTTTCCTACCTATTCTGATTCCTTTTCCTACTTCTTCTATGGTGCCTGTCATGGCCCAAAACAGCTCCTTTATTTAAAGATTGAGATTCACAGCAAACATAAACGCATTCCCACATCATCTAGCAGTTGAGGCAAGAGCAATTTCTTATCCAATGGTTAACCCTTGTCACAAAGAAAGTAAACTCCTTATAGTTTCTTCGATGCCCATCATTCTCTTGAAGTAGATTACTGCTGCCAGGAGCAGACCTGTCTCATTGTTCAGAAAAGTCTAAGTTCTTAAAATATTTCAAATGCCATATTCTATAAATCTTTGAAGTGTCTGAATATTACCTATGTAATTGAAATACATCTTTGTATATCTAAAATAAATCTAACATGACTATAAGCTTGATTATCATAGATGATTAACTATTAATCTATATTTCTTAAGATGGTTTCATTAAATCTTTACTCAACTTCTTTGTTTATTGGCATTTTCCATAAGCATGATATAAGGAATAAACTGGCTACTGAAACTGATTCAATATTCCTTCTTGATCTAGGACACTGATTCACTATTCTTCACTAACCTGAAGACCTTAATTTCAGCAGCTTCCCATGAGCATTCATTCACAGACAGGAAGACCAGTCCAGATCCTGTGCTGCTCTTTTATCTTTTCAACATTTCTCCATCCTTTGCTGAGTTTTTCCCAACTCCATCAAAAATTTCCGTTGTTGTTTGTTTTTTTAAATAACATCAACACATAAATTTAAGCAATACAGAAAACTATAGAGAACAAAACAAAAATTTTACCATTAAGAAAACACAGCTACTGATGTCTTTTCTGGTAGGTAGATATATACATAGATAAAATGCAAAGTGGTTAGAATTGCATGACATGGATCCAGTTTTATTAATAATAAAGTATTAATAAAAATTAATAAAATTAATAAAAATGTTCAATATTGATTAAATAAAAATATTAAATTAATACCATTTAATTTATCAAAAGAAAAAGAAATTAAAATGTACAGTTGGCCCTCCAGATCCTTTGTGGATTCAGCCATTTATGGATTGAACATATCTAAAAACTGTGCTTATATGTATATGTACAACTTTTCTCTTCTAGTAATTCTCTTAATAATAAAATATAATTAGTTAATAACATAGCAACTATTATAATCAATTTAAGGGTTATCAAAAATATAGACTGCCTAAGTTACTTGCAAATATTGCATCATATAAAAGACCAGAACATCACAGATTTTTATTTCTGTAGGTCCTGGAATCAAATCTCTCCAGATACTGGGAGATTATGACAATATATGCTGAAATTCAGGTAAACATTTCATTATAAAAGACATTACTTTTTAAAAACTATCTTTTTAAAAGTAACAGATTTTGGCATGGGGAAACCAAATCAGTTTCCTAATAATTCATTTTGTTGCCTAATAATTCATTTCCTGAATATCCGGGCTGAGCATAAACCTCATTCATCACCATGTTTGGATCTGTGGGGCTTGGCCGATCCTGGCTGCCTGAATCACAGTGTGGAAGAGCTGGAGCCTGGCTGACCTACACTCACTTCACTCTCAAGTGTGACAGATAGAACTTGATGGCCCTGGAGGTGCCGGGCCATGTTTTCTCCCTGCTCTGGCAGGATACACCATTTTTGCTATCACTTCTTCAAATGTAGTCTCAGAGCTGACACATCACTTTCACGGTATGATACAGTACAAATCAAGCAGTACAAATCAAGCTGTGAGATCGCCCAGAGGGCTGGCTATACAGGCTATTCTTAGGCATTTGTATTGATCAATCAAACATCCAAGTTTCATTGAGAAATCACTCTTTCAAAGCATACATCTTAGAGCAGATTTTCCTTATGTCTTGGATTAATTTGGCCTTTTGATCCATCTCTTTGTGAGCAGCAATTATATATTTATTTTTTATTACTTACCTACCATTTTAGTCTTTCTTACTAATCAGTTTTAGTTACTACTGCCGTATAGACGTTCCTGGATTGTTTCACTGTATGTTGAAAATAGACTCACCGGTTTTGTGTCTTCAAACATCAGAGTTTAGAAACACAGCGCAGTAGTGTGGGTTATTCCCCCTCCTGACCTTGGGTGTCACTTGGCGCTGTGTATAGTTTACCACCACGGCCACCATAGGGAAGTGTCTGTGCAAAGGTCAAAGTTCAAATTGCAAAGGCCAAAGTTCAAATTATGGTTTTTTACTAAATGTATATTACTTTCTTAACTTCATAAAGTCAATCGAACGAAAGTCAAAGACTTCCCCAAAATAACCGTGGGACTGAATCCCTTGTGTAATAATGGGGGTCAAGTGGCCAGAGGGAATGTTCCCCGTTATCTAAAACCTTTTTACACTCCTTTGTAGTGTTGTTTTACTTCTCCATTGGCCTACCAAATTTTAGCCTACAGGTTTACTGTCCATTTCTTCCTTCCTGCCCACTCTACATGAGGGGACGGGCGTCCAATTAGCACCGCCAATCAGCAGCACTAAAGAGGTGTTATTGAATGAATTATGAACAAAGGTTCTATTTTAAGTGCAGGGTTTTGTTTTTTCAGAGTTGGGGATTGAACTCAGAGCATCAGACACGCCCTGTAAGGACTCTACCACTGAGAAGCATCCTCGTTCTAGGTAGGTTTATTTTATTTTGGTTGCTTATGGTGTGTGTATTTCTTCTGTGTGGCATTTTTCCTTTACAGTTGTTTCCTGCCTATAACTTATCCAAGGTTATAGGAAATCATTGATATAAACTCTGTTTCCTTGGACAATTTCTCTTCATTTACTTTTTTTTGTCTTGCGTTCACTTATTTCCTTTCCCATTTTAAAGCAAGTCTATGAACTGTTTCATTCTGATTACGCATCATACATATTTGCTGAAATATGTTTATGTCTTGTTGTTAGTTGTTTTTACTCTTTACTCTTTAACTTTTTGGGGGACCACCACGCAGCTCCCAAATAAATAATATACAAAGAGGCTTATTCTTACTCACGAATGCCTGGCTTTAGCTTGGCTTGTTTCTAGCCAGCTTTTCTTAACTTAAATGATCCCATCTATCTTCTGCCTCTGGGTCTTTGTTTCTCTATTCTTGTATACCTTTCTTACTTCTTACTCCATGGCTTGCTGTGTAGCTGGGTGGCTGCTCTCCCCTAAGTGCACCCCCCCACCCCCCTCACCCCCCCACCCCCGTCCTCCTTCTCTAGCTCCTCAATCGCCTTCTCCAGATTTCTCCTTCTATTTATTCTCCCTTCCTGCTAGCCCCGCCTATCTTTTCTCCTGCCTTGCTATTGGATGTTCAGCTCTTTATTAGACCAATCAGGTGTTTTAGGCAGGCAAAGGAGCACTGCTTCACAGAGTTAAACAAATGCAATATAAAAGAATGCAGCACATCTTTGCAGGAGAAAACGAGTCTTCCACAGCATCAACAAACGCAACACATCTTAAAATAATAGTTTACAACAGTGCCTGGGCACTTTGGTGCATGCCTGTAATTCCAGCAGTCTAGTGAAAATAGGAGATTCACCTCTTCAAGTTCAAGGCCAGCATGGACTACACAGCTGTGCATGATTCCGACAACCTCTCACCAGCTACATTATTTTTCTTACTCTATATCACCAACCATCTTTTAGCACTATAGACGTCAGTAACTTCACATCTGAGGAGAGGGTTCACTGGGTGAACTTGCCACATAACAATAGGGACCAGAGTTTGGATCTTGAGCACCCAGATGTGCTTGTGGCCCCCTTGTAATCACAGCACTTAGGAAAAAGACAGGAAATTTCTAAAGCAAAATGGCAAGCTAGACTAGCCAAATCAGTGGGATGTGGTATTAAGCGAAAGTCTCTGCTTCAATATATAAGGTAGAGAATAATCAAAGAAGATACCAGACTTTAACTTCTGGCATCCACTTGTACACGAACATCTGCACAACAATGTGTCCCCCAATACATATGTAAAAAGAAAAGGTAGGTAACTCAGAGAATGGCAATTTACTTCTTAATCTCTTCACCTCAATTGCCTCCACAGTGAGGTAAGCAGTGGTTTAATGCATGTCTCTGGGCTCCTGGTCTTCTCTACCAGTCACTCTGCTGTGCAGCAGGGCTCCTTTGTTCAGATTCTTTTTCTGCTATGACTTGCTGTGCTTCAGATCTTACATTGGTCGGTCTCACCTGCTCTGGGGGAAGAGACCATCTTACCCAAGCTCTGAGAATCTGCTGCTGTTTCTTTGTGTTCTTCCTCATTTTAGTCCAGATTTCACAACAGTTGATGAGTTTGCAACATGTTCTGTGGCCGAAGTTTGTAGCCGGGTCCTTATTTTACTGGCAACTAAAACGTATTTTTCATATTTGAGCTCCTTTTGACATTTTTGAAGGTTGGAGAGGAAGAACTTGGGTTTATGCAGCCCGATCTTTAACCAGGATGGATTTGTCACTAGTACCATTCATACTCCGACTTACAACTTAGATCTAAATTCTCATTAGGTTACATTTTGTTACAGAGCTTTTATATCCTTCATTCTTCTCGGTTTCTGACCCTCCCAACCCGCCCCCCACTCCCCTACCCCCGCCTCCAGGGCTTTGTTTTTGTTTATTCCGAAGTTTAGAAATTTCCTTCCTAGGTTTTCATTCGCTTCTATTTTTCTAAACTAAGTCTCAAAGTTGCCAGGCTTCTGACTGCAGTAAAGTGAGCTGGCAGCCTCTGTCGTCTGTATATTGATTGTACCCATCGTTGCTCCTGTTTATTTAGTGTTTAATTTATGCCAGCAACGCCGCTAAAGCCAGCCCGTGTATCTTCTCGTGTGACCTTTCCAATAACCTAACAAAGTTAATGTAAATTGCCTGCAATTTAAACACAGGGATATGGGGGGGGGGGGGGGTGAGCTAGCATTTTCCTCAGCCTGGTTCTGTAGTTAAGCCACTGTTTGTTCCAGAAAATACTTTGGGAGATGTTCCTGGGATGGGCAGGCTTTTTGTATTGTTGGGGGAGGCGGCTTTGGGGCAGAAGAAAACATGGGAAAAGTTGTTTTTTGCCACTTGGATAAAAAGGGAAGAAGGAGGAGGAGGAACAGCATGTTGGAGGCTAGCCTGTAGAAGCAGCTAACCTCCTGGGCTTGGGCCACTTGAGATGCTGACCCTACCTACTGTTGTACAGGCTGCCTGTCCTGCTTCCAATCTGTTTCTCTGCCCAAAGGCTTAATTCAGCTGCTTGTGTACAGTGTGGTTTTCTGCGGTTCAGCTGAAGTTGCAAGAGACGGAGTGTAAGTGGGATTGGGGACTTGGATTGCAGAATCTTGGAGACAGAACCTTAGGAAGATCCTTCTGGGAGAGAGCTCTGGGCCTTTATCGGGTGTAGGACTATGGCAGGCAGGAGCAGGGGTGTGGAAGGGGTAGGGGCAGGGGGATTTTTCTCATCCATCTTAAGGGATAGATCATAACTGACACCCAAGTTTTGTATAGTTGAGGAAGGGGAAACTTGCTTTAGGATATTCGTCCTAGGGAATAATTTACTCTTTAGCAAATATACACCTTTGTGCTGTAGATATTCCCTTTTACTGAGACTGCTAGAATGTTTCTCCTTCATATGTTTGCATTGGCCGTTCATTCCTGTCCTCCAGAATTTTACCCAAATCCTCTTTTCCATGAGTTTTCTAACACTTCCCTTTCAAAAAAAGTCACATGGCCCATCCTCTTGGACTCAACCTCTATCTCTTCAGGATGCTATATTTTCCCAGAGAAATGATTTGAAATTTCAGGGTGTGTAGTATAATTTTATTTTGTTCTAAATTTTCTTATCAGTTGCAAATAAAAGAGGAATTTTTGTCTTACCACTGTATATATTGTGCTGTTCATTGAATGGAGCACACTGTTTTATGAACATACTCAATAAATATTCATGATCAAGTCCTCCCTATAAAGCAGGGCACGATCTTTTGATTTTTATAATTTCCACCTGGCCAAATGCAGCCCTGTCCACTGGTTTCTGAGATCATCTGGTCCATCTTTCTTCACAATGGAGCCAATTTTGCGTTATGTCCATTCTCACAAATACCTGCATCTACTTCTTTATTTATTTTGAAGAAAAGGTCAGTAAAAATCTGACTGAGAGCTTACAGTTCAATAAAACAGTGGTTATCTCAGTGGTTCAGAACCACTACAGTGGCCTCTTAGGGGCTGACACTTCAAGGCTGAGGAAATGACAGTTCTGAACACAGAGTAATACAGGGAAGTGGTTGACAGCATGGTCTCTGAATCCAGATTGCAGATTCACATCTCTGTGAGCTTGGCAATCACAGTAGCTTCCTCAAAGGACAGGTATGGGGAGAATCTTGTCAAGACCATGAAAAGAACAGTCATGCAGAGGCAGAGTCTGTGTAGTCCACCTGGTGAGAAACTTCAGTCAGTTTCAGCCTTAAAGAGAAACCAATGCATATACTGGTCGGGTAGACATCTTTCTCTATTTCTTTTTCTTCATTTCAGCTGCTGAATAGTCCAGATGTTCAAGGAAAGGATTCGGATTAGAAACTGAAAGGCACAAAAGCTTTTCCTTTGGAAAAGAGCAGTTCCTCCGTTGGAGTCAACTTTCTGTCACTCTAACAAAATGCCTAGGGTGTTAATTCAGGGGAAAAAGGAAAAAAGAAAAAGTTGTTTTTACTAGTAATTTCAAAGTTCCAGTTCATGAGCATTTGGTGTCATTGCTTTGGGAGTGTGGCAATGCCATGCATCATGGTGGCAGTGGATGGCTGATGAAAACCATTTACCTTGTATTCAAAGAGCAACCACAGCAAGGGAAAGATTAAGGAATGGTTCACGTTGTAAATTTGACAAGACTTAGGACCACTAAAGAGATATACTTTTTTGAGATTGTCTCCAGAGAGGTTTCAACCAGGTGGCAAGATCCACTCTGAGCATAAGTGACATCTCACTGGTCGGGAGAAAGCAAGCTGCAGAAGTAATGTTACCAGCCACCAAATGTTCTTGCTGCCATGTCTCCCTCACCATGATGGACTGCTTGAGTCAAAATAAACCCTTTCTTCATTAGGTTGAGTTTGTTGAGTATTTTGTCTTAGCAACAAGGAAGGTAACTAACAGGTTTTACACCCCCTTTAGGCATGCCCAATGACCTAAAGTCCTCCCATAGGCTCCATCCATTTCCCTTCTCTCAACAGTGCTACCTGGGATCTAAGCCTTTAACATAGAGAGACAGCCAACTACAACTCAGAAATGATGTTTAAAGAAGAGGAAGTCTGTGGTTCCTCTTCAGCTCATTGGCTGTATAACGATCAGCAGAGCTTCATCCTACCTCATTTCTCACCTGTCAATTACAGTATTAGTAAGCCACATTACTAAGCAATGAAAAGTAATACTTACAAAAAATATTTGTAAACTGTAAATAGTGTTCTTAGTACAAATTCCTGGTATCTGTCCAGAAACAATAAATAGGAAAAAATGTAGCTTCCTCTGGAGAAACCAGACACTTATTTTTAAATTCTTCATGCTTGTCCTCTGGATCACAGCTCAGATTCAAATGATGAGCAGAAACTACCAGTTTATCCTTGCAAAGAACCTTCTTTCTCCATCCTTTGGAAAGGACCTGGTTAGTTTTTTGTCAGCTTGACTCAAGCTGGTGTTCTTTTAGAAGCAAAATCTTAATTTTAAAATGTCTTCATCAGATTGCCTGTCGGTGAGTCTGTGTAGAATTTATCTTTTTTTTTTTTTTTTTTTTTTTTTTTAAGTAATGATTGATGTAGGAGGGCCAGCTCACAGGAGATGGCACCACTATTGAATTGGTGGTCCTGGTTTCTCTAAGAAAGCAGACTGAGCAAACTATAGAGAGCATGCCGGTAAGCAGTATTTATTCATCACACCTGCATCAGTTCCTGCCTCCAGATTCCTGCCTTGAGTTACTGCCCTGACTTCCCTCTGTGATGAAGTGTGACCTGAGAGTTATAAACCTTTCTTCCCCAAGTTGCTTTTTGCCATGGTACTCATCACAGCAAGAGAAACCTTACAAATACATGTGGAATATCTCCTAATAAGACATAGTAGCCTCATTTTATTTTCCTTTCTTAGATATTTTTCATGTGTATGAAATACGGGCAGTGACAATAGATGCTCGCATGAGTGGGCTATAAAGCCATTGCCAATGTTCCATATACACAGCCTCTGGGTACAGTGCATCTACGATGTTACATTGTAAATAATTGTCCTGCCTATGAGTTTAATAAAAAGCACTGATTGGCCAAAGGCAGACAGGAAGTGTGGGCAGGGTTACCAGACTAAGAAAACTCTGGGAACAGGAAGAACAGAGCAGAATAGCCAAAGACAGGGCAGAAGAAGCAGAGGACAACAATGCTGCTCTGAGAAAGGTACCGCATGGCTGAACAAGATTAGAATCATGGGTTAGATTAAGAGCAAGAGCTAACAAGTTATATGCCTGGGCCCCAGGTCAATCAGTGTACAATTAATGTAAGCATCTGTGTGTCTCTGTGGGACTGTGGGACTGCAGGTTTGTGGGTCTATGGGTCTGGGGGTCTGGGGTCTATGGATCTGTGGATCCAAACCTTGAGGTTAGACCCCAAAGTCTGGGCCACAAGGCTAGGCTGAAAAGTCCTGGCCTTATTACATCTGGGGAGGTACAAGAACAGTGCTGAGTTTCTAGCTCCCAGTCACGAGGCATGACTTAGGCCTCCATTTCATTCTCTTATCATAATCTTCCCTTTCTGTGGGATGAATCATTAAACCAGTGACATTGTGGAATGTCACATGCCCTGAGAATTCCTAAGAAGACTTAGTCATAAAAATAAAAGCCAGAAAAACAACAGAAGCAAAATATAAATCAAGCTGTAATGCACAGCTATTAGGAAAAACAGGCGTAAGACAGAAGGCATCTTCCTTCATGCCAGACTGAAATGTTCTATAAACTTTCAAGCAATCATATTTGAAAAGGCAGAAATTAAACTAAATGAGACCATGGAAGAGAGTAGCTGTTCTTTATCTCCATTGGTGAGAAAACATGAGAAAACCCGTGAGCCGTGAGCTGAGGTAAGGAAGCGCTGAGAATGAGGGATCTGGAAGCATGAAGAAGCCACATGCTCTCATAGATGCTTAAAGTGTATAAATTCAGTGACTGTTATGTCACCTTGAATTCTTGGTACTTCAAAGATTTTATAATAGCAACTCCCCTCTCTGTGCTCTCAGTACATATTGGCAGTGACAATAGATGCTCGCATGAGTGGGCTATAATGCCAGTGCCAATGTTCCATCCACACAGCCTCTGGGTGTAGTGGATCTATGATGTTTCATTGTAAGTTATTGTCCAGCCTACAAGTTTAATAAAAAGCGCTGATTGGCCAAAGGCAGACTTGAGCTCCTTAGAAATTAGCCTCAAGATAGCAAAATCAGAGTTAAGGAGATGGAAATTGTCTCAATGATTAACAGTGTCTGCAGGGAACCTTAGTTCAGTACCCAGTTCATGCTGTTTGGGTCTAGTTCCAAGAGAATTGATATCTTCTGGCCTCAAGAGCATGCAGTCTTGCAAACACACAAGAAAGAAAAACATAAAATAATATTTTTTTTTTAAAAAAAAATAAACACAACCAGATACACAGAGTGCCTGGGTATTCTTATCTTGACTGATGGTTGTTGAGTAGGTCATGTGTGAGGGTAGTCTAGAGTATATTCCTTGCCCACACATCTTCTGCTAATACTCACTGCCTTCAGCCCTTTGGGATGTGGAGACAAATGAAAGCAGAGATTTTAACGAAGAATAGAATGTAATATTTGAAATTATGCAGAATTTAAAGTCACTCTATAAAACATTCTGAATTCTACATGTCTAGTGATGTCTAATTCATTAGAATTAATCAGTTTGGATTTTTTGGGGGCGGGGTAGTCAATTCCAATAAAATATTGACAAAATACATTGGTCAATGTTCCAGAGACAATAGTCTTGAAAAGTCACCAAAAAAATCTTCAAATTATGAAGTTGCCAGAGGGATTTGACTCTGTTTTTCTTTGACCTCAATGGTTATGTTCATTATTTTTCGTTGGTAAACACAACTCATTTTTATTTTTTGTGTGTGCCAGTGTGCAAAACAATAATTCTATATCAACTCAACACATAAAAATAGATCTGTTACACCCTAAACAGATAAAATGAAGACAAAAATCCACATTATTATCAACAGACTAACAAAGTATTTGACACAATATCCCTTTATGACTCAAACACTCAACAAATAAGAAGTAAAACAGAAAAAAATTCAACCTTATAAAGGAAATCTACAGAAACATTTTAGCTAGGTCATTTGTAACATTAAGATAAAATGATTAGGCTGGACAGATGATTCAGCGGTTCAGAGCACTGGATTTTCTTACACAGATTTCAGATTCAAATCTCAATACCCACATGGTGACTCACAACCATCTGTAATTCCAGTTCCAGAGAATGTGATGTCCTATTCTGGGCTTCACGGGTACCAGGCCATGCATGAAGCACAGACAAAAGACCTATGCCCATAAAAACGAATTAATCAAAACATTTCTAAAGAGTAAAAGAATTTTTTATAAAATTAGAAAATTGGCAAGAAAACTCAATTTTCAACATGTTTAATTGATACATAACAGTGCATATTTTTGGAACACAGCTGGCGCTTTCACACAGGTAACAATGGCAGCTAGTAAATCAGGACAATTGTCATGTCCTCACTGCAAACATTTCTCATTTCTTTGTATTAGAGATAATACATACACTCTTTCCTTCTGAACAATTTGAAATATGTGTATGTTGCTGGCTGTAGTCACCTTTCTGTGCTATGGTGTACTTGAACTGGTAGTAAGAGGTTTCTGGCCCTGACTTTCTGGCCTAGCCTCAAGGTTAAGGCCCACAGACCCACAGACCCTCAGAGACACACAGATGTTTACAATAGTTTTAGGCTGATTGGCCTAAGGCCCAGGCATATAACTTGCTAACTCTTTACCCTTCATCTAACCCATGACTCTTATCCTGTTCAGCCTGCAGCCCGGTACCTTTTCTCAGAACAGCATAGTTGTCCTCTGCATCTTCTGGCTTCTTTCTGGCATTCTGCTCTGTTCTTCCTGTTCTCAGAGTTTTCTTAGTCTGATGGCCCCACCAACACTTCCTGTCTGCCTTTGGCCAATTAATGCATTTTATTAAACCAGTGGGTGGGACAATTATTTACAATGGAACAACATAACCCCCCTACATGAACTTCCAATTTTATTTTGCTTCCATTAATCCTCTTTGTTCACCAGCCTCTGGTGACCACTATTTACTCTCTACCTCCATAAGATAAACATGTCTAGCTTCTACACATAAGAACATGTAATATTTGTGTTGCTCTGCCCAGCTTACTTCACCTCATATAATGTCCTTTATGCTCATACACTTGCTAATAATAGAAATATTTGCTTTTCTGGTTGGCTGATATTTTACTGTGTAAATATATACACCACATTTTCCTTAAATGGTTTTCCATTTACAAATACCTAAAATGTGACTCCTTATTGTTTATGTTGTCACTAATGTGGCAGTGAGCATGGCAATCCTGGTAGCTCTTGCCAACTGGGGGGGTTGGGAATGAGTCTTACAACTGTTGGGCAGGAAGGCAGGACAACCGTACATAGGATTATTGTTTTACAATGTTGAGACAGAATTTCTTTTGACTCACACAAACTTGGTTTTGCTCTGAAGGTCTTCAGTTGACTATATGGAGACCAATTACATTATCTAAAATAACTACTTTTATTTAGCCAGCTGATTATAGGTGTTAGTCATATCTATGAAAGACCTCCGCTGCAACATCTAGACTAATGTTTGACTAAATGACTGGGTATTATAGCCATTATATATAAAATTAACACATGCAATCTAAATACTACAGAAGAAGTGTCAAGCAATTAAGTGAAGAAGAATAGGGTTTTTTTTTCCTCACATACAACAGGGCAAGTAGAACCATTCATAGACAAAAATAGGAAATTGGACTTGTGACCTCATATTGTATATAAGACTTGACTCAAAATGAGCCATACATCTGATTTAAAAAGCCCAATCCCTGGAATTTTTAGGAAAAAATGTGGAAGTATATTTTGCTCTTAGATAAAAGAATGGTTAGATACACCACCAAATGCATAAGCAACAACAGAAAAATCTAAACTACATTTTTTTTCAAGTAAAAACTTTGTCTTCCAATGAACAACAAGGAAATTATATAATTTACACAGAGAAAAAAAATCCCTAAAACCTCTACCTGACAAGAAATTTTCTGACTAGAATGTGTAAAGCTTCTTACAGTTTAATATCATCAAGACAAATAGCCCATATGGAAAATGTGCAAAAGATTTTCTGAAGAGTATACACAAATGTCAACAAAGACATGAAAAGACACCAAGCGTCACCACTCATCAAGGAAATGAAAGTCACTCTGAACCTAGCCAGAATATTACAATCAAAAAGACAGAGAGCAAGGATTGGCAGGGCTGGAAAGGAATTGGAGCCCTCTTACATCGCTGGAGAGCGTGTAAAATGGTGTGTCTGCTTTGGAGAACATGTTGGCACTTCTTCATGCAGTTAAACACAGAGTTATTATATGACCCAGCGATTCTGTTCTTAGGTACATGTATCCAAGAGAATTGAAAACATATGTCCACAGAAAGACTTGGACCCAAATGTTCCTAGTAGCTGTGTTCATAGTGGCTATCACTCACGATTGCCAAAAAGTGGGAACAATTTAATGTCCATCAACTACAGAGATAAATAAAATGCTGCGTTTCTGTGTGCAGACACATTTTATTAGAAAAGCGGCCTTTGATGTTTGTGAGGAAATATTAGACGATACACACAAAGCTGGAAAGACCAAAACTGCTTTGCGGCCCTACAAGCTGAGGGGTTAACACTTTAGATGTTCATTCATGTATTTATTCACCCGTTCATTCCTATCTCTTTACACATTAGCATAATTAGAATTAGGTAGTCTGTACTGGCTTAAGGCACACTCCTTTTAAATTACAATATTGTGGATCCCTTTCCATGGAAATAAATATTAATTTACTTTAAAGTAGAATAGTACTTCTTTGTGCCGATGTTTGAAGCCAAGTATTTTAAATAGGATCATCTTGCCTTCCTTATTTCCTCCACACAGTCCAGTATGTGCTTCCAAGAACACTGTGTATTGCTGGCCGTCACTTTCCCTTCAACTTTCAATATGACTTGAATTCTTCAGTTATTTTATTTGCTTAACACTATAGGATTTGTTTCTATAATCGTTCTTTAAAAACTTTCTTTAAGATTTGCATTGTTTTTCTTTCTGCTCTTTTATTGCGACCCCAGAAAACATTTCACATGAGATTAAACCTCTGAACGTATTTTTAATTGTACAATATTATGGTTATCGACTCTAAGTGCAATCTTTCACCGCAGATCTCCACAGCTTTGCAATCTTCACTCACTGAAATATATTGCCTGTTCATCAGTACCTCTCCATCTCCTCTCTTCCCAGTTTCTGGTGACCACCATTCCACCCGTGGATTCTACAAATTATTTCAGGTACCACTTTTGGATGCAATCATGCTGGTTTTTTGTCTTCCTACGACTGGCTTATTCTACTCGGCACAATGTCTGCAAAGTTCATCCACTTTATTGCATATTGCAACCTTTCATTTTAGAAGGTTGAGCAGTACTCCACTATGCATCGCACTCTCTTCTATTAATCCACATTGACAGCGTTTCCACCTGGCTGTTGTAAATAACTCTTTGATATATTATTTTTGAATGGCCAAGAGCAGGTTGTAAATAAAGTATGGAGGAAGCAGAGGAAGGCTGCAGTGGTCAGTATGCACAAGGAGTTGGTACATAATTCCCTTTGGTGAAGTTTATTATAATGAGAGGGGCCCCAAGTCCATAAGCAAGTCATGACTTGGGAGGAAGAGCATTAGATAGAAGCAATGCAAGATACAGAGAGATATAATAGGGCCTGAGCAGGAAAGCAAGGCTTCCTTTTAAATCTGAAGAGAAGATTCCTTGAGAGGAGAGGGGGAGAGAAAGGAGGTCAGAGAAGCCTCTCCAGAATTCAGCCTTCTGAGTAACTCTCTCAGCAGACTCCTCCCTCCCCCCCAGGAGTCTCAGGCCACCCCAAGAACAAAGGAAAGGAACGGTCTGACTTTTATAATTTTTAAGAGGTGGTATGACATTTTGTATTACATGATCTAGCTCAACAAAGCTGAAGCAAAGTGTATGTGGCATGGGAGATGGAAGATTAATGAGCTAGACCTACATACAGGATTCTATATTAAAATACAGGCTTGTGAAACAAAATGAATATAGTGACTATGGGAAGTCCCAGGAAGACCTGAGGAGAGGAAGGTTCGGGAACTCCACATGGGGATGTTTTACTCAAGGTCCTCTAGAGCAACAAAATTTATAGAATGCATTTTTATAGAGGTAGAGAAAGGGAAGTGGAGTTTTTAGAATGGCCTACATAGGTTGTGACCCAGCTAACCCAACATGGCTGGCTGTGAATAGGAAGTCCAAGAATCCAGGAGTTGTTTAGATCACAAGGCTGGATACCTCAACTGGCCTTCAGTATATGCTGGGATCCTGAAGAAGTAGGCTCCAATACCAGTGAAGAAATGGTTATATTAGCAAGGCGAGGGCAATCAGAAAAAGAGCAAAAGTTTCCTTCCTCTGTGTCCTTGTATAGGCTTCCAGCAGAAGGCCCAGACTAGAGGTGAGTTCTCCCAGCTCAAAAGATCTGGATTAAAAGTGTGCCTTTATACCTCAAAGATCCAGATCAGAAGTTGATCTTCCTACTTCATATTAAGCAAAATGTTTCTCACAGATGTGTCCTTCATTTTGGGATTTTAGTTAATTCCAAATGTACTCAACATGACAATCAAGAATAACCATCACAGTGGGTATTTGAGCACAGTATTTTTGTTTGTGTGATTGTTTTGTTTACTGAATAAAACTTAGGTGGCATGAAGACCTACATATTTGTTCATGTTTTATCTATGAATTCTCTCTTTTCAAGGGCTTGAAGGATCTGGCCACATTGCATGCACAGCCAATAGGCAGAGAGTGACGGATGCTTTGCTCAACTCAGTCTTACCTTTGTATACAGTCCAAGATCTCAGCCCAGGGAGTAATGCCACCCACAATGAGATATATATTTCCAGCTCAATTTACTGTATAACCTGATCTCTCATAAGCATGTCCAGAACTAAATAATCCTTCATGGATATGTCTAGAGACATATCTCCCAAGTGATTCCAGATTCTTTCAACTTGGAGATGAGCACTAGCCATCATACCTCCCTGTCTGTTTTTTGTTTTTTGTTTTAAAGATAACTCACTAAGTTCAATTGGAGCTTAATTAAACTAGTATATGCATACATAGGTGCAGGATTATTTACTAGGTCATAGGCAACTTAACAATGACTATATCCCCGAAGGACAATGATTCTTCCTTCCTCAATAGCATTAACTACCAATAGCTTCTCAACTAGAGTTGGGTCCTCATGAGTTCCTCTCCCGATCTGTGCTGAAATATTGATGATATCCACATTGTCCAGGCCTTGTGTTGGTTTTGTGAGTCCTTGAGTGCCATGGCCATGTTATGTGCGGAAGAGAAGGCTTTGTAGCACTTTTCTCCATCCTCCATCTCTAACTTCTTTCCAACTCTTTTCCCATGGTTTCTCTGTCTTCACGGTCTTACATGAGCAATCCTATTTCATAGTTTGACAGAAAGGCACTAGTGCCCTTTATCCTCAGGGTCCAGAGTCCATTGAAAGAAAAAGCCTAAGGACTTGGGGTTCGTACTCCTTGATTCGCTCCTTAGAATTGTTTGGGCTTCTGAGGATAAATGATACAGGTCTCATCTCCCATTGTATCTCCAGGATTTCTACAAAATGAAGCCTGTCACAGGGTAGGCAGCTCTAGGGACTTAAAAAATGGGATTGTTTGATAGCTTGCCTGTTTGACCCCAAGAGGTACTTAGAGGAGAAAACGGAGGCTGGAGGAGCAGCTCATGGCCTCTCACATGGGGTACAATACTGTCTTTGTTTCCCAAAGCAATACCTTCCTCTTCCAATAAGGAACCTTCAAGTCAGCCACATATCAACACATATCAACACCTCCTACAATAAAGGCAATTAGCTAATGTTAGTCCTGGGCTAATGTTTACTGGGCCATCATGGCTATTTATATCTTTCTTTGCATCCTTGGGACTGTCCCAGTGTAGACAGTGTGTTATTAGTCATGTGTCTCACAGGTACAGAACACTAATGTTCTTGACTACCCCAGTTGAAACCCAGCCTCTTTTGCTGATCCTATGCTCTGACATGTGACCTCTACCCACTCTACTCCAGTTTCCTCATCTATTCCTTGTGATGTTACTAGCACTGTGTAGCTTAGGAGGGCTACATATGCTTAATATACCAAGTAGAAATAAGAGCCATTTTAGTTATGAACAATTGAGGTTATTGTATTGATTTATTGGCTGCTTTAAGTTTCATAAGTGCATTAATATTCTTTCTTACACATAAGAGTTCTGGAATGTGGGGGAGAAATGCACATTCTTTTCTCCCATTATATAGAATGGGAAACTGAGATTAAGAAGAAATAAATGGTATACAGATCATCAAATTGTCAACAACATATAGCCCAGGAAGTCCCCAACACACTGTCTATGATTAACTTTCAAGTCTATGTTATAAAGAATTTTACTATTACTTGAAGGATGTTTTAGCCCAGACCAGGATTTCTCAAGTGTGGAACCTGAGACCCCTGCAGCCATGTTTCAGTTTCTATTTAAGGTAGACTGAGAGATGATGTGTTTCCATTTACTTTTAAGACATTGAAAAGAGTAACTTTTAAAGTTTTACATTTAAGGTTAAACTTTCATTGGATGTATCAGAATGCCTACACAGATGTTGAGAAACCCTGATTGGAGGCCAAGGCCTGGGTGGTATCAGGGCCAGTGCTAGTGATACAGTCTTGCATGCACGCCCTCTCAGCACACCATGTACTTCCGGGTCAGCTGGGTGAACATCCACTTTAGTGTGTTTGTCCTTAGTCCTACGTTCTTTAAACACACCAAGATAAATTATTTACTAAGACATAAGGCATAAAGAAAGCTCATGCTGAAGCAAGTTTATGTGAACAAAGGTGATGATCGCTCTGCAAAGTGGCCTCCTACTGCTGCTGACCAAACCCTCTTATGTTTATCTTTTCAGAATTCTCACTAGGAAGTGTGCTGTATTGCAAAAAGCCAATGTTGAAAAAAGAGAAAGAACATATAGAATATTCAGTGATCTGATTTGGCCTATTTTAGAGGAAATACTAATGTATTATGGGATAAATTGTGTTCTCCAAAATTCTTACACTGAAATTCTAACTCTTAGTCTCTAGGAATGTGACTGACCCTATTTGGAAGTAGGGTCTTTGAAGTAGTCATTTAAACGAGGGCGCGGAGGGTATGGCTTTTACTGGGTAAACATTAGATGCAAATTCAAATTCCAAGGACTCATCTAAAAGCCAAGTAATGTATCGTGTGTCTATAACCCCACTATTCTAGTAGTGAGATGGAGAGAGAAAGGAAATCTTCTGAAAGCTTGGGACCAGTTAGCCTGGCATACTTAGAAATAAACAACAGAAGAGAGAGAGACCTGGTCTCAAGTTATGTGGAAGGTAAAGACCAACCTCAGAGATTGTACTCTGGTTTCACACATTCACTGTAACCAGCATATCCCCACATTCACACACGGAGATGTGCACACATCATGCACACTCACACCACACACAGATGTGCACACATCATATACACATACACAGTGTAAATATACAAAGTGCATAATTTAAAAAATAGGCAAGGTGAGACTGAGGGTGGGCATCAATTCATCATGATGGGCACCTCACAAAAAGAAGAGGCTTTCGTGCAGGCAGTGGAGAAAGACATAGATAGAAGCTGAATCTCTGCAAGGCCAAGGGAACTGAGCCACCTGCTGACACCTTGATTTTAAAATTGCTGCCTCCAGACTGAGAGACCATACAGTTCTGCTGTTTCAGGGACTCGGTCTGTGAACCTTTCTTGTGGCAGCCATAGGAAACTCAAATTATAAAATCAGGTGACATCTGCTGCATCCCAGGCATTTAGACACAGTTTTACAATATTGCTCACTGAAATGTCTTATTTTTTAGAATTATCTTCTTATAGCACAATTCAGAACATTTCGGGAAACAAGGAACATCTTGTCTGTGTTACACAGATAGTGAGGATGATCAAAGGCTGGATTAAAATCCAGCATGTCCAATCCTACTCACCATGCTAGCCAGGCATACAGCTGACAACAACATTTATACATCCCATCATTTGCAAAGAAGTGTTTGTGAACTTCAACCTTAAAACGTCTCTCTAATGTTTCCATTATAAAAATACAAAAATAATCCCTGGAAATTAGTTACTAAAAAAAATATGCAAAAGTATTCTAGCATGTAGGCATACATGTAGACAGAACATTGTGTACATAATAAATAAATTTTTTTAGAAAAGCAAAAGTATTCTAAATAGCCAAGGAGAACACTTTGCATAGAATAAAGTTAAGTATCAATTTGCATCTTAATGTACATTTGTGACTCAAATCCTCTTATACGAATAAGCTTCAATTGAAAAATTGGAAAGGAGAAAAATAAATAATTAGGAATTATACATATGATTATAATGTCATAACGTAATGTATTGAACTAAAAATAAGTCGTGTTGTAGAAACAAAACTTACACATTATGCCATACCATACCCAAATAAAATTAATTCACTCATTCATTCATTTATTCCACGAACACTCTTAGATTTACCTACATCCCAAGCAATAGACTAAGTACAAGAGAGAAAAGATCACAGAAAAGATATGGGTCCTGTCTTTGTGGAGAACAAAATACCCAAGTGAGTAGAGCAGTTCAGTCCCTGTAAGTCACCTGAAGTTCCCCAGATGGAAGGGGTCATTTCTCTAGATAGGGTTATCAGAAGAATCTTGGCAACATTTAAGCTAAGGTGTAAAAGAACAGAGGAAACTGAGTTGCAGGTAAGAGTGTATGAGGTAGAGATTTGGGGGCTTCTGAGTCCTGGAAATAAGAAGGACAGAAAAGCTTACAGAAAAGAGATAAATGGTGAGCCCCATGCAGGACCTGAGGCTCCTTGCCAGGCAAAGCCATGAGGGTGCTAAATGGGAGTGAGGGGTGACTTAGCCTGGCCTGTGTTGAGAAGGCACTTCTGGGGTGGTGTGGTAGTGACGGCAGGAAGCTAAGCACTGGTAGACAACCCAGGAAAAGACTCTTGCCACATTCCAAGGGTCAGTGAGTTTACCACAGGCATGTCAATAGAGATAAAAAGGAGATCCATTTGAGATATCTTACCAGGAGAACTGACAGAAGTTGTTAGTAAAACACACAAGGGTGGAGACGGTCACGGAAGAAAGGCAAAGCTCAGCTGTGACTCCTAAAGCTCTGGGGAAGACAGGAGGTCCCATTTCCTGAGATGGAGTGAATGTTTGTCAGGGAGTGAGGAATATGTATGTGTGTGTGTGTATGTAGGTATGTGAGTATGTGGAGGTATAAGTGTGTTTTAGAGTGTGTGTAGATATGTATATAGATATGTTTGTGTGAGTGTGTAGGTGTGTATATATGTATAGTTGAGTGTAAGCGTGAGTGTGTGTGAAGGTGGTAGCTACAGAAAGAGTTTCCTCTACAGATCCCTGAACACATCAAGTCTCAGTTTGTTTGTTTTTTTTTCCATTTTTCTGCTCTGCTACTACCCTCCATACCATCCCACCCTCCACACTGTCACAAAAAGACAATTGCACTTCCTGTCTCATCTGTGTTTAACATCAGAAAATTAAATGGAAAGAAGATGATGGTAAAACCTGTATCTTCAAAAAGAAAAATTTCCTAAACTTCTCAAGAATCTTACCTCAAACTTCCTCGGCTAAATTTCTGGCCCAAAAGATGTTGCCTGAAGTTAAATCAATTAAACCCTGACTCAAACCAGAGCTCTCTGATGTAAAAATGTGGGATAGATTTCTGACAGACTATCACTGAATCGGCTTGGACAATACATACTTTACTGGATTTGGATCTCAAGTCTTCCTGACTAAAACAAGTCCATGATAGGTGGCACTCTGACTAGAAATCTGATTGGCCAGTTTCCTATCTTTGATCTCCCAGTCACATTCCAACTGCACCCTCCGTCACAGAATGTTTTTGGTTTCATATGATGGTGCTGTGTAGAAGCATCATATTGTGTTCGATGGTATTGCTATGGTCACGTCAGATGTCCTGAAGGGACAGACTAATAAGTGGGATGCTGCCCCTTTTTTCTTACACATTGTAGGTGAGTGAGTCCCTAGCTCTGGGGCAGTCTCCTAAACTTAGTCCCCAGGAAGCTTTAAATAACCCAGGAGTCTCTGGTAGGGTGCTGGGACTTTAGCCTCCATGTGTTATGGAATGCCTCAAATCTGAACCTTCTCTCCCCCACAGAAAGCAAAGATTCCTATAGACACCACCACATCACTGCTATACAGCCACAGATACTGAGACCCAGTGAGGAAGCATTTGATACATTTTCAGCATTAGTGACAGCTACTTTATTTAAGAGGAGGCCATGTTCACTTTCTTTTTTCCCCTAAAAGAAAAATTCAGACTGGATATAAATCAGACTTTTCAGTATGCTCAACATAACAATAACAAAAACAGCCCACATTGAGGGCAATTCGTGGTCTCTGAGGAAAACTTTAGCCAATGATAAAGAGAAAGGGGAAGTAGAGTCAAGAAAGGAAAGGAGGGATTCTCCCTGTGTTAAATTACAGTCACTCTTCTTCTGGACAGAAGCCAACACGTGACTGAGCGTCGAGTCACCCTAGTGAAAACAAGGACATAGAAATCTGCACAAACCACACCCAGGCTCACCCCTGAGATTTGCTGGACATCTCAAGCACTTGGAGTTCGGCATAGCCCAGGCTCGTGTGTGGGAAATTTTTCCTAAAAGTACGTCTGGATGCCCCTGTGTTGACTCTGCTTCCCCAGGATGAATATCCAGGCAATTCTTTTGCTTGGAGTCATCATTTCATACATGGTAGACATCTTCTCACCTTCATATGGTGAAATATCCGAACATCATGTTCACACAGAGTTTTGAAAGCAGGTGTCCATCACTTCCTTTCTCAGTGTTGGGGGCTGTGACAGGATGTGAGGGGGCTGTGCCATGCGTGGGACACGCAGTCCTTGGTCATTGAAAAGCAAAGCCTGGGGAGTAGAGGGGGGCAGAAGTTAGCTGTACCGTTTGAAAGGATGTAAAGGGGTTAAACATGTCCTTATGGTCCCAGAGAAGTGGAGCTAAGCCCAAAGGCTCATACAAGAGAGGTTTTGTCTTTTCTGAGGAGCCAGGAAGACGGTGAGCTGCCTCTCTTAGACCACCATGACGAATCTTCCTTGGTTATTTGTAATAACACGTTTTTGGAAACAAAAATGAATGAAATTGTTTTAGAACAGAATAATGGGATTCTAAGATTTTTAATGTTCCTTTAAGTCTTGTGTACTTGCTATACTAATGCTCAGAGCATTGCTGGGCTATAAGAAGTACTCCAGGGTGCAGAGAAGAGATTAAGCCTATAAAATGTTTGTGTGGGATCAGACTGTGTTCCTGTTCATAGGCTGGCATCTTGGAGCCCATTCCTATAGAGGAACACCCTGCCCAGCACTGATTTTGGGATGAGTGAATCAGATGTGCCTGGAGTGGATGTGCTGCTCTGGGCTGGCCCACCTTGGGACTTCTCGCCCTTTTGGGGGAGGGGATGGGTGGATGGAGAGGGGTGAAGCTGAAAGGGATTGGAAGGGAAGAGGGGAGGGTCAAAACCGGGATACATTGATGGAGATGCCATTTTTTTAATGAAAAAAAATATATATAAAAGAAAGTGTAAAGATCGGAGATTGATTCTCAGAATTCACATAGAACAGATGTGTCACACCCAGTTCTAATGCCAGCCATGGCCAATGGAGAGGTGGGTCCCTGCGTTTTCCTAGTCTGTGGTGAATTACAAGCTGGGCAGAGGTGCTGCCTCATAAAATAAAAATAAAAATAAAAGCAAATGGTACCTGAGTCACAATGCTGCCATTGTTCTCTATCCTACACACACACACACACACACACACACACACACACACACACATTCACACACACCCCTGCACACATAAATACTCAGGCTCGTGTAGATATGTATGCACAAACCCACAAAAGAATCCCTCTGTGATTACTTGCTGAAGACATGAGTAGATGTTTGGATGAAGAACTGGCACAGCTTCAGCAGTGCTGAGCATCAACACAACACTGAAAAAATCAGGATGAATAGAAAATCTGGAATACACTAAGTGTCACTGGCTGTCCTTTCTCTGAGCAGGGGCCATGCTTTCCAGGCTCCAGTCACAACTGCTCCTCTCCCACATAATTTGGCCTTGGCTCTTCCAGATGAAAATGTTTAGTCAATGACAGACTCTAAACCTGATTAGGCTTAAATGGTACTGTAGTCTCTGTTTGCTTTAGTGTGCTGAGCCAGAGTTAAGTACAACCATGTCCATTGCAGAACTATCTTGAGAGGGTCCTGAGTATGAATTAATCATAAGGCCAATGCAGCTCCTTTGTCCAATCACTGTCATTGAGGGTCTTGTAATCACCAGCTGTATGCATTCAGGAGGAGCAGGCTTCTCTTTGCATTAAGTACCCATGAGCTCTACTCTTGAAGCAGATGAAGGACAGACCACATGAATTCTCAGGAAAGATAGGAGAAACCAAAGGGATACCCACATTCCTGTCAGTGGCAGACTACATACACAGCTTCTGGGGGTGATCAGAATTAGTCAATAGCCAGACCTACGGAGGAAGTACAGGAAAGGGGAACATGGGTTGATTAAGCAACACTATTTGTAGGCATTATTTCCCATACAATCTCCTCTAATGTCCCCTAAACTTGATAGTGTAGGGACTCATGTGCCCTTTTCACAGATGAAGACACTAACCATTAGTGAAATGCAATGAGGTGCTTGATATCACACCACAGAAGCAGATGAGCCAAGACACAGCAACAGCTGTCTAAGTCAGGGTCAGTCATCTTACTGTGACATCACTGATAAAAGTGTTCAATATGCCTGCCTTTTTGTCATAACTTTATGTCTACAAGCTTAACTGTGCATCTTTTTAAACAGTGTTTTTTTTAAGTGTGTGTGTGTCTGTTTGTCTGTCTGTATGACTGTATGCATTATGGAGACCAGAAGACAGCTTTGTGGAGTTGGTTCTTTCCAGAGGGTTTTAGGAACAAACTCTGCTCATCAGGCTTACATCTTGCTCCTCTCCGAAGACATCTTTTACTCCCTCAAAACGTCTCATGGAGAAAAGGCAAAGAATGTGAAGCCAGTCATTTCCAAGTCTATTCTCCCAGCAGCTTGCGGGGTGTCTTCATGGTAGGGGACGCATGGACCCGAGTTTGTAAATGACCCCACCTATTTTCAGAAGTCCAAGTGCAGTATAACCTACTTCGGAAGATAGGTCTCCATTTCTTCATTTTTCTGAGAATTGATAACTCTGGATCTGTGAAGCAAGCTCATGCCAGCTGCAAATATTACATCAAAAATTAAAAGTAATTCCTCTTAGTGGGGAGATGAGCTATGACCCAGACCCACATTTACTAGTCTTGTGATCTGAGACAGGAAACTCCCCTTTGTAGCCAATTTCCTCAGATGGCAAATGAGATTGGAGTAGAGGTTGCAGCCACCTTGAAGGGCTGTCATGAGACAAGTGAAGAAACCACACAAGACACACTGTCCTGTGTAAAGGGCTGGTCATACGATGTTCAAGTGATGCTAGTCATTATTATTTGTTTAGTATCCTTCTGTGGGAACTAAGCCACCTTTGATCTGAGGTTAGAAGAAAAAGCCACTGGTTGTGACTTACATCAATAGTGCCAGCGCTTCACAGGCTGGAGGCAGGAATATCGCAAGTTTGAGGCCAGCCTGAGCTACACAGACAGACCATCTTTAAAGGGTACAAATAAGCAAACAGAAGCATCGGGGATGGAAGTAGAAAGAGTGAACAGCAAAGGAGAAGGTGAAGAAAAAGTTAGTAAAAAGAAATCCATTAAAAGAATGCTTTGAATAATTTTTCCTGCAATTCACTTTTTTTAAAAACTTTACATCGTGTCATATGAAAATGGGAGTTCCAAGCTGGGTCTCAAGATTCCTAATCAACCCCAAATCAGCATCCTAAAACAACTGTCCCCTTTATCAATTTGCTACAGCTACATTGTGTCTCAAAAAAAAAGTTAAACCTACTTACAGAAACTGAAGAAAGGAAATTTATGTCTAGTGGCCTCCAGTTCTTCTTGGTGTATCAGCTGTTGTTCCACAAGATTTCAGTTTCTTTCTTGCAAAGAGTACAGAGTAGTAAACACAAAACACAAGTAGAGCTGCCTCTGCCTAGAAGGCAAGGAGCAGGAGCAGAAAAGGAGATGATGGGAAGGCCAAGCCCTCTCTCTCTTTGTCCCTGATAGGTAATAGAGTGTAAAAATAAAGGTTTTAAGAAGGAATTTTGAAGTATCTGGGGGCCTAAGGAATCTTGAAGATTGCATAAGGGTGGAACTACATCTCACAGGAATATCGGGAAGATTCTAGATTCTGAGACTATAGTGAAGGACAGCCACCAGGAAGAGGAAATGAAGAGGATGTCCACCTCTGGTCTTGGGTCATTTCCTAAAAGATGTGAGCCAATTAGTAAATCTTCTCAGCTCTTGCCTGACAGCTTCCTAAAAGTGCTTTGAAAACCAATAGACTCTAGCAGGGAATGGTGGTGCCCATCTGTGACCTCAGCATTTGAGATCCTAAGGAGAAAAAGTCACCACAAACTTAAGATCATCCTGCATTACCTAGAGAGTTCAAGATCTGACTGTGCTACATTCACACATTTTGAGACCCTGTCTCAAAAGCAAAAAAAAAAAAAAAAAAAAGAGAGAGAGAAAAAGCAAACAAACAAAATATCCCACTTATAGATAAAGTAAACAGTAAACATAGTAAATATGAATGGTTTACTATGTTTAAAGCTTAAAATATATAAGCCAATATTTAAATTGTAAGTTATTATTAATAATAAATTTACTCCTATAATATGTCCATTTGCTCTACTGATATGATGCCACACTTATCTTTAATACACAGTTCTTTATCATAAATTGCACATGGGCAAGCCCTCAGAAATGCTCAGATAATATCTTTTATTTCAAAACTTCAAAAAGCTCTTTGTCATAATATTTTGTTTTCCATAATTAAAAACTATAGGATTATTTATAGTTGCCTTTGGGAGAGATGTTAAGATATTTGTTGCTTCTGACTTCCTTAAAGAAAGGTTGACTGAATGAGTAGCTATGGTACTGAAGAGCCTGCCCTGAATATCATTTTTGTGAATATCATTTTTGCCCACTGGATTGTGGTATGACAGGGTCCAAAGAGGAGATGTGATTTGGAAATCCATTTCTGAGACCGTCAAACAGAGGAAATCCCTTAGTCAAAGGGTAGGAAGTAGAGACCGAGATCAAAATACAGTATCATTACCACTTCCTTGGGAGGAGTCTCCAAAGAGATCTAAGGGGTGTTACCGGGAGAGGCAGAGTGATGGGAAACAGTTGGGTGGGCAAAGCGCTTGTTGTAAAAGCACAGGGACCCAAGTTCAGAAACTATTCTAAAACAAAACAAAACCGCAGTCTGTGGTGTGTGGCTATAATCCCAGGGGTGGGTGGTGGATCCAGGAAGATGCTGGAGTCTGTGGTGTGTGGCTATAATCCCAGGGGTGGGTGGTGGATCCAGGAAGATGCTGGAGTCTGTGGTGTGTGCCTGTAATCCCAGGGGTGGGTGGTGGACACAGGAAGATGCGTGACGTTTGCTGGCCATCCAGCCTGCCTAGCCTACTTGGCATGTTCCATGCCAATGAGAGATCCTGTCTAGATTTTTTTTAAAAAAAGGTGAACAATGCCTGAAGAATAATACTTAAAGTTGTCCTCTGACACTCCCCAGCCCCCAACACACACACATGAGCATTTACAGAGAGAAGAAAATGAAGTAGGATGCTGGCAGATGAAGGAAGAAGAACTTCACAGCCATGCAATGCAGGAGCTCAGATCCAGACTTTAAAGGCTGGGCTGGCAGCTTACCCCAGAGTTTGGAGAGCCATATGCAAAACTGGTTATAGGGGACCGGAAGGGACAGTTCTTAAATGGACACCTAATCTGAAGACCATTCCCCTCCTCCTCCTTTCTGCACAATCCCCTTCACTCGCTGCCCTCTGGGTTTCCCAGACCTTCCCCAGATCCTTTCTCTGTCACCTAAGCTTGACTCTGCTCTGCCTGTTAATCCTGCACAAAAAGCCACTTGGAGTCATGTGCCGGTTACCCATGAGAGTGGCTACAGAGGAGAGTAAAGGTCAAGGGAGACTCAGTGCATTGCTCAGCAACCTCTTCTGAGTCTCTTATGTGTAAGGAAGTGAGGAAGGAAGAGAAGTAGCCCGTTGTCAGTGCTAGTTGCTGATGATGGTGGCTTTAGGACCCTACTGGTCTTGTTATTATTTAAATCTCCTACAGAAAACTCAAATGTCAGCTGTTAGCACTATCATCTCCATCATCATCATCATCATTTCCATCATCATCATCACATAGTTGGCATTTACTGAGAACATATATACTTGGTAATATTTTAACTTTTAACCACTTCTACATTTAAACCCTCATAATAACCACTATATAAGGGCCATGCCATCATTCCCATTTTACAGAAGGTGTGATGGACCAATTTTAGGTTGTTTGCTCAGATACTGCGTGTGAGCCCAAATCCATTCTGACTCCAGAGCTCACATGCAGTCCTAGTATATGTTTCTTCTCATAAAATGAAAGTGGGCGGGCTGACAGGATAGTTTAGTGGGTCATTAAAACCTGAGTTGGGATCTTCAGAACCTATATATAAAGTATGATGGTCTACGGTTATAATACTGGACCTCACTGGCCGGCTAGTCTTGCTGAATCACTGAGCTATGGGTTCAGTAAGTGACCCCATCTCAAAATAAGGGAAGTAGGGAAGTAATAGATAAATATGCCTACAGTCAGCCTCTGAGGTCCACAGGCAAGAATACATGCATTCACATGCTTACAAATGGTTTTTTAATATTTGGTTTGCATTTGCTTCCTTCAAAAAAGTTTTCTAATTTACTGTAATATTCATTAAAACTGGGTCCCCCACAATATTATTATTTTAGCAATTTTAGATATGTTCTCTATTCACTTTTGAAACAGAATCTCTATATTTGGAGAGAAAGAACCAGAAAGGAAGGACCTTTTGATTTCCCGAATATAAAACATGTGCTTTATTTTACTTGGAGAGAAGGAAAACTCTCATAAACTCAGATGTAGATGCCGTGGTCCATCTTATTAAGTTCTGCTCTGTAATATAAATGGAATGTATGCTTAGACTGACTATATTCTAGAGAAAACTATATAGCCCTTAATATGGAGGGGAGAAGCTTAGTTCAGACAGTCATTTGAGACCAGCATTTAGAGGTCTGAGCTCACACTCTGTTTCATGGTAGGCCTTTATTTCCTTTGAAGGAAATGAACTACACTGTGGTTCACTCTGTGCTGAGAAGACAGCAGACCAGAACTATGGGGGGGGAGGACTGGAGATGCCGGGGTGGGAAAGGCCTGGACTTTGGATGGCTGAGCAAGGGCCTGAGGTGGGTCACAGAACTCAGAAGCCAGGGTGTGGCCCATGATGTTAACTATAGCGCTGCTGGTCTCCGTTTTCACACAATCCCCTGTGTGCTCACCTTAAACTCTTAGGCCTGTCTAAGTATGCTTTGGTCATTTGGAAAACAAGTCAGTTCTCAAACAGGAGCCAAACATGGCCACCAAGGCTCTGGAGAAACATGGAGATTGGAGGAAGGTTGGGGATGATGAGAAGGATGTCAGTAAGTCTCTGGAGTGCCCAGTAAAAGGGAGGAAGATATATCTCTATTGAGGGAGGGAGAGGCTGGGACTTTGGTATTTTGAATGATAAAGAGAATTTAATCTCAGATCAAAGGAGTCTGGGGATAAATCTTAAAAGAACTTATGAAAAAAAATGCAAGGAACCAACCTGCTATGTAGTGGAAACTACCATGTTTCATTCCCGGATGGAGATTTCTCAAAACTAAAAAACAGACTTCTTATAAAGAAAGAAAATTCTGATGGATATGTGATGTTCAATCTTATAAAACAGTACCAAATTGTATAAAAATATAAATCTGAATAAAATGTCTTATAGTTCTTATGCACAAGACAACTCCTAACCAATTTCAAGTCAATAACTATAAAATGGTAAAGGTAATTTAAAAATAGCATTTTCATACACCTATTGTGTTATTTTATAAAGCTAGATATTCAAAATGAGGGTAAGGAGTAGAAACAAAGATTCTGTTCTTGCTCAATATTTAACGGTCCCCTCATCTTCGCCTGATGGAGCTATGCGGTGAATGCATACAAGGATGGTGTAAACTGAAAAATCCCAGGGCTTTGCCTTCTCGTTCAGAGTAATCAGGCTTCAAGTTTAAAGAAAATGTTTTTCCAGTTTGCAAATCTCAAATGCCACTTTCCATGATCTACGCACTCGATAGCCATGCAAACCGCCTTATAGGCTCAGAGATGAGGCTACCCTTGTGGAATTTCTAAAACCTGCATTTCATGAGAATGGAATACAGTGTACAGCGGTGTGAATCAGAAACAGAACATTTTCCATTGTGCGTTTCCTCCTCACTTACTACAAGCGGGCATGAACAAAGAAGCAGTCTGGGATATACATAACCGTTCTCTATCTCCATCAATGCGAATATTCTCTTCCCAGCTCAGCACTGGCTCAGCATGCCTGGTAGCATCATGAGCTGGCTCACTCCTCACCTGCTCCCTCTGCCTTCCTTTTTTCCACGACAAAAGAATCTTGCTGGGATGCTCCAGTTAGAGACTCTATCCTGCTGTTTTTCCTCTATGGATGCAAAAAAAGCATAAACCAGAAGAAGCACTGAAATTAGGTGCCACTATTTCCTTGTGATGGGCTCATCCAGATAACCAATTACAAGTTTGATTTTTTTTTTTTTTTTAATGAGTATTGTCAGAATGATAACTTTTCAAATCCACTTCTGAACAGAATGCAGAGATCCTCAGGGTGGCATCACTTACACAAGTTTAAGAACCAGGGGAGATCTGAGGCTTTTGAGGCTATACCCTTAAGAACAGGATAGTAAAACCATTACATGTGTGAATCTTAGCCACTGGCACTGTAGCATATGACCAAGCCAGCCAGAATCCCAGACTGGAGGAAAAGGATTCCGAAGGTCCAGCTCCATCTAAGAACTCTTGGCCTTTGATAGTTTCTGGGGCTGGGAGAGTCAGTTTCCTTCAGGGATGAGGGTGCTGAGACCCAGTAGATGCTCCCACATACATGCACATACAAGTGCCTCTAAGTGTGTATCAAATGTTTATGAAGAAAAAAGATCCAGGGGTAGAGGCATATACCTTTAATCCTAGCACTCTGGAGGTGGAGGCAGGCAGATCCCTAAGAGTTCAAGGCTAGCCAGCTCTACATATTGAGACCTGGTTTCAAAGACAAAGAGAACTTGACATTGAGAAGACAAAGTGAAGGTTGGGAAATAAAGGTATGCATTGGAGGGGAGGAAATGGGGTGTGGATCTGATCCAAACATATTATGTGTATATGAGAATATTAAACAAAATACTTAAAAACAAAGCAAGAGAAAATAAAAAGTACTAAAGAAAAAGAAAACACTTAAAATTCCTAAACCACTGGCTGGCCCTTACTTGCTGCTCATAATCACCAATCACCTCTTCTTCCTCCATTTCCAGTTTTCTGACATATAGATATCAACAATCCTGATCTCCAAAGAGAAAGTTGAGGGACTCCACTGGAGATTCCTCTTTGATACTGGGATTCTCTGGGTGACCTGAGATGCACTCTCATGTCCGTCCTATCCAGTGACTCTGAGTTCTGTTTTCTTCCTTCCTTCTCATCCCCTCTGTCCTTAGTTGGAGACCTTGCCTCCTGACCAGACATTTGACAATGGCTTCATCCGGAGGTCTCTGCACCACCTCTGCCGACCTCGACTAGGCAGAGACTTCTGCTTTAAGTTTTAATCAGCATCAAATCTACAAAGTTTCCATAGTGGAAACCACTGCATGCTCCAGTGTTGCTACAGTGTCAACAAAATGGATCTGAATGCGTTTGTAGCCTTGCAACTACTAAACTAAACAAAGCCAGATTCTAAAGGCTTGAATTACAACCTAATATGGAAATTACAAGTCAATTCTCACCTTATCAGTCTGGAGGAATAATCTACAAGAGGAGTAGTCATCTTTTTATCCTAATTGAGGCTTCTATTGCTGCGATAAACACCATGCCCAAGAGCAACTAGGGGAAGAAAGGGCTATTTCACCTTACAGCATACAGTCCACAGTGCAGGAACTCAAAGCAGGAACCTGAAGGCAGGAACTGCTGTAGAGACCATGAAGGGGTGCTGCTTACTGGCTTGCTTCAGCCTGCTTGTTTTTACCCCCCAGGACCACCTGCCCAAGAGCAGCACACTCAACAATGGGCTTGTTTTGCCTACATCAACCGTTAACCAATAAAACTCCCCCTCAGACTTGCCTTTTGGCCAATCTGGTGGAAACAATTTCTCAATTGTAGTTCCCTATTCCTAAAGGACGCTGCCGTCTGCTAAGGTGACAAAACCAACCAGCACACTTTTCAACCATCTATGGGATTAGAAATCATTGTTTTTCCTCAATTTAAAAAAAAATAGAAAAATTTAGAATCTGTAAGAAATACTTTAATTTTGTTACATGACTTGGTAGGGCTGCCATCATATGAAGTTCTAACTTCTTTATCTGTGTCTTGCTGTAGTTATGGTGGCTTTAAAGGGTGTCCTTTTGTACTTTAACTCTCCTTGTCTCACACTCTCCTGCTTCGTTGCTTTACTGGTGAGCTTTGATTAGATGCCAAACATTATGACTTTATCTGATTTGGTGCTGGATATTTGTGTCTTCCTGAAAAGATTATGGGGCTCTGCTGTAGGTTAGCATACAGGGGGTCTTTTGTTTTGTTTTGTTTTTTATGACTTGGGGCCTGTAGAGATGATGGGTAAAGTTTTTACCACGCCAGTGTGTGGACTAGAATTCAGATTACAAGCATCCACATTAATGCTGGAGAGGGGAGGCAGTCTATTTGTAATCCCAGAATCCCAGTATGGGAATTCCTGGAGTCAGCAGACTGGCTTGACTATCTGAATCAGCAAGCTCTGGAAGAGATACAGCCTCAATAAGTGAATGAGGGGAGTAATAAAGGAATAAGTCTGATGTCAACCTCTGGTCTCCATGTGGACACCTACATGCATATGCATCTGTGCATACATGTACATGGACACACATTCAAACAAGCATACACACCTGTAGGCATATACGTGTAGATAAATACTTTATTTCTTTTCAGATTATTTTCCAAAGATTTGTTAGTAGGTAAGAGCAACACATAGTCTATGATCGTTTTAAAGATCTTCTGAGTGCCTTGTAAATTACAGTTCTCCAGTGTGGCTGCTAGAAATGGGCTGCTCTGATGTGCATGATATGAGCATTGTTCCTTCTACTCATTTAGAGTCTTCTCACACGTGAGTATTGACCAATGTTCTTCCTGGAAAAGAGGGATTCTCTTCTTTTCTCTCCAGTATTCTGCTACTTGGATTTTCCCAGACTCTCAGTTCTGTCTCCTCAGCTTCGAGGATCCATTGGGCTCTTCCTGGGTTCCCCTCAGGTCAAGCTGGATCAGCAAGAAGATCTTGTTCAATTACAACAATTCAGCCTCCTAGAGAGGTCGGCTCTTTTATCCATGAATCAAATAACATGTGTTACTGTTTAAATGTGAAAAAAAAAAAATCTCCCACAGACTCATCTGCTTCAACACTTGGTCCCAAGCTGGTAGCTGTTCAGGGAGACTATGGAATCTTTGAGACATGGGTCCATCTGGCTGACTTAAGCCATTGTGAGTGGAACTTGAAAGTCATAAACGAGACCTGCTTCCAGTCCCATTTTCTGTTTCCTGATGGATTTGCCAAGATGTAAGTGGCTGTGACCACAGGCTTCCTCTGCTGTGAGTAAGGCCACCTCCCCTCCATGTACCGCCACGATGGACTGGACTCTCTAAAACTGTGAGCCAAATGAAATTCTCCCTCCCTCCTATAAGGTATTTTGTTAAAGCAAGTGGAAAAATAACAAATACAATAAAGTAAGTAATTCAAAGGTGTCTCGGGATGAAGTGAGTTATTTAAACATACAAGAAAACACAAATAGAGATAGGCAAAGAAACATTGAGATATAGACAAAAGTAGTTAAATGAAAAATTACCTGAGTAGAGTGCTGGTAACAAACCAAAAATGTATCTGTATAAGATAGCACTCAAGTGGTTCTGGGGACCAATTCCTGGCACTTGAATGGGTTCAGAATCCATCAAAGAGTGCTCACTTTGGTAGGGCCTTTGGCAACTGATGCTTTTCACAGCAAGCACACTGAAAGCAGAGTCACAGCAATAGGTATCTCAGATGGGACACTGAAGTTATCATTCTTAGAGATGTATTTCATCTTCCAGGTGAAAAAGTTTGGAGAGATAAACTGCTTCATCTGCATATGAACACTGTTGTCAAGGGGGCTCTCGGGCAGGTAGTGACAGGCAGTGAGGTCATTCATTGTCGAAGCCAATCATTTGACTCATATACAAAAAGTAGAAGATTCAGGTTAAGACTAGAGTTGTCAAAGCATAGGTCCATTCATCATGATGAAAATGTCAGTTTACTGAGATTTTCAAGAACTGTAACACAACAGAACATCCTGTCTGCCCCTTGGGTGCTGTCTGGAAGCTCTCGGTGGTGAAGACTCATCTCCCGGAGTTCACTGTCTATTACCTAATATTCAAGATTCCAAAAATAATACCTAATGTGTCAGCAAGTCTTGTTTTCTTGTTTTCTTGATGCTGTGGTGGGCTTGGTTTTTCATGGCAGGGTTTCTCTGTATATTCCAGGCTGTCCTGCAACTCTCTGAAATTCTTTTTGTAGACCAGGCTGGCCTTGAACTCACAAAAATCCACCTACCTCTGCTTCCCAAGTGTTGGTATTAAAGGCATGCACCATCAAGCCCAGCTTATCAGGCTTTTAATCAATTGTTTCAGGTAGATTGCAATTCTTTGCCAGAAGTAAAATTTCCCAAATTGTATTTTAGAGCAATTATATAAATTTGCATTCTCAACCACAACATATTTTTATACTCATCAACTCTTGGGGTTTTTTTGAATTTTGTAATTTTTTCCCCTCTTCAACAATTGAACTATTTTCCATGGGGATTTATTCTGTGTGTGTGTGTGTGTGTGTGTGTGTGTGTGTGTGTATTCCCTCCCCCCACAGACTGATCTGAAGTTATAGAAAAAAATGACAATATTTAGTCTAACAAATAATTCTTTAATTATGGAAACTCAACTAACAGATGACAGATGTGCCCAGGACCTGGGAAATTTAGCCTAGCATTCTTCACCTCTAGAATATTTCTGTTTACTTAAGTGTAGCAAAGCTGTCAACTCATTAAGGCTAATGGCTCTTTGAAATGGAAGTGAAGTCCCACACAAGTCATAGACTCTTACATGCATTTAATGTCCTGAGCAGGGAGTTACCCCAGAGATTCTTAACTAAAAATTACTACTTCAAGTTGAGAGGAAGAGCCAAGATTAACTTATGTATACACAGAGGACGTCCTAGGTCAGAGGTGCAGCATCAGCTGGCCAGGACGGACTCTTCGTGAAGCCTCCGCCCTCTCTGGGGACCACAGTTAAAAGCATTTTAATAGATTCTTTTAAAATGTCTATGTTCTTTAGAGAAAAGTGAAATATTTACTCAGCCTCATGTAAGGATTTCATTACTTCAAAATCTTGAAAGTTGCCAAGTGACTTCTTCTGGGTAAATGATGTCCTTCCTCAGTTCGTCTTAAGAAAGATTGCTTGGTATCGCCCCTAATGGCACGCTCTGTTCTTTCCCACTATGATTTGAAGAGAAAAGCATTAAAATTCTTCGCTCTACACCTGGACTCTATCAAACTTCAGAAACACCCAACACTGACTATATTAAGAGAAGGGATGGGGGAGGGAGAGAGACTTGAATAATGAGCATACTCATTAAACTTATTAAAGATATCCCTATACTCTTTATTTCATTTCTGGTATTCTATATCCACATGTCTCTTTCTGAAATAACATTTGTTTTGTGAGCCTGGTGAATGTGATGAAATGGTTCAAGATCTACATTCCACAGTTCTTTATAACAGACCAAAATAGAATTCTCGCTCATGTTAGGGTGCTCCGGGGCTGGCATCCACTCCAGCCATCTTGCAGAGGATCTCAGAAAGCAGTTAATTCCTCATTCTCAGAATGTTCTCTGTGTAGTCTCAACTCGCTTCCTCTGGGGAAAAACACGAAACTCCGTCATGAGCACACTCTCTCTCTCTCTCTCTCTCTCTCTCTCTCTCTCTCTCTCTCTCTCTCTCTCTCTCTCACACACACACACACACACACACACTCCCAACTCAATGGGAATTTGCTTCAGGAGAAACAGGGGACACTGCCATAGTCATTTATTTCTCAAAATAACATGGTCTCATTTCCTTGTGGGTCTGAGGGCTCATTGGTGAAAATTTAGCACACTTTTTCCACCAAAGAAGTCTATTTTAGAGGCTCTCCTCGAACTAGCAACATATCTTCATCACTGAATTTGAACTTACATTCACGGACTGGATTTGAAATATTTTAGAATATTTAAAGAATGGTTATTTGTACTTCTTATGTGCTTCTTCACAAACATTTGTAGCACAGGAAAAAGAAAAAGGTCATCCTCAGTGGCCCTTCCCTTGCCCTGCATACTACATTCATCCAGCCTTGTAAGTAACACAGTGAGAGGTTTTTTGTTGTTTGTTTGTTTGTTTTTGTTCTGTTTTGTTTTGTTTTTCCAGGCATGCTATATCACTCAGTGAACACAAGCCTCAAGTGAGCAGGTCCCCCTGTACTTTGGTTTGAATGTGAAGTGTCCCACATAGGTTCATAGGTTTGAACCCCGTTACTCTCCTACTAACAGCTCTGTTTGGGGGAGTCTTTAGAATCTTTAGGAGGTGAACAGTGTAGGCAACTGCAAGCAGGCCTTGATATGTATAATCTCACCAACTTTCTGTCTGCTCTTTACTTCCTGATTTGCAACTTCCCATCACCATGCATGTCATGGAGCTGCCCATTTTCCCTGCGATGATGAGTTGCAACCCCTTGGACCAGGAGCCAAAATAAACTTCTCATTTAAATGGCCTCTTAACAGGTTGTCATAACAACAAAAAAAAAAACCTAATACCCTACGTCCTGGTCCTGTCTCTCTTCGATGCCACAGAGCTGCAGATGGACCATCAGAAACATTCAACATTGGGTCACGTCTGGACTCCTGTCTCCTCCAGCCCCTAACCCTCAGACGGCCTCCTTGGGGAAGCCTATGCTGACAACACAGAACTTCCAGATTCTATTCTTTTGCTAGTCAACATCTTCTTCTTTCAGTTTTGAGCTTAGGTGAATAGTTTCATTGAATTCGAATTCATTAGTCATTTAATTGTTGGTTAAAAAAAGAAAATCAAACACTAATTCCTTACAGTGCACAGAGGCCTCTGTGAGCAACCCCACCCACCCAGGAGTTTTGTTTCTGACATTTCTTCAGTTAGACTTTGATCCAAACCCCAAAGCCCTGGGATAAGCCTCTGACATATCAAGGTTCTCCAGGGTTGTTGTGAAGACTTTTAAAAGGTGTGACTTTTACACATTTGGAAACTCTGAAAGCCTGTAAGCATCAGAACAAACTGGTTTAGGAGAATGAGAATAACTTTCCTCCTTTATTTTATGTACAGGTAAACTTCACTAATTAAAAATAAATGGTAAACAACTTTTAATTTTTTATTTTTAATATTTAATTATTAATAATATTTCTTTTACATACTCTCCACTGTTCCCCCCTCCCCTTCTCATGCTCCTCCTCCCCTCTTCTGATACAGAGAGGAAGAGATGAGTCCTGCCTCAACTCAAGGGAGACCTTAACCCTTTGAAGAGAGCATGGGAGGTGGGTTTAGGGGAGGGTAAACAACTTTTAAGGAATGAAACTCCATAGTGTAGAATGTTTTTATTGTATTTGATGTTTTACCCTTTAGATTTAGCTTATTTTAAATAATTACTTTATTTTAATTGTTTTAAATACATGCTTGTCCTGTGCAAATTAATCTTTTAACCATAACCATCGAGTTCTCTCTCTCTCTCTCTCTCTCTCTTTCAGGTAAGCTGAAAATTTGTTTGTCCTATTAACTCTACAGTTATTACAGATAATTAGTCTATTAATTATCAAAAGTACATTTAGAATAAACTTGGCAATGTTTTTATCATATGATCACAATTCTATAGTCAGAGACATTAATAACATCCAAATACTACTGTCGTATTTCAGCAGCTGTGCATGAGCACATTGTTTCTGAAACTGGAAGGAAGGACTGGGCTAGGAAGAGGTCACTTTGTACTCACTTCATCTTTCCAAATCATTTTCATGTGAATCTAGCCAGTTTTCCACAGCTTACAAAACTCCAGGATGGCTTAAGTTTCTTTCTTCCTTCATTGGCAAGACTGTAACAAACCTTCTTAAGAGATGTGCTCTCAGAAGGAAAGGAAATATCTGATCCGGGCCATTTGACATGTACCAGATGCCAAGCACCAAACAAAGGCTGCTCAGCTTTTCAAAGATTTGATACCTTAACTGTAGCCACTTGAGTAAAGTCTTGGCCCCCGGAATGGCCAAGTTAAATAAGTCCAAATCAGGGTTCCAATGAGCTCCAAATCTAGTGTTCTTAAATCCGCATGGAGTTCTGAATCTAAGAAAATAAATTTAAAATGTGTCAGACTGGGTCATGTCCAGTGGACCTGTGTACTTTGGAGAAGAAATATGTGGCTCATTGTTGCTGTGAAAACTATTTTTCTCTCCGAGTGGAACTTAAGTTTAGGGGCTACTTGGAGAGGTAGAGCCAAGAGAATTCTGGCATTCCAGTTATGATTCTTTAGGGGAGTACTTACTTGGAATTTTTGCCTCTAACAAAGAGGAGAGGAGAGAATAAATGTCTGAGGCATTGAAAATCATTGTGAAATATTAGAAGGTTGCAGAAAGGGAAACAGTTACCAGCTCTTTCATCTTATGGTGCCTGTTGCAAGCACAAAGATACAGAATTGTGAGCGTAAGGCATGGGCCAGCTTGCTCTATGTAAGGATGAGTTCCAGGCTCGTAGGAGCTGTAGAAGAAGCTCCTGTCTCAAGCAAAGGCTGAGACGGTAGAAGATAGATTTTATAAATCTGACAGGTTGGTCAGATGTGAGTTTCAGGCTTCCTTCGGACTGCTAAGGTCCGGCTAGTAAGACAGACTTGTATTTTGGGTTGGGTTTTCAGCAGCTAACTGACTAGGTACAGATAGTATCTTTTGGCTATAGGTCTTTTTCTAAGAACTACCCCCAGACAGTCATTGTGCGAAACTATGGAACACTGTGCACATACAATACAGTATGGAGCTCCTGCTCAAAAGCACACAATAACTCACTAGCATGGCCTCCTGTGAATGTGCCATAGAATGAAGTCTTGATCATACTCGCCAATCAGAGCAATCAGGCTCTCCTTAGAAATTTTAAGTTGTGATTGGAAAGTGCCTAATTAATAAAGATTGCTGCTTGAGATGAAAACAGAGGCAGCTTTAGTCCTTGAAGGTAGGTGTGTTGTGTGTCTTGTGTTTGAATAGGGAGGGATCTACCTAAGGCTGCAAAGTCTACAGGGGGAGGAAAAGGGATGACACAGAGACCAGGGAGGGGAGGAGAGATATACACATAAGCAACAGGCTGAAGGAAGAGGTCTGCCAAGGCTCCTGATGACCCTTCTCTTTCCAGAAGGAGCTCTCGCCAAAAATCCAGCTTCATATCTGTTCTACAAAACACTTTCCTCCTTAAGACAAATGTTACCAAAGCTTGTGGCAGTAAATCTCACTTAGAATATACCAATATAAGATAAATATTTATTGGTAAACAAATTAACACTCGGGATAACAGGCTACAGCTTAGGAATACACTTGAATAATTGGATGGATGAGCAATGGACGTTGATCCAGTCTCTCCAGAAGGCAGGAACAAACAGGGTTCCCCAAGATCCCAGCAGCCCCTCTTGAATGGGGCTGGCCACTCCCCCTTCAGGAGCCCGGGACCCTGGATAAGTGTCTTCTGACCTTATCAGCTGACACCTAGATCCCACCACAAAAGTTCCCTTGTATCAATGAGTTACCAACAACCTAGGAGTCCAAAGGATGATAGTTAATAAAATAGACCCCAATGGTAAAGTTGATCCTTGTTTCTGAGTATTTCTTCTTTTTGACTCATTCAAGACTCAGGTTGGTCTGTCTAGAAAGAAGTAAACCCACCCAGACTGTGTAGTATCAACTAAATTTTAATGGCCTCTGAGAGGTGGCAGAGCAAATACATAATCTACTTCATAGTTAAAATTTCTTTCTATGGGGAAGCTCTTTAAGTTCAATCTCCTCTTATGCTTCTTCTCATCTGGGTAGATCTGGAGAATAAATGGCAAGCAACCACACGCTAAATGATAACTGTGAGCCCTGAGCATGCAAAGAGGTAGGTATTCCAAGCCTACTTAGCATGACCTTCTAATTTGACAATGAGAAGCTCAAAGACAACATCTTTGAGCTCATCTTACTTGCCCTCAGGGTCAAGTATCTTCTTGTGGTGGAGCAGGGTATAGAACCCAGAAAACAGACTGTTCCAGCTTTTATCCTGGAGAAGTGCTGGAGGCAAAGCCAGTCATTTCTCAAGACATCACTTTGAACTTAGCAGTTCTATGATCTGGAAAGTACCCTACCCTGGGACGTTTTTACTGGTATGCTGTTGGCCAATGGTTAAGCAGTTTCTGGGTAATTACAAGATCAGAAACATTCAGTAAACAGCTGACTGTTTAGAATTATTTTGACTCTTTTTGCACTTGTGAGGTATAAAAAGAATCATTTTGGAGCTTCATTTGGTAGGTTTCATCACGGTATCAAGCTGGGTGTCACTCAGACTTCAGGGAAATACGTGAGGTTAAAACTGTTCTAAGCCAGGAAGGATGTGTGTGTGTTTGCTGGAGAAGGGGTATATATACTTAAGTATGTGTTAACAGTGTGCTTGTGAGTCATGGCAGGGGCCGTAGGGAATGACTTAAGGTGGAATCAGCCCCAGTTATTACCACTGAACATGATGTACATTTCAGACACAGTGTGGTGATTTAATCCTGTTAAGTCTATAGGATTTCAGTAGCATTACATTATTCAAAGAAGATGACAAGCTCCAGACAGCTAAATGTATCATTCTTCTTTTAAAGAAATAGATGGGGCCATTTAGACTCAATTAAAATTCTTTTCCTTTCAAACCAATATACATTACTGTTTTTAAAATACTTGTACTAACAAAATAAAAGAAGCAAAAATATTTAATAATATTTAGGATAATAAGATCAGAATAGGAAAGTTGTTGTTGGCTTTGTCAGGTATTCCGGCCAAGCTTCTCTTCTCGACTTTCAGAGAACAAGATGTACTATCACTTACCTCTGTTTCTTCTATTGATCTGTCTCTCCATCTACACTACCCAACTTCCCTACCAACATACACACACACACACACACACACACACACACACACACACACACACGCACGCACGCACGCACGCACGCACGCACGCACGCACGCACGCACGCACGCATACGCACACAAACCTAATCATCCTCCAGGTCTCCACTAGGGTTTACCATGTCTTAGGGACCTCAGAAGAGTCTTTAAGGCTGAGTTTGGAGCCCCTCCTTCATTCACCAATAACAGCCCCACTGTATCAGACAGCTCATGCAACATGCACAGCCACAGAACCTCGGTGGACTACACTGAGCATTTCTTTCTTCCTATCGACCTGCAGCATGGCTAAGACAGGTCCAAATACAAAACCCAATCTGTTAACCCATTTCAAGTCTTCTCTGTGACCAAGGCAAGCCACATGGCCAATCCCAGGACCAAAGACAGGGAAGTCTTCTCTGCCTCCTGGGAAGCTGTGATGGTTAATTTTGATTGTCCACTCAATTAGATTGAGAAACACATAGGAGGTTAGCAAAGATAAATGGGTATTTCTGTACAGATGTTTCCAGAAAGGATTAACTAAGAGAGCAGATCCACCCTGGTATAAGCAACACTATCCCATGGACAGAGATCCTGAGTATAATACAGGAAGGTGTGCTGGCTAGTTTTATGTCTACTTGACACAGCTAAAGTGATTGGAGAGGAAGGAACCTCAATTTAAAAAATCTCTTTTCTGAAGGGAAATGAAGGAAGAATGATGGATCTGGGGGAGAGGGGAGATGGGGGAGAGGAAACTGCAGGGTTGTTATATATAAAAAAAGGATAAATAAATAGACAAAAGACTGGAAAAAAGCAAGAATAAAGAAATAGGAGAAACATGAGTCATCATAAACTGATAATATTTTGTAATCAAAAAACAATGTTTAATAAAATCTGATCATTAAAAAAAAAATCCTTCAGAAGATGAGGCTGTTCTCAAGCCTGTGGGACATTTTCTTAATTAGTGATGGATGGGGGTGGGGGACCAACCACTGTGAGTGGCGCCATCCCTAGGCTGGTGGTCCTGGGTTCTATGAGAAAGCAGAGAGAGCAAACCATTGGGAGAAGCCAGTAAGCAGCCCCCTTCCAAGGGTCCCGCATCAGTTCCTGCCTCCAGGTTCCTTTCCTGCTGCATGCTGCAGCTCCTGCCCTGACTTCCTTTGCTGATGAACTGTGATGTAGAAGCGTAAGTGGAATAAACCCTTTCCTCCCCCAAGGTGCTTTGTTTCATCACAGCAATAGTAACCCTAACTAAGACAGACAGATAGAAGAAAAGCTTGTAGTACAACCATTCTTCCCTGCCCAGATTCCTCTCCCAACGGTATAAACTGCTCTATTTTGCTATATCCTGGATGCCACCATAGACTGGGACCTCTGAAATGGAAAGACAAAACGAGTATTTGCTGCCCTGTTTCTTTATGTATTTGGTTAGCAGATGAGAAAATCTGACCCCTACAGAGGACGTGGAAAGAGTGCACTTTTTATATAAGAGTACCAATAAGAGGAAGTGACAAAAAGAGCCTCATACTTGAGTTTAACTTATTGGCCTGAAGAGCACTGGTTACAGCGTGTGTCAATTGTCTGCATAACTTCTCCTGCTACACAATTACCTTTTTTCTTTAACTTTTATTTATTAACTGATTCCCAACTATTACTGTCATACAAACAGGGATCATACTCTTATTGTATTTTTAACTTTGGGATGTATAACATGCACTTGGAAACATCTAAATCGGTGAGGAAATGACTAATACAAAGAATTGGAGTCGTCTATGCTACTGGCCGTTTTTTTAATAATGTGTCTCTTATGCATGCTATGTTACTAAATGTTCTTACTATGTTTCATATCAATATGATATCAAAGCCAAGATGGTAAGAACTGGTATCTCCTGAGTAGAAAGAGAGGACCTGAATTGCAGTCACTTCACCTACTTTGCTCAATGCCTGATTGTTAGTGGCAGTCTCCTCCAGAAAAGTAGTACCTAACCTAGCCGAGTCATGAGATCCCACAGCATCCTGGGATACAGTGTGGCATTCTCAATACAGTTTTTGAAAAGTATTTTGGAATGCTATCTTCTGCTCCGTAATTTGATTTACAGCAAACAGGAAATGGAACACATTTCTAGCAAATACTTCTCTGATTACTTACACATGCAAATTCATGGACTAAGTTTAAAAGTGCAATTAAGCATCAAGTTCTTTTTGAGCCCAGAATTGCAGGACAAGTCAGATGCCCAGAGAAGGCATGTGGCTGACTTATTTTTGTCTATCTGTTTGCATCTCCCACTTAACGCTCTCACCGAGGGGGTGGGGAAACATACAGTGGCTCAGAAATATATCTCAGTGACTCAGGTGGGGTTCTAAAAAACAAAGTAGGTCAACAGCTTGCCAAGTTTTGTGATTTTTTTTTTTTTTTAAGAGGATGCTCTTGGTGAGAATTCTGTTTCTCTCAATGAGAAAATGCTGAGTGATGAACCTTAGGTAGAAAGAATAGAGAATGAGTACAGAGTGGGCATCAAACAGGCAGCTGTCACTCTTGAAATGAGTGATTCATGGTCAGTCAGCCAGTGCCAACACCAGCTTCCCATGTTGCAAACTATTTTTTATAAGCTTCCATAATCCATACACAAACTTCATTGCTGTGCAACATTGTGCCATATGGCATGCCAAGATGCCAGATTTACACATGTGAAACAGACAAGCAGTTTGGAAACTGTGTTATTGTTACTTTGTGAGCAAAAGTCTTTACCTCCTACTCATGATGACAAATAGTTCAAAGACCTTTTGGCTTTTCCTAAACACATCATTTTGCTTAAGAAAACCCACTTGACACTGTTATCATGATCATGGACTTGGTTGTTTGGGTTTTTTTTTTTTCTTCCTTTTTATTGAACTTATCTATCAGGGGACAGGGTAGACTCATCACCCAGCACCTATGTGGAGGTCAGGAGAAAACCTCCAAAAATCAGTTGTGTCTCTCTACCCTACAGATCCCATGATCAAATTAGGCTCAGCAGCAAGCATCTTTACCCACTGAGACAACTCATCTCCTCATGACCAGAGATTTGTGACACAGCTTGTGAGTACTGTGGTGATATATGTGTCTGCCTGTGGTCCAGGCTTCCACACCAGGGAACAAGAAAGCCCTGAACTTCCTGTTCTTTTGCTCATTAGCTCACCCTGCCACAGTTTCCCAAAGGAGCTTGTTTCCAAAGCCTCTTCCCTGCTACATTAGAAAAGAGAATCTATTTGATTTGTTTATATGTATAGGTATTCTGCCTGCATAGACAGCTGTGCACCATAGGCATACCATACCTCAGCGGGACAGAGAGGTTATCAAATCTCCTGAAACTGGACTTACAGAAGGTTGTGAATCATCAATATGGGCAGTGAGAATCTAACCCAGGCTCTCTGGAAGAGCATTCAGTGTTCTTAACCACTGATCTATCTTCCCAGCCCCCAAGAGATCCAGTTTTTAATGGACATTAAGTATGAGCTGTCTTTCTGTACTGCTATTTGTTCTGTGATACATTCTGCACCAGGTACTATGCTTACACTTACACCAGGCACTATGTTTAGACCCCAGGAATAGCTAGACATTCTCGGCCTCCAACTCACAGAAAGTGAAGCAACTGCCCTAAGCCATGAGTGAATGAGAGAGCTGGAATTTAAGCTCATACCATTCCGACTGCAAATCTCAAGATCTCAACCAGTTTGTACAAGCCTCCTCTTCTGTCTCCATGGAAACTTGCAGAAGCTTTGTGAGGCCCCAGGCTGGGTTTGGATCAACACACCTGTTAGTAATGCTTTCCTTATAATATTCATATCTTCCTTGTAAAATGTAAAATTGCATCTGAAAAAGCAATTAACTCAATTCAGTTGAATTTTCCAAATGCCTGTTTTCCCTCAAATATCAAAACAAAAGGCTTCTTCTCCCATGCTGAAGTCTTGCATTCTCTTCCCCAGGCATTTTCATAGACAGAAGTAAGTAATATGAGACCCTAAGACTATAATCATCATATTGGAAAGCACATGCAGTTCAAAAGTATCAAGACGTGTGTTAAGCCCGGTGCAAGATAATCCTAATGGTTTGTAAATGGTACAGAAAATAGAAAAACAAATTTTCTGAGGTTTCAAGGCATGATCGTAGCTGGGCATGATGGTACATACACACTGTCATCCCAGCGCTTGGAAAACAGAGACAAGTAGATCATCACATGTTCGAGACTGGCCTGGGCTACCAGTGAGTTCCAGATTAGAATGAAGGTACATAGTCAGATCCTAACTTAAAATAAATACATAAATAAACAAACCCAGAGCAAGATGGCTTGTGGGTAAGGCACTTGTTCCAAGCCTGCTGATTTAAGTTCAAATCCTAGGAGAAGGAAAGAGCCAACTCCAGCAAATGTTCTGACCTCCACACATGTGACTTAGACACACACACAAGATAAATGTAAAACACACGTTTTTAAAACTGGAAAACGTGGTGCTTCATTTGCAGCCTGAGACACGGAGATCAACTTTTCCATGAAGGTTACTTCTATTTACTTGACACTTCAACAATTACCTTTGCCACAAGGGGCCACCAGTCCAGACAGGTTTCAGCTTTCCCTGGTTTAGAGGCCTGTCCCTTTCTGAAAGCCTCCATTCTTAGTTTAAAGAACATAATTGAAGGCAAGCTCTGCCTCCTCTATTATGACAGCCATTCTGTCATTGCGGACTATGCCTGCCTGGTAAAAGTGGTTTCCTCTCTGGGGGGCAACACTCACAGTCATACACACCCTTGCAGAGGAGGCCTCTGTGAAAACCATGCCTTTGGAGTATAGTATGGTCTTCTCTGTTGAAGAATCGCTGCTGCTGAAGCAGCTACTGTCACAGGAGAAGGTGTGCTGTGTTCTAACTGTAGATGAAGAAACCCAACGGTAGGAGATTGTGGATGGGCATCAAACACCATCCCCTACAGGGATCTCAGTACAGCCATCTCTTACAAGCTCTTTATTGCTTGCGTTCTTTTGCCATCTCCAAACAGTTGCATTTAAGAGTCATGCCCCCAACAAACCAAACTCAAATAACTGGAAAAAATATGTGGGTTGGGAATTGCTATTTTAAAAAAAAGTTATAAAAAATTAGAAAAGAATCCCAGCATTTCCTCAGCCTCCACTGTGGGGGGGAGAACACACACATCACACAGTTAAAGTTGACATGATTTTTCCTAAAACAAACTCAACCATCAGCGAGCTCCTCAGATATAAACTCCCGTCACTAAGATGTCAGTACACAGTACAATCCTCCAAGAGTTGTTCTTTATTATGTTTTGGCTTTGTTTTTCTTGCCTCTTCTTGGGACATCCAAATCCTGATTTTCATCTTCAACCCCTGAACTCAAAATTTCTTTTCTATTACTAATTTTTTTTTTAATTTTTGAATTAGGACTTTTGATGTTTGCAAACCACCACCCCACGTGCTGCTGTTTTAACCATGTTCATTCTTAATTTAGAATACAGGCAATACTGCTTTCTCAGATTATTAAATGAATGGTTTAGTGATTCAAGCACCAACAGTGAGCAAGACCTGAGTTCTTATAGTGTTTTTCTAGTTCAGAGAGTGGGCCATGGAAAGATGCAAGATGGTCTCCAGTGAAGAACGGACAGACTGTATGACTCCGTGAGTCAGCAGAAAGTCTGGTTTGATTTACAAGGAGCAAGAAGAACTGTGGTCCTGAGCAACCACCCGTGATCTTCATCCCGGCTAACCAGAATCTCCAAGTTTTCAATGTTTTCCAAATGCAAGTGAGAAAGAAACTCAGACTGATCAGGGGTTGGTGCAAATGACCATAGAAATGTCCTCTACTCATGAAGAGGCAGAGTCTTCAGAGACTGATGTAGCAAAGTTCATGTCTTCCCATTTGTCATATAGTTCACAGACTAGCAGGTGACGGACATGTTGGACCAGCTCAAGATACTCCAGGAAAAACACCGGTGCATTTCTACAACGTGCCTAACATGGTTCCATCTGCTATGAGATCATCTTTTGAACTTTGTGTTTTCTCACTGATAGTATCAAATCCACAATATAGCAAAAAACCTAGAACATTATTCCCAAGTACTCACAGCCTAGTTACCATACTCAAAATCTGTACACTTGGTGGGGTGGGAGGGACACGACCAGATGATACTCAGGGTTTCCATCAATTCTATCCCAAGACTTATTGCCAGCCTAAATGAGGCCCCCAACTCCCCTGAAAAACCCTCCAATGGTAAAAAAGATAGCTCAAATCTGCCTTAAGTTTTTGTTAATCACTGCTAAAAGAAACTCATTTCAATCCATCAATAGGTAGCATGAATCCACATCTAAATATGGAGTGGCTTTGTAAAACTTTTGCTGACTCCACGATCACCTCAGGCCAGGGTTGTGTGCTTAGGCCCTTGCTCCACAACAACTTCAAACTACCATTGTCATAGTCTCCTTGCTAGGGGAGGTTTGTGTTTTTCTCAAAGTTCAGAGAATGGATTGACTCACCTTGGTGAGGAATTTTGCTGCTATCTCAAGATTCCATTTCCACCAGGCTTTTAATGAGAAATTCGCAAGCTGGATCTAAACCAGACTTGGAATGCCAAAACAATCTTTAAAAATAATCGAGTTTGAAAATATATCATGCTTCATTCCAAAGCCTAGTATAACACTGGGCTAGCAAAAACATCATAATTGTGCCTGATGAGAAACAGGTAGATGGAACAGAACCCAGTTATTGAGTTAATTTATAAGGCTTGCTTGACTTTTTAAAAAAGACTTTATTTTCTTAGGACAGTTTTAGATTCATATCAAAATTTGAGTCAATTGACTTTTTAACTAAATATGACAAGATGAAGAAAGGAAAACTTGCTAACAAATGGCCAAAACAACTGGATAGCCATAGAAAACATAAATATATTTTTAAAAGCCCTAATTCTTATCTCACTCCATGCAATATGATTAATTTGAGAAGAGTTGGATAACAAAATATAATATGTAGCAGTAAGGTTTTTTTGTAGAAAGTACAAATTTAATAACTTTGCATTTTTAGGATAACTACATATTTCTCTGAAGATCAGAAGCACTAACTAAAAACGGATACATGATTTTTATTAAAATAAGAAAGGGTTTTTGAGACAATGTCTCACCAGACAGCCCCATCTGAGATCAGACTCAAAATTCTCCTGGGTGTGGGATTACAAATATATACTAACTTAGAATCTTTGTATATCAAAAGTCATAATAAAGAAAATTAATAATTCCTCTAGCACACACATCTGATAATGAATTTGTACCTAAAATAGTAAAAAACCCTTTAAAAATCAATAAGATGATTTAACTTTTTAAATGAAATATATGGACTCACATAAATGAAAAATATGGACTGACATTTTATTTCTCTCTGACCAAAGCTGATTAGAACAAATCTGTGGATATAAACATAAGTAGATGGCAGTTTGACAGCATGGCCATTTATCAAAAAGTGCCCTCCCCAAATCCCTGTCAGGGCTTATGATCCAGTTATGAACTTTTGACCAGTTTGCAATACCCAGCATCAAATTCCTCCTGCAGAGCAAGCCTTATATCCAATCAGAATATGGTTGGTTAGCCGCATGACTGACATGTCACTATTGCCTCAGTGGGCATACTGTTCTAAGTCAGCATTGTAACAGGCAGGCTCCTGTGCTGAGTAAACCACTGATGCTATGTCTACCTCAGCAGCCTGCATAGCACCTCCTGGTATTATGTAAGCTATCTAGAAGGAACTAAACTAAGGTCGTCTGAAGGTTGACTTCTCTGTGTCCTGCATCCAAAGTGAGCAGTGCCTTCAGCAAAGGAGTCTTACCAACCAGTCATGATTCGAGACCAAGATTAATGACATTAGCCTGTGTTGTGGTAGGTGCCTCTGGGGCACCATTGACCAATAACTAGCAGAGAGGTATTCCATGCCTTGTACGAATATTATGTCTATTTTTTAACTTCTGCATGGATAAAATAATTTGATAGCCCATGTCTTCTGAGAGAGGCAGCACACACTCATTCAGGACACTTCTGTTCAAATTCCTTTAATATACATACATCCACACATACATGTATACATATATGTGTGTGTGAGAGAGTGTATTCTTACAGGTTTGTGAGACTTTTACACATACTTTTGACCCTTGCCCTCTCATTCCCTCTCCCCAATTCCCATATCTCCCCTTAAACATTTAACTACATGGTTACATGGTTGTAGGCAACCCAGAAATTCCAGTACTTCCAAAACTAAATTTAAAAAGCATGTCCACAATGGTCGTTGTACAGAAATATTCCAAAAAACCTTATTTATCACAGTCCAGACTCAAAACAACCCATATAAGTAGAAAAATAGGTACAGACACTGTGGTGTGTTCATAAATTGGAATATAGATGAATAAATAAAATAATACTGTTCATTCGATTGTATTATGACACTTGAAAGCAAATAAGTGTGGAAAAGTATACAATATGATTTTGACCCATACAGAAGTTCAAAAATGACAGAGTTAATAGTGGGATGATAGATGTCCAATGGTTACCTTTTATTTGGTGCAGTCAACCATCATGATATATTCAGCTCTCAATATTGTTGTGCTGATTCGTTAACGATGTGGTAGAGTGTATGCAAATTATGCCTTAATTTTAAAGAAGCAGCTATATCTGATAGACAGTAAGTGTGTCACTAACCAGGAAAGGTAAAGCTTAGCATCCAGTGAGCATGCACTAATGATGTATATTCCAAGGACAGTGCTGGTGTCTGGGAATACTGATCATAGGACATGATTCCAGTGCAAAAGAATGCATGGATTCTAAGGGGGAGGGGCTGAAACTATTCCAAAATATTGGAAGGAGTGCTGTAAGGCAGCTGACATGACAGAACAGAACGGCCCCTTGTGTGCTTCTGTGCCTCCATCATTATGTGATGCAAGCGTGGAAAGTAGCTTTTTTGCCTTTGGGAGAAGGTGTGATATTTCAGCAGAAGTAAGGACTCTCAATGACCGTTATCCCCATAATTTTATGACAAAGTCTTTTTCATAAGGGAATACTGGAGGAGCTTTTCAGCTCAGAAATAGTAGATAAAGGCCAAACACATCCTGAGTAATATGTCTAGGGGGAAGCAGATCTTTCCAGCCTGAGAATGTGGCATGCTACAGAACAGCTCCCAACCCCCCCACCCAGGATGTGGTTTGTTGTCCACACCCCCTTGGGTCTTGGCAGCTGACAAAGTATGTAGGCCTCCAACAACAGAAAATGCCCTGGTGACTTGGTAAAGGGGCCCCTAGGGAATCCACAGAGAGCAATACGCTACTTATAATGTGTATGTGTGTGTCTGTGTGTGTGTGTCCAGGGGATGTCTCTTGCCTCTCTGTATTTCCTGAGCTCCCTTGAACACCCCTCATACCCCAGATCTGTTCTGAAGGAGGTCCAGGAGAAGGTGCTGCTGACAATGTAGATGAGTACCTTTGGTAGTCTTGAAGCTACAGAAGCTGTAAGTCTGAGATGTGACTCTCAGCACACTGACCACCCAAAAAGAGATGGCCGTGGAGAAAACACCAACATATTCCTTCCAACCATGACTGTAACAGTTTCTTATGGCTGCTGTAACAACTGACCACAAACTTGGGGACTTAACAACACACATTTGTTATCCTACAGTTCAAGAGATCAGATGTTTAAAACAGAGCTATGAAGCTGCTGTATTACTGCTGGAGACTTCAGAATGGAATGTTTGCTCTTCTAAAACAGCCTACTGTGGAAGATTGTGTTGTTACACTGTAAATAATTGTCCCACCCACTGGTTTAATAAAAAGCACTGATTGGCCAAAGGCAGACAGGAAGTGTGGGCAGGGCTACCAGACTAAGAAAACTCTGAGAACAGGAAGCACAGAGCAGAATGCCAGAGAGAAGCCAGAAGCAGAGGACAACTATGCTGCTCTAAGAAAAGGTACCGAGCCACATGGCTGAATAAGAGACATGGGTTAGAGGAAGGGTAGAGAGCTAGCAAGTGATATGCCTGAGCCTTAGGTCTATCAGCTAAAAACTATTGTAAACATCTGTGTGTTTCTGTGCGTCTGGGGGTCTGTGAGTCTAAATGTTGAGGTAAGGCCCAAAAGTCCAGGCCAGAAACCTCATACTACAGCCTACATCTTTTGCCTTGTGGCTGTCTTCCTCCATCTTCAGAATCAGCATCTTAGCCCCTTATGGCAGCACATGGCTTCAATTCCAGCATTCAGGAAACAAGGGCGGGCAGATTCTGTGAGTCTTAAGTGAGCCTGGTCTACCTAGCCAGTTCCAGGCCAGCCAAGGTTACATACTGAGACCCTGTCTAAAAACAAAACAACCCAGCATCTTTTTGGTGCCATATAAAATAGCTCCTAAAGGTTCCAAGGTTTAGGGTATGGATATCGGTAGAAGGGTATGAGTATATGTTATGGAGAGGTTGCCAACCTTATCACAACCCTACACCAACTGTACTTTGGAACAATCATAACCAAATACATCCCAGCATTAAATAACACTTTTTGATTATCAGTCTAGCTATGAAGATAAACAATATCTTTAAGCGGACAGATTATAAATAAACTCATAGATTATATGTGCACAGCCCTGCAGAACAATCTTATTTTATACATAAAGATAAGGAACAGGATTTTTTTTAAAAAAACAAAATACTTTTTACAACTTACACTTGAAGCAGGTTTGAATGACTTGCGTTTCATTGCCTCTCGTTTGTGTTCCACACTTGGTGAGCAATACAAATTATGAGTTCTTGTTGGAAATTTCTTCACCTTAACTTTCCCAGGTAGATAGGTAGATGGGAGACGCTCCATGAGAATCTCAGAAAAATAGGGATTGGTTTATTTATTTGGGCACACCTCTACAAAACACACAGAATTGCCCATTTTCCTCCATGCATTAACTTATTCTCTGCTTCCCATGGTGTCCTGCTTCTTCTTTATGTCTCCTGCGTTTCCACTTTTTTCCCTATTTCAGTGGAAGATATACTTGCATGTGAGGAATTTTCCACGCTAAAACCTTTCCCTGATTTTTAAAAATATTTCCTCCTTTTACTCCGCATTATGGGGTCATTCATTTCCAGACACACTACAATAAAATAAACAGAACTGGGGGATGGAAGCAATACATGTATCAAGCCAGGTTTAAGAAATAAAAACCAATATTGCATGAAACAAAACGGATGAAGCTTTATTTTAACAATATTATCTGGACAGTACCACTCTCCATTTATTCAACAGGATTTATTTTTTTAAATATTCTAATGCGTAGACTAAATCAGAATAATCAAATTTTCGGAAGACAGAACCTTTATCTAGGAGCAGTCCTTAAAGGGCAGTTACTACGAGCCTTGACAGTGAGTGTTTGGTTCTTGGTGTGGTTTACGTTTTTCTGCTAAGCCTTTGTGTCGAGGACAGAAATGAACTCTGTTCCTGATTTAATGTGCCTCTGGCACGTCCATCATGTACTCTGGGAGTTCTGTGTCATGTTATATAGATTTTTTTTATTACTACCTCCTCAATAAATGGCTTGCAAATGTTAATAAAATCTGAGTCATGAATAAATGAATGAAATTGGGGAAAACTGGAGTGGTAGGGATAGGAAGGCAGAGAGTTAAGGCTGGGTCCATTTCCTCCAGCTGCACCAAAGTGCTTCAGCGGTTATCAGGCAGAGACCCAGACACCTTCCCACCTGTGAACCACGTTCCTTTGTCTCAGTGAGATCCCCCTCCCTCTCAGCTTCCCCAGCAAGGATGAATGACAGTGTGTGATCTTACAATAGAAGAAAACAGTACTGCTTCGGTGTAGGTGATCACAACAGAGCTAGACATTCCTCACAGTTCTGCCTGCACTAATACCTGAAGTTTGAGGTGTATTTCATTATCAGAATATGAAGTAATAAGTGAACATTTAAAAAAGCTTCGAAGAGATAATCCAATAGGTTTAAGAATACTGATGCACCCACTGTTCATATTTTACTCTCTATGCTTACTTGGGCCTTTTAAATGTGCTTTTCTTGTGTTCATATTTGCATTTCTTCAATGATTGGCCATGCACGTTTTACCATCATATATAAGATCCATAAATGCATGCACACCCACATACACATGCAAGTGCAGAACCATTTAAAAAAACCTTCAGGACATTCTGGTTTTTTGGAAGAGCTGAAAGCTTTTTAAAATCCTTAGCATAGCTGATATATGACATGACTTTCTCTCTAATTTCTCACTTTTATCCCTTTATTTTCTATGGTCTGATCATAGTAACCTTTGGGGGTCCATAAAAGTCCTAGACTTATCCACAATACAGGACCAGTAGACAGGGATCTTTTCAGTCCTTGACACCCTTACTCACTTCTCCACACACACACACACACACACACACACACACACACACACACACACACACACACACACACACACACGGGGGGGGGGGGGGGGAGGCAGAGGGAGACAGAGACAGAGAGAGACAGAGAGCACTTACCAAGTTACTCTTCTTTCAGATCTCAGTTAAAGTCCGTACCTGCATAGAGGATTCCTCAGTACCCCTTAAACTATGCCTAGTCTCCCGAGAGATGTTTTTATAATCTACACACCTATGCTATCTAGCACACAGTAGACATCCCAGGAGCATCTGCCCCATAAGATAATCTGTAGAAAGTATTTCATTCGTATGGCTTAAACAAGAACACAAGTCAAACCAGGGGCCATAATTTTTAGTCAGATGAACGACTAGAGGAGAAGGTGACGCACCAAAGAATTCCCTCAGGTAGCCATGCAGGATTTTAGGGAGCAGTCACAGGGAGTCTTGGTTTGCGATATGAGAGATGGGTTATCTGAGGTAAAAGTCAGTGTATGAACTTCAAATGACCTCCCACAGATGTTGAGGGAGAAGCCAACTGCAATGAGTTAATTATGAATTTCAGGTCTTGAAATGTTTCAAATAACTTTTACAATGATGCATTTGACAGCATAAGATGAAGTGCATTCACAACAAACAAAAGTCATGAGGGGTGTCTATAAGATGGCTCTGCAGTCAGGTAGACTGTCTTGGACCTATATTTAACTTGACAACTATGGAAAATAGTTGATTGAGTTCTGAAACAAGCATCTATGAATATTATAGAAATCCATGCTAATTAACATTGTTTATGTAAAAGCTGATACATTGACCTGTGAGTAGATTTTTAAAGCTTTGAGTTGGTCTGTAGGAACACATAAATGCAATTCTGGTTACTTCTGGAGAGAGAGGTGAAGAGAAGGGATACAAACAAGGCCTCATATTTTGGTTTTATATTCCTAAACTAGCTTGCATTTTCATGTATGACTTTTGCAATTAAAACTTCATAAAACAAATAAAGGCTATATAAGAAAATCCACCCATTCCCCTCAATGCCTGATGATTTTTATGAGTGTACTAATGTCTACTAAGATCACAGCAGTGTTCACATTGCTTCTAAGTGTCTTGGATGTTTAATGTCTTATTACAGCAATCTCCCCCGCCCTCCAAAAGCCTGAGAAGCAGGTGGAACCAGGCAAAGTGTTGCCTCTATTATCCTTCCTTGAAAATTGAGGAGACAGGCAGGAAGCAGGGGCATGACCATGCTGGCCAGAAACTAGGGGATAGCACAGTGTGCAAGGAAACCCAGGCTTTTCTTACTCCTCCTTTATGGGCTCTGGTTCTTCCCTTTGTTCTTTGCTCACAAAATGGGAAGCCTTAGCACTCCAATGCTAAAATAGGGAAATATCTTTGGATTAATACATTCGATTGCTCATAAAAATGCCTTGCTCTAAAGCATGCTATAACATCTGAATTACAATACATAAATGGTGTGAGGGTTTCTCGTTATTGCAGACGGGGAAAATTTACTGCTTTCATTTAAACTAATAGTTTCTGAAGAGAAATTACAGTAGCTGACTGTGTTTATTATATTTGCCCTCAGAACTAATGTCTTAGAAAGTCGTGCTGGGCTTCGGAGTAGGGTTCAGGGCAAAATATTTCTTGATATAGAGACATGGAACATAAAACATATTTGACCACAATAGTCCTGAATGGTTACATTTCTCTTCAATATAAACACTCTCCTAGATGTCTACATCACACACATCTTAATTAGTCAAGGCCCTTGGTTTAGCTTTTCCCTCCTCACTAAACTTGTCTATAAACATGTCTGAGACAATCCCCCTGAACCATCACAGGCATACCACTTCCATCAAGTTCTCTCTTAAAACTAATATGGTTTACGACTTGTTTTGGTTAATAGAATGAGACATTAGTGATACTTTGATGGCCCCGTGCCTTCATTTCACAAGAGCCCAGAACACTACCATTGCCCTCTAGGTTCCAACTGTCACCTCACAGTTCAGACTGATACACTGAATGATGTGAGTGTCCACACCACAAAAGCCCTGGAAGACTCAAGGCCATCATAGATAAGAGTCCCCAGCTGAGTGCAGCCATGTGAGAGACGCCCGCAGGAATCTTATGCAGCAAATAGCAGAAGAAACCAAATGTCCATCTGAACCAATCAAACCTGCAGGGCCGAGTCCTGGACTCTGCTTCTTGCTGGATTCTTAGGCTGATAGAGGATTTGACAGCATCCCAAAGGATGTGAGTGAGAAGACAGTTTCTGTATTTGACTCAGGTCTCCAGGATCCTCACAATTTAAGATGCTTGACAAAGAAAGAAACGGTTCAAATACACAACTTGGAAGATGGTACACAAAGTGTACCAGAGCAAGAGAAGGCAAGAAAGGAATGGGGGGTGGGGAGGCAAGGCTGAAGACGGCATGCCAACCTGTCAAAGCTGTAGTACGTATGAAGAGCATTACTTGTAGGTCTAAGATAGAAGATACATTTTTTAAAGCAGGGGTAGGGGCTTAACTGGTCAGCAGAGGTAAAAACAGGAATCTTGGTGTTAGAGAAATCAGAGGTATCAGGGAGCCTAGGTTTTATGAACAGGAAGTCCTGGCCCTAGAGAAAAGACAAGAGGATTATAAAACAGCCACAAGAGCTTCCCCTTTAAATATAGACAGCCTTAGATCTTTGCTTGACCACTTTTTTCTGTTTTATGGGATAAATAGGACAGCTGTTTTTCTTTCCATTTAAAGGGTGAAGATGACACCAGATTACGGAAGCTGCTTACCATTTTCTTGTGCAAAACTCTAAGGTGCTGACCTGTTGTCACTGTGAAGGTTTAGGTGTGGGAGAAAGTTATGACGAAAACTTACGATTTACCCCTTAAATGCTCAGTGCTTCCAACCTTCTGCTCCTTTGCTAAAACTGCTTCCTATTTGAGAACACTTATCTGTGTTGAACCTCCTGATTAATGGGGTGTCCGGCTGCAAGATCCACACGAGTAGCACTTACAGAAAATATCAGAAAAGTTCAGAGGGCCTTGAAAGTTGAGTCAAATAAGGAAAAAAAGACATTTCTTCCAAAAGTTTGTTTCATTCTTATAGATGACATTAAAATTATATTTGAATGACAAACACCAGCTGCTATATTTATATATTCATTAGCATTTATTCTCCTTACCTCTCTATTTCTTCTTTTTTGTCTCTATCATCAATATAAATGAGAATTTAAAATATTCTGTCCAGTTAAATATCTATCTTCTAAATGTGTATCCTCTGGCTAACTTTGGGTAAAACCATATAGACAGGTATCCCAGGTTTTTTTATTATTATTATTATGTTTCTTGTGTTGTATTTTTTTTTTGCGAGTCTGAGTTCCACTCAACACACGTGCAAGCAGTCTCTGGATGTCACCATCACAGACCATATTGTCACATGAAGCTAAAATCACTACCTGTGTAGTGATTTTACCCTGGACCAGAGCTGCACAAGACTAAACCCAGACCTTAAGCACCTGAGTTCCAGGTGGTATACTCAGGGTTGATGACCCTATTAAACCTGGAAGTGATGCCACCCAGGATCACCAGACACAGAGCAGCTGGTGCCTCCCTGACCCTCCCGCATTCTCACCTCATAGGACCCCAAGCCTCCTGCGTCTCCAGCCTCTTCCTCTTCTCATAATGATGGGGCCCTTCATCTCCATAGTTACCCAACCATCCTACCTATCTGCCTTTTCCCAGACATTCCCCCACTTAACTGAAACCTGCATCTCCCTTGAGAACACAGTTTTTCCAACTGCTTTTTTCTCCATTTGAAAGTTGAATGGCCCTACAAACACCTCAGACTCAATGAGTATGAAACTAATTATTTCCTCTGTCCTTCATCTTTCGGTTTCTTCCTCTGTTACCATAACACACACATCACTCTGCAGCTCAAGTCAGAAATCTGGAGTTAACCTAGCTTCACCCTCTTTCCTTTCCGAATCCTAGCATCTCCATGCCCTTCCGTTTACCTGCTAAGCAGCCTTCTAATCCGTTCTTTCTCCTGTGCTCCTGTCATTACAACCCAGCTCAAGTCTCCCTTCATCTCCTGCCTAGGAGATCTGCCCATCAACCAGCTGTCAGAGCAACTACTCTAACACAAAGTTGACCCTGTTAACTTTCTGCATGTTGTTGTCTAGAGTCACTCTCCAACCCGGCTAAGCTCCCTGTCAGGAAGAAGCCACCTCCACGGTCTACTCCACCAACTCTCCCCAACTCCATCTTAATGATACTAAGCAACAGGTCCTTCATTTTATTCATCTTGCTAACGTGGTCCTTCTATGACTTGACTCAGTCTCTCTTGCCCTCCCCACTCTGTCCATTCTTCCCCTGCTAACCTCTTAAATGAAAAGCATTTTGCTAGTGTTACTCTACAGGGATCGTTTCCTGCACCAAGTTCGGTGCCCCTCCTTGCAATCCCAGCATCCCTTTCTTTGCTTGCATTAACCACATTAGTAAAGTATGTATCGTTCCCCTGTCTGTTTTCTCTGAGGTCATCAGTTGAATTTTTTTCTCATGGATATATAGCACACTACATGAGCATATTAGGTACTTAATAAATATTTAATACACTAAAATAATTTGCACTGAAAATGGATTACATGAGCCTCAGCAGTCTGCCTGCATATAGATATGAGTTTACTCTTACTTCAGAAATGGAATAGCTACTAAATATTTATATCCTATTTATCCAGCATTCTTGACCTCTCTTGACTCTAGATATATTGTCACTTATTGAAATGCCTCAATTTCATGTTCACTCAGAAGCACCCTCTCAAATAAGCTATAGAATCTGGTCCATGAAAATACTGATACAGGTGATAGGAGAAGAGGCAACCTTGGGAGAATCTGGGTCTTTCCAGAATTTAGACTATATGTATATGCAGTGACTGGCAAATGCAGTTTTGATTTTTCAACCAATGTAAAGAAATAAAACAGAAACTGAATTCACGAATGTGGGGGGGGGGAGTAAATGGCTAGAACTTGGTGAATTTAATCAGGACCAGCTGCAGAAATCAGAAGTCATCTTTAATATGAAGGCTCAGTGGGCAGAGGTGGCTGAAAAAAGAAGAAAAATAGAAATTGAGTTTTAAAATGTCTCTGGGGTGAGGGAGAAGGAAATAAAGGTTCTGCTGGTAAAATAGCAGGCCCATTTCTTGGACTGAACTACAGCGTTTGAGCTAGCAAAGGAGGTGGGGGTAGCCTCTAGGACCTGTACCAAGTCAGTCTACCAAGTGGAGATGAGCCTTTAGGACTTGGCCGGGTAGGAGATCTCCAAATCAAGTATTTCTTTCATCTTTTCCTGGAGGAATATTTTTGTTTGAATCCTCTTGAGACATCACTTTCTTTCTATTGCTATGATAAAACATTCTGGCCAAAGGCAGTTTGGAAAGAAAGGGGTTTATTTCATCTTATGGCTTATAATCCCATTGCTAAGAGAAGCCAAGAGAGGAACTCAAGGCAAGAATGCTGTTTATTGGCTTTTCACGGCGTCTTCATCCTGCTTATACAACCCAGAATCCTCCACGGCACTGTCTATAGTAGGCTGGGCGTGTTTGTATCCATTCTTAATAAGTAAAAAAAATGTCCCCCAGACACAGGGCTATCTGATGAAGAAATTTTCTCAGTTGAGGTCTCCTCTTCCCAGAAGATCCTAGCTTATGTTAAATGGACCACAAACAAAAGCTAACCAGCACAATGGACCCCTTATCAATATGACACACAAATATATAACCATTAAACCATATCTTTTTATTTATTATCTCATTTTAAATCAGAAAGGTTTATAACACAGCCCAACTTTTAAAAGTCTCGCCTGCCAGTAAATATGGTGGTCACTTCATAGTCTCAGCATCTCTGATATGCTAGCCTCCCCTGACACTGATGCTATGTCTTCACTAATGTCCTTCTGACTCATCTGGAGGGATTCCTGCCTAGCTAGAAGATGCCAAGCCTCAGCTTCTTTCCATCAGACCTTTAATCCTGGGGGTTTCATGCCACCAAACCAGTATGACATAGAAGACTCCTCCTTTATGTTACCAAGTTCAGCTGCTAGGTTCAAATGCAGCCTCGGCTCTTTCTGTTCCATAGCTTATGTGTTCTGGTCCTGAGAAAATATTTCTGAGAGATCTCATCTCACTGGTGCTGGTCTCTTGTTAATCATATATGATGTTTTTGTTATCTTTTTTTTTTTTTTTTTTTTTTGCTACAGGTATCCAGCACCCATGGTCTTTAGAAGTTTTCACTCCAGCAGTGCTGGTCTCTTAGTAGTCACCACTGATTCTTCAGCTACAGTTCATTGGTGCTTAGGATGCAGAGGCATGCTCCCTGAAGCTTGCAGGACATTCAGTCTAACCAAATCAGCAAGCACTGTGTTCTGTTAGAGACCTTGTCTCAGAACACAAGGCAGGAACTATAATACAGTGAAGGGATGGCAAGCTGGGTTGTAGGTAAGTGCACTTGCCTTGCAGACCTAGAGTCCTGAGTTTGAGTCCCAAGATCCACATAAAGGTGGAACTTGAGACTCCACAAAGTTGTTCTCTGACCTCTACATATATACTATGGCATGTGTATCCACCCCCACACAAGTAACAACAACAAAAATAACAATGATTATAATAATAATAATGTTAAAACAAAGGCTAGGGTATAATTGAAGAAGATGCCCACTGTTAGTCTCCAACCTTAATGTGCAAACACACACACGTGTGCACACACAATTATATGTATATATGTGATATATATATATCACATACATGTACACACACAAATGAATGCATTGAATGTGTTAATTGTATCAACACCAGAAATGTTGGAAATTTTAATTTATAAACATCTGTGCTGGCATCATGCAAATAAACATTAAATATGGGGGTAGGGAGGATTGAATAAGTGGGCTGAGGCCAGAAATGGGAGACATAGATGAAAATTGGAAAACCGTATTTTAAGGCAAGTTCAGCAAGCTGCAAACTGTAAGACAGAGGGCATAACATTGAGGCAGTAAACAAAAGTTGTCTAGGTGTTTGCCAAAGCCTAACGGGAGGAATCAGACAAGTGAATAGGATAAAATTATAAGATACAATGAAATCCAGAGAGAACAGAGTGTGCAGTACAGTTAAAGCCAAAGCCCCTGTCTTTCTCCTCACAATAATTAATTATATGATATGGCTGATTTTGTGTCAAGAGCATTTTCTCAAGCTCTGCCTCTATTTTCTTTATTTCCAACGGTTAACACTTTAAAAACTCTTTTCAGATTTATTTATTTTATTTTATGTATGTGTCATGTGTGCCTGGCACCCAGGCAGGTCAGAAAAGGGTGACAGATCCCCTGGAACTTGATTTGTGGATGATTGTGAGCCACCATGTGGGTGCTAAGAACAGGGGCTGGGTCCTCTGTAAGAACAGCAAGTTCTTACCTACTGAACCATCTCTTTGACCCCCTCACTGTTAACTTTTTCTTCTTCAGCAATATTGTCGAACATGAATCATTTGTGACCCCCCCCCTCCGTTTCAAAAATGTTCCTCACCTCAGTGTAAATGCCACCACAGAAAATCCTTCTGTCCATTCTCTGCATAATTAATTTCACATCATATTATTGCTTTGGCTGGGATAGTCTGCCAGTGGCCCAAACTTGTCTAGTAATATCTGAAGAAAAAAAAAAAAACAGTCTTCTTCTCTTGCCAATATTCTCATTACAAGGCTATTTCAATAGCAGTTTAATTAATAGGAAGCAAACAATAAACAATAGCAGCAAAAGAAGAATGAAAACAATAATTCTGAGTCTTGCCAAATGCTGACCATACTCTACGTGCATTTTCCCTACCTCACTGTAGTAATCTTTGGGGCAGCCTGCCTAGCTTGGCTTCCCCACTAGCCGCTGTTAGGGATTTTCTCATGGACACTTTGGGCTTCTTTCTTCTTTAGGCATCTCATTTCTGGAATCCATCTTCAACTAATTATCATTTCTGAGAGAGCCCAGGCTACATAGGGGCTAGATTGTATAGGATTGAGAAACTTGTCCTTCAATGACCCTAATAGAAGGTCAGATAGAAAAGAATCCTTCATCCTTTGATTTATGCAACCTCAGTAAAGCTTCCATCCATTGAAGGTTATTCTAATTGTTATCTGGTAAAGTTGTCCAGTACCAGTTGACCTATATCAGCTTTATGTTAGGTTTCTGAATCCTCTCTTATGGATACTATTTCCTCCCTAGAATTCTTCCACTGACCTTGACTCTTCTGTTTCCAGATGTACTGGCTGCTTTTATGTCAACTTGACAGAAGCCAGAGAGAAAGAAGCCCCTGTTGAGAAAATGCCTCCATGAGATCCAGCTGTAAGATATTTTCTTAATTAGTGATGGATGGGGGAAGATCCAGCCCATGTTAGGTGGTGCCATCCCTAGGCTAGCGGTTGTAACTTCTATAAGAAGGTGGGATGAACAAGCCATGGAGAGCAAGCCAGTAAGCAGCATCCCTTCCATGGTCTTTGCATCAGTGCCTGCCTCCAGGTTTCTGCCCTGTTTGAATTCCTGGCCTGACTTCCTTTGGTGACGAGCAGTAATACTTACGTATTACAGCAAGCTGAAAAAGCCCTTTCCTCCCCAAGTTGCTTATTTAGTCATGGTGCTTTGTTGCAGACATAGAAACCCTAAGATATTTTGCAGAGTTTCTCCCATGTGTTGGGGTTTGCGTGAGAACGGCCCCATGGGCTCATACATTTGAATGCTTGGTCCCCAGTTTGGTGGACTGTTTAGGAAGGATTAGGATTTGTGGGCTTGTAGGAGGGTGTCACTGTGATGTGGATTTAAGGCTCATATCATTTCCACTTGCCCCCCCACCCCCGCTTATAGATTAGTATGCAAGGTTTCAGATATTACTCCAGTGCCATGCCTTGCTGCCATGCTCCCTGCTATGATTGTCATAGACTCTAAACCCCTGGAATTGTAAGCAAGCCCCCAATAAATTCTTTCTTTATAAGCTACCTTGATCATACTGTCCTATCAGAGCAAGAAACAAGTAACTAAATCCGTGTAAATCAACCCAAAAAAAGGAGCCACTTACATTGAACATTCCTTCATCTTTACTCATTTTTTTTTCTCTATTTTACATTCAATTCCATTCTAATCAAAATGTCCCCTATCACAGGCTAGGTAGAAAGACAAAGACCAAAGAAGAGAAGGTACATGGGAGATAGCTGCTTCTATACTGCAGGTTGATTTTTCCTGTTTGTACATTATGTATGAACACTGCTCAGTCACCCTGGCTACTGATGTGTGTGTGCGTGTAATGTATATGTATATTCATATGTATATTAATATATGTGTAATTAGCTCAGCTACCCTCACACATCCCAGCAGCTCCACCACCAAACCCAATATGTTAGTATAATAAAGGCATTTTTAGTAGGAATAATGTTTGGTTTTTTTTTCCATTCTCATACTTGACTCTTTTTTTGGGCTGTCTCCTGTCCCGTGGTGTTGAGGATCAGTGGCTGATTTCTCATCCCACTAATGTCATCATGTTAAGAGTTAAGTTTCGTATACTTTTCTCATAGAGAAACATCTCCCTAAACTTGAGCTTGCTCTGTCCAAACTCCTGAAGGTCAAATTCTCCAACAATCATCTTGTTTATCACAGTGCAGATCTCACATTTTCTAACACCAGGTTCCCTACAATCCTTTATGCTAATTTTCCTGTTCTTCCCGTGGAATCTGATCCTACTGACACCACTATTGTCTCTTCCTGATGTATCCCCACCTCACATCTGTGCGTTATTTCTTTCCACAGCATCTGACCTCTCTCTCAAATCCCTCAAATCACCTCCTGTATCTCATTTAGAGAATCAGTTATTTCAGTTATGAAAATTCAGGAGAAAAAAAGTTTCAAATGTCACCTCCCTGCTTTGCGTCATTAATGACCAAATCGTTTCTGTTAGCGGGAGACTATTCCACAGAGACCAACAGTTGAAACAAACACTCCCTAACAGATTTGGACCTTGATTTTTATGTCAAAAGCACAGAACATAGGCATTATTACTTCAGCTACTTGGTGAATAATAGTGTGTGGTCCAGTGGCATCACCACTTAATCGGCTGTTATAGGCTATCCCAAGAACCTAAGCACAGTTATGATGCTATTGGCTTGGAGATCTGAAGCCTCCACCCTAAATAACTATGAAGGATCTTGGGGACCGTACTTGTTCATACCTGCCATCTGTAGACATTATCACCCATCCTCACTCATGTGGCAACTTCATCTAAGTCTGGAAGTATTAGCTATTCTGTTTCAACAATTTGGAAAGATGCAGAAGAAATATATTTTCAACTGACAATAATCAAAATACAACAACATTTTCCCAAATCTTGATATGTTTTTTCTGTCCCAATCTAATTTTTTAAACCACCATTAGGCTATTCAGTACAAAGTCTATTAAGTTAGGTAAACAACACACTGTTTAGAAAAAGGAATCCTGGGTTGAGGCCTGTCTCTGATATTTGTTAAATATACATTTAGCAAAGTCACAAAAGTCCTCTCAGCCTCAGTTTCCCTAAAAGCAAAGCAATTGCTGTAACAAAGCTATTCTTTCTTATTCCAGTGGTAAGACTTTTTAGTAAAAAGTGGCCACATATAGCAAAGTAGGTAGAGTTGTAGAACTTCTGGGACAGGGGATGACCAAAGTGACAAGATCAATAAACATAAGCAAATGAGGCATGGAACCAAGGTAATTAAATAGCATCTAGACAGAGCAGAGATCACCAGGTTAGAAGAGAGAGTGGCAGAATGGCCACACCCCTGGCTATGGCCACTTAACAAAATTAAGTGAATGAAATCCAGTAGTTCGTGGAAATCGATTCCAAAGTCACAGAAACAGCAATAAAATTGCAAGGATACTCAGAATAGAAATTTCAAGGAAGCCAGGTTTTATGAAATGAAGGGTATAGAAAACACTTGGAAACTTAGGCGTCAGATCACAAGGATGCTGTAGGGCTTCAAGGCAACTGTACTTCAAGGCAAGGGATTTCTAGTGACCTGGGCTGCTGAGATCCTATGTCTTATCAGCAACAAATCTTAGACCTTTGAAGCTCAAACATGGTCAAGGTGAGATAAGCCATTGAGTCTATACTGTATGGACAGAAGCTGGGTAGGGAGTGTATTAGGGATAAGAGAGGGATCCCAGCTTCTCCCTGACATAGATGGGTCTCACTGACAGTCACACATGGGCTGGGGTCTGGCAAAGTTCAAGGGTTGATGATCAACTTTAATCTTTTAAAGCAGGATTAAAGTTCTGAAAGTTCCATCAGTTGAATAGGAGTCTATGTGTTTGGCTGGGTGCTCATTTCTAGAGCGGATGACTGTCTCTCAATGTCCAGGGGCCATAAGCCTCTTCTTCTTTTTTCTTGCCAGTTGATCTGTAAATGCTAAATTCCAAAGTACCTGGGACATGGGGTAAATAACAGTGGAGCAGGGACTCGTCAAGGCTGGAAGAATGCAAGAAGACAAGACTGTATTCATGTGTCCCTGTGTACAGAGAAAAGGACAGCGGCTTGTCCCCTGTGCCGATGGACATCCTTAGTCTCCCACTCTACATGTTAGAAGACAGAGTGCAACCTCCTCAGTGCCATTTAAGTACCATGATGAAAAGGCGAACAATCACAAAAGAAAGTGAGCAGATGGGTTGTTGCCAGCAAAACATTGGGTTCCTATAGACAGAAGTTCAGGGCGGTAAATAACAAACATGGTAGGCAGGTAGCCACTATATTAATATGTTAATAGTTAATTGATTGACTGGTCCCTGCCATCTCCTGCATTGAAAAAAGTATTACAAGATGAAAGTCCAGGTGTTGTGTGCCCAGTTGTGTTTCTTTTTCCGCCTCTTACTGATGATGTGAAGAATGTAACCAGACAGGCCACATCTACCCTTGAACAGTGCCAGATCCCAACCTGTGTGTAACTTTCAGTGAGACCCACCCATTGGAAGCAGCTGGAATCTTTTCCCTCCTCTTAAACACTCCTTCCCAGAGAAGGGTGCTTCAAATTTCCTAATTAGGCTATATTCAGTGTCTGGGATTGGTGATGAATGAGATACTGAGGTGGAATCACAACTGATATTATTCATGTCCCAGGAATGTGCAGCCGAAGCAGCCTGCTGGCTCTAGGAGAAAACAATGGTGTGGTTGACGAGCTGCCCTTTTACTTTGCAAATTCAGATCCCAAACTATTTCCTTGTGCTTTGTCATAAGTGCAGAAGAAGTATCTTGAGAAGTGAAATAAACATGCTATAAATTCTCTTGGTTGTGTGTGCCTCGTTCTGTCTTCTACAGACTGGTATGACCTGTTAGAATATCCAAAAATGGGGCCAACCAAAACACCCTTTACACCTACCTTGAAATGTCTGGTTGCCTAGAGGCCCAAGTAACCGCATAAAAGATAATTATCTTAATCATATGTGTCCCGCCTGGTATTGTGCTAAAATCTGATGAAGAAGATAAGTTTTGTCTTCTGAAATGGTTTGCAAATAGGTGAAATAGAGGGAAGGAGGGGGGAATGGTGGAGGTGCATCAGAAGTTCAAGATCACCCCTGGCTACATTGTTATTGAGATGCTATCAATAACAAAAACTAGGCAAAACATAATAGTGAATGGCATAAGAGGCCCAGACAACCCAGTGTTATAATGGAGAGATAAACAAAGTCTTAATGACTCATCAGAGGAGGGGAGGGAATGATTAACTCTAAAGGGAGGAGGGCTACCAAAGAGACTGTCTAAGAATGAGTAAAGGCTTGTGAAGCACTGGAGATGGGTGTACATTCCGGAAGCTAATAGATGGAACAGAGCCATGAGTAGCACAGAAATATAGCAGTACGAAGGAGGGGTAATAGCCCAGTGTGCAGGACCCTTATTCAAAGATGATTCTCCCCCTGAGATGCAAGAAACACTGAATAGTCAGATGAAGGACCTGAGGAAAGGCAGGAAGGAGCCCCAAGTATACACAATGTATAGAACACAATGGCGTGGGATACCTCCATAATGCACTGTTTGGAATGTGGGGTGGACAGATGAAGCTGTAGCAGTAAACAGGGCCAGGCCCAGACAGAAGATGTTTGTAGCCAGCTAAATGCTGCATATTTTATCCTATGGCTGTGAAAAGTTCCCATCTATTTGACCTGATGACTAACTGAGCTTTGGAAGTGTAAATGAAAGACTCCGGTAGAACATTATGAAGGCTTTAACCAAAGATGTAATTAGGTGTGACTGACAGATAAATAGCTTCATATGATCTGTACATTTTATTAAGTAGTAGAGGAAAATTAAATAATTATATCTACTTGACATCATTAATTTCCAATGATCACTCTCTCTTATTTATGAGACTATTTCCTCATCAAGTGTCAGTTCCTTGAGGAAAAAATCAGTGAAACCCATGTTTAGTTCATCTCTCTGTTGTCCACAGTTCCCAGGACAGGCCGTGCACACGTCAACCACTCTGTAAGTATGAGATGGATAAAGAAAAACAGTGAGACCCTGTGTTTGGGTTGTAAATGTCAGCATTAAACCAGCATTAAACCTGCTCCTCTGTGTAAGCATCAAGCTTCCTTTTCTCTTTGGCTATGAGATACTTGGATTCGCAAGAGCTTTCAGGGTCACCCTGTCCCCCATCTCCTTAGAGATGGTAAGGATGGGTCTATATAATTCCCAAGTAGATTGCCAAACATTTAAAACGATCTGAACTCATGAGCCAGTCACCCAAAGAGGCACATGGTGGTCAATATTGGATCAAAGGGAACAAGAACCTCTTCTCAAAGACTCAACATCTACTCACCTATTTATTGACAGATAAGAGTCTATGTTCACCAGAATTCTCCAAAGCATTGTTTCTCCACCTTCCTAATGCTGAAACCCTTTTTAAATACAGTTCCTCATGTTTTCATGACCCACAACCATAAATTTATTTCTGTTGCTAATTCATAACTTTAATTTTGCTACTGTAATAAATTGTAATGTAAATATCCAATATGCAAGATATCTGATATGTGACCCCTGTGAAAAGATCCTTTGACCCCTAAGGGGTCGTGACCTATAGGTTGAGAACCTCTGCTCTTAAGTTTTCTATTTCCAGTTGTTTCCAGTTCATTGGTATTTTGTATATTGAAGCAACATACCAATATAGATGAGCTGAGTTTATTTCTGTCATGGAGACTTCATCTTGTCGATTGAGTAATGCAGCCACAAAGGGCCTATGGCCACTGTTTCCATCAGTATAGGAAAAACAATGCAGAGTCTTGGGCTAGAGAGATGACTCTTAAGCAGTTAAGAGTCCTTCCCACTCTTCCATGGACCTTGAATTTGGTTCCCAGACCTCCATCACATGGTTCACAACTTTCTCCAGTTCCAGGGGATCCGATGCCTTCTTCTGGCCTCTGAAAGCACTACACAAAAATGGCATATCTTCACACAAACACATACATATACACAAATAAGAATAAATATAAAAAAATGTCTTTTGTACACACACACACACACACACAAATACCTGTGATGCTTTTAATTTTTTGATTACTTTGCTGAACTGCTAATTCCAGGTTTCTGTTATTGTTAGTTGAAGATGCTTAGCTCTTTGTTTATAAGTTAATTTTTAAAACTTTCACCATTTTATTACTTAAAGAAGTTAAATTTGCAAGCCCTAAATTATAGAATGAATAAAGGACAGAAATCAGCTTTAAAGAATTGGAGCATTTACCCTTGTCTCAATATTTTCCCCTTAGATTAACTTTCCTCACTGTATATAGTCACCGTGCTAGATAAGGACATTTTATACAAGCCTATGGTATACACCATGTATACCCTCGCCCTCTACCCTTCCCTTCCTCCCTCTTCACCCCTCCCATTAGGCCCCCTCGTTCTTAGAGACAATTGCGCCTCTACTTTATGTCATACTTACATACACAAGTTTTTATTGTATCTGCATAAAACTTGGTAGCCACATATAAGAGAAGGAAGACACCATTCTGCAAGTGGCTTCATCTGTTTAACATTAGTTCAGTTGCCCCTGTTTTCCTGCAGGCATCACTCCGTTCTTCTTAATGACTGAAAAGAATTCCATTGTGTGTATATTTGACAGCTTTTCTTGCTTGCTTGTTTGTTTCAAGTCAGGGTTTCTTTGTGTAGCCCTGGCTGTCCTGGAACTCAGTCGGTAGATTAGGCTAGCCTCAAACTCACGGAGATCCCCCTGCCTCTGCCTCCTGAGTGTTGAGCTTAAAGTTGTGCCTCACCACCACCTTTTCTTTATCCATCCCCCTGCTGTAGAGCTCCTAAGATGGTCTATAACTTAACTATTGTGAATTGGTGTGTAAGTGTCTCTATGGTGTGTTGATTAGGAATGGTGTAGCTCGGGTTTTTTTAGGAATCTCCCTACTGACTTCCATAGTGTCTGGACTGTTTGACATCCTCACTAGAAGTGTATAAGGGTCCCTCTTTATTCCTTACCAGCACTTAAAAAAAGAAAGAAGGAAATTTTTTTCTTAAATAGTTCTAGTTATTGCAAATAAACTGTAAGATAATACAGCATTCTCACCTATTAGCATTTTCCATCAACACTACTTGCTGGTATCAACTGATAAACTGTTGAAATGCTGTTTTAAAGATTTTATCTTAAAGTGTGTATGTGTGTTTGTGTGTGGTGCCCTGGTACCCTTGAGAGCCACTGGAACTGAAATTATAAGCAGTTATGAGTAATTTGGGGGGTGTAAAGAACCAAGTCCTGGTCCTGGGAATTAAACTCAGATCATCTGTAACAGCAGTGTGTGCTCTTAACCATTGAGCTGCCTTGCCAAACATGAAATGCTGTTCTAATTCAAGCCCTCACTTTATTCAAGCTTTCTTGGTTTCCACCAGTATCTCGTCCATGCCTGGATCCCATACAATACACCTTACTGCTTTTACTTATGTCATTTCCTTAGGCTCATATTTGTGATGGCACTTTCTATGATTCTCTTGGGTTTTGATGATCTAGATGGTCTGTTTGGAAACAGGGTAACCCAGCTAACCTTGAATTCACAATCCTCCCAACTCATTCCCTAGCGCTTTGGGTTCACAAACATGGCATTCTCCAGAGTCTTTGAAGTAAAGTTTCCCTCAATTAGAAACTGTCTGATGTTCTTTTTTAATTCATTATTAGATGGAGGTGATGCATTTGGAAGGTGAAGATCCTAGAGATTAATTCTGATCACATCATACCAAAGCGACTATCAGTCACAAGAATTGTGACTACTGATGCTGATCTCAACCACTTGTCCAGGCTAATGCTTATTAGATTTCTCTACTATCCCCCTGTTTATAATGTGCTTTTTGAACAAAGTCACGTAGTTCAGCCTGCAATAAAATAGCAAGGATTTATAGTCTACTTCTTCAATGACTAAGTAACTACATAAAATAGTAATGACACTATTTTCATGGGACCTGTGTCTCATTTATTTGATTATTCAGTCATCCACATGGCCTCATGGGTATTGATTACATGTTCTAGACTAACTCAATTCTATTTTATGATGCCTGCTCAAAGTTGGCCCACTGGGAACTCCCTGCCGATTCCTGTGTCCCTTTCACAGGGTCTTGGTGTTTTGCAGGAGTCTTTTTTTTATTTCTAGAACTACAGGATACTCGAGGTTCATCCTACATGTGTCATCAGGCCCTCCAAGAACCAGCCATTTCTTTAAAGAGCCCTGGTTCTTTTATTGGAGAATGGTGTCAAATACCAAGATCTGGGTGTGTTCCACACAGCTTGATGCTATGGTTTCTAGGCTTACCCCCATGTTTGTATGTTCATGTTGACATGTGTCCATGTCAACCTACATGCATAGTCATAGGTCTATAAAAATTCCTATTTGTAATCATCGGTATCTATATTATGATAAATATATATGTGCTAACATTCCAACTCCAGCCCACAGAGATAAATCTTGCAAGCCTGCACCTTCTCTCTCTTATAGTGAGGAAGGACTCAGGCTTCCACTTCCAACCATCTATTTTCTCAACTGATTAATTCCAGTGTAGTTTATGGCACTTGTGTATTGTCAACCCATACCCCAGTAGAAAACAATGTGATAGACTAGGCTGCCTTTAACACTATGGACCCATTCATTTCCAGATTCACTTAGGTCAACACTTTCTCACACTTATTTCTGAGAAGATGTTTCATCATTTATCACACAGATAAATTGTTTTGTCGTACTTTATACTCTATCCAGAGATACTCCAACCCCCTAAGTGATTTTTAAGTCTTATATAAAGTTTATCTTTATTCTGTAGAGTTTTAAGGGTTTTTACAAGTGCATAGTCTCATGGTAAAAAGAAGTTTCACTGTGGGGACGACGAAGTGTGGGGATGGGTTGAGGAGGGGTGAGGGGAGTGGAGGGGATTCCTAGCCAACTCTTCTTCTTACTTGGAGTCTCTAGAAATCTTTTTTTTTTTTTTTTTTTTTTTTTTTTTTAAGCCTCTCTCTAAGAGTTTTGCCTTTTAGAATGTCATGTAAATTGGGTTTTTAGGTAGATAACCTTCAGTTTTTGCTTCTTTCCCTCAGCAACAGGTTTGTGAGATTCATCTGGGCTTTTGTGTGAACTGATAACCTTTCTGTCGTTTGGGTACAGTACAATTTCTATCACCAGCCTAAACCAAGCAGTTATAAACATTCTGACGCTGGTCTTTGTGTGGTCATTGACTTAGTTGGTGTGAAGGGGTGGTGGGTCTGGTGGTGACAATGTGTTTAACTCTGAAAAGACATGCTCTGAATGTTAGGCTTCTGTCCCACTTCCTGAAGCCCTTGGCCCCACCCAGAGTTCTGATGTCAAACTTTTTTTAAAAAGGTTCTTCTTCACTTTTGACCCCTCTCTCACCCCCCCTTCCTTCTCCTACCCTGCCAGAGGTTTCATCTCAGAACCCCTCTCCTCTCCTCTCTTCTCCTCTCCTCCTCTCTCTCTCTCTCTCTCTCTCTCTCTCTCTCTCTCTCTCTCTCTCTCTCTCTCTCTCTCTCTCTCTCTCTCTCTCCCTTTTATAATAAAGTCTCTCCTCATGGAGCCAATCTAAAGTGTTTCTCACCATGCTTCCACCAGGCCACATGGCACATGGGGCTCCCCATCCATCACCATCCGGCTGCCACACAGGGTATACATGTTATCATAACATAACATTTCATAACATAGCACAGATGTTTTCTAAAATGACAGCTACCATTTTGAATTCATACCTTCAATGACTGAGATTTTTTATTATCCCACGAAGTTCTCTGGATCCTTAATAGCATTTGTGTGTGTTTGTGTGGGGGTGGTTTCCAGGAGGAAAAGAGATAGTCACTTAAATTGGTGTTTTAATATCTCATTGCTATTTGAACACTGTTTGAAATGCTACAGCCTTGTCCATAAAATGGAAACCTAAACAAAGACTTGAGTCACTTCCACAAAGCACCATAGACAGTTGGGAAAAGGGTGATTCCCTAGGGCCCTCTCAGAAGTGGGGTGTGGGATGTAGAAAATTTTATCTTGAATTTTCTATTTAATTGAAGATCCTATGGTCACCATTCACAAATGAAAGGATAATGAGGTAGGCAAGGTGGGTTTTTAAATTTGGCTTTGTTTGTGAGCTTAGTGTATGTAAATAAAGTCAAGAGCCTCCTTCCACCAGGAGGGTAGAGGGGTTTATCTAGTCCTGGCCTAGGGTGATTAGGCCAGGAGATCTTGAGTCTCCAAAGAGTTTGATAAAGAGCTGGCTGGGCGTGGGCTTAGATTAGTTGGTTTGCATATGAAAGACAGACCCTGAGGCAAGTGGTTCCCTGTCTTCAGTAATTTGCTAAACCTGCCAGAGACTGGATCCTTCCAGAGACAGCAAGGTTCCTTAAGGTTAGAGTACCAGAATAAAGCCCTGTTCCAGACACGCATCTTTGCATAGAGTTGGTTGTTGGGTCTCTTTGCCATAGTGCTAAGGAGGCAGCTTGGCCTTCCTTCTTCCTGAAATCTAAGTTACAGAAACCTTTCCAGATGCTTGGGACACCCCCTCCTTCATGACCTGCTAATGCCTTAGGTGTGGTTGCTTCCAGTATGGATGACTGTGATGCACCTGCTCTGCCCTTCATGCTTTGCAAAGCACAATGCTGCATCTGTCATATGACCCTTTGTGACTCCTCTGGAGATGGAACATTTGTCCTGTACTTTTACTGCCTTTTAACATCTCTCAGATCTTCCTGCTTGCCACACAATCTGCATGTTTACAGATACCTTGTTAATCATTGGGTGATCTATGTTCTGTTTTCCCTTTCTCTACTAGGCTATAGGTGCTATCCTTTCTCTCCTAGGCTAACCCTGATGCTTTATCCACCCAAGACACATCTGCTCAGCAGATTCCATAATAGAAAGTGTTCCCCAGACAAAGGGGTAAATTAGGCTGTTCCTGCATGGTAGGTAAAATAGATGTAAACATACAGTTGAAAATAAGGCAATCACATGCATCTGCACATCACTTTCAAAATATGTGCTGTAATAACCTCCCCCACACCAAGGCCACCTTTACAGATAAAAAGTAAAGCTTAGAGAGCTGAGGTATAGTGCCCGCTGGTCACAAGTGCTGCTGATGGAGAGCTGGAAGCTGAACCTGGCTGCTGACTCCATCTTTATGAAAGCTCTATTACAAATAAAAACAATATCACTTTGGAGAAAGAAAGAAAAAACCAGAACTTCTCTATATATGAAACTTTAATACTAACTGAAAAATCTAGAGGGGGAAAATGCAGTATTGATTGGTTTTGCCTTCCTATAATGAAATACTTGAGGTAATTAACTTTAGTTTAAAATTTTTATTTATGTATTATTGTGTGTGTGCACACACATGAGTGCTGTAGCACATGTTTCAAAGTCAGAGGACAATTTTCAGAATTGGTTTTCTCTTTCCATCATGGGTTTGGGATGGAGTTAAGGTCATCATGGTAGCATAGCCAGTACCTTTATATTCTTAAGTCATCTTGCCAGCCCCTGAGATAATTAGGTTTAAGAGAATAGGTTGTTTAAGAGAATGAAGGTTCTGGACCAGTTGACTTTGGCCTATGGTTAATGGACTCAGTAGCAATGACTTAGAGTGTATGATAAAAAAAATGATAAGACAGGGTCCACATTTCCCTTCAAGGGCATTCTCCCAATGACAGGCCCGCCCCTAAGGTCTATAGCACATGCCGGTGTTGTAACCCTTCAATATAAACCTCTCAACTCTTAGACTTTGGGGAGACATTCAGAATTCAAACAATAGCAATCAGTAACTTTCTTTGGAGCTTTGAGGATCTTTGATAATCAGATGTACCCATGTTTTTTGCTTTCAGGATAAGAAGCATAGGAGGAAAGCCAGACAAGGCCCTCACTTGGTAATCAGCTCAGCTAGTGTTTTTCTGGCAATATTTGTCTGTAAATTCTGCAAATTCTACAGACTCTGAGTAAGCAAAAGACAAACTTTTGTTAACTTGAAAACATATAGACTAGAGATGCCCACTATAAAAAGCCACTATCTCTCAAGTTGCCTGGGCTCACAAGAACAATCTTAGGGGTCCACTCCATTCAGGTATCACACTGACTACCTTGTTGGTTATTCATAGCCTGGTAAATGGGCTCAGAGTCCCAGCAAACCCGGGATCCACCTTGTTCTTGAACACAAGCCATTAGTTCCAGCATCTGCACAACCATCTTTTTCTCACTGTTAGTTTTATCATTATATTTGTAGATCCAGTGCTTAGCATCTCTGTTTTCTTACTCCACCATAATGTTAAAAACAAAACAAAACAAAAAAACAAACCACCTCTGGACATTTTTAGACTTAAAGTATATAAAAACAATTTATTTCTTCAGTTTTAGAAACTGCAAGATTAGCAGGGCTGGGTTCTTCTTAGGTTTCTCTTTCTGGGCTTCAAGACGGCCATGTTGTCTCTGGTGTCTCCTTGTGTGTTCAAACTTCCTCTTCTAATAAGGATGGCGGTCAGACTGACTTAGATGATCTCACTTAACCTTGGTTATCTCGTTATCTTCCAATACCGTCTTTCTGGTTATCTATAGGGTTAGAACTCTCACATGAGGAAAATGACTCAGTTCATCCTACAACAACGTTGGCTTCCCATTAATTCTCTCTCCCTCTCCCTCTCCCTCTCTGTCTCTCCCTCTCCCTCTTTCTCTGTCTCTCTCCCTCTCTCTCTCTCTCTCTCTGTCGACAAGGTTTCTCAATGTAGCTTTGGCTATCCTGGAACTTACTCCATAGACCAGACTGGCCTCAAATTCACAAAGATCCACCTGCTTCTGCCTCCTCAGTACTAGGATTAAAGGCATGAGCAGCCACACCACCAAGCCTCATTAATTCTTTTGAGCCCTCCTCAAATATATTTTCCCTTCAGTGAGGCTGAACCTTAACCAGTTGGAATCTCTTCTTCGTTATAACCCTTTTACCCACCAACATAACAAAGGGCCTAATAGAAGGCTGATTTTTAAATGACTGAAAAACAGCCTTGTTTAATAAGTTGCATCCATTATAAATCTCTCTGCATTAGCTCACAAGATTTTTTTTGGTCCTTTTGTTCAAAGATATAAGAATATAAATGGAGGATGCAGTCACACACGCCCACGTGCACACATGAGAGAGAAATATTAACGCTACTGTGAGTGTTGCTTTTTGCTAAAGATAAGAGTCTAAGACAGGGCTCAGCTGGTGAAATAGAGAGCAGGAAAGGACTTATAGATAGATGGAGAGGAAAAAGGTGACGGAGGAGGACAGAGATGAAGTCCATCTTCATCGTTCTGCTAGGAATCCCCTTTCTCTATAAAGTTCACGAGTGGAGTCTTAATCCTCACGGACACTCTGTATTTGACCATTTTGCCTACTTGTAAAGATCTTTACCACATGTGGTCCACTCAGACCTGTGCAATAGAAAGGTCAGGAATCGCCCCATATTAACCAAGGCGTTTTTATTACTCTATCCAAAATTAACCTCACTACTTACAGATCATTTGAAAGTAGTTTCAGCTGTGCCTTTTGGTGGCTCTCTTAGTCTGGTTTGCTATACCAAAAGGACTATTCTAGATATTGGGTGGCTTACACAAAAAATTTCTCTCAGTAATGAAGGATGGAAAGTCCAAAATGAAGACCAATATCTTTACTGAGTGAAGACCTGTTACCAGGCAGCTGTCTTCATGATGCTCTCATTTTGCAGAAGAGCTGAGGCTTTCTCTGGAGTCTCTTTTCTAAGTACTAACTCATAGGTATCAGGCTTCTGAGTAATAACCAACAAGGTAGTCAGTGCGATACCTGGATGGGGTGAACCCCTGGGATTGCTCTTGTGAACCCAGGCAGCTTGAGAGAGATGGTGGCTTCTCAGAGTGGGCATGTCTAGTCTATATGCTTTCAAGTTAATAAAAGCAACCTTAGGTACTAACTCCATCCTAATGCCCTTAAACACCTCTCCAGGCCCCACTCACCTCAGTTTGGGGATTAAGATTCCTAACTCATGAGTTTGGGGACATAAATAAGGAGTTCTTAACAGAGCCCAGGAAGGAATTTCAGTACACCATGGTAAGTGGGTGGGATGCTAAGAGCAAAGAGCTCGAGCTCCCTGCTAGAGTGTGGCAGGGACAGCTGTACATGGAATGTACATTTCAATAGAATTCTTCAAATTCTATTCAAAACTACTAACGAACAGCCCAGCCACGCATCAGTTTTACTTCATCACACACCTATAATTATCAATGTCATGTGATCTAATTTCAATGTATATTGTCTCATCATCAGATATAACATACCAGAATCCATGTTCTTGTCAAGCTCTCAGGAGGCAGAGGCAGGAGAATCTCTGTGAGTTTGAAGTCAACCTGGTCTGGTCTACATAGTTAGGCCTTGTTTCAGAGAGAGAGAGAGAGGAGAAAACAATGAATGTATATGTTGCTATTAGGTGTTTGTAAAATACAGAGCTGATTTTTATTACATATTGTCTTGCATTAGTTAGTCTGTGCTTGTTTACCATCACTTCAAGTTTAAATTGCCCACGAACAGGAACTGTGTTCATCCTGTATCCCTTGAAGTTCCTGTCATGGCGCCTCAAATTCTGGCGTTCAACAAACGGAAGCTGGACAACAATAAGAACATTAGAACATGTTCACTAGTAAGCAAATCTGTGCTCTAAATCCTAGGAGTAACAGCATAAAGGAATGAAGGAATACAACTCTTATCATTGCTTTCTAGACAGACTCACAATGAGAAACAACAAAGATAAGATTCTAAAAATACAAGGAAGTCTTAGGTCCTTCTCAGGGACAAAGATTTTTCTGTAGGTTCTCTGAGGATGACTGCCTTGGAAGAGTTTAGCATTCAGTGTTATGTGACTCTCACAGCATGTCTGGGCTGAGATACAAAGCAAAGGTTTTCTGTGTGTTAGCCGACTCTCATATGAGTGCCCAATCTGAATGTCTCCTGACTCGCAGAAAAGTGCTGAGACACAGTCAGAGGCATAAAGCTGTCCCGGGAAAGTCTATTTAAAGGCTTTAGAATATAGCTTCCATATGTAGTCAAATGCTGTGGAAGGGCAAAAGACATATAGGTCAATCCAAGGAGGGGGCCAGCATGTTAGCTTAATAGCTTGGCACAAAGTGGGCACCTCATAAATATGGATTAAATATGGGACAGAGTCCCCTCCCATTGTAAATCAACCCGTTAAGTCAGTGGCCTGGTACCTGGAAGTGCTATCAAGGTCGCATACCTTACTCATTTGTTATTATCTAGAAAATAGTCAGGTGAAAAAAAAATCTAACAATCACTCCACCAAGTAGGAGGGATGTATTCAAGAACCCAGAGGATTAGTAAAGTGAGATTCTGGTCCTTGAGAGAAAAGCACTTTGGGACCCTGAGAAGAAAATGAGCATTATTATCACTTAAAACTCATAAATATCTCTTAGTCACTGGTTTTAAGTAGTAATCAGATTGTACCCATATCTATATTTGAAGGTCACATTCAGAAATATTTAAATATCGATTTCTGTGATATAAATGCCAGGACAGCCCCATGTGTATTCTGGTTCATTTCCTGATTCCCTTACAGGGAGGTAGGGGATGGAGATCGTAGTTAAGTGACCTGTAATAAACCCTCAGAAGAGGATTTTGGGCACAGACATTTCTGATTCTGGGTAACAAGAAAAATGGCTGGTGGCAGAAAGGCCTTGGAGATCGCAGGTATCTCCAGATGCCAGGGTTTATTTTGTTTGTGTTGGGGAGGTTTGGTATGTCTTTTCTGTGCCCATGAAGGAGAGGAAACAGGGAGGTTTATCACAGCAGAGATATGCTACGCCTCCTTTCATCTCATTTCTCCAACAGAAATGAAAGAATCCTTCCTGCTCACATTATAGTCATCATCACAAGTTTATATGCACACTTTGGCACTAAACACATTTTGTCGAGAAGACAAAGTCTAGAATTGTAGGCAGGCACACAAATAAAGGAAGATTCAGAGAAAGAACCAGTCGGAACTGAGATCGACATAAAGCAACTGATCACTGTCTATATGACCTGGAGTGAATCACAAATTTTTTCTGTCATTTGCTCATCAAACATTGTTTTATTCAAGAAATACCATGTGCCAGATATTAAGTACTGGGGATTTTTTTACTCTTTCAAAACATACTTAAATCCCTGCTCTATGCCAAGTATTGATGAAGGGGTTGGGGTGTAGCAGTGAATAAAACAAGCAATGTTTCTGTCCTCTTGAAAAATTTATGTTCAGAGGATGTGGGCCTGGGAGGCAATAAACAAACCTGTGACTGGTATGTCAGGTGATAAAATCCTTTGGGGAAGAATGATAAAGGGATAAAGGGGGTCAGGACTTTATCTCGGAAAGCCTCTGCGGAGCTAATTTGAAGACAGCTAAGAGGTAGACATAGATACTAGATACACACATAAAGATCATATCCAGAGATCATGATAGCAAGGATTCAATTCATCATACTCTCAAAGCTGGGGAAAGGAGTGTATTGAGTAATGCCCAAAGTCTTTTAAGTTGTCACACATCTTTTCTGAAAAGTGAAAAGGGTTTCACTTACACATTGTTATTTAACTTGTTAGCATGCCGATTACAGGCCTAAGCGCCTTACTGTCTCTGATGGTTTGAAAGAAAATGGCCCCCAAAGGGAGTGGCACTATTAGGAGGTGTGGCCTTGTTAGAGTAGGTGTGGTCCTGTTGGAGTAAGTGTGTCATTGTGGGAGTGGGTTTTGAGGTCTTTTTCTCAAGCTTCCCTCAGTGTGACAGCCAACAACTTCCTGTTGCCTGCAAGATGTAGCACTCTCAGAGCTCAGCACCCCATCTGCCTGCGTGCTGCCATGCTCCCCTTCATGGTCATAATGGACCGAATCTCTGAAACTGTAAGTGAGCCACCCTTAATTAAATGTTTTCTTTATAAGAGTTGCTATGTTCATGGTGTCTCTTCACAGCAACAGTGAGCCCTAATTAAGACACTACCCAACACAGGCAAAACAGCCTGAAATAAATAAGACAGGAGATATATGTAAAAGGATTGATTATTAAGAGTATTAAAAGCTACGTAAGTCTTAGGCAATGCTCATTATCAGTCACTGGTTTCCATGGACAATCATCTAGATTGCAGATGCATCTATATCTGAAAGTCTCATCTACAAATTAAATTTGTGCTGGCCTGCTTTACTGAATTTTCACACATTTCTTCAAGTTCTAGACAGACTTTCTGCCCCGTTTAGACCTGTACACCAGGCCTGCAGTCTGCAAAGCTAACATAGTCTCAAATATACCATTTCCTGCTCTGTTTGATTAGATGAAACTCAGGCTCTTAATTGAAAGGTGACTTGAGATCCTTTATTTACAAAGATATTTGGTGGTTAGACAATTTCTTAGCTCTTTTGGCAACTAGTGAAGCCAATTCATTAGCATGGGTTAGTGTCATTCCTCTTAAGGGCAGTTACACTCAGTGAGCCAAGGGGATCCGTAAGCTGTAGCTAGAGATGCACTTAAAAAGTTTTAATCAAGCTGGGAATGTAGGTCAATGATAGATTATGTGCCTAGCATGTGCCCTGGGTTTCATCCTTAGCACCATCAAATAAAAAGTTTCAGCCTCCCACTTTCTTACCCCCCCCCCCACACACACACACTTAGTTCTAACTTGGGGCGATAATGGAGAACATGCATGCTTCAGTTCAATCTGAATGTGGCATTTTGGGAGGAAAACCCCAGCTGAGCACACACGAGCACATTTCAGCTTTGCCAGAAGAAAAATAGTTATGCATTATACATTGACTATAAAGACATTTTTTGTAAGCCTTACTTTCAAATGTTTGAATTTTAGAACTTAAAGCGTACCATGTGTTTTTTATTTTTTGTTCGGTTAGACTGAAGAGGACTAAAATTTTTGGTCTCAGCACTCGTGCGGTATATCCCAGGAATGTTTAATATAATATCATCCTGTAGCCGTAGAGTTCGTAAACAAGATGTTCATACTCACTGCTGATCGCTATTAAGGGCTTTTTATTCATCAGGTATTACTGATTACCTACTATGTGCCAAGCCCTGCTTTAGGTACAGAAACTACAAAGTACTTTATGTTCATACATTACAGAAAACAGGCCATAACCAAGACTGTAACTACAGATGATGTCATGTCAGGTCATGAAGAAACTATTCTTCCTGCTTTATTCAAGGAAAGGGAATTTGGGTGGGGCTGCTATTTTAGGGGAGGGAAAGCCTCACCCTTGAAGTCTTATTTGAAAAAGAGATCCTCATGAACAGAGAAAGGAGGCTTTGAAGCTGTGGGGGAAGAGGTGTCATGGACAGATAGAGGGCAGGGCTCAGCTGGCATAAAGTGCAAGCAAGGCAGCTTGGAGTCTGGTATGGTCAAAGCTGTCTGAAAAGCAAGCAAGTGATGGAAAAGTGAAGCCTGACACGAAAACCCAAGGGCCAGGGTTCCTCTCCCCACCCCCACCTCACCCAAGCCAGAGAAGCCAACACTAGTCTAGTCTGGCTTCGTTTGGGGGAAGTTAAAGAGATGATAAAGAGTTGAGGGCATGGTGGAATTGGAATTCCAGCATTCTAGAGACTAAGGCCTGAGAAACAGCTCAAAGCCATTCTTAGCTATTACATAGGATATTGGCGGCTGTGCTAGGCTATGCAAAATACTGTCTCAAAAAAAAAAAAAAAAATTAAAAGGAGCACTAGATGTGGTGGCACACATCTTTAAGCCCAGCACGTAGGGAGGTGAAGACAGGCAGATCTCTATAGTTCTAGGCTAGCCTGGTCTACATACCCAGTTCCAGGTCAACCACTGCTGCAAAGAAACACACTCTTGTAAGCAGGTGTGGACAGCTCCTGCCTGTATATGCTGTTATGCCATCCTCTAGATCTTCTGTAGATTATGTGTGGGGTGCATCCGATACTCAGCTCTTCTATAGAGTCAGAACTAATAAAAAAAAGACTTGTCCATTGGTCCTGTGTTCTATAGATATTAATCACAGGCTCCCAACATTCCCATTTCTCTAGGCTTAACTAGTTCCTAAATTCAGGGTGGAGTGTCAGACTCCCCAGTCTTCCTGAAGCAAAGTTTTCCTTCCTCGTTAGCAGGAAAGCCTCCCAACACTGACTTCTAAACCCATGATACCTAAAAGCTGCCTTAACTTAGTCAGGAAATGAACTCCTTTGGAAGGAACACTCACAACATGAGGTGTTTAGCACAAATAACCAGAGGACTCGAAGAAGCCAGGAAAAATTAGACCAGCACCACCAGACCCTTGAAGAGGTATTATGTATGCACTGCTTAGGGCTCAGATGTAAAGACCTATTTAAAAGATAGAGAAGGACAGAGACAGCGCATAAGAGTGAAAATGAAGTCTTTTGGGGGAAAAATTCCTAACCTCTTGCCACCTGCCACTCTGTGTTTGCACAAACTGTAAAAGAAATTATTTACTTAAACATGTGGAAATGGACTGCTTTAAACAGCACTGAACAATAAAACAAATAAAAAAAAGAAACCACACACATATGTGTAAGGAATGTCTTCACGTGCACAAAAAGGAATTTTTTCATATGGTATTTTATAAATGTATATACATGCACATTTGTACTTTTAAAAATACCATATGTAATGAAATATTTATAAAAATGCCTTTATCTAACTAGGCCAGTAGCATTTAATACTTTTCGATAAATTCATATATAAAATATATACACTAGCGCCAAATGGAACATATATTTTGAAATATAAACCCCAAGAAAAACTCCGAGGAATCTGGAGTGGAACCCAGGTATCTGCCAAAGGCAACTTCGGAGCAGGTCATAGCTGAGGAAAGGAAACGTTGCTGGGTTCCTTATCTTCACCGACTGTTTTGCTTGTCAAAATTCTGGTATCACTCCTGCAGTTTAATATTTGACTTCCGATCTCACGGCCATTTAACCTGCCAACTATTATTTTCTTTGAGGCTTTTAACACTCCACCCAAGTATTTTTTACTTTCCCGAACAGTTGTGTTCGCTTCCTTTTCAACTTCACCTTAAACATCAACCGTGGTTTTGGACCTGGCTTAACGTGCATCCCAGTCTAAGGTTTCTGAGCGATCGGGGGCACCCCTGTGATGACCTGAAGCCCATACTGTTCTGGGAAGCCAAAGTCTCCAGGAGGGGCTCCGCTGTGCGCCAGGATTTCCAGGCAACCTGAGAGTCCCAGGGTTGGAGCCAGGCCGGGAGCAAGCGACTCCTCCAGGTTCCAGCCCCTTTTCCAGGTCAACCAAGCCAGCCGGGACCTCGCCTCCGGAAAAAAAAAAAAACAAAAAACCGCCACCTTTTCCTGTCTCCTATCAGGCTGACGAAGGGAGAAGGAAGAGACCGCGGCCAGGCTGATTAAGACAATTAACATTAATTCGCTGAGTTCCTACTAAGGTCTAGGGACAGAGGGGCGGGACGTCCTGAGGCCCTGACCGGGTGACCGGCAGGCGCAGGTGTCGCCACGGTTACGGTCGGGAGCCGCAGCAGCTGCGCCACTTGCGCGGCCTCGCCGAGCGCGGAGAGTCCAGGAGAGCCACCCCCCTCCCTCCCCGCTTCCGCAGCTTTAGGGTCAATCTCTAAAAGACCTGGAGGGGGAGGAAGAGTCGCCTCCCTCCGGACAGGAAAAACCTGCTGCGTCCGCGATTCTCCTTGCCCCACAGGGTTACAGCCTCCAGCCGCGCGTCTCCCTCGCGCCAAATCCGCGCTCCGGGTTTTGGCGACAGCTTGCGAGGGGAGCGAGCAGCGCGTTGACAGCACGCGACCCTCCCCTTCCCCTCCCGGGAGCTACAGCTGCTCGGGGGTCCCCAGGGAGCTGCGGTGGCGACGCGATCAGGTGGCCCTTTCTTCACCGCAGGTCCCCTCCCTCCGCGCCGAAGCTCGGCACAGCTAGATGGGCTAGGTGGGACAGGGAGAGGCGGGGACACGAGGGTGAGCACGAGGGTCCCCGGTGAGGGCGGAGTCCTATTGTCCTCCCGGGCTGTACGGGTAGCCACGCTCCCGGGCCCCCTCTTTGAAGAGAGCACCCGCCACTTTTCTTTGTGCTCGAGGGAGCTCCAGGAGGCTTTGCCTCCGAGAGAAGCCATATCCAAGAGTGGTGGGATTGGGAGGTGACAGTGGGCGCCCATTGTCCTCCAAAAGCCTGCAGCCACGCCGCCTGCCTGGCGGGGCTGGGGACAGGTACCGCGGAAGGAGGGTCCCGGGAGGCCAGCACCCTTTTCCCCGCCCTGCCCTGGCTTTACCAGCCCCGCCCCACTTCGAGCTCCGCCCCGCCCCCCGCGCCCCGCCCTCGGCAGGTTGAGGCCGCGCGTCCCGGCGCCGCGCGCTCAGTGTTGCGGGCACTTCCAACGGCCGCTGGCAGCGCAGCCCCAGGACGCACATCGGCAACCCAGTTCCACCGCCGCTGCCTCCCGGGAGACTCCGCGCACAGTCCCGGAGCAGATTATGCGGTGAACCGTCACCTCCTTTCGGGATCGGCGCACTCCGGCGAAGACTGCCTGCGCCCTCGGGAAGCGACCCCGGCCGACGCCCGGCCCCGGGGCTGGAGCGTGGAGCCTCGGCTACTGAGGGTGAGTGTGTAGCTCAGGCTGCCTCTCCACCTGTGAGTCTGTCCCACCGTCAATCTTAGTCCCTTCCAGCTCGCGCTGGTCTTGGGCTTGGAAGACTTAAAGGGTGAGAGGGTAACCCAGGGCACCGCCTTCTTGAGCTGATGTCCAGAGGACCAAATGAGACGTGAAGCCGTCGGGGAGGGCTCTGCGGTCCGCGCCTATTTCTTTAGGGTGGGGCTGCGGGCTGCAGGGCTCCCTCCGAGTTATTGACAGCCATTCTGGGAGCATGTTACGTTTTTCCATCAGAACAAACCGCATTTGGCTACCGCGCCCCTCTTGTGTTTGCACCCGGGCGGTGCATGTGGGTACTCAGCGCAGATCTGCTGTTTCCTTGCTGACAGAGGCAGCGCCTTGTAACTGAGGCTCCAACCTGCTGATCTGGCAGCTGAATTTTTTTTTTTTTTTTGACTGAGGTTTCTGAACAACTGAAACGTTTACAAAATTTTCCCTCCTCCTCCTCTTCCTCTTCTTCCTCACTAAGTGTCTTGACACAGACATGTGAGGACGAATTGGATCTGGCCAGTCATTCTTTCTTTATGAATTATTATACTCCACCCCCCTCTCGCCTTTGGGAGGGAAGGCATGTGTTTCATCTTATAAATAGAAAGTAGCATATTTTTTTGGCAGGACCTGCTTTAAACTGCACCGACTAGGAGAGGTCAGTTTAAAAATAAATATGCACTTGAATGTTACATTACTGTGCAGACTGTGGCACGGACGAGCTGTGCAGACAGAAGCATCGAAGCTGGGAGTACATCTGTGTTGAAAGGAATAAAAGCCCCTGAGCGCAGCCCAGGCTGACAGTCAAGTAATTACATTGTGTTTAAAAAAAAAAAAAAAAAAAAAAAGTGAATGAATTAAAACCAGGGTGGGTGGACAAATGTCAGGCAGGGATTGGAACTTGAATCTTTGCAGCCGTGTCATGTATTTTTGATGTAGGGGAGTGGGCTGCTGCTGTGTGTGCAAGCCTGTAGGAGCTCCAGGGAGGGGACTGATGGATATGTTAGGGAGACAAGATTTCTTCTCCCACCCTGGCAGCGTGTAGCTCTCGCAAAAATCCTTGAGTTCTGGGAGGGGTTGGAGGAGGGGTGCTGGCCTTGAACATATTAGGAGGGTAACAGATGTCCCTGTTAATAGCAGACCCAGACTTAGGACTTCCCCTTAACATCACAGGGAGAAATAAGCCTCACCAGGAAGCAGCCACTATGCCCCAGGGGTATCCCTAAGTCCATTAAAAGACTCCTGCAATGTTCCAACTTATAAAAAGAGCTTTCATCTAAGGACTGAACTAGGAAGCACAACTTCTGGATTGTTCTAGAAGTCTCCACCATTGTAGTTTGATGGACAGTTCAGATACAAGTACACACAAACACCTTTTTCAGACTGAAGGACTCAGACGTGAGGCAGTTGTGAAATGTCTAGCGTTGTCAGGTGTGAAATTAGATCTATATTCAAGGAATGGCTGACAGTCCATCTGGAAGTGTCTAGGTTTCCCAACAGGCCCCACCCATAGCAGAAAACAGGGCTACCAGCCCCTGGGCTCACAGATGGGATGTTTAGAGGAGAACTGTGGAAGCCTTCTGGGTCCATGGCAGTTTCTGTTTTCCAGCCGGCTCATCTGCTAGAGATTTGCATCCTGAATTCCATGATTGGAACATGGTGCTGAGGCTGTGGCGGCCCCTGAAGACATGAAATAAGATGAGCTCCCTCCGACCCTGCTAATCTGAGCCCTGAAATTCTGCCTTGAATTTTAAGAGGACCTAGAAAGGCAGCTAGAGTAAAGCATTTTTTTTTTTCTTTTGTGAACTTAAACGTGATCCAGGACACAAAGCTGTAACAGGGATCGCAGACCGGTTCCCCAAGCCGGTTGGCCCCCTCTGCTCTCCAGCTTCCCTTTAAAGTGGTGTTTTGTTTTGTGTCTGACATGTTCACAAAAGCTGCGCTTTTCTTCTTGTAAAATTCCTGCTATTCAACAGCATCAAAGATAAAATCACTTTAACGTATATCACCCTACAGTTTTTAACCAAGCCGTAAAGTTTTTACAAGCTCTTTGCCCATTAGACATAACATTTATTCAGTGGGTGGAATACAGTTCCTGACCTAAAAGAGTCCCCAGGAATACTCTGATGATATTATTATTATTATTAATTTTGTTATTAATTATTATTATGGCTTGCTCTTGCTTCAGTCTGATTTCATATAGACTCAGCCTAATTTCTTTTTAAGCCCCCAGGAATATTCTGAAGATATTATTATTATTAATTATTATTATGGCTCGCTCCTGCTTCAATCTGATTTCATATAGGCTCAGCCTAGTTTCTTTTTAATAGAACTCCACACACCTGTTTTCTTTTCACTGAATAAGAACATAAAATTGTGTTTTTCAATGCACTATGTTTTTCAGAGAAAAACTTGAGCCTTTTGAAGCAGATTTAGTCGGACACAAAATCTCTCCAGAGTGCAGGTCAGAGAATTTTAGTAGGCCACATTGTGGGGACATCAGAAGTAATTCCAGCATAAAGCCTCTTCTCAACTTCTTTATTTCCCATGAAAGATGTATTGGTATCCTCATTTTACAAATGTAGTGACTGAAGAGAGACCAGTTACGGAGTTTGCCCAAAATTAGACAGTAAAGAACATACCCAAATGCGGGTGTGCCTGAGTGGCTAATTCTACTTGGAAGTCAGTGTATTTATTAACTGGCAAAGCCTGAAGTTATTAACTTGGTATCAGATTGCCTAGGCACATTGCCTGGATCTTGTATATAGTGCTTGCATGATGCTGTACAAGTGCATTGGCTTATGTGGTTGTCTCATATAACTCCATAGCTAGACTTTTAGATATGTAGGATGATACTTCCTTTCCAGATGAGAACTTAAGCTCTGAAGAGTTTTGTAATTTGGTCAAGGTTATGCAGCTAAGTATGGTTTGAACTCAGGTACGTTTGACCTAGTACTCAATAGCACACCTCCATTGTCTGGGAGGAAGGGTAGGGGAGCTATTAAATATGATTACTGTTATGGCTTTTGGCCTCTGGAGAAGAACTCATTTTATATTATTCTATCTCACCATATCACCACCCAAAGGAAGTAATTGCCAGCCTTAGGGAATACAACCTGAATTACTTAATTATTAAGGGTGGCTCAGTCTTGTGTGTGGTGACCTTGTTCTTCTACATCAGTCAGAGGTAGTAGGGCTAGGGAACTATGCCTGGTAAGTCATTGTATCTAGGAGGCCTGGCTTGTAGTTCCTGGCACTGAGGATATTCAGTGCCTGTTGGGTAGTGATATACTGCCCTGAGAGTTCCAGGATGGTCAGGAACCACAGAAGGTTGAGCAGGAAGGCTCTGAACTCTGTCCTTGGTAGGAGGGGCCTGTGACAGAGTGATGTACATGCCCTGGATGCTGCTAGATAAAAGTCTGCTGTGAAAGATAGTGAAAGGGCCATAGAGGCTAAGAGCACTTGCCTGCCCAGGACAGTCCTGGTCCCTGCTTCTTGTCAGCTGTGAAGTATGATGCTCAGTCCCCAGGACAAGGTCTGCAAATTGCCTCAGAGTTGGGGCTGTCCAAGTTAATCTGGAATTTTCTCTCTTCCTGCGCCCTTCCTTTAAAGATGACAGAACAAAGCAGCATCCTGCAGACTGTGACATGTAACTAGCCAAATCTACAGCAATTAGCAACTAATTAGGGAACATTATTTGTTGCTATTTTTTTTTTTATTTTTTTATATTTCCTTTGGCTTTGATGCACTTCTATGTCACTTTTACCAGGGTGGAGTGATACCAGTCATCTGACAAGGCCTCTGGCAGAAAAGCAGCTTTTAAATGTAACTGTATAGCTTTAGGGTAGGAAACATAGGCATTAAAACAACAGCTATTTTGTTGTGGTTTTGTTTTTATTTGTTGTCTTGATTTTTGAGATAGGGCTTCTATAGCCCAGGTTGACTTTGAATGCTTGATCCTTCTGCCTCAACCTCCTGAATTCTGAAATTCTATGCAAGGGCCACAGTGGCCCCTAAAAGAGACTAAGTAGCCAAGTTGTGTATGGAAGCTGATGAGCCTCACTGTAAGATTGTGTGGTCATTACTGCTCACCTAAAGGGCTAGTTCACAATAGAACTCTAAAGTAAGAAGTTTAAAGAACAAAAGATATTTTGTGGTTCGGGAGCTGTTTGCACATTTCAGAAAGTTGGAATTGGCCTTCTTGCCATTGGCTCACTATTAAACAGGACTGTGGTGCTCACATTTCTGCAGCACTCCTGTGGGGTGACACCTAACACATTCCTGAAGACTCAGAAAGATCAGGAAAGGGCTCTGTGGAAATCCAGTTTGGTGACATCCTCTTCCTGCCGGATGTTGCACCGAGTCCCTGCTCCACCGGTGTGCAGAGACTTTCCCTGTGGAGAGAGCCTTTGCTGTTGTCTCAGATTGCTTTGCCCTCACAGTGGCTGCAGCACTACTCCGGTAGCAAACTCACCCCGGGGAGCACCAAGAAGCTGTACAGACTTCTTGCCTTGCAACCTGCCCAGTGCAACCACTACAAGAATAGAGCTGGAAGAGAGTACAGGGAGATGCTGACAAACCAGTGGTGGTTCTGTTTGATGAGACCAACCCAGAATCACCTAGAGACTATGGAAATGTAGCGAGGTCTAGATCTGAAAACATAGGTTGGTATCTTGCTGTGGATCTGAATGGTGTGATCCTAGCCTGTTTTTCATCTCTAACAGGATTTGGTGTTAGATGAACTCAGATCATCCCTAACTCTAGGTTTCAATAAGCCAGCATCCATGTGACCTATTAGCATAGCCTGTCCTGCTAATAATAAAGAGTGACCTTGGGCTGGAAAATAGCAGTGCAGTTCTTGCCTAAGGAGCCAGAGCAGGCTGGAAGGCAAAGACTTCAAAGGCAGGCTTCTGTTTAGACAGCTTACACATTTGGGAATCTGTCTCGTTCTGGTGACACCCCGAAGGTGGTATTTATAGACACATCTTGTCAATGATAGATGTGTCATACGTCTAGTTGAGAAAGACCTGCACTATTCAAATACACAGTCATTTAGGCTACACTCATGTCTAAAACACACAGAGACATTTCTGGTGAAATCTGGTTTGGTCATTTTGGAATATGTTTGATATCTTATTTATTTCATTTTTGCCTAGGGTCAGTTCAGGCTGAAAACATTGATTACTTTTTAAAAATCCCATCAGGAGTGGAGGCCATACACTTTGGGATGATCAGCTGTTCACAAGGCAGATGCTCCCTTTTCTAGGTGGCTTCTGGTCTCATCTGAAGAAACGGGGGAGGCAGCCAGATCTAAATTCCTGTAATTATCTTTTTTTCCCCTTCCTGGAGTATGTCATGTTATCCTTCCTGTGCTTTCTTCTGTGTGGCACCTACTGCGTTTAAAATGATGCTTTAAAAATGTTTGTTTGTTTGTTTGTTTATTTACTTATTTATTTATTTGTCTATTTATTTATTTATTTATTTGTTCATTCATTCATTCATTTATTCATTTGTTTATTTGTTTGTTTATTTATTTATTTATTTATTTATTTATTTATTTATTTATTTATTTATTTATTAATTATGAGAGTCTTGTGAATCCCAGGCTAATTAAGCTATGTGGGGGCCGAGGCTGAGCCTACTTTATCTAAGCATTTTTAGTTTCCCAGAGAAACTATTAAGTAGACAATTTAGCCCTGTCCATACCGTTCAGCTCCTCCTCTAGCACCTTGTAGATGGCTAAGTCATTATCATTTGCTTATTAAACTCATTTCTTCTTGGCTATAGAACATTCAGATTCAAGGGGAGGTAGTGTGGTGGCCATGCCATCTGAGAATACTATAGAACTTGGGGGAGCCTGCACAGGACATTTTTAGAGTGCCATTGAGAAGTAGCAACCCCCACAGGGGCTTCTTTTGCCCTAGGTACAACTATGATACCCAGATGTTCACTGAGAGTACTAGGGTGCTTGGATTTCCTGTCTCTATTGCAGACCTCTCCACAGCCTGTGAACCATTTATCCAAGACTGTGCTCATTCACCTTTCTCTACATGTGCGTCATTCCTATGGCCTCCTTTCCTAGAACAGCATCTTGTACAGCACAGTTCTTTAGGGGATGTTGGTTGCTGATGACCAGCCTTAACTTAGGTGACTGACTATACACAGAGACTGAAGTCATACGGATCTCTTTAGGGAGGTGGGGGGGGGGGCACAACACCAAACTGGACATGGTTTCTTACATCCAGGTGCCCTCAGAGTGAAGTGTCTTCTAGTCATGCTGAGTTGGCTCAATGCATGCTCATACTAGTGGATTTATTCTAGATCCTTCATGAAAAACCCCTTAATCTGGTGGCTCACATGGGAGGAGGTGATTGCTGCCACCAGTCTGTTGGGGCACACTCAGCTGAATCTCTGCTGCTGTGTATGTGTGGCATTAAAACAGAGTTCTTCATGTTCAGGTTTGTCTTAAGCAGAAAGTTTGACTTTTGGAGCCACATCATGTGGAAAACTTTACACTTTAGTTAAAACAATCCATTAGGTGACCAGATCCTAAAGTCTAAGAGAAATAAAACTGAAAGACATTTCTGTGATGCTGTTCTTGACTGTCATCTTGGGCTATATCTGGAATTATCTAAAACCAATGCAGCTGCTTCCCCCTTGGGTTGGAACTCATTGTCTACCAGGCCTTTCCAAGGCATGCCATCCTCCGAGAAGATGCCCACCATTCTGTTTCAAGCTTGCAGAGGAGGAAACTCAAGACTTAAGAGGAAGCCACTGCTATTGATTAGCACCCTGAGAGCAGGAAGGGGGACAGAAAGTATTGTGATGGCACTGGCTTCTAGAACACCCAACATGGGGTCTCTAAATGGGTTCCAGCAAAGCATGATATGGAAAAGTATTGTTCTGCTTAGGGTCTCTGCAAGGAGCCTTTAAGGACTTTGGGTTTTTCAGCTATCACCTCAAAATGTCAGCTCACAAGTAAGCTTGTGGTAAGCTAATGCCCAGGTCTGTTTTTATAAAAGCTGCCAGCCACATCCGGCCTCGTTCTGCACTTACGTGATTATATAATTAGCTTTAACCCAAATGCAAGACTTCCTACTTATTCATTTGATTCCTGTTGACTTCATCCTGCCCTACCCGAGTCTTTTAAGGTCTGTCACCGGCACGTGGAGGGATCCTTGTGAGTCCCATGCTGTCTAGAGATAAGTGCAGCTGCTGTGTCCTCAAAGTTAGTCCTAGCAGCAAGATTTTGGTCAGCCTTCGCCAAAATCGGTTTCATATGTAAGTTACCCACCTTGCAGCCATCACCAAAAAGCAAGGGAAATGGGGTTCTGTATGAACTTGCCAGTGGCTGCTTAGCTAGATTTTTCAATTTCACTAAAAATAGATGGGACAGTAACAAGGAGTCTCATCCCTCTTTTGAAAACAATTTGACTGTGTGTGTGTTTAACTACAAAGCGACCAGATAGAAGAGGTATTTTCTGGGACTTAGGACATTCCATCCTCCTTAAGTCCTGGAAGTCTGTTCTCACAGGGGTCCTTTCCTGTGGCTGTGGTGTGTTCCTCCTCAGGCTTCCCTGTGTTATAGACCACCTGCTGCAGTTCCCTCAGATTTCCTCATGTGCTTTTAGACCACGCAGACCAAATTCTCCTCAACTCATTTCCTCCTAAGAGGAAAGAGCAGTGAGGTGGGCTCATCATTACAACAGGGACTCACTCTTTAAGTTGGGCCTGAGTATAACTGGAAGATCTGAATGGGCCAAGATAGTCTTAATTCCAATAAGACACTTGTTTGCACCCTGCAATCATGGCTAGAAGTCCTCCTTCAGCCATCACTTTCATAAATATATGCTCTCTTTCATACCTTCTGTGAGTGAGATAGTTCCTTCTCATGGCTGGTAACCTAAAAGGAAGCAGTAACCACAGTACAGTGTGCCAGTTGGTTGATGTCAGATGCACACATAATGTTGTGGAGCTCCAGAGGCCTTGGCAACTGGGAAGAACCGTAGCTGTGAGGCTGGGCAGCTCCTCAGCTTGCCTGTGTGTTCCTGTGCTATCCTGTCTCCAGACTGTAAGGGTGATCCTGCCTCTGAAGGGTTTCAAGGTTATGGGTAGGTTCTAGGTAAAAGATAGGGAGGTAATTCAGTAGAGGGATCGTGGGGGGCAAATGAGGAGGGAGGTTTGTCTAGGTCTTTGGCTAGGGAGAAGTTGGGTTGACAGCTGGGTGTTGGCATTTACAAGGAGAAGGAAGCAAAGGAGGCCCTCACCATGGATGGCCAGAGGGAGGGAAGATGGAGTTTCCCAGGAAAACAAAGCGAGGAGCCCCAGAATGCAGGAGAGATACTCAGTGCTTCTCAAATTCTTAACTAGAGAAGAACTGCTATTTTGCCTATGGATGTCAATTTCTAATCTGTGGTAGAATACTACTACTTACTGTGCACAGTGAGATATACAGCTTAGACTCCACACAGCAGATTAAACAGGGCACAACCCCCAGACCTATCAGCAGTCACTTCAGTGAGAAAACAAAACAAACATGTGCTTGTTTTCATTGCTATGGTAATATTTCTAAGAGCTTACCTTCGGTTTCTTTACCTGTAGACTAGCCCTGGTCCATAGATCACTTTAAGTGGTTCTGGTCTAGACTTAAGTAGATGTGTGTGAGCTAAAGATCTATTATGGAAATTATCATTAGAAGTGGTAGTTGAAGTCATAGGCTTTTAGGCCACGTAAGCCAAGTTCTCCTGAACTCACTTCCTTCTAAGAGGAAAGCGCAATCTTGGGATTCCTTGCCTTCTCTGGGGAGTAGGGGTGGGGGAGGGGAGAGGCTGAGAGAGGACTGGAGAGGGGCAGGAGAGGGAACAGTAGTGGGTATGAGAAATTTAAAAAAAAATAAAATTAAAACTAAATTTAAAAAACGAGGAAAGAGCAGCGAGGTAGGCTCACCGTTACAACAGGGTCTCACTCTTTACGTTGGACCTGAGTATAACTGGAAGATGTGAATGGTCCAAGATAGTCTTATTCTAATAAGACACTTGCTTACACTCTATAGTCATGGGTTGAAGTCATTTCCCCTTTAACCATTCACAATGTATATAGCATTTAGGTGTGATTGATGGGTTGCAGTAGACAACAATCTCTTAGCTCTGTAGACATACAAGCTTCTAAGGTAAGGGTTCAAACTCTTTCAGAAAGGGATCAGTTGATATTTTCCACTTTGAGGGCCACGTGCATCCTCTGCCCAGCTATCATATCTCTAACCTTGTAGAGCAGGGGCAATTCTGCTATGGTCTTCCAACTTCAGTTCTATTGAGACTCAAGGCCTGATAGTTATTTCTTTGAGGAACTGTTTTAGGAAATGAAGAGCATTTAACATTTGTTCTTGTGCTGTGCCCATAAGGTGCCTTTAACCAATTCGTTCCATGTAAGGTCACAGGATCAAAAATGTCTGCAGGTATTTATTACATGTTATTTGCTGTGGAGAATACAAAACCAAATGCCTGTTCGTTGTATGCTCCAGTAAAACTTTATTATTTACCAAAGCAGGTAAGGGCCTACCCTAGATCTTGCCTATTGAAGGCTCTTGACATAGAGGGACAGAAAGAAAACCAGAGTATTTGGTGAAAACTGAGGGGTTTCTGTTAGCATATAAAAAGACTCAACAGTGGCGTTCATTAATGCACCATGGATCACGTTATTTGAGACAGGCATAAAAATCACAAAGCCAGAAAACAGGAAAATAACAAATGACTTCAGTTCTACACAGTCCCTAAGGACACCCCCAAGCCACACAGCAGTGAAGCAGGTTTACGTGAGGTGAGTTTGGGAAAACTTCCGCCAGGAAGGAAGTGATGTGAAGCAGGTCTCAGAGGATGTTAGGAACAGTGTTTGATGGTGAGAAGGTAAGGATGACATTCCACCTAGGAACACAGAATTCTTGGTTTCAGAAAGTTAGGAGGGAAGTAAGTGTGAACAGTGACGGAGGGAGCATTGTCCCCAGTCCGGTTGAGCCTTGCCTTGAGACTGTCACGTGCATGTGCTTCCTCTGGGGAAAGAATTAACACTGGATTTTTTCTAAGAACAGGATGTTTGTTTTTTTCCTTGGGGCTCAGAGGTTTTCTTGTTGCTTTAAAATTTTAATCTTTTGACCTTAACCACAAAGTCAAATTCCTTTTGAGATTATTTTTCATAATAACAAAACTACTGGGAAGTTGTAGTGAGTTGGAGCTGGAAGGGCACGTGTGTACCCTTTCCACCCATTCTGGGTTTCTGACAAGGTCAAGTTGGTGTCTTCTGATCATTGCTACTGAGATGTCAATACATCTTTTCTTCCGGTGCTGCTGGACATCAGGGAGAGACAGTTTGGGTTGGTAGGTATTACGTTATCAAGTCAATGGTACAGATGTAGTAGAAATTGTCACTCCTGCTGATGGACCAGAAACACTGACTTAATTCAAGACTGTTTCCTTCATGGTATAGTTCAAGTATTCCATGAGCTAACTAACACCTGCTTGGTCCACAACAAACATCTGTCTGTTAGCTGTTAATGTGTCAACTCTTCAGAGAGCCAGGCATTGCAGATGTGCCTCATCTCCAGGTTGCTTTCTTGGAGCCGACCAACCTGTCTCTTCTGATGGAAAAATCTAATTGGTTATGGATGAATATTTCCAAATTTGGAGTTCACTGTATGCTATGTGATTGTTGTTGGAGGCGGAATGATAGATAAAACCAGTTTGTGCTTGTAGAGTTTTGAGCCTAGTTGGATGGAGCATGCATACATTTACTCAAATATGTGTATATGGGCATGTGTACCTAGGGGAGTCTTCTGTAGAGACGGTTGCCAGTGGAATGGTCACATATCCAGTGTAGATGTGATCCAGAGAAGCCTGTTTTAACCCACCAGGAGCATGGGTGACTAGAGACAGCCCTGACAAGATGGGATGATAGATTGGAAATCCCCATCTGTTCCTTTTGTGACCCCAAAGGAGTATTCAGAATGCACAGTTTGAGGATGTAGCTAACAGCAAGGGACTAGAGATTTGCCTCTCGATAGCGATCCAAAGAGTCCACAGTCTGAATTTCTAGTCACCCAATAACCTATTTTGCATCATTTGATGGTACTACTGTCAGAACTGGAGTTCAGCACAGACAACCTGTTAGCAGGCTTTGTTTCAGTTTACATTTTGAGCACCTGAGAAGTTTTGGGAGATTTTACCTTTGGGGCAAAGGTTGTAATGATTGAACAGTGCAGACAACAGGAGGGCCAAATTTCTTTCTGTACTGATATTGTTCTTGTATCATCACAGACCAAGTTGGACCTATTAGTTATGGAGCAGGTGAGCAGCTCACAGTAATGGCCTTGTTGGATTCCTACTTGTCAAACTAAAGTGCCTGTCGGGTGCCTCTGGCCAGCACTGAGACTAAGTCCCTATAAAGCCAGTCATGCAAAATGCAGGAGGCAGGAGAGAACTTGCCCTTGGCTTACCTTGTTATAACTGTCAGGAGTCAATGCCCATATAGTCTACCCTTGTAACTTTTATAAGGAAAAATGCCCTAATGGGCTCTCCTCACAAGTGTTAGAACCCTGGGAGGTGGGCGTCCTGTCATTTAGCTTTGCTCTTAAAAAATCTTTCATACAGCGCAATTAAGTCCTGTAAATGTAAGGAGTGTACGTAAATTAGCAGTGAGTCTCCCACAAGGTTTTTGTGGGCCCCTATATAATTGGGGTTGTAAAAAGAAAGTAAATACAAGCTGTTGTTTAATCCTAAGTGAAAAGTCCATTTATAAATAATTAAAGGTGGGTATATCAGACTTTCTGAGTGGGTCCATAAAATACAAACTGCTCAGTCTGGCAAGGATTTGCAGCAGCTGAGAGAACCCCGGCCTCACAGAAGCTCACAGTCCTGCAGTTTGAGTGCGGTCCTCAGTTTAGGAACCTTGGGCAGAGATAAGACTCTAAAGATAGCAAAGGCATCTTATCTTCTGATGGGTGGGGTAGAATGGAAATATGAAAAGCATGCCCTTTAGGATGCTGTTGCTGGGCTCTCTGGGCTTGGATCCCGCGCCCCCCCCCCCCAAGTTCAGTTTTGAACGTCTAATGCCAAAATTCTTCTCTCTATGAATTTTGAAATCCTTTCCTGCAAGGAAGCTCCCTATTGAGGTTCAAAAAAGAACTGGCCAACTGGCCCTGAGGAGCCTCTTTGTAGTAAGTCTTAAATTTCCCCAGTACCAAAGGTTGGCTAGTCATTAGCAAGTGAAAACAGAACTGTGTGTGAACAGAAAGCCTTTTCAGGGGCAAGCCTGTGGGCCTGTTTATAGGGGAGTGTGAAATAAAGCTGTGGGGAAATTAGTGAGTGTGTTGCCCTGTGGGAGGGTTAAAGCCGTGCCTGCACCTTGGGGGAGGCTCTGGGTACAGGCTCCTCCTTCTATATACTCCCGTCTATAGAGTATACATTGTCCTTTCCACCCACCCCTCCCTCACCCCAAGCCCCCCACCCCACCCTCTCCAGGGAGGTCAGGATCTGTGTCCTGGTATTTTCTGCTCAGAGCCCTCCCTTTACAAGTTCATCTCTTTTTCATTACAATGAAATGAAGCCTTCAGATCACTAAAGATTAGTGTTTCTTTAATTTTCTTTTAGCTGTTATGGTGTTGTTCGCCTCCTGTTCACCTCCAATTGCCCTCCCCAGAACATGTAGAAACATGTTCCAGGTAGCTCTTAATGCTTCCAAAGAGTAGAGCCCAGGGGCCAGTGCAGTTCAGAAGTCTGGGCGCAGTGGAAGGAAGGAGGGGTTACTGCTTTCTCCTGCCCGTTGGAGGCAATGAGAAATCCTCAGAAGATGCTGTGGCTCGGAGCATGATGGGATAGCCACTCCCCACATTGCTCCCTTTATACCGCAAAGAGTAACAATGTGTTGCTTTTTAATGTGCAAGCGTTGGGGCTGGCCCGACAGCTCATGGTTACTGCTGGGCAAAAAGGCAAAACAGAGATATGATCAGAATTCGGGCATGTGGATATGACTTGTGATTCAGTGCCTGAAGATATGCCTAGGCCCGGGGTCCTATACTCATTAAAGATGGGGGAGGGGCAGGGGTGCCCTTGAATGATGTGTAACCAAGTCAGAAAGGGGAGTTTGAATTCCAACTCACTTCCTACAAGGAGAGGAAAGGAAAAGAGTACGTTCCTCAGGAAGGCAGCACCCTCTGTCTCCCACCACTGGCCCTTGTTTTCTCAAGTGTGTTTTGAATGAACATTGCAACCTGTTTTTGCAAGACGCAGGACATTTTTTAAAAAAATCTTTTCTCCTAACTTGGGATTAATCTAAAAATTATTAGTAGACAAACCAAGCATTCCTTTCTTAAGATAAATTGATACCCCCCCACACCGCAAAAAAAAAAAATTCAATCTTTTTGTTCTTTTCAGAACCTAGTAAGTTGTTGCCAGAACTCAATTCTGAGCAATTTAGGAACTGACTTTTCAATCAGTAATTTGTTTTTTTATGACTCTTGCCCCACACACCCTTGCTACCTGCTCACTTACACATTTAGGAAGTATATTATTAGTCAGGGTTCTCAAGAGTCACAGAACTTAAGGAATGAGTCTCTCTCTCAATGGCTAACTGTGAATGGAAAGTCTAAGAATCAAGCAGATGCTCAGTCCCACAAGGCTGGGTGTTTCAGCTATCAGTATGCTGGAATCCTGAAGACAGACTCCAATGCCAGTAAAGGAATGTTTGTGCTAGCAAGGCAAGAGCAAGCAGGCAGTGAGCAAAGGCTTCCTTCTCCTGCGTCCTTATATAGACTTCCAGCAGAAAGTATGGCCCATATTAAAGATTCTTCCTGCCTCAAGATCCAGATCAGAGGTGTGTGTCTTCCTACCTCAAATTCCGAACTAGAAGTAGATGCATCCACTCAGACCAAGCAGAAAATCTCTCACAGGTGTGCCCTACATTTCCGGATTCCAGTTTATTCCAGATATAGTCAAGCTGACAAGCAAGAACAGTCATCACAGTATGTTTAGCATTATTTTATTTGCCACAGGAATGGTAGAAGAAATAGGTGGTAAGACCATCGACTTAGTGAGGAAGCTGGATATGGTGCCTTCCTTCCTGCAGTCTCAACACTGGGAAGGGCCAAGGCAGGGGGATAACCACAGTTGAGGCTTGCCTGGGCTACAGAGAGAGTCCTGGGATAGTTTAGTTCCAAAATAAAAAGTTAAATAAGATGGGACACACACACACACACACACACACACACACACACACACACACGCAAATGCACACGCACATACACACGTACACACATATGCACACACGCGCACACAAACACACAAACAAAAATGGAAGCTGGACAGAGTGATACATACCTATGACCCCAGCATGATGGAAGCTAAGACAGAGGTTTGGTTATGAAAACCTCTCATCCTTCCTCCTCCAATCAGCAGTGAAGAAATAGTTTAGTCTTTCCCATAATCATTGCTATTACTGTGATTTTTTTTTTAAATTATCTGCCATATATGCTTAAGGTAGTTACAAGTAAATAACTAGAATCACCTGGAGTCATACAAGGATGACAATACTGCCATCTGCCTTCCCTGTCAGAGGTGTGCCTTAATATCCCCTAAGGACTTACTCTGGATCTTCACATCTATCTTAATCAAGGTTTCTATTGCTCTGAGGAGACATCATGATCACAACAACTCTTATAAAGGCAAAACAGTTAATGGAGTGGTTTACAGTTTGAGAAGTTTAATCCATTATCATGATGGTGGGACACGGCGGCATGCAGACAGACAAACATGTATATCTTGAGCATAGGAGACCTCAACGCCGGTCCCCACCGTGACACACTTCCTCCAACAAAGACTCACCTACTCCAATAAAGTCAGGTTTCCTAATAGTGCCACTCCATGTGAGCTTATGGGGGAGCTAATTACATCACAGCATCCTTGGTATCTGCAAGTAGGAGCATGCCCATTGGACGCTGGATATCTTCTATCTCTTTGGATGCCCAGAGGTTGGCTGGGAGCTGGGCCCTTTGTTGGTAGAGCTTCCCTTGCCAATGCCCAGAACTTGAGTTTGTCTTCTAAGGAATATAACTTCCCAGAAGAGAGCTATCAACTCTCATCATAGCAGAAAAGGAAGACCATGATCTGTATGCTCTGAGAATGCAATCGTGAAGACATCAGATTTCAGAGTCAAGGGATGGGTATTGGAGAATGCTCTGCAAGTAGAAATGTTTGCCTTGAAAAGATGCAGGAACATAGTGAGAATACACAAATGCTAAAGAGAGCTGGGAACACCGGAGACTGCACAGAGAGCTCTTGATCAAAGGAAATGGAAAGATAGGTAAAGATAGCCCGGTGGGATGTCAGTGACCAGCACCCTCAGTGCCTGGCTGAGCCAGAGTTCATGCTGGTGGTGAAAGCTTAACTGGAGCCCAGTGATAAACTCTGATCATGTGGCACCTGGATTTTACCAGACCTAAATACCATGTACTTAACTGGCTCTCTAAGTCAGGGTCTGAACCCTATACATTTACTTGTTATATTTTTACTATTAAAATAGCCAGTTCATTCACATGGTTCAGAAACCTGAAATGGTGAAGGATCAGCACGAATGTTTCCTTTATACATTTGTCCTTTTCCACTCACTTTTGCTCTTGGGGACACTCATGATTGTTAGTTTCTTATGTATTTTATAGATTCACTTTGTAGATATACCAGCGGACACAATTAGAGAACCTACTCTCTTCCTTTGACCATGTACATCACTGGGCTCTTTGCCTACGGCTGTATTAAAAGTCTCTTTCCTTCTTAGATGTAAATACTACTAATTTGTGTTGCTGAACCATCTGTACAGATCTTCTGTAGACAGACAATTAGGTTGTTTCCAACTCTTGGCGACTGCAAATGTCACCCTTGTACATGGTATCTCCCATATCTTTAAGTGAACTAAGTCCTTTCTATGTAATTGAGCCCCAGGACATATGATTTGCTGGCTGGAAAGACTTCGTCCAAGTGCCCTGGACGGAGGCTAGGGCTGTTCACATTCCACTGTCATGTATACAGATGCCTCTTCTCCATCCTCCTTGGCTCTGCATCCATTTGTGTCTCCAACAGGCTCTGCAGTGCAGTACCTTGGTAACTAGAGAGCTAAATCCCCAGAGAACGTGCTCTCTAAATGGCTTACAACCAGCCTAGCCTCCTGGTTGAGGGCACCACTCCTGGCTCTAACAGACTGTCTTGGCAGGGTGACAATGTCTGTGTCCCTGTAGTGTCGTATTTGTAAATGGGGACATTTAACATTCTAGCAGGAGCCTCTTGGTTTTTTGTGAGTGGGAGAGTGAAGCATTGTGGCAAAGTGGGGGGCAGGGGACGGGCACTCAGTAAATGCCACTTCTTACTAGAGAAGACTTTAGCTTTCTGTGTAAGGAGTGACAGAAATAAAGTCAGAGCCAAGAACCTGGAAAAGGAAAAGTAGATGAACCAGCTGATAAACAGGGCCTGGAGGATTTAGGGGTCCTGGGAGGGGACACAAAGGACTGGGTAGAGGCACTGGTGCTACCCAGCACGTACACACCAGCTCTTTACAATGAGAGAGTTGGTGTTTTAGTCTGACATCCCCTACTTAAAAATCAAAACACCCTCTCATTGTATTTGACAGCTGGTAGGCCTGGCACATGGTGGCTACCATCTTACTCTGTGTTGCTTATGTGCTCTTTTCACAGCCTCTTGTTTTTGATTTTGTTTTGGTTTTTGGTGTTTTTTCCTTCCTTATCTCTGGTCTTTTTCTCTCCATGCCTCAGCATAAACCCCAGGGAGCCTCTGGCTAAAAGGCCACTTTAAGAGGCCCAGGCAGGCAGCCTTGATCCCAAACACTCCTCCCTCACAAGGAGCAAATATTTCTTCCCTTTCTCTTCTCTACCATCCCATGTCCTTGTTCATGAATTCATGAATGGATTTGAGTTTCCCTGTCAGAGGCAGAGAACCATTCTTTGGTATTCTGGAACGCCCTGCCCTGGGTACTTCTTGGCCTTACATAACCCCAGCAGACCTCAAGTAGGCATCAATGGCAAAAGGCAAATCTTTTCCATGGCAGCTGCCATCCTGACCCTGCCTGATAATACTGCCCCAGGGGACAGGAAAGTGTCACTAGGGCCCTAGGTTGGGGCTTTGTGTAGTGTACCTAAATCTTAAGGGAGATACTTTATCAGGTCTACCAGGGGTTCAGCTTTTTGCCTTTGTTGGTTTAGTGAGATAGGGTCACAAGTATCTCAAAATGGCCTTGAACCAGCCCTTGATGAAGTCATAATCCTGCCTGCACCTCTCTAGTGCTGACATTATAGGCATTTACCAGCATGCCCTCTCTGTAAGGTTTCACCTCTTGGTTTTTGAGACAAGACCCAAATCAGAACTGAGTAAGAACATCGGGACCTGAACTCCTATCATGTTTGGTGACTCTGTGGTTAGCACATTTTCCACAAGAGCAAACCTGTTGCCTCCTCCTCACACACAAAGCCATTGGGGCTGGGTGTCTTCTCCTCATCCTTCTCTGCCTTCTCCAGGCCTAGGGGGCTGGACAGCATGCCGGTGCCTGCCGGATAAGACAATCCCTAGTCAGACAGAGCTGTTAACCTTTGCCAGTGGGCGGTGGGGCCCAGCCCTTGTCGCTCGTCACTGATAAAGTGAATTTAAAACTCTTGCTGAAAGGGAAGAAATATGGAACAGATGTAGTGGGCCTCCAGCTGTTGCCAAGCAAATGTGACCGTCTTCAAGGCACCGTCTGACCCATTCCTGAATGTCGGTCTGGGTGCCAGGGGATGGGGAGGGTAGCAGGGTGAGAGAAGACAGACAATTTTAGCTTCTCAGTGTCAGCTCCTGGGATAGATGGAATGCGGGGGTTTTCTAAAGGTGAGTTTCTCATCAGCAGTGGAGGGGCTGACATGCCTGGACTCTTTTAGCCACTCTTCACTTTAGTCACAACATAAAGTATCCAGTGGAAGGATGTGTTGGTTTTAACAATTCACTTGCATTGACTTATATTAAGTCATGTTTTCTGTGGGTATCTGGGCAGGGTTTACAGCTGGGAGCTTCATGGGGATGTGACCAAGGTCTGATCCAGAGCTGTGGTCTCATCACAGACCAGTTGGGGGAAATAGATTTCCGCCTCCAAACCAGCCAGGGAGCTTGGTCAAGTGCACGGGCACGTGTGAGAACTCCTACACTTTCTCTCTTCCCTCCCTCCCACTCTTCAGCTCAGATGCGGTCTTCTTCAATGACACCTGCCCAGGGAGCGAGTACTGCCATATTTTCTTTGGATAGAAGCACATGGCAGTTGTAACTGTCAAGGCCTTAACACCAGGAGGCTGGAGGACTTGCTTTAGAATGCAGTCTCCCTAGAGGGAGGGCACTCGCCTTATCGGTGATGTTCCTGAAGACCTTGGGGGCAGCCCAACTTGCACCAACCACCACAGTGCATATTCTTTGAAATGGAACGGTTTATTCCCTTTCAAATCCCGGAGTCCTCGGTTCAGCTTTCTCTCTGCCTCACCTTGAGTCCAGCTGTAGCTTCTCTCTATTCTAGCAATGTGTTTATACCTTGTTGCTCCCCCCCACACCTCATCTCCCCATCTTTAGGAATGTTTTCTAGTAAGGTTTTGTTGGGCCATTACATAATAATCAGTGCTGCTTATGAAATGATCATTTCCAGCCTCCTTTTTTTAGGACTGGTCATTGAATTTCATTTGTATACAGAACGTAACAGTAAATCTCTGTCAATCTTGTTAGTGAACATTCAAAGCAAAGAAAATATGATTTTAAAACAGATCCAGTTGGTCCTGTGTTGATGACAGTTGGTTTTATTGTTGTTTGGATTTTTTTCCTTTATGTATATGTGTGTGTGCCTGCAGGAGATGATGGACACCACACACATGCCAACTACCATGGAGGTCAAAAAGACATTAGAGCTCCTGGAACTGGAGTTACAGACAGATATGTGAGCTCCTCTCTGGGTGCTGGGGCTTGAACCCAGGTCTCCTACAAAAACAGCAAGTTCTTCTAACTGCTGAACCATGTCTCTAGTCCCTTGATAGTTTTTAGAAGGGAGACTAAAATCTTAGATATGTTCAGAAAACCATGCGACTGACGGCCGTGTTTAAAAATACTGATGTTTTAGGTTTAGGGGCTCAGTACCTCTTTTTCTTTTTTTCCCCTGAACTAAAACCAACAGCGAATCCTTTACCAAGAGTAAAGTTCTCATCACAGTTAGGGGAAGAAGTTGGGCTTTAGGCTTAAATTGGCTTTGGCGTTATGGACCCGAAAGCATGGGCGATCACAATCTGCTTTGGTTTCTTTTCCAGGTTTCTCCGTGCTGTGGAAGGAACTAGACGATGTAACAAACTCTCCAGGAAGACGCACACTGTCCCATGCTGAGCAAGACCTCTCAGACCCTGTGTCCCATAGCTGCTTGAGAAAAACAAATAAATAAATAATGTGACGGTTCTTATCAAAAGGGATTTTTTGGAAGTGTTAGATACCTGTGAAGAAGGTCGCCTTCTCCCCATCTGTGAAATAGACACTCTTAGATTCCAAAATGCCAGCCAAGACCCCAATTTACCTGAAAGCAGCCAACAACAAGAAGGGAAAGAAATTTAAACTGAGGGACATTCTGTCCCCTGATATGATCAGTCCTCCCTTGGGGGACTTTCGTCACACCATTCACATCGGCAAAGAGGGCCAGCATGATGTCTTCGGAGATATTTCCTTCCTTCAAGGAAACTATGAGCTCTTGCCTGGAAACCAAGAAAAAGCACACTCCGGCCAGTTCCCCGGGCATAATGACTTCTTCCGGGCCAACAGCACCTCGGACTCAATGTTCACAGAAACACCCTCCCCAGTGCTCAAAAATGCCATCTCCCTCCCTACCATCGGAGGATCCCAGGCTCTCATGCTGCCCTTATTGTCACCAGTGACATTTAATTCCAAGCAGGAGTCCTTTGGGCGTCCTAAGTTGCCAAGGCTCAGCTGTGAGCCTGTCTTGGAAGAGAAAGTTCCGGAGAAAAGTAGTCTGTTAGAGAATGAGACAGTCCATCAGGGAGATACGTCGTGGGGCTCCAGTGGTTCTGCCTCCCAGTCCAGCCAGGGCAGGGACAGCCTGTGCGAACAGTACTCCGACTGGCCCACGGACGACATGTTTGAGCGTCCTGCCTCCTGTGAGCTCATGAGGTCAAAGACTAAATCAGAGGAATCCCTCTCTGACCTGACAGGCTCCCTGCTCTCACTGCAGCTGGATCTCGGGCCTTCACTTCTGGATGAGGTCCTGAATGTCATGGATAAAAATAAGTAACCGGGAGTCAGCTCTTTTCCTTTGGAGTAAGAGGTACCAAAATAAGCAGAGAACAAAACTCAACTAACCACAATTGATGGAAAGAACTGCCCTGGCTGGTTTTTTTTTGCAGCCAAGTGATGCATTTTCTAAATTAACGTTCCTGTTCCTACAAAATATTTTTTTAACCGCCATGCCCTGTTTGCAAAAACAATTTTGAAAACAATAATTTTTAAAAATTAAAAAAAAACAAACCATAAACCTGTCCTGGCAAAAACAGAGAGGAAGTGAGTCAGAGCTCATTTTCAGCAGGCCTTGCTGATGTTTGGCTCAATTTTGTTTGTTTGCAGACAGACAGAATCCAGGCTGTCGGAAAGGGCTGTGTCCGTGGGTCTCTCCAAGGCGCTTTTGTGAGAAGGAAATGTTGTAAGAAGAAAATCAAAACTTGCTTAACACCTAAGCCTTTTTTTCCTAAACTCTTTTGTATATTATATCTTTGGGTTCACCATAGCGATTCTCCAGTGTTAAGATTTTACTGTTTTCATATTTGAACAACCTTACGGGACTGGGGGGGGTTTTCTTGTGGTTCTTATATATTCTCGTATATTATTTTCATGTTGCAGAAGCTTGACTGTCGGCTACATGTTGGTAAAAACAAGCAAGGTATTACTGTAACTAAGTTATTTTTAAAGTTGAAATATATTTTTATGTGCCTTTGGCTTTTTATTGCAGAGTCTACATTTTATATATAATACATCAAGTGTTATTTGTCTTGTTTCCATTGGGGTTTCCTTGTAAGCTGTATTTGCAGAACATCTATTAGTTAGCACTTTTCGCCCCTTGCTCATGTGTTATCATACGTCTACTAGCACTAACAATAGATTGTAAGGTGTTGGGGGCACAGGGTGATGGAGATAACTCCTGCAGAGACTGGAGTTGGGTATTCTAGGGCCGCTCTCATGCTTGCATTTCCAAGATATGTCATACCACACAATAAAGAGTAAATGCTAAAATGAGCGTACTCATTTATAGTTATAAACGAGAACAGAAAAGACTTCAAAGACTAGCTAGTGATGGAAAGACACTAAAATGATTCCTAGGTGCTCTGCAGTTTTGACTTCTTTTTATCAAGGTTGATTCTAGAAGAGGAGAAATGAACAAGAAGGTCATTTTCTTTGTTATAAACAAATTTTAGTGCGGAGGGAGAGGAGAAAGAGGGTCTGAACTGAGACTGTAGGACTTTGCCATAAGCCTAGCTTATTAGCCTCTTCCTGTGCATGTCTCCCTTTAATAACAGCTACAGCATGTGCTTACCTATAGACAAGAGTAAGGAAGGAGGCCACTGAGGCTCCATCAAGGGCGCTTCCCCTTTCCAAGGATCCCCAGATGCCCTAAGCCAATGGTTAAGGAACCAGGAACAGGAAATTACACACAGATTCCTGTCTTCTTCGGGCACTCCCTGCTCTGAGCATTGTTTCCAACAGTACCTGTCAGTCCGCTCTCCTTGACATATCCCTAGGAAGACAGTAACATCAGTGACTCCCTCCTGAAGTGCAGAGTTCCTGCACTTATCACTTTGGTGGCTGATAGAGGGAGGAGGAAGCAGTTTTCCCACAATTCCCAAGTCTCTTAACTCTACCGTGCTTCTTCCCAGTGTTCCTTTATGTTGGATCATACTCATTATGGTTCAGAAACTTCTTAGCCTCTTCTAAATCTCATCAGTGAGGCTCAGGCCACGAGCTCTTTCGTTTGTAGCTAGTGTGAGCCAAATTCTTTGGACACGTTCCCCATCTTCGTTACTGGTCATATCCAGTCTCAGTACACTCTTTGTCTGCTTTATGATCTCGAGGAGGAGGGAAGGAAAGGAGGAATGTACTTTCATCTTCAAATCCCTGATATTTGTAAGCTAAAAAGGCATGACAAGCCACCTCTGTGTGACCCAACAACCAGAAATATATCATTTGTATAAACAGAGACCCTTTCTTTTAAAGTAGGCGAGACTTTGTAGGTATGTGTTTGTTTTCATGAGAAGTAAGACATAGCAAAGAACAAACTATTATTCCAGCCCAAAGTTATATGCTAAAATAAAAATATCAGGGTACTTAGCTCTTAACATAAAGTCATTGACTTCAGTGGGGCAGGATCACTGTCAACAAGCACACGGAGACACTTGGTGAGGAGGAAAGAACCCAAGGTTCCAGGATCCAGCCTCATCCTTTCATACCACAAGCTAGCTAGCACTTTTCCCTGAGGACCACTGGAAATATGTACATCATGGCATAGCAGACTTCTATGAGTCCGTGAATTAACTCATTAACTACTTTAGGGAAAAAAAAAAAAACACCAAAAAACCGAAACAAACAGAAAACATACATTACGCCGTGGTTCTAATCCTCCCTTAATACAGAGGGTGAGGGAGGGAGTTATTACTTTGAGCTGCATCAACGGTAGAGCAGGTCTGAAGGATGCACAGAGGGTTTCACCTTTGGGGATCATACTGGAAACCTAGCCACAGATAAAACCCTCCCATTTAGGATTGGTCTCCCAGATTATGAACAATATTTTTTTTCCCTTAAACCACTAAAGTATATAAACGGGGCACTGTAAAGCAACTACCCCATGTTCTCCCCTGCACTCTTAGACTAGATTCAGTAAAACAAGAGAACGTTCTAAATGTCACATCACATGGTAAGTCACCTGAAGACTTGAGAAAGTTATGTTGGAAATTAGCTATGCACATTAGCTCATGTTGCAGGCTAAGCAATAGGCTCACTTTGCCAGGAAGAAAAATGGTCACTACCGAACATACCCAGTTGTTGAGTCTGGTTACTTCGAAGATCACACCCTTTATTTTGAAAACACACAGTTTCGTCCAGAGAACTTTTCATCTGAGAATTTTCACTTTATTCTTTGAGCAAGTAAGTCTAAACGTCCCCTGGTTGAGTTGCTGAGGAGTCATCCTGTAATAGGCTGCTCCAGAGAGCATCACATGAGGGGATGGAAACACTTATTTTATGAAGTGATGCGTAACAGTGAGATTTGTTCTACTGTGCTGTGCCATCTCCCATATTTACTTTGAAAATTCTGATAGTGATGACACTTTCAGTAGTTTCTGAGGGAAGCCAACCATCTTCATCCTTTGAAAGTCAGCCAGATTTCCCACACAGGAAGTAGACTGCCACAGGTGATAGAACGCATCTGGCCAGAGTCGAAGCCATTGTGTAGTGTAGACTTCCTACTTCTGACATCATACATCAAAATTAGTAAAGTTGAATCAGTGAGTTCAGTACTCAACATAATAAAATTACTACTGGGGCACGTAATAGAACATGTGATTTGTTGACAAACGATTATTGGGGAGGAGGGAAGCTCTAAGGTTTCTGGAAGAAAATATTGGGGCTGCTTCATGGAAGGGGAATATCCAAAGAGGTGTTCCTCAGGAAACTGGTAAGATTCTCCTAGGGAAGAGGGGTAGATTGGGGAAGGCAAAAAAAGAAAAAAGCAAACCAAATGATGCACCCCTACCCTTGAGTATCGTTTCTGTTCAGAACATTCTAGGCCCAGGGAATGGGTTTTAAATACACACTTCCAGTCCCGAAGGTGTAGACTCAAAGTTGGCCACCATCTTGGTTTTTAAAACCCGCACCCAGTCTATAGGACTTGAACTGAAGGCCTTGACCCCAACCAAAAACCAATCAACCAAAAAAACCTCTTTGAATTTAGATTTTCATGGAAGATTACATTTTTACCAGATATCACACACACAAAAAAGGTCTACTCAAAGTTCAAAGGATGCTGTCTTTATACCTATGGTTAGCCTTACTTATAGGCAAAACAGATAAATCTGGAGCAACCCTGAACAGATAGTTCTACCACCAAGTAATTCTCTGCACTACAGCACTACAGCATCTCCTTGTTGGAGGTAGGTTCCTTTGTGTGAGGCATCATGTTAAACACTGAGTCCCCTGCCATGATCTAAGGAGTAGTAGCATCTGAAAGTCAACAATGGGATGTGAACTTGCAATTTAGATGCCAAGTGTAGGAACACAGGTCCCTAGCAACCAGAGCAAGTCTACCAGGAGAAAGAAGGACTTGAAGGAACAATGAGTTCATTTCATACATCATTTTGTCTGGGACCAAAAGGAAAACAAAACAAAACAAAAATTAAGGAAGCAATGACAGAAAAGAAGAGAGTTAGTTGTCTGTCACTAAATGTGGCACTGAAGGAGATTATAAAATGTGTTATCTTGTCCCCCTCCCTGGTGCTGGAGAAGTACATGAAATTCTTGTGATTAATTTCAAATCAACCATAAATTAGGTCCTACAGAGGACAACACAAGCTCTTCCCCTCCCATTACAGTCTCAAGACTTGAAGGCATTTTATCTTTGACGCCAAATGTTGATGTTTCTGAATCACTATCTGAGGCTTCAGCCCTGCCCACCTTAGCAACAGAAACCAAGTGAGGGAATTCTTTGGGTTTGCTTTGTTATTGTTTGTTTTGCTTTGTAAGACTAGACTAGCCATTACGAATGCCCCATAGACATACAGAATTTGGAAAACCCTAAAACCACACTAAATATTTGCATTTTCACAGCAGTAATGTCCACTTTCTTTAAAGAAGGAGTATTATCAAAAGTAGAAAACTGATTATCTGCATACCTTTACTTTATACCCCCCCCACCCCCACTGCATGGAAATAAATTTGGGATGGGATCAAAAACAAGAAGCAAGCATTTACGGTGCTCTGGAAGTAGGTTTACACCATAAATGGCAAAAAGAAAGAACAGATGAACACAGTGTTAGATATTAGATTAGCATCCAATAAAATTCTCTTCTCTCAGTTTGACCATAGTGACCAAATAAAGCAGTGCTGTGAAGCGAGCACTCTACAGTAACCCCACTGTGTCTTAAAGGAAAAAGGGTGATGAGTTTACCGTTAATAAAAATACAAATGGCTCTCTAGACTTCGTAAAGACATTGGCTATCCATCAGCTGCCCAAGAAGTGTCTTAACAGTAGCACACAGTCAAGACCCCTGGACATGAAAAGCTGAGGGAAGCAAGACCTTCCCACAGGAGCCTTCACCCCTAGAAAATTTCTAACCGGAGGTTAACAAAGCATCTATAGTAAAATGGCTTCCAAGAGAAGACTCACCTTTCTAACCAGCCAGGAAGTATAAACTGACTCCCTACTCTTGAACATCATCAGTTTTGCCTTTCAAGGGACAATCTTCAGCTCCCCCCTGCTCAGTCTTGCCCTTCAGACCTAAGGTAATGACAGTCTACAGTGCCATCAAAGGATGTGATCTGGGCAGGACACACATCTCTGAATCTCTCCAGCAAGAGCTTTTTGTAGGCTGACTCCACTATTAAAACATAATAAATAATATAGCTACGGTAATCATTAGATTGCCAATGACATGAAGTTCTCATTTTGGGAACCTGGGACTGACTTTATTAGGGGGTGGGGAAGACTTTACAGGTACAGTTAAGGATCTTGAGATGGAGTCATTCAGGATCGCCCAAATGCACCGTAACTGCAATTCCAATGGTCTGTGTAGCAGAGGGGTGAAGGGGAAATTGTCTTATAGAAGAGGAGACCATGTGACCACAGAGGAAGAGACCAGAGATGTATCCATAAGTCAAGGGATGTTAACAGCTACCAAGAGATGGAAACGTGTTTCCCTAGACCTCCAGAGAGCATGCTCCCTAGCTGACAGCTCCAATCCAGCCTAAGGAAGCTGGAAGTAAGTATACAAGATGGAGAATATTGAGATATATCCTCTAAATGTCCAGGCGGCTATTTGGAGTGAGGGGCTAAAAGTTTTAATTAAGGTTGAATAAGCTTCCAAGGATGGAACGCTAATTGGATAGGACTTTGTCTTAATGTGAAGAGACATTAAGGAGAGAGAGAGAGAGAGAGAGAGAGAGAGAGAGAGAGAGAGAGAGAGAGAGAGAGAGAGAGAGAGAGAGAGAGAAACAGCTATGTGGAGATATAGAAACCAGGCAGGATCCTCAGGCTAAAGAAAGAAGCCTCAAGACACACCAACCCTGCTGGTACCTTGGTCTTGAACTTCCAGCTTCCACAGCTGTGAGAAAATACTTCTATGTTTAAACCACTCAGTCTGTGGTATTTCGTTATGGGAGCCCTAGCTAACTAAAATGGAAAGTTAATAAAAGACACCTCTTAAAGTATTAGGTTCTTTAAGGCCAGGGTGCCCCCCCCCCCATCTTAGTCTGCTCTATCAGGAGCATTTCCGTAGTCACTCTGGCTGCAGTAAGGACAGGCAGGTCGTCCTAGGCAGAAACAAAGCCTAGCTCTGCACTGACAGTTGAGAAAGTATCTCCAGCTACAGAGAAAACTGCATTCCTGTGCCCGTGTTCAGACAAGGTAACAGAGTATCTAATTGGGTGCAGGAGGAATGCCCAAGCCCGTAGACAAAGCTCAGCCTCCTTCAGGAGGGTCATTGCCACTCATAATGATGCAGTAGCATACGGGCAGTGGGGAGATGTTAGGGGATATGGAAGGAAAGGAAAGATTTAAAATGTTGTGAGTCCTGTTTCCAGCCCCAGACAGCATCTGATATGAGCAGAGGCCAGATTTTACTCTGTCGTCCAGCTAAGGACAAGAAAGGAAGCAGAAAGATGGCAGAAGAGGTGGTGTGCTGTTGCTAAGGAGACTGTCTCCTCACAGCTCTTTTCTGCGGTGCTCTTTACCACACGGATACCAGGCAAGTTAAAAAGGCCTTTCCAGGATGCAGAGGGCAGATCAAAGATGGGGCCAGAGAGTTCTCCAGAGGGTCGTTTAAATGCCATTCAGGACACCACAACTGACAAAGAAAGCCGATGTGCTGGGATGGACAAGGCTCTTTCCCACATCAGTCTTCCATAGGGGGAAAATGATTATAAAGCACTGTGTAACTCACGGCTACCAGGCCCTGGTACCTGCAATAGGAATAGAGGGCTCTATTCCCTGGCACCTTGTAAAATACTGGATTCCCAATGCTGGTACTATGGGAAGTTCTGCTCCAGAATGTTTTGACTCGCGGTCTCCTGGCTGTTTGGGACATGAGCTGAGGCTCCCTAGAGGATGCAGGGAGCACCCTCCAGTGTGGCATAATCAGGTGAAGCACAAAGTGTGGTCTTAAAGGAAATGTGGAAATTCACAGCAGGTAGGATGCTACTGCTCCAAAGGCAGTAGCAGGGACACGGAAAATCCTTTACCTGTAAAGGAGGTGTACAAGGAGGGAGAACAGGGGTCCTGAAAATAGAAAGACCCAAAGAGAACAGGACTCCATCTAAAGGGCAGAGCTGAATCAAATGGCCAGCATGGTCCATCAGCTGTACCAACGGTACAGACTTGGGTGGAAAGCACACTCAACTACCCCCCTTTAAAAACCAGGGACAGCCTTGCCTCACCCTAGAAACGTCTATCCCCCTCAAAGAGTTATGTACGACGCGTCTCCATTTCTTTACCTCACTGTACATTCACTGAAGCCACTATCATCTAGATAGATACTTTGCCACTATCCCACTGACACTGTGTGTGACAAAGTCACCAGTGAACTGCTGACCCAAAGCCACACTGCCCATGCCCCCTCCTGCCTCCTCTACAGCTCTCACTCATGGTCTAGCTTCTCTCTCTCTCTCTCTCTCTCTCTCTCTCTCTCTCTCTCTCTCTCTCTCTCTCTCTCTCTCTCTCTCTCTCTCTTCTCTCAGGATTTCCTGGCACCTGTTTATGCCAATCTGCATCCTTTCTGGTCCCCCATCCTCCATCGGCCCTAACTCATCTATGCCTCCATGGTCATCTTCAATGCAGTGTATAAACTCAAATAGGCACCAACAGAAGGTGTTTGTGTTAAAGCCACAATGGTAGCGACATGTCCCTTTTCAGGGGTGTTGCTTATGAACCTTCTTCAGAAGCAAAGAACAGGACAGGACTAGGGACTGTAGTCTTGCCTATTGACTCTTTGTAGATCAATATTCTTCAAACTGTCATCAAGTGAGCATTAACCTTCGGGTCACTCAGCATTTTGTTAGTTCACCTACACGAATACTTGTATGTATAACCTTGAGAGGCACAAGGACTTATCTCAGTGTGGACTTACATGCTGTATCTCACAGTGGAAAACCAAGTGAGGATATAACACAACAAACCATAACAAACAGCATTTAAACCATCTCCTCCCACTTATAAGAACTCCAAAAGAAATACAGGTCTTAGTCAGTGCTTCTGCCAGAATGTTCCTGGAGAGGGCGGAGAAAAAGAAGAAAGGCTATGAATATTTATGTTAGCCCTTTGCTATAATACATAGTAAGTTTTTACATAAGCTTGTGCAAAGTCCTAGTTCAAATCCCTTGTCCATACTAGTATAAGAGTCTTTGAATGCAGTACCATCCACTTAAAGCCACCATCCCATAGACAAAGAGGAATTCAGACCCTTTACAATAAACCTTGAGCAGGGCTTTTATTTTCAGTTTGAGACTATGTATCAGGCTTCAGTCCCATACTACTCACTGCTGCTGACCCCATCAAGTTCCAAACTTTTCAGCTTTCACGTCTTCGTATGAGTCACCTCCTTTTCCTTCAGAAGTCTCGCATCCCATGTTCGAACTCCCAGCAACCAGATGTCTTCTAGTTTGGATGTCTATTACTCCTTCCACAGTCTCCATTCTGAGGGACCCTCAGAATCAGAGTCCATCCTTTTGATAAAGTGCAGCAGCCTTCTAGGCCAGCACAGAATACGTGGGTTAAAAGTACCAACTAAAATTAATGGTCATCAAAGAACTAATTAAAAATTACTCTGCATGAGTGACTTCTCGGGGACCTTAACTGAATAGGTGACGTGGCATCATTTTGGAGAAGAATTTTTGAGAAAAAGACAACAAGGAAATATTAATTTCTCTACTGTGGTGGTTTGAATAAGAATGATTTGAATGTTGGTCACCAGGGAGTGGCAAAGTTTGAAAGGATTAGGAGGTGTGGCCTTGTTGGAGGAAGTGTGTCACCGGGTGTGGGCTTTGATGTTTCGAAAGCCGAAGCCAGGCCCAGAGGCTCTCTCTCTTTTCCTACAGATCAAGACGTGGAATTCTCAGCTACTTCTCCAGCACATCTGCTTGCATGCAACACATACTTTTTACCATGCTGATAATGGACTAAACCTTTGAAACTGTAAGCCAGCCTCAGTTAAATGCTTCCTTTTATAAGATTACTACTGTGGCCATGGTGTCTCTTCACAGCAATAGAACACTGACTTAGGCATCAACCATATAAAAACGGTGACTAATAGAATTAAAACCATTTCCAAAAATACACACTTGCAAATGTTTGCTTGGATCTGGGTTGATTTCTGTATTTAGAGATTTTAGTTAATTACCTTATAAAAGAAAAGTAGCTCCATAGAAAAACATTATTTACACAAGAGATAAAGCTGCTATAGAAGGCTTTTAAAATGCTTGAAGGACAAGAATGTGACTTGGATCTTGTAGGAGTCTGGAACAAGCTAAAACAAACATTTTTAATCAACATTAGTGCCTTAAGAAAACCTTAATCTGCCACTTGACACAGACACGCTAATGTACAAGTTGGCACAAAAGAAAACAAAATCCTGTCACTTTCACCATACATCATCTAAATGCACCGAAGTTCCTGTGTTTCAGATGCCCTTCCCTGCGCTGTATAAGAACACCATAGGACAGGAGTCAGGAGCGAGTAAGTGGTTTTGCATCCTAACTGGAGTCTGTGGTGGTTTGAAGAGGTGTTCCCTGAAGCATGCTGTGAGCTGACTGTCTGGCTTGAAGCTCGGAAAGTGAAGGCAAACAGCTCTATCTTTCTTGTGTCGACTGTGTGAACTTCTGTCCACACGTTACCATAGTTCCTAAAGCAAGAAGCAGATTCTACACGTGCATGCCTATATACTAAAAGTGTTCATCAGCTTATGTATGTAGTATGTGTGTGTGTTGAGGGGGGAGAGACAGACAGAGAGAGAGGTAGAGAGAGAATGAATGACAAGCTAAGACAGGCAGTGACTGGAAAGACAAAGTCAAATGCTAGTAAAGCTGCATGTTTCAGAAGAAGTTGAGCAATACACAATACCATAAAATATTAGCTTAATAGTTGAAAATGAAACTACAAAGAAAATGGGAGGAAAAAAAAACATTGATACCCACATGTGCACACACATACATACACGAGAGAGAGAGAAACAGGGACAGAGATTTACAGAAATTTTGAGGAGAAGCAGGGGAACACAACTTGAAGCAAAGTGTCACCGAGGAAGACAACACCAAGCAGGCCCATCTCTAGGGTATGTGCCGCCAGCAACTCTTTTCAAGGATTCATAGGTATAAGCAATTTTTTTAAAAAAATGTTTTACAAAATCCACATGCCTATGAGAGGCACAATGATTTTCAACAATGTTTCAGAATACCAAATAAAAAGGATATTTTCTAACTTTTATTGTCCAATCATTACATGTGATAATTAAATGGCACTTCCTGTAGATGTCAGAACCAACTGTTACTGTTCGTCACTGTCTGGTCACATTCCCCAGCCTCCAATGGTTCAAAAGTCAGTACTGAGCTCTGAGACTAACAAAGGGCATATCTTACCCAGAGTATTTAGGAAAATATGAATGTTAATTCAAATTCTTTTTCATATCATATTCATTATTTTGCATTTTATAGTAAAATTTCAGCAGATTTTTCCAAGCATTTCTTCATGTGAAGGGACATTCCCGTATTCCTATAATCTGATTTCTTTCCACGCAGACAGACCCTTTCACATACCACCTCCAACGGGAAAGGTGAGAAATGTGGGAAGGGATCAAGAGGAAACCTAAGAGTGGTTTTATTTGTACAAAGAACAGAAGTCAGAGGAGGAGGAAGATGAGGGAGAGAAGAGAGAAGGAGTCTTCCTTAAGGGGCTGAGGGGATGGTGTTTATCTTGTAGAATTGCCATAGAAACAAGTCTCTAGGCAGGTTTATAAAGGATTATCTAGAACAGGTTAACTAGGTAGGAAGACTTACTTTCTATGTGAGTGGTACCATTCCATGGACCAGGGGCTGGGGCTTAATAAAAAGGAAGAAGAGAGTTAAACACAGCACTCACTGTTCTGATTCCCGACTGCAGAAGAAATGTGATCAGCAGCCTCAAGCTCCTGCTGCTGTGACTTTTCATCATAGAGGAAGCCAAATTGTAAGCCAAAATAAATTTTCCCTTCCCTAGGTTGCCTTCATCAACTATTTTGATCAAACAACATGTAACTGATATATGAGGCACAGGCCTGTAATATAGCTATTCCAAAGGCTGATGGAGGAAGGTCATGAGTTTGATAACAACCTGGCCTACTGAATGAGTTTAGGCAACTTAATAAGACACTGATATTGGGTACCATTTGTTGGCAGACTTTTCTGTCCCACCAGCCAGTTCCAAATAACCACTCAGAGACTTATTATTAATCCTAAATGCTTGGCCAATAGCTCAGGCTTGTTACTAGCTAATTCTTACTTAAATTAACCTATTTATGTCAATCTATATTCTGCCATATGGTGTTACCTCTCTTTCATCTTGTACCTCCTGCTTCCTCTCAGTGTCTCTCTGGCCATTCCTCTGACTCCCTTCTTCCCAGAGTTCTTAGTCTAGTTTTCCCACCTAACCTTATCTTATCTGGCTATTGGCCAATCACTTCTTTAATAAAACAACCACAGTGTAGTTTACACAGTGTAAAGAAGGATTATCCCACAGCACCCTGTCTTAAAATGTTTTGTTTTATTGTTTTGTTTTGTTTTGTTTTGTTATGCCTGGGCAAAAAATAGACCTAAGAGGTAGTGTGCTTGCCTAGCATTCATGAGTCTCTGGGTTCGATCCTCCAATCTCACACATATAAAAACTGTAAAACAAAGGGTCTGTCAATGAAGGGTGTGTGTACGTGTGCGTGTGTAATTTTGTATAAACGTTATCTGTAATGAAAAGGTCTGAAAAAAAGAACAAGAATTAAAGGAGGTCAGCAGTCACTAACGGACAGTCCCATGGTTTCATGAAAATCAAACTTTAAACTTTGAAACAAGAATTCCTGGCTTGCCACAAAGTCTATTAAAGTCTCCTTGATTTTCATGTAACCCAAAGGAACGTAAGCATCCCTGTCAGGCTATCCTATAGTCACTATGTCTGCAGCAGGAGGTGAGCTGAGGGTACGGGGTCCTATCTGTCTAAGGCTTATCACTCCACAGCCACACCTGACCCGGAAAGTTTTAAGTCACACTCAGCACCAGCTGCAGTTCGCAAAGCTTCAGTTTCCTGACACACAGCGTTGTTGTATCTACCCACCCGGAAGTGTCTTTGAAAGGCAAAGAAGCAGAGAGCAGACATACGACTTCATAAAAACTAACAAGTGTCTAGTCATCCCAGCAGCTTGCTTGCACAGCTGCAGCTGTGTCTGCAGCATCCTCCTTGCGCATGCTCATGCCAACCCTAACACTAGGGAGAACTCTCTCCTGGAGGGTTAATGGGAACCAAACCCCACCAGGGATTCTTTCCAAAAGTGATTGCAAATGTCTTTCCCCCTCAAGACTCCTTGGTCCCACTACATCTATCTTACTAATATTCTTCTGTCAGAGGCCGTGAATTTGAAACTTCAAAACTCTGCTTCCCAGAATCTTCCAAGTTGTAACTGCCTATTAATTACCTCTGCTTTGTCAGCTGGCCTCACACGCAGAGCCTGTTTAGTCTGCAGTTTGTATAATCAGTCTCCTGCTCCATAATTACTCTCCAGAATTACTGCTGCTCTGGAAGGCACCACCACCAAGTCTGAGCCTTTCACTCTCTTACAATAGAGCATTATCAGCTCTGCATTCATAATGCCTGGCTTGGGGGGGGGGGGCTGGGACGACTCTATACAATGCTGATGGGTTGAACAAGTTCCTCCACTTCACACCTACTTTCTCAGGCTCTTGGATGGGGAGCCAGGTGAGTGGGCCAGGTGAGCCTGGGAGCAGAGGCTGGTAAGAAAAGCCCTCTGTTTTTCATTGTGTTCATGGAAGGAATTCCCACACATCCTGGGACAAGAGGAAACCGCTCCGCTTTCTGAGTTAGATCAGTAATGTGCTTCGTGAAGCTCCCAGGTCTTACACTCTCACCTGACATGCCCTTCAAGTTAGCTTACTCAGTGGCATCAGGAAAGATGGGCCTATTCAAAAGAACCAGACCAGACTTCCAGCTTCAAAAGAAAATCCAACAGGGAAAGAGGACGAAGGTAGTTTTCTGGGGACCTGTAAGATAGTGCAGCTGTAGATAAGGGTGCTTGCCTGTAAGGCTGATAATCTGAGTTCAATCCGTGGTTTCCATATGGTAGAAGGACAGAGATGATACCCCAAAGTCATCCTCTGACTTCCTCAAGAATGTCATGGCATACGTATCACACACACACACACACACACACACACACACACACACACACACTGGCTCTGGAGAAATGGGGATTTGAAGATGACCTCTTTAACAGAACAAGTCTTTCATGGTATGCAGGGAAGCTGCTGCCCTCCAAATCAAGGGTCTCCATGACATCTAAGGCCATCTCCAGTTCTCCATCACCCTGAACTTCATTCCAGTCAGATTGGCTTTATGACCTTGGTCTTACACACAGGGATCATCCATCACCCCTATAATTCCATTCCCGCCTCCTGTCTGTCTGAAATCCTCTGCACAGTCAAATTTGACCCCTTCAGAGAAATCTCCCCTCACTGTCAGCCCCACCCCCTCTCTGCCACCTTTCAGGGAACTCCAGATATTCCATTTACAAATGAGCCACTAAGTGAATGGCCTTTCTTGGCCCCTTCTATTGCTATCTTGGGGCAGCCGGGGGTCCTCAGTTTTCTACAGCTGCTCAACCTTGCACTGTTGATTTTCCTTCTCCATTGCTAAGGATCAAACAAGCCCTGCTCCCTTCACGGCCAGACATTTTCTTTACGAATGTATGTTCCTCGAAGGTGGAACCTTGTCTAACTTTCCTCATATCCCACAGCATCAGCCATACTTGATTACTGCCTTCCGTTGGTTCAGTTCCTTTGCTGGGTCGCACCCACCAAAACCAGAGTAAAAAGCAGCCAGTGATGACGACTCAGCCCCTTTAGCCTTGACATTTAGCCCATTTACTAATTGGTACTAGACAACTTCAGGCATTCATTCATTTTCCTATTTTTTAATTCTAACTGTATGCCTACTGCCAGAATGTATATACGAAAGCCTTCTAGGCTGAGCCAATTTGTTCTCTGCTCCTTGAAACAGAGAATTAGTCATGGTTACTGAAGAATTGAGAACATATTCAGAGGAAATATTGGTGTGTGAGATTGCCTCTCACTCCAAATTTGTACACCCACTGAATTTGTAAATATTTACTGTAACTTATGGTGAAAAATATTGGCTTCCTAAGCTATACTGCTGCCAAAATATCTCCTTCCCACAAGCCTGCTTAGAGTTCTGATTTGTGACTGGCAAGATACACTCTGTCTCAAGTTAACCTCATTACAGAGATAAAGCTGAAAATGAAGGGGGGGGGTGAAAGTGAGAGAGAGGGCAAGAAGGAGAAGAAAAGAGAGAGAACATATTTCAAAAATTAAAAAGGCAACATAGCAACAAAAATATGCCTTGGCAGTGTCTCATGTAGCACAGGATGGCCCACAAATTGCTATGTAGCCAAGGATGGCCCTGAACAACCTGATCCTCCTGCTTCTACCACCTGAGTACAGGGAATCAATCTAGGTATTTACTAAATCACTTGGTTTAGATGGTACTAGGGCTCAAACCTGGGGCTTTACGTAAACTAAGGAAGCACTCTGCCAAACGACCTACGTTCTCAGACCCCATTCTAATGGTATCAGAAGCCTCCTTTCCAAGTCAGAGAAAACAGAAAGCTAACAAGTGCAAAGGTTTCATAAGAGCCTGGCAAAGATGACTCATCCATGGAGCTGAGAGTTCCCCTAGTTGACATAGGCTTTGCTCTGTGACAATGAGAGCGTGACTCGGGGCCATATCAAAGCCCTTTGCACATAGTCTCGGGACCTCATCATAACAACTGTAGCAGAAACAGAATTGTCACCAAGGCCAGTTGCTGGCACCTGTATCCCATGTCCCAACTCCCTTCCATCTCATCTGGCTCCTGACTCCACATGACCATGCTCTCCACACTGACTAGGCTTGTGACTGAAACTTGGTACTGTTTTCAAAGCTATGAAGACATCTACTAATCAAAACCCCAAAGTAAACAGTAGCCCCTTTAGCCAAAGATGCTGAAGACACTTTCTTTCTCATGGCCCTCTTTGCCACATGACCACAGTCAATCATTCTCTCCGGTTCTCAGCCTTGTGGAGTCCAAGACTGCTAGCATTAAGGTTTTAGCTGAGAAGGAATTGAGGGGCCCTTTACTTGACCCCCTCACCTTTGCAGGGAGACTGTTCTACATGACCTTAAATGACCCCTAGTGAGTGGGGCTGTAGGTCATGGGCAGACATTTGAGGTCTTAATCTTTTTGCTGATCAGATGGTGGCAATCAATCTGTCTATACCTCCACTAAGCCCCAGTAAGAGCCAAATCAGATGAACTTGGAGTAAAATGAGGAGAGACCACAGTGCCAAAGGGAGGTCAGGAGTGAGAAAGATTTCCTTCAGGCACTTCCTTTTATGGCTCCATCGTGTCCATGTCCCCTGACATATGACTGTAACTCACTCTCTAGACACCCCCCCTTTCCCTCCCTCTCCATTAGAACCCTACCTTTCAACACACTCACACTCCTCCAGCACTTTCTTATTGTGGGATACCTGCTTACTTCTCGAGAACCCAAGTCTTCTTTCTTTTTTATTATTGTGTGTATGGTGTGTGTGTGTGTGTGTGTGTGTGTGTGTGTGTGTGTGTGTGTGTATGTGTGTGTGTGTGTGCACGTGTGTGTGCACACATGCATGACACACAGGCAGAAGTCAGATGACCACTCCTAGGAGTTGGTTCTCTTCTTCATGGTGGGTTTTGGGGGATCAATCTCAGGTTGTCAGGCTTGCAAAGCAAGTTCCTTCACCTGCTGAGCTGTCTCAAGGTTTCTCTCCTTCCTCTTTACAGGAGAATAAAAGATCCAGAAACTTGGAAGTGATGGATTCTTCCCTAACAAAGGAAGCAAGGGCTTCTAAGGTGGCCAAGACTCAGATCTCCGTCCTTTATTCCTATCTAGTCCTCTGATTCTCTTAGACAGTCCTGAGCAGGTGAGCAAAGAAGTTTGAAGGGTTCAGTACGAAGGAAAAAGGTAGGGTGGGACTCCTAGCAATTTCCAGAGAATGATTATAGAACAGTGGTCTTCAGCCTGTGGGTCCCAAACTCTTTGAGGATCACATATCAGATATCCTGCATATCAGATATTTACATATAGTTCATAACAGAGTTATGAATTGGGAACAGAAATAGTTTTATGGTGGGGGCGTCAGCACACCATGAGGAGCTGTATTGAAGGGTCACAGCACTGGAAAGGTTGAGAACCACTGCTATAGGACATCCAGCCCTCCTGAGTGTGAGGTCCTGTGCAAGTAGGTAGGTAGCATATTCATGAAGCTGGCTAGAGCATGTAGAGCCATAGGAAGGAGAGCTGTTTACATGGAACATGTGCCATATGTGGCCAATTACCATGTGGCACAGCAACAGAGTGCATTTCACAAGTATTAAGTGAAATATGCAGTCAATACTGCTGTGTGATAATACAATGCGAAGTATTGTTCTTGAGAAGCCGTAGGATTTACTTTGTTGACCAGAGTGCTGATTGTGGAGCCAAACCCTGTTACTCTGCAGACAGCCTCAGAGGCCAGGCATCTACTCACAAGTTTTAATTTGAGGAGGCGATGGATGGTTTAACTAAAAGGACATAGTGTCAGCAATGAGAATCAAAAATAAGTCATCCCTTTTCCATTCAATTAAGGAAATCTAGACAACTGAGAATTGTGGATCCTATTAAAGAAATGATTCTTGAACTTGTAGGTTTGTATGAACTGATGAAATTTCCTAGAAATTCAGAGGATGAACATAAAATTGACACATTTGAAACTTGCAATATAAGGACATAAAATCCATTAATTCACAAAAGGAATATTTATGATAAAAATATGAAACACTAAGTGGATTTGCCATCATAAACAACTGACACCAGCATAGCTTTTTCTCACTTACGCTAGGGATGGCAGACTAGCATGGCTATGAGGCTAGTGATTAAAGAAAAGTATAAAGTCCGCTTGTTTTAACTTGAGTAGTTTCTTAGGCCCATGGCCCATTGTTTTCTTTGGAGAAAGAACACACTGTACTATTGTCATCTAGATGTAAGATCTGCCTCCATCAACTCCATCCTTTAGAGGCTTGGTTTAGCCTGGCTCTAACTGTACACTCTCAGATGCCCTTGTGTTATCAGAGTGCCCATGCCTTGGTACTATAAGTGTCTCTGGCTCAAGTCTACCCATTATGTCCCTCACAATAACAGAATTCCATTCATTCAGACATATGGTCAACTTCACCGACATTTGTAGAATAGGCAAGAGATCTTCCTCAGTTGTGCCAATTCTCTCTCCCTCTCTCTTTTTGAATCCTGCTCCCCCTAAAACAATAGATTAACCCTCTTCCTTGTATGGGATACCTATCCTCCGAATACATAACTTCAGTGTTTAAAATATACCATTATGGGACCTTCTAAAATTTTTGGTAGATGTAATATTTTCTTTATTCATTATTTATCTTTCATGCCATACATCTATTGAAGCTCTTCCTGGTTATTCTCTCTTTCTATAATCCTGTGCTCATTTGAGTTTATGTTCTCTGAAGTGACCCTAACACATCGTAAAGTCCCTCCTTCTGTGCTCTGTGCTAGTGTTTTGCATCTGTGTGTCTTATCCCTCAGCTCAATTGAAACATCTTTGTGTCAAGATAATAATTCTTAAACTTCTAATTGCTCATTCATCAGGTATGATTTTTGGCATCTTCTATGCCAGGCTCAGAAACAGAAATATCATTAGAATAATTCTAGTCTTCTGTGAAAGTGTATAGTAGAGATGTGAATAAAGTGTTTGGGTGGCCCAAGATGGAAAGGCCTTGAAGGAGGCATAAGAGGTCTCTGGAGCTTCAGAGGCTTAATATCCAACTCAAGTTACTTATGATACGTGTGACCTTAGGATACAGATAAAATCTTCCAACCAATGTCTTGTCCAGTGTCAACAGCATTGTATAACAAGCCTTCTTCACAGAATCACTCATGAAATCAAAGTATATATTATTGCCATAAATTATCATTTACAAGATGAATAGTATAAAACCATTTTATGAGACTTTTCAACAGAGGAAACACTAATTGTGCAGTACATTTCAATAAATAAATACAGACTTATTTTAAGCCATACCAAACATTTTTATTTGGACCAAGTAATCTGATGTGTCTTTAAAGCCATTTAGTGTTTCTTATTTTTCCTGGATAGGACTTTATGAACTCAGCTTTATTCCTAAAGTGAATTATGAACTCGCTTAAATATGAATCACTCACTGTCCTCATTTACCACCTTAAGTCTATTTTGGGGTGGGGGTGGGGAGACATGACAACTGACAGCAGTTATTAGCTTCTGCAAGAATTTGTAATTTGCTCAGATAAAATGGCCCCATTCTCCAAGGAATTCATTTTTTTAAATAACTTGGCCAAATACACTATTTTCCAGCATATTTTTATTACTAAACTACTGCCACTCAGATTGGGGGTGCTGGGTGAGCATAGGCAAAGTTCACTTCTGTGTCTGTCAGAGCTGTCAACACCCGTGAGTCAGTGTTCCCTCCGGCCATCTGCATTCAGAAAAGCAAGAAATGGCCTGAAATTTCAAGATGATTTCAAAGACCAAAATAACAGGATCTAGTAAGTCAGACATAGGAGGAAAAATATAAGAGATCCCACAAATCACAAGCTCTGATGTATATATATATATATATGTGTGTGTATATATATAGCCTTCAACTAACCAAGTGCATGTACTTTGATCAATAAATGTCACTTAGCATGGAAAAGGAATAATGAGGGAAGGAGAGAGTAGGGGAGAGAAAGAGAGAGAAAAGGAAGAGAGAGAAAGAGAGAGAGAGAGAGAGAGTGCAGCTCTTTCCGCAGATACTTTCCACTCACCCCTTCCCCTTCCCCGTGGTTAACAGTGAAAGCCCTGTTTGTTTCACAATGCACTAATTCTTGCTTCTTGCAAGGAATTATTTTTGGAGGTATCATACTTTAATATAACTTTCCATGAATCTTTCCACATGATTCGCTTGCTTTTCTGTACTACCCTCCCAGCCAGGCTCCCTCAACAATGCCCACGCTTCATACACCCCTGAGCCTCGGGATGGGCCAAACACTGTGTTCCCTGCTTGGCCCACAGCCCTGAGTGATGATGGGAGAACACTGGCAAATGAGTTCAAGTGGCAGGGTAGCTTTTAGCTGGCAAACACATAACAGAGTCACTGCGTGCGTGCGAGCGTGCATGTGCGCATGAAGGGATTTTCTAAAGATCTAAGTTAAGTTTAGAAGTCTGTACTGTTGTGCATTATAACTCCTTCCACTCCAGTGGGTCTCTAGCTTTCTGCTTCCTCCATGATTTCAGGGGAGAACGTTTTTGAAAACACAGAGAGTATTGGCTCTTCTCGCTAAGGCTTAAAACAAGTGAGTGATGAGAAGAAAAGCCACACGGAACCCTTTCATGTTTGGGTAAGCCCAATTACGCCAGATTTTGTTTATTGACTGTGCTTTCTGCCCAGATTTCCAGAATTATAAAGGAGGCTAACGATGGAAGGAAATCCATCTCAAGGCACAAATGCACTGTGGCATTCATGTGTGGAAGGCAGAGACCAGGGCATTTCTACTTCCTTCCAGATTCCAAGAACTATCGCTACATTTGTGTGTGTGTGAGTGTGTATAAGACAGAGAGGAGAGCACTCGTGTGTGTGTGTGTGTGTGTGTGTGTGTGTGTGTGTGTGTGTGTGTGTGTGTGTGTGTAAGTACATGCCTGCACACACATATGTAGTCAGTAACGTTATTGCTTCTCGGATGTCATTCACCTTCGGCTGTCTCTAGTCTCCGTCTTACAGTGAGCCTCAGTGACCCACCTGGCTCTGCCCCCCACTCCCCATTCTGTGATTATAAATTTGCATGACCACACACAGGTTTTTATATGGGGTTTGAACTCATGTCCCCATGCTTGCACAGCAGTCTCCATTTCTATGTCACTTGAAATCCAGTAAGTAGCACTTCAATTCACTCCTGTCATTTTATCAAGTTAGGGTCTCCAAACCTCAGTTTTCTCTTTTGTTACATAGGGAGAATGGTAACAAGCTGTAGGCTAGGTTATGGTGATGCTTAAGGAGAAATGTGATGGAAAACCTACAAAGTTGGCAGTATTAGGTGCTCCAAAAATAAAAGATACAGAGATTATTATTGGCTAGTTTACTAGATTGCTGTGTTGTGTTCCTTCTAATTAAAAACAAAACAAAAGACAAGACACTTTAGTTATTTACCCTGGGAAATAGCCTCCTTCCTCACTGAAATTGAGCCTTATCATGAAATTTGGATCAGCTGGTGAGGGCTTAGCCACTGGGATACAGAGACTTTCTAAGCACTTGCAAACCAAGGCTTGTTTTCTTGGATCCAAGCTGCTGTAGCATGAGGCATTCTAGGCTACTCCGCTAAAGAAGGGTCATATGGAGATGCTCAAAAGCGTGAGTAGCAGAAAGAGGCTGTGTCCAGAACTGAGGTATCCCACACAGTGCAGTGTCAACACCAGAGAGAACACATGATCTGCCCACAGAACTGTGAGAATTAATCAGTCATGGCCAACAGAGGATGGAAACAGTGCCAGAGAAAAGGCCAGTTCAGGAGAGAGTTTCAACTCAACAGATAAAAACAACCCGGCAATAATCATTCTGACCATTCACTTTGGAGTCAGAGCAAACACAGTTTGAAGTCACTGCTGAGTGTATGTATGACTGGGGGGGGGGATAATTTGCTGCTGGGCTGGGTTTTATCATCTATGCACAAAGTAATAGGACTTACTTCACAGGGCTGTTGGGAGGAAACAAAACATTGGTAGGTGCCAGACTGGCATTTTAAAAGTGTAAGCAAAATCACCACCATTTCACCAGGGAGAAGCGGGGCTGTGTTGCAACTACTAGCACATTCTACTAATAATAAATTGGCAGAAGGCATTACCCAAACCTGAAGCCCTAGGGACATGCTGGGGAAGCCAGTCATTGGTACTCAGGTCACGTCTGCTGTGTCCACGTAAGTAAAAGGCCATGGTTGTATACATTCTTTTCTTTGGCCTTAAGGAAAACAATGACTTTGGGTTTTCCAGGTGCTTTAGATTTACTTACAGCGCCCTTCAGCTTCCACCTGCCCTTGTTATTCTTTTATAGTAGGGAGGAGTGGTGTTTCTGACCCCAGAAGAGCCGATTTAGTTCCAGGAATCTGACCCCAAAAGGGTAGGAACACATGGAAAGAGATCACCAGAGAAAATGCATGGCAAGCGGGCTCAGGCGACCTAGCTTCCTATGCACTGTTGGGGCGGGCGTTCCTGCTTCATTTCTAAGGGAAGACCAGGATTCTACCAAGATTCAAGCATTTTGGAACTGCCTATCCCCAAAGAAAGGGAGCGGAGAGTCTTTGTCAAGTGACAACCGTCTAACAAGTGTGCTTGATGCCTCAAAGATACTCTTTTGAAATACTTCAGGCCTGAACAGAGATGATCATAATCCTCTAATATCTGTCCCACATTCCTGAATCTGACACATCTTTGGGAGAAGCACAGTGTTTCCTTTACTGGCAGCATGAGCAGACTGATGAGGAGTTTTTAAGCAAATGCACTGTATTCTGAAGGGCCTGGGAACTTTCTGTAGGGAATTGATGAAGTGGGGCTTCCCAGAGTCTTAAACAGGAAGGACTATTAAGTTGACATCACAGCCCTTATTGTCTTGCTTGAAATCCTCCCATGCCTTAGACTGTTAGTGGGTAATTCCTGTGTAGTGCTCCCTTGTCTTCCGACAATGCTTGGCAGACGGAAACCACACTTCTTTTAAGCAGCTTCCTCCTCCTACACACTGGGGGCTTCTGCCCTATCTTAGCTCACACTGCGAGAAGTTCTCTGTGTTTGTATAAGAATGTCCTAAAGTCCCAGTGACTTCCTTTAGATATGTGGATTGCCAAGTGTTGTATTAAGTTTCTGGCCTGTGGTCCCACAGTCCCCCAGTCCCACAGAGACACACAGATGCTTACATTAATTTTATACTCATCAGCCTAGGGCTCCGGCATACTACTAGCTATCTCTTGCTCTTAAACTACCCCATGATTCTTATCCTGTTCAGCCATGAGACTCAGTACCTTTTCTCAGAGCAGTATAGTTGTCCTCTGCATCTTCTGGTTTTCTGGCATCTCTGTGGTAGTTCTGATCTGGGCTTCCTGTTCCCAGAGTTTTCTTAGTCTGGTAGCCCTGCCCACGCTTCCTGTCTGCCTTTGGCCAATCAACATTTTTATTAAACCAGTAGACAGGACACTTATATACAATGTAACAACATAATCCCACTACAGTCAAGGAAGCCTCTGCTTGATTTACAAAGTCAGTCTACAAACTAGAAGTGGAAAATGGAGCTGGCTTGGAACAGAAACAACAAACGGCCAGGACCTCCTAGAAGCCAAGACCTCGGGAGAGAGTAAAGACTGTGTGGCTGTGCAAAGGAGAGAGAGCTCTAAAGCAAGCAGGCGGCAAAGAATGTAGCCGACCACTGGCAAGGCATAGGAGTTAGAGAGTCTCTGCAGTCCTGCGCAGGCACAGATAGAGCTTTAAGCCCAGTGAGTTAAAGGGGAAATTATGGCAGAGCCCTATAGCAAGCCTTCCTTATTCATACCTATCCCCAGACTAGCGCAAGCCTGCACAGAAAAAAGTGAGCCCCTTGCTACAGCTAGGATTGTTTTATTTTATTTCAGGTATGTGTTTTGTGGCTAGCTTTGGCTGGGGAGGTTTTTTTTTTTTTTCATTATTGTATGAGAATGACCAATAAAAGAATGATATCATCCCAAGGCAAGGGTCAGGAAACAGACGTCAAGACAGAATTTGGAAAAATTAGCCATAAAAAAACAATATTCACAATTACATCAGGTTACATTTCACCTGTTGAATACTTTCGTGAGGCATGCGTCTACACAATCCCTTGTTAGCTAGCATCTTTCTTGCTAGGTCTGGCTAGGGAGGCAGGTATAGAAAGATGGCCAAAGTGAACATGGAGTTTGAAGGCTCTGGAAACTTTTGTGGTTGCTGGGGTGAGAGGCTCCTTCTTTGCCTTTCTGACTCTTTACTTTCCCCCAAGATCTCCTGCCTGCTGACTGTGCCAGCTGACCACTGGGTAGCTCAGCACCAACAGAGCCTGAGATGAGAAGGCTTGACGTTATTAGGGGTTGGGGAGATGGTTCAGTTGGTAAAGGTGTTTGTCAAGCAAGCATGAAGACCTGAGTTCAGATCCCCAGAATCTGTGTTAAAATCTCTGTGTCAGTACACACCCCCAGAACAGGCAGATACAGTTCCCTGGAGCTCACTGGTCAGACTATCAGCTAAAGCAGTAGCTCCAAGTTCAGTAAGAGAACCTCTACAAAAAAGGGAGGATGGTGAGATATCTGATACCGGCAATGGTTTTCTCTTCCATTGTAGAAAATCACAAGAGTCACCCATCTGATCTGAGGTATTTGTAAAATTTCCTATATCTCTCGTTGTGCTAATGCTCTGCACAAAAGTGAGGCCGAGCCTGACCCAGTTCAGTGTCTTCCCCATGGATAACAATTTGCAATGTGCTGATTCAACTTGTCAGCCTTAGAAACCCCTTGGCAGGTGCAAGAACGGTCTCACTTCTCAGATTTGTGCAGAAGAGGAGATGATTTACTGATATTTTTATTCTTTTTGCGGTATTAGTTCTAAGCACTGGAGGATATGGACCTTTCTGTGACTCCAAAGCATAAATCCTTTCCCTGAGGTGAGGACTGCATTTTTAGAGTGAACCAAAGTCTCTACTGGTTTTACATTTTAAATGTGAGATTGGTTATACAAAGCCAGCTGGTCCAAAAGATTCAAGCACAGGACAAGGACAGGTCTGAAAGTTAACTATAACCCCAAAAGTAGTTTCTAAATACACCTGTTAGGTAAGAGCTTTTGCAAAAAGCTTTTAAAAGCCATCACACTACTGATGATTGGACTTAATTTAGCTTGTCACAAGAGGCGTTTGCCAGTTTATTTGACAAAATGTTCACATTCCCTTCTTCATATTCTGCAACTCAGTCCAGAGAATACACTGTCTTCATGTGAATAACAATTTGGTGTCTGAAAAAATCCAAGTTCAAAGGGACATAAAGGTTCATCTTTGATTTAAAAAAAGCCTTTCAGCCACGAGGCTTTTTTCAGAGCAGCATAGTTGTCCTTTGCATCTCTGGCTTGTCTGGCAGCTCTGGAGTCTCTGTGGTGTGTCTGTCAGTCTTTCTGTTCCCAGAGGTTTTTTTTTTAGTCTGATAGCCCCGCCCACACTTCCTGTCTGCTTTTAACCAATCAGCGTTTTTTACTAAACCAGTGGGTGGGACAATTATTTACAGTGAAACAACATAATCCCCTTACAGCAGATGGTGTAGTTTGATGATATAGTTCTCAGCTGACCCCTGGAACTAAGTAGCACACAGAGGCCCTCCAAAATGCAGATGATGGAACTGACGCATCCAGGTTTGTCTCTTGAAGAAGGCAAGAGGCCAGCCTTAGAAGAGATAGTTAAAAAATGAAGTTGGTCCTCTACCCTAGTGCCTATGCTCTGTGACAGCTCAAAGCTCCTGTATGCACTGTCTTTTCTCCCCTCCCTGTTCTTTTATTCAGATAAGTCCTTCTGATCAGACAATCCCCACTTAACATTCACTTATTTCTTTCTCCTCTGAACTAAAAACACCTTTCTCTACTAATGCATTCCTCTACCATCTGCCCAAAATATGTTTCCTATACACAACTCATATATAGAACTGTATTGCAAGGATCACTGCCACATGATTTATTCTAGAAAGCACTAAGCAATGAAAACTATACTTTCGTCATTTTCTCATCACTGGGGCCTAATACAGGCCCAGCCCTAGGACTTAGGCATATGTGAAACTTCCTTCTCTTTTAACCTTCTTACCTTTTATGAGAAAACTAATGTACATACTGCGAACTGCAATCAGTGTTCCAAGAGGCAGGGTACCAGAAGCTATTTTGCTAATGGAAATCTCAGTGCCGTTGTAAGATGGGTTAAGAATGCTTGCTTTCTTTACGTTCTGTCTAAACCAGGACTGGCAAACTGGCCCACAGCCCACCTCCTATTCTTGTACCGTCCATCGGCCATTTTTTAAAAAAAGAAATTTCTAACTGAGTACATGAAAGAGGATAGCAGGACTTGTGATGGTTACATGAAAATAAAATGTGATTGGTCATCGTTTTACTGAGATGTAGCCGTGCTTAGCCCTTTAGGCTAAGGGGGTTTGTGCGTTCCTGTGGCAGGGTTGAACACCTGTCTCAGAGATCATTCAACGCTCAGGGCCTGAAATATTCTTCCTTCTGGCCTTTAACGGGAGGGTTGCAGATCCTGACCACAACCCATAACTTCATCTTTCACTGCACAGTTACAAATTTGGGCTTTAGGGACACTTGGTGTTTTCTCACAGATTTAAAGAGCGTTAATTTTTAACCCAAAACAATCACATGGGAGTATCTATATATAGATATAGGTATTTGTACACACACATACACAAACACACACACACACAACACCTCAGATATGCTTCTAAAGATATTTCCTATTTGGCTGTGTATAATGTGACAAATTTAGAAACGAAGTTTTCTTTCTCTTTCATATCTGAGTTAGAGGTTTCTTCATATGTATGATTTTTCTTAGCATAAAGCTTCCTTTCAATTTCATCTTTAAAAAAAAATCAGTGGAAAAAGACTAAAAACCAAACCAGTTTCCACATTAAAAAATGAACCCCACCATAGTGCCAGTGTTCTGTGATGGAAATTTACTGAATTACTCAAAATTCCTGTGCACACACTGTCCTTTCTCACCTCCAAATCTTTGCATTACACAGTAGGAAGATCGGAGAGGGAGAGGAACCAGAAAGTGCAATGTGTCCACTGAACAAAGAAGAGAGGGGGAGTCCAGGCCAATGAAGGAATTCCTCAGGGCCAAGCATGGCTTGTCGGGAAGAGGCCCAAGGACATTTTTGTGGTAGCTGAATTGCTTCCTGCAGAATCCCTGTAACAGCTGACATCTGAATCTCTTGCTCTATGTCTCTGCCTGGGTGGGATAGCTGTCTCTGATGGCAGTGGAGGAAGCATAAAACACCCCAACTATGCAGAACATGATGTACCATCTCCCCCAAAAGAACCCAGTGGCTGCTTGGACTCCGAGCTGCATTCCTGAACTCCTCTAAGACTGACAAACAAATTTTCAAAGAGTCAGAGATTCACAGAGAACAGGTTTCATGTTGGGAAATGCGAGGGCTTCTTCATTTGGCACCAGACAGCGCATTGTGAGAAAAACGGCTCCTTTGATAAATAGTGTTGGAGACTGCTCTGAACAGGCTTTGAAATTGTTCCAACAAAATATGAGACCCTAACTAATGTAACATTCCAAAACCAAGTGCTAAGACTAAGGGGCATGACAGAGAAGACAGACATATGTGAGATTTTGGATTGACCTAACACATGCTGCATGTTTATATATGTAGCTATATAGTGAATTGACCTATTTATAGATTCTGACATTTCACAGGTAGCTCTATCTGCCACCTTAGACATTTATTATTTTGGGGGGTTGAAAATCTCTCTATTCTATTGGAATACTTCAAAATTGTTGTCAACCAGTCGCTAATTAGAAATTACCGCCCTCCCCAACCAACTATACTCCAAGCAACTATTACCCCCATCCCCCATGCAGTGGTTGGTTTTGAGTGTCAACTTGGCAGAAGCTAGAGTCATTAGAGAGGAAGGAGCCTCCTTGAGATCCAGCTGTAAGGCATTTTCTCAATTAGCGATCAATGGGGGAGGGTCCAGCTCTTGGTGGGTGGTGCCATCCCTGGAATGTCGATCCTGGGTTTTATAAGAAGGTGGGCTGAACAAGCCATGGGAAGCAAGCCAGTAAGCAGCTCCCTTCCAAGGAGCATCAGCTTCTGCCTCTGGGATCCTGCCCTCTTTGAGTTCCTGTCCTAACTTCTTTCACCGATGAACAGCAATGTTGAAGTGCAAACCTAATAACTCTTTCCTTCCCAACTTGCTTTTTAGTCATGGTGTTGTCGAAGTAATAGTGACCCTCACTAAGACACCCCAACTCTTTAACTTAAAGGTTTTTACTGGACTTTGAGACTTGGCCTACCCGATGTTAGACTATGTTATCATTTCCCTGTCTAGTCAACCACACACCCATCCCTAGTTTTTGGCAACATTTTTAAAAGGAAGCTTAATAGCTAGAAATGTGCACTGAAATTTCCTCTGTAATTGGTACTTCTCTTTATACAGAACATGTACAATTGTTGGTGTCTATAAATATTTTCTCCTTTTAGGGGAAAGGCTGGATTTATGATGCAGAAACCCATTAATATATTGGGACAGAGAATCTGGAAGAAGTTTTTTATGTAGTATACCTATTCACTGAAAGAATTTATTAGCTTTGTGTACACAGTTGGAATTTGGTTTATAATGCAATGATATTCTTTGGACACCTTCTTCCAAAACCTTTCTTTCCCTTCTCCCTACTAATGGAAACAAGCTAGCTTTGTTCTTGCTGATTGTGAACTAGCATTTGCAGACACCGCTTCTTTTTCTTCCTAAAGGACCCTCCCTGAACTACATACAACATCCTTTTTCTTCACAAAACACATAAATCATAGAGAAATATAAAGTAAGAAATCCCCTCCCAAGAGGCAGCGTAGATAGATCTCCCTAGGAAAGGAAAGAGAAAGAGAATAGTTATGAATGCATGGGAGAGGGTTACAGAAGGATCTGGTGGGGGAGGGGAGGGAAGAGGAGGGTGGGCAGGAAATTCAGGGAAAGAGGAACTAAGGGCTTTTTGGGGTGGTATGAGAAACTAATACCAAATGAAGCTTTTGTACTGAGGTCAGGTTACATCTAATTGAGCTGTTGACCAAAGGGATCATGTGAGAACCTCCCAAACAACCCATGCTGTTGACAAGGCTATAGGCTGCTCTCCACAAACTGACTGCAAGACCATTGCTGGAGACAGCACCTATACAATTCACTGAACATACAGAAATCGGGCTGGTGCCTACATAGAGCCTTCGCCCATGCATACTAGTCTCTTTGGTACAGGAAGGTACTCTGCAGGCTACCGAAGGAGAAGTGTAAATATCAGCCTGGCTACAAACCCTTTGATTTACAGTGCTGTCCTGTCTGAAAGATATGCTGGTACAGTAGTGGCACAAAGCTTGTGGGAGTCACCAGTCAATATCTGATTTACTCACGGTCCACTCCATAAGATGGAACCCATACCCAATACTACATCAGTGACCAAAAACCTGAAATTAGATAGCCCAGGGATCCAGGGTAAAACCACATACTACTGTTCTCCCTATATAAAGTACCAATAAAATAGTTCCCAACGACATTCGGATATACTCATAGATCAGTGCCTGGCTCAGCCAATGTCAGAGAAGCTTCTTCTTAAATAGATGGGAACAAATGCAGAGATCACTGCTCGATAATACACAGAGTGAGAGATCTTGGAATACTCAGCCCTAAAAAGGATATCTCCTTCAAATCTCTCTCCACAGGGCTCAGGAAGCCACTCACTTCATATATGTTATCTATGTGTATGTCTTCAGGGCTGACTATTTGGTATTCAATAAGCAATTGGTGTGTTCTTCCCTGGAAAAGATTATTTCTCCCACTCTGGGCAACACAGATTTTTTTTTTTCCCCCTAGGATTGAGACCTCCTGAGCTTTCTCCTGTCCATGTTCTTGTGTCTATTGGTAATCTCTTTGTTCAGCTTATGATCAGGCAGCCATGTTAGGGAGAACTCTCTACACTGATTACCACAGTGGCGTCACCAGTTTGCAGTACCATCAACACAGAATGAGGGGTCCCTTTCCCCAAGCTCTCTCCAGCATTTGTTCCCAGTTCTTTCGGTGGAGGAGGGTAAGATGAAATCTCAAAGTTGCTTTGATGAGCATTTCCCTGTGTGCTGAAGATAAACTTTAAAAAAAAAAAATCTTTTAAGAACCCTTTGCTCAGGTCTCAGGCCCATTTTTTAGAATGGGTCATTTGCTTTTTGATTTTTTTCTTTGAGTTCTTTATATATTTAGGATAATAATTATCTGTCAGATGGGTAGGTGGCAAAGATTCTCTGTCTGTGGGCTTCCTCATCACCTGGTTCGGCGTTTCTTTAGCTGTACAGAAGCATTTTAGCTCACAGAAATCTCACTTAGCAGTCATTACCCTTAATCCTTAGGTGAATGAAGTCCTACTAATACTAAGAAACTTGCTTTCCACAATTAGACTGTGGGTACCACCGTTTTCTTGAGCAATTTCAGTGTCCCCGTTTTCATATCCAGGTCTTTGATCCATTTGGAGTTCATTTCTGTCCAGAGTGATAGATAAAAGCTCTAGTTTCATTCCTCTAGATGTAGATGTCCACTTTCCTCAGCAACATTTGTTGAAGATGCCTTTTCTTTTCTCCAGGGTGTGTTTTAGAGTCCCTTCTCTGGGCTTGGTTTCCATGCATCTGACCCATGAGGTCTCTGAACCCACCATTTCACTTCACTGTTTTCTTCTTTTAAGTCCTTCTTTGCCAGATGTTGACGATCGTGCCCCGAATCGAGCCTTCTTTCCTTGTTTTGTGGCTATGGATAATTGCTGGTTTTACTCTTAAAAGCTTTGTATTTTTCCTGATTTTTTTTTGGTCACACACTTAAGAAAGGAAATATCATGGCATTGTCTTAGACTGCAATCTTAAAAGAAGACAGATAGAGAAAAATTCATATTCAGTAAATGTAAAGCATGATCTAATTATAAATAAATTCCATATCATAGTCATCTAAAAGGGAGGAGCATATTGATAGGAAAAATAAGGTGAGAATTTAAGATACTGTAATAGAGAAAAACAAAAAAAAAAATTTACAATGATCAAAGGTAACCCAAAAGAGACATTCTATTGTTTCTTATGATACCAATTGTGGACTGCCTTGGTGGGCAATATTGTTTGTTTGAACTAAGGACATTGGTGTGAGGGATTCATGTCACTAAAACCTGAATGTGTGATAGACAGCTCAACTTCCAAAGAACAGTTCTTCCTGTTCTAGAAACTGCCTGTATTCTAAAACTTTCAAGTTTCTGCTTGAAATAAAGCTGAATTTTTCTACTATATAACACTGAAGTCTTAACGTATAGTGAAGCAATGATTTGGATTTTAAGTTTTATTTTATAATATGGGATTCATTGGTCAATGTGCCAACTATCCCAAAAATCTCTGTCTCCCTGTGTCACAGACTGTGTGCAGTCTTAGAGGGCCGAACCGCGGAAGAAGGAAATGGTTACGGTAGTGATGGAATGGAAAAAAAGACAGCTAAGAGAAGGGGAACTTGATCCTGGTATAGACCTTGTGAACATTTACTTCAGTTTGCTATAGAAACTACTGGTTTGGGCAATGATGGAGCACATCTTTCACCCCAGCACTCTGGAGGCAGAGGCAGACATATCTCTGTGAGTTTAAGGCCAGCCTGATCTACAGAACAAGTTCTGCTTTAACAAAGAGAAACCATATCTCAAAAGACAAAAACAAAACAAAACAACAACAAAAAAAAAAAAAAAAAGAGAGAGAAACTACAGAATGTTGGGGTGAAAGTTAGCAAGCAGGAAACAGCAGTAACCGGAATAAGATAGACAACAAACGAGGCATACTCAGAACCGGAAGAGGCTTATTAACCCTACACCTTCATTCTCTCTTGACTGTGAGAAGGTTTGGTTGTGAAATGGAAACTTGAGATGATGGACAATCATTATTTTTAATAGCTTTATTATTATCAATCACAATAGTTTTGTTAAGGAAATGCATCTAATAGACCACACTTATTTAAAATATGCAGTTTAATATTACATTGGTTGGAGGGAGGAGGTGGATCCAAGAGGAGTTAGGAGGAAGAATCAGAGTGTGAATGTTATCCAAATACAGTTGTGAATAACATTATTCAGACTTAGCAAGTTGTGTTTAGGAATGTGTGTGTATGTGTGAGTGTGTGTGCATGTGTGTATGTGTAAGCACATGTGTGAGTGTGTGTGCATGTGTGTATGTGTGTGTGTATACACATATTTATGTAACAGCAATTAAAGAAAAAAAGCATGAATTTGAAAAAAAGCAAGTGGGGGGTGCATGGGAGGGTTTGGATGAAGGAAAAGGAAGGGGAATTATGTAATTATATTGTAATCTCAAAATTAAAAAAATAATTAAAACACATTATAAGCATGCATGAAATCCTCAAAAAATTAATAAAAGTGTTTTTCTTTTTAATGTTTGGTTGGGTGGTATGTGACTTGTGAAACCACCAGTAGAATTTAGCTCTCGCAGTATCACCAAGAGTGGAACACTTTACTGCCTCTGAACCTCTGGGCTAACATCAAGTAAATAAATGAAACTTTTCTCTGGCCTTTGCAGCTCCTCAACTCTACATGCATGCAACTCGTTTTCAAACAACTATCCCTGCAGTGATGAAATATGCAAAAGATTTTCTTCTTCAGAATTTGTCTTAGCATAGACATTTTTCCAACCTGCTTTTCAATAGAGTGGTTTTTTTTCTTAAAATATATAATTGGATTTTAATTATTATGGTGTCCTTGAAACATGTCTATATGTGTATATACATATGTGGGTGTACAGATCCACACACTGGTCTTTTAGCCCCCTCCCCGCTGACCTCCACTCTACCTCCCCTTCCCAACATGCAAAGATTTTTAAAAACTGGAAAATGTTCATAACTTAAACATACTAACTGAGGTCACTTCAAGGTCTGTGCCTGTGGACTCCGACGGCTGAATTACTTTGATCTCATCCCTTTGGGCTTTCTGTTGTTAGCTGATCTTACAGTTTATCTCCTATGTTTTGATTGATGGCTAGATATGATTCCTAAAGGCTACCTTGGATAGTTTTCTTAGGCTGCAAGGGTTTTAGATCAGAAGGAGTTTGCCTTTATCCAAACTGGGACTGCTCTAATATGGTCCAGGTAAAGGTGAGTCAGCTTAAATGGAAATCCTCTGGAGGACTTATGAGGAATGCCCTGTTTTTGTGAACTCTGGCATTGTGTTCCTTTGTGCCCTTGTGAGAATACACATTGTCTTCCCAGTTTCTCTCCTAATGCTCACAATTTGTAAGTGTCCTGAGGTAAAGACATCATTGTTCTTCTCCATAATCTTGGCCTTTCAAATACTGACTGTCTTGATAGCCCTGTTGTGCCTTCACACAGAGACTAGACAGATACAGAGACACACAGAGACAGACCTTCTTCCTTACCTTGCATGTTCTTAGTTTATGGTGTCATTACTTCATAATTAATTCAGTTGTTCTACATAGGAATCTGTATGTCTTTAATTTCTCTTTCATGCCTAAATATGAGACCATCAAATTCTGCCATTTTCTTAATATTTCTCTAGTCTCACTCTCCCCTATATTTCCAATACTTAGTTACTATTTTAATTTGAAACACATTTATTGTTTTGGAGAAACTATGTTCTAAGCAATGGGCAAATTCTCAGACCAGTGTAGTTGAGGTTTGGCATGGACAAGTTCTGATGCACTTAATCTGAGTCCTGTGCTCTAAATTTAGAACTCTGGAGATCCATCTGAAGCTCAAACAGTCTGAGTACACTGTAAATGGATATAAAAAAGGGGACAGCAACTTTATACAAACCACAGCAACATGAGGGGTCATTGGTTAAGGAAAAGGAAATGGGATGTTTTGGTGTATCTCATTTTCTCCCAAGGAATAAGTTGCACATTTGTGCTAGGGAAAAATTTCACAGTGCTTTGAAAACTTTGCAAGGCAGCTGACCATGAGAAGAGTGATCTGATAGGTGAAATCCATTTTAGTGTCTTGAGAACCTCTGGTGAGGACAAATTGATTACTTGGAGTAAGCTTTCCCCCAACCTGGGAAACTATTTATTCTAATGATTGGCTTCCTTTTGTTTGTGTCTATTTTGGTAACAGAAGTCTTATCAAACAACTCAGTGATTGCTGAAGGCCTTATCACTCACTGAAGATTAATGGGCAGCGGAATTAACAAAGGAACTCAGAAGGGAAGTGTTGATCAGACAGTGAGAGCCCGCTAATGCCTTCAAATACACTGCTGCCAATGTCGGGAGCTGTGTAAGCAAACGCTGTAAAGGCCCAGAGCTTCATTTATGAGCCAGTGCAAATCAGATACCATTTTATAGCATACTTTCGGGAAAAGTTGCCAAGAATTCCTGCGTGCAGCAGAGGATCTTCCTGTAATACAAACCATTCCAAATTTGGGAAAGCATAGTGGGGTATTTCGGTATGCTGCCAAAATCAAGTTTTTGAGTCAAGAGTAGTACACTCGGCTCTTTAGTGAGGAGGAAGACTAAGTGAGGAAGAAAATCTGTACCTAAGTAGGCACATTTATGAAAAGGCAATTGATAAATTGTAGCTCAGGTAATCTCTGGCCTGGGTGAATTTTGCATAATGTTCTAGAGTAAAGCATGGAAGCCCTGGGGACTGAGGTCTCATTACTCATAAATACATAGCTTCAGGAAGTAAAAAAGGTTCATCTTCACAACACTGTTGCATATGATAGACTCTTGAGGGAAAAAAGAACCTCCCCAAGATTCAAGACTGTCCCAATTAAATCCGAGTCTTTTTTTTTGGGGGGGGGGGTTGTGTGAACCTCAGACATCAGTACTTTTGAAAGTAGCCTAAAGAATTCCATTGTACAGCCAAGGACAGTGGTGCCAAGGAGAGAAGGGATTGTTGCCTTTTGTGCCCATTAACATCATCTGGGGGAACCTGAAAGATGACAGGGGCCAAAGCATTACTCAGGAAACTGAAGCAGACAATATTAAGAAAGGACATGGAGCACGTAGCTGTGCCTCTAGACCTTGCTACAACAGGGTCTAGAGGCACAGCTGGTTTGGCATGGACAAAATTTAACAGAAGCTGGTTAACATTGTCAACTCACAGTCCCCAACCCACATCTATAGAACCATGATATCTAGGAATGCACCAAGCCCTCTGTATCTGTTAGTTCTGAAGTTAGAGATTGCTAATAGAGTGAATAAGAGTTGGGCTTTATGATGAGATTGCTTGGGTTCAATTCTCCCTTTTATACAAAGTGGTACAGGCAAGTTAACTTTCTTATTCTTCAACATTTCCTTCTGCCAATGGACACAATTGTTCTGGTCCTTCAGAGGATTTAAAAAAAAAAAAAACTGGGGTAAATATTTGGTGTATGTAACAGCCTGGTGTATGACAAACACTATGTGGTGCTTGTTAACAAGCATTCATACATATTATTCTAAAGAAATTTTCTTTATAATGATATTCAGTAAACATTGTTTGCTACTGACCAACATCTTGGGGGGATAGGCTCTCTTCTGTGATTTCCTGGCTGATATTTTAGTCTTGCTGAACCAATCATCCCTGCAGGGAGGACTCTTCACCTGAAATATTTAGCTTTTCCGAAGGCAGATTTCTAGAAGGATGTTCTTCTTTGAAGAGATGTTTTGAACCCCAAAATAATTTTGTTTTGTTTTATTTGTTTTTCCAGACAGTTTCTCTGTGTAGCTCTGACTGTCCTGGAACTTGCTCTGTAGACCAGGCTGGCCTCAAACTCAGAAATTGCTAGAACTGAAGGGCTGTGCACCACCGCCCAGCATTCTCAAGGTGACCTTACAGTCTGTGAGGCTGCCTCCGATTTGCCTCCTATATGTAAATCCTTTTTAAATGAGATGAAGTGACAAAGTCATGTAATGGGAAAATCAGAGTATCTTTCAGAGCAGGTGGAGAGAAATTATTTCTGCAGCAGCGAATCCCACAAAGTAAGTTGATGGCAGCATTTCTAGTGAAACAGCCTTCCCAAGCATTTCTTTGAAGAAGGTAAGAGCTGAAATGGAACAGAATGTCTCATTTCATAATTATTTCATAATGATTGCATAACACCCAGGAATCATTCTGATGGCCCTAAGGAAAGTGCACTTGGTGATGGTGACATCAGTGGGCTCAGGAACCACTCCTTGAGATGTAAAAGGCTTGGGACTGCTCTGCAAGCCTTCCACTAAGCTATTGAAAGACTGACTCACTATGGCACACCCACACCTTACAAACTGGATTCCCCCAAAGATGATTTGTCACCCTTCCACGAGTCTCAGTTGTGGTTCCCCTAAACAGTGATCTCTGCATGACACACAGCAATGCCTGTCTCTGTGGCCTGTGCAAGTATCTGACATCCCAGCCCATGCTTCAGATTCTGAATTTTAACAAGAACTGCTCTTCCTTAAGGAGAAGGATCATATTTTATACATATTTTGAGTATTTTATGGTTCTTAACTAAGAGCTTTCAATAACTGGTTGCTTTTTCTGATTTTTTTTTTTAAATCTTGGTTGCCTAGAAACACAGACTTAAATATGTGAGTTTAATTACAGAAACTTTTTTTTTCTGATTCAATTAAATCTTCATATCTTTTAGGTAATTTCAGTTGTCTGTATTTACTTAAACTTTTAAAAGAACAGAATATCAACTAATTAAAGAAAAAATTATTCTTTCCAGATCAGTTAAAATCCTATTTTTGTCTCAAACTATATTTAATATCTTTCATGTTTCTAAAATATGGTTTAAAGAAGTGCATATTTTTTCAGATGTGTATATATATATGTATATGCATGCATGCTGCAAAGGAGTCTTTATATTGTGTATATGACATACAGCATGGTTCTCAGCCTTCCTAAGCTGCAACCCTTTAATACAGCTCTTCATGTTGTGGTGACCTCAGCCATCAAATTATTTCATTGTGATTTCATAACTGTGATTTTGCTACTGCTATGAATCCTCATGAAAATATCTGATATGTGGGATATCTCATATTAACCCCCCAAAGGGCTCAAGAGCCACAGGTTGAGAATTTCTTTTATAGACTATAATACAGAATGCATATGTGCAATGTGTATATGACATAAATGTAGTCATATATACAGTATTATACATATACAATGTGTAAACATATTTTATGTGTGTAAATATATTTTACAAGTATATATTCATCTATAACATATTTCACATATAAGACAATACAGATATTTAGACATATAAATATATGTCTACATATATGTGTATGTAACCACAAGTTGCTTGTGTGTGTTTACTTTAGGGAAAGAGCGTACCTCTGACTTTCACTAGTTTATCCAAAGAATTTTTGACTTTCCTCTTGCCTTCCACAAAACCCAAGTCAAAAGTAACTGATTGAAAGTCACCTATGATTAATTATCCAATGACATGAGCTGTGAAGGGTGTGTGTGTGTGTGTGTGTCAAATCTTCCCTTTATTTAAAAAAAAAAAAAAAAAAACCCTAAAATCTCAAACTGGTAATGCACATAAACCAATGTGTATATATACACACGTCAATGTATATATGAAAACATCGCATTGCAGATCTTAAATATATGCAATAAAAATTAAAACAAAGCTAATTTAAAAACAGAGACCCTGTAACAAGAAGTATAGTCATCATCCAGCCGTGGTTGACACAGCATTGAGGTCACTGCAGCAAACACACCAAGGTTCACACTTCGGTTAGCGGCTCCTAGCCAATAACTGAGTGTGGGGTAGGTGGACCTGGATAAGAAGCCATTGGGGCCCAAGGTTCCTGCCCAGTGGGGGGTTTGTTTCCAATGGGAGAGGGGATGTCTCCCAGAAAACAGACATCCTTGAACTGTCCACCAGCTTGGTAAAAGCTCCTGAGCAGCCCAGCAGCCTGAAGCTCTCTCGGCCTGATACTCCTCCCCAGGTTTCTTCTAGAGAAGCCAAATTTGAATTTGAGCTTCCCCACCTGCGCTTGCCCTTTTATCCTTCAAATGAGGCATTCTCTGGGAAACATCTAGATTTCTGATTCTTCTTAGTGTCCGCTGCACAGATGACATAAGTGGTAGCCATGGTCCTGAGAAGAAGCAGACGTACAGGGTCTCCCCTTGCCCCTGCTGAGCATGCCCTCCACATGCTGCTGCTTCTTTCTGCCAGTTTGGGCGTTTCCCCCTTAAGCAACAGCTGTGCCCTTTAGGAGTATTTGCCTTTGCCGGTCACGTGATCTTTTGCCATTTACTTTCCCAACAGAAACACCAGGCTCAAGCCCACTGGAAACAGAAAATGTATCTTTAATGAATCAAAGAGCAAATAGAAAAAGCCAAAGAGGTGCTGGGTTATTAGGGCAAAGTCTACCTCAATTGGAGATTAGAGGAGTGTGTATACACACACACACACACACACACACACACACACACACACAAACACACACACACATACACGTTCCTTTTTTAGGAAGGACAGATAATTCTAATTTAAAAATAACTTTCTCCTAACTTTAAAGGAAAAGAAATAATATTGCTTTACCTTTTCAGCTCCATCGCTTCCCCGCTCCCATTATTAAATAATTCACGAAGTAATAAGGTTAGATTCACATGTTTTATTTTACTTCCTACTTTCATACATCAGTACAAATCAAAGCTGAGGGAAATGCCTGGAGAAATAATTACGAAGAAAGTGAATAAGCCACACAATTCTCAATGTTTAATCAAGTAGTTAATTTAACTGAGCCATTGTTAACCTCTTATATGTTTTCCAAGTAACTTGTGCTACTTAGTGATGTTTTATTCTTTTTTAATTGTTACAAATGTAAATGACCTAGGAAGTCACGAAAGATAGTGACTGAAAAGCGAGCATCTGGTTGTCACCAAGTTACCCATGTGCAAATAAGCAGTCGCTGAAAACTAAGGACTAAATCTCTGAAAACACTTTGCAGTAGTGAGTTATAAGATCAGGAAAGTCACAAAGTATATAAATCTCCTTTGAAATGTAAAAGATAAAGTATGCCGTGAAATATTATTTATCCACCCAGAGAGATTTCATTTTCAGAAATACTGAAACTATCTTTGAATCTATTCTCTCTCTCTCTCTCTCTCTCTCTCTCTCTCTCTCTCTCTCTCTCTCTCTCTCTGTCTCTGTCTCTCTCTCTCTCTCATCTTTTACTCCTCTTCTTCCATCATTGATTTTCCTTTCTCTCATTTCTCTTCGCCCATTTTTCAAAGCCCAAAGGACAACCTGGGGGCAGCATTTGATTGTGTCTGTTTATCCAATCGACACTCCCAAATATTTAAATGCTTCTCATTATCTTCCTCCGTACCCCTCCTTCAACCAATAAAAAGATGGGGAAAGCATGTTGAATATCATGACACATGGATAAAACTGGCCTTCCCTGCTTCCTTCCATCTGGATATGGCCTCAACAGCTGACCAAGGAAGCCTTTCATCTTCAATCACCCCACTTTCCCATGGGAAACAGCCAGTGAAGCCCAAATGTACTTACCCAACTTTGTCTAGGCCCGTGCAGCTGACCACATCTGATGTTAAAAAAAAAAAAAAAAAGTCAGTAAAAATGGCTTCTATGAGTCACGTAGGACAAATAGCATATTCTTGGAAGAAACGAACCTCCCTAGCAGAAACACATTAGTGCTTGCTTTGAAAATGCCATATGTCCCTATAAACCTAAATGGAATTTAGGCCTGAATTCTCTACATCTCTAGGATACTTTCTATTTTTTGTTCAGTTTCCATACAGAAGACCTGCTCCCCTTCCAATTTTTTTAAATAATGCAATAAACTAGCATCAATATCAGAAATACTTCTAAATTTTGGTGTGTTCCTTACATGCTCCTTCAAAATATTGTCATAAGATTGAGAGAGAGTGTGTGTCAGTTCACTGGAAGAAGAGTCTAATGACAATTAAACACAACAAAATCCAGACGAGACATCCCAGATCATAAAGAAAACAGTCTGTTGAAACTGAAGGGTCCAGATAGACTCTAAGTTTTAGAGATTAATAATGTATCAGTGTTCATTCACTAGAGTAAATGAAATACAACATAAAAAGCAGAGGAAATCTGGAGTGAGGTGTGCAGAAACTCTATGCACTCTGCATTGTCTCTGTAACTTTTTGTATAGCTAAAGAGTTTTTCCATTTTTAAGCTTATTAAAATAATGGCGGAAAAGGCAGTAGCTAGCTGGGCATGGAAGCACGGGGTACTTGTGAGTTTGAAGCCAGCATGCCCTACATAATAAGTTCCAGCCTCCTCAAAATAAACCAACAGGAAAAGCAACGGACTAGTTCTAGTCATGATTTAGCCCCATTTCAATCTAGGGAAGGCATACAAAGCGGCCATAGAGTACTGGGGGTGCACACAAGAATCACCGGGTTAATGAGAAGCAGGGTGATTACACTCCACATCTCATTGTTCTTTAACTGGATCCTGAGGGAGGCAATAAAGACCTGTGAAATTTACACCCAAGTCGGAGTAGAGTCCAAATCACCAATTGCCAGTGAACCTAGCCGACATTGGACAAGAAATCCAAACCAGAACATTTCCCTGTTTTTAAAGAGGTGTGGGTTTTACTTTTCTTCATTTTTTTTTTCCTTAAGAACAGCTATGAGAGGGAATGTAACACTGGAATCAGATGGAAGGAATAAAAGTTGAGAAAAATGGCACCGAACCAAACACAGGGCAGGAGCTGAAGCAAATCCTGGCTGTGATCAGAATTCAGGCCTTTCCAACATTCTTCTGAATGAAGAAAACTTCATAGCCAAATGTTCGCATATGAAACTACATACAATGAATGAACATAGCCTCATTAATTTCCCCAAACTCCACAGAACATGCTATTTCAGGTCGGTGGATGCTCAAATTGATGCCATTAACGGTCTCTCCTTCTAACAGGCTCCCTCTGAGGTTCAAGCCCCTCCTTTGAATTTTCTGAAAAGATTGCTTCAGTCTTCTGGATTTAGGTGCAGAGAGCTGGTTTCATGAGGATGCTTTTACCGAATCAAGAATGCACCTCACATGCTTTTTCTGAAATGGAAATTTTCATATGAAAAACCATATTCGAAAACTTAACAGAATCAGTAAAACTGTTAGAACTGTTCTGTGTAATGGCTGAAGAAAGGAGCCGGAGTCCTTGGATCTATTGACCATATCAATGAGTATGCTGAATTTAAGTATATAAAATGTTCATCATTATGAGAACATATTTTAAAACTGACCTAATCTTTAACCATTGATCAGTCAAGAGCACACATTTTCATGATAAACTGTGTTACTATGGTAATTTCTCCTTACAGTTGTATAACTGGTAGACAGTGTTCCTTGCTCCAGGAAGCTCCGGGGATTAAAGTGGTCCAAAGACAGTGAAGAAACGGAGAAGGAAAAATCCCAGCAGCTTCTCATCCATCCCTCAGTCTCCCCCGAAGAGTCCAGGGACCCAGGAACCCAGGACCCAGAATCCAGAACCCACGTGGTCTAGCTGCAGTTAGAGCAGGTAAAAAGTTCTGGTCTAGAGAATGTGTGTAGAAATGTTATGTATTTTTACTGAGCCTGGGCTCTGAATTGTTTCATATACTACTCCCCCGCCTCTCTCCTTTATCAGAACAACAGGAGGTATGAACCACTGTCGTGAGATAGATACTAATGACTGAGTCTCTCCTTGAGCGAAAATGGCCCAAGGAAGTCATTTTGCCAGCTTCAAACCATGACCTGAACAAAAGAAGAAAAAAAAAAGCTTCCTTAGTTAGACTACTATGATTGAAAGTTTACTTATTATACAAGACTTAAAATATTCTGACTGACCAGAACACACAAGCTTCTAATATGTCTTTAATTTTATTGAAACACTTTCAAGTTTGGCTTTAAAGGTCCAATTTTAGCCCAAGTCCTTCCAATGCTATAGATTCCTTCTGAAACTTATTACTAGATAAAAATTTTATTTCATGAAGAATTGACATAGTTCATTAAAGCACTAAAGAACTGCGCAACTGCGTAATGTTTAATTACAGAATTTGGTTTTTATTCCCCTCTGGAGTCGGCTGCCAATCCTCTCAATGGGTTTCATCTTCTGTGTGTTTTCCAACAATTTGGTTTTTAATTTTTTAAACCACTTGAACAATTTTGAAAAAAAAGTAAGGTGTAAACAAATATTCCATGAGCAGCAACACTAAGCAAATGGAATGAAACTTAGGCCAAGAACTGTCCTTAAAGGAGCATTCCATCTGTGTGACACTAAAAGCTGTCCATCAATGTGTCTCTTTAAGTGGGCATCATATCACATTTAGTGAACTCGTACAATGCAACATGGTGACACACGGGAGGGTCCGCTTATGAGAAGCAAAGGCTCAGCGTTCGGAGGAGTATGCACGTGGATTGCTGCAGTCTAAATATTTGTGAACCTCCAAAATTAATAAAACCTAGTTCTCTGTGGGTTAGCAGTAAGAGGTAGAGCTTTTAGAAGCTCCCCCCCCCCCCCCCCCGCTTAGTATGCTCATAAAAGAAGTCCAGAAGTTTCTCCTTTTGTTACTCTTTCTGTCCTGTGAGGATGTAGTAAGAAGATACACTCTGTGGCTGTATAGGTCCTCACAGATGTTGAACCTGCTAACATTTGATCTTACATGTTTCAGCCCCCATAGATATGAGAACCAAACCTCTGTTATTTACAAATATCCCAGGCTTTGGTTGTGTAATAGCTCCTTCAATAGATAAAGCCATGAGTAACTTCAAATAGCTGTACCATGTGAGGCATACAGAATGTTTTTGCTACTTTTAGCAGTGGTTACAATGTCTCCCCATCCAAAAAGGATATTTTTGAGTTTTTGTCCTGGAATGGAGACAAGAAAAGTCAACACCACTCTGAGGATACAGATGTGGAGGTGGCAGCAAGTGGGAAGCATCCCTCCTTCCAGGTCTGCCATAAAGAGATACCTCCAGCCATACTGGTAGCATAGTGGTTCTTCTGAAACATCTGGGTCTACCAACTAGTCTTCAAGCCCCAAACAGATTTCTGGATTCTCACCCCTAATAAAAACATAAGATCAAATACAAGCTCCTTGTAACTGGATGATACAAGCTGTAGAAGATTCTTATTCAGAAGAAGGGAATCTGGTAATAAAACAAGTTATGAAATGATGAGGTAGCCCTTGAAGTCATTTTAATTTGAATAAAGAGCTGTGGTATTATATTTATGATGGTGGATTATACACCAATTGTAAATGTAAAGATACCCCTTCATTTCAAAGGGAGACATAAAGTTAATTAACATGAGTTTGTATGAGATGAATTAGATAAAGATTATATAACTTTTAATTTTTAATAGTGTAAGTGCCAAATAGTATATTCCTTCATAGATGGAGAAAATGAGTGGTACATATTTTGTATCTACAAAAAGGTAATGTTTTAAAGCAGGATGTAACCAGATTGTAATGAACAAAATTTCAAAGAATTGTTAAAAAAAAAATAAAGGAGTAGTGGTTTCTAGGCCATAGGATGTTTGATATTGGCATCACTTGCCCAAAATATTTTTCCTAAGGCTCATCCCCAATTCATAAGCCTTTGAGTGACATTGGTTTGGACAGAACCAACAAATCTTTCCCTAACAGCAGCAAGATGCCAACAATGGTAGGAAAGCGGTACCAACGTCATCCCCTTGCTTGTCAACTATCATGTCTGTGTAAAACCAAAGGTTGTATTCATCACAGTATGAGCTTCACTCTGGCTCCTACTGAAGCAGGCTCTCATTCTAGAGCTGACTGTTCCCCTCACCAGCTGGTATAGGAACAATGAGCCATCGATTGAACTCATGATTTCTCTTCTTTTCAGTGGTCAGCAGATGCAGTTCTGTGCTGGACACTTCCTGCACCCATATTTTTAATTAACTCATTAATTCATTCATTCATTAATTCATTCATCCATCCATCCATCCATTCATTCATTCATCCATTTATTTATTTATTTATTTATTTATTTATTTATTTATTTATTTATTTATTTATTTATTTATTTATTTATTTATTTATTTATTTATTAGTATAGTCAATGGCAGAGATGAGAATTGTCCTAAAAAAAAAAAAGTCCAAAGAATATGGCTAGTAGGTGAGGGAGAGGTAGCTTGTGAAAACATTCAGAAGAGAAGTTTAAAAACCAGAGCAAGGGGAAGGAATAAAGGGAGAGATGGTCAGTGTCGGGGGCTGGCAGACGGAGATGCTGGGGTTTCCCGCTTGAGTGGCTGTATGAGCTTCCAGCAGAGGCATCTAGAGCTCTGAGCATGAGGCAGCAGAGGAAAACTAGGCCTAGGGCAAACCCGCATCATCAACCACAGTGCTACGTGGAGACTGAAACCTTGGGGAGAGTCACACAGCAATCCTTTCCAGTGTTTCTAGACCAGGTTCCTGTATTATCGTAAACAAAGACCAGTGAGGACCAAGAAAGGCCTAGCTTGGATTTTTCCACCAGCTCGTAAGTGGAAGATATGATTTAGAAAAATCAGATATGATTTAGAAAAAGGAAAGATGAAATGCTTCCTTTATGTCCAAAATTACAGAGCAAATGATAACAAATTGCATATGTGCATAGGTACTTTGAAAAAAGGAGGAAAACTTCCTAGAAACTTCCTTGGATTCTTAAAGGTCCTATACCATGGCAACAGTTCAAAGCCTATGCTCTAGGAGTTACAGGGTGATTTTAGGGCAGATTTCCTGGTATAATAATTTATGAGCAAGTGATTCTTAAGAAAGCACTCCTAAAGGAGACTGGCACACTCATGGGTGAGGCCATCGGGAAGGGGAGGCAAGCAAGGGTTGGATTCAGGCCACATCTCACAGAAGGCAGCCTCTGCCAGATCCTGCAACCACAATGTAACTCACACCTCTAAGCTGTGCTTGAGGAAGGGAGGCAAGCTGGGCTTTGGGGCCATCTTCTCTTCAGATCCTTCATCAAGAGCCATGGTGGTGGGGGATGGGGGGTGGAGACTGTATTATTGTGGACTTTGGGCTGAGCAACACTCTGAATAGGTTTCTAAATCTAAAATAAATAAATAAAATAGTTCTTCCAAGAGCTTCAGACATTGAATTGGAAATAAATGTACAACACAGGTCAAGGAAGTATGCTCAGAAGTGGTGTCTAAGCAGTAGACCCAGCATGATCCTTTACCCCACCTCCAGAAAGGTGTCTCTTAAAATGTATTTTACAAACAGAAGGATGAGGAGTTGACCATGAGACCATCAAGGAAGACTATATTGGGTACCCTAGGGATAGATCCAGAACAGCCCATCTGCTAAGGTGTCTTGTTATAAAAACCTGTGGGTCTTTCTCCTGTTCATAGCACCTCAAAGATCCTGCCTTCAAGCCTTAAGCTCTGGCCTTCGTGCTGGAGTTGCAATTTTCCCGTTCCTCCTCTGGTAAAAAGATGCTAAGAGCATCTTTCCTTGCCTGGGTCACCTTAACAGCGACCTTTTCTTTTATAGCATTTTCCTCTTTGTTTTGCTCCAAACCCAGCCCAGCTTTGCACAATGGGTCTCCTTTTTGTGACCAAACATATCCATATAAGGTGAATTCTTATGCAAAAGAAGTTCTCGCTGAGAGTTGAAATTGGTGGTGCATCATGAATCATTTTTTAAAGGCTGGTTTTCAGATAATTGATATGTAATAGGTGCAAACAGAGACACATACAGAGAGAAACTGAGGTTGACAGAGAGGGCAAGTGCCTGAGGTCATTTAACTAAGGGACCATAAAACCTAGACAAGAACACAAATGCTCAACTCCGTCTATGTTCTTTACCTCCTAGCACACTGCCTCCCAAGTATTCAAGCATTTTATATCAACAGTAATAAATATAAAATAGTTTCTTGGGGAAAGCGATTTCAGCTAAGTGCCAAATACATTCCTTAGATATATGGAAACAAGTTAGTATTCATTCCAAAATAAAGCAAATGAGCCTTCCTGAATAGTAACAGATGATTCTGCTGGGCTAGAAGTAACTGTTGATGGGAACTATTAATTTGAAAGCTCATGGCTCTAATGATTTTTCTTCATTCCGTATTTTTAAATAACTTCACCAAAAAACATTTTTATATGGGTCATCCATATTGGAGAGTGTTTCAATGAGACTAATTGATTCACTTTTCTTCCCCGCAAACAGAAAGAGATATTATCATCTTCGTGGCCTGAGAAGTTAGCTGTATACAAGAAGTAATATTGGCTCAGGGGCAAACTCTGGTCCAGGTCTTCTGCTGACTCATCTATAATCTACCTCTATAATGGTTCTTTCTTTGTAAATTATATCCCACAATTCACTCACACAAATTTCTACTTGTAATCTGATGTGGGACAGGTCTGCTCCTGGCAGCACTAATTTACTTCAACAGGAAAATGGGCATCGAAGAAACTCCATATGGAGTCTACTCTCTTTGTGGCAATGGTTAGCCACTGGATAAGGACCTGTTCTTATATTGACTGCTTGACAGTATGCTGTTTAAACTGGACATGCATGTTCCATAAGAAGATGACCTCTGAACTTTGGAAGAACAAGCCTAGATGGTCATTCAGGTTCCTGCTTTGCAGGGAAAACTGTCAGACATTCTTCAGGACTCGAGTAGAGGCAACTGATGAACTGTGCCAGAATGGGCAGAGAAGATTTCCTGCTTCACTGAAATTAAAAGAGACTCCGGGCCTATAGGTTGAAGATGGATGCTCCAACTTTATAAAGGAACTTTGGGTGACTGTCCAGGCAGATAGGTGTCATCTCTGTCCTTTCTAGCTTTTAGAAGTTGCTTGCACTTCTGGTTTACTTGGGTAAATATGTCCTTCTGTGGTCTTTGATGTAGTTGAAGATTAGATAGTTATAAATACAGTTTTTCTTAGTCATTTGAAAGGTATATTGGATATGAAACTTTAGATTCATAAAGATAAAATAGATGATAGAGTATTTTCTTTAATTTTGCTAAATACAAATAGACTAGATATTGTAACTGTAATTCTTGCTTGATAGCTATTATGTTATATGTAATAAACCTTCCTTTTTGATTAGACAGAAAGGGGGAAGTGATGTGGGAATGCGTTTATGTATGCTGTGAATCTCAATCTTTAAATAAAAGAGCTGTTTTGGGCCATGACAGGCACCATAGAAGAAGTAGGAGGAGAAATCAAAGCATAGGTAGGAGAAGCAGGGCGGAGTCAGGCAGATGGAGCTGAAGCTGCCCAAGGAGCGACATGTAAGGAGGCACGGGTGAGCCCCGGGCCACATGGCCAACAGATTAATAGAAATGGGTTGATTTAAGATATAAGAGCTAGCTAGCAATGTGCCTGAACCATAGGCCGAAACAACATGGATTTAATATAAGCGTCTGAGTCATTTCTGGGGGCCTGGGCAGCTGGGCGGCTAAGGGGTCTCGGGAGGCAGGTCTGTGGGTCTCTGGACCTCTGGCGCCCGGGACCGAGAACCCCTCTACTATAGTAATCCTCATTGCGACCCTGTGTGTTAAGTCAGCCATTAGTTCATTTCTGATAAACTGAAGCTTGGAGAAAGTCAGGAGTGTGCCTAAAAGCAGTATATTAGCCCATAACACATGGCGCACATCTGTCTTACTTCGGGTTTCTATTGCTGTGAAGAGACACCATGACCACGGCAACTCTTATAAAGGAAAACATCAGTTGAGATGGCAGCTTACAATTTCAGAGGTTTAGTCCATTATTGTCATGGCAGGGAGCACGGCAGTGTGCTGGAGAGGGACCTAAGAACTCTACATCTTGAACCAAGGGCAACAGGAAGTGAACTGAGATGCTGGGCATGGCTTGAGCATATATGAAACCTCAAAGCTCACCTCCACAGTGACACACTTCCTCCAACAAAACCACACCTTCCAATAATGCCTTCCCTATGAATTAAATTCAAAGTACTACAACACTCAAATCCAACCTGTTACTTGTAAACTGCATACCATGTCTTCATGTTGCCCTTTGGTTACTATCACTACCAGAGGAGATGAGTTTTAAAGATACCCAGGTTCAGATGTTACAGGAGGAATAAAGCCGGGAAACTTGGCTAAGGTGTGAAGTGTTACAAGTAAGCTATCAGCTCTATAGAATATGGGATCTTGGCTGTGCAGGCTCTGAGTCTCAACAGCTTCCAGTGAAATCAGTGATGTGCCCATGTCTGTCCTGTTCTATTTCAGAAGCCTGGGATAGAACAGCAACCAAACTGGAAAAGTCCCTGACCTCTGGAATTTACATTCTTGTGGGATGAGGCAAACATGAAACAAATAATGAAATATAAAATTTGGCAGGTGGTGATATGAGCTACGGAAAAATGAAAAATTAAGGCAATAAGAAAGTCTTCCCCTCCGTGTGTGTGTGTGTGTGTGTGTGTGTGTGTGTGTATGTATGTGTGTCTGTATGTGTGTGTGTGTGTGTGTGTGTGTGTGAGAGAGAGAGAGAGAGAGAGAGAGAGAGAGAGAGAGAGAGAGAGAGAGAGAGAGAGAGAGAGAATGACTTCCGTTGTGTATAAGGTGCTCAGGAAAGTCTATCAGATAAAATCCCACCTGAGATGGGGTCTGAAAGAAACAAGGGAACGATGTTTTGTTTATCATCTCAGGTGTCTGAGGTAATAATTTCTCACCAGAGAAAAGTCTCTCCAAAGCCTCTCACTCTGCACATTGTCCAGTTGTGGGTTATGGGTATGGCTCTTTGCCATTGGGAGTCATTTTATTGCTATTTTTTTTTTTAACAGAATAATAGTAGTAGGCTTCTCGTAGGCCCACAACCTATCTAGTATAAGGTTCTTGGCCACTTTGGAAGTGTCTTATATGGGTCCCATCTCATGGAGTGTGCCTTAAATCCAATCAAAAAGTCATGTGCTATTCTCATAATGTTTGTATCGCTATCCCATTCTATCCTATCCTCTCGTACCATATCATATTATATTATACCAGTATATCTTGCAGGCAGTTATTGCTGCAACTCATAAAGTTTTAGCTGGGAGATGTTGATAATTAAGTTTCTTCTCCATTAGAATGCAGAGTGTCTTCCAGGACCATTAACACTAATCAGTAAGGGTGCAGCTTCTATTCAGTTCAACTTCTGCACCCAATGATATAAGTAGATGTTGTCTTCAGTAATAGAGCAGCTCACATCTTATTACATTGGGAAAATGGGATTGCACATCTTTGCTACTGGCTCTGAACTATTTTCGTGACTAACAACTGTATCTTAGATATATATATCTTATCTATGATGTGAGATGCCTCGGCTGCCTCTGGCACAGAACTGATGTCGGACTGATGTTGTAACTCAGTTGCCCAGGGATGTGAGAAATGGTCTCTTTCCCACTCATAGACTTTGAAAAGTTACCAACTAGTGATAAGCCACCATTAACTATTTGCTCAGCCAAATTGATAATGTGTTGGAAGATCAAATGACCATGTGAATATCCTGTTACTGACCATTAAAAGTTTCTGATGGGAGGTCCTGGCCTCACCTTTGCTCTTGTCTTTTTAAACATTTTTATGTTTGTTCATCCACAGTGGATCTAGTCTGAGGCAGACATGTTGCTATGGCCACCACAACCAGCACTGATACATTCTTCCCCATGCTGGCCATAGTCCTTGGTAACTATCAGCTTTTCAGATATAAATGACAAAGTGGAAAGTAAAATCTGTGGGAAAAAATATGAAATTAGAACTCAGCATTGGAACTAATTATTCTCTCATTACGTAAAGATGATCTCATGTTTTCTAAGTGTCCTGTGGTGATTCTCACAGGATCCTGAGATGTAGAGGACTTAGCCAGGACAGAACTGAGTCTGGGCAATGGTGCCTCTGGCCAACTAAAGAAAGACAACTAAAATTGCAGTTTCCAAATTCACAGCACTAGGAAGGCTACAGAAAAGAGTCAATCCCCTCAACAACTATGACAAAATTGAAGCCACTTCATTTTCAGGAATTTGCAAAAAGTAGATTATTCCAGATCCAGCTTCTGAAGCCAAGAACAAAGCAACTTCAATAACAGAAAATGTCAGCTCTCACATGTCCTCTAATCTCTGCCTTGTCATCTAAGACTTTCAAAGTTTTGTGTTGAAATACCAATTCCAACCCCCATCTCCCTTACTCCCCTCAACCAAGAGGTCACCCTTTGAATCATTTATGTCCTGACTTTAAACATTCAGAGTGCTTACTCTTGCTTTAATGGACTGTCATTTATTTACACGGGATTTGCTGTGTTTGTTGTCAAATGCTCATCTTTTTTCTTCGTGAATTCCTCTAGGATTTCCAGCTAGCTAATGCGGCTTTCATGTTTCCAACAGAAATAACAAACAAAAACATGAGAGAAATGTAAGCGTCTTGCTGAAACGTGGGGGCATCGGGGTTATCACCAAAAGTCATGGCTGCCAACAAGGGGATTCTGAGAGACTGAAAGGGTAAGTCACATTAAAGGTGGTTCTTCGCTTTTCTGAAACATCCCCTTCCTCTGGCTTGTTTACATTTCATTCCTATGAAGTTCTTCAACCTGAGACTCATTTTGTTCTACATTGTTTTCTGATTTCACTTTCACAAGCAGCCAGAGAGTGAGACTGATCCTAAATAGACTCGTGAGCGATGTGAACCCTCTGTAGTTACTGAAGCGAGATAACTTTAAGTGGACGGGAGTCCACTTCCTCTACGGAAGTAGTGTTTTCACATTCCCTTAGGAAGCAGATCACCTTTGTTGCCTAGCAAGCTGTAGGGGTGTAGTACTACTCTTAGGATCAAGGATTGTATAAGTTTTAAATTCCTCAACTGGGCCAAATTTGTTAGTCTTGATCATGTCCAATTTGAGTTAACCAAGTTCTAATTAAGCATGGTTTGTTTTAATGAAGTCAGAGTTCCCAGGTTCTGCCTTGTATGCCTGGACTTGCAATATTGCAGACTTCATTCTTAATTAAGGTAAGGAATTCCTTTTGGCTCCCACAGCCAGAATTTTCCATTTGTTCCATGTGGAGTGCCAGTTGGCTTCCACAGCCCGCAAGCATGTGCCTTTGGCACAGCTGGACAATTTATGAACTTCTATGGAATTAAAAAGGTGCCATATCCTTGAGAAACATTTCCAGTCACCCAGATTTCTATTTATTCTCACCACAGAAAAACCTGGTCCAAGTAATAAAGAGCACGTGCACAGTGGAAGTAAGGAACAGTGGTATCAACAGCCATGCTTCCAGAGAAGGCTCTGTTTCTCCCTAGGCCTGAATTCCATGAAGATTGACAAGGACACTGTCAGCCAGCATTCTGACTTCAATCTGGTTCCAAAGAATCTGAAGATAGAAGAAGAAAGAACCCTGGGCAATCTTTACAGCCACCTAGGATTTGTGAGAACATAAAGGGAACAACCCCTCTTCGAGATCTATACAACAGCAAGGTTGGCACCAAAGCACCCAGCTCCAGTTCCCTCCCACCCTCCTGGAGCCATTGGTTAGAAGACCCTCATGAACATTTCACTTCTCTGAGCCTTGACCTTCTCATCTGCAAAGAGAGAGGGTGAGTAGACCCATGCTTCTAAAATTATCTGTGATGAGGGAACACATCTCTCCTTCTTTCCTTCTAACATTGTACACCGAGCTTTTGGGAAACACAGTAAAAAATAAATTGTCAGAAAAATATAATCATGTTTGAATGCTGCAGCAATGTCAGATGCTAGAAAAATCTCTGAATGTTCGCTCTATATTTATACCACCATGCTAAAACATATGGACCATCATTGATATGTGGACCACGAGGAGCACCCGACTAAATGTCTTGGCCCTCTCTCAGCTGTCAGTCTCTACTTCTCATAATGAGCCTCCACTAGGTTTTCCCAAGCATCCAAATGTGAGCCTGATAGTGTTGTTGTATGTACATTTCCAGAATGCCTCCCAGAATCTGCTAGAACTCTGTAGAAAAATACTATGAAGTGGATGGCTAGAAAACAGCAGAGGTATATTTTCCCAGTCTAAAATCCAAACACTAGTGTTTGCTCTGTCTGATGGGAGCTGATTCCTGCTTCATAGTTGACTGTTGTGTTCTTGTGCTAGAATGAGCAAGGGGCTATCAATCCCCTTTTCCCAGGACCTAATAAGCTCTCAAAGGCCCCAGCTTCAAATATCATCACACTGAAAGTTAGGATGTGAACCTACAAACTTTGAAAGGACATAAACGCTCAGTTTGCAGATGGGAGCATGCACCAAAGACAGGATTATTATGCAACTAGTAATATTTCTCTCTTTCCCTCCTTCTGTTCTCTCTGAACAATTATAAGGAATCCTGGCAGTGCCGTGTGGTATCAGGGGATCCAAAGCAAACCATGTAACCTATTGGTGTCTTGTTTTTTCATCTCTAAAATGGCAGCAATAATAATGCCTACTTTATAGGAATAGTACGTGTGTGTGTGTGTGTGTGTGTGTGTGTGTGTGTGTGTGTGTGTGTGTAAAAACACATGTAGGTGAGCATGAAGAACAAGTGTAGATGTGTTCTTCCTTTGCTTGTTTTTGGAGAAAGGTCTCTGAAAGACACCAAATCTCTCGGATGTAGCTAAACTGGCTGGCAAAAAAGTCTCACCCCACTTGAACCTGCCTGTTTTCCCCAGCCCCAACACTTGGATTACAGATGCATGCTACTGTTGTGTGATGTTTCTGGCCCAGACTTTCCGGTCTACAGTCTCACAGTCCCACTGAAACACATAGATGCTTGTATTAATTGTATGCTGATTGACCTGGGACCCAGACATAAAACTTGCTAGCTCTTTACCCTTAATCTAACCCATGATTCTTACCCTGTTCGTCTCGGTACCTTTTCTCAGAGCAGCATTGATGTAATATGGTTTTTTGGTCTCAGGCGGCCAGAGGTCTAGACTCACAGACCTGTCATGCTAGACCTATTAGCCACCCGTAGCTGCTCAGACCTCTAGAAATGACTCAGACGCTTATATTAAGTTCATGTTGTTTGGCCTATGGCTCAGGCACATTGTTAGTTGGCTCTTACATCTTAACTCAACCCATTTTTCATTAATCTGTCTGTCACGTGGCCTGTGGCTCACCTGTATTCTTTATATGTTGCTGTTTTGGGCTTCAGGCTTGGTCTGTCTGACTCTGCCCTGCTTCTACCTATGTTCTAATTTTTCCTTCTACTTTTTCTGTGGTGCCTGTCATGGGCCAAAACAGCTCTATGTTGTTACATTGTAAATAATTGTCCCACCCACTGGTTTAATAAAAAACACTGATTGGCCAAAGGCAGGCAGGAAGTGTGGGCGGGGCTACCAGACTAAGAGAACTCTGGGAACTGGAAGAACAGACCAGAAGGCCAGAGAGAAGCTGGATGAAGCAGAGGACAACTATGCTGCTCTGAGAAAAGGTACCCAGCCACATGGCTGAACAAGATAAGAGTCATGAGTTAGATGAAGGGTAAAGAGTTTGCAAGTTATATGCCTGGGCCTTAGGCCTATTAGCCTAAAACTATAGTAAGCCTCTGCGTGTCTCTGCGGGTCTGTGGGTCTGCGGGTCTAAACCTTGAAGATAGGCCCGAAAGTCTGGGACAGAAACCACTTACTAAACAGCTCCTTTATTTAAAGATTGATATTCATAATATATAAAAGACATTCCCACATCACAGCATAGCTGTCCTCTGCATCTTCTGGCTTCTCTGTGGCATTTCTGCTGTGTTCTTCCTGTTCCCAGAGTTTTCTTAGTTTACTAGCCCTGCCCACACTTCCTGCCTGCCTTCTGCCAATCAGCGCTTTTTATTAAACTCATAGGCGGGACAAATATTTACAATGTAACATCATAAATCCACTACCTGCTACCATACCAACTTTTTACTCTGGTTCTAGGGAATCAGACTCTGGTCTTCATGGTTGCCTAGCAAGCACTTTATTGTCTGAGTTGTATCCTCAACCCCCGGGTTGATAGAGATTTATTTTAGGATCATCTTAGCCTAGAGAAAAGTTGTATAAGAAATCTGATTTTCATTCTGATCCCTTCTTTTCTCAATAGCCTTGTCATTTTTTTTTCTGCTTTTCCCTCCATTTCTTCTTTCTTTTTGCTTTTCTGAACTACTTGAGGGTAGCATGTCTCCATCATGCCCTCTGGACTGTCCAGAGTATTCACAAAATTGATACATATGAAATGCTCAAAAACTGCCTGGCACACGCAGTCAGCTCTCATAAATCATTAGGCATTATGCTTAATTTTATTTTTTACTTTTTAATTTTTTTATTCATTTAAAGAGGTTTCTTTTCCATTTATACCACTGCTTCCCCCTCCCTTCCCTTCTCCCAGTCCTTCCTCAACCTCTCCCCACTTTATCCCCCATCCATTCCGCAAGTAGGGCAAGGAGTCCCAAGGTGGTCAGTTCAGTCTGGCATACTCATTTGAGGAAGATTCAAGTCCCTCATCCCAGTATTAAGTCTAGGTTAGGTGTTCCTCTGTAGGGAGTGGGCTCTGAGATGCCAGTTCTTACACCAGCAACATATTCTGATCCTACTGCAAGAGGCTCCACAAACTGCCCATGCCATTGACAGTCATCTACCTTTGGTGGGTTTAATTCCCTTCCCTGAAGTTTCCTCAGCCATTGTTTCTGATTCAATGAGCTCCCAATAGCCTTTGAAAAGGGATCTCAAACACTATCACTTGGAGGCTACGCCATACGGACTCTCCAGCATGTGGAAGACCCTCCTCTGTAGCTCCACCCGCCTCTGTGGCTCTACCCTTCTCAAATATTGACGTCAGGTTCACTTACTTTCAAATGTGTTAGATTTGACCAATTAGGAAACCAAAAAAAGGCTTCTATGCCTTGTATAGACAGCTTTGAATGCTAGTGCAGAGCGTGTCTGCTCTAAATTACCCCATGGTATTAAATCCAAAGAAGTCTGTGGTTTGAACATTTTTTTTTTTAAACAAACTTGAGTTAACTACTGTTAACAAAATATTAAGTTGATGTGCAGAGACTAAGAAGCAGGCCCTGCTACTCTTACTGGTCTCTCTGTTCTCTGGGGAAGTAAGAACACTGATTTCTAGGAAATTTAAATATCACCCTCTGAACAAAACTCCCCGAACTTCTCGAATGCCCCCTTTTTTCCTGTTATCCAATATGTTTGCTGATTTGCATAACGTCTCCATGTCAGTGTTAACCCTGGTCCTGGTTTCACTCCAGTTGAACCAGAAAGGTCCTTTTCTGCATACTCCCCATGGGTTCCCTGACTTCCTGATTTGCTGCCTCATCCAGATCCTGCTGTGCTGAATTGAATTAAGATGAAAAAAAAAAAAAAATACTGATTCAGCTTAGTCTTCATGAATCCAGACTCAGCTGCAGAGAAAGCTGGACTGTTCAGTCCACACTCATTTATTCCAATTATTCCAATTGAGTCATATACCAGAAAGAAACCTAATCATCGAGGCATCTGGTTTCCAGAAAGACTCACTCTTCCAAACCTAGACTCTAGAAGGCTGGATAACTTGTCTTGGTAACTCGTTGCTTTTTTGAAGTATATTTGCACAATGCCCTCTTCACTTCTTGGTTTTGTTTTGCTTCTGTATTTCTCAGAATTACCACACGACCACAGGAAATCCTATCATGTCTCTGGTAGGATTCATCCATCAAGATTGTTGTGATAAACAGCACCAAGGGATGGAAAAGGGGGCACTGTAGAAACGTCTTCCTTTTCAAGAAGAATTACATGTGTACATTTAGAGCCAGCTTAGCCTTGTCTCAACCTGTCCTGGGGGAGGCGATACCAGGCATGATCACAACCCCCAGCAAATCGCTCTTAGTATTTGATTAAAGTGTTTTCAGATATTGTGTTAATGGAAGTTCTTGGGCTGATCTATTGCAGCCAAGAGAGTCAAGGTCATGTTATGTTCACTTTAGAGCAATTCCAGAATGTGCTGAGTAGCCATGAACCTATATCTCTGGATGGCTTGATTGATTGATTGATTGATTGATTGATTGATTGATTTTAAATAGGGAAAGTCTCCCCACTTTTGGCTCCACACTCAATGGCTGGTGGTTCCAGCACTCATTCCTCAGCCACAGCATCAAAATATCTCCATCCTGAAAAGGAACTTGAATTTCTGGGGCTGTTATAGACTCAGACACAAAGAGAAAGTCTCCACTTACACTGCCTCACAGCCCACAAGGCCCATACAGCTTCTAGCAACACCACCATCTCCTCAAAGGATTTAAAGGGGGCTCATTTGAAAATCTGAAGAATAGTTCCTTCAAAAGTTAATAATGGATGCGAGGTGCAGCTCAGTAGTAGAATCTTGTCTAGCTAGCATGCACAAAGCCTTGTGCTCTGTCCTCAGCACAACAAAATAAAGAAATAATAATATAGAGTCACTATTTACCTGCAGTTTCTTTTCTAAGTCTATACCCAGACCAATAGACAATATATGCCAATAGACAAAACCCATAAAAGAATATTCTCCAAAGCTCTACTTAAAATGGCCAAAAATAGAAGCAATCCAAATTTCAATCAATTGATGACTATAACAAAATGTATATAACAAAATGTTTAGGGGCATAAAATGAGCAAAATGTTAATATACCCCAAAACATGGATGAGCCTCAGAAAAAACACAAACACATTCTGCAAAAAACCCAAGTGAATTAAGCCAGACACCGAGAAACAATCTATTATGATGTCATTCACATAAACTTTCCAGAATAGGCAATCTATAAATCCAGGAGAATAGTGGTCCCCCTAGTCTGGGATGGGGAGTAAGCAGAGGGAGTGACTGTATGTGAGGAAATAGTTCACTTTGGAAGTGATAGAGGTTGTATATAGTAGTAGCAGCAATGGTCCTGTGAGTCTACGATGATCCTAAGATGCACCTAATTATACATTTTTAATAGGTGTGATTTGAGATTTTTTTTTTAATCAATCAGGTAATAAAACAGGACATAAAGTTTAAACAGCAATAACAAATTATGTGGTGTGAGTTTAAGTAAATCCCAGGGCCAACGCTAGCTTGATGACTTACTTTCTTCCTTTCTTTCTTTCTTTCTTTCTTTCTTTCTTTCTTTCTTTCTTTCTTCCTTCCTTTCTTTCTTTTCTTCTTTCCTTTTTTTGGCTTTTTGTAATTTAAAAGATTATTTTACGTATCAATCATAGTTCCCCTTTCTTCTCCTCACACTCACCCCCCCCCCCCCCCCGGCTTCCCCCTCTCCCCCCATCTACTCCTCAAAGAGGATAAGGCCTCTCATGGGGAGTTAACAAAATCTGGGATATCAAGTTGGGGCGGGACGAAGGTATCAAGGCTGAGCTATTGATAGAATAGGTTCCGAAAAGCCAGTTCATGCACTAGGGGTAGATCCTGGTTAACTGCCCAAGCCACACAATGTCATCCACATTCAGAAGGCCTGGTTTGGTCCTATGCAGATTCCCCAGCTGTTTTCCTAAGTAGACTTGCCTCCCTTCCTCAGGGTTTCCCTCAGACTCAGCACAGCAGATGTTGGCTCTTTCTAAAGTACAGCAGGCACTCTGCAGCTCCCACCTCATGCCCAGATCGGATTGAGATCTGGGCCATGGAACCTTGTCTTAAGTGGTTTCTGATATGATCCTACATTCTTGGACAGTGTAAGCCTCAGGCTTGAGCTTCTCCATTTCCAAATTGCTGGTGGTTATTTCCATGAGAAGAAATCATCTGTCTTTCTTAGCAGAGCAGATGATACCCAAATGTTATCCTCATCCATCAAGCTGTCAGGATAATTGTTTATAAAACATCCGGAGTTACTTGTCACAGAACATCAGCTAACTCAATCCAAACAAAACAGCCCTTATGTGAAAGAGAGAGAAATCCCTGTTGGCATTATAGAAACCAAGGTCCACAAACACCTGTATTCATCCAGCGATGAACAGAAACCTAGGGGCGAGTCCACCACCCTGAAATACTAAAATGTATCTCAAAGGATTTAATTTTCCTAAGTTAAAATTTCTAAGATGGTTTTGATGATGCAAAAAATAATTTCCCTCCTAAAAAGTCCATATAGGTTTTAAATTTCTACTGTAATGCAATGTAAAGAAGGAGCATGAAGAATTTCTCTTTGTCATCTACAACTAGAGTTAGTTACAGTAAGATGTGACTCTGCTGTCACTTTCACTGGTTTCCTTCTAGACTTATCTTCACTGGGATGGAGGCAGGGCTGGGGGGTTGTTAGTTCTTCTCTAAGGAGAGCTTACTCTAATCCATGTGGTTATGCCCAGCACAGCCGTTGCCTCTGTCAACCCTCTGCTCCATCCAGGACACAGAGGTGACATCAATCTCAGCCTGGATAAGGAGGTAAATCTCCTTGACCACAGTTTTTCCAACATGTCTCCGTCCCCCTGCTCAGTCTCCCAAAGGATTCTTTAGTCATAATTTTTCTGCCATTTTCCTTTCTAAAGGCATTCCATTTCTAATCTTAAAACATCTCTTTCACGTAGGAACTGAGCCAATCAGGAACGTTGATTTTAAGAAAGGGACTAATTTGTTGTAAGAACCAAATACAGTCTTAGGCTGATGTAGATAGATAAATAATTAATAAAAAAACCCCAATAGTGTAGTGATGAGCTGGGTATGGTGGTGTATGCCTTTGGTCACAGTACTCAGAATCAGTACCCAGTACTCAGCACTCAGATTAGCAGACAGATCTAGTACAACCTACTCTATATAACAAGTTCCAATATTCCCAGGGTACAGGATAAGACCCTGTCTCAAAACAAACAGAATAATAGGGGTGATGGTGATAGTGGTGATGATAACATCAATCTCTCCTCCTACAATTTTTTCCAGCTATAGGAGACTCTTTGTAATTCTGAATATTGTTCACATATATAAATGTGTATGTATATATATATATATATGTATACACACACACACACACACACACACACACACACTCCCATATTTCCAACAAGTTCTTCTCCTGGGTTCATCTTCTCTGGGCTCCGTAATTCCTGGTCTTTCCAGGTAGACAAGTACTGCTTAGTTATAGATGTAAAACATAAACAACAAGGCATATACTTCTGTCCAATGCAATAAAGGAGGAGGCATGACAGGCCATGACAAATGTTGGTCTTCTTATTTCACACATCAGTCAGCTCCTGAGTAACAAGCACGGACTGAGAAAGTTACTGACATAATCAATGTTCTGATTAGAAAATATCCATCATCACCATCTCTAGAGTGAGAACTTACAGCTAAGCCACGAACCTTAGAGTTTCTACCCTTTACCCACGGCAGCTCATGGTCCTACCAGAGGCTGAGACATACATAAGAGCTAACTTCTGTGCTCTTCCACTTCCCCATTACTGGGACAGCCTGCAAGAAGATAGATCTGCGGTGTGCTACCAACTATGAAAAGAATATCTGCAACTATTTTACAGAGTTTAGTAATTAAATGATGTGAAAGGAGAGGTTCAAATGAATGATTGAGAGGTTAGGTCTATACTAAAAACAAACAAACAAACAAAAACCAGCTGATGCCTTTGGGGACACGAATCTCTGGAGAATGTTTGTCACTCGACAGAATTTTCACCATCTTTTATGCGAAGCTCTACAAATTAATTTTTTTCCCTCTGAGTCTTAGACAACCCGAAGAAAACCAAAATCAATGTTTCACTGAAGACACTTGGGAGTCTCCCTGGGTTACTTTGAATTGTCCTGTGATTTCCAACAGGTCATAACTAACTAGAGGAGGCTTGTGGGAGGAAAATCTTTGTTACTTAATGTTTAAAAAAACAAAACAAAACAAAACATGGTTTATCAGCCAACAACTACCTGGCACCATCCTCAAAACAGAGACAATGGCCACCATCTCCATGCAGCCCTTGTATTCTTCAGGATTGTTTCTGCACCTTAAATGTGTGGCTTAGGGGAGAGAAGGAAGAGACAGAAAGTCCCCCCCCCATAAAAATCCAAAACAAAATAATAACAACAATAAGAAAAACTACTAGTGAACCAGGTGAACCCAACCAGGATCCTTGCCTACAGACACATAAACCAAGCTTGGGACTCTTTGGCTGCTCTGACCTTTCACAGCAAATGTAAGTAGTTGGAATCATTTGAGGACCCAACAAATATATTGCTGGTAAGATGGGAATGGCATTAAATTTTTAGAGAGATGGGAAATTCAAATCCTTTCTACTGTCTCAACCTCCATTCCCTGCTCTCCATCAGAGCTCCTCAGATCTTAAAGGATAAAGCAGACACCATATACATCGATCACTGAAAGTTCCGTAATTGTGACAAGCAAGTTGAAGCCACAGATGAGTTGGGGCTTCTCACAGAATTAGTGCACATTGCATAGGACTATTCTAGATGCTAACAAAACTTTATAGCCATTGAAGTTTTGGCTTTATGACCCATCATATAAAAATTATTTATATGTATAATATCTATGAATTATCTCTTGTTGTTAGATTTATACCCTGCCTAGTTCTTCATGAGAAATGCAACCCTCAAGTACATCACATCTCATCCAATGTTTTTATGGGTTTAGATATTTAGTGTTTTAAGGGGACATTTTTAGGAACTTGTTTCTCTTTATATGGGCTCAGTTGTACAGGAGAAGCCCAGAATTTCATTGCTTTAAATAACAAGGCTGTACTGTGTTCATGCAATTATGATCGTTTTGGGTTGGTAGGCTCTGCCTTCCCTTCTTTTTAAGGGTCTACTGGGCTATGAACACGGAATCACTTCAATAGAGGCCTTGCTACATTATGCTAGAAAGAATATGTGACGTATTGCACACTTACACATAAAGCTTCTGTCTAGGAGTGTCCCCTGCCGTGTTCTCTTATGTTTCATTGGCCAAAGTAAAGAACATGACCATGCCTAAGCTGAAAGAAATAAGAAGTACCGTCCTGAAGGATAAGAGAGACATCTGATACTAACTCTAACAGTTACTGGAGCCTGTTTGGGAAAGTAGCTCCTTTCTATTTTTAAATAACTTTTTTTCTTTTTTAAATTATGTATTCATGGGTCTGCGTGTTTGTCTGCACCGTATGTATGCAGTACACTTGGAGCCCAGAAGAGGGCATTGAATTCCCCAGGACTGGAGTTACAGATTGTTGTGAGCTGCCCTGTGGGTTCTGAGGACCAAATCTAAGTTCTCTGGAAGAGTAGCCATTGCTTTTACCCACTGAGCCATGGCTCCAGGCCTAGCTTTATCCACACTTGTATATGTATGATGTATGTACTGTATGTGTGTGCATGTGTTCATGCTTGTGCTGATTGCTACAGTACACAAGGGAGATCAAGGGGATAATCTTGGGTGTTCGTCCTCATTTGAGGTATTCAGCCCTATCTATATACATCAGGTTAGCTGGCCTGGAAGCATCCAGCGACTCCTCTTCCTGTGTTCTCCATTTTACTGTACAAGTATTGGGATTGCACATAGGCACAGCCATGGCTGGCTTTACAGGGATTCCGAGGATTTGAATTCAAGTGTTCACACTTATATAGTGAGTGCATTGCCTACTGAGGCATTTCCGCAACCGTAAGTTTTATTTATTTATTTATGGATCAGGTTATTAATTTGCAACATGCTTATGGCATCAGAATAGGTATATATTTTGATCCATTAATTTAAACCTCATTTCACCTGAAAGCCACTAACCAACTATAGATTTGTGTGTGTGCCCTTGTTTTGTGGCAACATGCCATAGAAATTAATAATACAGAATCCTGCAACAGATCCCAAATCAGGCAATTTGGTCTCAAGCCAGAAGACACAGCTTTCCCTTTTGGAAAGAGCTGAGGTTTGAGATTGGCCATTTCCTTTTCCCATAAGGTCAGAATCTGTCAACCTCCACAGCACAGAAGGCTCATTTGTCACACCTGGCATGCATATGAGGCTTGAATTAACACTATATTTTGAGACTTTATTTTAGCAAACATTGGTTAGCAGGTGATTTTGCGGTTTCAATCTTATTTCCTTATTATTAATTTTGTACAGCACAGCTTGAGGTTGCTGAGTCTGGATTTGAAAGCATAAAATCTCTCTGACACAGCAGGCTTAGGTGTATGTAGAACAAAAGAGTACTGTCAGAGATTCTGAGGTCACAGGTCAGGTTCAAGGTTTTAGTGTATGACGAATGTCTGCCCAGCAAGAGTCGAGGAAAGACGGGATGGTTCAGAGTCCTCCCTGGCAGGCAAACCTGAAAACGAGCTTCTATAATCAAAAGGCATTGAAAGAGGCATTTCTGGGTACTTGCTGTCAAACGACACCAGAGGCAAAACTGAGCAAGCCGTGTAATCCTAAGATGTGGAGAGATGTAGGAAGCCCCAACTATAACTATTAACTGTCATTAGAGGATTTCATTAACGTTTCTGAGTCCCTCAGGCATGCAGTTGGCATCCTGTGTGTGCTAGGATTATAGCAGGAGACAAATGGTCCATTCAGCTAGGGTTATAGAGGAGATTGTTGGGCTGCAGATGTGGGTCAACATAACTGGCTACTCCTGCAGAGGACCCTGGTTCAGTTCCCAACCCCTACACAGAAGCTCCTAACTCTAAATCCAGGTCTTCAGTGCCCTCTGCAGGCCTTTGTGAGCTCCAGGCACATATGTGAAGCACATACATCAGTGCAGGGAAAACACTGATAGATATAAAATGAAATAAATGAATCTCTATTTTTTTTAAGATGGAGATTGTTAGTGTGGACTTTGCAGAGGCGTAGAAGAGGGAGGGCAAATCAAAGTGGGTTTTATGATACCCAGAGACTACCTGTGGCACAAGCTAGCAGTATGGCTATGTCTGAAGAACTGGGTAGGAAATAGTACCAAAGCTCAGGGAAAAAACAGCAGCCATAGAGGAAGGAAGCTCAGTGGGAGTCACAACCCTGTAGGAGCATGGCCACCACCAACAAGGCCATGACCAAGGGAAGTAGCCATATGGTCTCCCGCTAGAAAAACTCAAACTCCAGGGGTTCTAGGGTAGCTGAAGCCACCAAGGCCATCCTCCAAGCACAGGGAAGCAGACAGGGACTGTGTTAAACTGCATTTGTCCCCTCATTAAATGAAAAGATGCTGCCTGTAACTGTGTGCAAATGTTTTCTCTTTTTTGCTGTGTTTGGCCAGACTCATTCTGTTCTGTTCCTTCCTCAATACACCATCCTGCTTTCATTGTTGAGTTCAAGAGAGCTTAGAAACAGATGCCAGTTCACAAATTAGAATACAAACAAGCACATGCTCCTCTCTCAAGCCTCCTTCTCCCTAATCAACTAGGATGCTTAAGCGTTTTGAATGTGTACTGTTCGGGGCATAGCTTTTACAGATTCTCCATATGATATTTATTTTATATTCAATTTTTGGTGTCAAATGTCTATCGTATTGTCCCTCCATTGAAGTGGGGGACAATAAGAGGCCCATTTAAAGTCCCTTACATGCTCACATTGATCCTCTGTTGACAAGCTCTTTGGCTCATTATTTTGTATGTCTCATTAATTTTACATTGTGTATTACTTTGACCATTGAATTTTACATTCTGGGAAGAAAGCACATCATGACCCACTTACTACCAAACATGATTAAATCCTTGAAATCATAGCCATAAACTGATCATAAAGTATCCATTTTTTAAGTTCATAAATGTACTGTTTCTGTTTAATGGATTAATCTCATTTTGAGGATTTATTCTGGATGATGTCTTTCTTTTTCTGACCTTCTCAAAATGCAAAACTACAAACACATTTCTTTTTTTCTGAAAAGACAAATGCTACCTGAACAGCAGATTTTTGCTGGTGTTCACTTACAACAATGTCAGTAGTATACCCTTTAAAGTGCTTAATAAACTCGAGTAGTTTTCTAAATGCCCTGGTTTGTTCCCCAGATTATTTTTCCACTAACTTAAAATGCTCAGTTACTAGCAGACTTGAATGTTTAATTTTGAACTTATAAGAGTCAGATTCTTGTTATCTATAATTACAAAAAGACGTTAGGGGTTGGGTTTTTATCCTGGTTTATAAAGTGACATTATTTCATTTATCATTCTCAACTACTTCACCATCAGTGTCATTGAGATGGCCAGAGGCAAGGAGTTTAGGACTTCTTTGATTTCTCACCTTTTTATTTCAGTGAATAAGAAACAAAGAGATGAATTGTTCATTCTAAGTCTGCAATTTAAAGAGTTTATGAGATGAAACATCGCAAGACAGAGTAAGACATTAAACCCAGAACGTGCAACTTATTAAGAACTAGAACAAAATTCCCAGCTGAGAAGTTCTAAACAAAAAAATCAAGACTCCAACACACTGTTCCAAGAGGTATTATCCCCAAAGGCTTTGTAAGAAAACACTCAGCAGAGTTGATGGGAGTTCCTGTGATTCCCAAAGAAAGGGCACCTGAGTCTTTGATGAAGAAGTCATTGAAATTTGTTCGCCAGTGACCCAGGGTGATCTTTCCTCCTGCCGGATGTCAACAGGACTTGGACCTGATTGCCCTCATCACAGCAAGTAGATGAGGCCTGTGGGTGAGCCATCTAGATCTGTTAGGCACAGCTTAAAGCCAAGGAGGCTGTCTTTTCATCTATCTACTTCTTAATGCATGGGGTTCAACAAATGTTTGCTAGATAATGGCGGATTAGTACATAGAAAAAATTAGTACATAGCAAATGGGGTTGGAGAAAATGAACCAGATAGAGAAGATCAGAGAGAAAGGAATAAAAACAGAGGGATCTTAATCTGTGCCCCCAAGAAGAAAATCCCGTGGGTCTGTGGCTCCTCCCCAGCTTGATTTACCACCTGACATTTGCTCAAGTCTTCCTGATTTTACAACCTCAAGAGGTAATTTTCTCTCTTCTTTCATGATTTGTAATTTGGAACATTTATTTTCCTTTTGCATATATTATTTTGCTGGTTGAATTTCTACTTCTACTAGATGCCCTTTCTCTCCTTAATACTCAAGAACCCTTTTATCCCCAGACCTGATCTTTAAGTTCCCCCTACTGAAAGATTCCTCCTTCCCTAGCGACTTTCCCACAATCCAGGAGCTCTTCTGTTCCTTCCCCAAAGCTTATCCTGGAACAGTCACCTGAACAAGGTAGGGACAGTTGAATTTGGACAAGAAGCTGTCTGGAATACATCAAAGCATCACTACAAAAAGCAAACCTGGGATGCAGGAGATGGAGTTGAGTCTCCAAATATTCTCTGGGTCATAAGAGTTGGAGAAGTCTGGGGAGAATGAAGAAGGGGAAATATGAGAAGGGAAAGGAAGAGGAAGGAAATCCGGAAGAGGGAGGATGCTGGGGCAGAGGAAAGGGGTCAGGAGGGAGAGAGTGTCTTGCTACAGTTCAATTCTTTTTCGTGGTAACAACTCACACGAAGAACCCAATTGCTCAAGTTATTATCTACTTACAAGGCCCCTACTAAGTTCATCACTCTACCTCCTGTATCTCTTTCCTCCATGCCTCCAGGATACCTTCCGTCCTGATTTGTCTACTGACTCTCAAGTTGTTTTGCAGATAGGTTCCCCCACCTTGTCCACAGACATTTTGCTAGCTCTCCCCAACCTTCTTGTGCATAAAAAAAAAAACCCTCAAAACTTGGCTTCAGCCATTCAGACAATGTTGATTTAAAAGCTCACATTTTGACTTGAATCTCTTTTCAGAAATTAATGTACCAGACAGCCTTTAGGACGGACACACACACACACACACACACACACACACACACACACACACACACACACCTTTCAACTGAGCTCAGATAGTGACTCTAACTGTCTAATGAGTCTATCCTTGGTCCCTCACAATGATTTTCTTAATGGTAGCTGTGATTATAAAATACAACTGTGCATGTCTTAAACTGTTTCAACAATTTTCTGTTGTACTTATAGAATATCAGCTTTATATAATATAACCCAAAAAGGCTTTATCAACTGGTCTTTGCCTATCAGTGGCCCTTAATGTTCTCAATGTTCCATCAGCTGCTTTTAGAGAAATAAAAAAAAGCGCTCCATGAAAAATGCTTAAATATGAAAGTCATTGATAATTTCTAGTAACCTGAATGTGAAATAAGCCACAAAAAGTAAATTAAACACAGAAATTTATATGTTTTGCTTTTCCCCAGGACTATATGTTATTATTAGTCAAGCAAGGACAATGCCTTTATATATACAGCTCTGTCATTTCTGCAGCAGGAGGCTTTATCTTAATCCTTTTAGCATAATTTAATCTTGCCCCTTTTCATTAAGCTGCATGTATTATACAGAAGATATCGTGCTCTTCTAACTGTATCCTTGCTGTTCTCACTGCAAACTGTATTTTCCAAATAGCTGTTTTTCCTAGAACTATCTTTTCTATTAGAAGTTTATTATTTTGCCAGTGGCAGCAGAAATCTGGAGTGTTTGTTTGTGGTAGGGTAATCCTAGAGATCTGTGGTTTAGGTTTCTCCAGATCCCTATTTCATAATGATGCAGCATTCTGATTTTGACCAAACCTCAGGACTTTTGCCCATGATCCAATAAATGGCTGTACACACACTGTTTAAATCAGTAAAATGTGCTGCTGGTGCCCAATTCCTTCATCTTTTGGTTACTTAGTAAACTGATAAGGGTCTTTGGAAGCTCATGGAAGTTTTAGTACAGGAATCTGCCTCTCTCTGCTGAAATGCAGCTGCCTGTCTTCAGTAAATGCATCACCTGTCAAGGTGGCCATTTCCTTTATTTTTCTTTGATTGTTAAATCAAAATTAGGTATGAATATATCATGGTGCTTCATATATAAAACCAAAAATTGCTGGTTTAAACAGAATGAGAATATTTTAAAGGGCTTCTAGAAAGTCTAATAATCATCAGAAGGTCTTAACACTAAGCAAGCTTATGTATTTGGGAGGGGTGTGAAATATCCCTCTTGGGTTAGGATTTTTATATGAGTGTATTATTGGCCCTTATAACTATAGTGGCTCTTCCCCATAAGTACAGGAACTGGTACAGAAATTCTATCCAATGCTAACTGCCTTAATTCTAATCATACCCCCAAGAACTGCATCCTGAATCACTAGGCCTGCTGTAAGATAAACTTAAAAATTTATTCCATGACCAAATAGGTCCTTACCCCTTGGCCATAAAATAACAATGGCATTTCAGGTTCCAGAAATGATCAGTTAGCTCAAGGGGCTCCTGAGATCACCACTGAAGCCAAGAAGTGATTTCATATGGAGTGTCTTTTAACTATGGTACAAGCCTCCTGAGAGCAATTAGCACAGTGAATGAACAAAACAGTCAGAGAACCTGGAGAATATCTGAGAGCCCTGGGTCCTCCCCACTGTCTTTAGCCCCACCCTCCACCCTCCCATTTTAGTATTTCAGGGTGGTGGACTTGCCCTTAGGTTTCTGTTCATCGCTGGATGAATACAGGTGTTTGTAGACCTTGGTTTCCATAATGCCAACAGGGATCTCTCTCTTTCACATAAGGGCTGTTTTGTTTGGCTCCCTTTGATCTGTCTGCTTACAGCACTCTTTTGCTGAGGTCAGAAGGCAAAGGTGAGAGGCTCATGAGTTCAAGGGCAGGCTAGAATACACAGTGAGATGCTGTCTCACAAATTGAGTAGAAGAGGTTGGGGACCAATTTCCCATGGCTCTCTGATGAAATGCAGATTGATGCTCCAGTGGCAATTTAATCCATTGAGACCTCCTTGGGAGTCAGGCCATATTTTTAAGTACCACTAAAGAACCATTGCCAAGTAACCTATGACTTGCTCAGAGGACAATATTCTAAAGTATAATAACTAAAATTATAAGCAACTGTCATAAGAATGGATACATGTCATAAATTTTATTCAATTAAGTATTTAACTTGCTATTTTTATTTCATTTGCTGGGATAGAACCCAATGTCTGGAGAATGCTAGGGAAATGCTTTGTGTCTAAGCTATCTCCTCATCGTCCAGCTCATTAATTAATGAGAGAATGGTATGATTTGAGAAGCTGTGTACATAATGACAATTTAAAAACTTGCTTGGTTAGAATTAAGCAAAATACTAGCTAGTGTTGTAAACTTCTCTAGACATAATTATTGGGATTATTCATCCCATCATTTCAGTGAACATAAATTATTTGCATTTCTACTGGAAATAAATCTATAAATGAAATTGCTCCTATGGAGCGACAACAGGTCTAACCAAAGAGAAAACCAGGAACAGCATTGTGCAGAAAGAACATGTAATCGTCTCCTTTGCCTTATTCCAAGCTTGGGATCAAAAATTTGACAGTCATAGCATGTAGAGCTTCATTAGATTTACCCTAGAGTTATATCACGGACCAATCTTTTCCATACATTAAAAGGGAGCGGGGAAATAAATCAGAGAATTGTGTGCTCACATTCAAATCCAAATTCTTATAATTCATTTATCAACTCAGAGTTGTTAGTAGGGGTCATATTTTATCCTTGGATAATTGTTCCAATTGTCCCCTTTTATATCAGAAGAGGTGGCACTATGGCATTTCTTTCTATCATTTTTCTCTTGTATCTGGAACTTTCTTTCAAGAAAATGGCACTTTTCTATAAATTTTTCATGCTGGATTTGATTAACAATTTTGGTTTGTTCGGGTGTCGATGGAAATTATAAGATACAACCAATTCTTGTGCTCCTTCCTCAAACTCCTTTTCACCATTTTCCCTCTTTGGTTTTGAAACGACTAAGTTTGTGACTCTTCAGATGCAGACAACCACAGCACCACTGCCATCACATCCAGACAAGGAGATGAGACTCCAAAAGAAACATCTATAAAGACTCAAGACTGAGAACCTGCAGAAATTTGAAGCTGGTACCTGAGTTGGACTTTACCAATGAACGTGTAGGTTGATGCTGGGCCAAGCTCAATCTCGGCAGAAGATAATCAGATGGTGTTTCCCATTCTCTCAGCCAAGCTCTCTGTGACTGCCTCACCATCCTTTTCTCTTGGGCTCTTCTCCTCTTGGTATAGGTTACAAATCATCTCTTTGGCCAGTTCATAGTCAAGCACACGGGCCCTTCCCACTAACTAGCCCCAAAGCCAAAGGTGACACCCTACACAGCTTGGGAAACAACTGGAAGGCCCTTGCACTTCATCTTCTCCTCTTGTGAGGCAGACTCAACACAGTGGGCTGGATCCAGAGGAATCTCCCATGCTTCACTCAAATCTTTATTCCAGTAGCTTCTCATTTGTCCGTTAAAGAATTGTGTGGAAATGTGTAAGCCATTCACTGGCAGGATAGCCTTTGCCAACTGGCTATATGAACTTGACCACAAATAACATAAGCAACCAAAAATGCCTGTGGTAGAGAAGAGTTAGTTTACTCTCCTCAACTCCATTCACTTATTAGGTTGTCAGACTCAGGAGACTCGTGGGATAACAAGCAAAGCTGACAGACAATAATCAAACAATAAACTCTGCAAATTAAGTCAGAGCCACCTCTAGCTTCTCTGCTCCTGGGTGACAGTCCCACAAGCACATGCCCACACATCCTATGCCGGACTCTGGGGACTCTGTTCTCTCTATTCAGACCACACAATTAGAAATTCCACCAAACCACTGGCTCTCAACTGGATTGACTAGGTCCCCAGGTGACAGATGGCAACAATTGGAAACAAGTTTTTGTTGTTGTGAGGAAGGCAGTGTATTACCATCTTCTAGAGGTTACTATATCATTCAAAGTATTTGACAGTTCCCCAAGATAATTATCCAGTCCAAAATATAACAGAGGCAGAAGTCAAGAAATTCTGCCCCAAACCAATGGTCAGAAGTAACTAAGAAAACCTCCAGCATCAATTTAGAGGGAACAGGAGACAGACCTTGGCAGATTCTGAAAGCCTATTCCTGCAAGAATGGGGATAGTGCCAATAATATATACTTCAACCAATCTCAAAATTTGAATACTTCTAATTCCACCAATGAGCTTCCCTTTCCAGCATTTATTCTAATTAGCAAGTTGCCGGTTTCACCAATAAAAGAACGTTTTTTTCATCAGTATGCTAATTAGTAAAGCTTTGGTTGTTGATTAAGCAATAGCTAGCAGAGGCATATAAGATAGAACAGAGAAGCAGCAACTATCTCAAGCCAGAATGTCAGGGGGCTACAGAAGGTCTCAGTGTAATAAATGGCTGGCAAGGGAGGCCAGCGCAGGAAAGGATCCTAAATGGGCTCCTGGAGCACTTTACACAAATTCTGCACAGAGGTGATGAGTATACAGTTGTCATTAAGGTTTGCTGTTTGCCTCCCTTTGGTAGCTCACTCAGAAAGATGAGAAATGCCAGCAGGAAACAGGCACACTCCAGGCTACACTGTCATCCTGACTGGAAGCTGAAAATATCCTGCCAGCTTTCGCAGAGATGAATGATTCATTTCCTAAGTACTTACATGATGTTCTATTCTTTATTTAATGCAAATCCTGCTTAGAGAGTTTCCAGAGAAGCATATATTTTCCAAATCATAAAAAAGTCCTATGCATTCTTCAGCTCTCCTCCATTAATACTCAGAAGAGAGGAAGGCGCTTTAAGCACTTAGCAAGTTGAGGCTGACATCACCCTTCAAAGGAAGAAGCAGGCTGTGTGTCTATGCATTTAAGTCCCACATCATAGAGATTGTCTTAGGGTTTCTATTGCTGTGGTGAAAGACCAGAAAGCAAGTTTAGAACAGAAGGGTTGGTTAATCAACTTACACTTCAACATCATAGTCCATCTATCAATGAAGGAAGCCAGGGCAGGAACTCAAACTGGGCAGGAACCTGGAGACAGGTGCTGATGTAGAGACCATGGAGAAGTGCTGCTTACAGGCTTGCTCCCCATGGCTTGCTGTGCCTGCTCTCTTATAGACCCGAGGGCCACCAGCCCAGGGATGGCACCACCCACCATGGGCTGGACCCTCCCCCATCAATCACTAATTAAGAATACGACTTATAGCTGGATCTTCTGTAGGCATCTATCTTCTCCACGGTGGTCTCCTCTCAGATAACTGCGGTTTGTGTGAGAGGTGGACATAAGCCTAGCCAGCAGAGATACAGGTGTTAAATGTGTCCATGTGTTCTTCTGTACCCAGTCTGCTAAAAGGCTAGTTCCGTTCTCTGTCACAGTGATGAACTGGCCAACTCAACTTGAGGAAGGAAAAGAGTTAATTTGACTTATAGTTAACAGTCCCTGGAAGACCAGGCTGGAACTCAAGGCAGGAACTGAAGCCGCGACCATGGAGGAACACTGCATACTGGCTTGCTTCCCCATAGCTTGCTCAGCTACTTTTCATATATATAGCCCAGGTCACCCATCCAGGAGCAGCCATCCCCAGAGAGGAGAACCCTCCTCCATTAATTAGTAGTCAAGAAGGAGCTCCCTACAGATACGTCTGAAGGCCAGTCGGATAGAGCCAGTTCCTGGTTGATATTCCCTCTTCCAGGGGTCTCTGGTTTGTATCAGGTTGATGAGCTCTAGCAAGTAAAGCTAGTTATTGAATATAGCTGATTATTAGAATTGAAAAAAATATAAAAACAGAATTGGGAAAAGGAAACACAAATTTTCAAAGTTAGACAAAAAAATTCTCCAATTAAAAAAATTGATTGATGTTACTAATTATTCTTATTCTTTTTTACCGTGGGGAATTGTGCCAGTTATTTAATTGGCCGGATTTTCTTTTCACTGTGTCTCTGTGTGTGTGTATGTGTTCCTGTGGGTGCACTGTATGTGCATATGTATGTGGAAGGCAAAGGAGAGCTTTAGATGTCACTCTTTGGGTGCTGGGTGGTTTTTTGTTTGTTTGTTTATTTTGAGTCAATGTCTCTCTTCGGCCCTAAACATACTAAGTAGACAGGCCAGGCTGTCTGGCCAGAGAGCCCCAGGGCCTTTCTCTGCCTCTCTCATGCTGGGATTGCAAGTGCATACCACTACACCTAACTGGTTTGTTTTGTTTTGTAAATATGAGTTTTTGGAGTTGAGCTCAGGTCTCCACACTTGTGATGTAAGCTCTTTGATGACTAAGCCATCTCCCCGGTCCCCATGTATTATTTCTTAATTAGAAAAGAAAATATATATTCAAAGGCTATCATCCATGTAAAAACATTTCAGCTTTTTAAATTCATAAATAGTATTAAATGTTTAGTGAGTGATGATTAAAATGATTATGAAATGTAAAGAAATTACTAAGGAGGAACAAGTTAAATGATTAATTATATTTTATTCATTTTATGAACAACTGAGGTTATTCTATAGTAGTTGTTAATAAAAGAAATTCTAATCACTTAATAATGACAATACCACTGACTGAATGAAAGAGATAAAATATTTTTAAGTTGAAAGGGCTCACCAGGGAATGCAGTTTATATCAAACCTTCATAATATACTAAGTGCTATAATTTTTAGCTTTTTCAATTACAAAAAAAAAAAAAAACCCAAAAAACAAACAAACAAACAAAACCCAAGCTAAGCTGTGACCATTTGCCTGTGGTTACAGCTGAAGGCTGTCACAAATCTCCCAGAGGATAAAGTAGCTGAGATACATAGAAAATCCTTAACAAACTGTTTTCAGAGAAAGAGCAGACTGGGTCTTGATCTGTGAAAGACAGCGGCTCACAGTAAACCAATTTCATAGCAAAGCAATGACTTCATTCAGTTTGGCTTTATCTTTTTCCATCAAGAATGATCTTCCCTCTGCAAAAAGCAGAATAAGCATCATTAGGAAGTTGAAGACTGATCTGCAAAAGTGAGTTTGAAACAAAATGCTTCACCACATGAAGTGGGTGCAGATCTCTATACCCAAATTAATTAGGGCTAAATCAACATTCAGGAATGGCTGTGCTAATCATTGGGAACGCTGGAGAGTGAGGCCTGGGGCATAAAATTGAGATGAACAGATGCCTTGATCTTCAGAAATGATGAAAAATGATTGCAAGCATCTCTGGCAAATGTTGGTAAACAGAAGGTGTCACAAGCACTCAAGAAGGCCACGATGATTGCCAGGACTCTGTGTGAACTTCCTAAGAGAGAGACTGCCAAGCAAACCTCCTCCTGGCCTGTCTGCTGTCTGCCTCTGTGCTTTCTAGCTCTGTCAGTGAGGAGAGAAAATGGCTTTAAAAAGACAAGTGACACATCACATGGCACGTGATGAGCAAACAGAGGAAACCCTAGCCATATGTATTCCTCATCACAAAGCCAGGATTCCTAAACTAGGTTAGATTGCTTGAGAACTTCCTCCCACATGATGTAACTCTCCACATAGCCAAGAAAATAGGAAGTTGGGTGGGTGACTAACAAAAGATAACAGGTTAGCATGGCCAATTCCAAACAGTCTATAGGCTCAAAACACAGAGTCCTGGGGCGTGCCAACTGGTTGAGGAAACCGTGTCTTGTGAGACTAAGCCCACGAAAATCAATTTTAAAATAAATGTCACCTGCAGAAGAGCCAAAGAGTTTACAAATGTGTGCCTTAAGGAAAAAAAAAAAAATCCAGAGATTTCTAATCTGATGAAGAGGCCATGATGCTGCATGCATAAATGCATAATCAAGGTTACCTGCTGATCTCACTAATGGAAAAAGAGAAGTAATCAAATTAAACTGATTGTCTTCTCACTGAGGAGATGTTGAGTTAGCAGAAGGATGGCGAGCCACACGGTGCTGAGAACAAGTAGAGCCAAGGAACATGAATTTGGCTGTGTTTATCCAGTTGGGTCCAATAAAGAGGGACACATCTGTCCCACTGAGCATTTTGTTAATATTTTGGTGACTCTCCCTCTAGTTATTTCTGTAAAGCATATTGCAAATAATTACACATTTTAATCTTTTTAGACAGCATTACAGTATAACTGTTTGCCCATTTTATTAAAAAAAACACTTAGAAATATAATGATATTGCCATCAAAGTACCCTTTAATATGAAAAAGCTGCAAGTCAGCGAATTACTGATTTATTTCTTAGCTACTTTTAATTTTGTGTGATTACCAACATCCTGCAAAAGTGCAAACCTTTTGTGTCTCCCCCCCCCCCTTGTTTTTTCAAGGTAGATTTTAGAAATGGCATTACAGACTTAAGAAATAGTGACACCTTCAAGCTCTTGACATACATTAACTAATTGCTTTCCTACTGCTTGATTATCAGTATGCCTGCCCTTCAAAACACATCCTTGAGAATTCACAAGGTAAATTGCGCTTCATTTTAATTCAGGCTTCTTAATGAGGCCGGGAGTTTTTCCATATGTGATTAGCCGTTCAATTTTTCTCTCTTGTGATTTGTGTGCGCATGCCTTCTGTCTTAGTTTCAGTAATTTTTGTTATTAATTTAATGATCTCATACAGGTAAAGAAATAAGACACTTATTTAACATATATTGTCAATTATCTTCACTTTTCTCTTAAATGGTTTCTTAGGTTCATATTTCTACAAAATAAAAACATTTATGTTCCTTTGTTATCTCTTGCTTTTTTATTTAAAAAAAAGGCTTCATGATCTTCACATTTAAAGCATTCTTTTATTTTAGAACAGATTTTTATAATGGTTCTATTAATGATATTGAATTAGCAAGGGAATAATTTAAAATATGGAATGAGAGGTACATCGAGATACATTTTCTCCACCTGCTTGTACTGAAAGTTGGATTATCAAACATTCCTTCTCCATTTTTTGATTTGTGATGTTTCCTTGAAAACATATTTAATCCCTTTATACCTCAGAGTCCTGGAGTTAGGTGTTCTCTCCCTCCCATCTACCAACCTGTTTCACGTAAGTATTAGACCATTTTCATATCTTTTTATATGCAGAACTTATCAGCCCTTTGTTTTCAAAATTACTATTTTTACCAAGTGATTTTTCCAAATAACCTTGAAATAATACTTAAAGTTTAAAAAATGGAATTTTAATTGTAATGTGCTTCACAAGAGTTACCCTCCAAATAGCAACATGCATGTGGTTTTGGTGCCTTTTTGGGGGGAGTGGGAGGCTAAGGACAGAATACAGGTTCTTGCACCCTGATAAATTGTTACACCAAGCCTAGGCCTACCTAGCCTTCTATGTGCTACTTCTAAAGTCATCATTTGCCCTGTAGTCTTAACAAATAAAAACTTCACTAGGAATTAATTATCACAATGCCTTGGTGTTAGAAAAACATCTAACAAGTGGGCATCATTGAAATTTCTTAGAACATGGATTATCTAGAGAATACTAGATTCTCTAGTATTCAGACTGTGTTGAACATGCACAGAGTAAGAAACTTTGGAATGGCCCATGAGATTCATCACATCCCTATTCTCAAGGCTCAGGGTCCTATGTGGACCAGCGGGCAGAAAGACTGTAAGGGCCAGAAGTGGCCAATAACTTGAGGAAACAGTGATGTGATGTCCAGGCACAACAGGGCAGGTGCACATATGAAATCACAAGAATTGTGACAAGCTCAAGGCAGATAAAATCTCAGTATGGAGGAGGAGAATTGGTCACCCCCAGTCAAGAAACTATTGAATTTACTTGCTGCTGAATGAGAGAAAGTGGTTTCCTTAAGTGGAGTGGCACTTGATATAAAGACCACACTCCAAGGCAGGTCCCATGCCCAGGAGTAAGCAGCTAACACAAACTAGACTCCATGCGAATTTTTATAATGGTGAGCTAAAGATCATATAAACTTGAGTGAGAAGGATCTGGGAAAAGTCAGGAGAAAGAAATGGATATGATAAAAATATAGTGTATGAAATTCTCAAAAATAAATAAAAATAAAAGATGTGTAAACACTATCTAATTAAAATATTGTAACTCTTTTTATGGCAAACAACCCTGCAAATTGTGTTTTCTAGCTGAAAATTCAAGGGCTGAAAGTTAGATACTAGATTTGCGTAGATCAGTCAACATTCCAGATTCTTCTAAAAATAACTGCTGAAGTGGTGTCACTCTGTGAAGTAAAAGCACCCAAAGATGGTGATGGACATCAAAAGCTGCCTTGTGATCGGCAGCTCATCCTCTTGCTAAAGTCCCTTGACAGCATCCTTGCCAAGTGATGCTCAATTATGTTCATCTCCACAGTCTCTAAGATAGTTGATTTTGTCTTTTGAAAGCTCTGGGTCTTAGACATTCTTACAACGAATAAAATGAGTCTCCTTGAAACTTCTCATGCAAATGGGTCCCAGTCCCTGTGATACCTAAAAATCTACCCCATATTTAAAGATAGTTATTTCATAATTGCTGAATCTTTTATTCTCAAGCTAAGCATGCTCACTACTCTACTCAATGCCTCATCCAAGATGAGACTTCTAATCTTCTCTCTTCTGTTTTAATAAGAAAGCTTTAAACTTATCTCTAAAACTACACACTCATAAACAATAGAAACAATTGCCAAGCAATGTCTAGTAGAAGGAAAGTAGAGACAATGATGTAAACAGGATAAAATTATAGCCAGAAGAACAAAAAACACAAAACGTATTAAATGTCTAGAATACTGATGTGTGGCAGGATATAGAGATTGTTTTAAAGCTATTTATCTCGAATAATATGAATTTAGAACCTAAATACTCTTAGGCTAACATAGGAAATGATTATAACTAAAGTTGTCTAATCTTTAATCCCATCAAAGGCTTGAGAAGGAAAATATATTACCTGAGTAAGCTGGAAGTTCAAGTGAGTAACTTTCAAATTTTCCTAAGAGAAGACAAACCCAGTCAGCTGCCTGGACAGTCACTCACAGCTTTTTTTTTTTTTTTTTTAAGTTGGAATATTTAGTTTTTTGGCTATAGGCCTTGGATATTTGACAATTTTTTTTAATAAGTAGGGTATTTTGAGAAATTGTCTTGTCTTGGTAGGCTTTAGCAGTTTTTTTGTTTTTTATCTTGTTTGTTTAAATTGAAGGGTGTGTTTATTGTCCATAGTCAAGACAAGGGCAGTTTTTTTTGTTTTGTTTTTTGTTTTTTTTTTTTTCTAAATCAAAACTGCAAAACAAAAAAAACTCTATGTGGAATGTCCTTGATGTACAACATCACCTTGGGAAAGGAACAGTGCTGCCAGGAACAATTGTGTCTCTCATGGCCAAATTTTGAATAATAAAACATTTAAATGCCATATTATAGGTTTATAAAGTATTTGAAGACTCCTGTCCATATGACATATTCTACTATATATCTGAGAGACCTCACCAAGATGACTAGTACATGGCAAACATAGGTAACTGTGACCTGTAATTTTTATTGAAGACCAAAGCTTCCATTGTAAAAGTAAACAATCTGTAAAAGGGTGTACAGTTTCGGGGTAATGACTTCAAATAAGACAATCTTACATACATTAAACAAAGGTACCTGTATAGTGTAAAATGACAGCAGTATCTTAAATGTGTATGATTATATAAAATATCTTAAACAAAGGTAAAATATATATGTGTGTATACACATATATATTATGATAAGTATAATTAAACAGAGGTTGAAATTGCATAGTGGAAATAACCACATTATGATTAATATGCATTCATACATAAAATATTTTAAACAGAGTTAGAAGCACGTACAAAGTATGACAAATACAAATTCAAGGGTTGTGGGTTCAGGCCCCACGCTAGATGCCAAATGTGACCTGATTAATACACCTGATTAATTATCACAAGGAGATATAGTATTAGAGTCAATATTTCTTTAAGATGCTTACAATATAAATGTAGGAAATAGAGAAAGGATCCATTCACCTGGAATGGATCTCCAAGTGGTGGAGAAGCAGAGTGTTAATCTCAGAAACCAGCACTTTAAGCTGTTTTTAACCACACCTTAAGGCTACAGCTTCAAAGGCCATAGGTGAACCCCAAACCTGAGTTGGCCCAGAGGCCATGCCCTTAGATCAAGGAGGTGCTGAATCCCGCTACACGTCTCCTCATTGGTCTATCTAGCAATGTTGGTCTATCTAGCAACTCTAATTAGTTTCTCTAATGAATGAATCAGAGCTGTGGGCAAGTCCACAATGAAAAGTGGTCTTTCTTTTCTCCTTAAGACACAGTTTTGTGGCTCTATGATTGGCTTATTGCCCTAAAAAAAAAAAAAAAAAAAAAAAAAAAAAAACAACAAAAAACCCAAAACAACAAAAAAAACCCTTTTCCTTCACATTATAGTTGAGTGTAGATAAGTACAGAGGAAATCAGCCCTTGGGTCTTGCTCCTGAGGAGTGGCTAAGCAGGGTAACAAAGCTGAGGAGACCTGAGTCCCAAACTTTGAAACTCAATCTGAAGCCTGCTCTGGAAGGGACAGGAAGAGAACAGAGGTCAGAGGCTGTGGAATCTAGTCACTGATAGAGCACCTGTGTACCAAGTGTGAGGGCCAGGGTTTGATACCTAGCCCCCAAAAAGGAAAAGAGGAAAAGGGAGTAAGCACTCAGAGAATTCGGACTGAAGGTTTTCATCAGAGAAGATGGACAGAAACCTATGGAATCTGCCTAAGATCTCACTGGGTGATAGGAAAGAAATTTAAATAGAGTGAAATCTCTACTACAGCACTTCAATAAAGCAGGTTTGTGTCTCTATCCCCACAGAGCAACAATTGCTTGATACAATAGCTATAAAGCTCCACAGTCTTGCTTTGCTTTGATATTTTAAGGTCGATTTAGGAAAATTCTAAAGCTGATTAGGACCAGTTCTGATGGTTACAAGATATTCATTGCCCTGTATATCATCCTTGAAATTATCTGCATACTGTTAAGCAAGGCCCTGAGCACCTACAGATTGAGACATCTGTATAGCTACTTGAGCCAACTCTGAATTTTTGCTTTGAAAAAAAAAAAACCCACCACTTCCCTTAATGAACATAGAAGCTATGCTTCAAAGCAACTTTGTGTTCTCCTGGTAGCAATTGTTCAATCTCAAAATTTTTATTACTCAGGGGCTAAGGAGGTGACTCAGGTAGTGTGCCTGCCACATAAGCATGAAGAGCTGAGTTCAGATTACCACAACCATGTAATCTCAGGACCTATCCATAACTCCAGCCCTAGGGGAAAGACCCTGCAGATCTTAGAGTTCTCTGGCTGGCCAGTCTAGCCTATCTATGAGTGATGTGAGTGAGAGACCTGTTTGCTAGAAATAACATATAAAGGAAGATATCTGATTCTGTATCTTGCAAACACACACACACACTAATACACTATACACATACATACTACACTCACAAACACACTACACATATATACACATGCATTATACACATATATACTACACACACATACACCATACATATAATATATAATCAAATATAATATACCCACATACACTTGCTCTATACACACACTACACACATACAAATCCACTATACATACTATACTACATACACACTACACATATACATTCTCTACACACACACATAAATACACTATACACAAGCTACAGAAAATAAACCAAATTTTAAAATCTTCATTTACTTATATATTCTTCTAGTAGAGAATTATGGTAAACAGACTAATAAAAGGTTTTAATAAAAATTAATTTTTTCTGTAGTATTTTTGCTGGGTCATATGAAATGAGGACATGAATTAAGGAGAAAAGCAAAACATCTGTAATTTCAGATGCCACAAGGGCTTGTTTGTGGTCTTGGTTCTTGTGATGTTGAGGATCAACCCCAGGGCCCTGTGCGTGTAAGGCATTAGCTGTACCACCGAGCCACATGCCCATATGTGCCAGAGTTTTTAACTGGCAATGCCAAGCATCAGACTATTGTTATTTAGCTTCTATTAAATAAGTCAAAAGAGAAATGCGTTACTTTCTTTAAAGGTGATAGGATCTGTATTACAGGATAAATTATATTCTTAAAAAAACACTTCTCAACTTTTCATAATAATTATATCTAACAACTTGAATAACAATAATTTAGATTAAGATATGTGTAGTATGAGATTTCTGTTCTGGACTTTCAGGCCTAACCTCAAGGTTTAGACCCACAGACCCACAGACCCGGCAGAGACACATAGATGCATACGATAGCTTTAGGCTGATCGGCCTCAGGCCCTGGCATATCACTTGCTAGCTCTCTACCCTTCATCTAACCCATGACTCATCCTGTTCAGCCATTGGGCTCCGTACCTTTTCTCACAGCAGCATGGTTGTCCTCTGCTTCTTCTGGCTTCTCTCTGGCCTTCTGCTCTGTGCTTCCTGTTCTCAGAGTTTTCTTAGTCTGGTAGCCGCACCCACACTTCCTGTCTGCCTTTGGCCAATCAGAGCTTTTTATTAAACCAGTGGGTGGGATAATTATTTACAATGAAACGACACAGTCTCCCACATATCCCCTTTTCTCTTCTTAAAACAAAAAGAACTCCAAATCTAATATTCTTTTCCCCCCGTATCTATAACAACTTATAAACAACACTATAAATAAACACAAACATCCATAATCCATGTTTTGGGAATGTGGGCGTCATTCTCTAGGCTACTTCCTGCTGAATGGGGGTGTTGGCATCTCATGGGAATCCAAAGGAAAATTTGGGATTATGGACAAGTCTTTAGTGGAGTAGTCTCTAAGGCTGGGTCATCTCAGCCAGTCTCCTTGAAATTGTTCTCAATACAGAGCTCTGGAAACCTCAACAGAGGTGCTCTGAAATGCTGAATCATCTGATCCATCCATTTCTAATGGAGATTTTTCAGGAGGTCTTCCTCTGTCAAACTTTATGTTCTTTATCCAGAAATAAATCCACGGTTTCTCATTTTCTGTGGAAATAAAAAGAAAACCTTTTCTCCAAAGTAGCATATCTTTGCATTTCAATTTTAAAGTAAACTCATTTACAAAATATATAGGTTGAATTAGTTCAACAACATTTATAATCGACTGTCTTTTAGCAGCTTTTACTAAGTCATTTTCAGTCAAGAAGCTTAAAGATAAGACAATAATATACAGTATTCAGACATTCTTTGTACTTTCTATCTTTAAGTGGCATATTTATTTATTTATTTATTTATTTATTTATTTATTTATTTTATTCTATTTCTTTTTTAAGAGCTTTCTCTACCTTTTTTTTCTTTCTCTAAGCCTATGTATCTATATTTTCAACACACTCTAAACCACTTAGACTTTTTACAAAAAAACTGTCTTTACTGTATATTTATTTCTTAATTTTTTCTGTCTCTAACCACACCTTTTCTTGGGGTGATTGACTCCACCCAGATTCTTCTATTTCTTTCTGTTTCTGAACACACCTTTAATCCGACAAGGTCCTTGGCCAAGGATTCAAGGTTGGTAGGGTGGATGGATGGCTCCACCCAGCTCCTACTCTAATTTCATAGAATTTATCTTTTTAACCCAGGTACTCTGAGAATTTCAGGGTCCATATAATCACCAAGTAAAGCTTTGCCACCTGCAGCTCATTAACTCCATTTAAGTATTAGGCAGCAGGGCCTCTTAAAAGACTCACAAGTATTTTGCCTCTAAGGCTGAATCAGGAAGTTTCTCTTTAATAAGCCAAGCCTCAGTGTGCCTCAGGCAAACAGAGCTGATCCATGAAAACATCAACACTAAGAAGCCATCTTTGATTCTGTTCCCTTTTTCTCCTTATGAACAGAAGCCTCAAATACATCGTTTACAGTGCTTTGCTTATACTGAGGGTCCTGTCAGACTTCAGGAACCAGCCATTTTACACCTTAAACTGCACTCCAAAAGCCGGCCATTTCGTAGCCCAAGCCCAGATGCCTCACCAGGGCGTCTCTGTATCATGGCTCACGTGGGAGACACAACTCAGAAGCTGCCTTGGGCTCTAGACCATTTTTAACCTTTCTATGACTTTATGTGGGTATATTTTACCCATGTTGGGCTGCCATTTGTAGTAAGAGGTTTCTGGCCCTGACTTTCGGGCCTAGCCTCAAGGTTTAGGCCCGCAGACCCGCAGTCCTGCAGTCCCACAGAGACACATAGATGCTTTCAATAATTTTTAGGCTTATCGGCCTCAGGCTCAGGCATATGCAAAATAAAATTAGCCTTTGTATTCTAACAGTAGTCCTTTGGATTAAAAAATAATCTCAAATTATAGAATTAACAAAGATCTCATCTTTTTCTTACTGTGAAATCATATTCAGATAGTTTAATTATAGGTAGTGATTACAAAAATTATGAAAATGAAAGTAAAATTTAATTTTTCTGGACAAAATAATGCTAGGGGTTGTTTAAAATATTTCAGCCTGAATTGTACATAGTTACATGATTATTTTAAATAGAATTTTAATCTCTTTTTTTATTGATGTCTTGGTTGCAAATTACTTGATTTTTAGCTTATAAAATTTTCTTGGTATTAACTGCAAAATGTATAAAGAAGGGTACATAGCTGTTTAAGAATCTGTTTGGAATAGGTGGGCATCGGTGTGAGATGCATGCACATACGTGTGTGCACGCGAAGGTCAGAAGACAACTTCCACCTTTTGTTTGAGACAGAATCTTGCTGGACCAGACCTTCACCAAGGAAGCTAGACTGACTGTCCAGCAAGCTCCAAGAATCTACCAGTCTGCTGCTTCCATCCTTTACCGCTCACACCATCTAGCTTTACGGGTGGGTTCAACGGTTCCCAGTTCAAGCCTTCCTGCTCACAGAGCTTTACTCACCTTCTCAGTCACTGTTTGTAAATTTTGATAGTTCTCTCATCAGAAGGTTGAGCCCAACCCCACCCCCACTTTCCCCTCTACCCCCGCCTTTTGCTCCTGGTGGAACTTGCCGGCTCAGTTCTAATTAAAATAGGACTTAAAACAAGGCATAAAATGTGGAAGAACTTCTTTCTGGAATATCCAGCTGTCACACTGTGTGTGATACACACCAGCACCATTATGGGAAAGCACTGAAGTTTTCTAGTACTATAGCTTGGGTGTTGGATGTCTCTTTAAAAAAATAAATTCATATGTGAAAGAAGGGCTTGGTTCCCAGGGAGGTGCTATTAACGGTGTGTGGAACCTTCAGGACAGCACTTCTTAACCTGAGGGTCACAACCCTTTTGGGGGTCAAACAATGCTTGCACAGGGATTGCATATCAGATGCCCTACATATCAATATTTACATCACGATTTATAATAATAGCAAAATTACAGCTATAAAGTAGCATCAAAAATAATTTTATGGATGGGAGTCACCACAACATGAGGAACTGTATTAAAGGGTCGCAGCACTAAAAAGGTTGAGAATCACTGCTTTAGGAGGTAGGGCCATGTATGGGGATCTTAGGTTACTAGGGGCATGTTCCCGATGAGAATTTTGAATGTCTTTGTCCTGTCTAGCCTTTCCATTTGCCTTCTTGGCTCAAAGGACAGCAGTTTTGCACTGCTAGGCATGCCTGCCGTGTGCCATGTGGTGCCTTATCCCAGATCTGAAACAACAGAGTCAGTGAGTCCTGGATTAAGCCACTGAAACTGAATGCAAAATAAACCTCTTCTCTTTGTGAGAAATTCCTCAAGTGTTTTGTTATACTGATGAAAATCGAACACACCTGTCAAACAGGAGAAGTATGAGGCATCTTGGGACTAGACTCCTTGCTTCAGTCTTCCTATGAATGAAATCCAGCTGGCTTGACATGAGTAATCCTCAACTAGAATAACTATCTAAATCAATCCTGAGTTCCTTATCTCTAGAAGCTGCATGGAGCTAGAAATGTGTCTTGCTACTTAGGGTGGCGGGTTAAGTTGGAGGATAAGCTGTTGGGGATTTGATGTTTTTATTATTATTAGTAGTAGTATTTTTAATTAGTGTCAAGGTAAGAGGTCACCTTGTGGCATTTTCTTACATACTTTGGCTGATTTTCACCTCCATCCACCCCTCTCCCCAGACTTTCTGACCCACCCATCCTTACTTACACCCTGCTGTGACCAGTGTACCCCCTTCTAATTTTATAGCATGTGTCCATTGTCTTCTCCATTCCTTTGAAGACAATCCCACACCCCCATCTCATGCTCCTTTGCTCATTTCTTGACCTCTACCCACATTCACTCCCATAAAAACATGCAAATATGGAAATTAGAATCTGAGACCTACATATGATGGAGAAAGTGATATTTGTCTTTCTAAGCCTGGGATTCTTCAGTTAGTATACTATTCTCCAAATTCCATTCATTTCCTGAAATTTTCATAATTTCATTCTTTATGGTTGAATAAAATACCATTGTACATATATACCATACTTTCATTATCCCTTCATTTGTTAATGGGCATCTAGCCTGATTCCTTGCTATTACAAATAGAGCAACAATAAATGTGCACATTTTTCTGTGGTGGGATATAGAGTCCTTTGGACATTTGCCCAGGAATGATATAGCAGGGTCATATGACAGTTCTGGTGCTAATTTTTGTTTTTGGGTTTTTTTGGTTTGTTTTATGAGGAATGTCCATACTGATTTCCATAGTGGCTGCACTGGCTTACACGCCTACTAACAGTGAACACGAGGTCCCCTTTTCCACATCTGTACCAGTATTGTTTTCTTGAAGATAATCACTCTGACTGGGGTGAGGTAGAGTCTCAAAGTGGTTTTTATTTGTGTTTCCCTAATGGCTAAAGATGTCAAATACCTTTCAAAACATTCACTGGCCATTTGTGTTTCTTCTGGGAGCCATCTGTCCAGTTAATTGGCCTGTTGGATAATTTGCTTTTTGTCAATGTTCAATCAGTATGAAAACCTCTGTCTCTTCACATTGCCGAGACAGAGGGTTCACTTACTGGCACAGGCTTGTGGACCATGCTTTAAACAGCAGTGACCTTGACATCTTGTTGCCGCCTTCATCACTGTTGTCCTTTGCTCCTATGTATATTTCTACTCAAACTCTTCAAAATACTCAATGTACCTTCACTCTCTTTTCTAGACATTTGCTTCTGAGCCAGGTACCAAGCCCTGGTCTACACAGTTATAGCCAAGTCATGTGCTAACTTTTAGGAAATGTAAATGAAAGTTTCTTAAAGGGGTAAGGGAGCATATCACAGGTACTTAGATGCTCATGGGATTTCTGGCATACTCATCGAGTGGGCCCTGTGTCTTTGGTGAAGCCTTCCAAATCAGTCTAATTTAAATTCAGTGGTTGGCTACAGCTCCCTCCCCCATTTCCCTTACCATTGGTTGCACAGAGAATCTCTCTGCTCTCTGATATACTCACCCCTAACACAGACCTACAGAGAGCCCAGAACTGCCCTGTATTGTGACCAACCCTAATTTCCATTACATTGAAAGTCCCCCTAAAACCCTTTATTCTTATGTTCTTGGTATCCACTTCAACTTACTGCAATCTGTTTGGTTTGTAGTACAAACATGGTTATAAATTGGTTATTTTTATTAAACAAAATTTATTTTAAAGGAAAATCATAAATTGTTTCACCATATCAATCATTGCAAACATATATACACAGTTTATCTGCTCATATACTTAGAAAATTTGAATTCTGAAAGCACGGAAGCTGGAGGTTGGGGTGTTGGATTTCAAATAAGTTCTTTGAGGAAGCTCTGCCTGCTCAAATGTAACCCTGTCACTTTAGAGCAGCAGTTCTCAACCTGTAGACTGTGACCCCTTTGGGTTCACAGGGGTCATCTAAGACCACCCTGCAGATCAGATATTTACACTACGATTCCTAACACCATCATAATTATAGTTATGATGTAGCAGCAAAAATAGTTTTATGGCTAGAGGTCACCACAACCTGAGAAGCTGTATTGAAGGGTTATAGCATTAGGAAGGCTGAGAACTGCTGTTTTAGAGCTTTGTGGTTTTAGATAGGACCATTAACCCCTGACTGCAGTGTCTTCACTGCAAATGGAGACAGTTACAGATCCGGACCCTGACTACTAAATCAGCCAATGCATGTGCCTAGAATACAAAAGCCCTCAGTAGCTGTTGACCATCAGTGTGGGTTCTGTGCTCACCTGAATGTAATGGATATCTTTACCTCGTCTGTCCCTTCTGTGTGAGCAACACAGACCACAATTTGTATTTCTTCCGATTGTGCTCATACAATTCACATATCCTCTCACAGCTGTATCCAGCAGCTCCCCCAGGTAAGATGAGAAACCCAATTACAAGCCAGTGGTGGCTATTCTCTGTGCTTTTCTACTTTAGCCTATGGCACTAAACAATAGTGTCAATGGTTACGAGTGTAAACCACTCTTAGAGAGACCCAAGTTTAGCTCCCAACGTCTATGTCAGTTGGTCTACAATTGCCTGTAACTCCAACTCCATGGGTAATCCTGTAGGGAGATTATGTTGTTCCATTGTAAATAATTGTCCCCACCTATGAGTTTAATAAAAAGCGCTGATTGGCCAAAGGCAGACAGGAAGTGTAGGCAGGGCTACCAGACTAAGATAACTCTGGGAACAGGAAGAACAGAGCAGAATTCCAGAGAGAAGCCATAAAAAACAGAGGACAACCATGCTGCTCTGAGAAAAGGTACCAAGCCACATGGCTGAACAGGATAAGAGTCATGGGTTAGATTAAGGGTAAAGAGTTAACAAGTTATATACCTGGGCCATAGGCCAATCAGCCCAAAACTATAGTAAGCACCTGTGTGTCTCTGCGGGTCTGTGGGTCTGTGGGCCTGAACCTTGAGGCAAGGCCGGAAAGTCCGGGCCAGAAACCTCATACTACAGAATCCCACCTCTCTGGCCTCCACAGGAACTTATACTCACCTGCATTAACATGCACTAATACATGTATGCACATACAAGAACACACGCGCGCGCACACACACAAGACCAAATAAATCCTTAGTAAGTGGCTTGAAGGTAAGGCTGCTGTGTGATGGAATTTTAAAACAATGGTAGCTAAGAAATTGCTCATGCAGAGAATAAAAACATCCAGCCCAGTGGTTCTCAACCTGTGGGCTACAAACCCTTTTAGAGGTCAAATGGCCTTTCCATAGGGGTCACCTATGACCATTAGAAAACACAGACATTTACATTATGATTCATAACAGTAGCACAATTACAGGTATGAAATAGCAATGGAAATAATTTTATGGTTGAGGGTCACTACATCATCAGGAACTGTATTAAAGGTTCGCAGCATTAGGAAGATTGAGAGCCACTGGGCTAGACAGTTCTTTTCACAGGTGATTTTGTGCTACAACTGAATTCTAAGCATGTGCACTAAGACAAGCCGCTGAGGCAACCAAATGTTAGTGGGGTTGTCTATTTCGTCCATCATAACTTCACGGGAAAATAATGGTCACATCAGCCTCAGAGCAGGATGTCGCCACATTAGCACCACTGGGGCTTTAGAAAGCTATTGCCTTTACTCCACCACATCTGCAAGAAATTGAATACAAACTACAGCTGAATTTGTAGTTCAAGGTAGCAGTCACCAGCTGCACATTATTTGTTTTGTCTTGTTTAAAATAGCGCTAACTTGCATGCCAGCTACTGTGGGTTCCAGATTCTATTCATTAGGGATGGAAAAGCGAAGCCAGCCCCTTGTCCCCTGGCAGCCTGTGCCTGTTTGCTTCCAAAACCCAGCCACCCAGCAGGCCTGTCAGAGACTCCAAGGTAATGGCTTAAAAGTATTACTTCAAGGTAAGGACTCCAAGACTCTACCCAGACATTGCTTTTGAGAGTGGGTGAGCTAGTGATCTGCATAATAATCATCTGGGTAACAAACGTATCTAAAACAAAATTTAATTTTCAGGGCTGTTCCTTGATTGTAAGAAATAAAAAATGTCTGGGGATAGAACCTAAAATCTGCACTTTAGTCATGCGTATTCATACACAGGGCACACTCTGAGATCCACTGTCGTCTGGAGCCTACTCTAAAAGGAATCGTTTCTCTGGAAACCAACTGGGGATTTTCTTCATATAGAAACTGCCAAGTGCTTTTTCCTCATTTCCTCCCAACTACTCTGTTATTCAAGGTTCAGTAAACTTTCATCTGCTTAATCACTCTCCCCAACAATTAAAATCCTTGCTGCTGACTTTCGCTAGTTGGTAAAGCCCAGATATAAACTATCTCAGCTCTTTTATGAACACTACCCTCATGGGATTCTGTGTCCCCTGTTCATTGTGAGAGAGACTACATCTCTCCTTAGAATACACAAAGCCCAGAGCATGCGCAATGGGTAAATAAGCGTTACCATGGCATCATGCTCCTCAGCGGCTTCCCTTGTAACAGATTTAGTTGTAAACATCATTCTTGGCTAAGTTCCTCATTTGTGTGATGACTCTTTGTGATCTAGCAAGTGGGGAATATATGTGATCATTCTTGGGAGCACACTTGGTGTATTGACGTTGATTCTGACACTGGGTTGAAAGGATACATCATCTGGTCAGCCCTGGCATTTCAATATGCGTGGAATGAATGATGAAATGAATACCGCTGCTCTGCTACCCAACCACAACCTGCTAAGGACGGAGTCACAAAAGTCCCGTGGGCTCTAACATACCGCAACAGACCCCTATGGTTGTTTCCTTATCTGATCTCTTTCCTACACGCACTTCTTTACTCTTGTCTTATCTTGCCGGTTTCTTTGAGTTGCTGAGTAGAATTTTCCCTGGGAATTTCGACCAACACTCTCAGTTTTAGGATATAATAAAAATGTGTTTGGTTTTTTTTTTTTTTTTCCTTTCAGGTCTTTGCTGAAAATAAACCTTAAAAAAAAAAAAAAAAAAAAAATCTTGCTGTTTCAAAGCCCTTTCCAATCTAGACTTTTTAACCAAATTTTCGTTTTGTACCGACTGCTGCCTAATGATCAACCTTTGATCTTCATCAAAGAAGAATTATTCCACAGGGTAAAAATGCTAAGATCTGGCACGTTGAATGCGTCCCAGTAAAACACCCAGACATAGGAGTAAAGTTTGGGCATGCCTATGTTTTCTGGTGAGTTCGGTTTCCATTAAATATTTGAGAGTGTCATTTTTCTTAGATGTAGTACTTAACTTTGAAGAAAGAAAGGGTTATATATATCAGTTGGCATTTTACTAGGATGTGGCTAAGGTCTGCCTAAGATAGTCCCAGACTGCTCCTATTGAACCAGTGTAACTATTCATCGCCAATGTGTACACTTTAGCCACTAGAAAGTCTATCTAATCGCCCACTTGTGATCCTTAAGTCTTAGAGAAATTAACAGTGCTGCTCTTTTGGACCCTTCTCCATCCTTTCTTCCTGTATCATCCTACTTACCTAGATCTCCCATTTTAAACAACAGAAGAGGTAATTAAATTGGGGAGTTTTACTGTTTTAAAATTATCCTGGGCCTTGGCCTTTACTACTGGAGATATGATAATACCAGACAAAATTATTTGATGATAATGGTGACTCAAATCATAGTCATATCCTTGTAGGGAGAGATCCAGTTACCCTTTGCCTTATAACAACCCCATTAACATGTACTTATACAACTAATTAATTGTGACATCTCTAATTGCTAAAGCATAAACCCACAAATATTTGTTGAGCACCTACTATGTGGTAAGCACTGTTCTAACCACTGGGGATGTAAATGTTAACAAATTTTTGTGCTTTCATAGAGACATACAATAAAAAGGACAAATGAGGGAAATAAAGAACTGATAACTCATTCATAAGGAAAATAAAATATAGAGATGGCATATGCTGTTTGGGATACAGGTAAAAGTCAATAACAGAGAGATTTGAATATTAGCACTGAAAGAAAGTAAACATGTGTTTTATTGTTTTTATTCTTATTGTTCCCAAAGGTGAAGGTGGCTCCATTGACAAGAGCCTCCAAGGACCAAGTTTCCTTCAATTTCCCCATGGTAGTATCCTCCTGCATATAGTCTAAGCAGTAAATATATCATCACCATGTCTGCTTTTTAGCCAGTGAGAGTGAAGAAGTCTAGAGCAAGTGCCTCTCTGTTAAGAAGACCCTGTAAGCAACAGGCCTATGTTCTCCCTCCCATGGCCCACACAGAATCACCTGGCTGCAACAAATAATAAAGCATCTTGGAAACACAGCCTCTATTTGAGTGGTACCCAGCTAGAGTGAGAGTTCTACTATTTTAACAGTAAAAAAAGTTTCTGTCATGATTTATCCTGTTGTACCTTGGGCTAGAGAGGGAAAGACCTTTCCAATGAGTTTTGTGCAGAGAAGTTTTTGATTAGAGAAGACTTCTGGAGAGGTGGCATTTGACATGAAGGCTGACAGACACAGGAGGCAGTCATATGACATCCATGAGAGGTAAAAACCAGCAACTGTACCTATCAACCCAGCGTAACTATTCCCTTTGGCCATCTAGATTATCTAGTCACCCTGTTGGTGATCCTTAAGTCTTAGATAAAAGTATAGCTAAGTTAGATAAGTTAAGATGGATAAACAGGTGTGTGCTCCAAATTCACTTTTAATTCATTTTTAGATTTTAGTCATTGTAATATGTGCTTATTTAAGATAACCTCACTATAAGAACACATCTTGAGATACCTATGAAAGTGTATGTCACACAAGTAATTTTTTAATTGGTGAGGTTTTCAATTTGGTTCACATACTGTGTCTAGATGCCTCTGGTATATCTGATACATAGTTACACTAAAAGGTTTACATAGATAGATAAATTCTAAAAGCTTATTGTCTCTGTTTGTTTGTTCAGTGACCTGAAATTTTCAAATAGCAATTACCAACTTCTTCATACTCTTTGCCATGTGTTCCATAAACTAAGCGGCTGGGAAGCCCCATGCAGAGGACAAAAGACTGTGGAATAGGAAACTTTTTCTAAAGTAAACTGAAAGTGTCTCTAAGTTGTAGACTCATTCATTACTCGAATTGTATACAAACTAAGAAGTGTTTTGACATTGATTATCAAGGGAGAAAATGCGAGCTGGAAAGGTATCTCACCCTTCTCCCATTCCAGGCACACTAGCTATGAGTCTGATAAACATGAGTCTAATTAAAACCATAAGAAACACCACTGGAGGCTGAACGGTGGTCCATTATGCAAGAGCATCCAAAAAGTCTAGACGACAGGTTCCAGTGCCCAACAATAAGGAGCTGCTGCCTTGGAGCCTGATCCTTCCTCTACTAAAGTAAGAGACAGTAGACCAAGCTATGCTGTCATCTTCTCCAGAGTCTCTTCCCTCAGGCTTCCTTCAATGGTCTCTGTGACCAAGAGTGCCCATTAATTAAAACATGATTGCAGGGAACATGGACTTTACAGTAATGTCTCAGGAATGAAATAATGGCCTTAAATAGCTTCCTGCATGACTTACGTACTTGACTGGGCTTGAGAAGACAGGATCTTCCTCCCCCTTCAATGAAAGTACATCTGTTGCCATTTCTGGTAGGAGATGGGTGTTTATTTCTGAACAGTAACAGTTTATATTACAGTGCATTTAGGTTGTCTGCCCTTCCTTCTATGGATCCACAGGTAATGAGTCTCATTATATATTATCTTGGTTGTAAATATTTCTCTCTCTCTCTCTCTCTCATGTGTGTGTGTGTGTGTGTGTGTGTGTGTGTGTGTGTGTGTGCATACATGCCATGGGAAAATAATACAAATGAAAATAAAAATATTCTAATCTCCATTTTCCAACTGTCCTTCACACAGGTTTGAGTGGTGGTGGGTGTCCTGTATGTAGCACTCCTCATTCTTAATGGCCTTCCTTACGCACCTCACAGATGCTTATTTACCTCTAACACACTCTTTGCTATGAGCTCATCTCCGGAGTGTTTCTTCCATACCCTCCTGCCCTTTCAAATCCATGAGCCATAAAGACTTAGATAGAAAATGTATGGAGGAAAGGAATGCGGGCTGAAGCTAGATACTTGCAAAGTTTAGGAAGTTCTTTGCCATCACTAACTAGAAAACACAGAAGTCCCACAGCATACCAACTCCAGCACCCAGACCTGACCTTTGACCTAAAGAGACCAAGAACATTTTTGGCCCCATATGCTACCACTTTTCAAGGTGACAATAACTACCTTGTTAGTTAGGAAAATAACTAATTGGATAGTAACTGTAATCCTGACTCATTTTTAAAATGAGGCAGGTGGCACTGAGAGAGTCCCAGGAATTTTCTCCAGGTCACAAACTCAGTAAGTGCACCCAGGGCCCCATGCTCTCTTCACTATAGTGTGATGCTATTTGGTAGAAATGATGTATTTTCATCTGGAAGACGGTATTCAGTCCACAGAGCCTCAGTGTACAGTGTTAGCATGGAATAGCTCAGTGCCACAATCTTCTCCAACACTTCCCCCTTATCCTAAAGACCTTATAAATACCCTGAAGCTATCAATTAACTTTGACAGAGTTGATGTGCTGCCAACCAGTATTGTCCATCACACCCACGGCTTCCAGCAGGCAGAGCACTCAGTTAAATGTAAACGTTGAGACTTAATATCTCAGCTAAAAATGACCATCTGTTCACACTTACTCACCATCTTTTCCAAACATATTTATTTGACAATCTCAAAGGAAAACCCCACTTGTAGAGAGGACTGGGGATTTAAAGGTTTAGACTTTCTGCTTAGGAGCTGTCAGTTAAGCCTACAATTATCTCGAACCTGGTTCAAGTCTTATTGGAAATAGAAATCCACATTTTTAAGATGGTTCCAAAAAAATACACTCGTGTGTGTGTGTGTGTGTGTGTGTGTGTGTGTGTGTGTGTGTGTGTGTGTGTGTGTGTGTAAAACAAGAACTCAAGAACAAATCATCATAGGCAATAGAAGAGCAGGCGGCCTCTATATTTCTTTCCTGTTTCCTGTTCATCCTGTTTTGGAGTTTTAATCACATAGTCTTGACAGGAAAATAAAGCGGATGCAAAACTTGAAGCTCTCTGGTATCCCATGCCTTATCAATCATCACTTTAGCATGCCAGCTATGGTGGCAACTAGCTCCACTGACCTCTCAGTGTCGGGTGTGGCACTCAAAGAGCTGGTCTGGAGCTTTGCCACTTAGGTCTGGGTCATGGTATACAGCAGTGCTCTATTCCTATCTCAGTCCTGTAGAGATCTGGTTTGCATGCCATTCAAAGTCTCTTTGAAATGCATTCAACAGCCAGAATTGCAATGACTCTCAATCTGGCAGAAGAAAAGCTTCCGTTTCTACCACGTGTTAGGTATATTCTACAAAGCTGAGCAGAAATGAACGTGAAAAAATCCACAGCAAAGGATTCCTGGTTAAGTAAAGAACCCCACAAAAGCTAGCAGTTGTACTATTGATAAGCAACATGTTGTTAGTTTAATTGTTTAATTATTACCTACAACAAAATATTCTTATCAGGAAAAAAAAAATGCTTTGTTTCAGGACTTATGGGAACTGAACCACTTCTGGCCACCTATAGGCTTTTTTCACTCCTACAGCCTCTGCTAATTGGAGCGTGTCTGGTATCACAAACTGTGTTGGGGAAAAATAGGTGATTAAGTTTTTCAGAGGTCAGCAGTCATGCACAAATTACTTGGGAACAGCATGGGTACCTTTATTTAAGAATTATCAGTAAACATTTCTTGCTGCATTCTTCCTAAGCTAATATCTGAAACAATTACGGCCACCGAACAGAGAAACAAGTTTGTGTCTTCGTTAAGTTTCTGATCAAGACCTTGGTGTATAACAGTAATGAAATGGGCATTGATTCCTTAATTAGATTGATATTTAAAAACCTTAAAACTATACAATCAATGGTTTTCTGAGAACTATTTTTGAAGAAGCCATTATCTCTCTGACAGATCTTTTTCTTCTGTTCACGTGATTTTTTTAAAGTAGTATTTCAGGTTGGTTTGTTTGTTCTTGACCAAAACCCAAACTATTCTGTAAAATGAAGAACACTTTCAAATTTTTATAAATCCAGTATTACCCTGTTACTCAAACCAGATAAAGACCAAGCCATAAAATGTAGGTCTATCTCTCTGTTGAACATAGAAACAATTTTTTAAATCAAATGCTTGCAAACTGAATTTGAGAATAAATTAAAAAGATCATCCACTATGACCAAATCAGCTTTATCCCAGAAATGCAGGCATGATTTGACTATGTAAATAAATAAATGGGATCTACCATATGAAAACCATGTGATCATTTTATTAGATGCAGGAAAAGGCCTTGAATAAGACTTAACAATACATTTACATATTTCTAAGCTAACAATGCCCAGTGTTGGTGCCGACACAGAGAACCGCTGTTCGCCGATTTGTAAAGTGGTATGATAGTCCTTTTAAATGTTCAACATGTGCATATTATATGACCTAACTAGTCTCATCCTTGGCTCTTGCCCAGTTCAACTAGAATCAGGGTCAAAGTAAAACTTGTATACAAGTTCTCCATGCCTTTGTTTGTAAAAGCTCCAGATTGGAAACAGGTACAATGTTCCTAAGCTGGTAAATGGCTAGAAATCTCGTGGAATATCCATATAAAGCAAAATTCTCAGCAATAGCCAGGTATGGTGGCTCACATCTATAAAGCCTACACTTGGGAGGCTACTGAGGCAGGAGAATGAGTTTGAGTCTAGCCTGGGGTGCATAGTATGTCCTAGATCAACCCAGGCAACAAATATGAGATCTTAACCTAAAAAAGTGGGGGGCTCAGTTTCTAATGGATCTCAAAATCATTATGATGAGTGAAAGGCATATGACAAAAAAGGAAGTTTATAATCTCTAATTCTATTTATGAGAAATCATAAAGCACGTACGTTAACCTAAAGTGACAGAAATCATAGCCAACAGGATGGTTCAGTGGGCAGAGGAGCTTGCTGTCAACCCCGATGACTTGAGTTTAATCACTGGGATCCACACAGTGGGAGGAGAGAACTGACTCCACAAACAGTTCTCTGATGTCATAAGTATGTTATGATGCACTAGTTTGTGAGCATGGTGCACATGCACGCACACACACCTGTTAGAGTCCGGGCTCCGGAAGGGGGAGTGGCCAACCCTATTCATAAGGGGCTGCAGGGATCTTGGATAGGCATCTTCGGACCTTATCAGCTGGCACTTGAATCCCACCGCACACACAAATGCAACAAACATTTAAAAAGTAAAGTTATAGAAATAAGACCAGAAATTGCTTTTGGATCTTGGCAGAAGGAGAAATAGATTTACAAAAAAACCTGGAGGAGAATTTAGGGAGAGAGACATAATGGTTCACTTGAATATGGCAATGTTCTACTGGGTGCAAACTTTGTCAAAGCTGATACAATTGTGCCCTTTTAAGTATAGATCATTTATTACACCTCTATTGTTCTGCTTCAGTAGAGCTGAAAATGTGCGTAGCACATCTTGCACCAAGTCTACATTAGTGCAGGAGATGGTTGTCTCTGCCCTGTGGTAAGATGTATCTCACATAGTCCATGCTGCTTGGCAAAGTTCCCAGCTTTAATCATATTAGACCACGCAATAATAAAATGTTGTTGAAGAAATGTAGAAAGAAGTATTAATTAACATAGAAACCAGATGTGATGGTTAAAGAGCAGGATCTAAAAGTTGGACAGGACCAAAGTTTGAATCTCAGTTGCTCTTGATTTGGAAAAACCCCATTTGAAACTAAATTTCATTTGCATAGCTGTTTCACCTATAAATCAAAAATAATAACACCCATTTAGTTATTTTGGAAATTCAGACAGAGCACATTTAAAGCACACAGGCTTAGTTTGGTCAAACATTGCCACAATACCCAAATGACATCCTCAAACTTCCACTCTTTTGAAAGAATGGGGAGCTAATAAAATTACCCAGACAAGCCCAAATAGCTAGTTCATGAGTATTCTAAAAGACAGTTCTTGAGAATATCTTATTCAATTTGCATAATTGCCAGATGTGTTTTCCTGGGCTTTTTTTTTTTTTTTTTAAATCACAGTTAAAATATAACCAAGTTTTCTGTTCCCACCTACATTCTCTTCTTGTTTGACGGTCATAACAAAAGCCTTTTATGGGCTCTTAGACTTAAACACTGGATATGGAGGTTCACTCGAGAACTCTGTTTACTGTTTGTAAAGTGGATTAAACAGTCTGTGCCTTTCCTTTAACTATCTTGGTTTTCTGTTCCAGTGTAGAACTATTTCCATTTGGTACACAGCTGGGTCTCAATACATGCTAATTCCTTTACTTCCCTAGTCTGAGATCCATTTGTTAGCATAGTGGAGGTGCATATGGCAACACAGAAATCACAGAGCACTGTGGAAGTCATGGATTCCATATGGGCTTCCCAAGACTTGTGCCGAAACACGGATACAGCTGATACATCTTTGTAATATTACAGTTGGTTCAGATTCTCTGCATTTTGATCATTCCAAAGAAAACTAGATGCTCACTTCATTAGCCATAAAGAGATGGAGGGAAGAGTGATTAAGTGCTCAGCAGATAAAAGTACTTGCCAGTCAAGCCCAACCTCCTGAGCTGAATCCCCTGGATCTGTGTGGTGAACAGAAAGAACCAGTTCCCACAAATTGTTCTTAGACTTCCACACATCATAGCACCTGGGCACCCACACAGACACACACATGCACACTTATCAAAATAAATGAATGAAGGTAATAAAAAAAATAAGGCTGAAGGGATAGCTCAGCAGCACACTCTTGCAAACAACTGGAGTTCAGTTCACAGAGCTCATGTCAAGTAGCCCATAAGCTCTTGTAACTCTGATCTAGGGGATCCGACTCCCTTTTCTTGCCTCTGCAAACAGAGAGAGAGAGAGAGAGAGAGAGAGAGAGAGAGAGAGAGAGAGAGAGAGAGAGAGAGAGGGAGGGAGGGAGAACAGACATACACAGACACACACATGAAGTAGATTTACGATATTACATTGTAAATAATTGTCCCTCCTACTAGTTTAATAAAAAGTGCTGATTGGCTAAAGGCAGACAGGAAGTGTGCGCAGGGCTACCAGACTAAGAAAATTCTGGGAACAGGAAGCCCAGAGCAGAAATGCCAGAGAACCAGAAGATGCAGAGGACAACTATGCTGCTCTGAGAAAAGATACCAAGCTGCATGGCTGAACAGGTTAAGAACCATGGATTAGATTAAGAGTAAGAGCTAGCAAGTTCTATGCCTGGGCCCCAGGTCAATCAGCGTACAATTATTATAAGCATCTATGTGTCTCTGTGGGACTGTGGGTCTATGGATCCAAACCTTGAGGCTAGGCCCAAAAGTCCGGGCCAGAAACCTCATACTACACACACACACACACACACACACACACACACACACACACACACACACACACACAGAGAGAGAGAGAGAGAGAGACAGTCATACACAGACACACACACACACACACACAGACCAACACAGAGAAATCATACACACACAGAGAGAATGCACACATATATACACAGACACACAGAAAAAGACCACACACACATACACACACAGAGATAGAGATAGACCACATACACAAATACCACAAACAGAGATGGAGAGAGAGAAAAACCACACACATACACACACAGACACAGAGAGAGATCACAGAGTGAGAGAGGGAGAAAATACACACACACACACACACACACAAAGAGAGACCATACACACACACTTTTTAAAATTGTTAAAGAGATAAGATTTAAATAAATTGATGTTTACTACATGCAAACTACTATGTGGGAAACTTCCTATCTGACTTCTGTAAACCGTCACAATAAACCACCCACTTTATGTATCAGAGACCTGAGTTATGAGTGTTGGAGAACAGTGAAGACTGTATCTAAACCTGCACAGGATTTGGAGCATGCAAACTACATTCTGTGCACTGAATTGTATTATTTCTTGACCTTCACCTAGAAAAGACAACTTTATCATTTTTCTCCAAATAGAGACTTTTCTAAAAGTGAAGGTAGTATGGGGCCTTTTAATACTCATTCCAGGCTAACTATAAATTAGAACCTTATTTGGCAAACCAAAGTGAACAGTTACTCCAGTCTAAGTCTTTGGATATTCAAGCAGAATTTCAAAATAGTGAAACCAAGAACATGGAGTTGAGAACCAGGTTTGCTGTGCTGGCTAGTACACTAATACAAAACAGAACCCTGATTTTTAGGGAGTTCCTCAGTACCTATGGTGTGATCTCTAGACCATTAGCACCATGTGGGGGCCTAATTTTTACACATAGTCTTACTTTCCTCAGAAATTTGCCCTGGTGATTTCTATTCACATATTTAAAAATGTATCACCTCTAAGCCTACACAGCTGTCTATCCTCCAGGTAAATTGTGGATTTTTTTTTTTTTTAAATTAGAGACTATGTCCCACAGATCCTGATTCTATACAATTGGGATGGACTCAGGAGTCTACATTTTAGAATGTCTCTTCATGAAATCATTGGGTACCCAAGTTTGGGGCCCATTTATGCAGAGAATTCAATAAGATGCCCAAGTTTTCATTAGAAATTAAGTGAAAAGTCCAAATGAAGGCAGCTTGAACTACTCAGAAAGTCACTATATTTACATCTTTATTCAAGAAATTTATCTGTTTTAAGATACCAAAAAAAAAATCCTTAAGGTCTAATTTCCGTAACAGGAAAACATTAGCTGAGAAATTTCGAAATGAAGCAAAGCATAATTTTTCCAAAGAAGGACTTCCAGGTCCTGGATCAAACTCACATTGTTTAAGTGTACCCAGACACAGACACAAACATCAGCTGAGGCCAAGAAGATAGCCAGACAGCACTTCCAAGTACATATAGTAAGATATGGGCAAGATTACTTGGCCTTTATTGATTACATCTGTCCCTCTTCCATCCCCAGCCTCATATCTATCTCTAGGCTCAGACAGTCTGGGTTTCTAGGTCACTTCTTGCAAGCACATGGATGGTGACCGACACCCTGCTGTGTTTTCTGCTCTCCTACAAGCTCTTTTTGGGGCCATAAAACTGTTGTTAAGCATCTTATGGATGGCTCCAGAAATAAGGCGGAAACACTAAGTTTTTTTGTGATCCAAATGATACTAAAAACTTTAACCTATGATGAGAAAGAAACTGTATGGATTTATAAACAACGAGTCCAGGTCATAAATTCAGATGTTCACATTCAAAGTCTCAACCAGAGCTGCCAAGAACAGTAAAGCAAGACAGAGAGGAAATGATGCTGAAATGCTGACCTGCTGGCTACTGAAGGCACATGGTTCATGTACCAGAAACTTAATCCTCAGTGAAACACTGTTGAGAGGAGGGACCAGTCAGAAGTGACCAGGTAACAGGAGCTTTGCTCTCATTGAATGGATTATTGCTATCTTGGAAGTGGGCTGGTTATCAAAAAAACAAGAATAAAAAAAGTGAGATTAGCCTTTCCCTGGCTGTCTTCTGTCTTGGGGTGATAGGGGAAGTGAGAAGATCTTCCATGTGTGGCTGTCTTCGCCACAAACATCCGACTGGATAGTCTTTCTTTCCATCTTGATAAGTATCTAGAGGAAGCAAAAGGAAGCATCCTTAACATTGACAGCCTTGAGCTCCAGAGACTCACAAACTGTGGTTCCAGATCCAAGAAAAGGACAGTTTGGTTGACAGTTCCTTGCTTAAGGAAGCCAGAAACAAAGAATTGGTAGCTGTTAATGGAAATTTCTTACTTGTCTGGCTCCCAACAGCTTAGCTTACTTTAAGTTAATCTAAACCATTGAAAGATGCCTACTATGAATATTTACAGGGTTTAAACTCTAGTCAAATAGTCTTAGGTGCAGCCCGGTTCCCCTGATCTAGCTCACCTTTGTAGTAGTGGGTTCCGGGTCCCGGGCGCCAGAAGTCCGGGACCCACAGATCTGCCGCCCGGGATCGCTTATCCGCGCACCACTGCCCAGGCCCCCAGAAACGACTCAGACGCTTCTATTAACTTCATGCTGTTTGGCCTATGGCTCAGGCACATTGCTAGCTAGCTCTTACATCTTAAATCAACCCATTTCTATTAATCTGTGGGCCACGTGGCCCCGGCCCGTAGCTCACCCGTGTTCCTTACATGTTGCTCCTTGGGTGGCTGGCTCGGTCTGCCTGACTCCACCCTGCTTCTCCCACCTAAGCTCTGAATTCTCCTCCCACTTCCTCTATGGTGCCCGCCATGGCCCAAAACAGCTCCTTTATTTAAAGACTGAGATTCACAGCATAAAGAAGGGCATTCCCACATCACTTCCCCCTTTCTCTCTAATCAAAAAGGAAGGTTTCAATTTTAACATAGCAAAATTACATATAACAAACAAAATAGCTATCAAGCAAGAATTACAGTTACAATATCTAGTCTATTTGTATTTAGCAAAATTAAAGAAAATATTCTATCATCTACTTTATCTTTATGAATCTAAAGTTTTATATCTAATATACTTTTCAAATGACTAAGAAAAACTATACCTATAACTATCTAATCTTCAACTATATCAAAGACCACAGAAGGATATAATATTTACCCAAGTAAACCAGAAGTGCAAGCGACTTCTAAAATCTAGAAAGGACAGAGATGACACCTATCTGCCTGGACAGTCACCCAAAGTTCTTTTATAAAGTTGGGGCATCCATCTTCAGCCTACAGGACCAAAGTTTCTTTTCATTTCAGTGAAGCAGGAAATCTGCTCTGCCCATTCTGGCACAGTTCATCAGTTGCTTCTACTCGAGTCCTGAAGAATGTCTGACAGTTTTCCCTGCAAAGCAGGAACCTGAATGACCATCTTGGCTTATTCTGCCAAAGTTCAGAGGTCATCTTCTTATGGAACCTGCATGTCCAGTTTAAACAGCATACTGTCAAGCAGTCAATATAAGAACAGGTCCTTATCCAGTGGCTAACCATTGCCACAAAGAGAGTAGACTCCATATGGAGTTTCTTCGATGCCCATTTTCCTGTTGAAGTAAATTAGTGCTGCCAGGAGCAGACCTGTCTCACTGTCCAGAAAAGTCTAAGCTCTTAAAACATTTTAAATGCCATATTCTGTAGGTCTTAGAAGTATTTGAAGATTACCTATCTAATTGAAATATATCTTTGTATACCTAAAAATCTTAACTAACCTAACTATAAGTTTGATTATCAAAAGTGACTATTAACCTTCATTTCTTAATTATACACTACAATTTTAAAACAGTTACATGAACATCATACCTTAAACAAGAATAGAAAAACACATACAGCATAACAAAATTGACCTTAAATTTGTATCAATAAACCAAAATCTATACCAATGTAAAGCATTTTGAGATTAACAGCTGATTACCTGTAAATTCAATAATCTAATTTTTTAAAAAAGCATTCACATACCATATCCCCCTTTTCTTCTTAGAAAGAGATTGACTATGACCATTAACCATTTATAATGAAAACAAACATTTAGAAACAATATTTGGGGAATTTGGGCGTAGGTATCCATTACTACTTCCTGCTGATTAAGGGGCGTTGAAAATCTCACAGTTGTTGAGACTGGATTAGTCTGCAGCTCTGAAGGTGATACAGCCATCTCTTCGCATCAGGTTTTTTCAGGGGGTCTTGGTTGATGAAACCATATTTGTTTGGAAGGAACCTACAGGTTCTCATCTGTGGAAACAAAAACAGAACTCTTCCAAAGCAATAAATCCTTAGACACAAATTTCAAAATCAAAATATCTTTAAAATATATATTCTTGTTTAACTTAGTAGGCTTTGCAATCCATTGTCCTTCTGCAGTTAGCTCATTAACAGTTAAAAAATTAAAAGAAAACACAATAACAACCAAAATCCAGATTTTGTGTCTATTTTCCATCTTTACGTGGCTTATTATATTTTTATTACTCTATTTCTCGCTTTAAAAACTTTTTCTAACCTCTTTCTTTTCTCTCTGGAGCCTATGTACGTACCTTTTACAAACATTGTAACCCGTTTACAGGTTTTTCTTTTTATCTGAATCTGTTTTATTGTGAATCCTTAATCATCTTCCAACCTTAAGAGCTTTTAAAATACATTCTCTAAAAAGAAGCACAGTTTTTGCAAATTAGGCTGAATCACTAAGTTCTCTCAAACGGACCGTGTATTTATTCGTGGCCAGTAAACAGAGCACACCCCGGAAAATATTGCTACTAAGAAACCGTCTTTGTTTCTTTTTTGTTCAAAATAGGCAGAAATCTAAAATTGATCACATGCTATTGAGTCTTCTGTGAGTTTTCAGGAACCTGCCTGATTGTAGCTTACACTGCCTGCCGCCAGCCCTCCGCCGGCGCCATTTTGAATGTGACCCGGATGCCACGCTTTCTTTGTACAAAGACCCACTTCCACACAATTTGGAAGCTGCCTTTGCTCAGTTTTTGTTAAAACCCCTTTTAAACTTTCTCAGGCATTAAGTGGATAATCGACCCACGTTGGATGCGCCATCTGTTGTAGAGAGTTCTCGGGTCCCGGGCAGCCAGAGGTCCAGAGACCCACAGACCTGCCGCCTGAGACTGCTTATCTGCGCACCGCCGCCCAGGCCCCCAGAAACGACTCAGATGCTTCTATTAACTTCATGCTGTTTGGCCTATGGCCCAGGCACATTGCTAGCTAGCTCTTATATCTTAAATCAACCCATTTCTATTAATCTGTGGGCCACGTGGCCCCGGCCCGTGGCTCACCCGTGTTCCTTACATGTTGCTGCTCGGGCGGCTTCAGCTCGGTCTGCCTGACTCCACCCTGCTTCTCCCACCTAAGCTCTGAATTCTCCTCCCACTTCCTCTATGGTGCCTGCCATGGCCCAAAACAGCTCCTTTATTCAAAGATTGAGATTCACAGCATAAAGAAGGGCATTCCCACATCACACCTTGGCATTGAATTTTCTTTCTTTCTAGAATAATAAGAAATAAACCTCTATTCTATTTATGTACCAGTCTCAAATGCTCTATGATAGTAATACAAACCAAAATGAAGATATCTTTGAAACCATGTCCAGAAATATATGCATACTTCTGCTGACCAAAGTGGACCTCTTTAAATGACTATTAGAAGTTGTAAATCTCTTAGGGGTACTTTCCATTCATTATATTCTCTACTCGTTTACAATATAACATCATTTCTAATGCTTTAAATATTTCATAATGAAATGCAAGGATGATGAGCATTCTAATAACCAGAGACTAGAGTCAACCATTTTAGACATTTTTGCTTTACTTGACCTGTGATCTACATTTATGAACAGTTTCCAAGAAACGTTGGAGATGCCATGACACACCACTATTGAGTATATCATTGTATCCTAGGCTCTTGCTCCTCTGTGTTTCCAAGCCATGAGTTTAGTAGCTTTCTATCCCATGTCTTCAGCCTCAGATTACAGACCAATCAACTATGGACTGGAATTGTCAAAATTAGGAACCAAAAGAAAAGTTTTCTCTGTAATTTTACAGGTATTTATTATAATGATGGAAAGCTATCTAACACAGTTTCTAAGAACAGTTTTTGTAAATATATATTTTTATTACTCTTGGTTAAATATTTTAAACGAGAAACTACTGTGCCCTAAAGTAGATACATAAGAAACTCCAGACATTTTGCAAGGTGAATGCAACCTTTATAGTTTTAGCAATAATAAATCAGATTTCTGAGTGTTGTATTTTCTCTTATATTTTATTCTTGCTCCTATTTTTGTTTAAATTACTTTCTTCCACTAACTTGGGATTTACTCCATTCTTCTTTTGTAATCTTTTTTTTTAAAAAAAAAACCACATCCTCGGCCATTGTGTTTTGGCTTTTTAAACATGGTGTAAGTAATCATTTAAAAACTGTAAGTTTTCTTTGGAAGCATAACTTTACACGTTCTATACAAATTCTGAAAGCATGTGCTTTCTTACAGCTTAAGACATTATCTGGTTTGATTTGTGGCTTACTCATTATAGAAATTATGTAGAAATGTTTAATTTCTAAACTTCTGGACGTTTTCCAAACACTTTATTGTTGTTGATTGACAGATACATGTCACTGTGACAGACTGTGATTGACCTAATTTCTATCTCTATTAATTTCTGGAATATGAAGAATAACAGGCATGACTTATTTTGTTGTTTTTTTTTTTAAAGATTTTTTCCTTTTACACCCTATCCTCCCCTCACCTTTTCCCACTGCCCCCACCCCCCCTCCAATCCCCATCTTCTTCTCAAAGAGGAATACGGCCTCCCTTGAGAAGTCAACACATGAGGCAGGACCCAGCCCCTCCTGCCTGCATTAAGGCTGAGCAAGGCACCCCACCTTTGGGAGTGAGCTCTAAAAAGCCAGTCCATACATTCCACAACCCCAGAGAAGCTAGGTAGGGAGAAAGACTCTGAGAGGTCTCTCTACACATGGATTGCCTCAGGGAGGGGAAGTAGTTAAGATCTCCTGGGTAACTGGGAGGGTGTGTAGAGAGGAGAGGATGGGGGTGGGAACATGAGGGTTTGAGAGAGCCGATTTGGGGGAGGGACAGAGAGGGAGAGCAGTGAAAGAAATATCTTGACAGAGTGAGCCATCATGGGGTTAGGGAGAAACCTGGTGCTAGAGAAATAAACAAGAACACACTAGGAGGTCCAAGCTAAGACTCCTAGCAATGCTGGAGAGGGTGCCTTCTGAATTAGCCTTCCCCTGCAGTCAGATTGGTGACGACCCTCATTGTTATCATAGACCCTACATCCACTGACTAATGGAAGCAGATGCAGACACCCACAGCCCAGCACTTGGCCAAACTCCTGCAGGACAGTTTGAAGAGAGGAATGATCCACTAGAGGAGCAAGTGGGGAGGGGATCAAGAGCACAATGGAGATATCCATAGACAGCCGCCCTGAGATAATGGGAGGTCACTGACTCTGGACTAACAGAGTCTGCCTGGAACCCTCTGAATCAGGGTGACAGATGTGTAGATGGATCTATCCATGGGTCTTCTGGCTATGGGACTAGGAATTATCCCAGGTACATGGACATGCCATATACACTTGAGCAGGATGCTTATTCTTCAATATTGGAATATGATATTTTATAACTATCAATTGTGTCAAGCTGGTTGGTGGTCTTATTTAGATCTTGTGTTTTTTTAAATAATTATTTTTCCCTTGGTTTTTCTATGAGTTGTTAAGAGAAATGTTTTAAATCTAAATCTACAAGTTTGATTTTAGAACAGAATGTCAATTGATATTTCATATATCATAAAAATTACAATTTCTTTTTATAACATTTTGTAGAATGGTTTTAATCTATAATTTTGCATAGATATTTAATTTTAGTTTTGTCAAGCCTTCATATCTAAGTTTCCACACTGACGCACTAGTTATTTTGTGTTGTTATGGCCTCAGTGTCTGACAAGACCTTAAAAGAGGAAGTATTTCCTTTAGCTCATGATTTTAATATATCATAGTCAGGAAGGTAGATCAACAGGAGTATGTGACAGAGGCTGCTCACATCACTGGGAGCCAAGAAGCAGAGATACATGAGTGGTACCAGAGACTCATTACACCCTTCAAATGCCCACCCCTTGCAACTTACCTTGGTCTGTTCAGTCCCACCTCATGAAGGTTCCATAGCTTCCTCCAAATAGTGCCACCAGCTGGGGAACAAACATTCTAAACATTAGCCTGTGGAAGATATTCCAGATTCAAGCCACAGTACCTGAAGAGGATCACGTCAAGTAAAATTATGACAAAAATAAAAGGCACTCTGTAAGATAACTGCCCTATCATCATGAAACCCTTGGTCAGGGGAGCCTCGCAGTAGGTCGGTTAATGCAGAGAGGATCCGCTGGTCAAGGTGTTCAGAGTGACTGTGGGTGCTAACCACAGATGGGATGTCTACATCGACCTCCTCCACCTCGAGGTCCAGGGAAGATTGTGAAAGAAGGTAGAAAGAATGTAAGAGCTGAGAAATGGAAGGGAGTGTCCTGGGCAAAACTGTCTTTTGGATGTGACATGTCATTTACAGACAAAACCACAGCACCTGTGCTTACCTGTGCAGCGCGCACAGCAATTTCAAGCTAATTTAAATTTCAGCATAGATGGAAGAGGAGCACCACCTTAGTCCCAAGTCCAGCTGAGGAACCATTTACAGCTACAGGCTGCTGATAGAGGGTCACTTTTATTTGGACTGTGGCTACTGGTCTGTTGCCTATGCCCCTAGGAAATAGCCATCACCCATGTGACATGGGTGGCACTAACCAAACTCAGTGGGCAACGTTTTACAAAGAAAGAATGAAAGAGAAGGGAGGGAGGGAAGAAGGGAGGGAGGAAGGGGGGGAAAGAGGGAAGAGGGAGAAACGTGGAGGAGAGGAAGAAAAGATATAATGTATGAAGTTTGTAAAGAGAAGCATTAGAAAAAACCTGGAAGGAGGGAAAGATTGGGATATAGATATGATAAAGACACTATAGACCTGTGTGTGACATTTTCTTAAAAATAAATAAAATTTCAAAATTATACAAAAAAACGTTAGAAATACTATCCCCTTACAAGACTTAGGGATGTATGAATGTAAATGCAATGCCTTTTGTTATTTTTAAAAAATACCTGATCATTTCGTGTATGCACCTAAATCCTGAGAGACGCAATGGTGCAAATGTTCCACTTCTGTTAGTCGAGAGCTCACTATCATAAATGAAATGCAACTGGATCCATAGTCCTGAGTGTATGGGGTAGAAAAGTCTCACTAAGAGAAAGAAGATCAACCATAAAGACTCCTGTACATACTCTCCCTATTAAAATCCCTCAAGAAAGTTCTACCGTATCACAGTGTGCAAGATGTCTGTATGGAAGTCAAGGAGGTAAAGAGAAAGAATTCTCTTTGAGTTCATTCATGCCCCAACTCTGTCTTCATTGAAAGCCAGTAGCCACCATGAAAGTAAACTGAATTGTACACACAAACTGCTCCTACTTAGACTCTGACCATGTGTACTGGGCTGAGCTGTCCACAACCTCATTTCAGGAATGAAGGATCAGCTCCCTATCTTCTGGGAAGATGACAACTCTCAGCAGATTGGTCCGACTAAGAAGAACCATCTCAACCAAATCTCAGCCCTACTAGGGAAGCTTTTATTCAATGACTAGATAACCTGGATAAAAATTTAGCCCCTCACTCCAATTGCATGCAATTCTAAAGGACCATGCTAACCTCAGGACTTCCTACAGCAAAGCTGAACTCTGTACCATGGCTGCTTTGATATACTCCTTCCACGTTGTTGACCTCAAGAGCATTCCTAGTACTCTTCCTGTGAGCCGATCTCCATGTGAAGACCTGCTTCCTAGAGAATCTAGCTTGCTCTGAGGCTGCATAGCCAAGGACCTTTGAGTGCTCACAATGCTTACACGTGTGATATCTATGGAATATCATATTTACAAAAGGGGAAACTAAGGCATGAATTCTCCTTGCTTGCTTGAAATAGCCCACAGTGCCAACATTGTACAAAGGCAGTGTGCCAAGGCATGTAAATACGCTGCCAAGTTTCCATCTATGTTCAAAATGTATTTTGCTACAACAGAGTAAAACACACCATTCCAGCCATATGTACCAGATGGAATGCTGAAATTCATGGGTTTGTGGGGTAGGGTACAACATGGGAAATAACAAATTTAAAACAAGTGTTAAGATGCACAGTATTCGAAGAAAGGTGGTATGTTTAGTAGACCTGTAATCTACTCTCCCCATTAGTTTATGACAGGAAAATGAGCAGAATCATAAACCGCTTTCACAGAGAGTGACCACTGCCACCAACTGGAAATGGCTTAAAGGACACTGTGGCTAATGGCTTTATACTAGAAATGATAATATTTATATTTTTGCTGTTCAGTTTATTTGGTGATGTGTCATCAAAATCTCTAGTATTCAGAAATCTGCATTGAATATGTAGAAATTGAGTGGCTCTGAGTTGAGACCCTGTGAATCCTATGTGTACTCAATTGTATTAGAATAAAGAGTCAATACAACTTTTTATGTCCCCAGTTGAGGACATGAGACAGGGGGAGAGATCCATGGCTAAGAGCGCTTGCCATGGTGTGGTGCTAGCACCCACATTGTTGGTTTACAATGACCACAAACTTGAGTTCCAGGTGATATGATGCCCTCTTCTGGCATCTGCAGGCACTGCACACATGTGTTACACATACAGATAAGCAGGCACACATGTGTTACACATACAGATAATCAGGCACACATGCATATGAAAAAATAAATGCAATTTTTCAATAATAATAATAAAATCTCAAATCTGAAATCCCATGCTATTTCCTAATATAATTAGGAATATACACATTTGAGTCATGCCAAACATGATTGATAATCAGAATCCGAGGGAAATACATACTTAACTGCAGCAAGTTGATGGCCCTGGGGTATTTCAGCCCATAGAGTGAGTATAAACCTGCACTTCACAGCAGCAACCTCTACACAGCCTTTCTGTTTTTTTCTCTGTCTAGGGCTGTGGCACATTTTCAAGCACACTTCTCCAGCAGAGCCGATCAGCTGTGCAGCAGAAAGCTTTCTTTGCATGCTAAGAATTATTGATCAGCTGAAAGGAATCATTGGGACAGACAGGTTTCAAACCCTCTGCTGGGGCTGCACAGTCAGATGTGAGCTGCTGAATCTCATAACTCCTGGGTCAATCTGAAACAAAAAAATCTTCTCTCTAACATCAAGATGGATTGTGGTAGCAACCCTAAATCTATCATGCAACCAATCACACAACCTTTTATTTTACTCAAGACAGTGAAGAGTCACAAAACTTCCTCACCGAGCTTTCTTTTAAAAGAAATACTTAAAATGAAAAGAACAGTTTTTACCGTGAGTCCGGAAGTGAAGTGTACTGTGACCCTCTGGGACTTCTTATCAGCAATACCTCCTGGTTATTCTCCTAACAGGCTCGTGATTTTCATTAATGTGACTGGCAACTCTGACTTCGCCTAGCGGGGAATGTAACTCTGCAGCCAGCAAGACCTGGAAATTCTCTGGGTTTTGTCCTGGCTATTAGAGTCATTGCCTCCTCTAAATTTCGGATAGTGAATCATAATAAAACAGAGACCTGAGTACAAAGCTTCCTGAGGTTCAGCCAGGGGTGCCATCAGCAACACATCAGATTATGCAGGTTAACAAGGTTCAGGATTCAGAGCCCTGTCCTTGTCCAGCATCGCTAAAGAAAATGCCTCCAAGAACAACGCTTTGCTTGGAGGATAGAGTGCTGATGTGGTCGCACGCATTTTTGACCTTCCTCTTCTGACACTCACAGTATAGTTTATGGATTTGTCCCATGTGCATGTGTCAATTTCAGCTCCGGTGGATTAATTTCACTTTATCCAATATGTTGCTGAATCTCTGAGGGGATTCATGGCTTTGTGAAATGGGCTGACAGCACTAATGTAATTCAAAATTGGTGCTTCACACTCACAATTTTAACTATTGCAGCATCGCCTGGGACATTTCAGACAAGGCTATCTAGTGGGGGGGTGATAAGATATCTTTTTTTGTCCCCCTTAATTCAAGCCCTTGCCCTTCCGACCCAACAAGTCCTAGAGGTTCAGTGAGCCCTGTTCAATCCAGACTTGGTATCTCTGAACTCTATATACTGTGATTGCTTCATTCGGGTCTCTCAGTTTTTTCCAGGCTCTTATACTAATGTTCTCCCATGCCTCTTTTATGCCAGGAATATTACCTAAGAAACCTCTGAGGATAGGCATTCTTGAACTTTAAGACAAACCAAAGAAAACAAGCAGCTTTATGGAAAATACAAACAAGTTCTAATTCATAATACTACTTAAATGAATGAAGCATTACATCCTACAGCTTTGTCCTCACATTCATAGGCTCAGAAATTCAGTCAGTATTTTGGATGTAAACCCATATTCACTAAGTATTCAAGAGTTGCAGAGAGCCCAAACTGCCAGCATATTAATTTTTACTGAAGCGTATCTGCTAGACAAGTCCTAATCCTCCTTTGGGCTGAGTTCTGTATTTCCTCCCCCAAAGCAGTTATGTGAATAGTCATTTTATAATCAAGATTCTTTGTGTTTCAAGTAAAGTTAGTTGTTTGGCCACCTGAGACCTGAAGCAGATGATGTTCTGGCTACAACAATCAGGCTTGTCTATCTCTCTGCAAGGTGCACATCATAGGTGCAGCAAGCTATTATTCATCCCTGGCGTCTATTGTCTACATTCCAGACCAATGGCCATTTTTAAATTTTGTTTCTTGGGGTGTTTGGGGGGGGGGGGTGCTGCCAACGTACCTAGGGCCTGGAACATGCTAAACTGTTGGACATACCTTGTTCCTGACCTGTGCTGGCAGCTCAACACCCAGAACCCTTCACCAGCCCTTTTCTGTTCACACAAAGCGGTGGATGGCGTTCTCACATTCTGCTCATGACAACCCTGAGACTACATTTCCCTTGGAATTTTGGGAGTTCCCTGATTCTACCATAACACACTGATAGGTCCAACTGGCTCTTGTTTCATTCTAGCACTAAGTGAACACATTTCTCTTTATGGCTACACAGAGAACAATCCTATTTCTCATTTCTTCAAGATCTCCTTCCTGTTGCCTCTCCAAAGCCAGGGCCAAACTGTTTCTTTCATCTTTACTGCTTCCCATATAGATCAGTCTACATGGCTATTGTGGAACAATGTATCTTTCTGTTTTCTTTTGTAGCCATGGAGCCTTAAGCTGTAAGACACAGAAACTGGTTAACTTCTGAAAGGAAAAGGATTTGCTGCCAGGTAGCTGCTTACGTTATCAACCACAAAACTGAAAAGCAGCTTCCAGAAAGAGCAAAGACCAGGTGGTAATGAGAATCCAGGTAGTTGAAGATTTCTCCAAAAAGACACCTGGGATGGGGTCTAGAGATGTGGCTCAGAGGTTAAGGTCACTTGCAAAGGGCCTGGGTTCTGTTCCCAAGCACCAACATGAAAGCTACATGGTTGTACATCCAGCTGTCACTACAGTTTCTGCAGATCTGGCTGTCCTATCCTGGCAGCCACAGGTACTGCACATATGTGATGCACACGTACACACACAGGCAAACCCTCATACACATAAGTGTAAATATATCACTTTAGAAAAGACATCAAGACATCAACTCGCAGAATTTACTTTTTTGCTTAAGCTTTGAACTCCTTTAATCCAGTTTTCAACAAAATGAAGGCATGATGCCTTGCTAGCAGAACAGTCTTCCAGCTAAGAATGAGAGATGGTTTCTCAAGAGAAAAGCTTAGAACAATAGGGAACAAAAGAGGGAGAGGCCATTTTATTGAGAGTGCATGAAGTATAGGACCAAAGCATAGAGTGGAACCTAAAGACACAGGACAAGTGCTTATATGACCAAGTAGTTTGAAGGTTACACAGGAGAAATCTAAGAAAACAGTATGCTGTGTAGAAAGAATGGAAATCCTAATGCATTCATGATCTACATGATGACATTATGGTATTTCTATCAACAACATATCAGATATCTTTAGAAGTGTTGACACACACCGGTAATCCCCACATTTAGGCAGAGGTGGGATGATGGTGAAATCCAGATAACCTGGGTTATGTAGTGAGAACATGTACAAATATGCCACAGAGAGTGGGAAGGAGGGAGGATAGGGGTATGATGGGAAAGAGAGAAAGAAACATACACATACACATAAATATGAAAGTGTCAACTCTAATGAAAGGGCTTCGTAACACAAAATCTGTCCATCTCCTTCTCTAGACACTGGATTTCCATGCTCTGTTAGTTACTTTTCCAGTGCTGTTATAAAACATTATGACCTAAGCAATTTATATAAAGAATAGGAGTCCATCACCATCATGTCAGGGAACATGGCAGCAGGCAGGAATAGATCTCAAGGTGTAAGCTAAGAACTCATATCTTGAACTATAAGCATGAAACAGGGCGAGTAACTGGAAATGGTATGTGCCTTAAACTCAATGACATCCTTCCTCCAGCATGCACACCTCCTCAACCTCTCAAAACAGCATCACCAACTGGGGACCAAGTGTTCAAATACTTTAGCCTGTGGGGGACATTCTCATCACCATGCATGCTTCATTTTTTTTTTTTCTTCAAAGCTAGCTTCCTCCTACTTCTAGGCCTTTGTAGATATGGTTTTGACATAGTTCCTGTGCTACCATCTTTGTCATCTCCTGTGTTAGTCAGACTTCCACATAAAAATAGAACCTGTGTGTTGTTGACCTGAGTGTAGGTACTAGCAAGCTCAAAATTTATAAAGCAGGTCAATGGGCTAGAAACCTGTGAGGGCTGAATCTGGAATCTTAATGCCAAAACCTAAAAAGTGAAGTGGGATGTCTATGTTGTCATTTTAAGAAGAATTCAAATGCCTTCTTCTTTGGTTTTGTGAAAGGGTATCTCAGTGTTTGTTCATAAGGCTTTCAGTTGATTGGATGAAGTCCAACCACACTATACAGAGCAATCAATTTTACTTGAGTGAATCTACTAATTTTAATATTAAAAACATTTTTAAAACTTTCTTTTATGGTAATTTCTAGATTGTTGTTAGATCATTCTAGGCTTTATAGACTAAACAAATACACACATAAAACAGCCATCACACATCTATACATTTCCCTACCTATCCACACTACTCTTTATGGCATCAGACCAAACTCAGGACTCTGAGAAACACACTTTTCGGATCACGCTTGCGATAGTTTCAATGATAATGACCTCCATAGACTCATACATTTGAATAATTAATCCCTACTTGGTGGAACTGTTTGGAAAGGATTAGGAGGTGTAACCTTGTTCAAGGAGATGTGTCACTATGGGTTGGACTTAGAGGTTTGAAAACCCCACACTATTTCTAGATTAGTTTTCTCTGTGTGTCTTTCACTGTCTCATGCAGTCTCAGCTACTGCTCCAATACCACGCCTGCCAGCCTGTAGTCATGACGGCCATAGACTCACCCTATGAACTATAAGCCCCAAATTAAATACTTTTTTATAAGCTGTCCTTGACATGCAGTTTTATCATGGCAATAGAAAAGTAACTAAGATACCACCTTACATGGACCTTTATAACACTCTATATATATTGCTTCCTAGTCCTTCTCAAAGGCAGAAATTCATAATACATAGATGAGCTCAAATTCTAATTGTGGGATAGGATTATAGCTTGGTGTTACAGTGCTTGCCTGAATATATGAGGCTCCAGGTTTAGTCCTCAGTTAAAAATAAAAATACTGCTTGGGTTTTTCTACTATCTCCCTTACCCTCATTAAAATGTAAGGTCCTAAGTTAGACTACTTTTATCTCCTGTCCTCGGCTTACCCACCAGCACTCTCAGTACATTTCTGTTAGCTAAAAAGGAGAAAAAGAAAAAAATAGTTTAAAATTTTATGATTAAAATATACATTTATAGATTTTCAAAGTCAGTGGAAGCCTGCTTTAGTTCATCAGCTTTATCCTAGTGTTCTACAAGAAACATTAGGTAAAAGATTTTTTTTGGAAGATTCTAACAAACTACCTCATGGTCTCTTTCTGACAAGTATATGTGCTCTAGCTTTCCCTTTTCCTCATAAATCTGAAGATAACAAAGCCCTAAAAGCTAATTTAGGTTTCATAGGACTTCCTTCCAAGAGTAAACAGGCATCATTGGGATCAGAGAGCAGAATCTGATGACAAACTAAAGTTTTCAAGAACACATAATCATGTGATGGAGATTGCTTTCCTGAGAATCCTCTAGGCACAGTTTCACAGATAATGGATTTGCTAAGCATGTTAAGTACGTTTGGAGTATTCTTCATCTTAAATACCTATGAACAATTACAATTACCATAAATTACTATGCATCAGCAGAGGAACAATTAATCTTATTTATCACTCTAGCCTTTTAGGTTGAAACCTGTCAAAATTCATTGCTCTAAGAGCAAACTTTTCAAATTTAATAAGATGACTTTCTGAACAAAATACTTTTGGTTTTGTTTTCTATGTGTTTTCTATGTAGTCTTGGCTGGCCTGGAACTCACTATGTAGACCAGGCTGGCCTAGAACTCACAGAGAGATCTGTCTGTCTCTGCCTCCCAAGTGCTGGGATTAAAAGCATGTACCACCATGTTCAACCTGAACAAAATACTTTTGATGAAACAAAAGATACAATGATAAAGCAAACACAGACAGACAATGTAGTTGGAAAGCGTTTCCTTTATTCTTTGAAATTTTATACATTTACAGAATATACTTTGATTGTATCCACTCCTTTCTTCTAGTTGACCCTACCCTGGAACTTCCCAACACATCTACCTCCTAACTTTGAATCTTTTATTTTTTTTAATTATTGGAAAAGGCTCATTCTTTTTAATATCTTTCATATACCCCCATACCTCATAAGCTTTCACAACTCTCAAGTTTCTGCTATAATTTTTCCAGCTTGCCCCTATCAGATAATGAGAAGGCAAGATAATAAGTCTAGGCAAATTATTCTGTTTTTTGATGATTGAGTTTTTGATTTTGATATTTGGAGTGATAAGTATTGAATCCCTGGTTGCTAGGTATCCACTTCCACTTGATGTAATAAGCCAATCAAACTGAATTAATAAATCCAGGTTTAATGAACAGCGCAAAGCAATCCTAGGCGAGACCCTTGTAGAATCAGTGAAAGAGGCATGCAGCAAATGTGGATACTGGCTTTCTGAAGAAGCAGGGTCTGGAATGGGAGGACAGCTCTAGGGGAGAGGCTCCTGCTTGGTGGACTTTCTCAGGGGTGGAGTTTGGAGAGGGGTAAGATCAGAGTGTGGAATGGGGGCTACCCCAGCTGGAGATTCCTAACATCCCAACCTTTGTTGGGTGTATATGGATGGTGATAGGACTTCCATCTAAACATGGAGGAGTATATAAGAAGACTTTTTTAAGTCATCTCCCTCAATAATAAAATACTTAATATGGTTTGGAAAGCCAGTGGGAAAAAAGGCAAGTCAGTCATTGATGAAGCAATGACCTGAACACATGTGCAGGTAGAGATGCTGTGGTATTTTAATGCACCTGGGGTAAGGCGGTGCTCACACACAGGGATTGCTTAAAACCTAAGGCAACCAATGAGGCTGTTCTTCATTGTATAAATGAATTGCTTTCTAGATTCAGGAATGCCTACATCAGTGGAAATGAGTATCATAGCTTTGGGTGAAGTTAGAGGAGAGTCCAAGAGAGTGTTTTGACCAAGAGGCCAGAAGATAAGGATATATATACAACAAAGGCTGGATGATTAGAGGCAGGGCTTAAATAAGGTCTAATGAGCAGGGACGGAATGGAAATCTCTGTTACAGGAGTCAACAGTGAGATGAATAAAAGAGGCTTTTCTCTATCTCACTACTTTTGAGTCAACACTAAAAAAGCTTTAGTCTTATGATGACAGTGAGTCAATGAAAACCATACATTTTTTACAACATCTGTGATGTATAGATTGCAGCCTGGAGAAGAGAGGTGTGGAATGTCTTTCTGTGTGCTGGGCATATCAATCTTTAAATGAAGGATCTGTTTTGGTCCTTGGCAAACACCATAGCCAGAGACAGAATAGGTAGGAGAAGCAGGGCGGAGTCAGAGACAGATTGACCCAGACTCCCAAAGAGGAAACATGTAAGGAACACAGGTGAGCAACGGGCCACATGGCAGACAGATTAATGAATATGAGTTGAGTTAAGATGAAGGAGCAAGCTAGTAATGTGCCTGAGTCATAGGCCAAACAGCATGAACTTAATATAAGTGTCTGAGTCATTTTGGGGGGAGCCTAAGCAGTGGCGGGCAGCTAGGCACTCTGAGGTGGTAGGTCTGTGGGCCTGGGCCTCTGGCTGGACAAGGCCAGGAAACCTTATTGTAACAGACTGGCCTTATGAAACAAATATTTACCAGTAAATTATTTGTTCTTATTTTCAAGGGCAATTACATTTTTATGCATGCTTTCAAGGGATGCAGATTATCTCATTTGATATTTGATGGTGATGAACTGTATCTAAAGACTCACCCCAAGGGGGTTCTAAACTCACAAATGTCAAGAGCACAGCCATCTTTTTTTTTTTTTTTAAAAAAAAAAAAAAAAATGGCTCATCCTGGAGAGAATGTGTGGCACAGTGGGATTGAGTCCTCCTTCCAAAGCCTACAGAATAAACCATGATGGTCTGATGCAAACCAGAAATTCATAAGCACAGGCTTTGGGAGTTTATACATGCTCCATTCCCAGCTGGAAAGCCAGCATTTCAAAAGACAGAGTGCATAGTTCCAGTTGGAAAAGCCTTAGCTCTGAGCAGCATGGGGGTGGGGGATAGGGATGGGTGGAGGTCAGTTAATGATGCTGCAAAGTCAATTAAAAGAATTAGACAAGGCAATGTGGTAGAAAAGCAATTTGTATTCAAGCTCCCCTTGCCCAGTTATAAAGCTCAGATTCCTTTCATTGAATTCTGGATTTAAAAGAAGAATAACTCAGCAAAGCACAGTCAGAGTTAAACTCAAATTTAGTTGTTCAGGGTCCACTTCTAGTAAGGCTAAAATAGCTGAGATGGTGGGATTTTTTTTTTCTTTTTTCCACAGAATCACCAATTTAGACAGATTGCTTGCTTTCTCAAGACAAAAATCAAAATTTATTTCCCCAAGAGATGACAGAGACTTTTTCAGTCATTGGTATGTGGATAAAACTATAATTTGGGTAGTCTGAGTGTGTATCCATGCAGAATATATACATATTTAATTACAGAGGTTAACACTGCCTGTTCACCACATGACAAGCATATGTTTCCCATATATTTCTAAGCTTCCCAGCTACCCACAAGGGTAGTATTCTTATTATTAATGTCTCCATTTTAAAAATGAGGCATGAAACAACTTTGAGAAAGATAGGTATTTGACAAAGTATCACCAACAGCTGGCTGTGGATCCTCTGCTCTGTTTAGATGAAGATCACAAATAAGTCAATCCAGCATCCTAGGTATTACCAGCATTGAATTCCAAGGTGCCACAGACTTGGCAAATAGGCTTTCAAATCTCAGAGACTTATAAACCTAGGTAGGCCCTAAGAACTAGAGACTTGTCGGTCCAAGCTTTCAAAGTTAGAGGCATATTGCTTGAGATATTTAGGGAATACCAGACTCTGCACCTTCAAGTCTGGTAGCAAGTATTAGAGCCCTGAACTTCAGGCATCAGGATCATTGGCCCATAACCAGTAACTAGTATTTCAGCTCCCTGAATGCTGTATATCAGGACCCTCAACTCCTAACACGTGGCAGCTCTCAAGAACTCTTCCAGTGTCCAGGGCTCTCTGTCTCTGCATTTTATGGCAGTTTACCTTAAATAGTCACAGTCCTCTCCCACATCTATTTTTTCATATGCTATTCTCTCCACAGTCTCTGTTCCCAGCTGATGGTTTTCAACAACCTCTTGTCTCCTGAATGAAAACTTATAGTCCCAGAATTCCCAGTACCTTCCAGTCACTGCCTCTCAGTGACGAGGCTAGAAGAGCAGGAGTTTCCACTCTGCCTGTGGTAAAGACTATAGTAAGAAAGGACCATTATGGAGACCTTTATATTTGGCTTAATGTTTCAACGCTGGGAGAATACATAGGAGAATCCTTCCAGACTAACTCAGCAGGTCTGAGAAATGACATGTTTATGTAGTTAGAAAAGGGTTGTGGCATACTTGAGCTCACATTGTAATTCTACCAGTCATGGTTTTCTGTGCACAGTTCCCACCTATCACAGGCTTTGCATTATGTCCCAACAGCAAGCCATTTGCTGTCACTTGGGAAGTGCTCTTCATCCCACCCCAAGTGAGAATAGCTACAAGGTGGATAGAGACATCTAGATGAGTTGAGTGAGGCTTGTCTTGGCCTGAGGGGAGTTTTCCAAAACTGGTACCTATTTTGGTACAATAAACAGAGCAAAATTTTCTGAAGTAGAAACCATGGCAATAGCAACAGTTGTGGTTGCAGAAGCTGCTGAAGCTAGAGTTAAAGGCTTTCTGAGTGGTCAGAGGTGTTTAGGGAACAGTTTTCCAGAGAAGGAGGCTGCTTGGTTTAAAGATACCCATTCTAGGAAGCCGGGCTTATGGAAAATGTCTGTTAGCTGTCATCCAAGGGGCTAAACAGCTGGCTTCCTACTTGAAAAATTTTTGTTTATTCCTGGAAACAGAATGTCAAAAGATGGTTATGCTAACATCCTAGAAAATTAATGTTCTTAATGGTATTCAATAGTTCTTAGTGTCTAGCCATGTGTCTGTCATTAGGGCTGTGTCTTTCTGTCTCTGTCTCAATAAAAATTAGGTGGAGTTTGAACCTACACAGTTTTATTCTATCACTAACCATTATGTTCATTGTTTTCAAAAGAGTATTACAAAGTAGCTTGTATATAACACTAATGAAACTTTTATACTTTAAGTACAAGCATAGACTGTTACTCCAACAAGAATGTTGAATGTCAATGCTGCTATTGGCCAAGATCCTAATGCTTCCCTCAGAGGAGGGGGTGAGAAGATGCAGAGCCAACAACACAGACCTTGGGATTCAGGTGAAAAGCAGAGGGCTAACTCCTTTATTCAACAATGGGGAGAGCCTTATATACCCTCCTCCCAGTACCTAAGCTGCATCCCTGTCTGGTGACAATAAGTGGTCACCCTCATTGGCTGGACATCATCAGGAATGTTCAACAGTGGCTGTTGCTAGGTTCTTGGGCAGACTCCAGGTTGGCTCATAAGAAAGTATGTTATATGAATGATTTGGCAACTGGTTTGAGCAAATTGCCTAGACCCTATGAACTTGTTCCACTACATATATATATATAAACTGAATTCAGCAGAGTCTAATACCTAACTAAATAAATAGAAATGTCATAAAGACTCAGTATGATCAGTTAGAGTGTTTCTCCGTTGGAGCTGGCCCCATGTGGACCACATCAGGAAATGAGATTGGATCTTGGTCACAGCAATGGTTGACTTACTTTCCCTCCAGTGTTCTGTTCTCATCCAAAGAACCTGGCTCAATAAAAGGTGTTTTAAGAGAGGGAGACCCCATACTCATGGTACTTTTAATAACTAAATGCTTATCAATGTCAACACTGAGAAAAGCAATTATATACTCATTAGTTAAGGTCCTGTTTATATTAATCAATTATTCAAATGATCTCTATATTTTAAATGCATCAATATGCATGAATTCTAAATTGCTAGTAGGTTCTTCTACTCAGATAGCATCTTGAAGTATCAGCTCATATAATCAGTCTTTTTTTTTTTTCCTGTACTGCAAAATTATATTTACATTAAAATGATATTTAACTGGTATGAAAATTCTGGACTTACTAACTGTTCTTCTCACGTTTTAAATTACCTTCTGCATTGATTCAGAGATTTTTTTTTTAAAAAAAAAAAAAACTGTAATAGTAAGCATTTTTAAGAGAGAGGGGATTTATATAATTTGAGTATTTCAGTTTCTTGGACTTTCAAAGAGAGTCATTCTGGCCTACCAACAGAGATCTCTATTTCCTATGAAATGCCTACCTGACAGAGATAATCAGGCTTGGAATGAGGAAAGCTTATCCTTTAGAAAATAAGTTATTGTTCTTCTCCATGTGAGAAATGAAAGTCATTTTTAGGTTTAGAACTCAGTGAAAATGTAGACAAATATGAAGCTCACCAATCGATCAAAATGCCAAAACCCATCATTTTAGACACACAGAACTGCATACTTCACCTCAGGCCTCTTGTCTTCGGGATCTGATTGAACACGGCCCAGAGAATTGACACTTATGTAAATGAAGGTATTACTACATATTGGCACTAAATAGAATCATCTCTCCCTGAAGCCAGAACTTTCCTCCTAAGGGTGTACAATACTTTGGAACAGAGCTGTGATTCATACCTAGATTTTGCATCTCTAAGTGAACTTACTTTAAAATAATTATGTCTTCCCTACTTTAAGAAAACCAAACACATAAAAACAGTTATTTACAAGAAGATTTTGCTTTAGGAATTGATAGTTTGCAGTACAAGATAAGAAATGCTGCTAACTTATGTTTATAAAATTCTGCATAGGTTATGAGAAACCTGCTGAACTGACAGGGTATCCTTGAACAGTCTAAAACATAATCATAGTTATATTTAACATGACGTTGATCTCAGAAGAAAATTACAGAAATGAACAGCTAGCTACTCAAAGCCAGAAAAAGAAGCTCAGCCAGCAGGCTAAAGCCTCAGTGGTCCCAGGGGTATGCTGATTGGAGTTAAAATTTCAACATCCACACAGAAATACAGGAAATTTTTTATTCCACAAGAGAGTAGAAGCTGAAATTGCATCTCCTGAAAAGAGACTCCAAAATCTCAGGCTCTCACCAGCCCAAGGAATAAGTAGAAGGCCTTGTCATATACATGGGATCCTGACACAGTTCCAATAACAAAAAGGAAAAAAAAATACCAACCTATAACGTGGTGGAGATAGGTATCAAATTTATGATGAAGAAATATTAAGTTTTTGCTTTAAAACTTGTGCTGAACCATCAAAACCCTGGGATTCCCAGTAGAGACAATTGCAAAAGCCCTATAAAGAAATTCCCACAAAACTAAGGTAAAAGAGAAACCCATACAAAAAGTGTTACATTCACACATATAGATACAACCAACGTTTGGAAGTCATCCAGTGTGTGAAAAATAATATGAAAAAGGAGTTAGTTAGCAACCATAGCTCAACAACACAAAAGTGTGAGCAGTAAAATAACAGCATTAACATGATGTGGAATGCAGCATTAGAAACTAGTAACTTAAAAAGTGGACCAAACGCACACTTGGAAATAGACCTTGAAAGTGATCAAGCTCCGTGAAAAAAAAAAAATCATAAGAGAAATGTTTACTATTTGTAAGTGCATAACAAAACTAACATTAAATGAATGACAAGTGTCTGAAATATTCATTAAGAGCAAATTCTGTATGTTTGTATACACACTTGGAAAGGGGAGAATGGCTGGGGACCTGGCACATTGAGAAGTCAAAGAGGACAGAGTTGATCTAATAACACAGTAGCTAAGTGAGAAGCAGAAGGGTGATGTACACAATATGGATACACTGGAGAAAGGGGCGGACTGGGAACTTGGGCAGGGTGGACTAGGCTGCTCTAAGTTTTCATACTACTACTCAGGACAGTACTCAATTTACAAATCCTGGATTAAAGGAATGGATAGATAGTTAAGAAAGCTTACTACTTTTGCAGAGGACCCAGGTTTGGTTCCGAGAACCTACAGGGCACTTCACATCCATCTGTAGCTCTAGTTACGGGGGTTCTGATGCCCTCTTTTGGCCCCCAGTATGCACCAGGCACAGAAGTAGAATGAAAACAGACAGACAGACAAAACAAATAAATGTTTTTAATGATTCTGAATTATTTATGAAAATTTACTCTTGATATTTCAGAGTTGAAGCTGATCATGTAAATGGAAACACAGAAAGGGGGAATCTACCAATAGGGTCACACTCTTCCTTATTTGATACATAAATATATAAAAAGCTGGTGCCTTAGTTTATTTTTATGTTCCTATAATAAAAACACCCCCAACAAAAGCAACTTTAAGAAGAAAGCATGCGTTTTGGGATACTCTTGAAGGTACGGTCGGTCCATCGTGTCGGGGAAATTGAAAGAGCAGGAGAGCTGAAACAGTTGGGTCACAGTCAAAAATCAGCAATCAGAATGCATGTACTGAGCTTACTTTCTCCCTTTTACACAGTGCAGGATCCACTGCCTAGGGAATGGTTCACCCACAATGGGCCTTCCTGCATCAATTAATCAAGATGATCCCCAGAGGGCCAACTCCCAGGTGAATTCTCTTTAATGGACAAACACTAACCATGACAGACGATAGGAAAAATGCAGACTGCTCCCAGAAGGAAGGGATACAGACAATTTGTTTCTAAAAAGGAGGCAGCATAAATTGCTACCTATGTTTAAATCTAGTTACTAGTACTATATCTCTATTTCTATTTCATTTTCTATATTTTTGCACATTTATAATTTATTAAAATTAATAAACAAACTTACATATTTATTTTATCATTTTAATTCATCTTCTGAAATGAGAACTTATAAAGTTACCTCCAGACATGGGAAGACGCATTTCTTAAGGCTAATTCCTTATTAATCCTCATAAAGCCAATACTGAATAAAACCAGTACTCCTTCCTCAGTCACCTGAGTCGATATGCTTCTCTAAAAAGGTCCTTATTTTGCAAGATATGTAACAGAAAAGACAAGGTACTGTAAATATCTAATTTCATTACTGCACTCGATATTTATTTATATTTAGTTGGACTGCCAATTAACTTTTATAGATGAGACTGATTTTTTTTTTTTTTTTGGCTTTTAAAATCAGTGCTTATTCACATTTGTACAAGTCCGTGCTGATCAACTGACAAAATGTGTCTACAACCATGTCCCTGTCATGTACCACTGGAGGGCCTAGGAGCCTAAGCAACCTTGGCTCTATGAGGACACTTTTCCTGCCCAATGATCTCCCGGAGTTAGAGGGAGAAGCGAAGCACCAAGAAATTGCTATTTGAATGGACCTACGCCATCTCGACATTGTTGAGAAAATCTGCGACTTGGCAGCCATACTGACTTACAAGCTCAGTTTAAAAATATATGTTACAACTGTTAAGCAGCTGTTATTTCTCGTTCCTTTGCCAACTGATTATGTACGGCAAAATTTGTCATTTTTCCATTATTCACAATGCTTGGGTTATCAGTCTTCCGAACAAATGATAACATGCTTTATTGGAAGACAAACCGAAGCTGGAGTCAAAAAATAAGTTACTTAGGGCAAGTGAGAAGGATTCTGTGGCAGATGGCTTTAATTAGAGGAATGATATCAAATCTGCTCCCACTCTGGGAGTCAGGACGCCTCCCAGGGGCTGAGATTAAAGTTTGAGTCTTTTCTACCAAAACTCCACCTGGGTCCTGAGAAGTTTTTGATTTTTTTTTTCTATTTTTCTGCAGGATGTCAGGAAATCTTTGTATAAAATTTGGAAAAGCATAAGAAAAAGGCTGGCACTAGTGGCTTCCCAGGAAGAGTTGGTGCATGTGTGTGTGTGTGTGTGTGTGTGTGTGTGTTGCATGCATCAGTGGGCATTTGTGCATGTAGATCCTCATGTATATGTGGGGGCCAGAGGTTCATGTTGAGTGTGCACCTCCATTGTTCTCCATCTTATTATTTTTTTTTTTTTGAGACCATTTCTCACTGAGCCTGGAGCTCATCAATTGGTTAAGCATGCTGGACAGCAAGTACCAGATCCCCCTGTGGTCCCCTCTCATCCCATCTCAACTCCCTGGGGCCATAGAGCACTGGCCACCACACCAAAGTTTTACCTGGGTCCTGGGGAATCTTAACTCAAATCTTCATTCTTCCCCAGCAGGCTACATATTGACTAAGCCATCAACCCATGTTCTTATTTGTTTCTGTGTTTATACAAACTGACTAGCGCATAGAATGCCTTAGCATACAGATGTATATAACTCCTCATGCTTCTCCAGAGATAGCAGAGTACATTTCTGCATTCCTAACCTTCTCTAAGCAGGCAATATACTGTTCACCCGGATGTCTATGGTCAAGAAAGGTATTTAAAAATCCAAAGGATTCCATGGTCACAGTTTCTGTCAGCCTGAGAAATTCTACTTTCCCTCCTCTGGAGTTCAATGTAAATGTTGGACAAATTTTCTGCTCTCTCATCCAGCTCCAGGCTTCTTCTGGTTCCCATTAAAATAAAACATATGGCCAGCTGGATGGGTCACTGGGTAATGGTACTTGCCACCAAGCCTAACTACCAGAGTTGATCCCTAGAACCACAGGGAAGAACCATCTTTTGCAAGTTGTCTTCTGACTTCCACATGTACCGTGTGGCATGAGGATATTGGCACACATGCACAGGAGTAAATATATGTAAAGTAAAATAGCACCTGTAAAGGCTATATTTCAGTATAAAATGATTCTTTTTAATTTTCTTCTTGTTTTATTTATTGTGTGTGTGCATGTGTGGAATCCAGAAGACAATTTGTACAAATTAGTTTTTTCCTGTCACGTGAGTCCTGATTGAGTGCCTTGGTTGAAAAATAGGATTTCTATGAGATTACAGGTGGCCTTGGGAGGCTTCAGCTGTGACAATGTCTCCTTTCTCAAGGCCCTCACCCTGTCTCTATAAAGGGTTTCAGCCAGGTTTTCCCTGGAAGACCACCCCATTTCCCAAGGGAGAGGGAGGGAGGCTGCCCCTCACTGTGTGTGCTAATAATCACAGATCCACCTGTTGAAGTCCAGTCTCTGGTCTCTTTCTTTATTCTATCTCTTTCTGCTGCCTCAGAAATCTAACAGGTTCCAGGAACTGAACTTAGGCTGTCAGGCTTGGCAGCAAGCAGTTTTACCAGCTGAGCCATATCACAAGCACTTTTTAATTTTTAATCAACCATTTTACTGCCATCCAATGAAGTATAATTACCTGTAGCTATAATGACAAAATGAAGTTCCTTTGAAAATTGAGTTTGAATACACATTGGGCTGCCCCTTTCATTCAGCCATACCCAGAAAGCAGAGAAAGAAGCTCATAAAGAAACATGTGAGTGTCTGCTAAACCCAGATTTCTTAAACTTAGCCACAGAAGCAAATTATGTAAAATTCTAATAGAAAATTGGCATAGTTGAAAATGTATCTCTCTCAGTTCTGATCCCTTCTAGCTTTATTAATCAGGAAGAAATGGCTATAAACTAAGTTTCCAGAATCAACTCAACAGAACTTTGAAATGCAAAGAGGAAATTAAATTGTCCTTTAGGCCTTGGGAAACCAACCTTGGCCTTAAATAAATAGGGCTAGAACCATTGAAATGGAGAAAGCCAATCTGATTTGGTTTCATAGCTCAATAATGACCGCACCATGGACCACATAGCAGGTTCTCCTAAGTGCATATGGCTTATACAAATCCCACCCCCCATAACCCACTGTTATTATGATGGGGTGCTACTGAGCCACAATGGATTTCAGCATGAGGAAGCCTTGAGGGGGGTTGAAATGCCTGTTAGATCTCCTATGAGGACGAGTAAGACCTGACAGATTGGCATCACTGAAGCGTTCTGGAATAAAAAGCTAAGTGGAAAGTCATTAATTATCTAAATGCTACCCAAGTTTGGGAGATGTAAAGATAACCTAAAGAGAATAGATAAAACAAAAAGAAAAGAAATCCATACAAGGCTGTTCTGTGGTTACCCTCAATAAAGGACTGTCCAATAAGTAGTTGAATTCTGCTTTCCTGGTGGGATAAAACATCTGTAAGGAAAGAGATTTTTCTCTTGCAATCATTTCCCAAGTTCCTGGAATGGTGCCGGATGATAGCTAGAGGCACTAACTAAACATTTAATGAATTTTTATACTTTGAACAATCTTAATTCACAAGCTCAACTGTGTAATAGAGTTCTATATAGACAATCTCACTTCTGTGTTGGTCATCATTCCAAAGAGATCCTGGGAAGATTATCATTGGTCATTTCCCTGTCTTTACTCTTCTCTGGAGTCGTGGAAGGATATCGGGGTCTTTAAGTAGCAGAAGTGTCTCCTGGTTGTCCCCTCAGCCAGTCCTGTGCCCCGTGCCCAGGACACAGAGGGTTTCTGTGAGGCCCCTAGACCAGGCATACAGACTGAACATAAGCAAGTCCAGATAGATTAGGACAAGCGAGGGTAAAGTGGGGTAGAAATCGAAAGCTCCATTGTCCATCTCCAAGAGATAGCAGTTAGGCTGGGCCTCCCACTGGATGGTTCCTACATAGGAATGTGGCCTGGAAATGCCAGGCCACTATGATTCTTTAATAGAAAATAAAAGGCTAAATTTTTGTGTGCAGTTATATTGAACTTTGGGAGAATGATTTTTCTAGGGGAAAATAAACCAGTACAAGAAACAAAGGCTGTGTTGTTCTGTCGAGGATGCTAGGATGAGGCCGGGGTCCACAGGTGCTGCTTCCTGGGCTGTGTTGTTCTGTCATGGATGCTGGGATGAGGCCGGGGTCCATAGGTGCTGCTTCCTGGGCTGTGTTGTTCTGTCGAGGATGCTGGGATGAGGCCGGGGTCCATAGGTGCTGCTTTCTGCTCTTACACTCTTTGTAGGATCAGGAAGCAAAATACAACCTCTCAAACTGTTCTTTTTCCCCAGGTCTCCATGCCAGAGGGATAATTTGCTACAACTGAAAAGAATTTCCACTCTTTTCCTGGCCTCTTCTATGTCTGAGAGTTTTCTTCCCTCTCTCCCCTTTGCTCTTTTAAAGACAAGATCTTGAAACACTGTGTTCAGCTTCTACCTGTGCCTCCCAGTGAACTTTATCTTGGTGGTGGGGATTGCACTGCCTGTATCTCAGCTGTGCCTCACTTATGAATTAAATGTTGTTACCGGGATGTAGCTACAGGACACTGAATAGAGAGGGTGTCTTACTACCTGGAATTTCAAGACTCACAGGGGATTTTGGAAGTCCTCTACGGGCTACTGTGTGACTCTACATCTTGACTCTAGAAGAGGGAAGCCCCCACCCCCTTTTCAACAGGGTCTGTCTATATAGTCGAGGATGACCACAAACTCACAGCAATCTTCCTACTTCAGGATTAAGGAAATGAACCACTGCACCCAGCAAAGGAATATTTGGATTGTTTTATATACATTCATTCATCATTCTTCAACAAAAAGAGGAAAGAAACTTCATTTGAACTTAACACTCAGTCACCCAAAAACCTAATGAGGGATGTTCCAAGTTATCTCCAGCATAACCACTACTTGTGTTTTAATGACTAGGGAACACAGTAACAGTGACCTGTAAACACAGAAATCCCACCAAATACAGCAACATCAGAAATTCAGAGGTCACCACGTGGCAATAACATGGTCCGGCCACTCACAAAACTGTTCAAAGTAGACCAATCCTCTGGCTGAATCTGAGATTGGTTTTATTTGTTTCAATGTTTAGTTGCCATCTGTATGAATTTGGGCATTCTCGTTTTGAAGGAACACAACAAAAAGAGGTTGGGCCTTTGAACAGAGCAATTGGAAGAATCTTACTATAGTTTTTATTAAAGTACATACTATTTGACATCCCGATTCCACTCATGCGGTTGTTACCACAAAACATAAAAAGAAAAAAGGACACTTGAAGAATTAATAATGACAGCTCAGGGAGGCATCTCTGGTCTTCAGTGCTTAGTATGACTTGGAGAAGAAGACAGAGCCAACAGTATTTTCCTTGAAGTGAGCGCTGAACCCACAGATGTTCCATGATCGCATTTAAATTGGTGGGATAATCTTTTCAAAATGCTCATCTGTACAAGAGTGTATAACGGCAGTGTTAGCCAACTGTGTGCCCAGCAAAAGCTCATGGTTTAGGATAAAAATAGGTCCTGCCAGGGGTGTTATATGGCTGGATGATTGCAGGTTCTTTCATTTGAGGATTGGCAAAAATAAAGATTTTTATATTTTTATGCTAAAATTGTCAGAAAATTGAGGGCCAGAATAACTCCCATCAACTTGTAAAGAAATAACAGCAGAAAAAAAAAGGCAAATTGAAAACATTAGATCACCATAAAGACAGCCAGGATATACCCTGGCTATGAAATATCTTAGCTCTCATACAAACGTCATTAAGTGAGTGTAATTAAAACATATTTATAAGAACAAAGAAACTCCTCATTCCAAAACTTGGACAGGAGTTTAAAACTCACCTCAGATTTCTTTTTAATCACTTTTAAAATTGTTTTTGAATTAAGGGCGCTGTTGCTCTTACAGAGGACTCCAGTTAGATTCCCAGCACCCACAGGGGGTGACTCACAACTGTCTTTAACTCCTGCTGTAGAGAATCTGATAACTTCTGGATTCTGGATTCTGAGGGCAACTGCATGAATGCATAATACACATAAATGATATATAAAAATAAAATCATTTAAAAATATGTCTTCTAAGATGGACGTGGTGGATCTACCTGTAATTTCAGTGCTGTGGGGTGGGAATGGGAGGGGGTAAAAGCAGTAAGGTTGTCACAAGATTAAGACCAGCTTGTGTTTCAGGGTAGACTTCTAATTAAGTCTGATTAAGACTCACACTCATATTCCATTTATTCTCTCTCTCTGCCTCCCTTTCTCTCTCAATATATAAAATATATATCACATTAATAATTCATACATTTTATATGCTATATTAATCTTCATTTTCAAAATCAAAAATATAAAGTCAATACAATGAGTAGTGGTATCTAAGCTAAAATCACAGAAGACAATAAATATTTCTGTGACCAGATAAAGGTACAAATATTTGGCTCAAAATAGCTCTAGTATTGACCAAATACTAGGCTTGTCTAAAAAAAAAAATTCAAATAAAGCAAAACTCTCTTGGCAGAGAGCTTGGCTTGATATCTATTCTTTCTGTGGAAAGAGAAAGGAGTTTTCCTATCTGTCCAGCTGGTTGGACACAAGGGCGTGTGGCCCCAGAGTTCACCGGGGTTTTATTTATACAGAGCCACCCCAAGAAATAATGTCCTTCAGCACTGTTTCAGAAATTTAGGAACACTGCTAAGATACATCAAATTATTTGTTGATGAACATATACTTAAACTCTGGAACTAAACCCCAAAGCCTATTTCCTAAAAACAGATTGAATATTTAAGCCTTTCCAAGAAAAATCAGTTTATAATTAAAATCTCACTAAGAGCAGTTTTTACATCTTGACAAGGGAAAAAAATCATTTGCAGTATTTTTACATGGTCAAGAACTTCCAGAAAAGGTAGCTATGGGGGTATGCCATGCTGGGTATTGGCAGCAGTGGGGGAGGGGAGCAAACCTGCAGGAGAATCATTCAAAAATGGAAACAGGTTCTTAGAGAGGTAGAGGGTCATCCGTGTTGTTTTAAATGAATGCATTGCTTATTGACCACACAGACAGAAGAGAATTCAAGAGATCAAGTTTGAGTCTACTCATCTACCAAGACCAACTCTATATACTTACTTATCTCCAAATTCTAGGTATGATATAACAGGAAAAAAAAAATCCACTTTTCATCAGAGTTGACCCTGCTCAGCAATGGAGGCTGCAAATATTAGCAAACTATTCCCCACAGCCTACAACACTCATCACTGCCTTGGCTGCCACCTCCAGACAGGTCCTTCAGGTCCTTCATCCCTCTTATATGATGCCACTTCTTCCTGGAAATCCATCAGCCTGTTCTCTTTCATTACTATCCACCTCGGTTGCAAAACTCGGGTGTGTTTGAGAGACCCCTACCTAGGGTTGTACCAATGTCTGTGGGTGTCCTTCCTTCAAACAATTTCATGGTCTAGGACTTGTGGAAACTTCTAGAATAAAGATGGTTTCCTTCTGCAAAAGATCGCCTCAGAGCTCTGAGCCTGCTACCATGTGTTGGGGAGGTCTTGCTTCCAAAAGTCTTTTGGGCCTAGACGCTTTTTGTCATTTTATACCTATGAATATCCTATCAAAGAAGTCAAGCGACTAAAACCCCTGGTGAGTTCAGCAGGGGTCTAACTGGACTCCATTTGACATATAACCCAACCACAGAACCTTTAAATGACACCTTAAGCAAGGTCTCACTTGTTCTCCCTCCCCGCCGCATACACACACCCCTTGTATTCCCACAACACAATGATTTTCTCTCAATATCAGAGGCAGAGAAATGTCAAAAAGGCTTTCAATTGGCCCCTGAAGGGTGCTGGAGACAAGCGGGATTCTGGGTTTGGCAGAAGTTTCTCACATCTCCTAAGATCAGTGTGTGAGACATAAATACCTAGTGTTGGCATATTAAGGAAGATAATGAGGATAGTGGCATTCACTGTCTGAAATGTCAGGGGTTATTATTTTCACATCATTAAGTCAGCCCCTTTTATATACCACAATGCACAATTAGGCCCTTAATAAATACTTTTTGGGATTGTAATGGTTGAGTAAACTGAATCCATGCAATTTCAGTCTTGCAATTAACTTTCTGTGGAATGACATGGAAGCCAAAGTGGGAAGAGTTGGGAGCAAAGAGAGGGTGTTGAAGCGAGTAATTAAAGTAAAAGAGCCTGGAACCCAACAGGACTGGTTTGACAGGTTGAGAATTGCCCCCACAGAGCCCATAGATGACATCATGGGAATCCATATCAGGATCAACTGGGAGGTTGTAAGTCAGAGAACACTGAACTGGTCAAAACTGAGTATGGGTGTATTCTAACGAGCCAGGGCTGCCACGTATACAACACAAAATATTCTGGATAAGCCATAAGTATACGTGAGAAAAGAACAGGTGTGGGAAGAACAGGAAGGGAAACAGAAAAGACAGAGGTCCCAGTGACCCAATAACCCCCAGCATTTGTGCTCTGTAGAAAGACAAGGGCACTTCTGCCTCAGTTTCTATGGATGCTACCACCTTGAAACTCAGACATATGTCAAAACTCCTGAACCAATGCTTCTTCAGAGTTGCTTTATTATTTTAGTTAAAATTCTTAAAAAAAAAAAAAAACTTACAAACACCCTAGCCACCCCGACCCCTCCTTTTAGACATCCTGGTGTACATTTACCTCGTTATAGTGTTAAATAGGCCATGTCGACAGCAAGCATATCCCCTATTGTAACCTTTCTGAATAGGTTCTTGAGCTAAGCATGCCTAGATCTGTATCAGCCATCTGTTATTCTTGAACCTTAAGTTGAACTGCTCAAATATACACACCTTAAGCTGAGCATACTCAGGAATATGCCCATACTCTTCTATATGAGAAATGTGTTTTCCCAAATAAAATTCCCATGCTCCCATCATGGAGAAATTTAGTTTGGAAATAACCCTAGTCCTCTTCATTTTGTTTCAAGTATTAATATTTACTTTTTACCTTTTGATTTTGCCTTTTGGAGTTATATTCACCAAGATAGGAACACATTGAGGTCAATTACTCCTGATTTATATGAAGCAGTGGTTCTCAACCTTTCTAATGCCACAACCCTTTAATACAGTCCCTCCTGTATTATTCCATTGCAAATTCATAACTGGAATTAGGAATTGAATTTCTGAAACAGAGGATATCTGATATGGAACCCAGGAGGATCACAACCCACAGGTTGAAAACCATTGAGATAAAAGCTCTCTTTTCAATCTATTGGTTTGAGGAAGGGTAGCAGAACACCATCAGTCTCCAAGAATCAGTAATGCTGCCAATTCCCAGACCTTCAGAGACCCCACTGGAAGGAAAAAAGAAGCAGGGACCCAGATGGGAAAGTGACTTGGACTTCCCAGGGAAAACAGATGCCAGAAGCCAGTACCTCACCCTTAAGTCCCACCAACCATTTTTGTTCAAGACAGAATTATTTCCAAGGTAAGGTAACAGCTTTTTGAAAGACACAGGCTTCTAGAAGAAGCAGTGCATAAAATAACGATCCAGAAGACCAACATTAGCCTTGCTGGGGGTTGGGAACCTAGACCAGTTTCTTCCCTGAGTCCTTCAGTGACCACACTGGACAATCTGAAGAGATTATAACTAGGAAGAGGCTTTGGAAATGTAACCCACCGTAGCATACCTGTGGAGTTAGCCATGCTCCATCTTTCTGGTGGATCTTCCTTCTCAGTAACTGCAGCTCCCATCCTGTAGCCCAATTAAGACCCATTTCCTTTTGGAGTCTCCCACAAATGTCAAAACCAGCCTAAATTTAATCGGGAGTGTACCTTGAGTGTATGTGGCACGCTCGGCTGAGAGAAAGTTGTCTTGGGGACCCCATGGCCTTCTTTTCCTTGTGTGTCCCATGTATTTCCTCACTTTTATGTTTTCAGTTGCTGTATGTGTCCAATTTTATTTTCAATGATTGACCTGGACTTTGGGTCTTAATGGCCCAAAATATCAAATTTTGTTGATTCAGCTGCATAGTTGGAATGTTTTCACTCTTTTGCCCTTAATTAATGGATACCATTCAACAATGAAGGATTCTGTTTAATCTTTTTTTTTTTCTTAATGAGATTTAAATTATTCTGTTTACACATGGCCTAAAAGAGCAGCTTTTCCGGGGAGGGTTGGTGGGAAGTGGTGTGAGTTGAGTTTCCATGATAAAAAAAGGGTCTTTGTGACCGCACAATCAAGACTTTCCCACCTGGTACTCATTTAAGAAACTGATTTTTTTCTTAAAACCTAATCACTGGAATTTTGCACTTAGATTAAATTCCACTCTTGCTAGTTCTGACCTAGCAATTTATCCTGTCCTTCCATTTTTAAATTAAGCTTTTATTGTTTTTGTTTTCGGAACTTTTGAAAGATTTAAAAGCTAAAACAAAGGCTGGGGAGTCTGAAAAGCACTTGTCACATAGACTCAAGGACCTCAATTCAGGTCTCCTGCACCCACATAAAAAAGCGGATTCAGCAGTGGGTGCCTGTAACCTCAGGAGACACAAACAGTGAGTCCCTGAGGCTCCTGGCCAGCCAGTCTTGCTCAACCTGTGACCTCTAGGTTCAGTGAAAAACCATGTCTCCAAAAAGTAAAATGGGACATTAGGTATAACCTTTGACCTCTGCTCTGCATATACAAATATGTAACACACACATACATATCCAAAGCCTAGTTTTACCTTTTCCCACACCCTCCACCATGCCACAGTCAAGAAGCAAAGTATGTGCTACTGAATGGCTATTTATTCATTTCAATTCAGGCAAATACATGCAAAGCCTATCCCACATATGCTGTCTGTCTTCTCAGTATTGTGTGTCCAAATGGAATATTATCCTAAAAGTAACCCAAAAGTCCAAATTCTGTTTGGACTTCAGGATCATGTTTCTAAGATGATGGGAGCCTAAGTGGATCCCAACCCCCAAACACATACCTTGGTCTATACACTATAAAAATTTTATTAGGTGAGCCCATTTTAGGGTAGTGCTACATTCTTGAGCTGGCAGTGATCTTGGTTTCCATCAGGAACAAGCTGACTTAAAATACAGTCCTTGAAAGGACTTACCCAGACCCCCAGGAAAAAGAACTTGTCAGCTGCCAAGCCACTTCAGGAGAGGATTCAGTTGCTCTGGAAACAGGTCTTGACAATGACCATGTGTGCCAAAGGGCTGAGCTTACAGAGGGCACTGGGTTCCCGCCTCTTGAGTGATCTTGGGGCTTTGCTCTCCAAACAGATGACTTCATTCCGACAACAATGCTTATTTTCTGAGGCTCTGCCAGTTCATGCACATTATAAAATAAATTCTCTCCTTGACATTGGAGGGGCAGAAACTACAAACACTGCCTTTATTAAAAGTATGTGAATTGGAAAAGGTAGGCTGGAAAAGAAACAGGATTTCTCTCCCCCCACTCAGAAAAAAAGAATAGCAGTAACTATGGAAACGAAATACCCAATCAGCAACTGCTTCATCTGCTTCGGTATTAAGAAAGTGTGTACACAACTCCTTTATCTTAGGGAATCTTACCTCAGGTTGAATAAGATGTTTTGAAGAAGAGGTTCCAATGGTGCCCACATGTTTACTGCCTCTATCCCCTTAGATCTACTAGCGGAAGAAGAGCCAGTGGTCTTCACTCAAAGACTCACAGTGCTTTAAGCCCCATGTTCCCATCACACAAAGGACACCACAGGGGATGGAAAGGATAGGTAAGAGGGAAAGGATCTTACATAGCATCCCTCCCCTTTCAGAGAAATTGGTGGTGATGAGGATGTGTGTGTGGTAGGGAGTAATGGATGACCCTTCTCCCTAGTGATATTTGGCCTAAGACCCAGCAATAAACACAGAAGATGATTTGGTACATCATACCTGTAGGACACATACAAACACATGGCTTTCCTTTGGCTAACTTTCACACTTCTCCTGTAAAAGACCAGACAGTTTGTGTTCAGTCTTTTCTTGGCTAATATGCTTACTATCTCTCCCTTTCTCCTCCTCTTCATCTTCATCTTCCTTCTTCTCTCTCTCTCTCTTCTTCATCTTCTGACTCCTCATTTTTCTTTCTCACAATGATAAAAATTATCTGACCCATGGATTTGTTGGCTACTGCCCTGCATTATGTCACAGAGGTTCTGATACCTCATGCTTGTAGGACATAGGCCACTATATGCCATCCAAACTTCAGTGAACCAATAAAAAACACTTAGAGCCACTTACAACCACACTTGGAATTTCCTCTCACTGTATCCTGCACTCCCCAGGCAGGAAGTAAATCACTGAGAGCATGCCTTTACAGGGTTGTTCACCCCTGGACCTTTCTTATTTCTGTCCCTGCTTTTTACTTGTCACAAAGTAAGCACCAGCCCTTCATCCATAATGTCCTACCTCACCAACAGGTCTAAGAACATAGATTCAATCTCCCAGACACTGATATCAATTGCATGAATCAATCCCTCCTCCTTTGAACTGTTTCTCTCAGGTGTCAGGCACAGTCATGAAAAAGCTAACATCCAGGTTTCCACATCGCTAAATGATAGATTCCCTTCCCTGGATTCTGTGCTGTGTCTGTCCAGGCCATATTTGCACTGATGCTCCTGCACCTGAGAGAACTTGGCTTCAGCTAACTCTATAGACAATGAAAAGTGAAACTAATTGGGAAGGGCAGAGAATAGATTACTCTTTCACATGACAAAAGGCACCAAGGATGAGAAGTTCTCAACCAATGATGAGACCAAACTTTAGACATATGATCAAAGCCTAAGAATATATGAAAGGTCTGTGGAAATAGACTGCTCTGTCAAAAATTTGATTGCTTTTTAAAAAGTTTGGATAGAAGTACCCTGCACGAGTGGACAATGCTTCTCCCATAAGATAGGGGTTATTAAATTAAAATGTCACTGCCAGATATCTGATATTTCTCTGAGTCATCGCTTCAGAAGGCCACAGAGAGATCGCCCTGAGAACACAGCTGTTGCCATGGCTCTACCAGAGTGAGATATTAAGACTCTACTGCTGAAGACACAACATACTTTGGTTGAACTAAAGAGAAGTCAAGCTATAAATTGCCTGGAAACACCTTCCACAATGGCTAACTTTCACAGTGCAGGAAGACGCTCTGCAGGCTACTGAAGAGAAAAGCCATCAGTGGTATTACCTAATAGCAGACCCTATATACTTACTACAAGACGGACCTACCAGGCAAGGTATGCTTACTGGTACAATAGAGACATGACTCTTAGGAGGGTAGTCAACCAACTGTTTTCTGATTGAATCCCAAGAAGGCCCAATCTACAGAAGGGATTTCATCCCTGGTCAAAAGCCCATGGCCGGAGCAGGAGTTATAAGCCTTATGAGAGAAACCTCCTACTGCTTTTATTTTCTTTTTTTTTTCTTTTTCTTTTTTTTTTTTTTCTAAATAGACATGTTGCTGTATTGCCATCTAAATGTTCATATGTATACCCATAGACTAGTGACACCCTTAGCCTTAGGCAGAGAAACTTCTGTTTGCATTGACAACAAGTACTGGAAATAAGTGACTGTGCTGGGCCCTAAATTTGACGTCCATATCAATTCTCTGATGGCTCATGGAATGTCACATAAGAGGGGACAGAAAGAATGTAAGACACAGCGTGTAGAGGGGAGTGCTGTCTTCTGGATATGACATGATTTCACATGAATTGACAGTAGCTATAGTTATCTACATAAAACCAACACAAGATCAAATGAGACAACATTCCAGCACAATTGGGGAGGGTCTCATGAGGCTCTATCCCTAGGTGAGAATAGCCCCCAGGGGAGGAGTAATCATTTTTCTATGAAATATGACTACTGCGGCTTGCTCATGCTCTGTTGGGTGACCTCACATCCATGCACATGCAGGAAGAACTAATTGGACTCGGTAAAATGTATTTTTTTTATATATATAAAGAAGAAGATAGGTTAGGTTTTTATCAAGATTGACTGTATATGCATGTATGAAATTGTCAAAGGATAAATAAAAATATTTTAAAACATTATGATTCACTAGTTTCATTTCTATATTAAACCATGATATAAATCATAAGGTGTATGTGTGTGTTTGTGTAAGATAGATGATAGGTAGGTGGTAGACTAATAGCTCTTCCTAGGCCCACCCACCCAACTAAAAAACTAATAGCTTGGCAAACGGTATTGCATTGCATGATGGGTGATAGGCAGAGTAAAGAGACTTCAGTGTGTTCTTTGGTCTATTTCCAGTAAAAATAGGAAGCAATGAACTTGCTCCAGATTCAGATTCCAGAACTTTCAGAGGCTATAGATAGTGGTGATCTGTCTGTGAGGCCTCCATGTGTATCATTTCTCAGAAGCCAGCCAGCAGAGCAGGCCATCGGCCAGGATATGGTTAGCACATTTATGTTGGCTGGTTTGTCAGCCAGGTACCATAGCTTTTTCTAAGCTCAAGCTTCCAAACCATGGGAACATAAAACCACAGTGCTGGCCAAGATAGTGCTAAGAGACTCTTCTGTGTATGCCATGGGAGTGGCTCTGCAGAAAGCTGTAACTGGAAGTTAAAAGCAATATAATCTTTTCTGACCAGATATACCTCTCCTCCAGCTGTTTTGGGTTCAGTCTGTAGATAGAAACAGAGTAAATACTGAACATGAGGCTTTTTTGATATTTGTTCAGAAATACCTCAGACAAGTTTCTACCCAATTCATTTGGGGTCCCAACTGGTGAATAAAATATACATCAAAGTAACTCTAAAAGTCTAATTTTCTTCTTGAAAATTCTTAATTTCTCAACATTTATTTAAAATGGTTATTTTAGGTCATCATTCATCAGACCATATCTGATTAAGAAGAGTAAAAAAAAAAAAAAAAAAAAAAAAAAAAGAATGTTCTAGTTGTACTAAAAATATAATTTCATAATGTATACTCAGTATATGGTTCAGTGGCATGTACCAGACCTGTGTTCTTACTAAAAATTGCTTTTTCCCCCCAAAGGGGCAATGTAGATAAGAAGAAATATTGCTGGGCATAAATTGCATATGCCTGTAATCCGACTGGAGGATCAAGAGTTCTGCTTCATCTATAGCTACCTAGAAAATCTGAGGTCAGCCTGGGCTACATCAGACCCTGTAAGAAAGACAGGAGGGGCCAGAGAGAGAAAGAGGAGATGAGAAAAGAAGGGAAGAAGGAAAAGAATTATTTTCAAGCATGGGCTTCAGCACTACACCAAAGGAAGGAAATAGACTGTTAGGACCTACAGCATCCTGCCTTCTGCCTAGATACTAAATAAAGCCCATGAAAGGAGAATCCAAGCAGACCACGGGATCTTTGGAAAGAGACAATGTTATTTGGAGAAACTGAGGCAGTTTCAACATGCAAGGCAGAGAACCAGAAACAAGAGAATTACATTAGAAAAGAGCTCTAGAAATCTGCATAGGTGGCCCCTGGAGCCTGTGGCCGAATGTCTACTGTATCTGTGTGGTAAGACACTATGAGCCAGGCAACAAATAACTATACATGAAAAATTGACCAAGGGGCTGTGGGCTGAATAATTCCAAGAATGCTGACAGGTCTGGGAGTCATCCAAATCCTAACCAACAGTGGTAAAGACATTGTATTGAATAATCAGAGCATTCAGGAGACACCCCAGAAGTATTAAGGCTAGGCTAGGCTACATTGAGGTAGGCTGTAGGCCAGTACTAAAAACCAGCCTCAAAGAGACCAAGCCAATCTACACGTAACTTAACTGTCAGACAAAATTCAACTGACTAGCAGAAAATTCCAAAAAGTATACTCCCTGTCACGTATCGTATCTGAAAAAGAAAGTAATCAATTAAAAAATAGAACAGTAAAATGGGACCTACCCGGCCAGGGAGAAGGTCAGTCAATAGAAATACACACAAAAACTACAAAGATTCATAAGTACTTTAAGAATGATATTATACATATCTAAGAACTTTAAAACACAGATAGTAGAAAGGAAGACGCTGGAGGTATACAACAGATGTAGAAACAAGATGAAGTAGTACCTGAAGGGCTTTTTTTTTTTTTCAAAATTTAATAAAAATGGGGAAAAATGTGTGAGAACACTGCTCATGAAGTATAAATATAAAGGGAAATATCAGGACCCACCGTATTAAAATTGCTTCAACCTAGAAACACAACAATGAAGTGGTGGGCAGGGGGTGTATAATGCAAAGAAGCAAAGGTAAGAAAACCATTAGCAGCACAGCAGAAACAGAACACATTCCCAATGACAGCTGCAGACCCAAATGACAGAGCACCGAAGGAAAGGATAGGAACCGTAAGTGTCCACAGGTGTCAAAATAATTTTAAACAGATACAAAATAAAGACAAAAGTTGAGAGAATTTATGATGAACGAACCTCTATGCAATATAGGGAGGGGTTTTTCAGCCCCAAAGAAACATTAACTGGTAGAGCCTCAGATCTACGAAAGTAATGAAGAAGTCCAAGAATGGTAAGCATGTGAACTGATACTAAAGGAATTTTTTTTTTAAATACATTTCTCGTTTTCTGGACCATCTTTCTGGGGCTACTGGAGAAAAAAAAAATTAGTAAGAATATGGGTAAACAATATTAGCCGAAGTTGGAGGTGCATCTGAAACATAGGCGTCTCTCTTTCTCTGTGGAGGTTCTGATACATATCTTAAGAGGTGGCACTAGACCAGGCACTGGCCCAAACACACTCCAAAAAGTAGGTCCAGCACAAAACACATCAATCTTGTTTCGTTGGCATGTTAACGGAGCAGGCTGAGTTCCAGAGGGGCCTACTCTGGTAGGAATAAGCCCTTCTGCGGCAGAAAATGGGCAAATTGCCTTTCCCCTGATCAAAAGCCATCCAAAAAATCCAACCACAGGACACACACACACACACACACACACACACACACACACACACACACACACACACACACACACCTTTCTAGTTCACTAGTCAGGAAAAGAATACAAATAAAAAACTTAAGTGTGTGTCTGTGTTTAGTTTAAAGTGGGTGTTTATTTTCCAGTTTCCATAGGAAATAATTGAGCTAGTATTATCTTCCAAAAGTAAATACTTCTACGCAAACCTCCCTGAAAACGATTTTCAGGCCAAGATTCCTGCTTCAGCCTCCTCGTGCCCTCACACCCACAGGTTCTCACGTTGTGGTCCACAGCAGCAGAGCATTAACAGAGAGGCTTGGTCTTGCTCCTTCCCCCAACTTCCTGAGATCCCTTTGCTTATCTTCTGTCCCACTCTGGCCAGATCCTAGAGAGATAAAAATCAAATGGGAAACCAGAAATATGAGAAGTCCCGGAGGGTTGGCCCTCACAGCTCCCCTTGACCCTGAGCACTATTTAAAGCCTAACTGGATCTTTTCTGGAAAGTCCATGAACCAAGAATGCTGAAGCTCTATTCTGTTGTATTTCTGTGGGGCCCTGTGAGGTTTGTGTTACTGGGGCTCTTGGTAGTAATTTCCCAAATGTTGTTTACTGGGTTTTTCCCCACTGACCCTGGTAAGTTTTCCCTTTCGCAAAACCACGACCTTTTAACATCATCGACCTAATCCTGGAAGAGTCGGACATTCAGAGTGTGAAAGTAATGATTGCTACATGTTTTTGGTTTTGGTTTTCGTCATGAAAGCCTTCACTTTCTAAGCACTATCCTTTTTGGAACTTCAGTAAACTCTTAACATTGTTTTTTTTTAAGGGAGCAGATCTAGAGACTTCTCTCGTGTCCAAATCTCCAGCACATGGATGTTTATACAGGCCGCTGACTTTGAGCCAAGAGGCCTGAACTTCCTTTGCTTGCCACTCTAACCGCATTTTGACCTGGATAAATGCATATAAATGGAGACAAATATGGCCAGCTATAGACCCATACTTGTAAAAAATATTAGAATATTTAAGATAAGATGAAAAGCAAATCTGAAAAGAACCCAGCTTCCTGTTCTTCACAGGAAGTAAGTCGTGGATGTTAAGGGTCAGGTGTTGAAATCATGAAGCTAATTAGAGAAAGGTTAGCAAGCATTTTTGCCATTATGTTTCTGAGTTTTCTCAGTGCATTTACTAGAGATGAATTCTAAAACCATGATAAATCTTCAAGCTCAACCAAAATGTCTAACAAAGACAAAACCAATTAATGAAACAATTATCTGTCTATTCAGTAAAACACAAGGCAAGCATTCTAATTATGACTACAAAATTACATTGTACCTGCCATTCACCAAAGCATCCTAAGTTTTTAGGATGCTCTGTCTCATTATCTTGGTTCAAGGTCCTATTCAGGAAGTATTCCTATAACCCCCCTAGATAGTTAAACATCCACAAATATTCATTCAGCAAGTTTCTAGCATATCGATACCAGAATATTAATAATATTCTCTTGTTGTTGCTGGGTCTCCTCTATTATGTAGCTCTGACTAACCAGGAACTCAAAAATATAAGCCAGGCTGGCATCAAACTCACAGAGAATCATCTATCTGTGGCTCCCAAAGGCTGGGATTAAAGGTGTACACCACCATAGTCAGCAATATTCTTAATATAACAGTCTCCATAATTTGTAATTTACTAACAACTCTTGGCTTGCCGTCCCAACTCTGCCACTGGATGTGACTCTGGAACAACAGTTGATTTCTCTATTATTTGTGGAGAGCACTTTTCTCTCTGTGGACTACTGTGCAGATAGAATAAGATGTCACATTCAAAGGGCCTGGCACAGAGCTTAGGCCTCGTGGGCAGGTACTGGTTTTGTTTTTCATTTTCCTTCAACATAAAGCCATAATGTGTCAGCCCACGTTCACCTATTCACAAATGCACAAAATCAGATGTGATTTACACACGCCTATGGCATATTGTTTCTCTTCTTTAGGTATTTCTAATCCATGGCAGAAATTATAAGGTCTCCTTTTCCAAGGTGTAATTTCAACCGAGAACTTTTGTGTTTTAGTTGACTTCCTTAGTCTCCATTAGCTATTTCACAGCATGACACAAAGAAGCAGAGCTATTCATCAAAAGCTGATTAACTACTTGCCAGTGGCCACAATGATATCCCCATTTGAAAGGCAAGAGAGACTTGGGATGGTGGAATAACTTGGACTGGATCCCAACTGAGTAAATGGCAGAACCAGGACTATTTGGCCACGTTCAAGTCTAAAGGCCACGCGCTTTCTATTCTCTTCAGGCACCGAGCTTGGTTTCTTACCACAATGTCATGAACTATGGTTACAAGAAATTGAGACGACTGTTTACTATCTATCATGGCTAGATTTTAAATCAAGCCCGAGGATATAAAACTCATGACCTCTAAGTCTTAAATAAAATCCCACTTGAATGAAAACAAAACGATGGAAAATGCCTTAGCAATAATATTTGAAAAATCCCCAGAATGTAAGATTCCAGCTTGCTTTCCTTGGTGGAATGTCCCTGCACAGAGACGGACGGAGGTCTGTGGGTATCAGACTGGTCAGTTTCTCCATAGTAGGGTTCATGAGTCTAAAAGATGTGCCTTCTCTCCTCCTAGTCACCAACGATAGTTTTATCTAACATAATTATCCCATGACAGAGTTTATAAACCTTCTTCCTGGCTAGATGACAGATCCAGTCTTGGCTTATTTTTAAATGGAAGAACCAAATTTGTTTCTATCTCTTCAGTCAAAGATTTGTATAAGGCAGAGGAAACTGCTCTGGTTGTGCCTTTTCTAATCTCGTGTTGTTCTTGCCACAGACACTTTCCCAAAGACTCATTCACCAAGGCCAAGCTCCAGATGGGTGGCCTTTTCTCTGTGGTAGGATAACCAGCCTCTGCCTAGTAACAAGCATTTAGTACTTAATCCACCATATACCCGGCACAGCACCTCTCATACAGTGGCCCTGCCATAAAAGAGTGTTCAGTGAAGAAGTGAATGGAATCTGTGCCTAAGACAGCAAGGGCTCAAATACATTTCTTCTTGATTGCTTATACCAAGCCTGCTACTGCTTGGCACCTCTCAATCTGAGAGTCAAATGCAGTCTCTGCTTTCCATGTGACATGGTACCTGTCTACTCCACAGGTCCTCGGAGGATCAAATTGGTGAAATGGCCAGAAACTGACAAGTCAACACTAGCTCCCCCCACACCCTTGAAAATGGGACAGAAAATGTTTCAGACTTTATTCTCACCCACAGTCCAATCACATAGGGAGCTTAAAAAAAAATAACTTTACATCTCATTCAAGTTAAATCTGAATTTCTAGGGTTTAGAATGGAGCATGTCATTTAAATAGCTCCCTAGTGATTTGAAAATATGGCCAAAGTTAAATGGTATGAGGCTGGGGCATGCCAAGTGCACATACAAAGCAAGAGGAAGCACATTGCTCTCCTAAAAGGAGAGTGTGAGAAGCAGAAAGCTCACGCTGAATAAACAAATTCTGTTTTCCAATCATGCTGCCCTTCCCAGCCCTGGCGTCCTCACTAGGCTCTACTTCCCCTTCCCTGTCTTTAGAGTCCTTTAGGGTAGGTCTCTTCATTGGTGGAACCTGCCCCAAGTGTCCTACACTTTTAATACAGACCATGCTATTTAGCAAACAAACATCCCAGCCCCAATCTCCACAATCTTCACCCTCCTAACTGGTCCTTAAAACTGGAGATTCCAAGCAGTAGGTCCTAAAGAGCATCAATGGATTGTCCACAAGTCCATGTGGAAACTGGGAACAGAGTAGCCAGAGATTCAAACATTAGAGTTGTTCCATCCTTCATGAGAATCACTGGATACAAAACACAAAACAAAAACATGTCTCTTGGACCTGACATGGCATAGAAAATATATCCAGAACACAAACCCACATTCAAGTGCATGGTTTAGCAAGGAAGGTAGGAATGACCCTGACCTAGTTTGCTTCCTAGAGCTGTGAGGAAACCCTGACCAAAACCAACTTAGAGGAAATATTTGTTTAATTCACCCACTTTACAGTCCATCTTTGAGGAATGTCAGGGCAAGAACTCATGAAGGACATTCTTCAATGGCTCATTCAATTAGCTTCCTTATACAGCACAGATCCACCTGCCTGGGAAATGGCACCCCCACACCCAACATAGTAGACTGGGCTCTTCTATATTAATTAACAATCAAAATAATCCCTCACCAATGTTCTCAGAAAACAACCAAATAAAGACAATTTCTCAATTGAGAATGCTTCCCTTTTTTTTTTTTTCCAGATAATTCTAGGCTGTGTACAGTTGACAAATGATAAGAAGGACAGACCCTTAGGTGACAGCCTAATTACCAAACACTGAATGTTTATGTTCCTCTTAAAGTCATATGCTGAAAACCAATCACTCTGTGTTAGATTTGGACAAGAGGCCTCTGAAGAAGAAATTAAGCACAAGGATGGGGTTTTGTTCAGATAAAAGTAGTAACCATCAAGCTCACCTGTTGGCTACACCCCTAGCCATTCAAGGACATAGCAGGAAGGCAGCCAGAAAAAATGGGAAGGAGGCCTCCACCAGGAATCAGTGCTGGGGGGTTTAATGTGGAACTTCTGACACCCAGAACGGGGGGGGGGGGGGGGGGGGTAATTGTTTAAGTCTTCAGTATCACATATTTTGTTCCAACAGCCCATGGAGATTCACACACAAATCTGAAACAAAACACAATACCCGAAACTCTCAGTGACTTCATCAATGAAAAGATGATAAACCCCACCTCTTCACAAATATCAAATGAGGCGACATGTGTGTTCGTTTTGGGTTTTGCTGATGTTGTTTGAGGTGTTTGGTTTGTCTCTCTTGTCTCACCAAGTAGCTGGCCTTGAACTCCCTCAGTAGAACAGGCTCAAACTCACAGATAGCTACATATCTCTGCCTCTCCAGTACTAAGGATTAAAAGTGTGTGTCACCATGCCTGGTCAAGAAAATGTATGTTTTAAGAGCTTTTGAAAATGGCAGAGCAATTCATCCCTTATCAGTCTCCTCTATGCTATCATATTTTCCCCTTATATGAATCAATCATTTACAACACTGTATTTAAATTGAATTGCTTACATCTCTCTCTATTGTTAGACTCCAAAATTTTTGTGGCCAAGGGCTAAAGGTCATTTATTCATTTTTATACCCCTGATGCCAAAGCACACTGTTACTGACCAGGAAAAGTATCATACAAGAATCCTCAGATGGCATTAAATACCCTTTTCTGTGTCTTCTAACACTCTGAACCCCTTCCATCACTTAGCATGAGGTTCTCCTAGTTTTTCTAACCTGCTGGGATATAGACCCACAGATGGTAGAGATATATATTATCTTCACTGTATCCCTACTGACTGTTTCAATGCCTAACACCTAATAGGAATTCTGTAAAAACTTATAAAAGGTAGACAACGATTAATTTCCTAGGGAATTCGCATTGTTGAATTTCACTGTTCACAGCTGCCCTACATTTAGCCCACCATCTCCAGTGGAACAAGCTGAACACAACTTATCCCACTGGGTCAGTTTTTTACAAGGCTCCTAAAAGGTCCCAGCTCATGCGGCTCTTTTATTCTATCACAACCAGAAAAGTATCTGAATGTACCATTTCATTGTACAAATCAATATCATCCCCCAGAGAAGCAAGACTAGTCATTTATACTAGTAGCTGTTGCTATGCAACCACCCTCCAAGGCTTGGTTAGATCCAGGACTAAAGCAGTGATTTTTCCCATATGGGAAGAACAATAAATTCTAAGGGGGAAAATCCACCATTTCGCAGTTACTCTGTCTTCTTGCAAAAAAGAAACTTAATCATATCACAAAATGATATGCATGTAAAGTATTTGCACAAATAAATGTGCATATTTAGCTACGGGAGCTTTAAAGACTAATTTATAAACATGTATAAGCTATATAATTTTATATACACTATCTAATTGATATATATTATTTATGGTTATTAGAGAGTAAATACATTTTTTTTCATTACAAAAACGTTCCATAATTTGATTTTCTTTGTTCATGGTGGTTCTGGGGATAAACTCAAGACCAAAAGGCTCAAAGTACACAAGCATTCTTATTTTGTCATATTCCACTTCCTTTCACAAAACAAACTTTTAAAGTACATTGCTATTTTCTGGATGCAAAAGAAAGCCTCAGAAATAAGATAAATCTGAAAAGAAAAGATAAAGCTATAATCAAGTGGCCTATATAAACCACAGTTAACTTTTGCTGTGTGGTCTTCCAGATGATGTTTGTATATAAGGGCATTCATATGTCTAAACACCAAAGTAGGAACATGTTCATAGTTTGAACGCTCCTTTACTTTGAAATTTCACAGCATTCCATGGATGTCTTTCTGGATCAACACATGTTATCATTTTTAACACTACATGACATGTCCTGTTTAAATATGTCATGTATTTTCTTTCTTGTGGTATTTCCCTTTTTTTGCCATGATAAATAGTTGTGAAAACATTATAATGCATATTTTTCTAACTTTATCTAATATTTAACAGGATTTATTTTATGGACCAGATCAAAGACTGTACACTTTTTTGAATTAAGCAATTTAGAACACATAGAAGTTTTTTAAGCTAACAGTATGTATTCATCCCCCACAAAGACTTTTAGATATCACAAGTTTACTGAATTTTTAACATAACTTAAAATTGTTTTAAAATAGTAACCAAGGGCTTTATGAGGATCCAGCATGATAAGATAACTTTTGTTTTCCCTTCATTTTTCTGTATAACAATATAGCTTACATCCTCCAGTCTGGGCATATCTATGGTATTACTCATTCCCACCATAATACTTCCCCACTCCTCTGCTACTTGGGTGTTTCTGTCAAACACAAATGTAGTTGTTGTTGTTGCTTTTAACTTCTTGGGGGCTCATCACCTTGCTCCCAAATAATTACAATGGAAAACTTACTCTTGCTTATAAATGCCCAGCCTTAGCTTGGCTTGTTTCTAGCCAGTTTTTCTTAAATTATCCCATCTATCTTTTGCCTGTAAGCTTTTACCTTTCTCTATTCTATATGCCTTTCTTTACTTTTTATTCCATAGCTGGCTGGCTGGCTGGGTGGGTGGCTGTGTGGCTGGGTGGCTGGGTGGCTGGCTGGGTGGCTGTGTGGCTGTGTGGCTGTGTGGCTGGGTGGCTGGCTGGGTGGCTGTGTGGCTGGGTGGCTGGCTGGCTGGCTGGGTGGGTGGCTGGGTGGCTGTGTGGCTGGGTGGCTGGCTGGGTGGCTGTGTGGCTGGGTGGCTGTGTGGCTGGGTGGCTGGCTGGCTGGGTGGCTGGCTGGCTGGATGACTGGTTGGGTGGCTGGGTGGCTGGATGGCTTGGTGGCTGGGTGGCTGGCTGGGTGGGTGGCTGGCTGAATGGCTGAATGGCTGGGTGGCTGGCTGGCTGGTTGGGTGGCTGGCTGGCTGACTGGTTGGGTGGCTGGGTGGCTGGATGGCTTGGTGGCTGGGTGGCTGGCTGGGTGACTGGGTAGCTGGGTGGCTGGCTGGCTGGCTGGCTGGCTGGCTGGCTGGCTGGGTGACTGGGTGACTGGATGTCTTGGTGGCTGGGTGGCTGGCTGGGTGACTGAGTGGCTTGGTGGCTGGCCCCTGTGTCCTCTCTCCTTTTCTGTTTTTCCTCTTTCTCCTTCCTAAGTCTATATTTCTTCTCCAATTTATTCACTCTGTCTGGCAGTCCTGAATATCCCTTCTCCTGCCTTGCCATTGGCTGTTCAGATCTTTATTAGACCAATTAGGTGTTTTAGGCTGGCACAGTAACACAGTTTCACAGAGTTAAACAAATGCAACATAAAAGATACAACACATCTTTGCATCATTAAACAAACATTCCACAGCATAAAAGAATGTACCGCATCTTTAACTAATATTTCACAGCACACAAGAGGTGCTGACCAACTTCCTTGTGGGGACGAATAAATTCTGCCTATTGTCATTGGGGTGGTTATCAATGTGTTTCCACAATCCCAGCCTATGCCTTAGTACTGAGATGTTACTCAGTTGGGTTTTCTCATAGACACACAGTAGGTTTTTAAATTTCACCTACAGTGAGTAGACCATTGTGACTAGTGGTTAGTACACTTTCCCTGAAGATGTGGAAGCCCAAGAAACAACTGTAACAACCTAGAAGGTTCGGAAAAAGAGTCTGGACACTCTGACTGGAAAAGAGCCCCTACCTGGTTCAGCTCTTGGCTTGCTTTATAATTTCAGATATAAAATTCCTCCACGGTTCTTTTCCAGTCTCTCCCCTTCAAAGTGGGGATAAACCCTACACTGCTCAGAGTTGGTATAAAAGTAGACAGAATACGAGATGCAGCTGTGCTTCGACACGGCTCCTAATTGTGATAACGGAAGATGTTATCTTGAACATGTGCAGCCCATCTTTCAGCAACCCTTGGTGCCTCAGTCACGGGTGGGATCAAATAGGGATAAAGAAGGAAAGAGAAGGAAAATTGGCTCAAGGTGCGTTATTAGTTGGATAAAGTGGGGAAGCCTAGGCTGCCCAAGTGCTGGAGCTGGTTCCTGGTCATGTTATTCTATGCTTTTAAACTCCCACACACACTCGATCGGTTGCCAAAACACATAAACCTCTTTGAATTACACTCCTTCTCTTACAGGAGCAATTGCCTACAGTTGGATGTGATTTTCCTTTGTTTGTTTTAATTTATAGATGACCAGGAATGCTGGCCTGCCTCCTTTTATTTAAATGCCCACTGTTCTTCTATTAGGGTTGCTCACTCTTCTGGGGTCTTATTTTTCTGGTGTATTTCCCCCTCCAAGAATAGTTGCGGTTAGAGACCGCTCCAAGCACAGCCCCAGATCGTTGGGCTCATTAAAGACATTCGGTAACCCTCAGACCGTAGCAATAAATCACTGGACCAGGAGGGGTGAGTGGGGTGTGGAGGGGCAGCTGGAGAGCCTTCAGTTGGCTTCAGACGGGCTTCATGGGTCGCCTTCCAGGATGACAGCCCCTATTAAAGAGAAAGGGTTGAGACTTGCAAAGGGAAGGTAACAAGACTCATCTGTCAGATAGCACCTGTTATGCTGCAAACCTTGCTGGGGGGGGGGGGGAAGGAACCGTGCTCAAAGAGAAGCATGCCTCCTCAGAGCGTGCCACCTAAAAACCCCTGTAAATGGCTTCTCTGGAGCTCCCCTCCCAAACAGAAGGGAGGTATTGACTGAAGTCAGTTTATGACTACACCTCAGCGCTACGCAGAACAACAGAGTGAACTCTGTGTGTGTGTGTGTGTGTGTGTGTGTGTGTGTGTGTGTGTGTGTGTGTGTGTGTGCTTTCCTGACTTCGCTATCAGTAGAAGGTGATATGTCTAAAACTGGCATTTCCCCAAACAGAAAGAGCGCATGAGAAAGACAAATTGACTACTCACTCCTCTTGGAAAGTCCCAGCACAAATTAGTGCCCTTAATTCCTGTGACCAAAAATGTGTTGATCTAAAATACAGCATTTCTCTTGGGCTGGAGAGATGACTCCGTGGTTAAGAGCACTGACTGCTCTTCCAGAAGACCCAGGTTCAAGTCCCAGCACCCACATGGCAGCTCACAACTGTCTGTAACTCCAGTTCCAGGGGATCCGACATCCTCACACAGACATTCATGCAGGCAAATCACCAATGCACATAAAATTAAAAAATAAATGAAACATTTTTTTTTTTTAAATTTTAAGATATAGCATTTCGCAACTTCATTTGGCCACTGTTGTTGATATTTAAATGTAACACCTATTAAGTAACGTGGGGCAGAAAGGCCTGCCTTCTGGAGAGAAAAGTGCATTGAGCCTTTTTGGTTCTGTTTGATCTGGAGAAAAAGACAAATTCACTTCCAAAGAAAATCTCCTCGTTCTGACTCCTAACAAGAATATGGCTTATATCCCGTGAACTTAATCCCTGGGTCAGGAATTGGTGTCACTTAGCCAACCTATTTCCTTGTCCCATGGCCACATTCCACTGCCTCTCAACTTTCTCCTACCATATCTTCTGAGGGAAGGCTAGCCAATAGCTTAACATGGACTCGTGGCACACAGCAAAAGAATTAAAATGGAAGCCAGCCAAAGAAATCTGTGAAGCAGATGATAATGTCAAATATACATTCAGCGAATTTTTCTGTGATTCTTAAATGGAAAGAAAGATTTCTCCACGTTCAAACCTTCTGTTCATAATTTTTAACAAATGAGCTTCTTGGAAGAAGCACATTTAAAAATGGGAGGGGGAAAGATCTGTATATAGGGAAAAAATTAAGTTTTAATTGCATATCCCAAAGAAAAAGTGTCAGGCAACTTGTAAGACCCAATGGAGGAATACCCCTAAGTCTATCAGTGGGAAATTATTCACAGTGTATCGCTGAGTGATGTAGCAAATTGCAGAACAATTTAAGCATTTTTGTGAACGAAGTAGACTCAGTGTTTGTTGGAAGGATAAACAAGCATAGAAGGAGAATGTAAGAATGTGGACCAAAGAGGCTGGAGAGATGGCTCAGCAAAAAGAACACTAGCTACTCTTCCAGGAGACACTGGTTCAATTTCCAACACACACACATGCTGACTCACAACCATCTGGAACATTTCAGTTCCAGGGGATCCAGTGCCCTCTTCTGACATCCGCAGACACCAGGCATGCGTGTGATGAACAGATATGCAAGAAAAACACCCATACAAATAAAATAATAAACATTTTTAAAGATTTAAAGAATCCAATTGACAAATCTTTCTTTTTCCTTCTTTTTGTCACATCTAATGGTTCTCAAGCAAAAGAGATATTTACCAAACATAACTTTCTCATGTCTATATATGAGTGGTATGTGTGCTGTGTATGTGTTCACATATGTGTGAACAGGGGAGTATGTGCAAGTGCTCATGTGTGTATGTGCTTTCAAGAGTGTGGGCCAGGAGTTGATGTCAGAAACTTTCTTTGATTGCTCTTCCACATTATACTTTCGGAGAGGAGCCTCTCAGTCAAACCCAGGCCTCATCAACCCAGCCAGTCTTCCTAGGCAACTTGCTCTACAGGTCCTCTCTCCCATTCTCCTGCATGTGTCCATCCTCGAACACTGTGGGCTCCGGGGAACCAAACTGTGGTCTGTTTGCTCCCATGGCAAGCACTTTAACTGCTGAGACATCTCTAAACCTCTATATAGTCAGAGTTCTCTAGAGGAACAGAACTGATGGCATATGTGTGTGTGTGTGTGTGTGTGTGAGAGAGAGAGAGAGAGAGAGAGAGAGAGAGAGAGAGAGAGAGATTTTATTCTATCACAATCTATATATAACAGGTGATGGTCCAGCTAGTTCAACAACAGCTGTCTCCCAAAGGAAAAGCTAAGACTTCCAATAGCTGAGGTCAGAAGTCAGAAGTAAGTTCTAATAGCAGCAAAGGAATACCTCCTCCACAGCAGGAAGATAAACTTTCCAGGGAGAGTGGACGCATCAAGCAAAGAGCAAACACTCCTTTATTCCAGGTCCTTTTCTGTGGGCTGCCACCAGAAGGTGCAATCCAGGTTTAGGGTGGGTGTTCCCACCTGAAATGATCCAGTCCTGAAAATCGTTAACATTCATGCCCTATTGCTTGGGGTTTTGTTCATTCTAGAAATAGTCACGTTGACATTGAGATGAGCCATCACAGCTCCCCAAACTAATATTTTTTCAAACATTCCAGTCTACTACCCATGTTATTTGTGTAAAACTATCTAAAAGATGGTGGAAGCAGTTTTCCTCATAATCAAGATAAATCATGACCGCAGACTGTGTGGACCACTAGTTGGGAAGGGAGAGACAGTGGTCTCCATGTCTCTTAGCATAACATATACACAGTAATACACAATAATTTGTCATACACAAGATAGACAACAAAGGGCCAACAGCAAGTCATGATTCGAAATACTTAAGATAACTTGCAGACTCTAATCCCAAATTAAAAACATACAGTAAGTTCCCTTGTCTTCATACCAATTAGCACACCTCCATGGCTTTTATCTCTACTTATTCAGACTTCTTTCAGAAGAACGTCATTTCTTAGCCATCCCAGAGAATTTCCTGGACTGTATGTGATCCAAGTGTCTACTGCATGCTAGACCTTTGGAATGACTTCCTTAATAAAAAGATGGGAAATTGTCACATCTACGTGACTGGGAGTCAATGTGACTGGGGGACCCAGAGAATGAAGAAAGGACAGATGTACAGAAAAGCCGGGATCAGATGATATGTGCTCATTTGGATGGAACAGTGCTGGCTACATGACAACCCAGAACCTCAACTTGTTGTGGGGGATGGAGTGGATAGCTAGTCTCAGTAGAAGGTCTCTGTTATGGAAAAAGACTTAGGTTGCAGTCATAGGGGTGGAGGAAGCTGTGGTTGCTAGTTTTGGCACACACTGTCAACATTCACACTCAGACCAGAGGAAGAATTTTCCATCTCTCCAAACCTCATGCAGGGAAGACTTCTTTTTGCCACTCTTGCTGGGTCTGAAACAGCAGTGTTCTTGACATGGTTGGGTTCATGTCAACAATACATATTGCCTCGGGGCTTCCTTGGTTTCCCACAGAAGGTCACATACATGATATTGGCCTCTACTGTCCTGTTCTGCTGAACACCTTCCCTTCATCACCCACAACCATTATTCCCCCAAGCCTTGAAGTCACCCAATTTATCCACTTCACCCTCTCCCTACTACAACCACTGGCCATTTGCAAAACATCTGCCCCTTCCTTCCCTACTTCTTACCCCACAGCAGAGGCAAAGTTCCTCTGATTCTCCCATCTGTGTCACGGTCCCCTTTGCCATTGAGTAGATGGAGTTAGAGGGCATCAGGGACCAAGGGCTTAGGGGGAAAAGCCTTGTGGTGACACAAGAGGACTTGGAAAGTGAAGTCTTATCTATGTTAAGAAGGATAGGCTCACATCATATCTGAATTCTAATATCATGCCCAACTGCTCAACAAGGCCCAACATGCCAAAATTCTTCACACAAAATAATTTCCAAATCAGATTTTGCTCATGGTATTTTTCTTCAGACCCCCCACAAAGTATCTCAGAAGGCTCAATACATAACAAAATTCCCAAAAAAACTAGACTGCATTCACATGTTTTCCCCACAAGACCCTTAGACTCCAAACAAACCAAAAGTATCGTTAAATCTTGATCTCTGAAGGTGTACAAACACACTCGGTTTCCTATGGACACAGACATAGAGGAAAGTGTTCCTAATTCTGACCTCATCTCAGCCCTAACAGAGACAAAAATTCCTGAAACAAAGTCCAAGTAAGATTTTTGGCCAAAATTTCCACTGAAGATTAGGAGAAGCCTTAGTAATCTCCTCTAGTACACATATATGCCACACACCCGCAAGTTGGAAGAAAACAGGCTCATGGTCACTCTAGCCAGCCAGAAATCCATCCTACGTAAGCTGATTCCTCAAACCTCTGAGTTCTAATCCAGTCAAATGGGAGGCCAAACCCTAATGCTGAAATCGAAAAACAGTGACTGCATAATGCGCATCATAGAAACGGTTGACCAACCTAGATCTAAGCTCTAATCTGGGTTTGCTTTTTCACCCTTTTCTTTTACAAATGCGACTCGCTTTATTCCTTTCTAGCCTCCACACTGCATAGGTCAATTAACAGGGGCTCAAAGAAACAACTCGAGGACCTGGAGGAATGGCTGGCTCAGTGGGGAAAGCGCTTGCAGTGCCAACAGGAGGATTGGAGTTTGGATTCCGTGCATTCATGTAAAAACGTGGGGTGCCACATGCACCTGTTATCCCAAATTTGGGAGGGCAGAGTCAGAAGGTTCCTTGAGACTTTGTCATCAATGAGTCTATCTAATCAGTAAATTGCAGATTCAATGTGAGGTTCATTCTCAAAAATAAGATATAGAATGATAGAGGAAGGTATGTAACATCGACCTCTAGCTTCTCTGCCTGCATGTGTAGGCATGTGCACCAGTTCACACATCTATAACACACATACACAGAGTATTTTCACATTGAACATGGGTTTAGTGGTTGATACTATCAACAGGATAGGTCTAGAATCACCTAGAAGACAAACCTCTGGGCGTGTCTGTGAGGATTATTAATACAGATTAATTGATATGAGAAGAGTCATCCTAAATTTGGACAAGACCATTTTATGAACTGGGGGGTTCTGGAATAGATAAAACAGAAGAAGGAGAAGGAAGGAGGAGGAGGAGGAGGAGGGAGAAGCCAAGTAACATCATTCATCACTTTCTGCTTCCTGACTACAGAGGTAATGTGGCCTGATGCCTCAAATTTCTACCACCAAGACTTCATCACTGTGGTGGTTTGGATAAAAATGGTCCCCCCCACACAAAGGCTCATAGGGAGTGACACTATTGGAAACTGTGACCCTGTTGGAGGAAGTGTGTCACTCAGGCTGGGCTTTGAAGTCTCCGATGTTCCAGCCAGGCCCTTGAGCATCGGCGTTCTCTTCCTGCTGTCTGTCAATTCAGATGTAGAACTTTCAGCTCCTTCTCCAGCACCATATCTGCCTTCATGCTGCCATGCTTTCCACCATGATAATGGACTAAACCTCTGAACTGTAAGCCAGCTCCAATTAAATGTTTTCTTTATAAGAGTTGCATAGGGTCGTGGTATCTCATCACAACAATAGAAACCCTCACTAAGACAATAACCTTTCTGGAGTATGCTCTGAAACAGCAAGGTAAGCCAACGCCCCCCCCCCCCCCCCCATTCCTTGGGTTGCTTCTGGAGATATTTACTGCAGCCAGGAAAAAAGTAAGGAAAGACAACAGTCCAGCCAGGGTTCTAATGGAACTAGTTTGACCTCACAGCTACGTTTTCCCACTACTAATTTTTTCTGGAAGCCAGAGAAGGCTGAGTAGAAGAAAGCTCTGGCATTTAAACAAAAATTAGTTACTTAGGAAATGAGTTTCCAGAAACCTAGATTGAGGGGGTTGGTGGGAGAGGTAATCCAGGGGATAAAAGCACTTGCTGCTCTTCCAGAGGACCTGAGCTCAGTTTCCAGCAGCCATATTAGGTCTGTAACTTCAAGTCCATGGGATACAGTCTCTGACATCTGAAGACAGCTGCACTCACATAATCACATTTTTTTTTGCTTAATCAATACTTTATTTTATAAAAATTCAGGCAACCTAAAAATAAATTGAATAAGAAGAAAATTATTCCTCTCTAATCTCATTGTCATCCTTGAACTACTACCTCAGTTTTGAATTGAATTCAGTCCTTCACTACTGCTCCCATTACATTTGGGTCTTAGCAATCATATTTTCAGTTTTCAAAAACACCGTCTTATTCTCTGAATGATTCACAGGACTTAGAAATTACTATAGTTAGAGTTTTATTATAGCAAAGAAGACAGATTAGAGCCATCCCAAGGAAGAGATACATAGGACTAAGTCTGGAAAAGTTCCCAATGTGAGGCTTCTGTCATCCTTGGGGAGGCATTAGCCTCTTAGTAATGAAGAATGACATTTGAAGAGTATTGTCAACCAGGGAATCTCAGACACACTTCAGTGTCCAAGGCTTTTATTGAGGTTTCTTTGCATAGGCATGATTGAATTACTGTCCATGTGATTCAATATCTAGCCCTCTCTCCCAAGGATTGGAATGAGATGGAGGTTGGGTTAGTGTCAGGTGGCTCAAAGCCCAGTTCTCTAGTTGTGATTGGTCTGTTTGGTGTGGTTAGCTCCTATCCTGAATTACCTCATTAGCATACACAGCCAACCCCCATTCTGGTTACCTCATTAACATACATGGTCACAGGTGGCCAGAGGGGTATACATGAGTAATAACAAACATATCTACCACTTGGGAAATTCCTAGCATTTAAAGATTGCCTCACAGTAACTAGTGATGAAATGTAGCCAAACCCTTTATTACACATATAAATTAAATGTTATATCAGTATGTTACAAAAAACGTACACATTAGATTATTTTATTGTAATCTTTAATATTTATACTCTATGAAATCATCTCTATTTAACAAGTAACATAAAATGTTTAATTTATTTTAGACTAACTATAAAACATAAAATACACTCAACAAATGAACTCTTAAATGACATATATTTGAATAGGGCCCAAGTACATACAGTACATTTAACTGAGTGACCTTATGAATTTTTAAAAGCTGTTGCAACTCAGTGTTGAAAATCTTTACACATTATATTTTAAAAATTAAAAAACTGATCCTCAAGATGGCTCAGCAGTTAAGAGCACTGGCTGCTCTTCCAGAGAGGACTCGGGTTCAATGCCCAGCTGTCATGTGGCACCTCACAACTGTCTGTAACCACAGTTCCAGGGGATCTGACACCCTTGCACAGACTCGCATGCAGACAAAACATCAATGTACCTAAAATAAAAAATTAAAACAACAAAATTTTTATTAAAATTTTAATTAATTACTATTGAACTTTTTTGTATTCTAAGAGATATAATAGGGAAGAAGGGTTTTTCCTACTGTTTGGAAACATTTCCCTGCAAATAGTCCATTTCAGGGTCTTAATCTTTATATATCCAAATATGTGAAAAGTTAGTCAGTTATCAATATATTTTAACACTATAATGACAAAACTAATGTTTGAGTTTCTATTATACTGTTGGCAGCGATGCTAACTCATGACTGTACTAAACTGTTTCAACACAGCGTCCCACTGTGCCAGTAGTAAAAGTGTATATAGCTGGAATATTATTTAAAGGGTTATCATACAGACCCATTCGCTTGTTCTTGACAGGTTACATGATCTACCATCTACACTCTGCTGGTGTCTTCTTGTTATTGCTCATAGAGATTTGTTTATCAATCAACTTTGTTTGCATATAATTAGAGTATAGAAATTTGAAGTGTGTTCTTCCTGATACCAGCGAAGTCCACATGAGCCTTCCTGCGCTGCTGTGATATACCTCACTCTGACAATATAGTTTCAAGCTATGTACAATTTTTCGTTCTGGTGGTTTTTCTTTTAGTCATAGGAACTTGGCTTTCTAGCCTTTCTGACTGTTCTTGCCTCTTCATTGCAGCATTTAGCACGATGACATTGCGAACATGCACTTGGCCTTTGCAGTGACCTCAGAGACACTGAGCTGAGGGCACCATCGTTGCTGGTGGAGGGAGACGCTGGGAATTTTAGCTCCAACAATAACCACAAAGACAAACCCACAATCGTGCACACTTAGGGAAACAAATGAGAGAGATTTAAATAAAATTTAAGAGAATGTTTGAAACCTCAATAAACTTGAAAAAAAAAAAAACAGCTGTGAGCTCTCAAGAGGACAAAATTCACTTCATGCCACAAACATCTGTGCTTATTCCATTCCAGTGTCACGGCCGTGAACCCATCAGGTTGATCAGTTTACAGGGTTCAGGAACCTTTCGCTAGTCAAATATTTTTGTTTTACAATTGCTTTATAAAACGAGGCAAATAAATTTCTCATGAAATTTCTCTGGGCCAGAAATTCTAAAAGACACCAGAAGAAACAAAAAGATCAAAAGTCCATTTTTATTCTTGAACTAAAGCTGCATAAAACCGTAAATCAAGCATGGTTCTCCCCCAGAAACCTCGTCACAGAAAGACACAGCTAACTTAATGGCTCACACTTTTACAGCTCCGTTAAAAATAGAATCCAAATATTTTCTACTGAAAAATCCACCTAAGTGAAATAGCTGAGCAGTTGAAAGAAGTATCCTAATTCATTTTCTTGCTAATATGCATTTTTCAAGATGACTTGATGGCTAGGATGAGAACAGCATTCTTTAAGTGTCTTACAGGTTTCTGATGCTTGGTAAAAAAACAAAATGATTTCACATCTCCGTGGGCCTAGTTAAGACTCACAGCTTTCTGGGGCTCTCAGATCCTCCTAGCTCACAGTCAGTTCCCCCTTTCATTCAGTTCTAAGACTGTTTCCATGTATCTTGACACTGGACACTTCCTGAACATTTGTAGTTTACTATAACAAGTGCTTAAAAAAACAAACTGATGAGATATATACAACTCTCCAACAACCATGTGAGTCAGGTGCATATATTTCATCAACAGGTCAAGGGAAAGTTTAGTATAGTTGTATTTTATTTGAAAGTAGCAAGAACCGTATGACACACAGCCAATTTCTCAGTAGGGCTCTGTCTAAGAGCAAGGGAGCTCTAACCCTACTTGCCATTGGCAGTTATCTCGAAGTTTACAAACATACCTCTAGCGTATAAATATAGACCTGACAAGGGGATAGAACACAAAAGACTTCCTCTTAGTAAATCCAACATTCTTTCCTTTATCTCAATGCCACAAAATGGCTTTCAGATCTATTGTTTGAGGTCCTGAGTGTATCTTTCCAGTTCTAGTGCAGACAAGGAGAAAGCAAAGGTAAAGATTAGGCTATCTATAATGGGTAATAACAGCTATTATTGTTATATATATAATTATTAATGTGGAAAGATCTAGAATTATCCAGAAGACACACTTCTGGGGATGTCTCTGAGGGCATTTCTAGAAGAGAGTAACTTAGGTGGAAAGACTCCCACTATGTAGATGACACTGTCCAGATTCACTAAAATGAGAAGGTGAGCTATGAGTGCACATGCTTAGTTCAGGAAGTCCCATGGTCTGGTTGCTTTTTACAAATCTACCACCATCCAATCCACTGAAAAGCTTTGTATTCCATTACAGAATGTGCACAGCCTCAAGTATAAACCCCTTTGAGAAAACCAGCATTTTCTATAGAAAATGCAACCACCACACATATGAGACTCAAGATTTAAATTCTAATCCCTGAAGAGGAACTCTCCATAGACCCTAATAGGACTAACACCTCAGAGAAAGAAAGAAAGGGGAGAAAATAAATTATCAAACTTAATTTCTTCTCAGCCCCATGCCTAATCACTATTCTTTGGATATTATGGCTCTGGAAGGATTCCTGGCTGAGACCACACAGAATCCTTTTATCAGTGGTTGATCCCAGTCAATTCACTTCCTCTGGCTTTAATTGCATCCCCCAAATTGCATGGTTCTACTTGAAATGGTATCTACTGTCCTATTCGATTCTGACACTCTGGACTTAACTATCCCTCCTTCCAGGCTGATGGTAAAACTATTCTGTGTGTCCACTCATATCTTCCACATGCTGGGATGGAGGTGAAACCTCTAACCAAGGCTATAGTCCTTTCTCTCTGCTCACCACCTTGCTGACACTAGGTCTGTAGGTAAATATTTCCTGTCTCTGTCAAAGCCTAATTTAGCTTTAGCTCAGACCTGCCCCTTGAACTTGTACAAAATAGCCGACTCCACTCATATATCTAATAGACCTCTCATACTTTAATGTCCTAAATGTATTCTGGTATTCTCCCTCTGTCTCAATCTCCTTTAAAAGCAGTTTCACCCTTCCCCTCTCATTCTCTACTATTTTACATCCTATCTCTCATAAAATCTCGATGGTGCTATTTCCAGCGTGCATCATCACCTCCACTGCTACTGCCTTTAACCAAGCCACCATCCTCTGCCAGTCAAGCTGTTACAGTCACCTCTCATTGTCTTCTGACATCTGCCCTCATCACTCTGGAGTCCTCTCAGAACAGCAGCCAGGATCGTCCTCCTGAATAAAAGTCAGATCATGTCTCCCACATGCCCAGGCCTTATGGTTACATGGTTTTCTCACTTGGTCCATCTTACCTCTCTTTCAGAGGAACAGCCATGGCGAGTCGAAGCTTGCATCACCCCTTCACCTTTGCTCTGTCCACTGTCTCCTCCATCACTGTGTCCCTACACAGTACCCTTCTGGATGCTTTGTGAACATATTAAGCATGCTTGGCCTTGGGGACTTAATAGTTTACTCTTCTTGCTACTTAAAAGATCTTCCCCCCAAATACCCACATTCCTCACTCAGTCATACACATTAGACACTATCAAAAATTGTAAGCCAGAGAGATGGCACACGAGTGAAAGTGCCTACCCTTCAAACCTGCCAACCTGCATTTGATCCCCAAAATTCCATGAAAAAGCTGGATGTGATGGTGCAAATGTAATTCCAAAACTCAAATGGCCTGGTACAAGACAGAGACGGGAAGCTTAGAGACTGGCAGCTCACAGTTCGGGTCACATGGCACATGCAGGCATAGAACAGAAACAAGAAAGATCCTGCCTTGGCAAGGTGCAATGGGAGACCCAGCCCCCAAAAGCTCCACATATGCACCATGGCATGTGCATCCCTTTACTCCTGCACACTGATCACATACACACAGAAAAATAAATAACAAATTTAGAAAGAAAATTGCAGCTCCAAAGCCCTAGAAATTCTCTTACAGCCTTTCCCTTAATTTTCTTCAGCATGCGAGCCATTTAATATACTATATATACACTTATTTATTTACAATAATGTCCCCCTTATCTACAGTTTTGCTTTCTGTGACTTTAATTATCGGAGTCAACCACAAAGCAAAAATATTAAATGAAAAATTCCAGAAATAAATACTCATCAGTTTTAAATTGCACACTGGCTTGAGTAGTATGGTAGAAGCTCAGATCACCCTCTGTCCCACCTGGGACATGAGTTACCCCTCTGGCCACTGTGTCTGTGCTGTCATGTCCTCACTACCTGCCCACTCATCTCCAAACTTTTGTGTCAGTTATCAGATCAAACTGTCACAGTCCTACCGTGCTGTAGGTGATAGGGCCCGACTTTATTCAATATGGCCCCAACATACAACAGCAGAGGTGATGACAATTCAATATTCCAAAGAAAGGGTAGATAATCACAAGAGGAAAGGGAGAGAGAAGAGAGGGGACATGAACCACATTCATTTGACTTCTGTTATAATATACGGTTAGGGTTGCTCTCTTTCAATATTACTATTGTTACTGTCTTATTACTAATTTATAAATTGAACTTTTATCACAAGTATGTATGCATTAAAAAACACGGTATGTGCAAGGCTTGATATTAGTTATGATTTTAGGTGTCTCACTGTGGAGGTCTTGGCATGTAACCCCTATGGAGAATAGAGACCTATTGTGACTATTTGTTTATTCTTTCTGTCTGTCTCTGTGTCACACACACACACACACACACACACACACACACACACACACACACACACACACAACACACACAGGCACATGAGTGCATAAATTCTACATGACCTGTCTGCTCATTGCTCTATTCCCAGTACCTAGATCTGTGCCTAAGCACATAATAATCATCTAATTCTTGGCAAATAAATAAAGCAATGAGTTGTCTTTGTTGAGACATACTTGTGAGTTATTGATGAGAACTTGGAAGATAACTGACCACAATACATACGTCCAGTGTACACTATTAGCATCTGTTTTCATGCCCATGGATATCAGCTAGGTGCATGGTATTGGATTACACATAGTTAGGCTCCCCAGGAGATGGTTATTGTAAACTTAAAAAAGAAGGTTTCATTTATTCTATGGAATCCATGCAGTGCAATGTCTTTGGGACACCAAAGGTTATGGGAGTGCGTTTGAGCTTTTCTGGAAGGCACAATGGATAAAACCATCTCAAGCAGTTCTGGAATTCTATAGTCAGTAAACCAAGTCTTCCTTAGCACCCAGAGGGGCCAGCTTGTCATCATCATATCTGGGACAAAACAAAGACTCAGGAGCCAGAATCGCTTGAGTTCGCATCCTTCAATAATTGAGCACCTTCCTTGTCCACGTCTCTCCAAGGCCAGAGGTAGCCAAGAATGTGCTGTTGGCCTGTGTGATGCAGAGAGTATGTGAGTTTGTCCTCACATGCAACTTTGATTTCTTCATTGAACCATCTTTACACAGTGAATAAACACTGACAGGATATTTATTGGCTAAAATGAAGACTCAGCCACTGAGATTGGGCATCAATAGTGTGTTCTAGAGGAAGTGCTATCCCCAGCCCGTGAATTCTCTGGAGACATCTCATCTGCATGGGATGTGTGCCTTAAGCAGAGTTTATGATATGTTCCTCACACGTGGCACAGCTGTTTGCATAGCCATGATCTCCTTCATAGCAAGGACTACATCGGCTTCACACTTCCTTCTCCAGTACCTGATCCAGAGCACAGGGCTCTGCTCAGAAAGCCATTGTTCACCACTCCCTTTTACACAGCTCTCAGAGCGATTCCTGTTGGCTTTTTTAAACTGAATAATAATAGTGTGGATTTTATTTATGTGTATGCTTTATGAATAAGTTATGGTTAGATTCTTCTGTATTAATGCTGGAAGGAAGCTATTAGCCTGCTTTTTCTCACTCAAGTTCTGTGATGGTATAGCTCACAGCTCAGTTTCTGGTTTTCACCTTATATGGCAAATAAATATACCCAGACAACCCAAGTGCCAAAAAGAAGAGAGATAGAAATACGATCATAATTAGTGATAAAGACAAAATATTAAGTCACAATACCATAGTGTTTAAGTAAGAATTTTAAAGTTACAAAGTTTGAAAGTTATAAGACACTATTGAGCAACTGAGTCTTGGAGGATTATGCACAGTGATCAAAGGTCAGCCTATGGCAATAGGTGAGGCTTCAAATCCTGGCCCTGGTTCTGAGCACTCAGTGTCCCAGACCAAGTGATTTAACCTCCCTGAGTCTTGGTTATCCTGAAGTAGAACCAAAAATGGTGCCTAGAGTCATGGCTTGTTATACCATGAGCAAGTGAGATAACATCTCTAATGCGCTTACTAAGTACCAGTGGGATGCAGGAGCCCTGCAAGGCATGGGGACCACCATCATTACTGGTACCTTCTTTTTTGTTAATCAGGCCTTCCAGAATCTACCATTCGGTCTTTCTCCCAGTCTAGCTCCTGTCCAAGCTGGGAGTGTTGCCACCATCCATGCCACGGCTTACAGTCCCCTCTCTAAGGGGATCTGTTAACCTTGTGCCTCTGCTGACCCCAAGCAAGTTCTAGAATGTGACACCTTCTCTGCTGACTTTAAGGGCATGCACTTTTCTCTCCAGCAGATTCTGACAATTCCCTCTGCTCATTCTGCCTTAAATTCAGCAATTGCCAAACTTGTGAGCTGGGCTTTGTGCTCAGTTTCACCACAACATTTTTCCCTCACTTAAAAAAAAATAAATTATCTTTGTTTGGGGTTGGGGGGGGGGCTTTACGAAAAACATAAGTAGGAAGCACGGAGAATCTCCACACATCCTCTGAGCCCCCCCCCCTCCGCCTCCTTTGTAGCGTCTCCATTTTTAACTTCTTACACTATTGGAGGGCGTCTGCTGTAGCTGATGTGCCAATGTTAACACACTGTTTATATTACAGCTGTTTTGTTGCACATTCCTTCATGCCTATTTTGGTCCATTTTTTCCGCGGATTTCCCCACTTCCTCACTTAGCACCCCTTTCATTTGATGGCTATTCTTTCTATTATTTGTTCATATTCCATACAAGTCATTAAGCCTGCATATAGTCTTCTCACTAACCTCATAGTACAATATGTTCTCAAGGCCATCTTTATAGTTTTAAACAATACAGTTGTCTCCATGTGTATATTCAACAGCACTTCCTTGGCTAGACTCTCTCTCTCTCTCTCTGAATGGTGTCCCACACCCTCTCAGGATAGCAGAGCCACTCAACCAACGTATGCACCTAAACAATTCTGATCAAGGGAAAAATGTATAAGGAAAGTGAGTTATATCACCTTCCTCACCTTGCCCTGAGAACTGCTCACCCTGACTTATTATTCCCGGTCACTCTTAGCCTTAACATATCAAAAGGAACAGAAACTAGATCCTATGGCTCCTATAGCCTCCCTTCTTTCCAAGGCTCCTCATTAAGTAGATCAGTCCATCAGTCAATAATAAAACATCTGCAAAACGGTCACGTGGAGAAAGAAAGCCCAGTCAGTGCAAGGTGGCAATGACAGTGTTATCATTAGAAGATGACATTCGGTTCTTTTCTATCCCCCTCACACTTTCAATTGATATTCCAGGAGTCTCCGCCTAGAGCTGTCCTCTTGGCAACTGTTCAACCCCTTACCAATGCCTTGTCTTGGGTTGGTTGCCAGTGCCAACAAAACTGGGGACCTAAGGCCTGCCAAGGTCATAATATTAGAAAGCTGATATTCTGGGAATGTGTGTTGTGTTATTATTAAAAAGATTCATATTCAATTTGCTGACTATGAGTTTCAGACCAATGACACATTTGGCCTATATCAATATAAATCAGTTTGACTGGCTTTAGTAAAATGTGCGTGTATATAAACCAATCCAACAACTACATTTTGCCTATTTACATCACAGTGGAGCTGAAGGTCTCAGTGACCCATCGGCTGCTTTGACAAGTGTGCTCCTGTATTAAACTATCGTCTTGTTTTCCTGATTCATAGGAGCCAGGTTAGAAGAAAAAATCTCTGGCACATTTTTTTAAAACAGTATTTTCAAATCACAGAGGGGATTTACCATTTCCTCCCAAGTTAAAATGCCTCTAGGATGTATGTTTAACTGCTTTCTCACCGATTGCACACTGCACAGGACTTACAAGCCCCGGTGGAGAACTTGAGGCCAATTTTATCATTAAATAAACTCTGGAATGCCCCAGGCAAGGTCGTTAACTTGTCTCCACTACAGACTATACAGTCCAAATAGTCACCTCCCTTCAATGGGTTCCCACAGGGGCCTGGGTGTGCTCCATACCCACCCTCTGGCATATGGGACAATTAGACCATTATATTTGTACAAGAGCAAGCAGCCAGCTCAATTTAGTTGTGTACACAAAGATGAAAAAAGAGGGAACCAAATATAGACTCTTGGGACAATTTATTTGTCTTAAAAGTGTTTAAGACACACAAGCAAGCCCTGTCAGGCCATAAATGGTCAGCTTTGTACAATTATGACCACACAAGTCTGGAGTGTATTCTACTACATATGAAGTTTAAAGACCTTATCTTGGACCACACCTCCTAGGTGGCCTGACAAAAGCATCACTCATTGTATCCATGACAACCTAAGAAGCTAAACACCCACCCAATATTCTCCTCCACATTGTGCCCTTAATGATTTAAATCTTCTTCTTACTCAAAACTTCCATTTGAAAATTCTACCCCTCCCCCAATAAAATATTCGCATTAATAAAACTTCTCAAGGTTCTTCTTATCCAAGTCTGATTGTTAGAAGAAGAAACATCGCATCTACACTCAGGTTGCTCTCCGGTCCGAGCTCCAGTCTTGAGTTTACATGGCAGCTCATCCACATCCTAGGTAGGCAAGCTTGGATGAGATCCTTAACCTTCCTATGCTTCAACCTCTACAGAGTAGGAATAGTGGTTGTATTAGTACATTGAGATAAAAGAGTCATAATGTTTGGTCCAAAGTAGAGCACCGTAAGGCATTCATAAGCATTGCTATATGCTAAATAGTGTCGACCCTCATGCTGAGCTCTCCTGATCACAGGAGTCTTGATTATCTCTTCCTTCGGCTTCTGTCATTAGATAAAAAGGTCAAACTGTCCTTCATCCCTTGGAGGAACTTTGGGGAAAACATTTGCCTTCAGTTCTCAATGGAATTAGAACAAAACAAAAAAAAAAAAAAAAATCCATGCAAAGCCCAAGTAAATTGGAAGAAAAAAATCCACGAGTACTGATTGTTCTAAGGTCCTTGAAGCTCGTGCATCTCCTAGTGGTGATCTTTCAAAATAACTGAAAGTTCATTCTTAAGAGTAAATGAAGAACCAGAGGCTTCATTCAGAAGTGGTCAGAAGGCAACACTCTGAGACACCTCTCTGATAAAGACATGGAGAGTAGACGCACGTTTCTCTGGGGGAAGCGTTTATTTTTCTAGCAAAGGTTGACAGGGACAACCATTGCAAGGTCTTATATTTCCTGCACTCTCCTCTTTGCTGCATTCAGTCAGTCACGTCAGATCATGAAGTCAAATTCCCACCAGTGAGATGAGAGAGCCTTGTGTGAGCATCAACGTTACATTTTAATTTTTAATTAGTATACTGAAGAGATCCTGTGAACCAAAACTGCCTCTGATCTGCAAGCCCTTAGCCCAGGGGACAGATAGTTCCTGAAATGATGGAGGCTGTTGTTTTGGAGAGATAACAAGCCACAAGTTTTCACTTCCCTAAACAAGTGTGTTTGACCCATCTGTACCAGCTATGTTTGGTCACATGTGAGTGGAAGGTATTTGGGCAGGAAATAGTTCAGGATGAACCCTTGCCCCTGATTGGATGTAGGCAAGAGGTATGCAGGTAGGAAGTACATCAAGATGTATGCTTGCCCCTAATTGGACCTCATGGGAAATACAGTGAATTATAGGTTTTGTCTCTTTAAGTCCCTGCAAAACATGATGGGGCCATTTCCTGGAAACCCAGGTATGGACCTGACCAGAGCTCATCACATGGCTAGTATCTAATTAAATCTTGCTTCACATTTGGCTTTAAACTGTGGTTGTGGTCTTATTCTTGGCCAGTGGGATTAACATTACAACCTACATTAAGGTCAAAAGACAGACGCCATCTTGGCCCTCGTGTACTTGCTAGCCTATTTTGGATTCTGGAGCAAAAAGAGTCACCTAGCTGTGCTACTGTCATTTTGTCCATGTGTTCCTTTGTGTGACATCAAGATTATTCTATTTCTAACATCCCCAAAGCATCATTAGGGAAATTGAGAACAAGAAAGCTCTTCCTCCAGTCTTCAATTGCAAGAGCCCACAAGACACGTGTTATTTTCTTTCCTATATTAGTTCTGAACTACAACAAAATGTCTGGGTTGACTTGTATAGGGAGAAATTTTTATTTTGGCTCACAGTTTTAGAAGTTTCAGTTCATGATAAACTGGCCCCACTACTGTGAACCTGTGATGACTCTATATACCATCATCAAAAAAGCCGTTCTGCTCTTCTCCGTGTTGTGCATAAATAAGTAAGAAGGAATTGGAGTCTCACAGTCTCATTAGAGTCCAAAGAATGAACACACCTCCAGAAATCCTAAACATCTATGAAAGCTTGCTTTTTGCAATTTCCACTGCACTCTAATGACATCACTTTGAAAACCAAGCCTTCCGTGCTCAGGGTCATAAGTTAATATCCAAGATGCAAACAAGAGCAGGTCCCAAGCAAACCAAAAAGAAAATGTCATTAATGAACAACTGTCTTGAGTGGTCTTTGAGGTATTCTGCCCTATTCTACCTTCTCCCCAGCCTCAGGAAAAGGAGGCAGCAAACAGAGCTCTATCTATCCCATGTCTCTTCAGGATTCCTTAGCCTTCAAAGTGTGTCCACAAAGAATAAAAAGCGGCCGAAACAAATGAGGTCATGAAAAGAACTTGAACTTTAGAATCAGACAGATCCCTGACTGATTCCAGACTCTGCCACCCACTAGTTATGACCTTACAAAGCCCTTTAAGACAGATCGGACATGCCTAACCCGCAAACCTAATCTCACAAATGCTCCAATTTTGAGAGTGCTGAAATATTGCTTCAAGTGAAAAAATTCTACACTTGACTTAGCATGATATGGACATACTAAAAATATTGCAAAAATCACTCCCATGTATGCATATAAGGCATATATTCAACATAAATCAATTGATGCTTAGACTTCTGTCACATTTTTAAGATGTCTCTTACATATGCAAAAATTTCAAAATCTGGGTGGAGGGATTTATAATTCAAAGCCCTTACAGTTCTAAGAATTCTTGATAAGAAACACTCAACCTATGACTATAAGCCCAGATCCATACAGGCACACAACTTTGTAGATGACTGGGGAGGCTCTCAGTGGATCTATTCTTCCTTCAGGTCTGTAAAATGTTAACGCTGGAAGAGCTAAGAAGCTGACCTTGATCATGAGCGCTCCTCTGTGCATCCCCACGTCCTTCTGAGGATGTTGTGTGTTACACAGAAGCATATAGTGTCTTCAGTCTTTCTATCTTATTCACACCACACAGGATGTCCTTCATTTGGTTGCTATAGGCAAAGCTGGCCTGCTGTGGGATTATGTTCTTGTACATTGGAAGTATTTGTCCCTCCTACTGGTTTAATAAAATGCTGACTGGCCAGAAGGCAGACAGGAAATACGGGCTCGCCTACCAGACTAAGAAAACTCTGGGAAAAGAAAGATCAGAGCCGAGATGCCAGGGATACACAGAGGAAGGGGGGTGGAAATGCTCTGAGAAAAAGTACTAAACCACGTGGCTAATTATGGCTTAGTTTAAGAGTAAGAATTTGCAAGTTATATGCCGAGCAAGTTATATAGCAAGTTACGGCCAAACAGCATGTAATTAATATAAGATTTTGTGTGATCATTTGGGACTGCTGATTGGGATCTCAGGGCTAGGCCAGACCAGAAACCTCTGCTACACTGGCCTCACTCACACTTGTAATCTCAAAACTAGCAAGAATAAAGGGCAAGGACCCCTGTGAGTTTGAGGCCACAGAAGGAGTTTGAGGCCAGCCTAGGGTACAGAGAGGAACCCTGTCCCCAAAACAAAATATAAGTGAGTGGTTCCATACATTACTATAAATTCAAATGATGGGCTATCATTCAGCCATCAACATATTCACAAAGAACTGTTTAGAAAGAGGAAAGTGTTACAAAATCTAAAATGCAAGCAAGGGTGTCATACACATAAAGCATGATCACATTGATGTCAAGAATGCAAAGAAAAGATCTTTGATAAGAAGTATCCCAATTTTGTTGCTACTGTTGTTGCTTCTTTCTTCAAGATAGGAGTTTTCTCTGTGTTACCCTGGCTGTCCAGAACTTGCTCTGTAGACCAGGCTGGCCTGAAAATCAGAGGTCTGCCTGTCTCTGCCTCCCAAGTGCTGGAATCAAATTGTGAGCTGTGACCTTCTCTTAGTGGGTGCTAAATATTTCTCATGGGGAGATGATTACCACATATTTTTAATTTTCAAGTTTTTCTCTACTAGCAGCTATGTTGGTCTAGTAGCTGTCCTGGGAAGCAGGCAATATCACCTTGACCTAGAGGTGTGGCCTTTGGGCCTTGAGGCCCAAGTAAGTATACCAGGCGTGATCAATAAATGACTATGAACAGGACTAAAGATATTCTTAGATCATTTGTCTCTGGACTCTTAACATTCAAAACTCTGCATAATCATTGAAGTTCAAATCACCCAATCAGCCATGCAGAAAGTTCAGTGGAAGTTGCAGCTAGCTCTCTTCGAAGACCTTCCATTCATACCAAGAAGTGAACAATATACCAGCCATTTTTATTTGTCAAGTGCCTGTCTGTTCCAATACATTTCTCCATCTCCTGAGAAACCCATTACTCCATCTCCACTTTAGTTCAATCTTTAAATTGTTTTTTCAAACATGCACAGATATCACTTGTTTCATATCTTCCTGGGCTCTTGTGGCAACATTAGTAACCTCCTCTGCTTTTCCCATTTGGCTGTGAACTCTGCAAAGTTACTCTTACCCCAGCTACACCCTAAGACTGGCTAAGAAATTCATAAACTTTATTCTAAAAGGCAGCCAGGTCTTACAGAGTCTCTCTCAGGAGCTCCATTGTATATGTCTAACCTCTCATCTGCATCGATAGCTATCAAGAAGTTGTCCAATCCAATATCCTGTGACACAATAAAGATAGGGGAATTCAACAATATTAACTATTTAATTGGGGTCATTGCATTACAATTTTAAGATGCCCATAAGACAGAAGTGCTCTACTAAACCATCCCTTCTAGCTCTGCTATATACTTGTCTCATTTATTTGCATATGTATAAGTTTTAAATCAATTATATGAGCTGAGAAACATACAGATCTTAGATGGAAGTTTACTGGTAAAAACATTAGTGAAACAAATGAATGGATCTTTGTTTCCTCAGAAACTAGGTCAGTTGGCCACTAACACACAGAAGAGGGGGGGAGCAAAAAACTCAAAACTCGCTCAGACCTCTCCTGAGTCACTTACCTCTGGCAAGAACATGTATATGTGTGCCCAAGTGCCTCAGTCCCCACGAGATGGAAACTGCTTATATCCTCCCCTACCAGATGGTCAGGACAAAATCCAAATTAAGAAAGCAACCATGATGTAGGACACTCATCCCAGCTGCTCTTTGAGTCTAGAGGACATTTGTGAGAAAGGTCACCTGGAGTGAAATAATTTCCAGTAGAAATACTCCTTTGTAATATTGACCTAGCACCCCGTGTGCTGCTCCCAAACTCTCCTGCCCACGGGAGGGCCTTGAGCTCTCCTATTCGACAGTAAAAGCATTCAAGCCACATCTCCATTTACAAACAAAAAAGAAAAACTTAACAGTTCATTCTCATCAAGCAACCTTTCTTTTCTTTCTTTCTTTTTTTTTTTAGAGCAAATTTTTAAGCTTCGATCCGTCTCTCTGACTCATCCTCAATACTCAAAGCTAAGGTTTATTTAAATTATTGCTCCCCTGTGCCATTCACGTGAACTGACATAGCGCTAACCCGATGGATCACGCATGGCACAGACTGGCAGCATCCAGGCGGCAGGGGCCGGGTGAGGGCGGGAGAATCAATCTCTACCAGCTCTACAGGGTTAGTCAGTGAAGCACCCAGCCTGAGTTCAGATCTGAGAGCTCCCTGTTTTCCCTAATGGCCTTACAGTCTTTCCCTCAAGCCTTTTGAACACTTACTCTAACTTAGAAGACCTAAGAAAAGTCATCCATACTGCATTCTCCTGGCTTCCTCTTACAGTCCTGAAACCTAGGAGGTCACTGGATTCTTCGACCTCTCGCCTAAGAAACCCAGACTACTCAACAATTGTGATGCTCCGACCCGTGTGTTCTAAAAAAAACCGATACATCCAAGTCCTGAATGGCCGACTTCCAATGTAGCTTTGTGATTCGGATAGTTGCACATAGTAATGATGAGGCTGCACTGGAGTAGGATGAGCCGCTTTGTAGGAGTGAGTCCTTCAGAGAAAAGAGACACTGGGTTACACGAGGAATAAGGTTCCAGAAGCAGGGACAGCCAGCGGTGCCGCTGTGAGACACAGCACAGGTGGACCTGCCCAGAGCTGCAATTCAGAGGAAGCGTGATTCTGCCCACCCCATCCTTGAGACTTTCAGCCTTCAGACCTGCATATGAATACAATTCATTCACCTTCCTCCGCTGTCTTGCAAAATTCTTTACAATCGAATGATACAAGCCCTGCCTCCCTTTTTTATTTGTATTTTTTTCACAGCTAACTTAGCTGTGTTTCTAATGATTTCCCCCTGCTCCCCCCACCCCTAGTCTCTTTTAGATCCCTTTGGGGCTTCACCTTTCAACCTAAAACACCCTTCTTTGAGATGCAAGATAGAGCTTGAAGTGGGTTTAATGAGAAATATTCCCATGGGTTTAGATGTTTGACTATGTGGTAATATCAGTTGGGGGTACTATTTGGGGATTCATGGAACTTTGGGAGGTAGATCCTTCCCAAAGAAAGCACAGGCAAATCACTAAGCTTGGTTTTGTGAGTTTACAGCCTCACCCCTATTTGAGTTCGCTTTCTCTGTTTTCTGCTCAGGGATGAAAATGTTGTAGCTAATCTTACTGACCAGGCAGGCATCCCCCTTGAGCACCTCTTCCTGAATCACAAGTGCACATCTTCCATAATTCACTTGGCCATGATGTTTTATCACAGCAACAAAAAGTAACTGATATAAACCTAAAACTAAAAATATGCATTTTTTTAAAATTTAAATTTGACAGCTCTGTGTGAACCTCTTAGAAATATATGGCAAGTTTCTTTGGAATACTTCATTTGAAAGAACAAGTCTTAACAAGCCAAATGCTGTAATTCTGGAAAATTTAGCCCTAACTAACCTCTACTCATATTTCATTCTGCTGTTCAGCCACACCATGTAGACATGTTCTAGATGTAATTTTACAAAATTAAATTTTTTATCTAGTGGGGCTTCAACCATTGCTGGATGTGAGAGATGCATAGTCTACATACAATATTACTACTGAAGTTTAATTTATGCACTTAATCCCATACTGGGAATGAAATTCCCAGGTCTGAAATTTTAATCAGCACAGCCTATTCCAGTGACCTCCAGATTAATTCACTTATTCTTTTCTCAGCAAAAAAAGAATGTACTTCCTCACATTGTGTATTTACAAAATATACGCATATATACTGTAAAGATGAAATTTTCCTTGCCTAACCTAAGATTTGACCTTTTGTGCTGTCATGCTAACTTTCTGTTTGCTAAGAAGGTACATGATCACCACCCCCTCCTGAGAAACAAAGGGTGTGCTTCCTGCATTCCCTGACTCCCTGTGCCTGCATTCCACTGTGGAAGCAACCTGGGTGGGGCCACCCAGGAAAGCCCTACCACGAAAACTGTTAACCCATGTGCTGTTTACCGAAGCAGTAACTTTCTGAAGCTTGTACAATGTGCCCATTGTGACCATGGAAATGAGTATTCTCAGGTGGTCCCCAGCTTGCCCAAGACTCACTATTGTTTCACAGGAAATACACCTGCCTACCTGTCTGTTGCATTCCTAAACTCTGTCCTAGGCTGACCTTTGGCCCCGCCCTGTTGTAACTTTCCTATCTCAGGAGCCCACCTCCCCTACCCAGAGTGCTGTATAAAGCTTCTGCCCTAAAAATATTCTGGGCTTTTGGCTTCCACAGTGCCTCGAGCCCGCACATGTGTGTATCAGTATTTCCATCATTAAACTCTCCTTTTTCTTTAAAGTTAACAGTGGTCATTAGCCGTGGTCTTGGGGTGTCTAGGGGCGCTAAAGTTAGGGGCACCCGCCCGGTACATCATTAAATATTAAAGTATACTACACTTACAATTTTAAAGAACAAAACTAAAACTAAATATAAATAATAGCTCTTTTGTTTTCACAAGGACCATTTTGAGAACCCACCTTAGACACCACTAGCTTACATAATATTGAGCTTATATAACAAATAAAATACTGAGTTAATTCAGCAGCTAACCTGAATACATGGAATTGTTCAAAAAATGCAATAGTGTATTGTTGTAGCCATGTCAAAGGACTCCTAAAGAACCTCAGGGAGCTGGATTTGATGCAAACACATGAGGGTCAGTTTATTCTTTTGGACAGGTTCAAATGAACCCCGGGTCGAAGTCCTGTGTTCCAGTGCAGCTCAGGGATTTGGCCCCGAGCTTAGAGGGGAGGGGTTTTTTAAAGAAAAGCATAATTAAGCAGGGTGATACACATCTTGGCATTTCAGGATTGGGTAGAGGGGTATGGGATACAGTGCCTATTGGCTAAACTTCTGGTGGGAGCCCAAGCCCTGAATCTGTAGGTTGAAATTTCAGCATGAAACTAAGTTTTGAATGTATTGGCTGTCAGCCACATTCCTGAGATTCTTTCCAGATTCTTAGACCTGGGACCTGCCCTCAGGCATTAAATGGGCTTTCCCTGAAATAAAGTTTTGTAGTGATAAATCTACGCCTTCACAGTATAATATCATGTATACAGTCCCTCAAAGTGGAAGTAAAACTGGGGGGAACACTGGACTAAAGGACCCAGAGAAAGGAGAGAGTAGACAGGCATAGGGGACTAATAGTACATAATAGACTTGTATGTATATGTCCTTATGTGACTCAGTACTATATGCATTTATTCACTAATGATAATACATGAACATAAAGATAAATAGCTACGTAAAGAAATGTCATGATACCGGCTATACGGAATCTTTGCAGGCCCTTCAAGCCTATGGCTCTTCTCTTATACTTATGGTTATGGCTGAGCCATCTCTCCAGCCCTGACTCTTCTCTCAATAAATAAAACACTCTCCTGACAACATCACTTGTGCTTGCCCAGCTTATAGAAATGGATAAAGTCAAGAACTCACCAATGTCAGTTCAAAAAAAACCCCATAAATTTCTCCAGCTCCGGGGCTTTCATTCCCCAGCTTCTCAATCCTACATAACCCAGACATTTCAGCATGTACTCTCTGGGTGTCTTCCTTTCTCCCAGTCCATCTTTCATCGTGTGGCCTAGTTCTGTCCACTGGCCCCTGTTCAATCCGTTTTCTTTCTCTCCCTGCTCTGGACTCTTCAGATTCCTCTAGCTGTATTTCCTTTCATATCTACAATTTAAAAAAAAAAAAAACCCTTCCCCTCAACCACAACTTGGAGCAGCCATGTCCCCACTTTATACAACCAACAGACCATACTTTCAACCAGAGATATATAGAATATCATCATCCTTTAAATGACAAAACCCTTTGGATTTTCAACAAATATAAATAGTAATAAAGTCTTTAAAGATTGGAGGAAATACAGACTACTAGGTAAGGTTATGGTGATAGCCTAGCTTGAGACAAGAGGGGTGAGTCAAGAATGTTGAGTCATTCTTAATATGCACACACACAAACAGAGAGCTGGCATAATTTGGCATATGTCACACATACCTATGTAAATTTCATAGGGCCATTTGCAATCTACACACATACAGTGGGATTGAGTCATTTCTTAGCTTACACACACAAATAGTGGCTTCATTTATTTGGAATATGTCATATGAACCTTATGTAAATACCTCCCTGTCTAACTTTCACGTTTACTATGGATCTCTTCCAGATATTAGTAAGACCTTTGATTAGAGACTGTCAAGATGACAGTTTACACGCTAGGATTATAGGCCTTTATTACAGCTCTCATTTACAGAGTGCTTCATAAGTACCTTGCAGACATTATCTCACCCACATTCCCAGGTTTGTGTTTCCTCATCCATGTATGGTAATTATAATAACTACCCCCACAGAATAGTTATTACCACCAAGTGGCTCACCCAGGATCCTGCAGGAGGAATTGGGTATCAGAGAACCTATGGATTTCACCACCCCTATACCATCAGGAAAAAAGGCATCCTGTTTCAGTTGAATACAAAAATGCCTTTTCAGCATCTCCAGTTATTTTCTTAGGTCTTTGTCCACCGTGGCACATCAGATGGGAGGAGTGGACGCTGAGCAATGATCTAGTCCTGTTCTTTTTCCTTAAAATCCTTAGTTGTTCTTTATGGGGTTGAAAAGATCTAATAAATCACACTCATTTCTCTGGCAGAATTTGGAACTTATTGAAAGAGAGACAACAGAGAAAAGCAGGTAATGTACATTAGCATTTCTAGTCATAATAAGTCTGGGGTTGGTGGTGGCAGTTTGGACACCAGAAGCTTCTAGAACGTGAAGAGTTCGCTTGGCAAATTTATTTCAACATCATTTTTCAATTAGGGTTGAAAATTGCTACCTACTCTGGTTTCCAGGAAAGGAGTCCATTTGCATTATTCCAAATATCCACAAGCAATCAAAACAACACAATGAAGACACTAATGATGGGCTAGATGTCCTGTGTATAAATTTAAACCCACTCACTATGACGTTTCTAGAGAAAAACTGAAGTTCTTCAATTAAATTCCTTTATAAATTGAAGTCTTAAAAAGTGAAAAGTCCAAAGAGTTCCAGACTAAAACCAGTTTATTTTATATATATATACTAAAAAACAAAGGAACCCTCCAAGCCTTACCTTTTAATAATTTAACAACACAACCACTTGAGAAAATACCACTACCAGATGCTACTCTGGGGTCTTTGAGTTCTCTAGCCATGGGCTTTTACTCAGGATTTTAGTACCAGGAATGAAACTCCCCCGTGTAGAAAAGGCTCCAAATCCAATCAGAAAGTGGCTAGTTACCCCATGTGGTATTTTGAATGAGAAATGTTCCTCATCGTTGTATTTGAACACTTGGTGCCCAGCTAGAGATGTCGGTGTCATTTGGTGATGTTTGGGTGGTTCAGCCTTACTGGGGGCAGTATGTCACAAGGTTTGAAAGTTAACATTTTCCCACTATGTCTAGTCGGCTGTCTCTGCTTCATGGTTTCAAGTTCCAGATGTAAGGTCTTAGCTTCCTGCTCCAGCCACTGTGCTTGGCTGCCTGCTGCCTGCTGCCTTTGACCTGTCCTTATGAACTTTAAAATAAAATAAACTTTTTTCTCTATTAGTTGCTTGGCCATGTTTTATTACAGAAAAATGAAAAAAAAAATCAAGTATACTCCATGGTAATATATTTTATGTTTAATAAAGTCAGCCTGGAATTTCAGAGAACAGAATCACCCACAGTCAAGCCATGAGGGTAACTCTCACCTGTAATCCCAAAACAAGGTTGACAATATGGTGACTCACACCTTTAATCCCATCACTCAAGAGACAGAGATCTTTCTGTCTTTCAAGGGCTAACAGCCAAACAGTAGTAGCTTACACCTTTAATCCTAACTCTAGGACTATGATGCAGAGTTGAACCAGGAAGTGAAGCAACTGGGCAGAGAAGATATTTAAGGCAGGCGTAGGCAGACATTCAGGCAACACTCCATAATAGACACACCTGTTGGCTTCACTGATTGACATATCTCACCTGGTAGATAAATTCTGTGGAAAGCACAGTCGAACTCTGGGTGGAACCATTGTTGTATTGTATGCTCCCACCTGACAGCCTACATAGAATCTTCCAGCACTATGAAAGCTAGCCAGAGGGAGGAAGTTTCCCAATCGGTTAGAGGTTGATTTCTCTGTCTCCTGAAAATAGAATATAGTGTCTTCAGAAGATCTTACTACAAAGCTATACTAAGTAGCCAAGCCAGCTCTCTATAATTTTTTAAGTATGATTGAAACTTTACTATGTAAAGAAAACCTTAACAAATTTCAAATTCCACATATATTCTCTGACATAGGTATAGCAAAGTATAACTTTCTAAAAATTTAAAAATATGACTCATAGAAATGTAGGATGAAGATGTACTAAAATGACGTGTAAAATGATAAAGTTGGTTCTAAAAGTATTCAAAAAGTAGGTATTCACAAGCACTTCTTTTTTGATTTTGTTTATTTAAAACAATTTTTTTCTTTTACATACCACAGTCCCCCCCCTTCCACTCACCCCTAGCTTCCTGCACCCCCTCCACTCCTCAGAGTGGAGGCCTCCCACAGGGAGTTGATAAAGCCCACCATATCAAGTTGAGTCAGGACCAAGGCCTTCCCTGCTAGATTTATGTTGAGGCCTTTAATCCCCTTGGACTTCAGCTTTGTGCAGGGTAAAAGATACGGATCTATTTACATTCTTCTACATGCCACCATCCAGCTATGCCAGCACCGTTTATTGAAGATGCTATCTTTTTTCCATTTTTGGTTTCTTTGTCAAAAATCAGATGTTCATAGTGGTGTGGATTAATGTCAAGGTCTTCAATTTGATTCCATTAACAACATGTCTATTTTTATGCCAGCATCAAGCTTTTTTTTATTATTATTATAGCTCTATAGTAGAGCTTGAAGTCAGGGATGGTGCCTCCAGAAGTTCCTTTATTGTACAGGATTGTTCAGGCAATCCTGGGGTTATTTTTCCATGTGAAATTGAGTATTGTTCTTTTTAGGTCTATGAAGAATTATGTTGAGATTCTTATGATGATTGCATTGAATCTGTACATTGCTTTTGATAAGATTTCCATTTTTACTATGTTGATTCTACCTATCTTAGAGCATGGGAGATATGTCCATTTTCTGGTATCTTCTTCAAGTTCTTTCTACAACAACTTAAAGTTCTTATCATACAGGTCTTTTACTTGTTGGTTAGAGTTATGTCAAGGTATTTTATATTATTGTGGCTATTGTAAAGGGTGATGTTTCCCTGAGTTCCTTTTCAGCCCATTTGTCATTTTTATATAGGAGGATTATTGATTATTTTGAGCTAATCTTGTATCCTGCCACATTCCTGAACGTGTTTATCAGCTATAGGAGTTCCCTGGTAGAATTTTGGGGGTCACTTATGAATACCATAGTATCATCTGCAAATAGTAATAATTAGACTTCTATCTTTTCAATTTGTATCTCCTCAGTCTCCTTTTGTTCTCTTATTGCTTTAGCTAAAACTTCGAGAACTATATTGAATAGACAAAGAGAGAGTGAACAGCTTTGTCTTGTTCCTGATTTTAGTGGGATTGCTTTGAATTTCTCTCCATTTAGTTTGATGTTAGCTGTCAGCTTGCTTTAAGGGAATTTTTCATTTCCTCTTCAAAAGTTTCTGTTGCAAGGCATTCTATCTGGGCATTCCTTGGGGAAGGGGGTGGGAAGGTCCAGAGTCTATGACACAGACTCGGGGAGTCAGGTAAAAAGCAGGCACAGATTCATTTAAACTAAACAGCAGTCCCACAGACTCATATATTGTGGCTATGGAGCAAACCTATATCACCCTTCTCAATTTCCCATTGGCTCTTGACCATTTCTTTGGCTGTGGGCTGGCTCTTTTTCTTTGGCCTCCAGCATTTTGATGATCAGGAGTCGCCAATCACCAGGCACAATGGCAGACTCCAAGCTGTCTCAGCAGTAGCAGCTAGTGTGCATGCCTAGGATGCCACTCAGAACAGGGCAACGAGAACCCCATCAGGCCAGCTGGCTACATTCCCCCAACATGCTTCCATCATCTTCATAAAGTTATTTTTAAGATTGTTTTCTTCTGCTTCTTCTACACTCTGATGTTCAGGTTTTGTAGAACCTCTAGGTTCTGGTGACATCATATTGCTCTTAATGCTGTTGTATGTATGTATTCTTGCACTGATATCTACCTATCTCTTCCTCCAATTGCTTTAAGTGGTGTCTGTGTCTCAGGGAACTGATCTTGGTCCAATAGGATCTGGTAAGTCCTGTGTCTCAAAGAGGCCCTGAGGTTGCAGGGTGATGGATGGGTATGGGGGAGGGAGGGAGACTTGTAGATTGCAGGGTCCAGTGGGGAGTGTCGGTGGGGATGCATACCTGCAGGAGTCTTCCCTATGGCCTGCAACTGGAGCAACAATGGGTGGGGGTAGGGTGGCATGGGTTGGGTCCCACAACCTAGGTTCTAGAGACTGGGTTCTCAGGCTGGTCTAAGAGAAGAGTCTAACAAGCATTTCTTAAGAGAATATTATAATGAGATTGCCGGATTATTTGCAAAAACCATGAATGACCTACAGAGCAATAAAACTATAAATTTTTTTTATTTTCTTTGCTGCTGGATAAATATATATAATCACATAGCAATAGTATGTGTGCTTTTGACCAAGTATAAAGAGAAAGTTAAACGAAGATGTGTTCCTCTAGATCAATGGTTCTCAACCTTTCTAATGCCACAACCCTTTAATTCATTTATTCAAGTTGTGGTGACCCCAACCATAAAATTATTTCTGTTGCTACTTCAGAACTGTAATTTTACTACTATTATGAATCACAATATAAATATCTGTGTCTTCTGATGGTCCTAGGCAAATACTGTGAGAGGGTCATTTGATCCAAAAAGATAATGACACATAGATTGAGATCTACTGTTCTATATAATCAGATATTCCATGACCAGTTAGACTGTGCTATGGTATAAACAGAACTTGCTTTCTTTGTTTGCCTTATTGCTAAGTGTCAGATAATTTTTCTTGACATGTGTTAGTTTTGTTGGTTTATATGGGATTTCTTCTAGGCAAGAGAATGTACAGTAGTGGGAATAAAATTATAACCTTCAATAAAAAAGAAAAGGCCTTCAGCTTTGCTGTATTAGCAATCCTGTAGTTTAAACATTTTTAAAATAAACTATGGAGGATCTCCCCTGCCGTGAAGTAAGCCCCTAGGCTTCCATGGTTCTTGGTTAGTAGAGGGTTACACCCAAGCCCTCCCCATTACTTCAGCCTCTGCCTCACAGACCTATACACTCCTTACATCTGGAGCCAGACGTGCCTTAATTAAAGGCTTGCCAATATTTTCATCCATTCTTGACATATATTTTTATATCTCCTACGTCAGCTTGCCAGACCAAATTATCTTCCCAGGTACCAGTTATTGATTGTGTAAGTGCACTGCAGAAAATCGCCTAAGTATTGAGATATACACCCCAAACATGTTTCGCTATAAGCTCTAGTATTTAGTATATAATGATTTAGTATGTAATGTTTATGGTCTGTAAGGCCTTTAAGAATATGCATCCCAATCAAGGAGAGCATTTTTATTGAATAAGTACTAGAACTAGCAGAAGACATTTTAAAGTTGTGGTCCCCGAGACGCAGGGGACACTGCAGGAGCATGGACAGAAAGAAGAGCCAAGGGAGAAGCAAGTGCTTGATGAAACACTGACTTCCAGATATCATGTGGGCTGTTGGACTCACGAACGCACAACAGCTATGATTACCTGCACAAGAGCTGATCCAGACTGATCATTAACATCCCTGCAAGGCCGGTGGAGGGGCTCACAAGGCCCTGTCACCAGCAGAGGGACTATTGCCCAACGTTGAGTTGCTGAGGGAGAAGTCATTTTTCGTAGGGAGGTGTGGCCACTGGCAGGTTATCTAGGCTCAGATAGCCCCACATCCAGGTGCACATGGGCAGAACTAATTGGATTCTGGGTTATAAGAATTTTTTTTTTTAAAGAAAAAGACATCCGTGGCATAATGGTACACACCATTAGTTCCAGAGGAAGTGGATCCTTGTGCGTCTGAAGTCAGTGTGATCTACATAGAAAATTTCAGAACAGCCAGGACTACATAGTGAACCCCTATCTAAAAAAGAACGTAAGAAAGGGGGTGAGGGAAGAGGGATATGGAGATGAGATGGAGATATGTCTAGACAGGGTGGGAAGAGGAAATGGGAGGAAGGAGTGGATATAATCAAGACACAGTGTATACATGGGTGAAATTGTTAAGAAATATGTCATTACTTTAAGAATTATGAGAAGTAAGGGATATATCTAATACAAAAGTGATGGCATTGTAAAGAACTGTCCACTACTGTGGAAAAGACAGTGGCATTACAGGTAAGGTTGTGGTAAAGAATGCTTAAGACTATAGCTTATAATAGATTTTCTATTTCCTTAATGGGTCTGGAGACATGTTAGGCAATAGGCTCCTTTGAGAACTGAGAGCTGTATATACCTGTGGCTAAAAGGATATGTATTTACGATACAGTTAGAGTATGTATTCACTTAGGAAAGCAGCAGTGGTAAGTTCTCTTCTAAGGCCTATGACCTCTCCAGTCACAGCACTGGGCATGGTCCCACAGTCAATCTAATTAGATACGTACTAGTTACCCCTAGGCATTGGTGCTATTATTTCATCATTGGGGACTATCTTATCACTGTTATGGTTTTATACTTTTTAACTGGGTAGAACTATTGATTGCTTTTTTTTAGATATCTCTTTCCAGTACAATGATAGCTAGTCCTCAGGGAGAAAGCTTGGGAGTGAGATATAGCCAGATTCCTCCGAGTCCTGGTCCTGTTTCCTTAGCATGCATTGTGTTAAGAAATAGGGTCTTGCCTTCAAGTTCTAGGAGGCAACCAAGTGCAGCAACCTGTATTATTTTAGAAATCTCTTAGATCCTCTCAATCAACAACTCAGAGGAAGTGTCCCTTTCCTGACACTGGAGGGTCAAACTATGTTGTATATGTAGAAAGTGCTAAGGAACTATTAACAGTTTGAGTTTGAAATGTTTCATACATACTCCTGTTTTGAACATTCAGTTCCCCAGGTTTTGGCAATATTTCAAAGGCAGGTCTGCAGAGCCTTTAGATGTGGTCTAGGTGATACTAATAACTCCCTAAGGACAGCCTTAAAAGGCTATGTCTTTGCCACAAGCTTCTTCTGCTGTAGAATGAGTACCACCGTGTCTTCCCCACTATCTTGGCTGAGATCCCTCATAAACTATGAGTTATGATCATTTTTTCCTTCATATGCTGTCCTGTTAGGTACTATAGCAGAGCAACGCAGAAGCAACTATTCAAAAGTTTGTGTCAGAAATGGAGTCATTTATAGGATGGAGCTCTGTGGTTCTTGGGCTTTGGGACTGGTTTGTGGAGAGTTTGTGGAAGAGTCTGGAGACACTGGCTAGCAAAGCCATTAGAATGTTGTTAGAAGAGCTTGAAGGGTCATTCTGAGAGGCTGGAAGGGCATGTTGAGGATTGTAAAGGCTGAAGAGAAGCAAACATTCCAGGAAGAACTGGACTCAGTTGGGGAATTTTGTGTTGCCTTCTGACAAAGAATCTAACTACATTTTATCCATGTCCTGAACTTTTGGGTAAGCCTGAGATGAAAGTGGTAGACTTTATTTGACAGAGGGAATTTCAAGTAGCACAGCATTGATTTTTGCTGTCTGGTTTTTGCTCGCTGCTTTCAGCCAGATTTATAACAAGAAATCAGAACAAAAGTTAAACAGAAGGGAGAATGTGAAAAAAAGAGGGGGGTGCAAAACATAAACATAGTTAAAGGTGAAGATAATATTAAACCAAGTGGCTCAAGGCAGAATTTGAATGCTTACACAGCATGCATGAAGCCCTTGGCTCAAATCCTGGAACTTCAAAACTTTTTTTTTTTTTTTAATTAAAAACTTAAGGTGTAGACTGAGTGCTAAAGACAAATCAGGGTCAAAGAAACTGATGGGTGTTGTAAGAGTGTCCCAAACTGTGAACAGAGATAATAGTCTAAGCAAGACCCTCTCCATCAAAGGTTGAAGGATGTAAAAATGCAAACTCATATATAAGACTTTCATTTGAAAAGAAAGTGCCTTTAAAAAAAATGCCTGCCTCAAGAGAGCCTTCATTGTGCCCTCCTGTAACAAGGCTACTTTGGAAAGTGTCGCTTTGCAGAGAGGCAGAATGCAAGAGCTACAGGTCCGTGGAGGCTTACACCAAGGATCACAGAGGAAAACCAATGAGGTCATACAAGATGTCGCAGGGTCAGATTCTCTGCAGAGTCTCTGAAAGGCCAGTGAGTTGAGCTATAAAAATGAATGCTCTGTTGAAAGGGAGACCTGGGATGTGTCAGATGCCAAGGACAGGGAATACCTACTGAGGAATACTGCTTACCAAGTGAATCTGGCCCAAGAGAGAGACCATGTGTGCCCCCAAATGACCGACCTACAGAAGTGGAGTGTGGATGGGAAAATTTCCTCTGAACTAGTGTAAATTTGAATTGTATAACCATAGTCATTAAAATGATAGGACTCTCTAAAGTATAGGAGTAATGTTTATAACCTTGAATTTGGCAATAGATTCTTAGGGCACCATATGAGTCATTTTTGTTGTGATAGAGACCATGCCCAAGGTGACTTATACAAGAGGGGGGAGAGTGTGCCATAGCAGCAAGGCAGACCAGCAAGTGGCAGACATGGCGGCAGGAACAGGAAGTAGAGAGTTTCTATCTTTGAGTCCGACCATAAAGCAGATAGAGACAACCAGAAGTAGGGCAGGACTTTAAGCTCTCAAAGCCTAAAGACAGTGATATACTTCCTCCAACAAGGCCTCATCACCTAAGCCTCTCAAAGCAGTGCCACTAGGTGGCACCAAGTATTCAAATACATGAGCCTAGAGGGGTCATTTAAACTACCACAGGTACTAAAATCACACACAAGAAAAATAGGTAATTTAGTCTTAATTAAAATTTTAAAATATTTTTATTTTAAGTATTATCCATAAGGTAAAACGGGGTTGGTAATTTGCTTTGCATTCCAGCACAAATACCTGGATTCGATTCCCAACACCCATATCAAAAAAGCTGGGCACAGTAACACATACCTATAATTTCAGTACTGGGAAAGCAGAGGCAGGAAGATCCCTAGGGCGCTGCCCAGATAGTCTTTCCAAATCTATCTAAATCTCACAGGTTTAGTGAGAGATTCTATCTCAAAACATTTGGTGAAAAATGATAAAGGAAGGTATGCCCATCAGCCTCTGGCCCCCATCCACACGATACATACACACATACACCACCCATAAACAACTAGTTGCAGCTGGGGGGAAAAAATCAAAAATGGGGAGAAATATTTGCAATTCATATCAGTTTCCAAAAATATATTCAGAGTAAGTAAGGAAGACATAATTAAATAATTAAAAAATACGCATATCCCAATTAAAACATGGGCACATAGAGTGTGGTGTTGCACTCGGGATACAGAGGCAGGAGGATATCTGTGAGTGTGAACCTGGGTATACATGGAGAGTGTCAGGGCAGCCAGGGCTACATAGCAAGACCCCATATCAAAGAAGAGAAAGGAAGAAGAAGAACCAGGCAAGTAGAGTAGGAAGTTTTACAAAGAAAATATGAACATATGAAGATGCCAAACGTCACAGGGAAGTACTATTCCTGATCTATTAGAGCAGCTGTCACTAAAGTGATAGACGATAGCAAGTGTTAGCAAAAGTGTGGGGAGACTAAAGGATCATGTGTTTGGAAAGCAGTTTGGTAATTTCTCAAAAACTCTCCACTATTAACCAATTTATCCAGTAGTTTACTTCTAGGTATATTTTTTTAAAAAAACTGAAAAGCATGTATTATGGAGAAACTCAGAGCAAATGTTCAAGGCAATATTATTCAAAAGACAAAGCATAAAAATAATCCAAAGTCTGTCAATTGGTGAGTGGGTAGACAATGTATTATATTCATACAATGGGATAGTGTCCAACAATGAAAAGGAAAAAGTCACTGATAGTGATACACACTACAAAACGGATAAACATTACAAGTACATGCTTCGTAAAGAAGCCAGACATTAAGGATTGCATATTTTACCATCTTGTGTATGAAATGTGCAAAAATGAATAGATTGGAAACAGAAAATAGATCTGTTGTGTAAGGGATGACCATAAGTGATGAATGACAGAAAATAAACATAAGGGTTCCTCAGGGTGATAGAAATGTCCCTAAAACAGGAACTGAGCTGCTTCCACTGGTCTGTTTCTATTAACCAGGCTCCACCGCCTACCTTCACAGCCTTCAAAAATGAGCCTGTGGGGTCATTTCAGAGTCAAACCACAACATTCCACCCCAGAGCCCCAAATCTCATGGCTACCCCATAATGGAAAATACATTCAGTCTAACTGTAAAAGTATTAACAAACCTAACATTGTTCAAAAAATCCTAAATCTCATCTGAGACTCAAGGCAATCTCTGAGTCCCCATAAGGGCTATGAGTTCTTATAAAATCACAAAGAAAGTTACATGCTCCAAATCTACAATAGCATAGAGTGAGCATGCCTGTTCTAAAAGCTGGAATGGGTGAGTAGCCAAGAAAGACCACACCACAGTGGTTGTCCAAATGAACAAATACAGTACAGCTGCAATAGGTGAATCTCAGCTATGTATGAAAATAGATTATTTACAAACAGAAAGACATCTAGGTTTAAACATTATCTCACTATTTAACTGAATGTTATTTTTTCTCTCTGACATCAATTATGATGTGGGATATATAGCACTTCCTTAACATCTCACATACTCACTTCAGTTCTGTGAAGCAGATGTAGTTATACCCAGTTTTTGATAGATAGCCTGAGGCATGGAGCTAAGTAACCCGGTCATTCTCAAAGAGCTGTAGCAGAAGTGGAGATCAATTTCAGGTCTGACCAACCGTAAGGCACAGAGCCAGATCGGAACCCCCTGAAGCTAGGCTAAAGAGTCAAACAGGTTAATCACATATTTCTAGAACAAGAAGTAACAGTAGTTGCCTAGCAACAAAGCTAATAATTTCAAAGCACACGGCCTGGTCTCTGTAAGGCCTATCCTAGGGTTTGAAGACATTTGTTGCTGTTGTAGATGAGTTAAAACAAGTGACTTGAACACTCAGATCATATAGGTCAACACACCCTCTCTAGCCAATTGGTCCCGGAGCAAATGAAATTGATTCTGTCTACAGTTAGTACTGCCCACGTGAACGGAACTCATGGTCAGATGATCAGTAGGCTTTGGACAGAGTCTCAGTATTACAATTCTTTTTTTTTTTAAGTAAAATATGTAGAAATTGTTAAAGTCACAGACTTTGAAGCTAAGTGTGCTTGGACCTGAATTCTGCTTCAGTGTCATGTGCTTGATAACTGTCCCATCGCTATGACAAAATGCCATAAAGAGACAACTAAAGAGAGAAAAGATGTGTTAGACTCGGGGCTTTGGAGGTGGAGGTTCACCATGGCAGGGAGGGCGTAGGAAAAGCTGAGTAGACACACTGAGGCAGGCCAGAGACATTAGTATACCTTGGCTGGCTTTCCCCTCTTCCTCCTTTACTCCCAAACCATGGGGTGATGTCACCCACATTTAGGATGCACACCATTCCCTCCCCATTAAGACACCCTGGAAATGTCTTACAGACACACTCATAGATGTGCCTAAGTTTCCCTGGTGACTCTAAACCTAGTCAGATTTGCAATGATGCTTAACTGTCTCACTGGCTGTGCCTTTCATCTTTCTTTATCTAGAAAAGGTGACTCTAAAATAAATATCCCTTGAGGTTACTATAAATTTTTAGTTATAGGGTGCTTTAAAAACTCACCTAATAAACAAGAGCTTGTATTTGTGTGTGTGTGTGTGTGTGTGTGTGTGTGTGTGTGTGTGTGTGTGTGTGTGTGTGTGCCTGAGAGAGAGAGATTGCATCTTTCCTAAATAATCTAAGATGGAGTCTTGTTGGCTGGGCTGACAGACATTTCTCTCGGTATCAGGTCAGCAGTAAAACACGCTGATGGGTTGGATAAAATCAACGTCACAAATGGAAGAAAATACCCAGGTCCTCAGGCACTAGTTGTGACCCTTGGAGAGACTTTAACATTTGGAAGTGAACTCTAGTAACTCACTAAGGGTTCTGTCACAGGCCTCCAAAGACAAAACTGGGTAAGAAGCTCCAAGAAGAAACGTGAAACAAAGATGCCACCTACTGGCAGCCTGAGGTCCCGTGCAGAAAGCATTCCTTCCTCAGAAACCCATATAAACCTCTGGGGCCCTGAAGTGTCAACTGTCACCCTCTTACATATGAAATTCTACTGTCAAGAGAACAGATCTGGACAAAGGTTAATATGCAGCATTTTTATCAGGAATTGTTTACTTATAAAACTATATTAGAATATGCAGTGAGAGTTAAAATATATTTTGATATATTTATACAATGGACTATCGTGGAGCCATTTAAAGTTGTTTTCAAATCACTTTATTAATATAAAAATGTTCTTTAAAACAATGAAACACAGAAAAGCATATTTTATTCCTATGAATAGTAAAAATATGATATATGTACATATTCACAGAAAGAAATCTAAGAAGGCCAGAAGCTCGGTGGTAGACTGCTTGCTTGACATACACAAGTCCTGGTTCTAATGTCTAGCACTACAAGAAAGAAGGAAAAGATGGGAGGGGGTGAGGGAAAGAGAGGCAAGAAAATAAATAGGAACCATCTCTAATATTATTGCTTTCTTATTCATGCATGTCTATGATTTTTAACTCTGTTGTAATAAGTGTGCATTGCTTTAGAAAAACTTAAAAAGCAATAAATTGTGGTGATATGTTGTATATTTGATCAAATTTGTCTGTAATATCAGAGGATGGAGCCCTCTCTCCATCCTAAAAAAGACTTCATTTCTTTTTGTTTTGTTTTGTTTGGGAGACAGAAAAGAGATGCCAGTGGATGCAGAAAGATGCTGAGATTCTGTGTCACCTCTGTCTGAATGGTTATTGTTAAAGTAACAACTACAAAAGCTGGGAAGCACGCAGATGGGGGCCCTCGTACATTAGCAGTGGGACTGTTAAGGGGTGTGGCCACTGTAGAAATCAGGTGGTGATTCCTCAATAATTCCTAATACAGAATTACTGTATGATCCAAGCTATGCTTTTGCTAGGAATATACCCAAAGAAATATAAATTAGCACACCACAGAAAGACTTATTCATCAATGTTTGTTGCAATGCTATTTACAAGTTATAGGACCATGTAGGGGGATTATGTTGTTCCATTGTAAATAATTGTCCCACCCACTAGTTTAATAAAAAGCGCTGATTGGCCAAAGACAGACAGGAAATGTAGGTGAAGCTACCAGACTAGGAGAACTCTGGGAACTGGAAGAACAGAGCAGAAGGCCAAAGAGAAGCTGGAAGAAACAGAGGACAACTATGCTGCTCTGAGAAAAGTTACCGAGCCACATGGCTAAACAGGGTAAGAGTCATGGGTTAGATTAAGGGTAAAGAGTTAGCAAGTGTTATGCCTGGGCCTTAGGCCGATCAGCCTAAAACTATTGTAAGCCTCTGTGTGTCTCTGTGGCACTGCGGGTCTGCAGGCCTAAACCTTGAGGCTAGGCCTGAAAGTCTGAACCAGAAACCTCTTACTACAGGACTGGCCTACCTGTTCACCAATAGTTATTTAGCCATAAAGAATGAAGTCATGACATTTTCAGAAAAACGGATGGAACTAGAGATCATTATGTTAAGTGAAATAAGCCAGTTGCAGAATTGTGATAAATAAATAAGGCATGTTCTCTATCATATTCAGAATTTTTGTGTGTACAGAAAGAGAGAGAGGGAGAGAGAGAAGACTAGGAGAGGGGAGGAGAGGGATGTAAAACAAGAAAGAATAGACATGGACAAGGAAGGAATAACTGTTGAGGGGAGAAAGGGGGTAGACAGTGCGGATGAGTAAGAACAAAGGATGTGGTGTACCTATAAAATTCATACTGAAACTCATTTCTTCGTTATCACATGAAAACTCACAAGTAGAAAAGAAAGTAGAAAGGATTCTAGGCAAGATCATAGCCACGCATCCTTCATAAATGATTATTAGATGGTAGGTGCTTACACAAGCTATTTTTGAAAGTAATTTGCTTAATTAGAATCCAAGAGTAAATTCTTCAATAGTCTCATGAGAAAAAATAAAATATAGTATGTTCAAAATGGAACATAGTTGGGTGTTTTGTCTGTTTTGATTTGGGGATGTGTGTGTGTATTTGTTAATGGCAATAGTTTTGTTTTTATTTTTGATGTTCAAGACAGTGTTTCCCTGTGTAACAGCCCTAGCTGTCTTAGAACGTGCTTTGTAGACCACAATGGGCTGAAGCTCACAGAGATCCACCTGCTGCTGCCTCCTGAGTGCTGGACACCACACCTAGCCCTTGAACAGGTTTTCTATTCCAGGATCCAGATTTTGAATTCAGCCTCAAGTCCAAAGGTAGCCTTTTTGTACAAAGGCTCTTAGGCTTAAAGGATCCCTGAAGGCTGAGTCTCTGCCATTTGCATCTGAGACTACCAAGGCTCAGAAAAACACCATGATTGACCCAGACAACTAACAAGAAACACCACAAACTTCACTTCTAAGAACAAAGAGATCCATCATCCACTCATTAAGCCAGTGTGGGACTGCACTGGGGTTTCTGTTCCCATATAGCATAACTTCCCCTTCTCTGGCAACCAGAAACTTGAAGTCCGACCTGTACTTGGTGAACCTTTGAACTTCTGGGGAAAGTGAATGTCATCTCATGTAGGATGAACCCAAGATCATGAGATAAATCCATGACACAGGAATCCCAGCATCATCATTGTAAGAGAATTCCTGGTCTCTCTTTTCTCTATAGCTACCAGATCCATTCGGAACAGCTTTACCTGAAACAGAGTTGGGGAAGTCAGCAAGGGATACAGTGACTGGAATTTAAGTCAAGATGTCTGAGACCAGAAGCAGAAAGATGAAGGCAAGTCTGAGCGTCGCTGAAGGTCATGGTCTTGAAACCCTCTGCTGCTCGGCTCTTCATCTATCTTTTAAAGCCATGCCTTTGCTGCTGTCTTGGCCCAATGGTGGGAGTGCATGTGTCTACAGCACAGGCAAAGACCAGAAAAAATTCACCAACACATTCTTCCCATTTGACTCATGCTAACTCCACCTCCCATCCAGCTATGGCTGAAACATTTTTTCTGGAACTTTTCACTTTTCCTTCCATTTTTAAAATTGTCTGCATGGGGGGAAAGTCAACTATTCTTCATTATGAAATATGATTATCATTTAATAATCAAGGCAAGGAAAAACAAAACACTCTAAATCGCATCTAGTCATAAGGTCTACCCAAGAGAATTTCTGACAGTCGTTCAATGAAATTGCCTTTTTACCAATGATAACACAACAGATCCCAGAAGGCTGCTGAACTGGCCGTTGTGGCCTACATTGTTATTTCCAATCCCAAATGCCCACATGCCTTTCATCTGAACCTTTTGTAAAAATGTCTCTGATTTCATTGCAATTAACTTATTTTGCAAAACTCTCAAGTGAGCAAAGCAAAGACCTCTACCTTAGTAGTGTTTACATTTTGAAAAGGGAAAGCAGATAATAAAAATTAAAAATAAATCAAGATTTCAATTTTAAATAGAGGGCTCCAGGAAGATTTCACAGCAAGACTACATTTTAATAGGAATCCGAAGAAAATAAATAAATAAATTATTCAAAAAAACCTATCTTGCTGGGGAGAGAATTTCTCTAGGCAGAAGAAAAAGCTTATACAAAGTGCTGTCATGAGTAATTGAACCTTTTTTATAGGATGGCCCAGCAAAGTTTTTAAAAGACACCACTTTGATGGTCTGAATAAATACCCAAAACTGTGAGTTTGATGACAGAGTGTCTTACAGCCTCCTATAATCATGGGACACGGATGGTTAGGGTATAGACCCTGGAATTAGCTTTTGCTAAGAGGAAGAATTGAAAGCAGGGTAAAGGACATGGCCAACTGAACTAGCATTTAAGCAGTCAGGTGGGAAGCTTAGGTACAAATTGTCCCAGGTCGCAGCATCCTCATATGCCAGTTCAGGAGACATTGAGGGCAGAGTAATTGCTATTCACCCCTGTGTTGTTTAAGACATTTAGGATGTGGATGTAGACTTTAAGCTCCTCCAAAGTGCATCCTCCTGTCTTGTGAGGCACTAGGAGTAATTTATCTTCCCTATAGATAAAGAGGAGGCTCTTTTTCTTGCTTTGGCCTAAACAGGTTTTATTTTCCTATGCATCCTTATCCTAAAATGAGGCGAGCGTGTAACTTACTCTAGTGGGATTATGCTTCACTCAAAGGAACTTCAGGGACATCCTGCCATGTAGGTGTATTAAATTAACCCATTTTGCTCAAGTATTTATTATTCATACCAGTTTTTTGATATATCTTATTTTGAATATTGTTTTACATTAAACACAATTTAAATTTTCTTTAAACTTGTTTCGAGTTGTTTGCTTCAGGCTTAATTTTGACATCATATATAAAAGATCGCATAATATGAGATATAAATGGTCTCACTCTCCAAGCTTGTCTCTGTTAAATGAATTTTATTTGTATTTGGTATGGCTACACAGTTTTCCGTACATTTAAAAAAAATATCATTTAGGAGGGGACTAACCATTAACTTGTGTGTCTTAATTATCTTTAATAATTAATGTATGATAAGTATTTTTTTTAAGATTCAGATTTCTTAATTTTGTTTCTTGAGTCAGACTTGGTGACATACATCTTTAATACTAGCACTTGGGAAGTAGAGGCAGGCGCATCTCTGTGAATTCAAGGCCAACCTGATCTACAGAGTAAGTTCCAGGACAGCCAGGGCTGCACAGAGAAACCATTTCAAAAAATCAAAGAGAAATTATAATTTTGGCAGAGTGGTAGTGGTACATCCCTTTAATCCCAGCACTCCTGAGGCAGAAGCAGGCAAATCTCTGCATCTGAGGCCAGCCTGGTCTACAGAGCAAATTCCAGGACAAAATTTTTTTTTCCAATTTTGAATTGAAGCTCTTTTAGTATCAAAATAAACTTTAAAGTATAGATATATTTCATGGAGAAACTTGGAACCTCATTTTTTTATCTTTATAGTATACTTCTATAAAATATTACAGTTTTATATATTATTTAGTTTTTTTTCAAGTTCCTAAAGTTTAGCAAAGTTAAAGGTATAAGTGATTAAGCATATATATGTAAGTCAGATTTTGTTAATATGAATAGACCATTGTAACGTTTGGGATTTATGCATGGCATGTTGTAGCAAATTGCCTATATATGGATTTTTAACTATGAACTTTTTTGTTGAAAAGAGGCAGGCACCCACAATTATATGAAGCCATTTTAACATATCTCTTGATTAAAAATTTTTTAATGCCATGAGACATAACAATAACAAATAACATAATTTGTTGTAAGAACCTTCTCTAAAGGTGGAGGGAGGGTGTTAGGCAATAGTTGAGGCCTTTACTCATACACACAACAGGTTTTTTATTGTTGTATAAGGGAGCCTCCTCCCCATTTCCGGTTTGACCCTGCATTCCCAGAAAACCTTGACGTTTTATATAATTAGGGCCTAATTAGGAGTGACTGAATACTCAGGTGGAGAGCTAATGACTCCTTGTTTGAAGGAGCATTAGCATTTCAGGAGTCCAGCTGTAATTGCTTTAAGGGGGTACAGTTGGAGTTTTGATGATGGCAATTGTTTAGCTCAGGAGGTATTGTGCAACATCGCTCTAGTAAGGGAGTTACTAAATCACACACTTAGAGTGACGCAGAATTTAATATCATACTGTAAACGATTAGGGCTGTAAGTATCCAGGTAAACCTTATAGAAAACATAAGACAGCATTTAATAGCTTATATAGCATATAGTGGTGGGTTTTTTAATATCATCAATCATCACTAAATATATGTTTATATTATCTAACAGAATCTAGCTGAAGGATCCCTGTTAAAACTATGATACTGGAATTCTTACTGAAAGATTTGGACAGTGGGTTCTCTTTATCCTTCCCACGTATTAACACCCTGTTAGCTGGTTTTATTATGGACACCTTCATAGCAGGAGATAAATAATAGTCTCTATTAGAAATTAGTTAACCTTTTAGCTGGTTTTAAGCACACAGTGCCTTTTCCTGGGTTTCTAGTGAATTAAAACAGACAGTTTTTCAATACTATCCAAACCTGAAAGACATGTGAATCTCTGTAAGACTGAAGCCAGTAGATTACTTTGTGTGTGTCAGCAAATGGGGACAGACACCCTGAAAATCTTAAGAAGTAACTGAAATAAAAGCAAGAGTCGGGGCTTGGTGGGGCAGAAACAGAGGCAGATCAAAGGCATATGGTAAAGAAGTCCCCAGAACAAAAGCTGTCCTGTCTCAGTTAGGGGAAGCAGGCTTGCAGATTTGGTAGAAACAGCAGGCACCAAGCTTAACAGATGTAAATAATGGCAAATAATCCTAGGTAGCTAGTGAGGAGTGAACAATAAGAAATACTTAAAAATCAGAGCTCATGAAGGAATCTCAAAGACTCACAGAGGTCGCTATAGAAACTAGCATTTACTCTGAGTGTATATGAACCTAGAGGCAACTGGGAGAGTTGCTGTCCTGTGAACACTTGGTATTGACTGATTCAAAACTTGGGGGGGGGGGGGGGCATTGATTACATTGTACCCCCAAGCATCACTATCAAAACACAGAGCGACAGAGCACTTCAGCATGTTCCTGTGACAAAATAAAAGTGTGTCACCAGTGTTGAAGGGCTCAGGCACATGTCAAAGATGATGGGCCACTCAACTCAGTGAAGAGACCTACAAATCACAATCTAGAGCATCTGCCAATTTGAGATGAGAAGCCTATTGCCTCTCGGCAGGTCCTGTCTACATCCTTATGGGAGTTACTCCAAAAGGGTAGCAATGTGTAGGAATCAAGAACACGGAAATATCTTCAAAGTTTCAACTCTACAATTGGACTTGTAGCCTGGGATTTTAACATTATCGGCCACTAATCTCTGGATTTAAACGTGGTTTTTAATTGTGTACCTGTAGTCCCTGGCACTTGGGAGGCTAAAGCTGCAGGACTCTGTGAAGGTACACTGTATTGCAGAGGGTGCTGCAGGCCTAGTCTGTGTTATATAGTGAGGTCCTGGGTATTTGGTGGGTGTTTTTTAAAGTTGGGAATAATATTTTTAAGTATGTATGGATGTCTTACCTGTGTGTATGTCTGTATACCACATGTATTCCTGGTACCCATAGAGGCCAGAAGAGAGCTTAAGATTCCCTGGAACTGACGTTCTAGACAGTTGTGGGTCACCGTGTGGGTGCTGAGAACTGAACTCAAGTCCCCTGGAAGAGTAGCAAGTACTCTTATCTGTGGAGCTCTCTCTCCAGTCTCAAGATCTTGCATTTGAAAGATGTTTTTAATAAGACCTGTGATGCTTCCCTTGCAACTCCGAATAGAGCTTGCTGGAAAGAGGAAGAGGGGACACGAAAGGGGATGATGAAGACAGAGAAAACCCACTTCCACTTTCCTCTCACTCCCAGGAAGGAAAATGGTCCAGAACCCGTGGGCAGACAATGTAGCCTCCACCGCGGGAATTTCCTGACTGAGAGCTAGCTGTGGGAGGGAGGTACAAAGATGAATCAGAAAGTCCTCACTTGAGGTTTGACAGATACCCACACAAAGTTTCTTAGACTGTGTTCTTCGGTACCAGAGGAAACAGTCTAAGCTCAGATGCCCTGCTGATGCGCAGAAGCCAAAAGGAAGCCAAGTGTGCCTCTGCTGAAGAGCTGGGGGCAGGCTTCTTGCTCAAAGCTTGAAGGTCCTTTGACTTTCCTCCAACCTCTTCCTTCCTCTGTGGACTTTGGACCTTTTGCCCCTACCCATCTGTGTAGACTTGTCCAGCACTGAGCAGTACTCAGAACTGTGTCCCTCTTCACACATTCTCATTTTACTTGATTTGTTTGTTTTTAAACAGGGTCTTATGTAGACCAGGCTAGCCACAAACTCAGTATGTAGCTAAGAATAACTTTGAACCCCTGTTCCAGCTTGTCTCCACTTTCCAAGTTCAGGGCTTATAGGGATGCCCTACCATGTCCAACTCCACATTATTTCTTCACACAGATATGTTTCACCTCTCTTCCCTGGCATTTCTTAAGCTTCCATCCTCTTGAAAGAGAAGACACAGAGGAAGATTTAGGGAATCCTCCACCTACTGAACCTCGAGGCCTCCACTGTAAGGCAGTTACATTTCTGTTGCAGGACTTCCGAACTCAACTGGAAACTGAAGGCCAGTCCAAAGCCCAGAGTTAGTCAGAAGGTCAAGTAAAATCACCTGAGAACCTAACACCCTCCAACAGCTTGCTCTGTGGCTGCACCTGTTCCCTGGTAGCTCATTTCAACCATAATGGTGGGTTTGACCTCAGTCAGATCCTTGAAGTTTGATCCTTCAAGTTTGTTCTGTCTAGCCAGAAGATAAAATCTTTCTATTTATTTCTAATAACTATGGGGTGTCTATCTGAAGCCCCAAAGTGAGTTGGTTTGGTGTGAAATGGGGATGCATGATACATTGAAAAGGTGCTGGTCTGGATGCAATTCCCCAAGTCTGATGCGTGGTCCCAAATCATCGTATTGACTTGAGTTTTCATGGCTCAATAATGGCACAGGACAAGACCCCACTGAAGACAGAGACCATGATAACTGGCACTGGGGTGGGTAGTTGCCCAAGGCACCTAGTAGACCAAAATGGTAAAGAACAACCATCTCCTAAGAGAACATCAAAGGCCAAGACTAAGGGTTGTAAATTTCTCTCCAAAAGTTCAAAATGAGGAAAAAAATTGCTATATTTTTTATAAGGTGACTTCTGATAATGAGCTTGGACATTTTAAAAAGCCTTGAAGACAACAAATTGGAAGTTAGATGAATACATGAATACTCCTTAATCACCAAATATTTACTAAACATTTGCAGTATACTAATATTTCTAAACATCACAGGGAATAAAATAATGAATATATGAATGACCTTGTCCAAGGCTGGGAAAATGGTTCAGTCATTAAAGGCTAGGCTCACAACCAAAAATATAAAAATGACTTTGTCCTCTGTGCTCTTGTAATATGATGAATATATATGTGTATGTATTTATGATAATATATGTGTATGTATTATGATCATATATGTGTATGTATTATGATAATATATATGTATGTATTATGATAATATATGTGTATGTATTATGATAATATATATGTATGTATTATGATAATATATGTATGTATTGTGATAATATATATGTATGTATTATGATCATATATATGTATGTATTATGATCATATATGTGTATGTATTATGATCATATATGTGTATGTATTATGATAATATATATGTATGTATTATGATCATATATGTGTATGTATTATGATCATATATGTGTATGTATTATGATAATATATATGTATGTATTATGATAATATATGTGTATGTATTATGATAATATATATGTATGTATTATGATCATATATGTGTATGTATTATGATCATATATGTGTATGTATTATGATCATATATGTGTATGTATTATGATCATATATGTGTATGTATTATGATCATATATGTGTATGTATTATGATCATATATGTGTATGTATTATGATCATATATGTGTATGTATTATGATCATATATGTGTATGTATTATGATAATATATATGTATGTATTATGATAAAGGAGGATTTCTATGAGAAGACAAAGAAACTGAGTTGGGAGTAAAGGACAATTGTGTATGCAGGAAAAGAATGTCCATAAGCCTCTCTGCCTTGGGTAAGAGCAGAGCAAGTTGATGAACAGCAAAGAAGCATGTGGAACCGTAATAGACAGGATGGGAGAAAGTGATTTTTGAGTGAAACTGTATTGCAAAATCCCTACTAATTCTTAGTGCTGTTTAATGGCACCAGGAATGTCAAGCAACATGGTCATGAGTTTCTGTGGTGCTCATGAGTTTGAAAGACTTCTCTGACTGTTGTATGGCGTGCACATGAAAGAGGGCAGCGTCCCCAAGCCCCACTGGGAGGATGCTCTTGCTGTAGGTGACAGATGTGGAAGAAGAAAATGAAACCAAGGGAAGATCAAAATTAAGACATGTGGATATGACACTAATAAGACCAAAGATTAGTTTGCATGGCCTGAGTCACTCATAAGAGGATCATCCTGGCTTGAAGGTCCAGGATTGGGAAAGACACATTTCTTATGTGTAAAATTCATCCAATAAGTATTTCATAAGTATCTATCGTGTGCCAAGTGTTGGGCTGCTCACCAAGGTTTCAGAAGGCAATTGAACAAAATCTCTGCTCTTCTTGTGATCTCACATTCTAGAGGAGGAAAAAAAAAAAAAAACTATACAAATAAGCAAAGAGAACATCCATACGTGTTATTTTTAAAAGAACAAAGGTACTTTCTTGCCATGAGATCCTCCATTTCAATTGCTAATTAGGGTAATTCAAGTGACTCCCAAAATAATATAGGCTATTGTTACTTTTAGTTGCCTCTCAGAGGTTAAAGATAAGGCCCTACTGTTAAAAACACAGTGCACTTCAGAGGACTCTGAAGGTTCAAGCTAGATTGTCCTGAAATCCTCCTTTCCATATTCTGACTTTCAAAGACCACAACATATTGTGTAAACTGCCAAGGGAGGGAGTCAAAAGTCCTATTCAGCTGTGGTATAACAGCACAACACTGTTAATGACCAGCATGGCAAATTGTCCCTAAGAGTGCAATAGTGGTACTCATAGCTTGGTGGTAACCAACAGCTATCTAATTGGACTTAAGGCCCACTCAATGGTAAGGTAACCCTTCCAGATATTAAAAACTTTGCCTAGTGCATGGGATCAGTGAGGTGATGGCTCTTAGAGGATTATCTACCACCAATTTAGTGGGTAAGAATTATTACTGACTGCATTCTAAAATTTAACCTTACACCCCCAGGTAAGTGTATCTCACTCCCCATCAACGAAGTTACTCTTTACAGCAAACAGAGATCACTGCAGTAAACCCCCAAATGGTCATGATGCAAAATTCAATGGCCTGTAGGGACATAAACAACACATCTCCTAGACCTAAGACTCCACACTACTCATAGAATACGGGGGTGGAGTAGTAGAATGTTTATAAGAGTTAGAAGACCAGGAAGTTTGCTGTGAGATCATATCTTCTAGAAATGACAAGGAAGATATACCCGTGATACCTCCATAATATGCCTGCTTAAATGAGACCTAAACAATGACAATATAAATAGACAGGCTAACAAAGAAAAGGAGAATCTCACAGGCTCCCACCTCCAGACAAAGAACTACAGAAGCTCTAGTGAATGCTGACAGAGCAAGGGGTTAGCCCCTCCCAGGGATGACTTCCCTAACTGGTTATCCAATACAGAGTGGCCAGTCCTGAAATTAGAGACACACAGGCACAAAAATAAACTCGGCAGGTTGTAGACACATAGTTATACATCCATATCATCACATACACAATTATTACGTGTATTATTGCATAGACATAACAATTGTTACATATGTATAAAAATCAAAGAAAAGGAGTCCATCAATTTGAAAGGGAGTGAAGGGGGCATGGGAGAGACTGGAGGAAGGAATAGAAAGGACAAAGTGATATCCTTGTATTTTAGTTTTAAAAAGGAGGAACTGGCTAACAGGCTTGGGTTCCCAAGAAACGGGAGCCTAAGGAAAAAACCTTATGAATAATGTTTCGTAGTGGAGGGTGCAATGTTAGGGAAGAAAGAAAAATGAAGGAAATAGGAAAAGGAGGAAGACAAACACAAGAATATTTCCAAGGTGACAGCTTTGCCTCCAAGGACAACTGACTCTCCACACCTATCTCTTCTAGAGGCAGCACTTCTCAGAGTAGAGCATGGGAGAGGGCTCGGTAGCAAAGCCTTGGTCTCTTTGAATATTTCATCTATTTAAGCGCTTTATACAAGGCCTGCATTTGAGTTGTATCACCTGGACCCTCTTGGCAGCCAGTGGGGAAACCAGATCCTCCTTGAGTCCCACTGCATCAAACTTGGAGCATACTGTACCCCTGAGGATGTGACATGGAAACACCCAAAGCTGAAGACAAAATTTATAGTGTTGATTTCTAAGGCCATTTTCAGCTTCGACAAAAGCAGACTCAATCCTCGACTAACAATCTCAATTCTGCTCTGTCCATGCGGAGATCTGCATAGTGAGTGACGTTGATGGAGACTTATGAGCCAGCTCATCCTCTACGTTGGTCTGATAACACTTATGGGCATCTGAGGAATGGTCTAAGAAGTAGATGGTACTGACCGAACTAGGATTGTGAACAGAACGTCTGCACTGAAACATCCATAGTTAACAAACCTTTTCCTCCCAGGCTGACCTCAGCCGGACCCCAGCCTTCATCCTTTCAGGCTTCCTGACCCCACTGGTGCCTGAATCAGGTCCCCTCCATCACTGTGAGTTTCCTGTGGCAAGGAAGTTGACCTTTCTGGGTGCCCTCTTCGGGGTCCTAACGTTTTCTTGTTTTCTGACATGGTGTGATTTCTCCATCTTCTGTCAAGTTGAGTTAATAAGTTTGACCTTCTTTCCTTAGATCAGTGATTCTCAGCCTTCCCAATGCTGCGACCCTTTGATACACTCCCTCATATTATGGTGACCCAACCCCATGATAAAATTATTTTTGTTTCTACTTCATAACTGTAATTTTGCTAGCGTTATGAATTATAATGTAAATATTTTTGGAGATAGAGATTTGTCAGTGGGGTTGTGACCCACAGGTTAAGAACCTTTGTCTTAGATTAAGCTTTTCAAGTTCTTTCGAGAGATATGGGAATCTTGAAGAAATGAGAGTTCCATTGGTGCAACCCTGTTTTCCTTCGACGAACTTGAATTTCACTCCAGTAAACTGAATGATAAATGAAGGAAACTGAGTTTAGGAATCTTCATATTTGCAAAGTTTCAGACAGTGTGTCTTGCAACTCCTTTAGTGTTCTTTTAACACTCCGACCTCAACACTCTGACTTCATATTTTATGAGCTTTGATAAAATATCAAGTACGTTCTCATTCTCAAAGACCATTCTAATACCATTATTGTTTGTATTATAAGAAAACAAGATGGTACCCTGTAGACGCAGTTTATTTAGAAGGCACCAATACCAGATAGATATTTATTAAAATATAAACTAACACTCACGGTACAGGTAACAGATTACAGTAGCACCTGAACAGGGACTGGAGTCTGGAACGGTGGACGAGTGATGGATGGACGGACGATGGACTCCGATCCTCTCTCCAACAACCAGGAACCAGGAAGAGAGTGTCTCATGTTCCAGAAGCCCCTTTTCAATGGGCTTTCCCCGCCCCCTTCAGGGGCCCGGTGCCCTGTATAAGTGTCTTTTGACCTTATCAGCTGACACCTGAATCCCACAACAGTACCCCATACCTTAGGTTCTGCAAGAGGTTGCCCAACTTGCTTGCTCTGATGGATGTTTTTGTTCTTGTTTATAAAGCATCTTTTCACTAAAGCTTTGAGAAACCACATCTTGTTCCTCCTTCGTGGTTGCAGTTTGGTACAGACATCTTCACCCTGATGTAATGATGAACCTATGCTCAATCATTGTGTGTTGTCTCCCATCCAAGACTGGATCATCAAAGGACCTGAAATTCATTTGAATCTAGAGTAATCAAGCCTAAGACTTTTGTGGGATATTGTTCAGAGAACAGACTCTCCTCTCGTTAAAAGTAAAATTATGGGAATATAAGCCTGGGCTACTAGCTAGCATCAGTCTAGCTCAGAGTATACTCAGCAAAGGGCAGAGCAGATAAGGAGAAAAATGGTTTGACTGCTGTTGCCTGCCTGAAGCTTCTATTTTGGTCAAATAAATTAGAATCAGGGTTGGTTTCTGTTGTCATGGTTCTGTTCTGATGGTTGGTTGGTTGGTTTTATTTATGAGGGGTTTTGGGTTTAGTTTTGTCACTTAAAAGATTGAATGTTTCTAGAGAAGAAACATTAAAATATTGATATTTTAATCTCTAAAATTAGGATATTGAAAACTAGTTAGTATTTCTCATTGATAGCATCATGGTCATAGAGGTTGAAAAATTCTTTGTTGTGCAAATTGCTCTGAATTCAAGTACCTTCATGTTCCAACACACACACACACACACAATATTCTCTTGTCAAGTGGTTCTATCTTACGATGAAAACTAATAAACTGGAAAACTCTTCTAATGCCTTTATAACCAGTCTGGAAGTAGCTCCACCATATTTTGGTAATTTAAGTCCTTAGAATCCAATCTTAGTTTCAATGAAGAATAATCTAATTTCTATGTGCCTTTATTTAGGAAATAAGGATAATAATATCAACATTGTGAATAAGTCTATCAAAAACTATGGCAATGAGGCTGGAGAGATGGCTCAGCAGCTAAGAGCTCTGGCTGTTCCTCAAGAGAACCTGGGTTCTATTCCCAGCACCCACATGGCAGCTCACAATGGTTTGTAACTCCAGTTCCAGGAGATCTGACACCCTCACACCAATGCACATAAAACAGAGTTAAATACATTATTTTTTTAACAAAATAATTTTTTAAAGTATGGCAATAATTATTTGACATGACATAACTCTAACATAATTAAAATGGATCACTAACATTCCCAAAGGAATATCCTAAATGAAGCATTACATTTGTTTTATATAATTTACCCAATTAAACAGAGAAATAAAATCTAAAGTCTTAAAGTGATTTAAAAACCTTTAATTCTTCTACCAATAAAAGATAAATGTGAGTTACATATCCAATGCATGCATCCATCATTTTTCTAGGCTGCTTTAACTAAGTCTCCGGTAAGAGCAGCTAACCTGGAGGATGGATGTGGACCTCACTTTAACAAGCAAATGGGCCCAACTGTACCTGCAAGCATCATGAAAACAGAGTGAAATTAATGGCTGGGAGCCAGCTCCCCTAATTCACATATCTACATTGATCACTCCAGCAACATCATTCCCTACACGACAGTCTTGCTTAGAGAAACCCACAAATATTAAATTCATGCACACCAAAGACCTGTTGTACCCACAGTATTAAGTATATGAGAGAGAAACACTTCCAGAGTTATTTATAGGTAAGGTTATTTATTTTTTTATCAGTTTTAAGTTTTACTTTTGTTACTTTCAAAGTGTTTGTGATGTTGAGCATTTCGCTTTAAGCTGCTCTGCTTTTTCGTCTTGGCAAGTGTGAGATCTTCATATTAATTCTCAAATAGTCTAAATTCACCACTGGGAAATATGGATATGATGGGAGACTGGGCCTCGTTCCATGCATTGCCTTTGAAATATGAGCATAATCCAATGACTTCACATTGCGGGAGCGTGCCAACCAAGTTGAGGCTGAGTGATCCAGCCACGACACAGGCAGTTCTTTCATCCAGTGTCCCTCAAAACTGTTATCAATTACTGCTGTTGGATGTAGTGCCAGGATGCTGGGGCCAACTTTCAGGGGTAAGAGGATTTGAGGAACATCCACTACCACCCTGCTATTCAATCAGCTAACCACTATTTCTCCTCTCTGTGATGGTGGCTTTATACCATGGCTTCTGCCCCATACAGCAGAATAGTCACTTACTTTTTGAAAACTGAGAAAGGTAAAATGTGGGTGTCAGAGAAGTAACACCAAAGGCGGAAGTATATTAAACCACTTCAAAACTACTTTCAGAGCTTCAGGCTGTGAGCGCAGTGACCTTGAAACTGAGAGAAACCTCAACTTTCTTACATTCATCTTTGAAAGCTAACGTAGGCAGAAAAAGCCCCTATGAAGACTATGCGTACCTTCATGGATAGAAACTTTGACTAACGCCCCACATTTGCTTGGTGTTGGGTTAGGGAATAGTCCGCCTCATCTTCTCTTTACTTCTAATATCTCCACGTTTTCATTCATCAAGTTTATATCTTCCGATGATACAGAGACATTATATTCATCAGAGCAGAATGCGGTAAACTTCAGGAGCACCTCACACGGTCTCTTACAGAATCGAGTAATCTAGAGTCCTGGCCATTCCTCCTTTGAAGTAATGTCCAGCTGGACTGGTTAGATGGAACAAATGTTCAGCTTTTCACGTGATTTTTTTTTCTGAAGAACCACAATCAATGTGTTTCTTTGATGAACGAAAGAAGCCAACAAAATACAGCATTTAAGGAGCAGGAGCTGGGGCTGCAAACATGGTTTGCTTTGTTCTTCTAGGAACTGGTTCCTGTCTAAAACATTTCTCCATTGTAAGGATCTGTCTTCTCTCCTCCAGCCACAGCCCTCAAGCTACAATAATAGGCTCGTGATATTTTTTTAGATACAAAAGTTATGAATACTCTTTTATGAATATTTTCCTTTGAACTCACATCCTGAAAAAGAAAAATAGCCCTACACATTGCCGGGTTGACTCTCTTAGACAAAACATACAAATTGTTCTCAGGGGCTGTAAAATGCTCCAAAATTTCACAATAAAAAAATTTCTAATGCAGAATGACATGTATGAAGAACTGCCTCTCAGATGTGATTCTCAAAAAATAATGTTTCTGACTGGCATGAATTACACAAAATGCATTTCAGAGATTACTATCAAAATTCATGCTCCAGAGCACCTCCCTTTATGATATCGTGATTGCTTCCCTGGGATTCCACGCAGACTCTTAATGATAGAGAAGGGTGCTCTGTTGCAAAGCAAGGAAGGCTTCGTTGCATTAAGCTGCTTATGTTTTCATTTTCCCCCATATCCCATTTCAACACATCCTCCAACCTCCTCTAAAAATAATTCTATGAATGCCAACTCAACAGATTACAATAGATCTCCTATTAATTTCACTCTCCCTCAAAAGGAGCTTATCATTTCGGCTTCAGATTGTGTCTGCAGCAATGTCAACTGACACTGAGTCCTGACCAAAACTTATTTTTACTTCTGCCTATTATCACTTAAACCATGCATCGTTAATATGGCTACTTATCTTCTGGTATTAAAGGGAAAGTATCTTCCACAAACTCGCCTTAGCTATTTTCTGTATATCAAAAATAAATAAATAAATAAAAAATTCTGGAAAATGAAGCTCCCTTTAATCCTACTTTGTGGCTTAGATTCTTTAGCCCTGAAGCCACTTATGTTGATTTCTGTTGTGCTCAGGCTGACGTAAATATAGCCCTTGGTATGGCAGAGAAATAAAGCTGCATAGAGGTGACATGCCTGTGAGTCCTAACACTCTAAAGTGAATCTTAGCAAGGAAGGTTCTAAAATGTGACCCAGACTGAGGGAATGACCTGGGAAATGTTAAATATGCAACTGTCCCTTTGTTTAACATTAACAATATCATGGAAAGTTCTAGACCACAGGATATGTGTGAGCTTTAAAGCCAGACTTTACAATTCTGGGCCCAGATTCCCTTTTTGTTATACATTGGTTACATGATTTTGAAGAATACACTTAACTACTCTGTACACATAAAATAACGGCAGTAATACGAACTACCTCCTGAGGTGGTATGAGGATTGTACTAGCCAAAAATATATAAGACACTTCTAGTATTATCTGTCACTCAGAATTATCATTCAATAACTATTTGCTCTTGATAGAGAGGAAACTCAGATGATAGAGTACTTAACCAGCGTGCACAAAGCCCTGATTTTCCACCCCCTGAAGCTCAGAAAATGCATACAATGGCATGACTGTAATCTCAGATGGAAAGAGGAAAACCAGAGGTTCACAGTAATCTCACCTACATAGTGAGTTCAAGGCAAGGATGATAGAAATGAGACTATGTCAAAAAAAAAAAAAATGTTAAATGGTACTGGTAAAATGGCTCAGTGGTTAAGAACACCTATTCTTGCAGAGGACCATTGCAGAGGGCCAGGTTTGGTTCCCAGCAACTGCATGGTGGCTCACAACCCTCTGTAGCAGTTCCAAAGGATATGATGTCTTCTTTCGACCTCCCAGGGCATCAGACACATGCACGGTGCACATGTATACATGCAGGCCAAACAGTCATACAGATAAAATAAACAAATCTTGTTAAAGTTTTAAAAGTACAAAGACACAACATGCTTCTAACCTTAGAAATAGCATTGTAAAATAAAAAGAAATCCTAGAAAAATCTAATTGTGTAAAATATGAAATTACAATGTTTTATATAGTATGTTGACTATACCATTGTAAATAATTATGCAATCATAATTTAAATTATAGATTTCCCTTTCCATTTCTTCCACTGTTGTTAAACTTAGGGCCAGCAATGTTTCACCATTAGCCCAGTTTCTGTCACTCTCCGCCTCTCCTCAGAAAAATAACTGAATATTTACTTCACGTCTGCCCTGAACATGAAACATTTAGAGGGCAGTGTCCTCAACTAACTTCATTTATATGAAATGATCGATTTCCGTAAGTGTTCATGTGATCACAACTGTTATTTATGGATAAATGTTTCCTATCTCTAAAGATAATCCAGAATTCCCAAGTGTCTCCAGAAAAATCAAATGGCTATACTCTACCAAACCCAAATACCAGAATATCTAATTGCAAGAAAATTAACAGTTTATGTGCTACTGTTATGATACCTTCACCCTGACTCTTGAGAATGCACTTGGTGGTCTATTTCTGTCCTTTTATCAACCCAAGATCCAAATAGTAAATACACATCTTATATGATTTTATTATATTTATATAAAAATATGTGCTTTTGTATCATTTTCCAATTATTTGTTACCGACTATATCATTTTACAAAAATTATTTACAAAAAAAAACCTCTGAAAGCTTGACTATGCATTAAGACACACCCTTTCTCATTTATGGTCATGAAAAACAAACTCACTGTATAACATTTAATTCAGACTTTAATTTTCAAGAATCAAACTCCACAAAGCTTTCTCAAGGAAATTTAAGAGCTGTCAAAATACATATCTGTGTTATGTTACATGACGCATTACATAAGACAGTACATAACATATAAAACAAAGCTATATATTGTACACCATCATATTTAAGAACTGTTTAAAAGTCTATGTTGATAAGTAAATCTAATGTCATTTTAAAGTTTTCATCTAAAAGAGCTTCAAAAGTTATTTATTTTTATTTCTTTACATGTTCCTTTCCTGTCTCTAGATGAAAATTAATGAGCAATTAAAGACGTCATAGAATTATATGGTTCACTGATCACATACTCAAAAAAATCTACAGAACAAATCTATAGAATGGAAGTTTTACATACAACGTTTACCTGGAATCAGATTATTTAAACAACACCTTGACTTTTTGAATTTAATACAGAAAACAATTACCATGAGCTAAATTCAAAAACTACAAGTGAAGATATTCCATCACGAAGACTTGAATAATTTTGTTTAGATTGTCAATGGTTGACTCATTCAGATTTTCTTCATTGTCATCCAAGGTGTGCCAGACTTCGGGGAAGGGAGAAGCAATCAAATGAAGAACTGGAACACCTGATATGACAGAAGAAGCTTGTAAGTTAGTGGGTCAACTAGAAAGTGACATTCGTGAGCAAAGAGAGCTCCATATCTTATAAGACACTTGATAATCCATTATCTCCCACGCACATCTTTATGTCTTCAAGTATGAGTACTTCAAGGCTTGTCAAACAAATGTCAGTCAATTCAGTAAGGGATGATAAGGCACCTGTTCTGCAAGCTCTTGTTTTAGAAGTAAAAAGGCAAGGCTTGCCTATGTGGGGTTTATATCCTTAGCGAAGAAATGGGCAGGCACATACAAGATGCAATCATAGGCCAAAGGTTTTTAACAATAACTAAACGAGGTGTGGGGATAAGGATGGAGGGTGGGCAGGAAGACTGTTTAAGGGAAGGCCCTCTCCAGAATCTAACATTTAAATAGATGCACAAACCCAAGAGAAAGCAAGCCAGGCAAAAATCTAGGAATGAGTGCTGTGGACAACAATATTCCCAAGTGCAAAGATCACAAGGCTTTGCCCTGAGCAGGGAACAGCAAGATAGCAAATGTGGCCAAATCAGATAAAGAAATGAAACATGGGAGATGATTTTGAAACAGAATCAGAAAAATGGAAGTCCTCTTAGGCCACGATAAAGACTCTCTGCCTTACTCTATAAGACAGAAAACCACTGGATCTTTAAAAACAGTATTAGCACAATTTGATTTACATGTTAAAAAGATAATCCTACTTTGTGTGCAAGAAAAAAATTGAAAAGCAATAGTAAAATTCAGAGACCAGGGGAGAGGGGACTTGAGTGTCATTGAGTTACTTTAGAGTTTCACATCTTGACACAGGATACTTTTCTTATCAACCAGGTCACATCCAAGTTGCACAAGGGGTATGAATATTGCTTAACTTTATGAAAGGTGAGGCAGGATGTCAATGGGTTCTGGGACTTTTAAAATATATTATGAGAAGGGAGATACAAAGACATTGTTAAGAATTTAGAATGTCTTTGATGAGAAAAATTTAAAACGCCATGAATTAGGACATATGGCTGAATTAATCATTTTTTTATATTTATGACATCACTTTTAGATTGCCTCTGATCAGGAAAATGGGAATTACCATGTAAGTTCAGTGCTGTGTATAAGGCTCAGTTTAGATATTGTCTTGAAGATGTAAGCATACACGTGTGTAAACCATAAAGATGGAACTCGGAGGAAGGTCAGAGTTAAGACAGCTCACGGCACTCTGACTTGGGCTACTGGGTAAATGTAGATCATTTGCTGAAAAGGGCAGGGGTAAGGAAGAGACATTCCATACCATTTACTCATCCATGCCAATGAGCAATAATGGGCTCTATCATTTCGTCTGATAATCCAAAGAGAGAGGGCTGGTCAAGGGATGCTCTTTTGGCTTCATTTTGCTTTGCCGATATTTAAATTTTTTATACAATATATTTTGATCATATTTCTTTCTCCTTCCCTAGCATCACCAAGATCTTCCCCATCTCCCTACTCTCCCAAATTCATGTTCTTTCCCTCTCTCTAAAAAAATCAAAACAAACAAAAAGGCAAAACTACCCCCCCCCCAAAAAAAAGCCAACAAAAAGCCACACACATTAAAAAAAAATTATGCTGACCAACAGGGCTTGCCCTGGAGTGCAGTTAATACACTCACTGTCATTCGATTGGAAAAAAAATATTTTCCCTCTCCCAGTGGGTATAATTTACAAATCGCTTCTTGGTTATAGGTGGGATATGTGTCCAATTACTTGGAAAGGGGATGTTAAACTATTACTAGCTGCATCTGAATCGTACTCAGCATCAATATAGTCCAGGTGAGGGTGTGTCTAGATTTCTCCTTATCATTTATTTTGATCTAATTGTCCAAAGTCTATCTTGAAGATATACAACCAGAAGACACATGTTGGTCAAAAAATCTTTTATAGCAAAATATATTTACTTCCTTTTAAAGATAAGCTCTCATACAAATGAACTTTAATGACTATTTTAGATCTTTTGAAATACTTTTATATTGGTCAGAATATAATATATAAACTTGATTTGATCAAACTTAAGGAAGCACAGCTTAGGATTTAAAGTGCACCAATATTATTCATATTCAATTTGTTTCTCAAATATACCCAGAAACCTTTACTATTAAAGAAAAGCTACATAATGGCATCAGGGAGCTAACCAATATTTGGGGATAAGGAAGTTATTTTTACATTGGGCAATGGTAACTGCAGAGATTCATAACTGGATAAAATGAGGAGAATAAATGATTTTAAATGTTAAGCCATCAATTAGGCATCTATATCATCTAAGGTTCGTGAACATCAAAGGTGAGGGGTGAAAAGGGTGGAGGGAATGGGGGGAGGAAGAATGGTATGATATGCAAACGACATGGCCAACCGCACTCTAGAACTCACGACTTCCGTGACCTGTAAAAGATATTCGTAATATTGGGTTCACAACATGATGTCATGGAGGATGGGAGATCTCCTGAGGTCTCACTCCTCTCTGAGGACTTACACATGTTTATAATGGTTGCTGAGGCAGGGAGAGATGTGTACCTCAGTTTTGTAGGTACTGGTCAGATGCCTGTAAACAACTCTTGTCTTTTCTCCTATAAGCAACCCTAATGAAACCCACTGGGTCATTAAAAACATACATGAAGGGGGAAGGAAGATTAATTCAGAAAATGAAAGGGAGTAACAAGGGAGGGAAATGAATATGATCAAACTGCATTTTATGCCTATGTGAAAATGTCATAGTGAAACACACGATGTGCAATTAACATACAATAACAAAAATAAAAGATAAAAATGTGTAAATGATATCATTTTAAAATTTAAAATGCAAATAAAATGTCATAATTATAGTAGGCATAGAAGGGAAATGCACATGCACAATAATACACACATACAGTTACCTTTTCTTAAAAATGGAATATGATCATCCTGGATAATATTTCCATAACCAAAATTCTGAAAATACTTCCTCTCCAAAGAATGATCCTTGAGCAAACCCAGTTCATATAGTTCTTGTTCTGCAGACACAACGACACAGTAGATGGATGTTTAGTTTTATCTGATCAAGGCTCAGAATACATCCTTAAAGAAGGAGCTTGAAATCTTAACACCCATGGAATTCTTCTTTAGATATAGATCAGTGGGCATGTGAGACTTCACCTGTGTAGGCTTTAGAAATTAGAGACAACAAGTCATACATGACTCTGACTTTGCTGGGGAGCACCTCTTTAAGGGTAGAGCCTCAACAGAACAACGGAGAGATTGAGAAGAAAAAATTAGAGTCAAAAATGTTGGGAAAACTCAGGCACAAGTGTAAATGGATCCCAATGGTGCATGAGGAAGACCTGAAGATAGATGTTGGGGTTAAAGTGGCCACTCTGGAGAAAAGACACCTACTGTGGCCTTTATTAGTGATTTCCTAAGTGTGGTTCCTGATCAGAGGCCTCAGCACCACCTGGCAAAGACTTAGAGATGCAAATTAGTTGGTACTACCTCATATTTAATAAATCAGAAATTCTGGGGTACAGCCCTGTAATCTATGCCTGAGCATGCATTCAGGAAGTTCTGATCTGCGCTAGTTTGAGAACCACTGACCTACACTGTTATTTTGTAACATGTAAGTCATGTTATTCATAACCCATGTGCTGTTCGTTACATGAAGAGAAGAGATCATGAAATTATGAAGCAAGGAAAAAGAACTCCCTGGGATCGCTGTTCATTTTTGTGATTGTTAAATTATAATGGTAAAATTGTACCAACTAATAAGTAAGCATATTTAGTTGGATTCTTCAGAACATTGAGAAAGCCACAACTACCACCCAAAATAATATTCCTTTTTACCAATATTTATATTTCCTTAGCCAAAGGATATTTTTTTCTTACACAATTAAAAACATAGTTAAAAATGTAAATCCTGTGAAGGAGATAAGCACAGTGGATTTTAATCTCAATAAGGTACAATTTATGTGCATTTTGGAAAAAGAAATAAAAGAGTCCTTGAAAATAAGACAAAGGAAGAAAATAGGAAATAAAAGAGATGAAAAATTAAATTCAAGAGTATCTTTTGAAATCATTTCTAAGAATCTATAGATGCAATGTTTCAATATTTACATTCCAAACTAGAATTACATGCAAAAAAACAAATTAGGCCTGTTGACAAATTAGGAATAATAAACTAATTGGTAGAGTAAGACAAAAGCCAGCCAAGTATGTTAAATACTTAAAGAGCACACTTAAATCATAAATGATTTTTAAATGAATTTTAAAGCATAGTGCTTCTCAGTAAGACAAAGCAACATTTTGCTCTTTAATAACTGCGGAGCTTACCGATTGCTTGGAGTCTATTAAACCATCTGGTAGTCTTGGGGAAAAAATTGGGAAATGTTGGATTTGCAGCTCCAATTAAATCCAGTAAGACCAACAGATCCTAAGGGAGAAAAATATTACTTAATCACAGCCACTGAAGCATGTTTCAGAGAAAAACAGTCAAAACTAAATACATTTTAATAGTTAAGAATCCCACAGAGAGCTATATAAATAAGCAAAGGGTTTGGTAACATTATTTGCTACCCATTTTAGAGAACTTTTTATATGTTGCTTAGGCAACATGGATAAATGGTGATGTATTGCACACCAAATGCACGTTACCAAGGATAGATTAGAAAGGCAGACTTGATGCATATTTTATGAATTAAAAAAGAATACATTTGTTTTCAGACGGGAGTTCAAGCATGCCTAATCTTCTATGCAGTTATAATTAGGCATTTAAACTTTAATCTGTAATGATTAGGGTGCATGTAGACAAAAGCATGAGTCATGAAGCATGCAAGAAAAATTCCTCTAAAGGAAACATCCTCATGCTGCTGGATGGCCATTTCCTTGAATAAGGCACTCTACCCAGCTACTCTCTAAAGCCTCCTGGTTATAACTTTCCACATTAAACTAATATTCCTTAGCTTATTTGAGCCATAAAACATCAGCAAGCTTGAGGACTCCCTGAAGATCACATCCTAGATTAAGCCCTCCTGATTTAGATGTGTGAGTAACTTCCTAGAGTGAAATCTGCCATATACTGAATAAACATTTCCAGACTTCACAGTTCCAAAGACATAGTACATATGAGTGATACATACATACATACATAATTGATATACATATCCATTCATTGGGGGAAATGCTTGTCTGAAATAGGAACATAATCATGAGATTGGATAAGTCTTGGATAAATAAATGGTTCTTCCCATCACTGTGAGTAATATATCTGGACTAATAGACTAATTTATATAGACCTCTTTCTCCTGAACCCTTTTGAGCTATGCGAGTCCAAGGGAATGAGTGAAGTGTACTGACTACATGTCTTTGACCCATGGCAAGCCGTCAGTGTACTTGAGAAAGTCATGCTCACATAGGAGTGTTAAGGAAACTCATGGATGACACTGATTGTTCAACTATAGTTGAAGACCAGTGACATGAGAAACAATGGGGATTTATGCAGGTAGGTGGGAGAACTGTCCGGGACGTGTGGAGAATACTGGGAGGGAGGAAGTCCCAAGCGTAGCACGAGGCTCTAAGCTGGAGTTGGTGAGGACTCAGTAGCAAAACGAAGATGAAGCATGGGAAGAGAGTCACAGGAGAGTTCTTCCTGGCAGGGCACAGGATGAGGATGAACTGAGGTTGGATGCTGTACCCATTACTTTGTAATAGCGGCAGGATTTTAAGGCAGCCTTTGAAAGGTCTCTACCCTCACATCAAAAATGCCAAATCAACCTACTACATTAAACTGAGCATCCATACTACAGTCATTATACTGCTTTAATTTCCTCACTCTGTTCTTTTTGTTACATTCTCTAGGGTTCCCAACCTCAGCCTAAAAAAAAAAAAAGGCTCTCTCTCTCTCTCTCTCTCTCTCTCTCTCTCTCTCTCTCTCTCTCTCTCTCTCTCTCTCTCTCTCTCTCTCTCTCTCCATACCACACAGTATTTGGAGGAGTGGTGTGCTCTCATACTGAATCCAATGGCTCTTCAATGTGACTTTCACATCATTTCGATTACACTCAGCCAAACACAGCTTCTAACATCGAATCATTCTTTTTAGCTCTGGGAATCCTCAAAAATCCAATGCTCGCCAAGGAATGTTAAACAATAAACAGTGCTCCGAGGATCCCGTGCACTTTTAGCTCTTTACTTGGTCTTTGCAGACTTTTCTCTGAAGACAGGGACCGAGCTATGGAGCCGGGGTAACTCAGACTAACCATGCCATCCAACTGACTGGTGCCTCTTGATCCAGGAGGGTGTGGGGTTGATGCCATCTTCTGGGCTAAGTGCCGAGACCCATATAGAGAATCTCTAGGAGACCAATGAAGAAAAGCTTCCTCTCCATCAAAGAAAATTAGCTGGAGCGAGAGATCTGGCTTGGAACCAGAGACATCCTGGTTTTTTTTAAAAAAAGAAAAGAAAAGAAATAGAATTTGAAAAATAAAAGAAAACCAACACAGACCCTCAGACTATACTTAAAAAATGCTTAGTGAGGACATATTGACCTGGGATTTTCTTCGAAGATATCTATGAATATTATATCTTCAAAATGGATTCATGGTAATCATCAGTGAGGAAAAAAAAAAATGAGCAGAAATGTCACAGTCAATTCAAAACTCACATTCTTTCCTAGCAACTGAGCAAAAAGATGTTCCACAAAGCAAAGACATCCAAGCGAGTGAAGAGATGCCAAAAGTTACTTCACATCACTTCTACTCCAAACATCATTATACCATGCAAATCCCACTGCTTCTAAAACAAAATGTCTTACACTTGGTCTTACTCCCTAGCAAACAGTTAGACTGTGGGGTTGCTGTAATGAACACAGTAGCATGCCACAGAGCTCCCCTTCAAGAGGACATGCTGCTCCAGCTGCAGCCTCTCCAGAGCTGCACCTCCTGGAAGTGTCCTATTTCCCATGACTACTGTCTTATCCTCTCCAGGGCCGCCACCTCCACAGCTCCCCAGAGGTTGGCTGAGGCTGCAGTTAAACCTGTACTGCAGCTCCATTGTTCTCTCCTCATAATCCCTCTCTCTGAGGCCAGTGTTGATCCAAGGCCACTCCCTATTCTCTGACCTGAATGCTCATCAGGTGATGTTTCACCTCTGAATGTGCTTCCTGGGTACCCAGCCTAAAACAACAGGGCACCTTCTTTTCACCTTACTGAAGTCTGAAATGTGTTGCTGAATTTTAGCTCAGGAGTCTACTCTAGGAAGGATGTAGGGATTCAAACAGAATCATTATAGTATTTTTCTTCAGCACCTATACATGGCATGAGTTAAGAGAGAAAAGACATATACATAAGCATAGTATGTAATATGCCAAGGGGCTAAAGTATAAAATATGAATCTACTGAAGATTGGGAGAAATGAGAGATGGAGTCCTTGGGCCATCAATCAAGGTTTAGTGAAACAGACAGTATTTGAGTAAACTAAAAAAGGTTTACTTTTTTTTTTTTTTAATTGTCTGGCCATGGCTCTCCTGTACAGGTCAGTCCTTTGGTATTTAAATCCCTAACTCCTTCACTTTTACCAAAATCCCCAAACCCACTTTTCACAACCACCCTCCTATAATGACCCTATTTATCAATGCTTGGCCAAATTCCTACCAACCATTCCAGGTTTTTCCTTATATACACTATCTGTCCTTTGCCTCTCCATAGACACATTGTCATGAAAAAATTATAATAATAACAACATGGAGTTGTTCTCTACTTATTCTGTGATTATTCTCAAGATAATGAATCTGGCCAGAACAGAATAAACAACCATGCCATCTGCTAGCTTAAAACTCATGACCAGAAGTCAAGCAGTGGTGGTGTACACCTTCAATTCCAGCACTTGGGAGGCAGGGGCAGGTGCATCTCTGTGAAGTTGAGGCCAGCCTGATCTACAAATCCAGTTCCAGGAAAGCTAGGGCTGTTATACAGTGAAACCCTGTCTCAAGGGGGGGAAAAAATCTATGACCAGAAATGTTTATACAGCCTTTTGTGTTAACTGGAAGTCATATGTATTTTCTGGGTCCATTCACTTCCCCCCCTCCCCCAAGTTACTTTTTTACACTTCACCCATCCTCACTTCCAACTGATGGCCATGATTTCTTCTTACCAGTCTCAGGAGACACCAGTCTCTCCACATATGCACTAAATTCTATCTCCTCTTGTCTGCTAGAGGGCATTGCTTTAGCAAACATTATTTCTCCTACATTAAGTTTTCTGTCTTTGCTAGACATTGCTATGGGCTTACTATCTCCATTAACTGTTGACTTTTTCCTCTATTCACTAAAATAATATGAATATATTTTCTTCTTTGCTGGAAGAGGTCCATATTTGCACTGTGTCAGAGTCCTGTTCTTGAGGGCACCCCTTTTTTTGTAATGCTGGAGATTGAATCAATGATTCCACACATGCAAAGCAAGTGCTCTACCAATTGAATCATGACCCCCAGACTCTCAACCAACTGAATCATGACCCCAGGCTTTCTAAATTATGTCCCCCAGGCTTTCTGAGTTCTATTCTTAAGTCTATCCCCTCCGGCTTCCTATCCTCCATCTACTGAAACTTACCTTGCCAAAAACAACTATGACCTGTATGTTGCTAAACTCAAATGTCAACTCAGTCTTAATCATTCCTGATGCATTGATGGCATGCAACAGTTATGCTACTGTTGCTCTGTCATAGGTAAAATTATTCCATTTGTCTCCTAGGACACCACCTTCTTCCTCCCTCCATCAGGAGATGGAATTTAGTGAATATATATATAGATAGATAGATTGGCATCCAATGAGAGGGGCAAAATCAAGGCCGCTGCTTGGGAGTGAGGATGGAAGGATGGGCAAGGTAAGAAACTGCAAGTTAGGGAGGAGAAGTGTGTGAAATACTCAGTCTGCAAGTGAATGGACCCAGACAACAGATTCCTTCATGTCTCTACGTCTCTTCCTTCTTAATATCAGAGAGCCCTGGGACTTGCTCCCTGGTTCTCCTCTCTGCTAGGTATCTTTGATACCTATTCTGAATTGTGTGTGTGTGTGTGTGTGTGTGTGTGTGTGTGTGTGTGTGTGTGTGTGTTGTGTGTTCTCACATCTCACCTCCAGACTAGATACCTCCCACACATGTGACACTCACACATGTGACACATGCCACAAATAAATAGACATCTCAGACTTAATTGTCAAGTCAACTCCCTACACTCCTGAAATTGCATGATCAATAATCTTCCCCAAGTACATTGACAGCATTATTCCCCCACCCCTTACACAAATGCTTGCAGTTCCTCAGACCAAAAGCCCCTGGGAGGCTCCTCCTTCATCTTCTCTGGTTCTACACAAAGAAGGCCAGATGGGCAGAACCGCTAGGTTGTCAGACATCTTGGATATGTTCAATCCCCATCAGTCAGGCTGGTTTTATTTTTGTGTGGATGCACACTTCTGCTCGTTCTAGCCTGAGCTGGCTGCTCACTTGCTCTGCTGCCCTTGTGCTCTTTCACCACCCTGGAGCCTCACTCTTCCTCTCCAGTACCTACAACCCCAGGGTTTCATCTTCTGCGGTTTCCTGGGGGTTTCCCCTTAAGTTTGCTGGAGCAAATTTAAATAACACTTCTAAAATGAAACCATGCTGAAGGGTGAAAACTACTGATATTTTACACGGTTTTTAAAAAAGTCTTCATTCTGTGATTTCATGTGACAGATTATTTTTTTTAATTAAAGTATGATGTCATTGTTTTCTAGCTCCCAGGATTCCTAGTGAGAAGTTCAATGTCATTTTCATTATTGGTATTTTTTTTTATATTACCTGGAATAAAGAGCTCGTCATCATTTTATTTCATTCTTTCTAGAAAAGCTATTTCCTCTACTTCAGAATCCTATATTCTTGGTGCCTTTTTTGAAAATAGTATTTTTTTATTTCAAACTTCCAAAAGTTCTTTGCTATGATGTGATTTACTCCACTATTGGATATTCTGTTTTGTTTCGTGAATATAAATCCTCTCATCTCTAAGGATGTTTTAACTAGTATCAAGCTATCTTCTACCCTCACACTATTCTAATCCTCCAACTTCATGTTTCAATGTGTATAACTAGTTTTTCTCGCTTTCTTCCACAGGAGAAACTGTTCCCCAATGTCTGGCCACACCTGGCGTTCGTTTGTATTGAAGAACACGGCACTAAAGCATTCACTGGCGACACAAATTGGTTGGGTCTACTGCAGTCACTTCCAGCAATGTGGTATTTATTCCATGTTCTCATTTAAGATCACCAAATGGCACCCCCCCCCCCATGGCATCCTTTTCTGTGCCATCTGCAGTCTCTGGAGAAAGATCCTCCAGCCCTCTGTCTGGGACTGGCCTTCTAGTGCTGTAAGCGGAAGAAAGCCTGAAGACCTCACTGTTCAACAAGATGGTCACTAATCTCTCTGATCTCCCTGGAAACGGCAAGCACATACCCACAAACAAAGAAGCCAAGGGACATAGACATGTAGCTGGTTCCAGTGAGAGGTCATAGCAAAGGTTTGAGGTACACGTGTCAGTATGAAATTGCTGTCCTGTTACTGGACGTGGGTGGGAAGGGCTGCAGAGAGGTCGAGCAATAATCCCATCCACTATCCAGACCACTCCCCACCACCACTTGTCCAATTCACGATAGCTAGAGAACCTACATCCCACAAAGTAAGTTAAAGTTGGCTGTAAATAAATCTGATACATTTTTGCATTTGAAATTAGTCCGTTCTAAATCACCACTTACCTCTAATAGAAAAGGTCATTCAGAGAAGGCATACACGGACTCAATAATTTAATGAGAATCTCCATTCCATTCAAAAATCCAACCCTTTCTATTTTTTTTTTTTTTTTTTTTTTTTTTTTGCTATTACTGGTCCTATTATTATAACCATTATGACTTCTGCTGACAGGGTCTCGCTATCTAACCCTGGCTCACCTGGAACTTACTATGTAGTCTAGGATGGCCTCCAAGAGATGACAGTTCTCTTACGTCAGCCTCATAAGAGCTGAGATTACAGGGATATACCACCGTGGCCCTCTCTATTTCTCATGCCAAAAGCAGGTGTGTGCTCTGCAGAAAGTAGGCCAAGTGAGACTAAGGGGAAAGTTTGTGCCGAGGAGAACTGCCTTTAAGTCACGCCTCACGCATCCCATGTCTTTCTGTTAGAAATATAAGTATAAAAACTTAAAATGGCAATCTGCTTACAGATTCCCTCACCCATTAGGGACAGCTACCAGTTCAAAACAGGGCAGGCCAGGACAGAGACATTACAGGAGGCTCAGGAAAGAAAACAAAATGTGAAAAGGGTATAAACAATCCCTGCTTTCTTCAAGTTCTGCATATCCAGCAAAAACAGAACCAAATATCTCTATTACTTCCATTACAAGATAAACTTTTTATTTCTTTACTCTCATTGTATCAAAGGCTGGACCCTTCATAATGCCCAGGGTAGCAGGGAAGTATCTGTTGCCTGTGAAGAAAGTTTTTATATCCAGTTTGTCGTGTTTACTGTTATGAGCAGTATCAGAATAAAGCGTCTTCATCTCGTTTAGCACTTTCCCCCAATACGTCCTTAAGGACATAGAGACAGAAAGAAAACCTAAGAGTCCCAGAAGCATTCTGAGCTTCAGACATAACAAAAGCTCCACTATGCGATGTAAAACTAAGCCCTGATCCAGAGATATAACAATAACACATTTCTGTCTTGGGCTTTTCATCTCGGTATGTCTGAATTGCCCACAAGCTCAGGAATCTCCCACAGCCCATCCCAACTTCAGAGCCACCCTCTCTCCCAGCAGAAGGTTGTATGATGTTTTATGGCTGTGTAAGCAAGAAGTACAGCTTGATATAAAACATAATCTGCATACTGAAGCCTGCTCCGCCCTTCATTTCACTTTATTCTTTGCTAAGGAATGTTGAATTGGACGTCTGAATACATATTCGAGTCTGAGATTTCAGATGTGGGTTAATGAACACACTATTATCCATCTCTCAGTTACTGACCATGGTAGACATTTCAAAGTAAAAGGCCTCCCAAATACCACTCCTCCGATCTCAATTTCTTTAACAAATGTACCTCAAAGTTTTGAATTCCAAATGACCTTCCCCTCCAAGGATTCTAGAATTCACATCGTTGCTACTTTTTTTTTTTTTTTTTTTAATCCTAGGAGTCAACAAGAAAAAAGCGAATACCTTCAAGGAATGGAGTTTCTTGTCTAAGGCTCGAGCCAATTCCAACATCATTGCGCAGGGCACAGCCGAATCCGTGGCTCCCACAAACACTCTGCTGTCCCATTGAGGGAAGTATTTGGAATCATAGTGGCAGGCAAGGACCAAGTGTCGTTTAGCTTCTGGGTTAAGAGTGCTGATGATATTTGAGAAGGTCCGATACCCATAGGGTGTCTGACTTAAGAAGGTGTCAACCTCCACGACCCACTCAGCCTGAAGTCTCTGAATTCGCTGCATGATGTGCTGATCAAAACAAATGGGTTCCATTGGTTAGCGGCATCTCTAAAATTGTATGTGATGCTTTCTTTGGTTGTTGTTGGAAACAAGAGCCCAGACTGGATTGCATGCCCCTTCTTCATCATTCCGGACACTCGGATTACTGGCATACATGCTTTATATGCTTACTGGTAGTATTAACATTACAACTGGTTGCTATTTTAGTTAATAGCAGTTTCTCATCGAAAGAAGAGGCCTATCTCTCTCAGTCCTAACCTTTTGCCTACTTATCCATCCCATTCCATTGTCAATATTTACCAACACTGGCAATCTGATGTCAATCTTTTTGCATACTTCTTGATTGCACAAACCTCCCCAGCATACAAACACATAAATTTGCAAGAGGGAGGGGTGTATTTTTGTAGGAAATGCGACATACTTTACATGATAATCAACCCTTGCTTTGTCCCCTTAGAGGGTCTTCCTTAAGAATCTAAGATTTATGGCATGAGAAGTTAGCGATAAACTCATTACTATTTCATCTTGCCTTTTTTCCATCCTTATTTTTTCTTGGCCTCATTTCTTTCTCTATATTTCTTTTTCCCCCTCTGGTATTGTGCTCATCTTTCTAAGGGGTCTTATTAAAAAAAAAAAAATTAAACCTCAAACACAAATTGGCCATTTTATAACCGACAATTTGTCCTACAATTAACATCTAGAAAGGAGGGACCTTGTAGTGATGGACCAACAATTCACAGTCGCTGCAAACAAACGGGAGAGATTTTCCCCCCTCCCAAAGAAACACAGGATTTTCTATTCTGTCCGAGTCTTGTGTGGTCTACGGCTGCTGATGTAACCACACAGGCAGAAAGGGCTTTAGAAAAAATAGAGCAGGAAGCATCCAGAGAGAGGGGACTGAAACAGGGCGAAGGCTCCAGGACACATCATTGATCCTGAAAAAGCCAAATAAACAGATGAATCCCTTTGGCTGTGCAACGGCCAAGTTAGTCTTTAACCTACACAGCCCTTTGCATCCCCACCTTTTTTTCTCTACATGCCGTCTTTTTTCAAGTTGTCAAAAGAAACTTTTAAAACCTTTCACAGCTAGCTCTCTCATCGTGTTTATTTTGTTATTCCACACAATTCCTATACTACGTTTTGCTCGAAGTAGTGTATCATAGGGAATAGGAGGTGGTTGTAACAGTAAACGTGGGTTAATGTAATGGGAATATGTAAAGATCACATGATATAGAACATTAGTTGTCTGACTCACTGTGCATCTGAGATGAGGTCCCCCCCCCCAAAGAAGATGAAAATGAGCTATCCCTAGATTTTGTTTAACTCCAGAACATCTGGTGTCCAGATGACAAACCATTTCATAAAATGGCTTCTTGACACCGATAGTAGCCTGAAAAATGAATTGGGATTTGAAAGTATCGGTTAAAGGTTATCTGTTAGCATTGTTCAGAAGCCTCACCCAGAACCTCATTTCTCACCTCAGTCCCCAGCCCCTTGGCTGAGACTCTAACATCTATATGTTATATAATCTATATGCATACTAATATCCACAAAAAAAATCAACAAGAGCCCCAAATAACTGTCCCCGAGGAACCTTTGTGTATGCAACATAAATATTTTTAGTTATCTTAGTAGCGAAGGTGAAATTGAGATATTAGTACTCATGGTATTTTCAGTTTTCCTATTCATTTCATCTCCGAGTCTCTGCCAGAAGTCTCTGAAGGAGGTTTCCCAAACCACTGCTTTTACAACAATATTCCTAAGGTTTAGACATCAGTGTCTCCCTGACTCAAAGGGATCAAAGGCTGGCCCTCCAGGAATGATGAGGGATGAGGGCTGGTTAGACTATTGTCTGGCATTCTGATTCTGGGTCAGGCAATGGGGACTTTAAGTTAACATGAGTCAACCGCCCTAGGTCTAATTTAATTCTTCTAAAATTCTAATTTTGAGTGTCTGAGGAATTGTGACATCATTCAGTATACCAGGATTTCTTTGAGGAAGAAGAGTCCCCATTACTTGCAATAAGTCTGCAATGGACTATTGTCAGAGTTCTGACCCTGCCATGGTGGGCTTCCAGGTAGCTGTTCTCTAGACTCCTCCTTACACAGCTGGGGATCCAAGCTGAAGATGCTCCACACAGGGACCTGGTGCACCAGCAATCTGTGTATTTTTCACTGAAGTTCAGTTTTGACTTCCCACAACTCACTTCGGATCCCTATTTCTTTGGTTTGTCTTTTAGAAAAGGAGAATTTGCCACCTTTGTGACTTTATTTTCTGTGTTTACACTAGAAATCACTGAAATTCCCCCAACTTAACAGCTTTGATCATTTGTTTTATCTTTAATTAAAAATGTTGAAATAATATAATAGCCAGCTCAGGGCTCAAAAGAACTCAGCAATGTGCATCTTTACTGTGTCTGCAAGAGCTTTAGATGAATATTTATTTTTGAGCATTTTTGATTTTTTTTATTTTCTGTATGGATGTGTTTGTGTGTGGGTATGTGCATTTAAGACCAGAGGAATTGTTTTCCCTGGAGCTGGAGTTATAAGCAGTTGTGAGCCACCCAATGCGGGTGTTAGGAAACATACTTTGGTCCTCTGCCAGAGCAGTATGATCTCTTCACTGCTAAGCCAGTTCTCCAGCCCCTGAATGTATATCTTTTAAATCATAACTATACCTGTGTATGCTGTTTATGCTATATATAGAAGACAGAGCTTCAACGATGTTCACTATAGTTATGGCCTTCCAGAGTCCATAAACAAGGAACATGGACCTCAAGTATACTTCCATGTATCAGAGTGTCCATGGCCTTCTGAACTAATAGAGTGAGAAAATGGGAAAGGTTGAATCAAATGAGTATCATAGACATGGATTGTTTCCTAATAAGAAACTGTGGACTTTGGAAAACAAGAATTCGGACCCTTCAAAAAAAATTTTTTGCCAGGTGGTAGTGGCACAGGCATTTAATCTGAGCACTCAGGAGACAGAGGCAAGTGAATCTGAGTTTGAGGCCAGCTTGGTCTATAGAGTAGGTTCCAGGAGAGCCCTTGGGGGACAGAAGCTGTAGCATAGATAAAGAAAAACTATAAACTGGGGAGATGGGACTTGAAGGTCTCTCTAGGCCCAGCAGTAGTTGCCTAGGTTTTTCTCTAAGAAACAAATAGAATATTCAGGAAGAGGCTTTGAGAGACCCATCTCCTTCTTCCCAATGTCTCCTGCATGGGATTAGTTGGAAAAGGCAGACATGAGAGGTAGGATTTCATGTTTCTCAGGCAGATTGACACAAGTCAGAAATTCAAGGTCTAGCCCAGCCTATAGCTCATTCTACCCTCTATGGCAGTGACATCCAAACAGCAGCATCAACAAACCCAGAAATCAGTTTAGTGGGTCACCATGAGCATTGTCTTCAAATCACAAAACAGAATATGTAGTATCCAAGCAAATTACAGGTAATGACAAGGAACACCCTTCTAAAAACTTTTGTGGCAGCTAAATATATTGTTATACATCCTGTCTATTCTACTGTGGGTCAAAGCAATGAAGCTCAACTCTAGACAGAAGCTAATTACTGTGCATAGCAAACGAACAAAAAGATCCCACAAGAGAAAAGGCTAGCAGCTCAGGGACCCACTCTGCCCCTGGAACTGATAAGCAAGCACTAGGGAAAAAAAAACTATTTAGGGTCCGCAAAAGTGGATTAGCAAGGTAGGAGTGTGTTATTGAAGTGGCTAAGTGTGGAGAAGTTAGTATCCTGTATTACTGCTGCTGTAGCCGAGACAATGATTTCACACACAGATTTTCAGTACATGAATGTTAGTTACTCCGTCCATTATAGACATTCACTCTCAGATGACTTTCTGAGTTACCTCTGATAGTAAGCAATGAGATGATGTACCCAGATAGTACACAGAACTTTAGCCATCATTGTATCCTCCATGGTAAAGCAAAGCATTCAAAGCCTTTAGGTGTGTGTGCTGTGCTCTCACCTGACGGGCGGAATAGCTTCCGGGTGATCCTGGATAGCGCTCTATCAGCAACGGTTTCAAGTCATTTTGCCACATTTCAGAAATGCTGGTGCCTTCTGCAACTTGCCGAAGAGATGAAGAATTTAAATGTGCTGGCTGATGGTAGTTCTGCAAATAAATTAACTATTTAGCTCAAATTGCATGGTACATCTGTGATTAGAAGCTCTAAAACCTCAAAATAAAAGAAATAAGGTTTACGTGATATGAGGTAAAGAACTCAACTATAAACTGGCCCCTTGAATCTTCTAGATTTAGGCCAGTTGTCTTAAAAGCAAAAGGATGGTATGTTTCATTATGAGAATATTTCATACACTTACAACTTGTGTAACCTAAAATGGTTTTTCTGAAATAATTGCACTCTAGAACTAAGGGTTAAAAATAACAATTATGGGCTGTGAGATGAGTCAGTGGATAAGCACTTACCAACAAGCATGAAGACCTGAGTTCTATGTCTGGGACTCACATGTGGACAATGAGAACTCAGTCCTCTAACAAGTTGTCTTCTGAGCTACATATACACACCATGGTCCACACCATGGTGTACAAATGCCATGGTTTACACACACACACACACACACACACACACACACACACACACACACACACCATTATTAATTTTAATAAGAGCTACATATAATAAATACCAAGATTTAAGAGCCAGAAGCATGAAGATTTCAAGGTTAGCCTGGGCTGTTCAGAGGAACCCTACGTTAGAGCACAGCACAACAGAAATGAACAAACAAGGAAAAAACAAATTCTGAGACGTATCTGAAGAAGTTACAAAGCTGCAGACAGAAATGCACCTTGTTAGCCTGTTTTATGAAAGGCGGTGCAGGACTGGTACTTCAGAACTGCTTGTTAGAGACATTGGAGGCGAGACTTCCAGCTGTCATCTATACAGATTCCACGACATCAGCCAGGTCTCTTAATTTATCACTGTTCTAGATCTACACTATTCTATACAGGAAGTCACTAGCTGCATTGACTATTAAGACTTGAAGTGTGGCCACTTAAATTATGTTTTAAGTGCAGTTTACATACCAGGTTTGAGGGTTTGGGGTTTTTGTTTTTGGTTTGTGTTGTGTGTAATGTCTGTATTTCATAGAAGTCACAAGCTCCAGGAGGGCTAGAACTGTCCCCAGTGACCTGCCTCTCCCTAGTGTCGCAAAGCCATAGTTTACATTGAGCACCCAGTAACTATGGGGTAATTTCAAATAATGAACAGATAAACTAATCATTTTTCTAAAATTATCTTGGCTACAAATGTGTTTACATAGTAGAGAAGTAAAATTCACATCTCTGTCTTTATAAATACTAAGCCATCCTGCTGTGGGATGTCTCTCTGTATGCTGTGACTATGCATTGTTATTGGTTAATAAAGAAACTGTTTTGGCCTATGTCAAGGCAGCTTAGAATCAGGCAGGAAATTCAAGTAGAGATAAAGAAAATGGAGGGTGGAGTCAAGGAGATGCTTCGGTCTGCCTCGCAGAAGGCAAGATGTAATGGAACACAGGTGAGCCACGGAGCCATCTGGCAAGACATAGATTAATAAGAATGGGTTGAGTTAAATTGTAAGAGCTAGTTGGTAATGAGCCTGAGCCATAGGCCAAACAGTTTGTAATTAATATAAGCCTTTGTGCGATTATTTGGGGCTAATCAGCTTCAGGGGCAGATCTGGACCTTGGAGCTAGGTCAGGCCAGAAACTTCTGACTACATCAGCTGAATGCATAAGCCAAGTATAAAAGCCAGAAGAGACATGTGGCTGCTTCAATATGTCTCAATTCTGGGTGGTTACCTGTTGCAAGGGGACAAGATATATTACTAGTTCCATATTTATAAACTTTATTCTTTTGATGCAACAATTCACAGCTCATTGGCTCAGGGCAGTCACAGTGACAAATAAGAACTCCCATGTCAAAATCAGTTTCAGGGGCTGGTGAGATGTCTCAGTGGTTAAAGCTACCAAGCCTAATGACCTGGGTCCAATCCCCAGATCCTGTATTATAAAAGAGAACAAATTCCAGGAAGTCCTCCTTAAATACTTCCACACCTCCATGTTACATAGATAAGTGAACAGACATTCTTATTTACACAACTATTTTACCACTGGATCCTTTTCTATTCATTACCCATTGCTCCGCCCCAGATCCAATCTAGTCACTGTGGCCAGAGCTCTTCACTTCATGTCCACAGTAAAAAGAAATGTTTTGTTTAAATGCATCATTATAGAAGCTTAAAAAAATCTTAGAAGACTTAAGAAAAACAAGAGTAAAATAAATATCCCTCCAACATCTCTATATTTTCACATTTCTTTGGCACAATACAAAACAAAAACAGTTTAAGAAATGAAGGGTTTGGTTTGCTCACTTTGAAGGCCATTGATGCAGAGAAAGCATGGTGTCTTGTCACATAAGACACATTGTATCCACAGTCAAGAAGCAGGGAGAGGTGAATGTTGCTACTTTGCTTCCTTTTTTATCTTGTCCTCCAGTCTAGGACTCTAGCCTGTAGAATGGTACCTAGCACCCACATCTAGGATGTGTTTTCCCACCGTGGGTAGCCCATTCTAGGAACTTCCACAAAGACGGGGCACTGAGGTTTGTCTGGTAGGTGGTTCTACATTCTGTCAATTCGATGATCCGATTTTAAGCATTGAACCCTCGAAAGCTAGTTAACAAATAACTCTTAGTAGTTAACTTCAGCAGACAGACCCAGTGGATGCTCCTGAAAACTGAGACTTTCAAGTATTCATTCATCTGCTCTTCAATCTCCTGAGCATCTGCTCTTCAATCTCCTGAGCTGAACCACAAAAATGGTTGATTTCATAAATGTGCTTCAATAAAGAGATCTTCCCTCCTTATTTCTGGGACCAGATGCATCTACAAAAACACAGAAATAACAAAGCTTTCAGCTCTTGAAGACCCCTAAGAGCAAAACAACTACAGTCAGTTATGTAAGCCCCTCGGTCCACAAAAAGCCCCTGTAAGAAAACCATACAGCTCACACATGCTAAAAAGTACACCTTCAACTAAAACGGTGGTTTTCAACTTTGGGGGCTTGAATGACCCTTTCATGGGCGTCGCCTAAGACCATCGGAGAGAGTGGGATACTTACATTATGATTCATAACAGTAGCAAAACAGTTTATGAAGTCACAACAAAAATGATTTTTATGGTCGGGGGTCACCACAACAGGAGGAATGGTCCTAAAGGGTCACAGCATTAGGAACGTTGAGGACCACTGAGCGAGAGGAATCTTACTCTGAGGACTCACTAGCTACCAAAACTTGTTTCAAAACAAGAATAATTAAGAATATGAAAGTGGGAAGAAAGGGTAGGCTGAACCCAACACAATGCTGAAGCTGGGTGTGGAGGTGCACACCTGTGACTCCAGCACTTGAGTGCCAGGGACAGGTGAATCACGACAGGTTTGGAGCCACACTGATCAATAGAGAGTTGCAGGCCTATGACAAGGCTGTACAGTGATACTCTTGTCCCCCAACAAACAAACAAAACCAAATGGCACTAAGCCCAATGGCAAACAGTAAACCTTAAGCTTATTCTAAGTACCTCAATCAAAAGGTACTTCTGCATTTTGTGTTGGTCAACACTCTCAGAGGAACAAGGCTCTGTTACAGCCCTGGCCTTGTCTTATCATCCAAAAGGGCAATGAGGTCTGCTTTAGGTGACAAGAATCTTCAACTAAACCAAAACTGTGACCCAGATATCCTGAAACATCCCCTGTCTAGTCACATGGTCCTGGGCCAGAGGGTTTCATCTGGAGAGGTGGCCTAGCTTGCAAAGGAAATGGAAGTCCCAAAACACTGAATGTAAAGAAGATCATTACAGAAGCAACTGTCAAGCTGCTGTCTTTCCCGAGCATTCCAGATAGTCCTCAGATTAAACTGTTGCTACCTGTAATGTCCAGTCAGTGCTTAGGAAATGTGCGTGGGAATCACAGCCAGTAATGCCTCGGGGAACAAAGTCAGAAGCTGAGGGAGATATTGCCTTTTTGTCTAGTGGGAACAGGTTTGTTTCTTAAAACCAGGACAGAGAGGAAAATGAAACAACTAAATGACCAAGCACAGCTCCTCGTTTAGTAGTTATGTCCGAGAAAATGTGTAAAATGGACATCACGATTCTTAACTGCCTCACAGTAGAGACTCCAGGATAACAGCTGTTTTTCTCATCTACTGAACCCCAGGTCCTCACTGATCTCTCTGTCCCTGCTTTGAAGTCTCCTGCTTCCCGAAAAATCACACAGATGGAAAAATGGATGGGTAAGAGCTTAGAGCCATGGAGAAGGGGACATCCTAAGGACTTTTAGGATGAGATGTGGTGCAGAAGCAGAAGCATGTGGAATGCTAGAGAGAAGTTTCAATTTTCAACAGCCTACTCTGGCCGCTTCAAAATCTTTGCCCTCCACCTCTGTCAGGACTTGAATTTTCCTGCTTCAATTTTGTCACAATAAGGGAGGACTCTGTCAGTTAAAATACATTGTATCCCAGCTTTCTTGCTAGAGATTTGCAAGCAACCTCAAAATTCAAGGCAAAGAAATAAATTTCAACTGGTGATGGTTTCTCAATCATCAAGTTATGCTTTCAGTGATTTTTATCAGCTTACGGGAAGATTCAGGACATGCTATTAATCATATTAAACTGTATGCACAATACAAACTCTACAGCAAAATACTTTGTGTGTTTATTTTAAAATAATTAAAATGTATTGCATCTTTAAGGTAAGCTAATCACTGTGCTGTTGCACATGTCCATTCAATGCTTATGACAACCTGAAATGTAACTATTGTTACTCTTCCCTATAAATTGATATCTGTGTGTGTGTGTCCGTATGTACATGTGCTTGCATGTCTATATGTCTGTATATGTACATAGAGGGGCAACAAAAGGCACCCAAAAGGTTAAAGGCATTATCTAAAGAACAAGATTGTGGGTGATATTTGTCTTCTTTTTAGAATACTTTCTTTGTATTTTTGAAGTTTTCTAGAATGAGTACATATTACATTCACAACCAGGACGCTTGAAGTGAAGTGGCACCATTCAGCTCATCGAACCTAAGATTCCTTTGAAAACAGGAAGCTTTCAACAGCCAGCAGTTCTCACCTACAGGAGAGTTGATATGAGGAGATTTTTGTTTTAACAAATGAACCAAAAGAATGGGTCTGAAGAAACAAAGCAAGGCTAAGGGTGGAGGAGGGGTGGGATTCAGGAACAGTTCTTCTATCGAGATATGCATCAGTCTTCAGCATCACGACGACTTTAAAACTAGAGGAAGGAGGTCAAGGAATTAGAGTCTATGGGTGGGGCAAGAAATGATGCCTCAAATATGTCTTCTAATTCTGATTGCCACTTGGGGTCTACTTGGCCCAACGTGGTAGGGTTGGGGTTATGGTAAGATTAAGAAAGCTCTTTCTCATCCTCCAACCCCCCACACACACACGCACATACACACATGCACGAACACACACGTACACACACATACACACATGCATTCCTGGGCTATCTAGACAGTTCTTCAGTCAGCCAATACTCGTCTACCTTAAAAAAGAGAGAGTGAAAAGAAACAGGGAAGAACAAGAATTTAAGCCAAATTATAGCGCCTCGATTCACTAGTTTAATAATCCTGTTTCCTGGTCTCTAAATGGAGATAAACTCACTCTTCCACAGGGTACTGTGAAATTCAAGTAAGATGGTTTTATATATCTGACAACTGGTACTCACATGTCAATACCCTTTAATATACATCTATACAGGGGCCCAGCTGGGAGTGTAATCATTTATAATATATCTGTGAAAGGTTTCTAGGCTTTGAATCGTTAAATCGTGGGTCTAAACACAGCCATAAACTAGGGTTGATCTGCCTTTGCCCATTAGATGCCACTAAAAGAGACACACCTTTATTTCCAAACAAAAGCAATGAATTTCAAAACTGATACTTTATTATCACAGCTTTCCTGTTGGCAGGCCTGTGTACCTAGAGCACACCTCATCTGATTAAAATAGTCAAAGGTCATAAAAGGCAGGAAGGCATGCACTTTAGCATGAACTGATTGATACATCTCCCAGGCTACAAAAGTGTACGTAGCTGGCTGCCCAGATGATTTTATGAACAGAAGCAAGAGAAGCTATGAACTGAGAAATGTCATGACAGACTGTCACTTACTCGTACCATTTGAGAGTGTTTGCTTTCTCGGTGAAACTGTCCCTAGAAGCTTCTTAAAAATAGAGAAAATAGACATTCACATTTCAAACAACACTCCTGAAAAGTTAAGTTCTCATTAGTTGAAAGCATTTTAAAAATCACAGAATCTTCTTCCACCTAGAAACACCCCTGCCTGCTACATGTGCCAACAGACAGGCCCTGGGTGTGGCTTGGCTTCTTCTAACCATACCGTCTTAAAAACACATTTGGCCTGATGCCATATTCTGGTTTTAAAATCCCCTTTCTAATGCTTGACCCTCCAGGTACTTTGAAACAGTTGAGGAGGATTTTGCTCATCTATCTGCTTGGGCAGCACTTTGGAACCTCTACAGGAAATTATTTTGTTCCAGGAGTGACTGGAGTTGGCTTCACTCAGGCACATTAGGCTCCCGTGTAAATGGGGATCTGTTGGGAGGTCCTGAAGGGAAGCTGGCTAAGCCTGAATTCATCTGAAGAGAGCCTTTCATACACATGCACATGAGATTAGGTGGGAATAAATACTTCAGACAGAAACACTGGACGCTTCTAAAACTCTCTTGGTAATGTTGTCTAAAATGTATATCCCTAGACTTCTGCTCTTCTTGGTTTCTTTAATGGCATATCATTTTACTCCAAAACCATCAACATTGGCACAGCCCTTAGCAATTTCAGGATTTCAAAACTCTTGAGCAAGAAAAGGAAGTAATTGTGAATCTCTTTTCTTCACACAGAGCGACTTGGTAAATCATTTTTATTCTGAATCCCTTAAATGAGATTTCTACAACTCAATTCATTTATCTGAAAACGTCATGAACCTCTTTTAAATTTAAATATCTAACAATACGTAGGCACTGAGTTCACGAGGAAACTCAAACCCCACGGAGCATCCTTAAACGCAGTAGCTGGGGATTCGCGGGCACACCCCTTGACTAGTCTAGGCACCCAGGAGCTCCGCGAGTGTCGGAAACGCTGGCCTCCAGGGTCGCGAGTGAGCGGTGGCACCCCCCCCCCCCATGTCCCTGTTCTTGCACAGCCAGCGAGACACACTTCCTATGCCTATCAGCACCCTCGTCAGAGCGCAGCCCAAGGAAGGCGAGTGACATCACCCAGCCCCCAGGCTCCTCCAGCGCAGCCCCGAGACCAGCCCTTGGGAAAGAGAGCGTTGGCTCCCAGGTACGGGGTGGGGACAGGACGTCTGGGCTTGGGGACAGCATCCCCATCCCGCCTCCCGTTCGTCCAGCAGGAGGTGGCCCAGTCCCGGGTCCCGGGTCTTGGCATCCTCCAAAAGCCACTCGAGTACAGTACGCTGCCCCGGTGCCTAACCTTCTCCAACATCCAGGCGGTGGTTCCAGAACTCTGACTCCCCGGCGTCAGAAACAGGACGATCGCCAGCAGCAGCAGGTGGAGGGTGTCCACGACGCGCCGGCTCTCGCCGCCTGCCATCTCTGCAAGAGTGTGTGGGCGCGGATTCCCCGGGCCGCCCGCGGTCACGAGCTCCGGGAACGCGCGCCGGCCGCCTCCCCCCTTCTCCACCCTGGATTGACTGTGCCCGCCTCCCCATCGCCTCCGGTGGCCTCCAGCCGCGCCAACAGAAGCCAGCACGCCCTCCTCCCCCAGACGCCAGCAAGCTAGCGGACTGGGCTGCCCTGGATGACACGAGCTTCCGAATCCAATGAACAAAGAAGGTCACTTCCTTATCTTGGAGAGGATGAAAGGAAGGAAGGAAGAACATAGAAAAGTCTTTTCTGTGATCCCCAGAGCCATACGAGGGAGTGATAGAAAGAAAAAGGGTTTAACAGGCCGGGGATGAGGGGAGGGGGCCTTGTAAGTGGTTTGGGGGCACCTCTTCATGGATGAGACTCGGCTCAAAATTGTGCTGTGCTCTGTACCGGGTTTCTTCTTGGCGCCCCCATCTAATCTGCTCACCCCGTTCGACACTTGTGGAAACTGAGACCTCCCTGGAGAAAGCCTGGAGCGGAAGCCCTTAGGAAAAGTGTTTTCTCTAGAAGCTAACATTTCCCTGAGTGTGTCTTTTCTCACAAATAGTAACCTTTCAGAGACAGACCACTGTATCCCCAAACTGACAAGTAAAGTTGAAGTAATTACTGAAATATAAGACATTTAAAATACTATAGTGACTCCAAAAGTTATTATTTCTAATGACTGTCTCCAAAAGAAAAGGCCTAAGTCAAATCTTAGGTGGCCCTCTACTTCCATGGCTTCTACATCGGACATTCAACTAACTACAAATCAAAAATAACGGGGCTTTTTTTTGGGGGGGGGGGGATTTCTTGGTTTTTGTGTGTTTTTAGAGACAAGGTTTCTCTGTGTAAGAGTGCTGACTGTTCTGGAGGTCATTCTGTAGACCAGGTTGGCCTCAAACTTAAATTTGCCTGCCTCTTCTTTCTGAGTGCTGGGATTAAAAGTGTGAGCCACCGGCACCCAGCAAATAACAGGAGTTTATATCTGTGCTGTATATGAATAGCCCCTCATATTCCTTAAAGAATATAATAATTATTTGCATATTGTTATAAGCAAGCTATGGATAATTTAAAGTCTATGGAAGGATGTCCATTTTATATGCAAATGTCATGTCATGTGTGTATATAGGGATCGAACATATGTGGATTATGATACATAGAGAGTAATACTAGATGCAATCTCCTGCAGACATAGTGGGGTATTTTCTCTGCTTCATACGTCATTATTATCCAGATAATCCTATCTTAAATATACATAAAAAATAAAACTGGCTGGGTATTATTTCAGTGTAAAGCACATGTGTTCAATCCCTAACAGAACAGGAGAAGGAACACCCAGGGCTGGTGGGGTACTTTAGTGGGAGAGTACTTCGAACTTGCCTCAATTCTCAGCAATGAAGCAAAGGAAAATGAGAATGGGGGTGGGGTGTATCTCGTCTCTAAGTTTGTGGCCTAAAGTGTGAGAGTTGTTTCTTCTTCCACAGTGAGGATAAAAGTTCTTTCCGTCTCAAGCTGGTTCCCAGCTACACAGAGCTCCTAGAAAAACCAGAGCAAAGACATGAAGAAGTATTTCCTAGAGATCAAAGTTGATGGTAATGAAACCTGTTGGGTGTTTTAGGAAGAGAGAGAGCTAGGAACACACTGCCCTGTCCCCACTTGGAGCTGGAAGAAAAAACAGAATAGAGGTGTCTCTTTGCTAGCCTACAAGATTGTTATAACTATATCTCAGTCTGGGGTTTGAGCACCACTTTGAATATCCAGGCCTAACTAATGGTAGGTGGTTTCCTTGGCACGTCCGGGGACAGTTCTTATTATCAAACCATTTCAGAAGCTTCTTTTGGTTCAGTGCTAAGAACAAATCACCATCAACAGCTCCTAGTGTACTTCCTCTCTGTGACTAACATGGAAATCGTAGGTTTCCTGAATGGTTAAGGAATTAAGAAATGGCCTTGCTTACCTTATTGCCTTTTTATGTTTTCACAATATTACTCCTTTGAAAGAGAGAAGGTAGAAATTCCAAGCCTATATGAAAGAAAAGGGGAACCACAGTAGCATGTTAAGTGAAAGCCATTCAGAATAAAACTGTGAAATTACTAAAGCCCAAATATTAACACACCTTTTGGCAATGGTTCCTTCTCCCTGGAATTCTCTGATTTGGGTTATATTTTTCAGTAAAGTGCTCCTGTAGTTTGGCATCCACAGGAAGCAGACTCTGAAGGCGTTTAAAAAGTAGGATGTGTTTATTAAGTGCCCCTAGGACAAATCCTCCTGGGAGAAACAGGAGAGGGCGCATGGTCTCTGATGGGCCAAAATGGTTGGGGTTTGATCGCCCCGCCTCAATGGAGGGAATTTTGCAAGGGGCAAAGAGATCTGTAGCTGGCAGCATCTCAACAGCTGGAGCAGGCCTTCCCTGAAGGGAGATCTAAGCAGTCCATGCCTATACAACGAAATATACTCAAGTACATTGGAAACAAGTGTTGGAACTTGTACATACTTTAGATATTTCATGTGGTGACTAATTTTGATCAATTGCGAGTTTTTACCCATTTAAAAAATTTTCTTACAACCTCCCACAAATCTACAAATCGATACCTTCCTCATTCACATCTCTTGATTCTTTTGTGGGGGTGGGGGAGGTGCAGTGAGGTTTATTGACCATATTAGAGAGCCCCTCCCCTTCTCTTGGAGATCCTGGATGGAAACTGTGAGAGGGAATGTTCAATGTGTTGGGGGTCGAGTTGAGACAGGGACTCCTCAGCAACTGAGGGTCTCTACCTCTCCTTTCTTGATGGAGTGGATAGTCCAGAGCTTCTCATTCCTTGGAAATCATGTGGGCCATGAGATCCATTATCCTGTTGTTATAAAAATATTCATTATCAAATCAGGAAATAAGCCTTACCACATTGTCACTGAGAGCAATACCAGCCCCAGCAGCAAAGGTAGAAGAGTAGGTATTACTGTTAAAGTCATAGGAGACAACCTGGTCCCCAGTGTAGCCCAGGATGCCCTTAAGTAGACCCTCCAATATGTCTTGATGTCTTCATCCTCAGGAGCTTTCTCCAAGCAGCATGTCATAGCCATATTGGATACATTGGGGATAGGAACATGGAAGGCCACACCAGTGAGCTTTCTGTTCAGATCTTAGATGACACTGTCCACACCCTGGTAATGTCAGTGGATGCAGAGATGATCTTCTAGGTCCCAGAGCCCCAGAGCCATCCCGTCAGAGTTTCCCAAAAGGGTCATCCATAGTCTTCTTGGCGGCAGTGATATCATGGACTATGGTCATGCCTCCCTCCATGATGCCAAAGTTATCACGATGACTGATAGTCCTGAGTGAGTGGTCACACCTCTTGTGGTTTATCACAAACATGAGGCATCGGCAGAAGGGGGATAGATGGTGACTCTTTTAGCTCTACCCTCCAAGTGGACCCTGGCCTTCTCCGTGATGGTAAAGAAAGCACCATTGCCCCTTTCTGATGCTGGTGGGGTCTCACTCGTAGAAGATGGAGATAGTCTTCCTGGTGTTGGTAAGTTTTCTGTTCTCAGCTTTGACTGTGCTGTGGATCTTTCTGTAGGTGGAATCATACAGGAACATATCAGCCATGTAGTTGACGTCAAGGAAGGCGTTATTGATGGCAACAGTGTCCATTCTGGAAGAGTTGAAGGCAGTCCTGGTGACCAGAGACCCTGTACACCTCAATCAATTTGCTCCTGCTGTACTGTCTTCTGGGGGAGGGGGGGAGACACTGCACAAGAAGACGTGACTGTCTCTGGAATGGAAGGTGCGGGCAGAGAGCCTCTCTTGATTCTTACACTCCAAAATATCCTTCTTTCACTTTTCCTCACTCATCCTGCCATTATCCCTTCATTCTAGAAGGTTCTGGAAATTCTTGACACTGGCCACTCTTTTTCTCTATTGAAACAGTTCCTATTTTCACACTCCTCCCATGGGAAATAACTCGCAAGTTTTACATTTGAAACGTTGAAGATGGCATACCCAATGAGACCCTGTTTCAAAAAAAGAAATAAAAATACATAAATATTTAAGCATATATAAGTAAAAAGATAAGAGGTGTCTGTAGTCATAAGTTTTTAACTGCGATGCACAAGTAAACAACGTAAGAGGAAAAAAAAATAGGTGGTATCACTTAAGGATTCTCCAAGAGAGACCAAAGAGACGGTTGGACTGGAGATCAGATCCCAGCAACTAAGCAAGTACCCCAAGTGGTTTAATTCTACATCAGAAGGAGTAGAGTCAAGAGGGTTATTAAAGCTTGTGCAGAGAGAGACAATTTCTCAAGTGAAGTGTAGACAGAGTCATAGAGAAGGATAACACACACCCTCTTCAAGATTCCACATACAAATAAGCATGCACACACATACACACTCTCCTTCAAATAAATAAGCAAAAAGAAAAGTTTAATGTCATTGATAAACAATAGGAAATACCATTTTTATTAAATCCCAATTCTAAGTGTATATAATTTAAACTTTATTGAGCTACAATCATGACACATTAGACTATACATTTTAAATATAAACTGTGATCAGTTTTAACACACAAACACACAGAGGTACACATGAATCTGCCCACACACATGCGAGCAGTCATGCACTTGCATGAACATACCATGCACATACATATACACACACATAGCAAGAAGAACAAACATCTTCACTACCTTCAAAGTGTCTCCCTTCCTTATAATCCACTCCTGCATTACCTGAGCCCAGACAAATCACCCGTCAGCCCCTCCATCTTCCAGAGTCATTACACAACGCATGCACAACTTATCATTACTTGATGTGAGAATTTCAGCCTCTCCACACGCCCACCACTGCTCCACACAGCCAGTCTAGCTTTAACCATAAGGAGAAATGATATTGATGCCCCTGGATTTTCTCTGTTGTACTCTGCTTTATTTTCTATCTCATTGGTTTCTGTTCCGATCTTTCTTCTTGTTTTGGTTCTTCCCTTTTTATTTATGTTATGAACAGTGTCGTGGCTTAAGTCAGTAACCTGCGACATTTCAGTTTTCTAACAAGAGGACTTTAGTATACTATAATTTCTCCTTAAATGCTACTTAATTGCGTCCCACGTGTGTGACTATGGCGACCTTTTCTTTTCATTCAGGCCAAATACTTTACATTTTCCCTTTGATTTATTCCTTTACACAGTGCATGTATGTGTATATGGCACATGTGCGTGGGTGCCTGTGAAAGCCAATAATGAGGTCAGATGTCCTGAAGCTAGAGTTACAGGTGGTTGGTGGGCTGCCCTACATTGGTGTTGGCAACCAACCTCTGGTTCTCTGGGAAAGCAGTAGGCCCCTGTAAACCACCAAGTCTCTTCTCCAAACTTGTACCCATGCATTCTTTAAACTGTATTATTTAAATTTCAAACAGTTGAAGATGATGCTCACCGATTTTTATTGATCTCATATTTAATTCCATCATAGTCAGAGAATATGTAGATTAGTATTTGAGGAATATTTCATATCTAAGAAGTAAAGCCATCATTGTAAATGGTCCTCATGTGGGTCAAAAGAATGATGCATTCTATTGTTAGGAAGAGTTCTGTTGGTGTAATTTAGGTCATGGTGGTTGATAATTGCTGCCCAAATCTACACAATAAATTATGTTTTGCTCATATGATGTTCCACTGATAAATCAAAAATGGTGTCGGGGTCTCTAATTACAATTGTATTTTTTTTTTGTTTTCTTTTAGCTCTATAAATTGTTCTGCTATTTATTTGTAACCTAGTCTAGTGAGTATATAATGCTTATAGCTAAGCATAATGTCCTTTTAAAAATGATCCCCTTATCAGGAGAGATGGTTCAGTGATTAAGAGCACTGATGACTTTTCCAGAGGACCTGGGTTCAATTCCCAGCACCCACATGGCCTCTTACAACTGTCTGTAACTCCAGTTCCATGGCATCCAACACCCTCGCACAGACACACATGCAGGCAAAACACCAATGCACATAAAGTAAAAGTAAATTATTAAAAATACTCCTTTATCATTATAAAATGACTCTGTAATTGGTATTATTTTGCTCTGAAGTCTATTTTCTTCAAATAACATAATCACTCAATATTTATTTCGATAAATGCTAATATGTTCCCATCTTTATACTTCCTTTTTCAAACAAATTATATAGAAGCACAAATTCTTTTTAAAACTATTTTATTACACAGAATAGTAATAGAATAGAATAGAGAAATAGTCCAGCAGTTAAGAGTATTGGATGCCCTTCTAGAGGACACAGGTTTGATTTCCAGGACCCACATGGCTGCTCACAACTGTCTCTAATGACATCTGATGCCATCTGGCCTCTCTGAGTACAAGGCATTAACATAGTACATAGACATATATGAAAGCAGAAAAGAATGTACACACTAAATAAAATAAAATTTTATTACATTTATCTTAATGGTAGGAATATAATGTCACGTGTGTGGAAGTCAAGGGACTATCTGCCGGAATCAGTTCCTTTCTTCTACCAAAAACTAAGGTCATCAGATTTGGCAACTTGTAATTGGACGTTTCTCTCCTAACTGCCAGTTTCCAAATAAGCAACACAGAGGCTTAATATTATTTATAAATTCTCAGCTGATAGCTCAGGCTTGTTACTTGTAGGCAGAAGTTTCTGTTCCACCAGCAACTACTGCTCAGAAGCCACTCCTCAAATAATTGACTCAGAGGCTTAATGTGACTTATAAATGCTCAGCAGGCAGCTCAGGCTTATTACTAATTAGCTCTTATGTTAAAAATAATCCATAATTCTTATCTATGTTTAGCCACATGTCTTGAGACCTTTCCTCAGTGCAGCATTTTCATGTTGCTTCTCTGCAACTCTCATGCTCCATCCTTCCTCTTTCCAGAATTACCCTTGTCTGGCTCTCTCATTCAATCTCTTCCTGCCCAGCTATCAGTCAATCAGCTTTTTATTAACAGTAAGCATAATTCATACCAGCAACTAGTACCTGTATCCACTGAGATTTTTTTTTCCAAGACAGTGTTTTTTGGTGTAGTCCTGGATACCTGGAAACTCACTCTGTAGACCAGGCTGGCCTTGAACACACAGAGATCCACTAGGCTCTGCCTCCTGAGTGCTGGGATGAAAGCTACCACCCAGACCACTGAGCCATCTTACCCAATCTGTATTTACATTTAAAATGAACTTACTATAGACAGCATACATGTCTTGCTTTTTTATATTATTGAACTATAGGTGGCTTTTAAAAGAGGTATTTATATTTAATGTGGTTATTGATGCAATCATATATATGTATATATATACATATATATTACTTTACCACTTGTTTTTATGTATTCTATCTAGGTTTTGTCCATTTTTACCACTTTTTATGATTAACTGAATTTTGAATATTTTGTTTTTATCTCTTTTGTTGACTTACTTATCTACAACTCAAGGTTTTTAGTTTTTTTTTTTTTTCCTTGGGGGTGTTGGTATTTTTTAATTGGAGATTGTATGTATGTGTTTGTCTTGGGATTTATACTATACATTTTTTACTGTACCAAATTCATGAAGAATCATGCACTGGGTTATATGTAGACCACAAGAGACTTCTGCTCTTCCTTTTTTGGGTCTTTATATTATTTTAGTCATATGATAGGTAACCCACAGTGGATTGCCTTTTCACTAAACAATGACTTTTAATGAAAGTGTTAAAATGAGTATGTCTGAGCCTCTTATAAACATATTAATAATTTCTGTTTTTTCTTCTTTTCTTTGTGTAGATACATATAGTCATCTGGTACAGTTTTCTTTGTGCCTGAAATATATCTTTAATATTTCTTGCATGTTGGGTATGGTAGAGACTGGTTCTCTCTAGCTCTGTATGCTGAAAAAGTTTTTTGTTATCTTTAATTTTTAGTTATTTTCTCTGATTATAGGACCTATGGTGACAGATATTTTTTCAGTGTTTTAAATATGTCATCTTGATAGTTTTACTTCTGAGAAGTCTGCTATGATTCTTATCTTTTTGCCTCTGTATATAATGTCTTTAAAAAAAATAATTCTACTCTTATTTATGTTGATGCTGCTGCCACTGTGGTGACTTTTGTCTGGTTTATATTACTGTTGTGACAGAGTCTCTCTATGTTGGATCTCGTTGTCCTGGAACTCTGGGACTCTCTGCAAACCATGTTGACTTTGAACTCCTAGAAAGCCTGCTGTGTCGGGTTCCTGAATTCTGGAATTAAAGGACAGATGTGCACCACCATGCCCAGCGTATACTACTCTCTTTTCAAAACATATTTTAAATTTTATGTATGTGTAGGTGTGTGTGTCTGCTTGCAGGTATAGACACACAAGTGCCCCCAGGAAATCAGAAGAGGGTGCTAGATCCCACTGGGGCTGGAGTTATGAGTGGTCCCTGAGTGGGTGCTGGGAACCTAAGTCCAGTGCCCTGGAAGAGCAGCAAGAACTCCTAACCACTGAGGCATCTCTCCAGCCCTATGATTTTCTTTTTAATCACAAATTTTATCTGTAATTGTGTAATTCATTAGAATTATCGTTGTGTTCTTGGGCTTCATATACACTGAGTTTCTTTGGTCAGGGGGTTTGGAGTTTTTGTAAAGTTTGGAATTATTTTAGCTATAACCCTTTCAAATATGTCTGTTTTCTCCCTCTACACTCCGCACCCTCCTTTGGGAGCTCCACTCGCACGTGTAATCATTTGAAGTTTTCCAGTGGGTGATTGGGTGCTATTTGCTACTTGGCTTCATTGCTCTTGTTATTACTGGTTTTTGTCTCGTTTTTCCGTCTTATTTCTCTTCAAGTTTACCACTCCTTTTTTTTTAAGAGTACTTAATGGGCTTTTAATTAATTATTTTTTTTCCATCTCAGACATTCATTTATGTGATTGATTTAGACCTTCTTTATACCACTGTATCTTTCCTTGTATGTTCACATATTTTTCCCCTGCCTTCTTAGATACGTGGAATCCAGTTGTAAAAACTGTTTGTCCTCATCTGATCACATATCAATAGTATCTTTTTCTACTGATAGTTCCTTTCTCCTTATTATGGATTGAATATTCCTAGTCTTTTGCATACCTAGTAATTTTAATAAACAGCAGACGTAGTAAATTTAACTTTTAATGCTAGGAATGATTTTGTACCTCTTTAAATTGTCTTCATCCTTGTCCACATGGTTGATTACTGCTAACTGGAGAACTAGCCTCCTGTTAGCACCAGCGTATGCAAAATCAAATCCACAAATGCGGCAAGCTAGACTTTTCCTATCTGAGGGGAAAAATAAGGAAGCATGCATGCTTTCTGATGGTAACTTTCTCTTTTACTTCATCTTTTAAAATCCTCTCTAAAAATCTCTTGCTCTCTCTTCTGCCTACTCATCCTTTTTCCTCAACTCCCTCTGAACACCTATACATACATTCTAACACACAGTCTCCTCTTCAAACAGCCATAGTCCCCCTCTCTCCCTCACACTCTCTCACACACACACACACACAGACACACTCACACACATACACTCAAACACACATACACACATACACACACACATACACACACACACACACTTCAACACCTCGTCTATGCGTCTGCCCAGCTCTGGACAATTATATTTTACATTTTCAGGGTCTGACCCATTTTCACAGCACATAGTTTCTCTCAGGCTAGGTCGATTTGCACTGATCAGCCAGTGAATAACACTTGGCCGTGTATTTTGCCAGACAGAAAGTGACATTGAAATTCAGGTCTTAATAATAACAGTTGGCTAACCCTTGAGCTTGTGACATAATCTGAGGCTGAGAGTACATGCAGAAAGCCAACTACTACAGGGGGTTATGTCTACCAAAGTTGCTTCAAGCCCGACCTTGATATAGCAATAAACACCTGGGAACTTGATTTTGTGTATTTTCTGCAAGGTGGCTTAGTCTATTTTGAATTTGTTCTTAAGTCTAAAATTAACTGTCTTTGAAATTGAAAATACTGTTACTTTGCTGTGTCGGTTAAGAAAAATATTCTAGTATTATTTCTATTCATCAGAATTATACAGATTAAGCAGAAACCATCTTCCTGACCACCCACAGCTATAAATTCCCAAAAGATGGAATATTTACTCATAAGCAATGAAAAAAAAAAACCATACCTGTTTTTAGGAAAGAAATGCAGTAGCACATGAAAGAAATTACAGACAGAAGCAACTGGTCATTAACAGTCAGTAACTCTGTGGCTTTACCAAGCAGGGCTCCCAAACAGAGAATGATTAATCTGATAGGTTGACCTGTTAAATACTAGTTGTTACCTGCTATAAAATCCCAAAGCCCTCAGCAATTGATTAAGTTGGAAACATTTTTGATCTTTTGGAGAACTGCTTTTAATTTCTGTTAGTCAATAGCAGTGGAGGCAGCAGTCCAGGGGTTATGAAATCCCCACCCCTGGGACAATGTTCTGTCAACATTCTTACTCTTCCTCTGGATTTGGAGGTTTTCCCACTGAGTATCATGAAATATTCTGGACTCTATCAATGTCTCAGAATGTTCTTCCTGCTCCATTTTTATAGCTCTTTCTTGGCTTTGAGTGGTGTCTTTGTATGTGTTGTGCTCAGCTGAACCCTTATAGGAAAAAAAAATTCTTTGCTGATTTCCACGAAGCTCTCTCTTCTCCCAAACTTTCTTCTGAAAATCTAACCACCTTCACATGTGTACGCCTCTATCTTTGCATTTTGTGAAGACCATTTGGCTCCGTTTAGAATTCTCTAACTGCCCCATCATCTAGAAAGTTCCAATACAGTCAGTTAGGAAAAGCATCAGGCTCATTTTACTCCATTAGTTGTTTTTTGTTTTTTTTTTTTTTCCTATCATCTCCCTATATTTGTCTTTTAGTAATTAAGCATCATTTCTGGACAGATTTTTTTTTTTTCAGGATGAGATGGTAAATCAATCCAGTCACATCCTGACTGGAAGCATTGGTGTGCTCCCTTTTTATATTCTGCATGGCAAAAGGGAAGTATAAATAAAGCACTTCTGTCAAATGCTGAAGGGCAATTGTTATCTCAGGGGAAAGCAGTTATGCCATTGTTTGAGATGCATTATGAACTATTTGCTTTTCTTTCATAAAATATCACTTTCTAATTGAAAGAACCATGGCTGATAAATTAGGAGTATTCTCACTTGGGTATTTGGCAGGCATCTGTTTTAAAATGAATAATGGCACCTCTAGCCTCAGGGCATCGACTGACAGTATTTGTTGCCAATGATAACACTGGATCTTTCAAGCAAAAACGTGATCTGGAGAAGCTTTATTCCCTTGTTTTTGCTACCAATACCCTCAATAGTTTTTGTTTGGATAGCAATTTCCCCTGATGAAATCAAGGGTTTTTAAAAGTGTAATTATAATATCAAATGCTCCACATTTGGAATGTTTATATAATTTAGAGAATCAATATTTAACAGATTCCAAATCGACATGTTATAATATCATGAAGAAAAGATCCATTCCAAGTACACGAGAGCAGGAGTTTTTAACCTTTAATGGAGTAAAGAAGTTTAACCATTTGATTTGAGACTCTAAATATGAACTGATTTTTAGGCCGTGTTTGTCATATTTCAGTTGAATAGTGAAGATTTTCAATAGTTACTTGAAAGTCCTATTAAAATTCTTCCCTTTTCTTATTATGCATGTATGTGTAGCCAGGTTTTCTTTACATACTTTAAGAAAAAATAGGCTGAATGTAAATATAAGAATCTAGCAGTCCTCTAAGAAGCTGGACATTAAAGATATTTTTAAAAATTAATGCCAGTGCTCTTATGAAAATTTTTTTCTTTTAGAAACATAGAGGGCTTTTTTTCCCATAAAAATGTGCTATGTAACATGTAATGCATTAAAAAACTAAATTTCATTATTTTTAATAAATTCATACTTGAATATTTATAAAGTCTTTGTTACACTTTTGATATAACCATGACAGACATAATGCACATAAATAGAACCCACTTGTGGTTCTCCACAACTGTTATTAACGTTGGAGCTCTTGAGACCAAATTATTTAAGAACCATTGTTCTCAAAGCTAGTTTACTTTGGAGAGACTATAAATTAAGCCAACATGTTCTAATTGTACATACACATTAGAATTGTTTCTTGTGTGTGGTCTTGACATGGGCTTGTCTAAAAGCTCCCCAGGTGATTCTATATGCAGTCAAGACTAACAACCACTGGCATTGAGCCATGGGCTTTGAGAAGACATTAGCAAAAATTCTATCATATTAATATTAACGTTAGAAATCATGGCACATAGTAGTTATTTATTAAGGCCCCAGGGGTAAAAGTAAAAAGACTGGGAATGAGCCATTAGTAGACAAATTATGAAATAAGTGATTTAGATTCAAAATTCCTGGGACACTTAGCCTCTCTGTTCCCCTACGCCATGGGGACCTTGCTCAAACCTCAGACTGAAGCATGCCTTCCTTTGTTCCTTTCATAGTTATGGAGAATTAAAGGAGTCTCAAAGTTAGTAAGCGAACCCCAGACATCGAACACTGAGTGGTCTATATTGCTGGAGTTGGTTTTGCTTTGTTCATACTGTAATTGTGACTGGGTTCTTCCTCTTGGAATAAGAAAGTGTATTTATTTTGATTTAACAAGAGTCCACAGTTGAGAGACTTTTGAACTTTTAAAAAGACCTTAAATTAGTTTTAAAGAAACTTGGGGTTTTTAAAGAAACTGAACTATTAAAATGTTTGAGGTTTTTTAATAAGTTTTATATTGTGATATTTATTAATATGAGATCTTGGGGATAAACAAAAGGGGAAAGATTATTGCTAAATACTGCTGGGTTGGTGTTTCCAGTTGAAGAGGGATGGGTTGCTGAACTTTGGCGTCACATCATGTGCAAGTGAGTTCTGACCACTCATCTTCAGCATGAAAAGCTGAACTAAAAATGATGGCCACATTGGGAAAAGGAAGAAAACTATCAAGAGACACTCCCTCCGCACTCCCACCCCTATCCACATGTCCTTTTTCAAGGAATATATATGTTTAAAAGCTTGGATTTAAGATGCAGGTTAAGCTAGAAGTCTCTATTCAAAGAGGAAGAAATACCCTAAAATCACTCTCCAGAGGGTCCCAAAATAGAATACTAAGAAAGTAAATAGGTGCTAAGAGTGTAACACTACTTACCATGGAACCCTAGGCTCAACCCCAGAACACAAACAAATAAAAATGACACGAATTCACAGAAATAGCAGCAGTCTTTAAAAATAATGTTGGTTATACCATATATAGCAATTACTACCAATATTAACAAGAAGTTGCAACATAATACCACAACTCAAGTTCTGCCTTTAAGCCATATATGTTCACATATATACTATGTAATTAATTTTGTCTAGACTTAGGCTTAAATTTAGACTAACCATGCTATTTTGTCTTATTTATATATCTAAGCATTAGTAAAGTGTTTTGAGTGTTTTTGTAATTCTAAAACAACATAGGTTGTGGTCATAAGTTTATTTTGAAGCCTTTAGTTTAGTTACAATACCTGATTCATTTGACAAATTAGACAAAATAATCCATTTTCAGTTTTAATGTTTGAAAAAGCATTTCAACAGAGTTGATAACCAACCAGAGTATACCTAAATTTCTGCCCCCTAAAAAAGAAGCTTAAATACACATACAGTTTTAGCAAGATTAATCCCCTTCTGTCACTGCCAAGGCTTGTTCATTTAGGCTGTCACTTAATAAGTTAGATATTTATTACAGAAAACATTATAGTCTTAACTCAGAGATCTGGACAAAGCAAAATAATTTGAATATCCAGCGCTTGAGAGGCATCAGCAAGTGGATTTCTGTAAGTTCCAGACCAGCCTGGTTACAAAGTAAGTTATAGGACAGCCAGAGATACACAGTAAGCTCCTATCTTGAAAAAAAAAATGATAAAGTTGTTTGGATAATTATTTTCACAATATATGTGTTTATTTTGCTATAAAAATCTGTATTACAAATTAGGAGGAAACAAAGTAGTAATTTTATGAAGAAAACTGGAAGGAAATGTTGTGAGTAAAAGGAGTAGCCATACCAGGTCTGGACATCTTCCTTCCATGCTGAAGCAAAATGTCTCCTTTCAATATTGCATTTAGACTAGAGAAAATAAAGACCAATCAGAAATTAAGATAGGGGGCTTGGGGATAACTTATCAATAAAGAGGCTTTGGTTCACAAGAATAAGGATCTAAGTTCAAATCCCCAGCACCCACATTAAAAGTTGGATGTGGCTTTGAGAACCGCAGTGCTATGGCGGACGGAAAAAGGAGGACCTGGCCACCAGTAACCCCAGGTATAATGACAGAGCCTGCATCAAGGAAATAAGGCAGAGGATGATGTAACAGGGCACCCAACATTTTCCTCTGGCTTCTACATACATGCATGCATATGCCCACCCCCCACACAGACACACACACACACACACACACAGAGACACGCACATGCATGCACGCACCTACACATGTGTGTGCATAAATAAGTACTGTGATTTTAAGAAAAGAAAATAAGGCAATGTCTCAGACAGGAAATAGATGCCATTCTGAGTATGCTATATATAGGATGCAATAAAAGTTATTCAAGATTTTTATAGGCTAAGGGAAACACAGAAGAGTAGATAAGCAGCATGATTACTCACATTTCTGTGAGTTGTTTATCAAATCATACAGTTAGCATAAAGTATTATTAATGTATAATATATGCATATCGTTACCATATAAATAAGGTTGTGTGGCCCTTAGAGACAATAAAACAATCTAAGAAGTATGCTGTTATGCAATTTCATCACTGTACAAACAATTATATTTCACAAATGAAGTTGGTACTACAAAGTACAAATGTAATTTTTTTTTACTTTTGTGATTTATTGTTATTTTTATATGCATTGGTGTTTTGCCTGCATGTATGTCTATGTGAGAGTGTCAGATCTCCTGGAACTGGAAATACAGACAGTGTGAGCTGCCATGTGGTTGCTGAGACTTGAACTCAGATCCTCTGGAAGAGCAGCCAGTGCTCCTAATCACTGGGCCATCTTTCCAGCTCCCCACATGTAAGTTTATATGTATGATAGGTTTGGTATAGCATATAGTGACTGGGGCCATGATGAAAAAACCAAACAGGACATTCAGTCAAGCACAACAGAGGTCAAGAGATACTGTAACTACGAGATGTTAGCCATCAACAAAACACAACATAGCATTTTACAGTAAGCCTTTTAAAAATATAAGTAGAAATATTATACTCTAAAATATCAAGCAATGTAGAGGGTGCTAGAAACATAGCTCAGTGGTTTGCAGTTAGCATTCATGAGTCAATTCTCATCCCCAGTGGACTGATAAATAATAAATCAGTGGTATGGTGAATACACAAATGGTAACATAGAGCTTTCTGTTAGTATTTAGTGTACTAGTAAGTGTTATGCACTATACATAGTTACTTTCATGCGACTGGCAACACGGGTTTGTTTACATCAGCAAGGCTACAAACACACAGGAGATGACCTTCTCTCACGGTTCCTATCCCTGTATTTTGCCTTATACTTTTTTTTCCCTCCCTATGTGTTATAGATTTGTCCATAGCTCAGCCAATGAACTTCACCAGGAACTACCTTTCCCTCTAGACCAGATGCCTTCCTCAATGTTTGAGATGCTAAGTGATTCTTGAAACTGTTCATTGGATCATTAAATCAAAGCCTAGAAAGTCTGAAGGGGAACAAAATCAAACTAGACTAAAGTCAACTACTCTTCAGCGAAGTTAGCCACCGTCAGGAACTGGGACAGTTAACATCAAGTTCTATCATATGAAGCACATTTGGAACTACTTGAAAGGTTTTAAATTTGAGGAATCATAATCAGGATATAAGTCACAGTAAGATATCCAAGTCTAACTAAAGTAAAAATAAAACTAATGAATGTATTTAGTTATCTACTCGGTAATTTTATAGTACGTCAAAACACTGTCATCCAATAGTACAGAGAATGACAGGGATGGTCACTTGAGGATAGCAGAAGGACCTTTCTGTGATGGAGCAGCAAGGAAGTCCTTCTACAGCCAGATTTCTGTGCCTATTTAGCTTTGTGATGTCTTTTTTAATTGGCATCAAAAGCAACAAGTTCAGCAACTTGTTTTGCTGAGGAGATAAAGGAACATATACTCATTTATCTTATTTATATCAGACACACAATATAAAATCCCCTTTACTATGAATAATACTGGTATCATAAGTAGTAATTATTGTGTATTTTCTGTGAGTTGGCCATTAAAAAAAAAAAAAATGCTTTCTGTGCATTATTCCAATTAATGCTTGTGACAACTTCCAGGAGAGAGACAAGAGTGACACCAGTTAGCTGTCATTTGGTTGTGTGATACATACCAAGGCAGATTAATTACATGTGTACTGACTTCGTCAGTCAGTTTTAATGAGAATCCATGATGTATAAAATTATCAACCCCTCATTTGGGGGCAAAAATTAATTCTTCATGAGATTAAAGAACACCGAGTTACTAAATGGTAGAACTTAGACTAGACTGCATTCAAAATCTCATCCCGGCTCCTTTTTTTTCTAATAAGGATGTTCTGATTCATTTCCATGCAGTGAGAGACCCTAGATGTCTTTGTTTTGGTCAATCCAGATGTGGTAATGTCTGTAATACCTTTGTTTTCTTCCGCTGGCTTGTGGGCTGTAGCTAGTTGGCAATATTTCAAAAACAGCTTTAAAATTAAAATTATAGCCCGAGGGAACTCGATTAAATCCATTTTTAAGAATTTCATAAGCATTTACACATTGCTTTTTTATGCTTGGGAAACATCACAAAGATAAGCAGAAATCATTGGGGGCATGCACAATTTTTTTTCCCAATTACCTAAATATTGACCTGTAAGGAAACAATAGAGAAACTAGGTGAAACATATGTGATTATCTCTCCTTGGTTACTTAAATTTTCCTTGTCTTCCTCTTTGTCAAATAATCATTTTTTTTTACTATATGCTATTCTAAATATATACACTATGTTGTCAATGTTATTATATATAAAATTAAGTGAAAATACAACAAAGCTAATAAATAGTAAAAATAAAGGAGTTATGTGGGATAAGCATAGAAATTTCTAGATGAAAAGAAGGAATGCATCTGACTCATGGCTGGTGTGCAATTAATGATGATATTATTAATTTGGACCTGGTTAGAAGTAGGGAACTGTTGAGAAATTTATCATGTGATATTTTAGGACTACCGGTTAACCAAATCATGACAAGGAAAAAAAAAAGTTTGACAAGTCAATGAAAAAAAAATTACTAAACCCTTGGAAATGGCTCAGGTCTAATCCCAGCAAAGGCAGGTGAATTTCTGAATTTGGGGCCTGGTCTACATAGTGAGTTCCACGACAGCCAGAACTATGTAGAGAGATCTTGTTTAAAAAACATACTAAGCTCTGTGTTAAGTGATGGATGAATAAAAATAAGACATGTTTTTCCATAAAATCAGGATAAGCCAGACAGAGAACCCAGGAGGGTCTGGTCCACAGTAAAGACACAAAGGAAACGTGGTAAGTAACCCAAGATTGTCTAGCAAGGACAGAACCATTACAGCTGGCAAAAACATATAACCATCAGGATTGTGTTACCAAGAATGTAACAGTTCAAGCTAGTCTAGGAGAGAATAATTAAAAGTGGATTAGAGTAAGCTAGACTGAGATTGTGGCTAGGGTAACCCTGACAGAATGGGTGCGGTGCTGTGAAATTGTAACTAATGTGTCCCCAAGGATAAAGGGCCTACAGCATTCCGCCCCCCATAATCATTTTACTAACTCTGTGTTGACACTTGAATGGTGTATAAATTTTTCAGCTGTGTTCTAAGGTCATGGAAAAAAAGACACAAACACAAAATGAGTTTCCAGTAACCACCTTCTATAAATTAAACCCAGCTGAAGTTCTTTTTGTTTTTTTGTTTTTTGAAATGACAACTTCTTCTACCAGGTCCTTAGCAAACTGTGTTTTTCTGAATTTAAGACTGCTCCCTCAAGTCAAAACCTTGTTGACCCTCTTAACTAGTAGTAGGTAACATGTGTAAATGATTATGTCACTAAGGACAAGAGGGGACATTAAATGTGGGAACAGGAAGATTTACAACTAAAGCCAAAGAAAGAGAAGATTGAAAACTCCTGTTTTCAATTTTTTAAAAATTACTAAGAAGTCTGTAATATTCAGATTCTATGTTCTCTTAGGGATGGTGAACATTCCTCTTGAAAACCATTCTTCAGCTCTAAGAACAAGAAGAGAACACAGGAGAACATTGTGGTTTACGTCCAACACAGATAAGTTTCCAGGTACAAAGTCAGTCTTAGCTTTACATGACCTGTTGAAAGATTTAACCAGAGAAAGCAGTTTAAAAAAGCAGAGAGGTGAGGAAGCTGCCCATCATTTCACATAAACACGTAAATCCCGGTGGAGCCGAGTTTAATTCTTGGAGAAAGTTACTCCTATGGAAAGTGACTGTTTCTTTAAGGATCACAGCAGAAAATGAAAATCAAGAGGAGATGAAACTGGATGCAAACTGCCCCCAATGTCATTCTGGGAATCTTGCTAGGAGAAGATACTCCGGCTAGCCTAAAACATCTGCTGGAAAGTGGAAAGAAATGAAGAGCTCAATTGGACAAGGAAATGCCTAAAAAGAAGGTACACTTGAATGAATCTGCTTTTAATCTGAAAAGAACAGCAGGATAGCTTTAAACAGTCACACACACACTCACACTCACACCCCCATCACCATCACCTCCTTATTTGAATCCCTCCTTCTTCTGTAGTAGGCCCTTCCGTGTCCTTTTTGTGACCCACTGAGTTTAATTAGGGTTGCTTGCATGAACATGAGTGATGTGTGCTAAGGATGTAAATACAAATATGTAATCTGACTGATTTAGATGCTGGCAGACGTGCTCCCACCCTTTGACCCCCAATAGAAAAGGATTATACACTTTTTTTTTTTTTTTTTTTTTTTTAAAGTCTCACTACCTAAGATATAAGGATGTAGTTAGTAGCACAGTCAGTGCTTTATCTTATTGGTGACCTTGGGGGTCTCAGCATGTGGATTCAGTCGCCACTTCTATTCCTGAGGGATGGGTTGGGGGCGGGATCCTAACTTAACCTCAAATCCAGGGCTATCCATCCATTAACATTGTTGATTCTGTGTCATAATTGGCGGTCCAGTTAGGTTTATTCCCCATCTGTTCTCAAAAGCTGCACACACACACACACACACACACACACACACACACACACACACACACACACACACACACACACGGTCTTTCTGCGTTCAGACAAGCTGACTTTAGCCCTTCTATCTGTACCAATATATATTTGACTTTTACGGGGTAAAACGTGGACGTAGGCAAGATCTGTCGCTTTAGTGACAATGACCTGCCAACTGAGCAGATGTTTCTCTCAAATCAAGTATTTGTAATTTAACACACAGGGATTTCTCCCCTCTAATCTTTATGTGACTACCCCGGGGTCCCCCCCACTTACCCTACATTCATTTTACGCAGGCGGAAACCTAGGTTCCGTGACCGTCGACTCAACTTTTTGTAGCGAAGGCCACCCGCAAATGTAAAGATAAACAAGAGGAAACACAAGGACATGCAAGCAGCGTCTCTGGTATTATTGCTGTGCCGCAGGTGATGGGTTCTGGCTATGTCGCTTGGTGTGCGGGGTGACGGCGGCCACCGGGAACGCAGGAGGACGAACTTTGGAGAGAAGCGAGACAGCACAGAGGGTGGACACGGTCCTCCACTCTGGACACCGCGTTCAGATGGTCCCCTCTCGCCCCCGACAGCCATCGCCTGCCCAGCAGATAGCAAAGTGGGGTTCGAGTCCAGCGGGTCACTCGAGACGCTCACCACCGGCGCTCGATGCCCAGAGGAGGACTTCACCGGTGCGCCCAGCCTCCGCGCCCCCACCCCTCCACCCCGGGGAGCCAGACCCTCCGCGGCGAGCGGCGGGGAACTACAGCTCCCGGCAGGCCCCGCGCGGGCCGCGCGCCCCCGCCCGCGCGCCCCGGCCCCCCGCCCTCCGGCCTCGAGACGAGACGGGACGGGGAGGGCGGGAGGGAGGAAGGGGCGCGGGCGGCGGGCGAGCGGGAGGGATCGTGCAAGACCGGTGAAGCCTCCGCTACCCTCCGGCTCCGGGGACGCGGACGGGCGCTGGCGCGCGCAGACTTTCCTCCGAAGCCGCCGAGCCCGCCTCCGTAAGTAGTCGCCCGAGGGAGCGCGGAGCAGACACCGAAAAAGTTCGCGCCGCCGCCGCCGCCGCTTTGTTCTCCCGACCCGTCGGGCGGAGGTGGCGCGGCCCCTCCCCCACGGCACGCGGTGGCGGCGGCGGTGGCGGGACTCGGACCCGCGCGGGGCTGGGCGGCGGCCGTGGCTGGGCGGGAAGTCTGGGCGGCGCTCCGCGGGCGGCCGGGGGCGCCGGCGCGGCCAAGTTCCGCGGTCCTGGCCGAGGCCAAGTTGGAATCGTTCGGCTGCGGTGACCTACCGCGCCCTGCCCCTCGGGGGACACTCGCCGTTCCCGAGCCCCTGCAAACTAGTTCTGCCCGCCGCCGGCTCCGCGGCGCCGTGCGGTGAGCCTTTCCGTTTCTTTGCTGCACTTTTCGTGGTCCCCAGGGGCTGGAAGGGGACGAGAGTATCCGGGGTTTTGGAGGATGGTGACCCCCAGTTTCCTCACTGCGACTTGCAGCCTGGGTCCGAGGCGTTCTCGTTCCCCGGGGAGCTTTGCCCTAAAGGTGAAACACCCCTCAGTGTGGAGCGATAAAAATAATAATAAGCATACACGACACTACTCGATTGCGTGTCGGATATTTTATTTCACATCATGAAAATCAGAAGTATAGGCCGTGCCGTCTGTGAGCACGAAAATAAATCAGGCGACCTGCAGACTTTTCCGTCCGCAGATTGATGGCATGGACGTAACTGTCCCTTCAACCACGCCCGTCCCCACAGGAAATAAGACTATCGGTGTCATCTTTGATTAGAGAGGATAAGTTACAACTCCAAGTACTGCTTTGTAGGACAGGGCCTTTAAGACCTGTAGGCACAAATGAAACAAAAACTTCTAAATGCCTTCATCTGTATCCTGTAGTTACACTAAAAAATACTTTTACTTTATAACTAATGTTACAGTTTTAGCATTTGTTACTTTGTTCGGCACATGCTTAAACTTTTAATGCCAAGAGAGCAGATTTGCTTTAGGAAGGCCACCATGAAGTTCCTTAGACTCAGATCTAAGTAAGATTTGCTCTATATAGGAACACTTTCTCCCCGGTTGCAATCTGGAGTGAGGTAAAACTGCAATTTAGCCGTAAAGTTATTGCAAGTTTTTGTAAAAGTATTATTTTAAAACGCCTCACAGGAAAAAAATCACTATAGGTTTTGCTTCCTAGGATAGTATAAATGTCATGGGCCTGAGAACATGAGTTTGGAGTCCTTTTTGACAAACCAGGGCAGTATACATTTCAGGAGTGCTGAAATTAAAAGAATTTGTTTCTAATTGTGTTTGACAGTTTCATACATTCTGATCACACTCATATCCCACTCCATTTTCTTTCCTATTCCCCACCCCCCCACCAGCCCCTTAAAGTAATAAGCCTTTAATCATGCACATTTTATGCGCTTTCTATTTTATTGGGTAACCTGTTTAAAATTGACATTTCTTTCTGTTTATGGGTCGTTTCTCATCTAAACATTGCTCCACACACCTAACCTTACAATATGTTAAATTTTAAAAATTGAATGAGTTGAAAACACCCCATACAGTAAGAAGGGGGCGGGGTAGTTACTGAAGTACATTTTCCACAAAAGGGACCTTTTCTCATGTCTTCAGCAAAATTCTAAAGTTGTGGGGGAAAAAAATTAACCATAGTAGAGTTAATTGCTTGTTTTAAAAGAAACTTATTCAGAACTTGGTATGTGGTAATAATTACTTATATAATTTGATTAGGCACATAATTGGATTTAATAATCACATCTTGTCTTTGAGTCTTCAGTTATGTAATTCATAACAGGTAACTGAACTTGCCTCCTTGGAAGGAAATGAAAAATTGGGATGTGGGAAGTGTTTTAGTTTTAATTTCAACATAGATAAGAAGTGTTCTCCGCTTGGGTGGTTATGGTGTAGTGGCCGTGTGTGAGAAGTGCTCATTGGCTATTAGCCAATCAGATTTCTTCGGAAATACTGCTGCAGAGATGAGGGTATATCAAGCTTATCATAGCTTCGTATTGCATCGCCAGACTGGTGTTCTAAAATCTGGCCACGCTTCTCGGTGCCTTCGCAGGCAGAGGAGAAAGACCCAACTCAAATGCCCCTGGCCCCAGATGAGCAGACTTGTAGAGGAAATAGTTTAGTGGAGGGCAGAGCTCTTAGAAAGACCATAATATATTAATCCAAGAAAATAGTCTCGTTTCTGAAATATGCAGTCAGATGTAGAGACTGCCACAGAATGTAATATTTTTAATCTACCAAAAAATACTTGAGTGTTCGCACAAATATAAACACTAAGCAAAGTCAGACATTTGTCGAGGTAAAACATGGACATTGACTTCAGTGTTCAGTTATGCCACTGAAAAAGCCCACACTCTTTTAACGTGCTAATATATATATATATATATTTCATACACGTGTACATATCTACATGAGGACTGCGGTGAAGCCTTGAATTTTATTAGCATTCCTTGCTCACAAAGTTAAACCTGGGCTGGAGAGACTCAGGTACGTATTAAAAGGAAGTGTTTCTTCCTCTTTAACGTTTGTTGGATGCGAAAAGAATGCTCGAAATCTTAAATCATGAGAGCTTTCCTTTGAAGTATTTGTCTTGTGTTTTGGAATCCTCTTGTTTCTTTAAAGAGAACTTCCCTGAGACCCCAGCTGAAATCAAGTCTCTCTGGTGTTAAGACTCAGTTGTATCTCATAGTTTGCAAGCACCCAGCTACTTATGCAAATGTCTGTTTAATGTTTCTGAGTTCCAGAGAGCAGTGGCCAGGTCTCTTTCTGCTCTGTAATTTCATCGTCCCCACAGCAATCTGGCAAATACCAGGTGTTCTGTAAGTAGGCAGTGAAGGAAACTCCTGTTGGGGCTTCTAATTAGAGACTTGGTTACGGTTGGAACGTACTGTATTGTGTGTGATGAACTGACTGAAGGGAAAAGAAGGAAGATCAGCTTTTGACATCACATGACGTATCACTCGGGCCTAACCTCAAAGGTCTTTCTTTACCTCGTCTAGAATGATCTGGCACACTGCGCTCAAAATATCTTTAATAGCCTATCTTTTGATTCCATTAACTGGTGGCAGAATTTGTAATTTCATTTGAGATATGTGACAGCTCTCTTAAAGAAGGTTTGAAGAAAGTCTGCTAAACTGTTATAAATTCTTAACAACTAGACAATACTGTTCTGGTTTAGAGGCTGTCATCGTTATTAGAAGCAACAGTTTATAACGTAACAAGATGTACTATTTGTTAACTTATAAACCCTACTTTCTATTTGAAACACATACAAAAAAATTAAACAGCATGACCAAAGTTCATATAAATTAGAATTGTTAGATTTTTTTACAGATCAAATCAGAATTCCATAAACAAAACAAAGAGAAAGAAAACAGATGGGCCAGTGGGTGGAAGCTGTTAAGACAGGTCTTATATTTGTATCCATGCTGAAACTTTTTTAAAAAAATTACTTTTATGTAAAATTATATGTAATTTATTAGGAATTCAGATCATCCTAGTAAATTAGTCAAGTATATTATTAGACTGTTAAGTAGTTAATATCAAGAAGTATAATGTAAATTTAGTAGGAAGATAACTTTTATCTAATTGCTGTAAAACTTGTGAACGGTTTGAGTGGGTACAGTAAATCTTTAGTAGGAAGATAACTTTTATCTAATTGCTGTAAAACTTGTGAACGGTTTGAGTGGGTACAGTAAATCAGGTGCTCTAAGTTCAGGTGTCAGCCCTATGGCCCACGTGCTAGCAAAGGGTGCTGTGGGGTTTCCTTGTACTTCTCTGTAGTCATGCTGACTAAAACCAGTTCTCCCTTAACACTTCCTCAAATATTTGAGGACCACTCATTCTGTTTGGTTTTATTAAGTATATGTTTATTACATGCCCTTGTCTTCGCCCTTACCTGCATGTATACATTTTTTCTTCCCAAGCTTAAAAATCCATTAACTCTAAACATATGGATTATAGAATAAACTACCATAATAGTAATGATAGACTAACAAGGGTGCAGATTAATACTGATGGCTTTCCAATGTCCAGAGGATTTAGGTTTGACTTACTTCTTTTGGTCAGCCCATTACATTAACAGCTTAGCTGAAGCCTTGGAAACATAGCCCACTCTCGGGAATGGCTTCCAAATCAGCTAATGTCCGTCTTGTGATACACATTTAACTTTGAATTCATCTCTGTTAAGTTTCACGTTAATTTTATTCTATTTGCTCAGTTTTGTTCAACCTGAAGATTATATAAGCAGATGTCTTTGTCTTTACCACCTCAAATCCAGTGAAAATACAAGGCTAAGAGTGGTTTGGAGACATTTCCATAAAGCCTTGTTGACATCTAGCAAATCTTCCTTACTGTACTGATGCCCAACTTGAACTCACACAGCCTATTTACAAAGATAGTAGGGAAAACATTATAAATACTGTTTTGGGGAGAATGTAGTAGTCCTGAGCAAGTGTTTAGCCTCTGAACTTTTGCTGTCTCAACTCTAAAATGGGTGGTTGTGGAGATTAAGGAGATAATTAGAGGTGTCTAGACCAGTGTCTGTCAGATGTAAGAGCTCAGTGACGTGGGTGATTACTTCCTCTTTATGAAGTTATTAGTGTGATGGGCTTGGCATCACTCTGAATTTAAGTTGACATGTGATCATTATATTATTCTCTGGTTATTCACAAATCATTGGGATAACGATCTTCTCAGCTCTGGCTAAGGATTTTTTTTTCTTTTTAGAAACAGTGACTCATTTATTTTTATTTTATGTGCATTGGTCTTTTTGCCTACATATAATATAGTCTGTGTGAGGGGGTCAGATCACTTAGAGCTAGATTATAGACAACTGTGAGCTACCATGTGGGTGCTGGGAATTGAACCTGGGTCCTACGAAAGAGCAGCCAGTGCTCTTAACTGTTGAGCCATCTCTCTAGTTCCTGGCTAAGGATTTTTTTTTTTTTTTTTTTTTTAAGTATCTTTGGTAATTTCTGAATTGTGCTTACCTGCTTTTCTGTGCTGTGCACTTCGAACAGTTCTCCCCAGCCCAGCTCATGACCACCGCTCTCACCCTGAGTTCTTTACACAGGGTCATTGCGTAGCATTCCTGCTTAACCACTGCTCACTGATTTTGCTATATGGAATGAGCTGCTTCTTGGCCCAGAGAGTTGCACTTACTTATTACATTTTAGAATCTGAGCACTGAGATAGAAAGATTATAAGGCTGAGATCATGTACGTACTACATGGTGAGTTTGAGGCCGGCCTGGGACACATAGTTAGATTCAAAAGAAAAATCATTATTAAAAAACAAAAAACAAAGTCCTTGGTTCTCTCTTATGAAGTTCAAGTTTCAGTTCTCTGCTTCAAGCTTGAAAACTGTTGGGAGGAGATGCAAGATACAAGTTGAGCAATTCTTCCCATGGCACCATCCTCTCCAAACAGTGAATCTCGGTTCCCTGTTATCTTTAAAAAGCAGGCAGTATTGTGGAGACAGTGCTGGTTAAAACAAACACACAAACAAAAGAAAACCACGAGACGGGTTCTAATCCTCCCTCTGCTTGTTCAGAGCCACGTGATACTGGGCAGATCATCACCTTGTGCTTTGGTCTTCTTGTCAGCAAAATTTGCTATTTCCATGTGAATTTCAAAAAGGATCATGAGACACATTAGTGAAACGTTACTACCGAATGCTATCCAATATGAGATTTGAATTCTAGCCATTTGCCTAATGTCACTATCAGTGACTCTTACGTTATTTTTAGACACGTTTTATTCTGACCTTTCTCATTTGTATTCTCCTGTCTGTATGGCTTTGTTCTTCGGTTTGACTTTAACCTAGCTCTGTGTACTAGTCTCCACAGTCACTACACACACTTTTGGATGCTTCAGTTTTTCATCACTGGACTTGTTTATGGCTAAAAAGAATTTGGAAGGACTCACTTCTTGTGAGCCATTTCATTCGGCTGTGAAGGGTTATGTCTTTTCTTTTTAATCTTCTAGAATGCGTTTTCTCTAAAACCGCAATGTATCGTTTACTGTATGCGGTGTTCTTTTTCTGAATGTTAGAAATCCCTTAATGACGAGTTCACTTTCTCCTGTGTGTCATAAGTCTGTCAGCTGTCACAGTTCTTTCCTGACTCTGGTATATCCCCACTTCTCTCTTGCTTCCTCAGGCTTCTGAAAGGTGTTTGTCAACAGAGCCGCCCAGGAGTCATATTTTGACCGAATTTGACTCTTTTGGAGAAATGGGAATACGGGAGATCAGACCTAGGGCCTTGTACCTGCTGCCATAGCCCTGTTAGTGTCTTGATATATAAAAACATGAGAGAATACGTAAGCTTTCCTATACTGGGAAATCATCATGTGGCTAGGATCATGAGCATTTTATGTCTGTGGTATTTGTTTTGCTTTTCCTGACTTATTCCTTCTGTTTTTCTCACTTCCTTATCAAGACTGAATTATGTCATTGTGGAATGACAGCTCGATCTTCAAAATTTAAAATATAGTCAATTACAGCTGGGTGTCGTAGTATTGCATCTTGGTCTCAACTCTTTGGCAGACTGAGACAGAAGGAGGGCTGGACCCAGGAGTTTAAAACCAGTCTGGGCAACATAGTGAGTGAAATTTTACTCCAAAAAAGACTCCATTGAGCCCCTATCTGCTTCCCCAGGGCTCAGGAGTTAGTGGGAAGGGATAAGAGTATTGTTTTAAGTGGAAATCTCTCTCTCTCTCTCTCTCTCTGAAAATATGCCTGCAAAGACTTTGGTAAAAATGCCCACCCACTAGGATACATTCATGAATTGTAGAAATACCACCAAAAATTATCACTAAAATATATAGGGATTCTTACATTTTAAACTGATGTCAAATGAACATAAAGCATTAAAACTCTTTTAAAATTCTGTTCTAGGTTGACAGCATTTCAGAAGGCACCAGCTTTTCTCCGTGGACCCATTCATCAAAAGAAATAATGCTTGCACTATTTTTAAAAGCTTTTTACTTCATCAGAGGGAAATTCACTCCCCGAGATGGAAATGAATGCTTATGAGAGGGTGGTTTAAGGTGTGGCCGTTTGAGATGTCCCATCAGTCACTGAAGAAATAGATTATCTCAAACACAACTTCTAATCAGGAAGATTTCGTCTTGACGCAAGGCGACAGTATTGAATTCGTGTTTTCTGAAATGGAAAGGAAAAGGCCAGAACAGATTTAAAGTAACTGAAGATGTCTCATAAATAATCGGGATCAGCTCTATTCTATCGATGATTAACAGTGATGTGAAGTGAGTTACAGATCCGGGTGTGGTCCTAAAGACAAAATTCTTAATGGGACCGAGGGTGAGGACAAAAGGACCTTTTGTGCATTCAACTCACAGTGACAGAATTTGTCGTCATCAGCATGAGTGGCCCCACCAAGGAGCTCAAGCGATTTTCATCTAGATCCAGAAGTGCAGTCATTTTCTTACTGTTTTTGTGAAAACTTCTTCAAACCCTTTAAAGAGCGTTGACAGCTATTTGTATAGATAAGAAAGGCAGATGTCTGCAAATAATTCCCCTCCATCAGCCCAGAAGTCCGTGTTACCTGCAGCTGTTTCGGCAGTGCTTCCAACTCCTTCTCCGTGTTCAAGTCCCAAGACAGGACTGTCAGCTCGGCTCTCTAATGGCAGCCTCAGTGCCCCATCACTTACAAACTCCAGAGGCTCAGTGCATACTGTTTCGTTTCTCCTTCAGATTGGCCTCACACGAGAGAGTGTTAACATCGAAGCCCAGGAACTGTCTCTGTCTGCAGTCAAAGACCTCGTGTGTTCCATTGTCTATCAGAAGGTACTGTACAAGCTATTTAGAGCATCTGTTTTCTAATTACTGTTGTTTCTCACACATCTCTAATTTATGCATGAAACGATGAAATAAGCATTTGGACTCAGTAATTTATGTCCTGATTATGAGCATTTGGGGCAATGCACTAGTAGATTATGAGCCAAAAAGTCTGAAATTCCAGTTAATGAGAACCTATATCCCAATTTAAAACTATCACGCCAAAATAGTGTCATTTTATAGTCAAGGGATATATGACATTTCATTTGATTTCCGACACAAAGGCCAGGAGGAGGTAGAAGGCAGAAATCATTGAGGTACTTCCTAGGAAGCTAGGACACTGGAACCCCTGAATCCAATGTCCACCTGCACCTTGGGCTTTCCAGGTGTGCTGTGTTTCACCTCTTTTATACCCTTGCCTTCTTTGGGATACTGATAACGTTTCATAGAAGAAATTCAGAATCTACCTAGACTACTATTTAATATAGAAAAACACTCTCTCTTCCTCCTAAAGAGATAAATTAATTTTGAACATATATGACAGATCATTCAAGATGATTATCATATAAACACCTCTTGCCCAACCTTTTTTTTTTTTTTTTTTTTTTTTTTAATGATTCTTGGCATGAGGGATTAGTATGTTTTCTACTTAAGAACTTTTTATTTGGGTCATATTAGTTGGTTTTGTTTTATTTTTAATGGACAACCACTTGATTCAAACAAACTTGTAGGGTCTCTGTAAACTTGTAGGGTCTCTTCTGGGGCTGTGAAGGAGGCACAGTTTGTAATATGCTTGCTTCAGAAATTCAAGGGCCTATGTTCAAATCCTCACACCCACTTAAAAGGCTATAAGTCTCAGCAGTGTGCACGTGTGATCCCAGCAGTAGGGAGGTGGAGACAGACCAGCCATAATAGTGAAGTCAGTGAGCTGAGACCCTGCCTCAAGCTATGGGGTAAAAACAGATGAGCAGCAAGCCAACCCCTGGCCCCTATAAGCACACAGGCTCACACATACACAAATGTGTGCACACAGAAACATGATCAGTCTCTCAGTGAGATCGATAACTTTGAATTTCAGCTCTTCACCTCTGTTTTACTTTCTGTGTTTATATGGTTTGTTGCTAACTTCTAATGTAGTGTAGTTAGCATTCCAGACATGTTACAGTTAGTAATAATGGCCTATGGACTTGTGTTTTAACAGTGACTTACTGGCGTAAATAGGCCCATAGTAAGAGTGAGTTTAGACCTGCAGAGTTGTCTAATTGTTTCTTTGTGTATTTACTTAACTGTGGTGTATTTAATTTTGAGATGGGGGTATTGTTGCTCAGGCTGGTCTTTGGATTCTTGGGTTTTCCTGCCTCGGTCCTCCTTAGCTAGGACTGCAGGCATAGCTCACCGTGCTCAGAACTACTTTTCAATATCTTCAGTTTATGTCCCTTTTGTTATGTACTACAAGTTTTTCACAAATACTTTTGCAGCGATTTTAGAACTTTTAAAGTTAAAGGTAATGTAAAACATAAGTATAACCTCTTTTAGGAGCCTAAGAATTCATAACCATTGTTTTAGTGAGACCTGTTACTCCTTTTTCAACAATTAGAATCTTACTTTTTGTTTTTTAGTTGATAAAAATATTTGTGTGCCTATATCTTTATCATGTACCGTATTTTAAAATATGGATACATTGTATCATGGCTAAGTGAGCTAGTTAGCCTGATTTATTTCTGGGCTCTGACATACTCTGACCACCCAATGAATTTAATACTCAAATTTGGGTATCAAATTATCTTTCAAGTTAGTTTATACAAAGGCATACTGGTTCTATATAGAACTGTTGTAGAATCAGCTCTGCCATTTATCTACAGGACAGCTTTGGGCAAGTGAGTTTACTTGTGTGACTAAGTTTCCAGTTCAAATCCCTGGGTTGGGGTGGTTTCCAGTCTCTCCTCATGGCTGTGAGATTTGGGTCTTCTCTGCAGACGTGAGAACAGGTTCTTGACTGGTCGATGAGAAATCTGAAGGCACCGGCTTAGATTCTGAGATTTCCTTCATGAATCCCTGTCTCATTTTAGATTTTAAAAGGCTGGGTCCAAATTTCTTACCGTCTGGCTTGTCTTTGAGAACTTGCTCTCTAGCCATCCATCTAGCTTCCTGTGTATGTACAGTTTCAGATTCTGAAAGAATTAGTTGAGTGATACTTGAGTTATTATTTTGAGCCTCTAAAGAAAAATGATATTTCGTTATGGCCGTATGTAAAGCTTGGTGTTCTTGGGGGATTCCCAACAATGGAAGCAGGGGTGGGGGTGGGGGTGTCTTTGACTGTCTTGCCTGTATTTGGGACCCTTTGCTTCCTGCCCAGGTTGCCGTGTCCAGCTGTGTTATGAGGACTTGGGGGGTTGGAGAGCAATCGATCTGAGGGAGGGGGTAAATGGAGAAGGGACTGGGAAGAGTGGAGGGCGGGGAACTGAAGTCAGCATGTAATATGTCAAAGAATAAAGCCTTTTATTAAAAAAGGGAAAAAGGGTATTTAATACTCAAATTTGGGTATCAGATTATCTTTCAAGTTAGTAGAGGTGAAAATCCCTCTGTAAATAAATGCTTTCAGTTTTTAAGTAATAAGAGACTTAGATTGACAGTAAGAAGAGCTGCCACTTGTTGGTTGTCAGATTCTGTTCTCATGTCTTTATACTTATTCTAATAATTTTTCACAGCTTCACTATGTGTGTGGGGGTCACCACTGTTATCAAAAAGGAAACGGAAGCACAGAAAACTTTTGACTTTCCAGAGCCTGTGATAGAAGAATTCACTTGCATTTTAAACTCTTGGCTCTAGACAACTGCTTTGAGTTTTCCATTATCAATCATTGCCCATTTGTGAAACGCCTTCCAGTTAGAGACTGCACAGTCAGTAACCACAGACTGCAGTTCTCTTGAAGCCTTTGTGTGCCCTGATGTCTGAGGAACCAACTGAAGTAACTGGTTCCATTTGTTCTCCATAATCGCTGGCATTCAGAACTCTCAAGAGGTGGCCGGCCCGTGATACCTTCACTTCTAACTATTTGGGTGTTTGGATCTAATGGGCATACCTGTTCTTCTAGCTTTGACTCTTGAAGAACTTACTTATGTAGAACCTTCTAAAAATAGACCACTAGTTACATTTTAGGAATTACATGGACCAGGCGTTGTCCATATATCTAAAAGTGTATAGTCTAGTGAGGGAGACATGTTCACTAGTACCACGTATATATGAAAAGTAGCCTGGGATGTTGAAGTAAAAAGTGTCCTTTATAGGTTGCTGAACAATACAGAAAGCTAAAGTCATACAGGGTATAGTATTAAACTTGGAAGTCAAGTAACAAAAAATGAGAAGGTGAGAAAGATATATTCTAGACAGAGGAACGGGATAAGCAAAGACAGGGGGAAAGAGGGTGCCTCCACAGCTAGGAGAGTGAACTGTTTTTCCAAAGGTCCCAGGTTTGAGTCCCAGCACCCACATCAGGTTACATGGCCACCTGTAACTCCAGCTCTGGGGAATCTGATGTCCCTGGCTTCCATGAGTACCCACACATGGCGTACACCACACAGACACATGATTAAAAATAAAATACATCTTAATAAAAGAAATGTAAGTGCTAACATTTAGTAAGGGCCTGCTTGGTGCCCAGAGATTTATTTGTATTTAATCCAGTAATTTGTGGTACATCTGGAACTTTAATGTAAATGAGACTCGTCTGAGAATTCTACTAAGGAGTGTTAACTTGATTCAGTAGGTTTGGGTGGGTATGCATTTCTGTTACAGTGCTGTTGGTGGTCCTTTGCTATAAATCCTGTTTCTTACTTCTGTTTTGCTGTGCTAAGACACCAAAACCAAAACAATTTAAAAGTAAGGTATTTAATTTGTAGCTTATGGTTCCACCATGGTGGGGACCATTGGCAGCAGGCAGGGAAGTGGCAGTGGGTCATCCAACTGAGATTTCACATCAGGATCTACAGTCAGGAAGCAGAGGGGACTAGTTGGGAATGGCATGGTTTTTGAAACTTCAAAGCCCACTCTCAGTGACCTCTTTCAACAAGGCCATACTTCCCTAAATCCTTTCCAAATAGTTCCACCAAGTATTTAAACCAAGTATTTAAACAAGAGCCTGTGGGAGTTGTTTCCATTCAAGCCACCACTGAGTTACAGTGATGTAGATGGTCTTCATTTGCAAAAGGAGGAAACTGAAAATTTAGATGAGAATAATTTGCTGAAAGTCAGAGATCAGACCATCTTAACTCCCGAGCCTTCTATATTCCTCTCTCTGCACCATTGCTGTCTCTCTTCAGCTACGAAAACATTCACACTTAATCCATCCAAAAGTAGAGATTCAACTAAGGTGTTTGTGGACCAAAGTGAGATAGTCACATCTTTCTTGAGAGCTTTAGGGGACTGATAAAGTGACCTAGCAGGTAAAGGTTTTGCTGCTGAGCCAATGATCTGAGTTTCCTCCTTGGAACCCACATAGTAGAAGGAAAATTGATTCCCAGAAATTATCCTCTGACTTGTAAACACATGCATGCACATGCATAAATAAAATAAATATAAAAATCTTTAAAGTTATTTTTAGGATGTCAGAATAGAGATAAAGTGGGGGGGTGGTCATAAGAAAAGTACATTGAGTGAAACGTGATATCCTATTAATAAACATAAGGGAAGTGCAGGGTGCCAGTTAACATAAGTAACTGGAAGAGTGAAGGCTGATGCTGACACAGAAATCCAGAAAGAAAAGTAATTTTTTTTTTTAGCAGGGGAGGATATAATGCAATTTAATTCATCAAACTCCAAGATAAGGTTCTGTGTTCTAGAAATTTCTAGGAGTGAAGAGCTACTCTTGCATTTCAGGGCTTTGCAGGGATGAACACTGGGGACCCTTGTGCTCTGCCTGATGATGGAAGGTAGTTGTTTCTTCTAGAAGAATTTCACACTTCTTAGTTCTCTTTTTAGCAAAACTAACAAGGTTGGAAAACCTGGAAATGGTCTCTTAGTTTGGAGGACCTAAAATCTCTAACAGTGAAATCACAAGGCCACTACCCCATTTAAAATTAGGAAAGAACTTCCTGAATTATAATTTTTTTTTATTTTAGGCATATTTGAGATTTTAAAAATACATATTTAATATAGTAGTTGTAAAATATAGATCCCATCTCAGTGCTACATTTTTGCTTTCCAGTATTAGGAATAATTAACCTAGGAATAAAAGATTAAAATTTCATCTTAGATAAAAGATAATTTGTAAGATATATTACACAATAGTGATGCAAGGCAAAACATGAGATTATTTGAAGTGCAAAAGCTATCAAAAAGGGATTTCTTTGCATTGATACTATAACAAAGCAGACTGCTGTCATGTATGTATTTATGCTGTCCTCTCTACAATGAATTACTCAGGACTTCTTGTTGTAAACCAGTTGACTATACAAATTTTGGCCATTCCTAAACACTGATACTTTGTCTGTATACCAGTTACTATTCTGAATTCTTTAGTTTAAAAACAAACCAAAAAACCCCCATGAAGTCAAATGCCTAAGTCCTCAACTTTGTCCTTTTTTAAAGAATCTTTTGCTCATCTGGTCCTTCACATTTCTATATACAATTTAAAACCAGATTTCCAGTTTTTACACTCAGAAAGGGGCCTTTTGGAACTTTGTAGGTGATATTTTCTGTAAGATTTTCATATTTTTTTTCTGCCTTTGTTTGTGAAAGATCAACTGGCCTATAGTTTTGCTTTTTTTCCATATCTCTAATTTGGATGTTGCAGAATGTAGTTTTGAGAAGGGGTACTAGAGGTTAAACCCGGGTTTTAGGATGCCTCATATTTTCTCCCCTCCCCTACCCCCCCTCTCCTCCCCTCTCTCTTCTCCTGTCTCCTCCCCTCTCCCCACCTCAGATTTATTTTATGTGTGTAGTAGTCTATCTGCATATACACCTGCATGCCAAAACAGGGCATCAGATCCCATTATGGATGGTTGTGAGTTGCCATATGGGTGCTGGGAATTGAACTCTTAACTGGTAAGCCATCCCTCCAGCTTTAGGAATGTTAATGCACAGTGCTTTACTGTTGAGGTACTGTCCCCTGCCTCAGACTAACTAGTGTTGGCTTCCCAAGCTGAAAATGTTCCCTCTTCCATTTGCTAAATAAAATTAGTACTATTTGTGTTAATAGATTTAATCAGTGAAATCATTCTAGGGCAAGGGTTTCTTTGTGCTGTTTTTAACTCAGTTTTTTATATTAAATAGACATCAGCTATTCAGATTATTCATTCCTTTGGTGAAGTTTGGTTGCCTGGTTAGTTTTTGTCACCTTGTCACATGGAAAGAGATACCTCAGTTGAGAAAATGCTTCCGTTAGATTGCCTGTAGGTAAGTCTGTGGGACATTTTCTCAGTTAATGATGATGTAGGAGGGCCCCATCCACTGAGAGCTGTGTTCCCCCTGGGCAGGGTCCTGGGTTTTATAAGAACACAAAGTGAGCAGCAGGCTATGAGGAGCAAGCCAGTGAGCAACATTCCTTCTTGATCTCAACTTCAGCTCCTCTTCCCTACACACACAGAAAGAGAAAGTGCACAATTTCAATTTGTATAAGCTGACATTTGTTTTAGAACGTGTAGTTCCCCATAGGCTACTCTGTGAATATTCCATATTGTCTTAGTTACTTCTCTATTGCTGTGTGATGAAACACCATAATCAACATGACTTATATGAAGCAGGGTTGATTTGGGTCTTAGAGCTCCAGAGGGTTAGGAGTCTGTCACCATGTGGCACTGGAGCAGCTGCTGAGATCACGTCAGGATCCACAAAGAGGAAAAAGGAGGGAGTGCGGTGGGATGGCAGGAAACTTAAAACCTCAGAGCTCACCCCCATGATCCACCTTTCCCAACAAGGCCATACTTCCAAATCCTTCCCCAATAGTTTTGGCAGGACCAAGTATGCAAACATATGAGCCCCTAGGTGGTTAGGGAGATGGGGGTCGGAATCTGGGGTGGGGAAAACATGATCAAATTATATTGTATGAAAAAATTTTATTTTTTAAGATTTATTCTTATTTATGTATATGTATAGTGTGTGTGGCAGCATGTCAGTACCGTCAGAGATCAGAAGAGGGCAGGGGGTTTACTGGAGCTGGAGTTACAGGTTGTCAAGAGCTACCTGACCTAAGTGCTGGCCAGCACCCTCAGGTTCTCTGAAGAGTAGCAAGTACTCATCTCTGAGCCATCCATCTAACCCAGAAGTTCTCAGCCTGTGAGCCATGAACATTTGGGGGCTAATGATCCTTTCACAGGGTCGCCTAGCAGATGTCCTGCAAATCAGATATTTGCATTATGATTCTTAACGGTAGCACAATTGTAGTTATGAAGTGGCAATGATATAATGTTACGGTGACCCCCCACATGAGGAACTGTATTTGTATTAAAGGGTCACAGCATCAGGAAGGTGAGAACCACTGCTCTAATCCACATTTTAAATTTGGCAAGCCTTTGGTATATTTACCCAATTTTCAATGGTTTTCTCCATTTATGATAATTATATCTTGTTTTGAATTTGGGGTATTAATATAACTTCTTATTAGTGTTAACGTGATATCTTCTAACATTATACATGTATATATCTATATGTACAGACATGTACACCTTTCTGTCTTCACTAATCACTTTTGATAACACTCCATAGTTGATTTTGACATCGGATATGTGTATATATCTATATGTACATACATGTACACCTCTCTGTCTACACTATTTGCTAATACTCCAAAGTTGGTGGTATGTTTCCAGTTCATTCTGCCAACTACTTTGAAAGTGTTAATATCACTCATATTCAGGCAGTGGTGGCACACACCTTTAATCCCAGCACTTGATAGGCAGAGGCAGGTGGAACTCTGGGAGTTCCAGGGCAGCCACAGCTACACAGAGATACCTGGTTTCCAAAAAAAAAAAAAAATTTTACTCATGTTTAATTGTTTAATACAACTTTCAATATAGATTCATTAAATTGATAAATTCTCCCTATTCATAAAGGTTTTACTTGGGACTTTTCAACTTCATGATAAAATCAAAGCAGTACATATACAGTAGAAATTATAGTTTGAATTTTGATTTTTTTCTGGCTAATGATACAATGCTGGGTGGTGGCAGCTACTGGTCAGCCTAAGGATCATGCTGGTTAAACATGCGCTATGGTGGGCTGGGTGAATTAAATGCATTCTCAATATTCCAAGCTTGTTTCAAGTTTGCTGGGATATACCCCATCAGTAAGGAAGCATTGGGATGGCAAAATTTGCTGGGTTTTTTTTTTGGGGTGGGGTGGGTGTTGTTTGTTTTGGGGTTTTTTGCGAATTTTTTTTTTTTTTTTTTGCATCCCTTCTGTTTCAGGGCCTTTTTGTTTGTTTGTTTGTTTGTTTTGCTTTTAATTTGTAGATGTTCGTTTTCTCTCCTCCACTGGTTGGTTTTTTGTTTTGTCTTGCTTTTTTTCCTCTCAAAGTTCCTTTCAGCACTTGCTGACTTGTAGGTCAGCCACCTACATCCTTTGACCAAATCTGGTTATCATAGTTTTATTTCCTGTTGTGATAAAGCACCCAGAATCAAGGAGGAAGGGATTATTGGCTCACAATTCCAGGTGACAGTCCATCATTGTGGGAAACCACGGCAACAGGAACCGGAAGTGGCTAGTCTCACTACATCCACAATCAAAAGCAAAAAGCAGTGCTGCATGCAGTGCCCCCACCCCCACCTTCTCCCCTGCTCCACAATCCAGGATGCCCTGCCCAGGGAATGGTTCACCCACTGTGGTCTGGGCTTCAACTAATCCAGACAATCCCTTATTGAGACTCCATTCCCAGTTGGATCTAGATTTTATCAAGTTGACAATTAAAATCTAACCAATCACACCGGCTCACCACCTGCTTTCGGGGTGATGATTCATTTGCATACAGTCTGCACCTCAGAGTTTAGTATGGCAGATACGTATGGCCCTCTCTGCCTGAAATATTATTAGCTGGCATTTTGCAAATGTTTGGAAAGTTTTATTCTAGTTGATATGCCATAGATGTCTTTTAGTTAGTGTAGAGTATCTTGTGTATGATGCAGTGTGTACCTCAGAACCCTGTATCTCTGTTCTCATCTGTGCTATTATAGTCAGACACTTGGTTTCTACATACTTTGAGCTCTCATCATCCATAGCAGTAACTGCACAAGGTTACTGCAAACACTGAATTAGCAGATGAGGACCTGTGTGCCTAGTAGAATACAGAGGAGGTTTCTATGAGCTTTTCTTCTGGTCAGTCAAGAAATAACGTCATTTTATGTACATTTCTGCCTAAGCTTGCTTGACTCAGCGTGTGTTTCTGATTTGACCAGTACTCTTATTACAGACAGTAGCCCTGGGACGCATGTCTGAATAACACATATTTAACTCAGCCAGTGTTCAGAACAACCTTTAGTCTAATGCAAGGCAGTACACTCAAACAGGTAACTGATAATATGAAGATACCTTTGCACAGTTAAAATATATATTCATGAGATTGCTTTCTCATTTCTATACACCAGCAGAATATTTTTTATAATTTATGATTCAAAATTTCAAGGACATCAATTTCTAAATACAGGTTAATAAGACAGTTGAATCTAGGTAGAAAAAAAATAAAAGCTGATGATGGATTTTTAGGCAGTCTGAAGAGCTACGTAGAGTGATACTGCTTTCACTTGCTTAGACTTCCATTACCCACTACTGCTTCAGTCTTAAGGAATATTTCCGGTGCACTTCGTTCAGTCATAGTACAAGATCCTGCGGAGCCTCCCAAAATGAAAGGTTATTTCCCTCCCCCTTCGCATGTTCCAGAACTGTTGAGTGACTGTCTGGTTAGTGTAACCGAAGGTAGCTCGGGCTAAGCGTCAAAAGAAGATACAGACTGGCACATGGCTCAAGCTAAAGAATTATGCAAGCTTATCTTAAACTTTATTTTTTTTAGCTGTGCCATCATCAGCTATGATACTTTACATGGAGAAATGGATGTCAGAGGCTGGTCTAGTGTCTTGCTGTTGTCCTCTGGAAGCCTGTAGCATGGATGAAGCAAGATGTCATTATCATTGACATCTTCTGCAGTTGGCAAGAAAGCAGAAACCAGTCATTTATACACATACAAACTCCTCTTTCTTTTTCATGGTCAAATAAGTAAAGTTTTGTGATTGTGATTCTTAGGAGGGCTATAAATTCTTTATAAGCTAGACGGAGTTACTCAAGAAGTTCACAGTGACCTGTCCCCCCACCCCCTTACTCACCAGCAACTAACTAAACAAACATCTGTAGTTGCTAGCCATGAGTAGGTGACAGAAATATGTGATTGCTTCTATAAGGCATTATTATGTACAAAATATGGCGATGATTCCCAAGGTGTCTGTGATCACAATTCCTTTCCTGAGCTTCAGATACCTTATTGGCTCCTTAGCACTCTGCTCATCGTGTGATGCTTGGATTACCCCCGCCCCCCACTGTGTGGTGGTCTTTAAGTATTGGCATGCTAGGCAGCCTGTATTTTAACATTCATTGTGCTGATTGTGCTTGCCCTTATCTGAATGTACGTGCCATAAGTCTATGAGGTCATACCTCATGTAGCCACAATAAACAATCACTCAGATATTTCTTTAAAGAAAGAAACTCCTACTAAACAGCATGATGTCCTACTTAAAAAACGTAAGATTTTAGTCAAATTGAGGTTCATCTCTAAACTTACGAGTTGTGTGACCTTGGTTTGTTATGTGAAAAGTGAGATTGAAAATACCACACATTTTTGTATTGTGTACACATCTGTGTGTTTTAGATGCGTATATAAAATTCTTTGCCCATTACTTAACACACAATAGTCACACAATAAATGCTAGCTTATCAGTATTACTTATGAATTTGATCTTAGTGGTCTCCAAACTCTAAAACAGAAATAACTTGGAACCACTGTGCTTTGAGATGCTTTCTGTTCAGTATATAGAACTGGCCAATTGTGATCTATAAGTAGCTAAAAGCTTCCGCCAATTAGATTCACATTGATTTTGTTTTGTGTTTTATTTAATATGCACATCAAAATCGTATGTTTTATGGTGTAAAAGAGGATTGCTTTAGTTGAGTCTGATCACAGTCCTATAATCTGTATACTCTGAAGGCTGAGGCAGGAGGATCTTGAATGTGGGCATGCATGATGAGGTACTCTGGAAAAGGAAGGGCTAAAAAGACGGCTGGCTTCTTCCTTCGTGTGTCATTGTTCAGTTTTCTGGCACTTCCGGTTGCTTCTTTTACTGGTGCAGAAAATTACCAAGTTTACTAATGACATTTGTGGGTTTTTTTTTTTTTTAAGCTTTCTTCAGCTCATACATATGTAAGCTTGTGATTTATTAGAAATATTTCATTGTATTCTTCAGAATATATTTTTCTTAGACTAAGGATGATTATATGTGACTTCAGAATCATGATTTTTGAGGTCAGTTGAGTTAATTAGTCAGTTAATTACTAAGGCTGAGCAGTAATTGAGTAAATGCTTTTTAAAAAGTTCCTGTATACTTAGGACTGAATAAAATCAAGATACTCCAGCGCTGAATTTGCATCCCTAATGATTAAACTACCAAGAAGCGCCTGTAGTACCAAGCAGATAGGAACAATCATGTGAGGTATATGAGGCTATCTGTTAGCAGAAGAGAGACAAGAAAGCTAACCCAGAGCACGTTGATAATTACCTTAAGGAGAAAGGGTTTGGATAGGGCTGAAGAGAGGGCCTAACTATTAGAGCACTGGCTGCTCTCCCAGAGGACCCAGGTTTGATTCCCAGCATCCACATGGCAGCTCACAACTGTCTGTAACTCCAGTTTCACGGGATCCTACACCCTCTTCTGCTCTCTAAGCATACCAGGCATACAGATGGTGCACAGACATACATTCAGGCAAGATATCCATACACGTGAGATAAAATAATAATTTTAAAAAGTAATAAAAAGGGGTGTGTGTGAGAAATGGCACATCAGTGAAGAGTGCTTGTTGCCCTTCCAGAGTTGGTATTTTCAGCTCTGAGAAATCTGACACCCTCTTCTGGTCTCTGCAGGCACATGTGCATGTGTGCTCACACGACACACTCACAAAATTAGGACACTAAAAACATTTTAGATGGAAAGAATGATTAATAGGACTTAGTGATAATCATCTCAATAATTACAATAAAATCTTAAACTTTAAAAAAATAATTAAGTCTTTTAAAGGGCGACATGAATGTTTTGTCCTGACAAAGGAGGATTGGTGTGTATAGGTTTCACTTCTCAAGTTACTGTATTAAATCCAAGATCTTACTGAGTATTTTTTTTCCTCTGACAGTGTTAGTCAAAAATTTCTCTGATGTTAAAGTTGTCAAGAGCATTAATTTTAAAAATCTGGAAAAATATCCAGGAGGTGGTAACATAACACTCAGGAGGCAGAGGCAGGCGGATCTGAGTGTACACACACACACACACACACACACACACACACACACACACACACACACACACACACACACACACACACGAAAACTAGAAAGGAAGTTGTGGGTAATTGGAGGTAGGTACTTACCCAGGAATTAGAAGAGCCTATAATTTATTTTAGGTATTTGCCAAAGGAGTCGTGATTGAAAACAACAACAAACTTTTAGAGGAGGTTATTTTCACATAAATTGAATTTTAAAAACAAGTTTTAAGTGTCAAGAAGGCTTTATGCTGTGTCCCCACCTCATAAGTCCCCGGGGGAAGTAAGTTAAATCTACAAACTGGGATCAAAGGCAGATCAGTGTAAAATGGAGCTGACTGACCTCTCGGCAGTGGGGTAACTCACTTTTAGGTCAACAAATCACCATAACGTCAGCTATAAAATAATTAGACAGAAGTAAGGGCAGAAATAAAATAAAACCAACAAGTATGATAAGATCGGTGCCCCCCTCAATAAAATGCTCACATTGGTCAGAAACATAGACATTGGGTCAGATGATACAAAGTATGTTTCACAAGATGTTCAGTAAGTTGGCTAACAAGCACATGGGGAAAATGTTTAAAATAGTTTTTAAATGAATACAGACGAGATACTGTGTGTTCAACTGGAGTAAAGACAGACTTGGTGTCTTTGATGTACTAAAGAATCTGGTCAGATCTTAGGAAAATACCAGTGATCCAAGGCCTGAAGTAGGCGTAACACTTGTTAAACCCCGACAAAGGCTCCATCAGCATATAGACAATGGGATTTTTCCCCCAGAAAATATCTCTGTAACATTTTTAGTTTAGCTTTGTTTAAAACTTAGATGTGGCCACTCTCTGAATTTCATCCAATTTCATGACTCATCCTGAAGGTGGGGTGAGGTGGGGGTTTTCTTTTGTTGTTGTTAGCTTAAGCCAAAACTTAGCTTCCTTTAAAAAAAATAAAATAAAAAATAAAGCTTTGAAAGTCTTCCAACATAATACATTGAGGTCAGCCTCTTCATGTCTTTCCTCAAAAATGCCTTGCTCTCAGTAAACATTTAGTAAAGGACTTGTTTAAGCTAAGAACAAGTTGATACAAATAACGAACATGTTAGGCTGTTGTGCTTATTTGCAGATACACACACACACAGCCTGCTTACCTTAATGTCTCATGTGTAAGACCAAATTCAACTTGTGTTCCTGCGGCCTCAGCGGACATTATAATGTCTGTAAATGTTCTTGCCTGTCATTACTGTGCTGCTGACATCATCTACTGGGCGGAAAGCAGGGGTGCTACTACAACACCCAAGAGAGACCCACAGCAATTTTCTAGCCTGAAGAAGTAATAATACTGAGGTTAAAATCCCAGAGTTAAACCAATAGAGAAATAGAATCTTTACATTTGGGAAATCCTGAACCTCCTGCTAATGCTATTGTGGGATCTTAATAAATGAAAGAATATGAATATCTTCTTGATTTGAATTTTATAAATGGAGTTGTAGTTTGAGGTCTTCCAGATAAGATTTTCTGATAGGCGTAAGTGTCTTTGTTTAAAAAAAAAAAATACAGTTTTTGGAATATGTAATTAAGCAAATATAAGATCTTAACCTGTGAATGGGGTGCTGGGAATTGAACCCAGAGCCTTTTGCATGCTAAGCATGTACACTACCACTGAATCACCCCCTTTCTCCTGGATCCCTGTTTATTTATAGTTTAGACAGCAAAATGAGCACAGGTAGAATCTCTGCCTTCTAGAGTTGTTGAAATGGAAGGGAGGGTGTCTTTGTCAGTAAGCCACAGAGTGGAACTGGCAGTCAGACCTCAGAAAGCAGTTTAGCAACAAGTAGAGCTGGGGTTGAGCCAGGTGAAATGTGTGTGCCTGTCAGATCACCCCTGGGAGACCATTTTTATAACAGTGTCAGATTATGAGGGAATCAGCACTGACAGACTATGGCAATAGCCTGACCCATGTTACAGCAATTTTTCATGCATGGATCCCAGACATTGAAATTATGTTGTCAATATTATTAATGCAAGGTTTCTTTCTTTCTTTTTTTTTTTTTTAAGATAGGGAAGTACTATTATCTCAGAACTTTGAAATCAAAGAGATGGACTGGAAATGTAGCCTTTCATTTTTATCACTTTGTTTTGTATTGATAGATTGTTTTCAAGTCACAGCCTAGAATTAGAATATCTACCTTTATAAAGAGTTACTTAGTCCAATCCTGGGACATGCGTGCTCAGAAAGTACTCAGACCTATGGCTGAAAAACCTCTAACTTTAGAAAGATCCTTGATTCTGTAAATGTCTTAAAACTTTAGTGAATATCAAAGTATGTATAGGAGCATATAAATAAAACATTATTTTGATTTTAGTTTTGACACATCTATAGAAAATAAAATCGAGTAGTTACTTTAAGTGGGAGATTACATGTACAGTGTCTGGTGTGTAGTGACGAGCCAGTTGACTTGCTTCCATATTGATAAGAGGCTTAAAAGATGCCCTCTAAAGCTATTGTCTCTGTTAATTTGGTGAATGAAAAACTAGATGTCCTTGGAACGAGAAAGAAAGTTGGCAGAAAGCAATTCATTTTGCGATATAATGGTGTTTAGTAAAGATTGAAATACTGACTAGAGCTGGCTGCTTTTAGCTGATTTAAAACGCTTTGCTTTAGTTTAGACCATTTTAATCCCAGATCTGAAGACCGAGTATCAGTGTACGCTAGGAGTGATTTGGTTGAATGAATGGATCCATTGTCTCTGTAGACACGAATTGAGTATAATTTCCAGGTTCTGCCATAGTGGATAAAACCCCAGCTGTGTCTTTTGTTTTCTAGGAAGGAGTTGTCATTGTGTGTTGTTTCCATTCTTCCTTCTACAGCTGTGTCACAGTGGCCCGTGTGACACTCTAATCTTTCCCCTACGTGTCTTATCTACATTAAAACAGTGTCAGGCAGCCATTACTAAATACTTAAGCTCAAACTGGAGCTAAAAAAGAGAAGGTCCCAGTTGAAATTAAGGATGGTTCAGAGCTAATCACAAAGCGGGGAGGGGAGATTTCTTGGTTTATGTCAGAAGCGCACGTGTTAAATTGAGCAACTCTTCTGACATGTGATATCCAGAGAATTCTGAAGTGGAAATCAGTGATGATCGGTGAGAATGAATTCAGGGTCCTGTTGAGTTACTTTCTCATTGGCTTGTTAAACTATTTCTTGGCTTTAAATGAAATCCATCATTGTAGTTCTACCCTTTTACTAAACACTTTGCAGAGACTGACAATAAATTGATAATAGTTTTTTTCTTGCAAAATTTATTACTGATAATACTCAACAGGACTTTTAGTGAGTGTCAGAAGGTCTGGGTTCTTGGGGAGTCTGAAGGAAACTTGAAAAGAGAACACCCTTAACCTATAATTTAAACAAAATACATGTGTGTGTTAAGACTCCAAGCATTTCTCAGTTTTTAGAATAGAACCCATAATACCTTGGAGGGGGAAAGCCCAATGGTAGGGAAATAATTCACTCAGTATTGACTTCTGAAGTTGTTTGTTAACATGCAAAAGTTTGGCCAAGTAAAATAAAGGTTTTGCAAGCTTCCTACCTTACCTAACATTTTCCTGACAGATGTTGTGTGACGTGAGACTTTTACGAGACAGGGCTTCTGTGTTTAGCCACAGTTAGCCTAGAACTGGAGAGAGGCTTCATTTTGCACAATAGAGAGGAGTCACCAACACATATGTACAAAAGGTAAATGGAGAATGTAAGGTGAGGGTGCTGTTGGGAACAGGCCAAATTAAAGGCCTTTTTTGCCTTTAAACTCACTTCTTTAGTTGTTCATTTTTTCCTCTCTAGGGGCTGAGGTAGGTAGGGGAAGAACCTTGGGCTTGTCTGTTTTCAGAAGGGTGCTCACTCTCTTCCACATTCCCCAGGCTTTCATCCTAGAACAGCAGGGCTTTTCAGCTTGAGCTTTAATCAGCAGTCCGGGCCAGATGGTTCTGTGATGAGGCCTTCCTGTGAGTTCTGCGGTGCACAGACCCAAGTTCTGAAAACTAGACATGTATAAAGACACCACCATGTGCCTTCTTGGCCAGATTAGTCTCCGCTGAGAGCCCTCGAGGAACACTCGTAACGAGTGTTCTTAGGTACTAAATGTCCCTAGCAATGCTGCCGTGTGGTCTTGTTCCTCATCCCACCTGGTTTTGCTCTCCAGGAGAATGGGATGTTTAGAGGTGTGTATACCTTTCTACTGGGTTGTGTCTCATGTTTTAAGGGTAAACAAGACAGCAATAGGGCAGGCAGGAGTCTGTGTGTGTGTGTGTGTGTGTGTGTGTGTGTGTGTGTGTGTGTGTGTGTGTGTGTGTGTTGGTTTGCATTATTTTCCCAGAATATTTTCTCCTTTTAAAATGATAAAACTGCATACACAAGTGACCTTTTTCCTTTATTTCTTATTCTAGTGAAGTATAACGTAGAAAAAGGTCACTAGGCTTCAGCTTTCTGTGCGTGTCACTGATAGGTTATTTTGATAGATTTTTGAAAATCTAAAATGCTTTTATTTATGTCTTTTAATGTTTTGCCCATGCCTTTTTTTTTTTCTTTCTTTCTCATGTCCAGGCCATCTTTCAAATTCCTGTTTAACTAATGGTGGCCTTGAACTTCAGGTCTTCTGCCTCCATCTCTAGAGAGCTGGGATTACATGTGTGCACCTCGGTGCTTGTCTCGTTTATGACTTTTTACATAGCTCCTATGTACCAAGGATCATTATGGAGGGAAAAAAATCATTCTGAGGAATATTTGAAGTTTTAAAGATCATTGAACTATGAAAAATAGGCAAAAAATGTAACAAATTTTTATGATATATCTTAGGCATATGAAAAATAGTTATCCTTTATAATGGATAAATACAAATCAGGACAAGGGACATGGCTCCATGGATAAAGCTGTCTCCCTTTAAGCATGAAGACCAGAGTTCAGATCCCCAGAATCCACTCAAAAGTAGGACATGTTGGCTACCTGGAGAGGCAGAGTTAGGGAATCCTCGGGCAGGCCAGCTAGACTTGCTGGTATCTGTGAGTTCTGGGTTCAGGGAAAGACCTAGCCTCATTAAATAAAGTGAAGAGTGCACATGCTCATATAACATGAATGTTAATGAATACTACCAACATACACTTGTAAAAAAGTGCAGGTTGAAACTACACAGAACTAAGTACCCCTTCTCATATAAGAGCAACAAATTTGATAATGGACTTACAAAATAGTATGAAAAAAAAACAAAGTCTTTTTTTTCTTATTCCATTTTCAAATGTGTTATGTTCATATTTATATATTTTCATGTCTTCTGCATGTTTGGGCCCGTGTGTATGCAGGTGCACATGTGGTGGACACGCACATGTGATGTCAGGAGTCTCCTTAGTTGCTCTTCTGCTTTTATTTGCTGAGCCAGGGTCTCTCCGCCAAACCCAGAGCTCACTAATGTACTTACATTACTTGCTAGCCAACTTGCCCTGCGGATTTCACGGCTCCGTCACCTTCCAAGCCCAGAGCAGGAGGGCCACTATACCTACCTTGAATTTACGTGGGTTCTGGGGTCCAACTCCAGTCCATACTTGTTTGTGGAACAAGCACTGAGTCATTTTTACCTGCTCCACAAACTACTAATATCTTGCCTCAAGACATGTAAGTTGGTATAGCCTCCATGAAGACCAATTAGGCAGTATCTGCAAGTTTTGCATATATGTATACTTTGATCCAGGGAATATTCTGGGAAATTCTTTTTTTACATATACTTAAGAAGTGGTAAAGGTAGGAATATGTGATTACCCACTGGCTACTGTTTATAACAAAATATTGGTAACAGTAATGGCTACTGTTCAAAGCACATCTAACTTGTCAGGAATTCAAGCTCTTTATATTACATTAACTTACTTAATTTTCATGGTAACTGCTCAATATGTTGTTTTACAGATAGAAAACTATTGTTAAGATTATATAATTAATGATATTTGAAATCAGGGCCTAGCATGATAGCTTAATAAACTACTTACTGTGTGTACATAGGTTTGACCCCAGAACATAAAAATGTGGGTACAGTCAAGCTTGAGAGAATGTAGCAAGGCTGGGACTTTACCTGTGTGGTCTGCCTCCTCAGAGATGCACATCAGACAGTCCCATTGTGAGGCATACTATAAAACACATGGCCAGCAAGCAACACAGTCAAAATCTCCAGAAGCTGCAGAATTTGAGAAATTGTTACAGACCTAATAGTACCTGGGATCTCAAGGTCATGTAGATTTGTGGATGGGATCCTGGAAAAGAAAAAGGACATTAGGTGAAGCTAAGGAAGTCTAACAAAAATAGGATGCATTTGGTATAAATGTATCTTACTACTATAAAGTGTAAATAATGGGAAAGTGAGTAAATGGGAACACTGAATAATTTTTTTTCTGTACATCTAAAACTTCTTAAAAAAGAGTAATAAATAAAATTAGTAATATTTGTAGTAAATTTAAAATTCGGGCATCCATTTGAGAAGAAAGCTTGAACATAATTGTTGGTAATATTTTAAATACGTTTTATTCTATAAAGATTATTTATTTATATGTATACAGTGTTCTGCCTGCAGGCTAGAAGAGGGCACAAGATCTCATTATAGACGGTCAGGAGCCACCATGTGGTTGCTGAGAATTGCACTCAGGACCTCCTGAAGAGCAGCCAGTGCTTGACCTCTGAGCCACCTCTCCAGCCCTATCTCATTAATTTTTTAAGAAGTACCTGCAATTTATTTTGATCACATCCACCTCTGTTCTTCCCCCAACTCCTTCAGATCCACCCCCACCTCTCTACACCCCCACCTTTGTGTCCAGTTTTTCTTTTAATTACTTGGAGTCCATTTGTGTTAGTCATAAACTCCTGGTTGTGGTGCCATCTGCGGGAGCCTGGGCAACCTTACAAGGCGCTACACCCCTAGAGACAACCCTCCATCACCTATCCATCCATAGCTTTTTGGTTAGGTTGTAGGAAGGCCCCATCCTCCCACTGCATGCTGGAACCTTGATTGCCTGACTTTTCTGCTGGCTTTGCTCAGGCCGCCATGGCTGCTGAGACTTCATGGGTACACAGGTCCTGTCATATCCAGAAGGTTCTGTTTCCCTCCAGCCTACCCTATCCCCACTTCTGTGGTGTTTCCGGAGCCTTACGGGTCTTGAGAAGGGAATTTCTTTATAATTTTAACATGATCTTTATGAGTGAGCAGAGTTGAGTCACATTCTCATCTGTGAAGACCTGATTTGAAAAAAATTTAAAGAATTTAAAAAATTCATGAATAGCAAACATCTATATATTTATTTCCTTAGAAGATTGTATCTGTTTATTTTGTATGTTGTTTAGACATTTTAAAACTATGTGTTTGTGGTTTATTTCCTGTTTCTCTGTAGATGTTTATCTTTAATGCAGTCATGCCTCCAAGCCTGGGATGTTTTTGAAGATTGGCCACAGTGATTCCCTAAATTTCAGTGACAAAATTTAATTTTTACTTGATTTTTTTAAATTCTGTTTTCTGTTATTTTGGTTCTGACATTTGCTTTCAGATAATTCAGATCTCAAGCAATACACTTATAAATATTATAATAAATAGCAGAGTTTTCCTCAAGCCAGTCAATTAGGACTTTTCCTCCACTCACCAGTTTGTCATATTTCTAGGTATTTTGTGAAAATATTTGCTTATCTAGAAGACGACTTTTTACTGTCAACCCTAACATCTTTCAGCCTCTTGACTGAATAATAATAATAAATAAATAAATATGAATGAATAAAATAATAATTATTTAAAATAAAGGTTTGTTTTAAATAATTTTTTGTAATATTTTCTACACTTTTACCTGTGCTTTGTGTATTCCTTTCTCTGTGCAATGCTGAGGCCTGGCCTGGGCAGTGCACATGCTGGATAAATACTGGACCACTCCCTGTTCCCAGTTCACTCTACCAATATCCATTAAGTCACATGTCTGTTACAGTATTGTTTTGTATCCTTTCTAGGCCATAAATTATCTAAATGTTGCTCTCCTTCTTTAACTGGGTTTTAATTATTTTAGTTACTACCAAGAGACAAGGAACAAGCCTTTAAAGCATGGGCATTTTCCATGTCGCTGCCAAGGACTAGATAGCTGACCATGTATTAAGCAGGACCCCTCTAGTGAGTGGAAGCAGCTCCTTGCCTTCCAGGCTAAGAATAGAGTGAGTGGAAGATTGTGTTCTCTTATAATAGTTTTTGCAGTCTGAATTTTGCAAGAGACCTGTGGTTTTAAGGTAATGATTTTTTACTTGCAAATTTACTTTTCTATTTCTGAGCTTTAAAATTAACCAGGATATTTGAGTACAAGGTTCACCTTTTAGATATTAAAAGAGTTGGGAGCAACCAGCATTAAGCTAGGACACTTTAAAATTCTTTTGTAGCACACGTCAGCAGTAGAAAGCTATGAAATGTTGATACAGGGCTGTTTTCCTACAGTTTCCAGAGTGTGGATTCTTTGGCATGTATGATAAAATTCTTCTCTTTCGCCACGACATGAACTCGGAAAACATTTTGCAGCTGATTACCTCAGCAGATGAGATTCATGAAGGAGATCTTGTAGAAGTTGTGCTGTCCGGTAAGCAAATGGCTCCTTGTACTTTTCTCCCAGGGAGTATTTACTGTGCTGGCTCCGTGTTCCGGCGCACTTGGCTGTGGTGCTGTGGGACCTCTGGCTTCTTTGACGTGGAGTAATGCTTTCTGCGTGGCTTTCACTTTCAGGAAGGTTATAGCGCTATGACACAAACTCAGTTACTTAAGTGTTTTGAAGCTAAGGGAATTAAACCGAAAAGAAGTTCTCTCTCTGTGGGTGAAAAATAAAAATAAAACAAGATAGAATTTGCTTCCTTTTCCCATTTCCGTTAGAAGCGTAAAGTGGAGAGGTCTGAGGTTCCAAAGAGAGATTCTGAATAAAAGGAGAAATGAAGGCTTGGAGGAGGAAGTGGCAGCAGTGCTGCTTCCCCCATGACCGTCCCTCCTGTCCCCGCCTCGCCCCTTCTCCCCGTTCCCTGACCTCTGACCCCACCATTTCCAGTCTCTCCCATCAGCACCAGTGACTAGTGTGAGGGAAGGAGGGCCACCGTGCGGCCATACTGTAGATTGGGGGGAAAGGGATATTGATAAGGAAGGAAGCAAGTGGTCAGCCACACTCACCCTTCATTCAGCCTGTCCCTGAGATCTTCTGACTTCTCCTCAGACTCCTCACCTGTGTTTCTGCTTCCCACTGATCTGACACCACAGCCTCTCCTGCCGCCTTCCTCCTCCTCACAAGGGGATTTACATCCTCTGAGGTCATGATCACATTCATTCCCAAACTACAGGGACACCTCTAGGGTCTTTCAGGTTGAAGTTGCTCGTGGGGGAGGAGAAAGCAGCCCTGGCGATCTCTGTGAACTCGGTGTCTGTCCTCACAGAAACATGTTGACAGTGAGGTTGTGTCCCACAGTACATTTATTTTCACCTTTTACTTAAGTGTTTCCTATCTCAGGATACCCTACGCTAAACCATTTTTCAATGGGCTAAAGAAGACGTGCTAGCTATTTGCTATCTTGTCATCATGAGACAATGCCTTTGTTATACCTAGCCTACAGACTCCAACTTGGCTTATTTGGAGCTTAACTCATTTAAAGCTATTGGACTTTTAAAAGTACTGCTTAAAAATCCCAGTGTTGGGCCAGAAGGATGGCTCGGCTGACAAAGGCCTCTGCTACCAAGACTTACAAGCCGATTTTGATCTTCCAGGACACACATGGTAGGAGGAGAGAACCGTGTCCTCAGGTTGTTCTCTGACCTCCACGTGTGCCCTGGCACATACCCCTCCCCAGCGTACATGCACACACACAAATAAAGAAACTAAAATGTTTTAGATGACAGCTTTAAGAGCTAAAAGTAGTTTATCTTGTGGTCAGATGAACGGTTCAGCCAAGTTACCCTGTGTTTGATATAAATGGATATGGTAAATCATTCCTAACATCTTTGCAATTATAAAATGTAACTTAACGCTTTATTTTTGTTTTCAAAAAAGCCTTGGCCACAGTAGAAGACTTCCAGATTCGCCCCCATACTCTCTATGTACATTCTTATAAAGCACCTACTTTTTGTGATTATTGTGGTGAAATGCTCTGGGGATTGGTACGTCAAGGATTAAAATGTGAAGGTAAGTGTTTTTAGATTTGTGCGTATTCATTTGAAAGAGGATTTTACATTCACATTTTTGAATTGCTGATGACTAAGATTATAGTTGGTAATAAGGATTTAGAATTACAAAGCTGAGGACTCTGGGCTTCCCTCTGCCTCCCCCTGCTGGTTCCTTAGCATAGGCAGTTCAGGTGTGAAAGACAGTCTACTCCACCAGTTTCATAAATGGCTGAAGAAAGTAATATGATAAAATATTTGACACATAACGGGCTTAATAACTATTGGCCACTTATTATTACAGTCTTTATTTGTAGTTTTTCTGGGCAGTGGTGAAATTATCCAGTTGTGAGTTAGAATTGCTAGGGAATAGACCAGAGGCGCATAAGTCTGACTAAGAAGCAGTCTTCTTCTGCGGAGGGTCTGTTAACTTTTCTGTAAAGTAATGGCAGGCCAATACTTTATTTAGGTTCTGCAGGTTATATGGTCTCTACTGTGACTGTTCTCTGCTGTTGTAATATAAAACTAACCTTAGGAACAGGAGAGATGGCTTATAACCTGAGAGCCTTTGCTGCTCTTTTAGAGGAACCTGGGTTCAATTTCCAGCACCACATGGTGCCTCACAGCCTTATTTAACTCCAGTTCCAGGGGATCTGATGTCCAAGGGCACCAGACATGAATGTGGTACATACTCATACTGTGTCCCTATACAGCATATTTACAGAATAGGGACAGTATCTTAGGTTTTCTTGCCACAGAAGCAGAAGGACCTGAGTTCAGTTGGCAGGACTGAAAAAAAATAAAAAGCCAGGTCTGGTGACATGTGTTTGGGAAGTTTGGGGACAAGAGAATCCCCAGGATTTTCTTACAACTCCAGCTCCCAGTGAGAGACCTTGCCCCCCCCCACACACACCCGGACAAGGTGGGTGTCTCCCAAGGAATGATAGCTGAGAGGTTATCTCTGGTCTCCACACTCATATGCACATAACCTGCACTGAGTGATATATGACTTTTGTGTTATATAGTTATAAATTATAGTATATAATGCGTTTACTCTATGTTATTATTTACTATTGTTTTATATTCATGAACACTGAGGTTTGAGCTCCGTATAATTTTCTCATCACTGAAGATTTGTTGCCCGCAGGCCACAGTTTGCCACTGGATGGTGCTTGGATCCAGAAGCTCTTAAACTTCTGCTGAATATCATAAAACACACTTTGCTGGCTTCACCCCAACGGTTTCTAATTCTGTAGATTTGGGGATGAGGCTAGTAAAGTATGTCTCAAATAAATTTCCAGGTGTCTTAGCTATCGTAAGTCAAGATTCACTGTGCTAATTAATTTAACTTTTCTAAATAAGACTTTCTGCTTGTTTGCTATTCTTGAATTTGTAACCTCCACATAATCTGTCATCTTAAGTCTTAATTAAGTTTGGTATTGTTGCCAGAGAAAATAAATTGAATAAGAAGTACTGGTTTTTATGTGCCACATTTCAAACATTTTAAATTTTTATGTTTTACTCTTAAAATATACTTAGGCTGCGGATTAAATTATCATAAACGATGTGCCTTCAAGATTCCAAATAACTGTAGTGGAGTAAGAAAGAGACGTCTGTCTAATGTGTCTCTGCCAGGACCTGGCCTCTCAGTACCAAGACCCCTGCAGCCTGAATGTGTACCCCTTCTCAGTGAAGAGGTATGTATTCTCAGCTCATAGGACTTTGAGTGTAATAATGATGACAAGGTCTACCAATAGCGGTAGACTCTACTTTGTGCCCCCTTGGGATTGCAGTATCATTTAGACCCCTATGTGAGTCTCCTTTTCAATATTCTGGCACCCAAGTCTCCATACTTCACTGCATCTGACATGCAGCCATCAGGTCGGGGCTCCTAATATAGAACTCTGATTATGTTGCTCTCCACTAGGTCACTATGGTAAGGAATCTGCAGAGGAGCAAACCTGTACAGTAGTGAGCGTGGGTGTGTGTGTGTGTGTGTGTGTGTGTGTGTGTGTGTGTGTGTGTGTGTGTGTTTGTATGTTTGTATTTAAATGACAGGATTTATAGACTGAGAATAGCTGTGGTTTGTTTCTCTGTCTCTGATATTTTAGCTTTTTCCCAATATCAGGCTTTTATTATAATACCAAATAGAATTTGCACAATAAGAGGTGAAAGATTAGACTTTTCATTGAATCTGGTTAGGGTAAAAGCAGTAAGACTTGAGAATCCACAACTCAACACTGGCTATCTGAAGATGCGGTGGGTAAGTATATTATCTCAGTACATCTTTGAGGAGTCAGGACAGGACAGAATGACACTAGAGAGAAAATGTCATGTCTGGGCAGGTGCACAAAAATGAAGGTACGTCTCTCACCGAATCTCCAGTGCTAATTCAGAAATATGAGCACTTTAAAACCATCAACCCACCACTTACATATCTATCCTATATATATAGTGATGATTTCCAATGATGTTACAAAGTTTTTGTCAGGAATTAACTTTGGCAGATGTTAGCTCACAGTTAAGCTGTGGAAGTAAATTGTTTTTAGAAAATTTTCAGCCACACTTCAATAGGGAAAGTTAATGGTAACTTGCATATAGGAGACTTTGAAGCAAGGCCAGAGGCCTCCCTCGTGCCTCATTGTCTTGGGGCCACTGGTCCCATTCTGACCGAGTTCTTGCTAAGTCTTCTGACACCCTCCTTCCGCCACTTGCTCTAAGTCGGCCATACTCTTCCTGCCGTCCTCACGCCAGAGGCAGTCATTGTGTCCTTGTGAGTGGTGGCATCGGGTTGTGAGATGGCATGCCAAGGTAGGCAGAAAAATGTTTATTTCTGGAGTTCAGTAGAGTTCAGTGCAGAAAACCTAGCCACTAATTTTAATCTGAGTCCAGTGGGACATTTAGATGGGAACAGAATGTAAGTAACCTCATACTCTGACAGGTGACGGCTACAGTTGTGCCTGGTACATGTGCTATGTCCCTAATGCCCTGACATCAGCAGAACCTGAACAAAGACGCTAACAGGCCATTGACATATGAACAGACCTGCTAGAAAATCTCTTCTTTACAGGAGTGCCCTGTGTATTTGATGTCTAATAGCTAAGTCAGTCTCACTGTGTCTTGTATCATTTGAACTTGAGACAAATAAAAAATAATAGATGAAGGAACGGGTGATGCAAAGCAGACTGACATATCTGTGTTTTAAACGCTGCTGTTGTGAGGGCCTCAGAACAAGCCCAGAACACCATTTCTGATGGTGAAGACCCAGGACTTCAGTGTAATCTTTTCAGTCATGGGAGGATATTCAGCCTGTGTGCTTAAAAACGGGATTATGTTTAGATTGTTTTGTGTTCCAAACATATAACATAGCACTTAGCATATAATAATCAGTGGATATGAGCTCAGTGAATGGAATGAACTGCACTGAACTGGCCTATTATTTATTTTGATGATTTTCTTGGTTTGGAGAGAGCCATAGTTACAAAACCCACTTATCTCTTAAGCTACATAAACATTTTCAATTTTTCTTGAATTTTTTAGCTTCACTTGGAAGAGAAAAAATTCCCTCTTAAAAAATGGGAAATATTTACATTATTAAAGAAGTGCTTAAAATCTAATTACTATTGCTAATTATTTAATTCAAATTCCTATAAACATAGTCTAGTGAGCTAAATTTGTTTCAGGCTATTTTTAGTAATGTAACATGAGCAGGACTGTGGTTCCTCAGTTCATTGCTTTTCCTGGGATTAACTGCTTGGTCAGCTTTGAGTGGGAATTAACATCTGCTACAAATTCCTTGTCAGGTTTGGGGTTTTTATTGTAAAATGCTAAATTTGCATGGAAAATACTGATGGTGCGTGCATGCATGCACTCAAGAGCAGACATGTTAAGAGATGAAAATGACCAGAACCTGCTTTTGTTGTAGAGTGAGCTCCATTGTAGAGAAAGCTGTAGAAAGAGCCGCTGGCAGTAATGTCTACCTCAGCAGCAAAGTCAATAAGTTACAAAGAGGACAGACTGTAGGCGGCTCATTGTGGCGGGAAATTGTTGAAGTCCGTTGGAGCGTCACTGGGAGTGGGAGGACAAGGCTTCTTTGGTGCTTTGGGCTGATTTGACCTGCATCCTTCTTGTGCTCAGCATTTTACTCTAATTCCATCCTCTCAACTCCAGCCATGATTTTTGCCAAAGATCTCTCCCCAGGTGTGTGTTTTGTGGCACTCTGACAACGTAGAGAAGTAAACCGAATGGTTGAGCCATCCCGTGAAGTGCTCCCATTAAGTCAGTGGGTAGTTCCCCGCAGTCAGTGATCTGGAGCCAACATTACCACGATCTGAACTATAGTCCTTTCATAGGTGCTAAAAACTGAAACCTGCTGGTGCTTTCTCTCCTCCTAGAAATGATCTGGATAATTTTCCACACTTTGTACTTATGTTAAGAATTACTCAGATTCTTCAAACGTCTGTATTTTCCTTGTGTGAATGTCGGTAAATAAACTCCAAAGGATATTGCTAGAGGTCACTTGTGCTTAAGCTTTGCTCCCAACATTTTGTTTGTAGTATCAACTCACACTGACAGAAATTGCTTACGTTTTAGTCACATACTCACCAAGAGCCAAGTAAGAGAATTCCATCTTGGAGTGGTCGCCCAATCTGGATGGAAAAGATGGTGATGTGCAGAGTCAAAGTTCCACACACATTTGCAGTCCACTCTTACGGCCGGCCAACAATCTGTCAGTACTGTAAGAGGCTACTGAAAGGTCTCTTTCGCCAAGGAATGCAGTGTAAAGGTAGGGTTGGTTACATTCCCAATGCAATTTGTGTATGGTTTTAATAGTAGATACAAGTTTAAAATATCTAAGTTTCAGAAACTTTTACTCTAAAAACTGTTCTTCATAGTTAGCTTTAAAAAGAAAGGGGAAACTATATATATATATATATATATATATATATATATAAATTATATAAATATATAGATATAAATATAGGGGAGTGCCAAATTACTTTTTATCTCCAGTGTTTTATACTGTTAAAAATGAAACCATCAAAGTAACTATATGAGAAACAATGGCACTCTTTTTCATTTAAATTAGTTAAGTATAAGATCACATGTCTAGGGCTGGAGAGATGGCTCAGGGGTTAAAAGCACTGGCCCCTCTTCCAGAATTCCTGAGTTCAACTCTTCAGCAACCACATGGTGGCTCACAACCATCTAGAGTGGGTTCTAGTGCCTTCTTCTGGCATAAAGGCATACATGAAGATAGAGCATTCATACATAAAATAAATAAATCTTTTTTTTTAAATGGTCACATGTCTGGTAAGTAGAAAATCTATGCATGACATTAGATTCTTGATGATGTAAGGGTAGGGGAGATGGAGCAACCAGCATGTTTGCATCCTGCAAATGGCATTATCTTCATTATACAGACAGAGACGCTGTTCCCTTGCTGGGTTAAAAAAACTATAAATGCCATCAGAAGTTGAGACCAGACTGTCATCCGAAACTTGAGTTCTTACAGGGAGGAAGACTATCTTTGAGCAATTTAAAGGAAGTGTAATCATATCTATCTTACCTGTTTAAATGATAAGCTGAATGTTTTTATTATAGATTGCAAATTCAACTGTCATAAGCGCTGCGCATCGAAAGTCCCAAGAGACTGCCTTGGCGAGGTCACTTTCAATGGAGGTAACATTATATATTTTTCATAACTTTTATAAAAGAAAAGATCGTGACTCTCTTTATTGTCTGGGGAAGGTTGTTTACCGATTTTATTTACTGGCTTTGTTCAAGGGTTTCTTCTGATTAGTAACTAAGCAGAAGACAGTGATCAGTGATGGTACTCATTGGTACTTAAGGCCTTCCTGTCTTTCCTCAGCCACCTGGCCGCGCTCCGGCCTCCAGTATTCACTGGTGCTGCATAGCGACTTCCAGATGCACTTTTAAAACCATGCTGTTGTCTTTATTCTTTATGTATTGACTTTTAAATGTAAGAACAACCCTCTGAGCTAACCCTAATAAATGTCTAAAACACAAATACATTAACTAATTCGCCCCTAATTGGGGCTAAGAGATGGCAGAGCTTCTAAAACACAAATACATTAACTAATTCGCCCCTAATTGGGGCTAAGAGATGGCAGAGCTGGAATTTGAACCCATATCTGGCTCTTTGGTTTGTCGTTCACAGAATCCATGACTATCTTCCTTCCAGACAGCACTAGTGAGGCCATTACCCACTTTTGGAAGGGAGAGGAGTAGGAAGTACATGCTTTAGGTATCTGACAGAATTTTCCTTTAACAATTTATATGAGAGCTAACAGTAAATGTAAGTAAACTTCTAGGAATAGGCTAAGGATTGAAAATCCAGCTTCTTGAGAAACTGATTAACATTTTCTACATATTTTCCATGGCTGTCAGTTGTTTTGGTCTGTTTAGGCTGATATTAAATACCATAGGGGGTAGTTTATAAACATCAGAAATTAATTTCCCATCTTTCTTAACGCTGAGAAGTCCAGGGTGCCAGCAGATTCTGAGTTTGGTGAGAGTCTTACCACCTGGTTCATGGAAGACAACATTTAGCTCCACAGTAACATTCTGGAATGTGCAAATAAGCTCTTTGGGGCACTGATGCAAATCTTAGGAACAGAGCCTTCACAAGTGATCCCTTCCCACAGGTCCCACCTCTGAACACCATTACCTTAGAAGGTAGACTTAATACACAGTTTTGGGTCAAGCCTATCATTGGTAGAATATGGTTCTTTTTTCCTGTGTCCAGCTTTAGAGTCTACACATTTTTTTGTGCTTTTCGACCTTTTAATAAATGGATGTGAAATACCATATATTCATTTTAATTTGTATTTTCTGTTTACTTATGAGTTTGAGCATCTTTCAAGTGTTTTCTGGTTATGTATGTGCCCCTCCCACCCCACACTACATTGCCTGTTCAAATGCTTTATTTTTGTGATAATTTGACATAGTAATGCATTTTTCATTTATAGATGGCATAATGACTTGATGGGATATTTTTTAACAGCTTTGCTGAGATCTCATTTGTTTTATAGCTTACCCTTTGGACGTGTTCACAGATTTTATGTTACCATCACTCTGTCTAATGTCAGGAATTTTCATTTCCCTGAAAAATTATCTCATTCATAGTTCTGTGCTATTCTTTCCCTCTAACTTTCTGCTTTTATGTTTGACTATTTTAGAAACTGTGTATAGATACAGTTATGCAATAACTATGTAGGATAGTGGCTGTTTCCTTTTACTTAGCATAACATTTTCAGAGTTCATACATATTGTAACTGTGTCTGTGTTTATGGACAAACGATATTGCTCTCAGAGAAACGACTATAGTTTATCGATGCAGGTATCAGTCAGGAGGTGTTTGAGGTGTCTGGGTTGTTAGGAATAATGTTGCTGTGCACACTGCAGTGTTACTTTTCTGTGGACATACATTTTCATTTCACTTAGGCAGACACATGCTATAGTGGATGGCTGGGGGACTTGGTAACTGGGTTTAACTTTTTGAAAACCTACCAGACTGACTTCTAAAGTCACTGTACAGGATTACATCCCATCAGCATTTAAATAAATGTTTTGTCTTTTATTATTGAATTGTAGAGTTTCTTTAAATATTCTGAATACAACTCCCTGATCTGATGTTTTTACATCTACCTTCTCAGTGGTAGAGCACTTACCTAAAACGTGCAAGGTCCAGGATTTGATCCCCAGCACACAAAAAAAGTAAGAAAAAAAGCAAAGACTCCCTCACCTTGCATCTTAAGGATATTTTTCTCAGGTTTTAAAACTTTTTTCCTAGTTAATTTTAAGACTGATCTGATTGGATGCATTGATACTTCACTAATGTTAAACTGCAATTGTTTTAAAACCCTCCTAGAGCCTTCCAGCCTGGGAACTGATACAGATATGCCCATGGATATTGACAGCAATGATGTGAATAGCGACGGCAGCAGGGGCTTGGATGACTCAGAGGAGCCATCCCCACCAGAAGACAAAATGTTCTTCCTGGACCCCACCGATCTTGATGTGGAGCGAGATGAGGAGACCGTTAAGACAATCAGGTAAGGCAAAGGCCGGTCAGGCTCTCCGTTAAGGGATGGTGGCCTTTCTTTAGGTGGAATTTTAAATGTAATTTAAAATCTGATTAAATCATGGCTAATTCTTTTTTTTGCATGCACCAAAGCATTTCTGAAATTAATTCTACTACCTTGGCCATCTACTCGAGTTAAGAAAGTACAAGAATCTCTACTTTCTTATAAAGGAAAGGACTTTATTTAGTAGCGTCTGGGTAAAATATGTAGCTGTGGAGCAGCTATTTCAAGGTACCAGCTTTAGATGATTAATTGAAGCGACCTGGTCTCTTCACACATCCAAGTGCTAAAGTGAGAGCTGAGCAGTGAAGACACATTTCTGAGACGTTTCCATATCATAAGCCCAATTGCACGTTTTCTCCAGATATAATTTTACTTGACTGGATCTTACTTACTACAGTGTTTAATTATCTTAATGTCTATGAGTGATTTTCCTTAATAGTATTTTTTTAATATGATTGACTAATTTTGAAATTTGAGCCCTGTGAAGTTGAATAAACATGTTTTGCCTTATGAATTTATTCTTCTGCCTAGGGCAAGAAAATTTCTCACCAGCAAACCCAAATGAGTGCCCAGGCTCCAATTCACCTGGCCGGAGGATCCTTCTGCTCCATCCATCATCCCCCACCCCCCCTTCCCACCCTCTCGTGTGTGTCCATGGCCTTCCAGAAAAGACCGTGACAAACTATTAGTTGCAGTATTATAGGAGTCTGATGTGTTAATGGTTCATCAGTATAACAGGGCTAATTTATTTTCTTTTCAAGTTGTTAGCTCAGTTATATTTTAAAATTTTGATGAGGCTATAGATAGTATGTATGATTCTCTGTAAATTAGATGCTAAAAATATTGATCATGAACTTTACATATTTTTTAGTCCGTCCACAAGCAATAATATTCCATTGATGAGGGTTGTACAGTCCATCAAGCATACAAAACGGAAGAGCAGCACCATGGTGAAGGAAGGGTGGATGGTCCATTACACCAGCAGGGATAACCTGGTCAGTAATCACATACATGCACGTGTTAGCACCATGGTGAGGGAAGGGTGGATGGTCCATTACATGCAGAGATAACCTGGTCAGTAATTACATACATTTGAATACGCTAGCAAAAGTTGGTAACGATTTTCATTTTATGCACTGCTAAGTAAGAATGAAATATAATATGCAGTACAGCAGTGTGTAATCTTGAATGACCATCAAGATTCAAAAGGTTTATCAGAGTAATGACTCAAAACTTATTATAACTGGAGATAGAAAAAATGAGAATTCCATCTGAATAGTCACCTTAGTAAGCTAGGAAACAATTGCTTTGATACGTGTAAACATACATGTTCTCTTTGCATTGATGTAGCAAAGAGGAGATTCATGAAGCTGGGATAGGGACAGAAAACGAAGACAGTGGTGTAGTTAATACCGGCTTCAGAGCTAGGCTCTCCTACATCTGTCACGAAAACTGTAGCACCCACTTCTTTTTCTTCTTTATGCCTCGGTTTCTTTGTCTCTAAAGCCTGCATAGTCGTAGTATATCCAGATGAGCTAATATATATAAAAAGAGCTTAGGGCATGTTTGGCATAGAGTAAGCAGTCAGTAAATATCTTTAGCCATTGAAATCTGCTGGATTCTAGTCAACCTTTTAAGAATAATGTGAAGCTAAATTCCTGCAGTGTTCAGACCTCCTCAGAGAAGTCTCTTTGTGCAGAGGATGGCAGTTAACAGAAAAATTCACAACTGGTCAGAGTTCAGAGGGAGAGTTTCTGTGGAGTGTTCAGCCACAAGTGAGATGGCTGTACTGTACTTCCTCTTCGCCCCAAGGCTTCTGGGACCATTGCAAAAGAGGGGCAGAAAGATTGTAAGAGCCAGAGGCGGGGAGGACCAGAGTGAGCAGTAGCTTCTAGACATGACGAAACTGCTGTGCTCATGACCTCTCAGCAGCTGTGGCTACCTACGCAAGATCAAGCTGGTCACCATTCCACTGGGGAGGGCCTCACAAGCGCCTGTTCTTGGAGGGTTTCAGTGAAGGGAAACTTGATTGTCTCTAAAGCTCCTAGTAGGTCGACACTTGCGTCACCAATGGCCACAAACCCAGGGATTTATGGACAGCACCATTATTTTTTAAAAAGGGTTACAAAATTGGGGGATGGGAATGGGATCTGGACAGAGTTACGGGGAAGGATGAGGGAAAGAGAGAACAAAATACATTGTATGCATCTATAAAATGCTCGGAGAATAAAAATATGTTTAAAACATACGAAGTGTTTAATATATTTAGCTGGTTTCAGTAAAGTTTTATACAGCAACAACAGTACAAATTATGGCTGAATAATGTTTCATGTGTTCACAACCCAGACCCTTTCAACTGGAACTTGAGTATACACGCATTTGAGAGTTCAGTGCTGTGTCTAATGGTGGGTCATTCAATAAACAGTATTGGGATAATCAAATAGCATTTAGGGGACTATAACATAAATCACCTCACATGTAACTAACGGATCAAAGACGGAGAAGAAACGCTGCAAGAGTTATGAAGATGGGGGGAGCAGGTCAGTGAACCAATGTCAGGAAAGAAAGTCGACATGGCAGTCTGGAAAACAAGACAAGTGACAAGCTGTAAAGAAATATTTCAACTTAGACTTTAAATAAGAACTAATCCAGAATTTGTGAATAAAGCCAACAAGTTGATAATAAAAAATACCATAGCCCAATTTTAAAACAGCAAATTAATATGGAAAGAGAAATCACAGGAAAGGAAATAAAATTACTCTTGTGCATAAGGTGTGGTTTTGTTTATAATAAAAAATAATCAACTTCAACGTGCATTGATATAACAATTTTTTTCTTTTTTTGGTAAATCTGAGATTAAAATTTTCATATACAGAGCAGTTAGAAAGGATCTAAATTGGTGGTTCTCAACCTATGGGTCACAAACCTTTTTTGGAGGGTCAAATAACCCTTTCACAGGGTCACCTGAGACCACTGGAAAACACAGACATTTGCATTACAATTCATAACAAGCAGAGTTACAGTTGTGAAGTAACAATGAGAATAATTTTATCATTGGGGGAACATGAGGAACTGTATTAGAGGGTCGCAGCAACAGGGAGGTTGAGAAGCACTGGTCTGAGGAATCACCCATGTGTTGGAGAAACAACTATAAATTAGGTCTTATGTAAAATAACACTGTCAAAACAGTTTGTATTTTTTTACATCTTTTCTATATTTTTGAGAATTTCATATATGTATACAGAGAAATATATCTATTCCATTTCTACCCATGTCCCCCCAATACATCACCCTCTCAACTTTATGTCTTTGTGTGTGTGATAACCACTAAGTTAATGAGTACTACCCATAAATGCCTGGGTATTTGGCCACCCATTGGAGGGTGCAAACCTACCAGTATCTACATCCTCAGGCTGGGGACGAGGAGGTTCTTCCTCCCAGCAGCTGTCTACTGTCGATGACTCCCCATTAATGGGTGAGCCGCAAAAATCATCTGCTCCACCTCTGCCAGGATTTTGTCTGGCTTGATCTGGTATAGTCTTGTGCAAGCATCCACAGCTACTGTGTGTATAATTACAAAGCCGTCCCCAAAGATGGCATTTCACGGTGCTCCTCCCCATCCTCTGGCTCTTTCTGTGTCCTGTGTAATGTCGCCTGAGCCCTGGTGGTGATGGGGTACACATCAATGTCCCATTTGGCACTGGGCCTTTATTCTCGGCACATTGACCAGTTCCTGATCTTTCCACGGACTGCTATCCACAACAAAATAAAACCTCTTGACCTAGCTTAAGCGCAGCCCAGGTCTGTCAGCCAGAGGTAAGGGAACTACAGAAGTGTGGTCTGGGACTCTGCATCCAAGAAGCCCTTACCTATAAAGTACCAGGAGCTGGGTGAACTGGGCAGGTTGGGACTGAGAACTCCTTGCCTGCTGGTGCTTAGGGAACAACTCTATGTATATCTTTTGGTGACATCTAGAAATTTAGCGTATAAATAATTTGCATAAATCTGTCCACATGAGTAACACTGACATTTATGTTTGCATATATAAATGTCTATGAAAGGGTCCCTCAAAATGTAACAACAGCTTTCTGGGGGAAGGTTAAGGAGGGGGATAGGAACCTCTGTGAAAGGGATACTTTCCACTAGATTTTCTTTTTATATTTTGAAAATTTTAAAGCCTGTTATTAAATCTACTCAAAAATAGAGGAATAGATATTAAAGGAAAAGCACAAATATTTTTGGAAGAACTCACTTTTGAGCCGCCTTTTCTAACTTCTGTTTAATAGAGAAAGAGGCATTATTGGAGGCTCGACAGCAAATGTCTAACATTGTTTCAAAATGAATCTGGATCAAAATATTATAAGGTAAGGATTTTACATTTTATAAAATGTCAAAAAATACTGTGGTAATTATATTTTCTGCTTTGAGTAAAGTTTTATAAGGGTAACTTAATTTTTATGTGAAGATGATGGCCTTAGAGAATTTACAGAGGCCCTTGGTAGGCCCTTTTAAAACTGCTGCCCTCTGCTTCGATTTCACACACACGCCAAAAAAAAGATGAGTTGCCTGTGTTGTGTGTCCTGATATTTGAACTAAATGTTAAATAATAATTTAAGCCAATCTTCTGCCCAGGGTTCCTCGCTACCATTACTTTTTCTTGCCCAGCTTAAGGGTATGGCTTGCAGAAGAACAGTCTCTGGAGACACAACTGTTGAGTGGCACTGACTAACTGAAGTTGACAAGTGTTGGATGCGGAGGCAAACTGCCTTCCTAAATGTTTTTCTGCCTGCATCTTAATGATCTGCTACAGTCCCAAATCGCTCTTCTGTGTATGTCTATGTGTTTCTGTATGTGAACATGCATGTGTCCCTTGTGCACACACAGTGCATATGCAGGTACATATGTAGGGCTAGAATTGGGTATCAGATGTCTTCCTCTGTTGTCTATATATTTTTTTGAAATGTGAGGTTTTTTTAATTTTTTGGTGTTTCAGTGTTTTGCCTGAATATGTATATATGTACTGTGTGCATGCCTGGTGCCCATAGTGACCAGAAGAGGGCATTAGACCCCTAGAACTAGAATTATAGGTGAGCTGCCATGTAGGTTCTAGGAACTGAACCCAGGTCCTCTGCAAGAGTCAAAAGTGCTCTTAACCACTGGGCCATCTCTCTAGCCCCTCCACCTTATTTTTAACATGGAGTTTCACTAAGCCTGGGGCTCACTGTTTTGGATAGACTAGCCATCCAATGGGCTCCCTGAGATCCATCTGTCCCTGCCTGCCACCCTCCAGCTCTGGGATCTGACTGGTCCTCATGCTTGCCCAGCAAACCCTTTACACATCTCCCGTGCCTGAGTCTCTAATAACTCTGCTGTCTACCTCTAGCCTTGCTGGACAATCAGATCATTTAAGACAGACACAACATAATACTTGGCTGCGTAATCCATGTGCCACATACTGTGTTGGATTTAGAGACATTCATAAAAATGCTTATCATCGATTAGTGTTTTAAAAAATAAAAACAAATACGTATTCAAAATTTTTCAATGCCTAACTTTTATTGCAGGAAATTCCACTCTCAGAAATTCTCCGAGTCTCTTCACCACAAGATTTCACCAGCATCTCACAAGGCAGTAACCCACACTGCTTTGAAATCATCACTGATAGTGTGGTGTACTTTGTTGGTGAGAACAATGGGAGCAGCTGTCATAACCCTGTTCTGGCTGCCACTGGAGTTGGGCTCGATGTAGCACAAAGCTGGGAAAAAGCGATTCGCCAGGCCCTCATGCCCGTAACTCCTCAAGCCAGTGTTTGCACTTCTCCCAGTCAAGGAAAAGACCACAGTAAGTGGAGACACCCTGGTGGCGTCTCCTTGTCTTAAGCATTTGTAGATATACTTGTGTGGCTGTGCTTTTTTTTTTTTTTTTTTTTCTAGTTTCAGTTTTTAATGTTTAAATTTTGTCTTTAATAGCCAGTACCATTAGTTAATACTTCCATAAAGTTACAATGGATACCATTTATATAACATATGCATGAATATGGATATGAGTGATGGTTCCGTGTATATCCGCGGATAGCTACAGAATTAGTCTCCTTACATTTAAACTGTGCATCTACCAGACCGCTGTCTGTCCGACCTGAGACAGGTCTTTTTGCCTCTCTATAATAGTAGCTAGTTTGTAGGATGTTAGTGTTAGATGGAGGCCGACTGGAGATGAAGAACAGTGCTACAGAACTTAGCATCCACGAAGCCTCATGAGATTAAGTATTGGTATTTTATTTCATGGTGGCATATAAACCTGTAATAAAGTACTGTGTTTATATTTTGCACATAGAACCTGTTAAGTCGGAATGATGTCATTTTTAAGTGGATAAAGACAGAAATTAAAAAGATATGGTGGTACATACCTTTGATCCTAGCACTGGGGAGACAAAGGCATGTAGATCTATGGGTTAGAGGCCAGCCTGGTCTGTATAGCAAGTGCCATTCAGGGCCATAGTGAGATTCTTTCTCAAAGGAAGGGAGAGAGGGAGGGGATTAAACCAACACAACTTATAAAATTAAACCCAAATTTAATAAAGATTGAATGAATAGTTAATAGTAAATAAATAATAGTATACCACTTCTGCCCTATTGTAATTGTGTCTATAGAGATTTATAAAGAAACATAATTCATTCGTTATATTGGAATAAGTATCAACTACTTGCCAAATAAAGTTTATTCCAGTTTATCTATATTATTTTCTGCACTGTTTTGAGTGTTACATTAGGCCTTGAACTATAATCCAAAAGAGAAGTAATAAAAGCTGCTTGAGGAAATATGATATATTTGGGTGTTAGGCAATAGCAAAATGCAGTACAGGAATGCTTCATTGTAGAAGCTGAGATCCGGATAGGAAAAGTGGAGGCTTCATAACAGAAAACTTGGTTTGGAATTTGGACTGCAGCTAAGGGTAGGCTAGGCAGAAGTAAATGAAGAGGTAAAGGAGGTGGTCTTGTTTTCATTGGGGAGACAGGTATAAATAATCAGAAGGATGAAGGTTGGGGATCATGTACTTGGTGTTCAGTGTGACTTGAAGGATAGGTAAATAGATAGTTAGCGATGTTTAAGTTCTGGGGAGATTTATACAAAATTAACATTTGTAAAACTCAGAACCTTTCCCTTAGAAGTAATAGAGACATACATACACACAGTTTATTCTTAGTTTGCGAAGGCTTAGTTAAAGTCTCTGAGGCAGAGTCATAGGACTTGAGAGTGAAAGCCAAGGAGAATGTAGACTCAATGATGTTGCCCACTTCGCTATGTGACCTTGGACTCTAGAGCTCTCTCATCTGCACTGGGAAGAATAATACATGCACATAATGCACTTGGTATAGTGCCTGACTCTTAAAGGGATATTACTCCTGTTTGTTATTCTGGCGGCCTATATTGTAACCAGTCTGGAACTTACAGACATTAAAACTGGCTGAATCCAGATAGAGCAGACAATTGGGAGGGGAAAAATGAGACTGGGAAGCACAGTAACCGATGAGCAGTGGGGGACACTAATTCCGCTGGTGGGCCTTTTCTTGATCATTGTTTAAAGATCTGAATTGCTTACAGGGTATGGTGGTATGCTTTAATTTCCAGCCCCAGGAGGTAGAGGCAGGTGGATGTCTTTGACTTCGAATTGAGGCCAACATGGTCTTCATAGAGAGTTCCAGGCCAGTCTGGGTTACATAGTGAGTCTCTAAAAAATGAGAAATGTGAATTGCTTTAAATAGTTTTAAATTTACTTAGTATTTTTAAATAGGACTTTGTATGCTGTGTGTGTGTGTGTGCGCGTGCGCGTGAGCACACACATGCACATTAGTATATGTACCTGGGTGTACCTATCTCCACAGGTGCTCTCTATAATAAAGGAGAGTATCTGGTCTTTTTTGTTATTTTCTGCTTATTCCTTTGAGACAGGGTCTCTCACTGAAGCTGGGGCTAGCCTTTCCACTGATGGACTGTCCCTCAAACTCCCATAATCGTCCTGTCTGTGCTCCTCACAGAACTGCATAAGGCCACCCTTGGCCTTTTTTAATAGGTGCTGGGAATTGAACTCAGTTCCTTATGCTTTCACAGCAAATGCTGTTGCCCACTAAGCCGTTCCCCAGCCCATGGTTCTTATTTATAGTGAAGAATTTGCTTATATTAGTGATGTCTTATTTTTTTGACATGTAGGATTATAAGAGAAACTTCATATTTCATTTCTTTGGGTTGTCTAAAGGAATTTGGGCTTTAATAGCTGTTCTTTTGTCTGTTTACATGTTCCCCTTTTTTTCTTATTGCCTTCTGTGTTTAACCATAGTAACTCAACAAAACTTTATATAAATATGTCATTTGAACTGAGAGAGTCCTCAGAATACATGAAAGATCCACCTCATCTCAGTCCCGTCTCTGCCCTCAGGAAACTATTGTCAGTGCTATACATTTTTTAATTGGGGAAGGACTTGGGAGGATGGGAGCCCATACAACTACTACATTGTTTTAGTTTTCCATTTCCCAGCATACGGTCATACACAATGGCGTCTTTTTCATAGATTTCTTTCATTTACTTTAGTGCATAAAAGGTATATTTCAGTACCCTGTGTAAATTTTGTCTGATTTAAACTTTTTAATTAAAGTTATGAGAGCTTTAAAAAAAAATTATGCATGACTATTTCGGCTGTGTGCACGTCTGTGTACTACATACGTGAATGATGCCCGGAGAGGACAGAAGAGGATATTGGATCCCCTAGGACTGGAGTTACATATTATTGTGAGCCATCCTGTGGGTGCTGAGACTCACACCTAGGTCCTCTGAAAGAACAGCCAGTGTTCCTATCCACTGAGCCATCTCCCGATGCATGCTTTTCTATGTTTTAGAACATTATAAGTACAGAGATGTAAATACTCCAGCCTCATGCCCCAGCCTACATCACTCCCCAGAAGTAACATTTTTGGTTTTAATTCAGACAGCGCTGCCCTGTAATTTGTTCTTTTGTCCCTGCAGTGCTGGTAATTGAATCCAGGACCTCACACTTCATACCTAACAGGCAATGCTCTGTCACTGAGCCATGCCAACCACGGCCTTAACAGGAGGACTTCACAGCTAGTTTTCTGACTCAGTAGTTATGGGTCTATGTTGTTTATTAAACACTTAGAGTATTATTTTGTATAGGTGTGCTATATTTACTCAGTTTTGTCAATAGATTAGTGTATACATTTTAATGAATATAGTATCTGTACTGGTGTTTTTTTAAATTTGATGAGCTCCTGATTTTCATGCCAGTAAATAATATTAAGTCACATACTAATGGCTCTGTGCTTTTCTCATATTTAAATCTTATATTTTGCAGAAGATCTGGCTACCAGTATCTCCGTTTCTAACTGTCAGGTCCAGGAGAATGTGGTAAGCAATAATTCTATCCAATATGTGCAGACTGGATAATTAAAATAATGTGAAAATCTTACCAGGATTAAGTCATGGCCCCAAGTACTGAGCAGTTGCTAAGATGCTAAGCTATACTTCCTAGTGATGCTGTCCCTGAGCAGGTCTGCTATAAAAATAAGAATTTCTTCATTTAAAAGGAGGCATGAGACTACTACACAGTGATAAGCTCTGTCATTAGCTGGATTTAATTTATCCTGGTCCACAGAGAAGGCTTCCTAAGGAGAAGTGCATTCTGAGCTCCACTCAGAGGGGTGGAATAGGGTTTGATACAGTCATGAGGAGGTGAGCTGGGGGACATTCATACATGTACTTGAGCAAATGGAAGGAAGCTGACAAAGGAGGCCTTCAGAGAATAGATTGTGTACTTTTGTAGTAGTGTGGCAGCCATCTTCTGTAAAGGACCAGATAGTAAACAGTTACGCAGTAGAGTCTACCCAGCTTGTCTACTCTAGTAAATGCCTACACAGGAGTGAGTATGGCTGTTTTAATAAATGTATGGCCACTGAAATATGAATCTCATGTAATATTCTCATATCACAGGTTATTACTTTGATTGGTCCAGTCGCTTTTAACACATAACCATGGATTAAGCTGTAGGGAAAGAGCCAGGAATCATTCATTGCCACCTCTTGGATCCGAATGAAAGAAGCAAATAGAGATGCTAGAAAATTGTTCTGTGTTTTCTGTGATAATCTCTCTTTCACCTCGAGCTTATGGCTGTTACAGTTTTTCTCACATAAGTTTGGGACTTTCTGAGATCGAGAATGAATGTCTAGTTGGTGAGAGATAGCAAGCATCAGAGTTATAACCCCTATGTCTCATGTCCTGTTGATGGCTGAAATAAACTCCATATTGAGAAAGAAAGGAGAATCCCAAGACCATGAGAGAAAACATCTGAAGTGACCCCACAGGAGCCTAAAATATATGCATCCATGGCCAAGGAGAAAGATTAAGCTTTGGCCTCATTTACTTCGAACGCCTTTGTCTAATTTGACTAGAACCAAAATTTGATTACTTAAATTAAAAATTGAGTCAAAGTTGATAAACCTCTACAAATGACTCTTAGAACTTTTAAAGTCTTCATTTTACAACATAACATGGATGTGCATACACATTCACTGGTTTTGTTTCAAGGCTGAAGCTTTGAATATTAATCTTTTTTACCAGTCATACCCGTAATGTAGTTCTAGCGCTACATAGTCCAAGTTAGTGTTTGAATGTTTTGAAAGCAGCAAAAACAGTAACCAAAAAAAAAAAAAAAAAAGGTGGCTTCTTTGGGCGGTGGCTTGCAGCATCTCCGTGATTCCGCCCTTCTCCATCTTTTCTCTGCTTGGATTTTCTGCCTGCCTCCAAGCTGCCTGGCCATTGGCCAGAACAGCCTCTTTATGAATAAGTGGTAATCAGATATTCACAGTGTACAGAAGGACACCCCACATAAGAGGGGGATGTCTTTCTCTGCGCTGTGAATATACATTGAGTGAATTTATGTTAGAATTTCACACACATCTGTGAATGTAGGTATTTATTCTGGATATGAATCTAGGTACACGCGTACATGTAGAGGCCAGGGCAAACTCAGACATCACCATGTAGGCGCATGTGTTCTGTCAGTAGCTTATGGCTCACTGATTATGCAAACTAGTTGACCAGCAACCTCCAGGGATCAGCATAGAAAACCTGTTGCTCTAACATAAAAATTAAAATGTGTTTAAGTATTTAAGTCAGAGACATTGATGGTGTTTGCTTGCTTTCTTGATAGGACATCAGCAGTGTTTACCAGATCTTTGCCGATGAGGTGCTTGGCTCTGGCCAGTTTGGCATTGTTTATGGAGGTAAGCAATCACAGCCTTTTATGTACATAGTCTCTAAATTGTAAAAATTTTTAAACAGCTGTTAATCTTTTAGCTCCCTGTTCCTCAAAGGCTGGCTTGCTCCTTTCAACTAAGTCCTTTTTGGTAAATAAGAATGTCCCTTCATTTCAGTTGCAAAATTTCAAAAGTAACAGAATCAGGAGATAATTGTTACAATAGTCTTTAATCTCTTCTTGAAGATCATATGTATAGATGTGTTGGTGTTGGGTTGTGTGGACTGTTGACTGAAGCATGTTCCCCACTAGTTTCCAGTGCAAAGGGAGCATTCTTTTTTGTTGACATGAATATTCTATCGGGTCTGAATATGTGAACTCTTACTCTGCTCTGTGATTAAGGATGCTGATGAAACCATTTAGCATCCATGTGTCTCAGTGTCTTGACCTCTGCTTAATGAAGCTAGTAAACTGAACTGCACTGCTTCTAGACTTGCCGGAACTCATTATAACTAATGTGTCCATGAAAGGACTCCATAAGCTATAATTCAAGATAGAATGTCAGACCTTTGCCATCCCTTGCGTTCTCCAGCCAGACCCTTCTTAGACACCCCTCTCGAAGGGACCGTTTCAGAAAATCAGCATCTGATCTTAGCATTAGTACATACAGAGGCCCACTGTCTGTGGTTCGTATCCGTTGTTCTTAGGGTATGTAAGCTGTTACATTCCCTTCTTGTGTAACCTCTGCTCTATTACAGTTTATTATTATTTCCTCCTCCGGTCCTATCTGCACACCTGAGTACTTCACCTCTGCACCTTCTCCATCCTGTGTTTCTCTGGTGAACATTTATTGTTTTCAGGCTCATCTGAAGTGCATCCTCTGATGTGTTTTCTCCCCATCCCACCTCTTGGCTTCCCCGGTGCTCCTGCCGTAGTGCCTGCACCACATTGGGCTTCTTTCATGTCCCTATTGAACTTTAGCCTTAGAGATGTCTGTGCTCTCTATGTATTCCCAGGCTCTGCCATTATGTTTCACACAGAAAATGAGTGAGTTTTACGCATAGGCACAACACTGGGGTTTGCAACTTGAAATATGTCCTTTTTAGACTCTGTTTTATCTCTGGAAGCCCTCTCGGAGGGAAGAGGAAATGGTCTGAAGTACCAGTGGCATTTTATCAAACATGCCCTATTTTCTAGTCTTTAAAATTAGTCACATTTTTAGGCCTGTGTTCTTGAAACAGTTGTGGGTAATTTTCAAGTTAATAGATTAGTAGAGAAGTCACATGCATGTTAACTGGAGCCAATAAATGTACCTGCTGTTTTCACCTCTTAAACTGTGGCATTTAAACAGTGACCCCACTTAACAAATACAAAGTAACTAATTCATTTTAATTAATGAACGAGATGCTGTTACATACTTATTTTATACCTAGAATGTAAAGATCTAGAGTTTTAAAGCTAGAACATAGTTGCTCTGCCGATTTAGTGAACCTAAAATAAAATACAGTTATTCCCATCTTGACAGTCTCTGAAGACTTGGTCAGGGCATTTTAAAACGTTTACTCATTTAACCTGGTCTGTTACTTCTCAACAAGCAAGTTTCATGAAGATGCTGTGCCATTTCAGGTCATGAAATCGCCCTTATTATGGGGCAGCACCATAGAAGAGAGCATGACATTTCCAATACTGCAGAAAGGGAAAGACCAAGTCCACACAGAAAGTTTCAGTCTAAACAACTTCTTAGTGGAAGCTCTTCTGTTCCAGCCCCGGTTTGATTCTTTTCTCTTCTTTAACAGGAAAACACAGAAAGACTGGAAGAGATGTGGCTATTAAAGTAATTGATAAGATGAGATTCCCCACAAAGCAAGAAAGTCAACTCCGGAATGAAGTGGCTATTTTACAGGTAAATTAAAATGGCTGGTGTAGGCTTGAACTTGGATTGATGAGTTTCTGGATGAGTATTTTAGGTGATCTTTTGAATGCTGACAGTACAGGTTCTTTTTTTAAAAAGAATACAACAATGTTTAAAAGTTTAAAGGGAGCTGCTATTATTTTATTCTGCAATACTAGCTTGACTAAAACTTTTTTTCTCTGAGTGAAATCTTTAAAGATGATAAAGGAAATATTCAGTCTTAATTCATTCAGGGATAGTGATATTTCTGCTGTATTGTTATTATATCTTTGTTTTATTTATCAAGTTCTCAGAAATGACATTAATATACTAATTACCATAAAAATAAACATGATTTTAAAAGTGTGCCTTTTAACAGTAATGGGTTGTTCCATTGATTCAAAGTTATTTGTATTGCATTTTTCCTTAAAAGTTTGGTGGTGTTTTATTTTGGCTTGTCTGGGATTTTGTTCTTTTGGTTTTATTGGCACCAAGGCTTGCTATGTAGCTCAAGACAGTCTCATACCCTTGGTGCTCCTCCAGCTTGAGTGCTGGATTACAGATGTACACCACCATGCTCGACATATTAAAATATATTTTAAAGACTTGCTCACAAGAATGTAAATCAAATATAATAAAGTACTTGTAGGGTTTTTTTGGCTTAATGTTTTTAATCTCCTTTGGGACTTATCTAGAAGATAATCAAGATAGCTTGATTGTTGTATCTTCTGAATGTTGTGAATAGAAACAATATGTAAATACCATTAGTTCACTGTGTGGCTTTTGCATGTTATTTAAGAAATGCTCTCAGCCCTCCATCTGCACTTAGACTTCTTGAAGGAAATGCTTAAGCAAATGATCAGTGCTATATTTCTGACGTTATTATCACTAGTAATAAGGATTCACTTCATGTTTTCAGCCAAGCTAACTTAGGTAGAATGTTAGTAGCATTTACATAGGCGCCATATAAGAGTGTATTATTGATGTCCTTTCCTGCGTAGTTTCAAACTCTTGCTGTCCAACTATATGTAAAACAGTAAAAATAAGGATCTGTATCTAAGGCTGGATCTTTCTTTGGCTTTGACCACAAGCAGAGCCCTAGTCTGAATGTTGAATTTAGGGATTTACAGTTTTTGCACTCAGTGGATTCTGGTTGTTTATGACATATCAGGTGATTTTAGGATATTTCCAGATACACTAATTTCATATAAACGTATTTATTTGGGGGAGGGAGTTTTTATGTGTGTGTGTTCAAAATGTGGTTTTAGGTCTCTCTTGGCAGTATGTAAACTTAACAAAATCTATATGTACACACAGTTTAAAATGAACTTTAACATTGTTTGAATATGAGATAGAATATAATGTGAACTTAAACCACAAATTCTTTGTAAAACAAAATTTTCAAGTCATACCTTATACCTAATTTACCGAAATTGGTTCTGTAAGATGTAGTCAGTGAGCCTTCCACATAAACTTTTCAAATGGATTGAAGGAAACTGTTTAATTTATACTCTAGCCTCCCTTCCGTATTTATGCTGTCTCACACACACACACACACACACACACACACACACACACACACACACACAAATGAGTGTTCATAAAAAGGATGGTTAAGGAAGACAAAAGAAATTTTTAAAGATTAAAAATGGGATTAATAAAGAAAATTAATACAGTAAGTCCAAGTGTCAATTCTGTGTGTTGGAGCTGGGAGGGTGTGTAAACAGAAGGTAGCCAGCCTGAACTGTTTATCTAAAATATAAAGACATCTTGTCAGAAAGAAGACATAACAAAAGACATTGAAAACATTTCTTCCCTTCGGTGAATTACTTCCCGGTACACAACTTGGGATATACTTTTAATACACAACTTGGGATATACTTTTAATTTACTTTCTAAAGTTTGGTTTTTTTTTTATTCATTCTTATTGCATATATATATGCAAATTTATAAACACAATCTGCTGGCTTCGTTTGCATGTGTATATACATATGCATATATACGTATGTGTGTTTATGGCTCAGTGCTTGGGATTGGATTGGATCTGTCAGGGCTCATCCCTAAAGTGACTGATTCTCCCTCTCTTGACATCATTGTTAGTCCATAGCTCCTCAGGGCTAGGGCATTCTGGGATGTCCCCCATCCATGTTGGCATGTCACCTGGTGGTGTCAGTTTGCAGGCCTTGTTTAGGCAACTGTATTACTGGAATTTCGTGGGTGCAGCTTCCTTGTCACATATAGAAGAAACAACCTTGCAACAGGCTTCCTGGTCTTCTGGCCCTTCCACAATGTTCTGAGCCTTCAGTATAGGGTTGGGTTGTGGGTGTGTCACTTGGTGTTGGGTGCCCATGGTCTCTGCCTTTCTGTAACAGTCTCTGTCCAATGCAAAAAGAAGCTTCTTCAAGGAGATCAGAGTAAAGTATGTATCCTTCCGTTGTGTATATTCATATAATCATCATAGTATTTTAGGTCCTTTCATGGTGAGATTAGTTCTCTCCTAAAGTTGACCATCTAAATACTCTGCCACTTCTCTTCAGAATCTGCACCACCCTGGGATTGTAAATCTGGAGTGTATGTTTGAAACCCCAGAAAGAGTCTTCGTAGTGATGGAAAAACTTCATGGAGATATGTTGGAAATGATTCTGTCCAGTGAAAAAAGTCGACTTCCAGAACGGATTACCAAATTCATGGTCACACAGGTATTTTAACTCTACCCTGAAGCCCATAAAACTAAGAGAAGTAAATGGCACCATGTGTACATATTGGGAAATTGAGGATTAGTAGCCTTATAAAAGTAAACAATAATACTCTTAGCTACATCTTGATTAAATATAGTGGAGCCTTTGAAATTATTATCCAATTCAAGAAGTTATACTGGAGTTTAGATGATTTTCTAGGCATTAAAAAAAGCTCTTTCTAAGAATAAAATCACTTAAATTTTGTTTTTATATGTGTATGAGTATTTTACCTCACACATATGTATTTGTACCGTGTGTGTGTGTGTGTGTGTGTGTGTGTGTGTGTGTGTGTGTTGCTTTAGAGGTCATCAGATCATATGGAACTGGAATTACAAATAGTTGTGAACTGTTATGTGGGTCCTGGAAACTGAACCTGGGTCCTCTGCAAGAGCAGCTTATCTTGGGTTATCGTATAAAGTATGAGTTTCATAATGACATTTTCATACTCTGCTCTCAGTTGCTTCTCTCAAAACTTGTTTCCTAACAGATCCTTGTTGCCTTGAGGAATCTACATTTTAAGAATATTGTGCACTGTGATTTAAAGCCCGAGAATGTGCTGCTTGCATCTGCAGAGCCATTTCCTCAGGTAAGACCTCCAGAACCTGACTAGTAACATTTACAAAGTACCTTCCTAATGCAAACCAGCACTAAGGACACATTGTAGTAACTGCCAATTTGAATCAGTAGCTAAACCATTTAAATTCAGACTTTATTATTGTATTGCCGTTGTTCATTAAAACATTTTTAGACATAAATAGGTCTCAAGAGATAAATTTGGGGGGGGCATTTGGGGGAGAGGTTCTAATTATACACAAACAGTTCACAACCACACATTTAAGATCTGTACTCTTTAAATACTGAATAGAAGAGTCACCAGATTCAGTTATGAATTTATGCAGTAATTATTATTCATGGGGCATTGTCCTCTGACGTACTAGAAAGAGAAAGCAGCACTTGAGTATGCCCCCACCTCTGTCCTCCAGAATCTGTTGGACTATGGTTTTGTAGACACCAACCCCTTCCCTCTCAGTTTACAGCAATGCTTTTCCTGAGCCACTTCGGCCAATCAAAGCATTTCCTCTCAGAGTACTTGGCATTTGCCTGCACAGCATAGCTGAAGTCCTTAATAACCAGAGTCTCACGAAGTCCAGAATGGCAGGATAAGTGTCCCGAGCCCTGAACTTCTGAGGAGAACATGGTATGGTTGTGGGCGCCTTCAGCCCTGAACCAACTGGAGTAACTAGTTCCATCCACCGAGAACACTTTCTTCTCAGGGCTTTCTGTCGACATACAGCATCCTTGGCAACAGATATTCTAAGACAGTGCTTCTCAGCCTTCCTAATGCTGTGATTCTTTAAGACAATTCCTCATGTTGTGCTGACCCCCAACTATAGAGTTAGTTTTGTTGCTGCTTCATAGCTGTAATCTTGCTATTACAGAACAGTGATAAATATCTGATACACAGTGGTTGTAGGCGACCCCTGTGAAAGGGTCGTTTGACTGTCCCCAAGGGCTCCAACCCACAGGTTGGAAACCACTGTTCTAAGATTCAACAAAATAATGAATGCTTTGAAATACTGTAGCTTATTTTTTTCATGCAGCAAAACATTTATGGAGTACTTGTATGTACCCAGACACTGAGAGGCCACTGAGGATCCAAAACTGAAATACAATTTCTACTTACAGAGAATAGAAAAGGGATTCCCTTACAAGTGATCAGAGATCAGCGCCCTCCATCCATCTCATCAAAACAGCAGAACTGAACCCTTGCTCCATGAGTCTGAAAGATACAAATGTTTTTAAAATGAGTAGAAAAGCTCTTTATACTACTGCAGTGTCAAGAGCCGTGGTGTATCTGTCTCCCTCTGGGGAAATGGCATTTCTCTTTCCCTGTCTATGCCTGTTTTGTGTGCCTTGGTTACGTGCATTAATACCTTTGGGTAAGTGCATTGAGAATATCTAGGGTCAGGTATTGACTGATATGTCCATTTCCAGGTGAAGTTGTGTGACTTTGGGTTTGCGCGCATCATTGGTGAGAAGTCATTCCGGCGGTCAGTGGTGGGAACTCCAGCCTACTTAGCCCCCGAGGTTCTCAGGAGCAAAGGCTACAACCGGTCTCTAGACATGTGGTCAGTGGGAGTCATCGTGTATGTGAGCCTCAGCGGCACGTTTCCATTCAATGAAGATGAAGATATAAACGACCAAATCCAAAATGCTGCATTTATGTACCCACCAAATCCATGGAGAGAAATCTCCAGTGAAGGTAAAAAAGAATAGTTTTTAGTTCTCACCGTTAGCCTAAAATTTTTGTCATCACAGATCAGCCTATCTCTTCATTTCCCTGATCTGTTACCAATCTCTGAGCATTCTGTTTGTATAATGATTTTCATTATTATTATTTACATTTTATTTTTGAGACAGGGTCTCTCTCTGTAGCTCTGGCTGGCCTAGAACTTATCATGTATCTCAGGATGGTCTTGAACTCACAGAGCTCTGTATGCCACTGTGCAAGGCCAAATACTCTACTTGTAAACTGTTTCGTGTCTAGATTTCTCACCATTGTTAGCCATGGCCATTATCTAGGCACCAGCGGCCTCATGCAAAAACTGTTACAGTATCTTTCCTGTGCTGCCCACCAGCCTCTTCCCTAGTTACTCAGTCACTGTGGCCACCGCCATCTGTAGGAAAGTTATTTCATCCAGTTAGACTCCCTAAAGACACTGCAGCTATCAGTTTCTGATATGGCCCTTGCTAAGCGCCTTTTTAGCATCACCTCCCACATCTTACACAAAACTAGCTGTATACTTTCTCCTTTCTGCATGTTGCTTGGGTCTTTCTTTCTGGCAGCAAGCCCTCCTCCTCACTACTGCAATTCTTCAGAGACCTCCTGGCCTGTGATTGGCTGTGGGTCCTCCCAACCTACCCCTCCTCCAAGCTCCCCGAGGTCTACTTAGGCTCACAGTTGGGCAGTTTTTCTTAAGTATATATTTTGGTGATTAGTTATTCCAGTCTTCAGAACATGATTGTAAACTCCTTAGTTAGACACTTTGCTCACGTGCTTTATACTAGAATGAGCTTTTATATCTACAGTTCGTTTTTTCAGCCCTTCTGATCTCTTACCAGGAAGCTTCACGTGATACTTTTCATGACTAGTGAAGGGTTTTCAGTTTGAACTGCCTGCTTCTGTACATGACAAGAAGAAGCCAGGGCTGTTGGCAGATGCCGGTATTGTGGAGGGTTCAGATCCTTAGATAAGACCTCTCTTGGGGAGGGGGCAGAGAAAAAGGTAGGGAATTGATCCTCTCCAGTGTAGTGACAGGATGCCATCCTTAGGAAGTAGACCCCTCCTAGGTAGAAGTAGCGCTGAGGAACACCCCCGCCCAGGGTTAGCCAGCCTTCGACAACTCAGTCTTTACCTTTCCAGATACACTGTGCCAGATGACAGTTTGATAAATACTCCACCAAACTGGAAGGTGTGGGGGAACAGCAGGAAAGACAGCAGCCTGCCCCTTTGGTTCACTTTGTAACAAAAAAGCTACAGTCCACTAGGAGGTTTTGGCGTTCAACTGCTATCTCCCAGCTGGAGAGGCAGAATGGCCCACAGACCTCTGCATCATTCGGTTGGCCATATCCTAGATTCTGACTCAGATGGAATGACCTGGAACTGGTGCAGATAGTGAACACAGTTGACAGGATGGACAAGCGTGTGAGGAACCTGAAACACAGAAGTTAACGAAGCGCTTAGGAACTCCTTTCAAGTTGAGATTAGACTTTCTTATCAATATTCCAAACGCATCATTATATAGTCTGTGGTCAATGTGTAGTTTTATGGTTGCCTTGGTTTTGTAGTGGTTCAGTTTCTCCAAATAACGGAGTAAAATGTGCCGAGTTTCCACCAGCAGTACCAAATTGCCCCTAACCTGTTCGCTAGAACCTGTGGTGTGAAGCTTACTGTCTCTTCATTCTCACTGTATCTGTAGGACATAAAGAGCGCCGTCTGCCAGTGTTGACGAGGTCAGGGAAGAGAACATTGGGTATCACTGGGAGAGGAAAGGTCAGAAAGGTCACCTGGAATCAGGGTCTGTCTTGTTCATCCTCAGATAATAGAAATGAATATTTAAACACATTCTAGGGTTTATATTAAGCCGATTTCATTTTCTCAATAATTTCACTGAACGGATGAGGAAATCAATGCACAGCAGAGTTTAGAAACGGAGCATGTCATTGGCACACATCAGCCTTTCCCATCTGGCTTCGGTGTAACCTGTTCTACATCCATAAGCTGGCGTTCATACTTACTGCAGGAAGCATTTATGTGTCCCTTGTGCATGTTAAATTCTATAGACTAGAGAAGGAAAAGACTGCCCATCCTGCAGCAGAACCCCTAACTCATATCTAATTTTTCATCTAGCAATTGATTTGATAAACAACTTGCTGCAGGTGAAGATGAGGAAGCGCTTCAGCGTTGACAAATCTCTTAGTCATCCTTGGCTACAGGTAAAGGAAAAAGACTCTGCATCTTAGCCTCTTACGAGTTTGCCTCCGCTAGCGAAACCACTCAAAGAGCAACAGAGCCAGCGGATTCCTTGAGATAAAGCCCACTTTAGTCACTCTCTGTGCTGTGGCTCGGGCCTCTGGAAGTTGTGCAGGCTGTCATCCAAGTCTGGGCATCGGCAGTGAAATACCCATCACTGAAACAGGGAGTCTTGTAAGGACTTGGCTACTCATGCCTTGTCCTTTTTGTTTTTAAGGTTAACATGGCACACTATTCAATATATTTTTATTTTAAACACCCACTGAAAAGGTCTGTGTTTGCCTTGATTTCTCCATGAGTCATTTCAGAGATTTGTCTCAAAACAAAAAATCCACCCTTGAGAGTAAGCAGAGAAGCTATACAGCTATCTTGTAGGAAACAGGAGTAAAATTAACACTCAACAGATGCACCTGTGGCCTTGATTAGTAAGTTAATAGATTCGAGCACTTCCCCTTGTTTGGGGCAGTAAGATGCGTGCCTCTAGCAGTAGAGAACAAATGTCTTCATGATCACTGTTAGCTAACTCAAAAGCCCGGGAGAATTTTCCAGAAACTAGTTTCTTTCCTTTATAGAGACGTTCGATTTTAAGATTTATGTTTAACATTGTTCTTGTAAAATACACTCAGAGTTTAGAAACAGGAGTTGTCAATTGTGACACTTGGGTTGTAAACAAAACAAGGTCTCTAGGCATTTTGTCTGTCTCAGGGTTCATAATTATTTTCTTTTCCTAGGATTATCAGACTTGGCTTGACCTCAGAGAATTTGAGACTCGCATTGGAGAACGTTACATTACACACGAAAGTGATGACGCTCGCTGGGAAATACACGCATACACACACAACCTCGAATACCCAAAGCATTTCATTATGGCCCCCAATCCAGATGATATGGAAGAGGATCCTTAATTATCAGTGAGCTAACTTCAGTAAGGAAGGATTTCATTTCGTGAACAGATACTCTGCTGCATAACTGTCACTCTCTGCAGGCTGTCATTGCAGGGAGGGCAGAGTCATGAGGAAATAGAATTTGGTGGTACCAATACTGTAGCTCAGAACAAGTAGGTACATGAAGGGAAACTGAGTAATACAATCACATAATGAAATCAGAATGAAACTTGTTATAAATTTTTATAGCATAAGCAATAACTGGTTCTGTAATTTTTCTTAAGCCTTCACATTAGCGCAATGTGAATTAGCACTTAATTTATCTCCTTTGCTGTTATTACATCGTTTGTTTTAAAGGCCTATGACTGTCTAGTTGTTGCTTATAAAGTTGATTACTCAACAGGTTTGCAGTTAAGCAGTAACTATGAGGCTAACAATTATGGTTTTCTGTAAGGACTTTTAATATTTGACTGCTGTTAGAGGTATTGATTCTTCCTGGATCCCTAAAATGGAACACTGTACTGCTAACCTTTGGGAGGTAGGGGCTGCATCTTTAAATATGGTCTGTTTGATATGAAAATTGTCACCTAATCTGAAGCATTTCAAGTCTCCAGATACTAAAAGATCAGCACACTCCACTGGTTGAGCATCCCTGATTTATATCAGAAATCTCCAAAGTCTAGAAACTCTGGAGTTCAAGGGCACTTTCAGACTTTCATATTAGTGATGTTCCAGTCTGTGCTTTGTCCAAAGAAATGGGTCCAGGACCATCCCCGTAGGAAACAGAATAGCTGTGTATTTCGAATTCTGGCCTCACTGTCTCCGGGAATAGGTTTGCTGTTGTTCCTTTTCTGGGCTAAGAGAAAGACTGGAGTCTTAGCTTCTTATTTTTTAGATATGTTGGGCTGGGCAGGAGACAGTTTGTCCAAGCATTTAGTTTCTCAGGCTATAGAATGGAAAGCATAAACTGCTGCCTCTGCTGTCCTGGGCGTGGCCATGAGGGTGGGCGTGGCCATGAGGGTGGACATGTGTGGCTGTCAATGACAGTCCCCAGAATGTCAGTGTTGTCAGTTACCACCGAGTCAGAAGTAGCCAGAAGTAGTGCAGGAGAACCGGGAATGCCTTCGCAGATGAGGAAGCAGCTGCAGGGATCTACAGGAAATTAACAGCCTAGAAGAAACAGAAACATTACAGGCTGCCTCTGTGTTGTAAGTCTTGATGCTTTAAACTATCTTCACAGTACCCACGTGACTACACACATTCAAGGAAGTTGGGGCACAAGGTTAGCTGCTAAAGTTCAGAGTTTGAATATGAATTTGAACCCGTGCCTATGGCCCAAATCCCTTTTGCCTGTCCCAGCCATTGATGTACTGTACATCTGGGAGTGTTTCCAGGAGACCTGGAATTGTTCTCATACAGCAGTTGTGAAGAGTAATTTGAAGAAGCTTCTATGAATGGATTTTTCCCTGTGATAGGCAATGGCTCCCCTGTTTCTGCAAGGTCGGCTTGACCATCATGTACAAGAAGAGTGACTTTCGTTTGCTGTACTGCTATAATCGGGCTTTTCAAGCCATGAAATTAATTGCACTCTGTTTGTGTTGAAGGCCTGTGCTGTCTAAGGAGAAAGAGGCTGTCCAGGCACTGTCTGGTGGTCTGGCGTTGAATAAGTACTCCACTGTTTAACCTGCGTAACCTTTGTCTTTGTCTTAAAGCCAAGTTGTGTTTGCATAAAAAGTAATTGTTTCTTAGAAACGTGATAATTTTCCAAGTAGAGTATAATGACACTGTTTAGTACATTTTATATTTTTTGTTACATTCCACTTTTTGTAAATATTTTCAAAACTTGATAATAAAATGTATTTCTATATCAGCATACTTTCCTCTGTGAAAACCTTAGCCAGTGTCTAGTACAAGTTTCCCCAGAGAGTGGTATTTGGTTGTAATATTCTCCCTGGGCCTAGGTAATAGAACAGTTTTGTAAATAGCGCTAATGTTACATGAGCACTGATTGTATTCACCTACTTCCCACAAAGAAAGCCTTTCAAAAAGTCATCTCAATTGTATACTACATTTGAGGTAATTATCTAGAGTTCATTTATTGGAATGCAAGTGTGAAGAATAATGATAATTAAATTTTTCAGTAAGTACTCCAGATATTCAACTATTGCCAACTACCAGAAGACTTACAAAAACTAAGTCTCTGGTATAAAAATAAATTTCTAGAATTTTATGAGATAGAATAGAGGTGAGAGGGCTGGAGAGATGGCTCAGCGGTTAAGTACACTGACTGCTCTTCCAGAGGACCTGAAATCAGTTCCCAGCAGCCACATGGTGGCTCACAACCACCTGCAATGAGATCTGGCGCCCTCTTCTGGCGTGCAGGGACATATGCAGGCAGAACACTGTATACATTTTTTTTTTTTAATAAAAGGATAGAGACGAGATAGAAGGCACTACAGACTCTTCCCTCTTAGTTATCAAAACTAAAAACAATTATGTATTTGGGAGGAGCCATCTGTGGGTATTTTCATGTTCCTAGTCCTTGGAAACGAAACAGTGGCTGTAAGAATGGAGTCAAATAGAGCAAAGCATTAGGAAAGGCCTGAGGCTGCACAGCATCTTAAAAACTCAGCCACCAGGGCTGGGGAGAAGGCTGGGAAGGTGAATACCTGCTGCACAAACAGGGCTCAGACTGGATTCCAGCACACACATACACCAGCATCGTAGCGTGCCTGTAACCCCAGGAAGACACTGCCAGGCAAGGCCAGCCACAGGAAGTCTTTGGCCAAATGAGGGAGCTATGAGTTCAGAGAGATGCTGTCTCAGAAACTGAGGAGGGAAGCAGTGGAAGAGACATCAACGTGTGCATTCATGCCTACAGTGGGATCGCAGGGTGCCTACTAACTAGGTGCTGGGGCCGGAATGTGCATGTCAATTTATGTTAATGTCTAAATATATGTTGGACCAAAATGATGGCAACTTATATCAGAACTAAAATTTTACATTTATCTGAAAATCCAGCAGAATGGACTGAACGTGGGAAATTACTCCTGGATAGTGTAGCTTGATCTTAACTCTAACTTTAGTACAAGTCAGGGTTACCGTGGGTTGTTTTTGTTTGTTTGTTTGTTTTAACTATGACTTTTAGTTCTTGTTTAAGATTATATATAGTGTCCGTCTTTACTTAAATCCACAGAAGCATGTGTAAACCTGACTCCTGCATCGAGACTGGGGAATTAGCGGCTGACTCCTTCCCAGCTGTTTGGTTCTTTATCTTTTCTCTGCATGTGCACACCACAAAACAGAAACCTCAAAGTCATACTAGCATATTCATTTAATTACCTCCTTCAGCAGAACCAGGGTCATAGCTGTAGACACTCACGTATGACTGCCTCTATTTACTAAACCTTAGAGATCCCTCTGTCAGACTATATGGCTTTTCCCTGGAAATACCCACTTACCTTATTTCCGGTTTCTAACAAACCAACCAGTGCTCATAAGTGATTTTAAAAAGTAAATAGAAATGGAACAACTAGCTTGATTAAAGCAAGCTTGATGTCACAATAAACTTCTCTAAGTTAAAAATTATTATACCAAGAGTTAGTTATAACCTTAAACAGTCAACCATTCTGATTGTATCTATATAAAAGGCTATTTTTATTGATTGCAAAGAGATAGTTTGAACACTGATATTACCTTCGATATACAAAATGAGTTTCTTTTGATTTTCAAAGCACACTGAGGTATTAAAAATCCAAGCTGAAACATCACTGCCAAACAAGTTCATCAAAGCCAGCTACAGATGATGCAGGGGATTTTGACCGACAGGTATTTCTTTCTTGACTTGCAGCTTGAAGTCTCTGATGAGGTAGTAAGGCAAAGAAGTTGAATCTTTCTCCCATCCTCTGAGGATTCATTAACATATCATACCCCCGAAGTAACTGCTGCTTTGAGGATGGCTCGTCTGCTTTATCTAAAAGAACCTGGAAAGGGAAAAGGTCTTAAGTCACTGGAAGAAAGACTTTCGGTAGCATTAACATGGCTTTAGTGATCCAGGACCCCAAATGTGGCCACACGGTCCTTATGACTCTGGCTTGATGTGACACAAATGAATGTATCTGCCATCTTAGCATATATCCAGGTGGTCTGCTCTGTAAGTGTCCTTGGAAGAGGAGTCATAAAATTATGAAATTCATGCCCATGAACATGGTTTTCTTGGGATGCTCAACCTCACGGAGAAGTACAGCAAGCTGTGCCGCATCCCATCTCTCACTCTGCAAAGACTGTACCAGGTCCTGCTCACCACAACAGCATTAGGCCAGTAGATGTTACTTTAAATGTTTAGATGATGATACATAATGCTAGTGAGAGAAACCATTACCTTCAGCCGGACATCAATGCCCATGTTTTTTAAAAATGTCCGTTGCTCTACTGGACCCAGAGAGGCTACTTTTCCTTGTACCATTCTGCGCAGGTAACTGAAGTCCACATCAGCCGTCAGGTCTGCTGTTCCAGGAGCAGTTAAGACATCATGTAGCTGGTGTCCACAGAACCCCTTGAATGTAAAGAATAATTTTAACTGTTTTATTTAATGTTACTGAGACTAAAGAAAGGATAGTATAATACATTGTTTTTACATTGTCAATGTTAAAAAGAAAAGTGTGGCCTGAATCTGTGGTTTAAACTCTAGGCAATGACATCCTTTCCCTGAATAAGATGATACATGGAAAACCCAATAGAAAATACAAAGTTAGAGTGCCTGATGATGTCACCTTTAACTTAAAGCTACTTGACATTCCCATTAATGCTGTGGTGAGTTCTGGTTATCAGAACCTAGGTAGGAGTTTACAAAACTTACCTGTCAATCACAGTCTCAACCACAACCACCTAAGAATATGGGAGTATGCTCCATCCAGGCCTACTCGACTATAATCCCAGAGGAAGGCTAGAGATCATCATTTTTAACATGTTCTCCCAGCTCAGTATTCTTAACAATAATGAAGTAAGAAATGAAGAACTAGGAAGAAGATCTAGAGAATGAGAATAGCCTTTAGTTATATTTCTACTGAAGAATATTCAACATATTTAAACATGTTGTAACATTTAAAGAGCATTTAGAAAGAATGTTTAGGAGTAAAAGAAAATACCTGGAAAGAAAAAGATGCTAAAATCGTTTGATTGCAATGGCTAGATCAGAGGTGCAAAGTAACTTTTACTGGCTAGCTTGCTTTTTTTTTTTTTTTAAATGAAGGCAGGGATGAAATATTAATATGAAGAAAATCTTTCCCACAATTTGTATTATTCTAGTATTTCCTAGGCTCTATGCATATCTAGGCTCTGTACTAGGGAAGGATGACTATAAGATTCAGAATTACGGGTAATTATAATAATTAACATTGATTCTAAAATGAATACAATGAAGTTAGACACCCCAAAAACCAAGCTAAGTCAACACTTCAGTGAACTTGAGATCTAGCAGTGACATCTGATAAAGCCTGTGTGATACTTACTCTGAAGGTGTCTGTCTTGGTTCCATCATGGCCGTAATCTGCGATCAGGGCAGCGCCTCCAGTTAATGCAATGCGTTGAGAGAGCTCCTGTATAATAATCCCAGCATCGGGACTCACTTCCACGTGGTCCCTTTTTTCATCATGCTAGTTAAGGAATCACAACGTATTACTTGAAAGAAGTTTTCCTTAGAGTTTTTTATATTTCTACAAGTTGAACATTTCTTACTTATAATGAATTCACTGTGAATGTGTCTAGACAGTGTTTCATAAGACATCCCTTTCATTATACAGAGCATGGTTCTTTCATGCTAGACATTAAGCTGTAGACATTTCATTATTTTATATATATATATATATATAAATATATATATATTTTTTTTTTTTTTTTTTTGAAGAAGGCATGTGTACTCTGAATTTCCCACATGGTAAAAGAAAGTGCAATATCATTTTATTATAAAAGCACTTTTCTATATGAATACATGAAAACAGTTCATTGGGTTGTGTGCATGAGGAAATGCCACCTAACATTAGCAGGGATCAAAAGATCCCATCAGAAGTACCATTTATAAGAATCTCATTAAATCAGACTCAGCGGCATTCTGCATCTGCGAGCATCAGCTTATGAATTAGTGACAACCTTGTGATATTTTGTTATCATCTTCACTATGAAAACCCACCATCCTTTACTCCCTCCTGACACCATGAAAACAGTAAAGACCTACAGTGATGTCTCTGTCTATGATGGGGCAGGCACAGGAGATGTCACGCCAGACTTAGAATAGGGTCAGAACTCATCAATCCGTACTGCACAAGGGCAGACAAGATATTTGTGTTCTGATAAAACATACTCTGGGTCTATAGTGGGATAATAAATGATATCTAATGATATTAGATAAACCAGGTAGCTACGAAAATCACAAAGCCAGCCTCTTTGGACATCTGCCAGCAAGCCTCAGGTAACCCTGCCGATACCCATACCACCTCAGATTGATCTTTACAAGAGAGAGGTGGCCCCATTCAAATGAAAGGAGACCACAACTCTCTCTTGAGTGAATGCTAGTCATGTCAGAAACTGCGAGACTACTTCCAGGGACAGGGTGACTTCAGGGTGGAGGTGGCACATCTGTAACCTTACAAATATGTCTGTCATTCAGGCAGAATTATATAAACTATGAACAACTTCTCACAAGTCTGATGTTATAATTTACACTTTGTGGGGAAAGTATGTTTTTTAAAAACTTGTTTTTAAAACTGAAAACTTTAGGAAATTCTTAAGAGCTAGAAAGTAAAACTTTTTTCTGAGATAAAGAGGAAATAAAAAGGCATTGTGAAGCTCAGTCCTTGAGAACAATGTGCTGTTCAGGGACCTTTAAACAAAGCCCTGAGGTAAGTTAAGAACACTGGATGATCTTCCAGAGAACCTTGGTTTGATTCCAGCACCCACATGACAGCCAACTACCATCTATAATTCTACTTCCGGGGAACCAACACCTCTCAGTCATGCAAGAGAAACACCAATAAAATAAAAAATATGTTTTAAAAGTTAAGCACAGTCCAAAGATAGAAAGCTCTGGGGACCATTCCTTAAGGACAGCAGAAGGCAGCAGCTAATCTGTCCACAGCTCACTCTTGCCCAGTAATGACCTAATGAGAACATACGGAGCAGCACATGAAGCTCAGTAAAGCAGCTGTTAGTACCACCCTGCCTTCAGATGGGGAATCTTCCCTATAAAATAGATCACATGGCATCATTTGTCATCAGAGGCACTTGGCTGAGTATGTGCTCCGTCCTCCTCCATAGCAGTAAGAAGACACAGGGAGACAACTTTAGCCCATCCTGATTCCGTGTCTGGACTGCCCCGGTGACTGACTACAAAGCCCATCCCGTGTCGCCGGCACTCCCACTGGGAAGAAGCTAAAATGACAACTAGGAAAACGGGCTGGACTACTCTGCAGCAACGACAGGAAACTCAAAGTCATACTTGTATGAAGGCTTCTGCTGGTGTTGCGCAAGGTGCCAGGACGAACCTCAGTTTATCAGAAACTTGTGGGTCAATGTCAACAAGCACTTCTCTCCATCCTTGTGGTGTTTTCTAAACAAGACACATGAAACCAAGTATTTGCAAGCTCTTAAAACGTGATGTTGTAAAGAAGCCCTAACAAACAGAGCTGTAGACAAGAGCAAGCAGCGCTGGGCTGCACAGGAAGACAGACCCAGCGTGAGCAAGCAAGCGATCTGTGACATATGGCCACGAGCGATCTGTGACTATGACCACATTACATGAGGCTTATAGCCTTAGAAGCCCATAGGTAGAGCTGGAATTCTTGTCCAAATAAATTCTCAGTGGCATAGCCCATTCGCCATCGTATGCTCTTTTATATCTTCATCCCCAAACTAAGAATGTACAGTAATTTTCCCAGCAGGATAAAGATTCTGGGTGGTATTTCACTGTTGGTTCTCAAGCATTCATATTCATGAGACTCCCACATGGTACAAACTTGAGCAAGCAGTGGATAAGTATTATCAGTTCACAGCTTTGGTTTGTCATAAACATGACTTTCCCATCAATACCTGAAATTTATGCACAGGAAGAACATCAAAAAACTCATGTGCAAGATAAAAGCTGTACCCTATTTAAAAATACAAGAAAAAAATTAGTGATTCGGCATCTCAAAACAATGCTATTAACCATCAAAAAGAAAGTGCCCGGTTCTTCAGCCCTGGAACATAGGAGGCTTCCATACTATCCTCTATGACAGTGGTTCTCAACCTTCCTAACGCTGACCCTTTAATATAGTTCCTCATGGTGTGCTGACCCCCAACCATAAAATTATTTTCTTTGCTAGTAATTTTGCTACTGTCCTGAATTGTAATGTAAATATGTGATATGCAGAATATCTGATATACAACCTCTGTGAAAGAGTTATTCAACCCTAAGGAGTCACGACCCAGAAGTTGAGAATCACAGCTCTATGGGACATTCACTATAAACAGCATATAAAGGAACAATTACTCCTCAGTTTCCACATAATAACCTGAGAACTGAAATGCCCCATCATCAGCCAACTCTTTTCTCCATCACTAAGTTCCTAAAAACAATGTCACTCAACTGTGGTAGCTAGAAAGGAATGTGAACTCCATATAGTATCTAGAAAGCTGAGGCCAGAAACAGTTTTTGCTGTCTTGTTGGAGATATTTATCTCTAGACTAGTACAGGGTGTTTTACCCCCACACCTTGCTTGCCTTTGGGCAAGTGAAAATTTCTCAAGAGATTAATGACTAAATCCATCTAACTTTCTTCAGCCCGTGCTGCCTTGGGCCATTTCTTCATCAGTACTATCCTAGCTAAAGGGCAATACTACAAAGTATAGAGATTTGCAGTTTGGATTTTTGTTTGGTTTGCTTCCTATAAAACGGTATAAAATACACCTTGATGTTCAGCAATGCATTATAATGTTCTTTGCTAAGAAAGGGAAAGTCACCTATTCACTTCCAGTGAGGGACTTGGAAGCAATAACTGTTAGACTGCAGTAAAAACTGTCAACTGTCACTGCTGTGAGCTGTCCTGAGCAACATTCTGCCTTTAGTCAAAGTAAAGTTATACCTTTAGGAACATCCTTCAGATCTCGGTACCAGGAGACTGGAATCCCAGACTTAGTAACACCTTTCATGTACACCAGGGATTCAGCATCTCTCTCCAAAAGGAGCTTCTGCTCAGTCAGTGTCAGTGCTTGAATCTCACTTAATTTTTGGCTCACTTCTACTAGGTGGATTGAAATGTCACAGTTTTTTAGCACGGAACCAAGCTGACTGAACACCTAAAACAAACAAAAAAAGAACACTGTCTTAGTTACTGTGCAATTGCTGTGACAAGAGACAAGAGACTTAGAAAGTGTTAACTGGGGCCTTGATTACAGAGGCGAGTCCATGACCGTTATGGTGGGGATCATGGCAGCAGACAGGGAGACATCATGTCTTATCCACAGGTTGGAGGCAGAGAGTGAGATTGGGCCTGGTGTGGGCTTTGGAAACCTCAAACCCACCACAACTGACACATCTAAGGCCAACTCCTAATCTTCCAAAACAGTTCTAGCAACTAGTGACCAAGATTTCAAATATATGAGCCTTTGAGGGTTAAGGCCACATACTGGCAAACACAGTATGTCAAGTAGATGGGTTCCTGGCTGCTCACCACAATTTAGTCACATCACAAGTGTATTTGATTTGAGAGATTTAACCCTGCCCCAAGTCATTCTCAAGTAAAATATAAGAACCATACCTATTAGAGTTAATAAACACCATTTATATACAAAAACTGTATAACATGGCTTCCTGATAATAATTTACTATTACAAATGAAAAAAATCTGACCCATTCCTCCCTTAATCCCAGGCCATCAGGGAAGACTCCTGCGAACTGGTATCGTCCATTAACACCCCAATTTGTAGGGCCCTGAAATCTACAAGACCCATCTCCCAAACCACCCACTAATGTGTCCTTAATGGCTCTCTGAGACATAGACGTCACCAGGCCCTATTGGATCAAAAGCTCCTATTGGAATGAGAGCAGATCCCTGAGACAGAAACAGCCAGCTCCAAGTGGACCAAGAACATAATTCTGTGACACAGAATAAGCCAACTTCGAGTGGACTAAGCTCAGATTAGAGCAAGAGAGGCTTCCCGAGACACACAGCCAGAGACTGACAAAGATCAGCTCCTTGAGATGCAGACAAACCCTGTACTGCTTAGTACTGGCATAAAAACAGACTTGTGGATCAATGGAACCAAAATTGAAGACCCTGACATTAATCCACACACCTATGAACACCTGATTTTTGACATAGAGGTCAAAAATATACAATGGAAAAGAGATAGTATCTTCAACAACTGGACGGTGGCATGTAGAAGAATGCAAATAGACCCATATCTATCACTCTGCACAAAACTCAATTCAAGACCTCAAGATAAACCCAGTTACACTGAACCTAATAAAAAAGAAAGTGGGAAACAGCCTTGACTACACTGGCACAGGAGACCACTTCCTAACTATAACACCAGTAGCACAGACACTAAGAGCAACAATTAATAAATGTGATCTCCTGAAACTGAGAAGCTTCTGTAAGGCAAAGGACACAGTCAATAAGACAAAACGACAGCCTACAGAATGGGAAAAGATCTTCACAAACTCTACATCTGACAGAGGACTGGTCTCTAAAATCATAAAGAACTCAAGAAACTAGGTCAAAAACCAAATAATCCAATTACAAAATGGGGTAGATAGCTAAGTAGGGATTTCTCAACAGAAGAATCTCAAATGGCTGAAAGACACGTAAAGAATTGCTCTCAACATCCTTCAGAACAACTCTAGATACTACCTTATACCTGTCAGAATGGCTAAGATTAAAAAAAACCAAAAACCAACAACACAGATGACAGCCTATGCTAGAAGGGATGTGCAGTAAGGGGAATACTCCTCCATTGCTGGTGGGAGTGTAAACTTGTACAGCCACTTTGGAAATCAGAAAACTGGCGGTTTTCTCAGAAAACTAGAAACCAATCCACCTAATCATCCATTCTTGGGCATATATCCAAAGGATACACATTCTTACCCCAAGGGCATCAGTTCAACTATGTTCATAGCAGCATTATTCATAATAGGCAGAACCTGGAAACAACCTAGATGCCCCTCAGCTGAAGAATGGATTTTAAAAATATGGTACATTTACACAATGAAGTACTCAGCAGAAACGAAAACTTAAAAAAAAAAGTACAGTTAAACGGATGGATCTAGAAAATACCCTGAGTCGGCTAACACAGACCCAGAAAGATAAGCATGGTATGTACTCGCTCGTAAGTGGATTTTATATGTAAAGCAAAGGATAACAAGAGCACAGTCCACAACCACTGAGCATCTAGGTAACAGGAGAAACTTAAGAGAAACATCCATGGATCTCCCTGGGAAGGGGACATAGAAAAGATCTCTTGAGTAAGTTGGGTCCACAGGGGGTAGGGGCCAAGGGGAGGGGGGAGGAGAACATGAGGGAAAGGGGTGGCTGAGGTGGGGGAGGGACAGAGAGGAAGAATAACAAAATAGACACCTTGATAGAGGGAACCATTGTGGGGTTAGAGAGAAACCGGGTGCTAGGGAAACACCCAAGAACCCACAAAGAGGACCCCGGCTAAGACTCCGGTGTCTAAACTGGCCTTCCCCTATAATCAAATGGATGGCCACCATAATTGTCATTATAGAACCTTCATCCAGCAACTGATGGAAGCAGATGCAGAGATCCACAGCTAAGCACTAGGTGGAGCTCCCAGCCCAGCTGAAGAGAGGGGAGAAAGACTATATGAGCAAAGGGGCCAATGTCATGATGAGGAAACACAGAGACAGCTGACTCAAGCAATTGGGAGCTCACAGACTATGAAATGACAGCTGGGAACTAAACCCAAAGAACGTGGATGACAGTGGAATGGCGTGGTCAGTTTGTGGGGCCTCTGTCAGTGGGACCAGAACTTATTCCTAGTGCATGAACTGGCTTCTGGGAGCCCATTCCCTACAGAGGAACACCTTGCTCAGCCTTAGATACAGGAGGGAGAGGCTTGGTCCTACCTCAACTGGATGTGCCAGACAGCATTACCTCACCCTGGGAGTCCTTACCCTCTCTGAGGAATAGATGAGGTGATGGGGTGGGGAGGACTGGGAAGAGGGGAAGGAGAAAAAACAGTGGTGGGTATGTTTAAAAAATTCTTTTAATTAAAAAATTTAGCAGCCATACAACGTTTCAGATCAAAAAAATTTTAAATGTCTAAGGAAATAAAATGTCTGGGACATAATGAAACTGTATCCTTAGAACCAAATTAATTAGCACCAGTGACTTGACTAATCCTCAAACTAAAACATATTTTCAATTTTCCCTTTGCTACTCAACAGTTTTTTACTACTGTGAACATACAGGGGGGAAAATTACACATATTTTACCTATCTTTTAGCAACTCAATGGTGAAAACATAAATAAAATCACCCAAGGATTTTATATGTTTAGCCTGTATAATACTATTTTTTTTTTTAAGCTAGCAGACAATAATAAGTAACGAACATTACTCTGGCATTGTATTTTAGCTACAAATATAAGATTTGGGTATCAGGAATGAAAGCCCAGAAGATCAGTGAAATTTCCAAACTCGATCAAAAAGAGAAAGATTAACCTGCATGACTTTGATTACCTACCCTCAGAATATCTCCAGTGAGGGTGCCCCGACCTGGACCCAGTTCTACCAGCTGGAAAGCTGTACTTTTTCCAGAGGTCATCCATTCACTCACAAACCATATCCCTAGTAGCTGTGACAAGAAAAAATATTAAAGCATTATAACAGTAAGCGCTACATAAACACATATGCCAAAAAGCAAAACATTTACAAATAAGTCTATGTGTGCTATTAGACAGTCATAGATATTCACACACACAGGAACTTCACTGGGATTGCCACAGCATACATGGCACAGGAATCTTACTATAAGAGCAAATGTCATTAAGCACATCTCTATAAAAGGCCCCATGGCACAGATAAGCAGTCACTTTCAGGAAAGTACTAGTATTTGGGCACAGGAGCTACATCTATGCCATTTCTTCTTACTCTCATGATTTACATTATTACACTACCCTTGGCTGTAATTAATGTCTCTCAAACCTATATTCCACTTGTCTATGTACAACTTCCTATTTCTAAGTCATCAATGGCACTTTTAGGGAAAGAAATAAGCCATGATTCTGTTTCTGACAGGGAGACCCACTGTGAACAGTTAGGTCAGAGCTGGAAGTGCCAGAGATCACTGTGTTCTGTTTCCTCTCTCCTTTCCCATCTCATATTTGAAATGGTTTTCCTCAAACTTTTCTATCTTCCTTTGTTTTTCATATCTCCATTCCCTTCTTACATTAAGTCTGGGTTTTTCAAATGTCCTGTACACCATTCCCTCTAAAAACTTAAAATATATAATGAATAAATCTCTCTCTCTCCCACACACACACACATACACACATACACACACATACAACATTATTACAGGCTAAGCATAGCTTGGTCTGCTCTCAAGCATTTATGACATTCATTCCTTTTACAGTCCACACTTTGGGTATTACCTCCCCAAAGATTTGACTTATTTCGGGTGAAGTAATGAAGTCTCCTTTTTCTCCTAGCATATCACGATGCACATAATATCCCTGAGTAAAAAGAAGAAATGGAAAATATTAATTTTAAAAGAGGTTTTCAAAACTATGCCTCCAAAATGCTATGTAATGCATACAGTGATGTAACTATTTACAAAGGAAGCTCTCTCTTCTGAAATAACCAAGATAAAGACAGTCTTTACCTACATTTTACATGATAGTAGTCATTTTGCAAAACTCACTGAAAAACAATTATTCCTCAAGTAGAAGGTCTGGAGTCACATAAGGCTCATCTCCCTGCCCTCTCTCCAACTCTAATCAGCCCTGCAGCCTCTCTTCCCAAGTTAGCTTTGCCAGTTGGCGACACTAGTGTTTCTTAACCTTGGTGCAACTTACATAAAGTGTTCTGTATGAACACCGTGTGTGTGTATGTGTGTGTAAGAGACAGAAAGAGAGAAATCTATCCAGTTACATACCTGTGATGTATGACTTTTTATACCATTAATGAATCTCAATTTAAAAAGGTGGGTTTTTTTAAGCTGGCCTTGACAGTCTACTCCCCTGCCAAAGCAAATTTTAGTTGTTCCTGGCATCTTCACTGACTTCTCTAATACTTCCAATCCGAAACTAAATCCTGTGCTTTTTTTAATGTCTATCATTACTTTGATTAGAAGGTTTAATTATTTGGGGAGAAGACCATGTCTTACTATTTTCATATCCCAAGTTTGACCATAACGCTTAACTTTGAAGAAAGACTCACTGGCTCTCTATCAAAGCGTTCTTATAGCCAGGCAGGTGGAGATCACCTAGACTCCCATTTACTTAGGAAGGAAAACATAAAGATCCTGCAAATACAAGGCCAACCTCCTATGTGCAGAGTTCCCCTGCAGGGAAATACACAACCCAGTTAGAAAATAATCTTTTCTTTAACTCACGAAATTCCAACTACATCAGCGTAGAAATTCCTGATCTCTTTATTGGCACTGCCCCTCAACTAACGCAGCCAGATCAACTGATAGATTAAACTACATCCCAAGGACTTCGGAGATTGCTCATCGTCTGCCGGCTCTCAGGACCTTCCGGCTCCTCTAGGTACACACGCTTTGTGGGTCGCGCTCCCCAGTGCTTACCTTGGCTGGGTTGGTCAAAACCTCCTTCATATACTCGGCCACAGTGATGGGACCTGTAGACTTTATTTTATACATAAGATGCCGCAGCATCGGTGTCACCCGATTGCTTTCTGCCGGCTCTTTCCCAGAGCTGAAGCATTTCCCTCTCCAAATACAAGGAATGCCTGAAAAGCACGATTAAGCACCTTCATTAAAAAAATAAAAAAAAAAAAATTATTTACACGCGCAAGAGCTTGCAAGGCAGCCTTGCTCATCACTAACTCCGCCCGAGTGTCAGAACCCGAGGCATGAGCCCACTACTATCATCCGGCCAAGCCTCTCGTGGACCGGCTTCCAGCTCCAGCTCCAGCCCCAGCAAAAAACCAAGGAACCAAGGACCCGCGCCATGTGGTTTCCACGGAAACAGAATTCTACAGCAAGACCCTTACCCGCACGGGCCACTCCACCTCTCACTAAAGCATTCATCCCAACCACGTCTGGACTAAGCTCCACCCTAGGGGCGGAGATAAAGAGTATTTCCTGACACGCCCACTAAACGGAAGTGCGTCGCCGGAAAGAGGAAGTGGGTTGTGGGCTGCGCGCGTGCTCTGCCAGCAATGTCGGCGGACCAGGAACCTTTAGAGTTCCATGCCAAGCAGTTCTGGCGTCCCAAGGAGGTGACAGAAGATCCAGAGGAGGAAGACGAAGAGGATAGCGATGAAGCCAAGAATGGCTTCTCTCTGGAGGAGGTGTTACGCCTCGGAGGCACCAAGGTAACGGCCGCAGGCTCCGAGGAAGGGGATGCGCACGGCTGCAAGAGTGTGGGACCCGCGGCCTTGTTCTGAGCGCCTCACACGCTTTCAGCCGCTGTTCGGTGGAATAAAAATATTCGTATTGCATGTTTTCTCCTGGGTTTGTGCTTCTTTAAGATGTAAGCGCGCTTGTTATTAGCGTGGCGTAACCGTCACGCCCATCAGATCGGAGAAAACTCACTCACTGGTCCCTACTTCGTGGACGTTTTGAACGCTAGCGTGTGTCTAATCTGAATCTGCTGGGTTAAAAGGAAGGCACCTTATAGGTTTAATTGCAGTTGCTTAGAGGACCTGCAGGTTTACATTAGCCTTTTATGAAAGTGCCTATTCCTACCTACACTACCTCTTAAAGTGTTTATTTACTTATTTATTGTTGAGGAGGGCGCTGTATGTTTGTTGGTACACGTGTGGGAGTCAGAGGACAACTGTGTGAAGTCCCCACTACATGTGTCGGGGGATCGAACCCAGGTTGACAGGATTGCTTTGTAAGGACTTGACCCACTATGTCACCCCCTGTCCACTCCTCATATAAACTTTTCATCTTTGCCGACCTGATACATTATACATGAGTATATCATTTCAGTTTTCATTGGTTTTCTGTGGCTGTCAGCTTGAGCATCTTTCCATATCTTGGAGAAGGCTCTTTGAGAATCTTCTTTTCCCCATAGTGTACATATCCTTGGCACATTTTCTTATTGGATATCTGTGACTGTCCCAGGAAATAGTCTACTAATTCAAATGTGATGATTCTCAAAGTTAAAGCTCTTAATGAAGTTCTGGGTTTTATGTCTCTGCAGCAAGATTATCTTATGCTGGCTACTTTGGATGAGAATGAGGAAGTGGTGGATGGAGGCAAAAAAGGAACAGTTGATGACCTTCAACAAGGCGAATTGGAGGCATTTATCCAAAATCTTAATTTGGCCAAATATGCAAAGTGTTTGATTGAAGAGGATGAGCCAGATAAAAAGGAAAATGCTATCAAGAAAGAAGCAAAAATACTGAAGGTAGAAAACAGAAAACAAAAAGCAATAGAAAATAAAAACACATCGGAAAAGAAAGTGAAAAATAAGAATGTACCGGAACAGCCTTCTGATGGCAGTACCATCCCCAAAACAAAGAAAGATAAACAACCCAATACGTTTGAATTTCTTGAGAGACAAACATTGTTACTCAAGCCCGGAGGCAAGTGGTATGACATGGAGTACAGCAATGAGTATTCTTCAGAACCCCAGCCTCGGGATGTGGTGTCTCAATACAAAGCCCTGGCTCAGAAGCTTTATGAGCACGAAGTCAGCTTATTCAAGAGTAAGACAAATAATCAGAAGGGAGGGTCCTCCACCTGGATGAAGGCGATTGTATCATCGGGGACACTAGGGGACAGGATGGCAGCCATGATCCTTCTGATCCAGGATGATGCTGTTCACACGCTCCAGTTTGTAGAAACACTCTTGAGCCTTGTTAAGAAGCAGGGGAGCAAGCAGCAGTCCCTCATGGCTTTGGATACATTCAAGGAGTTACTCATTACAGACCTTCTGCCAGACAGTCGGAAGCTCCGAGTCTTCAGCCAGCATCCTTTTCACAAACTGGAAGAATTGGCCAGTGGCAACAAGGACTCAAGAGATAGAAGGCTCATCCTGTGGTATTATGAACATCAGCTGAAACACTTAGTAGCGGAATTTGTGCAGGTCCTAGAGACTCTAAGTCACGATTCCTTGGTCGCCACTAAAATCCGAGCCCTGGTAGCTGCTCACGAGCTTCTCTGCGATAAGCCTGAGGAGGAAAAGGCTCTTCTTATGCAGGTGATAAATAAGCTTGGAGATCCTCAGAACAGAATTGCCACAAAAGCCTCCCATCTTTTAGAGGTGTTACTTCGGAAGCATTCCAATATGAAGGGAGTCGTCTGTGGAGAAGTCGAAAGGTTACTCTTTCGCTCAAACATCAGCTCCAAAGCTCAGTACTATGCAATTTGCTTTTTAAACCAAATGGTCCTGTCCCATGAAGAAAGTGAGTTGGCTAACAAATTAATAACTATTTATTTTTGTTTCTTTCGGACTTGTATCAAGAAAAAAGACATTGAATCAAAAATGCTCAGCGCCATTTTAACAGGAGTGAACAGAGCATATCCTTATTCTCAGATAGGTGATGACAAAGTGAGGGAGCAGGTGGACACTTTATTCAAAGTGTTGCATGTTGTAAATTTTAATACTAGTGTTCAGGCTTTAATGCTACTTTTCCAAGTAATGAACTCTCAACAGACAATATCTGATCGATATTATACAGCATTGTACAGGTGAGTGCATAGTGTTTTAGTGTATGAATGTGGCGAAAACTTGGTGTGCTGTAGCACATGCAGTAGAGGGCAAAGGGAAGATTAAATGTGTATATATATGTGTGTGTGTTTGTGTACATATACGTGAGTGCATCTCACATGGGCACCCAGCAGCAACTGAGTATTCATGAGCTTTGAGGAAACAGCATCCTGATACCCCTGTTGCAGGAAATTACCTTTGCTTCATTTGTTTTAAGTCTTTTGGGACAGTAAGGAACTAGAACCAGGAGTGTAATTGCAATTCCCTCTCCCTCCTGTCCTTCATACATCTGTTGAGTAATACAGTGATTTTTTTGAGTGTTTCATCTGCTCGTGTTCCAGGTGTGTAGGATATGGCACTGTGAACAGAAGTCCCACCTTGGGAAGCCCTTACTATATGCATGCTGGAGAGTGGGTGTTACGGAGGTTCAGATTTCACGGGGGCGTTGTTTTGTTTTGTTATAATTTTTTAGCCTTTAAGATTTTGTTTGGTGAATCATACACCTGTCCTGTAATTCGTTGAGGCAAGTATTTCTAACTGTGTAAGCATTTTGAGATTACTTTTACATATGTCAGCAAACTGTTGAGAATTAATTCCCATTCCTCTTTTTTTCTTAATTTCTTTATTTATTAAGACAGGTTCTCACTGTGTAGCTTCGGAACTGGCAGAGTTCCTCCTGCCTCTGCCTCCTGGGTGCTAGGATTAAAGGCATATTATACCGCACCTGGCCTCTAATTTGTTTTTTATAGTTGCACATATGTATCTAACTTATGAAAGAAAACGGTAAAGTAGTGATGAATAGTTTAGACATAAGCCACATAACCAGGATTTAAATCTCAGCCTGTAGTTTGCCATGTAAGATTGGGCAAATTGTAAAATGCTATTGGTAACTTGATTCATTTTTTTAAATTCTGTTTCCTCTTATTAGTCAAATGCAGAGGTGTGCACCTGTCTCATGGTATTTTTCAGATTAGAAAGTGTTTCCAAAGTTAACAGCTAGTGAATGACAAACCGGAACCTTACAGAGGAAAGTTTTAGGGCTGTGAGATGGCTCAGGATAAAGGTACTTGCTAACATTCTGACAATTTGAGTTCAGTCCCGGGATCTACATGGGGGAAAGAGAGAGACAGCTCCCACGGCTTCTCCTCTGACTTCCACAGACAACAATAAAATTACTGTTTTTAAAACATTTTTTTAAAAGCAAAAAGCTTTATCTTAGATGGTTATGAAGGCTTGGTTCCTGATTGATTGGACCCATCATTTAGGAAGACAGAGTGGAAACCTGGGACAGAGCAAGCCCAATCCCATTGGACCTTGGGAGAAAAAGCAGGAAAGCATACACATAGGACTGAGGGAATGCCAGAAGAACCGATTTTAGATGCTGTGGGCATGCAGAGGACATTCTGGACAGCAGATGGTGTGTGTGGAAGGGATACTTTTTGTGATCCATTGAGTCACAGTCTCTTAAGACTCACGGTTCCTTTTTCTGCTCCTTGTAGGAGGTCTGCACTGTGGCGTATGGGGAGGCTACCTCAGGTCTTCTAGAGTCAGTCAACAAAGACAGAAACTCAGACTGTCTTATCTGCTGCTTTAGAGTCGGTTCTTACTGTTTGGTTACACCGCACTGTGTCACCCTGGCTAGCCTTGAATTTCCTATGGAAATCAGCCTGACTAGATCTCCATGAGAGCTGCCTGCTTCTGCCCTCCAAGAACTGATTAAAGGCAGACTGCATAGGTGTCAGGTTTTATTACTTGGCTTCTGTGTGACCTTTCAGGTAGAGCTCTGTGTATAGAAACTACAGTTAGGTTATTACGCTGCTGTTTTATAAAACGGAAGAGAGAAAAGTCACAGAACAAATGGCCCATCTCTGATGACTGCTTTCCTGTTGTGTTCCTTCTCTCGGGCCATTGAATGCATCTTATATGAGAAGGCAGAAATAGTCTCTTATTCTAACATATGCAGGAATTTACCCCCAGCTAAGATGAGATTGTTATAATTGGTTGTGGGATCTTTAAACTGACCGCTAAATGTGAGCATGAACCTATGAATGAACATTTGACCCTGGTTTCCTATTACAGAAAGATGTTGGATCCAGGGTTGATGACATGTTCGAAGCATGCGCTGTTTCTTAACCTTCTCTACAAATCTCTGAAAGCGGATGTGATGTTGCGCCGGGTGAAGGCTTTTGTGAAGAGGTTACTTCAGATTACTTACACACAGATGCCGCCATTCATCTGCGGAGCGCTTTATCTCGTGTCAGAGATCCTTAAAGCAAAGCCAGATTTAAGAGGCCAGCTGCATGATCATCCGGTATGGTTTTACTGCCTCCTGACTCCACATGTGGGGTGGTTTTTCTTTGTTTTACTGATGGTAACTTAGTTTCTCTGAAGCATGTTAGAGTGTAAATTCTAGAGACAGAGCTAGATTCACCATCTGGTGTACAGCTAGCGAGGTGGACAGGTTGCTTGACTCCTGTTACATAATAAACTGCATTGCAGTCATGTGAGGTAGTTGTGGGTGATCAGAGAACAAGTTTCCTCAGTTATGAAGTGGAAACAAATAGTAATAACACCTGCCCCTGTTACTTACAGCATAGCACATGTTTGAGGGCTCAGTTAGAAAATCTCTTGGTCCAGAACTGCTCTGTTATGTTTAGGAAGAAAGAATATAATCTTCCTTTTCATTGGGACCTTGATTTTACTTAATTGGTATTTTCATATTTTACAGAGTTAGGTAAGTGGGTCCAGGCTGTATTGCCTCCCGTTGATTCAGTCATTGGTCCATTTTCCTTAGGAATCTGATGAGGAAAACTTTGTTGACGTGGGAGATGACAGTGATGAAGAAAAGTTCACGGATGCAGATAAAGAAACAGCAGTAGACACAGTGAAGGAAGCTGGGGAGGAAGAGGAAGACCCTGTGACTTCCAGCAGTACAGAAGCCGAGAAACCAAAGACTGCTTCCTGGGTGCACTTTGACAACCTGAAGGGTAGGGGGCTTTGACTTGGTACTTGAACTTTGGGATTTTTGAGACGGGGTTTCTCTGTGTAACAACCCTGGCTGTCCTGAATCTCAATTTTTAGACCAGGCTGGCTTTGAACTCACAAAGATCCATCTGCCTCTGCCTCCAGAGTGCTGGGATTAAAGGTATGCACCACCACACCCAGCTCCATGCCCTGCTGGTCTTTGAACTTTTAAATGAAGGAATAAATTTCCTCTTTGATCTTTAGCAGAGTGCATGCATGACGATGCCAGAGGTGGAATCCTTAGCCTTTGTAGCAAGCACTGTACAACTGAACTACATATACAACTGAAGAATAAAATTTTAATCTTTATTAACAGACCTACATGTTTTAAATCTTGGAAATCAAAGCAGGTACCTTTTAGAGCTGTGGAAATTAGGTGAGAAAACGATGAAACGCTAGCTGCACTGTGAGTCATTTCTTTGGGTTCTAAATAGGAGTTTATACCCCATTGAGGCACCTTAGTTAAAGCGCATGCAGACTCTCATGTGGTTCACATGAAGTTTGATTTCTGAATGGAGTGTATTTCATTCTGTCTCTCTGAGCCTTCCCAGTCTTTACTGTTCTCACCCTTTGCAGTTTCTTAAAGCAAGGTTTTGTTTTTAATTTTTATTGTATGTGTCTGTGTCTATGCACACGTGCATGCCTGGTGACCAAGAAGTGAAAAGAGCATTAGATCCATCCCCTGGAACTGGAGTTATAGGCAGTGTGAGCCACCCTGTCAATTATGGGAATCAAACCCAGATCCTGTGGAAGTGCAGCCAGGGCTCTTAACTGCTGAGCCTCCTCTCTAGCTCCTTAAAGCAAGTTTTTAAGATAAAAGACTTTCTGGGAAATAGAACCTGTAAGTAGTTTCTACCTGTACACACGCCAGAGGAAGAGAAGTCTGTTAATAGAACATTAGAGCCAAGAGAAAGCTTGGGGATGCATTCTTTTTATCTGAGACCAAAATGAAAAGACACTAGTCTTGAACTAAGGAAGACAATGCCAGGCCCATTTGTTCAGATATCTTTTTGGATTCATGACTAAAGTAATCCAGTTTAAAATTTTCATTCCAGATAGACTAAAGAGAATGCTGGTAGTTGTCAGGAAGGTTCTTTAAAAAATTTAGCTATCCAGAACACAAACTGTCATCCTTTAGGAGGATGGCTAGCGTGTATTGGAGCTACACAGTAGTATATTTCAAAAACCTTGAATGTTAATTTCGGGGGCCAGCGAAGCAACTCACCAAGGAAAGAGAAAGACATTTGCTTCCAAGTCTCATGGCCCAAGTTCATTCCTTGGAACCCACATTTTGGACTAGAAGACCTGGCTCCTGAAAATTGTTTTCTGATCTCCTCACACAGCCTGTGGCACTTGCACACTCAAACCCACACACTTAATATGTAAAAGAGGAATTTTTAATCTCTCATTTCTGCAAACATGCAAATCTGTTCAAAGAAAAAAATCCTAAATGTAGTTTAATAGCAAGGATTTGAAAAACTACAGCTCCAAAATATGCTAGACTTATTCCTTTATGTTTTTATCATCCTATTATTTATGACTCGTTTTCTTGCACTTCTGGCTGCTTGAAAGAGTTATCATTCTGCAATATGTTGCTATTTTTTTTTCAGGAAAAAAATGTAAAGAGTAGACATCAAGATAAATTGTTCAAGGGACTTGGCATTTTTAATCTAGGATTGGATTATTGAAAGAACTACTAATGATTTTGAAGATTAGGTCTGTCAGTGAGAGCATTGGTTGTGGTGGTTTCAAGGGTCTTCTTCAGCTAGGAATAAAGCATTCCAAAAATCCTTTGTTCGTAGGTGGTAAGCAGCTAAAGACATATGATCCATTCAGTAGAAATCCTTTGTTCTGCGGAGCTGAAAATACAAGTCTTTGGGAGCTCAGAAAGGTAAAATAATCTCATCTACCTTTTAATTTGTTTGTGGCACATAATCTTGCTTTCACAGTTTATACCACGTTGAAACTTTTCTTACAAATGAAGTTAATACAAAATTACACATAGGCAAAATATAGTGTGGTGTGTGTATTTTACAGAAATGTTTGTGCCTGTAAATAGATCACCAAACCTGCTTACAAATGAGAATGTAAACTGTTGCATGTAACTCTCTGTAAGTGTGCTGCAGTTGTGTGGGAATAGAAATCTTTTACTATGTCATTGTAAATGAAGAAGTAAGTTTCTAATAGTCTTTCTGTGATCGAAGACAGTGAGTTTCTTCCTGTGCACTTAATTCTTGCAATGTGACCACAGACCTTACACCGCTCCTTTGCATCTGTAAAATCACAGCTATTGTCCTGGTGATACCAGGGTGTTGTTTTCTTTGTCACTATCTATAGCACAGGTGATACAAAAAGAAGGGTGAACTCTGGTGTGGTCCATGCATTCTACTTGGTCTTATAATAAAAACCAGGAACCAGATATTGGGGAAAAGCTGAAATATCAAAGAACAAAGGAACAAGCTGCAGCCACTTCTCACCCAGCCAATTTTTCAGGCCTGTCTTCCCAAATCCTCAGACTAAGTGCCTCTGCATCCTCAGCAGAAAGGGAATGGGGTTGCAGGTAAAGGGGGACTGAATGCCTGCCTCCTCACATCTTATTTCTTTCTCCGCCCAGCTATCTCGCTTCCTGGTTTAATTTTGCTAGTGCTAGGATTAAAGGACTATGTTTCCCAAGTACTAGGAGCAGAGGTTTGAGATCCCAAGTATTGGGATTAAAGGTGTGTGCCACCACAACCTGACTGTTTGGCCTTAAATTCACAGAAATCCAGATCACTGCCTCCTTAGTGCTAGGATTAAAGAAATCCCTCCCTGATTTCTGTGGCTGGCTCTGCTGTCTGATCTTCAGGCAAGCTATTAGATACACAATATATTACCACACTAGTGCCCTAATACAATTAAAGATGGTGACACCCAGCTGTGTTTGTAGCCATTAAATTCTGTTGCATTCTTCTTTGCTTGTACTGTAGTAAATAGGGGAAGGGAGGTATTGCTTTTATTATCTTGACCTTGAATACTTGCCAGTGTTCCCTGTGTATATGGCACCTACCCAGGGTACACACCCACTCCTGCTTTGCACCTAAGTGTGAAGGTCAAACTGTTTCAAACTAGAACTTGGTTAGCTGTTCCTCTCCCATGTAGCTGCTTTCTGACTGGCATGCTGGTTACTCAACACATTTGCTTGTCAGTTAAATAATAGATTCTTTTGCTTCAGGCAAAACCACTAATAGTGCTCATTGTCAAAAGGAAGAAGAAACAATGGGCTCCTGTAGGCAGTGCCGTGGGGTCAAACCTCTGCACCAAGTGTGCTGATAAGATTAGTGATCGAATCCGCATTTGCATTGCAGTTTGGACAAACTGCCCAACTCATCCTTGTGTTCTGTTCACCAAGCAGAAAAATATTAATTAACTGATATTTGAATAACGAGTTAATATTTCTTAATTTGTAATTTTTATTCTGAAAAATACTTATTTTTAATGAACATTTTTACATAAATATTTAGTGGGTATATTATTTATTTTATGCATGAGTATTTTGCGTGTGAATATATAAGTCTACCCATGTGTATCTGGCTCCCAAGAAGGCAAGAAGAGGGTGTCTGATCTCCTGGGAATGGTTATGAGCCACCATGTGGGTGCTAGGACCTGGTCCCAGAACTTTTGCATGTGCATCAGCTGCTCTAAACACTGAGCTGTTTCTTCAGCCACTGGATTTTTTAATTTAAATGAAATATAAGCAATTAAATTTTTCTGTTGTAATTTCTAATAAGTAAATATTGAAATAACCCTCTTAACTGGAAACTTTTAAAATATCAGATTCTTATACATGTGATTTGGAAACCAAAATGTTTGAGGATCACTTTTTTAGGTATTAGAACTTCAGGGTCTCTAGATTTTTCTCAAATAACCTGTAATTTTCCTAAAAATTGGTCTTAGAAATAATGACATTCCCGTTTGTCTTCTATAGCTGTCTGAGCATTTCCACCCTTCTGTGGCCCTTTTTGCAAAGACTATCCTTGAGGTGAGTCTAAAATACTCTTAAAAATATGTAAGTATTGTCGTTTTTGATCATCAGTGGAATCTGATACTTTCTGCCGTTGTTGAGGGCCAGTGACTTGTTTGATACAGAGAATAGTCCTCCTTGCTCTCAGATGACTAGAAATAGAGCATATCAAGAAACAGTCGCTGCTTATTACAAGCTGGCTTTTCTGGGGAAGGTTGCTCTCTCCTCTGATTCCTGGGATTACTTTTTCAGTGTTTGGTTCTCTTGTTTACATAGTCTCCATTATAAATACTACCTTATATAATTACCAGTGCATAATAGAGTGTGTATGTGTGTGTTTGGTGTGTGTGTGTTTACTTTGTTAGTATGGTGCACATGAGATGAATATTTGAAGGGTTAGTCATTGTTTATATATGCCTCAGCTGCAATGTAACAACTTACATTTTCCCTGGTTTTCACATTTGGGCAGATGGGTTATTATTTTATTAAGTTCATAAATCCTCCACCATTTCCCACCTTTCAGGGGAATTTTATTCAGTACTCAGGCGACCCACTGCAGGATTTCACACTCATGAGATTCTTGGATCGATTTGTATACCGAAATCCAAAGCTACACAAAGGCAAAGGTATGCTTCCAATTAGAACTTTTAGTTTTCATTACTGGGGTTTAGTGAGTGAATGAACATACAACTACATTAGACTGTCATAATTTACATTTCAGAAAACACCGACAGCGTGGTGATGCAGCCGAAAAGGAAACATTTTATACAGAGTGTCCGTAATCTTGCTGGTAAGCATGAAGACTGGGCATTGGAAACAAAAAGACAATGCAACACAAATTATATTCTTTGGCCCATTTTATCATAATAAAATTTTCAAGCATATTGAAAGTAAATAAAATTAAGAATCCTCTGGTAGCCATTCTTCAGCCTTAGCAGCTATACCGTTTTGCCTTGTTCATACAGTGTAGCTCCATCAGTAACACAACATGTATACTTCATATTGTGTGTAGTTCACACCATCTTAGACCCTTCAGTCAGAAATTTTAGTTCTATAGAAAAGTTAATATCCTCAGATTCTTTATTTGTCCATTTTCCTCTGTATTGAGTAAAATTATGGAAAGTTCTGTTGATGATTACTTCCTGTTTTTAAGATTACATACATTATTGTGTTTTTCTTCTGAGACAACCAGCTTATGTTATAGTCCTGCATGTGGACAGTAGAGGCAGGAGGATCCGGAGTTAGGGTTACTACACTGAGTTTGAAGCCAACCTGAGCGATAGACACCCTGTCTCACAACGAAACAGGAAGTAGGGTTAGGTAGTGGGACCTTCAGTGGTGAAGAGCCCTTTCTCTTGAAGCTTGCTTTCTGAGTTTCTGAGTGCAGTTGGGGAACAGTAAGAAAGCTTATTCCTCTGCTGTGCCTGTGTTCTGCCTGCTCTTCTCTGCAGACAGCTAGGAACCTGGGGTGTGGACACGTCTCCACACACTTGCAGGCATGTCTTTGCGCTGCTGGACCTCTTTCCACCATTGACTTGTTTTAAGATTTCAGAACTGCCAGTGAGTGACATAATCTGAGAGCTTGAGTGGCATGGGGAATGGACCTAACAAAATGTTTTGTTTCTACAGTGAATAGTAAAGAGTTCCTTGCGAAAGAAGAAAGCCAGATCCCAGTGGATGAAGTGTTTTTCTACAGGTAAGACACTTGGTACAGCATCCTTGGAGACTATTTAAATGTTTACATTTGATACAGTGCTTTATTGATATTGTTGGACTATTTGGAAAAGATCAGGTTATGTGTCCATTACTTTTTTGAAGGAATTTAAATTACTAATTTTTTTGCAGATCCTGCTTGCTCAGGCTGGCTGCCTGGCTGGCTACCTACTTCCTGACTCTGCCCTGCCTCCTCCCATCATTCTTTCTGCTTCAGGCTCTCTCGCCTAAGCTCTTCTTGTCCTGCTAACCGCCAGTCAATTTTTTTTTTATTTTTATTTTTTTATTAATAATGAGCACAATCCACAGCAGACTTTGTGAAATTTTAGGCTACTGTTTGTTTGGAAACTGTACATTTCTCAAACTGGCTTTCAACTGTGATCCTCCTGCCTCCACCTCTCAGACTTTGCGATTATAAGCATGTGCTACCATGCCTGAATCTTTCTTTTATTAAGTAATAATTTTTCAGAATGTTAATCTGTTTTGGTTTATTGTAGTAGTAACTCAAGAGTAATTTGTCTAGACCATGACCCTTCAAGGAAAACTAATAAAGTTTACTGTGAAGCTGTAGTAACCTCAAAAATAACTACTAGTGCTTTTAGTTTCTAATTGACTAGTTAATTAGATTTAATTTAAATTGCTTTAAAAAAAAGTTACAGTGAATAATTTTGTGGGTATGGTGGCATCTAGTAAGTGTTAAGTTTCACTGTGATTTTGAGTGAACTTATAAGTTGTTATGATTTAAGGTCATATAGAACTACTATAGTCTCGTGCTTAGATAGTGTTGAGGTTGAACCAGCCTTTTACTGTGTCTTTATTTTATTGTTTGTGGGCTGTGAGAGATCAAATTCAAGGCCTTGTTCATGCTAGGCAGCAGTTTACATACACCTTTAGCCCTCTATACCACATTAGGATGAGTTGAAGGACTAACTTGTAAGACACTGAAGTCTTGAAAGGTTCTTCTCCTTCATTAGAAGAGCATGGCGGCTTATGCTGTAATCCCAGCACTCAGGAGACAAAAGCATAAGGGTTGTATTACAAAGCCAGCCTGGCCTACACAGTGAGACCCTTTAAATTACTGTGCTTCCCATTTCAAAAACTTTATAGCTGCTTTGTTTAACTCAAAACACTTTTTTATTTTGAATACAAATTTTACCTATTTAGTATCTAATAACACTTTTAGAGTCTAATTTGTCTGCAGCCATAAATTATGCAAATACGTAATAAGCATTTTTCTGTAGGTATTATAAGAAAGTTGCTGTTGTTAAGGAGAAACAGAAGCCCAGTACGGATGAAGATAGTATAGAAGATGTTGATGATGAAGAATTTGAAAATATGATTGGTAATCTGTTTTGGTTGGCTAAATTTGTAAAATTGATACTATTAGAATGTAAACCGTTGGTGGTAAAAGTTAACTTAGTTTTAGGAGTCACTGATTTGCAGATTATAATGGAAGATTGAGAAATAGTTTATAGTAACTTGCCCGTGTTTGTTCTAGAAAATTATTAGCTTTGAACAATGTGCAAGAAAATTCTGTTTGCAAGAAGAGTGTTTTATTCCCAAGACACACTATGATGAGACAGACTATTATTCATATCTTCTAATTCTGCTAGTAGTGATGGTCTGCTGTGTGATCATCTTTATAATCCAGAGCTTGGAAGTTTGTGATTGAGATGTAATCAAATGAAACAATCCATGAAATGGAAGGCTTACTTTGCTGTCTCGTTCCGTCCTACACTTAGTAAAAAGTAAACACCAGTTTGTTCTTTTTCATTTTAGAGATTTCATTGAGCTCATAGGTCTGTATAAGACACACCTGGAGTAGTCCTAACTGCAACAATCGTCGGTTGTGACAGTCGACAGGGTATAATGTGTATCACTTGTCCTTGGCCATCTCTTACCCTTTGTATATTTTTCTTGGGCAGACACATTTGAAGATGATAACTGTTTCACTCCTGGAAAGGATGATATTGATTTTGCCAGGTACAACTCAGCTTTCTCTTTCCTGTTTTCCCAGTATTTCCCAAATTATTTTTCATCAGAACAGGACCATAGAAATTATATTATCCATAAGGAAAACATTCACCTGGGCTTGGGACTTTTATTTTGTACCTTAAAAATGCTTTTGAGCAGTTTGTAATTCTTTTATATAGTTTAACAGTATATCTTAGTCTCCTGAGCACACTTTAGAAAACATCGCCTGCCTTTCCAAGCTTTGGAGTTTGTGTTTTGTTTTATTTTTATTTTCCCAGCAATATGAAAAAAACAAAAGCAGCTAAGAAGAACCTGGAAGATTCAGAGAGTAGTGACGATGAGCTTGGTGACCTGGATGATGATGAAGTTTCTCTAGGAAGTATGAATGATAAAGACTTTGAAATTGATGAAGATGGAGGAACATTCATGGATGTATCAGATGATGAAGTTGAAGGTGTTCCAGGTACGTATTTAACAAATAAACCTCCAGATGTGGTAGTTCATGCCACAGAAGCAGGCAGATTTTGTGAGTTCCAGACCAGTCTGGTCTGCAGATCTAGTTCTAGAACATCCAAGGCTACACAAAGAAACCCTGTGTCAAAACAAAAACAAAACCCCCCCCCACAAATTACATAGCTTTCTTGCTATTTCCTGGACTAGTTTTGAAATACGGGTTTCTGTATCTAAGACATGTGTCAGTGTTAGATTTTAATCTGAGCAACAGCATCTCTCTGACAGTTTCAGTTGAGTTGTTCGGTTGCCGCTGTTTAACATTAGTGTCAGGGGCTGGTGGTGTGGCTCAGTAGTAGATGCTCCCTAGAGCTTCAGCACTACTGGAGAAGAGCTGTTTATCCCCAAATCGTCAGTAATCATGTAGTCCTATAGCACAGTGGAAGGGATGGATACAAACTGATGAGGGAGCAACTACAGTTGTGTTTGGACTGTATCTTGCCTGTGACCTTTCACTTACACCTGCTCTCCATCCTCCTTCATGCTATGGCTTCAGATGTCTGTTTATACAATGTTTAAATGTTTGGTCTAAACCATGTCCTCTCATTGACTGGAGTGTCCTGTATCCTCTGTGAACCTACATGGAAGAGACATACCAGGCCATACTATTGCACTAGCCTGCAGTACACATTGAGTTGGTACTTTACAGGCTTATTTTTAAAATGACTTAATAGTAAACTTCTTTGTGCAACAGAATTTGATGAAGTCAGCTCCAAAGCCAGTACTAAGAAAAGCAAGAGAAAGAGTGAAGATCATTTTGACTTTGCTGGGTCCTTTCAAGGTAAGAAAATGCATTTAATCTCTTCGGACCATATCAGCTACCATATGAAAAGTATTATCGGTTACTATTTTTGGAAATACATGCTTAAAAGTTGTTTTCTTAAAGTATCAGTCCTCAGGCACCTTTCACCATGTAGGCCAGGCTAACTGCTCCATAAGATCCTGGGCACCCACCTGTCTCTGTCACCATCAGAGACCACAGCCACTGCAGTAGGTTTTTACAAGGCTTCTGAACATCCAGATCCGGATCCTCACACTTGTAAGGCTTGTGTGCCAATTAAGCCATCTCCCCAGCCAAAAGAAGTGGAGAATGGGGCTTTTTAACCTGAAAGAAATATTTCTCAGCTGTTTTAGTTTTGCCCCGAGCTCCTTCCTCTCACGTGTATCTCTAGATGGTCTTTTCAGTCCTGTTCATAGAGCCACATTACACATTAGCTCTAACCACTTTCCACGTTAACTCTCTTGAAATGTTTATAGATTCAAAACTACAGGTGAGTTTTTAATAGACATTTTATTTTCGGTGATATAAACAAAAGTTTATTGATAACACAGTAAACATACTGCAGCAAGTTTTTTCAAGCCCCAAAAAATAAGACCTGAATTACAATTTATATTTTGCTTCACATATTATAAACTCCATCCATGTCAGCTGTGGAATTTTAATCCTAAGCAATACTGTTGGTTTCTTGTGAGGATGAATTCTGAACAGCAACCAAATCTGAAAAGTAAGCACACACTTTGAATAACCTACACACAATTTTTTTTTTTTTTTTTAAGGAGGAAAGAAGAAAAAGAAAAGTTTCGATGACTCCGGGCTGTTTGTCTCTGCTGAGGAGGTAACACTAAGCTAAAGTACTGACCCGCAGCTATTTACATTCTTTTCAAGTTTTCTGATTGACCTCCGTAATCCTTCCCTTTTTTTTTTTTTTTTTTTTTAAAGTTTGGCCATCTGTTGGATGAAAACATGGGATCCAAGTTTGATAATCTTGGCATGAACGCCTTTTCTAACAAAGATAATGCAAGTAAGTAAACTGTTTGTCTGTCTGTTTTAAAGCTTGCTTTATAAAGCTTGCTGGCCTCAGGTCTTAACCCTCCCAGGCGGTAGCAGTATAGTCTTGAATTTGTCAGACAAGTTTTTTAAAGTTATGCCCTTAAGTGGTAGAAAACTTACTTGCCACATAGCAAGACATTTGAACCACACAAATTACAGACTCAAACAATTTTTTTCTTGGAGAGTCAGTTTATTTTATTTTGACTTGGCTGAAGGTTTACTCTTCTGTGATTGAAGACCTTTTTAATTATGTCTGATGTTATTAGTTTCTATTCTGTTATTTGTAAAATACCATATTAGCAAATAAGAAAAGCAACACAAGCCCCGCAACCTGAAGTTGCAGTTACACTCAGGAGGGCTTTCTGTTGAGACTATCTATAATGGCATAGACTCCTCCTTCTCCCCTCTAAGGTTTCAAACAGCTCAAGTGGGAAGCTGAGCGTGATGACTGGCTGCACAACAGGGATGTGAGAAGTATCATCAAGAAAAAGAAAAACTTCAAAAAGAAGACGAAGTTCCCTCAAAAATCCAAAAGGCAAAGGAAATAAGAGCTTCAGAGAGAATAATAAATGAAGATTCTACTCACCCTTAATTTTTGTTATCCAGCCACTTTTCTTGATCTTTCTCTCTAACTCCATATATTCCAGACTTTTCGATGGATTTGTAATAAACTATAGAAACAAAATGCTGTCATTTATAACAATCATGCAAAAAGTTAAACTTACATCAAAAAGCTTATTCCACATTGCTACATAACAAATTGAAGAGAGCAGAGCTCCATATTCTTGTGCAAGCTCCTAACGCTGATGAGCTGCTCACTCGGGCACCTGGCTGGTGCTTAGGCAACTGTCATGAGGTAGACATTGGCTCTTTCTAGAGAAATGGTCTTGTGCAGCATTAACTGGTTGGGTCTATCACCACCTTAGGTCTCATTCTGGAATCTGTGTTCTTAACCACTGAAAGAATTAAGGTTTCTGCTTGTAGGGTGGGGCCAATGACTCAGTGATTAAAAAAACTCTTGCCTGGTATTTGTAAAGTCGGGTTTGATCAACAGACATAGTAATAAGAATAGAACAAAGAGCTGTTTCATCTAAGTAATTTGGTGAGTCCTCTTGGTGTGCTGGGGGGGGGGGGGGGCAACTAGTGTTGGAAACTGACAACAAAGTCCAAAATTGTAAAAATACCACAGAATATATAGGCTATTTTGCACTTGAATTTTTACTTGAAGAAAAACATACCTTCCAAAATGAAGGGAAATGTCTTGTTCATTGATTGCCTGAAATCTGGTATTTAAAAAAACAAAAAATCATATTAACATAGCCACCATTTACTATGTTAGTGTCTATTAGAATTTTGCATAAAGGTTCCTCTGCTAATCCAAAAATTCAGTCTTATAGGATAGGATATCAATTACATTCATCTTAAAATACAGCCTTTATACTCATTTCCATTAAAGATTAAGGACATCCAGTAGTACCCTGGAAGTGCCCTAATAGGTACTTTAAGGAAAACAGAAGACAAGCCTTAACTGCCCCAGGGCTGTTCCCTGCCTTATTTGGAGAAGAAAGCAATAGGGGTTAGTAATCTTAGAAACTGAGGCCAGCCCTGAAGCTGGTGCACACCTTCAATCCCAGCACTCAGGAGACAAAAGCAGGCTGATCTCGAGTTCTAGGCCAGCCTAGTCTACAAAGCAAGTTCCAGGACAAGCCAGAGCTGTTACATAGAGAAACCCTGTCTCAAGCAAAAAAGGCTGAGGGCTGTAATAGAAAATTCAACAAAGTATTACACTGTTCATCAATAGCAGGATTCAGTGCAGAGAAAGCTGTGACCTAAGGTAGTTCTTCAGTGCTGTCAGCTCTTCCCAGGAATACAGTGCAGGCCAAGTTGCCTCCAGAGATTCTAGGGCCATTCAGTCCTGAGCCTGAATAGATATACTTGTTCTACCCTTCCACAGTAGAACCAAGACCCCTAGTCTGCAGTCAGATGTGAGTCACCTACAACCACGAATACCTACCCCCACCCCACACCCAGAAACCTTGGTCCAGAAATGCAACTAACGTTTAGTGCATGCCCAGCTAGGAACATTAACTACTGAATTGGATTTACCTTGACTTGAGTGCATCTTTTTAAACAAAACATAAGCTCCAAAAACACCCACAAGTTCAGCTGCTAAAACCCCTTTAAAGATCTTCCTTGTCATCGGTTCCATGCTTCGAGCCATCCTAAATTTAACAGCAAACATGAGTGTGTTTAAGTTTCTGTGGCCACTTCTATAAAGAATTCCATCTCTGGTTTCAGTGATCTTCATGAAACCCAGTTATGCAGATATGGTTTAGACTTTACCCAACAGATTCCAATCTCTGTGCCTTAGGAATTAAAATGCAATCTAATAATAGAAACAGCATTTGAAGGCCCTTTGGGAAAGCACAACAAGAAGGTTATTTTGTAAGTGGAGCTACATCATGACTTTCCTAGATAGATGCAAATCTAGTCAATAAACTAATCAGGTCTTGTCCCTTAGGCTGGTCTCTGTAGAGTGTTGGAACACTTCAACTGCACCATCCCGAAGGCGGTGCACATTCCTAAGCCTACAGTTAGCTTCCCACTCCCCAGATTTTTACTCAGCAAGCATATAGAGTGGGCACCCCAGCAATCTGCCCCATTTGAAGTCATTCCAGTTTTTATACCAGACCCTGGCCCATGATAGGGTAACTGACTGGGTATTGCCCCAGTAAATGGTAAAACTGGTGACTGAAATCCTCCCTGTATGCAAAAAATAAAGGGGTGTTAGTGTTGAGCTTTTAATATGAGTGAGTCTCGAGTTCAGTTTCCAATACTAAAAGGAAAGTGTCTTTGAAGAAAGTTTATACAGTAAATAAGAATTTGACTTCTGGATATATGGAAGGTAGTCCAGTTTTTATTCTGCTTCCCTATAACCTCAAGTCCAAAAAAACAAAACAAAAAAAAACCAATCTTTTTATCTAATTCTAATATTTTCCCACTGCTCTGTCCTTCATACTAAGACAGGTTGCTATATAATGTTCATGGTCAGCCAGTCCTTCCATCTGCCTTTACCTCCCTTTCAAGGCACCTAAGCATGAAGGTAAATACTGCCAGGATTAGCCTTGGACTATGTGACCAAGTGTCCCTCTTCCAACGTTCTTTTTTTTATTTTAATAATGAGATCACTAGAGGACCAAAAGACTTAAACTTTATTACTCTCATTTTAAAAATGAAGCAAATAAACTCATATAACTGGGGTAGGGCAGGAAGGATAGATGTCTTCTTCCTCTAGTCTCAATAGTCTGAATCACTGACAGTAATGTTCAGCACCAAGTTCTCAAGGAGAGGGGCAAGGAAATAAGGCACATCTGCCTGCAAGTCCATTCCATAGCTTAATTCAAGCAAACTCTTTTGATTAGAAAGGAGTGATGCTAAGGTTTCAAATAGTTCAAATAGCACTATGTAATGCAACATTTACTTTAAAAAAAAAAAAAAGGAAGAAAAAAAAAAGATGGATGTGTTGCATTCCAAGGTCCTGCGCTTCACGAGGGTTCTACTTAATAAAAACTGTGAGCCACCAGGGGCACACCTGTCCAGACACGATGGCCCAGGGAGACCAGCGATCACGAGGCCTTCTTGCACAGGCTGAAACGCAGGTGCAAGTGCCCTGCGTAGCCTCCATAGTCCACCCAGGGTGAGGGAAGCCGGCCGGGTGCAAGAAAGGTAGCCCTGCTTGTCTTCCTCCAGGTTGAACCCCGGGGAAGGGAAGCCGGGTGGGCGGGTAGGGCCGTGACCTGGAGCTGCTGCTCGGGACAGATCCAACAGCGAGCGCCCGCCTTACCCAGGGTCCAGGTCCCAGCAGGCGCAGCGGCGATCGGCGACCCGGAAACGATCGCGCCTGCCCCGCGCCCCTATGCCAGAGACACAGCCTCTTTCGAATGTTCTCTCTGACCCAAAAATGTCACAAGACTACCACGCGCCCCCGCGCTGAGGATGCGACGGCGCTGGACACACCACAGCCAGATCCTTACCTGAACCTTGCGCGCCCCGACAGCGCACGCGCAGTCTTAAGCCCCGCCCCCAGATCTAGCCCCGCCCCACAGAGGATCCAGACCTGCCTACCCTCCTTGACTCCGACTCTGACATAGTAGCTGTGGGAAAGAAGTTCATTTTACAGACAAGGTTATCCTGCTCTCGGGCACCTCAAGTAAAAGAAAGAATTCACATTTGAATCCAGCATACTGCCTCCAAATCCTGCACATGGATCCTTTCCCCGCTCTCAACCCAAAGCGTATCAGAGGAATAGCAATAACCCATCACCTGGTCAGACTTTATGTGGAGATGGAATCTAAATTGGTGGTCTCTGTCAGGTTCCTGCTCTCAGACATTGGGAAACCTGGTGGAAGAGGAGGGGGGAGATTCTCGGAGTCAGAGGGTACGGAGGACACCATGAGAATGTGGCCCACTCAATCAGCTAAGCAGGGCTCACAGACACTGAAGCACCAAGCATGGGGGCCTACAAGAGTCTACACCAGGTGCACTGCATGTTTTTGTGGAACTTTGTGTCCTTGTGTCTTTCGCCTGCTCTTGGGGCTCTGCCCCTTCTGTTGTATCCCTTGTCCACTCTTGGTGTAAAGGCTTTGCCTTGTCTTAGTGTATTTTGTCTGGTAGTGTTTGGTTGTTGCCTCTTCGAGGCCTGCTCTTTTCTGGAAAAAGACATAGGGGGAGTGGATCCAGGGGATAGGGGAGAAGGTGAGGAGGAGCTGGGAGGGTGGAGGGAGAGGAGCCTGTGATCGAAATGCATTGTATGAGAAGAGAATCTATTTTCAGTTTTAAAAAGTAAATACATCCCTTAACTGCTATTATGGTTATTATGAATATTATTGTTTGTGATGAGGAGATGATTCTGAGGTTAAGAGCTCTTCCAGAGGATTGCAGCTTGGGTCCTAGCACCCACTGCACAAGTTCTATTTGATATTATAATAAAGCCCAGAGTCAGATATTGAGGGAAAGGTGAACTATCAGAGAGACAGGGAACAGACTACAGGCCAACTCCTCGGGAAGAGCAGAGTAGGTCCTGTCTCCTCTAGTCCTCAGACAGAATGGACCATGGGCAAAGGGGACAGAACTCCTGCCCTATATGCCCCACCCCCAGATATCTTACTTTCTGATTCAACTCTCCCAGAGCTAGGATTAAAGGTGGCTGTTAGGTCTTGTACTCACACAGATCCAGATGGATCTCTGCCTCCTGGGTGATGGGATTAAAGGTGTGGGTCACCACTCCCTGGCCTTCATTGCTTGGCTGTGGTGATTCTGTTCTCTGATAGTCTAGACTAATTTTATTAAATATACAATATATCACCACAAGCACACCCATAAGGTTGTTCACAAATACCTCTAACTCTAGCTCCAGAAGATCTGTAGCTCTCTTCTAAACCCCACAGCACTTGCACTCACAGACACAAAATAAATAGAAATAAGTTGTGTGTATGGAAGTGCCAGCCAGTGCCCATGGAGGCCAAACACGGGTACTAGGAATTGAACTTGTAACCTCTGGAAGAGCAGCAATCACTCTTAACCACTGAGCCTTCTCTCCAGCTCCCAATATTGTTTTAAACTCCAGCATGGCTTCTACAATATCTCAAAAGGAAACCAGATGAGCACTTTGAGAACTCATTGAGAATTATAATAACCTCCTCCATCCAACCACACACATATTGATGTGGTAGAACCTCAAAAGCAGTATCAGATAGCCCATTGTCTGACTGCTCTGTGTGACCCTCTTCTATAATTTTTAAAAATCAATGACATTTTCTTACTTATTTTCTTTATTGGTGATTCCATATACCTACTGAACAGTTCTGAGACTCTCTGAACTTAATTAGGATGACTTTATTTGCCTAGTTGTTTGGCCCATGACAATTATTTGCCCAATGTGACTCATAGAAGCCAAAAGGTTGAACACTCCTACTCTAAAGGATGGGCACAACTCTTAGTAAACGCTACAGATGGAAAAGAGACGTCAGGAGCCTCAAGTTAAGGTTCAAGCCTGGGCTACATCAGAAAATAGTGCATCCCTTGTAAAATAAAGGAAGAAAAAAGGAACAACCACAATAAGACTAAAACTCCTTCATCAGCCTTAGTCTGAGAAAGGCCAGAAGAGGAGAGTCCTACACCTGCCTTAGAAGACAGCCATGGGGCCAGCCTGCACCCATGAGCCTGAAACCATTCCATCCCTGCCTTAGAAGACAGCCATGGGGCCAGCCTGCTCCCATGAGCCATGTGCCTTCTTTGGGTTCTATGCCCAATAGTGATATTGCTGGACCATTGGGAAGATTGATTCCCAGTTTTCTGAGGGATCACCATACTGCATTCCAGAGTGGCTGTACAAGTTTACACTCCCACCAGCAATGGAGAAGGGTTCCCCTTGTTCCACATCCCTTCCAACATAGGCTGTCCTCTGTGCTTTTGATCTTAGCCATTCTGACAGATATAAGATGGTATCGAGAGTTGTTCTGATTTGCATTTCTCGGAAGGCTAAGGATTTGAACAATGCTTTAAGTGTCTTTTAGCCATTTGAGATTCTTATGTTGAGAATTCCCTATTTAGCTATGTAGCCCATTTTTATTGCATTTTTGTTTTTGTTTGACATCTAGTTTCTTGAGTTCTTTATATATTTTCGAGACCAGTCCTCTGTCAGATGTAGGATTAGTAAAGATCTTTTCCCCATTCTGTAGGCTGTCGTTTTGTCGTATTGACTATGTCCTTTGCCTTACAGAAGCTTCTCAGTTTCAGGAGGTCAGATTTATTAATTGTTGCTCTCAGTGTCTGTGCTACTGGTCTTATATTTAGTGGTCTCCTGTGCTAATGCATTCAAGGCTGTTTCCCGCTTTCTATTCTATCAGGTTCAGTGTAACGGGGTTTATGTTGAGTTCTTTGGTCCAGTTGGAATTGAGTTTTGCACAGGATGATAGATATGGATCTATTTACATTCTTCTATATGCCACCATCCAGTTATGCCTGCACCATTTGTTGAAGATACTATCTTCTTTTAACATTATATATTTTTGACCTCTTTGTCAAAAATCGGGTGTTCATAGGTGTGTGGGTTAATGTCAGGGTCTTAAATTTTGGTTCCATTGACTCAGAAGTCTGTTTTGTGGCAGTACCCAGCTGTTTTTATTACCGTAGCTCTATAGTATAGCTTGAAGTCAGGGAAAGTGATGTCTCCCAAAGTTCTTTTATTGGACAGAACTGTCTTGCAGAACTTGGGTTTTTTGTTTTTCCATATGAAGTTGAGTATTGTTCTCTTGAGGTCTGTGAAGAATTGTGTTGGGATTTTGATGGGGATTGCATTGAATCTGTAAATTGCTTTTGGTAAGATTGGCAATTTTACTGTGTTGATTCTACTTATCCAAGAGCATGGGAGATCATTCCATTTTCTGATATCTTCTTCAATGTCTTCCTTCAGTGACTTAAAGTTATTGTCATACAGGTCTATAACGTCTTTGGATAGAGTTACACTAAGATATTTGATGTTGTTTGCAGCTATTGTAAAGGGTGATGTTTCCCTGATTTCTATTTTTTTTAGCCTTAGTGTTTAAGGAGGCTATTGATTTTTTTTAGTTAATCTTGTACTGCTGAAGGTGTTTATCAGCTGTAGTAGTTCCCTGGTAGAATTTTGGGGATCACTTACATATACTATCATATCATCTGCAAATAGAGATAGTTTGACTTCTTCCTTTCCAATTTGAATCCCCTTGATCTCCTTTTGTTCTCTTACTGCTTTAGCTAAACCTTCAAGAACTATATTGAATAGATAAGGAGAGAGAGGACAGCCTTGTCTTGTTCCTGATTTTAGTGGGATTGCTTTGAGTGTTTCTCCATTTAGTTTGATGTTGGCTCTTGGCTTGCTGTATCCTCTATTATATTTAGGTATTTGCTCTGTATCCCTGATGTCTCCTCTATCATGAAGGAATGTTGGATTTTGTCAAAGGCTTTTTCAGCATCTGGTGAGGTGATCATGTATGTAGGGTTTTTCCTTTTAAATTGTTTATATGATAGATGATATTAATAGTTTTTCATATGTTAAACCATCCCTGCATCTCTGGGATGAAACCTACTTCATCATGGTGGATGATTTTTTTGATATGTTCTTGAATTCAGTTTGCCGGTATTTTACTGAGTATTTTTGCATCAGTATTCATGAGGGAGAATGGTCTGTAATTCTCTTTCTTTGTCATGTCTTTGTGTGGTTTGGGTATCAGGGAGACTGTAGCCTTATAAAAAAAAGTTTGGCAATGTTCCTTCTGTTTCTATTGTATGGAACAATTTGAGGAGTATTGGTGTTAGTTCTTTGAAATTCTGGTGGAATTCTATGCTGAAACCATTTGGCCCTGGGCTTTTGTTTTTTGTTTTTTTTTTTTTTGTTTGTTTGTTTGTTTTTTTTTTGCTTGGGAGACTTTTAATAATTGCTTCTATTTCCATAGTGGTTATAGGTCTATGTAGGTCATTGATCTGTTCTCAATTTAATTTTGATTGAGTGGCACCTGTCCAGAAAGATGCTCATTTCTTTTAGGCTTTCCAGTTTTGTAGACTATAGGTTTTTAAAGTATGGTCTAATAATTCTTGGATTTCCTCACTCTGTTGTTATGTCCCCCTTTTCATTTCTGATTTTGTTAATTTAAATATATTCTCTCTCTGCCTTTTGGTTAGTCTGGATAAGAGTTTGTCTATCTTGTTGACTTTCTCAAAAAAACTAACTCTTTGATTCCTTGATTCTTTTTATTGTTCTCTTTGTTTCAAATGTGTTTTTTTCAGCCCCAAGTTTGATTATTTCCTATCATCTCCTCCTTCTAGGTGATGCTTCTAATTGTTCTAAAGCTTTCAGCTGTGTTGTTAAGTCTCTTGTGTGAGATTTCTCCAGTTTTTTTTTTTAATGTAGGCACCTAGTGCTATGAACTTTCTTCTTAGCACTGCTTTCATTGTGTCCCATAAATTTGGGTATGTTGTGGATTCATTTTCATTGAATTCTAGGAAGTCTTTGATTTCTTTCTTTACTTCTTCCTTGACCCAGAAGTGGTTCAGTTGAGAGATGCTCAGTTTCCATGAGTTTGTAGGCTTTCTGTGGTTTGTATTGTTGTTGAACTCTAACTTTAGTCCATGGTGATCTGATAGGATACAAGGGGTTATTACCATATTTTGTATCTATTCATATTTGTCTTATGACCAAATATATAGTCAACTTTAGAGAAAGTTCCATGCAGTGCTGAGAAGAAGGTATATTCTTTGGTATTTGAATAGAATGTTTTGTATATATCTGTTAAGTTAATTTGAGTCATAACATCACTTAAATCCCTTATTTCTCCATTGAGTTTCTGTCTTTAGTAATGTTTCTTTTACATGTGTGGGTGCCCTTGTATTGGGGGCATAAATGTTCAGGATTAGGATCTAATCTTAATGGCTTCCCCCCTCACCCCCTTTGTATGTAATGCCCTTTCTGATCTTTTGGATTGAATTTAGTTTGAAGTCTATTTTTGTTAGATATTAGGATGGCTGCACCACCTTTTTCTTAAGTCCATTTGATCAGAAAGTCTTTTCCTAACCCTTTGTCTGTCTTTGAAATTAAGGTGTGTTTCTTGTATGCAGCAAAAGAATGGATCTTGTTTTTGTATTCATTCTGTTAGCCTGTGTCTTTTTTTAGGTGAGTTGAGTCAATTGATATTAAGGGATATTAATGACCAGTGATTGTTAATCATGTTATTTTGGTGATTGTGTGTGTGTGTGTGTGTGTGTGTGTGTGTGTGTGTGTGTGTGTGTGTGTTTCCTTTCTTTGGGGTTTCCATCTGTGGGATTATCTATTGCTTGTGGCTTTGTGGATATATCTAGCTTCTGTAGGTTGGAGTTTTCCTTCTGTTGCTTTCTGTAGGGCTGGATTTGTGGATAGATATTGCTTAAACCTGGTTTTGTCATGGAATATCTTGTTTCCTCCATCTATGTAGTCTGGGTTGGCATCCTTTGTTTCTTAGTGTCCTAATAACATCTGTCCAGGACTTTCTAGCTTTCATAGCTTTCATTGAGAAGTTGAGTGTTATTCTGACAGGTCTGCCTTTATAAGTTACTTGATTTTTTAATTTTGCAGTTCTTAAAATTCTTTCTTCATTCTGTAGGTTTAGTAGTTTATTATGTGGTGAGCAGACTTTTTGGGGGGTCTAGTCTATTTGTGTTCTGTAAGCTTCTTGTATCTTCCTAGGCATTTCCTTCTTTAAGTTGGGAAAGTTTTCTTTTGTGGTTTTGTTGAATATATTTTCTGTGCCTTTGAGCTAGTGTCTTCTCCTTCTATTCCTATTATTCTTAGCTTTGGTCTTTCCATGGTGTACCAGATTTCCTGAATGTTTTGTGTTTTAATTTTTTTTTTTTAACTTTAGAGTTTTCTTTACCGATGACTCTATCTCCACACCAGAGATTCTCTCTTCCTTCTTTTGCATTTGGTTAGTTATGCTTCAGACAATGTTTTAGGGAGCTGGTTTTGGTCCACTTGGTGCTCTTGGTGCAACTGGAGGTAGTGGAGACATCGGAGGCAGTGGAGTCTTGTGTCTCAGAGAGCTGTTGTGCTCTTGTGATGAAGCTCTCTAGAGTCTTGTCTCAGGAAGCCACTCTTGTGCTGGGGCTCTCCAGAGGCTGTGTCTCAGAGAACAGCTGAGGTTGGGGGAATGGATAGGGTTTGGGGAATCAGTTGAGGCTTATAGGGTAGAGAGTCTATTTAGGGGTGTTGATAGTCAGGCTTGTAGGCAGGGGCCGTGCTTGCTTGCCTGTAGCTGGAGCTGTGATGAGTTTGGGGGCCACATTTTGTGCCCTGTTGCCCAGACCTGGGTGCTGTCCTAGCTCTAACTCTTACTCTTAAACTAATCCATGATTCTATTTATGTTTAGCCAGGTGGCTTGGTACCTTTGCTTCAGTGCAGCATTTTCTTCTTCCTTCCTCTGCCTCTTGATGGCATCTCTCTCTGCTCTTCCACTTCCCAGAATTCTATTCTGGTTGTCCCACTTCTACTTCTTGTCTAGCTACTTGACTAGTCAGTGTTTTATTAAGCCAATATTTACAGTGACTAATAGTGATAGTGTACAAAAGAACAGTCCCACAGCAGATCATTTCTTCCTAAGCTGTACTAATAATAACAATGTTAGTTTAAATAGAGTTTTGATGATAAAAAAATAACATCGCATTGCTACAAAACATGAGTTTCTATTGAGGAGCTGTATAGACTGTGGTTTAGGTTAATGATTAAGAAAAACAACTGAGTCTCAGCTAACTTAAATTCTTTTCATCTTAATGTTCAGGGATATGTTCATAGGTTTTGGAGTACATAATAGCTGAAGCAAAGCTTTGAAAATAATTTAAAGTTATACTAAGATGTTTTTGTCAAATAGCTTTGAGTTAAAAAAAAAATCCAAGAAGTTAATCTAAAGTTTTAGAAAGGCATATAGTTGAGTAAGGACTCTTTAAGTCACCAAAGGTGATAATTAATTTCTTATACCTATTTCTGCCCTCAACCTCCTGTTGTAAGAAACTATTGATGAATGGGTATGCACCCCCAACCAAAGACTGAAAGTAGTAGAGCTGACATCGTTTTTCATGTATAGAAGTTTAGGTTTGTGATTCCTTTATGATTCTTTATAAGAGTATCTTTCAAGATAAGTAATAAAGCAATTGATCCTTTCTTTGTAACTGCAAAATACAGCCTTCCAGTAAAAGAATACTTTGCTTGTTTACACTGTTAATTTATAATGAGTTGCTTGGGTATGAACATAAATAGGTTCTTGGGATAATTTGTTTTTCACCTATAATATGTAAAATGCTTAATCATATTAAGAGATATGAAAAATGTGCTGTTTTTTACTTGTGCTTATTGTAACAATTCCCTTGAAAAACAGAATGTAACCACACTGTAATTTTTAATATTGCCTGAAAGATTTTGCTGGGGTGTATAAGATGTAAGGAAAAGAACAAAGATAGAGTTAAAATGAGTTAGAAGAAAAACATCGAGAGAGACAGAAGAGACCTTTCTAGAGAGGAAGAATAGCGAATAAAGAAGGAAGCGACCAAGAAGGAGTGTGTCTTTTCCCTTAACCTCTGAAGATAAAATATCTTAGTACTGCAGACTATGTGGATTCCCTCTGAGCCCTGCACTGCTGGAGGCAGCGCTCCCCGCGCCGCCCCCCCCCCCCCCCAGGCAGCAATAAAGATGAGAAATTGAAAACAATAGGGGATGATTTTGGAAAACAAGTGGGACCTTTAAATATGCCATCGATGTATTTATGTCCCAGAACCTAAGTAGGGGTACAGGAAACAGTCTAAGGGGGCCGTGGCCACCTACCCTTTATATTGATGAGATACAAGAGGCTGGATGAGAAGGTGGCATTTCACATATCATGAAGTGCACACAGGGACATACCCCTGTCTCTTGTCAGTGACAAAAGATTGTACAAAATGGCTTAGCCTGCAGTTCCACGTGCGCTTGTCTGGAGATTCGGAGTTCAGCATGTAGAATTTCCAGGTTAACCTGAGTCTGGCAAAACTAAGAATTAGCTTACTTAACACATTGCCTGCCTGTGCCCCACCCTCCCTCATCTCCTCCCCTACACAATGGAATCCCCCTGTAACCACGTGTATTAGTGGCAGTAGACTCTGGACCATTGTCTTCTTAAATGTCTTATTTATCAAGAAATAAGCAAACAAGACCATGTTTAAGTCAGTCTTAAATTCTAGCCCAAGGAAAACAAAGGCCTTCTGTAATCTGAGGGCTAATCCCACTGAGCAGATGGGCAGGGCATTCAGCCAGTTCCTCTTTTCTTTCTTGAGAGACAGATTCTTAATTTCACCTTCCCAACCACAGTGAAAAATCATCCTGTTATTATGTAATATAATGACTTCAAGTGGTAAAAATCAGATATGAAAATATAAGAACATTAGGATACTCATAAATCTAAGGATACCTTTTTTGCAAACGTCTAAAATTAATATTCAGAAATGTAATCAAATCCAGATTCCCCATTCCTAGCTAGGAATTCTCTGTGGTCAGTTCTTTGCCCTTTATAAAATGGATGGCATTCTCCTCTCCTGCTCTCCAAATCAATACTTAAATGAGTGCTTAACTTTCATGATAAATAAACTAAAAAGACAAATTTTAACTATAGCTCTGGATAAAATACAGAATTGGTCACCTTATAACTATTATTCAACAACAAATTCACTATCATCTACACAGTTTAAAACTTCCCAAACAATGTAGCCTCAATTACTTACAAACAATTTTGGGCCATGTCAATTGGGGTTGTTCTTATCTGCCTATTACTACTAAAGAGTTGGCTCTGCTCTTCAAATTTCTGGAGACTCTCAGTGAAAAGCTACCAGCTGGAGAGGTGGCTCAGAGGTTAAGAGCATTGGCTGGCTATTCTTGCAGAGGTCCTGAGTTCAATTCCCAGCAACCTCATGGTGGCTTACAACCATCTGTAATGAAACCTGGCACCCTCTTCTGGCCTGCAGACAGAACATTGTATACATAATGAGTAAACTTTTTAAAAAAAGAGAAAGAGAGAAGTAAAAGAAACATAAAACCGGAGACGGATTGGGTTATTAGTTCATTAAATAATGTTGTTGCTGCTGAAACAGTATCTTATAAAATTAATCTCTTAGTTCCTTATCAATTACTTATCTTCTTTTTTACAAGTACAATCATCACCTACTTGTGGTAGTTTGCATGTAATTGGTCCCCATAACCTCTTGGAGAGTGACGCTATTATGAGGCTTGGCTCTTTTGGAGTGGGTGGAGGAAATGTGTCCCTGTTAGGAGGCAGGCTTCTGGTCAGGATGTAGCTAGCACCACACCTGCCTACATGCCCCCATGCTCCCTGTCATGATAATAATGGACTGAACCTCTGAAACTGTAAGCAATTCACCTCAATTAAATGTTTTCTTTGTAAGAGTTGCCATGGGCATGTTGTCTCTTCACAATAACAGAAACCCTAACTAAGACCCAGGTAATGGAATTACAGAACCTTATGTATGCCATAATTCTTCACAACAATCAGAAACTCCTTATTTACAAGAAATTGTAGACTTGATAATGATGGGAAAGACACATGTTAAACAACTTACCGGTAAAGAGACTATATGGTGCCATTAAATAAAAATGTAGGTGGATGTTTGTTCCACACTGAAAATAACTGGCAAGTAGCATTAGCATGTTCCTTGAGATCTATCATCATCCTAACTATCCCCTTTTAAGATTTTTTGAAAATATCCCATGGGAACTACCTAAAATTACATCTAAAAATTCTATAGAGATTTACTTTTAATGTTTTTACAGATGGATCTTCAAAATAACAAGGAGCTTATGTTTTTATATACAAATTTCACATCCTCCACAGAAACAATTGGCCCCATCCCAGGCTGTACAACTACAGTCTAAACCCACTGTAGTCAATCAGCTATAATCAGATGTTTCTTAACAATGAATATTTTAATTGACTCTGCATATTGTGCTTCAAATGTTTCTATTATAGAAACTACAAGAGTCTGGGGCTAGGACATGCCTCAGAGGTTAAGAGCATTGATTGCTCTTCCAGAGGACCTGAGTTCAATTCCCAGCAAACACACGGTGCCTCGAAATCATCTGTAATGGGATCTGGTGCCCTCTTCTGGCACTGTACACATAATAAATAAATAAATCTTTAAAAAGAAAAAAAAGGAACTGCAAGAGTCCAACCCCACAACACATATTTGTGCTCCTAATTTGCCAGGTTCCTCAACATCCACTAATACTCAGGTGAGGGGCTGGTTTTCAGACCACTCAAAAATCTCACGAACTTCTTCATCAAAAGGCAAAATCCTTACAAGTACAATTCTCTTTACCTGACAAATTATCTGACCCACCCCTTTGTTCTTCCTTCACCCTATGGCCATGGGCTGACAGAATTAATCCTTGAGGATTAAAATCTAACACCATCCAGCAAACAGATATTACTCATATCTTAGAATTCGGACATTTAAAACATGCTCATGTAAAGGTTGATGTCTTTTCTAATACGATGGTATAATTCTGCTCACAGGACTGAAATAATCTCAGTGGCTATTAATTTATATATATAATATATATAATACATACCTTCTCCTGTTGAGGCTTCTCATTACAATGAAAAACCAATAATGGTCTTGTTTATACTAGCAAATGCTTTAAGGAAATTTGTAATTTATAGAATATTAATCATGTTACCAGGATCCCTTACAACCCACAGGGTCAAGATGTTGTGAAACAACACAGTTAAATAATCAAATGGCAAATTTTAAAAATAAAAAGGGGTATATATACCCATATAAGTCCCCACATACTATGCTACATTTAGCCAAGCTAACTTAATTTTTTTTTCTCCTTTAAAGGATAATGCCACTTCTGCTGGCCAAAACAGCAGAAGGAAGTCTCAGCTCCTGCTTGATGAGTCTGACCAGGACAGACAAATGGACCACTGGACAGATGAAATGTCTGAAGATATACAATAAACCCCTCAAGAGGAGATGTACCAAGAGGTAGCTCTGCACTGGGTTCTCCCTCTTTTACGAACCATAGCTGTATTACTAAATGGGTAAAAAACAAGATTTACAAATCCTTTCAGTTAATAAATAACAAAACCGAGCCCAATATCCAGGATTGTACCTAAATTGGGGCTATAACCACTTAACTAAAATATCCTATAATTTAATTGTCACACTGAGAGGGTTGTGTTTGGAAAATTGCCAATCAAAAGCAAACCAGAAGTCTCATTCTGAGAGTTTCTCATAGGAAAACTGGATGTTTAGTTTTATTGAATAGCCATGTGTTAGATATTTAATGTCTATTAATCTTCTGTTAGGAGATTTTGTTCTATTCATTGGGAGGGATGCCTAGCTGGTAACATAATCAGCCTCTGGGATAACAGTCCCTGATCCCAAGCCTATCTGCACCTGTGGTTTACCTTTTGGCAGGGCAGGATACACAAACAGGATGAAGGAGTGGATGAGAATTGGATGATTGTTTTCCATGTGACTGGGAAATACTATTAAAGTCAGTCGCCGTGCCTGGGTGACACTAAGTAGATTCCTTAAGCACGAGCTGGCATGGCTGGCACGTCCAAGTTTATTGAGTACATTGATGATGCTTTAGAAAAATCTAAAGAAACGGAACTTTCTCACTTATTTTTCACCTACCAAGGGATTCCTTACCCCGTTACTATGTGCACTTCAGAGACTTTTCAAGCTTTGGATACCTTTGAAGCCAGAAGTGATGACATCGTGCTAGCATCCTACCCGAAGTGTGGTAAAGAGCATCTTTTCCTCTGAATGCATTCTGTATTAATTAAATAGGGGAGGGTGCAAGATGGGGGTGGGGAGAAGGAGGATCATCTCCATAAGGAACTCGCTGGAAATTAGCCAGGAGGGAAGCCAAGATGGCGAGGCATGGAAGATATAAAGTCAACAACTCAAACAGTCTAATAAAACAAACAAAAACAGTATCCCGGAGAAAGAGGTCATGGCGCATGTTGAGCTGTAGAAGGACTGGCGGGGCTGGAATAGCAAAATGTGAATATTTTTGACAGACAACAGAGCATGGCCTCTCTGTCTTGTATGTAATGATTTTCATATGCTGGGCTTCTTTTCAGGATCAAACATCAATCCTTCAGTTCCTCAAATCAGTTTTATAACATCCCTCATCAGTGGCGGATAAGAGATTCAGAACCTAACTCTATTTTACATCATTTACTTTTGGGGGTGGGAGATTTTTATTGTTTGTTTTAATTTTGAGGTTCAGGCTGGCCTAGAACTTAAAAATCTGCTTCAGACTCGGATGCCTGGGTTGCAGGCGTGAGCTGTGTCATCTACTTCTGGTTCTTTCAACTGCTGTTTTAATCAACACTTTTTGTTCTCTGATTCAATGGTGCGATTTTACAAAATCAAGATTATATGCTTCTGTAGATTAATTTTGGGGTAAAATATATTATACAAAACAGATATTTCTCTAGCATTCCTTCTTCAAGGAATTCTTCAAGGAATGCGTTCAATGTTTAAATCACATCAAGGAGACATCTAAGATTGATGTGACGGCAAATATCAGTCATCTCAGTAGTCAGGAGGCTGAGGCAGATGGTTCTCTATGAGTTCGAGGCCAGCCTGGTCTTCAGAGTGAGTTCCAGGACAGCCAAAGCTACACAGGGAGCCCTGTCTCAGAAAGCCAAAAAGTACAAAAACAGAAACCAGAACAACAAAAAAATTACATTCCATGTTAATGTAAACAAGCTCTCTTTTCTCCAAAATTACTCATTTCTGCAGCCAGGTTTCTTTCAAACTTTAGAGAAGTAAATGTACACATCATGAAATAGTTGAAAAATTTTAATTTCCTCTTCTATATGCTAAAGTGATACACCTTTGTTATATGGGTTTCTATTTTCTGTCTTTTCTTACAGGTTCAAACTGGATTCTCCATATTGTCAGTGAATTAGTATTTGCTGTTTCTAATAAGAAATGTGCGTGTCCAGAATTCCCAGTTCTCGAATGTGGTGACCCAGAAAAATATCAGGTTAGCACAAAAAGTTTTTCAACTAACAGCAAGCAAATGATCACAGGGAGATTTCTTCCATTCTGGAGTCTTCACTTCTGAGTTCAAAAAAGTATGAATATGATCCCTGATCACCAGCTATTGTTTGCTTACCACATCCTTAGTGCTTTTCTGGTATTGTCTCATTTTCTCACAAAATAACCTTATGAACCTGCCAGCTTTGCCAAGTTAAATGGCAGGGCCAAAATTTGAACCCAAGCTTTCGATTAGAGTGCAGAAAGAATTTAATACATAACTATTCTTGCTATTATGAGCAATAATTTTTACTTGGGTGGGGCAAGTAATGTGAGAACATCCAGGAAATGAACTAATGCCAAAAGATTCATGGGATGCAAAGCAGAATCCCCTGTCTTGGCTAATAAGACATTTTTAATCTCCTTATTTTATTTGCGGCTGTTGTGCATTTGAGCAATGAGAAAAAGCCAAGCAGTAGTTAAAACGGTCAAGTCTGAATGAGGTGTCAAAGCGCCCGACAGGGCTCGCTGTTAGCATCAGTCACCTTCCCAACGTCTGGAACTCCAGTGTTCAGGAAGTTCTGCTTACTGCCCAGGACTAAGGAGCAAGAAGGAAGCTCCGCTTTGGGACCTTGTGCTTAGACACGGGAAAAAGACAGACCATCCTCTCCTAAGCCCTAATTATGGCAGAATGCAGAAAGCAAGGGAGGCTGGACCCAGGGGGACTCATTGTTTCAATAAAACTTGCAGAAGTATTCTCCACCAAGCAGGCCCATTAGATGGGGACTTTCAGAAACAGCTCCTAGGAAGTGGCCACATAGTCCACATGATTGACAAATACAAACTTCAAAGTTCCATTGGAAAAAGGGAGCCATTTCCATGGACTGGAGAAAGCAGCTGAAAAATGCAGTTTGAATGACAGCTCTTTGAGGACTTGATACTGAGTGGGCGACAGGCACTAAATCCTGGTCCAGGCTTGAATCCAAGGCATCTTGGGAGGCAAAAGAGAGCTCAGCAGCAACATTAAGGCCCAGGGTTCCACACTCGGGATGGTTGTCCATGCTTAACTTTATCTGATGGAGGCCCAGGCTTCCAGGCCAGAAGAATTGGCATCAGCTTTAAGATTTTCCTGAGTGAAGGGACAGGAATCTTGAGAAAAGCCAGAGGTTGTCACATAGCTTTTCTCCTATTTAGTACAGTGATGCTCGCACGTGTCCAGCTTTCTAACCTATACTTTTAAAACCTATTACACCACAGGCCATGATCTTTTTTTTTTTTTTAATTTATTTGCCAATGTTATTACCTACCTTTGGTACACTCCGGATTGTTTTATGTTTGAAATAGAGTTTGGATTGCTGACTTGTATGTTTTCCCATTACATATGGGATTTTTCTCCATAAAAGTATACTTTAACTTCAAACAAATTATCTCAAATAAAAGTGTATAGCAGAAATCATTTAAAAGTGGGGGATTGCCCTGAAATACTGCACAGATATATATATTTAAATTTATTATATATGCAGTATTCTATCTGTTTGCATGCCTGCACACGAGAAGAAGGTATCAGATCTCATTAGAGATGATTGCTGGGAATTGAACTCGGAACCTCTGGAAGAACAGGCAGTGCTCTTAACCTCTGAGCCATCTCTCCAGCCCCCAGATTAGAGCTTTTATTCTTTGTCAAGATATTTTTTTAAAATCAGGATCTCATGTAGTCCTAGCTTGTCTCAAATTCTCATTGTAGCCAAGGCTGAGTTTAAGCTCCGCCCCCTCACTTCTGCTCTCCAAATACTGGACTTTCGGGAATCTTCCGCTATGCTTACTTGCCAATCAAGATTTTTGACATGTCAGAACTTGACTCTGAACTTGAATGTCCTTGGGGCCCCCTTTTCTTCTCCTGAATGTCTCATCCTGTTCTTCAGCCTGGTCTTTCTGCTTCCCCCAGGCACACTTTGTGAATGGGAAGCCTCATGTTGCCCTGGCTTTTTCTAGAACCATCCCTTTTTGATCTTAGTGCCAACTATGGAAAGAAAGTTACACTTTGTAGTCAAAGGAAACATTACTTGTCGTAAAAAGATCTAAACGGCTTTTGCAGCCAGGTCACTTCCAAGGAATCTAACTTCACCTTTAAATTATTCACCAATGTGGTGCTGGAGAACAGACTCAGAAGTTAAAGGCACGACCTAGTTTGGTTCCCAGTACTCACACGATATTTCACAACCATTCCAGGGCATCTGACACCCTCTTCTGCCACACAGTTGCCAGACCCACAAATGCTATACACACAAACATGCAGGCAAGACACTCACTCCTACACATAATGTAAGCGTTTTGTTTCTAATTAATTAATTTTGCGTATATGGTATGAATGTTTGGCCTGCACCAATGTATGTGTACCATGTGCATGCCTAGTGCCTGTGGAAGCCAGAAGAGCGCATCAGATCCCTTGGACCTGAAGTTATGGATGGCTCTAAGCCACCATGTGGGTGCTGGAAATTGAACCTGGTTCCTCTCCAAGAGCAAGCAGTGTTCTAATCCACCAAGCCATCTCTCCAGCCCCATAAAATAAAATTTGAAAAAATTTCAATAAAGTGAGTAAAGTACCCTAGTGTAAAAGGTCTGTGCTGCCAGACAATAGCCGAAAACCATGAAGCCAATTTTTGAACTCTGCTTTCTTCAAGAGAACTGTTAATCCGAGAAGACAGTAAATTAACATCCTAAGGATCTGCCCTTCCTCCCATCTGTTGCCTGCAGATAATACAGGGAGGGGAAACGGGCTGTCAGTCACTTAGCAGGTTAGTCTTGTCCCCTGGAGGTGGACAGTCTTGGCTCTGAGTTATTGATTCATATCTCCTGAGCCTCTAGACAACATATAGGTTGAAGGTTAACTCAGCACAAACCATTAGCTGTGTGTGTGTGTGTGTGTGTGTGTGTGTGTGTGTGTGTGTGTAGATTCCTTCCTACAGAATGAAGCATAACTTTGTTCTTGTATTATAAATCATGATGTGCCCATTGCCCATTTTAACACTGTATAACCTTTTGGGTTTTCATATCTGCAGTGGATCAGAAATGTTTGTTTTTATTCAGATGGTTTAGAAACAAATTTCTATTTTACTTATAATTTAATTGTAAATACTTTTAAATTTTTTATTTTTTAAGATTTATTTATATTTAGCTTACGTGCATTGGTTTTTGTGCCTGCGTGTATGTCTGTGTGAGGGCATCAGAGACCCTGGAACTAGAGACACAGACCATTGTGAGCTGCCGAGTGAGTGCTGGGAATTGAACCTGGGTCCTCTGGAAGAGCATTCAGTGTTCTTAACCGCTGAGGCATCTCTCCAGTCCCCACTGGTGTCTGCTTTTTAAAGTGCAGTATGCCTTTTATTTTAAACAGAAATCAGTGAGAAGGTAAGTTTCAGTTAATAGTGAACCAATTTACACCTTCCCTGTAAGACTCATACAAACTTACCTTAGAAGTCTAACATACAGTCTCTGTATTGCTTACACTTCAGCCACATTACTCATCTGAATAAATCGGTGTATATCTAGTTCTGAGACAATCAGCTTTATTTTCCTCTCAGCTGTGCCCGCTCTAATCCTTCTAGTAATTTTGTCGTTCTGTGTAAACCATGGTGCGACCTGGGGCTATGTAATGTAGGAGGAACCGTAGATTATCACTTAATCTGAAAATGACCATCTATTTGATGCTGCGCAAAGCACCTAAAACCTCAAAGCCTGACTTTAATCTCTAAAATAGAGGCTCCAATATCTGCTTGAAAACACTGCTTGGGTGTAAAGTTATTTCAAACACCAAGAAAGGCCGTTTAGTGAAACTCAGACGATGTCACCATTAACCACCATTTGGACTCATCGTTTATTATTATTTTTCAATCTTTTAAAGTCTCGATTTTTGTTCTCTTGAGTCAACACCTCCATTACCTTCTTTAAAAACAGAATTAGCTACAAATTCCTGGATATTACTTTATTATTAAAATTGCAACGCAGTTTGCAAAGCTTTGACTGGTCTCTTCAAATGTGTAGTGCTGGAATTGAAGCCCTGTCCTCTGGATAAAAATTATTTAAAAGCCAATCGACAATCATAAAGATTATAAATTAAAAACAATCCAATATTTAAGAGTATTTGTTTTTTAGACAGGGTCTCCTGTGACAGCCAGAGCTACACCACTGGGGCTCCCAACCGACTTGGGCTCCGCTACCGCGAAGCACTTCCTGCCACCCAGTTTGTTTGTTTTTTGAGACAGGATTTTTTGTGTGTAGCTCTGGCAGAATCTGTCCTCCTCCTCCTCCTCCTCCTCCTCCTCCTCCTCCTCCTCCTCCTCCTCCTCCTCCTCCTCCTCCTCCTCCTCCTTCTCCTCCTCCTTCCTCTTCTTCTTGGTACATTTTGTAGTATTATGTTTAATATAATCAAATACTGGTAGCCAGACAGATGGACAGTTGTGAATGAATTCATGTTCTTTCACCACCTGAACACATTGCAGTGTGTAGTGGGCTCCTGAAGTCAGTCGCTTACCTCCTTTGGGCTCCTGAAGTCAGTCGCTTACCTCCTTTGTGCGTAGCGTGTTATGTTAGCGTTCTTCTCACTTACGCCTTTCATAGCAGCCAGGAAGGTGAATTTGGAAATTACATTCACATAACAATGTCAAAGAAACACAACCAAACAAAAGCTAAACAAACAAAAAATTCTGGGGCCTAGAAAAATACCTCAGTGGGTAAGAACTCTGCAAGAGTGGCGACCGCAGCTGAGATCTCAGGTTCCACACAGAACACCAGGCGTTCCCATAATTCCATTGCTGTAGGGGATGGAGACAGGGGAGCTGCTGGGGCTTTTGGCTGTCAGCATAGCTCCATGTTCAGCCAGAGACTGCCTCAAAGGAATGTGAGCAGCCATACAGCAGGCCACGCAGTGCCTTCCTCTGGCCTCTGAGAGTACATGCACACACATACAGACATACATACATACAAACATGCACATTCCACATTCGCAGATATACATGTGCTTGCATGAGAGGGCACACACACACACACACACACACACACACACACACACACACACACACACACACAGTTTAAAATTAGATCTAGTTGTTAAAAATGGATTTTAGGAACTGTGGAAGACTTGAATTTTTTTTTAGAGACCTTGATATAGAAGCGATACAAATAAATAAAACAGTGTGAAATGCAGGATTTGTTTGAAGAAAAAGAATGTATATGATTGTTATAAAAGGTAAAAACAAAATTAAATGAGAAGGACTGGGGATGGGAAGCAGGACCCTGTAAGATGATTTAGGTTGATGATTTGCTTATGATTCTTCATGGGAATAAATGTACAGGAGCAAAAGAGAAAGTAATTATAAATGTGCTTGAAACCACCTCTAGATACCATGCTTCTGAGCAGCCGAACACACACATACACACATATCCACATATTATCAGAACATTTTCGTTCATTCTATGAGGCTATATTCTTTTTAAATAGCAAGATTCCGATATCTATCAGTTGTAAAAGCTGATGATAATGCATTTGACTTAGTAAAAACATCTTAGGAAACAAAATTCTACATTATGCATTTCACATATTCAAATTCCTCGATTATGAGCAAACTCCTCACACCAAAAGCCAATAGCTATGGGGCTGAGTATGTAGCTTAGTGGCAGAATTCTTGTTTAGCATGTGAGGCTCTGGGTTTTAACTCTAACCCGGTCAAAAAGCAAGTTTGAAACGAAGCAAGCAACTCTTTTATACATATTCACACATATTCTCTCACATTCACACACATACCCTCAGGCACACTCTGTCACACACACATTCTCTTTTATATATACCCACATATACACTCTTACACATAGTCAGATACACATAATTCTCTCTCACACTCTCATATACACACTTACAGTCGCACACACACCCTTAGAATACCCTTACACATACATTCTCTCATGCATAGTTTTTTAAACACTCTCACATAAAGCACTTACATGCACATACTCTCTCTTACAAGCATGCACACGCGTGCACAACCACATACTCATCTTACTGTTCATATTTTTGTAGAGAATGAAGCTGTTTCCATCACCAAGGATTTTGACAACTCACCTCCACTATGACAAACTACCTCAGTCTATCTTCAAGAACAAAGCCAAGGTGGGTGAATTTGAAACACAAAGTTTTAGTCTTATTTTGTATGAGTATTTTGCCCGCATGTATATATGTTTATCATGTGTGTGCTGAATTTGAAATTTCTCTGTGTACGTACAAGCAATCCTTTTATCTCTCTGGGATTTTGTTTCCATGTTTTGTTTTGACCCTATGTTTTGGCAGCGTTAGAGATAAAACCCAGAACCTCACATATGCTAAGAACTCTAGCTACATATTCAGCCCCAAAGATACTGGCTCTTGGTGTGGTGATTTTGCTCCTAATAGTGGAATTTGAATATGTAAAATGCATATTGTAGAATTTTGTGTCTTTCTTCAGATGTCTTTGCTTTTTCTCCATTCAAGTCAAATGCATTATAATCCATTTTACAGATAGATTTCAGAATCTCGCTACTTCAAGAGAATATGGCTTCATAAAATGAACAAAAATCTATTGTTGTTTTTTATTTTCTGGTGACATCTGCAACTGTGTTATTTCTGAATTTCCCATATAGTAACAATCTTTCTGTCCCCACTCTTAGCACTTACTTAATTTAGCCCCAGGCGTGGCAAGGCAGGCCTGTGGCCCCAGCACTCTGGCTGAGGCAGGAGGCTGTATCCCACCTTCTACCCCCACTCTTGTGTGTCCCCTCCTGCCTTCATAGCACATGTATTTAGAGTCTAGCTTATTTGGCTTAACTTAATGGTTTCCAGTTATACCCATTTTCCTGCAAATGTCAATGGATTCAGTTTTCTTTACAGGTGAATGAAGTTCCATTGCATCTGAACCACATTTCCTATCCATTCATTTGTGCATGGTCATCTAGGCTGGATTCATGTCTTTGCTATTGTGAACAGGCCCATAGTGCTCAGGTGTATCTCTGTGGTGTGTCTGTCAGGAAGCAGTAAGGGGACAGACAGCAAGACACTGCTCCATCCCTGCACAGCAGCCTGACATTTTTCTCTCATCTTTTTAAGGGTCCCAGTCTCAGGCCTAACCACGACTGGTGACTTTGATGCATAAAGCAAAGGTGATGATTTTATTATTAAAGATATATTAGTATGGTGGCACATGCCTTTAATCCGAGCACACAGGAGACAGGGCCAGGTGCGGTGGACACAGCCTAAGCCAAGCAACAGTGAAGCCCTGTCTTAAAACAACGGCAATGTGGTGGGGGGTGGATGGCTGGGGGGAGGTAGCACATGCCTTTAATTCCAGCACCAAAACAAAACATTGGTAACAACAACAAAGGAAAACTCTCAAGAGAAGAAAAAAAACACACCCAAGAGTATATTAGTGTAGGATTCTTAAAGAAGAACCCCAGAAAATAAGATGCTCCCAAGTGTGGTTCCTTCCATGGGGAGCCCAAGTATCTCATCACTAGGCATATATACCATTTTAGTGGATACCTAGTTACATCTTATAAGCTGCCATGTCCTTTCTTCTCCCTTTGACTGGAGGGATCATAGAGTGGCTCTAATGATGCCTCAAATAGAGCTATAATCGGATGAAATAAAACCCGGAGCTCTATCCCCCCCAGCTCCTCTAATTTAGTTATGAGACCCCGACCCAGCCCAATCTAAAAAGTCCTAGGCATGTTTTCATGAATCATTTACTTTGTAGTCATCCGATTTTCACAGACAACAGATAGTGCCCCCCCCCCCGCCCCGCCCAAGAAGCTCCAAAGGCACGTGAGGACCAGCCTCAGCAGCAATTTATTTTCATTCTCAGAGGACCGGTGTTGCCCCCTGCTGGTTTCAGTTTCCTCTTACAAGGGCTCCTACATCTATTCAGTTAAGAAACTCCCCAGGAAAGGATCACCTTCCCTCTTTTCAGAAAGTCACCTGACTTTTGCCTGTTTCTCCTTATATGGCTTCTGCAATGAAGGAGAATTCCCCCCACCCCCAACCCAACCCAACCCAACCCCGGCCTCCGCACAGCGGATTAGGCACAAACTTCACCCAAACACCTGGATTTTCAGAGATCCTTTATTGATCTCTCTGACCCCAGGCAGAAAAACAGCAACAAATGGCCCGGCAGGTGTAATTTTTAAGAAGGGAAAAGCAGAGGTGTGTGTTAGATGGTATCCTTTGATTGCTGGACTTCAATACTTTGACAGCTGGATCTTAGTAGTCTCAGGAGGAGGAAGTGGCCAAATAAGGGGCTAGACCTTCGTGGCTTGCTTTGGGAATGCCATCTAATGGTTTAGCGAGGTTGGGGGAAATGAGGGAGAAGGGAAACTCCTGCCAGAGCCACTGGCTCCAGTGGGCTAGTGTCCCTTCATGCTGCATGTTAACGCTCAGCCACACCCTCGGTTGTGTCTTCAAATAGAAATAGGAATGATCTGAAATCTTGAATACACACTAGCAGCCATGCACTCTCCCACTCCCGATCCTCTTGGGATTCAGTTAGCTCTTTCCGATGGCTCCCTTCACATTTTTTAATCCAAAGGCCACCACTGTCACCAGAGAAGAGAGCCTTGGGGATGAGAAGTCCCAGAACATCTGCATTCCTATAGACACCACCTCTGCACTTCTGCTCATGACCCTGAAGGTTGTTTCTGATGACTGGGGGTTTTATCTCTACTCGTGCCACTCAAATTGCTGGGCTGTGCCTTCTAGTATCCTCTACACCTGCCTTTTTATGCCCTAAGTTCAATTAATAGCGGAAGTCCTCCACAGGGTCACTCTATGGATCTCTTCCCCTTTCTCCAGACTCCCCTGGCTGTGACTTAGCACTGTCCCTCTGGTTTTCTGCACTGACACAGTTATCACATTGTTCACCCTTTCACTTTCCCAGAGTGAAAAATACAAAGCTGCATACATTAACTTGGTTTGTGCTCCCTAGATACTGGTGATATTTCGGAACCCTAAGGATACAGCGGTGTCTTTTTTCCATTTTCATAATGATGTCCCTGACATTCCAAGCTATGCCTCTTGGGATGAATTCTTCAGACAATTCATAAAGGGACAAGGTATGTGACTGTTAACAAAAGAATTTTTCCTTGACAGGTGAACACGTAAATAGGTAAGTGTAAAGATTTAGGAAGATCTTAGACCCAAAACGTTGCGTTTTAATGAGGTGTTGTAGCAGGACCACCACCAGTTCCGTGACTCCAGCGATGGCGATGCACCTGTGGTGTCAGTTTCTCATGGTGTGCTGATCTCCAATGAGGTGTTGTAGCAGGACCACCACCAGTTCCGTGACTCCAGCGATGGCGATGCACCTGTGGTGTCAGTTTCTCATGGTGTGCTGATCTCCAACCATAAAATTACCTTGCCACTTCATAACTGTAATTTTGCTAGTGTTATAAATCGTAATGTAAATATGTGGTATTTCCAGTGGTCTTAGGAGAGCCCTGTGAAACAGTCTTTCAGCCTCTAAATGGCTCACAACCCCCACAGATTGAGAACTGATATGGAGAGTTCATTTGTTGATCACAAATAATAAGTGGTCATAGAACAGATTCAGAAGAAAGATTTTTTTTTAAAGAGTCATGTAGAAAAGTATTTCTAGTCAGTTTCCCTTACTGGAAAAAAAAAGAAGATTAAAAAAAAACCATAAAGTTTTATAACTACGCCTAAGACATTTTTGTTAGACTATGTGAACACCTTATCTCTAGTTATCAATAACTATTTTAAATTATTTATTTTTGTTCTTCAATAATTTCACATGTGTTTATAATAAGTTTTAGCCATCTTTTTCCTCCTTATTACCCGGATGTATCCCCCTGCTTTTTCCATTGGAACCTTTCTTTCCTCAACAATTGCCAATCCTATTTCCTGTCTTTTTATTTATGCGAAACTCCTTGGGTTTAAATAGGGTTGTTGTACTAGTTTTTCAGTTGCTGTGATAAAACACCGTGGCCAGGACAGCTTATGGAACAAAGAATTCAAGTCAGGTGGCGGTGGCACACACCTTTGATCCCAGCACTCAGGAGGCAGAGATAGACAGATCTCTGTGAGTTTAAGTCCAGTCTGATCTACAGCGTGAGCTCTAGGACAGCCAGGACTCCACAGAGAAACCCTGTCTCACAAACAAACAAACAAATAAATAAATGAAGGCGTTTATTTGGGCTTGCGATTCCAGAAGTGTTCATGATAGCAGAGACTCAGAGAGAGAGAACAGGAAATGGCTTGTGGCTTTGAAACTTCAAGGCCTGCCCCCAGTGACACACTTCCTCAGCAAGGCTACACCTCTAAATCTACCCAAACAGTGCCGCTGACATGGGACCAAGTATCCAGATATCTGATCCTATCAAGGACATTTCATTCAAACCAGCAGTAACTTAGATGCGTGGGGGTGGGAAGTTATATACTGGATTGTGGGTGCTTATACCACAGAAGAAATGGACACTTCACCCCCCACCTACCATTATTAACTGGTAGGTCTTTCAATGGGTTTCAGGGCCTTATGAGTCCTTCCTCTTTTATGATGAAATAGTAACTATTAATTTCTAACTATGACTGCTTCTTCAGATACTAAACTAGGTGTTATAATAGGCATGCTTTCCATGAAGACTCGTGCCCAACCAGAGTAAGGCCCTACTGTATTGCTAAGAACAAAACGCAAATGCTCTGTCAATTAATTGCTAATTGCCCTCACTTGTTTAAGTGGCAGTGAGTTTAAATCCACGACTACAGTGGCCAGACATCTTTTAGTATTCCCTCTTAATAGTGGCTAAATGACCCTTGAGAAGACGATATTTGCTGTTCTCTCTAAGAGAAAATGTATAACAGTTTCCTCTGAGACTGAAATAATAAAACTGAGAGTCCCTCTCAAAGGGGGAGAAGCCAAGCAGTAAAGAAACCCCTGAGACCTGACCAGCTGCCTGGAAGAAACAGAAGCCAGCCGAGGTACTTGGAAGGGGTTTAGATCATAGTCACTTGAAAAGGATGCTCTCCAACCTGTGGAGCTGCCTGAAGGCTGTGCAGTGTGCTCTGGGTTTCCCAGTTTTTGTGAGCTGTCACCCATGGGCCTTGGTGATGAAACTGTCTTTGAATCCTTTCTGCTCCTATAAGTAACACCCCCCCATACTTCTGTAAGTAACGACAATGAAACTCATGCTCACCAAGATGAACTTTGATGATACCCACGCTTTGGTCTGTGCTAGGCTTCCTGTCTGTAATGAGTAGATGTGTGTGTTGCATCTCCCAGGAGTTTTGTCACACAAAACTATGTTCCTAAATTGATTTTTTTAATTAATTGTTGTGTGTAAGGTGGACACTATGTTTTGATATATCTACACAGAGTGAAGTGATAACTAAGGTCAAATGTATCTATCCACCATGTCACACAACTGCTTCTCTGTGTGTAGAGAAATAACGACGTACATTTGCTCTTCCCTTAGCAAACAGTATTTCATTATACAATCCAGGATGTATAACGATAGTCCTTATGCTGTGCAGGATCTAAAAGTCTAAATCACTAGACTTATTCACAACTCAGCGTTATGCTATGGTAACACCTGTACCTGGGCTGATGGCAGAGGGCAGCGGATGGTGGCCCCAAGCCAGTCAGTGATTGGTGGCCATGGAAAGAGGCACTTAGACTGAGCCTACATGGAGAGACTTACTGTAATGAAGGGAGAGAGAAGAGAGACAGAGACAGAGAGAGAGAGAGAGAGAGAAGGGGAGGGATTGATGAGGAGTTGCCTCTCTGGCAAGATGGGGAGAGGGAGGAACAAAAAAGAGAGGGGTCAAAGGTGGGAATTTTTCTTAACTGGAGCTTGACATCAGAACTCAGGGTTG